>JAHFWI010000004.1:0-9398923 GCA_028554975.1 Himalopsyche kuldschensis
TTAATTTTCATAATAGGATTTTTGACGAATTTAATTCTTTTTCGTATCTCGTTGTATCAGTTTTAGAATGAGTCGAAGTTTCCATTCAATAAATTGATTTCATTCATAATTAGTTGCACGATTATTGTTACATTCTTGTCAATACTGTACGTTGTAAATTTATGTATATTGTTGCAATTGAAATAATTATATTGTGACAATAAAATCATATATTATCTCCATTTTAAGCATAAAGATGGGAGAAAGACATCTATTTTCAATTATTATCAGAACCTATTTATCTGTTTTTTTATGTAATGTTTCGAGCAACACTACAAATTCGTTTTTTTTAATATTAAATGAACGAAGCTTACTTGTTTCAAATTTCGAACCCTACTCAATATTTGTTGCAAGTATCAAAATTAATATGTGTTCGATTTTTAAATTCTGTTTTCAGAAAAAGAAATCAATCGTGAGATTTAAAAAGTTTTTATTGATCCAAATTTAAAAGGCATACGACATATGGAATAGACTGTTATTGCTTCGAATTGAGAATGACGTATAGAATAAACTGTATATTAATACATATTACTTATTATCAGGGCTTTTTTCCCATTTAACGCGGTGGAACGGCGTTCCGGCCCCTTTTTTCACAGGTTTCAAAATCAATTAGACAAAATTTGACTTAAATGATATTTGAATATAATTTTATTTAGTAAAAAGCTTGACATGAAGTGACTTCCGGCACCCTTTTTTTTTCAAAAAAATCCCTGCTTATGATATACCCGTGTAATAGTGCAATGAAATGAGGAAAATTAAATATCTCTTAGCGTTGGTAATTGACAGTTAAACGTATAATGTAATAATAATATGAAACGAGTGGGTGTTTGGAAGCAATTTAGCTCCAGTGTGATGGAGGGTTAAAGGTCAAATCCCATAAAATTTATTTTTCTCAAATTCTTAAGAATATCAACACAATATTGCTAAAACGCAAAGGCGAAGCAGGTACTATGCGAAGTTTTTAATGTGTTTCTATTACCGGGTCTATTACTTATTAAAAGTTTGGACTTTCGAAGCGTCAAAAACGTTTGCCCTTTCATTTGCCCTTATTTAACTGCCAATTGAAAATTAGATGAAGAATGGAGGTTGATGAACCACCAACGTAAAGATTTATTATTGTTCGGTACAAAAATGGGCAAGCATTAAAAACAATATTTATCGAGAATAATTAAAAACTGAGATTTTTTACAGTGGTTGCAAATAGCCAAACACAAGAAAAACTATAAAAAAATGAAGTTTGTATTTTAAATTAAAACAATTCAGCAGTAAAAAGATTACTGCCATATTTTTGTGTTTCTCTTTAAATTGACATTGAATGGCTAGCAGCCAGTTTTTATAAGACCATCGTCTGTCGTCGCAATGAAAGCATTGCGGATTCTAAAGAAGATTTTTTCACGTGACAATAAATGATTTAATAGGATAGCATAATAAATTTAAACGACATTGTTTTTAAATACGATATGAATTGCGGACTGGCAGAAGATATAAATCATTACAAATTTACATCAATTAAGTATTTAATTAATGTAAAATACGAATTATATTTCTAAGTAGATTAAATGGTTTTGTATCGTAAAATTGCGTTGCGGATGGCAAAGTGACGTAGAATCAATATTAATTATTTATATTAATTTAATTACGCATTTAAATATTTTTTATTATCCGACATCAATTCCGCACAGATAAGAGCACTTTTTTATATATTATATATTAAAGGAGTTCAATTTAATGTGTTAAGATTTAGATTCCTTATTTATTTGACGATTACAGTGGAACCCCGATCTTACGTTCCCGCATTATACGTTTTCCCGCGTGGAGCGCTCATTTTCTATAGTCCCGACATTTAGTTATTATATAAAACTTTCCCCCATTCATCGTTTCCCGCATTAATCGTTTGTTTTATACGGTCCCTTGAAAAACGTAGAATCGGGGTATCACTGTATAAGATTTCTGGATTCATTTGATTGGAAACACGGTCATTAATTTTGATACACTTTTCTTGTGTGTCTTTTGTACTGTATTATTATTTATCATAGCAACGGCTTTCTAGTGTCAGTTTTAAAATAGGAACACGAAAGATTTTTTTTATAACGACTACGAAAAATTCAAAATTTGCCTCATGTATATGTACATATAACACATCAAATGAGCAAACTTTAAATCAGTCACAAGAAAATGTTAGCGTTAAAATACGTTTGGTATGCTCGTATAAATGCCAGTTTATAATTGTATACAGTAAAATAAAAAAGTAGGTTTAACCCTTTAAACGTCAAGCCAATTTCATGGATTTTTGCTGTACGCCACCATTTTCAATCATCGATTTTTCCATGAAAATGCCACGTAACATTCCCGGAAAATAATTTTATACTTAAGTTATTATTGATTTTCATAGAAAAGTGAAAAAAATATATCAAAAGTACAAGATTTAAAAAACGTTTCTAGGGCTGCCAAAAACAATAAATATTATAAATAAAAATATGAAATATATATACATATATTTTTTCTACAATAAAAAAAATTATATAGGTAGCACAAATTGCATCTAGGGCTGCCACAAAAAAATAATTTAATTTATTTTTAATTAACAAATTAGAATTATTTTGTATGACTGGAGTATATTTAAGTATTTTTTTTATAATAAACTATATTTTATAAATAGCACAAAATGATATGTGTTGTTGCTACTCGCACTTACTGATATTAAGCTATTCTCTTCTCAAACTGATGCGCTCTATCAATCGAGCGATCATTGCGATAATAAGGTGCCAGCCCTAGTTACATCTGTTCACCCAACTTCATATAAAAAATAAACGGTTCAACTTATGGGTATTCTAACAATCACACTGCATCGAAAAGGTGTCTCTGCATAATCTTGCTTTATTACTAATTACACTTTGCGATAATAAGTCCGAAGATGCATCTGAAAGAGGCGGAACACATGTCACAAATTATGAACACAATACGTAGAATAATCGAAGCTATTTTTAATCTTATATTGAATTTGATTCATTCTACTGTTTAAACAGTTTAAACAAAAAGTACGTCTATACTCCTCCAAAGCAACGCAATCGCAACGCGAGTTAATTAATTTCAAATGATCGTCAGCTGTTACCTAAAGATTGGTTGCTATGCACTAGTGTGCTACATCGGCATGTGCTTGCATTTTTCTCTATCTCCTTCCCATAGCCTCACTTGTGTTTGAGTAAGTGGGATAACAAATAAAGGACCCTCCTCACTCCTTTAAAGGTTAAAAATACGCAAATTTCGGACTGTAGACTCGTGGTCGACAGTAGGGTGTGCCTACGAGAAAATATTTAAGAAATTAGGAAGAAAATATTTAAAATGATGTTTTTGATACAGCTTAAAAGTATGCATGTGATTTAGACCTACCTTATTAAAATGTAGTAAAGTTATAATTTTATGGGCAAGTAAAGTTTATCGATACAATAAAATGCATATTTAATAAATATGCGGTTTCAAATCGGATGTTGCGTAAGCGATTATAATGTTAAATTAAATTAAATATAAAGCATTAACACTACATTCTTATCTTATCGAGATTAATTAATGTTTTATTTATTTATAAAATTTTTGCGGTCACAATAATGCAGATACAATATACAATGAAGGTCATTATAGGCCATAAGACATACGGTGACTAACTAAATACTCAATCGAAGAATAAACATTTGCTATCTACTGTTTCTATTAAAGATACGAGAGAAAAGATAATAAGTTCATGACATGTATCAATTTAGTACATGAAAATAATCGCGCTTTCTATCATATAAAATATTATATTCATTTACAATTAGAAGGGATATTTCAGGAGGTTATTTTCAAAACTGGTCATTTGCCATTTTTTTTTTTTTAACTGCCAATTTTAGATTAAACTTTTGAGAACTTTTATAAAGTTTGCATTTTAAAAAAGATAACAACGTATTTTAGTTAATACAGAAATAATTTTATATATTTTTGATAGCTATTTCGGCTTACGCTATCTTCAGATCTACCGAACTAGTTCTGTCGATGGCGTAAGCCGAAATAGCTATCAATAAATACATATATAAAATAATTTTCGCAGAAACCAAAAGACATTGCTATTTTTTTAAATGTGTTATAATGGAGTTCTTCTAAGTAAATGCCAATTCAATCAACAGTTGCAACCTGTTTGCCTGTTGACGGAGACTTCGAGGTTTTGAACATTTTTATTTTTTTCTCCAAATTTAAATAATGGATAATTTTCCGCTCTGTCCAAAGCCCAAAACTTTTTGAACAATGTGATGCAAGCATGTAATGAATTGTAATTTTTATGTTTTTCTGTTTTTTGGGTTGCTATGCTAACAAAGATTTGACATAGTTTGCAGAAATTGTTTTATATATTTGTTGATAGCTATTTCGGCTTACGCCCTCGTCAGAGTTAAAATAATTTCTGTAGATTTAAAATTTTCTCATCGTATTATAGTGGAGTTCTACCAAGTAAATGCCAACTCAATCAATTACATAGTTTGCGTTGTTATAAAAAAAGTTTACAGATTAAATAACTTTGGAATATGTGCACTCGGATATGGCTCGAGTGTGATAATCTTTGGGTGTGACTAGCCCGAGATGTAGATCTACAGACGTCTTTGCAGACAATCCAGACACTTCACACACTTCAGTGCCTAGTAAAAGAAGATAACTATCATCAGCCATTGAAAATCAGATGATCAAAGTTTGTTGCCAACCGGCTCCCGACTCGCTTCACTGCTATGAATACAGTGGAACCCAGATCTTACGTTCCCGCATTAACCGTTTTCCCGCGTTTTTCGGTCATTTTCTATACTCCCGGCCAAACACCCATAAGAACAATGTTAAAAAATCCCGCATTATCCATTCCCCGATATAACGATTTCCTCGATTTAACGTCGAAATATTATAGCCCCGTCACAAATATTATCCTGATTTAACGTTTTGTTGAATTACTATTAGAAACACATTCGACTCCATCCCATCGGTTCGCAGAAAAGAACCGAAACTACAAGTGTGCCAGTTAGTGAGACATCACCGAAAAAATTATGACCATAACACGTAAAAAATTGCACACTTGCAGTGCTCAGTAAGTGAGACATCACCGGAAACATTATGACCATAAAACGTTAACAATAACGTCTTGCAGCTCAAGAGGACCTCGACTTTAATACGTATGTCCAGTGTGACAGCGAGCTAGCCACGTGTGGTGTCGAAACAATTGAGTCATTATGTGATGCTACTAATGACAGCAGCGAAGAAGAAGATGGCCAAGAATAAAATGATGAACCTTTCATTTCATTTGAAGAAGCGTTACTGGCCTGAGCAAAAATAAAAATATTTTTCTATTCCAAGGACATAGATGAATCTGCAGTCAGGAAATTATGCGAATTCAAAAGATCACTGTTAAAATTGACGTGCGAAACTGTAAAGAAGCAACTAATTATTAAGGACTTTTTTAAAAAATATATGTAAAAGGTAAAATAAATAAGTTTTTAAAGTGTTTTACTTTTTTTATTTCATATTTTAAACATTCCCACATTGATCGTTTCCCGCAATTATCGATTTTTTTTCATGGTCCCGGAGGTTTCACTGTACAGGGAAAGAGGATAACACCAAAGATTTATTTATTTTCAGATTGGCCTCAGGTCTTTGACTATGATCCAGCGTGGTGCAGTGAGGATCGACCGTAACTCCAGATTGTGCTTCGTTCGCTCAGTCAGCTGGGAGTTGATGACTGGACTAACTGCAGGCCACTATTTTGCTGCAAACGGACCTTTGATGTGCCCGGGCTCCAATACATGTCGGGGATGCGATGACAATATGTGTTGGAACTCAAGGTAATTCAAGGAAAAAGATTATTAGACTTATTTGTATGGTCTGACTACGTATACTTTTGTTATGCGCCATAACCTAAAACTGAGCAGCTACCAATATAGAGCATTGACTCAATTAGTGACACGGAGGAAAAATTTATGTACTTCCTTTACTGTTAACATCAAATAATTCAAGTGATTAGTCCACTATGTCATGAACATTCGTCAACAGAAATTGAGGAAAGATTCATATTCTGACTTTGAATGGGACCGATGTTAAAGGATAAAAATGAGGAGATTTATAAAATTAGCGGAACCATCCACAAATATACAAAGACGCGGAAAAGGTAATAGAGAGAGACTAAAATTGATTGCAATATTTAATTTCTTTTGGAAAAATCTACCTTGATCGATGGAAAGAGGTTCAATAATCATAGAATTTGATTGAATTTGGTCACAGCAGTAAAATGATATAAACCGTAACTGTGGACTGCCTGCATCCGGAAACAATCGCACTGAGGCAGATTGATGTAGCAATAAACTTGCTTTTGCATCTTCCACCGAAGAAAATTTGGATTCCAAAGAGAAATGTTATCAGATTGGATGTTTGGGAAATTGCGGGAACACAATTGAAGGAAGAGCCAGACCGAAAGCACTGGAAAATCGTGAGAAATCCACAAAACAAGTCGAAGATAGTCGACTTGTTTATTAAAATCAAGACAAGGCTGTAAAGAGATCTACGTGACTTGAAATTTCTACGGAGGTCGTGAATTAGCGTCTTTATTGATTTTCATATATTGGATACGCATTATTGATCCAGTATTTAAATCGCGATAAGGCATTTAAAAAACTGCATTATTATTTATTAAGTTGCATTTGTAAATATTACATCCTTTAGTAAATACGTGTTTATCTTGTAAATATAATGTGCAAACACTTATTTACACACTATTTAATAAATAATACAATCGATTTCCTTTCATAAAATTTGCACGTGAATAAATACTCAACTTATCGGTCTTTCATGGCTAACACAGTAAATTATTTAATGTTTCATTTGCATATTGTTCACAATTGAGACCAAGAGTCATTATTCTTAAAAGGTACATCATTATCATACAATATCATCATTTGTCTATTAATGTGCGAAACAATTGATGACATACTTAGGAATTACTTTGTACGTTCTTGGAAGTTTTTAAAATAAAGATCGTGACACGATATATGTGAAGCAACTTTCAACTAAACGTGAAAAGTCAAAGGTAAGGTTGTACTTGGTAAGAACCTAGTGTCACTTTTTCAACGCATGCATACTGACAGTTCTACTTTACGGTTGCGAGTCATGCCACATCATATAATCACAATAAAACTGTATACTGTGCTATGAAAACGGATGCGAAAGGTGCATATTATGAGAACGATCGGTTGACTTTGTCTGGAAATCGAAGATAAGGGAAGGGCTAAACCAGCTCTTTATTACGTTCAAAATATAAATACGACGATGGAACTGGCTTGGAAATGTGCCACGAGTGCCCCAAGAGAGTCGGAACCCCTCTTAACTCTTTAACCAACCGGATCGATTGTGTCATCCTATGAGGCTGATAATGAACATGCATATGATGTAATCGGCGAAGTTACGAGACGTATGACCTGGCTGGAAGCAAGGAGATTGGCGGGGTGGACAGAAAATTGACGGGAAGGAAACGTGTGATGGCTCCGAAAAAGTAACGAATATGGAAAAAAATACTTGTCATTGATCTCCATTTAGACTGTTTGTTTGAATTTTAACACATTTTTTTTACATTATAGATTTTGCCAACGATTCCCATCTCCACAATGCCCGAAGGAGTGTCTGGCTGGCTGTAGCGTGATTGGAAACCTCTGCTACCGTTGCAAAGACTTTATCTACAATGGGTCATGTGTCGCCAAGTGTCCTGAAGAAACGTAAGTCACTGAACTTTGATATTTTTAGCTATTAATTTTCTTAATTAACTTAATCTTATTCACTAATGGTGGTAAGAGCAGTTCGTTGTCAATGAAGCTTATTGGCTGTGAATCAAGAAAATATGCTTTTTGCACTGATCAAGAATCTAAGCAATGGTAAAATAATCAAGAGATATAATAATCCACTGGTTGCCAAATGGCCTACGGACAGGATCGTTTGAGAGACTTTCATTCAGTACGTGGCTTTTTAACTAGGTCCTGATCTTCTCACTAAATTGGCTTATCCAGTAATGTGAGTCCAAAATATAAATACGGCAATTTGATTCAGAATGCTGGTCAAATCTTTTGGGGTAAAGAGATCTCAACATAGACAGAGAACGTATAAAATGCTCAAGATGATACGGACCTATCAGGTTCATTTCAGCAGTGTCAGCTTCCTAAGGTAGTGTTGAGGGTATCTCGCTCGCACTCACGGCCAAACGATATGCTAAGAAAAACGCATGTTTATAATATAATGACCGTTCTCAATCCTTTGGAAAACTGAATATAAATACTGCCTGGATTTGTATCTACAGAGCCACCGCACTTATTCAAAAAACAAATGACACCATAGCCACGAATGGCGTATAAAAAATCATCTAGAAAAAAGCACCCAGCTAATTTCAACCGCAGAAATAATAGATATAATAGAGAATAGATAACATACCAATTGAGTGGACAAGTTTGGTAAAATACCTCGGACTCACTTCAGACATCACACTTAACTTTCTCAGACATTTTGAGCTGAAAAAGACTTTTACCCATGCTTGACAGGAGAAGCAAACTTTCCGTAGAAATCATGATGCTTTTTTCTGTACATCATGATCTTTAGAACGATCATGACCAACACCGCACAAACGTGGAGCCACTTCACGGGTTGATGTCAGAGCTAGGCCAGCAGAAGAAAAGAAGAAGAAGACCCAATGACTCTTTTTATACCGTTCTGGACGGAGAAAGTCACACACTATCATAGAGATGGACAGTGAGGTCATCTCAAAATGTAACTTTGATAATCGCAAAACGTAATCGTCTCTCGGAGAAACACCTCAAAAATACGATGATTCTCCTGAGGCAAAACACGTGCCGCAAATTGGAATATAACCAGTTGAAAGACAAAGATACCCGAACGAAATTCGTTGTTATTTTTATCTTACCATATCTTTAAATCTTACTGTGTCCTTTTTTTGAAGGTATCTATATCCAGATGCCAACCACTGCATTTCGAAGAAAACGTGCAACAGGATGTTTAGAAACGGTGGATGGACTTGGAACAACACCTGCATTCACAAATGTCCCAAAGGCTACACGGAAGAAAAGGTTGACGACACAAAAACGTGTGTACAGTGCCATGGAAAGTGTACTATGGTAAGTAGAAAAGATATTTGTTTATTGAAATAAGCTGGCAGTCTGATACAGAGAAAAATATTTGTGTCAGAGATGGCCAAAATGAAATTTGCCAAGACAAATGAAATTTACTATCTTTATGGCTAAGATGGTGTCATTGCGAAAGTCGAAAAACTCTGAGATCGCAATTGATCCAACGTGAGATTCGAAGAGAAAGAAATTTAATAAACTTTTTAAGTCAATTGAATCAAAAAGTATTTTTTAATTTGTAAAGTATCTGAAGAACACAACGAATCAGTTTATTTGTTTAAAGATAATGTCACCAAAAAAGTGAAATTTAACTTTCATTAACCCATTTGTGATGAAGAAAACTTTTTAATTTTTAGGTCTGCGATGGATTTGAAGTGACGTCCATCAGTGAAGCTCAACATTTCAAAGGATGCACCTCAATCAATGGATCCCTTCAAATAAGGTTTATGGGAAATCACAGCAACGTGATGTCGGAATTGGAAGACTTCTTCGGTGACATTGAAGAAATAAGAGGATATCTTAAAGTGTACAGATCGACAGCAATTACATCGTTGAGTTTCATGAAGAATTTGAAGACGATTCACGCTGAAGAATTGGAGTACGGAAGGTTCGCGTTGACGGTATACGAAATGAATAATTTGCAATACCTATGGAACTGGAATAATTCTCGAACGCTGACGATCAAAAATGGAACAGTGAGTTTTCACTACAACGCAAAATTGTGTTTGAGTGAAATAGAAGCGTTGAAAAAGATGACAAACGTTGTAACCACTGATTTCGATGTATCGACTCTTTCAAACGGATATAAGATGACGTGTCACCTTGTTGATGTCCCGACCGAAAGCTTTGTGATAGATAAAAACAGCGTTATGATAACTTGGGAACGTCCACTCCAAAGTGCAGACAATCAATACATCTTAGGGTATTTGATTTATTATTTGGAGAATCCTGACGATGATGTATCAACAGATTTCGGAAGAGACGCCTGCTTTGAACATGGATGGAAGAATTATTTCTACCCTGACCCAACCGATCCTTCGACCACGAAACTCTCTCACAATATAACAGATCTGACACCTTCAACAAAATACGCGTTCTATGTAGAGACCTACAACAGTGCGAAAGCGGGATATATTGCTGGACCTTCCGGAAAACACGGCCAAAGTGTGATCAAATTTTTCACAACCAAAATGGCGGTTCCGTCAATGCCCATGAATGTTTTGACGACAAGTTTTCAGCCTGAGAGTATAACTCTTTTCTGGGAAGCTGATCCAAATTATAAAGGACAAATAACACGACATCTAATTGAGCTTTATATTCAATTAGATAGTGTGGAACGCCTTGACGAAAGGAACTATTGTGAAAATCCACTAAATCCACCACCAAAAGATGACGTGAAAACAATCAATTTGGAAACATTAGAAGAAGAAATTGAGGAGTCAGAAAAAAAATGCTCATGCCCAGGGATAAAACCGTTCTGGGAAATGATGGCAGAAGAAACTGATGTATCTTATACAAAACTTGATAATGTAGGGCCATTTCAATGTACGCGGACGAACACAACGTTAGGGAAAGGAAAAGTGTATGACATGGTGAACGAGCTGAAGTGTAGTGATTTAGACGAGGAAATAGCCGAGGCGAAGCGATTAGCTGAGGAAAAACGATTAGCAACATCCGGAAACCGAACGAAGCGAAAAGTTGACAATTTCCCATTCGATATAATCCAGCACGGTACAACAAATCCAAGACCTGTACTTCAGAATGTTACGTTGGAAGACTATTATCACTATTTTTCGACGGATTTTCGAACGACTCATAGAAACTACACGGCTTATAAATTGAAACCATTTACAAGATATATGATTTATTTCGCTTTGTGTATGGGAGAAAAACCATCTGATTGCGGTCCAGTTGCAATTAACATGCAACGGACAAAGAAGAATTCATCTAGGGACGCAATCGATGATTTAAAAGTAACGGTTTTGAACAGTTCTGCAGCACACGTCCACTGGACAGAACCAGTTCACGTAAACGGTGCAATATTAACATACACAATCGAGTACAAGAGTGTAGAAGTTAAAAATTTCAAACCAATATTGGAGTGCATCACAAGGAAACAGCACGAAAATAACAATTTTACCTTTTTGGCCAATAAATTACTACCTGGAAAGTATAGTGTTAGAGTGCGACCGACCTCTTTATCTGGTGACGGAAATTTTACCGACATCACACACTTTGTTATCACCGAATCGATAGATCATTTTAACTGGGGCTTGTTCTTTGGAATTTTTACCGGGGTGTTCTTTGGCGGGGTGATTATTTACTACTTGTACAAAAGTAGAAAGAATTTGTGCTCTTCGCGTGATGATACGGATACTTTGATTCACACTCCGGACTATTCCAGGGTACGATTTGCTGGTGATGATGACGAAAGTGAAGCTAGAGTTGACCTCGGTGACCTATTTTAAAATGTCTGTTATTTTTGCCATGACCTTTAGGGTGACCTTTGTCACATCCATCGGAACGCTTTAGATTTTTCACCGAAGGTACATTTTGGCACTAGCGGTAAGCTTTTTAAAAGTAGTATTTTTATATTATTATGACTGATGATTTCAAAAAAATTGAATCTTGAACCATCTGAAAAACATCTTCAAAAACAACCAGTTAATCTTCCAGTATGCATATAAAATGTCTGGTTTGCCTTTGACCAAGCTTTGACGACCTTTGCACGCAGAAAAATCATACAATATTATGTGTCCAAGTTTAATGTTTAGCAATGTATTTTAGTTCTACAGAAATTATGTATGTATTTGTTGTTAGCTATATCGGCTTACGCCATCTTTTAATATAGTTCCTAAATGTTTTTTTCGCAGATTTCATATTAAACATTTTGAACAACTGGAATGTTCGAATGCTTCAATACATATTTTAATAGAACTTATTCAATTATTCTATGCCCTTGTCCCATAAAATCCAACTCAGATTTTTTTTATTTTTATCCGAAGCATTCGTCTGGTTATAAATATCAAAGTTAACTATGTATTCGGGCAATGAAATATGATTGTTTTTATTTCTTGTTTGATTGATCTTGAATTCAAATTCATTCTATAACATTCCATGTATTTTTTTTTAAATTAGTTTTGAAATCTGAAATCTGAGTGTTCCATTTTAGAATTCAAATCGGTATAAATATGTGTGTTTAAGCCATTGAGATACTATCGTAAGTTTGTCCTAAAGATATTTTTCGCATTTACTTACCAAGTCCCGCAGGGACCTTGTGAGCTACGACAAAATTGCTGGTTAAACTATGATCACATCGTTACAGTTTACATATAATAAAATGAGAGCGAAAACGAAACAATACAATGAACGCGTGACTGAAATAAGCGCCGTTAAAAAATGTCAGATCTGAAAGAAGTGATCGTAGTATCAAGTATAAAAATATCTCTCTTTGACCTTTATCAGATAGTAACTCAATGGTTTTTATGGTTGTTCAATATAATGAACCTTTTTAAAATTTGTATGTCATTGTTAATTAAAGTTTTTTTTTATTTGATTATAAACAAGTATGTATATGACATTTTGTCTGAAGACAAACGATTTATTTCGTGTTGCGGACCAAAGAAAAGCGATCTGATTTCAGAGCAGGACATAATCCAGTAAGGTACAACTTAAGAGATCAAAATTATAAAGGACAAATAACACGACATCTAATTGAGCTTTATATTCAATCAGATAGTGTGGAACGCCTTGACGAAAGGACCTACTGTGAAAATCCACTAAATCCACCACCAAAAGAAGACGTTAAAACAATCAACTCGGAAACATTGGATGAAGAAATTGAGAAGTCAGAAAAAAATTGCTCATGCCCAGGGATAAAACAATGCAGAAGAAACTGATGTATCCTATACAAAACTTGATAATGTAGGGCAATTCCAATGTACGCGGACGAACACAACGTTAGGGAAAGTTAATGATATGGTGAGCGAACTGAAGTGCAATGATTTGGACGAAGAAATAGTGGGGGCGAAGCGATTAGATGAGAAAAAACGATTAGCAACATCTGGAAAACGAACGAAGCGAAATGTTGACAATTTCCCATTCGATATAATCCAGCATGGCACAAAAAGTCCAAGACCAGTACTTCAGAATGTTATGTACATTAGAAGACTATTATCATTATTTTTCCACGGATTTTCGAATGACCCATTTAAGTTACACGGCGTATAAATTGAAACCATTTACAAGATATATGATTTATTTTGTTTTGTGTAAAGGAAAAGAACCATCTGATTGCGGTTCAGTTGCAATTAACATGCAACGAACAAAGAAGAATTCATCGAGAGACGCAATCGATGATTAAAAGTAACCGTTTTGAATAGTTCTGCAGCACACGCCCACTGGACAGAACCAGTTCACGTAAACGGTGGAATATTAACATACACAATCGAATACAAGAGTGTAGAAGTCAAAAATTTCAAACCAATCTTGGAGTGCATCACAAGGAAACAGCACGAAAATAACAATTTAAAGTTTTTGGCCAACAAATTGCTACTTGGAAAGTATGGCGTCAGGGTACGACCATCTGGTGACGGAAATTTTACCGATGTCACACACATTGTTATCACCGAATCGACCAGTCATTTCGATTGGGGTATGTTCTTTGGAATATTTTGCGGGGTGTTTTTTGACGGAGTAATTATTTAAAATAACACGAAATGAAAATTTTCAACAAGTCATTTACGTATTGGTTTGAATTTAATGATTAATGATGTTTGCATGTATCAGGTTTACTAACATGCCGTGCCCAAGATAATCTTTCTTTCATGAAGCTCTTAAATATTTGAAAATTTCAGTTCAACGACTTAATAGTAAGTAGTAATAAGTTGGAATTCTTAGATATAACTTCCTTATGGAATTTAGAAAAAATCTGTGTCAGCTAATTGTCATTTTTTAATTGAAACACTCTTCTTCCAGCTATTAATGTCGACGTAGAATTAGAATTATGGTGATGGGATAGCATCCTTTTTATTTCTTCTAGTTTAACACTTTGCTTACGAAATTGTTTGATCTTGAATTCAGATCGATGAAGTTTTTAAAAATGATCTAATCTTATATTACATGTATGTTTTTTTTAATAAGTAACAATATCAGAGATTCGATACTTTTTTACTTTCTAATTAAGATTAAAAGTAGTATTTTTTTAATCGTTGAGATACTATCGTAGAGAGTGCCCATAAGCTTTTTTTCATTAATTTATCATGTCATGTTGGCCATGAGTGGAGGTACTGCCAAATTGTTGGTTGTTCTTAATTAAACTATGATCACATCTTTTCAGCGCTACACACATAAAGATATTTGATTTGAACGAAGAAGACAAAATACAATACGGTGTGCGCGTGACCAAAATGAGCGCTGTCAACAATCATCAGGTTTGATTGAAGTGATTATAGTTTCATGCTTTAAACATTTTTTTCTCTTTAACCTCTTTAAGATAGTAGCTCAACGGTTCTTTCTATTGTTTACAAGAATGAATCTTTTTAAATTTGTATGTGTCATATTTTTAAATATTTGATTATAAATAAGAATTTATTTCACGGTGTGTCTGGAAGATAAGCCATCTGCAATCACCATGCAAAGAACAAAATGAAAAGTTCATCAAAAGTAGAAATAAATGATTTAATAGTGACGGTTTTGAATAGTCCTGTAGCACAAGTTAATATCATAGGACAGAACTAACAACATTAATGCTTTTAATATTATCTCCACAATCGAATATAAAAGTGCAAAATGTAGAGCGCAATTCTTTTTTAACCTAACATTGAGCTTGCCACAAGTAAACAGCACATTTAAAGTGTTTGGTCAGCAAAATACTGCCTGGGAATTATAAAGTCATAGTTTGACCGACGTCTTTATTTGGTGAAGGAAATTTTACGGATGTTGCATACGTTTTAATAACTGAATCAAGCTTATGGTTTAACAAGGGATATTTGTTAAAAAAATATCTTGGCTCTTTTTTGGTATGAACGGGAACAAAGTTGATTTAGAATCCTGATTAAAATAGGTTTCGATTTAACGACTTTGATGACGAGCACCTTGCCTGTGGTTACCTTTGTCATGGCTGACGAAATTTTGCCGAACTCCATCAGACCACTTTTCCAGCTTTAGATTATACACTTGAGGTTAATTTAAAAATTCGTTCTTTCGGTTTTTTTTTTTAAATCGTATTTTACTATTATTATGTTCAATGATTTCAAGCTCTTTTTAATCCTGTACATTTTGAAAAACTCTTCAACACCAACCAGTATATTTCAAGGAATTTATTTATACATTTAACTTCCCAGGTTTACTTTTGATGACAACTTTGACGATCTTTGCATATAGCAGGCCATACAATATGTTGTGTCCAATGTAATGTTTCTTTCAATATGGTTCCTAGATATTTTATGGCAGAATTCAACGAATTAGAATAACTGAAAGTTCAGATTCTTCGGTATAGTTTTAATTAGAATTTATTCTAAGTTCTTCTATTCTAAAATTAACAAAAGGATTTGCCTTCTTTTAATGACTTAAATGTCAACGTTAAGTAAGTTTTATTTTGTTAGGATAACATTCTTTTTATTTCTGCTAGTTTTACGCTATGTATACGAACATGATTAATTCAGTTTATTGACGTTTTAAAAAATGATCTAATCTTTTATTAGTATGACATGTATGTCTTCTTAAAATTAGTTACAATATCTGAAATTCGATAAGAGTCTTCCTTTCGGATTCAGATTCAAGTTGGTATAAATATGTGTAGTTATACCATTGAGATTCTATCTAAAAATGTACCAGGAAAGTATATTTTTTGCATTGATTTACTATGTCATCTTGACTTGACCATGCATGGAGTGTCCAACCAAATAGTAAGCTGTTTTTAACTATAATCTAATTTTGAACTATAATCACATCTTTACAGTGTTAAATAAATCAAGTGCTTAGTGTGCGCTGCAGTTGATAATCCTCAGATCTGAATGAAGTGATCGTAGTTTCAAGTTAAACACTTTATTTATCTTCGACAACTTTAAGATAGTAGCTCAACGGTTCTAACTTATTTTTAATTTTTATGTGTCATTATTTACGATACCAATTTAATATTTAGATTAAAATTAGTGTATATGTGTGACGTTTTTTACTGAAAATAAAATAAACAAAAGCAATGGAAATTATAACTATTTCTGTTGCTCAAGACTGAACTTTTTTGCTTAATCTACTTGTATTATTATCAAAATAAGGAGTTCCTAATTTTCAATGTTTTATTTTTTTAAATTATAAGAATAACAAAATGTTAGCAATAGTCTATAAATTTTTAATACTTGAAATGATCACAAATTGTGTAATTAATGGAATTGAAGCTGTAATAATCAATATAATGTTTTAAAATGTTTATGTTTCCTACAATTTTGTGTTAATTTGTTATTAAAAGTGGGTAATTAATTAGTTAGCAACACTTAAAACTTCCCAGCAAAAAATGTTGACAACCAATAAATGATCCATGAAAATGAGAATGTGTTAGCCGAAACAATACTTTTTAGTGAAGAAAAAAAATGTAATGAAAATTGAATAAAATGTCTTTATTAACTGAAATAAAATTACATTGAACTCTTATTTTACGAACTTAAAATGAAGATTTTTTTGATTTATAAAAGAAAATTTACACCAACTGCACTTATAATTAATTGGATTCTTAAGTATGGCACAACTACATCGAAGAATTATTTGAGATGCAATTAATCGTTATAAAAAAATAACATATAAAGAATCTTCAAAAAAATCCATACAAATATTAATGTTCTAAAAAGATTTCAATAAGATATCAAAAACATATTAACTCTTACCACTCTGCGGGCCACAGAGTCTGGCCGGAAAGAATCTGTTAGGCAACTCCGTGGGCCAGACTCCCTGGCCCAGCGCAGGTATAATGACAGATTAATTAACATATACTTTAGTAGCTTAAAATTGATCACGTGCTTCATCCAACCCTATTGAAGACTATCACTCACTTAAGCAACACATTTTTTCTTTTAATTGTACATTTTTTTAAATCAGTGAAGTTTTGAGAAAATTGGGTCAGAGTGCAAAAGGTTAAAGTCCTCGTCGGACTACAAGTGCTTAAATTTTATAACTTCAAAGTTCACCTGCACAAATCAATTCAACCAACAACAACAAAAAATGCAGTCGAGTACTCGAAACGTATTTTTTAAACAATTTTTTTCCATTCATATCGTCACCTTAAAACGTGACAATCAATTGCAAGCCACAATAGTAATGTAATTCAAACATTGAATACATAATAAAGCATTTTAATTATCAATTAATACATCAATATTTTAAATAAGCGTTACATTTATAACTATACCTGGCAACACTAAAGAAGTTACTCAACTTTGCCTTTAAGTTTCCAGATACATACTTATAACAAAAAGTAATAATTAAAATTAATCCATACAAGCGAAGAAGACAAGTAGTAACAGCCACACTTTGAAAGGTTCTAACTGACAGTTTGACCAAAATGGCTTTTTGGTCGGAAAATTTTGAACAGTATTCTAGCATATATGATAACTTCAAAATCATATAGAATTACGAAGTTTATCTGTACACTTTTCATCATTAGATCATTAAGATCATTATTTCTCAGCAGAATAGTTCGAGTTGTGAATAAATGTGCTTAAAATAAGTAATTTGAAACATTTTTACTAGTGAATTTTATCTTTTGAATTAAATAGTATGATAGTCTAAACTTCAAACGCTCATATCTCAAAACAGGGTCAAGAGCAGTTAAAATCTTTCCAAAGTATGGCGTCGAATATTTAAACAAAAAATTGTACAAAATGTCAAAATAATAGACAATTTAATACGTTGTACATAATAAACATTCGTTTGGCATTGAAACATGGTTTACAATAATGGGTAATATCAACTTATACCTATGATACACATTACATGGAACACAAAATGTTAGATATTTCTACGACGATAGTACTCACGTGTAGTGGTTTCCATATTATACGGTATCTGTGGAAATATCTTGATGGTTTTTGCTGTGACCCGACTGCGTCTGCATCCCGAATGTCTCCCTGGAGTGGTCTACTTGAGAGCCTCCTTCCATCGAGTGGGGCAGTTCCCAAGAAAACTCGTCGTCGAATTTCTTCCCGTCAGGTAATGGACCGACTAATGGCGACTTAACGAATAAACCTGGAAAAGCAACAAGCGTAAAGTTGAATGATAAGTGACTAAATCAAAGTAGTTCAAAGGAAATCAAGGAAACATATTACATTTGATTGCGCAAAAATACGTTCGTTACGAATCCCAGTCCGGGCAGTTTAATTTTTAAATCCATTAACTGATTTCTGTTCTATTAATTATTGATTGTTATTAACGTTGTCTGAATTTATCTCCCACGTCCATCCGACTCTTAAAGCGGGACGTAATGTGAGGGATTAGCTAACCACAAGTACTCTCATCGGAAAATGAGTAACACGCATTTCTCGTAGAAGACTTTCTTTGAAATAATCTCCATTAGACAGACATGTATTATCACAGTCAACATTGGGAGCATATTTGATGGAAACAAATATTTTCTTTCTGTGATTTTTAAAAATCTTTTGCCACGTCACAATTTCATGAAAACAGACTAGATATTTGATACATCCATTAGTGGAAATGGAATTTGTAAGCATATTGATTGCAGCAGCGTTGGAGCCTTCTTGCCTAATTAAATAAATAAATCTTGCCTAATTAAATAAAACTATAATTAGGTGATGTCAAATTAGCTAAGCGTGATTTTTTGGAATCCACTCATGGAAATGTGAAAGAATAAATCAATCAATAACCAAATACCAATCAATTTGGGTACTTAGATTTTTATTGATAAAGTGTGCAACTAAGCAGTGTTTGAAACAGAATGATAAGATCTTTCTTTTATACATTACAGAGCCATCAGAAAGAGCAATAGTTAAGTTAATGTTATTTTGAATAGTAAAAATTGAAAAGCATTTATAGAACTTAGTTAAAAAAAACATATTTTTTAACCGGTAAATTTGAACTTATTATAGCTGGATTTGCAATTATTCCACAACACCGATACACAATTCCGAATATGAGTTTATTTCAAACAGGCAAATTACTGACAGGTGTCGGCAGATATGAAGCTTTTTTACTTAGTCTTTTAATAATAATAATAATACATTTATAGTACTTTTTCCACATAAAATTTATTTGATCAGGACCGGTTTCGCTCATGGCGAGCATTGTCAACTATTAAGGAATACAATAAAACAGTGATATTTATACAAAAGTTTAGTATGAAAAACAAGGAATGACAAACAATTGGTAAAACAACTAAGCAAATAAATTGAAGCAAATTACAAGGAAAATAGACAATTTCGTTGAACGAAATTGTTGGCTCAATTGACATCATTACCGGGATTTCCATCTAATTATAAGTTGACAAACATGCAGATTTATTTATTTTATTAAATGCACTCATTTTGGGACTTTTACTTTGTTAATGATAATTCATATTTAATTGATTTTTGATGTATTAGTTTGCATTGCTAAGAGGTCTTTAACATTTTATTTATAGTCTACATTTTACCGGTATTCATATTATCTAGCTTTAGCCTCAAGGAATTGCTTATCATCGATCTGTAGCTCGCCGTTGGCGGTTATGGGAATGTCAGTTTCGTTTTGGAAGAAGTACGGACTGATAATTCCGTCAGAACAAACAGTGACTTCCAAGGGATGCGTTTGGTGCTGGTATATCCCGTATGGATTGGAATCGCTCCAAATTCGACAATTTTACTTGTTCGCATATCCGTTCATCCAACAATGGGCTTCATCAAAGTCTTCTTTAGCGATGAATGTTTCTCAAGCGGAGCATTGACTTTGTTTGTAAAATCATCACCACAATAACTTAGCAATTGACACTTGTCACTTTAACATCATGGCTGATATAATCTGACAAATTTTGAGCATCCCTGAATTGAAAGAATCTATATAAGCAATCAAAGTATTTATTTTTTAAAAGTCGTAGAAAAGTACAAAATTCAAACGATTCAAAATTGACACAATTTTTTGATCGAAAAGAACGTGATTTATTTATTATATCTGCCTACGGTGTAGTAAAAAATAAAATGAAAAAAACTGATCTACTGTTAAAATATATTAACCGTGCATTGTTTTTCTTACAAAAAATCTTTCAATACCGTAGAATTGATTCGTTCCTTTTTCCCCATAGGAGACAAGACAAAAATGGTATCGATTTCAGAAGGTACGTTCCAGTATGAGTCATCAAGATAATGATGGTCAATAGTAGATTGGGCACCCGCATACCGAGAACGCATCACTCTTCCTATAGAAAAGTGGAGAAAAAATACTTCACTTTACGATAAGACTAGACCTTTTTATTACAAGAAATGTAAAAGAATCCGTTCGAGCATTGAGCTAGTAAAAAAGAGACAATACTGGCTTTAATTTATTAACAAACACAATTTTTTAAGCATACTTTACAGAATAGCGATATTTTTGTAAATCAGATAAGCTACATATTTTTTCCGCTAATAGTCGTATAACCAGTGCTGAGATACATATATGCCAACATATATTATATGTTTGGTACATTGTATTTTCATTCATTGCTTGTTTATATGATAACATTTTCAAACACTTAGAATCATTTGAAATCTAATTTGTGTTGCCATTCCAAATATAAACCATTTCAGTCTAAGAGCGACGATCTACTCTTAACCGATTCTATGCCATGAGCGTGTTAACACGTTCTACAATTCCGTGCGCATGGAGCCGGCATTAGAAAATGAGTGTGTACTGTGTATACGTGCTGTACTAAAACAGCCAACTTCAATGATTTTAATGATTGAAACCTATTGGTAACACACTTAAATCTCTTCGAATCATGGTGCATTAATTAAAATTGAGATAATAAATTAAAATATTTAAAAAATAAAAATCAGAATATCTGTTATTTAAAAAGTGTTGCCCTGACGCATTGATTAGTAGGATCATGCCACATGTGCTGCTCTTATCGAGTAATTTTTCGGAGTCCCAGTTCACCTGTTTATACGAGTAAACGGAGATTTTTAAGATGCCTGAATACATTTATCCATTGATTTAATGTATTTTTAATATCAAAATTACACATCAAATAAATATAGCACATAATTACGTTCGCGTATTTTATATGTAAGTTATGTGACAACCTTGTGATTATTGACAACACAGGTGGTACACTTTGGTTCAGTATTTAAATGGTCCCCGATATTTTTTTCGAAAAGACCATCAGTGCGGAGAAACAATTATTTGTAAATGGCTTAAGACTGACCTGTGATAATTCCTGATACGATAGCAACGACAAGTGTTACGGCAAGACCCACAAGTTGATAGGCAGCCTGCTGATTACTTGTTCTGGCAGGGATGGTGTCGGTGGCATTATCCATGGCAGCTAATTCTTGCTGTTAACATAAAAAGCAACTAATATTTTAGTACCCGTATGTTGGACTCCGAAGCTTGGTAGTAGAGATTCCAATTTCGAACAGAAGCATCTGGTGTGAATGTGAACGGAAATAAGTTATGGGCGGAATATGATTATATGGAAAAAACATCTTTATTAGATTAACATATTTTTGATGATAAACAATGGCCGATAATCATTACTTTTAAAAAAGCTTTGATCGTACGATACTTAGTAACATATTTAAACTATTATATTCCATTTAAATTGAAAAACAAATTTCGACTAAATGCGCTTCATTAATATCACATTGTAATCGCCTGAATTTTGTATATTTCCATGCGGTTTGTCATATAGAATTCGCATTTTAACATCTCTACGATTAAAATTTGAAACACTTGGATAAAATGACAGTGAGTTGACTGAATAGCCTCAAATAGTTTGAGAAATGTATCTTATTTGAATTATTTCGACATCCCCAAGCGTTTTTGAGACTTTGAAGTGGCTGCAAATTGGAGTTTAAGTTAAATATATACAATGCATTTATTCAAATAACTTGAGTATAAAACACATAAAGATCACCTATGCTGATGATCTCAAACTTTTTAAAAATTAGATGTTGACCTGAGCGCTTTGACGAGAAAACCATAAAATATCTAGAGGTTTTAAAACTGTTACCACATTAGTAGATTATATAAACTCCACAAGCTTCGATAATGTTTAATCACGGTGCATATTTCATAACTCACCATGGTATCCAATTCATGAAGTGGGTTCATTCCCGGGAAGACAGAGAACAGGGAACTCTGATAGTTTCCAGTATTGGCCAGGGCAGCAAGCACAGCGGCCAACAGTCCAGATAGAACTCCTGGCATGCCGTGAAGGTTGTGCACTCCGCAAGTGTCATGTAAACGGATCGCCGAGTGCAACTTTGGCTGAAACGAAATTATTCTGTTACATGGTTGTGTGCGCAGTAGCAACATCGGTATGCAAATTGAAGTGTCTGGAGATTCAAGTTATAATAACATGCTTATAATGAGAAGCGCTTGTACAAGTAAGTATTATGATGAAGTTCTAACAAGTTAATCGCAAAGTGAACACAACAAAGTATTCAGTAGTAAAATATTGTTCCCCGATTATCCCAGACCATTTTGTAAAGTGCCCGCGAAAATTACTGAGGTATTTTTTCACGAACAACCTTAGTGTTTATTTTGAAATTTATCTCAGCTTATATAAAGTACTCAGTGCTATATTTTTCCTGTCGTTTAATGATGAAAAGTGTAATCTGAAATTGATTTATAAACATTGTTACCGCATATAAATGAAAAAAACAAATGCCGTTAAGATGTCTCTTTAACAGTCTCTGCCAATCTTTGCACATGTTCATTGATAGATCAGTCCTGTGGGAACACAAAGGTTAAGCACATAATCGAAATTATTGTTAATATTTCCAAAAAATGGAACTGAAACATTTCTATGAATTCCTTTCTGTATCGAAGTACTGTGAGTTATTATATAATTATGTATGTCAATTCAATCAATACTATCCTATTGAATTCTGAATATTATCTCTTGTGAAATTTGGAGGTCGTTTCTATCGGGCAAGAAAAGAACAGTGTAAAATGAAAGATTACAGTGCCAATAACGCCCTTTCTTGTTGTGTTTACAAGAAATAACTATTTTTTTTAAATATGCTCACCAAAATTTTTTTTATTTTTCGAAAATTGGATTTGTTTTCTAATATTTGCTGGCAACTTTTTCTATGTTTAATGAACTTTATCCAAAAAGCATTTTATAACGTAGCAACACTTCATGCTTAACATCATCTTACGGTAAGGATGGCTTATTTTACAGCTAGTTATTATAATATAAAACATAACTTTGTTGTTCAGAGAATTTTCTTCACAGAGATTATTTCGAATAAATAAATTATTTTATGGTTAAAATTTACTTCAATATGGGAAGAGCTGAAGATTAGCTCGGGGCGCCCAAATTTAATCCTTAATATGCGGAATATGATTAAAATATTTCGTATAAATATTCAAAAGTATTCCATATTCCTTAAAAATCACATCGCAACTCTTTAACAAGAATGTATTAATTTTCGTTGTTGACGACTTTGAGAATTTTCCTGCAGGGCAAACGTTTCTAAACATTTTGCAGTGGTGAATCGAAAAGAATTAAAATTTATAAATGGCAGTGCATATGAATAATTGCTTATGATATAATAAAGTCTAATACGCAGAAAAACGCGATGCGGGACTTACCTACAATGAATATATATTTTAAGATTATTAAAAGATCGTAAAATTTCCTTTGTCGAGAAGTTGACGGTCAGTATTCGTAAGGGTGTAAGCCGGTGATGCATTGATGTAAGCTTTAATACATATTGTGTAGAATTCGTTTATATTCACACGAGATATAAATACATAGCAGGTACGAGATTTGACTTTAGGAAAAATGTAAGACCGATGTCAACCCCGCCTCGTCAATCATTGATATTCAGTAAAAAGCTAACTAGCAAAGTGAAACCGGTCATAAGCATTGTGAAATTAGGGAGAAAGAAAAAAAAATATTTGTAAAAACATGACAGTGAATAAAATAATGAATATGGCCAGAAAATTTTTGTCGACACTGTACTTTGTTTAAATATTTAGAAGCAAGCAGTCAGTGAAAAACAATACGGTTCTTTTTAAAATAACCAACTAGTTACTAGAACATAAAGATGTCTAGTATATTCAAGTATTCAATGGAATAATGTGATATCGACTGAAACGTGATAGTTATAGATATACTAAGACAGTATTGCGATAGTCCTCTGTCCAAATGTATGTACGACAATGATGCCTGTAGAATTGCAGTAATCTTAATCTTTAAATAATGAAACATAATAAATACTGCCATTTCAAATAGTATAATTTGGATACGGAGCCTAACTCCACCCCGATGGGCCTTAAACCTTTATTATTTTCTCAAAGCAAAAGCTACGTCAAAAACATTTGCAAACAAAAGTGTGAGAGTACGTACACACAAAACGATGGGCGAAGTTTACCTTTGAGGGAAGTTTGTTTTAGCCATTGGATAGTATCAGTCGATAACACAAAGAAGCCTAAAATTGGCAATACGTTCGTTAAAAGAAACATTATTCCCGCAAAATGAATTAAACAACATTTCAGCAATCGAGCAAACTAAAATTTAAAATATATAAATCAATGTTTGTTTGTTTGTGTGTTCGTATTTTATGCGTTATATGCATGGTACGATAAACTTGCAACTTACGTGCCCTTGCGCGTTATAAAGATAGACAAATTAAACTACATATTTTATGCGCTGACATACCGTTCATTTTGACAATATTGTTGCATCCAAAGGTTATATAGTACAATAAACTTTCAGTAGGTGGCGCGTAAACACAAGACAGTGTAGAAATTCTTTCTAAAATATTTCAGTGGCATCAATAAACACAAACACTTTCTTTCTTTCAGTGACATTACAACGCTTGCCAGGCTAGTGTATAAATAAAAATCAGAAAAGTTTCGTTTATTTTTTTTTACATTTATTTAATAAACATTGTTCTGAGGAATACTATTGCTTTGCAGTTACGTTATTTGTTCTTATAATTATAAGCGAGAAATTCAAAACTAATCGTTATAGATTTATGAATATACAGCCAAACGTGTTAATAACCAAGTGACAACGATAATTGATTTTTTTGCAGAGGCAGTTTGTGTAGTTTATCGTTTGATACCGTTCTTAGTTTTTATAAAATGGAAATATATTCATGAAACCATCGACTAGATTTTTTGGTGATAATTTTCCATTCGATCGGTCTGTAAGTGCAGCAAAAAGCGTGTTCGCTTACGGCCGATGGAAATAAAAAAAATGATCACGCGAGAATAATATTATATGTACATATTAGATGTTTCCGTAACAGACGTGAAAAAATTTAAGGAAAAGAATGAATGGTTCTTATAGAAATGAAAAGATGTTTATCGTGTACATACAAATAATTTAGATTTTAATGAACTCCAGTAATAAGTATCGAAAATAAAAATAATTGTCTATGGCAGGCATTGGCGGATCCAAGGGGAGGGGGGGAGGTAAGGATTTTTATTTCAATAACTATGCTGTAGTTCTCTTTTTTTCACGACCCTTTAGCAGCTTTATTTACGACATGCGTTAAATTCATAATTATATCCTAATTATGAGGGTTTGTTAGTAATTTTATTAAGTTTGATAATGAAAAGGAGGTTTCCACATTACGACGCATGAAAACCTGGCTAAGGAATCGTATGAGTTCGAAAAGACTTTAGGGTCTGGCTTTGCAACATATGCACTGGATGTTTGAATTTTTGAATTGAAATAAAAGATTCGATGATAATCATCAATTAAATCACATGATTTTGAAAAAATCGTGTAAAAAAGGGACTAGGTGTTTTATTTAGGTATATGATTATTTTCAAATTGAATGGCTACCCTCTTGGACAAATTCTGGATTCGCCAGTGATGGCATTAAGTAAATTTATACTTACAGTAATATATTTGTATCCCAATACTGACAACGTTCCGGCCACGGTCCCAGCCAGAAGGGCTCCAAACGGATGAAGCATCATGTTGCAAACGGATCCAACAGCGACGCCACCAGCCAAGGTAGAATTCTGGACGTGCACCATATCGAACTTACGGTCTTCGCTGGTAAGGGATGATATGACGAAGGCTGCCACCGTACAGGCAGCTAACGACAGATACGTGTTGATTACAGCTCTGTATTGTTCGTCTCCTGATACCAAGCCTCCGTTAAAGGATGGCCAGAATACCCACAGGAAGATCGTACCTACAATTAGTTAATTACAAAAAATAAGCTTTTGTCAAAATACAGGAAGAGCTTTTTAGTAATTTTAAAGCTACTATGATTTCAAGGATTAAATCTTTAACCATTTTTTTTGTTAAATTGAATAGCAAATTGTAACGTTAATCAAGATTGGCGAAACAAATAAGTAAGGTTATAGTTTCGATGGATTCAGCGGTAACTGTGTGGAAGTTTATTTTAATATACAATATAAAATAACTTTGATTATTCCACGTATTGTGCTACTTACTGTGACGCGTGTTTCGCCTTTTTCAGATGCATTTTCGGACTAACTATCGCAAAGTTTGCTTAAGCAAAGAGGTAAAACACGTGTCACAGTTAGTACCACAATACGTGGAATAATCAAAGTTATTTTAAATTTTATATTAAGTAAGGTTGATGTCTATTGTATGAAGACATCTGACACGCCCGATGATAAATTTGATGGGTAGATCGTCAGCATATGAGCAGAGTGATTTGATTGAAAAAAGTTGTTAAAAAATTATGTTTGCGTTTTGTTTAACGATATGAATATAATTTGAAAGCTTACCAATCATAGCGAACAGGTCAGAGTTGTAGCTGGCTCCTTCCAGTTCGTGGGTTGTGACTTCAGTTGACTTAGGTCTGAGCATGAAGCTGACCGCCAGTCCGAAATATGCTCCGAAGGTATGGACTACGATAGACCCCCCAACGTCAGACACCTATTGACAAGTATTTGAAGGATTAGTTACATACCATTCAATATTATTTTTCGCCGAAAAATGGTTCAATCTTACGAGGCTTTTTTCTGAAGCTGGACTTACTTGCACGCGTATTTAAGCATTGACGATCCGGCCTTTAAATTGTATAGTCTAATTCAAAGAAACGAGAAAAAGTCCTGATAAAAATTTCGTGCTCACAAAATAATATGACGAATCATTTAGTTTTTCTTAAATTGAATTAAATTAAACGAACGATTATTAACGTATCAATTCTTAACTCGTGTTCACTTTTTACTATTTTCTTTAACAACTGATCATGTAAAATGAGCAGTGCAATGTATTTACTGTACATTGTTGTATTGGGTGTTTGATTTAACCTTTTAAAGCCCTTCGGTCTCATATGGGACAAGTGACTAAGGTGCACTTCGCTATCGGATTACACTGATTTATGATAATCTATTTCAACATATGAATATTAGCTTTCATACATAATGTCTTTGAGATCCATAATTTTATTTTCAGTTTTGTCAAATATTTTTGCCATAATGAGGAATATAAAAATCTGCATTACAAGTTTGACTTTTGGGATGTGCGTTGTGTTTTATCCAGTGGACCGTAATAAATCAGCTTTAATCTCACCATAAAATATATTTCAATGCGTGGCTAAATGGATTCGTGTATTTGTTTACGCAGAGAATTAGTAAGCGTACAAAATGCGGTGCTGGTCTTTGTTCGTAAATTATACGCAATCTTTAATTTTGCTAATGCTTTTTATTTTCCCCTCATAGGCTGTCTTGTTTTGGAGATATGATTATTTTTATAAGAGCTACGTGTAGCGCGGATATTTCGCAAAAAATGCTCGGGCGTTTAAAGGTTAATGCATATTTGCTTAGTGGCTTGTACGTTTAATATCTAATTGCAAACATGTCGTGTGGATGAGATGTAAGCAGTGTACATGTGTTTTTACCTTAAATATGTCCACAACCAGGTACTCGTTAGCAGCGAAGACGATAATTTCGAATGTGCCCATCACGATGAGCTGTAAAAAGGTCGTTTTTCCCAAGACTGCTCCCATGGAGATTAAAACACTCGCAGCAGCAATATCGGCACCTATAAATGAATATTATACATACCTTTATTACAATTCAGTTGATTAGTATCAAACATAGCATAAATATTCTGAATCACCACATTATGAAATGGCTTCATTTTTATTATATTTTTGGCCTTAAAATCATCCAGTAATTGTTCGAAGCTTTGATACAAAGACTATTTTATATCAATATGAATTAATATCTATAATGGTTAGTGCATGGATACTTTTATTAAATGGTTAAAGAATAAAACTTGTTATTTATGAGAGCGAACATACTTGATACTCAATAGCAATATATTTATCGCAATGAAGGTGCTATTTGAAAAAGTATAATTATATTACGCAATAAAACTGAATGCAATAGATGTCAGAAATCAATAAATCGTTTTTATCTGATTCTGTAAACGGCCATAATAAGCGATAAGAAATCTGATTCAGATTCAGAAAAGATTACGGCGTATGTGGTTAGAATTAAATTAAAAAGAGAATGTTAAATAATACTTTTTTTACACAATACGTTTTTTGTTCACATTTTTGTATGCAAGTAACATTCTTAATGGATTTTCAAAAAGAAGAAAAATGTATCAATATTTGGATATATCCTAATCTTTTTATACATATTTCAAAGTAAAGAAAAGACACGCCGAAAGGTAACATTCAAAATGCGGTAAAAATAAATCTTATATATAAAACCGAAAGGGCGTATGTATGTATGTGAGTCTGTAATTCCCTTTTGCATTGTTGGTCATTAAGATGCCATAAAAACGAATATGAAAGAAAATATGTTTGAATTTTTATCGGCGAAGACATTTAGTCAAAATGTAATAAATTAGTCTTCTACTGAACTTTTCCCGGCTTTTATTAATATAATTATGTTTATTATTTACGTGAAGGTATTATTTGACAGCAAATTAGATTTTTTCCTTGAATTTGGACATTTTAATGGGCGAGAATGGGGCTGTCAATATATGAAAGGGGCTGTGAAATGTCAATGCCAGTCTGAAATGTTTATTTTAATTCCATTTTAATTGACCTAGACTTTTGAATTTTGAAAAAAGTTGTTTCAACTTGGCTCGTCTGAATTTACGCGCCGAGGTGAACATAACCCCAAACTGGTCCGAGCGAAGCCGGGTGCTACTACTAGTAGTGCTTTATAAGAATGGGATTACAGTAAATATCTATTTCACCACCATCCCATTGAAAGAACTATGGTCAAATTATTTTTGATAAAATAAATACGCTATTTCTAATAGTGAAAATATTAAACATTGTTATGAAGTTGAAAGTGTAAAATTAACTCTCCCATAAAGTTCTGCTGAGGAGTAATATTTTTTCCGATTCTTGGAAAATGATTGTTTTAGTTGTATTTTTGTATATCACCATCAGTATATAAAAAAATGATAAAAAAATGGCGTTGTTAATAGTGTAAAACTAATCAACTAGAACTTAGATATACAATGCATTGAACACGCAAATATCCACTCATTTTCAATTTACTAACGATAATGATATCACGTAGAAAAGTAAGATTTCAATTTAAATATGGCTATAGCTGAAACAGCCATAAGGAATGATCAAATATTAATGATATAAATTTACGTTTCTGGAATATGAATACCATTATGCAAATATTGAATTATAAATTACAGTATCCAATACAGTATAAGGAGCCATATAATATATAATTTATCACCAAGGTTGGCGTATAATATTCTAGATTACATAATTCTTATGGGTCGTTGAATTCAAGGCAGTCTTGTCCGCGGATGAGTAAGTAATTAATGAGTAAATACCACATCGTTCTGACACAGTTATATAATATATTGACATATTAAATGTGTCCTATGTACATATGAATTATTATAAATGAATATCTTAAGCATTCAAGAACAGTTAGAATGAAAAGAAATATGGAACGTGAAACAGTGACGTGAAATTTTAAAAGGCCTAGTGTCTTTATTAATATGAATATAATGCGTCCTGATTAGGGATTCCAACTCGAATATTCGATATCCAGATATATTCGGCCCTTTTTAAACTAATCAATATTCGGATATTTGGTAAAATTTCCGGATAGTATTCGAGGAAAGATCACATCACAATTTCTCCACATTTAAATAATAATTATGAATATCCCGGGTTGTTTTTTTTTGCCTTCGCCCAACTCGGGTGCTATCGATATCTTATCGTAATACTTTATTTTAACGATCCGGCTAGGACTCGGGTCCCGAACCTAATAAAACTTTTATTGCCCTAATTTCATTTATGATGCAGCTTTAATTTTTAAATTATTGTGATACAATGGAACGGTATTGAAATGCGTATTTATATATTTTGTCTCAATCTAAGTTTTACAAAAGTGGGAAAACATTTAGTCTTAAATTATTATAATTTGTATATAAATGAACAAGGAAACGTTGATCGTGCAAAATCTCTATTTGCGTGCGAGTAATACGATAATTTATTAAAAATTTAGAAATTGAGACCACTGTCGGCTTGCAAAAGCAACTGACAATTTATTGTTTATTAAAATATGTTTTTTAAATCATAATTTTGTTCATAATTTTAATACTACTGGCATTTTAGCCATGCCAAAACTATCCGGATAGCTTAACTTTTACTATTCGATATCCTAATAGTTGATTTTGACGAATAGTTGGAATCCCTAGTCCTGATTAGTAATTTAAGTATTGACTGAAAAGCTTCAGATTCTGGGACAGCGACAAAAAAATGTTTCTATTGAAGGCGTAAAACCGATATTTTTACAATCCTTTGGAATTAAATATATTGTTGTGATTTTTTAGGATGTTTTACTTCGGCCTATTAGAAGCAGAGAAACCTAACTCATTTTCCCTTACTTTTTATGTGAGCCAGAGAACAGGGTTTAACAGTAATTAATTTTACGTATATTTTTACAGATAGACATGCTTGTCTGATTACTTTGTTAAATATAACATCGTAATTTATTCTAATGTGTTGTTTTCAGGTAAAATGTAGCTAAGAACAATTGTGAACATTGAAATATCTTCTACTTTTGATATGACTCTTTGACACATAACGAAACATAATATTCTTATCTCTAAACCGAACAGAAATCGAAATACGTGTATTTTATCCTAAGGGACTGACTTATTCTCACAACAATACCGCATAACAATAACTGTATAAAAACATATTTAAAACTGAATAACTACTTCTTTGATAATATATAATGTGATTAAACAAAAATGAAAGCGAGTATTTTGACGGAGTGAAGTGCCAAATAATTAAATTAATTCAACTTCTACTTTTTTAAAACTAAAATACCGGTAAAAATATTAAAAAAATTTTAGTACTTTTTCCACACAAAATTTAATGGAGCAGGACCGGTTTCGCTCATGACAATCAGTTGATCCAATCTGGTCGAATAAATTTTATGTGGAAAAAGTACTAAAAATGTTTTATTATTTTTATTATAGTGCCATTCCACCAAGAATTGACAGTGAACATATTAAAAGTAAAATACAGGTATTTTGGTACTCTTGAAACATAGGAAATACAAAGATCCCGATTTTGTTAGTCCTTTTAGTGCAGTCTTACCCATTAGAGACTTGAGGCCTATGTGGAATTTCCCGTCTTTCATTTGAAAGAAACCTCTCGAGACGACGGCCCATTGAATCATGAGCGCCGCCAGGAGTAGGTTGAATCCAACTGAGCTGTAGCCGTATCTCTTCAGGAAGGTCATCAGGAATCCAAAACCGACGAATATCATCACGTGGACATCCTGAAACACTGGACAACAACAGCATCATTAGTACACGTGTTTTTATTATAATATTCAAGAGTGATATTTTATGTTTGACCTTTTCATTTTTATTCTTTTTATAAATAATTTGCTATTTTTTTATGATTGGTGAAAATCAAGGTGTATTATCAAGGGATATAATAAAACTGAGAAAAACAAATTGAAAATACGGCTACTATTCCGGAATACATTTTGAAAATAATAGCTTTATGAATGAAAATCGGGAAAGCCGAAAAACGTACGGCTTCTATACATATTAGCAAGAGCTTTATGTCACGGCAGCAGTACTGGGCTCAAATACTTATTTATGACGTTCTCCTTTCATGTGAATGTATATTTTTTTTATTTCACATTTAAATTTTGGTTGAATCAAAATTTGTTCATTAGGACTTTATCATACATGTGCATATATATTATACATGACATAATAACGGCTTTGGAATAATGCATGGCAATATCTCAATCGATACAAAATTTTAAAGGATATTTTAGGAAGGTTTATAATTGTAAGTTTTGACCTTGATAGTGACAGATAGACTATGTAATACAAAGTTAGAATGTTTGTTTCAAAGTGTGTGTAAATTTTCTACAGAATAATTGAATATTTATGTCGATAAAGAATCTTTGAATATGGAGTACTTAAAATATACGTATATTTTAATGGTAAAAAATATTACGGTACATTTTTTTCGTAGATTTAATTCTACGAAATGTTATTTCTTTCACTGATGTATTTTTTGTGTGAAATATTCACTTTGTGAGAAATTCTAAATAGTGGTTCTTAAGTAATGTAATTGTTCTCAATTATAAAGCGATCCATCAGTAATAGACCTTCAGTGACCGTCAAGGTTACGTTTAATTTTATTACGTCATGTAGCATGTTGAATTCTACACTTTAAATCTATTTAAATCTATTATTTAAAGCAATTCCAACAATATCGGCAGTACCTACAATACCGTGAGGATTAATTGCTATCATGACTCACTTAAAACATGTTCAAAATATAAATTTTCAGTGGAATACCATAATATAAAAAAATATATTTTATATTATTTTAAAATAAATTATTATTATACATTGTATGAATAATATTAATCATGCGATTACATTAAAACAATGATTATTGCGCTGAATCTATAAACAAACTTTTAAAAATAATGAATAAAAGGCAATTGAAATGGAATCTTTTCTAATATAAAATAAAGAAAGCTTGAGAAGATGAAGATAAATAATTGATTACAAATAATTCATTTGAAAGAAATGTTTTTATTAAAACATTAATATGCCTACAAAATACTCTTTGGACTTACTACATATTCACGAAAATGAATATCAGAAAACGCTTTTTAATATCTCGTTATAAATTCCATTCTGCGTACTTTCTGAGATATCTCGAGTTAAATATTTGTATTTTAATGAGGCTCTTTTATATTTTCTTTTGGATATCGAAAAAAATAAGCTCTTGTATTAATCAAAACAATGATCATCTTAATAAAATTCAAGTATATAATATGTTGCAATTTTTTTCAACGTGAAAATGCCTAAAATGATAAAGTCGAATAAAGATGTCGAAAAAAATATAAAAGTTATTTTGAGCTAATCAAAATAAATATCTACAGCTTCGGATCCGTTAGTATGAAAATGATTCTTTGAATTGTCAATTTTTGAAATTGGAATACCAAGAAAGAAAACGTGAGTTTGCCCGTACTCTGAAATAGGAAGGTATTATAAATGTGTACCTATTAAAATATGTAGCAGAAAATACGTGGAACGACCAAATTAGTTCATTTATTGTTTAAGTGTAGCACGTTTCGATATTGAAGTCGGTATTTTATTTTATTGTATGTGTACCTAGTACGAAAATAGATATTGATAATGAAATATGTAACTTGTATTAAATTTGTATTTGAAATATTGTATTTGAGATTTATTATATGATTGAAATGAATTATGAATGATAAACAATTTTATTTATCAGAGCATTAAAAGACTTAACAGGAGCATAAAATGAAAAAATTGGAACTATAAAACATTCATCCGTGACTTTTATGAAATAAAAAAAAAACCGGGTAAATTATGGATATATGGTCACGGGACAGAATTTTTGTAAAGATTTATGAAAAATTAGCACATTAAATGAATGTAAGGCTTAAGATTTTTTTTGAAATGTTTCGTCTTTAATTTATAAATTTATTATAATAGAAGATCCTAAAGAAAACTTCGCAATAAGTATGAAATCTAGTTGTTTTAATTTATAGGAGCAAAAATGCAACCACAAACTACACAAATAATAATATTACATATATAAAAAAAACAAATTCTTCTTTCAGAACTCATACAATAATCAGTAATATTCTTCAGATTTAAACATTTTGATTCCACATTTTATAATAATCCACAAGAACTCAAAGAGTAAAGTCAAAACATAAAATTATAAGCCAGTATGTATAAAGTTTTTGAGCTTAGCTTAAGAGGATTGGGATTCTGTCCCGTGACCATAATTTACCAAAAAACGCACTATAAAAACCCACCATATGGGAAGACTGGGCATTAGATACTAATAAAAAATAGGTCAGGCTATTTAGTGTACATATTTTGTTATGTGCAAATTAATCAATATATTATGTTCATCGAACATTTTTCTTGATCCATACATATAACATGAAATACATACATAAATGTCTAAGACATGGAACAGATAGCTACTACTGACGAATAAATATTCTCCCAATTCAGATTCAGTGGAACCCCGTTAATTAACCCGGTGCGTTAATTTTCTTTAGTCCCGGCATTTAGGTTCATATTTAAAACTTTCTTGCATTCATCGTTTCCCGCATTAATCGGTTGTTTTATAAGGTCCCTTGAAAAACGTGGAATCGGGGTTTCACTGTACAGTCAATCCTCCTACAGCACACTCTGCTATAAACCTCTGCGGTTTTTTTTATAGGGTGTGCTGCAGTCTTTAGGCAAACTATATGTTTCGTAAATATAAAATATGTGCATTCGAAGAATATTTATCAGCAGTTGTACGTCCCTTTACTTTTGATAAAGAAAGTAAAAAAAAAAACACTTTATCGGTGCTGTAAAGCGGGTTTTTATAGCGTGTGATGCAGTCTTCAGGCAAACTATATGTTTTGTAATTATGTAATATTATACAATAATAAGTGCATTCGAAGAATATTTATCAGTAGCTGTACGTCCCTTGACTTTTGATAAAGTAAGCCACAAAAAATCCATTTCTCGGTGCTGTAGGACGGACGAAAAATGTAAAATTTTGCTTATAAGTTTTTTTAGAAAGAGAGCTTTTGGAGGGCTGACTGTATATTTAAAATAAATAATTATATGCATAAATGAGTGTCTAATGAAGCCGAATGAAATATTTACCCATCAATTTGGCGGCCATATTTTCATCGAAAATTTTTTCGTCACTGATGCTCGCGTAATCACCGAAGGCGATATAAAATATTATGATGGTGCACTGTAGAAAGCCGCAGCACAAAGACATCTTAATCCTGAGGACCTTGTTGATAATCACGGCATTATATTTTCGAGTGGGCAATTTACAGGAGCGAGATTTTTCTTTGAAATTCATAAATGCGATCTTCTTTTCCGCGGACGACTGCGACGGCATTGTACAAATTAACAATGGAGCGAGTATATATCAATGGGGAGTAATTATTATTTCGAAGATATCCAACAAATAACAATAATTTCGGCTAATTGTTTCCTGCGAGAACCATTTAATAACATGGCGTTGTGATACTTATAGGCCAGCTACCCAAGTAATCTCAATGGCGAGTACTTTACTCCAGACAAAAGGAAATGTCGCTCTGGCAACACGGTGCCTAGGGAATACCTACCCAAGCAAAGGTTGTCTCTTGTTAAAATAATCCGCTGCGATACCTGCTCGCCGAGTATTTAATTTTTTTTTTAATTTTCCGGCAATACTCTGGGGTTTCCATTATAAAGTAAAAATTTAAGCCCCCACTGCCGCTGCGAAACTAAACTTTCCAATCCGCTTTTGCGGAAGTAGCTGAAACCAGACGTACAAAATGGAATGGAAGTTGTAATCGTAAAAACATATTTTTTTAACCAAAGCTTATTGTATTACAGTAGGTACTTGGGAAATTTTACAACGGCGTGGTATTTTAAGGATTACTCGAAAAGAATTTATGAAAAATCTAATTTTATTTATTACACAGACACTAAGTAAATTACTCAAATATGGGTGTTCGAAATTCGAACGAAAAACCTCAATGATCTTACACTGGCGCGAGTTAAATAATACTTCCAAATTCATTTTTATTTTGATGATTGAACTAAATTCGAATAAAACTGTCGCTTTGTTTGAAGCTTTCCTTTTGAATTAAAATAAATTGATTTTTAAATATAAACCAGTATACATATAAACATTAATATTTTTATTGCAATTATGTTTTTCTGTTTTAGTTGTAATCTTCATTGGTACATGACTTGTATAAAAATGTTAGATTTTAGATAGATTTTACAAGTAAAATTAATTACTTATGCCTATATAAAATGAGCGCTTGAACAATATTTTACAGAAAAACAATACTACACAGTGCTATGGGATGGATAATTTTCATAATATAACATCCATGCATAGAAAACGCATGCAGTGAAAAGTAATTATCTGGTTTTAATATGAACGGCATACCTTGTATGCTCTTCGATTAAAAATGCCTTGCATAGTTTGAAATAACGTATAACATGTTGACGCAAAAAAGTTACGAGAGGTGTCAGATTCAGGAGAATGTAGAGAGCCTCAGGCATACTCGTATGGACAGAAGAGTCCCGGCGAAACAGCTCTACAAAAAAGCTTCACTGTAAACACAGTCATGTAGCAATCACAGCCTGCAAGGTTTACCGCGTAGTATCTCTTTGTAGCTATTGTCAAAAGCTTTTGCGAGACAGCAAACGTAGGTATCTCTTTTAAACTAGAAAGACTTTTTGTTTATTGTTTCAGTGATATATATTACAGTTTTGATCGATTCCAGAAAGTTTTCTAGTTGTCGAATGTTTAATTAATGCTACTGCAGAATGAGACAAGAATACCAAATATTATTAGCTTGGTTTATCAATTCCTGATGAACTTGAATAGTTACAGTATACTCTGCGATGTACAATAAATCTAATATTTAAAAATCAATGTTGGTTTGTTCGTATTTTATGCGTTGCTTTACCGTTCATCCGATTGCGAAAAAACTTTGTCAACTTATTACGTGCGCGAAGGTTACAGGTATAGTAAAATCAACTGACAGTGGTCTTTTGCATAGAAATCAATGTTTTTTTCATATTTTATGCGCTGCCATACCGTTCATTTTGACAACTTATTGTTGCACTTGCGAAAAAGTTATAGGCATAGAAAATTAGCTTTCAGTAGGTGGCGCGTGTTTTGTACGTATAGACAGTCGGTAAAAGACAAACAGCAAACATCAAACGTAAAATGTCATCGATACATGTCATTTTAATATGTAACCATGATATTCTACTGTAAAAAAATAATGTATAAATAAGTAAAAAAAATCATATAATATATGGGTAATAATTTAAATATCCTCTCGATATGAACTCGTTTTGATTTATATCTGCGTGCTTATGGTCGATGTCAAAATAGCCATACAATATTAAACATGAAGTGTAATAATTGTTCTGCTAATCTGCTAAGTAGTTTCAAAGAGGTAATTGAGATAATTAAGCTGAGACATTAAAGCTAATACTGACAATTTCAAGTCAATTAAGAATTAACTTCATGATTATAAAGTGTAGGTTTTTGAAATGGAAAAGGGCTGGCAAGAATTGCATTTTTGAAATATTTGAAATACTTTTAGAACAGTATTTGCAGTTGTTAATTTATTTAATTTACTGTGAGCCTGTAGTTTTTAAAAGTCGTAACTTTTTGATCTCAAAATGAGACACAAATGTACCAGAATAGAATCATTCTTTGACGTTTCTTTGTCAGTGTTTATTATTCAAATAGCTGACTTTAGAATAATATTCATACTACAATGGTCTCTTACTACACATACTCGACTGTTCAATTGTTTATGTCTACCGAACATAAAGTAACAAAATAATTTTCATCACACATTTGCTCGGCCTGTTTACGCCTTCCGGGATCTACACCGTGGTACATAAAAAAGTAAGTTTGAGTTCTTTCGTGGTCTCGAATAACTGACGATTCCAAAAGAAAAAATGAGAAGAAAAAATTTAAATGATATCGCAATTCTGTACTTTGATTTTTTCGCAGTTTGTTAGCAATGTGATTTAAAAAAGATAGCAGTCAAAAATGAAAAAAGGTTGTTAGGTTTGTCAAAAGGTATCAAAGTTTATAAAAAGAAAACTTTAATTTCAGTAAACTATGATGTTATATTCTTAAAATATATATTAAGTTGTTCAAGTTGGTTGTTCCACCACCCTCCGTTATGTTTAAACGGCCGTTGTTCACGGCGGTCTTCCATAACGCTATGTGATAAATAGAAGTGACGAATTTACCCTTCACTTATTTTTTCCCTATACAGAGCTGCACGGGCTGATCTTTTAGCTTTGCAATATGGTTCTCTAAGAAAAGAAAAACAAAAACAAGAGTGAAAATGTGACTTGCTAAGTATCTTGTGTATCAGTATACTGAGAATCCGCCATGTCAGTAGAGTTTAATCTACTTCGCATATGATGTTGCGAATTTATCGCATGTCTTAATGTTGACCTTGGTCGAGATCAAAACTAGGCCTATTGGGCCCGTATGAGGACGGACCGCAGCAAACAGTTTTGAATATTATGATTAATTTTTGTTGTACGTACTGGAATAATTGACATCCATTTCCTTGGCTTGGTCGTTTTGATGGATGCATCGGCCGCCTCATCGTAGTCGCCAAAAAATCCGTAGAGGAAAATCAAGATTATTTGAAATGACATTATAAGCGCCAGATCGAATCTCATCGTCGCAAGCATACTAGAAAACGATGCCATCTCGTGGTGTTTGTGTGAACTAGTTTATTCAGGAACGGTCGAAACTGCGCCGCGTGAAGTTGAATCTGAAACATAGATGTCAGTAAACATATTATTATAATTTTATTTTTTTAACATAAAACTATTTTAAAAAAGAGCAATGAAAAAAATAAAATGAAAATAGAGGTGCTAAAATAATTTGAATGGCTTATTTTAATTTTTACCAGGATTAAATAGCTGATAAAGTTTATAAATGTGTCTTTGGGTAATTCAATAAAAACCCATGTCATCCGTATGTCAAGTATTGAGAGTAACGTGTTGCTATATTTGAAATCTTCATAAATAAACAAATCTGTAAGCCGTATAAAATCAGTCAAATTGACTGTGTTCTCTTTTTGAAAATTTGATACTTATGAAAAATAAAGGATAGTTTATTTTTTACGTCATGTTTTGATATTTTCAATTGATGTTTGATCATTGATTGTTTTAAATCTGATCAATTTCAAAGATTTAAAATGTAGATAATTACTTCATTAAAAAATTACGCATCATTACATAATAATTTTAAAACGATTATTATTATTGTTATGTGCTACAAATTTTAAATATACAAATCATGTACAAATTTTAGTTTGCTATCAAATTTATCCAAGTCGCAGCCCGTTGTTTCAGTACATACATACGGTGAAAAGTATAATGACAAACTGATAAAAACTTTTAAAATTATCTTGTAAATGCACATCATACAGCATTGAACGCTTTTAAAACGTTTAGTTTGACACATGTTATATCAACAATCCCCCTCAAAATATTACGATTAAATATCATAAAGAATTAGGTATGATCTTCTTTGCTTTCTTCGTAGAAACGTTAAGAATGTGATCTGGCGTAAACGTGATTTGTGAGTTTTTTCAATTCAAATTGAAACAATGAAGTAATAAAACACGTATTCAATCTCGGCGATTTTGACATTTTTAAAAAACAAATGAAGCATTCGAACACATTGAAAATTTCAAATAAAAATCAATGGCGGATGAATCAGTTGCTTGTAAATCGATTACTCGTAAATTTGTATATACACATACCATTAAAATGACTTGCAATGTTGTTAAAACACATTTTCTTTGTTTATATACTATTGCCAAAAGACAGAAATGTAAATATGTTTAAATGTGGTGTCGGAAAAAATGAATAAATTTTATGGAATCACGTAAGCTGTTTTAACTGTAAATTTTAATTATAAACCTGTAATGTTACATACGTATGCCACCATTCAACATTCACTTAAAAAGTACTCTCGCACATTTTTATACGTTCGTACATATATACATATTAAGACAGATGTATAGTATATATAAATATGTTAAAATTAGAAACTCAAAGATCTGGCCTAAAAATAATTAGAGTACTTCATAGAAAAAATATGTCTTAACAAATCTGTTTGTGCTTTATTCTATTTTATTCGAGATGTGATTTGAGTTACTGGTCTCGTTAATAATGTATGAAAATTAGAAAAATATGTTTGTATATATCTTTAATACTTTCGATGGATTCGGCGGTAACTTTGTGGAAGTTAAATTTAAAATAACTTTGATTATTCCATGTATTGTGTTACTAATTGTGACACGTGTTTCGCCTCTTTCAGAGGCATCTTACTTAAGTAAACTTTGCGATAGTAAGTCCGAAGTTATTTTATTTTATACAAATATTTACTTATTATTATTAAAAATAGATTTTCCATCAGTCAGTATTAGATGATTAAAAAAGTTCTTTGGAATATATTTCACCCTCTCCAGAACGACGTTTATATATCCTCTTGGATGTATTTACAAACTCTTTCGTTTTGCTCAATACAAAAATCAACATAACTAAGGAAGATAACTTCACTAAAGATATTTTGTAGGACATCAGACCATAACAACTTAATCAATGTTCGAAAAACAATTTTGTTTTTCGATATTTTCAAATGCTTGTTTATTTTGATGTGAAAGGTTTCTTAGTATAAGTATTCGATATTAATGCTAAATTAATGTATACGAAAACTGAAAAACGACTGTTTATTTAGTCATATGATTACATTCGTTAAAAATTTATAAATTACACAAGCCGATTATTAGCAGCAGATATTAACTTTTCGCATAAAAGACAAACGTATAATACCAGTAACGATAAATTGTATATTTAACCTCTTTTGCATTCTTCTTATAAGTAGAATTATTAAAATATTTGTGATAATATTACATATAATATAAAATTTAAAATAACTTAGATATTCCACGTATCGTGTTACTAATTGTGACACGTGTTTCGCCTCTTTAAGAGGCATCTTCAGACTTTATATCACAAAGTATGCTAAAGTACTAAAGCAAGTTGATTTTAATATTTTAAAATGATAAAATTACAAAATGTAGTTTGGTATTTTTCCTTTTTACGGGAAGCAAGGAGGGGGTTATAGGATCAAAGCAAAGCGGATAAATAATTATACTACTAATGAAGTTAGCAATTGCAAAATATTAACTAATGAGATGCAATCAATTAGGAAAGGGTTAAACCTGTCATTGGAAATAATGTATAATATAAATAAGCAGTGGCGAGCAACCTATCATATTAAGGATATAATTTAATATTGCTGTTAATACTTTTATTTATTTTTATAAATATTCATATTTTACATATATGGAACAATTTAAATAAGATTAACAAAATTAACCTGTCATATTGTCAACTGCCAGTCCACATTAGTTGTACCGTATGATTTTGGCACCAGTCCACCAAACGACAGAGATCAGCTTTCAACGTTTTACTATCTATTTATTCTTCGAGTTTATTATTTTATTTTTCCATCGAACTTAAGCCCAACTAAACTGCAATAAAATTTAAAAGATTTTGCAATAACTTTACGAACTTTATTGCCAGGCGGTTTTTTTTAGAATTCCAAAACTAAAATAAAATTCTAATTCTATAGTTTGCTAACGTCTATGAATCGTCTATGTGGTTTTTTTCAAATCTAGATTTATAAATTTGAGAGCGGTAAATAAGTTTTTACTAACGAATTTAACATTTTCACTTTTACCCACACTCTCATTGAATCTAAATTGATATAATTCCATATATATTATATTTAAATTGTTAATAATTACAGGAAATATCTTAAAGTAATGTTACTAGAAGTAATTACCAGGTAATGGTAGACCTGGTGATAAATGGGAAAATTCGTATCCACTTAGAAATAAATCAACAATAATTCGTGGAATTCTTCCAAACCCCCATTTGCGAATTATTTGTAAGCTCATTGTATTTTTCTGGCTTTAAAAACTGTAATTAAATATTCGATTTAATCTATTTATAATTTGTCGGATCATTTGTAAATTATTTGAAAATATTTTAAGCCCAACTTTTTATATTTGTTGCCAATAAAATTTAATTTTATTAATAACAACTCTGTTTAGATTTGGCTGGAATTGTGAACGTTGAGGATAGACGACAAAAGGTTTGATTTTCAATATAATTTTAATACATCCATGAGAATGATAAATAAACAACGATAGTTAAATTTGACCCAACTGTGTAATTCTGTTCATGAATTAAGGAAATGAGTGTGTTTTATAAATTCAAGGAAATACTTGAATTTTTGCGATTAGATTTATTGCTGTAAGCTATTTTTTATTGTCAGTATGGTTGGTTTATATGATACGTACACATGAGGTAATTTTACATTTCGGAATTGACGGGCATTTTTAATTGTGATGATAGTAAAAAACTTGATAAGGTTTTATATGAATGTAGCCAGAGATTTGGTTTATATTGGTTAACACTAATACTTATGTTTCACCTATTTTCAGATCTCTAAGGACAAATTATGAAATTGTCATTTCACTGTTTTGTGGGTTATTGCATTTATGATAAAAAAAAAAAAATCGGGAAAGTGAGACGGTTATGCATAGAAATTACATCATCAGATAATGACGATATTGATAAGAAATGCTGCGAAAGTTAAGTATCTACTTTGTTTGAATATCGATAGCGGGATACCTTTTCCAGTCTTTATTTGTAAAGTTAAACAATAATTTTTTTTCGCTATCGCAATTTAAAAATTGCCTATAAAATTTTGAAAGTTCTTATTCATTATCAAAAGGTAGCGGTGCCACCTGTTTCAAGTCGTCTTACTATCTGTCCTACCGTAGGAATCATGAATCATAAGAAAGTGCTTCGCTGTGCATCAGGGAGACTATCCAAATTTATATTTCTGACAATATAACATATACCACAACGAATGGAAATGTCACTATTCAAATAATCTCAACGTACGCCGCTCGAGAGAGTGTGTTCTACATTGCAGCCTTTTGATGTGTGGTTTTATTGGCGAACAAGTTTTGTCCCCCGAATTATAAAACTGCACATGCTGACTTTCTAGATTTGGTACAATATATAAAAAAATGGTTGTCTGTAAAGTCGGTTTACGGACGATAGTTTAACGTGACAACGTCATAAGAAAACATTGATGAAATGATTGCATACTTTTATGAATAAAATGGAATCATTTTTATTGAATTATCATTATTTTGTATGGATACGAAGGAGTGAAATGAAATCTACAATTTTTTATTGATATATTTTATTCGCACTCATAAATTCAAGGATTAATTACCTTTATTGCCGCAATTGTTGTTGTAATATAAACAATGAAAACCACATTAACATTTCACTTCACTTTATAAACAGTTGTAAACAGATCACGTGTAGGTACTGTAGGTGTATAAGTTGTGTGCTGCCGCTGTCTCTTTTCTACTCAGACGCATCGACCAATCAAGTGGAAGAGATAGATGCGGCACAATCCGAACAGTAGGCCGATCGTGCCTCTCTATCGCTTATCCGCGCTCTCGCTCGCACGCTTGCCTTCGGCGTAACGCGACAAACGGGACAATGAGTCATGTTTTTTCGTGCGTGCAGCGGGCGTTCATCGATTTATAAGACGTTGTCACGTCAAAAAAACAGATTTTCTTTCGCTACGGTAGGTATTTATACTAAACATTTAAACTGGTGTAAATCGGTTAGAAATGTGACAATGAGCGAAACATGTCCTGATCGTTACATTGTGTATATGCAGTAGATGTAAAAATTAATTTAAACATTACACCAAGAATTGGCAGTTAATAATAATGACGTCTTATAATTCCTTTTTAATTCACATATAATTAATTTTAAGCCAATACTATTGCACTGTTTGTTGTATGATGAAATTCTTTTTACGCAAATGGTATTTTTTGTAAAATGCTGTTTATTACTACATTTAGCATATATTGAAGATCTTTATAAAATACACACAGCTGTTTAAATTATTTGACATTTGTTTGGGAAATAATTGTAGTATGATATTCAATAATATGAAAAATGTTCTTAGTAAAACTCGAGTGAAGCGTTGTTCATTATAAACGATATGATTAAAACACCTAGACTGCCTTATCGCTTATTCATAGCTGATGGGAAATTTAATATTGGATTATATTCGTGAAATGAAGTGTTTTTAGTGGACGCAAAATGATAATAAAATCAATATACTTATACTTGGTCTATAGGGCTACCATCGAATCAATCTTCCAATATTTAAGTAATTATTATTACACAATGTTAATACACTGGAATACGTTTTAATTGTATCGTAATCAGAAGATCACCAATTTTATTGTATTATGTTTTTGTCTATAGTAACGTACGATTTTATTTTTGTTGTTTTGTAGATTACGACACAACTGTTGAATGTATGTATGTGGTAATATATGTAAAACTTAATTAATAAATCAATAACAAAAAAACTTATCTACAAATCACCATGTATTCAGGATAAAAAAGGTAAGTTTTTTTAGAGATTTTTTGGAAACTAAAGCACCAGAAATGATTATTTTTTCGACATCTATGCGTTTTAACACTACCACTGTCATGGCATACACACAAATTTAAATATTAATATTTCTTTCATAAATAAGTTTTTCTGTAACTGGTCCATCGAAATATAACTGGCGATTTAAAAGTGCGACTAATTTGGATGTTTTGGCGAAAGGCGTTTATGTTAAGATCGTTTTTTCATGAAAAATAGAGACAAAATGAGTAAGACAAAGAGATTGGACGATTAAATAATCAACATATACAGTATTAAACATTATTCGAATGTGGATATATCAGTCAAGTATTAAATATACTCGATGGAGATAGCTACATACAAAACAATAACAGCGTTGAAGAATGTTATATCAGTTTACACGTTTTCAAAAATTTCCACCGTTACTACCCTTAGTGAGAAAACTAGCACATTTTGCCGTAATGCATGTTTTATTTAAACCATCCCGCATGCACTCATTAATCTGACATTAATATATTATCAAAAATAATTTATTACTCTTTGTACGAGTTTGAAAGAATGAACTGTTTATAATATAATGTCTGATTTACCTTTTATGATATTCAATATTTCTCGACGTATTTAACTCTTTTCACATTTTAAGCACAGCACTGATAACAACACGGCAATTAAAAAAAACTCGCGAGAAAAACAAATTTCCGTTTATGATTGGATGTTATTATGTCCCACACTGAAATATGTAGCTGCCTGTATGCTGCGCTGAAAACTTATCCCGAGTGTGTTGTCAGAGGCGCATAGTCAAACTGCGGTGTTTGGATTCCCTCACGCAGTGTTGACCCTACTGATAATACAATAATTGGTCACGGCTCGGGTCTTGGCTGGGCTTAATCAGAGTGCGCTCGCCGATTCAGACTCTATGATATTTTGATCACATTTGTAGAAGACCGCGGGCAATGTTTGCGCTTCATGAATGAGTAAATAATGATGTTTTCCCTGGATTTACGCCGGCTCTCAAAGCGTGGAGCACGTGCTTATTTTTTTTTTTGAATAATTATCGGAGCTGCATTAACTATGCTGTCTCAATAGGCATAAGGTTTTATAGAATTGATATTATCATACTAATGTATCGCACTATTTTTTTGGTATTCTTTCAGATGTGGGGATTCAAGATTCCAGTTCCCTATTAATTAATTGGTGTTGTGTGTTAAAAAATTCTATACAAACCAAACCTAACCTAAACTTAACAAACCAAACCTAGCCTTACCCAATCCTGACCAAAAATAAAATTAAAAATAGCTAATTAATTAATAGGGAACACTGTCATCCTGAATTGTGTGTCAAATGCAAATTTTGAAAGATTAGCATTTTTTTACAGGAACAGGTTTTTAAATAACACCTTTGTGTTATTTAAAAACGTGCAACGTAAATATTCTACAATATTATCTTATGTGTAAAACCGAAACGGCGTATGTATGTATGTCTGTAATTCCATTTTGCATTGTTGTTGCAAGTTGCCATAAAACGAATATGAAAGAAAACTATGTTTGAATTTTTATCGGCGAAGACATTTAGTCAAAATGTTATAAATTACTTTTCTACCAACTTTTTCCCGGCTTTTATTAATATAATAATGTTTATTATTTACGTGAAGGTATTATTTGACATTTCTTTGACAGAAAATTAGATTTTTTCCTTGAATTTGGACATTTTAATGGGCGAGAATGGGGCTGTCATCAAATTAAATAAAGTTTGTAATTTTATTTTAACCATATTTTGGATGTTAGATTTTGTGATATAACTATGTCGAATGATATAACATTAAATAATTATTGGACGCTTAGTCCGAGCGACGCCGGGTAGCAATACTAGTTTTATATAAAAATACGGGTTTATAGACAATTCCAAGCTTGCTGTGCGATTGAAAAATTTCATTTCAGTTCTTCATCAATAGTCTCTTCAATTGATATCTTTTGTTGCTTCCCTAAGATTTTTTTTGCATTTTTAACATAGCACGTATCAAATTAGTATTTTTTGAATTTTTTTTTCCATGAGTTTTGGAATGCCTATTAGCGACAAAACTCATGGAAAAGTACAAAATTCGTACTTTATTCCATCAAGCACCCTCAGTCGAAATACTTAATTAGAGTAAAATGTGTCTTTTTTTTTTCTCACATCGTTTTTTTATTAGTAAACAATTAGAATGTTTTATGTCAATTCAAAGCATTTAATATTTCAGCAAAACTGACTTCTTCTTCATTTGAATATTTATCTGGTTGACAAACACACCTTAATATTTTTAGCATCGTATCTTTCAGCGCATTGTTAATTTTCCATCAACTCTCACATTTCAACATAAGACGATTTAGAACGTTTTTATTTGAATAATAAATGACATTCTGTTTCAAAAAAAAATAAATACTAGCTCTGCGATATCCCTTTAACATTAAAATTATCTATAATAAATCGATCTAATGCACGAATAATCGGCTCCCAGATACTCAAAGTTATACTATTTACAGTAAATCACATCCCACGATGACTTTTTTCCATTGGTAATATGGTATACATATGTATGTATATGACGTGATTCGATGATAAAAATTTTCAGCTTAATCGATTAAATCAATTCGTATCAGACTATTTTTTTACAGATTCAAAATATTATCCATTTTTAAAAAGGTTTGGATGAATATTATAAGCTGTAAGTGTGTACTTAGGAAACATACATTCGAGTTACAGGGTGTTGACTGGGGAAGTTTACTACTCTCAGTAAATTCATCGCTGCATTATCTGTATGTTAAGTTGTAACGTTTTGTTGGAATCACATTTTATATGTATACACCCAAATCATACAATTCTTATATAAAGGTTATCAATCATGTAAAGATACCGTTCTCCATTAACAGTTACCTTAACGTCACGTTCACCGTACAAACACAAGGGCCAAAGACTTCTTCAGACCACACACATAGGGCACCGTACTGTCCAATTTCGTTTCTTTTGAACACTTTCTTGGACAGCAGCAATGTTTTCAGCTGATCTTCTTGTCCATTGCCATCCAGGCTTGTTTTTATCTGCTCCTGCCCTTCAAAATTATTCACTAAATGATAAATAGTTTAGTTTTATAATCGTCACAATAATAATTATTGATATACTTTCGATGGTTTCGGCGGTAACTTTGTGGAAGTTCATTTTAATTTAAAATAACTTTGATTATTCCACGTATTGTGCTACTAACTGTGACACGTGATTCGCCTTTTTTAGAGGCATCTTCAGACTTACTATCGCAAAATTTACTCAAAAAGTTATTTTTAATTTTATAATAATTTTTGATGTTTGTCTTTTATATATATATTTTTTTATAATAAAACAAGTTGGTTAATGTTTTTACAAAAAAAAATCTACTTCTGCCTGGCTGCCTGATACAAATGCGTTCTTGAAAATTCATAAAATGACAATTTCAAGTTTAACCGATAGAGGAATAATAATGGAACTATATTAATCGATCAAATACTGTTTTGGTCTTTAAAAAACTAGATTTTATATGTAAGTGGCTAATAATTGTAGCTGGCCCACAATAGTAGGTTTAACCCTACTGTACAATTGCTAAATTACGGTACTTCGTAAGTAAACTACACTATGCTGATTTTTGAAAAATTGAGATAACGAAATAGTTTTCTATACCTCGGAATGCTCTGTCGAGTGGTTTCCCGTAACTATGACGTAATCGTATCATCATCAAGTGCATCAAAAAAAAAATAGTCGAAGAAAACCACATATCGGGAAAAAGGGCGTGTAGTTAATTTCCTCAGGTACAGAAATATTAACCGTAAAAAATATTTTTATCAAAGTGGCAACAAAAAAAGTAGTCAACCTTCTTGGCGAACACCCTGTTATATCATTTTATATATATTGTATTAATTTGAGAATTGTGTGACTATGTCTCTTTTTTTAGTGATAAAAATTAATGTGTGCGAGTGTAATGTGGCATTCTCGTGATCCGACCAATTAGACATATGATATTTATGAATTGTGTACATGTAAGTCGGTTTTCATTACTGTGATCTCACAAGCAAAGATCACAGTTAGCATGATCACTACTCGGTGCTTTATTTTGTTCACAGGACAATTTGTGGCATCCTTGACCTGGCTTTAGCTCTCACTCTGTATTGCCTTCAACCAGATCAGTTGTGGTCAGTTTTCATAGACCTTTTTTGGAAGAAATCTGGCTAAAAACCAATAAAGTATCTTTTACCAAAATATGAATTAGATAGGTCGAGTAATAGGACGAATAGTCATAGTTTTATCAAAATCAAAGTCGTGTTGACAATGATGTTAGAAAATAAAGTATAATACACATAATTAAGAATTTCGACTGAAGGTGCTTAAGGAATTTCAATATCAAATTTAAATCGTTTATTTTTGTACTTTTCTATACGTTTCCATTTCAAGCACATCCGTGCACTTGAAATGCCTGAAAATGTTGAAAGGCAATAAATACCTGGATCGTTAGCGACAAAACTCACAGAAAAGTACAAAATTCAAAGAATTCAAATATTATATGTGTTGTAAAATTAACACTACAATGATGTAAAATGCCAAAGTATTTATGTCCACAAAAATTATATAAATTGAATATTATTTTGGATTTCGACTGTAGGTGTTTGTTGAAATTTCAATATGAATTTTGTACTTTTTCATGAGCTTTGTCGTTAACGACCGGGAACTTGTAAGTTTAAATTTTATTAGTGCACTTGAATACCCGACGATGCCGAAAGACGCAACTCGGGTCGTTAGCGTCAAAACTCATGAAAAATACAAAATTCAAACGATTTCAATTTTATATAAAGTGGTCGATAAGTATTACGGGTTTACGCTTACATTAGATCTAAGACCAAATCGACTTTAATTTATTATTTGAAACATGTTGTTTTAGAAGTATTTGTATTTGCTCTTAAATCCTAATTTTTATTCAAAATTAATAATTTAAAATGATAATTATGACCAGGTTTTGGATCTAGGAATTAGGGAAAAGGAATTATTAATTCAATGACAAATTAAATGCATTTGTAAATTAAGTGATAAAAGAGAAATTACTTGGGTTTCTGTAATGGCTTCAGTAATTAATAGCGATATTAGTCAGGTCATTAAAGAGGCTTATTTCTTGAAAATATCGATTAAGTTTAATTCCATTGTTGGAAAGATATAGGAATACGGCGACTGTATTAGAAGTAATTTTATTCTTTTAAAAGACTTCTATTTCTTGTGGCTTTATTTAATGTTTTTTTAACTCGAAGATATCCTACAACGAGTAACTTAGAATCGATAGTTTTAAAACAGTTCCTTTTTATGCGAAAAATATTTTGTTTGTAATTGCAATGTGTACAAATTACCACTTCTTGCCTCCACGTTTGGATTTTTAGGAAGTATTTCGGTGGTAATATTGATAATTAGGTGAAATAATTCAACATCATTCGGAACATGATATGTTTCTACTTTGTATTTTTGTATTACTTTGAAACTGCAAGAACAAAATTTAACGAGTCTTAGATAGAACAATAAAATTTAAATATAGATTTTCGCATCTGTTTGCGAAGCAGTAAACATTTTTACCGGACAAAACTGTTTATCTTGTTGCTTCAGACATTGCAATAAAAAAACGTACTTAATATATATTTAGATTATCAATAGACGTTATTAACAACTGACTACATAAATCTTAATATGGTAAGAGACAAGACTGAAGTAACGTGAGAATTAGGATTATAATTTTATACCATCCGATAAAACGCTGAAGGATAAAACACTGTTTTGTTTTTATTAAATAGCTGCTTCCGATTTACAAGTACTGCGTCATTGTTTTGTTTTACGGCGTTCTTTATAGCTTATGAAAATTAATGAGTTAATACGTAATATTTAATTTCGTGCATGTATGTACTTATATAAAAAATTGTTAAAAGAAAAAACATTTAAAATTTATCACGAATTTTAATAAATGAAAATATTCGCTTCTTATGAACCGTTTCCAGGTAGGAACCGAATGCATTATATACTTAGTATTTATTGGTGTTTCAGGAGGTCATTATTCCAACCTAATAGAGTTACATGGAAATCTGCTGTGGATGTACCTGTCAGAACCAACGTCTATGGTCTATTCCTACACGTTGAAGTAACTAATAGAATTGAATAATGATCTAATATCGATATCAGATGTCAGCATATTTTTGTTCTGTAACTATAATAAAGATGTTTGATATTATTACAGTACAACTGCGTGTTTCAGACAGTCGGCATTGGTGTAAAAAAGACCTCATTCATTGGTAAGTGAATATCGAGTCTACATTTTGGATTTCCATCTTCCGGGATGCTACGCCTAGAATGTTGAATGCTGTGTATCATTCTGATGATTCGATAACAAGGTAAGTAATTTGTAAGGTAAGCCACGTTGGTCAACTCTCAATGATTTTCATAAACGTCAATTTTGGAAAGTCTCAGGTTAAAAAATAAATGACAATATCATCGGTATATTTTAGAATCCAGATCACATAACTTTGGAACGCGAGCAAAATCGATGCCGGAAGTACTTACTTATAAATTTAATAGAAACAGAGGAAAAAACATCACTGCCTGATTCCAGTTGAGAAACCAATTGATTGTTGATAATCGGTGGTGGGGAATATTATTATAATACATAGAACTCGTGTCTCGTATGTATTAATTATCCATGAAAGCTACCATTTGTAATTCCAATAAAAATAACGCTAATTTTTTTCCTGAAGAGGGTAAAGATATTGGATCGTGATTGAAATACATGATTTCGTGAATCAAAATTTGCCCGGCGTTTTGAATATTATGTTGATCAGATTTTTTACAGACTGCTAGTAAAAAATAAAAAAAGTATCATTAGTTTAATGAATCTTAAAAACAGATATAGGTTGCTATTTTAAAATATGCCTTCTTGTTGTAATACTGCTGGAAGATATAACATGGAAATTATAGACCTTGGACGAATGAACATGTTTCTGAAAATTTTGTTCTCGAGTAGTAAAGTTTCAAGGCAGTCGTTGTTTAAATTACGATTACATAACCCAAATTTAAGGCAATACACTCTAGCTTTTGCTGTTTATTAAATTTATTTTTTATATATTTAATTCCTTGCATTGATTACATTTGAATGGTTTCTCATCAGAATGTGTCATTTGATGATATCTATCAAAAGAAATTGGAATTGTGAATTTAAATCTCATACGACTAAATGTTGTCGCCAACGATACATGCGATATGACAATATTTCAGATGCTTAATTAATATTTCCAAAATAAATAACGTTGAGATAAGTTCTTTTCAGGGCTGTGGAGTCGGTCTAAAAAAGTCCGACTCCGACTCCGACTCCAACATTCAATTAAATATCAGCCCTATCAATGCGGGCAAAAGTCAAATTTGACATATTAAATGCAAAAATTAAAAGTTCAAACTTTTCAAAAATTCCGACTCCGACTACGACTCCGGTCAAAACGCCGCGACGACTCCGACTCCACAGCCCTGGTTATTTTAACCATTCGTGGGAAACTTTAATACGGAGAAGATACAAAAAAATCAATGCTAAATAAATCTTAATGCAACAGTCGTATTTTCAATTTATCATTTCCGTTTATTGTTCTTGCAATGTATTTCAATCTTATATTTAGCTTGTAATTATCTCAGTTATAAGTGACGAAACAGCATTTCCATAAACATACCTAAAAGGTACATTTATAAAATATTAGCGTTGATAAATTACATTGGTAGAAGTAAATATTACAATAATATTCTGAATCAAGGGACATTTAAATTTCGTGATGATGTCTATGAATGCTTAGGTAAAGAAACAAAATTAAAAAAACTGAGATTCGAACCAATACATAAAAACTAAGCCGGTATGAGGAAGAATATATAGTATATTTAAAAAAGTCATCAGTTGACAATGCTCGCCATGAGTGAAACCGGTCCTGATCCAATAAATTTCATGTGGAATAAGTACTAAAAATGTTATTATTTTTACTATAATGACATTCCACCAAGTATTGACAGCGAACCCCTTATGTACTTGATTCATAATACCCTCATAGACATACAATAAAACTGAAAGATTTTTTATATGAATTACAGGTAGATTGACAGGCAAATTGGTAGAAACAAATGCTATTTATATAAAATTCGAAATTAGTGAAACGTTCATATTATTAAGATCACATTTCGTGAGTGTTGGTCGCTAATATGATTGGTTGGTTTGTACCACCAAAGAAGAGGACATAAGAAAATTACTAGATAGTTATCCACTGGACCAAAGAAATTTTACAGTCTTTATATCATGATGTACATACTATATAGAAATAAACTTTTACTTTGAATCGATTTAATTTAGAACATATTAACAATATTTTCCAGAGCAATACGATGTAATCGAAGTACTGCCAATGTTGGGAAAAAAATTCAATTTTAACTTACATAATTATCGAATGAAAAAGTAATTTTAAATGATACAATAGGTTGGAAAAGTCAAACGTTTCAAATTGCTTACTCCACACTCTCTATAGCTCAATTGTATAACAATTTGAGAGGTATTTTTGGTTTATCAACGTCATAATATGAAAGAATTAACAATGCGGAATTTCTGGAACCGTCAAACAATACTCGTGATTAAATGTTTTTTTTCAACAATGACAGTTTCATTGTTGGGGGAATGAAAAGATTTTTTTTCTACTGTCAACATCACTGTTATTATAATATTTCGACGATTTATACGACTCTTGTCTAATTCATTCATGCGCATCGAGAGGAAATTTAGTCAAGGTCTATATTTGGACAAAAAAATCCGAGTGAAAAACAATTTTGCTACTGTTTTCTGTGTGCTTTAAAGCAAGCATCCGATCATTTCAGCTAGAAATGCATCCATTAATCGATTTAGCGCTGCATTACTAAGAGTTTCTCTGAATTGAGTTTTTAAAAGATATCTTCCTTTTTTTAAATGTACAGCAATTCCAAACGTTAATATTTCTGCTATAAGAAATGCTATTAATTTAAGAAATTATGTGAGTGTGTGAAAAACTTGGCAAATTTTCTTCCAGTATCAACTTGAGGTATTTACCGATAAAATTTAACAGTCATACCTTTGTGGACATATTGTATGCGAGATTATTTGGTTTATCAATTGATGTGTTTTTTGCTTTGCGTATAAGTACATTCTCTGTAAAATTGAAACACAATTTAACGTATTCATGAATTGCATATATTTAACTGTAAAATATGGATCATTCACTTTCATGACAATCTATAGCACGTGTTTTAATGGGTTAACAGACAGCATATAATATACTTTATGTAACTAACTGTCTGTTATAGCAAGGCCAGTGTTTTCAAGTTGAAATATTTTCTTGAAATAGGAAAAATGCCGCGGAAAAATATATACCGTTAATAAATACCTACGCAAACTGAAATTTCCTGTCTTTCTGTTGGATTTTCGTACGCGTTCGAAAAGTTTTACAATAATTACTTGAAACAATGCCACGGCTCTGTGGAAAAATGCCAAGTTTTTATATAATTTTGGTCAAAAACTTTGCATAATTAATTTTGTATTATTTTTACTAATGAATGTTTCGAAGTTGGGAAAATATACCAAAATGAAAAATAAGGCATACAAATAGAACAGTGCCTGAATTTTTTGAAAATATTTGAATATATTAGATAACGTTTTTTATGTGATTTCAATAAACACGTTATATTTATTGTAACGTATTGCTATGTGTACATAAACAATTTTTATCATATGTCTCGCTTATATTTTCAGGCGCCAGTTTGTAGATAGATATTCAATTTTAAAGTGTAAATTGACGATAATGATTAAAATATATGATGCATTCTATTATGATATTATGACTGAAGCTATTATTTTGTATTTTCGCTACGTTACTATGGTAATTAATATTTTAGATTATTAAAATCTATTTTTTCATTATTATTGTTTCAGCGAAAGATGAAAACGTTTAAAAACTACGATTTGAGGTTGTCATTATTTATTGATTGAGTAGGCATTTACTTGGTAGAACTCCATTATAATACGGTAAAAAATATCAATGTATTTTAGTTCTACATAAATTTTATATATTTGTTGATAGCTATTTCGGCTTACGCCTTCGTCAGAACTAAGTCAGTCCTGACGAAGGCGTAAGCCGAAATAGCTATCGACAAATATATAAAATTTATGTAGATCTAAAATACATTGTTATTTTTTACCGTGTCATTATTTATCATTAAAATTCTAATAATTTTTTACCTTGATGCTAGTTGTCACACGATAACTGGAATAACATAGTTACCAATCGAATTAAAATCAATATCCACAACGTTACCGCCGAATCCAGTGACGTCAAAAGATGGTTTTTATTATAGTCGGTCATGAGGTAATTGTTATTACATATAGTAGGTTATGGCTTATGGCCCATTTATTGGGTTCTTTCTTTGAGTCAAGCCAGGCTTTTATATGAAGATAAAAATATAATATTGTATTTATTTATTTATGCGGTGTAGTTATGCGTTGTTGATGATAGACCTTCGTAAAAAATAGTTCGATGTTTTTGAATAATTGTAACACACGCAGTAACGATTGTCCGCTAAGCTATCGAAATTATCGAAATAATGTGGAAACTTATACTATTTTTGTGTCTAAGCAACGCACTATTGTTTTAAGTGTCTAAATAGATTCTAACTACAATTCATGGCTGTATGTGGATACTATTGCTATTCAGAAATTTTTAAGGATATCTTTGTACGTGTTAATGAATAATCAGTAATATCTCGTGTTTGAATGCATGTAATCGTTTTTTTGGCATTATAGTCTCTCTCTTATAACATAATAATATATTTTTTACGATTATTAACATCTATAATTACTAATGATAAAGTTTTATTAATCTTACCGAAACTATATGAAATTAAAAAATAATTATCTGTCAAAGATTTCTGATTTATTTTTACGATTTTCTAAAAATGGCATTAAATTTCTAGACGTTAAAAGTTGAAGGCTGTCGGACAGTTTCGAAACGAGACTCTTCTATATCAGATACGAAAACTTTTTTAATCGCATTGAGAAGATATATATTTTTTTAATTATCATCGCTGGACGAAAATGATGTCAGGTCACTTTATTTTAATTTCTCGCAAAAACTTTTTGCTAGATAAGTGTCATTCATTAATGACATGATGTTAATTTAAAAGTTTCTTCTGAAGATTAGTTTGTCATCTTGATGTGTTTTCTGAGGCTGCAGTAATTAAGTGATCCGTTTTTACAAAACTTCAATGAGGCTTTAATGAGAGAATATCTATCAAAATAAATTATAAGTTATAATCCTTTAAATCAGGCAAGGGCAACCTTTTCTAGGTCTGGGGCCGGATTGTCATTCCGTCTTCGAGTCAAGGGCCGGACGAAATTACTACACATAAGTTATATTTAATTCAATAAAACACGTTGCTACATCTTATATATTTTTATTTATATAATGAATGACATAATATTAATATTACTAATTAATTACATGGTTGAGTGTGGAAGTAAGATTGGCCTTGTACTTGAATTAAAAGACTCTCTATATTGGTGATGATATTGCTTAAGGATAATCGCATAGAATTTTCGAAATTTTCTTTTGTTATCCTCGTTAGAATTTTTGATTTAGTGTGTTTCATCCTTGAAAAAAACTGATCGCACGTATATGTGCTGCCGAAAAAACAAATGATTTTTCTTGCAAATGCGCGGACATTTGCATATTTTTCATCCACCAAATATAATTTATAAAAATCCGTCAAAGCAATGTTGTTAAATTGCTGTTTAAGCAATAAATCCCTCTAAAGCTCAATAAGTTCCATTTGCAAATTTGCTGGCAAATTTTTTACATCTGAATCTATCGGACGATCGAATATAGCGAATAGGGAGTCTTTGTTTTGGAAGTCAGCCGTTGAAGCCTTCAAATCTCACATGCTTTTCAAAATATGGCTATTAGTTTACTTTACAATCGGAAAGGAAAAAAATGGATCGGTAAAGATTTCGAGGAAATTTTCGCAAATGAATAGAATTGTGAAGGTTGGAGGATTTCTATTGCCACGACTGTATATGTGTTAATGGTCTTAAAAAAAATCCTCCCTAGAACTATTAATTTCTTTTTCAATTATTTTGCCCAGATGTATGAGGGCCGGACAAAATAGCCCGGCGGGCCGGTAGATGCCCATGTATGCTTTAAATACTGTATTCAATACTTACACATTTTATTATATTCTTCAGTCATTTTTAGACGATTAAAATTCAGCCCCTTAGGATAAAAAGAACGTATCCCAATATTTTAGGGTTTTGAGTTATGAATGCCAATAGATACAAAATTATATTCTACGTTATGTGTCAAAGAGTCATATCAATATGAGAAGTGGATGCGAAGACTTTTCTATGTGTATTAAAATCACTTTCTTGTTCATAGCTCCACTTAACTTTATATTTAATAAATAAATCAGCCAAAGCATTGCCTTTAATGTTAATGAAAAAAAAAAAAAATCTGTAAGGAAATAAGGTTAAATTGATTAACTGCAGAGAAAAATTAGTGACGTTTCTTTGCTTCTAAAGGGTCGGATTTTCACTACTGATGCTGTTTTTTCATTTCAAATTATTCGGTAAAGAAAATGCATTTCCCTAAAATTATTTAAAAACGTCCTCTTTAAGATCCCGAAAAAAATGTCAAAATAAACATTACAAACAAAAGCATCTCCGTCTCAAAAATGTTATTTAAATGAAATGAATTTGTCCGCGGCGAAAGGAACACGTATACTGAATACGTAATGCACTTTAGCTCTAAATACTAAAGTTCTGCATTTTCTATGACCCACAAGGAATTCTAGACCGAAAATATGAAGACTCAAACTCATTAATACGGAGTGTTCGCCGTTACACCGTAAATACGAAAGGCGCTCGCAACAGCAAACAAGTTGGTTGTAGTGTTATTAGTCGCCAGAGTAAAGAAGCCCACCAACTACATGAAACACAAGGTAAAATTTTGCATCCAAAATAGTTGAATTGCTTTTGAATTTATTAAAATAGTTTTAATTGAAAAAATATATATTCAACCAACTGTTCAAGCACAACTACATATCGATTTTTTATTGCGATCGAAAGCATGGATATCTCCGGCTACTAAATTGAATCACAACCATGTGATCCTGAGAATAGTGCAAACTAAAATCTAACTACTAGTACACTTACTTCTAGTAAAATAAGTTAAATTAAAAAAAAACTCCATAATGAGACCATGCGCTTCAAATTGGGAGAGGATACGCGCAAAACAATTCCATTTCCAAAAATCACATATCATATAAACGTAAGCTTAAGGATAAATTATATAAAAAAATATTAAATTTTTCAGGTGCTGTTGTCAGTGTCGTTTTCTTCCTTGACGGACCTCATCGGTTAAGCGACATTTATTTCAGTAAATTCTGTTCCGTCCCATCCGACCCATGAGTAGAAGACTCACAGCGAGAGATATGAGCTTACCACTAGTCCTTACCTTGCCTTATCCTTTCCATCCATACGCAAGAGAAATTGACCACCGAGTGAGTTACAAGAAGTTTTCATAGCAAATTATTTAGATAGCTGCATTACGAGACCACATGCGCCATATTGAAAGAGAACAAGAATTTTTAATTAATAAATAAACATGTACTTTTCCAAAAGAAGTACATTTATATATGTAACTAGTGAAAATTGGATAATTCTAGTAACACCGTGATATATTTTATAATCGAATTAATAAGTGTGACGATGTTTTTATCCTTCGCTAAATATAAAGCGCGTGCCCCGACGACATCAAAAAAGAGGTTCCATTATTTAAAAAAAAAAAACCTTTCTAAAGCTAAGCCACGAAGCTTACTTAACCTTTGTTATCCTTCCCTCTTAAATAGATTGTTGGACTTAACTCTTCCGCTGCTGCGGCCGGTCTGTTTGCGCCCAGGAGCGAGGAGACCAATTGCGGCATGTCAAACGCCCTCTGAATAAATTATTTCATCCTGTTATATTGACGAGTAGGCACATATGCCGCAAATCCGCTAAATAGCCACACACAAGAGAATTCTGAATAATGTTTTATGACAAATTTATTGTCAGGACTCTATTATTAGTATTATTATTAGGTGCATCTGAGCTGAGCATATAAATATTCAGATAAAAATGGGTGCTTGTCTGTTTGTCCCGTATGCAATCCAATACCATTCATCCAATTGCGATAAAACTCTGGTGATTGATTGTGTGGACGTCCACGAAGGTTATTTTAATAATTTAAATATATATATTGTGTATCCAAAAATACTACAATAAACAGAATTAAAACACAAATTAACTCGCAAGTAAGCACCACTGTCTGCTTGAACTCATAAGCGAGAATGAAAACAAAAAACGAGCTGACACTTTTTAAGCAAGTCTGGTAAAATGTATCGCGTTGATTGCCACTTCTTGGTGGAAAGCTGGAAAGACAGTATTTAAATAAATAAAATAATTAGTATATATCAACAATATATACTAAAACAATCTTAAGTACTCCTTCCACATTCATATTCTGATGAAATTCAGGGTTGGATCCGTGGTGCAGTGGTCAACATCGTTAACTTCTGTGGCATGGGTCAATGTTTTGCCTAAAAATTTTCCTTCTATCCATCCGATCATTTAAACGGGACGCAGCAAAAGCGACTCCCTAACCACCAGTTCTATCCCAGCCTTATCTTTTCAATCCATAATCTCATCGATATAAAGAGAGGCTGAGCGACTGCCTAACAAATTTAAATATATCATTTTAAATGAAACACCGTTTTCTATCTAGAGCCTTATGAGAATGTCAATAAATGTGCGGAGTGTAATTCTATAAATTTTCTGGATAGTAGACGAGTGGTAAATGTTGTCGTCTAGGATAGGAAAGAATCCCAGGAAGAGAGGTTAAAAAACGTTTTAAGGATTTCTATCCGATTTGGGATTTTTGGAAGATCGGATGTTTGTATACCAAATCCGTTGACATCCCATCGTATTGGTAGAAAATCGTCATTGTATGGTCAACGGTTACCACAAATGTAATCATTCGGTTAAACAAAATCCAAGAACTATTTGTAGTGGGTGAATTAAATATGAAGCAGTAGAACCGGCTCTATATCTCTGTCAAGTGGATCGATATTAAAGTTAATTCGAGCGTTTCGTCTCATGAAACATTTAAAATATTGTCCCAACTAAGGTTTGCGCAACCGCTAGCAAACAATTTCTCCCGAGACCACAAACTTTTGAACTAACACAAAAGGATAATGATACTTTTTATGTATGATTAACGATATGTTTGTCAACTTTAACTGTATTCAGTGCCAAATTTGAATCGTTTGAATTTTGTTCTTTTCCATGAGTTTTGTTGTTACTTCCCGGGTTTCACATTTCGACATTTTCAGGCAATTCAATAGTTTTTATTGCATGTAAATAATAATAACAATTAGCAATCAAGTAAGATTGTGATTATCGCAATCTGGATGAATAAGCGAATGTTTTGATGTTAATTCGGTACAGTGAATTGGATAAGTAAATGTACGGGTAAATCACATTTTCGGGTATTTTAAATGAAATATCCTATTAATTTCGATAGTTATAATTCAAAATATATGGTAATTAATAAAGATGGTTAAATTAAACATTGGTTAACGATTTGGCTGTTCCCAATTTGTATTGAGAGTTGAAACCCGGGTCGCTAGCGACAAAGGTCATTGAAAGTAAAAAAATCAAACGACACAAATTTTATTTTTGAAATTTCACTAAGCACCTTCAGTCAAAATCTTCAAATATTCATTGAATTTTGCATATCTTTGAGACTTTAAGGGTGATTATAGATAAAAATAATTTTCATTATCACAACTGAGTTCAGTTAAGAAGAAGATCTCTTTAAATTTATGTCAGTATAATGATTTTCAGGTTAGGTATAAATGGTATAATATATTATTTCTAAAACTTGATGTAACAGTCCAAGAACGATCAGATAGATCCAGTTTCGAAAACCAATAAGGTCAACATCAAGTGGTGATTGTCTAACTATAATTTATTTTGGGCATCGTTGTTGTGATTGTTTATTCTACCGAATTTGATAAAATTATTCAAGATTATCCCAAGTGACATAATATACAATGAAGTGTTGCGCCAAATATAAATTATGCTTTAATTTGAATCGATCAAATTTCGTGACGAGAATTAGACAGTCAATTTTCAATGCCGTACTTTAACTTTGGTCAGATTTGGGCTCAGAATTAGATGACATGGTTCTTATCCAAAGAAAAGGTATAGCATAAAACTAGCATCTAAGAAAAAGATTTTATTCAGAAGAGAAAAAAGGGATCACGCGTCTTAGAAATTAATAATAGGGTACTATTTACTAAAGAAATTGCGCATAAATACTGTTTAAATCGTCCATTCTATATATGGTATGTAGACGGTGCTAATTTTTAATTCATCTTGTGGTTATTAGTGTGATTCAGAATACAATAGAAGCTTTGTCAAATTAAGCCTGATAAAAAAACTATTTTGATTAATTTGCATAATGAGAGCAGTAGAAGTATATTATATACGCATAAACATGAAAAACAATATAGAACTATGTTGGGGCTTTATTTAATTTTCCATTATTTTGGTTGAAATATTTTCTAACCGAGCAGTTTTGCAAACAACAACTTTGTAAATGCGTTAATAAATGTTGTTGATTCTAAAATGAATAAACAACATTTTACTGAAGTTTTTATCCACAGCGCGGGGCGGTTCAAGTTGTTTGAAACTCTTTCTCATGGCCGAGGGCTTGTTCAAAAAAGTTTCCATTAAAAGTTAGGCGCCCCTCGGAAGCGAAAACTATTCTAGTCTTTCGGAGAATTATGTAATACCAGAAAAATCAGATCTTTTCACCAGATCTGCTACTTTACGAATATTATTTGTTCATATTTAAAAATGACACACAGTCACGAAGTAAATTATATCGACTCATAATGGAGGAGTTGTTCGACGGAAATTTTGAAGAAATCTTGTTATGAATTCAAAACGATTGAGCTAAAAAGAAAATTGTCGAAAATACCAGCTTGAAGATCACTTATATATAAAAGAAAGCATGGATGTTGGTATCTCAAATTTTCTCCCAACCTTCCTACCATTTAGAGGAGACCCCTGCTCTCTACAAGCCTTATTCTCATATCAATACATTATTTAAAAAAAAATGTTAGGCTACTGAGCACTAAGCGGTTCACTGAAGAAAAACTTTTGTTTTGGATACGCTCCATTAACGGTCCATTTGAAACAAATAGGGACAGGGAATGTCTATTATAAGAATAGTAAACTCTTAAAGTTAACGCCAACATTACGAGCTATTCTTGGTTAGAATTGAACCTTTAATGATTTCAAGTCAATCATTCTCGTTTGGGGTTTTTATTAAGTATATTAACACACAAACCCCACACAAAGCATTCAATATTTACATGCGGGAAATGGAAACCAATAATACGGTAAGAAAAATAAAAATGTATTTTAATTCTACAGAAATTCTAAAATACATTGCTATTTTTCTTACCGTATTATAATTGAGTTCTACCAAGGCATTTAGGCATTAAGCCCACTCAATTAATAAAAAGGAAACCAAGACTTGGTCTATACTCTATAGTGTCTGTACCCACCCTGGCAAGAAACATAGCCAGGAAATTAGAAGCCCGCTTCGCGGTCTTCACGGACGCGGAAAGTAAAGATAAAGATAAGTTAGAAAGAATCAAAACATAATTTCCTACTGTAATATTTATTTTTTGTTTCTACCGAATTATTCGATTTCTACTCTTAAGCAATATTGCTTCCAAAACATATTCAGACGTTTGGCTGTCTCCGAGGTAAAAATATTTTCTCAGCTATTAGCAATATTTCATAACCGTGATAACAGATCTGTCTTATATATCAAGCAAAAGTGTCAATTGCTCTTCAAACAGAATCAGTATCTACTCAAGGCCCAAAAGTGGCCGAAAATAAACATATAATTATCGTATAATTTTATGGTACCTAGCCGTGAGATGCAAACACTTATAAATTGTGATAATGACAATGTCACGCGCTATTTTTCTTGCGTCGTTTTGTTGCCAGGAGAAAACAATTATGTTAAGTAAGAATTCTTTTATTATTTAGCATAGAATAGAAAAGGGAAACTTTTACACATTGGTATGGATAAATGCTTCAATTAAACCAATATTTTACTCACTTTTACTACTAAACTGTAAATTCTTGGTGGAAAGTCATTATATAGAAATTGATAAAATAAAATTTTCTACGTTTTATAAAAATCGGTACCGAGCTATCTCATTGCGAGAAGTGGTTTTTAACTGATGTGAAAAAAGTTTGTTTCATTTAAACCTTTTTTTATGTTTGTCACTTTTGAGGTGTTCACTGTCAATACTTGGTGGAAAGGCCCGGCGTGGCTCATTTTCAACTGACCCGTTAATAATTCTCGCGATGAGCGCAACCGGTCCTGATCTTAATAAATTATTTGTAAAACAACTAAAAAGATGTTTTATTATTTATTGATATAATTCCTTTCCACCAAGTATATTTTAAGAGAGTGAACATCTCAAAAGTGACCGATAAATTTAGGAATATGTTTATATGTAAAATAGTTCATGCACGCGATGAATGAAATGTTATATTTTTGTATAATAGATCTAATAAATAATTACAATCTTACAGATTTTTTGCCGTGTTTTTTCCCAATGTAAAGCATGTAGGTTTTTCATACAGAATAAAGCAGATTATAAATGAACATATGTTTTAAGTCAGAAGCACAACCTCCCTTCGACATATCCGGCGGCTAAATTTTGGCGAATCGCTCTCCACGTCCAGTTTTCAGAATCGAATATTGATTGTGGAATGAGATGCAAATATCACTGGAGTAACACATACATGTAACATCGATAAACATCGAGTGAAACGGTACGGAATTGCTCGTCTTCTGATAGTTTATTACATTAAATAAAAAATCCGGGGCTAAACGAATCGCTCTAAATCCATTTTAGAATGCAAAATTGATTAAAACGTTTTCCACAAATATATTGCTAAAATGAGTGAAACTGTTGTTGCTCGTTTTAGTAAAAATATAAGTGACCTTTGATAATGAATTGTGAAATATGAAACAAATATCAATCAAAAATATACCTTATATCTAAGTAGGTGTCTGCGAAAGAAAGACAAATCAACGTTACGCATATATTTGGTTCCAGTAAATGTGTGCGAATCAATGCCGATTAAAGGTAGAGGGATGGATATGTATAAAAAACACTAATAATAGTCAATTAAAATTATTAATTATAAAATAATACTTCTGTAATATGCAGTGTTTTTATGGATTGCCATGAGCACTTAAAATACGCGTTCTCCATTAGGATCACATTCTTCCACAATATTCAAAAATTTATCGAGATGCATAAAATCTTCGTTCATATTTTCTATTGCTTAAATCTTGATGATTATTCTGGTTCTTCTTCTTCACCTTCATTTTGTATTTCATTCTCGTACTCCTGCTGGTAGATTAGATATTCATTTGCCAAGGGTTCCGAGTGAGATTCAATCATGTACTCACTTGGATTCATTATACTTAAAAAATAACAAAAAAATTTTGGTATTTATTTCACAACTAATTTATTAAGATCAGGACCGGTTTTGCTTATCGCACGAGCGTTACAAACGCAAATATGAGGCAGTTGAAAGTTATTTTCTGGAATTATCTTTCATATAAGGGCATATTGCGTTGAATAATACATTTACGATATTTTTTGTGTTCTGACATCAAACACAACTCGAATATCATTCTCATCAAAGAAAATGTATTTTCATTTTTTTGATAACGAAACGCAATTTTGGTTTTACGTTTGTAAAAAAAAAATACGCAGGTTTACTTCTATTGCAGATTTATTTGCAAATGAATGGGAGCCAGAACAATGCAGGCCATCTGAAATAAGGATCAACGTTAAATTGGTGGGATAAAATATGACTTCTTCTGGAGGCAGCACATGAAATATAAAGCCAGTTTATGAAATAATATATATTATATGCTTGCAGGTATGTACGGATGTAATTTATGGTTATGCACAGGAAGATAACGAATGTACATCATCAATTTCGTACTAAATTTAAAAAATCCCTCATATAACACACTGATACTTTTAAATTACAAATTCTTTGAATTAGTTTAATTTTTTTACTAAAATAAAATTAATATTATATTTATCAATATTTTTAAATTTACTTTGACAAAAGATAATATAAAACATATTTAAAATGACTGGTTATGATATTTTAATAATAATATTAAATATATTTTTAGTAAAAATAATAACACATTTTTAGTATTTATTCCACTAGGATTTATTGAGATCAGGACCGGTTTCGCTCACTACGAGCATTATCAACTGATAATGATAAGAAAGGTATGACAAACATTAGTATATGTGTTTTTAAGCTTATGTATAAATAACGCTGTATTATTGTAATTCTCATCAGTTGATAATGCTCGCGATGAGCGTAACCGGTCCTGATCTCAATAAATCCAATGTGGAATAAGTACTAGAAATTTTTATTATTTTATTATTATGCCATTTCACGAAGTATTGACAGTGAACGCATTAAAAGTATTATATTTATAATGGCTTACACTCAGGAGCATTAAAAAAATTACTTTGTAAAAAAAACTTTAAAAGTATTTTTGAAATCAGTTAGACTTGCACCAAATTGTCTATAAGTAATCGATAAATCCAATGAAAAGAAAAATCATTGGTTCCAATGTAAACAATGTGTATGGTTCATATTACAATTTCAATTTGTAAAAATATGGAGAAAATTTAATACTCGGAATATTCATTTGTTTATTAGTATACTAAACTTTCATTACTAGATTTACGTAGTATAGTTATGTGCTTTTGAAATATGACTATTGGTTATGCTTAAAAACATAGTTTTTTCAAATAATAACGATCAAAACAAAGAAACGCCATCCAATAAATCACCCGTATTTTAAAATACGAATCGTATTTTTGGAATACAGTGTGACATACCAATTTCAAATAAATTGAAGAATTTAAATTTGTAAAATGTAATTTGAAATTGTCTTACAATTCACCGCAAACAAACGGCACAATTTCGAATGTTGTTATCCATTACCAGTCAGTTGTTTACTAAGCCAAGTTTTCAGTATAATGTTTATGGTGAAAAGACAAAAGGGCATAAGATACAATTCACGCAATTTAAAGAAACGAATATGTTGTATACGCACCACTTCTAAAAGTCATTTTTTGTCCACGCTCGTTTGCCTAAAAAGCAGGGATGTGGAGTCGTTTAAGCCGGAGTCGTACTAGGTGTCGGAAATTTTGAAAAGTTTGACTTTCTTATTTTTGACGTGACAACGTCTTATAAATCGATGAACGTCCGCTGCACGCACGAAAAAACATGACTCATTGTCCCGTTTGTCGCGTTACGCCGAAGGCAAGCGTGCGAGCGAGAGCGCGGATAAGCGATAGAGAGGCACGATCGGCCTACCGTTCGGATTGTGCCGCATCTATCTCTCTTCCACTCGATTGGTCGATGCGTCTGAGTAGAAAAGAGACAGCGGCAGCACAAAACTTATACACCTACAGTACCTACACGTGATCTGTTTACAACTGTTTATAAAGTGAAGTGAAATGTTAAATTGTAGATTTCATTTCACTCCCTCTTCGTATCCATACAAAATAATGATAATTCAATAAAAATGATTCCATTTTATTCATAAAAGTATGCAATCATTTCATCAATGTTTTCTTATGACGTTGTCACGTTAAACTATCGTCCGTAAACCGACTTTACAGACAACCATTTTTGCATATTATATAATATGTAAAATTTGGCTATCGGCTGGATTGGTTGTATGATATATAATTGACTACACATAAATAGTTATGTGTATAGAAGTAGTAGTCACATAGAAAGGTAGGAAAAAAATGACGAAATTTACTTTTTTTAGTGACGAAAACACACCAAATTGTTCGACTATTTCAAACATATTGTTTCGTTACGTCACATCTTAACATGGGTTATTTTAACGAGTCTTAACGGCTGAAAGTAAGAATAACTATAGATAGTTATGACGATGGCGTAAGCCGAAATAATTATCAACCATATATAATATAATTTCTGTAGGACTTACATTCATTGTTCATTTTTTCTCCGTGTTATATTGGAGTTCAACCAAGTAAATGCCAATTCAATCAATGAAAGTAAGAAGAGTAGTGCCAAACTATAGGATTACGAAGACACTAGAAGTAATTGAATCGTTCTCAGTGCATTCATTTTGATGATCGGGATATGACAAGGGTTCAAATTATAAAATCAGTGGATTTAAATATTACGCAGTAGAAGCTACCTTAAAGCTAGTATGGTATATGCATTTAAATGTTGAAAATATGCTTAGCACACTTAAAAAATCTCTAATATCTCTAACTTAGTACATTATTTATGTCAAAATCATATTCGGATTAATATCGCGAAAATGGCCGATGCACCCTTTTGGTTTTACAACGTCACTGTATTTGCAATATACACCTCTTCAATATTTCACCAAACTAACAAATAAATAAAGGTAGATATTCTTAGGAAAATAAATATTTTAATATTTTTAGCTTTCATGTGATTGAGTTATTCACAGAAAATGTCAAGTTAATCTATCCACGTGAACAAGTATGGGTATCTAAATATTTCCTGTGTTGAAAGCAAAATATTATTTATGAGTTGAACTTTTACAAAACGTTCTTTCGATATTTTTCAGATGTGTAACCACAATTAATCAAACATTTATAATATATGGGAAATGATCAACATTATTATTTTGTTTTCAAAAGTAGAGTACAAATAATTTATTTATACTGGAAATATTTAGTTCTGAGGTTTTATTCGTCCACAATTCGATTTTCAAAATATTAAATTAAGGATTAATCATTCCACAGACTAATGATAATCCACTTGAAGAATCTCCAACCAGGTTCTCTCCAAGGGATTAATATTGACGATAGAGATGGCTCGACGGAATAAGTGTATCAATACTTTTTAATTCTGTAATCGTTAGTTACGTCCTTTTAAAATAAGAGATTATTTAATTTAAAAATTGAATTTGGAATGTTTATTAAGGTGATAATCATTGGTGAAATACATTTAAAAAAAAAAAATTTTTTATCAGGAACTTGGCCAGACCATCTGTGTCTTATGTAGGGAAGCAAATTTCCATCGACCCCCAAAAGGGCATTCCTAAAATTAAACTTATTGAACTCTGTTAAGACTTGTGACATTATTATTTGTTTTTTTAAATCTTGTTCGCGCACATGTGGAGCATATGGACTCCAAATATAGAATATATTTTTTCGACGAGAACTGATTTGATCTCAGTTGCTCATCCTCTCTTTCCAAAGAGAATCAGACAGAAAGCATATGGCTAGTTGTTAGCTAATCGATATCGATACATTCTGTATGAATGGGTATGATACTTGTTCAGCATACATAAACACGCACTATTTATTTCTTTATTAATGCATTTATTATAATTACTAGAATGCAGTGATCCCTGTCAACATTGACTTAATTTAATGCGCACGATGCACCAAGTAGAGAAAAGAGAGAGATAGATTATGTGTCTGTCTGTTTGCCTCTCTGTGTATGATGCGTCTCAGATAGGCAGTGTTAATGTTAGTTAACTACATTAAAATTATTTAAAAAAAAAAATACTATAAACAACATGAAAATAAATATTGAGTATCAGCATTAAAAAAGCGACAAAAAATGCCATTCCTGCAAAGATAGTTTTTTTGTAAATTCACGAGAGTTCTGAATTTTAAGTAATCGAATGAGAAACAAACATCGTTTCTGAGAGAAGTACCGATACCTGTCAAAGTAACGAATTCAAGTGTAAATATACCGGTGAAGTGTAGACCTTCCCTAACCGGTAACACAACTTGACGTGTATTTGCGTATGTAAACATTGAGCGGTTTTGCGGTGGAAATCGAGTCTATTGTTGGAGCGGCCGCATGTCAACCGACCTTTAGGATCCGCCAGATTAAACCGGACCGGAGCTTTGATTGTATGATCCGTAATTTAATTTTCGAGTAGTTTTAACGTAAAGTTGGGCGAGTAATCATCGTTGTTTTGCTTCGAGTATTCTGGCTTAGGGATAAATAATTATTATACCATGTAGTTTCCCAGGTTTAACCGTACCCGATGCACGAGAGGAACATATCATTGAAATATAGAGAAAACTACTAAAGTGAAATAAAATTAATCGTATTCTATTGCAGGTCTCTCTCTGACACATTTTTTCTGACAATAAATTGAAAAGAATTACTATTTTGGTCATCAGCGGTCTCACCATAGGAAATAAGATATAAATGTAAAATACAATTTTAAATAACATATGAATGTGTTCTTTAATTCTAATATTAAAGTTTCTTCCTGTCTGCCCAACATAAGAAGCTTGGCATTTTCCACAGGAGTTTCCATAAAAAGGAAAAATCCCAAGCTCCAATTTTTAATTTTATCATTTTAAAATATTTGAATCAATATTGCTTCATTACTTAAGCCAACTATGCGATAGAAAATCCGAAGATGCATCTGAAAAAGGCGAAACACGTGTCACAATTAGTAACACAATACGTGAAAAAATCAAAATTATTTTATATTAAAATGAACTTCCACAAAGTTACCGCCGAATCCTTCGAAAATATTAAGAAATAAATGATTTAAACCCGTTTTCTAAGATTGATGACCTGCATCGATCGAAGTGAAATTTTTAAAAGGGTTGTTTAGTTTGTAGATTAGATGTATTAAATCCATATAATCTACATACATTTAATTTATTTATATAAATATATGTATATATAAACATTACAAAAATCACAAATTATAAGTTCATTGATTTTGCAATGTTAAAAAGGATGAATATATTGGAAGAAAAAATTACATAGCTTACATAAGAGTGAAAAACAATACATTAAAAATTGGCAAAGAAGTCAACCGAGTGAGTTCCGACAAAATCAACAATACAAACAAAATATTACTTGTCTGAACTCACTCACGACCATGTGAAATATGTCGTCATCCGAAGCGATTCCGTTAAAAATCACTAAAGCTTATTTATCACTCAATTACTAATAAAAATAATAACACAGTTTTAGCACTCATTCTAAATTGAATTTATAGAGATGAGGACCGGTTTATCTCATCACGAGCATTATCAACTGATGGTATGAGTACTAAAAATGTGTTATTATTTTTATAATTATTTCACCAAGATTATTGACAGTGAAAATCTAAGTATTTATTTACTACTTTGAATGGCTTTGGCGGTGACTTTGTGGAAGTTCATTTTAGTCAAAATTTAAAACAGCTTATCGGTTGCCTTAGTAATGTTTACTTAAACAACCTTTGCCACTAACGCCCTGTAAGTGGATTAATCTTACATCACTCAATAGCGGTACTTGTGTTTTTCATTTGATAAAATAATATTAAGCTAAATTAAAATGATATTATTGCGAACCACCGGTTGTGAACAATTGACTTAAGACAGCTTCATGAATAATTTAAATCCATCAAGGCCGGTATTTGAAAAACATAATTAAGAATGCATAAGGTTCCACTGAGAATCTTTAAAGCAAAAAGTCTTAATAGTTAGGTTCTCACATAGAATATTGATTAAAGTCGTCAAAAAACAGATATGTAATACGAAAAAATTAATATCGTTAATCTGAGATAATTGTTCTTTCAGATTCGGCGGTAGCATTGTGGAAATTCATTTTTATAGAAAATTTAAAAATAATGTTATTCTAAGTATTTTACAAATAATGACATGTGTTTCGTTTATTTGAAATGCATCTTCGTACTTACTATCGATATGTTACTTTAGTTATAAGTTGAGATTGATTATTATTCTTGTTTATAAATATCAAAATGAAATTGAGATTTCCCCTTTTTGCATGAAATATAAAATTTTAGCTGCTTAGAATTTTTGGGAATCAGTAAAAACCATGTTATCCGGTCCGTGGTGCAGTGGTAAACATTGTTGGCTTACGTGACGGACCGCTCTAATTGGAATCTCGGCACGAGCAGATTTTTTGAGTCGATAAATCGATTCTATTCGAAGGCAATGGATGTTTGTCTTGTTGAAAATTCCTTCTCAATTTTCCGATTCCAAAAAGCGGCGCATAGCATAGCGATTAGCTTACCACTAATCCTGTTCTAGTCATCATATACTTTCAATGTTGAGCAACTGAGTAACATATATAATATATTTACAAATATTTTTTATAAAAAAAGCTTAACTTAACTTAACTTTGGTGAACGCAAATTGATTTCAATGGATTAATATGATAATTATTAGTAGTTATGTTTGTTATAAACCCATGAATCAATCTTATTATCTGTATAACAATCAAAGAAAAAACAAACTTGTTCAACATAAACACAGTTGTTTTTAATATAACTGTGATACAATTAAGTGATTTAGTTAAGTTTTGAAGATTTAAAACAAACAGCTTGTCTATTTACTTACGTTGTTGGTTAGTTGTAAACAATGAGACGTCAGGTAGACGAGAAATGCGGCTAAAACTGACAATGACTAAAGACCTGGTTGTTTGAGTCTTTTGAGCTAACTATTGACTGGGCAAATGTTGCTTACCAATAAGGAAATCCGTAATGTTAATCCCATTTCTTCAAATATGCTCCACATAAATAATAGTCGTGACACGGTCAGTACCGTGCTAGACGAAAGTCTTCCCAATATACTGGAAACTATCCGTTTTTGTGCCAAGTTTTTTTAGGATTTCGAATTAATTTTGATCCAGTTCACACTTGACTGACTCACTAGCTGGTCGTCAACCAGTTCTTTCAGTTTTTTAATCACAATATTAAAGGTGATAGCCCCTAACGCATAACGATGCAAAAAACCAGTCCTGATCAAATTAAAACACGCAGAAGTTGTAAAAAACGTTGTGGGCTATTTTACTTGGGGTTTATTATTTTTTAATTATAATGAACAGTTGTCATATTGAAAGTCATATGTTCAAATCCACATCAGTTATAGACAACATGACAATCAGAATGAAGAATAATTTCGACTTTATTCGACAAGAGTAATTAATTGAGTACGTTCCTATCCGTTAAACTTCCAACTCTTTCATCGGAAAATATTATTATCAATTTCCCTTCCGATGTTCGGCGTGACACTACATGTATCTGTATAGATAAAATGTGCCTTTCCCGAAAAATATGATATCAGTATACTGATAAAGAAACTAGTTTTGATATGAATTACAAATATCTGAACAACTTAATTAAGATCAATGTAAAGCATTACTAGTAATACTTTTTATGACACTATTTTTTACGCGTATTTTCTTAGATTGGAGCATATGGACTAGTAATGTTTTAAGAGAACTGCTCGTATTTTAATCGGTCAGCCTTGTTTTCAGTGACTTATTTGCTGGATGAAATTACTTGATTGTGTCGAACTTCTTAATTGTTGTAATACAATATTAAATAGACAAAGACGGTGCTGTTTTAATTGCTTCTCATAACAATTATAGAAAACAGTGTCGTAAAAATTATTTTACATACTTCTCAAGAGAAGATTAATTGACATCGTTTGAGCTGTTTTTTTTCTTTAAATGTAAATATGTCAAATTAAAATCAATCAACTGTTGTTTTATGGTTAGTTGGTTTGCAGATATAAAGATGATTTCACTCATGCATATTAATTACTGAGCAGCAATAATTTGAAGAAAAAAATGCCCGTTTTTGTAATGTATGCAAAAATTAACGAGGCTATTGTCTTTCATATTATACATTTGACTCAAGTGACTATGATTATATACTTGTGATATTGGATGTTGCAAATATTTAATCAATGGATTCTGCGATAACTTTAACTGAAATTGACGATTCGTTATTCCACTTGTAAGAACTATATTTATCTGTTACGAAATGAATCGTGGATGAATTTACTTTATTGTGCACTTCACCTATTATGAACTTAAATAAATGATAGCACTAAGGTTGTGTAGTCCTAGTATATTAGATAACTATTGACGTTAATTGTTTTTGAAAAAGATAACTATTTTATGTAAACATATAACTAAACAAACGTATAATAGTATATGATATAATAGTAATAAATGTATATGTCATACAGTCATATTCCATTTTTTTTTTTTTTTTGAAAAACATAATTTTCTCTATTGATATTTTGTAATCGAACATTTCTATCAATTGAAAATGACTAAATCCGTATTTTATTATAAATAATATAGAAAGGTTATATGTCAGATATATACTACATAAAATATAGTTCTATATCTTTACACTAAGGCCTAGCAGACATTTTTTTATATTTATTTCATACCATTTAACCATTTAACTGCTTTTGTCTCGTCTGATTGCGGTGTGTTGCAAATTGATATTAAAACATGAATAGGATTAACATATGATATTAAAACTATCACGGACAAGAGTTTTCATTCTAATTGGTATACATTATTTACAACACAAACACTGATGAATTGATTTTTGCAATCTTAATCGTTGGAAAATTCATAAATCGACTCAGAGGGGAAGAGGTTAAACAAAAACATGTCATGATTGTCTGCTTCCAATGTGGGGAATATATGTAGCATGCTAATGGAGGTATTTTAATATGTTTTTTTCTGCGAGGACTACTCTATTTTATCACACCAAAACAAAAAAATTATGACGGGAAAAAGTCATAGTGAAATAAAACTTCAAGCTGTATCTATATTTGAATGAAATAATGCTTAAAAAGTTTAATGTTGCCCAGTGAAAAGTCATTTATTGTTTATGAATGAAATTAATCGAACACAGTTAGCGACATCTGGCGACAGCACTCGCAAATGATTTGTGGACATAATGATAAGCAGACTACTGTTGCAATAAGCCTGCGGTTGATTATTCAGCATTCAGAAGCACCTGTCTTGTGGTGAAATGTAAACATTGTTAGCCGAAATAGTGCCAAAGCTACAAGTACTGGGGAATCGGTTTGTTTACGCCGTACACATTGATTCATTTCTATATAACTTAGATATCGATAATCGTATTGGGCACTTGTTTGCTTTTCGGTTAGGGAATACAATCCCGGATTTGTACTAAAATACTCGCGATTGAACGAACAGAACCATCCGATTTGCGGAATTTAAGTTGCGCCAAATAGAGACACGCCTCGAGTATATATCAGTTAGAAATTAAAAATTCTTTGATCCCGACAAAATGACGATTTTTTAGTTTGATTATCCCTCTTATGAATGAATGTGCAAGGATGGCCAGGTTGACTGTGTACCACGATCAATAAAAAGTGCTTTTTATATAACATTGAAGATGAGTTGTTGATATACCTCCATTATAACATGGTGAAAAAAAAGCAATTTATTTTAGATCTACAAAAAACATATAGAATATATTATGTATTGATTGAGTAGGCATTTACTTGGTAGAACTCCATTATAATATTTTTCTTACCGTATTATATATTATGTAGTTGATAGCCATGTCGTCTTACGCCCTCATTTGAACTATATTTATAACACGGTGTAAAAATAGCAATGTACTTTTTCACCTTGTTATTAATGGTGAGTTTGAATAATTTTTCCATGATTTTTTTGTTAATAGAAAGATTTTTTTATCAAATATATCTCTCCCAAGGTGTTTACTGTTAATTCTTGGAGGAAAGATATTATACTTGAATAAATAATTTAGTGTTTTTTCACTCACTTCCCCATATGTTATATTTCACTTTCGCGCATTGCATTTTCATTTGGTAGAATATAAAAAATCAGGGTTATTCATATCAAATTAAGAAAGACTAGACAATAGGGTTCAGAAAAATGAATTTAAAGATAATCCTACATAAATGGCATCAAATTATTAATAATGAAAAAAAATCTAACATGTGAATGAACATTAAATCGGGAATCATAAATAGAAAATAAATCATGTTAGAAAAACATAATAAGTTTAAATAAATTATACAAATATCATTAACAACAAAACAAATTTTTACAATAGAACCGAGGCCACCTAAAAATCAATTAATCCAACCAAAATATTTTCTTTATATCTTATAACATTCAAAATAAAAAAAAGATAATTCACGGCTTATGCTTTCATATTATATAAATATACTTGACTTACTTCCTATCCGAGGCATGAATTTGGTGAATGTAATTGACGGGTAGAAGAAACAGACTTTTGGTTATATACATATTATGTCCTGTAATGAAATCCTGAAAATATGACATTTCATTACATATGAATTTCCGCAAATTTTGCGTCGAAACACAAACTCCAAAAAGAATTTTTCAAATCGCGTGAAATAAATGAAGATGTATACAAGATAAAAACTAAGTGCAGTACCTACTGATTTTGAAAAAGAAAATGCCATTTTATTGAACAATTGACATTTAAATTACGCTTTAGTGATAATTTCAGAACAGAATATATTTAATAGAACAATTTTAATAATAATCTAGAATACACATTTCCAATCTTTGGGATCTAATAATATATTCCTGAATTCCAGATGTGAATCCATACATTAAGCTATTGTTCATTAGTTTGAAATGTCATTCTAAGACACGTGCTGCCCTCATATTGAATACCGGGAAACATTCCACCATGTACATATAGATAAACAATATACGTATAGGATGATCGATAGATATTTTGGTATATGTATATTATATTCATATGCATATACATATTCTAAATATTATACAATATTGCATTGTCATAAATCAATCAATCAAATTATATGTCACATTTAAGGTGTTGGCAGTCGGGTCTTGGTGGAAAAGCATTATTTATATTTAAATAAATAAAATATAATTTTCGTTCATCTTGCACATATATTCTGTAAAGATCAGAACTCGTTTCGCTCATCGCGAGAATCTTTAATTGGATAATTTTTTATATGTGTTAAAAATATTTATTATTTAATTTTTGATTGGTGGAGAAAATAGGTGCTTTATTTATTCCATTCATTTAAAAAAAAATTCTATGTTTATTTTTGGATTTATTTTATTAAGCCGATAAATTGATAGTATTGAGACGACCAGGGTTCCTTCTCCATCTGACTGGCGTCAGACAGCATCCTTCCACGGCGTTCGGAGACGGAACTTAGGGATAGGATGGGAGGAAAGGTATCTCTGTATAGATTTCAATCGGTAATTTATCTTGGCCGAAAACTCTATCCTAGAGTCGGCTAATTTATTGTCTTCAAATTATTACATTTTTTTATTCCACCCGAATACATTGCAGTAAGAACATTTTTAAACGCGTAAGACCAAATGAATAATGTAACTTCCTCCTGTCCGAGAGAGGGCGATAAAAAAAACTGATGACTTTTGAAAGAAGGATAACGACTGACTGACTTGGCGGTTATTTTATTTGACAGCCACATTTATACTCCGTGATTCTAGTATGAAAAACAACTCGACCAATCAACGCAACGCATTCTGGCCTGAGCTGAATTCAACCAATCACTGCGAAGCCGTCGCAATGAGTCGGTTACATGAATTTATAACAATTTGAATGCATTTATTCGCGTTAAATTACTCGTTTGGTCTTATTATTATTGATTGAGGTGATAAATAAGATCGTCCGAGAGAGTTCTGATACCCTACAACATCATGCGGTATCAGTATTATCTTTTGTTATCTTTGAATGTGAACTGTCTGCTCAGCACGCAACTGTACACGTTTAAAACCAAATGCCATTTATTCAGCGCATGCATTCGACCAGGACTGTTTCATAGTAACGAATCATGGCACCTGAAAAAGATTTAAAAAATCCGACTTAGTTAAGAAAATAGATGTCTGCGCTTTATATTGGAGGCGAGGTGGAATGATTTCGTGAGGAACTCAGTAATTAGAGAACGTACCGGGCCGCGCCCTGTTAGGTCAGCGGAAGTTAGCGCTCTGGATAACTACTGGGTATTACTAAAGGAACTGAAGGATACGGGCATGTCATGGGAAGAACCAAAGCAACTGGCAGGTGACAGAGAATCACGGAGGCGCCGCGTTGTGGCCATATATTCCACATAATACGCAAATATGGCCAAAGAAGAAGAAGAAGATGTTCTCTTTTAGTTATTGATCATTGAAAAATTAGTTATTACCTATAACTTTCATACATTTAAATAGTTCGTCTCGAATTCATCGGCAGTTTAATTTTCCTGTATAATATTTTTTGATTTGATACGTACATCACAAGTCAAACTGAGTATGTGGAGTACCTTACAGCTATTTTAATAAGAGACGCCTAGAATAATTAATTTGATGGAACGTCAAAAACACCTTGTATAATTTACAAATAGACATAGGTTCCTGTCATAGTTCAAGTATTTTGGGGGTTGTATGAGGTTTGCAACATTATTCGGCGCAATAAAATGTAATCGATGTTTAATTAAATTTGACTTACCCTTTCTTTACCCTTGTTATACCTGAAACGAGAGCATTGACCTCAAACTGCCAGTTAGAAGTTTGTTTCGAAATCGTTATTGATATTTCCAAGAGTTAAGGAAAATATTTGTCAGTTGAAATATTGACATATTTTTGACATGGAAAACAATCTACGATAATAAATCATTAATAATTTCAAGTTGGTCAATGTAGCACAACAGCAACTTATTTTTAAAATTGATTGTAATTAAAAGATATTACATGTTGTACGAGTCCGTATTATAATATGCGAATAATTCTATTGACGTATAAAATCTGGCGGATTTTCAGTATACAAATACACAAAAAATTATCTTAAATATCTCTTAAACAAGCTGAGCAAGTCTCATTTTCTTTTCTTTATGCACCATATATGCACATTTAAAAGATCAGCCCCGTACAGCTCTCGTTCGGGCCAGGTACCGTTATGTAAGGCGACAGTGAACAACGGCTGCATGCGCATAGCGGAAACTGGTAGGGCAATCAAATTCACCCAAATATATATATATATACAATATGAAATCAAATGATGTGACAATCCTCCATTATTGTCCATTTTTTTTGTCAAAAGCTCTCACTAAATATAACTTATTACTAAAGTAAACTTTGCGATAGTTAGTCCGAAGATGCATCTGAAAGAGGCGAAACACGTGTCACAGTAAGTAGCACAATAGGTGGAATAATAAAAATTATTTAAAAAAAATTATAACTTATTTCTGTAAAGTAGAATCAAATGTTTCCATATTAACAGTGTGTTGAAATAAACAAAATACATTTTTTGTACTTTTTCCACGTATGCTTATAATATTTAATCTAAAGATCAAGACCAGTTTCGCTATTTGCGAGAATTTTCTACTGACCTGTTGAAGACCAGGCGTAGATATCGGTTGAAAATTATCGCGATGAGTCCGTATCTTTACTTAATATACGTGGAGAAGAATAAAGATATCCGTTTAATTACCTAGAATTATTAACAGTTAACAAAAATCTTAAAAGTGTTGTTGTCATGTCTAAATGCCAGATGATTATGTTTGCTTGAAAACAACAAAAAAGGTCTTTTACGTAACAAGATTGAAAATTTGAAAAAAGTATGTTAAATAATACGCTGTTTAATGTCATGCTGATCATAGGGTTTCTTTGCCACGACCATTTTCATAAAACACTTCGACATCTAACTTTGAAAAGGTTCTAACTACTCTTGACCTTGTTTTCAGATATGAGCGTTTGAAGTTTCGATTGATTAAAATTCACTTGTAACAATGAGCAAGCGAAAATGTTAAAAACTCTTTCAAATAAATTTTATAAAAAAGCAGTGCTGTGGAGTCGGCATCGTGGAGTCGGAGCTTTTTGGTCAGAGTCGGAGTCGTCGCGGCGATTTGGCCGGAGTCGTACTCGGAGTCGGATTTTTGCATATAATATGTAAAATTTGGCTATTGGCCGGATTGGTAGGGTTAATATTTAATTGAATACACATAAATAGGAAAATAAGGCAAAAAAAAGTGACGATATTAAACTTTTTTAGTCGGAGTCGTGTTTTTGGTCAATGTTGGAGTCGTAGTTGTGGCGTGGCTTTGGTAACTGCTGGAGTCGGAGTCGAACTTTTTTTTACCGACTCCACAGCCCTGAAAAAAAGTGTGCATAGCAGTGCAACTCCGTTATTCAACCATAGCTAATTCTGAAAGTCATATATACATACATATGATGTATTAAATACAAACTTTTTCTGACCAAAAGATCATTTTAGAAAAAAATGTCAATTAGTGCCTTTTCAGAGTAATATAACGACTTGGCGAAATCATTTGAAAAAAGTCCGAAAAAATTGTTATACGGGCCGAAACAAAAAAAAAGAGCATTGTGCCCATTGTATCGATGGTGAATAAATATTCCTTTTTGTTTGGAAATTGTCACGCGGCGTTTCGAAATGCAAATTTTCCGTGGCGAATAATTTTCGAAAAGCGGCCGCGGATTCGGTTTTCCGAAATTATTTTACTCGAAAAAAAGACACGTCGCTCCGCTAATGTGTTTCTTTTCAATTGGAGCGCCATTTTAGGTTGCCCGTCGGCCGTAATATTCGCTAATGGGGACACGCCAAATTATTCGCGGTGAAATTTTATTGAAAATTTAAATTCACACGTTGGGAATATTTTTTTTTAAAATATGTTGTTTATTTCGGTGTGCGACTGAATTTTTCGTGTGAAATATGCACGATTTTTAAAAACGTACATAAGTCTGAAGTTAATGTAATTAATGTATTCATTAACGTTCACTGTAAACGTTACAGATTTAGGTATTGTTTATGTAAATTGATGCTGTTTCGAAGTGTACATACATAGATACCGACCAAGATGGTGAATATTTTCTGAATAGGGCTGAATGAATATACAAGGATCAATTCCCAACTATGAAATGAAAATGAAGTTGTAATGGATGAGATAACATTCCAAGCGCGATAATATACAAGCTGTGAATATTTTAGTAACGTACGAGTATTTTGAAAAATACTCGAGTAATACTCGTAATTCTTAAACGAAGGTTTATCTTTAAATTATATTTACTTATTTAAAAAATATATACACGTTGCGTTTAAATGAAGATTTATTTCCTAGTTTTATTCACTTTTTTTAGAAATATATATAAATAATGTTTAACAGTTGCGAGTCTTACGCATGGATTTTACTGTCAGGCTATTTTTTAAATGGTTTTGCAGTTGATTATGCTATGCGAGAATTTCTTTTGTTACTTTTGCTTTGGGTCTTGCTGATTTATCTTATCTATGGCAAGTTTATGATGACGAGAGTCTATGATGACAAGAGACAGTTTATTTATCATCTATATGTTTTGGTACAACTGAAACTACTCGAGTATTTAAAAAAATTCCTACTCGATACTCAAGTAGCTGAGTAGTTGGATAGTGAGTCATGTAATTGTAGTTTCTACTTGTTACTCAGTTACTCAAAGAGTAGAGATAAAAGAATTTGGCCAGGACAGGACTATCTTTTAGATAATCTCTCTCGCTATGCTCGTTTTCAGAAACTAATGGATATTCTAAAAGAAATCAATAAATCGTTTTAAAATCAATTAGTGCACCCTTGAGCTTTGCAACAAAAAGTTGTTTCTCAAAAACGGATCCAGTAAAACCCGATGGATATCAGATTAAGAAAGTATTATTATACATATCTACCAAAACATAGAAAATATTAAAGGTTAGCTATAACATGATAATCATCTTGCAAATTATATTCTGTCATAAAAACCAATGCTTAGATTCAATAAATTAAAAAACTTAGATTTTTGTAACAATGATATTTTTAAATAACACATAATTAATTGTATATTAACAATATTGATTTTGCGTCTAATACGATCGCTTTTCAATTTCGAGATCTAAGGTTTAAGCATAGTTGAGTTACATTTAGACCCAACTGCATTCTATCATCGATAGCGTGTTCACTTCTGTAGGAACTCCCACACATAATGGATAGACATCTAACATGTAAGGATTTTCAATTAATGTTTGATAGTTGATATCAGTTACACTTGCAGACGAATTTCAGCAGTGCGCCATCTGTTAGCGTGCACAACTAATTCATTCTAGGTTAGTTTCACACAAATAAACTACACCAATTTCGATAGTATATATTTATGTAGAAGATGAAAAAATACAGGCGTTAAGTAGGGATTCTTGCCAAAATTTCATTTCCCTTTAATCCATTTTACTTACAGATGGAAAAGGAATAATCAAGCATATCTGAATTCGAAAAAAAAACTTTTTGTTCATACTATAATATATATGTATTATCATTATAAAAATAAATATGTTAGTAGAAAAACAAAAATAAAAAAAGTGGGTTCCGACTAGAGACTCCAATTCGAGTATCGAGTACTCGATACTCGAGTATACTCGTCCATTTTTCATGTACTCGATACTCGAGTATTTTGAAAAAAACTCGAGTAATACTCGTTCGTCGCTTATGAACGTCTCTTTCCAAATTTTATTTACTTATTTAAACAAATATACACAATATTTTACCATTGCATTGCCGAACCCGTGGATTTTTCGATCAGGTAATATTTTTTTAAACGGTCTTCCGTTTTGTTGGCTTTAACTTTATGATGACGAGATTTTATGTCAAGAATATTTTGGTACATCTGAAACTACTCGAGTATTTTTACATTTTTATACTCGATACTCGAGTAGTTGAGATGACGAGTAATTGGAGTCCCTAGTTCCGACAAAATATACTTTTGCAAATAAAAAAAAATAATGCTCGTCTGAACTCATTCTTGTCCAAGTATACATATATTTTTCCACAAGACTATTAACTCAGCAGCAGTTCAATATTATTTTTTTGGTGAAATTTTTTTAAATCGGGTTGATGGTAAATGAGAAAAGACATCACCTACATGAACAACTCGAGATGACCTTGACAAGATAGCCAACCAAAATCTTTCAATGATATTTAACTATTCTACAGGAACTGTCTTTAGATAATTAAATGCGTAAATATTAATAAAAAATAAAATTGGCTTCATTTTTCCTGTGTTTTTTACCTCTAGTAATCTTTTGTGACTGAATGAATGCCGATATAATCTGGAAATATCCTGTGCAATGTATGTGAGATTGACCATACATAGTGCAATAGATTATGAAAGAAGATATGGCTACGGATACATGATACGGGTTCATTAAATTAGATATATGGATAAAGTGGAATAAGTAACACACGGCATGTATAATGCAACACCATTTGTACGTAAATCTACAAGAAAAAAAAACTTCGTTTTAGAATACAAGTCTAATATACTGTTTTACTTAATATAGGCACAAACAAAATTTTCGTTATCATAACAGTAATGTTGGAATATTCACCATAAAAAGTATAAACAAATATAGGCCAAAGTGTTTGAATACTAAACTTTTCTTCATATTTTATCATCGGCCGTCATAAACATCGTGATCTAACAAAAACGCTGGGAATACAATGAAACATTTTTTAACTATATCTGCTCCCAATGTTAATAATTTAGATTATTAATGCAATTTATCTCTACATTCGTTTTTTACGATAAATTCTTGTCGCTCAGTTGTTAACGTTTCTTTTGTGGAAAGAGTAGGATATACAATATTAGAACATGATCATTGGTTAGGTAATCACTCTCGTTACATCCTGTTTTTTGCGATCATCAGGTGAAATCTATCATTGGAATAAAAAAGTTAACTGCTAGGGTAAGGATTGGAATACGACGCTAGCGATGTTGACTCTCGAATAGAGACTCTAATTACTCAAAATAGTAACTACTCGATTATCGAGTAATACAATTTTAAAATACTCGAGTACTCGAGTAGTGTCAGATGCACCAAAAAATACATACATAATTAATTCAAATTTGTGTATATTGTTTTTTTTATTTACATTCTTTTATGTTGTCTCTTATCATTACCGACTCTCGTAATCATACACTTGCCATTGATAAGAAAAGTGAGCAGGACCCAAAGCAAAAGTTACAAAATAAATTCTCGCATAGAATACGTATATCGCATAGTCAACGGCAAAAATATTTGAAAAAAATACATTTCCTGTGAGTAAAATCCACGCGTAAGACTCAGTTAAACGCAACGGTTAAAAGTTATTTGTTATGTTTATGTTTTTTAGTAAGTGAAGTAAATAAAATTAGGAAATAAATCTTCATTTATAAATTACGAGTATTACTCGAGTATTTTTCATCATACTCGAGTATCGAGTACTTGAAATACGAACGAGTGTTCTTGAGTATCGAGTATTCGATACTCGAATTAGAGTCCTACTCTCGACCATGGATACATCTTTTATGTTAATTGATAACAAATAAAACTAATTAAAAATTGTATTCAAAATGGTAACGAAGTGGGAATACGTGCATTGCTGTGGCCAAATGGTAAATATGTTTAGTTTAAAGTGTAAATGTGAGAAATATTGACGATGTTTTGGCAAGGACGGGTTGGTATTATCGTCACCGCTTTTGTTCCACGTTTGTAACTTTTACGGTGGTGAAATTTATTCATTCGTTTTAGAAATAAATCAACTCCTCTCCTAGTCCAGGCTTTCTCGTTCAGAGCCAGTGGCGTTTATTATGTTTATGTGTGACTGCTATCTAGTCATACTTTAAAGAATATACAAATTAATTTATTTCAGTTGAATCATCTCTCTTCACGATTTTCAAAACTTAAACAACATATTCTTTGAACTGTTCTTTTCAAATTCTAAAAACGATTTCTTTGAAGAATACAATGGTATTTGAGATTGCACAAATATACATTTTTTACGTTGTGAACACACTGCGAATTATTGAAATTAGATTAATAAAAAAATCTAGCTGCTATATTGTGTGGGATTTTTGTTTTTTAATTGGAATTGCTTGATATAAGAATCATTGTAAAAGAATACCTAATACATTTTTTTTTACTAATTCGATTTATTTTATGATGAACAGACCAGTTTCACTCATCCCGGGCAACAAGAATATTTTGGTTTCACATGTATGAATTGAGATGAGTATTAAAGAAATTTGGTTGAAAACAACGTTTATAAATTTACATTATTTTTAAGATATCTGTTATATGCTAAATCATAAGGTATATTTGAAATCAAAATGAAATCAATTAATATTACATAAATCATGATTCCAGAAAAGAAATAAAATGGGTGTGTATATAAATAAATACCATTGTATGATTTTCCAAATATATTGAAATGTGCATCATAAAAAAAATGTATTAATCCACAATTTAATAAGCTAATTTTTATTTGAGTGAAGAGTGAAAAGGAATTTCTACCAAATGTATTTTTAAATTACCTTCAGATGGTTTCACATTAGCCAAAATATTAATTAAATTTATAATCAGAAAAAAAATATTTTATTGACTATTCGGGGAATAAATGCACGAATAAAATTGTTATGTCACTTTGTAGAATAGCAAAGCAATAAATTTCAACATCGAATTGCAAATGAATTCAAACAAAGTAATAACATGAATACACCGAAAGTATTAAACGCATAAATTGTTTTTAGGAAATACGTCAAACTGATTGCTACGTCGAAATCACATTATTTTTTTATGATTTAACTCAATAAGTTTCAAGAACACCACTCCCTGAGTAAAATTCTAGTCTCTTGAATCACGTTTGACGCTATCTGGGTGTAATATATTTGTTTTTACATACTCGGATGTCGGCACCGTGCTTCGCTGGTGCACTAGTCGTACAGAATGTAAGTTGTCAGTGAAGTGGACCATCCTGAAAAGCACTTCCTTCCAGAGGAAACGTCTCCATTCTTTTTACTTATCGCCTTTTACTTTTACCTGACTTATCCCTGTCTCCATTTATTATTTAGCCACAAAGCGCAGGTGACGTTGAAGTTCTATTCTAATCTAGAACAATCATTCTTTATTTAGTTTGGTTAATGACCGTAAAATAACATCTTCATGTGGAGCATATCTTTAACGTGTGGCGCCTCCATTACCTGTGACCAGGGACACCAATTACTCGACATCTCAACTAATCGAGTATCGAGTAGTATTATTTTTGTATTTTGTTAACTTGGATCATTTCAAATTTCCTTGTTATAGGTAGTGTAGCAATTTCTTTTAACAATATAACAATTAAAAGTTAAGTGATTATTTATTTTTCGAAGTGTTTTTATTCCGATAAAAATAAAGATGAGGAAATACACTCTTATAATACATGTTTTTTAGAGTATCGAAGTAATTCGATTAATTAAAAAAGTTAAATCGAAAAAAGGGAAAATAAATAGAAAAACATAATGAAAACCTTCGTTTATTCTCGCCTGACGAAATGTCGCATTGGGAAAGTTTGACAGCGATGTATCCGCAAAAATCCGATTTTCGCCGAAAATTCATTAACAGAAAAGGCAAGCGTCGTAAATGTCTCAAATTGGCACGGACGTCCAACGAACGGTTTGATAGAGGTCTATATATTTTGACAATCACTGTACCAGGACTCGAAATGGAAAGTTGGATATTAACCCTATCGTAAACGCAAACCGCAAATTCACGACGCACGCTCGTTCAATAAAGGTAATTAACAAGACCTGAGCGATGAAAAAACGATATTTTATTTAAATGTGAGTATTTTATTGTAACCACTTCCAACATGGGTTATATGAACTCACAAATAAGGTTTTTAAAACAAGACACGTGTTTCGCCACTTTCAGAGACATAAATACAGACAGTTATTCTGAAGAGGCCTCTGTCAGAGGCGAAACTCGTGTCACGAACTGTAGCACAATACGTGGAATAATCAAAATTATTTTAAATTTTATATTAAAATGAAATTCCACAAAGAGACCAACCACCAAATCCATCGAAATTAAGATGTTTATTATATATTTAGGACAGTCGCTCCTCCTTTCTTTATAGCCTCTGTATAAATAAAATTCGGAATCAAAAATCAAAATAAAATATAATGTGTTACTAAATACATTTGATTTCAAATAAAAAATCTAGCATTCTTAGTTAGTTGATTCATTATAAACTAATAAAAAAACATAGTAGAATTATTTCAAGCAGAACAGTAATATTGATACATTATGACTGACTATAAATATGACTGACAAAAATAATTATGACCGACACATTTTAATATTCATTGCCAAATAAAATTTATTTACACAAACAATTACTCCTGAGACACTCCTGACAACCATTGAAAAGTGATAATCGCTGCTGTATTATAAAATACTTACTATTATTGTATTGTGTATCCGATTGCAAATTCAAAGAGGGTGCTGGCGTGTAAACTGTTGAGTATTCTCAGAGAACTGATATTCGGGTACCATTGATGTAAACTAAAATATTATTTTTTTAAAATCATAATTAAATATCAAACGTTATTTGGCACAGTTAATCTTAGCAATTTTTCAAACGCACACAATAAGCTCGATGGAAAATTCAAACGCCACTCATCACAACTTGAATTCGGATCTATCTGATCCCAAGGAGAAAGCTCGTGCTACTGGACCATTAATTTCGAATCTAATATTAGAAAATTGAGCAAGCTTTTGAAGCAGATTTTAATTTCAATAAATAATCTATTTAAAAATTGAAATACCTCAACCATCAAGAGTTTACCATTTTTCCGTACAGTATGTGAACGGTTAACTCAATATTCAACCATTTCCACCCCCTACAATTTACAGTAGACCCATTTTAGCCTGATTTTCTGACAGTTCATTGACGGATTAAAAAAGTAAGACTTTGTTTGATGGGTGTTTCAAATACCAACGGCTGAACAATTCCGTTAATTATTTATCATGCTATACTTACATTTACATATACGATATATACATATTTGTAACTTTATATCACTCACAAATAACAGTGGCGGTTTTTATAGAAGTAGTAGCATTAATAAATGTTGATTTTTAAAATAAAAATACTTCTTTAATATACAGTGAACTGCTTGTTATTCAGTTGGTCATATTTTCAAGTTCGAAAAGAGAAGAGATATAAATCATAGAACTTGACAAGGTAAGTTGTTTTTTTAACTCGTTTCAAGATCGAATGTAAGTTTAAGACAGCAGAAATCTCCTATCTTCGAATTTTGATTGAAAAATGAAATTGCATGGAATTGGTTTTGATCCCGTGAGTTTCGGAACTGAAGTCAATGATGCTAACGCTCCATCATAGACTCGATAGTAAATATAAATCTCTTGCAGAATGAATTCAAATAAAGATTTGATGAAAGAAAAAGTATGAAATTTTAAGAGAAATACACCATAAGTAAGTTTACAATAAACGTTTGATAATTTTATAAGCAGTTATTTATAGATCTTTTCACTGATAGCCGCCAAAATTGATAGATTTCGAAAAACCTCTTTTATTTCTAATCTATTGTCGTATTAAACAAAGAACTAATTAATTTCATTTAAATATTATAGGAACCTTCTGAAATTATTGTTTCATTATTTTTCGGGAATCAATAAATATGACTCGATACTGCATGCATACACCAATAAACAGAATCATTATCGAAAGAACAGACTTCAAATCGGCAAATTTTTAATGATGCCAAAAAAGTCCGATGTTTGTGCTTTGAATAGCGACATAGAGCGGTTACAAATAAATAAAGCCCGACAAATATTGTAAAGTGAGAGCCGACAAGCAGTATATAATGAAATGGTAAAAAATATATCCAGGATATAATGGTATGCATACTCTCCTCTGCCAAACTCATTAGTGTGCTCATAGCAGTGTATGTCCTTCCGTATTTCTGTATTTTGTTGGGTATCTTTTGACAGAGCTTTAAGTTCTAAGGCACGTTGGCGTCAAAGTTCTTCTAGTCTCCTTCGTCCCTTAGTTTAGTGTTTTGTTTGCATTCCCTTCCCTTCGCTGCTGACAGGAGGGCGCGATAGTCAGATTACTTTTTCGTCTCTACCTATGCAGGGTAATCGAGAAGAATGGCTCTCGGTACCGATTTTCTGATGCCTTCTCATAATTCTGCAGGCAAGATATTGTTGGGTTAAATTTAAGGCTCACTGCCTTATGAAACTTTTTAGAGGTTATACGAATGAGCTAGCGATTAGTGGGTACAATTAATTCTGAATTATCTGTGTAACAGCGTTTTTGAGCAGAACGCTTTCATTGATTGAATTTGCATTCACTTTGGTGAAAAAATAGAAATGTATTACACAAAAATTATACAAAAATACTTTACAAAAATTATAAGATATATATGTAGTTGATGCTATTTCGGATGCTACGCCCTCGTCAGATCTATTCTATCGTAGCTCTGACGAGGGCGTAAGCCAAAATAGCTTTCCAGTAATCTTATAATTTTTGTAGAACTTTAATACACTTATATTTTTTCACCATGTTGAATGCTTTTAAATAATTTGAACTATGACTTTAATAGGGTTTACTGTCAATTCCAACAAGTATTGATTGATTCATGATTGTAAGGCATACATTTAAATAAAAAAAATATTTATTTAAATGAAATATTTATTACTTTTATAGTGTGAAGGTAAATTTGAATCGCTTAATTTTTGTTTCTTTTCACGAGTGCACGAATGAAATTGTACTGCCTGAAGATGGCAAAAGGCGGATCCCGGGTCGTTAGCGACAAACCTCATAAAAAAGTACTACATTCAAACGATTAAAATTTGCTATTGAAATTTTATCAAGCACCTTTAGTCGAAATTCTTAATTATGTGGAAGTAAGTTAGATATTTTTTATAACCATGTCCGCTCCCAACTTTGAAGCATATGAACTCCTCGCGGAGTTTATCTTTACATATGTTTTTCTACGAGAACTGCTTGTTACTCAGTTGCTCAACTTCTCTTTATCGAAGAGAGTAGGGGTGGAAAGGGTACGAGGACTAGGGCAGGACTAGTGATTAGCTAATCGCTGTCACTATGCGTCGCTCTTTGGGATCGGAAAGGTGGGAAGGGATTTTCAACAAAACAAACACCCATGCCTTTGAACAGATTTATCGACTGGAAAAATCCGCCCGTCTCGGGAATCGAACCCCGGCGGTTCCGCACGCAACCCAACAACGTTGACACTGCGCCACGGACCGGTCATATATAATAGCAACAATCGAAATTTTTCATGAATATTTAATATTAAAAATAGTTGACCTTTAAATTATTTAAAGTTCTAAGGTAAATGTACCAGTAGTAACCGTTTAAGAGAAAATTTCAACAAAAATAACGATTAAGGTTTAGCATTGTACCGAATGAAGGCAAAGCATGTATACTCATATTGGATCATATGTCTTAATTAATATTATGTAATAAAAATTACGAAAGGGCCTGCTAAAGAAAAAAAGTTGTTTTAAATTATTTTAAGTTATGTTTTTGTTTCAGTAGTTGACCATCTCACAAATTGAAAAGTCTAGGTGTTGGTACCATGTCTAATCAGGGGGCTTTATAGTGAACTTTCTTTCAGGGTTGCCTCAAGGCTTTCTGTCACACCACTCTTGGTTGAATCAAGTAGCAATGGGTGGTTCAGGAACAAGGTACACACCTTTACTAGATTGATCACCTAAGAAATTTGAAATATTACACTTTCCTCACTAGGTGTTGTTTTCAAATGGCCACCCTAGCACTCCATTGGCTATATGGTGATGTGTTAGTGGCTCATTCCGACCACAGATGCCTTAAATTGTATTAAATTTAAATTTAGAGCAACCCCGCATCTGCATTTATTATTTTGGGCCATTTTATTCTCAAAAGGTCAACTACTCGTAGATGGTAAACGACTCGTACATTTACCTTAATGTTCGATCGATAATTTCCACAAAGCGTATCCTGCTAAGTCTAAACGCGAATTGTCCGTATTTCTCCGAGATTTAATATCACACTACGTCCGCCTTCACCCCAAGCCTACCCCTCAAATCCAGCCGTACCCCATTAAAAACTACCTCTCCACGGCGGGGGATAATCCCCCTCCATACAATGACATTCCTCAGAGAGCGATCCTTGCATTGTTAGCGCCGCGGCGTTCACAGCGACGTCAAATATTCGATTAAAATCCTACAAATGCTAGACTCGCGGTTTACACGTCCACATCATGATATTGTTATCTTCATTATAAGTTTCTGCCAATGTTTTAATATATGCTTTAACAATGTGACACAATTATTAATATTCATTTTACTGTCGAAATGTTAGAAACAGTAAAATGTACGATACCTATTCGATGTCTGATTATCGTACTTTTTCTCAATTGTTTCATGTCTAATGTAGAGCTCTCATACACAATAAGCAAAAGTGGTTTTTTAGAAAGTCACTAAAATTTTCCGTTTTTTATGTTTATCCCTGTATTTTTGCATTTGAATAAAAAATCACATATGTAAACATTTAAGCTGATAAGTGATACACAACCTTTATTGGTAGAAAAACCATTTTATCAAATTTCAGATTATAAGAGTTATTGTGATTGTGAATACATATTATTTTTAAAGTATGTTTTGTCAAATTTGAATCGTTTGAATTTTGTACTTTTCCATGAGTTTTGTCGCCAACGACCCGGGTTTCACATTTCAGCATCTTCAGGCATTTCAAGTGCGCGGATGTACTTGGACCGACAGACTGACGAACTGAACTGACTGTCAGTTCAAGTACATGTGAAGTGCCTGAATAAGCCGAAAAGCGAAACCTGGGACGTTAGTGACAAAACTCATGGAAAAGTACAAAATTCAAACAATTCAAATTTGATATTAAAATTCCATCAAGCACCCTCAGTCAAAGTCCTTAACTATATTTTATTACTTTTAAGGTGTTCACTGTCAATACTTGGTGGAATGGCATTATAATAAAAATAATAAAACATTTTTAGTACTTTTTCCACATAAAATTTATTAGATCAGGACCGGTTTTGCTTATGGCCAGCAACTGATGCAACAATGCTCGCCACGAGCGAAACCGGTCCTGATCTAATAAATTTTATATGGAAAAAGTACTAAAAATGTTTTATTATTTTTATTATATATGATTATTTAATATTCTTTTTTCATCGTTCGTAAAAAGTTCCGAAGAAAAATGGTGATTGATACATGTCATATTGGGCCGCATGAAGTGTCTTTAAAGGTCGCTGGCGGTGCATCACTGCGATACAATGATCAATAAATAAATCGAAGTTCCATGTATGAAAGGTCTGATTCGTAGATTTGAATCCCTGATCGATTGAGACGAAAGTCCGACAGAGCTTAGAACAACAGGACCGGATTTATTGTAATGTTTGATAATAATAGTGTTGTTTGACGGATGCTGCTTTGTAAGGAAGCTAACGACGAAATCCGGAAGTTTAAGAGAGTATAAAGAAGAATTTAAAGGCGAAAATTCTTGCTCACGTGATACGCCCACTCGATCTTATAAATTTGAATTACGAACCAATTCAGTTTATCCGAAATCGAAAAGTAACACAATATCATTTAACATAGCAGTATTACTTTCAATGTTCTAAGGCTACAGTAGGTTTTATAAAATTAAAAATAACTCAGTGTATTCCACATATTGTTTGACTAAAAGTGACACGTGTTTTGCCTCTTTCAGAAGCATCATCAGTCCTACGACACACGGTTGCTTTATTTAATGACATGATTCACAATATGATAGACTTATTTGCAAAGAATGAATAACATGATCAACTGTGCGATAGTTGGTGTGATGATGATTCTGAAAGAGGTGAAACACGTGTCGCCATTTTTAATTTTTAAATGAACTTCCTGATAGTTACCGCCAGATCCATCGAAAGTACTACAATGTGGATGTTTTATTATAAAACTTCTTTTTACTTGGCTTAGCGAAATAGTTCTCGTAGAATAATTTATGTTTAGATCAGGGACACTTCGCACACTTAGGTTATTTTTTTGGCTGGGTCATTCTTATATACTTCCTATTATTTTCAAGTTGTTTTTTTTTATCAGATTTACGAGCAATATGTATCAGCGCTGTGAAGCGTTTTGCCAATCTTGGGAATTTACGTTAAACTCACAAGACTTGTCACCAGGCCAGGTAAAAAATAATATACCCCATCTGTTTCATGCGCACAGTGTGAGAAAATATTGGTCCTTCGCCTTCACCTTTCCAAATTGTCGCAGAACGACTATTCAGGTTCGACAGATCATAGTTTGGGAAACCCTGGTTCAGATACATCCATTAGAAGACAATATGCTCCACATTGAAAGTAGGCATGGATTATCTATTTGTATTCCTTTCGGCGATCCTATCATATGCTAAAAATATAAAAACATCACAAAATTTGAAAACGAATACGAGTAAGGGTTAATACCAGAGACACCAATTTGAGTATCGAGTACTCGATACTCAAAAATACTCGTCCATTTTTCAAGTACTTGATACTCGTAGTTTATAAATGAAGTTTTCTTTCCGAACTATATTTACATATTTAATAAAATATAATGCTTAATCGTTGCGTATAATCGTTCGAACAAATTTAAAATTTGAGACGTTTAATTCTCTATTATTTTTGTAATACATGATTCTTAATTTAAATAAATACATAATGCAATAAAATAAGCCTATTTATTTATCTATCATCTATTTATATAAAATAAAAATAATAATTAATAATATATATTTTGGTACATCTGAAAATACTCGATTATTTTAAAATTATACTACTCGATACTCGAGTAGTTGAGATGTCGAGTATTGGAGTCTCTAGTTAGCATCACCGTCATAAAACACTGATCTTAACAAAAGGTATGTGATGAAAACTGGCGCAACCTCAGAGCTGTGAGCAGAAGGGTGAGTAACAAGGTGACAAATTGTGAGCTATGCTAAAACTTTACACCCCAACTCTAGGAATGTATAAAGTTGACCTGAATGACAATATTACATTCATATATATTTCACCGGATGACAATGCAAAATAACAAGCAACTTTTTATATCAATTCGTTGGCATCAACAGCCCAACAGTTTGATATAAAAGTAAATATTTCTAAAAAAACAAACCATATCAATTCCTTTTTTTCTTTAACCGAAATACTTAACATAAAAAATTTACTGAATGTTTTTGTTGACAAAAAATGGAAAAAAACATTGTCAATCAAATTTGTTTTTTACGGATTATTAAATCGTATTTGAAATCATTTATCTGATGTAAAATTATTTATTAATAATATATATTTTAGCATGGATGAGTAGTCGTTAAATAAAACACGACTCTGACTCCAAATTTTACCAAAAACATTAATCCGACCCCGACTTCGACTAGATAAAGTATAATTTTGTGACGCTTTTTCCTACCATTATTATTTATATGTATGTACTAGTATTGCTACCCGGCGTCGCTCGGACTAAGTGACCAATAATTAGAGTTATATCTTAATAATTATAATAAAATCACAAACTTTATTTAATTTGATGACAGCCCCATTCTCGCCCATTAAAATGTCCAAATTCAAGGAAAAAATCTAATTTGCTGTCAAAGAAATGTCAAATAATACCTTCACGTAAATAATAAACATTATTATATTGCAACTTGCAACAACAATGCAAAAGGGAATTGCAGACCCACATACATACATACGCAGTTTCGGTTTTATTTATAAGATTACATTAAATGGCCAAATTTTAAATGTTATCAAAACACCGCGACTCCCAGACTCTGACTCCGACTCCACATCCCTGATTTTAAGAGCCTTTAATGAAAATAATTATTTTTTATAAAACACAATAGGTACATAATAGTTTTTATGATTCAAACACAAACTTATAATCTTATCTTTTTTATATTATTAAAATTGAGATTTTGTAAATTAAAAATGAGTACAAATTTATTAATAAAAATACATTCTAATAAAAAAAGACAGACAAACAAAACGCTGTTGTTAAAACAATCAAAATTTAAAGTATAATTAATGACTGCTCTCTTAGCGTTGCTAAAAGTTGAAATATGTTGTATTATAGTTATGGCATAGCTAATGAGCCAATACTTAAAAACAATTACTAACTTAAGATCTCAGGATTGCTACTTCATTAAATATATGAGCAAAGTTTCAAAGTTAGTTCAATACATGCGTATTTCTAAAAGTTATAAATTTTACAATTTACTTAAAAACATGAATATGAAGTAGAAAATTACTTGGAACATCAATCTACTTTGCTTAGACGAAGATAATTTACTTTTAAATTATCACATATCCATTGAGGATTTACTTATTTTTTAAATTATTCTTGAGTAATTTTCTTTATAATCCAACCATAGACATTTGTGGGATTTCGAATACGAGGAAAAGCATTTTCTTTCTTTCTTCAAAACGGTGCGAAGCGAGGAATATTAACTAAATACTATTCCTGTCCTAACCCTATCCTTTAAATTTCAATTCTCTTAAAATAAAAAAGACTTTAAGCAACCGAGAAACAATCAGCTCTTGTAAAAAATATATTTTGAGATAAATTTCATAGAGTGGAAATGTTTCGTAAAATAAAAAAACACAAATTAAGAAATATGTAGGCATATAAATGGTGACCTCGTGAACTAGTTTCACACTGGATTGCGCACATCTACAGCAACTACACCTTTCCGTTGGCAACAATTTAAGGGCAAATGAAACAATAAAATAAGAAAGTTAGGAGACTAGAAGACTTCTGACGATACCGCGTCTTTTGACAAAAATTTCCACCGAGCTGACCATCAAAAAAAAGAAGCCATTTGGCAATAAAGAGGTGGAACTCATGGAACATCTAGAAATCCAACAAGTCACGTAAGCAATGAGGGATAAGATAGCGATGAATTTAGGTTCACAGTAAATAACTTTTCTACTTGGTTGAGCAATTTCTGAAATAAGAACATTGCATTTTGATCCCATCATGATTGAGTTGTTTCAAATATGTTAAAAAGTATCTGCGTATTTTGAATGTAAGAAATATATTACGGTTAGAAAAATAACAATGTATTTTAGTTCTACATAATTATGTAGAACTAAAATACATTGTTAATTTTCTAACCGTATTATAATGGAGTTCTACCAAGTAAATGCCTGCTCAATCAATAAGAAATATATGACTACAAAAATTTTCTGTGTCTAAAAGAAGAATTTTAAATTTCAGAACAATTACTGAGCTGATTAAAAGTTTGTTGCGCAGTTCATGAAGTGGTCCAATTTTAATTCACTCTGTATTTTATGCGACCATTTGGACACTTTTGGCACATGTCCAATAGTACCGATTCGAGCTTGCACGCGACAACACATACTATTGCCATGGAGAAACCTGTTTATAATGTCGAATTTGCGATACAAATAGATACAAGTCATCACGTATTCAGTATTAATTCTTTGTTTCGTGTAAAACTGTAAAAGGCATCTGAATTATGGAATTATTTACGGCCGTAATATGAAATCTTTATTTAGGACCGGCACTGTAATATTTTAACTCGTGAAATATTAATAAGAGAATTCTAAAATACGATAACAAAACAAAGCAAAATAACACAGTATAAAAATCATTAACGTCCGTTATTTAAGAGGAAAAATTTAAAAAGAGTTATTTTAAACATAGTTTATAAATAGTTGTAAACGTATTTTTCTAAAATAGTCCTTAAAATGTTTACTTTTCAAGTCCGTGGTCAAGTCTCAACGTGACTGAGATAGGTTGCAGAGCTCATGGACTCGAGTCCTAGTCCGGGTAGTATTAATTGTTGGTAGTATTGATTATGTCTGTGTTTTCTAAAACAGTGTTTCCCAACAAACCATGTTTTTCGTTCAGGGGGTCGCATTAGTTTGTCAGATTAAGGGAATCATGCTGATTCTTCAAATTACTATTGGGAAGTACTACATTAGGAGTCATATGCTGCAAATTAGAAGCATAAATAATTGAAATCATTACATAATTTATATTAAAACAATTCTTAAGTTTACAAGACTGTAAACGTACATATGGTTAGATTTCGATTTATATCGAACGATTCCGACACCAATTCCAAAATTCCCAAAAAACACGACTCCGACTCCAAAATTGAACAAAACACGACTCCGATTCCAAATTTCGACACGTTTTTTCCCTATCTTTCATATTTATGTGTATTTAAATAAATATCAACAAACTGCTAAATTTATATGCATAAATAAAAAGTTTGAAATTTTCAAATTTTTTGACTCCAGCCAAAACGTCACGATGACTCCGACTCCACAGACCTGATTTGTATTAATAAAGAATGATTATATTCTTCTCGTTTTATATAAATGAATGAATTGTTCAAAATATCAATGGAAAAAAAAGTTGTTTATAAAAAAGCGCAAATGTTTATTGAAAAGCTCGGTTGGGCAACAAACTGCAAGCAATTTCTTCAAAGAAGTAAGTCGGCGAGTAAAAAGATGGGGTCAGGTAGATATGGCTTGAATAATTGCAAATACCCCGCCAGGTGAATACCCAAGCAACAGTAACGGTTGCAAATTAATCTTATCAGCTGTGCTTCCACGGCAGAAACAAGAAATGCATTTCTTTGATCACAATTCGCGAAGTCGATTGGCAGCGTTGGATGGGTAAAGTTAATTACGTTGCTCTCGTAGAAGGCTTCTTTCAAGCTCGTTTTCACGAAGGCTTCATACTTTTAGTATTTAAAAACTTTGTGGATTTTTTTATGTTGGGTGTTTGAAATATCGACTTGCTTATACGTAAACTCTGTTTCTCACTATAAATCGTGTTTTTTTATAAACAAATTGCGTTGTAATAAAATGCAAGTTTTAAAAAAAAATTTACATATAATATATGTAAATAAAAATTAAAATAATAATACATTTTCAGTACTTTTTCCAGAAAAATATGCATGTAATGCTTGTAATTTGCTTCAATTTGTTTGCTTAGTTGTTTTACCAATTGTTTGCCATCCTTGTTTTTCATACTTAACTTTTGTATAAATATCACTGTTTTATTGTATTCCTTATCAGTTGACAATGCTCGCCATGAGCGAAACCGGTCCTGATCTAATAAATTTTATGTGGAAAAAGTACTAAAAATGTATTATTATTTTTATTATCATGCCTTTCCACCAAGTATTGACAGTGAACACCTTAAAAGTGGTATATGTAAATACAAAATTGTCAAAAATCTATATGTATAAAATTTTTTGTCTGTTTGTTTGTCCCGCAAGTTTTTCTATACTGTTCATTCGATTGCGATAAAACTTTGGTGATTTGTTGTGTGGATGCTCACGGAGGTTTTTTTAAGTACCTATACATATTAAAATAAGAGTTTTTTGTTTTTTTTATTCCGCATGCATTCCTATACCGTTCATCCGATTGCGATAAAACTTTGATGATTTGTTGTGGAGACGCCCACGAAAGTTTTTAAATTATTTATATATATATGCTCGGTCCATGGTGCAGTGTTCAACGTCGTTAACTACCGTGTTGGACCACCCGGGTTCGATTCCCGGTACGAGCAGATTTTGTCAGTGCTCAGATGCAGTGGGTGTTTTTGTTGTAAAATCCTTTTCACCTTTCATAGTGACAGAGATTAGCTAATCACTAGTCCTAGGACAGGAAAGTCCTCGTATCCTTTCCATACCTACTCTCTTCGAAGAAAAGAAGTTGAGCAACTGAGTAAAAAGCAGTTCTCGTAGATAAAACATATGTTTCCTAAATAGTGTTATTGATTGATTAAATTTGAAATCATTTAATTTTTCATTGTTTAATTAAAAACGGAGAGATGGAAGTGTACGAGTATAAGAAGTGCTATCGTCTTTGTAATGGAATCTTAAGGGCGTAAGTTTTGAAATCTCAATTCAGAGATAGCGTTTCCTTTATGTGAAATCGATCGCAATTATATGATTGTATAAATCTGTCTTAAAACAAACATTATCCTGGCTCACTCCCAACGGCTTCATACCGATGTCGTAAAATATGCTTCACTTGAACGGGCATGGTTGCGACGCATAAATCTATAGGATCTGGCAACGAGATTTTGTATGGCGAGGTTCAGACAGTTCGAAATAAATAAAGAACATTTTGCTTAAAGTTTTATTAGTTTTTAATCCTTTGTGAGTAGAAAGTTTTTTAACACTTTGTTATCTTATTTTGAAAAGGTTCTAATTGACATTTTTGCCTAAAATGACCTTCTGGTCGGTTTGTTATATCCGGATTCTGTCATACATATATATATATATTTTTCAGAATTATGTATGGTTGAATATATCTTATATCCCAAAACAGTGTCAAGAGCAGTTAGAACCTTTTCAAAGTAAGGTGTTGACTTGAGATTTGAAAAATAAATAACGACAAGGAACTCTATGAAAATAAAGATTCCAGTTTTTTTTATTAAATATAATAATTTGTTCCTAATTTGAAAACCATTAGCACGCCGACGTAAGCGCGCAGTACAGCATAATGGCCTGCGACGTTAGCGCGCCGTCATCAGCGTGCAATATAATATTGTGTTATATTGTTGACTGCTCATTTACTAACCTAACTTTAGCTATCCAACAGAATTTTATTGATTAGAAAAACATAGTAAGATAAGGACATTCCACCCTGCAAAATTTTGAGCTTTTTTTTTTTAAATACATACAATATATGAGCGTTTATTCACTTTGTTGTGATTTTTATTATTTTTATTAAAATAAAAATATGAGTATTGGGTGTTAACGTCGCCACAAAGATAATCCGATAACCAATTTTAGGTTTTCACTAAATAAACGTGTTACCTTTTCAGACTTTGTTGGCAAGATGATATTTAACGGAATTTATCTTGAATCATTGAAATCAACTTGTCCGGTACATAATTGACTTTCAAGGTCAAACAAATGGTTTTCCATTTCTATTAGAAGGTTGCTTGCAAATATCTATACTTTACTTTCATTGAATTTTGTGTATCGATCCACTGTCTTAGTTGCCAACGGACGCAAACTTTTTTTTCAAATCAAAAAGTGCTAAAACTCAATACAAGGTAACAAAGAAAGCAAACTTATCTACATATACCACTGTAAAGTCTTTTAGTTATTATCTTCATTGAAAATTTGAGACCACAGTTTTATTAGTGAACAACCGTTAAATATAGATTTGTTAATTAAAAAATATATTGATTAATTAATATAGGACAGACAAGAATATGAACATATTTATACATCACTATTACGGGTCGTCTTAGCTGGGCGAGGCGATCCGGCGCGGCTTTGAAAGCGGCAGAGTTTTAAAATATCAAACGGTCCTCGCCCATGCAAGTGTCATATGTTGGAGAAGCGATCCGGTCAGGACGGCATATGTCGCAAGTCGCCTCAAGTGCCTGACTCATGGCGCACGCGAATCGCTTGAAAATATCAAACGGTCCAAGCTCACCAGAGCGTTAATTGCGTCCGGCCGAGCGATGGCACATAAGACCTTTGATCAACTACGTTTTAAATTGACTGGATTCGCCTAAATTCGCTTGCCGGTTCGCGTCGCTTACCTAACCCCGTGTCTTAGTAGTTGATCAAAGGTCTTATGTGCCATCGCTCGGCCAGACGCAATTAACGCTCTGGTGAGCTTGGACCGTTTCATATTTTCAAGCGATTCGCGGCGCCATGAGTGCGCACTTGAGGCGACGATATGCCGTCCTGACCGGATCGCTTCGCTTACATATGACACTTGCATGGGCCAGGACCGTTTGATATTTTAAAACTCTGCCGCTTTCAAAGCCGCGCCGGATCGCCTCGCCCAGATTCGCCCAGCTAAGACGACCCGTAAGACACGGGGTTAGTGTGTCAACTGTATTATCATTGGATAGAATTCGTGCACTAATTCCACATATATTACTTAAAAAAGATCAGAACCAATTTCTCTCATCTATCATTACGAAAATCGGGTAGTAAAATATGAATAAAACAAATACACATATGGCGTTACATCTTATAATTGACAATGCGGCAAATATTTTAAAATCTCCAATCACATGGTATATTTTAGCTTGATGTGGAACTTCTCCCAGAGACGAATGTCAAACGAGCAGAGCTATTTGCTGCGGTCCGTCCTCACACGGGCCCAATAGGCCACGCCGACTTGATCTCGGCCAAGGCCAACTCTGGAGTATTCGATAATTTTGCAGCATCGTATATTATATGTATATTGATTTTTCTTTGGATTCAATGCGAAGTAGATCAATATATTTTAACCCAAGTGTAATTATCTTTTCCTTAAGCGTCTCATACGCATGGTTAAAAAGTCAGTCCTGTGCAGCTCTGTATTGAGACAAGAATACAAAGAGTATTTTTTTTATAAAAACAACAGCTGCATAAATATATCGGGTAGAAGTGGTACTACTAACTAGAAGATCGATGTTCACACAGTAAAAAATGGAATGACTCACACCCATATCCATGATCTCAAATAAAAAAATGATTTTTAAAAAATTGGTATAGAACTTCTCATGTTTCGAGTCCATTGTCATTAATTTGATCGTTGACCTTTACCACTGAATAAAAGAAGCGGACAAATTAAATAAAGAACAATAATATTTGTGACTAAGGCTCGAATTATCCGTGGCAGAATTGTGCAGGAAGCCACGTGTAAGCACGTATTTCTATCTGGTCGGACTATGAGGGGCAATAACTTACGAATCTGGGGTATATCTCGGACACGATTTGGGTCGAGAACGTGTTAAGACAGTCTGTATTGATGGATGCTATGACCCGTTTCGCGATACATAAACATAAATATTGTTATTATCACTTAAAGCTATCTTCCATTAACACGTTGCAACAAGATCGCAGTTTGTTTTTCATCTAGAAATACGTCTTGCAAGTTTCAACACTACAAATTCTTGTAACTGTACCCACTGGACACAAAGAAAAAAAATGTAAACATTTTACTTAAAATCAACTGTATTTTTTCAAATTAGTGCTCGCTTCCAATGTTGAGCATATTGTCTCCTCATGGCGGTATCTTAACATAGTTTTTTCCTATAAGAACTGTTTATTACTCAGTCACTCAACCACTTTAGTTTGATGAGAGTAAGGATTGTGAGAATAAAGCTAGGGCAAGACTTGTGGCTAACCAGTCGCTCTAGTTACGCCCGGCTCACATGGTTGGATGGGTGAGGAGGAATTATTAGACAACACAAACACTCATGTCTTCGAGCAGGATCGATTAATCGACTGAAAAAAATTCTGCTCGTACTCTACTTCGAACCCGTGAAACCCGTCATGGAAGCCAATGACGTTGAGCACTGTGGAGATATTAAATAATAAATAAAATGTTTTTTTTTCACTGTGTCAAATAATATTATTTGTATAGTTAGCATTGTTCACTTTTGAGGTCCTCAAGGTGGGAAAGCAACACTTGAAAAATTGATTAAATTGAATTATACATTTTCCTATCAAATTAACAATAATTTAATACTTTAGATGGATTCGGCGGTAACTTTTTGAAGTTCATTATAATATGAAATTTAAAATATCTTTGAGTGATAAGTCCAAAGGTGTCTCTGAAAGAGGCAAAACACGTGTCACAATTAGTAGCACAATACGTGGAATAACCAAAGGTATTTTATATACGCAATTAATTAGTTATTTATTTTTAACGTATTGGATTACCAATGGTGACAAGTGTTATGCCTCTTTCAGAAGCAACACGACACCAACTATCACACAGTTGCTATTTTTGTTATAAATATTTAAACAAAACAACCACAATTTGCTTTGCGACATAATTATTAGTGATCTGGAGCGGTTTCCAGGATGAGATCTTATCAGTTAAAAAAATAAATCGTCAGAAAGTTTGTTATCGCCATTGACCCCAAGAAGACAAACAAAGTTTAAAATATAAGTTGATATTTTATTTCGTTTTTAGAGCAGAGTAAACACTTGAAAATGTAATGAAAAAAATATTTTGTGATAAATATTAAGTCACCATTCGATTCCTAAAACATAATCTGCTTCTCGCAGCGTGAGGTTGATTATATCTATCGAGGGGCTATTTGTCATTGTCGAATGAAAAAAACAACCAAACTGATGTCGATAAATCATTTTTTCACAAAAAACCTTTATCACGTCTTCGAAGAATGATAGAACAAAATAATAATATATTAGTAAAGCTGGATTGCGTTTTCTCCTGAAATTTTCTCTCCATTTTGAAATCCATTAATATTAAAAAATATATTGTTTGAAGATGCAACTGCTTTATATCTTATTGCATATATTCAAATTTATATTTTTATATATAGCATAGGATATTGTATAGTATAGAAATATATTGCATTATTTATGGCTTGTGTACAGTATTTGACTGCTAACTAACATATCGATGGCTTAAAGCTGAAAGAGCAATGTTGTTAACTCGACTTTTGGCTGATAATGACTTAATAATGCCATCTTGTTGTATCATGCAATGTGCGTTTTTATAACCAAAACTTATTTAAGTGCATCGGAAAAAATGTTTTAAGAAAATTTGATACCTAATTCTAAAATATATATTGAGAAGACCTTTATTCCGGCTCCCTAGTAAATCGAGAAGGAGCCTCCTATCCGACACTGGAGAGGGATTTTTTGAACGGAGTAGGAGAAACATGGTACTCTTATAAAGAAAAGACGATTTATTCGTTATGTGGGTGCGGTTAGCATCCATTATTTAATTGTTTATAGTTTAAATCGTTTAAAAGGGTTTTTTTGTTTGCAATAAAATAATCTGTTTTTACGTTCTACAATAGAAAAAACAGAGATATTACACACAAAGATGGATATCAGAATTTGACTCGAATTTAATTCTTAGGGAGAGGATTAGGCGCGTGTATTCTCAATGCAGCCTGTTCTCTAACTGCTGTTGGCAAACAAATGGTTACTTTTTAATCAAAAAGTTTTTTATTTAAAAATCAGTCATTCCGCCCGCCGAATGTCATTATTTATCGCCTAACTGAGGCCTTTTAATGAAGCACATGCATTTAAACAGAAGACAGTATACGGAACGAAAACAACGATATACCTATAAAATAATTTATAAAAATAGTATAAATTAAGAATGAATTTATTTCCTGATATCGACTTAATTTCGTTAGACTGAGGTGAAAAATAAATCGTTCAGAAAGTTCTGACCTGGCGTAACAATAAGGCGGTGTCAAAATTTAGGGTAAATAATGGAAAAAAAATTGTTAATTAAAAAAAACGCTCAAATGATGAAACAATAAATTACGTATTTTGAGTTGGTTTTAAATGAACACAATAGTGCCAAAAAAGTGTCATATTTACTAACTAACGTAAAATTATTATAGCCGTTTATGTTTACAAAATAAACCTAAACGGTTTTTTCGAATATATTTACGATGAATCTTCTTTTTATTGAGACAGAAAACATCTATAATTAATCATCACAGCTGGAAAAAAAACACATTCATTGACAAAATTTCCAGTGAAAAATGCTATTTTTCTCAAAAAAATTCAAGGCATTTTTCTTTGTGAAAGAAAAAAACATTTTTGAAAAAATAACAAAAACAACGGGCCGACAGTACACAATGCATACTCGGCAACCGTGCGTCCTGAAAAAAGCTCTTGGCGAATAATGCGTCCGATGAAAAAACTGGCAAAAGCTCAAGTTCATTGAAATGACATATCACCCACAAGACCCAGATAATATGAAAGAAGCAACCAATGCTATTGAACCCTTTTCATATTTCAAAATATAAGCTTGCTGTATGGAACTAAAATAACATATAAATGTACAGTTTCCTTGACTTTCCTACCATCAATCAGGCTGACCAGTCACCTAAGACTTCTTAGAGTATTACAAGCCCATGCGAGTGAAAATGTTTGAATGTTTTTTTCTTGCTTTACACAAACAATTTATTATTTTATATTAAAGAAACAGTTACATACAAATAAAGTCTTTAAACTCATAAGCAATGTTCCTAATAAGCCGAGAGAACAGCTGCTTGGAAAATTCAAAAGATAAGCAAGCTAAGCTATACATTGGATTGGCCAAGGATTAAACATAAATTTTATTCAAGTGGTTTATTAATTTATGATTTTTTATGTTGTGGATTTTTGAGAATCTTTATGCGATATTCAATTCATCGGGTCGATAAAATGCATCAACTTTTAAAGTGCGCGCCAGCCTAGGATCAGTGAGCGGGGGTTTTGAAACTGCTGCGCGCCCGTAAAGCATTACAAATAGTGTATTTTATAAGGCTTTCTTTAACTAGATATTTTTTATTGTTCATTAAATTGATGGTTATCAAAAAATATTAAGAAAGCCTTTTAAGATTAAAAGTCTTTCAGTTTAATTGTAAATTGGAAACTAAGAATATTAATTAAAAAGATAAAATAGTGAGTCTTTATTATTTGTTGTGATTATTTATAATCGTATTTATATCATCTATAGTTTTTTGATAGTTGTGAACTCAATAATTGTGTGTTTGTTTTTTACTTTCTAAGAGAAAAATATCCATAGAATCAGCTTATTGATTTTGTTGAATCATTCTCCAAAGAAAAGTAATGAACTATTTAAGCAATCTTTGCGATAGCAAGTCCAGGGCGAAACATGTGTCACAATTAAGTAGTCACAAAGAAATAAAGTGGTTTGTCTTTATGTGTTTTCAGATGCACAATATTTTAGATAAATAATTTCGGACATTGATCGGTATCGATGAAATTTGCTGTTTGTCTTTTGCCGATTGTCTACACGCGCCACCTACTGAAAGTCAATTGTAATATGCCTATAATATTTGCGCAAGTGCAACAATAAGTTGTCAAAATGAGCGGTATGTCAGCGCACTAAATTTGATACATTGATATTTATATAAAAGACCTACTGTAAGTTAATTTTACTATGCCAAAAACCTCCGCGCAAGTGCAAGCAAAAAGTTTGTCAAAGTTTTATTGCGATCGGATGAACGGTATAACAGGGCATAGGGTGCGAACAAACAAACAATTTTTTATATATTGGATAAGATGATTGCTGAAAAAAATGCCCAAATAGCTCATCTTTCGTTAAGAATGCACTGCTTAAATACAATGGGAGATATGACGAGAGCGTCGCGGCGCGTCGAGGTCTGAGCTGTGATTCGACGCCGCGCCTGCGCAAGCTTTTCCGCTTCCGGTGAAATATAACGGCTAATAGCTTGCGAAGCCTGGAAAGGCAGCGGATCTTATTTCAAAGTGCACAGTGCGATTTATTCTGCACAGTTTACAATACAAAATGAGATTTCTTATTAAAAAAAACATCCTGCTACGGAAATGTGACATGCCTTATATAATTTTTCTTATAAATCGTTGTCATTTATCTGTGATAAGATAAGAAGCGCATTGTTTTATTGAATTTCAATTTATTTTTCAGATATTTTCTGAAATCTAATACCAACACCGATAAAATAAATTTATTGTATAATGTATGTAAATTTTTGCTAACACAATTGATCTATGTTTTCTCTCAATGTAAAGCAAGGGTGGCCAACGCGGGGCCCGCGAGTGTCTAACTGTGGCCCGCGGAGCTTATGGAAACATTTTTTTCTTTTAGTGTACATAAAAGTAAATTTCTCATAAATAAGCCTGTATCGTCAAACTATGACCAGGCGTGTCGACGACATTAGAAACCATATTGAAGATAATCCATGTTCATATGTTATGTTCTAGCATTGGATGAAAGCACAGACCTACCAGATACCACCTAAGTGGCGATTTTTATCAAGGGTGTTGATGGTTATCTGAACAAAATAGAAGAATTAGCGGCACTGTATCCACTTAAGGACACAACCTTTTCAGGAGCTTTTACAGAACACGAATCGCTGATAAGCATTTGGAAAACTGTTTGCGTGTAGCAACAACATCAATAGTTATGAACATTAATGAACTTAAACAAAATCAGACGACTCACTAAAATTTATTATATTTTGATTATTTTTTTTTATTATTTTTTTATTGCGTAACTCTAATATAATAAATATGTTTGAATCTCATTTTTGTAATATCTTCTTAAAAAAACTATATATTTCCTGTTTGCTATCAATAAAAAAAAATTATTTTGTTGTATGGCCCGGTAGGAAATCTCATTTCTAAAATTTGGCCCGGCTGCTGAAAAGGTTGGCCACCCATGATGTAAAGTATATAAACTCCTCACGGAGCTCATATCAACAGAACTTTTTGCTAGAAAAGGTGATTGTTACTTAGTTGCTCATCTTCACGTTTTTGAAGAGAGTACGGATAAAAATATAGGCTGGTACAAAAACTAGTGGTTAGTTCCAGGGCTGCGAGTCGGTAAAAAAAAGTTCGACTCCGACTCCAGCATTTACCAAAACTACGACCAACTCCGACTACCTAAAAAAAGTTTAATATCTCCACTTTTTTTTGCCTAATTTTCCTATTTATGTGTATTCAATTAAATATCAACCCTTCCAATCCGGCCAATTGCCAAATTTGACATATTATTTGGAAAAATAAAAAGTTCAAACTTTTCAAAATTTCCGACTCCGGGTACGACTCCGACACCGGCCAAAAAGCTCCAACTCCACGATTCCGACTCCGATTCCACATCCCTGGTTAGTTCATCGCTCTCGCTAGTCTCTTTTATTAAAATTAAATGACTGTCTATGACCAGGACTAGGACAGGACTAGTGGTAAATTAATCGCTCCCACTATGCGTCGCATTTAGGATTCGGAAAGGCGGGAGGAAGGGGATTATTAACTACACATTGAATTTGAACAGAATCGACTTAGAACTGAAAAAATATAGCTCGGGGGGGTCCGACACGGAACTCAACTACGTTGACCACTGCACCACGGACCAGGCAATATATAAAATTTGGTGAGCGTGTTATTTCGCGAAATGGACCAGTTCAATGGCCGCCTAGATCATGCGATTTAACACCATTGGACTATTTTCTTTGGGGCTATGTTAAATCTTTGGTCTATACCAACAAGCCGGCGACGTTACAAGAGCTAAGAGAAAATATTGAACGCGAAATTGGTGCGATTCGGGCCGAATTATGTGAAAAAGTGGTGGAAAATTGGATTCAACGATTGAACTTCTGCAAACGTGCCCGCGGTGGTCATGCGAGGGAAATTGAATTTCATACATAATTGCCACTAAATGTTATTCAAAACATAATATTTTTTTTTAGATATCTTCATTCGTTTTTGTTTTATTTAAAAAAAAAAATAGAGCGCCCTAAATGAAAAACTCTTTAGAAGTAAAATAAAAGAGGTAACTATTTTTGCGTTAAATATCCCGTTAATAACAATGAATATTGTATTACACGGTTTATGAAATATGTAACCAGTAAGTAATTATTTATATTTGAAATCAAACCGCAATCGTTGAAATTTAAATTATTATGCATAATTTACCTGGTAATAAAACACAGTGCTATGGAGGGCCCGTGTGTAATTAAACAATATTGGCGATGCAACTAATCCCACTAATTATTTAGACTGAAAAACATACTCGCACATTTTCGCATCGAATTCGTACAAAAGGTATGATGAAAAATACCGCAATGTGTTCAGTACAAACTGCGGTTTGGTAAACATATGGTGCAGTTTTGTAATTACTATGTGATGCAGAGCTGTATGCAAGTCATGTTATATAATGTTGCTTAAAATAATTAAATAAAACCAGGCAAATAATACACTAAACAAAAGCTAATTCTGAGAAATTAAAATGAAGTGTGGCCTCAAACAAAATATACATATATGATGATTTCCGTTCTTTTCAATGAAGTTTATTTACTATAAAGTATTTCCATCAGTTGATAATGCTTGACATGAGCGAATTATACAAATTATTAACATTGAACACCTTAAAAATGATTCCACTTAAACTTAATTGATTGCGTTTGTCCATTCATTGTCACCATGTGAGTATATTAAATGTCAGGTAAATTAGCGCTGTTTTATGAATAATCATCATACTTTTTTTTATATATTTGATGGAACTTCATGTTCTAAGGTGCGTAAGCGTAAAAGTTTTTCCCGTTTCTTTGAATGCTTTGTTTAGTATATATATTCAGGTTGCATTCCCTTTAATCGTGATTGATGTAGTGGTGAGCAGTTCCTAGTAAAGCCAGCCCAAGAGGTCAGCTTACTTTTTTATCTATAGAGGGTCATCGAGAAGAATGGTTCTCCGTCTATAACGATTTTTAGATGCTTTCTTGTCATAATTTTGCAGGTTAAACTTAAACCAAGATGTGCTTCGGGCTCGCAAGGTTGCATAACTTACGACGTTGAATGTGACTTAGTATATTAAACTATTATAAAAATTGTCTGAGAAGTAAGAATTTCAGATTGATGAAATACCAAGTTAAATATACGATTCAGGTTGAACAGGTTCAGGTTGATCCACATTGAACAAAATAAGTCCAAAGTTAATATACTTTACAATTTTCAAAATAGTTTAATTTGAAAGTGTTATAAAACTTGTTAAAAATTTAAATATAGCACACACGCATCAAAAATGGTTTCGTGGCTACAAAAATACTATAACCTGTTTTTTAATCAACTTATACTGCTCATAAAAATTAAAAATGACTTATTGTCGTATTAAAAAAGTACTATGACTTTATATGGGTTTGACCATAATATGGCTGGTGATTATTCTGCTGCCATATAACATATGTAAAGATAATCATAGCTATTGGATTTATTGTGTTATATGAAACTAAAACTTTGATTTTAACTTTTTTGGCCAACAAAGGATTTCTACATGTTGATTTTGTTGGAATAGCTTTTTTTTTTCAGATGACCGTTCTTATTTCTCTGTTAACTTTAGAGATGTAGTTAGCTACACACTACCATCGGCGTTGGTTAATTAATCTTTGATAACATATGTATGTACATTTGTTTGGTGTATTCAACTCAAGGCGGTGGAAATGTCAACGGAGTTGAAGTTTAAGTGATCTGTGAAACAATTAAGGTTTAGAATAGACCACAACTTCGCAGTTAAATGTGGTTTTAATGAAATGACTGCAATTAAATTAAATACTTGAATGATGTTAATACCAATCCTTAGAGGACAGGTTTAATCTAATAAACACAGTTTTTAAAACCATACAATTAAGCCTTGTAATAAAAGTTATTTGACTAAAAATAGTTTTTAGCAAATTGGATTGGCTTAATATGAGCATAATATTTTAGGCCTAATGTATATTTTGTTTGAATGCATGGGTGTTTGTGTCGTCTGAAAAAAAAACTCATTTCCATCCATTCAATCCTATAAACGGGCATAACAAGAGCATTTAACTAACCACTAATCCTGGCCTAGCATAATCTTTCCTATTTTTACTCCCATCGAACTCAAGAGAAGTTGATTCACTGAGTAACAAACAGTACTATTTGCTTGTATATTTATAGAATAAATATATTTAGTTACGTCCATCAGGATGCTTTTTTCTCCACAATGCGAGCGGAAATTAAATCAACAGATAAAATTAATATATGTTCTACGGAGAAAAAAAAGCAATATATTTAAGATGAAAAAATTGTAGACTTGTAATAATAGAGTTCTACCAAATAAATGCCAAATCAATAAAATGGTGTTTTTACCTCTATCAACTGTCAATTGTAAGTGAAAAGTATTTATATTTAGTATTTTTAGCATAATACAATATTTGAATTTTTATTTATGTCAACTTAAAAGTTGAATTTCTCTACTGGATTGCATTCTAGAGATATTTATTTATTTAACGGGAGGTATCTGTGGATTATGTCCGGAAACAAAACCGTATTTGCAATGTTAGCATTCTGATAATTAAACGCGCGAATAGAATATTAAATTTCAATTTTGAGTTCATATCCGCCGTATATCTATAGAAGCGCGCGTTGATTTGATTTGAACATTCAACTATATCGGAACATACCAGAAGGTTATAAGCCTAAATAAAAAATGTTTAAATTTTTAAAATATTTGACGTAAAAAAAGCAAGAAAACAAGATTTTTTTATGAGACGAGAAATGTTTTAATAATGATAATTTGGATTTATATATTTCAATAATCGTTTTTTTGCGAATCCAAATCATTTCAGATATCTAGATTTGGTGTGTTAGGTCTACATTTTTGAGAGTCAATTGAGAAATTGTAAAGCTCTCGCAATGTGTATGTGCTCATTGAGACAAAAGAAATGATGCAGAATATACGTTATAGTATTTGTCTTACAAATATAGTTCTCAGGTTACAACAATGTCATATTAAATTTATGACAATTTTACCATTGAAAAATATTTCATTATTTCGCAAAATGAATTATTATTGTCAAATATAAGCGAATATTAAATAAATCGAGAGCCTAACATCTTAAAAAAACGTGGCGTGATTATTTCTTGGCTTCATTGTACCATCTTATTATTATAAGATAAACCATGACTTGTCATGATCTTGTTTTGATTACATTCTTATTTTAACAGTTAAAAGTACGTATACTTGCGATCCGAAAAAATAACACTTTCCAGGTGTTAACTGTCCTTTTTTGGTAAGAAAGGTATCATTTAATGAACAAAACACATTATAAAGTACTATTTCCACACACATTCTGATAAATATCAGGATAGTTATCGGTCATCGCGAGCATTATCAGTACACTTTTAAGGTGTTCACTGTCAATACTTGGTGGAAAGGCATTATAATAAAAATAATAACACATTTTTTAGTACTTTTTCCACAACTGATTTATTTCATCATTCATTTCGCTCATGACTCATCAGTTGATAATGCTCGCCATGAGCGAAACCGGTCCTGATGAAATAAATCAGTTGTGGAAAAAGTACTAAAAAATGTGTTATTATTTTTATTATTATCAGTACAGTTGAAAATGCTCGCGATGAGTGAACCGGTTCCGAACTTTACCAAAGTATATGTGGGAATAAAAAATTAAGCTTATTTCTTTAAAAAAACTTTACTGAGAAGCAAAACCGCTCATAGTTCATCGGCAGCCCCATATTTATTTTTCATGTACCTTCTGTGTTGCGTTTCAAAATGTATTTTTTGCTGTATGATTTTTTTTTTTTTTTTGGATATCTGCTTGACGGAGCATCAAGTTCTAAGGCGTGTCAGCGCCAAAGTTCTTCCAGTCTCCTCGTCTCTAAATGTTTTAACACTTGAATTTTATTTGTTGACATACCCTTCCTATCGCTTCCGACAGGAGGGCGCGATCGCTACAGTTGAGAAGTCAGTTTAATATTGCGTCTCTATCTAGGGAGGGTCATCGAGAAGAATAGCTCTGGGCCTATATCGATTCTCTGAAATAAACAACGTACGTATATTACATAGTATCAATGACTTCATTCAAATTTAAAATATATTTTACCCAAATATTTGATACTTTTATGATGCTGCCTTCTCGAGCTACTTCTTTGTTGATACTCGAAGCAGACGTCAGATGGTAATATGAAACTGGGATAAAAATGTTATTTATTGCGATATTTTCGGATTTTATAATGGAATATGACACCGGAAATATTTGGATTAGACTAATTGGTGTTTTATTATCTAAATATGGATAGGATTTTTAAAAGACTCTTCACAATATATTGAAACTTTCATGGAAGCTTAACGTAGATAATTTTAAATAGAATTGCAAATTTACATTTATAGAAATAGAAAATTACTTGTTTTACAAAAAAATAAAAACTATTCGAGACTATCTTTTGGGACTTTCTTTACGTGGTTAGTTGTTTAAGATTTCTAATAACCAAATAGTTGATATGTCAAAATAAAATTTGTTACTCTACGTATGGCAGGGGTTCTAAACCTTATTGCGGTTATGTATTTATAAGTATTGTTCCCTTGGCAGCTTTACATTTGTTACATTTATTGTATTATTACTAAACTATTTATTATAAATCGGAAGACTTTGGATTTATTTACATTTACAAACAAAATCATTTCTATTGATTGAGTAGGCATTTACTTGGTAGAACTCCATTATAATACGGTAAGAAAAATAACAATGTATTTTAGTTCTACATAAATTATTTTATATATTTGTTGATAGCTATTACGACTGACGCCTTCGTCAGAACTATTTCTGACGAAGGCGTAAGCCGAAATAACTATCAACAAATATATAAAAAAAATTATGTAGAACTAAAATACATTGTTATTTTTCTCACCGTATTAAAATCAATACTATTCACATTTAGTGCGATATTTGACATTGCATTTCATTAGCTAACTTTTCAAAATCAGGAGTGTAAGATGATAATCCCAATCGTAAACAATTATCAAGGTTGGCATTGGTAAGTTGAGATATTGTTTTTGATTTTATTATTTTCATGGTAGAAAACAAAGATTCACACAAATATGTGGAACCAAAAGAGACTTTATTTTGTGAGCTCCTTTTTTCAAAAGAGGGTAGGAACTTTTTATGGTCAGCTAAATTCCAAACGTCTGTCCGTTCAATTTTAAGAAATGTCATTTTGAAAATCTAAAATTTCTCCTTCAATATTTGGCGTGTCTTCTTGAAGAATTTCCGCAAGGGAACTAGCTATTTTATTAATGTTTATGTCTGCATTGAAAGGATTTAGGGATAAAAACAAGTGCACAATATTGACACTTCATTAACCGTACTAATCATGCACGATTTATAGCCCAAATACCGGCTGTATTTGATAAACATCAATATATTTCGATTGTTCATTTAAAATTTCCTTTAACTCACTGACAGTAGAAAATAACCTATTCAGAAAATAAGATAGTTATGCTAATATTTTTGAGATTTTAATTAACTTTTATTTATCATTATTTCTTTGCCGGGCGTACGAAAATGGCTTCGCGGGCACATTTGTGAAGAACCCCCGACGTATGGTTAAACGTGTTTCGTCTCTCTGAAAAACATCGTCAGACTACTGATTAGTCTAAGCTGAAACTAAAGAATAGGAAGATTAACAGAGTTATCAGTTTTTTATTAAAAATTAACTGAAGCTTCCGTCGAATCCAAGTACTACAGTTGATGTGTTGTTTTTATCTTACCTAATTTACTCGTACCCGAAGTTAAGCGGTACAAAAGACGAGCTTACTACCATTTTTAGTAAAAGCTACTGTAAATAGTGAAAATGAGTCATATAAGAAGCAAAACTGGTTAAAGAATCGACTAAATTCGCAGCCGAAAATGTATAAAAAGATGTAAAATACAAACCTTTTATTGTAGGTTTGTTTCTTTTTCATATATCCAAGAAAACATCGTTCGGGACTTTATGGTATGCTAGAGTAATAAGAAAAGGAAAGAAAAACGTCGAATAATATAAAACCGACATCTGAAGACGAAAAGAAGAAGAAGAAAATGCACGAGGCGTATTATACATGCTGCAACGCGTTTTTAGAAAATCACAATGGCGGTGAAAATGGATGGTAAAATGGAAATACACACAAAAATGTGAGAAGAATATGAGCGGTGCAACTACACACTGAAAACAGTGGCTTTTCACGTGAAAAAAATATTTTTAATAAACTAGGTTTTACCGTTCAGTGTATTTTTTTATGCTTAGAGCTGAAATTGCTTGCTACTTAATAAAGTTTCACAGAATATTTATCACTTTTAAGGTGTTCACTGTCAATACTTGGTGGAATGGCATTATAATCAAAATAATAAAACGTTTTTTGTACTTATTTCACATACAATTTATTGGATGAGGACCGGTTTCGTTCATGGCAAGCATTTTCAACTGATAAGAAATACAGCGAAACAGTGATAAAAGTTAAGTAAAAACTACAAGGTATGACTGTAATGTATGGAATTCTTGTATAAATATCACAGTTCGCGACGTCCGTACGCAGCGGCCACCAGTGGTCGTACGGTACTGAAATGGATAGTGAATAAAGAAATAGGGTAAATTATGGATATATGGTCACTCAAAAAATTTATACATACTGGCTTATAATATTATGTATGTTTTGACTTTACTCTTTAAGTTCTTCTGGATTATTATAAAATGTGCAATCAAAATGATTAAATCTGAAGATAGAAGATAGATAGAGAAATAATTAAACGTAACTATTTCCATTATCAGTTTTATCTAATTGAATCAAGCAATGTGGATTATTGCTTTTAAAAATCCATTAAACTCGCAACAAAAAACCAGGGCTGTGGAGTCGGTAAAAAAAGTTCGACTCCGACTCCGACTCCAGCATTTACCAAAACCACGACTCCGACTCCGACTAAAAAACAATTAATAACGTCACATTTTTTTCTACCTATCATATTTATGCGTATTCAATTATACATCAACCAACCATTCCTGCCAATAGCCAAATTTGGCATATTAAATGTAAAAATAAAATGTTGAAACTTTTCAAAATTTTCGACTCCGAACAAACGTCGACTCCGACTCCGACTCCACAGCCCTGCAAAAAACGCGTTAGAAACAAACGACTGTCAATATTTTAATACAAAGGTTTTCAAAATATTTGGCATGCCGCATGATATTAAAAACAATCTACCTGTACAAATATATTCCGTACACGGGAAAAGTCATAAACGTAATATTTCTATTACATACTCTCTAGTCTGATCGTATCACAAAGAAACGTACCGCGCGTTTTTTAAATTTTTTCTACATTATTTTCAGCGTAATTTCACCGAAGCAAGTATTTCATGACATGTCGCACGGTCGATGTTAACCTTCGAAAGACTGTCCTTGAAAAATAGTTCGTAGGCCGAATGGAGGTCTCAAAAAACCCCAGTGGTATGGCCATATTGGAATAGACTGCAATAAAAAAATAATTGATTATGCTTCGATATATCTTTATACATCGTTCTTTAATTTTTTTATATGAAAATCGATAATTTTCCTATTATTATAATTCATATTTTAAATCGCGCATGAATGAGACAACCTGATCAAGTTCTTGTTTATTCTAGACTGGCGATAGCAAAACTGTGAATGCGACTTCTTATCTACACCTTTTAATGTAAAAAGCATCCATTTGATTTAAAATGTTCGTTGAAAGAAGCGCGTTTGAGATAAGATATCGCGCATATTGCTGGCAATCGGTAGCGACACTATAAATGGCTTTCGGCCAATAATAATCCGACTTATTTTCTTTTTTATTTAATTGCGACGAAGGTAGTCGATCAAAATTATATTATTGATATTACTGAAAATGTGTAAAAAACAATGATTTAAGAATACCAAAAGTTATCACATTGTATCACTAATATTTAGATAGATATTTAAGATGAAGTAGCAGTGGTGGTCGACTATTTCACCCTCAGCCTGGCAAAAATGAACAGAGGCATTGCGACTTGAACGCTTGCGTCAATTACTACCCAACACGATACGAAAGCTGTTAAGCCTCTAATATGCATTTTTAATGTGTGCAGTTTATGCGAAAACTCACACGAAATAGTGCATATGCTTTTTTTCTTATTCAATGTGTTGTTTAAAAGCTGACAAAAGCGGTCGTGATTGAAAGTAATTTTCGTAATGGAAATCCCGATGAAACAGGGCAATTGAATAACGAGTTTTATTCTGGTTAATGTTGTTATGTAGTTCAATTGTTTTCAATAAAAATTTCATTAAATTCCTGAATTCGACTTGAAAGGTATATTTGTCCATAAAACAAAAATATTATTTCGTACTAACTGAAATTTAGGTAAATTATGGATCTATGGTCACGGGACAGAATCCCAATCCTCTCGAGATAAGCTCAAAAAATTTATACATACTGGCTTATAATTTTATGTTTTGACTTTACTCTTTGAGTTCTTGTGGATTATTATAAAATGTGGAATCAAATTGATTACATTTGAAGAATTTTACTGATTATTGTATAAGTACTGAATAATAAACTTATGTGACTGTCTCTATCTGTATAATATCATTATTTGTGTAGTTTGCTCCTGTAAATTAAAGCAACTCGATTTCAAACTTATTGCGAAGTATTCTTTAGGATCTTCTATTATAATAACTTAAAAACTAAAATCGTATGCCCTTTACATTAATTAAAATAATGTTATCTACTTTCAAATACCTGAACATGAGAAATCATTTCATTTAATGTGCTTATTTTTCATAAATCTTTACAAAAGTTCTGCCCCGTGACTATATATCCATAATTTACCGAAATTTACATGCAAAGCGAGCTTTTGAGAAGATTTTGTGATGCTTGGTTAAATAAAATATTTTAATTTGAGAAATTTTATTAGTTTATAGTTTAAACGGTTTGCATTAAAGATTGCATCATAGTTAACCAATTTCAATCGAATCGCTGCTAATTTTTTTTTAAATATGACAACAGTCCCATGGTTGCTCAATTATAAATTATCTTATATATTTAACTCGTTTCCACACATTTTTACTCAATTAACGAAATTCCTTTGAACATCATTTAATTCAAAATACGTTTTAGACTTAACCTAGCAACACGCCCGACAAATTAATAATCATGAGTTGTAAAACAAAAGATGGAACAACATGAAGTTGCCGTGTTAAATGTTTTATTAAGTCTGAATTCAAGCAGACAAAGATATCTTCACCGTCATTTTGAATCATAAATGTACCATAAAAAGCCAGTTGATTTTTCTACGTATTGTGCAACTAATTGTGACACGTGTTTTGCCTTTTTGAGAGGCATCTTCGGATTTATTGACGTGACAACGTCTTATAAATCGATGAACGCCCGCTGCACGCACGAAAAAACATGACTCATTGTCCCGTTTGTCGCGTTACGCCGAAGGCAAGCGTGCGAGCGAGAGCGCGGATAAGCGATAGAGAGGCACGATCGGCCTACCGTTCGGATTGTGCCGCATCTATCTCTCTTCCACTCGATTGGTCGATGCGTCTGAGTAGAAAAGAGACAGCGGCAGCACACAACTTATACACCTACAGTACCTACACGTGATCTGTTTACAACTGTTTATAAAGAAAAGTGAAATGTTAATGTGGTTTTCATTGTTTATATTACAACAACAATTGCGGCAATAAAGGTAATTAATCCTTGAATTAATGAGTGCGAATAAAATATATCAATAAAAAAGTCCTTCTTCGTATCAATACAAAATAATGATAATTCAATAAAAATGATTCCATTTTATTCATAAAAGTATGCAATCATTTCATCAATGTTTTCTTATGACGTTGTCACGTTAAACTATCGTCCGTAAACCGACCTTTTTTCGTAAAGTTTGCTTATGTTATGAAACAAGATTGATTCTAATATTTTAAAATGATAAAATTACATAATTTGAATGATTTTTCCATTTTACGGGAAGCAAGGAGAAACAAAACAAAGCAAACAAATAATTTTACTACTAATGACGTTAGCATTACAAAATATTAACTAATGAGATGTAATCAATCAGGTAGGGTTAAACCTTCCACAAAGGTACCGCCGAATCCATCGAAAGTATGATGACATATAAATACAAAACGATTTTCATTTCAACTTCCATATCTTAAAATAAACATGAGAGTAGTATTAACCACTGTTTTGTTTATATGAATTCATTGCCGTTTGACCAATAATTGACTGTAAAATTATAATGGACTATAAAGAAATGACGTATTGCTGAAACAGTTTTTTAGTCAAATTTCTCAAGAATAAAGTAGCAATATTTATAAGGTAAATGATATGTCATCGGTATATGTACCGACAGAAATTTTTGGCGTGTGACACGGAAACCATCCATGCATGAGGAATGCATGGAAAGATAATAAGCCGTCTGTGATGAATAAAGTATTATAATTGAACAAAAACACAAAGCTTGTAATTAACGAATCACATGATTTGAAGCGAATCATTAAGCAAAAAAAACGTTTTTTTTGCTCTTGGCTTCCGCGTCGGATAGCCAGGAATCTAGTTCATGTGCAAACAGATTTATCGATTCTGTTCGAACGTAATAGTGTCTGTGTTGTTAAAAATCTATTACCACCCTTCCGATCCCAAAGGCGGCGACTAGCGAGAGTGATTATCTTACCACTAGTCCTGTCCTAGTCTTTGTATCCTTTCAATTTCTAACTCTCTTCGAAAAAGTATTTGTATGGCAACTTTTCATTCGTGTTGTTCTAAATCAATTTTTGAAAAAATTACTCGCGATAAAATTTTATAAACAAAAAATGTATTTGGAGTATTTTTGTATTCATGCAACGAAGAAATATTTTTATAGTTGACAATAAATTCATACCAACTATTCAAGCAAGAATTCCATGTCAGCCGTCGCTGTTTCTGCAAGTCAATTTTAATCGTTTGGTCAGGGCAAGATTGCGTGAGTTCGCCTTGTACTTGGGAAAATAAACATTTTCATTTATCACAAAAAATGTGAAACAGCCCTACCACGCAAAGGTGGTTTCCATATCCAGACGTAAATAAATACAATGGTAACAAAAAAACGAAACGCGTAAAACGGAATGAGTAAATTATTATCGGCCAAAGAATGAACACGGGCAATCGTAAAAAAGCGTACTGTGGATTCGACTTTATGGTAATGCATATTTTTATGTGTACACATTGGTAAAATTTTCATTTCTTTTTCACGCACAGATGTAGTAAATAAAATCAAATTTGCTTAAATTTCTCGCTTTGGTCCGTATTTATAATGTCAGTGATACGTAAGACCACATGCCAAAGCATTTTGTTAATTAGTGTCTAGAAAATTGAACGACACATTTGTGAAGTACGCCGTAAAAGACGTGAGTGATTTATTTGACGAGTTTTCTTCATTTTCCGGTTAATTTTCTCCGAAAATAAAGTATTGCGTTTTTCATTTTTTATTCTCTCACGGTGTATCTCGATCAATGTGTTGAAATTTATATCGCAATCTCGATGAAATATCAAATTTTTAGATGTAATTAGTAATTGATTAGGTAAATTAAAATTTTAGAATATTTCGAATGTGATATTGTTTAAATTAATTACCAGCTAAAAGCATGGAAATTCAGACGAATTTAATAGGTGGGTTTTATCCGACGTATTATTAAAGGCTGCGATATTAACAATGAAATTTAGTGACTTGCTTTTAGTCTTATACATATACTAGTATTGCTACCCGGCGTCGCTCGGACAACGCGACCAATAATTATTTAATGTTATATCATTCGACATAATTATATCACAAAATCTAACATCCAAAATAGAGTTAAAATAAAATCAAAAACTTTATTTAATTTGATGACAGCCCCATTCTCGCCCATTAAAATGTCCAAATTCAAGGAAAAAATCTAATTTGCTGTCAAAGAAATGTCAAATAATACCTTCACGTAAATAATAAACATTATTATATTGCAACTTGCAACAATAATACCAAAAAAGGGAATTACAGACCCACATACATACATACATACGCCGTTTCGGTTTTATATATAAGATTAGAGATACAAAGTATTTACTACGCGTCCGTTCGTGTTCATCGTGCACTTGGAGGACCGTATATGCCAAAAGGCGAAACCTTTTCAGCAATAATCTTTCACAAGATGTTGACCATATTAAGAACTAACAACAAGTGTGATCTGCTGTTAAGTTTAGCCAGGTTTTTTACCACAACTATATAATTGAAATTTTGGCCATGTCTGTTCTAGACCAATGCAATGCTGGGTTGGTTGAACCAATCACTTAAAGCGTATTTTTAATATGATATGTTTTTCATCATTATCAAATGAAATCAAGTTTAAGGCGTGTCAGCGCCAAAGTTCTTCCAGTCTCCTCGTCTCTAAATGTTTTAACTCTTGAATTTTATTTGTTGACACCCTTCCTATGCAGTTGTCAGGCGTCTCTATCTAGGGAGGGTCATCGAGAAGAATAGCTCTGGGCCTAATCGATTCTCTGAGGCCTTCTCGTCATAATTCTGCAAGCAAGAGATTGTTGGGTTACCGTGAAGGCCCACAGCCTTATGAAACTTTTTAGAGGTTTCACGAACGAATTCGCGAATAGTTGGCACACTCAAATCTCTGTGTAACAGCGAACCACGCACGAACCATCACATATTTGCCTTAATGACTTATTCTGAACAACCTGGAGAGTCTTCAGATGCTTTTGGTGAGCAAAAGCCCACACTGGTGTGGCGTACACCATAATTGGACGAGTTATTGCTGTATAATTATCTTTACAACTGAAAATAATTATTTTATTGAATCATTTTGAGAGTTTAAATCAGGTATAGAATAATGAGTAGTAATTGAGTTCAGTTATGAAATATAAATAGATTATCGCATCCAAATTGCAATTAACAGTCGACTAGGTACTATTGAAGCGACTGAATCTGTACCAATTTTAATCAAATTTTCGGCAATTGATACATTTTTGACAAATAAATTCTTCAGCATTATGGACTTTTAAATTAACTATGCAGTGTTAAAACATAATTCAGTAATCACATAGCTGTAAATCTTTCGATTGGTTGGTCTGTAACATTTAAAACAAATATTTTCTATGTATATAATTAAACTTGATTTGTACTCGTTGTTTACCATATAGTTGAACAATCAGTAGAATAACAATTTCATCAAATTTTGTAAAGTAATTGACCTTAGATTTGTACAATTTGTAAAAAATATCACAATTAAAAAATATAATAATTTTAAAATCATTTAACATTTTTTGAATAGTCAACATCAACTCAAATTGAAAAAACTACATTATTCATGTTCTTTATTTTGAAAATATCACAGAAATAATTTCATATTGAAATAATTTTTTATCGGTCTTTAACTTGCATCCAACTGCGATAAGAAATAGTTTGTTTGATGATTTGAATAGAAATGGAAATATTTTTGTTTCGATTCTTTAACCCCCCTCCTTGATTCCATTAAAAGGGAAAAAAGTCCAAACTCCATTTTGTAATTTCATAATTTAAAATGTTAGAATAAATCTTGCATCATTACTTAAGCAAACTTTGCGATAGTAAGTCTGAAGATGCCTCTGAAAGAGACGAAACACGTGTCACAGTTAGCAGCACAATACGTGGAATAATCAAAGTTATTTTAAATTTTATATTAAGAAATAGTTTATTACTTTTTTTCAAAACAAATGATTTACCATAAATCAGAATATCGATTGAGGTGCTTGATGAAATGTCAAGTTACACATTTAGGCATCTTCAGACATCAAGGATTTACCTTTAAAAGTAACGGAAAAGTACAAAAATTCTAGCGATTTAAATGCAATTATTATTGATGAATTATTGTAAATGCATCAATTTACCTTTTTTTGTAATAGAAAAAATAACAGAATGGGCCTTTTTAAGTCACTTAGATTAGCGCGCTATGTCAACTGGGAAATAAATCTATGAAAATCATATTTATATTTAAGTAATCATTCCATAAAATTAAATCGATGAAGAACAAAATTTAACATATGATGATTAGTTAAATTACAGTCGAAAAAAGATAAAGTTTGATATTAAAATTTATAAGATTTTTGACATTAAAGTAAAGAACGTATTAGATTTGTCAAAGCATGTCAAATTTATAATGCAGTAATTTAATAAGCATTAAGAAAACATATTTTTCTTTTGACATAATACCACAAATTGTTTCTGTAAAATAACAGGTACATAAAATCGGTTATTAAAAGGTGATAAAATATTCTCAGTACTAAATATACTTAAAAGGTAACTTACAAGAAAGCAGTGTTGACAGAATATTACCACAGGGAAAAGCTGCATAAATTTTCTTTCATCACATTGTATTAAAAGCCCAATAGCAGCGAGAAAAACCATTAGACACATTGTTAAGGTTGGGAATAATTTAAAGGATCTAAAGATGCTACCCGCTCATGTTATTATAAACAAAGATACTTTGGGAATGAAGTGAAAAGTTTTCACTCGCTTTGGAAAATTGAATGGACGTTTCTATTAACAAATGTAAACCAAGCATTGGTGAAAATTTCAAAATGTTATGAATAAAAGAAAACTACATAACATCCTTGGCTCTTTTTTTCCCGTGATGCCATACGCCACTTGTTATATCAAATAATAAAATAAACCACCTTAAGTCATTTTGCAAGTGGGAAATAAGGTGTAATTCACTGAAACTAGATTTATTTCAACGCTTCTCATATAAATAAAATTATTTTTAAGGTGTTCACTGTCAATAATTGGTGGAATGGCATTTATTAAAAAATAATAACAAAAAAAAAAATGTACTTATTCCACATTGCATTTGTTAGAATCATGAACGGTTTCGCTCATCACGAGCATTATCAACTGATTGTCATTATCAACTTCAGTTGGTAATGCTCGCGATGAGCAAAAACAATCCTGATCCTAATAAATCTTATGTATAATATGTACAAAAAAAATGTGTTATTATTTTTTAATAAATATTTTTTTTTTTTGAATCGTTTGGACTTTTCCATGAGTTTTGTCGCTATCGACCCGGGTTTCACCTGTTCAATTGATTCAAATTTGATATTGAAATTCTATCAAGCACTTTCAGTCGAAACCCAAAAATACAATAAAAGTCTTTTTATTAAATTAAATTTTAATTGTTTATTTTACTATTTATATCTCCTTCAAAATCATCAAATGGATGATCCGGTGTCTCTCAATGAACGAAGCCACTAAATTTTAACGAGGAAATGTTTACGACTTTGGTTTATTGCTTTGTATTGTATTATATTTGATACGGCAGTACTGATAAATCTGCTACTCATAATTAAGAACATGTATCGACTTTCCAGACTAGATGCGCAATGTCCTGCGTAAACTAAATATTCTTGAATAGGGTGTGTAGAGGTCTGCACGGGCTCAGATTTGGCCCACGGGCCTTAGCCGGGTAACGTAGGTTCCGATTCGGACCCAAACCGGGCTCAGACGCAAGCATACAACAAAATCTAACAAAAATCGGGCTATATCCGAATGAGCTCACCATTATCGTAAATCTAAATTTAATACTATAATAAACTTCATGTACTCGTATTAGTCATCTTTTCGACCCATTCAAAAGAACAAAATGCATAGTTTTAATTTTATGACTAATTTTAACGACGCCATTATTTTAGTATTTTTTAATGATGTCTGCTTCATAGGAGTTTGTACAATACGCATAGTGAATTTCATTAAAATGATCCTGACTTCAGTATTTCTTATATGGTTATTTCGATCGATCGCAATTCGATTTGTTAGGTTGATTTTTTTTAAATTTACCGACCAGAAATTGGCTTTGAAAATATTAAGACTTTTCAGTTCAGGAGAATATATTTTTTCAGTAAAAACCCATGGGAAAAGTGAAGTGTGGAAATCATTTAGTGAAATCATAGAGGTGGTTACAAACAAAAAAGTTAGATACGTTGAGAATATAAAATGTAAATGCGTCATTCCTGTAAAACAAACAAAAAAAACGTATTGGTTTTGCTATTTCACATTGGACCAAGAGGTAGAGAAGTAAATCAATTTATAGCATTATGGAAGGCGGCTACTATTTATATAGAATTTATAAAAGTAAAAACAACATACTAAGTTTATTGTGGAAAAAGTCCACTTCCCTAGTGAGTGCATTCATTGATCAGCCGAACAGCCGTTGTTGACCGACGACCGCTTCTTTAAAACATGTTTTAACATTCAGTCATTACTTTTAACGTGTAATCTGTCACTTCTTGGTGGAAAAGGCACCATTTTGAATAAATTAAACACATTTTTTCCACATATTATTTTATAAAGATCAGGAACGTTTGCGCTCATAGCGAGTAGTTGAAACCTGTTCTGTTCTTGAAAGAATTATTTCTGGAAGAAGTACAAACAAATGTTTTTATTTAAAATATCAGAGTTCGAATTTTTTTTAAAGTATGCTTTATTACTAAACTTTGGTGGTATCGAATTTTTTTTTATTATTATCAAAACCATTTTTAACGAGCCAGTCATTTAAATTGATTTGTGTGTTTCAGATCTAGTCATGTTGAATGAAAATGTATTCATCTAAAATGATGTTAAGGATATATTAAATTGAACGCGATGTAAATAAATTTTATAGACGAATAAACAAAGGAAAACTAATAAACTAAGTTACTTTACCGCTGTCTGTATTGCCATGTATTTTGATAATTTCAACTCCATCAGCATCTATTGAGTCTCAAGCTCTGCCGATACAATTTGATTAGTTTTAAGCCAGAAGCGATGATGCTGCTATCTACCGCCAGGCATCGTCATATATTTCACAGAAAATTACCGGAGTGTTCTGCCAAAATATGATCACCCTAGTAATACATGGTAATCGTTCGACCACGACACACACACAGGCATGTTGAGGAGGAAAGCCACGACTAGCACTCATGCATTAAATTCCGAATGATTAATTAAAAAAAACCAAATTTGAACGAACTTAGACCAAATTGCTTATTTACCTTAAGAAAAAATGTTTAAAATGCATGTCACCTTACTAATACGTTGTTTGTTTGTTTGTTTGTACTCTGCCGTACCGTTCATCTGAACGCAATGAAGCTTTGACAAACTTTTTGCTTGCATTTGCGCGGTGGTTTTTGAGAGAGTAAAATTTACTTACAGTACGTATTTATATAAAAATCAATGTTTTTCATATTTTATGCGATGCCATACCGTTCATTTTGACAACCCATGGTTGCACTTGCGCAAAGGTTATAGGCAAAGTACAATAACTTTCAATGTATTTTTCTTACCGTATTATAATGGAGTTCTACCAAGTAAATGCCTACTCAATCAATCAATACAATAACTTTCAGTAGCTGGCGCGTTTTTCATACCAAAACAATCGGTAAAAGACAAACAGCAAACGTCAAACTGCAAATGTCATCGATACTAGAGACTTCAATTACTCGAGTATCGAGTAGTAAATTTAAAAAATACTCGAGTATACTCGAGTAATTTCAGAAGTACCAAAATATGTATTATTAATTCAAATTCGTCTACATAAATAGATGATAAATAAAAAATAAGCTTATTTTATTGAATAAATACATTTATTTCAAGTTATGAAAATATATTCATAAATAATGTAGAATCAAACGACGGAAATTTTAATTTGGTTGGAAGTTTTGATTTTTAATCCCGCAGTAGATAAAACTCTCTCTGTGCTGTGGACGTCGGCTTAAAAGCTAACAATGAAATAAATTATGCAATCTAGTTTTTCTGCACACTGTTTAAAAAAAATGGAAAAACTCGAATTGGAGTCTCTAATCGCTACTGATCAATTTTAGTGAAATTAAATCGAAATCTTATATATAAAAACGAAACGGCGTATGTATGTCTGTGGGTCTGTAATTCTCTTTTGCATTGTTGGTCATTAAGTTGCCATAAAAACAAATATGAAAGAAAATATGTTTGATTTTTTATCGGCGAAGACATTTAGTCAAAATGTAATAAATTAGTCTTCTACTGAACTTTTCCCGGCTTTATTATTAATAATAATGTTTATTATTTACGTGAAGGTATTATTTGACATTTCTTTGACAGCAAATTAGATTTTTTCCTTGAGCTTGGACATTTTAATGGGCGAGAATGGGGCTGTCATCAAATTAAATAAAGTTTGTGATTTTATTTTAACTCTATTTTGGATGTTAGATTTTGTGATATAATTATGTCGAATGATATAACATTAAATAATTATTGGTCACTTAGTCCGAGCGACGCCGGGTAGCAATACTAGTTATTTATATAAAATATCGTGCATCCGAAAGCACTTCAGCAACGCCAAATTTCATTAGTATTCTTGCATTGCAATACTATTGAACCATTTAATGAGCGTAATTATAGAGCAAATAAAATTGCAAACATAATAAATTTGCAGTCTGCAGTAGTCAATATTCCACGCCTCAGTTGTTATTCGTTCATGATCTTCATATAAATATTCAGCAACTATTGAAATAAATTGGCGCAATCATGCAGCTTGAAGACTTTTTTTGTGTCTCGCGAGCTTCTACTCAACGTGTAACTTGGGCTTAAAAAGATCGCGTGAGCAAAGCTCCCGTGGTGCATGTGTTTATGTTAAAATCACCGTAACGTTTTTATTCCGAGCTTAGAAATAATGCATTAAATTTACCATAATTCGTCGGCGTCAGGTTGTAATGATACCACTCCATAATACCAATATGGACGTGTAGCGTGTTAATGACTTATAATGGATTGGAGTGAATTTGGTAATGAACTTTTTTAACGTCTACGGACACAAAGTTTTTTGGTTATATAACTGTAATTTGTGAATAAACTGTTATGCAATGAGCGGATTTATTAATAATACAAATAAGCAGTTAGCTGATAGAAAAATTAAATTAAATAGGTGTGAATTGTTGAAAGTTTAAGCGATTAAAACGTCATTTAGATTACATTATGCTGTATAAATAAAAAATAGCACTTAAAATAAATGTTTAAGTACTGTAGCCGCGTGGAAATCGATCCTGGGCGTTTATTCTATTTAGTTGCAGTATCACATGTGCGAAAATCATGACGAAAACATTTTATACATAGATGTATTGATTTGCATTCAATGTCATGAGCATTTGTAATGTTTTCTTTCCTTTTACTCATATTATATCTAAATTAGACGGAGAAAAGGGTTTTATAATATTTCTTGTCGTTTTCTTACTTCTTTCTTATTTTGTTACTATTTAAAAAGATTATGTAAAGCAGCGTATAAATTCAAATATTTACGATTTATCTTGTACCGTTTAGTGACCATGTAATACCATAATAGAATGACCAATTATAATTGAATGACTAGACAATGACATTAAAGGAAGTCATAATGTTTTCATATTTTAGCCAAGTGGGAAAAAGTATAAGAAACATATCTAATAAAAGAATCGATGCTTTTTTTTACAGGAATCTTTACTGAATGGCCTGTATGTTTCGGAAACGATATGATATTTATACAATTTAATAGGTAAGTTAAAACAATTTTATAACTATGAGTAAAATAATATTATTTATATACAACAAACACTCCACATTGAAATAATGCAAAGAACGTATGGAGATTGGTCTATAATAACTTGGTAAGTAAAAGTGACCATAGCTTTATGAGAATAGAACAATGTTAAGTTGTTAATATAGCCAACCATGGATAATAATCAAAGAAAAAGAGTTCCACGTCCATAACTATGCTATCTATCAATTTGACACAAAAAGTCGAACAGCAACAACTTAATACTGGAAGAGAAGAATTTACAATGATATTTCAGTACGAAAATTTAAATAAATTGTTTGCATGTAAAATAAAAGAAATATTTTGAGTAATGGTGATAACTCGTTATAATAATCATGAAAAAAAAATACAACGATTTAGTTGATCACATTTAAGGTGTTCGCTGTCAATACTTGGTGGAACATTTTTAATACTTATTCCACAAACAATTTATTGGATATTTTTATTTATTATCATTCATACTTAATTGATTTTTGATGTAATATCTTGCATTGGTAAGAGTTCTTCAACATATTAATTATAGTCTATGTAATTGGTTATTTTTAATACCAATTGTTTGTCATACCTTGAAATTCTTGCTTAACTTTTGTATAAATATCACTGTTTCATCGTATTTATCAGTTGATAATGCTCGCCATGAGCGAAACCGATTCTGAACCCATAAATTTTATGTGGAATAAGTACTAAAAATGTGTTACTATTTTTATTATAACGATTTAGTTGGTCGCTAAAAATGTCAAGGTCTCTTATAAGTGACTTAATAAGTCAAAATGTAACATGTAAGTATAATGTGAACCTTCATATATAAAAAGAGACAATTTTAAGGTTGAAATTAAAAATATTCCTCAAACGAAAAAGTTTTTAAAAATATTATACGACTTGTATTACTTAAACATTCGCGCAAAGTGAACAGAGCACTAATATAAAATTCATTTATGACGATAGAAATGTGTTTTAGTGAATATAACTTTGAAACTTTAAAAATTTACTATATTATTTTTACATAAAACTACCACTAGCGACATTGCAGTGGCAAAACTTTTCTCGTGATACTTTTAGAGAGCCAGGGTGGTTAGTTTCCACTGCAAAAGTCACATACTTAGAAATTTTAAAGCTCTCGTCATACGAAAACTCCGACCTCAAAGTAAAACGCCGTGAGTAAGTGTGTGCATGGTTTGATTAAAATCCACAGAGGAACTAGTGTCTTTGTCAAGCCAAGTTAGAATTGATGTAATGCTCAAATGATGTGTAGGTAGGTATGTTTATTCCGCTGTATTTGAGAATAAATCCCTTTGAGTAAGACGGAATGAGATTTTGGTATTTGGTATACAATTGAATTAAGCTAGGTGACTATTTGATAAACTTTTCGAAATCAGTTACTATCTTTGTTTATAGGGTGCAAAAGAATATTTGGAACTACCCGTACATATATATGTAAATATAAACATATATATATGCGTACAGTTCAAAATATACTTTTGCATACGTTCGATGGATTCGGTGGTAACTTTGTGGAAGTTCATTTTAAATAACTTTGATTATTCCACGTTTTGTGTTATTGATTGTGACACGTGTTTCGCCTCTTTTGCTTAAGCAAACTTTGCGATAGTATGCCCGAAGATGCCTCTAAAAGAGGCGAAACACGTGTCACAATTAGTAACAAAATACGTGGAATAATCAAAGTTATTTAATTTTTTTTATTATATTATTGCATCCTATAACAGATATTTTAATTGATTACCAAAACCGTATCAACTAATCAAGTAGTTTAATTAAAATTCACGCTCGTGATGAGCGAAACCGGTCTTGACTTAATAAAACAAATGTGGAATAAGTAAAAAAATGTGTTATTATTTTTTAATGTAACGCCATTTCACCAGGTATTGACAGTGAACACCTTAAAAGTGATAAATAAATATGTGCTATGAAAATAATGTTTTAATTTACTGGCCTAGATACGTGTCCGGGTCGCAGCAGGTGAGACTAAATTATGCACGCAAAATATTTTTTCACACTTACTTTGGCTCAAATTAAATATGGTATGCTCCCGTGGACGGCATCATTAAAAATACGGATCCTTTCAGTTGGGGATCTGCGGCGTAAAGTTGCGGAAATCTCGACGGAGAAATTAGCGCGACGCCTTCCAAAGCTTTCTTTTTACCTTGTTACGGTTATAACATTTCGTTTAAGTTGCCGTTTTAGCTTTTTTTATTTTCACAACGAAACGAAAGCTCTGCGAGATGAAATGTGGAATTAAAGCTCACTACTTTATCCCAAGATATTCGTCACTTAAATATTATTAATATAAACATACTTTCTGCATTAATTTTATTATTTTATTTGGTATGAATATTTGGTTTTCCCACCACCACCCGTTGTGTATATGCAGCCAATGTTTCATGGCCGCCTTTCACAACGCTATCGACATAGAAAAAGGAATTTACCCCTCACATTCATGGCTCGAGCAGATCTGCACGGGGCTGATTTTGAACCATGCACTAAAGTTCTTTAAAATATAAAATAAAAATACTAAAATAAATTGGAGTGACTAGCTCAGCGACTGAAATCATTTTGATACAAAGTATCATGTGTATAATCCGTATACTGAGAGCCCGTCGTGTTAGACGAGTATATTGACTCTAGTAAAGAATCGAGATTATGTCGATCGGAATGAATATCTACTGGATTACAGATTTCATTCATTCATAGAAAATATTAATTTTTAAAAAAATGTGGCTTTACAAGTTAATTTGTCAACAAAGATGAAATGTCTGAAAATGAAACATTTCGTGTGAAATTTATACCAATTATAAATAGACAATCATGTTAAGGTATATTTGACATACCTCAAAGACAACAGATTCGAAACAAAAATTTAGTGCGGCCATCAGACATTTCCGTAGGACCGCTTATGTTTACGATGCGGTCAAAGTGCCATTTTCCGTGAGAACCTCTGCTCTATACTTATGTGTTATAATCCAAGCTTTGAATTTATGAATTGGTATAGTTTAATACAGAATTTTTTTCATTCGCAATAGTTATTCATATCAATACATATTTACATTAATACACATGCAAATTAAACAAAAAAGTTTATGATAATTTACTTAAGAACTGGACAAGACAAACCAAATTCGTTTGACAGTAAAAAAAATTGAAGCCCTTTTATTAAAAGCAAAATATTGGTGAATAACGTTTGCGATTATTTTTAAACTTATGTGGAATTCACTGAAATTTCACCATCAGTATCCGAAAAAGGTTTTAGCCATTTGAGGCATTTAATTGAATAGAGCTTTGTCTAGACAGTGTCGAGCTTTGTATGTGCCCACAGAGTTTCAGCAGTTAATGTACAACTTGTTTTCGTAAAACACTTCATTGAGAATAAATAAGCTTAAACAAGTACTTTTTTACGAATTTATGCACTATTGCCTTATAATTAAAAATTCGAATCAACCAATAAAAGTAAAAATAATTCATCAAAACAATAACTTAATTTCTTTAGCAAATAATATTTTGGGCCAAGAGAGTTTTTTTTATATCGAAATATCGTAAAGAAATACGTAAAAAGCTCGTTTCACAATGAGCAACAGGCTACTAGTATGCAATTTCACATTATGAAACATAAATATTAGACAAGCTAGTGATTAAGCTAATTATTGCTTTACTGAGTACGTAATAATTTTTACTGAAGTAAAAATGTAGAACAAACATTTATAAAGCAATAATATTGTATGGACTACCTACATTTCTTTAACTGCCACATTTATATTTCAGCGTAAAAAAATTTTGTACAATGTACGTAGAGCGCTATCTATATCTTACGTATGGGATTTGTCGAAAGTGCGAAAAAAATGAAGCGAAGTATGTTTTTTAAAGTAGGTCCATAGCGTTTGACAGTCGAAGTAGAATTCAATACCAACGCAGAAATATATATACGGATTTGCCAGCAATACATGCATATGCACCCCTTCCACATATACACAAAGTGAACACAGTTACCCGGCCGTTCCTCGTATCTCAGATGTTGCTCGTATTTCAAAGCAAAACTTAGCTCACTCGACGGCATGTATCTCAAATATCTTTTATGTTTGGAACTTCGTATCTCGAGGTACCACTGTTATAAATATAAGACAAGCTAGAGATTAAAGCTTATTATCGCTTTACTGAGTACTTAATAATTTTTACAGTATTAAATATGTAGAACAAACATTTATAAAGCAATTATATTGTATGGACTACCTACTTTTCTTTTAAACATTTCTTTAGCAAGCATCGTTTGTGTTGAAATGGATAACTGCCACACTGTTAATACTTGCATATTTATATTTCAGCGTAGAAAATGTTTTGTACGATAAAACTCGCATTTATTTTGAGCGTATAAATGTGAAATCCTCACAAAATAATCAAAAAAAACCTCTCCACGTCAAAACAGTATATCAAATAATAACAAGTACCAACTTCTAAAAGTCCTCGTTTTCAGAATTGTAGCCATTTCGAAACAGTCACTTAAGTAACATCAAAGCATTATTATATTCTTGTTACGTAAATGTAACGGCTCAAATGAAAATTGTTATTAATTTATTTTAAGAAATTTCTTTCAGCGAAATAAAAAAATCACTGGATTATGAGAAGATTGCATAAAATTTCTCAGCAGAATATTAAAATAATAAGAAATTCTTGTCGATGTTAATAAATTAGTCGTAACAAATATTTAAACGGATTTTATCTGAGTGGTATCGAATTGTATGGATAAACACCACCTGGATATCAATCATGATGAAATATAAAAGAAAACGTATCATTATAACCCAATATCTCAAAAGTTTTATATTTTATTTGGCAATAAGTAAGCTAGGCTTTGTCTAATAGCCTAGTGAATTTCTTGCCACTTTAAAATTTAATTCGAATCGTTCTTAACGAATTATTAAAAACCCTTATGTGCTAGATATTAAAAATGTTGTATTTCAAAAACTAATATAAACTTGGCATTTTTTCTTGATTGGTCATATTCTTCAGACATATTAGAAGAATCTTACGCATTTTTAAACATATTGTGCTCACGGTCAGTTTTTATATTTGATAAGACAGCCCGCATGCCATTTTAAAATTCGACAAAATTGACCCAAAGAGTATACGAACGGTTCTAGGGACGTAGATATTTATGTCTGAAATTATTATATTCAACGCTCATAACAACTACATACTCTGAGGTAACGCGACGGTAAGTATCGATTGAGACAGCGAAAAATAATGAATAGTCTGAATAATTTTTGAGTTGTATGAGGTAGTCTAGCACAAATTTGTCGATAAGGTCATCAACCTAAATGTGAAAAGCTTTCTATGCACCGAGAAAATAGCTATTTCGAAAAGTTCGTTAAGGATACACAACATAAATATCGGTTAGCTTTTTTTGATTTTAGGTTGGGCAAATGAATGTATAATATTTAATTCTTGAACGATACAGCCATGCAGGAGTCTGGTATATATTTTTTTGAAAAACCTTTCGACGAGAGCTTTTCTCATGATCAAGATAACAGAAATAAACTTTCGATGGATTCAGTGGTAACTATTTGGAAGTTCATTTTAATAAGAAATTTAAAACAGCTCAGTTTATTACACATATTGTATGACTTAGAGTGACACGTGTTTCACCTCTTTCAGAAGCATTATCTGACCAACTATGACACGGTTATTACGGTTAAATCTGACCTACTATCACACGGTATGCCGTAGCCTCAGTGACTCTATTTCAGTATAGCTTATACTTATTTTTGTAAGAGATAGTCATGTTTACTATTCATTTTTATTTCTACTATAAAAAAAAGGTTGATAACTTTGTTATCACACGACTACACTAGATTTGAAGAGAATTCTTAATGAAGGAAGCACTTTTAACTTTTTGTTACATGATACGTGGAGTTCTAAAGATATAGATTTTAATTTTGTAATGATATTTATCCTGTTCCGGTAACTGAAATTGTGCATCATGCAAGTCAAATGTGTAAATTTAGATATTTAAAATATAAATAAATAATCTGCGATGAGTCAAACGATAAAGTGTAATTTCATCTCTTTTGATTTACTCAGCAAGAAATAATCTTTAGAATTTAATCCAACCCAGTCCCTTTGGCAATGAATACATTTTGCGAACTCAGCGAATCTTTTATTTAATCACAAACAACATGTCGTCTGGATTTGGAACTCGTTTCACATTATGAAATAGATTTGAGAGACAGTACAATTAGCAATGGCAATTAGCACGCTGATGAATTTATTTGTCAGCAATAAAACATTGAATGCATGTACGGCAAAACTCCAAAGAACAATATATTCTATAATGAGGCTTAAGCTATAAAGAGAAATAAAGTTGACGTAGAAAACTCTTCTATCTTTTTTATGATACCGGTTAAATATATCTTTTTAATATATGAAAATCGATGTTTGTATGTTTGCTTGTTCGTATTTTATGCGATGCCTTACCGTTCATTCGATTGCGATAAAACGTCAACTTATTGCTTACACTTGCGCGAAGATAAAATCAACTTACAGAACTGACAGTAGGTATTTTATATAAAAATAAAAGTTTTTTTCTTATTTTATGAGCTGCCATACCGTTTATTTTGACAGTCTATTGTTGCACTTGTGCAAATGTTAAAGGCATGATAAAATTAATTTTCAATAAAGATAATAGATAAGAAAAACAGCAAACGTTAAACGGCAAATGTCATCGATACCGATCAATGTTAGTGAAATTAAATCGAAATTAAAAATCTAAAATTTTGCATTTTCTTTCTCTGAGTGGCATTGCACGCTTGCCGAGTACCTGCTAGTTATTAATATTTTTTTTACCGTGTGTGGGACATATTGATTCTTTAAAATATATTTCAGTAAAACGCGTTTTGACGAAATGTTTTGATGTTCACATTTTAGTACTTCATTCATATATGATTGTATAAAGATCAGAATAGGTTTCGCTCATCACTAAAATTATGAGCGTACTGCTTGTGGTGAGCGAAACCAGTCACGATATTTATCAAATTATATAAAATATTTAGAATTTTTTTTCGCGCGATTTTGATAAATGATTGTATTGTTTGCACCAGAACTGTAGAGTCGGAGTCGTAGAACCGAAGTTTTTTGGCTGGAGTCGGGGTCGTCGCCGTGTTTCGGTCAGCGTCGTGATGTTTTTAAAAATCTATTTGAGCTTTTTATTTATGATATGTAAAAAATAAAATTAGCCTTATTGGTTGGCTGAAACTCAATTTAATACCTATCTTATATATAAAACCGAAACGGCGTATGTATGTCTGTAATTCCCTTTTGCATTGTTGTTGCAAGTTGCCATAAAAACGAATATGAAAGAAAATATCATTTGAATTTTTATCGGCGAAGACATTTAGTCAAAATATAATAAATTAGTCTTCTATCAACTTTTCCCCGGCTTTTATTAATATAATAATGTTTATTATTTACGTGAAGGTATTATTTGACATTTCTTTGACAGGAAATTAGATTTTTTCCTTTAATTTGGATATTTTAATGGGCGAGAATGGGGCTGTCGTCAAATTAAATAAAGTTTGTGATTTTATTTTAACTCTATTTTGGATTTTGGATTTTGTGATATAATTATGTCGAATGATATAACATTTAATAATTATTGGTCGCTTAGTCCGAGCGACGCCGGGTAGCAATACTAGTTATAATATATAAATAGGAAAGGTAGGAAAAAAACGTGACAAAATTAAACTTTTTTTAGTCGGAGTCGGAGTGGTGTTTTTGGTCCACGCTGGAGTCAGAGTTGTGTTTTTTAAATGCCGTGGTTTGCACAGTCAGTGTTAACATAATGCCTTTCAAAAATGTACAGTTTACACAGAAAAGTGTATCTTTATGTTTAAGTTAAAAGCGAGATAATATACATCTCAAAAGTAAGAGTGTGCCGTACATGTAAATAACGATTATTACGATCGAATGATTTCAAAAAATCTATGGTTAATATTCCACAATTGCTTTATAAGTGAGTAGCTATTCACTTATTATAATATAATGGAATTTTAGCATGTTAAAAAAAATACAGTAATCATGATAACACAATGCTGTATTCTTGTAAAATTTATAACACGGTTACTTTTGCCTGTACAACAAAAAAATTATAACAAACCCATTTTAAAAACGTTGAATTTTTAAGAAAAAGATACCCTGCTTATTACAAAATACTTTTTTTCGCAACTTCGCCAATAGACGGCGAGTCTGGCGCGCTCGGGCAATTCAAATTGGGAATTTCAGCGTTTCCTCTTTGGAGCGGCGCGCCATCTCTGATTGGCTTTTTTTTCGCTCAAAGGCGTCGCTCAAATGCGTAGTGTAGGATTGAGGAATTTGAGCGTCTATTATGGTGCAAATGAAGAATTCTGACGGCCATTTTGATAAATTACAATTTAATTAAATGAAATAAATCTAAAACATTCATTGAATACAATGGTATGGCATTTGCTTTTTGTTTCTGCGAACATTCGAATTCTTATAGTGGATAATTTAGGATTTAGACCGAATGTTTAGGATTTCGATTGAGGGTGCTTGATGTAATTTCAAAATCAAATTTCAATTGTTTCAATTTTGTACTACAAAATACAAATACATTTTGTAATACAAAATTCAAACAATTCAAATTAGACTGAAAGTGTTTGATGCCATTTAAATATCGAGCTTGAATCGTTCGTCGAAAATTTTGTCCACGTCTCGGATTTCGTTTTTCGGCATCTTCAGGCATTTCAAGCGCAAATAATAAAAGGTTTGTGTCGCTTATATGTAATAATTAAAGTAAGTCACTGAGTTTCAATGTAACTATCGAAATCTCGATGAATTAGCGAATCTCTAAAGGTTAACGAGTTACAGTGAATTGTATGAGTAATTGGATGGGTGAATTATATGTTCCTGTATTTTTAATGTGATATCGTTAATATTAAAATACTAGCTCACAGCATGGAAATGCTAACCGATTTTTAGAGATGGTTTTATCATTTTTTTTGATATTAATGAGGCTTAGTGAATGATTTTTTATTAAATGAAACATTTTAACTTAGCGACATACTTTTATTCTTACGTATCTGAGAAACAACGCGTGAGTGCTCATTCGTCCATTGAGATGGCCGAAGATGCCAAAAGGCGAAACCTGAGTCGTTAGATATATGAAAAGTTTATGGATCCTTAAAAAAATCAAATTTGATATTGAAATTCCATCAAGTGCTTTCAGATCAATTTATGCAAAGAGTATAAACCAACTGCAGTACGTCTCCTAAGTATTATAATAGTGAAAGTATTTGGAAACAATAATACTTACTTAACCTTCGAAAGACTGTCCTTGAAAAATAACTCGTAATCCGAAAGAGGGTCTAAAAAAGACCCCCGTGTTATGGCCGAATTGGCATAGACTGCAATAAAAATTGATTGATTATGCTTTAACGTATTTTTATACATCGTTCTATAAAAAAAATATATGAAAATCGTCAATTTCTCTACCTATAATTATTCATATTTTAAGTCACGCATGATTGAGACAACCTGATCGTGTTCTTGTTTATTCTAGACTGGCGATGCGAACCGTGAATGCGACGTATCTACACCTTTTAATGTAAAAAGCATCCATTTGATTTGGAATGTTCGTTGCAAGAAGCGCGTTTGAGATAAGATAATGTTATCTTATCGCGTATGGACAGTAAAGTTTTAATCTTGACAGTTAGTAGCGACAATATAAATTGTTTTTGACCAATAATAATCCGACTTATTTTCTTTTTTATTTAATTGCGACGAAATAAGTCAATCGAAATCATATTCTTTTACTGCAAAAGATGTAAAAAACAATGATTTAAGAATACCAAAAGTTTACACATTGTATCACTAATATTAAGATATATTGATTGAGTAGGCATTTACTTGGTAGAACTCCATTATAATACGGAAAGAAAAATAACAATGTATTTTAGTTCTACATAAATTATTTTATATATTTGTTGATAGCTATTTCGGCGTACCGAAATAGCTATCAACAAATATATAAAATAATTTATGTAGAACTAAAATACATTGTTATTTTTCTTTCCGTATTAAGATATATATTTAAGATAAAGTAGCAGTGTGGTCGACTGTTTCACCGTCAGCCAGGCAAAAGTTAATATATCTGTGAGGGATGAATTTTTCTCAACGGTTTGTTGTTCTTAATGTTTTTCACACAAATTCACTCGATTTATATTTAATATTCCGATAAAAATCACATCGAATATCGAGGAAAACAAACATAACCCCACTTAAACAGTACATATCTCCACTAACGATGGCCGACGCGAGCTGGAGTTTTCATTGTTGATTAAATTAGTCTTAACACTTTGGAGCCCGGGGCAGCGTGTAAAACTGATTGGATGCTATCTTCCACTCCGTTAGGCAATAATTAAGTTCGCCGGACGGTAATTTATACGCACGCTTGCCCGCGTCACATGTTTCACCGTATAGTCACGAAAAAGTAAATTTGTTTACTCTTAACTTGCAACTGGTGTCGATGCAGTTAAAATAATAAAAAAAGTTAACTATTTTATGTAGGTGTGAAAGAAGCACTTATTATGCGCATCGACAAATTCAATCATCACCGACAAGATTGAAGTCAAGTTTCACAGTAATCATTTTTTTTTATGAAAATCTATTTATTTAGTGAAAAAAATACAACACATGACATTACAGCTGACGCCAATGCTTTTTGTATTTATATATATACATACATATACATATGTACATTATAGTGAAAAAAAAGATGAAAAAAAAATTGTCATCAGAAGGGAAAGAAAAAAAAGCATTTGAAGCACAGATAATAATGTGGTAATTAGTATTTGCGATACCACATTCAAACATCCCGATAATTATAAACCTACACCCACTAAATTCATTGAAACTCATTCAAAAATTTGGCTAATTTATATTGACTACGTTAATAGCAATTCATTTTAGTGATATACTTTTATTTAATGATAAAAACTGTTTACTACGGGTCAGTTCAAGCACATTTATCCCGAAAGGGGAAACCTGGGTCGTAAGCAACAAAACTCATGGAAAAGTACCAAATTCCAACGATTCAAATTTTATATTGAAATTCCACTAAGCACCCTCAGTCAAACTTCTCAATTATAATGATTATGATGAGCGTTATCAGAAAATCTTTATTTGAAGTATAAAAGTAGAAAACATGTTGGGTATTTATTTAAAGTAAATACAGTTTTCATTTGTATTTATGAATACAAATAATTAACTAATTTCACATAAATCAATGCCAAATTTAACATTATTCGTTGGAAAAAATTCGAAAGAAGTCCATTAAAGTAATTAGCTTGCGTAAAACGCGACCCGTGGTTAAAAATACAATCGAAATCATAAATGAAAGAAAATGCACGAACAGTTAACAAAAAAAGCACGGTGGAAAATGTTTTCAACAAAATTAAAAATTCATGATTGATACGGCAGACAGCGGCAATTGCAAACGAGATTTCTATTTCCCAAATTGTGGGCGTGCCTCGAACACTTCCCCGTTGAAAATTTCCAAGCGTCAGCTGTTTTCAATCGCGAATTAAGTGTAAGTATAAATAATTAAACTCTTCCAGTGTTTACCTTATCAAAGAAAATTACAATAAATTTCGAATAAGTGTTTTTTTGCCGTTCAAAAAACAGGATGTTTACTTTTCACTGTAGAATTAAAATTGAGTCAGTTTTAGTTGATATGCCAAAATTAAAATAAAAAACCGGCAAAAATTTTGATTATTGATAAAAAATATTCAGGTCAGTTGATTTATAATGATTAAAATAAAATCAAGATCAGGAGGTTCAAATGAGACGCATGCATGAGTTTAATACGGTTCAGATACATTTCTAATTCAGTATCACATTCAAAAATCATCGCCCAGTGCTTGTTCGAAAACGACTGCTCAACGATTCTTCAAATACTCTGATAACGCTTCATGTAATTACACGACTACAGGTTATCAGGTTGTTCTCGTTATTTAAAAAAAGAAATACATACTGTTATTTGAATAGAACTTTAAAGAAACAACCAGGGCTATAGAGTCGGAGACGGAGTCTTGGAGTTTGAGTTTTTTAGCCGGAGTTGAAGTCGTCGTGGGGTTTTGGTCGGAGTCGTAATCCGAGTCGGAAGTTTGAACTTTTTATTTTTGCTTACAATATGTCAAATTTTGGCTATTGCCGGATTGGTTGGTTGATTTATAATTTAATACACATAAATAGGAAAGGTAGGAAAGAAACATGACGTTTTTTTTTATTAAATTGAGAATTTTAAAATATTTGGCATTACAGCTTACGCCAATGCGCCAAATATTCTTAATTGTGAAAGTCATACGAGATTAACTCGAGTGTGCACAAAATCAACGATAAATAACATACACCCAGCCCAAGATATCTTTTTTTTCAATTGAAAAAAATCTGACCTTGCCGGGAATTGAACCCGGGTCTCCAGATCGCTAGGACAAAGCTCTTGCCACTAGACTACAGGGACCGACAAGTATTTAACCTTTTTTTGAAATGCTGGAGTCGGAGTGGCAATTTTTTTAACGTCTCCACAGCCCTGGAAAAAATATTACAAATAAAATAATTAAGATTTCCAATCTGCATTCGTTTTGCAAAACATATAAAAACCGGTAAAAATTGATTGGTTATTTTGGCTGATCCCTTCATAAAAGTCTGGTTGTTAAATGCTAAGTCGTATCGTTTGCTAGGTTTTTTTCCATATCCGCTCCCTATTCGGAGCTTATGGCCGCCACACGGTGTCTCTAGGGTGGTCATGAACGGCCATCCGAGACGTCGTAAGTATAGTATAGTGGTGGAAAATAAAAGAATGTCGTGAATTGACTGAACGATTGGAATATCACAATATCTGTCGATTCAAAATGGTAGTCTCTTATTAAGGCAGTAAATTGTTCACTGTTATATATTGCGGTTGAAAAAAACTGATAAATTTAAAATAAGATATCTTGAAAGTTTCTGATCTCATACATCAAGCTAGAAAGTATATCTATAGAATGCCAGCAACACTCTTCAATGTCTACAAGTACTTCTCGACAATATTAGTACGCAACCGCCGAGTTGAGTTTGTAGACGCGAAACGGTTTGCGTTATAACTTCTTATGATCTGGTACACACAACATTCAAAACGACAAAAAGTTACCTTTATGATTCCGATAATTTTTGAGATTGTTTAAAAAAAAGCATCATGATTATTTTATTTGACAGTTAAGTCTAAGGTTATTAAATGGTACATGTAAAGCTAAGTATTGATCAAAATTTTCACGTAAAGTATCATTATTAATTGCTGTGCTTTTTTGTGAAAAGAAAAACAGTACCGTATTAAAACACTTTTTACGGGATCAGATATTATTGAATAAATGCATTGAAAAAGGATTCTTCTTTGAAGTAAAGATTTTTGAATTACTTTTTTCTTGTTCGTGCTTTACCAATTAAGTAAGAAGAAGTGTGTGAGGCAATTTTATTGTGAAAAATGTTCTCATATCAATTGCTCAACTTTAATTATGACCACAACAATTAATGTCGTTCATTTTTAAGCAAACTATTTTTTTTATAAAATATTTCAAGTACTATGAAATTAGGTATAGCATCGAATAAATTTTTAAACTACATATTTCCATTTTGAATGTATGTAATGGTGAATAAACTTTGCTAGTTGTTGAAAAATCTTCACAATTCCCTAAACGAATCAAAGTATGGTTCAAATAAAAGAGAATTGATAGCGAATCAACAATTTTCGTAAGAATATTTTTGAGTTGTACGATGAAAAATATTTGAAAGAAATAATGTATTCGATATAAAATGTAAATACAATCGGTCAGTTTATGTTGTATCAATTGTCCACCAATAGAAATCCTAATTGTAAATCGTCGTATGTGTCAAGGCAGCATAAGTAAACGCAGAGAGGGGTGATGCAAAATTGACGATTTTTCACCTCATTGCTCCGGTAGCAGCCTCCGTGATGCGTATTTGCATCTGACGTACCAACGGAATGATGGCAGACATTGATATGAAGCTATGAATATACGGGCGTACTTTATCATAGCAAAGGGTGACGTAGCATGGGGCTTATTTCAAGCGGCATCAGGAATTTAATAAAGAAGAAGAATTTTGAATACGCATCTTAGATTGCTAAAGTGGTAGGCACTCACAGAAAAAGGATTTTATATAAAATAATAAAAGAAGTTATTTGTTTTTGAAATCTTAATTTAGCCCCTTGTGTAAGTAGGGAAACATATCTCACTTTTCACTACTCTTCAGGAGTAATCATTTTTGCCTATTTTTTAACTAAAACATTTTTTTTCATTAACTTTAAAAGTGATGCTTTGAATTTCTGGTTAATTTGTTAGATGTGAAAAAGTAATCTATTCTAACGTGTAGTTGTAAAGTTTAAGTGGAGCCATGAACAAGAAAGTGATTTTGATACACATTGAAATCTCTTTGTATTCACTTTTACTATTGATATATTTCTTTGACACACATTGTACCTGACATGTTATTATTATTTAATTTATGTTATGACATTTATAGCCCAAAGCCGGAAAAAATAGATATACATATCTTTCTTTAATCCTAAGGGGCCAAATTATTGACGGTCAATATATGTAATATCCATATGAAATAGGAAATTCAAGTAAATATCAATGAAAAATAAAGTTAACAGTAAATGACTTAATTGCTCATTTCTAAAATTATTAAGGAATAAAACATTGGTTAGATATAAGTTTAATCGTCCTTAAATTGGGCTTTAAGTTTAAAATTTTTGTTTGCTTTAAAAATGTATGAAAAATGGAATATCGCAGACCGTTGTTTTTATAATATATTGGACTATAGTGTGAATTTATTTTATCGGGCTCTATTTTATACTGTACAGACAAAAAAATTCTTTCTCAAAATTTGCGTTTTTCATATCAAGGCCGATTTGATGATTGGTGTACCTTTTTTTAGAATGTACATATATTCAAAAGATAGATCTAACAAGTAATTATAAAACTTACAAGTGTAAAAGTGAGTTATTGCTTCCACAGTAAAACAAAAACAAATATAGTTTTATATGACGTGTTAGCGAAATGAACTTTTTAAAAATATTCTATAAGTTCTTGTTTGAGAATGGAAGAACTTTAAATTTTGAACTAGCGAACTATTTTGTTTTGCAGTTTTTATAACTTTTCACCTGTAGTGGATTTTTAATATATATTTCAATCAATTGAGTATTCATATTTATTATATATTTTAAGTTGGATAATTTTACTGTTTTTTAATTCGATATAGCACTGATTCTTAATTAAACACATCTTCTTTAATTAATGGTAATTAAACCAATTAATTTGTGTCATGATTCGATAATTGATTGGGCTTAGAATGTTAGATGTTTATTGAAAAAAAATCTATTTGTATCGAGATTTAATTTAAAAATAAACTATTAAAACTATAAAAGATTGTGAATTATTGATATTGTGAAAGCATTTAAAAATAAATTCCAAAAAGTACGCATTGAATATTCAATTAATTAAAATAATTCTACCCTAGAAACAAAATAGCTAACAGATGAAATTCAATGACATGACTGTGACGCCAAATCTGAAAATACCTGGCTTGCTTCAGTAAGTGAATAAATTCTATTAAACATAATTCAAATTTCACGTGAAATTCAAAGCAGTTTATGACTGCAAGTACACATAGTACATCTACGTTGCGTAGACAGAGGGGGTTGATTATTGTATCGTAGAGGCGTAGTCTGCTACGGCATTTCAATTTACAGGGGGCGTAGCAGGCCCTACGACGGCCGGAAGTCGGAGGCAGGCTGTATCTGGAAATCAACTAAATTACCTGCTGTTTATGTTGCTTTATTACCAACCCAGTGAAATTTATTTATCACATACAACTCTCTTGCTTTTGGTTGTTGTTTTGGTAATATTTACGTAACACAATTTTCACATATATTACCATAAATGTACAAAGTACAATTAACTCATACTTTTTGTATAATTTTATTTATGATCAAGATATTGGTACACAATTTATTTTGAATATATTTAATTTAAAAGAGTATTTCTTTTGATGAGTTGTAATTTTTTTCGTTATTTGAATATCAAAGTTAAATGAAAAACAATTGGAAATTGGTTGTCCCACCACCATCCGTTTCATATATAAAGCCGCTTTCCATAACGATACAGAGCTGAATGAGAAAAAAAAATGTTTTGAAAAATAAATCTGTAGTCCTTAATAAAAATATTATCTTCAAATAAGCCATGACGAAATCACGTGATTCAAGGTCGAAGAGAAGCTGATCCTCAATTTTTTAAAGCTGACATTACAGTCGCATGAAAAGAATTCGTTTTCATTTTATATTGTATTAGTATTCGAACCCGGCTTCGCTCGGACCAGTTTGGGGTTATGTTAACCTCGGCGCGTAAATTCAGACGGACCAAGTTGAAACAACTGGCAACTTAATGACCAACAATGCAAAAGGGAATTACAGACCCACAGACATACATACGCCGTTTCGGTTTTATATATATGATATTTTGGTTCATATGAAACTACTCGAGTTATCGAGTATTTTGTAAAATTTACTACTCAATACTCGAGTAATTGGAGTCTCTACACACACATTGATAACGAAACAAATTTACCGTCGAAACTTTCGCGAGCGAAATCAATTCGTTTGATTGAACTTGCAACAACAATGCAAAAGGGAATTACAGACCCACATACATACATACGCCGTTTCGGTTTTATATATAAGATTATCTTGCCAGCGTATAACAACCTATATACATGAAATGTCACCTTACTTCCTATAAACCATTCAAACTAATTGTTTCATATTCATACTATTGAAAGGGAAAAAATAAGACAAAGAAATAATTTGAAAAATTAAAAATAAATAGCAATGTGTATCCATATAAAAAGTATTTGTGAACAGTAGATATGAAAAGTCTTATTTTTATTGAAAAACACAAGCTAATTAATTTTAAAGTTAATTATTATGTCAGACAATATATGTATTTATAATTCAAAAAGGTCAAGTACTGCTTCATAGAAAATATGTTTAAAATTTGAAGTCTTATTTGTTTATTTGAAAGAAAAAATGCGTTGCATACTAAAGAACTCGTTACTTTACTTTGAAAAGGTTCTAACTGTCACTTTTGCCTAAAATTACCCTTTGGTCGGAAAAGATTGTATTTATCGCATCCTATCATATATGTATATGAATTACAGAATTATCTATGGTTGAATAACGGAGTTAGCAAAATTACACAGTTGCACTGCATCTGCACACTTTTTTTTACTAAACTTATTTGACAAAGTTCTAAAATTGTCATGATTAAATCTTTAAGATCATTATTTCTCAGCAAGCGTTGTGAAAACATATGCTTTAAATAAGTAATTTGAAACATTTTTACTTGCTCATTGTTATAAGTGAATTGTAATCAATCGAAACTTCAAACGCTCATATCTCAGTATCAAGAACAGTTAGCACATTTTCAAAGTAAGGTGTCGAACTGTAGTTGAAATTGTTGTTATATTTAAATTGAAAATTAATTGATTTTGATATCTATGGAGATAAAATATAAAACGAAAGGACATTACAAATGAACATTAAAATGTAAAGTTGACAGATGCACAAATAATCCAAATATACTTCCCCTTTCAATTTCAACAGATTGACGTTGCTTCACAATCACATGCTTAAAAGTACTAATAACATTAATGCAAATGCACAAATACGGAAGGGAGCAAAATTCACTGTATATTTTCAAATGTAAATGTACTCACAAATAGATCCCTAAGGCCCCCGGCTATTCAGTGCTATTTACTCGTCTGTATACTTCCTTGTGACGATTATTTGCTTAAGACATCTCACGCAATACTGGACAGCGATCTGAGCTAAAATAAATAGTTCCAAACCAGAAGGAGTGTTCCCAAGAGACCCAGTCCCAATGATAACGCAATACAAAATGAGATCTGAAGAGGAAACATAGGCGTTTTCGGTTCAAAAACATGTTTAAAATATTTGAATTTCAATAAAAAAATATTATACAACAAATTTTAAATATTTAAGCTATTAAAAATACATTTTACTCTAATCAACTATGTTGATTAGCATTGCTTTTGTGTTAATAAGTTTTTGAAAACATTTATAGATTAGCGACATCAAAAAAAAATGTATTGAAACTCTTGATTCAATAATCATTGGTGACAAAATAAATAGTTGACGTTGTTTTCATTACAATTCCTTTATAAAAAAAATGTGATTTGTTCTGGAAACGTAGTACTTCAAAAAAATAAGTGATTCAAAAAAGTTATTTAAGTTACTTATTATTACTATATAAAACTAGGTTGGTGGAACAGAGAAGAAGATGTGCTGTGTACCTTGTCTACAACAGTATATAAAGGATAAGTAAATGCAGGTTTAAAAATAGTTCTGACGATGGCGTAAGCCGAAAGTTAGCTATCAACAAATATATAAAATAATTTCTGTAGAATTACAATACATCGTTATTTTTCTTACCGTATTATGATGGAGTTCTACCAAGTAAATACCAATTCAGTCAATACTATATAACAATTTTAGCATAATATGAGCAAAGCGTTCTTATGTAATATTCTATCTAGTTAAAGTATCGTAAATAGAGAATTAGTTGGTAATACATGTAAGTATATCTATACATTTTTTTTAAATGAAAATAAAGATGATAAAATGTTGGTCTGTAAGTACGATTGAATGCTTTATATTTTAAGCCCCAGTATAAATTCACTTGCAGTCAGGTAAGTACAATGCCGTACAAAAATGCATGCACTTTTAAAACGGACGAGAAGGTACTCAAATATTTATCCTGCCTCTTACGCTCTGTACTGGAATTTATTATTGATTCAGAGAGATAGAGGATATGATCGTTTCCACGTTTCAGTTATATCCGAATGATGAACTTTTTTTTTACTATTTGCGTCGGAAACAAATGTACAATAGAAAACTGTTTATTTGACCATTTTATTCATAATAATTCTTTAATGCAATGCAGATTAATTGTTAAAAAATTCTTCAAAAAAAGACTAGAGTAATTTTTAATTTTAAGGAATGAATGAAAAGATTATTTCACAATGCATTGGATGGACTCTATTTATATCAATGCAGTACATACAAGCAATCAGTTATTAAAATGCATGGGTAAAGGTATGGTTTTTAAATGAAAATATTTACATTGTCAAAAAAAGGATTTGAGAATATAAATATAAAATATATTGATCGAGTAGGCATTTACTTGGTAGAACTCAACAAAGAATATTTCGGCTTACGCCTTCGTCAGAACCATGTTTAAAACGTGTATTAGAGTTTATACTCATAGACAGGGTGCCCCCTACATCATCTCTTTCTGTTGAAACCATACCAACGTCACATGAAAGAATTTAAATAAGTTTGATTTATTGGTCTAAAGCAATGGTGGGAAACAATAATTTGGGTATTTTTGGGTTATTTGATCGTGTGAAACCACTTAAAATCTGCAATGTCTAAGTGCATCTTAGAAAGAGATGAGGGGGCACCAGCAAAGATATATACCAACAAACATATAAAATAATTTATGTAGAACTAAAATACATTGTTATTTTTCTTTCCGTATTATAAATATAAAAGTTATACTAAAGCATGAATTAAATTTCTAGGTCAGTAAAAATGGTAATTCAGTAACGATTTTTTAAATTTTATTATTATTAAACGACTTCCACTAAAATGATTGATAATTTAAAATGTTATCCTGTATAATATAAATAATGATTTAAAATTAATTTTTTGTCACATCTTTTAAGTGTATTATAAAAAAATAGCTTTGGTCAGGAGATGCTTAAAATAATATACTTACATTCAACATTGTTTTTAAAATATTATTTGAATTGACTTTCAATAAATGATATAATTTGTGTTTAAATGCCAACAAAAGTTTGGCGTAATGCTTTACATCTTATTAAAGTAAACACTCAACAAAAATAAAGCTGAGGACAATAAAAGTTGATAAAAATTCCATTTATATAAAATGGTTATCATCATGAATTCTCAAATCGAAATAGAATACAATATCTTGTATATTAATATATAATTTAAAATGCCAACTAAATACTTTTATAATACTGTGTCGCAAATACAAGAGCTTTTGAAAATATTGCCAACTTAGGAATAATGCCGCAAAACCTTTTATCGTAAAATCTTATGAACCTGTTAATTTAATATGTGTTAAGACATAATGTTTAGTTACCTTTGCAATCTACTGAGGTGGGTTATTGAATATTATAGAGAAATACACCTATAATATACGCGTTAAATCTTTGATGGCAATTTTATTACTATTTGAAGTACGTGTCATATTATCGGTTGAAATTTAACCGATTTGGTGATGTGAAATTGAAGCGTCAATGAAATTATTAAATAATACATATTAATAAACCATAAATTTATATTAAGTAATGTAGTAATTGTCTACATAACTTCAGAATTAAAATGGAGAAACTCAAATTAATTTATAAATACTAAATGTACATAAAACCTGAAGCTACTATTTTGTAATTAAACACATTTTAAATTATCATTACAGCAGGTATCCTAAAATGCTGAAATTTTGAGTAGAACAAGTGTGTATTTGCAAAAATGAATGCATATTTTATTATTATGATTTTTTACACGACTAAAAGAAGATGATATAATTGAAAAACTACAGCCAACGTTCATCAGGTTCACATTTATAGCGTGCTTACCATTTTACTGATATTTAAATTACCGTATAAAACTGGTCCATAATTTGACTTCCCTTATTGTTATCTATTAATTCAACAGTTTTAAAAAATTAAGAGCGGTTCAAATCATCACAAGATTAATCATCATATTAAAACAATCATTATGTGTTTGAGTGTACTAGTGAACTAGTGTATTGATTTTATTAGTGTTAAGGTACTTAAGATAAAGAAACAGTTAAATTATTTATTTAAAGATGAATAAAAATTACCGGTTCCGTAGTGGAGTGGTCAGCGTTGTTGGCTTCCGTGACGGACCTCACGGGCTCCAGTACCTGTACGAGAAGATTTTCTCAGTTGATTTATCGATCCTGTTCGAAGGCATGGGTGTTTGTGTTGTTAAAAACCCCTTCCCACTCTCCCTATTTCAAAAGTGAGAAATGAGCTTACCATTACTCTTTGTATCCTTTCAATCTCTTATCTTTTCGAAAAATAGAAGTTGAGCAACTGCATTGAGATAAACCTCGTAGAGATTCCATGTGCTAGGATTTGGGAGCGGTCATGATTAAAAAAATTGCACCTAAAAGATATAATCAAATTGTAAAAATATAGGATTTATATATTTGTAATAGTTAAAAGATTCTACGTCATTATTTTCTAATGGGTATGTTATATACGTAAAGGCAGTGAAAAAGCCTCACAGCAATACCTTCAGTAAGCTGTCTGTTGTTTGGGCGATGCGTTGTGCGATCCCGTAATATAATCAATTTCAAATCATTAAAAACTTTCTCCCAGTATACTGCACGCGACCATTTGTTCCCCCGTTCGGCACGAGTCCCTGGAGTCCACCCGCATCCAAATCCACTGCCAGTCGGGTTTAGGGGTTCGAGTCCCAACTTTACGCAAGGGTAGCCGGTATCGAGAGGGCGGCACATACCCGCTGCATAATTAATTTGTTTTTAGTGTCTAATGCGATCCTCTTAAATGTACCGAGTAGGGGTTGCTAGGAGACACGTCTTAGCGGCCACTCAACGGGAAAGGGATGACTTTGAGGGTGATTGACGTGTTATCAGCCTTACTTAGCGTTATTATTATTGTCGGCAGTAAGAAGATTTGCGTGCTTTGAGCAGATGTTATGTTGTTGTCGAGAGAAAATCGTTATCAATTTTGAGATAGAGTACGTTTTCGGCTTATCAATCTGACAGGCGTTTTAATTGTAAATCAAAATGACTTTCCCTTGACGTCTGTCTATGGGAACATGTTTGGTAACTGTATATGAGGAATCTCCTTTCAAACTCAAATATGCTACAGTTTAAATGAATCTTATAAATACTTTGACGCTAATCGTTTCTCGTAAAACCCTTTTAGGGCTGTTAGTAATAATATCTACCGATGGTATTCTCAAGAAGCGTTCACCTCGCACGTGACTAGGTAACGTCTTATATACGGTTTTGAATCAGCACGTTCAACTAAAAAAGTCAATACTATGTTTTTTAAACGATTTATTTTAACACTATTGATAAGAATGAAATAATGTCAATGCCCCGAAGTTCTCATGTCACAGCCACAATCAGTTGCACATGCGTACGGCATGTAAGTTCTCACTGAGTTCGGTTTACCTCATTATTGTGTGAGTAACACGTCTTTGGAGCGATTGGGACATACATTTCAAGCAATAAAAGCGATTTATGTTCGGTCCCCTTTTCAAGTATATAACCAAGTAACGATGAAAAATAATATATTATACTAACGAAAAAAGCATATAATGAATACTATTTGGGGTGATTTACTTATTAAGTCTTCATTCTTACTTATCTTTACACTTTTTATCACGGTGTTTAAAATTGAGGAAACCAATTTTCCACAGCATTTTTTATACGAACGTATTTACCGCGAAAGACAAGAGTAGAGTGTATTTATTTTTCAATCTCTGAAAAAAGAAGTTCAATGACTAATAACCAGATCTGATCAAACAAATTCTGTCAAGACTATCCATTTGGAGAAATCATGCTTTTACGAGAAAACATGGCTAATAGAATAAATAATACACGTCTATTTATATTATTGAAGTAACTACTATTAAATAAAGGCATGTTTATTCCTATAAGCAGCCGAATCAATTTTGTAAATATTTCCAAATCAACCGCAAGTCCTTTTCGGGATATATTCAATTCCCCATTTACCTGAGTCCTTTATAAAAAGATGTGACATTATTCGAGGACCGCCATCCTTTGACGTTCGATTACTTTGACGGAGTAATTTCCTCCAGGCATATATTTCTATAGAGATAATCCTCGAATGAACAGTGACATTCGCATACAACTATGTATACCGTCATAAATTATCAACATACATATGTATATAGAAATATAATTTAAAGATAGATAGTTTAGCAAGCAATAATAATAAGTTCACTATTATATTCGTTGATGTTCTCTTTTCAAATAAAAGCGTTTGAAAATTTATATCATAGTACATATAATATTATGATAGTATAACAAAATAATATAATATAAAAAATATCATAACATTATGATATTTTTTTGTATTAGTAAGAATTGAAATATCAATATGATGCAGCTTTTTACAAGGTTGAAAGAGATTTTCGAATACATGCATTGGTGTTAATTGATTGTTATTGCGATGTGGAAAGCGGTCATGGAATTAGCACTAGCATAAACATGATAGATGGTGACAATATAAGTTTCTAAATATTATATCAAATCAATGATACTGAGATATAATGTAAGATTGTAAGGTAATAATTATTTTGAGATATTTTATCAACACATGTTTTTTGGCGCAAATTTACAAAACTACTGAAAATATTTTGATGAAAACTGATTGATTACTTTTCTAATAAGCGATAGCAATGATTTTTGGCGATAAGCATGCGTTTCATATTATCATATTACAAGAACTTTATAATCATTTATTTATTTATCATTATAACACACCAACCAACTTTCTTTGGACACCATTCCAGAAAAAAAATAAGCAGTGTATTTGAATAACTGACAATAAATTATTATTTTGATTGAATTGGAGTTAACTTGTTATAATTCCATTAAAACACGGTGAAAAATAGAAATTTGTTTACGTTCTACAAAAAACTTTGCATTTTACGATGGTGTGAGCCAAAATAGCTTTTAACTTTTTTTTTGTATTTTTTATAGAACTTAAATACATTGCTTTTATGTCATTTGTTAAAAATTATAGTTATTTTTGTTTAAATACGCATATCATCATATTTGACAATAATTAATTCCATAATACTTTTACAATAATTCGCTGTATTCCTAAAGTCCTAATTTCTTCAGTCAGTATATATACTTGCTAGGGTGTTGTATAAATGCTTACAAATGCTTTCTGACATAAGTCCAATCGTAAAATTTTATCATACCTGTAGAGAGAAACTCGAAAAAAAATGATTATAGATAACAGATCCGCGTGTCAAGCATAGACAAGGCCTGCCCAAGGCTTTTATATAAAGTGGGGGTGCTTCGAGGCGGAAGATGCAGACAAAAAGCTCCAAAATCTTACCCCTGCTGTTTTTTTTTTTGTTCACTATTTGTATGACAAGTGCACTTATCTGAGTATTGCAACAGATATATAAAGAAAGAAATTGAATTTGTGTTAAGTGTTTGGGATTGTAACATTGTTTATTTTTATTCGGTGTGAGTGGAAAGAAAATAAAAGTTATTTGCTCTTGTTTTTGTATTTTGATGTATTTCAAAGCCTTTCAAATTGAAACAAAAGTAAGGATTATCATTTGAGTAAGTACACATTTATATTAAGAATGAATACAGTAATTATTTTTATATTTTATTCAATCATTTATTATTATAGAGTGCTGGGAAATTATTCGCTGGCCTTTACAAAGCTTACAAATTAGGATATGGTTAAAAAGTGTCACTTTTTTTCCGCAGTATTTGAATCGGTATTCAAAGTTATCTGCACTGTTCACAACAATTTCAAATTGTTAATTGTATATTATTAAAATTGGAACGTTAATAACAATTATATAAATTAAAATTGTTCATTAAAGTAGTAAACTTTGCCTGCCCATTTAAAGTATTTAAAACTGTCCATATATACTGAGGATGGAACTTTTTCAAAAGAATCGAGCAAAATCTGATGGACAAGTTTATAAAATTTATAAAATGAATATGGAATACCATGATGTAATGGTAAGCAAGAAAGCAGTAAATGACTGACAAACTTTTGAGAAAAATGACATAATGTGTTTTTTTAGTTTTAGTATATAGAATTTAAAAAAAGCGGTATTTGTAAACAAACAGTAAGTTGCATTTACTATCTTTTTGCTAAGAAAACTAGAGTTACTGCATTTTGGTTAAGAAATTCTTATAATTTTAGAGTAATTTATTTATCATACTGCTATAAAAATGAGCACCTTATATAGTTTTCAAAAATATTAATATAACGGTATTCATAGCTCTATTTCAGATTTACTGCCATTTTCATTGGAAGGCAATAAAGCTTTATTCAGAAAAAATAATTTCCTGAAATTTTTTTTTTATCAGAAAATTTGTCGATACAATTGCAACAGCATGAAGTTTGACTAAAACAGTTTCATGAGCATTTTAAAATTGAATTTATAATTAAATCGAAAATTTAAGTGTCAAGTTCATGTGATTTGTTACAATTCATTTACCTATGTGTAATACAAACTCGTTTTACGTAAAATTGAGTTTATTTTTCATTTCTATGGAAATCGTAATTGTTTTCCGCCTTGATCAAGAGCGCACGCAACGTAATAAATCCGAAAAAAGCTCTCTTTGTCTCCTCCCCAAAGACGGCGGAACTTTTTTTAGAATAGTAGGTAGATTGAGCGCAGAGCAGTGAACAGCGACCGGAAGGAAGCGGGAACGTAATTCGCACAGCAGGCACTCATTTCCGGCATCCTGATTCAATCCAGGAAGGAAGGAAACTGGAGGAGGCTCAGTGCAAGCCACTTTGGACTTCAAATGTCGGGACACAAGTGACGTATTTGGGAGTGATGAGTCACGCTCATTATAATATATGAGGCGTTTCCGCCGCGATTTCCACAAAAGGTATTGTATACTATTACTTTGCATTGTCAAAATACAAATTGTAAATACACGAAATACGAGACAAAGCAGAATCAACAGAGCTTTTTACATACCCCATGAAACTATGCACATTTTTTTTTTAACAATATATACATTATAAAAATTTTGAACCACAGAAATAGCTTTTTAGATTCTTGAGCACGTCGATGATTTGTGGATTTATTGGTTATAGTAAAAAATGCATTATTTACATTCGACACAATTGTATTATGGTAAAAATGACACATTTTGTAATACAAAAGCAGCAATATTTACTAAGAAAACTTAAGAAAAATCTTTTGTGGTGTAAAATCGATTTCCATCTTAGTTTTTTTTTATTGTCCTCTTCTCAAACTTTCTTATATTTTTTTAAAACGAAATAAATGTGAATTAGTAGTCTTTCAGAAATATGTTTTTCCCCTGATTCGATTTTGATCAAATATGAATAAATATACCGTATTTATGGTAGATTTAAGGATTAAAACAATATTAAATTCACCCTTATATTATAATGTTTGAAAAAACAATTGGTTCTAAGCTTTGCTATGATTGCATATCTTGTGTTTATACCTCAAACGCAAATTTCCATTTTGTATTTATCGAAATTCCACATATTAGATTTAAAAATGTAGATCACAAGATAAAGTTTATTTTGCTGATAACAGATGTATTTATTGTCTACAATATATATTTTGTAAATAAGTTTGTGAGATTTTGTCATTTTATAATTTGAAATTGAAGCATTTGACAAATAATTTCTTATCAGATTTAATACGAGAAAATGTATAAGCATCAAGTAAAACATAAACTTGTTTGGGAGGCTATTGAAATTAAAGATAAATAAGATGTTTGTACCCTTTGCTTTGTTAGAATCACTGCAAAAGCTGCTCACGCATACATTAAAGCTTAAGTGACAGCGTGTGAGTGTAGCAAGTCATTTCACCCTGTGATCAAAAGCGCGATCAACATGTCATGACGAAATTTAAAATTAATATATTAATATGGAATTTAGACACTTCAAAAGAGATTTTTTTTGATAAAAATAAAATCGAAATTTAAATCTTTTTTGATTGTGTTCACTTTTAAGATTTTTGCATTAATTACATTCTAATCAAGAACTGAAAAGTTCGTGCAGTTATTTAATTTATAGGGCTGTAATATTTTTTACATAAATCTTCCACTTTTTTCATTATTGAAATGAAGCAATTAACTATTATTAATATTAATTAATTAATAAGGTAAACATTTCTAAGTATGAAATTGATAGAATTATACTTCCGTTCCAGGGAAGAAAGCAGTTACTCTGAAAGTAAGTAATGAATGCCATGTGCTTAATATTCATTCATAGAAAATCATATATGGCGCTAAATTTTATAGCAGTAAAATACTCTTAAAATCTTTTGTGAAAGAATCGACATCTGATAATAGTATAAAAATTTCTTTGCAAAAAAGTAACAACTCATAAATACATGAAATAGAAATGAAAAATTGTATCCACACTTTATCAAATATATATGACGAAGCATAAAAGTAATTTTAATAATTGTTCAGATTTAAGATCGTGAGAAAAAAAAATATTTTTAAATTTACATGCTTTCAACTATTTAGTTATATATCTAAGATTATAAGCACAGAAAAATTATAAATCAAACTGAAACTTATCGATTTCCAAACTGTACACATGAAGACATTACGATTGTTTTGCAATGTTATTATCACATATCGACATCTATGTTCTTCTCCATAAAGTACGAGTTATAATTATTTTCACGTTAAGTAGTTTGGTCATATTTGATTGAATGCTATCAGATGTTGAACCAAGACTATAATATGAAGTTACAATAATTTTCCATACATTTAAAATTAGAATCGGAAAATTGTGTATGATTATAGATATAATTTTAACCTTTATTGCGTGTTTAATAGTTCCATTTAGTAAATAAATGGGAAACAACTTTATACATTCACCTCATACGGGGTGTCCCAAATTATTAAATAATTATACCGAAGTGTGTATATGTGAATAAGGGTCTTTGTGTGTGTGCCAAAATAGTAAACAAGCTTATTCATTACAAAGCAGAAATCTTGCTTTGTTGTAAATCAAGGGTGGCAAAAATAATGCCAATTACTAATGCACATATTGCGATCTGATTTTTTTAATCTTTGAAAATACTCACATAGTTAAATATCACGATTTATATTTAAGGGGTAGATAAAAAAGATCTTCCCCTTATTGATAAATGAAAACATATTCACAACTGTATTTGTTAAAGAATAATTTTTATGACCATTAAAAAAAACCTCTACTCGATTATTGTATGTTTTCCGTGGAACGCATCTACCACACAAAAAAAAGGTTTAGGTTAGGAAAAAAAAATGATATTTCATCGTAGATATGCACTATATCTAACCCACACTACCTACCTCAAGTTCATCATCCCTTAGACATTCACTTGACACAACGGTGCATAGAATAATACACAGGAGTTGTGTAAAAACGCAAAAAATAGTTTCGATGTTGTCCTAGAAACAAATATTCAATTTCAAAATACCGATCTTCAAAAGTAAAATACATGTTTCCTCAATCAGATGCGGTTGGTTATTGAATCATTATTTTTTTTTTTTTAAATGGTTGTCTGTAAAGTCGGTTTACGGACGATAGTTTAACGTGACAACGTCATAAGAAAACATTGATGAAATGATTGCATACTTTTATGAATAAAATGGAATCATTTTTATTGAATTATCATTATTTTGTATGGATACGAAGAAGGAGTGAAATGAAATCTACAATTTTTTATTGATATATTTTATTCGCACTCATTAATTCAAGGATTAATTACCTTTATTGCCGCAATTGTTGTTGTAATATAAATAATGAAAACCACATTAACATTTCACTTCACTTTATAAACAGTTGTAAACAGATCACGTGTAGGTACTGTAGGTGTATAAGTTGTGTGCTGCCGCTGTCTCTTTTCTACTTAGACGCATCGACCAATCGAGTGGAAGAGAGATAGATGCGGCACAATCCGAACGGTAGGCCGATCGTGCCTCTCTATCGCTTATCCGCGCTCTCGCTTGCACGCTTGCCTTCGGCGTAAAGTGACAAACGGGACAATGAGTCATGTTTTTTCGTGCGTGCAGCGGGCGTTCATCGATTTATAAGACGTTGCCACGTCAAAATATAACTTTTTTATTATATTTTTTTTTAAAAAGCTATTGATTATTTTTTGGTGATATCGATGTACGTATATACTGAGTTAAATTCACTCCTACAGCTATCCAATCCTACAGCCGGACGTAGCGAGAACGTTTAGCTAACCACTTGTCTTGTAACAGTCTTTTCTATCCCTCTTCTCTTTTTTAAAGTAACGGAATAACAAGAGAACCTTAGAATGCTTCTTTTGAGAGAAACTTTATTATGAGTTTATATCCTCTACATTGGGAATGGTCGTGGTTATAAAAATAAATAATTTAACTGAATGTGTACTGTGCCTAATTTATCTAACTGAAATAATTATAAACTGATTTTTTTTCTGTTTATACAAATTTGCTAAAATAAATAAACGATTTAAAGAATTGAGAAAAGAAGTAAATCAATTTTTTTTCTGAAATTCAAATCCACTCCTGTTTATTTGATAGACAGGGAGACGTTCTATAAAGAATTTTTCTCTCCTTCACAGTAAAATAAAATATATTATTCGTTGAAATGATACTTAATTACAACAAATCTCGTCGAAGATTGACATTAAAGCTAAGTGATTAATCATTACATTTTTCTGCTGATTGTGAATTTCTGACTATTTTTTTTTAATTGCTTTTGTATTAAGTGCCCAATATCTCTTACTTTGAAATTAATTGTTCGTCCGAGCGAAGTGATACAATTGATTTCAATCCACATATCACACCGGCTTCCTGTGGAGTATAAACCCAGGAGCATTATTTGCCACCCCTAGTTAAAACTAATGGGAGAGCCCCAAATATCTTTTGTTCCTCGATTCCTCATATCTTCCAATTCAGTTTACCCAACCAACTCCGATGCTTATTATAAGGAAAGTTAAGCAATGTGGATATGTTTGAACCAAATGCTACTAAGGAAATTATAATATGGTGTTGCGAATATTTTACGAAGACAAATAATAACTATATATTACTAGTATTGCTACCCGGCGTCGCTCGGACTAAGCGACCAATAATTATCTTATCGACATAATTATATCACAAAATCTAACATCCAAAATAGAGTTAAAATAAAATCACAAACTTTATTTAATTTGATGACAGCCCCATTCTCGCCCATTAAAATGTCCAAATTCAAGGAAAAAATCTAATTTGCTGTCAATGAAATGTCAAATAATACCTTCACGTAAATAAAAACATTATTATATTAATAAAAGCCGGGAAAAGTTCAATAGAAGACTAATTTATTACATTTTGACTAAATGTCTTCGCCGATAAAAATTCAAACATATTTTCTTTCATATTCGTTTTTATGGCAACTTAATGACCAACGATGCAAAAGGGAATTACAGACCCACAGACATACATACGCCGTTTCGGTTTTATATATAAGATTACACTAACTTTACTAGTTTTAATAGACTCGACGAGAAATATACCTTGTCATATATTTCTTTAAGCTAATCCGAGGCCAAAATGAAAGTTCTACCATGCTTAGTTAAATAATTAATTTAATGTTCCTGAAATTGTGAAAATGATTAGCTTGTTTTTCCAATGACTAGAACCTGCCTGCCAATAAGGATGCCACTAGGAAGAGCTTTCACGATTTTTAGCGCTATTGCCTCAGATGTTGATATATTCTACGCGGACGTTAGTGGGCTTAGACGAGTCATATTTTTTTTTATGTTTTATTTTTGTTGATTGCGTTGGATCATACAAGGCCAACTTCTTTGTCGATTTCAAGTGAATTTATTTTTATTTCCATATAATGTCTTAATATTTTTCACATTGAAATAGCAATATACTTATGATATGTGATTTTTTTAATGTACGTATAGGATGACTGCAGCAGTGATTTAGACGGCGATAGTAATTGGGCACTTCAACCATCCAAAACAAAGAATCGCCTAGAATTCTCATCGGTGTGAAACGTTAGATACTTTTGTCCATTTCATACCAAAATGAATTCTGAGCAATTCTTTATTTTGGATGGTTAAAGCTGAAGTGCCCAAAAACTATAGCCATCCAACTCACTATAACAGTCATCATATATAAAGATATAAATATTAAATACGATAAAAATAATATTTATTTGATGGAGCTTCATGCTCTGAGGCGCGTAAGCGTCAAAACTCTCCTTCGTTTCTACGTTAACGTTTTCTATGATATATTTAAGTTGCATTACCGTTGAATATTTGCTGACAGAAGGGCGCGATAGCTGTAGTGATAGGCAATCCCTAGTGAGGTCAGTTCAAGAGGTCAGATTATTTTCCCCACTGCCTTGTAAAACTTTTTAGAGGTTTTAGTCAGTATAGTTAAATGTCTGTATAACAGCGAATTACACCCAATAAAAAGCTTTTCAATCGTGCACACTGCACGTGGACAGTAAATTAATCTCGTAATAAATATTACTCAATAATATTTTATACTAAAAAAAGTTAAAAAATTCATTTAAGTAAGCCGTTTTGCAGGGACTAGCTTTTACTGCCTGCCGTATCCAAACGTTTTGATGCCCACACTTGGAATCGATGAAGGGTATATGTAGGAACTTTACGGCAGTTAGTTGAGATAATCGAGTTATTGTTAAGAACAAAATGTATTTGTCTAATGTACTGCATTCCCGTTTTAGCTCTCTCAGAGTAAGGTCGTCTGAAATCTCGCTTCGCAAGATTTCAGCAAATATCTTATTTAGCTCGCCTCTTCGCTACGCGAAAAGGCTCGCATTGCTCTAGCAATCTCTGGAATTCACAACGGACACAGAGTAAGAAACATATTATATTTAGTATCTTATTATACCTATACATATTTTAACATTTTACCGTTTCACTTAATTACTACATGTAAAAGCGTCCCATCGACAACGCTCTGTTCCCTTCTTGGAAGCCCTGCGTTTATGACCGCGTGGGTCCTAAGTACGTCCGGCTGACAGAGCATACAGTCAGCCGAAAGTAAAGTACAGTCGGTCGAACGGAAAGCGCGAAAGCGCGAACAGCAATATTTTGAATTATTATTTATATAATTTGAAATATAATTAAAAATTCCACTCGCTCCGAGGGAAGCTGCCCGGGTCCCCCTAGCGGGTCCCCGCGGCCCCGATCACGTTTGCGCTCGGCAAAAGCTACCAGAGGGCACCGTTCCCCGACGCCCTCACCAGATACACTGAATCACAAGCCAATCGGCAGCATGCCAACTTCACCTACAGCCCCTGCGGTACTCCCGAGACCGGTGCAGCTTCCCGCTGACTATCGCGCTCATACTCAATCCCCTGTGCCACTTTTTAGAGTCAACTCCCACAGTCAACCAGTTTGACCAGTGGATCAGACCCAAGGTGTCTGCTCCCAAACGGCATTTAGCCGCTCCGTCGCCAACTAAGACGACAAACAAATTTATTGGTCTAAATCCCGAAGTCACGCTCCCGTCTGTACCCTCAGCACCCCCTACCATTGGCCCCGCGAAGCCAAAAAAACCCGCGTTCCCCCGTCATAATTTCGGTTGACGACTCAGAGCCTCACGGCACAATCGTCAAAAGACTGAATAGGATACTGGGAGAAAATAAATTCCATACGAATTTCAAGAACGGCACATATGCCGTCCAAGTAAAATCAGTGGAAGCCCACCGTTGCCTTACCGAAGGTCTTCGGAGTGGTAATGCGAAATTCCACTCATTCACTTTACAGGAGGATAGGACCTGTAAAGCAGTCATCGCTGGACTGCCCCTCCTGCCTGTAGAAGAGGTCGCGTTCGCAGTTAGCGAATACGGCTTCAACCCCGCATCAGTATCGCTTCTAAAATCCAAGTCCCCGGCACCTCGTAATTACTTTTACCTAGTCGCCATGCCAGCAGGAACAGACATGTCATACATGTCTGCCCAGATCAAAATTCTTTGTCATGTGAGGGTGACGCTCCAAAAAATTTAAAGGGGAGTGCAAGCGCAAGTGGCACTCAGTGCTTCCGGTGCCAGCTCTTTGGGCACTCAGCCCGAAACTGCAACCATGACGCGCGTTGCGTAAAATGCCTGGAGCAACACGAGTCCCAAGCATGCACACGACCCAAGGGAGGCTCATCCCCAGGGGTCAAGTGCTGCAACTGTGGAGGCGACCACCCTGCAAACTACAGGCAATGCCCAAAACGCATTGCCTACGTCAAATCAATTGAAGCTCGCCGAGCGGCCACCACCGCTCCTAAGGCAAACCCCCACCGATCAGCTGCTCGCGCAGCCGCCCCAGATGTTCTCTTACAAGAGCGCGCTTACAGGGCCTCCCAATACTGAGCATGCCCCCACTCCAGCAGCGACAAAACAACCCATTCCTGCTACTTTAATCGACACCATCAACTCTTTCCTTGACGGTGAGGATGGTGTCACCAATGAAGACATCTCCACCATCATTGAGAGTATTCGCATGTCCCGCGCCATTCGCGCAAGCCCTACAATGTCTCTTAGTGATAGACTCGACAGAGCTCAGTCACTACTTGACAAATTCGGACTAGCTTCCCCGTAAAAAGGCGCAGACCTGCTAGATAATGGACGGCCACTCAAGGTCTTAACGTGGAACGCCAACAGCGTCTCAGCCCACAAACGCCCCGAACTCCAAGAACTACTCATAGAGCTTGGTATAGATATCGTCCTGATCCAAGAGACATACCTTAAGCCTAAACACCGTTTCTCCGCTCACGGCTACGACTGCTACCGTGAGGACCGCCCTCTCCCCGAGAGGGGCGGTGGCGTCATGATATTAGTTCATCGCGATCTCAAGCACGCGCATCTCCCGACCTCTCCTCTAAACGGGTTTGAGTCTACTGCCATAGAAGTAGAAATCAATGGGAAGCCTCACGCTATCATATCGGTGTATGGTAAAGCCAAGGAAAAGTTCCTTGCTTCTGAACTTGATCAGCTGCTCAAGCTCAGAAACTCGGTCGTCTTAGCCGGTGACCTAAACGCCCACCACAGCGTGTGGAATTGCTTCAGAGCCAACTCCCGCGGCAACTCGCTCCTCAAACATTCCGAAAAATCGGACTTTACGATTCTCCATACGGACGAACCAACGCGCATACAAGGTAAAACTCGCCCATCTTTCATTGACTTGGTGATCGCTCAAAATTCTCCGACTGTCGGAAAGCCAAGGGTACTTAATGCGCTTCACTCGGACCATCTTCCTGTCTACTTTGAGATAGGAGGCGCGTATGAAAAAGAAAGAACCCCGCAGTTCGACTACGCGAAAGCAAAATGGCATCTATTTAAAAGGTACATCACGCAAAACATACACCTCACGCCCAAAACCCTGAAAACGGAAGCAGAAATAGACTCAGCAGCTGCCGAGCTAACCGAAACCATCCTCACGGCCCGCCGCCGATACGTTCCAAAAAGTGAAACTCTCACACGCACGCGCTGAGCTCACGGACGAAAGCCGCGAACTCATTCTTAAACGTAACAAACTGCGCAAAGAATGGAACAAAACCAAACGCGAAGATCACTTTGTCAAACGCGAGATTAACTCTCTCACAACCAAAATCAAAGCCACGGTAAAAAAGTCACAAAACTGCTCTTTGGGAAGACACTCTCTCTAGCTGCCGTATATACACCGACAACCCCAAAAATTCACTTTGGGCGCTCTCTAGACGCATAAAAACGTCTTCGTCTGCAATCAAGCCACTCAGGCCTGACCCATCAAGCAATAAATTTGTCTACTCCGATCTCGAAAAAGCTAACGCACTCGCCGATGCATTCGTCAAAAACTTTGAAATCCAGTCAGACACGGACACCGCTACAAAAGCGCTCGTGAAAAAGTCAATAGACTCCCTTGCTTCCCAAGTCATCATCCCGGAAGATGTTAAAATCGTTGAGCCGGTTGAGATTGAGAAACTTATCAAAACACTCGTCGTTAAAAAGCGCCCGGTAGAGATAACATCAACAACACTATCTTGAAACGCCTCCCGCAAAAAGGTATCATTTTCTTAGCAAAAATATATACTGCGTGTTTTCTACGTGGCTACTTTCCAGTAACGTGGAAAACGGCACACGTCGTCGCGATTCCAAAACCTAAAAAGACCACTCATTAGCTGTCAACTACAGACCAATCAGTTTACTTGATTGCCTCAGCAAACTGCTCGAGAAAGTGATCCTAGAACGCTTTCTCCCCGTTCATAACCCTATTCTACCTGAATCTCAATACGGTTTCAGAAAAGGCCTCTCCACCACCCTTCAGCTATCCCGCATCACGGGTCAGATCACCGAAGACTTTTACAGGGGAAGAACCACCGGAATGGTACTGCTTGATCTGGAAAAGGCATTTGATACAGTTTGGCACGACGGACTTGTTCACAAGCTCGTTGAGACAAACACTCCCCCATACATTATTAAAATCATCCAAAATTATCTGAATGACCGATCCCTCTATGCAGCGGTTAAGAAGGAAAAATCTTCTCTCCGCTCAGCCTCCGCTGGGGTACCCCAGGGTAGTCTCCTGGGACCTAGGCTATTTAACCACTTCATTTACGACCTCCCAAATCCCAAAAACTGCTCTGTCGCTCTTTATGCGGACGACACGGCCATCACCTCCACGCACAGGGACCGGGACGTAGCTATACGTCGCCTTGAGTCTGGCACAGCCCAGCTGACTGACTATTTCAGTCGCTGGAGACTCAAAGTAAACGGCGCGAAAAACAGAGGCGATCCTCTTCACGCGTAAACGTAATAACAAAAATTATAACGGGAAAATCACCGTCTGTGGTATCCCTTGCTGTTTCAGCCCAGCTGTCAAATACCTCGGGGTATTTCTGGATTGCTCCCTCACCTGGTCTACGCACATTGCAGAAGCCAGGCGGAAAGCTCACGTTGCAATTGGCGCGTTGTACCCAATATTCAATGCTAGAAGCTACCTCAGCATGGCTAATAAGAAGGCACTATACAACATGGTAATTAAGCCAACCATGCTGTACGCCTCTCCCATATGGTCTGTAGACATCCCCGACAGCAAACTTCTTCTCCTTCAGAGGGTCGAAAATAAATGCCTACGCATAATCACAGGCTTGAAGAAGAACGCCAGCACCCGATACCTCCGGGCGTGGTATAAAGGCCCTGACATTAAAGAGACCCTACGCCTCCACCGTGCCAGTTTCGTGGAAAGCTTGAAGCAGGGTCCCCACCTCGCTCCAACTCTCCGAGCTGTGAAAATATCCAACTTTAAAACCAACTAAAGGCCTCTAAGAACCTCGTCAGGACGATGTCTCAAACCTTATGCTCCACCCACCTTTCTCCTACAGCAATTTCTTCAACAGTGGAGGCAAGCGTGGAAGAAGCCAGCAGCACTGCCAGCTTCTATACTAACGCCCTAAGAGATACATTTTAAGCTACGAGCTAGGCTCGTCGATTTAGTAACAGTTAGGGACTGGGCATGTCTACTATAAGAACAAGTAAACTCCTCAAGTTTACGTAAACATTACGAGCAATTCCTAGTAAGAATTGAAAATTTTTAATGATTCCAAGACAATCATTCTCGTAAGGGGTTTTTCTTAAGTGTTTTCCCCACACAAAGCCCTCAGCTGACAGAATCTTTTAGAAAGTCAATACTTAGCTAGCTTACATGCGGAAAGGGAAACAAAGACTTAGTCTGTATCCACCCTAGCAACAAAATAGCCAGGAAACTAGGAGCCCCGCCTATGGACTCCACATATAGTTTCAGTAGGAAAGTAAAGGTAGGAAAAAAAAAAAAATCTAATGTACTGAATGCGAATCGCTTGAGCACGTCCTAAGCCGTTATAATTTAGGAAATAATATTATCATGTGTATATTCATCTTTACGGCCTTGAGAATTTTAAGTACGGATCCTATTTTCATAACTTTACTTTGCCTTATATTGAAATTGTAAGTAGCATCTCTTTTATCGGTAATTTACGACATCGATAAAATTTTCGATGTTCATTGGCTTAGTTTTAGAAGTTGATAGACTTTATGAACTCAATAGAAGTTCGTAATAAATTAATAACAATTTTCACTAAATTTATCTTGATATAAAATTAACTTAAATAAAACATTAAAAACATGTCCTTTCTCACTAAGCTCATAAAATTTCTAATACGACATCTCAATAAAGACACTTTATCAAGTACTGGTTCATAGATGGCAGGAGATTAGTAAACTTTTTTTTATTACCACTCGTCACCTTACTTTGAAAAGGTACTTATTGATATTTTTGCCTAAAATGACCCTTTGGCCGGAAAAGCTTATATTTACTGCATTCTATCATATATATGAATTTCAGAATTATTTATGGTTGAATAACAGAGTTAGCAGAATTGCAGAGTTGCACTGCATCTGCACACTTTTTTATTAAATTTATTTGACACAAGTTCTAAGATTTTTATCATTATTTATTTAAGATCATTATTTATCAGCAAGAGTTGTGAAAAAATACGTAATTTGAAACATTGTTACAAGTGGAGTTTAATCAATCGAAACTTCAAACGCTTATATCTCAAAACAGTGTCAAGAGCAGTTAGAACCTTTCCAGAGAAAGGTGTCGCACTGACTCTTTCATTAATCATAAAGGTCCAATAAGGGATAATCATTAAAGATAAAAACGTTACATACGGCAATAGCTTTCAACACAGATTCAAAAAACAATGAAATCATTCTGAGAATCAAACCATTGAATATGCAATGAATAAATTACGACGGCCCTAGATTGTTTATTTATGGATCCACGAAAGCAATCCAAATCTGTATTTTGCCGAGTATTTTACTCTTAACGGCCTTATATACTAGTATATTTTTCGTTTTTCATCCGAAGCTGAGCGTCAACGTCGTCAGCTACGGTTACGGTTGCGGGGCGGGGCGTACGGGCTCAAATCCGAGTCCAGGCAGCTTCATTTATCAATAAAATTATTGACAACAGTTCGGAGACAAACCTTATTTTTCAATCCGATTCTACGAACGGGAATAAAGAGAGTTATATGCTGACTTCTATGCTTGTCCTATTACTATCCTTTATATCCCTTTTAACCATGTCCGCTCCCAGTTTGGAGCATATGGACTCGTGGAGATTATCTCAACATATGTTTTTTATTCGAAAACTGCTTGTTAAACAACCTCTCTTTTTCGAATAGAGTAGGGATGGAAAGGGTAAAAGTACTAGTGATTTACTAATCGCTGTCACTATGCGTCGCTATTTGGAAAGGTGGGAAGGGATTTAACAACACAAACACCCATTGCCTCTGAGCAGAATAGATTTATCGACTGAAAAAATCTGCTCGTACCAGGAATCGGACTCGGGCAGTCCGACGCAATAGACAACGACGTTGACCATCGAACCACGGACCGGGGTATATCCCTAGTTTTTACAAAAAGAGATGTTGAGCAACTATATAATAAGTAGTTCTTGTAGAAAAAATTCTTTTGAGGTTAACTACATTAGGGCTACACAATATGCAGATATGCTTAAAATATAGCATGAATTTTTGTAGTAAAGTGTCATTGAATGATCAAAAGGGGTATCGCAAGAACCCAACATTTAGCTGATGTCTATGGCAAATTACTTTATCAACAAATATGAGCAAATGCTATCTACGATTTGCGATGAAATAATAAACTAAATAAACGCTTCAAAATTATAAACGATTTCTATAAATAAAGTAATAAAAATGTTATATTGATTGAATTACCTTGTATAAACCTCATTATATTTGTATAAAAAAGCATGTCTTCATCAACTGTCACAAAGGATATATCTCCTAATTGACATCAGGACATGATTTCATTGAATTGAACTAATCATTTTTAATCCACTCTAACAGTAGTGCGTAAAACACGTGCACACGAGAGGGCGTACGAATGGTATTCGCCAACAACTCGCCCCAGAAAAGAATTAGATAATTTATATTAATGTTGGAAATTATATCATGATGTTATTTACGAGTGGGCATTAACGAAGTCTTAACTTGTGAAGTGTTAACGGTGTTCGTGGGTTGAGTGTTCCATTATGAATGGTTTCAAACAATTCTTGGATTTTCGATCGAGTATTTATATATCTGTAATGCCCTTTACGATCCTCTCCCATCCGTCTGATCCTTCAAACAATCTCATCGAGAACAATTCATTTACCACTGGTCCTGAATTTACTTCATCCTTCTATAGCGTTCAGTGTTACCTTAATCGTTGAATAAATGAGTGAAGACAATTATAATTTTTTAATCCATGTCCTTTCTTAATTTGGATTCCTATCACCAAATGAAATATGTTTAACTTATAACAATTTGTATCGTTGAATAAATGAGAGTGAAGACAATTATAATTTTTTTAACCCATGTGCTCTCTTAATTTGGATTAAAAGCCTTCTAATGGAGGTATATATACATATTTTTTTCTACGAGAACTGCATGTTATTAGGTCACTCAACCTCTTTCTGCGCGATGAAAGTAGGCAAAGGAAAGATTATCTAGGAGAGGAGAGAAAAAGTGATTAGATCTCTTTATACTCGGATGAGTGGGAAGGAATTTTAAGACGTCAAAAACACTCACGCTTTCAAACAGTATCGATAAATTGGCTGAAAGAATGCTGGTTCTATTGGGGCTCGAGCCGGTCCGTCACGGGCCACGGCCAACGATATCAACCACTGCACCACGAAACCTACGGTTATATTGTGAACAATGTAAAATAAATTTATATTCGGGATGGTTTTACTGTTTAAAAATAAAGGTTTTCTTTGACTGTGGAAGTAGGTGGGAAAAGAAATTATTTTTTGATTGTTTTGTGCAAACAGTTTTTATATTTATAAAACAATGTTACAGCTTAAAATATAAATATTTTTTTACTCTACAGTCTCTACACCAACTAAAATCATGAAGATGTTTCACATGATTATTTATTTGAATACCAATAAAGATTTAACTGTTACTTAAACATTATTCTATTTTTAGATTTTAAGAAAAACATTTTTCATAATTGTGTTAAGTTAATAAGTTGACAAAAATCCGGGGTCCAGTGTTCATCGGCTGTTTGTGCCATAAGCTCGCCCTATTCACTCTTCTGCCACCCCAATAATAGTGAGTATTTGAATTTCAAGAACGTGGCAACTTTGTTTTCTAATAGCAATAACATAAAATGCTACATCAGAAAATAGAAAACGGAGACGGCAGGTTCTTTGATCATATTAAATCAAAGCGACGGTAGTAATGCCATGTTAAAAGGTTCTCGGTGCTTAAAAACGATTACGGATTTTGAAAAGCTGATCAAATATATATTTGCAAAGCGCAGTGCTTTGGAAAGAGCCACAGAAATAAAAGCAGGGAATCATTTCTATTAAAATACAGTAAAAATAATATTTACGTTTGTTATACTTTAAATGTTTTAATTGAGATTGATTGGTGTAGATTCAATTAAATATGAATTTATTGAAGTGATTACAGGCAAATAAATTATACATGTAATAAATCATTGATAGGGATGTACACTGACAAACAAATTTTCAAATCACAGCTGTTAGTATGTCACCAAATGGCAGCGCCACGTGACAAGGTTCGCGTAACACTTGAGTTTACACACATCATCAACCGTTTGAATAAGTCTGCAAGCAATGTGTTCTACTGTATATTGCACGGGTAAATCACGAGAAAATTCTTAACGAACAGCCTTAAATTTAAATATGTAAAGTCGAAAATGTTCACGATGACCGAAAGTGGTCCCGATCTCTACCAAATATATGTAGAATTAGTAAGAAAAGTTGTATTACTTATTTGAATTGATGCTGTTCCACCGATCATTGACAGTAAACAAATAAAAGGTGAACAAAATAATAATACATGTTTAGTACTTTTTATACATAAAATTTACTTTATCAGAACCAGTTTCGCTCATGGTGAGCATTGTCAACTGATAAGGAATACAATAAAACAGTGATATTTATACAAAAGTTAAGTATGAAAAACAAGGTATGACAAACAATTGGTAAAACAACTAAGCAAATAAATTAAAATTTGAAGCAAATTACAGAGTAAAAAAATGAGTGCATTTAATAAAATGTTAAATAAATCTGCATATCTGTCAAACGAATTAGATGGAAAAATAAATTAAATTGAGCCATCATTTTCCTGTGAACAGAATAAAGGCTCAAAAATGAGTGCATTTAATAAAATAAGGAAAATATTTTTTTTTTTTTGTCTGTCAACCATAATTAGGAAATCCAATAATTATTTCAAATGAGCCAACGGGTATTTCCTGGTGAAGAAACGAAGACTAATTGATTTAAAACAAACCGGAAAATATTTATATATTTTTTTTTATAGAAATAAAAATACAGAACCGGTTTCATTGAATCGGATATAACAAGGTGATATTATTTTCAATTGATAATACGTTTCATGTGCGAAACCAGTCCTGATCCAATAAATTTAATGTGGAATAATTACTAAAAATGTATTATTATTTTTATTATAATGCCTTTCCACCAAGTATTGACAGTGAACACCTTAAAAGTGATAAATAAAAGGTGATAAATAATGATTGGACATCTTTAAAAATGAAGTAAGCCGCAAATGTAAAAGATTTTTAAATTTTTTTTTATTTTTTGGAAATGACTTAAGAATGAAAAAATTTTGTTTAAATGTGTTAACCTAGGTCCTAGAAAAAAGATCAAATAAATATATTTTTTATATGATTGAATGAGAAAAACGTCACAAAAATCTTCAATTTCAAAAAGTTTAGGAATGGTTTGAAACATACATCTTTAATGTGTACACTACCAAAAACAATGGAAGCTTTAGCTTCTCAACTACAAGATGGAAACGACAAATTTATTTTTACTGAGAAATAAAATAAAATACAATGTTTGATAAATGAATTCGTGGGTATTTCATTTTAATTAAAATCTAATAGTTCAATGATGTTCCTTATTCTTCTCTTTCTCTGCACTTGCGATGGTATATTACAGTTGTGGTTACATGAATAAGAAATATTAGGCACCTTTTAAGGAGATGTGAATCATTTATTAAACCGAAGAAAATGCTTAATGCGTCGCATGTATGGATGATAAATTTTGCAGCCAAAGGCAGAAGAGGAGATTAAAATATGTTGAAGCAAATTGAATTTGTGGGAAAGCGAACGAATACGTAAGATGACATACCCATTGCTTTTAAGTTATGAAAATTAAATGAGGTATTATGCAGATCATTTTGGTTCTTTTAATACGTAAAAATGATTAAAACAAAACGATATCCAAAAGGCTGTAAGCTTTAGATAAAATCTAAAATAATTATGTCATTCAAATTTCAAATATTATATCACAACGAAATCATAAGATCCCTCAAGTTCATATTTTCTCATTATTATAAAATGAATCTCATATTTTATTCATTTTGAAAAGATACAATACATATCAAAATGTTACTGTGTTAAAAATATATATTTTATTTTTAATGTTTTAACTGCCACTTTTAATTTAGGCATTATTTAAAATAAATAACACGATTTTTTGTACTAATTCAGAGTATTTAAAAAAAAATGATGACTGGTTTCGGGCCGTTGATAATACCCGTGATGAATGAAACTGGGCGGATTATAATAAAATATGTGAAATTAGTATAAAAAGAATTGTTTTTTATTACACTGAGAAATAAAAATATATTGGTTTAGGTAAAATGATCATTGATTCATAGTTGCTTAGAAAAGATAAAAATTATATAATGATACATGATTTCAAGAGCTTTTGTATTCTGGATATTTGCCTAGGAAATGCGTGTCAGGTTTCAGTCGTTAGTAATTACCGTTTCTTCGTAAGTTACTGTACTTATATGATAATTTGTTCACATTAGAGTTGTTGAAGAACTTGTTACTATCCATTTGTTCAACTACTAAAAATGTCAATGTGAAGGAAAGATGGAATGAGCAAGAAAAGAACATTTAAATTTTCTTACCGGTCTCGTTACCCCAGTGTTTAAGAGGAAATTTGTGATATCCATGCTTTTCAAGAAGTATTCACAAATCAGTTTATTTAAAGAATTTCGTAGTTCGATCTCAGTGTAATCGAATAAGATGGATTTCCAAATTCCTTGACCACTCAAATACAAAACTCGCAGAAAAATAAGAGAAAACGATTGGTTTGAACTGACATCAGTTGAAGCATTTTGTAAAAATGTCGTCTGAAATCCTCTCAGAACACTTTGTTTCAAATCAATGAATATGATATTAATTAAAACCTTTCTACCTTTAATGTGTTGTTATTATAGGCAAAGATTTTCTATTGCGCTATTTCATAATTTTAGTACTTCGATTGAAGCTTTATTGAATTTCAATATCAAATTTGAATATTTTCTTCAATTAATGACCATGACTCTTTCGTCATTTTCAAGTATTGGATATGGAATTTATAAGTGAGAGAATTTATCTGTGCGGTCGACCACAAAGTGTTTCGAAAATTTTCGAACATATTTCTCAAAACGCATTAGGAATTGCTTTCAACGCGAATGCCTTGTACCATAATGTCATTTGTCGTCGAATCTGGGGTTGCACAATATATGATGTAGATGCCTGCCGAGTAAATATTCCCCTTTCTGATGTACAAATTTTATTTGAGTAAAAATAAGATAAGTCGTGTAGACAAGAGAACGCAGTTTAGTTGAAACATTGCTTTGCGTTATTTCACTAGCGACTCGTCAATATAAAAAAAAATGTCTTAAAAAAACAGTTTTATTTCATTTAAATTCTCGTCAATGTAGGTATGTGAAAAAAACACCAACATAAACCCAAATTCATTCATTTATTTATTAGTCTCCATATTTCACTATGAAAGCATGAGTGGTTCCTAGATGTATAATCAATTCATATTTTTAATCGATCAACAAAAAAAATCTTGAATGATAAACAGTACATAACCTTATTTTATTTTTTTCATATCCAGCATATAACAGCAATTACTTTGTACACATTTGAATCGTTTGAATTTTGTAATTTTCCATGAGTTTCGTCGCTTACGACCCGGGTTTCGCCACTTGGAATTTTCAGGAACTTTAAGTGCACAAAAGAACTTGAACTGACTTTGTACTCATTTGCGATAACTGATATAAGTCTTGATAATCTCATTTTATATACTCATGAAATTAGTAAAAAAAGGAGATTTAATTTAATAATTGTCTATTACAATATTGGTCAGGACCATGGTCGAGTGTCATCGTTGTTGATTTCGGTTGCGCATGGCACGGCTTCGAATCACAGAAAGAGATGGATATCTGTGTTTTTAAAATTTCCTCCTGGATGGGTATCCGATCGGAACCTAGCAACAGCGATTAGTTCACCACTAGTCTTGTTCTAGTCTTATAATTTAAACTGCTGCTCTTGTTGAAAATTTATGTGAAGAGACACTCCGGACATAAATGAAATTTGACTTATACCGGTGGTGGAACGAAATACAAGTCGAGAACTACCTGTGATTAATATATTAGCTCACGAGAACCAAAAATAAAAATAATGATGTGGTAAACACTGCCCCAGACTTGAAATTCTGTATTATAAATTATTTGAAATAACGTAATTTAAATTATATTCGCAAATGCATGGGGTTGCTAAAAGAATAGGAATGTCGGTGAAAAGTACGAAATGAGAACAAGCTTCATGCCGTCACTGCTTCCTACTGCACAGTATGCATCCATGTACGACACTACACGGAAACGTACTTAAGACTTAAGGAAGAAAGCTATAAGTGCTTAATTTTATCGCTACTTCTTGTTTTCAAGTGCATTCATTTTATTGTTTTCGGATTCCGCATAAAATATTGCTCTTTTGCCAGAGCAAAATAAAGCCATAGTTTTTGGCAGCTGCAACGACAATTAATTATTGTCCAAACAGAGGTAGAACTTAAAATTCATAGCAAAGTTATATTGCTGTTGTAAAAAATACTTTTTTGCTGTTGATTAACAATTGTTAGTTGTAATTAAAAGCTTTGCCTTGCTTTTGATATCATTATTTTTTGACTATAATAATTCCACATCTTTAAAAAGATTGGCACCAGTTTGGCATATATTGATTACTGTCAAATGATTAGTTGATTAGATTGTCATTTAATAATGGTTGTAATGAATGACATCGGTCCTGATACAAAGAGTATGATCATTATTATTGTAGATAGTATTGCGTCCGGTAACATTTTTTAAGTAGGAGAATTTGACCCGAACTTTATGATTGAATGAATAAAAAGAACTTTTATTATTGGGAGGCATAACAATGTTTTAACAAACAATTTTATGATTTATGATTCCAATACTTAAGTGATCAAATCAGATTCGAAGCAACGAAATTTAAAAAATGCTCAATTATAATACAATATTGATTTTATTAAACCTCTTGGACAACACAGTTCTTATTTTCAAAATTATACATACGCATTTTATTTACTTGTCACTCTTAATGTGCTGGAACAGATGCCTTCCATTACGCATGATGTTAAAGAAAACCGGATAAATTACCCATCCATCCCAAAGGTCTAACTTTATCTAAAGATGCACTGGATTTATATTGAAACTCTTTCCTACTGTTTACAATAACACCGTGTTAAACCACTGAGAGTTGATTTTTTTTATAAATTTGTTTTATTTTTTACACTCACCATCAAATTTATATATTACTATACATGTGGTGGTCACAGCCAAATTAAAAATATCAGCTTTTTAGATAGTGACCGTGTTACGGGAAAAGAAAAGAAAGTCGGATATTTTTAATTATTCATCCTTCAGATAATTGTGATTTAAATTTGGTTTACATTGGTTACATGATAAATTTGCCGTCGAACTGAGATTTTTCAGCTTATATTAATATTCATAAGAATGAATTATACATATTAAGTCATGATAATAATTAAGGATTTCGACTGGTTGTGCTTGATGGAATTTCAATATCAAATTTGTATTGTTTGAATTTTGTACTTTTCCATGAGTTTTGTCACTAACGACCCGGGTTTTACCTTTCGGCATCTTCAGGCATTTCAAGATAATATGACATGATAATAAGTTAAATTACATCGTACTGACAGACACGAAAATTCTTTTCTTATTATAACAGTCCACTGAAAACTTTAGTGTCATTAAGAGTGCAGCATTTTCTTCGCAGGATATTTATTCCTGAAAGCATATCTTACGCTTGTTTTAAGTGTACATAATTCTCTTTATAGTTTCATTAAGATGATGTTTATATTAATATGCGCGACACACATTTAATTCAATGCCTTACTTTAATTAAAATAACGTGTTGCGAACGTGAGCGAGTATATAAAATTTGACGATTTTTGCAAGGGAGCTTTTGACGACGTCATTAAAAAGTTTTTACTCGACGTCGAGCCACACTAGCGCCCTCGTCGTGCGAACTAGTATTTAATTCAGTCGCGGCTAGGTGGCGTTGCTCGTCACCCAGGGCGGGAATTTAGTTCGCGCGGCACATTCAAGCCGATAGGTTGTCTTTTGGCCGTCTGCTACCCTCTAGAGCAGAATTGAAGCTTTCGAGATTGTTTCACCGAGTTTTACGGAATATTGCAACAAAAACACGTATCAAAGTTGGTGCACGTCTTTAAATATTATACAACTCGTGACAGTGTTAGAATGAAGGTTGTTATAAAACTTTATAAAGTCATGAAGACTTAATAAGTATTTAAAAGTTGTATGTTTAAAATACAAGTTCTTAAATATCTGCAAACATTGAAAGCTTCCTTGTCTAATAAATAGTGACATTTTTCGACAGTTTAAAACAGATTTTTTAACACCTGTTTAGTTTTAACCAATAAGTTAGTGTTATGGTTTTGAAACTGAAAGCAGGAAATAAGTAATTATATTTATTTCTATGGACTAAAATTTTTCAGAAGAGTTTGGTGAAGAGATCAAAGGTAAGAGACATATCAGTATTTTTATAATTGTTTTCTTAACTGATAATTATTTAAATATTTGTCAAGAAATTTCAATTAACCATTTTATTCAAATTACATATGCGGATTGATAGCTTTTATGTGACTTAAAATTTTATACCCGACGATTATAAGACGTTTAACAAAATATTTTGAACTTCTTTATTGAATTTTTATTTTTGGAATAATTTACTCACTTCTGATAATAAAAAAGAAGTCGTCATATATTTAATTATAATTTTATTTTAAAGATATGTTTTTGTAATCATTGGACGAAAAAAAAATGGCAATAATATACCTATCAATCAACCTAAAACATCTTTTCTGATTATAATTTTTATGAAAATAACCTTTAATTAAGTTGATATAATTTATACAAAAACTTCAACGTTGAAAGTTATTAAAGAAAATAAATAATCGTGTAGATATATTTTCTATTAATACACCACTGAAACATGGTAAAAAATGTTTTTTAAAATTTTATTTATAACAATAAAAACTGAATAAAATATATATTATTGTTAAACATGCCCAAGAAAGCATTCACGTGACAAAATATAATTAAATTCGTCTTGCAAAAAAAAAGTTGTCTCTAAAAAATTATTTTTTACTGGATAGTTTAAATGTATCCCAAACACGTATCGCATTATTTTTTATGTTTATATCAAACATGTTATGAAAGAATTTATATGGAATTCTCATACTAGAAAAAAGCTTTGGAATATCTTTGATGACCGTTATCGTGACTACTAGAGAATGAAACTTATTTGTCGCTAAATAGTTTTGTTTGATAAGCATATCTTTTTATTTATTTCTACTATCGTTTTTGTATTATTTTATTTAAAAATATTTGCTACGCTCCAACAATATGTATATCTAAGATTAAAAACTCAATCATTATATATTAGTTTTAAACTGTAAATATACAGTATGGTGCCCGGTCCACGCTGCAGTGGTCAACATCGTCAGCTTCCGTGACGGATCGCCCGGGTTCGATTCCCGGTACGAGCAGATTTATTCAGCCGAAAAATCAATTCTGTTCGAAGGCAATGGGTGTTTGTATTGTTAAAAATGCCTTCCCATCTATCCGATTCCAAAACAAACAGGGCACGTAGCGAGAGTGATTAGCTATCCACAAAGCCTTTCCTAGTGCTCGTTTCCTTTCAATGCCTTCTGAGGAACTGAGCAACAAGCAGCTTTCGTAGTAAAGAACATGTTGAGTATGGAATATGTTTTATTGAATTAATTAAAATACAACGATTTTTATTTTATCCTAGTGATGAAAATTTTCACTCATTATAAAGCAATTAATTTTTTTTTAAAATGGTTTTAATTTCTACTCCCGTTAAAATAAGGGTAAGATAATGAGGAAATAAATATACTGCTGCTTAGTAAATCACTGTCCCATCCCGATGCTCTTTTAAAAAACTATAGTGAATAGAAAATTAAGGTCTAAAGATATACATATTTATAATTGAAGGCGCATATAATTGATAGATTTACTATGTAATTACGATACAGTGGAACCCCGATCTTACGTTCACGCATTATACGTTTTCCCGCGAGGTGCGTTCAATTTCTACAGTCCCGTTAATATTTAAAACATTTCCGCATTAATCGTTTGTTTTATACGGTCACTTGAAAAGCGTAGAATCGAGGTTTCACTGTAGATGAAAAATGGTATGCTTAAAATAATAACAATAGAGTTTCGTCTTTCGGCATCTTCAGGCATTTCAAGTGCACGAATGTATTTGAACGGGCATGGAAATGTTACAATATTAAAACAATTCAAATGTGATAATGATATTCCGTCAAGAATTTCTAAATTATAATAACGATTTTTTGGATAAATCAATGTAAGTATTCAGTGATTGTAAGGTTATTCTGGAAATTTTGACAAGCGATTTTCATTTAATATCCTATGGCGGCGGTGGTATTTATTGAATAAAAAATGCGGAATCGAGTCAAAAATAATTTCAAAGTAATTTATACGGTCTGATAGAAAAAAACGTCGAATCTTATTAAGTCGTTTGTCAAAGTTATGTCATTCATAAAAAAAAACAAAACGTTTATTTATACAACAGGGTAGATTTGCTTATCGATTCAACATTTCCGGGAAAAACTTCTCTTGTTTTTTACATAACATGTGAAATATGTAAAACAAAAAAAATATTTGTGTCATTTATTATAATAAAATCACATTATTTTGGTTAATCTTAATTCAAACTACATAATAAATATGGTTTGTTTGTTTATTTAAGAATCTAAAAGCGGTACATAATAATTGTTTGGATCAAAATTAAAACAAATCAAAGCGTCGCATCTTAGAGATCAGAATCAAATTTTAATTCAACCATTTATTTAATTTAATTTATTTGGTTTTGCCAAAGACAGAGCTTAATACTTGAGTAAGAGAGAATAATTATTAATGGACATTCACTGCTCATCTATGTTATATAACCGAATCTAATATAAATAACACAAGTTTTAATATAAAATTTAAAATAACTTTGATTATTCCACGTATTGTGTAACTAATTGTGACACGTGTTTCGCCTCTTTCAGAAGCATCTTCAAACTTACTATCGCAAAGTTTGCTTAAGTAATGAAGCAAGATAAATTCTAACATTTTAACATTTTAAATTATGAAATTACAAAATGGATTACGGGTTTTATATTTTTATTTTGAAAAAGATATATTATTAAATAATATTCTTCACAGGACAGGTTGCTCACCTCTGCTGACATTATTCCCAATTCAAAAGAGTGATCACCCAACCTAACTGATTGATTGCAGCTCATTAGTTTATAGTTTATTAGTTTGTAATGTTTAACGTCATTAGAAATATATTTGTTTGCTTTGTTTCGATTCTATAACCCTCTCTTGGGTCCCTTAAAAAGGAAAAATCACAATCTAATTGATTGAGTGATTGCACCTTATTAGTATCATTATTTTAATGCATTTTTTGATTCTATCACCCCCTTCCTTGTTTCCTTTAGAAGGAAAAAAACCCGTAATCCATTTTTTAATTTCATAATTTAAAATGTTAAAATGTTAGAATTTATCTTGCTTCATTACTTAAGCAAACTTTGCGATAGTAAGTCTGAAGATGCCTCTGAAAGAGGCGAAACACGTGTCACAATTAGTTACACAATACGTGGAATAATCAAAGTTATTTTAAATTTTATATTAAAATGAACTTCCACAAAGTTACCGCCGAAACCATCAAAAACACAAGTTTTATTTAACTTAGACTGTTATAGAATATATAGTATACGTATTTTCTTTTATATTATTGATGTATTAAATTAATTGGTGAAGATTTGTTTATTTTATTATTCCAGTATTATAATTGGAGTAGCAGTTGATCGTCAGTCATATTTACTTAATTAAAATCAATTGAAGCTTTACTGATGAAATTTAGTCTAAGTCACTTGAGATCAACTCCATTAGAAATATCATTTCATGCCCCGAACATAAAATATTGAATATTAAAATTAAAACAAGGTTAGTAATACGTTTTAGCTCTACAAAAATTGTAATTAAAAATTGTTTTGTAGAACTAAAATAAATTGATATTTTGTTTACTATAGTAAATTCTAATTCAATCAATTTACTTTGGATATTGATCTTACTTGGAATTGTGTACGAATTCGGTATGTAGTGGTAATTAAACGGAGATATTAGTCCTTGAACATAATTCGAGTAGGTTGATTCGTTTCATAATAAAATATTCGTTATTTAATCAAATAAGATTAGAAATAGAATAAATTAGGATTAAGAGTAAATGAAGACTCGTGTCTTCATTTACTCTTAATCCAATACGGAAAAATAAAAGCGAACACCCACATAATAGTATGATCTATTTTTCGTATAGCGTCGGTCAATTTTTTTGTTAGTACCTTTGTTAACATTTCTTAGAATAACGGGATGATAAGATGGGCCCTAGCGAAAATTACGGTGATTTTCCGAGGGATAGCGTCTCCCAGGAAATACCGTAATTTTATTATGTCTATGGGTCGAGTTTTGGGATTTTTACAGAAATAGCCAACGTCTGTGTGACAGAAAATGTATTTCTACGAATGAATGGTGATACAAAAAATATTTATAATAAAGAATGACAATACACGTCATCCTTGGTGTATTATCTCAAAATGGAAAAGCTTGTTTTTTTTTGTATTGTGTACTTTGTTTGAAAATTACTTTTTTTTTGCCAACGCGATATATTTTAAAAGCGAGAGTTTCCAAGGATTTATAATTTGAACTGAGCGACAAAAAAATAAATGTTTAGTAATATAACGAATTCTGGATTTAAGGAATAGATTGCTTGATAGAAAAAAACGTGAAACAGCTTATTTATGTAGTGTAATTTAGTTTTTGTGAATCATATACATTTAAACTAAAAAATATCTTGTTAAAATGAAACTGCATTTTGGGGTAGAGCAAAATAAAATGATTTTCTTTATTAAAATTATTTTATCGTCATATGATTACAATAAATGTTTTGTTAATTATAGAATTATGTGTCTAGTTACGCTTGAAATGTAACTGTTGATATTTCTGGAAAGAAAATAGGTACTTGTTCTATTTTGTTTGGTATAATAATATTGATTAGTCTTTTGTACAAAAACTGAATTACCCGGACATCCCAAAATTTGTCATAGTATATCTTTGCATTTAATCATGTGTATATGTTACAGTAAAACTGTACTCTCAGTGAAAATGAATTCTTCTCCTAGCTGTCATTGAAATTAAATTTAACCGCCCTATCTTCAGACCAATGTTTGTCTGTGTTTTTTTTTGGTTCTCTTTTTATGAAAGGGACTACATGCTGATTTTGTTTCAAGAAAACCGAAATTTTAGGCCGGCAAATCATCGACTTGGGCCGATAATTTCAATGATCGTGACCAGTGAAATCATGTTGTCTTACAAATCTATTACTTGATACATTTTCATTGAGAATACAGTTTCAGTATAACATAGACAAAATGAAATGTCAATAATACATCAGCAGACAGATGGTTAAATACCGTCAACCAAAAAATCAAAAGCTACAAGAAGCTTCGTCAAAGTATCATAAAAACAAACTCAAATCATCCGTGCACTTGAAATACCTTAAAATGCCGAAAGCAGGGACAAAAGTCATGAAAATGTTCAAATTTTAAACGATTAAAATTCTATCACGTAGCTTCAGTCAATATCTTTCAGTCATATATAATATAAGTTGTGACAAAATCGAATTGAAAAAACATAAACATCCCGAGAGTTGACATACCTAAATGAATATTTTTAGCACAGATGCCATCGTGTATGTGTGTTTATTTTTACGATGCTATCAATTAATTTTTGAACGTCAAGATTAACAATCGAAATTAAATATTTTTTAGGAATTTTTCATTCGATCGCAATAAATCAAACTTAAAATTTGTTAAAAAAACAAATTATCAATATTGCAGAAACGCTTTTCGTTGATTTATTGCAAATGATTAAAACACGAAAATTCAGATTCTATTTGCTGTATTATTTATTTTGACCTGAATATTTCGGAATCATCATGATTTAAAAATACCGCTTTGTTTATTTTATGCACTTTTTTTCTAGGAATAATAAATAATATTATTTTTAATTTTTAATTTTAATAAGAAATAATAAAATATTTGGCATTACAGCTTACGCCAATGCGTCAAATATTCTTAATTGTGAAAGTCATACGAGATTAACTCGATGATAAGTAATGAATCAGTTGTGCACAAAATCAACGATAAATAACATACACCCAGCCCAAGATCTCTTTTTCAATTGAAAAAATCTGACCTTGCGGGGAATTGAACCCGGGTCTTCAGATCGCTAGGACAAAGCTCTTGCCACTAGACCACAGAGACCGACAAAACATTAGATGAGATCAGCCATACCCAACCTTTTTTCCTTCCGGGCCGCATTCCGATTTTTGCTTCTCTACGTGGGTCGCAACATATTAATAATAACATTTAAAAATAAAACATGTGTATGTGTTATGATGTCAAAATAAAACATATACATATGAATTCATTTATTTTTCAACGTGAAAAATAACATTTAACAACAAATAAAATACGTAAAAAGTATACAAAAACACCGATTTAAAATCTAAAATCTTTTACTTAAAAATTAATGTAAGTTTTGATATTGAGTCAAACATTTCACTATCTTCGTCAAATCACCTTCCTGATTACTAAAGGGTACTCTTAATACGTCGTCAAGGTGAGAATCAAAGCAGATTTCTATATACGCTCTTCCTGCTTCTCATTAAAAAAAAACTTCCAGATCTGTATCGTTTTTGAGCTCGATAAATTCATCAAATAACTTTGCATATTCAAATCCCAATGCAGCTTGTTGTTCAATATATTTTTTTAAAATATTTGATGAATAAAATTAATTTTGGGCCGCACATAAGAGTTGATTGGGCCGCATGTGGCCCGTGGGCCGCAGGTTGAGTATGGCTGGATTAGATTATTAGATTGTTCGTTATTGGTATTCCTATAAGTTTTATTAATATTTTATAGATTGGCTTAATTTTTATTGTTCTATACAATCAAACTATTTAACTTGTATGTTACAAATTTTTATATAACGTATTTTTTACATTCATTTATTTTTACATCATATTATTCACAGATTGAATGGCGAAAGGGAAAAAAGGGTATTTTTTTCTGCAAAAGGATTTACATGTGGTTGACATTATAGTAAAAAGTAATACAGTCAGAAATGGTTCGAATGAAAATTTTATTTTGCGGATCTCAGACGAACTATAAATACGTTTTTTAGATTCCTGTTTAATCTATTTTCGACAAAGATAGGTTGAGGATGGCGGCTGGAACAAAATTACCGCATTAGCCTAAATAATATAACACGACCATAGCTTCGGCTTATTTTTTAAAAGTTAATTTTGTGTATTCCTTGAATATCTTTGTTGTTTTTATACTATTGTCTCCCAAATTCAAAATTTTAATCAATATGTATTACTTATTTTGCTAAAATATCAAGAGAATGGTCTGAAAAAAGCAATACAACCAAAACAGGCAATGCAATAAATATTTTTTTTGTTTATGATAATTCCATAAAGGATTTTAATCACAGCAAGTTCATTTGAGAATTTTTTCATTTCATTTTTTTAAAGCTCGAAGATCACGTTCAATACTGAAACATTCTCTTCTTCTTCATTACCCTGGCATACTCAAAACTACGAACTTGCACGCACTAAGTTTTACATAGGTCGTAACTAAATCAATATTTTTTTTATCAGTAATTGTTTGTCGCTGAGATTATTTGAGTCACCAGTCACAAGGGCTGTTCGGCTGATCACTGCTTACGATCACATGATTACGCTTTGACGTATTTTTATACATCGTCCTATATGAAAATCGATAATTTTCTTATAATTATTCATAAAACATGAATGAGAAAATCGTGATTGTTTATTCTAGACTGGCGAACCGTGAATGCGATTCTTATCTACACCTTTTAATGTAAAAACGCATCCAATTTGAGTTGAAACAACCGTTTGATAAGATAACGTTATCTTATGTAAAGTTTTAATCCTGGCAATTGATAGCGACAATATAATCCGACCTATTTTCTTTTTTATTTAATTGAAAAGATGTAAAAAACAATGATTTAAAAATACCAAAAGTTTACACATTGTATCACTAATATTAAGATAGATATTTAAGATATAGTAGCAGTGGTGGTCGACTGTTTCACCCTCAGCCAGGCTAAAAGTTATGAAAAAAAAACTACTTTCTTATACGAAAATTATTGTTATAATTCTACATATGTGTCTTATTAATTCTTTTTAACGACTTTTCGAGCGTCACTTAGAGTCCTATACGATGACGACTGTCAATTACGAAAAAGTGCTTGGCCACTTGAAAAATGCACCATAGATTGGCTGACCGCTCATATTATGGTGACAGCATCACTTTAATAGACAACGCACATAAATACCAATGAGGAAACATTTCACCAATCAGCAGTTGGTCAAGGATTTTGAGGTCAATGAACAAAGTTTTAAACAAATTTAGTTTTAGATACGCTGTTGAATTTAATTTTAAATCTAATAAATTAACATCTTCAGCTACATATGAATCTGTGTATTTTGATTTTAGGTCATAAAATTGTTAAATTGGTCCGGTCCGTGGCGCAGTGTCAACGGTGTTGGTTTGCGTGTTGGACCACCCGGGTTCGATTCCCAGTATGAGCAGATTTTTTTAGTCGATAAATCTATTCAAGGCATGGGTATTTGTGTTGTTGAAAATCCCTTCCTACCTTTCCGATCCCAAAGAGAGACGCATAGTTACAGCGATTAACCAATCACTAGTCCTATCCTAGTCCTCGTATCCTTTCCATCCCTACTCTCCTCAAAAAAGAGAGGCTGCGCAACTGAGTAACAAGCAGTTCTCGTAGAAAAAAAATATTTTGAGCTAAACTCCGTGAGGAGTTCATATGCTCCAAGTTGGGATCGGACATGGTAAAAAAATAAATATTGTTAAAAACAAGTGTTTTCCTAACTGTTATAACCAAAGTGGACTGCTTATACTGAAATTGAATTGAAATCACGAAAAACTATTTTAACACATTGGCTTCGTGGGTTTCAAAACACATCGATGTGTATTCCGCGTTCTCTGTAGCTAATGTGTTAAGATGGTAAATATTGTCGCTATAATAAGTCCTTGCTTGTTTTCGAATAAGCCGTTCGAAGGGACAGATTGTCGAATCGTGAAACGGTAGCTATTTTGTACGTTAAAATAGTTCAGAATATGCTTTGATGTTAATAAAAATAAAAATAGCACTTACTTTTGGATCAAAGTTTCAAATTTTTGTTTGAAATATTTGTTCATTTAAAAAAAGAAAATATTAAATATTAGTATTTTATTTATAAAATAAAATCAAGCTTAATACGGAAAGAAAAATAACATTGTTATTTTTCTTCCCGTATTATAATGGAGTTCTACCAAGTAAATGCCTACTCAATCAATAAAAATCATGTTTTGTTATTTTGTGACAGTCTTGAATCTAATTCACCACTGATTGGCATATTCGACTCAAATAATATAATGACTACTAATTATTTGGTCAATTTATAATTCGATAAATGGTCAGTTATAAATTCTTAAAACGGTCAGTAATAAATACTTAAAATGGTCAGTTAAAAATAATAAATGGTCAGTTAAAATAATAAATGGTCAGTTAAAATAAAAAGAACATGTCATAAATTTGCCTATTACGACCATATTTGGTAAAAACTTATCATTTTTTTAAAATAACTAACAATTAAAATATATTACTGACCGTTTTATTTAATAAATGACCACATTCACACTGATACAATGACAACTGACCGTTTATAATATTAACTGACCATTCTGATTTTTAACTGACCATTTATTTATTTAACTGACCAAAACTTGAATTAGTTACTGACCCATTAAATACATGCCTAATATAATTTAATAAAAACACGAACGAATATAGTTTACGTTCAAAATGATAGTTTGTTATTAATTTAAATTCTATATTGATAAATTTTACCAACACCAAGCGATGCCGTGTGACACCAATAGTTTAGTTTTAAAAATACATTTTTAGTACTTATTTCAAATTGAATTTATTTAGATCATGACCAGTTTTGCTCATAGTGAGCAACATCAATTAAAAGTACACAAACCAATAGTTAAGTATAGAAACCCATGAAAAATGTAAACTATCGTTAAATTCTGATGTCCGTTATCACGTTCATCTCAAATAGCAGATACGCTTTGAAAATACCCATATAAAAAAAGACGAATACTTGTACAACACGTATAAATAAAATTCTTCGAAAAATCGCTAAGAAGAGAGAAAAAGTATTACCCGATATTATTGTCATGCGACGCGGAATGATAAATAGAACGGCTCTTATCCAACATAACTAAACTTAAAGCTTAGCTGCTTAGCATAATTTATTTCAGAGTGTGAGGAGAGTGACTTACGCTTCCGTTATTTATTACTTCGCAACCTGACTAGTTTGAAAGTATATTTTTTTCTGTTTTAGCAAGTGATACAACGTTAATACTATATTGTGTATAAATTTAAGAAAGCTGAGAGAATTACCGGACTACTTATAGTTGTTAATTTTGAAACAAAATAATGTCAGATAAAAATTTCCTTTCAAAAGATTGGGTAATTTATTATGTTGTTTAGTTTAAAAGAAGTTTCAAAATAAACCTTTGATACTGCGGCTGTTTTGTAAACGTTAACTGGTAAAACTCTTTTCATCAAGGAAAATTAGTATTTTTAAAAGCTTATACAAAAACGTTGCTTAGTTTTTTATTGTCAAATAAAAAGATGTGTCATCTTCGCCGTGACTTAACCTTGTATAAGCATTTTTAACAGTAATCACAAAAGCTTTTTTGTAATACATTTCGTATAAAAGAATACAGCGTTTATTCAGTTATGTTGAAAGAGGACGAAAAACGTTTCATTATTTTTTGATTGATGAGAATAAACTATTAACTCACTGGCTACATGGAATACGCGTCGTTTTTGTATGTGTTTTAATTTTTCTCGTAACCAGTGAGTTAAAATAATAAATATTGGTTTAGTAGGGAGTAAACAGTTTACAAGAATGATCTTTAGCTTTTATTTGGTTCGCTTTAGTTATTGTATTTTCAAGCAATTACACAAATAAAAATCAAATATTCATAAAAATTTATCATGATAAAAACTTCAATACAATGGACATTATGCTAGAACGCAACCAAAACAGTTATGAAACTGTTTTTAAGAATTGCAACAGCAGTTCTTTATTATTTAATATGAAATAACAGTAATGTTATTAATATTTACTAAATATTAGTACCGAACGTTAGAAGATACAAACAATGATAACTGCAATACTGGGCAAATATGTCAATAACGATATTTCGATATTTAATGTTAAATATTGGTATTCTATAAATTGATATATCTATGAAACGTGTAAAAGACTCTAGAAATGTTAAATGTCCGGAATAGTAGTAAAATCAAAATGTCAAACTGTGAAATTACGGAGATGTATCATAAAGTTCAGGATTTCAAAGTATGTAAGTACAAAACTATAAAATAAATCATATTTAATGAATTTTAGATTTAAAAGATTTGAGAATACGTATTTATTTTTCCAGGATTAAATATTTGTTTTTGATTATTTATTCCTGAAATTCGATATGGACGTATTACAATTTTCAAAATTAGTAACTCGATATAGCAAGTATTCGTTCTTTCAATTGTTTTGTATATTATTTGTAACAGATATTGTGACGATCCAATTTTTTAATATCAGTGAATTAAAATCAGTAACTTTAGAGGAAAGGCGTGTTATTTTAAATCAAATGTAATTATGTCACGTCGATGAAAAACTTTCAATAAGTCAGAAAATGGAACAATCGTTGCTAAACGTTAGAATATTATTTGGATTTTTATAAATAAACTAAATGAAAAAATTAAAAGGTAGAATCTTTATAGCTTCTTAGCAATGATTAAATTCAAATATTTATAATGCGGGAGAGAATGATTGATGAGATAAAAAAAGAAAAAATCGTAAATTTCTTTCTCCGATCTAACCATGGATTAAGTAAATATATATTATGAGAAATAATAGAAAGGGATGAATTTCTCCACCCTGCCTTTATTACAAATATCCCGCTCTATTAGCTGTCAAACGATAATCTATCGTCATTTATACGTTTCTCTCTTTAGCAAGGTATATGCGAAGGATTCATAAAGGAAAAAGAACATTATATAAGTTATACAAAAGTTTATTTATTTCTCTATAGGTGGAAAGAAAATGGTGACTCATTAAATATCCTGTCAGAAAATGGTAAATAAGAATACAATACAATATTGGCTGTTAAGCTAGAATAATAACTGTTACGACATTAATTAATTAAGGATAAATAAAACGATATTTCACAAGACATTGTACTATCGAACTTATTGAAATGTTTATTGATTTCATTTTACAAAAAGATATATCACTCTATTGTAGTCACTGGTCGAAACATTGTTTTGTCAATCAATGAATGAAATTGTATGGATATCGATGATGAACCCAGACTAGCTAATTACTCTTCTTTTACTCTCTTCATCCTATTTCCTTGCATTTTTTAAATAGAAAAGTTGAGCCAACGCTCTCATTATCTTATCAGTTACCGCGAAAACAAGTAAAGATAGTAAAAATAATAAAACAATTTACTTCTTATTCCTCATTGAATTTATTGAGCTCAGAGCCGGCTTCACTCATATCAAGCATTATCAACTACCTCAATCCTGATCTCAATATATTCAATCTGGAAGAAGGACTAAAAATCAGGAGGTAAATCTCAAATTTGGTCAAATCCATTTGTTGAGAAACTGAGAAAGTGAGATATTTTCATTACTTTTGTGTTTACTAGCAATATTTTTAAAATATATTTTAAATTAAAGAATTACAGATAATGTATAAAAATGAAAACTTTTCTAAGTGAATAAAAAAGGTCTCAAAAGTTTAATCGAAAAATGGCAGTTAAAAAAAATTGTTTCGAAATTGACTAGTTTTGAAAATTACCTCCTGAAATGTGTTATAATTTTTACTATAATGCCATTCATCATGTATTGATAGTGAACACTTTAAAAGTGAAGTAGAACTAAAATATTCCTTTAAGATTCATAAGGTTTCATGCTGGGAAGTATGCAATAATTAAAATAAAATTTCAATGAAAAATAATGCATTAAATAAGTATAAAATCAAAATGTGAGTCACTGGAAACATTATAAGCAGTGTGATTTGTGGCAATTTTGTAATCCATCAGAAACTGACAGAATTTAAACCTCGGTTGCTGTATAGTGTATAATATATGCAGATGGTTTAAGTGTTACGTATGTGCATTTAAATCTGAGGAATGAATAATATTCTTACAGACTCTGAATAATTGTGCATGATTCATCTCCTTGAATTTATGGTGAAGATGGCACCAACCAACCAACAGTTTCATAACAATGAACTCGTAAAATAGTTGCGTTTTGTGCTACAAAATTTTTTTTGAACGTGATTATATCGTATAAGCTTAAACATTTTGTTATGACTATAATAAGCTCGAAGATCAATTTCAATACTGAAACATTTTTGTCTTCTTCTTAGGGACCGAGTTAATAAGCCTGATATCTTTGAGACTTTAAGCTTGCATGCTTCCAGTTTCTACCTACGTGGTCACAACCAAAGCCAATCAATTTTATTTGTCAGAACTTCGTTTGTCATGTAGGTTTTTTTAGTCGACAGTCGCAAGGGTTGTTCGGCTGATGTATGCACTGCCTGTTGATGTCGACATCTTCAGCAGTAAACTTGATGCTTTGTTTGTTTTTTTCTCTTTTTATGTAACTAATATGTTTCTGTTCTGTTACATATGTATTTTTTTAAAAATTGTATAATATGCTATGTGATATTTTTATTTAATTCGTCAAATGCATGGCGCATTTGCATCATCTGTAATGTCATGTATTTTTTCCAATAATTAAAATAAAAATGAAATAATGTATGCAACCATTAAAAATATGATCAATGAATTTCAAATAGCAAGCGATTTCTCAAACATACTATTAGCATTGATAAAATGATACAATTAGTTGAATAAAAGGGGATGTTCTGTGAAACATCTTTTGTCAAAAATCACAATACACGAAATTTCACTGAAAATCTCCGTTGCTTGAATAATACATGCTAGAGCAGGGTTTACCAATCTTTTTGTACCTTAGAGCACATTTTAAAATATCGGTAGGGCGGCGGGCACCACATATTTTTGAAAAAATATGTGAAAAATTGGTAATAATATAATAATACACAAGAAAATATTTTTTAATTATTGTTTATATTCTATTATATAAAATAAATATAAGTCAGTGTGATCTTTGGCATTGCATTTTATTGGCCAGTGCCTCATAATTAGGTGAGTATGATGACGTTCCTGTTAACAAACAATCATAAAGATGTTTATCGGTGAGTCGAGATTTATATTTTGATTTTATTAAATTCATTGTTGAAAATGATGATTCACAAAGGTATTTGGAACCAAAAAATGATTTAACCTTATATGCCGCTTTTTTAAAAAATGGAAACTTTTTTCCGTCTACTATATTCCAGAAGTCCTCATCTGATATTAAGGATTTTAACATAATATCACTCTGAGGGTCCCAAATCTCTAACTCTAACTGCCTTTACTTGAACAAGCTCTGCAATATATGCAGCAATTTCCATTATATTCATTTGGCAAGTAAAAGAATTCTAGAGCTCTACTACTGGGTTACTCTAGCAGTGATCTATATCGATTTATGCAGACAAATGAGTTCGAATTACGCAATTATTTAATTATTTTAGAAACTTATTCAAATATATTGATTCAATTTTTTGAAAATATTTTATTTAATTGAAACTTAATTCTACATAAATTTATGTAGAATTAAAATATTGTTACCTATTATTCAAATATAATAAAATATATGAAAATTGAAATGCAAAATTGTTCTCGCGGTCGAATGGGAGTGAGCGCACACAAATCGGCCCGCGGGCGCCATGGCGCCCGTGGGCACGGGGTTGATAAAGAATATATGCTAGAGAATAGTTCGTTCATTAATTAATAAAATTAGAAATTAGGAGCAGATCAGACCTCAAACATTATATTTCATTTATTATTAAGAAGATTGAATCACCCTTTTCCTTCTTTTTTTTCTATATCTCTCTTTCAATCGATACATGATTTTGGTTTTGGTACTATTAAAAAAATGCGTGGAAGATGAATTAACAATCGTGATTTGATCACTAAGGAGTTCACCGTCAATACTTGGTGGGATGGCATTATATTAAAACATAATTACACATATTTTGCACTTATTCCGTTTTAATTTTAGTATATTCAAGGCCAGCTTCGCTCATCGCAATAATTTTCAGTGGATAAACGAAACAGGTCCTGATCATAATAAATTCAATATGTGATAAGTACAAAAGATTTATTATTATTTTTCGTGATTTGATATTAAGTTTTTTTTTAGGATTTTGACTGAAGTTGCTTGGTGGAAATTTGAGATAAATTTTGAATAATTTTCCATGAGTTTTGTCGTTAACGACGCGGGTTTTCCTTTCAGCTTCTTCAAGCATTTCAAGTGGACAAATGAATTTGAATAGACGCGTAGTAAAAAGTTTTTGTCACTTATAAATATTAAAACAAGTGTGTAACTATGTTTAGTTTTACGAGAAGTATGTTTCAGTATTTTTAGTATTGGCAATCGCATAAAATCGAGTTGACTTTTTTCTCCATTGAAAATTAGACAAAGCTGATAGAATAGATTTAAATTTGATTTAGGTTTTTAAACGAAAAAAATGATGTGGATTAAGAATAAAAAAAAGGGTTACAAGTATTATCAATATTTGAAACATCTAAGAAATACAATATTTTTTGAATATCGCAATGTCAAATAGAAAGCAAGGCAGATATCTAAAAATAAAATAGTGTTGACCTTAAATCATTCTGTTTACCAAACTATCGAAGGAAAAAAAACCTTTATCTCACGAAAAAATAAATCGGAAAGGTTGACTAAGCAAACATCTGAATCTGAATTTAAAATTCATGGGTAAAGTAAAGTAACAGGGTGGCGGTTATATACGGGAAAAATCCGCAGCTATTGTGGTGCACATTTTCCATGAAGCCTTCCTATGCTAACGTTTCGAAAAGGGTGATTCGTTTCAGCCGGGAAATAAGAAGGTAAGCTTCCATTTATAGGATGTTTCAAGCTGCATTGTGAAAAGATATTACTCAAGTACTGTTTCTTTATGCTAATCAAAATACAAACAATGAAGGCAGCAGAGTACAATGAAGGTTTGCCTTGTCTTTGATGATCAACATTCAAAAGAAAAATGATATCAAAAAGCAGTCTTTCACATCGTACGTATCGTCTTATTATTAAGCATTCGCCATCCAACCAAGCTTCGTTTTCTAGAATTTAGAAGACGTCTCAATGTAGACACCAGTGAACTTAAATCTCTAAGTTGCAATTAAACTCCTTTTTAAAGTTCTTTGATGAGTCAAGACAACATCCTCCTTAAGTTTTACTGCCAATGATTATGAAGTCATTTTATACTGATTAAGTAGGTCACATAAACACTTTATTCATAATTTACGATATACGCGAAATTTGAAAATTAAGACTATTTCGATTTGGAATAGTTTGAATTTTGTACTTTTCCTTGAATTTGCCGCTAACGACCTGGGTTTCACGTTTTGGCATCTTCAAGTAATACAAGTGCACGAATGTACTTTAACTGACGCGCAGTAAACAGTTTCTTTCGTTTATATACAAAAATAAAAGAAGATCACTGATTTTTATTGTTATTGACGTTATCTATACGAATAAGAGAGAATTTGATGTAAATGAGTTTCAATGAATTATGTGGGAAAATTATAAATATAGGGTATTTTGAATGTAGTATCGCAAATACTTATTACCAGATAATTACTTAGAATTGTTGATAAATAATTCGTGGGTTTTATCCGACCTATTATTATTGAGATGACTGATTACATAATTAACTATATTTATTTAAAGTAGTATAACAATGGTGAGTTTGGAAGATTATGTTGGTCATTTAAAATTGGAAAACACTACTATCAAGCACCTTCAGTCTAAAATTCATAATAAAGTTAAAATTTTGAATAGTTTCTTTTACTATATTCTCAATGTAAAAAATCAATAATTTTTTGCGAATGAAATGCCTCGTGGACTAATTATAAATAAGACAAAGATTAATTGCGTTTAACTTTGTTCAATACTTTTTTCAATTTCCTCTTGCATACTGAAGTGCTAGTCACGATGTCAACCTCATACGTGTGTGTGGACGAGCGAACATTTCGTGATTTTTCATACCTTTTTTGTGAGGGACAATAACGATAAACTTGTGAAAGAATAATACGAAAACACTTTGTTTTTTATCCATATTTTTATTAACGAGCAATAAAGCGAACGCCGGATGGTGGACTAAAATTTTATGCCAATCTTCCCAGGCCACGTTTATGAAACATTCTTTTTATTGTGTGTTATTTTTATTTTCAATTTTCACGTGTTAATTTTTTATTGTGAATTTTATTAAATTGCTGTTTCGCCAATTATTCAAAAGGTGGCAGTAATGTCTGCTGTTGGTGGCGTTCATAAAATTGACAAGTAATTTTATATCAAACAAAGCGAATTGATTTTATAATATAAGCTTTGAAGGATAATATTCGTGTCATAATTTTAAATATGTTTACTTCATTGATCAATTTGGAGAATTATTATAGAATTTTACAAACAATATTTTATGGAATTATTACGATGTCAAAACAGCCTTTAAATTTTGTAATGGATTATTAATCACTTTTGAGTTGTTCACTATCGATACTTGGTAGAATGGCATTATAATAAAAATAATAACAAATTTACTGTAGATTATAAACCAGTTCTGATCTCAATAAATTTAATATGAAATAAGTACTAAGATTATTTTTATGAATTATTTAATTTAAAAAATAGTCGTTCGGTATACTTTATAGTTTTCAAACACTTAAAAGCTTGGATCAAGTGTATGTTTTTGAAAGCATCGATGAACTTTTAAAAGCTTACATTTTAATGGTTTGTGCTACATTTTAAGCTTTGCCTCTTGAAACATGTTTTTATCTAAACAACAGTTATTATAAAATAACAGTTGTAAGCCAATAGCTTAAACTGGTGTTACACATTAGATACGATAAAACGAAAGAGCACGGATGAATTTTTATTACTTATACTTAGTTAATTGAAATAAATATTTTTACGGTATCATTTAATTTTAACATTTGAACGGTATACAAAATGTCATATTTATTACTGTCGATAGATTTAGCAGTATCTTTGTTCGTTCATTTTAATATAAAATAACTTAACTAAGTACTAGTAAGTCAGATTATGCCTCTGAAAAGACAAAAAACTTGTAACGTAATCACACGATATCTAAAATAATCATAGTTATTTAAACAATTGTAGGCGTATATTTAATTCTAGATTCTTTCGTCTTTTAATATTATCAAAATATAAAAATTTTCATTTGTATATACATATACATGACAGTTTGAAAAATATTACATTAAAAAATACATGTATTTGTAGAGGTACCAGACCGCCGAAGACTGTAATTATTTTTAAATGTTTTGTTAAAAAAAAAGTCAAAAATTAATCACATATAACAAACAAAATACGTCGTAAAGTGTATTACGACTTTCTTGAAAAGTTTATTTTTCCTGTATCAATATATTATAATAACAAAGCAACGCTGTTTTAATTTCCGGCTATTGACAGTAATGTATACGTATCCCCCAAAGTATACGACTTTCGCACTTCTTCTAGTACCGGATATTACGTGGTGGAATATTAAATTTTATCAATAGTAAATAAAGTCATGGTGGATTGAAAAAAAACTAATGTTATTTTGTATGTTTTCCAATTTACTGAGAAGCCATATGGGGATGCCTTCAACCAACAATGAAGTTTATGTTTTTATGCTTTTGTAAGGCTGTATTTATTTGACACGGATCTAATTTATTTGTTGTGAGACATAGATGATTGTCAAACTTTTTGAAACAACAATCTCTACATGCTTTTAACGAATTTTTATTAGAGTTACTCTAATCTTAAATAATATTCTCTACACATAAAAAAATATGTTTGGTCCGTGGTTGAGTGTCAACTCGGTCAACTGTAATCTGGTTGTACCAAGCTCTTTATTTTTTAATCCCACTATTAAAAGAGTAGGGGTTGAGTAACTAAGTGAAATTCAGTTCTCGTAAAAATCATTTTGTTAAAATTTCCGTCAGAACTTCATATTTTCTATATAAGTTACAGATTAAAAATTATATATATTGGTGGCTAAAAAAATGTCACGGGTTCTGAATGTTACATATAAGTGGTTAATTTTTTTTTAAAGCTAATATCTGGTCATTATAAACTTGCATATGGTTGCAACGACCAGTTTAGCAACAAATTTAATCTGTTGGATAAAATGTGACAGATGATACCAGTTTTATAATGTCTATTTAGTAATTTTTAAAGTGGAATTGTGGAAATTCATTTTAATATAAAAATCAAAATAATTTAAATTATTCCACGTATTTCGCCTCTTTCAAAGGCATTGATTGCATCTCATACAATCTCAGTTTATATATTATGTAATTCTAGCGTCATTGGTAGTATACTTATTTGTTTGGATTATATAGCCCCCTCCTTGCTTCATGTAAAATGGAAAACTCCCAAACTCCATTTTGTAATTTTATAATTTTAAAATATTAGTATCAATCTTGCTTCATCACTTAAGCAAACTTTGCGATAGTAAGTCCGAAGAAACCTTTGAAAAAGAGGTGAAACACGTGTCACAATTAGTTACACAATACGTGGAATAATCAAAGTTATTTTGAATTTTAGACATATATATGATATAAGTGAGACTTAATTATAGTTTGCGATATTCTCATATAATACAGCGTAACGTGACCTAGCGTTTGGCAATCTGCGTCATATCTTCCTGGACTGAAGTCCGAGTTAAAAAAAAAATCACTTTTCTCCAACAGTTTGTGGTTGTTTAATTATTTTAAAACAGCTTATTTGATTTTCATTGCAAATACAATACTTAATCGCATTGATATTTCAATAATTTTAATTTCATTTATTGTAACTATACAGTATACGATACTTGAATAAATACAATAGAAATTGTGAACTAGAAGTTAAAAACCTAGTGCCATAGTTCATTAAAGTCAGATTAATCAAAGAATAAAATGAAAAAAAAATGGGATTTTCTTGAAGTAATTTTCCCTAAAAATTCTTCAGTAATCGTATTTCTCTTCACTGTTCAGTAGATTTGTGAAAAAAGTTATAAAAAACTCGGAAAAAGTTTACGGGGCGAAACTATTTATACAGAAACAAAAGGGTTCCGGAATAATTGAATGACTTTTGCCTTTGCCCCAACTTCGCATGGTACATTTTTGTCACGGTGGGAGAAAAATGAGAAACACGAAGAAAAGAAAAATAATATCTCCCGCGGCCGTATCTTGTACCCGTAAATATTTTCGTATCATTACATCTCACATATTTGTATACTTTCAATCGGATGCGAAAAGTACCTGTTGAAGAAAGATAAGAGATGTGTAGCTGAAAAAATAATGCTTATGTGAACAATCATAAAAGTTTTTCGGTGCCTCAGAATCGTACGAAGATGTTATAATATTTAGATCTATAGGATTTAGGTGTATAAACAAATGAACGATGTTTCACCAATTATTGAAATTTTACAATTCTAAGGAGCTTTAAAAAAACCCATCCCTGATATTGTGTTAGTAAATATTTGGCTTCCAAACCGGCTAGGAGCTATTTCGGTAATAGCGAATTGCAGTTATCAGCCGCTTTTTTTACTAATATTCATGACACCCAGAATGACTTTATATGACGAAAAATACACTATTGGCTTAATGGATTGGAGTTAACAGCTTAAATAAATTTATGAATTTCGACCGAAGGTGCTTGATGAAAATTTCAATACCAAATTTGAATCTTTTTAATTTGAGGTTTGTCGCTAGGATTTTACCTTTTGAGCATTTTCAGACATTTCAAGTGCACGAATGAACTTGAACTGACAGTTAATTTGTGCACTTGAAATGTTTGAAGAAATCAAAAGGCGAAACCCGGGTCGTTACCGACAAAACTAATGGTTTTTTTTATTCAAACTTATTAGACCGAAAATAGTTTTATTTTTCAAAAGGAAGTGTTTATCAGAAATTCATACATTAATGCTGATAACATTATCTTACTGATGTACATTTATTATGGTTGCAAAATAAAAGGTTATTTACGTTATAAAGAAATATTAACGAAAAAAAGGAAGGAGTATGTAAGAAAAATAATAAAACATTTTTAGTAATTATTCCACATCAAATTTATTGGATCAGGACCGGTTTCACTAGTGGCGAGTATTGTCAACTGACATCATCAGCGAAACCGGTCCTGGACCAATAAATTTTATGTGCAATAAGTACCAAAAACTTTTATTATTTTTATTATAGTGCCATTCTACCAAGAATTTGATAGTGAACACCTTAAAAGTGAGTATGTAAGGTTTGTGGTTCAGCAAATAATCATTTTTGCAAAATAAATTTAAGAAATGATTCTGGTGCAGTGCTGGACGATCCATTTAATAGTGTCTCAAAAAAAAAAAAATAGCAACTCAATTATTAATAACCTGTGTTAAATTGTAAATACACCCAACATAGGAAGCTGGGGTCGTAATGAATACAAGTTATAGAAAACTATCTCTTAAGTCCAAAACGTTCGTTTTAGTGCCGAGAATAACTCACATTCAATCAATTTTTCACTACAGAAGTTTCATTTGTGATTCATTGGTGTAACGCTCCAGTGAACATTTACAGCATCAGTAAAGTTAATGAGGTTTTCTTGAAACTTTTCTTTAGTTTCGCGTCTATTTTGTTCTTTTAGCGCATTTCGCGTAGGTTTCAATATTTTACTCCAGAAGAAAAGTGAGAGTTGAACGTTACATAAATAAATAAAACAAAATAAAAAACAGCTCTTCATTTTTTCGGTTCATAAAACCTGAACAGTATTTTCGTTTCATCAAGAGAATTCAATTGTAATCATTTACATGGAGACTTTTATAGCAGACAGTTATTTATATTTATCATTTCGTTACCTTACTTTGAAATAGTTCTAATTGACATTTTTGCCTAAAATGAATTTTTGGTCGGAAAAGCTTGTATTTACCACATTCTATTATACATTATGAATACAGAATTATCTATGGTTGAATAACGGAGTTAGCAGAATTCCAGAGTTGCACTGCATCTTCACACTTTTTTTACTAAATTTATTTGACTGAAGATTGTCATCATTATTTCTATCATAATATCTTTAAGAATATTATTTCTTAGCAAGAGTTGTGAAAAAAGATGCTTTAAATAAGTAATTTGTAACTTTTTACTTGCTCATTGTTACAAGTGAATTTTAATCAAACGAAACGTCAGACGCTCATATCTCAAAATAGTGTCAAGAGCAGCTAGAACCTTTTAAAAGTAAGGTGTCGATTTGTTTGCCTGCCAAGTTGATGAACACTATTTTATTATTACAGAATAGATGTGAGTTGATTAAACGCAAATATTTTTTGATTACTATGGTTTTTGTAGTAAATTTGTCATACTTTACAGATAATTAGATAATGAATGATGAGTTTATTTCCTGCTTTAACTATGAACTGATAAACAAAAAAGTTCACATACTCGGACGATGCTATTAATATGTTTTTAAACCATGACCTCTCTGAATGTCAACTTGATGGAAAGTTGGTAATGGCGATCCTTTTTATGTTGAAGGCTGCCTTAATTTATCTGTGACCGCATTAGACCGCTTTCAATAAAATGCGAAAAGATCTTGAGAGCACGAAACTTACTGTAAAAGTTGGCAACAATTTATTTAGTGTTTAAAATTGGTCAATTTTATAATTGAGTATTCTGACTGAAGATTCTTGATGAAATTTCAATATAAAATTTAAATCATTTTTAACGACCCGGGTATCGTAATGCTCAAGATGCTGCTAAAAATATTAATATTATAATAAACACTCAAAATTATTTATATATACGCCCTAATTATTCACAATCAGGAAAAAAAACTTCGACCTTCTTTTATTGAGAAAAGTGACTAAATGAAGTTACATATATACATATTACAAAGCAACATTGTAAATTTTTACACTATATTGAAAAATATTGATTCATATAATTTCATAAATATTAGAACGGGGTTCAATCATAGCAATCGAAATGAGTGAAACCTGGTTTGATTTAAAGAATTGTATTTGAAAGTACATTGATTAATAAAAATGGGTATTATTTATTTAAAAAAATGCTTTCCCACCAAGAAGTGACAGTTGAACACACTTTAAAAGTGACAGCAGACACTTTAAAAGTGAAAATAGTGACTGCTTAAGGAGCAGTGCATTTTTGTGGCTAAATATAATAATAAATCAAAATTAAAGCATACATGTTTGATAACTTTAGGAATCAGGCATGATTGTGTGAGTCATGTATTTTGTAATAAATTACCATGCGTCGTCAAATATTCGAAGTTATATTATTACTAAGTGCCTAAATACGTATTACTTTCGAATAGCAATGTAACATTTCACCTTGTAACTTTGCAATCACAAATAATGTTCACTTAATAACTGTCACAGCCAATGTAAGCCGCCTTGTTACGTATGCATACATTTAAATTTCTCCACCAACCGGCAAAATACACCCCGTATCCGCAAATAGAGCTGGGATAATGAAGTCACAATAAAAATACCTTGTATCGGTATTTAATAGTGGTAACTGAATCATTGATAAGACTACAATATCGGTATTCGTATCATATGCTCTTGATTTCAGTTCTTTCAAAAGGTGCCAAAATCTAAGCTTAGAATCAAGCCATAAAATACAGATTATTGAATATCATATTTTTTTCCAAGAAAAAATCTGAAATTACAGCGTCCGTTATTTACATGACGCAAACACGACTAGAGCTTTAATCCATTTCCACACGAAAGGAAAAGACGTGAGAAACATCTATGGCTTATTACTTTGATATTGACTCTTGAGAATCTAGACACGCCAAGTTGCCAGAGTAAATCTCTGACCACTAGGCCACAGAGGCAACCCTTGAATATTGTTTTGCGTACACACAGGAAATGATGCTTTAATCGATCAAAATTTAATATCCCAATGAGAAAAAACCGTTATTTATTATTATGTATGATCAATTTATAAAACAAGTTGCATATTGCCAGTTTTATATATTTTACATTTATTAAAACAAATATAAGTACGTTTTTCAATATATGTAATTGTATATTGGAGACGATAAAAAAAAAGTGTGAAATATTCTCGTAGTGTTCTCATATTATTGCAATTTTTTCTTGATAAAGATTTTTTGTTAGAAAGCCTACTTTAAAATTCACCGAACCCCTTTTACTGAATTATTTGACATATCTAAACAATTAATGTAAAATATACAACACTTTGCACACATTTTAGGCAAAAGTTTTTGAATTTTACTCCAATATACCGAAATAGTGCTAAAAATATTGTTTTCTTATATAAACTAAGTACTTACTATCAGATTATAATTTAATTCATTCATTAATCTAGCCAGAAACTTTGCACAAAGCTTCTTATAAATATACCAATTGATTCCAAGGCCAACGACTAAGTATTGATTCTGAAGCACCGAAAAAGTTTCGTTACTTAAAGCATCCTTATTCAGGACTATTTATAAGTGTGACAAAGTCAGACATGCGTGTCATTAGAAATGATTGTCTCACACGTTTTGAATTTACATTTCTTAGTGTCATCCTCTTAATACTGGTTCCCAAACCGAAAGCATTTTTATTGAATGATGGAATATGGTTAAAAGTCATTTGAAATGATAGTATTCAAGAACTTAAATAGAATGATACATTATTGATCGAATATTTGATTCACTTTTAGTATCGATTTTAGTTTGAAAGTTTAGAATTGAATTTTTCAGAGAATATTCCACTTATTGATTGAATTGGATATACGTGGTAGAACTCCATTATTACAGAAAGTTGCTGCAACTTTACTTCCATTACCACCCAATAAACACAGTTTTGCTATCATTTCAAAAAATACGTAAAATCAATTTGTCAAATTAAATACTATATTTTTCAATATCATGTTAAAACGTTAGAATAGATGAGAATATGTATTGTTCACTTCTTCTACGCCAGTATATACAGATAAGTTAATTGATGTTTAAACATACTATATAGATTATAATTTTTGTAGAATTTTAAATACACTTGAACTGAGTCAGTTCATGTACATCCGTGCCCTTGATATGCCTAAAGATAAATGCGACAAAAATCAGACAATTCAAATCAGATTCAATGTAACTATACATATGTTAGCATATCCTAAAATTTAAGGACTTTTTTAATAGATATATATCTAGAGACAATCCAAGTTCATTATAATTATTAATATTTATTTTATCATTTTAGTTTTCTTTCAACACAGAAAAAAACATATTTTTTTTCATTATCAAGGTTGGTAAACATTTTGTCCGACGTAAGAATCATCACTGAAAAAATGAGCTCAACCAACCATCAAAATAGAGTTTTGAAAGGTATATAGACATTCATTCAAATTGACTTTTAAAAAAAGTGTGCCGAAGAAACGTGTTGCAAAAAATAACTGCAACCATAATGCGGTAAAAAGTATACAGCTTTTAGAGGTAACGTCGACAATATATCATTCAGTCTTGTCTGCGTGGAAGACATTTGGTGGCGTTGGCACAACTATGAGCTTAATACCTAACCTCTTTGGTGGGCCAGACATTGTAAGTTTTGTTAAAATTGCACTTTATTACACGTTGGTGGGTGAAAGCTTCTAAAGCATCTGATGTTTTACTTGTCACAGAAGACAGCGCGATTATATACCGCATTTTGGTGCATCAGAAATTAGCGTTAGAAGGCGGGAAGGAGTGGAAAACTATGCATAAAATAACTTAATAAAAAGCAATTGAAAATGCTGACGTTTAAATAAAGAACTATTGGGAATACTTTCGATGGTTTCGGCGGTAACTTTGTGGAAGTTCATTTTAGTATAAAATTAAAATAACTTTGATTATTCCACGTCTTGTGCTGGTAACTGTGACACGTGTTTTGGACTTACTATCGCAAAGTTTGCTTAAGTAATGAAGCAAGATTGATTGATTGAAAATGATAAAATTACAATATGGAGTTTGGGATTTTTCCTTTTTATGGGAATCGAAACAAAGCAAACAAATATATACCCTAATATTGACTTTAACATTACAAACTATTAAGCTAATGAGCTGCAATCAATCAGATAGGTTAGTAATTACCCTATTATTTGGAAATAATCCCAAACTATAAAAATCCCAAACTCCATTTTGTAATTTTATCATTTTAAAATGTTAGAAACTCCATCTTGCTTCATTACTTAAGCAAAATTTGCGATTGTAAGTTAGAAGATGCTTCTGAAAGAGGCGAAACACGTGTCACAGTTAGTAGCACAATACGTGGAATAATCAAAGTTATTTTATATTAACTATTGGGAAATTGTGGGAACAATGGTTGTAAACATACAAGATAAGATTTTATGACACTCCCAATTACTCACAATGGGTTCGTTGAACATGCGAGACAAATATCTTTAATCAAATAAGCAGTAGCAATTAAACGGCTCGCTTCATTTTGAATGAAAGTTTTATTAGAAACATTCTTTGCTCAGTCATGTGATGTCATTAATTAACTGTACAATCATGGACAAGTTAACACTATATATATTATTACTCAACGACAATGTTAACTAAAAATGTCGCCATTTTAATTGAAGATATAAATTTGTTTTTCCAAATGGCGCAATTGAACAAAGCGTTTCGATAGAAAGGTATTTTTATTTGTGGTAACGCTAAATATAAGTTCAATATTTATCATGATATATCGCACCCTTAGAGAGACAGCATAAAAAAAACCCGCTATTTATTCTAATGTGTTGTTTTAAGGTTTGGTGGATATAAACAAGAAATTGCATTTAATACGTCTTGATATATTATGTATTAATTAATATCTTTGAATCTCTCCTATTAATATGCTTCTTTAACATACCTTAACAGGTAACACAGAGTGGCCAGGCTTTTTTGCCGCGATCGACTTTCGTTTGAAATTATTGGCGGCGATCGACCTACATGAAAAGTAGTAATTTAAAGCCTATATTAATCTAATTGCCAACCCTTGTTTGACCCGGGTTTAAGAAAGAGATTTTCGTCGATAATCGGCTAACTTCGAGATTTTAGTGTGTTGTCCCTCTCACACGACTTATCTCGTACGCTTCTTGTTATTTGATTTCACCAGTGATTTGTACAGATCAGATTGACCAGTCAATCGAGATCGACACTTTGGCCACCCCTGCTTTAAATGTACGACAATAGCTTGATTGCTAGCTAGGACACCTCCACCATGTAAGTGATGTGCAATACTCAAATAAATTTATATATTTACTAAAACATTTTTATGTGCAAGATATAAATGAAAAGAAATCTTTATGTAAATAATTTTTTATTTAAACAGTACAACTTAGATGGCTGTCGAAGATACTATCGAAGATGTACTATATGAAGACAATTTTAGTTCCAAATTCGGCGACGGTCAAGTAATCAATGATTGTACATCTATAATGGCATTCATAATTTAAAACCGACAAAAATCTAGATACGTTTGCTTTATCCTAACAGGCTGATATGTATTTTATGAACCCGATCATAATAGTTATTAAAATACACCAAATATCAAAGTACGGAAGAATATAAGTAAATAATTTAAAAAAAAATCAATCGTCTGCAAAAACATTATATGTTTTACCAGTGGCGGCTCGTCCATACGCACTGCGGAACTGCAGCACCCCCAAGCAAATTGAGAAAAATGTAACTTTATAATATACATATATACGAAAATATCAATATTATTTAAGCGTGTATTAAGTAAGATCACCCGCGCACCGATGCATTCAACAATTATCACACACCGCGGTAAAAATACATTATGCAGTACCGTTTTCGATGGAATATATTCGTGTAGGCAAAGAAGGGGCGCGGGGAGGAGAGTTCGCAAATACAAGCTTGCTTTGGTACTGTCTTTCTGTTTCTCACTAGAAAGTGTTTTACCAAAGGAAGGAAATGCATGGCTTTAAAGATTTATTATATGCATTTTGTTTTTAATGTTAATAGTAAAATATAATGAAAATAAATATTTTATTTATTTTTAATCAACCACAGCACCCCTAGCAATCTTATCCTTAACCGCCACTTTGTAAAACCAAATTGAGCTTTGAGCAATTAAAACATTCAAATTAAATAAAAGGCTGAACACGTTGCACTGTTAATATAAAATTAATACAGGTCACGGCTTAATTTGGGCTTATACGGTCATATCAATACTAAGTTACTGTTTTAGTGTGAAATAAAGTCAAGCCCACACTAGTGAAATATTAATGTATGCTTCAATAGATATCACTAAGTTATTGCCACTTACCAACGCTGTTTACTGGATAATGCCATTATTACGAACACAACGAGCGTTTAAATTGTGCAGCTATATTTGACATTAATGTGTTCAATTGTATTGCATTGTTTTGCTCAGTTTATAGTTCCAAGTTGGCGTGTACCGTGCAATATTGTGTCACCAAAATGACAACATTTCGTTACCTTATGTTGAAAACGTTCTAACTGAAATTTTGACCAAAATTACATTTTGGTCGGATTTTTTTTATTAACCGTATTCTAGCATATATGATAACTTCAGAATAATATTATTGAATTAAGGTGTTATCAGAATTTGGGAGTTCATCTGCACACTTTTTCTACGAAATTTATTTATTAAAGTTCTAACATTGTCATGATTATTTCCATCATGAGATCATTCAGCTCATTATTTCTCACTAGAATTGTTTGAGTTGTGCAAAATTATGCTAAAAATAAGTAATTTTAAACATTTTTACTTGGTCATTGTTACAAGTGAATTGTATCGTTTGACTTCAATAGTATTATCAATTCGGACGTCAAAGGTATGTTGGTTTGGTCTGTTCGAAGGCATGGGTGTTTGTATTGTTGAAAATCCCTTCCCAACTTTCCTATACCAAAAAAGCGACGCATAGCAAGAGGGATTAGCTAACCACTAGTCCTCGCATCTATATACTCTCTTAAAAAGAAGAGAGGTTGAGCAACTGAGTAACAAGAAGTTCTCGTAGAAAAATATATGTTGAGATAAACACCGTGAGGAGTCCATATGCTCCAAGTTGAGAACGGACATGATTAAGAAAAGAAAACATACAAACAATTAAAATAATAAAACATTTTTAGTACTTTTTCCACATAAAATTTATTGGATCAGGGCCGGTTTCGCTCATGGCGAGCATTGCCAACTGATCCTGAACCGGTCTTGATCCAATAAATTTTATTGGATCAGGAATACATTTTATTTGTGGAAAAAGTACTAAAAATGTTTTATTATTTTTATTTTAATGCTATGCCACCAAGTATTGACAGTGAACACCTTAAAAGTGAAAAATACAAACGTTCGTATTTCAAAACAGGGTGAAAAGCAGTTCGAACCTTTTCAGAGTAAATTGTCAATTTATCAAATGCTCTATCACGATTATTTACTTTAATGGCACGCCTTAATAGCACGCGACAGTAAATATTGAATGACTGTTCTATCTCGATTTCATACTCGCCCCCTATTTATGTCACACATTCATGTAAATTACTAATGGATTTTTGACATCAAAGAAGGGTTGCGGAACGGGTTCATTTTAAGGTTTTTTCACACATTGCATTGCCGTTATACTAGCTGAATCATAGATCTATTACATGATAAAAATACCCTTAATTTTTGTTTCAATGACATTTTAATTGCATATAAATTTCTTAAACTGATAGCACGATAGCATTAGCTTAATATTATAATGTTCACTTTATCACTACGTGTATATTTTGAATGGAATATTTCAAAATTTTGTATTTTTATTCAACAAATAACATCGTTTGAGGTTTATAGAATAGTTGATTAAAAAAAACCACCTAGCAATCACATTTTTTATAATACGGTATTATAATGGAGTTCTACCAAGTAAATGCCTAGTCAATCAATACATTTTTAAAGTAATTTAGATTATATCTATCACTAACCTTTCTATCACCAGTCTCATCAAACTTCAAACACAATACGTGGAATAATCAAAGTTATTTTAAATTTTATACTAAACTTAAGAGAGGTTGAGCGACTCAGTAACAAGCAGTTCCCGTAGAAAATAAATGTTGAGACATCTCCATAAGAAAGCCATATGCTCCACACCAGGTGCGAACATGGGTAAAATGTTTTCCAGCAAAAGCGTTTAACACGTAAAACGATATTCTATGAACCCTGTTAGAGTAAAGTAACATTAGCTTATCGCTGTAAATGTAAATAAATAATGTCGCTATACTTATATTTACAAATTAATAGTAATGAATCTACTGACCATCGTTACTGCATGGCTTGAAAAGTGTTTGAAAACGTATTTTAATGGGACACGAAAGCTTGTTGTTAAAGAGGCAAACAGTATGTCGATGAAGCAAGATGAATAGTGCATTGTCCTACCTTTCACTGCAAATTTTGATTTTTATCTTGAATATCATTATATTTGTTAGTTTCATGTGCGTGGGCTATCGCCTATGCCCTGTTTTCATCGTATTCAAGAAAAAGATCACTTTTTGCAATTGCCCTTCATTATATCGCCTGTATTAGATTGGCCGTGAAATTCATGTTAATATTTATTGCCAGCCAGCAACTCTAAGCCAAACATGCTTTATCCCTATGACTGTTGTATTTTGTTTTATAATTCTTGTAAAAGATACAATTAAAATTTCCATTAAATATGTTTTTAAAAAAAACGGATAATTTTAACTAGAGCATTATTTTTTTTATGAAATCAAGGAAACGTTTCACATTATTATATTATTTTTCAATATGTAAAAGAACAAGTGTAAATTGAAGTCTGCGAAATAGAATTAACGTCAGATACGGACTCTGCACACGCATTGCTTTCGCTAAAAACATTTTGATTTGTGTTTTAAAAATAAAGTTAATCGAATAAGGTCGTGACACGTTTGCAGATGACCTCGGAAAATATCCGTCATGAAATCTGTCACAAATTTGCGAATGTTTAGAAGGATTTACCATATAAAACACACACATTCCATTTTTGCAGATATATTTATTTTAAACGTCTGGTCGAGTGTCAACGTCGTTGGCTTTTCTTAGATGCTCACGGGCTTGAATCCTATTCCAGGCAGTTAAATTTTTCAATTAAATTAAAGATTTCTGTTTGGAAACATGCATGAATATATTTTGCACGATTTCCTCCCACACAAATCCGATCGAAAAAACAGGACATAGCGAGAGCTGAAATTGTCCTGGCACTATTCTTCCTATTCCTACGCATTTATAAAAAGAAATGTTGAGCAGCTGTATATCAAGACAAGCTCCATTAAGCTTTCATATACTCCAGATTGGAAGCAGACATGGTTAAAAATCTCAACTTTGAAGTAGGTTTATAACAGTATTTTTAATTATTTTTAAGTTGGTACGATGTGAATTTCCGTTACTAAAACGGCACGTACTCTTAAACCAAAATTCGTGGGCGATGAAAGTGGCGTTTGGTTTTTTTCTAATAATTATTCAACGGACAAATTTTACAAAACAGTGGACTTATAAGTATCAATAAAAGCATATTATGTGAATCTTCCTTTTCAAAACTCTTACCGTTTTCCCCTTTACGCCTTGTAAAGTTCATGGAGACAAAATTTATACAATATGTAAAATGCTACGGTTGAAGAGTTTTTTTTAAACTCATAAAGCTTTGCAGCTAAGAGTGAACAAAATAATCTTGCAAATTATTATTAGCTTGGTCATGAATGCCATAATAGTAAAAAAGATATCATGTTTATGTTTCCAAGCATAGCAACTTTATTTAGAAGTATTTTCTCGCTTCTAAAAGAAGTTTATAATGAATATTCACAACTCTAGAGTCTAGACTAATGTGACCCTACGGTGACATGAAACTTTTTATATTGACTTTGTACATGTCAAGCTATTTGAAATTTATGTTTGTCTCATTGAACCACATCTTAATATGTGCGACACTTTCGTTGCTGTGCCAATGTGATTTTCCATTTTTTATGAAAAACAAATATACATCTTAACATTTTGAAGTCGTGTGTACCTCGTAGCTCAGACCGTGGTGCAGTGGTCATCTTTGGCTTCCGTGACGGACGTCTCGGGTTCGTGTCTCTGTACAAACAGATTTTTTTAGTCTATTTATCAATCCTGTCTGATATCAAAAATGGCGCGTAGTGTGAGTTATAAGCTTACCACTAGTTATTTTCTAGTCTTCGTATCCTTTTATCTTTACTCGCTTCCAAAAAGGAAGGTTGAGTTACTGAGTAACGAGCAGTTTTTCGTACAAAGCAACATATTCTGAGATAAACATTGTGAAGAGTCTATATTCAGACATGATTTAAAAAAAAAATTGTAAAGTCCACAGTGAATTTTGGTTGACATTTATTAAAATACAAATAAGAAGTAATATTTGACTCTGTCCAACAAAAAATAAATCCATAGCTCCAACACTACACACACATTTCTTAAAAGTAAAAAAAATTGTCAATTTTTGATAGAATAGGCCGAAAAGCTGTAATCGAAAACAAATAAACGTGCCTATTTTACATCGCGTAAGATGAAGATTCGATCAAACTTTTTCTGTTTAAACTATCACAATAGAATCGACGAAAAGAGTTCAACATTTCCTTATTTTATTTTCGCTGTTCAAATAGTGTGTAGGCAAATTTTACCCGAAGTTGTTTGATACCGAAGTTGGTTGCCATTGTAAAAAATAAGCGTTCGATTCAAGAGAGTTCGACAGTGGATACAGTATTAATTTCCAGAAAAAAAATGATAAACAAACTGACTTGACAATTCAAATTAAGTAATACAAGCAAGACTTGAATGTTTAAACCATTTCATAATTTTATTTTGGGCTGTAGCTGGCTTAATCATAACGCAAACATTTTCAGTACTCTCATAATAAAATATCAAAAATTAGATTTTAACTATACATATACTGTGTGTATTTTTCAGGTTTTGAATGAGTACAACACATATTTTTGAGTACATAAATTGATGGGGTTATAGTGAGAAAAATAAGATTAACTCTACTAATGATAAAAACCTAATTAAGTTATTATCATAGTATGATGATACTTATCCACCTTTTGATAAAAATTGATAGTTCATTTTACTAGTTATACTGTATTTCCTTCAACAGGTACTTTAGTCTTAGTTTTAATTACGCGGTAAACAAAAGAAGTTCAAGTTTCGATTAATAAGTTCTAATGTGATTATATAAAATGATTGACGAAAACAAATGTCACTATTTAGGTGTTTACTGTCAATAAATACATTGTGAATAGACATTATACTAAAAATTAATAACACATTTGTTTTGATACTTATTACAGATTAGATTTATCAGGGTCAGGGACGGTTTCGCTCACGCAAGCATTTTCAACTGATTTAAGTTTTGTCAGTTGATAATGATTGATTGACCAATCCTGATCATAATAAATCTAGTGTCAATTTAGTTGAGTATAAAAAAATGTGTTTTTATTTTGTAAGAAAAGAAATGTTTTATAAATTACTAGTATTGATACCCGTCGTCGCTCGGACTAAGCGACCAATAATTATTTAATGTTATATCATTCGACATAATTATATCACAAAATCTAACATCCAAAGTAGAGTTAAAATATAATCACAAACTTTATTTAATTTGATGACAGCCCCATTCTCGCCCATTAAAATGTCCAAATTCAAGGAAAAAATCTAATTTGCTGTCAGAGAAATGTCAAATAATACCTTCACGTAAATAATAAATATTATTATTAATAATAAAAGCCGGGAAAAGTCCAGTAGAAGACTAATTTATTACATTTTGACTAAATGTCTCCGCCGATAAAAATTCAAACATATTTTCGTTCATATTCGTTTTTATGGCAACTTAATGACCAACAATGCAAAAGGGAATTACAGACCCACAGACATACATACGCCGTTTCGGTTTTATATATAAGATAAAGTTGTATATCAACCCATACCAGTTTTTGTAAATATTTCCGTTGTTCTACGGCAGCAATTTTCTATACGAAATCGTTTGAAATGTAACGTCAATAGCCGAACGAATTTAGTAGTGTGACGTTATTTCAAATATTTAAGAAGTTAAACTAATTGATCACTCACCAAAAGATGCATAGAGGCAAGCTTAGTAAGCTCCGTCATGAAGACGAGAAGTATAAAAAAGTCTGTCGTACATAATTGCTTGAAAAAAGGGTCCATTAACTGTACAATTGGTTGTGTTAAGTGAATAAACTTGATTGAAAGAAAGCAATGGCTGATTTCTAAGCTATTTTTATTGTTCACACCACCAAACCGAACGTATAGGTAATGTATAATGTATTCGGTTTTGTTGAATCGATACAACCTATAAATAAGCGGGCGTACTAGATAGAGCAAGTATTTTTTTTATTGCGAAGTGGATATCCCATATAAAATTTATTGGATCAGGACCGGTTTCGCTCATGGAAAGCATTATCAACTGTTAAGAAATACAACAAAACAGTGATATTTATACAAAATGAAAGCAAGAATTACAAGGTATGACAAAAAATTAGTATTACAACTAAGCAAATAAATTGAAGCAAAATATACCATAGTGTTAATGTTGTAGACCTCTTAGCAATGCAAGCTATTTTATTTATAGTCTATATTGCTTCAATTTATTTGCTTAGTCCAATTAATTTTTAATACGGTAAGAAAAATAACAATGTATTTTAGTTCTACATAAATTATTTAATATATTTGTTGATAGCTATTTCGGCTTACGCCTTCGTCAGAACAAATATATAAAATAATTTATGTAGAACTACAATATATTGTTATTTTTCTTACCGTATTATAATGGAGTTCTACCAAGTAAATGCCTACTCAATCAATCAATTAATTTTTGCTTTAATTTTATGTGGAATAAGTACTAAAAATGTGTTATTTATTTTTATTATAATGCCATTACATCAAGTATTGATAGTGAACACCTTAAAAATGATCAAGTGGATATAAGTTTTCTTTCTAGTCTCGAGCAGGATAATATGCAAAAATAAACACAACTTTCACTCACCTTTTGATTACTTACATGGAATATAACTAAGTGAAGTTCTTTTTGTTTATACATGATACAAAAAAGACCCAAAACAATGCTTGTCACCTAATGTCTAATCATTAAAGTAAACAAAACCTTTACAAACACAACTAAAGATTTGTGTTTTACGAATGGTTACAATAAAAGCACTAATGTAGCATTTAAAACACCGGAAAACTAAACATTTTTCTGAACAAGTTATTTCATAAATCGAATATTCATAAATTGAGTATTTGTTCTAACTATTTTGGCTGCAATTAAATAAATGGAAAATAAAGCTTATTTAGCAAGCGATAGAATTAAAATTGTTTTCTTTTATTCAATTCTAGATTTCTGAACATTTCTTGTTTTTTAAAAAACCGATAAATACTGAAAAGATGATTATCTTTTTAATTTTTCCTAAAAAATTTCATACCAAATTTCATGGAAACAATAATAATGGACTTAATATAGAACGCAAGATAATTCAGTAATTTAGTTTTACGCATGGGTTGAGCTTAAAAGATGTGTCGAATGATAAAAAATAACAAAACAAAATATTTTGATTACTTATTCTTTTCAAGATGTTTTTTAAATAGTATTATTGACTGTCAAATTTAAAAGGCAATGTTTTCAATCAAAACAACTGAACTCTAACATAAATGTTTCAAATGTATAAAAATATGTTTATGAAGTGAAAGTTATACATAAATAAAACAAATATTTTAGCCGGAGTAAAGATATGTAACTTTAAGATTACTTTTATAGTTTTCAATGGGATGTATCAAATAAATATTACGGTGTATGTTAAATATTTTTTAAGCATCACTCTTCCTTCACGAATTCGCCAAAACATCAGTCAAAGAAAGTCAAACTTCAGAACATCTAAAAAGTTACCCAGGTTAAAGCACAACTGGAGAAGCCAAACGCAAAGTTTGAATTTGTCGTTGTTGATGGATAGAGCGGGGTGGATAAGTGTAAAAAAGTCAACTTAAGAGACCGGAATTTGAAATTTACATAATTTACGTTTTTTTACATGCTGGTTGAAATATTGTTTCCGGCTAACGTTATGTTAAATAATGCTGAGGTAATGTTCTCGGTAATAGATTGTTATGATTAATTACTCGTTAATACAACCTTACTTTTCTTAGAAGGTTATAAGGTGCTAATTTCTGTCATGTTTATTAAATTTCATATTTGTTATTGTAATTTGTAATCAATATTTGAATAATCGTTTTTGTAAAACACTTTGTTTTTTTTGATAAGGTAAATTAACATAAATGGATGTAATATACCTTGGGAAAGAAATGTTATATAAGCAATTATTAATTAAAAGTTTCTTATTTGTTATTTCAGTATAAATATAATGCAAATTCTAAAGAATATGTTTTGCTATTGTAACAACATTTATACCGTATAAAATTTATAAATTATGTAATAATAACAACCATTTTAGTAGTGAAAAAGCAAATTGTTTATTATATTCTTAGAAAAGAATGATTTTAACGTGAATCAGACAAACGTGAAAGAAATTTGATTATTACATGATATTATATGTGTGAAGATATAATCTTTAATGATATTTTTCCAACTATGATTTACCCGCAAATTATACGTTCTGTATTAATCACAAAGTTCTTTACGATAGTTAGTGTATTGATAATTTTTAAATACCAGGTTATTTTTTTAAACGTTTTTCGATATGACGTAAGGATTTAAATTTAAGTTAGGAGTTTAAATGAGGGTATTATTTGCAAACACGGCTCGTTTCATAACAATTTAAAAATGTAACTTGACTGTCAATTTGTAAAGAAAGAAACACTTACAGTAAATTGCATTTTGTATAACATTATAACTATGTATTTATGCTACATTAACAACCAACTAAAAAACAATACAAACCAGTCGTATATTAAACAATAAATTAAATGAATTTTCCCGGGAATTATGGTTTTAAAAGCGAGCCGCCTTAGCAAATAATGCCCTCAATCATATAAAAAACAGAGTTTCATAATACATATATAAAAGATAAATAATTACACCTTTTAAATTAAATAAACCGCGAGCTTTCATGCTGTAATATAAAACAATAGATTTTTTATGGCACGTTGATGAACTTTTAACGTTTTTAATTAAACTACTTAACCAGTGATTCAAATAAAAAATTTATTCCATTTCAAAGGCGTGGTCGTTAAACATGTGTATCAACATCGTTATACTCTAGCATGCTCATCTCTGCGAGGGATTAAGAAGATATGTAAATTAAGCCAATCAAAATTCATTGAAACAAAAAAAGAAACGACTTTTTTTTACATTCCAAGCTATAACTTAAAATGATTCCTCATTAAAAAGGTTACTTTTGTTAATGCTGAGCTTAAATAGCAGGGGTACACTTAACAGGAGTTTATTACGGAACGTTATGATTTACGAGAAATTCTTATTGTTTTATTTATCCAGTTTAAAAGAAAGTATATTTTTTTATTGTCCCTGCTCAAATATGTCATCCTGAACGTATAAAAAGGATAAGATGTATCTAAAAGTTTTTTATGTGATAAGGTCCTAAAATACGAAATATGTATCTTTTCTGTTCCATAAACATAAATCGTGTTTTATCATATTGTAAGCAACCGTAATATTATTTAGACCTGACCGTCACTTTATTTTTGTCATAATATTAAACATTTTTTGTTTTCTGGCTAGTAAAGGTCTGGGAGATAGAATTTGTATTTGTGATACATATATTGAATTGTTTTTTTAACCAAGTTTGTAAGGTTATTTCTATTTATTAATGTTTGGGCACGGACTGATTAATTAGTACAGTCCATCGATGCCATTAGACGAAAATAATAAAAAAATCTGAGGATCAAATAATTTGCTCTTTATAAATATTTTTCACAATATATTTGCACTTGAAGATTTAATTGACAATATTCTGATAATAAAAATAATAACACATTTTTAGTACTTTTTCCACATGAGATTTATTTCATCAGGACCGGTTTCGCTCATGGCGAGCATTATCAACTGATACAAAGGAATACAATGAAACACTGGTATTTATGCAAAAGTTAAGTATGAAAACAAGGTATGACAAACAATTGGTAAAACAACTAAGCAAATAAATTAAAGCAAATCACAAGAAAAATAGACTAAAAATAAAATGTTCAAGACATATTTAGTCTATTTTTACAAGATTGTCTACAAGATCAGTGAATAACTCAACGATAACATATTATTGATTGAGTAGACATTTACTTGGTAGAACTCCATTATAATACGGTAAGAAAAATAACAATGTATTTTAGTTTTACATCAATTATTTTATATATTTGTTGATAGCTATTTCAGCTTACGCCTTCGTCAGAACTATTAACTAGTTCTGTTAGTTAATATTTATTGTACGCTTGAAATATATTTTAAAAAGATTCAATTAAGTATTCGAGAAAAACTTAGTATAATTTGACTATTTTTAAATGAAAAAATAAATATCCCGAGAGGCAGCAAACATGAATAGTATATATCTTCATATAAATCGTATACCTTACATTTATATTATCAACTCCATTGAGACTAAATAATACACACAGATATCAAAAGAAATTAATGTTTATAATACTGCCTCAAACAACAAAACACTTTCGGTTACGCAATATTCTGCCTCTGGTGGTCATCTGAGCTTTATTCCAATGAAATATTGTATTGAGAGTAAGGAGCGGTAAAACCATGTAGAACATGGACTCTATTGGTTCAATTAACCTTTTCTAACGTCATGTGGGTACCTCACATGGGACCAAAAGAGTGCCGGCAGTGAAAAGAAACTATCTGCTCTTAATTTTGTATGTCCTACCGCCGATGTCAACAGTCACCACGCACGTATATGGATTGTATAGAGAATCTGCCCTTTTGTGAATCGGTTAACCTAGGGCGAAAATTAGATTGTATTTTTTTACCACCATTAAATATCTGTCACTTTTAAATGTCACAACTAGGGTTTCCAATACCGGGCCAAAATTTAGATTTCGGGATTTCGAGATTGCAATAAGTCGATCCCGGGACTGGTCCCGAAATTTGAAATATTTTTTTAATGGTTGATAATTTTGATATTTATTAAATATAAGCCAAGTTAATTTATCATTCAAAATATTTTATTGATAACTGGTCATATTTTTCGTCCTCTTAATTCATTTCAATGTATTCGATGCTGTCACCAATGCATAACGCAGCAAATAATTTATTTTCTACGAACGTGCAAGTCCACGTAATGTTCCGAGTAATTTAAAAAATAATTCGTTTATGCTTGATAAATAAATCAATCGGGATTATGTTTTTAAATCCCGGGATTCACCAAGTATTGAAAATCTTCGAGATCCCTGGATTTCGGGATCCGGGAACCTGGGATTGGAAAACCATTGTCACAACACAGGTGGCCACTTTTAGTTTTGAATAACATCTTTATTGCAATCAATTAGTCAAAATATTGCATTTATTGCATTTAAGTCCGCCCGCTTATAACGCTTTTGAGTCTTTGAACATCGCAACCATATAAAAAAAACTATTTTAAAATGTTGATAAATCAATTTCAAGACAGTAAATAAAATGTGAATTCAAAATATGCTATAAACTTTTTTAACGACTTATGTTTAATTATTTACCAATTAAAAAGTCTTTTGTAACTCATAAATCACAAAGATAACACATAATATTTTTAATTGCCAACACCAAAGGTTTTATTTTGGTAAAAAGATTATCCATCACTTCTATTAGTGTCAAAAAGTTTAAACTAAATATATGACTATGTCCCCATAGTTTAAGCCGAAACAAAGTGATCCCAAAGGGGCAGTCATTAATTTATCATATTTTATTCCAGCATACGAAAATAATTTTGAGTGAACAGTAATTATTATATTTAATTTGGGACTGTCGTTGAATATTCAAATAAGCTGTAATTAAATATTAATATAAATAAATGCTTCAATTATATGACATGTTTAAATGATGAGGGTATTATTTGTAGCACTGTTTTAGATTTTTTGTACATGAAGAACTTATATTATTAATAAAAGCCGTCGATTAAAAATAATTTAGATACATTTTCATAAGAAATATAGAAAACATCAATATGAGAAGATAAAAACGAAAAACTTTCAGAATTGAGGCATTTTAAAATTATTTTACGGCACAATAATTATGTGGTCAGTATACATTTTGGTATCTTTGAAGCTTTAGTAACCCTTTGCAGTCCTCAATATATATTTTTTTCCTTTAAAAAACTCCTCAATAGATTTGAGAAAATGATTGATATCACAGGGGTTGCGTATTTATTAGCATAGTGATTACTGAAATAAACCACATTATGACATGTTAAAAACTGTAACTGATGCATGCAATTTAGTAAAAACGGTTTTTGAAATAAGAATAATTTAAAATTAATAAAAAATAGTTTTCCCACCTAAGTTTTTGAATAATTTTCAGTTTCAAATGTTCACTATTATGCCTCAGCTAATCTACTTAAGAACATTTTAATGATGCTTAAAACAATTTAATAATTAGTGATAGTTAGCTAGAAACGCATATTGTACATTGTAATATTTTTTAGCACACCAAAAAAAAAGGAAAAAATAAACCAAATAATGCATAATATAACATTTCCATTGTTCATCATAACGTCATTGCATATCATAATACAACAGTGAAAATGTATATTCATGCGTAAATAAAAAATATAAAAATATTCTTTTCACATTTAAAATTCAACAATTTTTCATATGTATTTAAAAATAAAATTATCCATTCCTGCTTTGTTAAAATTCGTCAAATTAAATTATATTTCCATTTTTATACAAAAGTATTATTATCCCGTCAATAATAACAAAGGTATATTTGTATTCAAAAGCGGGCGTTTTTTAACGATGAAAATTAGTGACATGCTCGGTTTTGTTTTTATAAATATTCATATAAATATCGAATAATGTTTGAAACGTTTTCAATAAACAAAAGAGTGCAGTATTGATCAGATTTTTCACTTAGTTACGCTTTGAAATAAAAAAACAAACTAATCAACTATATTTTAAATTGCGATCATATACTGAATTTAAACAATAGTTAGATCTCAATATTCCTATAAAATAACGAGCAATGTTATTTGAAGCTGTGTTGTGTTTTCCTAGAAAGGAAAATATGATATTTTTTCAAAACAACTAATACATTGACCGTGCAGGATGGTGAGATGGATGAGAGTTGATTGTTGAAGCCGGATACAGAAACTTTACAGAAAATAATGTAAAAAAAAACAGTTGACAATCTGATATTTTTCAAACTATAATAGTGACACAGTTGACTTCTTATCGCCTTGTCGCGAATAGTATAAAGTGAAATTTCAGCTAGAGGTAAAAAAATCAAAAAACATGTGATTTGTAGCAATAGCAATGTATTTTATTTCTTCAAAAATTATAATATATAAAGTTTATAGCTATTTCGACTTACGCCTTCGTCTGAACTTAGTCCGTTAACGTAAGCCAAACTAGCTATCAACTATATATTTTACAATTTGTGTAGATCTAAAATAAATTGCTATTTTTTCACCGTGTTTTAATAGAGTTCTACCAATTAAATGTCAATTGTATCAATATAATGTGAAATGCTGTTTGAAAATTAAATGATTATCTATGTATGTACTTTCGTATAGAGTTGCGGATATAGTACCCGGATATCATATTTAGATAATTGGGTTCTAAAACCATTTCCCAAGCATGCCTGTTATATCGATAAAGAAAATGATAAGCACATGTCCTCTGAATTTTCCATTATTTAAAACAACTGCACACTCTTTTTTATTCAACTGTTTTAGCATAATTGTCACTAAGTTATTCAACTTGTTTAACGTACGAAGAACGTATCTATATTAATAAATTTTCCTTGAAAAAAAAGACAAAAAAAAGAAACTGTTTCCAATAATGCCATCCACATAATATTAAAACAACATTTCCTTCGGCAGACTCAGCACGTTTTGTATATTTTCAGGCGGGGTATATTTAACCGAACCGAAAAAATCTCAATTTTCGAAGTGTAAAAACATCGACGTCGCATGGGAGAGCTAAAAGGTATTTTCCACAGTGTCTAGTTAATATTTCACAAACCGTTGTGTTCGTACTTTTTTTTCTCTTCTTGAAAATCACCCCAGTTCTTTTTTATATTGTATCATCAAATATATACATGTGAAATTTTAAAGGGGTGCTGATCGAATCGCTAACGTGCTTGATTACGCGTAAAAGGTTTTGCTGATTGATAAAAGATCATTTGAAATGTACATATATTAGATATTCTTAAATAATTATTAATTAACAAAAAACATCGGGCAGTAAAAATTGTTAAATAATAAACTAGTGGCTTTCGTCTTTACATTCTAATATTTTTCATGATTATATGTAGAGATCATGTTTTAAAATATTATATCAATTTGTTTGGATCCGTGGTCGAGTGTAACCGTCGTTTGCTTCAGGAACGGAGTTTTTATAAAATTTGGAATATGATTAATGTTGAAAGACATGGATATCTGCAATGAATAAAGTTCCTTCCCTCACCCATCCTATCCTAAAAGCGGGACATAGCGAGAGCAGCTTAGCTAACCACTTGTATTGTCAATTATTTTACGGTAAAATAAGTATGTTAGAATAGATAAGATGATGTTTTGTGTGCCTCTTCTACACTAGTATATATTAATGTGTGTTAATCATAATTCTGGTGAGGCCGTAAGCCGAAAAAGCTAACAACTGTATATTTTTCAGCGTTATAATAGAGTTCTACCATGTAAATGCCAATTCAATTGATAACTTGTGACTGCTTTGAAAAAAGTGGGGCATACCAACTGAGTAACAAGCAGTTCTCACAGAAATAGTTGTGTTGATATAAACTCTAATGTGAGTCCATATTTTCTACATCAGCAGCGGACATGGCTAAAAAAACAATTTTTGTTTTTGTATCCATGGATGTGTGATTTGTATTCTTCTACATCAGTTCATAATCAAACCGGGTATCATTGAGCTTTTAAAATCATTGTTTTATCTTCTCTATTATGAGCGAGAATGAAGTTAAACGATTGTTTTACCGCAACAAAGTTAAAAATAAAATGTTCGATTAAACTTTTCTAGTCATTGCTTCTGAGACATATTTAGCTATCACCTGTAACGATGAAAGTTATAGTGTTACGGAAATTGCCTAGTTATAATAAGAAGTAAGCAAAGTCTTAATGGCACAGTGTTTACACATTTAAATACACTAACTTGATCGATTTTTTTTAGTACTGAATTAAATTTGTATTTTCGTACAGCTTTAAGATATTATTTGCATATTTTTTTCTTATATGTATATTGAAAATTTTTAAATATTTGACACACAAAAACAACATTTTTAACACCGATTAACCACGTTAAATGATATGGCGTGCCTTTACCAATTTGGCGAAATGCTTAAATATATATAAGTTAGAGTAACATTTCCACAAGCTTAGGATAAAATGTATTTATACACTGATTATTAAGCTCTCGTAGTTCATAAGGCAATATGAATTTATTATTACGAATTCGTAAATGAAATGTTTAATGAATAATCAAGCGCGTGTTTCATCATAATATTAATACATATTTTGATATTTCCCTCGATTTCAGAGCAAAATTATCAAATATCAATTACGGAGAAGATATTCTGGCAATATTTGCGAATTAAATATACCACCGATTGGGCTAGTGGTTTTACAATGAATGAGTATATTGAGAAATTATTAATAATTGAACGTTTAAAAAATTTACCATACCAACGTGAAGATACGCCATTTAGTTTCAGAGATAATTTTCGCGATGAGAGAAACTGGTCCTGATCATTACATAGTATATGTGAAGGTATAATTTTTTTTTAAATTGAAAAAATTTCCTTTCCACCAATTGACAGTTAACACGTTGACGATCTTAAAAACAGGAATTATTCTTTTTACTTAAATTATCATATCAACTGTATCGATATAGCCATGCGCATGGATATTTTGATAAATTTATGATTTAATATCAATTTATTGCTAGAAAATTTGAAAATTATTGTTTCCTCTCAATCATGAAAAATACATAGAATATTTGTTTTTCGAGATCATCTTATTTCAGATTGCTGTAATATTAAACTAATATTTCATCTTCTTAATGAAAAGTTAAGGAAAAAAAATGGTATTTAAATACAAATACAGGGGAACCCCAATCTTACGTTCTCGCATTATACGATTTCCCGCGTGGTGCGTTCATTTTCTATATTCCCGGCATTTAGTTCCTATATAAAACTTTCTCGCATTAATCGTTTGTTTTATACGGTCCATTGACAAACGTAGAATCGGGTTTTCACTGTACTGTATATGTTGCAATAAATAAACAAGCTTACAACTTTTCATTTCAGTGTCGGCTCTATATAAATAAGCCATAAAGGTTGTTTTTTTTTCATTAGTTTTTAAAAACATCGTTTCTGCGATAAAAACAGGAGGTTTCATATTAATGAATAAGTGTTTAAGTAAATTTTAAAACAATTGTGGTGTCAGTATTATATATTATACTTACACACTGTCAATTGAATAAGAGACTTCTTCCTCTACTTTTTCGAGTTTTGTGTAAATAGAAAAAAAAAACAATTTATACATTCAAACTTGAGTCACTAAAAGCAATTTAAAAAAACGAAAGTATCCAGTCACACGACGCCAAACTAAAAGCCATATGCCAAAAAAGAAAAATTATTACATGTTCGACCATTTATTCATATGTAAGCTTAAGCAGAAAAGTGCGATAAATCAAGTATAATTTAACATTTCTCACAAATACTTCGGAGCTGGCTGTTTTGTGTCTAAGACGAAAAAAAAAAAGTGAATAATGAGTTTGTTGCTAGAATTGAATATTTTCTTCGTGTTTTGCAAGTTATGTAACTATTTTTTTGAAAAATCTATCAAACAGTGTGCCGCAAAAATCAATGTTTTCGTAAAATGAGTTTTATTGTTATGATTATTTTGTCGTCAACAGAATTTTGTTTCTTCGATATAATCAAAATACTTTGCTGCAAACAACAATATTAAAAACAATTTATATTGGGCATTAAAAAAAACTATTGTAAAATTAGTTTTCTCTTAGTTTGTTTGTTTTTTAACCAAATAACATTAGTAATTCTTTTATTTTTTATAAATCTTTTAACCTTTATTATTGTATATTTATATACAATCTAGGAAACGAATTAATTCAGAAAATATCTTCTCATAAATTCTGTAGAGAGATTTTGTATTTCTATTTTATGGTCTGGCAATTGTTTAACAAATCCTGACAGATAGGCATGGTATCTTTTATTTGATAACAATTGTATAATACATTATATTATATGATTCTTTGATTCAAATATATTCCTTATTAAAATAAAAATCTTTGGGTAAAAAGAACATTACTCTAAATTAAATAATATAACAGGATTTTTTTCTCTAAGCTTCAGTAATGGAAAAATATAATAAAAAAGGTACATTGAAATTTATAAAAATCTTCCTTCACTAATATACCCAAAATTCATTGATTCTGTTGCTATACATGTGTTTGAATCAAACAAAAGCCAATGAAATCAATCACTAGCAAGATTAATATTTACTTAGATCAAATAATTTTTCTCGTTAATTCAATATTGAATTATTAATAGTAACTCATTTGTATAATTCCGTTTGACTGGTGAAAGGCAAAATCGTTTGATTTCACGTTTCAGTAATGATGTATTTAATACACAAGATATCTGAAATTTAAAAAAATATATAAACTTTGATGCGTACATTTTATCGTTAAAAAAAATATAATATTCATGAAATATTTGACCAAATATGTGTACAGAAATCAGTAAAGAGATAACAATTATATGAAATTTAGATTTTAAAATTTGTAGCATATTATGTAAATAATACATTGAATAAAAAAGTGCAGTGCACAGGCATCATTTTGTTTAATGCCTTTATTTGAAAATGGAAGATATTTCAATTCGACCAGTAACAGACAGAAATTAAATGATCAATGAATTTCGAATGCTGTCAAAAAGAATGAAAAATCTAAATATACAATTATACATTGTTTCTGAGTAGAATCTACTCAGTGGTGATACCCAAGTATAATTTAATTCTACTCATCAGTGCAAAAGCCAAATAGCGTTCTTCACTCGGTTACAGACTGGCTTGTAATTATCACCAATTTGAAATATTGTATATCAGTTTGAAATATTGTATATAATGAAGGACTTTATTAATAACTTATTTTGAATACTAAATGCGTTGCAAAATTCACAGCTTACTGTTTCAATAAATGAAAAATCACAATTTTATTTTTTATAATTAATAATATAAAAGAAAAATAGTTTTAAAATTTATAAAAATGATTGAATTAGATAGATTTTTTAAGTCTTTACCGGAGGATAATTTGAGATTAGATTAATTACAAAAGTTAGAAGTGAACTTAAGCTTTGAAGATATTTATAAGGCGCTTAAGCACGTAGTTTATGTATCAACAAATTACTGAAGTACATAAGTAAGACGCTATCAGTAACACATAAATAGGGACCTAGATTATGTATAAAATATCCACTTGAGTAAAACGTAAATTTTATAGTAGTATTTATTCTACGCTCTATATTGATATCATAAATCGACCTTTCCGCCATCTTTTGGCAAATATTAAATATCTAATGCTTCTGCCATTTCTGCCAACAAGAGTACAGATCAGTACTTTCACGAGTTTTAATAATAAAATGTTACCTTACTTTGAAAAGGTTACAGCTGACATTTTCACAAAAAATGATCTTTTCAGATGATCATAAGTTTGAATTATGTAACTGTGTTCTAGCATATATGATAACTTTAGAATCATATATTATTGAATAAATGAGCTAGCAGAATTATATTATTATCTGCACACTTTTTTAATAATGTTCTTAAATTGTCATCCTTAGATCATTAGGATCATTATTTATCAGTAGAATGGTTTAAGTTGTGAAGAAATATGCTTAAAATAAGTGATTTGAATCATTTTTAATGCTTATTGTTATAGGTGAATTTTACCTTCAATCACTCATATCTCAAAAGCAGCTCGAACCATTTCAAAGTTAGGTGTCGATAAGCTAAGATTGCTTTATCAGGGCTGTAAAGTCGGAGTCGTAGAGTCGCGGCGTTTGGGCCGGAGTCTTACTCAGAGTCGGAAATTTTGAAAAGTTTGAAATTTTTATTTTTTCATATAATATGTCAAATTTGGCTATTGATCGAATTGGTTGCTTGATATTTAATTTAAAACACATTGAACTTTTTTTGTCAGAATCGAGTCGTGTTTATGGTCAATGTTGGAGTCGGAGTCATATTTTTTCTTAACCTGGTTGATTAAAATAAGCCAAGACTTTGACTTCAACATTAATCAACAATCCGAATCCGATCCAGTAAATACAATCTCACGACAACATTTCATATTTCAACAAAATGTTATGAAATGAGCCAGTACGAATCCTAGACTCGACAATACAGCCCAGGTTTTTATTCGTTCAAATTTAGAATATTACTCCACAAAGTATTTGCACACAGACACTCCAGGGAGTTTTCAGTTTTGTTCATAATATTTCTCTTTTTAATTTGGAGAATTTTTGTCAGAAATTTAGTCGTTAGTTGGACGGCCACAGGTAGACGAGAAATTTTAATCGCTCGTAAGACCCATTTTGCGGCCGCACTTAAATTGTTAAAGGATTCTATTATGGCAGGTATAATTAAACTTGTCCAAAAGTAGTGGACGCTTTTTTGGTTAGAGGCGTATTAATAAAATGCCACAGTTTCATGAAAAGGGGTCGAATGTTTTATTTTTAGACTCTTAATTGAAGTTTTTTAATTAGAAAATTTAAACTATTTACAATATTTCTTTTTGTTTTTTTCGGCTTTCCATATGAATATTTTTTTGAGCAAAGAATTATTTTAGAGACCCTTAAGATATGACCTGAATGAAGATTGATATATAAAAAAAAATCATTATGTCTGCTCCCAATTCGGAGCATATTGTCTCTCTATGGAGTATATCTCAACATGCTTGTTTTACGAAAACTGATTCTTACTCAGTTTCTCAATCTCTCTTTTTCGAAAAGTGAAGGGATTAAATGGATACGAAGACTAGCTAATCTCTCTCGCTACGTGCCTCATTTTTTTGGGATTTGTAAGAAAACAAAAACACCATTTGCAATCGAACAAAATCGATCAATCGACTGAAAAAATCTGATCGAACCGAGACTCAAGTCCTGGCGGTCCGTCACGATAGCTAATGACATTGAAGAGTGGCATCATTATTTCTGTCATTCGATCATTATTTCTCAGTAGAATGGTTTAACTTGTGTAATAATATGCATTAAATAAGTAATTTGAAACATTATACTTGCTCATTGGTACAAGTGAACTTTATCTTTTTAATTAAATAATATGATCATTCCAAACTTCCAACGCTCATATCTTAAAACAGGGTCAGAGCAGTTAGGACCTTTTCAAAGTAATGTGTCGATTTGTTTGCCGGCCAAGTTAATGAAAACCATTTTTTTTTTGAATTGTTTTAATTTTGTACTTTTCCATGAGATTTGTCGCTAACGACCCGGGTTTCACCTTTCGGCATCATCAGACATTTCGAGTGCACGGATGTACTTGAACTGATTTGATATTGAAATTCAAAATTGAAATTGAAATTCCATCAAGCACCCACAGTCGAAATCCTTAATTAAGAAAATTATTTTATTATTACAGAATAGAGGTAATAAAAATAACAACACATTTTTAGTACTTTTTCCACATGAGATTTATTTCATCAGGACCGGTTTCGCTGATGGCGAGCATTATCAACTGATAAGGAATACAATAAAACAGTGGTATTTATGCAAAAGTTAAGTATGAAAACAAGGTATGACAAACAATTGGTACAACAACTAAGCAAATAAATTAAAGCAAATTACAAGAAAAATAGACTAAAAATAAAATGTTGAAGACCTCTTAGCAATGCAAACTAACAGATCAAAAATCAATTTAGTATGAATTAACATTAACAAAGTAAAAGCCCAACATTAAGTGCATTTAATAAAAATAAATAAATCTACATGTCTGTCAACCATAATTAGAGTGAAATCCCGGTAATGAGTTCAATTGAGTCAGTTTCTGTAACACAATAAAAGCCATATCAATTCTTACAAATTAAAATCAAACAAAGGAAAATAGAAATTATCAGAAATAAAAGTAGGAAGAAATACAATAAGCTTCGGTTTAATAGATGTAAGTTATAATTAAGTATTTTGACTGAGGGTGCTTGATGGAATTTCAATATCAAATTAGAATTTTGTACTTTTCCATGAGTTTTGTCGCTAACGACCCGGGTTTCGCCTTTCGGCATCTTCAGGCATTCCAAGTGCACGGATGTACTTGAACTGACGCGTAGTAAAGAGTTTGTATCGTTTATATACAAAAATATAAGTAAGTCACTAAGTTAAAAGGTTATTAAAATGTAAATTAGCGAAATTTGAATGAATACAAGTTTCAATGATTTAAGTGGGTTTGTTATAATTACGGGGATTTTTGAAAATATTAATGACCAGATGATAACATAAGAATATTTAAAATAAATCTAGGGTCCTATCCAACGTCTCGTTAATGAGTTGATTGATTTTAAGCCTTTATTATTATATTACATTAATGATAGTAAGTGAATTGATATTTAATAATAGCAAGTGCTTGAATTGTAAATAAATGTCAATTATTAATAAATGACAATAAATTAAAATTAACAATTATTTAAAAGGATACAACAATGGTGAACTAGGCAAATAAAGTTGCTCGTTCAAAATTCTGGGGTGAAAAAAAGGGTGCTTGATGGAATTTCAATATCAAATTAGATTTTTTTGAATTTTGTACTTTTCCATGAGTTTTGTCGCTAACGACCCGGGTTTCGCCTTTCGGCATCTTCAAGTGCACGGATGTACTTGAACTGACGCGTAGTAAACAGTTTGTCGTTTATATACAAAAATATAAGTAGGTCACTAAGTTAAAAGGTTATTAAAATGTAAATTAGCGAAATTTGAATGAATACAAGTTTCAATGATTTAAGTGGGTTTGTTATAATTACGGGGATTTTTGAAAATATTAATGACCAGATGATAACATAAGAATATTTAAAATAAATCTAGGGTCCTATCCGACGTCTCGTTAATGAGTTGATTGATTTTAAGCCTTTATTATTATATTACATAAATGATAGTAAGTGAATTGATATTTAATAATAGCAAGTGCTTGAATTGTAAATAAATGACAATTATTAATAAATGACAATAAATTAAAATTAACAATTATTTAAAAGGATACAACAATGGTGAACTAGGCAAATAAAGTTGCTCGTTCAAAATTGGCAGACCATTGAGCTGAGCTCGATTAATCTCTAAGATTTCTTGATAAAATAGTATAAACTCACCCCTGTTAGTATGTAACAACTTAATGCCTGAGTCAAAATTAAACGTGTGGTTTTCAAGAATTAAATGGTTGGCGAAGGTGATACCTCCACCGAAAGGCGTAACCCGGGTCTTTAGCGACAAAACTCATGGAAAAGTACAAAATTCAAAAAATTCTAATTAGATGTAAGTTGATTAAACGCAAATATTTCTTGATGGCTATGGTTTTTGTAGCAAATTTGTCATACTTTAAAGATAAGTATTAGATGGTGGATGATGACTTTATTTCCTGCTTTAGCTACGAAACAAAAATGTGCACATACTCGGACGAAACCATAATTTTTTTTAAACCATGACCTCTGATTTAACCCTCCAGAGGCGAGAATTTTTTTTTTGATAAAAAATAGAATTTGAAGCTAAATTTTATCAACATATAGTCTCATACGTATAGGAAAAATAATCAAAAAAAAAATACACAATGCTTTCTTGTAGAAAAGCTATGTGACCATATGGTCACGCTCGTCCTTACGGGCCCCGTGTTTTTTGTTTAGATGCACATTGTGAATATTCATTTGTCATGACGTCAATATTCCAAATATTTTGTATTTACTTTTAATTCATTGTTTCCAAACTACATGCATACACATTTAGCAAAGGGTATTAAAATACCCAAAAAACATTTCATTTCTTCGAGCTTTACTGAAGGATTTGGGCAGTTTATGAAGGCTGCATATTTTTCGGTTTCCTCCGAGAAGATGTCCAATCATCTTCACGTCGAAAAAGGAGCTCTAAAAATTCCATTGGTGTAACCTTAGCATAAGTTGCATATTTTTTTTCAGTGAATTTAGTGCTATTTCTAACATGTTCCAAATCTCCGTCATTCCATGACCGATTACTAGTCGCTCTGTAGCTCTCAAACTCCTCTCTGCCTTCTCGTCCCTTTGTGAGTCGGATTTCTGCAGGAGCAGCAAGTTGTTGCTTACTCTAAATTTTCGATCAGTCCTCCTTCATCTTTATCACCACTGTCTTCATCGGTCAAAACATTTGATTCGGGAGGACAAATAAAAATATCCGTCTCCAAATCTTGAAAATCATTGAAATCATCTTCACTCGACATGGTTTGCTCCAGTATATTTATCATTTCTCCAATAGTTAAATATTTTGAAGATCTAAAGATAAATTATATTCCAAGGTTAGAATTCATAAAAAAAACACAATAGAAAATAAAGTTATACAAAAAAGGATGTGGGCTGTAAGGACGAGCGTGACCATATGGTCACGCTAGTCTTTGGGGTTGAAATACAGCCACGCGGCAAATATTAAAAAATATATACGATCTTAACTTTTTAGATCAACATGTTTTTATTAGAAATCAATTAGTAGAATTTACGTTAGTAATTTAAAAATATATGTAAAATTGTACTTACTCTTTTGAAATATCCATTTTGAAGAAACAAAAAATACCGAAAATTAAATAAATCGTGAGCGTATTTGGTAGTTGTTTTTGTTGCCGCGGCTGCAGAATAACTGTGAGAAAGACCCTTTTTAACCGAAATGGAGTGATAGATACGATGTTCAGGTAGAAAAAAGGGCGGAAATATGAACAAATAGGTGATAGTGTTCACTGTGACCATACGGTCACGCTCGTACTTGGAGGGTTAAGAAACGAAAAGCATTTATAATTAGCGTTTTATCAATCTAGTGCGTTGATGGTTGTGAAACTTTTTATGAAATCACCATTTAAAATGATAAATGGCTTTGTATTAATAAATGTACTCTATTTTTGTCTCAACCAAAATACACATCAATTACGACTCTAAAGCAGTATGTTGACAGTATCGAAACACAAAAATCATACGATTACAAAAGCTGTAAATCAATTACGGAGCCGTTGGTGGCGAAACCTTCCAAGGGTTAAGTGGCTAAAGATGATAGATGGCCCTCGACAATGACTCTCGCAGTGTCGTTTCGGTTTGAGTTCGTTCTTCATTCAATCTCGACTTGTCGGTCGAGCGCGCTTAAAGGGCGAACACACATTTTCTGCTATAACGGAAAAAAACGTGAAAGATTAATGAATTTCTTTCGACAATGTCAATCAGATGGGGACACGTTTTTTTATGCCATGAAAGCACATTTTTTGTCGATTTCAATAAAGTCTCAGGATTATTTTACAGCCGAAACTATTTTGTTTAATAATTTGATTATTTCCAAAAAGTTATCAACATATGAATAAGTAAACAAAGTACTGCCAAAAGTCCAACATGCGACCAAAATTAAAGTAAAAGTGTATAAAAAAAAAGTAATACCTTTTTCGTAATTATCTATTTCAAAATTGGACGATTAAGACCAGGACCAGTTATCCTCATCGCGAGCATTTTCATCAGCTGTAAATTATCGCGATGAGTGGAACCAGTCACAATCTTGTTACATTATTTTGAAAACCAAACTCATTGAAAGCTCAATATCAGATAATGTTTCCTCATGTAAAATTTGTCAAAATTGGAGAAAACGAGTGGTAAACGCCGTTTTTCTAAGCCGTGGAATCAATGGGCTCGAATCTCTGTACTGACAGAAATTCCAAATCGTTGAATTTTAAATGCAATACAAGTCTGACCTATTAGTTAACCACGAATAATGTCCTTGGCTTATTGTTCTATCGATGATGTAACAAGCAGCTCTCTTAGAAAGATTTATACTGAGATGACCTTCAGTCTATATCAGTGGTTCTCAAGCTTCATAGAAAATATTGATATTAAAAAAAAAAATTTACAAGTTATTTTGTCAACAAAGACTCTGAAAACTGACTCTGCTCAACATTGGGAGCAGTTAAAAAAGATTTAAATATGATGTTTTTATTTTAAAGAAGATGTTTTGCTGTGCCTTTTTGTGAATATTTTTGTGGAATAAAATGAAATTTGTCATTTTCAGCGAGTGTTAAACTATACATAGAATGTGACAGTTATTGATTTTAATTTGTATTTAATTTGAAAAAATACATTAAATACTAAGTTTAACATACCATAGTCATAAAAGTCATCACACAATTTGTGAAATGATACAAAAAATAATGACTCGAATAAAAAATAACTGCTTAACGATTGTTGTAAATGTCATGCTATATTAATGTATTAATATTTTATCGCCGTTCATTCGTCATATTTTCGAAATGTTGTAATAAATTACACACATTCTCGACTCGTTCGCAACGATTGGTACTTGATCAACACTCTATTTCTTTACAAAAAACTCCTGCTTCATTGTAATTATTATTCATTTGGTATTCAATGGGGAGGGTTTATTAATATATGGTCTGCCACTTCTTAAGTAATTGATGAGTTATCTCTAGCACGCGTCGAATATCCCTTTCTTCAATTAAACGCGCACACATAGGTACTTATGATTCGTATTATTGAAGCACGCGATACAATAATATATTTATATTTCTCTTGTTGAAGGCTTTTAATTTAAAATTAAACAATACGATAATTAATTTGGCGATTTTTGGATAACGGTACTGGCATCGTAAATTAAAATTTATGGAAAGAAAAACGGTATTTTTTATTACTTTTACAAAACAATTTGAACGATTATTCTAATCGTAAATATCGTGAATAGTAAAATGGAATAATTTGATAGGAATCTTAAATAATCAGTGAGTAAATTGAAACAAGCTACGATTGAAATTATATCAGAAACTTGTTTTTCATTTTTTTTGAGCCTTTTTTATTGGATAAATCCAAGTCACGGTTTTGATACAAAACTTGGTAAATTATGGATATATATGGTCACGGGACAGAATTTTTGTAAAGAATGTAAGGCTTACGATGTTTCGTCTTTAATTTTTATATTTATTATAATAGAAGATCGTAAAGAATACTTCGCAATAAATATGAAATCGAGTTGTTTTAATTTACAGGAGCAAAAATGCAACCACAAATTACACAAATAGTAATATTATACAGATAGAGACAGTCACATAAGTTTATTATTTGTTTAAAATAAAAAGAATAATTTTAATATAGGCTAATATTAAAAACAAATTCTTCTTTCAGAACTCATACAAAAATCAGTAATACTTTTCAGATTTAATCATTTTGATTCCACATTTTATAATAATCCACAAGAACTCAAAGAGTAAAGTCAAAACATAAAATTATAAGCCAGTATGTATAAATTTTTTGAGCTTAGCTCGAGACGATTGGGATTCTGTCCCGTGACCATATATCCATAGTTCATAAAAAAATTCTGCGTTATTATTATTTCAAAAAATTCAACTTTTTTCCGTATGACAATTCATTAATGGAATATTATCCAACCAAGTTTCTTTTAGGAATGCTGTCATTTCACTCGCTTGAAGCTCGAAGATTAATTTCAATATTAAAACATTTTTCTTTTCTTCTTCGGGGCCAAGTTGATAACCCTGACATCCTTGAAAATTAAAATTTGCATGCTCCCATCTTTTACCTACGTGGTCGTAACAAAGACAAATCAATTTTCTTTGTCAAAACTTGTTTGTCGCGTAGGTCTTTTGAATCTCCAGTTGCAAGGGCTATTCGGCTGATAAATGCGCTGCCTGTTAATGTGGACATCTTCGGCAGTGAACTTGATGCTTTGTTTAAAAATTATGTTTTCTTATGTAAATAATATGTTTCTGTTCTGTTTCTTATTTTTGTGTAATATTTTATGTAATCTTTATTAATTTCTCAAATGCATGGCGCATTGGCCCTTGCTGTAATGCCATGTATTTTATATAGTTTTTTGACAATAAATAAATAAATAATTTACCAAAAACTTAATCGTACATCAAATTTAAATTTGAATCGTTTGAACTGTGTTTTTTACAATGAGATTTGTCACTAACTACCCGGTGCTTACTTTTTGCCATCTTAATGCATTTAAATTGTACGGATCAACTTGAACTGACAAAGATTCCATCATTCAGTCGAAATCTTAGACATTATATTATGTAAGATAATGATTTTTAAATGTGTGTCGTTGGGAGCGGACATGATAAAAATGTCATGGGAACTGCGAGCTCACTAGGTTGCTTTCTATACCAATTTTCAATGCATTTCTTTAATACGATAATTTTCTCGTTACTTGCATTTTTCATAATATGAAAAAACAATGTACTCATAATTTTTGATTTTTGTAAAGCACATAAATATATAATTTAAATAAATTAACACTAAATAATCAGCTGTATATTTGCTAAGCGATATCTAGTAGTAATTCTATCCCAAAATAAATGACGAAATATGTCAAAGTAAATGGGTACTGGGAAATTTTGTTCCCTTTCAATATTATTAAAAGCATCTCTCACGCATTCCACGGCGTTCGTGATATTCGAGCTGAGAAATACGTTGCATTTTTTAGTGGTATCAGAAGACACACTCCTTAATAGACGTATTGATTCGTGAAATACCCAGTTTGAGCCGTGACCTTAGACTTTGTGGAATTCCCGGCACGTTTCCTTCATTACGTTGTCTCGCGGGAAATGTCCTGGGCGGAGGATCATGCTTTCCTTAAACACATTCAATCCGGCAGATTTTCTGAAACGATCTGCTAAAAGGACGAGTTCAACACAGCTATCACGCCGCTCTACTGGATTATAGACAAGTCAGAGTAGACGCTTAGAATGAAAAACTGTTATTTTGTTTCATCGTGTCTATGGAATACAATATACTTTAGAATACCAGAGAGATCAGCTCGAGTGAATTTCAAAATAATATTATATATTGTTGAGATAGCATAATGGTAAATGATATTGTTTATCTGTATTTTTGTGAAAAAGGCGCCAAATTGTACTTTTATTAATTATTTTTAAATTTGAATTGCTTGAATTTTGTACTTTTCCATGAGTTTTGTCGCTAACCACCCGGGCTTCTTTTTGATTTATTTTATTTCTGATATTTATGATTTATTTTAGATATTCCTATAATATTATCTGGTCATTAGTATTTCCAAAATTCCCTTTAATTATAGCAAACCCACTTAATTCATTGAAACTTGTTTGCATCAAATTTCGCGAATTTGAATTTTAATGGTAATTTAACTAAGTGATCTACTTCTATTTTTGTATATAAACGATACAAACTGTTTACTACGCGACAGTTCAAGTACATCCGTGCACGCGAAACGCCTGAAGATGTCGAAAAGCGAAACCCAGGTCGTTAGCGACAAAACTCATTGAAAAGTACAAATTTCAAACAATTAAAATTTGATATTGAAATTCCATCAAGCACCCTCCGTCGAAATCCTTAGCTAATAATTTTTAGTTGTGTGTATGATTTTTAAGAACACGTAAATTTCGGACAAATATTAAAATAAATAGAGAACACTTTTTCATACTACTTCCACATATACTTTTAATGATCAGAACCCGTTCTCATCGCAAGCATTTAAAGCTGTCTTTTTTGTTTCAGAAATTTATCCATATTTTAATCGAAGAACTCCTAGAGCCCTTCCATGTCGCGTCTTTTTCGACATCGTATAGCTATAAGTAACGCGCAACTTCTTTGCCGAGTACTGCTTTACATTGGTTGGAATTATTTTCTTTGATGACTTAGTTAAATTTAGAATCATAATGTGGTATATTTTTTGTTATTTTTTTTTACCTTGCAAATTAATACGCAAACCCTGTGATATCAATCAATTTTCCAATTCTGTTGAGGAGTGCATAGGGGTAAGAAAGTAAATCTACCTTTGTACACGGGAAAAAAGGAAATCAATCAGGATATAACGATGCTATAAAAAGATGCTCACAAGCCTTTATAAAACTTAATAACTCCATGAAACAAAAATAGATGCACGGGGACTTTAAAATACATTTCGTATTTCTTCCCTCTTCAAAAAGTACTACTTCGAATAAAGCCATTGATTCTAAGCACGTGATAAGTTTGTTCTGACCCCATTTTGGATTGTTAAAATTCCATCGATTCGATAATAATGATGGGTATATAATTTAGTACCGGAAAATTGCTTTCGGAAATCAACCAGTCGACCAAGTTTCCGAGAGCGGAAACATTTGTTTGTGAAAAAATCTACAAGATTATGTTGATATCCCTCACGCTTTTGATAATTCGTGCAATATGAGCTATAAATGTCACTTCTAAGAAAAAAATACTTAAGCTACAGGATAGCAGCTTGCTACTTTAATGGAACGAGCTGCAAATTATGGGAATATATTTAGTGAGTTTTTATGCTACCAAAAAATGTTTGAAATCATCACAGAATCGATTTTTTATTCTTATTTTTTTATTCAGCTTTCCCTCTAAACTTTTAAATCTTCATAACGAGCGATCTCGAAAAAATGGGTGTCAAAAGTAAAACCTCAACCAAACGAGATAAAGAAAACAATTTACGTTTTGAATTGAAATATGCTCATATTGATGTTAATATATCATTATTATATCCAATAACTCGTCCATATAAAAGCAGTGGATATAACTTAAACGATTCGAAAGAAAAATGTATTTAACTGCATCTTCTTCCAAAACTAAGTACCCACTACCACCTGCTATGAATTTAAAGCTTGTCATATGTATGTTTCAAAGGATACTACTCAAAGTTCATAAACAAACATAAAAATGCTGGAAAGATTAAATAATATATGTTTGCTCTCTATATAGTCTATATGACACTTTAAAGTTGTTAAATTAATTTTATGCTGATTACCTCAATACTTACGGACTACCTATAATTGTGCTTTTCTAATGCGCCATAAAATGTAAAATAACATGTCAGTTTTCAAATTTAAAGGGTCCGCAACTAATTTGTTAACCTAAAAGATATTATGTGGGATTTGATCGAGATCTGATGTTGTTTTTGTAACATTCGTGCTTCATATTCATATATCTAAAGATTTTTATCATGTAGACCAGCGGTCACCAAACTACGGCCCGATATAGATTTTCCTCCGGTCCTTCAAAAATTCTTTCAAATAAGAATAATATTTTTTTTTAAATTTCATGATTTGGTTTTGAATTCAAAATTATTCATTTCAATTCATCAATTGGTACCAATAAGATACGACAACGTATGAACCCATAAAAATATAATAAATATTTTCTATTATAAATTCCAATAAAAATTTTATTTAGATTTGTTTAGATCGGTGATTTACTTTAGATTATTTAATTTTATTAGAATATATAAATTAATATTCTAATTGGATTCCAACACGACTTTATTTGTCATCCGGCCCGCCATTCTTTTTGAAAATTTCAATCCGGACGTTTCTCAAAAAGTCTGGTGATTATTATAGGCTGAATAAATTATATTTTAAGAAACAATACTAATTTTTTTGTGTTACTTCCACGAACAATTCGTTTTATTTATTTAGGTATTAGCTATAGTTGAACTATTCCAAATCAAGCTCTATCTTCGAGAATCGCGGGGAAACATGCCGGGCTTCGTTTGATAAAATCACGTACAAAATGTTTTAACGCGGGCTGCATGTGATATATTGCTAATGGCCTCAAGTGTGCACTTTTTATGACGTTTTTATTATTGGCTTTGTAACAACATGCACTACGGGTGGCCACATCCGTAAATTGTAAACCGTTGCCTTCCGCAAATGGCTTTTCTGGCTTAAAAACCAGGCCACTTGGTTATAAGTCTGATAAATAAGTTACAATATCGTACTTATCGGTACTTCAATTCAATGAGAAATAGCAAAAGCGTGTTTCGTAGTTTTTAAAGTTGCAAATATCTTTATTATTTTACTTTTGAGTGAACAAAAACTACACATAATAATTTTGCAACTTTCCATCGATAAATTTTCTCACTTTTGAAGTGTTAACTCGATACCTTACTTTGAAAAGGTTCGAACTGCCCTTGACACTGTTATATGAGCGTTTCACAGCTTTCATTTTATAAAATAGCCAATTTCAATAGATTTTTCTGATAAAATTTGCAAATTAAATATTACCATACAATTATTTGATCACGTTTCAAAAATAATATCTAGGAAAGATCAATTCAGTTCTTAAAATAATATAAACAAACCTTTCTCAGTTTTCTCGAAATTTTCATAAACAAATTTAAACAATCTATTTGCGATCTTATAAAATGAGAAAAATCAATCGAAATATCTTTTCCAGTAGCACCGGATTCAACAGTAGTTACCCAACGGGGCCAACGTGTCAAGTGGTTGCCCAAAGGGACTGAACTCTTGGGAGTACGGCGCCATAGTATCACTGGCCCAGTATGGAGCTTTTTGCTATGACCTGGTGTGACCTGCTCTGACCTATTTGGACAGCCTGTGTTACGCGAGCTTCCGTGCATTTGGTGTGACGTTACATGTCAGGGAATATCAATGTTGAGAACTCCTCAAATTTTTAGCTGCCTGCGACCAAACACTTAACGAGTAAACTTCGTTCTTATATACATATAACTAGCCGTTACCCGGCAAGGGTTGCTATGCAAGGGGCTCAAAAAAGAAAGTGCTTGTGTTTTAACTCTTTGAGTCCCGACTCAAATCATCAATACAATTTTCAGTCTGCCAATGGGAATGCCACTGGTAAGAGCTTTAACTGTTTTAAGCGGCATTGATTTGATGTCGACATATTTCATATTGACGTGAGTGAGTTCAGACGAATACTATATTTTATGAATAAAGTTGATTTTGTCGGAACTCACTCGGTTGACATCTTTAATATTTCTAATGTGATTTTAATAATTTTTTCTACCTGTTCTTATGGCTACAATTTGTATTTTTTATTATTTTTATACAAGTATACATACTTACATATATGACAATAAATTTGTCAAATGCATGACGTATTGGCGTGAGCGGTAATGCCAAAATTTGTATTTTTTTTTGAATAAATAAATAAATAATATCAAATATTTCGAAATTATTTAATACATTTGTTGACAGCTATTTCAGCTTACGCTATCGTCAGAACTATCTGCATTTACTCATCTCATATATACCGTTGCAGACAGGGTACACATTATATCCTCCTCTCGCCTATTTGGTCTAACCAATGTGTCACATTTAATAACTTATTATAACCATGTAAGACTGGGATGGTGGAACAGGTTGTGGAGATTTGATCAAATAAGAGAGGAGGATTTATTGTGTACCCTGTCTGCAACGGTATATAAAGGATGAGTAAATGCAGACTTAAACATAGTTCTGATGATGGCGTAAGTCAAAACAGCTATCATCAAATATAATTAAAATACATTGTTTTTTTTTTTCACCGTATGAATAATTTGACATTGTATAACTAGTTATTTTAATGTTTTATCATTTTATGAGACCTAACGCTTATGTTCAAAGCGTATAACGTTCTAACAGACCACTTTTTCGTCCCTTTAATAATTGCGTCTTCTTCATTATAAAAGTATTTATGGTTGACGTATAGTATCTGTTTTTATTCAACGTGAAAGCTTAAAACAAAAGCTCAACTTAATGTTTTCTAACTTTCAACCCTTGTAACAATTGTGATACGCGCTATTAAAGCTGACCTTCTCTTCTATGGCCGAAACGTGCTGGTCTTCTTGCCCACCGTAAACCTCCTCCATAAGAAGTTTGAAAAGAATAATAAAAACCCAATTCAGAGCTAAAGACATTGTTTCAACGAAACAAAATTCGAATTATTATGCGGTACGGCGAAATCAACCATTTAAATTGCAAATAGTTTGTTTAATATTTTATTATGGACGATTTGTATATTAAACAATAATTCAGTTCATTTTTATACATTTTTTTCAAATGATTTGATATAAAAGATTAAGTTGCAAACCAAACATATAATTTGTAGTCATTTCGGTTACGAAAAACGTTTTCATCTTTAAATAATCTTAACCTTACATTGAAATCGTTCTAATTGACATTTTTGCCTAAAATGACCTATTAGTTAGAAAAGTTTGTATTTTTTTTAAATATGAACAAAAATATTTGGCATAACAGCTTACGCCAATACGTCAAATATTCTTAATTGTGAAAGTCATTCGAGATTAACTCGAATGATAAATAATGAATTAGTTGTGCACAAAATCAATGATAAATAACATACATACACCCAGCCCAAGATCTCTTTATTTCAGTTGAAAAAATCTGACCATGCCGGGAATTGAACCCGGGCAACCTGATCGCAAAGCTCTTGCCACTAGACCACAGGGACCGACCGTAGTTATAGCATTCTATGATATATATGAATTTCAGAATTATCTCTGGTTGAATAACGGAGTGGGCAGAATTCCGGAGTTGCACTGCAGCTGCACACATTGTTTACCAAATTAATTTGACAAAGTTCAAAATTAAGTTTGTCATCATTATTTACATCATTAAATCTTTAAGATAATTATTTCTCAGCAAGTTACGTGAAAAAATATGCTTAAAATAAGTAATTTGAAACATTTTTATCTGCTCATTCTTACAAGTGAATTTAAATCAATCGAAACTTCAAACGCTCATATCTCAAAACAGTGCTAAGAGCCGTTTAAACCTTTTCAAAGTAAGGTGTCGTAATATTTATGATGACAAACTAATGTAAAATCTATTTTAACTTTCATGCCCATATGAAAATATCGGTAGCCTGTTGTTTGTAAAAGTTTTGCTAGAGTCATAGAAAGTATTATATTTTACAAAATTTATGTGCTTCTTACACAAATAAAGTGATATTGCTCTGTAATTTTTTTAAAAGAATATAGAAAAAATTTCGTCGAAAAACTTTTAAAACTCAATTATAATACAGTTTTATGTGGAATGTAGTAGAAATCTATGTTTATATGAAAATCTTCATACTTAAGAAAGATTTATTTTACCTTGGAGAATTTTTAAGGTCATCTAAGCAAAATCTTTATTGCCGCTCGTGATAGTTTCATGACTAAAAGGATTTAAAATCCTTCACAATTTTCCAGAACTTATTCTTTGGATCTTTTATGAGGAGTAATAGTTCGTAAGAACAACTGCTATATTGAATAATAAAGTTACTCGTAAAAAGTGTTGATGTTATGGAATAGTTTTGGATTAAACATTTTGGGGTTCTCAAGGTTTCGAGTTTTAATTACTTGTAAATAATTACTTTTTCACGTGGAAAAATGTAAGAGAATTTGGGTATCGAGATTTAAGTTGCCAGATTTTAAAGAATCGGTACAGGATTTTTTATATAAATTTTCAACCCTTCCTCCACTTACTATTGCAGTAAGCGATGTAAATAGATTAACCAGTATCCAATTTTCTTTTTTCCATCGCTATACATTGAATTTCTGTGACCTGATTGTTAGAACGTTCTAGAAATTAGAACTTATAATTAAATATTGTTAAAGCCATACCGTTAGCATAGTCAATAGCCGATAGTTAATGAGGGGTCTATAAGGTATTTATTTGGAAACCAAATCGTTTGAAAAGAATTTAACCTCGAAAATAACGATAATTAAGGACTGAGGGTGCTTGATGGAACTTCAATATCAAATTTGAATTGTTTGAATTTTGTACTTTTCCATGAGTTTCATCGCTAACGACCCGGGTTTCGCCTTTCGGCATCTTCAGGCATTTCAAGTGAAAGAATGTACTTGAAATTACGCGTAGTAAACAGTTTGTATCGTTTATATACAAAAATAGAAGTAGATCACTTAGTGAAATTGCTATTAAAATGTAAATTAGCGAAAATTGAATTTACACAAGTTTCAACTATTTAAGTTGGTTTCTTATAATTATGAGGAAATTTGAAGATACTTATGACCATTTAATAACATAGGAATATCTCAAATAAATCTAGCGTTTTATGCGACCTATTATTAATGAGTTGATTGATTTTAAGTATTTGAATTAATATTTAATGATAGCAAGTGCTTGAATTATTAATAAATGACTATTATTTGAAAGGGTACAACAACCGAAAGGTGAAACCCGGGTCGTTAGCGATAAAACTCATGGAAAAGTACAAAATTCAAACAATTCGAAATTCAAAATGACAGTTGTTCGTTGTGATTTAATTGGTGTACGAATATTTATAATATGCTTATATCACCCTTAAATTTGTTCTGTTTCTATTTGCACCGGTGTATGCAACTGATTACCAACAACTTTACGACTCTTGCAGTAATTTGGTGCCACCCTAATATTATGATTTGTTTTCCAAAAATAAATTGTAATCTAGGTCAATAACCTAACTTCGTGCTGAGGACTTTTGAATAATGCTGAGAAGCGGGGTAATAGGTTCTAACGAAACAATTTCACGTCGAAAATAATTGCTTAAATTTGCCTGATTTTTTAAACGAATTATTCATAACCTATAATTTGACGTATCTGTGTTTTTGCTTCGCCAATAACATTAAAATCAATTACTTGGAAACAAAGGAATGTTTTTTTTAAATTTATTAGAGGTATTTATATTTTTCACAACACGAAACAAAAAAATTACCTTGCTTTAGTTCGGATTTCTAAGAAAATAAATGAAAATTGAGGGTTGTAAGGTATATAAGAATAAACCGGAAAGGAGAGTTTAATGAATTTAAAAATATATATTAAAGCGATACGAAAATTTCTGAAGTTTACTTGCCTTAAGATTAGAAGCTTCATTCATCAAGTGGGTATACAATGTGTTTTGTAGTCTTTATGTTTCCTTAGTTTTAAGTTAGCTTGAATAGATAAATAATTTGGGGTACATTTGTAAGTGTGTATAAGTCGCAGTTGGATTCTAAATTCCTTAAAGAAGTATTTTCCAACCAAGTTTCTTTTAGGAATGCTTTCACTTCACTCTCTTGAATCTCGAAGATCACTTTCAATATTTAAATATTTTTCTCTTCTTCTTCGGGGCCGAGTTGATAACCCAGAGATCATTAAAACTATAAAAACGCTCGCTACCAGTTTTTATCTACGTGGTCGTAACCAAAGCCAAATTTATCAGAGTTTGTCTGTCGCGTAGGTCATTTCAGTCTCGAGTTGCAAGAGTTTTTCGGCTGATCAATGCACTGCCTATTGAAATGGCCTTTTCAGCAACTTGGTGCTTTATTTTAAAAATTTATTTACCAATATAATTTTTTATGTTATAAATATCTTATTAATACTTATTAAACTTATTTTTTTTTGGATCAGGACCGGTTTTGGATTACGGACATTTCACAGAATTTATTGTCTATTGATTAAATGAAAATATTGCAGCTTTTAAATTGTTTATGATCATTCTTACTTTATTGATTTTTGATGTAATAGATTGCGTTGCTAAGATGTCTTTTAATTTTAGTATATTTTGCCTAAATTTATTTGCTTTGTTGTTATACCAATTGTTTGTTTTTCCTTGTAGTTCTTGTTTAACTTTTGTATTAGTATCACTGTTTCGTTGTATTTATTATCAGTTGATAATGCTGGCCATGAGCAAACCAGTCCTGATCCAAAAAAAATATGTGTAATAAGTACTGAAAATATGTTTTTATTTTTATTATTTTAGTGTCAAAAATAAATTAAATTTTACAATAAGCATCATGCATTCTGTGTATGTCGCTTTCCCTAATACAAAATTGAGTCAAAGTAGTATCAATTTATTTCGGAATCCAGTATATTACAGTGTATTCAAACGAGATTTATTTCCGATACTTAACTGCTAATGCCAAATATATTCGTATTTTATACGGCGCAAAATACGCCATTATCAATAAACAAGATGTAAGCTGTTTTTTTTTGGACAATTCATTATATTTATGGCGCGCCTTTGAAACAATTACATCTAATCTATTCCTGCCGAAGAATTTACGGAGATTTTATCGTGCAGAAACTATCGGGTCATTAATTTCACAGCTCAGTTCTAAGACGCAAACCGAGATCCAGCATTTCAAACGGAAAATTCCCGAGAGAGAGGAATTTTTCTTTTAAGGTCCCATCATTCTGGTGGGAGAATTTTTTGCGACCTGCCCATTGCACATTTTTCATTATAATGGCTTTTTAAAAAAGTATTCGGGCAACAAAACGACATTCTAAGTATAAAAGATCAAATGAAGCATTCTGTTAACGTATTTTGTGAAAAGATTGAGTTTTTTGACAATATGGACTTTTAGAGCTAGCTTTCCATGAAAGAAGTCTGATTTTTTCATGATTAATTTAAGAAATAAGTACCGAATAAGCTTATGAATGAAGAATTTATGGTTTAATATAAAAAGACAACAACATATGATATATATTGAATAAATTCGTCATCAAAGTTTGAATGAAAATGATAAATGTTTTCAAATGGTATCCAGTCATTATGAATTACCATATGATTATTATTGACTTTACGAAAGGGAAATTATATTTAAGTGACCTAAGAAGATTATTGAATATTAGATTCAAAATAACTTTGTTTATTCCTTAATAACTTAGTTACCGCCGAATCCATCGAAAGAGTATTGAAGATGAAAAAAGGCAATAAAAATAAGGTTTACATTTTTAATAGTGTTTTTTTCTTAAATTCTAGTGACACATACCTAGTTTATTTAAGAAGAAAATTTTTATTTAAAAAATAAGAATAGAATTTGTTTTGTAATTGCTTTAACAGTAGAAATAATTGTAAAATTTAGCATAGCGCTTTGAAGACAATGATTTTTGAATCGAGATCAAAGCAGTAGTCTGAGAAAGTTTCCAATACATATCGTTATGATTTTTCTCAAACAGTTTCTGCTAAAATTTATTTAAAATTATTTTTTATTGAATAGTTATGACAAAACATACATACTGTATCGGCTTGTGACTAGACTATATCATTTATTTTTCTCTGTTTCAGGATCTACAGAATATTAATATTGCAATCTTTTGGTAAGTTCATTGTGAACAGTATTTAATATTTTGTCAGCATGATTTTATTTAATTGTTTTATAAACAGTATTTGAGCCGTCAGCAAAATCCACACAATTGGGTGTGTTTTTTTTCATTTTTATTTAGCAAAATATGTTTGGTAATAAAACAACTGGAGCATTTTATTAACTGTACCAATAATGACCAGAAAAACACCAAGAAAAACACACGAGACGTCTATAAATATGACCTCTGAACAATGTTTGAGTTAATAAATAAATATAAGTAGATCGCTAAGTTAAATGGCTATTAAAATGTAAATTAGCAAAAATTGAATTTACACAAGTTTCAATGAATTAAGTGGGTTTCTTATAATTATGGGGATTTTTGAAAATATTTAATGAACAGATAATAACATAGCAATATCTAAAATAAATCTAAGGTTTTATCTGACCTATTATTAATGAATTGATTGATTTTAAGTCTTTGAATTAATATTTAATGATAGCAAGTGCTTTACTTGTGTTTACTTACAGTGGTGAATTTGGTAAATAAAGAGATATTTATAATATCGATTTCACCGTTTTTTTAATTGTAAAATTGATGAAATGTTTTTTGTGTTAAAGATATGAACGTATGTATAAAGAAATGACAATATGAGATTAAAAACACTAACGCTCCGCTATAGAAATCTTTACTACTTTATGGTGTATATTTCTGTCAAATATTAAAACTAAATTACATATAATATATTGCCGTTACGTACAAACATTCATCGTTCTTATCACGACTACAAATGAAACGTTTTATTCGACGTTTCTAGCATCTAAAACTTTTTTTTATGATACGAAAAAAAGTCAAATTAGTTTATGAACATCATGAGACTTCCTGTAATCTCGTTAAAATAAAGCGTTTAAGCAAAAGATCACGTTTGGGCTCTAGAAACTTTTTCTTTATTGTACGTATGCTTTAAGGGTCGAAAGATTACCCCAAACATTTTCTCAAACGAAAAGAAATTCCTACGTTTTAAAAAGCTTTATCACGTCACTCTTAATGGGAAAACTTGAACATATTTATTATTACAAATAGACTATTGTTATAAGTCCGTGTATGATATTTGAATACTAATATCAGAATTACTTGGGTCTTAATGTAGGCAGGTTTATTCTAATGGGCTCTATAAATTTTACATAAAGCTTTGCAGGATGCCAAACCGGTAAATTTTGTTTACAGTATTGAAGGAAAATCGACGTTGTAAACAAAGTATCAGACAAGCAAAAGTATTTTTGATTTCCAGCTATACAGAATTTTATTTTGATGTTATGTTTGGTGTAAATTTATAGCGTACAATCAAGTTTATATTTATAAAACAAAAAATAGCCGATTTGTTGATAAATTGCAACTTAATTCTTAAAGAAAATGTAGATGTATTATTTTTTAAGTATACCTGTATACTAACGAATCTATTGGAGTGGGTTTTAGTTTGAAAAATTCCAGAGCACCCTCAATCACACATAAAACTGTGTGATGTGAAAAAATCAAAATGTTGCTAATATAACGATAACTAATTTACTTTTATATTCAGTGGTGAAATCGTGTTTTGCATGTGATAATAATCTGCGGAAAGTACTCAATAAGTAAATACTATTTCATTTGTTATTGCTCTTAACATTTAATTTAAACTTTCAATCATTACATAAACAAAGTTTTGATAAATAAATTATGGCTCAATAAATTTGGCTTCGGAATAAATTCAGGTCGCATTAGCTTGAAAATAAGACCAATAAGATGTGTAATTTAACCTGTCAAGAGTCAGATGGAAGCCTGACCAGCGCGAGACAGATCATCGACATCTTCCAGGATGTGTCAACAGTTTCGCAAGCCTCGGTGAACACATCCTGGAAGATGGTCGCTTGAATATAACTGGTTTTACATTATATTCAAAGCTTGATGTCTGGAACACACAGCAGTACGCGTTTACTTGAACTGTTACGTAAAAAATTCAAACGATTCAGACGCCATCAAGCATCTTTAGTCAAAATTTTCAATTACTCAATCAAATGTCATTTATTCAGCACATGCATTCTACCAATGCTGCTTTATGCTATCTGAAAACAGACGTTTACTGAGCTTCTAGAATATACTGTATCAGGCGCCTTGTTACGTCAGCAGCCTCTGTTACCGATTGGTGAGATTCCATAGTATCAATGTTCTGTCAATTGGGTGCTCTTGGTGAAGCTTAAAAATGTTGGCATGTCATGGTAGGACGTAAGCCAACTGGTGGGTGAAAAGGAACTAGGAGTCGCCACGTGGTAGTGTATCTTATATGAATATAAGATAGAATATGGTCAAAGAAGTAAGAAAAAGTTTCATTGCGAATTTAAATAATTAAATATTATTAAAAGATGAATTGTTGAGTAAAATTTAACAAAGCACGATGTTTATTTCACAGCATTATAATATCTAAAAAAAACATAAGTATAATAACCAGAATACATTGCGTTTTCACGTTTTTACTTGAGAAGTATGATAACCATCGCGTAGCGGACTCTCGAATAACCTTATTAAAATTTGCGATGTACTGCAATAACCGTTTCCTATGAGACTGTCGCTTTTAAATCGAAAAAGTTCTCGCTAAAATTGTGCTCGATTCGGATTTTTATTGCATTTTTCTCTAGAGAGAAAATACACATAGATGGCCCTGCTTCTATGAACGTTTTTATTTCACTGTGTTTACAACCTGTGACAAATATTTTTTTAAGTTTGTACATATTTTACGTATTTGAACCAATTTCACAATATTTGCATGGCGATTGATAATAAATAAACAAACTAGATTGTTATTATTATTATTCATTGATTGCCAATGTTTTCTTTTAAATGTTAATTTATTTGTGTATTGTGTATTACCTTCATTTATTATTAAGTGGTAATCTATTTTGGTAAAGCACTAACTTTTCAACTATAATTTAACAGATTCTTGTTTACCTATGTATATAATAAATACGCAATGAATATATATTATATATCAAAAAGTATTTTTATACATAGAACATCATAAAACAACAAAAATTATCTAAATACAATGCAGCTCATATAATTGAACGTTAATTCAATCATTCCAGCCCTTTTGCTGCAAATGTTTGGTGGTAAGACATTCTTGAAAATAATGAAAACTACTTTGCTTGATATCCTTGAAATAAGCTATATTTTACACCTGCTTAACCATGAGTTATGATGGTCTTTTTGGTCATTGAAATAAGTAGAGTTAAAGATGTAAAAGACGTCAAGAAAAATCAACAATAGTGACTATATTTTTTTGCTGCCAAAATAGGTTTTAATTGCTATTCACGACTATGGACCAATGTTACTTCACGGTGACGTAAAGGACATCTTAGGATGGCTTCGAACGGGTTAGCTAAATATATTCAGTTGGTAACCAACAAACTGACAGCTTTGGATAAGTGTAAACGTTTCGAGTTATCGCTTTTTGATGTATGGTGTCTGTAAAGCGTAGCACCCGAAAGAAAACAGACACAAAATAGATGTCAACTGAAATTTATTTCTCAATTCGCATTGTCTTGAAATTGATTCACTTTCATTTTAACAGTTATAACATGAAAAAAAATTGAGCTCTTGCAACAGTTGTACAATGATTGATACATTTAAAGATAATTCAATATTGAATTTCAGAATACTCACTTTTAAGGTGTTCACTGTCAATACTCGGTGGATGGGCATTACAAAAAATAATAAAACATTTTTAATACTTGTTCCACATAAAATTTATTGGATCAGGATCGGTTTCGCTCACAGACATTAAGATTTATTTTTTAAATGTACTTATTTTGGTTTTTACTTTGCTAATGATTATTCATACTTAATTGATTTTTGATTGCATTGCTAAGATGATTAATTATAATCTATTTTTCTTATATTTTGCTTCAATTTATTTGCTTAGTTATACTACCAATTGTTCGTCATACCTTGTAATTATTACTTAAACTTTGTATAAATATAACTGTTTCGTTGTATTTCTTATCAGTTGAAAATGCTTGCCATGATCGAAGCCGGTCCTGATCCAATAAATTGTATGTGGAATTAGTACTAAAAATGTTTTATTATTTTTTTTACAATTTTCAATTCTTTAATTTTCGGTTTAGTTGTACTTTGTTGAAAGCAAAAAAAGTATAACATTATATATGAACCATTCTTTACTTCGAAAATTGTGAATTAGTATTGATGCTTAAAAGGCAATGGGATGGATTATTGATGAATTATATGTATATATTATATAACTGGAAACATTTACCGTTTGGGGTTTAAAGCTTTATCGAAAAAAACGTAAGTTTTCGTAAATAAACTGAAAAATACTCTATAGAACCAACGGTAATTATGAGAAAGATTAATATTAGAATCGCTATTACTTGCAACCTCTACGATAGTTAATCCGAAGATGCCCCTGAAAAGGCAAATCACGTGTTACGAATAGTTATACAATACGTGGAATAATCTTAGTTAATTTAAATTTTAAATTAACTAAATAATAGTTGAATATTAGTATAGAGATAGTAACAACTATTCAATTGAGTCAGACCGTTTTACATACACATTTTTTTATGATCCTATATTTTTAAAATTTACATTTTATGAAGGTTGAGTAATATTATACAATATTAAACAAATGAAAAACTTATTATATTATCTAGTACTTGTTTATTTTGTATTTTTAAATAAAAATGCGTAAAAATTTCAGCGTTGCTGTTTTGTTTATAATACTGTTAAATATTTAAATTCACTCGACCAAAGTATAAAAGCTTTAATCATATTCATATTAAATTTCTTCACTACCGAATAATATTAAAATTTTCTATTGAATTACCCTAGGCTGAAAATAAATGAAATAAAATTTATCCACAAAAACTTCTATTCTATTATTCTCCATGTAGCCAAACTTCTGCTCACGTGCTAATAATATAATACGTATTCTTAATAATTTTGACAAAAGTCCTTTCCCATTTTTCATGACGCACATCCCACGTATAATTTCCAGAACAGGCGGTGTTCTTAGCGTAGTTTATAATCTAACTCCCATTTCTCCCAGAGGGTTTGCTATAGGACCTGGGCTTTGAGTCCCAAAACGACTATGGCCTTAAAACCGCTACGCCTTGTTATATCTACGAAGCCACCTTTGCCGTCGACAATATATAGGGTAAATGGATGGTACTAAGTTTAAGAGCCGGAGAACAATACGGCTAATTTAATCACAACCAAACGGTTAACTCTCATCTTAAATGTGATTTTATTTAAAAAAATAATACAATTATATCAAATAGTTTTTGTAACACTTTCAAATGCTTGTATTCTTTTCGTTGAATTTTGATTAAAATTTCTTCTTTCTCTAGCTTTTACCTTTCACGTAAATAGATCTTGGTACCATTTCAAAATATTTTTATTTTTATTTATAACAGTTTTTCCGTGAAATTTAAAAAGGGATTGCGAGTTAATATAGCTTGTATAAATCGTAAATGTTTTTTACATATCCAAGCGGTTTGCCACCTACAATCCTGATTTTGCATTTCGGCATCTTCGGGCATTCAAGTGCTTCACTTCAAAGAATTAATTCCGCATATAATTTGACAGCATTTTATAAGGACCAGCATTAACAACTGACATGACGAAACCAATGCTCTTCATCAAATTATATGTAGAAGCAGTACTGAAAAAAGTGTTTGTATTTTAAATAATTCCATTCAGATAAAAGTGAACTCTTGATACGAGAGACCAAATATATCTAGATTTTAGAAAATAAACTGCTTTGTAACATAAGTTTGATTAAGATTTAAAAAAAATTGACGCTTTCTTACGTTAATTTTAATTCAAACTCAAAATATGTCAATTACTCCTTAAAACTTTATTCTTTTTTTCATACCATTTTCTATCATTGACATTTCGTTGTAAAACCAATCAAGTACAATCACGAAACATACAATTTACCAAGAGCGTATCGAAACATAATATTCATTTATGAATCATCCTAAACTTACGACTTCTCGTGCTTAGTTAGCAATATAATTTATCCAATATTATTATTAGTAAAACAAGAAGATATAATCAAAAGCTATAACGAAAACATGGGTGAAATTGGTATAACATTGTATATGGCTATTTTTATTGTTTGTCGTAAGAATTTTATATCATCACTGGGAATCTATTAGACGATATAATGTTATAATCTGTATCGAAAAAAGTTTAAAGACCGCTGGTAAACAGAACAAAGACATATAAAGCCACTGTGTCGAACTTCTTGTAATAATATAAAAAGTTGACCATGAACTAAAACATAAAATATTCCATCACCGAAGCTAACCAAAGTCCACTGAAAAAAACTTTTATTTATTCCATATAAAAATCTATGAAGTAGTGTAGTAAAAGCATCTATTCAGTGGATAGATCCATCACAGAATATATGGAAAAAAAATCTATTTATACGTTATAAAATGCCTTCAGGGCGTGTAATAAAAAAATCCAATTCAGTTGATCGATTGATCACAACAAAACACTTCAAAAGCGAGTTCAATTTATTAGTAATAAAATGTAACATAGAAACGTAATAAAAAACATTTCTATTGAATTTGATGTAAAGTAAGTGATCCTTATTTGAATGCCTTTTAATGTGAAAGAGGGTATCAAATAAACGACTTGAAAATTCGCATATCGACATGGGTATTGGCACAACAATCTTCATTGTAAGGCGATTAAAAGTATTATAAATACAATGCCTACTTATTCGAAAGGCTTACATGATTTGAAGAAGCTTCAGCTATATAAAAAAATAAGCTAGATCAAAAAGAATCCAACAAATTGCGTGCAGTGTTACTATGTGTAAAAATGATATAACCTAAAAGATATAATGATTTTTCATCGAGATAATATATATTTTATTCACAATAATATATTTTTTTAGACGATTCACTTGCTGTACATTGTTTTTCAATAAGATTTTTTTTTCTTATACTTACTTTATAACATGACATGTACACTTCGCAGCGTCTTTGCGAAAACGATTTAAGCAGGATATGTTAAGAAAGAATTGCCTGTTAAGCTGCTACTAGAGACTCCAATTACTCGACATCTCAACTACTCGAGTATCGAGTAGTAAAATTTCAAAATACTCGAGTACTCGAGTATACTCGAGTAGTTTCAGATGTACCAAAATATATATTTTTAATTCGAATTTGTGTATATAAATAGATGATAAATAAATAAAGAAAAATATTGAATATCATAAAAACATTTATTTCAATTTATACCTCATATATTTCAACAATAATAGAGAATTAAACGACTCAAATTTTTAATTAATTTTAAGTTTTGATTTTATATTTCTCGCAGAAGAAAAAATTGTCGACGGTTATTACTAAAACGAGTATAACTCGAGTATTTTTCAAATTACTCGAGAATCGAGTACTTGGAAAATGGACGAGTATACTCGAGTATCGAGTACTCGATAATCGAATTGGAGTCTCTAGCTGCTACTCAATATTTATTTTGAAGACGATAATAATATTAAAATACAATCAAGGATAGTCGAAGTATTAATTTAATACTATATATAACTCCATGGTTTTGTTATTTTTAAGCTAGGACGAATGACAAAATAAAATAAGGCGTCAGTATGCAAAAGTAAATCAAACGAAAAATCTCTTCGGTGCTTCAGAGCTTTTAAATAATATTCAGCTAAGAGATAGTCATGTTTGTGCCTTTTTTTCAACCGTGCCCGATACCAATAAACAGGGTCTATAACAAGTGAAGAATGATAAATAAAATAGATAGATTGTTTTAAGTACTCTCATGATTATTCGGTTGGTCAACCTACCTATATTAAGATTAGACTGGTTAAAGTCCTATTTTTGGTATACAGCTCTTTCTAGGTTCTTACGATCAAATGGATGGGAAGATATGTTAACATTATAAATTGAGGTTAAGAATACCAAATTCAAGGACGAAGGAGCGTTCAATTATCGGAAACAGGACCAAGTTATTATACTTATAACATTAAAATAAAAATAGATCGAAGATGAATAGGTTACATGTCCAGTAAATTAAAAAAAGTACACATGGATTTAATAATGTAATAACTGACTTAAGATATTTGAAATGCGTATACAGCTTACTGAAGCTATTTGAGTATATATAGTTAACGAACTTAGAAATATAAACTTATAATAACGAGGTGTATTTAAACATGTGAAAGCAATTATTTAAGTCTAAACTAGATTTTCAATAAGAAAATTATGAACAATGACGATTAAAATAATTGTTTCCAGTTAGTGAGCAACAATTACATATAAATTAAAGTGTGGCTTGAAATATTTGGCATATAGAATGAATAGCTTATCACAAGGTAAATGAACGCGTTCATTGTTAATTTATTTATGAGTGATAGCTAAAAATAAACCGAGAATATAAAAGAGCAATTAGAATATTTAAATGCGATTTAAAAAAAATTGAACTGAAAAGAATTTTACTAATCGTAATTTTCAAAAACAATGGAAGAGGTTTCTTGAATGCCATTCATTGCAGTCGAGTGGTATTGCTAATTAACTATGGATGACCGTATATAGGTTTGGAAGAAAAAATATATTTTTGAAAACACTGCTAAAAATAGTAACAACATGAATTTATTTATAAATCTGAAAATAAAGTGACCGTGAGTATCAAATAATTATTAAACTCACGGTGAAGAAATATCAGTTTATTTTAGCTATGCAAAAATTGTAAGATTTACTATTTCGGTTATCACCTTTGTTAGAATAATTTTTGTACATGTAACTAAAATACATTGCTATTTTTCACCGCGTTTTAATGGAGTTCTATCAAGTTAATGCCAATTTAATCAATTAAATATTTAGCTTGAAAAACATAATAAAACATCAAGGTAATTTGATTTTAGATATTGATTTCCACAAAATATGGATCAATTTCACTCAAAACTAAATTTAGTAAATGATAAAATTACGAAGATAATTTCAGTAATATAGCTTAGAATGATATATTTTTTATTGAATTTAGAAACTTATTGACACTTTCATTTTTTGAGCGCTGCAGATCAATTCAGACAAATCCTTAGTTACGGTGAGAAAAATAACAATGTATTTTAATTCTACAGAAATTATTTTATATATTTGTTGATATGTAGCTATTTCGGCTTCCGCCCTCGCCAGAACTGTGTTTTAAGCGCGTAAAAATACATTTTTATTTTTCTCACCGTATTATAATGGAGTTCTACCAAGTAAATCCCAACTCAATCAATAGATCCTTATTTATTTCATTATGTCATCGAAGAACCTGATCATAAATAGTTTCAGCTACACACTGTGCGCAAGTGGTACATGAACTTCATGACTTGATTTTATATATGTATCTATGTATATCAACAGTCACTAGATCTATTATGCTGTAGTGATACAAACGTGACGGAAGCGAGGATTATTGGATGGCGTATCTAGAATCGAGTACAATGTTCGCCCGAAGCGGATATGTAGTTGGTGCCAAAACGATTTCCTCACATGTCACCATTTACTACTAATGCACTATATCATTCAAGCTTAAATACACTGCAATTACTTGCATAGGTATAATTGAAGATTTAGACTGAAGGTGCTTTACCAATATCTCTCTTATATACTCTTTAAGTGTAAGAAACAATATGTTTTTTAAATTGAATAGTTGAGAAATACATGTCGGTATTACCAATCAATACTTCTGAATATTTTTTGTACATAAGAGAGGACTCGTTGCAAAAATTATACCAGATGTGTCATTTGCGAAACAAGCTTTTTTATAAAGGGTCTTTTTATAAGGACGCTTAGTTTTGAAATGTAAATAAAACAAGTTGTTTGTGAGATTTCGACTAAATTTTAATTTCATTTGTAAGTATATTTTACGGCATTACATATGGAATATAGCATCAAATGTCTGCCAATATCAATTCATTATAAAATGGGCCATCTCGCTAAAGTTGACTTTTTTGACAAATTTGGGTAAACTTCCAACTGCTCCAGAACCCAATCAGGCGTTGGCTGTAGTCGTTTACCTGAAGTTCCTTGGTTAGTTGGATTTTATACGGGTGCAGACATAAGGCCCGATTCAAAATTCGCCAAGTTGAAGTCACAGAAAAGTCAAGTTCTTGTGAACAACGAGAAATAAGCTGCCTTGGGTTTTCCTGTACACTTTCACACACAACAGCAATGTTTTCACCAGATATTGTATTTTGATGACGTACAGGATGGGTGTTGGCCGATTATTTACCAAACTGGCTGACTCAAATTTGGCCACTAAACAATGAATAATCTACTCAGCAGGACATAGTAACATATTTTGAGCGTCCCTATTGAAATACCCTTAATAATAGTTCAGGGTAATTTACAGTTTTAACAATATATTTTAATCACTTTTAATTAAGGTGTTTACTGTCAATACTTGGTGGAAAGGCATTATAATAAAAATAATAATACATTTTTAGTACTTTTTCGACATAAAATTTATTAGATCATCAGTTGACAATGCTCGCACTAAGCGAAACCGGTCCTGATCAAAAAAAAAATATGTAGAAAAAGTACTAAAAATGTATTATTATTTTTTATATATTTTAAATCAAAAGTATATTCTTGATTATATTTTGTTATAAAAGTATATGCAATCGATGATAAGGTAAGTATTTACGTAGACGTGTAAAAAAATGATTTTTTAAAATGTTTAAATTTTAAAAACGTTTAAAACACATTTTAAGCAAAGTATTCTTCTGTAGATGTCGTTTCACTGATGTAATAAAAAACTATGATGGTTTATCGATTGATTTTTTCCAGATCGGAATACAGTTTGAGATAGCCTGCAATATATTGAAGCTAAGTTACTAGTCAATGATTTGAACCGTGAAAATACAGAGAGGCTTTGACCATCATCTGAGTAAGGCTTTGGGTCTCCAATGTGCGGTCAGGGTGCGGCTGGCAGCCTACTCAAACTCCAAGCTCGAGTTTGGACTATTTTAAACTCCAACAGGGCTAACTTTGAAAGCTTTGCTAGTCAAAGTTAAAAAGTACTAATTAATTTGTTCAAATGGATTATTAAACGAAATTAATGAATAACTTAACATTTGACGATTATTTCTTAGTATTAAAAATAAACTGTTCCTTGAAATTTTCACAAATTTTGGCGGTTCTGATATAAATCAACACATACGTAGAAGTATGTAGTACTATATTACGTGTTTTATCAATTTAATAAAATGGTTTTCCACTGAGAACTGACAATGTACACTTTAAAAGTGATATATTGGAATAAATGATAGCATTGAACCTAGCTTAAGGCAAATGTATTGATTCTTTAGTTAAATTACGACTATTTTTACCAAACTTATTTTTCATTTTAAAATCTAAAACACTTTGACCATAGAAAAATACTATGATTTTATTTTGAAGAACCAGATACTTTATTTTGTCTTCAATACAATTTTTCTTCTATTGACAATTTTGCTCCAAAAACTATCAAAATTGTTTTTAATCAAACTAGAACACAATACTGGCTTATTAAAATAACACGAATACAGACAGATCTTTTTCGCTTTACCTTTATTTTATTTATCAGTCGTGAGTAAGATAAAACTTTTTACCATGTATTTTATTATCAATGCAAAATATATTAATGCTTTAACGATCACGTTGTCAAATATGCTGTTGAAAACACTCAAATAAACCTTACTAAGAATTTTAAAGCATGTTATATAAGTAAATATGCAAAGTCAATATTATTCCACTTACAAATAGCATAAAAGGTACTGATTTAAATATTATACAGCCCTGCTAAATCTAAAGGTATTCTAAATTTACTGTCTATACTTTGAGCTTACTTGACCTTTGGTAGATAGTCATTTCATTAGAACCCCGGTTCCGGCTGACCAAAATTGTTTAGCTAACTAAATCTAATATGCAAAGTTTCTGCCTGATTGCTTTTTGTAATTGTTGAGGATTGTAAAAAGTATGCCAGACAAATACACCAAATTAGCGAAATGTGTTTTCGATGCGATTATTTGGATTTTTCGGGGTGTCTACGTCACTACGATTCGACGTCGGATCGTAACCGAATAATATTAGCATATCGTGATCCGGTTTCAATCGACGTTGAAAAAACAGCCATTATTGAAATTGGACCGTTATAGTTTGAGATATGGAAAACATCTATTTGAAGCGACGTGACGTAATACTCACATTTTTTATTACTGATTCTATAATATATAATATGTTCATACTTATTATAGCCATGGTAAACCAGGGTGTCCCGGCTAAGAATTCCAATCCCGGGATCCCGAGGATTTTAAATACCTGAAGATTTCCGGCATTCAAAAACATAATCCCGAATTTTTCAGGATTGATTGAAAGCGTTATTTATTTCCATTAATGTGTCCATATTTTAGAAGTGTAAATTTTTTATAAAATGTGTATAAGCAGACATATTTTTTATTTCAATTAGTTATCAAATCACGTTCGAACGAGACCGATACTCTCGTACATTAAATTTCAATCGAATATTTTTACTCTTGACCAATGGATTAACAACCGAAATATAATATTCATAAAAAGATCGTGACAACAATTATTCCTAACCATTTTTAATGATACATTAACATGGCTAATATTTAGTAAATATTAAAATTATCAACCAAAAAAAAATATTCCAAATCTCGGGACCAGTCCCGGGATTGGAAACCTTAGTCACGGCTGCTAGCTACGTCTATCTTCACTTTTTTATAATCAAATATTTCAAATTTACTTTACTTGCATTAAATAATAGGAATGTCTTTTCACTTTTTACTAGATAACTGGAAATAAAGCTACTTTATAACAACCTGTTCTTATTTTAAATACATCTCTTCAAATTATTTAGATTAAATTAAAATTAAATTAGATAAAAGTCTGACAAAACGTTACAAATTAAAATAAATGTTAAGTCTTGTTTATAAAGTGGAAATAAATCTGGGATGTTTTTGTTTGTATTCTAGTCAGAAAAACAATAAGTAATTACGAGTGCAAAACAATACTTCATACAAGTCTTTTCCATAAGAAAGTGTATTTATATTTAACTGAATACATACGTAATAGAAATTAAAAGCCAAAATCGTTTAAAAAGTGTTGTGCTTCTCACATTTCGTACGTTCAAAACTGTGTTTTGACAGCTCCTGTCGTTAGTTTCGTAGATTGAAATGTAGGTGTAATAGTCCAACTCTCAACAATGTAAATATGATCTCTTCAGAAGCCAATTAAAATTATCCTCGATTGAACTTTGTGAAAATCTCTCTAAAGACGCGGGAACAAGCTTTTATCTCAATTAAAGAGGCATTAAGGGAATTGAAATGAAAAACTATTGAAACACAGACAATGTATTATGTAATGCGAAAATCCGAGAATATTTAAAAATTGTAAGTTATCTTAAAGAATAAAGCATTTTGAAGTGGGAAGAATTTTATAAATTATTACGTTTGTTGAAGTTGGCGGTGGCACCATCAGTGGCGTGCTCGTTAAATTTTACTACAGTGGAATAAGCACACGATCTTAAAAACTATCTTGATATATAAACATGTTTACTGGCTGCCCGGTACTGCTCTTTACGCGATCACGGGACAAAACCTTACAGTCCTTAAACCATAGATATACTTGAATGTATTGTTTTTTGAGCTAGATTTGGAGATCAATGATTATTGTATAAGCAAACCTGGATGAGTATCATGTTAATAACTTATTTTATAAGAAATAAAATTGCCTTAAATTAAGAAATATATTATCTCGGAAAAAATTGGCGTAGCAAGAAAATAAATAATTATATATGTACGTGTTTTGCTTAACTTAAACGTCAAGCAGAAAATTATTATCTTTTAAATAAAAAATACTGTGAATGGCCACAACCTCTAAATAACTACGAGTGACCGTTTTCATACCACCACCTGCTATGTTTACGGAGCTGCTGTTTCACGACCACATTTCAAAACGCTTTACGACCAATCTTAGAAATACTTCTCATGTTAATGGCTCGATACAGAGCTACACATGAATGATCTTCTAAGCATTAAATATGGTCCTTAAAAAAGACAAACAGACGGGAAATAATTGAAATGATGTTTAGTTAAGTATCTTGTGTATCCGTATACTGGAAATCCGCAGTTGCGATTTCAATCTTCTCCACGTTGAATTTTAAGAACAATCAATAATATCCCGTTTGCCAATTTGTGTCGCAAATTTATCCAAATCGTTAAAATAATCTAAAAAAATACACAATCTATTTGCGTGTAAATCAGTTTGCTGCAGACTTATTTAATGTTACTTATTCTAATCTGCTTTATAAATATGTATGAAGTTTTTCAGCCGAGTTGAGTAGTGGATTGAAAAAAACTTTTTCAGTAAATTAATTATGTTATGTTTTTTAACAGAAACGAGACCATGAGTTCCTTTTACTTTGATCTCAAGTTTTGCTTTAATAAGTCCCAAAGAGTTACAATACTTCTACCAGTAAGTGCACAGAAGTTTCATAAGCGCTTTCAAAAATTGTCTATATATTTATCTCAGGAACAAAAATACAGCATATTTAAATAACCCGGTAAAGTATATCAAGAAATGTGTAAATGTGTAATGAAATGCTTTTTTTGATTGAAATTTGCTTGCCTTATACATAACTTGAATCTTGTGAGATTGCTTATGGGTATGTATGACTTAGCTAAATTATTAATTTGGACATTTTCAGAATATATGATTAGCATAGTTTGAGTAACTAAGAATTTTACTTAGTAATTTTATCCTCTAATGAATCTACACGTCATCTAAATTTATGCCAATCATAACTTTGAACTACTCCTACATTGGCAAGTCATCTTTATCTTGCGCAGACTCAAACACCTTTATGTTTAATCACATACTTAATTCAGCCACAATAAACATTTTTTTATGAGTTATATTGTTGATTGAAAAATGATCATTTTCGTGTTCCAAAATTTTTTATCAAGTAGAGAAAATAGCCATTAATAATTAAAGTTTGAAATAGCTTTGATTATCCCACTTTTTGTGCTACTAATTGTGACACGTGTTTTGCCTCTTTCAGAGACATCTTCGGATATACTATCGCAACGGTTGCTTAAAAAGCTTTAAACACAATACGTGGAATAATAAAAGTTATTTTCATTTTGATATTCAAATGAACTTAAACAAAGTTACAGTCGTATCCAATGTAGTAAAAATACTAAAGTATTAAAATAGCCATTCTATGGTTTATTTAATGCTTTTTGATTTGAAACAAAATATTTTTTAAAATAAAATTTGAAACAATATCTAATATTGATTTTTTTTTATTTGTGGAAGTCTTTTATTGATAATATTTAAGAGAGTAATAAATTATATTTGGGAACAATACATTATTATTAACAAGGAAGTAAAATTTTACGGAATATGCCAAGAAGAATACCTCGGACATTGATAGAAATGTTGACCCAATTATTATCATCTCAGCTCGCCACTGTATTGAAATATTGCTCTGAAGAACAAGAGTGCGGTCTCCAATAACTTTATAGTCTTGACATTATGCAATTTAACAAATTTCATTAAAATTTCATTCTTAGATACGTAATGATAAAAGTTTTTCGATAAAAGTCAGACGTTTGAATAATTATCGCTGAATTCGACAATGCCATTGTCTGGGTGTTTAAGTAACAGAATATAGATATTTATTTAGATAAATTATAGCAAGATATTCAGAAATGTGTGGCATAATTCTACACTTTGGCTTTTTAAAATTTTCACTGAATAGTTGCGATATTCGCATTTTTAATGAATGTTTCCGTGCTTTATTGAAATAAATAACATTTCGTTACCTAACTTTGAAAAGGTTCTAATTGAATTTTTTGCCTTAAATTACCTTTTGGTCGGAAAAGCTTGTATTTACGGCAATTTCAGAATTATCTGTGGCTAAATAACGGAGTAAGCAGAATTCGAAAGTTGCATCTGCACACTATTTTTACTAAATTTATTAGATCGAGGATAGGAAAGGTGGGAAGGGATTTTCAGCAATACAAACCCTTACCTTTGAACAGATTTATCGACTGAAAAAATCCGCTCGTACCGGGAATCTAACCCTGGTGATCTGGCACGCAAGCCAACAACGTTGACACTGCGCAACGGACCGGACTAACTTTTTATTAAATTATTTTTGTTTGAGAGTGTGAGTTATTAAAACTTGCTTTATTAAAATGAAAAGCACATTTACCAAGAGTTTTTACCAATATCTGTACTTATCATCGTAGAAGGGGCTGTATGTGGAAATCAAACGACAAAAATATGTAGAATATGTCTTCAAATACAATTCTATAAATTATTCACTCGGGGATTCGCATCTTACCATATAGCCGAGAAGATCAAAAACTCTTAGACTTTGACTAACGCAACCGATATTAGTTTTAGGAAAATGAGATACAATGTCAACACGAGTGATGATGAGAAAAAAATTAAATAATATTTTGTGCTAACGTCGTTAGTAGTATAATTTATTGTTTGCATTGTTTTGATTCCATAACCCCCTCCTTAATTCCCGTAAAAATGAAAAATACCAAACTCCATTTTGAAATTTTAAGACATATGAATCAATCTTGCTTCATCACTTAAGAAAACTTTGCGATAGTAAGTCCGAAGATGCCCCTGAAAGAGGCGAAACACGTGTGACATTTAGTAACACAATACGTGGAACAATCAAAGTTATCTTTAATTTTATATAAAAATGAACTTCTAAAAAGTTACCGCCGAATCCATAGAAAGTATAAAAAAAATATATTTCATTGAATGAAAACTGAAAATATGATGTTATCTGAAGCTTTTGTCAATGTAATATCGTATCAACGAATAAAAAAAATGTGCTTCAAAATCAGTGGTGGTTGTATGTAAACAAACTTATATCATTGTATTTTACTACAGGATAACGAGCCACTTCCGATATGTACATTGATACCGCATGATGTTGTAGGGTATCAGAACTCTCTCGGACGATCTTATTTATCACCTCAATCAATAATAATAAGACCAAACGAGTAATATAACGCGAATAAATGCATTCAAATTGTTATAAATTCATGTAACCGACTCATTGCGACGGCTTCGCAGTGATTGGTTGAATTCAGCTCAGGCCAGAATGCGTTGCGTTGATTGGTCGAGCTGTTTTTCATACTAGAATCACGGAGTATAAATGTGGCTGTCAAATAAAATAACCGCCAAGTCAGTTAGTCGTTATCCTTCTTTCAAAAGTCATCAGTTTTTTTTATCGCCCTCTCTCGGACAGGAGGAAGTTACATTATTCATTTGGTCTTACGCGTTTAAAAATGTTCTTACTGCAATGTATTCGTGTGGAATAAAAAAATGTAATAATTTGAAGACAATAAATTAGCCGACTCTAGGATAGAGTTTTCGGCCAAGATAAATTACCGATTGAAATCTATACAGAGATACCTTTCCTCCCATCCTATCCCTAAGTTCCGTCTCCGAACGCCGTGGAAGGATGCTGTCTGACGCCAGTCAGATGGAGAAGGAACCCTGGTCGTCTCAACATTTATTATATCCTACACAATTACTTAGTATTTTGGTAACAATGGAAATACAAATGCAAATATATTTGTATAAAATTAAATTTTGAATTTGTACTTTCATGAGTTTGTCGCTAACGACCCGGGTTTCGCCTTTCGGCATCTTCAGGCATTCCAAGTGCACGGATGTACTTGAACTGACTTGAACTTGTCAGTTCAAGTACATCCGTGCACTTGGAATGAATACAAAACTCATTGAAATTCCATCAAGCACCCTCAGTCGAAATACTTAATATTTGTATAATATCGTAAGCTTTTACGACCTAAGAAATTGTTGGGTTATAAAATACTGAAGGCGTACATCTAAATGAAACTAATCTAATTTTTGAATAGCCCTCTAGTAAATAAATTAAATTTGTTTAAATTGTCATAACGACGTCGAAAATTATCGAAAGACGCTACATTAAAAAAATATTTGTTTTCCGAATCTCTCGATAAGAGAAAGATACTTTAATCGCGGTACTGCGGCTTTTTTAAGATGCCCTCAAAATTGTCAAAGTCATTGACAATAACAAGAACAGAATATAAAATAGCACTTAGGACCGAGACTCGCCAATTGAATATCATTGAAGTCAATTCGGCACATTTCGGTGGAATTTTATATTACCTGCTTTAGTCAACATCTGTGGAATGGTTTTTTTATTAAGTCTAATTGAATGTAAATTTGAATTTTTCTGTTTTTAAATTGCTTTTTCTTAATAGCGTTGTTATAAATTGACATTACAATATCATTTATTAGTTGAATACCAAATTCGCTAACATTGGAAAATGATAAAAGAAATTTAAAAGTTGAAAATAACAAGTACTTTGATATAAATATTTGAGTAAATTCGTTGATTAAACACTATTTGTTTTCATCTTAAAACAATTTTTAGCGGTACAGCTAGTTCGGTGAAGAATTTAAATTTAAAAAAAAAACTAAAATTTAATCACATATTTGTATGAAATAATATAATAAGATATAATGAATGAATAAAATTCGATATCAAAATCAAACTGAGATTTTTTTAAATCCTGTTTTTGTGTTTAGATATACATAGTTAAAAGTTGAACAGAATCAAATTTAAAAAAGCCTTAAATTAATGTAACATTTGTTTATAAACTCATGCCCTTATACCATTATTAGTTTTGTCAAGTGGATAAAAAGGAATAAGTTCATTTAAGAATAAGATTTGCTTCCCTGGATCGAATCATTTCTAGTGCTTCTGTTATTTGAGACGTTTTCAGTTTTTTATCGCGAATATATTGTTGTTTTACTTACAATAATATATCACAAAGTAAGACATTGCATAAACATAACAATGCTTATGACGCTATACGACAAAAATAAACATTTTATTGAAATGTTTTTTGGAACGTCAATAATAAAATATAAATTATGAACTAAATTTCGAAATCGAGTACATCTTGAAACAAATTTGAAAGCAAAATACATAAATAGTAGCTATTTTTAGATTTTTGTTATACACAAATTATATTGAATGTAATCTGGAGAACGTTATGATAAATAAAACTTTGGTTGCTTTTTGCATATTGATTCAATAATATGATGAAAGAAGAGCTTTTATTTAATCTGATCAAGTTTCTTCTCTTCAATAATTCGATTTGGATTACAGATTTGATCAAGAATGTTTCAAATAACACTCCAAAGCTTGGTGTGAATATGAAACTTTCTTATAGTAATTTCTTTAGCCAATAAAATCATCGGAAGCTGACAATATTATCTGACAGAAATAAACATTATTTTATTCAAAATACTATGGCATAATAAAATTAATTAAAGCTTTTCTCTACATGTGTATAAGTAAAAAAAAAAATACTATAATCAGATGTCTCTAAAAAATTTAAAAGCAATTGTATAATCAGTTTGTAAAACGTACTGTAATTCAAGCCTTTGAGCTCCACAACCGAAGCAATCTGAGTTAACTACTCGGCAATTAGCATAGCTGAACGTAGTAAAATACAACTTAAATTTAATCTGAACTAAGCCATGTATTTTAAGATAATCTTGTAGCTATGATTTCAATCTAAAATATTTAAATTTGTAAGTGCAATATTGAAGCAATTACACTTTGTTGACATATTTATCGGTGGTGTTTGGGTATATCCGATTTTTAAAAAAAAGTGTAGTTCATAATTCATGATATAATTTTATTAATAACGCATTGGCTACGGGGACGCGGAATACGCGTCTTTTCCAATGTGTTTTGATTTTCCTCGTAGCATATGTGTCAATATTTGACCTCTTTAAAACCGTTGCAATTTTTATAACTAGTGGAATAATCGAAATTATTTTAGTCAATTTATTTTTTCTTATATATTTAATTTTTAAGTTTTATATATGTTTGAATAATTCTTCTTTAAATTCAATATTTAGCAGTTATCAGGTTATGCCGCAAAAAATCCATATGCTGTTACATTGATTGATGAATCATAAGAATACTGTAGACCAATAATTCTTACGGCAAATTGCACTATGGCCACATCGTAAACATAAACAGTTTTTTGGAAATGTCTGGTGGCCACACCAAATTTTTTTTTGAGTCTTTGTGGTATATTTAAGTATTTTGACTGAGGGTGCTTGATTGAATTTCATTATCCAATTTGAATTGCATGAATTTCGTACTTTTCCATCAGTTTTTTCGATAACGTCCCGGGTTTCGCCTTTCGGCATCTTCATGCATTTCATGTGCACGAGTCTTGTTGACAAATTTACTTGTAAAACCACATTTTTTTAAATATCAATTATTTCTGTGAAGTTCTTGGTGACAGCAGACAAACCCTTTGGTGGCACACATGAAATCCACTGCTATAGACAGAAGAAAAATATTTAACAATGATAAGTTTTTCTTTTGTTTTTCTTGAATAATCACTCTTTTATGATTTCTTATTGCAATAATATGAATAATAGGATATTAAATAATAAAAAATTACCGATCTTTAATAACATGTAATTTTTGACAGTTTATCAAAAGTAATGATGTAATAATCATTTTGCACATTTTGATTGATGACAAAAATGAAACTCTTTTTTTTGCGCCGTCTATAGTTTTCTTATTGAAAGCGAATAAATAAACCGTACGAGAATTTTAATCAATACCGAAATACAAGAACGTTCAATCATGATTACTAGTAGCCCAAATAATGGATACCCCAGTGAGTTGGTCAAATTATTTCTTTATCCTTGAAGAATGGCGTAATCCGTCTCTGAATATAAGACCGAGATCGATAGTAAAGTTAAGCAGACGCTAATGGAAAGAAAGCCGAATGAGGTCGAATACTTTGTAACATTTGTTTATCGTGGAAAATATTTTACGATGTCTTTGCCACAAACAATATTAAAAAAATATATATGTATAATTATTATTATTTGAAAAAAAAAACAAATGGACAGTTTAATCTGCAGTCAATGTACGCAATATACGGATTAAATTAGCCCTTGAGAAGTGAAATGAGCCAAGTGGAATTTTGGAAAAAATGAGTTGAGCACACTATCGTATTCTACAGGTCTTAAAGTATCCTACAAGTGAAGTGAGATTATTAAAAAAACATTGCACGGGTGTTTTTTTTGTCATTAAATAAATATATGCTCTGAGCTACTTTTTTTTTTTTTTTAACCATGTCCGCTCCCAACTTGGAGCATATGGACTCCTCACGGAGTTTATCTGAACATATGTTTTTTCTACGAGAACTGCTTGTTACTCAGTTGCTCAACCTCTCTTCGAAGAGAGTAGGGATGGAAAGGATATGAGGACTAGGACAGGACTAGTGATTAGCTAATCACTGTCACTATGCGTCGCTCTTTTTGGGATCGGAAAGGTGGGAAGGGATTTTCAATAACACAAACACCCATGCTTTTGAACAGATTTATCGACTGAAAAAATCCGCTCATACCGGGAATCGAACCCGGACGGCCCGGCACGCAAGTCAAAGCGGTTGCCACTGCGCCACGGACCGGACTCTGAGCTACTACAGAAGTTTAATCATTTTGTTACTAGGCTCACTTCACTTCTTAAGGGATCAAATTATGTGTTTGCGTAAAACTAATGTCACCTATTTTAAAACGTTATTTCAATCAAATACCTGAAATATTTTTGTCTGCTCACTTATGTATGTAGTAAGCTTCCACGAAATGCTAATATTTTCAGTTAGTTCTTCAAAACAACTACATAAATGCAAACGTAATTGATCTTAAAAGTCCAACAAAAAAGCTTCACCAATTTTCGAATTGGCTCACTTCACATCTCAAGAGCTGATATGCTCAGTTGTATTATTTAGATTAAATTATATACTTTCCAAGAAAAGAAATCGTTAAAGGAATTCAAAAAAATGATATTTATATTTTATTTCATTTAGCAGTAGAATAATCTTTTTGATTTTTATAAATTGAAAGCATAATTATCATTTCTCGCGTAGAATATTTATTTCAAGCGATATTAATATCCGTAAAATGAATGTATAATACTGTAATAAAGTGATGGAAATTATTGTCGTAAATACAAGCTTTTGTAGATTTATGATTGAAATTGTGTGCTTTTGAAAATTGAATTTGAATATAGGCATAATAAATTCTGAAAACAGTTTTGAAAATATGAAAATGTCTAGAAAAGTTTCTGAAAATCATTTCTATTTGAGATGATAAGGATCTTGGTATAACTATGCATAGAAATAAATCAATCGATTTACATTTTATTTAGGCGACCCCTTAGGGATTTGTTTAGCATATCAGTAGCCGTAAAAATTCACTCTGGCCTAATAAGATATTTCGTTTTTTCCGTAAAACCGTAAGAGAAAACACATTTCCCTATAATCTAAGACGAGTATGTGATAATAACCGTTTTGGAGATACGGTAATTGCTTTGGGATACACGTAGAAGGAGCATCGTAAATCCTCCTAAGGTGACGATAAAGCTTGCTGCAAATCGAATGTATCGACGATAAGCGGCTAAAACAATACGATTTTAAATTACATATCTGTTCTCCGCATCCCACAAATGTCAACGGCTACGGTTTTAGAACGGCGATTCTTAAATTCTCGTGACATTTATATTGCCATCGAATAAATTTATCAGTATCTATAAAATAGTGGATTATTACAAAAATGTGTCAATATGAAACGGTGAAAAAAATAGCAATGTATTTTGAATCTACAGAAATTATTTTATATACATAGTTGTTGATGGCTATTTTAGCCTACGCTATCGTCAGAACTACTCTGAGATATGCAGAACATAGTTCTGACGATGGCGTAGGCCGAAATAGCTATCAATAAATATATAAATTTCAGTAGATTCAATATACATTGTTATAGTTTTCACCGTATTATAATGGAGTTCTACCAAGTAAATGTCAATTCAATCAATATATTTTTCATGTTAAAAGATTGTTAGTAAAAATATTTGATGAAAAAAAAGTCAGACAATTCAATTGAAAATGCTCTCGATGATTAAAACCAGTCATAAGTTAAGCAAATTTATTGTAGAATAAGTATAAAAAATATTTTTTATTTAAATGTCATTCCACAGTGAAATTCACAGTGAAAACCGTAATAGTGGTAAACAATGGCATCTGCTTACGTTCTAAAAATATGATAGCACACTATGCCTAATTTCCACGAAAACTTTAATGTTGTTATAAGTTATGTAAGAAAAAGAATTTGAAATGATGAGGTTGCTCAGTCATAGAATAAAACTTAAATACTTTGTTTATAATACGAGAATGTGAGAGTTTCTGTAATTTTTTGGCCTGATCAAATTCTGTCTTGTCAAAAATATCCGGAAGAAAAATGAAACGCGTGGGTGTATAAACCGTTCACGGAGAAAAAGCTTTGCAACCTTTGTAGCGCAAGACTGTCGTAACGGAAAAATATCATATAAAAGAAAGAAAACGTCGCCGAGAAAAGAAATTCTGAGATAAAGCGTAGGAAGAAAACTCAACGTCTTTAGAGGGATTGAATAAACGTTTCCCTTTAAACGATATGCCTTTGTGATATAAATTATTACACGATGTGGAAAACACACACAACGAATATTACCTGCGGTTAACCGGCCACAGATAGTGGATTGTCGATATGCGAGAGCTTTAATTCGATGGTTTCAGTTGGAATTTAATTAGACTCAATCTATTTAATCCAAACGTATACGTTGCTATAGCAATGGTTATTATAGTACAATACACTTTCCAACGAAATTTATTCAGTCAAAATGAAGGGAAACTATATCATATTGAATGGTTTTAATCAATAATTATTTCAGCCTAAGTTTCACTTGATTAAATAATTACGTAATATAACTTTTATCATAACTTTTCGTTGTTGTGTTATATCCATTTCGTGTCATATCTGGGCAATCATCAAATAACACTGAAACGTGTTGGTGATTTGACTGTCAATGAAGAAGTTGTACTCAATATGGCAGAGTATCAGTGTTATAAGTAGAGTTTCCAATACCAACCCAAAATTTTGATCCCGGGATTTCGGGATTGCAATAGATCTACCTCGGGATAACGGGACTGGTCCCGGGATGGTCGTTAATTTTCATGCTTATTCAATATTAACCATGCTAATTTTTTTCAAAAAAAGGTTAAAAATAATTGATGTCAGTATCTTTTTTTTGAATATTATATTTAGGTTGTTTATCCATTATTGAATTGCTTTATGATGCTTTTTTTTTGCATTTGACGTAAACATGTTTGAACAAGTGTTTTGGTTATTCAGAAATTGATTTGGTTTAAAGGTTTAAAAAAATCAAATTATTTTTTTTATACAAATTTAAAGTGAACCAGTGCAACAAATGTGTCATTTTTTTTATTTACGAAACAACGCTACCATTTGAAACAAAGTTAATTAATTTTGATACTTATCTGACTCGGGAAAATATGAAAAACTTTGCCCACCTTTGATGGTATTTATACTTTGTGCTATTTTCATTCAGCATGGAAGTACATAATTTTTATTTTTGGACGGAATGCTTTTAATAATTCAGCTGCCAAAAAATATAATTGCTTTTGATCGTATTGAAAAGAAATAACACATTTTTGAAATTATTAAAAATGGATTCGAATCACGACAAAGGAAAAAAAAATGTTGAAAGCGTTGCTATAGATTGACTCTGTGAAACAATGTGCTTTATTATAATAGTTTTCAACAAAAATGAGCCTCGAGCCCTGGGGTGGCGGTTCGATTCTAAATCAGTTGGACGCCAACATACGGCGCGTTGTGTGGCGGGCCTTTTTTATTGTTTCCAATTATGTCCATTGTTCGCTTAAATGGTTGGTGTATAGCCACAGGCCAAACGTTACCAGCACGGGGTGGAAGTGGGAAGTATACCCTGAAACACCCTGCGAAATTGGGGTGATATTATTTACGCGCCATCGTTAGCCAGATTGATATCTTGTTCGGTATTATTGCACGATTTAATTTTCAATAATTCAAAAGAGTAATTTATAGATTTGATAAAGGAATACTTTTTTGTTTTTCTGTGTCATGCCATTTTTGTCTTCTTTTGTATGCATATCGTAATGTTTGATAAAATATTCATAAATGAAGCATAGATATATTCGAATTTGTGTTGGATTTGTTTACCTATGTATCATGATAACAAATCGGTTATAACTAATAGCACTTGTAATTAAACTATTACAATATAATTATAGATCACATCAATCAATACTAGTGATTATAACACAGTAAAAAATATCATTTTTTTTAGTTATACAGAAATTATACGACATATGATAGCTATTTCGGTTTACGCCATCGTCAGGACGTAAGCCAAAACAACTATCAACCATGTATCATAAAAATTCTGTAGAACTAAAATACTGTGATATTTTTTTACCGTGTTATAATGGATTTATACCAATGAAATGCCAATTTAATCAATAAATTAGTGATTGTAACTGATAGCATAAAAAAAGAGAAAAACGCGAAAACTTTTCTAACCTTTCCAAAATATATGTAGAATTAGCACATTTTTTTTCTCTGTTATTCAAATAAATATAATGCATTTTCATTAAGAATTGACCGGCTTTAAAAGCCTTCAAATAAAAGTAGAAGTACATAAATATAATGATATTTTAAAAGTAACAAAGACTACTTTACCACATGTTTTTTCAATTATTTTAGTATCAAAAATAACACGGACATTCCTTGAAAAAATGACTAATCATATTTTGCCAATATTTAAAGAAGCGATGCATATTGTCTATAATAAATGATTTAACCCAAAATCTGTATATCTTTAGTTTATCTCCTGTGGTCCTAAGCATGTCATAAACTCTTTTCAGCTAGTGTGGATCCAGTTCAGTCTTAAATAGGCAGTAAAAAGTATGGCGTCGAGTCCATAGATGTTTAAAAATTCATCGTTTGTCAGCAATAAAATATGTCTTCTTGATAAATTTTTTCGCATTCGTGAATAGAACAAAATTATTTGTTTTTGAATCCTACCGTGAAATTAAAACGGAAAAAGTCTCTCCCTGCACAATACTTCATCAAGAATACTTTTTTCATCATAATTTACTACGCCTTCTCACCGTTTTTGTTTTAGACGCTACAAATGAAAAATGAAACGTCAGTTTGAAACAATATTTGACAAGTCATCAATTGACAATAATTTGTATACGATTGATAAATCGGTATGCAGGTGATCATTTCTAACCATGTAGTTCAAATTTAATTTTTTCATTTCAGTTTGTCTGTTTTAAAATCTAATGATTCTGTGACCTGATAACTATGTATTTTTGAATAAGTGCTAATTCGTAGACAAAAAATTTAATTCTTTTTACGTAGTAAGATAAAATTTTAAAAAAAAAATGAAAGCCATTAAATTCAGAAGTATTTTGCAATACAGTTTATGCCATTGCGCCAAATATTTTTAAATAGAAAGTCATACATAATTAACTCGATTTGAAATTTTTATGAATCCGTCGAAAACAACTCAATGACAAGCATGTCCAAGACCATGTCCCTTTTTCAATTAAAAAATATGAAGTTTCCAGGACTTGAACCCAGAACCACAAGACCACAGATACTGGTATTATAAGCTTCAATTATACTTCGATATACCTATTATAATATTAACTACCAAATATATTTTTTTTCAAAGAAAAATATTATTAACCCGTCTCCAACCCTTTAGAAATAACAGAACGATAGACTGAATATTTTAAGGGACACATATGCACGTGTTATGGTCGTTCAAATGCTCATCAAAAGTCGTGTAGCAGCAACCAAATAACTTGATTTTATTTGAATACGATAATTGTTTATAGGCGTGTATTAATTTTGTCAGTATCTAATACAAGTTTTGGTCACTGAAATAAATAAATGGTCAATGAAAAATCAAAATGGTCAGTTAATATTATAAACGGTCAGTTATCATTGTATCAGTACGAATGTGGTCAGTTATTAAATAAAACGGTCAGTAATGTATTTATAATGATTAGTTTTCTATTTAAAACGGTCTGTATTTAAATTAAATGGTCAGTCATTTTAAATAAATGATAAGTTTTAGTTTGACAGCTTGTAAATTTTATCATATACATATGGTTGTAAGAGGCATATTTATAATAAGGTCTATGAAAAATAGGCGCATGCATGAAATGAAATAATTTATTAAGTTCAGGTATTTGAAAGCAGATAATATTATTTTAATAAGGGTTTTATTACTGTCCATTTATTATTTTTTACCGACCATTTTAAGTATTTATTACTGACCATTTATCTATTATTCCTTGAATTTATCGAATTAGAAACTGACCAAATGATAAGTTGCATTGTTTATATTAGTTGTAAATAAATTCATAATTAATTACTTTCAATTTTGATATTGGTTGTTTTATATACGAGATTGATCTATAAACACCAGCATGTTGTGTTTTTTTTTACAAAAAATGATTTCAAATATAGAAAATTTCGATGGGTAGAACAAGATATCAAAAATTAAATTTTTATCCCCATTAAGTGTTTTGTATCCGGGACGCTTTGCAACCCTTCCATAAAACGGGCCGTAGCAGCTAAATACATTTACGTAACGCGCAACGACATACTTAACGTACATTTTCTCTGTGAGCATAATAACAATTATAACGGTACATGCTAATTACGAGGTATCGTAATAAATTCTATCTTGTGTAGCACTAACATCGTGATTGGGTCGATGCTTTGCAGGAATAGCGTAATAAAAAAATAAATTGAATCCATGATTTGAATTCGTCGGGGGAAAAACGTGAGATTAATTTAATATCGTCTCATCCACAAAAATCGATTTTTATAAGCCTTAAACCTAACCTTCTTGGAAGAAGGGCCAGCTTATCAACTTTCAGATTGTTCGAAGGCCACATGGATAAAAGTGATAAATTTATCGTTATTTTTTGCGTATATTAAATTGATAATTTTATATTATTTTTCCATCGTCCATGAACTGAAGTTCTGAAGAAAAAACGTGTTTGTTATTTGTTATATTGAGCCGTATGAAATATCTTTTCGGGCCGCAGGTTGTGCAACACTGCTTTAAATCAAAGACCGAGCGCAATCAATGATATAACTACAAATATATTTTGTAACATGTCCGCTCCTAACTTGAAGCATCTGGACTCACGAAGTTTATCTCATTGTGTTATTTTCTACAAGAACTGTTATCTTTGTTGCTCTAGCTATCTTTTTCGAAGAGAATATGGATCGAAAAGATACGAAGACTCAAAAAAGACTAGTGGTTGGTTAATCGCTATCGCTACGCGCCACATTTTAAGATGGGAATGGTGGGAAGCGATTTTAAAGCCATTGCCTTCGAACAGAATCGATAATAAAAACAAATTTACTGAAAAAATCTGCTCGATTAGCTACTCGAAGCTGAGTGGTCCGTCACGGAAGTTAACGACGTTAAAATATTAACAAATATGTAACACTGCTGTTTTTCACCATCCACTAATTATCAATTTTTATTTCATTAAATTGTTTGACATTAAGCACTAGTATTTTTGCAAAGAAAATGTTGGATAGGTAGAGAAAAAACGTAAGTCAAACAGCATACATAAGATCGATGGAATTTTAAATTTAAGACTTTTGAATTAAAATCTCTTTGCACATAGCTCAAGCCTTCTCAATATTTTTATTTTATATAAGCCATACCGAATAAAAAGAGTTTTAAGAGAGTAAAAAATACTATTGAAAGAATTTTATAAATAATCGATTTTTTAAGGATTTTTTTACGTGATCTCTTATATATAAATTGACATACATACAAAAAGCGTCCAAAAAATAATGTTCCCAAAAGCACTACTTGTATTTTGAATGTATAAAGCTGGCAAAAAATGTTTCAAATCATTATACCCGCGTTTCAACTTTTTATTACATCGGCAGTTATTTAAATGTTTTAATTTTCTGCGGAATAGTATAATAATTCATGAAGTCAAAAACTTGGAAACGCTTATTAAAAAAAAAACTTGTTTTTAATAATCATTAAAATTTTACGACAAAGTTCGTGTGAATTTATGAATTAATTTTTAAGGATTCTTTGTTATATTATAAATAATACGGCACCATAAACAATGTTTGTTTATTCAATAAATTAAAAATGCTTTATTATAATTATTATTTAAATATAAAATAATTTACATTTTAGATCATTTAGTTAATGGACGAGACTTTTTTATCCATACAAATGAAAAAAAATAAAGCTTTATTGTTTTCGCTGTTAAATGACTTTATCTCGAAAACAAAGACTTATCAGTCACCCTCATTATACAATTAAATTGACGATGTAGATTTTTTACGACAGTAAAAATAAAAACAGAAGATGAGTTCGGAGTTTGTAAATTATCTAAAATCAATCACTTTGAACTATTGTTAATAATCAATCCATGTCTACCTCTTATTTTCTTTACTCATACAGTTTACATACAATATTAACAAAGGTTTTATAAAATTTAAATGGTGTTATAAACGTTAAAATCACCTTTGATCATATCGATTTTCACCTTTTGCATCGATGATTATTATTTATGTGGTTCTAAGACCCTCTACGTTAGTTTTGAGGTTTTTGGCCAGATTAAAACACTGTATTATCCCAGGCTGACTATCTTCATTTTACTCTAACGTCTTTTCACTGATCACTCGAGCTCATTCATTTCTGACCTAAAACTATCAGAGTACTGTTACGTCGAACATTACAAAAGATGCAGACAATTCTATTCTGAATTATTTCAGTATCACAGTACCTTGTTCCTTCGATAACTTTACCAGCATTTTACGTCGACTTCGTGTTGAAGCATTTAACTCGATTTAGTTTTTTTTAACTTTGATATTAGTTTTGTAGCTCTGCGTGCGAAGGAAAAAAAACGCTTGTATTTACGGTTTGTATGGTAAAGTTAACCATTTGAAGTTCTCAAGAATATTAACTCGAATGCCCCTGATTTCAATCATCAAAGCTAATTACTAATACACATATTTTTTTAACTTGTTCTTTGCGCCACCAATTTTAAGATTCTTATGACGATAAGTGATGTATATTGTTCATTGATTTTTTTTGAGGTTAGTTGTAATCAAAATATTATATGATATTTTTTTTTTATAATTTTATATTATTTGAGCGCATTAGTGTCTGTTCTAATGCACTATTCAATAAATTCGCAAACAATTAATCTACATCACACATTTCATAACATCTAGTTTTGTAAATGATCTTGTTTTATATAACTTAGTAACTTTACTTTGATTCCCCAGATCCAAAGTGTTATAAGTCAGAAATCACTGTTTCGATATATTTGGCAATTCAAATTTTGCTGAAAGTTGGCATATCAATTCACTCACTAACTTCTACTTTATTTTTTGATGGGTTGCCTTGAAATTCTGTTAATCAGTAGTGATTATATTCGGGATAAGAATTGAATCATTCAAAAATGTATTTAATTAGAGTTTCCCTATATTTTACCATGTTTGTGTTCTTTGATCTAAGATCTGTACAACATTTTCAAAAAGTTATTTTACGGAACATACAGATAGTGCAGCAAAATAACGTCTAAGGGTTTTTTGGCACATATAAATCTATATAGAAAAACTTCTCACACTTCACTGAATACTGCAATTTTTTTGGACTTTTTGCGCTCTGGAACAAAAATTACAAATAAAAATGATCGATTGTCAACACGTCAGTTATTTTCAATGAAAAATGTGGAAAATCTTTAGTACATCACTATAATTTGTGTAGAAGAAAGAAAATAACAAAAAATTTATATGGCTTTATTTATACCTATGTACACTGTGATATCGTAATACATATTTGTCAGGAGATTGCCATCCTTAATTAAAATTGCAAGCTTTTTTTTAAATATCATATTGAACAATGCACCCGTTAACTATCCAGTGCAAAGTACCAGCAAAGCAGCATCTTCAAGTATACCTTCGCGTATTTATATGAAAATTAATATCACCGACACAAGTACAGAGTCACAAAGAAAAGCAGACGGGTGCAGGGCGCTTCGTCTTTGAAAATTCTATGCATATTTTTACATCATGAGTCACGCCAAATAATGAAAGTTATTATCGTCAGATATTAAATTAAAATTGGAGAGGTAAGCTGCGCGGCTTGCGTCCTCAAAAGATTTCACTCTCCCCCTTTTAGTAGCGCCTCTGGTTTTGCGTTCTCGCTCCTCTGAGGAAATGCTCCTCTCGCCTCAGCCACTTTCCACGTCGCGGAGAATTTCATTATTTCACAGTCGATATTGCAAGCCAGGAACGTCGAAGCCTTTTTGTTATTGTTTTGAATTAGAATAATTTAAACGGATAAAAGTGCAGAGCCATGATATGAAAATACTCTGCTTCAAACTTATATTAGCACTATCAATGATAATCGAGCCCTTGCCCGGGATAATGTTGTATCGGAAGATATTCTCGATTTAAGAATAATGCAACAAACTAAATCGGTTATATCTAATATATAAAAAATTAATATTTGTTTGTTTGTTCGCACTCTATACCCTGCCAAACCGCGCATACGATCGCAATGAAACTTTGATTTACATTTTGCTTGCACTTGCGCGGAGGTTTTTGGCATGGTCAAAGTTTTCTCATATTTTATGCGCTGCCATACCGTTATTTTGACAACTCATTGTTGCACTTGCGGAAAGGTTATAGAAATAGTAGAATTTACTTTCAGTAGGTAGTGCGTGTGTAGTACCATATACAATTGACAAAAGATAAACAGCAAACGTCAAACGGCAAATTGTCATCGATACCGATCAATGTTAGTGAAATTAAATCAAAATTATTTATCTTAAATATTATGCATCCGAAAGCACTTCAATAAACACTTTTTTTCTTTGAGTGGCATTGCAACGTTTGCCTAGCTTAAAATAAAATAAGCAATGTTCGTTGGGCAATGCAGTGTTCAGTTTTCATTATACATTTGCTTCGTGTTAAAATATCAAAAATAAAATATAAAGTGGAGCAAAAGCAACTTTTTTTTAAATCATGTCCGCCCCAATGAAGACTGCTTGGTAGTACATTACCAAACCTTTATTTTTCCGAAAAGATAAGATACATAAAGGAAGAGTCTACGACAGGACAAATGCTTAGCTAATGTCAAATTATAGGATCGAAATGATGTGCGATGGAATTTTTAGGCAGCACCGATTCATTTCTTCAATAACTCTATATCGATAGTTTTTTTGAGTAAAATTGTAAGGTTGTAAGGTTATAAAAACTGGTTTTTGAATGTAAAATCAATTTCAAAATAATCGTAATAAGCAATCAATATCTGACAAACTGAGATGAGAAAATAATTCCAATACACTAAATGAAATTGGTTCGAAAACAAAACTAATTTATCGCAATGATTGAATATTTCTGAAAGTACCCCTCCCCTGCTTGCGAAATGCTATTTACTGGTTGAGTATTTGTTTACCTGTCTAAATGTTTGCGAAATTGAGAAGGGAAATTATAAGCTCTTCCGTAGGAAAATATTGTTTTTCACGAAGCAGTTAGGATAATCTTTATACATTTTATGAATATTATACAATACGAGTTCTTACTAACAAATGCTATGTTTGAAAAATAAAATGAAAGGTTATATGGGTAAAACAAATAAATGAGTGTAAAAATAAATGCTTGAGAGATGTTAAAATACATTATAATACAATTTGATATTAGGGAAATTTCAAAACGTTTATTTTATTATGCTTCGTCGTTGATTGAAATATTCATCACAGTTACTGGTGAGATTCGTGTTGGGATTTACTTACACGGGAAAGTATTATATATTAATTTTAAAATGTTCACTGACAATACTTGGAGAAGTGGCAGAACTTAAAAAATATTGAAACATTTTTTGTACTTATTCTACAGTAAATTTCTTAAAATCAAGACCAGTTTCGCTCACCGCCAGCATTATACAGTCCCAAATGATATTCTTAGGTATTCAAAATAATACTTTAATATAGAATAGTTGCTTAAAACTCAAGAAGTTTTACTCACAAGCCCTTGTCGGGCTACGAATATAGTGAGTTTGACATCTTTCCCAACATACAAATATAATAAAACTTAAGAATGAAACAAATGGTAAACTTTAATATGGAATTAGGACTAAAAGTTTGTTTTTATTTTTATTAGAATAGGTTTTAGTGTGTTTTGTCGCTAACGACCCGGCTTTCGTCTTTCAGCAGCTTCACGCATTTCAAGTGAACGTATAAAATTAAACTGACGGGTAGTGAATAGTTTGTATCGCTTGTACATGAGGATAAAAGTAAGTCACTAAGTTTTATTGTTACTATCGCAACCTGAGTAAGTTTCAATGAATTGAAAAAAGTAATGATTTTAAAGCCAAATGGCTAATTTTGCTGCACAAGAAAAGTTTTCAATCAATTATTTACAGTGTCTTAACTATCTATCGATGAATGTTTGTTTCTCAATGTATAACTTATCCGAATTACTATAATTGGTCTCGGCTAGTTAAAAAACTGTTTATTTGATTTAGAATTTAAATGAACTTCAAAAAAAAATAGAAGTACACATTTTACTAATGGGTTATTAATGTATCACTTATAATTGGTTAAGTGGATGTTTTACAATGATTTATGCTAACATTTTCAGCGTGTGTTGCCAAAATATTTTTTTAAAGATTATTTGCAAAGCATTAAATAAGGCCATATTTTATTTTGTTGGCAACTAGATGAAACAGTCCACGTTTGCCTTTATGAATATACTATTTCGCTGAATAGAAGATAAAATTACAGGCAGTGGTTTTTTCTTTAATTTTATCTCCCAATTTGAAATATCGTATAAATAAAGCATTCCCTCTCAGCCGATAAATAATAGACCCAAAAATAAATAACGGGAGCGGTAAATTTACTGAATGAATATACATAACTCAAGTATTGTTATCAGATTTACGTGATAAGGTTTATCGAGGAAAAAAACGTTTTTCTGAAAGCAAAATTAACTTGTGGTTGTTTTTTTTAAATAAGGTCCAAAATAAATTATTCTGCTACGAAGGAAATACACTTAGATAAATATTTTAGGATAACAACTGAAAGTACTTGATGGAATTTTAATATGAAATTTCTATCGTTTGAAGTTTTGTAATTTTTTATGCGTTTTGTCACAGACAGTTCAAGTTTATTCGTGCACTTGAATGTCTGATGATGCCGAATGACAAAAACCAGATCTTACCAGCGAACCAAAGCGCATGTGTATGAACCGCATTCAAATGATTAAAAAGGATATTTTTTATTGTTTATCTGTATTTCAAAGATTTTACTTATTTGAAGTCTTTGAGATGAAAACTCTTTTCAACAATCAAATAATCAGAGGATTAATCTCTGAAAAAAATATATGACAAAAGGTTGATTCTTTATTATGGTATTCGTTTTAGTATCGTATACACAATTGAATTGTCTGTTAAAATTTACGTTTTCATTTATCAATTAGTTAGAAATTAAAAAAAAATACAATTGAAACATTGGCAATTGATTGTAAACATTTAACTACATGAAACATAGGTCGTTTATTTTTATTATTAAGTATACACATCCATAAAAGTCTATGGTTTAAAAGGAGACCGTTTGTGTGTTAAAAAAATTCGAAATGTTAATAATTAATTTTCATATATATAGTTATGTATGATAGTGTTAACGGTTTTTTCTCTTTTAACTGATGAAATAAAACTGATAAAAAAGCTTTAAGGTGCAAATTTCTGATATCTGAAAAAATATTCATGTCATTCAGTGAAAACCTTTGACGGACATGTGTTTAAATGAGTCTTGAATGTACAAACGAACATAAAATATACGTGCATGTTTTTAATACTTTGATTACTAAGTTGTTTGGTTGTGAATTTTTCAATTGATTAATAAAAATAAAAAACTAATTTTTATTTGTTCTTTTATTTTCAGATTGCTGATTCATCACAATGGCCAAAAGATCCCTCAACATGTGGCAAAAAACGAAAAACATTCTTCTTATATCGTGCTTGTCCGTATTGATAATTGACCTTCCCAATGTGGACGCAAGACAAAGTGAAAAACGTCGAAAAGACAAAACTTCGACGCCCGAAAAACCACACACCACAAACATATGTGACATTATCGATCGCAATTCAAAGGTTCACTGCTATTGCGAAGCAGGCGCCAGCATAAAGAACGCAAGTCGAGCAGAATGCTGGGTATTCAATGGTGGTATCCCAATAGATGATCCTATATGGGACGCATTTCAATCCCAAAACCGCCTCCAGGATTTGTCATTCAACGTGAGAGCCGACGGAGGACTAGCCTTTGTTCCTACCCGAGCCCTCAAACCGATGCACAGGCTTAAGAAACTAATGATCAAATATGGAAACATTGATGAGTTGTATTCGTTTGCTTTTGCCAACTTATCGTCTCTGAAAGAAATATCATTGACTCGAAATAAAATTGTCATCCTGGAACCGAATGCTATAGCGCACTTACCAAATTTGACAACGCTGTCTTTGGACGATAACCGACTTGCTGAAATACCAAGAAACGCTTTTGTCGATCTTCCTATGTTGCAAAAGTTATATCTGACAAACAATAATTTGAGTATATTACATGACGGAGCTTTTAAACATCTCGTTCAACTGTTGGAATTAGAACTCGATAAGAATTCTATCGTCACCCTGACCAAAGAGACATTCGACGGTCTTGCCAACTTGAAGCGGTTAGATTTGCGTAATAATCGTATGAAAATGCTGGGCGATTTTACCTTTGCCGAGCTGTGGAATTTGCAAGAGTTACTTTTGGACGGCAATGAATTGAAATTTATATCCGAAAGAGCTTTCGACGGGCTTTCGCAGTTGAAAAAGTTATCTCTGAGCGAGAATCGCCTTGGCGCTTTGACCAGTGGCCTTTTCGAAGGGGTCAGAGGATTAGCATTCGTCGATTTGCGTAAGAACCGCCTGCAAACATTATCCATCGATGATATTCGGCCCATATTGGATAACCTGAAAAACGTATCGAGTCTTCTGCTCTTAGAAGGTAAAAAATCTACTCATTTTTAAATTTATAAACCCAAAAAACAAAGAAAAGAAAAATAGCTGATTAGTGAAATATACAATGATGAATGAATGAATAACAATGACGTGACAACCATGCTGCTGGAATGGCAATGAATTATTTTACATATTTCTTAAGAAGTTTTATATATTACTATTTCCGACGCTATTTCGAAAATACTTATTATTACTAAGCTTGCCAGTAAAAAAACCATTATTATATGGTAAAATGTCCGATGTTGTATTTAGCTTTACAATAATTGTTTAATATTGTAGGATTTACAAGGCGTATTTATTTTACGGCAAAGAAGTGTATTTTAAAACAATCAATAGTATGCGAATTTATAACATAGCCATTGTATAAACATTAAAGTATAAAATGTGTGTACATAAAAATCTTTCGAGTGTCAACGTCATTTCGATTTCAGTTGCAGATATCACGGTCTCGAGTCTCAATTCGAGAAGTTTCATTTGTCATTATTGATTTCCGTACTAAGATTTTTTTTAAATTTAATGAACGTCTGTGCTGTCTAAAAATTCCTTACCACGTTCATCCAATCCAAAGTCAAAACATGGCTATAGCGATGAGCTAACTACTAGTCCTGTCTTAACTTAACCCTATCGTTTATATTTCTACTTAACCAGGCGTAAAACAGTTATCGTTGAGTTAAACCTCAATTGGAGTTCAAATACTTTACAATTATAACGTATATGATTATATATATCGGCGTGTATTCTCTTATTTCAATAATTTAGTAAAACAAACTGTTGTTCTCAAAACAATGCAACAACCTTGTTATAAATCAAGTTTTCTAAAGAAATAACTGTTGTACCATAAGCCTTTAGCGACCAATTGATCGCTTACGAAATTTCTTTGAATAAAGATGAATATTGGAGAGTAAAATATCGTTAAAACTATACAGACTCGCGTTTAATCTGCATAATCGATAAAATATTGTAATATTTTGTATTGAAAATCTTTTTAAAATTAGAACGAGCGTCTCAGATATTAAAAACAAAAGTCTTATGAAATATTAAAAGGGGCTGCTTGTTATTTTCCTGACCTAAATCTCATAAAAATAAATGCAGAAAGAGGATCAAAGTGAAATCGTTGCGAAAAATATGACTGTGAAATGAAAACATCAATATTAAAATATTATATTCACCGGAAATGTAAACAAAAATACTGCTAAGGCAGGATTAATCCTTCCGCGTTTGATTCAACGTTTCTTTCTATATTCTGCGGTAATCCTTGCCTTTCAAAAGCTCAAAATGCGGTATTTTTATTAAATATATTCTCCGACTGTAAAAATCATGTTATTCTTTATGCTTGCTTTAAAAGAAATCAATAAAGCGAACGAGTAAACACGACTAGCAATCTAAACTGACGATATATTAAAACAGCGGATTTTTTCAGTTGAAATAAGTTTTAGCGCCATTTTTTTTATAATTTAGTATAGAAAATATCTTAGCTTTTAGACTTACTGAATATACTTTTCTTTAATGTTGTTCGATTTCGTATTTCAGTTTATTTAGGCAATATGAAAGGATTGTATGGAAAGGTTATTAAAGTCGGTCCCTGTGGTCTAGTGACAATACCTTTGTCCTAGCGATCGGGGGGCCCGGGTTCAATTCCCGGCAAGATAAAATTTTTCCAATTGAAAAAAAAGATATCTTGGGTGTATGTTATTTATCGTTGATTTTGTGCACAGCTAATCTCGTATGACTTTCACAATTGAGAATATTTGGCGCATTGGCGTAAGCTGTAATGCCAAATATTTTTTTTACTAAAAAATTAAATAAAAAATATCCCTAAGCCTACCCACGAGGTTTTAAGCTTTAGCAGGTTAACAACGTTTTTTATATTATTTTCAGTTTTTTAGTTTCGAATGCATTATTCTTTTTCATTATTTTACTAAGACACATTTTTTGGAGATAAAAAAACAATGTTCATAATATAAACGCAACTTAACAAATTTTGCGTACATTTCAGTTTTTTGAAATGAAAATATTTCTTTACGAAATAATTCTACTATAAATTTCAGTATAAAACATGTTTATAACTCAAATAAAATATAACAATCATTTCAAGATGAATGCACTTTACGCCTTTATGGTTTGAAAATACAGAGATATTCTTTAACGACACACGTTTTGTTTACTGTTCTCTTGCTAATTCTAAAATGCCGGAAGCAAAGTTACTCTCCGATGTGAGTTTGTATACTTTAAAGTGCTTTTTTCTGTTTATAAAGTTTCCCGGGACTTTTAAGTCTTAAGTCGAAAATGTGAATTACCCTCTGGAAAGCCGAAAGAAAAAGTTCAATTCCTTTGTACGGAGTCGTGTACAGTATATTTTATTAAGTGTATATAAAAGGACATAAATATACAGAAATTCGAAAAGTTTGTCAGTTGGAAAAATATATTTTGTGACAACTTAACGCCCATTTGAAGATTTCTTAAACGAATTTCCATTAGAATATCCAATTCATTTGTCTTCATAGTAAATATAAACTTTCCATTGTTTTGTTGATATTTTTTTAACAGAAACACAGAGAAATACAACAGTAATGTATAAATATATTTTTTCTCTTTTCATTATTTGAATACACTTGTTGAATAACAGTTGCCATGTCAACTGATTTCAACAGTACATATTTTGTTGTATGAAAAGTTTTATAATAGGATTCGAAACGATTATCGAAATTCAGCATAAAATCTTTGATTTTTATAAATTAATATTAGAAAAATATAATACTAATTTTGTGGTAAAGTTTTTGTATGTCAACATCAACATCATCAGTCAATCCATGTTGACTTCTGGTTATTCTGTTAATGTCAGGTCCGTGGTTGAGTATCGACGTCGTTGGCTTCAGTTGTATCTCTCGAGATCTAATCCCAGTCCGCGCAGCTTATTTTTTAATCAAATTTGTGGTTTCCGTTCGTAGAAACGTATGAATATTTTTTTTAAGTTGCGACAAATCAGATTTGATAGAAGTCTTATGTAAATATTTTTCAATATACACTAATTTTTTCAATGTAAATGATAAAAACCCTCAATCAAATATTGCAAAGCAAGATATTTTTTAGGTGACATGTTTACGAAACATTCACTTTAAATTGGCAGTTTTAATTTATATAAACTGAGAGCTTTCAAAGCTATTCAACTAGCTTAAATTACAGATACAACGCAACCTTTTTGTGAATAGATTTTTTTTTTAACTAAAAATATTCTCTCAGTCTACGTTTCCCTATAAGTGTGTAACTGTAAATGTTTGGTTATTGTGGTTGATTGAGAATGCAAATAGTGAAAACAAGATATTTTCTTGGCGGAAAAACATAGATTCAATCGCTAGTGATTTCTAGATTCACTTTTTTCGGTTCTTTACATTTCAACGTCAATCATAAACGTCTAAGACTTGTTGTTCTTCTAATTTTTCTTCACTCAGGTGTCAAAGGAGGCGTTTTTGAAGCTTCCAGTCATTTATGGGGGAAAAGTTTATGCCCAGCCCAGCGGATGGGTTTTCAAAAATCTTAAACTTAAATTAAAGATTTGAGTATATACTATCATTTTTTTTTAAGTTGTCGTTCTGTTAATAGATTAAACGGGAACTATTAGATATAGTCGTTATTCATTTTTCATGTTTGCTCCCAATATGTAGTATGGACTCCTAATGGATCTAAGCAAAAGAAGAGAAATCATCGTAAGTCAGTTAGTTCAACCTCTCTTTTGTAAAGAGATTAGATACAAAATGATTGAACTAGGGCATGACAAGTTCTAAGCTTATTAATCTGAGCATATCCTATTTTTAGAATCGTATCGGTGAGGGAGGTCAATTTTGGTGCACAACATAACCATTTCTCCAAACGAAAATCAATAATTCGATTGAAATATGAAACTGCCCAGAACGGGATTTGAACCAAAAGACGTTGACATTCGACCACGGTCCTGGCATGTGAGACATCGTCTTATATACAAGACTTCGAATATCAAATATTTATTCATTCGAAATGAGAGTAAGAAATACCTGCGATATTAATAATTTTTCATCTTTTTAGATGTTTTCGTTAAATGTATTCGTATAAAAAATTCTTTCCATTGCAAATTGCTTGCTTTAGGGAAAAAAATTCGCGTTCATCAATCACAGTTACATTTTAAAATAACGAAAAAGCACTTTTTGCTCGGAGAAATATCCTACGCATCGAAAAAATATAAATACTTTCTCTTAGGAACACGTTTTATGAAATATTATATTTATTATTTGAAGTTGTGTTAGCCTTGAGTGAAATATTATTGTTGTATTTTATGCAATATATTTTTTATCAAAAATAACGAGCGTTATAAAAGTTTTCCTCACTTTTTCAAGTAAAATAATTAAGGACAATGAATTTTTAAAAGTTAATTAAAACATTTTTATCTTAAGCAACTTAAAATTGAAACACAAAAATTTTCATTATCTTTACAATTCATGTTTTTTTTTAAAAATAATTTTAAATGGTATAATCTTTTCCGGAAAACTTATTTAAAATCAAATTAATCATTAACTTACTTTGTAAAGTTCGGGTAATTGATTTTTGTCGTTTGATCTCCAGGGTATCATTCACCTAAAGATATTGAAAATGAAAAAAAAAGGTCCTAATATTTGGAAGTCACAAAATTTGTAAAATATATTAACATAGAGTTAGCACTGAAATTTTCACTTCCTTTACACTAATTCAGCTTTGAAAAAGCTCTAATTGGAAGAAAATGAAATATCCACTTCCTATGGAGAGCATATTATCATCACGAAACGTCCTAAAGGTTTAGACCAATCTCTTTGTTACTTCCAATGACATGCCAGTATCATTGTCTTCGACCACGTAAAGCATAAATATACAATACGCGACGGTCATCCAGGATATCTTAAAAAGGTCTCATGGGGGAATCTGATGCAGAGGAACCAGTCGTTCCCAACACTGTAGTAACAGGGTGTTGCTCAGTCTATTCCTGTATACTTGAAAGCAACGTATAGACAAAAATTTAGCGTTAATTCAAAGTCTTTACTTTGCACACGAGAAAAAAGACAGCAAAAATAAAATGCATTTATCATAGCATAGACACCAAAATTGTTGCCACGCATCCCAATGATTTCGATAGATATGCCATTCGAAATAAGATGTGTGTTGTTTCTAGTGCGACTTGAATTTGCAATGAATGTCAACAAAGTACAGGGAAAATATCTACTAGTGTGTGACTTTATTTGCAATCTATGTTTCTCACATATAAAACTGTATGTGGGCTGGTCACGCGTTAGAAAACCTTTTTTATTTATTCGAAAACGCACCTGACAAAAAAGTAAAAAGTTTGTATATCCAAAAGCACTTCAATTAAAAAAAAGCTCCAACACTTTCTTTCTTTGAGTGACATTGCAACAAATGCCAGGTACTCTCCAGTACCAACCTTAAATAATAATAAAAAAAAATCTACTTCCATATTTTATCCTTTGTAAAAATCTGGTTCAGTTTACTATTTTAATTTGAGCAAATCATGAGCGAAACCGGTCCTGATCATTACATAGTAAACATAGCGTCTATCCACTAAAGATTTACAGTTAACACGTGATGAGTCATGTAAGAAAATTTATGTGGTGTGTGTTTTATTTTTATCGAAACCTTGTTGAATATCGGGGAATTTCCCAAAATATTGCATCATATTGTATGAAATATTATATGGCGATAAACGTTTACGAAGTGTGAAGATACACGGTAAACATTTTCAGAAAAGATTTCCACGCCGCTTTGGGATTGGTATCTAAACACCATTATTAGTGGAACATTTATGCCACCATTAACCATCCCATTACGTATGCATACACCACAAGGATATGCGTAGGGCTGAGTTCATTATTTTTCATAAGGTTTTCTTACTACATGGTTTGTAAAACAATACATCAATGTAATCAAATTTATTCACGATTCCATAAAAAATTCATGTAATTTATTTATTACTAGCCGGTACTCAGCAAGCGTTGCCATGCCACTCAAAGAAAGAAAGAAAGTGTTTGTGTCTTAATTATGTTTATTGAAATGTAGATACCTTTTTTGACGTCCACACAACAAATCACCACAGTTTTATCGCAACCGGATGAACGATTTGGCAGCACATAGAGTACGAATAAAAACATTGATTCTTATATAAATGATATCACTGGGTCCGTAGCCGGGTTGTCAATGTGGTGTCTATTTAGTGAAAATTTGTGCAAAATTTGTGTTCGAAGGCATGTATTTGTATAATGTTTTATTTGTTTCTTGTTACTTATCCAATCCTTAAAACGGGCATTAGCAAAAACGAAAAGTTAAGAACAAGTTCTGTCTTATGTATATTGATTCTTTTATTTTCAATCTATTATAAAAAGAACGATTGAGATATTTAGTAAAATACGGTAGAAAAATTTCTTGAAAAATTTCTCAATTAAGTGTCCATATGTTCTCAAATAGGAGCGGGGAGTGATTGTGACACAAGAAAAATCTCATTATTCTTTACAATATAGAAAAACGAAATATTTCATAAATTTATTTATATGTGATTGTGGCAATAAATTTTAAAATACGTGAAGATGTTAATTATTAAGCTTTGACGTAAAACATTATTTTTCTTATTAAATCAACCCTGTAGATGAAAATAAAATCGATTGATAAAGGAAATGATTTTGAGCTTCAAGATAGTTGCGATTCCAGCTTTTTACAATTTTCCCATGGACTTCAAATATAATACAATACATACGTGCATGGAATCAAGGAAAAGGATTTTTTTTTGAAGCCCAGTTAAGTTCTAAAATGGTTTGATTCAAGCCCCACTTATTATAAACTGAACATGCAAGCACTCAGAGCAATATAGGTGTAATTACCAATGAAATATGAAGCATGAAAAAATTTCATATTAAGACCAAATAAGTCCGACATATTGTTGTACATTATAAGTTTATTTAATTGTTGTATCAAGGATATTTTTGTGGCCTAAGTTTTACCGAAACATCTATTGTCGTAATAATTTGATAATACAAAGCCGTATTTTTTAGCATCCAACTTTTTTATTGTATTAGTTACTTATATACTTACAGTCCAATTGAGACAATTGTTTAAAGTTTTGTCTCCTATATGTCTCTTTGCTTGTAAAATTCCGTTGTAGTTAGAACGGTTTTGTAGTTCTAAATATGATTTGCTTGTAAGGTAGCAGACCTTTTGACTCGCAATTGTTGTCCATTTAAAACAAACCACAGCAAAGCAAGTTACGCGACTAAGGAAGCATAGTTCTCAAACCGTCTGGAGTTTGCAAATAAATTTAAAGAATATCTCTGACGTAAATATCTTGAAGTACATTGAATAATTTTAAAGAATCTACTTTAAATATTTAGCATGATTAAACAAAAATTATTCTTAACAAACAAAATAAAAGTAGAATTTCTTAAATTTTTCAGATGTTATGTAAATAAAATGTGACTATGAAATGCAGCCTTTTCTGGTAGTGAAAAATATATTTTTGCAATCTTTAATGCAACGAAAAATAAAGAGCAGTGTGGTTTCTTAATTTTTTATATTTTTAAACAGTTGTTTTTATAATATATAATATCTGTCTTGAATAAATAGAAGTGATGAATTTTGATTGATAGAAAACAGCATTTAAGAAAAATTAAGGAATGCGCCAAAAATTTTGCAGTGTTAATGGCTTGTTACTTCTAAAATAATGTCTAAGTCTTCGTTCTTGAGGGCTTTATTCATTTACGTGTTTTTTAATTCTACATGAAAACTTTTATGAATGACGAATATGACGAATTATGTTTGAGTAATAACATTTACCTCAGAGTGTTTTACACGATAGCAGAACGTCCAGCAGCAACATTATAATTTTCCTAAATTGGCCATTTATGTTAACTGGCCAATTTCAATTACAATAACATCAATTAAATGTTGGTCATTTTTTAAATCGAATATTAAGCTTGTTGATTTTTACAAATTTCGGTAATCAAATATGAAACCAGATCAACATTGTTTTAATACTTAAGAAACATTTTATCTTAAATAAATTGAATGCTAATAAAAAGTCTTCGATTAGAAAATATTCGCAAAAATCGATAGTAAATCCGAATTCTAACCAATACATTCTGAATATCTTACGATTTTATTCTGAATAAGAATTTACCGTGTATTTACTTATATATAATACTTTAATTTTGACATAAATTTATTTAAATTCAACTATCTCTATCATGGTTGAATGAATTCTATATTTTTTAATAATACATTTCAAACAAATGAGAATTTATAATTATACGTGTATTTCTCTAAAAACACATACAAAAAGTTGCTATGAAACTTCAAGAATTTTTGTGACTATAAATTAAAGAATATTAAAAAAATTATATGGATTCTATATATATCTTTACATTTGTAATACCAATATAAAATTCATTCGCGAATTCTGCCCTTGATGAAATATTGATTGAATGAATATCTTAGACGTCTTGCTAGAAATCCTTCCATTTATGACAACCTTTTCTAAAGAAAGGGAGTGCTGTAACTATTTATGAACCAGGGGACGCATTATCTTCCGAAATATTGGCATTTAGTGTGGCGAGATCGGAAGTTTACCGCGCACCGGAAACCATACATAGCTTTATAATTTACTACCCTAGTAAATAAGCCCTTGACAAAAACATTTAGACAACGCTATCTTGTTGAAACATAGGTCTTTAATTATGTTTTTATTGCTGCTGTATTGCAAAGCCCGAACAAAAGGCGATGTAAACATATTAATTGTATTGTCAAGTTCAATGTAAATAATGTTTTTGGTCCGCATTCATTTGATCAAATTAAAAAATTTTGGTCGGTATGCTAAAGTATTTTTATAAAAGTTTGTGGTGAACAAAATGCTTCAGGAAAATTTATAAATTTTCTCATCTATTGTATGCAAAGAAATTCAACCAACAAAGCCAGTTTTTTAATTAGAATCGGTATCTGGGTATTGGGTACAGAAACCACTACCCAGAATACCATTCTCAAAGATAAGTAAGAACATAACTTAAAGTGATGTAAGATTTTTTTTTTACCCAAGCTATCTTCTTTAAATAAAGCTAAAATAAAATGAATAAAAACGTCACAGACGCCAGTCATAAAATGTCACAAAATCATTTGATATTCTTTTTTGAGGATATCAAAAAATTGTTTATTTTTTCATGAAACAAATTAATGACAGATGTTTATCGTCGTCAAAATAAGTCTATGGTTTGTCACAGATTTTTTTTAATCACTTCTGAGGTGTTCATTGTCAATAATTGGTGGAATGGCATCATGATAAAAATAATAGAACATTTTTAGTACTTTTGAACAAGTACCAAAAATATTCTGTTATATTTATTAGAATAATACATACAACGATATAGAGGGATAAGAACAGGACCATTATTAAACTTATAACTCTTTCTTGGCACAAATTCTAGAGTTAGTCTAAAGCGGGTAGTATGGCAGTTTTCATTTTCAGATTCTAGCTACAAATTGGCTCAAAAAATGATCGATAGATTGAAAAAATCTGCTAAAAAGTAGTTAAAATATTTTGTAAATCTGTATAAGCATTGCATTGAATCTCTGAAAGACATTCATTCATTCCGTCTGATGATATGTCGAGAATAATTTCAATTTATAAAATTTGATAATCGATTCCATTGAGATTGCTACCACTATTTATAGACAGATTTTCATGTTGATACCGCCCCGCCGACTACTTTCCAGAGACGCTTTGTCATACAAATTTCCACCTCAACAACATCTTTGCGTATGAATTATTAATGAAAAGCACACACCTACCATCCAGCTTTTGATTTAGTTTGGAATATCAAAGTGAGCCAAAAGCCTGAATAAATTATTTACAAATCATACAAATTAATAGCAATGAAATGGAATATTAAATACGAAATGGCAGAAATTTTAGCTCCATAAATAAACGTTTTGATCACGTTAATTGATAATAATATTTATTATGTTTACAGTACTAATCTATATATGTATGTATATAAAAATGAATGTTTGTCTGTCTGTATTTCCGCTATGGACTACTAAACCGCTCGACCGATCGATGTGAAACTTTAAAAATTTATTGAGTACACTCTCGCAATGGTTTCTGGCCTACCAACCCCTCCCCCCAAACACCCCCCAAACCCCACCCCGCCAAACAACTCCCCTCCCCCAAAAATTGATATAGAATTTTTACAAATTTCTCGAGTACACTTCCGTGAAACTTTCTGGCATACACCCCCTCCCCCACCCCACCCCCCCAATCCCCCTTCAATTGCTGGCGTAGCAACGCGCGCAGGGTACAGCTAGTTATCTATTAATAAACAATATGTTGAACAAATTTTTACTCGTTGATTTTTATAATTTTGAAATTAAACAAGGAATACATACATATAACAGAAAATTGCCCATACTAAATTCAAATATAGAAATCTGCAGCTTTCTAGCATTTTGAAGTACGTAGTGAAGAATGAAAACATAAAAAATTTATGTTTTCTTTTATGTTTATGGTTTAAAACGTATTTTTAGCATACGTTTTCTTTATGGCCGTTCTTCTTAAGCGAAGTTTAAGGGTTGCTATCAAGATCAACACATAATCATAATAATGTATTGTTCATTTTTATTTACAGTAATAAGCTATTTTTTATTTAATATTATCTGTTCACATGTATTTTCATATTTGACTGAATAGACAAGTTCAATAAGCATCGATGTATGAATTCAATAAAGTTGATAAAATAAGATATTTTATTTCTTCTCAGGTAACCATTTTGTCTGTGACTGCCGACTCTCTTGGATGCACATGCTGAGGAACGAAACAAAGAATGATAAGACAAAATCGTCCCTGGAACAAATCACTTGCTCTTTGGAACCGTCGTCCGGCACCCAACACATCGAGATCCTGGACAAACTTAAGCCGCTCAGCAAGCCGTTTGAGCAGAATTTGGATAACCGATTGCAAGAAAAGAATACACCGAAATCACACAGCCACAAAACAACAGCTGAATACGTAGACACCCAAGAGAAAGATAACATGGAAGACACTGAATACGACGAAGCACAAAAAGATTCTTTTGATAACAACGTTTCTACGCATAACGATTCTACAATCAAGAACGAAAATCTGAGGCACCTCTTTCAAATTCCTGTCGAGCATCTGCCATGTCCCGAAGAATTGAAAGATTCCACTGATGCTCCATTATCAAGACCCAGTCGTGGTGAAGTCAAAGATTTCAGAGGTCAAAATGCTGGATCTAGTTTTCGAGTACCGTTCGAGTTCTTGCTTCTGCCAGCGTACATTTTGTGGATCACCACCGTTCAACTGACATCCGTTAGCGGACGGAAGAATGCATTACGACATGTTTAGATGAGCTGATGTTATAGGCTCAGCATTGCTTGCACGATGTTAGCATTAGTTTGAGTGAGATGGACATTACTAATTAACCTAATGAATGTGATTTAAATTATTATATTATCATTAGTTCAACTTTTGATCGATAAACCAAGACAAAATGTAGCTACAACTTTTATTAAATATTTAAAACGTGTGTGTTTATAAGCATGGTTGTTGGATTCAGTGAAATTTAAAAACAACAGAGATATTTTTAAACAAAGTAAGTGTTAGGCCTAAAAAATCTAAAAGGATAACTGAAAACTTTTTTTTAAAAATAATTCAATGATATTTAAAAATAAATGTTATGCCTAATTAAATACGATAAATGCATTTTTTTAATAATATGTTGTTGACATTAAACTTATTCATATAAAGAATGTATGAGTTGGTAATGATGTTTTTATAATCAACTATTTGAAGCCTAAATATATGCGAAATGATTATAAAAATCATTGTTTATACTTGATGTTTACATAATTTACATTGCAGATTACCTATTAATTCCTTAACAGTGTAAATACATATATTCAAGACCTATGTACTAAATATAATATTATCCGTATAATCACCGAACTGCTTAAGAATACATATATTATATGAAATATTTCCATTATAAATTGAGAAATAATTTCTTTTTACGATGTATAAGTGTCTACGAAATTATTTTGCAAACATAACAAGAATGGCAATTAAGTTTTTTTAATTATGAAATTTAGCACATTTTAAATTAAAGAAAAGTAATTTATTTTACGGAAAATAAAAATGAATTTTATAAAAAAAATTGTAAATATTGTTACACTAGGATCTATGTCGCATTAAATTAATTAGGAATTCGTGAAAAAATATTTTAAAAGCACCTAATTATTTTGTAAGATGCACAAAGGCTTTTTTAGACTTGGACATTTTTGGGAGTTCCTGATTTATTTTAACAATATTATTTTTTGTCGGAAGATAAAAAAAGTATGTTTATATGTACACATTCAAATGCTACAAATTAAAATCAGAAGCATTACAAAACTTTGTTTAATAATATTAATATCACAATTTTGAAATATTGACAGATTTACCACCATGAGAAATTATTATCTGTCTAAATTTATAACGTGCCCAAAAATGTCAGTCTTCTTTTTTCAATTTATGAATGTAAAATATTAGCGTAACACTAACTATAACCTATAATACATTTATTAATAAAGCATAAATAACATTTTTACCAGAAATACCACATAAAATATATTAATCCTTTAAAAATAAACAATTATTTCCCTTAAACGTATATGAATAATGACAGACATCTGTCAACAAGTTTGTCGTTCAGCAAAATTATTTCCAAGTTTATTCAATAAAATGTAACGCTAGTTTTATATCACCTAACAGATGAAAAACATTTAAGCGATATGTTATAATAATAATATATTCAATGTACCTTGTATTTTAAAATTAATCATAAACCACCTATCCATTTTTAATTTGATGCATATTATTTCATTCAACACTTTGTATAATATCCGAATATTCTTTTAGATTTTTGTCCTCTATCATATTGCATCAACCACAATCATTAATTCGTAAGTCTAGATTAAGGAGCACGTTTTTGTGTAGGTTATAGGGTATTTAGACATTTTCAAAATATTTTTGTTAGCTTTTTTCGACCTGTTGTGTATAAAAGTATTTACTTTGATAAAAATCGATACAGTAAATGCCACTTAATAAAACCAACCATTGAAACTCTCATTGAGTTATTATACGGGGAGATATTTGCTCTAAATTTGTAAGGTCATAAACAAAAATAAAGTGAGAGACAGGCGTTACATTTGTAAAAAGTTTATTCTTAAAAATCCGTTTCATTACTTAATCTTATATAAAGAAAATACGGAAATGACAAAAAATTCAGCAATTAATCACTTTTAAGTGGTCAATTATCAATTCGTGGTGGAGGTGCATATTACTATTGAATAAGCTGCTTCAGTTGATAATGTTTGTAATAAGCCGGTCATGGTTAAAGTATACTATTGCAAAGAACCAGAAAATAGCCCACTATTTTAATAAGCATAATTGCACGAAATATTAATTTAAAACTGGACTTGATACAGCCTTCCAAGCGAGATTGTTTCACTTACAAATGTACCCAAATATGCGTCATTAAATGCAATCAGTTTATCTCAAAGGCTGACAATAAACTGTGTGAAGCAAACAATGAATGAGATATTTAAAGCTGTATACGTTAAACGTTGGATTCAAATGAAATATTGAATGCTGAACGTTTTTCATATTTTATGAACATCCTAGAAATAAAGCATACATAATGAATATCGAGATTGGTTTTCTGATATGAAATAATAGCTCAATGAAGAGTAGGCATAACAATTAAAACACCTTCATAAGTTAATTTTAATTTAATAAATATTTGAGTTGGCATTTAATTTCACATTTATTCTTGTTGTGTTTTTTAAAAAGTAATCTTATATAAAAACTAATGAATTAATTTATTGGTAGTATAACATTATTCAGATTGAATGTAAAAATAGTCAGCAATTTAAAAGTTTTTTAATCTTAAAATGTCAGGCTTCAGAAAAGAATTATTCTTTGTTTTAATAATATTAAAAAATACATTTTCACTTAGTTGTACGAGCATAATTATGTGAAATTTAGATATCATTATTTAAAAATTATAAGAGTGTATTTTTACTATGTCATATAGATTTGTAAAACGTTTTCTTTCACTCTTGATACATGGTAAAAGTCTTTTTTTTATTATTTTAAAAATTATAATGGATAAAAAATGTTAATAACATTGATGTCAGTCTTGCAAATGAGCAACATACAGACTTGTGTAAGGAGCAACTTCATTAATGTGATATTGGGTGAGTATGGATTTGTAGGACCTTATTTTTTCAATGAATGTAAAAAGAATTTTGTCAAGTGATTTTTGAACAATGAAAATATTCATAATGTGTTTGAAATTTCGCCAATCATTGTTAAATTAAAAAATATTTTTTTTGATAAAATGTAATAACTATTTAAAAAAATACTTTTATGATTTTTTTGAAAAAAATACGGAAGCTTCAATGATAATTTTAGAACGCATCAAAAATAAAATGTTAATTTTGATTTTCATTGCATTGTCGTAGCTTCATTAATATATTTTTTGTATATAATTTAAATGTATTTTCATTTTAAATGAAATATCTGTTTTGAGAAAATAAATTCAAATTTAAATATTTATAATAATCTCGTCTTTTTTTACATGTGATAATTAATTGTATTTTATTGTGTGAGTTATTCATACATACGAAACAGAAAGGCGTACATGAATTTATGAAGATTTTTGTTTTAGTATTCTCATTTTTTTTTAACCATGTTCGATCCCAATTTGGAGCATATGGACATCTCATAAAGTTTATCTTAAAATTTTGGTTTTTCTACGAGAACAGCTTGTCAGCTCAATTGCTCAACCTCTCTTTTTCGAAAAGAGCAGGGATGGAAAGGATACGAGGACTAGGGGAGCACTTTTGATTAGTTAACCGCTGTCACTATGCATCGCTCTTGGGGATCGGAAAGGTGGCACGGTACAACACAAACACATTGCTTCCGAGCAGAATCGATTTATCGACTGAAAAAATCTGCTCGTACCGGGAATCGAACCCGAGTGGTCCAACACGTAAGTCAACGACGTTGACCACTGCACCATGGACCGGGCATTTTTTAACACATCACCATTATAATCGTTCACTAGTTGAACTTTTTTTCATTTGATTGTCATTACAAAAAATATTTAAAAAGGGTCCGGAAAGTCTTTCGAACAAGAATGTGAAAAAATTCTAACGTAATCACACTATAGGGAAATTCGCCTCGTGATTTGATTAATGTTATTTCAGTGTGGTATACGTTTTCTGGTAGAGTATATGAAACGAATAAAAATATTTTACATATGTATACCTACGTATACATATATGTATATTTTGAGCGACCAATTTGAATTATTATATGCGCACATAGTTGATTAAAAAGAAAAAAATCACTCTAGTAATAATGTGTGTAGTTTGTTTAAAAGAAAGAGTAATCGAAAATTCAAAACATTTTAAAATATATTAAATTATTATTTTAGATACCTACACAAAAATAGCACACAGGAGTCAGTAGAATTCATCTATTACTTAGACGTAGAAGCTGGAAGATTTATTTGCAATATTGTATGTTCACTAAAGGCGTTTTTTCAATCAATTTTTAAATTCAGCCATAAAAATAATTGTTAGTGTTTCACAAACCAGGATTCAATAAAAATTCATCAAGTCAAAGAAAGTATTTTGTTTATTGATTGAATTTGCATTAACTTGGTAAAACTCCATTATAACATGGTAAAAAAATAGCAAAGTATTTTAGTTATACCCAAATTATATAATAAAAATGTGTTATTATTTTTATTATAATGCCTTTCCAACAAGTATTGACAGTGAACACCTTAAATGTGCCCAAATTATATAATATGATTATGCCCTCGTCAGAACTATATTACTAGGGTTGACTATAGCCGAGTAAGCAAGCTATCAACTATAAAACATGACATTTTTTTGCCGTGTAAAAATATTAAGTGCTTAAAATAATAACTAGTTAGAAAAAATAGCTTGCCTCAAAACGACATATTTTTTGGATCCGGTACGTAGAATAGAAAAATAAACGTCACAGAGATCTACGTATAAGAAAAGAATTTGCGAATTGATTGAACAGTCTTTCAAAGTGTTAGTTCAGGGACTCAAAGGAGTAGCCATGGTAGCATGATATGGAGAACGTTCAAAAGTGCTGTTTTTCCCCATATCCGCTCCCTATTCGGAGCATATGGTCGCCACAAGGTGCCTCCAAGATTCTCTCTCACCGGGAGCTCCCTGAGTACATCTTATGGATGGTCATCAAAAGCCTTCCAGGGCGTCGCGATCCATCAGGTTGATAGAAGAGGCAGGCAGAATTCAGGCTCCCCTGAGGCATCCGCAGCACATCGCAGCCAGGTCCATCGTCGTCTTTCTAATTTGGACGTAATAAGGAACTGGTTTGTCCACTCTCTTACCGCCGTGTTACTGACAAAGTCAAGCCACCGAACTCCTAATATTCGCCACAGGCATTTGTTTTTGAAGCACAGTATACGGTTACCATTTTATTACACTATGATATTTAAAAATATTTTTTACCACGTCATTGTGGCATTTAACTTGGTTAAATTTAATCATTTTTGATTGTAAAAAATGTATGGAAATAACATTGCAGCTGTATCACTTGTGGTGTTGTGTTGGTAGTTCCGGCCGTAAGTATTCATAGCTTCCCTCTACGAGTGCTACGACACTCTCTACATGACAATGATAAAAGTTCAACACTCAACACGTGCAGAGTAGCGTGACCACATTTAGTTAAAAGCCTCGCACGCTAGGTACGATGCCGGGTTCGTTCATAACTGAAAATCAGGCTGCTTTAATGTTATTCAAAAGCTTAACTAGAATGGCAACACTTAAAATATTCCATACAAACTGATTAAAATAATATTCATTGTTAATAATGTAAGTTACATTGAACTTTTGCCTCGTTTCACTTGAATTTCATAATAACATTATCAAAATTAAATATTTAGTTAAGTATAATAATACTATGATTTTAATTATATTAACCAACTATAGAACGATATGTTATTGACCTATTTATATCTTCCTTATTAATACAATTTAAATTTATTGAAGGGTTGAGTGAAATATTACTTAGGTAAATTTAATTAAAAAACAGTTTATTAAAATGAGTGTCAAATTTTCAATAACGTTACATGAAAGAAATAAAGTAAAAAAAAATATGCAATATTTAAGAAAGAGATAAAGATGAACTGTCAATATTTGTAGGTGATTGGATTTAGCTGCATAAATCTCTTCTTCGTTTGATATTTAAGAGGTATTTAAATACTTGAAAAATGTTCAACAGCTGATTGGATTTATGAGTTTACAAATTTAAGTGATTTAAAGTGATGCAGTAGTAGAAGTATTATCTTCTCATGGCCAATATGAATGTATAATTCCGTTAAAATGAGATGCTAAAATCTTTGCATGTATTAATAAGATAAAGTTTGTTTATAAAAAATCTTTCCATACCTTTAGAAAAAACGAAAGTTTAACTCATTGGTAACAAAATCGTTCGTTTATTGCACTTTACAAAGATAAAAGTTAACAGACTCATAAGAAGTCCATGTGCTCTAAGCTGTTAAACAAAAAAATATGATCTTCATTAAGCATGGCCACAACCTCAACTTTGGTTTTTTTTTCGTCAAATATAGAAAACCACAAAACATAAAAAAAATTAGAGGATGCCTAGAGACGATAATTGCTATTTCTTATATTCCATCCCCTTCGAAGTAATGACGAAAATTAATAATATTGAATAAAAGTTTGCTGATGGAACAACTGATTATTTTAAGTTAATTATACTAAGGAAACTACTTAATCCTGAATGAAAAAATATTATATGGTAAGATTTGAGCTTGATTACTGGTCACAAAAGCTACACATAAATAATTAATATTTGTTCAAGCATTTTCCGATTTAAAAATCAATTAGAGGTCAAATAAACGATTAAAACTCCAGCTTCTTTATTTCATATTACTAACATAATCTAAATTTGATAAGAGAGCTTTATGTAGATTAAATTCATCCTGCCCTTTTTTATTTTTTGAAAATTTTATGTGTAAACAACTTTTGAAGAGGCAGAACGAGAAAGGCAAAAATGGAAAATTTTCTTGGCAATCTAATGACATAGAATGTCTTTGTATTATAGAATGTGTATTGTCTTCGAGTAGGGTTTTCTGCATCTGTAAAAATGTGGCATATAAAGTAAAAGGATATAAAGAATAAAGCATTACTGAAATTCTAAAGCTTCTTAGAGATATTATGAAATATTTTTATTAAATGTCAATACGTGTAAACGATGAGTTGTTTTTTGCAGTTATATTTTATTTCTTATTCAGTGTTCCACAACCTTTTTACTTGCACGGCACACTAACGTTTTTTCAAAAATTTCTCGGCACACCACAAGCCAATATTTGTAAAAACTTGTTTCTTATTATACGAATAGTAAGATTTTCAATAACTCTTTACAAAAAGTAGTAAGATCGCTATTAAAAATGTCTTTAGTTGATTGAAAATATTTTTTGTGGCAACAGGTGTGAAACCATTGAGATTTAACGAATGTCTATGAAGTTTAATTGTGTAACTGTCCAGTCCGTGGCCGAGTGACAACGTTATTGGCTGCGATTGTGGAACTCACTGATCTGATTATTTATCCGGGCCGGTTCATTTTTAGGTGAACTATTGATTTTTTTTAGTCGACATGGATGCCTGGGTTGTAAATTTACTGCAAAACCCATCCAATCTTAAAAAACGACTTATAGCAAGAACTATCATCTCATCAATATTCATATCTTTTCTAATTCTACTCTCTTTAAACGCAGAGAAACGATGGTAATAATAACATAAATGTCTAAAGATAATTTCGCCTTGATGATTTTGCCGTTATTAAATCGTATATTTTAGAACCATTTCAAAGATTCAACAACGGCCTGTCAATGTATTCAGTACATAATATTATAACAACAAGAAAAATGCATACCCGCTCAAAACCATTTCAGTTTTTAGAACATCGTATATATTTATTATAGACGGAGAATTGTTTTTTAATGAAACAATAAACCTGAACAAAGTGGTGACCCATTTAAATGCTGATCACAAAAACGATGATGATGGCTTCGGGGAGAATCGCATAATTAACTCGAATTTATGCGTTTGTAGGTAGTTCACCGTAGGTCGGGCCAGCTTTACATCATGTTTTATTCATAACAACTAAAGATCGGCCGTCTACGTAGTAGGTTTTAATAATGACCCTTCTGATGCTATCGATTTTTTAAGCCAGGTAAAAATTCTTTGCGACCCACTTCATATTAATGTTCTAAATAAAATATTTGATTCTAGATAATAAATGAAATATTAATATGATTAAATACAAATATGAAAGAAGCATACACATATTTATTTAATCTGTATTTTACTAACCGTTTGATCGGTTCCCAAAAATATAAAAAACATAAATAAGAATATAAAATTTTTTAATACATACGATCAAGAACGATATAATAAGACTCTTGGTGAGTCCATCACTGCAGCCGTTTAAATGATCAGATGAGTGTGGGAGCTAATTTTAGACAATACAGACGTCCATATCTTCGAACAGAAATCAATTATTTAACTGAAAAATATAACTGCACGAGCTAGGATTCGAGTACGAGCCTGAGATATATTTATAACTAGCTGGTACCCAGCAAACGTTGCAATGCCACTCAAAGAAAGAAAGTGTTTGTGTTATTGAAGTACAATATTTTAGATAAATAATTATGATTTAATTCCACTAACATTGATCGGTATCGATGACATTTGACGTTTGCTATTTATCTTTTGCCAATTGTATATTGTACAATACACGCGCCATATAATGAAAGTTAACTGTTCTATGCCTATAAAATTTGCGCGAGTGCAACAAGAGTTGTCAAAATGAACGGTATGGCAGCGCATAAAATATGAAAAAAACATTGATTTTATATAAATACATACTGTTAGTTGATTTGCCTTTAACCTTTGCGCAAGTGCAAGCTATAAAATGACAGTTTTATCGCAATCGGATGAACGGTATGGCAACGCATAAAGTACGAACAAACAAACAAACTGATACCGCCCTAAATGGTAGGTCATCAGAACTCTCTCGAACGATCTATTTTTCACCTCAGTCTTAGTCGATATCAGGAAATAAATTCATTTTTAATAATACTCTACATATATTGAAATCTATATTCGATTCAATATAGAGTGATTTCAAATTTGTAAAAGAGACATTCATGCATGACGATTCCGAGGTATTTCATGCAAAGTTCGATGGACCATTAATAATGGGTTATCGGGCGGACTTTTTAACGGTCTTTTTTGTAACGGTTTTGCTACCTAAAGGAACCGCTTTTTTCCAGTCAATTAGAGATTGGAGAGCATTGAGTGTGCACTTGCTTGCCAGATAAGTCTTACAGTCGTGGTTGAGGGCTTCTCCCAACGGTAAGCCCTGGAAGAAGCCTGCAAGCTCCTAATCCTCTCTCTAAGGATAAAGTCTAGTAAATTTCTGATATCGCCTTCGCAATTATAATAGTCGTGTATTATGTATTGTAGAACGTAACGTGTATTGTAAATCTATCTGTGTTAAAGCCGTGTGTAAAGTCTGTGAAAATTCGTAACAATTAAATAATGGGTGCTAACCGCACCTACATAACGCTTTGAGATCGTCTTTTGTTTATAAGAGCACCATGTTTCTCCTACTTCGTTCCCAAAATTCCTCTCCTGAGTGTCGGATAGGAGGCTCCTACTCGATTTACGAGGGAGCCGAATCAAGGTCGTCTCAAAACTAACATTGATTTTTATATATTTGATATGCTTACTGATTCAAGATTTTCCAGTGTTTAAAATTGCAGAAATGATGAATAAATTTAATAGAACCTGTGTTTGATTATTATTGTTATTCATCATATTAACAAAATAACTTTGCCTTTTAGCTATGGTAGAAAGCTTTGTACTTTGAGAGCTATAAAATGGGAATAAAGTTTTCATTGAATTGGATTAAACTGCATTGAATCGAAAACAATAAACGACGCGAACAAAGCGTGACCTGCAGTTTGCCTTTGGGAAAGATTAACTTCAATATAACTGCGCATATATTCATTCTCTGCTGCTATCTAAAATACATCAATATGTATATTTATTTTTAAAACTGATAAATTTTCGTAGCGCTCAGTATGAATATAATTTTAAGTCCATTATACCATTAGGTAAATGTTTGAAATGAATATTGATTTATTAAAAGCAGAACAATGTCGTTATAAATATATAACTGCTTTGATGGATAAATTATAATTAAAACTGATTTTAATGATCATCATTTTGTTTAACCGTTAACTACATATATATGTAGTTATTGAAAAACTGCTATGACCAAACAACACTTGAAATTTAATATCGCCACAATAACAACACAATATTAAAAAGATAGCTGGTTAGAGAGTGAGATACAATATAGAGGCAACCATTTTGTACTCAAACATGTGATGACTAAAGTTACTTGCGAGTATGGTTTCACCTTTAAGCATCTTTAGGCTTTCAAAAGCGAGGATGACCTTGAGCATACAGTCAGTAAACAGTGATATTATATTACAACTATGCTTAAGAAATTTATCAATTTCATTGTTTTTATATACAGACACTAATGACAGATAGCCTTAATCAAAATGTATATACTACATAAATTAGTACACAATCTGTAAGTTGGTGTAATCACAGGCAATAATAATCAAATATAATTAAAAGACAGTGGGAAAAGTTTTTTTGGTGTAGAAAACATTTCAAGTAACATAAATATTTCTCTAAGAATTTTAAATAAAATAAGGTCACTTGAAATGCCTGAATATGCCGAAAGGCAAAGCCCGGGTCGTTAGCGACAAAACTCTTGGAAAAGTAACAAATTCAAACAATTTAAACTTGATATTGATATTCCATCAATCACCCTCAGTCGAACTCCTTAATTAAAGGAGAAAACAGTGATTAAATTATCGAAAAAGCATAATCGGGAATTTAAAAGATAGTAAGATTACTATCAAAATAATAAGGTAATTAAGGCGATAACTTTTAACCAACCCGAAGAATTGAATCGTTCATAACTATTATCAGAAAAATTCTATTGTGTCTCGGGAATAATAATGCTTGGATGTTTAAAAGTAGAAAACAGTCGAAGGATTTTTTTTTGACTGCATTGAACGTATACGTAAAATAGCTGCATACCGGATATCTGATTCTACCTTACCGTGGCAAAAAAGAAAAACCGAAATCAATTGTCCGAGATTATTTATCAGAGTTCAGCGGCGTAGAGACGACGTCCGGTGCAGTCGCCTCTACGTCGTGGGTCTGCGTTCATGGCAAGCCCATAAATTGTTTGCTTTTCGAGCCTTGCTCGTAGACACCGTAAGTAATGTCAATATAATGGGTCGCTACGGACTCGCTGCTACGCTAAGTCAATACGAGCGGAACAGACCTGTACAGGCAAGTATTTATACCATTGTGGGTATACCTGTTTTTGAAATACACCGTAGCTACTGACAGAGGAAGTTATAATTATGCTGCAGTGCTCTGTCAAGGAAGGAATTAATATATAAATACATATATATATTTGAGTTATGCGACATAATGTTTTGATTTACTGCGGTATCAGTGTGAAAATTGATTAGCATTCAATTTATATAAAATTCCATTTTCTTTGAAGAACTTACAACTCGACACCTTACTTTGATAAGGTTCTAACTGATCTTGAGACTGTTTTGAGATATGAGCGTTTGAAGTTTTGATTGATTAAAATTCACTTAAAAAATGAGCATGTAAAAATGTTTCAAATTACTTATTCACACATTTTGAGAAATAATGATCTTCAAGATCTAATGATGACAACATTAGAACTTTATCAAATAAATTAAGTAAAAAAAGTGTGCAGATGCAGTGCAACTCTAAAATTCTGCTAACCCGGTTATTCAACCAAAGATAATTCTGAAATTCATATATGATAAAATCCGATAAATACAAACTTTTCCGACCAAAAGGTCATTTTATGCAAAAATGTCAATTAGAACCTTTTCAAAGTAAAGTAATGGACTATTAGCCTTTTAGTTGAACCATTTTCAAGTGAATCGGTTGGAAATTCTCTCAGTGAACGAAAGCGATCCTGATCCAAATGAATTTTATGTGAAATATGTAAAAAATTGTCTTATTATTATCATCATCTATAAAATGCCATCCCACCAAGTGTTGACAGTAAACTTCAAACAAACTTACAACTGATGATTTCTTATTTTTTTTTGTTTTTGAAAAGGTTTTTTTAAGCCGAAAGAGATGATCTCAATGTCACTTAATATTAACCTGGAAAGAAAGACCCGGTGGACACGTATGATCAAATCTCAATTAAATTGATATTAATTTTGCTCTAACTCAAGTGTGAAACCTTTTAATCAATAATTTTTAATCATATACTATTTTGATACGGAAGAGATAAGTTATGCATATTTAGTAAGTGAATAATCTATAATACAACCTTGATAGGGTTGTGAATTTTACGTGAGCATTGTGATTATTGCTTAAAATTTATTTTTATATTTAAAAGTTATTGCATAAAATATATTGGGCGTATGAAAAATTCAATTTTAATCCGTCGTTGTATTCTATATTATTCAAGAAGGATAAGGTACCCCATTTTCTAATTGCTCAATACCTATATGCAATTTGTTTTTACTCATATGTACTCGGAAAGGTATCAAGCATTACTAGGAAAATAGCTATTATCCTTTTGTTATAAATACATTATTTTGTCATATCATTATGTTTGTGTGTTCTCTTAGAGAAAAATCTTTGGAATACAGTCCAAATCTGATTACACAACCCGTATATTTTTAAATTTTACACCACAACAAAAATCCACAAAGCTACCTAGTTTGGTTTATGTTTTTAACGAAACTTTTGTCTTGTTTTTTGATTTCAAGAATTTAATTAACATATTGCAAATTTAATAAATTTATCTTTTATAAAACATTGTTTTTTTTGTTAAACATTTGCGACCAAAAAAAATACTACGATGTGTAAAAGAAGGCCAGAATTGAAAAAAAAAACGCTACTTTACTTCAAACAAAATCGTTTTATACCGTTATTACATTAATTATCTGAAAGGCAAATTCTACGAAAATAGCATTTATTAACGTATTGTAAAAACCTACTTTTATTCCACGAAGCTTTCACTATATGCAAGCGGGTATTTTATGTTTTTCTCGGATTTTACGAACATATAAATTATGATTTATGAAACCAGCTTGCTGTTTTGCGGAATAAAATATACGTGCGTGGAAAAACATTAAGTCATGGACATTCGACGGTTTGCTTTTGTCTGAATGCCTTTGTTGCACACATCAGCATGTTTTCAATTTACGTATATTGATTTCGGCTTCGTCGAACTAAAAAAATATATCGCTATTTGGACGCCTGGTACCGAAATGCAGGAGATATTCATAAAAATGGCCAGTAAACTTGTGTGATAAAAATTCAACGAAGCTCGAAATAAAAGCAGCATTTTTGTGCACTTTTAACGCCTCTCTAAAGCAATGTTGGGAGTAATTTCGCGCAAAGAGCGACTTTGTCTGCATAGTAATGATTGTATTGAAAAGCGGTCGCTGAAAACAAGAATTTACAAATGTTTTAAAGTTATCACACTCCTTCTATTAAATAAATATTATTGTATCGTATAGTATTATGCAGCTCTTAAGCTTCATCTGTGTTAATGTAAAATTTAAAATAACTTTGAATATTCCACGTATTGTGCTACTAACTGTGACACGTGTTTCGCCTCTTTCAGAGGCATCTTCAGACTTACTATCGCAACAGTTGCTTGAGTAATGAAGCAAACTTTGTTTCGATTCTATCACCCCCTCCTTTCTTCCTTTAATAGGGAAAAACACCCGATATCCATTTTGTAATTTCATAATTTAAAATGTAAGAATCAATTTTGGTTCATTACTTAAGCAAACTTTGCGAAAGTAAGTCTGAAGATGCATCTGAAAGAGGTGAATAATGTGTCACAGTTATTAGCACAATACGTGGAATAATCAAAGTTATTTTAAATTTTATATTAAAATGAATTTCCACAAAGTTACCGCCGCAACCAACGAAAGTATCCATCTGTGTTGTCAGCTTAAAGCAGTATTTAAAAAAATCCCGATTAGAACAATTGTGATATAGTCAAAATGATTATATGTTTGTTTGAAGAAGATAATAAAGAATGATTGTGAAGAATGACCATAAAAACTATCAATTTTTCAGTAGTAAATTTAACAATAGTAGGTTTGTTATTGTGCATAGTTTAATGTCAGTACTATGGCAAGGATATGTGTGTATTGTATTTAAAATATAAAATGTAAAAAAGCAGTAAATTTTTTGGATAAAGCATCATTTGGTTCATGGGCTTAGTCATACATTTTAATATTAAAATAAGTGTGGTTGATTTAAAATTAACACATTGATTACGGTAAATCAAAACACACAAAAAAAAACTACGTGACGTTTCCCGTGGTCAATGAGTTAATTTATTTTATTTATATCTAGTATTTTTGATAGACTGCCGCATAATTGTGACTTTTGTGAATGTTTTATGATGCTTTAAAAAGAGTAAAATTTATGTATTAAAATAATATTTTGAATTCTAAAATCTTAGGATTGGTTTGCTCAGATTTTACAAATTACTATCTATAGCAAATGCATTTTTAATTGACTGTTGAATTTGACTTAGGTCCGTTCGTGGCGCTAATATTTATTTTTCATCATGTCTGGGTAAGGTTTTTCATATATATTGTTGTAAAAGCGTTAACGACCTTAATCCTTTGGACAAGATAAATTAGTCTATGTTTGAAATAGAGCTGTTTGCTTTTATTTAAAAAAAACTCGATTAAATGAAAAATAAATAAGCAATGAAGATTTTTCATTGTAAATGAAATACAGCTACTTACCAATTTTATGGGTAATGTGAAATTTTATTTCATTTGAAACTATCTCGAGAATTTATTTTTTACAAAGTTCTTAAAAATTCACATTAAATCGCTGGAAAATGGGGTAGTACTAAAACAGTTTAAGTCTAGTTCACTATTGAGAGCATCTGGAGATTAATTTCAAATTGTTATAGAAATTGCAGTGGCGTGCATTAAATGTTTGTTTTATTTATATTGTATTATTTGCCTTTATTTCGTTACAATAATTGTTTATTTCAACACATGTAAATGAAACACAGTAAGAAAAATAACAATGTATTTTAGTTCTACATAAATTATTTTAGATAAATCAATCAATAATCAAGAAAATATATAGTTTTGTAAAATGAAGTTTAAGTATCGCTTTTTTAAATTGATTAATACAATTAAGTTGGTGTCATTGGTGGTTTTGAAATATTAATTATTAAAGTAGTTCTCCCTCTTATTACTAAAAACCAACTTAGAAAAGTAGTAAACAGTCGTAGAGTACTTAGATATTATTGGAGAATCAACATAGCCTCGATTCTTCACTAGAGTCAATATACTCGTATAATAGACAACGGGTTCTCAGTATAAGGATTATACACAGGATAATTTTTATACAACTGATTTCAGTGGCAGAGCTAGTGTTCAAGCACACTAGTGCATGGCTCAAAATCAGTCCTGTGCAGAGATCTGCATATTCTTGGCCCGAGCATCTGATCGGGCCATGAATGTGATGGGGAAAATTCCCTTTTCTATGTCAATAGCGTTGTGAAAAGCAGCCATGAAACATTGGCTGCATATAAACAACGAGTGGTGGTGGGGAAAAAAAGTACTTATGTAGATGTTTGATTAAAAAACGTCCATCGATTGTTTTTTAGTGATTAAAAAAAAAAGATATGATTTAATTCACTCAGGTCCACGTGAAGTACATATATTTAAATATCCAGCTTATATCGATCTAAGCACTGGTTGATATAGCCAACGACATTAAATGAAATGTTTATTTTGTAAAGTTTGTCTTTCGTTTTATCAAATATTTTGATTGGAAAGTCTAGAGTACCTACTATCTGTTATCTGGCTGAAATCCAACTAGAAACGTCACTGAATTGACTAAGTTATATGCAACAGCTGCTGTACAGAAGATGTAAAGGCTTTAGCTTCTCTTGGCATCGCAGAAGTCTGTACTTTGCTGTTATTGTAAGGTCATGTTATTAAAAAAAGTGATTTAAAAAGCTTGCAGTTGTGTTTGAGACAAATGTTTTGAGCGAGAAATAGCAAAAATGGTATAGAATAATCTTAAAGAAATATTCTTCTATTATGAAATGATTTTATAAAAGTACAGTGGAACCCCGATCTTACGCTTTCGCATTATACGTTTTCCCGCGAGGTCCATTCATTTTCTATGGTCCCGGCAAAACACCCATAAGAACAATGTTAAAAACTCCCGCATTAACCGTTCCCCGATTTATCGATTTCCTTGATTTTTCGTTTAAAAATTATGGTACCGTCACAAATATTATCCCGCTTGACCGTTTTTGTTGAATATTTCTTAGAAACACATTCGAACGCTTATAATCGAACTGAGACTGCAAATGTGTACTCGTTTTCGATTCATTGTCATAATTTTTCCTGTAATTACTGAGCATATGTGTCTTCTGTAGAAGAAGATAGCAAAAAACGCAATAAAGAACCATGGAATGACATTAACAGCAACGTTGTTGGCCTTCGAAAAAATAAAATTTATATTTCTACTTCAAGGATATAGATAATAATAAAAGAATTTGAAGGGCATTTGTTTAAATTGAAGTGGCAAACTGCAAAGAAGCAACGTAGTGTTTAGGAATTCTTAAAAAATTGAATTTTGTAGGTATAATAAGAAATCCCTAATAAATAGATAACATTGTTTTCAAAAAAATTCTGATTTTGTCTTCTTCTGATTTAGTGAGAGTGATTGAAGAGACCAAGGTTCACCCCGAATTGTATACCAGAAAAGACGAAAAATTATGTTGATTCTATCATAAAGATATCGTGCGTAATTTTACGGTGAATTGATAGAAAACGGACGGGACGACCAAAAGAGTATATAATTGAAATTTAATTCAAAGGATTTAATAACAATAAGATGAAAAGAAATTATAACAGTGGTTCCACAAAATGATGAAATATAATTGATAGATATTTATTCATCATGCTGTCGTCACGACTTGATAGTAAGTATGTACATATGTATGTACCTACAACCATCAAAAATATGAATACACAATTTTATAAATGACATAGTTCTCGTACAGTTTTGAGATCTTTGCACTCTTTATATTTAAGATTCACATATAAATAAGAAATGTTTTTTTACCGTGTAAATTAATTTTGAAGTATCATCGGTCAAAATACATCAATTATTTTTGACATTAAGTGACTCGAAAATATGTATGTAATGATGTAGGTATAAGCCTTGAAATTTTTACCCCTTTCGGCTTATTTTTGAATCTTTTTTTAGTGTAAGTTGACAAATTATTGAATTTGTCTAATTCTTAAACGATTAAAAAATATCAAATATACACGAATGAAAAATGGTGTTCGTTGTCAATTCTTGGAGGAAACACACTGTATTTCAATAAACAAAATAACACGTATTTCATATCACTAGGTCAGGTTTCATGTTTTATTGTATTGATTATTTTGAAGTTACCATGAATTGACAGTTAACACAAAGATGATGATAAATTATCAAATAAAAGCAATCTGTATTTGAACGTGCGTAGTTGACCGCAATATAAAGAAACCACCAAATGTTTTTTTATTGGTTCCAATATTTAAATCACAAAAAATATTTGTTTGGCAATGTTTGAATATATTATAGTTATCGTCGTTCTGCACATGATGCCAGTAGAACGAATATAACGGCTTACATCAACGAATAAATCAGTGTATTATTTAAAAATCAACTTATTATTCTCCTAAGCAATTTATTTAAACCAAAAATATGACGACGTAACAAGGTGAGCTTAAGTGAAATGAATTTAAAAAAATGTCTACGAAGCGTATAATTACGATGGTTATTTTTAACGTCAACTGTATGAAAGATTGCTTTATACTCTTCAAATAAAATTTGAAAGTTTAATATCCAGTTTCATTTTATGGCTTTAGATTCATTTCCATCGAAGTAATAATGAATTTTTGTTTTGGGGCACTTGAAAAGATTAACAGTTATGATAAGTAGGCATTATATGAATTAAAATAATCGCAGATTGACGTTTCAAAACATTCATTGTTTATACAAAAACCATTAGTTCTGGTTGTCAAGACACTTAAAAATTTCACCTTTAGCCCTTTGCTCCCCGCAATATATATTTTTTTCTCATTCATCAAAAGATGTATATCACAGAGTTTACGTATTTTTTAGCATAGTAAAACGAAAAGCCGAAAAATATACCACATTAAGACATCTTACAAACTTTAACTAAGGCACACAATCCAATAAATACGGTTGTTGAAATAAGGAAACCCTATGTCAAGCAGGACTTGACATAGGGGTTCCGCGATACCTATACGATGTCTAGTTAGACGCAAAATAGGAGTGAGTTTGAAAAGGTTACGTTAATAATTTTTTCGGTACTTTAATTGTATTATGCAAAGATCGTGTCGCAAATCATTAACGACTAATGAAAACGTTTGAAATTGATTTTTTTTAAGTATTCGCTTCGATGACAAACAAACGTGTATCTCAAAATTCGTTAATGTGAGATTATACTGAATACTAAATACGGTCAATTTTATGCAATAGTCAATACAAAATGCATTCAACGAAACCATTATTTTAAGCTTTCACAGTGTCAATGTTCATAGTGTTATTTTTTTCACCAGGAACTTTCAAAAAAAAGAAAATAATAATTGTAAAATAATTTGAGATGGTGTAACTTAATCAACAGTTATTCTTGACTAAGGTTTTTTTTTTTTAAATATTTGGATGTTACAAGAAGATAAGATAAGCATCTTTAATCATATAACTACAACTAATATAAACTCTATCTACAAACGTGTTAATTTATAATACAATTATTAAGTGAGATGACCATGGTCGGTTTAGCTAGTACTAAAATCCATTGTCAAAACTTGAGTTATCGTCATTCACCACTTTGTATTCGGAATGAATTTGCGAGTTCACCTGACCCCAAACTACGCGCCTCATCGATTCGACTAAGCCCGCATTGCGAAGACTGGCAGAATATCATTTCCGACTATTTTACTTAGTCTTCAATGAAATAATCTAAAGATTTATTGTATCTGCTTCGTTAACGTTTTATCCGACTGACTTTTGTTTCAACATACTTCAATTATTTCAATGCTACGCATAGAATAATAATTATTCTATTCGTAATGCAACTATCTGTTTTAGGATAATTTGAAGGCGTACTCGACTCGTATGATAATGAGAACATTTTATCTTTAACTGAAACAAATGAGTTTGCATTATCTATATATATAAAAATGAATGTCTGTGTGGATGTCCGCTATGGACTACTAAGCCGCTCGACCGATCGATGTGAAACTTTACAAATTTATTGAGTACACTCCCGCAATGGTTTCTGGCCTACCAACCCCTCCCCCCAACCACCCCCAACCTCCACCCCCATTTTTTCTTTTTTAAACTTTATGAATTTTTCAAGTTCACTCCTTCGAAGGTTTCTGGCATACCCCCCATACGCCCCCAAACTCCACCCCGCCAAACAACCCCCCTCCCCCCCAAAAATTGATATCGAATTTTTACAAATTTCTCGAGTACACTTCCGCAAAACTTTCTGGTGTACACAACCTCCCCCCCCCAATCCCCCCATAATTGCTGGCGTAGCAACGCGTGTAGGGTACAGCTAGTTTATAAAATAAAAAAAATGCTACGGTTGTAATTTTTTCTAAATTTAAAAACCATTTTTTTCGACTGTATTTAAAATTGAATCAATGTTCTATCTATCAAAAATTATTGAAAAACATGTCTTTATTTTGATGCACTTTTATAACTTTTATTTCGTCCCCCTAGGATTGAAGAACGTATCTCGATGTTATGATCCAAAATAATATGTTTCTTTATGAGTTAAAGTGACATATAAGAGAAGCTATAAATTACAAGAGAAGTAATAAAAGAAGTAGAATAAATTACTATTTTATATTTATCAAATAATTCAGAAAGCCAAATCATCGCCTCTAAAGATAATGAAAATAAAAATATTGTATGTGTTAAAAAATAGGTAAAATAGATTTATGGTGAAACTTGTTCTGTGTCTGTGATGAAAATTAAAGAAAAATGAGTAAAATGGTTTCTCTTTCTATTCGGGAAACCTATCGGGAAAATCTAAGAAAGGCAAATTCGAAGAAAAACGATATACAAGACATTTGATTGATTTTCATTAAAACTTCCATTTCGAACCAAATGTGGAAAAGATTAAAAACTATAGGTATACGTGCCAGAGATAACAGTTTGAGCGCAACAAATAAACGGTAGTGGTATGAACTAAAAACTCTCGCCAACTCAGTTTCGCTACGCTTAGTTGATTTTTAATTGCGGATACCGCCACAACCCGTAAATTTTTTTTACTTATTTATAATCGCGTACTTGCTATTACTCCAAATATAAAATAAAATAATTAGATATAAGATACTGGAACTTTCAACTTTAAGATACGCTTTTATAAATTATTGATTACCAAGAAAAAGTATTATTAAAGATTTCGACTGAGGGTGCTACATTGAATTTCAATATCAAATTTGAATTGTTTGAATTTTGTACTTTTTCTGACTAACGACACTAACAGATATTCGATAATAGATATTCTTTTGTATTAACTGGTCATTAGTATTTCCAAAATTATCTATAATTATAGCAAACCCACTTAATACATTGAAACTTGTTTGCATAAAATTTTCGCTAATTTGTATTTTAATAGCAATTTAACTTAGTGATCTACCTCTATTTTTGTATATAAACGATACAAAATGTTTACTACGCGTCAGTACAAGTACATCCGTGCACTTGAAATGCCTGAAGATGCCAAAAGGCGAAACCCAGGTCGTTAGCGACAAAACTCATGGAAAAGTACAAAATTCAAACAATTCAAATTTAAGAAAAAGTATATCATTTTGTGAAGCTAAATTTTTCAATGAATAATATTTGATTTAGATTGCTAACTTTGTTTTTGGTTTTTCTTGTGTGAATAACTGCTATGCTTTTAGAATACCAAGAAACACGCGTGACACACATATTATAACAGCCAGTTAAATAATAAGATCGTGAGTTTGTTGGATAATGCTTTGACACAATGCCTACCAGTGCTTGGGGTCAGAGATTGGCGTAGGAAGGCGGATGACTGGCGGAGTCGAGGAGATTCATTGAAATAATCAATGTTTATCCCGGATTGATACACCAGAGAAGAAGAAGACAAAATAATGTGATTCAAAATAGTAGTGTCAAAACTTCGTCGAAAACAAATCAGAAGAACAGTGTTATAGAAGATCAACTTAATGATAGCAGCCTTCAATCGAAAAAAAATTGTATGTATTTCATTTTTTTTAGTAACGTATACTTACAAAGGTTTGTCAATTAATATGCTCAAGAAATAAATTGATGAGATTGGTCAACGGTAAACACTTTGTTTACGGATCCTTGTAATAACTTTGGTAATTGGCATTTTATTTCACATTTGATGGCTAATTAGCAAACGCATAGGGTTATAACAAAATTAATTAAATAGGTTTCATGCTCACTGTCACTTCTTAGAAGAAAGGCACTATTAATATAAACTTAAAATAGCTTTATTGATTGAGTAGGCATTTACTTGGTAGAACTCTATTATAATACGGTAGGAAAATAACAATTTATGTAGAACTAAAATACATTGTTATTTTCCTACCGTATTAAAATAGCTTTGTTTATTCCATGTATTGTGCTAAACATAGTGTCATTCGTTATGCCTCTAACACAATACTAACACCATTCTTGTAATAAAATGAAGTTCCACAAAGTGCCGCTGAATCCACCGAAAGTATGAAAGGTAATATATCAAATGAATAAAGCACATCTTTTATACATCTCGAACATATAATTTCATACATATCGAGATCAATTAAAAGATGAAAGAAAGTAGGATACAAAAAAATGTTGTAAGCGAGATAAAATTTATCTTATTGAATTATTTGTCAGAATTTACAAAAAAGCTCAATGCAAAGAAGCTTCGTGAAATACAAAAAAAACCTGTCCCTATCACCTTTGAAACAGTAAGCCTAGAGTTGCAGTAGCTCTTGTTGAAAAGTTAAGCGTTAAAAAAAAGGGAGGCGTAAACGGGTTTGAAAGAATGCCATGCCGTTGTTGATAAGAAGAAAAAGATCTCCCTAACGAGAGGGAGAATGCGCGGTTTATTTTTATTTAGGAGTATATTTTTACGAGGAGGTGCTTTCTTGATTATTGAAAATACTTAAGGAAGCAGTGTAGTATATTTTTTCTTATCAGAAAATTACTGTGAGGTTTCCATTTCAAAGGGAAAAAACTTAACGACTAATAATTGTTAAAGTTTCAGTATCAATTTTCCAATGCGCACAACGATGTTAATTTTGAGGCAAGGAGAATCATTTTTTTGGATGAAAAGTTTATTATATGCCCAATCTGTTCTAATGCCAAATATTTTACAAAAAGTGGAACCGGCTTTGGTCATTACTAGCATCAATGCTGCATAGCGAGCAACATTAGTCCTGATCTTGATTACATACTATATGGGCAATAGTTCTTATAAAATGAGTTTTCTTAATAAATAGTAATAAATACTTTTTTATGTAGTTCTTCACGATAGAAAATCATTGGCAATTCGACCCTCACAATCATTTGCTTTAAGGGTGGAGAGGTGTTTATTCATTTTTCACACAATAGTTAGTTTTCTCAATGGTTTTTATTTATTTATTGATAATACGACGTATTAAATTATCAAAACTTATTATTAAAATACTGAAAATACTTAGATTCCAAAACGTTGAGATGTGTACAAAGCTTTTTAATATTTATCTCGGAAGAAAAGTTGTCATTAATTAAAAGTTGCATCTCATTTACTCTGACTATGGCAAAACTTAATCACACGACTTATGATGAAACAAAAAAACATTCCAACAAAAGTTTACCTAGAAGAACATATAAACGACAAATATTGGTCAAAAAGCATTCGTTCCTACTCAATAGCAAAGTGATTAAAACTTTGCTGAGTGATGGAAAGCTTCGATTTAAACTTCAAGCCCAGTCCGATTTCTGATTCGAGTCAAATACAAAATTACAACTAATTTAACATATAATTGTTTTTGAAATTTACCAGAGCTACATTGTGCAGATATTATCATTAATGTTTTTTTCTTGACTATGTGATTTATGTGATATGTGACTATGTGATTTAAATGTAGTACGACGAATTTCAATTTATTTCTTAGCCAACTAAGGCTCACTAATATTAAATAAATATGTATATATTGTTTTGTTTTCACAAATAGCCATTGACATAAAGTGTGAATAAATGGACACAGAGTATTTTTAATAAATATTAGTTTTATCCATTTGAATTACACTAACAATTTCAGGACAAATCGATCGGACAAACGATCGAGAACAAATGGAAATTATAACAATATGGTATAACAACATCGAGCATAATAAATGTAGTATTTATTTAGCTAAATGTCACATCAGAAAAACTAAAATAATCTTAATAATACTTATATTATACAAAGAGTCATAGTTGAATCGGTTTTTTTAATTTCATTTTATATGTTGTATACGGAGAACATTTAATATATGTATACATAAATATATCCAGCACAAAAAAGGCAGTTCATTTACCATAAACATATATATCCAAGTATTAAGCCCAATAAAGACTTTAATCTATTATGATCAAAACCGTGGTTGGTCTTTTTTTAATCACTATATCCGATTATGGAAATGTAGAGAAAGAGCCCATATCTTACTACTAATTTTTAATAACCCTATGCTTCTTTTCTCTCAACTCTAAGCAAATAATTTTTAAATAAGTTCCATGCTGGGAAATGGCTTATTTAAAAAAAATTATAGCTTTTATTTACGTACATATGTACTTCAAACATATTATTATAATCCTGGCTGTAAAATGTTCAATATGCAAATACAGCCTCTGTCATATGACACTTTGAAACATACTAAATTTAATTATTTATAAATTGTTTTGAAAGTTATAATGCTTAAATAAACCAACCATAAATTTTGATATTTAATTATGTGTTTCTTGGTAAATTTCAGATTTGTTGTTTAATTAATTAAGAGTTTCAACAATCTTGAAGGTTATTCATCTCCAGACAGTGGAGAAAACTTAACGTTTTTTCATAATGCTAACAAACCCACTTGTGGTAGTTTTGTTTCATTGTTTCGTAAATTCATAATATGAATTTTAAAATCTCTCAAAATCGCTTCTACCGCCATAGTAAAGTCATTATACCGAAACTAAAACGATTCAAAGCGGAGTTTCAAAGGATTACATAGAATTTTCATTAAACGCTTCGGTGAAACAAATTCGATACGATTGCAGCACAAAAATAAACATTTTGCGTGTATGAAACAAAAAAAAAAACAAAAGTCATATCGCCATTATGAAGAGAAATTTATTTGGCGCGCCCTTATCGAAATACTATCGTATTTGATAAAATGGGAGGTATTTTTACTTTTTGGCGAATTTTTGTTTTGTTTTCTTTTATTATCAAACGTATACAGCAAAAATGCTTAGATAGCTCAGTTATCAAAAGAGCAAATCAACCAAATCTCTTTTTGCACACATATTTTTATACTGTATTTTGTCATTTGTTTTTGTCATTGAAATTTAAACGTTTAGAATAATCATTATTACTGAGATAAATTTGTCTAATTCATAAGAAAAGATATTGATATTAATTATTTTTTACTTTTTTAATGATAAGTTTACATGGGTAATATTTTCTCTCTCTCTCGACTCTTAAAAAATATTCCAAATCCTGGATAAGTTCTGGGATCCCGGGATCGACCAATTACAATCCTGAAATTTCGGGATCAAAATTTTGTCTCGGGATTGGAAACCCTAGTCAGGATGCTTTCGTCAATAATGGAGCAGTAGATTTAGAAATTTATATTTATATTAATTAGATATTTTTCAATAATAATCAACAATATATTTGATGATTATTTTACATCTTAAATTTTAAACGACAGTTTCGTGATTTCAATAGTAAGATATAATTGATAATTCTTCTCAGCCCAGTCCGTTGCAAAGTGGTCAACGTCGTTGGATTCCGGGACGGACCGCCGGGGCTCGAATCCCTGCACCAGCATATTTTTTCAGTCGACTTATCGATTCCGTTCGAAAGCAATGGGTGTTTGTGTTGTTAAAAATCTCGTCTTACCCTTCCGATCTCAAACAGAGATTGACTAAACACTAGTTCTGTTCTAGTACTCTTAGCCCAGGGGTTCTTAACCTTATTGCGACTCTGGACACATTTGAGTTTGAGGAGAATAGTGATGGGTGCAGGTCGGATTTTTTTAAAAACAAATCTCAAGTACCTAGTACATATTGAATAATTTGTATCACTGTTTCCTGGGAAGCTTTACATATGTGCTATATTCATGTACTATTTTTTAATTTACCTCTACAAATTATAAAAATACCACACAGTGATATTTTAGAGAAAATTTCTTCGATAAATAATTTCAATAGATAAAATATATTGATTGAGTAGGCATTTACTTGGTAGAACTAAAATTTGAAAAATAACAATGTATTTTAATTCATAAATTATTTTTAAATATTGATGATTTTTTCGGCCGAAATAGCTATCAACAACATTTAAAAATAATTTATGTAGAGTTAAAATACATTGTTATTTTTCTTTCCGTATAGATAAAATATAATTCTGATAAAATTTGGGTATATTCGTATTCTGACATTTTGGAGGGGCGCATGATAATAGCTCCGCCGGCGCAATTGTGCTCGAGGGCACAGGGCTAAGACCCCTGTCGTAGCCTATCAATCCCTACTCTCTTCGAAAAAGATGGTTTGATAAACTGATTGACAAGCAGTTCTCGAAGAAAAAACAGGTTGAGATAAACTTCGTAAGTAATCCATATGCTACAAATCGGTAGCGGACCTAGAAAAAAATATACTTGTAGATATATAAAATAAATAGATTTTAATTTGATATTTGAAAAATACTTTTTTCACAAAGCTACGGCCGTAATAAAGAAAAATGGCAAACGAATATTTGGTACAAAAAAAATACAGCTGTTACACTGTTTTGGTGAACAGCGATATCCCATTCGAGTCATTTGAAATTGCACCCATACATCACACTCCCCGCAAGTTGCTGCCATAACGATTATAAATGCGACTTTTACCAGGCGACAATGCTGGCTGCCAGCATTCATAAAGTTATAATTCTTTCTGCTGCAGTTACATTTACAACAATGCGTTATTATTTCACTGTTGGGTTTAAATGCTTGTTAGTTTGAAATATGCGATAGTGCATTGTATGTAGTTAGAATGCTGCGAAAACCCAACTGCAACAACAGGAAAGCTCATTATTTGTTTACAATTCCATTACTAGTTTATCGCTCCCACAGTGTGAATGAAAAAACTTTTATACGTAAGTTGTGTACTATGTTCAACTTACATTTATCAAATAACTATACTTTTTGTATTTTATGTTTACAGAATTTATCATTAAAAGTCTTTTCCGCATCGTCATAGAAAAGTGTGTGAAAAGTCAGTTAATATTTCTACTTAATTCTTACTACTTTTATGAAGACAGCACACTATTACTTTCCTGTAAAGAAATCTCTTTTAAAAGTTTGAAAATCATCCCAACTAACATATTTGTTCAATATAAATAATAAAATCGAATAAAAAATATTTGATTCCTTATTAATACATGTAAAAAGAGAGTTTATAATTCAAATTGATTACTTGCTAGTGTTTAAATTGTCATTTTTTTACGAGATTTAAAGAATTAGCAATCAATAGTTATTTTGATAAAAAAATGTGTGACGGTATAACACTCAATTTATCAGGGAAAAAATGAAGCATTTTTAGGATTGAAAAGTCTAGAGTTTTGAGGAGACAACAGAGTTTTGCGTTACAGCATATTTATGTACTAAAATGTACTCGAGCTGACGAAAGACGAACTAAATGAAAATGCGTACGTCAGTTCAAGTTTATACATGTATTTGAATACCTGAAGATGACTTAAGGTGGACCCCGAGGTGTTGGGGAGCAACAAATGGAAGTAATAACAATTTGAACGATTGAAATTTTCTATTAAAGTTTCATCAAGCACCGTCGGTTAGTATGATACTTATTGAATGGTCATAATTTTAGTACTAATTTACTTCATTTTTAAGGTAGTGAACAGTCAATTCTTGGTGGAATGGCATTAAAATAAAAATAATAAGACATTTTAAGTACTTATTCCACATTAAATTTATTGGATCAGGACTGGTTTCGCTAGTGGCAAGTATTATCAATTGAAAATAATATCAGTTGATAATGCTCGCCATGAGTGAAACCGGTTCTGATCCAATAAATTTTATATGGAATAAGTACTAAAAATTTGTAATTATTTTTACTACTAATTTACTTGTTGAAAACAGTATTGGTACATATTTTTGTATATTTAGACCTTGAAAATCATTTTCACAATAAAAATAAAACATTGTTATGCAAATATAAGAAAGGTTTTCGGTAATATTTCCGAGAATATTCTAAAACAATTATTCGACGACCTTCATACTTCAATACCGTAGATTAAATATTCGTCATGTGGACAGAGCTTCGAAAGCAAAAAAAAAACGTTTGACATTTTGGCAATTACTTCACTATTTGTGTGTAGTAAGTACTTGTCAGTGTGCCAAACTTTCCATGTGTTTATTCGCCCTGTATTTTTTGGGCGGTTCCAGGTAGTTAGGTACGAGTGGTTGACTCAAAACATTAAAGCACTTTTGGTAACTAACGTAAATGTATTATCCAACGAACATAGCTATTCGAGATTTTTTGGTTTTTTTATCGTTCATAGTAACAACGATGCTGTAATTAATTTAAATGGAAGCCGTAGTAGAAAGCCCGTTGACAAATACATACTTTTATCGGGATGACATAAATAAAAGTTCACAAAGCGTACCACTCTAACTACTGTGCTTAAATAGCTCAAAAATATGTATATTGAACGGATATGTTTATACAATAGTTTTAATTGCAATATAGATTTGAGAGAATGTACTGAAAGTTTTGGATATACATTATTGGAGTTACCAGAATTTAACATCCAAGCATCCGGTCCGTGGTGCAGTGGTCAACTTTGTGGGCTATTGTGTCACACCGTCCGGGTTCAATTTCTGGTACAAGCAGTTTTTTTCAGTCGATTTTTTTAATAATTTAGAATTTCAAGCTTTTTTCATTTCTTAAAGTGCTTTATGCAATTTCAATATCAAATTTAAAGCGTTTAAATTTTGTACGTTTCCATAAGTTTTGTCGCTAACGACCCGAATTCTGCCTTTCAGCATCTTCGTGCATTTTGAATGTACGAATGTACTTGAACTTGCGCATAGTAAACAGCTTGTAATGTTAATATACAAAAAAAGAAGATCACTAAGTTTCATTGTTAATTGAAGTAGAGAAGGTTTCGATGTGGTTTTGGGTAAATACTAATTATCAGATATTTTTAATGTAGTACTTTGAATACTCATTCCCATGAAACTGCATACTCATATCAAAGGTGCTTTTTATCCAACCTATTTTTATAAGTGTTAGAATTTATACTGTGTTTTTATGTAACAATTTCATCACCTTCATCTGCATCAAACGAGTTATTAACGAATGTTGAGGTGTCTTAATTTAATCTAAAAGCTGCTAAATATTAAGCCATTTTTATATTTTTACGTCGGAAAAACCACCAGCACATAACTTGATTATTGAAGTATTTTACGGTAGCTTATTTTTAGAAACAGAAATTATTTCAAGCTCTTGTAAACTTTTCTTTTAATTTATACTTCAGAGATACCAAAACACAAAGATGAGCCTAAAACAGGCTTTATGGTAGTTATCAGCTCTCGCTACATCTTGTTTTATAGTGTAAAAACACAACAAAAATCAGTTGAAAAATTGATTAATGCAGCTGTCAGTATTACGAGTAAATCTTGTAATGTAACGAAGCAAATACGTTGAAAATTGGTTCAGTATAGAAAAGTTCAAAACATCATTATGATTGATAGAAAAATGAACACAAAGAATGAAGAAAAAAAGTGTGACGTGAAATGAAATAAAAATGTAAGTTGTTTTTCATGTCAATTGTCTATTGAAATATTCATGCAAATAGTTTTTCACGCGTTGAATATTAAATCTAACTGCCAACTCGCGCTAAACGAAAATTTCAGCCGATAAATATTTCAGGATCTTGGCACTGCCATTAATTATTAATGATATGTGCATCATTGTCTGCTTGCGGTAGCCCGTGCAGCCAAAGAGAGATACGAACAGTGATAGTCAACCATGAATAATTTATTTATTTATGTATTGGCAAAAAAACTATATAAAATACATGGCATTACAGCAAGCGCCAATGCGCCATGCATTTGACATATTACACAAAAATTTTAATAAGAAACAGAACAGAAACATATTATTTACATAAGAAGACAAAAAAAATTAACAAAACACCAAGTTCATTGCTGAAGATGTCCACATCAACAGGCGGCGTATTTATCAGCCAAATTGCCCTTGCAACTGGAGATTCAAAAGACTTACGTGACAAACAAGTTTTGAATAGTAATAATAGTTCGTATACAAAATCCGCTCCCAATATGAAGCACATATGTATGTCCTATTGAAGCAAAAAACGAGATCTGACTGTTATTTAAGTACTCAAACTGTGAAAATAAAGGTGATAAAGGATTAGTTATACAGTGAAACCCCGATTCTACGTTTTTCAAGGGACCGTATAAAACAAACGATTTATGCGGGAAAGTTTTATATATAAACTAAATGCCGTGACTATAGAAAATGAACGCATTACGCGGGAAAACGTATAATGCGAGAACGTAAGATCGGGGTTCCACTGTACATTAATTGATGTATGTAATCACTGTTTCAAATTTGAGCAAAATTTAAAAACATCCGTGCCATTGAAGTTGAAATAATATTTTTTAATAACAATCGAAAGTCGATTCATACGCATTATTTTAGGGCTAAAAAGATTAATGTTTTTATATATCGATGATATTGGCACTATATTGCTGGAGATCCATTATATATTCGGTGAAAAGAAATGTATTTAAGTTATGAAAAAAATAAATAACATTTATCACTTTTAAGGTGTTCACTGTCAATACTTGGTTGAAGGGCATTATTTAAAAAAATAGTGCCACATTATTGTTGTGCTTATTCTACATTAGATTAATTTGGATCAGGACCAGTTTGGCTTATCGCATGCATTTTCACCTGATGCTCAACCTAATAAATCTAATGTGAATTAAGTACAACACATTGTATTATTATTTATTTAATATAGTTGACAGCTCTTTCAGCTTGCGCCCTCTATAGTTCTGACGAAGGCGTAAGCTGAAATAGTCATCAACTACCTATATATTACATAATTTTTGATACATTTGCCGCTTCTGCATATTTGAATTTTTCAACCTACCAAACTAAAAAGCTTCATAAAAAATTAAGCTTTCACAATTTAACGCATTAAAAACATAAAATTCACATTACCATATTTTGTTATGATATCTAAATCTGATTAATCGCGACATCTCCCGGCGACCCGTACATTGAGATGAAATGTAACGATGTGCCTATAATGCATGTGGATGTATACATTTAGTAGTAACCAACACTAAGTGCACCGCAATTATTTAAACCCGATTACTGACAGGTGTCTAGAATGCTTGAATATTAATAGGTCAACTGCAATTTACTGTGATACTGACTGACGTATAAGGAGTAAAATAATTTCAAGAGTATTATCGTAGCTCCTGAATGTTACTTTTTAATTATAGCATCGCTAAAGTGCTTATAAATTTTATACATTGACTAAAAAGAATATTTTTTATTACATATTCTTTCAACACAATGCTTACGGAGTGCACAAATTTGAGCGTTTGCTAATTGGCCATCAAATGCGAAAGAGCATGATAATTAAGTAATTAAAATGGCCCGTAAACGATGTGTTAAGTGGTAATTCACGCTTCTTTCTATTTTATGTGTAACGAATTGTTATTTTTCAGCATATAATTACCCTAAAACGTTTATTGAGTTATTTTTGGCATATCCGCGACCAAAATGAGAATTTCACTGTTCTTAAGAATGTAACATTCCTGATTACAAGAATGTAATGATCCTGATTTTTTTTGAAGAATCGTGGAAATTAATTGTTTTTTCTTCCGAGGAGTAGAACTAGCTTGCCAATAAGGACGTCCTTAATGAAATCTTTAACAATAAAAATAATAATAAATTTTTAGTACTTTTTCCATTTAAAATTTATTTGATCAGGATCGGTTTCGCTCATGGCGAGCATTGTCAACTGATCTTTAACGTTTTAAAGCGGTATTGCTTCGGAAATCGACATATTCTACGTGGACGAGAGTGAGTTTAGGCGTGTACTATTTTCTATGTATTGTTGATTTTGTCGGAACTTACTCGGTTGACTTCTTTGCCAATGTATCTTTCTAAAAATAATTCAATCATTTCCCGCATCGCAAAAGGAATACGCATATTATTTGTGATTTCTGTAATGTTCATAAACCTATATTTAAATATATAAAAGTAAACATAAATATTTTTTATAAGACACTGGAAATATGTACATGTGCAGGTAAACACGACTATGGATAATATATGTACGTGGTTTACCTTATAGATTTATCCTCCAGCTATCTGTGATCTCTGAGTGATCTTTGAGTCCAATTCAAATGGAGACAGATACTTGTTTGCGATAGGCAATGATATATGAAAAATTGTGTGTGGTGATGATTCATGGTGATGATATCACGACGGATGAAGTAGAAGGCACCTATGTATTTTATTATTATCACACCAAGGTCAATGTGCTGGAATTTTGATGATGGAAAGAACTCTGCAGATATACAAAACGCTATCACCACAATAGTAAAAACAAGTGGAACCCATAGAATTTTTGAGGAACTGTGATTTGGCCATATATTCCGACCCTTGTAAAAAAAATCTGAACTCAAAATAGAGTAAATTTTTCTCTTAAATGTATTGTGTATTTCAGAGTAGGTAACTCTACAGTATAAATTTTTGTACGTGAATGTTGATATTATGGAACAAAACAGTTTATCTTAAATGATGTGATTTATAAACACACATTATTTCGACAAACAAAGGCTTTTTTCGCATTATCATCTCTAGTCTTCTCATATATTCTCATAAAAAGTCCCATTCAGGTTAAAATTTTACGAAAGTAGAAGGAATTCGAAAGAGTCTTGTTTATGATTGTCAAAATAAAGAGAAATGAACGAAAATTTTCGGCCTCAAGATATATAAAGTTTTTCTCGCTGAAAAAATCTTAATCTACCGTTATTAATAGGAAGTAAGTTTCTCAGAAAAGTCAAATAAAATTTTCAAACTTTTGCGGCCAACTTTAAAATGATTTACGACGCGAATCATTGTAATTATAATTATTTTAAAATTAGTTCTATAAAAAAGTTTTTACAATAGTGAACTGAAATATGGATTTTGATAAATAATTGTACTTATTGCGTATTTAATTTCAATTGAAAATTGATCATGATTGTATCAATTTTATTTATTGTTATAACGTTCTGATTTCTTACCCTTCGATGGTTGGAGCTCGTAGCAACTTTTGATGTGACTTGCGATGCCAACATCAAGAGAAACGATTTCAGATAAATCCACCTCTTACTGGATAAATGGGACTACTGTTTTGAACATCGATTATTAGGAAACAATAAAATACTTTTTTTTTTAATTAAGAAGAGAGTATTCGATATATTTTACAGTTACTTATATAAATGTAGAATGGAAAGAAAGAGTCTTTTTCCATAACTACAAAATTTTCCATGTGTAAATCAATTTTTTTTAGCGTTAGGTTTACTTTTTAATTTCAAATACACAAAATAGCGAAACTATTTTTTGATTTCAAAGAAAAATACTCTTGTTACCGACATAAAAAAATCTTTAGGGGTGATTATTGTACATTACCTTTGTGTTCATTTATGTAAGACCGTATTATTTTTAGTTTTCCCATGAAGTTGCAATCTTTTTCAATTCCAATGAGTCATTTAATGCGACATAAAGAGACATAAAAAAATATATTTGTGAAGCTGGTGTATAAAAAGCAAGAATAATCATCGCAGTTGTGTGATTCAAAAATGTTCTGTTCGATAAAAATTGGTAAAATCAAACAAAAGCTTGTAGAAAGATTTTCTTTTTGTTACCATATCGAATCCCGATGTGAAGCAAATGGCCTTTCTATGGTGACTCAATCTCTATTTTTGAATAAAGTAAGGACAGAAAGATGATGCTAGGCTTGGTCTTTTAGTAAGCTTATCGCTCTCGTTAAAATCGAATGAGTAGAAATAAAAACAGATTTTGCAAAAATCTACACCTATAAACACAATTGACAGTTGAAAAATTGGATACGGAGAACGCGGAATACGCGTCATTTCTATATGTCTTTTGATTTTAAACGTCGCCCATGTGCTAACAAATAGAGAATTATTATTGAAAAATCAATTGTGTCTAATTTAAGTTTGTGCCCGTTTAAACTGAGACAAAAGGTAGCAAAATTGATCACTCGACTACATGCTGGATAATGGTAGAAAGCATTGAATTAAACAATTTGTTTTATTCTTAGCAAGTAGTAATTCCAAAACAAAAATGTCTCCGTGAAAGAACTAACGTTGATTCAGAATTAATTATCTTCATTAATCTGGGCTTTCGGTGTAATTGATCTTGGACTCTCATATATAGCGCGGAATGTCTGGTTTTTTTTATTTACATTTACGTACTCCAAGAGGATTGTCGGCGTTCAGCCTACCACATTGAGTAGGTGATATATTTTGGGTGAATTTCATTAGTACGAGAAAATTGCCATGCCTACCCATAGGCTATGGATGTGAAGGGGGGCCACGGTGAAATTGCAAACTCCGAATTACATTCCCGGTGTTTGGCGAGTGAATAATTTATTTCTACTTATTTAGAACGCTCTGTTTTATTTAGAATTGTTAATTTTTGATTTAGGTTACAAAACGAATTCATCATCAACGACAGATATTGTAATATAAAATTTAAAATAACTTTGATTATTCCACGTATTGTGTAACTAACTGTGACACGTGTTTCGCCTCTTTCAGAGGCATCTTCAGACTTACTATCGCAAATTTTAATTTATACTCCACCGAGTAAATAAAAAAAGTTTAAAGATGAATAGTCTAGAATTTTTAGAAATAAATAAAACTCTTAATAAAAAAGATATATTATTAAATAATATTCTTAACAGGACAGGATGCTCGCCTTTGTTAACATTATTCCCCATCATTAGAGTAATCACCCAACCTAACTGATTGATTGCAGCTCATTAGTTTGTAATGTTTAACGTCATTAGAAATATATTTGTTTGCTTTGTTAAAAAGGAAAAATCCCAATCTAATTGATTGATTGCTTGCACCTTATTAGTATCATTATGTTATTGCATTGTTTTGATTCTATCACCCCCTTCCTTGTTTCCTTTAGAAGGAAAAAAACCCGTTATCCATTTTGTAATTTCATAATTTAAAATGTTAGAATTTATCTTGCTTCATTACTTAAGCAAACTTTGCGATAGTAAGTCTGAAGATGCCTAAGTTATTTTAATTTTTATATTAAAATGAACTTCCACAAAGTTACCGCCGAAACCATCGAAAATATTACAGATATTATAGATTATAGTGTAAATGATTCCACGTATACATGTTTATTTGTATTATATCAATACTGACAATTATTGAAGCACTAATACAATCCATTGTAAGAAGTAATATATACTACTCAACAGAAAGAAATCATATTCTCTTCATTCATATTAATTTTCACAACCTATAAGAACTTAAGAGCCAATTCAGGTTGGGTGCATAAGCTAAGCGATATATTATTTAATGAAACAAACTTGTATCAGGATGATTTTCATTTTGACGTATAAAATCATAAATAGCAAAAACGATTATTCTTGCAAAGATAACAACTGTATAGCTTATTGATCCAATGTAAGTCTGATCCAATGGCTTGATAAAATTATAATACATAAATATTATGCAGGCAAATGATTCACATTGCGGCTTATTGAAATTATTGTCAGATAAGGTAAGTGAAAGAAAAACAAATCTTATATATAAAACCGAAACGGCGTATGTATGTCTGTGGGTCTGTAATTCCCTTTTGCATTGTTGGTCATTAAGTTGCCATAAAAACGAATATGAAAGAAAATATGTTTGAATTTTTATTGGCGAAGACATTTAGTCAAAATGTAATAAATTAGTCTTCTACTGAACTTTTCCCGGCTTTTATTATTAATAATAATGTTTATTATTTAAGTGAAGGTATTATTTGACATTTCTTTGACAGCAAATTAGATTTTTTCCTTGAATTTGGACATTTTAATGGGCGAGAACGGGGCTGTCATCAAATTAAATAAAGTTTGATTTTATTTTAACTCTATTTTGGATGTTAGATTTTGTGATATAAATATGTCGAATGATATAACATTAAATAATTATTGGTCGCTTAGTGCGAGCGACGCCGGGTAGCAATACTAGTAATTATATGTAACATTTTTTTTGGCACGTAATTTTAGCCATGTCCGTAAACAATAGATTTTTTTGATATAGTGGGTTTATTAAAATTCCTCACATTCATTTAGACTAAAGAAACGGTTCGCAGTGAAAGCGATTAGTTATCAACTGGTCCTGTCCTAGCTCTAGCCTTCTTAAGTAAATAGCAGTTTTTTAAGAAAAACTTCACCTTCACTTCATTTCATTATGAGTTTATAGAATTGTCAACTCTATGACTTCTTAAATTGTTATAACAAATAAGCCATATATGTATTTAAAATTATTATTATAATATGTGCCATCAATCACCCTTATCCGCTTGAATGATGATAGAGAGATAGAGTATTAATATCTTTTGGGTTTGAAGATTTTATTTGACTTTTAAAACAGGTAAAGCCCATAATCAAAAACTACTATGTAAAATAGTACAAGGCATACAAACTGATTATCTTTGTATCCAAACTATTCCAACATTGTGTCAATATGTCACTGAGCCAACAACGGGCAAACCGTTGGCAGCCCAAACTCATCTACATACTACACTTTATCAATAGTTGGTATCAATGGAATCTAGTTGCCAAAAATCATTAAATATAACATTATACCTACTGCTAAAAATCTTTCATGCTATGCTCCGGTAATATAGCTTTCGCTCTGGAGCAATAATATGAAACGAGTTAAGCCTTACCGAAACATATTAATCATTTGAGCTTTTCCGATATTCACAAGCATCGAAAATAAAATAATATTATGTTTTTATTTGGTATATCATCCAATAATTCTGAGTATGCATAAATTGGCTATTTCCCACCGAATCGAAATCCCGCTAGCAACTGTAAGCCCCGGCAAAAAAATCAAATTTAATATTCAGTGATTTTTAGATTTATTCGATTTGCAAGTAATTTAGAAGCGAGTCCCTCCACCCTTCCTTGCATCCCCGTTTCTCTCATTCCTGGTCGAAATTATTATCCCGACCCAAACTAGGGCTGGGCTTTGCCCGAAATTTTTAATACCGTCTACTTTTGCCGGATTTATTACAATTTGAATTCTGAATAATTATAAAACTCTTCGTTAAAATGTTTTATAGCCGAATTATTATTTTACGCCTACTGGTGAATTTTTATATCCATTGCTGGACAAAGTTCTTCGTCATTTAAACGATTTAAAATTTATGCATATTTATAACTTTAATGCCTTTATAATATTGAAATTAAATTATAAAAATTAGTTAAACTGGATACATTTCTATCTTTAAACGAACTTCGTCTTAATCGAAATTAGCAATACTAAAAATATTCAATTATAGCATGATATTTTAGCTATAATAATTTGTGAAAAATATTTTAATTTTAAATTAAATTGATAACTTTGCTATTCCACTTATTTTGTGAAAAATACTGACACGTGTTTATTACGTGCTTAGTGTATCCTTACGATAGTAAGATTCTCAAAGAGGCTATGATGACACTATTTGTTACACAATACGTGGGATAAAAAAGTTATGAATAAAATTTAATATAAAGTTAAAAACATGATTCCATAGTAAAAAGGGTTACATGGAATTCTTTTTAGTATTACAGAAGTAATTGCTTTTCCAGTTACTGAGCCATAACACATCACGACTTAACACATATTGAAATATGAACTTGACCATCTAGAAAGCAAATGTAAACCATTTTTTTAGGCGTGCTCACGTTCAATTGTTTAAATACCCGAAGGGAAAATTTTCCGTTGGTACATGTCTTTCGGCTCATATGACGCCAAAATGAGAACTCTACTATTTTTGAGATTGTCGATATTAATGTTCATGATATTGTTTTGAGGAATCATGAACATGAAATATTTACTATTTCAAGGTGTAGAGCTAGTTTTATAATGATAATGTCACTGGGAAGAGTTTTATTATGTTTAACGGTATCTATTTGACGTATCAGTGTGCCTTCCTTTTCAATTTCTAATGTTTTATTCCGTTTTCATATTGTATAACCAGTAAACTTATAATGCGTATTTGAAATCCATACAAACTCCAGATCCTTTTTTTGCACGGGAGATACGTTCAAAAGACTATCATGCAACAAAAAAAACAGTGTAAAAAAATATATCTTACAAAATAGGTCAGATAGGTTATATTACCTAAAATATACTCAAAATCGAATTTATTTATTATTTCTACAGTAATATGCAGGGCTGTGGAGTCAGAGCCAGAGACGTGGAGTCGGGGCTTTTTGGCCGGAGTCGTACTCGTCGCGGCTATTTGACCGGAGCCGTACTCAGAGTCGGAAATTTTGAAAAGTTTGAACTTTTTATTTTTGCATTTAATATGTCAAATTTGGCTTTTGCCCGGATTGGTAGGGTTGATATTTAATTGAATACACATTAATAGGAATATAAGGCAAAACAAGTGACGATATTCAACTTTTTTCGTCGGAGTCGTGTTTTTGGTCACTGTCGGAGTCGTGGTTTTGGTAAATGCTGAAGTCGGAGTCGGAGTCGAACTTTTTTTTACCGACTCCACAGCCCTGGTAATATGTAGTTATAGAATTACAAAGTTATCAATTAAAATAAAATTTAATAATACTGTTTTATTGTATTCCTTATCAGTTGACAATGCTCGCCATGAGTGATTTCGAAAATCAGTGTCAAACAATTTTTGGCTGTCGATATAAAAGTAAACGAACGTATAATAATTGCAAATCGATATCCAACCGAACAACAGATTCAAGACTTAATAAGTCTTTTATAGCCCCTCAATATTTAAATGATATTCGTCGTTGTGCTATTGCATATCCACTGTATAGAAAAAGCTTTTGTTATTTTGTACTAAACGGTTATATGATAAATTTAATTTATCCAGACCAATGTACAGCGACATTAAATTATCGTAATATCACTATAATATGTGGCACACCACTATCAAAAACCCTATGAGCGCATCCCACTGGCTTCCCTCAAAATGTAGGCAGCAATTTACCTTCCAATCACGAAGCCAAATCAAGGGGTCTAATAATAATGGAGCATATTTTTAAATGTGAATTTAATGACACGGTGGATCATCGATTTATAAAAGCAGACATATGCAAGACTTGAAATATTGAATATTTCATCATATCGTTATTACAGTTCGCATACAAAATTGTTAGTTATAATAAAATGACTGCTGCCATTATTCAATTATGTCCTATTATGTTGAATTGTAGATTGTATTACTTAGTCTTTCATTTTAAAGATATTAAAAACCATAGTTTTACAATGCTTCTTTTGCGTATATTATTTTTGTTTAACCCTATGACTGCCACAGACGTCTTAAGACGCGAAATTTTCCGTGAACGGCCAATCATACAAAAAATTACGTCTATAATAGAAGCTCGCTTAAAGCGGGATTTTACTAACTTAAAACAATTGAACTGACGAGTCGTAAATATTTAAATTTTGTTATTATTGATAAATGCCGGCACAATCGCATCGTAATCGGCAAGTTTTTACAAATAAACATTTAAAAAAGATATACAGTGGAACCCCGATTTTAAGTTCTCGCATTATGCGTTCATTTTATATAGTCCTGGCATTTGGTTCATGTATAAACTTGCCCGCATTTAACGTTTGTTTTATACGGTCCCCTGAAAAACGTAGAATAGGGAATTCACTATATTTAGAATGTTTTATTTTTACAATAAAATTCGTGTCGTGCGATGTACCGCCATACATGCACGTGCTGACAGTTAAAAGATTATAAAACAAGTATGTAGATAACTGCATTAAAAAAACTGGCTTAAATTAGAGACAAAGACTTTTAATAAAATATATTTAAAAGCATGTACAAGTTGATAGACCAATTAAATCAAAGGTAATGATTAAAGTGAAACAATTGTATAATATTTCTATTAATAAAAGCTTATTGGATAAAATTTATCCTCCGCGCTTTATTTCGATATTATTATTATTAAAGCTATTAATGTCGAGTCTCGAAAAAGATAAGTGGCTTTATGAAATAAATATAATTTGAGTGATTTACATTTTCGAAATAAAGATTTAATATTTTTTCGTTTATCGAAGGTAATGGAATAATAATTGTTTTAAAAAATATTTTTATATACTAACGATAAAATAATCAATTTGAGAGAACCAGTTGTACGGGAAAACTACGTCTCCTATTCATGGACTCATTGTATTATAATTTCATGTTGATAAAAGAACAATATATCACAAATGTCAGTTTTTTTTGAAAAAAATCTGACATTTTCAGCAAAAAAATATCAGATATAAGGAAGAGTAATTTTAAGACAGTTATACCCCTCTAAGTGTATCACCGTGCTAGTAGTGTTGCTATTCATTTCGGATTTCACACTTCTTTCTAACCGAATTCGAAACTAAACTCGTTTTAATGGATTTATAGTTACTATACCAAAAAATTGTCCGCATTCAAAAGATAGTTTTTTTTATTAAAACTACCATTGATCATTGTTGGAACCAGCTCAGTTTAAATAACTAAACCATCTAAGTCCAGTCAAATGGATGAATCTAGCGTCCAATAAATGTTTCGGCTAATTTATTGAATTTGCCTAATCTACATATGTCTATAAAACAAAGTTGTGTTAGTTACACCACTTTTAAGTCGAGAACGGCTGGACCGATTTCGATGATCTTCGATTGTCTGGCTTTGCCACCGTTCCGAATCGCAGAAAAAGTATTAAAACATCCCAAAGTATCACGGCAAAAAAATCATGAACAAAATCATGTTTTAATACATTTTCTATGGAACGGCCTTTTGATGATATCTATCTATCTATATATGTATGTATGTATATACATAAAACAAAGCCGTGTTAGTTACACCACTTATAAGTCGAAAACAGCTGGACCGATTTTGATGATCTTTGAACTAAATTCATTTTGAGTATTCATTTTAACTTAATAAAAACTGAATTTAATTCAGCTTATAAGTTAACACAACATCTATTGATTCTAAGGTGGTACGAAGTTCGCCGGGTCACCTTGTTTACAAAAGAATGAGATAGCTTTAATTAAAAACACGGAACTCAAATCTTCAGGTGGCGATTTTCTATTTTATAAGCTTAGTAAAACATCGTGTAATGATTATTGATAATCGTTTAACGCTTCAAAACTTTTGGAAGATTCATATAATATTATATGGGTATACATTTATAGCTCTGCAATTACTACATATGCGTATTGTTAACAGGAATACGCGTTTCGCTTCCTTCATTGTCACAATGAATGTATTGTCAATTTCACGATTCATTAACCACGAATGATTTAGTTTAACGATGTCTTTTAACGGAGTGAATCACCTCAAGTTTCTTTTAGTAACACTGCAATGTGGTATATATTAAACACAAAGCTACATCCAAAAAGTTCTCTAAAAATGAACTTTATAACTTTTAAGCTATACACGATTCTTGTTGGAAAAAAATGATCCAAGACTGGAACAGATTTTACAAGGATTATATAAATCGTACATGGGCAAACACTGTCCCACCGAGCTATTTTTTTCCGGCCTTGATTCATCTCGGCAAAGTAATAGATAAAGAAATTAATAGTTCCAGGGAGGGATTTTTTTTAAACAATTTTCCTAGTCTACCAATTCATACAAACATCACAAAAATTCTTATAGAGATGAACTGAAGGCACTAATAGAGCAAATTGATACGAGGTTTGCTGACTTCCAAAACAAAGACTCCACATTCGATATATTTGCTCGTCCGATGAATGCAGATGTAAATAATATGACAGCAAATTTACAGATGGAACTTATTGATCTTCAGAGGATATAGTGCTAAAATCACAATTTAACAATATTGCTTTGACGGATTTTTATAAATTATATTTGGTGGAAGAAAAATATACAAATTTACGCATATTTATAAGAAAAAATATTTATCTTTTGTGCAGCACATATACTTAGGAACAGTTTTATTCGAGGATGAATCACATTAAATCAAAAATTCGAACGAGGATAACAGATGGAAATCTCAAAAATGCTATGCGACTATCAACCGCAATATCAACATCAACAAATATCCGCAATATCAACGTCAATTTTGATGGTCTCATAATTCAAGTACAAGGCCAATCTTCACACAAAATTTTGTAATCAGTATATAATATTAATATTATGTCGTTCATTATATAAATAAAAAAATATATAAGAAGTAGCAACGTGTTTTATTGGATTAATTTTTTCTTTATTATGTTAAAAAATTTGGTCCGGCCCTTGACTCGGAGGCAGAATGATAATTTGGCCCCAGACCTAGGAAAGGTTGCCCATGCCTGATATAAATCATTCTGTTCACATATTGCTTAAGTCTTAAGTGATGGTGTCAAAATTAGGATGAGGTGAGGAGAGTACTGGATTTTAACTGTTAGGTCCGCGTTATGTACAACATATGAAAAAAATCGCTATGACTATACGAATGAAAAAAAGTATTGTGAAACAATATCCATTTGTAATATAAAACCTTGGACTTGATGGACGGAATTCTGAAAACGGAACATCTCATTAAGATACATATAAGTCCGTTACAAAACTTTGTTTGTGTGTTGTTTGTTATATGTACTGTAAAAAACTAGAAGGCTCCAATAGATTGTTTTATTTTTGTTAACACACATAGTTTTGGATTGAAATAATAACTTACTTTAGCTTCAAAGTTAAATATAAATTTTATGAAAAAAAATATTTTTACAAAGTAGCCGTCGAATCTGTCTAAAATATTCAAAATAACTAAACAACTGATTTCTCAAAATTTTAATTAAATGTTGATAGTTTGTTCAATCACTTTTAAGGTGTTCACTGTCAATACTTGGTGGAATGGCGTTATATTAAATTAAAAGCACATTTTAAGTACTTATTCCACATACAATTTATTGGATCAGGACTGGTTTTGTTCATAGCAAGCATTATCAATGTAGCGGAACCGGTCCTGATTCAATAAATTTTATGTGGAATTACTACTAAAAATATGCTATTTATCGGGTTGTTTCACTAAGACGCTAATCACATCCTAACCAACTGACCCCAAATGAATTTCGAAGGAACAGAACTGTTTAATGTGGTCCGTCCTCACACGGGCCCAATAGGTCACGCTGACTTGATTGCAACTAAGGCTAACTTCATTGCATTTGAAAAATTTGCAAATTTATTCTGGCATAATCTCAATTCTCGACGGGCTCTAAGTATACGTATTATACACAGGATACTCTGTATCAATCTTATTTCAGTGGCTGAGCTAGTCTCTCCAATTTATTTTATTATTTTTATTTTATTTTCTATTTTCAATTACACTAGTGCATGGTTCAAAATCAGTCCCGTGCAGATCTGCTCGGGCCATGAATGTGAGGTGTTAATTCCTTTTTCCAAGTCGATAGCGTTGTGAAAGGTGGCCATGAAACATTGGCTGCATAAACACAACGGGTGGTGGTGGGAAAAATCAAAAAAAAATTGTTCAATATTTAAATTACTTAAATTTTCTCTCATGCAAATAAAACCAATCAGACTGTATTCACCAGGAATGCGATGACTTTAAAGTTAAACCAATAAAGTAACTATTCTAAGCGTGTCGCTAATCTTTTTCAAATATAAATCGTACTATAATATCTTTTAATACAGCCTTAATGACAAAATGAACAACAATAAACTAGATCTGATACGTTATTACAATTCAATGCGTTGTCACTAAATAGGGGATGGTGCTTAAATCTCATTATATTACAAATACTTTCGTATGAAGTATGCCTATTCAAATGCTACGTTTCCCATTAAGGGAATTTAGCAAGCACATAGTATATCGATAAAAGGATCAATTGAGGTTCTTGCTTCGCCTCCCTTAAATAATCAGCGTAGATGACTCACAAAGTTTTGTGCTAGATATAAGGGGGTGTAGTGATTTTACATTGAGCGCTTACCAGCTATATTGCATTTCCATGCTAACGACATTCTTTTATAGGCACTTGACGTATCTTTTGTGTAGACAGTGACGTATCTTCAAAGTGCACTATGGTGATTGAAATACCAGTTAAGAAAAGCGAATATTTTTACCGTTCTTTTTCCAATTTAACACAGATAAAAGGAATGCAGACAGAAATCAGAACATATAACATAATTTAACATAAAATTGACAATCGAAAAACACATCTACAAAAACTGTATAAAAATTGAGGGGTTTGACTTGTTCTTGATGAAATTATAAAATCAAATTTGAATCGCTTAAATTTTATACTTTTCCTTCAGCTTTGTCGCTAGCAACTCGGGTTTTAACTATCGGTCTGTAATGGAAATCATATAAAACTGTATTTTTGTATATAAACGATACAAACTGTTTACTACGCGTCAGTTCAAGTACATCCGTGCACTTGAAATGCCTAAAGATGCCGAAAGGCTAGACCCAGAAAATCTCATGGAAAAGTAAATAATTCAAACAATTCAAATTTGAAAATTTAAATTCTATCAAGGACCCTCAGTCGAAATCCTTAATTGTTTACTTACATTATTATGCACCGTTTATTTGCGGAAATGGTCTCATTTTTGTTTTTGTTATTAAATGCACAATATCTATTGATTTCTTGATTAATTATAGATTTTAATGTTAGATAAAACAGATCATTATTGTAATACAGTTCATATGAAAGCATGCGATAAATCCGAATGAATATTATTGCGAAGTTTCTAGCCGGAATGGTTCAATGCACCAATAAGAGAGATAATAGGATTTGCGGGAGCTGTTTCGAATTACAATTATTGCTAAGCGAGTCCAGGTTTGTGGGGCCATTAAGTAAACTCTCCACTAAGATTAATAGAAATGTGTCTCAGTAAAGTTTCGAATTATTAATTTATGATAAAACTTGAAACTCATCGAGTATATAGCTATAAAATATAGGTAAACATGTTTTATAAATAAAATACGAATATTAATCATTTTTAAGGGGTTCACTGTCAATACTTGGTGATATTGAATTAAAGTAAAAATAATTACGTATTTTTAGTATTTATTCCACATTGAATTTATTGAAATTAAGACCAATCTCGCTCAAAAATACAGCGTAAACTTTTGTATAAATAATGCTGTATTTTTGTATTTCTGTATCAGTAAATGATGCTCGCGATGAATAAAACCGGTTATGGCATAACAGATAAGAGTTCAACAATTAAACATGTTGTAAATATATTTAAAATATGCACGAATATAAATATGGCAATCTGTAGTATGGTTTTTTAAAGTGAAAAATTGTTAAGACTATGATTTGTTCAAAGAGAATGAGATTAGTAAATCAATTATTGAGGCTTATCGTTTTCTTGATTGAAACATGGTGAAAAAATTGCAATTTATTTTAGTTCTACATACGTTGCTAAACGTGTCAAAGTTTTAAGTTTACTCTGTTTAAGATCAATACGGGTTAGACAGAGATAAATTAAAATACTGGATAAAAACTCACAAAAATTATATAAATGTATACAATAAAATACCGTAAATTTTTTCGAATAAAATTTGCGTCTTATGGTTTATGAATTCAAAAAAACTTAGCATTTAGCATACGTTTTCTTCGTTTTAGAATCGGATGAGTGGAAAAGAAACATGAAGAACATTCTCAGTTTTTTTAAATACAAATTCACTAAATGGTTTTAAAGTTATTTGTACTTTACTGTTTGGAGTTTTAACCATTGCAACTGAATAAGAGACACTACTAAGAGTGTTGACTACTGGGCTAGAAGTCCAGTATGCTAATAGTCTTTTTATAATACCATACTATGATCATACACTCTAAATTATTGAATGACTAACTTACAATCAGGTAAACTACTCAATAAATACTCGATATTAAGAGCGTACTTGAATAACCAATAGAAAACAATACTTCACATCAAAACTTTGAAACGTTATCATCAAGTAGAAGAAACTAAATGGCTGAGACGTAGCAATATAATTTCAATGTGAAACTTAGAAAAATCTACGTTTTAAAATATAAATTTTTATTCTCGAGTGGTGTGAGAGTAGATTTTATTTTTGCAAAAAGTGAAACCAATAAAGAAAGCTAGTGTGGCGTCAAAGAAAAATCTAAATGATGAAAAGTCAATAGTATGTGACGCTGCAGTTTATTGAAGCTCTTTGGCTGGAATTTTCAAGAGATTTGATTATTTTTTGAATCGGTACCAAGCTCGAATACTTTTTACGAACTTCCATATATTTAAGATTCCGATGTGATGGGAGAATAATATGGAAATTTTGCGAAATGAAAAAATTGATTTCCACACAATATTTTTTTATGAATGATCATTTTTACAATGATTGAATTTGAAAGAAATAAGCTTTTTTGGACTAAAATAAGTGTAGCATTAAACATGAATGTATGAATTAGGGATACAATTTGCATAAACTTTCACTAAAGCAACAGTTAAGGGTTAAAAACGGTCGGTTACTATTGGCAGTACGGTACGTATTTGTCTCACATATATATATAATGTTTACAACCCTTACTCTGTTTATTATTGAAATTGTGTGACTTTACTAAATAAATATTCCCTTTCAATTGTAAGTTATTCATAAAAAAATTACGGCTTTACATAGAAAAAATCATACATTATAGATGTAAAAAGTTATTGAACTGATATATAATTGGTTAAACACCATAATAATAGGGTAGAAAAATAGTGGCCAAGTTATAAAACCCGCGAGGATCATTTTAAAAAGTTCTGCCAATAGTTACTCCAATAATTCGTTAAAATTCGAACAAAGTAATTATTTTTTTTATATATTACGAGAAAAAAAATGAGTTTAAGTTATTTTGGCTTCTTACTTTCCTCAGAAATATCAGTTAACACACTTGATTATATGAATTGACAGCTACTTCATAATAATGAGATAAAGCTATTTATATATTAAGTTTTACGAGAAATGTTAAAAACTTTTGTGTTTGATGCTAATTTTGCAGATTATAATATCTGGTATCATTTGGAATACATACCCGATAATATAATACAATAAAGTTAAAGTGGTATCAAGTAGTATAGAGCGATACAAACTATAAGTCTTAACAAATAAAATTTGCCCATATTATATTTAATTGTTTAATATGCACTACAAGTATAGATAAAGTATTTAATAATGCTTTTTAATTATTATGGAAAGATATTTGATGTCAATAGACTTATCATGTTTGATACATATTTACGAATACCTAGATTTAATAGAGTCAATTTCAAGTGAGATTTCAATTGCCAGTGGGATTCAAAATATTAAAATTTAAAATTTAAATGTATTATTTAAATATAAGCGGTCTGCGAAACACTTAAAGGCAAATAGTTTGGGGAGCACTGAAATATATCTTATAATTAAATGAAGCATCTTATAGTAAAAATCGAATAGTGAAATTGTAATTCAAATCTAGTTTCCTTTCAAAATTTGGAGCATTTGGCCTTCTACTGGAGTATATTTAAACGAGGTGTTTTCTAAATCAACTGCTTGCTACTCAGTTGGTTAATTCCTTCTTTATCAAAGAGGGGAAGGATAGAGACGGTAGGAATAAGAAAAGACTAGTGGTCAGCTAATCGCTCTCAAGAATTAGATTTTTTAAAGTTTATTTTATTTAATCAAATACACATTTTCAAATTTTGTTTAAATAATTAAATTCATTAACTGAAAAATGACGTTAGTAAAATTTATAGAATTAACAAAATTTAAACCCTTTGTGAATATTCAATAAAATCAAGCAAGAAAAACGTTCCTTTCTAATGATTTCAAATTGAATGTTTTGTGAAAACACTGGCTGGATTTACTAAAATGTTACTATGTTGTGTCGTATTTAACGCTTAACACTCTTAATGCCAATCCATCTGGCCGGGAAGATTCTGTTAGCTGGGTCCGTGGGCCAACCAACACGTCAGGCCGAGCGTAGGTATAAGTTTACTGACAGATTTCTCATGCATGCAAGTAAATTCTACAAAATTTTATTTTCGATAAAAACAGTGAAACATTGCATCATCGATGAATAATGTTGTTTTTATATTTATGCAATGAATTGAATTGAAAAATATTTAACATGATACAAGCTTACTATTTTTATACGCATCATATTAAAAAACACAAAGCATATTATTCACGTATTGTATTTGTAAATGATGAGATTATTATTCAACCTAAATAAACCATTGGGTAGAAGTAATAGTATCAAACAAAGGGTCATTCAAAAGTGCTCCCCTTGTTTTCACATATATTTATATTATAAAATATTCTGTTTGATGGATCAATTACTATTTGAAATTGTCAACGAATGCATCGAAATTGCCAACGAAGCGGTTGCAAACCAAACGTTTTTAATGTAATAAAAGCTTTGTGCAGAGAAAATTATAATTCAATTAATTAATTTTATATTCAAATAACAACAAAAAAAAACGTACTATATTTGTGCACGTTGTAGTTATTCTAATTAACATTTTATATTGTTATTCACTGTATTAAAAGTGTAACATATCGATCGATTTTTAATAAAATTTGGCTTAAATTCCATACTTGAAAATGCAATTAGTGTGATACATTTTTTCAAAGAAGCTCAAACGTTTTTTTTCATATTACTGTTTTCAATTTCCAATAGACTACTACGACTCTTACGCGATAAGCGAAACCGGTCCTGATCTTCATTGTGGAAAAAGTACTTTTTTATTATTTTTTAAGACAATGCTACTACACCAGGTATTGTCAGTGAACTCCTTAAAAAAGCATTAAGTGTTATTTGAAAATGTTAAAAGCAAACATTTAATAACAATTTTTACAAACGGGGCTTAAAAATATTAATAATAAGGCGTTACATACTGCAAATTTAATAAAAGCACTACTTATCGCCTGCCGTAAATACATACTAGACATTAAATTTGAATATTGTACTTTTCCATGAGTTTTGTCACTAACGACCCAGGTTTCGCCTTTCGGCATCTTCAGGCATTTCAAGTGCATGGATGTACTTGAACTGACGCGTAGTAAACAGTTTGTATCGTTTATATGCAAAAATATAAGTAGATCACTAAGTTAAATCGCTATTGAAAATTAATTTAGCGAAAATTTTATGTAAACAAGCATCAATGAATTAAGTGGGTTTGTTAAAATAAATTGTCGTAATAGATTAATCGTTAAATAAAACTCAACTTAATGGTTTGCCAATTTTAAAAGAGCAACTTCATTTACCAAGTTCACCATTGTTGTACCTTTTTAAATAATTGTAAAGTACACAATTCAAGCAATTCAAATTTTATATTGAAATTCCATCAAGCACCCTCAGTCGAAATAATACTTGAAATGTCGTGTCGTTACCTTTGTAATTTTGTAACTATTATGACAAAAAATACCCAGCCTTGTGAAACACATAATATAAAGATGTCGGTCCTCTGTTTGGCCTGTAGGCAAGTGCCCCCTTGAATTTCGCAAAACTCCAGGTCATATTTGTGTATACACTAAGTGCAGTTGCAACCACCGTACCGTGATAATATCATTTCCACGCATGATGAACGCGGGGATAAACCGTTGGTACGCTCGGATTTGTCCGGTCACTTGAGCGGGAAAGGTAACCTTGTCAGTGGGGTGCCTGAAAAAAATAACTGTAATATTAAATTAAAATATTTAATTATTTCACTCTTACAAATTTTGACACGACGTTTTTAAAACAATATCATGTCGAGTCGTTGAGTAACCTGAAGACCACTTAAAACTAATGTTAATTTTAGCCTATTTAAGAAAACATATGATACGGGTATAATATATTTAGGTTTGGTAACTTATATATGGTAATCGTGGTATCATTTTCATGTTTATTTAATACTTTGTTTACGGAGCCTTTTAACTACTTTTGTAATTAGCATGTTATTTCGTATTTGACGGCTAATTAGCAAACGCACAATTTTTTGCACTCCGTAAGCATTGTGTTAATTGATTGTAATGACCCAAATAACTATTTTAACAAGGGTTCACGTCCCAAAACTCACTTTCCAAAATCTTCATGTTTCCAAGTTTACAAATGAAGTTAAACTGACTAATTGCGGTGAGAAGAGACAGAAGTTTACTCTCATTTTTACTGGTTAATTAATATTTCTGAAATATGGTCTCCCAAAAGAAGCTTAGAGTAAAATAAAGAGGATTTTGGCAAAAGACTAAGACTGCATAATTGTTAAAAGTACATGAATTTTGCATGTTTGCAAAAAACCACAGCATACTAATTTTATAAATCATAATGTTAATTCAATGCATTTTTATTTTGCATTTAAGATATACATACATTCTCTCTTTTAATTATTTATTAATCATCCAAGCGTACAAAGTTGATAAACATATTAAAAAAATATATTTAGTGAAATTTTTAGATGATAAATATATCGTATATTTTTTTATGGATTTAACAATTAATATGTGACAACTAGTGTATTCAGCAAAAAAATATTTTCATTCAATAAAGTTTTATACACTAATGACAAATTCTTTAGTCATAGTCTTAAAATACATCTGACGCTTTTGTAAATATTCATTCAATATTTAAATTTCATCCGAAAAAACCATATAGTTTTGAAAACCGCTATATATGTGTATGGAAAAAATGTTACACATTTAGAGGCCACCTTTTGTATTTTTTTCTCTTTTTATGCCTCTGAATTCGCAAATTCGCACGCTACTGCACATTTATGAGGGGGTTTTATCAGAGTGTCCCTCTGAAAGAAACGCTACCCTTTGAGCGAATGATTAACGCAACAGTGGCTCCAGATTGGAGCGTTTTGTTTAAGTGTTTAACAAAAAATACAACTGTGACAGTTCTATTGAGATTGTAATTATTATGTTTCGGGTTTTTGAAATTGCTTCGTGGATGTGATAACATGTCGTTCAAAATTCTTTTTTGAATATAATTTGTATTCAATTCAATGAGATGTATCTATAATATTTTTTCTTTTGAGGTTTTATTTGATGTTATATTTATATAAAATAGGGTAACCGGACAAATCAGAACATGACAATTCAGAACATGACGTTTCAGAACATGACAAATCAGAATATGACAATTCAGAACATGACAAATCAGAACACGACTTTTCAGAACATGACATTTCAGAACATGACATTTCAGAACAAGACTTTTCAGAACATGACATTTCAGAACATGACATTTCAGAACAAGACTTTTCAGAATATGACATTTCAGAACATGACATTTCAGAACAAGACATTTCAGAACAATCGGCCTATCTACGGACACCGTCCGAGCGCGCTCGCTTTATAATATTGGGTTTTCACATACATATTTGTCTATAAACAATTTAACTTTTTTAGTAAAATATAAACATATCGAGATCGACAATAAAAATTATTAATTAATAATAACAACATAATTAATAATTTTTTAATGTTATTATTATGTGTATAAAATTCTGTGCAAGTCGATCTCGATACGACATTTGAGAAGCATGTAAAAATATTATATAAATGTAAATTTTAATCTTAAGATTTTTTTTGTTATGATATTTTTTCCGCTAGAATAAGCCGGTGTTAAGACTGTTAATAAATAAATACCTATTATAAAACTAAAACCTTCGTTATTTTGCCCGACTCCACCGCCAGATCCCACATACATATATATATATACATATTTGTGCCAGCCCAACGAATGAATTTTAAAATGCACGCGAACTAACTACAATAGTTAGTGAACATTTATTTTAATTTCGGCGATCTCATAATTACAGTTATTTTCTTGTTGTGGCAGCCCTATTCATAATTGGTAAATTGTTTATAGACAAATATGTATGTGAAAACCCAATATTATAAAGCGAGCGCGCTCGGACGGTGTCCGTAGATAGGCCGATTGTTCTGAAATGTCTTGTTCTGAAATGTCATGTTCTGAAATGTCATATTCTGAAAAGTCTTGTTCTGAAATGTCATGTTCTGAAATGTCAAGTTCTGAAAAGTCTTGTTCTGAAATGTCATGTTCTGAAATGTCATGTTCTGAAAAGACGTGTTCTGATTTGTCATGTTCTGAAACGTCATGTTCTGAATTGTCATGTTCTGATTTGTCATGGAACCATAAAATAGATAAGAGAATTAGCTAGAGAAGTAGACATACTATATTTAAATGAGATTTATGAAGATTATTTTTGAACTTGTCAAAATATCAACATATTATTGCAATCAAACTTGTCAATGATTTTTTTACCATTTCTGCTTCCAACGTGGAGAATATGGGCTCTTCACGGAGTATATCTAAGCATTTCTTTCTTATACGAAAACTGTTTGTTATACAATTTCTCAACCTTATTTTTTGGAAGTGAGCGGGGATTAAAAGAATACGAGTACTAGTAGTTAGCTTATCGCTGTCGCTATTCACCGCTTTTTTGAAATCGGAAGGTGGCAAAGGATTTATAACAATACAAACACGCATAGCATTTGAACAGAATAGATAAATCAAAACAAAAAAATCTGCTCGTACATGGACCCGAACCCGGGCAGTCCGGCACAGAAGCAAACGACGTAAACCACTGTGGTGCAGTGGAGTTAAATATAATTACTTTAAATGTTTTGACAAAATTAAATAAACTCTATTTTTAACGTAAAGAGTCTAAATTATTTTGAAGTTTAAAATATATAAAAAGGGGCACTGCAATTTGATAGACCGAAATACAACGTCATACAAATTGGACAGATACAATACAAACAGACAAGCAAACGGTTTTTTTTCATCTTTTCAATGTTGAAAGATACGCATTGACCGTAAAATTGTTCTATTTATTGTATGCTCTCAATTTGCTTGAATTATTTGAATGATTTGTAAAATTTTGTAGTCTTATACTAAAGTCTAGTCCAGTGGTTCTCATGTGCGGCCACCAGAGGATTTTGCTGTGGCCACGAAAAACTTGATAGTTTAAATTGATATTTAATAAAAATGTGTTTTTACAAGTTAATTTGTCAACAATAACACTGAAATTAAATATTTTGGATGCATTGTATTGTGCATCAAGAATTGTCAGTTCGCAAAAACTCAAATACATACATGTTTACATAGGTATTTTTGACAAAAAAGCAATTTGGTGCGGCCACCAGACATTTTCGTAAGATCGCTGATGTTCCTAATGCGGCCACAGCCAAATTTTACGTGAGAATCACTGGTCTAGTCTATTAATGTACACAAAATATTTTTTCCTAAAAACTTGCAAATTTGTTTATATCTTTTGTGTGTTTAAAACATCCATTTTAGGATGGTTCTCGATTTACAATTATTTATTGTTCCAGTGAAATTCCACATTGGTTGATATCTTTATTATTATGCTGTCAGTCATAATTATTATTTATATTGGAGAGAATTGATCAATAGAAAAGTCTACGGACTTGTGCAATGATGGCATGAGAGAATGCAGTATGAGACCGTCAACTAAATTGATGATCTGTTTTTAATGACTTATGAATGCATGCGTATTTATTGTGAATGTCAGTTAAATATCATTATCATATTTGAAATGCGATGATATAAGATTTATGACTTTTTTAATACAAGTTTACTTGTGAAATCAACAACTGCGTGTGGTTAAGAATTTGAATGACAATCGTTGAGTTAAAATTGGATGCAGAATTAAATCATAATAAGCTTCTATACAAAAACCAACAATTTAAATTTAATACCAGCTTGGTGGTCAAGAGAACAACGTAACGCATTTGACGTAAATATTGCAATACAAATTTTTAAATCATGTTATTGTGTTTTTAAATTAAAAATCATTACATTGCTTGATTTTTAAAACCAAGCTACCGGTATATTGCATTTTTAGCCCAGTATTACGGTACTAAAATACCAGAATTACGGTTTCGGTATTATACGGAAATGATAGCCAAAGGTCACCTTTGGGTGTCGGGGGGTGTTCATTGTGTAACTCCTTGTGCACCTACGTCTAATCTAGCTCGACATCGTATGGGTAAAGCGCAACTCCTATGTCAAGTCCTGCTCGAAGCTGTAAATATTTTTTACCAATTTTAAATTATGCTTATTTCAAAATACTTAATTTTGTGGCATAGTAAATGTTTGTAAAATGTCATGATGTGGTTTTTTCGGTATTTTGTTTGACCATGCTAATAACAAATACACAAACCCTGTGTATCAATAAAATTCTCACATCCATTGAAGATTTGCAAATTATATATTGAGGAGTGCAACGGTTAATGAAGATACAACTTGAATAATAAAGCAGCAGCTGATTGGCATTCTTATAGAAAAATTAAATTCATTAAAATAAAGCTATCATACATATTAACCAACGTTTATTGCATAACAGTAAGCATATCAAAAAACAACAATGAGAAAACTATGTTGGGTTGAACAAACAGCAAAATTCAAAATTCGCACCGAACAATACGGTATTGTATACAGAAGGCCCCGTAATTAAGTACACAATACGAAACATATACTGTTTATGCAATAGGCAATGTTTGCCAATTTTCAAAACTATTGCACTAATCGTACGCAAACACTTTTGACGTAAATTCATATTTTGTGAAAACATCGATGATCGATATGTAACGATCATGGTGCTTTAATTTTTGTTCATATGGGTATTTTTACACTTGTGTCATGTAATATGTAATATTACTCCCTCGACGTATATTGTTTTCTCTTTAAAGGTGTTCTCCGTAAATACTTGGTGGAATGGCAATATAATAAAATTGTTTTAGTACTAGGTTACTCCACATAAAATTAAACATTAAAATCAGAGTATCATTATCTGTTGATAAATCTCGCAATGAGCGAAAACGGTCCTTATTTTATAAATTTAATGTGAAATAAGTACTAAAAAATATTTATTATTTGAAATATATTTTTGTTCAAAATTGTTTTCAGCCATATTATATTTATTAAGTATTCAATTCTTTTGTCATATTGTTTGAAGCCATGATAGCTTCTAATGTAGAGTATGTGGTTGCCTAATGGAGCTCATCCCAAGAGAAATGTTTTTACGAAAACTGTTTACTTCTAACTAACTCAAGCTCTGTTTTTTTGAAAGAAAGTGTCGATATGAGGATTAGACTAGGGCAAAAGTATTGATAAGGTTTGCACTTATGCTATGTTTTATTTTTAGAATCGGTTTGATGTGAAGAAATTGCCTGAACAAATCCATTGATCGGATCAAGAATAAATCAATGAAACTGTCCTTACTGGGATTCATGCTTGTGACCACTGTTACCAAAGCCAACGACGTTTACCGCTAAGCTAAAGTCGCGCTAATGATAGAATTAAAAAAATCACGTGTTCATTTCTTTCACATACAGCACAATATTGATTTATAAAGAACGGATGAAAAAAAAACCTCAATTAAATAAGATAAATACCATATTCTGGAATAATATTATGAAAAGGATACAAAGCATATTCAACAACATGTTTTTACCATCAGTTTTTATTGAAATATAAATATAGAAAAATCTTTTGACTAGCATTGATACAATTTATTTTCTGGATTACTCACTTTTCTAAGCGACAAAACATGCTGCCTCCAAAAGCAAAAAATACTCAACATATTCTTTACAAAAACATATATTGTGACATAAGTTTTTTTAAAGCCAATTACTCGTTGCTTTGATTCAATGATATCGTTACACAAAAAACTCTGGTGTTTTCGTACAATGAATTTTTATTTTTGCGTTTGCTGTATGTAATAATGGCGACAGAAAAAGCTCAACTCATTTCGAAGGAAAAACGCAATTTTTAAATTTTTTTGTTGTTGTTTAGAATGTTCACGCGAAAAAATATGAATTTTGTTTATGACTTATTTTATCAAAAGTAAAGGGACGTACCGACAAATATTCTTCGAATGCACATAGTGTTGTATAATACTTACGAAGCATATAATTTTCCTGAAGACTGAAGCACTCAAGCAAAACACACTTATAGTAGAGGGTGGGAAGAACGACTTTAACTTTCATTTATATGAATTCATGTCTGCTATCAATTGGAATCATAAAAAGGTATCAAGCTTTTAATTTAATTGACACCTCTTCGTCGACTTTGCAACACCGTATGAGAGTGAAAAGAATCAAAAGGTCTGTAATATTTGGCAGCGTTAGATTTGTGTACACAAATTAATAAATAAACTTATATATTACATATATAAATCATGATTTTTTTTTTCCATACCTATTCGGATAATATGGCCGCCACCCAGTGCCTCCAGATTCTCTATCACCCAACAGCTTTCTCGCTTCTTCCCAAGTCGTCCCAGCGTCTTCTTAGTTCCCCTGACTACATCTTATGGATGGTCATCAAAAACCTTCCAGGATGTCAGGATTCATCAGGTTGATAGAAGAGACATGCAGGATTCAGGCTCCCCTGGGTCATCCGCAGCACATGTCCATCGTCGCCTCTTTATTTTGGACGTAATAAGAGGCTGGTTTTTCCGCTGTCTTACCTCCGTGTTCCTGACAAAGTCAAACTACCGTGCTTATAATATCGGTTTTTGAAGCACAGTATACGGTGACCCTGTGATTTTGTGATGTGCCATGACTTCATCATGAAAATTAATAAATGAAAATCCAGCAATCGAGCTAAAAGCCCAATAGTTTTGTAATCGACAACACTTTGTTCACAAATAATGCGATAAGTAATTCAAATATACCCTAACGTGATAAATTCTTTTTTTTTTCATTTAGGTATTCTCCTCTGATAATAATCGTGAGCATTGCGTGACTTTATCGTCTGTCGTATCACTGATTCTTTTGTGAAACAAAGATCTTTTATAATATACCGTGAAAAGATGTTTGAATTTTAAGGTAAAGTTAAAATCTCTCACCAGTTCAATTTGCGCTACTTTCATGAACGTAAAGGACCGTTCAGGCTTATTCAGTTGCACGTAATATCTCTCTGCGCGGTGATTTGACGATACCGCGGGGTGCATAATAATGGCCTTTTGTATGAAAATTACGCTATACACTAGCGGAATCGTTTGATTGGTAGTTAAAGGTTTTCGTAGTAAGTATAGTAAAACACGTAAATTCAGTGTATAATCCACTTTTATAATTTTAGAGAAAAACACGAATAACGCATTGTTGACTTTTTATATATATTTATATTTTAAAGTTTTTAAAATAGCCTATAAAAACCTGAAACTCTAATTGTGTATGAGTGGCCACATTGCAACATCACTTCGTAAAAAGTATGACTGACCAAACCTTTATACTTTTGTTACCAAAGTCGTGAACCGTTTTGATTTTGACACCAGCCATCATTTTCTTTTACGTTTTTATACCACATGTACATGATTTGCATGAGTCTGGGCTTTTTGGCCGGAGTCGAAGTCGTCGCGGCGTTTTGGCCGGAGTCATACTCGGAGACGGAAATTTTGAAAAGTTTGAATTTTTTATTTTTGCATATTCTATGTCAAATTTGGCTATTGGCCGGATTCGTAGGTTTGATATTTATATTAAATACACATAAAAGAAAAAATTAGGGAAAAAAAACGTGACAATATTAAACGTTTTTTAGTCGGAGTCGGAGTCGTATTTTTGGTCAATTTTGGAGTCGGAGTCGTTGTTTTGATAAATGCTGGAGTCGGAGTCGAACTTTTTTTCAGTGACTCCACAGCCCTGAAATAAACATTATATTAATACAGCAAAAAATGTATTAGTCAGCTACTTGCACAGATAATTATTTTGCTTAAGAAAAAATTGTATTGATAATTTATATAATATTTAAATTAAGATAAATAAAATAAGCCAAAATTTACACTGTTTAAGTGTTGAATTTATTTGCCATTCGCTTATATTTGAATAGAATCTGGCAATATAAAAAATGATGTGAAACTACTTTGAAAATGAAATATACATATTTGAAATGTTTTGTTGCGTCTGATCATCTTAGTAATTTTAATATTACAATTTGTTAGATCTGTTGTTGTGTGGACTGATCACAAATTACTGAATGCCCATCTATCTTATGTCTGATAGTATGGGAATCAAATTAGTAGGCTTCGCTGAGTTGAGAAGTGGAGGGAAATAAGCGAAGCAAACGTTATTTCGACGATAAACTATGAATTTGAAAGTATTGTTATGGGGTTTATATAAGATAAAAACACAGCTTTAAAAAACGAGGTAGTTTAAATTGTTGTATTTAAGCAATCTCGTAGAAGATTAAATATTTTTTTGAATCCGTATAAGCTAAACAAGCCAGATAAAAGAACCGCTTGTCGGAATTCTCGGATTAGGTTAAGTGTTGCAGCAAAAAAAACATTATTCAACATAGAAATTCGATTTGACAGTAAAATTAAAACAGAAAATCTCGGGGATCTCCATTTTGTTTTAAAAATGTCTTAAATGAGTCAAACTCATGGAAAAGTACAAAATTCAAACAAATCAAATTTGAGCTTGTTACTCAATTACTCAACCTCTCTTTTTCGAGAATAGGGATGGAAAGCATACGAGTAATAGAGCAGGACTAATGGTTAGCTAATCGCTGTCACTGTGCGACGCTCTTTGGGATCGGAAAGGTGGGAAGGGATTTTTTTACAACACAAACACCCATTGCCTCTGAGCAGAATCGATTTATCGACTGAAAAAATCTGCTTGTACCGGGAATCGAGCCCGAGTGGTCCGACACGGTAGCCAACGACGTTGACCATAGCACTACGCACCGGGAAATTTTCAGAGTAAAATTTTGTCAAAATATTATTTAATGTTAAAAGAATTATTATTTCACGGTTTTTAAAACTGTCACTTTATTTGTATCTCAAGTGTAAAAAACTATAAAATAAAACAAACGTTTAATTTTAGGTGTATTAGATGGATAGATAATTAATTACAAATAGAAAATATTACAATATTTCGACAGCGATTCAATTCTACCTAAACACTGTTAAAGCTAATTGTTTGATTAAATTGTATAAATGCTAATATTCTTTTCTAATCATAATGAGGTATCTTCAACAGAGAACACTTATTGCAAGTATTGGTCGTGGTTTGAAGATAACTAATAAATATTCACTCTCTTTGGTATAGAATAGATGTTGTTATCAGCTTTGTACAGTTAAGTGAATACAAAATTGAACGATGAATCTTATTTTACCTTAAAAGAATATTAGATTTGATAGATGGTATGAAAATGTCAGTTATTTTAATTAAGAGAAAGCAAAATCAATTGGAATTGAGCTTTGAACAATGAAACATTGTATTAAAAAAAATCCTTTTATTTTAAAATAAAGCTGTATTTATAATCAATTCAATGTTGAGAAAAACAGTTGTAAATTGTTATGCAAATTAAATCAAGCTTTTGAAAACTTTTTAGATGAAATTATCTTAGTCTGAAGGTCAAGGAGAAAAGAGTTTAATAACGTTTGTATAACGAATAATTATTTTGTTAACGGGAAGAATAATCAAGTCATGCTTTGTTGTTTTATTTAATCTGTGCTTGTTCCAAAATTAATTTCACTAAATGAAATCTTAAACTTGCGAATTTGGTACACAAGAAAGGCCTTCCTTACGTAGGAGTTTCCTGCATACAGCTCTCAGGCTAGCTGAATGAATGGCAAAATTAATGGGCGGATGAGGATACGTCCTGGAAGATTTCGGGTAAGATATTCACATCCTGTTTCTTCTCCAGTCCGACATTTGCAAGAGATTCATTAACAGTTTTGTATTTTTAACCGCCATTATTACGGCCCTGTTTTTTCAATGAATACGCAAAATTTGTGTTTCGAAAAAATGTATTCTTTCTTCAACAAAGAAAATACAAAAGCTTTGCTTTATCTGTCTTGTATTATTTTATTATCTCCAGACGGGCCTTAAAAGACACCTGTTTCATTCTCAAGGGTTAACTTATGGCGAATTGAATAAAATAAGCTTTAATTTTTTAATGGCTGTGTTTTACATTGGTGCTTTTGAGAAATTATAAATGTAGCCAAAACCGGAATATTTAAATCAGATTCTTTATAGTAAATATACATTTACATTCTTGTTTTCTTTCTTTAACTTATATTTTTGGAAATTACATTTCTACGCATAGAAACAAAAAAATTTTGATTAAATTCTCTCAAAGAATTTACGAAACAAAAATTAATAATCAATACATGCCTCAATGACATTTTTTTTTATCATAGTTCTTGCTTTTATGCATCTACTACTGATAAAATGTTTTTTTAATTGAATTACAGAAAGACGATCAAAAATTTCACTTTATTCTAAATCTCAAAACAAAAACAAAAAAAGCTCGATCGACATTGTAACTTTAAACAGTTCAGCGAAAAAAGTTGTATCATACCATTTTTATAGTTTGTATTAAAGTCACAAACATTAATTATTTTTAATAATCTGTATTTCTTAGAAACAAAAAAATACCGAAAAAACGTATTCATAATTGAAATGCACTGCAACATAACTTATAGTCTTTTCGTTAATTGTAATTCTACTCAAAAGTATTTTAGAACCTTCATTATTCAAAGCTATACACAGGATTTATGTATATCCAAGAACTACATGAAATAACCTGGCAACTATCTACTTTTCGCTGACACTTCAGAAAATAAAAATGCTGAAACGTGTTGCAAAAATTTGAAAACAATGAAAACAAGTCTGAAATGTACCAGCACAAATGAATTATTATTCTCAAAAAAAGATGGCGGTTAATTTAACGAAACTAATTTCGAACGAAAAATATTTTAAAATGTAATTATCTATCAGTCAACGTGAAATGTATCTGTAAAAGAAACTGTATTAAAATTTCAAAATGCAGTGAACATGGATGAGAGATGCAATTTTGAAACCGTGTAGAAATAATCCGTGTGTTAAAACAATTATGTGTCTAATGTGATGGTCATCACAACGATATTAACCGATTGTATGCCAGAATAGTTTATATAAAGTCTAAAATTCCGTGACCGCAGTGCGGGTCATAGAAAATGTGCGCACATATACATATATACGGTCCACTTTACACCAACTCATACTGGACAAGGTCGACGATTTTATAATTTAAACATTTTATACACATTACGACATCTCTTAAAATCACAGCCTTTTATTTACAGTTGACATATTTTGTATTATTATCAATGTTATATCGATTTTAAAGAGAGCTTCTTTGTACTACCAAAATCCGCAATCCGCAACAGTGCAAGACCGTTCTCATACATACCGGCATATAATTGGTAAATATCTTTGTCTAATGAAGAACTCTATTATGCTGTCCTGTTGCTTATCCAAAAAAAATCTCTTAAGAAATCTCTCGACTATATCTTCTTTTAAAATAAAATATTAATGCTACGGAAACGTACTTTTTTATACAGAATTCTTGAGCTGACTTTCCTAATGCTGAGTGTACATCTGATTTTTATGTATTTCCTGTGTTTCCTCAAAGCTCCTTTAAAAGCATTTGTGACAAAAATATACTTCTTACTAAATCCTTTCGCGTTATATGTTACTTAGGTAGCTCATGAATAAATTGAATCAAAAATGCACCTGCCTTTATTTCATTTGCTTCCCGCGCATGCTACGCGAATCCGTCGGTATAGACAAAAGAACAACATAATATCAACAGTGGTGCTTTCAACAATATTTTTATACTTTAATAATTCTGTTTATTTCTTTTCGACAACCTATGTTTTGTTTAGAACATCTTTAGCAATGAAGATTAAAATGATTTTTAATGCATGCATAAACACTTTACTTACTTGACCAATGATTTTTGACGTGACAACGTCTTATAAATCGATGAACGCCCGCTGCACGCATGAAAAAACATGACTCATTGTCCCGTTTGTTGCGTTACGCCGAAGGCAAGCGTGCGAGCGAGAGCGCGGATAAGCGATAGAGAGGCACGATCGGCATACCTTTCGGATTGTGCCGCATCTATCTCTCTTCCACTCGATTGGTCGATGCGTCTAAGTAGAAAAGAGACAGCGGCAGCACACAACTTATACACCTACAGTACCTACACGTGATCTGTTTACAACTGTTTATAAAGTGAAGTGAAATGTTAATGTGGTTTTCATTGTTTATATTACAACAACAATTGCGGCAATAAAGTATGCAATCATTTCATCAATGTTTTCTTATGACGTTGTCACGTTAAACTATCGTCCGTAAACCGACTTTATAGACAACCAATTTTTTTAACAAATTCAATAATACATACTAGTTTTTGGCCAACAAAAATTTTAAAAAATAACAAAGCAGTATTTTTTAGTAACGGAAATTTCGACAGATGATAATATACAGATAATTAATGAATTAATTCCTATAACTGCAGTGTTGCAACATTGAAAGTACATGTCATTCTCATTCAATATTACAACAGTGTGAACTATATTAACAAATTCAAAATCTTTACGATAAAAATACCAGGTAATGATCATTATATTTATGTACACAATAATGTTGGTCTATGGAATAAATAAGATGATATTATGAGTTTATTAAATAATATAAAAAATCAGTGGTAAGTAAAATTCAAAATTGCATTCGTTTTATTAAACGAATGGTGCACAACCTTACATTACAGCTGCACTCGTTTCTAAGTAGAAAAGAGCATTTTAAACGAGGCTGAGGTTTTCGAGAATTTCACATATTTGTATGAAGTATGGGCGCATTTTCTGGAGGCAGTAGGAAAAATATAAATATGTAAAATAACACACAAGGAAATGAAAACTTTTAAGATAGCGGAAAGATAGTGTGCAGTAGAGAAAACTTAAATATTTTTCTTTGCCAGAAAACCTGCAACGTACTCAAATTTTGCCAGTCTGCTGAGCTTCAAAAGATCTTTCAGAAACTGACGTCTTATCAGATTTCGTATTTAAAAAAATGAAAGCAAGTCTGATGGGCTACTGGAGTATTTGCAGAATTTAGAGATGACATTTTTTTACGAAGACAGACATGCTGTTCATGAGTGATAAACAAAAATTTATACACCTATATACGATCATTTAACTCTTTCAAGGATTGACTGAACTATACACTACTAAAAAAAACAAGCTCTTTGATAAAAAAGGTACGCAATTCATAAACAAATTGTCGTGAAAATAATAATTTTAATAGTTTTTTGAAATACAAATCAGATATGAATATCACTTTATTTACCTATAAAATTTATACTGGAAAAATATTATTGATTGAGTATGCATTTACTTGGTAGAACTCCATGATAATACGGAAAGAAAATTAACAATGTATTTTAGTTCTACATAAATTATTTTATATATTTGTTGTTAGCTATTTCGGCTTACGCCTTCGTCAGAACTAACTATAGTTCTAAAATACATTGTTATTTTCCTTTCCGTAATATGGAAAAATATTCATTATTGAAACAGTCTTTTATAAGTAGGTATGATGATGCTCTTCTAGAGACGTTTTTATCATATTATAAGATATCAAATGCTCCAAAAAACAAAATACGCTATTTGCTATAACATCAAATTCACCCGGCCCATGGCCCAGAAGTCAACGTTCGTCGTTGGCTTCGATTAATTGATTCTGTTGCAAGGAAATGGGTACTTGTGGTGTTAACAATTAAAAATTCCTTCCCACCCTCCCCATAGCACCACGTAGTGAGAGCAAATAAATCACTAGTCCTTGTATTCTTCAATCCCTACTCTCTTCAAAAAAGAGAGGTTAAGTTTTCGTATAAAAACATATGCTGAGATAAATTCCTTGAGAAGCCCATTTGCTCTGTATATGCATGGTAAAATGTTATAATTTGAAACTTTTGTTTGTAACTTTAATACCTTATTTTATGGATTATTAAAGTTGATCAAACAAATCAAAACATTGACTAGACAGTAACGTGAGCTTGGAAAATGATAAGGACTTCCAGATATACATATGTACATAGAAAATGCATAATAAAAGAGAAAGATAAAAAAATTGTCATCAAATTATCATACCGTATTCAAATATTCTACATATAAGGAAGGAAAGCAATTTCGAGGAGTTGTGTAAATTTCACCATAAAAGTGCAACAGTCGCTTTTGGCGTATTGCCCGATCGATTACGTAGAGGGGTAAGCTGTCACTGAATATATTCCAGCGTTAAGTCTACGGGGGTAGCAGTTACCCTCTAAGGGTATACACCCTGCGGTATAGAGCCTCATCTCAGAGATGTCACATTTGTAACTATTTTTGCAATAGTGGTTGTTGAACTGTTTTCAAATGTTCCTTATTTAAAACGCTTTAATAAAGGTATTCTTTTGACAAAAACTGATTGAAATTCCGTCGCTTTTGATCTCTTCCGTTATGGCATAGAAAGTTGTTTTTAAATAGTTCTCATAGCTAAGTTTTCAGGACTAAATAAAAAGTGGGTGATGAGGAATGAAAATATCATAGAAACTAACATCTTTGGCTAAAAAACTATAAATTGGTTCAGTATTCAGATATTTAAACCTTTGAGAGACAAAGTGAATAAGCATTCAAAGCACTGATCTTAAACTGAAAGCTTAAGAGACCGGTGAAACATTACCCTCGCATAATTTTTCATGATATGTAAAATCAATGAATGTTAATAACTTGTGATAAACTCTCAGATCAAGATACACTGTAAATGTTGAACATATTTGATTAACAACGTAAAAATTAAATAAAAAGCTCTGTTTGAATGTAAGTTCTGGAGTATAAAAAAGTGGAAAAAAACATTAACCGAGACCCAGCTTAATACAGCTGACAGATTTGCGTCCGGACGAAAGCTTAATGAGTAGACCAATATATAATATAATATTTACTAAGGAAAAGAAAACTCAGATATGCAGGTCATCTTGTAAGATATGAATAATCTAGACACGGAAGCCCTAATAGACACTCGAGCTTAGGCCAACTCTACAGGCAACACCAAAAGCGACCGAAGAGAGAGAACACTTGACACCTGGAGGATGGTTGCAAAATGGCCATGATAAAACGTTGACTGTAGCGTCCTCAAACAAACTCAATTGATACGAATCAAGACATGGAAAATAAGAAAGCATTCTAACTAAATATCGGTCACGAGGATTATGCTGTCTATTTATTATTTATAGATTCGCTTAATTTACATGCGTGTTAGAAGTATATAATAAATTTAACACCGATGTTACAGTAACTTGCACCGTTTCGTGACTTATGTTCCACACTTATTTTTCGTTTAGTAACACGCAATTTTTGCAAAAAATATAGTCGCTAGCATTATTTTACCTGTAACAAATTATTCTAATCATAAAATTGTGCGTTACTATTGCTTACGTTCGTTTAATTTTTAATTTAATAGAGATCAATTATTTTAATGACAGATAGGAGTTGTTGAAAGTACTTAAACTAAGTGATGTGGGTTTAAAATAAAATTATTACTCGTTGATAAATTCAGTACAGATCTTTTAATAATCGTATTATTTCTGCTTGGTAAAATATTTAACGGAATTACATTAATTGAATTAAATTTATATTTTGCGTGTTCTTGTTATTTTTCTGAACAATCTATTATTCATAATCTACTGTTTATTCAATAAAATATTTGATAACGAGGGTTTTTGCGATAGTTTTTTATAGTTCATTATTTTAAGTACTAAAATTCGAGGGATTAGATAAAACCTGCTTCGAATACGTATTTTAGTAATGCAAATTTGAATTTTAAGAGATTTAAGATGGATGAGAAAGATTTAAACAAATATAAAAAAACTGTTGTCTTTCATTAATTGTAGCTCCAAAACATTTATTGTCTGTAATTTAAAACCTTTTACTTTTACAAAAATCCATGAGACATATTTTAATCTGCGCCACATTTGTGTACAGAAAAAACATTGAACCATAAATCGCGGCCAAGAGATAGCTAATAAAAATTGTCGTTTTATTCATATAAATAATGAAACAATAGTCAAATATTATCGATAAATACTATGACCATTATAAGAAAACATTATTATTTGATGTATTCAATTTTGAATAGAGTTTTTGAGATATCGGTCAAGCGGTTCAAGTCCGATCATGCTTTTCCCAATTTTCCGGTTCTACGATATTTGTTCTTGTGTTGACTATTTCCAGTCCACTAGAGTCAATTGCCGAGCAGTTTATTTTCTGCCTTCGAATTTGTTCTCTTCCATATCCATCCAGTCATTTTCTCTTGTGCGTCAAGCGTATTTATATGGAAGTATCGTAGGTATAACGAGTGTTTGTTTTGTTGTAATTTAAATGGTATTAAAAATATGCGGTTGCTCTAGAGGTCTACTTCGTACCGAGAAAAAAATTCTATCATCAACACAATTGAATTATATCTTTATGAAATTAGTCATATCGACCAATTCTAGTAGACACTTTCGCGATCCTTTCTTTTCATTAGAACCTACGTTACAATTGTTTGTATTAAAAACACATTGTATGGTACTTATTCCAAATGTTTTTTGATAGAGATCAGAACCGGTTTCGATAATCGCGAGAATTGCCAACTGATCATAATATAATGCTTAATTTATTTAAATAATGCCTTTCAACCAATAGGCGACATTTCACAGCTTAAAACTGTGATATAATTAAAGATTTCGACTCAGGGTGCTTGATGCTGTTTTATTTAACATTAATGCATTATCTATAATTAATCTATAATTAATCGAGAAATCAATAGATATTGTGCATTTAATAACAAAAAACAAAATGAGACCATTTCCGCAAATAAACGGTGCATAATAATATAAGTAAACAATTAAGGATTTCGACTGAGGGTGCTTGATGGAATTTAAATTTTCAAATTTGAATTGTTGGAATTTTGTACTTTTCCATGAGTTGTGTCGCAAACGGCACTTGACGCATGAAGATGGCCGAAAGGCGAAACCCGGTACGTTGGCGACAAAATTCAAACAATTCAAATTTGACTGTGATATAACATCATACATCGGCTAGTATTTAAGTGGACCTATTCCATTCAATACACACGAAATTCCGTTTAAAATTAATTTTCAATCATAATTTTACCAAGCTACAAAGCGTCTTCACTATCATAATTTACCATATAGAACAGTATGATTAAATAGTCTTTTACAATAAATTTATTTTAATGTAGGGATTAGTGACCTGCTACTTCATGATACGATATCGTCTATGATACTTATAAAGGGTGGTATACAGAATCGATGAAAAAAATTATACATTTTTTATGCGAGTGTCAACATAATTTCTCCCGCTAATACGTCCAATTCGAAATGAGCCGTTAAGTAGCATTGTATTCCTGATGGATCATTGCGCCCCACGTTTTGTTAGCGAGTGATGCATTACCCAGGACTGCAGGAGCGACCGGTGATCTTTGGGGTTGGAATTCCCTGCGGGCAGGGGCTGTAGTTTTAGGTTCGGATCATTTCGTGAGTTATGATCCTTAGGAATTGATGTCGCGTGATAAACTGCCATTTTGTTTAGTACGTCAATGCGTTTTGCTCCCTTCGTTCAAGGGGAAGGCGACGCATGAACGGAAGAAAAGTTTGCGTAAAACTTAAATTTTATCAATGTCACCAAGAAGCTTTTTACCAAATTGGTTTATTTCTTTGTGTGCAGTTTTGTTACTGACAGTTAAATAAATATACAGAGAAAGTTTTTTGTGCAAAATCAAAGCAGACTATTGAGCTTGTTGTATCTTTCTGATGATGATAATACAGATAAACAATTTATTTAATATGCATTTATTATCGAAATTATTTTTCTCACTACCATCCGTTGTAGATATGCTGCTAATGTTTCATGGCAGCTTTTCACAGCGGTATTGGTATAGAAAAATGAGTTTAACCCTCATATTCATGGCCCGAGAAAATCTGCACGCGACTGAACGAAACTGACAAGCAGTCTTCGTTGAAAAATTAACATTAAAAATTTCCAAAACGAGCCTATACTGCTCTTCCAAAAAAGAAAGTATTCAATAGCAAAAATTTTGAAATCGTTTTATCAATATCGTTTGCTAAATATTCATGAAAACTAAAATACCCTAAAAATCTTTTGTGATAAATGGTAATCTGCCATAATTATTTCTTAGCAAAAAGGCAGTCAAAGCAACAACTAACTGCTAGGTACTAAGAAATTATTTTAATTTTCGTACTTAACGCCTTTTATAAATTATCAATACTAAATCTTCAAAAATATTTTATTATTTTTCTCAACAAAATAGTTAGTCACTTAATGCCTTCTTGATTGTAAGGGCAGTAAACTGGTGCTTTCAATGAGCCGGCAAAGTCGAAAACCTTACCAAAGTACCGTATAGTGACAAATCAGAGATCTTTAGCAAATAATTTATTATCATTTATTTAGGTATCACGTGTGAATTGCAAGTAAATATAATTTAAGATGGCAAGTATCAAATGTTGCCAACTTATATCCATTGGCCAGTTGGCTCGAGTTGTGTGTCTTTCAGACCGCAGATAAAGATTTATAACGTATTTAATGCACTTTGTGCTTACAAGCTTTGGTCAACAGTTATGTGTCTTTGCCAAATGATAAACAGCCAAGGGTTGCTTCTATACCATCGTACAAATTAAAGTCAAATAATGCAATGGTACAGTTGTTGAGCTTCGATATAACAGCCAAATGCAGCAAGTGTTAGAAGTAGAGACTCCAATTACTCGACATCTCAACTACTTGAGTATTAAAATTTTAAAATACTCGGGTACTCGAGTATACTCGAGTAGCTTCAGATGTACCACCATATATATTGTATTTCAAATTTGTGGATATAAATAGATGATAAGTAAATAAATAAGCTTCTTCATTTTCATTAATACATCATAATTCCCGCAGGAGAAACTAACAAAATATTTTTTTGCATTGCTTAGAGTCTTAGACAGCGGCAAAAACATTAAAAAAAATATATATCCTGACTGTAAACGTCACGCGTAATATTTAGTTAAACGCAATGGTTAAACATTATATATATATTGAGACTACCTTAATTCCGGCTCCCTCGTAAATCGAGAAGGAGCCTCCTATCCGACACTCAGGAGAGGGATTTTGGGGACGGAGTAGGAGAAACATGGTACTCTTATAAAGAAAAGACGATCTCAAAGCGTTATGTGGGTGCGGTCAGCATCCATTATTTAATTGTTTAGGATTTACACAGACGTTATACAACACACAAATATTACGATAGCGAAGAAGATATCATGAATTTGACTCGAATTTAATTCTTAGGGAGAGGATTAGGCGCGTGCATTCTCAATGCAGTCCAATCTCTCACTGATGTATGAAAACAAACGGTTACTTTTAGAAAGAAAAAACAATGGCCGTTTAGAAAATCTTTAACACGTGCGCCCGCCGATAAGGGATTATTTATCGCCTAACGAACTTTTTATGAAGCAAATGCACTGTCAGGCGTCAAGAGATAAGAGAAATTGAAATAAATTTATATTGAATCGCTATAGTTTTCAATATAGATTATTATAAGAATGAATTTATTTCCTGATATCGACTTAAACTCATAGACTGAGGTGAAAAATAGATCGTTCGAGAGAGTTCTGATGACCTACCACATAAGGCGGTGTCAATATATATTAAATATGTAAATAATATAAATAATAATTGGATATTGAACTTCATTTATAAAATACGACTATTAATCGAGTATTCTGAAAAATACTCGAGTAATAGACGAGTAGTCTACACTCGAATTGGAGTTTCAAGTTAGTACACTCAAAAAACAAAAAGCTTTTTTAATATATTAAAAAAAATATTAGCTATTTAAAAAATCAATATAAGCTTACCATTTTCTCAGACAAAGTCTAAAATAAGTATTCAATCATTTAAACATGTACAGTGTAGAATTGCTACATAAGTTTGTATGTGTAGATATTTTTTAAGCCTCCTGCGGGCAATCAAAACACCGCAGTAAAAAAATACATTTATGACGCAACGTTACGCTTGTATTTGTTGGTGAGAATGTATTTTTTATCTACCTTTAAGGGTAGAAGTGACCTATCCGATGTATGTGGACTTAAAATTATATTCGTGGATGCAAACGAGATGTTTATAAACGTAAAAAATTTCATTGTTTTTTACAATCTCGCACCGTGGGCGACACTAAATGGCACCGCGGGCGACTGGTTCGTGCTATCCGCGTTGAACAGAAATTTCTACTTATGTCCACTACCACTCTTATCATTTTAATACTGTACAAATTATGGCATTTTTAGTCTATGAAGGTATTTCGTTGTGTAAAAAAATGTTTTCTATACCTGTCAGTTTTTTTTATAACTATTAACGTTCATTTGGAACTTGTGGGTTCTTTGGATATTATGTTGATATCAACGCAGCTTATCGGATCTTTTATATAATTATCCAATTCTTAAATTCATGCGTAGCAAAAGCGAAAGTTTTGTTCATACTCTATATTTCCATTTTTAGTCTCTCCGAAAAATAAGGACTCCAAGAGTTTAGTAGAGACGATGACACCCACCTTATGCTCCACTTCCCATCTCTTAAAGAAACTTATCTGATATCAGAGGCAAAAGCGCTCTAAGAGACAAATTCTAAATCACGAGCCAGGTTCGTCTATTCAGATAGGACTAGGAATGTCAATTATAAGAATAGTAAACTCTTCAACTTTACGCCAACGTTACGAGAAATTCTTAAGGTAAGAATTTTCGTTTTGTTGATGATTCCAAGACGATCATTTTTGTAAGGGGTTTTTCTGAAGAGTTTTCCCCACACTAAGCTTTTAGCTGACAGAATCTTTTAGATAGTCAATATTTACCTAGTTGACATTAGGGAAAGGAAAATTAAGACTTAGCCTGTACCTACCATATCAAGAAAAATAGACAGGAAACTATATAGTATCCAGCATTGCGGACTTTACACATGCTTTTATTAGGAAAGTAGCAAGAGTCAGTATTTGTAAAACTACTTCTGTGAATATATAATGAATTAAAAGTTAAAATATATTCCAAATTAGAAGCAAAAATCAATAATATATGAAATCATATTCTTACCAACGCGCTTACTATTTCTTAATATAAAAGTCATACGAGATAAACTCGATGAGAAATTTTATGAATCAGTCGAGAAAGACTCCGCGAAAAATGTCATACACTTGAGTTCAAGATATCTTTTGTAATTGGAATCTAACCCACCTGATCCAGAGGGCAAAGTTCTTGCCACTAGACCACAGATACCAACATATGATATCGGTATTGATAGATTCATCCGGTAAAGAAATCCCTAGCTATTTATAATAATGGTATGTGTATTCATTATGCAGATGGGGCAGTTATTCTCGATCTCATATCTTAAGCTTGGTATGTTAAACCGTTAATTGAATACACCTACCCGGTCCTAACTGTTCTCATACATGGTAATTAAGTGAAGGCACAATCGTCAAAGGCAGATCGAACCCAACAGCCTACAGTGTGACAAAGTGATTCGCTCTGACAATGGTTCTGATCGAAAGCTCGACCCTGTTTTAGTCATGGCGGTTGTGTCAGTATAGATATAGCTATTGTGTAATTAGTATCAAACAGTGTACATTGTTTGTAAATTATTACTTTGGAAAAAATAAGGATTACAATGTATATTACAAGGTTGCCACGCATAAAATGCTTGCATTTTTATTGGCGTGTTTTTACATAACGATCCAAAGAAATCGACATCTGTTGTTTATATAGTTAATTTTATAACACTCAAACTTCTTTATGTACGATTTTTTGTGCGATTTCAAAGTTATGCGGTTTTTCTAAAGTTATTTTTTTTTAAATATATCTATGAGACTATATAAACGTAATTAATAGCGCATTATTCCCATACAGTACATGCAATATCCAGTATTTCACCTGTTTATTACAATTTTACCTTGATACGTGCGTCCGTGTATATGTTATCTTCCCATATTAAGTCGTAGCTTTTTGTATGCGAGTTTTCGTGAAACGCATCTGCCGCATAAAAAAGAGTTTAGGTGTAGTTTCATTATGTAGAGGTTTTAACATTTTTATGTAATCATTCTTAAAATAAGTGAAGAGCTGCTCTTAGCACAGTCGTCCAACTTATACCTTTTGGGGATACTAAGAACAAAATAAAGTAACTTATATATTAATCGATCAGAAGAATGTAAAAATCAACGAAACCCATATCGTTGAGCACGGTATTAGTGACACTGCCGTAATGGGACTCAAGCCTCTGAATACCGCAGCCGAATCAACAACGTAAATACAAATATCACGAATAGTATTAATTCCTCGTAGGTATACCTATGGCAGGCCCCGTACATATTAAATATGCATAAATTCGTCAAAATTGCACTTTCTTATGATTAAAAAAACACGTAAAATTATGATTATTTAACCATATCCAGTACCAAAGCATCTCACTCTTAATTGAGAAAGAGCTCCCAAGAGCGTTGACCACTCTACTATTAAACGAACATAATATAATTATACAATAAGTATCACAGAATATTATAAATATAATGCATTTGGTTGGACTTTGAATTGATTAAGTAAGGTATATTTTAACTGCGAGATCTTGAATATAATGTTTAAAAAAGGAAGTGAAAATTTCAATCTATCATTCAAATTTTTAATTATTTTTTATATTACACAATGTAGTTATACTGAAATTTTTGTAAAAGGTGAAGCTATTTCAAAACTGTGATGATATTATTCAAATAAATGTACACTTTTTTGTCGCAGTTGAGCATAAAAAAAGTAAAAAAACTTTGCTTATTTATAACACGTAGAATAAGCGAGTGCGGAAAACTTTTATCATTTTAATTATTTCATTACGTACTTCAAAATGAAATATGTCCACAAACAGAGCTACCAGACTGGCTTAGCGGCTTAAAGTATGAATGCAAATAAACACATTGAATTCCCTGGTACTATTCTTAAACATATTTCATTTGTAATAAGCCCATCCGAACCTTGTACACGTTTGACATTATCTCTACGAGGCATACTGGTTGCTGCCACCCCCGTCGTCCTCCTTAAATTTGGTTAAGTCACCCTCTACAATATTGTACAAAAGGTAATAAAGTAAATCCATGCCATATCCCTCGCTTTAATATTCCAAAAGAATCCCCCCTTAATCCGAGTCTAGATGTAAATAAAAAAATGTGGAAATCTTACTTCACACCGCACGAATAACAATTTTGCGGACTCTTAAGGTTATTTATGTAAGTTTGTGAATTAAAAAGAAGGCCTTACGCGCGAAATCAGAGAGTTTTACCTTTTCCGGCAGAAGAAACGAAAAGGAAATTCTAGAATATATTTAATTGTATTTTTTCTCTTTGTCTTCATTTATCTGTTGACTCTTAAAAAGGTTAACTTTAATTTATATAATGAAATATGCATAACTTATGCTATAATGTTTTTTTATCAAATAATAATAAGACGTAAAACTGTTTTACATAATTATTCTACAAGCAAATTGCATACTATAGTTTTTTAGTTTGAAATTCACAAAGAAAACGAATTTAAATGATGTACGAATATTTTACAAGAATAATAACAAAAAACACACTATTATCTTTATATGTAATTACATTATGACAAAAGTATATTTTCAATATTCAAAAGAATCGAGAAATCTCGATCTTTATGGTTTTTAAAAAATATAGTGCATTGTTTCCGTGAGTAGGTAAAATTCAAGTAAAAGCAGTTCCAAAAATTAAAATTGATGCGTTATTAATTACCAAAAGCAATATACGATTGATATCAGAGAAATTGTAGTAATTTGAATTATAAAAAAAAATTACATAACTGTGAAAGTCGTACGAGATAAACTCGATGATAAATAATGTATCAGTTGTGCACAAAATCAACGATAAATAACATACATCCAGCTCAAGATCTCTTTTTTATCAATTGAAAAAATTTTACCTTGCCAGGAATTGAACCCGGGGCCCCCGATCGCTAGGACAAAGCTCTTGCTACTATACCACAGGGACCGACGTAGGGATGAACGTGTATTGTACTTTCGATGGATTCTGCGGAGGCTTTGTGGAAGTTCATTTTCATATAGTATCTCATAGATTATTCCACGTTAGAGGTCTGCACGGGCTCGGGTTTGGCCCGCAGGCCTTACCCGGCCCGGCCCGTGGGGCGGGTCGAGCCGGGTAACGAAAGATTGAATTCGGGTCCGGGCCGGTTTCGGGCCCAGGCACACAGAAAATATAGCAAAAATCGGGACATTTCTGATTGAGCTCACCATTATTGTAAATCTTAGTTTAATACTATGTATAACAAACTTCACGCACTCGTCATCTTGTCAACGCCTTGTTTGTTATTTAAACACTTTATCTTCTCGTATGAACACATCCATTCGATGGAACAAAACGCATTGTTATTAATTTAATGACTGCTGTCGCCAGTATATTATTTTTTAATGATGTCTGCTGTTGAGAAGTTTTTACAATACGCATAATAAATTTCATAATATGATCCCAAATTCAGTATTTCTTAAATGGTTGTTTTGATCGGTCGCAATTCGATTTGTTAAGATGATTTTTCTTAAATTTACCGGTAAGAAATGGGCTTTTTTACAAACATATTTAAAATAGTAAACGGGTAACCAATTTATGTTGTAAAGTCATTAAGTTATTAAGTAATTTAGAAGAAATGTATTTTGCAAAACTGCACACACATGATAATTGAGTCAATTTTAATTATTTTTAATTTTTATTAGAATTGTAAAAAAAAATCGGGCTTTTTTCGGGCAAGGCTGGAAAATGTCGGGCTCGGGTCGGGTTCGGGTAAGATTTTGGAAATGAGCCTCGGGCTTGGGCTGGGCCGGGTGAAATTTTAAAATTTCTGCCCGTGCAGGCGTATCAGCGTATTAAATACGTGGATACGTACAATATTCTAACTTTTATGCTATTCTCTCTATTTAATTATTGGAATGTTTTATTATATTTATTGTGTAGTATTTTTCACATTGACGTCAGCTGTAAAAAATAGCAATTTTGAGATCTTAACAGTATTCCGCATTATGTGTTTATAATAAATTATGTTAAGATGTCGTTTCCAGTTTCTCATGATTAAAGAAAAGTCTTTTTAACGTAAATATGGCAGATATTATTTGGATGCGTTTATGTATACAAAATATGTGTATTGATATCTGTCAATCAATAATAACAGAAGGACAACAATAATAATCTCACTCAATTTTTATCAATCACTAGCTGTAACCTACGCGCGTTGCTACGCCAGCAATTGTAGGGGGGGATTGGGGGATGGGTTTGGGGAGGGGGTGTACGCCAGAAAGTTTCACGGAAGTGTACTCAATAAATTTGTAAAGTTTCACATCGATCGGTCGAGCGGTTTAGTAGTCCATAGCGGACATACACACAGACATTCATTTTTATATAGATAGATAGATAAGCCTTGATAATTATACATAGGTAGTGAAAGAAATTTCACATTCAACCATTTCTTGAATATTAAAAAAAAACGGTCGCTCAATAAAACATCAGATTGGCTGTGATGTCATAGAATCACTGACTTTATGATTAATACGATCAGAAAGAAATAAAATACTATTTGAAAAATGGAGTTCTGTTTTCAAATATTATTTTTCCCGTTAATACGCCAATGTAATTTTGAAAACAAAGCAAAAATACACAAACTAGTATTGAAACGTCGAGCATTGAAATTTTGAGTGGCGCGAGAAACAATGAGCGAAATAGAAAACATCAATACAGCTTCTGACAGGGCTTTCATTGATAAAATGTTTTTGTGACGTTTCCAATTTGTATGACACGAGGCAATATCATGCAATACCCAACTTCCTCAACAATAATACAAGCTTGCATATGCCAGAAAGTTGCCCATAATGGCCAAGTGAATTCACTTATAGTTCAGTCATATTTATCGTTTCAAAGATAAATTTCTCTACCAGTTAACAAACAATCGGATTCATATATTATGCGTTAACTAATTGCTAAATCAAAGTCATGAGTAAAATATGAATAAAAGTAAATATAAATAACGGAAGTTGAAAATAAACAGTGTATCATTGTGAGATATAAATGACAATTAATTCTTGGTAAATTTCAGTTATAATTGCGACTTTTCTCTATAGCACAAATTTAAATTTTTTTACTCTCATAACTATGTAATTATTGTAAAGAGGTAATAAATCTGTATTCATAGGGGAGAATGTTTGTGATGTTAATATTCCTCCCCACCCATCTTAAAAAATAGTGTAGAGAAAGCTACTTAATAATTATTAAAAATTTTCTAGCATGAGAACTTAATATAACTACTATGCATCCACATACATACATGTTTGACTAAAATTATTATAAATAAGAATATGTTTTTAAGCTTACAATATTTAAGCATTGTAGATTTCAACTGAAGGCGCCTGAAGGAATTTAAATATCAAATTTGAATGGTTTTAATTTTATACTTTTCCATGACTTTTGATGAGTTCCCATCAGTGAGTTCAAGTATTTGAATCGCCTAAAGAAGCTGAAAGACTAAACCCGGGTCGTTAGCGACAAAGCTGATAGAAAAAGACAACAATTTAAACGTTTCATGTTTAATAATTTAACACTTGAAAAAATGCGTTTTTAGCAATGGCGCTAGTAAATGGTTAATGTTAGAAACCTGACCAATCTTATCCTTAAATTTTTCCTCTATAGTGCGATTTTAAGATTTAAGTTTAAACTTTACAAACGTACAAACTAACTAGTAAGTGTAATGTAAGCAACCAACAGAATTTGGCTCGTTTTCTATTCATATTGACAAAAATCAATCACAATACGTTCAAAGAAATAACAGATTTGTCAAAGTCAGAAAGTTTCTTCTCAATTGAGCTTAAAGCTTCCAATATATACATTTATGTAGCGAACTAAGAATTAATAAATATTTATTTGAATAAGTATTGTTTTTTTGAAGTCAGTTTGTTTGATGCGATATTATGAGTTTACTGTCAACATTTGATAATTATTCAAACGTATTTTTTTCGGTTGCAAAAAATACAATTTATACCACTCTCAATGTGAAGCATTTGTACTCCTTTCAGAGTTTATCTCAACATATGATTTTCTACGAGAATTGCTTGTTATATTTTTCGAAAAGAGTAAGGATGGAAAGGATAGGAGAGCTAGTGGTTAACTATTCGCTGTAAGCCCCATTAATAGGATTGGATGGGCGGGGAGATAGAATCGATACATCAACTGCAAAAGAATACTGCTCGTAGCAAGACTCAAGCTCGTGAAGTCAGCCACAGAAGCAACGAAGTTAACAAATGCAAAATATTATAAACGAGTTTAACGATACAACAATAAACAAATAATAATTGTAGGTCTTCTCATATGATGCTTTGCAAATGAATTGCTCTGAAAGTTTAAAGGTACATATATTGATATTAATATTTCGATGGATTCAGCAAAACACGTCTCATAATTAGTAACACAATACGTTGAATAATCAAAACTATTTTGAATTTTATAAAATATTGATATTCTTGGAAATAAATCTTATATATGAAACCAAAACGGGGGATGTATGTCTGTAATTCCCTTTTGCATTGTTGTTGCAAGTTCAAACAAACGAATTGATTTCGCTCGCGAAAGTTTCGACGGTAAATTTGTTTCGTTATCAATGTGTGTGTAGAGACTCAAATTACTCGAGTATCGAGTAGTACATATATAAAACCGAAACGGCGTATGTATGTATGTGGGTCTGTAATTCCCTTTTGCATTGTTGGTCATTAAGTTGCCATAAAAACGAATATGAAAGAAAATATGTTTGATTTTTTTATCGGCGAAGACATTTAGTCAAAATGTAATAAATTAGTCTTCTACTGAACTTTTCCCGGCTTTAATTAATATAATAATGTTTTTATTTACGTGTAGGTATTATTTGACATTTCTTTGACAGCAAATTAGTTTTTTTCCTTGAATTTGGACATTTTAATGGGCGAAAATGGGGCTGTCAATATATGAAAGGGGCTGTGAAATGTCAATGTCAGTCTGAAATGTTCATTTTAATTCCATTTTAATTGACCTAGACTTTTGAATTTTGAAAAAAGTTGTTTCAACTTGGCCCGTCTGAATTTACGCGCCGAGGTGAACATAACCCCAAACTGGTCTGAACGAAGCCGGGTTCCAATACTAGTTAATGATAATATCTTTTATTTATGCATTGGTCATCATGAAATATTCAATGCAGTCTTACGTTGAGCGGTGATATTGGAATGACATCGGCCGTATATAAATTTAAACCAATGAAAGGTTGAGTTATGAAATCTCTACAGCAAGATGACAAAATAAATGTATATATAGTTAATATTTGCGCCGAGCTAATTTGCTACTAAATATTATAAAATGTATAGAAAAAAATATGTTTTATTTATATAAATTCAATGTCTTATAATATCGCAACTTTTAAGTGACTATATTATCTTAATTATTAATTTTACGCTACACAAATCTACCCTCGTATTGTTGTTATAATACCAACCCTTATCGGATGATAATTGATAATAGGATATAATGTTCCTTGTTTTGAATTAAACAGCAGGTCGACTAAACAATATTATTAAGTAAATAAAAAAATATCCCGCTTTTTTATGCCTATCCCCAGAGATGAAGGGTTGTTAGTCTTGAAATATAAACGGGAGGAAATTCCCTTGAGATTAAGCACAGTAAAATTATAAGTACCTCTTCCCTATATTGTATATTTGGTTACCCTTATAAAATGTTTCTATTCCATGCAGAGTTTTATTACGCTGTAGTATATTTTGACCATCTTGTTTATGGATTAAGATTAACATCAGATGTAAAAGAATATCATAAAAATCTCAATTGCTGTAACTATGTGTAATTTTTTACAATGTCCCCATAAATACTCTAGTGTCTGTGATTTTATTTTGAATGTGCTGCCATACGTTTGGTTGTAATAGATTTTACTTAAAAAATAGGTATTTTTTGCATTTCTGAAAAAAATTTACCCGTTATATGCCGGTAGCTACAAGAACAGTCGTGCACCGAGGGCCGCAATTTTCTTTGAAAAAATAGTGACAGATTTCGATAGTACAAAAAAGATTGTTGTACAAAATATGCCTGCATAACTGTAAGTATAGGGCTGTGATTCAAAGAGATGTCACTATACATATGTAAAAAATGTTTTGTATTAGTGAGTGTAAATTGGACCGTATATATACGCGCATTTTCTATGGCTAGCATTGTGTTCATGGAATTTTAGACCGTATATATACGTTTCTGGCATACAACCGGTTGAGGATAAGCTTCATGATTGAAATATTAATATAATATTATTATTGCGCTCGTTTATATAAATTTATTTTAAAATAGAAAACAAGAGATCTAAATATTTATCCCGATGGAATGAAGTCTTTAGACTCTCGCTTTAAGTGGGATTTTACTAACTAAAATCAATTGTAAATGATGAGTCATAATTATTTTAACTTTGTTATTATGGATAAATGACGGCACAATCGCATCGTAATCGGCAAGTTTCTACAAATAAACATTTAAAAAAGATTATAATACGGTAAGAAAAATAACAATGTATTTTAGTTCTACATAAATTATTTTATATATTTGTTGATAGCTATTTCGGCTTACGCCTTCGTCAGAGCTATGTTTTGAACGTTTATTAAAGATAGTATATATACCTAACCTAGACAGGGTACTCCATACATCCCCTCTCTGCTCAACCATCCCAACGCCACATGGAAAAAATTTGAATAAGTTATTGATCTGGCGTAATCCTGAGAACGTTAATCTGGGTATTTTTGGGTTATTTTTATCGTGTGAAACAACTCAAAATCCGTAATGTCTCGAATGTGTCTATTTTAAATTGTTTTAGCTTGCTACTTGTTAAAAGCTTTAGAAGTGGTGATGTGTTAATTGTAATCTGTTCGTTAAGAATGTCATTGGATTGATTATACCTATTAATTTCTAGCTGTTCCAATGCATTGAGCTTAAGGCCTTTATTACAGGAATGTAAACAAATCAGGACCGAATTTGGATCATGTGCTTTCTCTATGAGGTGGTTTGAATATTGTGAATCAGTTTTTTTTATTATTAAAGGATTTAACATGTTCATTTACCCGAATCGAAATATTTCTTCCGGTCTGCCCGACATATACTAAATCACATGTACCGCAAGTCATCTTATATATACGGGCAGAAAGGGGATGTATGGGGTACCCTGTCTAGCCTAGGTATATAAGCTATCTCTAATACACGTTTAAAACATAGTTCTGTCGAAGGCGTAAGCCGAAATAGCTATCAACAAATATATAAAATAATTTATGTAGAACTAAAATACATTGTTATTTTTCTTACCGTAATATATTTATAACGTTTTATTTTTGCAATAAAATTCGTGGCGTGAGAGGCACCGCCATACATACACATTCTGGCAGTTAAAAGATTAAAACAAATATTACATTTTAATGATAGTGAAATATTTATGTATTCTTCTGAAAATAATTATTTCTTTTTCTATACGACCGTCCAACAGTAACATAACATTAGTTTAAATTGAATTTACCAAAATTATTTAGATAACAAAGCTTACTACCCGCACCTTCAATTGGCTACCTTTTTACATACAAATGTTCCGCTTTTTCAATGGTTTTGGTAGATCGAATCGAAATATCCTGTTTCGCCGGGACCAAAACCTGGGCGCGTAGTATTTCGGAGTAAGCGCCAAAGCAATGACTACGGATAAATTGGAATTTCGGCCCTCACAAAGGCCCTTTGAGGTCTGTTTTTGTATAGTGAGCCTTATTGAAAATAAAGATAAAACTTGAGGTTGGCTATTCGACAAAAAATTGATTCACTTCAAGAAAAGGTTACATTTAAAATTTCGAAGTTTTTTATTTAAAAAACGTTTTCGAATAATAAAATTACCATATCTATGAGAATTCGATACAAAAGAGGACTTTTTTTTAATTCAGTAATTATTTTGTGATGTTTCTTTTTGTTTTTAATAATATTTTTAAAGAAGAAGGCTTTGTAGAAACTGTCGTTTTACGTCTGTTTAAAAATATTTACTTAATTCTAGGGCCGCTTTAGTTGAGCGAGTTTTTTTTATAATATTCTATTATCATAAATTGAAAAACTTATTCGACAAGCAAATCCTGTACAGTCCCTTAAATTTTGAAAACTTTGGAATGGTAAAGACATTTTTTTTTTTGATTTAATAATAATTAATTAACCATACACTGTTATATGCCATAGATGTCTAAAAAGTAAAAAAAAACCGAGATGGCCAATCATTTAATAGAAAACGATCATTATTTTAATCAGAGTAGTAATGTAGAAATACTCCACCGAGTAAATAAAATGGGTTTATAAATGAATATTTTAGAATTTTTAGAAATAAATAGTCGTATTTAGAGTTAAGAAATATTATTAAATAATATCCTAAATAGCTGTGGCCGTCGCCACTGCTTACATTATTCCCAATGACAGAATTAACCCATTCCTGATTGAGTGCATCTCGTTAGATAACATTTTTTTAATTTGTAACTTCAATTGTAGTATAATTATTTATTTGCTTTGCTTTGATTCTATAACCCCCTCTTTGCTATCCGTAAAAAGGAAAAATCCCAAACTCCATTTTGTAATTTTATCATTTGAAAATATTAGAACAACTTGCTTTATAACTTGAGTTAACTTTGCGATAGTAAGTCCGGAGATGCTTTTGAAATTGGCAAAACACGTGTCACAATTAATAAAACATTACGTGGAATAATCTATATGACTATAATACTATGGAATAATCGTGGAAGTTATTTAAAATTTTATATTAACCATACACTTTTTAAAATAAACATCCCTTACTCTACCCAATTGATATCTAACACTATCTCTGTTACTAATAACTCCTATAAAAGCTTACAAAAAAAAAGTTGTGAAAAAGCTCTCTCCGCTAATCAGGTTGACTCTTGTTTTCTCTTTTTCCAAAGACTACTGCTACATGCTTCTATGCCTCTGCCGCACGACTTGTTACACTGCTTTAGGGAGGGCAATCAATTATAGGGCAATGATTCCTACTAGCAATGCCATCTGTACAGTGACATCCCTTACTTCTCGTTTTCACAATAAAATCAAATGCATTTTTAAATATATAAATTGGCGATTATAAAAAAGTATATAATCTCACAGTGCAAAACGAAACTTTGCTGCTCACCAATTCAATAATCATAATAATAATTGAAGTGGTTTAAGTAATCTTGGCACGAACAAACTAAGCCCTTGTACAGAATAATCAATCACTTTTAAGGTGTTCACTGTCAATACTTGGTGGAAAGGCATTATAATAAAAATAATAACACATTTTTTTAGTACTTTTTCCACATCTGATTTATTTCATCAGGACCGGTTTCGCTCATGGCGATAATGCTCGCCATGAGCGAAACCGGTCCTGATGAAATAAATCAGATGTGGAAAAAGTACTAAAAAAATGTGTTATTATTTTTATTAGAATAATCAATGTTAAATTATTGATAGTATAATGCTTTATGTGTTATTATACATCTTTCAATGTAGGTACTATGGCAAGGAATAAAGATTTTGACTCATGCCAGCATTTTAAAGTTATTTGTTTATGAATAAAAATTGTTGTCAACATTGCGTCGATATCTTGGAGTACGGTTTAATTCGTTTTGAATATTGGGATAAAGCAAAACCAAATCCAAGAAGCTTAAGGATGCAGGAAAATAGTAAGTGCACGCAACATATTAATAGACCTATGTTATTAACACATCAAATCAGGTTTGTGGAATTCTATTGTATTAGATTTGACAGATCTGTCGATATTATAAGAATAAGAAGAACTATAATGTTTATTTTATAAGTGTGGAAATACACTGGTTGTTTTTTTTCAAGAATTTTGTTAAGTTCAAGATAAAAAACCAGACGAATAAATCAATACCAGTATTTTGGTATTTAATATTCTACTATCAAAATAGCGGTATTTAGCATATTCAAACCAGTATTTTATTTTTAAAATAGTGTACAGATACAAGAATCAGATTGTAATATATTTTTGTCTCAAATACCAAATATACTATACTAATTAAAATCAAGTATTCTTGGCATCCTGCCTCTTAAAAATAGGTATCACTTTTAAAGTGTTCACTGTCAATACTTGGTGGAAAGGCATTATAATAAAAATAAAAATACATTTTTAGTAATTTCTCCACATAAAATTTATTAGATCAGGACCAGTTTCGCTCATGGCGAGCATTGTCAACTGATAAGAAATAAAATAAAGCAGTGATGTTTATACAAAAGTTAAGTAAGAAAAACAAGGTATGACAAACAATTGGTAAAACAACTAAGCAAATAAATTGAAAGAAATTACAAGAAAAATAGACTATAAATAAAATAATAATACATTTTTAGTACTTTTTCCACATAAAATTTATTGGATCAAGACCGGTTTCGCTCATAGCGAGCATTGACAACTGATAAGAAATACAATAAAACATTGATATTAATACAAAAGTTAAGTAATATTAATAAAAACAAGGTATGAGAAACAATTGGTAAAACAACTAAGCAAATAAATTGATGCAAATTAAAAGAAAAGTAGACTATAAATAAAATGTTGAAGACCTCTTAGCAGTGCAGACAAATACATCAAAAATCAATAAAGTATGAATTATCATTATCAAAGTAAATGCCCAAAATGAGTGCATTCAATAAATTAAATAAATCTGCATGTCTGTCAACCATAATAGGATGTGGAAATCCCGGTAATGAGTTCAATTGAGCCAACGAAATTGTTTCCTGTGAAAAGAATACAGGCCATATCAATTCTTACAATTAAAAACAAACAAAGGAAAATAAAATGTAACAGAAATAAAAGTGTTCAATGAAGAAATAAAATAAGCTTGAATTAGGTTAATCGGTCCTGATCTAGTAAATTTTATGTGGAAAAAGTACTAAAAATGTATTATTATTTTTTTTTTTAAATAGGTATTTTGATAATTTCGACTTAGAGAAATAATCACTGCTCTTCATCAATATATGCAAATAACATTTTTTCAGTTGAGCCTTTTACTATGCACGCCATTAAAGCGTATTCCTCGTTAGTCACCGACTAACCTTCTATCTGTGAACTTACACAAAAGGAGGGTGTAATCGTTTTGAAATCGCTTCACTGATTTTGTCTCACTGAGCTTTTCAGAGCTTTTGTTTTTGCCACTTAAAGAAAATAATTAGATAAAGTTTCTTTTAACTTGCTTGATGAATGATTCATTTTTTTAAAAATCTTTTCATTGAAAATATAATATTTCATTTTAAGATATAACAATGACTATGGTTTTACCTTTTTGAAATAAATTTCCATCGCAAAGTTTATTTTTATTATTATAAACGCTTCTATTTTTCAGCATACGAATCGTTAAAAACATATTGTTAATAGTCGATAAAAAAGACAAAAAAGAAAAAATGTAAGCCCTAATAAAGGTAATACGGAAAGAAAAATAACAATGTATTTTAATTCTACATAAATTATTTTTAAATATTTGTTGATAGCTATTTCGGCTTACGCCTTCGTCAGAACTATGTTTAAAACGTGTATTAGAGATAGCTTATATACCCTTTGCTAGACAGGGTGCCTCCTACATAATCTCTTTCTGTTGAAACCATACCGACGTCACATGAAAGAATTTAAATAAGTTTGATTTATTGGTCTAAAGTAATGGTGGGAAACAATAATTTGGGTATTTTGGGGGATCGTGTGAAAGCACTTAAAATCTGCAATTTCTAAGTGCATCTATTTTAAATTGTTTTAGGTTTATTGTTTGTTAATGGTTTTAACAGAGGTGAGCTATTAATTAAGAAAAATAAACCTAATAAAGGTGTTTAAAAAACCATTTGGTTCTGACAATGCTATGAAAACTGTACTATTTTTCTCAATTTATTAAAATAAAACTTTTCAAGTATTTATTCCAAATACAATTATTAGATCAGGACCGGTTTCACTTATGACAAACATTATCAACTTCATCAGTAGTTAATTTTCGCTATAGGCGAAACCGGTCCTGATCTTATGAATGAGTTATTATTTTTATTATAATGCCAAGTATTGATGACCTTAATGACATCTTAAAAATGGTCAATTTATTAATGTGCTTTTAACGAGTAGGTATCGAATGGTACGACTTTAATTAATCTGTTTTTGGATAGAGTATGAATAGAAGGAATTAATAAACAAGGTATACTTTTATTGAAGTGAGCTCTGAGCACATCATTGAGAAGTTTTGATCATCGACGTAAAAATTTTTTGAAAAGTTTTATATATGGGAATAGTTTGCGAGAAAATTGTTCGCAATAAAAAATAAGGCGCTCTAAAAATCTGAATATAATCTATTTTACTTTCTTATTTTTTTTTGCACAAAGTTTCGAAGAATTGAAGTGATTGATGTGAAAGTTATTGAAAAGAAAATTTGTATTTGAATCTGTAATGAGAATTAGCATCAAATCCAAATTTAATTCCTTCACCAGACCGAAGTAGGTTTGGAACATTAGTTATAAATAGATATTGTATTATCTGAGGCTTTTGATTAAATTAAATAGTTATTTTATCCTGTTGAACTAAGGAAACAAAGTTATCGCATAATTTATCATTGGAAACAAACCAAACTCATTAATTTAAATCAAACAGTGTATGCACAACCGTTGGTAGTATGTAAAACCGAAGCGCCAAAAGTTTACGACCCACCCTTACACAGGTGTGGTTTACATTATGTGCAAAGTCAGAGACATTGAAAATAAGTAACAAGATTCGCGAATGAACTTGTGTATGTTACAGTTGAAAACAAAATCTAGCTAATACCTGTATTAACAAAATACAGTCAATAACCGAAGTAAGCGGAAACTTATATTAACCAGTTAGAACGACACAAAAAAAAAAATCATATTTTTGAGAAATTTGAATTTTTGCACTATGCTGTCTGATTATTCTGTCAGCTTAAGCTGATTTATGCACTTGATATTCATGAAGATACCGAAAGGTAAAACGCAGGTGGTTTGCAAAAAAGTTCTTTAATTATATTTTTGGGAAGCCAAAAATACTGTACATCTTATTATGATTTCAATTGCCTTCAAACTATTTGGATTTATCTCAATTATTTGAATGTTTATGCACCAGATAATAGTTTCACAAATTTCTTGACAATATTAAATAAAGTCTTAAGACATCGGATTCTAGTTTGATTTCAATATTATCCTTTTGTAAAACATTTACAGTATAAATATTAATGTGTGTGCTCTGTTTCTGACTGGGTAGCTTCCTAAACTTTCTATGTGTTAACTGTTTTTTCTTGGTAGTAACCGGTGCTGATCTTTTTCACAGTATATGTGGAAATAGTACAATTAAACATGTGTTTTATTTTTTAAAATATCAATCATTATTTCTTTTGAATAGCACTTCGTCACATTGTTTAAGAATATTGTACGGTTTGTTCGATTGACATTTAAGTATCATTTAGAGTAGGCTTATAAATTTATAAACAAGATTTTTATACAGGTAGTAAATATTGGCGAGTGGTGTGCCGCGATATTTTGGAAAAAGTTGGTGTGCCGTAGAAGAAAATAGGTTGCGGAGCACTTTTCTTTTGCAAAATATTAACACCATACGCATAATGAACATAATCATTTTTACTTTTATATAAATGTATTGGCTAAATGGGTTTATCGTCACTGGAAACGAAAAATATTGTGTATTGAATGAAATTGAAAAGGAAACTTTTACAAAACGTTATGATGCAAAACTTGACCTGTTAGATTCATTTAATAAATTATATAGCATTGCTATTTTAGTTAGTGAGTAGTTAATACTGGTAAGTTCTATATATATCTGAATTTTGTCTGTAACTGTAGTTTGTACACTCGCCTTTGTCACCGTATTCTTAGATAGGGATGGGATGAGGCTCTACGTTTGTGACTTGTAGCCAAAGTTTGGCACCAGGGGACACCTTCAAGCCTAAGCGAGTTAACTTTGATTCAATCTGCATAAACTTGGCGCAAGTATAGTCATTATATCAGTGGAAAACTTTTGCGTGGGGTTCGCTTTTATTTCTGGATTGTGTAAGTGATAGTAAATTTTTTTACAACTGAATTTATTCGTTTTGTTATTTTTATGAAGAGACCCGCGGCAATGTAAGAGATGAGTTTTGCTATCATCAGATATGAGCTCTTATACAAATGCATAAATATCTTATTTACCACCAACAACTTCCTTGTCTTTATGTCTGAATCAACAGTGTTTTACAAGTATTGGATATAAATTAAACGTGGCATAATTTATTCAGTGGCATAGGATTCGATATATTTGATAAAATACAATTATATTTTTTTTTAAATGTCAACTCAGAACGCAGAGTGAATTGAATTTTTTGTTCGAGAAGTACTCGTTACTCAGCCTCTATTTTTCGAAAAGCGTATACATTGAAAAGATACGAGGACTATGGAAGGACTAATCGCTCTCACTACGTGCCACTTTACGAATCGTAATAGTAAGAAGTGTTTTATAACAGGACAAAAATTGATACCTTCAAACAGGATCGATAAATCAAATGAAAAAATATGCTCGTACGGGGCTCAAGCTCTTGAGGTCCGTCACGATAGCCAATGACGTTGACTACTGCACCACCACCCCAAGAAAATAATTGCTTAAGTGCGATATAATGTTTGAAATTTAAACTGGACTAACAAGAAGAAAAAATGTCAATAGAAGGTTCATATCTGAAAACACAGAGGTAAAAGGCATTGAAAGGTAGCAGGGCTTTACTTGAGATGTAATGAGATACAATTTATAAATCCGAGCCAGATTTGCTTAGTTTAAAATCATTTTCAATTGATATAATGGCAATGTCTCATTTTACTGTATACTATCTTCATATTCAACTTATTTAGCGTTTTTGATGAGCATACTTAATTTATCGTATAAAAAGTTATTCACAGATTTAGCTGTTACTAGTTTCAGTAAAAGATCACGCTTAAAGCTTGCTATTTTTTTTTTATAAACCATGTCCGCTCCCAACGTGGAGCATATGTAATCTTCACGAAGTTTATCACAACATATGTTTTCTACGAGAACTGCTTGTTACTCAGTTGCTCAACCTCTCGAGAGTATGTAGGTATAGAAAAGATACGAGGACTAGGACAGGACTAGTGGTTAGCTTATGCGTCGCTCTTTGGGATCGGAAAGGTGGGTTAGAGATTTTCAACAACACAAATACCCATGCCTTTGAACAAATTTATCGGCTAAAAAAATACGCTCGTACCGGGAGTCAAGCACGGGCGGTCCGGCACGCAAGCCAAAAACGTTGACACTGTGCCACGGACCGGACAAAATAGCTACTCATAGCAAAATTATTGTTTTTAAAAAAAAAAAATTAATTAAAAAATGATCATGTACATAACAATACAAGAACTACTGATTGAATTTGTATTAAATTGGTAGAACTCCATTATAATACGGTGAAAAAAATAAAAATGTTTTTAATTCTACAGAAATTTATTTTATCTCAATTTAATTTAAAAAAATTCTAAATTGTTTGACCGTGGCTTTCTTTTTCTGGGAGTTTTATTATCAATTACTAGTATTTTTTCAATTGAAATGTATCATTAGTATAAGCACTTTCTTAAATTTTAGTATTGTGTAATTACTGCAATGATTTATTTAAAATAATCTGAACAAGATAACCTTTTAGTACAACATATACGATTTTCCTCGCAAAGATTATCATGCATAAGCTAAGGACGATAAATGTTCCATAAAAGGCAAATAAAAGGGATTCCCAGTGATTAATATGTTAGTAAGAGCATGCGAGAAAATCGAAATGGTGGCGGTTTTATCGACAAATTCGAATTATCAATGCATGGACTGATATTGGTCAGGAAGACTCGCCTTCCTGGTCGTAAAACCGGCCGACTCATTTTATACAACCGGAGTTTACGACACGCGATGAAGCTTTTATCCGCTGCACTTCCATTCGAGAATATATAAGGTGACAACATATGGAAGAAAAAATTAAATACTAGCAAAGATTCATAATGAATTCAAAAATTTTTAAGAATTGAATAACTTTACATTAGTCAGTATGCGAAGCAATGTTCGAAAAATTTGTTAATATCTCAATCACGCTTTTTTGTATCAATGAACTTTTTGCCAGGTAAAAATAACGGTACGGGAACAGGAATCTTATCTCTCTTACTGATTGTGTTGGGAATTACTTGGTAGAACTCCACCAAAAAACGATGAAAAAATGGCAGTGTATTTTTGTTCTACAAAAACTATATAATATTTTTTCACTGTGTAATCTATTTTAGTTTAATACCAGAAATAAATCTCCTCAAGATTAACGTCGAACTAATAAAAAATGTGCATATTTAGTTTTGTCCAAAACCGTGTGATCATAAAAAATATCAAGAATCCAATTCAAATTGTTAGATTGATTGCTCAAAACTATATTAAAAATATAGTGCACACACATTGGGAGCCGATGCAATCAATCATGTCATCAGAACGATTGTACTATAGAACATTGATAAGTAAAGGCTGAAAAACAATTGTAAAAGATTCCTACAGTTTAAATGAATCATTCGAATTTTCCCTGAAAATTTTCCACAAATAATACAATTAATGCGTTTTCAATTTTAAAATTCAAAATTCGAAACAGCTATACTAAAAAAGTGAAAATTTGAACATTTTTCAAACCAATTTGTTTGATATTTTTTAATGTCTATGTCATAAATCATTTACTAAGATTTCCCTGAAAGTTTGGTCATCCACAGAATAGTGCTTGTCAAGGAAAAACTGTGCGCCTTTTAAATTTTATAGAAAATTCATTCTTTGGCGAAGTGACGATGGAACAAAACATGTCGTAAAAATATTTTAACGATTTTCCTCTATAATAGCTTTGGCATTTTTGCAAAGAACTGTCTTTTAATGAAGCGGAGAAAATTTTATTTCTTTTAGAAAATTTACATTTTAATAATGCGAACGTGAGACAACGTTACTTAAATATTAAATAAAAAAATATTAAGATATTAGTGAGTTTGACGGTTAAACAATACAGCATATTCAATTTTTAACAGATGAAATATTATTTTAAAGATTACAGAGATTTATGACTTTCATGAAAACATCAGTATCTTTTCAAGTTCATGTTAAGGTTCACTATTAAAAGTAAGTTTGAATTAAAGTAGAAAGAAAAAATAAAAATGATTGTACAATATATTGTGCAAATGCTATGCAAAAAAAAGATGTCTTGCGATGCTTTCCAGATATGATTTATGATTATTTAACAGTCCGCTATTAGACAAAAGGTGAAAATAATAAGACAACTGCATGAGTTTTTTTTACATTGACGAGAATAATATTGTAAGCTTACCACACAACTTTTCAAAGCCAATCAAGTAACTGTAGATAGAAAAATCATTTATTATTATTTTCATTTTAAGTATGCAATTTGTATATTATAATGTATTTGCTCTTGACTATTTCGGAAGTTTTTTTCTGACAAAATTCCTTCAATTCACTTTAGGTTAACAATAAGCATGCATATACAGAGTGTGAGTTGCTATGTTTTGCGTTTAACTACAGAAAGATTCACATGCGAATCAAGAAAAAAAGATTTAATAACAATTCAATTTCAATTTGATTAATGGTGCATATTTAGATGAATATCTTTGAAGGCAAAATATAATGTAATTGATTAATAACCAATTATCTAAGCTCAAAAAACTTAAATTTAAATATGAAGTAAGCTGAAGAATGAAATGAATCTTCGTTGATTGGCGCTAAGATTTATTATTATGAAATAACTATTTACTTACTCTCACTGTTTTTTGTCACATCGTATCCTTCATAAATCACTTTACAAAATCAGACAGCTCTCAAATAAAGCTCAAAAAAAATAATAATAAAGAAAAGTTCCGATTGAAAAGTTTTGACATGTGCGTCACGATTTTAATATTATGCTATAAACCAAGTGGCCTTAAATCCTAAGAGGGAAAGGAATTGGAAATTCTCACCCCTTGTAAACAAAAATTATATTTCCTGCCTTAGTCGTAAAACAAAATGAGAGCGGTTGACCGACTTCTGCAAGACAAGAGGGCGTGCTGACAAATAAAACAGCCTCCCTGCATACAGAAAAGCTTTATTTTTAAATGTGAATTTGTAAGTTTATACTAAATCTTTTTTGGTATTAAGCTAATGTAAAATACACATTATTTATACGCAATTGTTGATTTATCAACACAGCAATAATCTTTAAAGCAGATGTGTAATAGAAAATCTTGATATATTTTAAAGTATAATAGATCCTTGCATTGCTTCGTTTTTTTAACAAAATTGAATAAAAGTAATGTAGGCTTTATCTAAGTATTCTCAATACAGAAAACGCTATAAGCTTCTGTATGTGAAAATGATTAACAAATCCTAAAGCTGCATAATATTTTTATCTGTAGCTTTCACACCATGATGTCATTTTGCCGTATTTACCTTGACACAATCAAGTTCTTCTTTTTCCTCTCCAGTTCAAATTAAAAAAATCAAGAAGAAAATCAGTGACCCTCTCAGACAAGCTTGTAGTTGAAAATGATGACGTATCAAGCTACAAATTCATTCGTAATTTTGACTGAGAAATAAACTTTTATCACTGGTTGTTAAACTCTAATTTCTTCGAATATCACAGAAAAAAATAAGTTGAAAAAAAGAACATTAGACAAACGTTACATATTTTAAAATCAACCATTTTGCCTTCAATATATGTATTAACGCTGTTCCCATGGAAATCAAACAAAGAAAAAGGACACAAATTTCATAAAAGGATTTTTTTTTAAATTTCAAGCTTTGAAATTATCACTTTTAAGGTGTTCACTGTCAATACTTGGTGGAAAGGCATTATAATATAAATAATAATACATTATAGTACTTTTCCCACATAAAAATTATTAGATCAGAACCGGTTTCGCTCATGGCGAGCTTTGAAATTAGGTTTATTGAATATGAGAAGTGGTATGCAATTTTGTGAATTTACCAACACGTAAAATATACTAAGCTCTTTCCAATGATTATTGTTTTAAAACCAGATAGATATTTATGCAAATGAATGTCATTATGCTTTGAGCTGATACAAAAGATGAATTGCTTAGCGAAACTACCACACTGATTTTGATAAAATGAAACAATAATATTTAATACAAAAAAAACATTCTCAATTAAATATAAATGTTATTTCAAAGCTCTAAGCCTCAAAACGATATTCTTAAAATTTTACCGGAACTCTGTAAGAACAAAGAAAATAAAATCCTTCAAGACAATAATTAAAAAGAAAATTTACAGCGTGAATCCGACTGCGTGTGGTTCCGCAAAGAAGTTCATTGTCTTTTTTGAAAGTTTATGTACTTGTACTTATCAAGGGGGAGCTTTAGCGAGTAATTTATCAACAGTGAAAAATCCTGTGAATTGAAATGAAAGATATAATTTCCTGTTAAACTTTTATAAGTTACTTCGTAAACAATTATTAATCTTTTTTTTCATTTTCTTAAATGTATTTATTTGTAGATTTTTAAATGGCTTAAATATGTTTTTTTTTAAATTATTTAAAAACTCTTCATTTTTGATAATAAAATGTCGGTCTCAGTCATCTAAAGATAAAAGCTGTGCTCAAGTGATCAGATGGGTTCAGGTTAAAGGTAATTGCTTTGGACATGACATGCTTTGGCTATTATAAACTGTAATACCAAATATTTTTTCTAATAAAATTAAAAAAAAATGTCAAGTGCCCATACACAATTTCATTATAAAAAAATAAATACTTTTGAATGAAATAAAGCACATTGCCAGATTTAGTTCAACACAATGTTAAGTTCGTTCCGTATCATTACCAAAAAATATTTTATTTTCCTGGGAATTCTACGATGATTAAAATTATGAGTTTTAGTAGTTTTAAAAGTTTGTCATTCTGTATTGAGAAAAAATATTTTTGGAAGGCATTTAATGACAAAAATAACAATAATCTCTATATAACATCATTTTCCGACAATTCTTTTTGGTAGTTCTTCAAAATAATAGTAACTGAGTTCGATGATGCATCATCTAGCTTCATTAACAATTTCCCGTAACAGAAGTATTTATAATAGAAATAAAAATGGATTTAAGTCAATCTGAAAAAAATTAAGCGAAAGATAATAGACAAAGACGGATTTCTATAAATTTGCATTCGCATATTGGCAGGTTATTTAAATAACTGCTTTTCTGGTAAGTTAAATTTACTTAATTATTTCAGAAAAAGAATCACACTATAAACGTATTCTTTTGTTGGTTAATGTTGTTAATATAATATATTTTTTCTGTCTGTAGGAAGGTTAATGACGTTTTAATTAATACATAATATTAACGTTAATAAAGGTAAAGTAACGCTTCAAAAAACTCACAATTGATTTATTTATATATTTATTTAAAAACTATATAAAATACATGGCATTACAGCAAACGCCAATGCGCCATGCATTTGACAAATTAATAAAAAATATATAACATATAATACAGAAATAAGAAACAGAACATAAACATATTATTTACATAAGAAGATAATTTTTTTTAACAAAGCATCAAGTTCACTGCTGAAGATGTCCACATCAACAGGCAGCACATTTATCAGCTGAATAGCCCTTGCAACTGGAGGTTCAAAAGAACTACGTGACAAAGAAAATTGATTTGTCTCTGTGACGACCACATAGGTAAAAGCTGGGAGCATGCAAACTTAAATTTTCAAAGATGTCAGGGTTATCAACTTGGCCCCGAAGAAGAAGAGAAAAATGTTTCAATATTGAAATTAATCTTCGAGCTTCAAGAGAGTGTTCCCTAAAGAAACTTGATTGGATAATATTCCATTAATGAATTGTCATATGGAAAATAGTTGAATTCTTTGAAATAATAATAACGCAGAATTTTTTTATGAACTCGCTCCAGTTGCGACTTATATTTATATTCATATGGACCCCAAATAATAGATCCATATTCTAGCTTGCTTAAAACAAAGGAAACATAAAGAGTACGAAACACAGTAGGGTTTTCAAATGGCTTACTTTGCCGAACTATGAATCCAAGAAGTTTACTAGCCTGCAGGGTAATTGAAGAAATGTGGGAATGAAACGTGATAGAAGAGTCAAATGTTATACCGAGATCAACAACTTTAGACAAACGTTGTAAAGTCATATTCGATATCTCATATTTATATTTGATTTAAATGTTTAAAAAGGTTTAGGTAATAAAGTTGTGGAAAAATGCTATACGATTTATATCGAAGAATGGGTAATTAATTGAACCCATATTTAATTACATGCACAATTTCGAAAGGCTCACATGTGCCATGTCGCGTTTCCATTGATAAGTTGAAGACAGTTCTCATTGAAATAATTATTATATGACTAGCAGCATTATACTCATAACAATGGAACAAAGCTCAGTTTTGTTAGTATAACTTTAGAGTTGGGAATGTAGCAACAGCAGCTCGCCTCGTTTTACGATGCAATGAATCCTCGCAAACATTTTAGTCATTGGCTGTCGGGCCGTTGTCGGGATTGACGGGGAGGAAAGCCTCCTTCAGAGCATTATCTCTGCACAACCCTTGCGCCCCTATAGTTCTTCACCAGTCAGTTGAATTACAATCGTACGTCAAATTGAAACTGGGAAGGTTTTTATTCAGAAGTCGATGAAATACGATAAAATAAACCAAAAAACAAATTGGGTTTTTACAGACTTAAAGGATGTTATTTATATATATATACATATATTGGTGCCATGCCAACATACAAATCACGTTAATGTGGTCAACAACCAGAAAACCATAGCAGTCATCACCCCACTTATTCTTAGCAATGTATTTTAATTCTACAGAAATTATTTAATATATTTGTTGATAGCTATTTCGGCTAACGCCATAGTTCTGTCGATGGTGTAAGCCGAAATAGCTTTCAATATTAAATGATTTCAGTAGAATTAAAATAAATTGTTATTTTTTTCACTGTGATACAAAAAGTTTTATTTATTGACGTAAGATACTTTTACACCACGGATTCAATCACAATTAAAGTAAGGTAGTTTTTACTAAAATTCAGGTAATTTTATTACAATTTTCAGGTGTTGATTGTCAATGATTGGTGAAATGGTATTATATTAAAAAAACACATAAAATTCGTTAGGATCAAAACGATTTCGCTCATTGCGAGCTTCTTCATCTTAATTAAATTCCGATCAGTTGCAAATGCTTGCGATGAGCAAAACCTGTTTACACACATAAATTTAATGTGGAATAAGCACAAAAAGTGTGATATTATTATTCAAAATAATATTTATGTTTTCCTTGATTTTTTTTTGCTAATTTCAAATTGCTTTTGGGCAATTATTCTAAATCTTGTGTGATAAAAGTTAAGCCACGCTTGTTCTAAATAAAAGTAAAAGCTTAAGCAAGACTAGCTTTCCAAGATATGTATAATAAAACAAAAGCTAAGGGATGTTGAAAATTACAACGGGGGTGAATTGGTAGCGATAACAACTATCCTAGACGTTATAAACGCTAGAAGACTTTACCTACAATAACACTAAGTAAACTTCCCTGTGTGACCTCAGAAAGGGTAGTTTAAATTTATTAGCTTCAGTGAGAAATAAATTTTATAGTTCTTTGTCGCATGCTTTTTATCACTCGTATTTTGACACGTAAAAATAATTGACTATTTGAGTCCGAACATTTTCAGCGGAAAAAAATAAGGTTTGCTGATAAGCAAAAAAGGATTATTAAAAAAAGAGATTTTGTTCGACTTATTTCCAGGCAATTTATAAACATGAAGCAATAAATTATATTATTAGTGTTCTTTTAGTTATTCAACGTTTTTTCATGACAGGTTCTATCAACACAGTAAAAAATGGTAGTCAATTTTGGTAAACTAAAATACATTGCTATTTTTTCATTGTGTTATAATAGAGTTCTTCGAAATAAATGCAAATTTGATCAATAAAGTGTCTATTGATTTATGAGTTTGCGTTACTATCTACTTCGAGGGTTCTTAACCGCGTGCCCGCGAAGCCATTTTCGTGCGCCTGGCAAGGAAATAATGATAAATAAAATGTTAATTGAAATCTCAAAAATATTAGCATAATATCTATCTTATTTTCTGAATAGGCTATTTTCCACTGTCAGTGAGTTTAAGGGAAATTGTCATTGAACAATCGAAATTCATTAATGTTTATCAAATATAGCGGTATTTGGGGTATAAATCTTGCATGAATAGTGCGGTTAATAAAGTGTCAATATTGTGCACTTGTTTGTATCCTTTATCTCTAAATCCTTTGAATGCAGACATATGCATTAATAAAATAGCTAGTTCCCTAGCGGAAATTTTTCAAGAAGACACGCCAAATATTGAAGAAGAAATTTTATATTTTCAAAATGACATCATCTTAAAATCGAATGGACTGACGTTTGGAATTTAGCTGACCATAAAAAGTACCTACCCTCTTTTGAAAAAGGAGCTTACAAAATAAAGTCCTGTTTTGGTTCCACATATTTGTGTGAATCTTTGTTTTGTACCATGAAAATAATAAAATCAAAACAAGGCCTTGACTTACCAATGCCAACCTTGATAATTGTTTACGATTGGGATTATCATCTTACACTCCTCATTTTGAAAAGTTAGCTTATGACATGGAATGTCAAATATCGCACTAAATGTGAAAAGCATTGATATTAATACGGAAAGAAAAATAACAATGTATTTTAATTCTACATAAATTATTTTTAAATATTTGTTGATAGCTATTTCGGCTTACGCCTTCGTCAGAACTATGTTTAAAACGTGTATTAGGGATAGCTTATATACCCTTTGCTAGACAGGGTGCCTCCTACATAATCTCTTTCTGTTGAAACCATACCGACGTCACATGAAAGAATTTAAATAAGTTTGATTTATTGGTCTTAAGTAATGGTGGGAAACAATAATTTGGGTATTTTTTGGGGGATCGTGTGAAAGCACTTAAAATCTGCAATTTCTAAGTGCATCTATTTTAAATTGTTTTAGGTTTATTGTTTGTTAATGGTTTTAACAGAGGTGAGCTATTAATTGTGATCTGATCGTTAAGAATTTCATTGGACTGATTATACCTATTAATTTCAAGCTGTTCCAATGCATTCAGTTTGAGGCCCTTATTGCAGGAATGTAAACGAATCGGGACCGAATTCGGATTATGTGCTAATTCTATAAGGTGATTTGCATATTGTGAATCAGTTTTTCCATTGTTAAAGGATCTAACATGCTCGTTAGCGCGAATGGATATCTTCCTACCGGTCTGTCCGACATATACTAAATCTACCAAGTAAATGCCTACTCAATCAATAGCATTGATTTTGTTTGTAAATGTTAATAAATCCATAATCATCCGATTTATAATAAATGTTTTAGTAATAATAAAATGAATGTTACAAATTTAATGCTGCCAAAGGAACAATACTTAAATAAATGCATAAATATGTGTACCTAAATCTTGTTTTTTTAAAAAATCCAGCATGTGCCCGTCACTCATTTCTTAAATCTAAAATGCACCCGTCACTGCAATAAGGTTAAGAACCCCTGATCTACTTGATGGATAACTGTCAATATGGTTTTAAGGGATTTTTGAAAATCATATACATATATTATAAAACTTATAAAATTAAGAAATGAACCGTCAATATGGGATAGAAATAACGATTATAACATTAGCTTAAAGCGTTTAAAAGAAAATTTAACTATCATATTATTTTAAGAATCAAATTTACGAAGATTGATGTAATACTGAGTATAAATTAATATTATTTAATCGGCCGTTAGGAATGAATGATATTACATTTTATAATAAATTATCTTAAAAAATAGAGTACTGCAGTTCTAATGGAGTTCAACCAAGTAAATTCTAAATCAATAAAATCAATACAGTGTTCGTTTCAAGAGAATTATTTTATAATTGATGAAACTGAATGGTTCAAGATTGAACAACAAATAAAACATTTTATTTGAAAATGTTAATTTTCGGTGTTCTTTTATAACAATATATAAATTCAATAAACTCATGAATTTTGGAAATATACATAAATATATCATTAAGTCATACAAATACTATACATTCTCTTAAAATAAATATAAATTTTATTCCGCTATAATTCGTAACTCTTAATTATTGTTACTGTATATTAACAAAAAAATGTAAGGATTGTGGGTGAGTAAAGAAGTTAATTTAGCAGGGCTCTAAAGTCGGTAAAAAAAATTCGACTCCAACTCCAGCATTTACCAAAACCACGACTCCGACTCCGAATCCAACATTGTCAAAAAACACGACTCCGACTCCGACTAAAAAAATTTAATATCGTCACATTTTTTTGTCTAATTTTCCTATTTATGTGTATTCAATTAAATATCAACCCTACCTATCCGGCCAATAGGCAAATTTTACATATTGTATGCAAAATTAAAAAAATCAAACTTTTCAAAATTTTAGACTCCAAGTACGACTCCGACTCCACAGCCCTGGAATTTAGGGTTGATAACAATGATGATGATATTATTTAAGTATACTTTCATGAAAAGATCACCTCACTTGAAAAAATTCTTTGTGTAGAGGGCAAATACGGAAACGATTCAAAAGAAACAAACGCTACGCAGCACTTAGACCGAGCGTCCGGTCAGTGTTTGGCGTAGACCCCGCGTAGAGTGTACCCCCCAGATAAGTTTTATATGACGCGTGTTAAATGGCTTCGAATTGCCTGGAAAATAGCTGACAAAAACCTCTCAAAGAATTGCACCGGGCAGGCGGAGGCTGTCATTAAGTAAAGAGGCCCATCCTGTGTTTTTGATGTGGCCCAGAGTGCTCGACTCGGATGGTTTCATTTATCATTCCGTAAACAATGGGCCGCTTAGTCGAACACAAGCGATACTGTTATGCACTATCCGCAGTCATACATTATTGCTTGAATGAGTATTGTTCCAGGGACGAACTGTTAGAAAAGTTGGTGTATTCGTGTGAATTTAAAAAAAATAAACATTAGAGAATATGTTGGATCCACTAAATTTTATGTGAAACTACTAAAAATGTTTTATTATTTATATTATAATGCCATTCCACCAAGTATTGAGAGTTAACACCTTAAAAGTGATAAGATAATGTATATGAGATACTCATTTCAGATACCAATACATTAACCAAAATTGAAGTTTTTTTAATAAACTTCAATAATGATTTTAAAACTAAAACCCCATAATCTAAACTAGATCGAAAGCGATAGAATCAATTTTCGGCATTATAAAAAAATCTATCCATGCTATGAACACAATTAAACATGTACCTAAACTTTTAAGTATTCAATGTGATTTATCAAAAAAAAATCGTATATGCACAAAAGATACATTAGATCCTTTCTTTAGAAACATCTAGATATTCAAAAGGCAAAATATTGTCAATGTAGTAATTTATATTAAACTAGTATTGGAATCCGGCTTCGCTCTGACCAGTTTGGGGTTATGTTCAGCTCGGCGCGTAAATTCAGACCGGCCAAGTTGAAACAACTTTTTTCAAAATTCAAAAGTCTAGGTCAATTAAAATGAAATTAAAATGAACATTTCAGACTGGCATTGACATTTCACAGCCCCTTTCATATATTTACAGCCCCATTCTCGCCCATTAAAATGTCAAAATTCAAGGAAAAAATCTAATTTGCTGTCAAAGAAATGTCAAATAATACCTTCACGTAAATAAAAACATTATTATTTTAATAAAAGCCGGGAAAAGTTCAGTAGAAGACTAATTTATTACATTTTGACTAAATGTCTTCGTCGATAAAAAAATCAAACATATTTTCTTTCATATTCGTTTTTATGGCAACTTAATGACCAACAATGCAAAAGGGAATTACTGACCCACAGACATACATACGCTGTTTCGGTTTTATATATGTACTACTCGATACTCGAGTAATTGGAGTCTCTACACACACATTGATAACGAAACAAATTTACCGTTGAAACTTTCGCGAGCGAAATCAATTCGTTTATTTGAACTTGCAACAACAATGCAAAAGGGAATTACAGACACACATCCCCCGTTTCGGTTTTATATATAAGATTAAAAAGGACCACATCATTGATCCACTCTTATGTTTTCAATTGTTTGCTTAATTCATCAAAAACGCTGTTGCATTTGTTTTTAGATTTATTGATTTTATCACAAAGTTATTTTATAAAAGTTTAAATATAACATTATTCTTAAGATGGATTCGGAGGTAATTTTGTGGAAGTTAATTCAAATATAAAATTTTAAAAGATTATTTAACGTATTTTGTTACTAATTGTGTAATTACTACTATCCCAAAATTTGCTTACGTAAAGAAAAACTTATTCATTCGCTGTTCAAGAATGAAGCTAGTTACAACTAGAATTAGAAAGCTCACATATGGCATAAGTTTGAGAAATTGTATGAAGCTTGAAATGTAAGATATCGGTCATGTTTTGTTTTGCTCATAATTCCATCCGAGTCACTGCCAGATGTTAATAAAGTCGACAGGCTCAAGCGAAATGCGAAGATTTGATTTAATTTGTCGGACGATGCATCCATTGTTTGTTTTGACGGCTCTTCTACCATTCACACTGGTAGCATAATAGTTCTGAAATGTAATATATTATATTTGGCAGAAGTCTAGAAGCAACAGCGCACGTAGTCTTGTGAAACGGAATTATACGTCAGTTGAATCGTTGTGGATTCTGAATTTAATTAGTAAGAGTACTTTATTAATTATAAAGATGTGGTAAAAAGGCAAAATTTCATTGATCACATTTAAGGTGTTAACTACTCGCCACATTACTTTGAAAAGGTTCTAACTGCTCTTGAAACTGTTTTAAGATAAGAGCGTTTGAAACTTCAATTGATTAAAATTCACTTGTTACAATGAGCAAGTAAAAGTGTTTCAAATTACTTATTTTAAGCATATTTTTTCCCAACTCTTGCTGGGAAATAATGATGATAATCTTAGAAATTCAGTAAAAAAGTGTGCAGATGCAGTGCAATTCCGGAATTCAACCATAAATAATTCTGAAATTCAAAAATATAATATATTTTTTTTAACGCTCATATAATTATTGGTAATGCTCGCAATAGCCAGTCCTGATATTTATCAGAATATAATTATGTAGAAGAAAAAACTTTAAAATGTTTAACTATGATTTTTATATTTTTTATTTAGGAAAAGTTACATACATAAATATGTTTAGATACAAATACAATATCAACATATTGGAAATGAATATTTCGAATTCAAATTTTCTATTGAGACAATTTCACAAAAAAACAAAAGTAAACTAACCACCTTAAATACTTTAACTATCACTTGTTGGTGGAATACATTATTTGAATAATTATGTAGTACAACTTTCACATATAATTTGACCAACACCGAACATAGTTCAACTACAAACTAAATTAGTCCTTTACCTAAAAATAATCGGCTAACTACTGAGAAAATCTTATATATAAAACCGAAACGGCGTATGTATGTCTGTGGGTCTGTAATTCTCTTTTGCATTGTTGGTCATTAAATTGCCATAAAAACGAATATGAAAGAAAATATGTTTGAATTTTTATCGGCGAAGACATTTAGTCAAAATGTAATAAATTAATCTTCTACTGAACTTTTCCCGGCTTTTATTATTAATAATAATGTTTATTATTTACGTGAAGGTATTATTTGACATTTCTTTGACAGCAAATTAGATTTTTTCCTTGAATTTGGACATTTTAATGGGCGAGAATGGGGCTGTCATCAAATTAAATAAAGTTTGTGATTTTATTATAACTCTATTTTGGATGTTAGATTTTGTGATATAATTATGTCGAACATTAAATAATTATTGGTCGCTTAGTCCGAGCGACGCCGGGTAGCAAAACTAGTATTCCATAAGAATTGAAAAAATATTTGTTTATACTTTGATGATTTATTCACTAATTTTAAACACAATAAGCACGTTTTGTATTCGAAAAATGTATTCAAATTATGTATTTTACAAATATATGATTAATTTTTTCTTTCATAAATAAATAAGAGCGTTTTTATTTAAAAAAAATACATATTATTGTAATATGAATAATTCATATTGAAATGAAAAAATGTTCCAATAAACTTAACTATTACAAACGTATAGTTAGTAGTGTGTGTTTTAAAGAGTTATAAAATATATTACCCATTTCAAACAACTACAGTGTCCAATTTTAATATGAAAATAATTTACAAAATGTGTTTTCGTCATTAATTAATACTTATAACACAATAATTAACAAAGCATGGCCATATTAAAGTGAAAAGGTTTCACGAGTTACGGTCTTAATTTTAATTACATAGAACATGTACACAAATATAAAGGATGTTTGGAATTGTGTATTTAATATAAGCAATATCGTAAACGCGTGAAAATGTTCTCTCTTATTGGTTTTCTCTGCGCTTACAGCCAGCAGAGATATAATAAGTTACACATTTATTTCTACACGTACAAAGTTTACGCAAAAAGTTGTAACTAAAATTCACCACAATCCTACGCTCAGTGAAATGAGAAAACGTAAAAGTATTTTTCATGTTTTGTTTTCCGGCAATTTTCGCAGAGAAAGTATCAATATAAAGACAACACCTGTTTACTTATTTTCCTTGCAATTGTGTTAGAATAATATTTAGACATTGTTGTTGTATCAACGCCTTTTGTAACTGATTTTTATTGAAAAAATTATGTTGTTTCACAAAAGCGTAACTGCAGTAAAAAATCAGCAGATATTTGAATGCATTATAAATAATCGTTTTATATTCTATTTTTTTTTATTTATATTGACACAAAATGGAAGAAATAACATCAGTTAAATCTTATTGCGTTGCTCTAATTCTAATGAGAACATTTTTCATGCATGTTGCTTTGAGCCAAGAAGTGGTTCGGTGGTTCGCAATAAGTGGAATAATCAATAAACAATGCACTTAGTGATTTTCTCTGTCACGAAGCATACGGGATGGGGGGGGGGGGGTAAAGCGAAGGCGAAGGAAGAAATCTTCATTCCTCGGATGCAATGGCCGACAAATTACTGTCATCGAATCGTAATGAAGACCAGGTGCTCACAACACATCGAACGCAATATTTAAAAATATATAATCGTATAATTCTAAACTCCCGTTCTAAACAAGAAGACATTTCGTTCAACTCTTGTATTGTAATGTTAAATTTTGCCTGGCTGAGGGTGAAACCGAAGTGTTGCGAACTTATTAAGAAGTGGTTGCTATTTTATCCAATGATAATGAAACTCATTTACCAAATAAAATCTTGTTGTTTAAACAGAAATTTTAGAGAAATCTTAATACAAGAAATAATCAAAAATTTGATTGTCTACAATTACTGTTCAGAAATTGTCTGCAATAATTTAGACACTATATAATATTTGTGTGTGTTCTTGTTTTTTTGATTAATGATTGCCTAAATATGTTCGAAATATCATTCCAATCCCTGGTTAGAAAAGTAAGGTCACCTTAAGTAAAGTTTGAAAGAATGTCGTAAAAATGTTTGTTATAGAACAAAGCATGACTCAGTGGTTTTATTTTACTATCAACATTTACCAGTTGAAAATGGTCGTTGGTCAAATTTACCAAAATCATTTGATAGCATTCCTGGAACTAGAAGAAAAAGGGCATTTTCAAAATGTAATACCTTTTTACTAAGAATTGACAGTTGGCAACAGACATATGCCGTTAAATTCATTCTTATTCGATCTTCTTTAGTATGATGAATTGAGATTAAAGGGGTAAAATACAAACAATCAAAATACTTTAAAATAAGTGCCTTATTTTTGGGGTACATCCTATATCAATTAATAACAACTATATCTTGAACTGATTGCTTTTAAAGATAAAAAAAAGTAACCTCAAATATGTGTATTTAACAGTATTTTCCTCGGTATGTATACAAATCATTTTGTTTTGAAAAAGATTACTTATTATAGAGTTCCAAAGACTTCAAAGCGGGTCGGGTATCAATTAAAAATCTGGTGAAAGAAGATTTGCTTTTATTTGAGCAAAATAAATAAGCAAACCACTGTGTTTGCAATAAAACTGAAACAAGTCAAAATATTACGGATAACCTTTGACCTTTAAAGTATCAAATAACGTATATTTGCCATTATGAAAATACTCCAATGAAATAAAACGCGAAACAAGGTATGAAAGTATTTTTGTAATCGAATCCGAGCTCTATAATTACTCTGGGAGTAATTTATAAAATATGGACGACTAATTATTATAACTCATCCCAAAATAAGTAAATAATGGTATAAATTCCTTAAAATCCCTTTTCGGGGCGGGTAATTTGCGACAGGTTCTCTCAGTAATGGAATAAAAGGTGTGCTGGCTGTGAAATATGAGGAGACCAAATTTTTTTATTACCTTGTTCCGTCCCTGGTGAATAATTAAAATGCAATCTAATTATCAACCACGGTCTTAACTGGTTTTTATATTCAATTATTTGCAAATAATTTAGCATCGAAAAAAATTGACGTTGAATTGAATTTTATAAAATTTTAATTATTATCGAATTTCAAACGATATTTATGAATCGATAAGCTGAAATTTATTTCACCTTATTTGATCAGTACTATTAAGCCTTAATAAATTTTTACTAGTTGGTATCTAAACTAAATAATGGTGGTTACTAAAAAAATCTATAATATATTTATATAGAATAAAATAATAACCAGAAAGATGATATTTTTATTGCAGTAAAATCATATTGGTCAGTCACTTATTTTGACAAAGCTCTAAGATTGTTATTATTTCCATGATAAAATCTTCAAGATCATTATTTCTCAGCAAGAATTGTGACAAAAAATGGTTAAAATAAGTAATTTGAAACATTTTTACTTGCTCATTGTTTTAAGTGAATTTTTATCAATCGAAACTTCAAACACTCATATCTCAAAACAGTGTCAACAACAGTTAGAACCTTTTCAAAGTCAGGTGTCAAATTGTATTTTTTTTAAATTGGACACTTATGAAATCCCACATTTTACATCGGTATGTCTTCCGTAAGGTACATTATATTCTTCATTGTATTATTTCGTAAATTTTTTTTGGACATCATTCTTCTAAAACTGATGAGTCAAAAAATACGCACTGTTTAGTGTGTTTGGATCAAGGGTGGGTATCAGCATAAAAAATATTTCATGCCCCATTGGGATTTTTCCATTTCTTAAATCATTGGTTTTGCTCAAAATAGTCATGACACGAAATGAACAAGATGGTGTAGAACATGTCAAGTTGACACGAGTAAAAGCTTCAAGGTTGGGTTGGGTGCAAATAACTGTGCTGTAACAGTAAAATTTATTGCAAATAATATTGACCTTATAACGATAAAATATTTTTTTTGCCATGAATATCAACGCTTCTTTCAACGCGGCTGGTTCTAAATTTACTCATACCTCACCACTACTACTCAATAAATGTATAGGTTTGCATTTATATCGTTTGTTTTTACATACAGTATGGTATATATGTAGTATATAAAATAAAGTCTGATTTAGAGTATCTAAAAATATGCTTTTTTAGTACCCATTCCACATTTGATTTATTTATAATAGTTCAGGACCAGTTTCACTCATATCGAGCATTATCAACCCAGCCCTTGTCTAGAAAAATGTTTTATACAAAAATTAGCATGTTTTTTGAAATATGGAGAAAACTAAACCAGTCTTGTTCTTAGTTTTTTCTTTTAATATTTTAAGCCCAATAATCATAGTACCATGCCATAGTACTAACATTAAACAATGCACAATAACATACATACTCAACATTGTTCAATTGATTACTAAACATTGATATTTTTATTATTAGATACAACATTCTTCAGGACATGGGCTCAACTGATGATCAGTTTATAATGCTCGCGATGAACGCAACCGGTCCTGATCTCAGTAAATAGTTTGTATGTTTGTTAAGTTTATACTGAAACCATAATATTGCTTCATGGAGAAAAAAATTAAGTATTAGAGTGGTCAAGTTTTTAACATTAGACATTTACTAGAGCCATTGCCAAAAACGCCCTTTTTCAAGTGCTAAATACAAATAATAAATCATTTTTAGTCCTTTTTCCACATTCAATTTATAAGATCATGACCGGTTTCGCTCACGGTGAGCATTATCAACTGACGAATAATGACAGTGCTCGCCATGAGCGAAACAGGTCCTGATCTAATAAATTTAATGTGTAATAAGTACTAAAAATGTCTAATTATTATGTCATTTCACCAAGTATCGACAATGAACATTATCAACTGATGAATGTTGAAAGTGTTCGCCATGAGCGAAACCGGTCCTGATCTAATAAATTTAATGTGTAATAAGTACTAAAAATGTCTAATTATTATGCCATTTCATCAAGTATTGACAGTGAACACTTTAATAGTGATAAAAGTATGCCTTTACGTAGGAATCAACATGTTAAACAAAAGATGGAATAAAGTTCAAGCAAAAGTATTATGAATTTTAATTACAGTCGAGCTGGAGCGTCTTGTAGTTTCCTTTTGTATGACTCTCGATGGGTAAGTCAGTTAGTTTTTTGGAGTGATGTTTTCATTTCAGCTCGCGCGTCTGCCGCTGTAATTAAATGTAAACGTTTCGTGGTATCTCCTTGAATGTGTTGGGACAGACACCTGCTTAGTTTCTTTAATTAAGCACTGTTGTATCAACGCTAAAAGAATATTTAAAGTATTTTTATATTGTTCAAATTAATATAAACGTTAATCGTAGTTTTATAAGTTAAATACATAAAACATATTTTATTGTTTCACATTTATTCTGATAAAGATCAGGATTGGTTTTTATCATCATGAGTATTATGTTCTGATGATAATGCTCGCTGATCTCGCTATTCAGTTGATAAATCTCGCGATGAGCGAAACCAGCCCTGATCATTATGGGAATATTTATCAAAGTAGTACTATGCAATGTACATTGATTATTAAAAATAAAGCCTTTTTTCTATGTAATATACACACAATATAATTTTTTGTTGCAATAAACTTGTTTTTTCAAATCCCCTATATAGATATTGGTGGGCGGTGAGAAAACTTTACCATGACAAATAAAAAACGTAGGCGGTAGGCGGTAGGCATAATAAGGTTGACGACCCCTGGTCTAATACAACTGCTTTTCTTCTCGATAGTATTGTTTGGCTGTTATTTTAATTCATTTTGAATATTTTTGGACATTATAATGAATTTTTACTCACTTCATGCAAACAAAATTACGAGTCTTTAAAATTTTATCCGATCTTTTGTTCCGTAAATAGATTCAATTCGTTGCAGTCAGGGCTTCTTTACAAAAGCTAACATTTTATTCGCTGGCTATACAGAAAATGATATCCGCCGAAATTATAAAAAAAACATACTGTTTTTGATACTTGTTTATTCAAGCGTGCATCTTTTCAAATATTAAATGTCAAAAGACTTTATAATATTAATAAGCGTTGCCTCAACTTCAAACGTTTTCAAGCCCATTCAGCGTATTAGAAAACTTGCAAAAGCCATTGCTTTGGGATGAAATATAAATTTTTCCCTCTAAGAGAAAGTTATTTTGCGAGAACAAGTTTTTAATCAAAAGTTGCCATAATGCGGTCTTTGCCATACAAATTTAAAGTTTTTTTTTTACTGCGTTTACTTATTGCAGTTAAGTGCATGAAGGTTTCGACAAAAAATCTGGAGGCGTTAAGAAACTAAACATGTGAAGCAGTAAAATACTTGTAAGTTAATTTTGTAAGCCTTGAAAACTGAGCTTATAACTCTTAAACCACAACTTAATTAACAGGACAGCGTAAGCCCTAATTATAATGAAGTGAGTATTTTAAAAGATTTTTTTCACGTTTTTTATATTCCTTTAAGATTTAATAGTAACTCAAAATTAATGTATAATATAACATAGAAATAATATAAAAATTCAAACGAGCCGCTTCAAGCTCAGCTATTATCGTATTATTTAAAAGTCACTTTTAAATAATATGGGTACAAACTCTTTCTTATCCATCCATTTTTTTAAAACGACTTGTAACGGGAGGCATCAGCTCAAAGCCATTTCTTTCTCACTATATTGATTGAATTGTCATTTAATAAGTAAAACTCTATTATAACACGGTAAAAAAAATGTGGTACATGGTAAAATGTGTGTGGTTATTCTTTCTCATTATCCTTAAACTTTTACGAAAGATAGAGGATGAACAACAAAGAAGAAAAAAATTCTCGTAGAACAGTCTCTGTTGTAATAAACTCAAAGATGAGATAAAAATGATCCATATTAGAACCAGTAGTCAAACTTAAAAAAAAGAAGTGAATTTTTTTTTTTTTTATATAAGAACTATTAACTCTTTACTCTACCATACTAATGTGTACCGTACAATTTTAAAGATTAACGAATTTATACTAGGTAGTGTGACCAAAGGTCTATTGAATTCTGAATACCTGATAACATTTAGGTGTTTGTTTATTATCCCTTTAATCGCAACGTCTTGTTTTTAAACGTTTTCTTTTCTTGCTCAAACTTGTGCATTTCTTCTAAATGAAAATTCAATTTTTCAAGAATGCAAAAAGTCTATATTCGAACAATGATAAGATATTCAAACAATTTTAGTCTGTGCCATATTTCTACAAACTAAGGGATCTGTGATAGTTAAGCTGCACATATTTCTAATAGAACATCATAAATTTTATAAACGTTTGAGATTAACAAAACATACAAGATATAAAAAACTGTCAAAGTAGATGGTCAATAATATAGTATTTTTAGCTTCACCATTGTTACAGAGAATAAATTATAATTAATCATAGCCACACATCATTTACTCGTAGAAAATGAACATCAAAAGCATCCATTTAATTTAAAAAAAAAAACTACACTATTTCCTAAATTTTCAAGACAATTCATTGAACCTTAAACGTTGACTGATTGAAACTGTCACTTCTAGAATCAGAGGCTCAATCAATTAATTCAGTTGAAATATCTATTTTGAGACACCATTTAGTATTCTCCATCAAATTAGCAATTAAATAAAGACAAATAATAATTAATAATGAACAATAGTCTGTAAATGTCAGTTGTTAGTTTTAAAAAATATCCATTGATGTTTAAAAACTCGTATAAGATGTAGTTGATATATTTATCAAAAAACTTCTGACAAATAAAATCACCATCCAAAAAACATGGCGATAGTGTAATTTAAATAAAAGGATGTAGGTTGCTTATTGGTGGAAGAATAACTTTTTTAAAATTAATGGAATGGTTCAAGTTATATGTACTTGTTTAGTACCCATTAGATAGTGGATTTAAAATAATTCATTTCATTCAAAGCATATTTAGTTATAAACAACTTGGTAATTGGATGATATGTACAGGCACATTCAATGTGAAATTGAATGCATTTGATCTGAAAAGCAAGCCCCAGACACGCGGTTACTGTTAATGATGACGCTTCGTAGATTTGTAGCAATGCATGAATTTTGACTGGATTACAGGTAGCCCTCAACTTACTGCCGAGATACGTTCCTGAACTTTGGTCATCAGTCGAATTTCATACAAAATATGTATTAAAAAAAAATCATGTATGAGCATACATATATATATAAATTAATATTTTTTTACTGTTTAATTTGTGGCTATTTACTAAAAAAAATACAGTTACATCTTAAATCTGGTAAAAGCTCCCATGGGTTGCAGTATACTGGTGGCATTACTTTATTCTAAAAAAATTGTAGTGATCGTTAAATGTGATAATTGTAGATTGAGGATTATGTCCTTTACCACAAACAATGCGTTTACCAGTCATTATGTGAACACTTTATACTAATTACTATTTGCCTCAGAATTTAAATACGTTTATGTTTTATTATATGTTTAAAAAAATGTCTAAATTTGCAGATGCCATTATAATTAAAAAGAAGATGCTATTTTTGTTTTTAAGCGAGGACTATCTGTTCTGTACTTAACGGTGAAATCCAAAATTTATAAGAATGCATTATTTTATCTAATTCAAATATTCACTCTCTCACCCATCTAGTATGTAAACCTAAAATTGATAAATAAGACAGAGATATATGTACACTGATTGCTCTTTCAGAAAAAAGCTTGTACGTTCATTTTTATGATTTCAGAATACTTTAAACACAGCTTAAAAGAAATAAACAGTAAGACGAAATGAATTCCAGGAAGTAAAACATCATTAATATTCGAGGTTGAAGCCTTCAATCAAAACGTAGATTCGCTAAAATCAATATTTTATGTTAGACCTAGCCAGGTATTGAATTTCCAATCGACGAGGAGATATTTTACCGCAAAGTTTGCGCAATGAAATATGCAGGAGCTAATTAAATATAGTGAATGTTCTACATACAGCATTGATGAGTCGATTAAGATGGATTTATTTTTAATGGATTTCTTCAAATAAAAACGAATTCTTTGTAACCGATTCAATACTGTGTTAGAATGATATCTACTCTCTCTTTATTCCGTATTATGACCACCAAAGCGAGATGAATAGTTTATGATCTGTAATAAGTTTTAGCATGAGATTTATTTAATACAAAATATTCATTATAATGAACGATATCCAACGCTTAAAATTGTAACGTTTTGAACTCATTTCGGTGTGATTGTGGGAGTTGAACGTTATAAAAGCTTCATTGTTATGAAGGTAAGGAATAGATTTTTTTTAGTGATATCATTGTGAAAGGTGGCCACGAAACATTGCCTGCATATACACAGCCGGTGGTCGTAGCAAACCAAAATGCATCACATTTAGAAGTGGAAATTGTTATAAAAATCATGATTTAAAATGGAAATTAATTATCACATTTAATGAATGGGCAATAATTGAAAAATGCCATCTAATTTTTATTATATTAACTTTAGTTATTAAATCAATTTAATCGGAAGGAAAACTATATAAACAATCACATAAATAATTTAAATTAAAACAAATTATTTCCTGAATATTTCAACCACTTGTTTTAATAATTTATGATTAAAATAAAGTTATCTATTCCTTGGCTTTGCGTAATAGGATTTTGAATAATATTCGTCTTGAATCAAAATCGTAAATGCTTTATACATCGTATTTATCAAGTCCTTTGATTTTGATTCCTTGCTTAGTCAACCAGTCAGATTTACTTACCTGACTAAATTGAAATTTACCAGACATTATCAATTTATTTCGGGGCGGGCAATTTATTTAAGACATTCTTTTTTAAACAATTTCAATCTCGTGATGAAATCCAATAAAACGAAGTTAATATTTTTTTCGCGAATTTCTATACGTTTTAAAATGTCCAATTTTTCGATGGGATATAATGTAGTTATGCAAATTATTTTGAAATATATATTCAAAAATATTCAAAACATGATGGAATGAGTAAACGTGAATTAAAAAAAATATAAAATTTAGGACTTCGACTAAAGGTGCTTAATGGAATTTCGGTTCTTCTCTCTGTAAAAAAGAGAGGAGTCCAAATATTCAAAGTTAGGACTGGACATGAGATGGGGAGTTGGGAGTGGAAAAAATATAAGATGACCGTAAAAAGTGTATATTTTTACGGTCATCTCATATTTTCCATCAAGTACGAATTTCCGTTGCAGGCAATGGGTGTCTGTATTGTTAAAAATTTCATCCTATCTTTCCTATCCTAAAAAGAGGCAAGAGCGTTTAGCTAACAACTAGTCCTATCCTCATCCACGTATCCTTTCAATCTCTCTACTCTCTTTAAAAAAGATAGGAGTCTATATGCTCAAAGTTGGAAGTGGAAATAGTAAAAAATAATATGGGATGACGGTAAAAAGTGTGTATTTTTTTGCTAAAATAATTTGCTCTGAAATAATAAAATATCACCTTATTGTTGGTGAAATATATATAAAAGCGTATTAAATGCCTCACGTTATTTCTTCTGCTACCAAAACGCTAACATATATTTTGACGGAGCATGTTTTACCGAAGAATTTTGTGCAGAGCTCGTACGTGATTTGCATGTGTCTGTTGACACGTAAGGTTTTGACCTAAATAAACCAAAAAAAGTCACGGAGACTTTTCCGGAATGCTGAAATCCGGGACTGGAATTTTTCATCGCGCTTTTGAGAAGATGATCGAAACAAACATTTCCATTGGACGGACTGTTGGTCGACTGCCCACTTGAAAAACTACAATAAAAATGGCGAGATTGTGGTCAAAGATGAACAAACAAATAAATAATAGTTGCCAACTCAACATAAAAAAAGTCAAAATCATTTTCAGTATAATCAATAATATTTTTTTTTCGTAAACAGTATACCATTGACTGATTAATACTAACAGACAAGGGTTTCCAATCCCGGGCCATAATTCGATCCCGGAACTGGTTCCGTGATTTGGAATATTTTTACAATGGTCGATAATTTTCATATTTATTATATATTAGCGATGTTAAGGTATCATTGAAAATATTATATTTTGGTTGTTTATCCATTATTGAAGAGCAAAAATATTCGATTGAAATATAATATATAAGAATATCAGTCTCGTTCGAATGCGATCTGATAACTAATTGATATAAAAAATATGTCTAGTTATGCAAATTTTTCTAAACTTACACATTGTTAAAATGAGGACACATTAATGGAAATAAATAACGCTTTTATTGATGACAAATTAATCCTGAAAATTTCGGAATTATGTTTTTTAATCCCGAAATTCATCAAGTATTGCAAATCCTCGGGATCCCGGGATTGGAAACCCTACAACAGACGTATCGGTATTTTTAAAATATTCTCTCTCGGGGCCAGGGATGATTAAAAATAGTATCCATATAGGCTTTCAGAAATTCTCTAAAATCAAATGATATTCAATGTTTGTTCAAAAACACAACTGTCAGTTCAAGTTCATTCTTGCACTTGAAATACATGAAGATAACGAATGGTGAAATCCGTGTCGTTAGGGACAAAACTCATGGAAAAGTATAAAATCCAAACATTACCGAGTATCAATTTCCACATACATATTTATATTGATAAAGACCAGGAGCGGCTTCGCTCATAGCAAGCATTGTCAACTGATTAGTTCATGTGATTCATAAATGGTAATAATAGTACTAAATGATGTGTTTTATTTAATCAAAAAATTGTATGCAAGTAAATATTTTGAAACAAAGCCTATTCATCTTTTGAACTATCGAATGAATTATGTTTTTGACAATCTGTTATACCATTATCATACAATTAATATTATGTTCTACATATAACGTTTCAATCAAAAATCCTTATAATAATTCAAGTCAACAATAAACTTACTTTCAAAATGATTTGTAGGTAAGCTTAAGGAGAAAATCTATTCAGATTTCTAAGTAAAAATACATCTTCATGTTGTTATATATTATTTATGGAACAATTAAAATGTTTTATCAATTTATTACTACACTTATATGAATTTAATATAATATGTATGAGTGCCTTATGAAATTATTAACCATCGTAGAAATTATTTTCGCTAAAAGCATTTTCATTTATTTTCCCCTGAATCATAATAATATCGAAATGAACGATTAAAATAATACCGTATAACAACAACAGATAAATTTTCATATCATTCTACGTTGTTATATGAATTTATTATGTGATTACACAACATAAATTCACTTTTTTCCATCTCATGTATAAACCAGCTTTTATTGAGATGCATTAGAACTACTCATTATAAGATTATTAAAATGTTAACACCTTAGTTACATCCAACGATAAGAAGTATTTTTATAATCCATTTCCGCTCCAATATGAACTTCTTGTTAGTTAACCAATCATTCTTATCTTTAGTTTGATAAGAGTAGGGAAAGAAAGAATTATACTAGAATGAGACTAGTAATAAGTTAGCCGCTCCCGCTATTCCCTTTGTTTGAAGGATCGGATTGATGTGAATGATTTTTTGGACAGCAAAAACATCTATGCTTTTGAACAGAATCGGCTGAAATGCTACTAGTACTGCGAATGACGTTGACGACTGCACCACAGACCTAACAAACTGTTTTAAATGTTAATTTTTTTTTTATTAACTACTTAGTTATACCAAATGCAAATGTTTGGTTACCCAAACATTTGGATCTCACGGGCCAGTATATCATCATCGTGAAACCTCTAAAAAGTTTCATAAGGCTGCGAGCCTTCACGGTAACCCAACAATCTCTTGCTTGCACAATTATGACAAGAAGGCCTCAGAGAATCGATATAGGCCCAGAGTTATTCTTCTCGATGACCCTCCCTAGATAGGGACGCAATATTAAACTGACTTCTCAACTGTAGCGATCGCGCCCTCCTGTCGGAAGCGATAGGAAGGGAATGTCAACAAATAAAATTCAAGAGTTAAAACATTTAGAGACGAGGAGACTGGAAGAACTTTGGCGCTGACACGCCTTAGAACTTGATGCTCCATCAAACTGATATCCAAAAAAAAAAATCATCCGTTATTATAGACTTTCAGAGCGATCGACAGATTCTACAAAGTACTGTATAAGAATATACGGATAGAATGCTTACAAAAAAGGTTCATAGACATAAATCTACGCTAGTCAATATACTCCATTTATAGAAGAATTCGTGATAGTTTTTTACCGTTATTGCCAAAATAAATTGTATTTTAGGTTTCAATACATCTAAATATAAAATCGAAATAATATTATTTATTCCTTGTATTGAATTACAAATAAGGACACTTGTTTTGCCTCTTTATAAAAATCATCAGACCTAAAATTACATGGTTGATTTGGTAACAAGGCCACTACAAAACATGTGATACTATTTGTAGCACAATACGTCGAATAAAATGAGTTATTTTTAGTTTTATACCAAAATAAACTTCCACAAAACTTCCACCGTATTTATCGAAGGTATTTTATTATATCTATTTTATTATGCTAAGAAATCTTATTGTTCTATTTACCATCGTTTATTCTATCATCACAATAAAGAGAAGAGAGAATGGTTAGAGTGTAAAAAGCACTTTCCTCGACAAATCTCAGTATCTTTAACTTATCGTTACCTTACTCTGAAAAGGTTCAAAATTACATTTTTGCCTAAAATGACCTTTTGGTCGGAAAAACTTGTATTTACCGCATTCTATCGTTGATATAAATTTCAGAACAATCTATGGTTGAATAACGGAGTTAGAGATTACAGAATTGCACTGCATCGGTACACTTTTTTTTTACTAAATTTATTTGACAAAGTTCTACGATTGTCATCATTATTACCATCATAAGATTTTTAAGATCATTATTTCTCAGGAAGATTTGTGCAAAAATAAGTAATTTTACTCATTTTTACTTGCTCTTTGCTACAAGTGAATTTTAATCAATCGAAACTTTAAACGCTCATATCTCAAAACAGTGTTAAGAGCAGTTAGAAAGTTTTTTCAGAGTAAGGTGGCGTTATGTCAGAAGATAAAAAAATCGGGATATTGATATACAATGGTATTAATTTGAAATTTTTTCGGAATAAAATTTGGTGTAGACTTTTGGAGGAAGAATAGAAACTAAGTGAATAACGAAAATATTTTCAAATGCAGCCCTTTCATATGAACATTTTATGTAAAATATGGACACGTAGTATTCAAAGACTCGTCGACTGTTGGATGTTGTTTAAAAAAAACATTAGACTTAGCATTCATACATCATCGGTGTCTGCGACGTCACGTTTTTCAATTTCGCTCAGCATTATCATTGCGATGCCAAAATACGAAACGTAGCCTTCATGAAATATTTACACTTTCAGTAAAAGAGCTCAGAGCAGCTCGGAGCTTTAGAGAACTTGGCGAAAGTTGAATGAAATTATTGCGCCAAGTGCAGGTGAAAATATCATTTAAAATTATTTATGACGGACAAACTTAAAGCATTTTCCTATATTAAATACATATTTTGAACGAATGAAAAATACAGAGGAAACTGAAATGCAGCCGTTCTTAAATGCATTTAGCTATTCCATGCGATAAAATTTTATACGTGACGTTAGCAGTAAAATTAAAATTAATAACTTTTTAATGAAACTGGAAGTGAAACTAGGCGTGATATATACAATAATTTGCGTCTTTGAGAAGCTTCATCAGACACATTAAATTTATACATGTTTTGACTTTAATGTAGACTGAGAGATACAAATATTATCAAATGCTTTAGACTGATTTTGCTCAACGGAAAATCAGCCAGCCCTTATCATTGAATTTTACTGAACAAATATGAAAGGTAAAAATGCACGTTTTATTTTAAAATTGTGCCTCTCTATCTAAAATGTATAGAAAATAATATCTTAATTATATCTATTTACTGTAGGTCAAAAGGTGTCAATTATTTTTTTGCTGAACGAAGCAAAATGATTTAAAATACAGTTATCCATCATAATATGTTATGATTTATTCAATTATTTAAGAAGTTCTGCTAGGAATGTGATGAGCATGAGTTCATTATGTAACATTCAAATAAAAGTTGTGTGAGTCTAACATCACTGAATCTCTTGTATTCATTATAATCTATTATTAATGATATACTAGAAGTATCATTAAAAGCCTATTCCTGTATCAAAAGTCTGTGTGTGTTTTTCTCATAACAAGGCTACATTCGTTGATGAATAATTACGATACATTAATAGATAGTCAATCATATAAACAGTTATTCGTAGAAGTTAGAATAAATGATCGTTTCATTCAAAATCCGTATGCAATAAATTGTTTTGTTTACGATGTCTGCTACATATTTCCGCTATTGAAACACGTTGATATTTTCTTAATTTATTTACGTCAGTGAATGTAAGGGAAGAAAAGTTATATATATGAATTGAAGTTAACTTAATGCCTTAATTAGTTGAGTTAAAGAGGTGAGAAAGCTCGGAAGGGTCAAAAACATCACAAATTTTTGGTATATTATTAAAAATTACATTAAAAAATCAATCAATAAAGATTCCAATACGCAATCTTACAACCAAAATAAAAGCCGACTAGAATTTTTTATACATTGAACACTAGTTTATTGTGTACGGAAATGATTGGCAATTTTTAAATTCTTACAGTGTCAAAATATAAATATGGTTGTCAATTGAATTTTTCTTGGTGTTTTTTTATGAAATTGTAGAAATTCTAAAAGAACTCCATAAAAAAACATTTTATAGTATGATGAAAGCGAAAATGATAAAAAATTCTGTTTCCATGAACTATATTTTTAAATAAACGTTGACACGTCGGCTTTACTTAAATTGCAAAGGAAAAATGTTTCAAACGAGTTCAAATGTGTTCATGATATTTTTCTTCAATATCTTGCAATCATTTTTTAAAGTTTTGCTTGGGCACATTTACATTATTAAACGTACGCCAGTTTCACAAAATGGCAGACATACACGGATATAGAAAAGACGAATGATGTTTTCACTCAAATATAATTATGTAACCATTTATAAAAAAATACCTAGTTAAAAGGCAACGACAAACCAGCGCAAATTTTTCAATTAATAAGGGTCATTTTCACATTATCATAAATGATAAAATTTTCAAGCATATTTAGGCTTTTTCGAGGTTAAAAAATTAAGTACAAAAAAGACACTTTTTCCAGTGTGTGTTCTTTAAAAAACAAAGAAAAATATTGTTGGAAAAGAATCAAATTGTAACTTATAAAAATTCTACTGAAATATTTGAAGAAGTTTTCTGCTATACATTAGAAAAAACCTTTCGTTAGTAATAAGGTTAGAAATAATTGTTTTGTAAGAATAACTGTCAAAAAATAATATAAGATATAAGTTATATAAGATTTATAAGATATATAAAAATATAAGTTTTCCTATAAAGAATAATATGATATCACGCTTTTTCAATGTAATTCTATTTTTTTATAAGTAGGACTCATTAGTCTTATATTATACAGAAAAATATTAAATCTGATTTTCTGAATATAAAAATATCAAAAACATTTGATTGAAAACTTGAATATATCACTCGCTTTTCTTAGAAACGCTTGTATAACTTCCGACACGTCGTTCAAATATCGTGAGTGGCAAAAGCAGAAAACTGTTTCTAGATTATTTGGATCAACGTTGTGTTATAAGAGATGTGCTCATGTATCCTGGCTGAAAAATTAGTACTTGCTTATTTTACAAATGCAAACACAGTTAGCAGCTGTTTGAATTGGAGCTAGGGCCAATATTGCATTTATATTTTATGCAGTATGCTTCCAGCAACATAAACAAGAAATTATCGGAGTTGCTTTAGATAAGTAATATCTTACATACTGGATCCTCAATAATCCACGTTGATGAGGACTATAGTAAAAATTGAGGTTATAGGAAATCACTGCTTGGAAAAAGGATATTTATTTAAAAGTATTTTTAAAAGTTTACTTCTTTCATTTAAATAGCACATTAGTAACGGTATTAATTTTTATTGCTTTTATTGCAATGCAAAACAAAGTACCTAATGGATTTTTTTAAATTAGTAACGTAATGAAATAAGCTACTTGTCATATAATAACATCGGTTAAAGATACATACATCAAACAAAAACAACTGTCAGTCATATTTTGTTTTTTTTGTTCAATAACACAAATTAAATCTGACGAAGGACTTTTACTGAAATTGCTTGATGGATATTATATTTGATAAGCCGTTGAATTAAAAAAAATAATAACAGTTAAAAAACTTGCAGAAAGTAGATCTTGTTTTTAGAAAATAACATTTATAATTTTAATAAATAATAGCAATGTTTTAAGTTTCAAAAAGATTCCTGGGGAATCAAGCAATAAATTTGATGTTTTGAATTTTATCGTAATTGGAAGCTTAAGAATTAGATTATTAACAAGGAAAGCTTGATATTAATTAAATTTTGTGAGCTACGGATTAATAAACTTAAGCTTAGATTGATTCGATAATTGATGGCTTACTTCTGTCATAAATGCAAGGAGCAAACAATCAGAAATAATAATTAAGTCTATGTTTCATTTCTCATATCACTTGTATTTCTCATATTTAATGTATTTTTTCAATAAATATAAAATATAGCGCAACAAAATCTGTGCTTTATTTATTATTCCCTCTAGCAACACCTGGCGGCTTTAATTTTGCGCTTTATTTTATCGGCGAGTAGTCAATTTGGAATAATTCAAAATTGCTGGAGTAAGTAACTGTGGTTCGCGCAGGCTTTCGAGTGTTTGATGAAAGCTTCAAATAAATTGAAGCGAGCTTTAACCTGCTGTTTAAATTCCGTAAACACTTGTGAAATCCTGATTAAACTGGAAACCATTAATAGCGTGCCTGTTAAATTTCAACTAAATAAAGTTTTCCGTTAAAGTAGTTTGCGTAACTTGAAGCAAACTTCTTTTACACTGTCAGCTATTTTACTATAAAATTTTAAAGATAAAGTCAGTTTTGAAATTTTAAGAAATTATTTGCCAAACCTAAGTAATATGACACAATAATCTTCTTATATAAAAGTAGAGTGCCTGTATTTGACCAAGCAATTAAAATACTTGGGGTTAAAATTAATAGGTTATAAATTAAAATACTTTGAAAATATGCAATAGGCACGGGAAAATTATTTTTTATTAATTTTCAAGATGTAGCGTTTTTTTTAAGCATAATTTTTATTGATATGGTACAAAAATCAAGCTGAAACTATTTCTATAATATAAACAGTCGAATAAATGACAATTTCAATTTGCTGGGGCTGAAAGTTGTAGTAAGAATCCATTTATTTTATAAGACAGTAAACGATTTTTTCTCAAAAATAATGTTTTCATTATTTGTTGAGAACGAACTGTTTGAGCTTGCAGCTGAAAAAAAAAGAAATCACTTATTTTTTAATAGGTAACATTTAAAATTTAAATTTGTTGACAATTTTTCTATTCTTCTCGTGACGTTTCTCTTCTTCGAAAGGTTCAGACTGGAGATTTTTTCATTAATTGAAAATATATTTGAATACATTAAACTCTGAGTTCATCGTAAAAAAGCTAAGTCAATTTCGTTTTCAGTCATAAAAGTATCTGAAATAAGTGAAGTAATAGTGGCCGAATAATGGCACTCAATAAATTATTGTTTGTATGTAGAAAATAATAATCATCCATAAAATATTTCTGTTGATAAAAATGACTTCTTTTATAACTGTCTGTCTTTTTGTAATCAAATACAAATGCTAATATTGTGATTTTAAATAACATAAAATTGATCTACTTGAGTTTTTTATTTACTATTTATTATTTGAGTGAATGCCTATACTCAAATGTTAAAAAAGTCCTTAAATTAAAGTGCACGGATTTCCTTCAAACATAAAATAGTGAAATGAAAAGGTTTTTTACTCTGTTACGAAAGATGGTTTTATTTAAAAAACACTCTCACTTATTTGAAAAGGAACGTACAGCGGTACGTTTTAAATTGTATTTATTTTTTAACTTTTTTAAATTTTGTGTAATGAAGTTATGAGTTCGATTGTTGAACTTTTACCGCTTCATATATACTGATTGAGAAAAAATACTCAGTTAAGTGAAAAGAGAAAAAAGGCAAACCTCAAGAAGTTGTGCTGTATTTATGATTGAATTCTTTTGATTAGTATCGATCGATATGCAAAGCGAAGACGTTGAATATGGCAGCTAAAATTTGAAAGAATAAATTACTGAATTTATTCTTTTGTTAGTTCGATGTCTGCCGAAGGAAGTATATTATACGTTAATTTTGTGGTTCTCAAACAAAATTTTCAATAAAAATATTCCCTATTAGTATCGAATCATTTTTGTATATTTGAAAATTTGTCTGGTCCAAAAGTTTAAGAACGTATTAGAAATAATCTATTTAGAGACGTAAATTCAAATTTTTTATTTGTATCATATAAAAAAGCTTAAAACTCCTGTACAATTTTGGAAAAGTTTATGTATAATATATGTAGTTTAATAAAGTTTGAAATTGCCCACTCAATATTTCTAGTAAAAATGGGGATTACTTGGTTTCATAATATTTGGAATATGTAAAACAGTTATATTAAATATCAATAATTAATGAGGAACTAGATCTTAAAGTTTTTTTTCTATGTTTCGGTTTTAGTTAACAATGTTTGCTCACAGTGTGCAGCATAAAGATTCATGCATTAGAATTTGTTAAAAAAGTGTTTATCTATAACTAGATTTTTTTGAGATGGTCAACATAAAAAGGCGAGGTACTGAATCAGTAATTTGATCACTATCTCTACGTTTTTGTATAGGATTTTAAACGTGTGAATAATCAAAGACTTCCATACAATTGAACACATATTCATGAACAAAATTATCAGAACATTATAGTTGCCCAAAATCTTTACGGGACCGAAAATTTTAAGGTGTTCACTGTCAATATTTGGTGGAATGGCATTATATTAAAAACACATTTTTAGTAATTATTCCACATAAAATTTATTGGATCAGGACTGGTTTCGCTCATGGCGAGCGTTATCAACTGATAAGATATATTATACAACGAAACAGTGATATTAATGTAAAAGTTAAGTTATTTTATTCCGTTTCTATTTTGTTTCAATTTATTTACTTAGTAGTAATACCAATTGTTTGACATACCTTGTAATTCTTGCTTAACTTTTGTATAAAGATCACTATTTCATTGTATTTCGTATCATTATGATAATGCTCACCATGAGCGAAACCGGTCTTGATCCAATAAATTTTATGTGTAATATGTACTAAAAATGTGTTATTATTTTTATTTATTTTTAAAGCTTAGTATGAACCCTTTTTTTACGAGTTTTTGGATTATATTGTCTTGCGATTTTTGTTGAATTTTGAAGACGAAAAAAGATATTGTGAAAAAAATCATGTGGTGATTTTGATATGCACTGCACCGCGAAATACGTGTTTGATAGGACTGATCGAATTTAAGTAGGTGAGGGCTTAATAATTGAATTTCCTTGATGATTTGTATTGTGTAGGGCCCCTTCCTATCGCGCGACGAAAGGTACTGTGTCCGTCATTTATTTACGCGCCGATTGCAGGGGTTGAATATTCGATTTCGCAGTCCATTGTTGTGATTATTAAATTGGTCACTGTCAAGTTTCATTAAGATGAAAAAATCCGTCTTTAAATTTATTCGAATAAAAACGCGGGTCCGTGAAGCGGTAAATTGGTGAATGCAAAAGCGGTAAATGAGCGAGAACTTTTTGATTTTGAATCAATTCGTTTCATAGATTGTTGAGACTGAAATTCTTGCAGATTTCTCAAATGAAATGACTTGCTACTAAATATTGCACAGACTACAGATTAAACTAAAGTTTCAATTTATTATATGACACGCACTTCTTGGATAAATAATTTAAATTACATGACTTAATTAAAAATAAAGTAAAGCAACAAGCATTGATTATATAAACGTGTATTTGTCAATATTAAATTTAATTTAGTTTTCTAAAAAAGTAAAAAAAAGTTTTATTTTATCACGCTTTATCATATTTATGTGTATTAAATGAAATATCAACCAACCAATCCAGCCAATAACCAAATTTAACATGTTATTGGCAAAAATAAAAAGATCACACTTTTTAAAAGTTTTCACGACCCCGAATCCGGCTTAAACACCGAGACGATTCCAATTCTGACTCCGTCAAAAAAAACGTGACTCCATGACTCCACGATAACACAGCACTGTGCGAAAATACGATAAACATGATTGCCTTCGAAAATAAACCTTATATCGATTGAAAAAAGCAGGGCTGTGGAGTGGTTAAAAAAAATTATGACTCCGACTCTGACTCCAGCATTTACCAAAACCACGACTTCAACTCCGACTCCAAAAATGACAAAAATACGACTTTGACTCCAACTACTTTTCCTATTTATGTGTACTCAATTATATATCAAACAATCAATCCAGCCAATAGCAAAATTTTACATATGATATGCAAAAATGAAAAGTTTCAAACTTTTCAAAATTCGACTCCGAATACGACTTCGGCCAAGACCATGTGATGACTCTGACTATGGCCAAAAAACCACGACTCCACGACTCCGACTCCGACCCCACAGTCCTGGAAAAAAGTATGGTAAATACGGGGATTTGACCTCGTGAACACCGCGGCCAAAGCCAACAACGTTGAAAAATTAGCTACTTGACTAGCTGGTATATAAAAATGATTTTAAGTGTTTTTGAATTGATTAATTTACAATGCTGATTTTTTATGTTTCTAAATAAATAAATATATGAATTGTTACGGTATATTTCAAAATGGAATGTTAATTAATTCATATAATAATGCAGAAACTGCTAAGTAACCAAATTTTCAGGTTCCTTATTGAAATATAACATTTATACGTCAAGTATTTCGTATTTATGAAATTCCACACTCATGAAGAATTTGCATAATATTTGGTTATATCAAACCATAAGCTCCAGTATTTCCCTTGGGCAAATTAATAGCTGATAGTTTCCAGCCATTATAATATAATATCGCGATACAACTACGTACGGCAGATTATCGCAAAATTATCCAACGGTATACCCACACCTCCCTTCTCAAGACTGGTCTTGTAAAATATCTTATTACATAATTTTCGCAAGTTATAAGATATTTTACTTGGGCGAGATAGCGACGCGGACGTGAGGGTTAAGAGCGGTGCTCCACAAAACGTCGGCGCTGTGAAATTACAACTTATTAAATATATTAAAGTTTCAAACTTGCTTTTATTACAAAATAAAAATTAATTTAACCGTTCAGCTATTTTTAAGCTAACATTCAGATTTTTTCACCATTTACATTGACTTAGTAAATAATACGAAACAGTTATTAAATAAATTGAATTGAAGGCCTTCTTAAGCTCCTTTACGCTCATCAGTTGAAAACAACATATTTTATTGTAGAGGAAAATTTTAAAAAAAAAACATTTTTATACTTTTCTAAATTAGAATTATTAGGATCAGGGCTGGCTTCATTATCAACTGGTGATTCTCGTGATAAACGAAACCGATGCAGATCTTAATTAATCTAATGTAAAATAAGTACAGAAAAAATGTTATTATTTTTTAATGTAATGCCATTCCAACAAGTATTGACAGTGAACACCTTAGATATATCTTTCCGGAACTCCTCACAATAAAAAAATGACAATGTAAAATATATACATAGATTCATAGATTTCCCAATTCCCAGTGATGTCCCAATTGAAAAAAAGGACGAGTTTTTAAGCTTTTTCAGTTTTATCAACTGAATAAACAGAGTTTCGTCATTTAAGACATTAAAAGAATGTCTTAAAATATTTATTTGATAATTTATTCATTGAATCGATGTAAAATAACCGTCGATGAAACAACGGATAGGCTATGAAGATCTTTATGGAGATTAAATTAATATGAACCTTTTTTTCGAGAACTGTTTTCTCTTGAAATTCTCATCTTATATTTTCAAATAAAGTAAGAATCGAAAGATATGACTAGAATTTTTTTCAAACATTTTCTCTTTCAACTCATTGAAAAATCAACGAATTAAACTGCTCGGGCTCCAAGTCTAGTCTGTTAGCTCCAAAACCGACTTCAACGACGTTTAATCTCAAACAAACAGACAAAGACAAACCACAGACCCGCAATATTTTAAGTGACAAAACAGGAATTCTTGAGCTAAAATTTTAGTATACTCTGGTGTCTAGTAAAAAAATAAGCGCAAATAACTCTAAATTAGAATTAAAGATGTTAAATTTACTGTGATTGTTTTTTTAGTTTGAAAAACGTTGTAAGGTTTATTTAAATATGCAGATTTTCTAATTTATTCAACGTTTTGAAAAACAGATAACAAATAAGCAAATGTCAAATAAATTCTGACTTTTATGTTGAATATTATGATATGATAAAATCTTGAAGCAAAAAGGTTTATAAATTTTGGTAATAAAGATACGCTTGAAAATACTTTTCTTGAGCTTTTAAAGATTGATTAGGACTGGTACGATATGCGAGAGCTTTTCCATGAGACGCGGGTAGTATGGGTAGAATTTAGAGTACGAAAAAAGGTAGGAGCAGTATGCAGGTCGGAAGCTGTTTATACTTATTTAACTTTAGCTTTTGATTTATTCACATCATTTTCAACGGAAAACATCTGCGTTTTATCTTAAGCATTTATTTTAAATATAATCTAAGTGATTTTAAGATTTTTGTTATCTTGTTGAATAATGTTTTAATATTATTTGATAGTTTTTATTCTCAATTTTAAAATCAATCTTATTTCGAAATCTTCTTATTTGGAGCAGAACATAATCTTCGCCTTCGGCCTTCGTGCGAAAAGTGCCCATTCAGATTTTAGCCATTTAGACTTAAGCATCAGAAAATAATTATTCTTACTAATTAATTATTATACCGGATACATTTTCATTATAAAATTCAGCACAGAATATTTATTAACAAAAAAAAGTATATGTATGAGCGTATTGCTACTTTAATTATCTGACATATTTGTATATCATGCAAATGATGCGGTTTTCAGCTCTTTGTTCATCATTTTATACCTATCAAAACATAAGTAATTTCCATACAGCGCTTCACACAAAAACATACAATGTAGAATTTTTTGGATTTTGAGTGCATGTTGTTGTAAATTGAATTCTATTTGTAATAAACTATGATTTATCTAGATTTTTTATTGTATTTATGAATACAATATCTGTAATTTAGAAAAGATCAAACATTATATCGTCGTTGTCAAACCAATAAATAGCTGCTATGTGCATTTTGAAGATTTTGACATTTAAAATAGTTTAATAAGCAAAAAATACCAAATATTGTTGAAAAAGTTGCCACATGACTCGTGACTAGGGTTTCCAATGCCGGACCAAAATTTTGATCCCGGGATTTCGGGATTGAAATAAGTCGATCCCGGAATCATTATTTATCACCGTTAATGAGCTCCAGTGTTGTTTTTTGATATTTTTCATCATCTAAATTTATTTAATTTAAAACTTTCAAATTATTTTATATTCCTTGTTTTCATTAGTGCACAACGCAAATAATTTATTTACCACGAGCATGCTTTGCTTCAAAGATGACCCGTGCATGTATACGTAATATTACGATTTCTTTTGATAACAATTGTATATGCTTGATAAATGAATCCTTTTCTAATCCCAGGATTCATTAGGTATCGGAAATCCTCGGAATCGCGGGATTTTGAGGTCCGGGATTGGAACCCTACTTGTGATATGTAAAACACTAAGCAGTGAACTATGGTCGCTAAAAAAAATACTATGTGCATCAGCCAAAATACAGAAAAACATTTTTACTCTCAAAGTTTATCTTTTTGCACATTTTTGACAACAACTATATCATCATCTTTGTTCTCTCTTAAAAGATCTCAATTTAGTGGCTATGTGTTCCAATAATACTGACATATTTATTTGCGCTCACAATACATTATTTCAAAAACTAAAACCGTTTATTTTTTCCAAACTTGAAAAATATCGTTAAAAATTCTGGATACAAAATATTACACAAGGATAATATAACTTTTGTCATCAACTTTCACCGATTAAAAAATGTTGACCTTAAACATTTTCACACCGAGAATTTGCGAAATAAACACTTCGTAACTCCGATCCGTAACTTAAGATGTTTATTGATTCTAAAGGATACTGAATGTCTGACCGTGTGTAGCTGTTTATTCAATACTAAGCCCAAGTAATTCTTGGTTAAACGTCTTTGAAAACCTGTTTCTCTCTAAGCTATTCAATTTTGTCAAGTAGTTCATGAAGAGGATATATCTCATCACTTGAAATTTAGGTAAGATTATAATATATTTTGTACCTTCGGATATTTTTAAGACACCATTTGACGCACATGCTTTAAGGGTATAATAATTAATTATAGTCAAATAAAACAACGAGCCAGTCTTTGTATAGATATGATAAACATATACAAGAATAACTAATAATTTGAAATCCATGTGTGCACCCAACGTGGAGCATATTGACTCCTCAGAGTAGGAATTAAATGGATACAAAAGCTAATCGTTATCAATACGTGTCCCTTTTTAGGATCGGAAAGGTTGGAAGGACTTTTAACAGCAAAAACACCCAATGTACTTAATCAAAAAATCGACTGAAAAAATCTTCTCGATCAGGGAAATGAACCTAAGTGGTCCGTACGGAAGTCAATGGCGTTGACCACCTGCACCACGGGCCGGGCAAAATATTTTAGTAAATAATAACACATATTGTCCGTACATCAGTCAACAGCAGAAAAACTTTCAATTAGATATGGCAGCATGCAATTTTTTACATGGAATGTAACTATTTTAAGATAGCTTTGACAGTTTTTTCACGAATAATGTAGAGATGAAATTCAAATATTTTTTTACTGTCACCATCTAAAATAATTTATGTCGATATGGAAACGGTTGCTATGCGACGTTTTCTGTGTATTTTTTTTCACTATAAGACGTCAAAGGTATATTTATTACTAGTATTGCTACCCGGCGTCGCTTGGACTAACCGACCAATAATTATTTAATGTTATATCATTCGACATAATTATATCACAAAATCTAACATCCAAAATAGAGTTAAAATAAAATCACAAACTTTATTTAATTTGATGACAGCCCCGCCCCATTCTCGCCCATTAAAATGTCCAAATTCAAGGAAAAAATCTAATTTGCTGTCAAAGAAATGTCAAATAATAATAAACAATAAATGAAAAGCCGGGAAAAGTTCAGTAGAAGACTAATTTATTACATTTTGACTAGATGTCTTCGCCGATAAAAATTCAAATATATTTTCTTTCATATTCGTTTTTATGGCAACTTAATGACCAACAATGCAAATTGGAATTACAGACCCACAGACATACGTACGCCGTTTCGGTTATATATATAAGATTTTTTCAGTAGTTTGCTAATTATTTTCAGGTAAAGGATTGATTTAGTGAGTGTGAGTGAACTATGTTCAGTGTTGGTCAAATTATATGTGAAAGTTGTACTACATAATTATTCAAATAATGTATTCCACCACAAGTGATAGTTAAAGTATTGAAAACATAATTTGTCCAGCATTGAAATGTGTGCAACTGAAGATAAGATAAAGCATCTTGAAACCCAAATGGCTAACAGAAACTGCGATATTACGACTAAAATGATATCTTAACGTAAAATTTTTCATTTAAAAAATGAGTGAATAAAAATGATCCCATTAGCTATTGTACTAAATTCTTTGAACACGGACACATTTACGCATTAAAAAAATAATATATATAAGACAACAATGACTATGTTTTAAAATTTAAATTTTAAAGAAAGATAAAGGGAACTTTATGAGTTATAATTTATCCTCAGAACTTCAAAGTAAAGCGTGGATATCTCAATGAATGTTAATCTTAACAAATCGGTTTGATTTTGGGTTTCAAATATTCAGGTAAATTATTCCATTCAAAATATCTGGAATGATTAACATGTTTCGAAATTCTATGCTATATATTACACTACGGTATAGGCTATTGTTTCATCAAAGTGTATCTTAAACATAGGCGTAACAGGTTATTTAATTTTGCAATAATTTTTATTTTATTTTGATATATTGAGTTAGACGTTATTATTACAATATAAAAAAAGAGACGTATACCTAGAAAAGAACTAAAGATTCTGCAAAAAAAATAATTAGGTATAGACATGGAGTAACCGTTTCATTTTACTACATCGTTAAATATAAAATTCAGGCTTAGTTATATTGCTTCTATATAATAGCTCAAGGCAACAAATTTTTGGACCTTCCAAGTACTCCATGTAAAGTTCGGCGAAAACCATTTAAATACTGTAAAGATTTTAGTACAAGATTCGTCGCTGTTCCTAAGTTAAATTATCGATATATATTTTTTGTAGATGTTATACACATAAGACTTTTTCGTGGTCGATTGTCAACTTTAATGCATTGGAAGTTCATATTTTCAATCAAATTATTAATTTATTTTTGAAAACATGGGTGTCTGTGCTGTTCTAAATTTTCTCGTACACCGATCCAATTAAATAAAAGGGATGTTACAAGAGTAATGTGGCAACCACTAGTTATATATTTTGTATCCCTTCTCTCTTCAAAAAATAAATATTGGTCCTGAGTATACACTGTAAATTGGTATCGAACATGATAGATTGAAAAAGTGACCGATTGGATAAAGGGTTTTTTTGTGAATCTACCGATTTAACACAATGCCCACAGAGTGTACAAATTTTTGCGCTTGCTAATTGGCCATCAAATGTGAAAAATAATATGACTATTAATATAGAATTTCGACTGAAGGTGCTAAAAAAAATTTCAATATCAAATTTGAATTGTTTGCATTCCAGTTACTGTTAGCTCAAGTTAATTCGAGCACTTGAAAATGGCTGAGATGCTGAAAGATGAAACTAGTGACAAAACTCATGGGAAAGTACAAAATTCAAACGATTACAATCTTAAAATGCTGATTATAATATAAATGTAATGTTTGGTACGTGGCGCTGTGTCAACGTTGTTGGCTTGCGTGCTAGACCGCCCCAGGTTCGATTCCCGGTACGATTGTTTCAGTCGATAAATCTGTTCAAAGACATATGTAAGTGTTTGTGTGGTTGAAAATCCCTTCCCACCTTTCCGAACCCAAAAAGCGACGCATAGTGACTGGGATTAGCTTATCACTAGTCCTGTTCTAGTCCTTGTGCCCTTTTTATCTTTACTCTCTTTGAAAAAGAGAAGTTGAGCAACTGAGTAACAAGCAGTTCTCATAGTTCTCAACATATGTTGAGATAAACTCCATGAGGAGTCCATTTGCTCCAAGTTGGGAGCGGACATGGGTAATAAAGAATGCTCAAAATATTTAAAATAAATAAAATCTAATTTCGAAAAGAGAGAGAGAGATGTTCAAGTGATATCCTTAATCATATCCTCTTATGCCGCACCACTAATGCTCGAGAGTAATATTTCGTCTGATCTATTGTTTTGCAAGTGATTGATGCCATAGTACTCCACGTCAGTGGCGGGATTGCCTTCAAATGTTGTGACAAATAGAACTTTACGACAGTGTTAACTTGAATGAGCTTCAACTGTAACTGTCATAGTCAGGATATCAAATATAAGGATCGCGTATTAAACACCAGGCCACTTCCGACATCGAGATATTATATTTTGAGCAGTAGGCTTAGGGAAAGTGAGTTTTGGAAACAATGTAGGATGAATCAATGATACAATTTCTTTGAGAATGTTTTTTACCCACTAAGACATAAAATATATTTTAAGTATTAATTATGTTATGATACATATACTCAAAAGTAGAGGTTCACAAACTTTTTTGTCAAAGTGACAATTTGAAAGTACAAAAATATTTCGTTGTTTAATCATTTATGTTTAACTGATGATTTATCATTGATCAAATGATAATTCTTGCGATGAGCTAAACTGGTCCTGATCTTGATTAATCTTATGTGGAATAAGTACTTTTTTTATTATTTTTATTTTAATGCCATTCCAACTAGTATTGACAGTGAACACTTTAGAAGTGAAAACAATATACGTTGAGGGAGTAATATTACATGACAAAAGTGCAAAAATACCCATATGACCAAAAATTAAATCACCATGATCGGAACATATTGATCATCGATGTTTTCACAAAATATGAATTTACGCCAAAAGTGTTTGCTTACTATTAGTGCAATAGTTTTGAAATGTCAAGATGTCTTAATTTTTGGTTTGAGTCCTAGAAAATCCTTAGTCCTGCCTGTAGATGCCATATGACGAAATCCGGGTTTTTAGCGACAAAACTAATGCGAAAGTAAAAAACAAATGGATTTATAATATACTGAAAAATGTAACCATTTCGATACTTAATAAAAATAATAAAACGTTTTTAGTACTTCAAATCAGTTGATAATGCTCACCATGAGCGAAACCGATTCTGATCTATTAAATTAAATATGGAATAAGTACTTTCAATGTTTTATTATTTTTATTATAATGCCATTCCACCAAGTATTGACAGTGAACACCTTAAAAGTGATCACTTTTATCAGTTGATAATGCTCGACATGAGCAAAACCGATCCTGATTCATTAAATTTTATGTGGATTAAGTACTAATAATGTTTTATATATTTTTCTGATATATGTCTATTCGTTGAGGTTTTCATTTAAATGTCACCATATTTGACGCAGATATGGGCAACCGCAAAAGAGTTCAAATAATTATTTTTACCTTAGAAGTGATTAACGATTAGAGACTCCAATACGAGTATCGAGTACTCGATACTCGAGTATACTCGTCCATATTTCAAGTACTTGATACTGAGTAATACTCGTTTTAGTAATAATCGTCGATGTTTTTTCTACTGCGAGAATTATAAAAAAAACATCAAACCAATTTAAAATTTGAGTCGTTTAATTCTCTATTATTGTTGATATATCATAAATGGAAATAAATGTTTTAGTAATGTTCAATAAGTCTCTTTAATTTTTTGTTATTTATTATACACAAATTAGAATTAAAAATATATATTTTGGTACATCTGAAACTACTCAAGTATACTCGAGTACTCGAGTATTTTGAAATTTTACTACTCGATACTCGAGTAGTTGAGATGTCGAGTAATTGGAGTCTCTATTAACGATACATATTTTTTTATTCTTCTCTTTCTCGTTTCTTTTATTCCCGCAGTTGAAAAAACTCTCTCTGTTGCTGTGGACGTCAGCTTAAAAGTTATCAATGAATTAAATAGTACTACCTAGTTTTTCTGTCCACTGCTTAAAAATAATAAAATTCGGAAATAAATGTTCATTTATACATTACGAGTATTACTCGAGTATTTGGAAAATGGACGAGTATACTCGAATTGGAGTCTGTAGTTCTATTCCGTGAAATTTAATATTTCGAACTCTTCACAAACGTAGAGGTTTGCCTTGTAATGTTCTATTGCAAATGATTTTAATAATTCAATTGAACATACCGTTATGGAAAGCACTCACATTCATAATTCGATATCGTCGATTACAGTTAATGATGCTTGATTGCTTTAATGTCTGATAAACATCAAAAGCAAACAACAACTGTCAAAGATCCGCTATTGAAACAGGCTACCTCTCCTGGGAAATATCGTAATCGGTACAGTTGTATGAGTATTTGTTTTCATTTCAAGAGAGTACCCGACACACTGCGTACCCTAGAGTGGATGAAAAACTCCGTCTGTGTGCTGTAAACCATGAAAAACTCCACAATACTTGATAGATTATTGTATCCGTTTCGAAATATTTCGCAAAGGAAGGATTATTAAATTTATACTGCGTACGGAGGATATTCGAAATAAATATTATACGAGTCTCAAACATTTTTCGTTTATCCATATTTATTGAAATGAATACGATTCTGAATATTGAAATATAACGATAACATTTCTTTTAAGCTGTCAATTTTTGATGGAAAATATTTTATATTCAAATAAAAAAACACGCTTTTGATGTCGACACCTTACTTTGAAAAGGTTGGAAGCAACAACGCACGTAGTCTTATGGAGTAGAATTATACGTCAGTTGATTCGTTGTGTATTCTGAATTTAATTAGTGAGTACTTTAATAATAATAAAGCAGTGGTAAAAAGGCACTATTTTATTGATCACTTTTATAGTGTTAACTACTCAACACCTTCATTTGAAAAGGTTCTATCTGCTCTTGACAATGTTTTGAGATATGAGCGTTTGAAGTTTCGTTTGATTAAAACTCACTTGTAACAGTGAGCAAGTGTTTTGAAAATGTTTCAAATTACTTATTTTAAGCACATTTTCTACTCTTGTTGAGAAATAATAATGAAAATCTTAGAACTTTGACAAATAAATTAAGTAAAAAAAGTGTACAGGTGCAGTGCAACTCCGAAATTCTGTTAACTTCTTTATTCAACTATACATAATTCAGAAATTCATATGTGTATATTAAAGAATGCGGTGAATACAAGCTTTTCGAACCAAAATGTCATTTTAGGCAAAACTGTCGATTATAACCTTTTCAAAGTAAGGTAACGATGTGCTATTTTTTAAGGTTTCGTGGTCAAGTGTTTGAATCCCCGAATCGAATTTATGCAACAAGTTATTTATTTTCAGAGACAATGATTATAATAACACAGTTTTTGTGCTTATTCCATTTAAGATTTATTAAGATCAGGACCAATCAACTCTCAGTGTGATGAGTTGTTAATCTCGTGATGAGCGAAACCGGTCCAGATCTGAATAAATCTAATGTGAAATAAGCCAAATAAGTACAATAATCGTGTTTTTATATTTTATTTAAATTCCATTCCATCAAGTATTAACAGTGAACCCTTAAAAAGTTAACTAGTGGTATTGTATTATGTGTCCGACATTTATCTTCCAGCTGGTTATATTAAACTATTAGTTATTGAACGCTCAAGTAGTTTCATTAATTTATCATTTTATATAATTAAATAAAAAAATATTTCGTTAAAGTTCCGCATACACATTGTACAGATCGGAGCTGGTTTCGTTTATCGCGACCTTTCTCAACTGAACAGCTTACGATGCTCGTACAATAAAATATTTCCATTCAAGGACTCAAACACTTGACCGCGCAACCGTTGATGGTACGACCAGGTGCTGCCAAACGATATTAAAGAGATAATAGATAGATTCTTATTCCATACTTGAATAAGAATTGCAGGATTTGTTTGTCAGTATATTTTGCCATGGTAATTTTAATAGTAATAGGAAAACGAAACAACGTGTAGCAGAAGTCTTCTAAAGGAATATTTAAACGACATTAAAATAACACGGTGATAACTAGCAATATATTTGAGCTCTACAAAAAATTATAAGACATATAAAATTGAATGATATTACAAGTTTGCGTTGCCATCCAGATAAGCTTCAACTCTAAAAAAAATTGTCATTGTAAAATTAATGTATAAATACGGTTTTTCACCTTCGTGAAAATGGATTTACAAACCGGTGTTTTTACAATTTAAAAAAAATATTCGGTGATCGACACTGTTACAACGGATATTTTAGAGTCTAACCCGTGTTATATGGAACGGCAGCCAATATTTCAAGCTGGAAAATTGTAAAAGCATAATAATAATTGTGATTCGCAGCACCTTGTCCTGGGCAATATGTAAAGTTAAAACGTATTTCAAAACAGATGGTACAGTAGGCTTAAAATTATAATTCCACTGGCGAGGATACGAAGGTTGCTGTATAGAATAACGGAGATTTTCAACCTTTAAATATGTCTATTTAAAAAAGTACCTAAAATAATCAGCGGCAAAATTTTCTTTAAAATTATGTAGCTAGGTCAGTCGATATCGAAATAAATTCATTGCCTATATCTAATTAACAGTTTGTTTTTATCTTATCTCTTGACGCCCGGACAATGCATGTATAAAAAGTTCAATTTTCACATAACGATTTTGAAACGGCCATTGTTTCTTTCTACCGTATCAAGTGGTCATAATACAAAAAACGTTCAATCTTTTTCGCTAATGTAACGTGTAAATCTTAAACAATTAAAAAATCTATGTTACATGTTTCTCCTACTTTTTATCAAAATAGTAGAGGCTCCTACTCGATTGAGGGAGCCGGAATAAAGGTCTTCTCACTATATACTAAACAGTCTGTTTTTATTGTAATAACTACTATTATAAAAGTTCAATTTTCACATATCAAAACTGGTCATAAACAAAAAATTTGAATCTCTAAAATTTATGGCATTTTATCAAATAGTGCTTTACCAGTAAGAGTTGACAGTTTGTATTTAAAAGTGAAAAACTGGAAAGCAAAAATTGATCTCTTTATGGCTATCAAATCAATTGTTATAACAATAACATAACAATTGCAACACTGTCGTTTTCAGATGAGAAAGAGAGAACAATAATTCACCAAACTCAAACTAAAACAATGCACATTTTAAGCAATCTACGAATTTTTATATTCTATACAATTAGAGCTACGAAAATGCTAGGATAATGAATTTAATATTTTAAAAGTTATTTGACCCGGTTTAAAGAATAAAAAGGAGGTGAAAGTGATACCTCAATAAACACGTATATTGTATTATTTCAAGCATACTTAAATCATTTAGTATTATTTTTTTGCATTTAAAATAAGAAGACAAAAATGAAAATTTAAAATATTAATAGGCTTCGCCACTGCTTGACACGATCATATTCAAGATGGCGTGTTAAGGGTTATCATGTAAAAATATATAACAAATATTGAGAAGTTTGTTTATTTTTACCGAAAGCCAATAAAAAAATATATAAATTACTCGTCATATAAAGATTTGAAAACCACTGTACCGAAATAGCTGCCCGTGGGGCGGCTTTTGTTGGTGGGCTGAGTGGGATTCAGTGGGACACCCAGAGAAAACAAATTGTGTCGCACAAAACTCGAAGAAAGTAAACACAATTGTCATATTTTATGAAGTAAGCCACTTGCGAACTTCATTCTACGTTGTTTGTCGTACACAAAAGTAGAGTTCCACTTCTCTTGCTGTGTCCCAAAAGACGAGCACCGTTCCTTATTTATTGCCCCTGCCAAAATAACACTGTAATAATTACGGATGGTTTATAAACTAGCGCAGTGGTGGGAAATCTTTTCTGCAATAATATATTTTGACAATTTTCTCGTAGAAATATAAAAATAATAATCGTTGGATAATAAAAAAATAAAGAATTTCAATAGAAAATTTAAAATAACTTTTAACTAACTGTCACACGTGTTTCGTCTCTTTCAGAGGCATCTTCGGACTAACTATCGCAAAGTTAGCTTAAGTAATGAAACAAGATTGATTCAAATATTTTTTAAAAAATAAAAATTACAAAATTGAGTTAAAGAATTTTAATTTAAAAGCAAAGTTAAGCGATTGTGCTTATCAATTTGATTACGTCAGTCAAGCATGAATATCACTATCGATTTTAACTGACAAACTATCGATTTTAATATGACTTTTTTCTAAATCAAAACAAATCATTTTTTTTACAGAAATTTATGCCAATAAAGCCATACCACTGGTATATTTTTTAGACCCCCTTTGGCTGACGTGTTCTTTTCGGGGTCCATCCTAATAAAATTAACAGGTGTGTACTAAATGGCTATTACTTTCAATTTTTAAACGGATGTATCTATAGAAAAAATTTGTTTTTTATTTGAATACATTGTTCGCCTTTTCTTGAAGAATTGATAGTAAACAACTCAATAAAGATGATTGATTATCCACTGAATTATAATAAGCACACTTAGAAAACTAGAGATTATTCAAGAAATAATTATTTAACCGCTTCTACTCACCCAGATTAACTAAACGTTTTTGAATATTTAATCTAATTTTCTTTAACCATTTTTTTTTTAAATAGTTGACATAATATCTGAAGAATGAAATTATTGAAACTGATAAAATCAAATAAACACTTTATCAAAACGTGTTTATTTGAATAATTTATATCAATCAAAAAATGCTTAATTAATTATTTCACAAAAACTTTTAAGTTTGATTTAAGCTGTCAAAACCCTTTTAAAAATACTGACTAGTTAATGAATGCCATCAAAAATTTAACCTGGACGATACGGCACAGCGTCATTGTAAATTTTCCACAAAGTGCTATTTTACTTTCGGCGAAAAAGCATACTAAATTGCAGGATAGTTTTAGCTCGAGCTAAAAAAAAATGACTCATTTTGATAAACCTCGCTAGAATATTGCAATGTTTTCATACAAGAGAGAGAAGAGAGATTGATAAAACGTTTTAACAGGCGGAACAGCGCTGTTGACAGCGTACGCGAAATAAAAAAAACCTTGAATACGTTTTTTCCTCATAAAATATATTTACAAACTGTTCTACAGGTTATATGGGTCAAATAGTGAATTGATAAATTCAGAATCTAACATATTTAAAATAACATTGAATATTTTTCGATGGGTGCAGAATATATATAATGCATAATTTACAGACAAAAGATTGTTATTGGAAAAAAAATAATGAAAGAATTTTAGTACTTTTTCCACATAGGATTTATTGAGATCGGGACCAGTTTCGCACACAAGCATTATGAACCGATAACGTGATATTTTGTTTTCATTATGATAAGAAAGGTATATTTTTTATGTTAGGGGTGCAACAAATACATTTGTTACAAGAACTGTATAATTTTTTTTTTTTAAATAATAATATGTTTAACGTGAAATAAGTACAAACAAAATTGTTTTTTTTTTATTATTATACCATTCTAGCAAATATTTATTGTTCATCTAAAATTGTTATTTTGTTCATCTTAAATTTTTTTTTTTAATTTTTTTGCTAAAAAAATGATTTGGCATTCGTTGCGCCAAAAATGAAAATCTATGATGGTAAATAATGGTTTGCACAAAATCAACGATAAATAACATACACCCAACAAGGTGTTTTTTTCAATTGAAAAAATGAATTCGGCGATTGTAGGACAAACTTTGCCACTAGACCACAGGAGGTTCATTCATTTTAATAATGACTTTGATTATGTGTTTCTCCACTTTCAGAAGCATCTTCGGATTTACTATCGCAAAGTTTGCTTAAGTAATGAAGCAAGATTGATTCTAATATTTTAGAATGATAAAATCACAAAATGGAGTTTGCTATTTTTCCATTTTATGGGAAGCAAGGATGGTTATAGGGGGTTATAGAATCAAAACAAAGCAAAGAAATAATTAAATTACTAGTGACGTTAGTTGACAAAATATTAACTAATGAGATGCAATCAATAATATAGATTTGGGTTAAACCTTTTAATTGAAAATAATGTAAGCAGTGGCTAGCAACCTGTACTATTAAGAATATTACTTAATAATAATTATTTTGTCGTAAAGAGTTTGCTTTATTTCTAAAAAAAATCCATCCCAAGTCCGAAGATGCCTCTGAAAGAGGCGAACCACGTGTCACAGTTAGTAGCACAATACGTCGAATAGTCATAGTTATTTTTATTTTTTTATTACTTAATGTAATTTATATAAGAAATTCATTTATTTTTAGTTACTTTTCACTGACCTACATTATAAAACATTCTTGAGGCATTCCGCGTAATAATAAGAAACAGTTAGTTATTATCCTTCATCTCCCATTAAAATACAATTAACTAAGAGGTGTTATAATTAATAACATTGACACAATTTAACAGATTTCGTAACAAACCAGCGCTAGTTTGTCTTCTAAAATTGTCGCAATTAATAATTATTTAAGTGCCTACTTTAAGACATTGCAAATTGTGAGTGAAAATCCATTTTGTCGCTGTTTAATCGAAATTTACAAGGACTGTCAGGGCTTATTTATTGTATGTTAAAACTGTTTTTCAACTAAAATTCTAGTGCGAAAGCGAAGTAAACATAATAATTTATTTATTTGCTCGTCTGTCGAGATAATTAAATCAATAAAACGATTTAAATTGAAACTTAAGTTCTTCATTTAAATTAATCTCAATTGAATGTGCTTTTTGTGCAAACATTTAAGATATTAAGTTTTAAAAATAGCAATGGAACCATAATCCACTAAAATCAATATTTATTTTGAGAAGCAAATTTAGAACTAGAGTTTATTGATTCATAAAAATACTTATGAGCCAATGATTTTCAACGAACACCATAAACGTAACATTTTGTTTTCTATAGTAATTTTTTTTTTAGTTTTAAATTAAAATTTTTGTTTGAATTATTGTTTGTGGTACAAATTGAGCTGTTAAATAAATCCTAAAAACAAATTTATGATCATGTTAAATTAATTAAGTTATCATAATTGTTTGCATGGTGATACATTTTAATTATATTGTTGAAAAATTAATACTCCGTTGCATAATTGAAGCAAAACTCGTGTTTTAATATGGTAAAATTATTTAAAATTCAGATGTACATTAATTGATATTTTATTTAAATTGCGTTGAAATAAACAATTCTATTTTTTAAAAAACTAAGATATTATTAACTGTGAATTATGATATGATAACTTAAAATACCATAACAACTTTCGGTAAAGTTGGAAAATATAAAAGTACACTGAATTTATCCTTAAACAGCCACTGATAAACAATCCTTTGAATATAGGCAATATATTTTTCATAAAATTTACAGAAAGCTTACTTAACTAGACTATCGATTTTTTCATAACAAAAATTAACGAAATATTTCTAGGTCTGCATGAAAACAATATGATTCAATATTCAAGAAGAGTTACAAGTAATCTTTTTTGAATGATTTATGCACTTATTTGAGCTCATGGATGTTTTGATATCTAAACTTTACCTTAGCATTCAGAATGCTTAAAAAAATAGTTTAAGAAGTAAAGGTCATTACTCCGTCGAATTAATAAATATTTTACTTGTTTAATATTCATGATAAAACCTACCACAAAATAATTTATTTCAGGAACAAAAAATTGTTTTCAGCGCTTAAAAGATATACACGATAAGAATGTGAAAACATCTTGAGTAAAAATAATTATCAAAGTAATTCATTTATATAAAAGGTTGTTTTGGGGTGAGGTAAACGCAATTTTTAAATAATGTTCTTTAAAATCTGTCGTTCGCCGGATCAAATAACCAAACAAAGCCCAGAGCAATAACGTGAAGATATTATTAAACAGTATTGTAGCAAATTTCCATCGCTTTTGGGAAAGATACTCATCGATTTTGGTATTGGCAACATCTTTGAATTTCAATCACACAGGTGGCCAAAGTAAATCAAAATTTCATTACGAGCCTCTAAACGCTGCTGGAATTTCAAATTTAGAATAACCTAAATTCAATTTGCCGCATACTTCTACACCAGGCCTTTCTTACCTTTAATAATTATTGTGTCTTTTATTTTATTTTGATTTACTTGAGACGAAAATGTTTGTTCTGATTTAATTCTTAAAAAGAGCTTTCGTGTCAGATGAATAATAAGTATTCGATATTTTAATAAAATATGCTTAACTGATCTTTTGTCTCAAAATAACAGACAAGTTTTAGCACTGTTTGCGTTTCAGTGCTTTCCGAAACACTTGTAAATTTCATTCATACAGTCTTGTTTTATTTTTCGTGATTCGGTATAATCGTTATTATCAACAAATTGTTTGGTATGCGAGGAAAATTATATTTAAAAAAAATTTATATAGGTATGTATGATAGTGCCTTATGTTTGATCAATTCCCAAATAAAGAAGAAACTATAATAATATTTAACTTGAATATTAGATGTCATCTTCACTTTTACATGATTGAAAGAATATATTTGAGGTATGGGATTATTAATTTGTAAGAGTAAATATCTACCAAATAAAAATAATATTGATTTTCATTAAATTTAGACAGCTTTGCAGTAATTAAGTTAAAAGAGCACCATGATTTAGGCAAAGAAGCTTTTGTATTATTGGTTTCGTTCAACAAAACTTTTAGTCTTTGTTTTTGCAATGTGTATATCGTTTTTTATATATTGGAAATGGATTTTGATTTTAAGTCTGTATTGATTGTGAAAAAAACTGTCACCCTTCGTTTTTCTTGCTGTTTATATTGACACAAAAAACTGCATTATAGTGAGCCAAAAATAGTAATGTCAAAAGTATCTAAGTTAAACAATATAAATCAAATTCTATACAGCTTTAATCTGCAGAAACAACTGTTTATATCGGTTGAATCAAAAGAATGAGAGTATATTTATTTTTCATAAAACAACATTAATCTTTGATGCACATCGTTTGTAAACAACCTTTAGAAAATGCCACAAGGCAAAAATATTTTAAGGACACTATAAATAACAATGTAAACGTCATAAAGAATAAGCCCAAGTATATGCGGGTGATCAAAATCGCTTATACGTTATACATTGCCTACACGTTGTCTACTATGGGACGCATGTAAAAATGTTTAAAAAAATACCTCGAACAAGATGAAGAAATTTATCAAACTTTTTATGGAACTTCAGTGTTTTATATTCTCAAATAAAATTACGAGATTCTGTTAAAAACATGACAGATTGTAAAAGTCAAACAACAAGTTTGTGAAAAAAAAAAGACTAAAGCGATCTTTCATAAAAAAAGCTTACCTACGTTACGACTTTCTCGTGTATTTTACATGTCTTTTTGTGTTTATAAGTTTAAGAAAAATGCTGTAAAAGCGCCCAAAGCAATTTGATTAAATTAATTTTCTTGCAATTTTCTGCTCACGTTCTCATCATAGTTTAACTACATTATTATCAAAAAATATTACAAATAAATATATAAAATACTGTCGTCAGAATAAATTCAAAAGAATTAAGGTAAATATTTATAATAACATTTAACAAGAACAACTTTTAGGTGTTTTTTCAAGTGCAATAAAAAAAAGATCAACATTTTTAGCAACCAATTTTTTACCGGATATTTAATATTGTTTCAATAATAAATAAAAAAATTAAAATCCTTAAGTTTACAGACTGGTAAAGTGGTAAAGCGTCCGGTCAGTGGCGCAGTGTCAACGGCGTAGGCTTGCATGCCGGATCGCCCGAGATCGATTCCTGGTATGATCAGATTTTTTCAGTCGATAAATCTGTTCAAAGGCATGTGTGTGTTGTTGAAAATCCCATAAACTCCAAGCTGGAAGCGGACATGGTAAAAAAAAAAGTGAGGGATCTCGGAAAAATGGCGCGCCCCGGATTCCAAGATTCAACACTTCTGGTCACATGGAAAAAAAAGTTTTCGTAAAATGGCGGAGGCTTGTTTTTTACAGATTTTCTTATATTCCCGAATTTTTGAAAAATAGTAAGAAATTGAATTTATCATCAGAATACCCCCTTAAAATCAATCCAAAATTATTGTTAAACTACAATGGAAAGTATTGAAAAACAATTTTTTTGGCTTATCAAAAGCATGTTTTAAAAAGTAGCTTTACCCATTGAATGACCTATTTTCCCATTTTTATTATTAAAAAAGCCTCATCTGGATTGCTTTAGATATTTGTTGGCAATTATATTAATCTGACTATCTTAAAAGAAACGTTTATGTTGCTTCTGTTTTGAAATCAGATATCCATATGAGGTTTTTATTAAACAACTGTTGACATCATTTGTTAACAGTTTTTACTTTACTAATGAGAAAAAAAAGCAACAAAAAACCCTAAAACATTCTCCGCTTAAATACATTGACGTATTTTTTTACAGGATAAAAATTTGGGTCAGATATAAACACCCCAGAAGTTTCAGATGGTTTGTATATTCCCTCATTCTCTCAAAGCACTAAACACTAAAAAAAAGAAAAGTGTTTGATCAGTACCTTATCAAGACATGCCTTCAATCTTTCTCAAGGTGTATATATAGCATTGACTTGCTTTAGTCACTTAAACTGAGAATTCTCTAAAGCAATACAAAGTTTACCTTGATGAAGTCACGCTGTGAAGCCTAATGTTGCTTTCGCCTTGACGGTTAACTTTGGCAAAATTATCAGCTCTCGGAAAAAAGAGTCTTATCATCAAAGTCATGGTCTCATTAGAGTCATCAGCTGGCAAGCTTTATGCAACGAGTACGGAATCATTATATTTAACTTGCATTTAAACACCTAAATCGTGGAATTATTGCTTCACACAATCATCTGTTTTCAAACGATTTTGACGTTTGTTCTTCTTATGCAGTATCTTAGCAAGAAATATCATTACAAGATTGATTCGCTAAGTTTTTATTTCAGAAAATAGGAAGAATAGAAAGTTGAAGCTGTGAAGTCAATCATGTGGAGTAAAAAGAATCTAGAAATACACGTAGTATTCAATCCAAATCCATTATCGATTTAAAAATCATATTAACCCATATACAACCGCGGAGCAAAAACTCATCGCGGTGTGCATGTGCGTAAACAGCCGCCTGATGATTTTTACTTCGTCTGATAACGCTACATATAGTCAGATTGTTCTTATTTAATAAAGAAAAATATGGCATTATCTAAAAAATTTTAAGAAAAAAGATACAGAACAAAGTAATTAAGACCAATAATATGTATTAGCTTTTTCAAAACATATAAAAACCGGTAAAAACTGCTAAGTTGTTACTGGCTAATCCCTTCAAAAACTGTCTAAATCTGTCGTCTTATCGGGCATTTGATTCGGCAGCCAAACAACCGAATAAGATAAACGTCCTAGCGCGTTGGCCAATCGGCTTCAGGGCAAGTATAGATTTACTCTCACTGAATACATATGTAAATATTTATAAATTATGTCTTATAAGCAGGGCTGTGGAAAAAATTACTAAAAATGTATTATTATTTTTATTCATAGAATGTTTTAAATATTTCATATTTATAACATCCGTAGTGCAGTAAGAGGCAAACTTATAAATAAGTAGGTCTATGAAAAAAAGGCACATGGAATTAAATTTGGAATCAAGTGTTTTTTTTAATTTGAATAATTGAAAAAAAATTCAGTGTAATTTTCGAACTACTGTGTTTTTATCGTTGAAAATAAATGGATTTTTTTTATTAAAATGTTAAAATTATAAGTTTTGCGCGCAAGCGCCACCGCGGTAACGATGGCGCAGTAATGTCCCACGTCGTATTTTCGCTGCACCCTGTATAAGACCTATCTTTTTTGTTAAATCAATATGATAAAAGTAATGTACGCCATACGAACATGAAAAATGTGATTCTGGTAGTTATATTCCGTGATTACCGTGCTGTAAAAGCAAACGTCCCTGGAAATCGACAAAAGGCAATCGAAGCCGGTAAGCAATTATGGCTTTATTGCCCTGTTGGGCCTATCGCTTCCCTGACTATTCCAATTATTGAACAAAATTGCTGTTACTTTAGGCCACTCTAACTTTTATTCCACAGATTTCTGCCTTTTATTTTGCTCAATTGAAAAGAAAGATTGCAGATTTGGCGCAGCATTTGTTTTATCGATTTGCCACTCTGATTTCTTTAAGCACATTTTTATCGACAATCGGATGCTCATGAACTAGCACTAGATTATTTAGCGTGAGTTGGTTGTTCAAGCTACTCTTTAGATTTTAGAAGGATATTTTAGTAAAGTGACGTTATAACATGACGCGCTGGAAGTAATTTGTTCTAAATATGTCATGTTTTAGAATTGAAAAGCCTACAAAAGAATAAATAAATGTAGGCCTTTTAAGAAAATAACAATTTATTTTTAATTGATTAGGTAGGCATTTACTTGGTAGAACGCCATTATAATACGATAAGAAAAATAACAATGTATTTTAGTTATAGATAAATTATTTAATATATTTGTTGATAGCTATTTCGGTTTACGCCTTCGTCAAAACTTCTGAAGTTCTGACAGAAGTTCTGACGAAGGCGTAAGCCGAAATAGCTATCAACAAATCACTCGACCAACCATCAACTTCTTCGAGTGGTGGAATTTATCACGAGCGGATTCATTCAAAAAGAAGTCACAGCTGGCCTCTTCTTAGATATTGCAAAAGCCTTCGACAGGGTGTGGGTTGAAGGGCTTGTATTCAAAATGTCGAAGGCTGGAATTGGATTACCACTAATTAAGATCCTTAACTCATTTGTGACAGGTAGACGTTTTCAGGTCAAAATGAATGGAATCCGGTCCTCAACGAGGTCAAAACTTGCGGGGGTTCCACAAGGCTCTGTCTTAGGACCCATACTGTATAATATATACACCTATGACATTCCCACTGGTGGGGAAAGTGATAGAATTATAGCCCAGTACGCAGATGATACATCCATCTTGGCTAAATCTCGTAATCGGCAAAGCGCAGTTGCACACGTCCAAACAGTTGTCGATACCATTGCGGACTGGTGTGACAACTGGAGAATTAAAATCAACGCAGAAAAGAGCGCAGCAATAATGTTTTCTAAAGGCTTCATTAGAAAACATAACTTCAATTGCATTAGAATGCACAATACAGAGATCAAATGGTCTAACACAGTCAAGTATCTTGGACTAACCTTAGATAAGAGACTGAAGTTTAACGAACACACCGCGATTAAAAAGCGCCAAGCTAATGCTACTAAAGCGAAATTGTACTTTATGCTTAATGCTAGGAGCAAACTATCCATAAAGAGTAAACTTCTCCTATATACAGCAATAACTCGTCCAATTATGGTGTACGCCACACCAGTGTGGGCTTTTGCTCACCAAAAGCATCTGAAGACTCTCCAGGTTGTTCAGAATAAGTCATTAAGGCAAATATGTGATGCTCCATGGTTCGTGCGTGGTTCGCTGTTACACTGTTGTAAAGTAACTTGACTGATACTTTTTATAAATTCGGCGGTAACTTTGTGCAAAAAGAATAGAGTTTTTAACATCTTAAAAATAATAACAAGTTACAATTGAACAGTCTTGTTTTAATTTACAAAATTAAAATAACTTCGTGGCTCGGGTTTCGAGTCTTTCATATGCATTTTCAGACTTACTATGGCAAAGATAGCTTAAGTCATGCTTTATTTACATTTTTATTTGTAAGAAACTATAATCTCTCGTTTCTTTATGTTGAAAAAATCTTTTTACTCAGTTATTGTACCCCCGTGCTTACCCTGTACCTTGTACCCGCTTAAGCGGATATATTATAAAAGCATTGTTTCAAAAAGTTTACTGTATTATTAACATTCTGTGACACATTTCGTTATTGTGTGTGTATGTTTTTTTCTAAGCAAACGTAGAAACAATATTGTTATGCGATACGTACAAAAAAAGAAAATACTTAAATTCTGATAGTTCACATTCAACTGCAGAATAAATTTCTTTACCGTACTTTATATTTTACCGAGGAGTAAAGAGCTGGAAGTTCAAAGCTCAGAGCTTGTAACGTAGAATCATAAAACATGCGTGACCTCGGACAATAAAGCTCCACCGGATGTGGTCATCGGACAATTCGTCTCGGTGAATACATCAAATTTCCTTCCTAGTTACTCACTTTAAGTAATGCTCGTTCCAGAAAACGATCAAAGCAGGTCTTAATGCATTTCCTTTGTTAATGTTAGCCATAAAAATATTTTACAAGTAAACTTTTTGTTACAATGAAATGAACAATGTATTTTTTACGAAAGGCTCACATATTTTATCTGAGTTTTAATGAAGGGTCGCAGAAAAATAAATATTACATCTTTTTGTAAAGTATTAATTACAGAAAGAATTATAAAATTTTAAAATTGATAGCTTTTCAAATATGACTTCAAGATCAAAACTATGCTTTTTATCAATGACATCTTTTATTGAATTAATTTTCTCTAATAGCACTAAAGCTACAAAATTATCTTAGTGACAACATAAATAACTGAATTCAAGTTATATTATATAACCGATATTACAAATTTGTTTTTAATTAATGTATTAACAATATGTAGAACCACTTTTTTTTTAATTATAACGAATTATTCACCTTTATGATCTCCTGATGCATTTTATACAAATAACTTTTTGGAAATTAATAACACAATTCGTGAATGGAGTTTTAGGTACTAAAACATTAATAACGGTCTTATTATGGGGAATGCCATTAGAAAGAGATTTGAGTATTTTAAGTGGTATGGCTTTGGTTGTCCACATATTTCACATGGACGTGAGTGAGTTCGACGAGCCATGTTTTTTATTTATTTTAGTTGATTTTATCGGAACTCACTCGGTTGTTTTTTTTGTCAATTTCCAATGTATTTTTTTATCTTTTTCAAGATTTCAAAAGCAATTAAATTGTAACTTGTGTATTGTACATATATGCACATATATATTATCAATAAATTAATAGATTTCAAGTAAAGTAATGTTTATATAAATTACTGCTTCTAAACGTGAATATATTATTAAAAATGCACCTATTCTGCAATATCAAAAAACCCAAACAACCATGAGAAAAGGTGGTATTTTTTCCAGATCGAATACAAAAAAGCGGCTTTTCACCATTGGAACAATAAATTAGAATGATTTCTCATTTTATATAAAAGATCAGCAATGAACTGGCCAACATGTGTCATTAGTCACTTTTAATGAGTTTTGGTTGAAAATGCTTCCGATCAGGAAACCGGTGCTGATGTGGATAAGCATATGGGACTGCCCCCAAATGTATTCCGTACGAGCAGAACTGTTTGCTGTGGTCCGTCCTCACACGGGCCCAATAGGCCACGCTGACTTGATTGCAACTAAGGCTAACTACATTGAATTTGAAAAATTTGCAAATTTATTCGGGGATCGACATAATTTCGATTCTTCACTATAGTCAATATACTTGTCTAACACGCCGGGCTCTCAGGATACGGATTATACACAGGATACTCTTTAGCAAAATGATTTCAGTGGCTGAGCCAGTCACTCCAATTTATTTTATTATTATTTTATATTTTAAAGAACTTTAGTGCATGGTTCAAAATCAGTCCCGTGCAGATCTGCTCGGGCCATGAATGTGAGGAGTAAATTCCTTTTTCTAAGTCGATAGCGTTGTGAAAGGCGGCCATGAAACATTGGCTGCATATACACAACGGGTGGTGGTAGGAAAAACCAACTTGTGGGATAAGCACAAAAATTATTTTACTATATTTACCATGTTATTATATCAAAACACGCAATGCCTATCTAGGCTTAAAAGGTCGCTTAAGAAATATGTAACGCCATATACGGCATATATATCACTATGGTGGGTATAGCCTTTTAAATATTGGTGATTCAAAAAAAAAAAACTGGACTTGTTTTCTATGCGTAACTTATTCCATGTGTATTGACAATATACCGGTGTCGTGAAATAAACAGCAGACAATTGATTCTCGGCGACAAATCGTCTTGGCGACAAGGTGTTAGAGGCTTTTGGTCATCGGCTGGTTATTCAATATCCAGCGAAAAGAATATTATTCACCGGCCATCCTCTGCCAAACAAATGAATACCGTAAAATATTTATGAACCTCATAACACTGAATATGTTTTATGTGGAACATTACGTTACACGTTTCGAGCCTTTTTTTGTGAGGTAATTTAGTAATTTCTGTGCGCTAGATCTTTTTAATGACGACGGGAGGATTTTCTACCGAACAAATGAGGCTTCTTTGATATATTTTCATTACTCGCGACATTTTTCCGGACGATAAATGCCCCTATTCATGACATTTTATCAGGAATTAATCATCATTACTACAAAATAAGTTGGATATATTTTCTATTTGCATATTCAACTTTATTATGATTCTTGGTATATGTATCGTGACGTATTTCTTACCGTTTTTTTTCTTATATAAATAAATAAAGTTTTTTTACATAATTAGCTGATAGCAATTAGGATTTCGACTGAAGGTGCTTATTGAAATTTAAACATCAAATTTGAATCGTTTGAATTTTGTACTTTTCTTCAATTCAAGTTTATCCGTACATTTGATATGCCCGAAGATGCAGAAAGGATAAGCCAAGATTGTGAGCGAAAAAATTAAGTAAATGTACAAAATTCTAATGATTTGAAATTTAAACTGATATACCTATAAATAAGAATGCTAAGTCATGCTTTTTATAATTGAGAACTTCAACTGAAGGTGCTTAAAAGAATTTCAATATTATATTTGAGTCGTTTGAATTTTGTTCATTTCTATGACTTTTATCGCTGCCTATCATAGTTCAAGTTCATTTGCAAAAATTAACTTAAAATGACGCGTAATAAATTTTTTGTATCGCTTATATGTAAGTCACTAGTTAAATTATTTTTATTGAATTCTGTATGAATTGGAAAATGTTTTTAGCATTAACACATAATACGGTAAGAAAAATAAAAATGTATTTTAATTATAATTAGAACTATAGTTCTGACGAGGGCGTAAGCCGAAATAGCTATCAACAAATATGTAAAATAATTTCTGTAGAATTAAAATATATTGTTATTTTTCTTACCGTAGTATAATGGAGTTCTACCAAGTAAATGCCTACTCAATCAATTAACACATAATAATTGCTTATATTTAGATTTTGTTTTCAGATTTTGCATAGTACAGTTAAACCTCCGCTAACACTATAGTCGGGACCGTGGTATAAGGGGGCGTGAATCACATAGAAAATTTGGGACTTCGTCTTTTTCCGCGAAAAATGCAAACTAAGATTATATAAGAGTTTTGCAAAAAAAAAAAAAATATTGCTAGGTTTCTGATATTTGGTTACAAGGCATAGCGCTCGCAAAATGTAGCAAACAGGAAGTCAGCACGCAGACGTGTATTGTATGGCACGTGTTGTTTGAGTGTATGCGAGAGTATGCACCGTAGAGATGGTCAGCCGTTTGGCTGTGTGTGTGCATCGGCATCCGCCCCGGAATAACAGCCGACAACGTTACATAGCAACGACAATGGAATGCGACCGTGCCATCGGGGGATTTCTGCCGAATATTTTCGACCAGCGTGTTTTACGGAGTAGTGTTTTCGGAGGTTTGACTGTATTTTATATAGAAACGAGATGCTAATACTTTTAAAGACTAAAAATTTTAATCACATGATATCAACTCCAGAGAAAAGATAATACAAAAATTCATGTCAAAGATCTAAAACATAAAACAAGACTTGATATTGCAATCGGTCGGTTTGACTACGATTGAATCTGATGACTAATTCTTACCACTTGTGATATATTACGGTAAATATAACTTGAAAGAAAAACATTCCATATCTTAAACTGAAATTGTATCATGTTATTAAATAAACTTGTGCATGTAATATAGTATGTAAAATATTTTAATATACAGTTCTAAAGACGAAGAAAGTTTTACTTAGCCAGCTGGTATTCTTTTCACAGAAAACTTTTGAATATTTGCTCTTTCAGCGCAGCATACATCATATTATTAAAATTTGAAATTCGTATTCAGTGTTGCATGAAATGTTTTAAACTTCTGAAACAAACTTTCAATATGCCAAGACTCTTGTTAAAACAGCAAAAACTGCTATTTTCCTTGAATTATTATCATTATTTTTTTTACTTACGTGTGTACACAGTGAATGCTTTGTGGTATAAATTAGCAACCCACAATTTGGCACTTAAATTGAATACACATTTAAACTTTGGTGAAAACTTCTTGCGTTATTTATGGATAATTTGCATATATTATTTAAAATTACTGCTTAATTAAGAATCTGTCTAGACTTAGTCTTGTAAACATTAAATTTATTTTAAACTATACTCGAATTTAATCATTTATAAACTCCAGAGAAAACTACAAAAATTCATGTCTAAAACATAAAACAAGACTTGATATTGCAATCGGTCGGTTTGACTACGATTGAATCTGATGACTAATTCTTACCACTTGTGATATTACGGTAAATATAACTTGAAAGAAAACATTCCATATCTTAAACTGAAATTGTATCATGTTATTAAATAAACTTGTGCATGTAATATAGTATGTAAAATATTTTAATATACAGTTCTAAAGACGAAAAGTTTTACTTAGCCAGCTGGTACAGAAAACTTTTGAATATTTGCTCTTTCAGCGCAGCATACATCATATTATTAAAATTTGAAATTCGTATTCAGTGTTGCATGAAATGTTTTAAACTTCTGAAACAAACTTTCAATATGCCAAGACTCTTGTTAAAACAGCAAAAACTGCTATTTTCCTTGAATTATTATCATTATTTTTTTTACTTACGTGTGTACACAGTGAATGCTTTGTGGTATAAATTAGCAACCCACAATTTGGCACTTAAATTGAATACACATTTAAACTTTGGTGAAAACTTCTTGCGTTATTTATGGATAATTTGCATATATTATTTAAAATTACTGCTTAATTAAGAATCTGTCTAGACTTAGTCTTGTAAACATTAAATTTATTTTAAACTATACTCGACTTTAATCATTTTATAAACTTCCAACACTATTCAAATTATTTTTGCTGACAACAAGTCCAAACGTTGCTTTCAAAAGAAATTTTGAGGCGGAATATATATAACAAATAATAAATCGTTCGTCTGCCGTAGCTGATTGGCAATGCTATAAAGCTGTCGTATTTTTGCATTGCCAAAAGATTGAATACTTGACGGGACACTCACTGTATAATTACAAACTTTCATTTTCTAATTGCATTCTTCGTATCTTGTATCATTCAATAAGATTAATCTGTTAAATAAAATTGGTTAGTGTCATCCGTTTACTTCATAAATTAAATGAGTTTGTATTAATGTTACAGTAACAGTCCATAATTTTGGCAATATATGCATTCATTGATAAGTTAAGTGTGTAAGTAAAGACTCAAAATAAAGTTCGCTTGAACTGGGCAATCTATGAATCAATTAGTAGTAATATTAAATACAATATAAAAAGTCACGAAAAAGTGCTTGTTTAATCTAGCAAAAAAGAAGAAAGCTATTCAAGTTTCAATGCTACAACGGTTAGAATAATTTGAACAACTATGTAATAAGTGTATGCATTGACTAGCAGATATGTCTATTCATTTCATGTTGTTTACTGAAACTGTTTAAGCTAGAAACATTAAACACTCAATTGTAAGAGCACATATAGACCCAGTGAACACATTAACTATAAACTATAATATATGTAGATGAGAACGCATAAACTTTTAAGCAAGACAGTTATCAATCATCATCGCTGACGTTATATATTGGAAATACCAAAGTTTTTAAGTTACAAAAAATATTGGTAACTCCCACAAAAACTAATTGTTTTTAATGCCATGCCAAAGAAGTTTCAGTATCCAATAATACAATTTGCCGAAGCTGACAAATGCGAAATACAAATTATGACGGATGTCACAAAACTCATATGACTGGTATTTTTGCTCACGGGACATGTTAAGCTCCTGCCTGTCAGTTCTCAAACACTTGTGATTTCATAATAATAATATCAACGTCTTCTCAGTTTTATATATTTTTCAGACAAGATTTGTGGCGATCATTTATAAAAGGGAAGCGCTTCGGCGCGGAAGTGTAAGAGATGTCATGGGAGGAATATTTTTTGTTCCAGAAATATTTCCGGGATAATCTTTCTCAACGTTTCCAATGACAAAAGAATACCATGAATAAAATATTTGTTCAGCCTCTTAAGAACTGTGAATTTGTGTTTGAAAAAAAAAAATTTGGTTATAATATGTAGTATTTCTTAGAGAAAAAGAAATTTAGAACATTCCGTTTCATTTGACGGCACAATGCATTTTTACTGGCTTTACATTTCACTATTGATAAACTTGTGCGTATTGAAATGTGTTTTAAAAAAGGCATTTATTATCTGTCACATAACTAAAAAAAACTTAAATCAATCCAATTAAACTGAAACTATCCAATTTGATAAGGAATTATTTTGATAATGTTTTATAAGTGACGAATTATAACGGAATTATTTTAAATAATAAATAACGTTTTAAAGGTTTCACTCATTGCGAGAAGTATCGTCTGATGATATATTCATTTATATCAGTAAATAGTGCTACCGATGAATGAACCGGTCAGGATCTTTATAGATATGCAGAAGAAGTACATTTTTTTTTAATAAAATTAATAAATCATTTTCAGTATTTATTCCACATAACATTTATTAGATCAAGACTGGTTTCGCTCAGAGCGAGCATTATCAGTTGATAGTGCTAGCCATGAGCTGAACCAAAAAAATCTAATAAATTTAATGTGAAATAAGTACTAAATATGTTTTATTATAATGCCATTCCACCAAGTTTTGACAGTGAACACCTTAAAAGTGAACCTATTTTTGTTGTTGATATAATTGATTATTCTACTGATAGCTCTGAAAATATCAAAGTGCCAAAATATCTTTAAGCTATATATTAACATGAGGAATGTAATGTTGCGCTATTGTAATCATTTTATAACAAAGAATATAATTCCAAGAAAACGTGACTGAAAACTCAAAGTTATATCGATTTTTTTAGATTGAATGAAAAATGTTTGTTCTTTTAATTTATTAACGCCTGCTTCAACCTCATTCTCCCATATCACTTTCAATAATCAGTTTTTTTATCTGCTGTCAAAAAACAAATTGAGAGATACAGTGAAACCTCGATTCTACGTTTTTCAAGGGACCGAGAAAAAAATTCGATAAATGCTGAAAACGAGCAATGCAGCAAAAGTAAATCATTTAAAAGACATCTTTAAAAAAGTCCTTAATAATAAGTTGCTTCTTTGCAGTATTGCACTTCAATTTTAACAGTGATCTTTCGAATTCGCATAATTTTCTGACTGCAGATTCATCTATGTCCTTGGAGTAGACAAATATATTTATTTTTACGTTGTATGGTGATAATGTTTTCGGTGATGTCTCACTAACTAGCATACTTGCAGTTTCGGTTCTTTTCGGCGAACCGGTGGGATGGAGTCGAATGTTTTTCTAAGAAAAATTCAACATAACTGTAAATTGGGATAATATTTGTGACGGGACCATAATATTTCGACGTTAAATCGGGAAACGGATAATGCGTGATTTTTTAATATTTTTCTTATGGGTGCTTGGCCGGGACTATAGAAAATGTACGAACAACGTGAGAAAACGGTTAATGCGGGAACGTAAGATCGAGGTTACACTGTACGCTGTATTAGCACTCCGGCATTGACATGTGATTTCAATATCCAGCGAGAATTTAGGGTACATAAAATAAAATTACACGTCGCCATGCCTTAGCCAAGAAAACGGCAACGTTAAAAAAGCCCGTCGCGCAAAATGAATGTCGCAAAAGATGCGTGATAACTTTTATTATTCGATAAAATATAATGTACAAATGTGAAAACACGCGATGATAAATCACACGGCGTTTTTATATTTATGTTTTTGAGAGCTTTTTGTGTGGAAAAGTTTGTATCCCTGCAACCAATGCGGTTAGCGAAATACAATTTGGAGATATTTTTTTCTATCATCGAGGCTTACAAAGTACGTTACACGTACACGTAAAGAACAAGCCTGTATTTCAGGACTGTGGAGTTGGAGTTGGAGTCAGAGTTGTCGCGGCATTTTGGCCGGAATCGTACTCGGAGTGGGAAATTTTGAAAAGTTTGATCTTTTTATTTTTGGATATATCATATAATGCTTGGCTATTGGCTGGATTGGTTGATTGATATTTAATTGAATAAAAAAAGTAGGAGAAAAACGTGACGAAATTAAACATTTTTTAATTGTAGTCGGAATCGTGTTTTTGGAAAATGCTCGAGTCGGTGTCATATTATTTTTTAACGACTCCACAGCCCTGTTTTATTTACTTTAAAATATAAAAATAGTACAATGTGGGTGTTGTTGTTCTTATTGCTTGTTATTTTAGATAAAAAACGTTTTTTTTTCGTGTTTAAAAATAACACTCAAACTTTCAAATATTATAATGTCAAGCAAAGAAAAGCAATGTGTTATTTATTATTGACCGATTTTATGTTTCCCCTTAACCAGTTGTATACCTACTATCAAGTCAAATCGCTGGCCATGTATAACAATGTAACGATGCAATAGTGAGGCTAGGAAAGAACTAAGTAAGTATTTAGACTAAAGGTACTTGTAAATTGAACAAAATTCGCTTTGCCGTCGGTTCATGCTCATTCGTGATCTTGAAATGCCTGAAGATATTAAAAGTCAAAACAAACGGTCGTTAGCGACAAAACTCACCGAAAATTACCAAAAACAAACAATTTAAATTTGATATTGAAATTCCATAAAGCACCTTTGGCGAAATCCTAAAATAAATACTTTTCACTTTCAAACGCGCAATTTCAAATAAAAAAATGCAGTAATTCCAGTTTTAGTGACGTAATTATTGCAACCCCTATTCAAAACGTTATAGGTTTATGATTGTGTATAAAATAAATAAAGCTGAGCTTGTTATTAGAATCGAACGAGAAAGCTGAGCTTGATTAAAAGAAAATTGACTTTAAGCATGCGTCCGATTTTCAATTAACTCTTCGAGGTTTTTGTTAGTATGAAAATACTGCTGAGACTGTATATTAAAGCAATTCATATGTATTAAACGGTACACTTGCATGCATGACGACATTTACGCCTACGAGTTATGAGCCCATTTCTACGACTTAAGCCATGAAAATGGAATGACTATAAGCCCGCCTACGGCTTCGAAGGGTTTACTTGAAAATTTATGACGGATTATTACTTTTATACACGGTGTTCGTGAAATATGATATCACCTTTCCTTTGATTGACAGTTAAATATATAATAAGTTATCTGATACTGCCCAAATTGATTCACCTCTAATAAGTAAATACATTATTAAGAGATGATTTTTGTTCAAAATACCTTCTTTAAAAAACATACACACACACATGTAGGTATATTTAATTTTATTTTGTATTATGATACATGATTAAAAAATTATAAAAGATGGTTCAAAATTTATTTATTATATAAATAACATATCATTTGAACTCTTTTGATCTCACCCATGTCTACGTCAAATATTGCGACATCATTTATTTGCTTAGTTGTATGACCAATTGTTTGTCATACTCTGTAATTCTTACTTACTTTTGTATAAATATCGCTGTATCGATGTATTACTGAGCAGTTGATAATGCTCGCCAATGAGTGAAACCGGTCCTGATATAATAAATTAATGTGGAAAAGGTACTTAAAATGTTTTAAAATTTTATTATAATTCCATTCAACCAAGTATCGACAGTGAACACATTCACAATAAAGAGCTCTTAGCAATGCAACGCTAAATATCACTGTTTCGTTGTATTTATTATCAGTTGATAATGCTCTGCATGAGCGAAACCGGGCCTGATCTAATAAATTTTATGTGGAATAAGTACTTTGCTATTATTCTGACTATTGTATTTAGTGTACTATATTTTTTTATCAAGCTAGCGTTATTTTCAATATTTTCCTTAAATCTTTTAGTAAGCGAGTTGAAATAATTATACTATTCCAAAGCGTTACATAATAACACTTCATTTGAATGTTGGAGATCAGTCCGTATAAAAATTCAAACTTATAAAAATATGACGCAGCTTAGAGCAAAACCACTTCATTTACTACGTTTGCAATTTTATTTATCTTTATTGTAATGATTTACAGGATGGAAAAACATAATATCATTAATAACGTCTTTATAGCTGGACCGTATATTTGTTTTTCACTCTGCGTTATGATTTTCTCAAATTGATACGGACTTCTACGAACAAAATAAAATACACATTATGTATTTTCTAGCACTTTTTAGTGTGTACGTACTATGGACAAGAGTCAACATTTTTTATATCATAAGCGAAGTTTACCTAATAATTTTTACTCGTGTAAACAAGAATATTAAATCGAGTTTGTTTATTCATGTTTGGAAAGAGTTATTTGTTTATTGACTTACTGGATTGATGTATAGCTCAATTATGCAATGATAAAAAATGAACGAAAGTGAATCACTTTAAGCTACATGGAGTCTGCAAAACGTGAATTTTTGTTTTGTTTAACATACATGTGTGCAAATAACGTTTTTATGTTAACTTTTCAAATTAAAGTTAGTCCATATTCCATAAGGAGACCACATAAAGTCTCACAAAATGTATTGCTAACAAATCTTCAACATTTTGAGTTTTGTATATTTGATATTTTTTGCTTATTTCGTTTTCTTTTACATTCAACTATTCTCTTATTTGTATGAACTATTTTTCGTCTTGCTTAGCTTTTGTAGGTATAAATAACGTTGTTTTTTTTGTATTTCTTATCAGCTGATTATGATCTAAACCAGTCCTGATCTGTATAAATCTTATTTAGGATAAGTACTAATATTGTGTTATTTTTTTAATTCCTTCAAAAATAATTCTCATTGCGTTTTTCCATAGCTTAAATAAATTGACAACCAAAAAAAATAATTATCACCCATGGCTCAATATAACAACATTTCCTCTTTTATTTTTACACAACCCGTCTCGAAATTTGAATCACATTATTCAATGGTAGAAGATTTTCAAATAAATATGACACGTGACAAGATAAAGTGACACCTTTATTCAAATTTTATTATCTCCCAGACAACTCCGGGCAAAAATAGTTATATTAATATTGTTTTAGGATCTTGCTTATTGAAATTTCAAATAGATTTTTGTATATTTTATCTTTTCCTTTGCCAGTCGAGCGAGTACTTAAAATACTATTTATTATTCTATTTCTGAATGCTTTGACTAGTTTTATACACATTTCTATTTGTCTGCAAAGATGAATTATCATAAAAGTAAAATATATGCATAGTATAATTAATATTATACTTGATATGATCGCTATGTAGAGAATTAATTGTACCTACTATTCGTGAAACCTCTAAAAAAATTAAATAGGCAGTGGGTCTTCACTGTGACCCAACGATCTCTTGCCTGCAGAATTATGATCAGAGAATCGATATAGACCGAGTGCCATCCTTCTCGATGACCCTCCATAGGTAGAGACGGAAAATTAAAATGACTTCTTGAACTATAGCGATCCTCTTGTCAGAAGCGATTGAAAGGAAATGCAAAAAAAAACTTAACACTAATCTGAGAGACAAAGGAGACTGGAAGAACTTTGACGCCAACGTCGCTTAGAGAGTGAAGTTCCGTCAAATAGATATCCAAAAAAAAATGTTCCCAATGTACAGGGATTTTATTTTAATCCATGCACGATGTATGTTATGTTAGTTAAATTACTGCGTTACATAAAATAGTGTAAAGAGAATTATTATGTTATGTCGTACTCAGTGACGGTGGTGACGGGGTGCTGGGGGGTGCAAATGGAAGATTTAACTATTTTTCCGTACTACGGAAGAGAAACAGTCGGTATTGCGAACATCTGAATTGGAAGTCCATGCTATAGAAGTGTTTTAAAATCCAATGAATAGGAAAGAACTCTTGCAATAATGGTTGAATCTTTCTTTGCACCCCCCTACACCCCGTCACCACCGTCACTGGTCGTACTCGTCGATTGGATGTAAGAGAATTTGCATGGAAAACCTTTATTCTTACCATATCCAACGGATATTTGGAGCATAAATTGCATACAAGTACTGTATATAATTCAAATGATTGACCACTCTATTCGATGAGATAAAGAATGGAATGATAGTGTCAGGACATGACATAATGATTTGCTAATCGCAATGTCTCATGTTTAGAATCGGATAGAGAGAATTTTAAAAGGTGGCAATAAGCTTATGGTGCTCATACTTGCGTAGCCAGGTCGTAACAAAAAGGCAGTTGATCCAGATAAAAATGATACCATTTATATGATTCCATGCGTCGCAACATTTTTCGATTTTTATATAATAAATAGGTTTTCTCCACGGAGGGCTAGTGATGATTTTTTATAGCAAATTAAACTAATAAAAAGCACTTCAGTTGACACCAATGAATGCACCATGCATTTAAAAAATATAATAAAGAGGTTACATAATATATAACGAAAACATAAAAAACATTCTATTTGTAGAAACTATAAGAGAAAAACAAATTCATAACAAAAAACTATGGCAATTGCTAAAAATTTCCACTTCTTTAGGTAAAGCATTCACCCAAAAACTGCTCCGTTTTCTACAATGACTTGCTGGTATACCTTAGTTACGCTGTGTAAATCTTGATGGTTGCTCAGGACGCCGCAGTGCCACATATTGGAAGAAGAAACAAACAGAGTTGAAGTTCTCTTCTGCAGCACGTGAATCAGCCAGTTCTAGCGTCCATGATCAATGACGTCACAAAGTACTACTTGGCACGTTCCTTCATCTTTAAGTTGCACACAAAACCAAAACATTTGCCCCACACATGACTCCGGCATATATTTTCAAAGTTCAGTATACGTAATCTTCACCTGGTGATACTGTCTAGCACAGGTTCACAAAGTGTGGCCCGCGTTGCTTTTTCATGTGTCCTGCGAGTGCTTTGTCATTGCTGTACGTTTTCCATATGCAATATTAAACAAATAAAATCACAGTGAGTGAAGAGAAAAATTCAAGTTAAATGGAGTGTACTATATTTTGAAATAGAACAAAATAACATTGTTTTTATGTTTCATTTGCAAACAAAAAAATATTTGCTATGAAAGAGTTCTTAAATAGACTATGATACGTCATTAATAATAGTATAATTGAGGATAATCGATCAGTAAGATTTGAGTCTTTATCCAAATCAGTATATGCTCAGAAATCAATGTTATAATAATAAAAATAATATTTTACCAAGATAAAGATCAGTCGTAAAATATTGTATTTTATTGTATAAACAATTAAAATGAGTACAGTCAATTTGGGTAACATTGGACAAAACCTGAACATTAACAGCTTATTTATTTTTCTGCTAACTAGTAATCGGGATCATTCTTGCGATTGATGAATAAAATAATTTAAACATTTTGACTTATATATGGTCAAAAAAAGAAGCCACATTTACCTATTATTTTAAAAACAAAAAATTAAAATGGCATGTGCGGCAAATATTTAGTTAAAAATAACAATTTAGATAACGAAATATATTTTTATAAACAGTGGCCCGCCAAATATTTTTGAATTCAAAATGGTTCCTTTGACGAAATAGTTTATGAACCCCTGTCTTAGCAGTACGCTTTTTTAATAAAAACATAAAAAACATTCAAATTGGAAATACAAAAATGTAACGATTTTAATTAACGATCATCTCATTTATAAAAATCTACTTTATACCTTTGTCTTAAGTTCAATTTTTTTGTTGTTTTGTTTAACGCTACTAATTAAATACTAACAGATGAGTATCAAATAAAACTCAAACGGCGTCAGTATATTAACTGGAATTAGATCTCTTTTTTTGATTGTACCTTAATGATACGTAGTTTCTTTTGATGGAAGAAAATCGTATTCTTAAGTAAATTTGAATGTTTTTATTTCAGCCATTACTCGGATTGTAAAAGCAATAGTTATTTAATGAATAAGAAACAGCTTGAAAGATACTTTACTTTTTTCTGTCTTTGAAACGTCTGGTTTTCTTTATTCTTGATGCATTTTTTTCAACTGAATTAATAATTTTAGAAACTTATGTCCATATATCTAATTTTTTATATCGGTCTATTCAGTCTATTTTTAGTTAGTTTTAATGTAAAAAAAATCACTCAATAACCTCCTAAACGTAAATGAATTAGAATAAAAATAATAACACATTTTTAGTACTTATTCCACATAAAAATTATTGGATCAGGACTGGTTTCGCTCATGGCGAGCATTATCAACTGATAAGAAATACAACGAAACAGTGATTGATATCTATACAAAAAATAAGCAAGAATTACAAGGTATGACAAACAATTGGTATTACAACTAACCAAATAAATTGACGCAAAATACAAGCAACATAGACTATAATTAAAATGTTGAAGACCTCTTAGCAATGCAAGCTATTACACCAAAAATCAATTAAGTTTGAATATTCATTAAGAAGGCAAAATTCTAAGTAAGTGCATTTAATAAATTAAAAACATAATAATTCTTATAAAAGAAAGAATATGAAAATTAAGCGGCCAAAATAATTAGTTATTTTAATGTAGAATGTTTCAAGCCAAACAAAATTTTAATAAATGATTCAAAATTTGGCAGATCGGATTTCGAGCGTGACACATTAGTTTTAAATTGCGAATTTACATTTAATTTGCACATTTAAAAGTTACATATCTTTGTAATGATAAATGCAGTATTCATTCAACTTTATAATTTCTTCCAAAAATTATGACCAAGACGTTCTTACAAAGGTTTGAGCCCATAAAATCTTCTTATTAATTACACAGTAAAAACCAATAGGTGCATTTAATAAATCGATTATACATCTTAGCATAGCATTTTCATGGCATTTTCATGGGACTATTTTGCCCCGATAACATTATTGATTGCAATGTACATTAGTAGCACTGGAGTGCAAAATATCAAACGATCGTTTTTATTTTGGCAGCAATTGGTATGAGATGCTTTTACCGAAGTAACAACTAGATCTTGACAATTATCTTAAGAATCAATCTAGCGCGATATCAGCATTTTCAAAAACATTATTGATTGACACTATAATCAACTACCGAATCGTTTTTACACAACCCGGTTGTTATAATAATAACTCAGAACTCAATCGGTGATTAATGGCCCTATAATTTTCGAACCTCAAATCAAAACATTAATATGACGAGTATGAAATGCGCTGATCCCCTCCTGCCACCCCTCACAACTCCGCATTCGGTGCATGGTAATGACATCATTATTCAACTGCAATGGTGGCAACTTGGTAAGCGTGCTGCCAGTACTGAACTGAGGCATAAAAGTACCACTAATTAATCTTTTTATTTTTAACCATGTCCGCTCCCAACTTGAAGCATATGGACTCCTCACGGAGTTTATCTCAACATATGTTTTCTACGAGAACTGTTTGTTATTATTCAGTTGCTCAACCTCTCTTTTTTCGAAGAGAGTAGGGATGGAAAGGATACCAGGACTAGTGATTAGCTAACCGCTGTCACCATGCGTCGCTCTTTGGGATCAGAAAGGTGGGTAGGGATTTTCAACAACAGAAACACCCAAGCCTTTGAGCAGATTTATCGACTGAAAACAATCCGAGAATCGAACCCGGTCAGGTTCTGCACGCAACTCAAAGCCGTCACCACTGCGCCACGGACCGGACTTAATCATATTTTCAATAATTTTTATAATTCTAAAATTTTGCATACTTAATTACAAATACCGAGATACGTTACGAGGCTTTGCTCGTATGTCGAATTTGTCGTTAGCCGAATTATAAATAAAATATTCATTGAAATAAATCATGCATGTAATTCACAAACAGTAGATATACATATACAAATAAAAATAAATATTGTTAAATTATAGATATTTCGTGAGCCTCAATGTTTTTTATTACCACTCTCATACTGTTTAATTATTTAAAAGTTTATTTCAAAACCTATAGCATTTGATATATTCCATTTACCAGTAATTACGGGCACAATTTACTAAGTATTCATATCATAAATTAAATGCATTGGTAATTTATGTCTTATCATATGTATAAATAAATGTACAAGATGCATTTTTTTCGGTTTTTGTGTTCATTGTCGTAGGTCGAAACATCGTAGATTATTTTTTTTTTTTAAATGAAGAAAAAAAATATTTAGCATTACAGCTTACGTCAATGTGCCAAATATTCTTAATTGTGAAAGTCATAAGAGATTAACTCTAATTAATTTAAAATCCAACCTTGCCGAGAATTGAACTCACGTCCTCTGATCGCTAGGACAAAGCTCTTGCCACTAGACCACAGGGACCGACAAGTAGAGACTCGAGACCCACCTGTATCACTTTTAAGGTGTTCACTGGCAATGCTTGGTAGAATGGCATTATAATAAAAATAATAACACATTATTAGTACTTATCCCACATATTTTTTTTTGTATCGGGACCAGTTTTGGTCATGGCGAGCATTATCAACTTATCAGTTGGTTGATCAACGAAACCGGTCCTGATCCAATAAATTTTATGTGGAATAAGTACTAAAATGTGTTATTTTTATTATTACTTACCTGTATTTTGAAGTAAGTCAACCATTTTACTGATGAAAGTCGTAGCTAACAATGCTTGATTCTCCGATTTTAATTTAACACCAGATTTAGTATAAAACTTAAATTTCGAGCACATAATACTTTATATCAAGTCAAATTGATAGCCATGTATAAAAATGTAACGATGCAACAATGAGGCTAAGAAAGAACGAATTAAATATTTAGATTATAGGCGCTTGATGTAATTTCAATATCACAATTCCCATAGTTTTAGTCTTCCTTTTGTAAAAAAAATGAGACTTTATTCCATAAATAAAGCAGCCGATTCCCATGTTGACCGTTTGGCTACAGAGCAGGTGTTGTTCTTTTAAGCACGATATTAATTTGTAAAATAGAAAAAATTGCAGACAATATTTTCTTTATACGGAATTTATCCCTACGCCTATCCTGTAACAAAGTAATGCCATATTATGCAGCCGTCTCCAGTATTGAGTTTAAAAGGTTTTCATATTAGTAATATAACCAAGTCAGTTAATGATATACACTTTGCAAAGTTATTTAAGCCTTATTTCTATTCAAGTGGTAGGTAATTTGACTACAAAAATTAACAAGCTCCATGACTCGTATACATGATAATTTCTTCCAGCAAATGTCTTGTAGAAAATAGTAGTTTTTAACTAATGGTAAATAATGATAATACATTTCATGTATCATACAAAATGTGTAATACAATGTATTACAAGCTATAAGACTATTTTAACGAATGGTAGAAGGATTAAGAGTATTTATCTAATGAATCCATTGCTGATTTTCATTTTTCTTTCTTTTAACCCTTTATAGGGCAAATTAAATATTATGAAAATCGAACATAGACGATATTTTAAAATATTTATTAACCATATAAAAAAAAAAAATATAAAACAACAAAATATGTATTTTTGTGTCAGAAACATCAATATTTCCATTGGTCAACACATTGACCAATTTATATATTTTTTAAGTCAACTGTGCGACAGTGAAATTTGAGGTTTTTCCATTAAAACGTGACGATAAAATGTTGCTAAGACTACAACAGACTGATAATTTATTGGATTTTTTTATAAATGTACTGTATATTTGTATATGAAATGATTATAAAAATAGTTTTCCCTAAATATCGGGAAACGGCCTTCATAATTCATTTCCAAATACAATACGGTGCTCCAAAGCTGTTAGTTGCGCGCAAAAACGGCCAATAGTTAATTTAAAGACTCGCTGATAATGACATTGATTTTTTGGAAACTACGCAAACTTTCCGCGATTTGACAAATTTAATGTCGAAATAATATTATCCACGATGCATTGAGATACTAATATTGACTTTATTATGGGTGGTATTTTGATATTTTGACCTTAATGTGAGTGGTTAATATATTAACCAATTTCAGTATTTGCCCTATAGAGGGATAATGTTTAACTTTTCCAATTTCATCGTTTAATCATAATACAAAGTTAGTATTGAGAACTTTTTATCCTTTCTAATTTTCTTTTAAATGAATAAAATCGTTTTTTGACTTATTTTAAAATATCTGAACTGGTTTTGCTCGCGATGAGAAAATCTCGTATTGATTTGTATTAAATTATATATCGAAGAAGTTATAAAAACTGTGTTTTATTTTCTATTGAAACCTTCATGATAGATCCCTTTTCGACGGCTCATATGTAGTTTATAACAAGATATTTATTATTATTAAATAGGTTAAGATATTGCAAGTTTTTATCGAAGGGTCTTTGTTTCTGAATATAAAAAATAGTTATTGGTTGGAATAATCATTGGAAATCATGGATACTGAATTATTTGCTCTCTCAAAAATCCATATCATTGGTACATATATTGAATGCCAATTTTGAAAAAAAAATTGAACTTTTTGATAAATGTGTGTATTAACTTACTAAAAATAATATGGTACCTGATGATAATTTACATCCCCATAAAATTAGCTGCTTGGTACAAATTTGTATATTTACATAAATAATAATTCAGTGTGTCACTATAGAAACTAATAATAAATACACTGAATAATATCTATTTTCGAAGTCTAGAAAAGTTTTCTCATTGTTTTCATCCTTTCATTCACTTTGTTATGAAAAGAGAAATTGTTTTCTTTTAAGAAAATTTTTCACTCTTCTTTTTTCACCATAAAAACTATGTTTATTATGCGTAGCTATAATAAAAAATTAACATTCTCCTGAAGTTTAGCGCTTGGATACGTCATAAACATACTTTACAAGTTTAAAAAGTATGTATTATAACTTCAAATAAACTTTTTTTCCAAGAACAACTAATAAATAATGATTCTTAGAAAACGTACTGAAATATTTCATTTCTTTGTATATATGCGAATGTATAGACGTATTTATTTTGACCTATCTCATCAAAAGATATTGAAACCCAAATAATAAGGTTTATGCTATTAACTGAACACTTTGTTAATAATTTAAAAGTATACTTAATAGGATGACCAGGCGTTCAAGTTTGAAATGATATAATATTTATTATTGCTTGTTTAAAATAAATAGCAGCATTTTCGCAATCTAAAACGACGCTAAGTAAAAAGTTTACTATAATCACTAGGCTTAAACTGACAATCTTTGGTGAAAAACCATAACATTATTTATTTGATTAGATCTAATTCATTTGAAAATTTTCAATGTGAGCAAAAAGGATTGCTGATATTTACAAAATACATTTTTTAGTGTTGCTAACTAGTTTATTTTTTAATTTAAATAAAAAACGTGTTAATATTTGGAAAAGTTAGCCCAAAAATGTAAATATTTATTTTCTTACGTCAAAACTAGGAACATAATGAAAGAGGTATGAAAACATCATTTGCAAAAAGTTGGAAATGGCTTTAAACATTTTTGTTGAAAACAACAAAAATTATTTGATTTGAATAATTCATTGCATCATTTCATTAATTTTAAATGCGTTTGTTATCTTGATAAATGGTAAGGTGTATCGATTATACATTCCCAAATAGTATAATCCTATCTTTTCTTTTACCTTTATGTGTGCTATAGTAACCACATCATGATCAAGCTGGTTTTGTTAACCCTTTACAATGCAATTTAGACCGGGAAGTCGATAATTATTTTCATGGTTAGTTAGAGCGTAGAACTGGCTTAGCAGCGTAGATGAACAATATCAGCTGATAATTTACTAATTAGACGAAAAAAGAGCTTAATTGTATATTGCTTTTGTAAAGAAACTAACTATTCATTCGTTGAATGATCAATGGTAAAATGGTTCCATTTGAAGATGACAGCCAGCAAGAAATTTTCATTGTATAACACAAAAAAATCTCAGTAAAAACTTTTTCACGTTAAACCGCTTCCCCGGCGCTCACGCAAATACGTGTGATACCCGAAGCGCGCCCATATGAGCATTTTAAAATCGTCGTTCGATTTTCGGCGTTCACAAATACGTGTTTTATGTAATTTAACGATTTCTGACTATTTCATGATATGGTTTTATGTATACAATATGTACATATAATATTCTAAGTAAAAAATAATAATTTAAAAAAATGTAAAAAAATAGACTTCGAAGGGTAAAAAATTTATATGCTTCAAATTAAAAGAAAATAAAAATAGTTTTTTTTGGAAAATTTTTGTAAAAAAAATTTGCCGGGGGAGTGGTTAATGTTTTCACTGTCAAAACTTGGTAGAATGGCATTTAAACAAAAACAAAAACACACTTTTTTAATAATTATTCCGCATTGAATTTATTTAGAACAGGATCGGTCTTATACTATACAAGATATACAATTTAAAATAACTTTGATTATTCCACGTATTGTGTAACTAACTGTGTTACGTGTTTCGCCCCTTTCAGAGGCATCTTCAGACTTACTATCGCAAAGTTTGCTTGAGTAATGAAACACGTTTCACAGTTAGTTACACAATACGTGGAATAATCAAAGTTATTTTAAATTTTATATTAAAATGAACTTCCACAAAGTTACCGCCGAAACCATCGAAAATATACAAACGATGTTTGCGATGAGTGAAAACGATCCTGATCCTAATAAATATAATGCAATACCACCCATGTATTGACAGTATTGACAGTGAACACCTTAAAAGTGGGAAATACATTTCACAAGATGAAAATTTTCATTATCAACTGATGCTTGCGATGGTCCTCATTTTTATAGATGAATATTTTTTGAAATAAAAAAGATATTTGGCATATTGCCAATGCACCTAAGACTTTTAATTGTGAAAGTCATACGAGATAAACTCGATCATAAATAATGAATTAGTCGTGAAAAACTCAACGATAAATTACATACACCCAGACCAAGATCTCTTTTTCAATTGAAAAATCTGACCTTGCCGGGGATTGAACCCAAGCCCACCTGATCGCTTGGACAAAACTCTAGCCACTTGACCACAAGGACCGACATTTTATTAATCCAATGTAAAATAAGCACTAAAAATGTGCGATCAATCCAAATCAATTATTATTATCAAAGCGTAAATGGTTGCTTGGTGATCACAATAATTTTGGCTTAGCTGTTGTTATCCTTGGAACTGTTCATGAAAAATGCAGATGCAGACGTAGAACGGTGCATAAATTTTAAAGCATTAATCCAATAAAGTTAGGACTCATGGTCTATGAATCTATTGGTCTCTATAATAAAACGTTATTTATGAGCCATTTGCGCTACCAGCTTAGACATTAACCTTTACCGCTCTATTTTAGGGTAACAGTTTACTACTTAAGACAGTATAATGGCAATACGTCTGATATTATTGGTATTTACCTTAGGACTGTAGCTTGCTTAAGGCACATTCCCAAATAAAATGACAGAAACAATAATAAATTATGTCAGTTCATTTTTTGTACAAATGAGACGAGTTCTTTTATGCCATGGTGTATCGTTGTATTTTGTACCGATATTTTTTTACGATCCTAAAAATCACATTCTTATGATTATTTTTTGTTATATATAATACATATTTGATTTCTGGCTTAGAGATTTTTTTTTTCATTCAAATAATCAAAATCTTTAGAATAGAGTTCTTTTGATTTGTAAATAAAATCTTAGATAATTTTGATTAATCCACGTATTGTTTTACTAATTTTGACACGTGTTTTGTCTCTTTCAGAGGCATCTTCATACTTAATATTGCAAACATTGCTTCAGTAATAAAGAAAGATTGATTCTAATATCCTCAACTAATAAATTACAAACATGGAGTATGTGATCTTTGTGATCATTCAGGATCAGAACCAGTGTCACTTGTCGCATTATAATCTGATTATTTGACTTTTAGTTTATGATAATCGTAATGAAAAAGTCGGGTCCTAAACTTTATATGTGAAATTGGTGCAATTTTTTTTACTCCTTTCAAGTAATATTTTCAAATCATAAGTATAAAAGCAAAAAGGATGCATTAATCAAAAAAAATGTTAAACATTGATGATAAGTTCATATGTATATGAAATTTTACATTCTCTTACATGCTTAGCAACGTCTCGGTCATCAATAATAGTGAAGACAATCCATTACACCAACACTTAAAAGGCAAGAATCAGTGTTATCTGAATTGCTAATCTTGATTTATTTATGAACTGAACGCGTTTCCATGTTTGATGGCCCAGTTGTAAGCGAAGTAAACTGTGCTAATGGATACAGGGAAACGTTGTGAGTAATTTACCCCATGGAATAATATATTTGTATAATAGGGTACATTTGACCGTTTGATAAACTTCAGACAGTTATCATTTTCATGAACACCTTGTTTCAAATATATTTGCATACAGCATTTACTAAGTCAAATATTTTAATGCAAGTGTGTCTTGTATTAAAATGAAGTTTTAGCTTTAAATATAATATCTTGAAACTTTTAATGTCTACCTGCCACTCTTTGGTGAAAAAGCGCTATTGTTAATAAATAAACACATTCACTTTTATTGTAAATAATAATGAATGAAGTTTAATAAAAAAATACTCTTCAGTGCTAAAACAGGTAATAAACATTTGCTAATTTAAACAATTGTGCTAACTTTATATAAAGATGAATCGTTTTTTATTCTCTTCCGCAATTTCTGTGAAGATTTTTTCTTTATTGATGTTTGACTTGACGGTCAATTTTATTTGAAGTCTCGCTTTCAAATTATTCTAGTTTTTTAAAAATAATATTTGTATAAATTCAGTAAATCGTATTTATTTAAAAAATAAAATAGTGGTAGCAGCAATACGATGATGGGGTAAATGATAGCCATCAACAAACTAAATTCATTATCCTTTAAAAGTACTCAAAATAACACGTTTTTCTTTTCATGTCATCGACGTTGGCTTTGGTTACATTTATTGATGTCTGCTCGAAGGCATGTATTTTTGTAATATTAAGACTTTTTTTCCACCCTTCAGATCATGAAAACGTGGCGTGGCGAGAGCGATCAGCCAATCATTAGTCTTGTTTTATCCTTATCCGTATTCTAATAAAAGAATAGTCGAGCAATAAGCAGCTCTTATAGAAAAAAACATATTGAGGGCAGACATGGCTAAAAAAAAAATTCAATAGATTTTTCATGATATAAATTCCATTTCCTTTGAAATGTTGCTGAGGTAATAATTTTTCATATACTTTCTTTCGTATATGTTAATGAAACAAAAACGACTTGATATGCCTGACACGTGGATAAACAAAACACGTCAACTTTGGTGTAGAGTCTACGCCATGTCGTTGAGCTACGCCGCGTCGTAGAAGGTTTAAGATGATCTGCACAAAAGACATGCGAGTGAAAACTTTTATAACTCTGTTTTATCCCCGAGAAGGATATACTTATGTTGGTGAATATGTTAATATTTTTCTGAAAAATGTAATGTGAAGCCAAGTGCTTTGTGTTCTTGGCACAGTGAATAACACGTAAACTTTTGTGATCCCGCATAACAAAGTAACATGTAACGTGGGAAATTCTTATGTCAACCATCATATTCATCACCATTACAATGTTTTGAAGATATTGACATTTTTCGACATCTGAAAGCTCGTACCTAAGACTGGTTTACATTTTTCTATTCAATTTTTTTTACTTTGAAACTAAATTTGCGCTTTTTTACCACGAAAAGATATCTTTGTTAGAAAATTCATGCAATGGTGCCTCTGTTGAAAAATTCGTCGCTTCTTTTAATCTTTGACACATCAAAAGTGATGAAAGCGCGAAGAATATGTATATTCAAATATAATCCTTATTAGTATTTCACGTTAATTCAATTGATTGGTAATTTCAAGCCTTTAAGTTAACGAGTGTCATGATATAACCAATAGCTAATTTTGTAATGAATCAATGTTTTGATTTTATATCTTTAGTGGTATTTGGGGAAAATATAGTTCAATAATTGATCAATAAGCTTTTCAACTAATCTTCTCTTAATTTCATTTATTTATCATTAAGTCAGTGATAGAGATGATTGACCTACAAAATTAACACCTTACTAGAGAAATAAAATTAAACAAACCTATTTGGTATATTAAAAAAACATAAATTATTATTGATAATTTATTAATTTTCGTCTTTTAATAAGGCTTATATTTTGCAATTTCACTTATGAGTAATTACACTATTTAACCCATACCTTTCTATCTTGAAGTTTCCATATCACCAACGTCTCAACCATTAATTGAGCTTCTCTTTTGCCCGTTAATATAGTTACATAAAAATATAAACAATAAATAATGACAAAGCTTCGCTAAGAGGCATAACTGTCAATAATTTTTAATATAAAAGCAATATTGAATTTAAAGATGTTTATTTTTGTTAAAATTCTACGGAATCCATAAAAGTCAAGTGCCACTCAAGTGTGAGCAAACAGTTAAACTAATAAAAGTGAAAAAGTGTATAGATAATTGTATATATATGTAAGTCAAATTGTGCCTTGACAAAATGAAAACGGAGTTTTACAATAGATGACACTTAATAAGATAAGTAATCAAAAACTCATACCACATTGAAAATATACGGCAATGAAATAAAATGAGTTTTAAATATTCATTAAATCGACAAAAGAGAAAATTGTACACTTTACTGAGAAACACTTAATTACCAATAAATAAAACAACATTATTTTAAGCCAACCCTGAGCTAAGGGTATAATTTGAAGATTTTTTTCCCGGTCTGGAAAAGCAAATTCATATTTTAAATATACGTTCAATATTACCAAAACTCGAATGTCTTATTATTTATTAAGAACTCAAGGCTTATTTACATACGTCCAATTTTAGTGTAAACTTATTAATAGTTAAAAAAAAATATTTTTTGGGTATTTTTATTTAATAGAATAAAATCGTTCAAAACAATGATGAATGCGATTGTTTTTCATTTGCCAAAATGTAAATAAATGAAATACTATTGAAAAGTTTGATTTTTTTATTTATGCATGTAACATGTATAATATGAAATAATTTGCCTATTGGCTGGATTGATAAGTTGATCTTTAATTTAATACACATAAATAGGAAAGGTAGGAAAAACGACTTGACAAAATTAAGCCTTTTTTAGAGAGGGAGCCGTGCTTTTTGTCAGCGTTGAGTCGGAATCGTGTATTTAGTCAATATTGGAGTCGGAATCGGAGTAGTGTTTTTTTATCGACTCCACTCTATCAAATTATTCCACCTACTTAACTACTAAACTACCGAAGCGCAAAAATAATAAATGTTAAAAATATAGTGTAGTAAAAGTATGTTTACATCCATAAGTTATTAATACTATTTTTACTATCTCCTGTAAAATTCGATCTGTTTTATAGACATTTCCCATGCGCTCCAGGTTGAAAATTTTTGCCTTATCAGCATTACATAAATTATGTTCGAATATTTAAAAAAATGCTTTTTGTTCGCCTATCCGACGCATAGAATAAATTTCGCTAGCCTATTTGCTTAACATAAAACATTCATTTTGTATTGCGGTAAAACTGGATACATTATTCGAATGTAAAAGCAGTATTGCGCTTTTTATGTGGAATCGACAGCTAAAACCTAAGCTCTTTATCATTTGGCACAGCTAAATCTCGCATGGCAAATACATATACATAAATCGGCGGATTGCTCAATTACAACACTTCTTTTACTGTAAAATATGTAATTTGTATTATGATAATATAGAGATTTGACAGTTTTTTTTAATTAATAAACAAACATGAATATATAATATAAAATATTTTTTTTCTACGAGAAATTGAAATCATTTTTTTCTTTTTTGTTTTGATCATTTAATATTTCGTTACCTTACTTTGAAATGGTTCTAGCTGAAACTTTGGCAAAAAAACCTTTCTTTAAAAAGGGTTGTATTAATCGAATTCAAGCATGTATATTAATTTCAAAGTCATCTGTTTTTTTTTTGGACACTTTTTTTCATAAATTTATTCGATAAAGCTCTGACATTATGACTATCGATGGTTTCGGCGGTAACTTTGTGGAGGTTCGTTTTAATATAAAATTTAAAATAACTTTGATTATTTCACGTATTGTGCTACTAACAGTAACACGTGTTTCGCCTCTTTCAGATGCATCTTCAGACTTACTATCGCAAAGTTTGCTTAAGTAATTACTTAAGCAAACTTTGCGATAGTAAGTCTGAAAGAGGCGAAACACGTGTCACAGTTAGAAGCACAATACGTGGAATAATCAAATCTGTTTTAAATTTTATATTACTCTGACATTATCATTACTATTTCAATTGGAAAGAACATTTATTCCAAATAGTATGGCTTGAGTTATTTTATTTTATAAAAAAATATTTGGCATTACAGCTTGCGCCAATGCGCCAAATATTCTGAGTTGTGAAAGTCACACGAGATTAACTCGATGGTAAATAAGGTATCAGTTGTGCACAAAATCAACGATAAATAACATAACACCCAGCCCAAGATCTTTTTTTTCAATTGAAAAAATCTAACCTTGCCGGGGATTGAACCCGGGCCCCCCGATTGCTAGGACAAAGCTCTTGCCACTAGACCACAGGGACCGACACATATGAACAACTATGCTTAAAAAATAAGTCTTTTGTCAACATTTTTACTTGCTCATTGTTATTGTTAGAAGTGAATTTTAACATTTGAATAACATAATATCAATAAAAAAACTAGCATGACAGGACACATATATCAAGGTTATATGTTTCAAAGCAATTACAATAAATTACTATTGTATTGTTTTGACAAAACTTTCATTGTATGACCGAGTTTTCATTGAGGAAAATGCGGTTTGAGAATACAGGTCATGTGTAATGCACAACCGAGTTTAATAATACACGTTAGTTTGAAAAAAGCATACTTTATTTTTCCAATAATTTTAATAAAAATATTGCTTAAAAATATGAATCAAACCACTCATGATTGTTCATTGTTTCCAATAAATAAACGAAAAACGAGATGCATCTGAAAGAGGCGAAACACGTATCACCGTTAGTAGCACAATACGTGGAATGATCAAAGTTATTTTGAATTTTATATTTTTTTTTTTTTAAAGTTAAAAAAAATATTTGGCATTACAGCTTACGCCAATGCGCCAAATATTCTTAATTGAAAAAGTCATACGAGATTAACTCGATGATAAATAATGAATCAGTTGTGCACAAAATCAACGATAAATAGCATACACCCAGCCCAAGATCTCTTTTTTCAATTGAAAAAATCTAACCTTGCCGAGAATTGAACTCGGGTCCCCTGATCGCTAGGACAAAGCTCTTGCCACTAGACCACACTATTATACTAGTATTGCTACCCGGCGTCGCTCGGACTAAGCGACCAATAATTATTTAATGTTATATCATTCGACATACTTATATCACAAAATCTAACATCCAAAATAGAGTTAAAATAAAATCACAAACTTTATTTAATTTGATGACAGCCCTGTTCTCGCCCATTAAAATGTCCAAATTCAAGGAAAAATCTAATTTGCTGTCAAAGGAATGTCAAATTAATACCTTCACGTAAATATTAAACATTATTATATTAATAAAAGCCGGGAAAAAGTTGATAGAAGACTAATTTATTACATTTTGACTAAATGTCTTCGCCGATAAAAATTAAAACATATTTTCTTTCATATTCGTATTTATGGCAACTTAATGACCAACAATGAAAAAGGGAATTACAGACCCACATACATACATACGCCGTTTCGGTTTTATATATAAGATGAAAAATTACTAGTTTGTTTTTACATGTAATACTTACATGATTATAATTTAAAATGTGAAGTAAGATTTATCGTGACTTGGTGAATATCATAGCGTGTAATCTTTCATGCAGTGGAGTTATTAAGTTATCAAAAATGCATTAAAGACAGTTACAAAGCACAACTCCATCTAAAAGCTTGATTTTCAAGTTTGATATTGAAAGCATAAGTGCTCGTATGATCGTAAGTGAACCAGAAATATTATTAATTATTCTAGTTATATAACTACTTAAAATCAAAAGTGCTTTCGTTATATGATCTGTTTTTCAAATATCATATTATTTATTTTATTAAAAACAATATTAAGTTTTTTGTAGTTTTTATAAACAACTATTTGAACAAAGTTTTAAGTTATGGTATATATATATATATATATATATATATATAAATGAATGTCTGTATGTATGTCCGCTATGGACTACTAAACCGCTCTACCGATCGATGTGAAACTTTACAAATTTATTGAGTGCACCCCCGCGATGGTTTCTGGCCTACCAAACCCTCCCCCAACCTCCCCCCCAATTTTTTTTTTTTTTAAACTTTAAGAATTTTTCGAGTTCACTTCTTCGAAGGTTTTTGGCATACGCTCCCCAAACCCCACCCCGCCAAACAACCCCCCTTCCCCCAAAAATTGTTATCGATTTTTTACAAATGTCTCGAGTACACTTCCGCAAAACTTTCTGGCGTACACCCCCTCCCCCACCCCATCCCCCCTACAATTGCTGGCGTAGCAACGCGCGCAGGGTACAGCTAGTGGTATATAAACTAAAGGCGCGAAAACAAAACGACATAAAATGACGAGTTGCATAACATGTATTCAAAGATTTATAAATAAAAGTTTGATTATGATTTCATCAAATAAATGTTAAAATATTTCCATTAATACTAAACTTCTTAAAGATTTCAAATGAATGTGAAAGATTCTCAGCGTCTGTGGTCTAGTGGTAAAAGATGTGCCCAACAATCATATATTTTGCTTGAGTGCTGTAAAGGTCAATATTAATTTTCGGCAAAAAAGTGTTTCCATTGCCTTTTTTTTCCTCACATAATATTTTTTAGATAATTTATATTCTTCTGAGAATTGTTAATTTGTAATTTCTTTCGAATCGCATTTATCCCACGTATTTGTTTAGTTTTTCTAGCTTGTCATGCATATTTTTAAATTTACCGTTTTCAAAAACTTTTGATACTCATATGAGATACCGTGTTAAATGAATATTAAATGTAATTCTTTAAAAATGTTGCAAACACTTGGTGGAATGGTATTTTATTAAAAGATAATTTCATATTCTTTTTTGTTATTCCATTTTATATTTATTAGGATCAGAACCGGTTTCACTCAGCGCGAGCATTATTAACTGAAAATAAATACAAAAATACAGCGATATTTATACAGAAACTAAGCAAGACTAATAAAGGTATGACAAACAATTGATAATACAAAAGTGCACATAATCCAAAAAAAATAAGCATAATTGATTATATGCACTATGGCTATATCAGTTAAAATAAAATATCAGTTTCAAATGTTAGCGATGAACGAAACCGGTCCTGATCTGAATAAATTTACCGTGGAATAAGTGAAAAAAATGTATTATTATTTTTGAAGTATTATAAGTAATACTTAAACCTTAAATAAAATTTTGTTGAAAGTTTTTTTTATATTTTCTTATCGTTGAAAATAATCAAAAGAAAGGGGTTGACTTGAATCTAAAAAGTGTGCTTAGAAAATGTAATTCCCAGTGATTGACATATATAGAGTGAAAACCTTTTCATGCCAATGTCGCGTATCCAATTTAAATTTCAACCCCGCCATAATGCCCGGGCATATGTTGAGCTTATCACTCCAGTTTTCTTGAAAACTTTCGAGACGTTAGTTGGTTGTAAACCGCACGGCAGGGTTCATTTGAATGCAAATGCCACGCTGACGTACCCTAACGTTATGCGGTACGGCTCTAAGGGGGCAAATAAGCGACTGAAATACTACCGTTCTAGGACATCATTTCCAGGGTCCATCGTGAGCCGTCGAGGATTTTAGCGACGGCTTCCACAGCCTAGGGATGGGGTTAATTTTGCCAGAGTGATGCTTAGGCGGACCCATTTTGAAAGTTTTATTTATACAAACAAAATTGTTGAATTAAATACGACAGCAGCATACTAAGTAGGCTTAGTCACTTTTGATATTATAAAATGAATATATCGGTGGTGTTTGGTGTCTGATAACTGACAATATTTAATTAAAAGGAGAAATATTCAAATGAAAAAATAAATTAGAACTGAATTAAGTAAGAACAAATATATTTTTCATTATCTCGATTATTCCACTAATAATAACAGTTTTAAAGAATTCAAACATTAATAATCAAATTAAATCTTACAGCACACGTTTTAAAAAAAATCCGTAAGCAGGTTATGCCAAAACAGCACCGACATAAATATCATATTAAACCATGTTTTGGCCCAATGTTGAGCATATTGATTGTATTGATTCTCTGCTTGTCACACTATGACTCAACTTTTTTTGAAGATGTTGAGAATCGGACTAAAACATGACTTGTGGTTAGTTAAGTATTTTTTGAATATTATTTCTTGTTAAGAAAATTCTTAAATAGCTTTGAGTTGTTATAATTATTCAATAAGTCAAACTTGTGTCTATTTTTGTTAACCAATACCTAGTTGGGTCCGTGTAGAGTGGTCAACGTCGTTGGTTTACGTGACAGACTTCACGGGTTCGAGTCCCTGTACCAGCAGTTTTTTTAGTTGATTTATCGATCCTGAATATCTAGCTTGTTTTTATTTATTAAAATCATTTCACATGTAATAAAAAAGAGATGTCACAGAGTTGTGGAGAAATCATGTTAAGGGTGCTTTACGCCTCTTTCATATAGCTAATGGCAGAAAGATGATAGCATCACATAATAGGTACTATGCCAGTAAATTTGCTTAAAGAACGACATGTCAACAATTATTGTATTTGTGTGTACTGACACGGCAACCTCAAACTCCTTCATAGCTTAAGTATAATTAAGGATTTCGACTGAGGGTGCTTGATGGAATTTCAATATCTAATTTGAATTGTTTGAATTTTGTACTTTTCCATGGGTTTTGTCGCTAACGACTTGGGATTAGCCTTTCGGTATCTTCATGCATTTCAAGTGCGTGGGTGCAACTGTCAGTTCAAGTACACAGATTTCATAATCAATTAGACAAAATTTTAATTAAATGATAATTGAATATAATTTTATTAAGTAAAAAGCTTGACATGAAGTGAGTTCCGGCATCTTTTTTTTTCGAAAAAATGCTTTAGCTATTAGAATAGAATTTCAAGATATACAAATTTTATTCCTTATTTTAATACCAAATTGTTTTTATTATAAAAAACTAGAATTCATCGTATTCAAACGTAGCTCTTCAACCGCATGAAAGTTGTATCGAATACAATAATTATGGAGTGTATTTTATTAATACCAACAAAACATTATATTGTTTCCATTGATGGATAGAGCATTGTTAATCAAATGTTGTAAGTATCATAATATTCTGTCGGGTAGTATATAATCCTTTCCCATTAACTTTGCAGCCGCAAGGAAAACATCGCCATTATTTCAGTAACGTTTGATTCATTTCCTGAAACGTAGCAGAAACGCAATAAACATGTTCACCACATCAGTGTTTTCCTGGATTAATATGAGGGCAGATATATATTTATTTTACTACCGTAGTTCATCCGCATTCCATGTATGGTGCTTCTAAGAGAATTATCGCAAGTGCAAATAGCGTACAGGATCTACAGAAAACACGGTCGCTTGACATCAGCATATCCGTATATTAACATATATTTCAATAAATTAATTAAATACGTTTGATTGTGCAATGAACACACTTTTTTCATATTAATCAATTGGTTTTGCTCATCGCGAGAATTATGAACTGGTGATAGATTAAAAGAAATAAAATTATGTATGTCAAATCGACCAAGATTAATGACGAGATATATCAAACATTGGTGTAAGAAATATGATGGAAATTCATACCCAGACAACTATTGCAGTTCTCTATTAAAGAATACGCAAGAGTAATCATACCAATGTTTTAGAAAATTCTCTTAGAAATTGACTCTCGAAATTCAGTCGGTGAATGAGCAAGTCAACATAAAATCTTTAATCACTTTTATGCTGTTCACTGTCAATACTTAGTGGAATGGTATTATAATAAAAATAAAAAAACATTTTTAGTACCTATTCCACATAAAATTTATTGGATCGGGACCGGTTTCGGTCATGAAAGCATTGTCAAATATAAAACAATTTTGAGCCGTAAACACTCGAAAAAATATGTTGATTTGGTATAAAAATCACTGTTTCATTTTATTTCTAGTCAGTTGACGATGCTCGCGATGAGCGAAATCGGTCATGATGCAATAAATTGTATTTGGAAAAAGTAGTCAAAATGTTTATTATTTTACTGTTAAATATTTAAGATTAAAATTCCAATAGAAAAGACGCATGAGAAGAAATTGACGTTGTTCTTACCGATATCCCACAGTAAGTATTTGTTGAGTTTATTTTATTGTTTCTTTTATTCAAAGGTTATAAATAACACTTTATTATACGGTAAGAAAAATAAAAATGTATTTTAGTTCTACATTATTTATTTTATATATTTGTTGATAGCTATTTTGGCTTACGCCTTCGTCAGAACTAAAACGAAATAGCTATCAACAAATATATAAAATAATTTATGTAGAACTAAAATACATTGTTTTTTTTCTTACCGTATTATAATGGAGTTCTACCAAGTAAATGCCTGCTCAATAAATAACACTATATTACCTACTTCTTACCTTTAATATAAGTGTGGAACGGATTAACCACTAATTATATACCCTCAAATATAAAATAGTTTATGTAGGAAAAATTACAAATGTGTAATTCAACTAATTAAAGGCTTTCGTGACACGGTGTAGTTGTATGTCTTAGGGAAAACATTTACTAGAGGCTAAAATTTTAAGTGTTGGTACGGATGCATGTTTATTGCTTTTACAATGCCCAACAAATTAAAAACAGTGGCTGTAATCTTAATGTTCGTTTTATTTACTGTAGACTGAATCAAACAGAAAGACACTGGTTACAATAAAATCTATGTTTACAGTAAAATTTACAACCTGATAAAAGAAGTAATCGCTCGCCACACAAAAATGATACGGTTTTTTACAAACAACGCATCGATGAAAAAATATATTTCTTTTGCATCATTTTTTTTACCCTTTGGACTCCTGATGGTGAATGTTAAAAATAAAAACGTTTTACAAAAGATGATTATCAATGGCAAAATTTGGCAAGTAGTGTTGATAAAAGTGTTGTCGTTAAATAACATTCCTTTTCATGGTTTGGTTTGATAGTTATGTTGTACACAACACAAAATTGAATAGTTTACACCTCGGTAGTTTAATTTCATTCGGCAATTTAAAATGCCTGAAGATGACGAATGGAAAAACCCGAGTCGGTTGGGACAAAACTCTTAAAAAGGACACAATTCAAACGATTAAAATGTATTATTGAAATTCTATCCAAACACTTTCAGTCGAAGTTCTAAATTTTATCAACATTTTTGGTACAGAATGACTGAACTCTACACTAAACTAGTGTTGAAGTATTGTTAACCTGAATTTAAGGTTTAAAAATAGGCGATTGCTTAAAAAAATAAGTGATTCTTAAATTCATAGCAAGAAACATAACAATTTTCAACGATTCGAGGCCAGCAGTTAAAGCTTAAACATAGACTCCAAACCTTTTATCGGATGGCGACCCCCTTTTATGAAAGCCATTTGACCCACGTCCCCCAAAGCCAAATTGAAAAAGGGATATTTCATTAATTAATTTAAAAAAATCAACGAAAATGCATTAAAGTGAATATTATTTTAGCTGACTGCATAAGTTGGTGGCCCCACAGAAAACCCGCCGTCATCCCGTGGCTTAGATCATTCGTCGTGATTTGTGAAATTGGTCGTGATCTTTATAAAATAAGCGAGAAGTTTGTGTAATAATTTTTGTTTCATTTATTTAAATCATCTTCACACCAAGGGTGGACCGTTAACACCTGAAAAGTTACACATATAGATGTATAGGTAAAATGGCAACCATGCAAATAATGTATGTAAACGACTACTAAATATTCTAACATTGAATTCAAATGTTGTCCAAGTCGATACACACGTGACGCTGCTGTTGAAGCTTGAATTTCTCATCGATGCTTTTGAGAGCGAAAAAAACTGTTTTTTTTTTGTCAAACTATTATAAATTATACATATTTAAAAAGCACTTACCTTCAAACGGGCTTTCACTTGCTGAGAAATATGTTTTACTTTCAATTTAAACTAAAATTAGATTTTTAATAGTTCACGGAAAATTGGTCTGAAAAAAGATGGCTGCTGGAAAATAATAAATTACACTAGCTGACTTAACTGATAAAATGACGAAACGAATTTGTAAATATAAAATTCTTTTTTTTTATCCAAAAACACTTTATTTGAACTGTATTATCTGTTTATATGGATTGTTATGCTTATTTCAGTTCATCGTGCGACAAATTATCTGTACGTGCAATAAGATTCAATTACAAATTTTGATATAATTTATATTTTTCTTAGCGAATAGTTAAACCTTTTAGATTCTTGGTTTAAGTTTTTATATCAACCACTGAGGATTAAACACCTGTTGAGTTGTGAAAGTATGTTGAAATTTTGAGCTGCATTGATGTTTATATCAGAGCTGTAGAGTCGGAGTCAGAGTCGTGGAGTCGGGGCTTTTTGTCCGGAGTCGTACTGGGAGTCGGAAATTTTGAAAAGTTTGAACTTTTTATTTTTGCATTTAATATGTCAAATTTGGCTTTTGGCCGCATTGACAGGGTTGATATTTAATGGAATACATAAATAGAAAAATAAGGGATAAAAAAGTGACGATATTAACCTTTTTTTTAGCCGTGAGTCGGTATCGTGGTTTTGGTAAATGCAGAAGTCGGATTCGTTAAAAAAAGTTAAATATTAATCAAATGATAATATTTTCAGTAAAATCATTTCAAAGCCACTCCAATTCTATATTTAATGCTTATATTGTTACATGCAGTACATACTTATTAAAAACACTTTAATAGTTTGCAAAATGTTGAGACAATATAATGGATGTATTGAATAAATGAGAAAATTCTTATAAATAAATAATGTTATGACTTTCTTAAAGGTAGTAAAAGCATGAAATTTTCAAAGTCATAAATAATAAAGTCATAATAGTAGTTGCTTTGATCGTTTTTATACAACGAATTCATACTTTAAAATGAGCACACAAAAAAAAAATTATCCAACTTAAAATTCATCTTTATATTAAAACTAAAAATGACAGTTTAAAGTAAAGCTTTTACTTTTAAAACGCTATCTTATGAGAGCTTTTGAATTTAAGTGTTTAAAGCATCGGGAATATGGCGTCAAATGAATGTGCTAATTTAAATCCTGTTATTTCACAAAAGCTCACTCTCCGTTTGTCGTAAACTTTATTGTCTAGCAAGAATTAATGGCTTTGTCTGCAAATAACAAAGACTAAAAGTATGCACGGAAGCATTGCTACAATTTTTACTCAACTTATTTGCATACAAAATAAATATACTCACACGTGTGCATTTATTACACCACTATTGCATCAAGTGTGCATGGAGTCTTTCAACAGTGATATGACATGGAACACGTATGCCTGCGTGATGACAATTATTGAAAGCCTGAATGCTTTTCGTTATATCGACACCTTACTTTGAAAAGGTTCTTACTGCTCTTCACACTGTTTTGAGATATGAGCGTTTGAAGTTTCGATTGACTAAAATTAACTTGTTAAAATGAGCAAGTAAAAATGTTTCAAATTACTTATATAATCATGGAAATAGTGATGACAATCTTAGAAATTTGTCAAATAAAATTAGTAAAAAATGTTTGCAGATGCAATGCAACTTCAGAATTCCGTTATTCTGAAGTTCATATATGTACATTTATGATAGAATGCGGTAAAAACAAGCTTTTCCAACCAAAATGTTGTTTTAGGCAAAAATGTAAATTAGAACCTTTTCAAAGTAAGTAACGAAATGTAATACTGTAATGTATTAAGTTACACAATATCTTCTATAAAAAAACGATGTTTTCAATTTGCTGATGATGATTAACTGGTAGTTTTTAAATTGTTGTGATGTAAAAATATGAAAACTAAATAAATACAAAATTGTTTTTCACCTTAATTCCTCTTAACCAGAAAAATATTTCGTCGCATAATATATTGCTGAGCCTTCTGACTTTACTTCTCGCCAGGGAACATGGATGAAATATTAGTGTGTCATTTTCTAGGTAAGCTATCCTTCTCACGCCTAAGATGTTAAAATAATGTTTGTTTTTTGAAAGGAAAAGAAAATAAAAGGAGAAAAAGGCAAAAAAAACCGTTACGCATTATAAATTAAATATTTATAAAAAAAATAGAACTAACCGAAAATTATAAATAATAATAAATTGTAAATTGGTATCACAATAAAAAAAAACTGCTCTTTAATTGCAGTTATGAAACAACGTAAGATATACTGATGAAATTGGCATTTACTTGGTAAAACTCCATTATAATACGGTGAAAAAAAAAAAAGATTTTAAATAAGTTAATTGCTATTTCGGCTTACGCCATTGTCAGAATAAATTTGAACTGAAAACCGTAAAACGTAAGATATATCTATGAAATAAATTCACTAGATTCTAAAACTAACGCTTACTCAATTTTGAATATTTCAAGTTTACTGGTCAAATTTTTTAATCTTTTCAATTCATCTCCGATAAGACATGTGTTTTATTTGAGATTGATTATGAAATATAATATACATATCATGAAAAATATAATTGAACAGGAGTTTCTTTTGAGTTACATTAATTTATTATCCAGATGAATTAAAAAGTATTATAATAAAGGTTTGGCCGAGCTCCCAAAAACAAATATTTTCGAAAGAATAATTTAGGTGTAATATAGAATAATGAACATTTTTAATTAATTAAAAACACGGTACGCCCAGATTGTTTTTGGACGGAAATTGGGAAAACCTTTTTCTCAGTTATATTTTTTTTACGCTAACGATACCGTTATTACAGTTCATTAACCAATCAAAATTATACAAAAACGATGAAGTAAAGAATTTTATAATTTTATTGGATATCTTGTATTTTTTACTAAAACCGATTACAGAAAATTACTTAAAAATAATATTTTTATTTTATGATATTACTAGTATTGCTACCCGGCGTCGCTCGGACTAAGCGACCAATAATTATTGAATGTTATATGATTCGACATAATTATATCACAAAATCTAACATCCAAAATAGAGTTAAAATAAAATCACAAACTTTATTTAATTTTATGACAGCCCCATTCTCACCCATTAAAATGTCTAATTTGCTGTCAAAGAAATGTCAAATAATACCTTCACGTAAATAATAAACATTATTATATTGCAACTTGCAACAATATTGCAAAAGGGAATTACAGACCCACATACATACATACGCCGATTCGGTTTTATCTCTATCTTTATATATATAAAAATCTCGACCCAAATCTTTGTGGACAAACTCCTCCGAAGCGCCTCGACTGATTATTATGATTTTTTTTATGTATATTGGTTGGATATGTGAGAAGGTTATAAAGTATATTTCATTCCACTAGGTGAAGGATGTTCTCACCAGGACCTGTTTTAATATTTCTGAGATCTGTCATTTATTTACAGACACACATACAAACATACGCCGTTTCGGTTTTATATATAAGATATATTGTTTTTATTGATAACAAAAAAGCATCAATAACATAGTAAAAATGATAGAGAGCTAATTTAAAACATATTATCATGAGTTTATTCGTGTTCAAGTACATAGCTTCAAAAACCTAATGAAATATTTTTATATACAAAAAATTATACCTAAACTATTTTAAAATAAAAATCTGTAACCATACAATCAACGTGCAATTAGTGTTTCATATGGTTGTTGCATCCACAATTCAAATTGAATAATAAATTGATTTACGAAAGATTTGTACTCATACAAGAAAGTTTATGATAATTTCATTTCTTCTTTACTTTCCAATTCTCATACGTTGAGTTGAGAGAAACTGGTTCATTTCTTAGGTCTACTTAACTTCACCCTTTTCTAAGGGTTTTTGTTGCTACAATAAGAAAAGATTGATGCATTCATTGTTTTTTCAATACAATAATTTTCGTTAAAATTTATACAGTTCACATTGGCAACTGCCATTTTAAAAAAATATTGCTATTAACTTGGTAGAACTCCATTATAAGACGGTGAAAAAATAGCAATGTATTAGGTCCACAAAAATGTAGAGCTCTTTTGGCCTACGCCATCGTTAGATGAAAAATCTGACATGATTTAAGACGTCCTAATTCATCTGAATTCATTTTTTTAACTCATAAAATTGTATGCTAAAGTTAAAATAATTATTTGTTTTGTTTGAACAACAGCGTAAAAGCTATTCCTAAAAAATAATCATTGATATTGAGCAACATGGGTCAATATTGGGTGTAAAATGGTGTTAATTTGCTGTATTTTATTAAATATCAAAATGAATTCATTCATACAAAAATGTCATCTATCATTTGAAAATATACAATGCTATTATTTCAATAAATCACATTTCAAAACTCTCTGTTCTTTCAAGGGCTTAAGTTGTAAGTGATGGTCAAAGAATTTTATTTCAACATAAAATAAACAGCAAATTTTGTGTCTCTTTTAAAATTATGTCTTTTTGACAAATTGTATGTAAGAAGTGATAAATTTCAACATATTGAATATATTGAATGTTGAGCATTTAAGAATCAATTGAAATTGGTTTTGATTCAAATAAACATATGAACTCATAATAACAGAATATTGAATTTGTAAACGTATTAACGATCCTACAAAACCTCCAGCAAAAAGTTGAACTTTAGCATATAAAAATAATAAAAAGGTAAGAACGCTTCAGAACGGTTAAGTGTTTTCCAATATTTTATATCTCTCAAGACATAAAGGTAAGGGAATTAGTATTTTATGAACTCGAGGAAAAATACTTAAGAAACTTACAGAAGATTTTAATTATATTTCTACATTAAAATTTAAAAAAAAATATATCTAGATCTTGCATTGCTTTCGATTTATATTTATACAAAAGATAAACAGTTTTTTGGAATGCAAAAGGGTTGTTGCTTTTGTATACATTTGCGGATAAGCCCAGGTTTTGTAAGGAATGGGGGAAATTTAACGCCTACATCTCATGCAAACTTTTTTCGTGTAATAATCACATTTCATTTAAAACATTGTTTTAAAAATAAACGTGTCTATTTACAGAATAGTTATCAAATGGTTACTTCCCCAACATGTTACGAAATAAAAAAAACATGTCACGTCGAAACAAAAAAACCGTGACCTTTATACAAAATTATTATATTATAAAAGAATAAACGATAGGGTAGTTATTTTTTTCTTATTTAAACAATTTAGAGCACACATAATGCAGAACAACAGTTTTTTAATTGTTCTCAGATTTTTTAGTCATTTTTCAAGTTTAATCTGTCAATTCTGGATGAAAAGACATTAAACGAACTGTAATACATTTATTGAGTCTCATCAAGTGTAAACAGTTTCATATCAAAGGTATTGAATGATTATCTTTTTTCCTTAGTTGTAAAAAAGTTAAATTGGAAATATAAATAAAAGAAAAAATGTTGCCAATATCGTGAAACATGTTAGTGGAAAAATCCCTAGAGGTAAATGAGAGGCAACATTTGTATATAAATATTTAGACAGATCATGACTAAGTTCATATTATGTAGATGAGATGGCATAAAGCTTAAACTCCCTACAAAAAAATAATTAAGGGTTTTAGTATCACATGGCACTCGTTGTTTTTTTTTTTGTTGAAATATGCTTGATTTTTGGTTTACATATGTAGATTGCTAATTGAAATGACTAAAAAACGTTCATTCTAGACTACTAATTATCAACAAATTATTACTGTCGTTAAAAGTAGCTCACGAAATGTGTCGTCGTTTTATTGTAGAATCAAATATTACATTACAAATAGAATTAGACATTGTGTAAACTTTTTGGAAAATGGTAATTTGTGTGTGAAATAAATTCTTTATGATATCTTTCAGTACACATAACAGAAATTATACTGTCGAGTATAGTAAGGTTGATGAAAAAACTTCTTACGTTTTTCTAACATCAGATCAGATCTTTTACCATTTATATTCATACAATCTTGAAAAACCATTTTATCATGCTGAGTAAAATCAGTAGTATGTAATTGTTCATTTAAAATATCCTATCTATTTACTATATTTAAATAATTATTTAAAATACGATTTGAAGTAAAAACTGTGAACAATTTTGAATAAACAAGTATCAAATAGAACGCTAACCGATTTTTGTAAAAATTTCCAGCATGAGATACATACTTTAAACTCAATCACAAGACTGCCTACGTCATCTGCATTGATGTTAATAAATGTTGAACTATTTTTCCATCCAAAATGTCTACGGTTTTACCTTACCAGTTTTGTGATAAAGGATAAGAAAATCTAAAGGAAAATCACCCCTCATTCGTAACCACAAAGTAGAAAGCAAAGAAAATGCATTTGATTCAAATATAGGGTCAATGTTGCCAGGTAAAGAAATGAAACGGATTTAAAATATCTACACGAAAACATGAAGAATCTTGTATTTATTATATATTGGTGTTGCTTATTTCATATGTATCTGAATAAAATAGTTTACTATGATGTGTATGATCTCATAATTTAGTACACTTAAAAGCTTACCTCTATCTATTTTACCTGATATGTTAGTGAAAACTTTTCACCAACCATACATTAGACTAAAATATGAGAATTCATGAAGTAAAGAAGACAATTGTTCTCAATTTATAACAATTTCTACTAAGAATCAAAATTTCACCATATTTGATTAGGATAAATGTACGTTTTACTCGAATATACCTAATACCAACGAAAGCAGTTAAAGATAAAAGTTAACAATGTCTAGGTTCAGTTGGTCACTTGTATAGTAGTATGCTTTGACGTCATGTTATCAATTTATTGTGTCAAATTTAGGTGTTATATTCAATTATGGTTGTTATAAAAATTTTCTTATATCGATATTATTATTAGAACTAAAAATCGTAAGCCTTACATTCATTTCATTAATTGTGCTTATTTTTCATAAATCTTTACAAAAATTCTGTCCCGTGACCATATATCCATAATTTACCTATTATTATATCGTGTATTTTTTTACACGGCACAATAACTGTTACAGCTACAAAAGTTTTTATTATTCTTTGTGTTGCAAAAAATACATAAACACGGTCATCTGAAAAATCTTTGTTCACATAATAAAAAAAACTATAAAACTAAACCACTGGATTAAGTTTTACCTAATAATTTGAAAATATTTTATTTGCAATCAGACACGTTGAATTGGCAGCATATTATCGTAAATTTTATATTCAATGGCTCAGAAAATGGTCCGTTATTCTGAAGGAAGATGAATGTTTGAATTTACATTACTTCCTACATTTATGTGAGCATTATCGGAAAAACTTAATCCAACGTGTTAAACTTTTTCCAGGGCACTCACATATATGCATGTGATCGTTTAATGCCACCATTTGCATAAGTTTAAACATCGATAATTTTCACACGCCAAGAGTTTAATTATACGAATTAAATGCACGGCTCTTTATTTTTACATGAATTATACTATTTTTCCATAAATATGAATAGGTTAATAAACATATTTCAAAAAGCGGGTTATTATACCAATAAAACTTCATTATTGTTAAAAAATAATAAAAACAGCGTACATAATTATTCAGGTCAAATGTTTAAGATATTGCACAACCGCAAATCACATTCTGTGTTTGAAGCATATTTCCAGTAAACAACTTGGTCATAAAATTTAAAAAATACAAAAAAATTGTTCCACGATAATGAAATATATTTCAGCACAGTGTTGACGGTGTATTGATGCAAAAAAATCTATCAGCAATATTTATTAAATACTAGTATTGCTACCCGGCGTCGCTTGGACTAAGCGACCAATAATTATTTAATGTTATATCATTCGACATAATTATATCACAAAATCTAGCATCCAAAATAGAGTTAAAATAAAATCACAAACTTTATTTAATTTGATAACACCCCCATTCTCGCCCAATAAAATGTCCAAATTCAAGGAAAAAATCTAATTTGCTGTCAAAGAAATGTCAAATAATACCTTCACGTAAATAATAAACATTATTATTAATAATAAAAGCGGGGAAAAGTTCAGTAAAAGACTAATTTATTACATTTTGACTAAATGTCATCGCCGATAAAAATTCAAAAATATTTTCTTTCATATTCGTTTTTATGGCAACTTAATGACCAACAATGCACAAGGGAATTACAGACATACATACACCGTTTCGGTTTTATATATAAGATTAAGGAACAAAATGTTTCTTTATTAATTAATAATGTTGTAGCAAATTAAAAGTAATTACACCAACAAACTATTTTAAGGATGAGGGATTTTTCCAAATAGATTAATTATTTCTCTTCTTGTGTAAATTCTTGATGGAAAAGTGTTATATTTAAATAAGTGTAGCACATTTTTTTTCTACTATTATATTATACTTCCACATATGTATATTTCAAAAAAGATCGTGACGTGTCGATTTGATCGAAAAGATTGCTAATGGCTCAAAAGAAAAATGCACAGTGTAGTTTTTTGGTTGTATGCTTGCAACATACTTTTGAATCACAACAACACAAAGTTACGTGAGCAAAAATTTTGAATATACTCACCTAAGAAATTTTGAACATAAACGACGTAGGTGTCTATTAAATGTGTAATAAAAGTTAATAACACGCATTGAAATTTTTAATTATCTTTGAATATATGACATTGGCAATTGAAAGGGAATAGCTGACATTAAACAAATATAATCAACCAACTGTTTCTGGATTGACTTTTATAACACTATTAATTTCGTAAAGGAGCTTTTTAAGTGACGTGATTGACACGCCAACAAACTGTATAAAGGCAATAACTTTGAAAGCACCTTTTGTGAGGGGAGCTTTTTCAATGTGCCATTTTATTTTTACACCTACCTCACGATTCATTCTTTTTACCAAAGCTTAAAAAAAGGGAAAGAAAATGTTTGAGAAAATCTAACAAAGTCGGCAAATGCCGATTCGGATGTAAATTCTTATAGAGAAACATAAAAGGGACACAACATTGTGTGATCAATCAAAAGATGGCGTTGAATGTAGTGATATATATTCTGTCTTTTTTATTTTACGTCAAATATTGTCTACAGAAACTGTGTTTCGATAAAATTAGGAACTCTTCACGGTGCAAAATATAAATTTGTCTCATTATTTTATGCAGTATTATAAAATGAGACACTGCTACAAAGAAGTTTTCAGACAAACATGCTATTCATTTTCCAATTTTTTTAAAATCTGTTAAACAAATTCCAACGGAAAAAAAGAATTTTCAATTATTTCTATAATCATTAAGAATGCTTTATAAAAAATTCACCCAGTTTTGTTTAAAAAAACGTTAATGTTTGTCTTGAAACTGCTAGGTATACAAACTGTTAAACAAGCCGCTATTTGATCACCTATTCGAAAAGATACTTGAAGCTAACAATACCAAAATTGTAGAGGTGCAATTAACAAAATATTATAAGCTTATATTGACTGCAAAAGAGATGAGCGAAACTCTAAGCTAGACTTCAAAAATCTAGAAAAAAGGTGTGGAAATATCAAAAAGTATTGGTGGATGTGAACAACTAAAGTTAGAACGAAACAGGGATGGAGGGCGGTTGTTTCCTAAATTAAGATGCATCGTAAAATTGCAAAAGAAATTGTCCTCAAATATCATTATTTAGTCATAGATCAATAACATACGAAAACTTTTTTATATGCGATGGTGATTTTACATGAACATTAATAATATACCATGCATTTCACTGGATTTTGATATTTGCTATACTGTATCAAACACACTTGTGTAGCCTTATCAGTTTTGAAGATGTTAGTTATTTGAAAACAGACAACTGTTTTGGAAACATGAAGTTTCCATATACATACAAACAAACGCTATATGGACCAGAGCAAAGGTTAGCGCAAACTCATAATTGAATGTTGAGAATTATTTTGAGTAATTGTGTGAAATCTCGAAACAGGGTGAATACCAGTTGGAGTTTTGGCTATTTCCCCTTATTAATAATTATTATACTAAGTAATATCTGTTTGATTTTATGCTGTTATAAGCTATTATTTCATAATTGTTTCTAATATAGCAACATCGCCTTTAAGGTGTTCACTCTCAATACTTGTTGAAATGGCATTATAATAAAAACAGTAACACATTTTGAGTACTTAATTTAAATTGAATTTATTGAGATCAGAACCAGTTTCGCTCATAGCGAGCACTATCAACGGAAAATAAATACAAAACTAAAACTTCATTTATAAAAAAGTAAGCAAGACTAATACACAGGTATGACAAGCAATTGGTAATACAAATAATATGCAAATAACTTAAAACAAAATACGCATAATTGACATCCTATAACGCCTACATATATACATAATAGGTGGGTTTTACCCGACGTATTATGAAAAGGTTTATTTATTTCAACGTTTAAATAAACATTTATTTCAAATAATATAACAGTGTTGAGTTTGGAAGATAAGGTTATTCATTTAAAATTGGCAAACTATTCAGCTGTGTTCTTTTAATTTATAATATTTTCTGATACAATAATTTGTGATTGCTTGTGTTTTATGTAAAAATTCTATCAAGCACCTACATTCAAAATCCTTTATTATAATTGATAGTAAACCCACGAAAATCGACGTTGTTATAATTAATTATTAGGACATTTTCAAGTTACCCAGTTTGCTAAAGCTATATGAATGACGTCCAATTAGAGTAATGCTGCAAGTGGTAGCAAGGTTCACAGTAATAATTAGATATATATATATAATATAGCTTAATACGTATAACAAGCCGCAATCAGGTTGATAACATAATCTCTCCAGTTTATGTTATGATATAATTGCAATGCATATCATAGCACAACAGAACCAAAGACTTATGAACTATCCAAATACGGACTTATGCACTTCATCGTAATACTGCATGCTATCCAGAAGAGGTGATTTATTTTATAAGAAGTTATACGAATGAGTATATATTTTGCACAAAAGTGAGTAAAGATGGCATTTTAAGGATTCAAATGAGATTTCAATCATTTTTTTTCCATATCCGCTCCATATTCATCTAGATTTTTCTATCACCCGTCAACTTCCTCGCTTGTTACCAAGTATCCCGGATCCCCTAAGTACATCCTATGGATAGTCATTAATTAAAGGCCTTACAGGTTGTTGGAATCCATCAAGTTCATAGAAGAGGCAGGCAGGATTTAGGCTTTCCTGGGGCATCAGCAGTACATGTCCAAGCCAGGTCCATCGTCACTTTTTTATTTTGGACGTTATAAGAGGCTGTTTTATCCGCTTTCTTACCTCTGTGCTACTGACAAAAGTCAAACCATTTTACTTCTAAAATTCACTTCAGGCAGATTAAAATCGATTGAAATCTACTGGAACAAAACTTCTATTAGTTTGGGTGTACAAGTTGGTGGTCCCACCTATGTGTATGCAGTCGTTGTTCACGGTGATTAAGAAAAGAAACGAAATTTTTCCTAACTTACTTGGCCCAATACAGAGCTCTACGGTACTGATCTTTTAGCCATGCCCTGTAGTGTTTTAATTTAAAAAAAATCGAAGGGAAAAAAGTCACATTTTTGAAGTGATATTAAGTTCTAAAATTGAAAAGACAACATAATATATTATGACAAGCAGTCAAAAACGAAGTTTTAAACAAGATTAATATTTCAAAAAAATCGTCCGGTTGTCAGCCATTTCTTTTAAAAGTCAAATTCATTTTTGTTGATTGTATTTGATTTGTTACGATAGTTTTTATTTATAATAGGTAAAAGGTTTGATGAACGATCTGTACATCATTTATATTTTCGCTCCTATAAAAGCAATATTACTTCTGTATCATGACACTTAAACTGCTGAACAATAAATACCTAAGCTGACCGTATTTTGAACAGAATTGAATTATTAAACAAAAAATATTCCGGTATTCATAGACAAGACATGTACCTACACCACAAACCGTTTTAAGCCATGCGGAAATGAGTAATAAGACTTTCAAATAATTCAAAAATAAAGAACAATATTAACTCGTTTTGAAAAATTTTCATAATTTCCGCGGAGAAAGAATGGAGAGACAAAAAATCAAAACTTGTTTGTCGCCTCGGCAAATAAATTTTCTAAGTGAATTGAAAGCTTTAAACAATTAAATAAGTTCTTTCGCAAAAGTTTCACTGCTATCTTTGAAGCTTTTTTTTATTCTTTCCAAATCGAGTTTAAATTAAAGCCTTGTACATTTTTGTTAACTGGAAGTCATTAAGCCTTCCGTGCGACTTTTTGAAAACTTTTTAAAATGACTAAACGAAATAGAAATAATACAAAGAATGAAAAAAGTTAATAAAAAACTTCAGGAACATCCATTACTTTTCCTAACTGCTCTTGAAAGAACACTTCATCAATTTATCTTCTTTATATTACACTTTTAAATTATCAGCTTATCATGGTGGAGCTTATATTTTAAAATCTTTACGTAATAAAACTTCCATAGAGCAAATTACTATTTTTAAAACCTTAATTTATAACGTTAAAATATCCCATCCTGTAGAGAAATCTGATTATATTTTTCATGATCAAGATTTATTCGTAAAATGTGTTGGTGAATGAAATATTTTACCAAAACTGGCATTTGATAGAAATCCATTACAATAATCTGGAAACATATGCCAATAAATATAGCAGTGTGCTAGTAGTTTATAAAATTCATTATTATGACAACATATGTATTCTTTCCATGGATTCGGCGTCAGCTTGGTGTAATTTTATTTTAATATGAATAAAAAATATCTCGTTTTATTTTTAGTATTGTGTTAAAATAATGTGTGTCTTTAATTGTATATCCAATATGTATTCATTCCGCAAAATAACGATTAAAAATCTATATGTTTTATGTTTGTGGGTGATAGTAGTTTAGCAACAATTCAAATACCTATTAAATGATTGAAAAAATACTTTATCCAAGGTACCCAAATACGTCAAGTCTTTAAAATCTTCTTGTTGTTATTTTAAGAATATCGAGTGCTGGATAAATCGGCCGATTTATATTGGGTTGATTGAAATGTATGAAAAGATTTAAGCCTGAAAATATACTGTAGTGAAAATATTTCTCCTCATTTTTAAGAAAATTATTTTTGCAGGGCTCAAATTTTTCGTTACTGTATAGAAATATACGCCATGCAAAATAAGCCAGTATCGTTCTTTAACAGTATGATATACCTACTACAGTAATGAGATTGTCATTTTATAGAGCTTTTTGGCTGGGAGAGGACAACACTGTTGGAGTTAGTCGTAAGATATGATGAAAATTTGTCGTTCCATATATTTTGCGTAGCCTCGCAAATGATGTACAAGGTTTTTCGCATTTTGAATATAATTTCGAGTCTATTTTTGAGAAATAAACTTTCAACACTTTGGAAATCTACGGCTTATGACTATTTCATATAAACTTTTATGTATTTCAGAAAAACATTTTATATACATTAATGTACAAATAAAACATTTTATATACAAATTTTATATACGTTAAAACATCAATGTTTTTAATATTATGCAAACATATGATTAAAATATATGTGTATTTCAAAAAAAAAAACAACATTTACATGAATAATATATATCCATATATAAGATGACTTGCGGTACATGTGATTTAGTATATGTCGGACAGAATGGGAGACGGATTTCTACGCGCGCAATCGAACATGTTAGATCCTTTAACAATGGAAAAACTGATTCACAATATGCAAATCACCTTATAGAATTAGCACATAATCCGAATTCGGTCCCGATTCGTTTACATTCCTGCAATAAGGGCCTAAAACTGAATGCATTGGAACAGCTTGAAATTAATAGGTATAATCAGTCCAATGAAATTCTTAACGATCAGATCACAATTAATAGTTCACCTCTGTTAAAACCTTTAACAAACAATAAACTTAAAACAATTCAAAATAGATGCACTTAGACATTGCAGATTTTAAGTGGTTTCACACCATCCAATAACCCAAAAATACCCAAATTATTGTTTCCCACCATTACGTTAGACCAATAAATCAAACTTATTTAAATTCTTTCATGTGACGTAGGTATGGTTTCAACAGAAAGAGATTATGTAGGGGGCACCCTGTCTAGCAAAGGTATATAAGCTATCTCTAATACACGTTTTAAACATAGTTCTGACGAAGGCGTAAGCCGAAATAGCTATCAACAAATATATAAAATAATCTATGTAGAATTAAAATACATTGTTATTTGTCTTTCCGTATTATAATGGAGTTCTACCAAGTAAATGCCTACTCAATCAATAAATTAATTCTAATATTTTAAAATGATAAAATTACGAAAATGTAGTTTGGGATTATTCCCTTTTACGGGAAACAAGAGACAAATAATTATACTATAATGACGTTAGCATTACAAAATATTAAATAATATGAGTTAACTTACGTCAATGCGCCAAATATTCTTAATTGTGAAAGTCATACGAGATTAACTTGATGATAAGTAATGAATCAGTTGTGGACAAAATCAACGATAAATGATATACATCCAGCCCAAGATCTCTTTTTTCAATTGAAAAAATCTGACCTTGCCAGGAATTGAACCCGGGTCTCCAGATCGCTAGGACAAAGCTCTTGCCACTAGATCACAGGGTCCGACATAAATAATGAGATGCAATCAATCAATTTGAAATAATGTATGCAGTGGCGAACAACCTGTCCTATTAAGATTATTATTTAATAATAGTAATTTTTTGTTAATACTTTTATTTATTTATAAATTTAAATTTAAACATTTACATGGCTTATTTGAGATTCGTAGTTGCAAAAATGATCTACATATGTATAAACATAATAAAAATAATAATACATTTTTAGTACTTTTTCCACATAAAATTTATTTGATCAAGACTGGTTTCGCTCATATCGAGCATTGTTAACTGATCAGTTGATAGATAAAAAATAAAGTGTCATATTTTTTTAAAAGGCTTTAAAATGATTCTTAATTTGATACCATATTTTATTTTAAATTGTAATTATATGTGAACCATGCCTGGCCACTATTTTCACTAGAAAATCTCATCTCGTCCACTAAAAGATTATCAAGTAAACTCTCGTGCTTCACTAAATATGATATTAAAATTGTATATGAAAGTACCTTCTTCATTGTCGTCTGACAGTATAAAATTACACTGTCAAAATCAGTTATGAAAATGGGTGATTAAAATATGTTTTTAATAAACACTACAAAAATAAGCTCTATTTAAAAACCACAATTTATTTTTAAAATATCATTTGATACTACTCATATTAATAGCCTTCAACAATACGTTCTCGGCCAGTCAGAAAAAATCATGTTAGCATCTGTGTTATTGAATTTAATTCTAAAAATATATGGCTACCTTTAATTTTCTATGCGCATACTTACTTTTATCACATATTAGCTTCATTGTGAGGCTTTTTAGTATCAAAGTCTTCCGGTCAAAGATATGTTTTCTGATCAATAATTGCTATACTTAAAAGTTGTGAAAGTTGCCTAGCACTGTTATACATGTACTTTGTATTACTTAGTATCATGTATGATTGTATTTTCATCTTTTTAAAAATACAGAAATATTCTACTAAATTCTGATGTACATACAAAATACTGGTTGAATATTATATATGTAAACACTCGATGGCTGTTTGTAGTATCTCGTTTCAACGATCTCAACAAATAATTAGAATAGAGCTTTTTTCATTAAGTCGTTATTCGGTAAATCAAACTTGTTTTCAAAGATGCTGAAATAGACAAACCTTATTGAGAAATCACTATTTGTTGGTTAATTGCACTCACTTCGCTTATTATTAGGAATTCAATTTTTCCTAATGAAAACCTTTACCGGTCAGTTTTATTTGTGAACTCTTTCACAAAGACTTCAAACATTACAATATTGCTTACACGTGATATAAATGCACTAACAAAAAACATATATTATTTCTTATTAAAAAAAATTTTAGAACGTACGCTGTTTTCAAAAAAACTTTGTTTTTTAATGAAAATAATAAGATCCTTTTTAAAAATTCTACGCTCTCACCAAAATTACTCTCTTAACACAAAAACGATCCCTTGAAGTAAATATTATTTGATTACCTACTACCTGGAATACAAAGTAATTTTTGAGATAAAACGAACTTTAAATCAGGTTTATTAGCTTATAAGCGCTTTCTTAATACAAGCATAAAAATTGTGAAAGCATTTTGTGTAAATTTAACATAAACACTTTGGGACTACGACTACTTTGCGAAATGTCTATTTAATCCCTTAACTTGAACGTTTTTGGACCAGTTTTAAAATTCTCTTTGGAAGTTAAAGCCGGATATCGTTGTGTGCTTATGAATTACAAAATTATAGTTTATGGTCCGCTCTATAAATATTTTATTTTATTCAGCCTAAGGGATGAAAACTGTAAGCCTTTGGTCATAATATTTACATATGGTTGATCTCTTTGATCGCGATACTGTATTAAATAAATGTCAAAGATCAAAGTTATAAAGACTTCTTCGAAATAGTACTATGAGTAATAAACTGATTCAGAAACCTTTATAAGTGAAGTTTAAAATATATGATCATGGTTAGCATGATTGATTAAAACTATGACTTGTGATTTCGGGATACCGGTACACAAACCAATTCGGGAATCTTATGCCAAATATGCCAATCGATATTGAAATTTGAGAACCCATTGTAAAGTGCCAAGATTTAATTATTTTTTTAAAGGTGGATTCTTTCCGATTGACAACGCTACCGGTATACATCGGTTTGTTTTTAATTTTGCGTATTATGATGATTTTATAAATCCTTCAAAAGTTTTGTTCATTAAGTTATTCATTAAGTCTCATTAAGTGTATGTAGTGTCATTATTTTTTCTTGTGTTTCAAATGGTACCAATTTTCAGTCGAAATTGTAAGGTTTATAATAATCTCAAAATAAAAAAGTCCAAGTGTCATTGAGCACATTATTTCTTTTTGCATCATTGGGACAATATTATAAGGATTGCATTTATATTATATTTGGTGTTAGGTTGGTAGCTTTGTCAGTAGTTAAGTTATAAGAACGAGCTAGAGAGTGCCATGTTACACCAGGTGTCCTGAAATTCCCATATTGAAAAAGATATGGTGGAAAAAATGTGTATAAAGACTTATGTTATAAGAAGTTACTTGTTGCAAAACAAGTATCACTTTGCCATTGTTTGTTGCCACGGAGACACAATCTGCTCCATCTCAATTATCAGAAGAAGAAAGAAAGTAAGAATGATATTACTAGTACTGGTTTCGAGAACAACAATTCTCGTCCCGATGCGACTCGCTTTCCCAATCTTTAAGTATCCGCTCATTGCTGGAGTAGTATCCATCATTATTTAAGATAGAATGACTGATTACTTTTGAAAGTCACATTATAGGGTAAAGTTATATGTGGAAAATGAATGGTAGATTTCCAAACCACTCAGAAGCCATTGATAAAAATCTACTCCAATAAAATGTTTTATTTGACATATCTAGAGCTGTGATTGACTGTAAGTAATATGATTATTTGAAAACGTTTGAGAAAAGTAAAGCTATTACGGAATAAAATATTACATAAGTCACATAAAAAAAGAATATATCCACCCAAAATAAAAATTTATAAGACATGAGTTTAAATGATTTTTGTTGAAATAATATCATTTTTTACGCACAATGGAGGTCTACTAAGTAAATAACTATTTAATCAATCTTATTATGTTAAATGTCACTTCCTGATAAAAAGATTTTATTTAAAATAAATGAAAAACACTTTTTTGTATAACTTAATAATATTAGAAATGTCAGCACCGACTTCGAACTCATCGTGAGCATTATAATTATCTTTATAATATTACTTATATGTGAAATTATTACAAAAAAATGTGGTGATTTATTAATTCAATCAATCACTTTTAAGGCGTTCACTGTCAACACTTGGTGCAATAGCATTATAATAAAAACACATTAAAAATACTTATTTCACATAAGATCATCAGTTGACAATGCTCGCTATGAGCGAGACAGGTTCTGATCTAATAAATGTTATAAGGAATAAATAATACTTTTTTACTATTTATTCTCTAAAATAATCGTTTTAATGAGCGAAACCGGTCCTGATCCAATAAATTTTATGAGGAATAAGTACTAAAATGGTGTTATTATTTTTATTAATTCAATCATTGATAGCAAAAAGCTTCGATAGAAGAATTTGAGGTATGTGTACACAATAAATGTTTTGACAGGTGTTTCATGATATAATGTTAAATAAAATCTTTTTTTTGTGTTTATATCTAGCGCATTTTTACAAGCATTGATTCATAACAACGCATTGTGTTTTTATGGAACAATGTTTCGTTGCATTTTTATCACAGTGTACGCTTCTAAAAATAAACGTACGACAGTCCTCATACACGCTGTGTTTTTTTATTGCTATGAAATTTGCGCAGTACACAAAGGTAAGTTTGCTCTTGGTAAGTTTGCCGCTAAGCGATGTTTTCATTCAGTCTTGTTTGCTTTTCAAAGTCTTCAGCTACAATAACTCATCGTGCCAGCGACTGGAAACAGTATACCCGAAGAGCCGGCTGTATGGAAACTGTTCAATAACACAAGTCATGCTTTTGAAAATGCTTACGTCAAGCAAAATGACAAGTAGTAATTATTCGGAAGAAAATTGTGAGTCTATTGCTGAAGGCATTTAATTATTAGTCGGAATATAATACTGTGCGATTAATAGAATTTTAACAAAGGATTTCGACTGAGAGTGCTTGATGGGATTTCAATATCAAATTTGCATTGTTTTTGTACTTTTCCATGAGCTTTGTCGCTAACGACCCGGGTTTCGCCTTTCGACATCTTCAAGGAATTAAAAGTGCACGGATGTACTTGAACTGATGCGAAGTAAACAGTCTGTATCGTTTATATACAAAAATATAAGTAGATCACTAAGTTAAATGGCTATTAAAATGTAAATTAGCGAAAATTGAATGTGTACAAGTTTTAATGAATTAAGTGGGTTTGTTTTAATTATGGGGATTTTTGAAAATATTAATGGCTAGATAATAACATAAGAATATTTAAAATAAATCTAGGGTTTTATCCGACCTATTATTAATGAGTTGTTTGATTTTAAGTCTTTGAATTAATATTTATTGATAGAAAGTGCTTGAATAATTAATAAATGACAATTATTTAAAGGGGTACAACAATGGTGAATTCGGTAAATAAAGTTGCTCATTTAAAATAGGCAAACTGTTGAGCTAAGCTCGATTCATCTCTAAGATTTCTTGGTAAAATAATTTAAACTCGCCCCTGTTAGTATGTAACAAATCAATGCCTGAGTCAAAATTAAACATGTGGTTTTCAAGAATTAAATGGTTGGCGAAGGTGGTATCTTTTTTTAAGCAAAAAGCGGCTAAATGCTCAGCCACTCTTATATTTAAGGTATGTTTTGGATATCAATTTGACGGAGCATCAAGTTCTAAGGCGCGTTAGCGCCAAAGTTTTTCCAATCTCCTTCGTCTCTAAATGTTTTAACTCTTGAATTTTTTTTGTTAACATTCCCTTCCCATCGCTGTCGACAAAAGGGCGCGATCGCTACAGTTGAGAAGTCAGTTTAATATTGCGGCTCTACCTAGGGAGGGTCATGGAGAAGAATAACTCTCAATCTAATCGATTCTTTGATGCCTTCTCGTCATAATTCTGCAAGAAAGAGATTGTTGGGTTATCGTGAAGGCCCACAGCCTTATGAAACTTTTTAGAGGTTTCACGAACGAATTCGCAAATAGTGGGCACACTTAAATCTCTGTGTAACAGCAAACCACGCACGAACCATGGAGCATCACATACTTGCCTCAATGACTTATTCTAAACAACCTGGAGAGTCTTCAGGTGCTTTTGGTGAGCAAACGCTCACACTGGTGTGGCGTACACCATAATTGGACGAGTAATTGCGTTATATAGGAGAAATTTACTCTTTAAGGATAGTTTGCTCCTAGCATTAAGCATAAAGTACAATTTCGCTTTTGTAGCATTAGCTTGGCGCTTTTTAATCACGGAGTTTTCGTTAAACTTCAGTCTCTTATCTAAGGTAAGTGCAAGATACTTGACTGTATTAGACCATTTGATCTCTGTATTGTGCATTCTAATGCAATTGAAGTTATGTTTTCTAATGAAGCCTTTAGAAAAAATTATTGCCGCGCTCTTTTCTGCGTTGATTTTAATTTTCCAGTTGTCACACCAGTCCGCAATGGTATCGGCAACTGTTTGGACGTGTGCAACTGCTCTTTGCCGATTACGAGATTTAGCCAAAATGGATGTATCATCTGCGTATATAATTGTATCACGTTTGTATGTGTATATATTATACAGTATGGGTCCTAAGACAGAGCCTTGTGGAACCCCGCAAGTGTTGACCTCGATGAGGACCGGATTCCATTCATTTTGACCTGGAAACGTCTACCTGTCACAAATGAGTTAAAGATCTTAATTAGTGGTAATCCAATTCCAGTCTACGACATTTTGAATACAAGCCCTTCAACCCACACCCTGTCGAAGACTTTGGAATACCTAAGAAGAGGCCAGCTGTGACCTCTTTTTGAATGAATCCGCTCGGGATAAATTCCACAACTCGAAAAAGTTGATTGTCGAGTGATTCGCCCGAAACCCGTGTTGGGTGTCGGGGATGATTTTCTTTTTCTCGTCAACCACTTCTTGTAGTCTAGTTTTAATCACTCGCTCTAAGACTTTTATCATTGCTGGAAGCAGACTTATTGGCAGATAGTTCACTGGAAGAGTGTGATCTTTTTCTGGATTTGGCATCAAGATAATATCCGCTTTCTTCCATCGGGAGGGAAAATATTGTAGCCTCAAACACGCATTTATAATATTTTCTAATGAGGTAATACCCTTTTGCGGTAACTGCTTGAGAGCCATTCCCAACTATACCTTATAAAGATTTGACCGCGCTTGAACCTCAGCTGGAGGAACTGCGATTTACATTAAAAAACATATTGACCACTGTGCAATCCCGTTGCCAGAACTTGCAGGCCAAATAGAAGCAAACGCGATAGTTGTAAATACGAAGCATTCGGGCCTTATTAGATTTGTTTCTTTTTATAGCCCACCTTAAGGTCAGATAACAACTGAAGATCTCGAGGTCATTATTCCTCTTGGTGTAGCTACTATTACCGCCGGCGATTTTAACGCAAAACATGTTGACTGGAATAGTAGGCTCACAAGCTCACGGGGGCGTCACCTAAAATCTTATATCACTAAGATTGGCGCTATTGTAGTGGCTCTTTCAGACCCAACGACCCTGCCAAGGAACGGAGGTATACCGAATGTTATAGATATTGCTTTAATGTGTGGAGTGAGCCTTCAATATAAACGATACAAACTGTTTACTACGCGTCAGTTCAAGTACATCCGTGCACTTGAAATGCCTGAAGATGCCGATCGGCGAAACCCGGTCGTTAGCGACAAAACTCATGGAAAAGAACAAAATTCAAACAATTTAAATTTAATAGAATTTTTTTATGTCTTAATAATTATAATGAAAATCACTTTTAATGTTTTAACTGTCACTTTTTGGTGGATAGGTATTATTTAAAATAAATTATACACACTATTTGTAATACTAACACATATTATTTTACAAATATAGCACTAAAACGAAGTTATTTAAAAAAGATGAGAAAAATAAGGAAATTTATTTATAGATAACATTTGGTTTTTAAAAAAAAGCAAGAATTTACAGACCTTTATATGTACATAAGTGGTATTAAATTATCATTAGTAACAAAATCAAAAAGTCAGTATCAGTTCTTTCGTGCACTTGAAGTGCCCGAAGATGCCGAAAGGCGAAACCCGGGTCGTCCTAATATAACATTTTTATATTTAAGCTGAGAAAAATCACAATACGACAGCGGTTTTCAAGCCAGTGGCGTAGGATAGTGCCAGGGGAGGTACTTAAAAAATTGTAACAAAAAAACAGTTTTCTTCAAAAATCGTTTTTTTGATGTGCATGCAAATCAATATACATATCAATCAATTGCTGACGTCTGTGGTCTAGTATTAAGTGATTTTAAAGAAAAAAATCATTGTATCAACAAATTATGTATCTCGAGTATACGAATATTAAAAAAATCCCGAATATTATCTATAGGATTATCGAATATTATGAACCTGTACTTAGGGCTTTCATAAGTGTTATTAATTATGCGGAATTATGAAAATTATACTGTCAAATATCTAAGTACGCCAACCACCTTTAACTTCAATTGCCGCATTAAGACAAGGCCATTAGTGTCAATGATAATATAGAAACCATTACTGGCTTTTAATAATGCAGATGATGTAGATTGTGAAATTAGTTCTATGACCTATCAATCATACAGATGCAAAGCACGAGTAATAGCTCATCACCAAATGTAGCTTAAATAATTATCGTCGAAACCATCTGTGACATGAATTATACAACTACATAATGGATAAGGGTTTGTGTTACTCAAAGTTCTCGGTTGCGGTTCTCTGGGTTTGTAGTCTGGTTTATAGTTAAAACTTGTTTCACTGAAATTCGTCTCTAAGCTTTTATTATATACAAATAAACACAACATTATATTAATCAATATTGTTTGGAACTTTTCTAAAAGTAAAACAATAATCACTTGGCGGTGTGATATTATGTGAGTTTGAAAACTTTAACAAACAATTTATCATTTCAACAACTATATCTACATATTGCCAATTCTTAGTGGAAACGCATTAAATTAATAACAGACTATACCAAAACAGTGAGTTTCCATGGAAAAGTACAAAATTCAAATTTGATATTGAAATTCCACCTAGCCTCCTCAGTCGAAATCCTAAATTGTCCTTTTCAATTTGATGAAATAGCTCTGTTAGTTTTGATATTTTATAAGCTGAAAATGATCAGCAATACCAGTCCCAATATTAAAAAAATATATGTGTTCTTCTTCTTTCACGTTTCATTCCCACATTTCTTCAATTACCCTGCAGGCTAGTAAACTTCTTGGATTCATAGTTCGGCAAAGTAAGCTATTTGAAAACCCTATTGTGATTCGTACTCTTTATGTTTCCTTAGTTTTGTAAGCAAGCTTGAATATGGATCTATTATTTGGAATCCATATGAATATAAATATACCTAAATCGCAACTGGAGCGAGTTCATAAAAAATTTCTGCGTTATTATTATTTCAAAAAATTCAACTATTTACAATATGTCAATTCATTAATGAAATATTATCCAACCAAGTTGCTTTAAGGAATGCTGTCATTTCACTCTCTTGGAGCTCGAAGATTAATTTCAATATTGAAAATTTTTTCTTTTCTTCTCCGGGGCCAACATTGATAACCCTGACATCCTTGAAAATTTAAGTTTGCATGCTCCCAGCTTTTAACTACGTGGTCGTTACAAAGACAAATCAATTTGCTTTGTCAAAACTTGTTTTTCACGTAGGTCTTTTGAATCTCCAGTTGCAAGGGCTATTCGGCTGATAAATGCGCTGCCTGTTGATGTGGACATCTTCGGCAGTGAGCTTTATGCTTTATTAAAAAATTTTGTCTTATGTAAAAAATATGTTTCTGTTCTGTTTCTTATTTTTGTGTAATATTTTATGTAATTTTTATTAATCTGTCAAAAGCATGGCGCATTGACGCTTGCTGTAATTCCATGTATTTTATATGGTTTTTTTGCCAGTAAATAAATATGTGAAAGCAGTGCAAAAACGTGCTTTTATTAATATAAATGTATTCGATATTCGACGCTTAAAGCACAATTATACACAACGTACAAATAACGTCATCACTATTGAAATATAAATCCATAAAAACATTTTATTTCACACCATTTTTTTAAGATTCTTTTGTTTTAAATTTCAGAAACGTCACAAAGTTATTCTATGTATGCTATTATAATCGTGTACATAAAAATCTAAGCATTTTTTATAAAGGCAATCATTTTATTTTTATTCAAGCAAATTCATTTAATACATTTTTAAGGCTTTCATTACATTCCTTGCCAAATCTGACCCCAGTAATTTTTGGGATAAGGTTAATTCTAAATGTTTATAAAAAAATCTAATCTTACGACAGTGAAATCAAATTTTGTTTTACGACGGAGCCACAAAATAATATTAAAATTATTTGTAAAAACATCTGACGAATTGTTGGAGGATAAGTAATACTTACCGTGTCTCTTGTATTCTGGCATTAGCATATAAGCCCTTCCCCCGTTTGATTATTATCCAAGGGAGGGGAAATAAGTCCAACGTGCTTGTGCAGAAAATAATGTTTACATTTTCTGTAGGCGATTTTCATGAACAGTTTTCTACCGCGCCAGAGAAGAATAAAACAACACTTATTTCGCAGGTATTTTTAATAACGAAGGCTGGTTTTATTTTCCAACGAAGGAAATTCGGTGAAATATTATTACAATCTAGTTGTTTACGAGTCATGAAAAACAAAAAACAGCATTTTTAACTTAATAAATAAAAACCACAGATTCTCATAAAACTTTGCGTCTACGAATAATTGACTGTAAAAGTTCTTTTGTGTTTTATGATAACATTATTTCTGTAAAAGTATGAAAAATTAAACTTTTTTATACTATTCACATTATTAAATGAGCTAATTTATCAAAACTTTTCTAAAAAAAGAAGGTATTCTAAATTATTTGTTTACCCTTTAAAAAGGATTTAATGACAATTTACTATTAACCTGTTAGGTGCCGGCTAGGATTATTATGGCCGTGCACGGAGGGCCGTGATTTTCTGACAAAAAATTAAACCTTATAAATATATACTTTTTGGACATATTTTAATAGTACATCACAAAAACTTAGCATATACACGATGTGTCTTTACGCCATTATTTATTCAAAAGCCAAACCAACGTTTCACAAACCTTTGTGGTAGTCACAATACTCACACAGAAAATACGTGAACGTGACTTTGGAACTGATTCATAGTAAATTTAATTTTAAATGTAAATAAAAAAAAAGTTCAAAATTCTTAAAGCAAATTAATAGTCTTGAACTGAGTGGTATGCCTCAAAACATGTTCTACGCATACCCTGCTAGCGAAACATTTCAACACAACGAAACAGCTCTTTTTGAAAACGATATATCATAGATTAACATCAAATATCTTCAAGTTCAAGTATTACATCATGATTCCAAGAGATGACACTATATGCAAGATATTTTAAAATTGTTATAAACGTTGCTCGTGGCCTTTAAACCACGTCTCAAGTACTGCGTGTAAACGCGCGCATTTTGTATAGCCGGCCCTACGAGCACGGAATTGTTTGGTGTGTTAACACGGCCGCGGCATCGAAGAGATTAAGAGTAATGTGACTCCACTTTGACATAAAGGATTTTCAAGGATGGCTCTGTGTGGGCTTACTACTTTAATGTATTCTTTGTATGGTTTTTTACGCATTAAGCTATTTGAAAAGTTACTGACAATAATTTGAAGCATGGTCTTGTAGTAAGTTAGTTCAATATTTATTATTTATTAGAACGTGGTATAAGGAAGAATGAAATATAAAACATACTCAAAAAATAATACTTATATAAATATAAAATCTCTATAACTTCATTTATCAAACACTCTTTTAATCTTCCAATCTATAGTCATGCAATATAATGTAGCTGAGTAAGGGACACACAAGTTTTGTCCAGCTCGTCTTGCGGGCTTTACTCCGATATGAAGACTCCAATTCGAGTATCGAAGACTCGTCTATATTTCAAGTATTCAAACTCGAGGATTTAAAAAAATACTCGCGTAATACTCGTACTGAACTAAACTAAACTTATATTAAAATTTGAGACGTTTAATTATCTATTATTTTTGAAATATTTGTTTTATAAATTGAAACGAATGTATTCTTGAAATTCAATAAGCTTATTTATTAATTGATCATCTAATTATATATGCAAATTTGAATTCATATTTTATAACATCTAAAACTACTTGAGTATACTTGAGTACTTGAGAAGTTTAAAATTTTAATACTCGATACTCGAGTAGTTGAGATTTCAAGTAATTGGACTCTCTACAGTAAGATACCAGTATAACAAAAACCGGTACTTGGCCTGCTTCTGAAAATATCTGAAAACACAATCGGTAAAAAAAGTTTAAGCTTTTAACGACTTTTGATCTAATATGCGTATTGCATTTCCTATCAGTTGAAAATGCTCACGATGAACGAAACTGGTCCTGATCATAATTAATCTAATGTAGAATAACTACAAGCAATGTGTAACTATTTTTTTAATATCCAGGATATCAATTGTTCGTTGAAAGTTACTTATGTAATCAATAGCTTAATTTTTATATTATTATGCAGAAACTTGTCAATTTCATTGGATTAAGACCATTTATATTTGGTGAGATATTTGACATATTTTTTTAAATCAACCTCTGGGTCAGGCCAGACTGGATCTGATGTTATTTGAGGACATTGTAAAACAATGGCTCGTGCTCTAATCTGGAAGATAAGGTGCGACGTGTTAAAAGTTGGCTCATACAACTTCAGCGTTACAGTAGTAAGCCAGTATACAACATAAACATAAACCTCTTAGAGGGTCGTATGTAGGAGGAAATTAAGTCTGCAAAATTAACCCTTCGCGTCCTAAATTTCCGCAAGACTAAACATTTACATCAGCGAAGCTCAACCAGACACAACGTAAAAAGTGTATGTCTTGGTACCTGTTATCATACAATTGCTTTATCGATTCATATGTTTTTTTAAATTTCACCATAACTATAACCATAAGTTAATCTATGAGATTTACATATGAAATAATGAGGATAGCATTAGTTTGTTGTCTAAGATAAAAATAATAAAAAAATTTTAGTACTTATTCTACAAAAAAAATATTGGATCAGGACCGGTTTTGCTCATGGTGAGCATTGTCAACCAATAGGAAATAAATACAACGAAAAAGTGATATTTTTACAAAGGTTAAGTAAGAATTAAAAGGTATGCAAACCAAAAAAAATGCATTGGTATTACAACTAAGCAAATAAATTGAAGCAAAATGCAAGAAAAATTGATAATAATTAAAATGTTGAAGACCTCCAATAAATTTTATTTGAAATAAGAACTAAAAATGTTTTATTATGTTTATTATAAAGCCATTCCAAGTATTGACAGTGAACACCTTAAAAATGTTGTCTATGAGTTTGTTTTCAGTATGTTAGTTCGCCGAAAATTTCAACAAAATATATTTATATATGTATATTAGAAATTTAATAAAAAATATTGCCGGGTCTGTGGTGCGGTGGTCATCGTCGATGGCTTCCGTGACGTACTTCACGGGTTCGAATCCCTCAACGAGCAGATTTATTCAGTCTTTTTATCGATCCTGCTCGAAGGCATGGGTGTCTGTGTAGTAAAAATTCCTTCGCGCCCTCCTGATCCCAATAAGAATGCGATTAGCTTATTACTAGGAAGTCCTGTCCTAGTCCTCGTATCTTGTCTATCTATACTCTAAATACTCGGAGAAAAAACAATTTTTAAAATTTAAAATTTTAGCTATAATTATGATCGCTATAAAAATATGTTTAATTCGATCTAAAAGGTCGTAAAATGCAGACCTTTGACCTTGACTTTTAACCTTGAATTTTTTTGTTTTATTTGCGTCTGCTCTCAACGTGGGGCATATGAACTCCTGCCGGAGTTTATGTCAACACATGTTTTTTACGAGAACTGATTTTTACTCAGTTGATGAACATTTTTTTTGAAATAAGAAAAGAAATAACAAGGATATGAGGATGAATAATGGAATAGTGGTTAGCTAATTACTCTCGCTACATACCACTTTTGATCGGTCATGTGAGAAGGGATTTTTCACAACACAAACCACCCATTGCCTTCTTACAGAATATATTATACTTCAGAAAGATAATTATCTTTCAGTTGGATTTATAAAGTACACAAATGTCATATGTTCATTGCCACATAATCCTCTTGAATAATTTACTTTCGTCCATTTTCGGACAATGCACATTAGCGATAGCAGGCCGAAAATAACAATAATTTAAGCCTTATAATTATTTTTCGAATAACGCACAAGCTTTTAAAAAAATGCTAATTGTTTTCCTCGGCCTTACACTCGCGTTGAGCGAATACAATCGTCCTGGATGTTTGAAGTGGGAGATTTAAGGGAGGAAAAGTGGGGCTCTTAAATTGCGAGAAATGGAGGGAAATTGAAAACACTGTGAAAGAGAGCCATTTTAAAATTAAAATAACTTTTAAAATAATAAATACCACGACTTCTTTGCAGGTTTGGATAGCGAATGAATTTATTTCTCAATCTTTATCAATAATGGAATTTATTCAAGATGTTGTTTTAACGCTTAAATAAATACGGTTTAATTTTGTACTATTTTTCGAGAATTCAAGTGTCTCATTTATGTTTAAGGTAAGCTTTCTGATTGTCAATTATCTTTCTGTCGTGAAATTATATCGTGCATTGTTTTGTTAAAATTGGAAAAGAAGAAATTTTTTTTATCATCTCTCTTTGATGTTGAAAATATAAATATTGGTCGAAAAAAAATTTCGCACATCTAATAAAGTGGTAAAATCAGACGTTTTATTATTTTTCCTCGTTTCCAGTGAAATGTTCTGAGGCCACTACTTTGGGATATTGTGATATTTGATTGCTTTTCTTGGCATTTTTCCTGTCATTTATGGCCTTAGCACTTCTGTTGGAAGTAGTGACACGACATTTTGTATTTGAATTCCCTGCTAGCGGTGCACAATTATTCTCAAATATGACAATTTGCCCTTACTAAGTTAGAGTCCATTTTTTATTGACGGATCTAAGCTAGACATATCAATATGGTCACTGAATATTCATATGTTAAATTCTCACAACGATGGAAGATTTTTTTTGATTCCTATTCTTCGCCAATCCAATGCTATTAGTGGTTACATCAACGACAGTCCAAGTTTAAAAAATAAGATCTTGACAGCGTTTTTTCATATAAACTTTTAAATTTTTAAATAAGGAAAATATATTTTGAATTACAGTTACTACTAATGCGCCAAATATTTTTAATTGTGAAAGTCAAACCAGATTAACTCGATGATTAATAATGAATCAGTTGTGAACAACTCAACGATAAATTACACAAACCCGAGATCTCTTTTTCAATTGAAAAAATCTGACCTTGCCAGGAATTAAGCCCGGGCCCATCTGATCGCTCGGACAAAACTCTTGCCATTAGACCACAGGGAACGACAAACTATACCAAGTATAGCTTAGAAATAGATATACTGTAATGAAACAAGCATGAAGACGGTAAGGCTGTATTAGATAGAAATTATTATAAGCCGAGAAAAGTCGATCTTCTTCAATCGTGTAGAGTTGCACAATACTATTTGTATTTGAAGCTCTACATTCAAGGCAAAAGTAAATTAAGCTCTGTGCACTCATGGTAGATTCTCAGTATACGGATACACAGGATACTTAATATCACTTAAGCTAAGTGGTTGAGCATGTCACGTTTTCTTTTCTCTACCTATTCTGTATTTACTCAGGATACTATTGAATAGTTATTAGATCTGTCTCATGAAGCTCTCTATCGGGCCAGAGCATAGGGTGTATTTTTTGTCTTTTATTCGTCATGGTTGCGTAATGGAAGATGACCGTTAAACAGTTGCTGCATACACATGATGGGTAATGGTAATAAAACTTAATTTTAAAAAATGTGAAGATTTGAAATGACCTGAAAACTTTATATGAAAAGAAACAAAATTAGTTCTCGACTTTCTCTATACATATCGAAGAATACTAAAATTTTCAAACATCATTTTACCATAGAATTATTACTATTAAAACATATTATAAAGAATTTCGACTGGAGGTGCTTGATGCTATTTCAATATCAAATTTAAATCGTTTGAATTTTGTACGTATCTATGAGTTTTGTCGCTAGCGACCTGCGTTTTGCCTTTCGGCATCTTCAGGCATTTTACGAGCACGGATGTACTTGAACTGACGCGTAGTAAAAAGTACAAAATTTCAAACGATTCAAATTTGACATAACATATGTTTGACAGACCTTGCTTTTTGCGGTTAAATTGAATAAGAGAATAATAGCTTTCTTAGTACATATATCATTTAATTCGTTGGCGTTATTATTATTATCTTCAACTTTTTTTGTGTCATAGAAGTATAATATTAAGACCATTGACATTTTGAGTGGGCCCAATTAGTTGGCTTAGTTACAATTTGTTCTAAAAGGGCGTATTTCCATCTAAAGAGAATTTATCTTGTACCAAACATGGTTCCAATTAATCTAAGGCCATATCGCAATGCACCAGTCTTGAGATGTGTACAGGCTACGTCAAATTGAAGGAAACAAGGAGGTTCGATGTTGCCTATACAGAAGCTTGTACATACCCAAACATCTCCTTAACATACTTGAATAAACATAAGTGCCTTCTGAGATCTAAGCTATTATTTGGTTTGATTAATCCTTTGCTTTTTTGCAATATAATCTTTAATATTATATATTGAAATGATACTTATTTAAGACACTTTTTGCTATCTGAATACATAAGAAAAACAGAAAATAATCTTTTTTTTAAATGCCGATTTTTTTCCGACTTTAATACACGCTTGAATATCATTTTCATATAATACACATAAATTCATGTATATTATAATTTAACATTTTTATCGATCGGCTTGGGGGTGCAGTTCCACAGTGCGTATGGACGGGCCACCACTCTTTATGACAGTCAATTTATTAATATTGATACGAATATTCACGAATAAATTATTCAAAACTATTTATAGTATTTTTTAATTTATAACGAAATAATTCAAGCAACCAATATGCTATTGTTTCCTTCGAAGAGACTCAATTTTAAACCAGATAAAATAACTGTTTTTACCCAACTAAATTGGTCGTCTAATAAAAATAGAATTGTTACTACGAAAGCAAGGCGCATCGAATATTTCATGAAACCGTTCATCAGCGAAACGTATTTCAACATGATATTTATTTAGAATTATTGCTTGGCATTATTTATTTATGTAGCTGAATCGAACAGCCACGTTTTATTAAAACGGCAGTATGTTGCTTTACGCATGAGATAATTAACAATAATATTCAAGCCTCGCGAAATATTCACTACAATATTATCCACGAATAAATATTTGCTAAAGCGCTATTTTGAAATCTGAAAACTATCCAAATAAACAAAAATTTCAATTGAAACCATACACATGTGAGAATATGATCAATATAATTGAGTGTGTAATTTGATTGCTTTCTTTTTTTGATAACAATGATAGTGGGTTTATTTTCACCATTTCCACTTTTAATATGATATTTATTATTCATGATTGAACTGAGAAATTTTGCATTTGTTGGTTACTTAAGTAAAATAAATTTTAAGAACTCCATAAATAAAATAAGAGTCCTTTAAATCTTTCAACTTTAAAATTTAAATATTGACAAGATAAGCTCAACTATTTTTAAAATATCATTTTCAATTTCTTATTTTGTTAATAATTAAAAATTACAAAAATTACAAATATTAAAATTTAAAACTTTGTATGGCTTAAAGAAAGAAGAAAGAGAAAAAAATACATTGAATACTGTCAAAGAAGTCAACCAAGTGAGTTCCGACAAAATAAACTATAATGCATACAAAATAGTACTCGTCTGAACTCACTCACGGTCATGTGAAATATATCAACTAGAGACTCCAATTCGAGTATCGAGTACTCGATACTCGAGTATACTCGTCCATTTTCCAAGTACTCGATACTCGAGTATTTTGAAAAATACTCGAGTAATACTCGTTTTAGTAATAATCGTCGAAAGTTTTTTCTACTGCAAGAATTACAAAAAAAAAGCATAAAACCAATTTATAATTTGAGTCGTTTAATTCTCTTTTATTTTTGAAATATATGTTAGATAAATAGAAATAAATATATTAGTAATAATCAATAAGTTTCTTTGATTATTTGTCATTTATAAATATACACAAATTCGAATAAAAAAAATATATTTGGTACATCTGAAACTACTCGAGTATACTCGAGTACTCGAGTATTTTGAAATTTTACTACTCGATACTCGAGTAGTTGAGATTTCGAGTAATTGGAGTCTCTAATATCAACATCCGAAGCAATACCATATAAAATCGTTGAAGCTCTTTCTATGTATGTATAATAACAATTGATAATCATGAAATACAATGGAATCAACTTTTTACCATAGCTCTTGTTTTACTGAACTATATTTTACCTAATTAAAATACAGTTTAAATAAGCGCCAAATCAATAAATATAATGTTACAAAATTTTATTTCGAAAGTCTTGTTTATATTTTCCTAATTTTTTTGTTCTTTATTCTGCATATCAGCGAATAATGGTTTATTATTCGTTGGTAAACCTCTTTTTTCCAGACTCCAAATTTGAACAAAACTTACATTAAAGATCTTTGATAACTCGACTAAAAAAATGAATGACATATAAAATAAAAAGTAAAAAGTTTTTTTATATATTTATTTAAATACATAACCCTTCCATTATTGACTTTGTGTGAATGTTTTCAAATATAAAATTCATGTACTATTTGTATAGTTGATAAGTACATACGGCTTATATAATTATGTACTTTTACAGATAAATTAATATTCTTTCCAGGTATCCACTAATCTTCGATTAATTTTTAAAAATATAACATAACCAAAAACATGGCCAACAGTGTAAGGAAAAAGTTTGAACCCAAAACTTTCCTAAAAATATATGTAGGTACACATAAAGCTTTTTATCTCATTCAGCTAATTGAAAAGAAATCCAATTTCAACTGAATCAAAAAATAATAATCCGGCAAAATTTCATTAATTCTTTTTTCGTCCGTCTAATTATGCAGTAGGCTGTCAAAGCTAATCTTAACAGACACTAAATGAATTATTTATACGAAAATGAGTTTTTCTAACATTTTTGATAGAATCTAGATTAATTTCTACTTATGAAACTTTGGTTGGCGTCTTTTGTCTGATCATACTTTTTTAAAATATATATTTCGAAAAATATACTTTATCTACAAACTTATAATGTCTAGACAGCAATAGGTATATCCCTATTAAATGTACATAATGCGTTTCCACTAAGATGTATAAGTTAGCACTTTAAAAATGATAGTCGTATTAATTTAAAATTTCGACTGAAAATGCTTGATAAAATTTCAATATCAAATTCGAATCACTTGAATTTTGTACCTTTCCGTGAGTTTTGTCGCTAATGACCTGGGTTTCACTTTTCTGCATCTTCATGTGCACGATTTTATTTTCAAATGCACGACTGTACTTGAACTGATGGGACTGCCCCTAAATGAATTCCGAACGAACATAACTGTTTTGCTTTGGTCCGTCCTCACAGGGGCCTAATAGGCCACGCTTACTTGAATGCAAGTAACGCTAACTTCATTGCATTTGAAAAATTTGCAAAATTATTCTGGGATCGACATAATCTCGATTCTTCACTAGAGTAAATAAACTCGTCTAACACAACCGGCGACAGTGACAGGAAGTGACAGGAAGTGACATTTGACTTCCAGCTAAACAGGCCCAGAGAACCAATTTTGCATTTCAGAAAGATAACCATGGTGTTGCTTGAAGTCAAATGTCACTGTGAGTTTATAGATAGATAAGAATTTTTGCTCCCAAAAATTAAAACAACTCGATTTCATACTTATTGCGAAGTATTCTTAAGGATCTTCTATTATAATAAATTTGAAAATTAAAGACGAAACATTTCAAAAAAAATCGAAAGCTTTACATTAATTAAATAATGTTATCTGCTTTCAAATACCATTCTACGTTCGTACGTGGAATTATTTATTTATCTATCTTTAAACTCAAATGTGAATTTTGTCTACACCATAGACAATTTATCTTTCTGAAATGCAAAAGTGGTTCCATGCCAGCCTAGAATTTTTTGGGCGGCAAAAATAAAGGAGAGGATTGGGGATTCTTGGTCGTACCTATTACCATATTTTACCACGGATTATACATAGGATACTTTCTATCAAACTGATTTCGGTGGCTGAGCTTGTCCTACCCATTGGAAGAACAAACAACTCATGTTCACGATTCCTCAAAAAAATATCAGGAACATTCAATTTGGACATCTTCAAGAATGGTGGAATTCTCATAATAATAATGCGGTAAATACAAGCTTTTCCGACCAAAATGTCATTTTAGAAAAAAATGTGATTTAGAACTTTTTCAAAGTAAGGTAACGACATGCCAATGGCAATCTTTTTTCGCAAAAATAAAATAAATAGAAAAATATTTCTCGGCAAAGGTGGTCTATAAAATTTTCCTGTATTGTTTATATCGCCGCTCGGAAATGCCACCACCCTGCGCGAGGGCAATAAATTTTCTCAGTCCTCTTTCCCTTCTTTCATATCGCACTTTTGATCTGAATTGTTTTTACCACACCATTGTTTAAACAAAAGGGAGCCTCGCAAATTTAGAATTTTCCCTTATCTCGAACACCTTTTTGTCTATGCCGTAGATAAAAATGGCGAAATGGTGGCTTAGCGAGGTTGTTTATTATATTGAATCTTTGTTAATCCTGACTTTAAAATCAGTCACTCGAGTAAAGTTGAATTAATTTTTTTTTTGATACAATTTCACTGCCCAAGACTAAAAGTGAACATAGTTTAATAAAACAAAAAATCAACGAATAAAAGTGACATTTGCTTAATTATGGGCAAATAATCATATTATTCAATGGTTCAATCATTAATATTATTTTCTAACGCAGTGTTAGAATAAGTAAATTATAATTTATAGCATGCAAAAGAATATCCATTTACGTAATCGTTCATTTTGTATAAAATATAAATTTCAATTGAGATAACCGCCGCACAAAAATGTCAGCAAAGTTCATTAAAATACATACGGTTCACTGATTGAGTTCCTCCATTCAAATTCAGGAGTTTACGTAATTAACGCTAATCAACGAAATAAAATCACCATTTGTGCGGCGCATACAAAAGAAATGGAGCACAGCAATCATGTTGATTTGTCGATAGTGCAATTAACTATTTGTACATTTATATTTCATTGACATTTAAGTAAATAGTTGACTATGATCTAATTTTGATTCGTTATTCAAACGTTTTTTTCCGCTTTTAAAAATCAACGGGAAAATCAAACTAGTTGTTATATCGTGCAACATTATTAGTCGCATAAATTTAAGCTTATAGAATACTCTCAATCATCTTTTACAGTAAAATCAATGGCCTTTAATTATGATGGTTATTAATAACGAACCGTACATGCTTCTTAATTGATTTATAACTGAATGTGTGAGTCTTATTTCTATTGATGACTTCTGTTAACAAAACGTGAAGAAATTTAGTTAGTTAGCATGTGTTATAAGTATATTCAATGTGTACATTAATTGACATGAATTGATTATGTGTCGTACTAAGCAAAACATTTTCATATTAAATTTAACTAGCATTTTTTCAACGAATAAATAAGTAATCACATGTTCTATGAAATGGAAATAAAGGTGTTGAACGGTTTTTTAATACTGAACTTACAACAATGAGTAAATATGATAATAACGCGATGATTTTTATATAAAACAAAAGAAAAGTTATTTAAAAAATAGCAATTTTAAATTATCGTAAAAATAATAAGTTTTTAAGAGGCTTTAAGAGGCAGCCGTTCAATAGAATAATAATGGGTAAAATGATAATATTTATGGAAAAGCAAAAACAAATTAAAAGAATCATTCCTTTAATTATTGGGAACCTTCTTTAAAATTTTATCAATACAAGAAGGTGTTAAAGAATACTTGAACAATTTGTATCAGTTAGACAATTTTACATAGGATAGTTAATTTATTGTTTGATATGCAAGTTAACATTTTTTATTATTTAAATCAACGCAATTTCAATTTGCCCGTAGCTTTTTGATTCACCAAATCCAAATGAAAGCAATCATTGCCATAAAATAATCTATGTACCATATCGAAAAAAAATACAAAAAAGTTAGTTGTTGCAGTTTGCCTCAAGCTATGAAATTGTTTGGTTCAAAGTATGATCACAATTCACAAAAGATGACGGATCTAACAATAATATTATACTAACATGTGTTAAAGAATTTATCGTCAGTTTAAATGTAACGTTCAAAATATGTAGTTAATAAGTACAAAAAAGGGTTGAGCTTAAAAGCTTTGATGTACAAATTTGCTACGGTTTTATCAAAACAAGCCATGTCTTTACTTAAATGAAAAAAAAATATTGTAGCTTTTATTTTTTGTAGTAATTACCTAGTAAAATTTAAAACAAATATTCAGGTTAATTTTTAACAAATTAAAATGAGCACCGACTTAAGCAGAATAGTTTTATTGAGGTGCTTTGCAAGTTGTATTATTCTGTATAATCACTGTCGAAGTTGAGTTGGTTTCAATAAATGGTTTCACATCCACCTTTTACAACTTATTAGTGAACTGAAAAATCATATCAAGCGTTCTTGGCGTTATACAAGTTTTATAATATTTTAACCATAGTCATATAATGTAAAAGCTTTTTGACTTCGTGAGCAAAATTCGTTCCCAAGCAGCTTGCTTTTCTAGTACATAATTGGTATTGAGAGTTTGAAAATCTTTTACCACACTTTTTAATCATCGCATGCTCGGTGCAATTAAAACCTGACTACCAAGTGAAAACCATTTTCGCTTTACGCAGAGTTACAATCAAACCTTATTTACAACATTGAAACATTGAGCTTTTTTAAAATATGACAACGATAGAATACTTTCTCATTATGTATTTTGTAACCACGGAGTTACATATGTTTATCTACATTTGTGAATTTTTATTCAAACACATTTTAGAAGCAATTGAGGATTTTATCCGAAGGTGCATGATGAAAAATCTATTTCAAATTTGAAATGTTTTAACTTTATACTTTATCTTATCACTTAAGTTCCCGGTTTTGTAATGCATTTAATAAATAAATTTTAATGGTTACAAAAAAAAATGTTATTTCTTTGATGAAATATAAAATAAGCTCCATTCGAGAAAAATATCTGATACAAAAGGCTTAGCCCTTTCTTTATTATCATAGAAATATTGCACAACCCTAAAGAATTGGCAGAATGGTCTGCGGCAACGATTCATCACATGTGTCAAAACTTGTCTTAACACTATTGCAATACAGACAAATAAACTTTTGTCGCTTGCTTTTCATAAACTGTGCAATGAATGATAATATCATATATTTGCCGTAGATATATCAGCTCTCAGTTTGGCCAACAGAGAATATGGCCAGAGTGAGGTCAGTCAATGCGGAGCCCTTTGATGCATGCAGAATGCCTTTGGCATTGTGTTTACATTAAATCAATATACACAACAATTTAATTGCATTCACCTCTGTGCAGATGGATTTCAATTTATATTTACGTTCCTGTTTGCATTGTACCGTAGAGAATATTGTGAGATGACAATGGGCCACTTTGTTGCCGAACTAAAAGCAAGTTAATAAAAACGATTTATTATAGAGAAGGAATAAAAAAAGAAGGATGGACACTGCTCAAGCTCACTTTTAAGGTGCTCGCTTGCTGTAAATACTTAGTGGAATGGCATTATATTAAAAATTATAACAAATTTTTAGTACCTTATTATTTATTTATTTACTATATAAAAGGCAAAAAACTATATAAAATACATGGCATTACAGCAAGCGCCAATGCGCCAATAATATAACAATACATTGTATGTGGAATAAGTACTAAAAATGTGTTATTATTGTACTTTATATGACACGAATGAATACATGTTTGCTTTATTCTTATCATTTAGCTAAGTGGTTCTGTTATTGAATTATTGGTTAAATGTATTGGATCAAGACTGGTTACGCTCATGGCGAGCATAATTAACATATATTCAGTTCATTACTGCTCAATCTATTTTAAATTTAAGAATTCGTTACAATTCAATCATTGATAATTAAATCATGATTTTTTTAACTCACTAGACATTCTGAAATTTATAATTATAACTAAGTTTTACGAAAAAGCTGGAATTTATAATTTCGTTCTGTTGCTAATATATAAATATGTTTTCAGATTCAATCATGATTGAGTATCGATAGCGAGGATGTCAGTAACTTTTCCTTTACTTATCCTTTACTTTATGTGCAATTTTTCTGTTTCGAGAAAATCTTGTTTGAAGTTATAAAGATTTTTAATTAAGTACACATTAAAAATCCAATAAATAGTATACATTTTTTTTTATTGTAACATAGAAAGAAAATGTGTTCTAAATATTTTTTATCAAAGTAAAAATAAAAACCCACCGTTATGTCACGGAACCTACATTAAATATATTCTTAAAGAGGATGCCTTTTATTTAAATTTACCTTCAAGGAATTGTTATTTAAATAAAAAGTATATTATTCTATATGTTATTCTAAAAATTCTGTACTGAATTTTATTCGTGATGTGGTTTTAATAACACTGATGCTATTTTTACAGAGAATGAAACATTCCACTCACTCTTCTTCCACCACTGCACAACCAAAAGTGAATAAATATACATATAAATTCACCGAAGCTCAATTCGCCACAAACAAAATTTAGTTTGAAAAAATCCTTACATTTTACAGAAAAATCAATAATTCAAATGTAAAAAATACTGTAGTTTGGTAGAAATTTTATTTGACACTATTCATGAGTTTGGCTCTTTATAAATTTTCTTTTCGTTGAGATATTCGTACACTTTTCAGATGAAATAGCTGCACTGGGTAAGTCCCTTTACTTGAATTGTCCCTCGAGGTATACCAGTGGCTTTTGAAAATTGTTGTGAATAATTTAATGAAATTTGAAGTGAAATGGCTCTGAGACGCCACGAAAATCTGTTATTTTTTTCATTTCTGCATACATACATCAATTCTTCCAATATTTGAAAAAAATATTTTTTAATTTACATTCTCTCAAAACAGAACTTTTTTAGTGTAGGTATATTTTATGCACATCAAAAGATTTCTTTATGTTTTTACCATGTCCGCTCCCAGCTTGGAGCATATGAACCACTTACGGAGTTTATCTCAATAAGCTTTATTTCCACGAGAACTGATCGTTACTCAAATTTGAATTGTTTTAATTTTGTATTTTTTCAAGTTTTGTCGCTTATGACCCGGATTTCACCTTTTGGTATCTTCAGGTACACCCGTGCACTTGAAATGCCTAAAGATGCCGAAAGGTGAAACCCGGGTCATTAGCGACAAAACTCACCACGGACCGGGAAAAATAAAACTTGTGATTATTTATGAAATCATCTCGGCTTTCATCAAAACTTCTTCAATATTCGCGTAAAGAAGCGATCAACCAATTATTTTCCAGGTAAATAAATTCTATCTGCTGACATTAATGAATCAAATCATTCTCATTTATACTTAACGTCTTTTTCTATCATTTGAATGTTTTTTTTTTGTTTTCTTTGCATAATTGAGTGTAAAGATTTGATTCCAAATTGGACGGTCATGTTTTTCAATGTGAAATTTAAGGCATCAAAGATATATAAAAATTCTTACTCAGATGATTCTTAATCAGTCGTTGAGTGGGATTCTCGTCAAAAATATTTACTGATTTTATCGAAAAAATCGTTATTTTCACAAAACATTCAAAGAATCCATTCGCCCTTCAGAAAAACATGTTATGATGGAATTATCGGGTCAACTCAAAATCATGAATTTAAATGAGCTATCAAGAAATTTGTATAAGCGTGATGATTTGTATATGAGTGAAAATATTTCAATGCTAATACCAGCAGAATAAAAAATCCTTGTATCTCACGTAAAATTTTGCAAAGCAAACAAAGGGTAACGGGACTTAGTTAATTTGCAGACATTGTCATATGCCTCTTAATAAAAGAGAATACGTTAAATTGAATGAAAAAATCGTATCAAACCAATTGAAAAAATGATTTGACTCGGTTTTACTATATTTACTTCTAGAATTAGAACTTTAAGTAAAGTTTTATAAACACAAATATGGATTATTTCAATAGACTAGGTTGGGGTTTAGAGTGTATTAAATTGCAAAAATAGCTCACCATAAGGGATACCAACTCGGATATTCGAATATTCGATATCCGGATATATTTGGCCCTTTTTAAACCATTCGATATTCGGATATTTTCCGAAATATCCGAATATCGAAGAGTATTCGTAATATTTTTTGATGAAATACTTTCCAAATTGAAGATCACATCAAAATTTCTCCACATTTAAATAATAATTATTTATATCCCTGGTAGTGGTTTTTTATCTTTCGCTCAACTCGGGTGCTATCAATATCTTATCATAATACTCGAGTTTAACAAATCGGCTGGGACTCGGGGACAAAAAAAACCTTTCATGCCACAGTTTCATTCATTAAAAAAGTAATCTGATGCAACTGCAAATTTGAAATATTGAAAAACAATAGAACGGTATTAAAATTATTATTTAAATGAGAATTTATATGTTTTGTCTAAATGTAAGATTTAGTCGTAAATTATTATAAAATGTATATAAGCGAACAAGGAAACGTTGATCTTGCAACATCTTTATTTGCGTGCGAGTTATACGATTATTTACTAAAAACTTAGAATCCATGCAAAAGCAACTGGAAATTTTTAGTTTATTAAAATATGATTTTTAAAATATAATTTGGTTTATATATCAAAAAATATTCGACAAATTTTTAGCCATGTCAAAAATATCCGGATAGCTTATGTTTTACTATTAGATATCCGAATAGCTAATAATGACGAATAGTTGGAACCCCTACTCACCATTCATGCTATTATATGACGTTTACTAAAAGCTCACGTGTATTTTAAATATAAACTGCAACGTCACTGATGTTTGCATCTGTGTCGCGCTCTCAAGGACCGTCTCTTTTGTGTTGAAGCTTTATCCACAGTGATAGCAAAGCTAACAAAAGCTTTAGTTGCTTGATGGCAATAACAATAGCAAAATTGTTCTTATTAGATTTTTTTCTTAAAAAATACTCCGCAGAAATGCTTAGAATAAATAACAAACAGGGAAAAAATGACGGAAATCTGTAGATTATAAAAAAATACATTTTAAGCAACTAAGTTTTATTCATATTTCATTCTCATTATTAATTAAATCTTTAATCGAAAGATAAATATTTTTGTAAAATTAGTGACTGTTTTAACATATAAAATCGGTTTTAAAATGAATGAAAGTCCTGTTTATGTCTATTATAACACAAAACATGAACAGATTATACAAGTAAAAGTCTGCATTGATAGTAATTTCCTACTGTTTCAGGCCCTTACATTAATAAAAACAGCCAGTTCTATGGACTTAAATTAAGATATTATTTATTAATATAAAATGATTAGGAGTTTAAAAATCGTAAAGTAAAAACTATTGTTCAATTACTTATATAATAAATTGATGCTGAAAACTTAAAAGCATTAGCAAACTTATTTGAAACAGATAAAAAATAAGAAATATTAAGTAACTAATTTATATTTTATTTGGAAATATTGTTTTATACAAAATAATTAAACATTACGTTTTTAACGTAATTTAATTGTTGTAATACCAATTACACTAATAATATTTGTAGTATAAAGTAAAAAGGTATATTCCTGTCATGAAGTTCTCTTATATTAGTTGTAAACGTCCAAAGCTCATTTTTATTTCTTACCATTACCTTTTATTAAATACAATTATCTTTGATGGAACTCATAAACAATTAAGTACTTACTACTAGATAAGTCACTTAAGAAAATAGCTTTCTAGTTCGATTACAAGAAAAAAGTTGGATTCCTTGTAAAAACACTGATGGAAGAATCCCAAGCGCTTCAATATTATTATTTAAGGGCGTTTATAATTGAAATTGATAAATAATATGTAATTGTATATTGTTCATTTTATTATTCATTTTATTTTCTCTATAATCAATTATTTGTTTTAAGGGCTTAAATCTTCGGATGGATACATTAATTAATTGACGCATCAATATATTTTACAAATTATATTCAATAAAATCGTTGTGATGTATTCATGTTTAATTTACAACAGACGATTTAAAAATAATTTAGTTTTTTATGTAAAATATTTGACAATTATCAAAATTTATATTATTCTGATATTTTAATTTGGTCACATAGCCTCTTTAAAAGTGGTTAATCTTATTGATACTTTTTTTTTTTTAAATCACATCAACTCTTATATTAAAAGACAATTAAAAGTGAGCATGGTATAAATGAGTCGTATAGTATCAAAAGTAGAACTATCCAATTTTCGACTTTTCGAAAAAAAATACGAAAAACGTTTTTTGGTCTTTTGAGCTTTATTTTTCAATTTTAAAAACAGCTCATTAAAACCAGTAACTTTGTATGAGCGGTTACACTGCAACATCACTTAGAATGGCTCAGTGATTGGACGAAAGAATGATTGACGAAACCATTTGTTTCCAGAATCATGGACCGTTCTGATTTTAATACTAACCATCATTTTCTTTTACGTTTTTATACCACACGTACATGATTTTTATACAAATATTTTATTGCCAGTCATACACTTTGACCAGAAGAATAATATGACAGCAATAGTTCAGTTTCGAAAAATATGGGATAGTTCTACTTTTGATGCAATACGGCTCAAATATAGGTATATAGTTAGTCGATGCGAGATCATTATATAGACCAGTGGTTCTCACAGAAAATTGCACTGTGGCCGCATCGTCAACATAAATGGTCCTAAGAAATTGTCTGGTGGCCGCACCAAATTTTGTAAAATCAAAGGTTCAATTTATTATTGGTATTATTTGCGTCCGAAATATTTTGATTTCGGAGTCTTTGTTGACAAATTAGCTTGTAAAACCACATTTTGTTCAATATAAATATTATTTAAGCCAAGCCAAGCTATGCTCTGGTATATAGTTAGTCGATGAGAACCACTGATATAGACTGTCTGAAAAAACAAGTAAGTATTTTCATGGCAAAACTTACATAAATCAGTGAGGCAGTGTATCAATTTGAACCAGGGTGCAAACGAATAGAAACACTAAAAAAACAGCGGGCCTGGTGTGGCCAGTACAATTGAATGGGCAGTGAGTTTTTCACTTTCGCATATTTTAATTTCCAATGTCAAAAGTTTTTTTCGGTTCGGTTCAAAAAATGTTTGCAATTGTTTCATTAACTTTCAAATTACAACATGATAAACGCGTTCACAAAAGCTCGGTGTCACACTTTGCTGATAAATTTATTCGCATTTTTTTTTCCATAAAAAGCTTGCCATTGTATTTTTTATATAGAGAGTAGTTTTTTTACCAATTCATCATTGTCATTAGCATTTTTGAATTGCAAATAAGGTTTTTACTGTTGTTGGAAAACAATACACAGCAGTAAATGAAGCTACTTTTTTACAATACGATTTTTCATAAAAGATCAATGCTAAAAGAAGCGATTTTTTTTCTTGTACCGTAGCGTACTATTTTTATACGTTATGACGACTGGTTGTATGTACCCATTTCAATGTCCTAACAATCAATTCTTTGTGGAAAATCGATATATAAAAATAAAAAACACACAAATTTTCTCGCACTTCTTTTTTATAATATGTTCAGTTCTGAAGTCTGTTATGTGAACAAACATTTTTTGATATTATACAGTACCTACATAAATTGCAGAATTTTGTTCAAGCCTCTAAGCTTAAAACGTTTATAAGATTACAGAATTCGACTGAAGGTGCTTGATGAAATTTTATTATCAAATTTGAATCGTTCAAAATTTGAACTTTTCCGTGAGGATTGTCGCCAACGACCTGGGTTTCGTCTTTGAGCATCAGCAAGAATTTGATCAAATGCCTGAAGATGCAGAAAGGTGAAACTTGGGTCTTATGTATCCATGCAACTGTGTAAAATTCAAACGATTTAAATTTCACATAAACAAGATATCAAAAAGTAAAGTAGCTAACATCTAGTCATTTTACAACCCATATTTTCTTGTCACGTCTTCCGACAAAGAGAGGTTGAATGGAATAAAGAAATTTAATGTCGAATTTTTAAAAGGTATGTATAAAATAAAAATAATTATCCATACCCATAATTATGTTCTTAGCATAGATAGCATAGTGGATACGGATTGAATCTAAAGCTTTGACAAAAAACAAATTATTCCGACCTCCAATAACTTTGAAATTATTCAAAACTTACCTTCACTAATCAATCATTTCAAAAGGTACAATACAAAATACGATAACAAAGGATATTAAAGAAAACTATTCTCTCTTTAAATAATTTCTTCTTATCTTGAAAAATATGGCCTGATTGCTATGAGTCTAGAATTAAATATTTTCGAAACGTTTTTTGAATTTTAGATTAATAAATTCCGAATCAAACAAACGATCTAGATAAAGAAAATATCCAATTTAACCCTACAGCTTTTGGTCGGCATTTCGTATTAAGAGGGTTTTCTATAATATAATTTATTCGGGTCAGAATTTTCAGTCTTTACTGCGTTGGCAAATATAACGCTTGAATAATAAATAAGATTTTCCCTTCAATGACGCGATAACCCATAAAACTTATAGAGTATGCATGTTTTGGATTTTTTCAGGAAACCCCATGAATCATCATAAACTTTTACCGATCTCTGCAGAAACAAAAAAATATGTATATTGCATTTTATGCCATCGCGTAAAACCAATGCATATTTCAAAATAAAACTTTTTATATCTCATGTTATTCACGCCCGGTCCGTGGTGCAGTATTTAACGTCATTGGCTTTCCGTGACAGACCGCCCGGGTTTGAGTCCCTGCATGAAACTTTTCGTTCATTGAAAGTGTCTCCAGCTATTTTTTACGGCAGCTTATTACAACTGGAGATTTGGAAATCGCTTGAATTCTAAATTTTGCTATGACTACTCATACATTTTTTAATTATGAAATAATTGCTCTTATATCACTGATACAGAAGAAACCAAAAGGAAAACTGCGTATAAGTGTGTTATTAATTGGATTAATTTTTTCCTAAAGATGAAGTTAGGTTTTGGGAAACTGAATTTATGTTTACACCTATATTCCACGAATCGCACCAACATTAAAATGCATTTTTTTGTGTACATTTTTCATATTTTCCGGTCCGTGGAGCAGTGGCCAGCGTCGTTGGCTTCCGTGCTCGAGTCCCTGCACGAGGAGATTATTTCAGTCGATTTATTCATTCTGTTCGGAGACAATGGGTGTTTGTGCTGTTAAAAATTTCTTCCGATCCTAAGTAAAGTGGCGTCTACCGAGAGCGATTAACTAACGACAGAAATTTGCAAATAAAGGTATTTTACACTTTGTGGCGAAAAGTCTTGTAGAACTCCTTTTCTTATACATGATACAATGTAATGATCCAACTTTTAGTATATTTGCTTTAAATGAAAATAATAAAACATTTTTAGTTGAGGAGCGGTTTTGCCCATTGCGAGCATTATCGACTGATTAGTTGGTAATGTTCGCGATGAGCGAAACCGGTTCTGATCTAATAAATTCAATGTGGAATAAGAACTAAAATTTTTTAATATTTTTATTATAACGCCATTCCACCAAGTATTGACAGTGAACACACTTTGAAAGAATATTTACTTTGTAAAAAATGCTTTACATTCTTGAGTTGATCAGTTTTTTTCGTCTCCTGAAAAGTTGCGCTCGTATTTGATACGTATCGGGTTTTGCAAGGGCTTTGACGATATGATAAAACGTTTGCCAAAAATACTTATAAAATTTTTATTAAGTATTCTTATAAGTCTGCATTTGTTTTGAAGCAAAAGAATGACTTTTTTAAATTAAATTTTTGTCAGATTTATATCGATTCCATCAATTAATTAAAAATTAAATCCAACGACAATCTGTTCATTGCAATCACTTTGGATTGTATCAAACAGATTTTTTTCCTTACGAGTGCCGCAATCCTTTTGCGTTCTTGGAAATTGCCAGATAAAAGAGATTCCAGTACCAGCTAAATAAACTTCGTACCGCATTGTTTAAAATATAATATCAAAGTAAGAAACCGAGGCTTTCTGCATATTTTATAACGTTTTTGCATTTGAATGCTCCGTTTTCACGGAGAAACATTGTACCGTGGTTTAATTAATATTATGAATGCAAATGACCAAAATGCAATGCATATCTTTGTAATTTATCCCTTTCTAAGTATAGATTTAATGTATTCTGAATATTGCGACAATTACTTTTGTAATAAAGTAAATTGATTTCATGCGATTTTACGAATGGAATTTTTAAAAAATCCAATTGCGCTACAAAGATACGTAGAAAAATTGTTGTTCAAAATTAGCTTTGTGTAAATCTTTTTTTCAAACATAGCAACGTTAATTTTCAATAAAAAGTTAAATCGATGTCCTTTTATCAGAATTTAGTATTTCCACTAAAAAATAAAAACGTAGAATTCATCATTTAAAAATTCTTTTGATTGTATTCTACTGGAAAAACTCTCGGTGTTGTGATGAAGAAAAAAAAACGAAATTCAAGTTAATTAAAGTAATTATTTTAACTAAACATAAAAACAATAAAAACAGGATCGCGCGTTTTAAACTAATAAAAGAATATCACTTATCGATTCTTCTGATGTCGCAACCATCTCTGATCTTAAAACACTTGCTTAGTATAGCAATGTTTTTTATAAAGGGTCTTTTTATAAGGACGCTTAGTTTTGAAATGTAAATAAAACAAGTTGTTTGTGAGATTTCGACTAAGTTTTAATTTCATTTGTAAGTATATTTTACGGCATTAAATATGGAATATAGCATCAAATGTCTGCCAATATCCATTCATTATAAAATGGGCCATGTCGCTAAAGTTGACTTTTTTGACAAATTTGGGTAAACTTCCAACTGCTCCAGAACCCAATCAGGCGTTGTCTGTGGTCGTTTACCTGAAGTTCCTTGGTTAGTTGGATTTTATACGGGTGCGGACATAAGGCCCGATTCAAAATTCACCAAGTTGAAGTCGCAGAAAAGCCAAGTTCTTGTGAACAACGAGAAATAAGCTGCCTTGGGTTTTCCTGTACACTTTCACACACAGCAGCAATGTTTTCACCAGATATTGTATTTTGATGACGTACAGGTAGGTGTTGGCCGATTATTTACCAAACTGGTTGACTCAAATTTGGCCACTAAAAAATGAATAATCTACTCAGCAGGACAAAGTAACATATTTTGAGCGTCCCTATTGAAATACCCTTTATAATGAATATTTTTAGCAAACGTCACCCTCTTTTTTTTAATTTTTGTTATATTGTGCCATAAATATTTTTAATTAAATTAAACAAAAAACACCATAATAACAATGACAAAATGATAGATTATGTTTAACAAAGATATTTTGATTAGAATATCGGTAAAGAAAAAAAGATCTTCCGAGTTGGTACTATTTCAAGCAAGTCAAGAATATCAACTGCTATTTTTACCAAGAGTAAACACATAATGATTTGTAAGATAGATTTGTTCGTAAATTGAATAACTAAACAATTTAATAAAAATGATTACGTAAAACTTGTGCTGAGTTTATTGATTTTTTTAAATTCTTAACTGAACAATAGCGTAATAGTAAGATGATTTTATAATTAAAGATTTGTATACGCACAATCTTATCAGAATTAATCATAACATTTTGAAGTGAACAACTGTAAAGTTATAAGACTGAATTTCCGGCATAAAGATCCATATCATTTGATGATGGAATTTTTTAATCGGAGCAATCACTGGCTCGACTTTTGAAAGCCTTCTCTCATTTCTGTAAAGATTTTTTCGGAAAATAGGCTTGCGTCAAGGCTGGTTCAATTTATGACCAGCTTAGACTTCAATATTGAAATTTGAAAGAAGGCACTGAGTAACGATTCAATTTTAATTGGTTCATTCCAACATTCAAGTATTTTCATTGAGGGAATAATCCAAAGTCATTATGTCAAAATTTAAATTGATCATTGAAGATTTTTTTTAAGCTCAAACCTTTGTAAAAACGTTTTGTCCATATTGCTTGGATGAGATTATAAAGTTGAATGAGTACTTACTGCATTTATTATTGCAAAGATATGCAACTAGGGTTTCCAATCCCGGGATCCCGATCCCGAAATCCTGAATAATCCCGAAATTTTCCGAATTGAATTGTCATCAATAAAAGCTTTATTTATTTCTATAAATGTGTTTTCATTTTAAGAACGTGAAATTATTTAAAAATGTGCATATCCAGACACTTTTTAAATTTAAATAAGTATAAGATTGCATTCAAAAGATACCGATACTCTCGTAAATTATATTTCAATCTAATATTTTCGTTCTTCAGTAATGGATGAACAACTCAAATTTGATATTCATAAAAAGATAGTAACATCAATTATTCCGAAAAATTTGTAATGATACATTATCATGAATCGACTTATTCGACCAAAAATCCCGGGATTGAAAGGTTGGCCCGGGATCGGAAACCCTGTATGTGACTTTTAATGTGCAAATTTTTCGTAAATTCGCATTTTAATACTAATGTGTCATGCCCTAATCAAAGCTGCCGAAATTTTGAATCATCTATTCTTTATGTTGATTTATTAAAATTATGTTTGGCTTGAAACATTCCACATAAAAATAACTAAGTATTTTGTCCGCTTAATTTTCTAGTCTAGTCTTTCTTTTATAAGAATTATTATTTTTTTAATTTATTTAATGCACTTATTTTGGATTTTGCGTTCTTAATGATCATTCATTCTTTTTTGATTGCTAAGGGGTCTTCAAAATTTTAATTATAGACTATTTTGATTAAATTTATTTGTTTAGTTATAATACCAATTGTTTGTCATAACTTGTAACTCTTGATTAGCTTTTGTATAAATACCTCATCCAATAAATTGTATGTGGAATAAGTTCTAAAAATGTTTTATTTTTTAGTAGTATTTATGATATGGCCAATCTTTTAATTGAAAATAATCGACTAAATTTGTGTTCTTAATACTGTAACTTGATAGCTTTGAAATCATTACATGAGGCTTACATTTTCATTTAAGGAAAAAAGAAATATTGGAAATATATTAAATTTCTTTGTTCAATAAGCGATTTGTTAAGGTCCAGATAAAATACTATTCTTAAAACATCGCTGTTTCTCAGTACACGTTTCTTGAAAAAAAAAACGACAAAACAATGATAAATAGGCGGCCATTTTTCACACCCATACGCCAAAATGTAATTCATTACCAGAAAAAAGCCAAATTTCATCAATCAAATTATAGGTGGAGAAATATTCGGCCAGAAAAAAAACAAGTTAATGCGCCACAAATCAAGGCCGTAGAAATATGTTGTGAATTTTTCGTTTTTTCTCAAAGACTTCTTTGAAATTGTCCGAAGCTTTGTGGATGCGAAATGCCAATATACACACATTCAGTGGGAAAAAAAAAACTTTCATTTGCTCTCATATCATTTATCAACTGTCTGATATTTGGTCAAAATAAACATAGATACATAAAAATGTCGAACTTTACTTGAATGATTATCGGTGAGTGCTACGTGGAAAATAAAATATGAAAAATTCTAAACATAAATATAATACTAATATGTTTCTGTATTTGACATATGAAAAGCAATCTTCAAATATCTTTATTACTGTTCTGATTGATTGTAGATATACGCCCGTATTAAATTTATGTGATCATTGCATTAATAAAAAAACACTATTTTATATTTACAAAAAACATTTTATTGAATCTCGCTTCGATTACATGATATTCTTAGCCGATTGTTGATGAAATTGCCTATGACCAAAAGAATACAATTTATATACAAATACTAGTATTGCTACCCGGCGTCGCTCGGACTAAGCGACCGATAATTATTTAATGTTATATCATTCGACATAATAATATCACAAAATCTAACATCCAAAATAGAGTTAAAATAAAATCACAAACTTTATTTAATTTGATGACAGACCCATTCTCGCCCATTAAAATGTCCAAATTCAAAGAAAAAATCTAATTTGATGTCAAATAAATGTCAAATAATACCTTCACGTAAATAATAAACCTTATTATATTAATAAAAGCCGGGAAAAAGTTGGCAGAAGACTAATTTATTACATTTTGACTAAATGTCTTCACCGATAAAAATTCAAACATATTTTCTTTCATATTCGATTTTATGGCAACTTGCAACAAAAATGCAAAAGGGAATTACAGACCCACATACATACATACGCCGTTTAATTTATATATAAGATTTGTTTTACAATTAAATAGGAGTCGTGCTAAAAACTCAGTTTCGACAATATTCTACGCCGTATTTTAAAGTCTGTCTAATTAATTACCACTCTTTCCGATAAATGAGGTGGTCCAACTGAGCAACAAAAAATTCTCGTAGAAAATTATTGTAGAAATTATTATATTTCAATATGAATGATTCCAATAAAAATATTTTTTAGTACTTATTTCACATAAAATTTATTGGATCAGGACCGGCTTCGGGACAGGATCAGTTGATAATGTTTGCCATGAGCAAAACCGGTTCTGATCCAATAAATTTTATATGGAATAAGTACTAATAATGTGTTACTATATTTATTATAATGCCATTCCACCAAGTATTGACAGTGAACACCTTAAAAGTGATGAACGATTCCTTTCGATTTTAGATAAATTACAAAAAATCTTTGTGAAAAATCTATGCAAAAAAACGGTTAATGATAAGATTGGGTGAGTGGCTCATGTCTTAAAATTTTTTTTTATTAAGAATTTTTCTAAAAAATATAAGGTTTTCCACCAAAAATTTTAATTAAAAAAAATATTTTGTGTTGAACAATGGTCGTATTTAACAACAAAAATAGTATGTCACAGTCAAATAAAATAATTGCTCTGTTGTATTCCAAGGCAGTCATGAAATTTGATGAGGTACAATTTTAATCCTAGAAACCCGAAGGAATCGTCTACCCAAAACCTTTGCTAGTCGACACGATTACTGAAACAATTATTAGATTAAGTTTATAATTAAGTCGTGTGGCTTAGTTTTAATTGAAAATTGATTAAACCTAGTTTAAGTGTTACGCCGCACTGAAAACTTACGACTAAATCAAATTGATGAGCGCTGTTTTCACGAAGAGTGGATTTGAATTTTGGTAACATTTTAATTAAAGCACGAAAAGTATTGTCGTTAATCGAAAATAAAGTAAATAAAGTTTATAAAGGAAAATACTTTGAACTTTAAACAAGTTCTAAGAGGTTCTTTACCTTTAAGGTTCCATTGATTGAAGTAAAATTTCATACACGGTAATAAGTACTGAAGATTATGTGTTGTTGTTATTCTGCCAAAGCTTTACGTTTTTTACCGAAACTAATACTGTTTTTTTTAATATAGAATAACAAAAATGTACGTCCAAACATGTCTCATTTAATGTCAAATTTCTTTTCGATTGATTTTCATATATTTGAGATTTTAAATAGAAAATTTGATAAATTGATAGCTCAGTGTTTTTCTCACACTCAAGAGTGTTCCATAAAACTATTTCAATTGCAAGTAACTCTCAATTAATACGGTAAGAAAAATAACAATGTATTTTGGTTCTACATAAATTATTTTATATATTTGTTGATAGCTATTTCGGCTTAAGCCTTCGTCAGAACTATAGGATTATTGGTTTGCCACACGCTCTCGTAACGTGCCGTCTGTAAGATAGGTTGGTTGTAGGAAGGTATTGTAGTCAACACTAATGTCAACCTAAGCCAGTGATGCACAATTTTATAGGGAGAAGTGCCTTGAAGTGGGAAGTGGGAGACGATAGTTCTGATGAAGGCGTTAGCCGAAATAGCTATCAACAAATATATAAAATAATTTATCTAGAACTAAAATACATTGTTAATTTTCTTACCGTATTATAATGGAGTTCTACCAAGTAAATGCCTACTCAATCAATAACTGCTCAATTAAATTTCTCCGAATTACACGCTTACTTGAAATATTCGCCGCAAATCTACCAATTAGTATCTATATAAAGGGAAAATCTTAGTTTTGCATTTTTCGCAAAAAAAAAACAAAATCCCTAATTTTGTATGACACTCACTCCCCCAATTACTACACTGCTGCAAATTACACGGTCCCGACTTTAGCGTAAATGGAGGTTTTACTGTACTACTTAAACTACTGAATAAAAGTAATGGCATGCTTGAAGTTTTTATGTGTCGGAATATACTAAAAGTATATTTTAAGCTTGTTATAAACTCTCTATACAAATCTATACTAATAAGTCTGAATTGTAAAACTTAAATACGCTTAACAGCTTCAAAAATTATGCGATTAGTAAATAAGCTATAATAAAAAAATATTGATGCATGTATTGTTTATATTTTCTTTCAACCACTTTGCCGGGCATCTAAAAGGTGTTTGATTACTATAAATTAAAAAAAAACACATCTTTTTTCACAATAAAGTAATTAAAATCATTTGGAAGTCATGGCCATTGGAAGAAGATATTATTAAGGATTTCCACTGAGGGTGCTTGATGGAATGTCAATTTGAATTAATAATTATTATTTCAATGACTTGAAATCAATCAACTCAGTAATAGTCGGTCGGATAAAACCCTACATTTATTTTAGATATTCCTATGTTATTATCTAGTCATTAATATTGGCGATACTACATTCAAAAATCCCGATTATTATAACAGACCCACTTAATCCAATGAAACTAGTTTTAATAGCTAAATTTAACTTAGTGATATACTTCTATTTTTGTATATAAACGATAGAAACTGTTTACTGCGCGTCATTTCAAGTAAATCCGTGCACTTGAAATGCCTAAAGATGCCGGATGTGGAAACCCGGGTTGTTAGCGAAAAAAACTCATGGAAATGTATAAAATTCAAGCAATTCAAATTTGAAGAAGATAAAGTTTCAAAAAATATATTGAATCTTATGTTTGTTTAACTGTGGTAACTGAAATTGTTATTTTGTGACGGTTATTGACAAAGCACGAGAGGTTGCAAAATAATTAAACGGCTTTACTGGCAAAGCTTTCAAGTTATGCTTTAACTTACTACGTATTGTGTATGAATATTTCTTAATAGAGCCATTTATCGCACGCCTGCAGGGTAAGGCCCGGGTTATAATAACAAGTTTCATAGAGTCATGTTTTGCCTCACATGGATTCACTGACCGAACGACTTTTAGCGATGATATAGAGTGAATTATATCACCGTTTTGCTAGGAAAATATTACCTTTGCAAGTTCGTTTATTTGCGAATTGATGACATTTAAAACACATGAAAAAGATGCTTTTAGTTTTCACAATAGAATAGAATTAAAAACTGTTGAATTGTTTGGAATACCTATATGTAATATATAGAAATCAATATTTGTTTGTTTGTTGTCTGTTCGCACCATATGCACTGCCATACCATTCATCCGATTGCAATAAAACTTTGACATAATTGTTACTTGCACTTTCGTGAATGTTTTTGGAACAGTAAAATACAGTAGTTCCTTTATATATAATACAAATCAAATGTGTTTTCATATTTTATGCGCTGAAATACCGTTAAATTTGACAACTTATTGTTGCACTTGCGCAAAGGTTATAGGCATAGTATAATTAACGTTCAGTAGGTGGAGCGTGTGTAGTACCATAGACAGTCGGAAAAAGACAAACAGCAAATGTCAAACGGCAAATGTCATCGATACCAATCTATGTTAGTAAAATTAAATCGAAATTAATTATTTATAACAATGTGCATCCGAAAACACGTCAATAAACACAAAAACTTTCTTTCTTTCACAAAGGTTTTGCAACGCTTGCCGAATACTGGCTAGTATAAGATAAAATTTAAAATACAATTCCACGTATTGCGTTGCTAATTGAAACACGTGCTTCGCCGATAAAATAACAACCTGCCCTATTAAGGATATTTAATAATACTTCTCTACTGATAGTACTTTTATTTATTTAGAAAAATTCTAATCTATTCATTTACTTGGTGGAGTATTTTTACACTTGAATTTTTTGGCATTTAGGAATTTGTTAATCAATAAAAGTGCTCTGATACAAGAAGATAAAACTAATAAATGTATTTATGTCAAGCTATAAATTCGAGATCACCTTACATTATTTGATTATTAATTCGCCCATTCGCGATAAATGTGCAAAAAGACAAGGAGAATGCGCCCAACAAACATAAAAGGTAGTGTAAAGAGAAGCTTATGGTACCTCTTAAGATTCATGACACGTTAATAAACTTAAACTTTTCTGAGCACTACAATAACTTTCATACGGATTCTAAAGCTCTAAGTCCTTTTACTAAATTTACTAAAACTGTCGAAAAAAATATTTAAGATTATCACATAGGCGCCTTGATTTCGGATTTATAGCATAATGCAAGTGATGCTCAAGCAAAGTTCCGCGGAATATAAAAAAGAACGTTTTATTTTGAATCCTAAGTATTATATCTTTTCCATGATAGTAAGCATATGACGGGATTACGTACAAGCTTAACTAATATTAGAACCTTATTTTAATATTTGATTAATTGCACTGTCTAGCACTGTATGGCTGAGTTTTTCGACTAGTGGTAAAGCCCCTCCCTCAACACGAAAATACTTCGGTGGTTTAAAGTGTTTTTATATTACATATTTGGAATGGTAAACTATCATTTAGAATCACTTTTAAGGTATTGATTGAGTAGGAATTTACTTGGTAGAACTCCATTATAATACCGTAAGAATAAATACATTGTTATTTTTCTTACCGTATCACTTTTAAGGTGTTCATTTTCAATACATGATGGAATGGCATTATAATAATAATAATAAGACATATCATTTTAAATGTGTTAACTGTCACTTTTTGGTGAAAACCATTATTTAATTGATTGAGTAGGCAATTACTTGGTAGAACTCCATTATTATACGGTTAGAATAATAACAATGTATTTTAATTCTACATAAATCTACATTTATGTAGAATTAAAATGCATTGCCATTATTTAAATCTCCATATATATTCATGTATATTGACACCGCCTTATGTGGTAGGTCATCAGAACTCTCTCGAACGATCTATTTTTCACCTCAGTCAATGAGTCAGTCGATATCAGGAAATAAATTCATTCTTATAATAATCTATATTGCAATCTATAGCGACGCAATGTAGAGTTATTTCAATTTCTCTTATCTCTTGACGCCCGACAATGCATGTGCTTCATAAAAAGTTCATAAGGCGATAAATCATCCCTTATCAGCGGGCGCATGTGTTAACGATTTTTGAAACGGCCATTGTTTTTTCTTTCTATAAAGTAACCGTTTGTTTTCATACAGCAGTGAGAGATTGGACGGCATTGAGTATGCACGCGCCTAATCCTCTCCCTAAGAATTAAATTCGCGTCAAATTCCTGATATCTTCTTCGCTATCGTAATATTTGTGTGTTGTATAACGTCTGTGTAAACTATAAACAATTAAATAATGGGTGCTAACGCACCCACATAACGCTTTGAGATCGTGTTTTGTTTTAAAGAGTTCCATGTTTCTCCTACTCCGTCCCCTAAATCCCTCTTTCTGAGTGTCGGATAGGAGGCTCCTTCTCGATTATCGAGGGAGCCGGAATAAAGGTATTCTCAATATGAATATCAGAACCGGTTTCGCTCATCGGCAGCATTGTTGGCTATCATTGACTCAATGCGCGCGATTAGAGAAACCGGTGTACTACATATTGTGTTTTATTTTTCTTAACAAAGGGAAACTATATTTTCCTCAACAGTGAAATAAAGAATTGAGCAAACTAAATTCTGGAGCCCTCGCACTGTATCTACCTTCCCTCTCATTAGTGAGATAAAAACTATAATCCATGAAATAATACTAATATAAATTGTTTATTTAAATCTTTTAATTTAATCCAAACTAATCAACTTATGTAATGCTTTAATTCGATGAATTCCATCTTGCTCTCGAATTTCGTTAGATCTTGATTTTTTAAGAGAAACCAGTTTAAAACAGAATTTCCCTAATTTAAAAGTTAAAACGATCCAAATAAGAAACAAAAATATAGCTGCAAACTTCTTGAACGGTATTTTAGCCGAATTTTAATCATATCTTAGTAAGATAATGCATACAAGAATATATATTACAGATCAATAGTTGATGACACTTAAAAACTCTAGAGTCCTTTGTAGGTAACTGAATTGCTTAAAGTTTGTAGTTTTAATCATCATTCCAATGAAACAAATTTAATGACACTTATACAATGACAAAATATAGGATAGTTAGTCGGCTGTTGAGTACAATGTTGTAAGTCAAAATAAAACGCATTCTTTCGATAGATTTTGAAGAGATGTTGCGTTGAGTTCCAACTGTGACAGATATTTGAGGACCAATGGCATAGTCTGATACCCTTTTAAGATTATCTCATTTCACCAAGTCTTCTTCCATAATGGTATTACGCAGCCCTCTGTTGAGAGAACATTAACACTATTCCAATAGATCCATAAATTATGAGTCACTTAAAACGATATGGCATAGATAATGGTAATAATGTCCCATTAGCGAATAATGTAGACTCTTCTTAAAATGGGCCATCCGATTTGAACTTATACCGATTTCAAAGTTAATATTACGAACAATGATTATGATCACAAAAGAAAATTTCGACTCTCGCAATCTTTGTTTCGTTAACGTTGTTATATATTTTTATGACGTCGTCTTTCCATTCGGAATAGGGCTTCGTTTTATAATGTGTTGATTGCAAATTAAAAAATTACTTGTTTTTGAGATTTCCTTTATGTTTATATACGAGGTAAATTTTTCAAATTGCTCAGCCATGTAATAACACGTTTTATGTAAGTGTTCGTAATTTTGTTTTGAAATTTATTGAATTGATTCATGAAAAAAACAATTTATTTGTTATTTTAAACAAAAAAACACAGTTACGACACGCAATCAGGAAAAAAACGATTATGCATCATTCAATAAAAATCTTGTGTTTGTTTTTGTATTTGTTTGTAATTACACTAAAAAAAAATGCATTATGCAAATCGTCAATAGATGAAGAAAAATATTTCAAACTTTAGTAATTATAACGTTAATAATACATCTATTAAAATATCTGTATAAAAATGCTTTAAAAACTCACGGATGATTAAAACAACTCGAAAACTATGACAAGATAATTCTTCAGTTCTTCAAAGAACTTTGTTTACAAAAAAGAATTTTCAATAAAGGAAAACTATTTTTTAACATTATAAAACAGTAATTCAAGGATCATAATCACCGGCGCTTATTGTGAGAATTTTCAGCTAATATGTTTCAACATCTCAAAATGTTGACGAAACCGCTTCTGAGCATTACGTTATAATATATATGTGGAAGAAGAACAAAATATCCGTCCTTCTTTATCTTAAAATCTTTTCACTAAGAATTGATAGTCATACTTCGTTACCTTACTTTGAAAAGGTTATATTGAAAGTTTTGCCTAAAATTACCCCTTGGTCGGAAAAGCTTGTATTTACCGCATCTATATATATAAAAATGAATGTTTGTCTGTCTATATTTCCGCTATGGACTACTAAACCGCTCGACCGATCGATGTGAGACTTTACAAATTTATTGAGTACACTCTCGCAATGGTTTCTGACCTACCAACGTTCGGCAACGCGCGCAGGGTACAGCTAGTTCTATAATAAATATGAATTTCAGAATTATCTATTGTTGAATATCGGAGTTACAGAATTCTAGAGTTGCATTTCATTTGCACACTTTTTTACTAAATTTATTTGACAAAGTTCCAAGATTGTCATCATGTCCATCATAAGATCTTTAAGATCATTATGTCTCAGCAATAGTTGTGAAAAAATATGCTTAAAAAAAGTAATTTTAATATAACATTTTTACTCGCTCATTGTTACAAGTGAATTTTAATCAATCGAAACTTCCAACGCTCATATCTCAAAACAGTGTCAAGAGCAGTTAGAACCTTTTCAAAGTAAGGTGTTGACTTTAAAAGTGAAAAAATATTTATAGCTATAAATCCGTTTTTTTTTGTTAAGATTTTTTTTGTTTAGAGCTTCAATAAGATGTCATTAAAACAGTTTACTTAAAAGTTGGGAAAAGCCAATATCAATTCTTAAAAGCAATTTAAAACTTTAAATATTCATGCGAAAAAAGTGATTATAATCTAAATACCTTATATCACCGCAAAATTTCACGGTGACCGAATGACGATTAGTTCAAAATGGAAAAGACTTTTTTTTGCAAACTTTAACCAACAATCAAAACCTCATTTTTTCAAAGTCTCAAACAAATAACTGTATACAGTATACACTACTCCATTGTATGTAAATTGAAACCAGCGTTGTTTTGTCAAATAAATATGCGACCATATTGTTTTTATATCATAAGTATTTATGTACGCTGAAAAAAAAAGGTATCAGTAACATGAAGAAAAACGGTAATCCAAAATGGCGTGATAAAACAAAACTTAAAATTGCTAATCGAAATAAAAAGTTTGTTCCCAACAAAATATGCATTACTACTTTTCCAGGTTTTAACCAAAAGATCTTATCGAAAACAAAAAACTAAAAGACTTTATTTACGACACAATGTTTTTATGCTAGTAAAAAATCTCATTAATTACAACAACAAAAAATACAAATGTTGGATTAGCGTGTCCTTATATCGTAACATTCTAGCGTTACACAATGCAATGAGAAAAACTTTTACATTGACCGACCTTGGCTCAGTATATTTTAAAGGTTTGGCATATAATATTACTTTAAGCTAAAGAAAATATTTATCATTTAAATAAAACAGAATATGCATCGTTTTAATTGTTGAAGATATTTTTTTTTTGTATGTCATACTGCAATATTTTTTTTAGATTTGACGGTTGATCTTTGCAATTCTCTATTCAAAATTAAGCAACGTCATACAAGTTTTTCATCAAACGGCAGATGAAATATATTACGATAAACTCCTAGAATATCTGTTTTGAGGAAATAAAACAAATACCTTATTTTTCCATATCCAGTCCCTTTTCGGAGCATATGACTGCCACACGGTCCCTCCGTGATTCTCTCATGATATCATCCCGGCGTCCCGTAGCTCTATTGATTACATCCTATGGGTGTTCATCAGTAGCCTTCGGGGACGACGGAATCCATCAGGCTGATATAAGAGACTAGCATGAGTCCAAGCCAGGTTTGTCATCATAACAGGCTGATTTGTCCGCATCTCTTACGTCCATGTTCCTGACAAAGTCAAACCACCGCACTTCTTATATTCACCACAGTCATCGGTTTTCGAAACACCCTTGTGATTGTGATGTGTCATGACTCACAACCGTAAAGTAGCACAGTCAGTATGCATGCGTAGAAAAAGTGGCAAGTGGTTCTCACTGAATAATAAACAAATTGAAATCACTTTTAAGGTGTTCAATGTCAATACTTGGTGGAATGGCATTATAATAAAAATAATAAAATATTTTTGGTACTTGTTCCACATATTTTTTTTTGGATCAGGATTAGTTGTAATACCAATTGTTTGTCATATCTTGTAAATCTTACTTAAACTTTGTATAAATATCACTGATTCGTTGTATTTATTATCAGTTAACAATGCACGTCATGAGCGAAACCGGTGCTGATCCAATACATTTTATGTAAAATTAATACTAAAAATGTTTTATTATTTTTATTAAATTGAAATCATTTTTTATAAAACTTCTGACAACTGCTTGTTAAAAGTTGGATGTTCATTATTAATCAACTCAAAATTATTTTACATATTGAAAAGATTTGGGCTTTTTATAAAGCAATCTGAAAATGACGATCTGTTATCTGCTTAATTTAACCCAATTTTCCCTTAACAAACGGGTGCAATCATTTCCCCCTGACCTTTGTATCAACAAAGACAATATTGAGAAGTTGAATAGCGAACCCATCAGGTGCAAACTAGCGGGGCGAGAATCGTAACAGTTTCAATATCGTTAGCATACTAACACTGACGAAGGCTGGTTTAGTTACTTCGATAGTGGCTGGAGCACGTTTTCTACAAAGCCTGGAATTTAGCAAAGGCTGCTGTAATTTACTGATGTATAGGAAAACTTTGCCTGAGAGTGGAATGTGAAAAATATCAGGATGAATTTACGATGCGCCAAAATTTCACGAAATGGTTTAAATACATTGTTTGATTAAACTGCTAGTTTTCAGCAATATATATTCAATAAACCGAAACATTATTTCGTTATATTTATATTTTTGTACAAGTAATGAAAAATTAAGTTTACTGTGAAAAAAAATATTCTTTCTGTTCACTTTTTTGTGTTAAAGCAAAATGCATTTTATCACACTTAGATGAAAAAGAGTAATGTCTTTCTTACGCTGTTTTATTGTTTGATGGAGAAATTACTAAAGTATTTCTCTAATTTGGAACAAATACTTTTATATTTTATTTAGAATGAAAAGTGATATTTTAAATATAATCTCAGTTATTCATGATTAACATTGTACAGTTAAAACACTTATTGTGATAATTGAGTGAATTTACAAAAAACATTATCAGAAACAAGTTAATTAACAAGTCATGCTCTGGAGAACTGAAATTCAACATTTATTTTAAGAGAAAAAAAGAAAAGCATTTTTATTTATATAATACTAAATACAACTGTACAACTATTATATTGCCTATTTGAAATATATTTTTTAAAATAAATGTATTGGGTAGCATAATTGAATTATACCGAGACAATTCTATAGTAAAGATAACTTAAATTCAGGAGGATTTTCGATTTGTGTACAACGTATCTAAGCAGTGGAAAATAGTTCAGCTGTACCTGAATTTATAATTTAATAAACAACGAAAAGAAACGAGAGAAAACAAAAATTGAATTTGATAAAAAAATAGTTTTCGATTCAAAACTTCAAAAACTTTCTGCAGCATATAACATTAATTGATTTCATAAACCAGTCTTAATAAATATTAATTATCCGTAACTCAGAATGCGCTATTCATATTAATAAGCTTCGATTTAAACCTATTTGAAATATATCTATGGAATAAAGAAAACAATATTGTTATAAAGTTTGAAATTATTCGAGGTATTATAAAGTTTTAATAATAACTTACGTAAAGGAAAAATAATTACGAGTATCGTAAATATTTATAAATCCCAAATAAATATAACAAAAAGAACTTTAAATAATTTTATTTTATTTTGCTTACACGGCACACACTCGTATGTTTAACTTGAAACATAGTTTTCCATCTCGAAACACTTCAAACTTTAAGCGAGTTAGCTTTGATTCAATTTGCATACAGTTAGGGAAATGTATGACTGTGACAATGGAAATCTCCGCTCCTGTCCGACAAATAACACCTTTTAGACTAATTCGTCGGTTTTTTTTATATGCATGTTAACAAGTCAATTATATAGCTTTTGTCTTAGTTTTATTACGTAACTAAGCTTAACTTCACATTTTACTAACTCAATATTCCCAAATGATTTCAAATTGATTGCTTTTCGCTTATTCGGGTAAAAGTTGTAACTCATTTATCTCTATAAGAATAAACAATTTATTTATCTCACTTAAAATATTAATACGTTGTATAAATATTTCGTAGAATTTTAGAAATAATGAAAAATTGCATCGGCTAGGCAACATCTTTCATATTATGTATGATGTATTTAAAAAAATTCTCGCTCTCAGCGTGGAGCAATTATATTCTTAAAAGAGTTTATCTCAAGAAAGAGATTGTATAATGTAAAAAATTTTGTTCATTATATTGTGATGTACAGGAGAAGTTTTTATATGTGGCTTTTTTAGAAAAAAAGAACACACGTATTTGTAATGGCAAAATAGTTTTGAAATTTTATACAGAGCTTATCAATTTTAAAAAATGATGATCTTTTGTGTTATATAAATGAAAACAATATAAAATATATTAAAACAGTTTTCAAAGAAATAATGTAAAACTAGAATTCATTCATGTTAGATTTTTTTACAATTGAAAAATGTAAACATTTAAAGATAGAATTGCTGTGTATTTACTTCACTAAATTCACAGCAATCTTTCAAAACTTAAAAAAGGCAAAGCTCTTGCAATGGGCGTGTCATGTGTTTAACTAGAACAGTAAAAACTGTAATGATATACTGTTTTATGAGATATGCCAAGAATATGATTAAATGTTGTTGTCAAAGACACTCATTTAAAATAATCAGCATTTTAGTGTCGTAAACTTTTATGCTCTTCAATATATACGCAGTTAAATAACTGTGATCATTTTAAATTTGACTTATTTCTTCTGATCATATTATTATTTACACAAATTTACCTAACTCCATTATTGTTTTACTTAAACGCCTTAACGTAGCAAAGCCCCTTGCAGCTAATTCTCAACTCATTATGCTCTGAAACACAATAAAGTGAAAGATGGTACAAGTGAGTTGTGTACGTTTCAAATAAATAAAAAAAAGTTCGGTAAAGTTTTTCTTTAATTTGTATGAAAGCACGGCATGCTCGCTGGACTCGTCCGCTCCAAGACTTGCTAAAGGGATGCTTTCCTTAATAGCGCAGAGTTTTGTAACTTTGGAAGGCCAATAAAGTGTTTTTCTTTCTTTAGAAGGCTTCACATGTTTACACTATGTTTTTTGACGCTTTTCCGAAACTATACAAGGTTATTCGCTACAAATAAAAATACTTCTTCCGTTATTGAAAAATTGTCTAAGCATTATATATTATTAAATGTATGTAGTTTTATTATTGTTTTTTAATCGGTAAATGGCGATATATAAATAAAAAGGTATCGTTAAATCTATGGAAAAGTATTTCATATCGAAAAATTAAACTCATTCATTAATTACGATATATTTATTTTCTGAACTTACTTTCATAAACTTAATCAGCAGTTATTTCAAATAGATAGAATAACAATTTTGGAGTACTATTTTATGAGCTTATGTTTATATGTTAAACATATGCTTTGTTTATTTTAAGCAATGCCTTTAAGGCAAGAAGAACAGTTAACACTTTACAAGTGCTGCAGTAGTCACATTAAGTCTATAAATATGGATAAATTTATGTAATAAAATTTTTCTTCATAACCTTAAGCAAGGCTTAAAACTTTTTGAAATAACTATCTTTTCTACGTAAATGGTTAAGTTTATAAATTAACTTGACTTGATACACACTGACTAGAGGTCTGCTTGGGCTCGTTTTACCCGGCCCGGCCCGTGGGCCGGGTCGGGCCAGGTAACGATGGTTTGGATTCGGGCCCGGGCCGGGCTCGGACGCAAGTATACAACAAAAATCGGGCTATTTTCGAATGAGCTCATCATTATAAAGTAAATCTAAATTTAATACTAAAATAAACTTCACCTACTCGTATTAGTCATCTTTTCGACCCATTCAAAAGAACAAGATGCATTGTTTTGAATTTAATGACTTATTTTAGTATTTTTTAATGATGTCTGCTTCATATGAGTTTGTACAAAACGCATAATGAATTTCATAATATGATCCTGACTTCAGTATTTCTTATATGGTTATTTCGATCGGTCGCAATTCGATTTGTTAGGATATTTTTTTTTAAAGTTACCGGCCAGAAATGGATTCGAAAATATTAAGATAAAACTGAAGAGTGGAGAATGTATTATTTCTTCAGTAAAACCTCAAGGGAAAAGTGAAGTATGGAAATTATAGAGGTGGCTACAAACAAAAAAGTAGGATACGTTGAGTGTATTAAATGTAAATGCATTTTCAGCTTTTCTAGTTCAAAACAGGAACTTCTTATTTGTATCGTCATTCCTGTAAAACAAACAAAAACTAATTCTAATTAGGAAGCAATGAATTTCGCACAACTGCACACACACGATAATTGGTGAGTCAATTTTTATTAGAAAAAAAAATCGGATTTTTTCGGGCAAGGTTGCAAAATGTCGGGCTCGGGTCGGGTTCGGGTAAGATTTTTGGAAATGGCCTCAGGCCCAGGCCGGGCCGGGTTGAAGGTCTTCGGGTTCGGGCCGGGTGTAATTTCAAAATTTCGGTCCGTTTTTTGTTTTGTTTATGAACCATATTCACTTAAAAAATACTTTATTTAATGACCGTGTATTTAAAAACTGCATATTTCAAATATACGCAGACTTATAGAAGACTCACTGATCATATAAGCGTGATTCGACTATGTTTCAATTCAAAATGCGTTAATGGATATTTGAGTTATCAGAAATTTTATCGATTTGCTAATGTGTATAAAATATTATATCACCACAAGATAATATGGATATGAACAATATAAGTTTACAGGGCTACAATTTAGTAATAACGGCCATTTTCTCTTACAATAAATGTTGTGAAATGAATCATGTAAAGTTATTTATTTATTGAAACTTCACAATTCATCATTCAATTACTTATAAAATACATAAAACACACTGTTATTTGACAGCAAACATAGCTTAATAAATCAATTTTCAAAGGCAAAATTCTATGAAATTAATATTTAAAAATGTATAAGTAGGATGTATTGTAAATGATATAAAAAAACTCTTGTATGGTAGCATTTTAAAAATGTTCGCTTTCGATTGAATTACTTTTGTCGAAAGTTGTTTTTTGTATTTTGATAAAATGATGAGTACCCTAACAAAGACATACACAATATTATCCCTTAACCCTCTCTGGGCAATGTCCATTCATTGTCTTGGAAATGTTCACTTAGTACTGACAGCTAACTTTCCTCCGCTGCCAGAATCGATTTACGCCTGAATTCCTTTTTGTTTCGGATACGGGTCGAGAGAGGGTAATGTTCGTTATTTGAATAAAGCCAGAATTCAAAACGTGTTTGATCCCAATTTGTTTAAATTAAACACAAAAATTATATCCCACGTTAGCGTCCAGAGATAAAGGGAACCAATTTTCTGTGCCTTTGTAACTCTGTTTTATTATTTAGCTAATTACAAATTTTTAAAATATGTGAAGTACGTTTTGTAAAGAATATGCGTCAATGTGAATTTATAATCAACAATTAAACAAATAAATTTTACTAAAAGTACTCTCAAACTTCCTACAGCACTGGCTGCTATTAAGTGGGTTTTTATAGAGTTTACTGACCCTTTACGTTTGATAAAGCATGTCATTAAAAAAATCCATAGCTCGGTGATGTAAAAGCTAAAATTATTTTCGCTGGTTAAAACTAATCAGTTTTTTAATGTAAAATTTGGAAGTTAGTTATGGTTAGTAATATGGCACCCTCAATAAAACGCTTATCAGAAATTGAAGTTGTTGAGTTATCGATATGATTGAATTAATAGTGTTTTGTTTTATTGAAAAACGACGGTTTTACGTTATTTCAAATATTTACTTAAAATAATTTTGCTCTTATAATGAGTAATTCCATTGAATATAGTAGAATTAAAGTTATAACAATAAAAAATGTTATGTTTCTAAGCCAAATAATATTATTATCTTGCGGCTAAAATACAATTTAATAAAAATTCTTTACATTAGAATAATAATTAATTAATTAGTGTGAAATTTTGAATGGCTTTGTAAGAGTTAAGAAATTATATTTTTTTTATTAAAAAACGAGCAATCGTTTGTGCATTTAGACGTATGTTGTAATTACAGCTAATTTTAAAGACGTCGAATTGCTCTATTGCAAAACAATACATTTATATTATTTATATAAACGATTTTATTTTACTGTGGGTTCGATATGTGCACCATTGTTGTGAGTGTGACCATATACTTTGCTCTCCTAAACCTGACATCATCTTTGGTAAATAAACAATCATATTAAAAAAATTGTGTGTCTTGTGGTTTCTCCTGTATCAGTAGTTCAAAAAACAATTATTTCCTAATTTGAAATGGTGTGAGTTGTCATTGCAAGATTTATAATTCAAGCGATTGTCACATCTCCAGTAGTAATAAGCTGCAGTGAATAAAACTGAAAACACTTTCAATTAACGAGAAGTTTCTCAATCTGCAAGAAGCGTGTCATAGTGTTTGAGTTACACCACTGCCTACTTATTTGCCCCAGATGGCGCCAACTGTGCCTAGGTCTGTCTACACTCATCGAACACTCTGACACAAATAATAGACGGGATTTTTTCTAGAGCCAGTGTATAGGTGTCACTAGCTAAAAAAGAAAAATATCTTCTTCTTACAGGATGATTTTTCATATATTATGCAATATTTGTGACGGTATTCGTGACGTCCGTACGCAGTGGCCACCAGTGGCCTTACGGTTCTGAAGTGGTTAAAAAAGTTGAATTTTATTTCAGTGTCACTAATTTAATTAAAATATTCTTTTACAAAGGCAATACAATACTAATTCACTGGGCACTGGATATTAACCAATGTTTGAATTTTTACTTTTCCTTGAGTTTTGTCTCTGACGATCCGGGTTTCGCCTTTTGGTATCTTCATGGATTTCAAGTACACGCGTCGTCTTAGAACTGACGCGCAGTAAACAGTTTGCATCCTTTATATATACAAAAAATAAAAGGAGATCATTTAGTTTAATTGTTTTTACCTAACGTAACGTACATGGGAATAGATAATAGATGACAACATACTTTGACGTACCGGTACGGCAATACTCCTCAAAGAGACAAAGTTGTCCCAGATCAGGTCTGAAAATATTGCATTTTTTTTAAAAACAATTATTGACAGTCGGCAGATTAAAAGCTATGTGTTATTATTGTTTTACATAATGAAAAATTTTAATTCCACCATGTTTTGACAGTGAACACATTAAAAGTGAGTTATATAACAGCTTCTATGACGCAATTTCAGTTTGTTTAACCGCTATGTAAGTGTTCGTAAACTTGCATGATTGTATCAAAGTGTAAATTGTCATCTTTTCTTACAACTTTACTGTCACTTTTCTTGCGAAACAGTCATTTAAAATGTTATGTTTGTTCATCATGAACAAATGCGGAGACATCTTCTGTTACCATTGTCTCGAATTTCTCATTCATCTTCTTAAATCTCATTAAAACATTAAACAAAAGTTAACTGTTGGCGCAACTCGGAGTTCATTGCTTCTAACCTTTTGTTTTGATCTCTGTATTACTTTAAAATGCGTAACCGTATTTAAATGAAAGAGTATATTTGAAGAGCTCAAATGAGAGAAAAAATACACAAATCGACACCTTACTATGAAAAGGTTCTAACTGCACTTTAAACTGTTTTTAAATAAGAGATTTTGAAGTTTCGATTGGCTAAAACTCACTTGTAACAATGAGCAAGTAAAAATGTTTCACATTAATTATTTTAATCATATTTTTTCACAACTCTTACCAAGAAATAATGATTTTAAAGTTCTAATGACAGAAATAATGACGAAAATCTTAGAACTTTGTCAAATGAATTGAGTAAAAAAAGTGTGCAAATGCAGTGCAACTCTGGAATATCCGTTACCGAATAACTCCGTTATTCAACAAGAGATAATTCTCAAAATTCATATATATCAGGGGTGGCCAGACTTTTTTGCCCGCGATCGACTTTTGTTTGAAATTATTGTCGGCGATCGACCAGCATTAAAATTAATAATTTAAAGCCTATATTAATCTAATTGCCAACTTTTGTTTGACCCGGGTTTTAGAAAGATATATTTTCGTCGATAATCGACTGACTTCGAGATTTTGGCGTGCTGTCCCTGTCACACGACTTGTCTCGCACGCTTATTGGGACGGGCACAAGAAATTTGTACAGATCAGATAGGCGATCGACGCTTCGGCCAAACCCTGATATATATGATAGAATGCGGTAAATACAAGCATTTTCCGACCGAAAGGTCATTTTAGAGCAAAAAATTTCAATTAAAATCTTTTCAAAGTAAGATAAGGAAATTATACCTCATCATCATCGTCAATTTGAAGCTTAAGAGTACGTAGAAATATCCAACGATAAGCTTTACTACTTATCACACAAATGGTTTTATGGGTATCGCTCACGCGATTATAAAATACTATTTGGAAAGAAAAATATTGCCCAAGGCTCTTCTTACGCGTTGGCGGATTTGTAAACAGAATCTAAGTTACCAGTGCTGATTGATTAGAACGCATTGGAATCATGTACAACACGAAACAATTGAGTTGTGTCATGTTTATTGAAAAGTAATCTTTCATTAATAAAACCCTGAAGGAACTTCTGAAATTTGTGTTATTCTTTTATTCAAAAAAAAATACCCGGTGTCTATTGAGTGGAACGTTAAGTTTGATGGATTTGGTGGTAGCTTTGTTTAAGCTCATTTTTATATGAAACTATATTGTAAGCTGTGTTATTTCACACATTGTGTCACAACATTTGAAGCGTGTTTCAACTTTATGAGAAACATTTTCAGACCTGATATCTAAAAGTTACTAAAGAAAACTTTGTTTTTAGTAAAAAAAAAAATGAATAACGGATTGTATGATTATGAAATTAAGTTTTAGATGCTTTTCAAAAAAGTGAAACATGTCACTACTAATCACACAAGACGCGTAGTAACAAAGTCATCAATTTAAAATTAAAGTCGGTCCCTGTGTTCTAGTGGCAAGACCTTTGTCCTAGCGATCAGGGAACCCGGATTCAATTCCCGGCAAGGTCAGATTTTTTCAATTAAAAAAAGATATCTTGGGCTGGGTGTATGTTATTTATCGTTGATTTTGTGCAGAACTGATTCATTATTTATCATCGAGTTAATCTCGTATGACTTTAAGAATATTTGGCGCATTGGCGTAAGCTGCAATGCCAAATATAAAAATGATTTTCTACAAAGTAGCCGAAAAGTATAAAAATAAGACCTATACTTGCCAAAAAGAATGCAGCAATATTTTTTGCTGACCATTTAGCTAATTTTGTCAAAATATTGCTGCATGCGTCCAGAGAATTGATACGATATCCGTCCATGAACTAGCATATGTAATGAATCATGAATGTAATGGCAATGAATAACAAATTTCCTCTCTCAATGTTAATAGTATGGAAAATTTTTATTGAGAACTACTTCATACTCAATTGCACAACCTCTTTTTTTCTAAGGGAGTAAGATTGGAAGAATATGACTAAGACAGTACCAGTGATCAGTTAATCGCTCTAACTACGTCTCGTTTGTAGTATTGGATGGGTGTGGGAGAAAGTTCTAAACAACACAAACATTCATGCCTCCGAAAATAAATCAATAATTCGTTTGACGTTGCCCGGTTGGGATTCAAAACCGACCGCTCGGCAACCGAAGTCGACGACGTTGATATTCTACCACGGATCCGAAATTACACGACCCGAATCATTAATATACTTGAGTAGATATTTATAAATATATAACGAAAATATCCAATATCCTTACCTCGGAAGAGCGCATTTTAGATTGTGTTGAAGCCACGACGCGGGTATCGCATACTTTCCACCTCATTGGACATCCGCTCCTCCCAAAGGCAGTTCTCGAGCTCGATAAGCAAGTCGAGAAAGATTCACAATTTGTTTATTGTTGTGGAATTTTCTGTGCTCGAGTGTGTTCGCTCAAGGCTTGCGGTGCTAGCGACTGGTGTGCGTGCATGCCAGGGATGGCAAATAACTGCCAAAAAGATCTGCATATAACCACACGGTCGGTGTCGACATGTCGGTCCCTGTGGTCTAGTGGCAAGAGCTTTGTCCTAGCAATCGGGGGGCCCGGGTTCAATCCCCGGCAAGGTTAGATTTTTTCAATTGAAAAAAAAGATCTTGGGCTGGGTGTTATGTTATTTTTCGTTGATTTTGTGCACAACTGATACATTATTTACCATCGAGTTAATCTCGTGTGACTTTCACAACTCAGAATATTTGGTGCATTGGCGCAAGCTGTAATGCCAAATATTTAAAAAAAAAAACAAAACAAAAACACACATCATAAATATAAACACTAAACGGAAGTTTTTTTCCATATTCCTCGAATAATAGCGTGTTATCTGAAGGGTGAGACTAAAAATACCCCAGTTTTATGGCTTTATTGGCATAGATTGCTTTAAAAAAATGTACATATAAAAATCGATAGTTTTCCTATAATTATTCATATTTTAAGTCGTGCATGAACGGACAAGCAGATCGTATTGATGTTCATGACAGACTGGAGTAATCAAAACTGTTTGCGTGTGAGCACTTATCTACGTATTTTAGCGTAAAAAGCATCCGTTTGGTTTGAAACGTACGTTTTGTCGAGGCGCGCTTGAGATAAGATAACGTTATCTTATCGCGTATGGGCAGTTCATGAAATTTGAATCCTGGCAATTGGAAGTGACACTATTAATGATTTTCGGTACTGTATCACTTATATTGTGATAGATATTTAAGGTAAAGTGGCAGTGGTGGTTAGTTGTCTAACCCACCGGGACGGAAATGCTAAACTAACTCAAAATTCAATGCGTACTGCTTATGCACTTCAATTAAGTAATGAGACTAATTTAGAAATGTGTGCACATCGGTATTGATTTCTTTGTGATGCAAACTTGTCTTTGATATAACAGATTTTCTGTTAATTTAGTGTATTATATTATATGTAGCTGGTTTTATAATTATAAAGCATTGTAGTATAATTAAGCATGTAGATCGAATCATATTTGCCATCCTTGGTTTATTCTATTAAAGATACGAGCTTTAAAATAAAGCTTTGAAAGATCAAACGAAAATATATTTCCGTGTTCTTAGGTATGTAATTTTGGTAAACAACATGTAGCCAGTACGGTACACATACTTGTAGAATTTATTATTAAATCACTTTCTTAGACATGCTTTGTTGGCGGAATATTCGTAGACTTCAATGAGCGCTTTCAATGGTATGCTCGTGAAATTATTCAAACATCGGGCTATTTTTAAAATAATTTATTTTCTAACTTTATATGCTTCTTTCATGAAACTTAAAATATTAACATGAATTTTTTTCATATTCAAATTTTAAGTGTCAAATTAAACTAAACGAATGAAGTCAATCCACTACAGACAAACTCTTTCTCTTGAACTTCCAATCACGCTGAAATATATATATTATTTTACTATGTCTATATGGATTTTTCACAAAGTTTATCTCAATATGTTTTTTTTTCTGCAAGCTGCTTGTTACTCAGTTTTTCAACCTCTTTTTCAAAAAAAGTAGGGATTACAAGGATCGAGGGCACGGCCAGCACTAGTAGTTAGTAAATGGCTCTCGCGTCGTCCCGATTTTAGGGCTTGAAAGAGAAGGAAGGGATTTTCAACAATACAAACATCCATTGCCTTCGAATAGAATCAATATATTGACTGAAAAAAAATCTCGAATCCCGGTGGTCTAACACGGAAGCCAATAACGATAACCACTGCACCACAGACCGGTAATGATAAATAACCAATAAAAACCTAAAGCTTATGAATCACGTAAAAAAACATTTGCTTTTTTACCGTTTTCAGTTTTTTTTCAAAACTTTGATTACAATGTAACTGTACAACATAAATACACTATTTAAAAGAAAACATATAAATCTCTTTATGTTTTTCGTTTACTGCAAAATAGTCGTACAGATAAAACTTCTCTGGAAAACATAAAAGCTGAATTCATCGACAGTTAAATCCAAAACAAACAATGGTTCATTGTCGCCACTGCGATGCATTACTTTAATATGAAATGTAAAAATCGTCTCGGATTTTATATCACTCTTTAAAATACATCACTACTTCAGTGGTTTAATAAACAGAGATATTTATTTTTATTGAAAGCGCATATATTATATGACTTTGTTGCTGTATTTATTTTCGAGATTTATATCGCTAAAGACAATGACGAAACCTTTTCCTTCTTCATACCTTATTCCGTCTCATAATCTTCGAACCAAACTGAAATCACGAGCTTTATTTGTATTTACTAGTACATACTTATTAGTACATACTTATATTTCACTTCATCTGGACTTTATCTATGACTTTTGTCATGTCAAGTTTTTCTAGCTAAATATGTAATAATATGAGCACTCTCTGCAGTATCCAATTAATTATAAAAGTAGAAAAATTAACAACGTGCTTTGTGCATGATGATTAACGTAGTTAATATGTATTTCTTGTATGACCGTGAACATCAAGTTTCATGCGTTTTATAAATTCAACTAACTGTACCATGCGCGCGTTGCTACGCCAGCAACTAAAATAAATTTGAAGGAAAGACATTACACAAATATTCAATTCAATTTGCATGTATTCAATACTCGAGAAATTTGTAAAAATTCGATATCAATTTTTTGGGGGGAAGGGGGTTGTTTGGCGGGGTGGGGTTTGGGGGGCGTATGGGTTGGTAGGCCAGAAACCTTCGAAGAAGTGAACTCGGAAAATTAAGTAAAGTTTAAACAAAAAAAAAATGGGGTTGGAGGTTGGGGGGTTGGAGGTTGGGGGGTGGTTGGGGGGAGGGGTTGATAAGCCAAAAACCATTGCGGGAGTGTACTCAATAAATTTGTAAAGTTTCACATCGATTGGTCGAGCGGCTTAGTAGTCCATAGCGGAAATACAGATAGACAAACATTCATTTTTATATATATAGATAGATAGATCTCACTACAAACAAACTTAACTAAAATAATCTGATACTTTGGATGGATTTGGCCGTTTGTGTAAGAACATATTACTCTTAATTTTTATTACTTAAGTAGCCTTTGCGATAGTAAATATGAAGATGAACCTGAAATGAGCGAAATACTTGTCACAAATGGTTACATAATACGAAAAATAATCTAAGCTATTTTATACTTGATATTGTCTGTCTTTATTTCTGATAGTCTGTTATTTAAAGATGCAGGTTTCATTTAAAAAAGCGGGCTTGTAAAATGTGGAAATTTGTTTATACTATTACAATTTCAAGTTGATAAGAAATAAACAAAAAAATAACGTCGAAAGATACGTTTTCTTAAAATATTCATTAAAACTATTGTAACTGCATTTAAAAATGAAAAGATTTTTTTTATAATCCATATTAAATGAACCATCAAATTCTCGTACAAGAATCTGAGAAAACGTTTCATTGCTTTTATTGCTTGATGTGTATGCTCTGTATTTTATAATCGTTAGTCTAACGTTCACAACACAGCCACGAGTAATACTTTCGCTTATGAAAAATGTAATAAATTCAAAGTGAAATATTTTCAATGTTCCCTTGTAACTGCATTTGATGTATTAAAACCTGCATTTGATGTATTATACGATGCTAAATAAACATTGGAATGCTGAATAAATTCACGAAGATGTTAGAACAAACATTTAATAAATTTCAACAGAAATAGGGTGGTAAGAAATGAATATAATTGAACTTACACAATTTTAATTAGACCCAGTAATTGGGGGATCCATTCACGTGGATTCAAGATTATATGTGATTTTAAAAATGTATTCATCAGTAAAATTGAATACAAAAAAGTTTAAGCATTAAATATGATTTGCGAATTGTGTCATGTAAGTATTTTCTATGTTTCCTTCCAACTATATCATTTTGAACGGTAAAATTAAATCTTTTGATTTCGTCCACCATCCACCAGAACTAATTAAATTAAAAACCGCTCTTATTAATTATTCTTGAAATCGTTTTTTTCAATCATATACGAAAATGTTTTTTCCCATTTACACCATCTCTAAAAACGAATGGGTGAATGTGTACCTAATAGTAATAAAATGGTGTTTTTTTTATAGAATGCGAAAGAAAAAGGTCTGGTTACTTAATTACTTCAATTTTAAATATGAATTGAAATAGAAAATTACTTTTCACATATTTAATCCCATATTTTAACTGTCAATTCAACCCGTTATATAACTACTTATAATTGTGATTATTTGAGCATATTTTAGAAGCGAAAAAAATATTTTTTTATGCCAAAAACATGTGTATGAAAATCATTTTCACTTTTATTTAATTAATTGCACTTGCTCAACTGACTATGGTTACTGCATGGCTAAGCAAGTGTACATATAAAACCTTTTTTAGGTACACGTGTCAGCGTTACTTTAACCCCAAGCTTAATATATTTAAAAGCTTTTAGTAGCTTCATCATTATCTTCTGCTCAGCTTTCGAAAAAATATTTTCCCATTTTCGAAAATAGGTCGTCAATAATAATAATACTTAGTCTGGAAAATTTTGCGACTAAATTTGGTAATGGAATTCATTTTCCCATAGAGAGAAGTGTACACATTTCTAGATTTATTAGATAAGAGAATTTACGACTTAAGTTTGTATAGGTATTCTAACCGTCTGTGAGTGCTTTTGTAATAATTAATTCTTATTTCAAATGACATCGAAAGTTGGGAAGTAAAATAGGTGATTCTGAATTCTGCTTCTCATCGGAAATTATAAATGAATGTTATTTAAAGTTGTGTAGGTTCCGTCGTTGGCTTGATCGATATAACTCTTTACTATATAATCAGGAGGTAGTTTTCAAAAGTGGACAAATCCATTTGTTGAAAAACTGAAAATGTGAGATATTTTCATTACTTTTTCCTCATAAATTTGTGTTTACTATTAATATTTTTAAAATATGTTTTAAATTAAGGAATTAGTGATAATGTCCAATAATTCCAACTTTTCCATGTGAATAAAAAAGGTTTCAAAAGTTTAATCTAAAACTGGCAGTTGAAAAAAAGTATTTTGGCATTGTCCACTTTTGAAAATTAGCTTCTGATATATGATCTCCATGTACATGGGAGCATGAGCTTCTGATTATTTTAGTCATTATAACTTAAAAAAAATATATATTTACGGGACCGTCGAATGTCATCGTCGTTTACTTCGGTTGCGGAACTAACGGGCTCGAATCCGAGTCCTGGCAGTTTTATTTCATTATTGATTTTTGTTCGAAGACACGGATGTCTATGTTTTATAAAACTCTCGTCCAGAAGTGGTAGAAGTGATGAGCCTAAAAATAAGACCGTGTTGTCCATCCCTAATATCTTGGTTGAGAAACTTAGTAGCTCGCAGTTGTCAAAACAGATTTTTATAAACTCTCCTTATTAATCGTCCATATTCTAGACATTTAGAGTGGACATTTCTTAAAAAAATAAGATATTTTCACGCCTCACTTGATGTTTTGTGACCTTATAATGTATTAAGTACACACAGCTCATTCTTATATATGTTTTTTTAATTTGAATTTTGAAATCTTAACCATAAGTATTTGTGATGCAGAAGTGTCTCTCCGAATAGATATTATTATTTATTATTGAAATTTTCATTGAGTCAGTTTTCAACTATCATACAATTAAAATATGTGTCAAGCTGTCACTTACAACGCTATCAAACAAGTAATTTATCGACATAATTAAAGTAGTCTTACTTAATGCTTCATAGAAGGGGATCAAACAAGTTCAAGAAGAAGTCAATTTATTTACGTATCATTTTGGGATTTGGATCAGATGTAAAGTGATCTTTACTTATGTTCATTGGAAGGCTTTAATTATAATTTTATAAAAAACTATACTAATGAGCTGTGACTTCTGAAACACATCTAAGTCATTTGAATAAATTCATGTGATCATGATATGCATTGTTTTTAAATGTTTACTAGAAAAAATATTAGATGTAAAGGACAATAAAGGATAAAATACTATTCTTGTTATATTTGTTTGTATAATATTCATAATACGATTGCACAAGAAATGAAAGGGGTCAAATGTGTGTATGCACTATCCCAAAAATCCCCCTGTTTATTCTAGAGATATTCTTAGAAAGATATTTGGCCATTTTCCATCTGTGAAATTAGCTTTCCTACGATTATAATTTAATCTCGCAACTATAATACGTTCAACAAAGTTTTAAAGTACAATTTAGATCAGTGCTTGGTTCGTAAACGTAAGCCGAAGCTAAGGATGGTAATGAACTGACCTTACGTTGTGGGCAGCTAAGGATTTCAGGAGGCCCAGACGGTCGAATGGCAAGCGCATTATTCAATAACATGGAGCAGAGGTTTCTAACAACAAAGTTTGCCTCGTGGAAACCTATTCATCACTATGATTTAACCATTTTAACTCTCAGATTTCTCGGATAAGTTTAACGACAACTTGATACAATAATTGAGGGCTCAAACAATGCGAAGTTTAAATTGATGGTTATATTATTGCCTCAATATCAACACTGCTAACTTTATGAAAATCACCATTGAATCAAAATAATATTATATACATAGCATATAGAAGTAGTCTGTATCTTGTTACCTACTTGAAATAGCTATTTAAAATTATATAATTTGTCGCTTTTCAATAAGCTATAACCATTTCATAACACACACATATAGTTTTTTTTAAATAAATATTACTTGATAATTTAAGCAAGTCAGTAGGTAATATAATTATTGATATTACTAGAAAATTCGCATCGAGAGGAAAGGAGAAAGTTTTTTCAGCTCAACTCTTTAATTGCAACATGTTATTCATAAAATTTATTTGATCAGGACCGGTTTCGCTCTGCGTACATTTTCAACTGATTATAGTTGACAATGCTCGCCATGAGCGAAACCGGTCCTGATCAAATAAATTTTGTGTGAAAAAGTACTAAAAATGTATTATTATTTTTATTATAATGCTTTTCCACGAAGTATTGACAGTGAACACCTTAAAAGTGTGCAACATGTTCGTTTATATTTTATTTATTAAATAGCTATTAAAGAAGGAATACATGAATGGGATATAAACTTAGACGATGTTCAGTAATTATCATATCTATATAATGATCTAATCGATCACCTTTGAAAAAATAAACTATACCAAAAATAGTCCATTTTTGGATTGAAAATATTGATCGCGGTATCAAAAATTGTATAATACATAATACAGCCGCGGAATTCATTACGCAGATAAAGAAATAAATATAGCATTTATACATTATAGCTTCGATGATATCGGCGGTTACTTTTTGTAATTTATAAATAAACTAGCTGTACCCTGCTCGCGTTGCTACGCCAGCAATTTTAGGCGTGATTGGGGGGGGTAGGGCAGGGGGTGTACTCCAGAAAGTTTCGCGGAAGTGTAGTTGAAATTTGTAAAAATTCGATATTAATTTTTAGGGGGGAAGGGGGTTGTTTGGCGGGGTGGGGTTTGGGGAGCGTTTGGAGCGGGTATGCCAAAAACCTTCGAAGGTGTGAACTCGAAAAATTCATGAAGTTTAAAAAAAAAATTGGGGAGTGGAGGTTGGGGAGTGGTTGGGGGGAGGAGTTGGTAAGCTAGAAACCATTGCGGGAGTGTACTCAATAAATTTGTAAAGTTTCACATCGATCGGTCGAGCGGTTTAGTAGTCCATAGCTGACATACACACAGACATTTATTTTTATATAAATACCAGCTGTACCCTGCGCGCGTTGCTACGCCAGCAATTGTAGGAGGGATTGGGGGGGTGGGGTGGGGGAGGGATTGTACGCCAGAAAGTTTCGCGGAATTGTACTCGAGAAATTTGTAAAAAATCGATATCATTTTTTGGGGGGGTTGTTTGGCGGGGTGGGGTTTGGGGGGCTTATGGGGCGGGTATGCCAAAAACATTCAAAGGTTTGAACTCGAAAAATTTGTAAAGTTTAAAAAATAAAATTGGGGGTGGAGGTTGGGGGGTGGTTAAGGGGAGGGGTTCGTAGGCCAGAAACCATTGCGGGAGTGTACTCAATAAATTTGTAAAGTTTCACATCGATCGGTTGAGCGGTTTAGTAGTCCATAGCGGACATAGACACAGACATTCATTTTTATATAGATAGAATAATACAATAATCAATTTTACCTTTAATAAGTTTTCGGTTGTAAGTCTCAAGATACATTTTAATGACGAGAATAGCGTGTCATTATAAAAGTAATCTTTTGATTTTGTATTTAAAAATGAGCATCTATTGATTTATTTCAGTTTTATTTTTATATAACTCAATTGCTGTATTATCGGTGAAATAATATAAGAGGTACAAGAAAAAGTTTTATCTCTTTTTTTCTGAAAACGTTTTCAGAAACTATTCGTTGCTTAACTTTGACTTTGATGTTTTGTAACTTTTGTGTAATACTATTATCTAAGCACGCACTTAAGGAGAAGAAGCTACGCCTTTAGAAAGCATTCTATCAATTATAAAGTTCTCGTTATATCTAAAGAGAATTTTATTTACATAGTTTCACGTAACGATGCATGCAAAACTAACCACTATCGTTAATGATACTTGAAATTTGTTGTCAAATTATTATCAATATATAATTTTAAAATATCTAAGCTTGTACTTTAAATGCTATACATAATGTCATAAAACAGTTATTTTATAAAGTTTTACAATTATTTTTCATTACTGTTTTTTTCATAAGCTTAATTAAATATTGTTGTTTTTTAATAATCACGGATTATTTTTCGGATAAACAGAAGTGAAATTATTTAAAAGAGCTGTTTTATTTAATCGAATAGAACTGACTTCACACATCGAGAATTGGCAGATGACACCTTAAAATGATAGATTAGGTGCGTTCGAAAAGACTTTGAAGTTGGTTACTTTTTATCCTCCAAGTTGACGAACAAATTTTATTTTCAAGACAAATATTTGGGTGTACAATTTGCTTGTCCCACCACCTTCCCGCTATGTATATACGGTCGTTGTTCACGGCCGCCTTCTATAACGCTATGCGATCAAGAAAAGATACTTATTTCCTCTTCACTTCCTTGGCCTGATACAGAGCTGCACGGACGATCTTTTAGCACTCGTGCACTTTAGTGCTTAGCTTAAAATATAATATCAAATCAGGTATGTACTGTTCATAACTTAATGTGGATATGCCTCACAGCTTATTGATTCACAACTCAATCATGCACAACTTAATGACTCAAAACTTAATGTTTCACAACATAATATTTCACAACTTAATGATTCACAAGTTAATGTTGATGTGTCTATGTGCCATTCACAAATTAATGTTCATCATGTTTTTTTGGCTTTTCTTGTTACAAAATATATACTATGTATACAAAGTCGTAATTTATTCATCAGTATTTTGAAACGCTGCAAAAAATGAAATATTTTCCCTCGTTACAATTGTATGAAAAATTGAAAATTATCTTCGAAATATGATGTTTCGTTTAGGTTTATTAAAAGCTTTATAAAACACTTAATTCAAACTCATTTACTTTGAATCTGAAATGTATATTAAAAATTTATTAATGGTGTATCAGTTAATTATCATAGTTAATATTTAAGTTTAGCCTTTTTTTGGTGTATGGTTAAAATAACATTTTGAATTGCTCGTAATTCACAGTTAATTACAACCGAACTATGTTGTACTTGATACATTGCAGCGTGTAGTTTGGGAATAGTTGGCAGATGTATGGACCACGCGTAGACCGCGGCTTGAAATCTAATAGTCCTGAAAATAAGCTAGGACTGCTAATACGCTAAAAGCTCCCTCAAAGGAATTAGCCGTGAAACTTTATTATAATAGAGGTAAATAGCCCAAGAAATTAGGCAAAGCATGGTAGTTATACTAAACTGTATGCAAGCATAATTCTCTCAAAAACTTTGATCATAAATAACGTATGTATTTGATTACAGAGCTGAGCTTTTATTTCTAAATATGCAATGATTATTAAGCTCTGGATTATTAAAGTGTTTCAGATGGTTTTCAGAATTTGTATGGTCCTTGCTTAACTTATTTAAAAGTTAAATGGTGGTGTTTTATTTGGTTCATATCTAATACCTGATGTAGATTGAAAGATAATTTGACTGACTATTGGTAAATAATTTAATTGACTCTTTAGCTGCCATTTGAATAAAACTTTATTTCTAAAAGATTAATGAAAATAGAGTTTTTAGCATACAAACACTTGTACTTACTAAGCTCACAAATAAATGCATGATAACGTTTTAAACACGAACCACCATAAGAATGCTTTTTATAATAAAACTAGATATAAGTAAGTCAACTTTAAAAATTCTTTATTGTGGCTATTTAATTTAGTATTACATATTTTTTGATTAAAATCACATTTTGAATTAATTTATTTAGGAAAAGACTGTAAATTTTTGGTGACGCTATTTTTTATGATAACTTAAAATTACGTTATTTTTGGTTATTAATTTTAAAACTAGCGATTTATAGCCTTATATAATAAAGAAAAAAAGAAATGAATTGATTTGATAAGATTTTCAAATGTTACGCCTATACAATTTAAATGTAAGAAATAAAACGAATTACGAATGTGTCCTATATTTCATGGTTATAGGTATATTGAAAAGCAAATATATTGTGGATGTATAAACATATTAAAACAAATATGTATTGTATGACTATAATTTTACCTTTAAGGTATTGACTGTCAGTACTAGGTGGAAAACCATAGTATTAAAAAAAAAAACATTTTTAATATATATACCACTCACTTTAAGTTTATTAATACCAGGACGTTTAAAATGCTCGTTATTAGTGAAACTGCTCTTGATCTTAATAAATCAATTGTGGAGTAAGTAAAAAGTAATGTTTTATTATTTTTCAATTACGATGAATTGGGAAAACTATATTTAATGTGTTTTATCTGACTACAGAATATTGAAATATTTATTCCGTTTTTGGTTTATATCTGATTAATAAATACCTCGTTAAACTGCAATATTAAAGTAAGACAGTAGGACGATTAAAAACACTGTAGAGGTTGTAATATGAAAGTTATTTATGCTTTTATTCCTGTAATATAAGAACAAAGATGCGCCTGTCCGAACGTGGAGTTTTCCATGAAAAGTAAAAGGCAAACAAAGTGAAGCTTTCTTAGCAAGAGCTATGACTAATTTTGAATGAGATCAGTTTTCCATTTTTTAAATAATCATTATTATAAAATATAAAACTCATGTAAAATAAACTGGCTTTTTTTTTCATATGACCTATGTATTTCAAAAAAAAAATACGGTTTGGCAAAAGGTAAAGTTTGAAAATAAAAATCAATTTATTATGAGTAGCAAACAGATTTTCAAATTGTATTGTTATTACCTTTTCTGTAAGTTATATTATGTTAGTCAATTAAAATGAGAAATTCGAAATCAGTCAATGTAATTTATAAAATTAAATATTCTAAAATAAATATTAAAACTTCTTCCAGTCAAATAAAAAAATGTGTATTACACTCAAACTTCTTTTTGTGCGATTTCGAAGCTAAACGATATTTTTATAAAGAACCATTTATAGTTTTTTATATATATTTTTGGCATTATATAAACTTACATATGTGTGTAATAAAGTAATAAACACAGCGTTTTCTACATACTATACGTGGAGAATCTAGTGTTTCACCTGTTTATTACAATGTGAGCTTGACACGTGCGTCCTTGTACATGCTATGTTCCCATATTAAGTCATAGCTTTTTATGCGATTCTCTGTGAAACGCACAAAAAAAGGTTTAGGTGTATAAAGATCAAGGCCAGTATACCTCATTGGAATCATTTAAAAATAATGTCATATTTGGTATAATACATTTAAATGAATATTTCTATGAACATAAAAAATACTAGGCAATGCATCTCGATATTTTTTATTTGATTTAAATAAAATTTTATAAATGTATTTAAATGGCTTTTTTTGCACTTATTCCACAGTATTTTTTTATATGAGGACCGGTTTCGTTCATCGCAATAATTTTTCAGTGATTATCAGTTAAAAAATGATTTTTTTTTATATACAATGCGGAAAGACCAAGTATTGACAGTGAATACCTTAAAAGTATGTATAAGATATGAAATGAAATGATGAAGTGAAATGTAAAAAAAATGTGATTTATTTATTCAACGTAATGCTTTTCTAAAATTTATGTTTTCTTATAGGCCACGCATGAAAAAATTCGTCCCTTTTTCAGATGGAAATAATATATATCCGAAATTGCCATCGCTAAAATTTCTCTATCTATTTTTGATACAGGTATATCCAACACGTAGATCGGTACTTCTATTCTGCAGGAATTTATATACCTAACCGTTCGGACCCTTTGTTTGGTGACTCGGTCGTAATGTGAATTGCGTTAAAACTTTACGCTTACAATAAACAAAAATGTTGAATTATTTATAGGAACGTTTCGGACCTGACCAAATTTCAAAAGGACAAACAATTTACCGTAATACACATTTTGCTACATCAATGAAGCTCTTTTTTTAAACATGCTTAATTTTAAAAGTATAATATTCAAACTGGACAAGTCAAAATAAGCAAAAAAACATCTATAAATGAATGTCTGTATGTATGTCCGCTATGGACTACTAAACCGCTCGACCGATCGATGTGAAACTTTACAAATTTATTTAGTGCACCCCCGCGATGGGTTCTGGCCTACCAACTCCTCCCCCTACCACCCCCCAACCGCCACCACCAATTTTTTTTTTAAGCTTTACGAATTTTTCGAGTTCACTCCTTTGAAGGTTTCAGGCATTCCACCTTCCATACGCCCCCCAAACCCCACCCTTCCAAACAACCCCACTCCCCCCAAAAAATGATATCGATTTTTTACAAATTTCTCGAGTACAATTCCGCGAAACTTTCAGACGTACACCCCCTATTAACTTTTTATACAAAGGTGTGGAAAATTTTATAGAATTATAAATTTTACAGAAAAAGACGACAGAATGGACAAAATAATGAATAAATAATGATAATTCTATAAACATATTTAATTTTTTTTCTTCACGTAAATGAAGGTGGAATTCAACTATATTAAGAACCATAATGAACACAATATTTTTCGCAAAGAAACTTGTCCGAAAATACAACCACGTTTTATGTTCATAATAATATTTCCTAAAATTTTCTTATTACATTATCTCTATGGAAAGCGTTAGCGGATTACAACAGCTTTATATAAAAGCAATCTTTAGAACAAAGTGTTTACCTTTACACGGAGTAAACATTTTTTTTTTCATTTAACCTAATGCGTCAGTGAAACAACGAAACGGGAATTTCCTGGCTTATTTAATGTTATATTTTAGAAAATGTTAATTTCCATTAGGTTTTTAATGAAAAAATCAAACTTAATCTGAATCTTCATTTGACTTACCATTAGGAATTTTTATTTGACTATAAAGATCTTTTTTGTAAATTATGTTCGTCTCAGTCTGTGAATTTAAATCAGAATCTTTTACATTTTAAAATAAATATATAAAAAATGATAAAAATTTATACTTACACCCCTCAAAAAAGGGGGTCGTCAACCTTTTTATGCCTACCGCTCACTTTTCCTGATTTTACATGATACAATTTCCTTAACACCAACACCATCATATTAAAGTCCAGTTTCTGGGTCAAATATTTTTTTGAAAGGAATTAAGGAGATTTGAAAAAAAAAGTTTTAAAACTAACATTATATTGCGACAAAAATGAGTACGTATTCATGTTATGAATAATATCAGAGAAGTTGAATAATCAAATTCAAAAATTGATGAGAATCTTGAGCTTGATGCTGCAAGACTAAATATTTTATGTCTAATTCAATTTTCGATGTGTTTCAAAAATTGTGAAGCAAAATTTGGGGTAAAAGCATAAATCGCCCACCAAATAAAAAAAGCTCTTATTGGTGGACCTCTTTTTAAGAAAAAGTCATACAATTTATTTTTGCGTTTATCTTTTGAGCAATATATCATACATATATAACTTCCTAACAAACTTTATATTTAGAAATTAAAATAGTTTTTCGGGACATTTTATTGGTTTTCTCAAGTAATTGGTATATTTATTAATCCAACATTACAGATTCCGGTAGTTTTCTATTTATTTTTAATCAAATATAAACTTTGAATTGTTTGAATTTTGTACTTTTCCATGAGTTTTGTCGCTAACGACCCGGCTTACGCCTTTCGGTATCTTCAGGCATTTCAAGTACACGGATGTACTCGAACTGAGAATCAAGTTCATGTCAGGACAGTCAATAAACCCGGGTCGTTAGCGACAAAACTCATGGAAAAGTACAAAATTCAAGCAATTCAAATTTGATATTGAAATTCCATCAAGCATACTCAGTCGAAATTATTACTTACATATAAACTTACTTCTCATTTGTAACTAGGCGGAGTTTCGAGGCGTAACTAAGGAGGACATGAAGACACTGTGTAGAGCTCATGTGCTCCAAATAGGTACATAGTAACAATTTGAAAATAAATGACTGGCTTAAAAACGTTATTATGCCTTTAAACCCCACTAGTGAGCGGTACGGACCAGGTTGACGACCTGTGATGTAAGCCGAAAACGGTCTTCTTCACTCGATAAAAAAATAAGGATTGTATAACATTTATTAAAACGTATATTTCATATGATTACTTTCAATAAATAATAACGTTTTTAAGCCAGTCATTTATTTTCAAATTGTTACTATGTACCTATTTGGAGCACATGAGCTCTACACAGTGTCTTCATGTCCTCCTTAGTTACGCCTCGAAACTCCGCCTAGTTACAAATGAGAAGTAAGTTTATATGTAAGTAATAATTTCGACTGAGTATGCTTGATGGAATTTCAATATCAAATTTGAATTGCTTGAATTTTGTACTTTTCCATGAGTTTTGTCGCTAACGACCCGGGTTTATTGACTGTCCTGACATGAACTTGATTCTCAGTTCGAGTACATCCGTGTACTTGAAATGCCTGAAGATACCGAAAGGCGTAAGCCGGGTCGTTAGCGACAAAACTCATGGAAAAGTACAAAATTCAAACAATTCAAAGTTTATATTTGATTAAAAATAAATAGAAAACTACCGGAATCTGTAATGTTGGATTAATAAATATACCAATTACTTGAGAAAACCAATAAAATTTCCCGAAAAACTATTTTAATTTCTAAATATAAAGTTTGTTAGGAAGTTATATATGTATGATATATTTCTCAAAAGATAAACGCAAAAATAAATTGTATAACTTTTTCTCAAAAAGAGGTCCACCAATAAGAGCTTTTTTAATTTGTTTTCTTGCTACATATTATTGTATTACAATTTAGTAATACAATACATTTTTTCGTGGCATACTTTTTTGCTTCGGTTTCAAAAAAACAATGCTGTATTGTGCGCTCACTTATAAAAGAAGAAGTGTTTACAAAATCTAATAAAAAGGCATTCTCAGTTTTTCTAAATAACTTACTTTTAATGGATAAAGTTGAATGTGATATATAAAAAAAGACAAAAGAAAACGCAACGCTCGCTGCTTTGTATAAAATTATTTCAATACATAGATGTTTTTCAGTAGTATTATATTAAAAATAAGTGTCTACTTTTAAGGATATTTTTTTCAAAATGATGGTATCAGAATTGATCATATTAATACAATACGAATGTTAAAAAGCTTTAATAGTTCCTTAAGACTTTCAATTCAAAAAGATATTTTTTGAATAAAAATAATAATACATTTTTAGTACTTTTCCCACATAAAATTTATTTGATCATGACCGGTTTCGCTCATGGCGAGCACTGTCAACTGAAAAACAGTGATATTTACACAAAAGTTAAGTAAGAAAAACAAGGTATGACAAACAATTGGTAAAACAACTAAGCAAATCACAAGAAAAATTGTAATTGTAAAAAACTTGTAATTTGCTTCAATAATTATTAAAAATAATGTTATTTGAATATATTCATTTGATATGCCTTTAAAGCCTACAAATGCGGTAATTGTGTGCTAATATGGGTCATTCCGTTTTTTAACGGAAAGAATTTCCACTTAACCAAACACGAAAACTGACCATTAGCAAAAGCTTCCCTTGCTTCAAAGCCACTTAGTGGCTTTGATTAAATGACAAAAACGAATAAAGCTTAAATAGAACTTACAGTATAGGCACAGAGTAAAAATAAATGCCTATCATTTTGCTCTTACAAATGGGTAGAGGCATTTGGACAAATAATTCATGAGTCTATTAATGTCACATCCTTGAACGCTAGTGTAACAAATTAAGCTTCCCAACTTTAAACATCATAAAAGCCTACTATAAAAATACTCAGTTGAAAATGTTTTTGTTTTCTTTTAGGAACGGACACGTTAATTTTGATAGTGAAATTTTTTCAATCATATGCGGTCATAATATTTTCTGTCTGTCATGGTCAAAAAATACCATTATTCAATATTTGGATATATCTACGTAAAAGAAGAATAGAAGAGTCGTTTGAGTACTGTATATTATCTTAATGGAACACCACAGAAATTGGTTCTAATTAAGAAGTTCAGTAATATAATTTAGTTAAGACTTGTTTAGCTATACAGTAGCCATTTAAATTATTTTATAAGAGTGACAACAATTGCACAAAATCAATTGTATGTTTCCAAAAATAACAATAAATAAGAGTTTTTTACGGATCATTAAAACATTTTATACGTAATCGTACAATTGTTTGTATGTTTGTATCTGTAAGTTTTCTCCAAGCAAAAAGCTCATGAATTATATAAGAAACTTATTTTTAGTCGGTTGCAAAGCATTCTCTTCTACGAGGTAGCATATATTATAGAACAATGATTCACAACCTGTGGTCCAGGAACCACATTATGTTGAAAATGTTATTCGTTTTGAATACGTGGAATACTCAATACGTAGAATACTCAATACTCAACCAAATTAAAAATAATTTTGATTATTTTACGCATTGAATACGTGAAATACTCAATACGTCGAATACTCAATACGTGGAATAATTAAAATTATTTTGTTATTTTATAGTTTAATTATTTCAAAAAAAATGTATGAATTTACTCTATAAACATTAATTTGTATCTTCACCGATTAACCAGAGCACACTTAGTCAATAATATAATATTTATAAGTTTTGTTTTCTATATAATCGTTTAATCTTAAAGAGTATCACATTAATTGTGAAACAAAGTTTTTCCATGAACCCCTGATCGCTTCGTCCACTAAAAAATTCAATACGTTTGGGAGTCATGGATACACACTTGGTTTATAAAGTATTGTTTGACCAGAGTTGTGTACTGTCATTAGGTAAAGAGCCTCATCCGCCGCCCGAAATGGGACCGGCCAAACATAGCTTCGCATTAATCATTCGCGAAACAAAAGCTCCCAGGGGGATATAAAAGTTAACACAATTTTGCCGACTAAAATGTATTATGAAGCGGGGCTTAAGACTGTTGGCCAAGAATCACAGGCTTACATGAAATAGAGCTTTCAATTCACCGAAGAAATATAAAATGAACAAAAGATATAGTATTTTCTTAAACAATTTCATTCTTAATATACTATTAATTTATTTTGCTAACGCAATGCTAACGGAGTGCACAAATTTAGGCGTTTGCTAATTGGCCATCAAATACGAAATAACATGCTGATTACCAAAGTGCTAAAAAGGCCCTGTAAACAAAGTAAACAAAAACATTAAACCATTTTTTAATGATTTATCTGTAACGTATTTATATTTCACTTTTAACTACTTCACGGGTGATCAAGCAAATATACGTGAAAGAAATTATGATTTCGGACTATACAAGCGAAATTCATGATCTTAAAAACGATGTAAAATTGCGGGCAGTCACACAAATACGCGTGAATATTTGAACTATTTTGAACTAGAAGAAACATGTTTTCAATATAAACGTAATAATAACGGCTAAAATGCTCACGGTAGAAACCAATAAATTATTTAAAAAATTGCCCGGGAAGCGGTTAATGTGTTCACTGTCAATACTTGATGGAATGGTATTGTAATAAAAACGTTTTGATTAATTATTCCATATACAATTTATTATATCGGGACCGGGATCGCTCATAGCGAGCTTTATCAACTCATACGAAATAAAAAGGTAAAGAAGAACACTATCATATATATATAAATACTTATAAACAAGCTTCTTAAAGCATGCGTCAATAACATAATAGGTATTATCTTTAAGGTACTGACCGTCTATCCTCGCTGGAAATCTATTAAAACAAATATATATTTTTTTTCAGACAGGCTTCCTGATATTGTTGATAATTAAGAACCGGTTTCACTCATCGTTTCGCAAAATATGAAAACATGCTGGGTCAATTGTGTAAAAATAGTTAACATTACGACAAGGTATGTCGAACAATTGGTATAGAACATATGGCAAACAGATAATTATGAAAATGAGGCTTTTTTATTTGATATAAATAGCCTTGTCGGTATTTTATCTATGAAATGTATCTGTTGATAAAGCTGAGCGAAAGTGGTCCTGATCATTGTAACAATTTTTATATGGTGAAAATTATCATATCAGATGTTAATGCTTGTATTTTTTGTTCTCCCTGTTTCATTTCAGAAAAGAGGATCGTTAAGTATATTGTTCAAGTCATTTTACAGAATAAATTACATCACTTATTTACAATATATCAAGAAATTTATCATTCATTACGTTTTGCTGAGATTAATGACGAAAATCTCGTGTACGAAAACTAAGTTAGCGGGCCCGCTCACAAGACTCTTTGAACTTGAAATTTTAAAAAATAAGGCAATCTTTGAAACAGGTTTGTATTTTTTTTTCAAATTTTATTTGTCTACAATGTTTTTTTATTAATGCCATATTTAGAAATTAAATATTTTTTTCGGAATAAAAAGACGGAATACATCTCAGTAATTTTATTCTTTTATATTCACTTTTTTATGTTATACCAGATAATTCCATAGTTACGTGTTACACAATGTTAATATACATACTATTTACTTGTTATGAATATTTCCGTGGAAATTTGATAAAGCTATAAAATTTTTCTTTAAGCTCTGTTGGTTTGTATCCCTGATTGGACACTCATGCATATATTGATTCTTCAATTGATAATCATGCTGTCTTTGACACATTTTAACCCACTCTATGTCAGGCATATAAATAGCGTGTATTTTTTTTTACCTTCCTGAAAAAGTGTTTGAGCGACTGGCTTGTCTTCAATTCTCGATTAACTCATGCTGTTGGAATACTCAACTAAGAGTAAATATATAATGCCTTACCCTTGAAGTGGACATGCCTGTATAAAAAGAATACTAATTAAAACTCAGAATAAAGCTAAATGTAGTTTCGCTTTTATTTTGTGTGTTTTTATTTCCGATTTTGATTAAAGATTTGAGTTCATTCGTCCTTAAAAGTTCCAAAAGGCAAAATCTTGGTCTTTAGTTACTAAACATAATTATTTAAATGTACATTATTTAAAGCTTACAAGAACCTGTAGTGGACATCTTAAATTATCGTCAATTCTTTTTATGTTTGCCATATCTTTAGTTCGTGAAACGCAGAGTTTTTTTTTAATAATTAACATCAAATAATTTGAACTGGAATAGAAGAACAACTTGTCATGAAAACAAAGTTTTGCCTTTTTTGAGTCTTATTAACTCGTCTTCGTTCCCAAATTGTACCCTTATGAAGATTATCACAACAGATGATTATTATGCAGTCTCTCAGACTAAATTTTCAAAATGAGTTGGAAAAGGACGGATAGGACTATGACAGAACAGTGGTATGGTATCATTCTGTTTTTAGAATTGGCTGGACTTGGGAGGTGATTACAAACAACGCAGGGATCCATACCTCTAAACAGGTATCAATAATTCGATTAAAAAATAAAGCTCACCACCCATTTGACTGAAGCCCTGGCGTAGAATTGTAGATCTTAATTGATATTTTTCTAATAATCAAACAAAACATTTTAAATCTTGTAAAAATACCAAAACCGATGCTTAGAAAGAAATCAACAGTTTCAAGTATCTTCTTACTGCTTTAAGAGCAATTCACGCGGAAATAATTTTTCAATGTAGCCTTCGTTTGTATGTTATTCGTACAAGAAATAATGCTTACAGTTTCCTTTGATATTTCCTCTAAGAGTGGGGCAAATATTTTGATTAGCTTCCTAACTGGAGCAATTTGCTGAAGAAGGGTACACTGCCTTTTGTTTATTTGGTAAACTTTGCTGTAGCGCCAAATTACCGCAAAAGAATTTAGTATTACTTAAATTTCATTGCCGATCAACGCAAAAATTTAGTTTCAGCAATTTCAAACGGAAGGTATTTAAATTATTCGTTTGAAAAATTCGCATTAAGCTGCTCTCTTCAAATTCTTTCAAAGTTTATTTCTAAGTCATACTACAATTGAATTACTTGATACAACAAGAAAGTATTTTTTATAAATTTCAATTATTTTTCCCAGTGTGCTTAAAATATATATATATATTTTTAATGAGCATTGCAATAGATTATCTTAAATGAAAACTGGTTGACAAGCTGTCGACAACCCTTTCTTTTCAGTCAACGTTATGTTAAAAAAATATGATTTTTATTTAGCGCAAAATTACAGACTTTAGGGTTGGAAAGTGTGAGTTGGAAGTTCTCACACTTCTAAACTAAATGTACGACACTGAAAAAATATATTGCCAATATTTTGTATAAATGAACACAAAGAAACAATCACTTTTAAGTTGTTCACTGTCAATACTTGGTGGAAAGGTATTATAATAAAAATGATAACACATTTTTAGTACTTTTTCCACATGAGATTTATTTCATCAGGACCGGTTTCGCTCATGGCGAGTTGATATCATGGCGTTGATAACTTGAACTGTTTTCCAAAGTTTGAGAACACTGTCTTAAATTGTTATCTAAATGTACGGTTTATCGAAGAATATAACAAACAAGAAAGCTTCCGACGGCTGTAGAAAGTTTAAGCTCTCTGTTCAATTTCAATATTGTCTATGTAATTTTGAAATCAGTGCTAATGGAAAAAAATAATATCTTCAAATATAAAACTTTAAAGCCAAACGCGTGTTAATTTTAAAACAAAAAGATACTATAATATATAGCAAAGAAGTATGTAAATAGCCAGTCATTTTTAATTGTTGAATCTTCAATAATTTGAAATGATTGAATACGTTTATGAATAAGGTGTTTTGCTTTCATTTACTAAAAATTTTCTACTTTTAAAGTTGACATTGATTTCCATGAGTTTAAAGCTTCACTACTGACACAAATTAAATGAAATTTACCATTTTTTTTTAATGAAAATGACATTTAAAGAAGCGTAACACCTTATCAGCATACCAATTAAAAGATTATATCACTCCTGTTAACATCATATCATATGAAGACAGTGATATAAAAAAAACTTTAAATACTTGTTATGTATTCACAGCAGTTTTTAGTCATTTACATGAAACTTGCAAAAGCTTTCAAAGTGCTTTTTGCAACTCGATAATTCAAATTAATATTGCTTGTACTTATCCTAATAAAAGCATCTTAAAAATCTTTAACTTCATAGTAGAGTTATATTAGTCTACATCAGTGATGCACAACTTGCGACGCTCAATGACATTTCATGCGGCCCGCAATGAAAAATAACAATCACCTTTTTCCATCAAAACTTTTTCCGGACGACGGAAGAACAATATAAAACAATAAAATTTTCAATTTTATACACACTAAAAGTATCGATAGTTCAATCAGTTTTACCCGCGTGGCCCTCGAACCATCTGTGAATTGACTATCAGGACCATATGCCAAAAAAGTTGTACATCACTGGTATACACAACTATCATAGTAAATTGTCATCAAAAGTTTATGAAAAAAACTGAAAAATAGTAGTTAATGATTTGCTTTGCAAGAAACATAAAAATGTTACAATTTTCACCATTAGTTCTTTCTTTTCGATAGCTGAACTGACTATCGTTACGCAAGTGCTAAAATTTAGGTTATTTTCTTTCAAATAATTTTGGAATTAATATGCTTATGTATTGTGTGCTTATAAATTATGCCTTTTAGCTGTCTGATTTGTATAATTCAACGTATTATTCTATGGCATATTTTGTATATTATTAATGATGCCGGTTGCTGTTTACAAAAAAAAAAAAAAAGCTATACGTAAACACTCGGCGAGCCTAAAATTGAAAGTCAACAATCCGAGCGCACTTATTTATGATTTGATTCGGAACCCATTTTCAGATATTCTTTTATTCTTCTTTGTGGTCAAAATCGATGAGATATTGCGCTATAAAAAATAACAACCCAAGCAATAAAAAGTGTAATAAGAAAATGCTGTTCAGGTTATTTACGGCTAAATAAACAATAATATTTTACATAGCTTTCTGTATGATTGTGTTTGAATTGGTTATTACTGAACATCTAGTGGAATAAGATTATAAAGGCTCCGAACGAATAAAATAAGCATATCATCCAGATCAATAATATATCACGCCGCGTTTTCTAAGCTTTACAACCACTAGAGAGAGAGCTTTTCAAAACCAATTTAACTTTAGAACTTTCAAACGATTTCTAGAAATATCTTGGGAAGAATAATTACCATAAACTTTTTTTATTTTATTAATTGTTTCATGTGATTGCAATACCGCATATAATGGAAGTTAAGTATTCTATATTAAAAACCGCTACATTAATTAAAATAAATATTCAAAATCTTTTCAGAAATTAAATCCTCGGCCATTCAACTGGATTGTTTAAAAACCAAAAATGACTACACAAACAAACGAAAAAATACATATTAACAAAGTAAGAATCAACATTCTGTTGATGTTGTTCTTTACACTTTTTTCTGCGTGTACATATAAGATTTTAAATAAGATAAATAAGATAAATAAGATTTTATATAAGATTTTAAATATATTTTGTAGAACTGTTTTTAAATAACACATAATTAACTGCTTGATTATTTTTTTACGGCTTAAAAAAACCTTATACTGAAAAATAGCAGAAAACGTACAAGTTTATTATCAAGAAACAACACTGAATATTTAATTTAATTTAAACTAAAAAAATATGATGATTTATTACTTTTATGCCTAGCTTTCAAAAAAAGTTTCATACATTAATAAATAAATTTGATTTTGTGTCTACTTTAAATAATTGAACCTATTTACCATTTTTGTATCGACACCATATCATTTTTGACACGGTAGTCTTTGGAACGTATTTTCTGTACAAAAATTTTCTGTGCATCGGGTGTCTAATTCTTTTCATGACTAATATTCTCAATTCAAATGAATAAATAGAAAATTTTCTATTGCATAGCACTCGTATAAACCTTAAAAATTAGCGCCCCCAAATTTTCAATGTTATTGTTTACTTGTCTTGTATTAGATTTTCCACAAATTTCAATACAAAGAACCTGTTACTGTTATATCACTTTCATTTGATATTTTGATATAGACCTTCGCAGCCGCTTCTGTGATTTGATAATAACGTCAAATTGTCTGAGAAACAAACCCATCATGCCGTCGATGATATGAAATACCCCTTTACCCTAAGGGATGATTGAAAGGTATATCAGGCCGTGAGGGATTCTATTAATATGTATATGATGAGTTTCCTATGTAAACATTGATTATGAAGGACGTGCAGAAATAAATTAGAACTTTATCTATACAAGGACTTTGAAGTACATATGTATTCGATTTATCAAAGATATGTAATATTTACCCAAAGTTACTCCATTTACAATTTAGTGCTTATTGTTCGCCTTTATATTTTCCATCAATTGTATACTACAAAAAATGAGACCATAAAGGCACAACAAATTATACCATTAAAACTCTTGTTTTCATTCGTACGTTCTTAATGAATTCAGGAGAAATAGTGTTAGGAAAGAAGGTGCTTTAAAGATAGTTGATTTAAAGGTTGTTATATCTCAGTTTTTATGGCGAAACACTATTAAATGCAATCTAGTTCTATAGACAATATTATGTCTAATCTTTTATTTAAACTACAATCAATGTGAAAATAATACATTATAGACAACGGTAGTTAATCTTTATTAAATTTCCAAGTTAAAATCCACCATAAAACATTTCAGTACCGTAAGGTTACTGGTGGCCGCCGCTTACGGACATCGCGAATGTGGCAAAATATATTTAAAAAAATCAGCCTGTAAGAATCTTTATGATATTTTTCTATTCATAACTAGTGACATAGCTAAATTGTCTCTAGAAAAAAAAAGTTCTTCTGTCATCTGTAAATCTTGTAGAATATAGGAAGTCTCGCGGTAGATGTCGTCAATGCTACCATTTTTCTCGGTACTGAAGCGGTTAAACTGGAGTTTTAGACTCAATATTACAATTTAACTTATTTTTATTCAAAATTACTTATTCCATTCTATTTAGAAGACAGTTCATCGTGCAGTTATTGCTTTGTCATTTCTTTAAATATGAACTGATTTTTTTTCTCTCCAGAGATTTTCACTGAAAGTGACATGGAACACCACGGGAATCAGCTAACAATATTGTATCATGTTGAAAAAACTCAGCTGACGATCTTGAACGGTCCCAAGTGTATAAAAAGAAAGGTAACTCACTGTCAATTGTATAGATAGAACATTGACTCACATTAATTATCAACTAATGGCTTCTGAAAAAAGATCCTAATAGCCAAACAACGTACTCTCTTTACCTTTCAACAAAGGAATACTCTGAAAGCAAAAAAGCAACTGTGGCATTTGTTATTTTGGCAGAATCGATCCCTCCTCCCATGAACATGTAAACCCACTTAACACAATCAAACACGGCAGGAAGAAAGCGTCGAACGGAAGGCTTGGCGGAATTCCTCAGCCTTGTCATTAACCAACTGGGACCGGCGAATCCAGCGAGTAGTAACGATGTGGTTACTAGTTAATTAGACGGTGCCACTTTGTCCGCTTGTGGCGGGGTGGGGACATAATAGCGACTCTGCTCAGATCTAATGTCTCGTTTGCAAGTTATTTTTACATATTATTTTTAATTTTAAACATATTTTTTTTGTACCCTTAATACGTCATCCTAAAAATAGCGTGTCAAGTCGTGGAGTAACCTTAGTCAATCATATATGTAGTTTGTCAAAACTAAAGCCTATTTTGAATGCTGACAAAGTGTTTAGATATATTTTAAAATAAGTCAACCACACAAGTGAAGCTTTCAATAATACCTACTAAGCTTTTATATCAATAAATAATAAATTTTAAGTGTTCAATGATTTACAGGTACTGTTTGACTTATCTCAGCTTAAATTTAGCCAATTCGCTTTTACGACCGAAAATAATTGCATTTGTTTGAATTATTAATTGGTTACCTTTTCTAGCTTGTTAGAAATATAATAAAACATAATATACGCGTTTAATTTCTGAAGTGAATAATAAATAAATCATCCGCGTGGTGACTTGTTAACGTAGTAAATATGATAAAAAGAGAAAAGTGCAATAATAAACAGTATAAGTGCAATAAATAAACAGTATGAGAGAATTTAAAAGTGAAGGACATAGCTCACGATTGACAATTATAAATTCAACAAACACTACAATTTTAAAGAATAAAGTAAAAATCAGTGAAGCTGTTCATGTATAAAATCTACGATAATGACAAAAAATACTTGTCACAATCGAATCCCCTATAGCTTTGAAACCGTAAAGGAAAAAGGGTAGAAACTTTTTTGAAACCTGAAATTAAAGAAAAATAACATCAAAAGTCATGGATATTTTGTATGAAATTCGACTTACGACCAAAGTTCAGGAACGTATCTCGGTCGAAAAAAATACATTTCTTTTACTTTTTCCACAATTAGCTTATAAGAATTTAGACCAAAATTCAATGCAGTCATAAAAAATATTTTTTTAATTTCATATATGTAATTTTAACTGATGACATCAAAATACAAACAGCGATATTTATATTAAATTCAGAAAAACATAGCCAGGCATGTCAAAAAGGTAAATTTACACCAATTGTTGTGTTTAGCCGTCGCTTTATTTCCTCCAAAAACATTACATTGTGTTTATATCAATATTTTAAAATAGAAATTTTGTTGAAAAGAAAACTTTACAATGTCTGATGTGAAAGGACTTTTATATTCCACCATGCCAGCAAGAGATGCTGTAACAATGAGATCTGGTCGACAACTACGATTGATTCATTTTTCATTAGAGAAAGTGGTTGAAGACTATGTTTACAAAAAGGATTACCGGTTTGAATGGTTTTCACCCAACAGTCATGCTGGAATTACTATTACCCACTACAGAACAGATGGTTTTGTGGGAAAACGTTCCAATTAAATAGATAGAGAACACAGGTCTGCTTTCAAAGCCAAATTAAATCATTTATCTTGGTGTACGAACAAGGTTATCAGATTTGTGTCAATTTTTTTTTAGTAAATTTTTCGATAAAATAAAATGTGTAACACAATTTTTGCGATGAGTGTACTCGCCTCTAATCGTTATAAAAGGTATGTCATCACTTTCATCAGTTAAAAAAGATGGTGTTATAGTTTTTTTTTATTTTGAATTATATTATGCTTTTACACCAAGCATTGACTCTTACAATTTCTAGTCTTGAAATGACACCTAAATCCACTCATGTTTGATTATATTTAAATTGTTAAAAATTTTCATACACAAATATTTGTTTACTATATCATGTCATATTTTTCTCATTTTGACATAAATTACTTTGTATGTACATATCATCAGTTGAAAAAGTTTGCCATGAGCGAAACCAGTCCTTGTTCGCTCGTTAAAGAATTATATATGGAAAAATAACGAGTAATCTGTTTTATTGATTAAATAAAAGAGATATGTTCACTTCACTATAAAACCGTTGTGGCAGTAGAATTTAATTTACAAAGAAGCTAATGAAATTGCCAACAACATAACACAATCACATCAGTATAGTGTGTCTTAAGAGAGTTATTGTATTGAAAATAATGATACTTTAGGCAGACATTACTATTTTTTATTCAAAGATGGCGTCGCTTATTATTCTTATCAAATATTCGTATTATTCGAATGGTTTGATTTTTGGTGTAACTTATCAGCGTAAAAGTGGCCCATTTAAGATGCATATTTCTAGATCTAATTTTATTTAATATTGTCGGACTGTGTTCTAGTGGTAAGATCTTTTTTTCTAGCAATCAGATGGGTCTGGGTTCACGTCCCGGAAAGGTCAGATATTTTCAATAGATAAAGAGACCTTGGACATGGGTGTATGTCATTTTTCGTCAAACTGTTTTATTGTTCACTGTCAATACTTGGTGGAAAGGCATTATAATAAAAATAATAACACATTTTTAGTACTTTTTCCACATGAGATTTATGCAAAAGTTAAGTATGAAAACAAGGTATGACAAACAATTGGTAAAACAACTAAGCAAAAAAAATAAAGCAAATTACAAGAAAAATAGACTAATTTGCACAAATACCACTGTTTTATTGTATTTCTTATCAGTTGATAATGCTCGCCATGAGCGAAACCGGTCCTGATGAAATAAATCTCACGTGGAAAAAGTACTAAAAATGTGTTATTATTTTTGTTTTATTGTTATTTAATAATCACCAATATGAAAAAAATATACATGATGATATATTAAGGGTAACTTTTCCATTATTATCAGATCTTGGATATGGGTGTATACAATTTCTCATCGAGTTTATCTTGTAAAATATTCATATTAAAAATATTTTTCGTAATGGTATTAGCTGTATTGGCAATTGTTTTTTTAATAATTATGTCTATGAAAAAATTTACATAATGATGTATTAAAGGTAACATTTTCATTGTTAACAGATTCTCATAAAAAACCCCTTTTCGTAAGAATCCGGACCAGGGGTATATCCCAAATATAGTATGAGTCTACTTTGGAGGACGAAGAGGCGACAGTTAACCGTGACAAATTACCGAATCATCTTCCGGATGAGGCTTAAGAGGCCACCCATCACGGAAGGCTGTGTTTCTGTCACGTAAAGCGGCGTCGTTCGGCGTCGACGTCGGCGCCCGCGTCACCTGCGCGTCCCTACTCACGCATTCTGCTGCCCAGTAATGTCTCTTGGAAGGTGAAGTTACGGTTATCGGTGGCAGTGGTGCTCCGATGATATTACAAAAAAAAAATCCAACGAGACAATATTATCAGAAAAAAAAAAAAATTCGAATTTTGATCTTAGGTTTAACCTAACCTAACCCAATTCTAGCTTAATATATTTCCTTTTTGTATACTTTTATTTCTTTTAAATATATGTATCCTTTTTTTGCCTTTATTTGTTAGAGTTGATATGGTCTTTAAATTGTTTCGCAGAATATTTTTGTTGGCTGAGCATTCTTTCCTGTACTTTCCACGTCTCATAATGGATCGCAGACATTATGATTTCTTTATTAAATGCACTTATATTGGCTTTTACTTTGTTTATGACCATTCATTCTTAACAGATTTTTAATGTTATAGCTTGCATTGCTAAGAGGTCTTCAATATTTTAATTGCAATAGTCTATTTTTTATTAGTATTATTTGCTTTGTTGTAATACCAATTGTTTGTCATACCTTGTAATTCTTACATAACTTTTGTATAAATATCACTGTTTCGTTGTATTTCTTATCAGTTGAAAATGCTCGCCATGAACGAAACTGTTCTCCTGAAACTGTGTAAATAAGTACTAAAAATGTTTGATTATAGCACGAATATTAATTATTTTCTGAAACCAATCCAACAAATATTTTATACTTCCTCCAACACCCATCCGATCCTAAAATCGGACGTAGCGAGAGTGGTTATCTATGACCACTTGTTCTGTTCTTGTAATATGTCACTTCCTTTTAAAAATAAAGACTGAGCAACTGAGTATAAAACCTGCTTTTGAGATACAATCCGCTTAGAATTCATTCACTCTAACTTTGAATAATACTATTATTCATGCAATCAAATAACTTTTCAATAATTTTTGAAGCTGCTTGTCAAAGGGATTTGTTTCCTCTTGGAACATATACGTTCCCTATATAGAGCGTAGACGTTACCATGATTTCTTATCACCCCAATTGATTTACTTCCTTTTATGACATTCTTTTTCTTAGCCTTCTGCTTTCAATTCTACTAGAAGCATCATACGGATAGTATTGAACAATCATTGAAGCCTACACACCTGGTGTAGGCTTTGCGAAGGAAGCAGTAGGATGTGACCCAGCCAAGTAAAAAACTTGCAGTGTTAAAGCTTTTTTGATATCAAGAATACCTCATAAAATCAAGCGAAATATTATGTAAAAAAATCATGAAACTTTCCTCGTCTGAAATATTTTTTTGAAAATTTTACTTCTTGGTACTTCATTCCAGTGTTGTCTTTAGATTGAAATCCGTTGAATATTGGTGTAAAAAGTTTTCGATTCTGGTATTTGAACCGATAACCCAGAAATCAAGTAGACAAAAAACTGACTACGTAAGCCACTCGGCTTCAAGATAGCCAATATTCAAACCCATTAAACTAATAAAAAAACATATAAAAGATGAAACCTTTAAAAGCTATTGATAGCACCACTGGAGTTAAGTGCTATTCACTGGCCTACCGTGTTGTCTCACACTCTGAAAATATCATTTTTCCTGGACTTTTTCGCGTTTTTTTTTACACATTTCCGCGCGAGTCCTACAACGTAGCGTGGATTACTTACGGTTTCCATTACTAGATAATATGATATTTGTCCATGATTTTTCTCTGGTAACACACGCATTGTCAACAATATTATATCTGCTGGAGTTTTTGCTGTGCCTAAAAGTTTCTTTTGTAAATTACAACATTTTCTCAATTAGTTCTGATATTCATGGCTTTTATTCCATTAGTATAAATCTTGTAACCAAAGAATAATAATAGCAAATACAATGATGATATTTTGCAATGTATTCATTTTTATGTTGTTTATCAGACATTCATGATTTTGAATGAATTGAGAAGGAAGTTAATTTACGGTTCATTAAGAATTTCGACTGAGGGTGCTTGATGGAATTTCAATTTCAAATCTTGTACTTTTCGTGCACTTTAAATGCCGAAAGGCGAAACCCACGTCGTAAGCGACAAAAGACATAGAAAAGTACAAAATTCAAACGACACAAATTTAGTTTACGGTATGTAGTACAAATTTTAAACGGTTGTAACTATTTGATACAATATACATGAAAATTAAGTGAAGTAAAATTTTAAATAACTTTGATTATTCCACGTGTTGTGTTATTATTCATTTCATGTGTTTCCCTCCTTGAGAGAAATCTCCAGACTATCTTACTATGGCAAAGGTTGCTTAGGTAATAAAATGAGAGTGGTTCTAATAGTTCAATAGGATATATTTAAAAAACGGGAAGCAAGGAGGGGAAGATAGAAACAAACAAACAAACAATAATCATAATACTTACTAATGACGTTGACATTGAAAAAATATTAATCAATGAGTTGCATGAGTCTGGAAGGGCTGATTGATGATCCATTAGAAATAAATTAAGCAGTCGCGAAATGAAGGGAACTACTAAATATCTTTTTAATCATATAAAGAAATTTATAACATAATGTTTTGCCATAAACAAACTTCAATATAAAATTTGAATATTACATATTGATATTGAATATACACAATAATTTTTGTTGCAGTGGCAAAAATGATATGATCTACTAATTATATTCATTTACAAAAACGGTTTGCCACTTCAAATCTTGAATATCAATATGTGAGTTGCACGTTCATCACTTTGTGAAATAAACTTTGCCTCTCGTAAATGTTTTTTTAATAATGATCAAAAAGTCCATTGAAAAATTTGTGTTTGATGGCGTTCAATCTAGATTAAATTGTATTATATTATTTTGTATTTTGATAGTTGTCAAATGAATAAATATGTATCCGATCTCTGATTAAAATTTTGAGAAACAATTGTGTAACCTTTGGTAAGGGTTGACAAATCAAATACAATATAAATTTGCAAACTGTATAACGTAAAAATTTCAAGAGCGGATGTTTACAGTAGCAAGATAAATTGGTTTTATTTCACTTCAAACATAATTCCGTTTCTATATAGCCATTTTGAAATAAAACTGGAGAGTTTCATTCAATTTATGTGCTTTTTGAATCGCTGATTATATAATGTTATATTTTTGGCCATTTCAGAGGTTGGCGCTATATTTGTACACCCTTTCTCTCATAGAATATTTAAATTGATTATAAATACGTTGTAGTTAAACCATTTAAAGAGCTGTCGTGCACCGAGGGCCGCGCTTTTCTTTGAAAAAATACCGACGAATTTCAGTAATACAAAGAAGCTCTCTTTAAAAACGATATAACATTAATTATAATACAAAATAAGTCAATTATAAGTAGGTATATAACTGTGATTCTAAGAGACTTTGTGCATAAAATGTTTGAATTATAAAATCGTCGACCTTGTCCAGTATTAGTGAGTGTAATGTGGACCGTATATAAATGCTCATTTTCTATGGCCGGTACTGCGCTCACAGAATTGTAGACCGTATATATACGTTTCTCGCATACAACCAGTTTAAGGTTGAAGCTATCGTTTGCTTGGTAAGTATTTAATTTAAATCACCGAATTAAACACTGCATCAGTTTTAGATCACAATGGTCAAAAGAAACAAAAGCATGGCCAGTTTTAAAATAAAAAGTCAAATCTCACTTAACCTAACCTAAATAAACAAACATAATTTATTTATTTATTAAAAAAAAAATACGCCATGCATTTGACAAATTTATTTACATATACATACATACTTGTATCCACATAATAAAAATCACAATATGTAGCCATAAGAACAGAAAAAAAAATCACATTACAAAAAACAAAATTTTCAAAGATGTCAACCGAGTGAGTTCTGACAAAGTCAACTTTTATTCATAAAATATAGTATTCGTCTGAACTCACTCACGTCAATATGAAATATGTCGACATCCAAAGCAATGCCCTTTAAAATTGTTAAAGCTCTTCCCAGTGGCATTCCCAATGGCAGACTGATTCTACCCCTTGGAAGAACAAACAACTCATGTTCACGATTCCTCAAAAAATTATCAGGAACATTCAATTTACATTCTCATATAATATAATATACTGGCTATATATAAGTAATAAAAAAAAAAAATCAATTTATATTATACTAATCATCTATTAGTGAAGAAAGTAATGTCTATCAGACCATTAAGAGGGAGAATAAAAGACAGACTGAAGGTTCACTAGTCGGGCAGAGGTGTGGATGATTATAGTTGGCTTGGGTAGTAGAGATTAAGGGCGGCCTCTTTGGGCGGAGAAAGGTGGAGAGAGAATTTGGAGGCAGCCAGTACCCACCCAGTAGAACGAATCATCATGTTGTAGCATTTCTCATAATCGATCTGTTATAATTAAATCAGTAATTGCATTCAAGGCTTGAAAGCAATGATTTCCGAATAGAATCTATAGGCGGGGAAAATAAATCTCTATCAATACTTGGTGGAATGGCATTTTAATAAAAATATCAAAACGTTGTTAGTACAAAGATTAATTAAATCAAGACTGACTTCGCTCATAGCGAGTATGATAATGCTTACTATGAGAAAAACCGGTCCTGATCTAATAAATGAAATATGGGATAACTACTAAATATGTTTTATTATTTTTAAAATAAGTCAACACTGGTATTTGGTGAACCGCACACACACAGACACAAAAAATCAATTTACTTGATGTCAATGTGAAATTGTTGTATTGTTAGTAAATAGTGGCTAAGTTCGCGATCCAGTTGTCAACGACGTTGGCTTCCATTGCGATTCTCACATGTTAGAATCCCAATAACGGAAAATCATTTTGATTTTTCAATCTATTCATGGATTTATATTCAAAGGTGGTTCTAAAATCTGGAATTCCTTCCTACGCATTCATATAAGTTTTCATAGAAAATATTTTGTTGAAATGGGCTCCGTCAAGACTGATAACATTGATCCAGGTCAGGGGTGGGTAAGCCTATTTTAATGTTTATTTGGCAAATTCACGTATGTTGATTATTTACTTCATTATGTAATTGATATTTGACAAAAAAAAAATCAACAGGACCACAAGTTAAGATCGGGTCACGTTTCGGACATAGCTGCTTTAAAGTATGGGCAAGGACTACTAGTTAGGATATAAATGTTCGGAGTTGATTTAGTCCTGTCATTCGTGAAACAAAGCCTATACTATTGATTTGTTTTCAATACACAAGATTTAAGACATTCATATGGAATGAGAGACATAAGAAGATATCGATAAGATTGTACTAACTCAAACAGAAAAAACTTAAGATTGAGCATCTTGCAAATAGGTAAATAAAACACATTTTTTAGTACTGTTAACATATGGCATTGATCATTATTTATTTTATTTATTCATAAAAAAAATACAAATCATGGCATTGCAGCTTACGACAATACGCCATGCATTTGAGAAATGTATTTACTTATACATACATACTTGTATAAACATAATAAAAATTACAAATTGTAATTATAAGAACAGAGAGAAAAAATTTATAAAATCACATTAGAAATTTTAAAGATGTTAACGGAGTGAGTTCCAACAAAATCAAATTTTATTCATAAAATATAGTATTCGTCTGAACTCATTCACGTCAGTATGAAATATGTCGACATCCGAAACAATGCAGTTTAAAACTGTTAAAGCTCTTCCCAGTGGCATTCCCATTGGTAGACTGGTTCTACCCCTTGGAAGAACAAACAACTCATGTTCACGATTCCTCAAAAAATTATCAGGAACATTCAATTTTACATTTTCAATTGGTGGAATTCTCATTTTGGCCTCGGATAAGCCGAAAGAAATAAAATGCCAAGTACATTTCTCTTTGAGCATTCAAACTATTGAAAGTGAGCATCTCTAAGAGATAGTCGGTTGGATAAAGCCATGGGTAGTACCCATATGTCATCAAATAGAGAATCATCGTGAGTATATCATAATTGATAAAAATGGTATTATACGGAAAGAAAAATAACAATGTATTTTAATTCTACATAAATTTATGTAGAATTAAAATACATTGTTAATTTTCTTTTCGTATTATAATGGAGTTCTACCAAGTAAATGCCTACTCAATCAATAAAAATGGTATTGTTTCATAAAAAAAAAATCGCATTGCTTATGCTGCCCTCTATTTATCTCTATTTGAAATCCATTCGAACAAATAAATATAGTTGAATAAACAATTTTCAAAAAACGAACGCCTGATGATGACGCGATATTTACTTCATTAAAAACAATGGCGGTAACAAACGAATTTGAATAATTACATTTTCTGAGCCGTCTTTTATTTTTAATAATGAATGGAAAGCTCCCTGTCAAAGGCTGCACGTAATTTAATGAAATAAATACTATTCTGATATAACAAACAATGTAAAGAAAAAGCCAGCGATCTGTCAGTTTATTGTTTCAAGACAATGAATACCATCTTTATTATTTGTAACTTTAGTGGCGGGGTCCCATTGTTTGGACTCTCGGCTCGACGGTGAAGTTTCCCATGGAGGAATTCATATCTTTGTTTGTTCTTGTAGGAAGGTGGAAGCGATTCTGTTTTATTTTCAGCACGCCGAGAAAAATAAACACTTCGTATTCCCGATTGAGATGGAGCATTTTCATTGGCCTTGTTGACATGAATACGCAAAAGATGTGATTATTTTGCATTTTCACATCGGCCATTCAGAAGTGACACGCGAATTATATTCATCGGTTTTTTTTGCGACTCTCGGAACATAAAGAATAAACGAAATATTCTGATAATTATTATATATATTTATATCTTCATTCCACAACTTTTCACAATTCTTGATCAACAAAGTTTTAATAAGAAGATTTATTTTAAATTATAAAGATACTAAACACAATTAAAAAAAGATAAAAGAGATATTTGATGATTTCGACAGAAGGTGCTTCATAGAATTTGAATTTGAGATTTGAATCGTTAAAAAATTTGCACTCGCTTTGCCTGAAGATGTCAAGAGTCAAAATCCGGGTCGTTTACGATAAAACTCATGGAAAAGTAGAAAATCCAAACAATTTAAATATAAAAAAACATTGAACGTAAGTAGTCAGAAAATAGTATCGGAATAAAGGTATTCTCATTTTAAAACGAATTTTACGAGTGACTCACCATTCTAAATTATTTTAATTTTTACCTTTTGAATTAATACATCATAAATTTGAACAGTATCACAGAGAGTTACTATGTCAAATAAATGCACTTCAGACGTCCAAATATTTTAAATGCACAATAGTAAATACGAACTGAAGATAGAAATATTATTTTTGAATGAAAATGGGAATGTGCTTTGTATATAAATTAAAAATTTTATGCAAAACAAATTTTTTTGGTCGAATTTGAAAAACAAATTTTGTTTTTTATTATATTTTGGATAATTATTTTATGTGCGCCACTTTTTGAAACCAATGGGTCGCGTAAAAAATCTAAAAAAGATCTAAAAATGGTATTTTACTTGCGGCCCGCGGCTCATTTTGATTTCTTGCAATTAGCCCGCCATCCGAAAAGTTTGCCCCCCCCTGTTTTACGGAATACAGACGTATTTTGGTAAGCAATAGTTTGAAATCAAACATAAATTTGTGTTTATATGAGCAAGCATGCAATGCGCTTAATTAATTTATGTTTCACCATTACTAATATTGATAAATCAGGAACGTTTGTAAGGTTTGGGTATGTAAAACTATTTTTTCTTAGAGAATAAATATGCATTCGTCTTTTGTTTATTTGTGATCATTATTTTCAATATTTAAAGATACTTTTCGTGATAATGTATACTTTAATATTACAATTAAAGCCATGCATTTTCAAAATGATACCAAATAAACATCTGAAACAATAATTAAAATAAATAAAGAACAGTTTTCGTAGATAAAGTACATTATACAGATTCCCTTTTGTTTGGCCCAGTCCGTGGTGCAGTGATGAACTTCGTTGACTTCCGTATTAAATTGTCCTTTTATAGTCCTCGTATCCTGTCAGTCCCTAGGTCCCTACTCTCTACAAAAAGAGAGGTTGAGCAACTGACTACTAAGCGATCTTCGTAGAAGAAACACGTTGAAATAAACTCCGTGAGTAGTCCACATGCTTCAAGTAGGGAGCGGACATGGTAAATAAAATACACATTTTCTTCTGATTTCTTTTCTGTTTGTGAGTTTTAGTTTGTAAATTTGTTTTTATTTGACTTTTGGACGCACTTGATATTGCTCCATACAGCTTCACCTAACGCTAGTGTCTTAAACTAATGATATATGAATGTACATAAAATGTGTTCGGATAAAAAGGATCGACAGTTTGCACCTTAAATGTGTCAAATTGTAAAAATTTCCTAAGATACTCAGCGTTGTACACACTACCACCTTCTGAGCATTAACATTATTCATAAAGTGCCTATTTCGCTGCGTAAAAAAATTGTTCGTGTTTCAGAGTTATCAAGACTTGCATGCTTATACAATATTCTTCAGAGTAAAATAAAATTAAACAACCGATTCGTATTTATGAGTTGAGATCGAAATTGTTATTAGTTCTAGATTCAACCACATAAGTATGCCATTTATTATAAATGTTTACTTAATAGGGCTAGAGCTTGGAAAATCTCGACTGCTATGCTATTTGACCATTAATAAATAGTTCTCATGAGCCATATTGGTGACGCGAAACTGAAGAATTTATAAATGTTTATACTGTTATTGACAGTTAGATTTGATTACTAAATAAAACATATTTCACTTAAAAGCTGATTTAGTTGAAGATTTTGACAGAAGTGTTTGATAAAATTTCATCGTTTGAATTGTGTGTTTCGCCTTTAAAATCAAGCTTATTTGTGCACCACTATAAATCTTTGAAGAAGTTGAAATACGATACCCGGGTCGTTGGCGACAAAACTCATGGAAAAGTACAACATTAATAACTGATTTACTTATTTATTCAAGAAAATAAAAGTCATGGCATCACAGCTGACGCCAATGCGCCATGCATTTGACAAATATACATAAATACCTGTTTATACATTACGAGTATTACGATATTCACAAATTATTATAGTTTAGTAGAGTAAAAATAAATAAAATCACTTTGGAAATTTTCAAAGATGTCAACCAAGTGAGTTCCGACAACATCAGCTTTTATTTATAAAAAATAGTATTCGTCTGAACTTACTCACGTCATTATGAAAAATGTCAACATCCGAAGCAATACTGCTTACAATTCTTAAAGCTCTTCCCAGTGGCATCCTCATTGGCAGACTGGTGCTACCCCTTGGATTTGAACTACCTGAGTATTATTTACATCGATCCGAGTCGTATTGTAACTACTAACTATCATTTTAAAATGAAATGTTTGCACTTATTTATTGTTATTATTTCAGAAACAAAACTAAACAATAGCCAAAATTGTACGTTATGTTTCACAACATCAATCAATCCAAATATAAACGAAATACGCTCGAAAAAGCGCAAACAGATGATTTCGTCAAGTGTACTTTACAGGTTTTGTTTGCAAGAAGATTTTTTTTATATCTACAACAACGGGGTAGATGAGAAAAAAGGGTAAATTGCAAATCTGTTTACTTTGTGTGCAAATAACAAACTCGAGCCGGCTTCTACTGGAAAAAAATGCTTGTGAAAAAGATAAACAATATCTTATTCATGGTAGACTTTATCTTGTGAACCCTTAACGAGTGAGTACCAACTTTGTCTCTCTAAATAAAAAATCACGTCTCTCTTTTCATAATTTTATATTTCATTTAACAAAATAATTTGTAATTATTTTATAATTAGGAATATATAACACAGCAGTCTTATATTTATTTTATTTTATAGGGGCCCTTCCTAAAACAAAAATTTCAACAAAACATGATTACTAATTTATTTCTTTTTTAATAATCCCGACGATAATGTTCCCTTTTTAACAAATATTTTCTTCATTTATTTCTGCTAAAGAATGATTTTATATCTGACTTTTAACTTATGCTAAAAAGATTTAACTATGTTGACCATTACATATTGCTTTACTAATCAAACAATGGGGGTGTATTAAGTTCCAGAAAGATACAAAACCAATTTAGGTATTTCCAATAGAATATATAAGAAAATACTTCAGATGGATTTGGCGGCCACTTTGTAGAAGTACATAACTGAAAATTAGATTTATTTATTCGATTTATTGTGTGACTAACAGTGACACGTGTTTTGCTTCGTCGTTAAAAAATAATAGTATATTTGATTTTAGTCAAAATATGTTGAAAAGTCAAACCTTTTAAGAATAGGCATGAGTCTATTAAGAGATGCTGTATTTTTAACACATTAAACTCTTATTACCACTTTGGATAGCTTATTAAATCGGACTCCTGAAACAATGAGAGTTTTCGCCCCGTTAAATGGTATGTCTTTATTTATATATACTATATCGATTTTATACATAAAGAAATTATCCTGCCAAAAGAAGCGTGATCTTATTATGCAAACAAAATTGATATTCATACATATTAATATGCAGGTTTTAATAAATTTATATTGATAATTATCGTTCCTTTTTCTATATAAAAATTTACACACCCTACTAATCAAATGTTTTTTTAAAGATTAAACAAGTTTTTTGAAAGAAGCGATTGTATGGTTTCAACTCTTGATACCGTTAATCATTCACAGTCAAAACAAGCTTAAGCGAAATCTTTTTGAAAAGTTTCAAAAGTCTTGCACGTACAAAAGAAAGAACATTACGAAAATGATAACTTAACAAGAAAATATTTAACTATTAAGGACTAAAAGGTAAGCTTTATCAGTTCTTTTTTCAATTTGGAGTTATGTACCTTAATTCAAACTGTACTCATTATTCAAAGTATACGTACACGGTGATTAGACATTAACCATATTTGATGATAAAGGTGAAAAATTTACTAAACACATATCCAAGTTACAAAACTTTTTGACGCGTACCTACGTGTGACCGAAAAGGGTTCCTAAGTAAATATGACCTTACAATGTTAAATATAACTACATTGTTCAGAGGTCATTTGATAAAATGTTTCTTTCACGAGGTCGTTTTGATAACACTTCTACCTGTCACTCCCCTGGCGGGAAACGGATGTTTTAACAATTTAAAAATGTTTGCACAGGGCGAACTCTGTTCTCCCGCCCTTGCACGCAACTCCATCTCTGGGGATGGTTTAAAAACAATGCCGCACAAACGTGCCGTACTTTTCTTGTTCATGTAGCGCTCGCGCAAAACTCCATTCATTATACTTAAAACAAATAAGAAAGTGTGGCGAAAGTGTGCAGTAGGTAAATTGTGTGCTCTCTAACTAAATTATTAACTTTATCGCACGATTTTTTTTCGTTTCTGGCGCCTTGTTAAAATTTAATAATAATTTTTGAAATAAAAGTTTTCGATGATTTTTCAGGAAAGCGAAAGTTTTTGACGCAGCCGTAGTGTAATTAAACCAATTAGTCTTTGGGAAATTTCTTTTCTTTTATACACTTCTTACACTGAACATCGAATTTTCACAATACAATAGTGTTCCGTGTGAGAAAATTAACATTGAAAACAGCAGGTCAGATTATTTTATGAGAAAACGGTTATTTTACGAGTATTTTTTTTTAAATTCTAAAAAACTAAAATTAAACGTATAAAAAAAAATGAGCGCATACCTGAAATAATTTTGTATCCAATAAAACTAATTTATTGATGGATTAGTGCTTGGTATGTATGTTATCATGCATCGTTTAGGGTTAAAAGAATGTATAATGGCAAGTTACAATTTTTAGTGTTCTTAAAAGTTTTTAAAAAATGCGGTTTTATTTACATAAAATTTTTCAATCGATTTTTCTTTGTGCACAATTTGGATAAATACTCAAATAATAACACAACCTGAAAAATATATAAAATAAAAACTTTTACAATGGATTTTTTTTGCATGTTCATTCACTATTTTTAGTAATTAAAAATGTGTGCTTGTCTCATCTGTGCATATTAAAACTTTTCTTGTATTTTTACGATGAAATTTATTTGCATTATAAAGGTGATAATTTTCAAAGATTCAGTTGATAATAAAAACATTTCTTATTCAATTACAAATGAACTGGTGCTATATTTATTAGGACACGGCTTTTTTAGAAGTAATACTCAGAATTGATCTCTATTGCTATCAATCAAAAAACTTTAAATACCAAATAAGATACGACACAGACTGATACGACAGCAAGACTAACATTAAGCCATATACTCTGCTTGGGATGGATTCCAATGCAATATTGTCTTGGACCAAATTTAATTTTCGATATATTCATTATGATAGCAGATAGTAGAAAAACACGTTCATAATATAATAAAAAAAAATGATAAGTAAAATTTTCATCAGTCAACCTGTTTATTGCAAAAATTAAATGCAACCATAATGTACTTTACCGATTGCCTTTATTTCGAAAACATTTTTTAATTAATATTTTCAAAGCGAAATTCCGAATAGTTCGACACTTTTTCATGTATTTTACCAATAACAAAATGCATAGAAACTTGTAAAAATCGAAAGGGCTACAAAAAAGCTTCAATTGGGTCACATGTTTCTCGCGGGCCAAGGTTTTGGCATGCATGATCTAGAATCTAGAGCAGGGGTCCCCAATCTGATTGGACCCGAGAGCCCATTTAAAAAAAATGTGGGGCAGTGGGCGCCACCTATTTTTTGTAAGGATATTATAAAAATATTTTTTTTCAACCATGTCCGCTCCCAGCGCGAAGCATGAGAACTCTTTGCGGCTATTATCTTAACATCTCAGTTGCTTAACTTCTCTTTTTCGAATAAAGTAAAAACTCGTTGAAAAGATTATCAGTGTAATTTTTTCCTTGATGTCTCTTTCCTTAAACACAACCTGCAAAATATGAAACAATTTACATTGTTTTTAATTGGCAAATAAAAGGTTTGTCAAATAAAGGAGACCATTGGTTCAATATGCATAAACTGCATAAATCTCTCTTCTAACTGTTTTTAAAGCATTTGAATGTGTATGACGTTTAATTCACTGCTACCATTTCCTTCATATTTGGAAAATGCACGAGAGACTTCACCTGTCGATGTGATATCCACAAAACTAATTTTGCAAACATTTAAAGTTAAAAATGTTTCGGGCTAATGTTGGTGGGCGCACAGAAATCGGTCGGCGGGTGACATGGCGCCCGCGGACACGGGGTTGGTAACTCCTGATCTAGAGGACTATAATATAAATATTGTATACATCTTTATGCCGATTCCGTCTCATTGTGCTTTATCTATAATTTATACTTTTTATGAGTTTTGTTACATGTTTTTATAACCGAAAGAATGTACGTACATACTGTACAATGATCGGGGGAAGTTTTCATATAATCTCAAAACACGTCGGCATAAGCACATAAAAAAACTCTTTCGACAAATTTGATAGGCATTTACAGAACTTTTAACGTTGTAGCTTTCTTGCTGTCTTATGAGCTAAAGTTAATGGGCATTCAAAAGTTTAAAAACTCCACCTTCGAATGGATTGCATTGTCTGAATATATTTTATATTGGTTCATATAATGGAAATTAATGAGAGATCAGAATTAGTGATGGCTGATGACGGGGTGCTGGGGGTTGCAAAAGGAAGATTTAACTATTTTTTCGTACTACGGAAGAGAAGCAATTAGTATTGCGAACATCTGAATTGAAAGTCCATGCTATATAAGTGTTTTAAAATCCAATGAATAGGAAAGAACTCTTGCAAAAATGGTTGAATATTCCTTTGCGACCCCCAACACCCTGCCACCAGCCGTCACTGGTCAGAATATATGATAGAAGTAAAAAAATAAAAAGCACTGTTATTTCACCATGGATTTATTGAGATCAGGACCGGTTTTGCTCATCGCGAGCATTATCAACTTAAACATTTTAAAGTGAATAATAAACCCTAGGTAAAGTAATGAATTGTTTGAAATTTGTACTTTTTTATGAGTTTTGTGGCTGATGACCTGGGTTTCGCCTTTCGGCGTCTTCATGCCTTTTAAGTGCATGAATGAACTTGAACTGAATAACTGACTGTTATTTAAAGTTCATTCGTGCATTTGAAATGCCTGAAGATGCCGAAAGGCGAAATCCGAGTCGTTAGCAACAAGCCTCAAGGAAAAGTGCAAAATTCACACGATTCAAATTTGATATTGCAATTCCATCGAGCTTATTGTTTAATTTATGTAAGATTTTTTAGAGTCAACATGCAAACAAAGAAATTCTGTTGCCAATTGAAAAAATAAAAAATATGAATATATTTTTTATATGCTTATCAGCCATTTTAATTTCGGCGAAAAGTACAAAGCCAGTCAGTGAATGAAACCAATTTGCGTTTTAAATAATGCAAGACATTTTGACAACTTAATCTGAAGCGTTATCAATAAGCGACGAGGAGCTTTTAAGCCCTCTTATGTTTTTTTATGAATTGTTCTAGACTTTGTGTTTATTTCGGGGCGGCTGTGTTAGTTGAATCGATTAGCTTGTCGAGACGTTTTTTAGCGATAATATTATTACCATGCTCACAGATGTAGCTTTCTCGAAATAGATAAACATGGACGAAAAATGAATGAATAATACAATTATAACGATCAGTTTGCAATGGTTCATAGAGAGAATAAATTATTATGTCTGAAGCATTGAAATAGTTATTGTTATTTATTGGTGAAATGAGAAAAAATAACAAGATAAAAAAATAGCAAGCTATTTTAGTTCTACAACAATTATATTACATACTAGCCAGTATCCGGCAAGCGTTGCAACGCCACTCAAAGAAATAAAGTGTTTAGGTTTCGTATGCACAATATTTTAGATATATAATTTCGATTTATTTTTACTAACATTGATCAGTATCGATGACATTTGCCGTTTCACGTTTGCAGTTTGTCTTTTGCGGATTGTCTACACGCTACACCTATTGGAATTTAATTCTACTATGTTTATAACCTTTGCGCAAGTGCAATAATACATTATTAAAATGAACGGTATGGCAGCGCATAACATATGAAAAAACAAACAAACACACATCGATGTTAATATAAAAGACATACTTTAAGTTAATTTTACTATGCTGATAACCTTCGCGCAAGTGCAAGCAATAAGTTGACAAAGTTTTGTCACAATCGGAGGAACGGTATGGCAACGCATGAAATACGAACACGCAAACAAATACACTTTGATTTTTATATATGAGATTAGAAGATAACGATACCTATTTCGGTGGACGTTCTCGATGACGTAAGCCGAAATAACTATCGAATATATTTTATTTAATTTTTGTAGAACTAAAATAGATTGCTATTTTTCACCGTGTTATAATGGAGTTCTACCAAAATAATGACAACAAAATCAATGACAGAGAATAGTCTTTAGCGTATACTTTCGGTGGTTTCGGAGGTAACTCATCTTTTATTTCCGGTTCAATCAATGTTTTTATTTCATTGGATTGATTTTGTATTTTAAACAATGAACATAATTACTATAAATTTTATTATAACTATCAATGTAATTTCTCAATATTTTTCAAAATAGAGCATTCATTTAACGTATCAATTTTGAATACATGCATATCTTTTAGCCGTTAGTGACGACACTAGAGACATCAAGAAAAATGAAAACTCAACTCTAAAATCTTTTATAGGAACCCAACAGACGTGATATAATCATCAGAATTGGTAAGAGTAATTGACAAATTAAACGAAACAGAAAGAAAGGAGATTTTTTTGTTCAAAGATTAAGATAAACTGACAAAAGAATGAATTATACAATAAGTAGTTATTTGCGGTTATTTCAATCAATTTTAAAAAAGGAACAGTTTCAATTGAGAAATCAATAGGTAGGTACAATGAAGACGTTTTGTCTATGATTATATGAAGTGCTTAAAATCGATTATCGATTCGATATTCAAACAATATTTTTTATGAGAATTTTTTTTGGTCCTGGCTAGCCCATACCGTATGACAGAGTAACGTCACAGTTCTTACAGTGGTGTGACATTATTTGACGTCAGACTATGTTGGCATTTCATTATCTATGTTCTCTGGTGGAATTCACACAACCGTGTAATTGCGTCGCTCTGAAGCCGATAGAAGCTATCTTAAAAATGACATAGCCTAGATTATTTCCTTGCGTGAAAAAAAAACAACGCACACATGGAGGGTATTATTATCTTTCGACTTATTTCATCTCTTTTTTTTTGTTCTTTTAATAAAGATTTATTTTTTATTGTCATTGTTTATTTGAGATTCGAGTTTGTGTAATGAAATGGGGACAGAAATGGGAGGTTTTCCTTGGGGGTTTTGTGAAACAAAGGTAATTTTATTTCTTTGTACTATTTTTTTTATGAAGCAAAAATATTTTCTATTATAAGTGCAGAGATTTTTTGAGACATGAAATGAAACATTCGGGTGACAGACCATTCGCATAAGATTTACGTATTTACAAATCTTTCGAATGGTCTAACTTGACTTAACACAAAGTAAAAAACACATTAACTTGTCGCTTTATGAAAAGTCTAAAGAAAAAGCGAAACTTAAAGTCCACATAAAATTGTAAAACAATCAACTGAATGTTTTCGATATTTTCATAGGAAGTGTACTTGGCCATATATTCCTTCCATCTTATCTAAGGTCAAAATTAATGAGAATTCAACCTTTCTTGAGAATGTTAAATTGAATGTTCCTGATAATTTTTGAGGAATCGTGAAATTAGTTGATTGTTCTTGCAAGAATTAGAACCAGCCTGCCAATGGGAATACCACTTGGAAGAGTTTAAACGATTTTAAAACGGTATTGTTTTGGATGACGAAATATTTCTAATGAACGTGAGTGAGTTTAGACTATTTTTGCGTACGTCTTTGCCAATTTCCAATAGAATATTTTTTCTCTCTCTTTTTTCCGTAAACTACATATTTTTTATCTTACAAATCCTTAATCTTCTTTCACATTTAAAAAGCTATGAACTTGTTATTTGTGATTTTTGTAATGTATATTTGAAAATAATTCTGTGAAGACATTAATTACTAAAAGCGTGTCTAAAATTGATTAAATCAAAGTACAGTTTTTGTTTTTTAATATAATACTTACCGGAAAATATATACTAAAGAAGTACATAGCTAAATAAGTATAATATTTAATACAGCTTTATTGATTATTCTGAATTCAGGATTACGCTTTTTGAGTTTTCATTCGGTCGAATCAAAGTGAGCTTAAACATAACGCTTCTTGATAAATGACCTGGAAATAATATTCTTCACACATCAATCAATGCTTTGGCAACGCTCCACCAACACAGCAGTACACTCCTCTGATTTTGATGGAAAATATTTTATAAAGAGTGTTTTTACCGTCGTTTCTTTGAAGTTTATCATATGAAATAATATTTAAAAAAGAAGCCTTATTCTTTCACGACGAACTTTATTATCATTCGATAATTTCCGATGTTAGCGAAACCGGTCCCGGTTTTTATAAATTATGTGAAAGTAGGAAATAAAAAAATATATTTTTTTATCAATAAATTCTTGGCTTTTCACTAAAAATCTACAGTTGACATCATAAAATAGGTGACAGCTTTCGTAGAAAGTTCAAATTTTGTTCAATATGTATGTCATTTATTCCCAATAAAAAACCGTACATCATTTGTGAAAAGTATATCAAATTTCACCTCCCAGTTTTGAAGCCGTTGTTTTAATCTATAATAGATTTTCATTTAAAGACGTTTAAAATTTTTCCTCACCCATTCGATTCTTAAGAATATATCACAGTGCAAGAGATATAAGATATTATACGTAATAAATGGCGTAAGCCAAAATAGCTATCAACAAATACATTGTTATTTTTTTCATCGTATTATAATGGAGTTCTACCAAGTTAATACTGATTCAATCAATCAATAGATATTAGGTAACCACCAGGTCTGGATTTATGTTATTATTTTCACTCTCTTAGAAAAAAAGAGTGATTGAGCAACTGAGTAATAAGGCCGTTCTCGTTAAAAAATACTAGTATTAGGAGCTAATTTTCCCAACATTTGTACATGACAAAGATACTACGTTTAAAATAAATTAATGCGTGAGTGTGTGTGTACACCCCTCATAATCATATTTTCACAACCTTTGAGTTTCGATGGATTCGGTGGTAACTTTGTGGAAGCTCATTTTATTTTTCAGATATACTATCGCAAGGTTTGCTTCAGTAATGCAGATGCTTATGAAAGAAGCGAAACACGTGTCACAATTAGTAACACAATACGTGGAATAATCAAAGTTATTTAAAATTTCATATTACTTTAGAGTTTGTTTAAATATGAAATTCGATTGGTGCTGATCATAAAACAATGAACCCTCTTTGAAATATTTTATGAATTTCCTGGGCTTAATTTTTTTTTTAAATAACGTTTTATATTTAAAACCACTTTAATTTATACCCTTTTAAGTTACAAGTACTTCCCATCATAACATTTCAAAGAGCTATGTGTCAAAATATTTTCAGCAGACATGCCATGCGAAATTCCTATTTCATGAATCCAAATTTTACAGAGGCACGTTCACAATGGTCTACATTTATATTTTTGTTCCATGTCCACTCCCAATGTGGAGCATACTTATTTTTATTTTGATCTCAACATAAGTTTTCTTCAAGAAATGCTTGTTTCCTAGTTGCTTAACCCCCTTTTTCTAAAACAGAAGGAAGCGAATAAATATGATTAGCATGGGACTAGTGGGCGGATGATCAACCTCGCTACTTTTCGTTTTTAGGATCTGATGAACCCGACCAGTCTTATAACCCAATAACTCTTCATTTTTCACATTTTTTAAAATAAATAATACCTAATCGATTTACTATTCATTAATATTATAAATAAATAAAAATGATTAAATCCAAAAACCCGAATAGGTTAAAAGTATTCATCAGTTTTTATTCTTTCAGTTACATATGTATGTTTTTTGCCATACCTTGTCATTGATAACATTATATAAATATGTTTGCATGAATTATTTTTGTTTCATCATTTGTGGTTTGCGAAGAGCGAACCCGGTCCTGATCATTATGTCATCTTGTTGAGTCAGTTCAAAAATAATTTGTTTTATTTTTGTATGTCAATAAACAAAAAAAATCTTAAAATATTTAACCATCTTCATTATCGATATTGACTACAATATTTTTTTAAATTTGTACCTTAATATCCTAGTATGAATTAATTTTTTTTTACGTTTTATGTGAAGGGCTTAGCCTCAAACTCTGACAAATTTAATCTTTAAATAAAATAAATATAAAACGGAAGAGATTTTTTTGTTGTCTTTCGCGGTGTGATTTGAGGAAGAACTAAAATGTGAAGCAAGCATACATTCGAAATGCAAATAAATATTAATATTTTTTAATTTTCAAATTGATTCTGTGTGGTGATGTGAACGGCGCTTTGCACGGATCACCATCGATGACATGTTCAAATATTCACCCTTTAGTATTGCAATGTTCAATATATATTTTCAAAGTAAATAAAAATTTGAATTTTTAAGATTTTTAGATCAACTAGCACTTTAATCATGAACTTCTAAATGACACTAAACAGTGTCCTGGCTATAGCATGGGATGCAAAAAAACTTATTAAGAGTTTATATTGAAACTAAAGTATCAAACTTTGGCTTGGTCATTTTCCACGGTCTTCAGATGCCATCATCATTGGCTTCGGTTGCGGAACACATGGGCTCAAATCCCAGAACGGGTAGTTTTTTAAATTGACTTTTCAATAAATTTCTGCTTAAAAGCAATATAATTAAATCACTCTACGCGTTCATGCTAGAAGTGCCGATAACAGATTTTGACTATTTGTACTCAAGACTCTTATTCGATTTAAAATGATCATAAGCTGAAATGTACAGTGCAAAAAGCTGAAATTTATAGTGTAATAAGGCAAAAAAAATCCTATCGACAACAATACATTGATATATGAACTTCTCGTATTAGGCCCCACTACTACTATCGCATTAAACAGTTCTCGCAGTCAAGAGTGTATTGAAAAAAAATTGAGCTAAAATTGTTAAATAAAATCTTTTGAGCTTAAGCACCGTGAGACATTTTGTCTCAATAAAATGTGTATGGAATATACAAGTTCTAAAGTGTGATGTGTAGGGAAACACATTCCGCTTGCGACCACCGCATCACCTAGCTTTTAGAATGTTATTATGCTTTGCGTTCCTGAGCATTCGGCGAGACACGCTCCGCATAGGGCCACTGTCTCACTTCAGTGTGTGTATACCATACTTGCTATGATACCGCCGTCGAACGTGTCATTCGGAGGGTGGAAGAGCTACGGTACATAATAATAATGTACTCCGTTGTTACACACATAACTGATTTAAATTTCTGACGTCCGCTTCGGGGGGTTATTGATGATGCTTGCTTTATCGTAACAAATCCACGAGAGGAACTGTTAAAGAAGTTAAATAGCGAGTATTACTCTAGTATTTTGAAAAATACTCGAGTAATACTCGTAATTTATAAATGTAGATTTATTTTCATATTTTATTCACTTAAAAAATAGATATACTGTCATTAATTATTTAACTTAAAAACCAACGTCAACAGCAACAGAGATATATATTTATATACACAAATTTCAATTAATAATATATATTGTTGTACTTCTGAAACTACTCGAGTGTTTTGAAACTTTACTACTCGATACTCGAGTAGTTGACATGTTGAGTAATTGGTCTCTAGTCGACAGGCCTGACAGTTTCGACTCGTCTGGTCTTCTTGAGCATTTTTTGTCGTTTCGTTACTATGAATTTTTTCATGAATTTATCCATGTCTGCACAAAAATTGGTTTGCAAAAAGCAACTCAACAGTTTAATGAATACAAGCTAGTTTTTGCAGCTAGTAATGTGTATGCAGTCGCTAATTCCAGGATGCCTTCAAAACCAAAGAATAGACCAGGATATGAAAATAGTTTTAAAGGTCTAATAGTTTACAAGAATAAACATGAGCTTATGCATGGTAAATAAATAACAGTTTTTAGTAATTGAACTAAAACATTTTTAGGAATTTATTTCTCTTTTAAGCCATGTCCGCTCCCTTCGTGAATCATTTATACTGTTCATAAAGTTTATCTTAACAAGTGTATTTCTAGGAGAACTGTTTGTTAGGCAGTTGCTCGACTTTTTTATTTAAAGAGTAGCGATTAAAAGGATACAAATTGGGAGGGCGGGAAGAGATTGTTCGCAACACAAAAACCCATACCTTTGAGCAAGATAAATAAATCGACTGAAAAATTCTGCTCATACTCATTAAGTCCGTCACGGATGCCAAAGACGTTGACCACTGCAATACGAACCCGGCACGCACGTTGTTAAATAACATTATTTGCTTGATATACATAGATCATAGTTCAGTTGTAAAAATATATTGTGCTTTTTTAGTTACTTGAATAAGCGCGTTGTCAATATCGATATTTATAAAAAAGCAAAGAATGATTAAATCGGAAACCTCGCAAGCATTTCCATACTAAACTTATATAGGTGCGTTATCGAAAATAAATCTTTATGTGGTTTGTACAATGAAATACAAAAATTGCGGAAATTTTGCCGAAGTAAACTATACTTTTGTACGCAACGCGAATTAGGAACGTGTCAAATTACAAATCGTTCTATTTTAGACTCTACCGATACTCGCCACTCCATAGTGATTTATTGCTCCCAGTGGCCGATCCATCACTCGCTTCCATTATAATGTCATCACAAAAAAATGGGTAAATACATTGTGTTCTCAAATAAACATATTTTATTGCGTAATCCATGCATTGTTTACAGAGCAGCAAACGGCCAATGCCGTGAATAAGCCTTTACAGTTGAAACGAAATAGCATAATAACATAATTGGAGCTATGAAAATTGACGTATTTTAAAAACACGATAAAAATATTTTATTTTTTTTAGCCAAAAAAAACATCGCAACTAATTTTAATTTCATCGCTTTGACTATAGGAACACATCAATGGCTTAAAGAGTAATTTTGTTAACTCCAATTTTGGCTGAATATGACTTTACAATGCCATCTTGTTGTATCATGCAATGTGCATGTCCCGTAATTTTTTTATAGCCAAAACTTATTTATGTGCATCGTAAAAACTTAGGAAACTTAGGAAAATTTGATATCTCCACTGTCGCTCTAAAACCTACTCTGTTAAATATCCAACTCCACCATTTTCTATTGTCACCTGTCATTCATTTGTTGTTTTTCAGCGGTGGTACAAAAAAATCTTTTGAAAGTCCTATTTTAAATTTTCCCGATCGGTTTGAAAATACCAAAATAATCAGTTTTTACCCTCTCCTGCACAATTGACAAAAACGGAGATAGTAAATTTACTATAAAATTTAAAATAACTTTGATTATTCCACGTATTGTGTAACTAATTGTGACACGTGTTTCGCCTCTTTCAGAAGCATCTTCAGACTTACTATCGCAAAGTTTGCTTAAGTAATGTGTCACAATTAGTTACACAATACGTGGAATAATCAAAGTTATTTTAAATTTTATATTAAAATGAACTTCCACAAAGTTACCGCCGAAACCATCGAAAATAGCAAATTTACTCTTTAAGCCATCGATATTTGAAGCCTAATGCTAAAATTGTCTATGGGAAATATATCAACTTTTCAGTAAAGCCAATTGTTTGTTTTTACAAATATTTTGGAGATTTGTTTCTGAAAATTTATTGAAATTTTTGTTTCTATTTTGTCTAGAAACAGTAGTGGTTGTTTCGCACATTAACTGCCTAAGTGCACATAAGCATAATATACATAGATTCTTTTTGGTGCAAAGTATGTTGGGACATTATTTTGTCATAAAAGTAAGCTGACCATATATTTATTTCATCTTAAATCGAATGACATTGAAATTTATAGCATACAAAGTATTTTAAAGTATATTCTTAACTACAAATGAAAAAATCTAACATGGGCATTGTTAGCTACTGCATTTTTAGACTGGCTGCTTAAGCTGCTTGCTCTCACAACTTTTTAGGATCAGATTTATGACTGATTAACAAACATTCCTCGCGAAATAGTTGTTACTGAGATGTTCCATTTGGAGTTCATGTGGTCATATTGAAGGAGATTTTTCAATTTATTAAAGCACTCTTATTTGTGATAGTTTTTTAAAATATTAGATGTTCAAACATCACAGAAAACCGTTTTTCCAAGAAAAATAAAGAAATATCAAGAAGAAGTTCTTTGCTGCAGAGGGAGTTCTTTTAATGAAATATTAATAAAGACAAACTATAAAGAGCTTTTCTGAGACCACGAGAGAAACCTTTTCCGTCTATAAATTTTTCAAAGATATTATGTTGTTGTAAAAACATCGTTCAATACATCTTTCATGGAAGTGAACTTATGTTTACAAAAAGCATTACGGACATTGCCGCAATATGATATTTTCTCATTCGATCTTTTTGCTTATTTTATTTTGTACATAAATAGAAATAATAATCAATTAATAAAACATTTAAGCTTGCCGTTTTCTTTGTCTGTCTTTAACAATTGTATTCTTTGTTTTGTTATAAAATTGATTAAATTTTGGCTTAAATAGGTAAGTACGGTAAAAATTGTTTATAACATTGAATTGACCAGAACAGATCATTTACTCCTTGTAAAATAAAATACAACAGCTTTAAAATATTATATTATCAGAAAATGACTAGATATATTATAAATACGGCAAATTAGTCTTCGCTCGAACGGTATAAAAAATTACGGTATTGTGCCCCCAGAGAAAACTCACTTATCTCTAATATTCAGGAGAGCAAAAAAGTAGTATTAGAATAAATCAATTGTACATATTTTTAATACATAAAGTTTTTTTGTCTAATGAAATTTATTCGTATCCACATATTCTTTTGATATTATGACTGTTTGATACATATCGCAATATTTTATTAATATATTGTAAAGAGTGGCATTCATAGCTCACAACTGTTTAGAATCGAAAAATGTTTCTTTTACCCCCAAGGGCAATAGAGCAATCTGACTTCGTTAAAAATAATTATCATTTATTCGAAACACGTTTTCTACTAAATAAAGAAAATATTCTATCAACTAATGCTTGCGATGACAAAAACCGGTTCTCATTCTAATAAATCTAATGTGGAATAAGTACAAAAAATATGTTACTATTTTTTATTACAATGCCATCACATCGTATTGACAGTAAACACCTTGTGATAAAAAGTTAGTTATTACAAGAATATTATTTATTTAAATGAGTTGAATTTAATAACATTGCTAATAATCTGACATTTTATCATTATCGTATTCGTAAAAATATATTGAAGAAAATTAAAAAAAAATATGTCAATTGAGCCATTTAAGTGTGTATGAGTGAATATAAAAATATAGATATATTAAAAACTGTTTACCTCCGGTAATAAAACAGTCTATGCAGTTTTCCGCTGCTAATAATCAAACATGCGCGGTTCTCAAAGCCCCGGGGATGCAAATTGTTTTTTTTTCTTACAGTAATTTGCATTTAATACTCCCTATCGGTGCAACTATGGAAAGTTCTATGGTTCACCGATCGTAATTATGAGTTTTTTTTTCTTCTCATGAACAAAGGAAACTAAGCCCCTTATTAGAAGCCCAGCCAAGGCACTGAGAACAGAGTGAATTTTAATAGTGATCTTGGACGGTATATTATGCAAGAAAATAGAACAATTACCTTGCTTATATATGTAATAATCAACGATCGCCCTTAAAAGAGAGCGATATTTTTTATTGCGATGTATGTTATGGGTTTTTGTAATCCGTTACTTTTGTTAGAAGAGAACGCCAATAAATTTTTACGTTACTTCATTATTTCAAAATTATTAATACCGCATTACTAAGGAGACCTTGAGTAAATTAGTCAATTAGACAGCTGTGGGGCTCAGAAAATGATGACCGCAATGGCTTTTAAATATCGGATGATTATCATCAAGCAAGCAGGGTGTTGTTCCAATATTTTGAACTTTTCCACGAGTTTTGTCGCTAACAACCCGGGCTTCACCTTGCGGCATCTTCAAGAAATTTTAAGTGCACGAATGAACATGAACTAACTTTTAAAATTTGATATTGAAATTCAATCAGTTTTTCAAATTGAATGTAAAACGTTTTTTTAAGATAAAACAAAAATTGAAATAACTTAGACTATTTTGCGTATTGTGTGACTTTAAGTGACACGTGTTTCGCCTTTTTCAGAAACATCCTTAGATCTACTTTCCCAACGGTCGCTTTAGTAATAAAGTAAGAGTGTTCGAACAAAGTAAATTACATAAATAATAAAGTTAGTTATATAATTGGTTGTTTGTGTTTATCGCCCTCTCCCCGCTTTGTATGAGATTGACAAATCCCAACCTCTATTTTGTAATTTATCATATTTAAAATAAGTACTTTATAGCCAAAAGAAGCTTAGATTTGTCCGAAAATACGGGCGACCAATTTTTGAAATTATCGGCCGCCAATTCAATATAAAGATATATTAAAAGGGCTTGGTTGAAAATAAACATCGAATTTGGTAGTTTTAAAGATATTTTAACAATGGATTCAAATCGACTATTTTTTGAAATTAAAACTATTTTACAATTTTTTAGGACTCAACAATAAATTTATAAAATATTAAGCGTCTATAGATCGCCATTCATCCGCTTCAAGACTTTTGTTAACCTTCGTAGGACTATCCTTGTAAAGTGACTCTCAGGCCGAAGGGGGGAAAAAAAAGACTCCCAGTGTTTTGGCCTTATTGGCATAGACTGCAATAAAAAAATGATTGATTATGCTTTGACGTATATTTATACATCTTCCAAAAAAACAATCATGTAAAAATCTCTATTTTTCCTATAATTATTCATATTTAAGTCGCGCATGAAAACGACGACGTTTCCACTCCAACGGCTATGGCGGACTAACAAGCCAATAGCTGAGCGCGAAGTGACATTACCTTATCTCTTATCTTATCGCCTTTTATTGTTGGCACATATGAAACACTCCGTCCGTGTTATCTATGACTCTCTATGGTCACGTTCTCTTATCGCTTATTAGACTGAAAAATTCAGTCATCTTCTCTTTCTTAATGTATTACGTCTAAACTAGCCAATAAATATCATATTTTTTTCTGTAAAAGGTGTAAAAAACCATGATTTAAGAATACCAAAAGTTTAGACATCGCATCACAAGTATTAAGATAGATATTTAAGGTAAAGTAGCTGTTGGGACAAAATCTATAGTGTTCGGGATGGCTAGGTTAAATAGTTTAGAACTTTTAGTAATTAAAAAATTCTAATCATTGCTTGTGATTACGGTGTTATTTTTATGGGGATGTTCCTCAATTAACTCCAACAACTTTAAAATCACAAATACGTCCATTTTAACTTTATTTATTTCGCTATTTAATTTTCACTTGTTTTTGTTTAAGTAAAAACAAAAATTAGCAGTCAAATCTAGCTTAAATACAGAGTAATAAATTCTGAGAAAAATCTGACCTATTCAAGAATTTGTATGCTAGGTAATATTTACATCGCGCACCGCAAGTAAAATCATACTATAAAAAAACTTGTTCTATATCCGTTTTAATTCATATAAAAAGCCAGAGAAATCCTTGAATATAGCAGTTAATACCTTAACGAGATACTTCTTTGTTCCACAAAGCCCTAAAAAAAAACAATATAATTTATTTGAATTCCACAGTGGAACTATCTTTGGGGGGAAGCGAAGGTATGTAGGTACGCCATAAAGGTTCTGGCAATAAAGGAAATTTGTACTGGGACTTTTGCTATTAAGCAGACTCTACATACCGCAGGGTGAAGTTACCCTTGTATTCAGATCTTGGTTTAATAGCCCTAAATTAGTTTCCAGATGGCTTCAATGACTGGATTTTGTGCAAGCTTTTTGAAAGTTCTGTTCCATTTTTAAACTTTCGATAAAATTAATGCCGAGCTAAAATTAAGCGATAAAAATGATGAATATTGTTTATTCAAGCTATAACTGCCAGAGCTTGTATTTATTTAGAGCGGCTGAAAGCATCGATGTTAAAAATAGTTTTAAGCTCTTTTTCTTTCATTTTGAATATCAAAAATTTTATCCCGTTAGTAAATTAATCATAATCATAATCGATTTTTGATGTAATAGCTTGCATTGCTAAGAAGTCTTCAACATTTTAATTACAATCTATTTTTCTTACATTTTGCTTAAATTTATTTGCTTAGTTATAATACCAATTGTTTGTCATACCTTGTAATTATTACTTATACTTTGTATTAATATCACTGGTTCGTTGTATTTCTTATCAGTTGACAATGCTCACCATGAGCGAAACCGGTCCTGATCCAATAAATTTTATGTGGATAAAGTATTACAAATGTTTTATTATTTTTATTATAATGCTATTCCACCAAGTATTGACAGTGAACACCTTAAAAGTAATCATAAGAGGCTCAATCTTTTACAAAACATTGATCAATTGTTAATTAAGATATTGATAAAAGATTCTTGATGTTATCTCAAACTTAAATCGTCAATTTTTTTTACGATACTTACAAACAAACAAATAAATCAGAGAATTTATTTTTTTCTCTTTATAATTCGACTCCTTACTAAGAAAAGGTTCTAACTGGTCTTGACATTGTTTTGAGATATGCCCATTTGAATTTTGATTGATAAAAATTCACTTGTAACAATGAGCAAGTAAAAATATTTAAAAAGTGCATATTTTTTTACAACTGAGAAATTATTGAAATCTTATGATGTTTTCAACTGAATTTGTAGTGTGCAAAGGAATTCAACCATAGATAATTCTGAAATTCATATATAATTTATGATAGAATGCGGTAAATACAAGCTTTTCCGACCAAAATGTCATTTTAGGCAAAAGTGACAATTATAACGTTTTCGAATTTGAAGTAAGGTTAAATATGTTTGTTTATAATTATATCCAACGTTTCATTTTAAATAACGAGTTAAAAGTATATTATTCTATCAAGCGAGTTAAACTATTAAACTTCTTTGCAGGCATGGCTAATTTTCTTTGATGTGACTTTTTTATTAGAAATTTTTCACCGTCAATTAATATTTAAAAAATTTTCACAAAAAAAAACTTTCCTTCGTTTAAGCGATAATTTTTTTCTGTCTGACGCTTCACTGGGGGAGAATGATCCCGCTTCAAAAATATAAGGGTTGGAAAGGGCATATATTATTAATACACTTTAATGGCCGTATGCTAGCCTTTTTCACATGTGCTCTCACAGTACATGTCTACAAAGAAACTTCCAATATACATGCTGGGATCAATAGTCTTTTTTTCTTCTCAAACAGGTTGAACTTAAATTTATCACATGCCAAACACTAAACATCGTTTGCTGTTTAAAAGAAAACGGTGAATAATAAAATACCGTACGAACCCATATTTTTTTCCGAAAGGGTGAAACATTTATCACTATAAAAAATACAATAGCATGCTTCAAGGTAACTTTATTAGACATTTTTTTAATAATAAGGATATTTTATTAAATTAAACGTAATACGCGAGACAATACATAAGGGCAAACTTGTGTATTTCAAGGTCATCAAGTGTGACCCTTGTTTATTTAATACCAAACGTTTCAAATTTGGATTGCTTGAATTTTGTACTTTTCCATGAGTTGTATCGCTAACGACCCGGGTTTCGCCCTTCGGAATCTTTAGTCATTTAAAGTGCACGGACGTACTTGAACTGACACGTAGTAAACTGTTTGTATCGTTTAACCTTCAAAAGATTGTCCTTGAAAAATAACTCGTAGGCCGAATGGGGGTCTAAAAAACACCCCAGTGGTATGGCTTCATTGGCAAAGACTGCAATAAAAAAATGATTGATTATGCTACGTATCTTTGTACTTCGTTCTATAAAAAAAAATGATATGAAAATCTTTAATTTTCCTATGATTATTCATATTTTAAGTCGCGCATGAATGAGACAACCTGATCGTGTTCTTGTTTATTCTAGACTGGCGATGCAAACCGTGAATGCGACATCTTATATACACCTTTTAATGTAAAAAGCATACATTTGATTTGGAATTTTCGATGAAAGAGGCGCGTCTGAGATAAGATAACGTTATCTTATCGCGTATGCGGGTAGTGAAGTTTAATCCTGGCAATTGGTAGTGACAATATAAATTGATTTCGACCAATCAGCCAATTTGACAACACCCAAATAAAACAGACTCAAAACAATTGGTGCGGCCTTCTGTAGAACCGCTGATGCTTACAATGCGGTCATAGACAAATTTTACGGGAAAACCACTGATCTAAAGGAAATGATTTAATTTTTTCATCGACTTATACATTGAGCTATAATTTTCAATTTTGAAAACAATGTGCAAAAATAGTTAAGAATTTTTATAACCTCATTTTCATAATGTAATTCTGTCTTATATGAAAATGTTGGTTCCCGTAAAACACGTTCCACCACAAAAGTCATAAAACGTGCATCCTCTTCGCTGTAGGAATTGGCTTAGCTTAAAACACGAAGAGTTACGTTGAATTAGCCTACTTAAATAGTATAATTTAGAGAAACAATACTATTGTATGTCTTATTCCATTACTATAAAATAATATCATGAACATTTCACTTGATGAAAATTCAGTTAAAATCTTATTTAAAAAAAACTGTACCAATCTCTTGAGCTACGCATTACATAAGAAGCCACTTTTTTCACCATAGCTCACGAAAGCAAAGTGTTCAGTTAAAAACAGTTTAATTGGTTCAGCTTTTTCGATCAAAATTTACTGTCAACGTTACAATTACAAGTAATTATTATTTTACAAATAAACATTTCATTATACATTTGATATAGTTTATTTTGACATCAAGTAAATACAAAGAAATATAATATTTAGCATATATGACTATGATTTTTTCAGTCTGTAAATCGATTCTGCTCAGAGGCAATGAGTGTATGTGTTGTTAAAAGTCCCTTCCCACCTTTCCGATCTCAAAGTGACAGCTAACCACTAGTCCTGTTCTTGTCCTCGTATCCTTTCTATCCCTACTATCTTTGAAAGAGTAACAAGCAGTTCTCGTGGAATATAAAAATAAAAACATGTTGTGAGAAACTCCGTTAGGAGTCCATATGTTCCAAGTTGAGAGCGGATATTGTAAAAAAATATATGACTTTATTACCTTTTTATTTATTGAGTCTACAGAAAGACTTTTTGTGCAAAAAGGAATGTAGAAATACAATAAATCCATAATGTATCGTAAAAATGTTGTCCATTAATGAATACAGTCTTCCATTTGTGTTGAGTTGTATGAACATATATACCTCTTCTGATGTTAGCCCACTCTTAAAGCTGCTGCACCAAAAAAGCGTAGGATGCATTTCATAAAATATTAATAAGCACCATCTCGTTACCGGGAGGAATAAAGAACGCCCTCTTTTCTTTGATGTGCCATTTCATTTTATTTACCACAGGACGTCGTTCAAAGGAAAAAGAATGATACTGAACGCTTCCTTTCAAGAGTGTTATGTATTCTGATGGCTGAATTTCAAAAAGAATCAGCCTGAAAAACAAAGAAGTCTGAATTTTTCGATAATAGCTAAAATATATATTTTTTTAAATTGAATACGATATTTTTACTTTTAAGCTGTTACTTGTTTTACTGACAATACTTGGTGGAATGGCACGTATATTGTATCGTATCAAAAGTAGAACTATCACACATTTTTTGTACTTATTCCACATAAAATGTATGGATCTAGACCAGTTTCGCTCATGGCGAGCATTATCAACTGATAAGAAATACAACAAAACAGTGATATTTATACAAAAGTTAGGCAAGAACTACAAAGTATGACAAACAATTGGTTTACTAAAATACAAGCAAAATAGACTATAATTAAAATTTTGAAGACCTCTTAGTAATGCAAGCTATTGTATCGAAAATCAATTAATTATGATTGATCATTAACAATGCAAAAATCAATAAAAGTGCATTTAATAAATATATAATTTATCTAAATGTCAGTAATCCGTAATGAGTCATAGTCTGGGAAGAATAATCAGTACATCGAAAATACTCTGTGAAAAGATTAACGAGACTATATCAATTCTTACAAACAAAGGAATCACAAAAATAAAAAGAATTAAGATTATACAAATAAATAAATATATTAAGCTAGAACAAGGTATCTTATCAGTTGATAATGCTCGCCATGAGCGAAACCGGTCTTGATCCAATAGATTTTATGTGGAACTAGTATCTTAAATGTTTTATTATTTTTACGATATTTTTTCATCACTTTGACGGTCAAAATTACGATGTATTTTACCATTTATTGTTTTCAAGTACACATATTGAAGTAAACAATCAAAATCATTGTGTTAGATTAAAAATAGTTTTTTTTAGATATTAGTTGAAAATGCTCGCGATGGGCTAAGCTGCTCCTCATCCAAATATTTTAATTGTAGGATACTTAAGTACACAGAATATTTTAAAATGAAATTCTTTTTCACAAAAAATTGGCAGTGAAACACCTTGAAAGTGATTATATATATTTTCATTTTATTTATAAAACCGCAAATCCCCTGGTTAGCTCACCAGTGTCCTGAAAGCGATTGCTTAGACCAGTAATATCATATCCAAAGTGTTGTGAACTAAAACACATTTTTTATTATAATGAACTTTTTACTCTCAAAAAATCATTTTTCTTCTTTTTTAAATATTGAAATAATGGAAAATATTTTTATACGCGCATAACCTTCTAAAATGTACGTTATATTTTACCATCTTGACAATTTTAAATTTCAATAAATGGAAAGACACAAAAATTTATAAAATTTACTTCAGCTTTATATCTATAAATACAACCTAGTTAAATTTTTACTACGAGACAATAATAAAATTGTGATTTACGTTTTTGCCGGAACGTAATTTTCTCAAGAATAGTAATAAAATTTGGAAAGCTTACCTCAACAGTAAAAGGAACTTAACACTTCTCAGATAAAGCCTTACAATGGCTCAAAGTAAATATGGTATACAGCCTGCGAGAATTAAAATTATATAAGCCCGATCCTTTATTCCCCCAGATGAACATTTTCATATACTTTACACATAATACGAAAGGAATCCGAGATAAGACAGAAATATTACAGCGCTATGTTCTTGTACGTTTTATTGTGTATTGTTAGGGCATAATTGTGTATAAAGTTATATTTAAGACATATTACTTAATTATGCTTCGGATTTATTTTAGGAATAACACGAGTATATCTGTGAAGAGGTAACTTTGCTTGTAAGCGAATTAAAATATTCTCAGCCACCTAGCTTATTTATTGTTGATTCATTGGCATACTCACGTTCACTAGTTCGAATGCTCGATGAGAAATGGTGCAGTGGTCAGCGTCGTTGGCTTCCGTGACGGACCGTCCTCGTTCGAATTTTTTCAATCGGTATTCTGTTTGAAAGTAATGGGTGTTTGTGTTGTTAAAAATCCCTTCTCACTTATCCGGTTCCAAAACGCGGCGCTTAGTGAGTGCGATTAGCTTACCACTAGTCCTGTCTTGGTCCTCGCTTCCTTTCAATCCCTGCTCTCTTAGAAGAAAAAAACTTGTTAAAAAGATAAAATCCGTGAGGAGTTAATATGCTCCAAGTCAGTAGCGGACATTTTCCCACTCTTTCTAACAATGTTTTAACCTTTCTTTACATTGCAAAAGCAATAAATTTTTGTAATGTGCACATATAATATATATATATATATATATATGTAAGTATATAATTATGTGTATGCAAATAAATTATTTTTTAATATTAATATATTATCACTCCACAGTAATGTTTAACAGTTGCTTTGGATGTCGAAATATTCCACGAGGACGTTTTACAAGTCAAGGTCTTCAAATCGATTATTTAGTTTAAATCCGTTTTCACATAGCACAAGTAATAAACGTAAAATTTGTATATTTTTGAAATTGACATAAATTATCTATTAAATAAAACATAATTACAAATTGGAAAACATAATTACGAACAGCTTGTGAGGTTTTAGATATCGCCAGCTTCATAAGTAGTGTGAAAATATATTGTGATGAATATCGGTGTGCATAATATTTAGTAGCGAAGAAATGGCAGTTTACACGTTAAACGTGAAAAACAAAGAAATTTTTATATTTATTTATTTCAACAAACATATTATGTTATAAGAGCCAACGAGGGAGTGAAATGTCAATGGAATCGAGACGTGTAAATCAATGTCATTCTCGGGTTACCTCGACAAAACATCCACAGTGCCAACTCGCATATGTATTCAAAATACTTTTTTGTTACGTAGTTTTACAGATATCAATATGAAAAGTTTTAATATACACAATCATACAAACGTTCAACTAACACAACACCATCAAACTAAAATTTTCCGTTTATATGGGAAATTAATTAAGAAGTGGCAACATTATATGCAGTCAAAAAAGCACCACCAGAAGAATGACTATATGTACGTAGAAAAGAGGTTATTATATTAGTTTCTATGTTATTCCTTTAGCAAAACACCTTGCCTATCTATCAAAGAATTGCAATCCCAGTATTATTAAACCCAAAATAATTACATTTTGACTATTTCACACAATACCCAAATTTTTTGGTAGGAAAAGATTTATTAATATTAGATGCTAAAGTTTTCCCGCACCATGAAGATTTAAAAATATTAACATTGGCCAATTGTCTTTTGAAGGGTCTTATTTAAGTGGTTTTTTCTTGAAAATAAAATCAGTAAAAAGATGAAAAGCGGAAAACATATTTTTATTAACTTATTCGTTTTATATAGTTACTAGTATTGCAACCCGACGTTGCTCAGACTAAGCGACCAATAATTATTTAATGTTATATCATTCGTCATATCATATCACAAAATCTAACATCCAAAATAGAGTTAAAATAAAATCACAAACTTTATTTAATTTGATGACAGCCCCGCCCCATTCTCGCCCATTAAAATGTCCAAATTCAAGGAAAAAATCTAATTTTCTGTCAATGAAATGTCAAATAATACCTTCACATAAATAATAAACATTATTATTAATAATAAAAGCCGGGAAAAGTTCAGTAGAAGACTAATTTATTACATTTTGACTAAATGTCTTCGCCGATAAAAATTCAAACATATTTTCTTTCATATTCGTTTTTATGGCAACTGAATGACCAACAATGCAAAAGGGAATTACAGACCCACAGACATACATACATACGCCGTTTCGGTTTTATATATAAGATTATAATCCGTTGAAGTTCACATCATTATGTGTTCATTGTTGTCTGGCATTTTCCTTGTCACAACCCACTGATTAGGACCGCAGGCTTTGTATCTATATATGTGGAGTTTATATTATGTATATATTCAATATGATAATAAATAATTATAGGTGGATACACTGTAAGCCCATTAAATTTCATCTCACTAATTGTCATATTTTTGCGTAAAAAATGAAAATCTACACTATTGCACTATTTCCGTTCATAGTATTTTAGTTGTCATTAAATACAATCGCGGAAAAGCCGTAAATTCATTAATATCAACGCTGTGCAAAAAAGCAATATCGCGTTTTGCCTACCTATCAACTGCCGTTTATATTTTTGTAAAATTTGCATATAAAGTGATACGAAACGTACAAAGGAGTAAGAAAAGTATGTCAAAATAAACATTACGTGTTTTCCCTTTGACAATTGAGCATGACTTTATTTAGAGCAGCTAAATAAAGCCATGTTTATTATGATAGGTGGTGCCTACTATTTGAGATATATTTACTATTTTTTGTTTTTCCCAGAAGCTTAAATTAAAACAAATATGATTAATTTTGACTTTATTAATTGAGTAAGCATTTACTTGGTAGAACTCCATTATAATACGGTAAGAAAAATAACAATGTATTTTAGTTCTACATAAATTATTTTATATATTCAACTATCTATTAACTTTCTATCAACAAATATATAAAATAATTTATGTAGAACTAAAATACATTGTTATTTTTCTTACCGTATTATTAATTTTGACCTTAAGAAATTTTAAGTAACATATCTGACATAATTTACTTATAACTTTTTGTTGTATAATACAAACGATTACCTAGTCAAATATTGAAAATTGTCATTTTTAAAATAAATTAATAATGTTGATTCAATCTTTAACGTAAAATCTATTTTTTTGAATAGTTTCCTCCGCCTAGATTATTTTTACAAATTATTATATTGACTGGAGAAATATCTTTGATTTAATATTAAAAAAATCTTCACTGATAATATCTTTGCCTTTGATTGAAAACGCTTACTTACAGTCAAGATTAAGGCAAGTCTTTCTTTATACTTTCAAAGAATAATATAAGCAAAAATGTGCAATTTTTGCCAAATAAATAATAGTTACAATAGAATAATCATTTCAATTTCAGTATTTAGTTAAATCAGATCGTTAGCAAAGAGAACTGGTAAAAAAAGATTAGCAGGTATCTAAATTTACTATGGATTTCACTTTAATAAATATTTTTATTATATTGTCATAAATGTTAAGCTTACATAATTCAGAAATATATACTAATAAATTATGTTGCTTTGAACTATTGTTAAAAATATCTTCACAGTTATATTTCATGTACTTACACAAAATGGCTTATATAAAATTATAATGTCAAACATCTTCTACAGAATTTCAAAAAAACCTTTTTAAAAAGATGACAATAATGTCGGTTCACACTATTGAAAAATATTAATATTTTCGAGCTTCAATTTCATTAGAACAGCTCTTGCATTATTTAATTTAATACGAAGTCGGGCGGAGCATTATTTTTATTTCTCCAGCTTTAACGATCGAGCCATTCCGTAATGAATCTGAACTAAAAAAGAAGGACTAATTTCTGCGTGAGCCAAATAACCACGAGCCTTCGGGGTAATTCAATATAAACAGACGTTGAAAATATGAGAAAGGATATTTGATTAATAAAAATGGGTGTCGGAAATATAATATTCTTTATGAATAATATAAAAATAAAGTACGGAAGATATCATGTATTTTTGGAATTACACAACGATCCCTGAACAAAGGGTGTTAAAGCTTTGCTAGTTTAAATAATATCGTATATCGTTTAGTATAATATGTTCGTTTGAATTTGAATATTTTTAATAAAAAATGCTTCCTTAAAATAAAGTATCTTCTTTTTTCAATTGTTGTTGATAAAAAAAAAAAATATTTCATAAATATTTTGCCACTGCACTGCAAAAGCTTATTCCTAACATTAAAAGTAATAATCCTTTTAGGGTGTTTACTGTCGATTCTTGGCACAACAACGTAGATTGTATGGAATAAATAATCTTCAATATAAAACTGTGGTATACGTTACTACTATATGTATATGCATCTTAATGAAGCTTCTTTCGCCAGAAGTTTCCATGCAAGAACTGCAACTGCAACCTGTACTTCTGGAGCGTTGGCAGATAAAGCCATCTATATATACAGTGAAACCGCGATTCTAAGTTTTTCAAGGGACCGTATAAAACAAATGATTAATGCAGGAAACGATGAATGCGGGAAAGTTTTATATGTGAACTAAATGCAGGGACTATAGAAAATGAACGCACCACGCGGGAAAACGTATAATGCGTATATAGCTTCCAGATAACTAATCGTTCCTTGGTTATCTTGTTATTTTAAGAAATGGATGAGTTACGTGGAAGCTATAACATTAAAGTGACCTAAAGATGATTTTTAGAGTAAAATTGGCTGTAAATGACAACTTTTCAATTGAATAGTTTCCTACTTTCTATGGTTTCGGCGGTAACTTTGTGTATATTTTCCGATTATTGTAGAAAGGCATCATATTTAGATAAATAAACTCAATTATTTTTTCTACTTAGTATACAGTATTTCAGTTGGTAAAATTAGTTCTCTTCATCATTCTTCAAAACCAGTGATTCGCTTGGCAAGGAATATAAGAAATGAAACATTTCTTTTACTTACATATTTAAAAAAAAAACTTTCTGTGATTTTTGAAGCACTTTATACAATAATTAGACTTTACAAGATACAATAATTAGTCGGATTCCCTAGAGCGTGATAGGTATTTCGAATCTTTGTCATTAATTTTTTGATGTAATAAATATTTAGTTTTTAATCTTCTGTAATCCACACATTTTTTGCTTCTTTAGGAAGCATCATCAGACTGATATTTCAGTTGCATTTTTCGAAAAATATTTGTGTTTCCGCTTAGTAGAAACAAACATTTAATAATTCGTGCAAGCTAAAGAAGTAATTGAAACATTAATTAATAAGTAAAACAATTTCATACAAGTTTTATCGTAACTTTGATCGTCCCTGATATCTCCATACATGGACGTAAAGCATCAGCTTTACTTGAAATAAAGTTGTACAGGGAGCGAATTTTAATTATTGCAAGCCGATTACTGCCGTCTGTGAGCAAATTTAATTTTCTTCTTCCACTATTCCCGATGTTGAAATCCTCACAACTCGCGGAGCTTCGAGTTTTTTCCATGAAACTATTTTTAATTGGATTTTGATTAAAATAATTTTAAAGCAATACCAGTAAATATTCATTAGAAGTGTTGTGATACGATTAAAGATTTATCAAAAAATGATAAATTATTAATCGTATTTTTTTGTAAAATAAGTCATGTGTATTTTTATATATCGTTGAGTTAACAAATTGCAAACAATACTCTAAATTTAAATACTGGTATTTCAAAATGCTCATCCTCTGAGCGTAAAATCACTAAAAAGTGCCGATTTGCTGCTGCAAATTATATTGTTTACCTTACAAATTCAAATAGTTATTGGTAATTTTTTACTGTTCAAATTGTTTTTAGTGGGATTCTAAAAAATATTGAAAACATACTACACTATAATAGTTTTTATGGCACAATTTAGTGATGTAAAGATATTTTTTAAGTCACTAAAAAATAAAAATCTTAACTTATTGATTGTGTTGGAATTTACTTGGTAGAACTCCATTATAATACGGTGAGAAAAATAACAATGTATTTTCATTCTACAGAAATTATTTATAAACATATTTGTTTATGATTGAGTAGGCATTTACTTGGTATAACTCCATTATAATACGACGAAGGCGTAAGCCGAAATAGCTATCAACAAATATATAAAATAATTTATGTAGAACTAAAATGCATTGTTATTTTTCTTACCGTAACATATTTGTTGATAGCTATTTCGACTTACGCCCTCGTCAGAACTATCAATCTAGAGCAGTTCTGACGAGGGCGTAAGCCAAAAAAGCTATCAACAAAAATATAAAATAATTTCTATTGTTATTTTTCTCACAGTATTAAAAATCTTAACGCTATAAAATATAAATGCATTTTTATTGAAAGTTTGAAAAAAGGTGTTAAAACATTAAAATCAATCATTTAAAAAAATATTAAAACATATTTTTGTTGATTGGAAGATAAATAAGCTTTTTAATTTAGTCATGAAACTAAGTTCGTTTTTATTTCAAGCACTTTTGTCATTGTCAGCCACGATAAAAATTGAAATTGTTTTTTTTGCATTTAATTCACTGAGTGAGAATATTTGATGTTCAGTACACAGTAACTAAATTTGTTATATTCTTCGATACGCTGAAAGGGAAAAATTGGTCAGATAAATAAGTACATTGTTTGCTGTCACCCTTCAATAAATCAAATAATGTTATCCGATTCAATGCGACGACTGTTGCAATCTCCGATGACAATCAATATCAAGCAATATACGTGATATTTATTTGTCAGAATTCTTTGGTTATTAAACGAAAGACGAAAAATATTCAGATATGTACATTGTTTTATTTCACATTTTAATAATTCAGTCTGGTCCTTGGTGCAGTCTTTGGATAAACATTCTTCTGTTACGGACCGTCCTGATTCGAATCCCTATACAATCAGGATTTTTCAGGAAGACAATGGGTCTTTGTGTTGTTACAAATTGCTAACCCACTAGTCCTGTCCTAGTCCTGGTATCCTTTCAATCCCTACTCTCTTGAAAAAAACCAGGTTGGAGTAACAGGCAGTTCTTGTAGAAAAAAATATCACTTTAAAGGTGTTCACTGTCAATACTTGGTGGAATGGCATTATAATGTGAATAATAAAACATTTTTAGTACTTACTCCACATTAATTTTATTAGATTCAGTTGATGAAGTTCGTTTTATGTGAAACCGTTCCTGATCGAATAAATTTAATGTGGAATAAGTACATACTAAAAATGTATATTGAAAAAATATGTCGAGGAGTCCATATGCTCTTCGTTGGGAGCGGACATGGATAAAAAGTATTCGTTGCAATTGACATTACAAATCAGTTCTTATTATCACTTGAAATTAAATAATCAATCATGCATGATGAATTTATATATGTATATAGATATTTTTCGGTTCACTTTGCCATGTCGCGCTAAATTCCTTTTCATTTGATGCAATAGTATCATTTTATTGCAATCTACGATGACTATCCAAAAAGAATTTATTTTGAAAATCACGTTAGATCGTAATCTATCGAATGAGAATATTTGATTGAAATATTTCTGTTTGCACATCAGGCGTGGTGAGGTGCAATAGATTAACGCGAACGCATAGATTGTCACACTGCACGATTGATCGACTCTCTCAGATGAAAGGAGAATAGAGTCATCAATTATCATCAACGTAAAATTTTTGGAGGGGAAACCGGGCTTTATCGATATAGCGGCTACACCGAGAGAGCTCTCGGATTTTGATGATGCATTTGTGGACTGCATAAGTATTGTGCAGTTAAGCAAGTGCATTCAATGCACTGCCATATAGTGCTGAATTAATAACGAAGAATTGTTTTGGAGATTTCCATGAAGAATCGATTTATTTTGTTTAATCGTTTTCAATTTTCACAGCACTGGTCGATTCAAATATTTGCCTAAGGTTATTAGAATTTGGGTTTTTGATTTTCGCAAGTTAAATGCAGAATCCATGAATATTTTGCAGAATTTTATAAAATATTAAATACTCATATATTAAGGAGAGACACTTTCTTTCATTCCACATTATTTAAACGATAATAATTATTAAAATAGTAAAAGAATATATACACAAACGTTTGTACAATAGAAACCGATACATTCGATGCTGATAGATTTTATTTATATTATATATACATATATATTTATTGCAATTAGTTGTTGACTGTAGAAAAAAGATACGATGTTTTTTATTGTTAATACACTAAATAACGTTTTTTTACATCACATAAAAAAACAAATAATTGTTGTGATGCCCATAGTTTTTAATGTTATATAATCTTACATGTACTATAGATAAAGGTAACCCGTGATTTTTTTGTAAGGTGATTCTTTGTCTACTATAAACTATTTAAAAAAAACGGTTATCAATACCAGTGAAAGTAATAAGTTATAATATATATTATATTAGATAATAAATAGCAGAAGGTTTATGGAAATATCATCGTTTTCTATAATTTCATGACAAAGTAAGAGATGGATACATAATTTTTGATATTCTTTCAAGTCATTTTAAAAGCATAAGATACATTTAATAAATTAGATCCAAAATAAATCAATGAATACTCCCGATGCGCCTTTTATAACAAAAAATAATTGTATGGATGAAATGGATTATTTGGCAGACCACTCAGTCATTTAAAAGAAAATTAAAGCATATTTTGCGGTCATAGGTATAAGGTTTTTTTTATTATTGTTCGACGAAGTTATTATTCTATTGTCATTTGTGACTGCTTCTCAAACAAGGGGCCGCAAAAGTTTTTCCACGCTTTTATTGTAAAAAAATATTCTACTTTCTATAAAATAAAGTAAACTTAAATCAAACTTTACGATTCAATAGCAAAGTACTTATCAAAGTATGAAGATAACACGGCTCAGCATTAACAGATTTTTAACACAATGGTGAACTGGTAAAAAATAATTATGTTCATTTAGGACAGTGATTCTTAACCATATTGAAAGAAGCGCCCCCTTTACCATAGTAAAAATATCCAGCGCCCCCCCCCAAAAAAATGAAAAACAAATAAATAATATGATTATTTTTATAGACATTAAGCATTTTTATAAACATCAAGGATTTCATTTTAAAAAAATGAGATCATTGACCCTCATGTGACTGCTATTTTCGTAATATTAGGTTCAAGTTTAGTTGAACACAGTCTCAAATCTCTTCTTTGGCTTATCTGTAATCGATTTCGAGTTTTTTTTTAATATATGCGTTACAGCGCTAAAACCCTTTTCTACTAAATATGATGAAGGAAATCCTCCAATGGGTAATTGTACCTCTTTCCACAGAATAGGGTATTGATGACGAAAATGGACCCAAAAAAACATCATAATCACATTGATTCAATACTATTTTAGCTTCACTGGTCATTTTGTAGCTCAATAAACTGCTTTTTTCAAATTTCACACTTTCTACATCTGATAAAAATGAATTTATTATCCTATCTGGTATTAAAAGTTCTTAAAAGTCACGATGTACGAGACAACGCAACGCCCACTTGAACTCGTGCAGCGCCCCCCAAATCCCAAAACTTGAAAAACGCCCCCAGACCATTTAAACGCCTACAAGGGGGCGCTGGCACCCCCGGTTAAGAAACACTGATTTAGGATGTTGAAATAGCTTAATAACATAACATTTATTGTGGAACTAAACACCTGACTGTTCATAACAATTGTACAATATTCTTTTTTAAGTCAAGTTAAGTTAAGCATAAAATGAATTTTCACTATAAAGCATCACATTTGATTATTGTTGGTCCATAAGATTGGTATTAAAAGCATCAATTTTAAGACCGCTGTTTTAAATTTGTTTTTGTGATCCATGGTTTGCTTATTGTAGGCCAGGGTTCTCCAGACTTTTTGAGAAACGAGCCGGATAATTTTTTTTAAAAACTTGGCGGGTCGGATGACAAATAAATTTGTGTTAGAACCCAATTATTAATTTATGTGTTCTAGTTTAATCATATAGTGTAAACAAATGTAATTTCTATTGGAATTTATAATAGAAACATTATTATTTTTTATGGGTTCATACGTTGTCGTATCTTATAAGTACCAATTGATGTGTAGAAATAAATGGTTGTGAATTTACATCTAAATAATGAAATTAAAAAAACAAATCTTATTTGAATATATTTTTTTCAAAAATCGAAAATTTTTGGAAGACCGTTGCTGTAGGCCATGGCTTGTTTCCAAAATAAGAGGACCGTTCTTGTAAACAGTTCCACAAGCACTGCTCTGCGCGGTCGAATTAAATAGTGTCAACAGCTTTCGCATAAAAATTCCGCCATACTCATCAAAACGGTTGTTCATGGCCAATGGGTCGTTAAAAATCACGCGAAATAAAACCCGTGCGGATTCGCAATTTATTATTTTTCATTTTTACGACGCATTATATTCCGCTGAATAGGTTCTACTTTGAACTAGATTCCGGGTGAATTGGCACTAGCTACAAAGGGAGATTGAGGTTTTTGCTAACAAAGGACACCCCGCCGTTCCGACGGTGAGTAACATATTTCATAGTGTAATATCATTTATATCACAATGGTACTGACTTCATAACAAAATAAATCATGTACTCTGGACGCTCGCCTCAATAAGAGTGACCCCCATCATCTGCACGCAATGCAAACAATAATGATCGCTCATGGGGATGGTCTATTATTATCGACACTCGGGTAGCGGACATTTCGCAGGGGTAAATTGTTCACTTACTCGACGTAAAAAGATGACAGACAAATCTTGTAAATGAATACAATCGTATTTATGTTTTCGTATGAACTCTTTCTTTATTGACATCATGAAATTATTTATTCAAACAATTGAAATAAATCAATTCTTAAATAATACGTCGGATAACCACCTATTATATTAGTGGGTATTTCCATGCCATTATTTGGTAATTAATTGTAACGATAGCGTATTTAAAATACCTGATATTTGTAATTTTACGCAACAATTACTTACACTATTCATTGAAACTCGTTACAATACTAACAAAAAATTAGTACTTATTCCACGTAAAATTTATTGGATCAGGACCAGTTTCGCTCATGGCGAGCATTGTCATCTGAGCTGAGACTGAGCATTGTCAGTCGCCATGAGCGAAACAGGTCCTGATTCAATAAATTTGATGTGGAGTAAGTACTTGTAATGTTTTATTGTAATGCCATTCCACCAAGTATTGACGGTGAACACCTTAAAAGTAAAAAATATTTACCATTAAGCTTGATGATCAAATTTGAATTGTTTAAATTGTTTTCTTTGTGAGATTTGTCACTAACAACCCGGGATTCGAATAGATGTCGGGTTACTAAATAACAACAAGCCTCTTAAAAAAACTTGTTTAAATACTAGTATCGAGATTTAAATATGTTTCACAGTAGTAGCGGAAACGTTTGCTTAAAATCAAAAATTCAAGAGCTCCAAATTGTCGAATGACTGAAAACTAATAATTATGGCACAATTTTCTTGTAATGTGAGATACCAGTTGCAAGGAATGTACAGCTGATCACAAATTTACCTTGATATGTGAAATAAATCGAAAATATAAACAAGCCTCTTAAAGTGACGGGGTGCTGGGGATGCAAATCTAGTTTCAACTATTTTCCGTACTACGGAAACGGTGGAGTCAAAAATTCAAACATCCAAATCGAAATTGATGCTATATTGCACAAGTTTTTTAAAATCCAATTTGAATACCAGGAAAGGACTGTGAAAAATGGTTGAATCAATGATTTACCTTGATATGTGAATATAAACTTGTATATAAATATAAACAATTCCGTGCTAAGCTATTTTTTGAAATTGATTTTTTCTTCGTATACCTTTCACTTTAGAGATTTAATTTAATTTCATATAATAATATCTTCTTCATATGTTTGCGTTTGTGACATAATGATTATTGCGCACCCTGTATGTAATTCAAAACAAACAATATCTTCACGAAGGATATTCGTATCCCTCTTTTCCACATTGCGTGATTCTAAATCGGATAATTAGCTCTGGAACACCGTCTTTCGGCTGATACGCCACCAGGCTTGGCGTATATTCTGAAGTGTGGAAAAAATATCACAGGAAGCTCACTTGTCGAGGGTGCCGCAAAAGTAATTTATGATTTCTGAGATACAAATCAGAAACAGGCTTGTATTTTAATTAGTGATTATAATAGATAACCGAAATGGCTCAACCGATGATATTTGCTTGTGAGTGGTAAGTTTATATTAAGGAAGAATTTGAAACGTTTAGTGTTCTTCTGCAGGCAGATACATACCTTCTTTCATCGATGACATTTAAAAGATCAGGGATAGAGAACTTGCAAAATAAAATAACATAATGTTTATTTTTTGAATTGATGAAAATACTCCTATTTATACAATAATAATCTCTCCAAAAAGTGAAGTTTTCAAGTTAAAAACAAAACGTATGCTCAGATGAGCTTTATAGTGACTTTATCCGGTCTGCATTGCAAAATTTGTGGCCTTCCTACATGTAAAGGTTTCCTACCCTGTTCAGTAGTGGATAGTTTTTTTAGGTTTTTGTTTTTTGAATGGTTTTTTGATTCATTTGCATTTTCACCATTGAAGAGCTTTGTGCAAATCTCGGGTTCAATCCCCGGCAAGGTTACCAATTGAAAAAAAAGATTTTGGGTTTTAGATTTATCGTTGATTTTGTCAAGATCCCATTTACCATGTTAATCTCATGTGCATAAAAACGTTCCAAATATTTTTTTTAAAAAAATATAAATAAAAAAAATATATAAATATAAAATAAATAAAAAGTTTGAGTGAAAAGGGAATTTATTTGTTGAAATACTAAAGTTTGCTAAACACAGTAAAAGCATTTTTACTATTTTCTCTTGCTGCGTATGTGATTATTACATTTTAAAGTTTTACTAAAATATTGAATAGAAATAAAAAGATAATTTTTGCCAAATATTTGGTGGTGAATACATGAATACTATTTTAAAATGGACATTTACTGGCGAAAGTATAGCCAATATTGAATTGATTTTTTGGTGCGCTTTCATTGTTACTGTTACTAAGATAATGATAGCAAAACAGTTTAACGATATAGTGCTACGACTTTCTTGAATGAAGACACTAGTACAAAGATATAATATCCAAGATTAATTCAATAAATCAGCGCACAACGGAATCGATTTTTTAAAGACCGGAATTGGCACAAAATTACTAAAATATCAAAATGATTAAATAATGCCATTAATTATCAGTGTTTCGAATTCACACAAATGAAGTTCAGCTATGTATGTTGAATTGAAGTAAGTTTTATCATTAAACTTGTTGAATATTGCAAATGAAAATAAATAGGAAAATCAACAAAGGAATAGTGGTAACGAGTTTTCCTTTATAACTAGTGAATCCATGATAGTCAGCAGTCCAAACGGAACAAATTACAAATAAATAGTAAAAATATTTCCATAACTATGTTATTCAGGTTTGAAATAAAATGAAATGTGACAAAAAATGTGTTTATTTGCTTGGTTTGCCCGTAATGATTTTTGTTCCGATGTTTGTTTGAGAATGGAGCAGAGCTAGCACCCATTTTCGTGGAATCGAGTAATATTATATCTTCAGTTAGTATTACTTTGTTTGTATACAATGTAAAGATAAGCTGTGAATAAATAATAACAATTTTACTCTTTACTGAGATAAAACGTAAACGTAATGATAATAAAACACGCTCATTTACACAAAAAAAACCACATTCATATTAAAGCTTATTCTGTGCTTTCTTATTAAAATCTCAATTTAAAGTAATAACGTATTTACGTAAAAAAAATCATACGAAAGGGAAGAACTTATCATTTTTTAAAACACTCTTAACTCAACTCTTAATTTAAATAAAAAACACATTGGTTTTGTATAGATTCCACATTTATTGTGTAGAGATCAAGACCAGTTTGGCTCATCGTTGCAATTTTCAAATACAAATTCATTCCTCTGGGGAGCACAAAGTTTAATTGAAATATAAGCTAAAAATTTAAATATTCCTTTCTGGACTTGACCATGTTTTGACCGTTTGTATTGTTAATATCATGGCCAGTATTCAATTCATTTGGAAATTTAGAATTAAAAAAAAAAACTGTTTAAAGTTTTTCTTAATCCGATTTCACCCAATGCAAGCATTATCAGATATCAATGCCCGCGACGAGCAAACCCTCATTTGAGCGATTTTTTTCAAATTGCAATAATTTAATAAAGAAAGTAAATTGACGTTTAGCATCTCACTCATAGTGGTGAGAAAATTGAAATATTATATGCAATCAGGTGAATTAACTTATTATTATTAATATTTAACTTTAATTATAAGAGCATAAAGCGTTCTGGCAAGCTGACATTTATTAAATATTTATTTTCATAAACTTCATACAAAGCCAAATAATATAAGAATGCGATAGTAATATCGCCTGAATGTTTCCTTTGCGAAACAAAAGTGCTTTTGTCACAGTGAATGGCATTGACACATATTTATAGAAAACGATTTTGACGTAAATGGCGGTTTTGGCTCAATCCCCTATTGTATTTCTGATACTAATACAGTCATCACAGATGCTGGCGTAATTGACAACATCTGTTCTCGATCCCTCTGTGGTTAATGGAACTCTGACTTGAGATTTTCAATACTTGAATGCATAGCGACACATTTTACAAACGGTCTACAGAAAATTGAATTATAATATTAACAATAGAATATATATTATGTATCACCTTAACTATGTATTGTTTCGATAGCTTAGTGAACAAGTATGAGTGCAGTACTTTGTACACAACAACCAAGCTGTATTTAATCCTGGTCGAATATATTAGCCAATAGTTTGTACGATTTTACATTACATATCATTGACTTTTAAACGTTAGGCTTCGCTATAATATATTTAAATCACAAATACCTAAAATATCACACAGCATAACACAATTTTAATTGTTTGTATTTTGAACTTTTCCATGAGTTTTGTCGCTAACGACCCGGAGCTTCGCCTTTCGGCATTTCAAGTGCACGGATGTACTTGAACTGACGCGTTTTAAACAGTTTGTATCGTTCATATATAAAAATTAGTAGATCACTAAGTTAAATGACTATTAAAATGTAAATTAGAAAAAATTGAATGTATACAACTTACAATGAATTAAGTGGGTTTGTTATAATTATGGGGATTTTCGAAAATATTAATGACCAGATAATAACATAGGAATATCTAAAATAAATCTTCGGTTTTATCCGACCTATTATTAATGAGTTGATTCATTTTAAGTCTTTGAATTAAATATTTATTGATAGCAAGTGCTTGAATAATTAATAAATGACAATTATTTAAAAGGGTACAACAGTGGTGAATTTGGTAAATTAAATTTTAAAAAAAAACACTTTTAATCGCTTGAATTCTTTACTTTTCCATGAGGTGTGTCGCTAATAACTCTGGATTTGCCTTTCGGCATCTTAAGGAATTTTAAGTGCACAAATGGATTTGTAGTGATGCAAGCGAAACCCGGGTAGTTAGAGACACGATTTATGTAAAAGCACAAAATTTGTACGATTCCATAAAACATCTTCAATCGAAATCTTCAACGTAACATAATAATATATTTTTGTCCTAAACTAAGCCATCGGTTAGCAATATCGACTGAACCATTTTTCTAGCCACGGCTTGTTTCCGTCATATTATTTTATCTTAGAATTAAATACTGTAAAATTGCGATGTTAACAACGTAATGGATAACCAACTCGACCAAGCAATTCATAGTTAAAATCTGACCTATTCGCTGTTTATTCAAACACTGTAGTCTGTAATCGTTAGATCGTGTACAGTGCACTCGTGGCGCGTTGGCACTGGCTGCTATAAATCAACACTGACCCTTGCCCTGGAATTGCACCTCGCATATGTGCCATCGCTGCAACGAGATCGTGAATGTTGCCACGTGGGGGAAATGAAAGAGCTTTGTACCTATCATAATAATTTACGCTTGATTTACGCCGGGCAAAGTTGCCCCGCAAACTCGATTCGAATCCCATTACGTTAGTTTTAAATCTTAGTAAAGCTTTCAGTGAACGTAATAATCAGAAAGTTGTAAGCAGGGCTGTGGAGTCGGAGCTTTTTGGCCGGAGTCGGAGTCGGAGTCGTCGCGGCGTTTCGGCCGGAGTCGTACTCGGAGTGGGAAATTTTGAAAAGTTTGAACTTTTTATTTTTGCATTTAATATGTCAAATTTGAGTTTTGGCCGCATTGATAGGGTTGATATTAATTGAATACACATAAATAGGAAAATTTGGGGAAAAAAGTGACGATATTAACCTTTTTTTAGTCGGAGTCGGAGTCAAATTTTTGGTCAATGTCGGAGTCGGAGTCGTGGTTTTGGTAAATGCTGGAGTCGGAGTTGAAGTCGGAATTTTTTAGACCGACTCCACAGCCCTGGTAGTAAGTAATGTGAAAATGAACTTTATACTTTTACGCTTTGTTGCTAACGACCCAGGTTTTGTTTTCGGCATTTTTAGGCATTTCAAGTGCACAAATGAAGTTCGTATTTCATATAAATGAATAAAAGTAAGTCACTAAGCTTAATAATTAAGAATATCACGTGAATGAATAAGCGAATTTTTTGATATTGATGAAGTTAATTAAATTGGATAAGTAATCGCAAGGGTAAATTAAAATTTACGTGTATTTTATGTGATATCGTAAAAATAAGCAACCAGTTAAAAGTATGGAAATGCCTACTGATTTAATATTGATTGGATTTGTCCGACATTTAGTTAAAGAATTGCTCGATATTATTGAATTTATAATATACTAGCTGTTAGGCGGCAAGCGTTGCAATGCCACTCAAATGGATGAACGGTATAGGAACGCATACGGGACATACAAACAATCATTATTTTTTGTTTGTAAATAATTATTAAACCTTCGTCGACGTTCACACAAAAAATCACCAAAGTTTTATCGCAATAGGATGAACGGTATGAGATGTAAAAATACGTACGGTGCAAAAACACATTCATTTTTATATGTTTGTATAGGTAATTAAAAAACTTTTGTAGGCGTCCACACAACAAATTACCAAATCTTTATCGCAATCGGATGAACTATTTGAGAACGTAAAAATCTTCTCGAGCGTCTACACAACAAATCACCAAAGTTCATTGCAATCGGATGAACCGTATGGCAGCTCATAGAGTACGAACAAACAAACAAAAAATTATGGATTTTTATATATCAGAAGATAAGATGAAGATTATTTTTATTTATTTAAAGGATATTGGTAACAAAATGGAATAAAGAAGATTCAGTTGCTCATTCAAAATTGGCGAAATATTCAACTGTGCCCTATTTATTTCTTGGTAATATTATAAAGCATCACCCGAGTTGTGATTTAAAAATATAACGCCTTCATCAGCGTTGAATGATTAATTCGAAAATAGCAGATATCATATGGCTTATGTTTATTTGCTATCTGAATTATTTGATAGCCTTGTATCAAGAAACCTAGCCATTAGCAATAAAACTCATGGAGAATTAAAAAATTCAAACGATTCAAATTTTTAAGCAGTCGCCCTACTCAAATCTTTTTTGTGATAATGGATGAATATGTAAGAGAAAATAGTGAAATTATGTTCAAAATGAAAGGTTAATAAAACCAAGGTGTGATTAACTTACTCGCAAATCTAATACTCCGTATAAACACTGGAATAATAATTTTAAGTGCGTATTGCATCATTAATATGATGCTCCTCTACGGAGTAACTTACTCTACTTGCATTAAGTTAAGTCCTCTGAAATTCCCAAAGTATACTCCTCATATAATACCTCAGCTGCATGGCTTTCAGGCTAACTAACACATGAAATGTTCATCTTTCGCCATACGTTTGTCAGGCTTTACCAGTGTTGTCGACAAAATTACGACGTATAATCATTTCACAGAACCTCAATAAACTCGGGTACAGAAACCGCTGAAGTATTTTTGATACAAAACCCACATTCAATGTTATGAATTTTTGAATTGTTTGTCTAATGTTTTTTGTGAGAATAGAAAAAAAGAGATCGGATATCGTTACCTTCGAAAAGGTTCTAATTGTTATTTTTGCCTAAAATGTCCCTTTGGTTGGAAATGCTTGTATTTACCGCATTCTATCATATATATGAATTTCAGAATTATCTAGGATGAATAACGGAGTTAGTAGATTTCTCAGAGTTGCACTGCATCTGTACACTTTTTTTACTAAATTTATTTGGCAATGTTCCAAGATATTCATCATTATTTCCATCATTAAATTGATGGAAATAATGATAATAATATAGTATAATGCATTCCAAGTGCACGGATGCACTTGAACTGACGCGTAGTAAACAGTTTGTATCGTTTATATACAAAAATATAAGTAGGTCACTAAGTTAAAAGGTTATTAAAATGTAAATTAGCGAAATTTGAATGAATACAAGTTTCCATGATTTAAGTGGGTTTGTTATAATTACGGGGATTTTTGAAAATATTAATGACCAGATGGTAACATAAGAATATTTAAAATAAATCTAGGGTCCTATCCGTCGTCTCGTTAATGAGTTGATTGATTTTAAGCCTTTATTATTATATTACATTAATGATAGTAAGTGAATTGATATTTAATAATAGCAAGTGCTTGAATTGTAAATAAATGACAATTATTAATAAATGACAATAAATTAAAATTAACAATTATTTAAAAGGGTACAACAATGGTGAACTAGGCAAATATAGTTGCTCGTTCAAAATTGGCAGACCGTTGAGCTGAGCTCGATTAATCTCTAAGATTTCTTGATAAAATAGTTTAAACTCACCCCTGTTAGTATGTAACAACTTAATGCCTGAGTCAAAATTAAACGTATGGTTTTCAAGAATTAAATGGTTGGCGAAGGTGGAGGTATCTTTTTAAGCGAAAAAGCGGCTAAATGCTCAGCCACTCTTATATTTAAGGTTCTAGCAGTTTTACCAATATAAAATCTGGGACACTCACTACACTGCAATCTATAAATCCCAGATTTGTTTTTATAATCAATAAGATCTTTATTATTTATCAAAATTTTACCTAAAGAGTTCTTACAGTAGAAAGCTGGTCTAACACTTTCTGAGAGCTGTTTTTTTATTTTTAAACTGGTGTGTCCTATGTAATTAATTCTCCGCCAAAACCTCATATCACCTGAGTCTTTCGTTGTTAATCCCTTGTATAAGATTTGTTGTGCTAACTTAATGCGTTTTTTATATAAAAGATTGTCTATAAGAGACATATCATAACCATTGTTAATGGCGATTTGCTTAATGATTTTTAATTCAAGATCAAAATTTAATTTACTCAAGGGAATACTGACAAGTCTGTGAATTTCCGAATGAAATGCAGCTAATTTGTACGACATTGGATGTAATGAGTTTTTATGAATACAAGCATCTGAAAAAGTCGGTTTACGAAAGATCGTGAAATCGTGGGTATCGTTTTTAATGTTAATTCCCTTTTGCATTGTTGGTCATTAAGTTGCCATAAAAACGAATACGAAAGAAAATATGTTTGAATTTTTATTGGCGAAGACATTTAGTCAAAATGTAAAAAATTTGTCTTTTACTGAACTTTTCCCGGCTTTTATTATTAATAATAATGTTTATTACTTACGTGAAGGTATTATTTGACATTTCTTTGGCAGAAAATTAGATTTTTTCCTTGAATTTGGACATTTTAATTGGCGAGAATGGGCTGTCACCAAATTAAATAAAGTTTGTGATTTTATTTTAACTATATTTTGAATGTTAGATTTTGTGATATAATTATGTCGAATGATATAACATTAAATAATTATTGATGGCTTAGTCCGAGCGACGCCGGGTAGCAATCCTAGTTATTTATAATTATTACGGAATAAGAACCCAACTTAAAATGCGATTATCAGGAAATGTGTAACCTGAAAGGGCTTCTCGAAAACGCGTCTTTTTAGAAAAAAAAAGATTATTTCTACTAACTAACAAAACTCAATCGACAACTTAAGGAATTTATTTCTTTAAAAAATTAGTCCACTGTAACAATTATACAATAGTATTCCCATATTTTCTGTACAATCAACTTTCGTAATGTGTATTGCCAAAATAGTCTACATCTCTTTTTACTCTATTATTATGAGTTGTAGTCTTAGAGTATTATTGATTGAATGGAATTGACTTGGTAGAACTCCATTATAATACAGAGAGAAAAATAACAATGTCTTTTAATTCTACAGAAATTATTTTATATATTTGTTGATAGCTATTTCGGCTTACGCACTCGCCAGGACTTTGTTTTAAACGTGCATTAGATCTTGTATATATACCGTTTAGACAGGGTACACACTACCTCTCCTTCTCTGTCCCACCATCTTAATTTTATATGGTAATAATAAGTTAATAAATGTGACAAATTGAATTGATGTATTTCTCGAAGTAAAAGCTAATCTGGGGTTTTTCCCACTTAGAAAATAAAAATTTATTCTGTAGAATTAAAATACATTGTAATTTTTCTCACCGTATTAGTGTTTTATGTTTAATTTTACAAAACTGTTGTCGAATATAAAAAGACAATAAAGATTCACTTCAAAATTATTTTAATTCTCGCATTAGCAGTGAAGCGATTCAATTAGTAGTCAAATTGGTGGATATAATTTATATCTGTTGCATTATCTTGGTGTACAATGACAAAATTTAAATGATTTTAGACGCTGTTTCGTATTGTATAATCTCACACGTTGCTACTCAGTGAATCTGCACATATTTGTCCAATAACAACGGAGATTACTTGCTAGAAGTCACAATTGCGAACGTTATGTACGCGAATGTTTAATTGCCTAATAAATCTGTTCAAAGAACAACAAGTTCTACAATCTACAAATTCTTCTTTATCCATAATTCTAAATACAGTAAGCGAAGTATTATATAAATCAATACGCAACATAATCGTAAGAACATATTCATTAAAGAATATTTTATGTCATATAAAATTTCTGTATTCTAAGCAGGGCTGTGGAGTCGGAGTCGTCGTGGCGATTTGGCTGGAGTCGTACTCCGAGACGGAAATTTTGAAAAGTTTGAACCTTTTATTTTTGAATATAATATGTCAAATTTGGCCATAAGCCGGGTTGGTAGGGTTGATATTTAATTGAATACACATCAATAGGAAAATTAGGCAAAAAAAAGGGACGATATTCAACTTTTTTAGTCGGAGTCGGAGTCGTGGTTTTAGTAAATGCTGGAGTCGGAGTCGGAGTCAAACTTTTTTTTACCGACTCCACAGCCCTGATTCTAAGTAATTAAACTGAACATGAAAAACATTCTACTAAAAAATTATACATTAATATTAGTAACATTTTTTGTACTAATTACTCAGTTAATTTATAAATATCAGGACCGGTTTCGCTCATCGTGAGAATTTCAACTGATCAACTGGTCCTGATCTTAACACATCGGCTATGGGAGAAATTTAGACATAAGAAAAAACAACGCGTATTCCACGTTCCTCGTAACGAAAATGACTGTCGAATAAGTACAAGAAATGTATTATTTTTAGTAAAATAATTTTTCACAAAGTATTGACAGTGCACAATCGGTATAAATAAAACGTCAAAATATAAAAAAAAATAAGCATTCTATTCACTTCGTTGATAAAACCAATCACCGTTACTGAGTGCAGTTTAAGAAAATATTGACAATCCTTTCCTTTTTTATTAAGTTCCAGAAATCGTTAAATCAAAAAAAATCAAAGAATGATTAATTTCATTTAATGGTTTAGCCCACGTGCTTTAAACTGGTACGGTTAAAATCTTAAATCGTTGACTCTTCAGCTACAGGATTTATCCTTAACCTTAACTCGAAAAAGGATTGTCAAGTAGTCAGTTGTCATTAAATTTCGTATGTTCGTGCTCCATTAAGAATGCATATATGTACTTAATTTTGGGAAATCGACACCATACTTTGAAAAGGTTCTAACTGAAAAGGTTGTAACAATGAGCAAGTAAAAATGTTTCAAATTAATTATTTTAAGCATATTTTTTCACAACTCTTGCTAAGAAATAATGATCTTAAAAACCTAATGATGGAGATAATGATGACAATCTTAAAACTTTGTTAAACAAATTTAGTAAAAAAAGTGTGCAGATGTAGTGTAACTCCAGAATTCAACCATAGATAATTCTGAAATTCATATTTGTACAATGCGGTAAATACAAGCTTTTCCAACCAGAAGATCATTTTAGGTAAAAATGTCAATTAGAACCTTTACAAAGTTAGATAACGATATATTGATGGAATTGACAATTGCTTGTAGAACTAAACTAATAAGTTTTGTCAAAAAATTGTACAGATGCAGTGTCAATTAAAACCTTTTCAAAGTATGGTAACCAAATTAAGAAAGAAATGATTAATGCGATTTGATTCTGTTTTATTTCATTATACGATATCTATACATAATAAAAAGGATTCCCACCAAATCAATCTCAATATCGTAAATTCAAAACGGATTATAGTGGAGTATTATCTAAATTCTAATACTTTTACTTTATAAACATAAATCATGCCTAAAATCGCTTTCACTGGGGGAGTGTAACACTGCCGGCATAAATTGCATTCTTTCATTTTTCCTCTCTTTTGTAGTTAAATCCACCCCATCTGCGATTATCATATTTTTCTTTTCGATAGCGCGGCACATAAGCCATGGGGGTGTTCCGTTTCGACCCCCTACCCTGGAATCCTCTCGGGGGATCAGGAGATGAAATATGAGAGACTTTAATTGATGTCGCATAATGGTGGTACATCGGAATAATAGGGAATTCACACGATGGTAATCGTTTTGCGCGGGAAAATTTAGAATATTTTACCCCATAATTCGGTGATATTTGTTTGTATGGTGAATATGATTATTGGTGCGCGGTGCACAACTGTTTATTTATATCCCCATATGTGTTTTATGGCTTTTATTCGATTACAAATATTACTATCGATTAAGTTTTTTATTATTGACAATCTATCTATTAAAGTCGTCATGTATTTTTTTTTGAAGTTTATTTCAAAATAATTTTACTTGTTGTAGTAAATTATATACTATTAAATGCTACACATGGCAAACAATATATAGTAGCTAAGGGTTTCAGCTGAAGATGCTTGATAGGATTTCAATTTAAAATTTGAATCGTTTGAATTTTGTACTTTTCCTTGAATTTGTGAAATTGAAATCATGGAAACCACAGCTCATATAAGTAGGTATTTCTGTATTATTATCTGGTTATTAGTGTAATCGATATTATATTTAAAATACCTATTAATAATAGCTTACCCACTCAATTAATTGACGCTCATTAACATCAAAACCTTCGCTATTTGATCTAGCATGCATTAATGATAATTAAACTTTACAAACTATTCACATAGAGTCAGTTCGAATTCACTCGCGCAATTAATATGCATGAAGATGCCGAAAGGCGAAACCTAAATCGTTAGCGACAAAACCCATGAAAAAGTATACAAATCAATATATTTGAGATTCATAATGACAAGGTTTAATTAAGAAGAAAGTTTTCAAAAGTGGTCAAATCCATTTGTTGAAAAACTGAGAATGTGAGATATTTTCATTACCTTTTCCTTAAGTTTGTGTTTACCATCAATATTTTAAAAATATGTTTTTAACTAAAGAATTACGGATAATGTGTAAAAATTCAAACTTTTCCATGTGAGTAAAAAAGCTCTCAAAAGTTTAATCTAAAACTGGCAGTTGAAAAAAAATATTTTGGAATTGACTACTTTTGAATATTGTCTCTAGTGATTTTTTTACCAACCAATTTGAAGGGTTAACGATAAATTCTTTTCATATAGATTTCATACATATCATATTGAAATAAATAAAGCACGCTGAAACTCAATCTTTGATTCACTTCTTCAGTTCGTAGTCCCAACTAAAGTAAAATTCATCAAGGTAAAATTAAACAAATTTCCATACGGATTGTTTTTTAAGAATCAATCTTGCTCGCTGAATGTTTACGTAGCAGATCAAAGCTTTAAAGGTTCTCGGGAAGACGAGGCAAGACACCTAAATAACATGTAAATTAAGATTCATAAGATTTAAATAGCGTAAACGTGTATCATAAAGTCAGGCGCATCAGTATGCACCCCGAGAGTTAGGTTCAATTTACATCCACAATACGAATGTTGGAAGGGCTTTCTACGTCAAGATTAAATAACGAATTTAAACAGATATAATATAAGCAGAGAATGTTTGTCTTCGTCGCTTGTATATATCGCAACTTGGCATTTTAACCCTTGAAAGACGGTCCCTAAAAAATAAAAATGTGATCTGAAGAGGGGTCTAATAACACCCCAGTGTGGTATGGTTTTATTGGCGTAGATTGCATTAAAAAAAATTAATATTGTTATTTGCTTTATCTTTATACATCGTTCTAAAACAAAAAAATCAAAATCAATAGCTTAGTTTTCCTATAATAATTCATTTCTAAGTCGCACATGAAAGAGACTACCTGATTGTGTTCATTTTCATTACAAATATAATCTATGTATAATAATGGCATCATCAAAACGGTGATCGTGAGCACTTATCTTCGCCTTTTTATGTAAGCAGCATCCATTTGATTTAAAACGTACGTTTGAACGAGGCACGTTTGAAATAAGAAAACGTCATTTTATCGCAAATGGGCAGTGAAGTTTGACTCCCGGCAATTTTGGCGACGATATAAAGGGTTTTTCTTTTTTATTCAATTGCGACGAAACTAATGGATGAAAATCATATTTCTTTTCTTCAAACGGTGTAAAAAGCAATGATTTAAGAATACCAAATTTTTACGCATTGTATCACTAATGGACTGTAGAATAACTGATAGATATTTAAGATAAAGTGGCAGTGGTGGTCGACAGTCTCACTCGCCGGCAAGGAAATGTTAACATAATATATATTGTTTGCCAGCATATTGCTTATTTCATCGAACATGTAAATATGAACCAATTGATTTACAACGTGTCTTAGCAATGCAATGCTGCTTTGTTGAAATTATTGTAATGTTCTTCCAAACGTTACATTGTCATACGTTGCCGATACTCTCTTTTTTATGATTCATTGAATAAAGTGGGCTTTTTCCATGTACAATACCAACAATAAACTTTTGTGCAGATAACTATTAGTTTTTGGAAGAAAAATGATAATGCTCCAGATGATATTTATAAATATATTTTATTTATTACATTAAGCCATTCCACTAAGAATTAGTAGTTGATGTTAAAAGTGAAAAGTATTGCTATTATAAAAAGGTACCATTACTAGCAATGAGCTAAGTTAGTAATATAAAATTTAAAATAACTTTGATTATTCCACGTATTGTGTAACTAACTGTGACACGTGTTTCGCCTCTTTCAGAGGCATCTTCAGACTTACTATCGCAAAGTTTGCTTAAGTAATGAAGCAAGATAAATTCTAACATTTTAACATTTTAAATTATGAAATTACAAAATGGATTACGGGTTTTTTTCCTTCTAAAGGAAACAAGGAAGGGGGTGATAGAATCAAAACAATGCAATAACATAATGATACTGATAAGGTGCAATCAATCAATCAATTAGATTGGGATTTTTCCTTTTTAAGGGACGCAAGAGAGGGTTATAGAATCGAAACAAATCAAACAAATATATTTCTAATGACGTTAAACATTACAAACTAATAAACTATAAACTAATGAGCTGCAATCAATCAGTTAGGTTGGGTGATTACTCTATTGATTGGGAATAATGTTAATAAAGGCGAGCATCCTGTCCTGTTAAGAATATTATTTAAATAATATATCTTTTTTATTATAAAATAATAATATTATAATATAAAAAAAAAAAAAATAATCAAAGTTATTTTTAAATTTTATATTAAAATGAACTTCCACAAAGTTACCGCCGAAACCATCGAAAAGAGCTAAGTTAGTCTTAATAACCACAAAACGTTTTGGATAAGTACACAAATGTGTCCATAATTTTATTGAACTGAATTCATTTCTACCTTGATTTGATTTTGATTGTTTTGACTTGTCTCCTCTTGATCTTTATATGGCTTAAAAAAGATCTAGTACAATTTTCAACTATGATCCCGGTTTTAATTACACGTAAAAGGCAAACCATTATTTGGCATATCTGATATAAATGAATTATTATAATTTTCGATTCTTTTATAACGAAGCTACCGAAAAAGATTTCACTAAAAATAAAATAGTAGACATTCAAACATTTTTATTCGATAATTATGTGAAAACAATTCATTTTTGTTAATTTTATTAACATCAAATAATTTATTGATTGAGTAGGCATTTACTCGGTAGAACTCCATTATAATACGGTAAGAAAAATAACAATATATTTTAGTTCTACATAAATTATTTTATATATCTGTTGATAGCTATTTCGGCTTACGCCTTCGTCAGAACTATGTTTTAAAACTTAAATTAAAAAATACACGTTTAAAACATAGTTCTGACGAAGGCGTAAGCCGAAAAAGCTATCAACAAATATATAAAATAATTTATGTAGAACTAAAATACATTGTTATTTTTCTTACCGTAACAAATAATTTCATAATGTTTGTATAATTTTATCAAATCCATTGGTCTATTTGAAAAAGTTTTATGATTAATATTCACCAACTCAAAATTTCTTTGCCTGCCATTAATATTTTCCCCATATTTTTTACTTGCATAATGAAAAAAAATGCATCTGTGTGGGAAGCCGCAAATCATAATAAATGTTTGCGAAATCCGGAATTCAGTATCTATCTAGTAAATTAAACTGCATTTTATTAAGGGAAGTTGCACAAAACACGTGACAAATTGCTGAACATTTTTCATGAAAACTTTTCAGTTACACGGTGGCTAATTAAGAGTTATTTAATTATTGTTTTTATGAGCTTTAACGAGCTTTACCCTCTTTTACTTTTATCACATTTGTTATCATTATTACTACTTTGTTTTGGAGCGTTCATAATTTGTTTTCTTTTTGCTTTTTTATTTTACTGCTTTTATTGATATTGTTTTTGTAGAGACATAATTTTAATGACGTTCAAAGAAAAATATATAATTATTTGAATGCATTTTTCATATTAGATAATTACTTATTAAACCAATAAAAATGAAATTTTTTAAGTTAATACATAGTTTTCATTTTGATTTTTTTTAAATATACTTGAAACCATTTGGAATACGCATTAACCTAAAAGAAAGTTTTTTAATTTTTTTTAACTTTAAACGAAATCATTATTGAGGTGTTTTCTGTTACACTGAAACGTTTATTGCCCTCATTCCATAATTAACATATTGAGATCAGTACCAGTTTTGCTCATCGTGATCATTTTCAACTGATCAGCTTATTGCTGAATACTTTTGATGGATTCGGCAGTAACGTTGCGGAAGTTCATTTTAATCTCTTATATATAAAACCGAAACGGGGGATGTATGTCTGTAATTCCCTTTTGCATTGTTGTTGCAAGTTCAAACAAACGAATTGATTTCGCTCGCGAAAGTTTCGACGGTAAATTTGTTTCGTTATCAATGTGTGTGTAGAGACTCCAATTACTCGAGTATCGAGTAGTACATATATAAAACCGAAACGGCGTATGTATGTCTGTGGGTCTGTAATTCCCTTTTGCATTGTTGGTCATTAAGTTGCCATAAAAACGAATATGAAAGAAAATATGTTTGATTTTTTTATCGGCGAAGACATTTAGTCAAAATGTAATAAATTAGTCTTCGACTGAACTTTTCCCGGCTTTTATTAAATATAATAATGTTTTTATTTACGTGAAGGTATTATTTGACATTTCTTTGACAGCAAATTAGATTTTTTCCTTGAATTTGGACATTTTAATGGGCGAGAATGGGGCTGTCAATATATGAAAGGGGCTGTGAAATGTCAATGCCAGTCTGAAATGTTCATTTTAATTCCATTTTAATTGACCTAGACTTTTGAATTTTGAAAAAAGTTGTTTCAACTTGGCCCGTCTGAATTTACGCACCGAGCTGAACATAACCCCAAACTGGTCCGAGCGAAGCCGGGTTCGTATAATAGTATAAAATAAAAAGAACTTTGATTATTCTACTTATTGTGTAACTAATGGTGACACGTTTTTGCCACTTTCAGAGGCATCTTCGGACTTACTATCGCAAAGTTTGCATGTAATTAAATTAGATTGATTCTAATATTTTAATATTTAAAAATGATAATGGAGTTAAGGATTTTTCAATTTTACAGGAAGCAAGGAGGGGACTATAGACACAATGCAAACAAGTAATTATACTACTAATTACGTTAGCATTACAAAATATCAACTATTGAGATGCAATCAACTGGGAAGGGTTAATCCCATTGGAAATAAATTAGTGCAGTGGCGAGCAATCTATCCTATGTAGTATTTTATTTTTAATACTTCTATTTATGTCTAAAAATTCTAAACTATTCATTTTTGAACCCTTTTTATTTACTCGGTGTAGTATTTCTACATTACAGTTTATTACTTGTCAATAAACTCAGGCTTTGTTACCACAATAACCACTTTAACTGATGTTTAATATTTTTTTCATATAGCCCACTTTCATATAAATACAGGAGCATTTCAAGAGACGTTTTCTTTTCAACAAATCACAATGCGGTATTTTTTATGAAATATAGCTAATACTATGAAACATAATATAAAATACATTTTCCAATGTAATCCAATGACTCATACATACATAAAAGCAAAAGTTACATCACTTATATTACTGGAAAAGATGTTTATCTACAAAAAAACTTTATCAAAGTGGTAAAAACTTTCTCACAAAAGTATTTGTTTATTTAGCCAAATGTATATAATAAAAAAACTGAAATAGAAACAATTTATGTCGTCACAAAGACCTTGTAATGCTTTTTTCATAAAATGCCGCGAACCGATTTTTTTCGGTTATGGTTTATGTTGTTTGCTTGTCATATAGCAACGTTTCGCCCGCAAAAAATCCAGCTCGCAATATTTCTGCCCTCCTGTCACATAATTCTTTTCCTGAGCGCCTCTATATTCCAATCTGGGGTGACAATTTTGCGTCTCGGCCCATCTTTTGACGTTTTGCCAGAATTTTATTTTTCGTCGCAAATATTAATCTCCGTTTCTTGAAAATTTGATGTGAAAATAATTATAATATTTTTTTTTTGAATGCGAATAGAGAATAAAACTTTTTTCTTTGGATTCCAGAAGGGTTTAGTTTTTCCAACTCACAATGAGTATAATATGAGCCCTTGGGAAGTGAAGCTTTTTTTAACCCATGTCCGCTCCCAATTTCGATCATATGGAACTCCTCACGAAGTTTATGTCAATATGATTTTTCGGCGAGTACTGCTTGTTACTCAATTGCTCAAACTCAATTTTTCGTAGAGAGTATTAGGGATGGAAAGAATACGAGGACATGGACAGGACTAGTAGTTAGCTAGTCGCTATCACTATGCGTCGCTCATTAGGGTTAGAAAGGATTTTTAACAACACAAACACCCATTGCTGTCGATCATAATTATTAGTTAATCAAGTGTAAAAATGTTGAAACTTTTCTTTTGGACTTTTTAGTTCAATCACGTTTTGCTCATCGCGATCATTTCGACAGACGCTCGCGATGAGTGAAACTCGTCCTGATCTTAACACATAAGTTACAGGTAGAATCTAGACATATGTAGAAACGACGCGTATATCATGTTCTCCGTAGTCAATGTGCTGGTAAATTAATCGTGGAATAAGTACAAACAAAAAATCATTTTAATTTATCCATAAAATGCATATCCACCAAAGACAGTAAACAACTTGAAAAATAGTCAGTGAATAAATTTATTGTGGGATATGTACAAAATATATATATTTCTTTAAATAGCAAGTATTTGTATTTTGAAATAAATAAAGCTTTTTGTTATCTTCCGCTGAAACTTTATAATATATCCTCTTTTATAAGAGTTAGATATGAAATGTATGAAAAATGAATGATTAACTGCAATCAATCAAGTCAAAGAAAGCTTGTTCATTTTATAGAAGCTTTATTAAATTTCACAAAATGGATAGTAAATTACAAATGAATGTAGACATATGTACATGAGCTAACTGAAATTTTTAATTTGGTGAAAATAATTTTCATTGTAAACCCAGTGATGCACAACTTACGGCCCGCAATAAAAAATAAAAATCACCATTTTTCTTCAGAACTTTTTACGATGATGGAAGAATAAATTTTCAATTTCTTAGACAGTAAAAATTTCTGTTGTTTAATCAGTTATACTATCGATGCGGCCCTCAAACTATCTGAGAATTGATTATCTGGCCAGGGCTGTGGAGTCGTTAAAATAAATTACGACTCCGACTCCGACTCAAACATTGACCAAAAACACGACTCCGACTAAAAAAAAGTTTAATTTCGTCATGTTTTTTTCCTAGCTTTCCTATTAATCTGCATTCAATTATATGTCAACCAACTGATCCAGCCAATAGCCAAATTTTACATATTATATGCAAAAATAAAAGTTCAAACTTTTTAAAATTTTAGACTCCGGCCAAGCCGCCGCGACGACTCCGACTCCCAAAAAGGCAGTGATGTACTGCTGTAAACAGTACTTTAAATAATTAAAAGTTATAAAAAAAAATATGGCGTCAAAGCTTCACGCTGTGAAGATACTTTTACTCACCTGTCATATTATACTAATCATCAGCTTTAGTAGTCATACGATGCGCAAAAGCTTTATTAGAAAAAAATATAAAAATATACTGAAAGCTTTTTCGTGAACTCATTTTTCTTATCGATATATTCAGACAGGCTTGCCACACCGCATGCACCTGTTTCGCGTCGGAGCCATAACGGAAATTTCCACGAATATTGAAGTATGGCGTACTTAGCCGTTCAACGCTAGTCATAATGACGTGGGAATCGCACTATACATTCGGTTCTTCGAGGAAAGCTCATCCCGGCAAACGGAATAACTCTTACATGAAAATTACGCAGTTGGATTCCTTAACTTGTATCCAGAAGTGGCATTGTCAATTTTATGATATCAGTCGTTCAGATCCAAAATTTATGTTATGAGATTTTTTAATGATTCATATTAGAGATTTCCAAAATATTCGGCAAACCGACACCTTACTTTGAAAAGGTTTTATCTGCTCTTGACCCTGTTTTGAGAAATAAGCGTTAGAATTTTTGATTGATATTACGTTATTCAAAAGATAAAATTCACTTCTAACTATGAGCAAGTAAATATGTTTACATGTAACTTATAATAATTATATTTTTTCAAAAATCTATCCATTCTATTCGAAAGAAATGATCTCAATAATGGAAAAATTTTACCATTTGCAGGCATGGCTCACTTCAACTCTCAAAAACTCGTTGTATATCACCTTCAACCATTAAATGATTGCGACTAAAAAATTATATGATATAATAAATAAATTGATTCAAAATAAAAGTATATCTAATTTAAAATAACTTTAATTATTCCACGCTCCACTTACTGTGACACGTGTTTCGCCTCTTTCAGAGGCACATTCGGACTTACTATCGTACGAAAGAGGCGAAACACGTGTCACAGTAAGTAGCACAATACGTGGAATAATCAAAGCTATTTTAAATTTTATATTAAAAATATATCCATTCACTTAGTAACCTTATTCAATAAATTTATATACAAAATTTGTGACATACATTTCATATACATATATCATACAATAAAAAGCTACATAAATAATTGACTCATTATTCAATTAGTCATTTCAAAAAAAATTAGGTACAAATTATTTTTTCATGACTAATGCATCAAATTGTTTGGCAATCGTGTTTTTTTATGAATAACTCACCACGCATATAAATTTATGTCATATTTATGATAGGCAATGCTATACAAACCAATAATTTAAGCGTACAACGGTATTATTACGAATGCAGTAAAATATTTCTCCTCGACCTTGTCATTATATTATTGAAATGAAATGAGTATAAAATATATTCGGCCATATAAAACTATGGAGGTATTATAATTTGATGGCATATAACTTTTTTATATCATATTGAAAAAGAAATTACGTATTTGACTAGCAATTGCCAGGCAGCCTGTTTTTTTGCAGTCTATTTTACTAAAAATTTACGAAAGATACTTTTTTATGCAAGTAGTGTAGGATTGAAAACACCTAAAAATGAAAAGTGTTCGGAACGTTTTTATTTAGACAGCCAATGTATCTTTCTTTGCTATATATACTTGATCTAATGCACGTTTATAACATAGTTCTGACGAGGGCGTTAGCCGAAATAGCTATCAACAAATGTATAAAATAATTTCTGTAGAATAAAAATACATTGTTATTTTTCGTTTCACCGTTTTATAATGGAGTTCCACCAAGTAGATGCCAACACAAGCAATCTCTTTCTTTGCTTAGCAAATTATTTTTGAAGTTAATTTCATACTGATCCGTTGTGCAGTGGTCAATGTTTTTTTTTGGGTATCGTGACGGACCGCTCGGCTTAAATTCTTTGTGCGAGCAGATTTTGTCTCCAATTTGTTCGAAGGCGATGGGTGTTTGTGTTGTTTCAAACCCCTTCCCACCCTTCCAGTTCTTACGACTTAAGACTGAAAGAGAAATCGAACATCTAAGTAACTGAGTGACATGTTTCCGATCCCAAGTGTGAGTGTCATTATTGGATGAGTGTTTTGACTGGTAGTATTGCCACATTATGTATAAAAAGCATAAAATATATATCGGTGGTGTCTGGGCGTAACATGATCGGTGAGAAAAAAAATTACAGAAGGATTATTCAAAAAATATGTATGAAAAAAAAAATAGAGTAGGTAAATTATTATTCAAATAGGTTTGTTTCACCAATCATCGAGATAATAACGGTTTTCAGGATAAACAAATTATTCATAGTGAAATATAAATTTATAACAATTTTACTACATTGAAAATAATGAATTAAATAAGAGTATTTCAATTTTAATAATTAAATGATGCATTTTTATAATATATTTATAAATCCATTATAAAAATATAGATTAAAGAGAAATGGAAGGTGATCTTTTATCAGATAGAAGTATAATTATGTGCTGTACAAAGTCATACAATCCTATGAAGTATTGTAAGAGTGATTTATCAACTACCAAAACTTTTCTGGCCCCATTTTATATCATTACTTTCACCCAAAAATTTGAGACGCTTAAATACTTATGCACTTGAAGCGAGCATCGTGTAAAATAATTTTTAATTTATTGTCTACCGAGTAAAAAGTCTGTGAAATTGTTTCAGAGTAAGTGATGTAAGTCAATTTTTTGTACTAATTCCACAATACATTTATTCGAATAAAGATCGGTTTTTGTTCATCACAAGTATTATCAACTCATTATAAATATATGTATACAAAAGCTTAGCAAGGCATGACAAACAATTAGTACTCCAAATATGCAAATAATTGAAAGACAAGTAAAACAAAATAAGCACAATTGTTATCAAATATCCTAGAATTAAAATGTTTATTATAAATTCTCACTATAGTATATTTGATATTGATTGTGTTTTGGTATTTTTTCTAGACTTTTATTTCAAGTATTTGCATATTTCTAATATCAATTGTATGTCTTACCTTTATTAGACTTTATTATATTTTATCAGTTAATAATGTTCACGATAAATTAAACCAGTCGTGACTTAAAACTCCAATTCAAGTATCAAATACTTAATACTCGTATTAACTCGTCTATTTGTCAAGTACACGATACTGGAGTAATTTAAAAAATACTCAAGCAGTACTCGTAATTTATAGATTATTTTTTTTTTTATTTTAAATAGGAGACAAAAACATGATAGCACTATTTTACTCATAGAAACTTTTAAGCCATCGTCCACAGCAACAGCGAGAATCTTTTACTGCGGGGAATAAACCGTTTAATTCTCTATTATTTTCGAAATATATGTTTCATAAATTGAAATAAATATATTAATGCAATAAAATAAGCCTATTTATTTACACAAATTTGAATTAATAATGTATATTTTGGTAAATCTGAAACCACTCGAGTATTTTAAAATTTTACTACTCGATACTAGAGTAGTTGAGATGTCGAGTAATTGGAGTATCTAACTCGTAACCCTTATTCATGCCATATGGAATAAGTACAAACAATGTGCTGTTTTTTTTTTATAATAACGCTTTCACCGTCGAGTATTGACAGTGAACACCTTAAAAGTAAATTAATTATATCGAATATTTAAAATCCAATAATGCTCCAAAGTATAATTAATGCGGTCACAAGCCAAAAAGTTGTTTAAAATCGAAACGAATTACGCCAAGCGCTCAGCTGATTTCAACAGTGGGTACACGGACATCCGGTAATAAGGGTTAATTAGCAACCCTCGCCGCCGTAACAGTAATTGCAAAAGCGTTCCACTAGAAAATCAGCGCTGCCAATATGCTTTAATGGCCTTTATCCCTAATGTAGTTTTACCACCTGTGCTTCAAGCCAATAAATGTGAAAACACAAATAAAAATACGTTTCGATAGGAGTTTTTATATCAAATAAACAAAAAATCATTTAACTTTTTATTTTCTGTAGATTTTTTTTTTTTTTTTACTTATACCATTCTTCAATTGCCCAGTCCATGGTACAGTGTTCAACGTAGATGCCTGCCGTGTCGGACCACTCGGGACTGATTCCCGGTACGAGCAGATTTTTTCAGTCGATAAATCGATTCTGCTCAGAGGCAATGGATGTTGGTGTTGTTAAAGATTCTTTCCCGTCTTTCCGATCCCAAAGAGCGACCGCAATTAGATAATCACTTGTTCTGTCCGTGTCCTCGTATCCTTTCAATCTCTACTCTCTTCAAAAATAGATAGGTTGAGCAACTATTAAATCAGTTCTTGTAGAAAAACATATTATGAGATAAACTCTGTGAGGAGCCCATATGCTCCAAGTTGGGAGCGGGCATGGTAAACGAAATATTCAATCATCCACAACATTTAAAAATATTTGGCATCCATTATTTCATCAATTTTTACTACACGAGTGGTGGCAAAAATATTCATTCGCCAATACTTATATTTTTTAACATCAGTTGATAATGCTCGCGATGAACGAGACTGGTTCTGATATCAATAAATCCAATAAGTATTGACAATGTATTATAATGTCGGTCCCTGTGGTCTAGTGGCAAGAGCTTTGTCTTAGCGATCAGGGAACCCGAGTTCAATTCTCGGCAAGGTTAGATTTTTTCAATTAAAAAAAGAGATGTTGGGCTGGGTGTATGTTATTTATCGTTGATTTTGTGCACAACTGATTCATTATTTATCATCGAGTTAACCTCGTATGACTTTCACAATTAAGAATATTTGGCGCATTGGCGTTAAGCTGTAATGCCAAATATTATTTTTTTATTTAAAAAAAATATAATATAATGTTCCACAATCCATCAAGTATTGACAGTAAACAACATTTTCGTTGTCTTTATGTTATAAACAGCTAATGAGATGTTTTTATCGTTTTTATAATGATGAGAAGTTTTGTTCGTATAATATGCTAACGTCTTGTAACGCATGTCGTTGCTAAAAGTAAAATAAATTTCATGTGAAATCCCTGTCATTATTGAAATTTGACTCTTTATTACAATCGCGTCTTTTGAATTTGTAATACGATAGAAGTGTGTATATTGATGAGCAACTTCAAACCATAAACAAATGGTATCAATTACAACAATATAACATTTTCCTTTAATTGATCAATTCTGATGTAGCTACTATACTCAGAATTATTTATATATATGTATGCATATTGACTCAAAATCACCTAAAAGAAACAAAATATTCAAATATTATCAATATATCGAACAAATGTAAATTTGGGAATATTTTAACGAGAGAGACTGCCATCTCAATGTGTATTTGATGGTGCAGCGACCGAAGCGCGCCGACATAAGCGCGCAATTTATTATTTTTATAAATACATATATTGATTTATTACATTCATAAATTATATTTCATTATTATAAAAACTGTTAAAAAGATTGAATAAAAACACAAAATATACAGAAGTACAAATAACAAAAAATTATAATTTATTATCATTCATACAATAATGCAAATAACATACATAATTATAAAAAAAAAAACATACATTTACATATTTATATTGTTAGGTTAGGTTAGGTTAGGTGAAAAATGAAAAAAATGAATGAAAAAAATATATATTTGGCGCGCTTCAGTCCCGCGCGCTAATGTCGGGGTTGTATTGCGCGCGCGCTTGTGTCGGCGCGCTTATATCGGCCACCTTCAGTCGGCGTGCCGTATTTGATATCTCGTGATTTTAAAGTACTTATGTATGTCTGACGGATATACGAAATCAAATTTAAAATATAAAAATAAAAATAATAAAACATTTTTAGTATGTCCTCATTCCACATTAAATTTATTAGATCAGGACCGGTTTCGCTCATAGTGAGCATTATCCAACCAATATGCTGATAATACTCGCTGTGGGTGAAACCGGTCTTGATATAATACATTTAATGTTGAATTAGTACTAAAAGTGTTTTATTATTTTTATTATAATCCCATCCCACCAAGTATTGATAGTGAATACAACGTTTTAAATATTAGTTGATATGCTTTTTGATTTTTGACGTTTATCTTATCAAAATAACACATTACCCATTCTATAAAAATTCTGAGAGATACATTTTTCCGGTATTATGTATTGTGTTCCTTTATCATAAGAAGAAAAATACTTGAATCACTGTTTCCAAATGAAAAAGTTTGTTTTTTTCTTTTGCAACCTCATAAATGCGTCTTGTATTTTTTCCAATGCCGCTCCCAACTTGGAGCATATGGACTCCTCACGGAGTTTATCTCAACACGTTTTTATTCTACGAGAACTGCTTTTTACTCAGTCGCTCAACCTCCCTTTGTCGAAAAGAGTAGGGATTGAAAGGATGCGAAGACTAGGAAAGGACGAGTGGTTAGTTAATCGCTCTCGCTACTTTTTTTGGGATCGGAAAGAGGGGAGGGATTTTGAACAACATAAAATCTATTGCCTTCGAATAGAATCGATTTATCGACTGAAAAAATCTGCTCGTAACGGGAAACAAGACGGGTGGTCGGATACGAAAGTCAATGACGTTGACCACTGCACAACAGACCGGAACATCGTCGGCGTCTTGTATATTGTAATAAAATAATTCTTTAAAACAGTACTGTTTTGATAGTTTTATTTTTAATTACGACAAAACTTTAAATTTCATAAATCGTTCTTCAAATGATTTCTTAATGTTATGATAAATAATAATTAATTATGTGCTTGGGAAAAAATTTGGTATGGTAAATTCCTGTTTATTCGGCTTAAAGTTTATATTTCTGTGAATGTTTGTCCACTATTTCAACAGAGTAAATCTATCACATCACAAGCATTTAATCACGGTCGAGTTTAAAGTTTAGCAATGATACGAAGCATATTCTAAATTAAACGTATTAATCAGAGGGCTTTTTTCCGCATCCGTGATTTATCTGTGTAGGCTTTTATAAATTACTCGCTGTTCTACTGAGCGCCGAAGCCTATTCAAACTTTGACTTTCATATGTTTTCTCGAATGTACGAACAATCAGACCTTTTCAAGCGTGTTTTTGAAGGTTTCTAAGGTAATTTTGAAACTTATCCAGAACATGTGGTAAGGGTATGTTATAAGTTATAATACATATTGGTAAGCGAAGTATGTGAATTTATTAAAATGTAATACATATTATGTATATTTTTCCTTGTACTCATTATGCAGTAACTCAATAGCTTTTTTTTGACGACGACATATTATAAAGAGAAGGCAAGGAAAATAAGATATTCATAAAAATAAGTCAATTAAAGTTTATAAGAAAGCTTGTGGAAAACTTTATTCGCTCCGTTTTCGGATTTTTTAAAGAATAATAGAAAAGAGGTTTTCATTTTTGTCAAAGTGTGTTTATTCAAAAATAATAACACTAATTGATTGCTGAATACTTGAAAGTAAAAAATCAAACTATTTTCCTTCATATGTGTAAAAATTAATTTTGAAACTAGTTGACTTTAAGACACTGAGTCGTTCGTAGTCTTCTTCTATCTTCTATCTATCTATCTATCTATCTATATATATAAAAATGAATGTCTGTATGTATGTCCGCTATGGACTACTAAACCACTCAACCGATCGATGTGAAACTTTACAAATTTATTGAGTGCACCCCCGCGATGGTTTCTGGCCTACCAACCCCTCCCCCCAACCACCCCCCAACCTCCCACCCCATTTTTTTTTTTAAACTTTAATAATTTTTCGAGTTTACTCCTTCGAAGGTTTCTGGAATACCCCCAAACCCCACCCCGCCAAACAACCCCCCTACCTCCCAAAAATTGATATCGAATTTTTACAAATTTCTCGAGTACACTTCCGCGAAATTTTCTGGCGTACACCCCCTCCCCCACTCCACCCCCCCAATCCCCCCTACAATTGCTGGCGTAGCAACGCGCGCAGGGTACAGCTAGTTTTAAATAAAAAAACGGGCGTAGTGATATTTTCGTTAGGGGCTCAATTTCTTAAAAATTTAAAAATCTCAGATTTAAAAGAGTTTTTTTAGACAACGGAAATATATGGCCATCGTCTGAATTGTTGAAGGATTTGTATCAAAATTTTGGTATTGACCTTACCAAAACTAAAACTCTCAATTTTGAATATAGCTGTATATACGTCAAGTTTTTAGATGTACATACATATGTAACAGAAAAATCATACTCGGACGAACTTTTTGATTGCTTTTTAGATTCGCGTTTACGAATAAATTATGAATAAAACATTTGGATTCCAGTGTAAAACTGATAACTTAAATTAAAAAGCATTTTGGCAATACATAATAGTCTTTGCGAAATGCACGCTTTACGACCGCTGTATTCAATGTGAATGGTCAAAAAGGCAGTGGCAACCAACTAGTAAGTGTAGAATCATTACCACTGACTACAAACTTTCAATTCGTTCCCGTACATCTACAATTTCAATTACAATGAAATATCTCGCTTCGTGTTGGTTTGTTCCGTTCTCACAAGCTTTAAAATCAAAAGGATCCGCCTCATGGATATTTTGAATAGGATTCTATAAATAGTTACTAACGAGAATGAGAATGAAATAATAACAAAACAAATGCTGAACATTTTGGGTTTGATACAAATTATATAATATCATAGTATATTTCAATTCAATGCCTCTTTGTTTACGTATTTTGATTACCAAGACCCATTTCAAGGTGATAAAAATAACGAAAATATTTTATAACATTCAATATGATTACTTTTTTGCTATTTACTGTCTATTTTAGCAAACATGGTATCAAAAAGACGACTAGGATCTAAAAAGTCACTTCTAGTTTATACTTTAGTTGATGGGTAATTTTTAAATCTTAAATACCAAGTAATGCAGAAATTAATGTAGTCTTTTTCTAGGAGCATCGATTTTACTTGATAAAATGGAAGAATTGGCGTTTTAGATATATTTTAATGAAAAATCTTAATTTGGCTTTAAGTGTTTTTTTTTCTTTCATTCGTATTGTTTTAAATATTAATATGCCTAGCCCAAACAGTACACCAATTCATATTTTGGAAAGCGCAGAAAAATATTTAAAAATATGTATTTATTTAAGTATACAAATTAACAGTGAAGTCTAGATACACAGCAATAGATAATTATTTTTTTTAATTAAATGAATTAAAAAAAAAAAAACAATTGAATATTTATCATCACATTCTTTTCTTTATACCTACCTACTTATGTATATTTTCTTCATATAAGCTTTTTTTCTCACGGAAAAAAGTAAATACATGCCTCATAACTATTCTGTGAATTCACGATAGTACAAATAATTTAAAAAAAAATTGTAATAGAAGACCGTTCAGAACGTTATTTTCACTAGCCACATAAGGTCATACTAGTATTTAGCTATTATTAGCAAGACGAAATTTATTTACTTTCTATTGTCTGATTTGAAAGATATTCATAAAAATTTTCCACGGATTCTCAGTATACGGATACATAATATACTTACTATCACTTTAAACACAGTGGCTAAGCAAGTCACATTTTCTTTTTTTCCTTTCTATTTTTCTTCTCTTTAAGCCCTTTAGTGCATGTTTAAAAAAACAGTCCCGTGCAGCTCTATCTCAGGCCAAGTAAGTGAATGAGTAAATTCGCTTCTTTTCTTGATCGTATAGCGTTATGGAAGGCGGCTGTGAAAGACGGCTGCACACACATAACGGAAGAGTGGTGGGACAACCAACTTTTTGCCCAAATATAAAAATAAAATTAGATTTTCCAACATATGTTATATTTTAAAATATCAATTATGTCGTCAGGAATAACATGTTTGGCTGAATTAATTTTTCAACTAATTTAAAAGAATTTTTACTTCTAAATCTGAGTGCTTACTTCTCCACTAAGCGATAGGATGATTTGTCTATTTACGACATGAAAATTTGATTTTGGGTATCCGCTTAATTATGTCGTTATCTACTTTATTTAGTATTTGTTGATATTTGTATATGTTTTCAAGAGTGCAGTCAATAGAGGCGAGCAGTAAACGAGAAAAAACGCACGCTGTTACGGTTTTCAATGTCCCATTTGCCCCGCACCTCGGCAGAATCTACGCTAATACTTTATTGTAAAAGCGAACGGGATGCGTACTTTACGTGACAAGAGTTACGCCCAGTGTGGCGCAGGCCTTATTTGCGACCCCACTTATTTAATACAGAACGTCCCAAACGGTCCTTTTTTTCGTATTGAGCGTAAACATCGGAAAAAAAGAAACAACCGTTGCGGACTGTTTCTAAAAAGATATTGGCGAATGAAGAATTACAGCCAACAATAAAAACACATTGTTTTGTTACAAAGTTATGTTGATGAACTATTTGAAAAACATTAAAAAATGATTATGCTTATTCGATGAATATTGCTTAATTATATTGTTGATGATAGATAAATGTCATTTCTTGGTATGAAAGCATTATTTTAAATAGATAAAACACATTCTATAATATTACGTCTATATATATTATGTTACGGATCAGTGCCGTTTTCGCTTATCGTGCGCATTGCCAACCGACGATCAGCTGTCAATGCTTGCGATGAGCGAAACCGGCCCAGATCTCTTTCAGAATGTATCTGTACTTCAAGGGTAAACTACACTATGTCGAAAATGGCTCTATTTCGGTACGGCTATTAAAAGTCTTTTTATGAAGTGTCTATCAAAATGCAAGTAGTTTTCATTCATTAGTTGTTATATGCAATTGATGATAATGCGATCATTACATATTTGTTTATACCACTCGACAGAGCGTCTCAAGGTATCGAACACTATTTCGATATCTCAATTTTGCCAATACATACGTGGAAGCAGTATTATAAAATATTTTTTAAATATTTATAATAATCCCTTCCCACCAAGTGACAATAAAAATATTCTAAGTTATACGATGATAATAAAGTGGGCTAGCAATAAATACACTTTTTGCATGTGAACTTTTACTTCTCTGTGTAATTGCTTCATTAAAGTCTTGCGACAATTTTTTCCAGATTCTGACAAAGAACGTAAATAAATTTAGTCAATTCCTTCTGAAAAGGCTTTTTATTTAAATCTACTTAAATTAAAATAAAAAAATGTAGTTTGTAAAGATAAGTACTTTTTTCACTCATCTTAAGCACTTTCAACTTATAATTTATTTATTAAAAATAATGTAGTGCTTTATTCATAACATCAAAATACCTTTATTAATTAATGTACGTCTTATCGTTGATCTAGTCTTATTTTCAGTATAGTTCCTTTGTTACTACGCATCTATCATACAAGGTCGAAAGAATTAAGTAGAAGTATTAAATCTATTTAATTAATCCTGGCACCTTAATTACTTATACAAATCCCAGCCCTACCTTAATGAAAATTGACCTTACTTACTCGTCGAGTTGTTAATAATGTTAACTGACAACATGAACAGAAACGTGTGAAGGCTTTTCTTTGTTTTATTGGACGTAAGACAGACTTACACTTAAGATCTCACTATAATGAATCATCTCACGATATTAAATACGGCACATTATATTCAATTAATAAACTGTTTATGAACACACGGGATGTAAAAAAAGCAATTTACTAACCACTCTTTTTTCCTGCATTCGTCTTGACATAGCATGTCACTCATTAAAAAACAGTCACTTAAAATTATACCGTATACAAGCAAAAAATTATTTATTGTGTTATTTAATTTAATCTTCATTCAGATGTGAATGATAATTTGAGTCTTCTAGTGTCAAAAGTAGAACTATTCAATATTTGTCAAAACTGAACTAATGCTGTGAAATTATGCTTCTGGTCATAGTGAATGGCTAGCAATCACATATTTGCATAAAAATCATGTACATGTGGTATAAAAACGTAAATGAAAATGATCAATCAATCATACTTTCTACCAATCACAGAATTATGATAATTGAAGTTGCAATGTGGCCGCTTATACAAAGTTTAAGTTTCAGGCTTTTATATGCTATGTATTTTAGTTCTACTTTTGATACAATACGACTCATTTTATCACCTTTAAGGCTATTTTTATTCATTACAATGATAATATATTATTATTTTTCACTCAAAAATTGAAAGTTAGCACTATCCAAGTCGTACAGCAATGAATAAAATTGGATTGATGGAATTTCAATATCAAATTGTTTGAATTTTGTACTTTACCATGAGTTTTGTTGCTAACGACCCGGGTTTCACCTTTCGGCATCTTCAAGCATTTCAAGCACGGGTGTACTTGAATTGACATGCAGGAAACAGTTTTTATCGTTTATATAAATACAAAAATAGAAGTAGATGTTAAGTTGCTATTAAAATTTGATTTAAACGTGTTTCGAATGAATTAAGTAAGTTTGCTATAAATATCGGGAGTTTTAGGAATATCTAAATTCAAAAAAAAATATTTTTCGGGAAAAAAAAATTTTGTTCCCGAAAAAAGCTCTGTGTGAAAGAGGGGTTTGCCTTAAGAGGCTGAGCACTGGATGGCTTTAGCGAAAATCGTATAATAGAACGGTAAATTGAGCGCAGGTTTTCTAGCATGCGTAAAATATGGAATTAGTTACAACGGTTGTACCGTATTTTGGCGGCATGGCAATATTCTAGAGTGGGTGTTGACTTGAGCATCTGCTGTTTATGAGGATATGTGCCGTTGTTGTTTTTTTAACGATAAAATATGAGCACAACAGCTATTGATATAAAGGCCGAATTTGCTCTTTTTCGTCGCCATAGTCACGCTTTTTGAACAGAGATCGCAGTCCTGAAGGAGTGATTATATCAATTCTGGTATTTCATCACTTTTTAGGTGTAAACTGTCACTTCTTGGTGTAAATGCATTATTATGAGAAAGTAAAATATGTTTTTTTGTACTGCTTCCATATTTACAATTTTATAAAGATCAAAAAATCATCAGATATCAGCATGTTGAAAATTTTCGGGGCGAGCTTTACTTTTTCTGATCTTAAAAGATATACATATATAAATTCAAAATTCGCCAAGTTGAAGTCGCAGAAAAGCCAAGTTCTTGTGAACAACGAGAAATAAGCTGCCTTGGGTTTTCCTGTACACTTTCACACACAGCAGCAATGTTTTCACCAGATATTGTATTTTGATGACGTACATGTAGGTGTTGGCCGATTATTTACCAAACTGGTTGACTCAAATTTGGCCACTAAACAATGAATAATCTACTCAGCAGGACAAAGTAACATATTTTGAGCGTCCCTATTGAAATACCCTTTATATATCAAGAATATAAATATGAAAAAATTTTCACTCAAAGGCAAAAACTGTATATTTAAATAAAACATATTTTTTTTTGTTTTTTTCAATCAAATATGAAGATAAAATAGATATCATCAAACCGATCAATAAAAATTATTAATCGTCAAAAATGGGCAAAACGTTGCATTATAATTAATATTTAAAAAAAAAATACCGTTGTTTTCGCGTTTTAGAAACCGATAGGTATCTTAGAATTGCAAAAACATCGGTTATATTGGATCCCAGTTTTGGTAATATAGGGCTTGCAATCACAATTTTCTTTTAAATATAATAAATATTCTAAACTCGACACGCCTTTTCTTTCATAAATTGACTTTTTTCAATTAAGAAATTTTGGGAATGGATGTTGCTGTGCGGATTTAGCAGAATTGATCAGATGGAAACTTGAAAATTCTTTTAGTATATAAATTGAAATGGACACTACTTATTTCTTGATGAGTCAATTTATTGCCGATCACTTTTTTCGTCGGTTAAACTGCTAAATCAGACACACCTAATTGTGGTGGAGCAATATGATTCAAATTGCTGATAGTTTTATAAAAAAAAATATATATTATTCAATGTTTAACGCATAGGTTCCCAACTTTTTCCGGGTGGTGACCTCTTTATATTAAAGCCATGTTACCCGCGACTTCCTTTTTTTTACCAAAAAGGAATTTTAGGTAAAGGTAAATTAGAAAAACAACAAAAATGCATTATAGTAAATATATTTTTTAGTTGACTGTATAAGAAAACCGTCGCGACCGACTTTGGGGTCACGCCCCATGGGTTGGGATCCCATGACGGCAGCCCGTAGGAAAGTGTACGGCCACAGTACTGGCTTAATCTTGCACGTCACATTTAATATTCGGATAACTTATTTATAAAAAAATCATGCGTTAAAGTGAGAATGCTTTAAAGTAAAATTTTATGAAAATACATCAAAAAAGATGATTTTGAAAAGCAAACGGTTCAAGTATTTTCCAATGCGCCAAAAAATATTTACGCAAAAATAATAATCCCCTATAAATTTTGGCAGAAACGGGCCAAAGCCAATAGCGGATTCGGCCATTCCATTTCGAAGGTTTATCGAATAGATACGGTCTCGTAAAATGATTTACATGTGCGTATAATCCATAAAATATTGCCGGCGTATATATTCAGGCGCGGGGCCTTTTTATAAAATACACGCACGGTGTAAGTGCATGAGAGCTCTTTCTTTTTTTTTTTCAAAATTTGATGTGTTCTTCCAAGGCACTTACTGATAAAGATACTTTATAAAATAATCCGTAAATAAATTACACTTCTGCTTATCGATAGTAAGGTGTCTGGATTGTAAAGTATCGACAAGTGAAAGTAAAAGATCTTGCAAACCTGGCTAAAGTTCAGGTACTTTCAGTTTACTAGAGCCATTACATAGAGTTTTGTTGTTTCAAAGTTTATTGATTGAAAATTGTCTGCTTTACGAATGATTAGACTTACCATAATTTTGAAGGTCTAAGCCGGGATAAGAGCGGTGATGGGGGAAAAAATAAATACCAAAAAATATTTATAAATATTACCTATAAGTCACTATACTATGTTAGTGCAGATTTTTAAATTATTTCATTTATTTTACCAGTCGTATTTCAATCTAAGGTGTATTTAACGATTTTTTTAAAACTTTTATCATTAAAAGCGCTGCATGATATGCCAAAGTTTAACTTACAGTACAGAAACATTCGTGCGGTAGACTCTATCATGCGGCTTCGGTCATCCGACCAAATGTGTTACACTATCGAGAAGACATGCTTCTTAGGTGCGGACGTTCCAGGCAGGTATACAATTTATAGGATCATTTTCACTAGTGTTCATCGATGCGTTTCTCTTGTAAATGCTTAAATAATTGTTTCCATTTGTCAAAACGCTTAATTTTTTTCAAACTTCACTCTTCATTTTTTGAAATATTTCGTTTTGTGAAACTCGTTGCGGCACCATATTTTGATTTAAAGAATTTTGAGATCAATTTTGAAGTTCAGTCAGAAATTTCGAAACGCGTCTCATCGTCACGCAAAACGACAACCGGTAAAACATTCTCCAAGGCCTAAAACTGGGTAAAACCGTAAGACTAGGTATGAGGATTCCAAATAAAGCTATTAACAGATATCATTAAAAAAAACATTCATTGGTAGCTTATCAAAACCACTCAATTAACAATATTTTATGAGTGTCGAATGTAAATTTGAATAAATTTGAAGATACATTTTTATTGCCTTGAATCATTTCATAAAACAGTTTAAATGGCATATTTTGTCGAAGCTCTTTATTTTATTAACCGCTTAAAATAGAAGATAAGCAGATTTTTTTATTTATTGCTTATAATAAAATATTATATTTTATTGCTGATGGGCTTCTTTCTGTAGAGCTTCGGCCCATTCATAGTTTGGGGCTTCCGAATAACAATAGCACTTATTTTATTATTCTATTTATAATATTTGTTTCGAGAACAAGGAAGAGAGAAATTGAAATCATCGCACAAAAGATTACAAGGGCTACGGATAAGTGCTGTTCACAGCAGAAGCAAGTGGAGTCGTAGCTTGTAGACACTCGTAGCAATTAAGCCAAGCACGATTTGTATAAGCCTCTACGACATTCTAAGCTTTTGGTTTTTACTGGAAATGTATTATTATTCAATGTTTAATCACATACAAATTTAGTGACTTTTTTAAATTAATTGTTTTTTACCTACAATCAAAATACCTGAAAAAGAGATTTTAGGGTTAATTACTTGTAATTCAACCGACAAATTATTAAGGAGAAATGATTTCACTTGAAACACGATTGATCGCCTTGACTTTAGCTAATCGCTATCACTATGCGTCGCTCTTTGGGATCGGAAAGGTGGGAAGGGATTTTTAGCAACACAAACACCCATGCCTTTGAACAGATTTATACACTGAAAAAATCCGCTCGTACCGGGAATCGAACCCGGGCGGTCCGGCACGCAAGTCAAAGCCTTTGCCACTGCGCCACGGACCGTACAATAAATGTATATTAAAATATTTAAATCCGAGCTAATACTTCCATAATAAAGCAATAGTTCCATATTGATTTTAAAAAAACATGAAATCGATAGATAAAAATAATATATTCAGCTATCAGCTGATGTCGGTACAAAATTGTGAATCTTGTCAAATATGTAATCTAAAAAAATAAAAATGCGCCACGATGAAAAAGTAGCAATGTATGTTACTACTTTTTATCGGCTTACGCCTCCGTCAAAACTACACGGAAGGGCGTAAGCCGAAATAACTATGAACATTTAAAAAAAAAATTGTGGAAGTAAAACATATAACTATTATTTCATCGTGTTATAATGTGGTCTACCAATCAATTGCCAATTCAATACATAAACTAAAATAAGCATCTGAATAATATTAGTTATAAAATATTCACCGTAAATTTTTATGCATTAAAATCAAAAAAGCAGAACAATGTTTTCTTAAGCTGGGTGAATTATTTGAAATTATGAACCATTAGTGACTTGAAGTACATTTATTTCAGCATAAACTTTTTTAATAAATAAACTCTGCTACGAGATTTATATTATCAGAACGGTTTTATTGAAATATTTTCACATCTATCTTTCATACCACGTCAGTCTTACTGGGATTTTTTTTATCGTCTAACGTCTAACCCAAGAATAATTGCTATAAAGAAATCTTTATTAAAAAACTAAACTCACAAAGTACGGCATATTGAGATATAAAAATCTGAAATAATATCGGAGCGCAAAAACCGCGATAAAAACTTTATGATCAATTTTTTTGTAACGTGATTTTACCCAGAGGCAATCGCTGTACGCCAGATGGCTCAATTTTGATAGTGAGAACAACTATTAAAAACTTCGTATTATTACAGAGGCCAAGAATACTTTATATTGCATCCACCACCGACCAATAGGCTGGATAAAATCCATCCATGATTGACAGATCGTTGATACTTGTATGCTAACTGAAAGAATATAGAAATAAGCTAGATTTTAGATCTCAATTTTTAATTGCTGTTTATGTCTTTTTAGAAAACGCATACACAATGCTAATTTTTGAACGTTTTTATAATATAAATGAGATTTTACACTTTACTATAAGTTGACTAGCTTAAGTCAATCAATAAAAAGCAACAACTGTTTTATTTTGTCTGTATTTTTTTCCTACAACTGTATATATACCGTGATATATAATTCAAAGTATTGCACTTAAGAAAAAAAAATAAAAACAAAACCAGCTGACAGAAGCTCACTTAGAACCGGCTTGCATTCAAAGACAGAACTGTGATGAAATTTTCATTTGCATTGCTTTTAAAACTAATATGATGAATAATCTTTTTTTTAATATAAACTTTTCAGTTAATGCAACTGTTAAGTTGAAACTGCTCGCGAATGAATTAACTGTGGTATAAGTACAAAAAATGTTTGAAAGTGAATACTTTAAAAGTGATGCTATGCAGTTTAATTGTATCCCCTTAATCTTGGTACTCAGTTAAAATCCATCAGTGTTTATATTCATAATACTATCGATGGAATCACAGGTAACTTTGTGGAAGCTTATTTGATTATTTCACGTATTTTGTAGCATATTGTGTTTCGCCACTATCAGAGGCATCCTCGACAACTGTAAAATTTATTTCCAATTGGTTTAGCCTTTCCAAATTGATTCATCTCATTAGTTTATAATTTTGTAATGTTAACATCATTAGGAGTATAATTATTGTTTGCTTTGTTCCTACCCGCCCCTCCTTGCTTCCCGTAAAAAAGAAAAATCCCAAACTCCATTTCTGTGATTTATCATTATTAGAATCAATCTTACTTTTTTAATTTAGCAACCTTTACAATGGTAAGGGCCGAAGATCTGAAAGAGGCGAAACACGTGTCAGAATACGTGGAATAATTGAAGCTATTTTTTTTATTTTTTATTATGTGTATATTATTATTATATAAACGGTAAATTTGAATATTTCTGTTTACAAGCTTAATTGATTTTTGGTACTGAATGCTTGGAGCGTGATAAATATAAACATTTAATTGTGATTGCCAGCTTTTGTGCGGTGGCAAATATAATTTTAACAGCTTTATTATTGGCATTTCAACTGTTATCTTGAGTAGACATCGTTAAATAAATATTCCAACATCAGCGTTTTTCAAAATGCGAAAGTTTTGTAAGTGTCAGTAGCCGAGTCGTAGTCACATCTCAAAGAGCGTGACATATAAATATAATAACTAGCCGAACAATAAAACTTCTATCTGACCCCCTCGGTCTTTTGGTTGATTTGTGTCAAACTGCCAAACTCACATTGTTTTAGACATAAGCGGTGCGATATTTCACGAAAGATGAATGGGTTGAAAAAAGTCAAAGTATAAACGCAAAAGAAAAAACTACCTTGTCTCAATTTCGGTAAGAAAACAGCACTAAGAAAAAGTGTTTTAAAATATACTAATATTGTAGTTTTGCAGCTATGAAAGAAGTGCTTATTTAAACGGCCACTTTTTATTAAATCTGTTTCGCCGTGGATACCAAAGAGAGATTCGATACTAGAAAATACTCGTGCATGTTTCAAGTATTCAATATTGAGTATTACCCGTAATTATTTTTTGAATTTAAAAATTTATTAATAATGTTTAACCGTTTATTGTCGAAATTTTTTTTTTTCAAATTGTTTTGCCGTTTGACTATGCAATCCGAGAATTTCTTTTGTTACTTTTACTTTGGGTTCTGCTTACATTTCTTATCAATGAAAAGTTTACGATCGTGTGAGTCTGTGATGACATGAGACAAAATAAAATATTGAAAAATGATCTAGATAATATGCTGAAACTACTCGAGTATTTAGAAATTTTGCTACTTGATACTCGGAGTAGTTCAGATGTCGAGTAATTGGAGTCTCTAATACCAAATAAGTCGTGTTTGTCGCAAATGATTATAATGTTTGCTGTTGTATTACTAAAAAAAAGCTTTTTTTAAAGCCTAATGCTTTTTGCGATAGCGACGTCGAAATAAAGTCGGTGGTTGTAAAAAATGTAAACTTAATTATAAAAGCGGTCTCGGTTGGCGATTCGATTTATTAACTCTTTTTTAATTCATGACCGTTCTCAATGTGGATCATATAAACTTCTAATCGAGTATTTTTTCCATAAATGCTTGTTACTTAGTTGCGCAACCTCTATTTTTTGGAGAGATGAATGATAGAAAGGATATGACTAAGGCAGGGCTAGTGATTTGTCCAACCACTCTCGCTTCGTCTTTTGTTTATAGGACTAGACGAATGTAGGAGTAAATTACAGTAAAAACAATTATGTGATTGAAAAATTAAACTTCCCAGACTTCAAAAAAGACAAAAACGTTGGCACTCGACCAAGGTCCACCGAAATCATCTTTATTTGATAAATATTCCAGGATAAAAAAGTCTTACCTGTCATTTTTCACATAAGCTGCTTGTGGAAATTCATCTTCACACCATTTTTTACGAAATCACGTGAAAACAAATGTATCAAAAGCCAGTAGAGCATAAGTTTACTATTTAAATCATAAAGTAATGAACGCACTTGTTAATGATTAAAATTTATGCAAATAAAATATACCGCGCCGATATTTGCGCGCGGAGCGCTACCACGCAGTATGGACCCCGATATTACCGCGCCGACACGTAATAATATAAAATTATTATGTATTGATTTTACTAACATAACTTGTCCACCAAATCTGCATCTTATTTAAAATTAATTGAAACTTAATTTGGATAAATATGTTATCTTTGACATACTTAGAATGTTTCAATATAAAATATTTCTTACATCCGGAATGCATTAGAGGAAAATTTTTGACTAGGTATATGAAAAATAAACATATGAAATGAAATGATTTAAGTTTAGAAGTTAAGGTACAAACCTAACTGAAAGCAGATAAAAACATTTTAATAAATCAAAGGCTTGCATTTTATTTTAAATTTGTTAAATGTCTTTTCATTGTAAATTTCGAGCTGTTGTGTTTTTATTTTTGAAAATAAAAATATTTTTTTTTATTTAATTACAAAAATGTATTACGTCGGCGCGGTAATTTTGCTGGACAAAAATGATTTGTGTTCTATTGGTATATTGAGTAGTATATGTACAATATTCTTCGATAGCTAAAGATTTTGATGTTGAATTATAGATCACCTTGACAATATTTATGACAAATTTTGTATGCCCGTATAAGCTTCGCACATTGTTTATCGCAATTGATTGAGAAATCTGCTTTCCCGGATTAGGCTATATTATTTCAGAGACAGGATAATACCTCCCAAACAAGATTACTCTGGAACAGCGGATTCAAAATCAAACGACAAACCTTTAATTAAATTTGTTCCGCATGGAGGGACTTAATCTCGTTATAAAATTATTTATTGCCAAAATAATTGTAGTTTTATTTCTGACGGATAATGCCAATTCAATTTCACAGAAAAAATAGATGTTTCAACTTGAGTCTATAATATAATATATTATATATCGAGGACAACTTTCGGTGATCGATAAAGTTATATTTTTTAGTATAAGAAACATTCTCTCAACTTATACTAAGAAATTATCTTATCTCAAAGTTCCGATCATATCTTTTAAAAATGGTGACGTAAGCATAAAAATTTCCTATCATTTTTATAAACTTTCATAAGCTCCTGTAGACCAGTGCGTATCGTTCAGGTGTTGATATTGACTACTTTATTAAATTTTTCATTGAGAGATCTCTTATGATGAAAATTTCAATATATTTGGCGTATTGACCAATTATTATCATTAATGATTGAAAATGAAAAGTTAATAACTTACGGAAATTAATGAACGCATAAACCGAAATTGCGACCTGCGTTTTGCCTTTAGGCGTCTTCAGGCATTTCAAGTGCACGAATGTACGTGAATCGGACTGACGGATCGTTGGCGAAAAAGCTCATAGAAAAGTACAAAATTCAAAAGGTTCAAATTTGATATTGTAATTCCATAAAGCACCTTCAGTAGAAGCTCTAAGCAATAATTACTTTTTGAAATTTTAAATCAGACAATTGGCTCATTGTGAAATAATTAATTTCATTTAGGAATTCCTTTCAAAGCAAAAGTATTTAAATGATTTTTGTGTGGCCCTCACCACGTCAATAAGAATGTAAAAAATTCAACCTCCATTGAAGTTTCATACGTAATTTTAAAAATGTTATGCTATGAATAAAAATCTTACGCGAAAGGAAGTGTTATAATGCTCATCACATAGACTTAACACATCACATAACACGTTACACAACCAGGGAAATAAAAAATAAAATCAATTTTGTGCTAAAAACGATATAACACAATGTTATCGTCTAGTCCATCAAAAATACTATATTATATTAGTCAGAATAAAACATTGTTTTTAAAAATTCATCTGAACGACTTATACTTTGTCGCGACACATCATTTTATATTTCAAATTTATAAGAGAAGAAACTTTCTTGTAAGTTAGTAAGTCGTCTCAAGGAACGTATGAAAAGACAATTGATTTTTTATTTTTCTTTGCGACGAAAAGAGAAGGTCGGCAAGTTATTAGTTCAATTTATTTAAGTCATGACCGGACGACGGCGTACAAAACTTAAGGAAGTGAGATTTTGGCGCCTTTTCCGTTTTTCAAAATTCTAAAAAAGTCCAGCTTCCCAATCTTAAATGAAAAGTTGCTCCGCTTCGAAATGGCGGCGGAGTATTCTTGACAAATGCGGATGTGGATTAGGAATAAATATGTCAAGGCGCTCCACTGGAATCTGATGAATTTAAAAAATACGAAAAGCTATTTTTTCAAATGCATATTCTACCGTACCTACACTATTTTGTATATATTAAAATTATCTCCGACGTATTTTTTCCAGCATTTGTAGCCGTGGCTGATTAAATTTAGAGCCGAAACATTTTCAAGTAATGAAAAATCAATATGTGGTATTTGTATGCAAAGAAAATGTTTTTTTTTCGTAATTCCTGTAGTACAAAGCGTTGTGTCCACCACCATCGCTTCTGTTTGAAACTATTCTTGTTTCAATTTTATGCCAGGAATATCTGCGGCAAAAGCTGTCAATATTTGGTTACATGCACTTTAAAAAAACGCATTTTGAATGCTTAGTCAAGTTGCAACCATGTCATCATGACCAAGAAATCTAATCGATTTTGATAGAAATCTTAGAAAGGATGAGACTAAGGCATTACCTGTTGTTACCTAGTTGATCTCACTACGCCCCACTTAAAGGATCAGATAGATGAAAAACCAGAAAGGCCAGAAAAAACCCACATATACAACAAATACTGCCTTTTTATCGCGTATTCTCTATTGTTAAATTTAAAAAGAAATTCTCATAAGCCTTGTTGTCTAAAGAAACTATATCCTGCAAAAACACTCACATTATAGTCTTAGATATTAGCATAAAAGCAATACATTATGTTGCTTATTAAATTTCATTTGCTATATATGTATGTAAAATAATAAAACTTTGTTTGAATATCTGCTCTGTTTCATATAAATCAATAACCATTCCTCTATTTGCGAACGAGATAGGCCGGTCAGCTTCTCTTTTAAATCATTCAGTAGTACTCCAATGAAATCTAAAAACAGTTTTCAGTGTCTGTGAATTCCGAAGTGGGATTCATGCATATTTAAGTATCTTCCTGCTGAATGATAAGGTCAGTAGATAAATTTTTGAACAAAATATTACGTGGTTGATTCAAGCGTAAAAAATATTCACGGCGCATTATTTTTGTATGTACGGTCGACTGAAAACAATGCTTTATAAAGCGTTCACTCATTTTACTCCAGTAAAAAACATTTTTTTTATATTTTGATATTTTCGCGTCAGTTTTAAAGATACCTTGTATACTTGAATGAGTTGGATAAAACCTTCTGGAGTTTTTCCCGGTTAATAGTGGAGTGGTCAACGTCATTGGCTACCGTGTTGGACCATCCGGGCTTGATTCCCGATACGAGCAGATTTGTTCAGTCCATTAATAGATTCTGCTCAGAGGCAATGTGTGTTTGTGAGCGACGCACAGTGATAGTGATTAGCTTATCACTTTTCCTGTCCTAGTCCTCGTATTCTTTTCATCCCTAATCTCTTTGAAAAAGAAAGGTTGAGCAACTGAGTAAAGAGCAGTTCTCGTAGAAAAAACATATGCTATATAAACTCCGTGAGGAGTCCATATGCTCCAATATGAGATGACATTTTTTTAATTTCTGGAAGCTAGAAGAAGAATTGAAAAATGAATTCAACCACTAAGCATCCAATTAAATATTAAAACAAGTTAAAAACTACCATTTTCGTTTTTTTTTAGTAGACGTATACTTATATTTATACTGCCTTCCAAGGACATTTGAGCAACAAACTAACAAAAAGTTCAGGTGGAAAAAGCTTCACATTAGGAGTGGATACACTTTTACAAAAATACACTGAAAATCTCGGCTTTTCACGCAATAGTTTTACTACCACATATTTATTAAGATCAGGACCAGTTTCACTAATCGCAAGCATTTTCAACTGATAAGCAACACCGGTAAATACATGAATTGTGAAATGGGGAGATTTTTATATAATTTTTTAATTTAACCCATTCCACAAAGTTTTAAAACTTTTTGATTAACCTGACTTATTTCTTCCTATTTTCTTTCCGCTCCTTTTTTCTGATTATTTTCTATCTTCAATAATCTAAAGCATTTTTTTTCAGACGCTGGAAAGTAAGCTTAAAGCAACAAGACATCCGAAAAATGTATTCTTTATAATTATTAAGCTCCATTCAAAAAAGATTCAAAAGGATATCTCTTGACAAATCTTGATTTTATAGGTAATATTTCATAATTTCGTAAGCTGTTCTCGTCTTGTATATTAAAATTATAAATTGAGTGGCATTATATCTACAACATGACCACAATCACGTTTCAATATATATATATGTTTGCTTTATCGCATTCATAACTTTTAACAACTAAATCGTACACAGCATTTTTTTTTTAACCATGTCCGCTCTCAACTTGGAGAAAATGGACTCCTCACAGAGTTTATCTTAACATATGTTTTTCTACGAGAACTGCTTTTTACTCAGTTGCTCAACCTCTCTTTTTCGAAGAGATTTGGGATGGAAAGGATATGAGGACTAGGACAGGACTAGTGATTAGCTAATCGCTGTCACTATGCGTTGCTCTTTGGGATTGGAAAGGTGGGAAGGGATTTTCAACACCCATGCCTTTAAACAGATTTATCGACTGAAAAAATCCGCTCGTACCGGGAATCGAACCCAGGCGGTCCGGCACGCAAGTCAAATCCGTTGCCACTGCGCCACGAACAGTATAGCTCTGAGTTATTTATATAAAAAAAATAGATCAAAATGTTATCATTACCATAGTAGGAAAACATTAAATTTCATGAAATGTTTGATAAGTAAATCTTTAATTAACATTTACAATGATGTGAGAAATTGCGAAACAAACACTCTCGCTATGTGAAACAAATAAGTTACAACTAAAACAATTTGAAACATGTTTAATTAAAATTTCGTTTATAGTATTCTTGAATATGTCTTATAATGAGGTTGCCCTTATTTACCCAATGTTCAATTCTATGCGTCGAAATACTTTGTGCGCCGTTTGTTCTTGAGTGAGTGAATGACACACGACTACTTTGTATTGACTTTTGTTCCCGCAGATTCTCGATACAGCCATTATCTTTGAGGTTTACCTTTCAAAATACCCCTATGCTTCGAACGGAAGGGTGGAGTGAAACAAACAATCAATAATAAAACAGTGTATTAATTATCGGGGAAATTATTTTCCTCAATATTTTTTTACTAATATTATTTTTAAAATTAATGGAAAGATAACAGTTTCATGGGATCTTTCCAAGCACTCTGTTTTTTAAGGATGTGGAGCATAAAATGCAGGGCTGTGGAGTCACATTTTGAAAAGTTTGAACCTTTTATTTTTGCATATATGTAATATGTCAAATTTGGCTCATGGCTGGATTGTTAGGGCTGATATTTAATTGAATACACATCAATAGGAAAATTAGGCAAAAAAAAAGTGACGTTATTAAACTTTTTTAGTCGGAGTCGTGTTTTTGGTCAATGTTGGAGTCGTGGTTTTTGGTAAATACTGGAGTCGGAGACGGAGTCGACCCTTTTTTTACCGACTCCACAGCCCTGATAAAATGACTTATAAATATATAATAGCTCTGCGCTACAATTCGAACGTGAAAAATGCGTAGTACGGCTAGAGATTTTATAATTAAACTAGCCGGTACCTGGCAACCGTAGCTATGCCTTTCAAAGAAAGAAAGTGTTTTTATTAAAGTGCTTTCGGATGCACAATATTTTAGGTAAATAATTTCGATTTAATTTCACTAACATTGATCGGTATCGATGTCATTTGCACATTGTCTATGAGTCGACACACGCGCAACCTACTGAAATTTATTGTAGCATGCCTATAACCTTCGTGCAAGTGCAACCGTAAGTTTATCAAAATGAACGGTATGGCAGCATATATATTAAATACCTACTATAAGTTGATTTTACTATGCCTATAATCTTCGCGCAAGTGCAAGCAATAACTTGACAAAGTTTTATCGCAATCGGATAAACGGTATGGCAACGCATAAAATACGAACAAACAAGCAAACATTGATTTTTATATATTAAATTAGAGAGCAACAAATTTAATTGAAATATAGATAGTTTTTGAGATAGTTTTTAAATTAGTCATTCTTCTCTGTGATTATCGTTTCCAGATTGTCAATTTTTCTGCTATATTTTTAAAACAGCATGTTACTTTAAAAAGTAAGTTGACGGTGTTAATAATTGACCGACCATAATTTGTGCAAAATTGTCTTTTGTTTTACGAGTAAGTCATTTGAAAGACAAAAAATATCGATTATATTCATATGGGTTATTAAATGATTTTAAGATTATAAATTCACTAGACAAATCACTTCTCAAAGCTTATTTAAGTTTATTAAAGATCATTAATGACTGCTTGAAATCTATATGATAATACCTGCGTTCTGTAATGGCTTGGTTAAACGAATATTTGATTTTTTTTAAATACTGTATATGCCGTTTCCTTTTTTAACAGAAAAAAATGGCACAACCTGCGGGCCTCAATGACATTTCATGCGACACACAATTACAAATATCAAAAACCGTTTTTCTTCCGAACTTGCCTTACGATGGAAGAACAATATTAAATAATATAATTTTCAATTTAATATACACTAAAAATATCGATAATTACATCAGTTTTACCCAAGTTGGAAATTGATTATATGGCTGTTTTCCCAAAAGGGATGGGTATCACAGACTTAGATGCTTGAGAAAACTCAAGTCTTTAGTCACACAGCTCAGAAAAATTGAGCAATTTAAATTCAATATGAGAGTCCCTTTAAGTAGGTATACTCAGATGGTTTCATTAATAATTAATGCATTGTTTCCTTGAAACAGTTTATGTTGAGTAAATTCATTAAGATTCTATATGATTCAACATGAGAACAGACACGGCTTTTAAATAAGTACTTAATAAAATGACTGAATATTATTTTGTCATATTAAAGTTCTTAGTTCAACGTATGCTCCACCCATTATATAAATAAATAAGGGGTGAAGAATCCTCGTGGGATCAAGGTCTCTATCCATGTATGTTGCATAATTAATTATTGACTTAGTATATCTATCTGAACTACTACTTACATCAAATTACTCTAATTTAGCGCAGTTATAATCACAAATGAATCAACTGGCACGCAATATCCTCATAAATAAGCGTTCCTTTGCTATCGAACAGAATGCGTGTAGCATCTTTTTGCGCTTAAGAGATAAGACCCTTTTATATGTGCGATTTTTGTTCTTATAGCTATCTATCATCATCCGTTAACTTTAGAGTAGTGGTTTAAGATTTTGTTTTAATGATTCATAACGTTTTTTTATCATTTCCTTACAATTTAACCGAATGATTAAAAAAACATTTTTTTATATCTTTTTTATTCTTATAGAATTCAATTGAAATAAATTCTTTTATAAAGAAAGTATTCACTCTTTTGCTTCGATCGGTAATATAATTGTTTAGCGTTTTAATGCATAAACATTACTTTCGATGGATTCGGCGGTAACTTTATTTAAATATAAAATTTAAAAAAATATATTCCACGTATTGTGTTACTAATTGTGACACGTGTTTCACCTCTTTCAAAGGCATATTCGGACTTAATAGGGCAAAGTTTGCTTAAGTAATGAATCAAGATTGATTTTAATTAGTTCATAAGCTACTATTTTGTAATGCTAACGTCTTTTGTTTGTTTTGATTCTTGCTTCCCGTAAAAAGGAAAATCCCAAAACCATTTTGTAATTTTATTATTTTTAAATATTTGAATCAATCTTGCTTCATTACGTAAGCAAACTTTGCGATAGTTAGTCTGAAGATGCCTCGGAAAGAGACGAAGCACGAGTCACAATTAGTTACACAAAACGTGGAGTAATAAAAATTATTTAAAATTTTATATTAATTAATTATTGTTTGTGACCCACAATGACCATAATTTTCACAATAATGCTAAAAGTATTTATATAATCAAACATTTCTTGGAGGAAATTTCTGTCATTTTATCTCAGAGCTTTAAGCTCACTGGGCGTAAATATTTTACGACTTTCGTGAGCCGCTTAGCGGACAACGTTCAAATAATATTTCGCATCGTAAATTAAATTAACAACGTTTCTCCTCGAACGTATGACTTGTTCAGTCGGCTTTGCGAAACATCACTAACTTGTTGCGATGTATGATTTGGTTTCGTGCACTATTGCAGAGTTTTGATGTCACAAATTATTATAGAATAGTTCAAAAGCTTAGCGTAAGTCCACTTTGTAACTCACTTAGAGTTCCATGGTTATTTTATTACGTCATTAAGGTCCTACAACATTGCATACATACGATATGTATGGTCTACGGAACTTTTAATACCTGAGTATTCTTAGACCTCCGCTACTAATTTTGTTTGAATAATGTATTGTTTCATTTTCTGCTCCATATTTTCAGATTCTGAAATCGTTTTTAGACCCTAAAGTTGTTATATTACCATTTTTTATAAAGACAAAAAAAAATGATATCATAAACTAAAAAATATTCGTCATTTTTGACCATCGTTCTATATGTGCAGCACATAGCCACCATGCGATCCCTCCCAGATTCTCTGTTACCCGCCAGTTGCTTTGCTTTTTCCCATGACATGCCAGGATCGTTCAATTTCGCTGAAAAAATCTTATGGATAATACCCAGTGAAATCCACAACGCTGGAATCCTACTGGTTGAGAGAAGAAGCAAGCTGACGTTGAAGCTCTCTGGAGGCATCCGCAGCACTCGACCCAGCCAGTTTCTATGTCTCTCCATGACTGTTGACAAAACAAGGCACACAATCAAACAACTTTACCAAAAATATACGGCGCAAACTTCGTCAGGTGCCATGATTCGCCGGCGTAAAGCAGCACTGGTAAAATGTATGTGCTCAATAAATAAATGGCATTTGGTTTCTGCTATGTACAGCTGCGAGTCCCAGACAGTTAGGATTAAATTAAACATAGCTTCAGCCATTCTTGAAGAAATATCGAGCTCTTTCTTGTTTTACCATCTTCCTGCATGTGTAAGCCGAGTGATCTTTCCCGCTCCAATCAGGTTCCTATCTGAGTCTTCGAAGGCTTAGCTAAACCTCACATTGGTTTTTACTGACGTTTATTTTCAGAAGAATGTAATCTAACCCATCAATATTTTTTCCTAATATAACAGCATCATCAGTGTATTTTATGTCACACAGAAAACATTTAGCTCAGAAAATGGTCAAAAACACAATACTTTTTTCATTCACATATGACTGTTACTTTCTCACTTTGAAATTGGCATTCTTTATCAATAAATAAAGAATGCCAATGATGCTTGAGATTTTTAACTTTAAGTACTATTTATTAACGAAATACGGATAGGTTCGTTTACTCTCTGTATAATAAAGCGGGCGCATAGAATTTCACATTGTTTGCTTTCCTTATATTTGCTCCTTCGCTGTAAGGTGTATTTAAAATGTTTCATTAACTCGGGCCTTGGTTTGTTTTATGAAGCTCCATAGACCATGTATAAGATAAGTTACGTTCCATGTAAACGTCTGCGATATTAAGTTATTGCGAGATATTATCGCATTTACGTGTACATATGTTTTACTTAAGTACAGCAAACACCGTTTCGCTAGCACTAATAATTACGTATTAGATTAGGAAGACTAGATTGCCAAGGTTACTTTACTTTTGCATAATACATTAATAGTGAATTCAAAAGTCATATGAAAGGCCATTGCAATCTTCGTGTACTGTCATATCAAAAAATGTTGACATGAAAAAATCAGGAACCGCTTGAAATTTAAAAATCCGACAAGTATTAAAGTTGTGTCCCTGCAATATATCCCATTAAGAATTTCGACGACATATCAAATTGAAGTTTAAGATTCATATTTATTAACTGGCTTTATCTACACTGTCTACAACAGTAATGCATAACCTTTTTGAGAGAAGAAGAACACTTTATTTACACTGCCCTGAAATGAAGAAAAAATTAATGTTAAGTTTGTGACTATATCCTAGTAATAAAAGATTTGGTCCGGTCCGTGGCGCAGTGTCAACTTGTTGGCTTTCATGACGGATCACCGGGTTTGATTCACGGTACGAGTGGACTTTTTCTGTCAATAAATCTGTTCAAAGGCATGGGTGCTTGTGTTGTTGAAAAATCCCTTGCCAACTTTTCTATCCCAAAGAGCGACGCATACTGACAACGATTGGCTAAGCACTAGTCCTGTCCTAGTACTCGTATCCTTTCCATCCCTACTCTCTTAGAAAAAGAGAGGTTGAGCTACTGAGTAACAAACAGTTCTTGTAGAAAATATATATGTTGAGATAAACTCTGTGAGGAGTTCATACAACTCCAAGTTGGGAGCGGACATGGTAAAAAAAAAGATTTCTTCTTGAAAAGATGGATATCTATGATGCCACCAATTCCCTTATACTCTTTTGATTTAAGAAAATGAGGCAAATCGATCGTGATAATTTTACCATTAGTTGTGCCATAGCCGCTATTTTTATATCACCACGCTTTTAGAAAAAAGGAAATGTTGAACATCTGTGTTTGAATAAGTTTTTGTACTCAAAGCTTCTGTTGAAATAAACTCAATTTTTTTTAATAACGTCTACAAAATAAAAATGTTTGGTTAATTTCAAGGAAAAATATTAAAGAGTAAAATATAATTTAACCGCAAGAAAAAATATGTAATAAGAATAAATATTAAGTGAAAAATTTTGACGTAAAAAATAATCTGCATAAGTTCCCTAACGTCATTTCTTTGAGAGTAAATTTTCAAAAATCTTAATGCACAGCAGTCTTAATTTGTCATTTTATTAAATCGTATAAAACCAGAGTACCGTTAAGTCCCCTAAAATTTTTTCATTGGTGCATTTAAAAAAATACCCATTTATTTTTTTAGCGTAAGGGAGTAGAAACAATTTAGACGAGAGTAATTTATGTGTATTATAAAGAAAACGATGCCATTTAAGTCGCATATAAAGTAAACACCTGATAAATTGTAGATAAAGAACCTGTTTTAATTTATTTATTCAATTTATACAACAACATTGCTCAGTAAATATGTTTCGATTAATTAAAATCAATAGTTTTCATGACAAGCAGTATAAAAAACCCACCGTTTATAAAGGGTATTTCAATAGGGACGCTCAAAATATGTTACTTTGTCCTGCTGAGTGTTTAGATCCTTACAATACCTACCTGTACGTCATCAAAATACAATATCTGGTGAAAACATTGCTGCTGTGTGTGAAAGTGTACAGGAAAACCCAAGGCAGCTTATTTCTCGTTGTTCACAAGAACTTGGCTTTTCTGCGACTTCAACTTGGTGAATTTTGAATCGGGCCTTATGTCTGCACCCGTATAAAATCCAACTAACCAAGGAACTTCAGGTAAACGACCGCAGACAACGCCTGATTGGGTTCTGGAGCAGTTGGAAGTTTACCCAAATTTGTCAAAAAAGTCAACTTTAGCGACATGGCCCATTTTATAATGAATGGATATTGGCAGACATTTGATGTTATATTCCATATTTAATGCCGTAAAATATACTTACAAATGAAATTAAAATTTAGTCGAAATCTCACAAACAACTTGTTTTATTTACATTTCAAAACTAAGCGTCCTTATAAAAGACCCTTTAAAACAATATGGTTATAAAGTAAAACATGTAAATTAATACGCACTTTTGAGGTCAATAGAATGGCATTATAATACAAAAAATAACACATTTAGTAGTTTCATTTTACATTGAATTTATTTAGATCAGTACCGAACTCGCTCATCGCGAGCATTATCAACGATAAGTATAAAGCAATATATCGCAATGCCAGTTTCGTTTTGGAAGAAGTACGAACCGATGATTCCACCAGACCAACCAGTAACTTTCTTGGAATGCATTTGGAGCTGGTGCACGGTGATAATTTTCCGTACACTACTATACAATTGACAACAAATTCGGGCAGATCGTCAACTTACTTTGAAAAGGTTCTTACTGTAGACCCTGTTTTGAGATATGAGCGCTTGAATTTTGGATTGTACATACTATTTAATTCAAATCACTTTTAAGGTGTTCACTGTCAATACTTGGTGGAAAGGCATTATAATAAAAATAATAACACATTTTTTAGTACTTTTTCCACATCTGATTTATTTCATCAGGACCGGTTTCGCTCATGGCGAGCATTATCAGCTCGAGCATTGTCGGTTGATAATGCTCGCCATGAGCGAAACCGGTCCTGATGAAATAAATCAGATGTGGAAAAAGTACTAAAAAATGTGTTATTATTTTTATTTTAATTCAAATGATAAAATTCACTTGATTGTAAGTAGGAATGTTTCAAATTACTTATTTTGAGCGTATTTTTCCAGGGCTGTGGAGTCGGAGTCGGAGTCAGAATCGTGGAGTCGGGGTTTTTTGGCCGGAGTCAGAGTTCGCGGCGTTTTCACCGGGGTTGTGCTTGGAGTCGGAAATTTTGAAAATTTTGAACTTTTTATTTTGCATATAAAATGTCAAATTTGACTTTTGATCGAATCAGTTGGTTGATATATAATTTTTTACACATTTTTGACAAACTGATTTCTTGATAACTCAAACCATTCTATTGAGAAACAATGATCTTAATAATCCAGTGATAGACATAAATATGTCAATCTTAGAACTTTTTCAATTAAATTTAGTAAAAAAAGTCTGCAGATGTACTCCGGAATTCTGATAACTCCGTAATTCAATAATATGATATACATATTCTAGAATATGTTTAATACAAACTTTACCGACCAAAAGGTCATTTTTTGCTAAAATGTCAGTTAGAACCTTTTCAAAGTAAGGTAACGATATGTCACTTTTAACAACATGGCTACTAAAGCCTAACAAACTACGAGTGACCCAATCGAAAGAACCTGTATAATATAATGTATAAGTTGTTTTATAAATGTGTGTTAACGTAAGTTTAGTAAGTAAATCATAAAAAAAAAGTAATATTTACCAGTACATAGATATAATCAGTCTCTGGTAATGATATCAAACACGGAAAACATACGCATATTGTGCCCAACTATATTTTCATGGCCGTAAAGTTTTGACCTAAAAATACATAAATGTTAGGCTTGTCGTAAATGTTTTATCTATGTTAGGAAGTGGTAATTAGACCCACGCAATCATTTTATGTGCCCCCATGGCCGCGTATGCAAAATAGTAGCTGAGCCAAAATTTATGGGCTTATTTGGTAATTATTTTAAGACATATGCGAGCCGTTTGCCCGAAATGAGCGACCGTAGTATCGGGAAGTTTTATCACAAAATACTAATAATGTTTTAGGTCTCATTACGATTTTTCATTTGCAAAATTTGCATTTTTTTACAGCCGTGGTTGAGCTGAGCTTTATTTTAACCGGATATCCAGTCCAGGGCTCGAATGTCGGTACTATTTACTAATGGTCAGCTCAGTTTTGCTGTATCCTACTCGAATGCACTACAGTGGGCTAAAAATTGATAATATAAAATAACTTTGATTATTCCATGTACCTAGTCCGAAAAATGCTTCTGAAAGAGACGAAACACGTGTCAAAATAAGTAACACAATACGTGGAATAATCAATGTTATTTTAAATTTTATATTAAAATGAACTTCTACAAATTTACCGCTTAATACATCGAAAGTATTATAATATTGATATTTTCAAAATTTATAACTTTACTTTGATTGTGCGAGGTTTGAGCTGATTGTAGCCGATTGGTCAAGTCCCTGCACGAACAGTTTCAGAAATTATTTCTGAAATTGAGATTCGAATTAGTTTTCGAGAGCATTAATCTGATTCTAAACCAAGGCGTTGCAAGTGCGATGAGCTTTCTTGTATGTCTTTCCTATCCCTTTATTATTTCCCTTCCTCTATTCAACCAAGTTTGGCCTAGCAACCAAGCTACAAGTAATTCGTTGAGTTATGCTCAATTATAATACCGTACACATCAGGGTAGGACATCGTATTACAATACTTCATTTTTTCCGCTAACCAGCTGATTCTAAAAACATGGCGCAGCAAGAGCGATTAGCTTTCTAGTATTTCTGTGGTGACCATATTTTGCGGCATGTATTTAATGGGTCATATTTTGGTCAGTTAAATAAATAAATGTAACGGTCAGTTGTCATTGTATCAGTGTGAATGTGGTCAGTTATTAAAACGGTCAGTAATATATTTTAATGGTTTTACACCAAATATGGTCGTAATAGGCAAATTTATGACATGTTCTTTTTAAACGACACAAGATTTTTTAAACAACTGACCGTTTTAATAATTTTAACTGACCATTTATCGAATTAGAAACTGACCAAATAATTAGTAGTCATATTTTGCTTCCTTTTGTTTAACCAAACAAGAGCGGCTAAACGACCAAGTAACAAGCAATTCGCATAGAAATATTTTTTGTATTGTATCATTATATTGATATTTAAAATGCGCCAATGCACCAAACATTTTAAATTACGAAGTAAGCCATACGAGATAAACTAGATAAGAAATTTGTATGAATCAGTCAAACACGGAAAATTACATACATTCATGTCCAAGACCTCTTTTTCAATTGAAAAATTTTACCTTGCCGATAGTTATTGAATTCAGATCCACCCGATCGCTAGGGCAAAGCTTTGCCACTAGACCACAGAGATCTAAAGTATAATACCATACCAAGATGAAGACAAAATTTTTCTTAAAAATAAATCTATAACGGTTTTGCGAGTGCTTTCCTTTTGGCAGCTCAATAAGAAAACCCTTATAATTGCAAATAAAATAGAGGGTCGCAGAGAAATAATTGTAATTATCGTGCACACATACCAATAAATTTCCGATAATTGATACTAAAGGCGAAAGAAGCAGCAGCTTTGATAAAATACATCCCATTTATTTTTTTAACATAGAAAGGTCTCTTTTCCCCGGCCGCAAACCGTATCTAGCGACCCTTGTGCAATGGACATGGGACATTTAGAACCACTCAGAGAGCATGTGAAGACCTACTCAGCCTAACTCAGCGGTCACAAACAGAAACTCCTGAAGAGTTATCCCTCTAAAAAGCAGTCGATTTTGGTTCGGCTCTCTCTCTAAGTCTGGCTCGAAGCTTTTTTGTTATTGCTAGGTTTGACTGGTAATATTATATTTAACCTTTAAAGGAGTGAATGGATATTTATACTGCATTTAATTCAACAAAATCTTGGTTTATTACTTAAACAAACTCTGTGATTGTCAGTCCGAAGATGCATCGGAAAAAGGCGAAACACGTGTCACAATTTGTAACACAATACGTGGAATAATCAAAGTTATTTTTAATTTTATATTGAATTTAATTCATTCTACTGTGTTGAATCAAAAGTACGTCCATACTCCTTCAAAGATTTAGTGTAAATTAAATAACTTGACAATGTATGAATCATATTTGTATTTTTTATATTATGCTTTTGTCTAACATTAACCATGTCTCCGTCGCCAATGTGGGGTGGTTTGTACTTTTTCCACAATTAATATATATAGACCAGGAACGGTTTCGCTCATTTCAAGAATTTTCAACCTTAGATCAGTTGAAAATGCTCGTGACGAGCGAAACCGGTCCTGATTTCAATACAATATAAGAAAATTACGATTTATTTATTAATATTGTTATATTTGTTACAGTGAAACTGTATTCTCAGTGAAAATATATTCGTCTCCTAGCTGTCATTGAAATTAAATTTGACCGCCCCTATCTTCAGCCCAATGTTTGTCTTTGTTTTTCTTTGGTTCTCTTTTTATGAACGGGACTACTTGCTGATTTTGTTTCATTGAAGCAAACAAAATTTTAGGCCGGCAAATCATTGGTTTGGGCCGATAATTTCAATGATCGTGACCAGTGAAATAATGTTGTCATACAAATCTATTACTTGATACATTCTCACTGGGAATACAGTTTCAATGTAGCATATTCATACCTTACCACCAAGTGACATTGACAGCAAACACATACAAACAGATTTCTTATACGAGAACTTCATGCTACTCAGTCTCCCATCATTTCTTTTTTAAAGAGACTATGAATGAAATGTAAAGGTCTTACGGTCCCGCTACATCCTTTTTTACATCAGGTGGTTGTGCGAAGGTGTTGCGCGTTGCCTTCTTTTACGTATGTATATATGAAATCGCCTTTTTTTATACTTTATACATTCTTCATAATTTTGATATTTTTGTCTGCCTATCGATCAATCAATTATAGTAAAATAATTTAATCTACGATCATAAAAGAAGAGTCAACCATTTAAGTCATTTTCAATAAATTAAATCATAAAAAATATTTACTAAGCCTCCAATGGAAACACATAAATGTTTGATGGGTAAGTCTTATAAAACTGATAAACATCAATTAAATGTGATAATTAAATAATAAAATTGTGTGTCTTTCTTGTGTTCCCACCCCAAAGTTGAGGCAGCAATGGCGTTGTGCCTGGAGGGAAGAAGAACGGTCGAGAATGGCTTGGTCGTGATCTTTGTTTCTTCGTAGACAACATATTTTATTCAGTAGCACTGAGAGAACGTTTAATACCGAGACTCTCACTCCATTCTGTATAGATACACTGTCCATAAACAAACGGTTGAATGATGCCCGACTTTATAAGTAGGGGGTTTTTTTGAATAGTTTTGTTGTTGTGGCATGAAAAAAGTTTTTTTTAATAAGTTCGTTGTACATGTCTCTTTATAACGACAAATAGGAGTAACTGAAAAGATTAATCTTTTAAAAAACCATCTTTTATTTTGTTAAAACGTAAAAGGTCAGTGTAGGGTTTTTCTTATCAAATAACAATCTCAATCAATGCTTCCATTTCTATGCTCTTTAATTTGTTAAGAATGATACAAATATATTACAAATTTTTAGTACTCCGCAATAGATTTATTAAGATCAGGACCGGTTTCACTCGTAGCTAGCAATATTAACGAATGAGAAATAGAAAATACAGCGTTATTTATACAAAAGCTAAGCAAGACGTATGACAGACAATTGGCAATATAAATATTCAAATAATTCAAAGAATGATTTTATTTTTCGATCGCTCAATTTCTGTTCCACGACATGGATGTCTGTAACGTCTAAAATTTCCTCATCCACCTATCTAATCCTTAAAACGGGATGTAGCGATATCTATAAGCTAACTATTAGTCACATCCTAGTCTAAGTCTGTCATGATTTGCTTTTTCTTAAATAAATAACAAACTCTATTCGAAAAAGAGTGTTTGAAAAGAGCGAAAAAAATCTCGTTGAAAAACTTTGACATAAATTCCGTAAAAAGTCCTTACGCTCCGGATTGGTCTTTTGGTTAAAACATAGTTATATAATAAAATTTCTTTCATCACTTATTATGAAAAAGCTTTTTGCATCGTTAAATAATAGTATTAATTAGTGCGTTGGTCACATGACTTGTAGTTTTTTAGTGATTTGAATGTGTTTTGGTTAAAAAGCTGATAAATTCTTTCTTTGTCTATGAAAATAAAGATAATTTTAAGTGGTTTCTTTTATAAGTGAACAATTTAAAGAGCAATTTTACGTGAAAATATATAAACTCTATTAATATCATAATTATTTGCTCAAATTGAATACAAAAGTTATTAATTTGAAAACATATTTCAGCCTGTGTAAGAATATTTTTCTTCAGGCTAAATAAAACATTTTAAATTACAAGTTCAATACAAAAGTTTTAAGTATTCAGTGTTACTTCAGGAACAATTATTTCTCGAATAAGTACAGATAGTGTAAGAAGGAAAAGTTCATGGAGTTTTAATTGATACAGAAAAGTCCTCGATTTTACGACTTCTATGAATGTAAAGCGATAGCAGGAAATAATTCGAAAACTAAAAAACTAATTAGAACAGATTTCTCATTTGTTTTTGAACCATTGTGTTTTATAAAAGAAAAACTTTGAATCGTTTATTTAATTAAGATTTTTGCCTGAATGCACAAAGTCTATTATTTACGGTAGATTTTTTTCGAAAAAGTTAAAAAAAAATTCAGTAACTCTTTCTCTCAATTATTTTGTATGACGTCACTCAAATTCAACTCACAATAAAATTCACGAGTCATCAAATATTAGTTTGAAAAAAGTTATACTGACCTTGGCAGAGCTTGACTATCTAATCGTAAAAGTACAACTCTTACCACTAACTAAGTAAGTAAAATCTACTTCAAGATAGAAGTTGACTAGATGCAAATAAAACTCAGTTGAAAATACTTACGATTAGCAAAACCGGTCCTGATCCAAATAAATTTAAAATAAATAAGAACAAAAATTTTTTTTTTTTGTTTGACGTATTTGTATTGATAACGTAAATATCTTAGTATTGATAATTGATATTGGAAAATGCTTGAGAAAGCAAACACTATGCTTAATTTAATGTTTTTTTTAAGTCAGTTGTTGCGTGTCAGCATCTTGGGAATTTACGTTGCGAAGCTCATGGGGTCGAGTGTAAGTTCAGATTTTTTTTTCGGAGATAAATTTAGTTAGGTTCCTCCATTTTGATTATAGTAAAATTTTTCCATGAAGATATGGATGGCTCACGGTGTTTCGAAGATTCTGTCTCCCGTCAACTTCGTTTCTTCCTTCCTGATCACTTCGTTGTTCGGGTAGATTTTTCTGAGGATGAATGGGCATTTACGGAATTCTTATTCTTGGCAAGACCTTTTCACAAAGACTGAGCAGCGTTATACTTTTTCAATTTTCACATGTATAATATAGAACTAATGACAAAGCCATTATAATTTTAGTGATAAGAATCTAATAAAATACATACAATTATTGATCATATTAAAAACTTAAAGTAATATAATAATGTAGAAACACTTTCTTGTGACAAATTTCATTAAAATATATTTTTATTCGAATGAACAAGAAAATTGCATCTCCTTTATAAACATAGACATAGCAAAGAAAAGCTTTTCGAGAATAATAAATTTACTACCGAGAAATTCAAAACAAGACAATTTACCTTGAATCTAGTCTAGCATTGGCAGGTGCGACAATAATGCGACATCGGCTTTTGCATACTGAAAAGATTGTCATGGATAACGTAGGAAACTATGCGTATCCTTATTTCTAGACATTTTATATAAGCCTGCTGGGAACAAAGCAATACCTAATCCGTTTGTTCTTTTCCTATTTTGTTATTATCTTTCATCTAAGTTTTGCTTAATACTGATTGATTTTATTTCAAACTATAAACTCTATACTTCTATTGTAATGCAAGTATGATTTGTAAGAAGGGTGTTTCTTAACAGTCCTGATATCTGTCTTAAATTATAGAAATCGAGCCTTTGAAAGCTTCCGACTAAGGACGATGTAAAACATGGGTGGCCAAAGCGTCGATCGCCTATCTGATCTGTACAAATTTCTGGTGCCCGTCCCAAGAAGTGTGTGAGACAAGTCATGTGACAGGGACAGCACGCTAAAATCTCGAGTTAGCCGATTATCGACGAAAATCTCTACCTTAAACCCGGTTTAAACAAGGGTTGGTAATAAGATTAATATAGGCTTTAAATTACTCTTACTATGTTGGTCGATCGCCACCAATAATTGCAAACAAAAAGCGATCGCGGGCAAAAAATTCTGGCCATCCCTGATTTAAAAAAATGCAATTTTAAGTGTCAGATAAATGCTAATTTAAAGTTTTAAATAATGCGTCAAAATGAATCGAAGAATTAAAACGATCTGACGTTATTTACCCTCACAGTAGTCTTAGACCAGAATATATTGAACCATTAAAGTATATCTTCATTTCTATTTTGTGTGTTGTCTCGCAAATCGCATGGGAGGCTGATTTTTAGTCACGCAATCATCTTCTATTATATTAGCCTGGAGAAAAGTTAAAAAATTCCTTTATAAAGGAAGTCTGTTTTATCAAAAGTAAATTATTTGAATTTAACAAAATATGCATACATTAAATAAAGTAATTCTGTGTTTATTTAAATTTCTTGATCATATTTCAGTCATAATAATAAACGATTCAAAATACCTTACTCATTGTGTTTTACCGTCATAAAAACGAATGCCTGAACCGCCTAGGGGTACTACAAATGTAAGAAATACGAAAAGTTGCTTGTAAACAAGCTGTAATTCTAAGTGCTCAATGAAGTAACAAATAAAGTTACAAGCCGAGCTTTCTGTAAAACATTGAGATCAAAAAGCTCCCGACCAATCAAATCTTTCTAGAATTTATTCACTCAACATAAAAAAAAAATTGTTTGTAAAAATAATTTATGTTTGAATTATTATTATTAAGTCATAAAAAAACATAGATAAATTACTATTAAATAAGGTTATATTCATAACATATTTTTATATCGTCTTAGTCAGTTTTAGGCTCAAAAGGTTTTATCCAGAAATAGAAACATGTATTCACTGGTTTATGATTGGTGTTTGTATGTCTCACCACACATCCTCTATGCAATAATTTATGCTCAAATATACTAGAAAAATTTAAGTCTATTATTGATTCTATTATATTTTTCTTATCCGTACAACCAAGAAACCATAAATTTTACATTTCAGAATTCTATAAATACGCTGCGCCAAAAAAAAGATCCTAACAAATGCTTAAAACAAAACAACAACATTATATTTTTTTCAACATATACGTCAGTGATTCTTTCTTTTAAATGAGCTTAGTTGAAAGAGTACTAAACTATTGTTATTTAAAAAAAACGTTTTTTGTTCAGATCAAGACTAGTTTGACTCATCGCGAGTACTTTACCGAATTGGGATGCGCAAAACCAGTCTCGATCTTAGCAAATAAAATATATTTGGTGCAAAAAATTCTAGTTTTTTTATTTAAATACAATGCCTTTTTTAATACCTAATAGTTGAACGTTAAAAGTGAGCCTTAAACCATGTTGATTTAAATTATTATGACATCTGTTTATATTTGAGTAACCTATCATTAGAATAAAGAATATTGCTGTAAAAACTCATATCACAGTTTTGATAATAACACATTGGAACAGTTTTAGTAGACTTGCATAAAATAAATATATTTATATATTTTTAAACGAAAGCGGTGGCATAAAAAATGGAACATTTATTTTCAGTATAAATGTAGTTTTTCACGGTACCGTACATGAACATGCTATAAATAATACTTTGAAGAACGTAATGGAAATATGAAAGGATTTATATATTTCACCATAATATATTAATAGATAGTAAATAGCCTTGAAGTAATACCGTTCTTTGTTTCTTTGTCTGAGATTGAATCGTATCCAGCAACGGAAAGTGTTGTTGGTGCTCAATTATTGTATTCGGGAAAATCCCGTGAGGCGTTGAGACTTTGGTAACCAGTTAATTAGACGCCCAACACAGCTCCATATCTACCGAAACGGTTTTATTTTAATGGGAAAATAAGGGCGCCTAGCGATTTCTTCAGTGTAACGCAGAAACGAAGGAAATTCAGCTTTGGGCAAGAAGCAAAATTTAATACGGCTAGCTTCTTGTAAGGCTTTGTTTTTCGTTATTTTCTTGCAGCGAAATGTATTTGAGTAGACTTTTACAAAATTTTATCAACGTTGTATGTTAAGTTTTATTTTATTTATTCAACAATGTTTGAGGCCTTCATAAAGGAAGTGTACTTGTTATGTCCGCTCTTAGATTCAATCTCAGTTTTTGAAACTAGAACTTGTTGTAATATCGACACCTTACGTTGAAAAGGTTCTAAGTGCTCTTGACACTAATTTGAGATATGAGCGTTTGAAGATTCGATTGATTAAAATTTACTTGTAACAATGAGCAAATGTGCAGCCTACTAATGTGTCGGGACATTTACATATTCCAACTTTTGTGTTTATCCACTGTGTGTTTGTGCCGTGTCAACCATCTTTTTTATTACAGAATTTACTTGTAACAATGTTTCAAATTCCTTATTTTAAGCATATTTTTTCACAACTCTTGCTAAGAAATAATGATCTTAAAGATCTAATGATTACAATCTTAGATCAAACTCGGGTGATCCGACACGGTAGCCAACGACGTTGATCACTGTTCCACGGACTGGGTGTTGCAATATTGGTGAGTGTTATTTGTCTCATTTAACTGTGGTATCTATGATATTATAAATTTTTCATTTGATTATCCTATCGTCAATTTCTCAAAAATGAAAAGTAAAGTGACTAAACTCAGACCAGTTGTAGTAAAATATATATAGTTGAAATAATTGATTAGAAGACGAAATGCTTCAGATAGGTAAGACATAAAATAGTTCAAATAAAATAAAGACTTTTGAAAATTTTTATAACATAAAATGGATGAAAGTTAGACATTTTTTTATTTGAACTTGATTATTAAATTGAATGTTTATCAGCTGTTGCCTCTTAAAATTCAATGCTTAAAAATGCTTCACAAATAAGGTAATATATATGAATATCATTTTATGCTAAGCATTTTCTTGTACGTATAAAACATTTGCGTGATGTGTGGTCACCTGTTCACTAAAATGACAGGTGTCTGTCTTTTCCCAAAACTCCAGAGCTCGGCCATTATAAATGGATGCAAAAAGTGTGGATAAAAACCCTCATATGTACATTCATAAAATATGGTGAAGATATTTATTCACCCTCTTGTCGTGCAGAATGATACTGAGCAGTCCTTTCCAAATGGTTTGGTATACCTTTATATATATTGATGCTGAAGTAGTACTGTTATACTTTAAACAGCATTGTTTTAAAATCAAATAATGTTATTTATATTCAACGACTAATTGGATTTCATTGCAATTCAAATTTCATAGATAAATTGGGCAATATTTTACGTAAATATGTGAAAAAGGCTTCATAAAAAAACATTAAGTCACTTTTAATGTATTAATACTTGGTGAAATGCAATGAACCCATCAGTTGATAATGCTTGCGATGAACGAAACGGGTCTTGATCACAATAAATTCAATGTGGAATAAGTACTTTAAATGTATTATTCTTTTATTATTATTAATTTACGTATTACTCTTGCGCCTTACTAAGTTAAATAAAATGTGAATCATAATAATCATTTAATAATTGTAGTTATCTAAGATGATAAAGAAAACGGAAAGATTTTCTTAGTTTGTAAATATTTAAACATAAACTGCTTTCTAACTGAGTAAAAATATCAGAAATCTAAAATGTTATGAGGAAAAATATAGGCATTCACGAAGACGTCAAACTTTTCAAATTGAATGCTTCCTGAGGAATCGTTGATAAAAATTGTTTCCTTTCCTAAAGTGTACAAACAGTCTGTTAATGATACCTTTTCATATAAACGTAACTATTTGTCAACTAATATAGCTTCAGATATCAACATAGTTCTGACTGATTCAGAAACGAATAAGTTTTTTCGTTAGCAAAGGTTAAGTTCGGAAACAGCTTGGTAGACTTCAATATGTTTGTAACTGCAAAAGGAATAAAATAAAAAAAAATTATCGTTTTGAATTTCGTTCCAAATGTTTATACATGTTATTTTAAACTAAAAATTTTAATTTATAGATATTTATGTGAATATAACTTGAGAATCAAGTGCATGATAATGATGTAAGACGAGAAAAAAGAAAGAGGCGACAGTATTGAGGTGAAAAAGTGTGCTAGGGGAAAGTAAGAAATTTTAGATTAAACACAGCTGTATGTTTTTGAGTTTTTTCTACTAATTGACAGTAGGTATCATCCCAATAGCAATCAAAATTTTAACTGCTGAATTTATTAATATAAAAAAAAACAAACATTCAATCAATCTAACTAACATGAATAGAACAATAATACAAAAATGTTAAAAATAATAACACATTTTTAGTACTTATATTTTGGTACTTTAGTACTACAGAAAATTTATTGGATCAGGATCGGTTTCGTTCATGGCAAGCATTATCAACTGATGCTTAACAATGCTCGCCATGAGCGAAACCGGTCTTGATCCAATACATTATATATGGAATAAGTACTAAAAATGTGTTATTATTTTTATTATAAAACCATTCCACTAAGTATTAATAAAAATAATAAAACATTTTTAGTACTTTTTCCACATGAGATTTATTTCATCAGGACCGGTTTCGCTCATGGCGAGCATTATCAACTGATAAGGAATACAATATAACAGTGGTATTTATGCAAAAGTTAAGTATGAAACAAGGTATGACAAACAATTGGTAAATCAACTAAGCAAATAAATTAAAGCAAATTACAAGAAAAATAGACTAAAAATAAAATGTTCAAGACCTCTTAGCAATGCAAAACTAACACATCAAAAATCAATTAAGTATGAATTAACATAACAAAGTAATAGCCTAAAATTAAGTGCATTTAATAAAAATAAATAAATCTACATGTCTGTCAAACATGTGGAAAAAGTACAATTTTTTTATTATTATTTTTATTATAATGCCTTTCCACCAAGTATTGATAGTGAACACCTTAAAAGTGACCACTTAGTATTGACAGTGAACACCTAAAGGTGAAAAAAACATGTTGTTTATCTTCATACTGGTACAATACGAAAATTTTACTTGATTTTTTTGTAATACCGCTATTTTTAGGCATTAACTTCTTCTTCTGGCACAGCAATATCTAGTTTACGAACTATAAATCAAAAAATAAAAATAATAATACATTTTTAGTACTTTTTCCACATAAAATTTATTTGATCAGGACAGGTTTCGCTCATGAGCAAAACCGGTCCTGATCAAATAAATTTTATTTGAAAAAAGTACTAAAAATGTATTATTAATTTTATTTTAATGCCTTTCCTCCAAGTATTGACATTGAACTATAAATTACTTCGATAAGCGCTCCTGATCGAAAGATTCTTTGAAGCTTGTTATTTTTTTACACAGAATCACCTGGCAAAAACACTTCAAATAAAAATACAAATTCACTATCTTTTTCAAAGGCATATGGTTTTTTCTCCCTTCAAAATATCTCTTGAGACAGTCAATACTTATCGTAAATAATAAATATCTCCTGTCTCAGAAAGAGATGTTTTTTTTCACGTCTCATTTTTAAGTTTCACTTAGGGTGATGGCGCGCATATACATACATTTTAGCACACTTCTTATAGAATATTTACGCGCGGAGATCATTTTTTTTAGCCAAAGACAAAAGACATGCTCCGTTGGCGTTCTGTAATAAGAAACATGTATCTTTATGAATATTTGTCATCTTTAGTGTGGGAGGTCCCGTCCGTGCATGAGTATTTCTGACTGGAATTTACATAGTGAAAATGATAGGCACAAAGGATGACGGTAAAGTTGATAGTAAAAGCCAAAAAGCCAAAAATTCACAAATGTTTAATATTTTTTTTGTCATATTTTTTTACGATGAAACGTCTCCATTAAATCCGCTACACACGATAGGAAATTTGTTCGTCTGTAACATTTTTGATTGGCTCGAGTTTTTTTAATGAAATTTCAAGTTTTGTTTGAAATCAAAATATTACATTTTACTGACATATAAACGTGTCATATATTATTTATTATTGATAGTTTTTTCACAATATCGTTGAAACAATTAATTATAATGTTCAAATTTTCATATATTACAACGTTTCTGATCATACTGAAAAATCGTACAACAACAAACAGTTGTATTTTGTTTTAAAGTCGTATAATAGTGTAACATGAATTAATTTGAGCTTTATTTTTAGTAACGTCTTCGATTTATAGCTCGCGACTAAAGTATCACTCTAAAAAAAAAATTTTGACGGTAAATAGACTGAAACAATCTGTTCAATAATAATATGACAATTTATTACCCTTTATTGTAAGCGATGTCTATAATTTTGCTAACTAGATAAATTTTAAAATGATTGCCAGAAAAATTCTTGAAATAGAGATACATCGATAAGGTAATTTGAAATCGTCTCTATGAAAGAGCTGCAGATTGCAAGCTTAGTATTTCTTAATTTTTTTAACGCAAAATATTCTTTATTCTATGCCGCAAAGTCAAGAAGAAAAAGCTCAGAAGGTTGTTGGATTTTCAAACATTTAATCATTTATCGGTATATATATTCATTGCAATGTATAAACCAAAAGGTAGTGGGCCATTTTTTCAGTTCTTAGTGTGCTATATAAATGCAGGCATGTGTGTGTATGCATATATATGTTTCAGTTAAAATATATTCTTCTCCAAGCTGTCATTGAAATTAAATTTGACCGCCCTATATTCAGCCCTATGTTTGTCTGTGTTTTTCTTTGGTTCTCTTTTTATAAAAGGGACTACTTGTTAAATAGATATCAACAAAAAAAAATCAAACGCATGGAAATATTTTTATTTATTTTGTATACATTTTCTTTCTTTTAGAAAACAAAAAATTTGTGCATGTGACATACGGGAAAGTGATATGCATAATATGTATTGTGCTCGCTACTACAGCAAATGCATCATCCTGGTAACGATGTGAAGGGAATAAAAGTTGTATACGAAAACTTTGACGCCAGCGCACCTCAGGACTAAAAGACTTCATCAAATAGATATCAACAAAAAAAAATCAAACGCATGGGAATATTTTTATTTATTTTGTATATCTTTCTTGTAGAAAACAAAAAGCATTTTCTCAGAAAAGTTGGCTTAAGAATGGCTTTAATTTAATAAAATATTCGAGTAGATACCTATCTTCATTATGTTTGCGAAAAACAGTAGCGGCGATGCGGGGCCGTAAAGTAAATTGCAAGTTAACAATGTTTCTGGATTTTTGCAAACTTCTTACCTGAAACCACAATCTCAAATAATATAAGGCATAATAAAAATATTTATTAATAGGATTAAAGCGATAAAGATGGTTTTTTTCTTCGTTATTTAAAAGCTTTTGTTTTTACAAACCCGACTATATATCTGAAGAATTCTTTATTTAACAAATTATAATAAATAATCGGGTGATATTGCCGTGCCACCTGCCAACATTCATGTATATAGATATGTATGTTATGATGTAATTATTTAATTAGATTGCATCACTATTTGACAATTTGTCGGGTCCATCATTGAGGTATTTGGTTGCGCAGCTCACGGGTTCCAGTCCGAGTTCATCTTTTAATCGATTATCGATGTTTGTGTTATCTTAAATTTTCATTTTCACCGATCAGATCTTAGCAGTTATCTATTCACTAGCTCTATCCCAATACTATTATTTCCAATCCTACTCTCGTTGAAAAACCGAGATCGAGCAGCTGAGTAACAATTTCTTCACGTAAAATAGTTGAAATAAACTCAATAAGGAGTATATGTATATCCTTTTCACTGGAAGCGGACATGGCTAGCAAAAAAATTATACTACAAAATTTTAAATATTTATTTCTGCCCTTTTCAATCATACGTGTATTTATTAATAACTAGCCAGTCAAAGAAAGAAAGTGTTTGTGTTTATTGCTTTCGGATGCACAATATTTTAGATAAATAATTTCGATTTAATTTCACATTGAAAGGTATCGATGACATTTTCCCTTTGACGTTTTCTTCTTGTCTTTTGCCGATTTTATTTGGTACGAAACACGCGCCATCTACTGAAAACTAATTATACTATGTCTATAGCCTTTGCGAAAGTGCATTAACAAGTTGTCTGTATGGAAGCGCATAACATATAAAAAACATTTTTATGTTAAATCACGTTTTTACTATGTCTTTTTGTGGAACTATCTTAACATTTTAACATAACGTGGAAGTTTACTACATAAATGAACACAAAAAATTTATCAGGGAAAAATGATTGAAAAAGTGTATTGTAAGGGGTGAGATTAATTCGCCGCCAACATATCATTTGCCCTCTTCAGAAGTGAAGAGCAAAACGATGAAACTTTTGTACCTACTAAGTCAGAGCTCACTTTTATTTGATGAAAAAAACGCTTTGTGTGTTGTTAATAATCTCACTTCACTTGTAATATGATACTGCATCTGACTCATTTGTCTCACTTCACTTCTCAGGTGCTCAACTGATAAAAATGGAGACATGATTCATTTTTCATCAACCGACGATTCTAGTGGTAAGCAAAATCGGTAGAAGAAAAAATACCTTTCCTCCAAGAATTTTCAGTCAAAACGTTAGAAGAACATATAATTTTAAATTATATTAGTTCCGTCCCTGAGGTTCGGATGCATAAAGCTTGCAGGTTTCAGAGGTTAAGCTCTGTGTGCTGGCATATGATTTATTTTGCTCGCGTTTCTCCCTATAGCGTCTGAGATCTAATTAACATAACTCATTTTATCAACCTTTGTTTTTTAACTGTGCCGAATATGTTAAAAGAAATGAAAAAATATCGCATTGCTTGAATACTTAAAGTCAGATTATATTTTTTGACAGAATAATTTTATAAAAATATGTCTGCACGTAATTTGACTTATGTGACCTTTTATAATACGTTAACTAAGACAGAAAATACTATAAAATGACTGCATGTGTGAGTGCAAGAAATCTTAGAGATTAATCGAGCTCAGCTCAACGGTCTGCCAATTTTGAACGAGCAACTATATTTGCCTAGTTCACCATTGTTGTACCCTTTTAAATAATTGTTAATTTTAATTTATTGTCATTTATTAATAATTGTCATTTATTTAAAATTCAAGCATTTGCTATTATTAAATATCAATTCACTTACTATCATTAATGTAATATAATAATAAAGGCTTAAAATCAATCAACTCATTAACGAGACGACGGATAGGACCCTAGATTTATTTTAAATATTCTTATGTTATCATCTAGTCATTAATATTTTCAAAAATCCCCGTAATTATAACAAACTCACTTAAATCATGGAAACTTGTATTCATTCAAATTTCGCTAATTTACATTTTAATAACCTTTTAACTTAGTGACCTACTTATATTTTTGTATATAAACGATACAAACTGTTTACTACGCGTCAGTTCAAGTACATCCGTGCACTTGGAATGCCTGAAGATGCCGAAAGACGAAACCCGGGTCGTTAGCGACAGAACTCATGGAAAAGTACAAAATTCAAAAAATTCTAATTTGAAATTATTTGAAAGTTACTCGAGAATAACTCAAGGAGAAAAATGACATAACCACACTACACCAATGTTCAAGACAATGATATTATTTAAGATGGGAAAATTTAATTTAATTTTCATGTCGGGATTTAAAACCTAGACTCACCTGATCGTAAGGGAAAAACTCATGCCATTAGCCACAACACCATAGAAGCTGACAATTTATAGCTACATCGCAATGGGGTGGAGTAGGAAGTATAAAAAATCTTGTTTATTGATACAAAACAAAAATTCTCAGATAATTAATGGTTTTATAATATCTGAGCTTTTGAGCGAACGACGAATGCATGTCTGTTTATTTTAGGGGTTGTTTTACTCCCGAGTCTTTTTATCTCAGTATTGCACACTAATTTCAAAACTAAATAGAAACGAAGCTTATCTAAGACCTTATTAATTATTCGATTTTCCCGTTCAATCTTCGGTCGATAAGCAAGCACTTAAGTCGGATTAGAGGCTAGCGGCTTAATGAAAAGTAAGCTTTAATTATTGGAGATCTTAAGAAAGTAGAGTTTGACTGGATTAAGCTGTCACTACAATTTATTTTACACAAATGTACATCATCACTAATATAAATTTATAAAACCTAAATCGCCAGTATAGAATTTGTTACAATACATGGGTTTTGTTTATTTTAATTTTAAATGATTCCCTCGCGTACATAGAAATTAATATCACTGCATATGGCTACAAATTTAGCAAGGTGAAAAAATAGCAATGTAATTAAGTCTACAAAAACTAAAGTTGATAGTTATATTGGCTTACACCATCGTCAGAAATATGTTTAAGCATACATGGACTTATCTTTATATACTGGCGTAGACATGGTACACAAAACACCTTTTTCCTGTTATAATATTCTAATAATAAATTATAAAATGTGACAAATTAATTTGATGTATTTCTCGAAGTGTAAGCTTATTTGGGTTTTTATTGAGTGGAAATACACATAAGTTAGTATTGTATTAAGTTGATTTATTTAAAATTGTATTTACCTTCTTAGTGGCCTGAGTAGCGGAGATAAATTAATATACTAATTCATCACCGCTACTAACGAAAGTGTCGGTACTGGAATTCAAACCCGAGGACAATGCTACTTAAGTGTCGTTACGTCTTTATGTTGATCACGTGTCTGGTATGATATTATGTACATTCTAAATGAAAAAAAAATGTTCAGTGAATCAAGATAATTTTTGGTTAAGTTTAATATAATATTTAACTATATACTTTTTTTAAACCTTTCCACTGGCCTAGTTTTACAACAAAATAAAAATTTCTTGAACCTCCAATATTCATTATTTCATAGTCATAAAATTTTGAAAAGAGTCGGACGCTTGGATTATAAATTTCCAACGAAATTTCTAGTACTTCATCAACACATTATACCTACTGTATTATCAACATGATCAGTTATTTTCATAGCAAGTATTAATAATAATAATAAAAAAATATTAGTACCTTTTCCACATTACATTTATTTTATCAGGACCGGTTTCGCTCATGGCGAGCATTGTCAACTGATAAGGAATACAATAAAACAGTGATATTTATACAAAAGATAAGTATGAAAAACAAGGCATGACAAACAATTGGTAAAACAACTTAGCAAATTACAAGAAAAATAGACTATAAATAAAATGTTGAAAACCTCTTAGCAATGCAAACTAATACAACAAAAATCAATTAAGTATGAATTATCATTAACAAAGTAAATGCCCAAAAATGAGTGCATTTAATCGAAATAGTAGAAATAACGGGTAAAAAATTAAATGTTTTCACCATTTGGATATCAAAAGGCATTTAAATATCAATCGGATTGTAGTCAGCTGAGCTCACACAACGATTTTGATGTCTTGATCAAATTTAATTTAAGTGCCTTTCGTCTTTGAATCAATTCTAGAAAGATTAATTAGAGTTGAAAAGGAATGTTTGCTAAGAGCTCAAACGAAATGAAGCTATTCACTGAACAAGCATGGTGTTCGGCAAAAATTATAATTGTACTAATCGGTGATTTAAAATTCAATACAAATCATAAAAAAGCGTTATCATACCATTCTTAATAAATCAATTTTTGATAATATTTTATTTTTTCAGACTCGATTACTTTTCGTTGGACTGGGAAGCTTTTATTGAATTGATTTGAAAATTTTAAGTAGTTCCATTCTTCATTAATGAATCGGTATTTTCTTTATGCTAAAAATCCCTTTTCATGATAATACTTATTGTTTAATATTGTCGATGGATGCGGCGGTAACATTGTGGAAGTTCATTTTAATATAAAATAACTTTGATTATTCAACTTATTATGTTACTAATTATGACATGTGCTTCGCCTCTTTCAGATACATCTTCGGACTTAATATCGCAAAGTTTGCTAACTTTAAGATTAATTCTTAGATTCTTGATTCTAATATTTTAAAATGATAAATTACAAAAAGGAGTTTGGGATTTTTCCTTTTTAAGGGAAGCAAAGATGGAACGATAGAATCAAAGCAAACAAATAATTTTACTACTTATGATGTACATATATTAAATTTCATTGTATTAAATTATTTTCTGACAAAAGGCTTCATAAAGAAAACTGCCTCACTCTGTAGAAGCTCTGTAGAGTAAAAATGAAAGAATTAATGTAATTTTAATGGCACAATCTGTGTCTTAATTAAGAATTCATAGTTAGAAAGTGGTTTCATAAGACACAAATGCATTAATACTTGCGATTGATTGAGCGGTAACTTTAATGGATGTAAATAGCGTTATTAAATGGTTTTCTCTATATATTGTGAATGGCGTCAACGTTTTATTTCTTAATAGAATTGTTCTTAAAAAATTGCTGTAGGTACCTAACTTTATTATAAATTAAGTTAATAACTACTACTTACGAAGAATATTGCAAAATAATATTAAAACATTTTAGCAAAATGGTTGCCATTCATAATTATTGATATATAAAAAACTTCGGTAAATTATCTTGTAATTTTTTATGGCATAAATAAAACACTCTGAGTTCAAGTACATCTGTGCACTTAGAATGCCTAAAGATGCCGAAAGGCGAAACCCGGGTCGTTAGCGACAAAACTCATGGAAAAGTACAAAATTCAAACAATTCAAATTTGATATCGAAATTTCATCAAGCACCCTAAGTCGAAATACTTAATTACTCTTAATAAAGCCAAATAATGAACAAAATAATTCATTGATTCAATAAAATCACGTAAGTGGTTAAGGTATATTGAGATAATCAAGCATACCGATTTATTTTAAATGAAATACCCAATATTTATACCGCTGTCAGAAATCCGATAGAAAAAGATCAATTTTTGCGGTTGATGTAAGAATTGGGAAAAAATACGCTACAAAAGAGAATTGTCAGGATCATAAGTTAGCCAGGCATTATGTTTTAAAGGAAAGTCGGTGGAATATAAATAATTGCCTTACCTGAAGCTTCGACGCACATCATGCGAGACCTATCAACCGTTAAAAAGAGGATAAAAGAAAGTGACCTTTTTGCCTTTGAACATTTTTTTAATTATTTCCGTAAAAGAAAAGCCTTCCCTCCCCTGCACGCTCTCGCACACGGACCGAGGGTAATTTAATGAAAATCGCATCGGAAAAGGTGAACTGATTTTCTGTTTTAATTTTCCCTAATTGAAAACGATTTTTTTGGCGCTAATGATTTTGTCCGTATTGATCTTTTAATCGTTTTCCTAGTTTATGAGAAAGTTTTTTACCGCCTTGATGATGATTGAAATTCTTTTATAATCGTTTAGTGACAAAAATATACTTTGAGATGCTATACAAGTTCGTGTCCACAGATAATAATGGGCGGAAGAATATTTTAAAAATTAAATTTGTGGTACTTGCTTAGTATTTTTGATTTTTATCAAACTAATGAGCAACTGTTTATTCATTTTTGATACCAATTAAATAATAAAAATATAGTAACAGTACTGTATAGTTATAGGAGGGTCTGGGTTCAAGTCCCGACTAGGTCATATTTTTAAATCGATATAGAGATTTTTGACAACAGTGTCAATGTTCACTAAATCAAATTCAAATTTCTTATCTAAATTATCTCGTATGACAGTCATATTAAAAAATATTTGACACCTTGGCAATAGTTTTGAATGAAAAAAAATGTTGTTTGTTAAAAAATAAATAATTTAAAGTAAAAGAATTTTACATGAAGCTTATGTTAGAAAATTAAAATCCTCAGTTGGCACACGGTTAAACATAAATATACATGAAAAATGTTTTTTTTTCAGTTTTTTTTCCAACCTTTCTTATTTCTGTGTATTAAATTAATGATCAACCAATCAGTCCGGCCAATTGCCAAATTTTTCATTTTATGCATGTTATTTGCATAAATAAAAAGTTCAAGCTTTTCAAAAGTTTTTCACGACTCCGACTCTGAATCCACAGCTCAGGACTGTGAGTAAAATAATATATTTTTTTTTTTAGTTTTTCATGTAATGTATAATATTTCATTTATCTTCAATACGTTGAAGGCTATTTAATTATCTACGAATATAAAAGTTATTATTTCACACTACCTATATTCCTGATAAAATACTTGTGTGTATTTTTAAATAATCTCATGAGAGCTTTTTTAATACAAAAGCCACCCCAAGGCACTGTCAGCAAACCTTCCAATGAGCTAATTCAAACATAATATTGTTTTAACAGAGTAAAATAAATATGACCTGCTGGTGATAAAGCTCTCGGCGGCACTCCTACAGTTAAATTGCAAACTTAATTCTATGGAGGTATCACATTTATCTAGCCCGATTGTTTTAGAAAACAGGACACACATTGTCACGTGTCCTAGTCGTCCTTGTATGTGTATAATTTAGTCGGATCTAGTGTTTTTACAAAATATCAGTCCTCGAATAGTTCTCCACTTATTAGAGAATGTTTAGCATATTTGTCCTGACGTTAAAGTTTCATTCGATTATCCTTAGCTGTCGCTATTATCTCTATATATATAAAAATCTCGACCCAAATCTTTGTGGCCAAACTCTTCCGAAGCGCCTCGACTAATTATTATGAATTTTTTTATGTATATTGGTTAGATATGTGAGAAGGTTATAAAGTATATTTCATTCCGCTAGGTGAAGGATGTTCTCACCAGGACCTGTTTTAATATTTCTGAAATCTGTCATTTTATTTATGTTGTTGAATCACAGATGGCGCTACGTGCGCTCTGTCGGAAAAAACATACGCGAAGAAAAGCAATTTATCTATTTATTACTGTGAACAATAACTGTCCGATATTGTTACCACAAACATGTTTCATGGCCCATGCGGTTATCTGAATCGTTTATCGCTGTCGCCTTGCATGGCAGATGGAAAATGTACAAAGCATTTTCCTAAACATTTCACCAACGACACGATCACAAATGTCGAGGGATATCTAGGAAACTAAATTCATTTAGAGTATTCATTTTAACATAATATAAAACTGAATTTAAGTAAGCTAATAATTAAACACATCTATTGATTCTGAGGCGGTACGAAGTTCGCCAGGTCAGCTAGTTGTAATATAAATTTTTGATCTCGATGGCACCTTAAATGAAAAAAAACTTAACGCTGATTTTACCTGAACCAATTTATAGCTACATATCAGTTGATGGCAGTACTAAACACTTGTGTTTTTAAGATTTTATCAGAGGTGAGTATGGATTAAAAATCACCTAAACAAACCTACAAGTCGTTTGAAAGCAAATTTATAAATTAATTGAAGAAATATTTAATTTAGGATGCGAAATCACAGCAGAGGAATAAAATATTAAAATTTGTAATACAGTTTTATGGTAGGTATGAGGTATCCTTGTTTTTGTGAGCTTAATTGTTAAATAATAAAAAATCGTTGGCGGAGACATGTCAGTAAATGAATATAATCTGTGGGTTGACCCTCTGAGTTAATTTGTACTTTAATGGCGCATGTTAATATGCCCCGATGCAAATTGGGCAAATGCCTCTGGCATTCCCAACTCTTTTCCCCGTCACACTTCTCTGGAGTGCTTGCTGAGCTCGCTACGAAAATTGAATATGTTCCGCCAATGTCTGAGTGGAATTACAAGTAGTGCTTACTGCATCGATATCAATGCAAATATTCCATTTATTCGAATAAAGGAAAATAATAATGCTGCCCGCATTTTAACCGCATCTCGAATTTCAGTTATTACACCGCAATTCAACATGAGATTCATGAGATTTAAATAATTTTCCTGTACAGTATTTGCTCAATACAGTAATGAAGGTATAATATTAATAATGGTCTGATATATTCAAAATGTACATCTACCCGCTGGGCACAGTATTGTTTTTGAAATAATTCATTCAATCTTACGAATTGTTCGTTTAAAAAAACAATTAAATTTCTATTATACTTTTATATTTCGGGGCTGTCTACTTAGAAACGACTTGAAATTTTTCCCATTTTATTGTAAGGAACAATTATTTTCTACGTACAGGTACTCTACAACTTCAAACATACGACTGAAAAAATTGACAATTTAAATTTGTTTATACATATCAACATCTTACTTTGAAAGGTTCTAACTGCTCTTTACAATGTTTTGAGATATGATCTATTGAAGTTTCGATTGATTAAAATTCACTTGTAACAATGAGCAAGTAAAAATGTTTCAAATTACTTATTCTTAAGCATATTTTTTTACAACTCTTGCTGAGGAATAGTGATATTAAAGATCTATTGGAGGAAAGAACGATGACAATCTCAGAACTTTGTCAAATATATTTAGTAAAAAAATTGTGCAGATGCAGTGCAACTATGGAATTCTGCGAACTCCGTTATTCAACCATAAATTATTCTTAAATTCGTATATATGTATGATAGAATGCGGTAAATACACGCTTTTCCGACCAAAAGGTTCTTTAAGGCAAATATGACAATTAGAACCTTTTCACGGTGAGGTAACTAATGAGACATAATTTACGCATTCAGACTATTATGGCTTGTGAACGGAGTAGATGTGATAAGAAAAGAGTAAGAAGTGCAATATATTTAGAAATAAAACTTAAAATAATTGAACAGTTTGAGAGTGGTACAAAAGTGACGGAAATAGCTCATGATCTACAATAATCACATTCAAAAATCTCTACAATTGTGAAGAGTAAAATAAGAATCAGTGAAGCTGTTAATGGAAGGAAATCTTTTAAATCTACAATAATAACAAAAAGAAGAACCATCTACGAAATGGAAAAATTATTGCTAATTTGGGTGAAAGATTTGATGAAAAAAACCAAACCCCCTTAGTATCAAGACCACGAAAGCATTTTTGAAACATGAAATTAAAGAAAAATAACGTCTTCCAGCAAACATTTACTGCCAGTTATGGTTGAACAAGATGATCTTGAACAAATCTGAAAGTAGAGCACGGGTTCCCAACCCATGGGTCGTGACCCTAAAGGGGGTCGCGGAGGGTTTTCTGTGGGGTCACCATCTTATACAGTCAACTAAAAAAATCCACATGCATCCATTTTCGTTGATTTTTTTAATTACCTTATGAAACATGCCTTTTTCAATTTGGTCTTGCGGGTCGCGGGTCAAATTTTATAATAAGGGGTCGCCATCCGAAAAAGGTTGGGAGCCTATGCAGTAGAGTTTGGCTGGAAACATGAAATAAATATTTTATTATGAAATATATATTGTATATACCTATATAAATAATATATTGATGCTTGACAAAAATATATGGTTCCAATGTTTTTACGTAAAAGTATTATAAATATTCTTTAGAAATAAAAATACATCTAATCAAATACAAATAATCAAATGATCATGATGAACTTAATAAAAACATAATTTTTAATGTAATTTGAATATGCAAAAACAATAGTACAGTGGCAACTGACATTGTTATATACATATTTTAATGTATGTTTTATAAAGCGATAAGATATAATAGACTTGTTGCAAATATTTTAATTATAAATCATATTCACGATTATAAGTACACTTTAAACAAACTGCAAACGTAACTGTAGGATATTTATGTTAAAGAAATGATAATCACAGCTGTAAATAAAAATGACTGCCTTAATAATAGCATTTTTCTCGCATGAATCTTTCAGATTTTCTGTATTTTTGGAGTGTAAGCCAAAACTATAAAGAGTTAAACATAGCTCGCTTTCGTTATCTGACACGCATTTCTCGTAAGTTTCATGTACTTATCCCGATTTTCGGAGCCAAAATTTTCCCGCATCCGACAAGCCGGCCAACTTTCAAAACATAAATATCATTTAGTTAAGCCTTTAGTAATATTCTTCTCTTGGTTATCTAATTTCTGTTCGAGTGGCGGCCATTTTAGCATCGCCTTCATTTTGTTTTTGGAATACCATTTCAAAGAGGCGAAACAATGCGAAGTTAGTTGGAACTATGTTTAACAATGGGTTCGTACTTCCTCATTGTGCGGTAACTTACTATTGTGTTATTAAATCTGATTTTTACTAAAACTTTCATAATAAATGCAAGCGTGCTTAAACTAGTCACTTAATATAGGATTCATAAAATATTTAAATGTAGAGCAATACAAATAACCATGGAATATTTATTCCATACAAAAAAATAACTATTGCTTGCAATATTTTTTCAGAATTTCAATAAAGCAAAATGTTTTTTTCTTATTATTTAATTTAACATTCCATCAACACACACTTTCCAGAATTTAAAAAATTTAATTTTAAAAAATATAAAACATTTTTTTCTACTTATTCCATAAAAAAAAAAATTAGATCATGACCGGTTTCACTGAGTTGCTCGGCTCATATTTCGATGACCTGTTAAAAATACTTGCGAAGGGCAAAACTGGTCCTGATAAAAACATATTTTTTGCGGTATAAATACAAAAAATGATTTATATAAGTTTTAACAGTGAAAACCGAAAAAGTTATTAATGAATCGAGTTGTTTGATTACTTTAGCAATAATAAACAGAGCATTTTATGAGAGCTAAATGACTTCTATAAAACCAGTTCGATTTAAACTTTCTTGGATTGAAAATGGTAGTGAATAAAATAAACTTAAAAGATCGCTCTAAATAGCGCTATAAAATGGTTTCCGCAAATAAATTTATGCTGACAACTATTCATAAAACATATTTCAGCTATTTGTCATACCATTGTCATACCATACCATACCATCGATATTATCATAAGAAATACAGATAAATACATAATTATATATGATGCTTGAGCAAATGTTTCCATATGGTTGAACGTAAGTGAATTTGAGCCAGTAAAAATATCAATGCTTAGTAATCAATTGAACAATGTTGGGTTGTTATTGTGCATTGTTTGAGGTATTTACTATGGCATGGTTCTATTTTTATAGAATTTTAAGTGTAGAATATAAAAAAGTACTGGTTTATTTTTCAAATCGAAATAAATCAATTGACTACTAATTATTTGGTCAGCTTCTAATTCGATAAATGGTCAGTTATCAATTCTTAAAACGGTCAGTAATAAATAATTAAAACGGTCAGTTAAAAATAATAAATGGTCAGTTAAAATAAAAAGAACATGTCATAAACTTGCCTATTACGACCATATTTGGTAAAAACTTATCATTTGTTTAAAATAACTAACCATTAAAATATATTACTGACCGTTTTATTTAATAACTGACCACATTCACACTGATACAATGACAACTGACCGTTTATAATATTAACTGACCATTCTGATTTTTAGCTGACCATTTATTTATTTAACTGACCAAAACTTGAATTAGTTACTGACCCATTAAATACATGCCAATCAAATTTTGTATTAAAAAAAAATCTTAAGTAAAATTTGCAATCAAACTTACGATCAATAAGGTGAACTCACGTTTATTTATAATCAATGGAATAGGTAAAGCAAAAATAGTCATTAAGTACAGCCATAGTGACCCAGTTAAAATGCTGAGTAACTGTACCTACTTGCTTATCGTTAACAATCTGATAACAACCAGCCTTGCTTTAAGTACCTTGTAGACTTATATTCTGAACGTAAAAAGATTACACATTTGTCAGTAGTTCAAGAATGAAAATTAAATCTACATTTTCCACGGACATTTAACATTTTTCAAGTCTTATTTTTTGAATGAAAAATATCATTGTCATTTTGATAACGTTTTATTAAAAAAAACTTCAATAGTGAAATAATAATTCAACGATAGCTTTGTTTTAAGCCACATAAAAGCTGCATATACAATAAAGTTGTTATGTTAAGCAGTCAATAAACGACCTAATAAGCTTTCTTTTTTATTTTTAAAAAAAATTCCAAATTAAAAAGTTCAGTTACTTTCATAAAATGAGTAAATATATTATTAATTTAGTTGCTCAACCTCGCATTTTGCATGGCTTAACATAAGCTGAGAGATTATTTAGTCAAATATATAACAAAAAAAAAAACTAAGGAGGTACAAGACGATGTGGATTCATTCAAGATTAACTCATAGTCCAAGATCACAACTAAGTATTTACTGGCTGCAGAAGCTGACAATGGTAGACTGTAATTGTATAAATTATTGCTGACGAAAACACGCATAATTTTATCACTTTCTCCATACCCCATATTAAACCTTTAAACGCCAAGCCAATTACATGGATTTTTGCCACAGGCCACCATTTTCAACCATCGATTTTTTCATGAAAATGCCCCATAACGTACCCGAAAAATCATTATATTTATTTTTGGTTTTCAAAGAAAATATCAAAATTGTAAAGTGCAAGCCCCAGTGACATTTGTTACCTTAATCTCAAACAAAACAAAAACGGCTAAGTATATCGATATTTTAACAATCACATTGCCTTGAAAAGATGAGTCAGCATTACGTTTCATTTAAAAATATGCTCGTAGTAGTGTTTGCGTGCCTACACGTCTTGGCGTGTGAACGGTTTTAAAGAATCTAAGACAACGGGCGTGTACAGATAAAAACCATCCCAGGTATCCAAATTAAAAACACCATTTATAAATAGTTCAATGAAAGAGTTAAATTGCTCGCTAATTCGATGCCTTGATTGCGCAAACAAGTTGATATTATTATAATATTTTTTGTATCGAAACCACTGCTTCTACTATAAACAATTATTGTCATGCATGTTATTATGAATATGAGCTATAAAAAAAATGTTTTTAATAATTTGCGTCCGTTAACGTTTTTATTGCATAATTGAGTAACAAGATACCATCAACACTATTTGCATGTTCGACAATGCACGCAAGTTCTAGAATAGTTTTACAGGAAATGCTCGTAGCCACATGCCGTTCCCATACACTTTGTGAAGGGATGTCGAGTTTCGAAGTCCAATACGTCACCGGAAGACGTAATACATGCCAATCTGAAGATTTTGGTGGGAAACAGGAATTTATTACAGCACGTTCTAAATGTGCTTTCGTGTGCATGCCCCGAGAAGTTTGAAGCTTGATTTTGAAGAATCTATCTGCTGTGATAGGAGATTTCTCCACAAAAGTTTGCTCAATATTTTTAAACTAGAATTCAAAAACAAATAAATAAAAAATTGTTTGAATTGAGTCGTATAGTATCAAAAGTATCATATTTTTTGAAACCGAACTATGACACATTATTCCGCTGGTCATAGTGTTTGGCTAGAAATAAAATATTTGTATAAAAATCATGTACATGTGATATATAAACGTAAAAGAAAATGATGGTTGGTATCAAAATCAGAACGTTTCATGACTTTGGAAACAAAAATATAACCGTTTGGTCATTCATCGGCCAATCACAGAGTTATCCTAAGTGATGTAACAATGTGGCCGCTCATGCATATATAAAGTTTCAGGCTTTCATAAGCTGTCTCTAAAATTGTAAAATATAAATCAAGTTCAAAAAGCCAACCAAACGTTTTTTTGTGTTTTTCTCGTAAAGTGGATAGTTCAACTTTTGATACTATACGATTTAATTATGTTAACACGAGCTATTAAGGTTTTTTATTTTTTTTAATTAGCTCAATATCAACAAGGAAATGAATTGTATACGTTAATCAATAAAAATATGCAGAACCATAGACATTCGTTCACTGGCTTTAACGTTTCTACAGTAATGCAGTTTTCTTTATGAAGCTTTTTGTATTAGAAAATAATGTAATCAGGGCTATGGAGTTGAAGTCAGGAGCGTATTTTTTTAACGACTCCACGGCCCTGAATTTTACATTATAATTATTGTTTGTTTTGTTTTTATGATTCCCTCCTTGCTTCCAGTAAAAATGAAAAATCCCAAACTCCATTTTTGTTATATATCATTTTGGATTATTAGAATCAATCTTGCTTTGTTACTTGAGCAATCATTGCGAAAGTAAGTTAGAAGCTGCCTCTGAAAGAAGCGAACGACGTGTACAAATTAAAAACACAATACGTGGAATAATCAAAGTTATTGAAAATTTTATTAATTAAGAAAATAGTTTGAATGTCGAAAGACTTTTGTAGTAATGCTTTTTTTACATATTTATAATTTCGAATAAAGGCTATGAAAAAAATGTGTGTACATTCGTATAACATTAAAATTAAATGAGAAATTGATGTTGTATCATTTTTTTATAAAATTAACAAAATAATCGCCTTATCGATCTATTTTTGTTGCAATTATAAACATAAACTTTTACGCATCACACGGCTTTAGCTATGAAAACACCCTGCTAAAAAGTTTATTTTAAGCTCTCAGCTTAAAGCTCATTCACAACAATACCTACTGATAATATCTTAGAAGTTTGCTTGCATTTGGAACATTTTGACCCACTTAAAGTATCCAAACATGTACTTTTACTGATAAGGCCTCCCATCATATATATGTTTTAAAAAACACACAGAAATACTGCATAATACACAGGTTAACGATGTGAAACGAATGCCAGTGTTTTAAGAGTTTTCCCACATGCATCCCATAGTAAATACAAAGCTTGGCAATAGTTATGTTATAAGTATTGCATGGTTCTTTAAATAGATAGAATAAAAAAAGAAAGATATATATGATGCCTTTCCATCAAGTATTGATAGTGAAAATATTAAAAGTAAAAATAACTGCAAGATCAGAGTTTTTCTATTATTCATAAATGTAAAAGGTCTTGCCAGGTGATTTAATTATTCCGATAAAAATATTTTTTTCAGTGTTTTTTGTGAAAGTAAATATCATTTACACATCTCAAAAAGAAGTTTTATCTATTCCTTGTTCACTTTTATGGTATTCACGATCAAAACTTGTTGGAATGGCATTATATGAAAAAATAGTAACATTTTTTTGTGCTAATTCCACATTAGATATACACATTACGATAAGGAGTATTATTAAAAGATTCTGATCGCGATAAGTGAAACCAGTCCTAATCCTTATACATCTAACTTGTGATAAGTACAAAATAATTGTTATATTGCCCGGTCCGTTGTGTGGTGGTAAACGTCGTTGGCTACCGTGTCGGACTGCCCGTGTTCGATTCCCAGTGCGATCAGATTTTTTCAGTCGATAAATCGATTCTGCTCAGAGGCAATAGGTGTTTGTGTTGTTAAATCCCTTCCCATCTTTCCGATCCCAAAGAGCGACGCATTGTGACCGCGATCAGCTTATCACTTGTCCAGTCCTAGTCCTCGTATCCTCTCCATCCCTACTCTTTTCGAAAAAGAGAGGTTCAGCAACTGAGTAAGAAGCTGTTCTCTTAGAAAAAATATATGTTGAGATATACTCCGTGAGGAGTCCATATGCTCCAAGTAAGGAGCGAACATGGTTAAAAAATATATAATTATAATTACGAGTCACATATTTTCGTATATTAATTATATACTAATAAAAAGCTATTAAAAAGCACTAAAACCTTACCTCGTGGGACTTAGCTAGTTTATTGTATTCATAGATTCCGGACATAAACGTATATTTGCAATTCAAAAAATATACGCCCAATATTATCAGCCCTTAGAAGTGGTGAAATATTTCCGGAGGGTTAAAGGATTATGCCTTATTGAAAGACGGCAAGGGGGTGAAATTCGGTAATGACAAAACTTTCGTTAATTTTAAAAGCAGGAGTTTTTTCGCTGGGCTTAATACGAGGCAAGAAATTCTCGAGAATAAAAAGGCGGAAGTAGGTCGTTAGTGAATATCGCAATATAACCTTGTATATAAGGTACTGACTAAAACTTGAGCATCTTTATCCTCGTGCCAAAAATCGATAAATTATTTTGTAGGTACTTTGGGTAATTTATCCATTTTTTTATTTGACATCATGGCTTAAATGCTTAAAGAAATAAGCTTTTATATAGGGTGCTTTTATTATATTTATGTATATATAAAAAACGTATCATTTATTTTAAGTAGTGAACATGGCTGATATATATGTGTCTTTCCTTCTGATATCTATCAGATGTATCAGTCACGATTTAGGATTTCACTGACAATACCTGGTGGCATGGCATTATAGTAACACATTTTAATTACTTATTCCAATTTTAATTTATTGAGATCAGGACCGGTTTCACTCAATGTAAAATCGTTAGTAATGCTCGCAATGAGCGAAACCGGTTCTGATAATAAAGTCAATAAATTCAATGTGGAATTAGACTAAAAAATTGTTATTATTTCTATTAGACGGTTTTATTAGATGATGAGAAGTGTTTTTTTTTTGGCTAAAAAGCAAACAGTTCAAATCCTGGAGAGAGTAATTACAATTTAATTAATTAAAAAGTTTCTACTGGATAAGGCTAGTGGTAACAAGGCGTTGTCGTAACGTCACATAACACCCATGCCTTCGAACAGAATCGATAAATCGAAGGAAAAAAATTATGCTCATACTGAGATTCAAACTGGTAAAGTCCACCAAGGAAACCAACCAAGTTGACCACTGCACCAATGCACCACGGATATTTTGATGATGATTAAGTATTTTAAGTTCTAAACTAATAACAAATAATCATGTATCAATAAATCTGATACTTTAATACTTTTAATGTGTGCAAGCAGTTGGAAAATATTTTTATATTTAAGTATTTTAAATCTTGAGCCACTATCTTAAAAACTCTATAATTCCACAAAAACTAACTAAAGCTCTAAATCATCATAGATAAATAAATATATTGGTATTTAAGATTTACGGCAACCATGAATGCTTACATATTTCATCGTAAAATATTCTGAGGATTGTATTAAATAGAAAGTATTTCGAGAACTTTTATTTTTCATTCAGTCAAATATAATGAATCCTACAAAATTGGATTATATTTGTATTCTCTTTCTTCCACAACTTTTAAAACGATTTTACTGGTTAAATATTTTAAATCTTTTCATTTTTTATAACAAGTGGTTCCCCTTAAATTTTCCTGATATTTGTTATGTGTTTTAATATAAAACAATCACAGTTCTACGAAAACAAATTCAAAAGAAATAAAAACACATTACTGTATCGATTGATAAAAATATTGCCATAGCCAATCAGACGGCAGATAATCACGAACGAATTACGCACTTTGTTCAAATAAAATTTTGTTAAATTTGTCGTTTGAAATATTAATGCCTTCTAATAGCTTGTTCCAAAATTATTTTCTTCAAGCTTGTATTCAACTGAAAAGGTTTATAAAACTAAGTTCAATTTTAAAGAAGCAATAATATTGTGTCATTTCTCAAGTTCAGCTGATGAACTTATCACACTAGAGGCTAAAGGACGTTTAATATAATATTTGAATCAGCTAAACGCCCACTTTTAAAATGAACCGTTATGCATTTTTTTTTCTTTGGTCGTGCCATATGGCGCCTTGGCTGACATTTTATTCAAGCGGCACGTTTTTGGTAGTGAAGCATCACCCCCTGTCCACCATAATTGGAGGGCTCGAAAAATAAACGTTTCAAAAAATAATTTATGAAACACTTTAAGTATTGTAATATATGTGAGATATTTGCTGTTAATTCATACAAATATTGTTAGTTAAACGAATTCAAAAAATCTTTCGTTTTGAATATTAATGGCCATTATTCCGATTATCCAATAAATATATTTTGTTTGTACATAACATCGATAACCTCTCGAACCACTATATTCGTCAGTCAAGTGTATGAGCGTTCCATACAATAAACATCATTGCCACTGCCTGTGAAGTTTATACTAAAAATAACAAAAACCTTATATATAAACAAGCATGTTAACCGTTCATACGCCACGGCGTGCAGGCACGCGAAATCGGTCTTACCACCAGCGCCACGGCGTGCAGGAAAACGGCACTAAGAGTTTATTTGTCGATAAATATCGTATTTTTAAATGAAACCTAATGCAGACACATCTTTTCAATGCAATGTGATTGTTAAAATATCGATAGGATGATCAGTTTTCATTTTATTTGAGATAAAGCTAACAGATATCACTATGGCTTGCACCTTAGTATGGTAAATACCCTGGGTTTTTTATAAATCTTACATTGTTGATATTTTTTTTCACTTTTCTTTATAAACCAAAAATAATTCGGGTATAAAATGATTTACCGGGTCTGTAACGAGGCGTTTTCGTGGAAAAATTCATGGTTGAAAATGGTGGCCCTTGGAAAAAATCCATGAAATTGGCTTGGCATTTAAAGGGTTAAAGTATCACTGAACGATTGCCTTCTATAAAATTGAGAAGTAAAATATTTTAAAATAAATAAAACCTTTCACATCGGTGCAGAAATCAAATTTTCCAATAATGTTAATTTTTTACTGTTAAGTATAGTTCTTATGTATGATTTTTGTACTATTTGTTTTTATTGTTACGAAAATGAGACTGACTGTAAAATAAAAATATATTATTTCAACGCCTAAACCAATAAATATTCAAATTTGCCGACCCAACGTTATTGTCGTATTATACACATAATTAAATAAGGTGAATTTATGAATTCCAAAGACGAACCGCCCCTGTTGCCTCGCTTAAGGTCATTCGGTTCTTAATGGCTGGCATTAAAATAAGAAAAAGTGGGAAAATTTCCCCTTTACAGGCGATGGGCCATTTTACGATCACAATCGATTTATAGGGAAAGCTTTGCATATTATTCCATCTATCCTAACGAATGCTTGTTTTACTGTGATACTTCCCGTATAATGATCAGATTAGGGTTTTTATTTTGCTTTTTACGCCACTTGACCATGGCGTATATAATAAAACATTATGAGGCATTTTATTTTAATTTTTTCAACGTTTTTAAAATTAATTAAGTGTTTGTTAAATAACAACATTCTGTGACTTAGATTTATAATTTATAGTAGCATGGAGAAGATGTATAATAGGAAAAAGTGATCTCTATGAATAAGTAGTTTCTGTTGAAACAATATAGTTTAAATCATAGGTTCCCAATGTGGGTCTCCAGGCTCCTCAAGGGGCCCTGTGGGAGTAGGGAAGAAAAAAGGCGGCCTGACGTGCTAATATTTATAGCCTTATAGAATTTAGAAAATGGAATTAGTGTAGTCGCAAGTCTTTTAACTAAAAAAGGAACTGACTGCAAATAGTTGACGGTTGATAGTTTATTTCCAAAATACTTTTCTGAAATTAATAAATACATAACTCTCGTAGTTGAATATTTTTTTGCTAAAATTTAATTGCAACCAAAAAAATGAAAAATATGAAAATACTGGTGATTGTACACCAGGTTCGTCTTTCTCATTAGAATTTTTTAATAAATATAAGCTTCTCAACAATTTAAGTATGTATCGGCATCTCGTTTTTATAACTCAGTACATTTTTGTTTTATTTAATTTAAAAAAGGGAAATTTTCAGGGGGGCTGTGTGTAGTTTTGTGTCCGAAAGGGGGCCATGGGGTCAAATAAGTTTGAGAACCTACGGTTTAAGTGATCAAAGAAAGCTTTTTCTAGACTCACGCATGTCACGATTTTCTTTAACGTATTTATTTAAATGTGCATTTCTACCCAGAATTGACAGTAAAAATGAAAAAGTGAATCATATATTTCTTTTATTAAATATTTATTTGTAACTGCTTTATCCAAAGTGTCGAAATTCAAAAAATCAAATACTTGAGATCAGTTTGAAAACACAAGACATCACAAACAATCTGCTTTTTATCTCTAAGTCCACATCGCAATTCATTGTTTTCAAACATACGTAGTGAAATGAAGCCAATTTTACCTTGCAGCATCCTTATCTTAAGATTTATATCGTTAATAGATTGGTAAATTACAGTGTTTGACAGATACTGTTTAAAAAAATAAGATACAAAATAAAATGATTTTTTTTTTTGGTTTCTCGCATTTTCAGCTGAGACCGAACATCAATATACATATATATATGTCTTCTTTTATTCAGCCGCGTCGCCTGCATAGTTAGCTGTCAGTCGCCAATTGCTTTGTTTCCTCCCATGGCATGCCAGAACTTTTCCACCCTGCTGAGTTCATCCTGAAAATAGTATATAACGTTCGTCTAAAACGCCACGGGTTGTAAGAAGATGCAGGATTTAAGGTCTCCGAAGGCATTAGCATCCGCAGCACGTGACCCAGCTAGCTCCAACGTCTTTCCATGACCGCTGCCCGCTACTTTCCCTTATCTATGAATTTCTCACGAAATCAAACAACTTCACCCCCTATATACAACGCAAAATCTGTTGTTGAAGTTCAGTATAGATACGGTGTGTACAGACAATGGCTTTTACTAAAAATTATCAACCGACAATGCAACACCTTAATTTGAAAAGGTTCTAACTACTCTTGCCCCTGTTTGAAGATCTGAGCGATTGAAGTTTGGATTCACCATACTATTTACTTCAAAAGGTAAAAACATGCGTAACAATGCAGCAAATTACTTATTTTAGTATATTTTTTTACAACTCAAACTATTCCACTGAAAAATAGTCACCTTAATGATCTTATGATAAGAATTTTGAAACTTTATCAAATAAATTTTGTAAAAAAGTATGCATATTAACTCCAAAATAACTCCGATATTCAATAATATATGATTCTGAAGTTTTCGTATATGCTAGAATACAGTTAATACAAACATTTCCAACCAAAAGGTTTTTTTTGTCAAAATGTCAGTTAGAACCTTTTCAAAGTAAGGTAACAAATGATCACCAGCTGAAGGGACGTGTTACTGTTATTTAAATAAAATCAAAAAGAATTTTCTCTTCTTACACTAACTGCAGAAAACAGTTATTTATTTATTGAAAAGAAATACCAAATACTGTTCAAACATTTTTGTCAATAGTGTCATTTGTAAAACCTCCATGTTTTTTAGTTCATTTTCAAAATAACAAATGATTATTTGTCGAGCAAGGCTAATAGTGAGATCAAAAAGATAAAACAAGGTTTCCATTGCGGCGTTATTTACATGTAAATCGCTTTCATTCAACCAACGAGATTATTCGCCATTTCATAGTTTATGCAGAAAGCTCGCGTTTCGATTTATGAATAAAAAGTGTCAATTTATCACAGTCGATTGATTTTACGTTAATTCGGTTAAGCTGAAACGCAAATAAACGATCCGTTTATTACAAAATTGCATAGAATATAATTTATATGAAAACAGTTGATGAATATTTCATAATTGAATTGCATATCGCATAGTTATTCAATTTAAACATTCGTTATCATCATCGTCACATATTAATTGAACGTTAATAAAGTAGTAATCAGAATATTGTTTAATTACATAAATACATCACTATAATTCAAACACTGCCTTTACTCATTTCCAAAGTGTTGGTTGTCAATCCTTGGTATAAAAGCATTATTATAAATAAATAAAGCATATTTTTTTCACTAGGTACTTCAACATATAGTTGTTTATTAAATAACACAAGCAGTTTCACTCCTTGCGAATATTTTGATCTATCAGTAGAAAATGCTAGAGATGAGAAAAACAGGTCCTTAACGTTATAAATTGATAAATGGAAATGTTACAAAAATGTGCCTTATTTATTTAAAAAAAGGTTTAACTGACAGTATATTTAAATATAAGCCGTTTATTAACGTGAAGGTATTCAAAATAGATTTTTTCAAATTTTAATGAATAATCAAATAAAATAAAGTTTGTGATTTTATTTTAATGAGCTATAAATTATGATAAAATTTGCTATGAACAAATTTAACAATATGATAACTTTAATTGAGCTATAAATTATGATAAAATTTGCTATGAACAAATGTAAAATATATAATATTACGCCAACTTGTGTTCGCTCTATGGTCGCTTACGGCATCTATGGTCATCTTTATCGGATAAATATCATATGACTATTTCAGTGATATACTTAATGTCAAATCTCAACCTTTACTGTAAACAATCATTCTTGTATTTAATGGACACTCAATTGAATTATGTATCAATAATTCAATACTATTTTTTGGGATCATTCAAACAGCTGTGAATAATAACATAGACTGTTAATGAAATATATAAACAAAGTTAAAATTTGTGTCATACACATTGTTGTTAGAACATGTCAAATAAAAATTACATAAATCTTTAAATTAGGATCGTTGATTGATTCGGTGTTGATCATGATAGCATGGAAATATTAACTGTATCGGTAAATTTTACAAGTCAACCTGACATTGGGCTTACTCAGTAAATAATTGTAATAATTTTAATTGTAATCATAATACATAGAATTAAGTTCAATTTAAGACAATTAACGGTAAGGTGGAACCGGGCACGTCTTTCATTCTATTGAACTTATTTTTAGCGATATCCTTTGAGGTTCTTTTAGGAGGGTAGGAAAAGATGAATGAAGTTAACAGTAAGCTTATTTCTTTCTATAAGCCGTTAAAAAAGCACATACAATAGGGATCGTGTGGTGTAATATGAAAATTTCACATATGTTCATACCTTACTGTATAAAATCCATAAGACTTTTGAAAAATAAACATATAACGTTTTTGCATCGTGGGACTTAATCCTGAAACTGTTTCGCTACGGGAAGTGATGTAAGAAAAATGAATAGATATATTCGTACATCCAAACACAGTACGGTACATTCACAAAATTACATCAAGTAGTAGAAAAGCTTGAAGATGCCGAAAGGCGAAACCCGTGTCATTAGCGACAAAACTCATGGAAAAGTACAAAATTCGAACAATTCAAATTTGATATTGAAATTCCATCAAGCACCCTCAATTTAAATCCTTATATAAGATATATTCGTCTTGAGACAAGAAGTTGCATGAATATGTAAATAAATAATGGATTTTGAAAACATAGATAATGCTATATTTTACAAAATTTGTATTCTATCGTTAGCTGTTTTTACGTTTAATGAGAGTATTGAAACAAATTTTGCTATAATTATTAATGGTTCAAACCATAGTTTTTTTTGTACTTATCTCTATACATACTTGTTCAATATTTTACTGTTCTAACACTCTCGTAAAGATAACTATAAATCATATAAAATATAACAATATATGATAGAAATTTGCCTTCAGTTGCATGATACTGCAACGTTTTTTTTGCATTCATATAAACCGTTCAGATGCAATTTAACTAACATGAAAATGCCCCAATAAAAAAAACTCGATACATAAGCAACAACTGCGCGCAGAGGTAAACTATACGATAGCTTTCCTTGGAGTGCTTTCAAGTGGTCTTGTGGGAGCAAAGTATCTAATACCAAACCAGGAACTGTACTTCGTATGAATAAATATATAATCACGAGGAGTCTTAACGATCTTGAATGTACAGTTTATTTAACATTTTTTTTTTGAATAATTAACAGAAAACATGCTCGCTACATATACTTTCTAAATTTTGCAGCATATTCGTTATTTGAACAATACTGTTTCCAGTAGATGATTAATATTATTATATCAAATATATTTTGAATCCTCAATCAATATTTATATTTCTATATTCTTTTTGACAATGATGACACCTTACACTTTACAGTTGCTCACTGTCAACTGTCCGTGATGTGAAACATTAAATCATCAGTAGGCATTTACTTGGTAGAACTCCATTATAATATGGTAGGGAAATAACAATGTATTTTAGTTCAACATAAATTATTTTATATATTTGTTGATAGCTATTTCGGCCTTAAGCTAAATGCATTGGAAGCATTTAGCAAGCAGCAAACAATAAAACAATTTAAAATGGATAAACTCGAGGCATTGCTGATTTTGCGTTGTTTCACACGTAAAAAAATAAAATAACCCAAAAATACTCAGATTAACTTTCACTTTATGATTACAACAGATCAATAACTTATTTAATTTTTTCCATGTCGATTGGGATGGTTCAGCAGAGAGGGGATGTATGGTGTACCCTATCTAGCCTAGGTATATTAGCTATCTCTAATGCACGTTTAAAACATAGTTCTGACGAAGGCGTAAGCCGAAATAGCTATCAAAAAATATATAAAATAATTTATGTAGAACTAAAATACATTGTTATTTTCCTACTGTATCAGTTTTAATACTATATTATAGTATCATCTAATGGTATAAATCAGAACACGGTGAAAAATAGCAATGTATAGTGGAGTCAGGATAGTTTTGACGAGGAAAGTAAGCCGAAAATCAGCTATATATCTTTTAAATTTTGTAGAACTAAAATGCATTGTTATTTTCTCACATAGTTATAATGAATAAATGCCAATTCAATCAATCGTATACCGCAGTTTTATTATACATATTGACACCGCCTTATATGGTAGGTCATCAGAACTCTCTCGAACGATCTATTTTTCACCTCAGTCTATGAGTTTAAGTTGATATCAGGAAATAAATTCATTTCTAATAATACTCTATATTGAAATCTACAGCGATTCAATATAGAGTAATTTCAAATTTGTAGAAGAGACATTTATGCGGACCTCTCGCTCTAAATGTCTCTCTTTCACGCCCTGAGTGCATGAGAGTGCATGGTATTACATGCAAAGTTCGATGGGCCATAAATAATGGCTTATCGAGCGCACGTATTAACGATTTTTTTGTAACGGTTTGCTACATTAAAACAGTTTTTTTTTCATACGATCAGTTAGAGATTGGAGAGCATTGAGAATGCACGCGCTTGACAGATAAGTCTTACAGTCGTGGTTGAGGGGCTTCTCCCAACTGTATGCACTGGAAGTAGCCTGCAAGCTCCCAATCCTCTCCCTAAGGATAAAGTCTAGTAAATTTATGATATCGCCATCGCAATTACAATAGTCGTGTGCTATGTATTGTAGAACGTAAGGTGTATTGTAAATCTATCTGTGTTAAATCCGTGTGTAAAGTCTGTGTTAATTCGTAACAATTAAATAATGGGTGCTAACCGCACCTACATAACGCTTTGAGATCGTCTTTTGTTTATAAGAGCAGCATGTTTCTCCTACTCCGTTCCCAAAATTCCTCTCCTGAGTGTCGGATAGGAGGCTCTTTCTCGATTTACGAGGAAACGAATCAAGGTCTTTCTCAATATGTATCTGTTGGTAGTTTTTGTAATGCGAGAAACCGGTATTTTTCTTTATGAAATATATTATTAAAGAAGATTAACACTTATTTGATTTGCTTATAACTGATATATAAAAATAGTTCTTCTTATTCTGCTTACAAGCTGAATATCTTTAAAGATTTTTTTTCATACAAATAAACAATAGGGAAACAATTTGATTCTATTATATTTCAAAGATTGTCATCTTTTCATGTTTTCAAATCATGGGCACCTATGTAAAGTCACTTTCATAAATCGTTTTTTCTGTTTTTTTTTAAGTGATTATATGTAAAGTTATTTCTTTTATAATAAACTCCCTCGCCATGCTGAAAACGAAGCTTAGAGATTTTAGTATACATATAATAACAAAACAAGTATTTTTTTAAGCAATCATTTCATGTTTCTTTCGTTGAAAAGTTGTCTAACCGGTTATCATTTTCTGTTGAGACTTTCTATTCAGTCATGGCTTTGAAAATATATAATTTATGTTTATTTATACATCGTTACATCAAGAGCTTTTTTTTACATTATTTAATGAAAAAAGTATATCACTTTAAAGCTCACATAGCTTGAATTATAAGAACATTGAAAAAGAGTTTTGATAAGCAACCAACCCTTGAAAAAAGGTTCACTGATAAAGTATTTCAGTTCCGTATCACAAAACACTGCCTTATTGCTCGTATAGTACATTCAAAGGAAAAATTAGATATGTTTTAGAAGAGTTACACAATTTTGTGTCGCAATAAAATAAAACTTTTGTGTATTTTAAGATTAGTTTATTTGACTTGAAATACGTTTAGGTAAACATGCTTTTATTTGTCACATTTATGATAGGATAAAAAAAACAAAGTAAATGGTATGTGACAACATTAATCATTAAGTCCCCACAAAATAATATAGAGCTTTAATCATAAGAAATCTTTGGTTTTTGATCTCTTTGATTGCGTTAATCTCTAGTGATAATAGCTTCTTAATATTAACATTTGATTACACTTTTTTTCAAATGAGTATAAACTTATAATACGTATTAAATGCTTTTGTTCTGCCAATCATAATTAAAATTATCTCCAATTTATAAACTGTTTCTTCTGGTTCAGATTAATTTATTTAACAAGTTTGTAATTTAACTTTAAATGAGAAATTTATATTTTAAATATTGAATAGACTCTTTTAAATGTTTCTTCTAAATCCAATTAGCAGTTATGAATAACTGGCAAATAGCTGTAATTTTTAAGTCACGTTTATTCGTTACGCTAATTAAATTAATATTTTTTTGTTGTTCAGTTTCTTAATAATTCTTATTTGGGTTTTGGGAAAAACTAGTGTTTAGCTTGTCGCTCCTGCTACGTCTTATTTTTTTTAGTATCAGATCCTCACCAGTTTTTATCGGTTTAAGAAAAAACTTTGTTTTTATTTTATTTTTGAAATCGTATATTTAAATATTTATCAAACCAAATATGATAGAAATTTGTCCCTACGAAGAACAGTGGAATTACTTTTTTAACTTGTATGAATCGCTTTCAATCAAATAGAATTGCACCTATATTTTTTTTAAAACAGACTGATTAATTATATCACTAACTGTTAAATATCTCAGGCTGAGAGAGTTGAATGAAAATTGTCACTAGCCTTGTGACGTAACAGAGGCAGTTCCTATCGTGAAACTGCTTGATCCCAAATCGCCACTCACCTTAATCACATATGTACAAACGCTTTGTGGAAAGCTCTCCCTTGAGGCTTCATTAGACATCAGTTAGTAGACATGGACTCATTGTTATTTGACACAAAAGTACCCACAAACGGTTGATATAATTGATTAACTGATTCAAATTGGTATACATTTGACACTTAACACACATACTAATGAATCTAGTGGATTGCACTAATCCAAATTGAATGCATTTTGGTACTTCAAAAACATCTTCAGAATAGTTGTTTACCAATAAAATGCTAGCTACCTTTTGATTTTTATTATTTTTGTAAACATTTAGTCCCTTGAAAAAGTTGAGTCAAGAGATTTTTTAATCTAGAAACAATAATTATCTAACACTTTTGATGGTTTCAGCGGTAACTTTGTGGAAGTTCATTTTAATATAAAATTTAAAATAACTTTGATTATTTCACGTATTGTGCTACTTACTTGTGACACGTGCTTCGCCTCTTTCAGAGGCATCTTCATTACTTAGGCAAACTTTGCTATAGTAAGTCTGAAGATGCCTCTGAAAGAGGCGAAACACGTGTTACAGTTAGTAGCACACTACGTGGAATAATCAAAGTTATTTTAAATCATATAATAACTATCTAGGTACGGTAAGAAAAATAACAATGTAACAACTAAAATACTATATAGTAAAAAAATAAATACTATACTAGTATTATAATGGAGTTCTACCAATTAAATGCCTACTCAATCAATAACTATCTAGGTAGTCTCAGTAATTTACCTAGTAGTATCATGCTTATGATTCTTTTACGCGACACAAATAATTATAGTTGATCAAAGAATAATTATCAGTGGTGCAAGACCTTTTTAAGAGAAAGACCAGATTATCAATTCGCAGATAGTTCGAAGGCCGCATGGTTAAAAGTGATCAAATTATCGACATTTTTCGTGTATATAAAATTCAAAATTTTATTATTTTATAGTGTTCTTTTATCGTCCGTTAACAGTTTTTAAGAAAAAATGTGATTGATATATGTCATATTGGGCCGCATCAAATGTTGTTCCAGGCCACAGGTTGTTCATCACTGCTTTAAAGTGTCAACTGAGAATGCCTGGAGAAAAAATCGATTGTATTTAAGTAAATAATAATAATATTAGTAAATGAGTACAGATTTTCCACAAGACTATTTCATTTCAAATCAAAGCATTTATTTGAATCATTTTGAATTTTTTCTTTACCATGAGTTTTGACGTCAATGGCCTGGGTTTTGCCTGTCAGCATCTTCAGGCATTTCAAGTGCACGATTGAACTTGACCTAACAAAATTCAAACTATTTAAATTTGATATCGAAATTAAATCAAGCATCTTCAGTCTAAATTCTAAATTAAAGAATTTATTGTTTGTAGATACATTGAATGACATTGCATTTATACATTCAAAGGGGTAGTTTGATAGTTACAAATGTATTCAATAACAAAAACTTCTATATTTAAATTCAGTTGATTATCGCAACGGATCCAGTATAATTCGCAATTGTATGTCCAAGAAGCTGGTAGAGGTGTTGAATGGCCTAACGTGGCATTAAGAAAGGTCCAAAACCCGCCTGCTTAGAACACTAACACTAATCAAGCGAACCCTAATTTGCCAATCAAAATGTGTGAAAAACAAACATACATGTTAGTGTTATCTCACTTCGGATGATTTGACTTTGGGTACCGTTTACGCCCTAACAGTTTTGTTTCAACACAAATGTTATTTGCGATAATAACGTGACGGTAATATTGGTACTGGAATCATCATTGTGTATAATATTTTCTACATAGTAATGACCACTACCACAAAGGTAGGGAAGAATTTAAGACATCACAGACATTCATGTATTTAAACAGATATCCATTAATCGATTAAAAAAATATGAAAAGTTGGACAATCGTGCAATTAGCAGTTATCGTAGAAAAACTTTTGTATTGATAAGCTCTATTTAGGAATAGACATGGCTTGAAACATGGTCATTCAGATATTTTAAGATAACATATTTTTTTAATTCCATGTCCACTCTCAGTGTGAAAAATATTGCTTTCCTTATGGAGGTATCTAAACATATATTTGGTACCAGGACTGGTCAGTGGCTCAACCTCTATTCAGGTCTATGAGAGTAAGGATAGAAAAACTAAGGCTAGAAAAAGACTTGTGGTTAGCTAGTCGCTCTTGTTTTGCCTGCTTATAAGATCAGATAGGTAGGAAAGAATTTTTAGACAACACTAACAGAACTTAACTTAACTTTTAGAACAGAATTCATAAATTTTTCGAAAATTCTGCTCGTACTGGTACTCGAACCCGTGAAGTCCTCCAAAGAACATTGACCACGGACTCGACTTAATGTTTGATAAAAAAAATGATTTGATTTTTAGAAATATAAATGTCTTGTGATATAAATTAGGTTCAATTCAAAAATATATGATTTGAAACAGAAGAGATCTTAAAGTTTTCAATTATATACAATCAAGAATATTTAAATCCTTTATCTAGAAGTTACTTAATACGCTAGAAATCATATTATTGTAAAACCCAATAGTTATGTACCTATGTTACATATATTATACTGCACGCATGTAAAACTTGAATATATTATTGAGCATTTCAGGACAATAATATATATTTAAAGATAATAATACTGCATTCAATCTGTAATTTTTTCATAACACATTAAAAAGTATGCCACACTTAAAATGTAATCATTATTGAATGCTTGCAAAAAGCTTCGGTGACGCAAGAAATATGTTTTTTCCAGCTCAATTGTTAGTCAAAATATACTAGATAGGATAATTTAAATATATGTAGCTTCTTGTTGGTGGTAATTTCATTATTATTTCGTTTTATTAGAAGGCTAATTGACTTAGGCCATTTTATCATTTGCCTGTTGAGAGAAACTTTGTAGTTTTAGAATTCACTTAAAAGGTCTAACTTCATTATGTATTGATGGAGGGAGAACGTTTTTGTTGCCGGTCCATTTTCAGTTTCCCTTACTAATCGTATAATGACATTAAATTGGATTTGAATGTAGATACTTGTCATGCATAGTTGCCGTTTACGAGGTTCTCAAACTAAGCTGCGATGCTAAAAGTAGTTATAAATATATAGTTAACAAATATATAAGTTAATTATTTTTATGGCATGTAGCAACTTGATTTAAAGATAGCAACGGTAATTCAGCACACTAAAAGAAGAAATAAATATAAATATTAAAACTTTCAATTTAAAGGTGTAAATGTTGATAATGCTAGTTATGAGTTAAACCGGACTTGATATTACAAAAATTGGATTTCAATATTTTTAATTAAAAACTTTGTGTCTGGCAACGAGTAAATTTCGATAAAAAAAGATTCTTTCTCTTTCAGTTAATTAAGTATTACGTAACGAAAAAATCTTAACAGATTTTTTTAAATTAAAATTTATAACAACTAATTAGCTCATTTATATTTATTAGGTTTTTTCTTAGAAAAGATGATTAGTAAATATGCTTACTAGAAACTTGCAGTTATGGTTATAGCTTGTAAAATTCCTATTACATGATTAAATAATCGCATAATGTTGTTTATTTGAATGGTAATTAATAAATTTAATTAAACATCAGGGCTTGAGTTATAACAAATTTTGAAAAGACACAAAATTTACTTAATAAAGGATATTAAATTATTCAGCAATAAATTTAAAATAATCAAGATGATATTGTACAATATGGTATTTTTTCAAGTCTTATCTGAAATTTGGATATTTACAAATTCAAAATATTATCCAACTTTAAAAATGATCAAGAAGACAGAAGAAACGATTTACAAGCTAAGGCCAACAACATAAAATTAACTACTTGTTATGCGCTGCAAGTGTACACTCAAAAAGAAAATTAAAAAAGACGACCGCTGAAACATGCATCGATCACGACAGTAAATTCTATTTAAATAAAACAACAGTGGTTAAATAACCTTTTCAATATGAGACCGCTTAAATTTGATGACAAAAACTTTTTAATATTTAATATTGTATTATATGTTTGTTATATTACGGAAACTTGTATGGCTACCAGTTAATTATTTCAATGGGAAAAGCCCCGCCCTGGGAATAAGCTCATGGATCATGGGGGAGTAGGATTGGCATGTCGATCATTTGTTTTTTATGGGCGTGTCACATCAATTTATACGCATTATTGCTAATCACGTTTCTGATGAGTCTTTTAACTGGAAAAAAAAGTATTAACAACCCCAGGGCTTTGAGGGCGATGACTTGTTATGTGAAGCATTTTCGCTTCATAACAGATGTCTATAACATTATCACATTATGTAATTTATTTTACAGCCATCAACTTTTCTTTCAAAATAAAGGATTATGTAGAGTTCTAGGGTCAGTTGCAAATACAACATTTTGCATTCTTTCAAAAAAAATAATGATTTATTAGGATCAGGGCTGGTTTCGTTCATCGCTAGCATTATCTACAGACACTTGCGATCAGGAAAACCGGTCGTTATCCAAATAAATCTCATGTGAAATAAGTACAAAAATGGGCTATTATTTTTTTAATGTGGTACCATTCCACCAAGTATTGACAGTGAGTAAAAGCTTGAAAGTGATTTTTCATCTCACTCAAAAATGCTATAGTGAACTTATACTTCAGACAGAAAATAAAATCTTTTAAAAGTACCTACTTAGGTAATTTCTTTTTATAAAACATTGAAAATATTAAACAAAACGACATTTATCAAGGCTTGTTTACATATGAAAAAGATAAAAATTAAATAAATAAAAAAAGGCTGCCATTAGGAAATTTCACATTTTTTTTCAGTCAAGTTCTGTTCAACTCAAGTTCTGTTCAACTTAATTGCATATTTCCAAGAAGAATAAATGACACTGATTCTCGCTGAAACTACTTAATCGACAATAAATTAAGCTGAAATTATTATATAAATTATCATTATATAGTAATTATTCAAAACTACATTGCTGGCATTGCTCATAATGATATGAGCTGTCTTCAAAAGATAAATTGCTCGGAATAATTGAACACTATCAGTTGGTTCGACTCTCTATGGAAATTTCAAAAATGACACTATGTGTGTATCGGTTACCGTTGGGTTTATTATTATAGCAGGTTTTTTCATACGAAAATAAGTTATAGCGATGCATAAATATCAGGGCTGTAGAGTCGGAGTTGGAGTCGGAGTCGTCGCGGCGTTCTGGCACGAGTCGTACTCGGAGTCGGAACTTTTGAAATTTTTATTTTTGCATTTAATATGTCAAATTTGGCTTGTGGCCGGATTGATAGGGTTGATATTTAATTGAAAACACATAAATAGGAAAATTAGAGTCGGAGTCGGAGTCGTGGTTTTGGTAAATGCTGGAGATGGAGACGGAGTCGGACTTTTTTGACCGACTCCACAGCCCTGTTAAATATAGTATTTGACAAACAAAAAAAATGTAGCAAAGAGTTAATATAACATTGAAAATAACCATTTAATAATCACGATATAATCAACGTGACAGAGTTTTCTTTTATTATTTTAAATACAATGTTTCAATCAACGTATTGAATTTTCAAACGGACATTTTAATAGAAAAAAAAATCATGAAAATTAATGAATTGAAATCTCGAGGATTTATTTTTATTGTTTTATTTTTCTAGTACAGGCAAATCGTTATTTTTAACCAGTGATTTTCAACTTTTTACATCCGAGGATCAGAAATTGGTTTGGAAAAATATTGGTGTCAACCTGTTGCACATATTTGGACACAGTCTCTTCTCGACTTTCGACTATACGGACTGACGCGGATTATATTTATGTATTTAAAAAACGTTTTTTTCTCCAGTTTCTGTCAAACATTTTACACCTCATATATTTTGACCAGTATAGATGTCAACATTCGACAAATTGTCTGTTATTATTTGTATAAAATTCTCTTTTCGAATGTTTTGACTCACGGAAAGGAACCTGTTGCAAGTCGATAACTGTGCACGTTTGTTACAGATACTATATTCAAAAAGTATTTAAACGTCAGATTCAATCACATAGAATTGTGTTCATGAAAGCTAATAGAAAAAAAATCTGTACAATTGTTAGCGCGATATATTATGTTGCTGCTGTTTTGAAATCAAAATTTCCGAAACACGAAAATTTTTGCGTACTGGCAATACATTCTCACGGACCAGTGCCAGTCCGCGGATCACAGGTTGCAGATCACTGTTTTAAACAACCAACTTACAACTATGATTTTTCTCATATTCAAGTTTAAGCGCGATTAAAAAGCTTATCTCAATAAAAAGTCTCTTTAGCGTTGCATTAGGCTTTTTTGATTCTTTTTTCAAATATTAAAATCATACAAGATAGACTGTACGAGTTAGTCCAAAATCTCTTCTTCATTTGAAAAACTCGGACTTTGCCGGACTTGAACCCAGAATCACTTGATTGCAAAGACAAAGCTCTTGCCACTAACCACGGAATCCGGTAATTTTGCTTTTAACTATACTGCACTTTTATGCCATTTTTCGGAAAGGCAATATAAATACTCACACTAGAAATGAAACTAGACAGGAAAATGAGAGCCTGATTTTCAGTAAATACATTGTTTTAGTACGTAAATAGATGTAAGTAAAATTAACTTGAAAGCAATCGTCTTTATACAAAACGTATTTTAGAGTGAGATTGGAAGTAAAGCGTTGTATTTCTACGTTTTCAGAACTTTTTTAGCGTTGACTTTTTACACATCGTTAGAAAAAATATTTTCACAATGATTTAGTACATGGCGTTGATTGCACCCCTGAAACCAGTTAGCGTCTAGATGTGTCTCATAAATTCTTCTGCTTTTTAAACCTCGCTTAGGCCACTCTCTTTGTCAATATAACAGGAGGTAGCTGTATATGCCAAGTAGGATTTGTCGCCGAAGTCATCCTTATTTTAACAGAAACTGTTTTTTTTATCTTAGTCAAGGGCGACGACATCATGAAAAATAACGAATCTCTTGTTCTAATTCCAAGCATTTGGCCAATGATGTTTATGAGCTTCCATACTTCTCCTCTACTCCTCTACATGATCAAATATTCTAATCTCAAAATTGAACTATTCATGTACTATTTCGGAAGTGAATGGTATGGAAAATAATATTTTAAAATTATCATTAAAATTATTATCACATTTTAATAACAATGCTCGCGATGACCGAAAGCGGCCCTGGTCTATATCTAAATATATGTGAAGGTAATACTATACAATGTGTTTAATTGATTTAAATAATACCCTTCTACCAAAAGGTGTCCTTCAACAACTTAAAGTGATACGATGTTAATATGTCGGCTAAAAAAAGGAAATGTATTATTTTAGTAGATAATTCTTTTTATTATACCAATCCTGATCGTCGTGATTTTATATGTGAAATTGAAAGTGACAAAAAAATGTCTGAATTAAGATACCTCTGCATGAATAATGGATGGATTTGTTTTTCATAACTACCAAACACCTTATTTTTCTCCCTTTATGCAGTACATACAGAAAGCAAACCATATTCTAGCCCCTTTATTTATTTCTTGCTCTTCTCTGAAAAGAAAATTTATCAATTATTTTTGATCTTAATATAAAGCTTAATTTTATTTCTTGTAATTAAACTTATATTTACACTATACTGTGCAAAATATTTTTTTGTGTTAAATATTTGTTTAACTTTTTCTGACAAATTGAGCATATTGACATTTCATATGGATGATTTACTGTTAATATTGCACGCAATTGAATTTGAGCAAAAAAGAAAAAATATTTTAATTATTAAAATGGTACAATATCTCAAGACGAAAACTTTCTACCGCATCTTGTTTTATATTCATTTTGAGTAGAACAGAGTTTTACTAGAAACCTAAAAGTCCAGGGGAATCAAGAAAAAGCCTCCCGTAAATTCGTTGGAGAATAAAAAAGCTCTCGCTACGTGAATTTGACAGGTAAGCATCCGGCCATAGACGAGGGTTGGCATTATAAAATGCATTTAGCTATATTATATTTAGATATCGCGATAGGCTGTATCATTTGAAATACAAACAACTGAAGTTTTGGGTAGCAGTGACCAAATACTGTTAGAGTGTGTCAATAGAAATAATAATATATTTGTTTTGATATATGTAACTTCAAAAAGACTTCATTTATAAAATGATTCAGATGGTATAAGATATTTTAGAAATGAAATTATTACTATGAAAACATTTATTTTTATTTTAGGGTATCGACTATTTTTTCCATGAGTTTTATCGTTAACGAACCGCGCATCAATTCAGATCAAGTCAGTTCACGTCAGATCATGTCAGATCACGTCAGATAACGCCAGTTCACGCCAGTTCGCGCCAGTTCGCGCCAGTTCGCGCAGGTTCGCGCCAGTTCACGCCAGTTCAAGCCAGTTCAAGTCAGTTCACGTCATTTTGCGCTATTCCACGTCAGTTCATGTTCATTCATGCAATTTACTTGTATTCGTTATTCGTAAAAATGTCTGAAGATGCCGAAAGGTGAATCCCGGGTCGTAAGCGACCAAACTCATGGGCTCAGTCAAAACAATTTAAATTTAAATAGTTCAGTGTTTATAACTCGAAATATAGCCCATTTTGTAAAAATATAATCAGCTTTATGATATCAAAAACTCTAACTAAACTATCATCATTTAAAACTATGGTATATTGTCACAGTAATATCTCAATTTTTCATCGAAGGTTCCCTTATCAAATGAACGCTGTCTTAATATTTAAGCTCCCCTTTTCATTCTAGAGATCGAGCTCCATGTAAATAAATAATAAACGATGCCGCTCGAATTGCACTTATAAATACTTATTGACGAACCTACAGCCTATATTTTCTACTGCCAAAAAGGACCATCGTTTGGTTGAAAAAATTCGGAATATCGATTCCATCAGCAAATGCACAATTTTAGCCCCCATTTATAGCATTAGATTTGTATCATATATAAAAGTCACTCTTTGCAAATTAGTGCCATCGTTCTCGTAGATCTGTAAAATTTGCGTTTTTCATTCATAATTCTGTATGAAAGCAGCCTGGCTAATTTATGCAAAAGGTATAACCAACGTGTAAGATTTTATCATGCACGATTTTCTGTTGCACGTTGAATAAAATAACAATTTTTTTAGTCGTACTAAAATAATATTATATAAAAATATTTCTGCTTACGCTTTCGTCAGAGCTATGTTTAAGCACACATTAACTTAGTTATATGATGTTTTTTCTTCTAGAACTGTTTTTTACTCAGTGGCTCAACTTTTCTTTTTCAAATAGAGAATAGGGATTGAAAGGGTACGAAGACTAGGAAAGGACAAGTGGCTAGCTAATCACTCTTGTACGCGCCGTTTTTTGGGATCGGAAAGGTGGGAAGGGATTTTTAACAACACAAACATAGTCATCACCGTGTCATAATGGAGTTCTATCAAGTAAATTCCAAATTAATCATTAGATATTTTTTTATTTCTATTATATGGATTCTGTTTAACTACTGTCAGTGCTATATATTCAACGTATACAAAAATGACACCACTGAATCGATAAAAACGAATAAAATATAAATTTAAAAAAACCATATATTTTAATTCTACAGAAATTATTTGTTATTTAAACATTGCTATTTTTTTCACCGTATTATAATGGAGATCTACCAAGTAAATGCCAATTCAGTGTTATACTTTATAAGAGTTAGCAACAAATTAGTTCATTCGAATAAGAAATACGAATAATGAATTAATTCAATTGAGGATGTGTAAATTCTTTTGAATCATTAGTGCCAAACAAACTAAGTTTAATATTCTTTTGAATATTAATATTATAAGGTTTTCTTAAATGAACTGAATTAAGGAAACATAACAATACTCTATATTTTATGAATAATTGAATCACTCAAGCTTTACACTTTCCTCTTTGGGAATCAGTGGTGACGGCTCAAATAGAGATTCCATACATATTATAGTATGCTAATGGATTTTAAGTATTTAAAATACAAGGCTGTATCTGAATTATTAAATTTCTCGCTTTTCGTTTTGTTTTATATTTTTAATTAATTGGATGAATATTTATTGTAAGCTATTCGCTTTCGGTGATTATAATTTGTTTTCATTGCGTGAATTAAAGTAAATTATCTTAATTTTTGTTTTATTTCTCATTAATAATTCAATAAAAAACATTTTTTTACAATTCAATAACACTTAGCCCGGTTCGTTGTGCAGTGATCGACGTCATTGGCTTCCGTGACTGACAGCCCCGGTTCGAGTCCCGGTACGAGCAGATTTTTTCAATCGATAAATTTATTCTGTTCGAAATCAATAGGTGTTTGTGTTGACAAAAATCCCTTCCACCATTCTGATCCTACAAAGCGGGGTGCGCAGCGAGAGCGATAAGCTAATCAATAGTCTACTACTAGTTCTCTCCTAGTTCTAGTATCTTTTCAATCCTTAATCTCTTCGAAAAAAGAGTGGTTAAGCAACTGAGTAGCAAGCAGGTCTCGTAGAAAAATCACGTTGAGATAAGCTCTGAGTTGAGTCCATATGCTCTTAGTTGGAATCTCTTAGTTAGAACCTTATAAAAAGCTTTCTTCTTTCTTTATTCTAATAAATGGTGACATAATGAATGTTAAATTAAATTTAACTTCGTGCACTGTGAAGTGCAATAAACGTGATATCCAAAACATGCTATAACAACAAGTAAACTCCTCAAGTTTACGTAAACATTACGAGCAATTCCTAGTAAGAATTGAAAATTTTTAATGATTCCAAGACAATCATTCTCGTAAAGGGTTTTTCTTAAGTGTTTTCCCCACACAAAGCCCTCAGCTGACAGAATCTTTTAGAAAGTCAATACTTAGCTAGCTTACATGCGGGAAAGGGAAACAAAGACTTAGTCTGTATCCACCCTAGCAACAAAAATAGCCAGGAAACTAGGAGCCCGCCTAGCGGACTCCACATATAGTTTCAGTAGGAAAGTAAAGGTAGGAAAAAACAACAAAAAAAATGACCATCCGTTTCAAAATTCCATCGATTATTTCAATTCATGATAATATAATTTGGTTTAAATTTACATCGTATGCTTCATTACCCAGAATATGCAAAGTAAGTTGCATTTTCACTAATGCAAGCAGTATACCTAAGTCAAGCTTCTTAAAAATAATTTATACTAGTAATATTTCAAGAAATAGCTCCTTTATAGCTCATGTGTTTATTTGTATGTTTAAATGCAAGCGAAGTTTTGTTCGCATTTTATTTTGATATCTTAGTTTTCATCTTTTGAAAAACGGTTTCCGAATTTGGTATTTTATTTACTTAGATATGGAAAATGAATTCATGCTAATTTGTATGCAGATGCATGACTTGGTTGCATATATCACACCTTTTTGTAGGTAGCCCCCTCCGTTTTTCCGCCGAGGACATTAACAAAAGAAATTCAACAATTGAAACCCCTTTTTTCAGATTCACTTGGTCCTTATCTCAAAATAGGGCCATCGTAAATATTAAACTCCGGCCCGCCAGATAAGCCGAGTGCCCCAAAAAGCAAGGGTTACTCCTTTGTTTATAACAATGGTGATACAAAAACAATTAGATTTGAAATGCAGATACCGACCGCTTCCCAAGTGGAAGACCACGCGAAATTTATCACGACCGACTGGAGAATTGGCTCTTTTTGATTTTTTGCCTGACCGTCCGCAGGCAATAAAAAAAGGTCAACCGCCCAACAATCAGAGCACCAAGGTAAGCTAAAATCTCGCGTTTAATTAAGGTATATCGTAAATTTCATCTCAAATGGTTTCAGGACACTAACTCTCCCAGTAATTGATATGTTAAAGGAAATGGGACGCAATTGGAGTCCTTTTATTATATAATATGTAAACTATACTGCCATTCCAAGCAATAATGTAGGAAGTGAATCTAACTAAGAAGAATGACGTATTGTGTTTTTTAAAGTTATAGTATTTAGAATTTATAAAAAGCGGTTGATGCGAAAATTAGCTTATTGCTTCGTAAACAAGCTGCGAAGAAAACTAGCGTTGCTGTTTTTCTGCTTAGAAATTCTAATACTTTTCTCTAGGGATTTTTTAGTTATTAAAATGCTATAAAAGAGAGTACCATATAATTAAAGCATTCAAAAATATTTAGCAAATGGCATTCATAACTCTATTTCAAACTTTTCACGAGTTACTGCCTTCTTACTTGGTAGGGCAGCATAGTAAATAAATAAAAATTACATCACGATATAAAAATATTCATTATATCATATTATTGATAATGTTTGACTTGGATTCATTTAAAGTAGATTGAGATAATTTTTTAGCACATTATTGATTTTGATCTAAAATATGGAATTAAAAAAGATTGAAAAGCTTGTAGAGTGTGTTAAATGCTTAGATTTTAATTTGTAAACTGTGAATTCTCGATATAAAGGCATTGCATCATATTGTATTGAATAAAACACATTTAATGCATTATATTTTTCAAAACATAAAGTTACCAGTTGTAGTGAATAATTGATACAATTCTATTCCAGTTGATTGACTCACAGATTTTTGTAGGTATATATCGTTTTAAGATGTACAATTTATAATCTCAATCTCAAAGATATGTGTGATATTTTTATCTCTTCGCATCCTTTCTTCATAGGTAAAATGGTGACGTAAGCTGACTTCTTGAACTGGCTTCACTAAGGATTGCTCATCACTACATCGATCGCGCCCTCGTGCTGGCAACGATATAAAGGGAATGTAACTTGAATACGAAAACTAAGCTATGAGTCGAATGAACCGGGAAAAACTTTAACGCTAACGCGCCTAAGAACTTGAAGCTCCATCACATACATAGATATCTAAAAACAAATAAAACGGGTAAAAAGCTACATGTAATTTCTTTACCCCATCCTTTTATTTTTATTTTTATTTAAGAAAGACAGACTGAGGAATAAATTTATAACCGGTTTTAGCTAAAGCTTTCTGTTTTAATTATCTACAACACTCCACATAATAAATTAGCATGGTTGAAAACATTAAAGCCTTTTTTAATATTATATAATAATACCTTACACGATGAAAGAGTATTTCTTGGTAAGAAATTAATGTGTGCTATTTATTATAATATAAAATGTTGCCAGTGAAGTTCAAATTACAAGAAGTAATTATTAGTTACGCCCATACTTTAACATGTTTATACAGACATGGCCATACCCAGCACCAAAGATTAATGACTTCAAAAATGTAAGTTTTAATTTTAATAAACTAAATATTGCTTGTATTCTTGCGTACAAAGAGAATTATGGATATAAAACGATAGAGTACTTACTAAACACGTCTTACCATAAGAATAATGATTATATTTACAAAACAAAATTTAAAAAAATATATTATTGACTTTCGATCATATTTACTTAACCTTGTAAGCCCTAAAAAACAATTGTTAAGTCTATTTGTTCAACAATAAGATTTTGTACTCAATAGTAATTTAAGGTCGTCTTTGAAATGTTTTAAGGCCACAGAAAAGTTCAAATTGTTATTCTTAAAACTCAAGACATTGTTTAATCTAAGGAATAAATTATAAGATGACCCAAATATCATATAAGTTTATCATTATCTATAGTACATACAATGAAATATATAAGATTTCATATAATTTTGACAAAACATTACGATTTTTACATCGTTTGAACTAAGTTCCACTCCTTAAATGTGATATTAAAACGTCATGAAACAATATATTTTCTCTCATTTGACGACAAATCGTGACTTATTATCACAGTTTTTTTTTAATTTTTGTCAACGATAATAACAGTGAAATATATTCGGGCTGGCATGTTCTTGCATCACTCTGTACTTAAAGCAATCTAGAATCTAAGGCTTAAGATACGTTTCCAGGCAAATCAAGCTCAAAGTGGGTATCTACGATTAAGACAGTTGACATTAATCAAGGATGATAATTAAATATATCTTGCAGTCAATTGTGATGCAACGATTTGTGTTTTTTTATTATATCAGTTAGTGTCAACTTCAATTACTCGACATCTCAACTACTTGACTATCGAGTCATACAATTTAAAGTACTCGAGTATACTTGAGTAGTTTCAGATGAAACCAACATGTATATAATTAATTCAAATTTGTGTATATTATTGTATTTATTTAGATTATTTTCAGTGTTTTATTTTGTCTCTTGTCATCACAGACTCTCGAAATCATAAACTTGTTATTGATAAGAAAGGTCAGCAGAGCTCAAAGCATAAGTAACAGAAGAAATCGTTGCATAGCGTAGTCAACGGCAAAAATATATTTCCTAACAGTAAAATCCACGCGTAAAACTTATTTGACGCAACGGTTAAACACTATATAACTAAATAAAATTTGGAAATAAATCTTCATTTTTAAATTACGATTACAACTCGCGTTTCTTATATATAAAACCCGAAACGGGGGATGTATGTCTGTAATTCCCTTTTGCATTGTTGTTGCAAGTTCAAACAAACGAATTGATTTCGCTCGCGAAAGTGTCGACGGTAAATTTGTTTCGTTATCAATGTGTGTGTAGAGACTCCAATTACTCGAGTATCGAGTAGTACATATATAAAACCGAAACGGCGTATGTATGTCTGTGGGTCTGTAATTCCCTTTTGCATTGTTGGTCATTAAGTTGCCATAAAAACGAATATGAAAGAAAATATGTTTGATTTTTTTATCGGCGAAGACATTTAGTCAAAATGTAATAAATTAATCTTCTACTGAACTATTCCCGGCTTTTATTAATTTAATAATGTTTTTATTAACGTGAAAGTATTATTTGACATTTCTTTGACAGCAAATTAGATTTTTTCCTTGAATTTGGACATTTTAATGGGCGAGAATGGGGCTGTCAATATATGAAAGGGGCTGTGAAATGTCAATGCCAGTCTGAAATGTTCATTTTAATTCCATTTTAATTGACCTAGACTTTTGAATTTTGAAAAAAGTTGTTTCAACTTGGCCCGTCTGAATTTACGCGCCAAGGTGAACATAACCCCAAACTGGTCCGAGCGAAGCCGGGTTCGAACACTAGTTATTCATAATACTCGAGTATCGAGTTATAAATTCACAAATAAATCAGGACAGTAGATTGACCGGCAGTATTCACTGAGCCATAAAATTTCTATAGTCAGATTAGAAAAAAAAAACTTTATCGAAGCTAAGCGAGATAAAATATTTGATAATTATATTGGAAAAGCGAGACGGCGATTATACCACATCTGATAGATTGGATTGATTCTTTTTATTTTGATTCAAATGACCATTCCCGAGGCCTAATTGAAAATGAATCCAATTAAATTCCCAAATCAAATACTTTAGAGAGGAAAATTTAATTTTACTCTGCCGGGTTATTGGATTATTATAGCCATATCACTGTATTTTATGGATAAGGCTTTTTATTGCAATAAAATGACCTATTTCGTCTGGGCTGAAAATATTAGAAAGTAAAAATATATTTCTTAGCTCTGATTAAATGTTTTATTCTCAATTGGCTATGACTGGAAATCAATATTTGTATTTTGTTTTTTTTTGAAAAATAAAACAATGAAAAATATTCTAATCGGTGCTAAGGTTAATGAAATTAATTTTAATAAAAAACAAAGGCATGATTGAGTGGTTTTTTTTTAATTTGTATCCAGAAGATTTTAAAACACTGTTAGTTACATATTATGTTAAATGAATAAATATAAAAATACATAGAGTCAAATAATTAGTTGTATTGCCAAAACAGCTTATTAATGGGCCGCGTAGTGAAATTTAGTCTGTGTATGTTTTGGAAAGCTCTATACCAGTGATGCACAACCTGCGGCCTGGAATGACATTTCATGTGGCCCAATATGACCAGTATCAATCACCTTTTTTTCTTCAGATTTTTCACGAACCATGGAAAAACAATATAACATAAAAAAAAACAATCCCACTAGAATTACAATAATTTAATCAAATTTACCTATGTGGCCCTCATACAATCTGAAAATTGATAAGCTGGATCTTTTGCCGAAAGGTTGTGCATCTCTGCCCTATGCCTATTATAGAATAAAGTATAAAATTAAAGTTTACTGACAAAACCTTTTCCAAGTCCTTTGGCTTGATTTTGATCTCGATTGGCATTTTAGAGTCTTCGTTCAGTATTATATCTTTCGCGTAAGCTGTAATGTAAAATATTTAACTAATTTATTTGAAAAAAATATAACCGTCATTTTATTCAAACTCTTATTTTGAAACTTTGCTGATGACACTCTTGAATCTATAGCATTAAAGGAACTTTTTAGAATTTTAGAGAACTACTTTTTCAACCTAAATGAACTAAGTGAACTAACGTCTCTTTGTAGCAATTTATCTTTCAGTGCAACACAGTAAATGTACAAACACACTCAGCGTCTTTACGGTTGTCCTAAACGGGTTGGATGTCACATATGGTACAATTTATCCCAGTAAGTATCATCCTTACTTCTTATTATATGTATAAACTTTTACTAGATACATTCTGTTGATAACAAGTAAAGTAAAACGATTCAAGGCAATATTTATGAAAACTCTTCTCCATAAAAAGGCAGCAATAGAAACAATAACTTTTGTTCACTTTACATTGATTCAAATTAAGTGTTTTCTTTTCGTCATTATTTTTTATTTAGAGAACGTGACAAAAATAAAACATCACCTGCCTTCAATTGAAATTGATTCCACCGCTGTCTAATAATTTTCTATGTTTGGTCTCACCTAGAAGACTCCAATTCGACTATCGAATACTCGATACTCGATTTTTCGAGTATTTTGAAAATTACTCGAGTAATATTCGTAATTTATGAATGAAGATTTACATCTAAATTTTATTAAGTTAATTTGATTTGATTTTTTAATCAGTGCATTTTTTTTCCTTCTCCTGAAAAATGTTTTTTTACTCACACTTTAGCTGTGATAACAACGATTCAGGTAGTTTATAGTAATAAACAAACAATGAAATATTTTACATAAAATTTTCTGAAAGAAACTATGTTATCACATAAATAACGATCTAAATCTAAAAACTATTTTAATTAAAATCACACTTAAACAGTATAATTATAAATCAACCGAATCTAAAATAGAAACGGATATAAAATGAATAGCATTGTCCTCTTATCTGTGTTTTTTTTTTAAATTAAATACATTTGTCCAGTTAAGCATGCAAACAATTCAATTAGTGGGCATAAATTGAACAAAAAAAACCAAATGGTGCTTGGAAATTAAAAAAAACCCCACACTCTAAACAAAATTGGAGATTCAGTTCATCAAAATGAGACACCTTATTTTATACTCGCCAGAGATAATCTAAAAAGTTTTTAATCCGTGAATATTTAATAAAAATTCACGACAAAGCTAGCGGGCGGTTTTTGAGTTGACGGTAGGTAAGCTGAGATTTTTGACTGTTGAACTTTATTTTTACATCAAAGGTTTCTGAACTACGCCATCTGTCTCCCAAAGTTGGTAATAGAATTCAATTCTTTCAAACCTTTTCAATATTAAAATAATATAGCCTTTTGGTAACATAAAATCAAGCCTACTTTTTGGATTGATTTTTTGATTCGTTTCGTAAATGAAACATATTTTTTAAATCAATTTGTTTTGAGCTTACATAGCACTTCTTCACTTTAGTAATATACATAATGATTGGTCATAGATAATACATAAATAAAGCGTTATATTAAGTATCTGTCCGCTTCGCAAAAAACTATTCAACGGCGAGGTGGTATAAAATCTTTACTAGTCGAATAAGATATGAACGAATGTGACTATTTTCAGCCCTTTACGTTTTTTTACTGAGCTGTGAATTGAAGTTAGGTACATGATAATCTTAATTTTTTGTTCAACAAGATAAAAACTTAGGATGGAGGCTTGTGTGTGTTCTATATACCAATGTGATTTTTAGTGTGCAGTAAATAAATGCTATCTGTAATCATGATTATTTTTAATTTTTTGAAAAGATTTTGACTAGAGGTGTTTGATGGAATTTAATATAATTTCAGTCTGTCGTTCGTGTAATTGAAATGTCTGATGATGTTGAAAAGGTCAAAACCAGAGTCATCGGTGACAAAATTCATGGAATGGTACAAAATTTAACAGATAAAGAAAAGGAAAATGCGTTGATCAAATAAAAAACGGTTAACACCTTATTTTATATTTGCTTACATATATAACAATATTACTCTTTTTTAAATCGGTTAAAATGTCTCTGTTTAATCGTATTTTTATAAGAAATTTTCCATTTCAAGACATTGTTATATTGTAATTTAAAATCGAAAATTTAGAACTGTCATTGTGATATTATCCAACGCAATTTAAAATCGAATTGTTTCCCGCTAAGAAAAGAAAGGAATGGCAGGGAGACAGGAAGCAGGTACAGGTGTGAGGTGAAAATTGGGACGGTTCGATTTCCCGTAAATGTAATCGCCTCTTGAAAATTTACGATTCACCACGCTTGGCTTGGAATGAATGTGGAAAAAATGTCTTTTGTGTAAAAGGGGCAGAGTTTCACAAAAAAAAAGATTTCGCAGGTGCATTGTATTTTTTTAGACATCTGTGTTGATACAAAAAAATATCCTCGTACGCTTAGGTTTTTTAACCCACCTATCTGGAAAATAAATTGAGCTTCCTTTGAAAAAAACTTATCATTATTAAACTTCTAAAAATTTTAATACTTGGTGTTACTACACTACATTTACAGTAAAATTGTGTCAAATACCACCGTTTGTAATCTTATGCTACATTTTACGATAATTTTCATAAGTTCATTACATGCTTCATATCTAATATATAAAAATCAATGATTGTTTGTTTGTTCGTATTTTATGCGTTGCCATACCGTTCATCCGATTGCGATCAAACTTTGACAGCTTATTGTTGAACTTGCGCAAAGGTTATAGGCATAGTACAATTAACTTTCAGTAGGTGGCGCGTGTGTCGTACCATAGAGTTAAGAAAATTGGTGTTAGTGAAATTAAATCGAAATTATTTACCTAAAATATTGTGCATCCGAAAGCACTTCTATAAACACAAAGACTTTTTTTTGACTAGCATTGCAACGCTTGCCGGGTACCGGTAAGTAATACTATAAATTTAACGTGCTATTTATACTAGATGCCGAAAATATTTGATGCTCATTATTTGCCATAAACAAAATAAGTTAAATATTTACGTTTATTTATCTTTCGTTATTAGTTTACGGTGTTATTAGTAAAGTTTTTTTATTGTTATTAGTATAAAAGCTTTTCTTTTCGATGGAGTTAATTTAAAAAATTTGATCTATTATAAGTCTGAGGAAATGTTATTTTAAATTTACGTGTAGATCTCATCGAAGACTCTTTATTGACAAGATAAAACAAAACAGTACCTCTTGTTGAATGTTCTCAATTTTCATATGAAATTGTCAACTGGATTCGACCTGTATCTTTTTACGTAACCAACCGCCGTTGATAATATTCAGAGACGTAGGCTTATGCAAAAATAAGTTGATCATATTTTTTGTACATTAATAAACGCACAAATAATTATTTATAAATTACACAATTTTGTATACCTTTTGATATTGTGAAAAAACTTTGCTTTCATAGAAATATATTATTAAAACTTCCAATGAATTCAGCTGTAACTTTGTGGAAGTTCATTAAAATATATAATTTGTTTGTCGTTTCTCCTATTTTTAAACAATCATTGATACATGCTTTACCGCTTTGAATAGAATCTTCAGACTTCTGAACATGACAACGAACACGTGTCATTACGTGTAACACAAAACGTGGAATTTACAATTTATTTTATTTTAAAATATATTTTTTTTCGTAACGAGAAATTTTAAAGTATTTCGTTGTTCCTATTAAAGTTTAATTTAAACTCCCAAGAAAGAAAATTAAGTTTCTTTAAGGTGGTAAAAATGATTTCATGGTTTTACTTTTAAGCATACATAAGATATGACAATTGTTAATGCCAAGATGTTATTCATTTAGTGCTAAAAGTATATTAAGTGTAATCATTTAAACCGCTGTTTCTATGATAATTTACTTCTGAATTTAAGTTGTACCCAAAAACTCTATCTTCAAATAAATCATTTGTCTTGTATGATCAAAATCAATGACCAATTGAAAACCTTATATCACTAAACTGCAAAATTCAGGGCCCAAAAAATATAAAAGAGCTTATCCTTTTCCGTAATATAAGATGGGTAGCATTTTGACGAAACGGGTCCTTATACTTCATTGTTTTGTTCAGCCAATACTAAACTCAATCAGAATTATGTTTTTACTGCCCACCGGAGCATAGAATACGTCAATAGTATCAAAGCGATACGTTTCAAAAAAGCTTTTTTCCGAGAGCAAAAAATGCCGTGTACGAGTTATAAAATTGAATGAGATGAGCTAGCGTCAGCAATTTTTGAGACTTTATCACCGGATCATCCTATACTTACTTACCCATTTGAAAGGTTCCTCGAAGGGAAAATTACACAAAGGTAAGTCGTGTTTATTTATTTGTAAAGTGCATCAGTAAGCTGAAATAAATTTCAAAGAACTTTATTTCCACCAACCCTTTACTGATATAAAAAAAGACATAAGAACGAAATTGATTTTTTACGTAGCAGTGTTGATTCGAATGTTTGATTGAGCATTTTATAGATTATTACTTTTGCGTCGTAAAAAGCTTTGAATGAACAATATAATATAAAAATAAAGTATCTTCTCATGAATGGCCCAAATAGAATATTTGCTTAGTATTTTTTTTTATTTTTAAACATTATATTTGGGCATTATAGCTTACGCCAATGCGCCAAATATTCTTAGTTGTGAAAGTCATACGAGATTAACTCGATGATAAGTAATAAATCAGTTGTACACAAAATCAACGATAAATAACATACACCCAGCCCAAGATCTCATTTTTTCAATTGAAAAAATCTGACCTTGCCGGTAATTAAACCCGGGTCTCCAGATCGCTAGGACAAAGCTCTTGCCACTAGATCACAGGGACCGACATATTAAAAGTCTTTTTGTTTGTTGTCAGCAGTATCTTATTATATGCCTAGGTAGCGCTCAGCTACGTCAGCTCTCATCACGAGGAGACGTAGGATCTGGCCGGTTCACGTGTTGCGAAGATCTCTGGAGAGTCTCCATTATGCTTATCGCTTCTTCAAGCCATTGGGATTCCGACGCTGAGAACTACGCCATAAGAACTAAATATTAAGTCTTAAACGTATGTATAACAAAATAATTCAACAGGTATTTTAAAATATTTTTTTATAGTAGAATTGTTTTGTGTTTATGGATTCATATAATACATCGACACCTAACATTGAAAAGGTTCTAACTGCTCTTAACACTGTTTTGAGATATGAGCGCTTGAAGTTACGATTGATTAAAATTCACTTGTAACAATGAGCAAGTAAAAATGTTTCAAATTAATTATTTTTAGCATATTTTTTCACAACTCTTGCTAAGAAATATTGATCTTAAACTTATTGGTGGAAATAATGAAGACAGTCTTAAAACTTTGATAAATAAATTAATTATAAAAAGAGTTCTGCTTACTCCGTTATTCAACCATAGATAATTCTGAAATTCATATCGATATGACAGAATGCGGTAAATACAAGCTTTTCCGACCAAAAAATCATTTTAGGTAAAAATGTCAACTAGAACCTTTTCAAAGTAAGGTAACGATATTTAAGGTGTTATGAATCATTTAATGAGGTTGACATATTTGACTATCGAGTATTATGTTACATTTTTTGCTATTTATCACGTAAGAGGTTGTTTATCAATTTGTATGCCATTTTTCTAAACTTAAAATGATATTTAGACGAAACATAAGAATATTTTTAAACTTGACAATTAATAATGTAAATTATTAAAAAAGAAGCCTGAGTACGCTAGGTTCATTTGAGAAATTCTTGCAGTATATACGTCGGATAAAAAAAAAAATCTAATCAAGCGAATTGCTTTGTGAAGTTCTTCAAAGTTATTAAATCACCGATGATATATAATTGTTTTATCGTGCCGTTTGGTGAATGTAAAAAAATCAATACTATTTGCAAGACTTCAATAGTTAATATTAGAGCAATCCATTATTATTTTAATCTAATTTATGGATATTCCAATTACACAAATATCGAGGAGGCGTATAATTCTATCATTTGAACGTAACGAAAAACAAACATTTGTAACCGGGATTACGGTAGGTTTACGAACAAGGTAATTTATTCACAGAATTAGTTATCGCAATTCTCCATAACCGAACATTAATTATTGCTGAGGGATTACTGGTTTGGTATATACCAATTAAATCCTTTTTAAACTACAAGTTAAGTGTATCAAAACGATAAAAAATAGTTTTCATTTGTGTGTGTATTAATAAAGATAAAATATATTCTTTATTCTTGCTTTCATCAGATGATCATCGATCCTAATTCAACAGTTCATTATTTTCAAGTTTTTTATAAAAATAGCCTCAACTATATATTGAATATACATCCATACAAAGGTAGGAAATAAACGTGACAAAATTAAACTTTTTTGAGTCGGAGACATAATTTTTTAACGACTTCACAGCTCTGATTTAAAGCAATGCGTAATACATTAAAAAACCCCTTTATCTAAATTATTGTATTAAACATTATCTTGTCGTGGATTTTAAATAAATGTTTGAATTATAAATCTGCTTGATAGAGCAACTTTTGTTATATTTAGTGTAACTTATAAAGAGGCAGAGCCTTCGAAGCGATATGGTCTACGCTTTAGCTACGCTATATCTACGGCTGGCTCTGTTCGCATCAAATACACTCAAGCCTCTATGTAGGCACCTATTACAACTTTTTAAAGTTCTATCTGCAACACTTAGGCTATTTTTTCCTAAGATGAATTCGAATAGTTTCTACGTGTATTTGTCTAACATAGTATACCTATTTAATCCCTCTATCCTTCATTGATACATTTAAAAGTTTCAAAACATGTTTCACGGTGATACACACAGAAAAGTGATTCTTCAGATATTGGAAGAAGTCTCCAGGGAACAATGCAAATAATTGAACTACAAGTAGGTATTTTGCTATGAATAATTTTTAGCTAAAAGAGGTTATTTGTTTTCTTATTGATATGAATATATCAAAATTACAAACGTAGCGTGGTCTTCAAAATCATATTAAGTAAGAAAAAAATTAAAAAGACGTATTTTTCATTAAATATTGAATTTTTGTTTTCAACAAAAGTGTTTTCTCAAATACGGTTTTTGTGTTATTTAATTTTAAAAAGTGTCAATCATAGTCATTATTAGAATGAAAATATTTATTATGGAAATGGTTAAATTGTTTAATCAATTAGTTCATTTAAATTGTATTTTTCAGATTATATTTCTAAGCAAAACCCAGGTCATATTGAAAAAAAAACACCCAGGAATTTTTCATATTTACCTTAATGCCATTTATAAGATATCATGAAAAATGATCAAGAATATTGATTGAATTGACATTTACTCGGTAGAACTCCTTAATAATACGGTGGAAAATAGCAATGTATTTTAGTTCTACAAAATTTATATATTATATAGTTGATAGCTGTTTAGCTTACGCCCATATCAAGAGGACTGTTTGTTTTTTTTAGAAATTTTTGTATTATCATAGCACATCTTTGAAGAATTCTGTAATATATTCCTGGCCCAACTTCCATTAGGCCTTCGTTTGCAACAAAAGACCGCTAACGGTGAAAGGTTTTCCCAACTCATACACAAACTATAATTGAAGAACTCTCCTAAAAACAAAATGAATCTTTTCTTTAATAATGAAAATAGCATTAATTTCACTAAGCACAACCTTCTTCAAAAGCAAAGACAGCACATTTCACAAATTACGTATTAGATCGTATTTAACGCGATGTTTAAGGTTAAAATAGTTTTTTTGGGAAAAGCTTTCGCATTTTTTTCGAGGTCTGGTAAAAATAAGTTATAGGTAAGTGAAAAATATATGTACACAGATATATAAAAATATATGTACAATAATAATACACAGCATTAAAAATATATAGAATGATTCTGAATTCATAGATTCAAACTCATGCATTTTGTATATGCATTTTGTAAGGATAAAGGAGTTTATTTGCATTCTCATCATCATTTGGAATAATTAATTATCCTAAAGAATCACGATAAGAACTTAAAGTGATAGAAAGCTTTAAATTCTTGATTATAAACTTGCAATTAAAATTTCATTGGTAAATTTACTGTAAAATGATTAGGGTAAGCTGTGTCGATGAAATCTTGACCGCCTTTGTCTTTGATATGTGAAATAATATAATTCAATTGTAAAATCGATTATTGTTTAACTTCAACAATAAAATAATTAGAGAACTAGATAGACTCTATCTGATAGAGGTTACTTTCAGAAAAGAATTACACTCGTAAATTTAACACAAGACATGATTTTTTTTATTCTTTCATGCATATTTTGAAGCCCATTGGATAATAATATTTCGATCTTGGAACAAAGTAGCGTTAAATGTTTTAAATGATTGCCAGGAGTTCAGGACCCATCTTTCATTACTTAGTAAAGGCTTGTAGACCAGTATTAAAGTATGACTGATAAGATAAAACATACTTTTTCATGAGTTGATATACTTCATTCATATCAAACAATATATTCTACTCCCGTATACACTCATTGGGATTGGCTAACTGGTGAAAAAGTGGGTTATAATGATTCAAGTCTTTACATTTTCCATCTCCTCATAAATTGATCAACGTACTATATTTTATTGCTAACATTTATAATCGGCCATGTAAGGTGAGTTATCAAACAGCCAAAAACACATTTTAAATAGTATATTGACATATTTATAATAATAATGAATATTAAATATTGCTCCTTGGTAACCTTCTCAAAGATTTTTTTTTTCATTCCCATTGCTAGCATACCGAAACTATGCGAAGCCTACAAAACGATACTTAATGTTTCTTGCTATATAAGTGCTTTTGAATACGATGTAAAATTCACTTAATATTTTTTATGCACTTTTAAAATTAACTATGAATGACTTTAAAGCTTTTTACTATTTAGACTTTTTGTTGATTCTTGAATTTGGTTGTAGCAGTGTTTGGACATTTATTTATAAGTGCAATTGTTTTCAATTCAATACTTTTCGTGTTTCATTGAAATTAAATATTTATGCTCAAAATGTATTATATGTACCTAAATCCATATAAACAGAATATTCACAAAAGTTTCTTTACAGACTAAAATACCATTTTGTGAATTTTTTTTTAACTATTGCCATTTCATCCATTAAATGTATTTTAACCAGCGTCTGCGACGAGCAGTTTTATTAAATTCTGGAACAATGCTTTTAGTGGCAGTGAAAATATTACGTACAATAATAATTTTGGGTGACTAGTTGAATTATTAATATGTATATGAAAATTTACATGATATACATGTGAATACATTCTACAAGTGTTGAAAAACAGCCAATCAGAATATGTACATATATTCAAAAAATAGTTTGCTTATGATACTCTAATAATCAATGGCGGCTGGTGACAGAGTATTAGGGAGTACAAAAAAAGATTCAACTATTTTTTGCAAGAGTTCTTTCCTATTCATTGGATTTTAAAACACTTCTATAACATGGACTTTCAATTCAGATGTTCGCAATACCAACAGAGTGCCAGTCTTATGAATTTTTGGCTGTCCGTAGTACGGAAAAATAGTTGAATCTTTTTTTGTACTCCCTAATACTCTGTCGCCAGCCGCCACTGCTAATAATTGAATATAAAATTTTATATCTTGTAATATTCAATTTAATTTGTCATTAACAACCGTAGTTTTAATAAAAATAATCACACATTTAGTACTTATTCCACGTAAAATATATTGGATCAGGACCGGTTTCTCTCATGGCGAGCATTTTCAACTAATTATTATCATGACCACATTATCATCAGTTGATAATGCTTGCCATGAGCGAAATCGGTTTTGATCTAATATTTTTTACATGGAATAAGTATTGACAGTGAATACCTTTAAAAGTGAACCGTAGTTTTGTTAACTTTTTTCAAACAGAAGTTTGAAATTATAGTATGTTATCAATTATTTCGAATCTTAATAAATTAAGATATAGTTTAATTTAGAAAAGTGCACTTTGAAATGATTGCAAAAGCTGTATTGATCCAATTTCGCAGCCATTTAGTAAACCAGGTCAAATAACGTAAGATAAATTTCTTCACGCTTCATTCTCCAAAATAAAGTACCTTTTTGAAAGTAAGGCAATTTTGGTTAATAGATACCACGAAAAAGTAAACTTACATAACAAAACAACAACAGACATTGAAAGTTTACGGCTATATAAAAAAAAATCTATTTGCGCGCAACTTCCTCCTCCTCTTAAGAAGTTGTGTTGAATTCTATGAGAAACTTTTAAATCTTTTTATGGGATAAAAACAAACTCTTCGGATCATATTTCAAACGGTTACATAACTGAAACGATAAACAAAGCAAGGAACGTTCAACTGGAAAAACTCTTTCTTTTGTAAACCTTTTATTGAAAACTCTTCAAACTTTCCATTCACCTGAATTGAAAATATTGTTTTTAAGTTACCCAAGAAAAGGAAAACTGAGTTATTTTTCTCAGATTATTTTTATAAATCACTCACTCAATCATATACAAGGTAAATATATCCATTTTTGGATTTATTGCAGTGCTTTATACGCTTCGTAAATCTTCATATAAAACCGGAAAGGCGTATGTATGTCTGTGGGTCTGTAATTCCCTTTTGCATTGTTGGTCATTAAGTTGCCATAAAAACGAATATGAAAGAAAATATGTTTGATTTTTTTATCGGCGAAGACATTTAGTCAAAATGTAATAAATTAGTCTTCTACTGAACTTTTCCCGGCTTTTATTAATATAATAATGTTTTTATTTACGTGAAGGTATTATTTGACATTTCTTTGACAGCAAATTAGATTTTTTCCTTGAATTTGGACATTTTAATGGGCGAGAATGGGGTCGTCAATATATGAAAGGGGCTGTGAAATGTTCATTTTAATTCCATTTTAATTGACCTAGACTTTTGAATTTTGAAAAAATTTGTTTCAACTTGGCCCGTCTGAGTTAACGCGCTGAGGTGAACATAACCCCAAACTGGTCCGAGCGAAGCCGGGTTCGAACACTAGTTTAATATATTTCGCTTCTGTAGTAGTGAAAACAGGTGGGTCTGGGTTCATGTTTTATCTAAGTCAGTATGAAATTAAATGAAATTTCTTAGCGATGGGTGTTGGCTTAATTTCTTCTTCTCGTGTTGATCTCTAGTAACTTAAACATAAATTACAGTTTATGTCACGTGATTAAAAGATTTCAAAATACACAGCTGGTTAACCATTTTTTGAAATTTTACTTTATAACAATTTATATCTTATGAGTATAAATACATTTAAAGAAGAGAAGTATATTATAAAAATGTTCCATGTATAATCACGCTTAGAAGTAGAGATTCTGTAAAGCGTAGAGAAAATTTCTAGCCAGTTAATATTCAATGTTAAGTAAGCTCTCACTTTCACTTGCCTGCCCTTTATGAAAAGAGAAATCGAGCAACTGGCTTACAACCGTTTAACTTAAAAAACAAACTGTTGATATTATAATAAAGGATTTAAACTGAGGGTGCTTGATGAAATTTCAATACTAATTAAATTTGAATATTTTATTTTTCCATGAGTTTTGTCGCTAACGACCCGGTTTTCGCCTTTTGGCATCTTCGGGCATTTAAATACGCGTCAGTTAAAGTAAAACAGTGCAATTTTAATGCCTGAAGATGCCTAAAGGCGAAACCCGGGTCGTTAGCGACAAAACTCTTGAAAAAGTACAAAATTCAAGCAATTCAAATTTGTTGATATTATGTAAGTTTAAAAATTCAAATGCTAGGAAACTGACAAATTGAAAAAAAACATCTTTCACCTTGCATTTATTATGCTTCGTATTGATTTAAAAAATTTAGCATACAAAACACAGCGTTGGTCCAATGCTCCATAAAAAATATCTGCAAATAGGCTTCCAGGTATTATGATACGAAATAATATTATACGATACTACCTCGGGATAAAAATATTTGCTGCCTTTTTCTATTCTGTCGAATCGCTTCGAAATCAAATTCATCGCACGTACAGTTTTGTTTCACATTATTGGAAACCGATGAACAAACAACCAATCGTTAAGTGTTAAGTACACAATACCCTGGGTGACGCCACGTCCATCAATTCTGAGACGTTTCTAGATTACTTCGAGCTAATTTCTCTAATTAGTTTCAAGATGCGTTCCAAGCTGTTAATTCAACTATCAATAATTGAAACAATTATACATGAATGACTGATTGTAGGAACAGCAAATGGTTTTTCTGATATGTAATATTTATTTATTTATTTATTTAAGAAAAAAGCAAATCATGACATTACAGCTGACGCCAATGCGCCATGGATTTGACAAATATAAATACATGCATTTGTATATATATACATACATACATACATGTAAATATATAATAAAAATCACAAATTAATTAAAAATTAAAAATAAGATGAAAATTACAATAGTCATAAAAAACAGACAGGAAAAATTATTATTAATATCACATTAGAAATTTTCAAAGCAGTCAACCGAGTGAGTTCTGACAAAATCAACTTTTATTCATAAAATATAGTATTCGTCTGAACTCACTCACGTCAATATGAAATATGTCAACATCCGAAGCAATGCCGTTTAAAATTGTTAAAGCTCTTCCCAGTGACATTCCCATTGGCAGACTGGTTCTACCCCTTGGAAGAACAAACAACTCATGTTCACGATTCCTCATAAAATTATCAGGGACTTTCAATTTAACATTCTCAAGAATGGTGGAATTCTTATTTTGACCTCGGACAAGTCTAATGAATAAGTGAGGCATTCGGTAAGTTTGCAACATCATATAGGGGATGGGATATTCTTGATTCATCTTTAGATTCAACGCGAGATATGTAGATTAAGCTCCACGGATTCTCAGTATACGGATACATACATACATAGGATACTTAATATCACTTTAACAAAGTGGCTGAGCAAGTCACATTTTCTTTTTTTTCCATTGTATTTTTCTTCTCTTTAAGCACTTTTGTGCATGTTTAAAAGATCGTCCGGTGCAGTTCTGTCTCAAGCCAAGTAAGTGAGATGTAAATTCGTTTCATTTCTTGATCGTATAGCGTTATGAAAGGCAGCTGTGAAAAACCGCTGCACACACATAACGGAAGGGTGGTGGGACAACCAACTTGTTCACCTATATATAATAATATAAGTCCCAACAAGAACTGCTCGTAGAATCGATAGGACGGAGCTAGTGGTTGGCTTATCGCTCTTTGTACCTCCTGTTTTTAAGATTGGTTTCGAATTGTAGAAAATTATAGAAAACAGAAACATTTGTGTCTCTTAATCATTTTATTTCCCTATGTTCGCTCCCAATATGGAACATATGGACTACTCACGGATTTTATCTATCCATGTGTTTTTACAAAAACTGCTTGTTATTAAGTTGATCCACCTCTATTTTTTTTAAGAGAGTATGAGTTGAAAGGATACGAGGACGTGGACAAGACTACTGGTTAGCTAATCACTCTTACTAAGCGCCTCTCTTTTGTATAGGAAGGATGGGAAAATATTTTTAACAACACAAACACCTACTGCCTTCGAACAGAATCTCAATCAGAATGCCCGTACCAGGACTCACGTACCGGCCCGGCCCGTCCATCACGGAAGCCAACACCGTTGACCACTTTACCACGGACATATAAATCAATAATTAGATTTAATAATGAAACTGCATGAGATGAACTTCTAGCCCATGAGCCGCGCAACCGAAGCCATTTATTTTGACATTCAAAGAAAACATTCAAGATTCATAACTAGCCTTCACGACTTTTTTCCTTAGCCTCTGATAAAATGAACCTTCTCTGAAATGCTGAAAATAATATTTATAACTATAGCTGTATATATGAAGAAGAATAGATAATACTAACCAAAAAATAAGTTTAGCCAGTAAGTATTTGATTGGATTAAATATTGTGGATATAACGGTACTAAAATATATTGCATTGTTCATTTAAAAATAATGTAAAATATTGCATTTTATAAATATTTTCACCAGAACCTCCTATTTGATCCTTAAACATTATGTCCATTCCGTTTCATATTTCAAGCCACTGTTACATTTTTACAAAATTTACATTCAGATTGAAAATTTACTAAATACAAATGTTCATTTCGGGGCTTAAAAGTATTTCAAAGAAAAGCCATAACCACTCGGTTACGAGATAAATTAACATCAAATATCGCTAGCTTTGTATTATTCATATAAAAATAAATCTTCAGACTTTAAGTAATCTCAGAGCTAAAATAATGTATTTTAACAAAATTTATCTCAGATTTTCTTTTCTAAATTTCACTTATTTATAGAAGATTCTTCGTACCCTGAACCTCTTTGTATATATTTTCGGAAACTTTTGAAGAAAATAATACACTTGGCTGAAAGAAATGGGATCGGTTACATGACTTTGAGTAAGTAAACGTGAAATTGTGAAAGCTCAATTCAAAATCCCTTTGCGGCATAGTGATGAAATTTATGTTAAATACTCTCGAGCGATCATCTAAATTTGGTGATTTTATCATGAAAACGTTATACAGAGATAACAAAGTCTTTCCTTAGGCGAATGCCAGTATTTAAGAAATTTATGTACATTGAAGAAATACTAGATATTTTCGAACTTTACTCTGATATTGAAAGTAGTACCCGGCTTTCATACGTAACTTCAATCGTATAATTCACTATTGTAAATGTCATTAAAATTTAAATATAAAATACTAAAAAAGCAATATAGAGAAACTCAGAAAAGTTAACCTTTTCTACGCAAATTATTAGAACACTTGATGTCTAAAAGATGTGTATAGAAAAAACGGAATCAACAGCAATAACTAGTGGTGTAACAAAGTGAATATTCTTAAATTCTCATCGGAAGAAGAATCGCAGCCTAATCCATCGAAAAAAATAGTAAAAATTCTATAATATCGATGGACTGTGCCTGATTGAGCTTCAATATATTTTTTTATCACTTTTAATCCGGGTTTCGTATTTGAATAAAATTTATCCATGCATTTTCTGGTCAATCCTCGGCTAGGATGCTCCCGGCAATATGCTCGTTTGACAATCTCATAAATATATTTTATTAATCAATTTTTGAATTTGTATTCAGATGCATGGGTGTCTGCTATTTATTCAGTTCTATAAGTGGAACTTAGAAAATCAGTTGGTTACTTAGTAGGTTATCTTTACTCTCTTTGAAAAAAGAATAGTTCTTGCAGAAAATTATGTTTAAGTAAGCTTTATTAGAAATCTACATTAGGAGTGGTATAGTACTTTTTTAAATATTAAATTTAAGTAACAGTTCATAATTTTATTGCAAATAGAAACGTATGTATCAGATGTAATATGATATTTTTTAAATTTTCAGGGATATTTCATGGTGTACATGAATTTTTATAATATATTATTTAGTCTGCGAAGTTTTGACCGTTTAAATTACCTGCTTTTCTCTTCATCTTTTAAATTGAGAAAGTTGTCCAAGACTATAAAAATGTTAGAGGTTGATAAATTATTATTTGTGTTGTAATATTTTTGGTTGCTAAGCGCCGCCCAATTGACATAATTATTTGTCAAAGAAACAGCACAGTTGATAGTTAAGAATAGAATTCATAAATCGTGAAATTTTAAAAGATCGCTCACTGATATCTCCCTAAATTTTTACTAAGGTATGAAACTTGAACGATTTCATTTGAAGATCGAAGTATTTTTTGCTATGGAAATAAAAAATATATTTGTGCTCATCATGATTTCTTTCCTTATTATAGCTGTAACAGCTTCTGAAATTTTGATAGATTTACTTATGTATATTTTTCATTGTTAGGTGAACGTCGAAGAACCATTTTTGCTACAATAGTTTGGGTAGTTATGACACACATAACAAAGCTTGTCTTGAGATAGGCTACAGGTAATTTAAATAAAACGTATCAGGGTTTTCCCATCTAAAAATAGTTATCTGAAAGTAATAAGAAGTTCTGTTTCAAAGCTAATAGTTCTCAGTTTTTTTTTTATTAGCAGTACAAGCTTTGCGAGGTGATGTAAGGCAGCTTTTTATTACTCACCATATTCTAAAAACGCATAAATTGGCCTCAATAAAACCATGCCAAATCAATGAACAGTAATCTAATGTATATTTTGAGTTCTCAATAATAAAGCAACACGCAAGTCTTATTTTTAGAACTCTTCGTTTGAAGAGATATGGAAACGTCTGAGTTTTTATTCAGCCTCATTATAAGATCGATGGTAATATTGGAATGAATTGATTATCTTCGATTTCTTTTTGCTTTTTCTCTTCGCAGACAAAGTTTAATGCGTACCTTTTCTAATGAGATAGGAGGCTTTATCTTCTTTACCTGCCGCCAAAATTCTCAACCCACAAAGTCATCTAGTTTAATATTTTCTTGCGGCAGGGTATTTTATAGCGAGAGTATAAATATCATTTCCGCAAAGTTTGTTTCAAACAGTTGGAAACGGTAAGCTTAAATTGTATAAAATCAACGCGATATTGATTATTGTATGGCATTAATGTATCTTTTTTTTATACAATAAATCAATATTTTATTAAAGCGTTTATTTCATCAATAGTATAGCATCTAAATTATAGTTGTAAGAGCTATTTTTTGGTAATTTAGCCTATCATATAACTTTTAACATATTTCGTATAACGCTAGAAAGGGGCTAGGAAAACGATGAATAGTAAACCGAGCCTTTTGCTCTCACGACATGCAGTGTTTAAGATAGATGGGTAGGAAGGAATTTATACGTCTCATATTTTTAGTCATAGTACTGGGATTTGTGCATGCAGACACTCTATCTGAAAAATACAGTTTTATATGTACTATAAATACTGTTGTATGTCGAAGATGATAGATTATTACCAGTGTTCAATTGAACTCCAGAGGTTTGGTGAGTCAGTCTCGCGGGTTCGGCGGAGGTCAACACAACAGCATAAGTCACACTGATTTGCAGTAATTATTAATTATTAACGGTCCGGTGAATGCGCATATGAAACTGGCGGTGTCAGTAGTTCCAACAAGGTTAATAACTACTGGTTTAAAAAGTTGGTTTTTCAATATCTACTCCCTGTTTGGAGCATATGGCCGCACGGTGCCTTTGAAATTCTGATTTATTATTTCATCCCATGTCATCTCGAGTCATATGTATAGACATCAGTGGCTCCAGAGCAAAGAAATCTTTACGGTTGGTAGAAGATACATGTGAGATCTACTAAGAAGCTAGTTGATCGGCTCTCTTACCTCCGAGTTTATAACACAGTCATACCATAGTACTTTCAATATTTGCCGCATTTTTTTTCAAAGCACAGAATACAATTATCCTATGTTTTTGTTATATATCATGATTTGTAACTGTAAAGCAGTACCGTCAGTATTCATACATGGAACAAGTGGACCATGATTTTGTACGTACTGCATAGCATGAGAATACAGCTGTGAGCTTCAGACTTCCACATTTAAGCTTAAGGTTGCTCCAGCTAAATAGATTACTCACGAAATAATACATGTAAGTGATGCATGTTTGCCTAACACCTGGTTGTGTCAGTCAATCAAAAACTTCGATGCCAACATTTATAATTTACTATGCATAATTTTGTATGTATGCATTCAGCTCACGGAGAGCCTATCGCTGCATTGGGGGGCTGCATATGATCATATGCATCTTATTTACAGGGACAAATTCTCATTTGATCGTCGGGTCCACTTTATATTCCAGGCACATGGTGAAAGAGACGCCACGTTTTATATCCCTGGACGTATGTTTCGAGTAGAGAAAAAGCTCTATCGGAAAAACAGGTGATATGATCAAGGTGGGAAATTGCATCGCCTGGTAAAGCTGTTTTCTATTTTTTTGAAAATGGAATTGCATTTATTGTGTGCGCTTATGATGTTGACTATTTACCTGGTAACCAATCAAATAGAATCTCGTTGACTCACATACTCAGTGTGCGTTTGTTTTTAGCATATTTCACTTTTTGAATCAAATTAAAATATATTCATATTTGTTTTAGGTGAAATTTTCTTTGTCACACCTACATTGATTTATTACCACTGTGGCTCATACTAAAACGACAGATTGGTTCGATATTATAATCAAATATACTTTAAAAAGTCTAAAAAGTTTATTCCAAAATACCACATAAAACGTTTACAATTTGTCAACTTAATAATTTTATAACGTATATAAATAATAACACATTTTTAGTACTTATTCCACATAAAATTATTGGATCAGGACAGATTTAGCTGATGGTGTGCATAATAGACTGATTAGAAAAATATTCTGTGAATAGATTAACGAGACCATATCAATTCTTACAAATAAAGGAAACGGATATAACAAAGGCGAAGAAGAAAATTTGTTCATTAAATAATTATTTTTTTGTCTTTGGATTTCTATAATCACTTGTTTATCGAGTCTTAAAGGTTTATTATTAACATGCAGGATTGTACATAAAAAAGTCAAATAACGTGTACAATTAATCAACGATACTTTTGACACTCAAAAAGCGCAGTTATTCAAATTCAATTAAAATTTCCAAATTAATTGATCAGCCTATCATAAAAAAAAACAATTCAAATTGACGGTAATGAATCAATTCTCAAATAAATCAATTAAAAACTCAATAAATTTTCGCTGGAGGCTTTTCATTTGCTTTTTGAAACTAACTTTATCAAAGGATTTTTTATGAACATGGTTGGCAATAATTAAATTTTATATGGGCAGTGAATTGTTATATTTACGAGCTCAAATATTAAAAATACTCTGCCCAGGTATAAAAAGGTAATTCGAATTGCAGAAAAACTGTGAATCGTTTATGAAAACTTTACGATTTTACTGTAATATTTTATTACTAGAGTAATATTATTTTCAATCGTTCTCGCTTTGGCAAAGAAGCATAATAATCGCATAAAGGACTATTAAATTTTAAAAGTACACTTAAATAATTTGGAACCAGTTATTTAAACCATTTTCTTTTTCGCTAGATTTTTATAGCTGTAGAAACTTTGCCTAGCAATCGAAATTTCCAGCATCAATCCTTGTAGTATGTCAAATATAAATTTTAAGTATATTTTAAATAGTATTGATCTTAGCTCCGCAAGTATAATCCAGAGCTGTGGAGTCGGAGTCGGAGTCATGGAGTCGGGGCTTTTTGGCCGGAGTCGTACTCGGAGTCGGAATTTTTTTAAAGATTGAACTTTTTATTTTTGCATTTAATATGTCAAATTTGGCTTTTGGCCGCATTGATTGGGTTGATATGTAATTGAATATATAGGAAAATTAGTGAAAAAAATGACGATATTAATTTTTTTTAGTCGGAGTCATGTTTTTGGCCAATGTCGGAGTCGGAGTCGTGGTTTTGGTAAATGCCGGAGTCGGAGTCGGACTTTTTTTACCGACTCCACAGCCCTGGTATAATGTAATTCAATTTAAATTTAGGTATTTCGAAATCACGTCACCGTCATTTTACTATTTTTGAAATGATTTTTTTTAAATCTATATTAGTTGAAATATAAGCATTTTCACTTTTAAGGTGTTCACTGTCAATACTTGATTAAATGGCGTTATAATTAAAATAATAAAACATTTCTAGTACTTATTCCACTCGATTGAACTAAATATGTTGGGACTCTAAGCACTTTTAAATTTATATTTCTTAAATAAAACAGTAAGGTGTACTAGCTTCATTATGTATTTGGCATATGTATGTACTAAAAATGTGTTACTATTTTGACTATAAGCTTTATATTGAGACGAACTTGATTCAACTCCCTCGTAAATCGAGAAGGAGCTTCCTATCCGACACTCAGGAATAGGAATTTTGGGGACGGAGTAGGAGAAACATGGTGCTCTTATAAACAAAAGACGATCTCAAAGCGTTATGTGGGTGCGGTTAGCACCCATTATTTAATTGTTACGAATTTTCACAGACTTTACACACGGATTTAACATAGATAGATTTACAATACACGTTACGTTCTACAATACATAAAACACGACTATTATAATTGCGAAGGCGATATCAGGAATTTACTAGACTTTATCCTTAAGGAGAGGATTAGGAGCTTGCAGGCTACTTCCAGGGCATACAGTTGGGAAAAACCCCTCAACCACGACTGTAAGACTTATCTGGCAAGCAAGTGCACACTCAATGCTCTCCAATCTCTAACTAATTGTATGAAAAAAAAGCGGTTCCTTTAGGTAGCCAAACCGTTACAAAAAAGACCGTTAAAAGTCCGCCCGATAACTCATTATTTATGGTCCATCGAACTTTGCATGAAATACTTCGTATCTCATGCACTCAGGGCGTGAAAGAGACATTTAGAGCGAGACGTCCGCAATACCATTCCGGGAACGTCAGCATAAATGTCTCTTTTAAAATTTTGAAATTACTCTATATCGAATCGCTATAGATTTCAATATAAATAGAGTATTATTAGAATGAATTTATTTACTGATATCGACTTAAACTCATAGACTGAGGTGAAAATCTGAGGTCTGATGACCTACCATTTAGGGTGGTATCAATATTTACTATATAAAGATGTTTTCCGATTACTTTTACGGTAACTCAATTTCATTTTTATACCTCGTGTTGTCTTCTGTTGAATGGTGTTGATCTGGAATCCGAAGTTTTTTCTTAAAACTACTCATACAACCAGTTGAATAACGAAGAAATTATCTGAGATTTTATTAGTATTTTCGATTATATTTCAATGTTGTACATTAGTTTAACCTTTTCTAAATATAAATCAAACACAATGTTATTGCTTAATTCATTTTTAAAACAGCTTCTAAGGATTGTAATGTATTACCATTGTCATTTAACCTTAATTCTCGAAAGAGTTTGAGACGATGTGATTCATTTATTTTGATTTTTCCAGAGATTTTAGATAGATAGATCCTCAAAGTAATGGTTTATTATTGAACTCCTTATGAGATTTTGTTCGTTGTAAATCAAAATTCCAACGATAATATATACTATTTTTATTAAAGTAAGATCATATTATTTGAAAGACAGTTCTAAATCTTTATTATGTAGAAAATAGAGCGCATATTCGTTTTTTATTGACGATTGACAAAAAATTATATTCTTTAAACTGCTGAAATTTAATTTAATATTTGACAAACCGTTCTGATTTATTACTTTTTTCTTTTTAGCAATATCTATTGCGGAGTGCAAAATCTAAATACACAAAATAACTTTTTTTTGGGAAAGTACCCTTGATACGCAATATAAAGAAATAAGACTTCATTTTGCGTGTACTACGAAAACATATATTTAAAACAAAGTTATTTGATTTTTTTTCACCATTTGCAAAGGTCCCTTTTCCCTAACATTATTTTCCACACTGAAGAATTGTATCCTTTCGGAGGATGCGACATTCAAATGGAGGCTGTTTCGCACTCTCAAGTCTGTGCGTCTTTTCCGTCACGCATGCAGAAGACAAAATAAACAATCTTTTTACTCCATTGTGAAAGTGCGTCTGCTTTATCTCCAAGCAAAAGGGGGACATAATCTACCCTTAAGATCAGGGCTTCTCATAATATGATGCAAAGCTGAATTTTTGGCTATTTTAGTTGTGTTATTGATGAAGAATACAATTAAATAAAGCTAAGTAAGAAGAGTAAGCATATGTTCAGGATCTGCTGAACTGAAATTTCAGATGAAAATTCTCTTGATAGAGTGAAACCGGTCCTGATCTTAATAAATTTACTGTTGACTTTCCACCGAGTGTTGGCAGTGAATACCGTAAAAGTGATTAACTCAAGTGATACTTTACAATATTTTTTTAAAGATCTATTTTTAAAATGAGAAAATCATATCGACACTCGACCGCGGACTCAACATAGATTATTATCTATCTACTTATACTTTTATAATCCCATTTTTCTATGTTCATCTAATATATAAAAATCAATATTTGTTTGTTTGTTTGTTCGTACCCTGTGCGCTGCCATACCGTTCATCCGATCATACTTTGACAAACTTTTTGCTTGTACTTTCGCGGATGTTTTTGGCACAGTAAAATTAACTTACAGTAGGTCTTTTATATAAAATCAATGTTTTTTCATATTTTATGCACTGAAATACCGATCATTTTGACAACTTATTTTTGCACTTGCGAAAAGGTTATAGGCATAGTACAATTAACTTTCAGTAGGTCGCGTGTGTAGAGAATCGGCAAAAGAAAAACAGCAAATGTTATCGATACCGATCAATATTAGTGAAATTAAATCTAAATTACTTATCTAAAATATTGTGCATCCGAAAGCACTTAACAATAAACACAAAGCTTTTCTTTCTTTGAGTGGTATTGCAACGCTTGCAAAAAGGGTTGATTAATGTACTGCCGCCAATGCTCTTCGGACAAATTGTATCAAATTTCTTAAGATTATGCTCGAAGCAAATGTATGATAAAAAATATGTTAACGTTTTTATTTTGACCTTTAAAATTCACAACTATAGTAGCATTCATAACTGAGTATAATTGTAGATCGCGTTTTCTACGCAACCTCTTAATCAACTCCCTAACCATTCTCAGATTAAGCTTTGCATACAAAAGTGAAACTCAATTATTAAATAAAAGTTAATCTCAATATTTGAGAACCACTTTTCTCTGATACAGTCTACAAGCTTTGGACCACTTCTAAATCCAGATAACACCCTTCCAGAGCTTGGGGGGATTGTAAAACAACGTAACTCAGAACTTTAAATTCAGATATGGTTAGATTCTGCGTAACAGTATGAAATGGTTGAGAATTTAGTAGACGGGGGTAAAAGAAGCCATAATGGATTATTAATTGGACCAAAATCTTTAAAATATTTCAAGATTAAAGACAGGGCTAATTTTAAATGGACAGTTACCGATTTAAATTATACGTGAAAGATTTTCTTAATTCTTTTAAAACGTTATCCTTTCTTTAGAAATCAAATAACATGATATATTTCTCAAGAAAATGTTTCTCTGGCAAATTGGAAATCCTTCAAATTTAATTCATTAGAATTTTTTTTCATAGCTTAATATTTTTTAATATTTTACGGACTACTTATGAATCTTTTCTTAACAATAATTTATCTACAATAACTGCTTGTAACTCCGTTGCTCAATATTTATTTTTCAAATAGAGTAAAAATATATAGCTAGGATAATACTACTGGTTAACTAATTGCTCTCATTTTACCTGATTGCCAGCGTCTTTGGCTTCGGTTGCGGAGCTCACGGGCTCGAATCTTTTAAGACACTGGTATCTCAATTTTGATATAATAGACCTCAAAAAGACATTAACGTAAAAATAAGAGGCTATTTTTAGATTGCTCCAAATACTGTTATGGTATTCATAGTCAAATACAACCAACTTGGTGGGTTAATAAAGAAGATTCTACCTAAGATTAACGCGTGACCACGCTGTTGTTAAGGTCTTGATTTAGTCACACAACTGTTTACGGGTTGATTTAATCTTCACTTAGCCAAATGCATATACACATTTTTCTTAAATGAGGAGAATTTTTCTGCCATTTATTTATTATTGAATCCATTTATAAGCCCAATAAAAAAATATCAATATTAAAAATCGGCCTTTTCGTTTTGTTTTACACCCTCGTCCAAATAAGTTTACTTTATTGTAATTTTTCTCTATTAATTTAATAAATTTATGGTTGAAGTTTTTGAAGTTACAAGCTTTTTATTATATATTGACAATATTTTACTTTTAAGGTGTTGGTTTTCACTTCATGGTGGAAAGGCATTATTTTTAAATTAATAAAACACGTTGCATAGTATTACTTCCAAGTGAAGTAGACTATTCTCGTGATGACCAAAACTGGTCCTGATTGTATTATTAAAAAATGTGTATTATTTATTTAAAGAAATTTTTATATTCAAGTTATTTGCGCTTTCAATAGACTGTTTATAAAGCTTCTCAACAGAACCTTTATAGTGGGAGATGGTTGAAAATCAATCACCCAAAAGGTCTATTAAGGCAAGTATGGGAAAGAAAAACAGCATAAATAAATTACTAAGGCCTTTGCTGCGTTCAGCTTTCAGGATGAGTAGAAATAATAGCACCACATACATATATATATACTGTTTGTTTATCAATCAAGGAATCGATTGATAAATACATTTATAAATGTACCCTTCGGTGGATTTGAAGCCTTGACAACGCACCCGACAGTATCTTATATATAAAACCGAAACGGCGTATGTATGTTTGTGGGTCTGTAATTACCTTTTGCATTGTTGGTCATTAAGTTGCCATAAAAACGAATATGAAAGAAAATATGTTTGAATTTTTATGGCCAAGACATTTAGTTAAAATGTAATAAATTAGTCTTCTACTGAACTTTTACCGGCTTTTATTCATATAATAATGTTTATTATTTACGTGAAAGTATTATTTGACATTTCTTTGACAGCAAATTAGATTTTTCCTTGAATTTGGACATTTTAATGGGCGAGAATGGGGCAATCAAATTAAATAAAGTTTGTGATTTTATTTTAACTCTATTTTGGATGTTAGATTTTGTGATATAATTATGTCAAATGATATAAACATTAAATAATTATTGGTCGCTTAGTCTGAGCGACGCCGGGTAGCAATACTAGTTTAATATAATAAAAAAATAACACATTTTTAGTACTTGTTCCAAAATGATTTATTGAGATGAGGACCCTTTTCGCTAATTGCGAGTATTATCAACTTATAATAAATACAAAAATCCAGCGTTATTCATAAAAGGTATACTAAGGAATTGGTTATACAAATATGCAGATTATTCAAGGCAAAATAAAACATAATTAATATCAAATAGACTGTAATTAAAATGTTGAAAAAATCTTCACAATGCAAGCTGCTACATTATAATAATAATGTTTCACCTTAAAAGTTAGTGTTTAACTGGTTGTACGCCAGAAAAGGTCTTCAATTCCGTAAGCGCAGTACGTGCCATAGGTAATGCGCGATTATATACGGTCCACTTTACACCCACTAATACTGGACAAGGTCGACGATTTTATAATTCAAGCATTTTAAACACATAGCGACATCTCTAAAAATCATATTCATATACTTAAAATTGACATATTTTGTATTATAAGCAATATAATATCGATTTTAAAGGAATCCTTGTATTACCGAAATTCGTCGCTATTTATTAAAAGAAAATCGCGGCCCTCGGTACACAACCATTCTTATACAAATCGCCATTTAAAAGGTTAATATGATGTCAATTTGCTAACGGAACCGACATGAATGCAATTTTATACATTCACAAACTTTATAATAATCGCACCATATAACACTCAAATATGTATGCTTTGTCCCACATGATGTTGAATGATATTTCAAAACTTTTTCCGACCATTAACTTAACATTTCTTATCTCAAATATACAATTTTATAAATGTACGCGTTTGCTAAAACGGCGTTACACAATATCATTTATCAAGTGAAACAGTGTTATTTCATTTTATAAGAATAGTTCATAGCTAAATGGTAAAATAAAATTGAAAACAAGGGCGTTTATACAAAAGTCCCCCTACTCGTCGAAAGCATTAACATCCCTTGTGAATGGATTTCTATCACGTGTCACTTATGCACAGTATTGGAAATCATTTAGCGAAATTCCATTTCAAAACGAAATGTTTGATGATGCATGAAACATTATTGCCGCAGACTGTTTTTGGACATTTCTCACATGCAACGTGTTCGAAACGATCGTCCCAATATAAATTTATATTTTTTTAAATAAAATTTTCAAGGCTCACATATTGACACATACCTTCACTTAACAGCTGTCTGTGTCAATGATAATTATCAAAAGGAAAAAAATGGAATAATACAAGATTGTTAAGCTAATTCATGAGATGGATTTTTTATATCTCTGGTTTGTTGCTCACTTAAAAAAATTTACTTCTTTTTTATATATTTTTATAGATTTAGTTTTCTCGGTATTTTAGAAGCGGATAGAAATCTTAAATATTTATTTGTTTTAAAAAGATTTTTTAAAAGCGAGAAAAATTTTTATGAAATATTTAAGCCTCAATGGCGTTACACTGTTATACCGTTCTATTTTGTTTTTACTTGTTAGCACAATTTTTATAAACTTTTCACCAGTTTCATCTATGTGAGATAAAAAAATCTTCAATAATTCAAAATGTTGTGTGACTGGTTCAATAGAGTAGACAATCGTTTATAGATAAAGTGGATAAGATTTTCCAGCACAAACTATTGTTGTTCCAGAACACTTGAGTTTATATCAACCAGTTGAGATTGTTGATCATTAGACACGCCTGGCAATCATTTGAAAGCGATTAACTTTACTGCTAAAGATTAAGCAAAACTGGTGGTATTAGAATATAGATTCAGTGGTTTTTGCCTAAGTAAAACAAATACAAATATGCATATAAAATTTATCATTTTATACTGTTTATAAAAAGCTCACATTGGTCAATTTTAAAATAAAATCTAATCATTTGTGGGCGACCTGTTGTCATTTCTCAAAATAGTATATTTGGGGTAGCGGAATGCAATGTACCATATATTCCGATTCTAAAATGTAAGCAGACCTCAAATGTTTCGGTCCCTTGATGACTATCCGGCATAACAGCCGTGTCAAACTCGGTATCTGTAATGGTATGTAAATTGATATTGATTTGTCGATATATTTTCAACAATTGTCAACATATAACGTTCAAACTACAAGTGAGAGGAGAGATTTTGTTTTCAAAACAGCGTTTTTATTATGACACTACAATATTAATTATACCAAATATTTACGTTTTTTTTTCAATATTCATCTTGACACAAACCCAATGCCATCGCACCGCACTCCAGGTAGAAAATTCTGGGATCGCTAAGAATTAACGAAAAAGACTTAAACCACGCTGAAGAAAATGATTATATTTTATATCAAAAATTACTTAAACTTACTTAAAATCTTAAAATTGACTGCAATGTTAGTAGAATTGTCATGCAGCTTTCTTTAATAAAATAAATATTTAGAAGACGTTATAGGTAGCTACATAAAGAATTTTATCTAACTCGGAAATATTTTAAATTACATACTAACAGTATTCAACTATATATATCTTTCAATTGCAAATGAATGGAAAGACAATGCACTGTTTTCAGTGAAGAAGAGTAAAGTCGGAGAGATAATTTTACAACACGGTGGTAAATATTTTCATTCAATTAATGGTTTGTTTCTTCCTTAAAAACATATAAGCGAAGAAACAAAACTGTGAACTTTACCATCAATGCTTCAAAACTTTCCAAGCTGTCTTTTTTTTACTTTGATGCGGAATATATAGCAAACGGCCAACGGACAGTGCAATTACTTTCTTGTTTAAATACCACATTTAATGGTTAGAAAACCTTTCAAATGCATTTAATTCTGATAAAGAAAAAGTATGCCTTATCAACAAATATTTGAAGTCATAGTTCAGTCCCTTTTTATAACAGTCTATAAATATTCTTATGCTAAAAACTTTACTCTTACGAAATTAACAACTTATCATTACTATTACAAAAATTACCAGTTTTCATTTCAGTTTTCGTTTAAATCCTCTTGTAACTAAATAAATTAAAAGCCTGTTCGCTTACAATAGTAAATATTCTTTTGTGAATAAGCAGTTATTCTTGCCTTACTTTCGTACATTTTCAAACTAAAAGTATAAGAAGACATCCATAAAACACGATAAAGATTAATAAAAATATCTTAGCAAAAAGACTTAATTTATTATGATTAAAGTTTAAAGCGAGTCTTCAGTCTAATGACTTTGATAAGCCTTGGTCATCTATTTGCGTCGAAATTTCACCTTCAATTGTGTACGTAAATTTTTCGTTTTGATGCTATGACATTTAAATATGAGTAGCTCAGTACTTCCGTTGACATATAATTTATGAATAGTGTAAGCAATTGATCGATAGTTGACAGTAAATTGACGAGAGCGGTGCCAGTGGTGTACGCTGAAAAAAGATTCATCAACAGTAAATTTTTAAGTGTTCGATACAGCTATTGTGAATGCACAATAATGCAATCGATATGACAGTAAAAAAAATATACTTTATTTGTCAATAAACTTTTTTTTTTTTTTAATCCACTTTCATAATAATCAATAAATGTATGTATATCAGCTTACGTTTCTAAAAGTTTCTTATTTTGCTAACGGATTCATAACTTTTAAGGCGTTCACTGTCAATACTTGGTGGGATGGCATTATATTTAAAAAAAAAACACATTTTTTGCACTTATTCCACATTATGGGTTAAAGTGGGATCTGGGCCGGTTTCGCTTATCGATGGAATGTTAGCGATAATGATCAATTGATGACAAATACACAAATACAGCGTTATTAACAAAATGAACCTAAAGAGAGATAGTAACAAAAAAAATGTAAATAGTTTTAAATGAATTGATATGTGGGAGGTAACAAAGACAAGTCCAATGTCAAAATCGATTTTTAATTGTGATTTTTTTAGTTGATGAAGCAAAATATTACAATCACAATGGAACAATGACTAGAATTTTTCCACGTATTTAATAATGTTTTTCTTTGAGTTGAATCCACTAGCAACGTCACAATATTATGCCAACTATGAGATTAAGTGAACTGAATTAAAAATCCAACAAGATTTATCATTTGAATAAACGAACAGTAAAATTGACTCTTCTTCTAGAGTCGTGGATACTGTTTTTTTGTGAAAAGCTTATTTATCGACTTTTTTGTGAAAATAATTGAACCTTCAAATTACTCAAAACAAATAAGAATAATATACACGCTGCTGAGCTTTCGTAATTTCCCTGTAAAGCTGCAAAAGGCCGCAACCGAATTCATGAAAAGCTGCGACATTTTCCTAAACAATGACTCTTCCCCACAACCGAGCCAATAATGCCTGAAAATGTGCTCTCAAATACCGAGGATCAAATGCTATTTATAATATTATCATATATGAAATATGTATCATTGTTCATCAAATGTTCAATGGTCTATTAAATGTTCAAAGAGGCTTTTAAATTATAACGATGGTGACATAATACTATCTTACATTTGTAGGAAGCTTTCTTATTCATTTTAACCATTTATAACACTTTAACAGATTGATGATGACCACGCGTTTGTTTACCATAAAATTTCTTTCGCTTAGTAGTGAAAAGATAATTCAAAAATATACTTATAAAAATCCAAAAAGTATAAAGATTTCTTTATTTATTGAATGTATTTTTAGAATATTAGAGTAATTAAAAAGGGGAAAAAAATGACAGACCTCTTTAAAGATGTTCGCTGTTAATTGATTCTGATAATAATTAATTAATTTATTGCAAAAATTACAAATTATAAGCATATTGCTTCTGCAATGCGAAAAAAGATGAAAACATTGAAAGAAAAAATACTTAGTTTACAGATATAAGAGTGAAAGAAAAAAAAATACATCGGAAATTGGCAAAAAAGTAAACCGAGTGAGTTTCGACAGAATCAATAAACATAAATAATACATAAAGAAAAATCTCGTCTGAACGTCCATGTGAAATATGTTGACATACGAAGCAATTTCGTTAAAAATCACTATCAGATGTATCAGTCACCATTAAGGTGTTCACTGTCAACATATTTTTAGTAATTATTTCACATAAAATTTATTGGATCAGAACCAGTATTTGCTCATGGTATAGCATTATCAACTGATGATAAATAAAACGAAACAGATTTTGTATAAATATCACTAATTAAGTAAGTTCAGCGACACGTCAAAAATGAAATTAATCGGAAATGATTTTTTTATTTAGCTATACAAAAAAGCAGTAGCTTCAATTATGGCCTTAACTTAATCAGCTCTTGCTTAGTTTTCTTATTCAAAATAAGACATGGCAAGAAATAAGTTTATATGAAAAACTTCATAATAATAAGCTCATACTTTATTGTAATAGAATTCTTTTAAATAAATACCAATTCAAGCAATAGTTTGATTAAGTTTAAAGTAGTAAAATCGTCCAATGATTTGACTACCATCGTAATAGCTTTTGAATAATTAGAGATGTGTACATGAATAGTCAACCCGACTTGAGCTTTGCAAATGCCTTAAATGACGCTTAAGATCAATCAGCCACATATGCTGCCTCAAACATATTTTACCATACATGCGCTTTAAGTATTTATATGTACATACATAAAACAATTCATCTTATTGAGATTGAGCTTTTTCTTGTTTGTAATTATCGCGCTTAGGCAAAATAGTCTTCGTCATGACATATAATTATGTAGTGAAATTTTGGTAGAGAAAAATAATAAAAGCTTCATTCAAAACGTACCGCATAAAAAATTATATGATCAAGGGAGAAAAGTTTAACTATTAATACTTTCGATGGATTCGGCGGTAACTTTGTGGAAGATCATTTTAATATAAAATTTAAAAAAACTTATTCCACGTATTGTGCTACTAACTTTGACACGTGTTTCGCCTCTTTCAGAGGCATCGTCGGATTTAATATCGCAAAGTTTGCTTAAGTAAATGAATAATCAAAGTTATTTTAAAATTTTATATTTTAATTACTGATTGCATTGGCATTTACTTGGTAGAACTCCATTATAATACGGTAAGATAAATAACAATGTATTTTAGTTCTACATACATTATTTTATATATTTATTGATAGCTATTTCGGTTTACTGAAAAAATAATATAGTAAATAACATTTTCATTCTAAAGGTAAGTTTATGGTTAGATTTATCGATAAAAAAAGTATATTCACAATGAAAACACTTCATTTATTTGATAACTTGCTACTTTAAAATTATTAAAAAAAAACAACTACTTACGTAAATAAATAAAATAAGCAATTAGCAAAGTGATTTGAAAGCTTCATATTTTGTCATAAACAATACCATTTGTTCTGACGATGGGACACTTAAAATCTACCACGGCATATTCCTAATTATTACGTTGAATTATCAACCGAAAACATATTTAAGGAATTCCTGGTATATCTCGAAATAACTAACTAGCATCTATTATCAAGTAGAGAATAGCAAATCTAAAATCGAGCTATGCTAATAATTTCATGAATTCGTACCTCTTTGAGATGATGCGATGGGCTGACAACGTTTTACGAAAACAAACGCACAATCTAAAATAGATGCTTTGTTCTATTTGAGTGAGATGAACATTTAGCAGGAAATGTATGAGTATTTTAGATAGCGAAAGCAATATATTACATGATAAGAAAAATTCCAGATAAATACATAATACTACGCATTCGTAGTAAACATTATTGAATTTGTTTTGACCACATTTTTTAATGTTTACTTATTGATATTTAAGGATTTTGACTGATCTCAATATTAAATTTGAATTGCATTTTCAGCCATATCAAGTCCACGGATGTACTTGAACTGACGTGCAGTAAACAGTTTGTATCGTTTATATACAAATATAATAAAAGTAAAATAAAATAAAAATATAATAAAAATAATAAAATATAATAAAAATAGTTGCTATGACGACATCACGACACTCCACCAGCTGTCATTATTAGTGCTTCGTATTTGTGAAATTATACAAGAATTAGTAATTATTCACAGTTTATTTCTTCAGGACTTCACTGTTGCAATATTTTAAAAGTGACCAAAGTATTTTATATCTATATATACATATATATATGAGTTAAACATAGTTTTCAAATTGTTACTTTACAATTTTCTATTAGAGTTCACTTGTTTTCACCTGTTAATAAACTGTAACATTTTTTCAAGTGTATCTTGTGTAAGTGTATTGTAAATCAAAATGGATTTAAGCAGTGAAATAAGAGATATTATTCAATGTCTAAAGGCTCTTACTGAGAGAGTTGAAGCAGTTCAATGCTTCATGAAATCTGGAAACTGCGATAAGCCTTTAAATGAGCCATCTCAGCCACGCCAAAAGACGAAGAGGATCACTCGTTCAGTGACCTTACATCATACCAGTACACCTACTAGTAAACCAAAGAGGCGTCAAGTGTCTCCTGCCTCCACACCGGTTGAAAGAGTTAAAGTGTCTAATGATAAGCTTATAAAGCCCAGTCAACCCATTCCATCAACTTCATTGATTACGTCCCACGATTCTATATTGAATGTTGAAGAATGGACAGCGGTGAAACATAGAAAAAACAAAAAGCTATACCACTTCTTCAACTTCTTCCACTTCACCTTCACTCAGTGAGTGCTCGCATATGCGGCACTAGAACTGGGACTACTGCTTGCTCAGGAATTGAGCAACTTCATTATATTCATGTATGGTCCTACATGCTGATACAACCGTCGAGGGACTTACTGATTTTTTTTGATTCAAAGTGTACCAGATGTCGCTGTCAGTGTTATTAAATTGTTGACAAAAAGCAAGGTACGCTTCATTTAAAATTGGAGTGCCTAAATCTAAGTTAAATAAATTTTGTGTCCTGATGTGTGGCCACTTAATTCAGTGGTAAAAGAGTGGCAATATAAACCAAAAAAGCTTACCAAAAAAGATGTGACTTTCTTTCAGAATATTGATATATATTATCAGAACGTTCGGGGTCTTCGAACCAAGTCTGTTGGGTTTCATGTGCTCTACTGGCGAACAGCTATCCAGTTGTTTGCCTGAGTGAGACGTGGCTCAATGAATCTGTTAATGACGCTGAACTTTTCACTGATGAGTATATCGTATTTCGTCAAGATCGTAGATATGGCCAAAGAGGTGGTGGTGTTCTCATTGCCATACGTACTGACTGTGTTGAGAGTGTTACTAGGATTGAGTGTAATCCATGTGTCCAGGTTGATGTTGTCGTTGTTGAAGTGATGTGCGGTGGGTCACTTCTGAGGGTTTGTTGTATTTATTTTCCCCTAAGTGCTCACTTGGAGTCATATGAACAAATTTTCAACTTTTTTTGAACTTGTCAGTGCGAAATTCTATTGCTATCATTGGTGATTTCAATTTGTATTCGTCGGCACCCGAGTAGGATTTGAGTTTGCTCATTTTTAAGCTGTGTGAATCTGAAACAGTTCTCACAGATTGAAAAATGTGAAGGCAAGAGTCCTGGACTTGGTGCTGGCTGATGCAGATTGCTGTGTATCGGTGTATGCAAGTGATGACCCCCTCTAGTCCTTGAGGACAGTTATCACCCAGCTATAGTGGTTGAGTTCCTATTGCTTTAAAAAGAGATTATGCGCTTATCGTCGTGGGCGATACGTTGAGGGTGATGATTACCCTGATATCTGTGATACTAGAGTTTCATGGAATTTTTGCCGAGGTGACCTATTGCACATGTACAAGAACGGGATACACAGCTTGATTGGAGTGATATGTATTCAATCAGTGATGTAAATAAAGCAACATGTATCTTTTATAATAATATTTATAATGTTTTCAATGATTTTTTAATGTGTATGAGTACTCTGGCGTGAAACGTGGATATCCAAAATGGTTTACATCTGAAATATTGAATTCTATAAGATTAAAATATGAATGCCATAAGAAATGGAAACGGTCCAACTGTCATAGTGATTATATATTTTTTTCTGAGAAGCGTAGAAGAGTTCATGAACTAATTTCGTGTAGCTACAAATCATACATCAGTCAGATTGGTCGAAATATCAATTCTGATCCGAAAACTTTCTGGTCGTATGTCCGCCATATTCGTGACTCTTCTGCTCAGCTCATCTATGTCTCTTAATGGTAGTGTGTTGAATGGTCACCAGTCTATTGCTGAAGGATTTGCTAATCACTTCAGGTCGGTTTACTCAAAACTCCTCCAAACTTCACCCACTCTAAATCCGAGTATGTGCATTCTAACTGGCCAACACTAAATATCAACAATTTTGATGAGTCCGATATGAAATATGCTTTTTTCACGTCTCTACCCAAAAATCTTCAGTGGGCCCTGATGGTATTCCACCGTGGTTACTTAAAGGCTGCAGGGAAATTTTAACTACCCCACTACTGTATTTGTTCAATTTAAGTTTAAGTACCTTCACTTTTCCTGAATGTTGGAGTTTGACCCGTATAAGACCGGTTCATAAAAAGGCTCTTTGTCAGAGATAACAAACTTTCGGCCTGTAGCTATTTTATCAGCACCAGCCAAGCTTTTTGAATCACTTTTGCATAGATATATCTATATGCATGTTGATTGTCAACTAACTAATGCCCAACATGGTTTTAGATCAAAGCGATCTACTGTAACCAATCTTATGGTGTATAGTGAGTATATTTTGCATTCTCTTGATTCTCATTGTCAAGTTGACGCCATTTATACGGATATTTCCAAAGCATTTGACCGGGTTGATCATGTTATTCTAATAAATAAATTAAAAGCAATAGGAAGCTCGAACAAGGTTATCAATTTTTTCATTCTTATTTGTCAAATAGACGCCAATATGTTGAATATGCTGGGTGCGTATCACAAATTTTTCCAACATATTCTGGAGTGCCACAGGGATCAAACCTTGGTCCTATTTTATTTCTCATTTTTATAAATGACATTGTGCTAAGTATGAGTGGAATAAAGTATCTGCTCTTTGCTGATGATTTAAAACTGTTTTCAACCATCAGGAATGAGTCGGATTGTACTATTCTACAGCATAATATAAACTCAATTGTAAATTGGTCCTTAATAAACAAACTTGACTTCAACATTTCGAAATGTTTCTGCATTTCATTCTCTCGTTCAAAATTTCCTATCAAATATAAATATGAGATATCGAATATGACTTTACAGCGTTTGTCTGAAGTTGTTGATCTTGGTATAACATTTGACTCTTCTTTCACGTTTCATTCCCACATTTCTTCAATTACCCTGCAGGCTAGTAAACTTCTTGGATTCATAGTTCGGCAAAGTAAGCCATTTGAAAACCCTACTGTGTTTCGTACTCTTTATGTTTCTTTAGTTTTAAGCAAACTAGAATATGGATCTATTATTTGGGGTCCATATGAATTTAAATTTAAGTCGCAACTGGAGCGAGTTCATAAAAATTTCTGCGTTATTATTATTTCAAAAATTCAACTATTTTCCGTATGACAATTCATTAATGGAATATTATCCAACCAAGTTTCTTTTAGGAATGCTGTCATTTCACTCACTTGAAGCTCGAAGACTAATTGCAATATTAAAACATTTTTCTCTTCTTCTTCGGGGCCAAGTTGATAACTCTGACATCCTTGAAAAATTTAAATTTGCATGCTCCCAGCTTTTTACCTACGTGGTCGTAACAAAGACAAATCAATTTTCTTTGTCAAAACTTGTTTTGTCACGTAGGTCTTTTGAATCTCCAGTTGCAAGGGCTATTCGGCTGATAAATGCGCTGCCTGTTGATGTTGACATCTTCGGCAGTGAACTTGATGCTTTGTTTAAAAATTATGTTTTCTTATGTAAATAATATGTTTTCTGTTCTGTTTCTTATTTTTGTGTAATATTTTATATAATCTTTATTAATTTCTCAAATGCATGGCGCATTGGCGCTTGCTGTAATGCCATGTATTTTTAATAGTTTTTGCCAATAAATAAATAAATAAATAAATAAATAAATATACAAAAATAGAAGATGGTCACAAAGTTAAATTACTATTAAAATGTAAATTAGCGAAAATTTTATGTAAACGATCAAAAGTATACTTCTTTATTCTGATACAAAGTACCAAGATATAAAAATATGTCACAACGATTTGTCATCATGAAATATTCATTTTTTTTGTATTTCATTGGATCCCTAATAAAAAAAACACTTATATTATATGTAAGGTAAATAATCTCTACAATACTTTACTGATTGGCTTGTTGAATAATAGAGGATTGAAATTATCTGCACAAATATTGGTACCTCTCGATTATAAAATGTCCATTTTTAAATAAAGTATTTAAAAGGGAACTTTTGGCGATATCATTCATCCAATGCAGGGATTATTAACGGAGTCAATTCGTGTACAAATCAGTCAGTTCATTCGTGCATTTAAAAATTCCTGAAGATGCCGAAAAGCGAAGCACATATCGGTAGTGATAACACTCGTGCATAATAAACAAATTCAAACGATTCAAGTTCAGTATTATATTTCTTGTTGTATCATAAATGGAAATATGTATCTGTGTGTAACGTTCATAAATATTCTTGACTCACAATAAATAGTTAAAATGAGAATTATACATAATTTTAATTGAAAATTATAAACTTGTTTGATAATCATCAATCAGCTGAAAAATCAATTTCATTTCTGACTGAAAATTACTTAAGGAATTAAAGCTTTTCCACAATCATTCATATTTCATCGATACAAATTGCACCGCCTCAAATAATGGTAACTGAATCAAACCCAACTAACATACCAATCCCAATACCTGCCATGTACACAAAGCTTACCCTTAGCATTATTATTATCATCCCTCGTTTGTCGATTCCTCTCCAGAGATAGAGTTAGATGTAACGATAGGGTTGTTATCAGTTATGATGATAATGACATATATAACATTTGAAAACCACGTTAAGGTAACCAGATGTCTTGGTTTAGCAAGGATAATATATTTGCGTATTTCATTGATTAGTGTTTCTCAGAATCGAACCAAACACTTTTAATGACATAAACTACAGCTTGTTGAATAATTCTCTTTCATTTATGATTACTAAGAAATTAAATACTATTCGTTAATGATCCAAAATATTCAAATACAATTTTAATATTTTTTTCCCTACCTCTACTTTTCTACCGAAACTTAATGTGGGTCACCACACCAGCAGTTAAATAAAACACTTTTGACCAGATAACTGCCATAAGCGTGTATACTCGCTTTACGATTCCATGTTTGCAGGGCCGAACTTCAAAAACTAGCTTATTCATGCGCCTAATTTACAATCATTTAATTCCAAGATCGAATATTTTTTTAATTTAAATATGTTATAAATACATTGGCATATTTAAAGATGGCGATGAAGTTATTTGAAGAGGCAATATATGAAATGTACCGTTATTACATAGTTTTTAAAAAAAGCTTCGTAGGACAAGCAAAATTTGCAGCTATGTAGGGTTGCACAATTCATCACTCCTTTTAGAATACATAGTATTTCAGAATATGAAGGATTTTTTATTTTGAAAATGTAAAGAAGTGTTAAAAAGAGAAAAGAAGATTTTAAGTACGGTAAGAAAAATAACAATGTATTTTAGTTCTACATAAATTTTATATATTTGTTGATAGCTATTTCGGCTTACGCCTTCGTCAGAACTATATAAAATTTATGTAGAACTAAAATACATTGTTATTTTTCTTACCTTATTATAATGGAGTTCTACCAAGTAAATGGCTACTCAATCAATAAGATTTTAAGTTTTTATGATACGACCATGTCTTTTATTACTGATGAAAAAACTTATGTGGTAGCCCTGACATTTTTTGAAAGTTTAGTTTTGTATTTTTTTGGATGAATTGTGGCACAAACGACACGCTGTATATTTACTTGGTAAGTTTTTATATATACTTTCAATGTTTTGAAAATATATATTATTTAGATTAATTTTTTTCATATAAATTCCTATATTCCTAAACTGTGTACGGCCATACACATTCCTCCCAACATCTAAGTGGTTTAGGTGTTTCACTGCTAATTCTTGGTATGAAGGCATTATTTTAAATAAATAAAATATTTTTTATACTACACCCGCATATATTTGGCCTTGCTCATCGCGATCATTTTCATCTGCAAGTTAAATAATTCGATATCATTTAAAAATAAACGCTTCTCGTATAAGTCGATTAATATAAATACATTTTCAATAAAGATAAACACCTTGAGTATAACAGCAATCTAAATAAGATTGTTGTTTAACATCCTTATACAAAAATACATTCAAAAATTGCGGTCATTTTGGTACAGCGATAACAATTGTGCTTAGTAGCATTCAAATAAAAAAGGATTTTAATTAGCTTACTAGTAAGTAACGATTCGTTCAATGGATGACAAGTTTATCCAATATATATGCATATTATTAGAACTAATTACATGACACGTAAGTAGACGTTTCCTTTCATATGTCAGTTTAATCAGGCTGATGGATTCTGATGATATTCAGTGTACATCATCTGTCGCCACCCATATAGGTAAATTGTTAAGGAAAATTGTATTCCTGGAACAAGTACTGGAGTTAGACAGCTATCTGCTTAGATCAAATTCATCCCTGTAATTGATTAATTTGACATACATACTGGTGCTCACAGTTGACATCTTTCAAATTGAACATTGAGACGTTTTTAATAATAAATTTAATTGGGTTAACTGTCACTAGTTATTGAACGTACTGACATTCAATACATGCAAATATAAAAAAAAACATATTTTTCATTGTTCTTCGCTACACAATTTTATATTATGTTCAGGATCATTTTTACTCTATAGAAAATATTTTTACCCATCTCAAAACTAAACCTTATATAATGTATTACATTATGTTTTAAAGAAGTTTCAAGTCTACTTCTTGGCGCAGTGACCAACTTCGTTGGCTTCCATGTCAGACCACCCGGATTCGAGTTCTAGTGCAAACAGATTTTTTCAACAATAAATCAATTCTGATTCTGAGGGCAGTGTGTGGTTGTGATTTTTAAAAATCTCTTTCCACCTTTCTGATCCTAAAAAGCGGCACGCAGAGAGAGCAAATGGCTAACCAGTAGTTCTGTCCTTGTCATCTTTCTTTTCAATCCCTACTCTCTTCAACAAAGAGAGATTAAGCAACAGAGTAACAAGCAGTTCTCGAAGAAAGAAACATGCTGAGGTCCGTAAGGTGTCCATATGTTATATATAAGTTGGGAGCGGACACGGTAAAAAAATCAAAATAAATATTTAATTTAATCAATCTCGGAGCAAAAACTAATTTGGTTTCGAACCAAAATTTTGAAATGTCTTGATAATATTGTAATTTAGTAACAAAACTATTTATAAAAACAGTGAGATGGTCGATGGGTATTTAAAACACAATAAAATCCCATTTACTTTGAGTTATATACTAACTACTACATTATTTATTTTCATACTACTTTAGTGCATACTCACATTAAATATACATTTTTTTAGAATATGGAAAAGTACTACACTTCGAACCATATTTATAATTATTCGTTTTTACAATCTTGTTGTTGTATGAGCAGCATTTTTAGGTGGTCTTTCTTTTCCGTTGCATTTTGTAACGAAATAGTTCAACCGATTTGTCTAATTTTTCGCTATTTTAATTTCAGCTCGATGTTCCATGGTTGTACACTGCTTAAATGATTCAAATTTTATCAAAGTGTTTTCAAAGCCATACAATCTAAAATGCCTTTATTGTCTCTCACGTATATGATTCTAAAAATTGCGTTTCAGGAGAGGTAGTTCTCTGAAAAAGATCTTTGAGAAAAAGGAAGTTAGAGAAGCTGCATTAAGAAATTCTTATCAAAAAAGATTTGAGTCAAAATTCTCCATCAATGACTACAACGCTCCACAGTGGGAGCGGCCATGCTTAAAAATCTATCTTATCAAAAAGAACGAACCGATAATGGAAACATCTTGCTGCGCGGTATGATAGAGTAAAGTTTTTGTAGAGTAACCATGTTACATAAGGTCTTTCACCGCAGGACACTTGCAAACTTTCACAAAAGAGAACTGCACTCAATTCTAGTCTACTATTCTGTTACTAAAGTATTAAGCTGAAAGCTTTGTTTGTTATGTTGTTTCTGTGAAACCTAGACTTGTTACCTAAAGCAAGCCAAACTTATTAAATGAACATCAAAATATCCCTATGTTTTTGGTTAACATGACTTGAATATACGTTACAATCTTTGTCCACGTAGTTTGTGCTTATTTAATATGACACACATAAATATATATTAAAATTTCATGAAAAAGACTCTTCACTGAAAAGATGCACACTTAACCCACGTTATCCAATGCGAATGCGGATCATATAAACTCCCAATTCAGCGCCCTAAACTAAGTTGTTTTAACTTTATTTTCTTACTATTTAATCGCTTGGAAATAAAAATACGAAAAAAGAAGACTAATTATTAATAGTTAGTAAGACTTTTTCACTAAGCTCTGTTTTAAGGATCAGGTGGGTAGAAAAAAGTAGAACGTTAAAAGTATATATTTATTTTTATATACTGTAACACATTATTCGTTTTTTTTTTAAATTCTCAGTAAAATATTAACGAACGCGTCCAAACAGAACGATTTTCCAATAAAGTTGACCACAGGTGAGGTTAAGTTATATTGCTTCCGTTTTATAGTAAACATTTTGAAATCCTTTAAGTGTTTTCTTAGAATTACTTTCGTTACCAAGAATTCCATTTAACGTTGACAATAATGTAAAACACAATCAACGGTTTAAATTGAAACAGTTAGTTGAAAAGTGGAAGCGTGCGTTACTCCCCTATGAATTCAATCTAAGTGTTACTTAACTCCTTTCTGTCAATAATTACATTGTTAATGTGTTTTCACTGCGATGATACATGAAATGTTTCCGTGTGCAGTTGTCATTGAAGAAGAAGCATCAAGCCATTAAAACTTCTATCGCCAGTGGCACAATACGAGCGCGAGAGTATGACAAATGATATGTTATTTGAATAAAGTTGAGTTTGAAATCAAGCAACATGCTGGTAATCGCATATATGTTGTGTATCCATTTAATCTATGCCAATAAGCATATACTCAAGTATGGCTTGTTTGCGCAATCTTGATTCAAACGACTTCCTAATTATATTATATTCAAGAAAGCAGCACTGAAATGTTCAGCCAATTTATTTGTACCACGCTTAATCTGGATTTATTTATGAGCTAAAATCAACAAAAACATTAAAAATCAATGAGATCATTTGTTAAAATTAATCAACCTAAAGTATTCAGGCTGTAGAGCTAACTTTTGACTATTGAGTACGAACAATTTCAATTCGAGGTAATTTTTTCAAACACAAGAAACAGTAAAGAAGTATTACTTAATAGGACAGGTTGCTTGCCAATGCTCAATTTATTTCCAATATGCTTAACCCTTCTCAATTGATAGCAATTTATTAGTTAATAGTTTTGTAATGTTAACTTCATTAGAAGTATAATTATTGTTTGCTTCATTTCTATCTTTCCCTCCATGCTTCCCGTAATATGGAAAAATCCCAAACTCTATTTTCCAATTTATAATTTCAAAATATTTGAAATAATATTGCATAATTGCTTAAATGAACTTTTCGACAGTAAGTCCGAAGATGCCCTTGTAAGAGGCGAATCACGTGTCACAGTTAGTAACACAATACGTCGAATAAACCTGGATATGGAACAACGACGAGCTTTTAAGAGCGGACATGACTGCATTATCATTGCGGCTGCTTTTCAAAGCTCTATAGACAAATGATAGCTTTTTAAATGATCCTTTCTAAGATTTTTTTCTGAAATTAAAGAAGCACAGTACTATTTAAAATGTCATTGTTGATTATACTATCGTCGTCGATCCCTGTGGTCTAGTGGCAAGAGCTTTTTCCTAGCGATCAGGGGGTCCGGCTTCAATTCCCGGCAAGTTCAGATTTTTTCAATTGAAAAAAAAAAGATCTTGGGCTGGGTGTATGTTATTTATCGTTGATTTTGTGCACAACTGATTCATTATTTATCATCGAGTTACTCTCGTATGACTTTCAAAATTAAGCATATTTGGTGCATTGGCGATTTAAAAATGTTTTTTCTAACTATTTTGAATCTGAAACCTGTAAGTTTTGACATCGTAATTGATATTTCAGATCTTGACGAAAACACGAAACTGATAATCTAATTGATCAGTCTATTGGAAAAATTAAGATCGACGTTTGTCAAGTATCAACAAAGTACAGGGGAAGCGCTCCCCCACTTAGGGGCGCAAACTTCCCTTGAGTGATGGCAACGAACACCCTTGTTTCCTTACCTGTAACAGGGGGTGGCATAACTTACTTAAAACAAATTAATTATTCAATAAGCACAACCAGCCTCGCCCCAACGAACTGGGATTTGAAACGTCTACCCGTTTTTGCGTTGTTGCGGGGTATGGGCCGACTTTAAATGCAAAGCTAACTTCTTCCGAGATTTGCACATAAAAAGCATAGCGGGAAAGTTCGTCAAAAGGGGAAAATTAATTGTCATTTAAGCTTTTCAATACGATAAACAAGTGAAAAATTAATTAAGGTCTGACATCTTTTTAGAGACAGCTTGTTTGTTTGATTGCCTTCTGTTGCATTGTGTCAAAATCGAGGGCTTATTATCTGAAGGGTTAAACTTCTTAAAAATCTCGTTAAGCCGTAATTGTTTTAATTGGATTATTTTCAGTAATCTTTTATGCGTAAATAATCATTTCTGAAGTTTTTATATCCAGTACATCTATATATATAAAAATGAATGTTTGTGTGTATGTCCGCTATGGACTACTAAACCGCTCTACCGATCGATGTGAAACTTTACAAATTTATTGAGTGCACCCCCGAGCTCTTTCAATGGATGGTTTCTGGCCTACCAACCTCTCCCCCAACCACCCCCCTACCTCCCCCCAATTTTTTTTTTTAAACTTTAAGAATTTTTCGAGTTCACTTCTTCGAAGGTTTTTGGCATACCCCCATACGCTCCCCAAACCCCACCTCGCCAAACAACCCCCCTTCCCCCAAAAATTGATATCGAATTTTTACAAATTTCACGAGTATTGAATACCTGCAAATTTAATTGAATATTTGTGTAATGTCTTTCCTTCAAATTTATTTTAGTTGCTGGCGTAGCAACGCGTGCAGGGTACAGCTAGTTACCTATAAAAAGTGTTTCGCTAACATATAATCAAGGTCTGCTATGAAATGATAAGAAGTAAAAGAAAAAGAAATACATTCGGCTAACCACTGATTATCCATCTGAATGATGTATGCGTAATTTATTTGCTTGGTGAGAGATTATTGTATTGAGAGTTTCCCTTTTGACTGAAAGTTTCAAAGAAGAAAATATCCAAGACTAAGTAGCTTCACGGCTTGTTCTATGACAGCCAAACTTAATCTATTTTTCTTTTGGACAGATTTCGCTCTCCACGAGCATTGTCAACTGAATTGATCTTTATCATAATACATGTCGTAGGAGTACTGTAAAATGTATTTTATCTACTTAAAATATTGCTTTTTAACCAATAAATGACAGTTAAAACCTTACAAGGGATCTTAAACAGTGTTTTGTATATATCCGTCGACAACTACACAGTATTAAAGGAGACCCGTGTACATTTTAAATTTCAAATCTATTTTTTATAAATAATGTAATACAATAGCGTATCATTTTTAAGGTGTTCACTGTCAATACTTGGTGGAAAGGCATTATAATAAAAATAATAACACATTTTTTAGTACTTTTTCCACATCTGATTTATTTCATCAGGGCCGGTTTCGCTCATGGCGAGCATTATCAACTGATAAGTAATACAATAAGACAGTGGTATTTATGCAAAAGTTAAGGATGAAAACAAGGTATGACAAACAATTGGTAAAGCAACTAAGCAAATAAACTACCATAATTATGGTTGACAGACATGTAGATTTATTTATTTTTATTAAATTCACTTAATTTATGGGCTTTTACTTTGTTAATGTTAAATGCATACTTAATTGATTTTTGATGTGTTAGTTTTGCATTACTAAGAGGTCTTGAACATTTTATTTTTAGTCTATTTGTCTTGTAATTTACTTAATTTATTTGCTTAGTTGCTTTACCAATTGTTTGTCATATTTTGTTTTCATCCTTAACTTTTGCATAAATACCACTGTCTTATTGTATTACTTATCAGTTGATAATGCTCGCCATGAGCGAAACCGGTCCTGATGAAATAAATCAGATGTGGAAAAAGTACTAAAAAATGTGTTATTATTTTAATTACAATAGCGTATATTTGATTATTCAATTTGTATTATCAAGTGAAATTATCTGTATTTATGTTGGCATAACAGAGTTTTTATTGTTATTTTATATCAATAATAAACAACCACATATTACATAAATATGTAATAACTTGAAGCATTTTACTTAACATTTATTCATCTCAAGCGTCCTTCTGTGACCTACAGTTTAAATATAGAAGCACTCTGAAAGACAATCAATCTCGTTATAATAAATATACCTACTTTACGCAACTTTAAACGTCTGCTTTTAATCAAAATGGACGGTAAAAAATAATCAAAAAAGACGTATTTATTTTATTCCACTTCAACCCTTTCATGATAAAAATAAAATTATCTCTTTTATATAGTTTATCATAATATCTACATCACGATATATTTTACGGCAAGTTTCCTGTCAGATATCCGGTCGCTTCATTCCACATGATATCAAGCCTAGCAGACTGTTAACAGCCAAGGATTTCATCCCTAGAGATCCGTTTATTTAAGATGAACGATACGTATTTACCTTGGGCCCCTTTTCGTTACATTAACGTAGTATTTTGGACGATACACGCTTAAGGACTCAACTTGATAGTTTGGGAGATTTTAATCTATTACGCATTCTGCCATAAAAGCAAACAACGTAGGAAATGGGCACATGACATATCTAATGATTTTAATTCTATAAATACTCAAATACTGTTATTTCTGAAACAGTTTGACTGAATCAATCTTGTTGACCACTCGACCACGGTAGAAACTAAAAATCAAGAATATCATTACAGATATTATAATAATTCACTCTAGACCAGTGGTTCTCATGTGCGGCCACCAGAACATTTTGCTGCGGCCACCAACAGCTTGATAGTTAATATTGATATTTAAAAAAAAATGTGTTTTTACAACTTAATTTGTCAACAAAAACACTGAAAATTTAATATTTTGTATTCATTGTATTGTGCATCAAGAATTGTTAGTTCGCAAAAACTCAAACACGTTCATGTTTAGGTATTTTTGACAAAAAAGACTCAACACAAAAATTTGGTGCGGCCACCAGACTTTTTCGTAGGACCACTGATGTTTCTAATGCGGCCACAGCCAAATTTTACGTGAGAACCACTGCTCTAGACTCTAGACACTATGTATTTAACTTATTTTGGTGAATTTATTTTCTTTGTTCTGATAAAATGAAAAGAAATATTCGTCTTCTTTTAAATCGTTTTCAATATTTAGGTAGCTAAATTGTTTTTATAACGCAACACTTACACAAAATTATAAGCCAAATTAATGATCGTTTTCAATTGATTCCAAGGTGACTTTGTAGATTTATAGATTTTGAAATTGTTATTAATTGACTTTGTAACTACCACGCATTGGTGTAATTATCAATCTTGGTTTTGGCAAGATTAATGAATCCATTGAAAGAACACTCTCTCAGTTTAAAAAGTAATATTTTCCACATTATTATTTTTTTTATTTATGTATCATAATATATTAGCAATCTATAAATGTTTTCATTTATAAACCACAAGAAACTATATACCTTTATGTATTTCTGATCTTTTTGTGAACGGTAAAAGTTTTTTAAAAACCTTCTCCTAGAATTCAGCTTAAACTGTTTTTTTATTTTGTAAAATATTGAAATACAATTATAAGATGAAAATTCATCTCACGAATAACTGAAATATATATAATGTAATGTTTTTTTACTGCAAAATCTTAATGTAGGTGAATTTAAAAACTATCCAGTGTATTTAAAAATTACTAATTAATATATTCATAAGACATATCCGTCCCAACGTGGAAAATTTGCAATGGGTGGCGCTTTTCTCCACGGAAGCTTTTCTGTGTGAACTGCTTATAGCTCAGGTGTTCAATCTCCTTATTTCGAATGGAGAAAGGAAAAAGGATGGAACTAGTACAGGGCTAGCGGATAGCTCTATCACTACACCTATTTTGAGGATCGAATACCTAAGTAGTAGTGATTATAAAATACAGAAAGCAAATCAATTATGTTCAAGCAACCGTTTTTCCCGTGAAACTTCCCGACCAATTTTTCGTGAGATAGTCTTCGGACAAAACGTTTTAATTATTATTTACTATTGCGTCATTACTCATGTCAAATTCAAATAAATTAATACATAAAAGACAAGATAAATTTAGCCACACATGCTATATTTTTCTATGCATACTATAGTAAAAGCCTATCTAATGTTTAACAAAATACAGCACCCGCAATAAATTTCACCATTTCTGCTAAATCTTAAATTATCAACGTACATATTTTGTAATATGGCGCAAGAGTCTTCACATAATTTCCAGCATAATTTGAGAACATTTTCACAATACCAAAGTCAAATACGCCATACAAAATAACGTGCGCATGACAAAAAGGTATTACAGGGGCATCAAAAGTCTCGCCGTATGACAACATAAGCTGACCATAAACGGGAGGTTTTTATGCGGCTTAAAAACCATTATGGGGCGAAAAAAATGACGATTAAATTTCGTACTAAAATACTCACAGGATGTCGTATGAAGCAAAAAATAACCAACATATTCTGTAATGACAACACGCGCCGGAATAAATAAGTACACCCAATTGCTTTTTAACGCGATACATTGGTTCCAGAAATTGACACGTAAACAACGTTAAAAAAGTTTATTTACGTATTTATAATTTCGCCGAATCGTGATATTTTTGCGAATTCAATAAATGTATTTGTAGAGGTTTTACTAGTTGACTGACTGTTGCGCATATATCACGTTAAATCGCCTAAAAATGAGAAAATCGCAAAATTTATGGATAATTGAATCGACATGAAACCGAAAACTCTATGGACCGCCGTTTCCATTACAAAATTGCATATCTAAAAAATATGGGTTTTCCGCTTTTTTGTATTACAAACAAGACCAAAATCACCCTTACGCCTATCTTAAAATAACTGGGTAACTGCAAAAAAATGGGTTTTTGTAAAATTTACATTTAATTATTGATTGAATTGGCACTTATTTGCTAGAACTTTATAATATACGGTGGAAAAATATCAATACATATAAGTATTTTAGTTCTACAAAAATTATAAAATATATAGTTGATAGCTATTTCGATATTATTAAACATACATAAAGTTATCTTTTTATTATATTATATATTGGTATCCTAATTTATATTGTAATAACGTGACAAATTGATTTTTGTATGTCTTGAAGTGGAAGCTAATCTGGAATATTTTAATTACTTTATTTTTCTTTCATAACGATAAAGCTTTTAAAATGTTAACTTATAACAAAAAAATATTTAAACTGTTTGCAGATTTATAATTTTGTAATGGAAATGAAGCCATTAAAAGATTAAAAGCGAGCTTTCTTTCTAATATTCATGACCTAGAACATAAGTGATTTAAATTCATATTTATAAAAGCTTGGTATTATTATATTAAAAAAATTGAATGTGTGTCTGTAAGAAACTTAATTACTCTAAAAATATAAGCACCGTCAACTAAAAGCTCCCAAAAGAGCCAGTGGCAAAGTTTTTATGTTAAGCTGGTAAATACCACGTTACAAAAATCTTGTTTGAATAAAAAAGTAGACTTTATTTTTTGGTATTTGTATCATTAAATTAATTTGATTCTAATCCAGTGATAGAAATTACCATAAAAGCATTCGTACTTACATATAAATTTCTATGTAAATATGCTGCAAAATACAATTTACAGTTTTATTTAACAGTGGTTCAAAAAAAGCTTTTGCCAGGACTGTGGAGTCGGTAAAAAAAAGTTCGACCTGGACTCCGACATTGACAAAAACACGATTCCGACCCCTTCTAAAAAAGTTGAATATCGTCACTTTTTTTGCATAATTTTCCTATTGATGTGCATTCAATTAAATATCTACATAACAGCCAAATTTTACATATTATATGTATAAATAAAAAGTTCAAACTTTTAAAATTTCCGACTCTGAGTACGCCTCCAGCCAAATCGCCACGACGACTCGGACTCCGACTCCGACTCCACAGCCCTGGCTTTTACGCCTTTATGATATAATATAGCATCTAGGTATGTCTTACATAATGTATTATTGAGTTTATAAGAAGCGCTAGCTTTTGATGAATTTCAATCAATACATAATAAAAAACGCTAGCTAGTGATCGATAGTGACCAACTATAAAATTGTAATAATCTATTTGGTGGACAGTAATAGATTTTTGAATTTGGAAAGAATACGTTTGAAACAAATTGTTCATAATAAAATATCGTTAGTAATTTGTGGTTCAATAAAATTTCGGATCCGTTGTCGGCTTACATTGCGATGCTCACTGACTCGAATCCCATTGCGGGCAGTTTTATAAATTTGATTTCAGTCAGTTGTACATTTTCTTGATTGAATTGGAATTTACTTGGTAGAACTTCATTGTAACACGGTGAACAGATAGCAATGTATTTTAGTTCTAGTATTAGTATTTCTGACAATGGCGTAATCCAAAATAGCTATTAACCATATTTATTGTAATTTCGTAGAAATAAAATTCATTGCTATTTTGTACCGTGTTAAATATTTTCTGTTCTAAGGCGTGGAATTCACTCTCATTTTTAAAACGGCACGTTTTGGGACCGATCACAAGTTTTATCTATATCCAATCCTTACATCATTACTCTTTCCTAAAGAGAAAGGTCGACCGACTGAAATACAAGCAGTTCTTTAAGAAGAGTCCTATTATTCCAAATGCTACATTAGGAGCAGAGATAGTTACATTTTATTTTTTAAATAATGTTTAACTTTCATTCTTGCTTGAAGGTCATTCAACCGAAGATACTAAAGTCAAAAAAAATGCTGGCTTTAGATAGAGAACAAATCTTCTCCATGAATGTAAGACTGACGGTGGTTCTTTTCGATTTTAGTGATTTTAATTCTAAAAAAGTGTTTTCATGGAATGGGATGACTTTGGGAAAAGTTTGCAGACGCTCATTGAGTGGAATTCGCTGAGTGCGCTCGTTTCAATGCAAATGCCGTCGCGGAGGTTGCCAGGTTTGGATCCTGAGAGAGCATAATCCAAGAAAGGTGACCATTTATCTTTCTAAAGATTCGTTTGAATTAAAACTTCGATATCTTTGTCATTCTGAATAAAGACGATTGCACCAGTTACGCAACATAAGTATATATATATATGGAAGTACTTCAAAAAAAATAAGAATTACTTACTAAAAAGACTTGCAGAATACCAACATAAATATATGCTATAATTAAATACCAGCCTCTGTTCTCTTGTGGTATTTAAGAGCTTTTTTGTAGCGTTCAGATATGCCTGAATATTTTTTTTGACATTATCAATATAAAATATAGGAACATAGGGAATCGGTTTTTATATTGGTTGAATTGGTACTTTAACTTTTCCTGTTACTGTCAGAATTTTGCGATTTATTTTGTAGAAGTTAAGTGACAAAATTTTTTTTAACTATATAAAAATTTCCTACCAGTTCATTAAAATGATGTATGCAATGATGTTTCATTAAAAGGCACAACAATTTCTTGATCATTATTTTAAGGGTTGTGACATTGTTTGCTAGCGGTAAAAGTATCTCGATACTGATAAAACAATCTCTGCTCGAATACTTGGCATAACAATACTTGACGTATCGGCAAATCTTCTTTAAATCAACTAGCATGATGATTTAATGTTGTTTTATTAGTTTATTAGAAAAGTAGATACAAAATCATGGCATTGTATGTTACATGGGTACGTCATCTTTAGGCATTAAATTTCCATTGCATTCTTACTTTTGTTTCAAAAAGCTTTTTTCATCATTTAATTTAATATATCAATATAAAAATCAGTAACTGATCAGTATAATGAAATAATAATTCTTTTAGTGAACTGTCAAAAGATTTCGTTTAATAAAAACAGTTCCATTTCATCTTTCATCGTTCGTAGATTTGCTTTTATCTCTGTCCAATAAAACGACGCATCACTGCTGTTTGTTACGCCGAACAAACTTAAAAGTTTTAAAAAATTCGGATGTTTTAAGCTCCTGATATTGAAGGCAATGGGCACTATAGCAAGATGTAGTACAGTAAACATTAAGCCAAATTTATTATCTGTACAGAACTAAAATAATAATGAAATTTATAAGTCCACTGAGAACCTGGTAAACTTTTGAAATCAATACAGATTATACTTGTAAAATTAACGAGATTTAGCACGGTCTATATTTTTGAATAATACTACTCTATACTACTTCATGGATTCATTAAAAATGCAACACACAAGACTATTTTGTCTCAAAGTCATATATATTGTTAATTTACTTAATAATTACAATATCAATCCGATTCCAATCGCTTAATTAGAATTACAAGATATCCGTAATACCTCCGACTCCGACTCCAACATTGACCAAAAACACGACTCCGACTTTGACTCCGACAAAAAAAGATGAATATCATCACTTTTTTTTGCCTAATTTTACTATTTATGTGTATTCAATTAAATATCAACCCTACCAATCTGGCCAAAGGCCAAATTTGGCATATTAAATGCAAAAATAGCAAGTTAAACTTTTCAAAATTTCCGACTCTGAGTACGACTACGGCCAAATCGCCGCGACGACTCCGACTCCGGCCAAAAAGCTCCGACTCCACGACTCCGACTCCGACTCCACAGCCCTGGTATTTAGTAAAATTACAACTTTTAATAATTAATTCTAAATAAGCATTTAAATGTAAATTTACATTCTTAAAAATATTCTATTCTATACCATTTGCTTTGAATCTTAATGATTTTATTAACTTTTCGTAAGACAGTCGACCACCTTTATCTTAATATTAGTGATAAAATATGTAATTTTTGGTACTCTTAAACCATTGTTTTTTACACCTTTTGTAGAAACAAATAATATTTTTTATTGACTAGTTTCGTCGCAATTGAATAAAAGAGAAGATAAGTCGGATTATCATTGGCCGATATCCCTTTATAACGTCGCTACAAATTGCCAGGATGCGAGCTTCACTGCCCAAACGTGATGAGATAACGTTATCCTTTCTCTAACACGCCTCAGTCAAACATGCATCTCAAATCTTATTATGCTACTATCAACATAGAAAAAAGGAATTGAACTTTTGAACCATGCACTAGTGTGTTTGAAAATAGAAAATAAAATAAAAAATTGTACAAATCTATTCCGTTCTATTCTAAATGTGAGGGGCAGACTCATTTTTCGCTGGCAACAGACGGTCATGAAACATTGGAGATTAACTTGTAATTATTCTCACAATACATAATGAAGTTCAAAGTGTTTTGAGGGGATTCAAAAATAACATTAAAATGGTCATAAATGTCTTTTTTATTTTTTCGAAGGAACAGTTCGCCTCATCAAATAATTTGATTTTAATCACACAAAAAAATAATTACCCCTGCGTAATTTTATTCGTTACGGGCCATTAAGTTTGATCGCAATTAGATTGAAATATTTATCTTCGCAGCATGCACTTTTGTCGACATATTTTTTTCTATCTGTTCATCGAATTCGTGTATGCACTCTCCTCGCAATTTATAGCGACGCTTCTCAATGCTTATTTTATATTCGCCCTCTTTTGTCAAATGTTTATTGCAGTGCACAAAGACATCCCAATAAACTAAATAATTAAAACACATTTTTTTGTAATGCTAACTACTGCATTATTGCGTGCTTATTTTGTACACATCAGAATAATTTGACAATATGTATGTACTATAAGTGAAACTGGTCCTGGTCTTTACATAGTATACGTATAAGTAGTACAACCAAGCAACTTGTTCTCACAATTATTTTGTTTCACTTTTTTGTATTTAAATATAATACCTTTCTACTTATCTAATATATAAAAATCAATTTATTGATTGAGTAAGCATTTACTTGGTAGAACTCTATTATAATACGGTAAGAAAAATAGCAATGAATTTTAATTCTACATAAATTATTTTATATATTTGTTGATAGCTATTTCGGCTTACGCCCTCGTCAGAACTATGTTTTAAACGTGCATTAGAACTAGCTTATATACCTAGGCTAGACAGGGTACACTATACATCTTCTTCTCTTTTCCACTATCTTAATTTTATATGGAAAAAATAAGTTATTGATTTGGTGTATTCATGAAGTGAAAGCTAATCTGGGTTTTATTACTAAGTGGATATAAACGTAAAATTAGTAATGCATCAAGATGGTGGAACAGAGAAGAAGATGTATGGTGTACCCTGTCTAGCCTAGGTTTATAAGCTACATAGTTCTATTGCACGTTTAAAACATAGTTCTGACGAGGGCGTAAGCCGAAATAGCTAAAAACAAATATATAAAATAATTTATGTAGAACTAAAATACATTGTTATTTTTCTTACCGTATAAAAATCAATATTTGTTTGTTTGTTTATTTGAACTCTATGCACTGCCATACCGTTCATCTGAAACGTTATTGCGTTTACGAAGAATTCTTAAATATCTACCTATCTAATAATATAAAAATAATGATTGTCGCACGGAATCGAGTCCCAGTATAGACAATTCAATTTTTTAATCGAATTCCCCAAAGATGTACACTGACCTATCCTAAAATAAACGTAACGAACTTAGAGCTTACTACTAGTCATGTTCTAGTCATCATTTCTATGACAACTCTCTTACTAAAAAGAGATGTAGCATAATAGTCAGTTCTCTAAGAAGCTTCTAGATAAGCTTAGTAAGAGAAAAAAGTTATTCTCCACAATGTTGGAATAACCGTCAGCAAAAAAAATTATAAAAATCACATAAACTAATTGTTTCAATTTCGACAAAAAAATATTACAACTGATATTTAGCCTTCATCCTGAACTTTCTCCACCACCCTTCCGTTATGTGAGTGCAGCCGTTTTTCACAGCCGCCTTCTATAACGCTATACGATCAAGAAAAGAAACGAATTTACTCCTCACTTACTTGGCCCGAGACAGAGCTGCACGGGACTGATCTTTTAACCATGCACTAAGGTGCTTAAAGAGAAGAAAAATAGAATGGGGAAAAAAAAGAAAATGTGGATGTAAAACTTTGAATCTATTTTAAACAAATATGATTAAAGATTAAAAAATATATTTTCGAAACTACTTCGGTAATTATCAAAAGTGGCTAGCAAAATAACATTAAAAAAAACAGAGGCTTTTTTAATTGTATCTAGTCTATATATATTTAAGCCGAATAAAAATAGCCATTTACTTTGTTTACTGAACGTAAAATTTTTAACATATTTAATTGATTTATAATATTAAAGAAGCACAGTATTAAATATGTTGAGTACCTTAGTTATAAAGCTACCGGAAGTCAGCGTTAGACAAGCCACGGATCGGATGTGGTCGCGTGGCGTAGCATTGTTCTATTTCCTTCCTGTTCTGGCATCACCTCTATAAAAGCTCTACGGTGGCTCGACGCCATAGGGAAGAGGCCTTGCCAATGTTTTCTCAGCAAGAATATATTGTACGAAGAGTTACAATAAAATTTTACCCTCAACATAATTAAATGCAATCATTAATTAAATTATTATACAACATAATTTACTGATAAAATTTTTAAATGGAGGGTGGATGAATATTATTTTCCACCACCATTTAGGCGCCGCGCCGGCAATTGTAGAAAATGATTATTTGAACAATGCTGAATTCTTGAAAAATTCAAACTAATATTCTTATTCTATTTTTTCCTCATAAGGAGAGGGCATGGCTTTAAAAATTCCATTTCATCCAAATATAATACATACAATTACAAAAATATTGTAAAGATCAGGACCGGTTTCATTCATCGTGGACATTTTCAATTGAACGGCTAGTTGCGGAATAGCTCTACGACTATTCAATAATTCATCCATGAAGCATGTAAGTAGTCCTCTTATGTAAAATTACCATCATATTTTAACCACTGAAAAGTATGATTCATGATTGCAATGGCATTGAATTGATAGATTTCTACTATTCCAACTCAAAAAAGCAATGTATTTCAGTTTTACAAAAAATATTCGATAGATATTTCGGCTGAAATTCTTTTCAAAACAAGTTTTGAAATAGCTATCAAATATATAATTTTTAAACTAAAATAAATTGCTATTTTTTCACGGTCTTAAAATATTTTTCCTCCTTGAAATGTATCGAGTATTCTTGAAATTAAAATCGAAGTGAAATTATTCATCTGGATTAATCATTGATGCTAAGGAACAATTTCCTAGGCGAGCTTTTGAAATGGGACAATTAAGCAATGCTCTATTTCAAAGGGACAATTCGTTCTGTACGCTAGTCCAAAACTTTGTATCTAGCGCCAACGCTTCGGATTGCATGTGCTTTCGCAGCGAAATTCACTTGCTGGTCTTAACGTGGCAAGTTTCGCCAATTATTGCATAATCATGGCATTATCAAATGACCACTTTATCCTCATCGAAATAACGTGACTTATGATATCGTTTTGAAAAGGAACTTATGAAGATAAAAAAATAAAGCACACATATTCTAATAAAGATCACATCGAGAGCATTGTCATCTGTAACAGCTTTAGGTGTATTTTAAGATTCATTTATATACAAATATATATAAATTTACATTAAAAAAAATGACAAATTATAAGGTTATTAAATTAAGAATTATAACTGAAGGTGCTTGATGTTATTTCAGTACCAAATTAGAATCGATTGAATATTTTACTTTTCCATAAGTTTTGTCACTAACGATCCGCGTTTCGGTCATTTAAAGTGCACGGATGTAATTGAACTGACTAAATTATTGCTATAAGATATATGACTATAAGATTATTGCTTTTGAAATCTTATAGCTAACAGTTATAAGAAACTAAAATTACATTTGAAATTGCCAAAGAAGTCAACCGACTGAGTTCCGACCAAATCAAACATAAAACATAAAATAATGTACTCGTCTGAACTCACTCACTTCCATGTGAGATATGTCGACATCCGAAGCAATACCGCTTAATATCGCTAAATCACGATGCACGATGGTATCGACACCAGTTATTCAGCACGCTAGGAAAAAACATATATTATTTTGTTGAACTACACGCTTTATCAAAAAGATAAAGAAATAAATTCATCAAAAATATCTAACTCATATGATGGACTTTAATGTAGCATGACCCTGAAGTAGAAAGTACAAAGCGATGAAAAAAAAAATGACCCCAAAAGAATTTTATAATAATAAAAGCTTCGGACGCTTTTGCTGCTAAATCTCCACAAGTTATTTAACTTTTTCTTTGTCCTCGGTACTACTTGCGTGCTTATTGTTTGCGAGGAAACAGAATGAAAGCAAGTTTTATCTCACCTTCTGTGCTTAAAAAAGCTATAAATAATAATGGAGTTAGGCTTCTGAGGTAGGTATTGTTAAACCACCGATCACAATCGCAAATTGCCAAGGAACATTTTTTATAAAGTTTTCAGCTAACAAACAACGATAGAATTTTTTTTCCCTTGAACATATTAGTATCGCTACTTTTTTTAATTGCTAACACAAACTTAAATAATGAAAAAAATGGTATAATTATCACGTCAGTTTTATTTTATATTGCGTGTAAATAAAAAAAAATCGTTTAAGTCGGCTGAAAATAATTTAGATGTTTTTATTTTATCAAGAAGGTCACACTCTTCCGTAAAAGAAATTGACAAATACTTCCACAAGTTCATAAATATTTATACAAACAAAAACCTCAACACAATGAGTAAAAAGGCATTCTGCAGAATTGTGTAAATACGATATTGATAATAGGGTAAGAAAAATAACAATGTATTTTAATTCTACAGATTTTTTTATATATTTGTTGATAGCTACTCTACGGAGTTCTACCAAGTAAATGCCTACTCAATCAATAAACGATATTGATACTTGTTTTATTGTAAAATAATAACCCATTTTGTTTACGTAAGTTTTAAGAGATTATAAAAAAATGATTAAACAATTTTATCACTAAAAGTTTGTCAATCAACAGTCTTATCACCGATAGAAAGTTTGATCAAAAGACAAATTGAATTGATCGCATTTTAATATTTTGTTATTCGGTCCAAAATGTGCTTTTTCTAGTAAGATCTTCGTGTACATTAAATGACATTGATTGGATTAGAATGGTTTATCACCAGTATGTTTACCAAGCATCCCGATTTTTGAAGAATAACAAATCTCATGTTAAATAAGAGACATAATCTACAATATTTTCATATAGAGTGTATATTATAAGGGTTAACAAATACACTTGCAAAATACTCCGCCGCAAAAAAGATAAAACGCCATCAATTATGTAAATAACAAGCATATAAGAAAACTTTATAAGTGAAGTACACTGAGAACTTACGAGAATTATCAAACTATCCCCTTAAAATTGAGATTTGGCTTAAAATGTGACTATTTCGTGAATATGAGAGAAAACTGTACGTAAAACTCCAAACGATTACAAATCCTCTGTTTCATGGAAACGCGAACATTTTCAAAAAAATCCAACAGATATGTGCCTTAAAGAATGGGTTTTTTTATATAATATATGATTCAGGTGAAAAGTGGAAGAAAATACTTTTCCAGTCCAACGGTCATGAAAATAAATTCTTACAAAAAAAAAAAAGCGAAAAAATTGTATTTTGAAAAAAAAGTAACCAGTCCTGACCTTAATAAATCTAATGTGAAATAAGTAATTTTAACTAGATTGCCATTCCACTTAGTATTGACAGTGAACAACACCTTTAAAGTGATCTTACCTAATACAAAGACAAGCTGTGCATATATATTATTTAACCAGTTGTATGCCACAAACGTTTTTATACGGTCTACAATTCCGTGAACGCAGTGCCAGCCATAGGAAATGAACTTATACATATAGACGGTCCACTCTACACCCACGTATACTGGTCAAGATCAACGATTTTATCATTCAAACATCTTAAACATATAGCGTCATCTCTTAGAAACACAGTCCTAAACTGACAGTAGACATGTCAGCGTTCCTGTATTACCGAAATCAGTCGTTATATTTTTTTAAAGAAGATCGCGACCCTCGGTGCATGACCGTTCTTATACTAACTGGCATATAATGGGTTAAAATTTAAGATCTATTATATTTGACAGTGTAAGTTTGTTCTACTCTCACAATTGTTAGTTATCACAGTAAAACTTTTCCAATTCTGCATCTCTTATGTATGAGAGAAGCATAATGTTAAGATAAAATACGCTTGTTTATCAGGGTGACATTTTAGTTGAAGCTGTAGAATAAATTTGAATGTATCTTTAAAATTACACTTTAAGTTAAAACTACCCTGCATTATGTCGTCGTTGGTTTATCTATTTCGTTGAAAAAGTTTGGTTTGCCTTGCAAAAATATTTACTGTAGCAACTCCATACAACTGTGCTTACATAAGCCGTAATCCGGTGGAAAAGCATGCCATGGAAGAATAAAATATCTATACTTTCAATGGATTCGGCGGAAAATTTAGAATGAAAGTGAAATAATTTGTCGGTTTCTGTGGTCAAATGGAAAGAGCATTTCCTTAACGATCGGAGAGCTAAAATCCCGGCAAGATCAAATTTTTCCAATTTAAAAAAACGTTTTGGACAATTTTTGTTGAGTTGTTTTCTAGACCGATACATTGAAACGTTTTTTTATAATTTAAAATTAAAATTATCACATGTGTTTCGTTTATTTGAAAAGTTTTTCTCGACTTAAGAAGTATATTTTAAGTTTACTTTCGTAAGTATTTCGAATAATCGAGTAACAAGCTTAAGAATGATTCCCTTACATCAAATTGTAAATTTTAAAAAAGATTTTTTTGCTCACCCTTGATCTTAACTCTATAAAATTTGTTCTAATAGAGAACATCGAAAAAAATGTGTTACGGGAATAGTATAATATGAAAAGCATATTTTACATCTAAACTCACCATTTTCCTTCTCAATATTGAACTACGAGAACTGCTTGTAAGTTTTTCTAAGAGAGTAGGGGTAGAAAGGATGGGACTAAGACAGTAAGACTAGTGGTTAGCTCTCATCGGAATATAATAGAATCAGATGGATGTGAGAGAGAATTTGAGACACCTCAGACATGCATGTTTTAAAATAGAAATCAATAATTCGGAAAAAATAATTTTCTCAGACTGGTATCGAACCCGTTCGATCTGTAACTGAAGCAATAACGTTGACACTCGACTGTTATACATATTTATAAAATCGTTACTGTACTTTGAAAAGTTTCTAATTAACATTTTTTTGGTCCAAAAGGTTAGATTAATCCAGTTACATATATAATGTGTGTTATCTTCAATGTCATATGTTGTTGAATCATAGAGTTTTATCTGCGCACCTTTTTCATAAATTTATTTGATAAAACTCTCAGATTATCATCACTATTTCCATCATCGAAATAATTTATTCCAAAGGAACTGGTTTGAGTTTTGAAATACGATGCTTAAAATAAGTAGCATGTAAACATATTTACTTGTTAATTGTAAGTAGTTAATATTACGTTTATATCTCATAAGAGGGTCAAAAGCAGCTAGAACCTTTTCAAAGTAAGGTGTCCAAATGATAAACGCTCTCTTCTCTCTCACTCTAGTAATGCTGTCCTATTCATCTAAAAATTCAGAAGAAACTTTTCTTTAACCTCGAATACAGATTTCTAGAATAGACGCTCACACGGCTGGAAAATGAAATTCCGTTTTACAATGTTGTTTGTGTTCTTTGTTATAGTATTACTTTCTGGGTGTATATTTTCCATGTCACCAGGTATGAAGCCGGCTCCCCGACTTTTCTGCCTGCCAACGTCAACAGAGGTTTCCGTCAGCGTTGGCATTAGATTAAATTGTCTGGATTGAATTACAGGCTGGGTGAAATTTCAACACAATTTATTCAACGTTTATTTGAAATACTTTTATGGTAGTTTTACACCATATTGCGTATCGTAAAACATGTGTTATTTACATATTTTGAGTCGGGAAAAAATCTTACGTAATTTATATTTTTTTTCACGCTTGTCAATAAAATGATGACAAAAAAATTAATCTATTTCAAAGTATCATTTTTTTAAGCCATGTTCGCTCCCAACTTGGAGCATCTTAATCAAGGAGTTTATCTCAATATACGTTTTTCTACGAAAACTGCTCAGTTCCTTAACCTCTCTTTTTAGAAGAGAGTAAGAATGAAGAGGATTCAAGGACTAGGACAGGACTTGTGGTTAGCTAATCACTGTCACTTTAGGTCGCTCTTTAGGATCGGGAAGTTGGGAAGGGATTTTTAACAACACAATTGCCTCTGAACAGAATCAATTTATCAACTGAAAAATCTGCTCGTACCGGGAATCAAGCCCGAGTGGTACGACATGGTAGCCAACAACGTTGACTACTGCAAACGGACCGGGCAGTGGTCAACGTCGATTACAGATGAAAAAACATTATCAATTTTCAATGGATTCGGAAATTATTAAGTTAGTGGTAATTTATTTTAGTATAAAATTTAAAATAACTAAGGTTATTCTAAGTATAGTGTTACTGTTGACATTTGTTTGTGTGACACTTGTTTCGCCTCTTTCATGGGCATCTTCAGACTTATTATCAATGACAATGTTTGCTTTCGTAATAAAGTTAGACTCTAATATTCGACTCGGCTCTTACGCACTTTTACAATTCTGAAAACACTAATGGATTACTTAATAAGTTACAAATTCTTCGTGAATAAAATATAAATGGATCATTGAAGGAAACTGGAAAAGCTTTTAAGGGAAGTATTTTAAATAATTTATTTTGTGTAGTTTTATATTCTAATTTTTACTTTATAGTTACATATTGTTGATGTCTGTTTTACTATAAAATTCCACAAAAATGTCTTGACATTTTCATGTAACTTAATATGATGAAAAATTACTTAAATGTGAGTTTAATAGTATGTTTTGGGATAGATTTTTAAGATTGGTTGGTCTAATAGTAGAGTAGTTAATGCTATTAGGACATCGTTCACAAGGTTGTGGAGAGGTTTAACTACAGATATAAAAACTGAATATAATGCCGTTCCAAGCAGAAAGGCAGCAAGTGACTCTGATAAATTTTTAAGAACAATGACATTATGTTTTTTTTGATGTTTTAGTATTTAGAATTTATAAAAATCGGTTGATGCTAAAATTAACAAATTTATCATAAAAAAGCATTAAGTAGTTGCATTGCCTGCCTCAATAAAACAAAAGTTACTTCTTTTATGCTAAGAAGTTCTTACACTTTTAGCAGATGAGTATTCTAGTAAGTACAGTGAGCAACATAATAAATATCATTGATTGAGTAGGCATTTACTTGGTAGAACTCCATTATAATACGGTAAGAAAAATAACAATGTATTTTAGTTCTAAATAAATTTATGTCGAACTAAAATACATTGTTATTTTTCTTACCGTATTATAATAAATATCTTTCAAAATTCTTAACTCAATTTTATAAACTTTGATAGATACTGCCTTCTTCCTAAGATGAGCACTAAAGGGGTTTCAATAATCACCGCCTAAGCCTGATCTAATCCAGAAAACGGGACATTCCTAACCAAAGGGAACTAATAGTTTTTTTTACTATGTAAATTGGAACATTTACCGGTTTTTACTGGAAATGATTTTATCGCGAATTAAGGACAGATACAGGCATATTATAACGAAGGTTTATTGTGATACGCATGCAGAATCGAATTTGATAAGATCTCGAACATAATATCGGCATTAAAAGCCGTAAGAGTAGCCAGTAAAAGTAGCTGTAGAAGCTCTGTGTCATGAAGACATAAATCTATATATGTACATCCGGCATAACATTGAAATTTATGCTTGATGTACTGTCTAAATTCAATTCTTTTTTAGCCATGGAACTTAAAGAACATCTAATAATTCGAATAAAGGAAAGAAGAACGATATATTCCGATGTGATTAATTATCTTAGTGATCCTGATACAATTAATGATTTTGATACGTATGGAATATTTAATATAACAAATAAAACTACAATAATGGCGAAAATCATAGATGAAAATTATAAAATTTCTGTACTAAACGATAAAGAAGAAGATAAAGTGAATAAACCGAAAAAAATATTAACAATATTATTCAGAGAGAAATGTCATATTTGCAACTCGAGAAAAATCGTGGTAAATATTTGAACATTGTATTTGAACATTTGTTGACTTGCCGACCAACTAGTATCAGAACGAGCGTTTTCATCTGCAGGACAAATATGTACAAAATTTAGGTCAAGTCTAAAAGACGAAAGTATTGATATGATTTGTATCATGAAATCATATTTTAATTCTGAAAAATCATTATACCAAAAAAAAATAACATTTTTTTAATAAAATCTATAAACCAATAAATTTTTATATTATTTTATTTTAATTAAGAATATATATTAGTAGGTCTTTTTGTATACAAAGTATGCATGCATACATCTAAGTTATGAATCACATATCTACATACATCAATAAGTGAATGGATAAACTAATAGTTAAGCTTATAAACTTCTCACAGACAGGTAAACCAAATATTACACAGTTTTTAACTTAACCAAGCTATGTGTGGCAAATAAAAGATTATCTGATCTCCCATTCCCATATCTCAGTTAAACAAAAAGGACAAACATATAAGTACATTCTATGACATTGTTATTTTTAAATTCTTTACGTTTAAGGATACCGTTTTTAGTAAAAGTAGCCACATATAAATAGTTATTTTTATCTATTTTGTTTCATTTACCAGTAACGGTAGTGGGTGAATTTACCGTTTACTGGTTATTCGAATTTGACGGTAAATTGCAGGCCCTAGTTCCTACCTCTCTGCCCTACATAAGAAGCTTGACAGACTCAACAAGACTGGCGTTTTACTAATTACGCATTCGAAATTCTTGCGATGATTGGTGCTGATATGTGCGATTAATTTAAAATTACGAAATTAGCTAAAACAATTGTGTTGTGTTTATTAAAATGTAATGTAGATTCATATAATGAATAATCTACGTTTAATCTAAATGCATATTAAAATAGACTCCGATTACCCTTATTTGTATTTGGATTGCAACTGAAGTTCTTTCGAACGCTTAATAAAAAATGATTTTCAAACATAAACAAAATATGCTTCAAAATGTCTCATCAGACACTTTAGGTATATATACTTCTGGCTCGACAATGCAGTTTTCCAAAGTAGGTTTGTTAAAGAAAAATATGTAACAGAATTGGTGTTGTATCACCACGTTTTATCGCCTCTTCGCTTTGCCCAGATTAAACAAAAATTCTAACTGGATTTATCGCCAAGAAATGCTGGTTCTTGTTATGGCAAAGTACATTTACAAGAATATTATCGTTGATAATAAAAGTCTTTCGAATGTAGTAATGTTATTTTAAATTATCCTACTGAAAACATCAAATAAATAAACGTTTATCGCAGATTTGATCATTTTGAATAGTTTCTTTCATATTCAATATCACATTGAAAACATGTGTATTTTTTGGTTCTTCTATGTTCTTTCTTCTGCTTTTTTACTTTAATTATTACTTACAATTGCTATTCGAATCAGCATTCTGTAAAAACTTAGGCTCCTTCTTGGATTTTTCATTCTTGCACTCTTTCGCTTTATATCTCAAGTCTTAAGTTAGTATTTCACGACATTTGTGGAGTTGTTAGATCACAATGTTCAATTTTCATCTTATGAATGCAGTTTTACTTCATGGTGATAAAGGTAGTCTCATACATAAACTCATAAAAAGAGGGAAATGGAGACGTTATAAGCCAAAACTTACTTCTAAGTTCTTGATGGTTATGGAAAAGTTTTGCTTAAAGTATGTCACTTGCAAGCTTGATAATAATATAATTATTGTAAAAAAGGGTAATAGTGAAAATTTATGAGAAACATGTACACATTTTTTATTGTGTTGTTTATGGTTGACCTTTTTTATCTGTTAATGCTCTGATATTGAAGTAAATAAACTTCCTCATCTTTACAACTACGAAAAATATAACAAATATAAATGTGGCTAATACTAAAAGCTAATTAAAACAAAAAAATTGTTTAAATGTGTTTAGTTCAAAAGCTGAGCGTACACTTTCCTTGATATCAAAAGCAGCTGGTCTAAATTTAAATTTGTAATTTATTATTACGAGTCAAATTTCAGATCCGTGGTCGAGTATCAACGTTTTCGGTTTCTGTTGCGGAATTCACGGGTTCGAGTCACAATACAGACAGTTCCATTTTCAAAACGAATTAAAGATTTCTGCTTGGAGACATGAACCCTGTGATGTGTAAATCAGGGCTGTGGAGTTGTTAAGAAAATTACGAATCCGACTTCAGCATTTATCAAAAACACGACTCCGACTCCAACATTGACCAAATACACGACTCCGCCTCCGACTAAAAAACTATTAATTTCGACACGCTTTTTTCCTATCTGTCCTATTTATGTGTATTCAATTATATATCAGTCAAAAAATTCGGCCAATTGCCAAATTTTGCATATTATATGCAATAACCGGCCAAACGCCGCGACGACTCCGACTCCGGCAAAAAAACTCCTACTCCACAGCCCAGGTTTAAATGCAAGATACAGTGAAGGTGGTTAACAAATCCACTGGTCTTTTTCAACTCATATCCTCTATCACTTCTCTCTACAGAAAGGAAGCGTTGAGAAACTGAGTAAAAAGCAGTTATTGTAGAAAAATTCTGTTGAGGCACAGTTCTTATAGGAAGTAGTATGTAGATTTGAGATTATTTATTCAAGATATAAAATATATTCTAAATTTAAAATGTCAATAAAATCGATGTTTTTTTATCTCCTAGTCTCAAATTAACACCTTCCGTTTCCGATGTTAATGCGCCTTCAAGTAAGCCCGGTTTAAGTATAATATAAATGCTACGCGACCTACATACGTATGTAGCTTTAGAAATTTAAAATGTACGTAAAGTTTCTCAGATTTTCTGGATCTGCGTAAGAAATATATCGCGGGTATCTGCCGCACGCCGGTCGCTTGCAAATTTTCACGAGCGTTGATAATACGCGTACATTAATCTTGTTCGGAAAAAATATAATTCAATGCGAGAAAGGTGGCTATTTTTGCACTATGATAAATGTTGCCGCAATGGGAAATACTAACGGAATTTATCAAAAAAAAAGATGAATAAATTTCAAAACTGTGTTAAACTTTCTCTTTCGTTTTATTTTGATAAAAAACAGAGCTGTTTTGGCGCCGCAACTCGAATTCTAGTAGAGAATAATATATTTAAAATAAAAACACGTTTTTTGATTTTAACATCTACTCCTAATGTTGAGGATTATTATTTTGTTCTATGACAACTGATTGTTAATCAGTCATTCTATCTATCACTTCAGAGAATTTTAGAAAAGAAGCATAATCAAATTGTTTTACAAGAGCTAATTGTTGACTCCACTTATCTCTTTAGAGAAGGTTAAAAAAGGAAAATGATGTAAAAAAAAGTAGTTCCCTTTGGTTAGGAATGTCCTGTTTTCTGGATTAGATCAGGCTTAGGCGGTGATTATTGAAACCCCTTTACTGCTCATCTTAGGAAGAAGGCAGTATCTATCAAAGTTTATAAAATTGAGTTAATAATTTTGAAAGATATTTATTATAATACGGTAAGAAAAATAACAATGTATTTTAGTTTGACATAAATTTATTTAGAACTAAAATACATTGTTATTTTTCTTACCGTATTATAATGGAGTTCTACCAAGTAAATGCCTACTCAATCAATGATATTTATTATGTTGCTCACTGTACTTACTAGAATACTCATCTGCTAAAAGTGTAAGAACTTCTTAGCATAAAAGAAGTAACTTTTGTTTTATTGAGGCAGGCAATGCAACTACTTAATGCTTTTTTATGATAAATTTGTTAATTTTAGCATCAACCGATTTTTATAAATTCTAAATACTAAAACATCAAAAAAAAACATAATGTCATTGTTCTTAAAAATTTATCAGAGTCACTTGCTGCCTTTCTGCTTGGAACGGCATTATATTCAGTTTTTATATCTGTAGTTAAACCTCTCCACAACCTTGTGAACGATGTCCTAATAGCATTAACTACTCTACTATTAGACCAACCAATCTTAAAAATCTATCCCAAAACATACTATTAAACTCACATTTAAGTATTTTTTCATCATATTAAGTTACATGAAAATGTCAAGACATTTTTGTGGAATTTTATAGTAAAACAGACATCAACAATATGTAACTAGAAAGTAAAAATTAGAATATAAAACTACACAAAATAAATTATTTAAAATACTTCCCTTAAAAGCTTTTCCAGTTTCCTTCAATGATCCATTTATATTTTATTCACGAAGAATTTGTAACTTATTAAGTAATCCATTAGTGTTTTCAGAATTGTAAAAGTGCGTAAGAGCCGAGTCCTTCGCCGAATGGTCAATGTTGTTGGCTTCGGTTACGGTATTCACGGGTACGATTTCCAGTACGGATAGCTTGATAAATTATTTTTTAAATGGATTTATGGAGCTTAGTTAGAAAGATTCATTATGTTTGATACCTAAACTCTCCAATATACTAGTAAAGTCATTTGAAGTTTTTATTACGCATCCAAAAGAATATGCAAAAACTTTTGTACGTTGAAAAAAACATAATAATTTAAAACTCAATTTTTAAATATTCTTTAAAATAAATAAAAACGAAGATCGATTTCGCAGGAATTGACAAGTCATCAAATTGAATAATTGTTTTTTATTGGATAATTTGTTCAAGGTATAAATATATACAATTTATATCCATAAATATAAAATAAAAATATCATTTTTACATACGACTCAACGTTAATTAATGAAGATGCGGAATGATTATTATAAAGCAAACGAGGAGCATAATTATTCAAGCTACAAAATAAATGTGACGTGAGAAATTTAAAATCAACAAAAATTCTTTTATATACCTGTGATTTCATTTTAATCAAAAAAAAGTTTTCTTCTATAAGTTCAAGCATATCACTGGCTACCTAGCTCTTACTTATAAATACACAAATAACTTGTAATCTATTCAGGACTGGTTTCACTCATCACGAGCATTATCAACTGATAAGAAATAAAAAAACAAAAGCGTTATTATTATTCCATTTCACCAAGTATTGACAGTGAACACGTGAACACGTAATCTTATTTGCTAATCCTTAAACAGGTCTGTCTTTGTTCCTACTTTTCTTTTATTGCAACACGGTAAAGATAAATTTATTTGATGTGAAATTATGCTATGATTTTAATAAATAAATTTTTCAATCTGCTTACTGATATTCAATAAATTGAATGATACGAAATAGAAAATATCACAATAAGTAATTCATGATTTTCGCTAATAATTTATTTAGTATGCGAACTCGAAAACAAATGCTAATTTCTCATGGACGTAAATTTTAGTTGATGAAAAGTGATAAAATTATATTTTTAATAAGGTCTGAAAGGTTCTATTAACGATTATATTTTCGGCGTTAATCCTCAAAAATTCGTCCCCTAATGGACTAATTCGCTCCAACAGGCGAATTAATTTTCATTGTAAAATTTAATTTGCACATAAGTCATATTAATGCGTACAAATAATAAACAAAGCGGTAACAACACGTCTGGTGTGCCACAGTGGGACACACCTTTCGAAATGTGTCGCCTCACTGCGCCAGCCTCGCGTACGACAGGAGTGCCGTATGAATTGCCATAGGAATACGGTGGTTATGGAAAACCATTGAGACCAATAAAAAATATTATTATCTGGTTATTGCTCGATATTTTCGCTTTTACGGTTAAACTTCTTATTAGAGTGAAATTATTCTTTGAATGTTCTTGCAACTAAACTGACCAAGATAAAATATTTCATACGAGTTCGTTACTGTGTCTCGGTTTTAACAGTGGTTTACAAACATTATGCTCTCTTAAAAAAAATCGCACCTCCCCAAATTGTGTTATTCATTATAATTTTAGTTTATACTTAAATTTTATTTAGCACCCCCCGGCCTGAAAGCTACTGTTCTAACGTATAAGTCGTCCTGCAGTTTTCAAGAGGGTATGGGTTTTAATCCCAGGAAGTCAAGATAAGAATTACTTCAATTTTAAGGTGCTAAGTGTCAATATTTATTTATTCTCGGTGAAAAGGCAATATAAATATTTTTTTATTTTTCTATTTGTGGATATATGTTGTATACCAATTTCACTATTCGCGGACATTTTTAGCTGATATGCTTTTTTTAGATTGAAATGAAATGTTTCGTTATAAGTATAAATTCATAAAGTCAATAAATTATAAATATCAATTTTAAAGAGTTATTCAGTAATTGCTGTAAAGTTGCGCTTTCAGAGAAAAGTTAATTATACATGAATACGAACTATAAACGCTTTTTAAAAAATAAAAAAAATATTGTTAATTACAGTGGCCAGTGTTTACACTCTTTAAAACCTTAATTTATGTTGTTTCTCACTCGGTTCCTTAAAAGTGTAGAACTTTGATACATTTACTATACATTTTATCTCTAAGAACCCACCTACATATGAGCTGTCGACATTTAGCGAAACTACATTTTAACCCAAATTAAACATTTAATCCAAAGTAAATACATCTAACCATTAATTTTATTCAGCACCACAGCTAAATCAAACAATTTATGGGCAAAGCATTGTTTAAAATGTAATTTATATAAGTTTAATTCAATGTTGATATACCTTACTTAAAATAAATTTGAAAAATACTATGAATTTAATAATAACTAAAGATTCCAACATGATATTGACTTTCAATTTGGCACTTTCAGTTTCCTGTTTTGATCGTATGGACTCAATTGAAATTCTATTAGCAATGAAGATCATACGATTGGAATAAAACTTCCTCCAATAGCTGTTATTAACTGTAATAATATTGGTTGTCGATGACTGGTTTTGGGGTATGGCCCCAGTGTTGTAGATTATTAAAAATAATTTATATAATTTCAGCATTATTATGAAAAAAATAATCATGCTTGTTAATAATTATCGGTCACTAGGGTTCGTTGAGTGCTGTGCGTTAATATCAATAAAGGTGTGCCAACAGAACAATTTTTCTGGCAAAAATAAAAGCCATTTGGTAAAGTAAACGCTTATATTCTGCATAATTATAACGCGATAAGGCATGTGATTATGTTTTTGAACCGATAGTGAAATTATACGCCTAAATTGATAAAAAAAATATTAGTATAATTAATATTTCGACAATAAATGCGAATAATGTCAAATAGAAAGTTAATTCAAAATATATAAAAAATAATGAGGAAAAAATTGCTCTCATTGCGAATTTTTACTTACTAAACTAAACAAAGCCTTGAAATATTTATTTTTCAACATTTCTGACTGTTAATTTTTGATAATTAATAAAGCTTAAAATAATTCGGCAAGATATTATAAAAATGTGTGAAAAACATCCGGATAAAGATATCAACCACAAAGGAAAGGTAAACGTCAGAAGAAACACTATTAATAATTAAAACAAAATAACACACTTATAGATTGATAGAATAATTGTAACTGTCTTATTTTCTGTATTTCATTAACAATTTAAAAATGTCTTCTAAAAATAATTAAAGATTTTTTTTCAATGTTCAATATCAGTGGTATCTTATGATATTAAAAATTCGGTCATAAATCAAACACTAAAAAAGAAGTAAAATAATAAAAAAAATCAGTCAGGTAATATATATCAACCGAAATGTATTACATTACATGAAAAGTTATCTTAATATTAAATTTTTCTAAATTTCTATTCGATAACTTTCACATATTATAATCTTTTTTAAGCTTTATCGTTTTCAGAAATCATATTTTATACCTATAATAAATATCTTTAATGTTTAAAATCAACATACAAACTATAAAATATACTACGCGCCATTATTACTGACCTCCAATTCAACGATGACGCATTTCAATATACTTATTATTAAGAAATACCTGCTGTATAATAGAATTTATTTTTACTGGAGCAAGCTGGTAACATTGCGCCCAAGAAATAGATTTTAAAATCTTACGTTAAAATATTAGTCACTAGAGAGAGATTAACTTGAGAAAAAACCCTACTACACGATTAATTTATTCAAAAAAAAATACATATCATGGCATTACAGCTCACGCTAATACACCATGCATTTGATTTACATACATACTTGTATACACATAATAAAAATTACAAATTATAGCCACAACAACAGAGAGAATAAAAACACATTAGAAATTTTCAAGGATGTCAACCGAGTGAGCTCCAGCAAAATCAACTTTTATTCATAAAATATAGTAATCGTCTGAACTCACTCACTTCAATATGAAATATGTCGACATCCGAAACAATGCCGTGAAAAATTGTTAAAGCTCTTCCCAGTGGCATTCCCATTGGCAGACTGGTTCTACCCATTGGAAGAACAAAGAACTCAAGTTCACGATTCCTCAAAAAATTATCAGGAACATTCAATTTAACATTCAAAGAATGGTGGAATTCTCATTTTGGCCTCGGATAATTGTCAAAGATGTAAAAATGTATATTGAATATGCTGCTACTCAATTCAGCAAATAATTCATTATAAAGGTAAATATTATAATTTTTTTGGTTAGTTCTCTCTCGTAGTAAAAAAATAGTTTCTTTTTAAAAACAGGTATAATAGGTAGGTATTATATTTATAATTTAATAAAGCTGGGTTGAATACAATTTTGAAATACCATAATACTTTGATAAAAAATGATATCATATTAAGTAAAAAGATATGATGTTTCTTTAAATGTGAATATCACATCGCAGTTCATCATCTCTGGCGTAAAATGTCGCGCAGCAGGCCTCTACGAGTCATACCCAACTTAATTGCGCCGAGCCGTAGACGGCGAAAGCCAAAGAGCCTCTACGCCACTACGTTCTCCTGCACCCAACACCTCTTTCGACCAACACTCAACTCTGTTTATTAAAGGAATGTTAATTATTATAACACTCCACACGAATGTGGCAACCGCAAAAAAACGCCACCTTTTTACGTGTTCAAGCTGTTTCTTTTATTGCCAAGACATGCTGTTATATCAATATTAACATGAGTTGTAGCAGACATAATAGATTTGTTACAAATTATCTAAGATCTCGAAATACACAAAAAAATTCCTTACATTTTTGTAACAGAAATTTGTGTATAATAAAACACTTTGTTATCAAAAGTTCGTTGAAAATAAAGCTAATATTTTTACATGAACTTTGAAAAAAATATTTAATTTTTACTTAAATCTTTATTGTTATACCTTGAATTTATTATAAAACGATGTGGATGAGATACTATTTTGGAAATTTTGTTAACAAATTGTTTTTATATTTTAATTATTACTTGTACAAATAAAATGTTTACAATTTATGCACTAATACTTTACAATAGCTTTCATAGAAAAAACGGGCCATGCTTTTTAATCAAATAACAGTAAAAAATTAAGTCAGTTCTGAAATAATAATTCCCCATAAAATATTTGCTGAATCCTACGTCCTCGTATAAGACAATTTTCAATTTGAGCTTTTTTTGGAAAAGTCTTTTTAAAGCTCTTTTGAATGAATTATTTATACTCCTTGCTCCGGAAATGCGGCGCCCATTTCAAAATAGGAAGGGTGAACAAGTAGCCGGAAATTAAGGCTGGCAAACCGACAACAGAGAGTGGCGGAGGCTTTTGAGGGCTTTTTTTTCAGTCTAGCGGTGAGTGTTAATAAACTGCCGTGTGCTTAATTTTTGCATTAGTAAATCACTTGGATGAAAAGTTTTCATAAAGTAAATGTCGCGCCTGAAATTTAATACTTTTTAAAATACACAAACAGCGCCTCGGAGAAAAATCAAAATAAAGAAACCAAGTTTATTTAAATTCACATTTTAATCTTTATAGTGTGTTTTATACTTTAAAAAGTTCATTCTTTGAATCATATGAAAATAACTTTCAGTTGAGCGCATAAATAAACAGCTTGTACCCTTTTTATAAGAAATTTTTAACGTGGTTGACATATCTTTTTCTTTTTTTAATATAAATAGTGATGTTGCACGATCAAAGTTTTCTTGTTCATGATATATACATTTTATAGTACTTTAAGACTGTCTTTTCCCATTTCTATAAATTTTTTGGATGCATTTAATTACCGTTCCATTGTATTAAATCGGATCGGATATCAGATTACTACAACGGTATTTCTTTAATAAATGAAATTACGACATTAAAGGTTTTTTTAGTCCTAGTCCAAGCCGATTCGTTGAACTCGAGTATTATCATAAGATATTGATAGTACCCGAGCTGGGCGGAGGTAATAAAAATTACTACCTAGGGTTTTTATAATTATTATTTAGTGTGGAGAAATTTTGATAATTATGAAACTAGCTACCCCAGCTCTTGCTTATACATACTCAAATAACTTGTAATCATATACATATGCTAAACGTTATGAAGTTCTGTCTTTGTGCCTTCTTTCTCTTATTTCAAAACGGTTAAAATAAATTCATTTTTTGTAAAATAATGCTTTGATTATTAAAAATGTATTATCGTGAGATAAAAAATAATAATAAATAAACACTTTTTAATACATCTTTTATTTTTCGAAGAATAGTAAAAAAATATCACTAATTGCTGCACCAAGCTGTAACACCAAATCAATATATTTTGATATTCTATTTTATGGCGAACGACAATTAAGTAATTTTCATATTCAGGAGGTAATTTTCAAAACTGGACAAATCCATTTTTTGAAAAACTGAGAATGTGAGATATTTTCATTACTTTTTCCTCATGCATTTGTGTTTACTATCAAATTTTTCAAAAAAAGTTATAAACTAAAGAATTATGGACAATGTGTAAACATTCAAAATTTTCCATGTGAATAAAAAAGGCCTCAAAAGTTTAATTTAAAACTGGCAGTTGAAAAAATTTATCTTGGAATTGTCCACTTGATAATTACCTTCTGATATTTATTCTGTAATGATTGAAAAGATTTTTAATATCTTAAAATAAAATTTCCCAATTGGAAATTAAAGCCAAAAAATAACGATTTTGATATTATATTTCATCGGTTGATAATACTCGTGACCAGCGGAACTTGTCCCGATCCTGACCATTTTAAAATATGTAGAAAGAGTATAAAAAGCCGTGCTTTATTTGTTACAAAAAACAACATGCTTAAGTGGTTCAGCTTAAGTTTCGGCCAAAAAATTTATACACGTAAAAAGTTTTTTATTTTAATTCTTGATTTTTCTCTCTCGTATTTTCCAAAGAAAATCGGAATTCTAAGATACAAAAAATTCAGTGTGCCAAAAATAGCTCCAAAATTTTATTGCGTGTGAAATGAATCAAAAGTCTTTTCCGTTTTAATTCCTTTATTCTTAATAATATGAATTATTTTTACCACTTCGTTTGAATCAAAAAGAAAGTGTTATTTTCTTTAAACGTACGATGGCAAAAATTCCAAAGCATATTTTTATATTTATAGTTTTCCATTTAGAAAAAAGCAATACTCAATACGTGTAGTATCCAATGTAAATATGTTCATATTCTTTTCAAACAATTTTTACCTTATAATATCATCTCAAAAAAAACCTAGATTTCCCTTTTATTGCCTTCAGGCACTGATAAAGAAATTAAAAATGCCAGCGATAAATTATTGAAATTTTTTTCGACAGCAACGTCAAACTAAGGTTTTTATATTGTTTAAGATTGAGACGGAAATGCTTGATGGAACTTAAACTTTTTTTATAATGATTTCACCTTGCGACATCTTTAGGTATTTAAGTAAATGATAATCTTGAAATGACTCAATTTCAATTTCATTTGTGCATAACCTTTGATGCATGCGGTGGTAACTTTTTTTTCCTACCATTACTTTCCTGCTGAAACTATATGTGGAGTCCGCTAGGCGGGCTCTTAGCTTCCTGGCATTTATTTTTGCTAGGGTGGATACAGACTAAGCTTTTGTTTCCCTTTTCCACATGTAAGCTAAGAGATTCTGCCATCTGAAAACTTTGTATAGGGAAAACCCCTTACGAGAATGATTGTCTTAGAATCATTGAAAATGGTTCGATTCTTTCCAAGAAGTGGAAGTGCCTTGTGGAAGTTTAATTAATACCAAACAACTTTATCGATTTGCGTAATTTAATATCTGAAGATGATAAAAAGTGCATTCCTGGTAGTCAAGTATAAAAAATAACTTTTAAGATAGCTGCTGATTTCAATGGGTTTTTATTAATAATATTCTTATCTTGTCTGTCATATTTTTTTATATATTGACTTTTGTATTTGTAATATTAAAAATATGTGTTCTTATTCTTCACGGTGAAATTAACTTTTTTTTTCTTTTGAAAATGACAATATTCATATTATGAAAAAATACTTATTTCCCAAAAACACTGTGAAAATTGTATCCTCCAGAGTTTAATCATCATAATTGTCTACCGGCAGACAACTGCGGTTTTCAGCAGTACCAATGTTTCTGTTAAAACTTTTGGGAATTAATTCCTTTGAATTTTTCACGAGGGCGTTGGAAAGTATTAATTTTGTTTTTTTATCATTTTATAAAACTATTCCTACTTAGTCACGAATAATAATTACGGTCTTGTGTAATTGGTTGGGCGATTTCTAGCCTTTCAATCAAGCGTGACACTTGCTATGTATTTACACATTATGTGGATTTAATAGAAAATTATAGTGACGCTTTTTAAAAGGTGTGATCATCGTTACGTGCTTAGTGAAACGGCAGAAACTCTCAACTGAAAATATTTTACAGTACGCTTATTTAAATTTTGCTATTTATTTCTACTATCCTGAAAACTCTTTAATGACAAATAAATCAAAACACAAGAGTCAATACGTAACGTAGACGAAGTTAAGACTTGATTTGATATATTTGGCAAAACAGCTGATGATCCAAACATTTAGAATTAAGAAAAATCATATGAGACAACTTCAATGAGAATTTTTAAAGTCAAACAAGACATTATATTATCTTCGTTTCTAGCCAAGACTTTAAAAAACGGACGAAGTCAGACTGATATATTTTAGCAATTACATTTATTGAAAAGTAAACTTCAGATACATATTGATGTAAAAAAAATAATATCATGGCTAGAGATCATTTATCGAGCAATCAATTTTTGATGTTAAAAAATCTACTCCTCCGTAAAAAATATCATTTAAAAAACGACTTACTGTCTTATTAAAGACTTTATGAAAATAATGGAATATATTTAGATCTTGGCCAGTTTCGCTGATCGCGAGCTCAGTTGATAAAGCTCGCGATGAGCGAAACCGGTTCTGATCTAAATAAATTCAATGGAGAATATTTAATAAGACTGTTCAATTATTTTTATTAAAATGCCATTCCACCAAGTATTGACAGTGAACACCTTAAAAGGGTTATAAATATGTTGGTTCGAAAAATAAAAATAAAATTGATCGAATTGAATTTAATGGGCGCTTATTTCTTGAAATACATTTTGAAAGTAGTTCTCCAAAAATCACATGTGATAAAATAAACAGATCCCTAGTTTTCACTTGGCCACTTTTACAATGCGAAGTGCTTAAATTTGAGTGGCGTAGTTTTCACTATTGAAATAATTATTATTCAAGATATCCGTGCAAAAATGCCCGAGGACTTTCCCAGCTAAAACAATGGATTCCAAAACAATGGTTTGAGAAATTCTGTACCTTGGTATTTACTAAAATATATGTACATAAATATGAAATGTGAAAGAGGCGTGTCGGCTGCTTTTTGTCACGCGATTTATCACATGAAATAATGAACGTGTGACTCGCACTTTACTTCTTCTTTAATTCACAAGAGGAAAGCGATTATTCATGTGTTGTATTCGAAATAACACAAAAATAAGTAGATTTTCACTGTATCATACCAACGGTCAGATCTCAATGATACACTACGTTTATATACTTATTAACACATTCGTAACGGGCATTTTTGCGAAACTGTGCAAAAAATTAGGTACTTTCAAAAAAAAAAATAACTTTAAAACTATGAGACATTTAAAAAAATAATTTGGACACCAACTGAACAATACCTTGTGGCATAGTACCGTATATATTTTAACTTGCTTTTATTAGTGATACTCAACCTTTTGTAGATAGAAAATCAGGTATTTGACATAGAATTATACATTTCATCGAAAACGTAATAAATAACAATCCTTATATATTATTACATATACTACATATCCTATATATATTATTCAATAAAAAACATTCAAACAAAATAACTTCTATAAAAAAATTAAGTTATATTTCAATTGTCTGCTGTTTTTTTTTAATTTCTAGGAAAATCACCGATTTTTTTGCTAATGATGCATCAAACATTTTGTATGCCGTTTCTGTAGAGAATCTAAATCATTTGTTGCATTGGATGTTTATATTTCGACGCTTCAGTTAGACAGGTGAAAGGGCTCTACGAGTCATCCGTAACCAATGCGTTAAAACGGCGATAATAAGTGATATAGGTATCAAACTTTATGAAACTCAGAAGCTTCTCCTCTGAAATATGCTGATTGGCTGACGTTCCATTTACAACGACAGCTGACATCACGAACATTCTAAAAGTATCTCCATCTTAGGCTTTACCAATATCTAAAGCCAGCCTGTTTTAATCTAAACTGTGGCAAAGAAGACCGTAGTTAACCAATGAATACATACACATAACGGATGGTAGAACAATACAAAATTGTAAATTATCTCTTTTGGTGACGAAAACGGGGCCTGGGAAATTGCTGACTGGAGTTCTTTAACACACTTCATATAGAGATAATTTGTAGTTTACTTCGTGGCCTACTCTGTATTTCTAATATTATTTGATTTAAAATTAAACTGACTAAGCTGAAACTGAAGCATTTATCTAAATACGATATTTTTGATTACGAGTAAAAAGCTTGCTTTATCTAGTGATTTTACACCTTCACAGAATCATTAGTTATAAAATCACGTTTGAAACAAAGAATAAAATTTTCTTGGACAGTAATTTGGATATGAATAGACTATATAGAGTGATAAGTGTGCAGCATAATTGATCTTTTTTTCATAACTAAAAGCTCAACAGTTATTGAATTCACAATTCGATTTATTGCTTTCATTAATAAGTTTAGTAGTTATTTTCTCACATATTACTACATCTCTTGCATTCAATGTTCAAATTATTAAAATTGTAAGCAGACTCAAACTTACGCCAGGATTTGGATAGTATAAGTACTATGTGTTATTCGTGTGCAAGATATATACATATACTTTACATCTTATTCATATGGATAGCCAATATAAAAGCTGCAAATGTTACAGCATGTCACATATGAGACTATTCGGAAATAAACTATCGCAATGAAATTATAAAGACTAAATAGAATGCACTGAGAGCAATTTATGAACTCGAAAGTAAGAAATAATATTTTGCGAAGAACTTTAAGAATCAGACTAACGACGTTTTTTATAAATGATAGATTAAAAACCAATTATAAAACAGTTGAAATCAATTTCTACGCTTCAGTGTAAACAATAACTAATTGGATGAGCTCAAAGATGCTTTTACAAGAAGCAAAACACATTTTTTACCTTAAAAGTAAACTTAAATAACACCGCAAAGTTACTACTGAATCCATTGTATATATGTACAATTGCGCTTTGATAGCTCTCGTTGCCTGATTCTTTTCCAATAATCATTCGGGTGATTATGACTTTTTATCGGTTTATTCCGACGCGGAACGAATGTAATCTCGATTGTCATTGTTATAATTGTAGTGTAATTGACTTATATAGCCCGCAGAAAAATATTAAATATTTATTACGGCATTAGCATATAATAACAAGTTTTGAATAGATGTAAATTTTTTATCTGAATCGATTCTTAGCGAACGTAATTTAATATATTTTTTAATTAGCACTTCGCATGCCACAAATTGGTGCGAATTGTTTTCCGTTTTAAATGAAACAATTCAAGTTTTTCACGCCATTATAATTAGTCAATGAGTTATGAAAACCAAACTGTTTTTCATATTGTTTTATATATTAACATCTTTTAATAGATTTCAACCATAAAAAAATACATCATTTAGATACGTATTATATCAATAAGTTTTGAAACATTTAGAAGTTAAACTTTCAAGGATATGTCAAATAGTTTAATGGGCAAAAAATAGTTATCGGTAGTTTTATGAAGAATTTCACAGGCTTTTAATTTTAATTTTAGAAGTCTAAAAAGGAATAAGGTTTTTTTGACTTACACATGTTGACAAAACTAAGGTATTAATCAATTAGTTAATTGACACTGTAAGATAAACGGTTGAATAATAAATGATTAATAAAAATAATAAAATATTTTTAGTACTTTTTCCGGTTTCGCTCATGTCGAACATTGAAACCGATCCTGATCCAATAAATTTTTATGTGGAAAAAGTACTAAAAATGTTTTATTATTTTTATTATAATTCCATTCCACCAAGTATTGACAGTGAACACCTTAAAAAAATGATTATATAATTGTCCATTAGTCAAAATTCTTTCTTCAAAGATTGTAAAAAAATATTAGTAAAGGATTAACATTAAGCTAATTCCTCTCTGTACGCTATTGATAGGAAAGAAGCGAGTAAAAGTATTTTAAAACAGCTTCAACACTGATGTTTTTTGTAACAACTTTGTAAGTTCATTAAAAAACATAGTTTTTTCGAAGCTTTAACTTTTACGCCTTTTTTCTTTGTTACTAAATTTTGAAAAGAAGGCTGGAAAGAAGCTTATTTGAAAAAGTAAATAAAAAATTATCTTGGTAGTTATTAGCATATATCAGTTAGAAAGAAACAATATTTATATCTATATATATACGTGTATAAATCAATATCTTTATTATTGTTCAGCTCATGGTGATTTATCGGGAATATCATGTTTTATCCAATGACATGGATATCTGTAACGTTTCCAGCCTATACCGACCCACCCGCTCGTTGAAACGAAACGCCGAGGAATATGTGAGTAACCAATCGTTCCAAAGCAACCCCTATAACCTTATCGCCTATATTGAAATCTTTATGTATATTTTACGGTATCCGTTTATATATAACATTTTGTATCACAAGTTTTGTTGGACTTTTTTTTTTTTTTCAAAAATCCTGATTTTATAAGATATTCGTCGTTATGGTCAGGCTCTAAGTAATTCGATGCAGCTGTGGAAGATACATCTTAAAACGTTTAAAAATCGATTCATACGATTGTATAATTAATTTGAAAGTGTAAAAATGTATTTCAATACTAAATATCATCCCATTCCTTACAGTTGTGTTCTTGTTATGTAAATATCCACAATTGACTTTACACAATTAATTCATTTAAACATATTTTTATATTTCACATTTTAAAATGAAATAGTCATCGATGTTTTCTAATTCTTATATTTCTTACGATAAAAGGGACAATTGATGTATTGCTTTTATTCTATGCATTATTTAATTTTATATATTTACATAATTTGCCGTCTTAGCGTACTCTTAAACTACTTAAAATAAGTCAAGCATGGATTAATTTAAAAAATCGACCGACGTTATGATATCATAGAGAACAAGGTTTTTACTGATCCTACTGTCCTAATATAAAACAGCGTTACCAATACACTTTACTTTTCAATAAATGAACTTCAACAACGAACAGATTCTTCTATTAAGTCGCTAAAGACAATCAAAAAAGAAATATATGCTTATATCTAGGACATATTAATTGGCTCATACTTTTTTATTTCTATGAATTCCATACTTGTAATTCTAAATCGATAATATTTCAGTTAAATGATTTGTTCTTCTTGTTTGAGGCTATTTTGATTGGATTGGAATTTACTTGGGAAAAGTTTACTTAAATTACAACGAAAAAATCTGATACTTTCACTTGATTACTCATCCCAGATGTTTAAACGATGCTCAATCGACTATCATTTTTTCTTCGTCGTGGTATTATAGTTTAACATATTATATAATAAATGCCACCCCTGCTATAAGAAATCATTATCAAAATATATTGTTTTGAATGAATTATTGTGATGAAAATTACATTTTCATTTGAAATATTCATCTCACTCGTGTTTACTTTGAATCTAAATCAAAATGGAAATTATAACGTAAACAATTCAAAGCTTGAAAGCTAACACACCTAATCCCTTAACGAAGCATTCACTTATTTAAATAATAGCGAAACCTTCTGAGATATAATACTTCTGATTCAGAATGATGAAAACAAAATTCCAATACCATACCTACTTCGTTTTATGTTAATCTGCTAACTATCGGGTTTAGTAAAGTAAAATCAAATAACCAAGTGCCACAAGTGGCAAGATTTTAGACTCGAAATTTCCAACTCGAAGTAGATGATCGTAGGTTATTTTTCTTCTTTTCTAAGAAATGAAATAGAAAAGTGTTCATTTGTAAAGTTTCTATTAAATGCGTTTTTAAAATGTATGAAAGAATGAAAAAGATGTTTTTGTTCCATAATCAAACACTTTTTTCACTCGGGCAAGAAATGACTTCGGTTACATTAGTATTTTTTGTTTAGTGATATTTTGCGCAATACGTAGAAATATTAATGAATCGTTTTATTGTACAGAAACAAATTTTGCCGGACTCGTAGGGTTGATATTTAATTGAATACACATCAATAGGTAAATAAGGCAAAAAAAAGTGACGATATTCAACTTTTTTAGTCGGAGTCGGAGTTGTGTTTTTGGTCAATGTCGGAGTCAGATTCGGAGTCGTGGTTTTGGTAAATGCTGGAGTCGGAGTCGAAATTTTTTTCACCGACTCCACAGCCCTGGTTAAATCACTTTGAGAATGTGTGAGAGAAGTACATGTGGGATTTGTCTATTACCACTTCCATCGAAATATTGTTTCCTTTCAATACAAAAAGAATACATAAGCAGCAGGATGGTAAAACGCAGGCTGCATGAGATGCAGAAATAAGTGCAAGGCGCATTTCCCGGTGCGGGTTTTAGGATCCACTCATATATGTACTACTTATATGGATGTGCGTCATTTATTTTCTTTAGACAGTGGGATAGGGCACTGAAGTAGTCAGTTTTCTGGGCAGTGGATGTATCTTTCCCTACTTTAATGACACATTACGTATATTAAGAATAATATATTTCATATTAAACAAAAGCATACTTGTTGATATTTTCACTGTTAATGATCGTTCTTACATAATTGATTTTTTTTATTTAAAAATTGTAATGGTTTTTTAAATCTTTTCCCTGAATATTTTCTTTGGACCGAGCATTTTTCTCGGACTTTCCACGACTCATTATGGATTACAGACAATAAAATTTATTTATTCAATGCACTTATTTTGATTTTTACTTTGTTAATGATAGGTAATTCATACTTAATGTAATAGCTTGTATTGCTATGAGGTCTTCAACATTTAAACTAAAGTCGGTTTTTTTTTATTTTACTTTGATTTATTTGCTTAGTTGTATTACCAATAATTGTTTGTCATACCTTGTAGTCATAACTTTTGTATACATATCGTGTATCTTTGTTTTTCTTATCAGTTGATAATCCTCGCTATCTGTGAAATCGGTCCTGGTCTAATAAATTTTATGTTGAATAAGTATGTATAAAATGTTTTTTTTAATTATTATTATAATGCTCATTCCCACAAGTATTCACAGTGAACACCTTAAAAGTAAAAAAGAAATTATTGTTGGCAGAATGATTCAATTAAGGATTTCAAATAAGGGTGCTTGATGGAATTTCAATTTCAAATTTGAATTGTTTGAATTTGGTACTTTTCCATGAGTTTTGTCACTAATGACCCGGGTTTCGCCTTTCAGCATCTTCAAGCATTTAAAGTGCACGGATGTACTTAAACTGACATAAAATGATTCAACTCTAATATGACATAATGCATGCTGTTTTAACTTGAAACTGCTTCCAGATATTAAAATGAAAATTTATAAACGTGTCAACGTTGTTGGCTTGCGTGCTGGACCGCCCGGATTCGATTCCCGTTACAGAACGGATTTTTTCAGTCGACAAAATCTGTTCAAAGACATGGGTATTTGTATTGTTGAAAATCCCTTCCCACCTTTCCTATCCCAAAGAGCGACGCATAGTGACAGCGATTAGCTAATCACTAGTCCTGCCCTAGTCCTCGTATCCTTTTCATCCCTACTCTCTTCGAAAGAGAGAGGTTGAGCTACTGAATAACAAGCAGTTTTCGTAGAAAAATATATGTTGAGATAAACTCCGTGAGGGGTACATATGCTCCAAGTTGGGAACGGACATGGATAAAAAAAAATGAGAAATATTGAATCTTGTAACCATTCATTTTAAAACCGTTTATTTCCAATGAGCAACTGATATAACAGAATAAATATTTGCTTATAGCTCATCCCAACATCACACTACCAATAGCGTCATCTTATATCGCGATGGGGTGAATTTCCGCGTCGCTCGTAGTATGTTCAGAACGGCGCATTCCTTGCACCAGCGTCGCGACGCCGTTGGGAAGTGCATTGCGATAAAACAAAACATTTCATCGTTTCAAACTAACACTCGAGCCCCCATCCCAGTCTCTACCCACACACATATATTATATCTATAGTGATTCATGTTACGTAACGTTCATAGTAGAGCACAACGGCTGTTTGAAAAGTTTTATCGAGAGGTTTTACATTTTTTCCATATACCACATACTCTGTGGAGTTTCTTTGAGAAGTTTACAGTTAGGTTCACTTTCTACAAACAACATTACTAAACGAGTGAGCAGAAAGTGGTTCTTTTTATTTAAAACTAAATTAAGTTTAGTTTCATGGTGATGATTAATTGTAATTACTTTGACCACTCCACGTGCATTATAATGATAAAAAAATAACAATTCGACACCTTACTTTGAAAATGTTCTAACTGTTCTTGACACTGTTTTGAGATAAGAGCGTTTGATTAAAATTCATTTGTAACAATGAGCAAATAAAAATGTTCTAAATTTAGTTTTGCTGAGAAATAATGATCTTAAAGATCTTATGATGACAATCATAAGTAAAAAACAACAAGTAAAAAAAGTGTGTAGATGCAGTGCAACTCTGGAATTCTGCCAACTCCGTTATTCAACCAGAGATAATTCTGAAATTTTTATATATTTGACCAAAAGGTCATTTTAGGCAAAAATTTCAATTAGAACCTTTTCAAAGTAAGGTAGCGAATGCAAAAAACATATTATAATATTTTTAGGTGTTCACTCAAAGAACTTTGTAGAATGGCATTAATTTAAAAATAATATCACACTTTTTGTACCAATTTAATATTCAATTTGATCATGACCGTTTTCCCTCGTCGCTAGCTTTTTCAACTGATAATAAATACAAAAAAACCAGCGTTAATTACGAAAAACATATATCCTATTTTAGGATTTCAGCTGAAGCTGTATATCAAATTTCAATCGTTTGTGTCAGTTCAAGTTCATTCGTGCACTTGAAATGCCCGGCAAGTGCAGACGAAGCCCGGGTCGTACACGAAAAAATTCGTGTAAATGTACAAAATAAAAACGATTCAAATTTCATTTCATATTTACGAAAAATCTTGTATTTTATATGTTTAAAATTGCAAGCTAAAACGGTGCTAATCCTAATAAATTATATGCGGAATAAGTACAAGAAATGTATTATTATTTTTCATCATTAGTTACTTGGGGCTCAAATTGACAAAACGGATATTTAAGTTGTTTTGAGAAAACGTTGCTGCATGCTTGAACTATTTTTCAATTCGTATTCACTCGATTAACTTTATCAAATTTATGCGAATAAAGGTCAAAGGCTTAAACCATTTTACATAGTTGTTTGTTTATTAAATATGAGACCTTTGCAACCAATAACACCAAATAAGTACACAATTATAAACAGCCGCTCTTCAATAATAGTTAAGAGATTTGTGATTAAGATAATTCGGCATTCTCGAATGACATAGATAAAATATTAAAAGCTGATTTTTATTGACCAACTTCAAGTCTATATTTACTTATAATTCATTTTTAACAAAACTTTTGTTTTATTCGTTTTACTTGAGTTGTATAGTATCAAAAGTTGAACTATCGCATATTTTTCGAAACTGAACTTATGCTAATAAAAATAATTACACATTTTTATTAATTATTCCACATTATATTTATTGGATCAGGAGCGGTTTTGCTTATGACGAGAACTGGTAATAAATGCAATGAAACAGTGATATTTATACAAAAGTTCTGCAAGAATTACAAGGTATGACAAACAATTGGTATACAACTAAGCAAATAAATTGAAGCAAAATAGACTTAGTTTAAAATTTTGAAGACCTCTTAGCAATGCAAGCCATAAAATCGTCGCATTATTCTTCTGGTCCATAGTAGATGGCTAGGAAAAAAATATGTGTGTAAAAACCATCTAAATGTAGTATACAGACGTGAAAGCTGATGTCAAAATCACAACGGTTCACGACTTTTGAAACACAAGTATAATGGTTTGGTCAATCATACTTTCAACCAATCACAGAGTTATGATAAATGATGTTGCAATGTGGCCGCTCATACAAATTTTAAGTTTCAGTCTTTGATAGGCTGTTTTTAAAACTGAAATGTATAAATAAAGCCCAAAAAGCCAATAAAACGTTTTTTGTGTTTTTCTCGTCTGGTGGTGGATATTTTTATACTCAATTTTAGTTTTATGTTTATATAATAGAAAAAAGCAGCTTTTATACATATATCAAAATTATCGATGAATTTTTTTGAAGAAATCATAATACTGGTATGCATGCATTGAATAGGTAAATAAGAACACCTTATATAGCCTTTTTAAGCCACTCCTTTGCCTGTTCAAGCATTTCATCAAAAGATTTTTTTTCGTATGCTTAAGAGAAATATACTATCGTAAATTTGAGTTATAACTGCAAGTTTTTTTTATGTGAAAACTTCAGCCGTTTTTACGGTGTTTAAATATCACACTAGGCGTGCATAAATAAAAAGACATTGAAAAGTTTTCAGAGAACTGTAATTTCAAAGATATAATAGAGATTCAAGAGAAGAAACAAGAAGCAGATCTTCCGATTATTATTAATATGACAGGCAAAAGGGTCGAATCAACAAAAATATTTAATGTAGTTTTAGAGCACAGACTTATTACAATACTAGTATTCGAACCCGGCTTCGCTCGGACCAGTTTGGGGTTATGTTCACCTCGGCGCGTAAATTCAGACGGGCCAAGTTGAAACAACTGGCAACTTAATGACCAACAATGCAAAAGGGAATTACAGACCCACAGACATACACACGCCGTTTCGGTTTTATATATGTACTACTCGATACTCGAGTAATTGGAGTCTCTACACACACATTGATAACGAAACAAATGTACCGTCGAAACTTTCGCGAGCGAAATCAATTCGTTTGTTTGAACTTGCAACAACAATACAAAAGAGAATTACAGACCCACATACATTCATACGCCGTTTCGGTTTTATATATAAGATAATACTGCAATTCTATCAATTATTGGAATAATTAAACGGTCAGTAACTAAACACATGAAAGCATAAAAAAACCTAATACAGTTAAAACTTAAATGATAAATAAGACAAAAAAATATAAATCATTTTTAGTACTTATTCCAGATAAAATTTATTTGATCATGGCCGGTTTCCCTTATGGCTAGCATTTTACACTGAATCAACCAAACTATTGAGTATTCAGTTGATAATGCGCGCCATGAGCGAAACTGGTCCCGATCTAAAAAAATAAGGTGTAATAAGTACATACTAAAAATGTTTTATTATTTTTTATTAATAATGCCATTCCACTATTTAAGTATTGACACTTTTGACAGTGAGCATCTCATAGGTGAAACACATGTAAAAATTTACGTATTAAATGAAATACAATGCGTGGAATAATTAAAGTTATTTTAAATTTTATATGACAAGTAACACAAAGTTTCCGCCGAATATATCAATTTGGAATCGAATGTTTTTTTTTTGAAAATTAATATTTGAGCTTATTGAATATTGATATTATCTCAAAGGCACATATTTGACTATGATTATAGACATTTTGTTATTTGAATAGTTCTCCAATATCAAAGTTAAGCTCTTCATTTATCGTGTCGCCATTTCTCCACCTCATTTTACATAATAATATTATTATATCGTAGGAATTAGTTGACATTAGGCCCTTGATATAGGTATGTACAGGGGCGTGCGCTTCATTTAGAAAAGTAGACATAGTTTCACTGAGCCATTTTTTCCGTTCGTAAGTTCTTCATATAACTCATATGTCGAGTCCAGCTGGACATCGTATAGGTGACGCGTAACTAGCACGAGTCCTGCTCGATATTGTAAAACTTGGTTGGAAAATTATTTTTTATTTATCTTTTATGATCCTTATTTCAAAAACTTTATTGAAGAGTGTGTCTTAGTTTGCAGCATGTCATAATGTGGTATATTTTTCGGTATTTCGTTTTATCATGCTAATAAATATGCCCGGTCCGTGGTGCAGTAGTCAATGTCGTTAGCTACCGTGTCGGACTAGATTTTTTCAGTCGATAAATCGATTCTGCTCAGAGGCAATAAGTGTTTGTATTGGTAAATCCCTTCCCAACTTTCCGATCCTAAAGATTGAGGCAAAGTGATAGCGATTAGCTTATCACTATTCCTGTCATAGTCTTCGTATTCTTTCCATCCCTACTCTCTTCGAAAAAAAGAGGTTGAGCAACTGAGTAACAAGCAGTTCTCGTAGAAAAAACACATGTTGAGATATACTCCGTGAGGAGTCCATATGTCCCAAGTTGGGAGCGGACATGGTTAAAATAAAAAAAAACGCAAACCCTGTGATACTAAGATTTTTAAATCTATTGAGGAGGAAAAAAAATAATATACTAAGAAGTAAAAAGGGTTAACTTATAAAAGAAATTAATTTAAGCAGTAAAAATATTTGACAAACTCTTACAAAAGGAAATTAAAAATTAAATTATCCTCAATTTATAGTAACCATGAATATAGATTATTATTTTTTAGCACACTACATCACACTATGTGTATTTCATTTTCTTTTGACGGTTATACAACCCAATATCAATTCATTGCTTTTTCTTTAGCCATTTAAATCAGGTCACTTTTCATTTAAAAATTTCATCTGCTTTCGATATAACTAAGATAATCTTCGTTTGTCGTTGTTTGAGATTCTCTCTATTAAGTTTTCTATTAAATTCCAAGTAATTCGTTCTTTTTTATTTGGGAAATAATGCAGATAACTTGAATTCAAATTTTTGTAAAAGAAAACATTGAATCATTGCTTGGTCTTAAAAAGTTTAACAAGTAATTTCACCAATAATTATCATGAAAAGTTGTTATAAAAATCTTCAAATTTAGACCTCGTAATGATCGTAAGCAACGATACACCTACCACCAATTCAACATTTACTGAAAGAAGATATTTTCTATTAATAATTTTTCATTAATGGTAAATATCAAAACAGTAATCCCTTTTTACGTTATTTTTATTCCAATATTCTTTTTCATAACAAGTAAAATTGCCATTTTATCCATCAAAAGTGCTGTATCATGTATGACACAACAAACTATTGTACTGAGTTTAAAAAGAATAGCACAATTCTTTTGATGTATATTACTTTAAGATAACGTCTGATTTCAGCTATTGCTAGTATTGTTAATAGTGTTCTTTTTCATCAATATTTGGTATTTTTTGACACCTTTAAAGTTAGTGTTTTATTAATTGTATAATTTTCTTGAATCGTGAATATAGTGATCTGGTAGTTAATGTTGGTCTATTTACTATTACATTTAATACGTTTAGTTTGCATCTTGGCTAGCAAAACCTTAATCATTCACATATACATATGCATTAACAAAATTTGCATTAATTAAAATGAATTGACATCTTATTTATATTGTGAGACAACTACTGTCGGTCCCTGTGGTCTAGTGGCAAGAGCTTTTGTCCTAGCGATCTGGAGACCCTGGTTCAATTCCCGACAAGGTCAGATTTTTTAATTGAAAAAAAAGAGATCTTGGGCTGGGTGTATGTTATTTATTGTTGATTTTGTGCATAACTGATTTATTACTTATCATCGAGTTAATCTCGTATGACTTTCACAATTAAGAATATTTGGCGCATTGGCGTAAGCTGTAATGCCTTATAATTTTTATTTATATTAAATTTATTATTAACTAAGAAAATTAGATCGTTCAAAGCCACGCTAAACCATCTTTAAAACCGGTTTGAAAGGTATAATTCTACTTTGCTAAGAATAATATAATGTCATTTTCACTTTTATTTCATTCGTTTCAATAGCTCAACGATTTTTTTAAGACTGCGTTCAATATATCATTATAAGCAAATAAAAAAACATGTAAGTATGTACTATTCCCACATATAATTGTATAGCGAAAAAAACCTTTTACTTAAAAGCTTTGTAATAATATTGTTACTGTGGCGCTATTGGAATGAAATTTAAATAAATAAGAGTCGACAAAAATCATACGTTTGCTTTCGCGTTAGTCTAAGAACCAGCAAAATTAAAATTGTCTGTGCCAATTATTACACCCTTGATGAATAGACGCCACTGATTAAATACAGGTTTCCATATATTAAACGGGTATAATTTCATATCCGATTTCAAACCAATTGACGCCTGAGCACGTATCGAAATTTCCTCCCAGGCCACTTCATTAAGTCCGCGGTAGATGAAAAGGTTCAACCACGCTTAATCCAACACATTAGATCACTATCAGGAGACATTATTTTTCCTTATCTTGCCTTAACGAAACCAATTTAATTCCGCACCGATAGGCCTTAATTATTTACGAGACTGAATCAGAATTCGCTTCGGCCCTCATTGGGAGCGAAAAGCGAACAAATTGCGAGGGCTAATCCCTTAACCGCCCGGTTCGGCTGAGTAATGGCTGACGTTTAGTCGGGAGTGACACTTGGCTACTTTGCTTACGGTGGGCTTATCCGAAGTAAAGTCCTCGCATCATACAAATGAATGGCTTAGATTAAAAAAATCATTCAATCTCATTTTAGCCGACTTCTTTGCAGAATATCCAAAGTCGAGGAATCCTGCATGAGTCCCTCAGACCAGAGGTCCTCAAACTCTTTTGTCACGTGGATCCCCAGCCAATTTTTTCAGTTTCCGGTAAACATCCTAATGTTTATTTTTTTACAAATTCAACTTTAAATCTGACACAGAGAAACTCACTTTGATAAAGTTTACTGTGCAGTAGAATGTTTTAAAAATAAAAAATATGTCAAATTTTATATTTATTTTTTTAACCATGTCCGCTCCCAAATTGGAGCATATGAACTCCTCACGGATTTTGTCTCAGCATTTATTTTTCTACGAGAACTGCTTGTTACTCAGTTGCTCAACCTCTCTTTTTCGAAGAGAGTAGGGGATGGAATGGGTACGACGACTCATTTACTCATCGAGGGATTTATTTATTTTTCCATATTATCTATTGAAAATATTTTTTTAATGCCTCCTGTGACAAAGACCCGCACCTTCCAGCTTGGAAGCCGCTGGTATTCGGTTTAGTTTATTGACATACGCATATGGATGCATAAGCTGACCTCTTGAATTGGCTTCACTATGTATTTCTCACCTCGAATATAACATGTGTTTCCGTTTTCAGCGATGGAAAAGAAATATATATTAAGCTCAGAGACGAAGGAGACGTAAAAAACATTGATGCTAACGCACCTAATGACTAAATGATCCATCGAATCCATACAAAAAATTCAATTGTTAAATCTCTTTTTAAAATAACGATTTGTAACTTACACACTTTTGGCTGTCTTACTATATAAAAGCAAAAGCGCTATTGTCCATAAAAATATGAAAATGACATTTAAGTGTACGAATATTCTTGTCTATACGTAAAACTTGACAGATCTGAAAAATCTCTACTGAACCACAAAAAAAATTCTAACAATTGGGTTTACATTCAAAATTACCATCGTCTACATACATTTAATCACACGTTAGCCTTTCAAATCTTTGAAGGCTTGTAACGCTTTTGCTTCTATACAGCTCAACTAGTATCGCTCTTTTCAAAGCAGTGATGTGGTGTCCTCTTAAGCTACTTTGGAAGTAATGCACCGTCATTTAGTCCAATCCATTGCGCACTTAATGCACCTCTAGAGAATCTTGCCTACATTAATTTGGGCGTTTCGTGTAATGGTTGACCTACCTCGGACTTGTACCCCTTTCGCTTTTACATCCTTATACAAGGGTTAACCTACACCAGTAGTTTTAAATCACTACTACGCCAAACATTTGTGAGAAATCTGAACACCACTTTAATTTAACACAGTAAAACCACAGACACAATTTTGCATCACAAAAACAATAATTATTTACACAATGGATAAGATTGTTAATCAGCGCAAGTTTATAAAAGTTGCTAAGCAACTGAAATTAATTTTTAATTGGTATAGATCACGGGTGTCCAAAGCGTCGATCGCCTACCTGATCTGTACAAATCTCTGGTGCCCGTCCCAAGAAGCGTGCGAGACAAGTCGTGTGACAGGGACATCACGCCAAAAACCCGAAGTTAGCCGATTATCGACGAAAATCTCTTTCTGTAACCCGGGTCAAACAAGGGTTGGGAATTAGATTAATATAGGATTAAAATTACTACTTTTAATGTTGTTCGATCACCGCCAATAATTTCAAACGAAAGTCGATCCGGGCAAAAAAATTCAAAAATTCAAAATATGCTCAATTTTTGGTGAATGCTTTCTTTTCACTCTCTTGAAGCTCAAAGATCATTTTCAATTAGAAAATGGCTTTCTGTTAAAACTTGTTCGTTGTGTCGGTGATATTACGACACTTTATTTTGAAATGGTCCTAACTGCCCCTGATGTCTGTTTTGAGATAAGACCGTTTGAAGATTTAATTGATTATAATTCACATAACAATGAGCAAGTAAAAATGCTTCAAATTAATTATTTTAATCATATTTTTCACAACTCTTGCTGATAAATAATGATCTTTAAAGATCAAATGATGGAAATAATGATGACAATCTTAGAACTTTTTCAAATAAATTTAGTAAAAAAAAGTGCAGATGCAGTGCAATTCTGGAATTCTGCTAAATTAGAACCTTTTCAAAGTAAGGTAACGATTAATCGCTAATTAAAAAGGCTATTCGGCTATTAAATGAATACACTGTCTATAGAAGAATACATTTTCAGCAATGATCTAAGTGTAGGTATTTTTTAGATTTTTAATTTAATTTATATTTATGACAATTTCAAATATACTAATAATTATTATTATCCTTTAAATTTTAAATGAATGTCAACAATAATCAAATAAAACTCCATTATTTATATTGCTCGAGATAAGAAGGCTCGAAATCAACATCAAATAATATGTGAATCCTTGAACAAAGAAACTCCAAAGGTATACTAGTAACTGTCCACAGCTATTTCCTCGTTGACCCTAATCCGCATTTAATCTGGGTTATCCATCTACCTCTATTTGAATTTTACTTCACCATTTAGAAGCCGCACTTGCAAGCTAGATATAAACTTTGGACCTCGATTTGAAAAGCGTATAATTCGGGAATGGAATTTTTTCGGGAATTTCATGCGGCTGTGTCTATTTCCAAAACATATATTTGCATTGAGAATTAAAGCTACGCGATAACCTTTATTTATGATCTTATATAGTTTGCTCAAAAGTGTCCTTATATTTTAAAGTTATCTCCTCAAAGAGGTGAATTGCGTGCCACTACTTGTTACACAATACGTGGAACAACAGAGTTATCAATTAATGTTTATATCTCAAAGAAGCATTAAAATAACAAAACCTTAATTCAATTTAAGATATGAACATATTTGGTCAATATATATTTAACCCTTTGCACTCATCTATATTTTATATTTTCCTTCTAGCAATTCTTCAATAGATCTTAGAAATGGATTGATAACACAGGATTTCCTATCTATTAGCATGGTAAAATGATATTTTGAAAACTATACAAAGTTTAACTAAGGCACACAATCCAATAAATACTGTTTTTGTAATAAGAATAATTTAAAATTAAGAAAGAAAAAACAATTCAATCAAGTTTTAAAATATCGAGCTAAGCTCGACATAGAAGTTAGAAATACAAATTGTTACAACATTACAACAAAAGCATTGTTGGAAAATGCAAATTTCAGGTTCACTTCACTTTTTATGAGTGTTTAATAAATAAACAGTATTGTGCAAACAGTTTTATCTTGACTGTCGAGATAATAAAAGTTCTAAATTCTTTTAGTGAATTGAAAAACAAATAAGACTATCTGACGAATAGCAAGTGTGTAAACTGGATGTAAGCCAATCACTAATAGCAAGCATTATGACAAATAGCTCACATAGATAACTCTTGGCTGAGTATTCTTAGTAATATATATTACTAGTATTGCTACCCGGCGTCGCTCGGACTAAGCGACCAATAATTATTTAATGTTATATTATTCGACATAATTATATCACAAAAATAGAGTTAAAATAAAATCACAAACTTTATTTAATTTGATGACAGCCCCATTCTCGCCAATTAAAACGTCCAAATTCAAGGAAAAAATCTAATTTGCTTCAAAGAAATGTCAAATAATACCTTCACGTAAATAATAAACATTATTATATTAATAAAAGCCGGGAAAAGTTCAGTAGAAGACTAATTTATTACATTTTGACTAAATGTCTTCGCCGATAAAAATTCAAACATATTTTCTTTCATATTCGTTTTTATGGCAACTTAATGACCAACAATGCAAAATGGAATTACAGACCCACATACATAGATACGCCGTTTCGGTTTTATATATAAGATATATCTTGGAAATGTGAAAAATCACTACCTAAATATATATTTTTTTAAATTTAATGATTTGGTTGTGAATTCACAACTATTTATTTCAATTCATCAATTGGTACCTATAAGTTACGACACCGTATGAACCAATAAAATAAATAGTTTCTAATAAAAATAATAATACATTTTTAGTACTTTTTCCACGTAAAATTTATTTGATCAGGACCGGTTTCGCTCATGGCGAGCATTGTCAACTGATAAGGAATACAATAAAACAGTGACATTTATACAAAAGTCAAGCAAGAAAAACAAGGTACTATAAACTGTGGAAACTGTGGAAAAAGTACTAAAAATGTATTATTATAATGCCTTTCCACCAAGTGTTGACAGGGAATACCTTAAAAGTGATAAATAGTTTCTATTATATATTCCAATAGAAATTACATTTGTTTAAATTATATAATTATTTTATAACACATATAGCTCGAGATTATTTGTCATCCGGCCCGCCAAGTTTTAAAAAATTTCAATCCGGCCCGTTTCTCAAAAAGTCTGGTGACCCCTGGAATACACATTATATATTCAGATTATTAAAAATACTCGTTCAATTTGCACAAAAGAAGAAAAAAAATAGCGCTGGTCGGAGAAATGTTTCCGCTTGGATTACGGATGTACGAATTATTTGGAGCATGAGAAAACACTTAGTAAAATTTTCGATACATGTTTAATTATAAGCAAGGTTTGCTTTATTTTTAGACTGATCCATTAGCTACGAGTAATTCGTTTTATTTTTGATACATATTTTAACAAAAGTAATGAACGCGCAATCTTCAGTACACGTTTAGGATCGCTGTTTTATTATTGAAATTAAATTCCACTTAATTGGTCTGATATTGATCAATCATGAAATGGCTACAGTTTTATTTTTGTACACAGTATTTCAATCATTGCAGAATGGAGTAGATTTTTTATATATACAGTATACGGTATTTTTTTTTAAATCGTATTCCACGCATTATTTCACTGTGGCTAAGTTTTCAACGATATTATATTTTAGAATTTCCACTGAAGGTCCTTGATCGAAATTCAATACCGAATTTGAATCCTTTGAATTTTGTACTCTTCCATAGGTTTTGTCACTAAAGACCCGGGCTTTACCTTTCGGCGTCATCAGGAATTTAAAGTGCACGAATTTACTTGAACTGTCATGTAGATTGTAGTGAGCAGAATAACGTAATCTATAAAAATTAGCGAAAAAAAAATGCATAATATTTTCGTGTTTCAATGAATAATAATTATCTGGTATTTTCAATGTAGTATCGCAAATACTATGCCTAAAGACAAAACCCGAGACGTTAGCGACAAATTGAAATTGATTTCATTGAAAGATTGATCTGTACAATATTTTAATTCATGACTTTTTAGACAGATTAACAAACTTTGTCTTTATAGGTATTCATGGTATTTTATGAATAATAAATAGCTATATGGGATGACAATGCACTAAAAATAATAACACATTTCTTAACTTATTCTTTAAAAGGTTTAGGACCAGTTTCGCTCATCACGAGCGTTTATTAATATGCGAGCATAAGTTGGACTTAATTATACTATATTGGGATTCTTAAAAGAATGCCATAAAGTGATAAGACTGTTAAAGGTTAATGTGTAAAAATAGAAAGGTTTCAGTTAAATCAATTATCTCTACTTGAATTAAATCCTTCTTCCAGTATACCGATCGTATATTGTCTCATATTGGAGTTTTGTTTCAAGAAGCTTACGCCCACACTGCCATTTTCTATTTGCGTGGGACTTGTATATTCTACATACCGTAAGTAATAATTATAGGGTTTTTAACTTGTCGTTTCCGGTGGGTGAGACAATCAATCACCACTGCCACTTTATCTGAAATACCTATCTTAATTTTAGTATTATAATGTGTAAAATTTTGTTAGTCTTAGATCATTGTTTTTTACACCTTTTGCAGAAAAATAATTATGATCTTTATTGACTAGTTACCGAAAGGAAATAAATCAGACAATTATTGGACTAAAACCCTTTATAACGACGCTTAAAATTGACAGGATTCAAACTTTACTAGATAAGCGATAAGATATCGTAATCTTATTTCAAACGCGCCTTGTTCAAACGTACGTTTCAAATCAAATTTCAGCCAGTTTGTCATGAAAATCAACGCGAACAGGTTGTCTTTTTCATGAACTACTTAAAATATGAACGATTATAAAAAACTATCGATTTTTATATAAAAATAAAATTGAACGATGTATAAAGATATGTACGTCAAAGCATAATACAACATTAAGAATACTCGTCCATTTTTCAAGTATTCGATACTATAGCATTATGAAAAATACTCGAGTAATACTCGTTATTTATAAATGAAGAGTTTTTTTTCTACTGCAGGAATTATAAAACAAAACCTCGCGACAATTTGAAAATTTGAGACTTTTAATGTCTTAATGTAAAATTTAAAATATCTTTGATTATTCCACGTATTGACAATACGTGGAATAATCAAAGTTATTTTAAATTTTATATTAAAATGAACTTCCACAAAGTTACCGCCGAAACCATCAAAAGTATTTTAATTTTGAAACTCATGTTTTATAAATTGAAGTAAATGTATTTATGAAATTAAATAAGCATATTTTTTTTTTTTTTGTTTTTTTTTTTCCCCATATCCGCTCCCTATTCGGAGCATATGGCCGCCACACGGTGCCTCCAAGATTCTCTGTCTCCCGCCAACCTCCTCGCATCTTCCCAGGTCATCCCGGCGTCCCTTAGCTCCCCTGAGTACATCCTATGGATGGTCATCAGAGGCCTTCCGCGGCGTCGGGATCCATCAGGTTGATAGAAGAGGCAGGCAGGATTCAGGCTCCCCTGGGGCATCCGCAGCACATGTCCAAGCCAGGTCCATCGTCGCCTTTTAATTTTGGACGTAATAAGGGGCTGGTTTGTCCGCTCTCTACCTCCGTATTCCTGACAAAGTCAAACCACTGTACCTAGTATTCGCCGCAGGCATCTGTTTTCAAAGCACAGTATGCCATGACTCGCAACCGTAAAGCAGCACAGTCAGTATGCATGCGTTGAACAAGTGGCACTTGGTTCTGACCGAGTACAGCCGTGAGTCCCAGACTTTCCGCATTGAATTAAATGTTGCTCCAGCTATCCCTAATCGGATCGCGAGCTCATTACGCGGGTTGCCATCTCCCGTGATGTGTACTCCCAAGTACCTAAAACCATCGACTCTCTCGATTTCTGGTTTTACTCGCGTTGATTTTGAGGCCAACGCGATACGAGTTGCTCTGCAGTCTATCCATTGTTTCCTGGATACCCGCAACTGATTTGTCAAAGATGACAGCGTCGTCGGCATACTCGAGGTCACATAGTTTCAGGTTGGGAGCAACGGTTACTCCTCGGTCAGGTGGAATTGACTTCCTCAGGATGAAATCGAAGATTATTATAAAGAGGAACGGAGCTAGAACACAGCCCTGTCTGACGCCGGTAGTGATGCCAAACCATTCCGTAGTTACGTCACCGATTCTTATGCAGCATTCACTGCCCTCGTGCAAGCATTTGATGATGGCGATTATTATATGGCGATGATGGCGATTTAATTATCATATATTTATATACACAAATTTGAATGAATAATATATATTTTGGTGCATCTGAAACTACTCGAGTATACTCGAGTACTCTGAAGTATTTTTAGACCCCTCTTCGGATTACGTGCTATTTTTCAGAGACAGTCTTTCAAAGGTTAGTTAATAAAATTATTTTTAAATTCAACTGAGAACAAACTGGCATTCGATGCATGTGTTCAATTTGTTCAAAGTTGACTCATGTGATAAACGTATTGTACGCAATGCATTTCCGGACTGTCAATTCGTCGGTCACCGTTCACTGACGTCTAACACAGAGTTGCTAGTCGCGAGTCGACGAGTCATTTTAAAGCTCACAGTCTGCCGATCGACGCCAACAACCGTAGCTTTTTGCGTCGCATCCCTGTCAGCGGGCTGTCACTCAATCACGCCCGGAGCTTTTAAAAACACTGTCGAATAAGTTATTTCAAATAAAACATTCTATTTTTATCAATCTTATGTGTCAATATGTTATCCGTCATTGTATTTAGCACCCGGCTGAATACACATTATCTTATATATAAAAATCAATGTTTGTTTTTTTTGTTCGTACTCTATGCACTGCCATACCGTTCATTCAATTGCAATGAAAATTTGGTGATGTGTTGTGTAGACACTCTGGTTGCGTTACTTAATCGTTCATCCGATTGCGATAAAGCTCTGGTGATTTGTTGTGTGGACGCCCACAAAAGTTTTTTAATTACCAATATACATTAAAATGAATGTGTTTTTGTCCCGTATGCGATACTATACCGTTCATCTGATTGAGATAAAACTTTGGTGATTTGTTGTGTGAATACCTAGAATGTTTTTGAATCAGAACAGCCACACACAATTAAAATATAAACACTTTCTTTCTTTCAGTGGCATTGCAACGCTTGGATAGTCAGTAATAAAAAAAACATTTTTTATCAGTTATATTTATTGATTTGCGTTGATTTATTTTACTATGAAAAAATAAATGAGATTTTGACGCAGCTTTCTGAATTCTGTTTTTCAATCAATTATATGTCAAAGCTTAAGAAATTTTGACTTTTTGTAGCGTTGAATGGTAAATTACTATAATTTTATAACTGACTCAACACTGTGTGTGTATGTGGATGGTTTACGGAAAATTAATGTGCATAATATATAAATTACATAAAGATGAATAAGCTGACCTCTTGAACTGGCTTCACCATGAATTACTACCGCGCTCTCCTGTCAGCAACAAAAGGAATGGAATGCAAACTATACTAAGAAGGCGGGAAGGACTTTGACGCTAACGCATCTCAAGACTTCAAGCTCCATCAAATATGTTGATACATAAAATCAAATAGTTTTACATACATACATACAAAATCTATATAATTATAATTTAAGTTTTTATATCATGATATTTGCAAATAGGTAATAGTAAAAAAGGGTTTATTTTATCTTACAATCAAAAATTTCACAATCGCTGAATATTTTTTTTTTGAATACAAGCTACATATATAATACATACAAAAAAAACACCATCCATCATGAATGATGGAAGGCAAGTAATTTCAAGTGAGGTCAAAACTAATCCATAAATAACTATGGCAAAATATAATAAGGGTTATTTTTACACAGTGTGCTTGATTTCGTCATAATGTATTGATGATATTAGTTTACTCATTTATTGGAAAAAATTTAATATTGTAAATGGCATTATAGCTGACGCCAATGCGTCATGCATATGACAAATAAATTAAAAATATCACATAACATATGACACAAAATTTTTAAAAATATATATGAAACAGAACACAAACATATTAGTAACATATAAAGAAAAAAATACAAACAATGCACCAAGCTCACTGCCGAAGATGTCTTCATCAACAGGAAGTGAATTCATCAGCCGAACAACCTTTGCGACTGGCGACTCAAAAGACCTACGTGACAAACAAGTTTTGACATAGAAAATTGATTGGCCTTGGTTACGACCACGTAGGTAGAAACTGGGAGCATGCAAGATTTAAATTCTTAAGGATGTCAGGGTTATCAACTTGGCCCCAAATAAGAAGAGAAAAATGTTTCAATATTTAAATCTATCTTAGAGCTATAAGTTATAAGCAATACAAATAATAGAACATTTTTACTATTTATTTATCAGGGCTGGTTGCGCTCATGGCGAACATAATCAACTCATTAAGTTTATATAACTAGTAATTTTATTATGATGCCATTCCACCAAGTATTGACAGTGGAAGCCTTAAAAGCTATAAGCAATATTGAAATTCCATTATTACCATTTTATAATATTCTTACGACGTGTAATCCGTTATTGCATGTCAATTTTTGCAATAACTCATCCAAAAATCTCAATCAATTGTTTATTCATATCAAAGTGGAACTCATGAATATTTCATTTCATACATCTAAGCCATGTGGAAGTCAAACTACCCTATTCCCCGTCGTGATATTAAATTTCATCTATCATAACATTTTGAGTTAGCTGAAGTCTAGACACAGGAGTTTTTACCCCCTTTTTTATTACTGATCCCTTATTTTAAATCCATCAAAGTGAAAAGCATTTCAGATTGCTTTTAAAATCAAAGCATTAAAACCTACGCATGTCTGTTTTTTCCTTTGAACTTATACGCGAGCTATTTCGTATAGGTAAAAAAGTTCTGACCGATTATTTTGCGAAAAAAAAATAGTTTTTTCAATCATTACAATCGTGATTTTTTTAAGTTTGAAATTTTGATTGGAAATAAACACTTTGTTTTTTTATTGAACATTATATTGCTTTTATTAATCTAGGTATTTATTTGTAGAATGATAACGAATTGAACTAAAATCTCTTACGTTAAATTATTGGTATACTTTGTTTTATACCTAGTCCCAATCAAATTTGTCTGGTCCGTTGTGCAGTGGTCAACGTCGTAAGCTTCCGTTTTGGATGTCATGTATTTTTTTTTCTAGAACTGAATATAATACATGAAAAATAACGCACAATCCAAAGGGACGACTAAAAATACCCCAGTGGTAGGGCTTTATTGGCATAGATTGCATTAAAAAATGTTGTATTATACTTAAACGTATCTTATATATATATTTACATCTCTCTAACAAACATATAAAAATCGATGGTTTAACTTTAATTATACATATTTTAAGTCTCGGATGAAACAAACAAAGTGTTTGCGTTGATGTTCATGACCGACTAGCGTTATCAAAACTCTGAACGCTGGCACTTATCAACGCCTTTTAATGCAAAAAGAATCCGTTTGATTTGAAACGTATGTTTGAACGAGGCGCGTTTGAGATAAGATATCGGTATTTTATTTACGCGCGCCTTCTTCTATACCACGTATGGGCAGTGATGTTTGACCCTGGCAATATGTAGCGTCGATTTAAAGGGATTTAGGCCCAAATAATAATCTGATTTATTTCTTTTTTTATTTAATGGTGACGAAGCTAGATGATAAAAATCATAGTTTTTTTCTGAAAAAGGTGTAAAAAATAATGATCTAAGAATACCAAAAGTTTACACATTGTATCACTGATATTAAGATAGATATTTAAGATAAAATGGCAGTGGTGGTCGACTATTTCACCTACCGGGAAAGAAAAGTTAAGTTCTTTAAAGTTTCTACAGTAAAGTTTTATGTGCACTTCATGTATAAATTAAATAGTAACAACGACGTCACATAATTATGAAGCATATCTAGCATCCCCAAATAATTTCCGAAAATACATTACGATTTAAAATCAAAGTTTTTCACTTACAAATCAATCTGCTTGAAATAAATATACAGTACAAAAATTGATTGCAATTTCACGGGTGAATTCATAAACCAATATTGTTCAAGCCCGAGCGAGAATAAAATCGCTTTCATTTTCAATCAATTCGATTATCATTGTCCGCCAATTACAGTTGAATGATTATGAATTGGATTCACATAAAAAAATCAACATCAGTAAAGTTAATTAAAATGGTGTTTGTTTGTATTGTTTTAAGTAATTGAAACATTGGTTTTATTTGACGGATTAATAAAGACGTGAATAGAGCTTTTCGGTTGATAAAATTTGTATATTTCATTTGGTCCACAATCAAAGGGAGTGTATATGAAATTACAATGGAGCTTGAAAACAATTTTTTTTAAACCTCATATTTACGAATTCATACTTTGTGCGTATATGAAAATATGCTCTCAGTTTATACGCATTTTGTATGTGTAGAGTCGGGTACAATACCGTTCCAAGTTTGAAGGCTCTGACTCTGAAAAACTTTTAAGAAAAATGACATGAAGTGTGTTTTGAAGTTAAGTATTTAGAATTTATGAAAAACGGGTAATGCGATAGTTAAATATTGTTATTGTTAATAAACAGTAATAAGTTGCATTGACTGCTTCTTTGCTAAGAAAACTTTTAGAGTATCTACTTTTATGCTAAGAAATTTTTACACTTTTAGTAAACCATTTTATTCACAACAAAATTCACGAGAATTTTTGTTATATACTGCTATAAAAGTGAGCACCATAAAAAGCTTTAAAAAGTATTTATCAAATGGCATTCATAACTCAATTCCAGAAATTTTGCTGGTTACCGCATTCTTCATTGGAACGGCAATAGAGGCAATGTCTTTATATTCTTTGCCTGTATGTATATCAATTAAGTACTGTTATAATAAAGATTTAACCAGCCAACGTCTGTGACTGTAGAAAATAATTAAGTAAAACCCCTAAGGTATACTGAGTGCGGATGTTCAATTAGCAAAAATATTTTTTTTTTTCACCAGGAGTTGCTCATATTGTGTAATAAAGTTAATAAGATGACTTTATCTTTCCAGTTCTTAGATCATTTAAGTGTGATGCCCCAGTACACGCGTTCACACACGCTACGCCAGTAAGAGCGCCGCACTCCTGCACTATGGCCTTACACTAATTGTTTTAGACCTTAAAATATAAGGTTGCGTACATTTTACTTTGCAGTTAGTTCTTTATTCTCTGATAATACATAATTTGGCATTATAATTTTACTTAAAAATGGCATTTTTATTAAATTTGTCGATGTTTTATCATATTAGTACCGTTTTTCTTATATAAATTTAAATCATTTCCCCCTGTGAGTGTCGAAGTGCACTTTTTAAAAAAACTAGGGGCCTAAGCATTACTTTTCTCAACTTAAACGTTTATAATAGACAAGGAAAAAAATCTTGTACACTTTGTTTATGGTTAGCTTGTTTTCTTCTGACAGTCGTGACAGTTTGGTATTAAAAGTCAAATTCAAACAATAAAATTAGCATAATTCGTTTCAATATTTCTATGCATATTATATCACTCGAGGAGGGTCTTTTCTGTCTTTGTAGCGATCAAAGAGAGATTTACACGGATATTTAATTTATTCCCCCTCATTTCATATTCACTATTCAAAAAATGGTCACCGTGTATAATTACGAAAAAATATAATTTAACAAAATTTGTTATGATAATGCCCTATGTTTAAAATGACAAAGTGAAATATTAATCAAAAATACGTATTAAACGGAATAAAAGTTTTGATTAAAATAATTACGCTTACGTTCTATTAGAAATTCTCTAAAATTACTAACAATTTTTTAACGATTTTTCAGAAAGACTTTTGCCAAATCTCTGGCTTAAGACATTGGTCACGGCGTCCCAGGTGGCTTGGTAATTTTTATCACAGCACGATGAGACGCGCTTCAAAACTTCTGACTGTACCAAAAGCACTTGACTATTCGAGAACCAAATGCGAAGCAATGATTTTACCGACGATGCATTTCTTGCATTGAATTGTGGAACAGTTTCAGTGACATACCGATGCAAATTATCTTGATAAAATGATCTAATATATTTAATATCTGCCAGGAATGTTGGAGCGTGCTTTCTCGATGATAAAACACATTTGGTCGGATGACCGAATCCGCTTGCAGGAGACTACTGTGTGAGCTTTACTGAACTGAAAATAAAACTCTGACATAACAAACAAAGACTTTTATTTAAAAAAGTATTTTTTCCATCGTGAAGTACCTTTAAAAATTAATTGGCAGAATATTTTTGAGAGTATTGAGTCAATATATCGCACAGCCAGCAAACCAGACTCGAACTTTTGACCTCTACACAAATCCAATAATGTCTAAGCTCGACCATGGATCTGAAAAAATTATATTTAAATTAATAAATAATGAATATTGATTAATCTTCTTATAAAAATATTTATTAAATTATTTTTGCAGCGTATCAATTATTTAACTGACGCAATGAATGATTTCATTTGGTATTTTTATTAGATACAACGAAATGTACTTCACTGTTATACTACATCTATCGTGAAATTCGTATTTGTAAATTGAGCGCAGACATTGTCAACCCTCTAAGGCCTAGGGTCATACAGGCCGACAGTGGCCTCCGGTGGATCCCGAGCATTAGTCCCGGGATTACCGGGGCCTAATCTCCGCATGAACCGGCCCCGGATACAGAAAGATTACATCGCCTACAGAGAAAGGAAAAAGCGATTCCCAGAATTATTTTTCTGGCTTTATTAGGTCGAAAAATGTCACGAGGAACGGCCAGTGCCTACTCAATCTTTGTAGGGTATATTTTCCAGGCCTTTGTGCTTAAAAAAAAATGTGAGAATTTTTCAGTTTTTTATTTGTCCACTGGTATACAAAAGAAATAAAGATCTATCCGGAAAAAACAAAAAGTTTTCCCGCATGAAATAGTATTAAAACGTTTATTATTCATTTATTCTTTCATTCTGACTCTATTAAATTTATAATTCTTTTTTTTATGGTGCTATAAAACTATTTCACATTTTTTTTCTACTCGTACATAATGTGAAAATAAATTGTTTTTTTTTCGAACATTCGGAAGTTATTTGATCTTAGAAAGTTATAGCATATTCAGAAGACAAATTCTTGGTAACAGTATCAAAAACCTTTCCTAAATTATATTTTAAGGTTCGACTGAAGATACTTGATGGATTTTAAAATCTTGTTTTTTCAGCCAAATGTCAGTTCAAGTTCATCCGTGTACATGAATCCCTGAAGGTACCAAGATGCGTAACTCTTCAGTTATTCAAACGATTCAAAATCTTTTAAATTAGTTATATTTAAGGCATAGGTGGGTATCACACCTGATTGAGTTTTTGTTTGCAAAACAATGAATTGCAGGAAATTACAATAAAATGAGTAGTTTTCCAATTTATCGTAACAAATATCACTTTTAAGGTTTTCATTGTCAATACTTGGTAAAATTGCATTATTATAAAAATAATGACCCATTTTTATTCTTATTCGACATTGCATTGATTAAGATCAGGACCGGTTTCGCTTGTTGCAAGCATTATCATATGATAATAAACACAAAAACCAATCAAGTAAGAATTAACAATATAAAATAAAACAGGCAATGTGCAATTAACAAATGGAGAATTTTTCATAATGAGTAAGGCGCAATGTGATTCTGAAAAAATAGTTCAGGTACATCATCATCTTTGTTATGGTATTTCAATAATAATGAAAAAAAAATCTCTTGTATTTGATATTCAAAGAATTACCATTTTGCTTATTCTTCATGTACTATATTAAGACATCTTGATATATAATTTCATTGGATAAAATTGACAATTAACATTGGGTTTAATCGTGGCTGAATTGGCACACTGAAGCTTTTTTACGCTTACTAGGTATGCCACAAATAATAAGATATCAGATAAAACAAGAGATCATATTATATGTGAAGTCATCATACGCAGAAAGAGTCATTCGAACATATGTATTGTACGTAATAATAAATGTGAGTTATTGCTTTGAATTGCCAGAAAAAATAAAGGACAAGAAAAAGTAAACATTTACAACATCTAAGAATTTTGGTGACTTAATAGACTATGAGACGTTATAATATTTCACACCACGCTTTGATAGAGACGATTAATTTAATAACTTACTTTATAATTTCAATTGATTCGGTGTAAATTTATTTTAAAAATAAAATGAAAATCGTTTCATTTTTTAATTCATGTAATGATTAAAAAAAATTGAATTGTTTGAATTTTGTACTATTCCATGAGTTTTGACACCCGGGTTGTTAGCGAAAAAAATCATGGAAATGTACAAAATTCAAACAATTCAAATTTGATATTGGATTTCCATCAAGCACCCTCAGTCGATCCTTAATCATGTAATGAGTGTTTTTTTTTCTTCTGAGGCGCTGAAGTCTGGAGATCCAAAGTTATCAATTTTAATTGTAGCTTCTTTTTACCATTACCATTTTGGGGCAAGAAATTGCTTGATTGCTGGTTTATTATTATCATTCATCGGTGATTTGTTACTTTATGACTATTGTTACTTATTAATTATCTCTTATATTGCTATTGTATTTATTATTTTCATTAGAATATTCGTTAATATTTTTACGTGTTCAGCATGCAAGGTATTAAGGGGTTATATACAGTTAGACGGCCGAAAAAAAGTGAATTTTCTAGAATTTTTTCTGAGAAAACTTTTAAATTTATTGATCCAAAAATTTATACACATATTATGGTATCTTTTAACTGTATTTTAAGACTTAGTACTAGTAAAAATATTTATTTGAAAAAGAGCTACAGCTGATCTCCAGGAGCTCCTCTCAAAAAAAGACGTTTTGCGGTGACCACTATATCTTAAAACTGAATCATCTAAAATTAAAAACCAAACAGATTTCGTTAAAATAATGTTAAATCTAGTAATTAATCGAAGGAATAAGCAAAATATTTTTTTTTGGCAAAATGGCGGTTTTTTAAAAAAAAAAATCGATTCTTCACCGAAATTTCGGCCTTAAATTGTTTATAAAAAAAAATATATTTATCGGAGAGAAAAAATCTTCGATTAATTACTAAAAAATATATTTAAGAAGGTCATGTTAAAATTTGAGACTAATCGGTTTAGCCGTTTTTGAGTAATGTTGGTCACCGACTTTGAAAACACCATTTTGAGAAAAACGCGTTTAAAGTTTGGAATGCATTTTACATGGGATAAAAAAACTCGGAAACGCCTTTTCAAATTTGCTTGTAACTTTGACAATATTCACCGGAACGATATGAAATTTTCTGTGTGTATTCTTAAATATATGTACATTAAGAAAATAAAATAAAAAAAAAATCGATTTTTTGAAAATTCTAACTGTATATAACCCCTTAAATCATTAAGTACCAGCATGGCTTTTTGTCCAGCCTGCACTGTAATTAATGATGAAATAATTACGGATTAGGCTTATCCCTGGGACCACGAACCGCAATGTGTTGGGCCTAGAGCCTTCAATAAGGTCATTCAGTTTATTGATAATATAGATGGACGGTCGAATTAATACAAAAAAGTGAAAGCCCTGAATAGACATCTTTTAAACAACGGTACTTTTGACACTTAACAAATAGGTATACTCTTTTTAATGGGGAATCGGTTCAAAGTCAAAGAAAGAAGGATGCTGTGGACATGATTAGTGGTTAGTTGATTGCTTTCCCCAAAGCTTTTTATTATATATATATGAATTTGAAACTAAATTCATAAATTAATATATAATGTGAGTGTTTTTATTCGACAAATTTGTAACTCATCAATCAAGTTGACTTAATAGTACTAACCAGTCCATGGCAATTGGCCTTGGGACTAAAAATTAGGACGCCATCGTAGGCCTAACATAATTCGTATTCTCGTGATAGAAACACATTTGAATTAATTTTTCTTGTTCTAAGCTTGTTCTAAGTTATGTTTATTTTTAAGAGAAATATTATATCAAATCAAAAACTAAATAAAAACTATGACTTTCTTTTACAAACAATAAGAGCACACAGCCAAAATTATCGTGCAATTTGATTTCATAAATTTGAGATAACTGCAAATATACCATTTGACTCAAGAATTATTTTTATTTAAAAATTACATCGGTGACTCTTTTATTTAGTTAAATCAATAATGTGAAAATGGAGCTTAAAATTGCATCGTATAATTAAAAAGATTTTTTTAAATTTTAGAATATTTGGCCCAAAAGCACATTTTACGAATGAAATTGTATTAATGTATTCTAAATACATACTATGTGAAGAAACCTCAGATATCTGAAACAATGTTAGTCTAGTTAATATTTTACGAATTATATCCATAAAAGCTTTCTATAGCTTCCTTGTATGGTAAAATAATACTGGGTTGTGCGATGGCGGTGCCAGGAAACTTTTTGCTATCGAACCCTAAAACCGCAACTGGGAGTGTAAGTTCAAACTTTATTGGCTAATTTTCAAACTTTCTCTGTATTAATTTATTTCACTGAATAGAGCGTCTTAAAAAGGAAGTCATGTGGAATATGGTGCTTGGCCTTTACTCTGTGATATCCGCTAATTAAAATAACATATCATTATTCAAATATTTTGATATCTTTTAGGTACCGCAGATTGATAAACAGCGTGGCTACCAAAACTACATTTATTTAAGAGATAAAACTTATTCTGTAGTAAGGCAATAAATTTTTCATATTTCAAAATAAAATTATATTTGAAAACATTTTCGTTTGTAATGGAAAAAAGTGTGACAAAAGTTTTACTTTTTTGAAAAGATCTTTTGACTAAATTTATAATTAACTAATCAAATGTGTCATTGCTATTACTGTGATATTGTAGATATTCAATAAAAATAAAAAGTGGTAGGTAGGTACATGTGAACTGCGCCTTAAGGAAACTCAGCCCGAACAATATAAAATGACTCGGCTTGAAAAATATTTAAATAACAAATATTGTTTCCGTGAATCGAAAAAGATTTGATTCACATTATTAAAAATGTAAAAAGTTGACTGACATAAAGGTGATCATTAGATTTTTATAATTTATTGCAAGCTTATCCTTTGTTCATTTTCAAGGAGTTCACTATCAATACTTGGTGGAATGGCACTATATACAAATATAATAACCGATTTTTGTACTTATTCCATACTTGATTTATTATGATCAGGTTTGGCTCATCGCCAGCATTATCAAATTATCACTAATGTGGAATAAGTACAACAAATATGTTATTATTGTTTGACTGTCGCTTGATTTCACCAGATGAGGTATTTCAAATTACAATATATATTTGGTTGAGCAATTTGTAGACCCAACACCTCTCATGATGTGTTTGCAGCCGTTGTTCACAGCCGCCTTTCATAACGCTTTGCGATCAAGAACATAATTAGTGCCACTGATTACTATCCATAGGATACCCTCAGAATATCAATGATTCGAGCAAAAGGGAAGCTAAAAGACTGGCAAAGGACTGAGATTCTCTGAGGCTCTGTTTATTGAACATATGTAGGCAGGGAAACTAAAAATCAATTAAAAAAAATTGTTGACAATTAGAGGCACTAATTTTTCAAACTGATGGCCATCAAAATCAATTATAGGTATAGGTATTCACTGTTACTATTTGGTGGAAAGACATTTTATAAAAAAATAATCAAAAACACGTCTTGTACTTATTTCCCATTTAATGTATTAGATCAGGACCAGTTTCGCTCATCGCGAGCATCTTAAACTGAATTGAACTTTGAAATTGAAAATGCTGGTCCCTATCGTAATAAACTTAAAGTGGAATAAGTACGAAAAATGTAAGAATTTTTCAATATTCGTTAGAATGAAGTTTGATTTCATCTAACCAAATCATCAATTACCCCAGTAAACTTATTTTAATCTGCCCTAAGGAGATTTGATATATGTCTTAATAATGTAAGCTAACAAAACTGTCGACTAACTTTTGCTGAAAAGCAATAGGTATTATAAAGATAATATTTTGAACGGTAATCCTAATTATTTCCTTTAATAACTTTGAATTTCATATTTACATAGCAGTTCATTGGAACCCTGTTAAAATATATATACATTTATTTCATATGCACAGTCGATATTCTGCTGCATTTTCACAAAGAGACTTTTTCAATGTACAAAAAAAAACGAAATGACTACATTATTTTTGAATTCGTATGTCATCGTATTTTACTTGGAAATTCGAATGTGATAATGAGATATTCAAAATAAAATTCTGCATCAAAATAAAAATAGAGGGCGATGCCATGCGGGTTGAATGGAATGAAATGAAAATGAAAAATGAACGCAAAATAACAGAATATTTACGAATAGCAAATATATTTTCAAAGAAAGAAAGCCTCATTTGTATTTTTTTAAGAAGCGTGTATGATAATGTATTATATAACAAAATTGAGAGTAATATTCAATCGTTGATTTTACCAAGAATTAAGATAGTATAAAAACAGTTTGAAGCACGTGAAGTTTTAATGGAGCTTATCTCTTCACCAGTTTCTATATGAAAAATTCTTGTGACTCGGTTCTTCAACCTCTCTTTTTAAAAGAGATAAAAAGCTGAGACTGAGAAAGAAGTAGTGGCAAACTAGTCATTCTTGCTATGGGATGGTTTGTTTAGACGTCACAGACATTTATGTATTCTAAAATTAATCCACAATTCAAATTAAAAATCAATTTATGAAAATGGAATAAACGACGTTGAATCTGAAATAACAATTAAGCTTAGTGATCCACTTTTACTACGCGTCAGTTCAAGTACATCTTGAAATGCCTGAAAATGTCGAAAAACTAAACCCAGGTCGTATGCGACAAAACTCATGGAAAAGTACAAAATTCAAAACGATTTAAATTTACTAAAGCACTATTTGAGTGAACGGTTTTAGGTACAAATTTCGCACTATCTGCGGAAACGGCGCTTAAATTGCGTTAAACAACTCTTACGTGACAATAGGAAAATCGTTTTCCATGTGTTTCCATTTAACAAACATTGATTTTCTCGACTAAATAGTAACTCGATACTACATTGCTTTTCTTTTATTATTTAAAATCAAATTTTTATATCACAGCTCATAATGCATGACTGCAATTATTTTTTATTTTTCCATTCGCATGAGATTTCGGCAGAGTCACTCGAGATCAATTATGCCATGTTGGACGGCGTGGAAAACGATCAATATGTAATGAAAATGAATTAGCGCCAACATGGCTGCAGCAAAGAGGGAACTATATTGCTTTTAGTATCTTTGCGTCAGAATAATGACAGCAAGCTAATTTCAACTCTATCGTCTTTTCTTTTTTACAAACAAACACTTTTTAAGTTTATGTTTACCATTTATCAGTTTATTCCTCTTGAGTTACTTTTAAAAAGTATTTGAAAGAGCGTTACTTCGATATATAATACAAAAAATGCAACAATCGTAGAATTAGTTATGATGCAGTTTACTAATGGAACGTTAAGTTCCATGGGAAATAAAAAATGGAACAAGTTTCTTATAAAAAGTCGTTGTTCATAAATCCACTACATTTTTCCATATTCTGAGGCTTAAAAATACAATACTAAATACTGCCCTTCTAATAAAGAAGAAAGTAACTCGCAATATTTCTGATATTGTGTTATGATTGCCATTTGTTAAATTGAATGTTCCTGATATTTTTTGAGGAATTGTGAACATGAGATGTTTGTTCTTCCAAGGGGTAGAACCAGTCTTCCAATGGGATTGCCACTGGGAAGAGCCTTAACAATTTTAAACGGCATTGCTTCGGATGTCGACATATTTCATATTGAAGTGAGCGAGCTCAGGCGAATACTATATTTTATGAATAAAAGTTGATTTTGTCTGAACTCACTCGGTTGACATCTTTGAAAAATTCTTATGGGATTTTTTTTTCTCTCTGTTCTTATAGCTACAATGTGTTTAAAATTGTGTATAAATATGTTAATAAATTTGTCAAATGCATAGCGTATTGGCGTGAGCTGTAAATGCCGTGATTTGTATTTTTTTTTTTTGTACAAATAAATCTGCTAAATATTTTTGAAAGCTATTTATGGTGGTCGCTTTTATAGCAGTATAATAACTTAAATATTCTAAAAATCATTTATGAAAAAAAGACATGCCAAAAGAATATGAATTTCTTTGCAAAAGGGAAACGTAATATTTTTAATACAGATATAAAACATAAAATTTGGAAGTATAGGAATTTGAAAATATATGAAAATGAATAAATTGCCATCTTAGTAGAAATCATTGTCAGATTTTCTACTGAAGGTGCTTGATGGAATTTCAATATCAAAAAGATACCGAAAGGCGAAACGCGGTTTCTCTCATTATCGAGGTTAATGTCACAATCATGATGAATAATACATTTACATGTTAACTTTTAAAATAAAATTATACAAATAAATAGTTAAACGTATTAAAGAACACAAATCAGCCCACACGCTATAGTTTTAAATTTATGTAAAATACTTATTTCAAATTTTATATGAGCTTAAGTTAGTTTACATAAATAATACTTACTGTTTTATCGACAATCAACTTTTCGTTTAAGTTGACATAATACTGATTGAAGTTTTTGACATTTCAAATTAAGATGGCGTGATGGAATTAATGGTTCATTGGCTGCACTCGAAGCTCACTTCATGCATTATAGAATGAACTGACAACTAAAAAATTAACTTCAGACTCATTCTTCAACAAAGAAGATTAAAACTGAAAGATTTAAAAACAAAAAAGAACTACGTGAATAGATATAATTGAATATGACGTACAGTTAAAAAGTATTAAAAAAACTATGTTACTTTTGGACGCAAAAGCTTGTATTTACCGCATTCTATCATATTTATGAATTTCAAAATTATCTATTGTTGCATAACGGACCTAGCAGAATTCAGGAGTTGCACTGCATCTGCACACTTTTTTTTACTAAATTTATTTAACAAAGTACTAAGATTGTCATCATTATTTTTATCATTAGATCTTCTTGATCATTATTTCTCAGCAAGAGTTGTGAAAAATATGTTTAAAATAAGTAATTTGAAACATTTTTACATGCTCATTGTTACAACTGAATTTTAATCAATTGAAGCTTCAAACGCTCATTTCTCAAAACAGTGTCAAGAGCGGTTAGAACCTAAGGATAAATTAAGGTTTCGTAATACCACCGACACAAGGAACAAGTTTTTACAGAAAGCAATTTTCTTATTGAAAATGATCTTCGAGCCTAAAGAGAGTGAAAAGAAAGCATTCACAAAAACATTGGTTGCATATTACTCACTAATCTCTCTGACCTTTCACAAGGATTAGAACTAGTTCGGAAAATATTATCAACTGATCATCCTCTATGAAAAATTCAAACGCTCATACCTAAAACCAGTGTCAAGAGCAGTTAGATCCTTTTCAAAGTAAGGTGTCAAACAGTTAATAACATCATTAAAAATATGAAATAGCCGACTTTTTACTGGTTTTATTTATTGTAACTCATATAAATGAATATCAAATAGAATATTTGTTCATATAAAATACTGTGAATTCTATACAGTGTTTTCAATACCCAATAATACTGGAATATGGGAGTTGAAAAAAATTTAAAGCACAATGTCAAATGACACCAAATTTGATGAAAACGGTATACGTATTGCCGGTGTTATTTTTTTCCGGGAATAACCCGAAAAATAATATGTAATCATTTCAATTGCTAAATTATTGGATTCAACTTTGTTATTAGCATGGGTTTTGAATATGAATTAAACCTGTTAAAAACAGTATTGAGATAATTTTAAAAGTGTGATTGAGAAGAATTTATTGAATCATTATTTTTAATTTCGAAATAAATGTTTATTTAATCTAAAATTATTTGAATATAATATCTAAGCAATTTTTACCGCTTTACCAATATCTTTATAATGCTCTTCCAATTTTGAATTTTGTACTTTTCCATGAGTTTTGTCGCTAACGACCCGGGTTTCGGCTTTCGGCATCTTCAGGCATTTCAAGTGCACGGATGTACTTGATGAAGATGCCGAAAGGTGAAACTCGGGTCGTTAGAGACAAAACACATGGAAAAGTACAAAAATCAAACAATTCAAATTTGTTCTTGAATTTCCATCATCAGCACCAGTCGAAATCCGCTTCCAGCAATGTTTATATAATGCTACTTCCAGCTTATTTATTTTAAATTTATAGAAACACATGCTATAGATGTTTTATATAAATAGCATTTAGTTAAATACATATAAACATCCAATCTTATTTACGTATAAATATGTAGAAACAAACGTAAAAGCTCCAACTTTATTTTATATAAACAAGCAAATTCGAAGTTCAAAGAAACTTTGATTTAACTGAGATAACGCCGAAGGCAGAGTCAGTCGATCACTCCCGCGCAGAATGTACCGAAGCCGAACTGTATTTCACAAATAGTCCACACCTGGCTGAGGCATTTTCAGTAACGTCCCGTCTTTTAGCGTTATCAGATGTCTGGCTGTATTTTTATTTCCCAGTTTCTACTGCGTCAATGAATTAATTTAAAAAAAACTCTGAGTTCAAATCCCGCTATAGCAGGTATAAAAAAAAAACCCGATTTATTGATTTCTGCTCGCGAGTGAGTTGGAATAAAGTACCTCTCACACCCTTCCAACTCTATTCCTAATTTGAATTGTTTGAATTTTTTACTTTTCCGTGAGTTTTGTCGCTAGCTACCTGGGTTTCACCTTTCGGTATCTTCAAGCATTTCAAGTGCATGGATGTTCTTGAACTGAAAATTCAAACGATTCAAATTTGATATTGAAATTCCATCAAACACCCTCGGTCGATATTCTTAATTTTTGAAAATGAGACTTGACCAACTGAGTAACAATCAGTTCTAAAATAAAAGTTTGTCTTGAGATAAGCTACTTAAGGACTCCATATACTTCACATTGGGACCGGACATGGTAAATAAAACTACTGTCTATTCCTAAAGTTAATAGAAGGAAGAGTTACGAAGATTCTTTAAATACACATTTACCTATACTCTCTAATCAATGTAAAAAAAAATCAAGGCTTTACCACTCGTTAATATTTAAGCTTTCATTGTTGACGTATCTGTATCTCTGCTGAATTAAAACGTGTTTAAACTCATGCAGTTCTTAAAAGTGTGACATAGTTTCTATAAAGGAATCTATTTATTCTATAAACCCAACTGTGTTTTTATCTAAGAAATATGTAACTAGATAAATATCCAATAAATAATCATCACACTTCAATCATTATTATCTGACAAATCATGCGGACATTGTTTTTAATTCGTCTGTCTTAAAACCTATTTCAACCATCAGTTAAAACTACATTTTTTTTTATTGAAACAATTCTCTTATTTACTTGTCGTAGTAAAGCTTTATTCAAATAAATTCCCCTCAACATCTATTTCCTCTACGATATTTGGCCAATATACAAAATGTTTGCTGTTTACCCTGAATGTCAACACCATTTTTGAGTTCAAGTCGCGGATCGCAAACGTGCATACATTGATTTTTCATTCAATTTATGAATTTGTATTCAAATGCTTGGATGGATTTCTGTGATATGTTCATCACAAACACAACTCTCTATCCCAAGAATAGAAACTGACTTCCATTTGGTTATCCTAAAAGATGTTGTGATAAACGAATCCATACACTTAAAATTGGTAGGACATGTTTAAAATATTTTTGTCTGACATATATTTTTGTCACAACCACAAAAATTAATGTAGTTAAAAAGCTATTTATAAGTAAAGACGCGTATTTTGTGCATCTTACCATAAATGTAAAATATATACAAAATTCGTTAAATATGTGAATATATGCTAAAATAAAAAATAACTTTGGAAGGATATCAGCACTTTTTGAGACAGTTAATAGATGGTATAAAAAGTGTAAAAACGAGTATGCCGACGACGCTGTCATCTTTGACAAATCAGTTGCGGGTATCCAGGAAACAATGGATAGACTGCAGAGCAACTCGTATCGCGTTAGCCTCAAAGTCAACGCGAGTAAAACCAATGTGCTCTGCAACAGCGCCTGTCCAGATCCAGACTACTCTCAGATGAGTGCGGGGCAAGAAATCGAGAGAGTCGATGGTTTTAGGTACTTGGGAGTACACATCACGGGAGATGGCAACCCGCGTAATGAGCTCGCGATCCGATTAGGGATAGCTGGAGCAACATTAAATTCAATGCAGAAAGTCTGGGACTCACGGCTGTACTCGGTCAGAACCAAGTGCCACTTATTCAACGCATGCATATTGACTGTGCTGCTTTACGGTTGCGAGTCATGGCAGATCACAAAAGCACAGGGTAACCGTATACTGTGTTTCGAAAACAGATGCCTGCGGCGAATACTAGGAGTACAGTGGTTTGACTTTGTCAGGAATACGGAGGTAAGAGAGCGGACAAACCAGCCCCTTATTACGTCTAAAATTAAAAGGCGACGATAGACCTGGCTTGGACATGTGCTGCGGATGCCCCAGGGGAGCCTGAATCCTGCCTGCCTCTTCTATCAACCTGATGGATCCCGACGCCGCGGAAGGCCTCTGATGACCATCCATAGGATGTACTCAAGGGAGCTAAGGGACGCCGGGATAACCTGGGAAGATGCGAGGAGGATGGCGGGAGACAGAGAATCTTGGAGGCACCGTGTGGCGGCCATATGCTCCGAATAGGGAGCGGATATGGGAAAAAAAAAAAAGTGAATTCACGACAGATAAGTCGATAATGTAGACGCTGAAAGGTATTTAAGAAAAATAGTTTAGCTGCTGCCGATTGTCACACAAATCTCAAAAAATAGTTTGTAGAAATATGCTCCATGCTGAGTTTCAATATTTTTTTATTTGATATTGTGTTTTTATAGTCATCTATTTTGATAACAAAACAATTTTAGAAATTTTCTATTATTTTTAATTGAAGTGTTGTCTTTAAAATGTATAAAAATGATAAAATTGACAAAAATAGTTGCACAAAATACGTGTCCTTACCCTCTAAGATATATAAGGTGTTAAATATACATACCATATTGCAATATAATCTTATGTATGCATGCTTTCCTGTCTAACAATATAACTATGCCGACGCTACTGTAGGTTTATATAACAGGAGGTGGAGCCTGCAAGTTGACCTATTAAGTGCGATAGATTACATTACCCCATTTGCATTAATTTATCGTTATTGTCGTCAGACATCGTTCGTTTATATTTAAAAGAAAAGTATCGAAACCGATCAATATTACCATGGCATACTTTGTAGCAAGAGTTTGCACATTTTATTCTGTATATATTTTGTCCCCTTTTCAAATAATGATTCAATGAACTTGTACTGTTCTTATCGAATAAAATTTATAGTCAATTAGGATATAAATTTAGGTTATATATTTAACTGACTAAAAGAAAGCTGATATTCAGAATTTTTAATGAGAATAATTGGTTTATCTTTCAACGTACATTAATTTTGTTAATATAGTCTAGCGTTTCACAACTTAACAATCTCTCTATTGATATAAATAATCCTTATTATTTCATACTATTCCAGTACGGACAGTTTCGTTAATTGATGTTATAATCGATTTATTGAATTCGGTCATTAGCATACGACTATTCTTGTGTTTGCCATATTCTTTTATCGCCACTCTCTTCGAAAAATAGTGGTTTGGGGTTTGAATAAAAGTCAGTTTTTGTATTTATAAAGCTTCTGATGAATTAAGCCACATAAAGATCTTATATACTCCACATTGGGAACGAGCAAAGTTTTAAAAATATAACTATTTTGATATGTTTTTGTTCGTATAAAATTATTTTTCAAATAACATAAAACTTAAGCTTTGGCTATTTCTGTAGCTTTTTGAATGCGCTAATTTATTCATTTGAAGCGGTCACGGATTATAATGTTTACAATGACACTAAATGGACCGAAATAAACTTTAAAATCGGCTCTCAGTTTTCAGAATCGAAGGCATAGCTGTCAGTGATGCTTTAGTTCCGTCCACCACTCACCATAATGATAAGCTATCTTCTTGAGATTTCCTGTTACAAGTTGAGCAACTGAATAAAAACGAGTTTATACCACAAAACTATCTAGTTGTTGAAATGATCGCTTGAAATATTATGTGATCTTAAAGGGTTCATGAAGTCAAATATTATTTTTATACTACAAACATTTTCATTGGCTATAAAGCATGATGCAGTAAAGTTTTTAGCACTCGAGCTTGCATTTATGCCAGTTCATTATTATTTGATCGACACCTTCGTGAAGGCAATTTAATTTCACACTTCACACCATCAGCTTGCCTAGACATTGGATATACGGAGAAAATTTATTCATTGTTTTCTACACAGTTTTTTTACTTCATTATCCACTAGATTGTCTTTATTTCTTATGAAGTCATCCCAACACGAGCTGATATACAAGAACTCTTTGGTATTCGATAACCCAACGTCTCTTTATTTCAAATATTAATAGGATATAAATATGGGGAGTATATAGGTCTAATAAAGGACTTTTAGCTAGTTAATTGCTTTGAATACACCCCGCCCCGTGCTTAACAATTAAATGAGAATATCATACGTCACGGACATCTATACTTTCAAACAAACCAATCGATTAAACAATATTAAATTATCTAACTGTAAAAGGATTCAAATCTATGAACCTTGCAACCGTAGAAGTTAACGTTAGTCACTTTTATATGTCTTGTTAACCTAGCCATCCCTAACGGTATAGATTTTGTCCCAACAGTTACTTTACCTTAAATATCTATCTTAATACTAGTGATACGATGTCTAAACTTTTGTTATTCTTAAATCATAGTTGTTTACATCTTTTGCAGAAAAAAATATGATATTTATTGGCTAGTTGCGCCGTAATAGATTAAAAAAGAGAAGAAGTCGGATTTGTTTAGTCTAATTGTCGATGTTAGCAATCGCTGGGAAGCGCTAGCATAAAATTTCACACAAATAAGCGATAAGAGAACGTGATCATAGCGAGTCATAGATAACATGGACGGAGTGTTTCATATCTGGCAACAATAAAAGGCGATAAGCGATAAGATCAGGGATAAGGTAATGTGACTTCATGCATGGGTATTGGCTTGTTAGTCACCGGCTTCATTGTTAGTCCACCATAGCCGTTGGAGTGGAAACGTTGTCGTTTTCATGCGCGACTAAAATATGAATAATTATAGGAAAAATTGGGATTTTTATATGATTTATTTTTTCAGAAAGATGTCTAAATATACGTCAAATCATATTCAATCATTTTATGCCAATAAGGCCAAAACACTGGGGTCGTTTTTACCCCCCCTTAGGCCTGAGAGTCAATTTTCAAGGATAGTCCTACGAAGGTTATTCAATGGTCGATTATTAATATTATTAAACAACTTATATCTAATTACTTTCGTTGGATTATTTATTTCTGAACACAGTTCAGCAAGTTTCATTCTTTTCGTAAGCTGAAGAAATATTACAAAATAAACTCTTAGCACAAATAAATAACTAGAGTATGATGTATTGCCAATTGCCACACGGTAAATGTGCACTGTATTTCATTTTTCAATCGATTGTATACCTAATAAATAATAGTGTGTTATAACACTGAAAGCTCCATTATATACTGTTTAAGTCGACAAAAGCTTTGTATCGTGTATAAGTATCGCTTAAACATCGCAGTCTTGAAAAAAATTGGTATTTCGCACAATTATAGCAGACTCACACAACAGTAGATTTCCATTTGAGCGGAGAGGGATTTTTTCACGAAATCCTAACGAGGTAATGGTAGAGCTGTAAAATAAAACTTTTCTTTTTTCTCATTAGACCAAAGAACACGGCGATTATCCTATTTCTCTGTTCCAGATAAAACTTGAGTATTTTTCGTTAGATTTTATATACAGAGATTAGGGACTGATTATTTTATAGGCTTAGATTTCCAACTAACTTGATTTTACTTGCATAACAACATTTATTGGCTAAAAAGTGATTCTTTTTTACAAATAATATAACATGCCCATGGTCAAGAATTTACAATAAGAAACAATCTTTTACTATCCTTATTTGACATACGACAATCTTGTTTTATAAAGTTTCTATACATATAAAACCGAGTTCTTCAACATTTTAATTATTGTCTATTTTTTTTATTTTTCTTAAATCTATTTGCTTAGTTTTAATACCAATTGTTTGTTGTGAAACCGGTCTGATCCAATAAAATGTATGTAGGAAGAAGTAGTAAAAATGTTTTATTATTTTTATTATATAAAACCAAGATTGATAACTTCGTTATTACGCGTATTGTAAAAGGTACATGGAATGACAATGTAATGAAAATTTTATATTAAAAATGAACTTCACCACAAAGTTACCGCCAAATAAATCAAATGTATTTTTTAAACGTTTTAAAATAAGACGGACAGAAATAAAAAGGGGTTTTTCAAACAATAGTCGTGCTTTTCGCTGGTTATTTAAACATTTTGCCTTATCACTATAGTGGTATAAAAGTTTTTGAAACCTATTCCAATTTGAATTATTTATATAATATACACATTCTTCTGAAAAATATATAATCAAATAAACCAACATATATTTATTTTTCTTGTTTCTTTGTTAAATAATACTCATACATGATTTTGTTACGTGTAGTGGAAAGATTAACATTACACCTCTAATGATTTGAAACGAGAATATTAGATTAAAAATAAAAATTGACAGTACATGCATTGATGATATAATCAATCTTTTTAATTCCATTTAGTGTTGAGACGACCAGGGTTGTTTCCTCAATCTGACAGCAACAGACTGCATCCTCCATAGCGTTCGGTGAAGGAACTCAGGGACAAGATGGGAAGACAGGTATCTCTAGCAAAGATTTCATTCGGTATTCTCTTGACCGTACTCTATCTGAGAGTAGGCTAGTTTATTTTCTCAAATTACATTGTTGATTGCAAAGAAATACAATTGCAGTTAAAACCACAATTTAAAACGCGGGACCAAAACGATTATATTACAGCTTCCTGCCTTCCGAGAGGCAGGAGCAACACGACTGTCGGCTTGCGATGACCGGTAACAACTAAACTTATTTGGCTTTAAACAGGCGTATTTATACCCTTAGAATTTTAGTGTGCGAGCAGTTCTTCCAACGTGAAACGGTCGCTCCTGAACTGAACGCGAGACGTCGTTTCTAGAAGTCGGTCACAAGATTTTATAACTTTTTCGTGAATTTATTCGCGTTATATTTAATCGTATTGGTCTTATTTTCATTTATTCAGGTAATAATTCGATCGTTCGAGAGAGTCCTGATAACCTACAATATCAGGCGGTATCAGTGTCAACTGTTTTTTTTGTAATTCACTATTCTATGCATTCGAAAGATAATATCCCAGTATTAAAATAATATTCCAGACCCGGCACTTAGACTTTATTATGAAATAAAATACGTATGCGCTTTATTGATATTACTCGATCAAAACGTATAAAGGAAAGATATATAAAATATGTCTCGTGTGTGTCTAATTCAAAATATATAGATCTAATAAAATTGCTTTATAAAATCCATCATGCTTTCTCTGACATTGACAAGGATTCACCCAGCAGAAGATATTCTGATACATTATACTATATTTCAATAGAATTTGTTACGTGGAACGTTTCTGTCAAATGAATATAGAATACATTAGGTTATGACAGTAAACTTAGACTGCATATGTTAAAAATCATTTATATTTATACATATGTTTTTTAAGCATCATGTTTTTTTAGGCCAAGCTGCTCACATTTACTCCTAATAGAGTTTATTTCAACAGAAGATTTCTACAAGAAATACCTGTTAAAATGCTCATTTTTTGATAGAGTTTGAATAATATTATAAAGAATACGACTAGGAAAGAACTAGTGGTTAGATTATCAGTCTTGCTGTGTTCCATTTTATGGATTTGAGGGGTAGAAGAGAATTTGGGACACACATTTCTACAAACAAAAGTCTATTGAAAATTTATTTACGAAACTACCCGTAGTACGATTCGAGTTCATGAGATCCTCTACAGAAGCTAGCGACGTTGACGCTCGACCGACTAAATGAGTCATACTTAACCTTTTTTTCGTCCGGGCCGCATTTTGATTTTTGCTTCGCTATGTGGGCCGCAACATATGTATAGTAAACTGTAAATACACTTGGGACTCGTATAACACGGATTTATACAACACAGATGTATAAAATGTGACATATTTTTATACAACACGGTTTAAGGTGTTATACGAGGCCCAAGTGTATACATATGTGTAATCATGTATTTTTCAAAATAAAAAATACGTAAAAAGTACACAAAAATACGAATGTATCCCAAATCTTAAATCGTTTACTTAAAAATGAATGTAAATTTTGATTTTGAGTCAAACTTTAAACTACTTTTGTCAAATCAGGTTCCTGATTACTACAGGTTACTCTTAATTAATACATCATCATGGTGAGAATCAGTAACCCGATTTTTATATACGCTCTTCGCAAATTTAATTTTAGAATATGACAAGCCACAGAGATACGTAGATGAGAATAATTTGAGCAGAAGCTGGGCTCATTTTTGTACAGTTTTTGTACCAACCGATTGAAAACAACAACAAAAAATTATTCGGTGACTATAATTATTTTGGGCCGCACATAAGGGGTGACTCAGCCGCAGGTTGAGTATGGCTGGACTAGATCCTTATGAATACCATTTTTATTGTGGTTGTGTAAGTAACAAAATGATATATTTTTACTGAAGCAATTGTACTACACAAGTGAAATATGTAGCTAAGTTATTTAATAATAACATATATTTATTTTTATACATTTTCTTATTGAAAATACAACTTTTCAAACTAGTTTTATTGATTTAATTAACTAAGGGTTAAAAATAAAAACGATGAAAAAAAATCGTCAAAGTTTTTCTCGAATAAAAAAAGCCTTACACGTGTTACAATAGAGACGAATCGATCACTAATGATCTCCGCTAATTGGTTGGTAAAAAAATGAGAGCGAATTTCCAAAAATAGTCTTTGTATTTATAACCACATGTATTTAATACTAGTTTGAAAGAACGGTTCATTATTTTCATTAATGAAAACTGCTTCCTAGAGATGGTGTTTTTAATCAGGCCAAAGAAACAGCGGTATGACGTCATATCCGGTTTGGCAGGCAGGAAGATATAGCTTCCGGTTGCATGCGAGAGCTTCGCTGTGCATCGCGAGCGCAGTACTTACCGTGGCTTTTCATTCAACGCGGACCACGTTGAACTCTAAATGAATACTAATACACATAAAGACAGTTAGGTATAACTTTTAAAAAATTATATAAATAAATATGTATTACACATTTATTGTAACGGTTTCATCACGAAAAATTCCAAATCACAACAGAGAATCATTGAAAACTGTTTATGAAGCACGAAATGTTTTTAATCTACCATTAAAATTTCAAATCAATCGTTCTTGAGATATCGTGGAGACCACCAATTAGGAAAACACAGTTTTGATAAAAAACGCGTTTTAAAGTTCAAATACGATTTAAGCTATAAAATATTTACTCCCCATTATTCTGTTATGCCTGGTCGGTGGATATTTCATTTTTCTTCCTGTTGTAAGTCTTTTGAAACTGCTTACTTTGCTTTTGCTTAAAAGTTTGTTTCATGAATTGAAATTACATGTGTATTTAAAAGTCTCATGTAACAAGCCGGAACGTCAAAATGTGACCGATGTCCCGCCTCCAAACAAGTGTTGTTTAACTGCAGTAACTTTCCAGCGACTTTAAATATTCACTTTACCAGCATATTCTACACGTGCTTAAAAATCATTCTATGCAACAAAAAAAAAAGATTCTTTCAAAATATCACATGATTACTAAGTGATTAAGGATTAAGTAAACCAAATGGCATTTTTGAAAAAAAATAGTTAGATGCAGTATCATATTCTTCAGATCTTAAAGTAACCTACAAACGAAATGAGATTATTGAAAACTTACTGAAATCGTGTATTTTTTCAGAAAATAAAAGTATGCTCAGAGCTAATACAAAAATTTCATCATCTTGCTACTTGGCTCACTTCACTTCTCAATGACTCAAATGATATGTTAGCGGCAAACTAATATCACCGTTTTTATAACACTATTTAAATAATTATTTCCTTGAACTACTTTTCTGTTCATTTATGTCGTAAGCTTCCAGAAAAAAACTAAATAAAAACATGACTGATCTTAAAAGTCATATAGAAAAGTTTCACTATTTTTAGACTTGGCTCACTTCACCTCTCAAGGGCTCATATATCAGTTAACCAAGGCACTATGCATCATTCTCATATTTCATTTCTTCTGCTTTTAATTAAGCTTTATAAATAAAACATTACATTTAAGTTGAGATTTTCTGATTTATTAAAAAAGTCACCGCTTGAGAACACTTTTCGCCCAATATCCACCCTATAAAGTGAACGGTTAGTATAATATTATTGAAAGAATGATGCCTTAATCAACTGAGACGATTTCAATGTTAAAGCATTCAGATTTTATAGATTTTACGAGTGGTCGTAAAAATATCATTTAATAAGTATTTGTCTCTTGGAAACCTGACTTTAGAACAGCTTGTTCTGTAAAATTTTATGTTGTTGAAGTGCCCTATCAATTTCAACGAAGAATATCAATGCGGGTTCGTTTAAGGGAGTGCTTTCGGACATTTAATAGCTACAATTTTTAAACAGATACCTATCATAGTTTTTTTATTATTATTTGGTTTCAATACGACTCGTTATGATATTTTTTTATATACATATATCAATAAAATTTATTTTAGATTCATAAAGCATAGAATTTTTCTCACAAGTACTGATAGAATTATAAGTGTTTTACGATTCTACACGTTAATTTGGTTGCAAAATCCACTGTTCTTAGTTAATAAGTGGACGGAATAGATTTCTTCTTAACCACACAGCTTTTTTTCATAAAAACAAAGCACATATCTGACAACTGCGCAACGAAAAGGTATGTACAAAAAAATAATGAGACATTTTTGTACTTATTACAAATTAAAATTATTTGGATCAGAACCAGTTTCGCTCATCGCGAGTATTTTTTTTTAGAAACTAAGTTCATCAGATAGCAATTTTCGTGGTGAGCGAAACCGGTTCTGATCCAGTGAACAAGTACAAATTTGTATGTGGAACAAGTCCCCAAAAATTTTTTTGTTATTATGTTCAAGGCATTCTGAAAATATGATCCAAAAGAGCGACGCATAGTTGGGAGCGGATCCTTTCCATCCCGAAAAATTTCATTCAAAAAAAAGTCATTTTCGAAAAAGAGAAGTTGAGCAACTGAGTAACAAGCGGTTTTCGCATAAAAAAAAAATGTTGAGATAAACTCTTTGAAGAGTCCATATGTTCCACCATAGTATACAAAAGATAATCTCTTTACTTTTTAATAAAATGACATTCCACCAAGTATTGTCAGTGCTCACCTTAATAGGAAAAAGTAGGTATGTGCTTTTAATAGTATGATGAAGTATATAAACCGATTGATCAGATCAGTGAGGAATTCTTCATGAGGAGAAATTGTTGAATTTATACAAGATATTTTTAATAAGAATATTGTTTTAAATGCAACTATTGAGTATTGCTATCTTGGCAATTATGTTCTGAAAAATGGTGAAATGAGAATATCAGCAGGTTGGGAACCCCAGACATAAAGATAAACATTTGCAGAGATCTTCAAAATTCTAGTGATTTCAATGAATCATAGGCACGGCACAGCTTCCTTCAGCTGTGATAGCTTTGTGAGTTTATATTATATTCAATTGAAATTAAAAATTCAACAACAAATGATCAATCAACACGAAATCCGTCAATTCAGTTCACTGTAAGAAAACTTTTTCCAAGTGTTGACGCTTTATTAATTAAAACGTCAGTCGATCACTTTCAGTTGATGTTTTTAACTGCTCAATGAATCTCAAAAAAACAATACCCTTTATAAAAGCGTAAAGTATTTTTTTCGCTTCTCCGGGCCCACTTGGCCGAGCACAGATGCTTAAAAGTTGTACCGGGAGGCTGTAGATATCCAAGATTGATAGGGAGTTTGCTTGTGTTGATTAATTATTTTACTTAGAAACAAAACTGTTCTCTGTTTTCATGTTCCCGGCAATTTGATTGATGGATAGGAAATAAGTTATTAAATTATCCACTTAGAGGAATCAAAATACTCCGTTAGTTGTGAGCGCTTAGTATTTATCGAATAAGAACTTATAATCATGAATATACATAGGTGTATATTTAACATTCGAATTTGACATGTCAATCAATCAATGTATTTTCTATTTCTTTTTTATACCCATAAAAATCATATTCAGCCAATCGTTATCATACTTTGAAAAGGTTCTAATTGACATTATTGCCTAAAATGACCCTTTTAACGAAAAAGTTAGTATTTACCGCATTCTATCATGTATATGATTTTCAGAACTATCTATAGTTGAATAATGGAGTTGCGTCTGCACACTTTTTTTAAGAAATTTATTTGACAAAGTTCTAAGATTGTCATCATTATTTCCATCATTATGTTTAACATCATTATTTCTCTATAAGAGTTGTGAAAAAATATGCTTAAAATAAGTAATTTTAAACATTTTTACTTGTTCATTGTTACAAGTGAATTTTAAACAATCGAACTTCAAACGCTCAGTGTCAAGAGCAGTTAGAACCTTTTCAAAGTAAGGTGTCGCAATGTCTTGACAGGAGTTTAGTTTTGTTATTAAATTATATAATTCAACCTCTGAAGCGAATAGCCCATGGCCATGTGACATATATTTTTACAAAACAGAAATATTTTCGAAATTTTCCATGTGCTTTGTGGCGATCGACTTGGGTTTCACCTTTCGGAATCTTCCGGCATTTAAAGTGCACGAATGAACTTGAACTGACGCGAACGAATGTATAAATGAGATATTGTTAAAATTGTACTATCAGCACAAAACATGGAAATTCCTACAAAATTAATTGATGGGTTTAATCCGATGTGTTGTTAAAAAATGGTTCTTTTAGATTATTACATAAGTAATAATATTTTCTTAAGTGAATTTAACAAACGTATATCAGAATGATAATGTTGCCCATTTAAAAGCAGATCATTTTTTTGAACGAAATTATTAGAAAGGTTTATTACAATGCAAGAGCTTTAATCGATTTCTAAGCCATGACTAACCCCCATTACATCATGACAATCCGCATATCTATAATATGTAAATAACATTCACCCCTTTAAGAATTTTTTTAATGTATTTTCCCATACGCACGTTCCTTTCCACGTTAAAACACTCCCCACGTTAGCCAATAGAAGTTAAAGAAAAGTGCTTAGCTTTCTCGTTACGCCGCATTAAGGCTGACACACAAAAACATATAATTGTGGCATACACCACTCTTGAAATGGAAAGCTCGTTTCATTAAGCTCTCCCGCAAATGACCGCTGCAAGAAGTTTGCTGGAGCTTTCACTCTACTGGCTGCGCTTTTACTTCCCGTGGCTTGATTCAATTGAGTAACGTGTTGAACTGACGACAGATGAGTGATAGTTTTGCTTTTGAATTTGGTTTTCACAGTGAAAAAAAGTTCTCAATCAACGAAATCATCTTTTCCGTCATAGAATTACAAGTAAATAATGGGTTTTTCAATAGGGACGCTCAAACTTTTGAGGTTAACACTTGTACTTAGTTGGCAAATCATCATGGAGCAGTACACACCGGAGCAACGCTTGCAAATTATTCAAATCTACTACCAAAATTCGCGTTCGCTCACCGCAACTTTACGAGCATTACGACCATTTTTGTCGTCATCACTTGCCTGCCACATCAACAATTCAACGTTTGGTGCAAAAATTTGAAAGCACATTGTCGCTACACAATGTTCCAGTGCCAGTGAGCAAATTTGGTGAGCGTGTTATTTCGCGAAATGGACCAGTTCAATGGCCGCCTAGATCATGCGATTTAACACCATTGGACTATTTTCTTTGGGGCTATGTTAAATCTTTGGTATATACCAACAAGCCGGCGACGTTACAAGAGCTAAGAGAAAATATTGAACGCGAAATTGGTGCGATTCGGGCCGAATTATGTGAAAAAGTGGTGGAAAATTGCATTCAACGATTGAACTTCTGCAAACGTGCCCGCGGTGGTCATGCGAGGGAAATTGAATTGCATACATAATTGCAACTAAATGTACTTCAAAACATAATTTTTTTTTTTTAGATATCTTCATTCGTTTTTGTTTTATTTAAAAAAAAATTGAGCGCCCTTAATGAAAAACCCTTTATAAACTTCCAACCTAGCCATAATCGAAACAATGTTCAAGGAAAACATCAAATAAATACTTAGTTTCAAATGATCAAATTTAAAAATAACTGATCTGCATGGTGCAAATATTATTCTTCTATAGCTCCAACTTAACAGTTAAATAATTGAACATTATCATCTTTTTTACGGGTAACAATTAATATTTTTAGTTTCAATTTATCAATAAATAAATAAGAAATATATTCAATTTAGTAAAACTATGATTATTCCACGTATTTTGCTACTAATTTATGTAAAATAACAATGTTACTTTCAGAAGCATCTTCGGAAATACTATCGCAAATGTTGCTTAGTTAATAAAACAAAATTGACAAAAATTACATCATTTTATAATATAAGAATCAGTCTTCCACTATTACTTAATCAACTTTTTGTATGTGTATTCTTGTTTCTTAATTGATTTATGCTATTTCTTCTTAAATTATTTAAAAAAAAAAATTGAGAAAAAAACTAACCATCTTATCCAAAATTGATTGTATAGAATCCTACAATTAGGTTGTGACATACACGCTTATATGACAATTCAACGTAAAAAATATATTATCTTCAATACATATTGATTGCACGTCTTTTAACAATGATGCAGCTCAAGTTGGTTTACAAACAATAACCTCGGGCCAATCACATTTCTTACCCTCGTAGCATTACGTCAGCCGAGTCATGGGCAGTAAGAACGTCTTCTACTCACTCTGAAAAGCTTTGCCACCGCAAATGTTGCACATTAACATTTCGACTATGAATTTATTAAATACACCCGGAGAAACGCGACGAATTCCTAATGAATTTTAATTGTCCTGCTCACCGAATCATTGTGCGACTGAATATTTTAACAATTAATCCTTCTTTGGGTTTACTTAATTACCATTTTGGTATTTATTTATACATTTTATTTAATTTAAATACACTTGAAACTCTCACTGGCTTAGCATTATTATAAAGATCTTATTATTTTCAGTAACTACGCAAAGATTAAATTATTAGATTAAAACATTTTAATGAGTAACGAATCAATTATCTTTTTAATTTGAGAGAAAATGTAAACGCATTCAAAAAATCTTTCTCGGTAAAATTATTCAGACAAATTTTAGAAATAAAACAAAATTATTTAATAAAATAATTTGTAATCAGACATAAAATAAGATCCACTGCTATTGTTCAAACATTAAAATGTTTATATTTTATTATGAATAATAAACTGTAGTGATAAGAAAACATGAATATTTTCAATGGTGGAAATTAACGCGAGAATGATATGTATTATACTATTGGAAGCTTTTTTTTATGTTTTGAAAATATGTCCAATATGTCTTTAGCCTGAAAATTAACTTTTGCAGTACGAGCCTCAAAAACTGGAGCTGGAGATAATTGACTTAGTTGACAAAACTTATAACTGTTCAGTAATACTTGTTTATTTCCTGAAAAAGAGTTTCCGGGCTAATTTCTTGTAGGATAATCCTATACGATATTCAATTAGCTTATACAATTTGATTCAAATAGATCTGTGCAAAAAAATCTATTTTATAAACAATAATACTATTTTTATAAACGAATTAAAGCATCGTTACAATCCTCTGCTATTTTTATCGATTGACTTGGACTGTATGCGTGATTCTGTGAAATAATTTAAAAGCAATCATATACAAGAAAATACTTTGTATCACAAAAACCCATTTTGACAATTAAGTTGACAGAGCTTAAATAATAAAAGATGGCAGCATTGGTCGGATAGATATAAAGCAAGAGTGAAATGGAGAGTTTTTTTAGTTCCAAGCTGTGACCAAAGAAAGCTCTCAACTAAGATTGCTAGTTTGTGCTAACACTTAATTAAAGTAAAAGCAAGCTTTGTTACGATATAAAGTAATTATTTTGTAGATATTCTATCTTTTACATATTCGGAAGCGTACGTTTTACTTGGGCTTTATTTGCTTTTATTATTTCGTATTGTTAAGTTTTGGCAGGCAAAATCATCAAGGATATATCACTCTTAAATAAAACTGAAATTTTGATTGATGTACAAGTATTTTAATTTTAGTTGAGGAACGTAGCATAAAAGCTTTAACTTAACAATTAGGCTCCCACAAATCTATTTTTCAAATAGCAGTCAGTATTTTATGTGTTTTAGAATATATATTTTTTTATATTTAATTTTCATACATTCATTATGATTTTTTTAATTGGGTATGCTAAATGTGCTTTCACACTATGTTTAAATTTTATTTCACTGTCGTTAATGAAAATATATTCTGTATACATACATAAATACAATTAAATGATTTAAAGCTCAAAAGTTTATCATCTTTTTATTCCTTTCTGGTGGTGAATCTTGACCATCTCAATCAGTATCTAACACTCCACTTTTCTAGACCCTTTGCTTTGCTACGCCAAGTACATATAACATAAGATTATCTTAATATTTCCGTGAAAGGAAAGACAAATATTTAAAGACAAAAAATTACTTTATTTTCTTTGTAATATCTCCATTCCTCACGTAAAAAAGTCGATCATATTGGCGTGTTTGTCCCATTCCGTCACTGTTTATCTCAAGAGCTTGTTTGAATCTGATAATTAGAAAACAGTCGTTCGTAACTAATGGATAAGTAACAAAGTCATGTCCAACGCTCTTATTATTAAAAAATATATCAAGTGGTGATTTCTTCAAAGATGAATATTTTGTGTGTTCTGTGAAAGAAATCATTTTTGACGTGACAACGTCTTATAAATCGATGAACGCCCGCTGCACGCACGAAAAAACATGACTCATTGTCCCGTTTGTCGCGTTACGCCGAAGGCAAGCGTGCGAGCGAGAGCGCGGATAAGCGATAGAGAGGCTCGATCGGCCTACCGTTCGGATTGTGCCGCATCTATCTCTCTTCCACTCGATTGGTCGATGCGTTTGAGTAGAAAAGAGACAGCGGCAGCACACAACTTATACACCTACAGTACCTACACGTGATCTGTTTACAACTGTTTATAAAGTGAAGTGAAATGTTAATGTGGTTTTCATTGTTTATATTACAACAACAATTGCGGCAATAAAGGTAATTAATCCTTGAATTAATGAGTGCGAATAAAATATATCAATAAAAAATTGTAGATTTCATTTCACTCCTTCTTCGTATCCATACAAAATAATGATAATTCAATAAAAATGATTCCATTTTATTCATAAAAGTATGCAATCATTTCATCAATGTTTTCTTATGACGTTGTCACGTTAAACTATCGTCCGTAAACCGACTTTACAGACAACCATTTTTTCTTATTAACTAAAAGCTACGGTTTTCTTTCCTTTCATTTATTTCTAGTATATTTAAAGACAACATAAAGATTATTTTTCAATCAAAATTTTTCAATCAAAATTATTAATGTAAGTGTATGTACATATATACATATATTACGTCAGAGGCATTTTTTTTGGATTCATCGTTAATGAAATATGATAAAGTAAAATTATTTATTTTGCTTTTCTAATTATAAAAATATACTGTTGATTTGAAACGAAAAATAAAGATTATTGTTCACGGAATGGAAAATAATTATTATATACTTTTGGGAATGTCAAATGGATTGGTTAATCATTTTCCAGTAAAATTAAAAACTTTCGTGAATATATCTAACTTTTTATTATTACAGTCAATTCGGGTAATTTTGGACTTCAATATAACATTAGACAAAACTTGAGCAAGTACCGTTTATTTGTTTTCCTGCTGACTAGTAATCGTGATCATACTTGCAATTGATGAATATAACAGATCGATCTTTTGTCTTATACGTGGTCAACAAAAAGAGCCACATTCACTTCTCAAATTATTTTTATCCTTTTATGATGTTTTGTGAAATTAACCAAAAAAACTATGAAAATATACGACTTTTTTTTTTTCGAAACAGGTGGCTTCGCTTAAGCCAGGTGTTACGGATAGGGAATGGGCAAAAAGTTTTAATTTTTAAAATATTTTCCATTGACAGATTATCCTTCTTTATAAAAGTTCAATTCAATGTCGCCAAGCTGGATGATTCAACTAAAATTCGCTCATCGATAGTGGTGGTGTCCAATGTTACACAATTATAAATTTAACATTGGACCGCCCGTAAAAGCAGTTGTAAGTTATTTTTTCTTGTATTTTGATATTTTGAAAGTTACCGGAATCGACTGTATTCTTTTAATATTTTATATTAATTGTCTTCCGTACCAATACACTACATTTTAGAGAACAAAAAAATATCCATAGTTAAACAAATAATTGAAACATTTTTAAAATGTTAAGATTTATTATATTGATACATTGTTCCCGGGCCTGTAGCCGATTGAATATCATTGTGGTATCATTATGGTGAACAAAGGCTCGAAGCCAAATACAAATAGCAATACATACATATATAAAGGGTTTTTTTATAAGGACGCTTAGTTTTGAAATGTGAATAAAACAAGTTGTTTGTGAGATTTCGACTAAATTTTAATTTCATTTGTAAGTATATTTTACGGCATTAAACATGGAATATAGCATCAAATGTCTGCCAATATCCATTCATTATAAAATGGGCCATGTCGCTAAAGTTGACTTTTTTTACAAATTTGGGTAAACTTCCAACTGCTCCAGAACCCAATCAGGCGTTGTCTGTGGTCGTTTACCTGAAGTTCCTTGGTTAGTTGGATTTTATACGGGTGCAAACATAAGGCCCGATTCAAAATTCGCCAAGTTGAAGTCGCAGAAAAGCCAAGTTCTTGTGAACAACGAGAAATAAGCTGCCTTGGGTTTTCCTGTACACTTTCACACACAACAGCAATGTTTTCACCAGATATTGTATTTTGATGACGTACAGGTAAAGTGTTGGCCGATTATTTACCAAACTGGTTGACTCAAATTTGGCCACTAAACAATGAATAATCTACTCAGCAGGACAAAGTAACATATTTTGAGCGTCCCTATTGAAATACCCTTTACAATAGCTTTATTGAATTGTGCACGATTTTTTGTGTTGTTTTTAAATCTCCTCTTCTCATTTGATTCTAAAAATTGGGCTGTATTAATCGATTGTAAAACTAACTGTAGCAAGATGGATAGTAAATACTGTGCTGTCCTATCTCTATTCCCATTCCATGATTATCTTTCAAAAAAGAGGTTAAGTGGTTAAGGTTAAAAGCAAGCAGTTTTTTACGTCGTCCGATAAAATTATTAAGAGTCAATATGCTCGTCATTTGGAGTTGAAATACTCATCAGAAGATTCATTAAGTGTAGTCAATCAGGAAGAAAATGTAAGCTTTTGCCCCCCAGATCGTCGTTGCAGTGCGGTATATGGGTTGCAGTCTTTAGGGAAAAGCGGTTGCCGCACTTCGATGTGCAATACTTTGCCAGTATAACCACATGCTCAGTGGCTTCCCGTTCGCTGTGGGTACCGCATTACTCTGAAAGAATCATTTATCAAAAACTCGGAGAATACTACCATTTCTTTAGATTTTACATTTTAGCGTGGATCATGAACTAATCTTATCAATTCTGTAGACAAATTGTTGCTAGCTTCCTTCTTTATTAGCAAATAGAATTTGAAAAGCATTATTCAGAGAGACTAGTTTTAGAAAACCTATGTAACTTTTATGTACAACTGCAAATATGAGCGCCGCTGAATGATCAAATAAGGAAAAATTTATAACATTTTAATCGTTTGAATTTTGTACTATTCCTTAAATTTTGTCACTAACGAACCGGGCTTCACCTTTTTGTATCTTCAGGCATTCCAAGAGCACGAATTTAGCTGTAACTGACTTGCACATACTCACTCTGCTTCTTATCTGTGCACTTTTATGCCTAAAGATGTCGAAAGGCAAAGCCCAGGTAGTCAGCGATAAAAGTCTTGGACAAGTACAAAATTAAATTTAAAATTTGGGATTGAAATTCCATCAAGCACCTTCAGTCAAATCATCAATACTGCCACTGGGAAGAGGAGTTTTTAACGAAATCGCTTTGAATGACGACATATTTCACATGGACGTGAGTGAGTACAGACGAGTACTATTTTTTACGTATTATGGTTGATTTTGTCGGAACTCACTCGATGACTTCTTTGACAATTTCCAATGTATTTTTTTTTCTTTCACTCCTATATCAGTAAACTAAGAATTTTTCTTTCAATGTTTTCATTTTTTTTTCACATTACAAGAGTAATAAACGTACAATTTGTAATTTTTGCATATGTATATTTATAAAAAAATGTATAAAAAAGTAGATTTATGCGCAGTTGTTTGAAAAATAAAAACGTCATCGTGACTGGTTTCAAATCTCGCCGACTCATTTATTATGCTGTTTCCATCAATGGTTTCGGATAACTGCCTCATAGAATAAGCCCCACAGCTTCATTTTCCATCTCTGAAGTCTCTCGGAGCTGATGGCAAAATATAATTGTGTCGCGGGAAAGGATAACCTGAATTATCTTTTTCATCTCAGTGGCATTCGCTCCAGAAGCAGCGAGGATATTTTACCTCGGGGATCGACTTAAGGTAGGCTTTCGCAGGATGACGTGTACAAAGGATGAAGGATCGTTAAACACGGTACTTAACGCTAAAACGAAAGTATGAAGTACGAATCTTGAATCTTTTGAAACAAATGATGTTCAAAATATTCAGATTTTGTTTTGTACAATAGCGTGGGCATTTTATTAGAATTATAAAAACATAAATATTATTTATACAAAATTGCCAATTTGTTAAGAAATAGAAAAAACAAGATTTGTCAATTTTTATGCATTGTACATTTGACATCTTTAAAGAGAACATAAAGCAAACAATCAATTGAAATGATTGAGAAAAAAACGGAGAAACAAGTAACTAGCTTTTAGCAACGATCATATATTAACCTTTAAGCGCCCGATCATTTTTCGCGAAATATCCGCGCGACCCATAGCTCTTATAAAAATAATTATGTAACTAAAACAAGTGAACTTATGTGGGTAAAATAAAAAGAATTAGCAAAATAAAAGATTGCTTATAATTTACGATAAAGAACAACACCGCAACTTGCACGCTTTCTAATTCTCTAGGTAAACAAACGAACGAATCCATTTTAACTACAGCTATCTTGAAAAAAGAATCGGCCACCGCAATGGATAATTTTTTAGGTATGAAAAAAAATCTGTACCCGCATTGAAATATATAACGTATAGTATGAATAAAGCTGATTTAATACGGTACGCTGGATATAACACAACGCATATCTCAAGGGTCAGCCCTGTAACTCAGTTGTTTATATTCCTCATTTTGGCAAAAATATTTAGCAACACCGAAAATAAAATTATGGATCGGTATCTCAAAGACATTATTTATGAAAGAGAATATTCATACATATGTTGAAAACTATTATCATAAATCAGTGTAATCTGATAGCGAAGTGCACCATTATCACTGGTTCCAAATTAGACCGTAGACCATTTAGAGGTAAATGTAAATGCAAGGAATAAATGGACGATGATGCATAGGCAAAGGGATTGATAATTTCCTCCCGAAGTTTGAGAAACTGTTTTTGTATTCGTCCACAAGGGCTGTAAAAATGTTAAAATGATTCAATTCGGAACCCTTTTCATAATTGAAAATGTCTACTGAAGGTGCTTGATGAAATTTCAATATCAAATTTGAATCGATTGAATTTTGTCACTTACGCACTATAAGCCAGGAGTGGCCAAAGCGTCGATTGCGTAGCTATTCCAAGTCACCGCCCGCCTGACTGGTGTTTTGATATACACATTTCTGATTCCTCTTTTATTTTATTGATAATAAATTCAATTTATTCGAGTCGATCGCCGCCAATAATTTCAAAAAAAGTCGCACGTAGTGGTAAAAGTTTGACTACCCGTGCTATTATCGGTATAATTTTTCAAATGCATTTTTTATCATAAATGTATACATATATACCCTCTCGTAATATATAATTGATTATAAACTTCTAAATGTTTCAGAATGTGCCCTACAATATTACATTCCTAACTATGACTGAGTGTATCAGCTAGCTCAGTGATTCCCAAACGTTTTCATGCAAAGGCCCCCTTAATCTGAAAAAAAAACTGAGTACCCAGCTTGGGAAGCACTGAACGAAATGACTGATTTTTATTGATACCTTTTTCTATTGTTAGATAATGTTAAAAACTTGTTGAATCAGTATTACTCTATATTTATTATAAAATTAGATTAAATCAAACCCTCTTTGTAATAAAGAGCAATAAAACAGTTGGTTATCAAATAAACAAATAAAAAGTTTTCTAAAAACGATAAAATATATTATATTATAGTTTATTTTTATATTTGATTTGATTACTGAGGGATTTTGCTGGGCTAAATCACGCGTCCCATCGCATCCAAACAGCGCGGCATTTTATTAAAGGGTTGAAATTTTACATTGAAAAACTTTTTAATAATGAGCGATTTTAATGTATTTTAGCGGATTACGTTTGAAATATTTATGGGGTTTGACTGGCGAAAGTCAACAAATAAATTCGACCGTGTACCAAAGTGGCTTTCGGCTGTAGACTTAATATAAATATATATTAATACAGAGTCACAGAATACACAGAAGTATAAAGTACACTATTTGAGTATTTGACAATAAAGCCAACTATTTAATGTTCAATTTTTCGTACATTGTATTACGGTGACATTAAAATTAATAACGAATGCCAACGATTCGGCTTCGGTGGTGACTTTGTGACTGGTGACGAATAAAAAAAATTTTGTACTTATTTCACATAAAATGTATGTAAATGGACCAGGAATGATTTCGCTCATCTTGAGCATTTTATACTTTAGATTCGGTGGTGACTTTGTATTAACAAATAGAAATGCATCTTTGGTACTTATTTCAAATACATTTTTTTGAACCAGGGTGCTTTCTCTCATCATTAGTATTTTTGACCGATAACTGATTTTGATGATTCTCAACGAGACAATATATGTACTTCCACACTTCTCACGTACCTTTTTACTTTTAATATGTCCACCGTCAATAATTGGTTAAATTATATTACGTAACACAATAATAATAAGACATTTTTTGTAGTTACTACACATACAATTCTCGCGATGGGTGGAACCGGTTCTGATCCAAATAAATTTAATACGGAATACTTACAAGAAATGTTTATTTTAATTTTTTAGTGGTACGTTCGAGTGAGTGGTAAGATTCAATCAATGACAACACTAATTTTAACATGACAATAACGATCTGAGTTGTTTAAGCGGTCAGTAAGCGTTAACATGTACATATAAAAAATACACGTTTTAACATTCTCAGACCATTTTATCACAGGGTTAGGTCACCTTCAAAGTACGGTGGCCAAAACGGCAATTAAAACAAATCTAGAGAAATTCTGTGGAGAATTTATGTGCCACATTTACCCCTACTCACCTTATTTCGCACCATACCATTGTCTATCTGCGCCCAAAACTTTGTATTATTGTTCCTTTTTCCGACACTTCAAGGTCAAATCTCGCATTTCAAATGGCGCAAACTGTTACCAAAGTTCCACTAAATTGAATAAACACCCTCAAACTTTAACATTAGACTCCACTTAAGCTCTGTGTCGACTGTCCATACATTTTATGGCGAATCAGTTTTCGGAAACTTCGTTTGGGGTGTAAGCAATCGGTTCGTATTTCCCCTAGTGTTAGGCCAACTAATAAGTAGCCAGCGGTGAGTACGTATACCTTTACGTGACAAAGCTTTTATGCAAAGTTTACAATCGGCCTTTTGAAATAGTAGAACACCCCCTTAACGATACTATTCCGAAGTTGGCTCATTTTATTTATGAGAAGCTTGCACTACAAGAACAAAAGCGTGGTGGCTTAATTTCTCATACACCTAAATATCCCTATTTAACTCGAAACACGCCATCCTAAAAAAAATACACGCTTAACCCGTGGAGTAATTTTAACTGACTACATTTAATTTTAATCACCTAGACCAGGGGTCGGCAACCTATTAAATCGGAAGAGCCAAAAGTTACAATTTACAAAAATTCCCAGTTTTTAAAGAGCTACTAAAATTTTTCGTTTCAATAATATAGTATTTACTTATATTTACATATGTATATACATATATAGTTATATATATATCGTGTATTCGCTGAATATCGTGCATTTAATGTAGAATGTTGATTTAAAATAAACGCCTTAAAATACGGAATAATATTTATTCATTTACAAAAAAACACAAATATAGATACATATGTAATTACATCAATAGGATCATTGGTTTTGCATGTCTTTTGAAAGTTCGATTAAATCTAGCTTATAACTTGTTGTTTTAAGTTTTAAGTTTAAGAGCAAGAGAAAGCTTGTTCGCACGAATATGTCGACCCGAAGATCGTCAGTACTCCATATGGCAACTTCTTCACCTCACTATAGCATTCTGGAAGACTACTCCATGCGCCGAATATGAGGGTCTCAACTCGCGAAATTTCTTTTAGAGCTGTCCACTTATGCTGCGCGATGTGCATACATTTCTGGACCTCCAACTCTTCCAACTTGCTCTTGAGTTCTGTGAACTTGCTACTCCACAAGTCTTTAGATTTTAAATCTAGCAATTGCATCTGAAGCGATCCAGCATCAATTCCAAATGGCTCAATGTTGATTTCATTTGTATTAGTGTTGAGGGGATTTATTATGAACGCGAGAATACTTTTTTTTGTTTTAAATTGCTCGAATCTCTCAGCGAATCCATCCTTCATGTTTTCTAAAGCTATGCTGAAGTAATTCGTGTCGATTATTGCATTGGTCTCATCGCGATATTGCCTCAGATTTTTAAAATGAAGTAATTTACCGCTCTCCATGTCTTCAATAAAAATAAGTAATTTTTTTTCGAAACAAACTACTTCTTCAAGCAAGGCGTAGGCTGGGTTACCCTTTACTTGCAATTTTAGATTTAGTTCATTTAGTTTCATTGTAGTATCTACCATAAAGTTGAATTTTTGCAGCCATTGGTCTTCTTCCAATTCGGGATGCTCAATATTTTTTTCATTGAGGAATGTTTTTATTTCACTCAAGCACAAACGTGCTTGTTTGTGCAGAAGTAGGTCATCGTACTTTATTGTGCAGAAGTAGGGCAGAAAACTGGCTATCTATTTCATTAAAGAAATCTTTAAACTGGCATTTTTGCACATCATTTTCTATATCTTCTCCACGAGTTTGCCCTGAGAGCGGTAGTAGTAATCCTAGCAGTTCTTCTTTTGGACCTTGGGACGACATATACCTTACGAAAAGGGCAACTTGTGCCGTGTATGTCGCAAGACTCATCTACAGCAAGTGATACGGCAGAAGCCAGTTGAATATCTTTCACTTGCATGTGTGTTACATATATACGAGTATACTTTAGAGCAGTATTATGATTTATTCCTGGAACCCCAATTTTTTTTAATATTAAAATAAATTATAACCTATAGAATGATATACCGTTTATCTCAATTCGATACCATTAAAAATAAAGAAGTTATTGATTTTTAGCTACAAATGAACTCCCCGGGCCTACTGGCGACGGTGGCTGTTTGGGAGAGAAATGTAATGCAATTGGCTCAACGGACATGTTAAGCGTAGCGAATTGTAATTAACGATTATGAAAATTGAAGCTATTGAGAAATTAGGCACATAAAAATATAATTTCTTTTTTTTAAGGGAAAATTTTAAAAATTTTAAATAATTTTAAACGGTAAATATTTATTTTTTCATATGTAACTGGAGAGCCGCAACTTTACATAGAAAGAGCCGCAAGTTGCCAACCCCTGACCTAGACCCATATTAGAAGCGAACATATGTTGCTACTGGCGAATAAGTACTAACACTAAGTTCAAACGTAATATCAACACTTGCTTAGGCATGCAGTTGTGAGAATTAATTGGGACATTGTTATCAAATAATAAAAGTAAAAATCATCTTTTTTTGTTGGATATCTATTTCAATGAGCTTCAAGTCCTGACGAGTGTAAGTGTCAACATTCTTCCCGTCTCCTTCGTCTGTGAATTTAATTTTCATTACTTTTCCATCGTTGCTAAAAGGAGGGCGTGATCACCGTAGTGGTAAGCAATCCATGGTGAAGCCAGTTTAGGAGATTCAACTTATTCATATTAATATACCGTGTACCACACCCATACATACACAAATTTATATATACATAAAGTACACATACACACACATCACTATGTTCACTAAGAAGTAAGCCAAAATTAATTTAGTGATTCGAGAGGTGTTATTGTTTGCGTTTTGATACCACATGTCTGTTTACAAGTAGAAGTACTAGCTTAATTATAAGCAATAATAATATTGCAACTTGCGGACTTCTAGTATCAGCTGATGTCGGTTTATTTGCGTCTGTTCCTCTGGTGCGGTTTTATTGTGGACAAGGAAAGCTTTGCGGCCAGACGAACGGCCAAGTATCTCTTGTACTAGCAATAAATTTCGATTCTCCCATCATCGTCGGCGTGGTCAACGCAAATTCAATTATTAAATTACAACCATATCGGTTTATATAACCCTTATTATTTCTCGGTTAAAAGTTTGCATTACGTGTGTCTTATAAGAGCTATTATCATGTTTCTGGCTTTGTAATGGAAGTGGTGGTATTTTTATGGGAATCATTATTTGATTTATTGATAGTGATCAAAAATAATTATACTACTCCCATCCGTAGCTGTGCAACGTACCTATTGGGACTGCGTTCAATGCTTGCATACGTGTCAACCAGTGACGGCTGGTGACGGGGTGCTGGGGGGTGCAAAAGGAAGATTCAACTATTTTTCCGTACTACGGAAGAGAAACTGTTGGTATTGCGAACATCTGAATTAAAAGTCCATGCTATAGAAGTGTTTTAAAATCCAATGAATAGGAAAGAACTCTTGCAAAAATGGTTGAATCTTCCTTTGCACCCCCCAACACCCCGTCACCACCCGTCACTGGTGTCAACGGTAAACCTTAAATTAAAATTCCTGTTGAAATGAATCTTCAAACAAATATTTTAACAAGAAAGGTAATAAATTTAATTTTCACATTCAACTGCTTCAAAAATATATCTTTTTATAGAATTTTAATCGTTTCAATTCTGATATTGTCTATCATCATTTTTAGTTTACGAATGAACTTGAATTTCGTTTGCGACAAAACTCATGGATAAATACAAAATTCGATTAAAATTTCATATTGAAATTCCATCAAGCCTTTTCAGTAAAAATCTTCAACTATTGTATTATATTTAAAACATGATTTATTGACAACGACCATTCAGTATTTTATTTCAGGCATTAAATTGTTTTAAATTTAAATGTGGAATAATATTCGTTATATATAAAAATATATGAACGTCTTTATTAATTAAGAATATTAATATGCACTATTATATATCCATAGTAAAGTCACTTTGAAAACAATTTTTGAGAAAAGCCGCTTTTAATTAATTTCATCTTTTGTCCAATTTAATTTATAGTTTTGTTCAAAACTAGTAGCAACATTATTAATTCGATAAAACTCAAGTTTAAGCTTTATAAAATAATAAAGTTTGTAAAGTTTAAGCCTATTGGTAAGATAATCAAATACAAAGTTTTGACAGTATAATATATTATCTTTACATATAATATATATGTTAATCGTATTTTTAATCATTTTGATATTTAAATTTCACTCCATAACCAATAAAAGTTATTGAAATGTGTAATTTGTTTGAGATTCGCCAATTCTGATACAGCCAAGTATTATAATATGTACTATTTTACAATAAGCACACATGATTTGTACTATTCTTATTACACACCTGTATATATGGGTAGAAAATTATTTATTTAAAGTCAAATTAAAAGGACTCTTCCTGTAATTGCAGCTGATTGGAAGTATGTAAGTTTATAGTCTTAGATGACTATTTAAACAGGTAAAAAATTAAAAGTATCTAAAAATCGAATGTGATCTTCGAGCTAAAAGATAATGAAACGGTAGCATTTCTTTTGAGACATTTCTTTGGTGTGCTTTAAAATATTTATCACAGGCTTTTTTTTAAATGATGCAAATATAAATGAACTTGATTTAAACGTTATTTTACTTATTAGTAACCTTGTTGGGATTTTCATATGGAATCTTCAACCAAAAGATCGTTATTGCTTATTGCTGATTTGATTATTTTAAGCCGTCGTCTTTGGCGAAGGCAGCAAGTTGAAAATTAATTCCCACGTCGTGGTTATTCCTGCATGAGTTGAAATTTATTTGTTATTCTGAGTCAAATATATATATTTTGATATTTGAAATCAATTTACAAGATATGAATAGAGTTATGTGAGGGAAGAAAGTATATATAAAAGACTGTAAATCTATAACGGGGACGGAATACGACAACAATGAGTATGTATAATGTTTAGTAACTAATAATGAATGTATGTTTGTTTTTTTTTTGACCCGTATGCGTTTCTTTGTCGTTCATCCAATTGCGATAAAGCTTTGGTGATTGCGATAAAACAAGGCAGAATAAACACAAAATATAGTGTATCCTAAAGCACTTCAATAAACAGAATTAAAACACAAACAATTTATTTATTTGAGTATCATTGCATCGCATGCCGGGTACTCGTTAGTATTTAATAAAATATAAATTTATTAAGACAATAGTCAGACACAGAAGTAAAGTAATTCTTCCACGCTAAATTTACTATCGTTTTATCCATTTAACATTATAAAATATTTCATACGGCTTTTTGTTTATCAGATAACAATAAATAAGTTTCGGTAGACATTCTACAGTATCTCACTAAACTAAATATTTAATTTGAACGAGAATTTACAAATAAGAATTCCGACGTCTTATAAATTTGTGTTATATATACTCCGCGGCAATAAAACGTAATGAGGGGAAATGTTTCCTCGTAAAGTCAAGAAGAAACAACATATTTCATGGAAGTCACGATTTATTTTACAACAGATAATCTCCACTCAAACACATAAAAACACTACGACACGACCCGTAATCGAATTGGTCAAAATAGGTACAAATTGTGACTTGCTTTGATAGAGCAAGTCTAGGCTACACGTTAAAAATAATTCGCGATTTTTTGTTTCCTTTTTTTAAAAAAAAAGAACACACAGTACTTAGAAAATAAAAAATACAAACATCTGTCATGAAAAAATTCGTTGACGGTGATTTGTTTTAATAAACGTAAGTACGGTATGGCACGCCATTTTTTCAGGATTTCAAAGGAATACCTAAGTTTATAAAATAGTTTGGCAATTTTATTTTTCAATCAAAATATTAATTTCTGTTCGATGTGCCGTCTAAAATTCTATCTAACATAAGTACACCCTATCCTAGAAACCGGAATTTTTGCCAGTTCTATTTATTTTAAACATTTTATTTATTGAATTGGAATTTATTGGGTAGAAATCATTTAATAAGGTGCAGAAGTAGTAAAGTGTTTTAGTTCTACAAATAGTATTGTATATAAGTAGAAATACAGTGAGTTAAATAAACATTTTTTCAGTAATCTGGAATACCTAAGTTCACATTGTTTACATACAAAAGTCGGTCCCTGTGATCTAGTGGCAAGAGCTTTGTCCGAGTGATCAGGGGCCCCTGTTGAATTCCCGGCAAGGTCAGATTTTTTCAATTGAAAAAAAAGAGATCTTGGGAGTATGTTATTTATCTTTGATTTTGTGCACAACTGATTCATTATTTATCATCGAGTTAATCTCGTATGACTTTCACAATTAGGAATATTTGGCGCATTGGCGTGAGCTGTAATGCCAAATATTTTTTTTTTTAAAAAAAAGATGCCTTAATCAATGACCAACAAGTATTTGGTAATAATATTTATTTAAGTAAATGGGGTTCAACTCTATTATATTATTTAAGCTTTTGTGAAACTCATTTTGCACGACAGTTAGTTGTTTAACTGACATCAAATAGAAGGATCAGGTATCATTTTCTAATCCTTGTATTATAGCTGCAGATCCTAGATGTTATTACTGTTATTAGCGCTAATGGATTAGTCTAGAAAGCCAAACGATTGCCCAAGGGGTTTCTGATCTTCTCTGGGACAATATGAGAAATATTGATAAAAGTCCTCCATCTCTACGTGGCATCATTAGTAAAAAGGGTTTGAACCCTATATATGTTTGCGTACAAAATAAAACCATTAGAGTACTTCTCCATTTAATTGAGTTCAGTTTACCAACAATTCATCGACGTATAATACTAATTAAGGAAAAACAAAAACTTTCTTATTCTTGGATAAAGATAATTAGTATTTACATATTTAGAAAATTTCACACTGTAAGTACTATTATTAATTTCACTATACATACGACAAAACTTATATTATAGAAACTTTATTTTTTGAGGTCTACTAAGATATATTAATATCACTTTTTCTGTCCGGTTCGTGGTGCGGTGGTCAACTTCGTTGGCCGCCCGGGTTCGAGTCTCTGTACGAACAGATTTTTTTCAGTCGACTTGAAAGCAATGGGTGTTTGTGCTGTTTGAAAATCTATTCCCCACCTTTACGGGTCGTTTTAGCTGGGCGAATCTGGGCGAGGCGATCCGGCGCAGCTTTGAAAGTGGCAGAGTTTTAAAATATCAAACGGTCCTCGCCCATGCAAGTGTCATATGTAGGCGAAGCGATCCGGTCAGGACGGCATATGTCGCAAGTCGCCTCAAGTGCGCATTCATGGCGCACACGAATCGCTTGAAAATATGAAACGGTCCAAGCTCACCAGAGCGTTAATTGCGTCTGGCCGAGCGATGGCACATAAGACCTTTGATCAACTACGTTTTAAATTGACTGGATTCGCCTAAATTCTCTTGCCGGTTCGCGTCGCTTACCTAAGACACGGGGTTACGATCCCAAAAAGCGGCGCGTAGCGAGAGCGATTGGCTAACTACTAGTCCCAGTCTTTGAATCGTTTCAATCCCTACTCGCTTTGAAATATGAGCGTGAGAAACTGAGTAGCAAGCAGTTATCGTAGAAAAAATGTAGAGATACACTCCGTGAGTGAAACTTGCTCTATGTTGGGAGTGGACATAGTAAAAAAATATATTAAAAAAAAACAGTATTAACCATCTTTACTACAAATTCATCGAAGACTGTTATTTATTTGCAACCCTTTTTTATGGTGGGTAAATATTGACAGATTTGATTTAGGTATACGCTGCAGCTTTATTTATTTAAGAACAATTGTTGCACCCTAATAATTTTCCATGCGTGCAATGTCTTAATGTTTTTACAAAACATTGAGGAATTAATAAATATATTATTTTTACTATCAATTAATATGTGGTGGAAAACGTTTGAAATGTCCATGAGGAAAATAACAGCGATAGTATTGGAACCATTTATAGAAAGCGTAAAGCGTAATTAATTATTTTGGTCATTGTGGCACAGTTTAATGGAATTTTATAATGGATATTAGATTTTCCAGCATGACAAACTGCATATTTGCTAATGGAATAAACATTTACAAAACTATTTGCTGACATCCAGTAATTGTTAAAATGTTATATTATTGATTTATTTCATACTCGGAAATAATTACATGTTTGGTTTCATTCGATAATGGATATCAAATCCACGCATCAGTTATTGTCGTAATTCTTTGTACGACAAATATTCAGTTCATTTAAATTTTGGTTATCTAGGGTATTGCAGTTACATACGCTTATTATCATAATGATATCACTAAATGGATATCGATTATCCATTCACTACTCGTTATTTCAGCTCAAGTGTAATTATTTCCAAGCTTTTGACCTAACGCAGAGTTTTATGGAAGCAATTTTGAAACTATACATAAATATACATATTCTGATAATACAGGAAAAATAGATTGTTGGTTAATCGATCTCTTTTTAATATATATTGAATATATGAAAAAATAACAAACAACATTCATCAAAACATAAATCAAGGACTGCTTTGAAAGTCGATTTATGAAAGTAATCATTCGAAAATTTGAACCAATACACAATAAACCTTCGTAGGACTATCCTTGAAAAACGACTCTCAGGCCGAAGGGGGGTAAAAAAAGACTCCAGTGTTTTGGCCTTATTGGCATAGACTGCAATAAAAAAATGATTGATTATGCTTTGACGTATACTTATACATCTTTCTGAAAAAAAAAATCATATAAAAATCCCTATTTTTCCTATAATTATTCATATTTAAGTCGCGCATGAAAACGACGACGTTTCCACTCCAACGGCTATTTAACATTGAATTTATTTGGATTAGGACAGGTTTCGCTCACCACGAGCATTATTAACTAGTGATAATGTTCAGTTTTCTTCAGCTGATAATTTTATTTACGCGCGAATCCGGTTCTGATCCAAATAAATTCAATGTGGAAAATATCGGTATTAAAATCAGTGACGGTGGTGACGGGGTGCTGGGGGGTGCAAAGGAAGGATTCAACTATTTTTCCGTACTACGGAAGAGAAACAGTTGGTATTGCGAACATCTGAATTGAAAGTCCATGCAATAGAAGTGTTTTAAAATCCAATGAATAGGAAAGAAATCTTGCAAAAATGGTTGAATCTTCTATTGCACCCCCCAACACCCCGTCACCAGCCGTCACTGATTAAAATTATTGTATTATTTGTTTTACCTATACAGAATCTTCGATTCTTTTTATTAGACTTTAATGCTCATTGTCTAAGTTCAACTGTATAATACAGCCTGTTATTCTTTGGTGAATGATATATTTTAGGAAAATAAATATCAACAATAATTATTAAATTAATTTAGTGAAATCAAAAAGTGCATTCGAAAAACTATACTCCATTTAGATGATAATTTATATAACTGTATCTATGGTATAATATGACTAACTTTAATAAAAATAAAAATACATTTTTAGTCCTATTTCCACATAAAATTTATTTGATCAGGACCGGTTTCGCTCATGGCAAGCATTGTCAATTGATAAGGAATACAATAAAACAGTGATATTTATACAAAAGTTAAGTATGAAAAACAAGGTATGGCAAACAATTGGTAAAACAACTAAGCAAATAAATTTAAGCAAATTACAAGGAAAATAAGTCTTATAAGGAAAACATTACAAGGATAAATTATAAGAAAATAGATGATCAGTTGAAAATGCTCGCCATGAGTGAAACCGGTCCTGATCAAATAATTTTTTTGAGGAAAAAGTACAAAAAATGTATTATTATATTTATTATAATGCCTTTCCGCCAAGTATTGACAGTGAACAACTTAAATATGACTAACTTTATCCATTTTATGTTATTCTCTTGTTAAGATCGTGTATAGAAAAGGAGTTAATTAAAACCTAACTTTCACGCGTAATTAAAGTTTCCATTCACGCAATATAAAAACAAGCAGACTTATAGGAATAAATTTGACATTTATCCACTACAAGTAAATATAATATAAATGATATTTCAATTCTTCTGAAGAATGTTAGTACGAATATACCGAGTACAATAGAAACATGACAATTTCTCTTAAACGTAGTCCCCTATACAAAACGGTGATATAAAGATGTGTTCTAAAAGTAATAACTACAGTGTTTACTGTAAACGGTGTGTGCGAAAGAAAATTTATTTGTTGGGAACGTTGTGTATGAGAGTCTTTATACTCGGTACTGCTATAGCATGGCTGTATCTTAAGTCTACCTCTTACAAAATACATTGTGAGCAAAGCAAAAGTTTATTATATTGTAGCTACGCTGGTATGTAGACAGTGTGTTGTTTCAGAAACAGTGTTTCTGTAAAGTAAGTAAAATTGTTTTTACTTTTTAATTGCAAACATTTTACGCCCATAAATTAAAAGTTTATCTATAAGCTAAGTACGATGTGTTTTATTTAATTTTAAACTATTTTGGTTATTATCAAAAACATTGGATAAGTTGGTGTCTATCGTTTTTATTTTTGATGATCTTTTAAATTTAGTTGATGCTAATGAAAATCACCGAGAAGTAAAGGGTCTTATAAGGACGCTTGGTTTTGAAATGTAAATAAAACAAGTTGTTTGTGAGATTTCGACTAAATTTTAATTTCATTTGTAAGTATATTTTACGGCATTAAATATGGAATATAGCATCAAATGTCTGCCAATATCCATTCATTATAAAATGGGCCATGTCGCTAAAGTTGACTTTTTTGACAAATTTGGGTAAACTTCCAACTGCTCCAGAACCCAATCAGGCGTTGTCTGCGGTCGTTTACCTGAAGTTCCTTGGTTAGTTGGATTTTATACGGGTGCAGACATAAGGCCCGATTCAAAATTCGCCAAGTTGAAGTCGCAGAAAAGCCAAGTTCTTGTGAACAACGAGAAATAAGCTGCCTTGGGTTTTCCTGTACACTTTCACACACAGCAGCAATGTTTTCACCGGATATTGTATTTTGATGACGTACAGGTAGGTGTTGGCCGATTATTTACCAAACTAGTTGACTCAAATTTGGCCACTAAACAATGAATAATCTACTCAGCAGGACAAAGTAACATATTTTGAGCGTCCCTATTGAAATACCCTTTATATATTGATTATATGCCTCGATGCTTTATAATAAATAAAGACACACATACATTAATTTTTTGTAAGTACAATGCTTACGGAATACGTAAATTTGTGCTTTTGCTAATTAGCCATCAAATGCGAGATAACTTGATAATTACCAAAGTAATTAAAAGAGCACGTAAAGAAAGTGTTGATAGCCATTGTATTAATGGACGATAATTTATTAGCACTATATTTAAAATTTCAGAGCAATTATTTTCGAGTATATATTACAAAAATATTAAAATCAAGACACGGTGTCACAAATCAATGATCGAAGCAGAGAGAGAGTGTGTGTTTATGCATGTATGTGTGTGTGTGGTGCGTTACAAAAAAAAACAAGAAATCAACAAATGTATGTATGTACATAAAGAATGGATAAGTATTGTCATTAACAATTTTTCTTTTATCATATCAAGTACAAAAGTAAAAGATTAAATAGGATTTTCTTAATATTACCGTATTATAATGGAGTTCTACCAAGTAAATGCCTACTCAATCAATAAATATGATTTTCTTCTTGTCTTTTGAGCGATTTATTTTTTAGCAGCTTATTTTTAAATCAGATATGTGCAAAGTTACTAGTTTTTTTTTTTTTTAATTTACTAAAAAAACACAATAATGGTGGTGATGATCAAAGAAAAATATTAGGTACCTATATCGAAAAAATAACGATGCGACTCTATGTAGATTTTTTTGAAATTAGCATACAAATATTCCTTATATTTTTTATTCATTTTAAACCTGCGGCTCAGCTGAGAACAGTTTCAAGAGTGCAGTAAAGTAGAACAATATCGTCTCCGGCACCGTACAGATTAAAACAATTCGTCCAGATTGGAATGAATCGAATTTTGATATGGATATATCACTACACAACACTTATAGTATAAACTTATATTTTATAGGCTGGCTAAAGTATTACCCTATTAGATAAAAGATCTGTTTTGATTTTTTTGAAATAGACGAAACCCGGGTCGTTAGTCAAAAAATATGGAAATGTATGACATTCAAACGATTATAATTTTGCATTGAAATTCCATCATGTACCTTCAATATTTCACTTTGAATTATATTAAAAGTATTATGACATTTTTTTTTGCTTATTCCGCAATAAATTTACTTAAGATCATGAACGGTTGCAAGGGAATAAAAACAACAAAACAGAGTGTCTTATACAAAAAATAATAAAAGCAAACAAATTATAATAGAAATATGCAAATAATTTAAAGAAAATAAAAGCAAAATTATACATTATTGTGGATTACAGAGGACTGGAAACTTTTGAATTTCGATATCAAATTTAAATCCTTTGAATTTTGTATTTTTCCATGAGCTTTTTGCTAACGATCCATTCAGGTTGCATTAGAATTAGGGACTCCAATTACCGAATAGCGAAACTCGGGTCAAAATGACAAAATGATTTAATTGCATTAGAATTAGGGACTATACTCAAGTAGTTTCAGATGTACTAAAATATATATTATTAATTCAAAAAATTTTATATAAATAGATGATAAATAAAAAGATAATTTAATTGCATCAATAGATTTATTTCAATTTATGAGACATACATATTTCGAAAATAGTAGAGAATTAAACGTCTCAAATTTTATTTTGGTTCGAAGCTTTGTTTTTTTATTCGTGCAGTAGAAAAAACTCTATCTTTACTGTGGACGTCGACTTAAAAGTTAACAATGGATTCAATAGTTCTTACAAGATGTGTTGTCCTCTGCTTGAAAAAATCATTATTTATAAATAACGAGTATTACTCGAGTATTTTTCAAATTACTCGAGTATCGATTTTTCGTTACTCGAATAAGAGTCTCTAATTAGAATTCACAATACAGAGATCCAGTAGTCCAATGCAGTGAAGTTTTTAGGACTTACGATAGATAGTAGACTTAAGTTTGACGAACACATTTCGATTAAAAAGCATCAAGTTAATGCTAAGAAAGCGTAATAGTGTTTTATTTAGTAATGCTAGGAGCAAACTTTCCCTTGAAATTAAAAAAAGGTGAATGACCTCTTATAAAAAGAAGCTATAACTACATTACAAATATATTTGGTTCACAATTTTTCATAAACCGTCCTTTTTAAGGCGCGCCACCAAAAATCCTTTTATTGCCAAGCGATTTTTTAGAGAATCCAAAACCTCCAACGCAACTACATCTATTTGTAAATCTAAATATAACAAGATGATAAATTGAATAAATTTCACCTTTTCCGCCGCGAACTGTTTCCCAGCGGTTGGTATGCTCCCAAAGCGGTATGCCCAGTAACGAATATTAACACGACTTTTAGTTGGCTACACTGCTCGTTTACAATGATCATAAATTCATATTCCTTATATACCCTCATGACATTTTATTATATTTCAACTCTTTATTTTAAGTGTCGCTCGTAAATCATGAATTATTCCAGCCACATATTATGAGCCACGCTAGCCTGTGCCACGACCGCGATCGGACAATACTGAAAATTAATAAAAGCTTCCTCTCTTAACGTTTTGTTTGAGTTATGAAATATTTTTTTCATGGAACTGTGTGATTCATTCTTTTTAATTGAATAACTTTTACCCACGTTGCGAAAAATCTCTTGCTTTTGAATGTGTTGTTTATGATTGTATTGGTATTTTTTTTTATTTGAATAAATCGGTTTGGGTATAACCTTATAACTGCAAAATATTTTATTAACAAAAGCAAAATGTAAGCAAATATGCAACTGTGAGAACAAATAAATTATTATAAAAGAATAACACATTATTAGTACTAATTCCACATAGAATTTATTGGTTCAGGACCGGTTTCGCTGCGGTGCTGATCAAATATTTTTTTGTGGAATAAGTACTACAAATGTGTTATTATTTTTACTATAGTGCCATTCCACCAAGTATTGTCAGTGAACACCTTTAAAGTAATAGCTTGTGTTGCTTTCTTCAACATTTTAACTAAAGTCGGTGTTGTTTTATTTTACTTTGATTTATTTGCTTAGTTGTATAACCAATTGTTTGTCATACCTTGTAGTCTTGCTTAACTTTTGTATAAATATCGCTGTTTTATTGTTTTTCTTATCAGTTGATAATGCTCGCCATGAGCGAAATTAGTCATGATCTTATAAATTTAATGTGAAATGAGTATTGACAATGCTTTATTTTTGATATAATAATGCTATTCCACCTCGTATTGACAGTGAACACCATAAAAGTTGTATTTTTATCTTATTGGAATATCGGCTGAATGCTCATCCCGTCATTCCATATTATAATTTTAACGTTTAAATATTGGATACATAAATTTTTTATTATCACAGGGTAATGTCAGATGTATTTAATATTACACAAAAATGTCATCAATCTTGACAAATTGGATTCCTGCAAAGTTTTCGACGGTATTTTTCCTGCAAAATATTTTTGAATCGCACACCAACAAAAATTGACGTCATATTTCACTTCGTAAAATTACATCTGTACACAACCGTTCTGCGCGCCTGCTTCACACATCACGGTATGAATTCTATTTTCACTGGTATTAGATTCCCTCCGTGAAGGCCTGCCAAACATTAAACGGAAAATTCCATTTTTGCGGTTACATCTCAACCATAACGAGTTGCTTATACTCGAATGCTTATCTTCAAAAAAAATTCATGAATTTTAAGAGTTACTTTGCATTAGAGGTCTGCACGGGCTCGGGTTAGGCCCGGCCCGTGGGCTGGGTCGTGCCGGGTAACGAGGGCTTCGAGCCCAGGCACACAAAAAATATTTAAAAAATCGGGCTATTTCCGAATGAGTTCACCATTATCGTAAATCTAAGTTTAATACTATAACAACTTCACGTACTCGTATAACATCTTTCGACGCCTTATTCGTTTATTAAAAACTTTATCTTCTCGTATAAACATATAAACTTGATAGAAAAACTCGCATTGTTCTTAATTTAATGACTGCTGTCACTATATTACTTTTTAATGATGTCTGCTGTTGATCAGTTTGTGCCATACGCATAATAAGATCCCGAATTAAGTATTTCTTAAATGGTTGTTTCGATCGGTCACAATTCGATTTGTGAAGTTGATTTACCAGCAAGAAATGGGCTTTTTCAAACAAAATATTTTAATAGTGGAAACTGGAAACCAAGGAGACTTTGCTGGTAACCAATTTATGTATGTTGTTAAGTTATTAAGTTATTTAGAAGAAATGTATTTTGCAAAACTGCACACACGATTATTGGTGAGTCAATTTTAATTTTTACTAGAATTGTTGAAAAAAAAGTCGATTTTTTTCGGGCAAGGTTGAAAAATGTCGGGCTCGGACCGGATGAAATTTAAAAATTTCAGCCCGTGCAGACCTTTACTTTGCATTAATGCCTTTCAGCTGTCAAAACAGACTAAAGTAAAAAAAACCATGCAAGTGGTTTTATTATAAAACGTTTCAAATAAAAACGACTTTCAATATAGTTTATCCCAATACGAAACTCTTCGTCAATGTTTTCTTTGTCACAGAAAGCTGTCTAAGATTTTTTTAGCTTTTTATTTTAAATTCAAAGTGCAAGAAACTTTATTTTGATAATTGTATATCGAAAAATATATCTACAATCTAACAACTATCAAATTAATCATTGTTTTTTTATTCCTTTTGAAAAAAAAATGTTCAATAATTTAAATTATCGACTGAAGGTGCTTGATGGAATTTCAATATTAAATTTGAATCGTTTGAATTTTGTACTTTTCTGAGAATGTAGTCGCTAACGACCCGAGTTTCGCCTTTAGGCATCTTCAGGAATTTCAGTTCAAGTACATTCGTGCATTCAGTTTTTGTTGAACTGAGAATGATTAAAATGTAAATTTTCTTCTACAGCACTATTCGTATAATATAAACATAAACACTTTTTTAAAAAACATTTTTCATCATTCAATCAATTTTGTTTATATTTGTCAACATATTCCGCTGGAAATTTTCAATCGTTAGCAATTAAATTATTAACCTTGAAAATAATAGTGCATATGATAGCCGTGAGATATTTTTAAGTTTGAAATTAAAAGATCATTAAACTACATACCTATATCAAATCAATTTACTCAATAGAGTATAAACGACTAAAAGAAATATGATTGAATGATTTTTCACAGACGTTCTTGTGATCAGTAAAAATGAGAGAATCGTAGTTTTGGAAACGTCTTAGTGTATTAAATACTTTATTTATACCACCACTAGACGTGTCCTGTGAATGACATACAAAAAGGCAAAACAAGTACTTATATCAAGTATCATTGATTTATCTTTCATTTAGAAACTATTATATAGTAGCAATGAATAAAAATAGCTTCATGCCACTGTATCTTTATTAAGACATTTTCATTTCATAAAATTTTATCGTTTTCAGAAGAGTTTTTTTGGAAAATGAAAAAATCTGCTTAAATAACATTATCTCAATTTGATAGAAAACAAAGTTAAAACATTTTTACTGCTTATGAAATATTGGCTTTGTTATGTTTCGTAATATTATTGGAAAACAAGCCGGCCAGACTGTATTCATTTCCCGTCCTGTATAGATTTAACTGGACTGCAGCTTTCCGGAAATTGTTTGTTTGATGCAAATCAAACAAGACGATTCAAACGTAATTGAACCCATTATGTACTTTAAAGTTCGATTATTTGTTTGCCATCCAAATTTTCTCGGAATCTGAATCGAGATTGCAGTTTATCGAGTTTACTTTGCCATTGGAAAAGTCTGTATTTAAATAATTTCAGAACTACGATCAGAACTTAAAATCGTAAAAGAGTAGTCCAAGGGATAAGGAAACCTTTTCATCTTGGCAGACAGCAACTATTCAAAATATTTGTAATCTAATACAGTAGCTTCAATGAGATACACTTAAATTTTTCGTCCCGGTGGGTAAGACAGATTACCACCACTGCTATTTTATCTTAAATATCTATCTTAATATAAGTTATACAATGTGTAAGCTTTTGGTATTCTTAAATCATTGTTTTTACATCTTTTGCAGTAAAAAAATATAATTTTGATCGACTAGTTTCGTCGCAATTAAATAAAAAAGTAAATAAATCGGACAATGTCGGATTATTATTGGCCGAAAACCATTTATATCGTTGCTACAAATTGCCAAAATTCAAACTTCACTGCTCATACGCGATAAGATAACGTTAACGTCTCAAGCGCGCCTCTTTCAACGAACGTTTCAAATCAAATGGATGCTTTGTACATGAAGGGTACGGGGTACGATGTACAGTGGAGGGAGATAAGCGGTCACGTTCTCAGTTTTGATATCGTCAGTCTGGAATAAACATGAGCGTGATCAGGTTGCTTCATCATGTGCGACTTAAAATATGAATAAAAATAGAAAAAAATAGAGATGTATAAAGATAAGTTACAGCATAATATAATATTTTTAATGCAATCTATGCCAATAAAGCCAAAACAAGTTATTTTTCAGGGACAGTCTTCCGAAGGTTAAAGGTGTATAATGCCGTACACCAAAAGGAAATTAACTATTAAAATAAGTTACATTTCAACAATAATCATCGACTTTAAACTTAACGTTGCATAATGGTGAGATATTTTGACAGTATGTATTTATATTTCAACCCTTTAACTCAATTGAAAAGAATAACATGGCCTTATATTCTTCATACCAACGTTTGCACCGCGTTGACAACCCAACACACAAAATATGACTCCAAGCCTACGGCGATGGCTAGGATAAGATGAGAAAATAAAACCAAGGGTAAAAAATATTACAGACATAAAAAATGGATATGCACAAACGGTATGCTTCGTAAAAATACCTTATTAATTTTAATTCTTGTACCGGTGATGTTTAAAATCTAACTTTTTAATTTGTCTAAGATTTCAGTGGCTAAATTAGTCACACTGTTTTCTATTTTCAAGCACACTTATGCACGGCTTTAAATCAATTCTGTTCAGATCTATTTGAGCAATGAATGTGAAAGGTACACTCCGACTTATTTAACAGTTCACTCGAGTGTGCGGCAGCCATTAATACTAAATAAATGTTCTCTCTATATGACATTATAATCCACCTACCGCACTTAGCCCACGCGTTCAGTCTATATCAAAGTAGGGAATTAAAATCTTTCGAACTCTGGCAATCTTTTTTTTTGCAGGCGTCATCCATGACATTCTCACATCGCCTCTCTTTCGAGTGCATAAGTGGCGTGGGCAGTCTGTAGACTCACTTTTCTGTGCTTGATGGTAAACATTATTATTATTATTGATTGAGTAGGCATTTACCTGGTAGAACTCCATTATAATATGGTAAGAAAAATAACAATGTATTTTAGTTCTACATAAATTTTATATATTTGTTGATAACTATTTCGGCTTACGCCTTCGTCAGAACTACCTATTATTATTATTATTTGTGCTCGCCATTACGTAAAAATGAATAAAATATCACAATTCTCACAATTATACCTTTAATTCCCTTTCATTCAACCCAATCAATTCAACAAGGAAATCAATATGCACTAAAACTTTAATTTTAAAGTTTGATACAGAGTTAACTACTTTACATTTTATTTGATATCTGTTGATTTAATTGGTGTTAAATAATGTGTTTTATTCTTTCTTCCCCTCTCTTTATTTTTCTACTCTTATAATTGTTTGATACACACATATATTATACTATGTAATATTTCATTAATATATTTTCAAAACGCATGGCTTAATGGCATCAACTGTAATTTCATGTTTACCGTTTTTTTTTATTTTTAATAAACAGATAAAAAAATTCTCTTCTTTTTAACTTTAAATGAATTTAAGCTCTCAATTTTTTTGCTGGCAAGATATTGCAAGGACAACGGACGCTTGATCATATAAAAGAGCATAAAGAATACAAAGAATTTATATAAATAAAGTCAGTACAATCAAATAAAAAATAAATATACGCCTAAAAATATTTCAAATAACGAAAAGAGTACTGCTATAAGTCATCCCTATATGTAGATCAACAGAGAGAGAACATGCTGGCGTAAAAGAGTCGATGGGGTTTAAATTACTTGCAAATTGAATAAATTTAAAAAGGACTGCATATGAAAAATCATACGCAACGCAGAAAAATGTGCCGAAGGGTATGTTTTTTCATAAAAAATGGAATCCGTTGATTTTTGACTTTGTTATGTTCCACTGTACTTTATTCGCCAAAAGATTGACTTGCTTTCTGGTTCATTTTCGTCATATGTTTTGTATTTTATATGAATAAAGGTAAATCCAACATGGTGACATTTTCGTATACTTTTATTTGGTTATACTTGAAATCGCATTTTATTTTACGTGAATAGAATTTTCACGTAGCAATGGACTTTTTATATTTAAAATATGAAAGCTTTTTAAATGTAAAATATGTAACGTTTTTTTTATTCGTCAAAATAATTGGTCACTCGGTAAATTACATTGCTATGGTAAGTGTAAAGATGCTTATTGAACAGATGAAACACGTGTCACTATTTGTAACACAATACGTCAATAAAAACTTCCACAATGATTTCGCCGAACCTATCAAAAGTTTATTTATTGCATTCAAGTTTATAACTCTTAACAATTGACGCTAAAAAATGATACCATCTAAACATGTAATAATAATCATAATTATCATATCAAAGCTTCAATGAAGAGAATCGTTTTAATTATTGTCTTGTTCAACAAAAGACCACTTATTATGGGTACAAGAATTATATAATTATACAATAAGCAAATCAGTATAATCAGTGGTGTAGTGCAGTGGTTCTCACGTAAAATTGACTGTTTTGAATCTTTTATGATTTATCAAATGGATCTAATTATGCATGTCAATTTACTATTTGTATTAAATACACAATAAATATTGAATTTTCATAGTATTTATTGATAAATTAACTTGTAAGACCACATTTTTTTTCATTATCAATATTTAATATGAAGCTGCTGGTGGCCGCACATGAGAACCACTGGTGTAGTGGGACCTGGCACCTGAAAATGAGCCAGGGCGCCGCTCTATCATTTTTTCACTTGTAACTTAATTTTCAAGTACATGTACATATATTTTCAAAACAAAAAAAATACTCAATTGTTTTTTAACTTCTGACCGAAAGAAAAAAAAATAAGGTAGAAATCAATGACCGACCAGGTACCTATCTATTTCTCACTGAGTAAAATATTTTATCACCGAGGTTGAAAATAATTTGTACCTCTTCATATTACTATGATAAAACACATCAATATGATGCTCTTAATAAAAATGGATTAAAAATAATCAGTCGTCCTATCTTTCGGTTTTCACTACAGTGTGTTTTTTTTTAAATGGGAAATCTTCCCTTACGATCAATTTCCGAGAAGCTATGAATAATGACAGTCAAAATGTTTACGTCAATACTAGGTAGTTCACTGTAGATATCAATTAATTTCCTATAAATTAATTTTCCATACGCACGTCGGTGACAGTCGCGCTTCGGTACAGCTTTCGGAATAATCCATCAAAGTTTTTTTTATCAAATTTATAGGCATAATAAAATGTGTCAACGCTGCATTGGACCGTTTGGTTTATCCAGGCGTCATCTGTTGCCAGAGAGCCGAATCATAAATCACCAGTCAGAGTCTTAACTCCATGGAAACGAAATGACACTCGAAAATATTTTTCAAAGCGCAGTTAAGAGTTACATAATGCTGAACTTTCAAAGTGAAAAAACAACGCGACGCAGTTTTATTCTACTTGTAACTTTTTTGACACACAGTTTCAAAGTTTTATACACTTATAAATAAACAATTACTTAAGCCGTTTTATAACGTGACAAATAGAAAAATATCTTGCTCACGAGCTTAAAGCTTTCCACTTGGTATAAACTAGTGCAGTTTTTTCTCACGTAAAATTTGGCTGTGGCCGCATTAGGAACATAAGTGGTCATACGAAAATGATTGGTGGCCGCACCAAATTTTTGTGTTGAGTCTTTTTTGTCAAAAATACCTAAGCATGTATGTGCTTGAGTTTTTGTGAACTAACAATTCTTGATGCACAATATAATAAATTTTCAGTGGCTTTGTTGACAAATTAACTTTAAAAACACATTCTTATTAAATATCAATATTAACTATCAGGCTTTTGGTGGCTGCACATGAGAGCCACTGAACTAGAGGCATGTATGGGCTCCGGTAAGCCTGCGGGCCCGTGCCCAGCCCAGCCCGTGAACCAGGTTAGGCCGGGTAACGAAGATTAGGACTCGGGTGGACTAGGTACACAAAAAATAAAATATAGATCCGATGATTCCGGATGTATACGCAATTATTGTATATGTTGACACCGCCTTATGTGGTAGGTCATCAGAACTCTCTCGAACGATCTATTGTTCACCTCAGTCAATGAGTCAGTCGATATCAGGAAATAAATTCATTCTTATAATAATCTATATTGCAATCTATAGCGGTGCAATGTAGAGTTATTTCAATTTCTCTTATCGCTTGACGCCCGACAATGCATGTGCTTCATAAAAAAGTTCATAAGGCGATAAATCATCCCTTATCAGCGGGCGCATGTGTTAACGATTTTTGAAACGGCCATTGTTTTTTCTTTCTAAAGTAACCGTTTGTTTTCATACAGCAGTGAGAGATTGGACTGCATTGAGAATGCACGCGCCTAATCCTCTCCCTCAGAATTAAATTCGCGTCAAATTCCTAATATCTTCTTCGCTATCGTAATATTTGTGTGTTGTATAACGTCTGTGTAAACGATAAACAGTAAAATAATGGATGCTAACCGCAACCACAAAACGCTTTGAGATCGTCTTTTCTTTATAAGAGTGCCATGTTTCTCCTACTCCGTCCCCAAAATCCCTCTTCCTGAGTGTCGGATAGGAGGCTCCTTCTCGATTTACGAGGGAGCCGGAATAAAGGTCTTCTCAATATAAATTGCAATTTGATGAGTTAAAATTAAATTGTTTTAAATGTTGAAAAAACTGTCAGGCTTAGGTCAGGTTACGGGTAAAATTTTCGGGAATGAGACTCGGGCTCGAGCCGGGTAGAATTTGTAAATCTCGGCCCGTGCAGACTACTTGTAAAAACTCTCAAAGTAAAGAACTGAAACAACGACATCATACTTCATACATAGAGTATTTTGTGACATAGAAATACACAACATCGATGTTGCTTGGGAATAACCTGATAATATATAAATGATAATAAATATAACTATTGAATTTACGGAAGGAATATTCAAAAAAAGGTGCAAACATATACACTATTAATATAACTGTGTTTATTCCACGTATTGTGTTACTGATTGTGACACGTGTTTCGCCTTTTTCACAGACATCTTTGTGCTGTATAAAGGATTATTTAGTAAATAAACCTATTTTCATTTTAGTAGATGAACCTATCATTTACTAAAGCAACGTTTGCTATAGTTAGTCCCAAGATGCCTATGAAAGAAGTGAAACACGTGTCACAGTTAGTAACGCAATATGTGAAATTATCAAAGCTATTTTATAAAAAAAAAAAATCCACGAAGCTACCGCCGAATCCGTTGAAAGAAATAAATTACTTTCTGAATTTCGATTATTCCACTTATCATCGATTAAGCAAAGAATTATCAATATCTATGGCACTTTTTTCAAAAATCAATCATCATTCATTTAATGTTGTTTATTGCGAATTAAACTATGAATTTGGCAAATATAATACACGGTAGTACATAAGATATAACAAAACAATAATTATTCAACAGATAATGGCATAAAAGACACAACATATTATTTATATAAAAATTATGAGAGTAAAAACAAAACACCAAGTTCACTGCTGAAAATGTACACCACAATAGGCAGTGAATTGATCAACAGAACAGCTCTTGTGACTCAAATAATCTACGTGACAAACAAGATCTGATGAAAAAAATGTTTAGTTTTGGTTACATCCACGTCGGTAAAAATTTGGATATTCCTAAACATTACATACATACGTACAGTCAAGCATGATTTTTCAGTGAAATTTCGATCCTTTTATAGGTAATTAAAGTTTAATGATGGATGATATTGCAGTGTCACTTCTTCTTCATGCTAAACGGTATACTCAATTATATGATTTAATCATTTTAATATAATCATAATATATGCCGCAGTAAGACCATCGTATTTGATTGCTATGCAACTTCAATTAAATTTGTGTTGTTCCAAAAGAAGTAAAACACGGTAATAAATAAGTTTATTCGTATATTCATGTTTTCTGGCCAGAAATTGAGTTTATTTACTTGCCTAAATAATAAAATATTTTATTGTCTAACAGTGGGGTATATTCGCGGCAGAGTTTCTTAGAATTGAAAATCGGTAGAATAAATATACTCAATATATCTCTATTTTATTTTCTTTTCAGCTTCGAGGTTATTTTGAAGGGTAAATAAGTTAATAAAAAATCGAGTTTACCTATTTTGTCTGAGCTTATTTAGATTTTTGTTAAAAATTTCAATTTACAACTAAAGCTCTGAGGAAAAAATAAAATCAGTAGAAAAATGGTTTTTTGTAGATATTTAAAGAATTGAAATAAAAAAAGAAACAAGCTCGCGGAATGACAAAAAGTTCGTTTTGCTTTTGGTAAATTCTTTTGGCGCTACTAAAAAGGCCATTCTAGGAAATACGGGAGAGTTTCTCAGTAAAACAAAATACAAGAATGTATGTAGGTAAAGGTGCTTCAAAAACTCAATTGATTTAAATTGTTATCTTACCTCGCTTTGAGTGGCATAGTTTTTGATTGGAAAAGTTCCATTTAGTCAAGATTGCTGTTTTAATATGACGTTGGTATATATTTGATTCAGTCTTATTGTTTACACGAAAGCTTTACTCTTTTTGTTTGATGTTGCTTGAGATTGTCTTTATTGAAGACTTATTATTATTACTACAGTAATAAACATATATTTTTACATATAATATTTAAAATAACTTTAATTATTCCACGTAATGTGTTACTAGTTGTGACACTTATTGTGCCTGTTTCAGAGGCATCTTCGGATTTAATATCGTATAATTTTCAAGTAATAAAACAAGTTGATATATTTCTAATATTTTAAAATGATAAAATTACAAAATGTAGTTTGGAATATTTCCTTTTTACGGGAAGCAAAGAGGGGGTTATAGAACCAAAGCAAAGCAAACAAATAATGATGTTTACTACTAATGGCGTAATGATACAAAATTTTAACTAATGACATGCAATCAATCAGGAATGGGTTAAACCTGTCATTGGAAATAATGTAAGCATTGGCGAGCAACTTGTCCTATTTAGGATATTATTTAACAAAACTTCTTTACTGTTGAGACTTTTATCTATTTCCAAATATTCTAAACTTTCATTGCAAGGTTGCTGCCGAATACATCGAAAGTATATATTTTTACTATTGATAGACTCACTATATTGATTATTGCTTCTAATATCAAGTTAGCTCACTTAGTTTTGACCAAGGATTGCAGTTACGGACGAATATATCAAAAACGATACTGAAAATTTCATCTCTATATATATAAAAATCTCGACACAAATCTTTGTCGCCAAACTCCTTCGAAACGGCTGGACCGATTATTATGAAATTTTGTATGTATATTTGTTAGATATGAGAAAAAAGGTTGTAAAGTATATTTCATACCGCTAAGTGAAGGATGTCTCTATCAAGACGTATTTTAATATTTCTGACATCTGTCATTATTTATTATTTTTGTTGTTAAATCACAGAGGACGCGCGTGAAGTTTGACATTTCATACAGCGAATTAAATTTAAGCTTTGCAAAGCAGTCGTAAGAGGCGCTTTTCATAATCGTATGAAAATATATCACATCAAAGTTTATATATATATCCAGCAAATAGTTTAACAGAAAGCAGTGCAAGAATGCTACGCAAATCATTTTGATTCTCTTCAATAAAGCAAATGCCTTGCTGCCACGTGAATTACATTCATTTCAATGTAATTCACGTGGCATTCATTGATTTTGCACATTTATTTTCCATATTCATTTTGAGTATTGATTTTGACTTAATAAAAAACTAAATTTAATTCAGCTAATACGTTAACACATCTATTGATTCTGAGGCGGTACGAAGTTCGCCGGGTCAGCTAGTATGTATATAATATCGGTATTATAAAAAGCAAATATGAGTTGTTTTGTATCAAAAGTAGAACTATCCCATATTTTTCAAAACTGAACTAATGCCGACACATTATTCTTTTGACCATAGTGTATGGCTATCAATAAAATAATTGTATAAAAATCATGTACGTGTGTGGTATAAAAATGTTAAAGAAAATCATGGTTGGTATCAAAATAAAAACGGTTCATGACTTTGGAAACAAAAGTAGAATGGTTTGGTCAGTAGTATGAACTTTCAACCAATCACAGAGTTATCCTTAGTGATGTTGCAATGTGGTCGTTTGTGGAATGTGGAAATTTTACGTTTCAGGCTTTTATTGGCGTTGTTAAATAGAAAAGTAAATGTAAATATAGCTCAAAAAGCAAAATAAACGTTTTTCGTGTTTTTCTAGAAAAGTAGAGCAGTGGATAGTTCTACTTTTGATAATATACGACACATATTATGATTTTATCAACAGCATCTAAGTTTTCATTTTGAATATTAAAATCGATATTTTTTCTATTAGGTGAGAATAAAAACAGAATCCAAAATTAATGAATCATTGTAAATATGATATTTACCTTTCGTTAAAACCATTATTAATCGTGTTCTAAAATTATATCTAATATTTTTGGCATTTGACCTAATTACCATGATCATATTTTCGGTAATTTCCTCAAAAGGCCACTCAAGGCAAAAATTAATTTCTAAATGACAAAGAAAAATGATTAATAGCGATGCAACAAAGCCAGGAGGCTTATGGGAGCGGGACTTTAAAAATGGAAAAGGTCTTAAAATATTCTCAAAGGAGGATATAACTTTACGGGTAGCGTTCCACGAAATTTGTTCATTTAAATCGAAAAATAAATGAATTACCTTTGCTGTATGACCCGCTTACTGCAAAATTAAGGGTTAAAAATATTACACGGTTAAAAAAATTGCAACGTATTTTCGTTATACAAAAATTATAAGATAAATTATTCAAAGCTCTTTCGATTACAATTATTACATGGGTCGCCGTAGCCGAATAGTAGCTCACTGTGGCTCTCTTCATTTTTAATGGTTCGAACCCCCAAATCCCCGAATCAGAAATTTCGAAACTTTTTTCAGTACTCTTGCAACTTCTCATTCATATTTTTTAAATAAAGGTGTTATTTCAATATCAAATTAGTATCGATACAATTTTGCACTTTTCAATATTTTTTTTCACTATAGAAACGCGTTTCACCTTTCGGTATCTTCAGGCATTTCAATTGCACGAATGATCTTGAACTGTTAGTTTATATAACTAATTGTAGTGCGAGCGAGTTCTTAATACATTTTTTTTCCTTAATAAATATATCTTTATCTAGTGAGATTTTTTGCAAATATTTTCACAAACATTTATTGGGATCAGGTCCGGTTTTGCTCATCGTGAGCAATATCAACTGATTCTGGCGATAAATGAAACCGGTCCTGATCCTAATCAATTCAATGTGGAATAAGAACAAATAAATATGCTATTATTTTTTTAAATATTGCCATTTCACCAAGGAGTGACAGTGATCACCTTTAAAGTGTATATGCTGGGTATTTGAACCCGAGAATATCTTAATTAACTCAGCTTTATGCCTGTATTTTTGATATTTAATTACAAGTGCGTGTTGTAAAAAAAGCGTATATTAAGGATGCTTCTCGAAGAAACGAAAAATTGCTTCATTTAGTTTCACAAGAACTGGAATAACAATGTTGTCAATTTGAATTTTATTCTGACACAGTATATTTTATAACTTTACGAAATTATTTGAACTTGCGTATTATACTGAAGTTAAATTACATTATAAATACTTGGGACTCAATTTTCTCCCACTATCATGTTCATTGAACAAATATCGAACAATAAACTAAGTTTTGGTACAAGAACGGCTTTCCAAGACTGTAGTAATTCATTAGACAAGTTGAGAATGAAGTTGTACCTACGACCACATCTAAGGGCGATACTCTTAGAAACTTATATCCCTATTCTATAGCCGATATATAATATATTTTCATTTTGTGTAAAAATTAACATACAATTTAGGATAATCTTAAACCAATGTGACGTTTAGTTTTTGACAGTCAAGTAAATATTCAAAAAAATATAATATTTTTTTTTTTAAACCTTATCTGCTTCCTACTTGGAGCATTTGGACTCCTCACGGAGTTTATCTCAACATGTTTTTTCTACGAGAACTGCTTGTTACTCAGTTGCTCGACTTCTCTTTTTCGAAGAGAGCAGGGATGGAAAGGATACAAGGACTAGGACAGGACTAGTGATTAGCTAATCGCTGTCACTATGCGTCGCTCTTTTGGGATCGGAAAGGTTGGAAGGGATTTTCAACAACACAAACAACCATGCCTTTGAACAAGATTTATCGACTGAAAAAATCCACTCGTACCGGGAATCGAACCCGGGCGGTTCGGCACGCAAGTCAACTCCGTTGACACTACGCCAATAGCTATTCTACAATAGATTTATTAATATCATGATCGGTATTCCTAAACACAAGCATTAAGAACTGATAATAAATACAAATATATTATTTAAACAAAAGCTAAACAAGACTTAAAAAGGTTTGACAAACAATTTGTAATACAAATATGACAAAATAATAAATAAGCATAATTAATATCAAATGGACGAAAGTAAAAATATAAAATACCTCTAAGCAAAAGAAGCTTTTCAGTGTATTAAAAACCAATCAAGTAAGAATGATCATGGACACTTAATTTAGTAAATTTATTTGACAAGTTCTAAAATTTCCATCATTATTTCCATAATTAGATCTTGTAGATCATTATTCATCATCTCAGGAAGAGTAGTGAATGCTTAAAATAGGTAATTTGAAACATTTTTACTTGCTCATTGTTATAAGTGAATTTTAATCAATCGAAATTTCAAACCCTCATATCTTAAAACAGTGCCAAGAGCAGTTAAAACCTTTTCAATGTTAGGTGTCGATGTGTCAAATCAAACAAATATATGAAATGAGGAATTTCAATAATAAAGTCGATTCGCATAAAAAGTGATAAATCGGGTAAATTATGGATATATATGGTCACGGGACAGAATCTCAATCCCTATGAGCTAAGCTCAAAAAATTTATACATACTGGCTTATAATTTTATGTTGTGACTCTACTCTTTGAGTTCTTGTGGATTATTATAAAATGTGGAATCAAAATGATTAAATTTGAAGACTATTACTGATTATTGTATGAGTTCTGAAAGAAGAATTTTTTTTAATATTAGCCTTTAATAAAATAATTCTTTTTATTTTAAACAAATAATAAACTTACGTGACTGTCTCTATCTGTATAATATAATTAGTTGTGTAGTTCGTGGTTGCATTTTTGCTCCTGTAAATTAAAAAACTCGATTTCATACTTATTGCGAAGTATTCTTTAAGATCTTCTATTGTTATAAATTTAAAAAATAAAAAGACGAAACATTTCAAAAAATTCGTAAGCCTTACATTTATTTCATTTAATGTGCTTTTTTTATAAATCTTTACAAAATTTCTGTCCCGTGACCATATATCCATAATTTACCAGAAACCCTACTGTTGTTAATATGCCTTCGATTTTTTTTAAAAGTATTCTTTTATTTCCGTCACACTTTGTAAAAAAAGAATCGAAAAAAAAAATTATGGATCTGATTATATCTTTTTCGCAGAATATGAAGCTTTTAATTTACTCTTAAATAAAAAGCTTAATGTGAGTCAAAGCTTTGCCATGACCCATATAAACAGCTTTTTATTTTTTCTACGCCTAACATGTTACATATAATATTTCATCCTCTTGAGTCGTTGAAAAATTAATGTTCCAAATGTCATCAAATTTGTATGGAAAGCGCACAAGACGGATTTTGACAGCTTCTCAATGATCGATTAATGTATATGACAGACTAAGAGATAGAAATAAATTCCGCTGATAAACGAGCTTGTCCTCGATAGTAATATTATTTATAACATCAATACAGACGGAGAAAAAGAATAAATCTTTTCAACATTTCAATTGAAAACTTTTTTTAATATGTCAACCGCAGTAATACGATAATGGATTTCAGTATTTTTTTTTATTTATTCAATTTCAAAAACCAGTCTGAATTACATGTACAAATGTTTCTCGACCCGAAGCTCGCCATTTTATTTTCGAAATTAAGCCGGGGAGAAACATAATCCTATTGTAGAAGCGAAAAAAAATATTTAATAGTTATTTTTTTTATGCTTGAAATGCTTATCATTTCCTGTTTTTAATTAACACAATGACTGCATATCCAATTTAGTCATAGTAAAAATTTCAAAGGCATACAAAGGTAAAAATTGACACCGCCTTATGTGGTAGGTCATCAGAACTCTCTCGAACGATCTATTGTTCACCTCAGTCAATGAGTCAGTCGATATCAGGAAATAAATTCATTCTTATAATAATCTATATTGCAATCTATAGCGACGCAATAAAAAAGTTATTTCAGTATCTCTTATCTCTTGACGCCCGACAATGCATGTGCTTCATAAAATTGATAAATAACCCCTTATCGGCGGGCGCATGTGTTAACGATTTTTGAAACGGCCATTGTTTTTCTTTCTAAAGTAAGCGTTTGTTTTCATACAACTAAATTCGCGTCAAATTCCTGATATCTTCTTCGCTATCGTATTATTTGTGTGTTGTATAAACAATTAAATAATGGTGCTAACGCCTATACTTTGAGATCGTGTTTTGTTTTAAAGAGTTCCATGTTTCTCCATATCCAATCGAGTGTCTTTGGTCCTTTGGCACATCAATAGTCCCAAAAATCGCTGATCGACACCCAGTGACTTGGGACCATCGAAGTTTGACAACTCGGAGCCCATCCCGCCCTCATGCTCTAAAGGTCATCTCAAAATATATCATCATTGTTTGAAATACTGACAAATTTAAAAAGTACTTTCATTAAGTTTTAATACAGAAGAAGTCGGATACACTAAAACAATAAATGGACGAGCCACAAGGATTAACAATATTACAAACGCACACTTTGATTTGACACAACGTTTATCAAATGTTTTTCATATAATAAAAAATAATAACACATTTTTGTTGCTTATTCCGCATTAGATTTATGAATATTGTGACCGGTTTTGCGAACATCATGATTCATCAGTTAATAATGCTCGCAATGAGCGAAGCCGGTCCTGATCTTAATAAACCTAACGTGGAATAAGTATAAAACAATATGAAATTTAAAATAATAACTTTAAAATAACTGATACCGACTCCGGGCGTGGTATAAAGGCCCAGACATCAAAGAAACCCTACGCCTCCACCGTGCCAGCTTCATGAAAAGCTTAAAGCAGGGTCCCCACCTCTCTTCAACTCTCCAAGCTGTGAAAATATCAAATTTTAAAAACAAACTAAATGCCTCTAACAACTTCGTCAGGACGATGTCTCAAACGTTATGCTCCACCCACCTTTCTCCTACAGCGATTTCTTCAACAGTGGAGGCAAGCGTGGAAGAAGCCAGCAGCCCTGCCAGCTTCCAAACTAACGCGCTAAGAGATAACTTTTAAGCTATGAGCTAGGCTCGTCGATTCAGTTACAGTTAGGGACTGGGCATATCTATTATAACAACAAGTAAACTCCTCAAGTTTACGTAAACATTACGAGCAATTCCTGGTAAAAATTGAACATTTTGAATGATTCCAAGACAATCATTCTCGTAAGGGGTTTTTCTTAAGTGTTTTCCTCACACAAAGCCCTCAGCTGACAGAATCTTTTAGAAAGTCAATACTTAGCTAGCTTACATGCGGGAAAGGGAAACAAAGACTTAGTCTGTATCCACCCTAGCAATAAAAATAGCCAGGAAACTGGGAGCCCGCCTAGCGGACTCCACATATAGTTTCAGCAGGAAAGTAAAGGTAGAGGGAAAAAACCACGTATTGTATTACTTACTGCGATACGTGTTTCGCGTCTTTCAGAGGCATCTTTGGACTTACTATCGTAAAGTTTGCTTACTTATAAAAGATATTTTATAACTTTGTATAACAACGCCATTCCACCAAGTATTGACAGTAAACACCTTGCAAGACACCCCTGATAAAAAGCACTATTTAAACTTTTATCATTTTGAAATTCTAGCAACCAGTAATAAAATAATTACATTTTATGAATCGCGCTAAAATCTAAGAAAAGATTCTTCTTCAGATTTACATTTTTGGATAACTGAGTCATTATTCTATACGCATAGTCATATGAAATAAGCTTATGTTTATTTTTATATTATTATATTGAATCTTTGTTGATATTCTAAACGATTTAACCTTATTTACGATAGTTGAAAAAAAACACATAAAATAAAATATAATAATGTGATAAAGAAATAATTTTACCGTGCATAATGTAACAGCAGTGTCTCCGTACAAAAAAAAAAACAATAAAGCTCGACATTTCACTTTTGAAGCATTCGTCATATATTTTATTCCGGCCATTGAAATTCTGGACCCGTAATTCTTTTCAAAACAACTCGAATGGGTGGTTTATTATAATTCCGCAGCTGAATGATGAATAAGCTCGAATGCAACAATTTTCAAAAAAGAGCTTTTATTTAATGGCTCTCAAACATTCATCAAACGGAGAAATGTTTTCAGTGTCACAAGTAGTTATATCATTTAATTATTTTATCTGAAGTTGCTTCCAGTATCGATTAAAATTTTTTGGAAATGGAAATTTTCCAACTTAGAGTTCTTAACAGTAATGGTTGACGTTTTTTTACCATGTCTACTCTCAATGTAAAGTATATGGACTTTTCATCAGGGATCTGGAGCAACTTTTGAGTGGCTCCGCTCCGACAAATAAATACTTGCTCCAGCTCCGCTCCGTATTCCGAACAGTTTAAATATGAGACATATTATTTATTAATTTGATTTCAATGTTCAATTTTGATGTCAGGTTTGCCCTCGTATCAAATGATACCAGAGCTTAAAAAAACGTTTAATATTGAATTTATCATAAATTAACAATGCATTTTTAAATGCGTTTAATTTTAAAATTTTAAATAAAATTAAAATATATATAATACTGATACCGCATGATGTTGTAGGGTATCAGAACTCTCTCGGACGATCTTATTATCACCTCAATCAATGATAATAAGACCTAAACGATTAATATAACGCGAATAAATTCACTAAAATGTTATAAAATATTGTTTACCGACTTCTAAAACGACGTTTCTCGTTCAGTTCAGGCGCGACCGCTTCGCGTCGATTGGTCGAGCTCTTCAAACACTAAAATCGTACTGTATAAATACGCCTGTTTAAAGCCGAATTAGTTTAGTCGTGATCGTTCATCCAAAGCCGACAGTCGTGTCGCCTCCTGCCGTCGGACGGTAGGAAGTCGCAATATAATCGATTTGGTCCTACGCTTTTAAATGTGGTTTTTACTGCAATGGTATTTATGCAGTCGCAACTGCAATTGTGTCTGTGTTTTGTAATCGACAATGTAATCTAATTTGAAGAAAATCTCACTATCATACTACTATCAAACTACCACTCTCAGATAGAGTGCGGTCAAGATAATACCGATTGAAATCTTTACAAGAGATACCTTTCCTCCCATCCTGTCCCTAAGTTCTGTCACCAAACGCCTTGGAAGGATGCTGTCTGTTGCTGTCAGATTGAGGAAGAAACTATGGTCGTCTCAATACATACATATATTATATCGGAGAAGTGGAGCACACCAAATTTCCGTACTCCAGCTCCGCTCCTGTTCTAGTAAAAAACTTGTTGTTCCACTGCTTCGCGTTTTGCTACAGATCTCTGCTTTACATCACTACAGTTTTGAAAAGTCTATTGCTTAACTGCTCTTAAAAATATAAGAAGAAAAAAGGACCATTAGTAACATCAGTTAACCGTGTCATATGCCACATTTTAAGAATCAGGTGGGTTGTTATGGTATATTTATGTATCTGAATTAAAAATTATAAATCGATGGAAAGATTAATGGCTCAGTTGCTCTATTTCCACGCCATTATTTGGCCCATCTGAGCGAAAGCCGAAGGGCTTTAGTTCAAGCGTTCAAATTGGTCACAACTCACTTCCCGCCAATGTGACAATCAATTTTCTAAGCAAAATCATTTAAAATTAATTTGAAATCTTTTCCCTTGAGATATTGAGTTGCCTTTAAATTTCATTGAGTTTATCCGACCTTATTTATTGAATGATCGATTTGATATTCTTACCTGTAAGCACAAATATATAAATTTAAATTTTACTATAAATAAACAAAAATGTTGAAGTTCAAGCTGTCTTAAATACTTTGATATCAAGTATACCTTTTTGCGACAAACATTTTGAGCATCAATGGCTCAAGCGATAAGTCCGGGTGAAATCTATACAAAAAGATCCATGAATGGAATGAAATAAAACGAATTTCTAAAGATTTTAGAGAAAAGGCCCTCAAAAGTCTTCAAAGTAAACCATTTCGGATATATTTAGACGTGACAGTTATATCAGAGTAACATGATATTTATTGATTCGATTTTATTACCTACGCGCCATTTTTAAGCGTAAAAAGCGTTAAAATACTATGCTAATTTTTATTAAACCGGTCCTTATCAATTGATAAAACTGTGGATTTGTATTGAAAATCGTTTTTTTTTATTAGAATATTATAACAATTACCCAGGGTTCATTTTCAGTAACGTTTTGCTTTTTATTGGCAAAAGTTAACAATTTAATTTGTTTAAAAATAAAACTTTTTTTTTGGGTTTTCAGCAAGTAAGATTGAAACGAGGTTTGTCAATTTAACAATTACTTACATTTGAGTAATGATTGCTTTGAATTCTTTTAAAGCAAAACAACTTGATTCAAGTAATGTTAAATGATGAAAAAAGTAAATTTCAAAGTGTAACAAAAAGTCAATAGCTAAAGAAATTGAAATTAATTTCTTTTAGATAATAATCTGTTGGTCAGTGATGTGTTTTTTTATAGCATAAAACACAATTATGATAAACTTATATTTATAACATGACCATAAAAAATTTTCCTCTATTACATAACCTTTTAATTTCCGCTTCTCTTAGACCATGAATTATTATTGTTGACACAGTGCTTTTTCGTTATGGAAGCCATGTTATGCTTTTTTTATATGAGAGGCTTCGACTAAGCTTTAAGTAAGTGCTAAGTACAAAAGCTCAAAAGTAATCGCTCTATATTTACGACGGGATAAAATAAGAGCTCTGATGCATACTGTACTGTCGGTGAATACTTTTAGAGTGTTTCTGTTTTCTTAATGCGAAATATTCAATTTAAAAAAAACAACTAAAACGACTTAGCACAAGCCAATTCTTAATTCTTTTGTGTTCATGACTGCCATAAATTAAGTCAGTAGACTCTTTCCACTATTTTAATATCACATGCAATTAAAAATATTGTGTTTTTACTAGATTTAACGCGTATTTTTCTTGTTGAAAAAATCCGATATGATGAATTATCACTAAGAGTTCTTATACATTACTTAGAGCTTTAAAGGGATCAATAATTATAAACAATATATTTTCAGTATGGAAAACGGGTAGCTCCTCTATGCTTAAACCCTTAAACATATTTTTTATGAAATAAATAGTATTAAAGAGTTCTTTTCACTTTCACACTCAGTTAACGCAAAACAAATATGTAAAATAAAACATCATAAATAGTTAAGTCAATGTCGTCTTGTAAGTCGCTTATTCTTATTTCAGAGAGAGTAACTATAGAAGGGTATGGCTAAGATTTGTGACAGGACGTGTGGTAAGTTTATCGCTCTGACTACGCCTGATTTAAATGATAGACTGAGTGGGAGCTTTGAACGTCAGTGACATCCATATCTTGGAATACAATTTAATTCATAAATCGATTGAAAAAAATAATTACGGAAAAGCAAACAGATATCGCAATGGATATTACAAAAATGAAAATTTTCAATCAATTTTCTAATTCATAAACATTATCGCTTGAGTGATACATTTACTTCACTGTTCGTTGTCTTGCACTAGAATTATTTTAATATATATATTTGTGTGCCGATAATCCTGATATGCATAATACGTATACACTGGCTGTAAATCAAAATGCTTAATCAAATGAATGGCTTAAATACGTTAAGCTATGGCAGATAATATACTCCTACAAAATTCAACACACTCAGTGGTATTTGCTTAGTTAAAACTCTGTTAAACTACACATAAGCATCATGTACCCAAACCTTGCATGTTTGCATGGGATTCTATTAAATTGAACTTGAAACTGAAGCTTTTGAAGTAGGTCATCAGTTACTCCCAAATCTTGCCAGATTCTTCTTCAAATATGTTGTCCGCCTACGCTCTTGTTGATTCAGTTTTGTCACGAATAACGATTTTCTTAAAAGAAAACAATTATTATGCTTTGGAGATGCTTAATCAACATAAAATGAATAAACTCTCACTATAAATATTAAAGACATGATATATAAATCTAAATACACACTTAATTTTATATTATATCGGTTGTATAACCGTCACTTTGACTTCTATTTAGTTAATAAAACATTATTTTCTCATTCCTGTGTCAAGGTTTTATAATTGATGTCATACAATTTCAATATTAAACAATGTAAAAATGTCTAAATCATTATTTATTTAGATTTCAATAAAGTACTCTCGCTTGCTTTAATATTTCACAACGTGAATATAAATTGAATAAAGCGCTAACGACTGCTAGTTTGAAAATAATTTGACAAAATAATAAGTCAAAAATTGCCTTCGAATTTTTTTAGAGAACATCTTTTGACAACTAATCAACTTGATATAAAATTATTCGCGGACACGTCTCCCAGTTCCTTTGACAAAAAACAGACGATGCGAAAATATTGACGGCAGAACAAATTTATGAAAGCAATTAATCATAGATTCTTTTCAATGCTTTTATAATATGTTTTTGCAGTATTGCCGAAAATATTCATCGATATTTCGGTAGCGTATAATTTTAAATTCCGAGGACGACCATAATAATACGAATTTCAATATCAACAAAAATACGCATATTTTATGCTGAGTACGATTGAGGTGTCATCTTGTTCTTACAGCTATTTTTTTTTATATTAGAAGATGTCAAACTAATTTAAAAATAATTAAAAAAATTATCACACCCTGAAAACTAAAATATTTTTATATATATTAAATATTACTGGTTATTATTACTTAAACTTTGTATAAATATCACTGTTTCGTTGTATTTTTTATCAATTATTCCACAATAAATGTGTTTAGATAAGGACTGATTTCGCGCGTCGCGAGCATTTTCAACTGATGAAAAAGATTAATGATTAAATATTCCCACTTTTAAGGTGTTCACTGTCAATACTTGGTGGAATGGCACTATAGTAAAAATAATAAAACATTTTTAGTACTTGTCAAAAATGCTCGTCATCAGCGAAACCGGTCCTGATCCAATAAATTTTATGTGGAATAAGTACTAAAAATGTCTTATTATTAATATTTTAAATACTTTCATTGTTCATCAATACGTAAAGGATAATTTTAACATCTTATCTTTGTTATCGAATCTCATCTGTTTAGTATTTTAGTGATTTGCTGTTTTCTCTCATTCTTCATACTATTTGAAAGTGTGTTTTGGTTTTATTTAAAAGATTATTATTACAGTTTTGACAGAGTACTTTTAAATTGACGTTTAAAGGTTTATTGCCAGCAGTTAACTATTCAATTTGCTTCAAAATTAAAATGATTTCTTTGTTTTTCGGCAAGTTTTGAAAAGATGTTTGGCACGTGGTTTGCCTTTAAGCACTTACATTTCAGTGATGATTGCGTTAAATTCTTGGAAAGCAATAAATATGATTCAAGAAACGTTAAAAAAGTTAAAATAACTCCTACAATCTTAAAGAAGCTTAAAAGTTTCTTAGTTGACGAAATTTGATTTGAATTCGAGACTCAAGAAAAAGCTTTGTTGAAAAAGTTAGATTTGTAAACCTTGCGGTTTCGATAGTGGCAAAGAAAAACTAAACCGCTGCAACCTGAGCTTTATGTCATTCATCACTTTCTTTGTACGCTGCGAAATATGGACTTTGAAGTGTAAGCTTTTTCCGGGAATCGAGACTACAAAAGTACTATCGGTTTATTTACTGAATCCAAATTTCATTTTATTATTCATTTATAAAATAATATTCATAGTGATACCGCCCTATATGGTAGGTCATCAGAACTCTCTCGAACGATCTATTATTCACCTCAGTCTATGAGCTTTAAGTTGATATCATGAAGTAAATTTATTCTAATAATACTCTATATTGAAATTTATAGCGATTCAAAATAGAGTAATTTTAAATTTTGTAAAAGATACATTTCGGCGCAGCGTCTCCAAATCAGAGCAGGAACTTTCATCTCGCTTTAAATGTCTTTAACGCCATGAGTGCGTGAGATACATAGTATTACACGCAGACTCCGCTGGACCCAAAAAAATGGTCCGGCGAGCGTATTTCTACGGCTATTTTGCTCCGTTCAGATGATGACAAGTGGAGCATTATACGCTAAACACGGATGAGAATGGGCGTATAAGAACCGCTTTTTATTGCAATTAGTAAGTCAGAGATTAGAGAGCCTTGAGTGTGCACTTGAGACCAGATCAGTCTTACAAAGTGGTTGAGGAAACTCCCAAGTGTAAGCCCTGGGAAGTAGCCTTCAAGCTCCTAATCATCTCTCTAAAATTCTTAAAATCTAATTCCTGATATCACCTTCGTAGTCGCAATAAGGTAATCGTTATAGAGGTATTGCCAACTTTAACTAAATTCAGTGAATTGTAAACCTATCGTATGTAAACTCTGTGTATAACTTTGTGTGTTTAACTTTAAAACTAAATAAATTGTGTGAGTGCTAATCGCACTTGTTTAACCCTTTGAGATCGTGTTTAATTAAGAGCATCCTGTTTCTCATACTCCGATCCCTAAATTCCACTTCCCGAGTGTCGGATCGGAGGCTCCCTCTCATTTACCGAGAGAGCCGAGATTGAGGTCGTCTCAATAGTTTTGAAATTATTAATATCTATTCAGTGACGTTTGGGTATAGCCTGACAATTTAAAATATTGAATATACAGAAGAAATTGTCAAAAAAATAATAAGCTATGAAAAATATACGTGAGAACAAATAAATTATCATCTGATTTTTATTCAATTCCCGGTACGAGCAGATTTTTTCAGTTGAAAAATCAATTCTGGTTTGACGCAATGGGTGTTTGTGTTGCTAAAAATACCTTGCGCATTTCCGATGCTAAAGAGTGACGCATAGTGACAGCGATTATCTAACCACTAGTCCTGTTCTCGTATCCTTTCCATCCCTACTCTATCCAAAGAAAGAGAGGTTAAGCGAATGAGTAACAAGCAGTTCTCTTAGAAAAACTTATGTTGAGATAAACTCCGTGAGGAGTCCATATGCTCTAAGTTAGAAACGGACTTTTTTTCAATCATCAGTTATCAGGTTATACCCAAACCCGATACTATCTTATAAAGTTTCTTGAATCTTGACTACCTGGTTGAAGATGGAGCGATTAATAGTAAATTCTTAAAAAAGGGGTATTTTTATTTTTATAAAAGTGTATGTTACAGTGAAACTGTATTCTCAGTTAAAATGTATCAGGTAATAGATTTGTATGACAACATGATTTCACTGGTCATGATCGGGGAAATTATTGGCCCAAGTCGATGATTTGCCGGCCCAAAAAATTTGGTTTGCTTCAATGAAATAAAATCAACAAGTAGTCCCTTTCATAAAAAGAGAACCAAAGAAAAACACAAACAAACATAGTGCTGAAGATAGGGTGGTCAAATTTAATTTCAATGAATATGTTTTCACTGAGAAACAGTTTTACTGTAACATATACAATAGAAAAGCGTACATGAATGAAGATACATTCCAATCAAGTAAATTTGTAGTTCCAACCATAAAGATCGTAGGGTACAGTTTTATCTCATACAAAATTATTTAGTTAAAATTTATATTTAACAACACATGACCAGAGTGTATCGTAAAAACATTATACCTTGTTGGATTTTGCCGTCAGTTTTATTAAACACTTCTTCCACAATATTTTTCAAAGTCAGTCATAATAATAATTTCTGACTGTCGCATTTCACCCAGGTCATATAATATTAAGGGTACCTTACAGCTTGCTTCCTGCTCAGGGCTGTATCTACAGTTGTTTATACTAATGGCATGTTTTTATTCACAAACTGTCCAAATTAAGCAGACATTAAACGATTAGTTATCAAAAGTTTACAAAAGTCTCGAGTTTTTTTAATGTCTCGAAAATCGAGCCATGCCAAAAACTTTGATTTCACGGATTGTTTTGACACAGTATCCCCCAGTTAAAACAATTTAAAATGTTTGAAATGAATTCAATTTATTATACTAGGTATAAACAACAAATACGTCTATAAAATAGTCTCGAGTTATTTTTAAGTGTCTTGGGAATCGAGACATCGCAAAAAACATTGATTTCTCCGATTGTTTCGACATAGTGTCTCGTTACAAAATTGTAAATTTTAAAATGTTCACTGAAAGTTTTGACGTTTTAATTTTATAAAAAAAACAAATTGCAGAAGCCTACAGAATAAAATTATTATTTGCTTAACCCAATTATTTCTAGAATATTTCAAAAGCACTTGCTGGGTTACTGAACTATTGTAAATTGAAATTCAAACTTGGCACCGTGCGCTGAAAATTATGGTAAAACTAAACCAACAAACTGAGAAACTTAATTAGGGGTGATTTTCGACGGCATTTTGAGAAATTCCATACTAGCGAGAAATATGCCAGGTCATATTGGCTTGCAGATGCTTCGAAACTATATTTGAATAGAGAAACGTCACACGACACGTGGAATAGATAGAAGTTGCTCGTGATTTCACTTTCATTTTGAATGAAAACTACTGGAGTATTTAATTAGTTTTGGACATGTCACCACTCGTTTATCATAATATAATACATATAAATCAATGTATGTTTGTTCGTATGTAATGCGTTGCCATACCGTTCATCCGATTGCGATAAACTTTTTCAACATATTACTTGCACTTGCGCGAAGGTTATAGGAAAAGTAAAATCAACTTACACTAGGTAGGTCTATCATATATCAGGAGCTAATTTTCAAATTCATTTGTTGAAAAACTGAGAAAGTGAGATATGTCATTACTTTTTCCTCAGTTTGTGTTTACTAGCAATATTTTTAAAATATGTTTTAAATTAAAGAATTACAGATTTTGTGTAAAAATGCAAACCTTTCCATGTGAATAAAGGTCTCAAAAGATTCATCTTAAATTGGCAGTTGAAAGAAATAATTTTGAAATTGACCAATTTGAAAATTTACCTGCTGATATATGAATTTCAGAATTATCTATGGTTGAATAACGGTGTTGACAGAATTTCGAAAGTGCACTGCATCTGCAAAAATTTTTTACTAAATTTATTTGACAAAGTTCTAAGATTATCATCATTAGATCTTTAACATCATTATTTCTCAGCAAGACTTGTGAAAAAAATATGCTCAAAGCATGTAATTTGAAACATTTTTCCTTGCTCATTGTTACAAGTGAATTTTAATCTATCAAAACTTCAGACACACATATCTCAAAACAGTGTCAAGAACAGTTAGAACCTTTTCAAAGTAAGGTGTCGATAAGTATTACTGTGTCAAAAAATTTGGCTAGATAAATGCATTTAATAACTAACTCAAAAAGCAATGTTATTATATACATGTTTTGAGCCTCGTTCACAACATCCCTGTGACAACTAAATCCATCTAAAATTGACTTCCTTATTTCTAAATTATATTAAGAAATATTTGTAGCTAATAATTCAGACATAATAAAACTACGGATTTATTTCGCGTTATACTCCGAATAATACCGATTTACTCACTTTTAATCATTAACACTGGGGACCCGATATGCGTAGACAGACGCATTGTTTGTAGAACAAACTGAAGGCCATTATTTATTTTATTTTTTTATGCGACTGCCAACGCCAGACTGCTAGATGCGGCCTGGAAAAAATGAGAGAATTCATTTTTTCACTTTGACAGCCAATCAACTGTAAATCACCGGAATCAAATCAATGCCATTAAGGTAAACTGCTCAAATTTAGAAACGAGGCCAATAGCGAGCGAGATGTGTCACATTTGTTTATATTTTTGTGTCATGTCCAAAATACATGGACTTCTCACTTTTAAGGTGCCCACTGTCAATACTTAATAATAATAGTTTTTTGTAGTGCTTATGTCACATACAATTAATTTTGATCAAGAGCATCAGCGAAACCGGTTCTGATCCAAATAAATTTAATGTGGAATAAGTTCAAGACACGTCTTATTATTTTTTAATATTGACTGATTTTTACAGAGAAAATAAATATGGAATAATAATATAATTTTTTTTTTAAATATTTTGTGTAATTATTCCGCAATTAACATATTAAAATCAGGACTAGTTTCGCTCATATCGAGCATTTATATCTCATAAGATAATACATCAAACCAACTTTATTTTCATTTTAATCTATAAGCTCATCTGGTTTAGCTGGTAACGTCGGATAGACAGCTCGAATCTATATTTATGTAATCAATGGATTAATATTATAAAACACAATATTTAGTATGTACTACTTACAAATAAAATTTTCTGATAAACATTGAGGCCGGTATCGCTCATTGCGAGCATTTTCAACTGAACTACATTGTCATCAGTTGAAAATTCTCGCATAAAGAAATCAAAAAAATCAATAAAAATAATTACATTTTTTTTGTACTTATTCCACATAAACCTCACCATGAGCGAAACCAGACCTGATCAAATAATTTGTATGTGGAATAAATATTAAAAATGTGGTTTTATTTATATTGTAATGCCATTCCACCAAGTATTGACACTGAAAAATGATTAGAAAAATCAAATTGTAACGATCATTTTCGTCATTAAAATTGTGAAATATCTACGGCAGGTTAGCTTTCAGATATCTGATTGAATGAATGCGCTGAGCAAAGCTGAAATTTGTTTCGGTTCAGACGTTTTGCATTTCCCACCATAACACTCCGATCGGCTTGATTAATGTCTGACTCATGAAAAAAACGGCAACGTTTTGCTGAAGATGTTTTGTTTTTACATCCCTTCATTTGTTAATTATCGAATCAGATTACGGTCGAGAAAACTCCACAGCAATGGAAAAAATAATTTATTCACTTCGGTTACTTTATTAATAATTTTATTTTTTTGAAAATAAGAAAACACCGATCAAAATAATATCGAGCTTAGTTACAAAAATTAATCATAATGTACTTTTTTATGACAAAAATAAATAATATAGAAGTACTATATAAAATATAGTCTTCTTAATTATAGCATATGAGACTCCAATTCAGTCATATCATAGTACTTGATACTCAAGTATATTCGTCCATTTTTCAAGTACTCGATACTCGAGTAATTTGAAAAATACTCGAGTAACACTCGTACTTTATAAATGTAGATTTATTTCCGATTTTTTTTAACAGTGGAAAGAAAAACTATATAGCACTATTCAATGCTAACTTTTAAGCTAACGACCACAGCAGCAGAGAGTTTCTTCTACTGCGGGAACAAAAAAAAAACAAAACCTTGAACCAAATTAAAATTTGAGATGTTAAATTCTCTATTCTCAGTATAATAAAACCATAAACGTGTAAGATATTCAATGTGAATTAAAAAGAATTCGAAATAAATCAGTCAGTAAAAAAAATATAAAAGTCGTATCTACTATATCGCTAGTATAAAATGTTCATAATAATTGTTCAATTCGCTTTTTTTAATAATCCTGAAACAATCAATTAGCAATGAGAGGCACACAGAGGTAAAGGGGAGTGAGATAGTGTTCATGGAAAAAGTTTCAGTAGTATACGAATGACATCAAGACTCGAGAGTTACACTCCAAGTGAAGTGGATGTTAAGGGTTGAGGATCATGTAAAGTGGAGTAGATGAAACAATTACATCTACAGGAATTCATACGAGTCAACAAAAAGAAATTCTGTATAATTTCAGTACATTTGGCTTCTTTTTTGAAGAGCTTTTTTATGATGTCATAATTTTTTTCATAAGTTTCGTAAATAGTAAATACCACAGTTATTCTCGTAGATCTTAATTATTTCTTGAAGTAAAAAAGGTTTAAAAGTTGTAGGGGTAGATAATAGGTATTTCATATTGCTAATTAAAATTATTCTAAGTCAAGATCTCGACTACTTATGTATAAAAACAGTCATTCAATGTGTCCTTAATTGTGTCTAAAAATATAATTATGCTTTCTGAATGATGATACTTGACTGGACAATTTTAGCAAGAAGTTTCTAAATACTCATAGTTTTAACTATATCGATGCATACTTTAACTCTTACCACTCTGCAGGCCACAGAGTCTGGCCGAAAAGATTCTGATAGGCAACTTCGCGGGCCAGGGATTATCGATAAATACAGTGAAACACTGCAACATGCTGGATAAACTAATATTTTTATGATATAAATCTACAGTTCGTTTATATATCTTCTCTGAAGAATATGTGACTCACGTAACCAAGAATATATATTTTTAAATTGATCATTTTTTATAATCACATTTGCTTAACAGTCATGAGAAAATTTGGTCAGAGTGCAAAAGGTTAACCTTGTAAGGCTCTGCGGTTCCGCATGGGACCAATGATTATGGTACACTTTGCTATCGGATTACACTGATTTATGATAATGATTATCAACATATGAATATCAGCTTCCATAAGTAATGTCTTTGAGATACCGATCCATTATTTTATTTTTGGTTTCGTTAAACATTTTTGTCATAATGAAGAATATAAACATATGGGTTACAAGTTTAACTCTTGGGATATGCATTGTGTTATATACGGGGATACATATTTTTTTCCATACCAAGAAATTCATCCTTTAGGCTGACCGATTGTTTTTTCAAGAAGGCTGTAACTTAAATGGATTTGTTTATTTTTTACCTAGATAATAAGAAAGCGTGCAACTTGTGGTCTTGGTCTTTGTTTGTTAATTATAAACAATCTTTTATTTTGCTAATGCTTTTTATTTTACCCACATAGGCTGACTTATTTTAGAGATATGATTAATTTTATAAGAGCTACTGGTCGTGCGGATATTTCGAAAAAAGTGCACGGGTATTTAAAGGTTAAATCGTATATTTATAATCACGAGTATTTTTTGGAAATATCGATCTTTAACATTATATTTTATTATAAATAATATTTTTAAATTTATTGTGCATGCGTATCAAAAAATGTGGAAGTGATGAATGAAAGCAGGTTTGTGTATCCATTCAGATATACCAAATGTGTTTAGTATTATGATATTCTATTTACAAAAAATACCTCAGCAAATGTCTTTCAAATAAAAAAGGTATAAATAATTTCTCAAAGGGATACAATACTAAAGACGCACTATACAAACACATGAATGTTTACATCAAAATAACACATTATAAAGAGGCTGAAAGAAAGAAATTTGATACGGAACAGTCAGAAGTAATTTTAAGTAAATAATATATGTGTCATTTGTTTGTTTTTTTTTTCATTCTCATTGGGGTTGGGAATAATAGTTTCAACTTTGTGTGAAGGGTAGCAATTTGGTCCGGACTCTTTTTAATGCCCTCCCCTCGCATCAAACAGCGGTCTATTGTGTCAAATGAAGTCATTTCATGGCTGCCGTACGTAACGATTTATTTATTCAACCGTAAAGAAATAAATAGTGGATGGTATTTACACATCGAGTGCCTGCGCATGTTCATACGAATCCCTCAAGTCAATAAATCATTTTTAATTTTAAATAATTCAAGAGTGAAAATTTTAAAATAAATCTCAATTTAAATATATCTATGAGTTGATATTAACCCGAGGAGTGCTAGCGTCTCATATTCTGAGACGCCTGATTTTGGTGTGTTACAAATTGATATTAAAAAATAAATAAGGTTAACAGTGTTAAAACTATCATGTAAGAGATTTTTTTTATTCAAATATTTATGCATTATTTGATCTCATAGTCTTTATGCGAAAATTGATTTTTACGGCTGGTAAAGCTCAAAGCAAGGTCGTTATTCGTGATTATTATGTTAATGTAAGATACGGTAAGAAAAATAACAATGTATTTTAGTTCTACATAAATTATTTTTTATATTTGTTGATAGCTATTTCGGCTATTTCGGAACTAGTTCTGACGAAGGCGTGAGCCAAAATAGCTATCAACAAATATAAAAAATAATTTATGTAGAACTAAAATATACATTGTTATGTTTCTTTTCCGTATTATAATGGAGTTCTACCAAGTAAATGCCTACTCAATCAATTAATTCAAGATATTAAGAAGGACCATTTTGCCTTTTTCTTGTATATACTATCTCACCATCAACTGGCTCCTCAAAGCATAATAGTCTGCCTCCGATGGCTTTAGTTTCACCGCGGATTCTCAAAAATCCTTATCAATACTTATCCCACATTTAATGTATGCGAATCAGGACCGGTTTCGCACATCGCGAGGATTTTCAACTGATAATATATTAAAAAAATACAGCTTTATTTATACACAAACTAAAGAAGTCTAATGATAAACAATTGGTTATACAAATATGCAAATAATAAAATGAAAATAAAACAAATAAGCATTATCGATATCAAATAGACTAAAACAATTCTTTTAAAACCCTTCACAAATATAATCTCCTACATTAAACACGAATTAAGTAAGAACGGTCACTGTTATTCAAAATCAACTGAATAAATTATGAGATGGGGAATTGTAGTAATAAATTCATTGGGAAAATCGGTGTACGAAACATAAGTACAAAAAAATTGTTTCTTCCAAATATTTACAGTAAACAATAAAATTGCTATTCAAGACTGCAATGTGTTAAAGGGCTGAGTGAGGTGTGTAAAGAGTAAGTTAAGAAACAGTACTCCTTTCCCATGATTATTCTTTAAGCCCATTATTCCACGCTCATTAAAAGGTGTCAAAAACATTCCTTCGAACAATATTTTTTGAGGGAACAAAGCTTATATCGGGGTCCGAATGTCAAACACATTTTATAATCAAAGTTTTAAAAAAAAACTGGGACCAATCGGTAAACTAAAAGAGGGTAAATTTATTTTTGACGAAATTTTATTCAGAATTATTTTATGACTTTGTTGATAACGTAGATAACTTCAACTTTTTTATAGACTCTAGTGGAGTCGTGGAAATAAGTTATCTGATATTTATTGGCTGCTTCTAACCGGTGAAAAATCATTAATTCTTCTTGTTTCAATGAATGTTTTATTGCGAATTGGTGTCATTTCTTTAATGAGTATTTTAAAACATTCTTAATCTTAATATTGTTGCTGAAGCTACTTTTCCTGAAATTAAGTCTGACGATGATTCTTAAAGAGTATTTGTTTACCTAGTTTTTAATTTAAGATTGAAATGAAATTTCACAAACTAAACTTCGAATCCATCGATAGTAAAAAAATGTCTATTCGAGCGAAACTAATTTTTTTGTGCCATAAATAAATTGTCTCGAATATTTAGTTGAGATAAAAAAGATAGTTGAGTTTTAAAAAGGATTCACTGGATCAAAGATTACAAAATATTTAATGAAATAGAAAATATTGAAGCAAGCTAGCGACATCTATGAAATAAATTTCTAAAAGTTGAGTCGACTTATGTTGAAAAACATTTGATTTATTAAGGTGGGGGTAAGTATTGAAATTTTTGAAGATAAGAACATTCATTCAACTTAATCTCAACAAGGTCGCCGCTTATATTTATTTTACAAAAACTTTTTTTCCTTATTATTTATAATTTAATTATGAATCGTGCAGAAAATGGTTTTTATCTTTTATTCTAGAAAATTTAAAACCTTTGGATACATATTTTTTTTCGTTAATGTATTTCACATTGTCTATCGGTATAGTCGAATGGTAACGCTATAAGAATTCAGTGCTTCTTTGTTTCTTTAATGATATGATTTTTAATTCTATGGATTTAGTTTTTTTGCTGCTCATTTTTGGGTTTTTCATGGAAAATATTCAAATTGTATTAGATCTTTTGACCCATACAAAACATTGAATTTGTCACATTTATAAAACAATATTTTTTATCTCAATGGCTTGTATTGTTTTTAAAAGACTTGATATTTCAAATCAGGGCTGTTGATTCGGTAAAAAAAAGTCCGACTCCGACTCCAGCATTTGCCAAAACCACGACTCCGACTCCAAAATTGACCAAAAACACGACTCCGACTAAAAAGTTTTTATCGTCACTTTGTTTGCCTAATTTTGATATTTATGTGTATTCAATTAAATATAAACCCTACCAATCCGGCCAATAGCCAAATTTGACAAATTATATGCAAAAATACAATGTTCAAACTTTTCAAAATTTTCGACTCCGAGTACCACTCCGGCCAAATCGCTGCGACAACTCCGACTCCGACTCCGACTCCACAGCCCTGTATTCAAATATATTGTTGATTTCAATCGTTATATTTTTTTCTATTTCTATGACTTCAATTCAAGTTTCGAATACTTGCTACTCGAAAATACTCGTCGATTCGTTTCGATTCCTGTTATTTTTAAAAAATACTCAACGTCATCACAGAGAGTTATTTCTACTACGAGAATTATAAAATGAAAACTTCGAACCAATTTAAAATTTATGACGTTTAATACTCTAATATTTTTTAAACATATTTTTTATAAATTGAAATAAATAAATCATGAAACTAATACACACACATTTAAATTAATTATGCATGTTTTGGTACATCTGAAGCTACTCGAGTATTTTCAAATTTTACTTCTCGATACTCGAGTAGTTGAGATGTCGAGTAATTGGAGTCTTTAAATTAGTAACTATCATATTTTGTCACATTTTAAAAACAATAAAACATAATTAATCTCAATGGTATTGTCTTTAAAAGACTTGATATTGCAAATATCATTTTTTTTTTACCATGTCCGCTCCCAACTTGGAGCATATGGACTCCTCACGGAGTTTATCTCAAAATATGTTTTTTCTACGAGAACTGCTTGTTACTCAGTTGCTCAACCTCTCATTTTCGAAGAGAGTAGGGATGGAAAGGATACGAGGACTAGGACAAGACTAGTGATTAGCTGTAATCGCTGTCACTATGCGTCGCTCTTTGGGATCGGAATGGTGGGAAGGGATTTTCAACAACACAAACACCCATGCCTTCGAACGGATTTATCGACGGAAAAAATCCGCTCTTACCGGGGATTGAACACGGGCGGTCCGGCGCGCAAGTCAAAGCCGTTGCCACTGCGCCACGGACCGGACGCAAATATCATTACTTATTTCTATTTCCCGCGTTACTAATTACTGCCATGAAAAAATCAGCTCTAGACATTGAGCTTAGAAAACATGAAAAATTTACAACGAAAAACGATTGTTTTATCAAATAAACATTCTATGGGCCCTTTGAGAACACATTAAATAAGAATACTAATTATTTGGTCAGTTTCTAATTCGATAAATGGTCAGTTATAAATACTTAAAACGTTCAGTTAAAAATAATAAATGGTCAGTTAAAATAATAAATGGTCAGTTTACGTTTAATAAAATAACATTATCTGCTTTCAAATACCTGAACTTAAGAAATTATTTCATTTCATGCGCTTATTTTTCATAGACCATGTCATAAATTTGCCTCTTACGAACATACATATTTGATAAAATTCACAAGCTGTCAAAATAAAACTTATCATTTTTTTTTTAAATAACAAACCATTCAAATACATTACTGACCGTTTTATTTAATAACTGACCAAATTCACACTGATACAAGGTCAACTGACCGTTTATAATATTAACTGACCATTTTGATTTTTAACTGACCGAAACTTAAATTAGTTACTGACCCATTAAATACATGCCATTACATGAGCGGTGCGATCGTTTTACCACCTCGCAATACTGATCAATTTTCAATTGCAGGGTTAACATTACATGAGCTCGATATTCTTAAGGCAAGTGATTGAGAGCGTTATGAATGATTCACTAAAGGATTATATTTGCGGGAGGGGCGGTTTGTACTATTACTGTTATCATTGTATTCTCCCGTTACACAAACTCTGGCTATCCAGTATCCACCACCGGGTTCTAGAACAACTCTCGAACGAGCACAACTGCGAACACTTTACCTAACTCTCAACTATTATACAAGCTTGTTTATTGGAGCTGAGCTATGCATCATAAAAGAAAACGTTTGCCTGTAATAAATTATCAATTTATGTCTGTATTAAAAATTTATATATTTCCTATTCAACTATCACCAAACACATCTTTTCCTCACTTTTAATGTGGTCACATACTTGGTGGAAAGGCATTAAAATAAATAAAAAAAATATTACTTTTCCCACATAAAATTTATTGGATCCGGACCGGTTTCGCTCATGGTGAGCATTGTCAACTGATAAGAAATACAACAAAACAGTTGTATTTATACAAAGCTTAAGTAATATATTTATATAAGTATATCATACCTTGTAATTATTAGTTTTGTTGTATCAGTTGACAATGCTCGCCATAAGCAAAACCGGTTCTTATCCAATAAATTTTATGTGGAAAAAGTACTAAAAATGTTTTTTTATTTTTACATCTTTTCCTATTCTCAATAATCTTTAAAAAGTGATTAACTTACTGATTGTGCTTTTCTAATCCATCTTATCTTTTCTGTATAAAGAGATTGAGCGAATGAATTTTAACCCCTGAATGATGAATGAAGTTGAAAACTGCTTAAGACATGCACAAAAATCTCACCTTTTGAAAATTATGAAATTACGATGAATGATTCTTTATGGCGTAAAATAAATGCTGATTTTAATAATTCTTTTTGTACCAATTTTCTTCTACCGACTTAATTTAAAACAAAAAATACGTTTTCATATCACTTATAAGTTATAAGGCATTATTTCGTTCTACACCATCATTTGATTTTGTAATGATCAGGACCCGTATATTAAATGTGTAAAAAAGAAAGAAAGTGTTGTGGGAAAAGTTTTATGTTTTCATAGAAAAATACTACAAGAAAAAGTGGAAAAATAATTATATGGTTTTGTAGAATCGAATTATATTGCTGCACATAGTGAATAAAATTGACAGTTTGACATGGAAATATATTATTTAAGAATTTTCAAACTTGCTGCTATATTAATTTAACACCTCAAACTTCTTTTATTCAAACCTAAACAAAAAATCATCTGTGAACTTACAAGTCTTGCTAAATCATTATAATATAAAATTTGCACTATATTAAAAGTGGCTGCCATACTAAAGGTAAATTTTACAAATTTACTGATTGACTCTACTTTGCTTTGAAACACTTTGACACTGATTTGTGACATAGTAAAACCGTTTTACTCGGAAATTTAGTGTAAGTTGTTTATTCAAAGCTCACCTATTCGAAATAATCCTCTTTTACAACAAACTCCAACCCGCTTACAAACTTACAAGCAGATTACGAGCCGACTCTATTTTCAATATGAAAACGTATGAAGCCTGACGGCATATATTATTAGCACTAGCACTAGGTAAGTATTAGTTGGTGGAGGTGATAGAGGGTCAGATTTATATATTGGTGTACTGTCAAAGTTATTTCGAAACATAATATATATAGTAGAAAGTCAAACAGAATACTCGTGCTACTTCTTTTATAACATTTGATTGATTACACCTGGCTATAAATATTAATTAAAAAGTGACGCTCAAAACTTTATCAGTATTATTAAAAAAAATCATTAATTTTTACCATTTTCTAATTTTGTTCATATTCGTAGAATTTATCCGTGTGTCACTAAAACTGTCGATACTGGTTCAACGTACTTACTTTATTTTTGTTTAAGCCGTCCTAAAAATGCATACTTTTCGATTCCTTTTATCTCGTCATCTGAGAATGTTAAGACACTTTTTCTCTCTTTCTTAAGAGATAACTTATCTCTTAAGAAAATAATGGAAAAAATACTGCAATCCCTTCACCCCAGACAGCGTGTTAGCCGGCTGGCGCTGACCTTCACTGTAACCCACTATCTTTTGCCTGCAGAATTATGTCGAGTAGGCATCAGAGAATAGATATAGACCGAGGACTATTCTTCTCGATGACCCTCGTTAGGTAGACACGAAATAGTAAGCTGACTTCTTCAACTGCAGCGATCGCGCCCTCGTGAGGGAAGGGAATTCAAACAATTAAAATTAAAAAATTAAACACTTAGAGGCGAAGGAGACTAGAAAAACTATGGCGCCGACGCGCCTTTTATTTATTGACCGTCTTTTGGGTCAAGTCTAGCTACAATACAAAGAAAGTGGTTGCCTTTCAAAGCATTCCGGCTTTTAGAAATATTTTTCCTCATCCAATGAATCCAGCTATTTGGTCAAATACATTTTATCACTATCAGTGGTATTTCAGGATGATAAAATTCTGTTCATATCCGAGGCACGTATGTAGTCTGATACATCCACAGAACGCACCCACACCAGTTTAATTGAAGTATTTTTCATTCTTAACTACATCTGCATGTTGACAATTAATAGAGAATCTCAATTTAAATTATTGTTTTACGGAAAGTGATCAATTCGATCACGCATCCTTTCTTTTTAAAGAAAATAAACATTGAAGAATAAGACTATATAAGTAATCGACCCTCTTAATCCTATTAAGATCAGGTGAGCAGAACGAGAATTTAAAGGCATGTATTTAATGGGTCAGTAACTAATTCAAGTTTTGGTCAGTTAAATAAATAAATGGTCAGTTAAAAATCAAAATGGTCAGTTCATATTATAAACGGTCAGTTGCCATTGTATCAGTGTGAATGTGGTCAGTTATTAAATAAAACGGTCAGTAATATATTTTAATGGTTAGTTATTTATTAAAAACGGTGAGTATTAACTTTAAATGGTCAGCTATTTAAAAAAAAATGATAAGTGTTAGTTTGACAGCTTGTGAATTTTATCAAATATGGTCGTGATAAGCAAATTTATGACACGTTCTTTTTATTTTAACTGACCATTTATTATTTTAACTGACCATTTATTATTTTTAACTGACCGTTTTAAGTATTAATTACTGACCGTTTTAAGTATTTATAACTGACCATTTATCGAATTAGATACTGACCATATAATTAGTAGTCGAATTTAAACATCACATACATCTATGCCATGTATCTCCATCCGGAATTTGAAGCCGAGAATATCATAACCGAACAGTACCAACGCCCAAGAGCTTCGACCACTCGGCTACAGGAAGTATCTTAATGTTTCAATAAATTCAAAGTACAAGCGGCCCTTGACGTTCGCACGTAATTGATTCCCGAAAATTTGGGATGTAAAAAGCATCAATAAATATATTTTAAAATATATATTTATCAAAATATTGTTAAAAGCTAGCTAAACGCCACCATTTTATTTTATTAATAAAGTGTACTATACAATGTTGTGTCTTTCTTGGTCACTTTGCGAACTTGAGAAATACGTTCTCCATTGGATCACATTCTTCCATGATTGTCAAAATGCAGGAAGCTTTCATTCAAATTTTAGATGTTCTTAGTTTTAATCAGATTCTTCTACCTCACTTTCTTTGCACATGTCATTAAACTCGTGTTGTTCAATTTTGTTCCCATTTAAGGTGTCAACTGTCAATACTTGGTGGAATAGCATTATGTATATAAAAAAATACAAACATTTGTTTGGTTCTAATTCCACATTAGACTTATTAGGATCAGGACCGGTTTTGTTCATCGAAGGGTCCTATTCTCATTTCGATTCATATCCCAATAAAACTAATATGGAAAGTACAAAAAATGTGATATTTTTTAACTCAATTTTGTATTCATTTTACGGAGGTTCAGAATGAGACTTAATCAACTCATCTAAGTCTTTTTTGTTGTCATCTAAATATATTTTAATATAAAATTTAACACAGCTTTGATTATTCCACGTATTGTGTTACTAATTGTGACACGTTTTTCGCCATCTAAGGCATCTTCGGACTTACATCGCAAAGTTTGCTTAAGTAATGACGAAATCTTTGCGATAGTAAGTCAGAAGATGCCCCTGAAAGAGGCGAAACACGTGTCACAATAAGTAACACAATACGTGGAATAATCAAAGTTATTTTAAATTTTATATTAAAATTAACTTCCACAAAGTTACCGCTGAATCCATCGAAAATATCATGTGTAATGTATTCGACCGGTAAATTATTTCATTTACATTGTTTTCTGATTTCATTCGTAAGTCCGCTCAAAAATCTTAAAAGAATTTAATTTAAAAAATGTGTGATATTTCACACATTTTTAAAATTAAATTCTACTATTGTAACCTGTGCCAAAGATGAAGGTAACCAGTACCGTTAAGTCTTATAAAAATTGGTCAGTTTTTTTAGGCACAAACGGTTTGTAAAAATCAGGACTGTGGAATCGGAGTCGGAGTCGGAAATTTATAAAACTTTTTATTTTTGCATATTATATGTAAAATTTGGCTATTGGCTGGATTGTTAGGGTTGATATTTCATTGAATACACATAATTAGGAAAATTAGGAAAAATAGTGACGATATAAAACTTTTTTTAGTCGGGGTCGAACCTTTTTTTTACCGACTCCACTGGTAAAAATGTATTGAAGGTATAAAATGTATATTGTAATACTTATTCATTGCCGACTTAGTTAAAGGGACCTACATCAACCCACTGTCGGTTAATTAATTTCTATGATTTTCCTCGTAACAGACACGGGCCCAACGGAAACTGATCCGCCCCTGCATATTTAGACGTGGTGTGACGCGCTTTGAGATCGGTCTACCCACCGTTGAGTGGCGCTGTCAACCCGCATGACGTCACACGCGCTAATAATGTACGCCGAAAGTGACCAAGGCGATAATTTACGACTGCCGGCGGGCGCACAGTCGACGGGGGCGGGAAACAGATCGTCTTAAGAAATATTATTATTCCCTAATTGAATAGTATTCATGGATATTAAGCCTAATCTAGGGTCCCAATGACCTAGTCACATGTGTGACAAATTGTGTTGAATATATCCGATATATTTATGGTGTAATATGGCCACTGTGTAGAACTCTGAATAAAATACGACGAAATTATATACATGTATACGTTACAGTGAAACTGTATTCTCAGTGAAAATATATTCTTCTCCAAGCTGTCATTGAAATTAAATTTGACCGCCCTATCTTCAGCCCAATGTATGTCTGTGTTTTTCTTTGGATCTCTTTTTATGAAAGGAACTACTTGCTGATTTTATTTCATTGAAGCAAACCAAATTTTTAGGCCGGCAAATCATCGACTTGCGCCAATAATTTCCCCGATCATCAAAAGTGAAATCATGTTGTCATACAAATCCATTGCCTGATACATTTTCACTGAGAATACAGTTTCACTGTAACATACACTTTTTAAAAATAAAAATACCCTTTTTTTAAGAATGTAATATTAATTGCTATATCTTCAACCAGGTAGTCAAAATTCAATAAACTTTATAAAAACCAAACCAAACCAAAATTTTAGGCCGGCAAATCTTCGACTTGGGCCAATTGAATTTCAATGATTGTGACTAGTGAAATCATGTTGTCAAACAAATCTATTACTTGATACATTTTCGCTATATACATATATATGTATATATCGAGAATTGACGAAAGTATATCTATATTGAAATTTTATTTTCATTTGGTATCTAATAACACAATTCGGCACCTTAGGATAAAAATCATTTATCTCGATTTTTACCGGTTGAAGTAATGAATGCCACTCGAAACAAAATAACATGTTTCGTTATGTGTCAAAGAGTCATATCAATAAGAGAAGTGGATACGAAGAAGCGTATTAATTAAAATCACTTTCTTGTTCCTAGCTCCTCTTAATCTTAAAAACAAAACATTAGAATAAGTTACTATTTTATATTCAACAAATAAATCAGATAACCAAGGATTTTTTTTTTTTCCCATATCCGCTCCCTATACGGAGCATATGGCCGCCACACGGTGCCTCCAAGATTCTCTGTCTCCCGCCAACCTCCTCGCATCTTCCCAGGTCATCCCGGCGTCCCTTAGCTCCCCTGAGTACATCCTATGGATAGTCATCAGAGGCCTTCCGCGGCGTCAGGATCCATCAGGTTGATAGAAGAGGCAGGCAGGATTCAGGCTCCCCTGGGGCATCCGCAGCACATGTCCAAGCCAGGTCCATCGTCGCCTTTTTAATTTTGGACGTAATAAGGGGCTGGTTTGTCCGCTCTCTTACCTCCGTATTCCTGACAAAGTCAAACCACTGTACTCCTAGTATTCGCCGCAGGCATCTGTTTTCAAAGCACAGTATACGGTTACCCTGTGCTTTTGTGATATGCCATGACTCGCAACCGTAAAGCAGCACAGTCAGTATGCATGCGTTGAACAAGTGGCACTTGGTTCTGACCGAGTACAGCCGTGAGTCCCAGACTTTCCGCATTGAATTAAATGTTGCTCCAGCTATCCCTAATCGGATCGCGAGCTCATTACGCGGGTTGCCATCTCCCGTGTACTCCCAAGTACCTAAAACCATCGACTCTCTCGATTTCTTGCCCCGCACTCAACAGAGAGTAGTCTGGATCTGGACAGGCGCTGTTGCAGAGCACATTGGTTTTACTCGCGTTGATTTTTGAGGCCAACGCGATGTTGCTCTGCAGTCTATCCATTGTTTCCTGGATACCCACAACTGATTTGTCAAAGATGACAGCGTCGTCGGCATACTCGAGGTCACATAGTTTCAGGTTGGGAGCAACGGTTACCTCGGTCAGGTGGAATTGACTTCCCTCAGGATGAAGTCGAAGATTATTATAAAGAGGAACGGAGCTAGAACACAGCCCTGTCTGACGCCGGTAGTGATGCCAAACCATTCCGTAGTTACGTCACCGATTCTTATGCAGCATTCACTGCCCTCGTGCAAGCATTTGATGATGGCGATTATCTTGGGTGGGATCCCATAAAGCTTTAAAATGGCCCATAGGGAAGGCCTATGCGGACTATCAAAGGCTTTCTCGTAGTCGACAAAGCAACACGCAAGCGAGCTATTGAATTCATTGCTTTGCTGGAGAAGGCATCTAAGGTTGTGGATTTGGTCCGCACAGGATCGGCCAGGTAGGAACCCGGCCTGATTTTCCCTGAGGATACGCATTATTGGGATCCTTATTCTCGCCAAGACTATCTGTGCCAAAACCTTGCCGGGCACGCTGAGCAGAGTTATACCTCTATAAAAAAGAATAGCCACCAAGCTACCAAGGAATTTAGGAGGTTAAAAAATGGATAAAATTGATTACTAGTTAAACCTGTCTTTGAGCTCTTTTGAAAAGTTGAGAAAAATTAGGAACATCTCTCTGCTTGTAAGGAGCCAAATTGATTGTAAAGGGTCTTTTTATAAGGACGCTTAGTTTTGAAATGTAAATAAAACAAGTTGTTTGTGAGATTTCGACTAAATTTTAATTTCATTTGTAAGTATATTTTACGGCATTAAATATGGAATATAGCATCAAATGTCTGCCAATATCTATTCATTATAAAATGGGCCATGTCGCTAAGGTTGACTTTTTTGACAAATTTGGTTAAACTTCCAACTGCTCCAGAACCCAATCAGGCGTTGTCTGTGGTCGTTTACCTGAAGTTCCTTGGTTAGTTGGATTTTATACGGGTGCAGACATAAGGCCCGATTCAAAATTCGCCAAGTTGAAGTCGCAGAAAAGCCAAGTTCTTGTGAACAACGAGAAATAAGCTGCTTTGGGTTTTCATGTACACTTTCACACACAACAGCAATGTTTTCACAAGATATTGTATTTTGATGACGTACAGGTAGGTGTTGGCCGATTATTTACCAAACTGGTTGACTCAAATTTGGCCACTAAACAATGAATAATCTACTCAGCAGGACAAAGTAACATATTTTGAGCGTCCCTATTGAAATACTCTTTACATATGTAGATATTATATTTTTTTATTACATCTGTATTATGGAAAAGAGTTTTTTAGTTTTTCCAAACCAACACGACATTATAATAAGAGATATAAACTATTTACTACACGTCAGTTAAAGTTTATTTCTGCGCTTGAAATGACTGAAGATACAGAAATTTTTGATCACCTATCCTGTGAGGTAAAATTTGTTGCTGACTGATTAATATAAAACGAATTTTGCAAAGCATAAGCAAAAAAATTGGAATATTGTGATTGTATTCATGGACAATAAACGTAGCAAATCGCTACCTCACTTTAAAAAGGTTCTAATTGTCATTTTTGCCTTAAATGGCCTTTTGGTCGGAAAAGCTTGTATTTACCGCATTCCTTCATATATTTGAATTTCAGAATTATTTATGGTTGAATAACAGAGTTGCATCTGCACACTTTTTTTACTAAATTTATTTGACAAAGTTCTAAGATTGTCATCATTATTCTCATCATAAGATGTTTAAGATCATTATTTCCCAGCTAAACATAGTAATTTGAAACATTTTTGCATGCTCATTATTACAAGTGAATTTTAATCAATCGAAACTTTAAGCGCTCAGTGTCAAGAGCAGTCAGAACCTTTCCAAAGTAAGGTGTCGCAATGTCTTGACAGGAGTTTACCTTTGTTATTGAATCATATAATCCTACCTCTGAAGCGAATAGCCCATGGCCATGTTAAGATGACATTTATCTTGACGAAACAGAAATATTTTTGATATATTCCATGAGTTTTGTAGCGAACGATCTGGGTTTCACCTTTTGGAATCTTCGGGCATTTCAAGTGTCATTATTTCCATCATTAGATCTTTAAGATCATTATTTCTCAGCAAGAGTTGTGAGTTGTGTAATTTGAAACATTTTAACTTGCTCATTGTTACAAGTGAATTTTAATCAATTGAATTTTCAAACGCTTAAATCTCAACAAAAGTGTCAAGAGCAGTTAGACGCTTTTCTAAATAAGGAGTCGATATGTCAAATCAAACAAATATATTAAATTACAATTACAAGTGAATTTTAATCAATTGAAATTTCAAACTTCAAAGATCAGTAAAATAATGTGTCTAAATATAAAATTTAAAATATACTCATTATAAATGCATTTTTATTTTCAAACATAAAAGTCTCAATAAATAATTATATTTGTCATGTCAAAGCTGTGTTTTGCGGCTCATTTTTTTATCGTTGGAAATAATTTATTCATTCGGAAATAATTTGTCGGTCCTAAATAATGAAATTATAAAGGCGAGTGATGAACTGCTTCCATTTTACGGGACTCAAAAGTAATGGCCGCGCAATAATTAATCAAGCGTAAAATAAAACAGCTGGAAAATGTATCAGTTCAAGAGTAATTTGCGAGACATGATTGATGGCCGAATCACATTTGGTGCGACATACCTTTTAACACATAGACTTTTTTTGATCATAATTGATTTATATACAATACTCAAAACTTGCGACAGCAAGAATCTAAATACTTATCGAAACTTTTCGATTAACTATTTTTCAATAATTAAAATGAATAAAGCAGGGCTGTGGAGTCGGAGTCGGAGTCGTCGCGAGGCTTTGGCCTGAGTCGGAATTTTTTTAAAGTTTGAACTTTTTATTTTTGCATATATGTCAAATTTGGCTATTGGCCGGATTGGTTGATATTTAATTGAATACATATAATTAGGAAAATTAGGAAAAAAAAGATTTTAAAATTATTTTTATTCGGAGTCGGGTTTTTGGTAAATGTTTGAGTCGGAGTCGTGGTTTTGGTAAATGCTGGAGTTGGGGTCGGAGTCAGAGTCGAACTTTTTTTCACCGACTCAACAGCCCTGGAATAAAGTCATAATTTTCAGTGATTATTTACCTTATCAAAGCCCTCACTCATTCACTATTTTTCAGTATATTTAATTGACATCAACTCAATTAAAAGATTTGATTTACACTTATACTGTTTTTATATTACATATTATAAACACTTTTTCATGCAATCACTATATCATAGAAGAACTCGGATACATGTACGCGTTGAGTGTCTATTAGACATAATCTAACAAATACTGAATATATCAAATTAAAAATAATAGTCGCTTTCAGAGGCATCTTCGGACTTACTACCGCAAAGTTTGCTGAAGTAAGGAAACAAGATTGTCACGATTGAAACACGCGTCACAATTAGTAACACAATATAGTGGAAAAATCTAGTTATTTTAAATTTTATATGAGCTTTTATTTTGATAAATTTTGATGTGTCTGAAAATCAAATAATCGAATCGGCAATCTCTATATATTATGTTTCAGAATATTCCTAGATTTTCAATCAGTGGGTCGCTAGCTCAAGGCATGCCGGAGTGTATTCGGAGTGTTGGATAAAATCAATTATCTTTATTTAACCCATTTGGCGGCAGATTTTTGGGTGGTACCTAGATGCTGAAAACAAAAATGAAAAAGTTATTTTAAATATTATATTAATTAAAATGAACTTCCACAAAATTACCGCCGAATCCATTGAAAGTATTAACAATTGCTTGTAAGTCTTTCAACTTCACTATCAAAGAAGACAGAAAGATGTCTTCTTAAAAAATGGTATTTGGCTAATCGACTACTTTTAAGATGGATAGTAAGGATTTAAGATCCTTCTTCTTTAGATGTTATTTCGAAGATCAATATAATCTGATACACTTTTTGTTAATAAGGTAATTAACTTCACACAAAATTCATTTATTAATCAAAATTACGCAACGTTGTAACTTTTAAGAGCTTGTATATCAAAGCATTCTCAGGTCGGCAAAAAGCTTTTTCAATTTTAGATGCCTTGTGATAAAACGAAGACAATATTAATCATTCAAATTGTATTATATAATTCGACATAATTCGTCGCTCATCTATAACTAAACATCTTATTAAACTGCTCCGATGAGGTACTGAAAAGCCAGTTTATAAGGCAATTTTAGTGTTATAGACCTATTACATCATTTATAAGCTTTCAGCCCAAATTATTCCGAGTAAAGCTTTCGGAATTTTTTTCCATCACTTTTATCTATCTGATGGTTTTGTGACATCTAGATTGTATTTAAGCAACTAAGCAAAATTGGTTAATAAAACGAGTAGTACTATGGGCATAAATTCTTTTGACGTATCATTAATACATTTTACTACAAATCTGTATTTTTTTTATTTCTCAATACATATAAAATTTATCTGGCCAAGTGATATATCGAAAAGGAATAAGTATATTAGAGGATAAAATATGTTAAATTAATAAAAAAAGATTAGTACTTTTTCCACATAAAATGTATTGGATCAGGACCGGTTTGACTCATGTCATGTCATTCGCATTATCAACTGAATGACATTGGAAACAATCATCAGTTGACAATGCTCAGAATGAGCGCAACAGTTCCTGATCCAATAAATTTCATGTGTATTATTTTTATTATAATGCTATTCTACTAAGTTTTGTCAGTAAACACCTTAAAAGTGATAAAATATGTTTTTATATTTAATTTATTGCTAAAAATACGTTGTCATTGCTAATTTAAATTTTTAATTCGACTAACATTCTTCAGATTTCTAAGATCTAATAGAACACAGGATCCCAACTCATGGGTCGCGACACCGAAGGTCGTTGCGGCGGGTTTTCTGTGGGTCCAACTTATACAGTCAACTAAAAAAAATATTCACTATAATGCATTTTCATTGTTTTTTTAATTACCTTATAAAAAATGTCTGTTTGAATTGTATGGAGGTTGAGGGTCATATGTTTTATAAAAAGAGGTGGCCACCCGAAAAAGGTTTGGAACCTTTGAAATACAATAAATAATTAGTTCATTGTGATCTTCAAATGCGTAAAAAGGTAAGCCAGTCTACATTTAATAATCACTTTTAAGGTGTTCACAGTTAATACTTGGTGAGATATTATTGTTAATAATTAATATCACATTTTTTGCGTTTATTCCACATTAGATTTATAAAGTTAATACCGTTTTCGCTCATTGAAAGCATTATCAAATGATTTATATTTTTTTATTATCTCATATATAAAAATCGATGTTTGTTTGTTTGATTGTTCGTATTTTTTGCGTTGCCATACCGTTCATCCGAATGGGATAAAACTTTGTCAACTTATTGCTTGCGCCTGCGAAAAGGTTATGGGTATAGTAACATCAGCTTACACTAGGTATTTTACATAAAAATCAATGGTTTTACATATTTTATGCGCTGCCATACCGTTTATTTTGACAACTTATTGTTGAACTTGCGCGATGGTTATAGGCATAGTACAATTACGTTCAGTAGGTGACGCGTGTAGACAATCGGCAAAAGACAAACAGATAATGTCACACGGCAAATATCATTGATACCGATCAATGTTGTGACATTTAAATCATTGTGCATTTAATGCACATTCAGTGCAAATGTGGTAAAAACACACGGAATGATACCTACGATCATTCATGAAATATATGGCCATTCGTATGTGATCAATAATATAAATAATCTAACCAAAGGGTTCGTTTGACTTGACATGCACGATGTGACATTTAAAACATTGTGCATTCATGCTGATTCAGTGCACATGTGGTAAAAACACACAGAATGATACATTCAGGAAATATACCATTCGCAAGCAATCAATGTGATTAAAAATCTAGTGAAATTAAATCGAATTATTTATCTAAAATATTGTGCATCCGAAAGCACTTTAATTAACACAACACTTTCTTTCTTTCAGTGGTATTGCAACGCTTGCCGGGTAACGGCGTGTATTTAATAAAATAAAGCTACATCGTACTTTAAGAGAATAGCGAACTGGGCTTAGAATTAGGTTTTAAATATTTTTCGTACTCAGTTGCCTGGTCAAAGGTTCCAGTCACTCCAAGTATTAAAAATACATCATTTTATATTGATACTATTTATTTTGACAAAGTGTTCCAATTTTGAGTATCACAAATTTACTGAAGAAAAAAACACTTCGTGTCCAAAATATTTTTTTAGAGAAGTTGTGTTTATTTTTCAAAGTGTCGAATCTGAATTAACATATATTCCGTGAAGCTGCGAGTCCTTTGAAGGACTCTTATCGAAGGTTTTATCGCGTCACTCAAGCGGACTAAGGCAGGATTTGAGGACAAATCCATTGGAAGTGAAAACACTCAGACCTTTTGAGTGAAATAAATGAAAAAGTCTTCTTTTCCGGAAAATGCCGAACTTATACACGCCCACGAAATACTTGATTTTCTGAAACCTGAATCACAAGAAAATACAAGAGGACACGGTTCTTAATAACGTGTTTATTTAATGTTAAGTACTAGTTTTTTTCAAAGTTTTCACATATGTACAATAAGCTTATGTTGGGCACTGATTTTTTGCGATGAAAATTTTATCTAAGCTAAAATCATTTGCTCGGTCCGTGGTGCAGTGGTCAACGTCGTTGGCTTCCGTGTCGAGCCACCCATTTTTTCAGTCGATAAATCGATTCTGCTCAGAGGCAATGGGTGTTTGTGTTGCTAAATCCTTTTCCACCTTTCCGATCCCAAAGAGCGACGCATAGTGACAGCGATTAGCTAATAACTAGTCCTCGTATCTTTTGCATCCTTACTGACTTCGAAAAAGAGAAATTGAGCAACTGAGTAAGAAGTGGTTCTTGTAGACAAAAAACAAATATTGAGATAAACTCCGTGAAGAGTCCATATGCTCCAAGTTGGGAGCGGATATGGTTAAAAAAAAAAGATGAACCTACCATTTACAAAATCAAGCTTTGCACTAGTAGGTCCGAAGATGCCTCTTCAGTCAATTAATGTTGTTTATTGCGAATTAAACTAATGCTCCATGTTGGGAGCGGACATGGTTAAAAAAAACATTTTTGCCAATTTCTATGTAAATTTTCACTTATGATTCTGTGGTATATGTTGCAGATTATTATGAAGATACTACGCAATAGTCAGAGTTAAAAGAATAGGTTAGCTAGCATCAAGAACAAAAACCTGTGATTGTTGGTCTTTTACTTTTTGTGCCCAATTTTACTCTCGACAGTAGCTGTAGAATCCAACGTTTCGTGATTTAGAATTAAAAACTGATCAAAAATTATTCCTTCAATTCTTTTCGGCGCTTTAAAAAAAGCTTTCATGCAAAGTTCACGATGAATCTAAGGTTACTTGAGCTTGAGAGCATATGGTCTACGCACTCCTTTGTCAGGGCGAAAAAGTATCAAGGCTTTGTTAGGAAATTTGGAGAAGAACTATTACAGATATCCACTTCTTAAAACTATTATACTTGAGACAAAAGGCCCTGAAGGCTTAAGTCTGCTTATCCAAAGCTCCAAAAATAAATTTTCAACTATCGTTCTACCCTTATATTATATTCATCGCTTTGCAAGTTATAGATTAAACAAACAAAGGCAATTTATATTAATTAGTCTATCGTAAAAATATATTTTAGATTTTAATTAATGTGTAATTAATTAAAAATATTTCAATTCAATGCACGTCAACTAATTTTAAACATGTGGCTTCTTTGATACTGTGAACCAGTATTTTCTTACACTAAAAAAATCGTCAAAATATTTGGTGTGCTAATTTTAATTTAAAGAACATATGATAAAAGAATCTTAATTTGAAACAAATAAATGCAGTCTACCAAAATATATTAAAAAATTGCCCCAAAAATTTATTTTATATTTAACAGAGTTGTACTATTGCCAGCTATATTTTTTTATATTATAACATGTATTCAATATAATTCTTTTTTAGCCGTAGTTTTGTTTTTTAACCATGCCCACTTCTAACGTGAACTATTTCTGCGTGAGCTGCTTGTTACTCAGTTTCTCAACCTCTCTTTATCGTAGCGAGTATGAATTGAAAGTATAAGAGGAGTAATACAGGATCGTACATTCTTAGGATCGGATGAGTGGGATGGATTTTTAAAACAACACATACACCCATGCCTTCGAACAGAATCAAAAAAAGCTGCTCATACTGGCTCTCGGACCCGTGAAGTCCGTCACGGAAACCAACGACGTTTACCACTGCACCACGGACCCAACAGTTCTAGTACCGTTGTTCGATCTGTAATCCTTTACTCTTATTGGGTTAATTAAAAAAACAAAAATGTGTTGGTAAATAAATAAAGTTACGTAGCATTATAGTTCAGAATTATAAAAACGAGAGAAATTAATAAAACAAGTAAATATTTAAGTATATATCATAAAAATTCCTTTAAAATATATTTTTCAAAGCTTTTAATCTTAAGCAAGCATAAAAAATCATTATCTTTACGTATTTTGTATTCAAAGGGATAAAAAATATGAAATTATTTTCATCTACCTTTATAAGAAAATTATGCAAGCTTTAAAATGGGCTAGGTGAGAAACCCATAATAGATAGCAAGAGCCTTGAAAGATGTAATACATTATTAAAAATCTGTGATCATTTTTTCGTTGTAATAAATAGCACTATAATGTTGAGAGATGATTCAAAATATTTCTGACTTAGATGAAAACAGGTCTGTGAATAGTTATTGCTTTCAGGAAAAAGAAAATTTTTAAATCGATAATCATTGGTATGAATGTTACATTTAAATAAGGTTTTGTGGAATACTAAAATCTGAGATAAGTAAGATGTAATGATCTTAATGATGTAATGATGGAAATAATGATGATAATCTTAGAACTTGTTCAAATAAATTTAGTAAAAAAGTGTGCAGATGAACCACGGAATAACTCAGTTATTCTACCATAAATAAATCTGAAATTCATATATATGATAGAATGCGGTAAAAACAAACTTGTCAGACCAAAAGGTCATTTTAGGCCGAAATGCTAATTAGAACCTTTTTAAAATAAGTTCATGATAAGTGTTCAGTGAAATTACGTTTATTCAAAAATATACTTTCCCCATATTTTTTTTCATATCCACTCCCTATTTGGAGCATACGACCGCCACACGGTGCCTTTGTGATTCTCTGTCACCTCCTTGCTTCCTCCCAGGTAATCCCTGCGTCCCGCATCTCCACTGAGTACATCCTATGGATATTGGATAGTCATCAGTAGAGACTCCGGTAATTAAGGATATACGGTCACGGGACAGAATTTTTGTAAAGATTTATGAAAAATAAGCACATTAAATGAAAAGAATGTAAGGCTTACGATTTTTTTTGAAATGTTTCGTCTTTGTATTTTAAAATTTACTACAATAGAAGATCCTAAAGAATACTTCGCAATAAGTATGAAATCGAGTTGTTTTAATTTACAGGAGCAAAAATGCAACCACAAACTACACAAATAATAATATTATACAAATAAAGACATATGTAAGTCACATAAGTTTAATATTTGTTTAAAAAAAAAAAAAATTATTATATGCTAATATTAAAAAACAAATTCTTCTTTCAGAACTCATACAATAATCAGTAATATTCTTCAGATTTAATCATTCTGATACCATATTTTATAATAATCCAGAAGAACTCAAAGAGTAAAGTCAAAACATAAAATTATAAGCCAGTATGTATAAATTATTTGAGCTTAGCTCGAGAAGATTGGGATTCTGTCCTGTGACCATTTATCCATAATTTACCGAGGCTCCAAATTGAGTATCGAGTACTCGATACTCGAGAATACTCGTCCATTTTTCAAATACTCGATTCCTGAGTATTTTGGAAAATTTATGTCAAAATTTGATAAAAATATTTAAAAAGATATAAATATAATGTTTAACCGTTGCTTTTAACTGAGTCTTACGCGTGGATTTTAGAACAAAACTTAACCAATTATTAAAAAAATACAATGTTGAAATAAATGTATTGTGAAATAAAATAAGCCTATCATCTATCATCTTTTTTTATAAACAAATTTGAATTAATAATAAATATTTTGGTTCATTTGGAGCTACTCGAGTATTTTACTACACGATACTCGAGTAATTGGAGTCTCTAGTCATCAGTGACCTTCCAGGATGACAGTTTATAAAAAAGACAGACGCGATTCAGGCTCCCCTGGGCATCCGCAGCACATGGTCACCTTTTTAATAAAAATCTTATTTTTACCGTTTATTCATCACCACCATGTACGTAAGACTTATGTATTAGCGGCCAAAACTTGAAAGACATTTACTATGCTTTTAATTTTTTTTATAATATTCAAATATTCTTTTTTTTTAATAAATAATTTAAGAGACTATCTTGCAACACCAGTGCCAAAACACTTTGCCTTTGCAAAATATAATTAAATTGCGATATAAATATTCTATAAAGCTCTTTCTAAATTGGAACATATGAGGCACCTTGAATATTATGACAGTATTTAAAGTTTTGAAGGTACTGCCTTTGAGAGAACCGTTTAACCTTTCTTTCAGACTAGGTTATATTGTATAACATCGTTACAGGTAGACGGTGGGTAAAATAAGCGAAATATTTTTTCACGGAATAATCATTTTAGATTAAGTACTAGGTATACATTAGCGGAGTGAATATTTATTTGATGAAACTAACCACTAAAAATATCCATAAAACTGATTACCTAGAGAGCTCATCCACAAATATAGAAAAATGAACCTTGAATGTCATTTTGTAAATATAAATCAAGGCTGTGGAGTCGGTAAAAAAAAGTTCGACTCCGACTCCAGCATTTACCAAAACCACGACTCCGACTCCAACATTGACCAAAAACACGACTCCGACTTCAACTCGAAGTTTCGTCACTTTTTTTGCCTAATTTTTCTATTTACGCGTATTCAATTAAATATCAACCCTACCAATCCGGCCAATAGCCAAATTTACTTATTATATGCAAAAATAAAAAGTTCAAACTTTTCAAAATTTCCGACTCCTAGTACGACTCCGGCCAAAAAGCTCTGATTCCACGACTCGGACTCCAACTCAACAGCCCTGATATAAATACACTTTATAAAATGATTTAACTTACAGCTTCAAAATCAGCTTCTTAATGAACAAAATATCAATCCAAAATTGGGTTAAACTTTCAAATACGGCTTGTTCGGCCACATTCGTTTAGTTTTAAATAAGGATCGTACTACTTTAAACAATAAGTACCCAGATTTGGAAGCATGATTAATGACGTATAGTGTGTTTTCGTAGAACACTAAAGTTGTTTTGCGACCGCTTCTGATATTTAAATGATACTCACAATCAAATAAAAAATATACATATAAGTCTTATCACTTTTAAGGTGTTCACTGTCAATACTTGGTGGAAAGGCATTATAATAAAAATAATAATACATTTTTAGTACTTCTTCCACATACAATTTATTTTATCAGGACCGGTTTCGCTCATAGCAAGCATTGTCAACTGATCAGTTGTCAAACAATGCTCGCCATGAGCGAAACCGGTCCTGATAAAATAAATTGTATGTGGAAGAAGTACTAAAAATGTATTATTATTTTTTTTATTAGTCTTATATTAATTATGTCCGGTCCACGGCGCAGTGTCAACGGCGTTGGCTTGCCTGCTGGATCGCCCGGGTTCGATTTCCGGCACGAGCGGATTTTTTCAGTTGATAAATCTGTTCAAAGGCATGGGTGTTTTTGTTGTTGAAAATCCCTTCCCACCTTTCCGATCCCAAAGAGCGACAGATAGTGACAACGATTAACTAATCACTAGTCCTGTCTTAGTCCTCGTATCCTTTCCATCCTTACCCTCTTCGAAAAAAGAGAGGTTGAGCAACTGAGTAACAAGCAGTTTTCATAGAAAAAAACAAATGTTGAGATAAACTCTGTGAGGAGTCCATATGCTCCAAGTTGGGAGCGAACATGGTTAAAAAAAAAAAAAAAAATATGCTAAGCAGTATTTTACAATTTTCTTCTAAATTACGGTTTTGGGAACGAACCGTCTATGCAAATAAAACCGCCATAGTAACTTAGTAAAATTAAGATGAAAAAAAGAAGCTTTTTTAGTATCAAAAAATATTATTATTCAAAAAAGTTTTAACAGTAGTTATATAAGAAGATTTTTTCTTGGAGAATTGTTATGATAGCAAAAAGTCTGTGACAAAGGTTTAAAACAAAAGGCAAAATTGCAAGCTTTGCAGAAAAAAATATCGCAAGACTACTTTGCAAGATCAAACATTCGCAAAGCCCTTATATACTATTACATAAAATTCAATGTATGTGATGTAAGCATGTTTCAAGATTATGCTTTCTTCGTAGAGAGCTTTACGCAACACAATACTTTTTTCAGGCGTATATACTTTAAAAAAGCTTATCTTTTAATGGTAGATAATGGTATTTCCGCCAAATTTCATCTCGCAATATTATTTGGAACCAAAAATGATGACCTACTCCACACTATAATATCTCGATGCAGATAGAAAAAAATAAATGATATCCTAAAATAATTTTGCATGTAAGTGTCAGTCAATTCGTTTAGAGTTATTGAAGATGATGGAGACATTTTGACGATATGAACACAAGTTGTGTCATATATGTTCATGTTCTTGGTGAAATTTTTATAATTTATTTAACATATTATTTTCGCTAACTTAATATTTTTATATTTCTCGAATAATTTGTGATTTCCGATTAGTGTAAATTCCGCTGAATTGACAAGTAAATTCCACTTTTTCCAGATTTTCTATTAACTCTTATCATTTTCCATTCGCCAATTGTACATCTTTTCTAACCTTTTACACTACTCAATATATATTTTGTTTTTTTCCAGCAAGATTTAAGGAATTCATTGATATCACAGGGCTTGCATATTTATAAACATGGCAAAACGAGATACAGTAAAATATATCACACTATGACATATTACACATATAATGCACACATACAAATTATTACGGTTTTTGATAAAAGGATAGTTTATTAATAGAGCTTCCAACCACGTTTTACAATGTTGACCTTGACTTGATCTTGGAGGTCTAGAAGTTAGATTGATATAAATACTTTATTTATATGCCTACAGTTAAAAATGCTTGCTATGATTAAAACCGGTCCGTATATTTATAAAAAAATCACGTGGGAATATGTACCTAGCTCATAGATATAATAATATCTGCGTCGACACTTACATGTTTTTGATAGTTGCAAAGTTATGACTGATGGATCTGTTCTATGTTATTCTTCCTTAAACCGTTTGCAAGTTGTTATTATCTTTATTTATTGTAAGCTCAATATATTAAAAAAAATCAAACATCATCAAGATAAAGTTATTTTATTCTATAAATGTCTGACCATCCAAGTTCCATAGAAATATACGAATACCATAGAAAAATAAGAATATAAGAATATAGAAAATACTTGACGGTTGTCTATAATAATGGACTATCTTCCGAATATCCGTCATTCTACTTACAATTAGAAAATCCTTTGACTCGACACCTGAAGTCAACGCAGCCCTCGGAAAGTAAGATCATACACGTTCTCATCATTTATAAAACCTTCGATAAGAAGAGGACGTAACAGATCGATGAGCTTTATCGAGTTTTATCAACAAAGTCGTTAATAAAAACAATACAATGTTGAAAGTTTATGTGAATGTAATTGGAAATTTATACCACCGCAATGATACTTGGAAAATAACGTTGAGCACCTTTTTAAGGGGTTCTACGTAAGCTGAATAAAAAGCAAAGGTAAAACAGAAGCACTAATGCAACATTCTAGGTGTGACGACCTTTAACGGCAAATTTAATTGGTAACTCGTTTAAAGTGCATGTGTCAAAAGTTTGTTCAAAGTGGAAGTGCTATGAATCTAATAGAATTAACCAGAAACGTGGCTGCAAGTTACACTAAAGAGGTGCTTGTTTTAAATAGACGTTGCTTATTAATTATAATGGAATTTGCTAGGGTTTTATAAAAATAATTATACATTTTTATTTCAGAATGTTTCCACGGCTTTCCATAGCAAATTATATTTTATTTCGGAATAAACTGAAAAAAATGATCAACTACTTAGGTTTGATATTTTTATTTTATATGAACAAAGGTAAATCACAGTAACACTTTCGTATACTTCTGTTGGGTTATACTTGAAATCTCATCCATTTTTTCACATAACGGTGGAATGTGTATGGCTGGTATTAGATTTTTATCCTTCGAAATATTGGATCAGTCAGTAAGTAACCTTTCAATGGTTGGTGTTATGATACTTCATAACGAGGCGAAACACGTGTCAGTATGTGTTGTACAATGCGTGAATAAAACAAGGTATTTTTTATTAAAATCAACTTTCAAAAATTTACTCCTGAATTCATCAAAAATAGAAATGGAGTTACTTATATCAATCAGAGAAAGACAACAAAATGTTAAAAAGCTCAACATGTGATTTTAAAATAATGATAATAGCTTTTCTAACTATCGCTACCCGCCACTAGGTTATATCCGAGAAAATGAAAACGCTGTCATATGTTTTTCGGCTTTCGGGATAGCAAAAACATAAAAATTTCTAATTTGTACGGTTTTGGATTAATAATCCATCACTTTGGCGATTTTGGTATTTGTATGGTCGAACTGATATAAGTAATTCTGTCCATATGCAGAATTCAACTGAATTTTATATAATTGATTAATAAATGATTTAACATAATATAAAAGCAGCCGAATTCCAAAAGCTTGGCAACAAAACATCTTGGCTTCCATTGTTGTACCCTTTTAAATAATTGTCATGTATTAATAATTCAAGCACTTGCTATCATTAAATATTAACTCAAAGACTTGAAATCAATCAACTCATTAATAATAGGTCGGATAAAACCCTAGATTTATTTTAGATTTTCCTGTTATTATCTGGTCATTGATATTTTCAAAAATCTCCATAATTATAACAAACCCACTTAATTCATTGAAACTTGTGTACATTCAATTCTCGCTAATTTACATTTCAATAGCCATTTAACTTAGTGATCTACTCATATTTTTGTATATAAACGATACAAACTGTTTACTACGCGTCAGTTCAAGTACATCCGTGCACTTGAAATGCCTGAAAATGCCGAAAGGCGAAACCCGGGTCGCTAGCGACAAAACTCATGGAAAAGTACAAAATTCAAGCAATTCAAATTTTCTTAGCTTCGTTATAAATTGACTGATGCCTGGAAAAAATAGTTGATTTTTCGTATCCAAGGGAATCTAACTTGCTTGGCACACATTCATTCAGGCAAATAATAATCGTAATATATAAAAGTAATGATCATTATTAAAACTCTACAAATATGTAAATGGTATAATAATGTCGCTTTCGCTTGCATACTGTTGTTGTAATTACATGCGCTTTTATTATTAGGTCTGGCAACATCATTCAAAGGAACGAAAAAAATTGAGATCCCTTATTGCTGACCGTCACGCAACCTCAAAGTAACACCTAAAAATACTGAAATCCAGGCATTTTTAATCGCCGCCTATTTAGGGCCCGCTTTATTTCACAAAGGGCAAACATATATTACAGCTTAGCTTATACAAATGATCTGATATAAAAATGTATGTATCAGAAAAGAAATCGCTTTATGTATTGCCAATTATTTTGAAGCCATCATCATTTCGAGTTGATTATACCAGTTTTATATCAATAAGTGATTAATGTAATAAAATCAAAAACATATTGCTGTCCAATTTGAGTTACGACGATCATTTGGGTGAAATTATAGTTAGGATATTAAACACAGATAGGATATTATCGAGAAAATAGTTTTATTAGTTCCAGTTTTTTTCTACATAAATTTATTGATAATTGTAATGCAAAGATTGTTTATCAAGAATCACTTCGAATAATACATCAAATCAATTTCTCACATTTAATAACTTAGTATTACCATATAAAACTAGGATGGTGGAACAGAGAAGAAAATGTATTGTGTACCCTGTCTATAAGGATGAGTAAATGTAGACTTAAAACCAGGGCTGTGTAGTCGGAGTCGGAGACGTCGCGGCGATTTGGCCGCAGTCGTACTCGGAGTCGGAAATTTTGATTTTGAGCATAATTTGCTTACTAAGTCCACATTTATATAAAATTTAAAATAACTTTGATTATTCCACGTATTGTGCTACTAACTGTGACACGTGTTTCGCCTCGTTCAGAGGCATCTTCAGACTTACTATCGCAAAGTTTGCTTAAGTAATGAAACAAAATTGATTCTAACATTTTAAATTATGAAATTGCAAAATGGATTTCGTCTTTTTTTCCCTTTTAAAGGAAGCAAGGAGGGGGTGATAGAATCGAAACTAAGCAAATAAATAATGATACTAATGAGCTGCAATCAATCAGATTGGGATTTTTCCCTTTTAAGGAAAGCAAGGAGGGGGTTATAGAATCGAAACAAAGCACAGCAAACAAATAATCATATTACTAATGACGTTAAACATTACAAACTATTAAACTAATGAGCTGCATATAGATAGGTTAGTGATAAGTGATTACTCTATTAATTGTAAATAATGTAAGTCATGGCGATCAACCTGTCCTATCAAGAATGTTATTAAATAATATTTCTTTTTTGATAAGAGTTTTATTTTTAGAAATATTTTTTTAATTACTTTGTTATTTCGCCAATTTTCAAACGCAAAAAATGTGCACTCCGCAAGCATTGCGTAAATATAATATGAACCTTAAGAAAAAAAAAGTTTCAGAGAATTAAATTCAAGTTCTGGTTATCTTGATTGAGCACAACTGACGTGGCGTGTAAAAATAACATTTCGACAAAGAAAATTCCAGCTATTTCCCTTCTCCGAGATTATAAAAAAAATATGTATATGCAGAATGAACGGATGAGAACGATGGAGAGCTTTTTCGAAAATTCCGACAAAATATCTCATGTTTTATTCTGTATTTCACCACCTGAAGTAAACATTCATGCATCATAATATTTCGTCTCGTGCCATAATAACGAGCTATTAAAAACATGTACAAAGCCAACGTCGGTTGCTGAGTTTTGTGAAGTCATTATTGAAGTGATTTTGAATTCATGCTCCTAATGCGTTCTGAGACTCTTTTCAAAATGACACGCTTTTATCGGAAGGATTTATCGAAATATTAACAAAATACAGCAGTAAAATTACAAGTAAATATGGCTTTCAATACAATATTTTACGATATTACCTAACCTTACCTTACAAGAATTTACCATATAATTATCCAAATGTATTTGGTAAAGTTTGTGTGTTGTGTTTTAATTTCCGGAAAATCATCTCTTTCATTTGTTTTAAATTAATATATATGTACATCGATTTGTCATGTATAATGAAAAAAGGGGCTAACTTTTGCTTGTAACAAGTTGGTTTTCCCACGACCCTTCCGTTATGTGTGGGCAGCCGTTTTTCACAGCCACCTTCCATAACGCTATACGATAAATAATATAAAAAAAAATACTCCTCATTTACTTGAACCGATAGAGAGCTGCACAGGACTGATTTTTTAGCCATGCACTAAAGTTTTTAAAGGAAAGAAAAAAAGAAAGGATAAATGTGATTTGTATAGCCACTTTGTTAAAATGATTTTAAGTATCATATGTATCCGTATACTGAGAATCCGTGGAGCTTAATCTACTTCGCGTTGTTGCTTGTAAGAAAACATAATTTTATATTGTATATCTAGTGTTTATAGTTCTATTCTTACTGTCTATGAAAAGAGATATTGAAAGACTTCTTTAGCTATGCAAATAAAGAGCATTTTATAATCAATATGTAAAAACTTATTATTACAACATTTCATAAAATTCATGGTCACTTTGTATAGCCAGAAAAATTTGAAGATGAGATATAATACTTAAGACTAACAAAACAATAATAATGCTAGGAACAAACTATCCATAAAGAGTAAACTTCTTCTATATACAGCAATAACTCGTCTAATTATGGTGTACACCACACCAGTGTGGGTGTTTGCTCGCCAAAAGCATCTGAAGACCCTCCAGGTTGTTCGGAATAAGTCATTGAGGCAAGTATGTGATGCTCGATGGTTCGTGTGTGGATCGCTGTTACACAGAGATTTAGGTGTGCCCACTATTCGTGAATTCGTTCGTGGAACTTTTAAAATGTTTCATAAGGCTGTGTGGGCCTTCACGATAACCCAAAAATCTCTTGCTTGCAGAATTATGACGAGAAGGCATCAGAGAATCGATATAAGCCGATAGCTATTCTTCTCGATGACCCTCCATAGGTAGAGACGAAATAGTAAACTGACTTCTCAACTGTAGCAATCGCCCCACCTGTGCGCAGCGATGGGAAGGGAATGCCAACTAATAAAATTTAAGACTTTAAGACATTTAGAGATGAAGGACTGGAAGAACTTTGGCGCTGACACGCCTTAGAACTTGGTGCTCCAAGAAGAAAATTGTTATTTCAAATTGTAAGTCAAGAAAGTAATTTTATTTTTATAACTTCTCAATCAAAGTATATGGATAAAAGGTGCTTAATTTTGATACCTAATCTCTTTATAATTGCAATTTAATGAATAAATTAATACTGTGAAGAAATGACTATATTTTTTTATGAGCTTTGCAAGAGAAACACGCAATAAAATTTCTATTAAAATCAAATTAATGATAATAAAGAACCGTAGCAAGTGACGAGCTTTTAAAAACATTCGATTCTAAGTATAAGCTATGAAATTTCCATTTAGTGTTAAATAAATGTTTCAGCTTGTGAAAATATTTATATTTAAAAATTATTATGATGCATAAACAACTTTATGTAGTGTATTTTTTGATCAATAATTATTGACTAATATATCTTTGTACAAAGAATATAATTTTTTAACACATTGGCTTTGGGTAACGTTTAATACACGTCTTTTCTCTATATTTGTATCCACGGTTGTGGGGTCGGAGTCGGAGTCGTCGCTGCGTTTTGGTTGGAGTCTTTGTGGAGAATTTTTAAAAGTTTGAACTTTTTATTTATGAATATAACCTTTTAAATTTGACTATTGGCCGAATTGGTTGGTTGATTTTTAATTTAATTCACATAAATAGGAAAGGTGAAAAAGTGACGACATTAAGCTTTTTCAAGTCTGTTTTTTGCGACGATTCCACAGCCATGTTAGTATTTGTATTTTTTTATGGATTCACAAATTCAAATTATCCACGCGTTGGTTCCAAGTAATTTTTTTTAAATATCAGTTGATAATGCTTGCCATCAGCAAAACTGGTCCTGATCCAATAAATTTTATGTGGAATAATTACTAAGCTGTTTTTTTTTTATTTTTACTTAAACATATGTATTTTATAATCATTCAAGCCTGGCGGTTTTATTTTTAGACTCTGTGAATGCTTATTCCATGAACGTGTTATTTTATTGAGTTCATTATCTGGCCTCAGTAAAATTTCGATACCACACGTATATTTTATTCAGAATTTTTCTTTTTTCACGTAATTGGCATGAAAAAAGAAAGTTTATATTCTCTCATATACAGCAACACAGTGACAAAGATAGCATGGCATATGGCGCATTGAAACAAATATGACAACTGGCACTTGGCAGGAAACGGAACATGGGATTCCGTTCTCCGATATGATGACCATTTCCAGGCGCCAGATGTCTCCTATTTTGATCGCGAGGCCCTATAACGGCTACCTGGCACGACATGTTGCGCCTGACACCCTCCCTTCCATCCCCAAGGGTTGCCCTAATTCACCGTTCACCTTGGAAAGTTGCGTACGACGCGAATTTTATGTAATATTTTATTTTTATTAGACCTTCAATAGAATATAAAAAATGTAACCCCTTTATGCGCGCCGTTTTTTGTAAGAGGAAAACGCGATCGTAATATTGTAAAACATTTTTTTCGGCGAATAAGCAGTCTTATTTATATAATAGGCCTTAAACACTTATAGCGGCACTTTATTTATACTATTACCATTAGCCGAAAAAGGTTACTCTCGATAACGATGATTTATAAAGTACCATAATACGTCATTTTGAGATATTTTTTAAATCCAGAATGACCCACTAAAGCCTGGGTGGTAAAAGTTTTCATGTCAGAAGGCTGCATTCAAAAAGATATTTTTTTTAACCATGTCCGCTTCCAACTTGGTGCATATGGACTCCTCACGGAGTTTATCTCAACATTCCTTTTTTCTACGAGAACTTATTATTACTCAGTTGCTCAACCTCTCTTTTTTCTAAGAGAGCAGGGATGGAAAGGATACGAGGGCTAGGACAGGACTAGTGATTAGTTAATCGCTGTCACTATGCGTCGATCTTTGGGATCAGAAAGGTGGGAAGGGATTTTCAACCACACAAACACCCATGCCTTTGAACAAATTTATCGACTGAAAAAATCCGCTCGTACCGGGAATCGAACAAGCCGACGACGTTGCCACGGACCGAAACCAAAGGATAATTTATAACTTTTAAAATAGTATTAAAGTGGGAATATGCTTGCTATCCATATCTTATTTAAGAGATCAATGCATATGTTGACAAGTACTAAAAAAAAATATTATTTTTATATTACTGCCATTCCACAAAGTGAGTATTGACAGTGAACACCTTAAAAGTGGGCATATTTAATCATTAATCTTTTTCATCGGTTGAGAATGCTCGCGACGCGGGAAATCAGTCCTGATCTAAACACATTTATTGTGGAATAATTACAAAAAATGTCTTATTATTTTTTAAGTATTGACATTGAACACCTCAAAAGTGATTTTAATATCCTCAAGCCTTAGTAATTTAGACTTAAGAGTCATCGAATTATGTACGTAGTAAATACTTTTATTTAGTAAATAAATTTAGTAAATTGATGTATATTTTTCATGCACGCCAATTCCGTAGTCGAACTTTACCGTCAAATAACGGTCAGTTACATAAATTGATTTATTAACTTGATGACATGATCACTTGTAGACGTTCGATGACATGATTATCTGTGATTTCAAATAAAACTGTTTCACCCAAACCAAAAATAGCGAGAGGTATAAGCTAAGCTCTTGTCTTCCCTTAGCTCTATCCTTGTTTTCTCTCTTTCTTACCAACTGAGTAGCAACCAGTCTTCGGAGAAAAACTTATGTTGAGGTTCTAAGAATCGATATGTTCCGCAATGGGAGCTCGCATAGTAAAAAGCACACACACAAACGACGTTGTGTTCAAATATCACATAAATAAAAATATTTTACGCATGGTCATGCTATAATTATAAAATTCAATTTAAAAAACCTCCGTCAATTTTTTTGTATTGTAATTTATTAATATGCTTTTCCAGCTTGAGCAAAAAATGAATGTATTAATAGCTCTATACGTTTTTTTCCTAGAACGCAGGACGGTGTATAAAATGACAAATCATTTCGAAGGAAAGTTTTTATTTCTAAAAATATGGCGTCACTTTTCGTGTGAAAATTCTGTCTTGCGTCACTATGGAATGATTCTTATTCTAAGGTAGGTCAAAAAACCTAAAATATTTTTTTAAATTCACAGAAATGCGTGCATGTGATTTGTTAGGAAGTTTGACATTTTTTTTTATTTCGACTTTTGCATTACTGGATTAATATGTTCTATTATATAACTTTTTTTTTATTCCATTTGAAAAATGATGTCTTTATAAATTGATCCGTTCTCAAAAATAGTACGTTGGCACTTTTCAATATTGACCAAGTCACCTTAAACTTTTTTCATTCGTATCCACTTTCAATGGATGGAAATTATGGACTCCTGATAGATCTAAATTAATAAAAGTTCTTCCACATGAACTATCAAAACTTGGTGAAATGGCTTAATAATATTTGTATTTAAATTTATTTGATTAGAACCGCTATCGCTTATAGCGAGCATTATCAACTGAGTTCTTTAAGACTGTTAGGACCGAGGTATGTAAATATCAAAAAAAGCTTTTAAATTTATTTTGTCTCGTTTTTTAGGATTTAGTCATTTATTACCAAATCAGAGTTTTTTATAAACACAACTTATTTGTAAACACTATGCTATTGACAAAGCTATTCTTATCTATCTGGAAATGTGTGTGTAAAATTCGGAAAATCAGGTAACTTTCTAAATTTCAACCCATCAACGTTAGATGATGATTAGTTGAATTTTCAGCCATTATATCCAAGTCAGGAAATCTCCGCTTGGAATCAATACGGTTCTGGTTTCAAGTCAGGGCATAGTCAATATATAATACTTTTTTTAATGTAAGTCTCTTCTTTTCTGGGCTGATCTCGAGTGACTATTATAAAACTTATTTTAAGATACTTAAAAATCCAAATCCGTCGTGGTGATGATAATTTAATTTTATATGAAAATAATTTTATATTTTGTACAGAATCGTGATATTATTTACATTACTCTTTTAATTTGACTTAAATTGCTAATTAGTAAGTATCGCTATTCTACTTATATACATATCTTAATTAAATTCTCTATTGGAATCAGCTGAGCAAAACACCTTAATTATATATTATGTTGTATATTTTTTTGAAATTCACTTAGGTACCACCTGTAATTTCTTGGTGAAAAGGCATTGAATTTGAATAATTAAAACAGTGTTTTTTAATTACTTTCACATAAATATAAATATTACACGAAGATCAGGGCTGTTTACACTCATCGCGTGAATTTTCAACTGAAGTTATAAAAATAGCTAACATAAAATTTCTGAGTGATGTGTATGTGTGAATCTGGTATTAAATATATCCATGTGTTTGGAAAGCAACGTCAGCAATCGTTTATAGAAATAAAAAGTGACGTTTCAATATGTATACCACGTTTCCACTAAACTATCAAAGCCAATAAAAAAATGTTTTTATTGTTTTTTCGAGTGCGTAGAATGGTAACATGAATATAATCTGAATTTTATTGGTAACAATTTGCATAATATCCACAAAACGTAGCATATAAGTAAATAAATGCATTTAAAAACGAAGATATATAGCTTTTTAATTACAAAACAAATATATTTTTTATTACAAGTAATAAATCTTTTCGATTAACTATTTCAACGCATATTTAATAACCGGTAAATAAACCATGTACAGTTTATTGATTGCGTTTTCCTTTACTTGTGCTCCATTCAAATAAAGTTGAAGAAAATTTTAATAGAGTTTTAATGTAGAATTGTATTCACTTTTAAGGTGTTCACTGTCAATACTTGGTGGAAAGGCATTATATTAAAAATAATAACACATTTTTAGTACTTTTTCCACATGAGATTTATTTCATCAGGACCGATTTCGCTCATGGTGAGCATTATCAACTGATAAGGAATACAATAAAACAGTGGTATTTATGCAAAAGTATGCAAAGATATGAAAACAAGGTAATGCACTTAATTTTGGTCTTTAACTTTGTTAATGGTTAATTCATACTTAATTGATTTTTGATGTGCTAGTTTTGCATTGCTAAGAGGTCTTGAACATTTTATTTTTAGTCTATTTTTCTAATAATATTTATTATTATTTTCTAGTAATTTGCTTTAATTTATTTGCTTAGTTGTTTGACCAATTGTTTGTCATACCTTGTTTTCATACATAACTTTTGCATAAATACCACTGTTTTATTGTATTCCTTATCAGTTGATAATGCTCGCCATGAGCGAAACCGGTCCTGATGAAATAAATCTCATGTGGAAAAAGTACTAAAAATGTGTTATTATTTTTATTAGAATTTTATTACTAAAAGCTATTTCGGAAGCACGCTCTTGTACCGTCAGATTTAGAGTAAACATCTATGTATATAATAATAATTTTGATGATTTTTTTGTTTTGGAACCACGTTTAACTTTATAAAAATATTTGAACGGGTAAAGAAAGATTTTTTCCACCTTGTTCATTTATTGTTTTTTTATTCGTCTATTGACGATGCTCTTTAATACTAAGACAGCCTCGATACAGTATTAAATAATGAATAAGGAGTGCCTCCAATTTATTGTTGAGTGAATATAATATATTATTATACCGTACGTATCATGACCAATAAATTACAGCTAAAATAAAGAATCATTAAAATGACATTTAATTAGGGCTGTGGAGTCAGTAAACAAAATACGACTCTGACTCCGACTTCAGCATTTATATATCAACCAACCAATCCTGCCAATAGCCAAATTTGACATAGTATATGTAAAAATAAAAAGTTCAATCTTTTCAAAATTTCCGACTTCGACCAAAACGCCGCGACGACTCCGATTCCACAGACCTGCTTTAAATCATTGACAGAAGCCTTTTAACATAGTTTGCTTCAAATACTTTGACAATTTACTTAGATTCTTATTACAAGATCAATGTAATGTTTGACGCATGTTTAACTATAAAGTAGTGAAAATTATAGCACTGAAACCATTCATAGGATAAACATGATAACAGAAGTAACTTTTTGTGTCTAATAAAGGCTTAAATATTGACAGCTTAAAGTAGTCACCTAAGATTAGGACACGCTTTTTTTGTAAAGGCGTTTTACTGGTCAATAAATATTACTTTTAAATATAAAAACTTTATTTTATTTTATTTTTTGGTGATTTAAGGACACAATTAATGAACTCGGAAATGGATATGAATTCTTCATGGTAGGATCGTCAAACAGAAAACTGCGCACTTTATTTTTAATTATAATTCCCAAATGATAGAAGATATTTCAACTTTATATTGTCAGCATTATAACATTATCTACTAAAGTATCGGATGAGTTGTTTGTATTTTCTCCTTTTATTTTAGCCTTAGAGAATACACAGAACCTCCATATAATTCTACCCATTTGGACACATCCTAAACTCGAGCTGGTGGGAATTGTCGCAGGAAAGTGCCTTATTTTTTGTTACTTATTCAACGATATGGTCAGCAGTTTGGAGAGAAATGATGACTTTTCTAAATGCTACTTTGCAGACTATTTAAAACTAATACTGGTCAAATATTTTCGTGCATCATATAAGTGGTCCATAATAGATTTCATACCTGTGTATGGGTTAACCTTCGAAAGACAGTTCCTAAAAAATAACGTGTGATCCGAAGGGGAGGAATAAAAATACCCAAGTGTTTTGGCTTTATAGATTACATTAAAAAAAATGTTATATTATGCTTTAACGCAGTGCTCTGCAATCGTTTTTCATCCACGGCACACCAACGTGTTTTCCGAATTTTCAAGGCACATGAGCATTAAAAGCTGATCCGATTGCCGCTGCGAACATCTTGAGCAATTTTACATAGGTACCTACATATATCAAAATAATAACAGCTTAAGCTCATTAATCTATTTATTATTTCTAGTAAATATTAGGGAAATAACAGCAACTAACATTTCAAACAATGTTTTTTGAATAAATTCCAAAGACTTTATAAGAACTGTATCAGGTTTCAGTGACTCTTTGGAAGCCTTCATGCCAAATGGAAGCCTTGAAATTATTGATTTTCATCGAAAATATGTGGATGGCGAATTTGGCAGTTTTATTCGAAAATAATTAGAGATTTTATAAAAGAGCTTATAGATTGTGTATATAATATTTATATGACATATTATTGCAATGAAGAAATTATTATTTATGATTCCCCACGATCGCATCTTCACGAAATATTTTATATTGTCGATGAGTTATTTGATTTTTTTCCGTGTGCCTTAGAAATGCGCCGCGGCACACCTAGGATCGTCTCGCGGCACACCGGTTGCGGAGCACTACTTTAACGTATCGTTATATATCGTTCTTAAAAAAAACATATGTAAAAATCAATAGTTTTCCGATAATTATTCATATTTTAAGTCGCACATGAACGGACATTCAGATCGCATTGATGTTCATGTCAGACTGGCGTAAACAAAACTGTTTGCGTGAGCGTTTATCACGCGCATCTACGTTTTTGAATTAAAATAAAGCATCCATTTTATTTGTAACGTACGTTTGATCGAGGCGCGTTTGAGATGAGAAAACGTTATCTTATCGCGTATGGGCAGTGAAGTTTGAATCTTGGCAATTGGTAACTACATTTTAAATGGTTTTCGGCCAATAATAATCCGACTTATTTTCTTTTTTTATTTAATTACGATGAAAATTTTTTTACTGCAAAAGTTGTAAAAAACAATGATTTAAAAATACCAAAAGTTTACACATTGTATCTCTACTATTAATTAAGATAGATATTTAAGATAAAGTGGCAGAGGTGGTAAACTGACTTACCCACCGGGATGGAAAATTAAAATTGTATTATCGCAATAGCTTACCAGGTATCTGAAAGAGCTTGTGAATTAAGGTGGTAATCCACGCATAAATTTCCGTTTCATTTTTAGAAATTCCAAGATTTCGCAATCTTTTCTTCAAATAATTTCAAGGCAAATACCGCTTCACACGAACGCTGTTTATTTGTTCTTTAAAATTTCGTATAATCTCTTTGAACGAGGAATCAAATAAATTCCGCCTAAGGTGTACAAAATTTTTGCCGTCGCTTGCCGCAATCATTTTCAGGCAGCTAGGCAGGTTTTGTAATTGTAATATTCTTACGTAACGTACCTTGATTACCAATACAAATAAAAAAGACATCCTTTTATATCGACACAAATTAATGAAATTCCACAGTAAACAGTAAAAGTTAACAGTAAAGAAGTATTATATTATTAAATAATATTCTAAATAGGTCAGGTTGCTCGCCACTACTTACATTATTTCCAATAACAGATTTAACCCTTTCCTAATTAGTTGCATCTCATTAATTAATATTTTGTAATTGCTAACTTCATTATAAGTATGATTGTTGGTTTGCTTTGCTTTGATCCTATAACCCCCCCCTCGTTGCTTTCGTTAAAAAGGAAAAATACCAAATTCCATTTTGTAATTTTATCATTTAAAAATCAATCTTGCGTTATTACTTAAGCAAATTTTGCGATAGTAAGTCCGAAGATGTTTCGAAAGACGAAACACGTGATACAATTATTAACACAATACGTGGAATATGTAATCAAAGTTATTATAAATTTTATATTATGCTATAACAGGACTAATTGATTGGTAAGCTAGTCGTTTTCTCTAAGCCTCATATATAAGATCGGATGAGTGATAAAGAATTTTTAAGCACAGAAAGCACATATGCCGATCGATTGAAAAAATCCAGCTTGTATTGGTACTCGAACCGGTGAAGTCTGTCTCAGTTGCCAACAACGTTTATTACGGCACCACGGACCCTACATGAATTTAAGATTTTATTGGAATGGTCAATACTATAGAAAAAAATTTTTTAATACATACTCATTCCACATACAATTTATTGGATCAGGACCGGTTTCACTCATGGCGAGCATTGTCAACTGATCTTCTGAGCACTGACAACTGATCTGTTAAATATGATAAATTTGATGTGTAATAAGAAAAAAAAAGTGTTGTATTATATTTTATTAACTTTAATATATAAATTGAATGAGATAGATATGTGAATTATTTAGGTGCCTGAGCAACAAGCGGCTCTCCAAAAACAACATTTGTTTGAAAAAGCCATGCCAAGATTTTCCATATAAGACCTAACAGAGTTCAAAAATGTATACACCCTTTTGAGGAAAATTGCTACACTAAACTTTATAGATTTTTTTACGAAAACACTATCATATTTATCGACATTGCACTATTGTCAGAAACTTTCATTCATTCTACAACACGTGCTAGTCTCTTTGTTCCCATTTTGTGAAAGCTTAAATCCTATTTCGTGTCACGAATTTCATATGGTGATACAGTAAATCTTTCTATAAATGGAGGATAAAGAAGGATACCTTCAGCTCAAGTGCCTGCATACCTACGTCAATGGTAAGGTAACATCTCAAAGAAATACGAAGTGAGCGGCTATTGTCGGTATGTATATCTAAGAGGAGAACCGAATTGACATGAGAAAGGATATTCTAAAGTGATACATGTGCTTTTGTAATTGTGTATATGTAGACTCTTATGTGCGACGTTTTATATTTTGTAAACTAAATAAGTGGGCAGCTTTTGTGCACTATGATGATGTCGTTATATATTTTGTAAAGCTATTAAGTGAGTTTTTGCATAAAGAAAAGCTTCATTTCTTTTGCATGAGGTTATCAAAAAAAAAATGTGAAAATCTCGGTAGCCTTTCGGCTAGAGCCTCCAGTATTCGAGTATCGAGTACTTGATACTCGAGTAATTCTTAAAATACTCGTAATATGTAAATATATATTTGGGTGAACAAGTCGGTTCTCCCACCACCCTTCCGTTATGTGTGTGCAGCCGTTTTTTACAGCCGCCTTCCATAACGCTATACGATCAAGAAAAGAAACAAATTTACTCCTGAATTACTTGGCCCGAGACAGAGCTGCACGGTACTGATCTTTTAACCATGCACTAAGGTGATTAAAGAAAATGTGACTTGCTCAGCCACTTTGTTAGAGTGATATTAAGTATCCTATGTAGTAATATATAAATGAAGATTTAATTCCAAATTTTATTTTGTTTTGTGCAGCGGACAGAAAAACTACACCACAAACACTATTTCATTCATTGTTAACTTTTAAGCCGAGGTCCACGCAAAAGAGGGTTTTTTCTACTGTTGGAATAAAAAAACAAATCTTCGAACCAAATAAAATTTGAGACCTTTAATTATCAATTATTTTTGATATACATATATGTATGTTTCATAAATTGAAAATAATAGGATGAAATATGCTTATTTATTTATGTATCATCTATTTGTAGACACAAATTTGAATTAATAAAATATCTTTTGGTACATCTGAAACTACTCGAGTATACTCGAGTATTTAAAAATTTACTATTCGATACTCGAGTAGTTGATATGTCGAGTAATTGGAGTCCCTACTTTCGGTAAATGCTTTGCCTGGCGCGGTCGATATCGAATGTTATTTTTCAATTTAACATTTTCAAATATCGGGCGTGGGTGTTTGTGATATCTTTAAACTCCGAGTTTATCTCTAGGGATTTAAACATAATATTAAAGATTTTAAATATTCGTTTTTTCAGTATTGGGGCGTATAGACTCCTATTCTTTTAATCGATTAAAGAAAACTGTTGAGTGCTTAAAATTTTTGTATAAAATTTTACTCCGTGTTTTCACACGCATTTTCGTTTTTAAAGCATATGCGAGTTAGTAGTTTCTGTGTTTTGCCAAAGAAATAACCTCAAAAATTTTACCTTTTTATTTAAAAAAAACCATTAAAAAACAGATAAATAAATTTTATACTTAATTTTCTGTAGCCGATACCATTTTGCGAATAATGTAATAATATAATTTTGCATATCCATGTCCGCCCGGTCCGTGGTGCAGCGGTCAACGTCGTTGGCTACCGTGTCGGACCGCCCGGTTTCGATTCCCGATACGAGCAGATTTTTTCAGTCGAACAATCGATTCTGCTCGGAGGCAATGGGTGTTGTTTTAAATCCTTTCCCATCATTCCGATCCCAAAGAGCGACGAATAGTGAGAGCGATTAGCTAAACACTAGTCCTTTCATAGTCCTTGAATCTTTTCGATCTCTACTCTCTTGGAAAAAGAGAGGTTGAGCAACTGAGTAACTAACAGTTCTCCTAGAAAAAACATATTTTGAGATAAACTCTGTGAGGAGTCCATATGCTCCAAGCTGGGACGGACATGTTTTAAAAATCCTTGTCTGCTCCCAATGCAAAGCATGTAGACTTTTACGAAGAGAATATAAAATTTAAAATAACTTTGATTATTCCACGTATTGTGTAACTAACTGTGACACGTGTTTCGCCTCTTTTCAAAGTTTGCTTAAGTAAGCAAACTTTGCGATAGTAAGTCTGAAGATGCCTCTGAAAGAGGCGAAACACGTGTCACAGTTAGTTACACAATACGTGGAATAATCAAAGTTATTTTAAATTTTATATTAAAATGAACTTCCACAAAGTTACCGCCGAAACCATCGAAAATATTTTACGAAGAGAGTTAGAATTGAAAATATTTGAATAGTCGCTATGTAATATTGTCGTTGCGTCCCGTTTTTAGGACTAACTATAGATGTGGCAGGGTATAGTAAACAACACAGACATTTATATATCCAATCAATAATTCGATATAATACTGTAGGCTCAGTGTTTGAACTTTTGAAATTGGATGAGATTTTTGATGATTATTGTTTCCAAAAACGACGTATAACATAAATAAAAAAAAGTAAACCTTCTCAGTACTTGAATAAAATTACTTTTTCAGTGATAGCAATATTATATAATATATGAGAATACAACAATTCCTTTGTTAAGACGATTTCAAATGAGGTCTGACAGCTTCATTGGACAACAAAGGAATATTCTTCTTTGGAATAATATACATATCATCGTCTATTGACAGTTGTTAGATAATCACTCTTTTAAGTGTTCTCTGTGTCTACTTCCTGCCTTATTTTTTATTCTTATTGTGGTATCACTTACTATCCGATGTTATCGCCGTTTGTATTGAAGCAGGTCGTGAATAGTTGATCATATATAAGATCAGCAATGACGAACATTTATTTTTTGAATTTGGAATAGATTGCATTAGTAATTGTATGCGATATAAAGTTATAACGATTGGACAAATCTTCTTATATATAAAACCAAAACGGCGTATGTATGTATGTGGATCTGCAATTCCCTTTTGCATTGTTGGTCATTAAGTTGCCATAAATACGAATATGAAAGAAAATATTTTTAAATTTTTATCGGCGAAGACATTTAGTCCAAATGTAATAAATTAGTCCTCTACCAACTTTTTCACGGCTTTTATTAATATAATAATGTTTATTATTTACGTGAATGTATTATTTGACAGCAAATTAGATTTTTTCCTTGAATTTGGACATTTTAATGGGCGAGAATGGGGCTGTCATCAAATTAAATAAAGTTTGTGATTTTATTTTAACTCTATTTTGTATGTTAGATTTTGTGATATAATTATGTCGAATGATATAACATTAAATAATTATTGGTCGCTTAGTCCGAGCGACGCCGGGTAGCAATACTAGTAATGCATAAAGCTCATTCGAAAACACGTATATTTTAGTTAACATTGTAAATGTTTAGTGATGGTTAATATTTAGTGATAAAAATTAAGATGGTGGAACAGAGAAGAAGATGTATTGTGTACCCTGTCTAAACGGTATATGTATATACATGTTCTAATGCACGTTTAAAACATAGTTCTGACGAGGGCGTAAGCCAAAATAGCTATCAATAAATATATAAAATAATTTCTGTAGAATTAAAATATGTACATTGTTATTTTTCTCACCGTATGTTAATGTTTAGCCTTCGAACCAAATCAATTTATCGAAAGGAATGGGTGTTGGTGTTGCTTAAAAATCCCCTCCCACCTTTCCGATCCCAAAAACCAACGCGTAGCGAGAGCGATTAGCTAATCAGCTAGCCCTGACTAAATTCATTTTTCCTTTTAATCCATACTCTCTTCTAAAAAAAATGGTTGAGCAACTGAATAATAAGCAGTTCTCGTAGAAAAAACATAGTGAGGAGTCCATATGCTCCAAGTTGGGAGTGGACATGGACATGTTTCAGTATATAATCTTAAGTTGTTTGAATGCAACCCACCGACATAAAAAGATTACTACCCGTTTTAAAAAGTACTAAGATTTTTAAAAGTTTGAAAAATAAATATTTATTTTTACGGCTATGAATAGGTATATTTTTTACTCTGAAATATATATTTATGTATATTAGAATTTGCTCAAAGATTTACGTTTTGTGAAAACGAACTGATGCATAATAATAAAATTAAAATGCATATTACAGTGAAATATACAATTTCATTCCGGTTATGGTATTTATGTGCCTGTTGACCAAATAAACATTAAGTTCTAATGAAAAAAGCTAAATTGAAAAAAGGAGAGCTAGGTTTTTATTAAATTACTAGTATTGCTACCCGGCGTCGCTCGGACTAAGCGACCAATAATTATTTAATGTTATATCATTCGACATAATTATATCACAAAATCTAACATACAAAATAGAGTTAAAATAAAATCATTTTTTGCAAGCCTGTAAAGTTCAAGGTGCAGTTGATGACAATTTGCTACATTTACCTAAAATTTAATTGTATTAAAACTTTACAAAAATTTTCATGTAATTTTTAGTTAAGTATATTACTGGCGAATATTTTCATTCTGCATTGTATTAACGACGTTTTTTGTATTTTAGTAATTTCAAACACAACTTTTGGGCTACTTCTATGTACCTTTATATTTTACTAACATTAAAATTGTCTTTACTCATTGTGAACATTGTCAAATTAAAATTTCAAACATAAAGCCTTTTTACAAATAATTCATAGTGAACCCTCTTTTAATGTGTCCATTGGCAATACTTGGTGGAATGGCATTATAATGAAAATAATAATACATTTTTAGTACTTATTCCACATTAAATTTATTGGATAAGGACCGTCAGTTGATAATGCTCGCCATTAGCGAACCGGTTCTGATCCAATATATTTAATGTGGAAAGAGTAGTAAAAATGTGTTATTATCAGGGTTGTGGAGTCAGAGTCGGAGTCGTCGTGACGTTTTGGCCGGAGTCGGAAATTTTGAAAAGTTTTAACTTTTTATTTTTGCATATAATATGTAAAATTTGGCTATTGGCTGGATTGGCTGGTTGGTATGTTATTGGATACATATTATTAGGAAAGGTAGGAAGCAAACGTGTTGAAGTTAAGTCGTTTTTAGTCGAAGTCGGAGTCAGAGTCGTATTTTTGGTAAATTCTGGAGTCGGAGTCGTAAGTTTTTTTACCGACTCTACAGCCCTGGTTATTATTTTAATATTATGATAGTGAACACCTTTAAAGTAAATCTGTTTTAACCTGATATATTTTCTACTTTGGAAACTATCGCTCAACTTTTTGATATCACACCATATGTTAATAATTTGCACGTGCAAACAATTACTATGTAATTAATTACAGCTATTTACACAATCTGAAATTCAACAAAGCAAAGAGGGACGATGTCCATTTAATTATGCCAAGGTGGTTGGATGCATATGTTTTTTAAAAATGTCGCAAATATTCACCTTAACCATGCGTGCTGTGGATATTTTTAACTGTCATTAAATATGTTCAAATGTTTTTTTCATGGCCACGCAAGTAATTATTCTTTAATAGTTCTGGTATTTTTTATAATTAAAGTACTATAATTTGTATCAAAAAATGTTTAGCTGTATACCTAGGTCGTATTAGACATTGTTTTCTTTTAAAGATTCAATGTATATTTAAGGATAGTTTAAGTTACAACTAAAATGATAATGGAATTTGACTGATATTCTTCAACCTTAACTTTTGCCTGGCTGAGGATGAAACAGTCAACCACCACTGCTACTTTATCTTAAATACATATCTTAATACTAGTGATACAATGTGTAAACTTTTGATATTCTTAAATTATTGTTTTTTACACCTTTTACAGTAAAAAAATAATAATTTTATCGACTAGTTTCGTCGCAATTAAATAAAAAAGAAAATAAGTTGGATTATTATTGTCCGAAAACCATTTATACTGTCGCTACAAATTGCCAGGATTCAAACTTCACTGCTTATACGTGATAAGATAACATTATCTTATCACAAACGTGCTTCGATCAAACGTACGTTTCAAATCAAATGGATGCTTTTTACATTGAAAGACGTAGATAAGCGCTGACGCAAACAGTTTTGATAACACCAGTCTGTCATGAACATCAGTACGATCTGCTAGTCCGTTCTTGCACAATTTAAGATATGAATAATTATAGGAAAACTATCGATTTTTATATACAAATATATATTTAGAACGATGTATAAAAATACGTTAAAGTATAATATAACATGTTTTTAATGCAATCTATGCCTATGAAGCCATAACACTGGGGTATTTTTAGTCCCCCCCCCTTTGGATCACACGTTATTTTTCAGGGTCCGTTTTCAAGGGTTAAAGACTTTTAATGTTAATTTAAGGGTAGGTTACTAAGCTAGTACTACTAAAATGGTATTAAAAACTCAAAGCTGACTGATACTCTTCAACCTTTAACAGCACCGAACAGATACGGCGTAAAATATATCATTATTGCGCCCACTGTTCGTTTTGATATAAAAATCACTTCACCATGAGCCTTGTGTATTGCTGACCTTGTTTTTCTACAGAACATAATAATATTTCAAAAATCATTTATTATTTATTACGAAATTAATTAATACAAGCTCCAATGAAAATGATTTAAGCTGGATATTGATAAAATTCTAAGTACGGTTAATTAATCTCAGAAATCATTTTGTTTTACCCTAAAACATTGGCGAAAATTCGATAATTATTATTGAAGACGACTTTCCGGCTACGTATTATCCTACCTGCCACAAAACAAATTAATTATTCATTTATTTCTCGCCTAAAACCACAGCATAAACCCACATAATATAAATCGTGAGCTAATCTCGAAACCAACAGTTTCAATAAAAATTATAAGGCAACATATTTAAACCGCAAAGTGAAAATTTCCTCCATCCATTCGATCATTGAAATTAGACGTAGCAAGTAGACAGTTAACTAACCACTGGTTCTAGTCTAGCTTTATCCATTACATACGTGAGCAATTCAGTGGACAATTCCTGTTGATATATTATAGAATAAATTTTGAGTCGTTATGCTCCACATTCTGTAAAGATAGTCAGTTGTTCAAAAGCTATATTAGGTTGAAGTGAATAGATAATTAAGATAGTTGGTATCTAAATCGTATCATATTATTTCCATTGGAAACTTTGTCATAACGCTAAGTATGGAAGTTAAATTATAGCGCGTATGTCGTTTTTAGATAGTATTAATAACAAAAGAAATAACCCTTTACTTTAAAAAATAATTATTTATAGATATGAGATATGAAAAAATCCAAGCGAAAAATCAGGCTTAAGTGAATAGATAATTTGCAAAGTTTATGAATCTGTACGGTTACATGAATTTTGGAATCATTTTGGAAATCCGAATACATCAAAAGCGACATTTAAATACAGATTCTATTCATATTTTTCTGCATATTAAATATCGGAATAATCATATTTCATGTATTCTATAAAAAAAGAATTTATTTGCACCCAACAATTTATAGGGTATTTCAATAGGGACGCTCAAAATATGTTACTTTTTCCTGCTGAGTAGATTATTCATTGTTTAGTGGCAAAATTTGAGTCAACCAGTTTGGTACCTGTACGTCATCAAAATACAATATCTGGTGAAAACATTGCTGCTGTGTGTGAAAGTGTACAGGAAAACCCAAGGCAGCTTATTTCTCGTTGTTCACAAGAACTTGGCTTTTCTGCGACTTCAACTTGGCGAATTTTGAATCGGGCCTTATGTCTGCACCCGTATAAAATCCAACTAACCAAGAAACTTCAGGTAAACGACCACAGACAACGCCTGATTGGGTTCTGGAGCAGTTGGAAGTTTACCCAAATTTGTCAAAAAAGTAAACTTTAGCGACATGGCCCATTTTATAATGAATGGATATTGGCAGACATTTGATGCTACATTCCATATTTAATGCCGTAAAATATACTTACAAATGAAAATAAAATTTAGTCGAAATCTCACAAACAACTTGTTTTATTTACATTTCAAAACTAAGCGTCCTTATAAAAAGACCCTTTATATGATATATTATTGTTCTAAGTTTAACTGTCTGTCTCTACCTATTTCAAAACTTTTTTCTGTGGGAAAGACTAAGATTATAAAAGTTAGTACCAATATAAATATGCCCCATTATGCAAAAACACTTTATAAGTGTTTCTTTGAATTTTACTGCATATAAATTACTGCAAAAAATACACCGTGCTTATCTTTTGTAAAACAATACATATATTATATTACACTAGTGTAATACGATACTCATATTCTAAATTTATGCTGCTATTATAGTCAGAAATATTTTTAATCCAAATAACTCTTTTGTATCGTTCAATATGAATGAACTAAAACAATAAACATTTTCAATATGGAAAATCGACCTTATTTCGCTTGAAAATTATTTCAGTTGAATGTTAGAATTAAATATTGTATGATATGTGAACAATGGAATTTGTCTCGTTATAATTTTACTGCAGCCGCGGAGGTGAATATTGATCATTGTAATTAATAGTTTTGTTCACATTTTAATAATTGTGTAACTAATTACACTGACTGACTATGAACAACTATGGAGACACTTTCTGCAGCTCCTCTGCAAAAAATCAAATGAGTGCCTTAATAGCAAACAATTCTATTTAGGTTATATTTGCTAATAATCCTTAGAATGCTGATATCTTCTATATTTGTTTTATAAGCTGGTGTTTCTGCAGAATCATAAGTTTTAATAGTGAATCATAAATAGATTTTATTAAGAAACCGAAGACGGATTGTGGCAGCGGTTCCTCAAATTACATACCAAGTTTTAAATAAAGGGTCTTTTTATAAGGACGCTTAGTTTTGAAATGTAAATAAAACAAGTTGTTTGTGAGATTTCGATTAAATTTTAATTTCATTTGTAAGTATATTTTACGGCATTAAATATGAAATATAGCATCAAATGTCTGCCAATATCCATTCATTATAAAATGGGCCATGTCGCTAAAGTTGACTTTTTTGACAAATTTGGGTAAACTTCCAACTGCTCCAGAACCCAATCAGGCGTTGTCTGTGGTCGTTTACCTGAAGTTTCTTGGTTAGTTGGATTTTATACGGGTGCAGACATAAGGCCCGATTCAAAATTCGCCAAGTTGAAGTCGCAGAAAAGCCAAGTTCTTGTGAACAACGAGAAATAAGCTGCCTTGGGTTTTTCTGTACACTTTCACACACAGCAGCAATGTTTTCACCAGATATTGTATTTTGATGACGTACAAGTAGGTGTTGGCCGATTATTTACCAAACTGGTTGACTCAAATTTGGCCACTAAACAATGAATAATCTACTCAGCAGGACAAAGTAACATATTTTGAGCGTCCCTATTGAAATACCCTTTATATAAAACATATAATATATTACTCTTTTCACGTTTGTCTTTATAAATCAGATCCAGTTCTGCTTATCGCGAGCTATTGACAGTGAACACCTTTAAAGTGAGACTACGAAGTACTTTTTGTCATTTTTGATCCTCAAACAATAAAGCAACGTAGAAATAAAATCGATTTTAAAAACGCCACATTAAAAATAGACTCTCCGAAAAATAATTTTCAAAGTAAATTTGTTTGTGGCTTTCGTGGTTTCAATTATTACAAATTAAGGGTTGAAGGAACGCGACGGGGGTGACACATTTAGGGTGACATTGATGTGATAAAAGCCTCGCGATAAAATCGGTGCGCGTTCACCGAAAATTATTTCTATTTTATTTAAAAAGCCAACGTGGTATTTTATTTCTTATGATTCGTAATTTCAAATATATATTTGCATATCAGACCATCGTGTTATTCGCTTTCTTTTCAAAAGTCCATTTAATCGTTCCTTGAGTGCATATTTGAAAGCAAAATACATATATACAAAAACATTTTTTTAGCAAGTTCAATTTTTTTTAACCGCATAGAGACGGTCCAATTATTGAATTATTTTACAAATCACGGATTCATAAGCTTATTTGATCTCACTTAGAAGGCGTTACCAAAGAAACCACTAGTAATTTCCTAGACCAAGCAAGCCGAAGCCTTAATCCGCGGGTCCCCATAAGGCCCTATTAAAGGTGTTGATTGGCCCATTCGAGTTTTTCAACTTTATAAACATGCATTTTGTCATTGGTTAAATATATTTTAAAAATCTACAACTAACAATCCGTAGCCGTTCTCGTAGCAAAAAAATAGCTGGTGGCAGAAAAAGAATGATATTTTGACCATCTGCTATTATTCAAAATTTTTCTTCGATACTTCCAATGCATCAATTTTTAATTTAAACACTTTAATCACTTCCTGGTTGCTTTTAAAGGCTCTAATAAATAACAACAGGTTAAGGCAAGCTTCACTGATTTCGGTTCAAATTAACACTTATAATCGATTGCAATAATTGTTCTACATAGTACCGATAACATTTTTAAAAGAGCTCGATGCATCTTGTTTCAATAAGTAAACTTAAATTTAATCCTTATTTAGACGTGTCTTTTGACCCCACATGTCTAACGCCCCAATTCAATGTAAATATTCCCAGTTAGGGGTATATACTGGCATACTCATTATAGTGAACAAATTAGTGATAAGGCTTAACAATGAACCACCTTGTGTAATCTATGGCTTAACGTTAAGACTTTGTCTTGAAGATATTTCGTAAATAGATTATTTTCAACACTTTGGGATCGAGGTGTTAAATAATGAATAAAAATATTCGAAAAATTTTCAGTTTCAATTTACCAATAAGCAAGACGGCAATTAGTTTTTAAAAATGCTGTATAATTACAATTCTGAGGTTTTCTCTTGTCAGCTAGAGGGTTCGTTACCTCTAATAATCTGCCAAAGATTGCATGACAGTCGAACACTTAAAAACTCTCTCTCAAACTAAAAGTTAAAAATAATGTTGTAAACAGTCAATATAAAAAAGCGAAAATGATTTTATTGATTGAGTAGGCATTTACTTGGTAGAACTCCATTATAATACGGTGAAAAAATAGCACTGAATTTTAGTTCTACATAAATGATTTTATATATTTGTTGATAGCTATTTCGGCTTACGCCTTCGTCAGAACTACCTTATCCCACTTCCCACTTCAAGGCACTTCTCCCTGTAAAATTGTGCATCACTGGCTTAGGTTGACATTAGTGTTGACTACAATACCTTCCTACAACCAACCTATCTTACAGACGGCACGTTACGAGAGCGTGTGGCAAACCAATAATTCAATAGTATGACGAAGGCGTAAGCCGAAATAATTATCAACAAATATATAAAATAATTTATGTAGAACTAAAATACATTGTTATTTTTCTTACCGTAGCGAAAATGATATTTATGTTTTATTTTAAATATCGGGTTCATCGCCAAGCGTTAACATCGTTGGCTAAGATCGGTGATGCACAACTTGCGACCCTCAGTGATATTTCTGCGGCCCCAACTACAAATATCATTCACCTTTTTTCTTCAGAACTTTTCTTCAGAGCAGACGATGAAAAAACAATATAAAACAATAAAATTTACAATTTTATATCCATTAAAAATATCGATAATTTAATCAGTTTTACCCATGCGACCCTCGAACTATCTGAGAATTGATAATCTGGCACTTCTCCTTATAAAATTGTGCATCACGGGCTTAGGTTGACATTAGTGTTGACTACAATACCTTCCTACAACCAACCTATCTTACAGACGGCACGATAAAAGAGCAAGTGGCAAACCAATAATCCCATCGTTCTTCATTCCTGTACTCTTCGAAAAATAGAGAGTGAGCAACTGAGTAACAGACAGTTGTCGTAAAAAGCTTTTGCTGAGATATACTCCAATAAAAACCCATATGCTGCACATTTGGAGCGGACATGGTAAAAAATATATTAAATTTAAATTATGTCGTTTCGCTTGGTGCTATGCTTACTGTACAGGATGCTGATTCCAGTGAAAGTAAAATCTTTTCAAAAATACTCTTATTCACTTTTGAGGTCTTCACTGTCAAAACTTTGTGGAATGACATTACGTAGTAAAATAATAACACACTTTTTGTTTCACTCTTTGCCAGCATTATGAAACCATTGTTGATCCTAATAAATGCGGAATAAGTACAAAAATGTGTAATTATTTTAAAAATACTCTTTTTGTTGAGCTACTTATTTTACTAGCAGCCGTTGTCCAATTTAAGCACCGTCTGTTGAAATTACTTGCCCTCTTCCACCCTCGACTGCCACCACATCCGTTAAATTTATACGACCAGTACCTACCTGGCCATAGCTGAGGAGCTGTAGGCGCCTCATTTACTGGAAGCTGGAATAATCAATTCAATTATCAAATTCAGAAGTCATATACATAGGTACCTTGAGATACGAGTTTTATTCGTTCCGTCAACTTGCTCGTATCTCAAAGCAATTTTTCCCATTGAAATTAATTGAAATGCCATTAATCCGTTCCAGCCTCCGTTGTAGAGCGCCATCTATGTCTTACGCACGGGATTTGTCGGTTGTGCGAAAGAGATGGAGTGAAGTTTGTTTTTTATTGTAGGTCCATAGCGTTTGACAGACAAAGTAAAATCCAAAACCAACACAGATAAACATATACGGATTTGCCACCAATACATTCATATGCACCCCTTTCACACATACGCAAAGCCCACACAGATGACCAGCTATTCCTCGTATCTAAAATATTGCTCGTATTTCAAATCAAAGCTGCGCTCGCTTGACGGCTCGTATCTCGAGGTAGCACTGTATATATAACCACGGCTCTATTTTAATACGACATTCTGTGTATTACTTATTTCCTCACATTTGTGGCTGTTGATAAAGATTTGAGATCATTCTAATACCCCCTACCAATTTCAACTAAATATATATATTAAAAATAGATTACGTCGCTTGGATTTGTTCATGTCTCATATCTAGAATATATCCAATCTACGTAATATATCAAAATCAATATGTTTGTTTGTTTGTTTGCACCCTATGCCCTGCAATACCGCTCATCCGATCGCAATGAAACCATGTCAACTTATTGCTTGCACTTGCGCAAAGGTTATAAGCATAGGTAAAATGTACTTATAGCCGGTCTTTTATATTAAAATCATTTTTTTTCATATTTTATGCGCTGCCATACATTCCATGTTGACAACTTATTGTTGTACTTGCGCAAAGGTTAAAGGCATAGTACAATTAACTTTCAGTAGGTGGCGCGTGTGTCGACCCATAGACAATCGGCAAAAGACAAACAGCAAACGTCAAACGGCAAATGTCATCAACCGAAAGCACTTCAATAAACACAATCTTAATCTGATTAATTGCAGCTCATTAGTATCATTATCTGATTGCATTGTTTCGATTCTATCACCCCTTCCTTGTTTCCTTTAGAAGGAAAACAACCCGAAATCCATTTTGTATTTTCATAATTTAAAATGCTAGAATCAATCTTGCTTCATAACTTAAGCAAACTTTGCCATAGTAAGTCTGAAGATGCATCTGAAAGAGGCGAAACGCGTGTCACAGTTAGTAGCACAATACGTGGAATAATCAAAGTTATTTTATATTGTATTTATTTATTTTTAAAAAACAAATATTTGGCATTACAGCTTACGCCAATGCGCCAAATATTCTCAATTGTGAAAGTCATACGAGATTAACTCGATGATAAATAATAAATCAGTTGTGCACAAAATCAACGATAAATAACATACACCCAGCCCAAGATCTCTTTTTTCAAATTGAAAAAATCCAACCTTGCCGAGAATTGAACTCGGGTCCCCAGATCGCTAGGACAAAGCTCTTGCCACTAGACCACAGGGACCGACAATATATATTAAAATGAACTTTCACAAAGTTACCGCCGAAACCATCGAAAGTATCTGCATTTACTTTTTTATATATACCGTTGTAGACAGGGTACACAATATATCTTCTTCTCTGTTCCACTATCCTAGTTTGAAAAATAATGGAGTATTTCTTTTGTTATTTATACGTACTACAAACGACATACGCGCTTTAATTTCACTTCCATACTTAACGTAATGACAAAATTTCCAATAATAATATGATACGCTTTAGATACCAACGATAATCATTCGTCATCAGCCATAACATTGATTGATAAATAATAGAATTTTACATCAACTCGTAATACTGTAGGAGGAATGAGATAAAATCAACATTTGTGTTCCACACCGTTTTCAAAGACAAGTCATGAATTTTTCATCAACTAGTGCGATTACATCGCGGACACTATTATCAAACAAATACAATACGTGGATGAAACATAATTCTGTATCGTATGAAAAAAAGCTCACGCCATACAATTAATTGTAAATGTATCGGGTCCTTCAAATGTCTTGATCAAACAAAAATATATGATATTATATAACCTTTAAACGCCCGAGCATTTTTTCGAAATATCCACGCGACCTGTAGCTCTTACAAAAATAATTATATCTCCAAAACGAATCAGCCTATGTGGGTAAAATGAAAAGCATTATCAAACTAAAAGATTGCTTATAATTTACGAACACAGACCAGCACCGCAACTTGTACGCTTTCTAATTCTTTATGTAAACAAATAAACGAATCCATTAAGCTACAGCTATCTTGAAAAAAGAATCGGTCACCCCAAAGGAAATATTTCTAGGTATGGAAGAAAATCTGTATCCGCATTGAAATATATTGTATGGTGTGAATAAAGCTGATTTATTACGGTCCGCCGGATATAACACAACGCATATCCCAAAAGTATACCTTGTAACGCAGATTTTCATATTCCTAATAATGAAAAAAATATTTGACAAAACCAAAAATAAAATTATGGATCGGTATCTCAATGACTATCTGAAAGCTAATATTCATATTTCGAAAACTTTTATCATAAATAAGTATAATCCGATAGTGAAGTGCACCATAATAACTGGTCCCATACGGCCGTATGGCTTTAAAATGTTAAAGAAAATTTCGTTATAAGTCTGTATCACTTGAAAAGCAATACAAATATGAATTCTAAGAATTCACTTTACACCAGAACAATTTTTTTCATTTATTTGAATATCCGACCGATTAAAATATGTAAATAAATTAAGTATTCATATGGATTGAGAATAGTAAAATTCCTCGCGCAACAGTGATATCCTCACTGGCAGCCAAGTAGTTACAGTATTTCTGCAGTAGAGGTAAGTCTAAATTTCAAAATTATTCCCAGCATCAGCCCAGAAGCCTTCGATCTGGCCCGGCCCGAGCTCAATGCTCAAATAAAACATTTTTCAACCACGAGCCAAATCCGAAATTATTATAAATTATATTAAAGAAAATGATTCGGTAAATACCGCTCATAATCTGAATGATCGAAGAGAAATGTACCTGGCCAAAATGAGAATGTCAAATTGAATGTCCTATTTTTTTGAAGAATGGTGAATATGAGTTGTTTGTTCTTCCAAGAAATAGAACCAGCCTGCCAATGAGGATGCCACTGGGAAGAGAGTTAGTGATTTTTAATGGAATTGCAACGGATTTCGACATATCTCACATGGACGTGAGTGAGTTCAGACGAGTTCTATTTTTAATGTATCACAGTTGATATTGTCAGATTTCACTCGGTTGACTTCGTTGCCAATTTCCAAGGAATTTTTTTGTTTACTCTTATATCTGTAAACTATGAAATTTTTAAATATTTTTTTTCTTTGCAAAAGCAAACTAATAATTTGTGATGTTTGTAATGTACATATAAGTATATTAATAAATACATAATTACTAAATAAACCACAAGTAAACCATAAGGAACAAACCTCAATACGAATACGGTAAGAAAAATAACAATTTATTTTAGTTCTACATAAATTTTATATATTTGTTGATAGCTATTTCGGCTTACGCCTTCGTCAGAACTATCTTCTCCCACTTCCCACTTCAAGGCACTTCTCCCTATAAAATTGTGCATTACTGGCTTAGGTTGACATTAGTGTTGACTACAATACCTTCCTACAACCAACCTATCTTACAGACGGCACGTTACGAAAGCGAGTGGCAAACCAATAATCCTATCGTTTTTCATTCCTGTTCTCTTCGAAAAATAGAGAGTGAGCAACTGAGTAACAGACAGTTTTTCGTAAAAAGCTTTTGCTGAGATATACTCCAATAAAAACCCATATGCTGCACATTTGGAGCGGACATGGTGAAAAAATATATTAAATTTAAATTATGTCGTTTCGCTTGGTGCTATGCTTACTGCACAGGATGCTGATTCCAGTGACTGTAAAATCTTTTCAAAAATACTCTTATTCATATTTGAAGTCTTAACTGTCAAAACACGAAAGAGATGGAGTGAAGTTTGTTTTTTATGGTAGGTCCATAGCGTTTGACAGACAAAGTAGAATCCAAAACCAGCACAGATTTTCAAGGGATTTGCCACCAATACATTCATATGCACCCCTTCCACACATACGCAAAGCCCACACAGATGCTCAGCCATTCCTCGTATCTCAAATATTGCTCGTATTTATGTAGAACTAAAATACATTGTTATTTTTCTCACAATTCAAGCTCTCCATGTATGGTAATAAATATAATTAACATTGTGGTTTTATGTTTTATAATTTTTTCAGACCTTTTCCGTTTATTTGATTCACTGTATCACATCCCGCAGTGTATGCGAACCAGAAGTACCGGGTCATTTTATTTTAAAGCCGTGTAACCACAACAAACCGCTTCTTGGCATTAAGACTAATAATGATACCTGGAAAACGGTATCATTTGATTGCATTATTTCAATTTAAATAATTGAGTGAAACGAAATCAGAACTCATTTTTATACAATAGAGTTGAATTGTTTGAATTGTGTACACATTCATTAGTTTATCGCTAAGGAACCGGGTTTTTCCCTTCAACATCGTTTAGCATTTTAAAAAGCACCGGTGGACTTGAACTCACGCGTGGAAAATATTTTGATGGTTTATATATTAATTCGCATTAGCAAATAGTAGCACGTGTTTTTTTTCCTTTTGAGTAGCATCTCCTGACATTCCATACACTAAAAGGGGAGGGGGCTTGTTTGGCGGGGTGGGGTTTGGGGGGCGTATGGGGGGGTATGCCAGAAACCTTCGAAGGAGTAAAATCGAAAAATTCATAAAGTTTAAAAAAAGAATTTGTTGGGTGGAGGTTGGGAAGTGGTTGGGGGGAGGGGTTGGTAGGCCAGAAACCATTGCGGGAGTGTACTCAATAAATTTGTAAAGTTTCACATCGATCGGTCGAGCGGTTTAGTAGTCCATAGCGGACATACACACAGACATTCATTTTTATATATATAGATTAACAAATAAACTTATCTGACTTCGTTCATACATTTATTTCAACTTATAAGATATTAGACATCAGACATAATATAAGTCAGTAGGACCCATAGCAAAATTAAAATTCTTGCATAGCTAACGGCAAAACCATTACCTGACATTACCAAAAATATATCCTGACAGTAAAATCCACGCGTAAGACTCAGCTTAATGCAACGGCTAAGATTATATATATTTAAATAAGTAAATACAATTTGTAAATAAATTTTCATTTATAAATTACTAGTATTACTCGAGTATTTTTCAAAACACTCGAATTGGAGTCATGATGACAAAAACACTATTTCAGTGTGTTTTTTAACGATCTCACTTCTATTCTTTGATACTTAATTACTAAAGAATAACTTAAAAACTGAAGAATATGAAACTGCATCTAGCCGTTGTATTTACAAAATTTCCACTTGGCTTACTTCAATCCTCGGAGGCTCATATATTCTTTTTTCCTTACCCTCCCCAAAGCGCACTCACTACAAATTCAATGTTTAGTCTTATATGGCACGTTCTGATATGACGCTATAGTGCATTGTGTCACACCACAATTCATTTCCTTGACAAAATATCAATATGTTTTCCCCTGCTGGGTATGCCTAATCGATTTTCCCAAATAAGTGCTTTAAATGTCAGTACCACAACACAACTATGCCACAATCTATGATGCTCCGACAAAAGAAACATGATGACACATCGACACTGTTTTGAGATATGAGCGTTTGAAGTTTCGATTGATTAAAATTCACTTGTAACAATGAGCAAGTAAAAATGCTTATTACGTATTTTAAGAATATTTTTCCACAACTCTTGCTGAGAAATAATAATCTCAAAGATCTTATGATGGAAATACTAAGAACTTTTTCAAATAAATTTAGTAAAAACGTGTGCAGATGCAGTGCAACTTTAGAATTCTGTTAACTTCGTTATTCAACCATAAATAATTCTGAAATTCAAGACTCAGTTCAAGACTCAGTTAAAAACAAAGTTTAAACATTACATATTTTTTAAGGCTAAGTTTAAGTAAAAAAAATTGGAAATAAACTTTCGCTTTTAAGTTTTCAATATTACTCGAGTAGTTGAAAAATGGACGACTATCCTCGAGTATCGAGTATTCAATATTCGAATTGGAGTCTCTATTTTCGACGTATATTCCAATAAATAACAAGAATGATCCAAATAGATATAATAAGCAGAACGATATAAAATGTTTTATTTACTTTCAGATATTCTTTAATAACATACAGAATATATAAGGTACCTTGATATTTTATTCGGTCCGTATTTTGACATAAAACTGTCACCAAACCCTAATGTGAGTAAGCATCCCCCAGGGGTTAACGCAACTGACAATTCCAGGTATGATACGTGAAATGTCAGGGTGTTTGACCACCCTCCGGCCATAATGAAGCAAAAGTAATATTTCCACAGCTGGTGGCTTTCATTAGCATCATTAGTGAAGAAGTGGACGCCGGGCACACCCTGTATCACTAGGACTATTGCCTATAATTCACCATGCTTTAGTGTTGTTCCTAAATCCTCTATATTTTTGTTTATTTCTCTCATTGTTTATGAACGGCATAATATTTTATAATTCAATAAATTTACACAGCTATCTAACAACTCAATTTATTTGTTTAAATGTATTTTTTTTAAATAAAAATGGTCTAATATTTTATATTGAAACCCATTCAGACTGTATGTTAGAATCTTATACATTAGTGCAGGGGTTCTTAACCTTATTGCGGTGACGGGCGCATTTGAGATTTAGGAAATGATTGAAGGGCGCATGCCGGATTTAAAAAAAAACAGATTTAAGTAGAACATATGTATGTATATATGTCCTTAAACGAGATCTTGTTTTTGATTTTATTATTTTCATTGTGAATAACAAAGATTTGCACAAATATGTGGAACCAAAACAGGACGTTATCCTCTAAGCTCAATTTTCAAAAGAGGGTACAATTTATGGTCAGCTAAATTACAAATGTTTCAGTCAGTCCGTTCGATTTTAAGATTTAATCATATTGACTATATAAAAATAAGATGGATATGGTTATATTTTTGTGATTTCAATAAAGATTTTTTTAATATTATTCTTTCTATGATTTTTTGCCGGGCGCATGAAAATGGCATCGCGGGCACGTGGTTAAGAACCCCTGCATTAGTGTTTCAATAAAATAAAAAAAATACAAATAAACATTTACAAAAGCATGTTTATTTCGGTATTAAAAATTTACAACATTCAAATATAAACAAATATTAATAAAAAGCTTAGTTATAGTGTAGAAGTTTTTAGTTTTACAATAATAATTGATGACTATTTTGGCGCCATGGTGTAGGTACTATGGCGTGAAGCCAAAATGGCTTTATCCTATTAATATGCTTCTACAACTAAAAACTTTGATATCTTTGCCTTACTTCTATGAAGCTAATTTCAACTCAATATCATATAAGCGATATATCAGGAGGTATTTTTCAAAAGTGGTCAAATCAAAAAAGTGGTGAGTAAAAAAGCTCTCAACAGTTTAATCTAAAACTGGCAGTTGAAAAGAAATATTTTGGACTGACCACTTTTGAAAATTACCTCCTGATTGATATAAAATAACCGATTGTAAGTTGTTTTTGGAGAATGTAAACTTTGCTACTTTGCTTAAGCGACACTCGACAAAAAAAAACGTTTGATTATATCCGCTCCCAATGTGAAGCATATGTACTTCTAATGATGTTTATTTCAAATCAATACATTGTTTCTACGAGAACTCCGGATTACTCAGTGGCTCAACCTCTCTTTTTCGAAAAAAAAGGTGAGATGTAAGACATGGGTAATGTTTTCAAGATCGATTAGGTTTCGAAAGGAGTGTCAGACCACCCCAAAATCAATATCTTCTAAAAACACTAAACAAACAATAATACAAAATTAAATTTGAATCTATCTAGTTTTTAATGAGGCAAAATAGCTTTATCAGTATGTGCTACATACTACGTGGAATAAACACAGCTACGAAATTTAATTTTACATTAAAAATGAACTACCGAAAGTTACCTCCGAATTCATTGAAAGTATGAAGTCAACAATTTGCTGTAGATATTTTTATAAAAAATAATGCTTTATATTAAAAATATTATTATACCTTTAAAGGTATTCACTCTCAATACTTGGTGGAATGGCATTATAGTAAAAATAATAAAACATTTTTAGTAATTTTTCCACATAAAATTTATTGTCAGTTGACAATGCTTGCCATGAGCGAAACCGGTCCTGATCCAATAAATTTTAAGAGGAAAAAGTACTAATAATGTTTAATTATTAATATTATGATACATCTAATATGTTTAAAAAAGGGGCCAAGTAACTCTCACCTCTTAAATCATGACACTCAAGTTTGAATTTGTTTTGATATTCTATTTGTTACGATATGTTTGTTTAAAAAAAATGTTATAATATGCCCACGATGAGATAGTAAAAGCATTCTTTGTTTTAAAGCTCGGATAATTTACGATAACTTGGGGTTGTAATTTTAATTTATCTGTTTTCCTTTTGTTAATACTTTAACAAAGCGTCCATATCAACGCATGTTCTTAATAGCATCCAAATGGAGAAGGGCGGAATAAAATTGTACTAATGAATTTTAATTACAGCAATAAAAATTGCTAAGGAATTTTATTAATATCCTAGTAAATCAACTTAATTTCATATCATGCTATTCATTTCTGTATTTCCTTAACGTTAAAATGGTAGTTATAAATTTAATCATCACGAAGAATTGAATGTAATATTTCTATTAAACTATTGAAAAAATAGTTAAGCTATGCCCAAAGCATGGCGTGCGGGCCACATGTAGCACAATTGAGAGCTCTGTGTGGCACTTTTGAATTTTTCAACTTTCTTTATATTTTGTAATTGAGGGGTTTAAATGCATAACCGCCTCTCTCCACAAAGTCAAATTGTTCAGCAATCGAAAAAAACGATTTTAATCTTTAAGTATAATATTAGAATAATTTGCAAAGGGAACAAAAAACGTTTGTATGGTGACAGGGCGGTTGGTCAGTGTTCACTGGCTCGTGATTTGTGCATTTAGACTGTGGTGGTTTTGAACTTCACATATGGTGGAGAGAGGCGGTTATGCATTTGATCGTCATTTTTGATGTCTATTTTAAATGACTTTGAGATAATTTTTCGTTGGTTTGAAGATTGCAGGGCATAGAACGTAAGAACCGGATCATTAATCAATCATTATCTCAAAAATGATAATATATGGATAGAGGCGGTTATGCTTTTACACCCCTCAATTGATAAAATACATAATTATTATATTGCATTCCAGTCAGTTCTCGACTAACGACCATTCAGACTTACGACGGAGAACAAAATTAAATAATTAAAACATAAAATAAAAAAAATGAAAAATAATGTGTACGCCGTAAAACTCAACTCATTTATGCGCAACGTCCAAATTACCGTAGATATCAAAAAAAAAATATTCAGTTGAGAGATAAAGTTAATTCGTGCACTTAAAATGCCTGCAGATGCCGAAACCCATTTCGTTAGCAACAAAACTCATGGAAAGTACAAAGCTCAAACGATTCAAATGTATTATTTGTATTGTTTAAAATATTTATGTGTGTATTCAGTTAGGCATCCCTAGATCAGTTAAAAATCAGATAATAATAAATGGTTCATAGTTCATACATACACATAGCAGTTTATCAAGCTTAAAAGCGTTGACAACATACATATATACATAGGATGGATAGGCAATTTGAATCACGTCAAAATATATTTTATTTTGAATGGGTGGACTTTTTAAGGTATACCTGTTGAGGCTTTACGTTACCGCAATGGTTTAATACATACGTGTTGCATTGTCTGTAATTTACATAGTTTCTGTCCATTTCTGTGTATTTTTCTATGTGGTTCTCGTCATCTACCTCGTATTCTATTTAGCCAATGTTTAAACGCGTGTGGGTACTTTAAACTATGAAAACCACACTATCTTTAACAGAAAATTATTTGCGTGCAATCTACCGCAGATGTAAAGAATATAAATGGATACTACATATGAAGCTTGACAGCTGATTTTCTAGTATCCAAGTCTTAGGTTTATAAAAAACACCTAGTCAAATAATTCAAATAATTATTTCGGCTAACACGATGTCAAAATCAGAATATCATACTAAATGTTACTTATATTTTTTTTTGAAGAATTGGGAATTGAAATATCATTTCTTACATATTCTTTCTATAGAACATGCCAGTCAATGGGAATACTACGAAATGTAAACATATTCCACGTGGACACACGTGAGCACTTACTTTGTTGACTTTCTTGCCAATATTTAATGTTTTCATTTTTTTCAATTTATTAAACCCTTTTTCACATTGGAAAAACAATAAACTAGTTATTTTTGTAATTTAAACTAACGTTTTATGTTTTTAAATCTCTAGGGAAAGGTCATATTTCAATTTAATTAGTAGGTAGCAAAATTGCGTACCTACTATTTATTAAACCTTATAACCGCCGCACAGTGGTTCGCGTGATGTATTTCTGCTGCAATAAAGCAATTAAGATTTCAGTTGCAAAACAGTCACACTGTGGTCAGCGACTGGTGTGTAATTTTGAAATGAATTACAAATGTTAAACAAGTGATATTGTAAAATAATGCTTTATGATATACAATCTCACATTCATGTTAAAGCCACACAACGTCATGAAGCGGAACTACAATATAAGCCTTATCTGGCATAATATTTCAAACACACACGCGGCAATTAATTGGTTAGTATATAAAATTCGCGCTAATAAATTTATGTCATAATGTACATTGCAAAAAATATGTGACAGGATTTACTTACCTTGCCATTTGCTATTTGGTACAGAATAAAAGGATATTGTTATTTTGTAATGTAAGATTATAAGGGACGCTTTTCTAATAGAAAATGATTCCCCACCAAACCTTACATAACATTTTTGTGACATGTAGGTACCTATCCGAGATCAACTAACAAAATCGTCTCATGCATTTTATTTGAACTCTATTTTCAGTAAAAATATTTCAATGATATAATGATTTCATCTGCCATCAATGAATACAAAATGTTTAAAAGAATATATTTGCATATTGGCATTGATAATGATTCACGTAACAAAATAATTGCAAATGAAGTTTTTGATAATTGCACATGTATAAAAGAAAACCCGATATGTTCGCTTTACAATGTCAGTCATAGACGGATACTTAAAATGGTCAGTAATAAATACTTAAAGCGGTCAGTTAAAAATAATAAATGGTCAGTTAAAATAATAAATGGTCAAATTAAAATAACATTATCTGCTTTCAAATACCTGAACATAAGAAATTATTTAATTTCATACGCTTATTTTTCATAGACCATGTCATAAATATGCCTCTTACGACCATGTTTGATAAAGTTCACAATCTGTCAAAATAAGACTTTTTTTAAATAACTGACAATTTAAATTAAATACTAACCGTTTTTAATAAATAACTAACCATAAAAATATACACCTGACCGTTTTATTTAATATCTGACCACATTCACACTGATACAATGACATCTGACCGCTTAAAATATTAACTGACCATTTTTATTTTTAACTGACCATTTATTTATTAACTGACCAAAACTTGAATTAGTTACTGACCCATTAAATACATGCCTTTTTGTATGTGTAAGTATTTGCCAACAGATTTTGGAAAATGTGGACTTATCGGTTTTAGCTAGTGGTACATAGGCTTCATTTTGACAGGGAATACATATTTACTCCTCGCAACACTTTCAATTTCCTGTTACGGATTTTTTCGATATAATAATATTTTTCTCACCTTAAAAATATATTTCACAATTTAATATTGTATTCCATCTCCCAGTCATAAGCAACATAAATGCTATCGGAAATTCTTGTGCTATATACGTTTATCGCAATTAAATAATTCATGGGATTTCGGTACCAACCAATCGTTCAAGTACTAAAACAAAATGCAATATCGAACTAACATATGAGGAGCTTGGGATCAAACAAGCTCAAATCCAGTTTTGATAAAAACCGAGTTAGTGATGTAATATGGAAGTACGTATTCAAAAGCATTGAATTCCATTTTCAAACTCTCTGAAATCCTCATACATAGCTTCCATGTTATTCAATATCAAAATATGAATATAGAATCAAAACTGCCCAAATCCTGTTGAGTTTTGGTTTCATAAATGCCCAAATCCTAAATCAGCCAATAGCGTGTTTGCATTTGTCGGCCTTGACAGTTCAGTCGGTAGTAATCCAGCCCACATTGAGTGAAGTTTAATGTTTTTGTGTCTGGTTTTGAGTGTTTTTTTAAACTTGAATAATTTGTGACGGGGATAAGTTTTTATACGAAAAGTGTGTATATATCTGTTCAGGAAAAAGTGGATGTGGTCATTTTTGATCCCAGCTCCTCATATATATGATTATTAATTTAAAATACATACTTGCCTTAAAATAGTGATAACCATTTGAAAGAATATCAATGAAATCGTTTGCATGACAAAATAAAAGCTTTTAAACGGTACATTATGGTACGAATAAATAAAAATACTACTAAAAAAAAACAAATGTAAATTTTTAGCAATTATTAACTTGTCATAGTTGATGCTCTGACGTGATTATTATAATATTAATCTTTAACGTAGAAATAAATTTCATGAAATTTATCTTATTTTTCATTTGAATTGTGCACTTTTTTTTTTCTCATGAGTTTTGTCGATAACGACCCGGGTTTCGCCTTTCGGCATCTTCGGGCATTACTGACGCGTAGTAAACAGTTTGTATCGTTTATATACAAACAATAGAAGTAGATCACTATGTTCAATTGCTATTAAAATGCAAATTAGCGAAAATTGAATGCAAATGAATGCAATTAAGTGGGTTAAGTATAATTATAGGAATTTTTGAAAATACTAATGACCAAATAATAACATAGGAATATCTTAAATAAGTCTAGGGTTTTATCCAACCTATTATAAATTCAGTCGAAATCCTTTATTGTATCTTCAATTACTTTTCTTTTCTATTCATGTGCGAGATGAAGTAATAATCATTTTATAATGCTTAGCCAACATTAAACAACGTTTTTAGATTTATATTTTTTTTATTCCACGCCATAATCATACAATTATGTATAAGAGTTTCAGCATAATAATAATTTTAGAATAATAGATCAGTCCCTGTGGTCTAATGGGAAGAGCTTTGTTCTAGCGATCAGGTGGGCTCAATTCCTGACTGATTCAATACATATCATCGAGGTAATCTCGTATGACTTTCGGAATTAAAATATTTGGCGCCAATCATTAACTGTAATGCCAAATATTTTTTTAATTGTATTATTAACTAAAAAATCTGTCACTACTTGGTGAAAGCACGTTCATTTAAATATATAGAACACACTGTAAAGTAATTCTTCCGTATATATTCTGACAAAGATCAGAACCGGTTTCATTAATCGCGAATATTTTCAACTGACGAAATCCAAAAGATACAATCAAAAAAGGTTATTCATATCAAAAATGATACATTAGACAAGGTTTAATATACAATAAATCTATAAGAACCGAAAAAATAAATTGTATATGTTACAGTGAAACTGTATTCTCAGTGAAAATATATTCTTCTCCAAGCAGTCATTGAAATTAAATTCGACCGCCCTATCTTCAGCCCTATGTTTGTCTGTGTTTTTCTTTGGTTCTCTTTTTATGAAAGGGACTACTTGCCGATTTTAGCTCATTTAAGTAAACCAACATTTTAGGCCGGCAAATCATCGACTTGGGCCAACAATTTCCCTGATCGTGACCAGTGAAATCATGTTGTCATAAAAATCTATTACTTGATACATTTTCACTGTAACATGTGCATTTAACTGTTAGCTATTAGAAGAAAGGTTTTCTGTTACATCAATTTAAAAAAATGTTCGCAATGATTTCTAGTCCTTATTATTTGATAAAATCGTAGATTAAGTAAAGACAATTATTTAAATAAAATTATAATGAGAGAATTTGTGCAGTGCTTGCAAAATATACTATGTTTGTCAGAAAATTATTTTAATGTCCTTTTTTGCTTACAGCCTGACTAGCCTATTTTCATCATATTAGTACCTAGGGACCTATTTAGTTTTCCTCGACGGGCCAGTAATGTCGTAAAATCATATAGCTCTTGCTTCACGAGGTAAATTTAAGCTCAGTAGATAAACATACAAAAAACCTTTGATGCGCACCTACTTATGTAAATCTGAAAAAAGCTTTTAATGGACGCACGTACAAAGCTTAAGCTGGCCAGACAACCAGCGATTCTGTAATTTTATGAGTCATCCATATCGAATATTGTGTCTCTCAAAACACGTAAACACGCCGTCGAAAAATTTATCTGAAATTCTTCCAATTTTTTTTTGTTATTTTCCGTGAGTTTTGTTGCTACTGACTAGAGCATAGGTTCCCAACTTGAACTTGAACAAAAACTTGGTGATCCGACAGAAGACCCGTCGCGTTCTTGGCTTGGGAGCCCGTGGACTAGAGACTCGAATTAATCGACATCCCAACAACTCGAGTATCAAGTAGTAAAATCTGAAAATACTCGAATAGTTTCAAATGTACCAAAATATATTTTTTAAATTAAAATTGGTGTATATAAATAAATACATAGATGATAAATGAATAAAAATGTTTTATTGAAATTAATTTCAATAAAACACTTATTTCAATTTGTAAGACATGTGTCTGTAAACGTCTCAAATTTTAAATTGGTTCGAAGATTAGTTTTTATAATTACCGCAGTAGAAATAACACTTAATTTATAAATTACGACTATTACTCAAGTATTTAAAAAAATACTCGAGTATCGAGTACTTGAAAAATGGACGAGTATTCGATACTTGAATTTGAGTCTCTAAGCTCAAACTTGGAGTCTCTACCAACCCTTACTTCGCCTTTCGGCATCTTCAGGCATTTCAAGTGCACGAATGAACTTGAGCTGACGCGTAGTAAACAGTTTGTATCGTTTATCTTAAAAAATAAAATAGATTGCTAAGTTTAACTGTTGTAAACGTAATCTAGATGAATCAGCAAATGTTTGATGCTAATGAGTTCCTCAAGAAGTATGTGGGTAAATTAAAATTATCAGATTTTTCATTGTAGTACATTGATATACTTGGTTCATTGAAACCATCATATCATTCTGAAAAAAAGTTAATTTCAAGTAACCTCAGTTAGTCAGAAGAGTCACGCAATACGTGAGATTTAAAGTTTTAAATTAATTGAATACTAACTTAGTGTTGACTAAAAAAAAGTGTTTTGAATTTTCACATGTACATAAGATCAAAACCGGTTTCGCGCACCGTGAGGAATTTTCAACTGAAAAACAGAATAATAACTGATGTAGAGGGTAGTGTGGGTATAGTCTTGAATATCCGAAAGATTTAATGTTTCGAGTATATTAAATCAATAGTCTGAAATTAGACTTCTTATCGCTTTATTGGCTCTTTAAAAATAAGTATTCTTACAAAAGACAATGTCCTTTGTTGTTCAAACAATTAAGACTATTTAAATAAGCCTACAAGCCATTGGGTAAATGTCTTCTTCGTTTACACCGATTGAAGTTTACCTAGCGTTGAAGCAAAATTACGGATAGAATATCGATATAATGAAGGTTTTTTTCAATTGATAGGTTGCCTGGTCCGTGGTGAAGTAATCATCGTCGTTGGCTTCCGTGACAGACCGCCTGGGCTTGCGTCCCGGTATGAGGGGATTTTTTGGCAATGGGTGTTTGTGTTGTTAAAAATCCCTTCCCACCCTTCCGATCCCAAAAAGAGCAACGAATAGTGACAGCGATTAGCTAACCACTAGTCCTGTCCTATTCCTCGTATCCTTGCCACCCCTTCTCTCTTCGAAAAAGAGAGATTGAGCTACTGAGTAACAAGCAGTTCTCGTGGGAAAATATATGTTTAGATAAACTCCGTGACGAGTCGATATACTCCAAGCTGGGAGCGGACATGATAAAAAAAGTGGCCTGGTCCGCGGTGCAGTGGTCAATGTCAATGGCTTCCGTGACGGACAACCCGGGCTTGAGCCACGGTACGAGCAGATTTTTTCAGTCAGTAAATCGATTCTGCTCAGTGGCAATGGGTGTCTGTGTTGTTAAAAATCCCTTCCCACCTTTCCGATCCCAAAAAGAGTGACGCATAGTGACAGCGATTAGCTAACCACTAGTCCTGTCCAAGTCCTCGTATCCTTTCCATCCCTTCTCTCTTCGAGATATTGAGCAACTGAGTAACAAGCAGTTCTCGTAGAAAAACATATGTTGAGATAAACTCCGTGAGGAATCCATATGCTCCAAGTTGGAAGTGGACATGGTTAAAAAAAGTTGTCAAAACACACAATATATTATACTTTCTCATGTTAAAGTAAAAAAGGTATTTTATTTAGCTGTTAGTCAAATGATCACATAATCATTAGGCTTCAATTTATTCAAAGAGTTTTGCTTCTTGTGTAAAGAATAATGTGTGAATATTTGAAAATGTATGCTATCGAGAATTTAAATCCTTAATTAAGAAACTGAAATTGTCGAATGCCAAATAGTGATAACGTATTGTTCATTATAAAGGCATTTTAAATTCAATACAAGCGTTTTGTAAATTTCCTTCACTAAATATTACAGCGGTAATTATTTTTTACAGCTCAACTTCGTAAAAAACTTCGGCGCAAGTAAGTAGATTGTTGTAATGTCTATTCTTCCGCATTACTAAACAAGAGGGTAAATAATCGAATGTTTGCTTACTAATTGGGTTTCTCATTAACCCGCTCCCTTCCAAAAATTCTCCTGTCTTAATGGCATAATAATTTTCGAAATGGCCTTAAGTTATTCACCGGAATCCAGTTTTGGCTCTCCTAATGCCAACTTGCCCCCACCCACGCTTCGAATAAAGTTTTGTCTGCCACTGTGTCGGCTGTCGTTTTATTCATTTCGAAATTGGATTTTAATTAGGAATCTTATTTACTGTCCATCGTAAGCCTTTCAAATGATTCCACCCCTTTTAGTATTATCCAGTATCAATTTACTAAATCAATATACACTTCAATTTTGACGTAGCAAGAAACCTCCCCTAGAGAATGAAGATTACCATTCACTTACGTTACTCAGAACTTTTAACTTCTAGTGCTCTGTAAATTAAACATTATTATCTTATATGAATTAAAACCTTTTCTAACTTTCTACTTCACCTATCATTTTGACAGCAAAATACCACTCATTTGTTAAGCTTTTAAAAGGTTTATAAAGTTTGAATTAATTTTTGAATATAGATCCCCACCTAACAGTCAAACAAAATAATGCAGCGTTCTTATATAAGGGTAAAAATAGTAATGTTTTAATTTAATTTTTGGAAATGTTTTCCCCTTATAAAATAATTCCGAAAATCCAATGTATCGTAATTAAAAGAGTGCTTTTGTTAATCACATTCTTTAAAGCCCATTTTCGGAATAAGATAACGGAAAAAAAAAGAAAGAACCAGTCTGCCAATGGAGATGCCACTGGGAAGAGCTTTAGCAATTTTAAGCGGCATTGATCGGATGTCAACATATTTCGTATTGACGTGATTTAGTTCAGACGAATACTATTTTTTATGAATAAAAATTGATTTTGTCGGAACTCACTCGGTTGACTTTTTTGAAATTTTCTAGCGTGATTTTATTAATTTTTTCTCTCTGTTCTTATGACTACAATGTTTTGATATATTTTTTTTAATTATTTGTGATTTTTATTACCCATATACAGGTATATATGTATTTAAATTTGACAAATGCATGGCGCATTTGTAGTTGACTGCGCATAATCTCAGTTTCACAGAAAAAAATGATAAGCCTACTACTTTATAAGGTAAGAAAAATAACAATGTATTTTAATTCTACATAAATTATTTTATATATTTTTTGATAGCTAATTCGGCTTACGCCTTCGTCAGAACTATGTTTTAAACGTGTATTAGAGATAGCTTATATACCTACGATAGACAGGGTACACCTTACATCCCCTCTCTGCTCAACCATCCCAACCCCACATGGAAAAAAAAATAAGTTATTGATCTGGTGTAATCCTGAAGTGAAAGTTAATCTGGGTATGTTTGGGTTATTTTTTATTTTGTTACGTGTGAACCAACGCAAAATCAGCAATGCCTCGAGTGAATCCATTTTAAATTGTTTTAGTGTTCGATGCTTGTTAAAGGCTTAAAAAGCGGTGATGTGTTGATTGTAATCTGTTCATTAAGAATGTCATTGGATTTATTATACCTATTAATTTCTAGCTGTTCCAATGCATTTAGCTTAAGGCCTTTATTACAAGAATGTAAAGAAATCGGGACCGAATTTAGGTCATGTGACTCAATGAGTTGATTTGCATATTGTGAATCAGTTTTTTTATTATTAAAAGATCTAACATATTCTCTTACCCGAATCGAAATATTTCTTCCGGTCTGACCGACATACACTAACTCACATGTACCGCAGGACATCTTATATATACCGCTTCTATCAAGTATATTAATCCTATCTTTACTATTTTTAAGGTTTGTGCCTAAATTATTATTAACTTTAACCTACTACTTTAATAAATGAAGAAACAATAGAGTCTCTATTTTGATTTAAATTTGTATGGCACATCGACGGTATATTCAATAACAAATAGTAAAATTCAAACAGTACACATTATTTGAAGAACTTTTAATAAAATACTGTGATCACTTTTAAGGTGTTCACTGTCAATACTTGGTGGAATGGCATTATAATAAACATTATAACACCACATAAAGCTCGACATGAGCGAAACCATTCCTGATACAAAAATAAATATGTGAAATAAGTACTAAAAATGTGTTATTATTTTTATTCAAATATTGTGAATTCGAAAAAACTGCTTAGTGTCTCTGAAAATTGTTTTTTACTGACCTTTTTGTGTACAGTACTCTTTAATTCACATTACATTAAACTATTCTGTGAATAAACTACTTCTTATGCGACTATATACGTTCACCTTCGCTAGACTCTAAGTTCGCACGATTTGGATTCGTATGATGATAGTACAATCCATCATACAATTTAAATATATTTCACATAACATTATACCCAAACTGGATTCCTGAAACTTATGCCAATGGTTTATTAACAAGATAATAAATGTGTTCGCCTAAATTTTTACGTATTACACGGTTATAGCAAAAACATCTTATACGGCAAAAATGCTTTTCGTCGAGACCGCCTGAGGGAGCCCTTCGATCATGGGGGAATATGGCTGTTTTTGACACCGGTAATAATACCGCGCATAAAGGGAGATAAGGTCTTAAGGACGGTCTACCCTATCCCGGGATAAGGGTCCATGGGGGTGAGATATCGCGATGGAATTAGGATAAGAACACTACAGGGTCAAAGAGGTTTTTAGCCGCACACAACGCCGGGAACATTTGGTGTCAGACAACAAGGCGTAGGTAACTTTATTACCTGTGAAATTCAATAACGTTATATTTATCAAAGGAACACATGTGACACAGTTCATTTCAAATACATTTTTCATTATACGTACATACATACGCGAACCACTTTGAAATTTAAGTAGGTACGCCTGTTCAATTTATACGGGGAATTCAATAAACATTGAATATCTCAGAGCTTTCATATCGTTTTATCTGTAGCCTTCTATGATATGAAGATAAATCAATAAAACTTTGAATCTTTGACAAAATGAAATGATTTTTATTATATCGCAGTTGCGGTAACCATACTTTTGTAGAATGGTAGTGCTGAAATTATATTTTTATAACATTAAAAAATAAGACCGAAATATTTAATTTTACAAGAACCATGATGCCTTTATAGCTTTTCTATTATAAAATTATGAATTATATTTTGATGGAGTTCTACTAATTAAATAACGATAAACTAATTCATCTTTCAATGATATGCCAAGCTTTTTACATTAACGTTTTAACATGCCTATTCAGTCAATGCTAAAATATGTGGCTCTGGTACGAATCAAACTCTACAAGTCATTAAGTAACCGATACAGCACTAACTGATTCGTTTGTTTGAATCCTATTAATAATTAATAAGTAGAAAGAAGGCCAATAACGCTTCTGTAAATGTCATTACAGGTTAATTATTGGGTTTTTCACCATCTTCTTCTACAGAGGACACAGGTGCTAGAAAGTGAGTCATCACCGGAAACATGACAATGAAAACTATTGCAGTCTCAGTTTTTTTTATACGAATCGATTGGATGAGGTGGAATGTGCTTATATGAAATATTCAACAAAAAAGGTCAATAAGGATAATATTTGAGACGGGACCATAATTTTTAGACGATAAATCGAGGAAATCAAAAAATTGGGGCACGATTAATGCGGGATTTTTAAACATTGCTCTTATGGGTGCTTGGCCGGGACTATAGAAAATGAACGAACCACGCGGGAAAACGGTTTATGCGAGAACATTAGTTCGTAGTTCCACTGTACCAGTTTATATACAGCGAAGAAATCTTAAGTAAGAGGAAAATTCTCCGAAATAGTTTCTTCGCGATAAGAGTAATTCCGTAAATCAATCAAGATTTTTTGCCAAGATGTTGTGAAGATATTTTCCGTAAAACGAACATTATAGCAGATTGGAATGCGCAATCTGTACATTTTTTAGTTTATCTAAGCTGCCAGAAGAATGTTGATTCTTCAGTACCCATCTTGTATACCAGCTTAACATTTGCTTTCCGACGGATAAGACAGACAAACCTTACTGCCATTTTATCTTAGTATCAGGGATACAATGTGTAAACTTTTTGGTCTTCTTAAATCAAAGTATTTTACACCTAATGCAAAAAAAAAAACATATCGACTAGCCGAAAACCCTTTATAACGTCGCTACAAATTGCCAGTATTAAAACTTCACTACCCATAAGCACTAAGATAACGTTATCTAATATCGGACACGCCTCAATCAGACCGTGTGTCTCAAATCAAATGGATGATTTTTACATTAAAGGTTGTAGATAAGCGTTTGCGCATACGACAGCACTTGAAATGATTGGTGAGTTTGATCACGTCAGTCTAGGATAAATATCAAAGCAGAGATGTCGTCTTTTTCATGTGCCACTTTAAATATGAAGACTTATAGGAAAACTAGTCACTTGAATATGACATGTATTTAGAAAAACGCATAAAAAAATCATTTTTTATTGCCATTTCTTCCAATAAATCCATAACACTGGGGTATGTATTAGACCACCCTTGACTTAGACTGACGCGCTCTTTTTTTACCTCCATCTTTCGAAGTTTAAGTATAGAACCTCTAAAAATTCACAGATCCGATTAATGCATTAAATTAAATTTGATTGATAGATTTGGAAATTCGAATTTCGAAAAAATGTTTTATCATATAAAAAGGCTTATTTCGACTTTTTCCTACTGTGACGGAAAACTTTACTGCACTTTGTATTGCAAGGAGACACCCTTACGTGATATAAATCAGTCATAAACTATTTTTGTATCTCAGTTTACTACTTCTGTTGACCCACTTTTTTATAAAATATCTTACATAGTCAATAGACTATTTTCAGAAACAAGATTTTTTTACAATCATGTACAGTCCCATTGTTGAGTATATGAACCCATAACAAAGTATCTTAGTAAGAATTTTCTTTCAAACTGCCAATATAACATATCGTTACCTTACTTAAAAAAGGTATTGGTGCTGGGACCATAACTCTTAGACGATAAATCGAGGAAATCGATTAATCGGGGAACGATTAATGTGGGATTTTTTAACATTGTTCAAATGACTGTTTGGTCGGGATTATAGAAAATTAACGAGCCATGCGGGAAAACGGTTTATGCTAAAACGTTAGATCGGGGTTCCACTGTATCAATATTTACTTTGCTGTCGGAGGCCGCACATGAGAACCACTGTTCTAGATGCTTAAAAAAGTTGATAATATGATCAAGCTAGCTGTTTTTTTTTATCAATTTGACAGAGCATCAAGCTATAAGGCTTGTAAACGCCAAAGTTCTTCCAGTCTCCTACGTCTCGAAATGTGTTTAAATTTTAAATTGTATTTGTTTGCATTCCCTTCCCATCTCTGCTGACAGGAGAGCGCGATCGCTATAGTTGAATAAGTCAGCTTACTATTTCGTCTCTACCTAGGGAACCATCGAGAAGAATAGCTCTTGGTATATATCGACTCTCTAATGCCTTTTCGTCATAATTCTGCAGGCAAGAGATTGTTGGGTTACAGTGAAGGCCAACAGCCTTATGAAACTCTTTAGAAGTTCCACGAACGAACTCACAAATAGTGGGTACACTCTGACGTGTTAGTATCATTCTAGAACAATAAAGTTTGCATTATATAATTTCCTTGAACTGTTTTCTATGATAAAAGCAATTAGACCATATTCTAACGAATCAAGTTGTACAGATATATTGGCGACACACAAAGAAGTAAATTGAGCGTGCAGATGCTCCACTACTGGGCTTATTAAATGAAATGATATCATATCGCTCGAGTATTTCGTTACTCGATTCCTCTACAAGTTGGCATAAGGACGCTTTAAGATGCCATTCAATATGCTTCCTGTATCGTGCACAGAAGTGCAGTAAAATGATATTCCACAAAGATGTATTTATATATTATAATGATGATAGTTTCATTTAGGTACATACATGTGTTATTTAAGCTGTGAACTTATTTATCGAATAAAGTTGGAATACAGTTGTTTTATATGTGTTTGATTTAAAATAATAATTGCGTAGAACAGATATTTTCAATGATACTATTTATAATAAAAATAATAATACATTTTAGTACCTATTCCACATAAAATTTAGGTAAATTATGGATATATGGTCACGAGACAGAATTTTTGTAAAGATTAATGAAAAATAAGCACATTCAAAGAAATGAATGAAAGGATTACGATTTTTTTTTTTGAAATTTTTTCGTCTTAATTTTTAAATTTATTACAATAGAAGATCATAAAGAATACTTCGCAATATGTATGAAATCGAGTTGTTTAAATTTACAGGAGCAAAAATGCAACCACAAACTAAACAAATAATAATGTTATATAGATAGAGACAGTCACATAAGTTTATTATTTGTTTAAAATAAAAAGAATAATATTAGTATAGGCTATTATTAAAAAACATATCTTCTTTCAGAACTCATACAATAATCAGTAATATTCTTAAGATTTCATCATTTTGATTCCTCATTTTGTAATAATCCACAAGAACTCGAAGAGTAAAGTCAAAACATAAAATTATAAGCCAGTATGTATAAATTTTTTGAGCTTAACTCGAGAGGATTGGCATTCTGTCCCGTGACCATAATTTATTGGATCAAGACCAGTTTCGCTCTGATGGCGAGCATTATCAAATGATTAGAAATACTTCAAAGCAGTGATATTTATACAAAAGTTAAGCAAAAATTACAAGGTATGACAAACAATTGGTATTACAACTAAACAAATTAGACTATAGTTAAAATACCAAAGACCTCTTAGAATACAACGATTTTTGATAAAATAGCTTATTATACTGAAAAAATCTACTCGTATCAGGACTCGAACCTGGGTTGTCCGACACTGTAGCCAACGACGTTTATCCATTCACCACGGACCGGAAATTTATGATATTTCTTTTATTGTTAACTTACCCTTTAAAAACAATGAAACATTGAACCAATTCACTGTTAGATTAATAATAAGTTTAGCTACATCCGGCACTATAAAATGTAATGTTTTTTTTTTACTATTTCCAATATAAATGTAGTACAAAGTGAAGTAGTTTATAGTTTCAGGTTGCAGTAATGGTTATGACATGTCGTAAAATTGGTTGCGAAACATATGCGCAACCAGTGAACGAGCACAGTTTGTGAAAACCAAAATACTGTCACTATGGTCAAGTTAAATTAGTTGAAATTTATACAAAATTGCTCTCGAGCTGTGCATGCTAATCAGTTTAACGTAGAACTATTTGATGTCCTATACATAGTGAGATGTATGTATAAACAAAACATTTTGGTTTTATTTATACGTTAATTGAATGAATATCAAGTTTTTTTTTTCAATAATAACTCACTTAATACAATTAATCACTTAATTAATACAACAGGAGTTAATATCATTGGCTAATGTTGACTAACTGACGGATTTGAATCCCAGTCAATCAATTTCGTTTTTCAATCGAATTATGAATTTTTATTCGTATTCATGAATTTTTCTGTTGCCTAAAATTGCGTATTCGATTGTAAAGACGTATCGAAAGCGATTAACTTACCACTTATCATTTCCAATGCCAAACCTTTCTATGATCTTTTTCTCCGAAAATTAGAGGTTCAGCAACTGACTTACAAAGAGTTTTCGTAGAAAACTTCAGTTAAAAAAAAAGGTTCTCCCCCCATGTTGTGTAGTATATGGACTACTAATGGAGATATCTCCACATTTTATCTTTAAGAACTGGTTGTTAGTCAGCCGTTCAACCTCTCTTTAGTTCAATAGGAGTAGACATAATAAGGATACAGGTAAAACATGACAGGACTAGTGGTAAGCTAGTCGCCCTCACTACAACCCGCCTATAGGATCGAATGGGCGGGAACGAATTTTTAGACACTAAAAAAACCCTTATGCAAACAGAGTCTATTAATCGACAAAAGTAAATGCTGCTCGTAACAGGACTCGAGTACGTGAGATCCGTCACGGAAGTCAACGGCATTGACCACTGCACCACGGACATGCAGTTAGGTATTTTTAGTCCATAACGTTTTTCATTAGAAAATAAGGTTAAAAAATTCAATTAACGTTCGAGCAATTAAATTGCTGCATATATTTAACACAATTAAAAATAATCGCTTACAAAAGCTTTTTAATAAAGTCATTGCCAATATTGATATATACAATGTAAGACAATAGCTTGAAAAGCAAAGTTATTGAAGTTTCACGTTTTATTTGAGAAATATTGAACAGAACATAATGAAAAGCACATGCCATTGAAATCCTATTTACGAAACAAAATATCTTAAGCTAGATGAAACAACAGAAATGAAAGTATGTATATCACAAAATCAAAGTATGGGATATTGGTATAATATAGGTGGATACTAAAAGCTTTAAATTTAACCTTATACTAACTTTTACTAGCCTCACTCACAAACTTTTTTGTTTTAAAACAGTTTCTAAATTAAAATATTTGCTTTAAGTTTTCTCAATAAAAACAGTGTTTTCTTTTGAAACAGTAAATCAAAAGCAAGTTGTTATGATTGTTTTCAATATTCTATCTTAGTAAAACACAATTTAATTCTTAGAAATATTGTTTAAATTATTGTTTATTTGGTAAACAAGTGAGCTTAAATAAGTAATAGACTAACTGAAACATAATATTATCTGGTTACTCAATGAAAATTGGTATAAACAAATAGAATTGAGCAAATAAAACGATGGTGTAATAAATCCTTTATGGCTTTTGGTTTTTGGCACATAATAATATATTCAAAACGATGAATTTAACAATATTCAATTTCGTTTTCTAATTACCATAAACTATACATAAAGATCTTTCAAAATATTAAAACAACTTAAAAGAAAACCTTATATATGTATAATATGATTAGTACTGGTGTAAATAGTCTACAACCAATTGTGAAGTGGGCAACATTGCACAGATAAATTTTCTCGTAACGGATTGAACTTTGCTGTTTTTTCCGTCATTCTTGAACAAAAATATATCACTCACAATAATCTTGGATAGTATCAAGAATGAAATTGACGTTTAGCTTTATTTTTTTTCCAAAAAATACATCTTTAAAATAAATAACAATATTAACTAAGCAGGCTGAAAAAAAATGTGTTTTGTCACTTCTTTATGGAAAGGTATTACATATAGTCCGGTCCGTGGCTTAGTGGCAACGGGTTTGGCTTGCGTGCCGGACCGCCCTTGTTCGATTCCTGGTACGAGCGGATTTTTTCAGTCGATATATCTGTTCAACGACATGGGTGTTTGTGTTGTTGAAAATCCCTTCCCACTTTTCCGATCCCAAATAGCAACGCATAGTGACAGCGATTAGCTAATCACTAGTCCTGTCCTAGTCCTCGTATCCTTTCCATCCCTACTCTCTTCGAAAAAGTGAAGTGAGCAACTGAGTAACAAGCAGTTCTCGTAGAAAATTATATGTTGAGATAAACTCCGTGAGGAGTCCATATGCTCCAAGTTGGGAGAGGACATGGTTAAAAAAAAAAAAAAATATTTAAATACTTAAACCACATTACATAGTACTTCTTTCATATATAAAAACATTTGTGAAAGTATATTATTTGCTCTATTTAATATTGGTCAGATTAATTCTAGAGGTTTTAGGGAATATGAAAATTGTTTGTGTTCTTTCCATAATAAATTTCTATATTTTAAAATATGTATATGAAAACAATGTGCTCGAGAAGGAGTGTAGGGGTCTTAAAAAAAGACATGCAATACTCTTTTTATCACGTGAAAGCTGCTTACCACAAGTAGTCGTTATAACCTTTTTGTTATAATACTCGATTAAGAGTCTATATGATCAAAATACAGGCAAAAAATATTTCAAATTTTCACCAAAAAATATTGAATATTTTTTCTCAAAGTAAAAAGGTTTGTTTATATTGGCGTTCATACTTGAAAAATCCTTGAGTATATTTTTTGGTGTAAGAAAATTGTGTTTGAATTATCTCGAGACTCGTCAGAAAACTAAATATCAACATCCACACATTTATAAGGTGTGTTTGAATAAATAATTAATAACAAATATAACACGCATAATTTTGATAATTTTATTTTATTTTCATTACACTTAGCACGAAGCTTCTAAAGGTGACGGTTTTATAAAAACCAACCATAAAATGAACAAAAGACTTTTGAATTATTTCAACCCCTTCATACAAAACAGAAACAACCGTTTTCTTTGGTAAAAATATTAAATCAAAATAAACCCGCTGTCGTACTGGCGATAATTATCATGCACAAGTGTTATTTCAAACAATTTCTCAAAATTTTACTTGCTAATTATTAGTAAAGACCAAAAGCTTCCGGCGCATAAGTAAAGAGGTGATATAATCAATCATTTTTAGTTCTCGATATAATCACCGTTTATTTCTATACATGTTTTGGAAAGCCAATAAATTCTACGTGGTATAGTAGCCGACAATTTTTTTCGCTTAAGCTGATTCGTTTTCACATGCATGGGTTGGAAAAGTTTTGACTCTACTATATTTTTTTTATTTTTCAAGAAATATAGTAGTTGTGTTTTTTACTTCGTCGAAAAATTTCTTCAGTACAAGTCAACAAAAAAATCCACTCCAAGTATTGATACTGATTACTCGATATATTCACGACAGTTTACCGAATATTAATAAATTATTCGTCGATTGAATATAATATACATTTATGAAATTTAATTGACAAATATGACAGACAGAAATAGATATGTTTAAATAATGAAGAATTAAGATGATTTAGCAGAAGCTTTTGAATTATTTGATTTAATTATTACAAAAAAAAGAATGGTGAATTTTTAATAAATAAAACACATTTGACAGAACTTCTTCCACATATATTCTGATCAGTTGACAAAGATCGCGATGAGCGAAACCGGTATCGATTTATCAATTTATTCAGATGATGCTGATAAGAGAATAAAAACAAGGGCCACACTTATTTACAAAAAAATGTATCACTTTTAAGATGTTCACTGTCAATACTTGGTACAATGTTTAAGAGGTCTTAAACATTGTGAGTATAGTCTATTTTATATTAATTAAGTTTTTTTTACTTTGAATTATTTGCATATTAATTGTATTGCCAACTTTATTTATTTATTTATTTATTTATTTATTTAAGAAAAAGCAAATCATGGCATTACAGCTAATGCCAATGCGCCATGTATTTGACAAATATAAATACGTCTTATTATTATTATTAGTCTTACTTAGCTTTTGTATAAATAACGCTGTATTTTGTTTTTGCTTTCAGTTGATAATGCTCGCAGTGAGCGAAACTGGCACTGATCTTAACCTTTGAAGGAGTATGGACATACTTTTGGTTCTACACAGTAGAGTGGATTAAATTCAATATAAAATTTACTGATTGATTGAGTAGGCATTTACTTGGTAGAACTCCATTGTATTACGGTAATAAAAATAACAATGTATTTTAATTCTACAGAAATTATTTTATATATTTGTTGATAGCTATTTCGGCTAACGCCCTCGTCAGAACTATAGTTCAGTATGGTTCAGTTTTAGTATAAGCATAGTTATAGTACGAGGGCGTAAGCCGAAATAGCTAATAAACAAATATATAAGATAATGCATGTAAAATTAAAATTCATTGGTATTTTTCTTACCGCTATCTATTATGTAATAAGCGCTACTATTTTTTAAAAATGTACCAATTTTCTTTTTAGAATCAGATATTATTATTTTGAATAGAATACAGAATAACTGTAAATAACTATTTTATTGTAGGTGAATCATTAATAAATACTTTCAGTACCTTATTTAGAATTTATCACTCTCCTATGCCAGTGTTACATACAAAGATTTCTTTAACCTGCGGTTACATATAAAGAAAACGGGCAAACGCAAGCTGGCGAGAGTGGGACACAATAGCAAGTGTGGAACCCATTGGAGGGGCTATAAAGTTCCCTTCGAGAGCAATATGGGACGTGATATATCCTCAGAGACATTCGCCGGCGCTTGACATGGTCAGACTTAGTACGGCCGTGCGAATGGCCATACAGATTTACTCCAAAGTAAACGTGTTTATTTGTGGCAGGGAAACTTTTTGTGACTCAAGTGATAATCAAGTCGTTCTCTTAACCGATGGTGGACTATCTAACAGTATGATATATGAGGTGTAAAGGAATCAAATCTCTAAAATATGATTTTCCTTTCCGATTGGTTAACATCGTATATTTCAATATAAAATTAAAAATAACTTATTTATTATTCCACGTATTGTGTAACTAATTGTGACACGTTTTTCGCTCTTTCAGAAGCATCTTTGGACTTGGAGTAACGCAAAGTTTGCTTAAGTAATGAAGCAAGATTGATTCTAATATTTTAAAATGATTAAATTATAAAATGAAGTTTTTACGGGAAGCAAGGAGGGGGATATAGAATCAAAACAAAGGAAATAAATATTTATATTACTAATGACGATAGCATTACAAAATATAAACTAATAAGATGCAATCAATCGTGTTAGGTTGGGTTTGGCAATTAAAATTGGAAATAATGTAAGCAGTGACGAGCAACGTGTCCTATTAAGGAAATTATTTAATAATACTTCTTTTTCTTAATACTCTTATATGTATGTATCTAAAAATTCGAAACTATTCATTTTTAAGCTCGGTGGAGTATTTCTACATTATTTTCTATTAAATGATTGGCAAACTCGGAAAAAGTGATTCTTTTTAGACATCTTATGTGTTCTTTTGTACCTGTCTGCCCAACATAAGAAGCTTGGCAGTCTCCACAAGAGATATGTCGTATATTTCGGTTGCAGTGTCTACATGTTCAAAACCCAGTCAAGACACTTATCCACACTGACTTGGCTATGCAATAGTGACAGCAAGTTGAGAAATTGTATTATATTAAATTTATCAAAAATAAAATTGTTTGTCTGGCATGCGTTCAATTATTGTTCATCTGATTGTGATAAAAATTTGGTGAATTGTTGTGCCGACGCCTACAAAGATTTTATAATAGTCATTTAACAATGAGAAGGACCAACAAGTTGGGTTTTCCCGCCACCACCCGTTGTGTATATGCAGCCAATGTTTCATGGCCGTCTTTCACAACGCTATCGACTTAGAAAAAAGAAATTTACCCCTCACATTCATGGCCCGAGAAGATTTACAAGTTTATTAAATACCAATATTAACTATAAAGCTGTTGGTAGCCGCACATGAGAACCATTAGTCTACATATTCAAATCCCAGTCAAGACACTTTATTCACACTGGCTTGTCCATGCAATAGTGACATCAAGTTGAGAAATTTTAGTATGTTAAATTTATAAAAATATTTGTTCTTTGTCTCGTATGCGTTCCTATACTGTTCATCCGATTGTGATGAAAAATTGGTGAGTTGTAGTACAGATTTTTTAAATTATTACAGCCATTTTAAAATAAGAAAGAACGGAGAAGAAAGCGATCTGCACGCCATGGCTATCAGTTTCATGGCAAATTACAAACGTTGATTGGTTATTTTGAGAATTTGAAGCGCACCTGACAGTAAAACAAAAACATTGTATATCCAAAAGTCCGGTCCGTGGCGCAGTGGCAACGGCTTTGACTTGCGTGCCGGACCGCCCGGGTTCGATTCCCGGTGCGAGCGGATTTTTTCAGTCGATAAATCTGTTCAAAGGCATGGGTGTTTGTGTTGTTGAAAACCCCTTCTCACCTTTCCGATCCCAAAGAGTGACGCATAGTGACAGCGATTATAGCTAATCACTAGTCCTGTCCTACTCCTCTATCCTTTCCATCCCTACTCTCTTCAAAAGAGAGGTTGAGCAACTGAGTAACAAGCAGTTCTCGTAGAAAAAACATATGTTGAGATAAACTCCGTGAGGAGTCCATATGCTCCAAGTTGGGAGCGGACATGGTAAAAAAAAAAAAAATCCAAAAGCACTTCAATAAAAAAAAATAGAACTATCTTTCTTTGAGTGGCATTGCAACACATTCGGGGTGCTCGTTAGTTTCTTTTATAAATCTTTGGTGTCATCTTTAGATACATTTTGGTGTTTTATGAAAGTAAATAAAATGAATTGGTTTCCACTGCCCTTCCAAGGAAGAAGACAATAACTTTGAAAATGTCTGAAATTGAATTATGAATGCCATTTGCTAAATATTTTTGAAAGCAAATACTTTTATATGTTGCTCACGCAATCCTTCGCATTATAATAACTATACTCTGTGCAAAAATGGATATCTGTTTAAAGTAAAAAGGCAGTTACTCAAGTTTTTGAGGCAGTAAATGCAACAACTTACTGTTTGTTAGCAAAAACACTAGTTCATTTTCGCAGCAACCACCTTTTATATATTCTAAATACTAAAAATTCACTAACAGAATCACTAACTGCCTTCTAGCTTAGAAGGGCAGTAAAGTGAATAATATCATCAAAACCAAATTCTAAGCGATTGCAACAAAAAAATGAACTCAAGTAGTCTGTAAAATTTCCTCTAGAACAGAATGAAAAATTTTATGAATAAAACGGTAAAATTTTCAATATACCCTAAAAAAATATCATTGCCAAATTAAATATTTGAAAACCGTTATATTTAGTAGTTTTTATGAAAGAATTCTGTAATTTTATGACAAGGTTTTCACTACAAGGCTTTCACTTCGTATTTTATGATAAAATATCTTCCCTTATAAAGTTTTATATAATCAATTGAAATTTTCCTTAGTGAGAAAAGCCTAAATTTTATATTATATCAATATATCGAATTATGAAAACTGGGGAGGTGGTATCGAAAAGCGCCTACGTGTCCTACATAATTATATTAGGTATATATAGAGGGTTTTCGAACATGCTAGTTGGAAAGCTGCAGATGCCTCTAGTGTTTCTTAAACCACTTTGACTTTTCTTCTGACTGTTGAGATTCCATTGCACTTCTGGATTTCCGCCAGGTACTATCCATAGGAACGTCAAGATGCTCACATGTCATGAAAGGAAGAAATACTTAAATTTATACTTTTCCATGAGTTGGTTTACTATTGACCCAGGTCTCACCTATCGGCATCTTCAGGCATTTCAAGTGAATGGATTAACTTGAATATTATTTAAGAACAAAAGTAATAAAATTTATTTAAAAAGCAGTTTCATTATAGAACTCTTTTAAAGGATTTTTAGTATATTTATAAACGTACTGTTCTTCAATTTTGAGATAATCCCTTACCAGGTTTTGTTTTTATACACTATCATATACTAAAGGTCTGCGCGGGCTCTGGTAAGCCCGCGAGCCCGAGGGTTGGGTCGGGCCGGGTATCAAACGCTTGGATTCGGGCGGGCTCAGGCCTAGGTACAGGTAAATTAAAAACATATTTCCGATTATTCCGAATGTATACGCCATTGTCGTAAATCTAAATTACATACATTAATAATTTGATGAGTTTATACTAAATTATTTTAAATGTTAATTAAAGTTTGTTGAAAAGTTGAAAATACTCTCGGGCTTGGGTTGCGTTAGGGTAAGATTTTCGGGAATAGGCCTCCGGCTCGGGTCAGAGATTTTCGGGTTCGGGCCGGGTAGAATTTCGAAATTTCGGCCCGTGCAGTCCTCTATCATATACCTATCAAATTTTGTTACCATACATGAATTGCTATCAATATTTGTTGACAATTCTAAAAACAACAATCATATCGCTTATTTTCATTGGTTACAAGTTGTATCCAATGAAATGATACAACGCTTTAATACGAAAATGCAGCACAAAAAAAACAGGCTCGAAATATGTTTACGAGAACGCAAGTGGAAAATACATGCATATGAAATGGAAATTCAGTTGCGAACGATAACCAAACTTTACCACTTACAGTGTCCAACGGAAAATGAGAATTTATTAGCACAGTAATGCTTTTCCTACGCCAGTCTAACTACCATGCAAACAGGCACTCCGAATAGAATCTCTCTCAGTCTAACTATCAACAAAAAGGTGAGATATAACCATAAAACGTGTCTCATTTCTCACTTCACACTCACCAGTGAAGACCGATCTTTTTTGTAGTGACGGCGAAAAGTGATGATACATTCGTCAGCTGACGTTTTTCTATTTCATAAACTTTTCAGAAGTAATGAATTCGTCATACAAATGTGATCGGGTGAAGCGATAAGTGGATTCGAGTTTTTTTGGATACGCAAAAATAAATATGAAAGGTTATTCGCTCGAGCTAAAACCTATTTCAACTTTATCATTTAATAGAAAATCTACAAAAAAAACTCTAAGGGACAAATTGACTAGTGAAATATAAATCTAATATATACAAATCAATGATTTTTTGTTCGTATTATGCGTTTTCACCGTTCATCCGATTGTGATAAAACTTTGTCAACTTATTGTTTGCACTTGCACAAAGGTTATAGGTATAAAAAAATCAACTTACAGTAGGTCTTTTATATAAACATACAATTAACTTTTAGTAGGTGGCGCGTGTGTCAACCCACCATAGACAATCGGCAAAAGACAAACAGCCAACGTCAAACGTCAAATGTCATACCGATCAATTTTAGTGAAATTAAATCGAAATTATTGTGCATCCGAAAGGACTTCAATAAACAAAAACACTTTCTTTCTTTCTTTGAGTGGCATTGCAACGCTTGCCGTGTACCGGCTAGTATATAAATAAAAGCATTTTTCGATATGTATCACATTATAGTAATTATTGTATAGAAGAGGTCAAAGCTTGTTATTGATTGAATTGGCAATTACTTGGCAGAACTCCATTATAATACGGTGAAAAAAATAAAAATGTATTTTAATTGTACATAAATTATTTTATAAATTTGTGGATACCTATTTCGGCTTACGCCATCCTCAGAACTATGCTTAAACCTGCTTTTACTTTTTTATATATCACTTTTAGGGTGTTCACTGTCAATACTGGTGGAAAGGCATTATAATAAAAATAATAATACATTTATAGTACTTTTACAACATAAAAATTATTTGATCATGACGAGCATTGTCAATGCTCGTCATGAGCGAAACCGGTCCTGATTAAATAAATGTTATGTTGTAAAAGTACTAAAAATGTATTATTATTTTTTTATATATATACCGGTGTAGACAGGGTACACAATACATCTTCTTCTCTGTTTCACCAACCTAGTTTATCCTAGTGAAAGCTAATCTGGGTTTTTACTAAGTGGAGATAAACGTAAAATAACTATTTTTTCACCGTTTTCACAGCTTGTTGTTTTTCATTTACAATGATCAGGGGACTAAATCCCTCAACGGGAATTTTCTTTCATCCCATCCTACCCTTAATGCTGGGAATATGAAGAGTGATAAGCTTACTTCCACTACTTTCATTTATTTATTTTCTATAATTGCCTTATCTTGATATAGTAGAATCAGCTTCAACAACCATTTTTCTTGACTTGAAGGTGTACGTGACTTAACTTACATCTTTTGATTGAATTGACTTTGACTTAGTTGGACTACATTATAACTCGGTGAGAGTATAGCAATGTATTTAAGTCAATCAAAAATGATGTAAATAATTATCATACACATAAAAACTTAAAAATTACATAAGAAACACATGTATTCTCGATTAATAGATTCAACAAACGTTTTCAGCGTACAAATACCATTTTAAGCCGATTAAAATTGACTTATTGAGCGTCATTTGAATTCCCGTTATCCTTCCCGGTCATTCACAAAATTTCATATTACTAAATAAAAAAGTTGACATTCACTGACAGATACTGGAAAACGCTTCGAGGTCATTCCCTGTGAAATCATGCAATTTCACTGCCATTTTGTATGCACTGAACCTCAAAAACCGCTTATACGATGTAAATTGGGTTATTGGATAATTTAGCAGACTTACAATTAGAAGAAATTCTTGAAATTGAAAGCAAGTCAAAACAAGTTTTTTGACGTTTTTAAAATACTTGAATCACAAAATTACTGTTTTCTCTTTGAATATAAAATTTATATATATAAGCCATCGTATATTAAAATATATGTAAACAATTAAACGCAATTATCAGTTGCTGGCGATATTATTCAGATAAATTTTAATTTTATTATATTCAAATTACCAAACGTCTTGCTTTTTAATCAAGTTCCCAATACGTGGATGCTAGGGTGTCCTATATAAGTATTTATATGATTCCACTTACAAGTGCCAGGGAGAATATATTCTTGCTGGCGATAATATATTTTCGCTAGTGAAAATGTATTATAATTTGCTTTCACTGAAATGCCTGTGATAATATAGTATCCATCGCTGTAACATATACAATGCATTGCACATGCTGCAAGATAGCGAGTGCATGAGCGTCACTTTTTAGGCTTTTATTTTTTACTGCAAATTAAACTACTGACCTAAATAAAAATCAATCATAATACATTCACACCAGATTTGGCTAATACTTTCGATGGATTTGGCGGTAACTTTGTGGCTATTTTTTAAGTTATTTTATATTAAATTTGAATTGTTTGAATTTTGTACTTTTCCATGAGTTTTGTCACTAACGACCCTGGTATCGCCTTTTGTCATCTTCGTGCATTTCAAGTGGACGAATGTTCTTGAACTGACGCCTAGTAAACAGTTTGTACCGTTTATATACAAAACCCGGGTCGCTAGCGACAAAACTCATGGAAATGTACAAAATTCAAACAATTCAAATTTGATATTAAAATTCCGTCAAGCACCCTCAGTCGAAACCCTTAATTATATTTTATGTTAGATTTAGCTTATGTTACTCGACGGTGGCATTATAGTTTTTCAATCTAGCTGTCTGTGTACGAGTAAATGTTCTCATTTTGCCATTACTATATTTTAGTTTTTCCCTAGATTTTTAATGACTGAAAATAAAATTTTCTTTCGATAATCTTCTTGATTAGTTATAGTAACCTCCCGGTTAAGTACGCATATTGAATCAAAGGGTATTGTGCGTACTTAACCGGGAGGTGCGTACTTACGTATTTTAAGGACCGCCCCCTTTCTTTTCTGCACTTCTCCCACTTACATTAAAAAATATGGTGCAATATGGTAAATATGATGCAATAAGGTATATACATTGCGCAATAGTGTCAGTATGCGACTGATTCCCTTACGGCTACCACTGGTTACTTCTTGTCTGCACATAATTATCATCGTTATCAACCCACTGTGATTGATATAAAAATAAGTATGATAGAATAAGATTCACGGTATTTATGTCGTATTGTATGTGTGAATCCGATTGTCATATGCTCACCACGTAGGCCACGCAAGCATTATAGAATGACCTATTTTAAAAGTTTTTCGCTAAACGAAAGCAGACGTGCCTTGCTGTATTAGTAATAGTTATCAAATGCAGCTTTGTGTCGTTGTATATTGCGGTTAAAATAAATAACTGTTTTTTTTATACCAACCATAGTCAAGTAACTGACCACGATCCGTTTCTCTCGAACTTTCGTTGTAACTTAAATAATATAAAAAGAAGAATAAAATGTGGAGACGATTCAAATTGCATCAAACGAATGTGTTCTTTTCACTCATAATAACTGGTAATAGTCGTTAAACAATGTAAACTCGAATGGTTTCCATATACTCCGGTTGTATGAATCAGAAAAGATACCTGAGTAGTAAAAGAATCTAATCGTCGAAAAATCATTTGGACACAAAAATTAATAAATGAGTATTCCATTCCATGTACCATGTATTTGTACCTATAAGTACTTACCATGTTCACCATTGTTGTACCCTTTTAAATAATTGTCATTTATTAATAAATCAAGCACTTACGAACATTAAATATTAATTCAAGACTTGAAATCAATCAACTCATTAATAATAGGTCGGATAAAACCCTAGATTTATTTTAGATATTCTTATGTTATTATCTTGTCATTAGTATTTTCGAAGATCCCTATAATAATAGAAGAACCACTTAATTCATTGAAACTTGTTTGCATTCAATTTTCGCTAATTTGCAATTTAATAGCAATTTAACTTTGTGATCTATTTCTAATTTTGTAAATAAACTAAACAAACTGTTAACTACGCGTCAGTTCAAGTACATCCGTGCACTTGAAATGCCTGAAGAAGCCGAAAGGCGAAACCCGGGTCGTTAGCGACAAAACTCATGGTAAAGTACAAAATGCTATCAATTCAAATGAGTATTCACATTCAGGTATTTGTACATTTTGAAATCAATATATGTATATTACTCAGCAACCAAACTGACTAGTGCCTGCCTTCAAAATTATTCTGAGTTTCATCTTCTCAAAACCACAAAAACTACACAAAGCATCATGTTTGACAAGTCATTCCCTTACTTTGAAAAGGTTCTTACTGACATTTTGGCCTACAATGACGTTTTGTTCAAAATGCGTTGTCTAAAGGGCATTCTATCATGGGTGTTATCTTCATTGTCACCTGTTGTTGAATAGCGGTGTTTATCTGCACACTTTTGTCATAAATTTATTTGATAAAAATCTCTCATTATCATCACTATTTCCCAGGGCTGTGTACTCAGAGTTGGAATCGTACAGTCGTGGTTTTTTGCCCGACTCGGAAATATTGAAATGTTTGACCTTTTTATTTAAGCATATAATATGAAAATTTCGGCTATTGGCCGGACTGGTTGGTCGATATTTAATTGAATACATACAAATAAATAGGAAAGGCATGAAAAAAACGTGACGAAATATTTTTTTTTTTAGTTGGAGTCGTGTTTTTGGTCAATGCTGCAGTCAGAGATGTATTTTTTTAATGACTTCACAGCTCTGCTATTAAGATCATTAAGATAATTTTTTTCCAAATAGAATGGTTTTAATATGAAAAATCAAGTTCAAAATTAGTAACATATTTACTTGTTAATTCTTGGCATGTATTTAATGGGTCAGTAACTAATTCAAGTTTTGATCAGTTAAATAAATAAATGATCAGTTAAAAATCAAAATGGTCAGTTAATATAATAAACGGTCAGTTGTCATTGTATCAGTGTGAATGTGGTCAGTTATTAAATAAAACGGTCAGTATTTAATTTAAATGGTCAATAATTTTAAAAAAAATGATGTTTTATTTTTAAACAGTTTTTTTGGCAAATTTATGACATCTGCTATGAAAAATAAGCGCATGAAATGAATTTATTTCTTAAGTTCAGGTATTTGAAAGCAGATATTGTTATTTTAATAAGTGTAAACTGACCATTTATTATTTTAACTGTCCATTTATTATTTTTAACTGACCGTTTTAAATATTTATTACTGACCATTTAAGTATTTATAACTGACCATTTATCGAATTAGAAACTGACCAAATAATTAGTAGTCTTAATTCTTAGAAGAGAATTTTATCTTTCGAACAACAAAATATCAATCCAAACTTCTTACGCTTGTCTCTCAAAACAGGGTCAAGAGCTGTTAGAAGCTTTTCAAAGTAAGGTGTCGAAGACTTTCGCATTTAGAATTGTTCCTTATTGGATATCCATAAAAGATAGTTTCGTATAATATTCAAAGCGCTTTTGCAAATGTCAGCAAAAATAAAACTGGCAGCTCAGAAGATGAGTTCTAGCGTATTGTGTAATCATATCGTTTTATCTTGCCACCGCATATGCCGTAAAAGAAATTTTACTCAGTAGCTAGCTTTCCTGAAGCGAGAATTATATTTCGATCAAGTTTTCTGCGCTATATTTCATTTAGAGCTTTATTTGCAAGCCTGGTCCAGACACTTGCAATATCTTGTTGAAAATTTTTATCGCACAACTTTTGTTAGGCACATAATGAAAATTTTAACTACAAACCTACCATAACATTGAATATATTATTCCTGCCAATATTTACCCATAGTGAAATTATTTAGAGTCTAAGAGGCAGACACTTTTGGCTTGTTTTATCTCTAAAGTTCATACAGTCTGAGTCCTTTCTCGCATGCATTCAATCCAAGTGCTGTATTTAATGATAATCCTAGCAAAATTTGTAATTGAAAAACCCTTTGCGAATACTGATGTTGAGTGCACAGTAAACAAAATTGTTTTATCAGGAGTTCTTTGGTATACATATATCTTATATATAAAACCGAAACGGCGTATGTATGTCTGTGGGTCTGTAATTCCATTTTGCATTGTTGTTGCAAGTTGCCATAAAAACGAAGATGAAAGAAAATATGTTTGAATTTTTATCGGCGAAGACATTTAGTCAAAATTTAATAAATTCTAACTAAACTTTTCCCGGCTTTTATTAATATAATAATGTTTATTATTTACGTGAAGGTATTATTTGACATTTCTTTGACAGCAAATTAGATTTTTTCCTTGAATTTGGACATTTTAATGGGCGAGAATGGGGCTGTCATCAAATTTAATAAAGTTTGTGATTTTATTTTAACTATATTTTGGATGTTAGATTTTGTGATATAATTATGTCGAATGATATAACATTAAATAATTATTGGTCGCTTAGTCCGAGCGACGCCGGGTAGCAATACTAGTGTAATATAAAACATGAATATTTAACTATTACATGCCAGGCCTATCAATAGTTTAAGAGAGTAATAGTCGCATAGACATCTCACTAGAAGGTTTGCGAGCACAATCAATAATTTGATTTTTATTATTGTTAAATTAAAATAAGCAGCTTTTAAAGTGTTCACTGTCAATAATTGGTGGAATTGCATTATAATAAAAATAATAAAACATTTTTAGTACCTATTTATTGCTAGCCGGTACCCGGCAAGCTTCGCAAAACCACTCAAAGAAAGAAAGTGTTTGTGTTTTAATTGTTTTTTATTGAAGTGCTTTCGGATGCACAAAGTATTTTCTTTTTCTGTATGGTGTGAATAAATCAGAAGGTTTTTCTTCGGGTGAGTCATAAAATACGAACAAACAAACATTGCCTTTTATGTATAAGATAAGATTATATATCTTACTAGCCGGTACCCGGCAACCGTTGCAATACTATTCAAATAAAGAAAGTGTTTGTGTTTATTGAAGTGCTTTCGGATGCACAATATTTTAGATAAATAATTTCGATTTAATTTCACTAACATTGATCGGTATCGATGACATTTGCCGTTTGACGTTTGCTGTTTGTCTTTTGACGATTGCCTACACGCGCAACCTACTGAACCTTAATTGTTCTATGCCTATAACCTTTGCGCAAGTGCAACAATAAGTTGTCAAAATGAACGGTATGTCATCGCATAAAATATAAAAAAAACATTGATTTCTATATAAAATACCTACTATTTTTATTTTACTATATTTATAACCTTGCGCAAGTATAGTTGCAAGCAATTAGTTGACAAAGTTTTATCGCAATCGGATGAACGGTATGGCAACGCATAAAATGCGAACAAAAAAACAAGCAAACATTGACTTTTATGTATAAGATAAGGTTATATATATTTTGCGAATAGCCGAAGCTTAAAGCTCGGGGTGATACGGCGATGGGAGTCGAAGCAGTGAATTTGGCAACGGCAGTTATAGATAAAGGCTTTTGCATCATTAAGTCGAAAATGTATTCAATTCGTAGCGGAGATGAAATTTTCTTTGAGAGAGCAGGTATAATACTCACTCTTACGTTGAACAAAAGGTACTGAATAGGAGTTCTGTAGAGATAAGCAATTTATTCTAATGCTTTGCTCATTCGAAGCCGTGCGGAATGCAAATAGAAGACCAAGATCGACTGGATCTTCGCAATTGAGGGGGAAAGGAAATACTTCTTTAATTACGAGGCAAATATGAACGGCAAACTTCAATTGAAATGTTACGAACACGACAATTTTATTCAAACAACAATTCCAATTTTGAAAGTACCATATTTTCATCCAGCTATGTTTTAATTTACTATTAGCAAGTCGACACCTTACTTTGAAAGGGTTTTAACTGCTCTTGACACTGTTTTGAGGTATGAGCGTCTGATGTTTCGATTGATTAATTTAAATCTGAATTTTTTAAATTACTTATTTTAAGCATATTTTTTTACAACTCTTGTTGAGAAATAATGATGACAAACTTTGTCAAATAAATTTAATAACAAAAATGTGTTATTATTTTTATTATAATGCCTTTCCACCAAGTATTGACAGTAAACACCTTAAAAGTGATCAAATAAATTTAGGAAAATAAGTGTGCAGATGCTGTGTAACTCTGGAATTCTTGAATACAACAGTAGATAACTGAAATTTATATTTATGATAGAATGCGGTAAAAACAAGCTTTTTTTTTAACCATGTCCGCTTATCTCAACGCAGTTTATCTCAACATATGTTTTTCTACGAAAACTGCTTGTTACTCTGTTGCTCAACCTCTCTATTTCAAAGAGAGTAGGGATGGAAAGGATACGAGGACTAGGACAGTAGTAGTGATTAGTTAATCGCTGTCACTTTGCGTAGCTCTTTGGGATCGGAAAGGTGGGAAGGGATTTTTAACAACACAAACACCCATTGCCAAAAAATCCGCTCGTACCGTGACGCAAGCCCAGGCGGTCCGTCACGGAAGCCAACGACGATGACCACTTCACCACGGACCAGGCAACCTATCAATTGAACAAAACCTTCATTATATCGATATTCTATCCGTAATTTTGCTTCAACGCTAGGTAAACTTCTATCGGTGTAAATGAAGAAGACATTTACCCAATGGCTTGTAGGCTTATTTAAATAGTCTAAATTGTTTGAACAAGAAAGGAAATTGTTGGAAATTTTCAACAACACAAACACCCATGCCTTTGAACAGATTTATTGACTTTGACAGATTTATCCGCTCGTACCAAGAATCGAACCCGGGCGGTCCGGCACGCAAGCCAACAACGTTGACACTGCGCCACGGACCAGACTAAATACAAGCTTTTCCGAACAAAAAGTCATTTGGCAAAAATGTCAATTAGAATCATTTCAAAGTAAGGTATCGAAATGTAAACGGCAATTCATTCAACAAGTAACAGGAATATTTACTTTTCAAATTAATGGAAACGTTAATTATAAAACATTATACCATTCATTTTATTCGTGATAATATTATAAAGATGTTATTTAGTGCTTCTTTGATGGAAACACGTGTCGCGATGTACGTACATATTTAACAGCTAGTATGAAAATAGTAAGCCTGTTTTTACTCATCAAGATATCATGGTTTTATTAAAAGGGAGAAAAGTGATACATAAAAATAACATAAAATAGTTCATTACTTAACCCTGATGTGTAATGTAAACATATGGATTAAGTCTTCTATCACACATTTTTTAACAGTGAAATTAATATAAAATTAATACATTTTTGTAGAGTCGCAAATCCTTATCAATTTTGTATGATTAAATACGCATCAATTATTTCATAAACATCAAATAATGTAAGTTGAGAGCTAAAGTCAAATTCTTTTTATATACAAACGTAAAAATCATACGCTTCATTGTTTTATTAAATAATAATAATACGGATAGAAAAAGGCTTTACTTTTCGTATTAAATAGTTATTTAATAATTATTGGTAAATAGGATGGCTCCAGTTTCATCAATTTTCAAGTTCAATATCAAATTTCGTGTCCATAGTTTGTCTTTTCTTCTAGAATAAATCTTGAGTTACAACATTTCATACCGCCCTGAGACTCTTTTGTCGGCATTAATGTTTTTAAAAAAAAACTAGCACATAGACAAAAACCTGTAACGTAAATCATTTTGTTTTCATGTTGAAGTTGATTAGGTATACGAATATACTTCCGATGGATAAGGCAGCAGCTTTGTGGAAGTTCATTTTGATATCGAACTAAAAATTACTATTAAGTTTATTTCACGTATTGTATCACAAATAGTGTAAGATTTTGTAACTATAGTAATCGTGCGATAGCAGACTTGGTGACGTTTCATAAAGAGGTGAAACACGTGTCATTATTTGAACATAATATCGGGATATATGAATATTATCATTCATTTTGACCAAAAAAATATGTATGATCTTTTAACGACATTTATTTGTCACTAATTCAAATAAAGCACCATTAAATCAATTTTTATTTGTAACTAGCCGGTACCCGGCAAGCGTTGCAATGCCAATCAAAGTAAGAAAGTGTTTCTGTTTGACACTTGCTGTTTGTTTTTTGCCGATTGTCTACACACGCCACCTACTGAAAATTAACTGTAATATGCATATTACCTTGCGCAAGTGCAACAATAAGTTATCAACATGAATGTTATGTCAGCGCATACAATATGAAAAAACATTATTTTTTATATAAAAGACCTATGTACATACTGTTAGTTGATTTACTATGCTTATAACCTTCGCGCTTTTAATGTTTTATCCCAATCGGACGAACGGTATTGCAACGCATGAGATACGGAACAAACAAACAAACATGGATTTTTATATATTAGATGATACATAATTATTTATTATTATTTCAAAAAATTCAATCTATTTTCTTTTGATAATTCTTTAATGGAATATTATCCAACCAAGTTTCTTTTGGGAATGCTTTCGTTTCACTCTCTTGAAGCTCGCAGATCGATTTCAATGTTGAAACATTTTACTCTTCTTCTTCGGGGCTGAGTTGATAACCCTGCAATCCTTGAAACTTTAAGCTTGCATGCTCCCAGTTTCTACCTACGTGGTCGTAGCCAAGGCCAATCAATGTTCTTTGTCAGAACTTGTTTGTCACGTAGGTAATTTGAGTCGCCAGTCACAAGGGCTGTTCGGCTGATGATTGCACTGCTTGTTGATGTGGACATCTTCGGTAGTGAACTTGGTTCTTTGTTTTTATATTTTTTCTTTTTATGTAATTAATATGTTTCTGTTCTGTTCCAAACATTTGTTAATTCTATATTTATTTTATTTTTTTCAATTTTGTGTAATACTTTCTGTGTTATTTTTATTAATTGTCAAATGCATGGCGCATTGGCGTCAGCTGTAATGCCATGTATTCTGTTTATTTTTTTACAATAAATAAATAAATAATGAAGGAGCTTTGGTCTACTCATAAAAGTCCAATATCAAAGCTGAACTGTCTATAAGTAATTAAAAAAATGCTGAATAACAACAGATTAAGTCTGCCGTTCATTCTGCAATGCAGACACAAGACATCTCTGAGCTTTCACAAAGAAGTTCTATTAAGCTCGAAACAGTTTAAACTGTGAACTAATGAATCCGAGTGAGCTTTTTTGCAATGAACTTTTGTTGATCTAGTTCAGTTGACAGCTATTACTATTGAATCATTTATCTTAGACAAATACTGCAGAGCACTTTTACATTGGATAGACTATAAATTGATTTGAAGTGAAAGTTTGTCTTGGATCACTAAAGTAAAAATAGCCATGCATTTAAGCATCATGTATAATTGAATTTCTAACAAAAAAAACCATTGATATTGCTCACTGTCAATTCTTGGTGGTTTTCCATTATATTAATTATATCAGGACCGGTTTCGCTCTTTGTGAGCATTTTTAACTGAGATTTGAAAATTCTTGCCTAGAGCGAAACCGGTATTGATCTTAATAAATTAACTGTGGCATAAGTACAATTTTTTATTTTTTTTTCATATTGATATTGCTCATGAAATAAATATTGAAATTGCAAGATTGTTCCATAGTATTTACTCGACAGCGCAACTACTCGAGTATCGAGAAGTTAATTTTTTACTCGAGTATTTTTCAAATTACTCTTGATCAAGAGAGTTATAGTCATGATCACGTCAAAAAATCTAACGTAATATAATTATATGTTACATTTCTATTACAAATTTAACATTTAAAGCTGATCGCTTCATGATAAAAACTTGGAGGCAAGCGTGGAAGAAGCGAGCAGCCCTGCCAGCTTCTAAACTAACGCACTAAGAGATACATCTTACGCTACGAGCTAGGCTCGTCGATTCAGTAACAGTTAGGGACTGGGCATGTCTACTATAACAACAAGTAAACTAATCAAGTTTACGTAAACATTACGAGCAATTCCTGGTAAGAATTGAAAATTTTTAATTATTCCAAGACAATCATTCTCGTAAGGGGTTTTTCTAAAGTGTTTTCCCCTCACAAAGCCCTGAGCTGACAGAATCTTTTAGAAAGTCAATACTTAACTAGCTTGCATGCGGAAAGGGACACAAAGACTTAGTCTGTATCCACCCTAGCAACAAATGAAACTTGCCTAGCGGACTCCACATATAGTTTCAGTAGGAAAGTAATGGTAGGAAAAAAACTATGTTATTTTATTTTAAAACTTTGTTCATTTGATCACAACTCATTATCATATAATAAAAGTGTAACAACTTAAAATTTAACCAATAACATCATTATAGGATATTAAAATAATTACTTTTGTAAAAAAAATATTCTCCTCACCTTATTTATGTCGCATTACAGAAACACTAGTGTCTAGATACTTAAAATATTTATTACCTTGTCTTGTCTTTCTCAATTTGTTATAAATGAAATTTTATGTCATAACACAGACTGAAAATCCTCACGATAAACAAAACCGTTCCAAAAACATACGCGGAAGTAATGCAAAAAAATGTATATTATTTATTTAAAAACTAAAAAAAAATACTTTCAAAGTCACTTAAAATTTATTGCTTGGATTATCATTTAATGTAGAAAGTCATTATAACGCGATGAAAAAACAGCAATATAGTTTAGTTCTAAAAAATATATAAAATGTATACTTCCATTCCAAGCAAGAAGGTAGTAAGTGACTATGACAAAAGTTTGAGAAAAATTTAGTATTCAGATTTTATTAAAAGCGGTTGTTGCGAAAATGAACTTATTTTTTTATAAACAAGCAGTCAGTTGTTGCATTGATTGTCTCTTTGCTAAGAAATCTAAATCTGCTGTCTTTCAAATCAAGATTTTCTTATACTTTTAGCAGATGTCAATTTTTCACAAAAGATTTTTAAAGTATTTTCGTTATTGCAATTTTACTTAATTAATTACTGAAATCAACCTAATTTCAAACTAATTTACGTTAGTAACCACTACACAATAGACGTAGATTTTTTATCATTTAAATAAATACATTAAATTGATTTGTCACATTTAATACTATATTTTTTCATTGTAAATTTAGGATACAAGAATTTATGAGAAGATGTGTATTGTGTACTACATCAGTATATTAAGCTAAGTAAATTTAGGCTTAAATATAGTTCTGACGATAACTAATGGGTATTTCAATAGGGACGCTCAAAATATGTTACTTTGTCCTGCTGAGTAGATTATTCATTGTTTAGTGGCCAAATTTGAGTCAACCAGTTTGGTAAATAATCGGCCAACACCTACCCGTACGTCATCAAAATACAATATCTGGTGAAAACATTGCTGCTGTGACGAAAGTGTACAGGAAAACCCAAGGCAGCTTATTTCTCGTTGTTCACAAGAACTTGGCTTTTCTGCGACTTCAACTTGGCGAATTTTGAATCGGGCCTTATGTCTGCACCCATATAAAACGAACTTCAGGTAAACGACCACAGACAACGCCTGATTGGGTTCTGGAGCAGTTGGAAGTTTACCCAAATTTGTCAAAAAAGTCAACTTTAGCGACATGGCCCATTTTATAATGAATGGATATTGGCAGACATTTGATGCTATATTCCATATTTAATGCCGTAAAATATACTTACAAATGAAATTAAAATTTAGTCAAAATCTCACAAACAACTTGTTTTATTTACATTTCAAAACTAAGCGTCCTTATAAAAAGACCCTTTATATACTACAGTGGAACCCCGATCTTACGTTCCCGCATAAACCGTTTTCCCGCGTGGATTGTTCATTTTCTATAGTCCCGGCGAAACAACCATAATAGTTTCTTTCCCGCATGTTTCTAAGTTTTTTCATGGTCCCTTGAAAAACGTAGAATTGAGGTTTCGCTGTATATGATTTTTGTAGAAATACATATACAATTGCTATTTTTTCAATGCGACTCCTAAAACTTTTTAACAATACCTTTATATTTAAAAGTATTTAACAATGACTAAATAAATAATAAAAAAAACTTTATTAACTGTGCGTATTATCTGAAAATACACAGTTGTCGCAAAATTACAGGCTATAAATAAATAATAGCACAAATTACATCAAATTTTATTTTATCACTTTAGGCATTCGAAAAAAATGTATAAAAACGTAATTGTTGCCGTCCATTTAATATTATCAAAGAACTAATGACCCATTTGCGGAATGAAAAACGTAGCTCTAATATGCCTTGTAAAAAAATTTACGCTATGCAAATAAACAACTCCATGTATTACTTACCATGATAAGTGCTCTCGAAATACCGTTGAAACGAAAATATTTTTTCATGACTACACTTTTGTGATGCCAGTGGTGTGCGTTAAGGGTCAGGGGTAATTAAGTTTACGTTATTTGTAATTAATCTACCGCTAATACACGTTTACATCCAGACTTTACATAAAGCTACAGCAAGTAACTGCTCAAAGCCGTTAATTGTTTACTACTGAGCAGTAATTAACATAGCATTAAAGCGCCAGACACTGACGTATATTTTTTTTATGTTACATCACTAATATAATATTTTAGCCTTACAGTAATCGTGAACGGGGTTTAAAAAAATGCTAGGGTTATTATTAATAAATAAATATAAATTTTAAAAGGGAGCAGATATGTTTTAAATACCAATCATAAAATAATAAACACTTTAATTATAAAATAAAAGCTACATTCGGTGTTAAATTTTTAATCCAGTGATGCTCCTTTTTCTATGGACCGCCAAAAAAAGTCTCAGATACATCAATTAATTGATCTGGTCCTAAAAAAATCTTTTCTTTAAGGTAAAAAGGAGAAGTCAAATTGATACACAATTATTTCAGTAAATTAAAGATCATTATAATCTTCTTGCAGCTTCCGATGAGACTCGCGATTTTAAATGACATCAATAAAGCACAGGGACAACCGCTACTAGTGTGTGGACTAAATTTTGAAAATCCATGCTTTTCACATGGATGGCTTTATGTGACCTGCTCACGCGATGGAATACCTTCTGATTTATACACATACGCATCAGACATAAATAAAAACAATATTGTGATCCAAAAGCACTTCAATTAACACAATTAAATCACAACCACTTTCATTCTTTGAGTAGCATTGCGACACTTGCCAAAAAATCTCAATTGTGGTGAGTTTATGTGTTGAAATATATTCGATGTGATGCGTAATATATATTAATTCAATGTCACAAATAACATTATTAGTGTGTAACGATAATTTCATTTTTCTTTAATGGAAAAAAGTTTCGGTGATACATATAATTAAAACATCATCGACCCTAAAATGACAGATAAAAAATTGAGAAAAATAGAGAATCATTAGACAACAGTTGTAGACAACATAAAATAAAGGCTAAATCAAGCTGTATGATTCAAAACAAAATTATATTTTTTGCAATAACGTGTGTCCACTGGTTGGTGACTGGTGGTGAACGCGTCAGTTCAAGTCCATTCGTGAACGTAAAATGCCTAAAGATGCCAAAAAGCGACACCCGTATCGTAAGCGACAAAACTAATGGAAAAGTACAAAATTCAAACTATTCAAATTAGATATTGAAATTTTAGCGAGCACCTTCAGTCTTAGTCTACAATATTGCAGTTAATATGACTTTTTAGGTGTTCACTGTCAATACTTGGTGGAATGGCATTATAATAAAAATAATAAAACATTTTTTTACTTATTCCACATTAAATTTATTGGATCAGGACCGGTTTCGTTCATGGCGAGCAAGATCAACTGATGAGAAATACAACGAAACAGTAATATGTTAATTTGAAATATCACTGTTTCGTTGTATTTATTATCAGTTGACAATGCTCGCCATGAGCGAAACCGGTCCTTATCCAATAAATGTTTTGTGGAATAAATACTAAAAATATTTTATTATATTTATTATGTCGTTAATATTTAGCCTCTTCCGTTTTTGGTCGCGTGTGCCACTGTCACAAATGTATAATACTTATGATCGAAACAAAGCTATTATGTCCGCCACATAACTGTGAGAGTCAACAAAACATGGAACATTCGAAATGGAATCTCACGCAATGGGAAATATTTTCGCCGTATGATGATGGCAAATTCATTAAACTGAAAGCATTTTTTTCGACTAATAACATATCTGCCCCTGGTTGGTGGGATTAATGTTATTAGTGTTTTGTCCACATTGCCATTATATAACTAAAAAAATGTTGTTTTTCAAGTGACTGAGATTTATATGTTCAATGATGAGATTTTTAGCGATGAAGTGTTTTGCTTTGCCTGGACATAAAATTTCTCAACACGCATATGACGTAGGTACAAATTGTAGAAATGAAAAAAGGTTCTAAGCCATTAATACGCTTTTTATGTCAAAGAGCACAAAATGGATTTTTTGTTTTCCGTGTCCCTCCCCAACTTGGAGCATATTGACTCCTCACGGAGTTATCTATCTGAAAATTTATTAACTTCTGTTACTCAGTTGCTCAACCTCTCTTTTTTTTCGAAGATAGTTTGGATGGAAAGGATACAAAGACTAAGGCAGGACTAGTGGTTAGCTAATCGCTGTCTCTATGAACTGCCCATACCGAATAGATAACGTTATTTTATCTCAAACGCGCCTCGATCAATCGTACGTTTCAAATCAAATGGATCTTTTTATATCAGATGAAGTAGATAAACGCTCATGCAAATAGTTTTGACTACGCAAGTCTGTCATGAACATCAATACGATCTGCTTGTCCGATAAATTATGACTTAAAATATGAATAGTTATTAAATATATATATAATATTTAAAAGATGTTTAAAGATAAGTTAAAGCATAAAGTAACATTTTTTAATGCAATCCATGCCAATAAATCAATAACACTGGGGTATTTTTAGTCCCCCGCTTCGGATCACAAGTTATTTGTCAGGGACCGTCTTTCGAGTATTAATATGTCAGTAATGTTTCAAATTGACAGTTGGTGTGTAGGAGATTCAAAATTAGCTTTTTACCGCTAACTAAATTAAACAAAAGAAGTGACGCTAAATCGAAATCTAGAAAAAGCTTTTTACCGTCGTAAAAGTACACATCAAGTCTCAAATTTTCCGCATTAAATCGTAGTTTTTTCTCCCTTTATTGTGTCCATTGTCAGATGCAAGCAATTTTTTTCATTGCCTAAAAGAAATATGTAAGAATATGCTTTCGTAACAAAATCGACAAATATTATTTCAGCATGTTTGGCATTTTTCTACTTATGAATCACGTAAACCTTAATAAGAAAAATATCGAAGCGCCTTGGGAAATGAGTGTAGTAGGAAAAAGCTTTCTGAGAAAAACACGACATTGCCCGAATAGTGTTCCATTCAACTGCTGTAAGGAACATGTGCGTCCTTAATGACTGAGGCTTTTCTCTTTCACTGAAATCCTTGATAAAGCTCTACACACTTAAAGAGAGCTTTCCCATCATTTACAATGCATGCAAGCTGGAAATATTTATTTGGTTTTCTTAACGAATGTTGCCGTCTATAATTTTTTTAAGATACTTCCCTTTAAAGAAATTTTTCATATTTTCTAGAAATAAAATATATAAACTCTTCATTAGACAATTTTTCTTCGTAAAATACTTCACCAGTCTTGGAAAACTGTGGCAACAGCTATACTAGTTGGTCCCTGTGGTCTAGTGGCAAGAGCTTTGACCTAGTGATCAGGGAGCCAGGGTTCAATTTCCGGCAAGGTCAGATCTTTTTCAATTGAAAAAAAAGAGATCTTGGGCTGGGTGTATGTTATTTATCGTTAATTTTGTTAACAACTGATTCATTACTTATCATCGAGTTAATCTCATATGACTTTCACTTTTAAGAATATTTGGCGCATTGGCGTAAGCTGTAATGCCATATATTAAAAATTTATAAAAATAGTTAGGTTTTTATAACGTATTTTTTTTTTTTACAGTCAACTGTAACATTTTTCTCTATTGAATCTTTCAATATTGAGTGGAAAAACAATTCATCTAATATATAAAAATCAATGTTTGTTTATTCGTATTTTATGCGTTGCCATACGGTTCATCCGATTGCGATAAAACTTTGTCAACTTATTGCTTGCACTTAGGCGCGAAGGATATAAGCATAGTAAAATCAACTTATTGTAGGTATTTTAAATAAACATCAATTTTTTTTCATATTTTATGTGCTGCCATACCGTTCATTTTGACAACCAATTGTTGCACTTGCGCAAATTTTATAGGCATAGTACAATTACCTTTCAGTAGATGACGCGTGTGTCGACCCACAATCGGCAAACGACAAACAGCAAACTCCAAACGGCAAATGTCATCGATGCCGATCAATGTTAGTGAAATTAAATCGAAATTATTTGTGTAAAATATTGTGCATCCGAAAGCACTTCGATAAAAACAAACACTTTCTTTCTTTGAGTGGCATTGCAACGCTTGCCAGGTACCGGCGAGTAATCTATATTTTGGCTAAGTGTACCAAAGTCTTCAATTTGTTGGTTTATTTTGCTAGAACAATGAAATAGTATACAATGAAAATTTTCTTTACCCAATTTTAAACAATACAATATTAATAGTGTAATTATTGATTGAAAACGCGATTTTATTAAGTGAGTATCTATTTACAAGGTGATAGCTATAAATTAACTCTCCTTTTGATTATAAAGTATGAGAGTGTATACTGCAGAGCTGTGGAGTCGGAAAAATAAAATACGACTCCGACTCCAGCATTTACCAAAAACACGACTCCGACTAAAAAAAGTTTAATTTCGTCACCTTTTTTTCCACCTATTATATTTATGTGTATTCAATTATATATCAACCAACCAATCCTGTCAAAAGCCAAATTTGTCATATTATATGTAAAAATAAAAAGTTCAATCATTTCAAAATTTCCGACTCCGATCAAAACGCCGCGACGACTCCGACTCCGGCCAAAAAACCTCGACTCCACGACTCCGACTTCGACTTATCAGCCCTGTAATATTGTACAGAAAAAAAAAGTTTTAGAAAGGTTTTTGCTATTTTTTAACAGAATAAACTCGGATAGATATAAATGTGTAGTTCGTTTTGATAACATATATTAACGCTACCTTTCACGTGCGAGCTTAAAGTAACAATCCACTGACGTCATTCATGAAAATTACTCTTTGATTAGCACAGTTAGATAAATAGCTCTATAGTATTGAAAGGACTTTCTCAATCCACTTATAAGGCCGGTTTTTGGATAAATGTGCCGACACGGTAGCGGGACAAATAAGCTCTCTGCCTCATAAAGCTGCGAAGCTTTTTGGAAAACTACCAAATTGTAAATTACGTTGGCTGCACTGCGGGAGTTTTAAAACCAGCTACATAAATAACTAATTAGGTTTATTACATATTAATATATCATTCTAAATTCAACTGAACTAAACAACGTTGTTGCACGCCATGCATGTGGCAGCTTTAAGTATCCAAGATGACCTGTGAGAGAAATTGAAGATATTTCACAACCTTTTTTGTCAGTTAATATTAATTTATACAGCCACTTTAAAAACATGCTATTTTATGAAATCTACAGATATTTTCTTCAAATGGCAAGGAATTCTTTTTATATTTTACACTTTTAACATAAAATATCGAGATATGATGAATATAGAGATGTTTTGTTTGAAATATTAAGTATTTTTCTCCAGCAAATTTGTGTAATTTGCTAGACGATGAAACTTCAAAACTAAAAGAAACAACTGTTAATCCAAAACAATTTTCTTTCGACTTAAAGTTGTTTGGCAGATAAAGGAGTTTGAATATAAATTAAACTCTGCTAACTAGTAATTGTATGTACCAAAACAATATAAGGTTTATTAAAAACTACTTTCTGGAGAAGGTTTTCTACAAGTTTTGTTTAATTAAAAATACCAGAATTCATTAAGTTTGTGAAAGTTTTCAAATGAATATAATTAAGAGAGAATTATACATCCAATTTTATTACGTATTTTATATGTGTACTTAATCATGTACCATGAATATAAATCATAATAAATTATATAAAACCATTTTAATTCGTAAACTTTATGCAATTAGATCCTCGATTACTTTAGCATCTGTCTAAAAAACACATGAAAATCACAATATGGTTTTTTTATGAATCTATTTTAATCACAGTTTTTGTTATAAAAATACAATCATTTAGTATTACAACTAAACTGAAATTTTATAGAAAAAAAATATCGGATACAACACTTTTTAGCTCATTAATTAAATATTTTGGAAATCAAATTGAAACGATATTTTAAAATATTTATTAACCATATAAAGAAATTTGATAAAAAAAATTATTTTATATTTTGTCAGAAACATAATAATATATAATATTTTTATTGGTATATTGACCAATTCATTTAATTTTTTAAATCGATTATGCGTTATTGAAATGTGAGGTTTTTCCATGAAAAGTACAACAGACTGATAACTTATGCGATTTTCTTATATGTAAATTTATGAGTAAAACTTTTCTCGAAAATCGCAAAACAGTCGTCATAATTCAGGGCCAAATGCAGCACTGTGCTATAATGCTGTTATTTGCGTGCACAAACAGCCAATAGTTCATTTAATGACTCGCGGATAAAGACATTGATTTTCGGGGAACAACGCAAACTATCCATTTGATAAATTTACTGACCAAATACCTAATACTATCAAAAATGCATTGAGATACTAATATTGATTTTACTATGGGTGGTATTGGATATTTTGACCTTAAAGCGACTGGTTAATACATGTATGAACCAACTTCGGCCTTTGCCTTATAAAGAGTTAATATGTATGCTATCAGTCCTTGGTAGAAAGACACTATAGTTGAATAAATAAAGCGCATTTTAACATACCATTTCTAGGTATCTTATTATTTTGAACTACTCCTAATTTTAATAGAGTACACGTGTAGGAAACACAATTAAAACAATTTAAATATATTCTCTATGTTTGAAACTTCGGGTAATTAATTCAAAGAATTCGAATAATGCTATATCCAATTACATTTTATAGCGAAGGACGCTGTAATTTGTCGGAATAATCTAAAGTAGAGAAGAGTGCGGTGTTTCGAGCAAAACACTTCCATTAAAGAGCACTTACCTTACACCACTTTATGAATACAGCTTTAAGCAGATCTTTTAAAACGCTCTCAATATCTGATCGTGAAAAAATATCGCTTGCAGTTTTGGCACTTACGTAAAATTGTGCAAGAAAAATAGTTTACTTGGAAATTTATCTCGTGCCAAACACTTATCGAGATTTTAACCATAATAATAAATATTATTAAGAAACATGCGAATGCTATCAGTCATCAAAATGAGTATTAAAACAAAAGAAGTGCCAAAATTTAGTCAGTTTGTTACAAAATAAACGGCTTAATAGTGTGAGATACCACAAAGAGATTGTTTATTGTCATTATTGATATTATTATAACCAAACCATTGAGAAAAGTGTAGATATTTTAAGTTCAAAAATTAATATATTCCCTACGCCTCATTTTCCAATTTTTTTGCAATATTTACCACCCTCTAAGTGAAGTGTCGAGTCCGTGGTCTAGAATCGACACCTTTGGCTTTGGTACACAGGTTCACAATATTGGTTTACACTTAGTTTAATTCTATTCCTAGATTTTGTATCCCTTATCACGTTAAAAAATAGGTTGACTAACTGAGTAACAAGTGGTTTTAAAAAAAAAACTGTTGTTATAGACTTCATTAACAGTTTATTTTCCCCACATTAGAAGCGGAGATGGTGGAAGAAACTGGAGTGACCATTTTGAGGTTTATCTTATTGATTACTATTTCAACAATTAAGCTTACTGACTTACTTGTATTCTTATAAGTTCGAAAATATTATAAGACAGATTAAGTATAAGATATGTATAAGACAGGTATATGCGATAGAAAATAGTATAAGACAGTTTTAGTTTACCGTGAAATGTCTGGAGATGACAAAAGTCCAAACCCGGGTTGTTAATGACAAAGCTCATAAAAAGTAAACAATTAAGCTTTGATGGTGATGATAATGAATCAAAACAAAAACCACCGTTACACCGGTGAGAAAAATAACAATATATTTTAAGTCTACAGAAATTATTTAATATATTTGTGGATAGCTATTTCGGCTTACGCCCTCGATAGTTCTGACGAGGCCGTACGCCGAAATAGCTATCAACAAATATATAAAATAATTTATGTACAATTAAAATACATTGTTATTTTTCTCACCTTATTATAATGGAATTCTACCAAGTAAATTCCAACTCAATCAATAAAACCACCGTCGTTAGCAGGCAACTAATAGCGAATTTATTAGGCATAAAGAAATTTTTCAATATTTAAAAAAAAAAAACATTGTGCAATTTTGACAGATATAAAAAATAATGAATATTATTTCTGCGGTACGTTGACAGTCCAACATTTTTATAAATAGAGGTAGACATAATATGCATAAGCTCCGTCGCCTTTGAACCTGATCCCATGTTTATCATAGAAACGACATCTGCGGTATTTCTCATTACTAGACAGTGGACAGCGGGGGTCCCAGTCAGGTAAGAAAAAGACCACTCAAAAGAATTCGCCCTACATGTTGTCACGGAATAAAAAATATCCCGCGACGTCATAATAACTTTGGAGTTTCCAGCATACACCTGACAGTAAAAAGCAAGACGTTCAAGAAGTTCTATACAAATGACTTGAAAATAATTCAGTTATAACTTATAACTCAAGTCACGTAGGTCTTTTGAATCTCCAGTTGCAAGGGCTATTCGGCTGATAAATTCGCTGCCTGTTGATGTTGACATCTTCGGCAGTGAACTTGTCTTTGTTTAAAATTATGTTTTCTTATGTAAATAATATGTTTCTGTTCTGTTTCTTATTTTTGTGTAATATTTTATGTAATCTTTATTAATTTCTCAAATGCATGGCGTATTGGCGCTTGCTGTAATGCCATGTATTTTGAATAGTTTTTTGCCAATAAATAAATAAATAACTCTGCTATTACATTTATTATGAAAAATTTGTTATGACAAGTAGGTTCAAGTAAATCCGTGCACATGAAATGCATGATGATGCCGAAAGGCGAAACCCGGGTCGTTAGTGACAAAACTCATGGAAAAGTACAAAATTCAAACAATTCAAATTTGATATTGAAAATCCATCAAGCACCCTCAGTCGAAATCATTATTATTTGAATCATTTGAATTTTTTACTTTTTCATCAGTTGTGTTTTAACGACCCGTGATTCGTCTAGAGACATCTTGAGGCATTCCAAGTGTGCGAATTAACTTGAACTGAAGAAGAACTGTCAGTTCAAGTTCATTCGTGCAGTTGAATGCTCGAAGATGTCGAAAGGCAAAACTCGGATCGTAAGCGAAAAAACTCATGAAAATGTAGAAAATTATCACGATTCAAATATAATTCTTCAACATTAAAAGCACGCCTTTCCATCATTTCTTCGATATTTTGAATAATATTCAGCTCATCAATCAGATCAAATATTATGTTTTCTCACGACACGATCCATAGGAATGTCCAAATAATGCATAGAATATTTGTATATGAAGTTTTTTTTCTAAAACAGGAATTTCTAAAATATGTGTTGAATATTCGGGTAATGCAAGTTTCAACGTTATTTAAAAAACACATTATTCCCAGACAATATTTGAATCAAGCATTCATTGTTAGTAACGTTTTACAAATTTTACTCGGCCAAGAGACCATCGCATTAAAACGAGCAGTTATCTGCATGACGCTAAAGATGTCTACATTTTCTGTTGGGCAAATGAAGCAGATTTTAATCAAGATTACACAGAAATGTTTTCTGTCCATTCCATATATAAAATATACGCGACAAGACTTTTTTATCGACAAAGAAGAAATTGCAATTTTCTTCGTAGTCCATTCCAAATATAAAATATGGACGCGACAAGACTTTTATCGAGACCATTTCAAGAATAACTATCTAACATTGCAAAATTCTTCTTCATTAAAAAAATATGATTTTGATTGACTAATTTCGACGCAATTAAATAGAAAAGAAAATAAGTCGGAATATTATTGGCCGATAACCATTTACACCGTCGGTATAAATTGCCAGGATTCGAACTTCACTGCACCAACGCGATAAGATAACGTTTTTATTTTAAAATTAAATTAAATCATAACTAATGTATCCTTGTGATATTAACATTTTCGTCCCGGTGGGTAAAACAGTTTACAACCACTGCCACTTTATAAATGATCTGATGTATAAATATAAATTTCGTTCCATTCTAAGCCCGGCCCGCTGTGCAGTGGTCAACGTCGTTGGCTTCCGTGACGGACCGCCCAGGTTGTATTCCCAGTCCGAGCAGATTTTTTCTAAGGCAATTGATGTTTGTGCTGTTCAAAATCCCTTCCCACCTTTTCTTTTCGATCCCAAAAAAACGAAGCACATTGCTAGAGCGATAAGCTAACCACCACTAGTCCTTTCCTAGTTCTCGTATCCTTTAATCCTCACGCTCTTTGGAAAGGAGAGGTAGAGCAGGTGAGTAACAAGCAGTTCTCGTAGAAATAAAAACATGTTGAGACAGCTCCTAGAGGAGTCCATATGCTCCAATTTGGTAGCGGACATGGTAAAAAAATTCTAAGCCTTGTGAAATAGTTCATCTGAAACCTCTAAGTGAATAACAAGCAGTTCTCGTAAAAAAATCTGGAAGCAATTAAAGTGAGAAAAAATATCTTAAATAAAACTGTAATTCAATATTTTTGCAGTTAAAAATTCCAATGTATGCATAATTTAATATCATATACTTTTTGGTATAACTTATCTTTTTCGCACAAAAATAAATGGTAATAAAAGGCATTTATGTTTATTTAAAGCTAGAATTTTCTTCGTGTCAAATATCACAATAGATTATTATGTCAACAGTCGTTCTTAATCGCAGCTGAAAACTGGGTCACATCAGCCTTTCGGCGGTCCATTTTCCACGAGTCTTCGCTTATGCGCCATTACGGATCCTCAAGAAAAACAACTCTTTCATGTGTGTGTTTGTGTGTGTGTGTGTGGGGGTGAAAAATAATGTTTATCTTTCCTGTAGGCGATTTTCAGTAAAAGCTTTTTCCTCATAAAAGCCTCGAAACTACGTATATCATACATACAAGCATTGTTTTCACGCCGCTTCTCTTTTAGGGTGGAGTGCTATCTCAGATTATTTTCCGCGAGTTCAACAGATGAAATGTTTTACATAATATTATACATTACTTATTCAGTTAGAAGCATTTATTTACTAAAAAAAATGTCAGATTGCAGCACATAACAAGAGATGGAAGAAACTGTTCAGCTGAGTAGGCAATACAACAAATGTTTTTGAAGCTTATTTAATATTTTCTGAAGCCTCAAACCCAATATCATACATCTCTACATTTTGCATGATTTTTAGAATTTTAAAATTTATACAATACTAGCTGTACCCTGCGCGCGTTGCCACGCCTGCAACTAAAATAAATTTGAAGGAAAGACATTACACAAATATTCAATTCAATTTGAGTCAATTTATTGATTTCGTTCATTTTGAAAAAATTGAGACATTGCAGCTTTCAATTTTTTTCAATCAATTTTTGGGGGGGAGGGGGGTATTTGGCAGAGTGAGGTTTGGGGGGCGTATGGGGGGGGGTATGCCATAAACCTTCGAAGGGGTGAACTCGAAAATTTCGTAAAGTTTAAAAAAAAATGGGGGTTGGAGGTTAGGGGGTGGTTTGGGGGAGGAGTTGGTAGGCCAAAAACCATTGCGGAAGTGTACTCAATAAATTTGTAAAGTTTCACATCGATCGGTCGAGCGGTTTAGTAGTCCATAGCGGACATACATACAGACATTCATTTTTATATATAATAGATAGATAGATAGATTTAATATGTCTTCAAGCAATATTACTGTAGTCATAAAAGTCGGCAAAACTAGTCGTCCATCTAATTTGGAGTTTATTGTCAATCCGAGTAATTATTAATTGTTTTACAATAAGATCGTGAATTGACACTTCATTGTTCGTAAATGAAAATCCTATGGCTGACATATTATATCATCATGTAAATGATTAATGAGAAGGTGACTAGGGACTCCAATTACTCGTCATCTCAACTACTCGAGTATCGATTAGTAAAATCTGAAAATACTCGAGTAGTTTTAGATGTACCAAAATATATATTAATAATTAAAATTTGTGTATATGCACATAGATGATAAATAAACAAATAAGCTTATTTTATTTCATTGATACATTCATTCCAATTTATGAAAATAATAGAAAAATATACGTCTCAAGTTTAAATTTGGTTCGAAGTTTTGTTTCTTTATTCCCGCAGTAGAAAAAACTCTCTGTTTCTTTGGACATCGGTTTAAAAGTTAACAATCAATTAAATAGTTGCTATCTTTGTTTTTCTGTTCGCTGTTTAAAACAATATAAAATTTGGAAATAAATCTTCAATTTATAAACTACGAGTATTACTCGAGTATTTTTCAAATAACTCGAGTATCGAGTACTCGATACTCGGAATGGAGTCTTTAAGGTGACAACACCTGACACAAGTGAGGCATTGTTTTTTTTTTTAAATTATTTTAACAGAATACAACTGCCTTAAAAAATTCTACCCCATAACGTTAGAGAAATTATTGTCATACATTCATACTTTTATGTCAGCTTATAGATAATTACGGATTGTATTCCCTTTTCTTCACTGATGTTTTAAGAAAAGGAGACTTATATAGATTGTATTATTTATGAATACCTATCAAAATTCATCAATGTAATATAACTATCAATAAAGTTATCTTTTCAGAGCCTTTAACGTTCCCAAAGATGACTGTTTAAAACCTTTTTATTAATGCCCCACCAAATGATTTTAAGGCGTTCTTAAGAAGTTTAGAGTAACATTTAGTACATTTACACTGGAGAGTATAGACAAAATATTAGGAATTGGAAATATTATGCGATTTGAAATTTATTGCTGTATCTTTGCAATGGCAAAGTAGTAAAATGCAATATAACTCCCAATTGTTACAGGTTGCAACCAAGATAGTAAGACCAACTGTAAATTTTATCATACAATGTTCTTCTCCATATATTTCCATGAAATGTGATAACAGTAAAACCACAATGTTCATTTATAAATAAGGCATTTTGCCTTTGTAGATTTTCTTTTAAACGTAGATGAAAATACCCATCAGTTTACAATATGTTTATACTCAATTAGCCTTTTTCGATCTCAGCTACACCCGTTTCCGGCTAAAGCTCCGAAATATTATATTCGGTAATGCATTGAAGGTAGTGCTTACTTTTATCTCGGCATTGGAATTTTAGAGTTGGAGGAAATGAAAACGTTTATTTGAATATTTAAATATACTCCGCCATATTGTACTATTCTCGCGTGTTGATTTTCAACTCCACTCATGCGTGCGTTGCACCCAACTTTTACTAATATTTTCCCAAAACTGTGCTTCATTTTTATAATTTATATACTTTAATGTGGACAATAAATTTCAGGAATAACCTTATTTGCTTGGCAATGATTCAAACTGCAAAATTTGACAGTTAACTCAACAAAACAACAATATGTCGTCAGTATACTAGCAAAAGCTATAAGCTGAAAATACCTTGTTTCGAGATTATCGACTTTTTCTAAAATCATTGAAAACTGGTCAATTGATTGAATTTACAAAAAAAAAAAATTGTACCATGTCCGCTCCCAACTTGGAGCATATGGACTTCTCACGGAGTTCATCTCAGCATATGTTTTTCTACGAGAGCTGTTTGTTACTCAGTTGCTCAACCTCTCTATTTTCGAAGAGTGTAGGGATGGAAAGGAATAGAGGACTAGGATAGGACTAGTGAATAGCTAATCGCTGTCACTATGCGTCGCTCTTTGGGATAGGAAAGGTGGGAAGGGATTTTCAATAATACAAACATCCATGCCTATGAAAAGATTTATCGATTGAAAAAAACCGCTCGTACCGGGAATCGAACGCGGGCGGTCCGGCACGTAGGCCAACAACGTTGGCACTGCGCCACGGACTGGACAAACAGTTTATAGAATTCGATTATAGTACGGTGGTAAAATCGCAATTTATTTAAGTTCTACGAAATTTATAATAGGTATTTCAGCTAACGCCCTCATTAGAACTATCCAATTCCTCGTATAACTATGTATCTTTTCACCTTGTGAACCGCTTCTTTTTTTACACATACACCTCTAATTGTTAAACTAACCACTTTATGATATGATTTAACCATTAACGAATTTTATTAGATATAAGTGATATCGTATTAAGGTTTTTTAAATTTAATTCACAAAACAACTTGACGCTTTTTTAAATTACACAAAAACTAGATGGATTAGGGATGAGCAAGTTTTTTCATTTGATAGAACGTGTCAACAACTACCGATCTGCATTCTTATTTTAAAACACCCTATTTTAGACTCCAAGTTTTCTTACTTCTTTCTTATAATACTATGATGTTTTATATAAGGCATAGTATTAAAATCTCGCCGTTTCATAAATTGCTCGAATGATTTTCGGCATACATTTGTACGATCGACGAGAAGGCATCGAATCGACTTTTTGCAATCACAACTTTCCACGAAATAGATTCGAGTGAAACGTATTTCCGCATAAAACTCAAGAAAATTCATAAATATTCCGCCCAAATAGGCTGCCTTCAATTTACGATGTTTCCTTCGCTTTAATTTAAAATTCTGCCAGCCGCAAAAACGGCCATCAGAAATTCTTATGAATGAGACCGCTTCGATATGCTTCTGAATGAAAAACTATTATGTTCTTTCCTTCATTTGACTCTCTAGCCAAGCTGTCCCAGTTTCCCCAAATTAAAATATCTTACCCCCTATTTCGCCCCTCTCTTAATACCCAAATGCAAAAGTTGGCATTTTTTTCATTCATTTTTTTTATTTAACTTAACGGAAAACAACTTTCAAGGTTTATATTTTATGTTCTAGTCTCACTTTCATATTATAAATATATTTATATCCATTTTATAGGACAAACATCCGTCTTATGACTTGTATGTATAACGTATAAAATTAAAATTGATTACTTTTTACTCCGCTTAAAAGTGCGAAGTGTGCTTCGTTTTTGCTAAGAAATACACTTATCCCGCGATTTATGCGGTACCCATTTTACGCGGTTAGGAAAAAATCAAACATATTTTGTGACACGTGTTACACAATTGTGAAATATATAGGATTAGCAAATAAAGAAATTAAAAAGTCAACATTAAATGCTTGTTGGAGAGCAGTATGGCCAGAAGTAGTTGAACCTGATCATATAATTCCAGCAAGAGATAAAACATTCTTCAAACTTCAGACTTCAAACTTCATCTTGAAATTTTACAGTTGGTCAATAACTTAGAAAATAAAGTTTTGGCTACTGATCCGGTTATTGAACGTGCTGTTAAATTTCAGCGAGACCTTAAAAGCCTGTGCGCCCAATACGGCGAAATTTACAAAGACTTAAAAAAACACAACACAAAAATTAGTTACGGACTATTTAATAAGACGAGAAGAAGAGCCTTTTTTGAAGATTTTTTTTTCTGGAACCTATCTTCCGTTTTTGTATGACCTTGAAGTCTCGATTTACGCAGTTTCGATTTACGCGTTTTCTCTAGGAACGTATCTACCGCGTAAATTGAAGGATGAGGGTATATTTAAAAAAAATATTAAATTCTTAAAAAGACACTGTCTACTAGTACGACTAGTGTTTTCCACCATTATTGTACCTACGTGAAAATGCTCGCGAAAAAAATGATCTTTTATTTGTTGAGCCACTTAAGATAGAGGTATATTGTTATTAATTTTTCCTTGTGATAAAGCAGAATCTTTTGAAAATATAATTCACTTGAAAGGACACACTCTCAATTTCTATTATTTTTAGAACCAACTCACATTATTGATTGAATTGGCAATTAATTGGTACAACTCCATTATGAGACACTGGAAAAAAATAGCAAAGTATATTGTTCTTCAAAAATTATAAGATTTATAGTTGATAGTTATTTCGGCTTACACCATCGTCAGAACTATTTTTGAACATAAATTTACTTATCTATTTATACTGGTGTAGAAAAAGTATACAATTCATCTTGTATTTTGCACCGGATTTAATATTGTAAAAATAGAGTATTAAATGTGACAAATTGATTTTATGTTTTTCTTGAAGTGACGGCTTATCTTATTTTTATTGAGTGGTAATGAACTTTAATAAGTTTAGCATAAAGCTAACTTAGCTTAAAATACATTAGCCAGGCCAAATTATACCAAGTAGTCGAATGACATGAATGAGTACTATGCATTCTAAGGATAGAGCAGCTTTTAAGCTCATTACACAGTTTTAGAACTTTCATCGGGTGCCCTGATTCACTACCTTACCCAAACCCAAACTCCATTTTGTAATTTCATAATTTAAAATGTTAGAATCAATCTTGCTTCATTACTTATTACTTGAAAGAGGCGGAACAGCAAACCTCAAAGTTATTTTAAACTTTATATTAGCAATATAAAATTTAAAAATAAGTCTGAAGATGCCTCTGAAAGCGCGAAGCGGAACACAAAATGTGTCACAGTAAGAATCAAAAAATGCATTAACATAAATACTAATGGAATAATTTTTCCTTTTCAAAGTTATTTTAAATCAAAGTTATTTTTAAATTTTATATTAAAACAGTTCGAAATCATTCAGTTGATCATATAAAATTCGGCCAGTGTTAAAATATATTTTTCGGTATTATTAATAAACTCGAATGGCTTTTACAGCACGCAGTTTAATATATTTATTGTGCGTGAATTTCCCGACAATATTTCTATAAGTAGGTCACAAATATTCAATCAAAATAAACGTCAAACAACCCTAGAGTATCTCGTTTGGGTACACAATAAATTTATTTCGCTATTTATTTATGGCTTCGTACAATTTTACATCAACTTTTACCAAAATATTGTGTGTGATATAATATTTTATTGTGGCGTTTCCACATCGGGGTATAAATCATCGGAATTTTTATGGAAATGGAGTGCTTGACATTTTTCAGACTCACACGATAAAAATTATATTTTGCAAGAGTTCCTCCTAACGACCATACATGCGTACAATGTAGTGATAAGAATATTCAAACAATAATGGAAATCAATGTAGTGATAAGAATATTCAAACAATAATGGAAATCAATTGCCTCGACGATAAACCAAATGATTATTTTGAATTTACTTTTACTCATAAATAAAAAGAATTCGATCTTCTCACGAGAAATTGGTTTACAATATATTTCAGGGCTGTTGGGTCGGAGTCGTGGCGTCAGGGTTTTTTGGCCGGGGTCGGAATCATCTCGGCGTTTTGGCTGGAGTCGTACTCGGGACATTTTGAAAAGATTGCAAAATAAACTTCTTATTTTTACATATAATATGTCAAATTTGGCTATTGGCCTGATTGGTTGGTTGATATTTTATTGAAAATAAATAAATATGAAAATAAGGGGAAAAAAGTGACAACATTAATTTTTTTTTAGTCGGAGTCGTGTGTTTGGTCAATGTTGGAGTCGGAGTCGGAGAGGTGTTTTTGGTAAATGCTGGAGTAGAGTAGCCGCTTCGTACTTTCTTATAACGACTCCACAGCCCTGGTATATTTTCCCGGTTCCGTGGTGCATTGGTCAACGTTTCTAGACCATGTATGAGCAGTTTTTTCAGGAAATGTGTGTTTGTGTTGTTGAAAATTTTGTTCAACCCCTCCGATTCAACAAATAAAAGCAGGGCATTGCGAGAGCGATAAGCTAACCACTAGTCCTGTCCTTGTTATCGTATCCTTTTAATATCTACTCTCTTCGAAAAAAAAAGATTGAGCCACTGAATAACAAGCAGTTCTTGTAGTAAAACATACGATGTACTTATATAACACATTGCTTGTACTTGTTTCACAGAAATTATAAATAGATCAGGACCGGTTTCGCTCATCACGAAAATTTCAACTGATAAAAAATAAAACAATACAGCGTTATTTATAAAAAAACTAAGCAAGATTAATAAAGGTCCTTAACCTTTGTTAGTACAAAAAAATGTCTTATTATTTTTTAATTAACACAATGCCATTCCACCAAGTATTGACTGTTTTAAAACAATGCAAAAAATGTCAACTTAAAATTAAATTAAAATTTAGATATTGATTATTAATTCAGTTATATATAGTAAACTGACTTCTCAAGTGTAGCGATCGCGCCCTCCTGTCGGCAGCGATGGGAAGGAAATGTCAACAAATAAAATTCAAGAGCTTAAAACGTTTAGAGACGAAAGAACTGGAAGAACTTTGGCGCTAACGGGCCTTAAAACTTGATGCTCTGTCAAATTGATATATAAAAAGTTACATTAGTTTTTCATGTGGATTTATCTGAAGTATTGTTTTTTTTTCATTGTACTTCATATCCAATCCAGTTAAAAAACTGCGACTAGTTTGGTATATTTTAAAATTGAAGCTTGATCAACACTCTTTCTAAAATGAGAAGCATAAAAATTTTCATATAGCTCAGTTAAATAAAAAACTTCATATTAATATTTCCATAACAAGGTCGATAAATTTTATTTAAAAATAGAAAATTAATTATATTTACGGTTAACATCAAAAAAAATTCAATATTTAAACTTACCAACAAAATCCGTCAAATAAATCATTTTATTATACCATGCCATTATTGTTATTATTTTAATTGGCAGACGTCTTCAATTATTGTTGAAATATCGAAATAGTATCAAACTTCTCGTTTATCATAATAAAGAAATCATTTCAACGAAGTGTTGTCAGTAAACTTTAATTAATCAAATAAACTTTCATCATTAATAGTTGAATTGTTTATAGTTTCTAAAGAATTGAGTAGAAATATTTAATATAAGTTGTGTGTGTAATACGACTTGTTGAAACTTTTGAATCACCCTAAAGTTACCCCATAAATCTTAATTTGCCTTGAGTCAGAAATAGACTGCCCCTTTAAAACATACATAAAACATGGTGTTTTTAATTTCATAATCCAATAATCCTTTACTAACTAAGCAAAATTTTGCATTGATAAATTTTCCAGGAATCGACGTAGCTTCGGATCTTCACTGCATTTAATATAATATATTGAAAGGAGATGTATGAAAGAAAGGAAAGCAAATTTGAGTTGGAATTATGTAAATATGTAGGTTTAACTTAGTTAATGCAGTTCGAATGAGAGTTTATTAATTCGTTAAAAAATTAACTTGTCGGTGGCGGATTATCCTGTTCTGTGCCGGGAAGGATTAGTATGGCCGTGGAGGGCCGTGATTTTCTTTTAAAAAAAAAAAACCTAATATATATATACTTTTAGAACATATATTAATATTACATCACAAACACTTACCATATAAGTACACGACGTGTCATTTACTTTACTCCATCATTTATTCAAGAAACTAACCAACAAACGTTTCACAAAACTTCAGGGTAGTCACAACACTCACACAGAAAATACATGAACGTGACTTTAAATCGGAACTGATTCACTATAAATTTCATCTTAAATGTATATAAAAAAATACGTTCAAAATTATTAAAGTAAATTAATAGTCTTCCACCGTGTAGTATGATGCCTCAAAACAAAGTTCTACGCATACTCTGCTAGCGACATATTTCAACACAACGAAACAGCTCTATTTAAAATCGATATATTATAGATTACTTACTATACAGTATCTTTAAAGTTCAAGTATTACACCACGATTCCAAGAGATGTCACTATATGCAAAATATTTTAAAATTATTATAAACGTTGCTCGTGGCCTTTAAGCCACGTCTCAAGTACTGATTTGTCATAAAACCGTTAGAGTACAAAGTGGACACACGTTTCAAATAGAGAGCAGAAGAAGCTTATTGTTTTTCAAGCTTTTACCTGTGATAAATTCAAGGGTATTTTAAAACAACACTCGAGTTCAACTCGCGGAGAGAAAACGTACATGCCCAAGAGCATAAATATTATATTGTAATATTCTTCATTAACTATTTCATAATTACAAATATGTACTATAAACAACCTGTATACATGAAAATATATCCAAACATTGACTCTGTGAGAAATTTTAAGGGATTTTGAAACAATATGTATAATACATACATACAGACATATAAATAATTTACACAAGCACAATGTATTATATACAAGCATGTAAATAAAAAGTTTTCAAGTTAGCCTTCGAAAAAAACGGAACGTGACAGATGTTCAATCAATATACTAATTTTGTTGAATTTTCTTCGTGATGCCTAGGATTTCTTAAATTGAGATGTATTCGTTGATAGGCAAAGCTGTATATGAAACCGAAAATACATTATTTAACTTGAATTGAAGAAGTTTGCTTTGCTCTAGTTTTATAGTTCTTGACAACATCTCCGTCCCTAGGTATCAATATCGTAAAATAGGTGACAGACTTATTGATTTTCGAACAATTATTTTAGAACAATTTACTGCCAATATTATTTTGTGACAACACATTATAAAATTTAATATCACTGGTGAATGATATTTATCAGCTTATCTACACTCATCGGTATATGATAATTATTCGGCATCAATCTAATATATAAAAATCAACGCTTGTTTGTTTGTTTGATCGTATTTTATGCGTTGTCATACTGTTCATCCGATTGTGATAAAACTTTGTCAACTTATTGCTTCCACTTCCGCATAGATTTTAAGCATAGTAAAATCATCTTATAGTACATAGGTATTTTATATAAAAATCAATGTTTTTTCATATTTTATGCGCTGCCATATCGTTCATTTTGACAACTTATTGTTGCACTTGCGAAAAGGTTATAGGTATAGTACAATTAAATGTCAGTAGGTTGCGCGTGTGTCGTACCATAGACAACCGGCAAAAGAAAAACATCAAACGGTAAATGTCATCGATACCGTTCAATGTTAGTGAAATTAATAGGGCTGTGGAGTCGGTAAAAAAATTCGACTCCGACTCGGACTCAAGCATTTACCAAAACCATGACTCCAACTCCGACATTGACCAAAAACACGACTCCGACTAAAAAAAGTTTCACTTTTTTCCCTAATTTTCCTAATTATGTGTATTCAATTAAATTTCTACCCTACCAATACGGCCAATAGCTAAATTTGACATGTTATATCCAAAAACAAAAAGTTCAAACTTTAAAAAAATTCCGACTCCAAGTACGTCTCCGGCCAAAGCCACGCGACGACTCTGACTCCGACTCCGGCCAAAAACCTCCGATTCCACAGCCCTGGAAATTAAATCGAAATTATATATCTAAAATATTGTGCACCCAACAGCACTTCAATAAACACAAACACTTTGTTTCTTTGAGTACCATCGCAACGCTTGCTGGGTACCAGCTGGTATTTAATAAATTATCACTTTTATTTTATTTGCGACAAAGTTTATCATAACATAAGGACTGGGTAGATCATAACTAATAACGATTCTGTTTCTTGATTCAAATCTAGCTCCACCAAATACTAGCAAGACTCTAGGCAGGAATTCGCTTATGTTTTGTTTGTCGGATAGATTCTATAATAACTTTGCCAAAATCAACAGCGCATTCAATATTGCCAATATCAAAACAGTGCAATTCGATAGCTGGTAAATAATGACAATTCTGTTCATGAAAAATAGTTTTATTTCAGTGTATTAATGTATTGTACTTAATGTGACTATTTATTTTTGTCCTCAAAACGGGACATCTACTAATTTTTACGTAATAGTATGTATATTCAAGAAAACACGTATTTTTTATAGTTTTTATGTATTAATAAAAAGAAAACGAATGTTGATAAATAAAATAACAGGAATAAACAATATAAACAATGAAAAAAAATATGTTGTTTTATATTTTTCTGATGAACAAATTTTCTTAAGTATAACTGGGTTTGCTTTTAAATAAGAATGACTACAATAACACAAGCCAAATAAAAAAAATAATTCAAGAAAGACGGGCCAGCTGTCAATGTGTAGTCGTGTACCCACAAACGAGCAAACTTCCGAATTGTAACAAACAAATATGAATGTGTGGGTGTGACGATTGCGCATGCACATGACTCACCAGCCACCCGCTGTAGCCATATGCACCGAAATCAAGCTAGTATTTTTTCCGCAAAGTTATACGAAACGGCTATACTACGCACCACCGTCGATTTTTGCACTTTTTTTCAATTGCTACAGTGTGTTGCCCTCTTTTTGAAAAAGGGACATTTTGAGGCCCCGAAGCTGTACTTGGAGACAACGGGACAGGCTACCTAAAAACGGGACGGTCCCGTTCAAAACGGGACGTATGGTCACTTTAATTATACTGTATCGGTTGGATGCCGTGAACAAGCGGTTAACTTCGTTGGCTTCCGTTACTGTGCTCAAGGTTCAAATTTCAGAGTTTCAAAAAATATTTTTTCAGAAGATTAATGGCATTTGTATGGCATGGATGTCTGTAATGTCTATAAATCCCTCCTACCTCTCCTATCCTCAAAAAATGGCACCTGTCCTGTCTTGATAATATAATATTATCTCTGCTCTCTTAAAAAAATAAATGCTGACTAACTGGTAACAATCAGTTCTCGTAGATAATGTTTCTGTTGCGATAAACTCCATACGGAGTCGAGCAGAAATGGTTAAAATAACATATTTTTTTTAAATATATTTTATTATCCTGATCCGAAGGAACTTTATCTAATATGAGATAAAAGTTAAATCAATGAAATCTCACAATATTTTTAAAACTTCACTCTCACAATAATTTAAAAAATTGTATCACTAATATTAAGATAAAGTAGCAGTGGTGGTCGACTGTTTCACCCTCAGCCTGGCAAAAGTTAAACTGTTGTGTATTGTGATGTAAATGTATTGATTGAGTAGGCATTTACTTGGTAGAACTCCATTATAATTCACCTCTTCTTAATCCTTTAACAAGCAATAAACTAAAAACAATTTAAAAATAGATGCAAATTGCAGATTTTAAGTAGTTTCACACGGTAAAAATAACCCAAAAATACCCAGATTAGGTTCTCAGTATTACGCTAGACCAATAAATTAAACTTATTTAAATTTTTCCATGTGACGTTGGTATGGTTTGAACAGAGAGAGCTTACATCCTCTGTACCCTGTCTAGCCTAGGTATATAAGCTATCTCTAATACACGTTTTAAAACATAGTTCTGACGAAGGCGTAAGCCGAAATAGCTATCAACAAATATATAAAATAATTTATGTATAACTAAAATACATTGTTATTTTTCTTACCATATTTTATTATTATGCTTTGGAAATGGGAAAAAATGCATTTATGTATTCACAGTTAAAATAATCTGGCAATAAATCATCTCCATGAAGAATTTTCTCGCGATAAATTATCTGCATCACAGCCATCCACTCTGGCAATCTTACACGTTAGCTGTCTATACACGATTTCATACTGACATGATATCCAATTATCTTGTATATCTAATCGTAAATATGTGAACAATACAATTCAATGCATGATGTTAAATATGAAAATATCGATCGATAATGTAATACCTAACATGACTCAAAAATATTTTACACTCAGCCAACGACCTGAGAAGTTGAAACGTTATTCAGTTCAACAAAGAAGAATGGGTTATCCATCAATCCATTGTTCACTCGGTTTGATATATCTTATTTAAAACTAAATATTTCTGAGATCTTTTCTTCTTCGGCTCACGATTCTAGATGTTTTTATTTCTACAAATGTTGTTTTGCCTTATTTGAGTTGATATCAATTTATCAAAGTGATTAATTGACACCTTCTACAAACAAAATGTACTCATTGATCAAGTCCATCTCAGCGTCATACTTTTTTCGTACTGTTATTGTTCAAAAACATGCCAATACAAAATGTACGGCTATTAATCTATAAATACAACAATGCTTTTATTAACCCTTCACATAAAGTATGTTATTTAGTTATAATTTGAAATTAATAACATTAATTATTTCGTTTCGTCGGTCTTCGCATGTAACCCGGTAAGTGAGAATTTCATGATAAGTGTTTTCTAAAATTATTGTTTAGTCAGATAGTTATATTTTATTTTTTTTCATCATGTATTGCAATAGTATTATCTATATATATAAAAATGAATGTCTGTGTGTATGTCCGCTATGGACTACTAAACCGCTCGACCGATCGATGTGAAACTTTACAAATTTATTGAGTACACTCCTGCAATGGTTTCTGGCTAACCAACCCCTCCCCCCATCCACCCCCAACCTCCACCCCCCAAATTGTTTTTTTTTAACTTTACGAATTTTTCAAGTTCACTCCTTCGAAGGTTTATGGCATACCCCTTATACGCCCCCAAACCCCACCCCGCCAAACAACCACCCTCCCCCAAAAATTGATATCGATTTTTTACAAATTTCTCGAGTACACTTCCGTGAAACTTTCTAGTGTGCACCCCCTCTCCCACCCCATCCCCCCCAATCCCCCCTACAATTGCTGGCGTAGCAACGCGCGCAGGGTACAGCTAGTTTATACAATAAAACACGATAATTGATTTGAAGATTTTTCAGATTTGCGTTGCTTATGAATAATTGTGTGTTTTAACCAATATTTAAATGAAATTCCACCGAATTTCCAATTTCATTAATAATCTATAATGCATGTCTTACAAAAAATGGTAAACGTAATATGATATCACATTTAAGGTGTTCACTGTCAATACTTGGTGGAATGGCATTATAATAAAAATAACAAAAAAAAAAATTAGTACTTTTTCTAAAAATTTATTGGGTCAGGACCGGTTTCGCTCATGGCAAGCATTGTCAACTGATAAGGAATACAATAAAACAGTGATATTTATGCAAAAGTTAAGTGAGAAATACAAGGTATGACAAACAATTGGTATTACAACTAAGCAAATAAATTGAAGCAAAATAAAAGAAAAATAGACTATAAATAAAACGGTGAAGACCTCTTATCAATGCAAACTAAAACATCAAAAATCAATTAAGTATAAATTATCATTAACAAAGTAAAAGCCCAAAAATGAGTGCATTTAATAAGTAAATAATTCTTAATACGGAAAGAAAAATAACAATGTATTTTAGATCTACATAAATTTATGTAGAACTAAAATACATTATTATTTTTCTTTCCATATTATAATGGCGTTCTACCAAGTAAATGCCTACTCAATCAATAAATAATTCATGTCTGTCCACCATAATTAGATGTGGAAATACCGGTAATGAGTTCAAACCAAGTCACCAAGATGTGATCAATGCGACCATTTTACTCGGTACTGAAGCGGTTAGTATCGTTAGACAATTATGCTGTTTACAACTAATCAGTATTTCGTGGAACGTATTAATTAAGAGACATGTGTGTAAAACTGCGTTCCATTGTTTATATGAAAAAGACTACTAACATGGAAAAACAATTGATATTTTTTGACAGGTACTTAAAAGACTGCTGATAAATACAGGGAAACAATGAATGCGATCACAGTAAATAAAGGTTTCGTTTACCCTATATATAATACTAGTATTCGAACCCGGCTTCGCTCGGACTAGTTTGGGGCTATGTTCACCTCGGCGCGTAAATTCAGACGGGCCAAGTTGAAACAACTTTTTTCAAAATTCAAAAGTCTAGGTCAATTAAAATGGAATTAAAATGAACATTTCAGACTGGCATTGACATTTCACAGCCCCTTTCATATATTGACAGCCCCATTCTCGCCCATTAAAATGTCCAAATTCAAGGAAAAATCTAATTTGCTGTCAAAGAAATGTCAAACCTTCACGTAAATAAAAACATTAGTATATTAATAAAAGCCGGGAAAAGTTCAGTAGAAGACTAATTTATTACATTTTGACTAAATGTCTTCGCCGATAAAAAAATCAAACATATTTTCTTTCATATTCGTTTTTGTGGCAACTTAATGACCAACAAGGCAAAAGGGAATTACAGACCCACAGACATACATACGCCGTTTCGGTTTTATATATGTACTACTCGATACTCGAGTAATTGGAGTCTCTACACACACATTGATAACGAAACAAATTTACCGTCGAAACTTTCGCGAGCGAAATCAATTCGTTTGTTTGAACTTGCAACAACAATGCAAAAGGGAATTACAGACATACATCCCCCGTTTCGGTTTTATATATAAGATATATATTTTAGAGACTTATGAGCATTTTTCGTTTATTCTAAAATGGTAAAATACAACGATATACCTGGTTCGATATATATATATATTAGTAAATTATGGATATATGGTCACAGGACGGAATTTTTGTAAAGATTTATGAAAAATAAGCACATTAAAAGTCTTTAATTTTTTAATTTTTTATAATTGAAGATCCTTAAGAATACTTCGCAATAAGTGTGAAAAAGAGTTGTTTTAATTTACAGGAGCAAAAATGCAACCACAAACTACACAAATAATAATATTATAGAGATAGAGACAGTCATATAAGTTAATTATTTGATTAAAATAAAAAGAATAATTGTATTATAGGTTAATATAAAAAAAACAAATTCTTCTTTCAGAACTCATACAATAATCAGTAATATTCTTCGAATTTAATCATTTCGATTCCAAATTTTATAATAATCCACAAGAAATCAAAGTGTAAAGTCAAAACATAAAATTATAAGCCAGTATGTATAAATTTTTTGAGCTTAGCTCGAGAGGATTGGGATTCTGTCCCGTGACCATATATCCATAATGTACCTATATTTTTTATATATTAAAAATGGTCAGTAACCTTTATTTAAAATTAAAATGAAGATAAAAACGACGAACGGACTGGAAACTGACAATTTATTAAATTGTTGAAATAATGTTTTCTTCTTTATTGATTTTTAGTATTTTTTGGGAACGGACGTATTGATACAAGTGATATTCACGGGTCCTATTTTAGAGTATTTGCAAATAATAATGTTTTTATTAAAAAATAACGAGTATTTATATCATTTCAAAGGTTGGCTTAAAAAACTATGACATGCAATGTTATTAAATCACATCAAATATTCGTATTCTAAAATACAATTCATTGACGCTAAAATAACATTAATGAAAATTTCAATTAGAAATAAATTAACAATTACGTTTTAATGTTAAATGTTTATTGACTTATGATGTATCAACGTATATTATTTGTTTTATGATTTGAAAGCTAGACTGTAGACAAATATTAATTATTTCGTAAATAGCATTAACGATAATTCTATATGGAATTGTAATATTTTGAAAATAAGCTGTATCTATTTTTAAACTACACCGCTTATTAAAGATGTTATCTGGGAACAAGATCAACTTATTCCAAGTATTGTGGCAAAAAAAATACAAACAATATTATTAATCAAAATGAGATTTTTTTCGTTTTTATGATAAAATTAAACGTTTAGAAATAAGACATACCTTGATAAATAAAAAACATTATTCTTAATACGATTTGTAGATGTCTTAATGATATTAACTCAGCTTAGCTTTATATGGTGGTTTGTGTGTGGAACTATGGTTTTCTAAATAGGAAAAAAAAACCATTATTGGTACTTGACTAGTACTTTGAAAAACTAATGATTAATGCAGTTAAATGCGATTTTTTATATCTATTTGATGGAGCTTTTCTTACCTTCTTATGTTAGCGTCAAAGTTACCACTTATATTTCGAATTTTTTTCTTAGTTATATTTAAATATTCAAGTTGCACTTCTTGCCATCGTTGCTGACTGTTGGCGCAATCACTATTTTTTTTTAAAAATCACTCTCCGCTCCCAGGTGGGATCATATGAACTCCTCTCGGGGATTATCTCATCATTTTTTATTTCTACGAGAACTACGTGTACCTCTATTTTTCGAAGAAAGTAGGAATGGAAAGATACAACGAAAATGAAATGACTAGTTAGTTAGCTAATCGCTCGTGCAACGCGCCGCTTTTTAGGATCGGAAAGGTGGGTATGGATTTTTAGCAACTAAAACTGAAAATATCTTCTCGTACCGGAAATCGAACTTTGGCGGTCCGTCACGGAAGCCGACGACGTTCACAACTGCACCACGGATCAGACAATCGCTGAAGTAGTGAAAAATCCTTAGTGAAGCCAGTTCAAGAGGTCAGTTTACTTTATTCAAGAAGAATGGTTCTCTATATATTGATTGAGTAGGCATTTACTTGGTAGAACTCCATTATAATACGGTAAGAAAAATAACAATGTATTTTAGTTCTACATACATTATTTTATATATTTGTTGATAGCTATTTCGGCTTACGCCTTCGTCAGAACTATAGGCGTAAGCCGAAATAGCTATCAACAAATATATAAAATAATTTATGTAGTACTAAAATACATTGTTATTTTTCTTACCGTATTAGAATGGTTCTCGATCTAAAGCGATTCTCCGATGCATTCTCGTCATAATTATGCAGAAAAATTAAATGATGAATGCGATAAGAGCAGATTGAAGTTCCACTGTTCTTCTATTATTGAAAATATTCTGCATTTCTGTTATAATGAATGTTTAGATTCAGTGTAAATCAAAAACGTGACAAGCGATGATAATATTTCTAATGGCACGTAAACAGGTCGAGCTTTTATAAAAAGAACGAAGTAGGTTGTTTGAAAAAAAGCTTGGAAACTTGTATACTCTTTCGACCCAATTAGTAATATTTATGGTTGATGGCTCCGAAAGTAATTTCAGCCGTGGTGTGAACAATAGTTCCGCTTTTCCGTTGCTAAGGCGTCGAAACCTATAAATTTTGCCGTATACAGCCGCAAAAATTAAAAGTATTTCACAGGGTCACAACATTATCCGTCGAATAGGATTATTCATCCTGAAATAGAATGATGGAAATTATTACATGTCGTAAAAACGCGATGACGTCGTTTATTAATTTATCAAAGTGAAACCATATTTTTAGTTCAAACTTAAATTTTTAATAGCAGAGAAATTAGTTTTATTTTTCTTTAAAAATGGTCTAGAAATATATGGAGAGTAATGTCAAGATACTCAGTGAACACAACAATTATCGATGTTTAGTAATCAAGACGACATTTTGAAGTGATAACATTTTACTATAAATTATATATCTTTACACAAACAATGAAAATATTAAGCCCTTAATGCCATTTGAATCGTTTGATATAATTCAAACACACAAATAGGAAAAAAAATATTTTCAAATTTGAAAACAATATTAATTTAAATATGAAACAAAACTTAATATATAGTAATAAATTTCCATCTATAGAATATGTGCTTCAATCAACCGGACAGCAAATGGCATCTCATTTAATTGAGGATTTCGACTGGAGGTGCTTGATGGAATTTCAATGTCAAAAGAGTTCGTCGCTAACGACCAGAGTTTCGCCTTTCGGCATCTTCATGTATTTAAAGTGCATGAATAATCTTGAACTGACAGTCATTGAAATTCCATCAAGTGCCTTGAGTCGAGATCCTCAATCATTAATGTAGTAAAAATAATAACACATTTTTAGTACTTTTTCCACATGAGATTTATTTCATCAGGACCGGTTTTGCTCATGGCGAGCATTATCAACTGATAAGGAATACAATAAAACAGTGGTATTTATGCAAAAGTTAAGTATGAAAACAAGGTATGGCAAACAATTGGTAAAAAAACTAAGCAAATAAATTAAAGCAAATTACAAGAAAAATAGACTAAAAATAAAATGTTCAGGACCTCTTAGCAATGCAAAACTAACACAACCGGTCCTGATGAAATAAATGTCATGTGGAAAAAGTACTAAAAATGTGTTATTATTTTTATTATAATGCCTTTCCACCAAGTATTGACAGTGAACACCTTAAAAGTCATTAATGTAGTGTTTGAATAAACATAGTTTTAATATAATAAGTAATACTTAAAATTCAGTCGTTTAAGCTTTCTTTCGCTTAGTTGTGACGCTCGAAGATAATACAAGTCCTTGTCACGTTCAAGACGTGCATGCTTTTGGATACGAATTTTAAAGAAGATTAAAAAAACAACACGTGAGCAAGTTCATTCGGGGACTTGAACACTTGATGATGAAATGGATTATGGCGGAAGCGTCAGAGTATTACCAAATAAGTCTGACATTCGGTTTTAAATATGCGACCTACCAACTAAACGCAGAGCATTTTCTATCCACAACAATCATGATAACAGATACGTGAATAAGCTTTTAAATCATTTATGCATATTGATACTTTTCCAACATGAAAACTATGGGTAAATAATTGGAAATAGACGTCCGTGAAGTCACTGGCACCCTTGAAGTCGATATAGAAATGACGCTGATCATGGACAATTGATCGCAAGTTTGATCGACCATTTCGATAATTCATCAATTGACCACAGCTACAATAAATCACGCGATAGTTATGTATCAATTATATATGACACTTAAAGTATATAAGCGTTAAGATTAATATATAAGTGATGAATTATCCTTGTGATAAGTTCTTATTTTAAGCAGCCAATTTAATTCAAACATTAAGTAAATGAGAATCAAAGTTCAAAACGCTTTCTTTGTTGAGTAATAGTTATCATAAAATCTCTCCATTATCATCATCCACCGTTACTAATAAAGCATTCATGGAAACTTGGTTCCCGCTGCCCAAACATTTAACCTCTTTTCTCATTTATTCCAAGAGTAATTGACTGACCAGTCATTCGTAGTGAATACTATAATAGAGGCAGTGCCATTCTGCTTATATGGCACATCCGAATCGAGTCGTATATCTCATTTGTGAACACTAGTCCGGAGAATAAAACAAGGGTGGCACTAAACTAATTTTTTATATTATTTAAGTATAAAACCATTTAAATATTTTTAGAATAATTCAATAAATAGATAAGTTATACTTCCACATATATCAATACATCAGATTCAACAGAAAGATTTTTGCTTATAAGTTAACGTAACAAACATTAATAAAAGCGTCAGGTTAATAGCTGTTGGATCCACAGCGTACACAAAATCACGAGCTCGAATCCCAGTACAGACAGTTATATATATTTAATTATTTTAAAATGGGGAGTAGTACACTAACTAGCTAACTACAAGCTTTGTTTATACAATATTATTCTATCCGTACTCTATTCTTTAAAAAAAATATCAGTAAGTGAGAAAAGACCAGATTTCGTAGAAAACTTTTGTTCGACCGGGAGGGGACACAGTAAAAACAACTACTCTTCTTTATATACTTTTATTCTTAAAATCATCTATTAATTGTACTTAATACGAGCAAGATCAATATCAACTATTTAGTGTTTTTTTAAATCTAGATTATAGAAGTCTCTCGCATCTGAACTCATATCTGGTCTTCAAAAATTCACTACCGATTGCTTAATTATTTTACTGGTCTGCTATATTTTAGAGGGAGAGAAAGAGAGACCGTTCATTCAATTTTTTCATATAGTTTTCCGCAATTTTGTATCATTCTTTTATTCGATAAAGTTTCTCATACCTCAATACGAATTAACTATAACAATTGATAACTTTTTCAGGATAAATGCGGTAATTCGATAAACCAAAAATATATATTTAACTACCATCTGATATTTTTATAAATTGTGTTTTTGAAAACATTATTTAATACGGTGAGAAAAATAACAATGTATTTTAACTATACGGAAATTATTTTATATTATTATTATATTGGAGTTCACCGTATTATATTGGAGTTCTACCAAGTAAATGCCAACTCAATCAAAAGACAATATTTAAATTTACATTATTTAAAGTCGTTGCATCATAATATATCAACAATAAAATCATCTCATCTAGTGTGATGTGTTATTTTAAATTAAAAACAGAAAGTATTATAAGGGAAATCCTTTTGCTAACCCTAAAACGTATCCACAGAGGACGGACAAAAATTCACTACCGATTGGTTAATTATTTTACTGGTCTGCTATATTTAAGAGAGAGAGAGAGAGAGAGAGGACCGTTCATTCAATTTTTTTCATATAGTTTTCCGCAATTTTGTATCATTCTTTTATTCGATAAAGTTTCTCATACCTCAATGCGAATTAACTATAACAATTGATAACTTTTTCAGGATAAATGCGGTAATTCGATAAACCAAAAATGTATATTTAACTAGCATCTGATATTTTTATAAATAGAAAACATTATTTAATACTAATTATACGGAAATTATTTTATATTATTATTATATTGGAGTTCACCGTATTATATTGGAGTTCTACCAAGTAAATGCCAACTCAATCAAAAGACAATATTTAAATTTACATTATTTAAAGTCGTTGCATCATAATATATCAACAATACAATCATCTCATCTAGTGTGATGTGTTATTTTAAATTAAAAACAGAAAGTATTATAAGGGAAATCCTTTTGCTAACCCTAAAACGTATCCACAGAGGACGGACCATCGCAAATCGGCTGGGCAGAGAAAATTGCTGATTGGACATCATTCGAAACTAATAAAAGCTGATTATAAAAATTGTTACCGGCATTCAGTCCCACTCTGGCCTAATGCCTTGTTCTTTAGCCCAACAAATGCCCCATCCGAAGGGTCAACTGGAATGCGATGAATGATTATTCAAGGAACTTAGCTCGTTTCACACGGGTCCCTGACTTCAATTATGACAGATCCCTTTCTGGAGTTATTTTCGTCCAACTTTACTCGCTTTTTTGTGTATAAAAAATCCTTTGTTCTTTTTGATAAGAAACTTTTAATTTGAGTGTCCTGTTGTATAACTGATGGTTAATTATTTTATGTAAACGTTTATTTAATATTGTTAAGTTCCTTGATTAAGTGACATCTTCTTTCTATACATTTGATTCAATTAATAAATATAAATATTTATTTATTTCATTTAATAAAACACACTTTACACCACTACTTCCACATGCATTCTGATAAATATCAGGGCATGTTTTTCTCATCGCTGGCATTGTCAACTGGTGAAATATACAGTAAAACAAAGTGATATATATCAAAAAGAGAAACAAACATATAACAAACAATTGGTAAAAAAAATTATCGATAATATAGATATACATAAGAAGCTTTCACTAAAATGGTGTTAACTGTGAATCTTTCGAGGAAAGACATTATATAAATGTGTAGTTATAAAAGTTCTTTTTATAAGGACGCTTAGTTTTGAAATGTAAATAAAACAAGTTGTTTGTGAGATTTCGACTAAATTTTAATTTCATTTGTAAGTATATTTTACGGTATTAAATATGGAATATAGTATCAAATGTCTGCCAATATCCATTCATTATAAAATGGGCCATGTCGCTAAAGTTGACTTTTTTGACAAATTTGGGTAAACTTCCAACTGCTCCAGAACCCAATCAGACGTTGTCTGTGGTCGTTTACCTGAAGGTCCTTGGTTAGTTGGATTTTATACGGGTGCAGACATAAGGCCCGATTCAAAATTCGCCAAGTTGAAGTCGCAGAAAAGCCAAGTTCTTGTGAACAACGAGAAATAAGCTGCCTTGGGTTTTCCTGTACACTTTCACACACAGCAGCAATGTTTTCACCAGATATTGTATTTTGATGACGTACAGGTAGGTGTTGGCCGATTATTTACCAAACTGGTTGACTCAAATTTGGCCACTAAAAAATGAATAATCTACTCGGCAGGATAAAGTAATATATTTTGAGCGTCCCTATTGAAATACCCTTTACATAGGTACAGTTAAATTATCAATAATAAAAACTATGATGATAATTTTAAGTAATCAATAAAAATGTTTTCGCTCCCAATGTGGAGTTTATGTATGTTGTTATAGTGGGGTAATATAATAATATCACAAGTTTTTTTATCTACGAGACCTGCTTGTTACTCTGTCGCAAAACCCTTTTTATTCCGACAAGACTAGGGATAGAAAGGATAATGCTATAACAGGACAAGTGGCTATCTAGTCGGTCTCGCTACACCACATTTAGAGAATCGGACGGGTGCGATGTTTTTTTTTGAAAATACATTGAAAAAAATGCTACTCGGCTCAAACCTATGAAGATAATTACACAATAATTTTTACATTGAATATTTAATACATAAAAATCAATATTTGTTTGTTTGTTCGTATTTTATGCGTTGCATACCGTTCATCCGATTGCGATAAAACTTTGTCAACTTATTGCTTACACTTGCGCAAATGTTATAGGAATAGTGAAATAAACTTATAGTACCTAGGTTTTTTATATAAACGTCAATGTTTTTTCATATTTTATGCTCTGGCATACCGTTAATTTTGACAACTTAGCAGTAAGTAGCTCTTGCGCATAGGTTATAGGCATAGTACAATTAGCTTTCAGTAGGTGGCGCGTGTGTCAACCCATAGACAATCGGCAAAAGACAAACAGCAAACGTCAAACGGCAAATATCATCGATACCGATCAATGTTAGTGAAATTCAATCGAAATTATTTATCTAAAATATTGTGCATCCGAAAGCACTTCAGTAATCACAAACACTTTCTTTCTTTGAGTGGTATTGGAATATGGAAAAAATATATATCACCAGTCAAATAATTTGAAAATATCGTTTGTGATAATAATGTCTCTTTACTCTAAATCATAAATGGGCATCTACTGGCCCGCCGGGCTATTTTGTCCGGCCCTTATATATCTGGGCAACATAATTGAAAAATAAATTAATAGTTCCAAGGAGGATTTTTTTTTTAAAACCATTTTCCTAGTCTATCAGCTCATACAAACAACACATATACAGTCGTGGCAATAGAAATCCGCGCACCCTTCACAATTCTATTCATTTGCGAAAATTTCCTGGAAATCTATACCGATTTCCATTTTTTTCCTTTCCGATTGATTGTAAAGTAAAATAATAGCCATATTTTGAAAAGCATGTGAGATTTGAAGGCTTCAACGGCTGTTTCGGATTTCTTTTGGCGCGACTGTAATTCTTATGGAGATGAACTGAAGGCACTAATAGAGCAATATGATACAAGGCTTACTGACTTCCAAAACAATGACCCCACATTCGCTATATTTGCTAGTCTGATAGATTCAGATGTAAAAAATGTGCCAGCAAATTTGCAGATGGAACTTATTGAGCTTTAGGGGGATTTATTGCTAAAACCACAATTTAACAACATTGTTTGACGGATTTTTATAAATTATATTTGGTGGATGAATAATATAGAAATGTCCGCGCATTTGCAAGAAAAATCATTTGTATTTTAAGCAGCACATATATGTGTATTCAGTTTTTTTCGAGGATGAAACACACTAAATCAAAAATTCGAACGAGGATAACAAATGAAAATCTCGAAAATTCTATGCGATTATCCTTAAGCAATATCATCGCCAATATGAAGAGTCTCATAATTCAAGTACAAGGCCAATCTTACTTTCACACTCAGCCACACTAAATTTTGTAATTAGTAATATTAATATTATGTCGAGTTTTATTGAATTAAATATAACTTATGTGTAGTAATTTGGTCCGGCCCTTGACTCGAAGACGGAATGACAATCCGGCCCCAGACCTAGGAAAGGTTGCCCATGCCTGCTCTAAATAAACTGCTGAACTTTTTTTATATTGTATTGAATCTAACGTATACCATAAAAGGCAATCTTCAGTAAACCATGTAATTTATAGATGCATTTAAATAAATTATTGACAGTAATACTCCCCAAAACTGATGACTCAGAATTACTTATTTTCATTTTTACAAAATCTATCGTGCATGTCTCGCGGTAAAAAACTTATTTAACATTTACCCAAATATGCAAACAATGGGCTATATAAAACATCCAAGCTGGTCTCGATAAAAGGTATCTCTGAAAAATAAACGGCTTCCCAATAAAAAGCCTGTTTTTCTATCACAAAAATTGGGTTGTAAATATTCATCAAACAACAGGAAATTTGAAAAATAACTTCGCGCGGACCAATTTTATTGGAAACTTTCAAGCTAGGTACAGACACGCTTTATGAAATATTTTTTTTTATATTTATATCCATCCCTTTAAGAAATTGAAGATTTAGAGAGAAAAGTTTTATTTATTAAATTAAAACACAATACTCTCACAATGACAAATTAAAATTATTGTTCAGTGAACAAGTTTCTTGGATAACGTATTTATCATTATCTTTCAACACGGTGAAAAAATGTCAATGTATTTTAGTCCTACTGAAATTATATTTTACTTATATGGTAGATAGCTATTTCAGATTCAGTCGTAACTATGTTTAAACATACATTTTTTTTTTTATCTATAGGGTACAGGGTACACAATATTTTTTCTCTTCTGTTTTAACCTAGCCATCACTAACGGTATAGATTTTGTCCCAATAGCTACTTTATCTTAATACTAGTGATACGATGTCTAAACTTTTGGTATTCTTAAATCATAGTTTTTTACACATTTTGCAGAAAAAAAATATGGTATTTATCGGCCAGTTGCGCCGTAATCGATTAAAAAAGAGAAGAAGTCGGAATTTTTCATTCTGATAGTTGATGTTAGCAATCGCTGGGAATTGCTTACATAAAATTTCACGCCCATAAGCGATAAGACAACGTGACCATAGCGAGTCATAGATAACATGGACGGAGTGTTTCATATCTGGCTACAATAAAAAGCGATAAGATAAGAGATAAGGCCATGTGACTTCATGCATGGTTATTGGCTTGTTAGTCACCGGCTTTGACCGGATTGAACAAATCTGTACGTACCGGGACTTGAAACCGAGCGGTCCGTCACCTTCGACACGTTTCGGTCCGATCCGTTCGTCGGAAGTCAATAACGTTGACCACTGCACCACGCATCGGACCACTGTCAATACTTTGTGGAAAGACATGGTATAAATAATAAAACATTTTTTTGTACTTATTTAACAAAAAAATGTATTTCTATGAGGAGTGGTTTCACTCATCACGATCGAAACCAGTCCTCATAAAAATATATGATAATGCTCGAGATGAGCGAAACCAGTGCTGATCTAAATAAGTTTAGTAAAAATATGTACAAAAAATGTTTTGTTGTTTTTTTTACGTTTATAGTATGTGTACAAATTCACTTCTTCACAGCGCTCTTAGTACACGAGTTCTGTGTAGCCGAAGATAGTAAAACTTTCTCATGATAATTTTTCTTCAGAGGGCATTTAATCTCGTCGATAGGCGGTCAGGTAGCATGCTGTTTTTTTATTCGATAAATAAATAGAGGACGTCCCAATACGGCCCTCGATATAAAAAGCTAATATCCGCAAAGTTGCCAACCTTAGTTGGTTCCGACTACAAAAAAGGTCGCCGTAAAACACGAACACAACAAGAGCCACTTACGCATAAAAGGTCCTCTTCCCGATCAATATGCTGTCATAACGCTTTTTTCCATATACACCTAAACCTTTTTTTGTGCGGTAGATGCGTTCCGCGGAAAATTGCACAAAAAAAGCTATGACTTAATATGGGAACATAACATGTACAAGGACGCACGTGGCATGGCCACAATGTAATAAACAGATGAAACACTGGATTTTGCACGTAAAATATCTGAACAACGTGCTGTTAATTACGTTAGTATTAGAGACTCAAATTCGTCAGTCTGTGATGACAAGAAAGAAAATAAAATAGTAAAAAGTCATCTTAATCTTATATATAAAACCGAAACGGCGTATGTATGTATGTGGGTCTGTAATTCCCTTTTGCATTTTGTTGCAAGTTGCCATAAAAACGAATATGAAAGAAAATATGTTTGAATTTTTATCGGCGAAGACATTTAGTCAACATGTAATAAATTAGTCTTCTACCAACTTTTTCCCGGCTTTTATTAATATAATAATGTTTAGTATTTACGTGAAGGTATTATTTGACATTTCTTTGACAGCAAATTAGATTTTTTCTTTGAATTTGGACATTTTAATGGGCGAGAATGGGGCTTTCATCAAATTAAATAAAGTTTGTGATTTTATTTGAACTCTATTTTGGATGTTAGATTTTGTGATATAATTATGTCGAATGATATAACATTAAATAATTATTGGTCGCTTAGTCCGAGCGACGCCGGGTAGCAATACTAGTAATATATATTTTGGTGCTTCTGGAACTACTCGGGTGTTTAAAAATTGTACTGCTCGATACTTGAGTAGTTGAGATGTCGAGTTATTGGAGTCTCTAGTTAGTACATTACATATTTACGTTGAAAAAGTTCCAAAAATATATTTAAAAAATAAATTAAGCTTGCATTTAAAAAACCGCATAACATTTAAATCGCACAAAAAGAGGTTGTTTGGGTGTATATCTTTTCCAACTGCGATAATTTAGTGTCTATTAATCAGGCACTCAGTCTTTTAGCTATTTTTTGTATTTCTATGGCTTGTACAGTTTGTTATTGTTATTTCCCCAATATTATAGTGGCCTATTAGATAAAAAATGTATCTCAATATAACAAATAACATATTACGTTATCTTTCAAAGATGATAAGGTATGTTATGAGAAGAAGGCACGAAGATAGTTCAATACGAATTTAAATTACACAAAACACATTAGAATAAATTAATAAATCACCTTCAAAATTCGTGAAAAAATATTATATCTGTTAAAAAATAACAAAAATTGATTAAATGCGAAATTGTTTTTTCACTCTCCTAAAAAGTAAAGATTTTTTGAGTTTCTTTATCCCTAAGGGTCCATTAGCTTATGTTCTGAAAATATCAATAAAAATTCCTTCTGTTGCATTTTTCATTACATCTAAATTCTAACTCTTTTTTTTCGTATTTTTTTTTTCGAAAAACAAGTATGGATGTAAAGCAGAACACCTCCATTGCGTATACTATTAGCTTCTTGGTAAATATTGCATTAATCAATGATAATATAATATTATTCTTAGGTACGACACCTTACCTCTCGGCTGTCAATTTTATTCGAGGAAGGAAGCAACCCCGAACTATCATCTTTTCATCGACGAGTATAAAACATTATTACTGAAAATATCTATACGTACATACATGCATGGGTTAGAGTCCTTAGGCAATTTGATGATATTTTTCATCCCGGCCTGATCGGCTGGAAAAGCCGTCGGATAAAATTTATGTGAAAAGCTTAAGACTCACGATACATTATTTTGATAACATTTAAAAAATGTTTTTTTTTACACATCTATTACGAAGTGGCCGCTTATGTTGTGCCTTATTATATAACGCCATTATATAAAATCATTTTTTTCGTATATTTTTTATACTCGTAACATTATTTATAATTTCGTTCAGAAACTTAATATCACATACTTTCAAGGTGTTAACTGAAAATTTTTGGTGGATAGACATTATATTTTAATAAATAAAACGCATTTTTACAACTTTTTCCACATACTAACTAGTATATATTTGGGTGAACAAGTTGGTTGACCCACCACCTTTCCTTTATGTGTGTCCAGCCACCTTCTATAACGCTATACGATCAAGAAAGGAAACTAATTTACTCCTCACTTACTTGGCCCGAGACAGAGCTGAACGGAACTGATCTTTTTACCATGCACTAAAGTGCCTAAAGAAAAGAAAAATAGAAAGGAAAAAAAGAAAATGTGACTTGCTCATTCACTTTGTTAAAGTGATATTAACCGAATGGCTGCCACAGACGTCTTAAGACGCGAACTTTTCCGTGAACGGCACACCAAAATCAATTGTAACTGATGAGTAGTAAATATTTTAATTTTTGTTATTATGTATTAATGACGGCACAATCGCATCGTAATCGGCAAGTTTTTACAAATAAACATATTAAAAGATATATTTAGAACATATAATTTTTACAATAAAATTCGTGGCGTGGGAGGTACTGCCACACATGCACACGCTGGCAGTTAAAAGATTAAGTATCCTATGAATCCGTGGAGTTAAATCTACTTCGCGTTGAATTTGAAAAGGAATCTAAGAGTATCCCGTTACCCATATGATGTTGCAAATTTATCGAATGCCTCAAAATTATCCTTGGTTGTACTAAAAAACATCACAAATATATGAAAAAGTATACCAAAAAAAACATAAGTAATTAATGTTATTAAAATATGTAAATATCGTATAATAGATTAAGCTATCTTTTCCGATACTTATACTAACAAGGTTGTATTAGTATTCAATGGTAGCAGTGACGGCTGGTGACGGGGTGTTAGGTGAAGATTCAACCATTTTTGCAAGAGTTCTTTCCTATTCATTGGATTTTAAAACACTTCTATAGCATGGACTTTCAATTTAGATGTTCGCAATACCAACTGTTTCTCTTCCGTAGTGCGGAAAAATAGTTGAATCTTCCTTTTGCACCCCCCAGCACCCCGTCACCAGCCGTCACTGGTAACGGGCATCTAGATATTCTATTGAGGCGCAATATTTGTGAAATGCAAAGCCCATAAGGTTATCAGAAATCGGACATGATCCTGAGCACGAGTCATGAGACGGCAGATAGCTCTGATTATAATCCCCAAAGGACGTTCAAAAAAATAAGCCCCAGCGCTCCGATCGTTACCAACTTAACGCCATTGTAATCGCAGCAGCCCGAAATTCCATTTGTCATAGTGACTTGTCATGGAACAACTCTATTTGAGCAGTATTCAACAAAAAACACACCGGCCTCAGAGATCGGCAACCTTTGTGTACATATTGTGCGTTGAATATTGATCCTTGCTTATCATTGGTAGGTTAACATTTTTTTTACCATTTACTTGATATTTTTGCCGAAAATGACCTTTTGGTAGGAAAGTCTTGTATTTACCGCATTCAATATATAATATATGAATGCGGTAAATATAAAAATAAATGCGGAGAAGCTAATTTTCAAAAGTGGACAATTACAAAATACTTTTTTTCAACTACCAGTTTTAGATTAAACTTTTGAGACCTTTTTTATTCACATGAAAGAGTTTGAATTGGTACACATTACCCGTAATTCCTTAATTTAAAACATATGTTAAAAATATTAATAGTAAACACAAATTTATGAGGAAAAAGTAATGAAAATATCTCACATTTTATTCGAGGATGGATGAATTTCAGAATTATCTATGGTTGAATAACGGAGTTAATTGTAATACGATAAAAGACAGTCAAGTAAGAAGCTTATTTTTTACAAGTGTGAGAAAATTCTTCTATTTATTTCATATACATTAAAAAATATGCGATTTGAGATTCGAGTCCCAATTCAATAAATCGTGATTTGACTATTCGTTACCCTACTTTTAAAAGGTTATTATTTACAGTTTTGCCTAAAATGACCTTTTGGTCGAAAAATATTGTATTTACCGCATTCTATTATATATGAGAATTTCAGAATTATCTATGGTTGATTAACGGAGTTAGCAGAGTTCCGGAGTTGCACTGCATCTGCACACTTTTTACTAAATTTATTTGACATAGTTCTAAGAATGTCATCATAAGATCTTTAAGATCATTATTTTTCAGTGAAAGAATAAGTAATTTGAAACATTTTTACTTGCTCATTGTTACAAGTGAATTCTGATCAATCGAAACTTCAAACGCTCATATCTCAAAAGACTGTCAAGAACAGTTAGAACATTTTCAATGTAAGGTGTCGATGTGTATATTGAAATATTATATTTTATAATTGTGACACGTGTTTCGCCATATGCTCAACACAATAATCCATATGCTCAACACAAGGAGCGGTTGTGGCTGAAAGCAAATACGTCATATGTGTCTTAATATATTTTGTTTCAGACGCTTACATAAATACGAGTGAATAGATCACTGGTTATAAGTTTCATTTTTATAAACAAACTTTTTTTTTATTTATCATAATATTCGATAAAATATTAATTCACGGCTGGCGACCTCTGAATATTACTGTCCCTACTAATCAAGATTTAGAGAATTGCTTGAAGAGCATTTTCCTTTTCGTCAAATTTAATGAAAAAGAAAAGTACGACCCATATTTGGGCACCGAACGACCTAAATTTGGAACTATCTCCATTCCTCTCATTCTAATCAACTCTTTGACATCACATCTGAGACAGCTAGATATAATATCAAAAAAAAGACTCATTTAATATCATTTATTTTTCATACGTGAGTGTCTCTAATATGATGTGAATTACAAAGACTTCTTTCACAATAAAAAATATCCAATGTCACATTTGATAAAAGGTTTTAAAAATTATAAGACTTTTAGTATTTTTTTTGTTTTGACAGTAACTGAATTGTGACACAAGAGAGTCCAGTCTATTTATTTCATGAAAGCTTATAAAAAAATACATTTCAAAAAAATGTGTTAAGTTAACACCAAAAATATTTTACAGTGAGAAAATAACAATGTATTTTAATTCTAAAGAATATATTTTGGATATTTGTTGATAGCTATTTCGGCTTACGCCCTCGTTAGAACTATGTTTTAAACGTGCATTAGATCATGCATATATACTGTTTAGACAGGGTACACAATACATCTTCTTCTCTGTTCCAACATCTTGAATTTAATTTTGTAATAATAGGTTACTGAATGTGACAAATTGATTTGTAACATTCAATAACTTATTATCAACAAATATATAAAATATTTTTTGTAGAATAAAAATACATTTTTATTTTTCTCACCGTATTATAATGGAGTTCTACCAAGTAAATGCCAACTCAATTAACCAATTTTTTGTATGGTTAGAATGCTTAGCTTGTCTTTGTGTCTGCTTTCATATTTGTGTCTTGAATTGCTTTGTTTATGTAATTGCTAACTTTCATCCTGTTCTTATATTATTTTATGACAAGTGGCGTAAATTGCACACATCGATTCGAATCATTCTTACTGTATGAACATTCGTGTATATATACAGACTGGCCACTAGGGATTTCAACTCGGATATTCGAATATTCGATATCCAGTTATATTCGGCCCTTTTAAACTATTCGATATTCGGATATTTGGTAAAATATTCGGATAGTATTCGTTATAATTTTTGACGAAATATTTTACAAAATTGAGGAATCCTCACAATTTCTCCACATTTAAAAAAATAATTATGAATATCCCAGGTAGTGGTTTTTTTTGCCTTCGCCCTTCTCGGGTGCTATCAATATCTTATCATAAAACTTTATTACAACGAGCCGGCTAGGACTCGTTGTAATAAAAACTCTAATTTCATTTATTAAGCAGCTGCAAAATTTTTATATTGTAATACAATGGAACGGTATTGAAATGTGTATTTATATGTTTTGTCACTATCTAAGATTTTACAAAATTGAGAAAAAATTTTGTCTTAAATTATTAGAAAATGTATAGTAAACAAGGAATCGTTAATCGTGCAACAACTCTATTTTCGTGCGAGCTATACGATTATTTATTAACAACTCGGAAATCGAGACCACCGTCGGCTTGATAAAGCAACTGGCTATTTCTTGTTTATAAAAATATGTTTTTTAAATCACAATTTTGTTCATAATTCTAATACTATTGTACAAAAGTTTAGCCATGTCAAAAATATCCGGATAGCTTAAGTTTTACTATTCAATATTCGAATAGTTGATTTTGACAAATAGTTGGAATCCCTACTGACCACGCCACGTTACTTATGCACTCGAAAGAGTGGCGTTGTGTCCTGAATGACACCGACAAAAAAAAGATTGCCAGAGTTCGGAAATTTTTAATTTCCTAATTTGATATGCACTGAACGCGCGGGCTAAGTTCGGTAGGTGGATTCTCATGTCATAGGTGAGAATCCATCAATGTTTCGTTGGATTTCTTATCAGTTGCTTATGCTCGCCATGAGCAAAACCGGTCCTGATCCAATAAATTTTATGTGGATTAAGTACTAAAAATATTTTATTATAATAATAAGATGATTTAGAAAAATACATTTCGAATGATTGCTGCGTTTATATGGCGTTTTTTTATAAAGCAATAAAATGACGTAATCTGATACCCAATCCGATGAAATGACATTTTTCTTGCTGTTCTTGAGTCAAAGTATGTTTCATCACCCCATAGCCGATATCTTTTAGATGAAAAAAGTTCGATGGCCATCAGGATAGCATGGCAAATCAACATTAGAATGAGATGTCCATCACTTTTGTTTGATACAAGTGCTCCAGATCGCTCGACATATCATCGCTGTGGGATTGGTTTCTCGAATATCCATTTACAAAAACAAATCTTATGTTTCCGATACGCAAAACCGAAAATAATTCAGAGCTTCGACTGAATGTGCTTTTCAATTTCAAATTTGAATCGTTGAAATTTTGTCAGTTCAAGTAAATACGTGCACATGAAATGTCTGAGATGCCGAAAGGTGAAACCCGGTTCGCTAGCGACAAAACTCATGGAAAAGTACAAAATTCAAACGCTTCAAATAAAAAATAAAAAATACTTTCAAATTCAAATGTTAACCATATGGCCTGTTATGGAGGTATCTGAACATATTTTTTTCGAAAAGAAATGCATGTTACTCGTTCATTCAACCTCCTTATGTTTTATGAGAGTAAGGATAGAAGGGATAAAGCTAGTACATGACTGATGGTAAGCTAGCTTCTTTCATTACGTCTATGGGATCGGATATAGGGAATATAAGGGGAGCACATTTACCCATGCTTTCAAACAAAAACGAATTAACAACTGAAAAATTGCTGCTCATAATGGGAATCGAATCAGTAAAGTCCGTTACGGAAGCCAGCGTAAAGTTAATTATTGACCAATGCACCACGGACCCGACGGATCCATTTACATATTATTTTTGGCATTTTGATTAATTATTATCAGTCGATTCTTGTCATTTTTCTTTCGCCCATTGTTCATTACACTTTTTTTTATTTCCCATTTTTATATAAATAACCCTGTTTCAACTTTTATGTCATAGAACAAAATTTTTTGCGATGAGCGAAAATAGAGAATTAGAAAACGTACAAGTTGCGGTGCTGGTCTTTGTTTGTAGCAATCTTTTATTTTGCTAATGCTTTTTATTGTACCACATATGTGGGGCTGACTTGTTTTAGAGATATAACTACTTTTATAAGAGTTACGGATCGCGTGGATATTTTCAAAAAATGCCCGGGTGTTTAAAGGTTAAAAGCGTTAGAAACGATTATGCTTGTTTTAAATGTGTTCTTTAATTATACTGAGACGACCAGGGTTTCTTCCTCAATCTGACAGCAACAGACAGCATCCTCCATAGCGTTCGATGAAAGAACTAAGGAACAGGATGGGAAGAAAGGTATCTCTTGTAAAGATTTCAATCGGTATTATCTTGACCGTACTCTATCCGAGAGTAGGCTAGTTTATTTTCTTCAAATTTGATTACAAAACACAGATACAATTGCAGAGTTGCGACTACAGAAATACTATTGCAGTTAAAACCACATTTAAAAGCGTATGACCAAAACGATTATATTGCGACTTCCTACCGCCCGACGGCAGGAAGCGACACGACTGTCGGTTTTGGATGAACGATCACGACTGAGCTAATTCGGCTTTAAACAGGCGTATTTATACAGTACGATTCTAGTGTTCGAAGAGCTCGATCAATCGACGCGAAGCGGTCGCGCCTGAACCGAACGAGAGACGTCGTTTCTAGAAGTCGGTTACAAGATTTTATAACATTTTAGTGAATTTATTCGCGTTATATTAATCGTTTAGGTCTTATTATCATTGATTGAGGTGATAATAAGATCGTCCGAGAGAGTTCTGATACCCTACAACATCATGCGGTAGCAAACAAACATAATAAATATTAATGCTGAGCTGAAATTTGGCACAGCTAACACACCAATTTGAGTGCGAAGATTTCATGTGAACGAATTAATTGAATGTGTTTTTTCTGTCAACAGTGACTGAGTGGTATCTGACAAATTGACCCATTTTCCTCATTCTTACTTGCTCCACTAAAGATTAACTAGTCAAACTCTAATTCGTTAGTTGCGAACCACTGGGTCAAGAACGAACCTCTGGATGTCGATCTGTAATTAGGTCAAGAGTGATAATATTTCTGTTTCTTTGCTACTATACGAGGAGTGAATATATTATGAATATATCTGATTTATTTGAAAATTTGTTATTTTAACATTGAATAATAAATGAAACGTTTTCAAGCATGCCCTCTCTCAATTTGAAGCATATAGTATTTTTATTTAGGCATGTATTTAGTGGGTCAGTAAATAATTCAAGTTTTGGTCTATTAAATAAATAAATGGTCAGTTAAAAATCAAAATGGTCAGTTAATATTATAAACGGTCAGTTGTCATTTTATCAGTGTGAATGTGGTCATAAACGGTCAATATATTTTAATGGTTAGTTATTTATTAAAAATGGTTAGTATTAAATTTAAAGTCACCTTTTTTTAAGTTTTAGTTTGACAGCTTGTGAATTTTATCAAATATGGTCGTAATAGGCAAATTTATGTCATATTCTTTTTATTTTAACTAACCATTTATTATTTTAACTGACCATTTATTATTTTTAACTGACCGTTTTAAGTATTTATTACTGACCGTTTTACGTATTTATTACTGGCAAATTTATCGAATTAAAAACTGACCAAATAATTGTACATAAACTTATTTATATAAAATTTATATGATATTATATACATAATTTTCAAAACTGATCAATTCAAATTATTTTTTTTTAACTGCCAATTTTAGATTAAAATTTTTAGTCCTTTTTTATAAACATCGAAAAGTTTGCATTTTTAAACATTATCTGTAATTCCTTAATTTAAGACAAACTTATGAGGAAAAATTAATGAACATATCTCACTTTCTCAGTTTGTCAACAAATAGATTTGACCAAATTTTGAAATTTACCTCCTGATATATTTATACATATCGATCCTTCCAATCCAAAAGGGCGTTAGTGAAAAATCGCTACGCTCAGAGAGCAAAAAGGGTGAAAAAATAATTGAATTGGCATTTTCTTGGTAGAACTCCATTTTAATGGGGTGAAAAAACATTTTTTCACCGCATTAAAAAATGTTATGTCAATTAGAATAACTTCATTTCTTTCTATGTATTATACATAGGTATTGGAGTTATTTTTAAGAGCATCGTTTTGGCGGTATGTGCGATTTTTTTTTGTGAATCTTATCCCATATTTAACTCAGAATCACCAAAACGTTACTAACGCTCTTTTGGCTTGGTTGGGACAAAAGAAGTCAACCGAGTGAGTGCCGATAAAGTTAACTATGATACACAAAAAATAGTACTCGTCTGAACTCACTCATGTCAATGTGAAATATGTCTACAACCGGAGCAATACCACTTAAAATCATTTAAGCTCTTCTTAGTGGCAACCCTATTGGCAGGCTAGTTCTACTTCTTGGAATAACAAACAATTCATCTTGATAGAAAGCTCTACAAGAACTGACTGTGAGTTAATCAATCACGTTGTGTCACATGTTGAGAATTTAACAGAAGGGAGAGAATATAACCTCCTCACAGATCAATTTAAGTCATATTTTAAGAATAAAATAATTCTTAACATGCCATGCTAAAAAAATAACTTGTTGAGGCGTGAAGTAACCTTCAGTCGACCACTTTGAACTTTCATTATTTTACCTTTGTTTGATGCTCGAAAAAAAATATTGATCTGCCTTGAAACATAATATATTTTTTAACCATGTCCTCTCCCAACTTGCAGCATAAGGCTTCTTCACGGAGTTTATCTCAACATGCTTATTTCTATGATAACTACTTGTTACTTGCGTGAGAATGGATTGAAAAGATACAAGTACTAGGACAGAACTAGTGGTAAGCTAATCGCTCTCACTATTTATCGCTTTTTGGGTTCGGAAGGTTGGGAAAGAATTAAAACAACACAAAGGCCCATTCCTTCGAACAGAAACGATTTAACGTTTGAAAAAACTGCTCGTATCAGGATTCGAACCCAGGCGGTTCGTTACGGTAGTCAACGACATTAACCACTACACCACAGACCGGGCATATAAATTGAAATATATACATGGTCGAAATCATTTTCACATTTATTCAATAAATTACCATTTCTCAACTTGCTGTCGCTATTGCATTGCTAAGCCAGTATAAAGCGTGTTAACTGGAATTTAAACTGAATTCGAACCCGTAGAAAAAATCACAAAATATTTAACTTAGCTGGTTTTGTGCTATTTTTAACATTATTGTTGTAAGGTTGTTTTCGTAATGTTTTCCCATTTCTTATAAACAATGTAATGAAATACATTTAAAATAATACTTAACATACTGATTATATATAATAATAACAGTATGATTCTTTTATAAATCATTATTTTCAAACCGGTGCAAATTTTATAGTATCGTTTGCATTGAAAGCGGTAGCAGTTGTAAGTTTTCAGATTTATTATTTATCGCTTGCAATATTGTGCAGGCATTTTATGTGCACAATATCATAACAATGCCTTTCAGAAACGCGGAGTTGCTCGAAGTTATACAAGTGAGCTACTCATAAATCAGTTAAACATGATTTAAACTAATAATAATGTCATGCAGAGGGACCAAAAATCACGCACCATCACAATTTTTTTTTTGAAATTATACATTTTTGATGATCGACTCCTTGTGAAGTTTATCTCGACATACATTTTCTACGAGAACTGCTTGTTGCTTAACCCTTCTTTTTTTCAAAAGACTAACACAGTACATGTAAACTCAAGCTATGAAATAAACCGTTCTGTGATTTTCCTAAACGAAATCTTAAACATAACAACAAATACATCAAACATAAGTATTGAGAAAAAAGCTTTTTTAATATTCACAACATCGTGCATTCAAATATGAAACAAAACACAAAGCTTATTGCTAAATATATTTTTTATATATAATATGTGGACAGCTCTTGAAACTGGCATCGCGTATGTTCACCGAATGCACTGCCTGTTAAGGTGGACATCTTCAGCAGTGAACTCTGTGCATTTTAAAAAAATTCTTAAGTAATGTTTATGTTTACTTGCTTGGTGGAATGGCGTTATAATAAAAATAATTAAAACATTATTGATACTTATTTCACATTAAATTTATTAGATCAGTTGATAATGTTCGCCATGAGCGAAACCGGTCCTAATCTAATAAATTTAATTTGGAATAAGTACTAAAAATGTTTTATTATTTTTATTATACAATGTTAGGTATATTATATATGTATTGTACTTGTCAAATTCATGGCACATCGACGTCAGCTGTAATGACACTTTTTCAATTTATTAAGAAATGTTTTATAAGATTAAGATTTAATTTTTAATTGTGTATGCATAGCTTGTAGCACTCTGTACACTTCGTCAGATTCTTTTTATAATTTAAAATTGGTCAGTTATTGCTTTTATTATACAGCCATACAATATACATACTAGGGCTTGTCGGTTTTCAATAACCGGTTTTCATGTTCGTAAGGGGCTATAATTATTTATTTATTATTTAAATTTTATATACCTGAGTTTATTGACAAAAAAGTACAAAAAATTTTGATTTTTTATTTGAAAGACCATATGCCCAACATCATTACCCAGCGAAAGTTTTTTTGATATCAGGAAACAAAATTGTTTCAAAACTTAGATCATCACCAAGTGAGCGATCAGTGGACGAATAACAGAAAACAATTTTGTTGTTGTGTATTATTATGTATACAAATAATCAAAATCAAAAAAAACACCTTTTTTATTGAATTATCCATTTCTGGTAAAACGTCAAAAACCGTTTTTTTTTATAAAGTTGGCATTTGAAAACCGGTTTTTTTCCCAAAAGTCGGTTTTTTTCAACCCTTATACATACCATGTCAACAAAAATAATTGGTAGAAAATATATATAAAAAAAAATACCCCTTCACACTTCGAAAAATATTTATAACTCTGCTTCATTAGGACAATCGACGGTATTTATAACTGAAGAACGTTTTAAAGTTAGCCAAAACTTCATAATACGCGCATACAAAATAATTAGCTAGCTAAAAGCTTCCGTGGGCCTAAATAATTGGGTTATGAGTATCCGGAATGGGACCACCGGTGCCCAAAAAGTAAGTGATCCATGAATTATCTTGAGCCGATCTTCAGATTTGTGTGACCTACTTTGAGAGTAATTTATTATTAACAGTATTTATGTCGTCTTACAGAATTTAAAATAATTTTTGCCAAATTTTAAGATCGCTTTTATTACGTTATAAAATATTTTACACGCAATAAGGAACCAAGTCAGCGTTGTTGGACTACTACTTATGCATATACCTGAATATTTTTCTGCCCTTTTTTTAAGCCTTGTCCGCTCGCATCATGGAGTATATGGACTGCTCTCGGAGTTTATATCAACATGTTTTTTCTACGAGAACTGCTTATTACTCAGTTGCAAAACCTCTCTTTTTCCAAGAAAGTAGGGATTGAAAAGATACGAGAACTAGGAAAAGACTAGTGGTAAGCTAGTCGCTCTCTCTGTTTTGTTATCGGAAAAGTGGGAAGGAATTTACTAACAAACAAACACCCATTGCCTCGGAGCAGAATCGATTTACTGACTAAAAAATCTGCTCGTATCGGTAATGAAACCCGGGTGGTCCAGCACAGAAACCAACGACGTTGACCACTGCACCACGGACCGGGCATGCATATACCAGAATATTATTCTGTCTATTTTTTTTTACCATGTCGGCTCGCATCATGGAGCATATGGACTGCTCTCGGAGTTTATATCAACATGTTTTTTCTACGAGAACTGCTCATTACTCAGTTGCTCAACCTCTCTTTTTCGAAGAGATTAGGGATGGAGAGGATACAAGAACTAGGAAATGACTAGTGACTATTTATTTGCTCTTGCTATTTACCTCACTGTTTTGGGATCAGAAAGGCGGGAAGGGATTTTTTAACAACACAAACACCCATTGTCTTCGAGCAGAATCGATTTATCGACTGAAAAAATCTGCTTGAATCGGTAATCGAACCCATGCGGTCCGTCACGGAACCCAACGAAGTTGACCACTGCACCACGGGTCAGATTCTTTAAGGAGTATTTTTATTCTTTGAATCAACAATGAAAACTTACATTTATCAATTATATTAAATTGAGGAGTGTATTTAATGGGTCAGAATCTAATTCAAGTTTTGGTCAGTAAAATAGTAAAATAAATGAATGTTCAGTTATATGTGAAAATGGTCAGTTAATTTTTTCAGTTATTAAATGAAACAGTCAGTAATTTATGTAAAATGGTTAGTTTATTACATTTCATTTTCAAATTGAAAATGGCTAAATAAGAAGCAGATCCGTTCTGCCATATCCAAGGCTCAAACGCGCCTTGGGCTGTTAAAACATCAATAATTATAATAATTACAAAATTAATAAGTAATTTTATCTTCCACGTTTTCAATCAGTTATCTATGACCAAGTTTTCTTAACATCTAACCCATATTTTAATTAATATTTGTATCATCCCCTTTGAAAATAGCGCACAAAATTTATTAAACTTGCGGACATGTACTGCTTGGATTTAGATATTTTGTAACAGGCAGCAAGAAATTGGCCTTGTAAGCTCTGCTTAGACTTTTGTGAAAGCTTCAAATTTAATTTTGTTGTTTAAAAGCTTTCCTCCTTCAAAATTATTAAGTTACTGATTACAATTTCAAAGATACATAATTTAATATTTTTCAATACAGCTTTCGAGATAAATATAATATACCCACGATCAAAGGAAAAATTTACGATAGATATAACTATTCTGCCCCGTAGTAGCACAAAAGCGTAACTCATTTTCCTCAAAATTTCTTTGTTCTTTCTTTTAATTCCAAATGAAACCTTTTATATTGTGTCGAGTTGATACGCATTTTACCAAGATTGTAAAGAAACACAAGCTATGTTAGCTATTTTTCTGATCCTGAAATTCAGATTTTTGAACTAGGGATTTATAGTATTTCTATTTATGTATGAATATTAATTGAGAGCTGTTAACACTACAGTATTACAACTGGGGATAATAATTCCCCTTATTTTTTTTGTCATATGGAAATCTAAGTATATAATATTCTAATTAAATTTGGAAATACCGACTATTTTTGTATTACACTTCGTAACGTAACTCATTTTTCTCTCTTAGATACATTTTTCATTATTTTAAGGCTCTGCTTTGGCTTAATAATTTATTTGTTAAATATAAACGAGTAATTTGGTCTTCTGTGTTATATTGAATTAATTTTAATTTGATATGATGCTGTGACAATTTGGCCTCTTAGAATCAGAGAAACCTAACAGAACCTATGAGCCAAAAAAGAGATTTCACCAGTAATCAATAGTTTTTATATTTTAAACGATACATTTTTATTTTCATTATTTTATAGGCGATACTTTGGCTTACTGATTTATTCAATAAATATAAGATAGTAATATGTTCGAATTTTCTATTTCTAGGCTTAGAACAACAGAGTGATTTAATTTTTTTTTTACCACTTTTTTTAGCTAATCGCTGTCACTATGCGTCGCTCTTTCGGGATTGGAAAGGTAGGGAAGGGATTTTCAGCACCACAAACACACATGCCTTTGAACAGATTTATCGACTGTAAAATCTGCTCATCCCGGAAATCGAACTAGGGCGGTCTGGCACGCAAGCCAACAGCGTTGCCCTCTGCAAGTATGGATTGAAAGAATCCGAAGACAAGGACAGGATGAGTGGTAGGCTAATCGCTCTAGGAACACGCCGCTTTGTGGGATAGGAAAGGTGGGAAGGGATTTTTAACAACACCCATTGCCTTCGAATAAAATCAATTTATCGACTGAAAAAACCTGCTCTCTGGGACAATTTTAGTACCCATTGAAATATCGGTAAATTATGGATATATGTATGGTCACGGGACAGAATTTTTATAAAGACAAGATTTGTAAGTACATTAAATGAAATGAATGTAAGGCTTACGATTTTTTTGAAATGTTTCGTATTTAATTTTAAATTTACTATAATAGAAGATCCTGAGTTGTTTTAATTTACAGGAGCAAAAATGCAACCACAAACTACACAAATAATAATATTATATAGATAGAGACAGTCACATAAGTTTATTATTTGTTTAAAATAAAAAAATAGTTTTATTATAGGCTAATATTAAAAAACAAATTCTTTTTTCAGAACTCATACAATAATCAGTAATATTCTTCCATTTGATATTCTTGATTCCACATTTTATAATAATCCACAAGAACTCAAAGAGTCAAAACATAAAATTATAAGCCAGTATGTATAAATTTTTTGAGCTTAGCTCGAGAGGATTGGGATTCTGTCTCGTGACCATATATCCATAATTTACCGAAATATCTTGGTATCCACTTCTCCTATTGCTTTGACACTTTAACACATATTATTTTGTATCTAGTGGCATTCATAACTCAAAACCTTTAAAAATCGAGAAACGTTTCTTCTTATCCTAAAAGACCGTATTTTTATAGATATTCTTCCTCTCAGCTGATAAAGTTTATAACATAATTATTTAAACAGGCGAAAATCTGAATCTTCTATTCAACCGCATACCATAATACAGATTATTGAAATCAATAGGTGTGTTAGGTCGGTGCGTAAATGGAGGAAGTGTAACTTTGGATCATAACTTCTGTCCAAAAATAGCTTAAGTATACCCATAAACGTATAAGTATTGTCATGAGTTGTCTTTATTCCCCAAAGGGTTAAACTTACTTACAAATCGTTTGCAGCTATAAAAGGTTCCATTCTTTCAATAAAATGGCTTAAGATAAATGTTATAAGCTTGGATCTACAAACAAAAACTTATTTCAGATACATTTTTTTTGATATTCATCATTTCATATTTTTGGCATTAAGTTTCAAAATAATTTATCTACAAATTTTAACCGTCTAAATTTTGTGTTTTTAATTGAGCCTTGTCACTTACGAAACTGGCTTTAATTTTGATGTGAAACTCATAGAAAAATACGACTTAAAGTTGTTCAATGACCTTCACTCGAAATCCTTAACAAAAATAGAACACTCTTAATCTTTTCGATGCCGCGGCCGTGTTTACACGCAGTTTTTTAAACGTGGTACTAGCCAGCACCTATCAGGTTAATGTGTTCCCTGTCAACATATCTGTCGATAATATGGGATATTGACATATTTCACATGGACGTGAGTGAGTTAAGACGAGTACTATTTTTTAAGTGTTATAGTTGATTTTGTCGTAACTCACTCTGTTGACTTCTTTGACAATTTCTAATGTAATTTTTTCCTCCGACTCCGACTCCAACATTGACTAAAAATACGACTCCGACTCCGGCCGAAAAGCCCTGACTCCACGACTCCGACTCCGACTCCACAGCTCTGGTTTTTATAAATATAAAGTATGTCCACCTTTATGAGTCAGTTATTTTTGTTATATTATTACCGATTCGGCCCTGCACGTTCACATGGGAGTTAAATTAAAATGAGTGGCATGAAAGTGCCTACTACTTACCAATTATTACAAAAGTACTAGAGACCAAGAAGTATTAAGAAGTGATGTTCTCCTACACAAGTTTCGCCCCCGCCCGCAATCGTAAATCATATCGTTTACGACTTGGAAAACTAAATTTCCCAGCTTAGAAGCGGCTGCCTGCGAACTTGGGCCCGGAAGAAACTTTTGTGCGAACTGAGACATTTTCAATTTTTGCTAACAAATTTAACAACACTTGGAATTGGAACGGCGATAAGCGATCGATTTGATGGATGGCTTCAAAAACGGCGCGCTGCTTCCATTTAGTACATAATTAAAACACCATTCGATTAGAATTAAAAATGAAATATGTAAAGAAAAATAGCGTTTTTCACACACTGTTTTCCAATAATGGTGACGAAGCGTATTTTGTTATGTTTAAATTCTGCTAGATCAGGGATCGTTAACCTTTTTTTGCCTACCGTCCACCAACATCGCTATATTTCAATCCAGTATATGGGTGAAAAAAATCTACAAGGAATTTAATAGATTAGATTTTTTGGCTTAAAGATACCAAAGGCAAAATCCGCGTCGTTAGCAAAAGAACCTGGAAAAAATTGGAACCCTATATGTGTTATTTCAAATAATAACTCTTTTTTCCCTTGTTATTTTCAACCACATTTATAAATAAAGATAATATTGTCAAAGCACACAGATCAATAGACCAGTTTTTTTTTAAAATTTGTGTCGCAAACATACGTTATTATAATATAATAAACTTTTGGCAAAGTTTTAATTTCAATGAAGCAATACTTGGTAAGTGAATGTGCAAATTTTGTTTGTTACAAACCTTCCTTAAAATAGAAAGCTCTATCCAGTTAAACCAAAGGCATTATAAAGTAGTAACAACATACTTACAACAAAGGGCTGGAGCCGTTATCTTGCCACTGTCTGCTTATCGCGTGATAATCTGACAAAATGCACTCCGATTCCCGTTGCTGATTTTAGTGTGCTCCAGTTGTTAAAGTTGCGGGTAAACTTTCCTTCAAAATGTGAAAGCCTTGAAAGTTTAGTGAAGCTTTTAAAACTTACCAAAAGTCGGTCAACTAGAGCCGGTAATGAATAGGATTGTCAATAGAGACTGGAAGTTAACTGATTCTGGGAAAATAAATTATATTTTTAATTTGATTACGCGTTTCCTTAGGGACTATCAATACTTAAACTATGTAATTCACGAAAATTAGTTCTGAAACTTTCAACAGTAATAAATAATCTGTTCTTTTAAAGCTTAAACAGTGGTAGTGAAACTCTTACATCTAGTAATTCTAATATATGAAAATCAACGTTTGTTTGTATTTTATACGTTGCCATACCGTTCGTCCGATTGCGATAAAACTTTGTCAAAGTATTGCTTGCACTTGCGCGAAGGTTATAGCCATAGTAAAATAAACTTACAGTAGGTCTTTTATATAAAAATCAATGTTTTTTCGAATTTTATGCGCTGCCATACCGTTCATTTTGACAACTTATTGTTGCACTTGCGCAAAGAATAGACATAGTAAAGTCAGCTTACAGTAGGTGGTTTATATAGCAATCAATCGTTTTTTCATATTCTATTCGCTGCCATACCGTTCATTTTGACAACTTATTGTTACACTTGCGCAAATGCTAGAGACATAGTACAATTAACTTTCAGTTAGTGGCGCGTGTGTGGTACCATAGACAATCGGCAAAAGACAAACAGAAACGGCAAATGTCATCGATACCGATCAATGTTAGTGAAATTATTTATCTAAAATATTTTGCATCCGAAAGCACGTCAATAAACACAAAACACTTTCTTTCTTTGAGTGGGATTGCAACGCTTGCCGAATAACGGCTAGTTATTTAAGAAAAAAGCTTCAATGGCGCTTTATATTTTAATCATTAGTGAGAAATAAAATTAACGTAAAAAAATCACATCTGTTGTAGCTTTAAATGTAATATAATTTGTTTTGGAACTTAGATTTGTATCAATAACCTTTTCAATGTGTATAATTTCACAAAAATAATTATTCAAGTCAACTTTTCTTACTACATTTTTAAAAATATTTTCTTTGTCTTTTCGTTTTTTATTCTTTTCCTTATATACGATGCATGTCATAAAATATTGTTTCATCATTTATTAACATAAAATTTTATTTTACCTTACTTACTTAGATAATATTTTTTTACGCTATATGATAACTTAACACGTTCTGTATCATAAAATACAAATATACTTGCTAAGTCTTTTTATAGTATCATATCACTTTTAAGGTGTTCACTGTCAATACTTGGTGGAAAGGCATTATAATAAAAATAATAACACATTTTTTAGTACTTTTCCACATCTGATTTATTACATCAGGACCGGTTTCGCTCATGAGCATTATCAACTGATAAGAAATACAATAAGACAGTGGTATTTATGCAAAAAGTTAAGGATGAAAAAGGTATGACAAACAATTGGTAATGCAACTAAGCAAATAAATTAAGTAAATTACAAGACAAATAGACTAAAAATAAAATGTTCAAGACCTCTTAGCAATGCAAAACTAAAACATCAAAAATCAATTAAGTATGAATTTAACATTAACTAACACATCAAAAATCAATTAAGTATGAATTTAGCATTAACAAAGTAAAAGCCCAAATATTAAGTGAATTTAATAAAAATAAATAAAGCTAATGTCTGTCATCCATAATTAGATGGAAGTCCCGGTAATGAGTTCAAATGGTCAGTGCTGTAACGGAATAAAGCCATATCAATTCTTACAAATTAAAATCAAGAAAGGAAAATAAAAAATAAAAAAATTAGAAATAAAAGTAGAAAAAATACAATAAAATTGGTTTGGTGAATTGGGTATAGTAAAGGCGAGGAAACGAAGACTAATTGATCATTTAAAAGATTACAATTATTCATAAATTTATGTCGGTTTATTTCAAGTTTCTAACTTATCTAGTTTTACAGATTTAATATTATGCAGGATTTTAAAGTTTTTAGTATCAAAAGTATGCTTATTTAGGAACAGATGGTTACCAAATTACTTCAATTCCTTTAATTGAACAAGCTAGATGTTCTTTAAATCTAGTATTTCATTTGGTAACCATCTGGCTCTTTCAATTCAATACTAATTTAAAAACATATTATTATTAAATCTGTAAAACTAGATTTTTTGAAATTCTGACATAAATTTATGAATAATTGTAATCTTTTAAATGATTGTCTTCATGCCTTTACTATACCCAATTCAGCTTTATTTATTTTTTTTCTATATTTCTTATTTTCTTAATTTTTATTTTTACTTTGATTTTAATTTGTAAGAATTGATATGGCTTTTTATTCTGTTACGACCATTTGAACTCATTTGACTTCCATCTAATTATGGATGACAGACATTAGCTTTATTTATTTTTATTAAATTCACTTAATATTTGGGCTTTTACTTTGTTTAAATTAAAGTAACTAATACTTAATTGATTTTTGATGTTTTAGTTTTGCATTGCTAAGAGGTCTTGAACATTTTATTTTTAGTCTATTTGTCTTGTAATTTACTTAATTTATTTGCTTAGTTTTTTAATTGTTTGTATACCTTGTTTTCAGAGCGAAACCGGTCCTGATGTAATAAATCAGATGTGGAAAAGTACTAAAAAATGTGTTATTATTTTTATTTTTATAGTATCATATAGTTTGTAAATAAGTATTTTTATTCATTTAAGCCATCAGTCTAAAAAAAATCTATCTATTTTACTCGGCCCTTGAGGGCTTGAGGGAAATTTGTTAAAATATCCGAAACAAAGTAAAAGTTTTAAATAACTATGAAATTTTACTAACAACTTTGTTATTCCATGTATTGTTTAACAAGTAGCACAAGTTTCGCTTCATTACAATGCACCTTCAGACTCACTGTTAACTAAAGTGTGGTATAACAAAGTTACCTACATTTTCTTCCTTATTTCGTTGATTATATTAATATAGTCACATATAGTGTGTGGACCATATGGCCACCACATCTCTATGATTCCCTGTCACTCGCTTGTTGGTTTGCCATGACATGCCAGTATCCCTCAGCTTCAACGAGAATATCCTATGGATAGTACCTAGTTGTCTTCTGGGACGCCGGAATCCCACCGACTGGAAGAAGAAGCATGCAGGGTTGAGGTTCTCTGCGCTGTCCAGTACGTTGCCTAATTTCCGAGTTCCTTACGAAATCAAACCACCTCATCCCCAATACACAGACGTATGTTTAAGAAGCTCTTCGAGTCTTCGTCAGGTGCCATGTATCGTTATCTAATATGTATATAGTGTTAATAATTTTGAGCTGAGTTGAAGTCAAATTCCGTACAAACATTTAAAATAATTCGAAAAAGTTATCGGCTTCTGAACTAGAAAACTAATCTAAAGATATTAACACTATCGAATGACACTTTATATTATCCATCACACCAAATGCTTCTAGCTTACTTAGTAGGTATGTAATCTTATTCCTATCATAAAAACACGGTAAAAACTGTTTTGAGCTGTTAAAATAAGCTATTCTGTCTGAAGGGTCAAAGTTTTTTTATGTTGTTTTCGGGGATTGTTTTTGAGACGGATCGTTTCAAGTGTATAAAAAGACTTATTAATGACTTTGTTTACTCATTTTCAAGCTAATAAATCAACGAAAAACATCTCGAATAATAAGCAGCCAATTCGCTTGTGTTTTAAAAAAAGAATATCAAATATTTATAATGTTAATAAAATTCGATACACATTTAATCAAGTTCCAATGTTCAACACGAGGGCCCTTGTATACATATTTACTAGTAAAAACATTATCACGTCTAGACTGTAGCAATCGTCAAAAAATGTTGCGGTAAAAATTTGCGTGCACTATCGTACGATCAAACCAAATAAAATTATTTTTAGTGTTGAATATTTCTTCGGTTAACCGGTATTTAAAACCGATTTTTTTTTCAAACTGCCACAATCTTTAGCATTCAAAGTATGTAATTTTAATAGAAGATTTTAGTTTGTATTACTTCTTCAAAAAAACTAAATACAATTTTCATCACTTTCATATGAAATATGTATATGTACATACTTTTTGACTGCGAACATTTTTTACTGAAAATAAATTGAAAATTCTTACAATTAGCGAAACCGGTATTGATCTTTACAAATAAATGTGCATGTGAAGTGTAAATACTTTTTTTATTTATTTAATTATAATATAATGCCTTTCCAGCAAGAAATTTTAAAACCTCAAAAGTGTATATTCTTTTAAGATTATTTATTTCAACCCGAATCGGTATATTTTTTCATCATGTTCCCTATGCTTTTAAAGCCTTCGTCTGACACAATTTGAACCCTTTGTTTACAGCCCTTTTAATTACTTGGGTAATTCGCATGCTATTTCGCATTTTATGGCCAATTAGCAAACGCACAAGTTTTTACACTCCGTAAGCACTGTATTATTACAATACTGAGCAAAAATACAGGTGAGAGAGAAATATATATACTTAATAGTATACCAATAACTTTAAATAGTCAAAAAACTGAGAGCTCGATTCACAGTCTTCACAAACTATCAATAAGTAAAACTCTCTGGTGATGAAAGAACTCAAACTACGGAAATAATAAACAAAAATGACTGATGTCAAAGTCAATGCTCGAGTTATTTCAACGCTTGGGTTCTTCATAGTAACTAAAATAAAATCAATTTTATTGACATTTGAACTAATTATTGTTAAACTGATTTTTTGGTTTTCTGTTTTATTTGTTGATTTATAAAATAGTGAGTTTCTCTAATGTGATGTTTTAAGGTCAAGTGGAGCTATGAACAAGAAAGTGATTTTAATACGCATTTAAATATATTCGTCTCCACATCTTTTCATGACTCTTTGAAACATAACGTAATATATTATGTTGTATCTATAGGAATTCATAGTTAAAAACAGGCAAAAATCTGGACAAGTTTCTCTATATTCTTCTTGAGTTTGATTCTTTTTTTAAAATGTTCTCGTCAATAATGACGGATTAATTATTTCTGTGCTCGGTCCGTGGTGCAGATGTCAACGCCATTGGCTACCGTGACGGACCACCTGGGTTCGATTCCCGGTACGAGTGGATTTTTTTAGTCGATAAAACGATTCTGCTCAGAGCCAATGGGTGTTTGTTTTGTTGTAAATCCTCCTTCCTTTTCTGATCCTAAAGATGAAGATCCCTGCCTTAGTCCTCGATCTTTTCCATCCTTACTCTCTTCGAAAAAGAGAGGTTGAGTAATTGAGTAACAAGCAGCTCTCGTATAAAAAAACACATGTTGAGATAAACTCCGTGATGAGTCCATCTGCTCCAAGTTGGGAGCGCACATGGTAAAAAAGAAAAAAAAATATAATTTTTGATTTTATTACAATATAAACCGGTTTTCATTAAAACGGTTACAGTGGTAACCCTGTTGATTCCAATGTATGATGTGTTTTTTATGGCCTTGCATAAAATTGAAGCCATTTCACTTTAAATGGCTCCTATCTGCCGCGCCATTTGTTTCCCGGTACTGCCAACATAACAATATATCAATTTCACCTCATTAGTTCGATGTGAGGGTACCAACAATTATTTGAAGGATATTTTGTCTCAATTCTCTCGTCACCTCGTCATTATCACCGGCCATTTTGGTTGCTTTGAAGAGCAAAATGGTCTCCAATAATTATTTATAGGCTTATTAATTCGGTGACATGGGCGATCATTTGTCGACACCCATTTTAAACGGCGCGTACACAATTTATAAAAATAGATTGAGAATAAAGTCTGCCCCTTAGGATAAAAGAAACGTATCTCGATTTGAGTTGAATTAATGCCACTTCGTTACCTTACTTTGAAAGGGCTCTAATTGATTTTTTGCCTAAAATGCCATTTTGGTCGGAAGAGCTTGTATTTACCGCATTCTATAATCTATATGAATTTCAGAATTATCTATGGTTTAATAGCGGAGAATTCCAGAGTTGCACTGCATCTGCACACTATTTAAACTAAATTTATTTGACTTCAGTTTTTCCAGCATAAGATCTTTAAGATCATTATTTCTCAGCAAGAGTTGTGAAAAATATGCTTAAAATAAGTAATTTGAAACATTTTTACTTGTTCATTGTTACAAGTGAATTTTAATCAATCGAAACTTTAAACGCTCATATCTCAAAACAGTGTCAAGATCAGTTAGAACCTTTTCAAATTCAGGTGTCGAGTTGTCGAGCACATCCACCAGGATGAGATATTGCAATATTGGACGAATATTTCAATATGAGTATTTCGCTATTGCATCGATAATCTGACGATGATAAAGCTTTTGCCACTAGAACACAGGGACCGACCAAGTTTATCTCGAAATATTTTTTCTAAGAGAACTGATTGTTAATTAGTTGCTCAATTTCTCTATTTGTAAGAAAGTAGGGATTGAAAGGATATGAAGAAAAAGACAAGACTAGTGGTTAGCTAATTGGAATCGGAACGGTGGGAAGGAGTTTTAGGTAGAATATAATATATGTAAATGTATATTACAAATTGTATGTCATATCATTATGCGTATTATAATGGTGTTATATTAATATTATTTTTTACTATGTATTTATCATAACAGTAATATGGTTTTTATTTTTATTTAGGTAGAATATAGTACGCTACTGATATTAATGGTTGTCAACACAAATGAAATCACCACCCGCTGGCCGACTTTTATCAAGACCGTTAATTTGTCAACACATGCGTTCCAAGTAATCAATCATTTTGGATCACGGATATAATTAAATTCAACGGCATACAATATATCACTGTAAATGCTTTTATATATATGTACTATTCATCTATTTCTACCGTAAACTAGCAAAATACATTGTTTTACACGAGTTGTCATTTTATGTTTAAAAAAATATTTGTTATACCAACGTGAAATAAAAAGCTGAGCTTTCTGTTACAGTGACATCTATTAATAATAAATTGTCTTAGATATATTTTAACACGAAGCCAAGATTTCTGTTGATTGATCGATATAATTATATTGTATTATTTTCGATACTAGGCGTACCAGAATACCCAGGGCTGTGGAGACGGAGTCGTCGCGGCGTTTTGGTCGGAGTCGAAGTCGAAGTTGGAGTCGGACATTTTGAAAAGATTGAACTTTTTATTTTTACATATGTATAATATGTCAAATTTGGGCTATTGACAGGATTGGTTGGTTGATATAATAATTGAATACACATATATATGATAGGTAGAAAAAAACGTGACGAAATTAAACATTTTTTAGTTGGAGTCGGAGTCGTAATTTGTTTAACCGACTCCACAACCCTGGGAATAACACATATTTTATCAAGTTTAGATTTAAAATAACTCCTACAACTCCAATGTCGAGTCTCGCTCTACATCGCATGGGTAACGCGTCATTCATATGTCGAGTCTTGCTCGAAATTTTAAAACTTGGTTGCAAGATTATTTTTTATTAAGTTTTAGCTATACATATTTCAAAAACCGTTTTTATTGGATTGTGTGCCTTATTTAGGGTTCACTTTTTTTTTTAATCATGTCCGCTCCCAACATGGAGCATATGGACTCCTCACGGAGTTTATCTCAACATATGTTTTTCTACGAGAACTGCTTGTTACTCAGTTGCTCAACCTCTCTTTTTCGAAGAGAGTATGGATGGAAAGGATAAGAGGACTGGTGATTAGCTAATCGCTGTCACTATGAGTCGCTCTTTGGGATCGGAAAGGTGGGAAGGGATTTTCAACAACACAAATACCCATGCCTTTGAACAGATTTATCGACTGAAAAAATCCACTCGAACCCGGGCGGTCCGGCACGCAAGCCAACACCGTTGACACTGCGCCGCGGACCGGACGAATGGATTTTCGCTTTTCCGGACGGATTTCGCTTTACCATGCTAATAAATAAGCAAACCCTGTAATATTAATCAATTTCTTAAATTTATTGAGGAGTTGCTCGAAGGAAAAAAAATACGTATACATATTCAGTACTATTTTACTTAAGTTTTAGTACATCTTCTTTGCCCGTTGTCGTCCAAGTAATCAAACTTTTTAAAGATGATAAAACCGTTGCATCACTGACATTATGTAAGTGGTAAACACTTTTTATCGTCTCTAAGAAGACTGGTGACAACAATAAAGCGTTTTACGAATCAAGTAAAACTAACTTCTGCAAATAACAGTACTAAATTAAACGTTAATAATTTAAACATCGAACTTGTCGTCAGAAAGTCGCCAAACATAAAATAATATATTATTTACTAACATTTATATATTTATTTATTTAAGAAAAAGCAAATCATGGCATTACAGCTGACGCCAATGCGCCATGTATTTGACAAATATAAATACATGTATTCATATATATACATACATACATGTAAATACATAATAAAAATCACTAATTAATTAAAAACAAGATGAAAACATTGTAGTCATAAAAACTGAGAGAAAAAAATTATAAAATCATATTATAAATTTTCAAAGATGTCAACCAAGTGAGTTCTGACAAAATCAACTTTTATTCATAAAATATAGTATTCGTCTGAACTCACTCACGTCAATATGAAATATGTCGACATCCGAAGCAATGCCGTTTAAAATTGTTAAAGCTCTTCCCAGAGGCATTCCCATTGGCAGACTGGTTCTACCCCTTGGAAGAACAAACAACTCATGCTCACGATTCCTCAAAAAATTATCAGGAACATTCAATTTAACATTTTCAAGAATGGTGGAATTCTCATTTTGGCCTCGGATAAGCCGAAAGAAATATAATGTCAAGTACATTTCTCTTCGAGCATTCGAACTATTGAAAGTGAGCATCCCTAAGAGAAAGTCTGTTGGATAAAGCCATTGGTAGTACCCATATGTCCTCAAATAGAGAATTCTCAAAAATTTCTTCTGAACCCTCTCCACCATAAGAACACATTTCGCACCCCTCGGTCCCCAAACAATCGATCCACTCTTAAGTCGGCTTCGTACCAAAGAATTATACATTAGTATCAAAATTTTTACTCCTACTTTTATTATAAATGATTAACAATAGTTGATAGACGCAGATGAAAATTTTTAAAATAGAATTATATTTTAATAATAAGAATGATAATGTAATATCTTATCAATACTTTAAAATTCCACATGTAGCTTTATTAATAATGTATAATTTAAGGTATAAATAATATCCTCAATGCCATGTTTGATTTCTAATGAATACTTCATTTGTCAGTTGGCAGAATTTAGTTCAAGTTCAAAACTTGTTCGTGACATTAGTTTGAAAAGGTTCTAATTGACATTGTTGCCTAAAATGACCTTTTTGTCGGAAAAGCCGCATTCTATTATTTATATGAATTTCAGAATTATCTATGGTTGAATAACGGAGTTCCAGAGTTGCACTGCATTTGCACACTTTTTTTTCTAAGATTGTCATTATTATGTCTATCATTAGATCATTATTTCTCAGCAAGAGTTGTGAAAAATATGCTTAAAATAAGTAATTTGAAACATTTTTACTTGTTCATTGTTACAAAAACATTCTAAACTTTAAGCGCTCATATCTCAAAACAGTGTCAAGAGCAGCTAGAACCTTTTCAAAGTAAGGTGTCGAGATGTCGAGCACATCCACTAGGATGAGACATTGCAATATTGGAAGAATATTTCAATATGATTATTTCGGTATTGCAACGATACTATTTGCAATTTTTTCAAGAACGTCTTTTGTCTGAACGAAAAACATTATAATATATAAACCCCGCAACCGTAACTGTTTTTATTGTAAATAAAACATCAAAAATATTTACATAATAATTTTGCTTGATTTAAACCACCATAAAAACCCGAATTCCGGTTTCGGTAATGTCAGAATTGCAAACCTAATCATTACGATTTCCTATTATCACTGCTGCCGTATATCTTTGATTATTAGAGATAGAGTAGGATGTATTTACCTATTTTTGGAATCTTTGCATTCGCTAATCGATGATTTGCTGCCAAAATACAAAGACTAGATAATTTCTGGGGAAACAACGATTCAGAATTATTGATAATAGAAAATAAATAGATTTTCTAAAACTGTCATTTTATGACGTCTTACAATCAAAATCGTGGCAAAGTAATATGCCAACATTTGATTTGGACCGATCTAACTATTATTATTAAATTAACAGCTTTTATTCGGCTTATTTTATTCTTTAATAAATTAAAATAGCTTTTTCGTTAGTCTTTACTATCTCCTTTCTATCGGTACAATATGGGTACAATATATATAATGTCTCCTGTCAAACAATATATAAATTCACAGGTTACTGTTTTATCTCTTTCTTTGATGTCGGTAAAACAGGTACCGAAATTTTAATATCAAAAACTTATTTTATTAATTCTCCATGCAATTTATTAGAATTTTTATCTTGAAAGGAGGAAAAAGAATTTTACATCTGCTCTTGCAAATGATATTAACCGAAAAGCTTCCTTTGATGTGATTTAAAAATTTCATATCGCTAATCATTAAAAATTGTTTCACAACTTAAATTTTATAATATGTCTTTTAGAATCTTTTGAAACTAAATGTGTGTCAAAGAAAATTCAAATTTCAAAGTGACTTTTTCACTTTCAAAAAAGTATAATAATTTGCAATTTTGTCAACTTTCAAGGGAAGTTTTCGTGTGGTTATTACTCAAGGAAAAGTTTATGCTTGCCTCGTTTTTAATCGTATCGCTGAAATAAAAACTGTCGTTCATTTATATTTTCAATATTTTGACATGTAACGTTTTCGAAGAATTTAGATTTTCGTCTTAAAATTGAATTTTATACCGAATTAAGTGTTTTTCAAGCTGGATGGTGGACATGAGTGAGTTCTGATAAATGTGATGATAGATTTTCAAAAAAAATACCTAAAATTACAAGGTTATTAACGGATGATATTAATAAAACTGTTTGGATGATATTAAAAAAATATATTGCGAACTATTTCGATCCCAATCATAACCGCTTGCAATTTAAAGCATTTTGATTTATAATAAATCATCTCAGCAATAATTTCTCATGAGGCCTAGCTGTAATTCAGTGACTCGACTTCTCGTTTTCGCAAATGAAAGGGGAAGAGAGTGGGACTGGTTATTTAATTGCTTTATGTACACCTCTTTTTAAGGGTTGACATTATCGTCACATACTGTTGAAAAATTATTTGATGAAAGTTTCCGTTAGAGGATTTAAGCCTGTGGAAACCACAAAGAACGTTGACCACTCGGCTTAGATAAAGCATTAAAAGATTGTTTGACTGATCTGGCTCTTTAAATACCTCAGAACATATGACGTCATTGTTTATACAACACGCCTTCACATATCTCATTAAATTATTCTATTCAATTCGATTCAATATTACTTATATTCTAAAATTATATTTCTGAAATATATACAAACTAATAAGCCCGCGTATGAAAAAGGTACCTACCTAACTGGTAAATTAATATTAATGTGTATGTTATAGACATAATATATGAATCTATTATGTTTATTTAATGACATTGATAATGTTGAAGTAATTCCCAGTAGCCATCAAAGCTATAAATAGATTTTCTTATATTCTTTTTATGTGCGATTTTCCACCTACGTCAAAAAGTGTTCATATTGTTGTCAGTGTGGATATACTTTATTACATTGGTTCTCAAAATGTGTGCTGCGTCAGTTTTGGCCGTATCTTATTTAAAGTTAATAATTATAAATAGCACGCGCATTCATATTAATGTTTGGTAACGGTAATTGGACATTTTGCATTATTGGCCATCTTCTTATTCGCTCCTGTCATTAGTAGCATCACATAATGACCCGATTATTTCGACGCCACATGTGGCTAAACCCGCTGTCACACTGCACGTACGTATTAAAGTCGAGATTCTCCTGAGCCGCAAGACGCTATTGTTAACGTTTTATGGTCATAATGTTTTCGGTGATGTCTCACTAACTAGCACACTTGCAGTTTCGATTCTTTTCTGCGAAACGGTGGGATGGGTCGAAGGTGTTTCTAAGGAAAATTCAACAAAACGGTAAATCGGGATAATATTTGTGACGGGACCATAATATTTCGACGTTAAATCGAGGAAATCGTTAAATCGGGGAACGGATAATGCAGGATTTTTTAACATTGTTCTTATGGGTGTTTGGCAGGGACTATAGAAAATGAACGAACAACGCGGGAAAACGGTTTATGCGTGAACGTAAGATCGGGGTTCCACTGTACCAAAAGTTTTCACATCATATCACTAATATTAAGATAGATATTTAAAATAAAGTGGCAGTGGTGGCAAAATGTCTTAGAGAGAAAATGTAAAAGGTTGTTATTGAAAAAATATTGAGAAGTGCAGAAGTATAAAACACAACTCTCTCTGTGGATGGTAGATGGTTTATTATTAAAGCGAATACCTACTTGAATAAAAAGGTTTTAGATGGATTGGATCAACCCATTGCCAAATACCAAGTAATGGGTTTTCTCCGGGCGAATGAAAAAAGTTCCAGAGATGAGGGAGAGAATGTGAAAGCGAACAAATGATTTCTCTAATCCCTAAAAGTTTCTTCTGCGTAATTTTGACTTATTGATTTCCTATGATAATTCAATTATTTGGGATAGCTTCATTTCTTTATTAGACAGAATCGACGTTTGCAAACAGTTCGACCGAAGAATCAAAAATATTCGATAGCCAAATCATTTAATAACGTAGTAAAACATATAGTATGATACCAGGGGTAAATCGAAGGTGGGGACCTTTTTTATCGTATATTATCTTATCTAGATTAATTGTATGATATATTTATTAGTTTAAAGGGCTGGAAATGATATATTCTGGGTGAATTTTAAATACACTAATTATTATTTCATCAAAACTTTTGAAAAAAACAGAATAACAGTTATAGCTATTCTTTCAAACCCTATGATTCGGGTAATTTACATTTTATGATAATGTTCTTTTTCGTGGGTTAGGCGAAAAAATCCGAAAATACGTACTTAATTTTATTATTTTCTAAGTAATATATGCCTACAAATAAATTATGTATGTTTCAAGTAGAAAAAAACTCTCATTGAAATTTCTTGTAAGAATCGTGTTTGGAGTCTATCTCGAGGAAACATGATTGAAAAGTAGCTCTCAGCGCAAAAAAGGTTTGGCACATTTGATCCATTATTCTCAAGACGTTCATTGAAATGAATCCTTCTTCGCATTCCGCTGAAGAATTTAAAAATCTCTGATTTATCTATTTTACTTTTAATTCCTATAAATTTCATTGGCAAACTTGTACTAAAGTTACGTTGCATTAATTTACAGAACATGCAAATAATATCCTGCAAATCAAATTTACTATATTATAATAATTGTGGCAGTAACAATCGTAGTCGCTTTTGACGTAATACTTTTGATTTAAAAAAATATTTTGTTCTTGATGATAAATTTAATATTTTATATGGAATCTCTATGAATTATATAGCAAAGCTTTTATTAATGCTTTAGCTTTTATCTAAGCTTAAGAACAGCATAGATCTGCTTTCGATGATCCGAACTATATATTGCTACTGACATCTATTCATTATTATACAAACTATTATGGTAGATTAACAAAATTAGTCATGACATCTCTTGACATTTTTTTACAAAATTGCAGTGATTTCAAAAAGTGTTGGCAATTTATTCCGCCAGGTGAAACAAAATAAAAGAGCGGTATAAATTCCACACTTCGTTTCTATATTCATCATAGACAATATAATATTCATTTCTCGGTGTTAGTCAGTTTACCAGACAAATTAGCTAACACAATTTGCAGTAAAAATAATGTGACCTTCTATTTTCAAAATATCACAAGACCCCCTTGTTTCTGCGTCCAGTATCGATTTCAATCAGTTTACGACAAAGTGCTTTTGATTGTGTAAAATCAAACATCAAAAATGTTCCGACCGCTGCGCCTGTTTGGCAAAAATGCAACGAAAATCACCACAATCACCACTTCCCGAACGAAAATTGTTTACTCCGAGTCTTTTTTGGATAGAGCTGAAAGATTGAAGCTGTGGAATCAAGAAAACAAATCGCTATATGGATCTCTTATTGAAAGTAAAACGAAAATCCGGCAGCCATCAAACAAGGAAAAGCGTAGGAGAGGTATGTTTCTGGCTTAAATTTGTTTTTTTTATACCTAAACTTATATAAATAACTCATATCCTTTGGTAATTGACCTTAGAAATATATAATTCAAGGTTAGTTTGAATATACTACTCTTGTAAGACTTCAGTGAACTCGTATAAGTTTGATGTGTTTTGATTCTACTCCTGTTTGTATTTTTAGTTGTCACGAGTTTTAAATTACTGCGTCTGTACATATCATTTATGTTTACATTCGGATTTTAAAGTTCATACGTACATTGCTGCTTTATTTTGGTTCGTATTCGAATTCTTTTAGCAATTCCGTCAACAAGAAATCAGTTGAAAGAAATTGACGCGAAATAAATACAGTGCTTCTTATCCATCAAACACAACTCCGGCATACTGTTCGTGTGTCGAAATTTTGTCAAGTGTTTCTAAACCTTTTAACAAAAACTGGTTCGTACGAAACTGATCAACATTCAATTTATGTTAATTTGAAGACGATCATTGATTGCATCACACATATTACAAAATAATTGCACTATTCTTGGTTGTCCATCTTTTAATCCAATATCTTGTACTTTCTATACAAGAAGTAATACAACAAAATAACAGCATGGCGCCATGTAAACATATTTATGTATCAGTGAGATATTCGACCTTTTAAAATATTGTGACCATGTTCCTTATTCAATAGCCGTTACCAAGGTAAAAAAAATAATTTCTAATACTAATGAATCATCGATCAAGTTGTGAACTTTTCAAAGGCACAATAAGACACATAAAGAATATTTTCTCTGCTCATCAAGAACTGGAATCTCACTTAACCTACTCACAACTAACTAATTGTACTATGTAGCATATCCAACTCTGTCCTGTTTTATTACTTGCACGCTTGTTAAGTTATCTTTTTATCTCTCCTCTGAAAATGGAAGATGGATGATTTGATTAACGGCTAATACGTATTTTCAAACATAGTCTTAACATATTGCACAACAATTCTAAATGTTCCATGTCAGAACAAAAAAAGGTTTTGAGTTACGCATTCCATTGACCGACTGTCGTATCTCGGACGCATGAACATACGGACCTATTAAAACCCACTTTTTAATGCCTATTAAACCTAACCTAACCCAACCTAAACCATATGTATAACTGATATATTTTGAAAAGCTTTCAACTGAAGAAGTCAAATATTGAAAATATATCAGTTATACATATTGTTTAGGTTGGGTTAGGTTAGGTTAGTTAAGTTAAGTTTAATAGGCATATGTTCGTATAGGTCCGTATGTTGATGCGTTCGAGATACGACAGTCGGTCTAGGACAGTGGTTCTCACGGCCAATAGCCCTGTGGCCGCATCGTAAACATAAGCGGTCGTATGAAAATGTCTGGTGGCCGCACCAAATTTTTGTTTTGATATTTTTGAGATATTTAATAAACCTCAACATGTTTGTCAATTTACTATTGGTATAAATTGCATGTTGACAAATTAACTTGTAAAACCACATTTTCTTAAATGTCAATCTTTTCTATGAAGCTCTTGGTGGCCGCAGCCAAACACTCTGGTGGCCGCACATGAGAACCACTCGTCTAGGACATTACCCAAAATTATATGCTACGTTATATGCCAGAGAGTCTACTAACACATTGGTTATGGAAAAAAATGTATATTTGATAACTGGCGAAACCTGTTTTTTGACACTCGTGAAAAGTAGAGAAAAATGAGTTGCATTTCTCTGCTTTTAAGTGGCCGAACTACATAATGTAGCTACAAAAAGATGTGTTTTATCTATTTAAGTGTAATGCCTTTCCTCCAAGGATTTTTAAGTAAGACTCAAAAAGTGTATATTAGACTTTTTTCCGTCTTCGTTTCTATCTGCTGAAAAATCAACAAATCAAATGCATATGATTACAATAATTACATACACCAGTTATACTAGTTCCTACAATGCAGTTAAACGGAAATATTTGCCTGTGTAATAAAGATCTTTGGAAACAGATAACTAAATATTAAGTATTTCGTAATTTTAATTAAGTTTTAATTAATTAACTTGTTTTTTCTTTTAATACATACAAATTTTAGTACACAAATAATGCTCTTCCATCTGGGAAGAATATTGCTTTGCCTGACTTTGAAAGCACATGAATAAAAATGTTAATGAAATAATTCAGTATTTTCAAATGAATATCTAGATTAAATTTATTTCTTAATTGAACCTGGATTTATGTTGACACCCAATATTATATTATGATTACAGACCGTCTCCAAATTGTGAACCTTTTATAATAAAACAAATAATAAATTTTGTCTCTGCCAAAAATTATGGATAAGATACATTAGTTATCGTTAACTGAAGAAATACTAATATTTTAAAAAAAAATTATATCAGAATAGCAACATATAATTGATGACAAAATACTAGCCAAATGGTTAACGAAAGTATATCACTACATAGTAGTTCAAATTTAATTCAGTTCATTTATTTTTTTAAACCTATTTTTATCCTAAGGACAATGCATTCTTATAGTGAGAAAACAGATGACTCAGGGTAAGATTTAATTTCGATTTCTGGGAGTCATTTGTTTTCTCAAGGTGCTTCCTATTGCATTGTTAGAGTGGAAAAGAAAGTAATTTATAGTCATTCTAAATTTCTGTAGAGATGAACGAGTGACTCTTTCACTTCAAACAACACATGTGTACTACCAGCCATATAAAAAAAGTTTATGTATTTATTAATTTTAAAATGTTTAAATCTGGTAAACAAAATCATTGTAGACCATTACTAAATTTAGAAATCACTTTTTTGCCTGTCAAAATATCAAATTCACTCTTACCAGAAAACCTTGTTCTTTCTCCTTGAAAGCATAATATTAAATGCTGACATTGAAAAGTTCAAACCAGGTTCATTGCATTGTACAAATGTATTAATACAATATGTGCAATTATCTTTATTTTTACAACTATTATTCATCTCTGAAGTATTTCAAGTAAATTTTGATATTATAGTTATCGTCTCTCTCTTGATAAATATAATTTGTTTGAAGCTCTACCCAATGAAAAAATGAGCAACTGAATAAATTAATTGATTGAGTAGGAATTTACTTGGTAGAACTCCATTATAATACGGTAAGAAAAATAACAATGTATTTTAGTTCTACATAAATTATTTTATATATTTGTTGATAGCTATTTCTATCAATAAATTAGAAATATCTATCAACAAATAAATATATAAAATAATTTATGTAGAACTAAAATACATTGTTATTTTTCTTACCGTAGAATAAATTGAGATTAGTCTTTTTAAAAACCATACCACACATAATTTGGGTTATCTACAATCAACTTACATGATGAAATTTTATTTTTTTAATGAAATGAATCGAATGGCATTATTAATTTACTTAATATCACATTTCCATTTTTGGATTGGTTAAAAAATTGCAGCTATCTATACTTATTGACGTTAATGCTGGTATGTTTGAAACTAATATTAACTTCCTTGTCCTTGCCTCATGTCTCACGTCGAACATGTTAGGTAATTATTTTTTTATAAAAAACACAAATAAAACTATTACATTCATAGTGGCTACATTGGCAAAATGCCATAAAGTGTGTTGTGAAACAAGTTCTGAGAGAAATATTTTCACTTGAAAACAAGTTTTTGTTTACAATCAAATGCACTATTTTTTTTTCTAACTGATTCTATTTTTACATTTTCTTCAGTTACGTACATTCCTATTAGCCATTGAAAACAGTTATCCAATTAATGTGGTTTTGCTCTAATGATTTCTTTGAATGTAGAAAGAATTATTTACCTACTATTATTGAAAATAGAATATCTCTATTGCTCTGTTGAATGATTGATTAATTATTATTAATATTATTTTAAGTTGTATGAGCGTTGGTATGTTCGAATTTCTTACATGGCTTATTGAATAAGAATTTTAATTTTTGGTACATTTGTCACAAGGATTTTTTTGGCAGTTTAAGTATTACAGATAAATTAAAAATTTAATGAAATCCCTATTTTTTACAGTTTTGAAAACCAAGATTGACATGGCTACTTCTAGGAGTCTTCTAAATAGTTCCCTAAAGCAACTTGGTAAAACTAGAAGCGTCATCACAAGTAATATTGAATTGGACACGGGATTTGTAAAAAACAATGATGTTATATGTATTGAAAAAGAAATTTTGCCTGAAAAGAAATCCGTTTTGCCGCTCACGAAAGAATTCTCCAAACTGACCACATCCAATATGCTCGCTGTGTGCAACAAATTAGGAAAACATAGAATAGAGATCATCACACCGATCATGAAAAATGGAATTCTGGCATCTCCCTATTTGAACACCGTCCCGTCTATCATAATTCGAAACCTCAAAATGTTCCCGATGATGAGTCATCAGAGGACAGACACGGCCGTGGCGGACAAAACCGAAGACGTTCTGGAAGAAAAGATTCTCAGAGTAGTCTCGGACAACACTGAACATATTAAATTCCCTTCGGTTACTAGGATTCTTGACCAGACCATGTCACCCGAATCCAGAGAAGCCCTTGAGAAATGGAAGCAAGGGAAGATATTGGAACTGGGTCAAGAAGGATTCGAAATTTTCCACAAAGGTGAATATTACATTAAATTTACATGAATTTTATTGGTTAGTTCTGGTTCCTTTTTTCCATTACGCATATATATATGCATTGTAGTTATTTTGACATATTGAAATCATTTTTAAAAATTCCTCTGCTTTTTAAACACTTGTATATTGTTGAGGTATTAAATATTTTCCAGAATAGTTGCAAATAATTAATCAAAGAGAAATTCCTTATAGAAAAACACTTCCCTCTTTGGGTATGAATTTCTTTATCATAATTGAATATGTACCCTATGATCATCTATATCACATGTTTCACCATAGCACACTCAATATTTGCAGATGAAGTTTATTCATCTTATTTGTCTTTGTAGAGCAGTAAGCATACAATATTCAATATCATTAAGAGCAAACATAGATTGCCGTCATAAATGAGTGTTGAATTTATTGGTTCAGGTGATAATTCTTGTCTTTTGATTTTTCAGCCCAATTGAATAGCGGATCCAAATTCCATGGCCTGATCAGCGATCATATCCTCTCAAACGCAATCTCTGTCCCCACGGATAAAGCTGTGGAAGGAGCGTGGGCTTCAGTCTCACACGTACTCCAAAAAATACACACTCCTAGAGCGGTAGAATCGGTGGTCGTTCATCCAGTTCTCAAGTACAAAGGTGTCATCGATTGCATTGCCATGTATCAGTGAGTATTTTTATTTTTAATTAATTGACACAGATAAGTGTATGATGGATCATTTTTCATTATTAGGATATGAAGTCTGAAAAGTTTGTTTTGTAATCATTTTTATAAAACAAAGACTGAAATGTGTAATTTTTTTCTGGTTTACTGCTGGCTCTGATTAAATATTCTTTTTAGTTCAATTAAATTTCTTTGTTATACAATATCATGATAATAAATACATATTACAAATGCCGAGCGAAGAGAATTTTGTTTAATATCTGGACTATTTCCATGATGTTGCTATATCATGCCCATTTAGGTTTGTTCTTTGACAAACTGATTCAGAATTATTCCAGATTTTAATTGTATATTTGACCTGAGATAACTTTTAACTAAAATAAAATTATTACTTTATCTTCAATGAATTTCACGAATCTTTCTGTATGTTGTGGTAGCATGATATTTTGCCGGGCATTGAACTGACTGGTCAACATCGTTGACTCTGGTTACAGTGCTCATGGAACTAAACCCCAGTATGGACAGTTTCATAAATTTATTTTCAACTGCGTTTGATGGTACAGATGTCAGCGAGTGCATATGCTATCCAGTCCTAGTCATATCCTGAATTTATTTGCAAACAATGTTGAGCAACAAGTTGTTCCCGTAGAAATAAAATCTGCTTAGGTAAGCTCCATTAATAATCCAAATGCTACATTGGTTGTAGTCATGCGTTATATAATAAAATTCTGTCTTCAATATTATCATGAAATATTTTGTTTGGCTTAAAGAAAATTATCTGTATTTGACTTGTTTCAGGGACAAGCCTACCCTAATTGAATGGAAGAAATCCGATCGACCAAAACACGCTTTATCGGCGACGTACGACAATCCCATCCAGCTCGCAGCTTATTTTGGCGCCATCAGCCATGACACCAACTACAAAGCCCTGAATGTCCGCGACGCCTTGCTCGTCATCGCCTACACCGACGGCACGCCCGCCGACGTCTTCCAGCTTAACACCGACCACATGAGGCAGCACTGGGCCACCTGGCTCTCACGCTTGGAGAGCTATTGGACGGCGACGGATGCCAAAAATAACGAAGCGGATAACAAACCCGACACAGCGCCGATTGTTAAAGAATGAGAGATTCGAGATTGTTGTACTAGGTTTTTGTTGAGTGTTTTTCGAATGGAGAATGAGGACGCGGGTGATGGGTTGCACCGGTTGAAAATTTATTCCTTTGGTGGTACACTTGCGCCACCGACTTACAGCATTGCCAATCAAAGTTTTATTTGATTCTTTTTCATCCTCTTGTGCCTAACTCCTGTATTACATGTCTCATTGTTTTAGTTGTTATTTTATATCATATACTCTTTGTTTGAATCAACAATTTTTTGTAAGCACCTGTCGTTGAGCCATTTAGAGGAAGATACCCATAGTTTATTCGAGCATTACGACTTCATTAAGTTGTGGAGTATTTGTCCTTATATGAAGTGAGCTGCAATGGATCATAATCTTTTCAATTGCTATTATGACACTTTCTTGATGCCATTGTCAAAATTAAAGCACCGTCAATAAAGCTTACTTATTTATATAAATCGGATACAATATGGCTTAATTTATTTCAAACTTCGATGGTCAAATATGAGAAATATGTAAATGTTCTTTGTAAATTTATAATGCAAACTTAAATCGGTTTCCTTCCATGAAGTAGTAGCTCTAGTGCACCATACTACCATTTCAGAATATATCCATGTTTATAACATTTGTCTGAAAACACTTCAAGATTGTTTCAATCAACATTGTGGCCAAGTGTTGTTGTATGTTTTGTTCCTAAGTATTGTTTGAACCTGATCCCGGTAACTGCCATTATATTGAATGAAGTATGATTATTACATTTTATACCACATATTTTGAAACTGGTTAAACAGATAATATTTAACCTATGATTTCCGCATATCGAAAGATTTTCTATAAATGCACATATCTTTGGCTTAAAAAATTGTATAAAAATTTTAAAACATCTCCACATCTTTTAAAAAATCATTTCCGATACACAGAGATATCATTGTTGATCTTGATAGTTTTGATTTTGACCAATTGATATTTTTAGCATCCGTTATTCTAATTAACTCATTAAAAAAATCTCAAAGATATTTCAACATATTGGTTTTGATGTGTGATTTCTATCTAATCTGATCTAATAAAACAGGGCAAGACGAAGTATTTAAATATTTGTGTTGTCAAATTAAAGCATAACATTACATGTATCTTAAAAACACTATATTGAAACGTTTCCTGCTGTATATTTTCAATATATCCTATACAATTATAAGTTATGTCTTTTTGGCAGAAAACCATCCATTATGCATATAAATATTTTAGCCAACCCAATTGTTATGGATGATGTTTGAAAGTGTCTTAATAAATTTAAAATGTATTATTCTTCATATATACTCTACCCGGTGTTAATTAATTGTACCTAGAGCATATTAATCTGCAAATATTTCATCAAATAATATAATTGTTTACATGATAAATGAATGTTTGCATATAAGCGAGCAACACTTTAAAAAAAATGATCTATTTTGTTTTTTTCTTTTCTATTTTTATACTTTTGTTTTGATTTCCTCTGCAACATCTTACTCGTATCTCAAGTTGTTGAATATCATTTTTATTAGGTTTATTTTTTTCTGAAACAGACGATGGCTTTATAGCAAAAAAGTCTTGTCTTTCGAACAAACTTATACATCAAAACAGACATGAAATTTTCGTATAAGTAAATAAATTCCGTTTTAAGCCATTAATTTATAACTTTCATTTGGCTCATTCTTATTGTATTAAATATAACATAAGTTAGTTTTATTTTTCAATCTCTACATTAAATTCACTCAAAAGAATCATATCCTAACAAATAATTTAGCTATGCAGAAGTTTTTCCTTATGTTTTAATGATAAATTGTATTATTTGGTTTTGCATTTTCAGTTATTTATAAATCCAAGTAATTTATGTCGATAGATATTTCAAAGAAGGAAAAAAAGACCCTATTCGATTTAAGAGATAAATTTCAAATACATCTGTCATTGCATTAATAAACATTATTTTGTTTTTGTATCCCGAAAAAAACTATTTATTATCTAGATTTTGCTCTTATCCTAATTTTACACAACGCATTATTGTTAGCATAGTTTTTAATAAGTATTCTTTATATAATTGAAACACTAACAGTTAATGGTTGCTTGAAAATAAATATAGTGGAATAAAAGAAAAATCCGCTTTCTCCTATGATATGATAAAAGACTGCTTTCTCCAATATTTAGTCAATTAATGATAATTTTACTAGTCTAAAACTACTGTAAGTTTTTTCGTTATTGTGAACTTATTATCTGACCCCTTAGAATCTAATATAAATATATTATTAAGTTTAGTTATTACTCATACTTGGATTTATGATTGATTCAAATGCTATACAGGTTGCTTTTATATTTTTACTCACAATTAAATATGTTTATAACCGAATTTCATATTTTTCTTTGTGGCCATACTTTCTTGCCCATATATCCGCTCATATCACGTATTCACTCCAAGATTTCCCATCTCCTGTACATCTGAAAAATAATACATCACAGTCATCCAGGACACCGCAATACCACCAGTCAGAAGAAGAAGTCTTTCTTAGGCATCTGTAGCATGTGACCCATTCCAACTTCTCTCCAGGACGACATAGCTATACATACATACACCCGAGATTAATATATAGCATTATCTCTGATTGCCCTTATATCACGATCTACTTCCGTGGAGCCAATCTTCCCTGATTCGCCGGAATTCCAACATTGATGTCATCTGGAATTGGCCCACATTTTTTGCAAATTAAATTTTATCTTTTCTTGTCAGGACTTTGCACAATGTTACAGTATTTTATAATATAAAAGTGGATATCCGGATGTAGAAAAATAAAACGAAAGGTGAGTTTATAATATTAAAATAAGTTCCATATGCAAGAAAATGAGTTGCTTTATACTGTCAACCATTTTTGAGCCATGATCCCAGCTATCATTGGCATCATAAACAACTTGCACTGTGTAAATGATACTGTCGATGTATCAAATAAAACAGTATTTTTCAAATGATTGCCTGGAATGGGAAAATAAGAGTTGATTAGTACTAAATTGTACTGAAATAAAACCTTATTTTTAAACCATTTAAATGTGAACATCCTCGTCAGAACACTTATTCTTCTACAGAGGGTTGAAAGTAAATGCTTGCACATTATCTCGGGCTTAAGGCAGAACGCCAGTACCGGATACCTCCGGGTGTGGTATAAAGGCCTAGACATCAGAGAGACCCTACGCTTTCACTGAACCAGATTCATGAAGAGCAAGTAGGATTCATGGAACCAATTTAAGGACTGCAAGAACCTCGTCAGAACGATGACGAACACCGTGTGCTCCATTTCCCCATCTCTTGCAACAATTTCTCCAATAGCGGAGGCAAATGTGAAAAAGGCCACCAGCCTTAAAATCTTTTCGCCGCGTAAGACCGCTATACATGTCCTAGCTGACATACCCTCAGCGCGTATGACGTGTATAGCGGTCATGGGCGATGCGCGGAGTTTTGAGCCTCATAAAACCGGTATCTCTAATGTTTAAGGGTTCAAAATCGGTTGAAAATATTACTGAACATATATATATTATCAATACAATCTATTGGCTTAAATATTTTATTTGTGGAACCTAATAAACACGCATCTATGCGGCGTGAACATTTCCGCCAATATCGATGGCCGCCATTGTTTTATAGCCGTTCTAGTAAGAAGCGTGCGCCGCTACTCATTTACAAAATATGAATATATTATTTCGCGAAAAACTTAATAATTAATAAATTAAAAATAAATTATAGCCTAATAAATTAGAGATCCTAAGAGAACCTAATTAATTAACTTTGAGCCTCATATAACCGCAATGACTAATGTTTAAGGGTTTGAAATCGGTTGAAAATATTACTTATCTTATATATAAAACCGAAACGGCGTATGTATGTATGTGGGTCTGTAATTCCCTTTTGCATTATTGTTGCAAGTTGCAAAATAATAATGTTTATTATTTACGTGAAGGTATTATTTGACATTTCTTTGACAGCAAATTAGATTTTTTCCTTGAATTTAGACATTTTATTTGGGCTAATTTAAGGGGACAATTTTAATTAATATTTATTAATCGCTCAATTACAATAACGATTAGCACTACTGACAAAGAGAAGCTACCATTTCCTCGTAGATCATAAAATAGCCTATTATAAGATCTTATTATAAGGTCTTATTTGATAATATTTGATGATAATTTAATTAAAACCCTGAAATATTTATATGTCCGGTCCGTGGCGCAGTGTCAATGGCTTTGACTTGCGTGCCGGACCACCCGGGTTTGATTCCCGGTACGAGCGGATTTTTTCAGACGATAAATCTGTTCAAAGGCATGGGTGTTTGTATTGTTGAAAATCCTTTCCCACCTTTCCGATTCTAAAGAGCGACGCATGGTGACAGCGATTAGCTAATCACTAGTCCTGGTATCTTTTCCATCCCTACTCTCTTCGAAAAAGAGAGGTTGAGCAACTGAGTAACAAGCAGTTCTCGTAGAAGAACATATGTTGAGATAAACTCCGTGAGGAGTCCATATGTTCTATGTTGGGAGCGGACATGGTTAAAAAAAATTGTGCATATTTTGTAAATGAGTTGCGCACGGTTCTTACTAGAAAAGTCATACAATAATGGCGGTCATCGATAGTTGGGAGCGGACATGGTTAAAAGAAATAAATATATATTTAATAATTTTGATGGAAGAAATTATGGGGCGATCCCCTTTGTGGAATTGTTCAATTCGAGCCGTGATGAGACTAAAAAACATATTATTTACCTATTTTATTGATTGATAAAATACCTTAGATGTCAATTGATTTATTAATTTACTATATTGTTATGACAATGTATACGTATGTACTTGCAATAAAACGCTTGTTTGACAATTTAAATATATTTATTTGAACTGTCAATGTGCGCTATCACGTTACTACTAATAATAATTTAATAACAACGCAGGTTGAATGTAAATAAGTGATCGAGTGCAGGTGAACTTGAATACGTTCCGAGAATTATATTATACGCACGGCTACGGCATCGGCGCAGTGTTCTGGTTTGCGATCGGCGTTATCTACAAAATGGCGGCGTTACCCCGGAATCGTATGAAGAATGATTATTGTTGAATTAAACAGAAAATACAAGAAATATATTGTATTTCATTATTAAAAAAATTACTTTAGGTACCAATTAACATATTTGACTTTTTGAAAATTTTTATAATCTATATTTAAAGTCGAAAACGCGATTAACAAAATCTGCAAAAAAGCTGCCGCGTACAGGGCATGTTCTCCATATTTTCTGGCGCGGTGAAAAGGTTAAAAGCTACCGTCTAAACCAGTGCTCCGCAACCGGTGTGCCGCGAGACGATCCTAGGTGTGCCGCGGCGCATTTCTCAGGCACACGAAGAAAAATCAAATAGTTCGTCGACAATATAGAATATTTCGTGAATCAGAAATGATAATTTCTTCATTGCAATAATATGACATAAATATTATATACACAATCTATAATTTCTTACATAAAATTATTTTTGAAGAAAACTACCAAATTCGCCATCCAATTATTTTCGTTAAGAATCGATAATTTCAAGGCTTCCATTTTGCATGAAGGCTTCCAAAGAGTCACTGGAGCCTGATACAGTTCTTGCAAAGTCTTGGTATATTTCGTTTTGATCCAATTTTATTCAAAAAACACTGCTTGAAATGTTATTTGCTGCTTTTTCCCGAATATTCGTAGTAATAATAAATGATATACGTAAAATTGCTCAACATGTTCGGAGCGGCAATCGGATCAGCTTTTAATGCTCGTGTCAAAATAACATTTTTCGTTCGATTGAGGTTTTCTACTGACGGTGCTTGATGGAATTTCAATATAAAATTTGAATCGTTTAAATTTTGTACTTTTACATAAGTTTCGTCCCGGGTTTCGCCTTTCGACATCTTCAGGAATTTCAAGCGTATAATTATACCACTTTCGCGGATAATTTGTTATCTGAGAATCACTCATAAAACCCAGATGAAGGGGTTAAAATCTTACATCAAACCACGGTTGATCATAAACTATTTTACCATACAATATTAAAACTAAATATCGCACAGTTAAATGGTTACCCAATTTTAAATGAGCAATCTTTCGAGTTCTCCTCTGGTAAATCATTTTAAAAAAACAAATATCATTCCCAATGAGTTCTGAAAGAAGAATTTGTTTTTTTAATATTAGCCCATAATAAAATTATTATTTTTATTTTAAACAAATAATAAACTTATGTGACTGTCTCTATCTGTATAATATTATTATTTGTGTAGTTTGTGGTTGCATTTTTGCTCCTGTAAATTAAAACAACTCGATTTCATACTTATTGCGAAGTATTCTTTAGGCTCTTCTATTATAATAAATTTAAAAATTAAAGACGAAACATTTCAAAAAAAATCGTAAGCCTTACATTCATTTCATTTAATGTGCTTATTTTTCATAAATCTTTACAAAAATTCTGTCCCGTGACTATCCATAATTTACCTATTTTTTTATAATACCTGTGATTGTTTTATTTACACAAAATTTTATACTCACGTCATTGAAAGTCATTGACATCAATCAAGACATTCGATAATTTATCCAGATTGCAGACCTAATTTAATTCTTACACAACCAGTCCTCTTTTTGCGTGATTTTGATAAAATGCGATTTTATTGGACAGCACCGTTACTTTATTTTACACGATTTAGATGTTGTGACGGGTTGATTTTTTTCTAAAATTTTTGACAAACGATCTACAATGCGTGCTTGAATTGATACTGCATGATGAACCACACGGAAATTCAGATTCATTCAAAATTCAATTCTTTCGTTCAAAAAATTTCAAACGATTATATTTGCGAACCGACAGTGGCAGCAACGAATAACTTCCTGTAAGTCAAAAAAAAATCCATGTCTACATACTCATCTGTTTCTCATTGTGATTTTATAATCAATTTAGAAATAAAATGTTAAATAAAAAAAAAAAAATATTACGCAAATTTAGTTTTTTCATAAATATTTGATTCTTTTTTACGCGACATGTTGATTTCTGGAACCAATTTATCAAATTATATGAAAATAAGCCCTTTTTTTACGAGATTTTTTATACATGCCATTTTTCTATAAAACTTTAAAAATGTGTCGCGTTAAAAATTACATTTAAAAACGGTACAAACTATTTACTGTACAAAGGGTCGTTTGACTTGACATGCACGGTGTGACATTTTAGACATTGTGAATTCAACACACATTTAACAATTCAAATTGTCAACTCGTTAGGTTTTAGATATTTTTTTGTTAATTTAGCAAAATACTTGTCCGGCCAATGCACAGCCGTTCCACTCTTACTTATCCATATCAATCAGTCGATTGTTTATTTTTACTGTTTTTAATGTAAAAATGGTACGCGAGTGGGTAGTTTATATGATATCATCAATCACAGAGAAGCTGCAAGACCCGAGAGAGTTTCTTACTAGACCCAGCGTAAAATGTCGATCACAAATATGGTGACACTTGAAAGAAATAACTAATGAGGGTTATAGGTATACTGCAAAAGCAGTAGCGTAGTGTTTCTATGGAAAAGTTTATATTTGTTAATTAAATTTTTAACTGTATTTCATTTATAAATATTGAAAACCGCCTGCATCTTCCAACTGGATGCATTCTCTCGTCCGAAAGGATGCCAATACTAACTATTAGGATGTGAGAAAAATACAGACGAAGGTCATAGAATCTTGGAATACCGTGTCATGACCACATGTTTCGAATAGATTTGAGTGTTAATGGCTAAATATTAATGGTAGGAAGTAGAGACTCCAGTTCGAGTATCGAGTACTCGACACTCGAGTATACTCGTCCATTTTTCAAGTACTTGATACTCGAGTAATTTTAAAAATATTCGAATAATACTCGTAATATATAAATGAAGATCTAATTCCAAATTTTCTTTTGTTTTAAGCAGCGGACAGAAAAACTAGATAGCACAATTTAATTGATTGTTAAATTTTAAGCCAAAGTCCATAGCAACAGAGAATTTTTTTTGTACTGCTGGAATAAAAAAACAAAACTTCGAACCAAATTAAAATTTGAAACGTTTAATTCTCTATTATTTTTGAATTATATGTTCCATAAATTGAAATAAATGTAATAATGAAATTAAATAAGCTTATTTATTTGTTTATCATCAAATATTCATAAATACACAAATTTGAACAAATAACATATTTTGGTACATGTGAAACTACTCGAGTATTTTGAAATTTTACTACTCGACACTCGAGTAGTTGAGATGTCGAGTAATTGGAGTCCCTAGTAGGAAAGCTTAGAAAATTAGTAGATTTTAAATCTTTTAAATATGTGGTAAAAAAGGTCATCACCGTTTTAATTAAGTAAAAGTTATAATTTCGACAGAAAGTGCAACTGTCAGTTCAAGTTTTGTCGTGCACTTGAAATGCCTAAAGATACTGAATGGTCAAACCCCGGTAATTAGCGACAAATCTCATGGAAAAGTACAAAATTCAAACGGTTCAAATTGTCAGTAAAAGTTGCAACTCAGTAAAAGTAGCAGTGATTTCAGTCGAAAATGCTCGCTATGAGCTAAACCGGTCCTGATTTAAGAACTTCTAATTGTACAATTCTATGTTATATTTTTTATTTATAATAATGTTTTCCTAGGCTACTTAAAAAATAAGCGCGATGAGCTTTAATATAAAATTAAAAATAGCTTTGATTACTCCACGTATTTTGTTTTTAATTGTGACACGTGTTTCGCCACTTTCAAAGGCATCTTCAGACTTACCATCGCAAAGGTTGCAATTTTAATTAATAGTAATTTTAGTTAGGTGTATTTAATGGTAACGATGGTTTTAGTATTTTATGAAATTTGACAGAAATTTTTTCAACTACGAATTAAGATTTCAATTGAACATTCTGTATAATGAAATCATTAATCGCTCATAAAGCCAGTCATGATTTTCAAGCTGAGCAGATGTTTTGACGACAGCTGTAGACATCATTCGGTCAAGCACTATTATTTGAATGGTTAGTTTTAAACATTTTATGGGCTCCACTGGACATAATATAAATATACGAACCTAGGTATATACTTCTACGTTATTGGGCTGGGTGGGTCAAGAGGCGCCATTTTTCAAGCGGACAAGAAGTACTATAATAAAATGTTCAGGGTACGTTTCTATCTGAGTTAAGCGAATAGACTATGAAAATAATGAACGGAATAGAATGAGGAGATTTGACAGTAAACATCGGCATAAACTTTTCTTTTTAAAAGATCTTTTTGAAGACAATTGAATTCTTGGATTTGCTTGCTGTAAAAAGAAAATAAAATTTGACGTTTATTTCAGAGGTTTTCAGACTTTTACGCAAATTATGTATATCTACATGGCATCCCACAGGCTCAGTATAAAAAGATTCGTAAGTCAATTATTGTTTATTCTTGAGTTAAACATATTGTGAGATTTGTGATTGTTTAATAAAGGATTTCGACTGAGGGCGCTTGACGGAATTTCAATATCAAAATTGAATTGTTTTAATTTTGTACTTTTCCATGAGTTCTGTCGCTAACGACCCGGGTTTCGTCTTTCGGCATCTTGAGGCATTTCAAGTGCACGGATGTACTTGAACTGTCAAATGTGATTGTTAGCTTTTATTATGCAAAATATGTTCATATCTAGAACTTCTCAATATATAAGTTAGATTATTCCACGTATTGTGGTAATATTCGTGACCCGTCTTTCGCAACTTTCAGAGTCATCTTCAGGCTTACTGTCGCAATGGTTGCTTAAGTAATAAAGTAAGTGTGATTCTAATAGTCTAACATAAATAAATTACAAAATGGATGTTGGGATTTTACCTTTTTACGGGAAGTAAAAATGGGAGGATATTTAGATATTAACTAAAATAGAATGCATTCTAATTTGTTTAATATATCAAACCATATATGTACATTTGTTTCAATTAAACAATACAGCCGTAAATTTTTTGAATTAATAATTTAATGAACTATTTTTTATTAGTTTATTTTTATTATTCAAATAAGGCTTTACACACCAAGACATAGTAAATAAAGCTGTATTTTATAGTTATCTCTATATTTAAAATAATGGAACGTGCCAACAAACTTCTAGACCAAGCCAACATTTATTATCTCATCTTAAACATCTTAACATGTTTCTTGGAACATAAAATCTACTCTCGCTATATTTTTATAGTAACTATAGGTTTATAAATCTTTTTGTCTGGCGTAGAGGCGTAGACACAACGCTATCTACAAAGCGTAGGCCATCAATAGATCACACAAACTAGCATAGTGCTAACATGATATTGATTTTCACTTAACAAAGAATCTCTGGCATACATTAAATAAACACACAAAATTCGATTACTTACACAAATAGCGATATTATTTGTTCAAATTTGATAAGAAACTTCTTATATAAGAAAATACGGTCTTGTAAAAGATTAGTTGGTGCTTAATACATCGCTGCTGAATGATGTATATGTTACAGTGAAACTGTATTCTCAGTGAAAATGTATTCTTCTCAAAGCTGTCATTGAAATTAAATTTGACCGCCCTATCTTCAGCGCAATGTTTGTCTGTGTTTTGATTTTGTTGATTGAGTAGGCATTTACTTGGTAGAACTCCATTATAATACGGTAAGAAAAATAACAATTTATTTTAATTCTACATGATTTATGTAGAATTAAAATACATTGTTATTTTTCTTACCGTATGCTGATTTTGTTATTAAAATCTTAGGCCGGCAAATCATCGACTTGGGCCAGTAATTTCAATGATCGTGACCAGTGAAATCATGTAGTCATGAAAATCTATTACTTGATACATTTTCACTGAGAATACACTTTCACTGTAACATATTACATATTTATCTCCAATAAGTCACTACGCGTTTTGATAGATGTCTTTGCACACTCAATTAAAACTGGTCTTCTATGTTGTAGCCATTTTATTCTGCAGCTCTTCGCTTCGACTTTCTAAAGATGTTCTAAAGATTTCGTAAACGTTGCATTTAAAGGCAAAAATAATTTAGGCACAAACCTTACAAAAATAGTAATGATAGGATTAATTAACTTGATAGAATCGGTATCTATAAGATCTCCTGCGGTACATGCGACTTAATATACGTCGGTCAGGTAGGTAGGAGTATATCGATTCGAGCTAAAGAACATATACGATCATTTAATATTAAAAAAACAGATTCTAAATTTGCAAATAACCTCATACATAAATTCAGCTCCGATTTGTTTACATTGCCCTTAACTAAGTGCATTGGAGCAATTAGAAATTAAATTAGGTATAATCAATCCAATGACATTCATAACGAACAGATCGCCATTAATGCCTCACCACTTCTTAAGCCGTTAATAAGCGTAAATGCAATTTTAAATAATTTTACTTGAAACAATACCAATTTAACGTTTATTCCCATTTAGTAAAAACCCAGATTAGCTTTCACTTCGAGAAATACATCAAATCAATTTGTCACATTTAATAACTTATTATTACCATATAAAACTAGGATGTTGGGGCAGAGAAGAAGATGTTTTGTGTACCCTGCTTACAACTGTATATAAGGATGAGTAAATGCAGGCATAAAACATAGGTCTGACGATGGCGTAAGCCGAAATAGCTATCAACAAATATGTAAAATAATTGCTGTAGAATTAAAATACACTGTTATTTTTTTTCACCGTATTATAATGGAGTTTTACCAAGTTCTGCCAACTCAATCAATATGGAATATATACTTGGTGTTTCAGTCTGGGATGTTGAAAAGTTCTTTTGCTTTCCAGATACTCTGCATTGCATTTAATATTACTTATTTCTATGCATGTGTGCAATTTATTTTTTTGTACAGCCATTTTCCGTGTTTTAATAGATTGTATAAAATTTAAGGGCTTTTTTATGTTTTTTTAGCCATGTCCGCTCCCAACTTGGATCATATGGACTCCTCACGGAATTTATCTCAACATATATTTTTCTACGAGAACTGCTTGTTACTCAGTTGTTCAACCTCTCTTTTCCGAAGAGAGTAGAGATGGAAAGGATACGAGGACTAGGACAGGACTAGTGGTTAGATAATCATTCTCATTATGCGTTGCTCTTTGGGGCCAGAAAGGTGGGAAGGGATTTTGTACAACATAAAGACCCATGCATTTAAACAGATTTGTCGACTGAAAGAATCGAACTCCAGCGGTCCAGGACGCAAGCCAACGACGTTGATCACTGCTTCACGGATCGGATGTTTACGTGCTCAAAACCTTTCACGGTAGGAGAAAAATAAGCTCTTAATAATAATATTGAGCAGTGGATATTACGTATAAAATTAATATATTATATTCTATTAGAGAATTCAAGATATACTTTTAAGTATGTGTGAGAGATATAGAAGCACTTAACTTACAATACTCTTAAGGATGTAAATGATATGTATATAGTGAGAAGCCTTTTGAAAAACCCACCACATTATGGAAATATAGTGGGCATCGATCAAGCTCAGCTTTTCCCGTAGGCTATTTTGAAATTTGTCTTGCCACTTAAAAAAAGAGACAAATCCATTATCGAAGGCCATAACGGTGATCGTTATTTTAAACCACAGTGGTTTTATGCGAGAGCTTAAAAACTCACAAAAAGCATTATAGATTGTAATGCTAATAAAATACATCAGTATAACAAATAGGTATCCATGTTTATTTTTCGTGGGTACGAAACGGCTTGTGTAAAAGAAGAAGAAATAACTATTTTAGAGTCTAAAAAAATGATGAATAGTTATTCGTTTGTTTGATAAAATTTTGATTGAAATTAAATTTAGAAGCAGATTAATCTTCATTACATGTGAGAAAAGCATTTTTTGGACCATTAAAATCGAATGATCATTTTAATGAAATAAATCTATGCCCGTTCTCAATGTCGGAGCATATTGCCTCCAAATTGAGGCGTCTTAACTTATTTAGTCTACGAGAACTGCTTGTAACTGAGTTAATTTCCCTGATGACTACAAGTTGACACCTTACTTTGAAAAGTTTCTAACTGCTCTTTACACTGTTTTGAGATATGAGCGTTTGAAGTTTCGATTGATTAAAATTCACTTGTAGAAATGAGCAAGTAAAAGTGTTTCAAATTACTTATTTTAAGTATATTTTTTCACAACTCTTGCTGAGTAATAATGATCTTAAAGATCTAATGATGGAAATAATGATGGACAAGCTTAGAACTTTTTCAAATAAATTTAATAAAAAAAGTGTGCAGGTGTAGTGCAACTCCGGAATTCTGTTAACTCCGTTATTCAACCATAGATAATACTGAAATTCATATTATTATATGTATGATAGAATGCGGTAAATAAACAAATAATTTCGGTTTTCCAACCAGAAGGTCATTTTAGACAAACATGTCAATTAAAACCTTTTCAAAGTAACGTAACTAAGTGTCAAAAATGCAGACTGATATACAAAATGAAGACTTTCAGTATTTGATTTTTTCTTTCTCATATTTACAATGATTGAAAACTTTAAAAAAGAATAACATTAATTCAATTGTTTCTGCAATACAATTTTAACTCGGCATGTAGTATCAGATAAAGACATGTTTCATTCAAATATTATAAAATGGCTGAATAATTTACCAAACTAAGAAAACCATTTATTATAATTAAGGATTTCGACTGAGGGTGTTTGATATTAGAATTTGAATCTTCAGATATTTCGTGCATGTATGTACTTGAACTGACGCGCAGTAAATAGTTTGTATCGCTTATATACAAAAATGGAAGTACATTTTTATAGCAGCTTAACTTAGTGATCTACTTCTCGGGTACCCAGGTCGTTAGCAACAAAAATCATAAAAAGTACAAAATTCAAACAATTAAAATTTAAAACTATTTATACCGTAGAATTAAAGTATGAAAATCTTTCTACATTCGACAATATCATTTAAAATTACGTATAGGTTTAATAATAACTTCAGTTACTTTTCCAATCGATTAGTCGGAGCTTTATGTTACCCAATAATGTCTATTGAACGTAATGATTCGTGTCATTAGGTTAACTGCCAGATATTATCAATCAATGTCAATAATTTGACCTTGTACTATCTGAGAAGTTCGAATTAAGCTGTGTACACAATGTGTAGATAACTACTTATAACAATTAATTGGCAGTCTCATATTTCAACGAATATTCTAGATTATTACATACTAAATTTGTTGTATGATATAACATAATCGATAACACAAAAAGCTGAAGTTACATTTATGTATGAAACTTTATTTTTTCAGATAACGATCAAAAGATTATAAATATTTCTATTTTTTTTTTTTTTTGAAAACGAATAGTTTCTTGTACTGTACTAATCGAACGAATTTACAAATCATCAGGACCGGTTTCGCTCATAGCTCATACTGATCAACAATATATACTTGACAATGCTCGCTATGAGCGAAACCGGTCCTGATCTAATAAATTTAATGTGAAAGACGTACAAAAAATGTTTTATTATTTTTAATATAATGCCATTCCACCAAGTATTGACAGTGGACACATTAAAAGTTATGAATTTTCTAATTTTGATGTCAAAATAGAATGGTTTGAATTTTGTACATTTTTATGTGTCAGTTTAAGTTCATCTCTGTACTTGAATGCACGAAAGTGCCAAATGTCAAACCCAGATCGCTAGTACCAAAACGCATGAAAATGAAGTAATCAAATGATTCAATTTCGATTGTTGTTCATATTGTATTCGCGTAAAATGAAAATATAATGATTTCACGATAAAAGACTCAAACTTAACATTATTTATTTGACCGAATTTTTTTTAGCCCATCCAGCACAGTCAGTTAGTCACAGTCTTGGACATTTTAATTATGAATAAAGGAGGGCTTTGGAAGCAAATGTAGCTTTCTATCAAAAGCATTTTGGAGAAAGATCCCAATAACTAATTCAATGTAGAATTTTGTTTGTTTGTCTATGTTGAAATAGGATTAAAAACATAACCTGTATTATCAAATCTATAATAACCAGTCATTTTACTACACTTTTTTAGGTATTTAAATGATTTATATCGATAATTCTGCATTTGCCATCAATTATTCAAGATTGTTGTTTTAGCGCCCAAACATTTGACAGTTTGCTGTCAAATTAACTCAACAGCCATTTTGTCACGTTTTTTTTTTTCTATGAGAATAATATTTAAAGTAAAGAATACTAATTTTGAATCTTATGATAATTTAAAAAATGATTTTTGTACAAAAGAATGCAATTTTCCGACCCAAATATTCTTTTATACCACGTGCACAATGAGCCGTTTAATATTTCTGCATTTATGTTATTTTGTTAATCTTTCCTTTCAAAATATTGATATCTTTCTTTTAATATTTCTCATATGCAATATGGTTGGTAATTGAATAGACGGCCATAACGTGAATTGCAAATAAAGTCATGCGACCTTGTCTTCAAGGGTTGTTTTTGTTCGCCGCAATATCGTGTGTTCATTTCGAATACCGGGAGATGAGTTTATGAAATCTTTTATGCTTAATGAAATCGCCCTGTTTGTGGAATTTATGGAACCTTGAAATTTTCACGGTTTCACATACGTCGCCGCTTGGTGGACTTGAAGCATTCCAATATTGTCAAGAAAATTGACGTATGGAGGTCGTTATGTATCTAGCTCCAATGTGGTTGAGCGATGGGTGATAATTAAAAATGATATGGATTTGTAAATGTTAATAAATTTAAATTTTTTACTTTCATGATCTTTATCGCTAACGAACCGGGTTTAAGCTTTCGCTAAATCTTCCTCACTCATCCTTTAATGAAATATCATTATTTTAAAACAATCGAAATAAATCAATTCTTCGAATAAAACCCACTTATTAATTGATAGACATTTCCATGCTATTAGCTGGTAAATATTTTTCAAGATACCTGACAATTTTTTATCCAAACAACTAATTGATCTTCTTAATTGGCATCAAAACATTCGCTAATTCATCCAGATTTTGAAATTAACAATACAATTAAGTGACTTACTTTTGTTCTTATATATATACCTTCCCAAAAACCTAGTAAATATTCAAGCTACACATTGAGACTACCTTGATTCGGCTCCCTCGCAAAATCGAGCTAAAAGGGGCCCTTGATTCCTATCAAATCGAACACTCAGGAAGAGGGATTTTGTGAACGGAGTGGGAGAAAAGTGGAACTCTTTAAAAGAAAACAAGACCTCAAAGCGTTATGTGGGTGCGGTAGCACACATTATTTAATCGTTAAGAATTTACACAGACGTTATACAACACACAAATATTATGATAGCGAAGAAGATATCAGGAATTTGACTCGAATTTAATTCTTAGGGAGAGGATTAGGCGCGTGCATTCTCAATGCAGTCCAATCTCTCACTGCCGTATGAAAAAAACAGCGGTTCCTGTAGGTAGCCAAACCGTTGCAAAACGACGGTTAAACGTCACGCAAGATAAGCTATTATTTATGGCCTATCGAACTTTGCACTCATGCACTCACGGCGTGGAAGAGATACATTTAGAGCGAGACGTCCGCATAAATGTCTCTTTTACAAATTTGAATCACTCTATATTGAATCGCTATAGATTTCAATATAGAGTATTATTAAAAATGAATTTATTTCCTGATATCGACTTAAACTCATTGACTGAGGTGAAAAATAGATCGTTTGAGAGAGTTCTGATGACCTACCACATAAGGCGGTGTCAACATATTTTAATTCCAGAATGAAATCCATCCACTATAAATGCATTATTTGTAATAAAAAAGATGGTTGACACGGCACAAGCACACAGTGGATAAACACAAAAGTTGGAATATATAAATGTCCCGACACATTATTAGGCTGCACACTCTGAATTTAACCAACATAAAAGTGTTAATTCGAAATATTAAAACTCAAAACTACACACTAAATAAACAATATTTTATTATAGCCATGAGTTTATCGCTCATCTTCATCAATAATATGTATACATTTACATTAACGTGATTATGGCAGCCTAGCAACTACGTGATGAGGAGCTTAAATGACTCTCTTTATATCAGAACCTTTAAAATATCATATAAAGTGATGCGTGATGAGCGAAAAATTACTTTATATATTAAAATTCACAATCTTTCGTACATAGCGCTTAATTAAGAATGAAGAATAATTTGATTAATGAATGCGTTACAAGTATGATGAATCTCTTTAGGTCCATTTATTAATAGAAAAAACCTGTTCTTTGACGTCATATTCTAGTATCGGTTACCGTTATTCAGTGATAACAGCTATTTTGAGTTTAATACAGTGAAAAAAATAGCAATGTATTTTAATTCTACAGAAATAATTTTATATATATGTTGATATTTTTTCAGCTTTCATCATCATCAAAACTATAGTTCTCTGTAGAACTATAGATCTCATAGTTCTGACGATGGCGTAAGCCGAAATAACTTTTAACTATTAATATTATTATGATGGAGTTCTACCAAGTAAATGCCAACTCAATCAATATTTTGAGTTTCTTTATATTTGGACATTTGTAGTATTTACCCGTGATACACTAACAATAGTGGTCGAAATAGTGTACTGGTTAGGGCTCTGTAATAACTATAAAATGACTCTAGCTTCAAGTCCTGGCACTTTTTTTACGACACAATGCAGAGATCACGTGGTCCAATACAATCAAGTACCTTGGACCTTGGACTTACCTTAGATAGTAGATATAGCTTTAACGAACACATCGCGATTTAAAAAAGCCAAGCTTATGCTACAAAAAGTACAATTTACTTTATGCATAATGCTGAGGAGCAAACTTACCCTTAAAAGTAAGCTTTTCCCATATACAAATATAAATAGTACAGATATACTCCTGATTTTAGTTAAATAATTGTAGAATAAGTACAAACAATGTTTTATTATTATTTAATACAATCTTTGCTACTTTGGGACCTTACTTTGAAAAGTTTCTAACTGCTCTTGCCACTGTTTTGAAGTTTCGATTGATTAAAATTCACTTGTAACAATGTTTTAAATTGCTTATTTTAAGCATATTTTTCACAACTCTTGCTGAGAAATAATGATCTTAAAAGATCTAATGATGGTAATAATAATGACAATCTTATAACTTTGTCAAATGAATGTAGTAAAACAAGTGTGCAGATGCAGTGCAACTCCGGAATTCTGCCAACTCCGTTATTCAACCATAGAAAATTCTGAATTTTATATATATTATAGAATGCGGTAAATACAAGCTTTTCTGACCAAAAAATCATTTTATGCAAAAATGTATATAAGAACCTTTTCAGTCAAGTAAAGACTAGCCTACTAGGCATATTCAGGATTACCACAGATTTAAGTAGCGCGTTAACCATTTGACCAAAACCGAAAGAAATTTTCGTAATCTGGTTTTAATCAATATGCTTTTTTAAAAATGAATTTATTTTTTAATAGCTTGGTGTTTTATGTTGTTTCTTGCGATGAATCACCTCTGGGTGAACAGTCCATGCGACCAACTGTCATTTTTTCTTTCCTTCAACGTCTAGCTCAATTTCCCGTGACGATATTCGCATACAAAACATTACATTATTGTACAAAACGCTATCTTATCCTCTTCAAGGTAAGGGCCTAGCACTGGAGCTCAAAGATAAGAACTCGACAATGGTAGTGGAATAAGTATACCATTTACTAGCTCAACTGGCAATGTAGTGATTATGCGTCAAATCCGCTTCAAAATATCAATAATGCGAGGAGTACAATGGTGTCTGGTTTCAATACAAAGTTATATACAGTATAGACCTCGACTAAATTAAACTAACCATACCAAGTTTCAAATATGAACACGTTACTTCAGATTCAAACCAAAATTAGTGAATTGTTTTTCAATGACAGCATCTTGTTTATGGGAAGAATGTATATTTAAAGCTATGTGATAGTGACGTCTATTAATGAAAAAAACAATACAAATATCGATGGCTTAAACTTAAAGAGTAATTTTGCTAACTCCACTTTTTACTGAAAATTACTTAATAATGCCTTCTTGTTGTATCATGCAATGTGCATGCCCCGTAAAATTTTTATAACCAAAACTTATGTGAGTGCATTGTAAAAACGCTTAAGGAAAATTGTCAACTCCATTGTCGTTCTAAAACCTAATCTGCTAATTATCCAACTCCACCATTTTCTATTGTCACCTGTCATTCATTCGTTGTTTTTTAGCAGTGGTAAAAAAAATCCTATTTGAAATTTTCCCGATCGGTTTGAAAATACCAAAATATCAGTTTTTACTTTTTCCTGCACAATTGACAAAAGCGGAGTTAGCAAATTTACTCTTTTGCCATTTATATGTGTTTTATTTATCACTTTTAATGTGTTCACTGTCAATACTTGGTGGAATGGCATTATCCCACCCCCACAGTAGCTCCGTTTTTCCTCCCAAAGTCCTCTACTTCTTAATGGTCTGCTAGGCTTCCTTAGTTTCCTCCAGTACCACCAATCAGGTAAGGGAACTTATGGTCTGCGATCAATTGTCCGTGGTCTTATTCTAACATTTTATTTTTTTCAACCTTGTTTCTTATAGGAATGCTTTCGTTTCCCTTTCTTGAAGCTTGAAGATCAATTTCAATTTTGAAACATTTTTCTCTTCTTCTTCGGGGCAGAGATGATAACCCTGACATCCTTGAGACTCAGTTTGCATGCCCCCAGTTTGTTCCGTATGTGGTCGTAACCAAGGCCAATCAATTTTATTTGTCAGAACTTGTTTGTCACGTAGGTCTTTTGAATCGCCAGTCGCAAGAGCTTTTCGGCTGATGAATGCACTGTCTGTTTATGTGGACATCTTCGGCGGTGAACTTGATGCTTTTTTGGATTTTTTTTATGTAACTAATATGTTTCTGTTCTGTTTCATATATATTTTTAAAAAAATTGTGTAATATGTTATGTGATATTTTTTTTATTTGCCGAATGTATGGCGCATTGGCGTCAGCTGTAATACCATATATTTTATTTTATTTCTTACCAATAAATAAATAAACATCTCCATTTGAGTCGAAATGAAAATTTGTAAATGTAATAATCTTGTGAATAAAATAAAATTTAAAATAACTTTGATTATTCCACGTATTGTGCTACTAACTGTGACATGTGTTTCGCCTCTTTCATGAGGCATCTTCAGACTTACTATCGCAAAGTTTGCGTAAGTAATGAAGCAAGATTGATTCTAACATTTTAAAACAATAAAATTACAAAATGGAGTTTGGTATTTTTCCTTTTTACGGGAAGCAAGGAGGGGAATTATTATAGAATAGAAACGAATAAATATATTTCTAATGACGTTTACATTACAAACTATTAAACTAATAAGCTGCAATCAATCAGATAGTTTTGTGTTTAAGCTAATCACAATACGTGGAAATAATCAAAAGTTATTTTAAATTTTATTAAAAAAAAGTTACCGCCGAAACCATCGAAAGTATTAATCTTATGAACCTTTATTATTTCCCATTACTTATGTTCATCGTCATTATAAGATATTGACTGTATGCTTCAATACTGGTTTACTTATTTTTTATTCGTTTTTATCTCTAACGGAGGACAGATATTTACGCAACATTAACTTTTCTTCTACTGCAGATATTTATGGTTCAATGAAGTTATTGCTGTTTTATTTATTTTGTAATAAAGTTTATGCCGTGGGGCCATCGTAAAAAAATGATCGTCGGAATATAGCTTAGCTCAAATAAATATTTTAGTTATGTGCAGTAATATGATCGTACAAAGGTATTATAATATTTTTGACCTTTTAAAAACAGTTTTATTCTCTTTTGTATTTTTAATATTAAAAAGGGTATACACGGACGTCTGCGTCTGCTCAGTGAACATCAGAAATCGTATTTATATGCAAAAATAATCTTGAACCAAAGTGAAACACCGATGATTATGTTATCCTAGAAGTGTCACCAAGATTTATCAAGAAAATCTTTGTTAAAGGGCGCATTTTTGAAGCGTTTGTATGAAGTTAAATAAAGTACAGTGAAACCCCGATTCTAAGTTTTTCGAGGGACCGTTTAAAACAAACGATTAATGCGGGAAACGATGAGTGCGGGAAAGTTTTGTATTTGAACTAAATGCTATGACTATAGAAAATGAACGCACCACGCGGGAAAACGTATAATGCGAGAACGTAAGATCAGGGGTTCCACTGTATAACGTTTTCAATTAGCATGTTGGGTATACATCAGTGCTCTCTCTAAGCTGTCCGCGCACATACATTACAACAGAGCGCACAAAAGTAGCACTAGAATTTGGATTTAAAGGTACTAGAATGAGTGTCTAGCACTGAGCAACATAATGTTGTTAATTATGGATATTTTAAAAAAATGTCAGTTTCGTTGAGAAGGTGTAAATACCATTATGTGGTGCACAAAATTTAAAACTTCCCTTCAAAGTCGCGCAGCCAATTATTTTTGCGCACATAACGTTTAGAAAATTAGAGGCAACATTGGTAAAAATATTAGAAAAATTAAACTTTTTACGAACATGAATACCTACATATATTAATAGTTATGTTTACAATACGTCCCGGTTTCACCGGGATTGTCTCGGTTTTAGACTTTGATCCCGACCGGTTTCGTGAAATCGGTTATCCCGATTTTTGTTTTAGCGTGACGATGGGACGCGTTTCAAAAAGTCTGCGCCTCTGCAGCGTGTTTCATTGAAAGTGAAATACATTTAGTCGGATGACCGAAGCTGCATGTTGGAGCTTTACTGTAATGTGAATTAAACTTTTGCATACCATGCAGCGATTTTTACGAAAAAAGTAAAAAAAAAAATTACATTTGCTCTAACTTATAGTACTTATAGGTACTTTTAACAAAAAAAAATATTAGGTAGTATTTCATATATTATATTATGTGTATTTTTACACCCCACCCTCGTCTAACGCTGCTGTCCCGGCTTAGGTCTTCAAAATTATGGTTAGCCTATAAGAAATTAAATAACTATTTAATAATATACAAAAGAAACAGTAAGTGGATAATGAAATTGTTAGTTTCCCGAAATAAAACTACTAAATATATGATAATAATAGTTCAGAACTTGTAATTGAAATTAAGCTAACTTAAACGTAAGCAACATTTCAGTGATTTTCGATATTATTAAGCTAACCGCATAATTTAAGACCAATGAGAGCTATAAATAAATGGCCAATGTTGCTTTGTCACGTCATTAAAATTTTCTTCGCTGTTTCGCAAAGTTTGTATTTATTTCATTCGAGTAAAATAATAAATAGTTTCCTGGCAACATCTTGTGTTGAATTGAGTATTCCAAAAATAAATAAAAATATGATCCAGTTTCAAAAAATGTTTCCGGATCGGTTAGCTAAAATATTCCCACGTAATGTGAAAATTATTACATCCGCAATGTACGTGAATTACAACCACCCGGGTATGAATAAACTTTTTTCCCACTGCCTTTTAAAAATACATTAAATGGAGCTTTTACAAACGGCTATTTACTTGAATTACACACAGGTTTATTTAGCATCAAAAAATATTTAAAAAATTTTAGTTCCAAATGAAAAATGAAAAATATTTATTATCGAGAACATTTCATGTAACAATTTTGTGTTTCGCTGTTTTCACTAGGATAGTTTACACTAAATTAACACCTATTTTTCACAATCTTACACAGCGCTTTATGTTTATACTGTTTACGCTGAGTTTATGCTAAGTGTACACTAAGTTAATACTACGTGTACACTAACTGTACACTAAGTTTATACTAAGTTTACACCAAGTTCACACTAGATCTACACTAAGTTTACACTAAGTTTACACTAAGTTTACACTAAGTTTACACTAAGTTTACACTAAGTTTACACTAAGTTTACACTAAGTTTACACTAAGTTTACACTAAGTTTACACTTAGTTTACACTCATATTACACTAATTTTACACTGCGCTTATACTAAGTTTACACTTAGTTTACAATTAGTTTACACTTAGTTTACACCAAGTTTACTCTTAGCTTGAGTGATGCAAAAAGAAGCATCAATTGCTGAATTCAAATATTTTCTAGTCGATCAATGCATCGGTTGTGAATCACAAAATAGGATAATATAGAGAATATTTTTTTTTAAAAAAAATGTGTAAATAAATAATAATTTTGAAAAAAGTAAAGAAAATACTGTTTTTGATCTAGAGTTGTTGTCTCGTGTAGCTCAACACACTTACCAAGTTAATGCGAGCAATTTTAATATATAACGAAGGCTATTTTTAAAGGCGAAAAGAAAGCAATATTTGATGTCAGTTGAAGGTCTCATAACACGTTCAGTAAAAAGATAAATTCTTCCTTCATAAGAAATTTCTTACACTGACAATGTTAATATAAAATTCAGGCTACTAAATTTAACAACAGTTTTATAATTTTTTATTTATACATTGAGTTATTTTTTTGTTAATACACAAAATAAACGAATTCATCTCATAAAGTTATAAAGTTTTTGTTTAGTAATTTTGCATGTGAACAAAATGGTGACCGGGAAATTTCACCAAATGTTCGATTAACTGCAAACACATTAATTTGTCTCATCCGCTGCTTAGAATTGATATTCATTTATTTTTATACATAATTCATTCATCGGACTTGGTAATTGAATCATTATGTCTAACACCGCTTTTTATGTTGAAATATTTCTGTGTGATTAAGCGCATGAATCTTAAAATATTTTGAAAGGCAACTAATTATTTGGTCAGATTTTCATTCGATATATTATGTAAATTTTAAATAAATGGTCGATAATAAATACTTATAACGGCCAGTAAAAATTATAAATGGTCAGTTTTCACTTATTAAAATAATATTATGTGCTTTCAAATACCTGAACTTAAGAAATTATTTCATTTCATGCACTTATATTTCATAAATTTGCCTTTTACGACCATATTTGATAAAGTTCACAAGCTATTACCATTTAATTTAATTACTAATCGTTTTTAATAAATAGCTAACCATTGTAAATACATAACTGACCGTTTTATTTAATAACTGACGACATTTATACTGATGCAATGAAAACTGACTGCTTATAATATTAACTGACCGTTTTAATTTTTCACTGACCAAAACTTGAATTAGATACTGATACGAAATACACGGCATTTTTAAATTAGGTAGCGCCCCTGACAAATTGTTGACGAGGGTCATAAGTTAAAATATACACAGCTTACAGTCAATGGACTTTTTTGTTTGTGGTGAAAATAAAACAAAAATATTTAAAAGCGTTTTTCGCATGTTTTTGATTTACCTCTTATCAAATATTTATCACGACAGCTGATGAATGGCGTTTATTTAAAAGCTATCGTCAAAAACATGTCAAGCGGCTCGAGTTGCTACCGACATGTTTTATAAATTCGCCATGCCAATTGAATCAAATGACAAGTCTTGTTTGACAGTTTTTTTATTGTATTTAATATATATACCCTCAGTAGAGTGTAATACAGGTAAAAAACTAGACTCGATTCGCTGTTATATCCATCAAACACTTTATATGATTTTATGGTATGGAGAATTTATAATTTTATTGGAAAGGACTGTTATATATCTGCAGTTGATAATGCTCGCGATGAGCGAAACCGATTTAGATATTTATCAAATAATGCGTGGAATTAGAGGATTTTTTTTTTATTATATTTTAAATAATGCTTATCCACTAAAAAGTGACAATTAACATCTTAAAATTGATTTCAATTTTAAGCAGCCCATAAAAGCCTGAAACATAAAATTGATATGAGCGGCCACATTGCAACACCACGTATCATAACTCCGTGATTGGTCGAAAATATTATTAACCAAACCACCATAGTTTTGTTTCCAAAGTCGTGAACCGTTCTAATTTTAACACTAACCATCATTTTATTTAACGTTTTTATACGACATGTACATGATTTTTGTTCCAAGACTATGCAGTGTGTTAAAAAAAATAAGATTCTGACTCTAATATTGACCATAAACACGACTCCGACTAAGCCTGAAAAAAGTTTAATTTTGTCACTTTTTTCCCTATTTTTCCTAATTATGTGTATTCAATATAATATCAACCAACCAATCAGGCCAATATCCAAATTTGACATATTATATGCAATAATAAAAAGTTCAAACTTTTCAAAATTTCCGACTCCGAGTACGACTCCGGCTAAAACGCCGCGATGACACCAGCTCCGACTCCACAGCCCTGTTTTATAAAAAAAAATTCTAGTAACCTAGTCATACACTATGACAAGAAGAATAATTTGACAGCATTAATTCAGTTTCGAAAAATATAGGATAATTCTACTTTTGAAATTATACGACTCATATAGTGTTTTCAGAGAAGGGTTAAAAGGTGTGAAAACACTTTACAAATCCATGTCAATTCCATAAAGCGATTGAAAAATCAATGAACAAAAGTTTTCGTTCGGGAAAAAAAGTAATCCGTACACGGCCTCGACAGCGATGAATCTTTTTTTTTCTTCTACTGTAAAGATAAATATCTAGAATTTTCAACATTTCCCGAGGCTCAAGGTAGAAAGAATTTATATTGTAATTTATCTCACAAACATTATGGAAGTCGATGTTTCTAAAGTTTTCCAAGGACCAATTAAACATTCCATTAATTTTGAGATTGTATTTATTCAGCCATCCTTATAAACATTGAGATTCATAAAATATCTTGAAGCCTTGCCCATTATGCTATTCGATATTCCTGGGAAATGTTTTCTCGGCTTAGCTGAAATTTCAGAGGTGAGCAACATTTATTTTTATCAAATTTGAATCGTTTGAATATTGTATTTTTCTTTACCATAGTATTTTCGCTTACGATCCGGGGTTCGCTTTCAGGCATCTCAAGTGCACGAATGGAACCTATTGCTTTCGCACAGAATCGATAAATCTAATAAAATCTGCTCGTACAAGGAGGTCAGACCGTCACGGAAGCCAGCGTCGTTGACCGCTGCACCACGGACCGGTCTCATAAATACATACTCATTGTTAATTGAAATATTGAAAAAAATATCGTTCAATAATAATAACAACAATCTGTTATCCCAAACTCTTGAATAGAATGTACATAATTATTTAAGCTTATCGGTCCCTGAATTATTATTTGTATTTTTAACCAAGGTGACCTCGTTAAATATGTCTAATAATTTCTTAATTATAACATTCCAAACGGGGTTTTACACTAAAATGAAATAATTGATTTAGTAAAATTGATTTTTTTGGAATAAGTTTACCTCATCTGCCCCTCACCATTGCGACCATAATTATTATCGAATTTTATTATGCGCGTTTACGCTGACTTTACTTTTATGATTTCATTTATTTATTTATATTTGTAATATTTTTCATTGTTATTATATAATTGTACCTTAAGTGGGTAGATTTATTCTTCAGTTATGATGCAGAAAAAATAGCAGACAAAAAAATAGATACTTCAATTATACTAAATGTGGCACGTGTGAACCCTCTTTGATTTTATCCTTGACATATATAATAAATGAGATATCTATCAAGAGTAAGGATATCTTTCCTATTACTGGGATCGTTGAATATGAGAAAAATTGGTTTGACTGGCTGATTATTAGGCAGCCCGGTAGATAAATAGTTTCAGAATCGGTTATGGAAAATGAGAATAGATAAAAAAGAATCACAGACGTTCATGCAATTCAGCGTGATAAAATGTCCAATTGAGAATTCTTACCATTAACCTTTAACACCAGGCTACGGATGTTGGCAGCAAAGTTGTGTTTTGAGCTTTATTATTTCAATCCCTTGCAGAGAGCTTAACCACAAAAACTTATTCTGAATGATTCCGATAATGAATTTTCTGAAAAGAATCTTTCAATTACTACCGACTGCGTTTATTAATTGGTAATAAGTATTTATTTTCTCTTGAAATATTAACAAAGGATAACTTTCAGATGATTGAAAATTTTGACTATCCCATATTTTTTGAACCCAAACTAATGCTGTCACATTATTCTTCTGGTCATAGTGTATGGCTATTAATAACATATTTGTATAAAAATCATGTATATATGGTATAAAAACGTTAAAGAAAATTATGGTTGGTGTCAAAATCAGAACGGTTCATTCTTTGTAACAAATGTATAATATTCTTTCATACTTTCGAACAATTACAGATTTAGCATTATTGATTCTGCAATGTGGCCGCTCATACAAATTTGAAGTTTTCTAACTTTTATGGGCTGTTTTAAAATTGAAAAATATAAATTAAACTAAAAAGGTCAACAACACGTTTTTCGTATTTTTCTCGAAAAGTGGATGGTTCTACTTTTGATACTATAAGACTCATTTATACTTTTCCATGAGTTTTATCGCTAACGACATGGGTTTCACCTTTCGGTATCTTCGGCGTTTCAAGTGTACTAATGAATTTGAACTTACGCATAGTAAATAAATGGTATCATTTATATATTACACGAATAAAAGTAGATAAATAAGCTTACTTGTTTTTACCGCTATTTAGATGAATACATCATGGAATAGAACAAAATTCAAACCATATAAAACTAGAATGTTGGAACAGGGAAGAAGATGTATTGTGTACCTTGTCTACAACAGTATATAAAGGATAAGTAAATACAGGTTTAAACATAGTTCTGACGATGGCGTCAGCCGAAATAGCTATCAAAAAACATATAATATATTTTGTTGTAGAATTAAAATTGATTGAAATTTTTTTCACCGTATTATAATGGAGTTCTACTAAGTAAATGCCAGCTCAATCAACAAAAAAATCAAATTTGATAAGAGTATTAAGATTATCGTATACCATGATATTCCCTTGAATACTTTGCAAGTCAATTATTGATAGGAAGGCTTTATTTTTAATCCTTATGAGGGTTTCCTCAATATTTAATTAAATAACACACATTTTTTTACTAGTACCACTTATATGTCGTAAAGATCATGACTGATTTCTCTTAACGAGAGCATCGTTTGAAAATGTTGAAGTAGTGCTAAAAACATGAGATTTATTTATAGAAATATTGCTGGCTATGAAAAACGTATTTCGTATGCTTTTAAATAAATAAATTTCAAATTTTCACAGTCAATAAATATTCCGTGTAACAAATTTATAAGGAACAAATGTCCTTCGTAAGAATTTCGTGAAAAGTACCAATAACGCTCACGTGCAGACGTTAGGAGGGTATTTTCTTGTAACGCCTATGGGCGTTTTCCGGAAGTATTCTTTTTTATCTTTATTTGCGGTCTGTCAGACACCAATCTTGTTTATTTATACAAAGGAAAGAAATACACAGTTTTTTAGGGCCGCAGATAATATGAGACTCTGACGGGTCTGCGAAATGTGAACTTTTTGTTTCAGTAATCATGAACTGTGCAAACTTTATCGATGGTTATTTACTGCTGAAGAATATATTGAATATTTTATTATCTACGTCACTCTAGTACTTTGACAAAAAAGGCATGTTGATGTAAAATATTTCATCATTAAATCATGAGACGTAAAATCTTGCAACCAAGCCCGCACTCAGTGACGTGATTAAATATTTTTGATACAGGTAATGCCTACGCGCCATAATATTTGTAATTGTGAAAATCATACGAGATTAACTCGATGATAAATAATGAATAAAGCATAAACAACTCAACGAAAAATTTCATACCGAGTCCTAGATCTATTTTTCACCTGGGCTCACCTGATTGCTAAGGAATAGCTCTTGCTACTAAGCCACAGGAACCAACTAGTTGTCAGCGTATGACTTGCGATAAGCTCTTTTATAATGATAAGTTTTTTTGGTTTGATGGGTGGATGTTTGTACCTCCAAGCAAGAATTGGTTGATGAGTTTTGTCACTGACGACCTGGGTTACTTCCTGACTCACCCTTTTAATAAAACATCATTAATTATCATAAATTATCAATTCAAACAATTATTTTTATATTACGTCGGATAAAACCCAACTTTTATTTATTTATTTATTAATAAAAAATACAAATTATGGCATGACAGCATTTGACAAATTTATTTACATTAACATACATAATTGTATACATATAATAAAAATTACTTATTGTAGCCATAAAAACAGAGAGAAAAAATTCATAAAATCACATTAGAAATTTTAAAGATGTCATCCGAGTGAGTTCCGACAAAATCAACTTTTATTTATAAAATATAGTATTCGTCTGATCTCACTCACGTCAATATGAAATATGTCGATATACGAAGCAATGCCGCTTAAAATTGTTAAAGCTTTTCCCAGTGGCATTCCCATTGGCAGACTGGTTCTACCCCTTGGAAGAACAAAACAACTCATGTTCTCGTGAACATGAGTTGTTACATGTAAATACATAATAAAAATCACTAATTAATTAAAAACAAGATGAAAACATTGTTGTCATAAAAACTGAGAGAAAAAAATTATAAAATCATATTATAAATTTTCAAAGATGTCAACCAAGTGAGTTCTGACAAAATCAACTTTTATTCATAAAATATAGTATTCGTCTGAACTCACTCACGTCAATATGAAATATGTCGACATCCGAAGCAATGCCGTTTAAAATTGTTAAAGCTCTTCCCAGAGGCATTCCTATTGGCAGACTGGTTCTACCCCTTGGAAGAATAAAAAAACTCATGCTCACGATTCTTCAAAAAATTATCAGGAACATTCAATTAAATATTTTCATTAATGGTGGAATTCTCATTTTGGCCTCGGATAAGCCGAAAGAAATATAATGCCAAGTACATTTCTCTTCAAGCATTCAAACTATTGAAATTGAGCATCCCTAAGAGAAAGTCGGTTGGATAAAGCCATGGGTAGTACCCATATGTCCCAAAATAGAGAATTCTCAAAAAATTCTTCTGAACCCTCTCCACCATAAGAACACATTTCGCACCCCTCGGTGCCCAAACAATCGATCCACTCTCAAGTCGGCTTCGTACCAAAGAATTATACATTAGTATCAAAATTTTTACTTCTGGAAAGACCCTGGTAGTGCAGAGGAAAAAGCCCAACATTTGCAAAGCTGTGTTGCAAGTAATCTTAATGTGATTGTTGAATGTTAGTTTGTTTTAAAATTGTACGCCAAGATCTTTAACTGATGAAATTGGTGAGAGAATTCGACCATTCATTGAATATTGAAAGAATAACACTCGTGAGCTCCATGTAAACGATTAAAGATTGCATTTATCATAAAATTTAAAATAACTTTGATTATTCCACGTATTGTGTAACTAACTGTGACACGTGTTTCGCCTCTTTCAGAGGCATCTTCAGACTTACTATCGCAAAGTTTGCTTAAGTAATGAAGCAAGATAAATTCTAACATTTTAACATTTTAAATTATGAAATTACAAAATGGATTACGGGTTTTTTTCCTTCTAAAGGAAACAAGGAAGGGGGTGATAGAATCAAAACAATGCAATAACATAATGATACTAATAAGGTGCAATCACTCAATCAATTAGATTGGGATTTTTCCTTTTTAAGGGACGCAAGAGAGGGTCATTAGTTTATAGTTTATTAGTTTGTAATGTTTAACGTCATTAGAAATATTTGTTTGCTTTGTTTCAATTCTATAACCCTCTCTTGCGTCCCTTATAAAGGAAAAATCCCAATCTGATTGATTACAGGCGAAACACGTGTCACAGTTAGTTACACAATACGTGGAATAATCAAAGTTATTTTAAATTTTATATTAAAATGAACTTCCACAAAGTTACCGCCGAAACCATCTAAAATATTGCATTTATCAATATGAAAATCAAGTTTGTTTCATCTTCTCCATTCTATTATATTATCTATATCAGACTGGAGACGGTGACAATCATCCAAGGAGACAACCCTCAAAAACAGTTTCAAATCGTCAGCTACTAATAGAAACTTAGAATTTTTAATGACTTTTACAATATCATTTATAAATATAGTGAATATTTTAATTTAGTTGGCATTTCCCTGCTTTAACCTGGTAATTATTTTTTTAATATCACATTCAAAATACCCATACAATTACATATCTAATTTATGGAAACTTATTAACGTTAAAACTTTAACTTATTTATCTAGTTATTAATATAACTGAATATCAGTTTTAAGGTGTTCACTGACAATGCTTGATGGAATGGCATTATAATAAAAATAATAAAACATTTTTAGTAATTATACCACATTAAATTTATCATCAGTTGACAATGCTCGCCATGAACGAAATCGGTCCTCATCCAATAAATTTTATGTGGAATAAGTACTAAAAATGTTTTATTATTTTTATGATTGAAGATGAAAAGCACCAAATTCAAACGATTCAAATTTTCAAATAAAGAAAAATAGTTTCGATATGAATTCAAATAAAAAAAATTCATGATGCTGTGCATATTCTTAGCAACACTGTTCCCGGTATTAAATAAAGTTCGCCGATTCTACGCTTTCTTCTTGCTGGAGGGAACACGGTTTTATCGCAAAGGCTGAAAAATGAAGGTGTAATGAACCCTGTAATTAATTCGAACCGTTTAATTTGGTCTTTCTAAGGCGTCCTAACTGATATTTTTTTATTTTATCTTAAGTGAAAACGGGCTAAGAAAAAAAAGAATTTATGTTATTACTTCTTTATCGGGAGATTTCATTTTTTTCCGTCTGCTTTTTTCAGGGATATTTTTTTTATATATGTATATATAAATGGAAAATCTTGGTTAATTTATCTCATCTGATTTTTTAATTAGCTGGTTTGCTGTACATTATACATAATACATCATTTTCAACGGGAAAGTACCTCCTATGTTAACGTTCAATACTTGGTGAAATAGCATACTAATAAAACATTTATAGTACTCATTCCACATTAAACTATTAGATCAGGACCGGTTTCGCTCATGGCGAGCACTTTCATCGATGTTGGTCCTGATCTAGTAAATTTAATGTGGAATAAAAGTACCTACTAAAAATGTTTTATTATTTTTACCTCCCATGTGGTGGATTTTACTATAAATATATAGGTTAAATATGATATTGAATGGAGATTAAACTATTCCACTGATTGGAAATACCTCCCATATTACAGAAAACTGTTATTTGATTAAAAATATTTCTGTACATATCATGCATGGCCATACCTATTACCATACGATAGCAATTTTGTTTGAAAATACCTCTCATGTATTCCGTACATTCACAACGGGCTCATATGATAAAAGAGAAGCTCGATTTTTGCCGATTTTGAGTTATGAATGCCACTCGATAAAACATAATATTTTACGTAAGGCTAAAACCTACAATAGTCGACCACTTAAGATTTTTTTTCAACTTTTTGCTTGTGTTTTGGACACGTATCATAGGAGAAGCAAAATAATAAAAAATACTACTAGAAAAATTGTAGACTTTTTACAATTCGTTCGGATAAGCTGTTCTTCATATTCTTCAATGGCGCATGCTATTTTCAATTCGTAGATTTATCCAGTCATCTAGCAAGATAAAAATATATCTATATTTTCACTGAAAACTCTTTCTCTGATAGCGGTGTGTTGCAAATTGATATTTAAAATTTAATCGGCCCCTTAGGATAAATGAAACGTTTCTCGATTTTTGCCTGTCTTGAATTATAAATACCACTTTAAGATACAAAATAATATGTAACGTCATGTCTTTACCTTACTTTGAAAACGTTCTAATTGACATTTTTGCCTTGAATGACTGTTTGGTCGGAAAAGCTTGTATTTAACAACATTATATCATACTAGTATTGCTACCCGGCTTGGACCAGTTTTGGGTTATGTTCACCTCGGCGCATAAATTCAGACGGGTTAAGTTGTAACCTTTCATAAATTTAAAAAAAAAATCTAATTTGCTGTCAAAGAAATGTCAAATAATACCTCCACGTAAATAATAAACATTATTATATTAATAAAAGTCGGGAAAAGTTCAGTAGAAGAATAATTTATTACATTTTGACTAAATGTCTTCGCCGTTCGAAAATTCAAACATATTTTCTTTCACATTCGTTTTTATGGCAACGTAATGACCAACAATGCAAAGGGAATTACAGACCCACAGACATACATACGCCGTTTCGGTTTTATATAAAAGATAAATGAATTTCTGAATTATATATGGTTGAATAACGGAGTTAGGAGAATTCCAGAATTGCACTGCATCTGCGCACTTTTTTTACTAAATTTATTTGATAAAGTTCTAAGATTGTCGTCATTATTTCCATCATTAGATCTTTAAGATCATTATTTCTCAGCAAAAGTTGTGAAAAATATGCTTAAAATAAGTAATTTGAAACATTTTTACTTCAAACGCTCATATCTCAAAACAGTGTCAACAGCAGATTCGAACATTTTCACAAGTAAGGTGTCAAATAATAAATTATTCAAATAATACAATTTTGATATTTAACCAAAATGGTCTACAATTTTTGACACCTTTATTTGACAATTATTGGCCAGCAAAATATACGATTATTGGTCACACCAAAAATTGTGGTAAAACATTTTTTTTTTATAAAACCGTTACAAGTTATATATTTCGATGACCACATCGTATGTACATTATGTACAAGAAGTGCTTCGTTAGAAATCCAATTTCCAATATTATTTGTACAACGTAGTGTTATTAACGCGATGAAAGAAGTTGATTTAAAATCAAATAGTGAATAACTGTTAATAATCTTAACGGGTGTAAAAAAACTGATATTACATTGATTATACGAAAAATAAATCAGTGCAACCAAAGAGCTCGATAAATAAATATTCACAAATGGTCTGCATAGTAATATGATAATTACTTATATCATTGATGAACATTTTCTGAACGTAATATCTTGAATAAGAAAACTCTGATATATTTGTAATGGGATCATTTTTCGGTTAATAAAACAAGCGGATAAAGTGGCCAAAAGCATTAAAGCTTGGATGTTCTTCCCAGACGTCACTAAAGTCATAAAAGAATAACCATTTTGCAAATCGTAAAACTTGAGCATATATCTTAATAAAAGAATGACGCTTAGCACCGACGCTAGCATAAACGTATATTACGGTAAGAAAAATAACAATGTATTTAAGTTCTACATAAATTATTTCATATAATTTGTTGATAGCTATTTCGGTTTACGCTTTCGTCAGAACTATGTTTTAAACGTGTATTAGATATAGCTTATATACATAGGCTAGACAGGGTACAGCATACATCCCCTCTCCATCATACATCCCTCCACATGAACCAAATTCGGTCCCGATTTGTATAATAATTTAAAACCCGAATAATATGATACTGCACAGTAGCGGCTGGCGACAGAGTATTAGGAAGTACAAAAAAAGATTCAACTATTTTTTCATACTACGGACAGCCAAAAATTCATAAGACTGGCACTCCGTTGGTATTGCGAACATCTGAATTGAAAGTCCATGCTATAAAAGTGTTTTAAAATCCAATGAATAGGAAAGAACTCTTGCAAAAATAGTTGAATCTTTTTTTGTACTCCCTAATACTCTGTCACCAGCCGCCACTGAATTACTGCATCTTACTCATTTTTTCTAAAAATACCGATTGGCCTACTTCACTTATCAGAGGCTCAATTGCAAACTGTTATTTTAAACAGTTCTTTAGTTCCTTTCAACTTTTGAAAACGTGTTTGAACTCAATAAAATTTTATGAAATCCTGTGTTGTGTTTCTTTATTACATTCGTACTGACTCATTCAAAAAGAATATCGAGTTTTATTGATATAAAATGATATTAAATTCTTATATCAGTGTTACTCAAATGCTAGTCAGTGGACCAATAACAAGCTGCGAGCAAGCGGTAGCCGGTCTGTGGTCAATAAAATAATATTATATTGACAATACGGAAGCTATTTCGTATCGATGTTGGTTTATCTCTTTCCGCCATTCTTCCCAGTTACACGCGACGAAGTCTGGAAAATTATAAGGATAATATTACTTTCCATAATTCCCTTAAAACCCTTTTCTATTTTCTATTTTCATTACATTTTCTATTTGGGGCCAGTTTAGGGGTTATGAGTATAATTTAGACAATAATATGTATTGATATAGTATTGGCAGGTATTATCTGTACCGTGCAACATTATCATAATGTGTAACACAGGACTGGGTAAGATATCTTACAACCAACATGCTCATCATATTTTATGTCGTAGAAGTATTTAGCAACTTGTTGACCTAAATGAAAACGGTCGAATATTACTTTTGGATATGTTTTTTTCCATAACCTCTCCAGAGCACATGACCGCCACACGGATACTTTTAGACATAGATTCCCAACCTTTTCGGGTGCTGACCCCTTTTTATAAAAGTCATTTGACATGCGACCCCCAAGGCAATTGAAAAATTCATTTTTAATAGGGTAATTAAAAAAACAACGAAAATGAATTAAAGTATATACTTTTTTTAGTTGACTGTATAAGTTGGCGACCCCTCAGAAAACCCACCGCGACCCATGGGCTGGGAACCCGTGCTCTAAGATCACCCAACAACCTTCTTGATTCCTCCCAGGTCATCCTGTAGCTCCGCTGAGTACAACATATGGATGGTCATCAGCGGTCTTCTGAGATGACAGAATCTATTAGATTGGCAGAAGAGACAGTAAAGATCCAGTCTCCCCTAGGGCATCCGCAGCACATGTTTAAGTCAGGTTTGTCGCCTTTTCATTTTGGACGTTATAAGGGCAAGTTTGTTTGCTTTCTTAAATCCGTGTTCTGACAAAGTCAAACCACCGTACTTCTAATATTCGTTGCAAGCATCTGTTTTCGAAACAAAGTTCACGGTTACCCTGTGTTTTTGTATTTTGCAATGACTCGCAACTGTCAAACAGCAGTGAATTGAACAAGTGACAATTGGTTCTAACCGAGTACAACCGTGAGTCCCAGACTTATAGCATTACATTAAAGTCGCTTCAGCTATACTTAATCAAATCGCGAGTTTTTTACGCGGGTTGCCATCTCCCATGATGTGTGTCCTCTAGGTACATGAAACCGTCGAACCTCTCGTTTTTTTGCCCCACACTCATCAGAGAGTAGTTTGGGTCTGGAAAGACATGGTTGCAAAACATATTGGTTTTACTGGTAAAGATATACATATATCATTTCTGTTCTAAATATGTACCAACTGCATTGCATATTTATTACCTTTACTTGTAAAATAATTACAGTCGCAGGATTACAATGAAAAATATCTACCGGTTCGAAAACCAAAAATATTTGAGTAGCACTGGCTTATATGCATAAATATATATATTTTTTTATTTTTCAAAGCTACATCCAATCACAATGAGGAGCATATTTACTCTCAATGGACCATCAGCTATTTTTAGGAGGACTGGTATCTCTTCCCTCTTCTCACTACAATCATTATTCCAAATGAAAATTAAGTATACACGAAGAAAATTGAGAAATTATTTATGTTATATTTTATGGTATATACTTTTAATTTTGTGTCACAGTGTTTCATAGGTGGTGAAAAAAAATACACAATGGATTGCTAATATATTATTTTATTAATTATTAATCACATCTATAAGATTTTACTTGTTTTGACCAATAATCAATGTACAATATGATCGTTCAGTTAATCTATACATGAATACACAAATATCTATTTTAATTCAATTCTGTTTTGGAGTAGCCTCATAGTAAAACATAAAAAACAGATGATATTTTGACTATTGTATACATACTATAAAACGTTAGTCCACTTAGTTTATATGTTTACCTTAATACATACACAAATATTAAAAATATTGACCATTTATATTTAATTGTTATTTTAACAAATTACACTTGATAAGAAATTTTTATTATATATTTCGAGTTTGAATAGTCAAAAGGGCGAAGTGACATTCTGACGAAAATGAATCCATTTCAATGTCACTTTCATTTTGTCGTCAAACGTTTATGTTTGAAAAGTTTTCCATTACAAATAGACAAATCACCGTAAAAGAAACTACATATTATTTTTTTCCAATAGATAGTCGCAAATTTTAAATTCCTTCCCATTCTTTTTTAATTCTATCGATTAAAATCATTCTGTTTTCATTTTTCTCTTGTGAAAAACGTGTTACACCCTTTTGGCTTTTCAACTCCGTTTTTATGGTATACCTAGTGTAACGATCAAAGAAACAACCTTATATAACTTTCCATGCATTCAGGTATATTTTTTTTTCGAAAAACACTTTTTGACTCACATTATTTTACTAGTTTTATCATTAATAACAATACAACAAGGCTTCAGTTTAACAAGATATAATAAAATACAAAATTTTTGGCATCAAGTTTTTTTTTAAATTATTTTATGCACACTAGAAACATTTGGTCGTTTATTTTTATTTAAATCTACGATGATATAAAAAAAAATCATTTATTTTTACTCTTAACCTGTTAAGTGCCACATACGTACTGTTGTCGAAACGATGACTATTATCACGGAAATTTTCAACAGTTTTGAATTTACAGACACATATCCCTATTTAATTAAAACAAGTAATTAAATGTTACTAGGGCTGGTTATGTAGAATAGCGCTCAACTTGCATTAAAAGTCAAAATGAGAATAAATATATTATTATTTAAGTGATTTGTAGTATTACTGCGCAAGATGCATGATACAGCGCGTGAAAAAGCGAGAGTGAGTATGTGTGTGTGAGTATTGAGCTTATGTTGATACCAGGGCCGTACCGAGGTCCTCTAGCACCTAGGTCAAGGAGCATCATTTTTGCTCCCCAGTGCTCTGCCAGCGCCTCAGCGCTCAGGGCAATTGCCTTATTCGCCAGCCCTTAGCTACGGCCCTAGTTTATAGGTGTTACTGCTATCTGATGTTTATTATTACTGATTGTTTATAATAATAACGTATTATGAATTGATTTTTATCAAATTATTTCCAAATGTTTCTAGTGCACGAATAATAAAATTATCATAATTAAAAATTGTTTTTCAACGTTTTATTATGCCTTTATTCAAGTGTATTTTTTTTTGTAAGAAAAAAAGTATTGACAATAGAAAATTTATATTAGCTTCTTTTATTTTATCAGTTGTTTTTAAATTCTCAGTTTTGAATTGTAGTTACTTAAATATTTTATTTTGACCCTAATGAAGTCCTGTCCATAGTAAAGCTTTGGTAGTTTCAATATGTCCAAAGATAAAAAAAAACACACAGTAAATTTTGAATGGTACTGTCAAATATTATTGATTCGCTTCATTATTGTATATAAATATTATAACAAAATTAATATATATTGCTAGACATTGAATAGATATGAAATAAATATAACTCTTAAAATAATTACATTTGAGTGGTATTAATAACGTCCAATTAAAATGTGTTTTACCTCTACATAAGTACAAATGTGACTAGACCTATCTTTATATATTTTTAATTGATATTACTAAGTTTAAATATCTTTTTGATAATAATAAAATCAAATTCGTGTGAAAATTATTAATTTATGAAACTTAATTTATTTTGATATCTGACGTATATTTTACGTCGCCCCTTTGGTCAACAGGAATAAAAGGTTATTTTACTTGTGCGAGAGATTTTTATAGTCAACATTCCATACTTAACTATGAATTTTTCTGAAAAAAATAAGTATGATGTGAAATAAGTGAATTCAATAAAACATAAGCAAAGAATGACTTAACAAAGGATAACAACCATAGTTAGGCGTGATTTTCTCAATTCCGTCAATGAAATACCTAGATAGTAATAATTGTTTACTTTTTCTGTAATTGTGTTATTCTGAATAATTGTACGTTTTGAAATTTGTTAATTTTCGTCAAATTGAGAACATTTAAACTAAAACACAATCTGTCATATAAATTGAATAAGAATGGTTAAAAAAAAAAAAAAGAAATGGCCTCATTACCTTTTCAAATTTCACTATTCTTTACTAGTACAAAATGATATTTTTAAGCATATAATGATTCTTAAGCCATGAAATATGTTGCATAAAAAACGATGAGAATTCAATGCATTTATGTGAAAATGTACATGGTCCCTTTTACTGGCTACGAGTGAATAGTAAAAAGATCTGATGGAGCTTCTTAAAGAAACGAAACACGTGTCAATATTCGTAAGATAATATGTGGAATAAAAACTTATTTGAAATTGAATAAAAAATCATATTTTGTATCTAAAACAGTTGTTAATTTTTTTAAATAAGGATAAATAAGTTGGCCTATATAATTTTTACTAAAACTCAAAATTAGGTGTTTTATTTAAGTGTGTGGGTGGGCTAATTTTTTATTTATTTTTAAACAGTAAACAATGTGATGATAATAATAAAGATTGAGTGTATGATGCTATTTATTTTTTGTGTCGTTTTATTTAAACATTTGCTCTGAGTGGAATAATAGGGATTATGAAATTAAAATAATGTGAAATTAATGTACAAGCACATAAAAAAAAATCATTTTCAAATTTGAGTGATTACCCATTAATATAAATATGTATATATAATATATTGTTATGATACTAAATATATTAATTCTTATACACTAACTTAAAATAAAAGATTTTTTACAATTCCATCGTTATATATTATCTAAAAAAAACAGTGAAAACTATTACAAGTACATACAGATATTCAATTAATACATATGATCACGAATATAATACTATTCTGACCAGTGATAAGAGTTTTGCAGTACAATAAGTTGTTCAGGCTCTATTCAATTTGATCACAAAACATTATCTCATTTTTCATTCAACAGATGCAATTTTTCGTAGAAGAGGTATTATTAAAAAAATGTTCGCAGAAGGATCATTACATTTTATCTATGAATCTGCAAAAAAAATAATTTGATTTTAATTGACTTTCATGACAATAATTGATTCGTTACATATCAAAGTAACCGGCTAAAATTTATTAACTTAATACCATATTTATCTCAGATGAACTCACAATATAAAAAAACCATTTAAGGGTTAAGCATTACAAATTGTTTTATAAATATTAAGTATTGCAAGAAAATCAGTTAGGTAAAACATGAAACATTCGATAAAAATTTAAATAAGGCATCAAAACACATTTAACATCAATAAATCGTTTATATTATATATCGTAACACTCACTTGCATATATTTTTTCACACTAACCAAAGTAGAAGAAAAAAAAAAGAAGAAAAATCACCATTCAAAAGCAAAGCGTTCCCTAATAAATTGACACACAGTTACACTTTTAGGCGGCCATTTTGTATAAAATCGATCGCCATCTTGTTATCGTTTCCAGTTCTTTCGCGCCACTTCAAGTTCACGTAGGTGGCGCTGCATTATTTTCAAAACCCTTGACCAATGTCTCTATGATAAATTTAATGGTAACTTTGTAAATGCTTTCGACGTTCGGCGTATATCTGTCTCCAAGTGTCGTTTCGACCGCTTCCAAGAATGGCATCTCGATACGCTGGAAAATAAAAAGAAAACAATGTAGTACTCACTCTTTCAATTCATTAGTGATTTAGTCTGTGTTACAAACCAATCAAATGAAATACTGTTTCAGATACAAATATTGTATCGTTTAATTACATATTGATGCTTAAATCTAACCGAGGAAATATGACACCTCTAAATCATTACAACCTGTTTTTTACGAAATTATTGTACATTCAAAATTATAACACATTGTTTGTACGTATACCACATTCGATTTATTAGAATCAGGACCATCTGGATCTTGGTGCAAGTTATGCTGCAACATTATATTGACACAAAAATAAGCTCTCCTCATTAGAGATTCGAATACTCGATACTCGAGTATACTCGACCATTTTTCAAGTACTCGAGTATTTTGAAAAATACTCGTTATTTATAAATAAAGGTTTATTTCCAAATTGTATTTTGTTATTGAAAAGAAATTACCCATATATAATGTTGAACCGTTGCGTTTAGCTGAGTCTTACGCGTGGATGGTACTTACATGATAAATATATGATTTAACTATAAAACCGACGTCCATTATTTTTGATATGAAATTTTTATAATTTGAAATAAATGTATTAATGAAATTAAATAACCTTATTTATTTATTTATCACCTATTTATATACACAAATTTGAATTAATAATATGTATATGGTATATTTTGGTACATCTGAAACTACTCGAGTATTTTAAAATGTTACTACTCGATACTCGAGTAATTGGAGTCTCTAGTCCTCATGTTCCATTAATTTTAAATTGAGTGACATATAGATTACTAGCATAAATTATTTTCTGATTCTTAAGTCCAAATGGCCAAAATCTGACAAAGACACTTAAGAATTAAGACTCAAATAAATTTCTCAATTTTATTCGTACTTTATTATAATTATTATATATATATCCATTTAAAAAGTATTTCTCATGTAAAAATATGTTGTATTTTTTTAGCTACAACAAATTAGCTGTATTTTATGATAAATGTTTTCTACAATACTTATATTTCGATAGCTGTTCAATTGTTTGTTTTTTTTCAATTTTAGAATATAATATCAGACTTTTCGAATCTCTCAAGTATGTATATATATGTACGCCGTGAGACTAACGCAAGTGTGATTAAGTATTCTTAAGGAGTTAGTTACACGTTACAGCAAGTCTCAAACAACGGCCGAGAATTGAAAAGCAAAGAAGTTCGTGACTGAAGTAGCAATACTCTGCTCAAAAGTTTGTTTCTGTGGCGTCGTAATCCTTTACTTTGTTTTTGTGCCATCTCCGTACTGTACTTCCCGTGAATTCCATTTAGAAACTGAAACCCGAAGCGGAATAAGTTCCCCAATAATGGTGTTTGCGCGGCATCGGTTACGATTCCTTACTCGGCGTATTATGTTTTCTAAAAACCGCAAGACGTTTTTTTTATGCTTTGTAATAAAGATTCACGAATGAAGTCAGTCAGTGGTTTATGATTTCTAACTAGTTTTGAAGGTCTGAGCTTTATAAAACTAAAAAAATTCCGCCTCAATATTTGATCCCAATAGAGATAAACTTTACAATGTCAGTCGGTTGTTTTCTAAAAATTTAGCATGCCTTCTCGATACAAACTCATCGCTTTCGATTTCATTAAAAATGGAAAAAAATAAAAATACATAGTGAAACCCCCCCCCCCCCATTTAACGTTTCGAAGGAACACTACAAATAAAACGAAGCATGTGAGAAAGCTTTAAATAATAATAACACATTTTTGTACTTTTTCCACAATGGATTAATCAGAATCAGGACCGGTTTCAGTTGATAATATTTTCGATGAGCGAAACCGGTCCTGATCCTTATGAATATAATGTGGAATAAGAACAAAAAAAACGTGCTATTTTTTTTAATGTCATGCCATTCATGTATCAAGTATTGACAGTAAACGAACACTTTAAAAGTGAAGAAAGCATTAATTTTTTGATTTTCTTATCATTAGTATTTTACCGTTTTAGCATTAGGTATTTAAAAGTCTTCCCTACTTAGTAACCCCTTTTGCAGTCTAGTACTTCTATTTAATTAAAGACCCTCAAACCAGCGTTCCATCCTTACAAGAGATCTATCTTTAGATTTGCAAATACCACATTTCCAAGAAACAATCTTAGTCAGTCATGTCGGTGCTAGTTTCAGACGTTTCGCTAAGAAGTGAGAAATATTTGAATACAACGGTCAATCGGGATAGTATTTAAACGATACTTCAATTATAGCAGAATTATTTAACATTGTTTTTATGGGTGGTTCCCGGGACTGTATAAAAATAACGATCTATGCGGGAAAACGGGGTACTGTACTTAGTGGCGGGTCATTCGCTTGGCGATTTCCAGAGGAGAACAATTTTTTGCTAAACTGTTTTCCATTTTTGTGTTCATTAATTGTGATGGAATATAGCGCTGTGTTTATCATTACGAAAACATTTAAAATCTGCGATTGCAAATTTTTTTCAGACGGCATACTGTTTCATTGTGTATCTCTTATTATTTCGCGATTTGTACTGAATATTTCTCGCGTTAAATTTCTCTCTCAGTATTTTGTGAGACGAAGGGTGAACTTACTTACGCCAACAGGCTGCCATCAAGAAATGGGAACAAAAGAAGTTCAGATTGCTCCCTCGGTAAATGAAACAATAAATGTCATCGTGGTACACTTAAAGGAAAAAAGTTACCACGTCACAAAGTTTACGGGAGTTGTAGGTAAGTTGTCAAGTTAGAAAATTGGCCGTTGAATTATGGTATAAAAAATAATCGTGTTTCTGTATTACATTTAGAATTGTTTCGTATAGCAGGAATGAGTTTATTTAGTTTTATCAAAACACCATTTTACAAAAACTCTACAGCAGTTACTGTCAACCGGTGGTGCTTGAGAAAATTTTGGTAATCCAAATATTGTTGCAGTAGTAGCAAAGAATCCATCAACTGATTTAAAAAAACAAAATAATAAATAAACAAGTGCCATTACAACTTTATAGTCAAAATATATATTATTTCGTGGCTGTAGGGACATATGGGCGAAACTACAAAAATAACGATCTGAGATAAATGGTTAAACCGTTTTCAATGTTAAACTTTGTTCTTACGGATTTGCTGGAAAGCCTAGCAATATCTGGTAAACCGCTCTTCGTACAAATTTTATATTTTCATAACTTATAGAACTGCATTTGAGCATGAAAATACCATATTTAACTCAAAACAGCCATTTTTGTAGTTTCGCCCGTATGTCCCTACACCCACGATTTATGATCGTAGTCGTGTGAGCTTAGTGAGGTCAGAAAGTTTGGCGATCGTTGCTCTACAAGTATACAGTATGGTAAAATCTTAGATGTATAGTACATTACAAGACCAGTGTATTTCTTCTGAGATCAAAAAATACAATTACTTAGTGCTTAATATCAAATACTCTCAGTAGACGAACCAAATGTGAAATTAAAGCATGCTCAGATGTATTATTTATTATTTATTTTATTTTTAATTGCTATGATTTTTTTTTATGACGCCATACAATAAACAATGATAAAGCTATAAAATCGTGTAGTCTTTCATGAAGTTTCATGAGTAATATAAAACATAAACATAATTGACGGAGGTGTTTCACAAAAGCTTTGGTTCATTTCTAGTGCTTTTGAAAGTTGTAAATTATTATTAAAACAATTAATTTATTGATACCGATATCCATTAATGTTTTCTTGTTGGTATTAACAATTCATTTAATAGTTCTACAACTGTGGACACGTGTTTTACCTCTTTAAGAAGCATCTTCAGACTAACTATCAGAAGGCTTGTTACTAAGTAAACTTCCGGTATTAAGTCTATAGATACTTTTAAACATTTCACAATTTGTGACAAAATACAAAGCAAAATTAATTCATAATTTTGTATTCCTAAGAACACAAAATTACTTTTAAGTCCCATGAATTGTGTAAGTTAAGAAAGGCTAGTGCTAAAGTGATTATTGGAAAAAGCTTTCACGAGAGATAAAACTATAAGAAATTTAAGAATTATATATATGAATAAACGTGACGTTGGTTGATTTGAATTAAAATTTAACCAATCTAAAAATCTTTTATTTACCAACCACTACACTACTGATGTTTATTATTTTTTTGCCTTTTTATACTGGAGTGCGGAAGCAATTTTTCATGGCTACAAAAATGCGACACAAAAACTTTTACATTATTGAGCTAGTTTTGAAACTTGAAAGTTTTGGTATCGTGTAGACCAGGGGTCCCTAACCTAATTGGGGTCCGTCCTTATACGGGCCCAATATGCCACGCTGACTTGATCTCAACCAAGGCCAATTTTGAGACATTCGATAAATTTGCAACATCATATGGGGAACGGGAAAATTTTGATTCCTCTTCAGATTCAACGCGAAGTAGATTAAACTCCACGGATTCTCAGTATACAGATACATAGGATACTTAATATCACTCTAACAAAGTGGCTGAGCAAGTCACATTTTATTTTTTTATTTTCTTTCTCGCTAAGCACCTTAGTGCATGGTTAAAGATCTGTCCCGTGCAGCTCTGTCTCGGGCCAAGTAAGTGAGGAGTAAATTCGTTTCTTTTCTTGATCGTAAAGCGTTATGGAAGCGGCTGTGAAAAACGGCTGCACACACATTACCGAAGGGTGGTGGGAGAACCAACTTGTTCACCCAAATAAATAACCTAATTGGACCCGAGAACGCATTAAAACAAAAATGTTGGGCGGCGGGCGCCACCTATTTTTTTAAGGATATTATAAAATGATAATCCGCTCCTAACTTGGAGCATGTGGACTCGGCGATTATTTTAAAATATGTGCTTTTATACAAGGACTATTTGTTACTCAGTTTTTTAACCACTCTTTTTTGAATAAAGTGAAAACTCGTTGAAAAGATTATCATTGTAAATTTTTTCATGCTGTGTCTTTTCTAGAACACTACCTGCAAAACAAGAAGCTATTTGAATTTTATTTAATTGGCAAATAAAAGGATTGACAATAAAGAAGACCATTGGCTCGGTAGTTGTAAACTGCAGAAATCTCTCTTCAAACTATATTTGAAGCACTTGAATGTGTATGACGTTTAATTCACTATTATCTACCATTTTATTTATATTTGATAAATGCACGAGAGACTTTACATGTCGATGTGATAACCACAAAACTTATTTTGCAAAAATGTAAGTTAAAAATGTTTCGAGCTAACGTTGGTGGGCGCACAGAAATCAGTCGGCGGGCGCCATGGCACCCGCGGGCACAGGGTTGGAAACTCCTGGTGTAGACATTGAACATTTTTTGAATATACAAGTTAGATAATACGCCGGCACTTAATGGAATCTAGATACTGTTTTTTGCATTTTTTTTATTTTAATTCGCAATTCGTGGGCAGGTTTCTTGGAGTAAGTTATGCCACGAGGCAGTGAACTCTGCCAGCCCAATTAATAAAAATACCGTTGTGATGTCAAGTCAGGAATAATTTAACGATAAAATCTATTTTAGTCTCAGTGTTTGCTGAAAGAATCATTTCCCGTGTCCACTGTAATAATTTTTGTAAGCAAATTTTTATTTTTCTTCTATTAAAGAAAGAGTTTTCTTATTGGTCTCTCGGTTATATCGTCAGTATACTGGTAGAAGAAAATCGGTTGTTTTGAGCTATGAATCGATAGATGTTAACACGATCTATCAATTGGAAAAACAAACTAACCGTTATTCCATCTACTTTTGTCGTAATTTAAAAAAGTGTCTTTTTATTGTAAATAAATTTAAAAAAAACTTACTGAACGAAAAGTATTATTGTCTATTGTTTATGGTGTGCACAAATTTGTGCTTAGTTATCATAGTAATTAAAACGGCCCGTAAACAAATTGTTTGTAAAAAGCGTGTATATGACTAATGATTTTATTACAGCGATGCGACACCTCTGGCCCAGTATAAAGTTTCATGCGGGCTAATATGATAAATAATAAATCCCTTTTTTTTCGCGAGCGATAGAAGTTTTCTTCAGCTAAACATACAAATGATATGTGAAAACTGACATCGTTATTTATAATCGCTTTTACCCATGCGGCCCTCAAACAACATCAAAATTGTTAAGCTAAAATGGTTGTGCATCACTGTTCTTTTGACTCTTTGCTTAAAAAATTGAGATAAAGATTTTTTTTTTAACCATGTCCGCTCCCAACTTGGAGCATATGGACTCTTCACGGAGTTTATCTCAACATATGTTTTTTCTACGAGAACTGCTTGTTACTCAGTTGCTCAACCTCTCTTTTGAAGAGAGTAGGGATGGAAAGGATAGAGGAGTAGGACAGGACTAGTGATTAGCTATAATCGCTGTCACTATGCGTCACTCTTTGGGATCGGAAAGGTGAGAAGGGATTTTCAACAACACAAACACCCATGCCTTTGAACAGATTTATCGACTGAAAAAATCCGCTCGTACTGGGAATCGAACCCGGGCGGTCCGGCACGCAAGTTAAAGCCGTTGCCACTGCGCCACGGACCGGACGAGATAAAGATAATTGCGATTAATAAAAAAATATTTGATGTTCTTGCGTTTGATACCTATTAATGCATTGATTTATTTATGAGTGATAATACCAATTCAAGGATTCAAACCTTCGACCACTTAACCGAATAAGACGAAAGTTTAAGGGTATCAACTGTGCCGCATACAATGAAATAATAATTTCATAATTATTGTTCACACAACATAGATTATATTATATCAAAATTTTAACACGAACGTGGATTAAATAAAACTCAATTTATGATAGATTAACAACACCTTCTTGGTTTTTATATGGTGATAATTTAAAGAAATTATTCATAGCCGAATATATAAAGTTGCAAAAAGTATATTTTTACTATTCAGTAGTCGTTGAATTTAATTTGGAAATGTCATTAAGAGTTTTTTAATGCCAGGAAATAAAAAAAAGAAAAAAGCGTTTTCTTACGTACGTACTGTTTTCTATTTTTGAATTCTAACCCTTGCGTGCTAGATTTCCGGTTCCGAAAATAAAAAATTCGAATGTTAAATATAACTTTCCAATCGCTGTTAGATATTTTCGCCTCAATTTTTTTATTTTCGTTTACTGACTTTATTTATACATATAGTTATTTTTTAATTTAAATGAACTATTATTTCATTTGAAAAACAAATTTTCTCTCTATCTAAATTTTGCGCTTGAGTAAATTACCACAATGGCAATGAGCATATTGTTACTAAACGTTAAATGGTTGCTTGAATAATTGGCTCGTCTTGAAACTAAAACATTAATGACATGAATTATTCATGAAGTCCTTATTTTATGTATATGTAACCATATCTCAAGGACCTAACACTGATACACACTATTCAAAAAAGCTGCATCATTTGTAATGATAAATAAAATTATATCCAGTTTTAACATCAGAAGAAATATGGTGCTATGGAAGAAAGAACCAGATTTTTTTAATTGAATAAATTTACAAGGTAATGGTGATCTATTCTAATTGGTTCCGTTCGGAAAATCTTTCTGTGTTAGAAAACTGATTTTGATTATATACAATCATGTAAAACTGCATTCAAGAAACTTCAATTAACATCAATTTTCTTTTTAAATGTTTTCAGATTCCTGGATAGTTTTTTTCATGTGGGTAACGGACAGCAATCCTTATGTCAATTTCATGCAAGTATTGACTGTTGTAATAAAAATCTTGTTAGCTGAATGCTTTCAGTGAAGAAAACTCCAGGAAAAATATTGATTGAGTATTTGCTAAGCAAAAGTGTTCGATTTTTATCAGAAATTAAGCTTTTGTTATGTTTATAATTTTTACTTGACTAATAAAATATTTACATTTAGATAAAAGCCACATATGAGGAATTTTTCTAATGTAATTTTTGAAGCCTCTTACATCTGGTCTTACAAAATTATGATAGAAACAATGCTTTTGATGACCTATAAATGGAGCCACGAAAAATAGAAAAACACTTCTTATTCGCTTTGGCGATAACCAATCGTGGTTCTTCATCTTTTCAAATAGTTAATTTTATCAGTTTAGAGGTGATCGAAACTAGAGATAGTCGGTCCCTGTGGTCCAGTGGCAAGAGCTTTGTCCTGGCGATCGGGGGAGCCCGGGTTCAATTCCCGGCAAGGTAAATTTTTCAAATTGAAAAAAAGAGATCTTTGGCTGGGTGTACGTTATTTATCGTTGATTTTCTGCACAACTGATACATTATTTATCATCGAGTTAATCTCATCTGACTTTTACTATTAAGAATATTTGGCGCATTGGCGTAAGCTGTAATGCCAAATATTTTTTAAAAAATAAAAAAATTATTTCAAAAAAAAATATTCCAATATATCTCAATACTTAACGAATACTGAATATTGCTTAAAAAATGTTCTGTTTATTTTTATTTATTTATTTAAGAAAAAGCAAATCATGGCATTACAGCTGACGCCAATGCGCCATGGATTTGACAAATATAAATACATGCATTTATATATATATACATACATACATGTAAATATATAATAAAAATCACAAATTAATTAAAAATTAAAAATAAGATGAAAATTACAATAGTCATAAAAAACAGAGAGGAAAAAATATTATTAATATCACATTAGAAATTTTCAAAGCAGTCAACCGAGTGAGAAAATCAACTTTTATTCATAAAATATAGTATTCGTCTGAACTCACTCACGTCAATATGAAACAACTGTTGACAACCTTTGTACCATGTCCACTCCTAGGGTGAAGCATATGGACTCCTAACAAAGTTTATCTCAACATGTTTTTTCCATAAGAATTGCTTGTTACTCAGTTTCCCAACCTCTCCTTTTTCAAAAAGAGTAGCATTTTGGGATCGCAAAGTTGGGAATGGATTTTTATCAACACAAACAACCATTGCCTTTGAAGAGAATCGATTTATCGACTGAAAAAATCTGCTCGTACAGTGACTCGAGGTCCGTTACGGAAGCCAACGACGTTGATCACTGCACCACAGACCGAGGAAAAAACATTAGTAAACATTCCAAATTTGATCGATCTAAATATTTTTTTATGTTGCTTCACAGATTAGAAATTAATTAATTTTATTGTTTTCATTCGGTAATGAATGCTTTGCTATTCTTGGCAGGGTAACCTCACAGAATTGTATATCCTCCACTTTCATGTAGATACGGTTAGCTATTTTGAAAATTGGCATATTAACTTTTATTTCGTTATCCCTTTGGTTTCATTATATTGTAAACCGACTTCCCTTGGTTGGATAAATGCGTTAAACATGTTAATAAACAGAACGACCAAGAAAAGACTGATGCCTTTAATTTAATATACAATATTTAAAAAAATCTAAACTAATATTGAAATGAATTGAAAGAAAAATCTTTTAACGCAGCTAGATTATTATAACGAAATTGTCGAGAGTAGAAAATGGGAATATTTAACATTTACGAAAGTGGTAAAAGGGAAAATGTTACAATACATTGAGTTTTCTCTCAATCAATGTCAAAAGCAATTGACAGGATCCTCAACGTTTTAAATGATAGTCTGTACGTATTTTACATTTATGTGCACCAAATGTATATATATTAAATTTATACACAATATATACATATAATATTACATACAAAAGTAATGTTCTGTATTTACTTTAATAATTGTAACACGGTGAAAAAATTGTGTACCTTTCCATTAATTGAGTTTTAATGACCGGGGTGTCGCCTGTCGGCATCTTCGGGCATTTCAAGTGCACGAATAAAATTGAGTTAGCGCATAGTTAATAGTTTGTATCGCTTACGTATAATAATAAAAGTAGATAAAGGACTAAGTTTAATTAGTACTATCACAATCTGTATGAAATGGTGAAACTTGTGATGTTAATGAGTTTCAATGAATTAAGTCGGTAAATTATAATTATCAGGTATTTTCAATGCAGTATCTTTAAGACTACTTACCAGCTTAAAGCATGGTAATGCCAACTATTATAATATGTGGGTTTTATTCAACCTATTATTTAAGAATTGATTTATTTCAAGTGTCAATTTATAATAAATACATGTATCATAAAAAAAGTATAATAATACACAGCCATTATTTCACAGTATTATAATGGAGTTCTAACAAGTAAATAACAATTAAATAATTGTGCTTATTATCTTTCTTTTAATAATGTTATATTTGTGTACATTTTTTTTAAATGAACCTGTTATTTATCAGCCACACAGTATTATACACTTAATGCGTAATGTTTCGACACGAAGATAGGTTATTGCTTATAGCTAGTTCATTTTATGCGTTCTGTTTGTGATTATTCAGTAGCCTTATCTAAGATAAACATCTGACTCGGCATGGAGAATGTAAAGCACATCCTCTTGCGGGTTATTGGCAAAACACGAAGCGTAAATAATAAATCCTAGCTGAAATTCGAGATGGATTTTGACAGCCCTAAATTTAGCTTTCATTCCATATTTATGTTTGATATATTTCTGTGATTCAGAATCCAAAGTCAAACATTATTCCACATTTAGGCATATTGTACTAAATTGAGTTTATTTAAGCGTGTTTCTGTGCTAGTGCCACGCGTAAACGTGGTCACCATACGTTTAATGGGAGTTTGAGAATTACAAAAAAAATAAACATGAATTTACGTGAACTTAATATTTTCGACTGAAGGTGCTTGATGGAACTTCAATATCAAATTAAAATTGTGTACTCTTCCATGAACTGACGTGTCAGTTCAAGTACATACGTTCACTTGAAATGCCAGAAGATGCCAAAAGGCGAAAGCACTAGTTGATAGCGACAAAACTCATGGATAAGTAAAAAAAATCAAACGATTTATATTTAACATAATTGTACTTGTCGCAAAAAATCCAAGAAAGTCTAGCGGCTTCTCAAAGAAAATTATTTACATTGCAAAATTGTATTTGTTAGCAAACATTTTAATCCACGTAAAGCTTTAAATTAAACAAAGACAATTAAGTAAAAAAAAAGGTCGCATTTAATAGAAAACAATCGTTCCTATTACTAAGCATTAACTTCATAAATTATTTTTATTTTTAAATTCATCTCTTTGATTCGTGAATTCAAATTTTTTTTCGAACACGAATTTAAAGCACAAACATTTTCAGACTGTTCCATAATAAGCTCCATACCCTATTCGGAAAATTTATTGCATTAATACACAATGGTTTGGTCTCTCTTCTTCGGCCAAGCTTCTTTTGAATCTTTTTTCGTTTGAATTGCCTCAGTTAAATGAAAACAGTAATCAATTTATTCATTGAAAAGGGTCAAAAGATGTTTAACAAGACCTTTTCCCGCGACAAGTTCCGGCAAAGAATTAACTTAGAATACCCCAATTATCCTCTTGCCATCTTGTTTGCTTATTTAATTCAATCAACGTGCATATTTGATTTCAAAACATTTTATTATTGACGTTTTTATCCGCTTTGCGAAGTGACTCTCTGGTGTAATACGTTGGAAAAATTAATCAACCCCGCTATTTTAATAGCAACGAACAAAATTTTACTACAAAAGATTGAAAGGTGACAGCGGTGAAAAATCATTCATATTTAATTTTTTTTTACCATCACGACGCGCGCATTTTTACAAACTTCAATATTTATTTAAATTGATTCATTATTTTTTGGTCGTGTTCATAAATTATATATACAAAAATGAATGTCAAAAAACTAATAAATCAGTTTTTTAAAAGATGTCTATTGGAACCATTTTTTTTAAAACCATGTCCGCTCGAAACATGGAGCACATGGACTCCTCACTGAGTTTATCTCAACATATGTTTTTTTCTACGAGAACTGCTTGTTACTTAGTTGCTCAACCTCTCATTTTCAAAAAGAGTAGGGATTAAAATCATACGAGGACTAGTAGTTAGCTAATGCGTCGCTCTTTGTGATCGGAAAGGTAGGAAGGAATTTTAACAATACAGACACCCATTGCCTTTGAGCAGAATCTGCTCGTACCGGAAATCTAACCCGACAGTCCACTGCACCACGGAACGGACACATTCATATTTAATATTTTTAAATTGCTAAATACCGTGGGTTTTTAATACTGCGGCAATATGATGTAATTTTTTAAGGACCAAGTGCGGTATACCACTCTTGTTACTGATATACTTGGCAGAACTCCATTATAACACGATGAAAAATAGCAATGTATTTCAGTTCTATAAAAATTATTTAATATATTGTTGATTGCTATTTCGGCTTACTCTCTCGTCCGAAATATGCTTAAGCATACATTTCGTCGGTCCTAGTGGTAAGAGGTTTTCCCTAGCGATCAGGTAGGCCCGGGCTCAATTCCTGGCAAGAGCAGATTTTTTCAATTGAAAAAGAGATCTTGGACTGGGTGTACAGTGAAACCCCGATTCTACGATTTTCAAGGGACCGTATAAAACAAACGATTAATGCGGGAGACTATGAATGCGGGAAAATTTTATATGTGAACTAAATGCCGGGACTATAGAAAATGAACGCACCACGCGGGAAAACGTATATTGTGAGAACGTAAGATCGGGGTTCCACTGTATGTAGTTTTTTGTTGAGTTGTTCACGACTGATTCATTATTGATCATCGAGTTTATCTCGTATGACTTACACAATTAAAAGTATTTGGCGCATTGGCATTAACTCTAATGCCAAAATTTTAAAAAATATATTAACTTAACTTATTAATGTACTGGCGTTTACATCTTTGTAGTAAAGGCCCTAAGCTAAATGCATTTGGAAGTTATTAGATATGTATAATCAATTCAATGGCATTCTTATTGAGCAAACAATAACTAATCCATCATTGTTACTTAAATCTAAGACTATTGCAGAAGGTTAATGCAATTTTACTTCAATCTACTTAAATTACATATATCTAATTAACGTTCTTTACCACTCTATAAGCCAATATTTAAAATAGCTATCAAATAGATATTACATATATAAATTTGAATTGCACGGATTTACCTAAACTGACCTAACTAACCCAACCTAACCTAACCTAGCATCCGAACAGTATAGATGTTGTCCCAACAGATGCTTCACCTTAAATATCTATCTTAATACTAGTGATACGATGTCTAAAGTTTTGGTATTCTTAAATCATAGTTTTTTACACTTTTTGCAGAAAAAAAATATGATTTTTATTGGCTAGTTGCGCCGTAATCGATTAAAAAAGAGAAGAAGTCGGAATTTTTCAGTCTAATTGACAATGTTAGCTGGGAAGCGCTAACATAAAATTTCACGCCCATAAGCGATAAAAAAACGTAGCCATAGTGAGTCATAGATAACATTGACGGAGTGCTTCATATCTGGCAACAATAAAAGGCGATATGCGATAAGATACGAGATAAGGTGACTTTGTGCACCGTTTTTGGCCTGTTAGTCCGCCATAGCCGTTGGAGTGGAAACGTCGTCGTTTGCATGCGCGACTTAAATATGAATAATTATAGGAAAAATAGGGTTTTTTATATGGTTTTTTTTTCAGAAAGATGTATAAATATACGTCAAAGCATAATCAATCATTTTTTTATTGCAGTCTATGCCAATAAGACCAAAACACTGGGGTCTTTTTTCAAGGATAGTCCTACGAAGGTTAACAGTTTGTATCGTTTATATACAAAAATAGAAGTAGATCACTGAGTCAAATTGCTATTAAAATTTAAATTAGCGAAAATTTTATGAATTAAGTTAGTTATTAATTCAAAGACTTGAAATCAATCAAAATAAGGTCGGATAAAACCCTACATTTATTTTAGATATGCCTATTTTATTATCTGGTCATTAGTATTTGCGATACTACATTCAAAAATCCCAATAATTATAAACAATCACCTTCAGTTGAAATCCTTAGTAAGATATTATATAATTTTGTAGAACTATAAAAAATCGTAGTATCTTATCTGATAAAAATTCACCATTTTTTTGTGAGATGAAAATTATTTTTATTTTCATTGAAATATTTCCATATATTAATAAAAATAAAAACCTGACACAAAGACAAGCAGCGCGCTAGTTTGTCAAGTAAGTGTTCTTGAAATATCTCCCAGTGACTCAAAGAGTTAATTGACAGTAAAGGTGGGTTTGGCTTACACCTTTCTCTCGAATATTTTTCGAAACGTCGCCGTAAAATGAAAGCTCACTTACAGTCAAGTGGGGAGCTTTTTAGCATAAAACAATTTCTTCCTGACGATGAAATAAAAACGGATAAAAAAGCGAAAATAAGATGTACGTCATCTGCCGTAGTCCTTCCTTATTTAATTTTGAAAGCATTCTCCAGTGTTGCCGTTTATTACGTTTTTGCTTGCGAGGAAAATTATTAATTAATCTGAAGCGTTTTGAATGCTGGAATATTATTTTTCTTAATAAGAGCACTGATTTTTTTATCGTTGTCGTGGCACGAGCGTTTTTGTTTTTACTGAATAAATGAAAATTGTTCTTAATTTTGTTTTTATTCTCCTGAAAATTTCATAGTATTTTAATACGGAACGATTGGTCGCATAATGATCTTTTTATCGCAGGAATTTGTGTACCATTTGCATATTATATTTTAAATTCTTTTTACTATGAAAAAAACTTTTCTTCATAGAAGTTATTCTATATAAACTGTCTCTTTTATATCTATATTTAGGATAAAGTAGAAATAGAACGTCATAAATATCTACGACGATCGATTAAAAAATCGATTGATGAATCTGTTCGTACTGGGATTCCAGCCCGCGAACAATCCAACGAAAGAAAAAGACGACAACAACTAAACTAGACACTGAAAATAGATATTTAAATTCGAATCAATTATATCTTCTTACAGATAAGTAAATTATAAAGTATTTCAATTGTTTTTTCTAGTAATTTTTTTTAACCATGTCCGCTCCCAACTTGTAACATATGAACTCCTCACGGATTTTATCTCTACATGTTTTTTCGAAGGGATGGAGAGGATACGAGGACTAGTGGCTAGCTAATCGCTGTCATCCGTCACTCTTTGGGATCGGAAAGGTGAGAAAGGGTTTTTTAACATCACAAATACACATTTTCTCTGAGCAGAATTGATTTATCGACTGAAAAAATCTGCTCGTACCGGCGATCGATCACGGGCGGTCCGACACGGTAGCCAACGACGTTAACCACCGCACCACGGACTGAGGTTTTTTGAATTGATTTGAATTTATTGCTTCTTATTACAGATAAGTAAATTATTAAGTATTTCAATCGACTAATTACATTTTTTTTTCTTGCATATTAAATACAAAATTTGTATCAAAAAAAAAATTCGTAAAAAAGTTAATGCATCTTTCATTTGTAAATTTTTAACCAAAATTATAATTTGCATATATGTATAATATAGCCTGACATTATTTTCGTGGTGGCCACTCATGGGTGGCTTTAGTCTTTAGTCAACATCGTCGAGACAATTTAATTCACATCCTTAATACCAAGGATCTACCCAAGTTTTGAAAATTTAAATGCGAATCCAAACAAAGCGTTTAAATATGGGATAACGTCCTATTATTTATTCAAAGCTTATTTGGTGAATTTTAAATGACCAAAAAGCAAGAATAAACAAGCGAATGAGAGAACTGTTTTGAAATAAATGTGAAATTTCTCTAAAGCTTACTTTTTTCGAGTTTCCGAATGAAAAGATGGACGAGTTGAATCCTAACGGGACAAGGATTAATTTACATAACATCTAGCCAGGAGCGGATTATGTTTTGGATAATTTCTCACCCTACAGCCTACATCCTTGTTTCGGGAATTGACCATCACAGAAAATCATAAATTACAACTTTAAGTCAGTCTTTGGTGTCTAGTAGAAAAAGCTTAACCAAAACAATCACATATGCGTGGGTAATTCGATTTAAGATTTTTTTTGATTATAAATTGAAATTCTTATACATAATACAATATGACATGTGGTTCAAAGGAGGAAAAGATGGAATCTATAACAGTAGTCTTCAACATGTGGTCCGCGGACCAGCTTCAGTCCGTAAAATTTTATCGCCGGTGCGCAAAAACTTTCATGTTTCGAAACGTTAAGTCAATGTAACATTGACTTAACATTTCAATTGTCTTATTTTGAATTAATTATCTTCAAAAACAGGTTCAGTAAGTTCTCAATTTGCAACGGGTTCAGTTTTGCCACCTTCGACGTAAGCCAGAAATATAAATATAATATACCTAGGTATTATGAAATTCCAATTATGAAATTACATGGGTCTCCCGTGGCCAAATATTTGAAAATAATTTATTTAAAAAAAGCTAGAGATTTTTTAATTTACTTTAGTTAGAATCGTTTGTTCATTTATTATCTTCAACATTATTATGTACATGTACTTTCAAATTTCGTTTGCATGTGCTTCCGTTCCACCTCATTCGACGTAGGTCAGAAATTAAAATATAACATAAACATTTATTTTTGACATTATATGTGTGTTCACACACGGCCAAGCATTTAGTAAAATATTCTAAAAAAAACTTTGTTTATACTATGTATATTTAGAAGTCGGGAAGTACTTAATCGAGAACTGACTGTAAATATCAGGGCAGTGGAGTAGGTAAAAAAAAGTCCGACTCCGACTCCAGCATTTATCAAAACCACGACTCCGGCTCCGACTCTCACATTGACATTGACCAAAAACACGACTCTGACTCCGACTAAAAAAAGGTTAAAATCGTCACTTTTTTTACCTAATTTTCCTATGTATGTGTATTCAATTAAATATCATTCCTATCAATGCGGCCAAAAGCCAAATTTGACATATTAAATGCAAAAATGAAAAGTTCAAACTTTTTAAAATTTCCGACTCCGAGTACGACTCCGGCCAAAACGCCGCGACGACTCCGACTCCGGCCAAAAAGCTCCGACTCCGACTCCACAGCCCTGGTAAATATGTATGTGTATCTAGTTGACGCCAGTCCGTGACATATGTTTCCATTTCGGACCGGTCCGTGAATTTAAACAAGTTGAAGAGCACTGATATATGTATATGATTAAAAATTAAATAAAAAAACTTTATTTGACATCGGTATTCTTTGATATATAAATTTTCAGCAAACAAGATACAAACATAAAAAAAGTTTTTTAATGCACCATTAAAAATTTCCGATCAAAGTACTTCAGGTTAAACCATCAAACAGATAAAAAGCGCATAAAAAGTTTGTCCCCGAATCAACGTTTATGAAAGATCTTTTATATTTCAAAATTCAATAACTTAAGTACAAATCTTATTTTCGTCGAATCTATGCTCGTTTTATAAATATGATTTCCTCGCTATTTTTTGCTGTTGAAACTGCATCGAATTTCAATTTTGACGTTCATTGCATTTGGACGGGATTTTTTATCATGAAAAAAAGATAGATACTCACTCGCATAGAAAATAAATCAAATCAATACATGCCGTAAAGTTCTCTTAGCTTAAGTATTATTACAAAAAAATGATATTATAGATTGTCATTAATTTTGTCCATTGACTAATTATTATTTTAATTGATAAATATCGACATTATAACGATATATCTATAGTTTTGTCAACAGTTAAAAAAACTGTTTTAAGGTGTTCACTTGAACTACTTGGTGGAATGGCATTATAATAAAAATAATAAAACATTTTTATTCTACATTAAATTTTTAATCAGTTGATAATGCTCTCGATGAGAAAAACTAATCAATTTAATGTGGAATAAGTACTAAAAATGTTTTATTATATTTATCAGTTAATGGTTCTCTGGTTTTTAAAATCGCATTGTTATATGAAATTTGCTGAAAAAATAAATAATAGGAGGGTTCATTTTCAATTAAAATCGGGAGAATAATTGCTTTATTTATTTACAAAATACGAATTCGCCTTCCTTTATCAGAGAGACTGTCTTAAAATAATTTCATTTGGACCTAATTGGGTCGGAGAGTAGTATGAAAGCAATTGATTTTCATTAGAACTCAGCGGGTCTCATCGTAGAATGAATACAGTCTAAGTGTAATGGAAAGAAAAATAAAAATATTTATATCCAACATAAAAATCTACCATAAAAAAGAACTGTTTCTGTTATCGCGTAATCTTTTTAAGCTTTTAATCGAATATTTAACTGTTTTTAATAATATAAGAATATTTTTCCAAATTATGCTATTTACCGTCAGTATTCGTAACGAGTTTCTCTTGATTGTTTTCACACACGTAGAACATTAGTATTTTCGTACTTCTATTAAATGAAACAGTACTTCGTTAATTTAAATGTACACTCATCCCTCGATTTACGCGGTAGATACGTTCCTAGAGAAAACGCGTAAATCGAAACCGCGTAATTCGAGACTTCAAGCTCATACAAAAACGGAAGATAGATTCCAGAAAAAAAAAATCTTCAAAAAAGGCTCTTCTTCTCATCTTATTAAATAGTCCGTAACTAAAAGTGTAAAATTTCAGAAATGTCTTTAGACGTAAATTAATTGGTTTATTAGTAATGTCTTTATCACTATCATCGCAACTTTCAACATTTTCTTTTTCGTTGGTTGACACCATATAAATCAATTTTTCTTCGTCTTTTTCACTATTAACAAACAATTCATCGATGTTACTGAATTCCAAATTCTCCAACCCTTGTCCCATCGCTTTTGTTATAGTTAAAATGTTTCATCTCTTGCTGGAATTATATGATCAGGTTCAATTACTTCTGGCCATACTGCTCTCCAACAAGCATTTAATGTTGACTTTTTAATTTCTTTATTTGCTAATCCTATATATTTCACAATTGTGTAACACGTGTCACAAAATATGTTTGATTTTTTTTTTAAATGTGATTTTTTCCAAACCGCGTAAAAGCGAAACCGCGTAAAATGGGTACCGCGTAAATCAAGGAATAAGTGTATTTATATAATAAAAATCTAAATGTGAAAGATTTCAAAAAAGTACTTTTCTATGCATTGATAGAAAAATTGATAAAGGAAACTGTCCGTACCGAGGCTTTACACGCGATCAACGTAGCTGAAGCTAACGAAGTTGACCACTCGACCAAGAGCACGGTAAGTAAGAGAATGCTACAAATAAGGCAAGAGGGTATCTTAAAATTGACATGTGAAAATTCCTAACTTTAACATCTGTGCGAGATAGCTTATTTTTTTCATGAAATTTGGCTTGAATATTCTCTTAATATTAATGGAATATATTATCTATTAGTATTCCGCTTGAAAATAACATATTATGACTGCGATACCCTGCCCATACTCAGAGTTATCGAATAATACAATCATTGTTATCAATATCGCAGGCAGTATAAAAAGTACTGGTCTCGAGAAATACAATTTCAATACGAATAGGATGCTCCGTTGTGTTGAATAAATAATCAGAATTGAGTTATCAGAAGGCTGTCCTGTTTTTGCAAAGTGTAATTTGTCCGGGGGTCACACTAAAAATAAATTAGTGAGTAAACCCGAACTGACTTTGCGTGTGCGTCAATCTTGAACCCAATTTCATTATCAGGGTTCAATCAAATTATCCAAACGAACGCTACTTATTTTGAGGGTATGTTTAACGTTGTTTCTAAAACTTTTAACGCCATCTCATCCAATTGGGGTAAAAATAGGAAAATACCTATGATCAGCAAAAACGACATATCTATAAATCTCCCTTTTTGGAGTAAGTAAGGATTGAAATTATATATTTACTATATCGCACATTTAAAAATTACTGCTTGTGTTCCCTTGTATTATATTCATTTATTGTAAAAATAATATAAAAATATTGAGATTGATGAGTAACAAAAAGACGTAAAGAGAAAGTAATGCTTCATTAATTGATAACTTTTAAGATGTTGACTGTCAATACTTGGTGAAATAGCATTATAATAAAAATAATAGCACATTATTAGTACTGATTCCACATCAAATTTATTGGATCAGGACCGGTCTCGCTCATGGCGAGCATTATCAACTGATAAGAAATGCAACGATACAGTGATATTTATATAAAAGTTAAGCAAGAATTACAAGGTATGACAAACAATTGGTATTACAACTAAGCAAATAGACTATAATCAAAATGTTGAAGACCTCTTAGCAATGTGGACTTTTAGATCAAAAATCAATTAAGTATGAATCATCATTAACAAAGTAAAAACCAAAATAAATGTATTTAATAAATCTTATATATAAAACCGAAACGGCGTATGTATGTCTGTGGGTCTGTAATTCCCTTTTGCATTGTTGGTCATTAAGTTGCCATAAAAACGAATATGAAAGAAAATATGTTTGAATTTTTATCGGCGAAGACATTTAGTCAAAATGTAATAAATTAGTCTTCTACTGAACTTTTCCCAGCTTTTATTATTAGTAATAATGTTTATTATTTACGTGAAGGTATTATTTGACATTTTTTTGACAGCAAATTAGATTTTTTCCTTGAATTTGGACATTTTAATGGGCGAGAATGGGGCTGTCATCATATTAACTAAAATTTGTAATTTTATTTTAACTCTATTTTGGATGTTAGATTTTGTGATATAATTATGTCGAATGATATATCATTAAATAATTATTGGTCGCTTAGTCCGAGCGACGCCGGGTAGCAATACTAGTAGATAATAAAGCTTAATGTCTGTAATCCATAATGAGACATGGAACGTCCTGAAGAATGCTCAGTCCAAAATCAATTACAAATTAACGATTTCTCTCCCTGCAATAAAAAAAGTCACTCACTAGTATAATTGAAAAAAAAATAAGATAATTTATCGAGCCTGATACATATATAAAAAAAAATATCTGATTTTTTTCACTGGGACTTATTTGCTAAGATGAAAGCAAGATAAAGCTTTTTTTTCAATAAAAATAAAAACACTTTAATACTATCTGATCTAAGCAAGCCATATTGTCAATTGTAAAAATAAAATCTGAAAAGGTTGAGAAGTGTAGATGATTGTAGCCTTTGAAGAGGCTAAACAATTTACATTCAGGGTCAACTCAAGTTTAATTGTAAACGTGGAGGTATGTGAGTAGGTGCTCAAAGCAAAAGCCTCTCGGAGGGTAATGATTTTTTTTTTATATAGGTATACCATCTGAAATCTTTTAAATATCCACCAAGATCTCGATTCAAGCCTTGGTTTTTTGAATAATTCATCAATTTTACTTTTGCCAGCCTGAGGGTGAAACAGTCGGCCACCACTACTCTTTTATCTTAAATATCTATCTTAATATTAGTGATGCAACGTGAAAACTTTTTGTATAGTTAAATCATTGTTTATTACATATTATGATTACATAAATATGATTTTGATCTACTAGTTTCATCGCAATTAAATACAAAAGAAAATAAGTCAGATTATTATTGGCTGAAAACCATTTATACTGTCACAACCAGGATTAAAACTTCACTGCCCATACGCAATACGATAACGTTATCTTATCTCAAACGCGTTTATTTCAACGTTTGTTCCAAATGTATAAAGATACGCTAAAGCATAATATAACATTTTTTTAATGCAATTATACCAATAAAGCCAAAACACTGGGGTATATTTAGTCTCCCCCTTCGGATCACAAGTTATTTTTCAATGGCCGTCTTTCGAGGGTTAAAAAAACAAGTCCAGTGATTTATTATCAATCTCTCAAAAAAAGACAGCTTCATCAACTGAATAACTAAGTCGTACAGTATAAGAACCAATATTAAGATTTCAAATTATGTTTACTACTTCGATACATTCGATTACCCTCGAAGCTCTCTTCCCAATCAGACAAATATCCGACACATTTCCTTATTAAGTTTTCATCGGATAGAGTCAGTTAGCACATTCAACAGATAGCTCAAATGGAATTATTTTCCATCGCCCACTTAGTGCATTACAAGTGTATACTATATTGCCTGGAGACGTTTCGAAATTTCACTCAACCAAAGTAGAAGTCAAAGTCTACATGCTGAACAGTGTTAAGTCTCGATAATTAACAATCGTTACTTAATCTCTTCGATGCCACGGACGTGTTTACACGACAAAAAATTCCATGCTCGTAGGGCCGGCCATACAAAATGCGCGTGTAAAAAAGCAGTACTTTAGACGTGGCTTAAAGAGCACGAACAACGATTATAATAAGTTTAACATATCGTGCATATGGTGACATCTCTTGGAATCGTGATGTAATACTTGAACTTTAAAGATATTGTATAATATATTGACTTTAAAAAGAGCTGTTTCGTTGTGTTGAAATGTGTCGCTAGTAGGGTATGCGTAGAACCTTGTTTTGAGGCATACCACTCAGTGGAAGACTATTAATTTTCTTTGTGAATTTTGAACGTATTTTTTTATATACATTTAAGAATAAATTTACTATGAATCAGTTCCGATATAAAATCACGATCACGTATTTTCTGTGTGAGTAAATGATGGCGAAAATGACACATCGTGTATTTATATGGTAAGTTTTCGTGATTAATATATGTCCAAAAAGTACATATATATTTATTAGGTTTTATTTTGTTAAAGAAAATCATGGCCCTCCATACACGGCCATACTAATCCTACCCGGCACCTGACAGGTTAAATGTCATATTATTTGAGTATTACCACCACGGCGGATTTTCAGTATATGGATTCACAGGATGCTAATATCATTTTATCAAAGTGGCTGAGGGAGTAAAATTTTCTTTTTTCCTTTCTATTTTGTTTTTCTTTATGCACTTTGGGGCATGGTTAAAAGATCATTCCGTGCACCTCTGTATCGGTTCAAGTAAGTGAGGAGTAAATTCATTTCGTTTATTAATTGTATAGCGTTGTGGAAGTCTGTTATGAAAAACGGCTGCAGACACATAATGGGAAGTGGTGGGACACCCAAAATATATATTTCAAAACACATTTTTCCAAATATCACTCTTATTATTATTTCATAAAATAATTTTGATACGTCCCTGTTTGACAAAGATGGTCAGCAAACTCTTTTACTAAAAATGAAATCGATTACTTAATTGGTACATTCTAATTGCAAATGTGTTTTTAAACAAAAAAACATTGAACAATTAATTGTCAGGTAAAGATTTTACCGGCTAAACCTTCGTTCAATTGCAGAATTTAGTTCGTAGAGCCTATAAAAAGCCCGGTGGGTCTCATATTTCACAACATGACATATTCAGCTGATTTATCGTATCACGTAGCATCTACGGTGTATGAAAATAGCGATATAGTAAATCTATGAAAAATATATTAAATAAATAAAGTATGTGGCTGCTATTCAGTCACTCGAAAACCTTTTTCGAAATGGTATAAAACTAACAAGAATTAGTAGTTCGAGTGGGTGGGAGCGGATATATAAATCTCATATCGATCATGTAATGCAAAACATCTACAAGTGTTCAAAATTTGGCGTTTGGAGAAAATCAAGCTTAAAGTTTAAAATAGTAATTTTGAAATATTTATTAATAATGTAATAACTTCAGTATGCAATATTATTTTTTGAAATAGGGAAAAAAATGATTGTTCTTAATATCAACATATCATTTATTGAGATTGTCATCAACTAATAATGCTAGCTATGAGCGAAACCGGTCCTGATCGACAAATGCGTTATTATTGCGATATATGTTGGTTTTGCATTAAAAATAGCTTGAATTTGTAAAATTGTCAAAACAAAATATCTTTCATAAAATTGTTTTTTTTTTTAAATCTTAATAATATACGGATATTTTTGCACTCTTGGTCTTTTTACATTACATGATTGATATAATATATTAACTTTTTTAAATAAAGTGAATTATAAATATATTTTACAAAATCATCAAAACCTATACATCTAAAAATTACATAAATTACAATAAATAGATATTATTTAATCCGAAAATATCTACTCGTCTTATTTATTTTCGAAAGCTCATAATACCCCATGCCATCTTCAATAAGAAAGCTTTTCTTTATGTAATAATATCGTCCTCGCGTATCAGTAGGGAGAAATAATTTATATTGCGTCCCATGCGGTCAATGACGACATCGTACTTTGCGTGGTGGAGCTAGTAGGCTTTTTTTATTAAGCCTTATTAAAATGTGAATGAAATAACTATCCAATATTTTTTCTCTAGCAAGGCTGTGGAAAACTACCGCGACCTTTTGATCTTTAACTTCGTCATACTCCAAATCCATTTATAGCATTTAAAATAAAACGTTTCATTTTTTTTCCGTGCGTAATCTTATTAACACATATAACGACGTTATTTCACCAACTTATAAACCTTCGAAAGACGGTGCCTAAAAAATATCATGTTTTCCTATAATTATTCATATTTTAAGTTGTGCATGAACCGACAAGCAGGTCGTATTGATGTTCATTGCGTTGTCATTGACAGACTGGTGTAATCAACACTGTTTGTGTGAGCGCTTATCTACGTCTTTTAATGTAAAAAGCATCCATTTGATTTGAAACGTACGTTTGATCGAGGCGCGTTTGAGATAAGATAACGTTATCTTATCGCGTATGGGCAGTGAAGTTTGAATCATGGCATTTTGGAGCGACGATTTTAATGGTTTTTGGCCACTTATAATCCGACTTATTTTCTTTTTTATTTAATTGCGACAAATCTTGTTGATCAAAACAATGATCTAAGAATAATAAAAGTTTACACATTGTATCACTTATATTAAGATATATATTTGAGATAAATTGGCAGTGGTGGTAAACTGTTTTACTAACCGGGATGGAAAATTAAAAAATAGGTTATATTACGCATCTTAGACTTTCCCTAAAAGATATCATAAATCCAGGACTTTGTGATATAATTCCAATTGCAAATGAAAAAATTGATGAAATTAGTAATGGGACAATCACCTTAATCAAAGTTCTCGCCTTCCTTACAAAAATGCCTACCACAATATTAAAAACAATATTTTTCAGTACTACCGCCACGGCGGATTCTCAGTATATGGATATATCAAATAATTCCTGTAGAACTAAAATACATTGGTATTTTTTCACCGTTTTACTAAACATTAAAATGAACAACTGAAAAAAAATTCAGACCGAAGCTAAAATTGCAGTTTTACCACTTTAATAATATCAACTTTTTTACATCGAATGATATTGATAAAAATAAGTTTAAAACGTATTCTGGTGCTTAATATTCACGTCGCATAAGAAATAAAATGGATATTTTGCAGACGCGTTGCGTGAAAAAAATATCACGTGTGCATTCGATAAAGGAAATTTTACAATAACGCTACGCCCCGAATGCTTAGATCACGCCTTTTGGGATTCCCCGCACATGCCATAACAAAATGACAAACTTATTCCAGTCCAAAAGACCCCGGGGCTGCTCGCCCAAACGAATATTGATAAGTTACATGAATAACTATAGGTACTACCCCTAGTATAAACACGTCTTGTCGCAGAATATGAAATCACTAACAATCTAGATGCTTAGACGAAGGAATATATCATGCAGAATAATAAATCATAATATTTTTACAAGATGTATGCTTATTGTTTATTGATTGAATTGGCATTTACTTGGTGGAACTTTATCTTATGATCAGCATTATGATTAATTGATAATGCTCATGATGAGCGAAACTGGTCTAGATATAAATAATTTAAATGTGGAATAAGTACTAAAGATGTTTTATTATTTTTATTACATTACATTGTTTTCTTTGCTTAGTTCTCCCAAACACAAAACGTCAAACTGTATTAATTAACTGCACTGGAATTTCCATCCAGTTTGTCAGTACTCGGGTTAACTTTTTTCTCTGTTTGTTTATAAAATATTGATATCGTTCATACTTATTGCCAGATCTAATCTCATATATAAAAAATAATGTTTGTTTGTTTTTTCATATTTTATGCGCTGCCATACCGCAAAGGATAGAGGCATAGTAAAACAACTTTCAGTAGGTGGTGCGTGTATCGCACCATAGACAATCGGCAAAAGACAAACAGCAAATGTCATCTATACCGATCAATGTTAGTGAAATTAAATCGAAATTATTTATCTTAAATATTGTGCATCCGAAAGGTTTTCTATAAACACAAACACTTTTTTTCTTTGGGTGGCATTGAAACGCTTGCCGGGTACCGGCAAGTTGTTAATAAACAGTGTACTTCAAATGGTACGATTGAGTCTTCGGTTAAGTATTCAGGACTTTAAATGACACGGCTGTCAGAAAATACTACAATTTTAATTATACGTATAAATTGGCGAATAACATGAAATGATTGTTATTCTATTAAGCTAAAAAAATAGAGGTTTTATTTTTTGTAAATAGAAAATCGTGAAAATGACCCATCACGTACAATGGAAACAACATTTTTAGTTACCGTATTAAAAATATCATTTTAATTCTCTACAAAGTCTAAAATCATTTATGTTTTCTCCATCACTTGACAATGCTCAAATAACAATTTCAATGATATAGATAGATCAACGGACACCAAACTACGGCCCGCCAAAGATTTTCATCCGGCACTCCGTAAATTTCCCGTAAACTGGCTTTACAAATATTTATTTCAATTCATCAATTATTAGTACCTGTAAAATACAAGCCGTTTAAACCCATAAAATATAACAAATATTTTCTATTATAAATTCCAATAGAATTTACATTTAAATTTTATTAATTAATAAATAATTTGAAAAATAATAAATTATTATTCAAATTGGATTCCAACAAGAATTTATTTGTCATCCAGCCCGCCAAGTTTTAAAAAAGTTCAATCTTTCCCGTTTCTCAAAAAGTCTGGTGACCCCTAATATGCATCTAGCAAAAATAATTAAGTTGTTACGTTTGCATGCTTTAACAGAACAAATGATTACATTTTCTCACCGTTTTGCTTCCAAGTATTGAAATGCCTCTGTACATATACATATTTAATAATAATTGCTGACTGGGTAATTCATTGATTGTATACACGTTAAGAGTTTTATTTATTTAATTTTATTGAAAGCTTATCCAATAATTTTGTCTACGGCAAGAGAAGGAAGTTGCGTCATAATTTAATTTAAATCAATAAGTCTAGTCTATTTTGAGTAATCCCACTTCAAAAATATTTTCATTTGAATAATTTTATTCAGCTTTATATAAGCAGTGTATATGACTGAGCTTTTAATCTGTCAAATTAATCTTTATTGCCGCAAAATCGATATTATGAACGATGTGTACTATAAGTTTAGTTTATGGTGATTTTTAGTATAGTAAACCTCATTCATATTTTCAATCAGAGCTTTGCTAAATATATGATATTATTTGTGGGGATTAAATATAAACGTTCTTAGCTTATTGAGTCATTTATATATGGATCTTCTTTACCTGCAATATTAAAAAGAAGTTTTGTCGTAAACTTTTGAAAAAACTTGCTTTAAATATTCAAAAACATGTCGTAAATAATCAGATGTAATACATAATAACATGCATAATAAGATATGTATACCTGCATTAATACGTTAATATTTTTCCTTCTTTAACTGTTATCCGATCCCGTAAGTGAGTAGCTAAGAAATATTTTCGCGGTCAAGTATTTGAATCTCTTAATCAGTGACGAACAACCTTTTTAGCAGAAGGGACATCTCATCATTGTTTAGATCGTTCGGGGGCCGCATGGGTAAATGAGATTTTTTTTATCGTTATTTCAACTTTATGTATATCAAATTTAATTGAAATTTTCTATCGTCGGTTGATTTGTCATACTAGGCCGCATAAAATGCCATTTCGGGTCTCAGTTTGTGCACCACTGCTCCAAATCAACATTTTCTTAAATCGGTTTTCCTATAAAATGTCTTGGAGTTTTATTCGCTTTAAAGGCTTTTATGAAAAAGATTTACTCGCCAAGACTTTTCTTGACATACTTTCTGATATGTATTTTGGAGTTCGAATTGGAATGATTCGAAAGAAGTGATTGTGTAATCATATCTATACATATTTTTTTTTTGTATCTAATTTCCAGTCTATAATAATATAATCAAAGTAGCTAACATTTAATTGCTGTCATTTTCTATACGTACCTTGTCATATTTATTGTTTTATATATTCAATATTGAAAACGGATATGGTTTCAAGAAAATTTTGCAATGCAAATTATTTGGCAATGAAAACTGACACGCTCAAAAAAAGCAGTTTGGCCTGGTGCCACATACTTTTTCTTTTTCCAAAAACAATAAATTAAATAAAATTATTTCAAGATCAAAGATTCGGTATAAAGTGCGTGACAAAAAAATATCCGATATAAATAGCTGAATATTAATATAATTTGATTTTTCTTCTCAAAGATAAGATGATAAATTCACATTTTTATAAAAATAAAGATATTTATAAAAAATATAGATTATGCAAAGTTTTACGTGCTTTATAAATAAACTGTATAACCACTTTTAATGTGTTTACGTCAATACTATATGGAATGGTATTATATATAACAATAAAAACACATTTTTTTTACTTATAAGATTTATTAGGACCAGGACCAGTTTTGCTTATCGCAAGTACTATCAGCTAGTTATGCGATAACGCTTGAGTTGGTAAAGCTCACTATGAGCGAAACTGGTTCTGATCCTATCAAATCTAAAGTGGAATAAGTGCAAAAAAATGTGTTTTATTTATTTATACCGAATAACTTTAATACGTGAATCGAAAAAATAGTTTTTAATTTGTTCATCAATGAAGTCAGAATATTAGTCGCTTTCTTTGAGTAGCAAAAAAATATATCTAAAACCAGCTACGAAAATAAATACCTGGATTTATAATGTGTCATTTTTTCCCAAAAAAATCGGTTTTTGAAAACGGAAAACCCCTAGTTTCAATCACTGTCAACTTAGCAGCCAAAAATTGACATTGATATGATAAAGCAAGAATCTTATCTTTAAAATAATAACAAATTTTTAGTACTTATTCCAAATAAAATATATTGGATCAGGACCGGTTTCGCTTATGTATTGCAAGGTATGACAAACAATTGGTATTACAACTAAGCAAATAAATTATAGAAAAATAGACTATAATTTTTACTTTGTTAATTAATGATCATTCATACTTCTGATTTTCGATGTAATAGCTTGCATTTCTAAGAGGTCTTCAACATTTACGCTTAGTATAATTATCACTGTTTCGTTGTATTTCTTATCAGTTGATAATGACCGAACCCGGTTCTGATCCAATAAATTTTATGTGGAATAAGTACTAAAAATTTGTTATTATTTTTAAGATAAGATTCTTGCTATATTATATCAATGTCAATTTGTGGTTGCCAAGTTAACAGTGATTGAAACTAGGGGTTTTTCGTTTTCAAAAACCGAGTTTTTTGGGTGAAAATGAGACATTCTAAATCCAGGTTTTTATCTTCGTAGCTGGTTTTAGATATATTTTTTTTACACTCAAAGAATTTGTGGAATAAGTAGGTATTAAAAATGTGTTATTATTTTTATTTTAATGCCATTCCACCAAGTATTGACAGTGAACACATTAAAAGGAATCTTAAGTGTTAAGAATTTGCCATATAAGATATGCAAAAATAATTAAGCAGTTAAAAATTTAGGTAGATAGAATGTCATTTATTCAAACATTAGCTTGAGTCACAGATTTATTCAAATATTTATTCAACAGACCGTATGACTGACTTTCAGCTATTAAATGATAACGATTCATATGAAGCTTCTGCTTCAGTATTAAAGCCGTTTTTAAAATAGCTTTGTGACACTGCCAAACGTATTAATTGCGTATATAAAATATGTCATCTCTGAAAATTTACAAAGCACTGGGGGCGATTTCCTGACGGATACAAGTGTCTTTTATAGCCTTGTTTCACAGGAAACGTAGAAAGTTTAATGCCTTCTACAAGAATTATTTACGAAGTATGCCTCAGTATAGAAATAAAACACTTTCCTCAGAAAGCTCCAGACATTAAAATATACGAGCAGTGTTTATAACTACACTTGCCAAAGCTCTTGCAATAAAGCCTGTCTTTGCCACTTAGTCATTATTTGTGCCTATGATAGAATGGCTAAAACGTTTCTTAAATAATATGAGATAAAATTTGCAAAACTAATACACTAAACATATCCATCACTCACAATAACAATTTAAAGAATTTAGAATTAAAGTTTGAATCGTTTGATTTTTTTAATTTTCCGTGAGTTTGGTCTCTAACGACCCTGGTTTCACCTTTCGGTATCTTCAGACATTTCAAGTGCATGGATGTACTTGAACTGACCTGTAGTTAACAGTTTGTATCATTTATATACAAAAATAAAAGTACATAGATAACTAAGTTAAATTGCTATGAACGTAGTCTATATGAATTATCAAAAAAAATATGTAAAGGAGTTTCAATAGGTTTTCTTATAATCATCATGATTTTTGAATGTAGTATCGCCAATTCTAATTACCTGATGAATGAATGACATAGGAATATCGATAAATAGATCTAGGGTTTTATCCGACCTATTTTTATTGAATTGATTGATTTCAAGTGTTTGAATTATTCATAAATGATAATTATTTAAAGGGGTATAACAATGGTGAATTTTATAGAATTAAAATGTTTATTTGAAAGGTAAACTTAAGAAAAGTGTTAAAAACAATGAAATTTTCTAGTCACGAGATTTAAATTTGAAATATCATAAAGAATAACGCGCAAAAAGAAATGAGTACTAAATATACATTTATGACTGCTCTTTTAAGGTTAACTATCAACTATTTTTGTAACCGTCTCATATTTCTTGAAATCTATAAATCAGTTGATTATTTACGTTAAACATTACCAACTCATAGCATTATAAGAATTGTGGAATTATTACAAAGCCATTTAGTTTTATTTTAATAAATAAATGATATTAAATACTATTGATATTTCCTGTTTTCATCACCCAACTTCTTGAGCCGTCTTAACGAATAGTCTTAGACGAATTCTAAAATGAATTGCTTAGTTTAGACTGCGTGGCTTATGTAAGAAGTTGTCAAAAAACTTAGAAACCATGAAACAACACGCTACCATTCGGCTAAGAGACCGACATCAATGATTCGTAAACAATTAATTGCATAAGATATGCATTATAAAATGGAAATATCCACCAAGGAAATTTATCAAGCACGCTTGGTTAAAAAAAAATTGTACTTATCGGAGTGAATTTTATGAATAATGTATTCACAAATAATAGAATACCATTTTTCAACATTAAGCAAAACGAAGTATGACATGGTGCTTAACTTTCAAGAAACATAATAAATTACTCGGAATTAGGAGCGGTTTGAACATCAAAGTTAAATAGCAGATTTTCAACGCCGGAGGAAAGCACATGTAACTTTTATTTTGTAACCACAATAAATAAGCTTTGAAATTAACAGTATCTTTCTAAGTTCACATAATATCTAAACCACCAACTGATATTTCGTTTTCGTTTCTATACTTTCCCTTGAGAATTTTAAATGTAAAATTAAATCTGCCAATTGTATAAATGATAATATTTTTAAATATTGTGAGAAAAATAACAACGTATTTTAATTCTACAGAAATTATTTTATATATTTGTTGATAGCTATTTCGGCTTACGCTCTCGTCAGAACTATCAGAGGGCGTAGCATATTATATCTATTCAATCCGAAGCTATTATTACAAAAAAATCGGTGCACGACCGTTCTTATACCTACCGGCATATAAGGGTTAGTTAAAATATTTATTTATATCATGATTTTTATATCTACGGCATGCCGTAGAATTTTTAATTATTGGAAGTCACATTAATAAATAGAAAAAAATACTCACACAGACAAGCAATTAGTATAAACTTGTAGCTTATTACTAGTGTTCAATTTTTTTTGGCTTTGTCAAAGCATCCCTTGTGAATTTATATACAACAAAACCACCCGTAAGAGAATTGTGTCTTATAAGACATGAAAATACGTTTTTTTTATACATTTGTCGTATAAGTGGTTCACAAAAACGGTAACGATATTGTTGACGTCTGGATGCGTAAAACCTTCCCGTAGTAATTTGGAGCTATTCGTAAAGATGTCGAATCGAGAAGGGTGAATACTTTTAGGCTTATTAATGCCGTAAGTAAAATAGTAGCCCTGTAATATTTCCATATATTTGGAGGTGGCTTTAAGAAGTTCATTTTTATGTATTATTACCAGGGCTGTGGAGTCGGAGTCGTAGTCAATGTGGCGTTTTGGCCGGAGTCGTACTCGAAGTCGGAAATTTTGATAAGTTTTAACATAACATTTTATTTTTGCATTTAATATGTAAAATTTGGCTTTTGGGCGCATTCATAGGGTTGATATTTAATTGAATACACATAAATAGGAAAATTAGGGAAAAAAGTTGACGATATTAACCTTTTTTTAGTTGGAGTCGGAGTCGTGTTTTTGGTCAATTTCGGAGTCGGAGTCGGAGGTGTGTTTTTTGTAAAAGCTGGAGTTGGAGTCAGAGTCGGACTTTTTTTTACCGACTCCACAGCCCTGATTATTACACTTGTTGTAAAACTATAATAGATATGATTGGTGTTTTGTCTCTAGCATTTTTAATCTGGTATATACAAGCTTCAACAAGTTGAAAGGTGTTTTTCAAATATAGGTACTTATATAAACACTTTTCACACATATTTAACTGACCAGTGGAATAAGTAAACCCAATTTAATTTTATATTATACGCCTATTTATATGCAACAATTTGGTTTTGAGTTTCAGTGAAACTATTTTACCAATTCTTATATACATAACTGTATAACAATATATGACTTTTCCACGTCCGATTTTCTCATTGAATCTATTCAAATTAACTCACGCATTTAAACCCCCTTTCAAAAATCTAAGATATATTGTAATTAGCTCCAGAAAATAGTTTTAATGTTGCTTCAAAAGCCTTCCCTATATCTTCTCCTGAAATTTCATTAAATTTAAATTTCTCCTCTGCATAACCCGTGGAGTGCTAGCGTCTCATATGCTGAGACGACTGATTAGTATTAAAAAATAAATAGAATTAACAGTGTTAAAACTATCATGTACAAGATTTTTTGCATTCAAATATGTATGCATTATTTGATACCATACTTTCCATGGGTGTATTTAACACAGAAAATGATAAATTAATGTTTGAAATCTTAGTTGTTGAAATATTCATAAATCGGCTCGGCACGGAAGAGGTTAAGAAACGATACAGAGACGTTGATAAAAATAAATATTCGACATTATAAAATGTTCCCAATAACTGAAACTGGTTCTGATCTTTGCATAGTATACGTGTGTAGAAGGAGTACAAAAAGATTTTTTTATTTAAATAATTTTAATGCTTTTTCACCAAGAATTGATGAAGAAAATACCTGTAAAGATACCATTTTGCATTTGTCCGTTTTTATGCTGTACGTAATTTGACGTACATTGACATTATTAATAACAATTAATTTGCATACGAAGTAGCTCATCTCTTGTGGTGAAATATTTAATCGACTGCACGTGGTAGCCCATTACCGCGCCTAAATTATGTATGAAGCGTAATTATTCGGAAGACATGAGCGCTGTTTCATAACCTTACATAATACTCCCTCGTTATTAGTAAATGATTGGAATTAATAGATCTGTATAATCTATTCTATATGAAAGAGCATCATTAAGTCAACCATGAATCATTCGTAAACAAGAAATATGTTAAGTAATTAATCCTTCTGAATGGGAACTATAATTAATGTCCCAATTCATGAAAGTCTATGAAATAATAGATATTAAATTGTGAAATAAGTGTAGAAATTTATTATACTTATTTGATGGCAACTGTGTCATTAACTAAATTAAATTATACGGGAATTTTTCAATCGTATTATAATTTTTATTTAAAAAAAACCACCTATACTATTTATAAAAAAATGAAGGAAATTTATTATCGATTACCGATATCGATACCACTTGTGTGATCAAAAGAATAAATCCATGAATAACATGTTGTCTAATAATTGTATTTGTGGTGTTATGACTCCTTTTAATCTATACAACGTGACCAGATGTGTCTACATCAGTAGTTCTCACGGAAAATTGTACTGTGGCCGCATCGTAAACATAAGCGGTCCTAAGGAAATGTCTGGTGGCCGCACCAAATCTTTGTTTTGAGTCTGTTGTGTTTGAGGTACATATGTCAAATGGATCTAAACATGCTTGTCAATTTACTATTAGTATTAATTGCGTCCAAAATATTCAATTTTAAGAGTCTTAACAGTAAAATCAATTTTTTTTTATATTAATATTTTCTATGAACCTGTTGGTGGCCGCAGCCAAGTTCTCTGGTGGCCGTTTATGAGAACCACTGGTTTACATCAATGTATTTAATTATTATTACAATATTTAGAAACCGACGTTTTATGGGTAAAATGAAAGCTTTCTTAAAACCTACCTACTTTGGTAATGGTGCTCAACATGTAGAGGTCTTTAATTCTTCATTTTAGCTAATCTTTGTCATTAGACTTCAGAGGAATGCCAAGATTGTTATTTTTTTTCATAACTTAGGACTTAGGTCGATGTTTTTGGATTTCTTTAGAAGTTATAGCCTTTTATTTAAATTAAGACATTGTAACTGCTATTGATAGATGCTAGGAAAATATTGAGAACCATGTAAATTTCAACCCCCTAATGGCAGCGCATCAAACGAAATGAAGAAGGTACTGTCAAACGAAAACCATGCCCATTTTTAGTTTTATCAAATGTTGTCTTTATTGCTGGATAAAATATCTCGTTTATGTCCAAAGTATGGTGGTTCAAATGACGCTTTTAACTTTCTTTTGCGCATTATTTTTTTTATGTTTCCTCGTTCAATGCATTGTCATTTTTATCTCTTGTGCAGCTTTCAAATATAAACCAACAATATGAAAGCTTTTCGTGAAAACCTTTTTCTTATTTATAAATGGAATTTATTACCTCTACGGAAATAGTGTATTCCTTTGGAAAATATGAAAATAGAAAGATACAGACACATGTCGCGATTAGTAAAACAATCAGAAAAATAAGAAAGATATGAATTTTAAGTTTATTCGCCAAACTAATTATAAAAAAATACATCACATTCATTGACTTGACAAATATTATTTAGGATTTCTGCAGGAGGTGCTTGATGTAATTTCTATTACAAATTTAAATCCTTTGAATTTTTTCTTTTACACTTGAACTTTGTCGATAAAGACCTAGGTAGTGAGTGCATGAATGAACTTGAACTAACTAACTTAACTAATTGAATTGTCAGTTCAAGTTCACTCACTGCACTTGAAATTTCTGAAGATGCTGAAATACGAATCCCGGGTCGTAAGCGACCAATCTCATTGAATAGTTCCAAATTTAAACGATGAAAAGTCGAATAAGCATTTTCTCGATCTACGTCCTACACGATAATAAAGTACAAATAGTCAAAAGGCAGAAATAGCCTTTTATATTGATAAAATTCTTTTCGACAATTTATTGGAATGTCTCGTCTCTATCGATAAAAATTTGCAAATTCTTATGTTTGTTATCCCGTTGTCATGAGAAATACAAGCGAATAGTCATAGCAAATGTATTGCGGATGGGAGTAAACGCGTTTGACAGAAGGCTCGTTTTTATGACATGAGAGCTTGTCGCCCGACCGTCACATACTATGAACCGCAAAGTCTTGGCGACAAATCTACTTGGGAAATGAACAAGCTTTACAACAGTGGCGTAGACAATTTGGCAAAATAATAATGGAAAGCTCATATTGATATACGGACATTAAAATTGTTCACTAAATATTTTTTTTACCATGTCCGCTCTCAAAATGGATCATATATCCTCCTCACAGAGTTTATATCAACATGATTTTTTTATACAAGAACTTCTTATTAGTCAGTTGCTCAACCTCTCGTTTTGAAAGAGAGTAAGGATTGAAAGGATACAAGAACTAGAAAAGGGCTGGTGGTTAGCTAATCGCTCTCGCTGCGTGCCTCGATTTTTTGGGATTGGGAAGGTGATAAGAGATTTTCAACAACACAAAAACTCATTGTCTTCGAGCAGAATTCCTTTATCGTCTGTAAAAATCTGCTCGTATCGGGAATGGAACTCGGGTGGTCTGACACGGTACCCAACGACGTTGATCACTGCACCGCGGACCGGGCAATTATAAACACCCAATTTCTTGAAATTATGTTTGATAACTATTCAAAGCTGTGGCATTAACACCTGTCAACATTCGCTGCATACATAAAAGCGCAAAGAGTTTGTGTTTGCGCGCAGATAAACAGAAAAATAGAGACAATATTTGACAAAATAAGAATTTCATATTTGTGGAAAAGTATAATAGGTCGTGATTTTATAACTTTTCTAGCGCTCACTGTAAATAAGCGATGGAAAGGAATTATATTGAAATTAATATTAACCGTTTGTTGTATCACTTTCACACCACTTTATGGGAAGACTGGTTTCGCTCATCGCAAGAATTTCTAATCGATGAAAATTTTTGATTTATTTTTACTAGCAAAATATATTTCCGCAAATGATTGGCAGTGGTCAAAAAAATAGCACTATGTTACTTATTACGCAATCGATTGAGATTGATTGATCAACAAATCTATCTTAAATAACATATGAATTAAAGATATTTTGATCAATATGTGGAGGTGTGAAGAATCCTTTTTATATTTTTCGAGGTGCACGACACTGCGCTACGCTTCATTTCGAAGCTCAAAAAATAATGCCTCACGCATACTTAATATACGATAGTAAACCTGGCACACGCGACGTCTTATATCACTTTGCGCGATATTTATGGAACACTCTGCTCTAAAAGCTCTGTCATATGATAATATTATGGCAACTATGAAGCCGTACCAACTGTAAAAAAATCATTTGGTTTTGTAAGTTTTCGAAAACGACGTTCTTAAAAACATCTTTTAATATATATTTTGTATCAAAGTTGGAAATTTTTTGCTTCGGTGAAAAAAAGCATGATTCAATTGTAGGATGGAATTATCACTTGATAATACTTAAATACAGAAATAACATGCATTTTTATATAATATTCATTAATACTTACCATAATATACTAATCTCGAATCTAGAATTTTACCTTAAATTCAGTTTAGCATCTTAACAGCTGTTTTTCATTACAAATATTTCGAGATAAATAAATATAAACTCTTAAACATAAAATTATAGTAAAAATAGTAACACATTATTAGTACTTATTCCACATTGAATTTATTGGATCAGAACCGGATTCGCTCAGGGTGAGGATTATTAACTCGCCACGAGGAAAGCCGGTCCTGATCGAATGAATTTAAAGTGGGATAAGTACTAAAATGTGTTACTATTGTTTATTATAATGCCATTCCACCGAGTTTTGTCAGTGAACACCTTAAAAGTGGTAAGTTAGATTATATCAATTAAACTTTATTTTTTGAAATTTTTTATTAATTAAGTAAGATATTTGGCATTACAGCTTACGCCAATGCGCCAAATATTCTTAATTGTGAAAGTCATACGAGATTAACTCGATGATAAGTAATGAATCAGTTGTGCACAAAATCAACGATAAATAACATACAAAAACTCATTGCCCAAGATCTCTTTATTTCAATTGAAAAAATCTGACCTTGCTGGGAATTGAACTTGGGCCACCTGATCGCTAGGACAAAGCTCTTGCCACTAGACCACAGGGACCAACTGATTATAATGCCATTCCACCAAGTTTTGCCAGTGAACAGCTTAAAAGTGATAAAATTTTATTTGAAATTCGTAAGAGTTTCAGTAATTTCTTGATAAAAAATGAACAAAACAATATTGAAGATAATAAATAATATTTCATTTCTAAATCATATTTTGACCATTAGACGCCTCCACGTTTGTAACAACTATTATTTCTTTCTCTTATTAATATAACAGAAAAGCATGTTTTTATTAATCTATTCAGTTAGAAAAACAGTTAGGTAATATATCCTTACAACCTGTTGATTAACTGATAAATGATCCATTCATAAATTTTCTTTCGAGATGTTTTTACACAAATTAATCTTTACTTAGATTCTATGCATGTAAGAAATATTTTTTTTCAAATACCCATCAATTCATCTGATAGTTTACATTTGTTTTATTATTAAAATCAGAATACCAACATTGTAAAAATTGCAGTAATAAATTGAATATAGCAATATAGCTGGTTATACGCTTTATTTAATATTATTAAAGAAACATAATATAAATAAACGTATGTAGTTCTATTAGAAATAATCAACAAAGAAGATTTGTGTTTTTAAAACATTGCGAGATCATAATATACGAACAGTTTTTCCGCTAGCTAATTAATTAGACACAATTTAGTAAAGTGAAATAGAATTTTCAAAGATACATCATATTCGGTAGAAAGATTAAATTTAACGGTTTCTTGTATATCTAATAGAAATGAATATGTAATTGTTCCAAATAAAATATTACTGATATTTAGTGTTACACATTTGATTTCTTGATAATTAGTGACACTTTTTTTAAGAAAGTAAATACAGATAATAACAAACAAAATTGTTTATCAGTTTTAATGTGTTCACTGTCAATACTTGGTAGAATGGCATTATAATAAAAATAGTGAAACATTTTTAGTACTTATTCCACATAAAATTTATTGGATCAGGACCGGTTTCGCTCATGGCGAGCATGTCTATTGAAAATGCTCGCCATGGCTAGTCAAGTGGTCAAAATCGTTGAATTCCAATGCAGTGATCACGGTCTTGAGTCTCAAAACAGACAGTTTTGTTTTTAGTTTTTAATCGATTTATGATTTCTTTATTCGAATGAATGGATCTGTGACAACTCAAATTACCTCCCACTCATAAAATTCTAAGGTTAGTGAGTATAAAAATGTCTGCAAGAACTGTCTAATTAATATATTCTTTATATAAAATTCATACGATCCACAGAAAATATATAAACATATAATGATTAGAAGATTCAAGAATTCTCTTACCCAAAAATATTCAACTTTGAAACCAGGTATCCGTCTATGGCTCGCCCCTACTTGACTCAGGAATTCGAAGAAGGTATCCAGGTCATCAAGGCCTTTGATTCCTTCATCCAGCGTCTGCATCACATTGTTGGCGTGCTCTGCCAGCTCCATAGAATTCGCCTGCTCCTCTTTCGTCTTCAGCTCCCGGAATTTGTCGAACATGTTGAGTAATTCCTTGTGCTCCTCAAACAATCTGAAAATAATAACAAAATATTCATTTAATAAAATTGAAAATATAAGTAAACTACTTCTTAAATGAAATTTGTTTTTCGTTGCAGTTTTTAATGTGGAGTATGCTACGTAAAAACTAGTTATATTTTCAAAGTGCATCTCATAATATTATATAATTGCTTTTGTTGGTCTGTATAAATTAAAGTCTGTGGTGCAACGGTCAATGTCGTTGGCTTTTGTGACGGACTTCACAGATTCGAGTCCCATTACGGGCAGACATTTTGCTGTAGATTTATCGTTTTTTTTTAAGGCATATTGTATAAAAATTCCCTCCGACCCTACTGATTCTATGAGTGGGGCATAATGACAGCGACTAGCTAACCACTAGTCTTTTTCTAGCCTCTTATTCTTGCAATCCCTACTCTGTTCTAAAAAGAGAGATTGTCAACTGAGTAGCAATCAGTTCTAATAGAAAAATATATGTCCAGATAAACTCTGCAAGGTTCAAGGTTCCTTAGTACAAATGCTCCTCATTGGGAGTGGACATGATTAAAAAAATTAAGGTTTACTTTTCCGTGTCTTAATAATTCGAACGATCTTCTGTTAAGACATCGAAAATCATAAACCAATTATATGTATTTATTATATTAAGAGTTCTGTATATTGAGATTTAGAAAAGAACAATACAAGAAACCAAGATGGCAATAATTGTAGGAAATCCGTTTACCAATCATATGGCATTTTTTTTTTATATCCAGCTCAAAAACAAAACAAAAAAATACACATAACCAAATGAAATCTGAAAGTTTTTATGGAAATATGAAATTTTCTTTGTACAAAAGTAAAAAGTAAATGAAAATGTAATATTCTTTAATCTAAATTTGTCAGGCGCTCTTACCTTTTAAAATAAAGACAAGATGTAAGTATTACAGAACTTTTTCATGCTATGAAACCTTCCTTAATAAAAATACATAGTCATTTAAATAAAGTAATCCTTCCATACGATCTTATAAAAACCAGGCGCATTTTCTTTCCCGAGTCCTTATAAGGATATCTTTCTACCCAATTTAACGAAAGGAGTTCAAAGTAACATTATTAGATGTCTGTGATATTCAGAATAGCTGAATGTTAAATGAAATATTGTTGGGAAAGATTCTTGTAGAATTTCTAAATAAATTCCAGTGTATTCGTAGTACAAGATAGACGAGATAAAAATTTTAGGTAATGTATTATTTACGAGCCCTTTTTGGGAACAATTCAAAAAATAACAATTGTGTTTCCATGCGAATTCTGGTTTCCATTTTTTATACTAGGTCAATCAATATTTTGTTTATTCGAAACCAATCCAATTTTTCATAATTCATGTACAAGAAACATAAAGAATTTCAATACTTTTATGAGAAGATTTTTCTCATTGAAAATTATTTAATGATTATTTTATCAACAGATAGACCATATTTTTAACATTTTAAAAGCTGGTGTAAAGATATAAAGATACTAACAAATCGTGGTTGATTTCTAGGTTTATCTTTATCATTTTTGAACAAAAAGACTTTTAATAGCAATATAAAAGAATTTGTTTGTCACAGCGGGTGATTTGTTTATTCTGTGTTCCATATAGAACCTAATTTTATCCTGGGTTTTAAGATTCATTCAACTTACTCATTACATTACATCTTATATATTTTTAATCACAATAAACCATTCTCTAGTAGTGTATATCTAGAAGACAGTTTATATTATTCCTTTTCCTTTCTCGTTTCTTGTTTTTTTTTCAAAACAATCTATAAGCCTTTCTCTCCTGAGATTTTCACTTAAAGCGGAAAACAACCACCTGGAAAGCAGCCAGAGAAATTTCTATCACATCATGGTTTTTAACACCCACTGCGGTTTCAGTCTTCAAACTTTAATTGCGAGCTTTGGTTTTAAGAATTTCTCTAGTTTACAACAAATTATTATCATGTACTTGAATATGAGAATAATTATTGCATCTCACGATTGAGATACCTTCGATCTCCATATGACGCTATCATATTTAAATGCAATATGAATACAACATTTTAAAGGAGATTAATTTTTATAAATTTAAATATATTTTTCATATAGATAATAAATGATGAAAATAAAGATTTTATTAGTTAAGGACATTTTGTCTGCATATTTTTAGATGAAGAAAACCATTTTTTTGAAAAAGTGTGTGATATGAATTCACTCAAAATACAGTTTTTTTAGAAGCACTATTTTCGCCTGGTCCGTGGTGCATTGGTCAATGTAGTTCACTTCCGTGATGAACTGCCCTAGTACTAGTCCCTATACGAGCAGATTTTTTCGGTTGTTATAAAAATTCTTTTTGAAGGCAATATGCAATGTTTGTGTAGCTAATAAATCCCTTCACAACGATCAGCTAACCACTAAACATTCCATGTCTTCGTATCCTTTCGATCGCTATTCTCTTTGAAAAAGAGAGGTTGAGCAAAAAACATCTATGTTGTGATGAACTCCGTGATGAGTCCATATGCTCCACGTTGGGAGTGGATATGAATTTAAAAAAATAAACATTAGCAATTATCAGTATTTTTTCTTTATAACTACTACTATAAAAAGGTCTTCGAACATTCAATGAATTTCACATACCATTGTACTAGCCATTCTGAAAATTACCAATCAGATAAATGTTAGTATCATGAAGGAAAACTGCAAAATAAGTGACAAGAAATCTAAGCTTTAAAATACCAGCAATCTAAGAAAGTTTCTTGGTAGAGTCACTGTTTGATATCGGATATGATATCCCCGCAGGGATTCGTAAAGACCGTAAGCTTTCGTTGCCGATTTTTAGTTCTTTTTATGAGACGCAAAAAATTTTACGCTCGGCCGACAGGGAAATTCTACATCAATTCGATTAGGCAGCGGAATCCTTTTCAATTTAAAAAAAGGATTTTTAGCAAACCATCTTTCAATAGCAGAGCTTTTAAGTGATCCATATGCTCTCGTCGATTACTTTTGTAGGGATATTCTCACGGTAAAATGTGTTTGCGGTTGATCGTGTAATAATGCCCAAAGTGTGTTGCGGACAAAGGTACAAATCAATGATCACAGCTTAATATTACTGCCATGATTCGCCTGAAAGAACGGATGAATTCAAAAAAGAGTTATGAAACCCTGGCTTAGTATTTTAACACCGTGTATCGCGTTAGGTCACTTCAAAAATTGTAAAAAAAATGTTTGCTTCATTAAACAAAGTGGTCAAAGATTCACACATAAATCAAAGCGTAGAGAGAGAAAAACTTGATTAATTTCCACTAAGCAAGTGGACTACCATAAAAAATCTACAGAAGTAAAATGACTTTTTATAAAAATAATTATACAATTACTTATTCCACATTGGGCTTATTAAGATTCTGAACGGTTTTGCGCATCTCGAGCATTATCAACTGATCAATGTGGAATGAGTACTAAATGTTATTATAATGCCATTCCACCAAGTATTGATAGTGAATACCTTAAAAGTGATTATTAAATGAGTATTATATTTGGATGTATAGGTCAAGAGTTATTTTCTTTATTGCTTAACGATTTTTTGCGTTCCTAATTTTTTGAAACTGATCTTGAATTGAAACATTGAAGTGAAAAAATAAGATATTTAAAATATCAATAATAAGGTTAACCAATAACTTAATTCAATTGGCTAGGTGGTTTTGATTATCGATGCCTCAGTGAGTTTCCATAAAATATAATTCAATGTAAACTTCATTTTAATCATAAAACTAACAAAACCCTGTGGTGAGTTTCTTTTATTCGCTGGCATGAAGCGAGGTGAATAAATTACGGGATTAACATAACAATTAGATGAATAAAATATTTTCAAATAATCTATTCGAATAAACCAAATTCTTCCTTTTGATAAGTGCCATTAGGTGGGCTTTTCCAAGTGGAGCTTTTATCGACAATACCAATAGCAGAGTTTTACGTCAGCCAAGTTATATTAATTCGTAAAATATGTCAAAAGTTTTCCACCCAAACTGAGAGAGTTTATTTTCGATCCGTAGGAAATCTTTTTCCTCTTAATTATTTAGTTGTAAGTTCTTTCATATGATTTTATAAAAACAGAGTGTTACTCAACGAAATATTTGCGGTGTTATTTAATTTCAATCGGGATTTCAAGTTTATTTTGCTAAAAATATATTAGTCAGTTTTAAGTAGCAAAGATTTTTGTAAAAACGTATGCGTCAATAATTATCTCTAAATATTAAAGCACTGTGTTTCAATTACATTTTTAAACATATCGCCTAACGTTAAGCATTCTAGTCTTAATACAATAGCTCGACGAAGAGTTCGAATCCCCAAACGGGAACTTTAATATACAGTCAAACTCTATTGAATATGATAATTCTAAAATGACAAAACCATTAATTTTAAGAAACATGTAAAAACTCTATCTTTGAAAAATAAAAATACTGGGTAGGTATTCGTTTACTTGTTATGGCTGACTTTTTACGATTAAGCCAATATTCCTGCAATAAACAATGCAACAAATGTGTCACAATAGTTCTGACGATTTCGTAAGCCGAAATAGCTATCAACCATACATCATATAAATTCTGTAGAGCTAAAATGCTTTGCTATTTTTTCAACGTTTTATAATGGAGTTCTTCCCAGTAAATGCGAATTCAATAAATAAATGTTCTACTATTGACTTCTTAAATTTTAATTATTGCATATTTATCCAAAGTGGCAGAGATGTGCGGTATTTTATTGAATAGCTTCATGTTATAAAAAGAATGAATATTATAGAAATAATGAGCAAAATCGATTGATAAAAAGAAATTGACAAGACAGTTTTACAGTAAATTTTTATATTAGCTGCCAGATCAACGTAATGATAAACTAAAAAATTGGTCAATTTATAATGCTAATGCAGCAATTAAACAAAAAAAAATAAAGCATTAATAGAAAACCTAGTAAATTTATAAAATATTTTTTTTCTCTCATGTCCTTAGGATATCTTGTAAAAATATTCCTAAATTTAATAAAAACCGATGTAATGCTACCTTCAGCCACAACAAATTAATACAAGCTTAAGCCTTCGTTTCTGATATAGATAAATGCTTCTATTGCAAAACAGGTTTAACATAGAGCCTTGAAATGGAGCGAACACAACACAATTTTAATCAACGTTGAATTCGTGCCCCCCTTTAGCCGAAGGCTATTATAATATAAGAGTCGTCTAAATGATTTTTATCACTTTTTTAGACATACTCGATACATCAAAAAGTGTAATAAAAAATGCTACAAGTTGAGAGCAAACATAGTAACAAAAAAATATTTACGAATTTTTGACAATTTATCATTTGTCATCTAAGCATTATAAACAATTGGACATCTAAGTTTTCACCGTTAGATGCAGCATTACAATATTTGTAGGCATCTAAAGCCTTTTTAATAATTTCCTTTATAGTTTTAATTATTCTATAAAATTCGTTGTAGTAACTTGTCTTTCATCTAGTTTGGTATTTAGTGAGAGCTAAGGAGGATCCCCACCAATGTTCCTTCTAAGTTGTGGCCGCGCAGCAGCCTAAAACCTCCGCGCACTGATCTTAGGCTGGCGCGCACTTAAATAGATGATGAATTTTTTCGACCTGATTTTGCTTAAAGTTTCCAAACGATCTTCGAAAAAGAGAAGCACAACTAAATAAACCACGTCAATAAAAAATATTTTTTATCGCTACCTGCTCGAATATAGAGCAATGTGGTCTCCTAATGAAGCATTAAATGGAAGTTTTTCGGTGATTTAAATTACGCTGCGCATTAGTTGGATTGAACTGCACAGATATTGAATTTTCCGTTTCTCAGCTTAGAGTAGAGGTCTGCACGGGGCAAAATTTAGAAATTCTACCCGGCCCGAGACCGAAATACTCCAACCCGGCCCGAACCCAGCCCGAGGCTCATTCCCTAACATCTTACCCGAACCCGACCCGACAATTTTTTCAACTTTGCAACAAAATTTCAATCAACACTAAAAATAATTTAATATCAACTCATCAAATTATAATATCACTTTTAAGGTGTTCACTGTCAATACTTGGTGGCAAAGCATTATAATAAAAATAACAATACATTTTTAGTACTTTTTCCACATAAAAGTTATTTGTTCAGGCTCGGTTTCGCTCATAGCGAGCATTGGTAACTGATAAGGAATACAATAAAACAGTGATATTCATACAAAAGTTAAGTATGAAAAACAAGGTATGACAAACAATTGGTAAAACAACTAAGCAAATAAATTGAAGCAAATCACAAGACTAAATAATACTTCACTGAAACTGAAATTTGAACCAGGCCTTACGTCTAGCAACGGTGAGTAACTACCGTTATCAAATACGCTTGTATCTAACGAATCGCCACGTGAGTAAGCAACGGTTGACACATTTCAATCCAGCTCCGACTAATTGCGTTTCATGAGCTCGCCTATCGATTGGATGTGTGACTATTGGTCAATTTAGGGGATTACTCGCTGGCCGCAATTTAATTTGTCGTTGATTTAATTGTTTATGGAGAATTACACCAGCTATAGTGGAACTATAATAATTGGACACGTACTAGCATTTGAGTATAAATGAATAATCAGGCGACGTATCAATATTATCGTACACGTAATATTTTCATTGTACTATTTCTGGTCTGTTATGATATTATGTATGAAACTTATTGACTATATAATATTATTGTTTATTTAGATTTAATTTAAAGTTTTGTCACAGATTTTCAGAACATCAATTTATAAATTACGTAGTTTCAAATAGGAATAATTAAATAATTTGGCTAAATAATAACAATTTTCACGTGCTCACTGTCAATACTTGGTTGATTGGCGATATATTAAAAAAAATATTGTTCTTATTCCTTAATAGATTTATTAATTTAAGGACTGGTTTCACTCATCGCGAGGGTTATTAAATGATCAGTTGATTCAGTGATTTCATTTTTTAATAAATACTAACATTTAGAACTTCCTTTTTAACATTTCCGTCCCGATGGGTAAGACAGTTTACCAACACTGCCATTTAATGTTTAATATCTATCATAATATTAGTGATATAATATGTACACTTTTGGTATTCTAAAATCATTGTTTTTTACACGTTTTGAAGTAAAAAAATAAATACGATTTTGATCGAGTTGTTTCGTCACAATTAAATAAAAAAAAAATGTCAGATTATTATTGACTGAATACCATTTATCTTGTCACTACCAATTGCCAGGATTAAAACTTCACTGCCCATACGCGATAAGATAACGTTATCTTATCTCAAACGCGCTTCGATCAAACGTACATTTCAAATCAAATGGATGCTTTTTACATTAAAAGACGTAGATAAGCGCTCACGGATACAGTTTCGACTACGCCAGTCTGTCTTGAACATCAATACGATCTGCTTGTCCGTTCATGCACGACTTAAAATATCAATAATTATAGGATAACTATCGATTTTTATATATATTTTAGAACGATGTATAAAGATACGTTAAGGCATAATATATCAAAATAAAAAATAACTTTGATTATTTCACGTATTGTGCTACTAACTGTGACACGTGTTTCGCCTCTTTCAGAAGCATCTTCAGACTTAATATCGCAAAGATTGCTTAGGTAAACTTTGCGATAGTAAGTCTGATAGTTACTGCCGAAACCATCGAAAGTATCATAATATATCATTCTGTAATGAAATCTATGCTAATAAAGCCATAACACTGGGGTATTATAGTCCAGAACTAGTGAAATTAGTCCTGAGCTGTATACAATTTGATTTGAAGGAAGTAGTTTTTTTTTAGTTTTATTTGCTTTAAAACAGTGCCTCCTTTGATATTAGAAGCATAGTTTTAGGGCTGGAATAAGGGAGAGCGGCGCATTCTCAATATGGAGGACTAGCCTCGCCAGAGAGCCAGCTGAGTGTTTCTTGACGGGGTTAAGTGCTGCCACTGGTACCTTGCCAACTTAACAAATCTACCCCATTCTTTTCTCGGCAACTGAGTCGACGAAAAAGCTCACGGTGTCCTTATCAAAGTACATTTTTTTTGTGTCTAGTGGACGAAAGTAACTTAATTTAGTTCGAACCTTTATACTGCAAAGATGAATATATTTTTAGTAAAAGCGTTTTATAATGACAATGAATTGAAATCTCTGAAAATGGCACTCAATTTTTGGAGATGGTTTTTTTTCATTTGAAAGTATTTATGGCTTTAATTCATGTCTACAACCAAAAGTGGCTATTAAAAATATTAACAATAGCATTTTTTGCTTATCTGAGTTTAAAAGAAAGACATTTTTGTGTCGTATTGAAGCTCAGCTGCGATGATTTTGATTTTGTCATCTGTAAATTAATTGCAATGTTTAAAAACATGCCAAGCAAAATCTATTTTCTATCATAGCATAGTTAGCCCATATAAGTATATTAGTCATTAAACTTTTAAAAGAAGTAGATGTTTCTAAGTAATTTATACTACCAAAATCTCTTTCCTTTCTAAATGTTATGTTGGTAAGTTACCACAGCTCGGATATATCTTTTGATGAATATTTTTTGTACTACATAAATACAGTACAAGCACATAGTGCAAATAGTTAGCATAGGTTAGACCGATTTCGCGTGCCTGCTCGCCGTGGCGTATGAACGGTTAAAGGGAAGCGTAGTATAGTAATGTTTGAAAACCGCTGCCTTAAAGAAATAGTGAAAAGTTGAAGTGGACGATGAAGGATCAAATTAGTATTTCTTTAATTTAATTTTTTAATTTTATAAAATATTTTAAAAAAATATTTGGCATTACAGCTTACGCGAATGCGCCAAATATTCTTAATTGTGAAAGTCATACGAGATTAACTCGATGACGAGTAATAAATCAGTTGTGCACAAAATCAACGATAAATAACATACACCCAGCCCAAGATCTCTTTTTCTTTTTCAATTGAAAAAATCTGACCTTGCCGGGAATTGAACCCGGGTCTCCAGATCGCTAGGACAAAGCTCTTGCCACTATACCACAGGGACCATTTTAAGGTTGACCATTCCTTAAGTTTATACTAATATTTAATCCCAAAACTCATCGGCTTGTTAGGGTATTTTAGAGTTTGACAAAAACAACAGAACAGCAGAAGCGTAATCCGTTTAATCCGTTAACCCAAATAAAGTGATTTATTAAGTGTTTATATTTTCGAAAATGAAGGCGAATTTTGTTTCCGATAGATTATGTTGACTTTGATTAATTCGCCCCTTATCTTTTAAATCGGTTCAATTTTCTTCAAGTTTTTGTGGATCATTTACGTAAATAACGAAATAACGGAAATAGCATTTTAGAAAATTTATTTAAACAATGTTCGTGTTTAAATTTTAAGCCAGCGGTCTTTGGTATCTATGGGGTACAATGCCCGGCAAAGCAACATAATGTCCACAGTAATATTATTGTGTCGGACCACCTGGGTTCGATTCCCGGTACGAGCAGATTTTTCCAGTCGATAAATCGATACTGCTCAGAGGCAATTGGTGTTTGTGTTGTTAAATATCTTCCCACCTCTTCGATACCAAAGAGCGATGCATAGTGACAACGATTAGCTAATCACTAGTCCTGTCCTAGTCCTCGTATACTTTCCATTCCAAAACATATGTTCAAATGCTCTATGTTGGGAGCGGACACGGTAAAAAAATTTACATGGATATATATATATGTACATATGTATGTAATCACGATGGTGTAATATTTATAAACTTGATGTATAACATAAAAAAACCAAAAAATAATATTTAATTGTCACTATTGAAACAAAAAGCATATTAATTAATGAAATAATTTGGAAGAGGATTTAATTTGGGACTGAAGGTGCTTGATGGAATTGAAATATCAAATTTGAATCGATTTAATTTCGGCATCAACAGGCATTTCAACATCACGAATGAACTTGGACTGACGCGTTATAAGCAGTTGTAAATACTTGAAATGCCTGAAGATGCCAAAGGCGAGACCCGGGTCGTAAGCGACAAAACTCATGGAAAAGTAGAAGACTCCATCGATTCAAATTTAATAAATTAAATATTTAGAAATAACGCCATCACATAAAACGAATTGAACTTCGGAAAATATTTTTATTTTAATTTATTGAATTATGTATGTAGTTATAATATTATTTCAATAAGCTTTGGAAAGCTCTCTTGCGAAGCTTTTTGAAGAAGTGACCTATTTTTACGATAGTGACTCACTCCCCATGTAATAAATAAAAGACAACAAGAAAAATTGGACAGTTTCTCAGAATATATCTCAACTATGTATGTAACCTTTTCCACAAGTAAAAATGTCATAGTCTAGAAAAATCGTTTTTATTTTCATATGAAATACGGAGCATTAAACTGTCAGAGCCAGTGTAGAGGAAAAACGCCAGTTCCTTGACTCAATAATATTTTTATTTCTAATACGAGACCGTTTCAAAAATAGACGTGTTAGATTAGATATTGACCGTTAAATGTGGGCGTGGCAAAAATAAATATTTTTTTTATAAGTGGTGACCATTTGATTGGACGGAAATAATTAATGACTTGAAATAAAATGCGTACAGCTGTTTATTTTGGACATTATTATTTTTGGAAAGATTTAGTTGAATATTAGAATATTCTTTATGGAGTATTATCCAATCAAGATTTTTTTAGGAATGCTTTCATTTCACTCTCCTGAAGCTCAAAGATCGATATCAATATTGAAACATTTGTCTTTTTTTCTTCGGGGCTGAGTTGATAATCCTGACATCCTTATCCTTCGAAAGACTGTCCTTCAAAAATAACTCGTAGGCCAAAGGGGAGTCTAAAAAAGACCTCAGTGGTTTGACCTTGTGGCTAAGACTGTCATAAAAAAATGATTAATAAGGCTTGACGTATCTTTATACATTGTTCTATAAAAAAAAATTAAATCGATAATTTTGGTATATGTAATTATTAATATTTTAAGTCGCGCATGAATGAGACAACCTGATCGTGTTCTTGTTTATTCTAGACTGGTGATATCAAAACGGTGAATGTCACTTCTTATCTACACATTTTAATGTAAAAACCATTTGATTTTTAATTTTCGTTGAAAGAGGCGTGTTCGAGATAAGATTACGTTATCTTATCGCGAATGGGCAGCGAAATTTGAATCCTGGCAATTGTTAGTGACAATATAAACGGTTTTCTGCCAATTGTTATCCGACTTATTGTCTTTTTTATTTAATTGTGACGAAACTAGTCGATCAAAATCATATTTTTTACTGTAAAAGATTTAAAAAAGAATGATTTAAGAATATCAAAAGTTTACACATTGTACCTATCACTAATATTAAGATAAAGTAGCAGTAGTGGATGACTGTTTCACACTCAGCCTGGCAAAAGTTAAGTCTTTGAGTCTCCATGCATCTGGATATTATAAATATAGGTATAAGATCTATTTCCCAATGTTTCATAATTGTGCCCCTTAATAATATAACGTGATTTTCTTCTCTCGTAACAATTGTTATTTTTAAATAAATAGTATTTAAAAGAAGTGTTAATAACAAGGAAATATTCAAATAATATACAATACTTAAAATATTCGTTGAATTTAATGTGCGAACCTTTTATCAAAACTATTACATTTTAATATCAGTCTAACAAAAAAATTTCATGTATTTTCTTTTTGAAAACGCTACATTTTCATTTAAAATTTTAGCCGAAACTCTGCTATAGAATATCTTGATGAGATTACGGCTCAAATTGGGAATAAGTGAAATTTCTTTGTCGTCGTATATTCGTTTATATTGTTCTTTATGAAATTTTTGCGGCATAATACCGAGAAATGAGCTTAACTTTTTTTTTGTAAGAAATTCGGTACAAATAACAACAAAGGAATGTATTGTAATCGTAAAGTAAAAATGAGGGTGGTCAACCTCGAACGTATTTACTTTTAATATAACGTTATGGTTAATTTTCATTTTCACGTAATTTAAATGAAAAATGTATTTTTTAATGTACTTTTCAGTCGACAAACATAATTTATCCGAATGATCTTTTAATCCTTTGCCTTTTTAAAGTTCTAGGAAAGTCTACGTAGTAATTTAACATTTCAACAAATAGGTTCAATTGGCATTAACTTGGTAGAACTCCATTATAATACAGTGAAAAAATAACGATGTATTTTAATTCTACATAAATTATTTAATATATTTGTTGATAGCTATTTTGTTATATTCAGACGATCGCCAGTTCTGACGATGGCGTAAGCCGAAATAGCTATCAACAAATATATTAAATAATTTTTGTATAATTAATACATTTTTATTTTTTTCCACCGTATAGGTTCAATTTAAATAAATAAAACACATTACAAAGTACTGCTTCCACATTTATTCTGATGAAGATCAGGGCCGGTTTCGCTCATCACGAGCATTACCAACTGAGTAGAACATTGTAATGTTAAAAAATAATAGCACACCATATGTGCTTATTCTACATTTGATTTATTAAGATCGGTACTGGTTTCACTCATGGCGAGCTTTATCGATTGATGAAATCGGTCAGAAATTAGACCACTACCATGGTCTTACCGAAGTAAGCAAGCGACAGCTTAGCAATCAGTGCTCGAAAAGTCTTAAGCATTACAAAATTTCATTTATTCCAACGTCATTACGAGTAAAAACTCATTTTACATGGAAAGCGATCATGGCTTAAAAAACAGTATAAGTGATTGTTTTTGTACATGCTGAATTGTGAAAAAAAAAGGTTTTCTTCATGCAAACATTTTTTCTAATAATGTCAAAATTGAACGATTTTCAAATCTGTTGAATCACGTTTTGTGAAAATGGAAAAAAGGTTATTTCAGCTTCCATATAACGGAAATTTTCTTTTAACTTATGTCAACCAAGAAAAAATAGCTTTTGAATTCGTCGCACGTGTTTCAAAATGAGCACACGTGTTAGAATTTAAAAAAATCTTAAATCTGTGTATTTGAGGGGAGCAATGAAATTTAATTTGAATTTGTAGTTCAATACTTGTTCCCGTTAGTGAATTTCACAAAATAATGTTTAAAGAGAAATTTCGGTAGAAGATTTTATTTAATAAAGGTTTTTAGCATTATACTTACTTCGATAAATATTAATAAAAATAATAATACATGTGGTATAAGTACTAATAATGTGTTATTTTTTTTATTATAATGCAATTCCACCAAGTATTGACAGTGAAAACCTTAAAAGTGATCGATAAATATTACCTGATATTTTTAATATTTAAAATGTCGCTAGTTAAATTTCAGATATGAACATATGTTATTGTCGAATGAGTTATAAAATGATGATCAACCAATCGTATCCAAAAATGAAAATGATTAAAAAATATAAAATATATTGGATTAGATATTGCATCTTTTGTAAACACACAACGAAATTCTATTGAGAGTCAGTTGTTTCACTCTTCGTTTGTATATTAAAATAAAACGACTACTAATTATTTGGTCAGCTTCTAATTCGATAAATGGTCAGTTATAAATACTTAAAATGGTCAGTAATAAATATTTAAAACGGTCAGTTAAAAATAATAAATGGTCAGTTAAAATAATAAATGGTCAGTATACACTTATTAAAATAACAATATCTGCTTTCAAATACCTGAACTTAAGAAATAATTTCATTTCATGCGCTTATTTTTTATAGCAGATGTCATAAATTTGCCTCTTACGACCATATTTGATAAAATTCACAAGCTGTCAAAATAAAACTTATATTTTTTTTAAAATTACTGACCATTTCAATTAAATACTGACCGTTTTATTAAATAACTGACCACATTCACACTGATAGAATGACAACTGACCGTTTATAATATTAACTGACCATTTTGATTTTTAACTAACCATTTATGATCAAAACGTGAATTAGTTACTGACCCATTAAATACATGCCAAATAAAACTATATCTAACCATAAAAATAGTAAAACATTTTACTTGTCAACTGAGCATTATCATCAGTTGATAAAGCTCGCCATGAGCGAAACCGTTCATGATCCAATAAACTTCATGTGAAATTAGTACTCAAAATGTTTTATTATTTTTATTTTAATGCCATTCCACCAAGTATTGACAGTGAACGGCTTAAAAGTATATCAAACCAATTGCTTGTCCACTTGAATTAACTCGTTTTGAATCTTTTTTTTTTCTTTACGTATTGATACGAATCTAAAGAACAAATGAATTGGCATCTAATTCGAAATGTTCATTTTCTCCGAAGTGACTGCAATGAAGCAAACAGAGAAGTAATTTTTTGCATTTCACGTCGTAAAAAATGTTTCTTTTAACAGTTCTCCGCTCTCTCAAAACAAAAAAATAATTTGAAAAAATATGACTGTATTATGTTACACAATGTTAGCATCGTTCGAAATCCCAGGGATCAAAAATCAACATGATCCGGTAAGAAATTGCTACTATTGTTTCTATTGAACTCACTTATAAAGTAAAATGAAGCCACAGAATACGTCTCACAAGTAAATGAAGACACGTACCGCGAGAGAAGTTATTTGAAGATTTATGATCCCTTGATTATAATATATCCAGCCAAATTTGAATAACACTATCATATATTACGCGAATGTTCAATTTATTCAGAGTTTGACAATAATTACGTGAATGTAAATTTAAAATCAGTGTATTATGTAAAAATGAATGTTTGTTTGTTTGACCCGTATGCATACCCATACAGTTCATCTGATTGCAATAAAAATTTGGTGATATGTTGTGTGGACGCTCACAAATGCTTCTTAATTCTCATTATTAAAATTGTATTAAAATGAATTCTTTTTGTCCCGTATGTGATCGTATACCGTTCATCCGATTGGGATAAGACTTTTGTGATTTGTTTTGTGGACGCCAACGAAGGTTTTTTGACTATCTATCTATCTATCTATGAATGATTGTTTGCTTGTCCTGTATGCGTTCCCATACCGTTCATCCGATTGCGATACAAATTTGGTGATTTGTTGAGTGGACGCCCACAAAGGCTCCTTACTTAGTACGGCCCATTTTTCGATAAGAAAGTTCGCCTAAGAAAGCGATCTGCGCGTCAAGGCTATCAGTTGCATGGCAAATCATAAGTTGTGAAATGCGAACTTCAGAAACGTTTATTGGCTATTTTTAGAATTCTCTGTTTTTCTGGATACCAGACAGATAAACGGAAAAAATTGCGAACCCAAAAGCACTTCAATAAACAGAATTAAAACACAAACACTTTCTTTCTTTGAGTGGCATTGAACGCATGTCGGAGTCTCGCTAATTATTTGTTATTAACTTTTTATGGGGGATAATTTTTAAAGTTGAACCTTGGTATATACATTGTCGAGTCACTTTTATTTTAACGTGTAACATTTGGTTTTTCAACTGTGCATAATAGAAGATTTAAAATGTGAAATGGTTTTTGTAGTTTTGGAAAGGTTAAAGGACTAGGTTATTAAAAAGCTTCGAAGTATTTCTCTTTGCCTCATTTTACATTTAAGCACTACATATACATATGTATAATATTTATGAAAACAAATTTTATAATATGTACCGTTTTGTCGGATCAATCTATAATATATGTTACTATTTTTTCATTTAGGCTAGGTTCGAAAAATCTTACTTACTATTTTGCTTCATTGTAACAGACTGTTTTAAGTTTTGTTTTGTTGTATTCTTTCTTCATCTAAGTTAAACTTTTATTTGTCTGCTCTACGTCAAATAATTGATTTGTGAAGCAAACTTTATTGGAAACCACCCAATCATTTAGAATGTGTGAAGGAACAGTATAAACCTATGTCATAAGCACGCATGAACAAACGGCTATATGAAGCAGAGATCGCAAACTTTTAATTGGGCTAACGAACATTGAAACAAAAGGATCTTGTCAAAGGAGGAAAGTCAACATGAAAGAATACATCATTAAAATGTCTTGCAAATTTCTTCGATTCTGGCATTCATTTTGCTGTGTACTAGAAACTCCAATTACTCGAGTATCTTGTAGTAAAATTTGAAAATACCGATTACTCGAGTAGTTTCAGATGTACCGAATATATCCATATTATTAATTCATATTTGTTTATATAAATAGTTAATAAATAAATAAAAAGGTTTATTTATTTTAATATTTTTTTCAATTTATAGAATATAGAACATGTATTTCAAAAATAATATAGAATTAAGCGTTTCAAATTTTCAAATTGGTTCAAAGATTTTTTTTATAATTACTGCAATGGAAAAACTTTTAATATATAAATTACGAGTATTACTCGAGTACTCGAAAAATGGACGAGTATTGAGTAGTCGATGGCGATTGGTGTCCCATAACATGGGGTACTTACAGCACTCATGTGCCATTGTGGAGCAGTTGTAGAGCGCCATCTATCTATCTCTTACGTATTGGATTTGTCAGTTGTGCGAAAGAGATGGAGCGAAGTATGTTTTTTATAGTAGGTCCATAGCGTTTGACAGTCGAAGTAGAACCCAATACCAACATAGATATACATAAACGGATTTGCCACCAATACATTCATATGCACCCCTTACACTCAAACGCAAAGCGCACACAGATACCCGTTATGAGATATCTGTATCATCTATGCGTGGGATAATGCGAGACGCAGTGTGCAGCCGGCCGTTTCTCGTATCTCAAATGTTGTTTCTATTGAACTCACTTATAAAGCAAAACTTCGCTCGCTCGACGGCTCGTATCTCAAATATGTCGTATGTAAGGGCACTTTTATCTCAAACTACCACTGTATATGATATTATAATAAAATACAATCGATTGAATGGCGAAAAAAGGTAACTTGTCATCTCTTACGTAATCCATTTAAAAGCTTTATTTAAATTATAGACAACCAAAGTTCACAAATTTGTATAGACTATTTATATTCCAAATTATATCTTTAACCTGATCTCTGCCTAAAGCGTATATTTACGCGCTACAAGTCCGTGTTCAAGGGGCCGGCCATTCTAAATGCGCGTAAATTTACGCTCTCCTTTGTACTTAATTTACAAGTCACCAGTTCCTATTTAAAATAATTGAATTTAACTTGCATATAGTGACATCTTTTGAGAGCGTGTTGTACTACTTAAACTCAAAGAATATTGAATTTTAATGTGTAATACATCGATAATTATATTAGGATTTATTTTTTGAAAGAAAATCGCGGCCTCCTGTGTACGGCCATATTGATTTTTACCGGCATAGAATCGGTTAACAACCGAAGTTCAAAATCTTTTCGATAACGTTTTAATGGGTTATAATAAAATAAAATAATCAAATTGACTCGCCACTCAATCCATTTGAAAATACGTATATTTCAAACGTCCCCGCTGGTCGAGCTTCCGGTGCTATAAGTTCCACGAAGGCTCAATGTTCATTGAAAAGCATCCTGCGTGGGCGTTTGAGCTGAAGGAAGATAAGTAGGATACAAAACAGTCCTCACTTTACAAGAATGGAAAGGCTCAAAGAGTTTACCACAGTATAGAATAATGTGTTCTGTACTTCTTACTAGAAGGAATTTATAGTATCTAGTGTGAAAGCAAAAGATTTTATATGGATTGAATTATTTACAAAAATGTAGTGTTATGAGTTTTATTTTTTTATTGAAATATCATTCTTATAAAATACATCACTTATACCGAGAAATAAAAATTATCATTATAAATTAGAAAAAGTTAACTAGATTCACAAATATCACTTCAAATTCACAATAATAAATTACAATATACGGAAAGTGTATCACTGTAAACTACGGAAAGTGTAAGCATGTGGACTTTTTAAGGAGTTTATCTCAACATATGTTATTCTACGAGAACTGTTTGTTACTCAATTGCTCAACCTCTCTTTTTCGAAGAGAGTAGGGATGGAAAGGATACGAAGACTTTGGAATCGGTATGGTGGGAAAGGGACTTTTAACAACACAAACACCCATTGCCGCTGAGCAGAATCGATTTATCGACTGAAAAAATCTGCTCGAACCGGGGATCGAGCCCGGGCGGTCCTACACGGTAGCCAACGACGTTAACCACTGCACCACGGCAGGGCAAAGGGTATTGCTTAAGAAAAGAATTGACAAACTTGTAGTGAAAACGATTAAAAAATATTTCCGTCTTCAAGATAATAGTACAGTGGCAAAATATTTTCTAATTATGTTTTGTCGTGTACTTTTTTTTACTGAGTTTGTGGAGTTGTTTTAACACACTTATTTGATTAATTAATACATTCTGAAACGAATAATTTCCATTAACCATTCCCACTCCCTATTTTGAGCATATGCAATCCTAATGGAGTTGATCTCAATAGAAGTTGTATCAGTTGCTCAACCTTTCTTCTTCGAGTAGAGGAAGGATAGAAAGCACATATCAATTACGGGAGTGGTTGGCTTTTTGCTCTGAAGAGGAATCTAAGCAACACTGTTCCAATAATTCGACCATAAAATGATATTTATTGGACAAGGACTCAAGTTTGTGAGTTCTAAAACCAAAATTTATATTTTTTAGTATTTCAAAAGTTATATAAACAGTTTGTACCCATTTTATACATTTTTAAATGTGAACCATCCTATTGCAAATCTTCAATATTCACCACTATTTGAAACTATTTGGTCACATAATTCATTCGATACAGCTCTTTAGGGGGTCAGTCGGGAAACTAAATCTATTAGTCATTCTGACCTAGTGCCCAGTAAAAGAAATATTAGAGTATTTCAAAACGTACCACAGTTTTAGTTAGCGTGAATAGGAGCTTGTGTGGCATATAAAATAGAGAGTTTCGGAAATGTCTTTATAAAATATTTAAGGGTTGACACATCGTAAATCACCAGACTGATCTTTTATTTATAAACATATCCCTTCGATAAGGTGTGCTTTTAAAAGCCTTTTTAAATAATTTATTTCAAATTACTTAGATGAACTAAATTACTTAAGTGTGTGATAAATTAAATTTCAATATTACTCGATGAGGATTTCAATTAAAGGTGGTAAATCAAATAGGTATCGTTTGAATTTCGTATTTTTCCATGAGTCTTTTCGCTAACTACGCGGGTTTCGCTTTTTTGGATCCTCAGAAATTTCAAGTGCGAGGATAAACATAAACTGATGTGTAGTAAATATGTAGTTTTAACCGCTTATATTATTTAAAACAAAAGAAGGTCACTAAGATTAATTGATATTATCTAACTTATCACTTTTGAGGTGTTCACTGACAATACTTGGTGGAATGGCATTATTATAAAAACACATTTTTAGTACTTATTCCACATAAAATTTATTGGATCAGTACCGGTTTCGCTCGTACGAATATATAAATTTGAATCTATATGTAAAACCATACTACAAAAACTTACATAGCCAACATCTCAATACTATTTAATACTAGACCATGTTTCTATAATTTTATTCCCTAAGGAAAAAGTCATTAAGATTTAAATACAATAAGGAGTCCAAATGCTCCATATTTAAAGCAGTTTTGTATGTTTTCATACTAAAAAAATATTGAAAATCCACCGTTTTTTTCGCAGTGCAAGAAATATTGTTCGCCAAAAGTAAATAATGTAATGCGGTATTCGCTCGTATTAAATATCTTTTTTTAGGTCGGAACGTAAAATTATTGGAGATGGTTTGTTTCTTCCATTTTCCGCAATCTATCAAAATCATGATAGCTTTTTAGCCCTCAGAAATATGGTCTGTTCATCTTTTTTTTTCTCCTTACTGAAAATCGTAAATATATTTTGCTCTGGAACAAGAAAGTTATTTCTATAATATTCTTGCAATCGTAAAATCCTGTATTACTGAGAATACTTTTTCTACAAATAATTTAACGGTCGTATCATTATTAGTAAGGACAGCATTTTTTAGTATCTTTGGTTTTAAAAATAATGACCATTTTTAGTACTTATTCAACATAAAATTTATTTCTCTCATAGCGAGCATTATCAACTGATAATAAATACAATGTAACAGTGATATTTATGAAAGCCTCTTCAACATTTTAATTATAGTATATTTTGATTGTATTTTGTTTCAATTTCTATGCAAAGTTTTAATACCAATTGTTTGACATACCTTGTAAATTCTTGCTTAACCTTTGTATAAATATCACTGTTTTATTGTATTTTTGATCAGTTGATAATGCTCGCCATGAGCGAAACCGGTCCTGATTCAATACATTTTATTTGGAATAAGTATTAAAAATGAGTTATTATTTTTTATATACTGCCATTTTACCAAGTATTGACAGTGAACACCTTAAAATTTATCTCTAGTTTCATTGAAAATTTCAATTAATAGAATGGTCAAGCTTACGAATATCTGAATAAAGATTTTCATATATGTATAATATATTTATTTTTTCAATCTATTTATGGATTTTTTGCCTTAAGAGAAGCAAATCTGTTAACCTTTTATTCCTCCCACACACCCTTGAAACTAATCTTGAAAACGGTTCTTAGAGACAGTGATTAACTAACTAATTATCTTTTATTTATCTGGTTCTTATTTTAAAAATATATTTGCCATTAAAAATAATTAAAAATGCCGATTTTTGTAATGCTTATAAAATGGGTATCCAAACTAAAAGACAGTTTTTGAAGTTCCTTGAAGCTTTCTCACTTTTATATGTCATTCTCCAATGTCAGCTAGAGACTGACTAAGCTTAAGTAAACTTTCAATTGTATTGGCATTTAGTTGGTAAAACTCCATAAGAATACGGGGAAAAATATTGGCGATGTATTCATTTTCATTACCTCTACACTAGAGACTCCAATTACTTGACATCCCGACAACTCGAGTAATACATTTTTAAAATATTCGACTACTCGGGTATACTCGAGTTATTTCAGATTTAAAAATATATATTGGTGTATATAAAATTATTAATAGATGATAAATAAATAAATAAGCTTATTCAATTTTAATTGTTAATACATTAATCCAGGGCTGCGGAATCGGTCTTAAAAAGTCCGACTCCGACTGAAGAAAGGTTAATATCGTCATGTTTTTCCCTAATTTTCCTATTTATGTATATTTAGTTCAATATCAACCCTATGAATGTGGCCAAAAGTCAAATTTGACATATTAAATGCAAAAATAAAAAGTTCAAACTTTTCAAAATTTCCGACTCCGAGTACGACTCCGGCCAAATCGCCGCGACGACTCCGACTCCGACTCCACAGCACTGTATTAATCTCAATATGTAAAGCATATATTAAAAAAATGAAAGAGAATTATCCATCTCAAATTTTAAATTGGTTCGAAGTTTTGTTTTTATAATTACTGCAGAAAAAAAAATTCTCTCTGTTGCTGTGGATGTCGGTTTTATAGCTAAACAATGCATGTAGTTTTTCTGTCCGCTGTTCATATGTAAATACATCTTCATTTATAAATTATGAGTATTACTCGAGTATTTTTCAAAATACTATTCTCGAGTATCGAGTTATCGATACTCGCATTGGAGTACTACTCTACACCATATTTGAACAGGCAGCAAAAATCAGTTGATCAAAATTGGCGAAATTGTATTATCTATTACAATATCGGTTTTTCTACGAAGTATTCAACAGATCGCTAATAAATAAAATTGGCATGTTGTGTGTTTGTAAAAATAGAATAAAGGGGTCAAAACATACAAAAAAAAAACCATACATCGATACGGTTTGTCGATGCCGAAAGCATGTATCGACGAGGTCGCAGGTCGAGCGGCCAGGTAAGGGTAGTAAGGTAAGGGTGGCGAATGCCTCTCGTCGGTCGATACAGGGAACGGGGTGAAAACATTCTTATTCATGTACATCACACCCTTTGCAGCATCACACAAACGGTTACATAGTTGTATATATTTTATTATTTATCAGATGTTTAGAGGAACATGTAATTTTCAGTATCAGAGAAAACTTTTTTATATACATTTAATGATTGTCTTTACCACATAGTATTCATTCTCAGAGTGGATTCAGCGAAAGCTTTATGAAATTTGTGGGACTATTAATGAAACGTGTTTCACTTCTTTAAAAGCGTCATCAGACTTAAAAAAACTAATTGCAAAGGCTTATCACGCACCTTTGCTATAGTTTGGCTGATGATGCTTCTGAAAGAGTGGAAAAACGTGTCGCTAATTGTCACGTGAAATAAAAATAATAACACAGTTTTAGTACTTATTTCATATAAAATTTATTGGATCAGGATCGGTTTGATCATTGCGAGCATTATCAACTGATAAGAAATACAACGAAACAGCTATAAAACTTGCTTAACTTTAACGATACAAACTGTTAAGTGCACGTCAGTTCAAGTAAATCTGCGCATTAAAAATGACTGAAGATGCCGAAAGGTGAAACCAGGGTTGTTAGCGACACAACTCGTGAAAAAGTACAATATTCAAACAATTCAAATTTATACAAGTATCAAATGTACGATTCAAGGTTTTATATAATTTATAGTTAAAACGAAAACAGTTTCACTGACCTTTTCTCAGTTGAATACATTAAGAAAAATTGCTGCTATAAATATGTCTTAAATACGAAAAAGTTCCTTAATATAGACTTTCTTTAAAAAATCACAAATATTATTTCGACGTCGTACAAATGACAGCTTGGCGCTACGTGCATTCCAGTCCCACCCACCCGTAAATCTCAACTGTTCTCTAGGCCAGTGCTCCGCAAACGGTGTGCCGCGAGACGATCCCAGGTGTGCCGCGGCGCATTTCTCAGGCACACGATAAAAAAACAAATAATTTGTCGACAATATAAAATATTTCGTGAAGATGCGATAGTGGGGAATCAGAAATAATAATTTCTTCATTGCAATAATATGTCATATAAATATTATATACACAACCTATAATTTCTTATATAGAATTTCTAATTATTTTCGAAGAAAACTACCAAATTCGCCATACAAATATTTTCGATGAAAATCAATAATTTCTAGGCTTCCATTTTGCATGAAGGCTTCCAAAGAGTCACTGGAGCCTGATACAGTTCTTGCAAAGTCTTGGTATATTTCGTTTAAGCCCAATTTTATTCAAAAATCACAAAGGTAAATATTAAAGTATTAATGAAAAATATGAAGTTGTGTATTTTTATCACATTTTCATAAATATTGACTTGAGGTGTGCCGCAAAAATTTGGAAAACACGTGGTGTGCCGTGGAAGAAAAATGGTTGTGTAGCACTGTTCTAGGCCTCTGGCAAAGGGGGTAGAATCGTCATCCCTCTCTGAGAGAAAAAAAAATATATGAAAAATCCCCACATTTTTTGAGACATGAAATATTATGATGCGAGTCTTCCGTCTTTTTGTGGGAATGTATTTTTTTTTGTTACGATTTTCGTTATTCCGTTCAAGGGCTTTCCTTTATATTGGTCTGTTTGAATTATATTTTATACGATGCAGTACTAAAAGAAGGTGAAATTTTAACTGTCGATAAAATATTTCGATTTCGACGAATATTTCTTATGTTATTTATCGTGAAATTACAGATCATTCGATTTCCGTATGGGTATTCTTTCGTTTGATATTCTCAATAACAAACGAAAGAATTTGGTGTTAAAAAATTGATGAATTTTTAATAACCTTGATTATTTCACGTATTGTGCTACTAGCTTTGAAACGTGTTTCGCCTCTTTCAGAGGCATCTTCAGACTTACTATCGCAAAGTTTACTTAAGTAATGAAGCAAGATTGATTCTAACATTTTAAATGATGAAATTACAAAATGGAATTTGGGTTTTGTTCCCTTTTAAGGGAAGCAAGGAGGGAGGTTGAAGAATCAAAACAAAGTAAACAAATAATCATACTACTAATGACGTAAAACATTACAAAATATCAAACCAATGAGCTGCAATTAATCAGATAGGTTAGTGATTACTCTATTAATTGGAAATAATGTAAGTAATGGCGACCAACCTGTCCCATTAGGAATATTATTTCTTTTTTGTTAAGAGTTTTATTTATTTCTAAAAAATTCTAAGCTATTCATCTTTAAAACCTTTTTATTTACTCGGTGGAGTATTTCTAAATTACTATTCTGATCATTTTCTATTAAATGATTGGCAAACTCTTACTGTTGTTATTTGTAAATTGTTACTTTTTAGATATCTTATATGACTTATATGAATATCACGGATAGTCAAAAAGTAAAAATTTAAGTATTTTTAAAACTGAATTTTTCACTGAAGAACAATAATCGTAATGTATTAACTGTCACTTCTTGGTAGAATGACACTTCTTGACAATGTTCACGATATTCCAACCAGTTCGATCTTTATCAGAATATATGTGAAAGTAGTAATATAAAATGTGTTATATTTAAACATAATCTTTGTAAAATAAACATACATCGATCTTCATAATATAAATTTTTAAATACCTGTGATTATTCCACGTATTGTGCTACTAATCTTGATATGTGTTTTGTCTCTTTCATAGGCATTTTAAGAGTATTTTAATATCACAAAAGTTTTGAAGATAGTAAAGAACAAAAGATTTTACTATTCTAACATGATATATAATAAAAAGCGAAAGAGTAGAATAGGATAAAAACAAACAAACAATAATATCACTAGTAATGATTTAACATTATAAAATTTTTAAGTTATGGAAGAGTCGAAACACGTGTCATGATTAGTAGTACAATACGTAGATTTTTTTTTATATTAACATAAATTTCCACAAAGCTCATGCCGAATCCATCGAATGATCTTTGATCGTATTAAAATCGATAAAGTTATTTGTTATATCTCTCCAAAGTTTAAATTTATTGACATTAAAAAACACGTTCAAAGGCGTACAACGTAACAGAAAATAATTTCATTCACAACTTCAAAAACGATTTTAATCATTGAACTTTTATTTACCAAAGAAAATGAATCGACGATTATTTTTAATTGGATTAGATACTTACGAAGTTCTGAATGAGCTTTTCTATCAAAAGCTCCCATTTGATCTCGGTAGCTATTAATTAACTCGACTCTTGAAATATATTCACGAAAGTTTTCGTTACGCGCAAGCTTTTTTATTTCCTTTGCTCAATTATTATGGTGAGAGCATCTTCGCACGCGACAAGATTTATTAAGCTTTCGTGCGATACGGATTCTGCAAAGGCAATTTTTCCGTATGCTGTTTATGCGATATTAAGTGACTATAAAAAAACAAATCTTTGCATAAAAGAACAACTAATTCAACACTACGTAATTTTGAATTTACTCTATTTACTATTCTAACGACTACGTGCAATCACTAACGATTTAAAAATAATTCTTGTTTATGTACATCATCATGTCCGGTCCGTGGCGCAGTGGTCAACGTCATAAACTAGCGTGCTGGACCTCTCGGGGTCGATTCCCGGTACGAGCGTAATTTTTCAGCCGATAAATCTGTTCAAAGGCATGGGTGTTTGTGTTGTTGAAAATCCCTTTCCACCGATTAGCTAACTAATAGTCCTTTCCGAGTACTCGTATCCTTTCCATCCTCTACTCTCTTCGGGTAACAAACAGTTCTCTTATAAAAATGTTTGTTGAGGTAAACTCCGTGTGGGGTCCATATGCTCCAAGGAGGGAGCGGGTTAAAAAAAATTCCATCATCAGCACATCACAACGCGCGCATTTTCACAAACTTTTCCTTTAAATGAGAGCATACAAACATTAATATTTGTCTTTTTTATTTAATTTGATTCATTTGTTTCTGGTCTTGTTGATAATTTATATTAAAAAAATGAATGCCAATAAACTAAAAAAACATTTTTTTTATAAGATATACATATGGTGGAACCTTTTATTTTTAAATCATGTCCGCTCGAAACTTATTGGAGCATATGGACTCCTCATGGAGTTTATCTCAACATATGTTCTTTCTACGAGACCTGTTTGTTACTCAGTTGCTCAACCTCTCTTTTTAAGAGAGTAGGGATGGAAAGGGTACGAAGACTAGGACAGGACTAGTGATTAGCTAATCGCTGTCACTATGCGTCGCTATTTGGAATCGGAAAGGTGGGAAAGGATTAAACAACACAAAAACCCATTGCCTCTGAGCAGAATCGATTTATCGACTGAAAAAATCTGCTCGAACCGGGAATTGAGCTCCGGACTCCACCACGTACCGGGTTAAATTTATAGTCTTTGTTAATCTGTTTCTAAAGGTTTTAGTAATATGAAATATAATGATTAATTTATAAACAATTTTTCTCGTAAGAAATAACTGAAGTTCATTTTATCTGTTCTTAACTCCTAGTTACAGAAGAAAATGGAAAAATAATGATTAATAGACTTACAAATTATTGTAATCATTTGATACAGTAGTGGAATATGGATTGTTTTATAAAATGTGACCAATATAGAGGATTCAGTATACCAACTCTTAGATGTGTGACCATCTGCGATGCTTTTAGAGTATAATAATCGTAAGGATTATAAACTAACTAGTATTGCTACCCGGCGTCGCTCGGACTAAGCGACCAATAATTATTTAATGTTATATCATTCGACATAATTATATCACAAAATCTAACATCCAAAATATAGTTAAAATAAAATCACAAACTTTATTTAATTTGATGACAGCCCCATTCTCGCCCATTAAAATGTCCAAATTCAAGGAAAAAATCTAATTTGCTGTCAAAGAAATGTCAAATAATACCTTCACGTAAATAATAAACATTATTATATTAACAAAAGCCGGGAAAAGTTCAGTAGAAGACTAATTTATTACATTTTGACTAAATGTCTTCGCCGATAAAAATTCAAACATATTTTCTTTCTTATTCGTTTTTATGGCAAATTATTGACCAACAATGCAAAAGGGAATTACAGACCCACATACATACATACACCGTTTCGGTTTTATATATAAGATAAGCGGTTAAAATTATTTACTACGCGTCAGTTTATGTTTATCCTCGCACTTGAAATGTCTGAGGATCCAAAAAAGCGAAATCCGCGTAGTTAGCGAAAATACGAAATTCAAACGATTCCTATTTGATTAACCACCTTTAATTGAAATCCTCATCGAGTAATATTGAAATTTAATTTATCACACCCTAGTAATTTAGTTCATCTACGTAATTTGAAATCAATTATTTAAAAAGGCTTTTAAAAGCACACCTTATCGAAGGGATATGTTTATAAATAAAAGATCAGTCTGGTGATTTACGATGTGTCAACCCTTAAATATTTTATAAAGACATTTGCGAAACTCTCTATTTTATATGCCACACAAGCTCTTATTCACGCTAACTAAAACTGTGGTACGTTTTGAAATACTCTTATATTTCTTTTACTGGGCACTAGGTCAGAATGACTAATAGATTTAGCTTCCCGACGATATTTAAAGATATCATTTTATCCTCGCCGAATTCGAAAAAGAAAGAATAAAAATGTGTCATCGTATCATATTACGTACAATACGGAGAGAAAAAACTATTTAAATATTATCCGTTGAGGATTAGTGCTGAATGTGCTTGATACAATTTCGAATCGTTTCCAAAAATTTATTTGCCAATTTTAAATACGCAATTTAATCTTTTTTATATCATTTTAATAAAAAAAAAAAAAGATGAATTTTTCAATAATACGTTGAATAAAACCCACTTATTAAATTTGTCTTGTCATTTCGATGCTATAGCCTAGCAATTTTTTAAGGGTATCACATTTTAAATACCCATGCATTAACTTATCTGATTCATTGAAACTCATTCACATCAAAACATTCACTAATTCAACCAGATTGATGACAACAATTGAACGTAGCGACTTTTATTCCAATATAAAAGCATTACAAACCATTTACTACGACTAAGTAAATGTTCATTAGTGCACTTTAAATGCCTGAAGATACTGAAAGGTTAAGACCTGGTTGTTAGCGACAAAACTCACGAAAATTACAAAATTCAAACGATTCAAATTTATGTTAAGTTTCTTAATTAAATTTTCATATAAAAGATAAAAAATTATCATTATACATTCATGACAACATCTGCAGCCGCTGTCTTTACAAATGAATTAAATAAAAGCTTTTGACTGTTCGTTTCCCAAAACCAATTATAGCCTGCGCATTCTTTGTACTGAAATATTCATAACAAACTGAGCAGACAATTTGAGAAAACACTTTTGGAAATGTGGTAATAAATTTAGGGCTGATCGTGTCGTTTTTTTCTGATTGTTTATCAAGTTATGCGATCTAAGCCTCCTTGTCACAAGTCACTCAATTCATTCGATTGGAAAATGTTTGACGGAATAAAGATTAAAACAGGAAGAACAACGCAGACATGAACCGCTTCAAGTTACAAGTGAGGTTAGATAAATGCGTATCATTTTTTGAGTACTCCGTAAATACAGAGTGTATAATTATTTAGATTTTTGACTCAAATTTCGATATGTGAAATTTTTATTTACTCGGATTATGACTATCCAACTACGCAAAATGCAATTAGCACAATTTGTATCGCTTAAAGATGATTTAACAATTAATGAAAATGTCACCAAAATCAAATTTAAACGTACAGATTGATAATAAAAATATTAACACATTTTTAGTACTTATTTCACATAAAATTTATTGTATCAGGACCGGTTTCGCTCATGGTAAGCATTGTCAACTGATGACGTTAAGTGACTATAAAAAACAAATCTTTGCATAAAAGAACAATTAATTTAAAAGTAAGTTTTTTTTTTAATTCGTCTCTGTTTACTATTCTAACGACTCCTTGGATAAATTAGTGATTTAAAGATCATACAAATAATAAAACATTTTTAATACTTTTTTCCACATAAAATTTATTAGATTATGACCGGTTTCGCTCATAGCCAGCATTATCATCTGATAAGAAATACAACCTCAATTAAGTGTATAATTTCCATTGGTTATGATCATTCATACTTAATTGATTTTTGATGTAATAGCATTTATTGCTAAGAGGGCTTCAACATTTTAATTAAAGTCTATTTTGCCTGTATTTAGCTTTAATTTATTTACTTAGTGGTACGCCAATTGTTTGTAATGCCTTGTTATTCTTTCTTAACGTTTGTATAAATATTACTGTTTCGTTGTATTTCTTATCATTTGATAATGCTCGCCATGCGCGAAACCGATACTAATCCAATAAACTTTATGTGAAATGAGTACTTATAATGCGTTATTATTTTAATTCCGTGAAAATTTTTTCATGACAAGTATACAATTAGTTATCATCCTTGCTACTAAACGTGCTACATGCTCGTCGTACAAAATAAGCATGGCCTGGAAAATTATAAAAATAATGTAAAAACCACTTGCAAAATCTTATAATAAAATAAACACTAAGACGCAACACACATTCCCGGACATGCTGTGAAAAATTTCTTTTATATCTTTCGCGCAAGGTCTATAACCATTTATAAAGATTATTATCATAAATAAGCCCTCTAAACTGCTGTGTTTTTCTTCTTTTCTAGAATTTCCCAGTGTTTATTTGTTGAAAAAAAAATGCTCTTTCGCGGAGCTGTTCCTACTTATCACTTACAGCTACAAATGTTATTTTTTCCCTCGAGTGAAAAATGTACGAAGATTTTATTCACAGCAAAATATGTGTTCGCGAATAGACAGGGTAAATATCTGTCTCGAATACAGCCGGGCTTAATGCAAATACGCTGTTTGTATTACATAAACAGTATTTGTGGTTTCTTTGTCGATATTTCCTTACACCGTAATGATATTTTTCTCAATTATACATGTAATTCTATTTCCTTGATCCATTATTCACCATTTATGCCCGGTATATATTATGCCCAGTATATTATGGTGCAGTGGTCAATGTCGTTGGGTATCGTGTCGGACTGCCCAGACTTGATCCCCGGTACCAGCAGATTTGCAGCATGTTAAACCCGTATCTTTGATGAATAAAAATACTGGGTTGATATTTGTTTACTTTTTATGAGTGATTTTGTATGACTGAGCTAATATTCCCGAAACAAACAGTGCAACAAAGATGCTATTTGTGATTTTTCATATAATTAATTCCGTCCAGTCCGTTGTGCAGTGGTAAACGTCGTTGGCTACCGTTTCGGACCGCCTGGGTTCAATTCACGGTATAAGCAGATTTTGTCAGTCGATAAATCGATGCTTCTTAGAGGCAATGAGCGTTTGTGTTGTTAAAATTCCCTTCCCATCTTTCCTATCCTAAAGAGCGACGCATATTGACAGTGATTAGCTAATCACTAGTCCTGTCCTAGTTCTCGTATCCTTTCCATCCCTACTCTCTTAGAAAAGATAGAATGAGCAACTGCGTAACAAGCAGTTCTCGTAGAAAACAAAATATGTTGGGATAAACTCCGTGTGGAATCCATATGTTCCAAGTTCGGAGCGGACATGGAAAAAAAATAGTCTGATCCAATAACAAATGTTCATGACCGCAAAAGTAAATTTTCCTCTCAACAATGATTATAGATTACTGTCGATTTTTGCATGCGAAATATGTATGACAGAGTTAACTGTCATATTAAAATATATTAATAAACAATACTTTTGAACGAGTTCAAGTTATAATAAATGATATTAAGATATTTAAAAAGTTAGCCGACCCGTTCTTGAGCGGGCTCAATAGACAAAGTTGTCTTGATTTCGAGGAAGACCAACTTTGAGGCATTCGATAAATTTGTAATATCATAATATAAGGAATGGGATATTCTCGAATCCTCTCTAGATTCAATCTGAAGTAGATTAAAATGTACTTCAAGTTTCTTGGTATACGGATATACATGAAAAAACTTTTAAAAGATTTTAAGCTATGTACATATGTACTGGGCCAAGAACATGAATAAATTCAATTTTTTCCAGTCCTATAGCGTTATGGAAAGCTGTTGTCAAATAACGAGTGGTAGTGGGACAACCAAATTGTATTTATAAAGTGTGTATTATATTTATTATTATGATTACACATCAGCCTTTATTCACCTATGGGTATTTCTTCTTCTTTGGCGAACATTAAAATATAATGTTTTAATATTTTTTTTTATCAATAATCGATATTTTTAGTGTTACGAGCATGATGTAATTAACGTATCTACTGTGTGTGGAAGTAGTATCAAACAAATGTGTTTTATTTATTAAAATATAATGCCTTTTCACAAAAAAAAATCGGTCAAGATCTTAAAATTGATATACATATCATTTTTATTAGCATTGAACACTTTTATTTGTTTTGTACCCGAATCACAAATCTTTTTATTCTATAGCTGAATGTATAAAGATGTAAGAAACCACCACTAAATTTATCAGTGATTGCCAAATTTGAACGAATGAAATGTTATATTTATTATAGTAACCTTCGTCGATAGCATATATTAAATACCCTACTTAATCCCTTTTAAGTTGTTCAATGTCAATACTTGGCGGAATGGCATTCACACAACACATTTTCAGTACTTACACCACATTGGATTTATTGAGATCAGGACCGGTTTCGCTTGGTTTTGTTTTATTTTTCTTTGAATATTTGTATTACTAATTGCTTGCCATACCTTTATTACTTTTGCTTTTGTGTGTCTTCCTTATCAGTTAATCTCAATAAATCCACATCGAAATAACTACAAAAAATTAATGATTATTTTTACTATCCTGTTTAATATTAAAAAAAGAGTTGCAAGATATAAGTTTATTTAAATATTTTTTCATAGCAATACCAATTCGGGAAATGCGAACAATAAATAAATATCAACAATACGTTACTATAAATCAATACGAGTTATCCACTCTTCGTTTATGAATAACAATGGCTTATCTTTTCAATTGTTATCAATCAAATGACATTGCAAATAATTATCAAGTGTTGGCCAGACGCTCCATACAAAATCTACACCACTCAATTATTTGGTTCCAAGAATGAATGCAACACTTTCCTGCCCAGTTTCCTGCGTTTGTCCTTTCTTTCACTTATATGAATGAATACAATGTATATTATTTGATTGCGGTAGGTGTCGCAAATTGATCACTCCATTTTTGATTGCGTACTTTATATGGTTCAATTATATTGCTAATGTGTCAATTGCTTATAACTCAATGACAAAAGGTTTCACTTGTAAGGTGTAAGCTGTTTATTGAAATTGAAATTATAATTTGTATGACTATTGATAAGGTATATTATATCTGGAAGTTCTGGGACTAAATTCTAGAAGTGTTTATGTCAGTTTTTTGACATGTAGACTTAACCGTTCGTACGAGTTTATTTATGAATAAATATCGTTTTTTTTCAATAAAACCCAATGCATACACATCTTTGTGTATCAGGCAATGTGATTGTTAAAATATTAATATGTTAGCCGTTTTTCTTTTTTTTAGAAGAAAAGAATTTACAGTTCATAAATGACCTCTTACTAATAAATAATTACTAATCCTGACTCAAAAACATTGAAAATAAATTACGCAAGAAAATCATAATGAATTGAAAAATGTAACAAAATATTCACTTTCATATAGGATTTTTTTTAATAATATTTATGAAACTCAATAATTCCAATGACAGCAATTAATTCAAGAAGAAACGGACTATCGCAACCAATGATGAACAGTTCTTTAAGTTAAAGGGAGATGTTTTCGTTCCGGAATCGTTTGGCTCTTCATGAACGGAAAAAGACAACGAGAAAAAAAATATATTTAAATATTTACTTGATGAAAGTGTTCAGAAAGGTTAGTTGTTTGATATCGAACAGTTGTGAGTTATTAAATGTTTTATCCACTATGGAAATAGTACTTGGCATATAAATAATTGCAATGATTTGAGTTGAAATTTGATACTACCAATCAATAATACACATTTCAATCACTAACGACTGCGGTTGCGGCCCACGTCAAGTAGTACGTTTGTAAATAATGGGTTTAATTAACCAAATTCAGCAAATTATTCTCATACATATATTGAAACGAAATTCCAGCGATAAATACCGGAGAGAAAGCTTCACAAAGAGCTTTAATTTCACGTCCGAGCCACATTTTCGAAGCGCATGCAATTGTATGTAGCAGGATGCACTCGAGTGCGGTTTCTGTGGTGTGGGCAATGCACTCTCAGCCCGAATCGATAGCGTTTGCAGTGGCAGTCTATGCACTCAGGCTATTGTCTTTGTAAGTCATATATACTTTGATCTCGCAGTGCAGTAAAAGCTTTTTGAAAAGTCATAAAATGATATAAATGCAATGTGGTTTGGTCAGTGCTCAACTCAAGAATAAAGTTTCTCAACGGAGTTTGGAATGCTTATGTTTGTAAGGATATTGAAATCATTTTATATTGTCAATATTTAGGCGAACATATAGCGACGAAGCAATCCTTGATCTTTACAAATCATTTTGAAACTGATGCGTTCATTTTTTGCGTCAATATGTCCAGATTCCTCTGCATTAAATCCAATCAAGGGGTGTTGAAAATGGGAAAGTGATTTCAATGAGGTTAAGAAGCACCACTCAACTGTCTTGCCAATAATTCTGTTGCACATTCAAGGGCTCAAAACCTCGATGAAAAACTACACACATCTTTGTTAATACTATTGTTTTATCTTAAAATTATACCAATTCTAAGCCAAAGATCCCCTCTCTGAACCATTAAAATAAAATGAAGGTTTTTCAAATACACATAAAATTATTTATCTAACTTATTTATATCAAAAACTTTTCTAATTCATCGAGGTTGCAATAATAGCAATCGAACTTAGTGACTTACTTTGATCCCAAATATAAGCTTTATAAACAATTTAAAACGCGCCGGTACGAACGAGTTCATTTGTGCACGTGTGAAATGCCCGAAGATATCAAAAGGCAAAACCAGAGCCCTAAGCAAAAAATTCATTCTGATTCATTCAAAATTCAAATTGATTCTGAAATTCCGTCAAGCACCTTCAGTAAAAATCTTCAATATACGTATTAGATGTCTGCAAGGGCCGAAATTTGAAAATTTCACCCGGCCCGAACCCAACTACCTCCAACCCAGCCCAGCCCGGGTCCTAGGCTCATTTCCAAAAATCTTACCCGAACCCGAATCCCGACATTTTTCCGCCCGATTTTTTTTTTCAAATATTTTTTTTAAATTGATTCACCAACTATCGTATGTGTGCAGTTGTGCGAAATACATTTCTTCCTAATAAGAATTATTTTTTGTTTGTTTTACAGGAATGACGACTCAAGTGAGAAATTTTTGAACTAGATAAGCTGAAAATGCATTTACATCTTATACACCCGCGGGCCAAACCCGAGCCCGTGCAGACCTCTTATACATATGTATAGTAATTTACAGTGAGTTCTCATGTGACAACGCCAGTAGGTGTGGTATATTCGTTTTCAGGATAAAACGATAAACATATAAGAAGTCGCTTTTAAAGTTATCACTGTCAATACTTACAATACAATAAATTGGTGTCTGTAAAGTCGGTTTACGGACGATAGTTTAACGTGACAACGTCATAAGAAAACATTATGAATAAAATGGAATCATTTTTATTGAATTATCATTATTTTGTATGGATACGATATTTTGTATATTTGTTATACGTTAATCAGATTTTTAATATGCAAGAATTAATTACCTTTATTGCCGCAATTGTTGTTGTAATATAAACAATGAAAACCAAATTAACATTTCACTTCACTTTATAAACAGTTGTAAACAGATCACGTGTAGGTACTGTAGGTGTATAAGTTGTGTGCTGCCGCTGTCTCTTTTCTGCTCAGACGCATCGACCAATCGAGTGGAAGAGAGATAGATGCGGCACAATCCGAACAGTAGGCCGATCTTGCCTCTCTATCGCTTATCCGCGCTCTCGCTCGCACGCTTGCCTTCGGCGTAACGTGACAAACGGGACAATGAGTCATGTTTTTTCATGCGTGCAGCGGGCGTTCATCGATTTATAAGACGTTGTCACGTCAAAAATATAATAACAAACTTTTAGTATTTATTCCACATATTTTTTTTGGGTCAGGACCGGTTTCGCTCATGGCGAGCATTATCAACTGATCAAAGTTCAGTTGATACCATCAGCGAAACCAGTCCTGATCCAATAAATTTTACGTGGAATAAGTACTAAAAATGTGCTATTATTTTTAATATAAGAAGTCAGCTTGAGCTTAGAAAGTTGATGGAAACACTTCATGTTTTATATGACATTACGAACAAATGTGATTAAGAAATGATATCTTTTTTAAATAAAAACTCTCGATCAGTATTCGTTTGGAGTTTAATTACTGATTGTGAAAAAAGTGTAGAATTGTGTTAATTTTTTTCGTAAATAAACAAAACCGTATTTAAGCCGGTAAAAGTTGAATCAAGTTTGTTTTTTTTTTATTGTAATGATATTTATAATATTTAGAGACTGTCTATAATACATGCAATATACTTAACACCAAAACCCTTGCAGTTTCCCGATCCAGGATAGCGTCTCGAATATTTTCTTCACATCAATGGCAAACGTAGATATCATTTAACTCAAATCGTTCGTCATGCTATCGATATGTCGTGTAACATGTACTTCTCCCACAGAATGATGGAGTATCGTTGCTTTATTTATTGCCAGAGTACATCAAACGGAAGCATTTCCGTCGATAATTCGATTGGTATAATGTATTATCTAAGCCAGGCATGGCAAACTGAAATCACTTGATCGGCCAAACCATATAATGCATGACTCTGGTGGGCCACACATGAATGTTTCGAGCCATAATAGTCTTGGCTTGCGTGCCGGACTGCCCGGGTTCGATTCCTGGTACGAGCAGATTTTTTCAGTCAATAAATCTGTTCAAAAGCATGGGTGTTTGTGTTGCTGAAGATCTCTTCCCACCCTTCCTATCCCAATAGCGATAAGATAGCCACTAGTCCTGTTCGAGACCTTGTATCCTTTTAATCCCTACTCTCTTCGAATAAGAGAGGTTGAGCACCTGAGTAACAAGCAGTTCTCGTAGAAAAATATATGATGAGATTAACTCTGTGAGGAATCCATATGCTCGAAGTTGGGAGCGGGCATGGTTAAAAAAAGTATTTAATTTGAATTGACATTTTAACGACCCGTGTTTCGCCTTTCGGCATCTCCAGGCATTTTAAATGCACGAATGAAATAGTTTGCATCCGATGTATTATTAAAGAATTTAAAAAAACCCACCAATTAAATTAGCCGTCAACCTGTTTCGATACATTGGTTTTACAATTTTCAAGCTTGAGAAAAATTACTCGAACTGATATGTGATGCCAAATGCAGACATATAAATGCGTACATTGCTAATTGCCTTAAATTCTTCAAGGTTATATTTTTGATCAAATTCTTGTAATATATTCTACTAGTATTCGAACCCGGCTTCGCTCGGACCAGTTTGGGGTTATGTTCAGCTCGGCGCGTAAATTCAGACGGGCCAAGTTGAAACAACTTTTTTCAAAATTCAAAAGTCTAGGTCAATTAAAATGGAATTAAAATGAACATTTCAGACTGGCATTGACATTTCACAGCCCCTTTCATATATTGAGAGCCCCATTCTCGCCCATTAAAATGTCCAAATTCAAGGAAAAAATCTAATTTGCTGTCAAATAATACCTTCACGTAAATAAAAACATTATTATATTAATAAAAGCCGGGAAAAGTTCAGTAGAAGACTAATTTATTACATTTTTACTAAATGTCTTCGCCGATAAAAAAATCAAACATATTTTCTTTCATATTCGTTTTTATGGCAACTTAATGACCAACGATGCAAAAGGGAATTACAGACCCACAGACATACATACGCCGTTTCGGTTTTATATATGTACTACTCGATACTCGAGTAATTGGAGTCTCTACACACACATTGATAACGAAACAAATTTACCGTCGAAACTTTCGCGAGCGAAATCAATTCGTTTGTTTGAACTTGCAACAACAATGCAAAAGGGAATTACAGACACACATCCCCCGTTTCGGTTTTATATATAAGATTTCGTCACAAATTAATCAATGTATTTACCAATAACAAAATGTATAGTAACTTAAAATGAGCGTACAAGAATACAAAAAAGACTTTTCGAAGCAGGTAAACGATTCAAAATAAGAGTTTTTTTAGTGCAACTTACAGCAATAATCATTTGGTTTTATAAATTGAAATTTTTAAAAACTTCTTATTTTTCAAATTGCGAACTTTAGTTGAGTGTTATAATAGTCAGAACTCTTTTTCCAACGCAAAATTTCAACACAAAATTATATACTTTTCTAAGTGCGAGGGTAAAAAATTCATTTTCCACTCCAATTTAAGTGAATGGCCGCATAAAGTAGCTCGTTAGCAAGCCCTCCCCTCCCTTACTTCCAAAACAATGGCTTTCCGGAGACGAGATAACGTCGAATCAAGAGAAAGACAAAAGGAAATAATATAATATAAATAGAAAATTCACCGGGGACAAGGAACAGGACAACGCTTAGGTTTCTGCCGACGGTTCATTCATAAAAATAATACCATCAAATAAAAGAAATTCGGGATAGCGATTCCACAAAGGTGATCTTAAATATTTTCATTTCATTATTTTTTGCGTATTTTGTTTTCATGCTTTGATACGCCGATTGTTTTTTTTTTATGTTGCGTATAATTTTATAGAAATGTTTTTCTTTTCATTTTATTTTATTTTATTTAGCTCTTAACATTGGAAATCGTCAAATTGTTTCATGTTGTGATCGAAAAATTGAAACACAAACGGATGAAATATTTATGACATTGTATCGAACGTAATTTAATAGTATTTTAGTCAAAAATATTGTTTCGAGATAATCGATTTATTTTTAAATCATGAAATTGAAATCTTTATATTTTTAGCCAGGGCTGTGGAGTCGGAGTCGTCGCGGCGTTTTGGCCGGAGTCGTACTAGGAGTCAGAATGTTTTAAAATTTTCAACTTAAATTTTTTGCATCTTATATGTCAAATTTGGCTTTTGGCCGCATTAATAGGGTTGATATTTAATTGAATACACATAAATAGGAAAATTAGTGAAAAAAAGTGACGATTTTAAACTTTTTTTAGTCGGAGTCGTGGTTTTGGTAAATGTTGCAGTCGGAGTTGGAATTTTTCTCCACAGCCATGATTTTTACACATTCAACATTTTTTTTGTTTTTAACCATGTCCGCTCCCAACTTGGAGCATATGGACTACCTCACGGATTTTATCTCAACATATGTTTTTTTCTACGAGAACTGCATGTTACTCAGTTGCTCAGCCTCTCTTTTTCGAAGAGAGTAGAGATGGAAAGGATGTGAGGACTAGGACAGGACTAGTGATTAGCTAATCGCGGTCACTATGCGTCGCTTTTCGGGATCGGAAAAGTGGAAAGGCATTTAACAACACAAACACCCATTGCCTCTGACCGAAATCGATTTATCGACAGAAAAAATCTGCAGTTACCGGGAATTGAACCCAAGTAGTCCTACACGGTAGCCAACGACGTTGACCACTGCACCGCGGACCAGGCATAACTTAATTGCAACTTAACTTGTAGAGCTTTAATCATTAACCATTTAAATAAGAGTAGAAATAAATCCAACTTACTGTTATTGGATAAAGTTGTTTTTTTTAACTCATAAACAAAAAGGAGACTTAAATTATTAAGAAAAAAACTATATGGGATAATGGTGAGCTTGCTTCTTCAGATGAAAGAGCGTGTTAACCTTTATCGATCTGCATTCATACCTCAAAACACCTGATTCTTTACATGAAACTTTTGCCACTATAAGGACGATACAATATTTGTATTGTTTAGGTACTTGAATTGTTTTCTAATGTCAAATTTTAATCTAGTAATTTACAATCTTCATCTGATTTTTTTTTGGATGCAGTGGTGTGCTTTATTAATTAAGAATCTTATTTCAAATATACATACTATAGTATCCTATGTATGCATCAAAAAAAATATTTTAGATCAAGTTACAGAAGAGAATCAAAGTGACATAGATAACCTTTAAGGTATTGACTGTCAATTGTTGTATTATAATAAAAATAAAACACATTTTAGAACCGTTTCGTTTATTGCGAGAATTATCAACTGAGCTTTCAATGAGCAAAACCTGTACTGATCTTGATAAATCCAATGTACAAAAAGTATAAAAAATGCGTTATTATTTTTATGACATAGATAAATGTTTTATAATAAGCTCTAAATTGATAATTTATTTTAAATATTGTAGAGGTAAAAAATATTAAAAATGTGGTTGCATTGTTTTTAAAGTAAATTTAAACGAACAGTAAAAATCTTTCATAGCACAATAAATATGAAAACGTGGATTAGGTATATAATAAACATAATATTATTTCTAGTCGTTCGTTTCCAGCGAGTTTTTGAACTGATTTTCAAAATTAAATATACGTCAGATTGGTCGGAAAAGCCTCCCGAGATTATGTTCATTCGGCAATTTCCCGCTTCAATGGAATCCGGGGTCAGGTTTAGGTATGTGTGCACAAGGTGAGTGAAAGATTTTACTAAATGAAAATATAACATTTATTTCGCTTATCTAAGAGAAAAGAACTTAATATAATATAGCAAGAATAACCAAATGCTTTTTACAGTTCATATTCGAAACATTACGATATTTACAAAGGGAAACTACCCACAGGTAATAATTTAGTCGAATATTTAATCGAATCAATTAATTTTACGAATACTTAATCATAAGGGATGATTAAATATTCGGTTATATAATAAACAGTGGTTGAACAAGATAGCAGACTCTGTTACCATAACGAGAACTAGGTTGGTATAAAATAATACTGAAGTCCGTAAGTAAAGACTTATTAACCTTGTCATAATTCAAAATTTGCAGTTTTTAAATATAACATATAAATACACCGTTGAAAAAATCAAAGATTTTCCGAAAAAACTTGGCTTAAAATAAATATTTCTAAAGTAATTGTGAACGATGATAGAGTATTTTTTAAATAATTTAATTTAAAAAAGTACCCATTATAGATTATGTGGTAATTTTTTCACATTGATCTACATCACTGGTCAGTTATCAATGCAGGTGATGTGAGAAACCGGTTCTGATCTTTATCAGAATATGTGTGGAAGTAGTGCTATATACGGTGTTTTATTTATTCAAATGATGTATCCTTTACCAACAAGCGACAGTTAACCACATCAAAGCTATTTTATTGCCGATGATCAAATAATTAAATAAAAAATTCAAAAATAATATTATAATATTACAAATTTTTTTTTTAACCATGTCCGCTCCCAACTTGGAGCATATGGACTCCTCACGGAGTTTACCTCAACATTTTTGTTTTTTTCTACGAGGACTGCTTGTTACTCAGTTGCTCAACCTCTCTTTTTTTTTCGAAGAGAGTAGGGATGGAAAGGATACGAGGACTAGGACAGGACCAGTGATTAGTTAATCGCTGTCACTATGCGTCGCTCTTTTTGGGGTCGTAAAGGTGGGAAGGGATTTTCAACAACACAAACACCCATGCCTTTGAACAGATTTATCGACTGAAAAAATCCGCTCGTACCGGAAATCGAACCCGGATGATCTGGCACGCAAGCCAACGCCGTTGACACTGCGCCACGGACCGGACCAGACCGGCCATATTACAAATTTACCTAGGTTTAAACCTCAATAGTAAAACACTTTATACTCATTAGTTAATCTAACCAAATACTACCTTTCTTATATCACAGTTAAATAAATTCAATCCTATTTAATTACATAATTCCGTTCTATTCCAATACTCTTTTGCTTATGCTAAAAATATGTTAACCGAAGATAACACACTTTTTTGCGGTTGTAGAATATTCCTTAAAACCCTTTGCAGTCCAAATGTTTTTAAAAAAAGTTTGCACTAGCTCCAAGCCTTTTTTAGCTAATTTTCTCAAAAAGTATGTTATTGTTAAAAGTGATAAAACAAGGGTTTTTAAAAAAATAAAAAAAGGATTTATTGCCAAGATGTTTATTTATTGAATCAATTTTTAAAATTCGTTATAGTATGGTAAATTTTGAAACATTCTCCAGGGTGAAGGGATGATTTTCGCTCGCACGTATCACAATAATATTAGTAGTTATAGTTTATAGATATATAATTATCTATAAACACACAAGATGTAAAAACTTATTTGCAATCCAAAAATATTACGACTCTTCACTAATAATGTTGACAGTGACACAATTCAACAGATGATACTAAGTGTACATTATACCTGCGGCGCCCGAACACCCGAACCCCAACATATTTTTTCCCCACATTCCAGGAAACACTTGAATGGCTCAATTCGAAGGGAAATATTAATTATCTTTTCTAGAACACTCATCAGGTTAAAAAAAATATCAGATAAGCTTAAACAATTTGTAAAATATTTTTTTAAAAAAATGTCCACACATTGGACATTGGAGCTGCCAGTAAAAAATAAATGTCCACCATGTGTGGACATTGGAGGACAAAGAGTTAATAATAGAATACTTCATTATCAACCATTAAATAAATATTGATGGTGAATCAAAGTATACCTTGAATAATTATAGTATTTCCGATAATTATTTTCCACCCTTAAATCTCTGGCACCCGGTAGAAACAGAAAGGGTAAATATACCACCATGAGAAAACGAAAGCGCCTGGCAGTCCACTCAGGTGTAAACAGTTTATATCGTGTCTAAACGTTTCTCGCCCCAAAGTAGAACGACTCAATTTTTATGAATTGTATTTACTTTCATGCATCACATGTATTTATCTTAAAAGGGATGGCGATTGTGGGTTTGAATTATGGGGATGAGATTATATTGGGTAACATATTTCCTCAATTTAACGCTTAATATTTTATTCCGTATATGTATTTATTTTTGAACCTTAAATTTAACATCCAAAGATATAAAACACAGAAATGTTTTATTTTTATATTCAAACCCTTGTGTATATTGTGATTTTTCTACTTAGTATAATATGTATGACCGAACTCAGTGGTTTCCAAACTTAATGATACTACGCCTCCTTCCCTCAAAATATTTTGAATTTAAATTAGTTTGGCATATTCTGCCGAATTCAGTGAAAAACTTTTTCGCTTCGTAACTTCACCACATCGTTTCAAACATTAATGTTTTGTGATTGGTATACAAACGAATTTACCGAAAAAACTTTATTTTTCTGAATTGTATTGTTTAGAATATATAAATTATCAATATTATATATATATGTATGTATATATAAAACTGAATATTTTTGTGGTATTTTATGTATTTCTATACCGTCCATCAGATTACGATGATTTTTTTGTCCCGTATGCGATCCTTTACAGTTCATTCGATTGCGATAAAACGTTGGTGATGATCCACAAAGGTTTCTGAATAATCTATATATCTATACATTTAACAATGAATAATCGTTTGACCCGTATGCGTTCCTATACCGTTTCACGCGTTGTAAAACCTTCTGATGTATTCGTATACGCACCAGATAAAAAAAAAATATTATGTATCACAAAGCACTTCAATAAATACAAAAAAATCATTCTTTGACTGGCATTACAACGCTTGCCTGGTACTGGCTAGTTGTAAATAAAAAAAAACATATTTTCCTTTGGGTGTAACTAATGGTTCTGAAGACATGCGCTACTCCGAAAACCTGATTCTAATATCTATCAAAAATGTTTTTAATTTTCCATTTTGAAATTTATTCAATCCAGATAAATCCATAATGAAAACATTTGTTTTTCTCATTATTTTTTTATTGAAAACTGAAATATCGGAAAACCACACAAAGCAAGTTTTCAAACAATATTCTTTCAATGAAAATATTTTCCCGGAAAAATTCTGAGGCAATGGCATATCGCTGAATAGAAAAAACATTTAGATACAATATTGTCAGGTTTCTTTACAAATTATTGTATGGCTACTGTGCAGAACAATAGTGGTAAATATCAAAAAAACTGCCACGAGTATTTCGTATACTTTTGAGGCATTTTTAATCTATGAAAACACGTCACTTTGACTGACAAAACATTTGGAATTTTTTTTTTTTTAATATGTTGATTAACGAGATATGTAAAGTAGATAAGCCCTTATTGTAAACCATCGTTAATAACGATATATTGAAAATAGCAGAAAATAACTAGCTATAAAAATTCATTACAAAAAGAAATATTACTTTTGTTTTCGCTATTCTTAATTCGCTCATCGCTAGTATTTTCCTCTGACACCGGCCATGTGCTAAATTTATTTTAAGTAATATTTTTATGTGGCAAGTTATAACATTCTATTTTTGATGTATCGTAATTTATAAGGGTTTATATACATACATGCCCATTTATTTTACGAATGTTTTTTTATTTTAAAAATAAAATCTATCCATGAGGAATATTACGATAAAATTAAAAATAACTTTGACTACTTCACGTATTGCGTTATTAATTGGGCCACGTAATTCGCCTCTTTCAGAGAAATCTTTGGACTTATTATTGCAAAGGTTGCTTAAGTAATAAAGCAATTTTGATTTTTATATAAAAAATGAAAAATTACAAAAATTGAGTTTGGGGTTTTTTCTTTTTACGGGAAGCAAGGAGGGGAGGATTTAAACAAAATGAAGAATAATTATATTACTTATGACGTTAACCCCTTCTAGAGTCAATCCAAAGGTGACTCTGGAAGAATCAAAACACGTGTCACAATTACTAGCACAATGGGTGGAATAATCAAAGTTATATAAAAATTACTTCCAAAAAAACTACCGCCGAATCCATCGAAAGGTGAGGAATATAACAGTTGGTTATTTAAAAATCTGTTTCAATATAATATGCAAAAAGTTCACTTATATTAAAATGTAAACATATATTTAGCAAATTCTTAAAGCTGGTATTTGAATTTAAAACGTATAATTTTGCTGTCATACTGCATACTGTAGATACAGTTATTTGAGAGCAATAAAAAAAAACATTCGAATAGTTTATTGAATAGTTTTATTTATTTTATTATATGACAGTTTAGTTTTCATATTATTATAAGTGAAGCAATTATTCGCACTAATAGATTGCAAGTGACTTTAGAATAACTCGTGGATACGCGCATTAATTATGACTGCCATATCAGAGTGCTAAATAGTCAATATTCGCTTACAAATTAGCAGCGACTGGAGTTTCATGTTACTCAATTATTATGTAATCTGTTTTCACATTACATTTACGGTAAAGAATCAAGCTAACGTTTCCTTCCTAGTGGGTGATACAGATGACCCATACTACCATTTTGTCCTAAATGTCTAGCTTAATGTCAGTGATACAATGGTATTCTAAAATCACTGTTAATAAAATACGATTTTATCGACTAGGTCCGTCACAATTAAATAAAAAAGAAAATAAGTCGGATTATTACTGTTCGAAAACCCTTTATGGCATCGTTACAAATTGTCAGGATTCAAACTTCACTGCCAATACGCGATAAGATAACGTTATCTTATCTCAAGCGCCCTGTTCACACATACGTTTCAAATCAAAATGCTTTTTACATTAAAATGCGTAGAAGTGCTCGCACTCGTAGTTTTGATTTCATCAGTCTGTCGTGAATATTAACGTGACCTAGTTCTGACGGCGGCGTACGTCAAAATACCGGTAACAATATTTAAAATAACTACTGTAGAACCAAAATTCATTGTTATTTTTCTTCATTGAACATTATAATGGAGTACTACGAAGTAAGTGGCAATTAAATTAATAACTTATAGTACTTAAAGGACACACAAAAGTCAGCCATTGTGGTTAGCATCGTTGTCAAAAAGGGCGTTAAGGTATCTGACATTTGAAAAGCGTATAGTCTATCAAATGAAATCTTCCCCATGTCATTTTTTAGTCTCTGGTTACTAAACAAAATGATACATTTTACATCAAACATCACAAATAAGATATCGTATCACAAATTACACAAAGAAAAATTCTATTCAAACGTAAAAAAGCGTCTTTTTTCATTTTGTTTTTTTATTCATTTGAAAAATTATTTGATACATATTTCAAGATCTTATCAGGCGCCCACTGGGGCAAGGATGATTATAATATTTTTTTTACGAAACTGGGTCAATATGAATGTAAGAAAACGTAAACATCCTATTTTCGAAAGATTATTAAATACTACTTTATTTTTTCAAGTATCTTATACGATTGCTAGGAATATGTATTTTTGCGAATTAGATTTATTTGTAATTCAAATAATGACGTTGAATTCTCGAAAATTTCAATAAGCTTAATTTCTTTCATTGTTGACTTACTTATATTTTGATCAATAATGAAATTATTAAAGATTATTTTACGCGAAAAAAAATGCGTTGTGGTAAATGCAGTTGTACAGTTTTCCTATTTAAATCTCGAAAGACGGTCCCTGAAAAATAACTTGTGATCCAAAGGGGGGTCTAAAAATACCAGTGTTTTGGCTTTATTCGTATAGATTGCTTTAAAAAATGTTATATAATGCTTTAACGTATCTTTATATATATATAAAATCGATAATTTTCCTATAATTATTCATATTTTAAGTCGTGCATGAATGAGACAACCTGATCGCGCTCATTTTTATTCCAAATTGGCGATATCAAAACTGTGAACGCCACCGCTTATCTACACATTTTAATGTAGAAAGCATCTATTTGATTTGAAAAGTACGTTGAAAAGGGCGCGTTTGAGATAAGATAACGTTACCTTATCGCGTATTGGCCGTGAAGTTTGAATCCTGGAAATCGGTAGCGACAACATAAATGGTTTTCGACCAATAATAATCAGACTTATATTCTTTTTTATTTAATTGCTACGAAAGTAGTCAAAATCAAATCACTTGTCTCTTTCAGTCTTGAATAAGACATCAAAACATGTAAATATTACAATCTATTTTATCTGTACCTTGCGTTCGAGTTGATAATAAGTTTTCTTTGCACTTTTTAGTTTTTCGCTGTTGATACTTGTCGGAAAGACATATTACAAAAAATAAAGATATTTTTTATTTTTTTTCAAACAGTTAATTTATTTAGATCAGAACCGGTTTCGCTCATCGCAATCATTTGAAAATGGTAGCAATAAAAATAAATTACTCTGCTTAAGTTTATTAATATGACCGATTTTATAAAAGCGCTTTATCCAGAATATGGAGCAGACAGTTATATTATAATCAATTGGGAGGTTTATTTAATTATAGTAATTTTGTTTTTAATTTAACACGTCTATATTGTCTCATTTATATATGTTCTTCCTATAACACGATTCATGAGATTATCGAGTGTCAAGAGATGCCTGAGTTCGAATTTTGCTGAAAGTCTTACTAACTAACCAAATACATATAATAGTAAGCAAATATGTGACTTTCAATACTAAATAAACAAAAGATGTATTTCAAAAGCATTCAAGTGCAAAAGCTTTCAGTCGATTTCTTAGGGCCAACTTGAGCAACTTAATAGGCTTTTTTTAAATAAATCTCTCGGGCACCCTGAATACGAAAACGGGTCTGGTTTTGGCGTTTCTAACTGTAAGAAACCTCTTGAATACAATGTTAAAACCGCCCTAAAAAGCGAATAATAATACTCGATTCGCTTCGTTAGTGAGTTGTATTCGGGAAAAACGACGGTTCGAAAGAAAATCGCTCCTGTCACTTCAGATCTTGACAGTAATACTTATTAATATTTAAACCTACGCAGGGTATTATTTTGGTTGAATTTTGAGCACAATAAATGATTTTTATTTAATTGTCAATATTGCTAATATGATATATTAGTATCACTATTAAGGTGTTCGTTGTCAATACTTGGTGGAATGGCGTTATAATAAAAATTATAAAAAATTCTTAGTACTTATTCCATATTCAATTTATTAGATCAGGACCAGTTTATCGGTCGGTAGCAATCCCAATGAGCGTAACCGGTCCTGTTCTAATTAGTTTAATATGAAATAAGTACAAAAAACCTTTTATTATATTTTAAAAATTACAACATTACATTCAAAATACACACTTTACCAAAGCAATAACAGTAATTTCTCTAAAAAAATGTTTTCACTTCGTATATATTTCTACGGAAACTTTCAAAGCAGATTCCTGACCAATCTTTTGATAGAGTGAGTATAAACAAACTAAATATATACCTATATGTTATATAATTTCCAAGTATAATTATTCGATGAACTAATTGACAAACTCCCTTACGAAAACTGACTGTGAAGGCTAAATAATCAAAAATTCTATTGATACAGTTGTCGCATTGTACTCGGTTGTATTATTTTGTACTACGTATGAGTTGATATTTTTGTTTTTTTTCTATTTGACGCTTGAAGTTCTAAGTCACGTAAGCGTCAAAGGTCTTCCAGTCTCCTTTGTCTCTAAGGTTGAGTGTTTTTTTTTTGCTTTTTTCCCATCTCTACTGACAGGAGAGCGCAATCGCTACAGTTCAAGAATCATATGTCATATTATTGAATTTTATTTTTTTCTTAAAATGGCGGCAAAAATAACTAAATTATTTAACTGTTAAAATATTTTGAGTACATACATCTGTGTTCTGCATGGCTTGAAAATAACGAAAGGCAAAAATAGCGTATCTAGTGATAACATACATGAGCACATACAAAATTTTCCATTAACCCTTTAAGCGCCAAGCCAATATTATGGATTTTTGCCACAGGCCACCATTTTCAACGATAGATTATTCCATGAAAATGCCACGTGACATACCCGAAAAATCATTTTATACCCGACTTATTTTCGGTTTTCAAAGACAAGTGAAAAAAATATATCAAAAGTGTAAGATTTAAAAAATGTTTCCGGGAATATTTACAATAATAAGGTGACATCTGTTAGTTATAACCTCAAATAAAATAGAAATGGCAAAATATATCGATACTTTAATCTTTTAACTGCCGGCATGTGCATGTATGGCGGTACCTCGCATGCCACAAATTTTATTGTAAAATAAAACCTTCTAAATATTTATTTTTTAAATCTTTATTTGTAAAAACTTGCCGATTACGATGCGATTGTGCCGTCCATCCATAATAACAAAATTAAAATATCCATGACTCATCAGTTACAATTGATTTTAGTTAGTAAAATCCCGCTTAAAGTGAGCGTCCAAAGACGTCATTTTTTGTATGATTGGCGTGCCACGTCGCATCTAAAGACGTCTGTGGCAGCCATCCGGTCATATCAATCACATTGCCTTGAAAATATGTGTCCGCATTAGGTTTCATTTAAAAATACTATATTTATTCATATATAAACTCGTAGTAGCGTTTGCGTGCCTACGTGCCGTGGCCCTAGTGGTTAGACCAATTGCTTGCACGCCGTGGCGTATAAAAGGTTAACTACCAACACTGACTGTCGGTTGATTTTACAGGAGGCCTAGAAACAAGCTTCTATTATAATTATGTAGATATATTTATGGACGTGTTAGGAAAGCCCTAAAATACCTTTCATTTTACCAGTATACTCGTCTATAAAATATGCACGAAACCGAAGTATAGATATGCATAATTTATTTATTAATTTGAGATGCGTATTTGGCGTTAAACTAACACCTCGTACGGTAATAATAAATTTTGCGGCGCACACGTCGTTTTGTTTGGGCAGTGGCTTTTTTATGGTTAATCATTTTATTCCGGAAAACGTTCCATTTGACGCAATTTTTTTATGTAAATTTTTATTCATACCGTCGATGCCTGACGATTTAAAAGTAAATTTGGAATTCGATTTTTGAAATTTTTTCAATGTGAAAAATTACGATTTATTGTATATTTTAATACGCACACATAAAAGAATGCATATATGTATCAAAATCAATAGTCATATTACACCGTGTTATTCTATAATAAAAAAATATAAAGATCTTCTGATCCGCATCATATTGTTATTACATACAATTGTGTCATACTAAATTATTTAAATCACTTTTGAGGTGTTAACTGTGAATACTTGGTGGAATGTTATCATAACATTAGATTTATTAGGATCAGAACCAGTTTCTCTTATCACGAGCAATTTAACTAATGATTTTTATTTATTTAATACATGAAAAAGTCTCAGATTCTAAGTCATATCTTTATGTTCCCATGAAAGGTGAAACAGGACTGCTATTTTGATTTTTAATCATAAGACAAAATATATTATAAATAAATATAACATAAAATCTTTTTTTTAAGTATCAAGCTTTTTGGACATGTAATGCAAAATAAACATCAGGGAAAAATAGTAACTTTCAGTTCTCAATGCAAACATATTTTTATATTCTACATCATTAATAATATATATATATTTGGATCCGGCTCTCCAAAAAATCTCGATTCCTATATTCTTTATAAATTTCGTGATTTGGCTGTGAATTAAAGACTATATATTTTAATTCATTTATTAGTTAGTCATTGATTGCTACCTAAAATATACAATAACGTATGAACCCATTAAATATAAATAATAAATATTTTCTATATTAAATTCCAATAGAAATTACATTTGCTTACATTATATAATTATATTAGAACATTTAAATTAATATTTGAATTGCATTCCAACACTATTTTATTTGTCATCCGGCCCACCAAGTATAAAAATTTCATTTCGGCCCGTTTCTCAAAAAGTTTGCTGACCCCTGCATTACATGATCGATGTTTATTATGGCACTTTATATTCCCCCACAAATATCTTTCATTCGTATTGAGACCTTTAAAATTACCCATTTAATATAAAAAAAAATACAAATGAAGAACTTTCACTTTGGAGTTATTCGCTGCTTTCTCTGTCGTTGGCGAAATGTATCCGCTTACGATTTTTAGAATGTACTTGTCTCAATTCACTCGAATTCCAATTTCGCTCAGACTCGTAAGATGAAATGATGTTTTACCTTAATTCTTAATCTGATATAAGTATTACATTGGATTTGCTGGCGCCGATGTTAAGCTCTTCACAATACAATCCGTTTTTGATTTGATCTCTACATTTTCGTAACTCTTATTCTTTGTAAATGTATGTGTTATTCTTCATGTAGGGCAGACATTTCTTGTGATATCATAAAAAAAGAAACCGCACAAAGAAAATGGCGTACAAAAAATAGTAAAAAAGCATGTATTCAGTCATTATTTTTTTTTTATTTTATACAAGTTAGTCTACCAAAATAGTAGAACATGAACATGAACAAACGACAATTTTTTTAATCGATTTGTTTATGTGAAATTAGACAGTGAAAAACATAGCAATGTATTGTAGCTGTCGATGAAAATTAAAATATATATGGTTGATAGCTATTTAAGCTTACGCCATCGTCAGAACAAAGATTAAAGCTTAGTTCTGACGACGGCGTAAATAAAAATAACAATCAACCATATACTTTATAAATTTTGTCGAAATAAAATCCATTGCAATTTCGACACCTTATTTTGGAAAGGTTCAAACTGATCTTGACTGTTTTTAGATATTAGCTTTCGAAGCTTGGATTGGTGATACTACTTAATTCAAAAGATAAAATACACTTGTAACAATGAGCAAGCAAAAATGTTTCAAATTAATTATTTTAAGCATATTTTTTTACAACTCAAACCATTCCACTAAGAAATAATGATCTTAATGATGGAATGATGGTAAAAACGATGAAAATGTTATAACACGGTGAAAAAAATAACAATGTATTTTAGTACAACAGAAATTATATTTTATATTGTTGATTGCTATTTTGGCTTACGCCATTGTCAGAACTGACCGTAACTAAAGTTAGCATACCTTAGGGTCGTTAAGTAAAAACAAATTAAAATATCCGAGTGTAATAAATATATTATATTAGTGCAATATATTATACACAATGGACTTGATTTCCCTTAAGCTTTCAAGGCATTAAAAAAATCTTTAATGTTACTGAAGAAGGACTTTGATAAGATCTCTGAATGTAAATCTAAATAAAGCGTAAGCAAAGTTTTCTTAATTTACAAAGTTATGGAACTCTTTTATTGAAGTTATGAAGTTATCTTTAGGTACACCTGCGTACTGCTTTTGGAAATGTATTTCAAAGAATCTCGTTATTTTCGAGACAGTAAAATTAACAGCGTTTGTAAGTTGTATTCAGAAAGTTTGAAACAATCGAATTTGATTGAAATTTGTTTTGAGCCGGAAATAGCGATATCGCGGCTGAAACAAGCAAATATCTGTCATGATTAAAATTAAAACTTATCCTAAAAAGCGATTCAAAACCAGAACAAGCTTTTTTATATGTTCGTATACATGGAATAATAAGAAATAGCTTAGAATATTAAAGTCAACAAGTAAGAAAAGTTGTGTGGCTTATGAACTAAACGACGACTATTTAAGTACATACATATGTTAACTTTTATAAATAAAACTAGCTGTACCTTGCGCGCGTTGCTACGCCAGCAACTAAAAAACATATTCGCGGGAGTAATTTTAAAGAAATTTGAATACTTCCATATCAATTGTAGGGACGATTGGGGGGGTGGGGAGGGGGAGGGGGTGTACGCCAGAAAGTTTCGCGGAAGTGTACTCGAGAAATTTGTAAAAAATTGATATCAATTTTTGGGGGGGAGGGGGTTGTTTGGCGGGGTGGGGATTGGGAGGCGTATGGAGGGGTATGCCAGAAACCTTCGAAGGAGTGAACTCGAAAAATTCGTAAAGTGTAAGAAAAAAATTGGGGGGTGGTTGGGGGAGGGGGTTGGTAAGCCAGAAACCATTGCGGGGGTGCACTCAATAAATTTGTAAAGTTTCACATCGATCGGTCGAGCGGTTTAGTAGTCCATAGCGGACATACATACAGACATTCATTTTATATATATAGATAGATAGATAGATAGATAGATAGATATAGATTTTGGCATTAGGTATTTTTTTTTTATTTTTTGGATACTGAAAATGGGCTAGAGTGATACCAATTATCTTGTTACCATTTTTATTCTACCCCCAATTTACTCTGCTTTGAAAGTAGAGTTTGTACAACTGAATGACAAAAAGTTCTCGTAGTGCAACTCTTGATGAAGTACTTACTCTATTATGAATCCTTTCTCTCTAAGTTGAGAACAAATAAGAATGAAAATAAAGTTTTTCTTTCATGAATTTCATCTTAAAAAGGTTGTTATTAGATGTGGTAAATTTTTTAAATGTTCTTTACGAAATTTGTTTTAAATTTTTCTCACTTTCCTGTGTGAATAAGCACGCAATAAAATATTTTTAGTTAAATCAAATAACCATTAAAAAGCTTCGTTGTGCAATTTTAGCATTAGGTAAATGATCAGGACCGGTTTTACTAATCCCTCTGGTGTATCGATTTCCATAAAAAATAAAGAATCAGCACAAAAAAAAATGATTTAAGCTTAAGAATAATATAATGTCTTTTCATTGCCTCTGAGATTCTTCGCATATATTCAAAGGACTGATAGATTGGCCACATGGGATTAAAATAGTTAATATGAATATATATATATCTTACTTGATAAACATGCAGATCCCAGTTGGCTCCATCGCTCTTGAGATGCCCTTCCACGACGCCATCATGGAGTACTTCTGCTTGGCTGTGAGCGGAAGACGGGGGTCTGGAGGTGCTGGGGCGGCTCCATCTACCCCCGACCTCCCGCCTCCACCGCCGCCGCGCTCTGATGCAGCGAGCTTTCCAAGCTCGCACCCCATCCCGAGGATCTCCTCAAACTTTCGGCGCAACAACCTTGCTGGATTGCAGTACCCCCGGTCAAACTATCCCAACTTTACCACTCGGGGATTAACCTTTGTCAAGTGCTCTCTTAACTTGCACTTTGGATGTCAAACTAGATGAGCATTTAATCTGTTCACTTCAACAACACTTTGTTTGTTTTATTTGTCTCCTTTATCAGGACGAACTAAATTACTTCTCTAGAATTATAAATGTGCATATTAACTTTTTTATTTAATAACACGTCAATTAAAATTGAAGCACATATTTTCCATCATATTCTCAATCAATATTTCAATAGGTACAATTTTCATAGCGATCTAGAAGAAAAACTTTAAGGAGTTATTTAAATAATAACTCCTTAATTTTGTCGTACAAATTTTGATGTTTCAGTATGTCGAACTGTTAGAACCTACAATATATATATTTTTTGAAAACTTCTCAACGTAAAACGTAACATTAAATGACCCATATTGTATATAATGAATGAGATATTTTTTTCAATAAATACATTTCGTAAATATATTGCACTACTACTTAATATTGATCGAAAACTCTCAAATACAAATTGCGTAAGAAAGATTATATGTTTAATTCGTGTGCTGCATTAAAATATATTAAAGTATTTCGGTATCTGTAGCTTGCTTTTTAATTACATATTAGTAAATATTATAAGTTTATACTGTTTCCATAAAATATCTACATTTAAACTCTGGATACATTTACTTGGATTAATTATAAATGTGATATGCTACAAAAATGAATTTCATCTCTTAAAAAAATTTTTCCTAATTATAATAAAAGGACTAAACTTTAAAGCTGAATTGTAAATTTCCATTTAAAAAATATTCTCAATTTAAACGCTTGTTATATAACCACAATCAAGGCAAGCGGAACGTTGAATTATTATAATTAAGAGGCGTACATAAATTTCATGCCAACCTAAATTTAATACGGACCAGTTTTATCCGCGAGCGGGTAAGTTTTTCTACCCTTTGCTTTAAGGTTTTGGAGCTTAAAGTTTTGCACATTTATAAAGCTAATTTTGTTTCACTTTTCCACAATTTACACTTGTAAACACCTGTGACCTCAAACCTTATAATTCGGAGCCTCTCTTTACACAGGTAAAAATTAAAGCATTTCTTAAGAGAAACTTTTTAATTATATAGTGTATTTTATAAGCCATAAAAATAATAACACATTTTTCGTACTTACTCCACATTTAATTTATTGACATCGGAACCGGTTTCGATCATCGCGAGCGTTATCAACTGATAATAAATACAAAAATACAGCGCTATTTATATTAAAGTTAAGCAAGACTTTAAAGGTATTGTGCCAAAGTATGTTAATTTAAAAACTAATCCAGTTCTCCTGCCGTGAATAAAGGCCTTCGAGTTGAATTACCAATTGTTTGCCGTACCTTTTCAGCATTGATTAACTTGGGTATAAATAACGCTGAATTTTTATCAGTTGATAATACTCGTGATGAGCGAAACAAGTCCTGATTTCAATAAATTCAAAATTTGTAATATGTATGTACTAAAAATGTGTAATGAGTATTATTAACACTCAAGTCACCAGTCCCGCGTTCGCGCGGATTTACGCCCCGCGCATTGTCTTTGCATCTGTTGGCACATTACATGAATCTTTTGGATTTTTTTTTTATTTTACGACCCATTACTGTCTGGTTAATAACTTTTCGTGTTTTTTTATTCAATTTCTCACAAGCTTATGGCTCAAAAACGTCCTTGAAATAAAATATATTTGTTGAGTCAAAAAGTTTCCTATAGTGAAATATAACGACTGAAACGAACTAAGTATTTTTGTTTATTAGCTCGGCAAAATATGTTTTATTGTCTACTCTTTTCTAACTCTTTACACAGTACATATGATGTTGACCATTCCCATGTTATATACATAGTGAATCAGTGAACTCCTTTGAAAAATGGGATTTTATAAATTTTCATTTGATTGTAAAAAAAAGGTCTACTTGGAATATTAGCTGGATTCAAATACTTGTGCTGTTCTAGACCCCAATAAAGTGGCGAAATAAAATGCGAAAAGTCGACAAGATTTTGAATAAATACTCTAAACACTCTTTCGCTTGTGTACTTATCGACTTGTGTAAATAAGGGTTGTCCCAAAGGGGTTACGCAAACGCACTTAAATTAGATGTTATCGTGCAAGGGAATGAGGGCTTTTATCGGAATTGAGAAAAATTTCACGCCTATGCTACCGCCCGGGATTTTTATCTTGAAATAAAAACGGGATTTTATTTTCTAGAATCGAAAACTGAATGTTGAAAACTGCACATTTACATTTTATTTCCAGTTTTTAGTATTTCATAAAAGTTTTTTACTTTCAACTGAGTATGAAAGAAGCAAAGTTAGACGATTTAGATTAAGCTATCTCCATCACTTGCAGTTTCCTTGCTAGAAATCCACTACATAAATATACAAAGCCAATATCTAGTTGATTGTTAAATTTTACAATGTATCGTATATGATTTTTTTACTTGGATAGTAATCACTTTTAAGGTGTTCACTGTCAATACTTACTAGGATGGCATTATAATAAACATAAAAACACATTTTTAGTACTTATTCTACATTAGATGCTTCTGGATCAAGACCATTTTCGCTCATCGCAAGCATCATCAACTGAATCAGTGGATAATGATCGCGATGAGCTAAAGTGGTCCTGTACTAAATAAACGTCTTATTCATTTTAAGGTGTTCACTGTCAATACTTGGTGGAAAGGCATTATAATAAAAATAATAATAAATTTTTAGTACTTTTTCCACATAAAATGTATTTGATCAGGACCGGTTTCGTATAAATATCACTGTTTTTTGTATTCCTTATCAGTTGACAATGCTCGACATGAGCGAAACCGGTCATGATCAAATAAATTTAATATCTATCTAAAAATGTATTATTATTTTTATTAAAATGTCTTATTATTTTTGGTAGATAGACTGTGTTGCATCGATTTTATTTAAAATCAATCTGTTGATTTATTGATTTAATTGGCATTTACGCAAAACGGTGATTAAAATAACAATGTGTTTAGTTCTAAACAAATACATGTAGAAAAATAAAACATAATGAGCTTAATTAATATCGAATAGACAATTAAAATGTTAAATACCCCTTATGTATTTCTTATAAACTGAAGTTTCTGTACAACTAAAAACGTTATATATCGTTACCTTACTTTGAAAAGGATCTAAATCAGTGGTTCTCATGTGCGGTCACCAACAGCTTCATAGTTAATATGAATATTTAATATAAATGTGTTTTAACAAGTTAATTTGTCAACAATGACACTGAAAATTGAATAATTCGTACGCACATACAAACACATGCATGTTTAGGTCTTTTTGACAAAAAAAGACTCGACACAAAAATTTGGTGCGGCCACCAGACATTTCCGCTCGACAGCTAATGTTCCTAATGCGGCCACAGTCAAATTTTACGTGAGAAACACTGATCTAAATGACATTTTTGCCTAAAATTACCTTTTGTTCGGAAAAGCTTGTATATACCGCGTTCTATCACATGTATGAATTATCAGAATTATCTATGGTTGAATAACGGAGTTAGCATAATTCCGGAGTTGCACTGCATCTGCAAACTTTTTTCACTAAATTTATTTGACAATGTTCTAATATTGTCATCATTATTTCCATCATAAGATCTTTAAGGTTATTATTTCTCAGCAAGAGTTGTGAAAAAATATGCTCAAAATAAGTAATTTGAAATATTTTTACTTGCTCATTGTGAAAAGTGAATTTTAATCCATCGAAACTTCAAACGCTCATGTCTCAAAACAATTTCAAGAGCAGTTAGAAAATACTACTCGAGTACTCGAGTATACTCGAGTAGTTTCAGGTGTACCAAAATGTATATTATTAATTCAAATTGTGTACATAAATAAATAAATAAGCTTATTTTGTTGCATTAATACATTTATTTCAATGTATGAAACATATATTTCGAAAATAGTAGATAATTAAATGTCTCAAATTTTTAACTTGGTTCGACGCTTTGTTTTTTTATTCCCGCGGTAGAAAAACTCTTATCTGTTGCTGTGGACGTCAGCTTAAAAAATAACAATAAATTCAATAGTGCTATTAAGTTTTTCTGTCCGTTGCTTAAAAAAATAAAATTTGCAAAATAGCCATCATTTATATATAACGAGTATTACTCGAGTATTTTTCAAATAACTCGAGTATCGAGTACTAAAAAAATGGACGAGTATACTCGATACTCGAATTGGAGTCTCTATGTAGAAATATGTTTGTAAAAATTCTGTAGGACTAAAATACATTTTTATTTCATTTTAATCTGTCGATTTATTAATATATTCGCCTTCGCTAAATTTAATTAAAATATTTTTTAATTTAAACACTCGAAACTCTTCTTGTTTACCTCGGTAATAAATTATTGAGACATCAGAATCTGAAAGAGAAAAAAATTTGTTTAATTATAATCAGTATAATACATAAATAAGGCAAAGTTTATTATCATACAAAAATAACGAGAGAAATTTTGACGATGATGGCACAAAAAACTTTCTCGCCCAATATCGTTGGTGCATGCTAAATTATTACCTACAGTAATAATGACTCAAATTTCTTTTCGCAAATAATGAAAATAGCTGTGCGATAAAATTACTGAAAAAAAAATGCTTTGTTCCAAATTACTTAAAATTTTTAAGCGTTCGCACATTTCAAAAATGAATATTAAATTTCATTCTTGTCGCCGTTTTGTAGAAATTTTGCATAATATGTATGTCATGAAAAAAGTATAGCCCACTCGATAAAATCAATTGTATTACAAAAGGAATTGATTGTATGTACTACAAATTCATTATTTTATTACGAATTTAAAGTACCTATCATTCAATATATTCTTTATATGCTCTGGTTGCAATTATTGATTTAATTTCATTAAAAACACATATTTTGTAGTTATAACACATTAGATTTATCAGGGTCAGAACCGGTTTCGCCCAACGCAAGCATTGTCAACTAAAAAATATACATAAAAAGTATATTTTTTATGCTTATTTTGTTTAATTGTAAGCCATACCTTCATTAGTATTGCTTCGTTTTTGTATAAATGACAATGTATTTTTCATATTTCTTATCAGCTTAGAATGCTCGTGATGAGTGAAACCGGTCCTGATCCTTATGTGGAATAAGTACAAAATATTAGTTATTATTTTATATTGTAATGCCATTCCACCGGCATGAAAATTTTGCATATTTCCTTTAAATTCGATTTCGATGAAGAATTTTACTTTTGATTTCCTACTATATTTTATTGATTGAGAAGGCATTTACTTGGTAGAAATCTATTATAATACGGAAAGAAAAATAACAATGTATTTTAGTTCTACATAAATTATTTTATATATTTTTTGATAGCTATTTCGGCTTACGCCTTCGTCAGAACTATAGTATATATAGTTCTGACGAAGGCGTAAGCCGAAATAGCTATCAACAAATATATAAAATAATTTATGTAGAACTAAAATACATTGATATTTTTCTTTCCGTACTACTATATTTTTATCAAGAAGTAGTTCTTTGAGACATAAAAATTTTCTATAATATTTATTGCTGGAATTATTAAATAAATACTTGTAATCTTAATATGATAATGCCTATTACTTAAAAGAATAAAACTGCCAGCCATACATATTTAAAATTTTCAGTGTTAGTTATTTCATGACATTTTATCGATAAAATATTGCATACAAAATTCAATCATGAATAATATGAAAAAAGAAACGCTGTAGAAATTTTTTCGCTATAAATAGGAAATTTAAATAATTTGGCTTCTTTTTTTTAATAATACACGTTGAACACAGTTTTTCACATACAATCATTTATGTATTGGATAAAATATGAGAGCAACATGGGAAATAAATAAACTTTGAAAGCCGTTATACTACATTTGGGGGATATTTGTAAAAGCTTTCATTTGCGTAAACATCGTGTTATAGTATGATTATCAAAAGGTGAACTATATCTTTTACAATAGTATTTTTCGCAATTTGTAATCCATGCCAATGAATGTTTCATTAGAAATTATTTGATCTGTGTACGTTGAATCATTAAATGATACATCTAAAAACTTAAAGCCCGGTCCGTGATGCAGTGGTTCGAACCACCCGGTACGAGCATATGTATTAATTAATCAAATAAGTGTGTTAAAAAAGTACGACAAAACATAATTAGAAAATATTTTGCCACTGTACTATTATCTTGAAGACGGAAATATTTTTTTAATCGCTCAAGTTTCAGTGGTTAACGTCGTTGGCCACCGTGTAGGACCGCCCGGGCTCGATCCCCGGTTCGAGCAGATTTTTTCAGTCGATAAACCGATTCTGCTCAGAGGCAATGGGTGTTTGTGTTGTTAAAAATCTTTTTCCACCTTTCCGATCGTAAAGAGCGACGCATAGTGACAGCGATTAGCTAACCATCATTCCTTTCTAGAGCTTGTATCTTTTCCATCTCTACTCTCTTCGAAAAAGAGGGGTTGAGCAACTGAGTATCACGCAGTTATTGTAGAAAAACATTTTGTTGAGATAAACTTCGTGAGGAGTCCATATGCTCCAAGTTGGGAGCGGACATGGATAAAAAAATACGGAACAAAATCTTGAGGCAAACTCAATGGCATATATTTTAATTTTGCCATAATGAATCATTCTAACCTGGATAAAGAAGCAATGTTTTATTACTTTTCAGGAGAGAAACAATTTACTTTTTTTAACAGATATCAATTTTATGAATTTTTTTAAAATCCTATCCTTTTTTTCTGATTCATTTGTTAAATATAAGCTAGTAATTTATTTGAATGTGTTGTTCAAAGGTATGAGCATGAAAAAGATGATGATTTCAATATTTTTTTATCTATAAACTTCTCCTATTGATATGTCTCTTGGACACATAACATAATATATTATTTTGTATTTAGTGACATTCATAACTCAAAACCGGTAAATATCGAGGAAAAATTTCTTTTTATCCAAAAGGGCCTCATTTTTCGGAAAATTAAGTGCAAATTATTTAAATATTCATTTTGATATAATTTAAAATTACACGGTTTTAATACACAATGTCGCGACAAATCTTCAAAATAAATAATATTATCAGTTTAGTGAACAATATTAAAATCGTTCAACTTTGTAAATGTATTCACAATCCATAGATATTTAAGGAGGGGTTGACGACACTTCCGGTTAGGCGAATAATCAGCGTTAAAAGTTCGAACAACTAAAAAGGGTTTTGGAGACCTTTTTCCTTTTCAAAATCCTCGCTAGATGGTGGGTATATAATATTTTGTATATACAATACATTCATACAGAAAATTAGTTTAAGTAAATGTTATCCTTAGTGGTACTTCCAGAGTTTGTAAATCACTACACTTTTTGAATTAAAATGGTTCACTGGTAAATTTATGACGGTATATTTATGAGCCCGGTCCGTGACGGTGCAGTGGTCAACCTTGTTGGCTTCCGTGAAGGACCGCTCGGGTTCGATTAACTGTACGAGTAGACTTTTTCAGTCGATTTATCGATTCTGTTCGAAGGCAGCGGGGATTCTTTGCTGTCGAATTCCCTTCCCACCCGTCCGATTCCAAAACAAGGCGCAAAGAGAGCGATTAGCTAACCACTAGTCCTATCCTACTCCTCTTATACTTTCATTCCACATTCTTTTCGAAAAAGAGAGGTTGAGCAACTGAATTACAAGCAGTTCTTGTGGAAGCAGTTGGGAGCGGACATGGTTAAAAAAATTCAATTTTAAGTGAAAGTTAACAATTTTTTTATCGTTATCGCCGTTATATGACATAATTTTTAATATATGCGTTTATTTAGTCATAGCATTTTTGAAAAAAGAACTTGAAAAAATGAACATTTAAAACATGTGACCAAGGATTTACAATATACTCAAAATGCGGCTCATCCGTGTACTTGAATGCGTGTACGATAATGTAGAAAGGTTAAACTTGAGTTGTGTAAGATAGTAGACACACAAGTTTGTACGATTGCACAGTTGAAATATTATTATGAAGTTCCATAAAATATCATAAATTAATTAAGTCTTTTTGAACAGAAAAAAATGAAACATATAATTACGATAAAAATAATAAAACATTTTTAGTACTTATGCCACATTTAATTGATCAGTACCGGTCTCACTCAAAACGATCATTATCAACTGATTCATGGCGAGCATTGTCGATTTCAGTTGATAATGCTCGTTATGAGCGAAACAAATCCCGATCTAAGAAATTTAATGTGGAATAAGTACTAAAAATGTTTTATTATTATTTATTATTGTACCATTCCACAAAGTATTGACAGTGAACACCTTAAAAATCGCATGTTATTCCGTTATTCGATAATAATTTACAATAGAAGATTATGATATTGCCTAGGCTTGAAGAAAAAAAAATCGCTCAAAGTTCATAAAAATCTTCAACGCGTCAATTAAATTAGTATGTATTTAATATATACATGATTTCAATTTAAATTATATAATAACATTGCTGTTAGTGTATTTTTATATAATTTTCCGATGTTTTCCAAAGGGCGTCGCTGCCATTGCACTATGGCTATTCGATTGGCAAAATCAGAGGGTGAAAATAAAATGGTTGAAGCATTCTATTTTCTCGAAAAGGTGCTTTCAGTGTGTATCAAAGGTTTGCTAAATTTACGACTGTTTGGCTATTCTACATAATCTTATATATAAAACCGAAACGGCGTATGTATGTATGTCTATAATTCCCTTTTGCATTGTTGGTCATTAAGTTGCCATAAAAACAAATATGAAAGTAAATATGTTTGAATTTTTATCGGCGAAGACATTTAGTCATAAATGTAATAAATTAGTCTTCTACGAACTTTTTTCCGGCTTTTATTAATATGATAATGTTTATTATTTACGTGAAGGTATTATTTGACATTTCTTTGACAGAAAATTAGATTTTTTCCTTGAATTTGGACATTTTAATGGGCGAGAAAATTAAATATAGTTTGTGATTTTATTTTAACTCTATTTTGGATGTTAGATTTTGTGATATAATTATGTCGAATGATATAACATTAAATAATTATTGGTCGCTTAGTCCGAGCGACGCCGGGTAGCAATACTATAATATCATAATTTTACTGTTGAATAGGGGCGAGAATTATTAGTGGCACTACAACCAAAGGGTACGGAATTGAAACCAAAATTTTATTTAAGCCATTACTTGGAAGGTTATATAATAATCATATTATTTCGTAGTCAGGTGGGAAAATTTTCCAAATAAATGTGTTCATAATAAATATAAAGTTCGAAAATGTAGCTTTTCTTTTTAGTAATAATTTAACTTTTAAATAATATGGATTGTACAATTTTTGTGTTTTATAAAACAAAATCAAAAAAACATCTCTTTCCTCTCCGGTATAATAAAAAAGAAAATATAAACCATGTCAAAACTATATTAGTCGAAATAGCTATCACTTTTTTTCATCGTATTTTATAAGAGTTATCAAATAAATACCAATTTAATCAGCATTATCAAGATATAAGCTAAATAATTTATAATTCAAGGTGCTTAGTGGAATTTCAATGTAAAATTTAAATCGTCTGAATTTGATACATTGATTATTTGTGCACTTGAAATACCAGAAGATGCCTTAAGGCAAAACCCTGGTCGTAAGCAAAAAAACTCATGAAAAAGTACTAAATTCAAACGATAAAACCTTGATATAAATCAATAATTTACGTTTTTACGATTTGTATAAAGTAAATATTTTACACCTTTCTTGAAAGCAGTTTTCATTTGAGACGTTTCACAAATAATAATAAGATTTAAATTGACACAGGTTATATTGAATAAATCTTGCTTACAAGCAATAGATTTTTTTGAAATATGCAATTTTTTTATTGAGTATTCTTGAAACCTATTTAGTATTTTTTTATTTTACCACTACGATTTCTTATTCACACACTAGTTTATTTTTATTACTTACATGAAAAATCACAATATCGACAAACTACTATTTACACATCGAATGACACAATATGAAACAAACACTCGAATGTCGAACGATCTTGAAAAAAATTGAATTACGAAACACTAGCTCGCCAAGCGAAACAAAAGAACGCTCTTTCGTTAATATTGAAACAATTGAACAACAACATTACGAACGTCAGTATTGACGTAAACATCGCTGGTATTATAAGAAAAACGTATCGACCGGAACAAAAACGGTCGACTTTAACCAGATGTGTGCGCCAGGTGAATGCAAGAGTTTGATACTTTGTTGCCGCGAGCAGCGGTAATTTACACTATCAATTCTTTGGCCCGATGTAAAAAAATAATGTAAATGTGTGAAAATATTTGGCACGCCGAGATGATATTATACAAGGCCAGAGTCGAATTGAGAAATGAAATCAATCACTTTTAACTGTTAACACTCTGTACACGGAAAACCATTATATACATATATCAAAGCTCGACAGGGAATTTAAAAGGGCAATTTTGCAGCGATCGGAATTTAAATTCACATTTAATTAAATCAAATTTAGATATATTTTTTTAACCCGTTACACGCCATTTTTAAAAATAACATTTCAATCCTACGCTGATTACATTGAATGTCATTACTTTAACCATTTACATTCCTAAATAAATATATATTTTTTTCCGTACAGCAACGCTTCAATAGATTTATATCACAGGGTTTGCGTATTTATTAGCATGGTTAAGCGAAATACAGCAAAATGTACTACATTATGATATTTTACACCTTTAACTAATAAGGTACATAATATGGTTTATAAAATAAGGATAATTAAAAATAATTCTCCAACCAGGTTTTATAATGTCGAGCGAGACTCGACATAGGATATGTTGGAGTAGGAAGGTGTTTACTGTCAATACTTGGTGGAATGGCATTATAATAAAATTAATAACACATAGTATTTATTCCACATTGAATTTATTGAGATCAGGACCGGTTTCGTTCATCGCGAGCAATATCAATTGTGGACATTATCGGTTGATAATGATCGATAAATAATATAATATATTCAATGTACAAAAAATGTGTTATTATTTGTATAATAAGATAAATTATTTATATGTGTACCACATGGATCGATTACGTAACAAATGTTAATTATGAACAGAAAAAAAGTAGTTGAAGCAAAAGTACAGGACGTAGAACGTACTCCGCAATTTAAAAATAAAATTTAGATCCTTTTGGCTTGGTCTCAAAAATACATAAAAAGGTTCGTTTAACTTACCACGATCGTTTTTTTCATCTACATATGAATTGTGTTTTATATTATAATCTAAAGAAAATTCTTTCTACGTAATGATGGGGTATTATTTTTGGGGATATCGATTTCATTAATTTATATTAGAATTAGAAGCAACTTAGAACAAGAAGAAGAACAACAAGAAGGACTCATGGAGTTGTAGAAGCCACAAAATGTTGTTGAAATCTTGAGTCGATCAAAAAATTTCGCTCAAATTGATATAAAAGCTGCCATTTACGGGGATTTCTGGAGTCAGATTGTTAGGAAACCCGATATTAAATGAATGTTGGTATATATAAAAAAATCTTTTGCATTTTTCTTTTGTGTTAAAACTCAGATATTTATTTATAAATGGTTCTATATCAAATATCCATGGAAACATTTTCAGCCATTTTTTAGCCATGCCCGCTTTCAATGTTTAGTATGCGAAATCTAATTCAGCTTATCTTAACAGTGGGATTTTCTACGAGAACTGCTTGTTATTCATTTAGCTTATTTTTTTAGCGGTAATTTTAGACTATCAGAAAACTATTCCTCATTAAAGCTGCCCGCACTGGAACTCGAATCCATGTGCTCCGCAACCAAAGCCAGCGACTTAGACTAGTGACGCACAACCTGCGGCCCTCTATGACATTTCATGCGGCCCGCAATCACAATAAATCAATCACCTATTTCCTTTAGAACTTTTTCCGGACGATGGAAGAACAATATAAAACAATAAAATTTACAATTTTATATACACTAAAAATATCGATAATTTAATCAGTTTTACCCATACGACCCTCGAATATCTGAGAATTAATTATCTGGCCCTTCTCCCAAAATGTTTGTACATCACTGACGTAGACACTCAACCACTGACCAGGCAATAAGATAAATATCGATGGCTTAAAGAGTAATATTGTTAACTACACTTTTGACTGAAAATGATTAAATAATGCCATCTTGTATCATGCAATGTGCATGTCTCGTAAATTTTTTATAGCCAAAACATAAGATTTTTTTTACCTCCATTGCCGTTCTAAAATCTACACTGCTAATTATCCAACTTCTCCATCTTGTATTGTTGTTGTTTTTCAGCGGTGGTACAAATAAATCATTTGAAAGGGTTTTTTTTGCTATAACACTTAATTTTAAATTCTCAAAAAAAACAGTTTTACCCTCTCCTGCACAATAGATAAAAACGGAGATTAAAATCGGAGAGAAAATTTTCTCTTTAAACCATCGCTATATAATTATCAAAGTGGCTGCACTATTCATCTACATATATATAGACTTATCGTCGATTTGTTTTTAATATCAGCCTTAAAAATTTCATACACAGCCGTGTATAATTGAAATTCACCTAATAATTCAGTGATTTTACAGCTGCGCAAATCGATTTTCGGCAGAAGTTAACCTAAATGCGTCCCTACACAAGACAAGAATGGAAGATGTGCAACGCGAGACAGAAAATCCTCACATGTTGGGTCACAACGAAACTTAACACAATGACAGCCCACTGACTTCTCACTCAATTTCTTATCCATATGACAATGATAAGATCTGCATCTGAGCACTTTCCAAATTTCAAACAGTTCCATTTCAGTTACACGCTTAAACCATCACATGACACGTCAATCGTAAATGAAAATATATCGTGTTCTATTTTTAAATAATTTAAAATTGGCTTATTTTTAAAAACATTAGGTGAAAAATTTGATTTTCGAACACAGATTGATTCTTTAAACTTATTTAAGTAGTTAAGATAAGCATGTTTTAAAATTAGAATAATTATGTATGGATGACTGTGATATTTTATATTTCCCTCTTAGCCATCCGATATTAAAACTTTATAGCTAATAGCCTACCGCTTGTCCTGGCCAACCTTTCTATGTTGAGGCAAGCTGCACTAATAGTGGCTATGGTTAGTAATAATAAAAATAAATCATAACTATAACTTTAAATACCTCAAACGACACTTGTTGTATCAAATCCACATATATTATAAGATTCAATTCATCAGTTAAAAATGCTTGCGATATGTGATGCCGGTCTTGATCTTTGTTATATATGTTTATAAGTATAACACATTTTTTTTTTACTTATTTAAAAAATACTTTTCCACTAAGAATGGATATTACACATCTTCAAAGTGATATTAGTTACTTGATTATTTATATAAACATAAAATTTTCAAAGTGCAACGTTCATCAATATAAGAACAGCCAACCCTTCTTATATGCTTTTTTTCTACGAGCACTGCTTGTAACTCAGTTGCTCAAACTCACTTTTTGAATAGAGTAGAGACGGAAAGGATACGAGGACTAGTGATAAGCTAATCGCTGTCGCCATGCGTCGCTCGTTGGGATCGGAAAGATTGGAAGGGATTTAACAATACAAACACCCATTGCCTCAGCAGAATCGATTTATTGACTGAAAAAATCTGACACCGACACGGTAACCAACGTCATTAACAACTGCACCACGGACAATGACTGATCATACTATTTCATATTAGTAGTTTTGAGCGAATACAATTGATGCAGTTGGTACTGATCTCACAAAACGTGTTTTTTATGATTTTTCTTGACCGACTCTATTTCCGCTAGGAGTAACATATTTCATTTTAAGCCATACATAAACATATGATTGTGTCTATCTCTTTTGGCTTACATAATAAATTTAAAAGAGTATACATTTTCATCGCAGTTTGATGTCTCATCAAACTTTGTGAGTGATGAATAATCAAACGTAATTCAAGGAGAAAACATTAAAAAGTTTAACGCCTATAAAGTTAAAACAGCTATCTTAAAAGCGACTACCTAAAAGTTTCCTAATCTGCTCATGACAGGCTCAGAAAATAAGCCGATAAAAAAAATTACATTTTAGAACCATTGTCAACGACGCCTAGTGATGTGCTTAAACACACGAAGCGAAGGTATCGCAATACTGGACGAATACATGGATACCGGTATTTCTTAAAATATCTACATCGTGGTTTATTTTCATATGTCATTGAAAAGGCAGATTCATTAATATTGGAATATCTCAATATTGATGAGATATAGCAGGTGTGGCGAGACTTTTATCCTCGCGATCGACTTTTGTTTGAAATTATTGGTGGCGATCGACGAACATTAAAAGTAGTAATTTAAAGCCTATATTAATCTTATTGCCAACCCTTGTTTGACCCGGGCTAAAGAAAGAGATTTTCGACGATAATCGGCTAACTTCGAGATTTTAGCGTGCTGTCCCTGTCACACGACTTGTCTCGCGCGCTTCTTGGGACTGGCACCAGAGATTTGTACAGATCAGATAGGCGATCGACGCATTGGCCACCCCTGAGATATGGGCATGGCTCTTTTGATTCAACGCACGGTGGACAAGTTACCTGTCCCACAACCACCCGTTGTGTATGTGCAGCTAACGTTTCGTGGCGGCACAACGCTGTCGACATGAAATACTTCTGTCTGTTTCACACATCCATGGCCAAAGCAGAGCTGCACGGGACTAGTGTGATTATATGTGTGAAAAAAATCAAGCCGATATTGAGTATCATGTGTATTATCTAAAACAGTTGTGAAGTAATTGAACCAAAGTTTTTTTTTTTTCATTTTTAAGCCAACTTTTTTCATTAAAAAAATAGACGAAAAACCGGGATTCCAGTTTTTAATACCGGAATTACTATTAATAACTGCGTAGAGCGTCTATTATACTGTTAATTTATTGAATAATTTATTAATTTAAATCCATAGTACATACATGACTTAAATAGCTTCATTCTTTTTTTACATCTCGTTCAACTTCTCACGTGAAACATGTTTGACGAATGTTTGAATTCATTGTTAAAATAAAGATACGATCGTAAGATAAAAATAAAGAATTGTTTATGCTATTTGTATTTTAATGTAAAACATTATGTTATTTGAATGTTATTTGAACACTAGTTCATAATTTATGTAAGTAAAGTAATTTACACGATTGATCAATCGATAGTTTAAAATATATAAATTTTCAAATAAAATAAAGATACAACATGTTAATTTAATTCGGTTTTCAATCAAAATTTACACGTTAATATTCTACAATAAAACCTACTAATGCTCTTAAAACAATCTCTTACTATGGAATGATAAAAGTGTATTTATTTGTTTCTTTGGAAACACATCCAAAATCTTTATAAGACATCTTCAATACAAATGTCAAGAGTGTCAAATGAAAAAAATTGAATAAAATATATATAAGGGTCTTTTATTTTATTATAGTTAACTCACGAAAGAAATTCGCTTACAAGAATAATAAATTCTCATCCGACCGCATCTTCATTTCCCATTCCATTTCAGATGAATTGCATTAGAGGGGAAAATTGATTATCTCTGAATAGGCGAGTCAGTTGGGGATGAAAGGTATTATTCTTTCATCCCTTCGAAGAGTTTTATCATGAATTAGGGAATTCGATTCCGAGGCCACTCACTATTTTATAAACGAATTATATATCACATTAGTTTTTATTCTAACTATGTATTTAGAATGATAAATTATTAATATATGTTATTTAAAATGTGTCTAACAACAAAAAACGATAAATTTGTCTGTTGTTACAATCTAACCAAATATACGTACATATAAAGGGTCTTTTTATAAGGACGCTTAGTTTTGAAATGTAAATAAAACAAGTTGTTTGTGAGATTTCGACTAAATTTTAATTTCATTTGTAAGTATATTTTACGGCATTAAATATGTAATATAGCATCAAATGTCTGCCAATATCCATTCATTATAAAATGGGCCATGTCGCTAAAGTTGACTTTTTTGAGAAAAATTGGGTAAACTTCCAACTGCTCCAGAACCCAATCAGGCGTTGTCTGCGGTCGTTTACCTGAAGTTCCTTGGTTAGTTGGATTTTATACGGGTGCAGACATAAGGCCCGATTCAAAATTCGCCAAGTTGAAGTCGCAGAAAAGCCAAGTTCTTGTGAACAACGAGAAATAAGCTGCCTTGGGTTTTCCTGTACAATTTCACACACAGCAGCAATGTTTTCACCAGATATTGTATTTTGATGACGTACAGGTAGGTGTTGGCCTATTATTTACCAAACTGGTTGACTCAAATTTGGCCACTAAACAATGAATAATCTACTCAGCAGGACAAAGTAACATATTTTGAGCGTCCCTATTGAAATACCCTTTAAAAGTAAGTCAACAATGAAAGAAATTAATCTTATTGAAATTTTCGAGAATTCAACGTCATTATTTGAAGTACAAATAAATCTAATTCGCAAAAATACATATTCCTAGCAATCATATAAGATACTTGAAAAAATAAAGTAGTATTTAATAATCTTTCGAAAATAGGAAGCTTACGTTTTCTTACATTCATATTGACCCAGTTTCGTAAAAAAAATATTATAATCAATCTTGCCCCAGTGGGCGCCTGATAAGATCTTGAAATATGTATCAAATGAATAAAAAAACAAAATGAAAAAAGACGCTGGTTGACTCAAATTTGACCACTAAACAATGAATAATCTACTCAGCAGGACAAAGTAACATATTTTGAGCGTCCCTATTGAAATACCCTTTACTATGAACCATTACACACAATATTTAATAATACACAAATCCAACAAAATTATGCAAACAGATGTTGGAAAATCAAGAATATGTTACGGAAATCATACGATGCCGATAAAATCAATGGCAATATTTCCAATTGTATTTACCCTACGATAAGTAGTTGAATTATTTATTATTTAAAATACAAAATGAAGGAAAGGGTAAACTATAGATACAACATATAATTTATTTCTTGCATTGCATATCGGGGTTATCTTTAATGCCTCTGACATCAGATTTTTGCCTACAAGAAGAACAATTTGAACACTTGCAGAATATGCATTTTTAACTTGTTTGTATTAAAGATGCTGTGATTTTCGCCCTTACGCCTATTTCAAAAACACAACTTATGTTTAAATTAATGTATTTTAATTATGTGTTTTTTTAAGTGGTTTCATTACGTAAAAGATATTTTTTAAACTGTTATAATGCAAATATACATTTTACAATGAATCCGACTGCAAACTACTTTATTCAATCGTGATTTCTGAAAGTTTCAAGAATTCGCCGTACATTTTTTCGTTCGTCTACTGTCGTTAAAATGCAAATTCAAAAAAATAAAGCTTACAAAACGATATCTAAAATCAGGTGGAAAAAAGATAGTGAGCATCGCCCAACACGATTTACTAAATAATCACCATAACTTTTGAAGCAAAGAGAACCAAAAAACTAGCATAGATATCTAGACTATCATAACTATGATTAAAAAATACTTTTTATGAAAACCCTACTCGTTAAAATTTCTAAATGATAAAAAATATCTATCTCGTTTATCAAAAATCATTTTGATTATTATTTATAATAACAAAACATGTACACTTATCCCTCTATTTACGCGGTACCCATTTTACGCGGTTTCACTTTTACGCGGTTAGGAAAAAATCACATTTAAAAAAAAAATCAAACATATTTTGTGACACGTGTTACACAATTGTAAAATATATAGGATTAGCAAATAAAGAAATTAAATATTCAACATTAAATGCTTGTTGGAGAGCAGTATGGCCAGAAGTAGTTGAACCTGATCATATAATTCCAGCAAGAGATGAAACATTTAACAACATTTTAACTATAACAAAAGCGTTGGGACAAGGGTTGGAAAATTTGGAATTCAGTGGCATCGATGAATTGTTTGTTAATAGTGAAATAGACGAAGAAGAATTGATTTATATGGTGTCAACCAACGAAAAAGAAAATGTTGAAAGTTGCGATGATAGTGATAAAGACATTACTAATAAACCAAAAAATTTACGTCTAAAGACATTTCTGAAATTTTACAATTGGCCAATAACTTAGAAAATAAAGTTTTGGCTACTGATCCAGTTATTGAACGTGCTGTTAAATTTCAGCGAGACCTTAAAATCCTGTGCGCGCCTTACGGTGAAATTTACCAACACTTAAAAAAAAACACAACACAAAAATTAGTTACGGACTATTTAATAAGACGAGAAGAAGAGCCTTTTTTGAAGATTTTTTTTTTCTGGAACCTATCTTCCGTTTTTGTAAGTGCTTGAAGTCTCGATTTACGCGGTTTAGATTTACGCGTTTTCTCTAGGAACGTATTTACCGCGTAAATCGAGGGATGAGTGTACTTTAGTTTATCAACCTAGTTTTATCGATATTAATAATTAAAGCTACCAAGAAACTTGTACAGTAATAACATATTCAGTGACTTTTATGATGGATTAACTTGAATTTTCCATGTAGTTTTTTGTGTTATCCCAGCCATGATAAGTTATCAGATTAACAGCTTACCAAAACAAACACATTTTGTTTTAAGTTCTAGCAAGCGTGGAATATATTATACACGCCTTGTTTGAAAGTTTCTCCTTTCGAGATAATTATTCTTAAATACAGAGAAACGGGGTAAACATTATGATATTTTCATTCGTAGTGTTAATGTTACTTTCGTGAAAATGCCGTCTTATTATGATTAGTGTAAATCACCCAATTTTATTTAAAATGTTAACAACAGCTTTGAAATTAACATTGTCCTTGTTAAATATAAATATGATTATTCATTTCGACCAAGATCTCTTTTTTAAATTGTATCCTTGTAAAAATCGTTTCAAAAGCTATCAATTGCATGCTAGATAATAAGAAAGCGTACAAGTTGCAGTGCTGGTCTTTTTTTGTAAATTTTAAGCAATCTTTTATTTTGCTAATGCTTTTTATTTTACCCACATAGGCTGACTTGTTTTTTAGAGATATAATTATTTTTATAAGAGCTATGGGTCACGCGGATATTTCTCTATTATATTCTCGGGTGTTTAAAGGTTAAAGAACGGCGTGTGGCGGGTAAAAAAACTACATCTTAATTTGATTTAGCAGTCGACGAATGATATATATAATAGTGTTCCGTGTAAAGTTAATTTAAGATGTACATATGTAGTGGTAAAACGGCGTGAAAAGAGACTGGCAGTTGAATAGAGACAAAAGCAAGGATTGAACTTTAACACAACTTTACTATGTATCCAATGTATTTTTTACGATTTATATATAACTAGTATAATTACCCGGCGTCGCTCGGACTAAATGAACAATAATTATTTAATGTTATATCATTCGACATAATTATATCACAAAATCTAACATCCAAAATAGAGTTAAAATAAAATCACAAACTTTATTTAATTTGATGACAGTCCATCCCCATTCTCGCCCATTAAAATTTCCAAATTCAAGGAAAAAAAATCACATTAAAAGAAATGTCAAATAATACCTTCACGTAAATAATAAACATATGTATTAATAAAAGCCGAAACGTGAATAGAAGATTAATTTATTACATTTTGACTAAATGTCTTCGCCGATAAAAATTCAAACATATTTTCTTTCATATTCGTTTTTATGGCAACTTAATGACCAACAATGCAAAAGGGAATTACAGACCCACATACATACATACACCGTTTCGGTTTTATATATAAGATTCTTAACAATGACTATAATACTATCCCTCGAATGGCAAAACGAAACCAACTTAATGATTGGCCGAAATTGAAAAAAACGTGTTTATGTTCGATGACTGTGCATCCTTACATAGAAACCCTTTTTAAATAAATAATTATAAATGATTAAAATCAATCATGTTTTTTTTGGTTAATACATATGTACCGTAAAACGGAATGAATAGAGACTAGTATAGACTAGAGGTTCATATATTCCTATCATTACAATCTGTATGTTTGTCTCTTTTCACCTGCCAAGTCTCGATTTAACCTCTCTCGTCTCTATTCACCCCTATTCAATGTGAATAGAGACATCGAACAAAATTGACTGTATCTAAATAACGATGGTGAATATTTGAAAAATATTGTCATGAATGTGTATAAGGGCCATAGAAACAAGTTTCAAGCCATTCATATTTGAATTATGTGGCGCAGGTATGAAGTTACATAGTCGTGAAGGGTAAAAAGTGTCTCTATTCACCCCGTTTTACGGTATATTTCTTCGGGCTTTGAAATTTTCATTGTTGCTTTAATTAAGTTATAACTTCTTCCTTACAGCCTTGTACAAAATACCCATTGAACCTCTTTCCGCTTAAATAATGCAAATTTGTTTTCAGAACACGGAATTGTCATGACGTTGAACAATCGCTTCTCAGTTAAGAACCAATTTGGAATACAATAACATAATTAAAATCATATGCAGTTGCAAATAATGAGGTCGGGCACGTAGTCGCGGCATAAATATTAAGTGCCGTGGTATAATTAAATAATCAACGTGAAAACAATGAAGTCTTTAAGTGAAATGGTCATAGTTTGTGAAATAGTGTATGCAATGTTTTGGACATGCCTGTGCGATGTTAACCCTTTTGGCTCGAGAGAGGCGATAGATATATCGGCGCATAAATTTCAAATATAAATTTCAGATGATATTGAAACATAGTAAAAAAAAAATAACACTATAAAACAACGACCGTTTCTGTCAACTCAAATAATAAGATGTCTTCAATATTTATAAATAGTCTATTTTGCTTCAATTTATTTGTTTACTTGCAATCCCAATTGTTTGTCATACCTTGTAATTCTTGCTTAACTTTTAGATAAATATCACTATTTCTTTGTATTTATTATCAGTTGATAATGCTCGCCATGAGCGTCACCGGTCCTGACCCAATAAATTTTATATGGAATAAGTATTAAATTTTTTTTATTATTTTTATTCAAATAATCAAAGTAAAAAGATCTTAAAAATCGTTAATCTCAATTAACATTTATCAACAATTTTGAAAGACGAAAACATCTTTTGTTTTTAAACACCACGTACGTTTTTATACCGTTATTATGTCATACAACATAGGCATAAGGAAGTAGAAATTCTTGTTTTATGATCTTGTTTTATAGGAATTCATTGTTCTATGTTTGTTTAAAACAAATAAAAAATGATCAGTAATTCTTTCAAATATTATTATATGCAGATCAAAACCAGTTTCGCCAAATCACGAGCATTTTTAAATGAACGTTCGTCATGATTTTTATGCATATATTTATAATTATATGAACATATATGTATGTAAGATAAAATTTAAAATAACTTTGATTGTTTCACGTATTGCCTTACTATTTGTGACACGTGCTTCGCCTTATTTTCCACTAACATTCAATGATTTCTTCAACCATTTTAAAAAACTGAAATGAAAACGATATTTCATAAAATTATCTTTAATATTTCAGGTACACAAATACATATATCGCAATTTTTTTTTACATTCTTCAACTATTAAAATTTACATTTCCATTGAGATTTTATGGCATCTTCACTTAAAATTAATCAAGCAAAAAAACACACGTTATTTGTGCTTATTTCTGTACGATAGTTTCAGGAATAGTATTTACAGCAATATCTAAAATCTAAAGCAATGTGATATTACGTAACGTTCATATGTAATATTTACCTTTTTGTCTGATATCTATCTGAAGTGCAATTGCGATTTAGTTAATATTATTATGTATTATGAATTTTGCAATATGTATCTGACGTACTTCGAAGCTGAATACAAATAGTTTCACATCAGTGACAGATATACAATACATCTCATCCATATTTCAAAATCAAAAAGGGTTAAACTTACATCATTGGCCTGTTAGGGATAATTTATACAAAAAATTCCATAATTATTTCAATAAAGATATAACTTAGAAATAAAATTGTTTATTACTGGTGTACATATTTGCAGTGCAGCTGATGGTTTTTATTTTTAAGTAATAATTATAAATCACTCTTAAAGTGTTCACTGTCAATTCTTGGTGGAATAGCATGAGAAAATGCTTGCGATGAGTGAAACAGGTCCTGGTCCTTATATATTTTTTTAAATAAGTACAATAATATCGTATTATGTAACAATTATAGATGTATATTTAAATCGTTGTTTTTATATGATTTTAAATTTTCTGCCGAGGATGCGGACTGTTATTTATTGAGTTAAATACTGAAATATTTTAAATAGTTTTGTTAATTGATGTTTGTTAAAAATAAAATATAAATCATCTAAAGAACAATGACGCAAAATCTCAGATTACATATTTTTTGCAAACAGACAAAATATATTTAAATTTGCAAAAACAAAGATTAAAAAATAGTTTGTCGTACTGAATGAATAATACAGATACATTTCAGCAAAAGGATTTCTTGAGATTGTATTGTTATTGGGAAAGAATAATGAAAGATATTTGTCGATTTTTTATAATCATTGACTAGTGGACACGCATTTGGAATATGAAAACTCTAAAAATTATAAGAAATTGTTTGTATTTATTCCACATTTAATTTCCGGACCGGTTACGCTCATCGCGAGCATTGACAGGTTTTCAAGTATTGACAGTAGACATTTTAAAAGTGATATGACAACTTACGCAAGTTGGCACATTGTGTCTTATATTTTAACTTGTTTCCACACAAGATATTATGTTTCTTGCTGAAAAAACATAGTTTTTTTTTTTTTTTGTATATTTCATATTATAATATCGGTGGCCAAAATTGCTATACGTTACCCTATTTTTGCTTTAGCTACAGATATGCAGGTGATTTGCAATGTTACGTCTCACATTGTCGCATTACTTTGAAACGCTTTGAAAACTATCTCGACGATACAGTGTATGCAATATTTTCAGCACGCCACACATTCTCAATATGAAACTCAAATATTTAGACGTTCTAAAGTTGCTAATTTGTATCGTATACAATGCTAAAACGGCCTTCCATCAAACCGCAGTGATAATCTATAACGTTAATGCGATGTTTTATACGTATGTAATATCGATGGCTTAAAAAGTAATGTTGCTAACTCCACTTTTAGCCGAATATAAAATATCATATAATTCAACAAAGTTATTATCTTATATATAAAACCGAAACGGCGTATGTATGTATGTGGGTCTGTAATTCCCTTTTGCATTGTTGTTGCAAGTTGCCATAAAAACGAATATGAAAAAAAATATGTTTGAATTTTTATCGGCGAAGACATTTAGTCAAAATGTAATGAATTTGTCTTCTACCAACTTTTTCCCGGCTTTTATTAATATAATAATGTTTATTATTTACGTGAAGGTATTATTTGACATTTCATTGACAGCAAATTAGATTTTTTCCTTGAATTTGGACATTTTAATGGGCGAGAATTGGGCTGTCATCAAATTAAATAAAGTTTGTGATTTTATTTTAGCTCTATTTTGGATGTTAGATTTTGTGATATAATTATGTCGAATGATATAACATTAAATAATTATTGGTCGCTTAGTCCGAACAACGCCAGGTAGCAATACTAGTATAATATAAAATAACTTTGTTGAAGTTCATTTTAATATAAAATTTTAAATAACTTTGATTATTCCGCGTCTTTTGTTACTAACTGCGACATGTGTTTCGCATCTTCGGACTTAATATCACAAATTTGGCTTAAGTAATAAAGCAATTTAAAATGATAAATTACAAAATGTAGTATGGGATTTTTCCTTTTACGGGAAAGAAAGGAGGGAGGAAACAAAGCAAACAAATAATTATACTTGTAATGACTTTAGCATTACAAAATATTAACTAATGAGATGCAATCAATTGGGAAGGGTTAATCGTAATGGAAATTGATATAACAGCGCGAGCAACCTATCGTATTTAAGATAAATTTTAATAATACTCCTTTACTGTTGATACTTTTATTTATTTCTAAAAAATAAATGGTTGTCTGTAAAGTCGGTTTACGGACGATAGTTTAACGTGACAACGTCATAAGAAAACATTGATGAAATGATTGCATACTTTTATGAATAAAATGGAATCATTTTTATTGAATTATCATTATTTTGTATGGATACGAAGAAGGAGTGAAATGAAATCTACAATTTTTTATTGATATATTTTATTCGCACTCATTAATTCAAGGATTATTGCCGCAATTTTTGTTGTAATATAAACAATGAAAACCACATTAACATTTCACTTCACTTTATAAACAGTTGTAAACAGATCACGTGTAGGTACTGTAGGTGTATAAGTTGTGTGCTGCCGCTGTCTCTTTTCTACTCAGACGCATCGACCAATCGAGTGGAAGAGAGATAGATGCGGCACAATCCGAACGGTAGGCCGATCGTGCCTCTCTATCGCTTATCCGCGCTCTCGCTCGCACGCTTGCCTTCGGCGTAACGCGACAAACGGGACAATGGGTCATGTTTTTTCGTGCGTGCAGCGGGCGTTCATCGATTTATAAGACGTTGTCACGTCAAAATTATAAACCATTCATTTTTTAACCCTTTATTATATAAATAGCACAATACGATTGTAGTTCCACACATTTAAGCTCCATAAGAAGTAGGTAAATAAACATGCAAATTCGTATAAAATGATATCTCAATTGATCCATTTCTGATATTCATGAATTTCACTTCAACTTACTATATTATGATAGAAGTTTTCTATAGGAAGCGTTCTAACTACTGATATATCAAAACGTTCACCACACCTTTATCCACTCTTTTGAAACTCGTCCAACAATGCTTTCAATTGGCCCTGTTCTTTGGTTTCCTTTTGTGCTTTTATTCATGCCCCTTCCGCATTGGAAATTTTCTTTTTTTTCCTCAAATTCCTTTTCAGATCAAAGTAGGGCTTTTCCGTAAATACATGCAAATCTTATACAGATGCAAAATGGATTTCTTATTGAAAGAATGTCTACAAAATAATATTATTTTACCATTGTCGTGTGTTCTTTATATCGCCCGATTCAATGCATTAATATCGAAAACATGCATTTCTCCACATTTAATCAAACATTCACCTAGCCATATTTAGGTAAGTCATTGCAATTAATTGAATAATCTAAAAATAATGTCAAATTATCAGTTTCTGTGGTCTAGTCTAGTGGTAAATGCTTTCTTTTAACGATCAGGTGGGACTGGATTCAAATCCCAGCAAGATCAGATTTTTTTAAAATTAAAACAGATATCTAAAACTTGGGTGTAAGTTTTTCTCGACTGATTCAAAAAATTCTCATCGAGTTGATCTTGCAAGACTTTTATTTACGCATTGACATTGGCTTTAACGTCATTTTAAAAAAAAAAAATTAAAAAGAAATATATTTACCATGAATATTTGCTTTTTTGTTTCTTAAAGAGACATTAATAATGGGAATTTAAAATGGTTGACTGAGGTAACTCCACGGCTTCGCTCGATATTTTTAAGGGTGGCGTGTTATGAGCTTCAGATCTAAAATACAAACATTTGAACACAATGGCAATATATTTTAGTCCTACAGAAATTTGAAGCAAATGGAAGCAAAGGTTCCAATCTTGGAAAATTAAAAAAATAGCATGTGAACGCAGGAATATAGAACAGCTCATTATGCATGTGGTGAATAGATATTTGTAGCGTGAAATGTGCATTTGGTACAAAAACCATTAAAATGTTATTACCATACAAGAAATCACATAGCAAAATTGCCGCTCAGTTGATTTTGACATCTTACTTTCAATTAAATATAAACATAGATTTTTCCACGATTTGTACCACGGACTAATCAAAGTTTATTCAAATTTTATTGAAATATTTATTTAAATAATAAATAATAGCTGTAATGCCAATGCGCCAAATATTTTTAATTGTGAAAGTCATACCAGTCATCGATGATAAATAATCTTCCAATGTCACTTTTTCAATTGAAAAGATCTGACCTTGCTGGGAATTGAGCCCGGGCCCACCAGATCGATAGAACAAAACTCTTGCTACTAGACCACAGGGACTGACGTATTTTTAAATGAAAATCCACCAAGTTACCGCCGATTTCAGAGAAAGTAAACATTCAACTGTTTGGGCGCTAAAACAGCACGTCGATATTCATAATTTTAATATCTTAAAAAATGAAGCCAATGAGTGCATGTTTTTCATAGTACAGATAATGTTTTAGCCCTGTTTTTACAAATAGAAAAAAAAACTAAAATTCTGCAGTTAACTTATGTAACTGCAGTAAGTTAGTTTTTGGGTTTTTCTCCGAAATGCTTCTCTTCGTAAAAAGCTTTCTTTGCTTCCAAAGTCCTCATTTATGAACATTTAATCCTAAGAGCTATTGCTCGTCTTGTACAAGTTGACAAAGCCGTTAGTATGCAAATAATATTTTTTTAATTACGTATTGTGTTTATGTAATTATAACACGTTCACCTTGATCGCAGTTCACATGAGATGAATACCTGAACATAGTTCATGAGCAATCTGTATATTTTTCCACGGTCAAATCTCAGCCACTGATTTCATACCAATTTCGCTTAAGCATTAAATTTGATCACACAATGAGTTTACTCCACATTAAATCTAAGACAATGTAGAAATTAATAAATGAAAATATCTATTTTAAAAACTGCATCGTATTTTGACAAGAAGGCACAATTACATTTTGAAATATTATACATCAGAATAAATCAAGAGCAATATTGTGATTTCTTATATATAACTAGTATTGCTACCCGGCTTCGCTCGGACTAAGCGACCAATAATTATTTAATGTTATATCATTCCCAAAGAATTACAGACCCACAGACATACATACATACATACGCCGTTTCGGTTTTATATCTTCTATCTATCTATATATATAAAAATGAATGTCTGTATGTATGTCCGCTATGGACTACTAAACCGCTCGACCGATCGATGTGAAACTTTACAAATTTTTCGAGTTCACTCCTTCGAAGGTTTCTGGCATACCCTCCCATACGCCCCCAAACCCCACCAAACAACCCCCTCCCCCCAAAAATTGATATCGATTTTTACAAATTTCTAGAGTACACATCCGCGAAACTTTCTGGCGTACACCCCCTCCGCCACCCCCCCCCAATCCCTCTTATTATTGCTGGCGTAGCAACGCGCGCAGGGTACAGCTAGTATCTTATATATAATAATCAATATATGTTGGTTTGTTTGTTCGTATTCTATGCTATACCATACCGTTTTTCCGATCGCAATGAAACTTTGACAAACTTTTTGTTTGCACTTACGCGGTGGTTTTCGGCATAGTAAAAATCGTTAACAATAGGTGTTTTATATACAAATCAATGTTTTTTCATATTTTATGCGCTGCCATACCGTTCATTTCGACAACTTATTGATTGACTTACGCAAATGTCAAAGACAGTATCATTCGGTGGGTGGCGCGTGTGCCGTACCATAGACAATCGGAAAAAGACAACAGCAAACGTAAAACGGAAAATTATAACAGCACTTATCTTATTGAATGAATTGAATGAAATTTACTCGGGTGAACTCCATTACAAAACGGTCAGCAAAATAAAAGTAGAGTAATTCATCGATAACTGATATGAACAGTTTTACAGCTTGTTTTACTAAATTGAAGTCATCACTTTGTAGTTTGTGTGTTTTTACATTTTTTTTTTAAAAGCATTCACGTGGTAGAACCTTTGCATTCTGTTAATTCACTGACGTAACAGAAACCTCTCCATTTAAATTAGTTTACAGAATATTTTCGATGGTTTCGGCGGTAACTTTGTGGAAGCTCATTTTAATATAAAAAAAATTTATTAAAATAGGTATTTTCAGAGGCATCTTCAGACTTACTATCGCAAAGTTTGCTTTAGTTGTAGTAAGTACTGAAGATGCGAACTGAAAGTGTTGAATAATCAAAGTTATTTTAAATTTATAAACGTTTACAGAAACTTACAGCTATTACTGCATTTTATTACAAAACAATCGAAAAACCTTTTTAATAATAAAAACTTCTGGATTAAAAATAGTTATTTTTGAGCTTCACATTTCACATTTGCAATGGTTTCTTTAGTTGTAGAGTACTTTATCTTATTCCATGATTTTTATACAAACATTAATATTTGGCAAAAAAAAAATTAATCCCAATTATTCTCTCGCGGTTCTCAAAATATGTACAGTCCTCTCAAAAACAATGCGTGGGCTGCTGTGAGGGGGCCATATCCCCCGGGATATTGTTCTTTTTTGAGTGTTGTTAATATATTCAGCTTAGATTTGTTTTAAATTTGATCTGGGAAAAGTTTGCGCTGGGTATATTTTTACAAAATCATAAAACAAAATATGTTACATTTTAACCAGTACTTGCTTACTTTTATCCCGTAAGCAAAAAAAATATTCATTATGATACGAGTTTTATGAATTTTTAACAGCTACAATGTGGACCGTAAATTTTACATCCTGGTAACATTTTTATAATTTTAGAAAAATGTGTTTATTGTTGTTTTTTTCTACAACTTAAGTTGTGATAATGAAGTGAATGGACTCTTAAGGGGGTATTCTGATTATTGTGACATTTCATAGTGTATTTAGTATTTATAATTTATATAAAAGTGGTTGTTGCAAAAATTAACTAATCCCTTTGTAAACAAGCAGTAAAAACTTTCAATAGATTCGGCCGTAACTTTGTGGAAGTTCATTTTAATATAAAATTTAAAAAAATATATTCCACGTATTGTGTTAATAATTGTGACACGTATTTTGTCTCTTTCAGATAAAATTAGCTAATCAGTCCTCTCCTAGTCTTCGTACCCTTTCAAGCCCCACTCTCTTCAAAAACGAGAGGTTGGACAACAGAGTGGCAAACAGTTCTCGAAGAAAACATCATGTTGAGATAAAATCCGTCCTTCGTAAAAAGGAGTCCATATGCTCCACGTTGGGATCTGACATGGTGAAAAAAATGCTTAAATTTGCTTTAATTTCCGAGTTGCTGCACTTTTCCTTGGAAGGTCAGTGTTGCTTAACACCCCTATAATAAAAATGAATAAGTGGCAAAACCCAAACCTATCCGATTGATTGCATCTCATTAAGTAATATTTTGTAATGCTAACGTCATTAGTAGTATAATTATTTGTTTGCTTTGTTTTGATTCTATAACCCCCTCCTTGCTTCCCGTAAAAAGGAAAAATCCCAAACTCGATTTTGTAAATTTATCATTTTGAAATATTATAATCAATCTGGGTTCATTTCTTAAGCAAACTTTGCGATAGTAAGCCCAAAGATGCCTCTGAAAGAGGCGAACACGTGTCACAGTTAATAGCACAATACGTGGAATAATCAAAGTTAATTTAAATTTTATACTAAAATAAACTTCCACAAAGTTACCGCCGAATCCATTGTAAGTATTAAAAATGAATCCGTTAGTACGTGGTGAATGTTGGCTTAGTGCAAAAATGCAATCACCGCTCAGAAGTGAGTGAGATTCGTGCGTATGAAAACTTTGAAATCCGCTGGCTTAATGGACGCCAAAGTTTGGGAAAAAATGTTATCGCGAATCCCCGAGAGAGAAACATTCTTTTATCCGACGGTGGTATTATTTTGAGATTAACAAAATGGAAAGTAAACAGCGGATTTTTTTTTCTAAAAAGCCTTCGTTTCACAGAAAATTACCACCACGTTTCATTGTTCAAACAATTTACCAAAGGAAACACGTCTTCTTTAGACGTCATACCGTCACAGAACAAAAGACATCCGAGTACTTGGTTAGGGCTTGGAGAGGCAATCAAGCAAAATACGCAATCTGTGATTACGAAGTCTTAATAAAATTATCACTTATACGTTTAAGTAAAAATAGCTAACGCAAAACGTACGCTTTTTTGCTACATACATATATTGAAATTTTGACACTCAAACACCCGGTATTTTTTTGGAAAAGTTACGAATATACCCGCACATTTTGCACCTTTGATTGGATTCACGTGAAAGTTTATTTATTATACGGATTTCTTTCAAACAAAAAGTGCCAGGAAGAATAAAGTTTTGTTTGTGAAAGTTTATAATAACTGGTCTTTAAAAATACTATGTGGGTATGTAGTTAAAAAACGAATCTTTCGCAATTTTGGTGGCTCCATACATAATAACCTAATTAAAAGTTAAATTTTATAAAAATTACCCATTTATATGTCGGGCAATAATATATTCAACGACCTTCATTGTATATTTAAAATGAAAATCAACTCAAAAATATTTTTATCTAGTGTTCTGAAGCAGTGCTTGCCGTATTTCTAAAGTTATAATCGGCAAATTTGAATCAAAAATCCACTGACGCAACAAACCTTCTTGTGTAGTATACAGAAATAATAAATGCAAACCCAATTCGTCTTGCGTTTACAGGTGCCGATATGTTGCGATAGGCGTAAAAACGCATTACTGCGGGACCGAGTGTGTGTGCATTGCGGCAATACGCGTTAGTTCAGGACCGGGTGTTTGAGTGTTATTACTAAATTGATTTACCTATTCCAAAATAAACAAAGTTTAAATTTCAGCTCAAGCTTCATTGCTCAGATTTTTTGTTTGCCGTTAGCTAGCTGTCGTGTGTATATGTATGATGACGGTTAAGTGTCCATTATATTTTCTTTAATTATTGACTGAAAAACAGTATTCTATATTGTAACCACTTGTTCAGAATCAAACAGCCCTGGTATATTTCTTTATATCGTATTTTGAGACAAGGGCCAAAATATTTTGTAATTCCCTATTGAACCTCAAAATTCTTTCCATTATACTCATTATATGAACATTTTATTGAAACCGAATTATAAATAAACGTGTTGTACAAAAACATGTCACAGTTCATCAACCGTGCTATATCAAAACGTATTGTATATAACCTTGTTATACTAGGCCCAAGTGAACTATCATTTTATTCAATCTTTTGTTTTGTAGCAACGCATTGTTTTCCTTTCATTTCCCAGATTACCTACTGATGAAAATTTTACGTGGAGGCTCTATTATTCTACTTTACTGTTACACAGAAAAAGGCAAGTGATGAACATAAACAGGCCAACCCTTTAATGGGAACTTTGCTGTAAAAAATAAATACGCGATAAATTCACCGGGAAAGAAATCGCCTGGGGAGCGATACATTACGTAAGCACATACGGTTCGAGTGTTTTTCACAACATTTTCCAATTAAAATGGGCGTATTCATGTATTTTCTATAAAAAAATATATACTATAATCAGTATATAGTATCCTTGTAACATGATCTGAAAAACAATTCGAAATACTTGCTGAAATCTTTATATTTTGTATGCTTTGGAAACGATGAAAAAGTCTTAAATTATAAATATGTTTTAAAATAAAAGACTAAGTAGTGCTCACTGTCAAAACTTGGAATTGCATTATACACAAAAATAATAGCACATTTTTTTGCGCTTATTCCACGTTAGATTTATTAGGGTCAGGACCAGTTTCGCTCCTCGTTCAGTCACTCACGAATCCATCGATAGTAATAAACATACATACTTGTAATAAATGTGTGTATTGGACGATGGCGTAATCTGAAATAGTTATCAAACATATATCATATAATTTATCTGTTAATTTATTGTAAATTTCTAAGAATTCCATAATATAGTTGTATTTGATTTTCTCATTTTCTAATTTTGACAATAAAAAAAATTAGTGCCATTTATAATCGAGGTTCCTAATACGGTTACCTAGTACATAGAGTAACGATGTGTCATATTTAATTTTGTATTAAAAGATCTTCAACAAAGCTTCCGCATAATTTACGGAAAGTTGTTCGTTTCCTCTTGCATCCGTACTTTTCTGCACATTTGTCACCTTGATTAGTTTCTTAGTGTTATTTAAATTTATTTCTGGACTATTCAGAAGTGCACGTGTTAACTTCCCGACACGTAACAATAGCCGTCGAATTGTTTGTGTATAACAAGAACATATTTCTAACATTTAGCAGCGTGTGTGCTAATCGCGCGCTGTTATGACACAATAATATGGGAGCGTTATGAGTGTTTCAGCGATACGAGAGTCTGTGATTAAGCCATGTTTTGTTTACTCGCCAAACAACTGCGGCTCTAAAACAAATAAACTGGGTTGCGCTTTTTTAACAGAGCACTCAGAAGCGTTTTTTTCGTATTATATTATTTGCTGATACCGTAAGCGATTCTGCTATCTTTTGGTAAATTATTTCAAAACTGAATACTAAACGGAATTTTGTTTCAGTGGTCAACGTCATCTGAAACGGATCTCATGAATTCGAGCTTCAGTACGAGCAGATTCATGTATCAATTGAATTACTCAACTCTGTTTGAAGTCATGGATCACCGGTCAAAGCATGCTCAATGCAAAATTCTGGGCAACTTGGTTTTATAGCCCACGCCCAACAGTACTCTAATCACGTCATATGGAATTGGTCTCGAATGAATTCCCAACGAGCAAAACTGTTTTCTGCTATCCGTTCTCACACTCAATAGGGCACACTGACTTGGTTGCAGCTACTTAATTCGTTGCATTAAAAAAAATACTAACTTTTTTGGGTTGCGGTTTATATACGGGATACTTGTACAGGTACCAACTTGATTTCAGTGGCTGAGCTGGTCACTGTCTATGATTTAGCCTTTTTTTTCAAGCACACAACGGTTCAAAATCAGTCCCGTTCAGATATTCTCAGGCGATGAATGTAAGGGTCAGACTGTTTTTCGGTCGATAGCATTGTGAAATGTGGCCATGAAACATTGACTTCATGTTCATAGCGGGTGGAGGTGTGAAAATCAACTTCATCTCTGTGGTGTCTAAAATAAAATTCCATACCTATTCGACCCTTAAATTGTGACGTAGCGACAGCGACTAACTAACTAACTACAAGTCCTGTCCCAGACTAATCATTTCTATCCTTACTAACTGAGAATCAATCGATTCTCGTAGAACACTTTTATTAAAATAGCTAACTCCATTAAAAATTCATCTAATCCACATTGGTAGTAGACGTGGTTAAATTGAAAAACTTTTAAGCTGGATTGGCAATCATTGTTGGATTTGATAAAGTGATGATCAGCTAATATTACTTCAGTTCTGAGCATTTCTAAATATATGCTATTGGCAGAAAACCTTATGCACTCCTCAATATATTATTGTTTTCCTTCTAGAAACTCCTCAATATATTGATTGAGTAGGCATTTACTTGGTAGAACTCCATTAAAATACGGTAAGAAAAATAAAAATGCATTTTAGTTCTATTGATTGAGTAGGCATTTACTTGGTAGAACTCCATTATAATACGGTAAGAAAAATAACAATGTATTTTAGTTCTACATAAATTATTTTATATATTTGTTGATAGATATTTCGGCTTACGCCTTCGTCAGAACTAGAACTAACGAAAGCATAAGCCGAAATAGCTATCAACAAATATATAAAATAATTTATGCAGAACTAAAATATATTGTTATTTTTCTTACCGTATAACTCCTCAATAGATATGAGAAATTGATTATTATCACAGGGTTTGCGGATTTATTAACGCGGTTAAACGAAATACCGAAAAATATACCACATTATGACATGCTACAAACTTTAAATAAGACACACAATCCAATAAATACGGTCTTTTAATTTTTCAACCAAGCTTTACAATTTCGGCAGGACTCGACACAGGAGTTGTGCGTTACCTATACGAGTTAAACACCTTAAAAACGAAACATACACCAACAATGTATTTTGATAATTAATTAATTATAAAGGGTCTTTTTATAAGGACGCTTAGTTTTGAAATGTAAATAAAACAAGTTGTTTGTGAGATTTCGACTAAATTTTAATTTCATTTGTAAGTATATTTTACGGCATTAAATATGGAATATAGCATCAAATGACTGCCAATATCCATTCATTATAAAATGGGCCATGTCGCTAAAGTTGACTTTTTTGACAAATTTGGGTAAACTTCCAACTGCTCCAGAACCCAATCAGGCGTTGTCTGCGGTCGTTTACCTGAAGTTCCTTCGTTAGTTGGATTTTATACGGGTGCAGACATAAGACCCGATTCAAAATTCGCCAAGTTGAAGTCGCAGAAAAGCCAAGTTCTTGTGGGTTTTCCTGTACACTTTCACACACAGCAGCAATGTTTTCACCAGATATTGTATTTTGATGACGTACAGGTAGGTGTTGGCCGATTATTTACCAAACTGGTTGACTCAAATTTGGCCACTAAACAATGAATAATCTACTCAGCAGGACAAAGTTACATATTTTGAGCGTCCCTATTGAAATACCCTTTACAACTCTATTTGCTTCGAGCGTACCATAGTTTTATATACACAAAGTCGAGCAAATACTTGTACATTTCCATACAATGTTGACAATAATAGAGAACGCAAAGCGAGGGCTTTTTGCTTAGCCATTTATATCAACGCTTAACAAACAAGGCAATGTAGAATTCATTGTGTATATTATCAATCATAAATTGACGTTATTTGTTTCCGCTTAACCAAGTAGAAAATACAACACAATTTGACTGGCACTAGAAGTAAACATATAACGAAATGGTATTCAAATTTACGTAATTGACTCAGACGTTTAAATTATGTAGATAATTTGTTTTCAAATAGCGCGAATTAATTGTAACTATTGTCTTGGCATTTAGCAAAATATCGTTACGTTTCTTCTACAGATTTGGATATAATGCGGTGTTATCAATAACTTTTACCACCAGTATGTAAAAGATAATCATCTCAACTGTAAGCTTCTCACTGACAATACTAAATAAAAATAATAAAACATTTTTAGTACTTTTTCCACATGAGATTTATTTCATCAGGACCGGTTTCGCTCATGGCGAGCATTATCAACTGATAAGGAATACAATAAAACAGTGGTATTTATGCAAAAGTTAAGTATGAAAACAAGGTATGACAAACAATTGCTTAGTTGATTTAGCAATTGTTTGTCATACCTTGTTTTCATACTTAACTTTTGCATAAATACCACTGTTTTATTGTATTCCTTATCAGTTGATAATGCTCGCCATGAGCGAAACCGGTCCTGATGAAATAAATTCATGTAAAAGTACTAAAAATGTTTTATTATTTTTATTATAATGCCTTTCCACCGAGTATTGACAGTGAACACCTTAAAAGTGACAATACTTAGTTTAAAGTTATAATTATTTAAGAAATAATAAAACATTTTTTGTACTTATGGTAATAAAAATGGTGAATCTTTTCTATTGGACTTTTACGTTATTTTGTGGATTTATCTTAATATTTAAACATTGCGCGGAAGCTTACTATATAAAATAAACTCGCTATGAGCGAAACCGTTACTGATCTAAATAATGGTTTTCTGTAGAATAAGTACAAAAATGTTTTATTATTTTCCTTATATATTAACGAAGTGATAAACATGCTTAGTAGCAATTAGTTTTAGCTTCATTAAGAGCAGAATATTGATTAAAATATCCCCTTTTCTATTTATATTTCATTAATTGAATATGCTGACGATGAGCGAAGTTTTAGTGAAATTAATATAACGCCTTTCTACAAAAAATTGACAGTCAACACCTTCAAAGTTATTGTGGAATAGAAAAGGTACTTATTACAGGATTTGGCATTTGCTTTTTTTATTATGAACGCATTTATTGGTATATTTTTTTATCTATATAAAGAGCATAAAATTTTATAAATTCCAATAAATTTTATTAACACCAAACTACAATATTTCAAATTCTGTTTTTGTTGTACAATGTTTTCAACTAAGTATGTCTATGGCGTATTTTTAAAAATCGCTTTGTGGCATTATGACACCGTTTTATGCTAAAACTCATACAAAAAGATTAAGTCACGTTACGTTGAAACTTTGTTCCCGTGGCATTTACGTGATTCCATTAAATAAAGGCTTTACTGATTCATCGCACATTATTGTTTCCGTTTACGGTCGTAGCGAACTGCCCGTAGACCATATAGAATAGCGTAGAGCCGTAGAACATCCCTCGGGACAAAAAGCGCATTATATCCGCTCGAGACATACCATGACCCATATATCTGCCGATGTGCTTAAATAAAGGGTGATATAATACTTAGTAAATAATCATATCTAAATGGATAAGATTGTTATGTGAGCTTAAATTGCGTGCTTATAAGAATTCTCATTTCTATTTTATCATAAGTGTGGCGTATCTTCAACATCAATGAATTTGTTGACAAATACAATGAAACAAAAAAGTAATTAAATTTTAATTAATTCTAAGCAATCATTAACTGCTAAGAATGCGTTTTAACCGTTAAAGAAGTGAATAAATCTATACAGAATGTAATTCAACATAATCTTGCTTTATTATTAATTAAACATTGCGATATTTAATCTGAAGATGTCTCTGAAGGAGGCGAAACACATGTCGCAAAAATTTAACGCAACACATTGAAAAATAGAAGTTATTTTATATTTTATATTGATTTTCATTCATTCTACTGTTTGAACCATAAGTACGTTCATACTTCCTTCAAATGTTAATTTCATATCTTACGGAAACTATATCATACATAAGATGATAATCTGTGTAAACCAAACTTATTAACAACGGTCAGTTTCAAACAAACACTGTTGTTATACATTTGTTCTAAAGATTTGATGATTATCAACTACTTTTGCTGTAAACGTATCAACCAAAACTGTCTCGTATTTTTCATGAATGCCAATTTGTTTTATTTTATAAAAGAGATGTAGGGCCAGTGTTTTATTTTTTTTCTCTCCAATGTAGGATGCCTCAACATATTTCAAAAATTAAATAAAAACTGTTACAATATTCTTAAATGAACTTTTTTGTATTCATTAAGTTAACCTATAAGAATAATCATTGGTTAAGGATTTTATGACATTTTTTATGTACATTCAATTTGATCTAGAAGCGATGCCATTCATTATCAAGATAGTTATTAAAAGTTTAGTTAAATAAAAAATCAATTTTAAGCAAAGTTTTGAGAAATACTAGATATATAATAATCATAAACTCAACAATGAGGAAAAATAGCGTGTTTCACGTGTTTATAAATTAATAACCATAATATAATATATACCTACCACGGCAAAGCTTATTTTTTCTGTTTTCATATAAATTTACAATGTATCTAAGATGATGCAGTCATAAGGCCAGGCCAACAGTGTTGGAGAATTGAAGAAAGCAACGGAAAATATTCTTCATTAAAATCTTAAAATTTTTAACCATATTTAAATCAAAATTTCATCAAATTACTGTGTGCCTCAGCTCAAAAAACGATGGTATTTATTTTTTTATCGTGAAAAATGCGTGATATACTTTTTCCATGTAATTATATAACAGAACTGTTGAAAAATTTTCACTACTAATAAGCTTTTTTTAATTCTAGACTATAAGAGACAACTCAAGGATTCGTTGGATCTGTAACTCAAAGATCTGTTAATTCGAGGATTATAACTGTGATAAACTTTCAATGCTACGACCTTAAGACGATGACCTACTTTGATAAAGGGCTAAGGCGGTGTCAGGGAGATTAGCTAGAGAATATAACGAGGTAATCATTACGAATGGTGGAGTTAATACAGCTTTCATCCATATCAAACACCTCGAGTGAGCTTCGATCTAAAAGATATAATCTCAAGCCCAAGATCATTATTCTAATTTGGAGTAGGATACTTTACATCATAATAACTTACTTTCCTTTATATTACCCGTTTAATTTTCTGTAAAACACATGGCCTCAATATACTGGTCTTAGTTTTTAAGTCAAAAATCGGGTGTTTTGAAGAATAAATGGATATCGATATACATATATCAATCGACTGAAAAAAAATGTTTACCGTTATTCCACCTAGGTTTTTCGTAATTGAAAGAAAAAAACAATACTTAAACTTATTTACTTAAAGTAATACTTTAATACAAAATTCAAAATATTCAAATTTGATATTGAAATTCCATCAAGTATCTTCAGAATAAATTATTAATTAATACTTTAATTGATTAGTAAACGAATATCGTAAAGTGATAAGATCGATTAATAAAGGTTAATGTGTATTGATTGAGTTGGCATTTACTTGGTAGAACTCCATTATAATACGGTGAGGAAAAAAACAATGCATTTTAATTCTACAGAAATAGATTTAAAATACATTGTTATTTTTCTCACCGTAGTATGCTAATGTGTATTCATGATTGATTATCTCATAACAAGGTTTGTTGATTAAACTCTTACAACTCCTACGTCGTGTCTAGCTCGACATTGCTTAGGACTTAGTAGTTTAGGTAACGCACAACTACTATGCCTAGTCCTGTTTGGTATTGTAAAAATTGGTATAAAAATCATTTTTTAATTATCTTCATTTCAATACCTGTATTTATTGGATTGTGTGCCTTAGTTAAAGTTCTTAACATGTCATAATATGTTATATTTTTCGGTTATTAATTTTACTATTTTAATAAATACCCTGTGATATTGATCATTTTAACGCCTCCTGCCAGTTTACGACGATATATTATATGTGTAATAAGTGTGTTAACATCTTGACAAAGGCTATTTTGATAACTAAGCGATGATTTACAAAAACAAAAAAAAAACAAAAACTCGACTATATATATTTTCTGACATCGAAAAGATTTCAAAAATAGAACGTTGCTATTTTTCGTTCAAATTATGAATGCGTAAACGAATCATAAATGATACAGCTTGGAATGTCACGAAGAAAATATGCGTTCTAATGTTTATAAAAAACGAACCAATAATTTGAGAAAAAATGAAAAAAAACAACGTTTTTGTTAATGTGTATGTGACTATTCTATTGTTATTTAAGTATGTGTTTATTATCGCAGTGCGGTTGATATTTCCTTATCTTCTTCACACAGTCTTAATTGTGTTTCTCACACCATTATAAAAAAAAACGCTAGTTTGATTTTATATCTCGCTCACTTTCTTTATTAAGCATGTGATTAAGTGAGAAATTGAAAAATACACCTGGTAAACATATACTTTATATACATACATATATGTCACTTTTAAGGTGTTCACTGTCAATACTTGGTGGAAAGGCATTATAATAAAAATAATAACACATTTTTAGTACTTTTACCACATGCGATTTATTTCATCAGGACCGGTTTCGCTCATAACGAGCATTATCAACGCAAGAGCATTATCAGCAAGATCAGTTGATAATGCTCGCCATGAGCGAAACCGGTCCTGATGAAATAAATCTCATGCGGAAAAAGTACTAAAAATGTGTTATTATTTTTATACATATATGCGACACAGTTAAAAATCAAGTTGTTAATACGGGATAATTTGAATCAAAAAGATGTCTAAATATTTGATGGACTTTACAAAAACCTTAAATCTAACAACGACATTTACAGATAACAAATTTGTTACCGTTAGATAATAAAACAAACATAAGCTAACTGCTTGCTTCTCAGTTGCTCAACCTCTCTTTTTCGAAGAGAGAAAGAATACACAAGATATAACTAGGACATGACTTGTGGTTATACTAATCCACCTCGCTACGTAGATGGTAGACATCTAAGCTGGTTTTTACCGTCACCACTAGAGACTCCAATTCAAGTATCAAGTACTCGATACTCGAGTATACTCGTCCATTTTTCAAGTACTCGATACTCGAGTAATTTGAAAAATACCCGAGTAATACGCGTAATATATAAATGAAGATTTAATTCCAAATTTTATTTTGTTTTAAACAGCGGACAGAAAAACTAGATAACGCAATTAAATTGATTGTTAACTTTTAAACCCACAAGTCCACAGCAACTGAGAGAGTTTTTTCTACTGCTGGAATAAAAAAACAAATCTTCGAACCAAATTAAAATTTGAGACGCTTAATTCTCTATTATTTTTGAAATATATATTTCATAAATTGAAATTAATGTAATAATAAAATAAAATATACTTATTTATTTATGTATCATCTATTTATAGACACAAATTTGAATTAATAAAATATATTTCGGTACATCTGAAACTACTCGAGTATACTCGAGTATTTTGAAATTTTACTTCTCGATACTCGAGTAGTTGAGATGTCGAGTAATTGGAGTCCCTAATCACCACCCATTGTGTATATACGGCCAATGTTTCATTGCCACCTTTCACAACGCTATCGACTGATTTTGAGCCATGCACTTAGTGTGCTTGAAAATAAAAAAAATTATATAGGAGTGACTAGCTCAACAACTGAAATCAGTTTGATAAAAATAATCTTGTGTCAAATCCCACAACAGAAACCAATAATTCGTATGAAAAATGAAACTGCACGGACTGGGACTCGAACCAGCACGCTTTGCATCTGAGGCCAACAACTTTGTTACTAGGTTTTTAATTTAGCATGTAATTTCGTGTGAAGCTAGGATATCGACGTAATATTTGACACGTATCACATAACATTCAAATAATATTATTATAACAGATTCATTTGAGACATTTGGGTGCCTGTTTATGAAATGAATCATAGTTATATGTATACTGTGGACTGTGTAAAATGTTTTCATTTGATTTAGTGAATAATTTATAATTACCTCTTAAAACACTGGTGTACTCTATTGTTTCTATCAAGATGAATTATTGGAGGAAATTGTATGAGTCACTACAGGGGAATATACCACGTGCCACGTGTATTCGTTCAGGTTCACGTTCTCATAATCTAGGCTCCTTTCTTCTTAATTACGGCGAATTACAAATTTAACAAAGTTTGTTATCTACCCTTATCACCGCTGTTCTCTCAAGGCAAAGATGCGTTATTTTATCCTGATTTATGCAAACAAAGACAATTTTTCGAAAATGAGTGTTAAACACAAACGTTTTATTTTTTTGAATTGTTAAAATTTTTTACTTTTCCATGAGTTTTGTCGCTAACGACCCGGGATTTGCCTTTCGCGATCTTCAGGCATTTCAACTGCACGGATGTACTTGAACTGACGCATAGTAAACAGTTTGTATCGTTTATATACAAAAATAGAAGTAAATTACTAAGTTAAATTGCTATTGAAATGCAAATAAGCGAAAATTGAATGCAAACAAGTTTCAATGAATTAAGTGGGTTTGCTATAATTATAGGGGATTTTGGAAATACTAATGAGCAGATGATAACATAGGAATATCTAAAATAAATCAAGGGTTTTATCCGACCTATTATTAATGAGTTGATTGATTTCAAATCATTGAATTAATATTTAATGATAGTAAGTTTTTGAATTTTAACACAAATATCTGTTTTTTTTTTTAATTTTTTTAAGTCTATTTCTCAGATTAAGAAGATTAAACATTAATGTATTTGAATGCGACAGATATGGGTGAGTTATTTCATCCATCCGTGCAAACTCTTAATCTTTCAATGTGTCACTCATTTTCGATTGTAGCGAATCTTTTAAAAAAACCTCGTTGAATATATTTTTATACAAATTTTCCTTAGGCCAGAAATACTGATAAAGCTGTGATATATGAATTTCATTGATTTTATTTACTTCAACAATAATATACGTACATATATTTATATGTACATTTCAAATTAAAGTTTTTTGAGAGGTACTATTTATTTATTTATTCAAGAAAATACAAATCATGGCATTACAGCTGACGCCAATACGCCATGCATTTGATAAACTTAAATTCATTTATTTACATATAAACATAATAAAAATCACAAATTATTAAAAAATATGAAAACAATGTAGGAAAAATTATAACATGAAAAGTTTTCTCATATTGACGATGGACCGTTATCTAATGCCGAATATTATATATTTAATAATAAATTTCTATTTTTGTAGCAGTAATGGAAAGTCCATGTTAAAAAATAGTATTCCTATAGAAAAAAAAAATGTTGGGCTTTTTTGGAATTGAACATTGTATAAAAAATCGCCTTCGCCTTAATAAATATAGCCTCGATAGTTAAAAACACCCACTCACTACCACAATATCTCAACTGTGCTTCCCTTCACACTACCCCACCCACGCGTGGGTATAATAAGGGTATCAAAGTATTAGACGAGAGGCGTTACTAACTACCACGAAACTCCAAGGAGTTGATTGGCGACAATACTCGAAAGATCTTGTATAGTTTAAACTGTATAAAGTTGATTTGAGCTATGTAGTAAATTTTACGATACGAATAAATAGAGCCCGAATCGGCTCTAAGGTGACGTTTATGTTTGGATTTAATTACTCATTGTTGTAACAGGAATTGACAATATTATAATTAAACCAGAATGATATTCCATATTAATTATTTTGAGGTTAATATAAATCTTATTTTCTATTGTAACTTTAAGCCAAAAATAATAAACCAATAATACTGACACTATCTTGTCCACGGTGTAGTGGTTAACGTCGTTGACTTCCATAACGGACTCAGAAAATCACAATCTTTTTTGTTAGATAAAGTCTTCTATAGAAAATAAATTTCCGTCAAAAAGGTAGACTGAATTATTGTCTGTTTTTTTGATCATATTTATAAACATTTTGGACTTGGTTCGATCTCGTTCCGCACATATACATATTTTATATCCTGATCGAATTCATCGGTTTGACTTTCTTTTAAAACATTCTAGGGACATCATCATCAGCGAGTTTTTTTAGTTAAATTCTTATTTAAACTTAAGAATTTATGTACGCAAATAAGAAATTGTGTTTTAAAAAAAAAACCTTAATGGACTACCATTACATTGAAGGAAAAATCACATAAGAATACAATTAAGTAATATTTATAATAAAAAAATAATTACACATTTTTAGTACTAAATCCACATCAAATTTATTGGATCAGTACCGGTTTCACACATGGCGAGCATTATCAACTGATATTACTCGGTTGATAATGCACGGCACAACTCAGTTGATAATACTCGCCAAGCGAAACCGGTCCTAACCCAATGAATTTTATGTGTAATAAATACTAAAAATGTGTTATATTTTTATTATAATGCCATTCCGCCAAGTATTGACAGTGAACTCCTTAAAAGTGAATTAAAATTTTGCTAATATACTCCCACTTAACACATATAATACCAACCCTTATTTACAATAAAATAAATTAAACTTAAGGTTATATATTTTCTTAATCACGCCACTGTTAAAACGCACCCACACACTTACACACTCACAGTACACACACACATTTTGTAATCTTTTCAATTTCTTATCTTTTATTCTCTGTAACCATCGCCTACGATTCTCAAACAAATAAAGCTTGTATATAAACGGAATCCGAATAAATGAGAAATAAAGCACCCTTTGTATGACCTTTGAAGTATAATAATAGAAGTGTAGTATGGGTCAATAAGCATCCATTATTTGCAGTTACCCTATACATCTGTTTTAGAAACTTAATCTTTCTTCTTTTCTTAATACATTATCTCATTGTGATAAAGAGAACATTGCAAGACTGAAAGAATTTTTAACTGCAATTATATCAAGTCTACTTTAATTTTTTTGGAAGTTAACTTTTGCCAGCCTGAGGGTAAAACAGTTGACCACCACTGCTACTTTATCTTAAATATCTATCTTAATTTTAGTGATACAATGTGTAAACTTTAGGTATTCTTAAATCATTGTTTTTAACATCTTTTGCAGTAAAAAAAATGATTTTGATTGACTAGTTTCGTCTACGCAATTAAATAAAAAAGAAAATAAGTCGGATTATTATTCGCCGGAAACGACAAACGAAAAATATTGGATTAAGACTTCACTGCCCATTCGCGATAAGATAACGTTATCTTATCTCAAACGCGTCTCTTTCAACGAACATTCAAAATCAAATGGATGCTTTTTACATTAAAAGGTGTAGATAATAAGTCGCATTCACAGTTTTGATATCGCCAGTCAAGAATAAACAAGAACACGATCAGGTTTTCTCATTCATGTGCGACTTTAAATATGAATAATTATCGATTTTTAAATATATTTTTGTAAGAACGATGTATCAAGATACGCTAAAGCATTAACATTTGTTAATGCAATCTATGCCAATATAGTGAAAACACTGGGTTATTTTTAGTCCCCCCATCGGATCACAAGCTATTCTTCAAGGGCCGTCTTTCGAGGGTTAATATTGGTAGTTATTTTATAATACCTTTAAAAATAGATAAAAATGCAAAAGTACCAAATACACGGAAAAAAACAATAATTCATAAATACTACTAAAATATGTACATAACGATCATGTTGCGGCCGATGACAATAATTTTCGAGAGAATGTTATTGCTTGAATATAAATGGGGGATCAGTGCACTATTGCACCTTGACAAGTCGTCTTTAATTAATTGCGAGATCACAAAAATAAGTCTTTCGTTTTTTACAGACTTGTTAAATCGGTGTAAAAAAGCTAGCTATTTTGAAAGATGTCAACATTGATCGGATTGTGTTGCCAAAGTTCAGTAGCAGAAAAAGCCATCTCAGATTGAACGGTTTTAGATGGAAAAGTTATAAAAATTTACGTCAAAAATAGCAGCACAAGTTTATTTCAAAAAATGAAAACGATTGTTAATAATTAAGAATCCAGTTGTTAAAAGATATGTTTAATTATGGCTAAAAAAATAAAAACAATTGTATAACTTGAACAATTTACTTTACTTAGATGCTATTATTTATACCCGTTGGTGTGATATTCATTTTAAGTTAAGCTTGGTCGCTTTAAAATAATCATCATCTGATTCCAGGGAAAATATAAAAGTCAACCCGCGCTTTGCAGAACGACCCTTGTCAACTGTTTTATTTTCATTTTCCGGGAGAGACTTTGTCCATTAATGCCACGGCTTTTTTTGAATCGGCTGTGCCATTCGATATTTTGTATTCAAGTTGTTCGGCCAAATATTTCAACTGCTTGAATATTTTATTTTATACGTTTGTACAATTTTTTTCCGGGGCCATGGTCCGTGACTTTGGAAGCGAAGCTCGCGGGTTAGAGTTCCAATCCAAGCAGTCTCGTAAATTGATTTTTCAATCGATTTGTTGATTTCCGTTCGAAGACGTAAGTGTCTTAAACTTCCTCCTTTAACCCACCCAATACCTAAAACCGAGACGTAGCACGAGTAAACAGTTAGACATTAACACTATCGTAACCCTACTTTTATACACTTTCCCTTGAATCAAGTAGGTCTTGTAACTGTGTAAAAAACAGCTTCGATGAAAAAAAACGTTCAAATAAGCTCTGTACAGACTCTTTAGTTTTCACATCGGGTGCAAAAATAGTTTATAATAATATAAATATTAACGTTGACAAATTCAATTACTCACCAATACTTTTAATGAAAACTTTACTAGTGTCTCCTGGTATAACTTAGTTTTAATAGTATCCCTTAATTTGCTTACAGATTGTCTAACGGCTAAAGCCATCACATGATAACTGACCAATTTCATTCTAGTTTCAATAACAAATTATATTCCTTGATACCAAACAAGGCTCAAATATATATCGCGTACAATAAAAAGTAAACAATATTCGATTGTATGCATAACACCTTTATTGAAAAATTATAATTACATATGTTACAGTAAAACTGTATTCTCGGTGATAATATATTATTCTCCAAGCTGTCATTGAAATTAAATTTTAGCGCCCTATCTTCAGCCCAGTGTTTGTCTGTGTTTTTCTTTGGTTCTCTTTTTATGAAAGGGGCTACTTGCTAATTTTGTTTCATTGAAGCAAACCAAAATTTTAGGCCGGCAAATCATCGACTTGAGCCAATAATTTCAATGATCGTCACAACTGAAATCATGTTGTCATACAAATCTATTACTTGATACATTTTCACTGAGAATACAGTTTCACTGTAACATATATGTACATATTTGTCTGCGAAATATTTCGATACTCTAACCGATATCTCGCTTTTCCTATTATATCATTTTTGACTTAATTTGACTTTACGTGTATTCAGTGAATGCAATGTTCGTGATAAGCAAAACTGGTCCTAATCTATCAGAATATTTATGTGGAAGTAGTACTGTATAAAGGGTTTTATTTATTTGAGTTATTATTTTCCAGCAAGAAGTGAAAGTTAACTAATTAAAAGTAATAAAATAAAAAATGTTAATTTCATTATTTTCCAGTTACTAATCAAAAACACAAAGCAATATTCAGGTTTAATTGCAATATAAAAGTGGTTTTTAAGACCACTTAGCTGAAACATTTCCACTTTTAATACTTCTTGTTAATTATTAACTGTCTTATCTTTAACGGAGAGTATTTTTCATTCTTATGCTGACAAAGTTTGCGATACAAAACTGTTTTTTTACTTTATGCTAATAAAACTTTTTTGAATTACTAGTTACCATAACTGACGGTGCAATTTTTTTATTTTAAAGTTTCTTAGATACTTTTCATATAATAGAGAGCTTTTATTATTCGTCAAAACTTTAAGTGAAGTTAGTTAACCCTTCAAAGACGGTCCCTGAAAAATTACTTGTGATTCGAAGGGGAGGACTTAAAATACCACAGTGTTTTGGCTTTATTGGCATTGATTGCATTAAAAAAATGTTATATTATGCTCTAACGTATCTTATATAAAACAAAGTCCTAAAAATTACCTGATTGCGCTCATGTTTATTCCAGACTGGTGATACCAAAACTGTGAACGCGACCACTTATCTACACGTTTTAATGTGAAAACTAAAAAGCATCTATTTGATTTGAAACTTACCTTGAAAGAGGCGCGTTTGAGATAAGATAAAATTATGGGTAGTGAAGTTTGAATCCGAGCAATTGGCAGTGACAATATAATTGGTTTTCGGCCAATAATAATCCGACTTATTTTCTTTTTTATTTAATTGCGAAGAAACCCGTCAGTCAAAATCTTTTTTTTTACTGTTAAAGATGTAAAAAAACAATGATTTAAATAGGTCAGTGGTATGGCTTTATTGACATATGTAGATTGCATTAGAAAAATGTAATATTATTCTTTAACGTATCTTTATACATCGTTCTAGAAAAATATAAAAATAACGATCGATTTTTTCTTATAAGTATTCAAGTCGCGCATGAGAGAGACAACCTGACCGTGATGATGTTCATTACAGACTGGCGTAAACAAAATTATGAACGCGAGCGTTTATCTACACCTTTTAATGTAAAAACCACCCATTTGATGGTTTTTACAGAAACGTACTTTTAAACGAGGCGCCTTTAAGATAAGATAACGTTATCTTATCGCGTATGGGAAGTGAATTTTGAATCAGTGTTCTTAATTTAATTGCGACGAAATTAGTCGATTAAAATCATATTTTTCTATTTAAAAGGTGTAAAAACCAATGAAAGTCACTAATATTAAGATAGATATTTAAAATAAAGTGGCAGTGGTGGTAAACTGTCTTAACCACCGGGACGGAAATGTTAAAGCAAGAAAATAGTAAGTGATTAAAGCTGCCAAAGTTCTGGAAGTCCTTGGGTGTGGTTGAAACTTAGAGAGATATTAATATTTAGGTAATGGATCAAGTCCCGAGTGTTTTATGGTTGGCTGCACATCTCTTGTAGTGCGGATTACAAATTGATATCACACGTGATAATTTGAGAAACCCCTGGGGCGTTTATCCGGTTCGAGGATACTAATCAGTTCGAGTACAACTACTCGCGTAAAGAGTTTTAGTTTCTTAATTAATACGAATAAAGCACATTTCGAACGGTTACAAATATTGCATTTTCTGAAGCATCGGAAATAAATAAGACTGAATTGAGTGTTAGGCCGGATGAATGTAATCTTAATTTAATTAAAATAAAAAAACATTTTTAGTACATATTATACATTAAATTTATAAGATCAGGACCAGCTCATAGCGAGCATAACAACCTGATCAACTTCAACGTCAATTGATAATGCTCGCTATGAGCGAAACCAGTCTTGATCTAATAAATTTAATGTGGCATAGGTACTGAAAATGTTTTATTATAATACCATTCCACCAAGTATTGATAGTGAACAATTTAAATGTAATCTTAATTTCTAGCGATGACCCATGCTACATTTATATTAATAATTATAATGATTGAATCAGCATTTACTTGGTAGAACTCCATTATTACATGGTGAAAAATAGCAATGTATTTTAGTTTTACAGATATAATATGGCATATTTTTGACAGCTATTACGGCCTACGCCATCTGCAGAACTATAGTCGTAGAATAGTTCTGACGATTGCGAAAGCTGAAATAGCTATCAACTCTATATCATATAATTTCTGTAGAACTAAAATGCATTGCTATTTGTCACTGTATTATCAATAATTATCATAAATCAATTTTATATAAAAAAGTCCACATGAAAACTTTTCTTTCATTTCTTTAAATATTTTTTTTCACTCTTACACGAACTTTCTTGAAAGCGTCTTTCTATTTCGTATGGCTTTAACGTATGTGCTTACGCGGTATTTTTTATTCTGGAGCCTATCCCATGTTTTGGTATTTACACCACTTATCGCGGAATGTATGTACCGCGTAAATTGGGGAATTTATATTGAATTTCATCCTTTATATCTTCAAATAATGCTGCAACATAGCTTCATGTAAGATGGGAAAAAGATGTTGTAAAAGAGAAAAAGATTATTTTTTTTTAACCATGTCCGCTCCCAACTTGGAGCATATGAACTCCTCACAGAGTTTATCTCAACATATGTTTTTCTACAAGAACTGCTTGTTACTCAGTTGCTCAACCTCTCTTTTTCGAAGAGAGTAGGGATGGAGAGGATACGAGGACTAGAACAGGACTAGTGATTAGCTAATCGCTGTCACTGTGCGTCGCTCTTAGGGATCGGGAAGGTGGGAAGGGATTAACAGCACAAACACCCATGCCTTTGAACAGATTTATCGACTGAAAAAATCCGATCGTACCGGGAATCGAACCCGGGCGGTCCGGCACGCAAGCCAACAACGTTGACACTGCGCCACGGACCGGAAAAATATATATAATTTATTAAATCATATTATACAGTTTTACTGATACAAACGTTTGATCAGTCTGATTTTTTATTATTAACATTAAGCAGTCGATTTTTTTTACATTCCAATAAGCAAATAGTTATATCCTTATATCTGGATTGTTCTTTTTTAATAAATTTCTTAAGCATACATAAAAAAAAAACAATGAAAATGAAACTGTGTTATTTACGATCATAGAGTAATTGCGTTTTACTTTAGTTTAGTTATCTCTGTAGACCTGTGAACTTTGTAATAAAAGTCAAAGATACGTAAAACTGGAACCAAAAAATCAATATCAAATAACAGCTGTTATTAACGATATTAAAATATTGTAATGAATCCATGCCAACTCTTAATGTGTGTTAAACGAGCTTTTCTTAAAAGAATTACTATGTCTTATATTTAAGGTGTTCACTGTCAATACTTGGTGGTATGGCATTATATTAAAAATAATAAAACATTTTTAGTACCTACTTATTCCAAATATCTTTTCACGAGACAGTAATATTTATTTGGATCAGGAATGGCTTCGCTCATGGTGAGCATTATCCAGTGATAGAATACAACGAAACAGTGATTGTATAAATATCACTGTTTCCTTTTACTTCTTATCAGTTGACAATGGTCGCGATGAGCGAAACCGGTCCTGATCAAAAAAATATATGGAATAATTATTCTAAAAATGTTTTATTATGTCTTAGTTTAATGATAAAGCGAGAATACCTATAGTGTTATAGTTATTCAATCACCCAGTTTCTTTTTGAAGAATTCGTGAGACCTTTTCAGGTAAAAAGGGAGTAGAATAATTTTCAGTATCAAAATATCAACAAAAACCATGCAACCTATGATACAAATAAAACATAGACGAGGTAAAATCTATTTTTTCGAGATTGGAAAATTTGTTATGGATAAAAAAGTGAGCCTGTTATTATCCAGAATCTTCAAGGAAATCCCCGAAACAGGCGGCACTTAAAGTTTCGACCGTAATAATGTTTCCCGGGACTCGGAAGGGCGTTCACTTGGTTTGTGCTAAAACGAAAGAAAGCAGGACGTCGACGGGTATAAATAAAGGTGATCCCAGGGAGGCGAAGCTTGTCGCATCAGGGAGGATGGTGGCTTCCGGAGTAACGCGTGCCATAAACGTGCTTATTTATGGCTTTTGATACACCATCCACCGAGTATATTCTACGCACAAACGGGTGGACAAAAAATATACTCAAAATTTATTGGGAATATTTTTGTCAAAAAATATTCGTTTGGAAAAACATCACGCATTTTATTATTGAGTTCCGATGTAAAATAAATATTTCTACCCAAATACAAATACAAAACGATATATGTCCGGTCCGTGTCGTAGTTTCAACCTTGTTGGCTTGGGTGCCGGACCGCCTAGGTTCCATTCCCGGTACGAACAGATTTTTTCAGTCGATAAATCTGTTGGAAGGCATGAGTTTGTTGTGGTTGTGTTGTTGAAAATCCTTTCCCACCTTTCCGATCCCAAAGAGCGACGCATAGTGACAGCGATTAGCTAGCCACAATTCCTATCCTAGTCCTCGTTTCCTTTCCATCCATTACTCTCTTCGAAAAAGAGAAGTTAAGCAACTGAGTAACAAGCAGTTCTCGTAGAAAAAAATATATGTTGAAATTAGCTCCGTGAGGAGTCCATAAACTTCAAGTTGAGAGCGGACATGGTAAAAAAAAATATGCTTCAATGTAATAGTTTTGGGCAATGGTATGGTATGAAAAGTTTACGCGCTAGACAAATCTAAGTGAATTTGACTATTTTTGGATCTTAACATTCATTTCTTCAAGAGTTTCAAGCTTACAGACGTTAGTGAAAAAAACACGTAAACGATTATAAAAGATTTTATAATGGCAATAAAACTGTATTTAAAAGAATGCCAGAAAAATGCTTCATTAAAACTCTACCTTCGCCAATTTATGGCTATAAAACCAATATTGACTTTTGCGATGAAAATTTAATGTCAGGGTAAAATTTTCTTTTGGCCCACCCTCGCGTACGAGTGGAGGTGAAAAATAAACGTGAGGCGAAACACAAATCTAAAAAGAAAATGGGAAACTCAACCGCGTCTGACGTCTCAACAAGATGAAGGAAGCATTTCCTTTCTTTATTGCCCAGGTGTTTATTTTGAAGTACGATATTTTGATTACTTCGGGGCGGATCGATATATTCTCGCAAAGTCGTGAATGTCTCCGCTTTTTTTCTGTTCAATATCAAAACTTGTTTCGTTCTGTTTTCTACGAGTCGAGAGTTACTCTGACATAAATCAATATTTATATAGTAATGGCTGATTTAAAAAGAGTGTCAACTTTAGATTTATCTTTAAAAGAAAATTGTTTGTTCAGATAGTATAACTCACACAGTAAATTTAAATCATTGTTAAGACTAAATTAAAGGCGAAATTCATTTTCACTACTGAATTTTTTATTCCACAATAGATGTACCATAATAACTTGACCGCCGTTCAAATTTGGAACTATAATTTTCCCCATATAGTAGATACATTTAAAAACCTTTGAATTTATATTATTTAAAAAAATATATATTTACATGAAGATTGTCGTTCATTTATAACTTGCCTATAAAAATGTGTTAGTAAATTGAGTATTACACACTTTTTACGTGATAGTGGTGCCCTCACAAGCTGTCAAGTTATAATGGTACATCTATAGTTCTATCATTTGCTTTGACACATATGTATATGTAAATCCAGTTTATTGGAGAACTTTATGAAGAATTTTTCTTTTTCTACGAGAACTGCTTATTTCTCTATTTTCGATGGTTTCGGCGGTAACTTTGTGGAAGTTCATTTTAATATAAAATTTAAAATAACTATTTATTAACCACGTATTGTGTAACTAACTGTGACACGTGTTTCGCCTCTTTCAGAGGCATCTTCAGACTTACTATCGCAAAGTTTGCTTGAGTAATGAAGCAAGATAAATTCTAACATTTTAAATTATGAAATTACAAAATGGATTACGGGTTTTTTTCTTTCTAAAGGAAACAAGGAAGGGGGTGATAGAATCAAAACAATGCAATAACATAATGATACTAATAAGGTGCAATCAATCAATCAGATTGGGATTTTTCCTTTATAAGGGACGAAAGAGAGGGTTATAGAATCGAAACAAAGCAAACAAATAAATATATTTCTAATGACGTTAAACATTACAAACTATTAAACTATAAACTAATGAGCTGCAATCAATCAGTTAGGTTGGGTGATTACTCTATTAATTGGGAATAATGTTAATAAAGGCAAGCATCCTGTCCTGTTAAGAATATTATTTAATAATATATCTTTTTTATTAAGAGTTTTATTTATTTCTAAAAATTCTAGACTATTCATCATTAAGCCTTTTTTTATTTACTCGGTGGAGTATTTCTACATTACTAGTCTGATTAAAATTATGGTCATTTTCTATTAAATGATTGGCAAACTCAGAAAATTATTACTCTTTAGACATCTTATACGTCTTATATGACGATTTCTTTTCGATTTTACGTATTTTTTATAACTGATAATTTTTCACTGAAGAACAATAATCGTAATGTATTAACTGTCACATCTTGGTAGAATGACACTTCTTGACAATGTTCGCGATATTCCAACCAGTTCGATCTTTATCAGAATAATATTAAAGTTTCTACCTGTCTGTCCAACATAAGACTGCTTATTTTTCAGTTGCTCAACCTCTCTTTTTCAAAAATTCTGGGATGGAAAGGAATCAATTCAACTCGAACAATGATAAAATGATGAATCAACTAGAAATATATTTTTTTATTTAAAAACAATCATTATTCTTGTCGATTTTATTTATTAAAATTACTGTATATTTCTGTGAAGCCTGTATTATATACGCGATAAAATTCAGTAATGTGATTTGTAATAAAAATATAAATACCTGTTCAAAAACATCGCATATGTGTATTTTCAAAAATATCACGAATTATTTATTCCAAACTGTGTTAAGTTCTGATGAAATTTCCCTTGTATAAAATTTCGTTGGATAAAGATAATCATTTTTTTACGTCTATGTTAAAGTTAATCCTCAGAAAGAAAGAAAATACAATGGTTCGAGTACAATAGATTTCTCTGGTATTTTCACAAAGAAATCTCTTTAATGACGCGTTGTCATGGAGACACATTTTCTAAAAAAAAGATTTATATTTATGTAATTGCATTATTATTTTTTTTGTTTCACCCAAACGCTGTCTTCTTATTTTAAATGTTTCTGCTCTGTCTACTTATTCTGTTGGACAACGTATTCTTTTTTTTCATGATCTTAATTGAACATTACAGTGAAGCCTTCATATTATTAATTAAACTTTTTTAACCATGTCCGCTCCCAACTTGGAGCATATGGACTCCTCACGGAGTTTATCTCAACATATGTTTTTCTATGAGAACTGCTTGTTACTCAGTTGGTCAACCTCTATTTTCCGAAGAGAGTTAGGATGGAAAAGATACGAGGACTAGGAACGTACTAGTGTTCGCTCTTAGGGACTTGAAACGTGGGAAGGGAAATTTTAGCAACACAAACACCCATGCCTTTGAACAGATTTATCTACTGAAAAAATTCGCTCCTACCCGGAATCGAACCCGGGTGGTCCGGCACGCAAACCAACACAGTTGACACTGCGCCACGGACAGGACAGGACTAGTGGTTAGCTAATCGCTCTCGCAGCGTGCCTTACTTTCATGGGATCGGAAAGGTAGGAATGGATTTTTATTAACGACACAAACAGCTATTCCCGTTGAGCAGCATCGATTTACTGACTGAAAAAATCTACTCGCACCGGGGATCCGACAGCGTATCAGCGTTCAACGTAACCTTACAGCGTAAAAATAATTGTGTGGAGATGATTTTTCGAACACATAGTTTTCAATATAAAAATTAAATTAGGGACACTTGTTTCTTTTCTTTGAACATCATCGTCATATTTTATACACCTTAAGCGAATTTACTGATTCTTATCACTAAGCTTATATGATTATAATTTATATTAAATATGACTTGGTGGATAAACAGGATTGGAGAAAAGATTGATATACCATTGAATTACTTGTGGGAGGGAAGTTCAAAGAGAAACAAACTAAGGAAAACGGGGCCATCCATCAATATTCATTTATGCCTTTTAGGGTGTTCCTGTCAATACTTCAATCAGTTGACAATGCTCGCCATGAGCGAAACCGGTCCTGATCAAATAAATTTTATGTGGTAAAAGTACTAAAAATGTATTATTATTTTTATTCATTTATGCGTTAAGCAGTTCATAAAGAGTCGACATTTTCTCGAAAAATTCTTCCGGGGCTCGGATTGAAAAATTTTCATTTTAAGCATTGAATACGAATTGCTTGTAATCAACTTGTCATTTACTTATGAAGACAAAAAGTGTGTCACCGTTATGAATTATTTGAAATTTTCGTTATCGATATATTATTTTACTTTATTGATTGAATTGGCATTCACTTAGTATAACTCCATTATTAAATAAACACAGTGGAAAATATATATATGTTTTTCAGTCCTGTAGAACTTACATATAATATGTATTTACATATGCTTGAAAGCTATTTCAGCGATATCATAGTTCTGACTAGGGTTTCCAATCCCGTCCAAAATTTTGATCCCGGGATCCCGAATATTTCTTAATGGTCGATAATTTTCATATTTATTTAATAATTAGCCACGTTAATTTATCATGAAAAATAGTTAGGTATAATTGATGTCACTATCTTTCTATGAATATTGTATTTCGGTTGCTTATCCATTACTGAATAGTGAAAATATTCGATTGAAATATAATGTACGAGAGTATCGGTCTCGTTCGAATGCGATCTGATAACTAATTGAAAGTAATAGATGATTATTTAAAAGTTAAAATGAAATATTTCAATAAATTTTTACAATTGCGTTTTTAAAATTCCGAAATAAACATCATAACACAAAATATTTAATACTATTTTTTACAGTTTTACGGATAGCAAAAATAAATGTTTTTTGTCTGGAACTACTACATTTTTTAAAATTTATAGCAAAAAACTTAATCCTTATATATAATAATAGATGTATTGACATTGATCTCCTATATCTGTTTCATTTAACAAATGCTTTAATTTATTCAAATACCTATATCATGAACAAATTATCGAAAAATAGTCGTAAAAGAAAAAACACCCGCTGCATTTAGTATTATTCCATCGTTCTTCGTGGAATATAAAATGAATTTATATTCGATTTGACCAGAAATGCCCTATTCCATACTCATCATTGCTATAAAACAGAAATTTCTACTCACGAATTAAGCAAAATAGAGGGTTATCCGTTCTGGTCCGCAATAAAAATGCGAATCGCCGAATGTGACCATTTATTAGAATAAAAATGATAAATGTTACAGTCAATTTTCAATTTTGAAATAGGTTTTTCTTGAATTTATCCATGATACAACAAACCCAAATGATTGCGTCATTTTACAGTGTCTGAAAACTTTATCAGATTAAAAAAGAAAAATACAATTTTGTCTAATGGTATCATTATTATTGTGCTTTTTCAAACCTTAACACACTTTTTATTATAAAATAAAATAATAACACATTTTTTGGAAGTACAGACTAAGTACTAACAATGTGTTATTATTTTTATTATAGTGCCATTCCACCATGTATTGATAGTGAACACCTTAAAAACACTCTTTTTTAACGAATATAAAATATATGTGGAATAATGAGAAAAAATTCTGCTTCTTCAATAATCAAAAAAAAACATTTTTGAAAATGCACGTATTTTTAAAAATATCATTTCGCTAACGAAAACAAATACAAATCAATAGTATATTCAAATGAATGATACGAACAGCATTATGTTAAAGAAAATGTGTGAAACCAAGCTCAAATAACGTGCTCAGTGACTGTAAAACGTTGTCACGTCAAAATATTTTAGAAAGCGACGTATTTACAAACTGAAGAATTACAAAAATTTAATTGGTTCATTGAATGTATAGGGATGTTCTTATACGGTTAGTTCCAAATCCGAATTCCACGCAATTGCAGTCAAATATACGATATAAATAGATTGAAAAACCAGCAACCGAACGCCATCTGGCTGTTAAATAAATTGTAAAAAATATTTCTCCTAAAACATTATTCGATACTTCGATCATTTTGATGTGGCAAGTAATTTAAATCAACATGCGATGGTCATTTTTATGTGGAACAGAACAGGTCAAATGTGACGTCCATAAAAAGATAGTCACAACTGAATATCTTTTTTTTAAATGTATTTTGGCTCGTAACTTCAAACTGGTACACGCGCAATCTAAAGATTGCTGTCACTATTACAGATAGAAACAAACAAAAAATATATTAAATATCAATGAAAATGATAACATACACGATATGTTTTCAAGCATAGCAAAATCATAATGTTTAAATAATGACAATCTAAAGTAATCAACTAAGGTTACTCCACGGCTTAGTAATCTATTTTTAGAATGATGCATCGCGGGTGAATGCACCTGATTTGATTAAAATTTTACATAACTATGAAAAAGAATGATCATTTCCTTAAATTTTTGTACTAAAACGAAAACATGTATTTTTTTGACCTGTGGTCGGGTGGTTAATGCTTTTGGCTTGAGATGTGATGCTCACAGTTACGAATCCCAGTATGGACAAGTTCATGAATAATTCGTCAATTGATTTTTGTATTTTTTTGGAAGACATACTGCTTGTGATGCCTCAAATTCCATCCCAACCAGCCAATTACTAACGTGTGTGTTTTAATGAATGGTTTTTGTCAAATTGTGTTGATAGTTAAGTCAATATGAGAAAATTAATCCATGAACGATGGAAAACATTGTCTCGTAAAATATGGAGGTATGGTTTATTTGAGAATCTCTTAAATTTCTTTTGTCAAAAAAAATAGTCCCTAGCTATTTTTCTGAAAATGTGTTTCACAACTAAAAACAAATCTCAGAAGAAAATGTTCTGAAATGATTTTATCCAGGGCGTTTGATAAATTCCTATTTAATTTTAATTAATATGCTTTCATAATAATATTTATGTAAAACATACTTCAAGTTTATAATAATCATATCTCACGAGCTCTGAGGTTATCACGAAGACGCTTGTCAAAACTTTATTCTAACCACACATCCAGAAAATTTATGATTAACAGGTGAAACTTTTTTAAACAACTATATTTTTAAACTCTCTCGAGTCAAAATATACAATCACGCCAGCAAACAGTAGCGTGCTAATCTTACATAAATAAAATATTTAATTATACAATTTCAATTGCCGTGTTCATAAATAAGATTAATTAACGATAAATGTCATTGAACATTTCTTTCGAGGGTTGTGGCACGCTAAAGTTGTCGTGTCATAAACAACTAATAAAACAATATTTTCCGATTTTTTTATTTGGAATAACTAAATAAACGAAACAGTTTTCAAATATTTAGATTAAATTTGCAAACTTTTTTTGTTTTCAATCGAATTGGAAAAGAAAAAAACAACAATACCAGTCATAACTACCAGGGCTGTGGAGTCGTCGGAGTCGGCGCGGCGTTGTGGCCGGAGTCGTACTCGGAGTCGGAAATTTTGAAAAGTTTGAACTTTTTATTTTTACATTTAATATGTCAAATTTGACTTTTGGCCTCATTGATAGGGTTGATATTTAATTGAATACACATAAATAGTAAAATTAGGGGAAAAAAGTGACGATATTAACCTTTTTTTAGTCGGAGTCGTGTTTTTGGTCAATGTCGGAGTCGGACCTTTTTTACCGACTCCACAGCCCTGATAACTACAATATGTCAACTGTTTTTCAGCTTCTTAGAAGCAAAGAAGCTTAACTCATTTTTCTCTTCTTTTCAGGAAAGCCAACAAACAGGTTTCACCACAATTCAATTTTAACTATTTTTAATAAATAATTATTTTTTTCATTATCTTTAAGTGCAATGTTAGGGCTCTATGATTTATTTGTAAAAAATATGAAATAGTAACATATTCTAACGTGTTATTGTAAGATGTACTGTTTAGTGAACTATGAACCAGAAAGTGATTTTAATATGCATTGGAATATCTTTGTATTGACTTCTTTTAATGTAATGAATCTTAAACACATCGACACTTTACTTTGAAAAGGTTCTTACTGTTGGTAGCACTGTTTTGAGATATGAGCGTTTGAAGTTTTGGTTGAGTTAAATTCACTAGTAACAATGAGCAAGTAAAAATGTTTCAAATTACTAAAGCATATTTTCTCACAGCTCTTGCTGAGAAACAATGATCTTAAAGCTCTAATGATGGAAATAATGATGACAATCTTTGAATTTTGTCAAATAAATTTAGTAAAAAAGTGCAGATGCAGTGTAACTCTGTAATTCTGCTAACTCCGTTATTCAATCGTAAACAATTCTAAAATTCATATATATGATAGAATGCGGTAAATACAAGCTTTTCCGACCAAAAGGTCATTTTACGCAAACATGTCAATTAGAACCATATCAAAGTAAGGTAACGACATGACGTTATATATTATTTTGTATCTTATAGTGGCATTTATAATGTAATGCCTTCAAAAATCGAGAAACGTTTTATTTATCCTAAGGGGCCGATTTGATTTTGAATATCAATTTGCAACACACCGCAATCAGAAAGAGAGTTTTCAAAGAAAATTAAGATATATTTTTATCTTGCTAGATGACTGAATAAATCTACGAATTGAAAATAGCGTGCGCCATTGAAGAATATCAACATATGAACAGCTTAACCGAAACTTTCACGAGCGCCCATTACGCCAAAAATTAGATCACTAGCAATATCTCACGAAAACTTTTAATGACGTCATGTTTCATAAAGTTTCAAATTGACACAAATGCGTAGAATGTAGGAGTTCTGCGCAGGGCTAAATGCTGTGGAAAAGTAGCCAAGTCTATCGAGAAATAATAGTTGAGGGATTTATCATAGTTTGAAATGAGACAAATCCTCGAGATATCTCTTCACGCAAGACAGGCACAAACTCTCAGCAAACAATAAATTTTTATGCGTTCGATTAGACATTAATTAATTCAAACTCTATTTGGGAAGAATTAATTTATATTGATTAATAGCCGAGTTACTGATAGTAATAATTCAAATTGTGGAAGTCTCTAAAACTTGTTTTTAAGCTACCAGAAATATTACATAAAACTATATGTTCGCCACCGCATTTTCTAATATGATACGTATCCACTCGTATCACATTAGACAATGTTGAGATATAAAAGAAGTAGCTAGGACAAGAATATTGATATACGCTTGTAAGATCAACTGGGTAGAAGGGAATAAAGACAAAAGAACACCCATGTCATCGAAATAAGGAGATAATCTGACTGAAATATGCTGCTCGTACAGGGAATTGAACCCGTTAGTTCCGTCACGGAATCCAACGACGTTGAACTCCACGGACCACGGACCGACAAACGTGTAGTGTAGGAGGCAAAAATGTATTACCGATGTCGGGATATCAGTATTTAGTATGTGTTTAAAATATCGAAATACCAGTGTTACAATTAATTAATGACTGTTTGTTTGATTAACGTTGATTCTAACAAATCTTTTTTCTGCTTTTAGTTTTAGATTGGCTGATTTCAATATTGTTGAACTTTTTTTTTTCGTCAGGCTTAAATTTAATAATAGCATCGAATAGCATAGCTAAAAATCAGCTTTTTAACCATTTTAACAGACTGAAGTTTTCCTTTAATAACGGTATTTAAAATCAAATATCACAACACCGATCGTCGTTTATTCGCCCAGTATTGCAAAATCAATTTTTATTTAATTTTGTAATTGGCATTTTCGAAATTGCAATCTTTGAGAAGAATAATATTACACAAATTGGACACGTATGAAAATAATGATCTAATTTCCTGTGTGGGACAATGCCCAAGCTTTGGCATACATAAATTATTGATATATTCTCACTGGCAAGTTCAATGCAAAACTGTTCGCGCTGATCAAGTTGGTTTTAAGACCGGATTGTACTACTTGTACCTAAATGAATTCAGAACGAGCTGAACTGTTTGGTGTGGCACGTCCTCACACAGGCCCAATAAGCCACGCTGACTTGATTGGAACTCAGGCTATCTTCATTGCATTAAAAAAAATATTCGGGGATCGACGTAATCTAGATTCTTAATTAGAATCAATAAACTCGTCTAACACGACGGGCTCTCAGTATACGGATTTTACACAGAATACTTTGTATCAAACTGATTTCAGTGGCTGACCTAGTCACTCCAATTTATTTTATTTTCTATTTTGAAGCACAATAGTGTATTTTTCAAAATCAGTCCCGTACAAATCTGCTTGAGCCATGATTGTGGGGGGTAAACTCATTTATCTATATCAGTGGTCTCCAAACTCATTAAGGATGAGAGCTACTTTCCGAAAATGAAATTGTCTGATAAGCTACATATACACGATGGCTTTGGAAGCAAAGTTAGCTTACTACCAAAAAAGCATTTTGGAGAACAATTAACTCTAAGCCTATTTTAATGCAGTTAACTTCAATGCAGAATTTGTATTTCCCCATATTTATTGTGTTAAAACATAATATGATTTATGAAATCATTTTGCCACACTTTTTTAGATATTTAATTTGAAAATTTTGATAATGCTGCATTTGCTTAAAAATTTTCAAGACTGGTGTTACTAGACGCTACGAGTTACTGAAAATGCCACTGCGAGCTACCGGTAGCTCGCGAGCGATTACTGATCTATATCGATAGCGTTTTGAAAGGCGGCTTTGAAACATTGACTGCATACACACAACCGGTGGTGGTGGGAAAAAATGTAACAAGTTTGTATTTAAATATAATTCAAAAAATCCATTCCTGCACACCGTTTTCCATCCTTCCATTTCCCATGACATTAATTTTTCAAAAAAAAAAAAAAATCAGCCCACTTCTTTAGGCTCGACATAAAACTAATTATAATAATTTTTGCCACGGCACGTACTAAATTAAGAAAGCTCTCCATTCAAACTGGGCTTAAAAAAAGAAATAATAAAACACGGCGGGTCATAAAATAAGATACCATTTTGCACCGCGCAATCAGGTATCCCGGAATCTTCCACGTAATGTTTATTTAAATTGGAATTTTCGATGTAGTAAATGTAACAGCGGTATCTTTTTATGGGCGGTAAAAATTAGATTTGTTCACGCGAGCGTTCTGCCAAAACAAGTACACAATTAGGCCGTGCAATTACCAATATAATACAAAATAAATTCCAGCTACTCGATTCCGAATTAAAATAACATACTATTTCGAATGAAATCATCCATGATCATTTATTTTAACATATCTTCGATTCCATTTTAAACGTCTTCGCTGTCAATACTTGTTGGATTGACATTATAATAAAAATAATGAAACATTTTTAGCACTTTTACCACATAAAAATTATCAACTGAACAGAAATACAATGATACAGCGATATGTATACAAAAGTTAAGCAAGACTTACAAAGTATAACAAACAACTGACATTACCAGTAAGCAAAAAAATCAAAGTTTAATATAAATCACTTTTAAGGTGTTCACTGTCAATACTTGGTGGAAAGGCATTATAATAAAAATAATAACACATTTTAGTACTTTTTCCACATGAGTTTTATTTCATCAGGAACGGCTTCGCTCATGGCGAGCATTATCAACTGATAAGGAATACAATAAAACAGTGGTATTTATGCAAAAGTTAAGTATGAAAACAAGGTATGACAAACAATTGGTACAACAACTAAGCAAATAAATTAAAGCAAATTACAAGAAAAATAGACTAAAAATAAATTTTTGAAGACCTCTTAGCAATGCAAACTGATACATCAAAAATCAATTAAGTATGAATTAACATTAACAAAGTAAAAGCCCAAAATTAAGTGCATTTAATAAAAATAAATAAATCTACATGTCTGTCAACCATAATTAGATGGAAATCCCGGTAATGAGTTCAATTTTAGTTAAATAATAAATAATTAAAAAATAATTTTTAATTGAATATAAACGAAATTTACTATAATTAAAATGTACCTCTTAGCTTAAAATCTTAGCTAGTTTTTACGGAGTCAATTCTAATGCCGAGCATATGTACCCCTTATGAAGCCTATCTGAACATATTTTTTTATACTAGAACTGCTTATTTACTATCTTTACTTTTTTTTCGATTCGGCGGTAACTTTGTGTATTACGCATCTTGTGCGACACGTGTTTCTCCTCTTTCAGGAGCATTATCAAACTTACTGCTACACTTTTTCTCAACCTCTCTTTTATTAGAATAAGAAGTGATAATAGGGTAGGGTTATGAAATTGGTTTAACTATTGAAATTTATCAAATTGCTGAACCCCATTTTTAAGATCGGATGGGTGGGAGATTAAATAGAGGAAATATTAAATATCCACGCCCTTGACATCAATTTATCAAATTGCCCGTCCTAGGATTTGAACCCTTTATAGTAATAAGAAATCCTCAAGATAAAATTTCTCTCATTCCTAGAAAATTAAAGAAGATACCATCTAATCATAATTTAAAAATCAAATTTAAGAACATTGATCTTTGAGATCTTGAATATCTAGTAGCTTATATGTACATACATATGTATGAACATATTTGTACAGAGACACACTGTACATATGTATGTAATAAACTAATAAGGTTCGATTTAATTTCATTGCTGACAGAAACAGACAATGCTTGTGTGTTGAGAGTATATATGAGTTTGCTTAATCTCAATTAATATACCCCGGAGGTACAAATCAACACCTTACTTTGAAAAGGTTCAAACTGCTCTTGACACTGTTTTGAGATATGAGCGTTTGAACTTTCGATTGATTTAACTTCACTTGTAACAATGAGCAAGTAAAAATGTTTCAAATTAATTATTTTAAGCATATTTTTTCACAACTCTTGCTGAGAAATAACGATCTTAAAGATCTAATGATGACAATCTTAGAACTGTGTCAAATAAATTTATTAAAAAAAAGTGTGCAGATGCAGTGCAACTCTGGTGTTCTGCTAACTCCGTTATTCAAAAATAGATAATTCTGAAATTCATATATATGATAAAATGCGGTAAATACAAGCTTTTCCGACCAAAAGGTCATTTTAGGCAAAACGGACAATTAGAACCTTTTCAAAGTAAGGTAACGAAATGCCAAACACAAAGTAATGTTTATTTCCTAATTAAGCTTTGTGCTATGGCATCCATCCGTCTTGGTCATATCTTCTAACTGCGTTGACAATAGTAATTTCACATAATTTGGTACATCGCGTTAACAAGATTAATTGGATACTCACACAGAAGTAAGAAGGGAGCCCATGTTGCTAAAAGTTAAGTGTCCATTCAATATATGTATTGGCGAGGTAAGCGATACGCAGTTAAAGTCAATGGAAAACAACGAATGGATTAAGCAATAAGGTAAAACTTCGATATGAAGGGCATCTGTTTAACGAACTTTTGGATATAACGGACAAAAAATCCGTTAAAATGTAAAAAAATTAATAACGTCCTGATAATATTATATAAACTTAAATTCAAGACCGTATGTAAACAATTTTTAGCGGCCGTGATAATCACGCCATACGTCTAGCACTAGAATTTGAGACATACAGTCTCAGCAAAAGAACCCCGCGCATCCTTCACAATTCCATTAATTTGCGAATATTTCCTCGAAATCTTTACCGTTTTCAATTTTTTTTCTTCTGATTGTAAAGAAAACTAATAGCCACATTTTGAAGAACAAGCGATATTTGAAGGCTTCAACAGTACTGAGCCAGACCAAGTCACGTAAGCATCTGACGAAATAATGGAAAACCGCAAAAAAAAATGTAATCGCGATTCATCCCAAATTGATACAGTCTAGCCAAATAGAAAAAAATCGCGTATAGTGGACTGTGCAGAAAGTATTGTTTGGAATTAAAAATATTTCGTGAAACTAGTGCTCTGGAGGGGTTTTTTGAACCGGCAGAGAGCGCTTAACAACCGACCGGGATGACCCTCATATGATAACTCATAAGGAGTATGGTTTTACAAAAATGCTTCAAAAATGCTACAGTTTTCCATAATGAGCTTTAGTCGATCGGTGATTTCATATATTCCATGGGAAATGTCCGTAATAGAATCATGGCACATGGAATTTCCCGCCCGGTGACTAAAAAAATAAAAAAATTGAAATCGGTAAATATTTAGAGGAAATATTGGCAAATGAATGAAATTGTGAAGGATGCGCGGATTTATTTTGGCATGACTGTATTTCAATTCATCGTATTCGGTAGCTCATTTTTCGTCAGCAAATAGCTTTAACCGAGCCTAATATAGATAGATATATATAGATTTTTTAAGTTCAGTCAAGCGTATGAAGATCAGTATATAATTAATATTATAATAATAACACGGCTTTAGTTTTATCATTATGAACCAAACTCATTTCAGTAGTGAAATATTAATAATTACATATCACATGCTGACGAAGTAAAAAATTTTTGTTTTATAAATATATGCGTTCCCAGATAACGCCGTGTTGATGGTGTGGGTGCGTGATATTTATTACCCGGAGTACTTATAAAATTTACCATTATGACGTCAATCAGGGGAGCTCATCATTGGCTGGCGAGCCAGTAGGGTCAATTTTATATGTTTTGGTAAGTGGTATATTTGATTGAATGACGTTAACGATACACAAATCATCGTGTAGTAACATTAGTCTACAATTGTGAAAAGTCATTAATACCTTTTTTTAGAAGTATAAGTAAGCTATTTCAGCTTACGCCCTCGACAAAACTATTTTTTAAACTTAAAAATTAGCTTAGATTTATATTTAGCCTTTGTGAGAAGACATGAAATTAAGAAATGATAAAAGATATTTGGTATGTCTTATTGTATCTTCAGTGTATATTTAAAAATAAATTATTACATTTAGTATTTGGTTTTATATATTTGTCGGAACAAATCAATTTGTTATAATTATGTAATACAAAACAGAGCACCCAAATAGGTATCAACCATGTTTATATTATATAAAACAATTAAGGATTTCAGCCGAAAGTGCTCAATTAAATTTTAATATCAAATTTGAATCGTTTGAGTTTTGTCGCTAACGATCCATGTCAGTTCAAGTTCATTCACGCACTTAAAATCCCTGAAAGATGCTGAAAGGCAACCGGGTCGTAAGCGACAAAACTCATGGAAACAAAATATATTTGGGTGAACAAGTTGGTTGTCCCACCACCCATCCGTTATGTGTGTGCAGCCGTTTTTCACAGCCGCCTTCCATAACGCTATACGATCAAGAAAAGAAACGAATTTACTCCTCACTTACTTGGCCCGAGACAGAGCTGCACGGGACTGATCTTTTAGCCATGCACGCATGCATGTGCTTAAAGAGAAGAGAAATAGAAAGAGAATAAAAAAGAAAATGTGACTTGCTCAGCCACTTTGTTATGTATCTGTATACTGAGAATCCGTGGAGTTTAATCTACTTCGCGTTGAATCTAAAGAGGAATCAAGATTATCCCGTTCCCCATATGATGTTGCAAATTTATCGAATGCCTCAAAATTGGCCTTGGTTGAGATCAAGTCAGCGTGGCATATTGGGCCCGTATGAGGACGGACCGCAGCAAACAGCTCAGCTCGTTCGGCATTCATCTCGGGGCAGTCCCACAGTACGTGATTAGCGTCCTGGTAGTCGTGTCCACAAGTGCAATCCGGCCTTTCGACCAAAATATGTATCTTATGAATTTTTGGCTGTCCGTAGTACGGAAAAATAGTTGAATCTTTTTTTGTACTCCCTGATACTCTGTCGCCACCGCCACTGCTCATAAATGTTGTATTTGTTTAGTAAGATAGTGTGAGTGTCTCTGAAATCGACGAAACACAATACATGGAGTAATAAAAGTTATTTAAAATTTTATATTAAGACTTTGTTAATTTTTATATTTTATCTTGAAAGCTATAAAAATACAAATCTAAAGTTTCGTTCAATAATCATTAATAATCACATCGTAATAAAAAGTAAAAAAGTAAATTAAAGACTCTCCGAGCAATGAAACATGTCTAATATAATTGATTACTTATCAAAAATCGGCAATAAAAGAAAATTAGTATCCGGAAGAAAAAGGCTTTCATATATATTCCTATATATAGAAACGAGTGGCTTTCCTTTCAGAGATCAATGGCCATATTATAAATCTGGTGTTGCCATTTTTATGGGTCGAGTTGAAATATATTTCCAGCGTAGAGGCAATGTCATTAAAGATGTAATGAATGTCTGAACCCTAATAGATATTAACAATGAAATTGGTACAAGGCATTTGGACCCTTCTGTTCACCTACGGTTATCTTTAGAAAAGTTGTGCGGAAATGTCGTCAAATTTGAGTATCACATATAAACGTGGTCATCTCGAAAGCGTGGTATTTTTTTACTATTGTACATTACGTTATACCCGCCACCATCGGATAATGTGTTGCACCCTTCTGACGTGGTGAATTCTACAGTATACCATCGTGTATCGTATCTTTGCCAGAAAATTTCTCGGATAATTTATCAGCTGCGTTATGTAAAAAGCATTTATCGTAAAAAAAACTTATCATTCAATTTAAAGCGATATAAATTTTAACTGGGAGTTTTGTTTTCGAAAAAAAATAGCAGACTATTAATATATTGATTAATTTATTAAACATGTTATTGTTTTCGATTCATAATTTCATGAAATTTTATAAACCTCTCGATTCTTTTAAATCCATCTCCGTTTCTAGTGTTGAGCATACAGCCTCGTAAAAGAGGTATCTAGACATATTTTTTTCTACAATAACTGCTTGTTACACAGCTGCTCAACCTGTCTTTAGTTCGATGAGAGTAGGGATATAAAGCAGAAATCTAGAATAGGACTAGTAGTTAGTAGTTAATCGCTCTTGCTATATGCCACGCTTATAGGGTTAGATTAGTGGGGAGGATTTAATTAGACAACACAAACACCCCCGTTTGAATAGATACATCGTCTACAAAACTCGAAAAACTTGAACTCGTGAAGTTTGGCAAGGAAGCCACCTACGTTGACCACAGCACAACGGACCCGACATCATTCCTTGATCAATACACTAGAAAATCTGGATACAGTGTATGGAGATGACACTAACTTTGCAAGGTGAAATATCTTTAAATTTCTCACTGGAGGATTATTCATATATTTGTGACGGTATTCGCAACGTTCGTACGCTGCGGCAACCATTGGCCTCACGGCTTTGAAGAGGTTAAATCGTATCCATATTGTACAATCTTTGGTTAGCACTTACGTGTTTTTGGATAAATTGAAGTTATTTTCCGTAACGACATTAATCTGTAAGCTTATCCCGTTTTTGATTGCATCATATATCTCATTCAAAATAACCAATTTCAACAAAATGGTCGAGGGTGATAACGATCTATTGTTTGCTTATCACATAGCAAGGGTCAAATAGGGTAAATTTATGATCGGTATTAAATATACAAACTAAACATACAATAATCCCTTCAGATATTGGAAACGTGCGATCATATTCGGGCTGAAAATATTTGCATTGATTAAGTGTGATGTATTATTAGATTCGTGCCTCAAGATGAATAATTAGTGATATTATTTCAAATCATATATCGTCGCTTCCAATGAGAAACCGCGTATGAGAAAAAAATGCGATTTTTAGCTTTGAATGCTACTCTATGCAAATTAATATTCCACGCCCGCATCCAAAACCCTGGAGACGAGGAACTACTAGGAACGCCTCAATTTGAATTTTTAAAAACACCCTCTCTCTCAAATTTGACTTTTTTGAATTTTGTCGCTTACGACCCGGGTTTCGCCTTTTGGCATCTTCAGGCATTTCAAGTGCACGTATGTACTTGAACTGACGTCCGTGCACTTGGAATGCCCGAAGACGCCGAAAGGCGAAACTCGGGTCGTTAGCGACAAAACTTATGGAAAAGTACAAAATTCAAGCAATTCAACATAGATACATTGCTATTTTTTCACTGTGTTATAATGGAGTTCTACTAAGTAAATCCCAATTCAATCAATACACATCTTTATGCTTGGTTTATTCACCCAGAATGTGGTTGTGTGACGTTGGATCATTATATTTAAATGGTTACCGATAGTGAAAAATTCATTAATATATTGAGAAGTACATAATTATCGAAAGACATTATGTACTTCCTTTTTAATAACTTTGAAAAGGAACTGACGTAATTTTCAGATTAATTAATCACTCAAAACGGGAGTTGATTAATTGAAACACAAATAAAAAAATTCTAAGCACTGATTATAAATCTAAACCTTTTTTCAACAAAAAGTTTGTGACGTATTCATATAAAATGGTTTAAAAATATTAAGTATAAGGCGAAGTTAAACATGTAACAAGAATTTCATATATTGTTGAAACATTTTCCTCTCTTCATTTCTTTCGCTTTGTTTTTAATCTTAAAAATACCAAAATATAACATGTTGGAGAATTTCGGTATAGTAAAAGGGAAAAAATGAAAAACATACTTTTATTTATTTTAACTGTACCTAGTCGTAGTTTTTTATCATTGAAAAAGTCAAAACAACTTTATGTAAAAGGTCGTCTTTAAAGGATTGAAATTTTCTTTGTAAGCAATTGTCTACATCAACAAAAGAAAAAAGAAATGGAAAAAAAATACTATGCTATGATTTTTTCTGTGGCTTTGTCAGCTATTCTTTTCCAACATGCCTTAGAAAAAGTTTAAAAGCATATTTTCTAAGCCTTTTCTAACACTCATAATATATGAATAATACCGAATCGTGGTAAAACATCTCAATAAAAGAGAAAATAATTTAGGTTTTAACTTAATTTAGGTATTAACTGACTTTTTTACGTTGCTAACCTAACTAGATTATTAATTTTTATTACGTCAGATGTGTCACATCTGACGATCTAACACAGTATGTCATCAAAGAGGAAAAGAATATATATATTGTACGACGAGTCGTACTTCCGTTAGACAAAGCCGAGCAGTGATTTTGTTGATTTCCGAAGTGGACAAGTAAATTTGAATTGTTTGAATTTTGTACTTTTCCATGAGTTTTGTCGCTAACGATCCGGGTTTCGCCTTTTGGCATCTTCAGGCATTTCAAGTGCACGGATGTACTTGAACTGACAGCGAGTACTGACTGTGAGTACTCGTTAGCTACAAAATTCATGGAAAAGTAAAAAAATCAAACAATTCAAATTTGATATTGAAATTCCATCAAGCGTCCTCTGTTGAAATCTTTAATTAATGAAAAAAAGTAGTCTTACCAATGATCATATTTGTATGAATTTCAATAATAGAATAGTTATAAAGATATACTTCAGTTTCAAGAAGGCAAAAATCGTTTCCATGTATTGCCAGTAATCGAATATTTCACTTTGAAGTTGTTCAGTGTGGAAAGACATTTTATTAAAAAATAATAAAACATTGTTTGTACTAATTCCGTAATTAATGAACTAAGATAACTTATCGTGGGCAATCGTCAGTTGAAAATTTTCACGATGAGAGACTTATTTTTTAGCATTGAATATTTGATTATAGTCTTTTGATGAATAAAGCTTGCGAAATTTTATAATAAATGCTCGCAACGTAATTTTATTTATAATTCTCGAAAAAATCCATTAATAAATGCCCGCGATGAGCGAAACCGGTCCCGATCATTTGACAAAAATATGTAATTAGAATTGAAGAATTGGCCGTCAGCACGACAAAATTTTATTACAAATTTAATCTTGCCTTAATTTATCATCTTAAAAAATCTTTGTTTTCGGCTTTCTTTAAGTTAGGCGTATATAAATTAATAATCCAATAATGTAAAATGTTTTCAAAATTGAAAGCTTATTACTTGATTTTATTAATTGATAAAATTTTATTCAATTACATTATTCACCACTGCATCAAAAATACATATGCATTATCAAAAAGGTAAACAATAACAATAAAGAAAAAATTACGACTTCAAAATTCAAAATAAATAAATGTCAAAAAACAATGCCCGCAATGAACGGAACCGGTCCTGATCTTTATCAGAATGTATAAGGAAGTAGAATTATATTTTTTTTGTAGTTTGTTAAATAATACTTATCCATCAAGAAGTGACGGTGAACACATTAAAAGTATTAAATTTAAGTCATAATATACTACTTATGTATACTCTTATTTAAAAGCTGCAGTGTACTATTGTCAAAAATATGCTTAAAATCGTAAAAATATATAATATCTTCATTTTACTTCTGATTATAAATTTAACTGTTATCTTTTTTTCACTGTTTATATAATCAGTACCAAGTGAATTTTATTTTGTATCATTGTCATCTGAAACCAATCAATAGATTCATTTAAAATATCAACGCTTTTTTCGACCTAAACGAACCGACAAAGTAGCAAGAAAATTTGAATAAACAAACACAAATACAAAAGAAAGCGGTACCTACATTATAGTAAATAATCAATGGTGTTGTATGCTTTTCTTTCCATATAAACACCGTCACACTTTAAAAATTATTGCACTTTACATTTCACGGGAAAACATACGATTCCACACGGTAATATTCTTCACGATATTGTTGTACAAAAAACTGTGTTGATTTTGAATGAAATCAAAATCGGATTTTGCGCATGAGTGGTTTTGACATACTATAGTCTCTCTACACTTGTGTGTGTGTGTGTATATATATGTCTACACAAAAAACACCACGGAAAGCTGTCGTCTGTCTCGGAGAACGACGTAGCTCTAACTGCGCGTAGCTTTCGGCGTTTCCTTCAAATTCGCGTAGGCAGTTTTCCAAAGGCGCGTTCTCGACAGTCGTTTTTCTTATCATTACTAATTTATTTTATTTATTACTTAAATTCTTTAATTACATCTATTTTAAATTCGCGTGTTTCTGGAATGTTAAAAATATTCTATTCAACTGAGGAATTTTTTTTTCATATCCATAATTATTTGCTTTAATTATCATATTATTTCACATTAAATGGCCAATTAGTAATAGTAAAAATTTGTGAATGAAACTTTTAAGTCTTTGTTTACAGGCCTTTTTAATTACTTTGGTAATTATCATATTATTTAAAAAGTTCCTTATAATGGCCAAAAATTAATACAAAAATTTTTGAATGAAATATTCTAAAATGATCCTTTTTTCAGAATCAGAAAATGTTAAGACTTCTAGCTTTAAAGATTTTTTAATACAATAATTATGAAAAATACAATTTTTGCATCAGAATTTTTTAAACTTCTAGTATTAAAGATGTTTTTCTACATAAAAACACTATTATTTTGAAGCACAGAATTTTCCTTTTTTGAATATGTGAAGAAGGATATATTTAAAAAAATTTCCATGCCTACCTTATACAAACGCATAAATCATTAATGTATCCATTCATGACTTCGGACCTTTGACCACGTTAACAAGTCTATGGCTTTGACTACTCGTCTGTGATAACCAGCACATAGTTCCAGCTTATTAAAATAAGATTGAAAAGGCTAATGATATTTGTAATACACAACAAATAAAAGAATTTAACCAGACTTATAAATATTTTTTTTGAATGCTTTAAAAAACATATTTAAAAATACTCCCTGTATGATAGTATTGTGAACGCGCCTTTAGAGTCTACATCCTGAATTGAGTTCCAGATTCAAATACGATTGGGGCGCCAAACTGAAACTGCTGTATCTGTTCCGCTCGCACTTTACCATAACGCCCAAATAAAAATGAAACGTGTCACAGGGCCATTACTGAAAATGCTCGCGTTGCTGGAACGACGAATAATTATATTGGGCCTACAATAACAAAGTTCTATCTAGAAACTATAAAAATATCGTTCTACTATCACTTTGTTCAACTCAGTCATTCACAGTCTAAAGACGTATAGATCGATCAAAAATATTATTCTTTTTTATTTATGTCGATAGAAACCATTATGATTTTATGTTTATTTTGCAGTGACCTGGTCAGTAGTTTTTTTTCTTTAACAATCGTCTCAAAAAAGATGCCAGATATTTTTGCAACTTGTTGACTTGATATCAATTTGAGCTGAAAAACATTACGAGCATAAACCAATCCCAAGACATGTAATGTAAAATTTGTTAAAATTTCATGTTGGTCACGCCATGCTGGGATTTAAATCCTTACCCATCTGATGGCTAAGGTGAAGCTCTTCGATCACAGAATCAAACGCATATTTTAACTAATGAATATTTGGTGTACACATTTATTTTGTTAATAATCTTCGTGTTAGTGCCTTTTTTCTCTTTTTCAATTTTTTTAATTTAAGTCATAGAAAATGTTAAAATAAAAGATGACAATCAAACAATTTTTTATTTGCTTATTTTGCTCTAAAAATGCCCATTTTAAAAGATGAAACTTTTTTTTGTTAGCTTAAAATATTCACACATATTTCAATACATTACATTTCATGAATAAAAAGAATGTATTAAGCATCTTATATTAAAAATATTTATAACAGAAACTATCGCCTAAACTTGATGCATTTGTCCATTGCCAACGAATCTACCAAAGTTACCAAACAGCCCTTTTCATTCATTTGCTTTTTCAAAAACATGCAAATGAATATTATAAAACAGGTACACTTCTTTTGATTACCAAAGAATTCATCAGTCGGTCCTTGTGGTCTAGTGGTAAGAGTTCCCGGGGACCCGGGTTCAATTTCAAGGTCAGATTTTTTCAATTGAAAAAAAGAGATCTTGGGCTGGGTGTATGTTATTTATCGTTGATTTTGTGCACAACTGATTCATTATTTATCTCCGAGTAAATCTCATATGACTTTCAAAATTGAGAATATTTGGCGTATTGGCGTCAAGCTGTAATGTCAAATATTTTTTCTTTTCTTTAAAAAAATATGAAAAAATATATAGTACTTTTAGTTTTTTGTTATAATAACAAATGTTTTTTCATTGAGAATATTCAGATCTCACAACAACACATAGTATTTTTAAGTTATATCAGAATTTTTCTAATCCGTCGTTAAACAAAATCGTAAATCGGGGAAAGATGATTCTGAATTAGACCGTTTCAAACGCAAACCTCACATATTTTCAGTCATGCGCAGTCACGTGATCGTATGACCAGCCAGCGCAGGCATCCTCTTCACGTGCGTACGTCACGATTTTCCTTCCACATTTTCCCCCATTTGCAGTTTCCCTGTGTATATCCTCTTAAGGTTAATCGCTCAGCGTTCGAAAGAATCTCGCACATTTCGCTATTGAAGGATTTCGGCGAAGGCTAATGAAAATTGCCTGCCGATCACCATATTGAAATTTGCTTCTCGAGATAAGCGCGTAGTTATTTCTAATTTAACGACAATTTTATCGTGCCTTCCGAGTAATTGCTTAAAGTAAATTTATTTGTTCTCTCAAACAAACCAAAAGCTATAATACGTACATTTTAGAGTAAGAGTTTTTTGCATATATTATTAAATTAAAAATGTATTTCACTTTTAATATTTCACGTAACAACAAAAATATTATTTCATGATGGCTTGGCATAAATCAAAGAAGGATTACTTCATGCAATAACAAACAGCTAACACTTGTTAATAACAATTTGAGACACTATACATTTTTTTTGTTAATTATCTTATTCCGATTGTCAATTTTCTTCTATTCCTTTTAATATAAAAAAAAATTAAACTGTCTGATCGATGTAGTAGGCAAAACAAGTATATCATGATGGCTTATTTTATAATATTTATAAAACGCTACTTTTGATTCCTTTTATTCAACCAATATTTTGCAAAAGTACAAAACATATTAAATGAATGATTTATCAACTTTTAATTACAATACTCTTTTTTATCTAGCAGGAATTATTGAAAATAGCACTGCACACGTGACACATTTACTTAAAAATACTCTGAACCACTGCAATTAAGTTATATTTCACATGGACGTGAGTGAGTTCAGACAAGGACTGTTTTTTATGTAGTAAAGTTGATTTTGTCGAAACTCACTCGTTTGACTGCTTTGAAAAATTCTAATGTGATTTTATTAATTTTTCCTCTGTGTTCTTTTACTACAATGTTTTCATCTTGTTTTTAATTAATTTGTGATTTTTTTTATTATGTATTTACAGGCATGTATGTATGTATATGTTACAGTGAAACTGTATTCTTAGTGAAAATGTATCAAGTAATAGATTTGTATGACAACATGATTTCACTGGTCACGATCATTGAAATTATTGGCCCAAGTGGATGATTTGCATAGTATTCCCTTTCGTAAAATGAGAACCAAAGAAAAACACAGTCAAACATAGGGAAGAAGATAGAGCGGTCAAATTTAATTTCAATGACAGCTTGGAGAAGAATACATTTTCACTGAGAATACAGTTTCACTGTATATATATATATTAATAAATGTAAATAAATTTTTCAAATGCATGGCATTGGTGTCAGTTGTAATGCCATGATTTGAAATTTCTTAAATAAATAAACAATGTGTGAATCATATGTATGTATTATATATGGTCATTGTCATTTATATTAATAATATAGTAATAATAACTCTAAATTTCTAAAATTTACATCGGTTATTTGTGTCTTTTATAACAATGATCAAAATCTTCCTGAATACTTAAACGATTAGAGAATTCGTAGGTAAACACAAAATGCGCTTTATTTAAATAATAATATTGCATTTTCACCAGTAATTGACAATCAAGCTATTTGGATAACTTGAATTTATATATCTTCTTGAAACAATTCATTTTTGATACAAATATCTAACCCCATATATGTACTAAAAATATTATATTAAAAGAGTTACAGTTATTTTACTTTTCCCTTGGCTAATAAAAGCTTTAAACAAAATATCAATTATAAAATATGTAATTTATCCTATTACACTCTGAAAGGGCTCTGCAACGGAGTTTTAGCCTTGTCGAGATAAGTTAAAATGGAGTTGTTTTTCTTACTCATTTGAAAACAGCTTTTAATAGAATACAATTTAACTTGTAGAAGCTTTTCTTTTCAGAAAATAAACTTTGGTTAATGCATTTCTGGAACGTCTTTGCATTGCAAGACAATTGAAATTTATTCTTGTTTTCGTTCAATAAACGTTAACGCAGTGATTAAATACAGAAAGGAAATTTATTTTCCTGTTTTGTTCAGAACTTATAGTTATTTAAAATCTATTTTTTTTTCTCAAAGTCAAGTCTTTCTTATGAAGAAACTTTTTTGATCTTTAATAAAGATGAGTTCCATGAAAATTTTTATTGATTATCAAGTCTTGACTCTTCAAACTAAATTTGTTTAATACGCTTAAAAACTATCGCCTTTTAATAATAAATTTTCATGACAAGTATACCAATCATATTTGCTTAAAATCAAAATGGCGTTTCGGTAAAGTGAAAACTCAAAATAAGTTTGGATCCTATCAGGTAATGTTTTATTTTTATAAATATCACATACCTATAATCTTTGACAATCGCTCTCATAGCAGTTATGTCAATCTCCGATGAGTATGATTCGATCATTATGGTCATTATCTCAAAAAAAGTAATTAGCCGAAATTCTTTTCGAGGAGAAAGAAGGATGGAATAAGAAAAGTAATAATAGTTTCTTATTAATGCTATTAACTTACTTATATCTAGATCAATTTACTTACCACTTATCCTGTTCTAGTCCCACACTTCAATCTCTGCTTACTGCGAAAAATGGGAGGTTAAAAAAATGGTTAACAAGCATCGTAAAAAAAAACTGTGCTGATTACCTGGTAAATTATGGATATATGGTCACGGGACAGAATGTTTGTAAAGATTTATAAAAAAATAAACACATTAAATGAAATGAATGTAAGGCTTACGATTTTTTTTGAAATGTTTCGTCTTTAATTTTAAAATTTATTATAATAGAAGATCCTAAAGAATACTTCGCAATAAGTATGAAATCGAGTTGTTTTAATTTACACGATCAAAAATGCAACCACAAACTACACAAATAATAATATTATACAGATAGAGACAGTCACATAAGTTTATTATTTGCTTAAAATAAAAAGAATAATTTTATTATAGGCTAATATTAAAAAACAAATTCTTCTTCAGAACTCATACAATAATCAGTAATATTCTTTAGATTTAATCATTTTGATTCCACATTTTATAATAATCCACAAGAACTCAAAGAGTAAAGTCAAAACATAAAATTATAATCCAGTATGTATAAATTTTTTGAGCTTAGCTCGAGAGGATTGGGATTCTGGCCTGTGACCATATATCCATTATTTACCGATTACCTCTATCTGGAATCCACGTACTTCACGTTGTGAGCGTTCGTGGTTAATAATAACAAAAATGATTGATAAATCCAGTAACAAGCAGACGTGCTGCAAAAAAATAGTTGTAATTAAAACCATAAGGATGCCTTCATTTGATAAATAAACAAAGAATCTTCGTTGTTACACAAACAGAGTGACATAAATAACACTCGCATAATAATGACACTGAATAATTCATGAAAATCTTTTGCTTATTTTAGTCATATTTATTCATGACCTGTCTATCAGAAAGTAAATAGTGTTATTACAAGCTACGTAAGTTGCCATGAAGCCGCGTGGTATTTTGGCTGTATCGTGTTTACAAGGGTTGAATTAAAGCCTATTATTGCACTACACGGGGAAAATGGGGCGCCGAAATGGTGCCACAATCAACGGAATTAGATTATGAAGACAGTATACTCCAGTGATGCACAACCTGCGGCAGTCAATGACATTTCATGCGACCGCAATGACAAATATACATAAGCCACCTTTTTTCTTCAAGACTTTTTACGGACGGTGGAAGACCAATATAAAACAATAAAATTTTCATTTTCATAGCACACTAAAATATCGATAATTTATTCAGTTTTACCCATGCGGCCTCTCGAGCTATCTGGGAATTGATTATATGGCCCTTCTCAAAAAAGGTTCTGCATCACTGATGTACTCTGTTAACTCATTCTGTTTACCTTGTCCGCTCCCAATTTGGAGAATATGGACTCCTCACGCAGTTTATATCAACATTTTTTGTTCTGTGAGAACTGCTTGTTACACAACCTCTCTTTTTCGAAGTGATTAGGGATGGAAAGGATACAAGGGCTTTGGCAGGACTAGTGGTTAGCTAATCGCTCTCGCTACGCACCACCCTTTTTGGAATCAGAGGGTCGGAAAGGATTTTTAACGACACTCATTGCCTTCGAGCAGAATCGATTAATCGACTGAAAAAATCTACACGTACCGGGACTCGAACCCCGGTGGTCCGTCACGGAAGCAAAAGATGATGATCAGCTTTCAGTGCAACCGAACATCATTTTTTCATTGCTCATGATATGCACGATGCGCAGAAAGGGTTTGTTCTACATACAGACTAATCAAGATGAAACAATTGAATAAAATCTTTTGTTAAAAAAGTTGCGTCGCAAGAAGATATTGGATTTGGAATGTATGTTGTTGCTATAATTAAAAAAAACAGTTATTAGAAATAAAATAAGCAGTGTGTGCAAAAAAGAAGACTTCTTTCTTATCAGTAATATTTTCGAATTAGTTGAACGGGTTTTTGAATATACCGATACGGGTAGTTGTGATTTGTGATCCACCTTACTTTTTATTTGGATCAACGATTTAAGAAGTCGTTTTTTTGGTAAAAATTGATACAATGCAATAAAATTCGACATTATTTGACGCAGAACCACACTGTCATTGATGCTGCAACCCTTTCACAATCAATAAGCGTTATATTCATATCACCATCCCTTGAGAGGGTTTGCGGGACGCCTTATATCATCCCCTAGGTAATGTTTATGAATGAGCAGTAACGTAGAGTCAGAAAAGGTTATTTTATTATTTTTTATCGTCGTCATACGAGAGAATGTGACCAATTGCCCTTTTCACGAAAATCTACTATCATACTATCTAGCGTCTGAAGCATTATAAGTTGCCTATAAAAAGGGTCTAATATAATATTGATTAGGGATAGCTGGAGCAACATTTAATTCAATGCGGAAAGTCTGGGACTCACGGCTGTACTCGGTCAGAACCAAGTGCCACTTATTCAACGCATGCATACTGACTGTGCTGCTTTACGGTTGCGAGTCATGGCACATCACAAAACCACAGGGTAACCGTATACTGTGCTTCGAAAACAGATGCCTGCGGCGAATACTAGGAGTACAGTGGTTTGACTTTGTCAGGAATACGGAGGTAAGAGAGCGGACAAACCAGCCCCTTATTACGTCTAAAATTAAAAGGCGACGATGGACCTGGCTTGGACATGTGCTGCGGATGCCCCAGGGGAGCCTGAATCCTGCCTGCCTCTTCTATCAACCTGATGGATCCCGACGCCGCGGAAGGCCTCTGTTGACCATCCATAGGATGTACTCAGGGGAGCTAAGGGACGCCGGGATGACCTGGGAAGATGCGAGGAGGTTGGCGGGAGACAGAGAATCTTGGAGGCACCGTGTGGAGGCCATATGCTCCGAATAGGGAGCGGATATGGGAAAAAAATAAAAATAATATATGGGATGTGAATGGATTTAAAATTGGTTTCAATCGATCAAACGGTTCTCAGAAAAATTATCTTTTATACACTTGGTCTTTTGCTTTTGTATATGATCTTTCAATAAGGACGCTCGATCTTAAAAATGCAAATAAAACAAGTTGGATATCCACTCAATTAATTTTTCATTTAAATGTATATTATATGGCATTTAATGTCCGTCACACTCGTGGCTAATGATGATTTTTTGGCGAAATATGGGTCAACTTCCAACTGCTCCACAGCCCAGCCCAATCAACGAATACACCACGCTTTCTGTGGTCGTTTACCTGTAAGTTCCTGGGTTAGTTGGATTTTGTAGTCGCGACACGAAATTTGTCAACATCCACATAAAGGTCATGTTATTGTAAACGACGAGAATTTGAATTTCGGTGACGTACTGGTGTTGGCCGATTATTTACTGAGCCGGTTGATTTGACTTTTTATTTTTTTTTTAAATAACTAAATATAATAAAAAAATATTTGACATTACAGCTTACGCCAATGCGCCAAATATTCTTAATTGTGAAAGTCATACGAGATTAACTCGATGATAAATAATGAATCAGTTGTGCACAAAATCAACGATAAATAACATACACCCAGCCCAAGATCTCTTTTTTCAATTGAAGAAATCTAACCTTGCCGAGAATTCAACAGTCGTATTTTTTTAACGACTCCGCAGCCGTGCTTTCAACTATTCGTGCTCTTTCTTTTGTCAGGTGAAATTGCAATACCTTACGCGAATTATCGAGTGATCGAGGAATCACAAAATCCGGACTTTATCAAGCAAGAAGATAAAAAAAAGTTTTTAAATATACGCAATGGTACAGAGAACAAAACAAATTTTTTTCTTGCTATTTTGAATGTTTATAGGTATTGGATGCAACATTTTTTCATAGAACTCATAATGCCTGAACTGTCTCCACGGCTGGGGGACGCAACTGGCTTGGTATGGCTATATGAAGAATCACCGACATATTTCAAAGAGGCAGTGTAAACAAATGTGCCAGCTTATTCCCGAAGGAAAATTCTGGCGGGGTTATATAAATACCTATCCGTCTCGGCTAAATCTTTCCTCTGCGAATAACAAAATGTCTGCCGACATTTCACTTCGGTCGTGTTTTCATTTTTTTATTCAAATATGTTTCCGACAAGTTGTGACATGTTTTGATACCGTCTCTCGCAATAAAACCGAAATCTTGAGAATTGTATTCTTATTTATTATACAATTTTGTTGCCCAAGAAAATAATAAATAAACAAAAATCTAGAGCTGGTTTCTATTTATTCTATCGATGTCCTTTTTTTGGAGATGGCCATGCTATGATCACACTTATGGTAATTTTATCATTCACGTCCCATGTTTAAAATGGGAAAAATGACATGACATACAAGTCCAAGACTTCTTTTTCAGTTAAAAAATATACCTTGCCGGGACTTGAACCCAGGCCCACATGATCGCTAGGGAAGAGCTCTTGTCACTAGACCACAGGTAGCAATGCTATATCATACCGTCTTCAAAAGAGAGAATTTAAGCAACTTAGTTTTTGTGGTAAATATGTGAAAAAATCCCTTTTCATGTTATGGGTGATGATTCATTATAAACATCACTTTAAAAGTTTTCACTGACGTAACTTGGTGGAAAGGCCACAATTTATTTGTGATCTTAAAAAAACTGAAAAAAATGTTCACCATGAGCGAAACCGGTCCTAACCTTAATAAATTAATTGTAGAATATTTTTTGTATTATGTTTTAATAAGATTAATATGTAAAAGTTTTTATAATTATTTGTTCAACGGTGAAGATATATTTTTTTGGCCAGACAAAATCCCGCGAAAACAGAGTTTAGAATTTCCAAGAAAATTTTATTTCCCAGGAAAAATAAAAACTTGGACGGTTGAGAATATGAAAAAAGTTAAGCACTTTATCAAAACAAGGGACGTGACGTTTGCTCGGTAAGAGTGGTATTTGACACTTTGTGGATTGCGATATTAAATTTTATCAAGAAATATACAGTTTCAACTGAAAATTATTAGATTTATCCTGATTGAAAAATAACGCAATATATTGAAGAACGTTTTCAGTGTAAAAGGATAACTATGATGAAAGAGGCCACATAGCTGTAGCTATATAAAGATTATAAAGCATTTGCCAGTGGCAAAGAACCAGATATGTATTATCCAATATGATTTTTAAAATTAAATTATCATGGCAGTAACGGTTCTTGTAATGGTACACTGGTGCACTGATCCCCCATTGATATTAAAGAAATAACAGGCAATATAAAAAAAAATCTACCAATTGACACGTTTAATTTTCCTTGCGTGTTTCCACACATGCATAGTGGATAGCGCTAAAATTATAATATAACGTTTGTCAAAGTCAGCTAATTTTCTGCAATTTTCCAGAGTTGAAAAAACAGTCAAAAAACAAAATTCACCACGCCACACGCAACTTTTTTTCATTAGGTGGAATTTTCAGTAGTATTGACGAGCATATATGTATCGAATATGCGAACACATGAATAGCTGTAAGCTTTCTTCTCACTAATCCGATTTTTAAAACGTTTGAGAGTTCGTATAGCTATGAGCTAATCATTCATCCATATTTACCTCATCCGAAATAGAGAGGTTGAAAAAATCAATAACAACCAATTCTCTTTACTGCGATAGTCTACATACTCCACATTTGATAGTAAAATAATTACAAACAACGGATTTTTTAACTGTATACAACTGTGAATTTGTGTAGAGTAAAATTTACTCCTTGTAATCCTGTGTATAGGCAATACTAACTACTTCGTGTAGTCTCATTTGCTAGTGTGTGGGCGTAGTAGTGTAAGACAGTAATCAATTATTTTATTGTGACCATTCCATTACATTTTTATCACAAACTATTTTCTATTTCTTCCAAACAATGGGCTCACGCAAAATTATTCATAGAAAATTGATCGCGAAGAGTTGATCGCATGCGCTAGTATTTATTTATTATAATTATATTGCTTTTGCAATGTGGAAAATAATCGACATATTGTAATAAACATAATATCAGGAGGTAATTTTCAAAAGTCGTCAATTCCAAAATACTTTTTTTCAACTGATAGTTTTAGATTAAACTTTTGAGACCTTTTTTATTCACATGAAAAAGTTTGAATTGTTACACATTATCAGTAATTCCTTAATTTAAAACATATGCTAAAAATATTTATAGTAAACACAAATTTATGAGAAAAAAGTACCTAATGACAATATCTCACATCTTCAGTTTTTCAACAAAAGGATTTGTCCACTTTTGAAAACTACTTCCGGATATATGGGAATACCAATAATTGAACAATAAGACATTGGTAAAAAATGAACCGAGCAAGTTCCGACCAATCATATTTAACAAAAATCACATTAATTACAAAAGCAACCGTGGAATCAGTGAGTCTGACGATGCTTCTGGGAAAGACAAAACACGTGTCATTAATAGCCAGACTATACGTGAAATAACCTAAGCCATTTATATTAAAATGAACTACCACAAAGTAACTGCCGAATCCATCGAAAGATATGTTCAATAAGCTTCCTTTACTCTACGCTCTACTCATATTAGAGACTCCAATTACTCGACATCTCAACTACTCAAGTATCGAGTAGTAAAATTATAAAATACTCGAGTAGTTTCAGATGTACCAATTTTTTTGTTCGTTAATAAAAATGAATGATTAATAAATAAATAAGCGCATTTAATTGATTATGTCACAGCTGCATCCATAGTCGGAAAATCAAAAGACTATTTTTTCAATATTTTATTTTGTCTCTGGTCATCATAGTCGTTGATAAAATAAGTCATCAGGACTCAAAGCCAAAGTTACAAAAGAAATTCTCGCACAGCATTGTCAACGGCATAACTATTAAAAAAATATATTACCTGACAATAAAACCACGCGTAAGACTCAGTTAAAAGCAACGATCATAATTATATAAAGGGTATTTCAATAGGGACGCTCAAAATATGTTACTTTGTCCTGCTGAGTAGATTATTCATTGTTTAGTGGCCAAATTTTAGTCAACCAGTTTGGTAAATAATCGGCCAACACCTACCTGTACGTCATCAAAATACAATATCTGGTGAAAACATTGCTGCTGTGTGAAAGTGTACAGGAAAACCCAAGGCAGCTTATTTCTCGTTGTTCACAAGAACTTGGCTTTTCTGCGACTTCAACTTGGCGAATTTTGAATCGGGCCTTATGTCTGCACTAGGGACTCCAATTACTCGCCATCTCAACTACTCGAGTATCGAGTAGCAACAGTTTAAAATACTCGAGTATTCGAGTATACTCGAGTAGTTTCAGATGTACCATAATATATATTATTTGTTCAAATTTTTGTCTATCAATAGATGATAAACAAATCAATAAGCTTATTTTATTTCATTATTACATTCATTTCAATTTATGAAACAGATAATTCAAAAATAAAAGAGAATTAAACGTCTCAAATTTTAATTTGGTTTGAAGTTTTGTTTTTTTATTCCAGCAGTAGAAAAAACTTGAATTGACAGTTGAAAAACTTCAATTTCCTCGAATTCAGCTGAACTTTGATGTTGCTATGAGGAAAAACGTCGCCAACAGTGCCAATGATCGGCAAAACCCACGACCCGACGCCATAGAATCAGAATGGTCCAGTATTAAGAATTCTGTCGCGTCAGCCGCTCATGAAGTGCTTGGAATTCGGAGAGGTGATCAACCAAAGTGGATGTCCGACGACACGTGGAGGAGTATTGCAGAAAGAGCTCGGCTTAAAACACTGAGGGACAGTGAGACAGACCCAAACCGGATCGAGGACCGCCGGACTGACTATCATAACCATGATAAGATAGTTAAAAAGTCAGTGCGACTCGATAAACGCCGATTCTTAGATCGCCAAATTGAAGCAGCAGAGGAAGCATCACGCAGAAGTGATACGAGAAAATTATTTAAAATCACGCGCGAAATTTGCGGGGAGACGACCACCGACCTCCGGGCCTATACGTAGTCCAAGTGGGGCAATAGAGTCGAGCGCGGAGCGTGTCAAAAAGATCTGGAGAGATCACTTCTGCGGGTTGTTAAATCGCCCTCCTCCCTTGAACCCATTTGATATACCCAATGAAGCCTTACTTGTAGATATTCCCCCGAGCGTCGAATATACCCGACCATACGCCAACGCGTGCTGAGATCACCTCAGCCGTGCAGCGTTTGAAGAATGGGAAGGCGCCCGGTGTAGATGGTATACACCCAGAGTTTCTCAAGTACGGCCTGGAGGCGCTTCTGCACCCCTTATACCAACTTATTAGTAAGGTGTGGGATCAGGAGCGCTGCCCAAGGGACTGGGTCAACGGTGAGATAGTCACCATCCACAAAAAGGTGACCCACTATGCTGTGACAATTATAGAGGTATAACGCTGCTCAGCGTGCCCGGCAAGGTTTTGGCACAGATAGTCTTGGCAAGAATAAGGATCCCAATAATGCGTATCCTCAGGGAAAATCAGGCCGGGTTCCTACCTGGCCGATCCTGTGCGGACCAAATCCACAACCTTAGATGCCTTCTCCAGCAAAGCAATGAATTCAATAGCTCGCTTGCGTGTTGCTTTGTCGACTACGAGAAAGCCTTTGATAGCCCGCATAGGCCTTCCTATGGGCCATTTTAAAGCTTTATGGGATCCCACCCAAGATAATCGCCATCATCAAATGCTTGCACGAGGGCAGTGAATGCTGCATAAGAATCGGTGACGTAACTACGGAATGGTTTGGCATCACTACCGGCGTCAGACAGGGCTGTGTTCTAGCTCCGTTCCTCTTTATAATAATCTTCGACTTCATCCTGAGGAAGTCAATTCCACCTGACCGAGGTAACCGTTGCTCCCAACCTGAAACTATGTGACCTCGAGTATGCCGACGACGCTGTCATCTTTGACAAATCAGTTGCGGGTATCCAGGAAACAATGGATAGACTGCAGAGCAACTCGTATCGCGTTGGCCTCAAAATCAACGCGAGTAAAACCAATGTGCTCTGCAACAGCGCCTGTCCAGATCCAGACTACTCTCTGTTGAGTGCGGGGCAAGAAATCGAGAGAGTCGATGGTTTTAGGTACTTGGGAGTACACATCACGGGAGATGGCAACCCGCGTAATGAGCTCGCGATCCGATTAGGGATAGCTGGAGCAACATTTAATTCAATGCGGAAAGTCTGGGACTCACGGCTGTACTCGGTCAGAACCAAGTGCCACTTGTTCAACGCATGCATACTGACTGTGCTGCTTTACGGTTGCGAGTCATGGCACATCACAAAAAGCACAGGGTAACCGTATACTGTGCTTTGAAAACAGATGCCTGCGGCGAATACTAGGAGTACAGTGGTTTGACTTTGTCAGAATACGGAGGTAGAGAGCGGACAAACCAGCCCCCTTATTACGTCCAAAATTAAAAGGCGACGATGGACCTGGCTTGGACATGTGCTGCGGATGCCCCAGGGGAGCCTGAATCCTGCCTGCCTCTTCTATCAACCTGATGGATCCCGACGCCGCGGAAGGCCTCTGATGACCATCCATAGGATGTACTCAGGGGAGCTAAGGGACAGCGGGATGACCTGGGAAGATGCGAGGAGGTTGGCGGGAGACAGAGAATCTTGGAGGCACCGTGTGGCGGCCATATGCTCCGAATAGGGAGCGGATATGGGAAAAAAAAGAAAAAACTCTTGATTTTTTCTGTCCGCCGCTTGAAACAAAATAAAATTTGGAATTAAATCTTCATTTATATATAACGAGTATTACTCGAGAATTTTTCAAACTACTCGAGTATAAAGTACTTGAAAAATGGACGAGTATACTCGAGTATCGAGTACTCGATAATCGAATTGGAGTCTCTAGTCTGCACCCGTATAAAATCCAACTAACCAAGAAACTTCAGGTAAACGACCACAGACAACGCCTGATTGGGTTCTGGAGCAGTTGGAAGTTTACCCAAATTTGTCAAAAAAGTAAACTTTAGCGACATGGCCCATTTTATAATGAATGGATATTGGCAGACATTTGATGCTATATTCCATATTTAATGCCGTAAAATATACTTACAAATGAAATTAAAATTTGGTCGAAATCTCACAAACAACTTGTTTTATTTACATTTCAAAACTAAGCGTACTTATAAAAAGACCCTCTATATATATTTTTTAAATAAGTAAATAAAATTTGGAAATATGTCTTCATTTATAAATTACGAGTATTACTCGAGTATTTATCAAAATACTCGAGTATTGAGTACTTTAGAAATGGACGAGTAAACTCGAGTATCGAGTACTCGATACTCGAATTGGAGTCTCTAACTCATATGCTCTACATTGAGAGCATACATTTACAAATGCTCTCTATCGAGCAGAGTTTAGCAATGATTACATGAATGCTACGTTATTGAATGAAATACAAAAATACTGACAGATTTTAAAAATAAAAGTTAATTTACAAAAGATGTACCATTCATTATAAACTGATTACCATTAAATATCTTTATGTGCATGTATTTTTACTAACACAATCTAACTTTTAGCAGCTTTTGAATATACCCACTCTATGGGGACAATTTTAGTTCCGAATTCGAACGGCGGTCAAGTTATGATGGTACATCCATAGACATTTTTAACCAAAGTGTGATTTACAATTTTACTGACTGATTACTCTGGAAATGGCATTTTAATTATTCAACTCAATCCATCTTATTTATTAATCAAATTTAACGGAACACGAAAAAATATCCATACAAACAACGAAAAAAAAACGGCGAGAGATACACTTTTACTTTCACAGCATGGCATGTCGAAATCTAATTAAAAAAAGCAACAAAAAAAATAATAATAACAGAACCCTTCCCGCGTCTCGCCCCCCGCTCCCGGACCGCCCCGGCGCCCGGCTACGCCCAAAAAGTAGTCCTCCGCTGAGCCCGGTCATTAAATCATTTAATAATTTTAGAAACTGTTTCAAACAACGTTTTATTTTGCCCACTATTACGTCTGGATGAATCGCCGTCGCCCCGAGAAACTTTGGTATGCGAACTTTGTAATGTAATACATGGCAGGCTTGAAACATTAGTTTAATGGTTAAACTTTCCCATATCTACCCTGTTAATGGAACACTTGCGCATCTTCATTATGGTAAAATCGCTAATTGATAAGTTATTGACTACCAAACAGTACCACATAAATTTTTAATTTTCCAGTGAGCTCAACATTTAATTTTAATTGAGGACTTTGACTGAAGATGCGCAGTGAAATTAGAATAATTTGAAATTTATATTTTTCATGGGCTAGGTCAAGGTCATTCGCGCATTAGTAAAGCTTCAAGATGACAAATGGCAAAACCCAAACGTTGGTGATAAAACATTTGGTAAAGTAAAAAATAAAATTCCATAAAGCACTTTCAATCAATATCCTCAATTATTTTAATTTTGTTCATGGCTTTGAATATAAAAGGGGATCAGTGCACTTTTGAACAATTAAAAGATACGTCCCTGCTTCTAACAGTAGTAAATTCACGACAAAGCTCATGGAATAGTACAAAAAACAAGCTATTCAAATTTACTTTCATTGTGTTAACTGTCAATTCTTGGTATACTGTTACTTGAAATAAAACACAATTAAATTTTTTGTACCTACTTACTTCGTCCACATATATTTTATAAATAAAAGCAACGGTTTTTGCTCGTCGCAAACATTTTCAACTGATTGAAAATGTTGCAGTTCAAATTAAATTGTTGTTTTTTTTTATATATATCAATGGTTAAAATGCATTCACTCCATCTATATTTTCTGAGATTGTTTAGAATTAGCTGCTTGTCAGTAAGTTCCTCACTCTTTTCCGGAATCATAATTCGAATATTCAGTAAGGAAAAAACATAGATATCTTTGTTTTGGATCGAATGAAATGAAAAAAAATTGAATCTCAAAGGGCTAAAAAAAAAATCTGGATTCTCTGAAGAGCTGTTGTACGATATCTTGAATGTATGAAACAAAAGCTTCTTTTGAAAATAAAAACAAAATCGATTTATGTATGTAATGCCATTTGATTTTTACAATTATTATATCCCATTAGCATTATTTACCGGAGCTGTTGAATGGAATTTAAAGATAAATCCACCCGTAGACCAGACTAGCTTTTAGTCACTTACCACTGATTTTCAACTCATTAATTTAGTAAAACAATCGCAAATTTAAAAAAAATCTTTCTGAATGAATAATAGGTGTTATGTTTTTATATTATTTTCAAAAAACAATCATACCCAATTAACGTCTCAAACATTCATAAATAGAGCTCTCAACGATATCCGAGATATTCATTGTGAAGTTTAAGCCGTTAAATTTAATTAAAATAAAAGATTTTGTTTGTAAAAAGGTTGAGAATACAAGGCATTGATCTTTAATTTCGAAAACGTTTGACCTTTTAATTTACGGTTACCAATTTAAAAGGGTTCCGTCTTTTTAAAATAATTGTGAAAATTATTATAACGAAGATTTTTTCTGAGACAGCACGAAGCTAGGTAAGAAAATTAATATTTGAGAAAGAAGCGAAATGAAAAGATTTTTTATGCCTTCTTAGCTACTAAGCGTATTTATTTACTTGTTTATTTTTCAATTTGATAATCAAAATATATCCTACAAAAAAAACAAATATTCCTGTTTTTTCCGCTTCTCTAATTTTATTGATCTTTATAGTTAGTACATACATATATTTGAAGCTATACCATTTGATCAATGTACAAAATAGTATTAAAAATAACTCTACCATGTGAAAAGGACCAGAAGCTGATTAAACCATCCACTTCACAAGATGATAATGCTTACTATGAGCAGTGACGGCTGGTGACGGGGTGCTGGGGGGTGCAAAATGAAGATTCAACTATTTTTCCGTACTACGGAAGAGAAACAGTTGGTATTGCGAACATCTGAATTGAAAGTCCATGCTATAGAAGTGTTTTAAAATCCAATGAATAGGAAAGAACTCTTGCAAAAATGGTTGAATCTTCCATTGCACCCCCCAACACCCCGTCACCACCGTCACTGACTATGAGTGAAACCGGTATTAAGAATATTTTATTATTTTTATTGTAATGTCATTCCTCCAAGTATTGACGACACCCCGACATTACCGCGCCGACACATGCGCGCAATATAAGATTTTTTTATATTGTTGACTGCTCATTTAAAGAAATTTACTTTCCTAGTATAACTTTTTCTACTTAAACTGCCTCTTATTTCAAATTAATTGTCAGTTTGAATAATTTGGATAAATATGTTATTTTTGACAGTTTTTATATTTCATATTTATAACATCCGGAGTGCAGTAAGAGGCAAATTTATGACACATGAAACACATTAACTGAAATGCTTTTTTATGTTTAGAAGATAAGGTATATAAATGCAGATAATGCCATTTAAATAAATCAAAGGTTTGCATTTTGTTTTAAATTTCTTTTATGTTTTGCAGTGTAGTTTTCGAGCTGTTGTATTATTATTTTTTTTAAATAAACGGATTATATTTATTTAAAGTATTGCGCGCAAACGTCGGCGCGGTAGTCGTACATACCTACAAACGTCCAAAAATAAAACAAATAGTGAAGTTCTAAAAAAAATGCATTTTCATGAAAAACAAATATCATCGGGGCAATATTTTCACCGAGGGAAATGCACATCGTAAAAAGTACTTTGAACATATTTGCAAAAATAATTTCCGTTTTAGTCGGCCATTTCAGAATAAAAAGCACTTAGTTTTATGCGAGAGACATTTTTCTGTTTCAAAGCTATCTTTGTTGGACGATGAAAAAAGTTACCCGTGAATCCTTGCATACAAAAATATTGCGATGAAAAATCTATTTTTAAAAGTCCGTTCTTGGGTAGCTTTATAAATGCTTTTATATGGTAAGTCCGCATAATGAGCTAAGCATTGCATATTACTTTTCTTCAGCTGAGATAGCAAAGAGGTCTTTATTAAAAATGCGTTTAATTTTGCGCAAAGTTAAATATATATAAATATAAATAATTATGTTTTTTTGCGAAAGTATCTTTTATTAATGCCTGAATTTCAATAGTTTTTTTTGGTCTGTACTTGATCATTTTAATGAAATTAATACATGGCATTACAGCTGACGCCAATGCGCCATGCATTTGACGATAATATAATACAAGTTAGTATATAGTACAAAAAATATAACTAAAAATAATAATTGATTTACTGAGAATGGTATAAAAGACATAACATATTATTTGTATGGAAACAAAACATCGATTACACTGCTAAAAATATCAACCTCAATAGGCAGTGTATTTATCAGCCGAACAACACTTGTGAATGGTGACTCAAACGACCTACGTGACAAACAAAACCTTTCAGTCCCTACTCTCTCCGGAAAAGAAGGTTGAGCAACTGATTAACAAGCAGTTCTCGTAGAAAAAACATGTTGAGATAAGCTCCGTGAGGAGTCCGTATGCTCCAAGATACGAGCGGACAAGTTAAAATAACACATACGAGGCGTATTTTGAGTGAAAAGCGATTACTAGCAAACATTACACGTAAGTTTTTTTTAAGCTTTGTTGATAGGTTTAATACTGTCAATCAAAGCAACCAAAACAATTGTTTAAAATTTATGGCTTAAATAACATTTTATTTTTCATTGGTTAAAACAGTGATCGGAATGGTAAAAAATATATATGTACATATAGCTATATTTGCTAACTAACTATTATCGAATAGATGTCAGAATGGTTAAAAATATAACAGACGTCCGTGCATCTGTATCAAAATTAATCAATACTTAAATTTTGTCTTCTCGATAATTCAAAATGTTGACTGCACTTTTTAACCCGTTATATGCCGGTAAGTATAAGAACGGTCGTGCATCGAGGGCCGCGATTTCTTAAAAAAATAACGACGAATTTTAGTAATACAATAAAGCTATCGATAATAATAAAATTTATACTACATTGATTATAATACATAATATGTCAACTGTAAGAATATGACTGTGATTCTAAGAGATTTCGCTATTTGTATAAAATGTCTGAGACTGGTAAGTATCGTAGCTTAAGAAGAATTTCTTAAGGCGTGGAAGCTGGCAGGGCTGGTGGCTTCTTCCAAGCTTGCCTCCATTGTTAAAGAAATTGCTGTAAGACAAAAGTAAGTGGAGCATAAGGTTTGATACATCGTCCTGACAAGGTTCTTAAAGTCCTTATATTTTCAAAGCTCGGAGAGTTGGAGCGAGGCGAAGACCTTGCTTCAAGCTCTCCATCAAACTGGCACTGTGGAAGCGTTGGGTCTCTCTGATGCCTGGGCCTAATACTGTGTAAAGTGGACCGTAGAAATACGCACATTTTTTATAGCCGGCACTGCGCTCACTGAATTGCTGACCGTATACGTTTTTGGCTTACAACCGGTTAAAACACTTTGTAATATCTGTATCCGCACTGATATAGCATTATAATATTCAATTTGTAATTAAAAAGAGTTTTGTTAACTTTGATTTAATATTTACTTAACCAAGTTAAAAGCTCTTCGTATCGTAGTAAACTTTGAGCAAAGTTTTATCTGTACACAACTTACTCCATTCGAGTTATGTTTGTACGCTCATTCAATTATGCCGGAAGGGGTTGTAAGTTGTAACATTTAAGTGAGCATATAATGTGCATGTTCTACATAGCTGAAACCAAGTAGCATCCTTATCGCTGTCGACGAAAACAGTAAAAAAAAACTTTAATTACCGCATTGGCAAGTGAAACTCTTCCGTACGAATGAAAACATTTAAAAAAAGTCTACGCCAAAACCAACTATGTGTTGAAAATAAAATTTGAAATGACTTTGATTACGCCACATAGTATTTTTTTAATTTTAGTAAATTATAATTATTTGGCATTAAATTTAATACCAATGCGCTAAATATTAAAGTTTGAATTTTAATGCATATTTACCGGGGTCGCGAATTTAAATGATTTTATCAATAAATTTTGGAAATAAACAGAGGTCAGCTCAACAGTTTGCCAATTTTAAGCGAGCAACTTTATTTACCAAATTCACCATTGTTGTACCCCTTTAAATAATTGTAATTTATTAATAATTCAAGCACTTACTAGCATTAAGTATTAATTCAAAGACTTGAAATCAATCAACTCATTAATAATAGGTCGGATAAAACCCTTGATTTATTTTTGATATTCCTATGTTATAATCTAGTCATTAGTATTTTTAAAAATCCCCATAATATCAACAAACCCACTTAATTCATTGAAACTTGTTTGAATTACATTTTCGCTAATTTTCATTTTAATAGCAATTTAACTAAGTGATCAACTTCTTTTTTGTATATAAACGATACCAAACTGTTTACTAAAACGTGCACTTTAAATGCCTGAAGATGCCGAAAGGCGAAACCCGGGTCGTTAGCGATAAAACTCATTGAGAAGTACAAAATTCAAACAATTCAAATTTGATATTGAAGTTCCATCAAGCACCCTCAGTCGAAATCCTTAATTATATTAACGCTAAATATTTTTCATTGAATAAACATTCGAAATAAACTCAATGATAAATTATGAATCAGTCTTTAATTGAACAAATCTGACCTTGCTGGGATTAGAACTCGGGTCCACCTGCTTGCTAGGGCAAAGTTCTTGCCACTAGACCACAGGGACTGACGTGGAGTATATTAAGTATTATGAGATGAATTCAAAACAGTCGTCAAGTTTATTATGATAAAATGAACGAATCATATCAATGATTCGCGTTACATCATATTCGAATACTTACGTATATCATATTTCATGTGAAACCATTTTAGTTTCATTCTTTTAACCAATGTATACTAACGTAAAATTAAATTATTCACATCTCGTAATTCGATTGATATTCCAACACTTCAAAAAGCACAAGTAGCTTTGAAGTTTCATGTATTCTGTGGTCAGCTTTCGACGGGTAGTATCCGCCGACCACATCCGTGATTCAAAAAGTCTAACTTACAACCGTAACAATCAATACTGCCTTCTTCATAGGCAGTAATGGAAACGTATCGATGTGTTATTTTGATGTCGCTTTATTCCATGATTCGAACTATGTACAAACTCTATCAGATTGATAAATTCGATTCAATCCATGTTTAGAATGTTAAATCTCTCTTCCACCGTCCTAGTTTTATATGGTAACTAGTATTGGAACCCGGCTTCGCTCGGACCAGTTTGGGGTTATGTTCAGCTCGGCGCGTAAATTCAGACGGGCCAAGTTGAAACAACATTTTTCAAAATTCAAAAGTCTAGGTCAATTAAAATGGTATTAAATGAACATTTCAGCATATATTGACAGCCCCATTCTCGCCCATTAAAATGTCCAAATTCAAGGAAAAAATCTAATTTGCTGTCAAAGAAATGTCAAATAATACCTTCACCTAAATAAAAACATTATTATTAATAAAAGTTTAGAAGAAATTTATTACATTTTGATTTGATAAAAAATCAAAACATATTTTCTTTTTATATTCGTTTTTATGGCAACTTAATGACCAACAATACAAAAGGAATTACAGACCCACAGACATACATACGCCGTTTCGGTTTTTATATAATCTGGATAGCGAAACAAATTTACCGTCGAAACTTTCGCGAGCGAAATCAATTCGTTTGTTTGAACTTGCAACAACAATGCAAAAGGGAATTACAGACATACATCCCCCGTTTCGGTTTTATATATAAGATAATAAGTTATTAAATGTGACACATTGATTTGATGTATCTCTCGAAGTGAAAGCTAATCTAGTTATTTACTAAGTAGGAATAAACGTAAAATTAATTAGGTTTAATGTATAATCAATCCAATGACATTTTTAATGAACACACGAACCTTAACAGATCACCACTTCTTAAGCCGTTAATAAGCGTGAATGCACTTATGAATATCTTATTTATTCATTAAATTTTATATGAAAACAAATTCCACAAATTTACCGCTGAATCCATCGAAAATACGAAAGATTCTCAATAATTTTAGTCCATCTATGTTTAAATTTGAATTTTGTACTTTTCCATGAGTTTTGTCGCTAATGACTTGGGTTTCGCCTTTCGGCGTCTTCAGGCATTTTATCTATACCATCTATGTTTATTTTGAAACGGTGAATAATATTTCGGATAAAACCATCATAAGGTATATGAACTGTTTATTTTTATATTAAATCCTGTTCGCATTAGATGCACTCACTCAATCACGTTTGACGTTGGACTAAAATATGTGCCACGGGGAAAATTTGCACTCGCATGGCGTCATGTTATCCGCCCCATTGTTTTTGTTTTCAATATGACGACATCCGCCCCTATCTTGTTTGTTTCATCCTGCTGGATATACATATGTGCCTACTTTTGAAATGCCGTTCACAACAAAGTGGCGCAGATGAGTTTGTAACCTGTTTTTTTTTTTTTGGATATCAATTTGACCGAGCATTAAGTTCTTAGGCGTGTTAGCGACAAAGTTCTTCCAGTCTCCATCGTCTCTAAATGTTTTAAATTTTATTTGTTTGCATTCTCTTCCCATCGCTGCCGACAGGAGGGCGCATTCGCTACAGTTGAGAAGTCAGCTTACTATTGCGTCTCTATCTAGGGAGGGTCATCATGAAGAATAGCTCACAGTCTATATCGATTCTCTGATGCCTTTTCGTCATAATTCTACAAGCAAGAAATTGTTGGGTTATCGCTGAAGGCCCACAGCCTTATAAAACTTTTTCCAAACCAATAACTCCCACCTCAATAAAAAAGAAATGTATTTGGTATTTATACGATCAATGGATATTTTTTAACCCATTATATGCCGGTAGGTCTAAGAATAGTCGTGCACCGACGACCTCGATTTTCTTTGAAAAAATAGAAATAAAATATAAAAACCTTATTTATTTTTTAAACAAATTTGAATTAATAATATATATTTAGCTATATAATATATATTTATCTCTAACCCGGTCCGTGGTGCAGTGTCCACGTCATTGGCTACCGTGTCGAGCCACGCGGGCTTAATTCCGGTACGAGCAAATTTTTCAGTCGATAAATCGATTCTGCAGAGGCAATAGGTTTTTTGTGTTCTTAAAAATCCCTTCCCACCTTTCCTATCCCAAAGAGCGTAGTGACAGCGATCAGCTAGCCACTAGTCCTGTCCTAGGCCTCGTATCCTTTCCATCTCTACTCTCTTCGAAACAGATAAGTTGAGCAACTGAGTAACAAGAAGTTCTCGTAGAAAAACATATCTTGAGATAAACTCTGTGAAAAGTCCATATGTTTCAATCTGGGAGCGCACATGGATAAAAAAAAAATAGTACATCTAAAACTATTCGATTATACTCGAGATGTTATTTAATTTGAGGCTTACTAGTGACACATCCTTTTTAAGGGTGGTGAAATCTTTACCATATGCTGCCTTTACCGGTGTTGCGTATACAGTGGAAAACCGCCAACAATGGTAAGTAAGTAATTTATAAAAGTGCACTTTAACAAATTAACAAAATAAAAACCCAGCTGACAAAACTACCCATTCGATTTTTTTTCATTTTTACGTTCGTTTAATTAGAGTCGACATAGTTAATGGTGTGACATCGTCGCCTTAGAGTGCAAAGCTCGCAACGTTATACGAGAGCGTTAACATGAAAACTTTTAATTATGCATAGCAAGATTTTAAGGTGTTCACTGTCAATGCTTATACACAGTATATAAAAAAATAATAAAACACTTTCGGGAATAAGTTCCACACCTTTTTTAAAAGAGATCGGGACCGGTTTCACTCATAACTCATGGAGCGAGTTCATAAAAAATTTCTACGTTATTATTATTTCAAAGAATTCAATTTATTTCCTTATGATAATTCTTTAATGGAGTATTATCAAACAATGTTTCTTTTAGGAATGCTTTCGTTTCACTCTCTTGAAGCTCGCAGATCTATTTCAATATTGAAACATTTTACTCTTCTTCTTCGGGGCCGAGTTGATAACCCTGACATCCTTGAAACTTTAAGCTTGCATGCTCCCAGTTTCTACCCACGTGATCGTAGCCAAGGCCAATCAATGTTCTTTGTCAGAACTTGTTTGTCACGTAGGTCATTTGAGTCGCCAGTCGTAAGGGCTGTTCGGCTGATGAATGAACTGCCTGTTGATGTGGACATCTTCGGCAGTGAACTTGGTTCTTTGTTTATATTTTTTTTCTTTTTATGTGATTAAAATGTTTCATTTATGTTTCATACATTTGTATATTCTATTTTTTTTTTTCAATTTTGTGTAATATTTTTTGTGTTATTTTTGTTAATTGTCAAATGCATGGCGCGTTGGCGTCAGCTGTAATGCCATGTATTCTGCTGATTTGCAATGCCACTCAAAGAAAGTTTGTGTTTATTGAAGAGCTTTCGGATGCACAATATTTTAAATAAATAATTTCGATTTAATTTCACTAACATTGATCGGTATCGATGAAATTTTCCGTTTGACGTTTGCTGCTTGTCTTATGCCGATTGTCTATGGTACACGCCACCTACTTAGTTAATTTTTCTATGCCTATAGCCTTTGAGCAAGTGCAACAATAATTTGTCGAATTGAACGGTATGGCAGAACATAAAATATGAAAAAACATTAATTTTTACATGAAATACCTACTGTAAGTTGATTATTCTATGGCTATAACCTTCGCGCAAGTACAAGCAATAAGTTGACAAAGTTTTATCGCAATCGGATGAACGGTATGGCAACGCATAAAATACGAACAAACATTGATTTTTATCACTGTCAATACTTGGTATACAAAAAATGATATTTTTTATTATTGATTTTTATATATATAATATAGCAGTTGATATTTATGGCCGCAAAAACTCTTTAAACTATTTCTAATGACAGTAATTTAAATAAATTTTATTTCGTATGGGCTATTTCCAAAGAATCTAACAACCAAGTCTTGGGTAGCACTCTTGAAAATCAATATTTTAAAGTGCTGAACGTTGCTATGTGACTGGAATTGCCAGTAAGGGTCAAAATCGGAAGCAAAGGGATAATATTAAATACCCTGGAGAGATAAAGATTGGTATGGCTTACTTTTTTTGCTTGCCGTTTCAAGAGCTTAAAATCATCCGGATATTGTTTTTAGTACGGAAGTATCTTTTGGGTGTAACCGTTTATTTATTTTTCACTTTTTAAGTTAACTGAAAATTTTTCTTGGCTTCACCTGGTTTTTCTCTTCTATTATTTTGTTATATGTATAAATATTATTAACCACATTCTACGAATACAAATTGAAAATTATTTTTCCCTGATGTAGATAAACTGCATTTTTATGTTTTTTTTTTTAAATTAGAAGCGTACGAAAATAGAATATTTAATGACCGCCAATCAGAGAAGAATCCGACGACTGCAAATCAAAGACGATTTTCACAAATCGGTCTTCGTTTATAAATAAGAAGATTTACTTATTCCAAATACATACATAAATTTGATTGAGACTGAATTTTTTCCGGTTTAATTACGTGCCGCTTAAAATCATTGTTAATAACGTACTTGATATCAAATTAATTTCGACCGAAGTAGTTCTCAATTATTTATTTTGACCATTTGCTATACGTTTTAATGAATAGTTATAATATTTTATTTTTAATGTGCTATTATTTTTCATTAAATCTGGTTAAAATTTAATTTAATTTATTTATAATTTGTACGACTATGGGTATATTCTGGAGATATTTTGAAATTCTTTTTTGTTAGTTTCACTCAAAAATTATATAAATAACCCTGTGCTAATTTATTTTTCAGTAGCTCGGGATGTGAAAAACTATATCTGATAGAACACGGAGAATTGGTTGCTTATTTTTTTAGTGTCTCATTTTCCAGCCAAATAGTAAAACAATAAATGAGTTATCATACACACTGCATGCAAAAATATTACTACTTTATCACAATTAATAAAGTCCCGCTAACCGAGAAGCTGATAGGTATAAGCATATTTTATTAAAAACCGTTTACAAATAATCAGAGCATCACTTTCTGTGAAACAGTACAAGAAATAAAAAGTTGAGCTAGAACGTAATAATTGATTGATGCAATTTTCTGTTTACGTACTTATATTCTACAACGAACAACGTCTGACTTTTCACAATATTTCTTGCCGTTGAAAGCGATATCATTGACGCCTTTTTGTGTATTTTATCTCTCCGTGTATAGGTACCACTAGGGACTCCAATTACTCGACATCTCAACTACTCGAGTATCGAGTAGTAAAATTTTAAAATACTCGAGTATTCGAGTATACTCGAGTAGTTTCAGATGTACCAAAATATATATTATTTGTTCAAATTTGTGTCTATCAATAGATGATAAACAAATAAATAAGCTTATTTTAGTTCATTCTTATATTTATTTAAATTTATGAAACATATAATTCAAAAATAATAGAGGATTAATCGTCTCAAATTTTAATTTGGTTCGAAGTTTTGTTTTTTATTCCAGCAGTAGATAAAACTCTCTCTGTTGCTGTGGACTTCGGTTTTAAAGTTAACAATCAATTAAATTGTGCTATCTAGTTTTTCTGTCCGCTGCTTAAAACAAAATAACATTTGGAATTAAATCTTCAATTATATATAACGAGTATTACTCGAGTATTTTTCAAATTACTCGAGTATCGAGTACTTGAAAAATGGACGAGTATACTCGAGTATCGAGTACTCGATACTCGAATTGGAGTCTCTAGGTACCACGTTATAAGATTTATCTTTCTTTGTGCAACAGCATCTCACTGCAGATTTTAATTCCCAGGTGAAGTTCGTGGAGCTATGAAGACATTAAAAAAATCGGATATAGGAGAATACGTGTATATGTAAATATTGGCAAAAAAATAATCGCAATATGTCTCTTATTTGTTTTTTAAAACAAAATTCTCTTGTATATTTTTAGTTATGTATATAAATTGAACCATTTCGATATAGACTACCAAAAATTTGTGATTAAATTTAATAGTTGAAAGAAAAAAACTATTTTATACTAACGGTCGCGTTCAGCATCCAAACAGCAAAATTCTTTATAGATACGAGGACTACAACAAGACGTGCTTTTAATGGAATTTCAATATCAAATTCATATTGCTTTACATCAAAACACGGGTGATCATAAATTATTTAACAGCAAACATTAGATTTTAATTGTTTGAATTTACTTCATGAGTTTTATTGGTTAACTACCCGGGCTTCATCTTTCGTCAGCTTCAGGCATTTCAAGTGCACTTGATTTAGATGTATTTGAACTGACCAAAGCGACTGCAAATATTAGAAATAAATAGGGCACAGCTTAATAGTTTACCAATTTTATATGATTCCACTTTAACTTCTTAACTCACCCATATATCCTTTAAACATATGTACATATATCATTAATTATAAATTTAAATAATCGAAATATACCAATTATTTTATAGTACTTCCGATAAAACCCACCTTTTATATCAGTAGGAATCTCCATGTTATGGAGCTTATAATCAATTTAAAATACCTAAACGCTGTAATTTACCAATTTTTATACAATTCATTGATTCTCATTAACATCGAATCATTCGATAATACCGATGAAACCGAAAGCGAAACCGGTCCTGATGTCTATCAGAATATACGTTAAAGTTGTACTTTAAAGTGTGTATTCTATTTATTTAAAATGATGCCCTTCCATCAAGAAGTGAAAGAAACCACATTACAATTTAGTCTGGGATACACTTAATCCGATAATAGCAAAGGCTTATAATGTTGAATAAAGCACAAGAATGTCTAAATTTTTCACCGACTTATTGATTACTTACGATTTATTGGTAAAAAATATGCATTTATTATAATTACAATATGATAATTTAATTAAAATTCTTTTATGTTAACAGTTTCCGCTATTGTTACAGGTGAACACTTTTAACGCGTTCTCTTTTATGCAATAGTCAGTCCATTCAAATTCTAAGTAAATAACTTCATAAATATTGTGTTGCAAATAAAATCTTAGTAGTTTTTGCATTTTCAACCTTGATGATACTATGTAGAGATTTAAACAAACATAGCCGTTTTATCGGTGTTGGATATCCATCATAATTACACGTAAAATGGAAAAGGGAAGAAGGTTATGGAGGAAAACATTACTGCGATCCGCCATTTGCTCTCCATTATTCTATGTTATCACTATTTTTCAGTCAATATTCAATATTTCAGCAAATATGTAATTGCCTAAAAGATGAAGACTTGAAGCAGTGACGGCTGGTGACGGGGTGTTGGGGGGTGCAAAAGGAAGATTCAACTATTTTACCGTACTACGGAAGAGAAACAGTTGGTATTGTGAACATCTGAATTGAAAGTCCATGCTATAGAAGTGTTTTAAAATCCAATAAATAGGAAAGAACTCTTGCAAAAACGGTTGAATCTTCCTTTGCACCCCCCAAAACCCCGTCGCCAGCCGTCACTGACTTGAAGATTATCTACATAATATGTATATTCTTTTTCTTTCAATACTAGGTCCAATACTTGAATGGCTTTACATTAAAATATAATAATAACACATTTTTGTACTTATTCTACATTAGAGTTCAGTCCTCGATTCTTTCTGTGATAATTTCATTATTTGCTCATTGATATGCAATTTGTATATAATAATAAAAAAATATTATATCGAGAAAAAATGTGATTTTAGTATGTATGCCATTTATCGATCATATTAATTTTGCTATTATCATATTTTCTTAGAAAACATCTGTTTATGATGCATTGTCTCCATTATGAGTCCATATGAGTGCCCTATCCTTGGTCGAGTGGTTCAAAGTCATTGGCTTCCGTGTGACCGCCCGAGATCGAGTCGCTGTTCGAGAATATTTTCTCAGTAAATTTATCGATTCTGTTCGAAGGCAATGTGTTGCTAAAAGTTCCTTTTCACCCTTCCGGATCCCCAAAAAGCGGCGCGTAGCGAGAGCGATTAGCTAAACACTAGTCATGTCCTCGTCCTCGTATTCTTCAAATCCCTAATCTTATCGAAAAAGAGAGGTTGAGTAAACTGAGTTACAAGCAGTTTTTAAAAAAAATCATGTTGGAAGAGTCTGTATGCTCCACTTTGGTAGCGGAAATTGTTTAAAAATAACATACATTCACTTCCTTTAAAAAATCCCTTTCCCTTAGCGCAATGATTTCTTTATGATTCAATTTAGCTTGAACGAACTGGCCAGACCATACGCCATGGTACCAAATTACCCAGTGTCCGGAACAGTTTCCGCTTGACCGCCAGAGCGGAGAGCCTCGCCGTCACCGCAATGGCACACCGACACACCGGTAAGCCACACACCACTCTGCATCGGACCAATCTGTACCTGTGCCCTGTCGCGTCCACCTACTATTGCATTTTTAATCCAATACGACACAGTCATACAATATCAGGGTTGCCAACGTGTCAGATAACTAATCAATGATTATCAAATGTTTAAAAAAGTTACAATTGATGAGGAATTCAACCAAGTTCAAGTTGAGTTTACAAAAAATAATTCACATCCACTTGTAAATATGTATGTCGAAATCCAAAGCAATAACGTAATATAATTTTTAATACAGAGCCAAAATTTTCATCCCGGGATTTCGGAATAACAATAAGTCGAGCCCGTTTTCTAACCCCGGTATTCATCAGGTATTGAAAATCCTCGGGATCCGAGATCGCGGGATTGGAAACCCTAGTCGTAACTCTGTGCTTGATACAATTTCATTCAGAACTCATGGAAAATTAAAAAAAATAAAACAATTAAAACATTGTGATAACGTTGTACATTGTGATAGTGAGTCCAACATTATTTACAAAAATAAAACATGATTGAACAGTTGGACAGTTTCAGTTTCCGATCGTGTTCATTCTATTTTTAATTAAACATTGATCAATTTTCAATAACTAAGTTGATTGAAATTACCTCTTTATCCCACCAATCTTGTAATATGAACATGAAAAAATGAATCTATTTCGAATCAAAAAGAAAAAAAGTCTAACACAATCCGGTCTCATGAAGAATATACATAAATGATGATTCACTTTAACTAAAAATCAAACTGTCACATGATGTTGCCTTACACAAAGAAGATATAATTTGTATGAGTTGTTTTTTAGGGACAACCCTAAGTAAAATTGTATGAATCTCCGCGCCACTACGGAGCAAAATATTACAAAATAACCATCCTTCACAGATGATATTTCCGAATATACAGAGTGTTCATTTTCAATATAATGATTGTAATTGTAAAAAAAATATATTTAACCAACACAAAATATGAAATTGTTTTACTTGTAAACTTTATTTGATTTTATAATTAAACTATTCTTTTCACTAGTTCAAAATGAATATACATACATTACATTTACACGTACATATAATGAGTTAAAATACATTGCAGAATGAAAGTACAAAGTGTTAAATCAAATATGAAATCACGTAATAGCTTTGGCCAGATTTCATAAAAGCAATCCCAATATTTCCAAATTGTTTTGAACTAAATCTGTACATTGGGGATATTAGTTTATTGTGTAAGTACTAATAAAAAAAGTCGTACAATGGAATAGGTATCTTTTTGCAAATATACCTTAGTTATTCTGCATACAAACCAAAATATTCCAATTAGTCATAGTGTCATCTTCGGCTGACAAATAAGGACTCATTTTTGTCATGCTCGGGTATTGATGACTTTATCTCGAAAACCGAGCTCAGTGCAACCAGCCGAGACCCTTTCAGCCTCCTTCAGTTGTCTTAACTGATTCATTTTGTTTTTGTATAATTCAAGGCGTTACCTTGAATTTTTGATGGAAGGTATAAATACTACAATCGATGAAAACAGTTAATCATAATTGCATTATTCAATCAATTCTGAATCGTTATCATGCATAATATCAGCATCGTTTTGGTCCTAAAAACTTTAATTCCGATGAAAACTGCTTGATAGAATTTCAATATGAAATATAAATCGCTTAAATTTGGTACTCTGCCATGAGGTTTACACTAAAGACCTAGGTTTCGCCATTTGGCGTCTTCAAGCATTTATCATGAATTTGAATTTTGTACGTTTCCATGAGTTTTGTCAATAACGACCCAGGTTTCACCTTTCGGCATTCTTCATGCATTTCAAGTACGTGGATTTACTTGAACTCACGCGTTGTAAACACTTTGTACGAAATTCCATCAAGCACCCTCAGTCGAATTTCTTGTGAACTTGAACTGGCGCATCATTAGTATTTTAGAATTAATTGTGAAGGTAAATTACAAATTAATGGTATTTAAAATGTTGCATCTGAAAAAATGTATTCCCAGCTAATAGAGATGGGATAAAAATAAGTTTTTTTTAAATAAAATGTTTGTCGATCAATTGAAAGTTTGCATCGTAAAAAGAGATCCAAAATAAAACTACCGATGTGTTTTTTTTAGACAAACGGATTACAAAGCAAAATGAATAGTTTTATAATAAAATTTAAAAAAATTAATGGGACACGATGTATAAAGGATGCGTTCGCGCGTAATCACGGGGCAGTTTCAAAGCACTCGAGACGCGCGCAGCCGCAGTGTTAATTTGAACTTGAAACCGTCTACATCCCGGCAACAAAAGTGTACAGCGGGAAATTCAAATTTCGAACGAGCTTTATGGAGTGGCTATACTGCTGTGTTTTTGCTTTTCGAGTGACGTTAATTTCGTTCTTGTTTAAAAAATAGGTCATTTAAAAAAATCGTTGTGTTTACTAATTCAATGTTTTTGTGTTCCAAATAAAATGATTCAAGTGTAAAAAAAAAACGTTTCAATTTACTTATTATGAATGGATTATTTCTAGTGTTGTTTGAACTTATTTACTAATTATTATTTCACAAAACGAAACTGACAAAAAGGATTACGTCGTTTCTAATTCATCAAATACTTGTCACAAAATGTAAGTAGCTTTTGTTTTAAATATTCTTAATCCATATTTACCTTGTCCGCTCCCAACTTGGAGCATATGGGCTCCTCACGTAGTATATCGCAACAGGCTTTTTCTACAAGAAATGCTTCTTACTCAGTTGCTCAACCTCTCTCTTTTTCGAAGAGAGTAAGGATTGAAAGGATACGAAGATTGGAACAGGACTAGTGGTTGGCTAATCGCTCTCGCTACGCACCGCTTTTTGGGATCGGAAGGATGGGAAATGATTATTAGCAAACACAAACACCAATTACTTTCGAACAGAATTGAATTGAAAAAATCTAGTCGTACCGAAACACGAACCCGGCGTTCCGTCACGGAAGACCACTGCAGCACAGACCGGGTCAATCTTCAATATCAAAATTTAAATCATAATAAATGTGTAGGCACTTTTGTTCTCACTAGTATTAAATTATACACTACCTAACCTAACCTTACCAAACCTCGTTACTTTTTTGCAGCTCCGGATATAACTACTTCCGCAATAATCGGTTCACTTCGTACTATTATTTGTCGGAACATCCTTATCAAAAACTATTAACCCTCATTTTAAAGTTAAATTTATCATCACTCATTAGCCACTTATTTAAAATGCATATGTCCAAAATTTGGTTGAAATTTCGGGAATTATAACAACTATGTATATGTGATTATGTTGTAAAAAAATGCGGTAGGCAACACTCTCTCATGACATAAAATTTTCTCAGCACTAAAACTTTTTTCATCACAACTTTCATTACTTCGGTGAATTTAACTGTTTTTAAAAACAAAGTTACTTAATAACTTTTTTATGTGAAGCAAACTTATTTTTATGTATATTTTGTTTAATCTATGCTCACTCACAATAATTATAATATATCATCTCAAATCGTTATCATACAAAATTTTCTTACTAGTACTGAATTGATTGGCTTATTAAATGTGTGATCCTTTTCGTGTGGAGTAGAGATCTGCACTCGAGGTCTCGGGGCCGTGGACCTCGTCGGGCCTAGTAACAAAGACTTGGGTTCGGGCCCGGGCCAAGCTTGGGCATAGGTCCACAAAAAATAAAACATAATTCCGATTATTCCGGATGTATGCGCCATTATTGTATATGTATCTAAATTACAAAAACATTATAATTTGAAGAGATCATATTAAATTATTTTAAATGTTGATGATAAGTTGAAAAAACTGTCGGGCTCGGGTTGGGTTCAGGTTAATTGTTCGTTAATGAGCATCGGGCTCGAGTCAGAGATTTTCGGGCTCGGGTGGTGCAGACCTCTAGTGTGGAACATACAAATTTTAATGAATGGATGGATATTAACCTATTTTGCTCTACAAGAACTGCTTGTTACTGGTTCGCTCAACCTCTCTTTAGTTCGATGAGAGGATAAAAAGACCCTTATAGGATCGGATAGGGTAGGAAAGTATTTTTAGACGACACTCATGCCTTTGAACAGAATCGATAAATCTTAAACTGAAAAATCCTCTTCGTACAGCTATTCGAGCCCGTGAGGTCCGTCACGGATGCCAACGACGTTGACCACTGCATTACGAAATCAAACATTACGAAAACAATTCTTGAACAATATTTGTCTTGTTTACATGAAATTCTTTACCGAGTATCTCAGCAAATATTGTGTTCACATAACGATGATCCTACGGAAACTTGCTTGCTATATTATGTATTATATTTATTTGAGATGAGCTTTACATTTTTGAATATTTATAATTGAGAATTTGTGTTCTTTCATTGGGAACAATTTGATACGTGATACCACTTACAAAACGTTTTATTGTGAAGCTAAAATCAAATTTTAGTCGTTTCAATTTTGTACTCTTTCCCGAGTTTTGTCGCTGACGGCCGAGTTTCGCCTTTCGGCATTTACTGACATTTCAAGTGCACAAATTAACTTTCTATCACCCACTTCCTTGATTCCTTTAGAAGGAAAAAAACCCGTAATCCAATTTTGTAATTTCATAATTTAAAATGTTAGAATCAATCTTGCTTCATTACTTAAGCAAACTTTGCGATATTAAGTATGAAGATGCCTCTGAAAGAGGCGAAACACGTGTCACAGCTAGTAGCACAATACGTGGAATAATCAAAGTTATTTTATATTAGAAATTTAGCGACAAAAATCACGGAAAAATACAAAATTCAACTGACTCAAATTGGATATAAAAATTATATCTAACACCTTCAGTCGTAACTCTTGTGAGACTAATAATTCAACACAAAGCAACAAAGAATATAAATAATTAATAAAATTAGCATAACTAAATATAGTAATCATTTTGCACAGTTACATTGTTTCGTCTATTTCTATAACGTGATATTTCTATCTTACATAAATATACGTTTTCTACGTCATAATTAATACAGAATACAATTGAGAGAAATACGGCAAAAGCTGTTACAATTGTTGTTATTATGTTTTTCTATGTGTAATTATGTATATTAATTTCTTAGAACAAGTGCAAAATGTAACTGTACATTACTCAACATGCTTAGTGCTTACTTAAGCTTAGATTTTCTTGAGCTGATTAGAAAATTATTTACTTGTTGCGTATTATAATATGCATGTATTAGTGAGGTAGGGTTTTACAAACTAAAAAACTAACTAACCGTTCTCAGTTTTATTTTTTGTATTTTTTACACACTTTTTACTATGATACATAGAATCAGTGGCGGCTGGTGACAGAGTATTAGGGAGTACAAAAAAAGATTCAAACATTTTTGCAAGAGTTCTTTCCTATTCATTGGATTTTAAAACACTTCTATAACATGGGCTTTCAATTCAGATGTTCGCAATATCAACGGAGTGCCAGTCTTATGAATTTTTGGCTGTCCGTAGTACGGAAAAATAGTTGAATCTTTTTTTGTACCCAATACTCTGTCGCCAGCCGCCACAGCATAGAATCATTTCCAATAGAAATCTGTACTGATAACTTAATTCGTAAAAGTCGGACAAATAAAGCAATACCGGTAGTTTGTAATGTCATATTAAATACTATTCAAAAATTAATAAAAATGAATCAATAGTACGAAATGTAGACTCTATTATAATCGTAAGAATTGCCAATACCCTCTCGAAAAATCTAAATTCCATTTGATTGAGAATTTCGGCTAACGTTACTTGCCGGAATTACAATATCAAATTTGAATCAGTCAGTTTTTACTCATTCGTACACTTGAATGCCTGAAGATGCCGAATGGCGAAACCCAGTTCATTAGCAATAAAACTCATAGACATCTACAAAATTCAAATAATTTGAATACGGCTGAAATTAAATGCTTTTACGGTGATATAATATTGATAAAACACATTGAAATGTCCTGTTGGGATTTCTACGTAAGTATTCAGTATTAAAGTTTATAATAATTCTATTATCCGTTATAATTATAGGGTATACGATATTACAAAATGAATGTGTTACCGTGTACCCCCTGCAAAGTTTATAACTGGGGCACAGGTACCAACCTACAATAATTATGCTTACAATATATATATCTACATTCAAAACTATTGGTATCTTAGTATTTTGCTGATAAAAATAATAAAACATTTTTAGTACTTGTTCCATATAAAATTTATTGGATCAGGACCGGTTTTGCTCATGGCAAGCATTGTCAACTGATAATAAATACAACGAATCAGTGATATGTATACAAAGTTAAATAAGAATTACAAAATAACAAACAATTGGTATTACAACTAAGCAAATAAATTAAATAAACTAAGCAAGGAAAATGGTATATAATTAAAATGTTGAAGACCTCTTAGCAATGCAAGCTATTACATCAAAGATCAATTAAGTATGATAATCATTAGCATTTTTTTTGTTGATGTTAAGATCATTTTAAATACCTCCATTACCGTTTCAACAAAAAGAGCTTTTTCAAAAAATTCAATTAAGTGTTTCTTGTTATTATGTTGTAATAGAATCTTTCATCAGAAGATGCCATAATTAGAATAATTTGTTACAGCTTTATTGTTCGACAAATACGTTTCTTGCTAATTTAATTATCACACAATAACTGTTGCTCGGTATCTCACTATAAAGTTTCTTGTAACTGTCTACTTTTTTGACAGCGACACAATTTTCGCTTTTTATCTTGCGAACAAAATTCAAAGATCACCCAAGCGTGACGCTACTGTAAATTGAATGAATATTTCATTTATAATATAAATAAGTACTATTGTTTACAGTGGCGGCTGGTGACGGGGTGTTGGAGGGTGCAAAGGAAGATTTAACCATTTTTGCAAGAGTTCTTTCCTATTCATTGGATTTTAAAACACTTCTATAGCATGGACTTTCAATTCAGATGTTCGCAATACCAACTGTTTCTTTTCCGTGGTACGGTAAAATAGTTGAATCTTCCTTTTGCACCCCCCAGCACTCCGTCACCAGCCGTCACTGATTGTTTATCAATATACTATAAAATAATTAGAGCAGTGATTCTTAATTGGTCCAACACAGTAAAGATGAAATGATAAAACAAAATAGCCTATGATACAGATAAATAATACAATCTTCTAGCACGCCAGCTTTAACTTAGTCATCCCAATGGAGCAGCCCAACAATAATTATTTAACAATACATGGTTAGTGAAACTTTGATTGAACACTCATCTCAGACTCAAAAGAAATTCGGTTGTTGTCCTTTGATTGTGGATACCAGTGCAGTCTTGCAGATGTTTTACAATGAAAAGGATTATTGGGGGTTCATTTTACCATAAATCTTTGTAAGGCAACCCTTTATCAGGGAAGGTGCAGGTTTAAGGATGAGGTTAGGAATGGATTAAATTTCTGTTGAAAATGTCCATAATCAAAATGTTGAAGACTTCTTAGCAATGAAAGCTATTACATCAAAGATCAATTAAGTATGATAATCATTAGCAATTTTTTTGTTGATGATAAGATCATTTTAAAAACCTCCATTACCGTTTCAACAAAAAGAGCTTTTTCCAAAAGGCGGTGTATTGATCAACCTAACAGGTAACAGCACTTGTAAATGGTGACTCTCAAATTACCTATGAGACACTATTAATTATTTTTGAAGCAGTAGTACAGAGGTTCTTAACGTTCTTGGGACTGCGCATTCGAGATTGAGGAGTCACTGGCCGGATTTTATAAAAAAAAACAATTTTTAAGTAGTACTTATTTATTAATTTATATCATTGTATTCAGGAGAGCTTAATATATGTGTTTCATTCGTTTACTATTTTTTATTTACGTTTACAAATTTAAAAAAAACATACAGTTAAATTAAAATAAAAACTGCTTCAAAAAATAAAACAATTCTGATAAATTTTGGTTTGTTCGTTATTTGAAACATTGAAGAGGGCGCACGATAATAGCTCCGCATGCACAGGGCTCTGGAGTCGGAGTCGCCGCGGGGTTTTGGCCGGAGCCGTACTCGGAGTCGGAAATTTTGAAAAGTTTGAACTTTTTACTTTTGCATTATATATGTCAAATTTGACTTTTGGCCGCATTGATAGGGTTGATATTTAATTGAATACACATAAAAAGGAAACTTAGGAAAAAAGGTGACGATATTAACCTTTTTTTAGTCGGAGTCGTATTTTTGGTCAATGTCGGAGTCGGAGTCGGACTTTTTTATACCGACTCCACAGCCCTGCTAAGAAACCCTGCAGTAGCAAAACATCTTCATTATTATAAAGATAAAACAAATTTAACGGCACGTTGTCCTCGGGCGATGAAATTCTTTGTAAATAAATAAAACTAATTAAATATGTTGAATGTATTTTCTTTTAATTATGGGCTCAATATGTTCCCGTAAAGATGGCGCTATTCCTGCCATTACTACTTCCTGTTATTTTTTACGCCCCCTCATTGAAAAAGGAAGTACTCTCGTCTGGATACGCAATGTTCTAAATTCATTGAATGGGTAAAAAGTGGTATAGACCGAAGTTGGCTGAGGTAACTGGTTTAGCAGGATGCCCATAATTTTGCACACTCATTGACTCATCCCATTAGGATGTGATTGTATATACATATAAGGAACACACGCTAACGAGTACAGTATGAAAATGTCTATAGCAAACATTACTTTTAACACGATTTTCATTTTCACAGTAAGAAAGCGGAACAAAAAATAATAAACACGTTCGGGTTAGTTAAATTATTATTTAAAAACTTATTTTTTAATCCTCAATGTGATGATTTTGAAACATGCACTAGTGTGTTTGAAAATAGAAAATAAAATAAAAATAATAAATTAGATTGGAGTGACTAGCTCAGCCACTGAAATCAGTTTGATACAGAGTATCCTGTGTATAATTTGTATACTGAGAGCCCGTCGTGTTAGACGAGAATATTGACTCTAGTGAAGAATCGAGATTATGTCGATCCAAGAATAAATTTGCAAATTTTTCAAATGCAATGAAGTTAGCTTTAGTTGCAATCAAGTCAGCGTGGCCTATTGGGCCCGTGTGAGGACGGACCACAGCAAACAATTCTGCTCGTTCGGAATTCATTTGGGGCAGTCCCATAGGATGTGATTAGCGTCCTGGTGGGCGTGCCCACAAGTACAGTCCGGCCTTAAAACCAACTTGCCCAGCGCGAAGAGTTTTGAATTGAACTTGCCGTAGCCGGTTAGAAACTGGCTAATCCAATGGGACGGTGCACTAAGTCGACCACTACACCACTGACCCAAAACGTTTTCTATGGAAATATTCACAAATTCAGCGCATATGGTTGGTCGCTGAGCGAAGCCGGTCCTGATCATGATATATGTAAAAGACCTAAAAAAGATATTCTATTTATTAAAATAATCTTTTTCGCCGAAGGGTTGATAGATAAATTAGTTGTAGATATATAAATAAGTCCCTTAAAAGTTGAGACTATGTTTATTTTTTGTTTGTCTTACTTGAATGATAAATAACAACAAAAAACTTATAAACCAGGGCTGTGGAGTCGGAGTCGGAGTCGTGGAGTCGGAGCTTTTTGGCCGGAGTCGGAGTCGGAGCGGCGTTTTGGCCAGAGTCGTACTCGGAGTCGGAAATTTTGAAAAGTTTCAACTTTTTATCTTTGCATTTAATATGTCAAATTTGGCTTTTGGTCGCATTGATAGGGTTGATATTTAATTGAATACACATAAATAAAAATTTAGGGAAAAAAGTGACGATATTAACCTTTTTTTAGTCGGAGTCGGACTTTTTTTTACCGACTCGACAGCCCTGTTATAAACCCATTTTTTTAAAGAACGTTTAATTTTTAGAAAACGATTTTGACGTTGATTAAACGGCTTCACTTTATTAATCCTGTTAAAGAAATATTTATGACGAATCGAGTGAAATTTTCTTCATTTTCCGTGTCCCAACCATTTGTCAAATTTTAATTTCATGGTCAAAATATTGAATTATTGTTTTTCTATATTCTTTATAAGAAAATCAGAAAGCAGTTAAATACATAGCGAAATAGTAGCACAGCAAAAGATATGCGTTAGTTTGTGTGACAACTGGTAGCTTCATGCACGTCCTAATTACAATATTATTTCATGACTTCATACGAAATCAGCTTGATTTAAAGCCGTTTACAAAATAAGTTGATTTTACTACAAGAGACTCCAATTCTCGTTCATTTTTCAAGAACTCTATACTCGAGTAATTTGAAAAATACTCGAGTAATACTCGTAATTTATAAATGAAGATTAATTTTCATTTTTTTTTAAAGTGGACAGAAAAACTAGTTAGCATTATTTAATTAATTGTTAACTTTTAAACCGACGTCCACAGAAACAGAGAGAGTTTTATCTACCCCGAGATTAAAAAACAAAACTTCGAACGAAATTAAAATTTGTGACGTTGAATTCTCCATTATTTATGAATATATATTTCTCAACTTGAAATATATTTTGGTACATCTGAAACAACTCGAGTATACTCGAGTATTTTAGGAGTATTTGAGGAGTCCCTACTTACTACTAAACACTTTTTTAAGAGTGACTCTCACGTGTGATTCATGCATTATTTGAATGATTGTAACATAACAAAAAAAAACACTACCAATGTGTTCACTGTCACTTGAGCTTTGCTTCAACTTCTTTTCTACTAGCAATTTGCAACTTCAATCGAATACAGATCAGGACCGGTTCCGTTCTTCGCTAACATTTTACACTGCCTTTATTTGGCATTACAGCTTACGCCAATGCGCCAAATATTCTTAGTTGTGAAAATCATACGAGATTAACTCGATGGTAAATAATGTATCAGTTGTGCACAAAATCAACGATAAATAACATACACCGAGCCAAAGATTTCTTTTTTTCAATTGAAAAAATATGACCTTGCCGGGGATTGAACCTGGGCCCCCTGACCAACCAAGGGACCAAATGTACGTGCATAGTGTAAGTACATAAAATTAATTAATCTTTATAGTTCAATGTCTTCTTGGAAAAATACTGTCACAAATGTCTGCAATTTGCAAATCAAATAATTATGATGCTATCTGCGAGAAAAAAGATCATTGTTGAATTAATTTCTCGTAACCTGCCAAAAGAATCAAGACGCAATTTGGAAGAAAAAGACGAGTGCGGGCTTTCTGAAGTATAACATCTTTCTACAAAAGCAGTGGTGTGCTTTTGTGAATAGAAACAAACAAAGTCAAGAAAAACATTATACACGATGCCAATATGCTTTACTTAAATTGTTAAGACTTATTAAAGATAAAAAAATATTAAACTATTTGGTGCTTGGGAAACGGTCTCTAATGTTACTTATATGTTTATTTTGCAATACAAACTGTTTATATAATACTAGCCGGTACCCGGCAAGCGTTGCAATGCCACTCAAAGAAAGAAAGTATTTGTGTTTATTGAAGTGCTTTCGGAAGCACAATATTTTCACTTTCACTAACATTGATCGGTATCGATGACACTTGCTGTCTGTCGTTTGCTGTTTGTCTTTATGCCGATTGTGTATGGTACGACACACGCGCCACCTACTTAAAAGTTAATTGCACTGTGCCTATAACCTTTGCGAAAGTGCAAGCAATAAATTGACAAAGTTTTATCGCAATCGGATGAACGGTATGGCAACGCATAAAATACCAACAAACAAACCAAATTTTATATATATATATAATAACAGTTGTTATTTATGGCCGCAAAAATTCTTTAAATTATTTCTAATGACAGTATTTTGAATAAATATGTTATTCGGATAGCTTACTTCCAAAGAATCTAGGACCAAGTCTTGGGCAACTACTATTACGGTAAGCACTCTTGAAAATCAATATTTTAACATTGATCGGTATCGATGACATTTGCCGATTGTCTATGCTAGGAAGATATTTTTTTCTGAGACAGCACGAAGCTAGGTAAGAAAATTAATATTTGAGAAAGAAGCGAAATGAAAAGATTTTGTTATGCCTTCTTTGCTACTGCTGCGTATTTACTTGTTTATTTTTCAATTTGATAATCAAAATATACGCTACAAAAAAAACAAATATTCGTGTTTTTTTCGCTACTCTAATATTGTTGATCTTATAGTATCATCTTGCAATGCCACTCAAAGAAAGAAAGTCTTTGTGTTTATTGAAGTGCTTTCGAAAGCACAAAATTTTAAATAAATAATTTCCATTTAATTTCACTAACATTGATCGGTATCGATGATATCTGCCGATTGTCTATGCTACGCGCCACCTATCAAATGTTAATTGTACTATCCCTATAACCTTTGCGCAAGTTCAACAATAAGTTGTCAAAATGAGCGGTATGTCAGCGCATAAAATATGAAAAAACATTGATTTTTATATAGAAGACCTACTGTAAGGTAATTTTACTATGACAATAACCTTTGCGCAAGTGCAAGCAATAAGTTGACAAAGTTTAATCGCAATCGGATGAACGGTATGGCAACGCATAAAATACAAACAAACATTGATTTTTATATATTATATATATACCCAGTATGCATTCAAACTGTGTTCTATTTCACCAAAGACTCAACGTAAAAAACGTGTTATTATTTGTACCAAAATACGTGAAATAAACTGAATTATTTTAAAATGATTAAAGTGTATATTAAAATGAATTTTATAAAGTAACCGCCGAATCGATTGAACGTATATTATACCTGAACTTTAATGCATAAAATCATTGTTTAATCTGAAAAGAATACTCATTTTGATAAGTGCGACCAATCTTTGTCGCTTTTATATGAGATACTGTATGGAAGCTACTGTGTTAGGAGTAAAGCTTTATCTTTGAAGTTTTTTATGCTAAACTTGCTGACGTCAGCAGGTTCACGATTCGTTAGAGAAAGAAAAACGCGTGTAGTTAAGCCAATCATATATTCATACAAGATTTCCGATGCCTTGTCTGGCTGCGAGAGCTTTTTCTACTTCGAAGTAATGTACAAATACTCCATCAAGTAAAAAGAACAGATTAGAATTCTTTGGAAATCAATAAAAACAGTGAAAGAAATGTTTTCTTTAACCATGCCCGCTCCCAATGTGGATCATATGGACCCCTTGCAGAGTTTATCTCAGAATATGTCTTCCTCACTTTTAATACAAAATATTTTTTACCGCAACTGACTTCAATTCTCGCGGCGAGCGAAACCGGTCCTGATCTTAAAAAAACTCATATCGGAAAACGTCCGAAACCGGTTTCTGTGAGAACTGCTTGTAAGTCTTGAAAATTATTGAATGGATAAGAGGACGAGGACAGGACTAGTAGTTAGCTAGTGGCTGTCGTCACGCCCCGCTTGTAGGAGCAGAGGAGTGGGAGGGAATATTTAGCCAGTACAAACACCTATGCCATCGAACAGATTCGATACATCAACTGAAAAGGTGATGCTCGTACTGGGACTGGAGCCCGTAAAGTCCGTCACGGAAGCCAACGACGTTGACCACTGCATCACGGATCCGATGAAAAATATAATTTAGGAACATTTAAAAAAAATACAGGTGGTTCATAACTATAAAATTTATTTCCTATGAGATTAACTCTCCCAAACGCAACTCAGTAATAAATAAGTTGTAGTGCTTATTAACTACCATAATAATACTTTCGATGTATTTGGCGGTAACTTTGTGGAAGTTCATTTTGATATAAAATTTAAAATAACTTTGATTATCCCAAGTATTGTGTTACTGATTGTGAAACGTGTTCACCTCTTTCAGAGGCATCTGCGTCCTTACTATCGCAAAGTTTGCTTCAGTAAATATTTACGTGGAATAATCATGTTATTTTAAATTTTATATTACGATGATAATGTTTATATTTAGTCCCCCACCCAAGATACCAACATTCATATGGTTTGAATCGTTTTAATTTTGTAATTTTCCAAGAGTTTTGTCGCTTATGACGTGGGATTCGCCATTCGACATAAAGTTTTATTGATAATAAATACAATTGCTCTGACCAGTGGAAAAATGTGCCAGTGTCTATAAAATTCAACTTTGTATCATTGCCTTACCTCAGTGCTTTCGCCGAATCTGCTTTATGAAAACTTTGCCGTTATTCAATTAGCAATTTCTCCAATCTCCTCTCGTTTTATGTTTTCAATAAAAACTTTGTCTGCAGTTATTTTCGGCGCAATTTCAGATTTTCAACTTTATTTACTTTCGCAGCTTTTGTCGAGCTCACCTTCGAAGAAACTTTCAAAGACTCGCTTAGTCTATTATATTCGATATTGCGTAACTTAGATGTATATGTTACAGTGAAACTGTATTCTCAGTGAAAATGTATCAAGTAATAGATATGTATGACAACATGATTTCACTGGTCACGATCATTGAAATTATTGGCCCAAGTGGATGATTTGCCGGCCTAAAATTTTGTTTTGCTTAAATGAAACAAAGCCAGCAAGCAGTGACGGCTGGTGACGGGGTGTTGGGGGTTGCAATGGAAGATTCGACCATTTTTGCAAGAGTTCTTTCCTATTCATTGGATTTTAAAACACTTCTATAGCATGGACTTTCAATTCAGATGGTCGCAATACCAAATGTTTCTCTTCCGTAGTACGGAAAAATAGTTGAAACACCCCCCAGGGCCGTGAGTATTCCTTTTCATAAAGAGAACCAAAGAAAAATACAGTCAAACATAGGGCTGAAGATAGAGCGGTCAAATTTAATTTCAATGATAGCTTGGAGAAGAATACATTTTCACTGAGAATACAGTTTCACTGTAACATATACATACACTGACAGAAAAGCAGCGAGATCTAACCTCGTCGCCACCATCGGCTTTGTTATATGCTATGTAATTTGGAGGATACTATTAATCATTCCCGACTAAATTAATATTGAGTTAGCAACACTATACTCATTACCTGTAGCGAGCGCTATAAAGACAAAAAAAAATATACTTGTCAATCTACGAATAGTTTTAAAATTAAATCAGTGATCTATTTTTTAAAAAATTCATGATATAATGTAAAAAAGATGTCCGCTCTCAGCTTGGAGCATATGGACTCCTCACGGAGTTTATCTCAGCGTGTTTTTTTCTACGAGAACGAGAACCATTAATTACTCTCGATGGATTAGGCCAGTGATTCTTAACCATATTGAAAGAATCGCCCTCATTATCATAGTATAGTTATCCAGCGCCACCCCCCCCCCCAAATTTGAAAAACAAATAAACACCATGATTATTTTTATAAACATCAAGGATCTCATTTAAAAAAAATGAGATCCTTGAGCCTCATGTGACTGTGCTATTTTTGTAATATTAGGTTCAAGTTTAGTTAAATACAGTCTCAAATCTCCTCTTTGGCTTATCTGTAATCGATTTCGGGATTTTTTTTAATTTATGCGTTACTGTGCTAAAACCCTTTTCTACTAAATATGATGAAGGAAATGCTACGATGGGTAATTTTACCTCTTTCCACAGAAGAGGTTATTGATGGCGAAAATGGAGCCGAAAAACATCATAATCACATTGATTGAATACTATTTTAGCTTCACAGTCATTTTGTAGCTCAATAAACTGCTCTTTTAAATTTTGACTCACACTTTCTACATCTGATAAAAATGGATTAATTATCCTATCTGGTATTAAAATTTCATACAAGTAGCGATGTACGAGACAACGCAACGCCCACTTGAACTCGTGCAGCGCCCCCCAAATGCTAAAAAAAATAAAAACGCCCCCCAGACCAAAACGCCCTCAAGGGGGCGCTGGCGCCCCAGGTTAAGAAACACTGGATTAAGCGGTAATTTTGTGGAAATTCATTTAAATATAAAATTTAAAATAACTTATTCCATGTATTATTTATTTTATATCATCTGTTACTCAATTGCTTAGTCTCTCTTTTTCGAAGAGAGTGATGATTGAAAGGATACGAGGACAAGGATATGACTAGTGATTAGCTAATCGCTCTCGCTAACCGACGCGTTTGGAATTATATAGGGTGGAAAGAGATTTTTTACAACAGAAACACCCATTGCCTTCGAAGAGAATCGATTTATCGACTGAAAAAATCATCTTGCACCGGAACTCGAACGCTGGTTGCCTGTCACGGCTTACGACGTTGACGATTGCATCACGGACCGTGCTCTAACGAAAAATATATACTAAAACCTGTCAGGAATAGTAAAAATCAGCTAGAAGTTTACAGGAAAATACGCTAGCATTCGACTGGAAATCCAATTTCATGAATTGACCATCTGTCTTTTTTAATCCATGTCATTTCTAATGTTAGATGGAATTCTAATGGAGCTTTAATCAATATACATTTATATACTAGAATTGCTTGTCACTCTTGTTGCTTAATAGAGAAGAAAGAGCGAGAATAGAAAAATATAGCTAGAACGGGACTTGTGGTTAGCTAATCGCTTTCATGTGAGAGGGACTGTTGACGAAAATTAACACAATTAAATCAATTCATGAAAGTAACTGTACTAATATATAGATCTGGTGAACATTGCAACTAAAGTTTATAGATTACTAGTATTGCTACCCGGCGTCACTCGGACTAAGCGAGCAATAATTATTTGATGTTATATCATTCAAAATAATTATATCACAAAATCTAACATCCAAAATAGAGTTAAAATAAAATCACAAACTTTTTTTAATGTGATGACAGCCCCATTCTCGCCCATTAAAATGTCCAAATTCAAGGAAAAAATCAAATTTGCTGTCAAAAAAATGTCAAATAATACCTTCACGTAAATAATAAACATTATAATTAAAATTAAAAGCCGGAAAAAGTACAGTAGAAGACTAATTTATTACATTTTGACTAAATGTCTTCGCCGATAAAAATTCAAACATATTTTATTTCTTATTCGTTTTTATGGCAACTTATAGACCAACAATGCAAAAGGGAATTACAGACCCACATACATACATACGCCGTTTCGGTTTTATATATAAAGATATTATGTATCGCTTATATTGCCATTAAGATTTTTTTTTATATGAGCTGCATTTATGTCTGAGTATTCTTTTTTCAAATTGTTTCTTTCTCTGATAGTTTATGATTAAGACAAAGAAAAAGCTTCAACTTTCAGCGTCGAGCTGAGACAATATTAATATCAAAAGCTCATAAAGGCCAGTTTACTTTTTAAGCGACTACATTAATTTTTTATCCAGGTAAAGCCGCCCTATGCTATATTAATAACCTGTAGTTTACTCAATAATGACCTCTAATTATATGAGCAGAAGGGAACATAATGACGCAGCACGCATTGTGTAATATTCGTCATTTTCAAACGAAACATCCAAAAAATCTTACTTTTAAGCAGTCATTATTATAATAAATGGCTAATTTTCTTTAATGTAAACCTTTCTGGGTGCTTATTATATAAACTCATGATATTTCAATTACCTTTTTACTATATGCCAGTGTTCTTTTAATATATAGTGAAGCTTTTTTTCAATTAATTGATTCATTGTTAAAGCCTTTGTCACTTTACCGCACTTAACGTCTGCATATGAGACACTAGGCTTATGGCATTAAAATCCAATGACGGGAATTCATACCGTATTACATCGAATAAAAAAACTCATTTTATTATGGAATTGCAGGTTTTTTTTTAACCATGTTCGCTCCTAACTTGAACCACATGGACTCCTCACGGAGCTTATGTCAACATATGTTTTTTTCTGCGAGAACTACTTATCACTCAGTTGCTCAGCCTCTCTTTTCGTAGAGAGTAGGAATGGAAAGGATACAAGGACTAGTGATTAGCTAATCGATTTCACTATTCGTCGCTCTTTGGGATCGGAAAGGTGGGAACGGATTTAACCAGGGATGTGGAGTCGGAGTTGGAGTCGCGGCGTCGACTTGGCGTTTTGTTGAAGCAGTAGTATAGAGGTTCTTAACATTCTTGGGACTCTGCGCATTCGAGACCAGTGGCGGCTGGCGAAAATCATATGGGTTGATATTTAATTGAATAGGCACGGATTTTAAACAAAAACAAATTTTTTAATTGGGGAAAAAATATCTGTGTTTCATTCATGTACTATTTTTATTTTAGTTTACAAATTTTAAAAAAACACACAATTAAATTAAAATAAAACTGCTTCAAAAATAAAATACAATTCTGATAAAATTTTGGTTTGTTCGTTATTTGAAACATTGAAGAGGGCGCACGATAATAGCTCCGCGGCACGGTAAGAACCAGGGCTGTGAAGTCGGAGTCGTCGCGGCGTTGTGGCCGGAGTCGTACTCGGAGGCGGAAATTTTGAAAAGTTTGAACTTTTTATTTTTGCATTTAATATGTCAAATTTGAGTTTTGGCCGCATTGATAGACTACACATAGAATTATAAATAGGAAAATTAGGGGAAAAAACCGACGATATTAACCTTTTTTTAGTCGGAGTCGGAGTCGTATTTTTGGTCAATTTCGGAGTGGGAGTCGTGGTTTTGGTAAATGCTCTAGTCGGAGTCGGACTTTTTTTAGACCGACTCCACAGCCCTGAATTTAACAACACAAACACCCATTGCCTCTGAGCAGAATCGATTTATAGATATTCGAACCCGGGTGATCCGACATGGTAGCCAACGACGTTGACCACTGCAACATTGACCGGGCACTATGTTATCTCAAACCATTTTGTTATCATTTTTTGTGGTACAGTTTTCTTTTAAAATGGCCAAAGTAAGCAACGTGAAGATGAATAGTGTGTCATCTGCAAAGTATGTAGCTTCAATTACGGTTGTCGGTCACTAAAGATGTCGGACATCTGGCGGAAGCAGGTTCGAATCTCAGGCGCCCCTTTCAAACGTTCCCACACTTGCGACTCGCGGCTGAATCTGTGTCCTGTTTTTTGGGACATACTGTTGGTGGATTGCAGCTGCATTGACTAAGATACAATTTGCGAAAATTCGTTCATGACTTTCAGGTGAATGGTAGATTAAGATAAACGAGCACTATTGTATTTAAAAAATACAGTCAGTGATTACTTCACACTTGTTTGTTGTTATATCATATAATCATGTCCGCTCCTAATGCGGATCATATTGACTTCTAATAAAGTTTATCTCAACTGAAAACTGCTTGTGGCTCAGTTGCTTAGCACGGCGAAAAAAATAGAAATGTATAAAAATTATAAGATACATGGTTGAGCTATTTCGGCTTACTCCATCGTCAGAACTATGTTTAAACATACATGTACATATCTTTATATACTGGCGTAGATAATCTACACAATATCTTTCTGTTCTAACATCCTAATTTTATATTGTAATAATAAACTATTCAATTTACAAATGCATTTCTCAAAGTGAAAGCTAATCTGGGTTTTTATTTCTGGCTTCTGGTAGTGCAAATAAACTTAAATTAGTTAAAATTGCATTAATTTTCCGTAATGGTCTGAGTAGTTGTGATGGATAAATATTAGTTTGCTCATTAAGAAATTCATTGGATTGGTGATATCAGTTGCTTAGTTACTATTTTTCTAAAAGTGTAGAGATGTAAAGATTATGACGTCTACTAGTGGTAAGCTCAACTCTCTCGCTATGCCCGTCTTTAGTATGGAATGAGTTAGGCAGGTAATTTGTAGACTCGTAGCCATCCATATCTTCGAAAAGATTCGATTTAAAAAAAATATTGCTAGAAAAGAATAATATCGTATATATATATATGCTACTGTAGAAATATTTTTAGATTGAAATTATTCCTATTTTTTATTTTTTATTTACGCACAGTTTTTACACACTAACCGTGCATGAAATCAGCAGCTTCTTCGGTTAGCAAAACAATTTCGTACGAGATTTTTACTCACGACATTGAAGGTTATTATAAATTATATTACAATAAATAAGGCAGCGATCAACTTTCCTGGTTCAATTCCACCCACTGCAGTACGCAGAACCAAGTGCATCTGGATGTTATGAATAACAGGATGGCACTCGATTCAAAGTCTTCAGTATCCAAAAGTCGGTAAAATTGAACGTAAATGTATTTTTAATTAACGGCTAATTACGCATTGCTTTGAACATAAGATACCATTGTAATATCGGTATAACCAAAACCGAGATCCTGGTATTTTTACTGTTTTTCCAATACCAAAATAACATTGCCATAAACTGTTATTTTGATATTGAAAATTAATGAAAATCTATATTCATTTTTGATGAAATATAGAAATAAGACGAACACAACTTTTTTCAACGCTACAGTTCAGTCATGCGTCGTTCCTTGAAATTTTATTACCAAATACAGAATAACAGTTGTAATCTCAGTGTTTGAATATTTTGATTTATTGAAATTTGATTCATAGTTCTCATCTTATATGTATAATAAATATGATTATTTTAATCAATATGAAACTATAACGCCCATTCCGTAGTACAGTAGTCAACACCGTTGGCTATCGTGACGGACAGCCCGTGTTAGAGTCCCACTACGAAGAGATTCGTTCAGGTGTCTGTGTACTCAAAAATAATTTCACACCTTTCCGATCTCGAAAAAAGGCGCGTGGTAAGAGCAATTAGCTTAACACTATTCTTGTCCTATTCTTCATATTCTTTCAACCCTTACTCTCCCTGAATGAGAGAGGTTTAACATCTGAGTAACAAGCAGTTCTTATAGAAAACAAACATGTTGCGATAAAATAGCTACGAAGAAAACAGCAAAAAACTATAAAGTCTCGTTTTATATTTTCATCGTTTTCTCGTCGTGCAAGATGAAAATTATCTGTTTATAATTCTAAAATCATAATAAATATTAATGAAGTAATGCAGATCTAAAATAAGTATTTATTTATAGTTATATCTTTGTATAAATCTGACGGCCACGCGTATGGTTCTTCATGATAAAATATAACAAAAGATCCTCAATAATATACCTATTGTATTATATATCAAGCATGTTCTAGAATTACTGAAGCATGGCATACAAAAGAATTTTACGTTTTGTGGGCGAGGTTCATTGTATGAAAGAGTATATTGTGTCTATAAAAATGACACCTGCTCCTTCAAGTATTTTTCCTTAACCTTCGCTGCACGGTGATATGTATTTACTACAACTCGACTCTAATAATGAGAATATTTCTATTAAATATAATAGATACTGATCTGAGAATTTTTGTATTCCTCAGTAATGTTATTACGTATTAAATACAATTACAGTTATGTATGGTTATTCATTTGCAGCGATGGAAATAAATAATTAGTGGAAGAATCGGGCAAAGAATCACCCATACACACAAACGTATTCCAATTTATGCGCGTGTGTAAGCGCGAGTGCGAGCGTACTCATGCACGTGTTCAGCTCCGGCGCGAAATCGCATGCGTAGAAGTGATCGACTTCGAACTAGCCATTCATTTCGTCATTACGAATTCGACCGCCGACGGGTGAAGACGTCGGAGCGGCAGCTAATTGCGATGTTTTTTTCTTCTTTTCAGACACTTAGATTACAAAAATTGTTATATTTCAACTTCAACCATAGTCAATCAAAGCAATGTCTAGAAATATTCACATTTTTCCGGTTTTTAAATAACTTTTTCATATGGTGTAGTAAATACATATCACCGGAGCTCGCGGAAGTTTTTAGCACAGTATGGGGAGGGTTAAGGGGAATTGAAGTCAGCGCTGAACTGTGATAGTGACATCTATCGTTGATAATAATAAATTATATTGTAATAATTATCAAGTTCATCAGAAATGTTGGAAACATCTTGATTTCTTATGATATTAATACTGCTTTATGATCATACTCTCTACTTGTGAATGTTAGATGTAAGTTAAGTTTTAATATACAATCTTATAACTTTTTTCTTCCACTTATAAGTGTTCTGTAACAAGTAGTTAAAGGTGTTGCTTGAGCAAGACATGTCTAAAGATGTCTCTCAAAATGACGAAACACGTGCCACTATTGCATATTAAGCAAAATAAAAGGCAGTCAAAAAGAAACAACCTTCCTTTGGAGAGCGAGTGGATCTCTGTATATTTTTTTAAAATTTATTAACACTGATGGAGTCCAACTAAACATGGTAAAAGTTTTTTTAGGAACAAAATAAAAAACTTTGTTCGAATAACTAAAAAGAAGGTTCGAGTACCCCAGGGAATTTTTAAAAAATTGTGTCATAGTAAATCAAACTATATTATTGAATCATTTCCACTACCAATGTTGTGCATCTTGATTCCTTGCGAAGTTTATCTCAATATATTTTTCTACGAGGACTAATTGTTAATAAGTTGCTAAACCTCTTTTTGTTGAAGAGTTGAGATTAAAAGGATATGAGGACTAGTAGTTAGCTAATCGCTGAGCCCACGTTTGGGATCAGATGGGTGGGAAGCTGGGAAGGAATCTTTCTACAACACATACACCCATGACTTCGAGCAGATTCCATATGTGCACTTAAAAATTCTGCACGCACTTTGGCTTGAACCCTTGAAAACCGTCACGTAAGTCAACGACAACAAACTAAATATTCAACTAAGAAACTAAGCGAGAATTTTTTTTTCACTTCAGTCTGTATTAAAATATATTATGTAATATGTATTATATTAAATATGAAAATTTCCATCGATGCTTCGCACATATAACATTTAATACCTGACTTGCGCAACGGCAATTCCAATATTAAATTTCGCTCCAGAATTTGAATCTGTGAATTCGATTTCTGATGTTGTAGGTATGGGCATACACGATTTTATTATTCGAAGAAGGCAAAAAGAATATTACATTTCATCCCCTTCAGGGGGTGTCAGATTTAAATAATCAAAATGTCAGGTACACTTGCATGAAATATCTAACTGAAAATATTTTCGCACGGCAATTTATACATCCAACTCCCGAGGCGTCCATCAACCGGCTCGTGATTTATTGGGGCAATAAAATGTACATGCTCCGCCTCTGGACTCATTTTAGCAGATTTATTATTTATTCATCATCATCTGTCATGTAACTCTGGCTTGATTAAATTATCTACACTTCTCTAAAGACACAAATTTATTTATAATAATGACATTTCTTTTTAAGTGGAAAACATTATCATTTTAATGTAGTAAACCTGTGATGCACACACTTTTTGGGAGAATGGCTTGATAATCAATTTTCAGATAGTTCGACGGCCGCATGGGATATTTTTCGTGTATATTTATTTTTTATTTAATTATTTTATATTGTGTAAATATTTAGTTCTGAAAGTGATTAATATTTGTCATATTGGGCCGCATGAAACTTCATGGACCGCATTAACATTTAGTCAACGAGGCTTTTTAATTACAATAGTAATTACGCAAAAAAATATGTACACCGTAAACAATGAGTTAAGCGTATTTGATGACGCCTTCATGGGTTCAAGTCACATTACGAGCTGCATTTTTTATCAGTTGTATCTGTTCAAACGTATCTAAAAATTTCCTTCACACAAAAACCGATCCTATAAGCTAGCGAGACTAGCATAGCACTATTCCTATCCTATCCTTATCCTTTCTTTCCTTACTCTTATCACAACTAAATATGTTGAGCGACTAAGTAATAGCCAGTCCTCGTAGGAAAAACAATTAGATACCTTCATAAGGGGGACATATGATTCACATCGGGGGCGGAAATGGATAAGCTATATGAGTTATTTGCAGAAGTAAGGAGGATATCTTTCAACCTACATTTTATAATTTGATGTATTTTTGTAAAAAAGATCAAACCCACACATGTAATTCTGAGAAGATTCAATATTTGAGAAAAGGTTTAGTAAAAAATGTTTTGATCTTAATTAATCTGAACACTCCGTTCAAATCAAGATTTTTTTTTTCAAATAAACAGCTTTTTCATAAATAATTGACAATTTAACACCTTAAAAGTCGACAGCATAGTTGGCATTTTAAAGATAAATTTTACTTGAAGATATATAAGTCGTTACCTTACTTTGAAAGAGTTCTAATTGTCAGTTTTGCCTAAAATGACCTTTTGGTCGGAAAAGCTTGTATTTACCGTATTCTATCATATACATGAATTTCAGAATTATCTATGGTTGAATAACGGAGTTAGCATACTTCCAGAGATGCACTAAGCTACACTTTTTATACTAAATTTATTTGACAAAGTTCTAAGATTGTCATCATCATTTCATGATAAGATCATTGAGATCATTATTTCTCAACAAGAGTTGTGAAAAAAAAATGCTTAAAATAAGTAATTTGAAATATATTTTCTTGCTCACAAGTGAATTTTAATCAATTCGTATCTTCAAACGCTCATATCTCAAAACAGTGTCAAGAGCAGTTAGAACATTTTCAAAGTAAGGTGTCGAAGTGGCAAAATACGTGTCACTTAATAGTTTAATGACTTAAGTTTGTGATATCAAAGTTGTAAATTTTATTACAATAATACGGAAAGTTATAACTGGCAATTCGCTTACAGCTTCGTTCTTAAATCATCCCAGCAAGAAACTCTTATATTTAAGTTCAATTTTCACTACAAATACTCTTTAACCCGTTATATGCCGGTAGGTAAAAAAGCGGTCGTGCACCGAGGGTCAAGATTCTCTTTGAAATAATGGCGATGGATTTCGGGAATACAAGGAAGCTTTCTTTAAAATCAATATAACTTTGATTATAATTACACGTCAACTGTAAGGAAGGACTGTGATACTTTTTGTTATGCATATACATGTATGTTTGTATATACATACATGTACATATATGCATAGCGTATTGGCGTCAGCTGTAATGCCATGTTTTGTAGTTTCTTCACTAAATAAATAATAATAATTAGTGGGTGTAAAGTGGACCGTATATAAACGCTCATGCTTATTGGCCGGCATTGCGCTCACGGAATTGTAGACCGTATATATACGTGTCTGGCATACAACCAGTTAATTCATCTCAGCAAGTAGCTCTTATAATAAGATGTAATTTTCATTACAAATACTCTTTAAGGGCATAAGATGAAGCTCATTGTTATTTTAAATCCAGGGCTATTCAAATGTCTCACAAAAGGGAAACAATCACAAATCCTTGTCGACAAAACCACCGACCGTAAAAGCGCTAACCCATTTTATCTTCTTTCATTCATTATGTTGCCCACACGAAAATTCCAACAAGCTGAACTTAATTGTTTTTAAGAATACTGAATACATATTAAAATAAACAACTTACTTGCAGTGGTGTAGTGGGAAATAAATAGGTACCAGGTCGGTCATTGATTTCTTCCCATTTTGTTTTTTCTCATATTACACTAGGATGTTAAACAAAAAAAAATTCACAACTTCACACCAATTTCACAACTCACCATTTTTTTTTTCTATTATTTTAAGGACGAATAAAATTTTGCTATTATTAGACTTCATATCTATATCAGGCAGATCGGACTATGTTATTATTAGAGTGATACATGTATTGTATGTATGTATTGACTAAGTCGTGAAACAAATGTTTACTTATATGACTGTACACTTTTTAATAATGTCAAAAACGAATTCATACTCGGTCACTTATTGCAGTTAACTAGATTTTTATTAACACCCAATTAAATATGTAGACTTATGGTATATTTTTGAATTGATTTGTTTTTAGCTCTTTAGGAATATTAATAATTATATAAAAATATTGTTAACTCAGTTAAATCCGCTGCTTTATTAATCCATAAGTGGCCCGTGGCGCACGATATAAGCACTACCAAGTTAAAGCAAACCTCTGAATGAAATATTTATTTTTTCTTAAGAGATAAGCTTCAATAATGAAAAACACTTATTATCAATTACCTGGAATAAACGAATTTCCTTTGAGGGAAAATTAGGGTTCCCTTATTTTAATATAGCATCTCACACTCACGTTCATTAGTTCGCAACGCGTCAGCTGGCATAACGCATATCAGTTAATTGACATTTTTTTTGCATTATAAATAACGTTTTCTATTTGTTGGTTGAAGGTAAAAAAATATTTTTTGCCAATGTAAGGTGTTGTGACAGCCCTAACGTTTGCATAGATTTTCGCAAATTTTTGCGAAATTGAATATGAAGAACTTCAAATTTGAATTGTTAGAATTTTGTACATTTCCATGAGTTTTCTCGCTAACGACCCGTGTTTCACCTTTCGGCATCGTCAGGCATTTCAAGTGTACGGATGTACTTGAAATGCCTAAAGATGTCGAAAGGCGAAACCCAGGTCGTTAGCGACAAAACTCATGAAAAGTACAAAATTCTAACAATTCAAATTTGATATTGAAGTTCCATCAAGCACCCTCAGTCGAAGAAGAATATGAAGAAGGATTTTGACCAGCTTTGATTGATGCCTATCATTTTTACTGCTTGTTTAACGTATTTATTCTAATAAATTCTATTTTTCTAACATTATTAAAATCTTAATTTATTTTAAGGATAACAGTATCATAGGCAAAAGATAGGCGGCACGATGCAGTATGCTAACGATGTAATAACTAGATGATACTTACATAACTTAAAACTATCCCATAGCGATACACCGAATCCCCTTCGTAATAAAGGTAGATGTGGAGCACGGGGAAGTAAATATGTATAATAATATAATTCATCAAAACGTTTGAAACGTATGAAAAGGTTTCAGGTAAAAGGCGGAACAAAGATTTATTCAGAGCAGTGTTTAACCACATGTGACTGGGCGGTGAATAGACTGATATATTTTGTTTATTATTTGTACCAAAATTAATAAACACCACGATCGCCCTAGGATATATAATCACAGTTATTTCGAGCTGAATTACTATTAAAATCATTTACCCTCTATGTCAGGGGTGGCCAAAGCGTCGATCGCCTATCTGATCTGTACACATCTCTGGTGCCCGTCCCAAGAAGCGTGCGAGACAAGTCGCGTGACAGGCACAGCACGCTGAAATCTCGAGGTTAGCCGATTATCGACAAAAATATCTCGTTCAAAACCAGGGTCAAACAAGGGTTGGCAATAAGATTAATATAGGCTTTAAATTACTACTTTTAATGTTGGTCAATCGGTGCTAATAACTTCGAACGAAAGTCGATCGCGGGGAAAAAATTCTGGCCACCTCTGCTCTATGTCAATGCGGAAAGTCTGGAACTCAAGTGCCACTTATTCAACGCATGCTTACTGACCGTGCTGCTTTGCGGTTGCGATTCATGGCACATAACAAAATGACATATTAACCGTATACTGTGCTTCGAAAACTGATGCTTGAATACTATAAGTGCGGTGGTTTGACTTTGTCAGGAACACGGAGGTAAGTGAGCGGACTAATCAGCCCTTTATTACGTTCGAAATAAAAAAGGTGACAATGGACATGTGCTGCGGATGCCCCAGAGGAGCCTGAATCCTGTCTGTCTTCTATTAAACTGATGGATTCCGTCATCCCGGAAGGCTGCTGATGACCATCCAAAGGACGTACTCAGCGGATCTACGGGATGCCGGGATGACTTGGTATAAAGCCAGGAGGTTGGCGGGCCATATATTCCGAATTAGGAGTGGATATGGAAAAAAAGCTGTACAAATGATTTACCTGATATATGTACTTATATTGTCTTACTGGAATAAGTGGATTCTCAGTACACGGGATAGCCATGAACAACTTGGTGATTGAGCAAATCACATACTTATCTTAATCTTTCTTTCAATTTTTCTTTTTCTAGTGCATGGTAGTAAAAATATTAACGCTCTTCTAAATTGGTCCAAATACAAGATGAGTAAATTCGATTCTTTTCTTAATAGTATAACGTTATGGAAAGCGGATTACGGATGGTGGTAGAAACACCAACTTGTGTATTCTTGAATTCAGTATTTTTGTAATAGCTGTTCTGTAAAGATATATAGTATCACTTTAGGATTGATCTATCTTGACACAAATTTTAAATCGTATCTTAATCGATGATCAATTTGTTTATCCCTTGCCCATATTCATATAAAATCATTACTAAACAATAGCTTTTTTTTTATAATCGATTTTATAATGTCCTTACTTAATTATGTTGCTTTGAAAACTGATTGTTCTCAATTCGCCTTACCTAACGGTTAGTCGATGACAGTGTGATTTGGGTATATTTTTTGATTATTTCCGTTTATGTACTCCCTTACTTAATATTGAGTCTCTTAAATCTCTCTGTAAGAAAATTCAAATGCAACAAGTCCCTACAAAATACAATGTTCTTTAACATCAGGTTTCCAACCAGTATTAGGGAGTACAAAAAAGATTAAACTATTTTTCCGTACTACGGACAGCCAAAAATTTATAAGACTGGTACTCCGTTGGTATTGCGAACATCTGAATTGAAAGTCCATGTTATAGAAGTGTTTTAAAATCCAATGAATAGGAAAGAACTCTTGCAAAAATAGTTGAATCTTTTTTTGTACTCCCTAATACTCTGTCACCAGCCACCACTGTTTCCAACCATTATTATAACCAGGGCTGTGGAGTCGGAGTCGGTGTCGTCGCGGCGTTTTGGCCGGAGTCGTACTCGGAGTCGGAAATTTTGAAAAGTTTGAACTTTTTATTTTTGCATATAATATGTCAAATTTGGCTATTGGGAGGATTGATATGTAATTGAATACAAATAAATAGTAAAACTAGGAAAAAAAGTGATGTTATGAAACTTTTTTTACTCGGAGTCGGAGTCGTGTTTTGGGTAAATGTTGGAGTCGGAGTCGACCTTTTTTTTTTACCGACTGCACAGCCCTGATTATAACCCACCAATAATATATGACGATGTACCTTTATGGACAGTCAGTAATCTTAATCTAGCTAATGTAACAATATTTCAAGCGTGTCTATTTGTAATAAATATATTTTATAAGCCACGACTCGTTGTTCATACCAGACGTAATCAAATAATAAAAAAAGATTGGTTTTCACTGATAGAACCATCCCCAAGAAGCTCATAACCCGTTGGATCGTAAAACTATTATGCAAATACCTGCCACACGAAAGGTTACCTGTTCAATTAAGGGTACCACTGTTCCCAGGCTCCTCTAAATACCATTTTGATTCACCTGCCTTGACTCGTCACGACCATTTTACCACGTTCGTGTCAGTATGCACTTTTTTCACGGGCTTTGCTAATATCAAACATATTATTCCCGGCCATGAGTTTTCTAATTATTAGTTTTTTTCATTACCCTTCGAATTTTTATTAAATGAAGCATAATTTACTTTTTTTTTGGTCATGACTAATTCCCGGACTGATGAAAACACACACACTGATGGTGGTAGTGTTTTCTTCCGCCGTAACCTAGTGGTAGTATTCTAAGTCTCTTTTGAAAAAAATTGCATTAACTTATTTATCCACCGAACAACTAAATAAACATTTGGCAATATCCATAAAATAACAATTTTATAGGAATCATATTGAAAAAAAAATAAGATTTTTTTTATACGGTGAATAACATAACAATGTATTTTAATTCTAAAGAAATTATTTTATATATTTGTTGATGGCTATTTCGGCTTACGCTTGATAGTTCTGAAGATGGCGTTAACTGATGTAGCTTTTAAAAAAATAAAATATATTTTCTGTAGAATTAAAATACGTTATTTTTTTCACAGTACATATTATAATGGAATTCTACCAAGTTATACCAGTTCAATCAATAATATTTTTGTTCTTATTCCGGTTTCGCTTATCAGTTGAAAATGCTGGCGATGAGGGATACCAAAATATAAAATACAAACAAAAAATAAATGTTAATACAAACCCGTTCGCTTTCTAATCCAGTATTTTTGTAGACCACACGCAAAAAAATACCAGATCTGGTGTAGATTCATTTGTAATGTGATTCAAAAAGTTACCTATGCTTTTAAATTAAGCTCTAGCATTTCCGTACTTATGGAGCTTTTATTCGGTTATCCAATCACATATGCCGCCAATCAATAACCCCAGCACGCAAACTCTCTTTTTGGCGACAGCAGAAAAACTTTTTTCAAAACGAATACAAGTGCTAAAAAGTTTTCTCAACTCTCCTTTCTAACTCCATCAGATGAACTGCCTCAGGAAAAGTTCAACTCCATATAAAGCATATTTGGGCAACCGCCGGCCCGCCGAGCTATTTTGTCCGGCCGTGATTCATCTCGGAGAAGTAATAGAGAAATAAATTAATTTCAAATTTGAATTGCTTAAATTTTGTACTTTCCATGAGTTTTGTCGCTAACGAAACTGGTTATGCATCAAGTGCACGGATGTACATGAACTGACTTGACTAGAACAGTTTGTATCGTTTATATACAAAAATAAAATTAGATCACTAAGTTAAATTACTATTCAAATCAGACTCAGGCATTGATTTATTACATACTAACAAGGACTGAATATAAATTGTTCTATCAAAAAATATTAGAGATTAACAGAGCTCAGCTAAATATTAAAAGTTTACCAAATCTTAATCGAAAATTTAAAGGAAAGGTTGCTCATGCCTGATATAAAGCTTCTGCCGACTGATATCGGTAAATGACTTTGGTGATTGTTAGATGGGCCACTGGGAGTAGCTGGCTTTGTTCAATTCAAACTTTCTCCGTGCTAAGTGCTCCTAGAGTATTTATGCTTTGCGATTTTTATTGTGATCTTATTCAAACGTTTATCGTCTTTTTGAACCGAATAAAATTACTTATAGTGATCAAAATGTTTTTCTGACACATTTATATTTATTTGTTTCCCGAATACAGAATACTTTTCCACATTTTTTTACAAATAAAGCTAACCATTTTGACATATAATTCAACATACTTGAACTACTCGAACCAAGTCAAGAATCAAAATTTTGTTATTATATTCTACATAGCATACATACACAATCGGTGATGGATTATCGGTATTACTGCTTTAAAAAAAACCACGAAACGGCAGTAGTGGATAGATTAATTATTAAACTTTTAACCAGCTGTGTGCTACTGACATATTTATAACGAAAAAATACACCCTTTTTGGCGCTAGGGTAATTTTGTTTTCAATCACCGAGCATGGGTTTGATTCTTTCTGCCTTTTTTCACAACCATAAAGGGCTTGTTATTTGATTACATATATGTATATTACCTATCCACGGCACAATGTTGTACACCTTAGACTGAGTTTATTAAATAATGTAATTTCTCTATAGTTAAAAAAAAATAATAATAAAAAGCAACGTGTTATGAACCTGTCAGACCTCACGCACCACTTTACGGAAAATTTTGGATCTCGCGAACCCCAAAAAATGTGAGAATTTTTTGGTAGCTGAGACCTACATTTAATATTTAAATTAACTTTGATTATTCCGTATGGTGCTAATTGTGATACGTGTTTCGCTTCTTACAAATGCATCTTCGGACTTACTATCGCAAAGTTTGCTTATGTAATAAAGCAAGGTTGATTCTAATATTTTAAAATGATAAAATTACAAAATGGAGTTTGGGATTTTTCCTTTTTACAGGAAGCATGGAAGGGCTTGGCTGAAATCAGTTTATGGAATGTTGGCTTCAATGACGTCACTGGAAAAGTGGACACTGAGTATTCAATTAATTAAATATGTTACTCAAAAATATAACAAATTTTTAGTACTTATTCCCCATTACATTTTTAAAGATCAGGACCGGTTTCGTGACTCATCATGAGCATTTTCAACTGATTTTTTTATAATGCCATTCCATCAAGTAATGACAGTGAACACCTTAAAAATGATAAATATTACATGTCGTATTAATTCAACGAGGCCACCTGTAATTCATTCGCTGAACTTTAAGAATTCAGTAGATTTGAAGAGTTTATGACAGTTTATTACCATGGCATAGAAAACAGCGCACCCTACCATTAATTTGAGCATCATACTTTGTTATTTATCATCGATGTTCACGCCACCTGATTATTTAGATTCATGGGTGGCTTAGGGAAAAATATTCATAGGATGCATGTAGCTACATGAATGAGCAAACATAATACTAGGGTCGAAGAAAATCATCAATTTTCACCATTACTTTATAACTTTCAAGGTGTTCACTGCCAAAACTCTGATGGTGGAATTGCATTATAATAAAAATTAGTACTTATCTTATATATAAAACCGAAACGGCGTATGTATGTATGTGGGTCTGTAATTCCCTTTTGCATTGTTGGTCATTAAGTTGCCATAAAAACGAATATAAAAGAAAATATGTTTGAATTTTTATCGGCGAAGACATTTAGTCAAAATGTAATAAATTAGTCTTCTACAGAACTTTTACCGGCTTTTATTATTAATAATAATGTTTATTATTTACGTGAAGGTATTATTTGACATTTCTTTGACAGCAGATTAGATTTTTTCCTTGAATTTGGATATTTTAATGGGCGAGAATGGGGCTGTCATCAAATTAAATAAAGTTTGTGATTTTATTTTAACTCTATTTTGGATGTTAGATTTTGTGATACAATTATGTCGAATGATATAACATTAAATAATTATTGGTCGCTTAGTCCGAGCGACGCCGGGTAGCAAAACTAGTATCACATAAAATTTATTGGATCAGAACCCGGAATAGTGCTCCCCATGAGCGAAACCGGTTCTAATCCAATAAATTTTATGTGAAATAAGTACTAAACATGTTTTATTATTTTTATTACTTTATAAGTTCCAGAATAAAAAAGCTACCATGAAAAGATTTTAAAGAGAACCGAACTTCTTTTACACTCAATGTATATCAATGTATTATTCAAAAGATAGTTAAGTTTTTGCCAGACAATATAGAACCCGCGTTTTACACAGTAAATAATTTAGGAAAATTTTTATTGAACAGTAAAGATCGCGTAGATTCATCGTCACAGAGTGGTATCTATCGACTCTCTTGTAGAGACTGTCCAGCTTCTTATGTTGGACAGACAGGTAGAAACTTTAATATTAGAATTAAAGAACATATAAGATGTCTAAAGAGTAATAATTTTTCTGAGTTTGCCAATCATTTAATAGAAAATGACCATAATTTTAATCAGACTAGTAATGTAGAAATACTCCACCGAGTAAATAAAAAAGGTTTAAAGATGAATAGTCTAGAATTTTTAGAAATAAATAAAACTCTTAATAAAAAAGATATATTATTAAATAATATTCTTAACAGGACAGGATGCTCACCTTTATTAACATTATTCCCCATCAATACAGTAATCACCCAACCTAACTGATTGATTGCAGCTCATTAGTTTATAGTTTATTAGTTTGTAATGTTTAACGTCATTAGAAATATATTTGTTTGCTTTGTTTCGATTCTATAACCCTCTCTTGCGTCCAATTGATTGATTGATTGCACCTTATTAGTATCATTATGTTATTGCATTGTTTTGATTCTATCACCCCCTTCCTTGTTTCCTATAGAAGGAAAAAAACCCGTAATCCATTTTGTAATTTTATAATTTAAAATGTTAAAATGTTAGAATTTATCTTGCTTCATTACTTAAGCAGACTTTGCGATAGTAAGTCTGAAGATGCCTCTGAAAGAGGCGAAACACGTGTCACAGTTAGTTACACAATACGTGGAAAAATCAAAGTTATTTTAAATTTTATATTATTCAAGAGAAGTTTTGCGACAGTGTCCTTTAAAATTAAAAATTGGTTGATTGAACTTTTTACAATAATGATATTAATAATATTAGGCAAGCTAAAACTTTAAGCTTGGAGTATATAGACTCCCATGGAGTTTATCTCAGCATATATTTTTCTACGACAACTGATTTTTACTCAGTTGATCCACCTCTTTTCTACGAGGAGAGTAGGAATGGAAAGGATACGAGGACTAGGACATAAATAGTGCTTAGCTAAACGCTGTCAGAATGCGTCGCTCTTTGGGATCGGTGAGGTGGGAAGGGATTTTTAACGACACAAACACCCATTGCCTCTGAGCAGAATCGATTTATTTATCGATTTAAAAATCTACTCGTACCGGGAATCGAACCCAGACGGTCCGCAAAGGTTGCCAACATTTTGATTCAGTTGATTTAAGATTTTTTTAACGTGTGATGATTTAAATCACGGGTTCCCAACCAATGGGTCACCAACTTATAAAGTCAAATATTTTTTTTTCACTTTATTGCAATTTCGTTGTTATTTCTTCATTTCCTTATTAAAAATGCTTTTTTAAAATGCATCGGTGTTGCGGGTCACATGGCTTTTATAAAAGGGAGTCGCCACCCCAAAAAGGTTGGGAACCTATGATTTAAAGAGATATATAATTTTAAAATCGATTATTCTCATAACATAAGATGTATTTATTGAAAGAAAATGGAAAGGTTTGATCGAGCTACCAACGCCGAATCAGCTCTTTTAATTAGAACGTTGATAAAATAGTTATATCATAAACGGTTTTGAAAATTATATCAAGCTATTTTTTTAAATTCTAGAATCTTTTGTTTATTACAATATTTTTGCTAGAACGGAACTAATAGTTTGGTCAATTGATTTTATAATTGAAGTTGCAGCTGTATCCATCACTCTCTCTGTGTCTGAAGTTGACCACTGAATTGTATCCGTTTCCTGTCAAATACAATTTTCAGATACTCGACAATAGAGACGGGCATTTCTCGAGTACAGGAGTGCCCAACCCCGTGCCCGCGGGTGCCATGGCACCCGCCGACCGATTTCTGTGCGCCCCCCAATAGCTCGATACATTTTTTCAAAATTAGTTATTGGATATCACATCGACAGGTGAAGTCTCTCGTGCATTTTCCAAATATGAAGCAAATGGTAGGTAACAGTGAATTAAGCGTGGAATTGTTTGTCGTACACATTCAAGTGCTTAAAAAACAGTTTGAAGAGAGATTTCTGCAGTTTACGACTATCGAGGCAATGGCATCCTTTATTTTTTTTTTTTTTAAATATTTAATAACAATATAAATAGTTTCTTGTTTGCGAGATTAACTCGATGGTAAATAATGTATCAGTTGTGCACAAAACAACGATAAATAACATAACACCCAGCCCAAGATCTTTTTTTCAATTGAAAAATTCGACCTTGCCGGGGATTGAACCAGCCCCTGATTTAGGACAAAGCTCTTGCCACTAGACAGGGACCATTGTAAATCCTTTACTGCCATTTAATAACACATGTTTCTTGTGTTTGAAAAAAAAAAATTACATTGATTTGAGTTTTAGTTTTCACTTTATTCGAAAAAGAGAGGTTGAGCAGCTGAGTTACAAATAGTTCCCGTAGAAAAGAACATACGTTGGAAGTGGACATGGTTGAAAAAACTCATTGCCTTTTTATAATATCGTTAGAAAAAAAAGGTGGCGCCCGCCGTCCCACATTTTTCTTTAAATGCGCTCTCGGGTCCAATTAGGTTGGGGACCCCTGCTGTAGTATATACTTTAATCTATAACATTTCCAATTAATACCATAAAATATTCCCAACTCCAACAAAATCTACTTTGAGTTTAACAACTATCCCACAAGACTTACGAAAACATGATGAACGAGTTTCAAAACTTAGTCAAGTTTGAGCTCATAAAGACTCTAAGCCAGTGTTACCTTTACTTGCTTCAAAAGCTCAATCGATTACAAGAATACAAGAGTGGCTAAAGCTCGACAGCGGATATCCGGGAAGACGAACATTGCGTGACTGTTCAACAGAGAAAGCCCTTCCGACTTTGTCACCGTTTATTTACATTCAAGGCGCTTTATTTATAGTTAATTAATTCAAAGCTGACCATTATCAATTTAAGTCAAACACTAGATAAATTCAAAGATAATTTTAATAAAGAACGAACGCTTAAAACATAAAAAAATAAAATAATCAATCTTTCAATTCTAATATGTAAAGGGTCTTTTTATAAGGACGCTTAGTTTTGAAATGTAAATAAAACAAGTTGTTTGTGAGATTTAGACTAAATTTTAATTTCATTTGTAAGTATATTTTACGGCATTAAATATGGAATATAGCATCAAATGTCTGCCAATATCCATTCATTATAAAATGGGCCATGTCGCTAAAGTTGACTTTTTTGACAAATTTGGGTAAACTTCCAACTGCTCCAGAACCCAATCAGGCGTTGTCTGTGGTCGTTTACCTGAAGTTCCTTGGTTAGTTGGATTTGATACGGGTGCAGACATAAGGCCCGATTCAAAATTCGCCAAGTTGAAGTCGCAGAAAAGCCAAGTTCTTGTGAACAACGAGAAATAAGCTGCCTTGGGTTTTTCTGTACACTTTCACACACAGCAGCAATGTTTTCACCAGATTTTGTATTTTGATGACGTACAGGTAGGTGTTGGCCGATTATTTACCAAACTGGTTGACTCAAATTTGGCCACTAAACAATGAATAATCTACTCAGCAGGACAAAGTAACATATTTTGAGCGTCCCTATTGAAATACCCTTTATATGTTACAGTGAAACTGTATTCTCAGTAAAAATGTATCAAGTAATAGATTTGTATGACAACATGATTTCACTGATCGATCACGATCATTGAAATTACTGGCCCAATTCGATGATTTGCCGGCCTAAAATTTTGGTTTGCTAGTAGAACCTTTCATCAAAAGAGATCCAAAGAAAAACACAGACACACATTGGGCTGAAGATAAGGCGGTCAAATTTAGTTTCAACGACAGCTTGGAGAAGAATATATTTTCACTGAGAATACATTTTCACTGTATCATATATAGAAACCAATGTATGTTTGTATATTATGCGTTGTCATACCGTTCATCCGATTGCGATAAAACTTTGTCAACTTATTGCTTGTACTTTTGCGAAGGTTAAAGGCATAGTCAAATGAACTTACAGTTGGTCTTTTAAATAAAAATCAGTGTTTTTTTTCATGTTTTATGTGCCGCTATACCGTTCATTTTGACAACTTATTGTTTCACTTGCGCCAATGTTATAGGCATAGTAAAATTAACTTTCAGTAGGTGGCGCATGTGTCGTGCCATAGACAATTGGCAAAAGAAAAACAGCAAAAGGCAAATGTCATCGATACCGATCAATTAAATCGAAATTATTTACCTAAAATAGTGTGCATCCGAAAGCACTTCAATAAACACAAACACTTTCTTTCTTTGAATGGCATTGCAACGCTTGCCAGGTACCGGCTAGTGTTATATAAAAGTCGTTCAAGAATCGCAGAGCAGGATTCCACTCATATTATTTGGTTCTATTTATACGAGACATTTTACATTCGCCTTCTTATATTGTTATTTATAAATCACTAGAATAATAAATTCAATATTTTCACTGATACACATTGCTTTCAAATATTCTCCCACGTATTCTTTTTTTTTCAAAAACTTTGCTCTTTTGTGCTTTTGAATTTTGTTCTTCGAAAATATAAAACCGTTGGCGTTAGAAGATATCGATTGCCAACAGTAGCAATTTTACTTTAAATTACACACTGGAATCTGTTGGCAACAAGACTCTGAACATCCTATCGATTACGATCGCGTGACAAACGGTCAAAGCACATGCATGCGATCAGCAGTGTCGCATTAAGAACAGTTACAGTAACTGACAAAGTATTTAATTTAATTTATTTTAATTCAACTACAAAAATGTAAAAACTTCATTCAAAGACTTCTTAAAAAAGGGATAGTTTATATCAGTGATGCACAACCTTTGTGGCCGAAGGGCCAGCTTATCAATTCATATTGTTTTTCTATCGTTCGTGAAAAATTCTTAATAGCTTCATTTTTGTGACAGTGACATCTTGTAATGAAAAAAAATAGTAAATCCTTTATTTACTAATATTTTGGAAACTATCTATCTTTAACACATTTGTTTCGGTGAAATTCAAGTGAAAAGACACAGAGAAACGACACGTATTCCGAGTTCCCCGTAGTAAATATGTTAATTTTAAGCCGATTATTATGATTCAACTATTCCTTATATTTTCCTATTTTTAGAAACTTCAGGAACAGGTTTCACTCATCGCAAGCAGTATCAAAAATATCTTATAGTACCATACCGTTAACCGCCTACTGCTGTCCAGTCATTTATATTTCAATAAATTATTATGTCTCAACTGAGAATAAGAAACCTTATTTATGAAAAATTATTAAATATATTCGTAAATCAAAGCCGCATTTTTTTTAATGATGCCACTGTTAAAAAAACTAATACTTGTTACTAACTCTTGAGCTGTGATTTCATTTAAAGTTATATATTATTTAATCTGATTATTATGAAGATATACTATTCGGCATATTTCGCATTATACCGTCACTACCAAAGTCAAAAGGGCGTTGGTAACATTTTATTAATTCAGAGTTAAATATAAGGCCAGGCTTACAAAAAATATGCATAGACTGCCAAAAGGATGTTCTAAAAAAACTCCCAATAAATTGAAAGAAGTGGTAAAGAAGCGATGTTGTTATAGTGGGTATAATATTTGTTCACTCTTTGTGCACTCCTGAAAAGTAGCGATTTGTCACTAACACCCTTTTAGCCATATAAATGTTATCCTACATTTCAGGAACCACTTAACTGAATTGTTATTATAACTCGAAAAGAGTTATGATGTCGTTATAAAAATTATATAATATAATAGATGGAATTTTTTATTTGTATTTTCATGTATCACATCTGTTCATGAGGCATACGTATTATGTATGGCTAAAATGTTTTACTGGAAGGTAGCAAAACTTTGAAAGCTCTCGAAATGAGATGTTACATAAAATCTGCCCTTTCACGTTACGATGAATAATATTTTCATCAATAACGTAATACTCCAAGCGCAGGGCTCGTCAATTATTTCATATTCGGGTCGCTTGGAATTTTAAGCAATTTTGGTCCTCAACAAAATTTAATGGCAAGCAAACACAAAAAGAAAACGAATACCTTTGATATCTTTAATTAACTGCTCTAAAAATTACGATTTACGCCGAATACGTTATTTCCTCATTTTCGGTTCAATATTATACTTTTGCCAATATACAAGATTTATTTATCCTATATAGCCTACGTCATAAAGAAATGCTTTGAAAGTTATCACTTAACCAGCTGCAATTTCAATCGTAGTATCTCTTGCAAAATCATATCGATTTATTATATTCATAACTACATTTGAAATCCAAGCTACCATAAACATAAATTCACTTGAAATTTGTGATATTAAAGTTCAGATGTAATATCATGTAACCACATGTATTTCCACTGAACGTATTTTTGCACACATGACCCAACCCAAACATGTGTCATTCTGAGTTAATTGTATATTTGAGAAAGAATAATTAAAAAAATCGTTGACGTTTCATCTCAGGCATTACATAAAAAATTCACGCCGACAGTGTGACACGTATTGGAAAGTGCAAAAAATATCCCTGTACCTGACTGTTTTGCGAAACAAGTTTATTTGTACATGTAACGTAAAGCAAAAAAGATCCAAGTGCTTTGGATTTAGTCGGAGTAATATCTATTTTTAGCTAACTATATCTTTTGTCAGACATGTCACACATCTTAAATCTTCGCTTCAGAGTTCAGAATATAGAGTACAATTTCCTCTGCGGGTAAATCTAGATATGTAGATTTTGGGCATTTTGCGATTTGAATCTCTTTTACAGAAATACGTCCAATTATAAAATGCAACTAAAGATGTGCTCTTGTACAGAGTTATAAATCATATGATTGTATGTGTGTATAATATTCTTTCGCAATCGAGCAAACGCTCACACTATCTCAACCAAATACTTTGTAATGCTGTGACAATTACCAACTAAAAATATTAACAATATGCCTGTGGATGTAAAGGGTATTTCAACAGGGACGCTCAAAATATGTTACTTTGTCCTGCTGAGTAGATTATTCATTGTTTAGTGGCCAAATTTGAGTCAACCAGTTTGGTAAATAATCGGCCAACACCTACCTGTACGCTCGGGCCTGGGTACACAAAAAATAAAACATAATTCGATTGTTCCTGATGTATTACAGGAATCTAAAAGGCATACTTATTTCTCGTCGTTCAGTTGATATTGGCTTTTTTTTTAAATATTGACTATTTTTTTTTCGAAATGTTAAAATAAACTAAGGGGTCTCGTAAACGTTTTAAGACAACGCCTGATTGGGTTCTGTAGCAGTTGGAAGTTTACCCTAAATTTGTCAAAAGTCAACTTTAGCGACATGGCCCATTTTATAATGAATGGATATTGGCAGACATTTTGCTATATTCCATATTTAATGCCGTAAATATACTTACAAATGAAATTAAAATTTAGTCGAAATCTCACAAACAACTTGTTTTATTTGTTTCAAAGTTAAAGTCCTTATAAATGACCCTATATGATCATCCATTAAATAACGTTTTAAAAGTCAAAGGTCATTTGAGGGTTGGGATTCCCAGATATACGTCATTTAATAAATACTAGCTAAAGATGTGCTCATGCACAGGGCTAGACATCATGTCATTGTAAATGTCGTTTCATGACATGAAAGGGCGCTCATACTACCTCAACCAAATACATTGTAATCTTGTGACAATTGGTAACGACTGTCATTGACAATATGCGTGTGGTAGAGGTGCACGGGCAGTAAGCTCGCGTGTTTGCCCAAACTGGGTGGCATATAATTTATTTTAATATCGGGCCATTGGGCATACACAAAAATAAAACAACAATCCGATTGTTCCTGATGTAGACGCCATTATTGTGAATCTAAATAACATACATATTATAATTTGATGAGTTGATATTAAATTATTTTAAATATTGACTAATTTTTTTGAAATGTTGAATAAACTCTCGGGGTCTCGGGGTTTAAAAATTTTGGCCCGTGTAGACCTCTAGCGTGTGCATATATTCTCAACGAAGTCGTGTCCCGTTTTGGATAGGTCAATTTTGGTCATTTTGTGGGTTGGATCTCTTTTACAGAAATACTTCAAATCATGCAATATAAATTTATTATGACATGGTATTGATTGTCTTTTTTGCCAGTTAAAAGACCAATGATTGGATTGATCATCCATCATCCATGAAACATAAAAGCAAAGGTGTTGAGGGTTGGTATTACCTGTGTCATAAATTTGATAGCACGCTAGTGGGTGGCGTGCGGTGTGACGCGGCGTGACGAGATGTCGCAGAGCATGTCGTCACATGACATGAGAGGGCGATCACCCGACGTACCTACAAAAGGTCGATCGTAAATGCATTCGTCGACTGTCATTCAGTATTACCTGTCATGCGTCAGGCAGACTCAGTTACCTGCCCAAACTCGATGGCATATAATTTATTATAATATCATATCATTATCATACAAAATAATACAAAGAACAATGTATTGCCTTAGCCCGCCCCATGCTTAAAACAAAAAGCGGACTTTCCCACACCTTACAAAGAATTCAAGAATATAATCGCTATTAATGCAGAAAAAATACAGAAATTAAGGGGACCTTTAATTAAATTTATCCCCTGATATATAAAATCAGCTTAAAGATGTTCACTGTCAATACTTGGTGAAATGCTCGCCATGAGCGAAACCGGCCCTAATCTAATAAATTTAATGTGGAATAAGTATTAAAAATGTTTTATTATTTTTATTATATGAAATCGGCACTCCAGTAATAATAATAAACCATGCCAGCTAAAATTCACAATGCATTCATAAAAAAAGCTTAAGTATAAGTAATTGTTTTATAAGGCTATAAAAGCAAATAAATGGAGAAAAAAACGCATGTCATTAAAACGTGTTAAGAAAAACTGGGACTCGTAGATCGGCTACTAGGATTCTTCGCACATATTTGCGTTTCCAATATATCGCACCATGCCATTCAATGGTTTAAATTGCGGCTTAAATTATAGTTTCCATGAACACGAAACGTCAAAAATAAAATGTAAATACACTGGTTGTGAATCACTGCTTTCAAGCAATGAAACATGATATGTGATTTCATCTATAAATTTGTTTGGTTGCTTTGACTGACAGTATCAAACCAATCAACAATGCTAACAAATTCTTACGTGTAATGTTTATTAGTCGTCATTTATGACATAAATTATGCCTCCTAATGTTTTTTTAACTTTTCCGCTCCCAACGTGGAGCATATGGACAAGTTTATCTCAAAATCTCTTTTTTGAAGGAGTATGGATTAAACGGATACGAGGACTAGTGATTATCCAACCGCTCTAGGTTTGGAAGGAATTTTTAAAAGCACAAACAACTGAGCCTTCGAGCGGGATCTATAGCCCGTGAGGTCCGTCACAGAAGTCAACGACATTGACCACTCCTCCACGGATCCGATGTTTAATGTTTTATTATCTCTGTAATTCACACCTATATAAATATTATGTTACAATTTTTTTTTATTTTATTCTCAATAATATATGTCTTTTAACCTTTCTAATATTTTTTTTTCAGGATATGAAGCAATAAAATGCAGACAAAAAATATCAACATCGACCAATTGCAGTCTCTCGAAGATTTTTTGGAAGTATGTGCAAATTATATTTTTCTTATCCATTACTATAATATATGTAGTTCTACCTCTCAAAATAATTTTCCCAGTACTTTTAATCGAATTTTCATTCAATTCACGACGGTCACCTAGGTTTTTAATATTGAACATTAAAGAGGAGTGGTGAGTTTCAGATCCTCGAGAGTTGAGTGTGACATCTGGCGATGAGAATATATACAATTTTTTTTTACATTCGTTAAATTGACAAAATATAATCTAATTATAATTGAAAAATAAAGGGGTCCATTTAAATGACACATTTTTTGTACTAATTCCGGATAGTATTTATTAGGATCAGAACCAGTGTCGCTCATTGCAAACATTATTAACTGACCATTTACTTTGTTTCATTTTAATACAATGCAAAGCGATAAGTGACGTGTGTATGAACGGTATTGAGGAATTAACACAAAAAGATTGTGTTTTTTACCAATTCAAATATAATACCAAGCTTTTCACCAAGATTTATCGATAGTTAGCAGCTGAAAATTGATGACTATTTTCTATTTTAATTGCATAATTAACTCATTAAATCTTATCTATAAAACCGAAACGGCGTATGTATGTATGTCTGTGGGTCTGTAATTCTTTGGGAATGATATAACTTAAAATAATTATTGGTCGCTTAGTCCGAGCGAAGCTGGTAGCAATACTAGAAATACCGAAACGGCTTATGTATGTATGTATGTCTGTGGGTCTGTAATTCTTTGGGAATGATATAACATTAAATAATTATTGCTCGCTTAGTCCGAGCGAAGCCGGGTAGCAATACTAGTATTTTATATCTCTTTCACTTATGTATGTAGGTAATAATTTATTCACAATTTTCTTGCATAATACTTATTTTTGATGCCATCTATTGATGAACTCATTTACCATATATATATAGCGGTGGCGCAAACCATAAGCGATGCGTTGTTTTTCTGTGAGCGACGATCTTGTTTAAATCTTATTTTTCATTTCCAGAAGATGGGGCACCTCGACCAATTGATGTTTCTTGGGAATCCGCCGCCATTGCCGCCAAGAACCGCGCCAATTTTCAATTCTATCCCAGCTGACAATTACTCTGCATTCTATGGTAAGTTTTTTCGTCCGTATAAAGAATGTAAAGTTTATTTATTATAAGGCACTCAATTTGTGTTGAGTTTGTATTAAGTTGTAAAAATATAAACTGAATGACTGTCGCAAATAAAATATATATTCTCTGAAAGTAATGAGAAAAAAATAGACATAACAGAAGAAGTATTTTTCGACACAATAGTCAACCGAGATAGGGATATTTTTATTGCTTACTTTATCAAAAGTAAAGGGACGTACAGCTACTGATAAATATTCTTGGAATGCACATATTTACGTATACTATTTTAAAAAAATACGAAATTATAATTTGCCTGAAGACTGCTTCACTCGCTATAAAAAAACCGCTTTATAGCAGCAGGTGTTGAAGGAGGGGTTGTCTGTGTATGAATAAAGTGTAATTCATTATGATTTAAACAATTTGTACCAACATTCAAATGATTCTTCGGTTTAAAAAAGACCCTAGGAATAATATCTATTTGATCAATACCTAAATAGAATTTAAATTTAGTTTTTTAAACATTTCCTTATTACACAAATAATTCAAAAGGTCAGACATAAAACGCTGAAGATGATAATAGATATAACATCCAAAAGAACCGTGGACATAGTGAAGTTTATTACTTATGTCAACTCATCGTTTTCTAATGAGAACTCCAGAAGGAAGTCAATTTTCTGATATTTATCTGTAAAATAAACTCCGGCTAAAATACGGCTTCGGTTAATTTTTAGTCCTTTCCTGTAAGAATAATTATTACTGATTATTGTAAACATGGATGTACCATTATAACTTGACCGTCAGCGAGGGCGCTCCCATCGCGTGATTTAGTTGCAATGCTCACCCAAAATTGTTTACATATTTACTTCCTCGTGTTAATCCACAATACATATGTATGTAAATGGACAAAAATGTATTTTTGTCCATATATGTTAACTAAAACAATGCAATTGTAATGCCTTTTAAAGATATCTACTATATGTAGACAATCTTAGTTTTAGCGGTCAAGTAATGGTGGTACATCAGTCGTGTCTACCAAAAGTTACGAAATACTTATGAACAAGATAGGTAATTAGCTTTTAATGTAAAAATTAAGACAAAGTATATTGATATAAAGCCATATATACTTGTATATTGAGGAGATATATATGTAGATATTTAATAACATGATGTATATAAAAGTATACTCTCAATATGTGAGATTTCAAAAATATATACTGCATGTGTTATAAAAATACACCTAACCTCAAAAAACATTGATGGATAGGGTTAATAAATCCAATATAGATAAAATTTCTTCCTCTGTTTGAATGATGCGAATGTTAAGTTCTTGTATGTATATTCAAAAGCTTCACCTGCAGAGGTTACCATTCTCTACCTGTTTCGCAGACAAACATTTTTTGATTAGTTCACTCGGCGTTCACCGCTATCTTCACACCTGTTCCGCGCTCCAGCTAAAGCGACGGTTGGAGAATTATAACCTCAAAATCCTTTGTGATTTCTTAAAATACGATCAATTTAATCGCTGAATCAATTAACTTTGTCCCTAAAACAATATTATTACAAAGAAAATCAGTCAACTGAAAATAAATAATAAACTTTTAGTAAATATTATACGTTATTTTGTATAAACAAACTGTGTGAAATAATTATAAATCATCATAAACAATAATCGAATTGTAAAGAATTATGTTTGATAATAATAAATAAATGAAAGCAGTAATAAATATTTTTGAAAGTGTCTATGAAAAGTGAATAAATAAAAGGTGTTATTAAGTAAAGTATAACTCGAAATTTCCGCGAGATAAATTTCGATTATAATATGAACATCATAATGCCAAGATATCGAAGATATATTATTTCAAGAGTTCGTGACGCATATGTTTGTAAAAACAGTACGGTCAAAAAGTAAAAGTTTTAAAGCAAGGAACCAGTTCTGTTTTTATTATTTTTGTTTATCGCACTATTCTTCCAGTGATTGATTGCTTCGAACATTCCTTTTTTAAACAATACACACCTCTTTCGGAAATATTTGCATTCTTATTAAGTTTCCAAGTGTTTAGTTTTTAGCTGTGTGTGATAACGTATTTTCTGAAAGTGGTGTACTTTTTTATCTATACGTAACAGAACAAGAAGTTTAAATTATTTTTTAAGTGAAGTAAAAGGAATTTACGAAACTGGAGGGGTTTGGTGAAATCGATTCATCGAACAATTTGCAAAATTGGGGTAAGTTATTTTATGCTAGTTTATTTACATGATACAGATCATATAAAAAAAACACCATATTGAAGAGGTTACTGAACCAATAAGTCAAATTGTATTTTTTTGCCGCGTGTTTTAATTAGCATAAGTACATCAGGTCTTGAACAACTGTTCGGAAAAAACTAGCTGATGCAGTAATGCACATCTAAACTAAATCTTCCTTAAATTGATAAAAATATTGTTTACAATATCCCTAATATAACTTTTATTTACACGATTTTAAATTTAGAATCGAACAACATATTTCTCGGCTTTGAAATAAGCACCAAATTAAAATTCATCCTTTTCTTTCGATATTATATGTGGATGTAGTACAAAAAATGTGTTTATTTATTCAAATAAAGCGCGTTTCCACCAAGAATTGACAGTCAACACCGTATGTTAACTTGATTTAAACTATTTATTTTAAATCAAATGTAGCCCCGTTATTATTAATTATTAAATATACAGGCTTTGGTAAGCTTACATTATTCATGTAATATACAGTTCTAAATCAACGTATAGAAAGTTTAGATCAATTATCAATTGGCTTCGATTTTTGAGTCCTGTTATAACATGAATTAAAAACAACAGATTCGTGTTAAACTAGGTTATTTTTACAAAAAAATCGCGGACTTTTAAATGGCTAATGCACTTATTTATTTTATTGTTAATTAAGACAAACAAATCCGCCTCTCGAATTAATTAAAAGCATTGCGCCATGCTTTTCAAATACATGTTTTTTTAATAATTTTGATCTCTTGATCAAAGGGAGTCTATGATAATTGAAACTACTGTCTAAATTATGTGTATTTTTAAATTTCGAAAGGAAACGACTTCTTTTTTTTACTGGTACAAGCAAAGACGTAAATAAGGCAGAGAGCTGTTTAAACGGTAAAGACATGAAATAGATTGGAAAATTAATCGAGAGAAAAAAAACAATCCGAGTAATATCAACTGGCGGTCAGAACAGAAACGCCATGTGCCACAATTAAGTTCCTATCTCCACTTCGGATACCGTTTTCTACATTTATTTAAGAATTGATTACTATAACAGCATCGTGGTAATAAAACTAAACAAGCACGCAATTTGTTTTAGGCATGCGTATACCTTTTAAGTAAGTAGGTAATGAGTTTTTGTAATCACATACCCAATAGATTTTACCTAGGTACTTTTGATACATTATTATATTATTAAACTACAAACTAAGAGCACGATTATGTATTTGAAAGTATTTACGATTCGTAAAAATTGAGTCGCTTATAAATATTGAAACACTGGTTTTCAAAATAAATCATCATCTGTTAGTTTTGAATCTCTTAAATATTTTTTAAAGATCATGACCGGTTTCGCTCATCGCGAGCATTAGCGACTGTCGTTTCCATTTTAAAAATTTTCATCATGTTATAATAATTTTTGGTGTGACTAAACAAAAACACTGTGTCTGTAGGGCGATATTTGCAGGGTTATTTATATAAAGTCAAATGCGCTTATTTTGCAGATGTAGAATTTTACAAATCTAAAAACAATATTTGGAAGTAGATCACCACCAAAAAGTGACAGATATTATCTTATTTTTATTGAATAGCTGGAAAGTATTAAAAACTATGATATAACATTAACCGGAGCCGATTTAAATAATCAATATGATATAGTAAAAAATAATCAACTGTTTATTTAGGTTCCATGACAAAACAGAACATGACTTCAGAATATGATAAAACAGAAAATGACAAAAAAACCTAACCTAACCTAACCTATTTTATCATATTCTGAAAGTCATGTTCTGTTTTGTCTGGTTACCGTTTATTTAAGAACTTAATCAGACTATATAATGGTTTATTTAGCTCATAAAAAACCTCAGGTTCGATTACACTTGGGAACCACTGAATTAAACTAATTTAAAAAAAATAGTAATAAGTTCTTACAATATTGTGCTCTTCTTTAAATGTGTGCAACACATGCTTATAATAATGGAGTAAAGGTACTTAATTCAATTGCGTAAAACATTGTAGAAGTTAATCTCCGATATAACATTAAAGTGTACTATTTATTATTCCACTTGTTGCCGAACTGGGTATGCCATGTGTACCGCCCCCTAGGCTTAGATAATTATCTCCCAATTGAATGTATCGTTAGATTTTAATCTATGATGTAGATATTGATACGAATCAATACCGACTTGATAGCGCAGAATCTATCGGTACATTTGGCCTGAAGATGGTTATCATACGGACTTATGTCAAGTCGGAAACATCGCTTTATGCCATCCACGCTATGGCATTCCAACAAGTATTATTTGAAATATGTGTACGAATGTAAAGTGCAAAGATATTATTTAATGTCTATTTTTTTTTTAATCGAGATGTCGAGCTTAATTACTATGCTTCAAAAATATCGCGTTTGAATATATTGTATTTATACCAGAGCAATTTCTAAAAATGATACATGATGACCGGAAATTATTTTTTTGCACAAATACAGTGCTTCTTAAGTGGTGTTTGAACGATCCCCGAGGGGCGAATGGGGGTAAGCACTCCTAAAATCAGATTAGACAGATGCAACATTGTATATTGTTGTCATACAAACTATGATATCTATAAACCCATGTAAGCGGGCATTTTAATTTTCACGTCAGTGTATCCTAGTGATTCTACATTAAAATAAAAAAAACAGAATTTTCAATAAATATTTTACCTAACTAAGGGTGATAAATAATGTGATATCAGATAAATAGCCGAAATTTTAGCGTCGTTGTCGTCAGTTGCATTGTCCACGAGATCGAATCCCGTTGCGAACATATCATTTTTAATCAATCCATAGAATACTATTCGATAGACGATACCAAGAAGACGAATAGCGAGTGAGATTAGGTAATTACTTCTTCTGTAGACCAGTGGCTCTAACGTAAAACTGTCCTGTGGCCGCATCGTACACATAAGTGGTTATACGGAAATGTCTGGTGGCCGCACCACATTTTTGTTTTAAATCAGTTGTTTTTTAACTTTGTCAAATGGCCCTAAACATATTTGACATTCTACTATTGGTATTAATTGCGCACAAAATTTCAGAGTATTTGTTGATAAATTAACTTGTAAAACCTCATTTTTCTTAAATATCAATATTTAAAATGAAGCTGTTGGTGGCCGCAGCCAAATATTCTGGTGGCCGCACATGATAACCACTGCTTTAGATATTCCTAATAATCAGGGCTGTGGAGTCGATAAAAACAATTACGACTCCGACTCCAGCATTTACCAAAAACACGACTCACGACTCCGACCAAAACGCCGCGACGATTCCGACTCCGGCCAAAAACCCCCGACTCCGACTCCACAGCCCTGATTATAATAAAAATTGAGCGACCAATTTTTTTCATTCCTTTAGTTTCAATCAGGGTTTTTAGTACAAACCATTAGTTGAAATAGGCTCCATAAGAAAATAGTCCCTACAACAAGGCTTCGAAACTAACGGTTTATTATAATACATAGTTTTAAACAATATAAAATTATTCTGCGTCATTGTTTTGAAAGGTAATAATATTTCTTTGATGCCTAACTTGCATCAGTGACCTAACTGCTTCGAATGAATGAAGGTGGGCGAAATCAGCCAACCATACATCCTCCAGACATTATTTTTGTCGTTGGTAAAGAAAGAATGGAATATTATGTGAGTGCCCTGGGCAGTATCGTGGAACCTGGCATGCCCTACGCTTTTCAAATTGTGCCATGAGAAACGGAAAGTTTACTTACATTTTATTACACAAATATAAACGCAGTGTAAAAGTATTGATTAATTAACAGATATTATCTCTAACACTTATTCATACTTTTTATGTATTCGGCGGTGACTTTGTGGAAGTTAACTGCTTTTTTATCACACTGATTATGCCACAAAAGTGACACGTGTTGTCGCTTTGAAAAACATCTTCAGACTATTTATATTTATCAAAAAACTTTTTAACACATTCAGTGGAATATCAAAGCTATCAAATGTCATTTAATATTCCTTTAATTATTGAGATTATAATTAACCTTGTCCATCCTTACCAAGATACTGAATTATAATACCGACTATTCTTGATTTATATATTCTATAATCTGAATGTAACGCATTTATATCTTTAGTTTAAAACCGTGTGATAAGCTAATCTTTTTTATTGAAACATATTGATAGTTTTTAATAGGCTTACTAAAACGGTTGTGTATATATTATTATATCGGTGTTGTTTGGGCATAACCTGATAACTGCAAAATGAGAAATACAAATTAGGATAGAACAGAAGAGAATATGTATGATGTACCCTGTCTACGTAAAGGTATGTCTAAATAAATTTCTGACAATGGCGTAAGCCGAAATAGCTATCAATTATATATAAAATAATTTTCTGTAGAACTAAAATATACTGTTATTTTTTTAGGTGTTTTAATGGAGTTCTACCGAGTTAAATACCAATTCAATTAATAAATTGAATATAAGGAATATTCAAACAAATATGAAAAAAAGTAAGAGTAAATAAATTACTTATTCAAAATTTAGATTATTCCAACGGTTTTCAGGAGTTTTAAATATTAATGGAAAGATTAGATCTTATCCACTACACTTTTAAAAAAAAAAAATCAGTTATCAGGTTATGCCTAAGCAACACTGATATATTATTTGATTTTTAAATTGTAAATTATTAAAACGAATATTATGAACAAGATAGCATTACCAGAATTATTCAAATGTATTATGTATTCCCTATTTTCAAATTCAGTTAAAATATTGATTAATCTAATCTTGACTGATCAATCAGTGTGATTTTAATTAAAATAATTTACGGATGCATAAAAAGTTTATTTGTAATTAAAAATTCTGCTCTTGGAAACACCTGGAAAAAAACAGCACATGAAAATTTATAGTGATAAAATAAATCGATGAAATATTGACTGTTTATGTTAAAATAAAAATAATAACACACTTTTAGTACTTATTCTAGATCAGGACCGTTTTCGCTCATGGTGAGCATTATCAACTGATCAGTTGATTAATTACACAATGCTCGCCATGAGAGAAACCGGTCCTGATCTAGAATAACTACTAAAATGCCATTCCACCAAGTATTGACAGTAAACACCTTAAAAGTGACTGCTGAATGTATTAAGCTACTAACCAAATTTTGTTCCTTCTGAAATTAAATTGGCTACTTCCAAGTGTAAATTAAAATTCTTAGTTATCAAAAATAGCAATGTTACGAGATGCTCGTTTCCCTTTTGCCAATTCAGAATACTGAACGGTTGGCGAATTAATTGCAAACGAACACCTGTAAACGCCGCGGAAAAATTGCCATTTTCGATACAATGATTCGTGAAATCGTTTCTTATGGTTGGCTGTATACTTAGACAAAAAAAACTATTCTATTTAACGTCTGTTGCCACTTGCCTGTGGTAAAAAGTTATCCAAATAAAAGCATGCGGAACGTTGTACTGTAAATATGTATTTTTTTAATCTTTAAAACGGTTGCTTTTATAATTCATTTGGATCTAAGTTAGTTTGGCTTGAAATTAGATCGCCTCCGACATCTTCTGCAGCATAATATAGTGATTGAGTTTTTACTTTAAATATTTAACACCAGTGCTGTAGCCGAATGGTCTTAGGCTTTGAAACTCAAAACAATTTCACATTATGCACTTTTAAGGTGTTCACATTCACACATTTTTAGTACTTATTCCACATTGAATTCATTGAGGTCATGACCGGTTTTGTTCACCGCGAGCATTATCAGCTGGTGATCAGTTTGATAATGCTAGCCATGAGTACTAAAAATGAGTTAAATTTTTTATTATTCATATTATGTATGTGTGGTGTTTTTTAAATCGATTTATTTATTTTTATCAAAAGCCATGAAAGTCTATAATTTTGTCATTCTACCACGAACTCATTTTCTGATCCATAATTAGGTACGTACAAAGCATCAAGAAAACTCTTAATTAATTCTAGTCATATGCTTTTATATAAAGTAATATTGTTATTTACAATGTAATGAAATTTTTTGATAAATCTTATTCAATTAAAAATAAAGAACTTCTAACTAGTTTTATAAAATGATAAGGAACGAGCGAGTAAGCGTTTCAGTTATCCCACACTGAGCGAAACCGGTCCTGATCAAGACACACAACTATCGAATGGAAACATTTAATTGCAAATAAATTAAACGCAGTTTTTTGTAATACTTACTTTCATTTCTATATCGAAAATAAAACTGCCTTTTTACCAATTACTGGCAGCCAATACATCAAAAGTGACTACCAGTTGGTTTTATTTTCTCAATTAATTTACGCCACAAATAGTTAATGTCGGCTTATCATAAAATTAAAAGTAAAATATTCACTCGTTTGTCAGTTAATATTTACGCTAAAATGATGACACTATCAGAACTTAAAAAAATACATCCTTAATAAGATTAATGGATAAATTCAAAGACTACCGCGCTATCATTTCTGACAGCAACTTTAAAGTGTTTATTTTTTTGATTTGACTATGTATCTTTTAATTTAGTAGATTTTTTACAAGGACATTTTATTGATATTGCCTTATGGTACACTAATTTAATGATATTATCGTTTTTTACGCTTAATATCCACTAATTGAATAAATGTTATATCATGATCATAACGTGGATATATCAACGAAGAAATAAATTTATGGACAAGGTAACTCATCGCTGTAAACGTGTAAACTCTGTCATAAATATGGAATGGCAACTGAAGTATTTATCTACACTTTAATGAATCGTATTCCTGTCTAACGAATGCTTTTCCGCCAACTTATATCCAACTTCTAGAATGATTTCGATGCATACATCTGTTCCTTTGTTTCGATAATTTAACTATTCAACTCATCTATGCCAGGTAAACTCTGTCATAAATATGGAATGGCAACTGAAGTATTTATCTACACTTTAATGAATCGTATTCCTGTCTAACGAATGCTTTTCCGCCAATTCCTACCTAATACTTTCGATGCATACGGCGGTAACTTTGTGAAAGTTAATTTAACTATTCCAGGTATTGTTTTACTAATTGTGACACATTTTTGCGTTTTTAATTGGCCATCTTAAGTATAAAAAAAGTATTATATCTTATTAACAAATAATTAATTAGCTTACAAAGTGCACACATTTGTGCGTTTGCTAATTGGCCATCTTATGCGAAATAATTATTCTTATTAACAAATTAATTAAAAGGGCTTGTAAACAAACTGTTTAATGATTCCTTTTTCTTGTACAGGTTCTTCTTATAATAAAAAGATAATTAATACCTGTGTTCTTATACGAGGTGTGTCACATGGACGTTAGTGAGTTCAGACGAGTTCCATTTTTCATGTACACATTTTACTTGATTTTGTCGGAACTCACTCGGTTGACTTCTTTACCAATTTCCATTGTAATTTTTTCACTCTTATATCTTCTTCTTTGTGTTTTAATCTTTTTTCACACTGCAAAAGCAATAAACTTATAATTTGTGATTTTTGCAATGGACATATTAAATAAAATACATAACTATTCAAATAAAATCGATATTTTACATCGCCCTTTTTCCGTTTGGAATCCATATGATATAAAATCTAAACGAACGGATTTCAATTGTAATAAATTGCTTTGCTTATATAGCTTCATTTACCTACACATAGACGGTAAAGATTTATTTACTTTTTATCCCAACAAATATCCGCTGTTATAAATAACACAGAATCACAAAAAAAAAACTTTATTATCTGAGGTGGTAAAACATTTTAACAGTTTTATTGGTAAAAACGATTAAAACTATCTTTTGCGTAATCTTTTTGAGTCGCTGACTATTGCTTCTTCTGTTCGTTTTGGTTTGTGCTTTCAAAAAAATGCGTCGTCCAAACAGAGAACATATTCTTAGACAACTGCTGTCGTGAAATGTTTGACGAAGAAGCTTACAGCACGGCAAATATTTACTCAGCTTGAAATTATGCAGATGGTTCTACAAAATATTATTACGCCATAAGCCAACCGCTCAATTATTGTACGAAATTGATTTAAAAAAATGTTATGACTACATACATATAGATCAGGCACGGGAAAACTGCGGCCCGCCGAGTGTTTTTCTGCGGCCTGCCATCATAAATCCTAATTCTAAGTAAGATTAAATTGTTTATATATAAAATTGTGATTTCTTGATTGATTTACGATTACTTGATTGATTACGTGATTTCTTGGAAGACACTGTGATTTATTTGCAGGTACGCGATGTTTCTTTTTACAGACAAAATGGTGCGCAAACTCATGCGATATCATTAGTGACTCTGCTCTGAAACTTATTTAAGCACAATGCATTTATTAAATTCGTTGAATAGCACGTTTCCCAGGCGAAATATTTTAAATGCACAATAAAAATTTTTTAGGTCTAATTTGAAAAACAATTTTTGTTTTTTCTTGTATTTTGGATACTTTTTTTATGTGCGCCACTTTTTGAAACCAATGTATCACTTAAAAAACAATCGGGTGTATATCTAAAAGTGGTATTTTACTTGCGGTCCGCTGCTCATTTTGAATTCTTGGAATTGGCCGTCCACCCGAAAAGTTTGCCCCCCTGCTGATATAGATACTTGTTTATAGCTCGTAACAAATCATCGTTAATCGTTTTTAAATGATTGCTAGGAGAAATACAGGAGCGAAATATACGATATTGTGTGTATTAAACATATTGCTATTTTTTCACTGTGTTCAAATAATAACACATATTTAGTACTTATTCTACATTAGGTTTATTGAGATCTTGGTCTGTTTCGCTCATTGCGGGCATTATTAACTGTTTTTTTTTTTGGATATCAATTTGATGGAGCATCAATTTCTAAGGCGTGATAGCGCCTAAAGTTCTTCCAGTCTCCTTCGTCTCATAATGTTTTAAACTCTTAAATTTTATTTGTTAACATTCCCTTCCCATCGCTGCCCACAGGAGGGCGCAATCGCTGCAGTTGAGTAGTCAGTTTACTATTGCTTCTTTACCTAGGGAGGGTCATCGAGAAAATAGCTCTCGGCCTTTATAGATTTTCTGATGCCTTCTCGTCATAATTCTGCAAGCAAGAGGTTGTTGGGTTATCGTGAAGGCCCACAACCTTATGAACCTTTTTAGTGGTTTCACGAACGAATTCGCGAATAGTGGGCACACTGATGACTGATCAGTTGACTATGCACGCGATGAGCGAAACTGGTCTCTATCTCAATAAATCTAATGTGGAATAAGTACTAAAAATGTCTTATTATTTTTATCATAGTGCCAATCCATAGAGAACTGATAGTGAACACCTAAAAAGTAATCAAAACCATCTTACATAAAGCTGCAGTCATTTTTATCGGACTTCACCGAATATTACGCTGCGTTCTTGTTTGATGTTTTCCAATTAAGACATGGCGTTAAGTTAATGAGGAAACAAGTGAAGGCAATCCATTATGACAGCGAACCGTGTCTTCGTGGAGCGTGTTCACCAAGTGTGTAGGGCTACGTTCTATGCACGCAATTACACCACTGAAAGAAGTAGCGGACCACGTAACGTATTCACATAATGTAACATTGCACGTAACAATGACGAAAAGCGAAAATTTTAACGCTCAACTTTTTAGTCTTGACAATTCATTTTTGCTACGCGAACGTCGCGCGTGTCCGCCGGACGACATTGTTTCGATTCCGTCAGATTGATTTTTTTTTTTACCGCGCGACAAAATTCGCACACGGCGCGAGTCATTGTGAGTGCAGCTTTTACGTGCGTGTGACATAACCTAAAAAATGCAGTGCACGTTGAATAATTAATGCAATTCGTTGTTTAAAAGAATGAAATGTTTCAATTATTTATACAGTGTGAGAAAAAAAATCCATGAGAATTTCAAGCGGCTTTCGATGCAATTGAGTTTTGTTCTATAAATAATTTCTCAACGTCACTTTACATACAATAAGAAGTATGCTGTCCATAAATGCATCAAAAAATATTTTAAAATTCGAATTGCTTGTCGGTAGTTTTCTTTTGTTTTAGAAACCGACACTTTTTTTATTGTTTATTTTGAATACGGTTATGATACATTGACAAATTAACAACATTTATTTAATAGATCACATAATTTGCCGGCTTTACTTAAAATCATTAGGCATTAGTTTCCTTTTTATATTATTGTATACTATCCTATTAATTTAAAATAAGAATATTTTCTGGAATGAAATCAACCACCTCTTCTGGTGAATATTATAATGGAGTTCCGTGAAATGAAAAGTTAACGAACAAAATTTCCTCAAACTATTTTCTTGCTGCCGATGTGATTTTTTGTTTAAATAAAACATTAATTTCCATCACTAGATTTACATAATATAAACATAATTTAAGGAGTTTAGGTATCACCGATGATTTCAAAACAGATCGCACAGCAATTTGAGAGAAAACCTTCCACATAAATATATTTTCCCCGCACTTGGGAACCAAGCGACGGTTTCTTACCAGTCCTTAGTCGACATATACGCAATGAAATACTCAGTATGCAGTCAGTAAATTATAATTAATGGAAATTACATGAGTTTGAATCCATTCAATATGATATTATTTTTGCATCAATAATATGGTATTCTTTTATAAGAAAGTATAATAAAAGTCGCCTACGACTCGAGTGCAACGCAAGATTCTTATTGGTGACTCATTTGATATAAATAAGACAGATTGATGAATATATTTTTGTCATTTTTACATTTATATAATTTACATCCCAATGAAGCATAATCTTTTGTAATAAAATCCAGGTGAATTTATTGTTTACGACAGTTGAATATTTTAAAATCATTCAATCTACTTTGATGTGTATTTTTGTACTAATTCCATATTTTATATGCGGTTATGAACATATTTTTTAAGCATAATACCTATCCGTCAAGAATTGCCAGTAAACACATTTTTTTTCCATGTCCGCACCCAACTCCCCAACTCCAAGGAGTTTATCTCAACATGTTTTTTGTCCACCAGAACTATTCCTCAGCTAATCGCTATTTTGAGATAGGAGAGGTGGGAAGGGATTTTTAACTACACAAAAACCCATTGCATTCAAACAGAATCGATTTATCGACTGAAAAAATCTGCTCATACCGGGACTCGAACCCGGGCGGTCCATCACGGAAGTCCGTCCGCCATCGACGTTGACCACCACACACTGGGCATTTACCACATTTAAAAAATATAAAAATATAGTAAATCTAAAAAAGGTTGTTCTACGACAGCTGCTTATAATTCACCTTTATTTTTGGAGAGAGTATGAATCGATGTTTGAGTGAAAATTTAGGCATCATAAGCATCCAATCCTTTGAACACACTTCATTGATTTATGATAAGTTATTTTTTTTTAAATCTCTCTTAGTACCGTCATTTGAGTCAGTAGACATTGCAACCGAAGGCAATGACGTTGTCCACACGGCTACAGACCTGGAAATATACTATAGGAAAAAATGCAAAAAAATAAATATTTGTAATATTTTAAAATAAACTTTTGATCACTTACAAAATATTTCCGGTACATACAATATTAAAATATGCTATCACAGTATACTATTGTACGAATCATAATTCATTTTTTTATACATGATGCCTTGCGAGAAGGATTGTGTTCAAATCCTGACAGGACATCATTGCTATGGTATTATAACGTTTTTTCCTTGAGTTTGTAAGCATAATGAAAAGCTCATTGACCTTGCAATTTATTAGTATGCCGTCGGGAATCATCGAATTCTACAGGATATTTCAGGAATTGACAAATCAGCATTCAAGCTCGTGACGTTGTCATTTTTTAACCGACCGAAAATTGCTTTCGCATATTATTATTCTAGTCAACAGATGGTTTTTGTAAGCCTTTCTTTTGTGTGAAAGATTACTGAGTAACCATATATGTATGTTCCTTAAACGGAGTTTTATTTATTGCTCATGATTTTAATGCATAATATTCATTCATGAAATATTTTGTCTTGTGTGTATTCGTTTATGAAAAGATAATGTAAATGTAGAAAGAGGTTTTATATTTAAAGCAGTAACTTTGTAGCAATTGCTTGCTTTTGTAATTCTTTTTATTGAATAATTTCGAACTACATATGTGAAATAAAAGCTTTCGCTTAGCACTCTCAATCTTTGCATAACATGGTGTGTAAAACCCACCCGTTTGTCTTCTCGCAAATATACATACTCGAGTATACTCGTCCATTTTTCAAGTACTCGTTTTTCAAGTACGAGTATTACTCGAGTATTTTTCGAAATACTCGAGTAATACTCGTAATTTATAAATGAAGACATATTTCCAAATTTTATTTACATATTTAAAAAATATATACATTTATTTTTTACCGTTGCGTCTAACTGAGTATATTACGCGTGGTTTTATTGTCAGGTTATATTTATTTTGAATGGTTTTGATGTTGACAATGCTTTGCGAAAATTTATTTTGTTACTTTGGCTTTGGGTCCTGCTGACTTATCTTATCAACGACTATGATGACAAGAGACAGAATAATATATTGAAAAATAGTCTTGATTTACCGACTATGGATGCAGCTGTGGCATAATCAATTAAATGCGGTTATTTATTCATTAATCATTCATTTAAATAAACAAATTTAAAATTAACAAGAAAAAATTAGTACATCAGAAACTACTCGAGTATTTTATAATTTTACTACTCGATACTCGAGTAGTTGAAATGTCGAGTAATTGGAGTCTCTAATACATACCTTCATCATTCCAAATGTAAAACAACAAAACTGACTATACTGGTATATCGTTTAACTGCAAACTTAAAAACATACTTTATTACCACACAAATCAAAAGTTTTTTTCCAAAAATGTGAATACACCAATTCACGTTGTTCATTCATATTATTTAAATCTTATAAACTGTGACCTTTTAAAGCTAATAGTTAATGCATAAGCGACAATTCAATGAAAGTCACAGAGAAATCGTTGATATCAATTTATTGTATTAAATTTGAATGAGTTTTGTTGCTAACGACCCGGGTTTCGCCTTTAGGCATCTTCGGGCATTTCAAGTGCACGGATGTACTTGAACTGACGCGTAGTAAACAGTATGTATCGTTTATATACAAAAATAAAAGTAGATCACTAAGTTAAATTGATATTAAAATATGAATTAAGTTGGTTCGTTCATAATTATCGGGTTTTTTGAATGTAGTATCGCAAATAATAATAAACAGATAATACAATAGGAATATCTAAAATAAATGTAGAGTTCGAGTCGACCTATTTTATTGGAAATTTCCATGGTAATTGATTATTTTCATCTTCCGTTATTGTTTTTCCTTCCATAGTCGTGTATTGTTTACAAAAAACAACACAACAAATATCTAATATATTTTTGACACATACTGAATTATTATAATCCAATTTGTTATGCTCTGTAAAACATTGATTACACGACAAACAACTTACCCACACCTAATATAATAATCGAAACAATCGACATTATTGTGAAAACATAATCTGCAAATAAAAAAATATTATAATGCACACAGTTATCTGTTAATTGTTTGCCATTTTGACGCTAGAAATAAATTTACTTTTCACATAAACTGTTTCGTTCCTTTTTCAAATAATCTGTAATCAAAATATGCACTTGTTCGTTTGTCTGAATCTATAGTTGTATCTATGTCAATATATTATACACAAAAGAGATTTATTTTTTACTCTATGCTATAACGAACCGCGATTAGATATTTATTGTTAACGTTTCAAAATAGGAACATTATATTATAAACAGACGAAAGGTTAATCACAATAATTGGTTTTCGAATATTTTATCGTTTATTTTGATACGTGTTTATATTTTTAATTCGAAGAGAAATTGAGATGACGAGATATTCGTTAAAGAGTTATCTGCGATATAATTGGCGGTAAAATCATTTGAACGTGTTTTTATGTTATATATTTTTTTATCTAACCGGCATAAATAAATAACGTGATTTTGTGGTTTAAGTATATAACCATCGCGCACAATTATGACCATTAGAAAGTATCTATACTTACCATATCATACACATAATAAAAAAGATACTAAAAGATAACTTATTTAAACATATAAAGCGTGTGTATTGTTAATGACCAAATTATTAGAGGTGTATTCAAAATTGTAGAACTGAGAAATATGTATGCAATATTGTACTATAAATTAAAATACAGAATGCAATTTGCATATCGGTGACACTAACCAACCGTGTGTGACGGATGTTAAAATGTCAGTTTCGTGTTCTATCAACGGTTCGTGCAAGTCAGTCCGACCTTCGGCAGGACCGCTTGGTCACCACAAACTTGTTTGCAACAAGGGTGCCTTATATTGCGTTTAATGATTACAACCTATAAATATTTCAGGATACTTGGGCGCACAGTAAGGTTTTTTTCAATGTACTCCTGTCAATCATTCGATAAAATGCTATGAGATGCACACAAGGGTTGTTATCTTTTGTGAGTAGTAATCGCGTGATAAGTGGATGTAGTCTTGACAACCCTGCAAATATAGAGATCCAATATTTCATTAAAAATTCTTTCAACCCACTGATTCCTTTTGGAGACGGAGAAGGAGAGAATTACTTACTACTTATACATACTTCCTTAACTTGATCCTTCTATCGCTATTTGCCATGTCCAATGATCGAATGTCTCTTCGAAAAGATGGGTTGAACAACGCCATAATCAGTAAAGTTTTCGTATTAAATTTTTCTTGAGATATGCTCCGTTAACTCCTTCGACTCCATTGCCGACACCGTATAGGTAACGCCCAACTCATATGTCTAGTCCTGCTGGACATTGTAAAACTTGGTTGAAAAAATATTTTTTATTAATTTTGAATTATCCTTATATCAAAATCCGTATTTATTGGATTGTGTGCTTAGTTTAGATTTGTGACATGTATACGATATATCATGCTAATAAATGAGCAAACCCTTTGATATTAATCAATTTCTCAAATATATTGAGTAGTTGCTGGAAGGAAACAAATATATATTTTGGAATGTAAAGGGTTAAGGGTACACAAAGTCCACATTTAGGAGCGGAAATGGTTTTAAAAAGTTATTTTTCTATAACTTTTTTTATTATTATACGAGGACACTTTCCCGCTCACGTTTTCGTCATTCTACAAACTGACTTAAAACAAAGAAAATTTGAACAAATATATACATTTAGAACAATGAAGTTGTAGAATTCTACATAAATTGCATTGATTCATCGAAATAATAAGTGATATTCTCCTTCATTATGCCGTACGGCACAAGACAATCGCTTGCAAAAATCTTGTAAAAATGATAATTTATTCACATAAGATACTGGCAGCAAGTAATGTGAAACACAAATACCAGTGCAGGGATTTCAATGAATTATTTATATATACCTACTTATGTTAATTACACAGATTACAAATTAAAAGTTAATTGCTTTTGCAATGTGAAAAAAGATTTTTAAAAAAATACATGAGAAATTGACAAACACATAAACCGAGTAAGTTCTGACAAGTTCTGTCCTGTCCGTGGTGCAGATTTTTTCAGTCGATAAATCGATTCTGCTCTGAGGCAATGGGTATTTGTATAGTTGAAAATCCCTTTCCACTTTTCCGATCCCAAAAGAGCGACTCGTAGTCACGGCGATTACATAAAAATGGTACTCGTCTGAACTCTCTCACTTCCACGTATAATGTGTCGACATCCGAAGCAATACTGCTTTAAATAATTATGACCATCTGAGGTATTTGTGATTGGCAAAAAAAAACTATCACCTTCATTGTCTTAAACTTACATAACCTTACATATTTCTACCCCCCTATAGTATAATAATAATAACGTTCAATAGTTTGAATACTCGAAGAGAAATGTACCTGGCCACATATTTCTTTCAGCTTATCCGAGGCCAAAATGAGAGTTCCACCATTCTTGAGAATCTTGTTTTTTCTTCCAAGGAGTAGAATCAGCCTGCCAATGGGAATACTAATAAAACCATCAGTGTTAAAATAACCTTCTCTACTGTCATGTTGACAGTTCAATCCATATCCTGACGAATTCACGCACTCGGTAGATAATTTTCATAATTCACGAATTAGGCAACGGGTTTGCACTTTTCGCGAATTGCCCATTTCATGTAATAACCAATTTCGTATATTCGGCGTAACATATTTAAATAAATAAATAATATTGGTTTGTGAATATAATATATGAGTTGCTTAGAGCCTTTTTATTCAACAACATTGTACCGCACTGGTTCACACAAACATACCATCACCCCCAGCAAGACGTATTGTTAGAGAAAGAAGTCAAGCGACGCAATTTGCATGAAGAGATAAACAATCGGCCTTAAAAAATAATTTGCATTAATTGTCTCAATATGGAAGAGTACAGAACAATGCCATTACAAATAGACGAACGAGTCTTTTCAGATAATGCATCTATGTAAATAATTTATTTATAAAGGAACTGGGCATCCATTCGTCTTGCCACTTTAATCGTAGTTTATGTGACTACTGTTCCATCAAGTCTATCTTTGGTCTGATTGTGATGTGCGCCTGGTAAGGAGATGAACATAAGCCACACGTGGTGTACGCCACCCAGCCAACTAACACGCCATACAGAAAAATATCGTATCAATCCGTGGAGTAACCTCTGTCGGACACTTTAAATTGTCATTATTTAAGCCTCTTTAAGGTGCAAAACTGAAGGTGTTTGATGGAATTTCGATATCAAATTTGAATCGTTTGACTTGTGTAATTTTCCACGGGTTTTGTCGCCAACGACCTAAGTTTCGCCTTGAAGAAGTTGGAGGAGCCCCATTGAACCCCACCTATTAAATTAGTAGGCATTTCCATGATATAAGCTGGAAATTAATTTATACGATAATGTCAATAACACATCAAGTCCAATCGTTAGACGTCAGTTTTGTATATTTTATATATCCATTATCAATGATCATCAGTTTTTTTGTTCGTTCTCTATGCGCTGCCAAACGGTTCATCCGATTGCGATAAATTTTTGTGATTATGTGTGTGGACGCCAACGAAGGTTTCTTAATTATCTATATATCTATACATGTAAAAATGAATGATTGTTTATATGTCCCGTATGCGTTCCTATACCATTCATTCGAATGCGATAAAACATTGATGGTTTGGTGTGTACCTTCGAAGGTTTTTGAATCAGTACAGCCATTTTTTAATGATAAAGTTCGCAAAAGAAAGCGAACTGAAAAGTTAACTGTATGCTTCTTAGATACGCCACGTTTACTGAGATGTCAAAAACAACTATCCGAAATAAACGTTGGAAACCCTTCTGATTTATTCGCATAAGTACCAGACAGAAAAAGAAAAAATATTGTTTATCCAAAAGCACTTCAATATACACAAACACTTTCTTACTTCGAGGGGCATTGCATCGCTTGCCGGGTACCGGCTAGTAGTAATATACATAATAGTCATTTATTATTTCAAATTTCGAACCCTAATTCGACTCACCTGCAAACTTGCAGTTTGCTGCAGTAATTAGCATATAGATACGGCATTAAAGTTTCACCTGTCATAGCTGCAGTAAAAAGTCAAGTGTCAACGTCGTTGGCTTCAGTTTTGAAGCCACGGGCTCGAATCCCAGACCGGGCAATTTCATTTTCAATCGAATCGTTGCTTTCTACACGAAAAAAATTCTGTGCTATGTAAAAAGTGGATTTCAACTTCAGCTGTCTTGAGAAGTTAACTGTTTTTCAGCTTAAACAGCTAATATAACATTTTAAAAGTATGATTTATCGTAACAGAGAACAATTGTACGATTTAGTTGTCCATGGCGATGCGTTTATTTTTATATTCTAAAGTTAAGTGATGGCTCTCAATACAAAAATCTCAATAATAAAAAAAAACGATTTCCTAGCATCCTAGACTGAGTAAAGACTGTAAGCTTAATAATTAAGAGATATTTTTTTAACCCCTTACGATTACTGACTGTGAACTTTAAAAACATTAAAGTTATTCGTATTATATATAAAGTGTTCACTGATACTTAAAATAGTCTACTTTAAAATATTATAACATTACTTTTTATGCTTTTGTTGTGAAAAAAATAATCTTTAAACCCTAGGTTCCCAACCTTTTTCGGGTGGCGACCTCTTTTTATCAAAAAAAACATGTGACCAGCGACCACCATGCAATTCAAAAAGGCATTTGTAATAAGTTAATAAAAAAAGTAAGTGAATATTTTTTTTCGCTGAATGTGTAGAAGATCTGCCGCGACCCATGTGTTGGGAACCCGTGGTTCTATACTATTTAATACAGACATACTTTATATGCAGATAATCATACAACATATGCACTCTTCTAAATTGCCTAAACATATGATGACAGCAAATTTAACACTAATATCTTACATGCAACAACAATTTATTACTTGACGACCTTGTACGACTTTTTCATCTCAATATCTTTTTGGCTACACCCATATATAAAAGCCAACTCTATAACGAAATATTTGCAACATTGCATCGACGATTATCACAAGAAAGCGACTTAGCTCCGTGGGCGACATTCAAGGAGTCAGCATATTTACAATCTAAAAAATAGTGACAGAATCTTAAGTCATCGTTGAGGAATCGTTTCCGTACATACTTGACAGCTGAGTCTACCTATTTAAAAAAAAATATACGTAATAAAATTAAAAGTGCCTAATATCTATTAAGTAATTTGCAAACTCTCAAAATTAATACTCTTTAGACATCTTATATTTTCATTAATTGGAAAAATATAGTTTCTACCCTTCTGCCCTACATAAAAAGCTTGACAGTCTCCACAAGAGATGCGGTATATACTGTTAATTACTTTTTAATAAGATTTTGCACAAATTGTTTATGGTATAAAACGCGGGATCTAAGTGATCTGGCAACAATTTTGCTATCTTTGATGAAGTGCTAAAATTTAGGAGTCAACAAATTAATGATTTTACGCTAGTTTTCAATATTATGCTTCGTTTTTCCTTTCGATAGAACGTCTGAAGATGTATTTGAAAGAGGTGAAACACGTGCCACCTATAGTTTCACATTACGTGAAATAATCTAGGACAAGTTATTTTAAAAATAAACTTGCAGAAAATTCCCGGTTAATCCTTCGAAATTTTAGGTTTTTTATTAACAATCATGCCCTTATGTACGGATAGCTACTTTTTGTATATATTTATTATGATCCATTGTAATAAATTATTCGTTAATTTGTAGTATAATTTAACTTTATAAGTTCGCAATCATGTTTCCTTATATGTCATCAATTGGTATATAACCGGCATGCATTAAAACGCGTAGGTTTTATCTAGAGACTCCAATTCGAGCTTCGAATACTCGGTACTAGAGAATACTCGTCCATTTTTCAAGTATTCGATACTCGTACTAAACAACTACGTAAACTAAACTAATACCAAAATTTACGACGTTTAATTCTCTATTATTTTTGAAATATAAGTTTAATAAATGGAAATAAATGTATTAATGAAATTCAATAAGCCTATTTATTTATTTATCATCTAATTATATACACAAATTTAAATTTATAGTATGTATTTTATTTCATCTGAAACAACTCGAGTATACTCGAGTATTTAAAAAAATTACTACTCGATACTCGAGTAGTTGAGATATCGAGTAATAAGAGTCCTAATTTTATCTCAGGACAACAATTAAACCATACCGACACAAAATATCGCATAATCAAATGTCCATTATATAAAAAAGTAATGACCCCTATCAGTTCGAAGCGGATATGTAATAAATTACATGAAACAATATTCTAAAAACCGATTTTCATTCTGTCATGTAAGTGGGTGTCAAAATGTGATTTTTAATGTACGTCTATTTTGAAGTCATCGAATTTTATCGATCGAAATCAATTGGATTGGATGGATAACGGTGTTATTTCAGTTCCGTTTTTTATTGAGTTCTTGGCTTTAAGAAATTTATTCTATTGAAATACAAATACAATTCTTTGTTTTTCTCTCGCGCATTGTTTGCAGTAGGTTTCATTACATTACAGTATGAATTAGTTCAGGTATGCCCAATCCTTGACCCGCTGACCACATGTGACCCAATTAACGGTTTTCAACATTCTATTATTTTGTTGGAACTACTGGAATACATAAAAAATCCATAACTCAAATTATAACCTGTCGAATTATAATATAACACAAGAAAAAATATAAATATATATCTTTGTTGATAAATTTCCTTAGCACTTAGAAATGTACATTTTAGCAACATTTGGCACCATATATCGATGCAAGTTATTTTTCTCAATGTTCAAATAAAAGTGTTGAAACGAGTTAAATGTTAAAAATTTTGACTAATCTACTGCGATGCGCAACGTCCAGATTACAAATAAAATTAAAAATATCATACAATGAAAATATATGTTAAACGAATTTGAAAAAATACCAAAAGATACTTTATTTGGCACTCCGGGTGATTTCAGTTGGGCATCCCTGAATTAGTCTTTCGTGCATGAATGAACAGGAACGACTTTATCTACGTAGTGATGAGATTATGAGATTTGGTAATAACAGAATCTTCTCCCACTCAACCACTGAAATGTGAATCGTTAGCAAATATAGTCTTGCTAATATGGAGTTCTATAAAATAAAATCAATCGTCACTTACTTCATCAAGATGTTTAAAGTTCAATAAAGATCAAAAATATTTTGTTTGTTACTACATGTTGATTGAATTTCCGTCATTTATCGCTTTAACTATCAATTCTTGCTGAAAAGAAATTATATTAATTTGCATAAATAAACACAATTTTTAGTATTAATAAGCTTTAAGTATTTTGAAAACTTCCACCCACCATATATAAATAAAAAAACAGTGTTGAAAACGACTGCATTAGTACTCACCGATTCAACTCTGATACATTCCAGGAAATGTACTCCCTGCGCGTCTTTCAAAATTTGGACGTCGTCTGCTTAGCATCTGCGAATCATCGCCTCATGCAATATTTTATTAAAGACACAAAAGGAACTTCAAAGAATTTTTTATTTATTTTTATTTTGCTTGTTTAAAAATGCGGGATCAGTGCACTATTGCACCATTATAAAAGTCGTCATAGCTTCTGAAATAAGTAAAGTCGTGTGGTTTTGAATGTGGAACTTAATCATGATACCGTAAAAAGGCCATCAGCTAACATTTTTGAATAGTCTTTTTTTAAATTTATTCATTAATATTGCTACTATTTCGTCTTTATTCAAAGAATTTAAGAAACTTTTATGAATTAAATAAACCAGTCAAATTAAAATTTGCCGTGGGCTTGCTCAGTTATGCAATTAGTAAAAAAAGAGCGTAGGAAGAGTTTGTCATATAAAAAAAAATCGTATTAATAAAACACAAATATAAAAATACACATAACGGTACCATCTTGAGATAATTCGATGTTTTTACACTGTAGAATATATTCTCGATAGCCTCACATTGATGCCGCCTACTCAATCAATCAAAATATGATTATCGGCTACGAATAAAGAGTATTTTTTTTTCTATAAATGACGGATCACTTTAAACTTTGCAAAATTGTACAATTTTGTTCTCTTCCGGCAGAGACATCTGTCGTTGATAAATAGTTGCATATATTTTGAACTAACATTCGCACAACTCATAAAATTGAATTAAAATAAATTATTTTTCAAACTATACTATTAAACAGTGAAAAAGGGAACGTATTTTTGTTCTAAAAAAATATATAATATCTTCCCTGACAAGCCTAAAGGGCGTCAGATATATTTTGATGGTTCCGAGATAAATATGAAGTTAGGTTCACAAAACAAATATGCACAGACTGCCAAAAAGAATGTTCTTAAAAAAACTCCAATGCATGAAAATAAGTGGAAAAGAAACGAAGTTTTTCTAATTGATAGAATTTTTTTCACTGTTTTTGCTTTCCTGAAAAGAAACGATTTGTCACTAACGACCTTTTGGGTTGGAAGGTACGATATATAGTTCTGAATTCCATAGATCTAACAAGGGTGTAGGCCGAAATAGCTATGAACTACAATATTTGTAGAAGTAAAATAAATTACTACTTTTCTCACCATGTTGTAATGGAGTTATACGAAGTAAATGCCAATTAAATCAATATACTGTGAAACCTTAATGAAAAAAAAAGCCGAAGATAACCGTCTTTACAACTTTACTGAAATAACTAAGGCGTTTTCAAAAGCAAGGTAGTCAAGATTTCTCTGGTCCTGTTAGGATCGTACAGGGTGTGGGTGGGGACTTTTAACACATTTCCACAGAAGTCAATGCATGGAAGATTTCATTCCTAGATTCGAACCCGCGACTGAGTGATCAAACACACAGACTTGGAGAAAACAGAATCGATTTATTTATATGTAAAATATTTCACTGTTTTTCCAAAGCAAGAAATAAAGAACCAATGGATATGGAGAACCAATGGCTAATGAAGGCTATGGTCACAGTGACAGGCGTAGCATGGCGACACTTGCTTCATAATCAAAGGTTGCCGCAATGGCTTTAACGATAGCGCCGTCCGAGAATTCAAAACGCAGCGTAATAACGTAAACAATTTGTTCGCCGAAGCAAGCGCCGTTAAATTTGAAGACTTCGGCATTTACGCTGCACTTCGACTTCTCAGACGGCGCCATCGTTAAAGTCTTTGGGACAACCTTACATTATGAAGCAAGTCTCGCTACGCTACTCCAAAATTTACGCTTGTCACTGTGGCCATAGCCTTAGCCTTGCAAACCATCTCTTACAAAAGCAGACAAACAAAAACTGACGAGAACATTATGTTTACACACTTTAAAGAAAAACACTGATGTAACATTCGCAATAAAAACTCAAATGGCATTTAAACCCTCATTACCTCTCTTCTTGTTAAAACATAAAATTAATATCTCTTTATCAGATTTCACTCAACTTAGTTAAGTTGCACTATGCTAAAAGTTTTAGTGTTATGGCACATAAATCTATCTTTGCTTTCTATAATTAACTGTAGTCAATACTCATAGCTTCTAAAAATTGCAATCTATATATATAAAAATGAATGTTTGTCTGTCTGTATTTCCGCTATGGACTACTAAACCGCTCGACCGATCGATGTGAACCCCTCCCCCCAACCACCCCCCATCCTCCACCCCCATTTAATTTTTTTTTAAACTTTACGAATTTTTCGAGTTCACTCCTTTGAAGGTTTCTGGCATACCCCCCCCCATACGCCCCCCAAACCCCACCCCGCCAAACAACCCCCCTCCCCACAAAAATTGATATCGATTTTTTACAAATTTCTCGAGTACACTTCCTCGAAACTTTCTGGCGTACACTCAAATTGACTCAAATTGAATTAAATATTTGTGTAATGTCTTTTCTTCAAATTTATTTTATATGCGCGCAGGGTACAGCTAGTATCTCTATAAATATAAGAAATTCTGGGCTCAGATTTAAGGTATGCCTCCCTTATTAACAGAAGGAATATTTTTTTTATTTTTACCATGTACATACGCTCCCAACTTGAAGCATATGGACTCCTCACGTAGATTATCTCAACGTGTTTTTTCTACGAGAACTGCTTGTTACTCAGTTGCTCGACCTCTGTTTTTCAAAAAGACTAGGAATTGAAAGGGTACGAAGTCTAGGAATGGACTAGTGGTTTGCTACTCGCTCTCGCTATGTGCCTCCCTTTTTGGAATCGGAAAGGTGGGAAAGGATTATAACAACACAATCACCCATTGCCTTACGAACAGAATCGATTTATCGACTGAAAAAATCTGCACGTACCGGGAATCGGGCTGTGGAGTCGGAGTCAGAGTCGTGGAGTCGCAGTGTTTTCATCGGAGTCATGTTTTTTTGGCAATGCTGGAGTCGGAATCGTGTTTTTTTTTCAACGACTCGACAACTTGAAAAATTCAAACTTTTTTGCATATAACATGTATTATTTTGGCAATATGCCTGATTGGTTGGTAGAATAATACACATAATTAGGAATGTAAGGAAAAAAAAACATGACAAAATTAAAGTAGGAGTCAGTACCGTGTTTTTTGTCAATGTTGGAGTCGAAGTCGTGTTTTGTTTCAACGACTCCACAGCGCTGGATTTATCACTTGAGCACTGCCTCCGGGTGACCCGAGATCATAGTGCTGCTGAAATTGAAAAATCCATTAAAAAATACACGTTATTGTCTCCAGTATAACAGATTTACTTGCTTAAATGAGCGTTCCCCAACCAGTGGTCGGCGGCCCAGTGCTGGGCCGCAGAGACTTTCCGCCGGGCCGCAAACAGTCTACCAAATTTCAATAATTTATTATAAACTCAAACACTTGAAATCAATCAAAACAATAATATATAATAGGTGGGATAAAACGCACAAATTAATTATCGACATTTCCATGTTATTATCTGGTAATTAGTATTTGCGGTACTGCATTCAAAATACGTGATGATTATTATTTACCCGACATAATTCATGGACACTCGTTGACATATTCGCTAATTCCATATAGATTTCGTTCATAACAATTCAACTTAGTGATCTTCTTTTACCTTTGTACATCAACGATACATACTGTTTATTACGCGTGTACTTGAAAAGTACAAAATACAAACGATTCCAATTTGATATTGAAATTCCTTCATGCACCCTCAGTCGAAATTCTTTATTAAAAAATATGAAATTAAAACTAATTTTTATTTAAGTACTAGCTGTACCCTGTGCGCGTTGCTACGCCAGCAATTGTAGGGGGATTGGTGGGGGGGTGGAAGGAGGGGTGTACGCCAGAAAGTTTCGCGGAAGTGTAGTAGAAATTTGTAAAAATTCGATATCAATTTTTGGGGGAGGGGGTTATTTGGCGGGGTGGGGTTTGGGGGCGTATGGGGCGGGTATGCCAAAAACCTTCGAAGGTGTGAACTCGAAAAATTCATGAAGTTTAAAAAAAAAAATTGGCGGGTGGAGGTTGGGGGGTGGTTGGGGGGAGGGGTTGGTAAGCCAGAAACCATCGCGGGGGTGCACTCAATAAATTTGTAAAGTTTCACATCGATCGGTCGAGCGGTTTAGTAGTCCATATCGGACATACATACAGACATTCATTTTTATATATATAGATAGATAGATTAGTGGTCCACGATTTTTTTTCTTTTTTTTATCGGTCCGCATGTGTAAAAAAGTTAAGGAACACTGTCTTAAATGACATGTTCTCACTGAGCACACAGATATGCGAAAATGAACAATACTATTAAACGACATGTGACCAATCGAAAACCCGCGGACAAAGATGTGAAAATTTTCACAACAATGAAACAGTATACATTGACAACGTAGAAAATGCAGATTCCCAGCATACTACGAGAAAATAATATTCTCATCTCAATATATGTCGCCAGGTAAATACTATGATCGACATCTAAAAAAGTAATGTTTCTTTGATGGTAGAAATAACATTTTATCGAGTCAGTTGGTTTGTGATGTTTACAGAGATTGTAGTCACCAAGTCTGTTAAAGTAATACGGAAAGAAAAATAACAATGTATTTTAATTCTACATAAATTTTTTTATATATTTGTTGATAGCTATTTCGGCTTACGCCTTCGTCAGAACTATGTTTAAAACGTGTATTAGAGATAGCTTATATACCCTTTGCTAGACAGGGTGCCTCCTACATAATCTCTTTCTGTTGAAACCATTATGTAGGAGGCACCCTGTCGAGCAAAGGGTATATAAGCTATCTCTAATACACGTTTTAAACATAGTTCTGACGAAGGCGTAAGCCGAAATAGCTATCAACAAATATATAAAATAATTTATGTAGAATTAAAATACATTGTTATTTTTCTTTCCGTATTATAATGGAGTTCTACCAAGTAAATGCCTACTCAATCAATATCTGTTAAAGTAATCTGTTATGAATTGTGTTTATGTGTACTTTTATGAACGATATTAATTTTACATAAATAAGCTACTTCAACGTGTAATCGCGAGCATTATTAACTGATTCTGATCTGAATGTTATTATGTATTGAAGTAGTGCTTAAAATGTTTTAAAAATAATGTCTCCATCAAGAAGTGAAAGTTTACCACATTAAAAGTGAACAATATTCATAGTTGTTGTTTTGGCAGGAAGCTCGCATGTTGACGGCAGCGTGGCTTTTTGTTTTTCAACTCGCGAGTACCCGGCATGCGTTGCAATGCCAATGAAGTGTTTGTGTTTTAATTCTGTTTCCTTTTGGATATACAATATTTTCTTGCTTTGTTGCCAGTAACTCCCAGTTGGTTAGCTTCTTTTTTGGTTAAAAATAGTTGGGATAAGGTTAGACAGGACGAATGGTTAGCTTATCGCCCTTGCTACGTCTCGTCTTTTGAATCGTATGGATGGGAGGGAATTTTAGACTTACCTTCGATTATAAATTAAAGTTCATAACGAAACTGTCCATACTCGGATATGAAGTAAAGACCTTTCGCCCTAAAAAATGCCCACTATTTTTTTTTAATTTGATAATTTTATTGAGATCAATCTTCTAAAAATGATTTCATAACATGCAAATTATCTTAATCTTAGTAAATTTTTATCTTAGTAAATTTTTCGCTTCGACTAACAAACATAAAATTCCGAAATCAAGTCCTTAGACAATATTAAATGTTTTTTAAAAAAAAAATATTTGTGAGATAGTGATACATTTTCTCGTCAAGTTTCTCAAGTTTTTTTTAAATATCTAGCGAAACTGTGTTAAATATTTTGTTACTTTTATTAAAACTTTTCCTTAGCACAAATTTTTTTTTTACCTGTTAATCTTTGTTTGCAAATTTTGTTCGTATCATACAATAATTCTGCGAAAACCCTGTATTGTTATTGTTTTTTAATACATCGATTGTTCATTGTTACTCGACAGAGCATTGCATTTGGTATATGAATGCATTTTTGTGTTTGAATTCGTTGGGTATATGGAAATGAAAGTATCATTGACAAAGACTAAGTTATATTAACCTCTTTAAAAGTTTGTGAAGTGTGTTGTGATATTCGAAAAATCGGTGCCATTCTTTCAACGGCCGGGCCAATGATGTAATGGCTAGCAGGACCGTGCGAAAAGTGAAACAAAGCAGAAAAAAGAACAAAGCCCCCTGCGAGGAATATCCCAAGCCGTCACTTACTGCCCCCTGCATTGTTATATCACCGCCACCTGCATCGAAGAGAATAATTCCGGCCGCAAATAACGCCAACTCTTCTTCGTTTTCTTCCGCGGAGGGCGTTCACTCGATAACATGTTTTTCCACTCCGACATTATTGCAATGCAACCTGTCAAACTATCCGCTTGACCGTTCTAAGCAACATCGCCTAGCGGAGGAAACGAGAGAGACTTTTTTTTTTGAAAATGGAATAGGGGTTCGATGCGCACGCAGCTTTGAAACGCCAGTCAGCGCCGCGCTACCGCCATACGATGCCGCCGTGGCTGAACGAGGTACTAACATATTTATACACAACGCTCTATTTTTAATTTGAAAAACAAAAGTGTAATCACATAAGTAACTGTTCATAATTTTTCAATAACACTGTATTTTTTGTGTTCTTTTAAATGTTTTGTGTAAGGAATTAGGTATCTAACAAAAAAAATTGGTAAGTAAAATAAAAAATTATTTCAATCTTCTTAATCTTCCGGTGATAAAAAAATAAATTGTTGTAAAGATTGTAGTGTCTTATAAAATAGATAAAAAATATTCAATTCTATAATTCCGCTTTTAAAGGGCTATTTCTTGACGGAAGTGTACTATAATTAAATTGATATAACATTATTTTTTTTTGTACTGGCTCCACATATTTTATTATGATCAGGGCCAGTTTCCCTTATCGCTGGCATGATTGACTTGTTATTTCACTGTTTTCCCGACACGTGTTTCGTCGTTTTAAGCGGCATCTTCAAACAAAAATAAAGTGCACTAGGCGTCAGTTCAAGTTCAGTCGTGCAAATTTGATATTGAAATTCCGTCCAGCACCTTCACTCGTGTCCCATCCCGTCTCAAGGGTCACATGGTTGTGGAATGAAAAAGTAGGCAGCACAGACACCCGTGTCTTTGAACAGAAATCAATAATTCGATTACAAATTGAAACTGCCAGGAATAGGATTCGAGCACATGCCTTCTGCAATTGAAGTCAAAGACGTTAACATTCCAAAAAAGATATCATTCACTAAAATAATGTGTCAATTAAAACTATCATTTATCACTTATGTAAAAATAAACTCTATCCAAATAATTACTCGTTACAATTTTAATGATCATTATTTATTAGAATAATGTTAACTGACTGCCTTCAGATATAATAATGTATATACACTCAAATTCTTTCATCGCATATTCAATTATTCGACGTACATTCCAAAACCACAACATTAAATTAATTAAACTCTTTTTTTTCTCGAGGTATCTCACAAAAGGTTTTGCGGTGAGAAAAAAATATTTTCAAATTACGGTTTCGATATCACCCGAGGCGCTATGCCCAGCCAGGCATTCTATTAAAATGATTCTGTGGGCATACTAGAGGCCTGCACGGGCTCGGGTAAGTCCGCCCCGGCCCGTAGACTGGGTCGGGCCAAGAAAAGGAAAAGTTTGAATTCGGGCCTGGTTATACAAAAAATAAAACATAAATCCGTTTATTCCGGATGTAAATTATTTATTATTAATTTAATTCCATTATTAATTATTAAATTATTTCCATTATTGTATATCTAAATAACATACATATTATAATTTGATGAGTCGAATTCTTTTTTTACCATGTCCGATCCCAACTTGGAGCATTTGGACTCTTCACGTAGTTTATCTCAACATATGTTTTTTCTACGAGAACTGCTTGTTACTCAGTTGCTCTACCTCTCTTTTTCAAAGAGAGTACGAGAGGACTCTGACAGGACTAGTGATTACCTAATCGCTTTCACTATTCGTCGTTCTTTGGGATCAGAAAGGTGGGAAGGGATTTTCAACAAAACAAACACCCATGCCTTTGAACAGATTTATCGACTGAAAATATCCGCCCGTACCGGGAATCGAACCCGGGTGGTCTGGCACGCAAGCCAACACCGTTGACACTGCGCCACGGACCGGACGATATTTTTTTTTTTTTTTAAGTTGAAAAAACTGTCGGGCTCGGGTCGGGTTTGGGTAAGATGTTCGGAAATAAGCCTGGGACTTGGGTCGGGCCGGGTAGAATTTTTAGATTTCGGCCCGTGCAGACCTCTTTAGGCATACCAATTTTCAGATATCCTTCACATTTGTAATATTTGATATTTTTATTCAATAACAATAAGCTATGGGCTATGATGAATTCATTTATTCGTGAGATCCAAAACCAATATGTTATAATCGGCTTATTTAAGATTATCTATATTGGTTCTTGTGTATTTATTTACACTGGCCTATTATCGACTGAATACATAATCGAAATGACACAAAGAGTTCAATGACAGATAATTTTATTCAATAATTATATTTTTTTAATCTCAGTTCAAGTTCAACGCACCAGCTGAAAATTCTAGCGATAAGCGAATCCGGTCCTGATCTAAATAAATTAATTGTGGAATAAGTACATTTTTTTTATTATTGTATTTATATGTAATACCTTTCCAGTATTGACAGTCAACACCATAAAAGTGACTTTCGTGCATGTTTAAACCTTTGAAGAAGTATGGAAGTACTTTTGGTTCAAACAAAATTAAAAATAACTCTGATTATTCTACGTATTGTGTTAACTAATTGTAACACGTGGTTCGCCTCATTCAGAAGCATTTTTGGACTTAATATCGCAAATTGTAATTAGTAATAAAGTAAGATTATGTTGAATTATATTCAGTTTACATTAGAGGTCTGCACGGGCCGAAATTTTGAAATTTTACCCGGCCCGAGCCCGAAAACCTCCAACCCGGCCCGGTCTGAGCCCGAGGCGCATTTCCAAAATCTTACCCGAACCCGACCCGAGCCCGACATTTTTCATCCTTGCCCGAAAAAAACCCGATTTGTTTTCAACAATTCTAATAAAAATAATTTAAATTGACTCACCAATTATCGTGTGTACAGTTTTTCAAAATACATTTAATAAATACTTAATTCAGGATCATATTATGAAATTTATTATGCGTATTGTACAAACTTTTCAACAGAAGATTATCCATTAAAAAAAAATATAGTGGTGTGAGCAGTCATTAAACCGAAACAATGCGTGTTGTTCTATCGAATGGATGTATGTGTTCATAAGGGAAAATAAGGTTTTTAAATAACGAACAAGGCGTCGAAAAGATGACTGTAACGAGTACGTGAAGTTAATTATAGTATTTAATTTAGATTTACGATAATGGTGAGCTCATTCGGAAATAGCCCGATTTTTGCTATATTTTTTGTGTGCCTGGGCCCGAGCCCGACCCGGGCCCGAATCAAAACCCTCGTTACCCGACCCGACCCGGCCCGCAGGCCAAACCCGAGCCCGTGCAGACCTCTAGTTTATATCTATTCACTCCTTTAAAGTTTAATTCTTTATCTTTTCTAATTACTTTCAACTGATAATAAGAGTCGCACATTAGAATTATGCTATTTCCTGTGACTTCTTTGTCATTTACCAATTAAGTATAGTAAGCATTATAATGTTCTTCTTTTTTCAAAATAATTTTCAAAATCGATTTCCATTGAACTCCGTTATACAATCCACCTGGTAACCTTATACAATAATTCAGATATATAGTTTGGGTGCAGAACAGAGACTCCAATTCGAGTATCGAATACTCGATACTCGAATTGTCCATTCTTCAAGTACTCGATACTCGAGTATTTAGAAAAATACTCGAGTAATACTCGTTGGCTATGCTATGCGAGACATTCTTTTTTAAGTTATGCTTTTGGTCCTGCTGACTTATCTTATGAATGTATTTATTGAAATAAATGTATTAATGAAAATGAAATAAGCTAATATATTTATTAATCATCTATTTATATACTCAAATTTCAATTTATAGTATATATTTTGGTACATCTGAAACTATTCGAGTATACATCGAGGAGTACTAAAGTATTTAAAAAAATTACTAGTCGATACTCGAGTAGTTGAGATGTATTTAGAACACAGGTCCTCAAAGGGAGCTGAAGTGGGCCTGGAGGGCCCGAGGAAGAAGGAGAGCCATGGATAGCAAAAATGTTTTCATGAAGGAAATTTTCAGGGGGGGCGTGTGTAATTTTGTGTCTGAAAGAGAGGCCATGGGTCAAATAAGTTTGAGAACCTATGATTTAGAGTCTCTAGTTCAGAACCATGTCTCATTGCAAAACAAATACTTAATAATGTAAATTATATACCAAACAAGTTTGCCATAATCATCAAAATCTTTAGTATAACTGTTCGATAAGTAATCAATCTAATTAGTTGCCACTTCCTAGTAACACTTTTTTCTTTCGACAATAGAGCAAATTCCATACTAATATTTCTGATACCTCGATAGTGACTTAACATATTATTTGTAATGCTAACACTATATTTAACTCTTGTTATCTAAGCTGCTAAAATTTAAGATTTATCAACATAAGCAATCAAGTGCAAAAAAATGACATTCAGTGGCACACCTTTGACAATAAAACAAATTATTCGACTTCGAAGAATTGCAAAAACTATTATTTTTGTCCACATATACGAAACGTGCCATTCGAATAATTAAATTGTAAGCAATCTAGATAATTTATCGGTGACCATTGGCGTTATAATGTGGTGCATATTTAATATTCGGATTTAAAATAAAAAAAATTAGTCCCGGTGTGGCCACATTTTTACCACTACGGGCGACTCACACAATGAATTGAATTTATTATCGTTGCAATAAATGAGGAATCAGAGATGTGTACATTAGTACACCAGATAGGCGGGCGACTTGGAATAGCTACGCGATCAACGCTTTGGCCACTCCTGATTTAGACTAAATGTGCTTTGATGGAATTGAAATATCAAATTTAAATCGAGTCGTTAGTGACAAAACTCATTGAAAAGTACAAAATTCAAACGATTCAAATTGATAAAAATATATAATACGATATCTTTAATCTGATTGAGATTTGACACTGTTCGAACTGGGATTCCCATGGTCCGACTGTGAATGGTACAACTATTTTTTCGATTCGGTTGGAAGCTTCAATATTTTAACCTTATTTTATTTAATTCTACCAAGTGATGCTTATTAGATCAATCAATAAATAATTGAATCTGACGAAAGCTTTGGATAAAGTTCAAAGTTGCACATGTATTTAGTTCAGATTATGACCTGTTCTGCTCATCGTATTTTAAATGGTATCTTTTTGGCTATGAATTAGATTGCCTTTTTTGTATTTTTTCCACATTAAATTCATTTAGATCAGGACGGTTTCATCAGCATTTTCAACTGAATAGATTCTAGAGAGCTTTAGCGTGAGGCTTTAGTGGTAGCGTTTTAGAGTGAGGAGATAAAAACACATTCAGGTGATTCTATTAGGTTTACGTATTCCACCTGCATTTGAAGCGCTGTAAAAAAACGCTGGCACTCAGGCCGTATACTCATATTTGACTGAAACAAAAAAAATGTGCTCTGTAAATAGTGCGTAAATAATTTTCTATCGGGTTATGTAAAACAGCAACGATTATCAAAATAAATAATTAACTCTCACGTTGTGTTACGCAACATTCAAACTTTCGAACATTGATTATATGTACCTACTTGTTTCGTAAATTTCCTTTTTTTCGTCCAAAATGTGCCAACTCCGAAATGTCAGCCATTGTATTCAAAATTTCGGAATGGCTTGAGAATCATTCCGTATTGAATTACTTCCACTGACATCCGCCCCATACAATTTAAGTCTTTGAGTTAATTTACATCCATAATGACTCTTGATAATCGACTTTCACGCTTTGATTTTCACATCGTGCTAAAATGGAGACGCTGCTTATCCACAACAATATTGGCGAAACTTATCGTGTACGGATGATTCGTCGCAGAAATTGGTCCAAGAGTTAAACTCGTAGCGTGTTACATTGTTAAATATTCCCAATTTTCACGTGAATCAAACTGATCAAAATAACTTTTTCATACCTACCATTAACCTTCGAAAGACTGCGGCCAAAAAAGATCGCGTCAGCCGAAGGAGGGTATAAAGCATACCCAAATGGTATGGCTTTATTGGAATAGATTGCAAACAAAAATTGGTTTATTCTGCTTTTAAGTATCATTATACATCTTTCTAAAAATATGTTACAAAAATATCGACATTTTTCCTTTAAATATTTATATTTAAAAAAAAAGACACCTTCGCTCTGATATTAATGCTCGACTTAACCAATCATCGTCTTTTAATGTAAAAGCATCCATTTGATTTGAGCAACACGGTCTGACTGAGGAGTGTTAGAGATAAGATTATGTTATCATATCGCTTATGGGCAGTGAAGTTTGAATTCTGGCAATTCGTAGCGACGCTGTAAGGAGTTTTCGGCCAGTAATAATCCGACTCATTTTATTTATTTGTTTGTGACGCAACTATTCGATAAAAATCATTATTTTTTCTGCAAAAGGTATGTTTTAAGGATAGCATAAGAGATTTAGTCAAAAAATATAAGTGCACTGTTTCCCAAACTGTGGTTCGCGTACCCCTTGGGAATACGGGAAGAGTTTGATAGGTTTACCCCCGGAAAAAAATATTTTGACTCTTATTATTCTAAAAGCGATTTTTTTCAGCTGCTAATTGTATTAAATCAAAGCGTTAACAAATTAGACTTTATGATTAATAAAAATGTCATCTAATAGGACTTTTTAAAACGCGTGTAAATCTCATATCAAACAAAATTTTCTCTCCATCTCTTAACTCTATTACGTAATCATTTTTAATTGCTGTCATATTTATTACTTCATTATCAAAAGGTCTTTGCTGGCACCACATCAATTTGTTTGGTTCCCGTACTGTAAAATGCTACCATGTAATTGTCATACTTGGAAGTACTTTTTACTACGCGCAGCTATTGTAGGAGATACTACTCAACGTTCGCGTTATAATTTAATCTATAACGGGTTAAAAAATTATCATAAGAAATATTTTCTACTCAATGCTGACCTTGTTTAGTATCAACGGATCTAAGCGGATATAATATGGTTCACAATAGGCGAAGGTTGGACAATTTCCGTATTTTTTTAATGTTTCATCAAAAAACAAATCCGTCCATTACCACACCCGATCAACAAATCAACCGATTCTTTACTTGATTATAATATGTATAATCAACCAGGGCTGTGGAGTCGGAGTCGTCGCGGCGTTTTGGCCGGAGTCAATTTGAAAAGTTTGAATTTTTAATTTTTGTATATGTGTAATATGTAAAATTTGGCTACTGGTCGGATTTGGTAGGGTTGATATTTAATTATCCTAATTTTCCTATTTATGTGTATTTAAATAAATATCAACCTTATCAATGCGGCCAAAAGCCAAATTTTACATATTAAATGCAAAAATAAAAAGTTCAAACTTTCCGACTCCGATTACGACGAATAACGGCCAAAACGCCGCGACGACTCCGACTCCGGCCAAAAAGCTCCGACTCCACGACTCCGACTCCGAATCCGACTCCACAGCCCTCGTAATAAGTACTAACAATTTGTTATTATTTTCATCATAATGCCACCCCACCGAATATTGACAGTGATCCCCTAAAAAGTGAAACCTAAATATATACATAGTATTACGAGGACAGATATCCGCCACCGGCCTGACGTGAACGCAAAAGTAATATAAAAGTCTCTTACCTGGCACAGAAAAGGTTAACGCAAAAATATGTGCACAGAAAAAGACATACTTTTGGCTTATATGGTCGTTCTCCGCGCCATAGAAATATTAGATATGCTAAGATTCACTGCTCGTCTTTTGTCAAACATCAAGCCATTCACCATAATATTATTTAGCCATCGACTTATAGAAACTAGGTTCGCTAAAACGACTCGGTTAATATTTTATAGAATTGATACCTCTATGTGCCTTAAGAAAAACTCTTCCGCATTGCAGGTGACATTTGTGAATGCCGATACAATACGAAATATTCAAACGGGTTATAATTTATGGACCTGCTATGTAATATATTACCACAATGTCTAAGTATATTACCGATGAAAAATCATATACCAAAAGCAGTTTCTTGAATTTACGGTATACCACTCTTGAGTACAAGCCATACAGCTTAAAATAGTCGTATACATATAACGTTAACGAATTTAAGCCACTACAGTGGCTATTAACGTGAGCATCATAGCTTCAGGCATCGAAATGGTAAATTTAACGAACCGAAACGCTAAATATTTAAAAAAATGTTCTATCATTAATATTGATAGTATTGTTTTTATCGAGACGATTTTACAAACCGGATCACTGCATCATCGAACTCAAACCCTCGTTGGTTGAACGTTAAAATCCTGATATGTTTATTTGTAGTATGTAATAGAATATTGGCTATGGCAACAATGATGAATATTTTTCTATAGATGCACGCGTGTTTATGAAAATTATCGACCATTAAAAACATCCCAAATACCGGGATCATGCGACCGATTTATTACAATCCTGAAATACCGGGATCAAAATTTTGTCCGGGATTGGAAACACCCTACTCGCGTGTGTGTGTGTAAAATGTGTAATTTTAATAAAAAATATGTTGTCATTGTTTATTGTTATTTTTTGCACTGCGGTTTAATATTGTGTTTTTTCATCCGATAAATGCTGTGGTCACTCACATCTTTGAATTGTAAATAAAGATAGCAAGCAATACATACATGAATAATAGAATTTCAATATGGAAAACTACATTCTGCAAAAATGTATTAAAAAACAATATTTTATAAAAATCAAAACCGATGGGGCATACATACAGGTACTGACTTAAAATAGTCATGAATTTCATAAAACTATTACAAAAAATTGCATGCCTTCCAACAAGAATTGCAATACATTTATGACCACTAAAATATACATCATTTAGATGGAATATATTATTTCATCGAAAGCGACAAAAGGCTCTATGCAAAGTTCTCATTGTGGAAAGGTGGGTAAACAAAAATTGCTTGAAATATCACAGGCAGCCATGGTTTTTAACCTTCAAAAGACTGTACTTGAAAAATAACTCGTACGCCGGGGGTCAAAAAAAAGACCCCAGTGGTATGGCCTTACTGGCGATGCGAACCGTGAATGCGACTTCTTAACTACACATTGAAAGAAGCGTGATTGTGTATGCCCAATTATATTTTAATCCTGGCAATTGGTAGCGACAGTATAAATGGTTATCGGCCAATAATAATCCGACTTATTTTCTATTTTATTTAATTGCGACGAAACTAGCATATCAAAATCATATTTTTTTTATTGCAAAATATGTAAAAAACAATGATTTAAGAATACAAAAAGTTTACACATTGTATCACTTATATTAAGATAAAGTAGCAGTGGTGGTCGACTGTTTCACCCTCAGCCTGGCAAAAGGTAAGAAAAACTTAAATCATTTGTTTTATTATCTATGAATAAAAGTATGCAGTCCGGTATTTCACAAGGACAGCTAATTTGTGTGTCAAAATAATGTTACAGCATACTTTGCTGATCAGTAGTTGAGATTAATTAGTGTAAGAAGTGTCTATGCTCAATTATCACCACTGGACATACATAGGCTCTTACCGCATTAGGCTCCATATATATAATACGACTTGCAAATAGAAAAATACGGTACATGCATACATTTATAAGCTTAAAATCATTTATTTTTTTCTTGGACTTCAAATATAACGAGCACATTTAGTAAAAAAAAATGACGTTATATTCTTTGCATATCCGGGCTTTTATATATATGTGAAAGAAATTTACTGTAAACGGTGTAGAAGAACCTTTGTATTTTAGAAACAGTTATACATATATACAAAACGATACAATAAGAGCCACAATATATGGAAGTTGTTCATTGAAATGTATTATTGTCATCGTTACTTCCCGATTCATAATTGAGTATTAACCAGAGAGCAGTCAACTTAAAGCCTGTCATAATTATGCAATGATTTGGGATGTACATAATTGTAATTTAAAAAACACCAAGCCATCTTTTATGCTATAAACATGAAAGATATCTTAGTGATTACTATTTGGATGCACTAAGCTTTCGTCTGTTTTAAAAATTTGTCTGTATCACGCATTTTTGATGATTTTCAATTGTGATTAAAATTTACACGTATGTCATAATTATGCAATGATTTGGAATGTACGCAATTGCAATTCAATACACGTTACGCTACCTTTCATCTTATAAACATGAACGATAGCTTAGCGAATTTGAAATATCGTTTACTTTTTACATGCACTAAGCTTTCGTCTGTATTACGCGATTTTGATGATTTTAAGTTGTGATTAAAATTTATACTGCTTTAAAAATTGTAAACATGTAGCAAAATTATTCACTTGACACTTGGTTCGCAATTTAGATGTGTTTTGTAACGAAATCATTGTGTAGAAATTAAAATCAAATATTTTCACGTTTCGCATATGGCTATGTTTGATAGAACAGTGTTTCTTGTATTCGTCGTTGAATACTGAGTATTATGCAGTAATAATAAAGATTCACATCGCTCGATTGTTTATAGTGCAAAGATCCCTCCGGGGACATAAAGACAAACCACATAAACAACGTGAATCGTTCATTCTCTTGCGCTTTATATAGAGTGCATCAATCCTCACTAGATGAACATCACATTGAAAAATGATTATACTAAACTAGCTACTGCAAATTGATCAATTTATCCACCGCAGAGCGGTTTTTATATAATACGTAAACAGAATAACGTAATTTCCTTTTGCATTTTTTTTCTTATACACATAGGTAAATAATATCAAACCCATTCTAGGAATAATTTTGCTATCACACTTTCAGGTGGAAGTAGCAACGCATTTAATTTTGATGTGATAAAGAGTTTTCCTTTCAATGATCAATTGAATTTTAACGCTACAAAACTTTGGTCGTAATGGTCTTAGCTTTTAAGTTCAAACAGTCAATGATGCTAGCTTTACATTGGTCTAGTTTTTTAGGTTTCAAAGATTGAAACAAAATGCTCGCATCATAAAGTTGGAACAGTTTATTATGCTTGAGAAATATAGATGAATATGACTATTTCCAACTTGATATTTCTCTCTTCGCAACTCTAACACAAACGAAATTCCAAATGAAGCCAAAAAGATTACAACTAATATGTATGTATTATAATATCATATTCATTTTTCATTCCGCAAATTGTGCTACAAATAATGACACGTGTTTCGCAAACTAACTATCGCAAGGATACTTATAAGTAGCAAGGTTATAAAGGGTCTTTTTATAAGGACGCTTAGTTTTGAAATGTAAATAAAACAAGTTGTTTGTGAGATTTCGACTAAATTTTAATTTCATTTGTAAGTATATTTTACGGCATTAAATATGGAATATAGCATCAAATGTCTGCCAATATCCATTCATTATAAAATGGGCCATGTCGCTAAAGTTGACTTTTTTGACAAATTTGGGTAAACTTCCAACTGCTCCAGAACCCAATCAGGCGTTGTCTGTGTCGTTTACCTGAAGTTCCTTGGTTAATTGGATTTTATACGGGTGCAGACATAAGGCCCGATTCAAAATTCGCCATGTTGAAGTCGCAGAAAAGCCAAGTTCTTGTGAACAACGATAAATAAGCTGCCTTGGGTTTTCCTGTACACTTTCACACACAGCAGCAATGTTTTCACCAGATATTGTATTTTGATGACGTACAGGTAGGTGTTGGCCGATTATTTACCAAACTGGTTGACTCAAATTTGGCCACTTAACAATGAATAATCTACTCAGCAGGACAAAGTAACATATTTTGAGCGTCCCTATTGAAATACCCTTCATTACTAAAGTAACCTTGCTAAAGTAAGTCTGAAGATGATTTCTAATGAAGCAAAACACGTATTTTTGTGACGAAACTACGTGAAATAAATAAAATTATGAATTTAATTTTGTATTAAATTTTTTTTTTTATTGTATCTGCTATATTTCATTTTAGCATATGACCTTGAATGGTAACTTAATCTCATTATGTCAAAAAATCAAACACAGCTTAATGGTTTTGACGTAGTGCGTCCATGGACTTCGAAAAAATATTTCGGGTTTATTTTTGTGATGATAATTTATTAATATATCGGATTAATAATTGATTTTTTAGTGTGGAAAACCGCTCACTCATTTTTTATTTAAAAAAAATTTTGTGTGTACGAACGTTGCGGTTAATTAAAGAAGTGTCAAGAAAAAGTATTGAAATTTGTGACACAGTTAATACCTAGGCTCAGTGGCGACTGGTGACAGAGTATTAGGGAGTATACAAAAAGATTCAACTATTTTTGCAAGAGTTCTTTCCTATTCATTGGATTTTAAAACACTCCTATAACATGAACATACAATTCAGATGTTCGCAATACCAACGGAGTGCCAGTCTTATGAATTTTTGGCTGTCCGTAGTACGGAAAAATAGTTGAATCTTTTTTTGTACTCCCTAATACTTTGTCACCATTCGCCACTGAGCCTACTGCCTAGGCTATTCCGGAATATTGCGATCGTCAGAACTAGAAAATACATTGCACAATCTTTGCGTTCCCTCGCCATGTATTGTGGAATGCTTACAGCATTAATAATTATTTTATAACACCAGTTCGTTTACTAATTAATTCCACATTTTTTTGTTAAATTTCAGTAGAAGCTAAATCTGATACGCGTTTTGAATGATATTAGCCTAAAACACATACACTTACGCCCTCTTTTTAAATTCCTCCATACGTATAACACGCCAACAGTAAAAAATATTGATATTTTGAAATAATATCAGAGAAACACTATTACGAATGTTAATAAACACAGTGTTCCTCGGTTACCACGCCGCTCTTGCGTAGTTATTTAACTCATTGTTTGTATAATATAATAAATGCAAGAAGGAGCATGGATGCATTAAGTAAATATAAATACCAAGGCTGTGGAGGCGTCAAAAAAAACATGAGTCCTTCTCCGACTCCAACATTGACCAAAAACACGACACCGACTCCGACTATAGAAAATAACTTTTTTCACGTTTTACCCTGCCTTTTCTATTTGTATATATTAAATTAAACATATTATATGCATAAATAAAAAGTTCAAACTTTTCAACAAAACTTCACGACTCTGACTCCGGACAAAAAACCGCGACTCAACGACTCTGATTCCAAAAGTCCAAAGCCCTGATTAAACCAGTGGCGGTTCGTCCAAACGCATTACGGAACTGCAGTACCCCCAATCAAATTAAGAAAAGTATAAAATTACAATACAGTACATATATTTATTGATTGAGTAGGCATTTACTTAGTAGAACTCCATTATAATACGGTAAGAAAAATAACCATGTATTTTAGTTCTACATAAATTATTTTATATATTTGTTGATAGTTCTGATGAAGGCGTAAGCCGAAATAGCAATCAACAAATATATAAAATAATTTATGTAGAACTAAAATACATTGTTATTTTTATTACCGTATTACATATATTTATGTATATTAATTGAAAATATCAATATTATTTAAGCATGTAATGAGCTCGTCCGCGCACCGATGTATTCAATATTTATCACACACGACGGTACAAATATATATTATGCAGTACCGTTTGCGATAGAATACATTCAAGTAGGAGAGGAGGGGCGCGGGGAGAGGAGATCGCAAATACAAGCTTGCTTTGGTACTGTCTTTCTCGCAGTGTTGCGTCCGTAGAAACAGCTGTATACGGCTGCGATCTTTATTTCTTCTAGCTTGTAGCTCATAAGATTTGTTTTTACTCAAGGAAAGAAATGCATAGCTTTAATTATTTATGAAATGCATGTCGGTTTTTAAGGTACATAATTTTATCAATATATTTGGGTGAATGAGTTGGTTGTCCCTTCCGTTATGTGTGTGCAGCCGTTTTTCACAGCCGCCTTCCATAACGCTATACGATCAAGAAAAGAAACAAATTTACTCCTCCATTGCTTGGCCCGAGACAGCTGCACGGGACTGGCCTTTTAACCATGCACTGAAGTGCTTAAAAAAAAGAAAATGTAACTTGTTCAGCCACTTTGTTAAAGTGATATTAAGTATTCCATGTATCTGTGTATACTGAAAATATGTGGAGCTTAATCTACTTCGCGTTGAAACTGAAGAGGAATCAAGAGTATCCCGTTCCCCATATGCAAATTTATCGAATGCCACAAAATTGGCCTTCTTAATAGTTATAATATAATTTTTTTTCGACTAAATTTTAATTTCATTTGTAAGTATATTTTACGGCATTAAATATGGAATATAGCATCAAATGTCTGCCAATATCCATTCATTATAAAATGGGCCATGTCGCTAAAGTTGACTTTTTTGACAAATTTGGGTAAACTTCCAACTGCTCCAGAACCCAATCAGGCGTTGTCTGCGGTCGTTTACCTGAAGTTCCTTGGTTAGTTGGATTTTATACGGGTGCAGACATAAGGCCCGATTCAAAATTCGCCAAGTTGAAGTCGCAGAAAAGCCAAGTTCTTGTGTACAACGAGAAATAAGCTGCCTTGGGTTTTCCTGTACACTTTCACACACAGCAGCAATGTTTTCACCAGATATTGTATTTTGATGACGTACAGGTAGGTGTTGGCCGACTATTTACCAAACTGGTTGACTCAAATTTGGCCACTAAACAATGAATAATCTACTCAGCAGGACAAAGTAACATATTTTGAGCGTCCCTATGTAAATACCCTATATAAATACTAAGCTAAACAGACGGATGCAAGCAAATAATAATCATTACCGTCAACCATGCAAGATGGCATAATATTTTTGAAATAGCAACCGCCACTCATATGCGTGCATAATAATGACATTTATTACAAGTTGACTGGCCTCTGTTCTGATACATGAACATCAATCGGAATGCAATTGATGGCCATTGTATCGGACAACTCCCATCAGTTGTGGTTCGTACTGTGCGACCTTTCATATCTACCAACTGTTTCTTGTACATGCTATATAATATTTTAGTCAGTTACTTTAACTATGCACTTGGGTACATACTGTACATGTTTGCACGATTCTATTAAATATTTACGGCTATATGCAAGCATACTGGATTAACAAAGAGACAACATGTTCTCAACATAATAGATACCAACACTGGTTTAAGTGGTTTCAGTGTATTGCGATTGTTAAAATGCTTTTTCTTTTCAATAAGCTGTCCAGAAAAACTTAAAGATTTCTGAAAGAAAATATGAGTTTTTTAGATTCTGTGACAGTTACATCTATTAATGAGAATATTTTTATTTTGATTTTAGGTGAAAAGGGCTAGGTGTGGCTAATTTTTAGGTATAGAACACATCTGTTTCCCCATTAAAATATTTATATTGTATGGCGTGAATATAGCTGATTTATTACGGTCCACCGGATATAACATAACGCATATCCCAAGAGTCAACCTTGGTATGCAGATGTTTTTATAAACCATTATGACAAAAATATTTAACGAAACCGAAAATAAAATTATGGATCGGTATTTCATAGACATTATTTATGAATCTTAATATTCATATGTTGAAAACTATTCTATACATCAGTGTAAATCATACGTGACCGTAGGGCTTTAAAAGGTTGGCGATGAATTAGTTTGTTCATAATACGTCACCTTTTCTGGTATCATATCTTGTCTAAACAATATACACTTTTTGGAATAGTGTAATAAGGATCCTCAAATCAATTAGCACGCATCAGAATTCTATGGCTTGCTAGATTTTTATCATCGAAAGATATTGCTGCCACAGAAATTGGAACATTTCACTCTTAATTAACATTTGTTGTAAATCAATGGCGCATTTTTCTCGTTTCTTGCTTGAATTTGTCGTATATTTGAACGTAAAATTATACATACAAAAAAGTTTTCTAGTACTACAACTCGGCTTCCCCAACTCTTCGCACCATTTTTATTTAATGATATCCTTTACAATCACGGTTGGGGTAAATATGGCTCGTAAGTTTTTTTTATTTAAATCCATGTCCGCTCCCTGCTTGGAGCACATGACACCCTAATGGAGGTATATCAACATATTTTTTATATGAGAAATGCTTGTTAGTCAGTCGCTCAACCTCTCTTAACCAATTCCCGGGTGATTTTTATAATTTATTAGTTTCCAGCCTTGAGTATTTAAGCTGTGCTTATAATCATGAAATTCGCTTGTATCGTACGGAATCATACTTTTTTTTCACGCATACGTGATCGTCCAAAAGTAGTAAAAAAAAGATAAGAATAGTAGTAAGCTAGTCGCTCTCGTTACGTCCCAACAGAAGCACCCACGCCATAGAGGCCGGGTAACGAAGGCTTGGATTCGGGCCCGGGTCGGGCTCGGACGCAAGCATACATAACAAAAATCGGGCCATTTCCGAATGAGGTCACTATTATCGTAAATCTAAATTTAATACTATAATAAACTTCACGTACTCGTATTAGTCATCTTTTCGACGTCTTGTTCGTTATTTAAAAACATTCTCTCATGAACACCCATTCGAAAGAATAAGATGATTGTTCTTAACTTTATGACTTTTGACGCTATTATTTTAGTATTTTTTAATGATGTCTGCTTCATCGGCGTTTGTACAATACGTATAATGAATTTCATAATATGATCCAGAGTATCAGTATGTCTTATATGGTGATTTTGATCAGTCGCAATTCGATTTGTTAGGTTAGGTTAGGTTGATTTTTTTTTAATTTACCGACAAGAAATGGGCTTCAAAAATATTAAGACAAAAACTGAAGAGTGGAGAATATATTTCTTCAGTTAAAACCCATGGGAAAAGTGAATTGTGGAAATCATTTAGTGAAATCATAGAGGTGGCTACAATCAAAAAAGTTGGATACGTTGAGGGTATAAAATTTAAATGCATTTTCAGCTTTTCTAGTTCAAAAACAGGAACTTTTCACTTGAGTCGTCATTCCTGTAAAACAAACAAAAACTAATTCTAATTAGGAAGAAGTGTATTTCGCACAACTGCTCACACACGATAGTTGGTGAGTCAATTTTTAATTTTTATTTTAAAAAAAATCGGGTTTTTTTCGGGTAAGGTCGAAAAATATCGGGCTCGGGTCGGGTTCGGGTAAGATTTTTCCAAATGAGCCTCGGGCCGGGTCGGAGGTCTTCGGGTTCGGGCCGGGTGAAATTTTAAAATTTCGGCCCGTGCAGACCTCTACCACACACCCAACAAGTATTTTAAAATAAATTGTTTATACACTTGCGAAGAGCTATTACTACAAAAAAAGGTTCGATGGAATCGCCTCAGAGATGGTAGATAACAAGTATCGAGATTTATAATGAATGCAATCAAAAGATAAATATAAGTAAATAAAGAAAAAATAAATAAATCATGCAGCTGGCAACTTGGCGCATTAGTCAATGCGGCTGCCTCAAGAGGTCTTTTCAATTTATTGCAAAAGAGCAGTGCCTCTCAATTCACAAAGCTTGTAAACATTTAATGTCTATTTTTCTGTTGTAATTTCTACGACTTGTTAATCAAATAATTCTACGCTTGTATCTGACAATGTCTTAATTTTTTTGGAGTAGCCAGGAAAGCAATTCAGCCACTTAGAAACATAGAAACTTAACTGATTTTTCTCAACTTTTCAGAAAAGCCAAAAAGCAGGTTTCACCAATAAACAATGTTACCTATTGTTACCAGATAAAAAAATGTCTTTTCATTATTTTTTCAGGCGAAATTTTTGATTTGCTGGTTAAATATAAGATTGGAATTTATTCTTATACTTTCTTTTATATTAACAAGAAAGTAATTAATCAATTAGTATTGAAATACCTTCGTATCCAATTCTTTTATATATATATGTCTCTTTGACACATAACGAATCCGGAAAAAATCGAGATACGCTTCTTTTTTATCCTAAAGGGTCAATTTACTACTTAAATTTCAAGACAGTTTTATAACGTTTTAAAGATGCTTTCTTATAATAATAATAATAAAACATGTTTAGTACTTATTCTACATAAAATTTATTGGATCAGGACCGGTTTTGCTTTTGTCGAGCATTGTCAACTGATAAGAAATACAACGAAGCATTGATATTTGTATAAAAGTTAAGTAAGAAATACAAGGTATGACAAACAATTGGCATTTCAACTAGGCAAATAAATTAAAGCAAAATACAAGAAAAACAGACTATAGTTAAAATGTTGAAGACCGCTTAGCAATGCAAGCTATAAGATCGAAAATCAATTAAGTATGAATTATCAATGATAATGATTTGTTAATTGAATTGAGAGAAACCGGTCCTGATCCAATAAATTTTATTTGGGATAAGTACTAAATTTTTTTTTTATTTTTACTATAATGCCACTCCATTAAGTATCGACAGTGAACACCTTAACGCATTCAATGCTGAACCTATTTTTTAGTATGAAAATGGACACGCCCGGAGTGTTCTCAGCATCCAATGTGTTAAAAGTGATGCCTTCTTATAATGTGGAACTATAGGTCACCGATTTATAATTCATTTCCGCAATATCACTTTTCCGACCAAAATAATCAGGCAGTGCTTTTCACTACACTTTATCATGCATATTGTACTACTAATGATTTAGGAGCTCTGGAATGAAGAGAGGGAATAGTCCAGAGCACGTCTAACTAGTGCCATTGCCCGTGACATAATGATGTCGCTCGAAACGGAAGACTGGTTTAGACCTCTATGTACTCCAATAGATTTTGTTTCATTTTTTATTTTATCTCCATTCCATTACAAAGTTGACGGGATGTCCACCATTAAAGCGGCCACTTCCTGTAGCCAATCACCAATCGATAAATTTAGCCATTCCAGTTATGTAAATTAAAACAAATTTCTGTGCACTTGACTAATTTTATGACCGTGACGTAGCGAATGACATTTTTTAATTTAATTTTATGACAGGAAAACCTCGATATAACGGATTGATGTCGGTAAGAGGGTGTCCGTTAATCCTTTCTCTGCCGCGGAGCGAAAAATCGCAACGCGGTGCTTGTGTAAAAACGACCGCGCGATGATTTTTCGCTTCATGCAACCTTGCGTTTATAGGTGTTTCTCGTTATAAAAAAAAGCAAAATTTGTAAGGCAACATGCAAAAAATACAAATAACAAAGTTTAGATCTCTTATCTGTATACGTTTTTGTAAAACACATAAAAACCGGTAAAAACTGCACGGTTATTTTCGCTAATACATTAAAAAAGTCTGGTTGCAAAAGGGTTAAATTACCGTTATTTTAAGATATTATATTATTTAAAAATGAATATTTTTCTCATTGAAAAAATACGAAAAACAAATGAACATCGATTTTATGATTCAAAAAAATTATGTTCTTTTCAATCATCGCTCTATCAATTTATTAGTTTGTTTGAGACAGCAAACCAAGTTTTTATATATCGTTTAAAAACGAGGAAAATAATTTCTCTCTGTACATAAAATTCGATGTGACTAGAAAAGAAATGGAAACAAATTTACAATTTTTCGTTGAAGTTATAGTATAATACTTTTTCTTTAAATAAAGAATAGCGGTATCTTACAATCAACGATAACCCGGCCATAAAACAGCTTTCTCCATGCCAAAAAACCGATGTTAAATCTGCCATTTTCACTAAAATAGTACTTGTGGCGGATTTAAAGTCAGCCGAAATCGGGAGGAATATTTTTATCGAATTCGATTGGCTAAATTTGTGTATTTGGGAAAACAAGTTCCACAGATTGGTTCTTTTAAAGTAAGTTGTGAAGATCTTATAATAAAATTTACGGCTAGTCACAAAATATATATCAGCTGAATCGAAAGAAGATATAATTAATTAACTGTTTGAATAACAAATCATTAAACATATAAAAGGGACTCGTTTTCAATTAGGGCTTATGCAAAAACCGACTTTGAAAAAAAACGGTTATCGAATGTCAATATCGTTCAAAAATAAATTAGCCGAAAAAAAGTAGAAAATTCTCTTTCATTTTGTTTATTTATAATCATAACAATACAAATTTTGATTTAAAAAAATACAAAGCGTCCACTGCGTTTGAAGCCACATTCATGGATTGTAAATAATAGTAAGTATGTAGATGTACATCGGAAACTGTTTATTTAACCATGTACATACTTCTAATTCATCTCGTTTTATATGCGAAACCATGACAAAATCAAGTATATATTAAAACCGGTTACGAAGTTAAATAAACCGACAATCTAGTTTCAATCCATTTATTGATTATCTGGATCTTCTTTATAATCTGAAACTGTCTCTATGAATATATTAAAGAGACAAATTTATTAGCCAGAAACCTGGGTTGCTTCTTGACTTCAAACAGTCTCTACTTACGACTATCCTTTGGTACATGTTTCCAATGAACAGTCTAATTAAATAATCTTCAATATACGAGCGCGTCGAAATAGTAAATTCTAATAAAGATTGTTCATCATAGCTTAAAGCTCGGTTCCTATAATGGCTACCAGAAAGCTCGAGCGAGTATTTCAAATTTATTACTTAACCGCTCATCGGAACTGTCACTTCAAAAGCAATCGGAATGGTAGTTAGGTTAATCTTATTTATTGAAATTTCAAAATACAAAAATAAGGCTTAATTAATTTAAATCGATTGGAATCATATTTGTATCCAAATAGCGATAACTCTATAAATGTTTATTTCAATATAAAACTTGAATTAAATTTGTTTTTTCCACGCTAGTTATCAATACATGGAACAAACAAAGCTATTTTATATACAGTGGAACCCCGATTTTACGTTCTCGCATTATACGTTTTCCCGCGTGGTGCGTTCATTTTCTATAGTCCCAGCATTTAGTTCATATATAAAACTTTCCCGCATTCATCGTTTGTTTTATACGGTCCCTTGAAAAACGGAGAATCGGGGTTTCACTGTAAGCTTTAATAATATTTTTTCCTATTTACGAAAAACAGTTACAAGGTTAACTTTAAGACGACCACGATTCTTTCCCAGTCTGACTGCGTCAGACAGCATCCTTCCAAGGCTTTCGGTGAGGGAACTTAGGGATAGGATGGGGAGAAAGGTGTCTCTTTTAAAGATTTCAATCGGTTTCTCTTGGCCAAACTCTATCCCAGAGTTGGCGAGTTTATTTTCACAATATTGATTGTCGGTTACAAAAACACAGATATACAATTGCAATTACAACTACAATTATAACAGGACCAACAGGCCTAAACGAATAACACCTCCTGCCTGCCGAGGCAGGAGCGGAGACGACCGTAGAGTTTGAAAGAAGGATAACGACTGGGCAACTTGGCGGTTATTTTTTTTGACAGCCACATGTATACTCCGTGATTCTAGTATGAAAAACAGCTTGACCAATCAACGCAAAGCATTCTGGCCTGAGCTGAATTCAACCAATCACTGCGAAGCCGTCGCAATGAGTCGGTTACATGAATTTATAACAATTTTACTGAATTTATTCGCGTTATATTAATCGTTTAGGTCCTATTATCATTGATTGAGGTGATAATAAGATGGTTCGAGAGAGTCCTGATGACCTACAATATCAGGCGGTATCAAATTCCCTACTTCGATAATCAGCGACTATCTCGGACGTCTTCCTCAACCAACAACAATATAATAACAAAAACATACCACCCAAAACAAATTGTTTTTTTTTTTTTCTACTGTCTGAAGGACCGTGGTACATCAAGTTGAAAGGATTTATCCTATTTCAAAGCATAATTTGAGAACAGCACTCAAGTTAGATGGCTAACTCAAAAGTTAAAACAATCGTAAACCAAGTTATAAATCAAAGGAAAACATACATTAAAGATCAAATTTCCAAATTCTGATTAAGAATCAAAGAAGTTAGATTTGAAAACATAAAAATATTTTCGTAACGTTAATTTAAGTTGGAAACATATTTGTTTTTCAAAGAAATAGCGGAAATTTTTCAAACAGCACAGAAGGGATAGTGAAATTAAAAACATACACATTTTAACAAACAAAATCACACGAATAAACCAGATCGTATAAGCGACGCCATTACGTCGTTAAAACAAACAATTGATGTGTCGTTTTCGGCCGGCGAGGTTATCACGGTTGTCGTCCGTGGTAAGTTACCACTGGTAACCTAACGTCTTGAACGCGGCGATATCAGGTGTCGCCTTGGGCTGGCGAGGTTTCGGTGAAGGTCTGTGGTGGCAAAGGTCTCCTGCAGGAACTACGACCTTGACTGGACGACTGGTTTCAAATGTTGGTGCCGCGGGGCCCTTGGTCGCCACGCACCGCAATCTCGGCTGGAGTAAGCCCGGCACCGATGGACGTAGACCACTACGTCGCGCCATCACTACCCCAGGTTTGAAGGCGGCTGCTGGTTCCCTGGTCCCTGGCTCCGTGATGCCCGCCCTTGGGTCATCGTGGTAGGCGCGGATGATCACTGTCCCTTAGCGGAGGATTAGTAGCCTGAGAGTCACTTCCAGGGCCCACAGTTGGGAGACCCTCGACCAAGGCTCCCAGGCTTAATCTCTCGCTGTGACTGACTATCCGTCCATACCGGTATGGTGGAGACGCCGTCTCCCCAGTCGTCTTCGTGAGGCGTACAGGTTTCTGCAGAGTCTCTATGGTTTAATCCCATGCTGTTTTGCTCCCTCACATCCTGGCATCCTCCTCGCCGTCTACCCTCGGTATCCTGCTGCGCGTTTGGCTGGGCGGCGCTCTTGACCACGTTGTTATCGAACAACACAAACATATTTATTAATAACCTTTAGTAAACAAATAAAATACCGATATTATTATTATCGCTTCTCCGAAAGCAAGCGCGAACATTCGCATTATTACAAAAGAAACACTTAAATTATTATTATTCGCATTGTGACATTCATCGCGGAGCGCTTGCGATCTTTCACGTTATAAACGAAGCACATGTTCTATTTTTTTCGCGAAGCACTCAAAATCACTGACGTTAAAACACAAAAATTAATACACAGAATTTAAAACAAAGGGCGCCACCAGATCGAATAATCTGGACCGATTGAAATCTTTAGAGCATGAGACATAAAATCAGGAATGGATCCCGTCGTTGTCGAACGACGTCGGCCCCACGTCTGGGAGCCAATTAAGACGACCACGATTTTTCCCAGTCTGACTGCGTCAGACAGCAAGGCTTTCGGTGAGGGAACTTAGGGATAGGATGGGGAGAAAGGTGTCTCTTTTAAAGATTTCAATCGGTTTCTCTTGGCCAAACTCTATCCCAGAGTTGGCGAGTTTATTTTCACAATATTGATTGTCGGTTACAAAAACACAGATATACAATTGCAATTACAACTACAATTATAACAGGACCAACAGGCCTAAACGAATAACGCCTCCTGCCTGCCGAGGCAGGAGCGGAGACGACCGTAGAGTTTGAAAGAAGGATAACGACTGGGCAACTTGGCGGTTATTTTTTTTGACAGCCACATGTATACTCCGTGATTCTAGTATGAAAAACAGCTTGACCAATCAACGCAAAGCATTCTGGCCTGAGCTGAATTCAACCAATCACTGCGAAGCCGTCGCAATGAGTCGGTTACATGAATTTATAACAATTTTACTGAATTTATTCGCGTTATATTAATCGTTTAGGTCCTATTATCATTGATTGAGGTGATAATAAGATGGTTCGAGAGAGTCCTGATGACCTACAATATCAGGCGGTATCAACTTTTACTTGAAATGTTAAAACAGCTCGTTGCCGTAAATAAATAAAACACATTTTTTCTTACTTGCAAATATAATTTCAGTGTGATGAAAACCGATTTCGCTTATCACGAGCATATCAACTCAGAAATAGTGTGAATGAGTTCCGATCCTATATGTGGAAGTAGTACAAAATGTGTTCTATTAATTTTAAATAATGCATTTTCACCAGGAAGTGACAGCTAAAATCTTAAAAGCGCTTACTACTGGATTTTATTCTTCATAGATTGTGAACTATTTTTGGCTACTTGTTTCACAGCATAAATATAGATCGGGCTCGTGGCTTTCTTTTCGAAAGCCTTGATCTGATCCTAAAATCGGGACGCAGCAAGAGTGATAATCTTACCACCAGTTACTTTCTATCTTCCTGTCGTCGAAAAGTGGAGGTTAAGCAAATGAGTAATAATAAAATTGTCGTAGAAAATTTCTGTTGATATAGATTCTATAATATTTGATAAGTAAAGGGTATTTCAATAGGGACGCTCAAAATATGTTACTTTGTCCTGCTGAGTAGATTATTCATTGTTTAGTGGCCAAATTTGAGTCAACCAGTTTGGTAAATAATCGGCCAACACCTACCTGTACGTCATCAAAATACAATATCTGGTGAAAACATTGCTGCCGTGTGTGAAAGTGTACAGGAAAACCCAAGGCAGCTTATTTCTCGTTGTTCACAAGAACTTGGCTTTTCTGCGACTTCAACTTGGCGAATTTTGAATCGGGCCTTATGTCTGCACCTGTATAAAATCCAACTAACCAAGGAACTTCAGGAAAACGACCGCAGACAACGCCTGATTGGGTTCTGGAGCAGTTGGAAGTTTACCCAAATTTGTCAAAAAAGTCAACTTTAGCGACATGGCCCATTTTATAATGAATGGATATTGGCAGACATTTGATGCTATATTCCATATTTAATGCCGTAAAATATACTTACAAATGAAATTAAAATTTAGTCGAAATCTCGCAAACAACTTGTTTTATTTACATTTCAAAACTAAGCGTCCTTATAAATAGACCCTTTATATATGCTCAACATTGGAAGTGGCCATAGTTAGATAGAAAGATACCACAAAATAATGAAATACGTGTCATAACAAGGGAAACATGATAGCCAACAAACTATCACCATTAAAAATAAGTATTGCTAGTTGTTTGTATTTCAAGAGAATTTCTTACAAACTAGGTATTTACATGTTATTTCGATAAATTAACATGTAAATTGCGAGTACTAAGATGGAGACAAGATCTTTCTTGCGTTTATGGTTAGCATAGATTATCGAATACTGATTGTTATAATCGCCGAACAGATAACAAATGAACTAAGATTTATAGTCATAGTAAAAATAAAATGGATTAACATATTTTATTTCCGTTGAGTAAGTCTGATAAATACTCTACATGTATGTATTACAAATATTGCCAGTTTATTGTCAAGAAAATTATTTTTATAGTGTAAAATATGATGGATTTCATTCAAAATAAAATAATAAATTCTCCATGAAACATTCTGAAAGTTGACGTTTGCATATGATGATTTAAAAGAAACATTTCGAGGTGAAAATCATTTAACCAAAAAATCTTGATTTCGTCTGAAGATTTCGACTGAAGGTGCTAGATATAATTTCAATATCAAATTTGTATGGGTATTACTCATCCAATTCATTGCAACGCATTAACGTCAAAACATTTGCTAATTCGTCCAGATTGCTATGATAGCAATTGTACATGGTGAGATACTTTTATTCCTAAATATAAACATACATATATTTCGGTGGAATTTAGACACAAAACTTCAAAATATTGAAAGGAATATTCAAACACAAAAAACTATGAAAAAAATATGTGAGAACAAATAAATTACTATCTTAATTTCGATAATTCCTTTAATAATCAAAATAATAACGGTTTAAGAAGTTTAAATATTAGTAAAAAAAAACACTATTTTTCAAAAATCATTTATCAGGTTTTCCCCAACAAAACCGATTGAATATACCTACATATAAACTTTTTACTACGCGTCAGTTAAGAAGGTTCATTTGTACAATTGAAATGTCTGAAAACGCCCGAAGACGAACCTCGAAAATCCTCAATCAGTATTAGTGAGGGAGTTTTTTTCCGTTAGTTCCCTCAATCTAAACAATAAGCTGACAGCAGTGACGGCTGGTGACGGGGTGCTGGGGGGTGCAAAAGGAAGATTCAACTATTTTTTCGTACTACGGAAGAGAAACAGTTGGTATTGCGAACATCTGAATTGAAAGTCCATGCTATAGAAGTGTTTTAAAATCCAATGAATAGGAAAGAACTCTTGCAAAAATGGTTGAATCTTTTTTTGTACTCCCTAATACTCTGTCACCAGCCACCACTGTTTCCAACCATTATTATAACCAGGGCTGTGGAGTCGGAGTAGTCGCGGCGTTTTGGCCGGAGTCACCCCCTAACACCCCGTCACCAGCCGTCACTGGCTGACAGTATAAGATTGTACTTAGCTATAATCATACTACTCGTAAAGTAAATAAAATACAACCAATTTCATTAAAAGCGGCATAGCAATCGAACTCCACATCTACATAATCTCGATATTGCACAACGACTACATACGTTGTATTACAGTTATTAAATTGTCGTAGTTGTTGAACTGTACAACTCCATACTGCTTCTACAATTAAATAGCATGCAAGCCAAAGTAACTAACTGTTTCAAGATGAAGTACGAAATGTACATTAATGCAGTATTCGATCCATAGGTTTGTCAAAGTAGACTTTTGTTTACTGTTACTATTTGAATGCTTACACAGAAGGTATCTAAAATATTGACTTGTAAGGGCCGTTATGTTGTTTCACTTACTATATGAGCACTAGGCGTAATTAGGGTTTCCAAAACCGAGACAAAATTTTCATCCCGGGGCTGGTACCGGGATTTTGTTTATTTTTCATATTAATAAAATATTAGCCATGCTGATTTATCATAAAAAATATATAAAAAACATGAATATGAATATTATATTTCGGTTGTTAATCCATTATTGACGGGCGAAAATATTGTGTGCAAGGGTATTGGTCTTATTCGAATGCGATCTTATAATTAATTGAAATTTAAAATATTCCTGGTTATATACATAACATCTATGTAAGAGGAGCATTTTTTGATTTCTTTTAAATCTTACATTGTTATTTTTGTAAAATGAGGGCACATTGAAGGAAATAAATAACGTTTTTGTTGATCATATATCCATTACCGTCGAGCATGATCGGAGCAATTTTAGAATTTTATTTATTTGGCACACTTTAAACATTATATATCACCATAAATAAACTTAAGTTTTCTAACATGATATTTTTCGTCTTCTCAATTCGTGTCAATACAATATTTTTTTACATTCGATGCTGTTATCAATGTATAACGCAACAAAATAATTTATTTGAAATAACTTTGACTATTCCACGTTACCATTATTACGTGGAATAATCAAAGTTATTTTAAATTTTATATTAAAATGAACATCCACAAAGTTACCGTCGAAACCATCTAAAGTCTAAGTATTAATAATTCTTTGGTGCTTGATAAATAAATCAATCCCGTTTTCTAATCCCGGAGATCATCAAGTATTGAACATCTTCGAGATTCCGGGATTGGAAACCGTAGGCGTAATAATATAAGACGTGCGTGCACAATATTAGAGGCATTGCATTAAATACAAATTTTACTGTTAAACTTGTTTAAATATCGATTAATATCTTCCAAAGTAAACTCAAACCCGCCGAGAGACATAAAAATGCACTCTACACAAATATTTTAATCTTAATTGCGGCTTTGGTCGAGATTCCAATACCGTATCGCTACTGTTGTAGTCGATACTTTAAAATAACGCTGAAAGGGATGGGCCTTTTAGGCAATTAAGACAAGAATCTCGCGACCGTTACTGCTTCTCTTTATTGACTTGGGTCGTAAAATCGTTCAATGACATTAATATAGCCTTTCAGATCAAGGAACCAGCTTGTAATCTTGAAACATACTTAATATAAAATACTCATCTGCCTGAACATTATCCGTTCACGTTAGATTAAGAAATATTTTTATTATGTACTTTACTATTTATTCATTTATTTAACGGTAACGTTAGTTAGTTTTGTAAATGAAATTATCTACTTATAAAAGAACTATATACATACCATATACATACAGTTGAAAACTATACTTCTAACTTTTAAGATGTTCACTGTCAATACTTGGTGGAATGGCATAGTAATAAGTCATTAATGATGACATTCTTAGAACTTTGTAAAATAAATTTGCAACTCCGGAATTCAGCTAACTCTTTTATTCAACCATAGATAATTCTAAAATTTATAAATGTTACAGTGAAACTGTATTCTCAGTGAAAATGTATCAAGTAATAGATTTAGATCACGATCATTGAAATTATTGGCCCAAGTCGATGATTGGCCGGCCTAAAATTTTGGTTTGCTTCAATGAAACAAAATCAGCAAGTAGTCCCTTTTATAAAAAGATAACCAAAGAAAAACACAGACAAACATTGGGCTGAAGATAGGGCGGTCAAATTTTAATGACAGCTCAATAAGAACCTTTTCAAAGTAAGGTAACGACTTGTAGTTTCCGTTGACCTCTCGGCTCTTGGGAAAAAATATCTAAAGAAAATCTCTCACCATTTAACAACTCACCCCCAGGTTCTGGTAAAGGTATCGCTTTACTTGGGCATGCGAGGTAAGTCCTGTTTTTACACGCCTCACATAAAAATAAAACAAATCGTTTAATCTAGAAGTGGGGGATACGACAAATATGTCTCGTCCGCAACATGATAGAGCCTTGATAGTTAATTGCGATAACGCCATTACAGGAGTGCATGACACTTCGAGTATCCCATAGCAGGTATGACGAACCTAGAGCACGCGTGCCCGAGGTGGTACATTTGAGAATTTGGATGGCACGCGAACTATTTCAAAGTTGAAAAAATTTCATTTTTATCTGTAACTAGTCGTGACCTGGCAATCGTTGCAATGACACTCAAAGAAAGAAAGTGTTTGTGTGCTTTCGGATGCACAATACTTTAGATAAATAATTTCGATTTAATTTCACTAACATTCATCGGTATCGATGACATTTGAAGTTTTCTGTTTGTCTTTTGCCGATTATCCACACGCGCCACCTACTGAAAGTTAATTGTCCTATGCCTATAACCTTTGCGCAAGTGCAACAATAAGTTGCCAAAATGAACGTTATGCCAGCGCATGAAACATGGACAAACATTGATGTTTATATAAAAGACCTACTGTAAGTTTATTTTATTATGGCTATTACCTTCGCGCAAGTGCACGCAATAAGTTAACAAAGTTTGAGAAATAATATTTGAAGATTTTTGGCACGTGGGCCCAAAAGGTTTACCATCCCTGTCCTATAGGATGGATACTCGCGCAACGTGGATTATATTTTATCTGTTTTTTATAATTGTAGAAATAAAATGAACTATTTTCTAAGCCAAAAGATTTGTCAAATAGAATTGATTGAATAGATAACAACTACATTTATGTAGTTGTAATTTTTTTAAGCTTTTATCCGGTAGTTTATTATTTTTGTGTTTTATATACGCTTGTGACGTACGATATACGCGCTGTCATTTTAAAAAGATTCTCCGGATGAAATATGTTTTTTTTTTAAATTTTGATTACAAGCAATGACGTCGCTGGATAGGCGAATATATCACTGTAATAACGACATTTCCTTGCACGTAAAATCAAGATTTCTGCATTTTATTATAACATCTCCCATCCATGTTCGTTAGTTCGCGACGCGTAAGCTAGCATAACTCATATCAGTGTCTACTCAGATCACAAATTTATATTATGAATATTTTTTTTCATTTATTGGTAGTTAATTTTAATCTGTAGAGTTAATATATAAATATGTTGTTGTGACAATCCTTACATTTGCATAGGTCTTTGCAAAATTCCACGAAATTGAATCGGGAGAAGTATTTTGACGGGCATTGATTGATGCCTATTATATGTAAGTGCTTGTTTAACATATTTAACTAATTCTATTTTTTTAAAAATCATTATCGAAATCTTGGACTGTTGTAAGTTAAACAACGCATACACCAAGGGATTGGTATACCGGTTTCGTTATTCCGGTTTTTATACATATTGCGGAGCAATTATTATGGAATGGCTCGTCTCTCTATCATTTAATCTGTGAGACTTTTCCCTTGCAATTTGACTCATTTGCACGAAGATCTAAATTGCAAGATAAACCGTTATTGGCATTGAAAAACTAGAGGTTTTCAGAACATTTTTGAATTGTGCTATAGTATAACTCATGTGTTTCGATAACAGTTAATACCTACATTTCTTTAACTTTTTCTTTTCGATTTTTCAGCGAGCGGAACAGTGGCGTCCTGCTCCCCCTACAAGCCAGTTCCGCCGCCCAGGCCGGTGGGCGGCGCGCGACGCATGCCCCCCTCACCAGCGCTCAATTCGGCCCCCCAGCTGGCCCTGCCAGGCGCTCTGCCCCACCAGCCGCTGCACACTCACTCCGCCAAGTTTCCGGTAAGCCTGGAGTATAAAGATCGCCAGAAACAACAAAATTACACCACCGATAGACATAGTGTCTCCCAGGATATATCTTAATACAGAACTAGTTTCTATATTTGATCTCAAATGAATAACACAGTGAACCTTCTATAGAGAAGTTTCATAAAGCGTATGCGGCCGTCCCTCATATAGCGCCTCTTTTTTTACTACAAATCGATTTTGGTTGGTTTTGAGCTATAAATGCTACTAGACACAAATTAATAAAATGTATCAAAGATATATCAATATCAATAGGACAAAATGGATACGAAGATATTTCAAAATATATCAGAATCACTTTCTTTATCATATCTCCACCAAACCTTAAAACAACACACTGTTTTTTTTTTTTTTGTTATTTTTCAATTAAATTAGAAATCCAAAGCATCGCCTTTTAAAGAGAATGAAAAAAATGTATCTGCTAAAAATAGTTAAAATTGTTTACTGGTGAAGTATGGTTCTACTGTAAAGTAAAGTAGAGAAAATTTAGATACTTTCTTTGCTTCTAAGCGACCAATATAATATAATTATTATTTATTATTTTTTTTTTAAATCGCCCATTAACATTCATTCAATTTTTATTTATCTTAATCCTGTATATTACACAGCATCGTTCGTTGTATACTTCTAAATAATAATTAGAATAATTCGATGGTTTATTGATTCGGCCGCATTAATTGACAGTGGATATTTATTTCTCTTATCAAAGATAACAATCACGATGCTACAATCAATCACAATCAACCCACATAAATTGTTTTCTCGCATCCATTGTGAACGGAATCTTGCGATAATTTTGCAGCCATTGTTTTGTAAATGCAACAAAGCTTGTATTTTTTTTTTTAAATATGTAACCAGTTTCATTCACGGGTAATTTTTCATAAAGTACATACTGCACGCAGTGTATTAATTTTTTACATCTAATGTTTTAATTGTTGCTTTTTTTATCTCGGCATTAATCGGAAATTGTTGGCTTTAGTGATATGGTTATTGATATGAATATGCTTCTTTTACCGTGTTTGTAAACAAATACATTGTTTACAATTTTTCAATTCGGGTATTTTTTTCCGCACGTTCCCATAAGATAACTCGAAACACACTTGGGTTTAATTATCAATGGTATAATGTTCAAAATTACTACCGCTCGTAAGTATAGCATTTATTGAAGATTTATTTAAGTGTATTTCTGCAGACTAGCTTAAAGTCAGTCACTTTGATTTTTTTTGACTCGAAAATCAATGACAAAGATGCTACCTAAATATTATAATACTAAACAGCACATCGTTCTTAATTCAATAATTATTTACCTAAGATACATTTTTGTTATATATTTCGCATTAAATTTATTTGAATCATGACCGGTTTCGCTCATCGCAAGCATTTTCACCTGGCAACAATACAGAGTTATTTATACAAAAAATAAGCAATCCTAACAAAGGTGTGACAAACAATTCATTTCAAATATGCAAATAATTCAAAGAAAAGAAAATAAAACAAAATATTCATTTTCGATATTATTGGCTCACGTGCAACACATTGGCTACTGGGAACGCCAATGTGTTGAAATGAACATCCAAAAACGTACTACCGAATCCATTGAAAGAATACAAATATGGAGTATTAACTGAAGTCGACGATGTAAATATTATACCACTGGCGCTTTGTACTCGACAAATGGTTTGAGATATGGAATGTTTTCGATAGCGACAGCGACTAGCTAACCTCTTGTTCTGTCCTAGCTTTAACCTTTCTATCCCTACTGACATCGAACTGATGAGAGATTGAGCGACTGAAAAACGGACGGCTCTCGTAGAAAAAAAATTGTTTGCAATAGCTCCTTCAGGGGCTTCCTCCATTATGCTGTGTGTCATCGCCCAATGTTGTCAAGTCCTCAGAATCAACTCGGGCGATCTTATTACTATGACGCTAATAAATTCACGGTAAATAACTCTACATCATAATTTACAGCCATTACAATGTATGGAGTTTAAACTGAAATCTGTGTTTTATATAAACTAGCCGACTCTAGGATTAACGGCCCATCTACTACCGAGCGAAATCTTTGCTGTAAGAGATACCTTAACCGTTCAGACGCCACGGCGTGCAGGCACACAAATGCAATTACGAGCTTATTAATGAATAAATAAAATATTTTTAAATGCAATATTATGCAGAGACACCTTTTGGAGGCAATGTGACTGTTAGAATACCCATATGTTGAACCGTTTTCTTTTTATTTGAAGTTGGGCTAACAGATGTCACTAGGGCTGGCACCTTATTATCGTAATGATCCCTTGATTGATAGAGCGAATCAGAGTGAGAAGAGAATAGCTAAATATCAGTTAGTGTGAGTAGACAACACATCAAATTTTGTACCATTTATAAAATATTGTTTATAATAAAACAAATTACTTTCCAGTCATAACAAAATAATTCTAATTTATTCATAAATTACATTATTTTTTTGTGGCAGCCCTAGATGCAATTTTGTGCTACCTATATAATTTGTTTTATTATAGGAAATATATATATATTGCATATTTTTATTTATAATATTTATTGTTTTTGGCAGCCCTAGAGACGTTTTTTAAATCTTGTACTTTTGATATATTTTTTTCACTTTTCTGTGTAAACTTAAGTATAAAATTATTTTCCGGGTTATGTTACGTGGCATTTTCATGGAAAAATCGATGATTGAAAATGGTGGCGTACAGCAAAAATCCATGGAATTGGCTTGGCGTTTAAAGGGTTAATAAGTTTATCAACGAGCGCAGTGGACGTATGCTGTATGTCTCTGTCCTAAAGAGACTAGAGTCATGGTGTTCTCATGTACATGTATTTAAACATAATAATTATCGAGTAACATATGACTGTAACATTTTTCGAACAAAATCGTCTTCTCTGTTTGTATTTACACCCGTTACCTTCATAGTAAATTAATATTACTACTATATGTGTAAATTAATATTATTTAAACATATGGCAGGCGAGTAATATCTTTAAGTCACAGACTTAAAAGTTTTCCGTTATTATGAGTGATATAACCATTTCATTTAATTATCATGTCCATTCCGTGAATAGACGAAAAATCTCAGCTTAATTTTTTTCAAGACTTCGATTAATCTTTTACCGGGCAGTATGTAGTATATCAATCACTATAATTGAGCTAAAACGGCATAATAATTTGCGGATGATATGAATACATTATTTTAATGCTAAGTATGATTGACTTGGTATTTAAGTATGTACTACGAATTCCGTTATTTTACAAATTGCCTCGTAGAGTTGCAAGTATTAAATTTGATACATAGTTAATCTACTTAATGCTGATTTTGTTCAATATCTACGAATTTAATCCGTTGTCTTTCTGGTAAGAAAATACATTCAATAAATATATAACTAAAAATTCTCAAATCAACTAACTTAAATTACACATTATTTGACACCACAGACACATCCGTGTCCAAGATCTCCAATTGGTCTCCAAACTCAATAAAGATGTGAGCTTCTTTCCGAAATTGAAATTGTCAATGATCTACACTTACACGAGGGCTTTGGAAGCAAAGTTAGCTTTTTACCAAAAGAGCATTTTGGAGCACCTATTTGAATGCAGAATTTTTATTTACCGTATATAAAGTGCTAAAAACATTATACATATGTATTAAAAAATCCAGTCATTTTGCCACATTTTGTATTATATTTAAATTATAAATGCTGCATTTGCTTAAAAGTTTTCAAGACTGCTGTTTTTGCACCTAAGCCATTGATAAAATTTGATCCTAACAAATTTATAAATATGGTAAAATATCTTACGCGAGCTACTGAAAATGTCACCGAGAGCTGCCGGTAGCTCGCGTGCGACCGTTTGGCGATCATTAATGTGAAGTCAATATTGATCTTGTGAGGACGGGAGTCAGGACACATCTGTGTATTAAGTTTGACACTTATCGTTAGCGTATCGTTAAGAATTATTCATATCGTAGGTATCAACTAAGCTCATCCGTTAATTAATAATTGAATGATCTATGAATCAAAGATGGAGAATGGACTGTAGATTTCACAGCTGACTCGAGCGGGAAAATTTGTGAATAATTCTGATGGGCTCTATTTATACTCATAATTAACTTTTATTATTGTCTTTTTTAAATCACGACAAATTCTTACTTTTGGATAAAATTCTGACAATAGAAAACTTAGACATGTAGGAAGTTTTGTTATATTCGATCAAAATCTTAAATCATCGGCTAATTTGGTTTAATTACTTTTACATTTCTATTACATTTTTTTTTCTATTTTCCTGCACACCATTTCCAATGTCGCTAAAATCACATTTGTTGATGATAATCAATGGAAATTTGAGACGTAAGTTTTTTCTTTTACTATTTACATATATTTGTAGAGCAACATTCAACACCTTATTTATGAAAGAAAAATGGATTTAACATATAATTTCCATTAAAACTGACTATTTTTCTTGAATTTTGCACATTGGCTTTATTATACGTCCGTCTATTCTCTGAAAAAAATATCTAAGTTCGTGTGTTGTCACATAGGATATTTTTTGTTGTACAATTATGAATGTCGACACATTGGATATCAGTATATTCAGGATACGGAATAATATATACTCATAATTTATTTATTGGAAAAAAGACAAATATAATAATTAAAATTACAGCTGACGCTAATGCACCATGCATTTGACAAAGAAATAATGTCACACGGAGAAAAAAATCAAAGTCTAATGGTGTCATGACAAAAACGTCACATAGGATATATTGTGCAGGAAACGACGATCATTAATTGTCATCATTAGAACGCGTTTCTTTGGTTTAAACAAACTTGATAAATTAATTACTGCGACCGATCTAACGTTCTCACCATTAAACGAATACCAATTGATATTTTTCGTTTTACGCCTCCATTAAAGTAAATTTCATTAAAGCCTGAATTCATTCAAGATTTATTTTATCAAAACCAGTTTACCGAAAATAAACCGGCACGCATCGTGAGTCAGTCACATTGGATATATTAATGCTCAATAGCCGTGATCTTTCGCTTACTATCATCGTTGTGGTGAGAGAAAACAAGAAAATACACCACCATTCATCCGGTACTTTTGTAGGGCGTATCTCAACACCTAAACACCTGGCCCCGCACTAGAGACTTCAATTACTCGACATATCAATTACTCGCAAGACATTTTTAATTTTCAAGACAAAACTATGTGCTTCGTAGAACTTTTTGTTCGAATAAAATCCGTAGAATACATAAAAAGACATGATTTTTTTAAATCCACACGCGAACCCAATCAAAAGTGCGAAATGTGCGGGTTTATACTTAACGTTTCCGCGATAATGCCGGGTGCTTGAGCGTTAAAAGGTACTTAGTTTATTTGTATGTATGTTTGTATGTTGTCCAGTGTTTTAATTGATTCCATTCCAACTCCATTGTTATTCAAAAACAAACTGTTCAACTGTTCAACTGTTGCTAAATATCTAAACTCTAAACCTTTTCCATTCTACCAATTAATTCTCTCGATATTTCGTATTATTAAACCAATTTTTTGTTCTTCATAAAAATGCATACCGTTCAATTATAAGCCCACTCGCTCCAATTCATATATATAAAAATGGCTTTAAAAACGTGCTCGTGATCTGCCTTTAAATTAATTAGTTAACGATGTAAAAATCATTTAGCAATTAAAATCTTATTTTAATAAAGAACTAAGCCGATTTCCATTTAATTAGTTATTTAAAATGCTGTAGTTCAATATTTTTAATTGCTACATATAAACGTTTGATTATTTATATACACCCATATATATTATGTATATTAAAAATAGATAAATCAGTATTCTCAAACTTTTTATGTACCAGAACCGTTGAAAGTAGAAAACATCATTGAAAAAATAAAATCCCAAAGCTACTTAACCCTTTGGATCCCATTTTGGAAAATGCATCCGAAAAATACCAAGGATTTTTATCGAAATTTTCGAAAAAAAACTTTATTATACTATTTATTACAGCTCACATTTCATTATCAGTGTGTATTGTTAGTAATGTCAGTCAACAATGTATAGTCTAACAAGTAACTATTTTTAAACAGGTTGTAAAAGCATTTCGCCCCTTTCAAGCTAAAAAGGAGTTCAAATTACTATTTTTCAAGAAAGCAAAAAGAGTGAACAGAAATTATGTAAATTAGAACTTCGTTTTTTGTCACTACTACTTTTCATGTTTTGGAGTTTTTAAAAAAAAAAATCTTTTAGTTAGTCTTTGCATATTTTGTTTTGTGAACACACCCTCATATTTGAAATCAGAATAACTAGATAAATGAATAAAAACGAAAGGCCGTTCGTGTTAATTGAAACTGGGTCTAATAGATCAGCCTCGTGGTATTAAAAGGGTTAAAAAGCGAAAAATATTTCACGTAATAGTACATCGTAAATCTTTTGCGGCTTCTTTACAAAAATAATTATAGTGGTTGCACTTTTTAGCCTATGTCACCAGTAACTCCATCTGCACGCTTTCGCCTTCACAAAGTTATACCACTACATGCGTTCCATAATTTGTTTTGAGTAACAATCTTTTTGGCATCTGACAGTAACTGTCCACTCACTGACAGTTGAATATCACTGTCTTAAATAATTAATTATTAAATACGTAATCAGTTCAAATTCGATATAAATATATCGTTAGCATATCTACGTCGGTTAACTTCATTTTCTGGTTAATTAATCACAATTATTTTCGAATTACTTTAAATGGCAATATGTACCACTTTTTTCATCTGCATGCTTCGGGCTAATACAGTCCGCAATTATAATTATTACAATAATTGCCAAAGATTTTCTACAAAGAACAATAAATATTAAATGTAGCATTTTCACTTCTTTCATTGCGAACAGGGGGCAGAGTAGGATCAAGGATAAAAAAGTCGTCGATTATACTGAAATTCATTTAAGTCTTAACGATAATTATTTTGGTCATTAGTTTCTTAGTTTTATTTTACTTTTAATTGCTTTTCTGTTATTTCGTTAGTTATGTAACATTGGAAGTTTTAATTTTAATTAGTTTGATCTTATGAGGTCATGTATCGTTATATAACGATGTGTCTAAATTATTTGGAATGTATATATGTATATCGGGAAATATATACATAGTTAAAAAATATTGCGTAATCGCCCAACAAATGAATTTTTAACTGAATTTAAAAAATATCTCTGGTTTTTAAAATTATATTTATGATCTTTTTTAAGATGTTCACTGTCAATGTGAATAAAATAATTTTATGAATAAAAGTTGATTTTGTCGGAACTCACTGAGTTGAATTCTTTGAAAATTTATAATGTAATTTTATTATTTTTTTATCTCTATTCTTATAACTACAATTTGTGATTTTTATTATGTATAAACAGGTATGTATGTATATATAAATAAATGTATTTAAATTTGTCAAATGCATGACTTATTGGCGTGAGCTGTAATACCATGATTTGTATTTTTTTTTTGAATAAATAAATTTATGTGGTGGAATGGCATCATAATAAAAAAAGTAACGCATTTTTAGTTTGTATTCCACACTGGATAAATTGAGATCAGGAACGGTTTTGATGATGCTCGCGATAAGCGAAACCGGCCCTGATCTCAATAAATCCAATGTGAATTAAGTACTAAAAATGTGTTATTATTTTTTTTATTATATTTATGAGATGAAATTTTTTTATTTTCATTAAACAAAAATATTTTTTTATTTATGTGGGATTAATTTATTATTCTTGATAGTGTCTATTTACCTGGAAGACTTCATAAGCATTTTAATCATTAACAATTTAATTCCATTTATGCATGATTATTTGAACATTTTTATCATTTAACACCAATTGTTTAAAAAGCTTGACTTAAATTCAATGCAAAAACCCTGTTGTTATTTATATTTCATCGGTTGAAAATGATGGCAATGAATTTAACCGGTCGTTATCCTTACAAAATATATCTCGAGGTGGTACAAAAAAAAATATTTAAATATTATTATAAAGTTGTTCATACAATTTCCAACAGCCAATATCAGCACAACATTAAGCAACACTATTTACAACCAACATATTATTTTTTTAGCTGATTTTTATTTACATGTAACATACATACGTGCCCTATTTCCTACGATTTGACTAAGTCAGTGATTCTTAACCATATTGAAAGGATCGCCCCCTTTACCAGAGTAAAATCCAGCGCGCCCCCCCCCAAATTAGAAAAACAAATAAATAACATGATTATTTTTATAAACATTAAATATTTTTATAAACGATATAAAGGATCTTATTAAAAAAATGAGATCCTTGAGCCTCATGTGACTGTGCTATTTTCGTAATATTAGGTTCAAGTTTAGTTAAATACAATCTCAAATCTCCTCTTTGGCTTATCTCTAATCGATTTCGGGATTTTTTTAATATATACGTTACTGTGCTAAAACCCTTTTCTACTATATATGATGAAGGAAATGCTACGATGGGTAATTTTACCTCTTTTCACAGAAAGGGGAATCGATGGCGAAAATGGACCCAACAAAACATCATAATCACATTGATTGAATACTATTTTAGCTTCACAGTCATTTTGTAGCTCAATAAACTGCTCTTTTATATTTTGACTGACACTTTCTACATCTGATAAAAATGGATTAATTATCCTATCTGGTATTAAAAGTTCATACAAGTCACGATGTACGAGGCAACGCAACGGCCACTTGAACTCGTGCAGCGCCCCCAAATGCTAAAAATTTAAAACGCCTCCCAGACCATTAAAACGCCCACAAGGGGGCGCTAGCGCCCCCGGTTAAGAAACTACTGGACTAAGTCAACTTACCTACGGCGGGCCGTTTAAATCCCCAATATGACCCTGTTCAAAAAATTGTCTATAGTTAGACGACTTTGTTTTAGTACTATATTTCTAAATTACACCGTAAGTTAATTTTACCGGTGTTTGGTTGGTGTATAAGAAGCTGCACAATACTACGACTGTGGGAATATTCCCACAAATTTCCTTTTGTTGGCAGATATGCATTTATGTTCGACGGCGCCTCCCAAACCGTGGCTCGAAAGAAACCGCGATAATTTATATAAATTATCATATAATTATCAAGCAAAAATACACCACGTGATAATTTGTGATTTTTATCTATGCGAATCTTATGCGTAACGAGGTCACTATGAAATATAATCCGAACGGCTGAGATTAAATAAATTTGAATGCTTAACCTTGTTTGAAGGAAAACTATAAAAATATATCTTATTAACACTCTAAAATATCTCACGTCAAGCGGCAAACTAATGATCATGAATCTATGTTTCCATTATAAATTATAAATAACTGTCGAAACAATTTTAAATAATTTTGACACCAAGGTTTTTTAATGAGATATAAATAGCGAACTACAATACAGTGTAACCTCGATTTGTCGTTTTTAAGGGCCTCTTTTAAGGTGCGAGAGCGATTAGCTGACCACTAGTCCTATTTTTTGTATGCATACTCTGTCCGAAAAATGGAGGTTGAGTAGCAAGAAATTCCGGTAGAAAACTTCCATTGAGACAAACGTCCACATAGGGAGCGGGGACGGTGAAAGTATCTTATTTTTGCGATGGGTTCGGCGGTAACTTTGTGGAAGTTCATTTTAATATAAAATGTAAAATAACTTTGATTATAACACGTATTGTGTTTTGTCAATTTTTACACGTGTTTCACCTCTTTCAGGTGCATATCTCATTTCCTTACCAATCAAGTCATCGATCAGCTTAGGTCAGCGGTGTAGAACTCTGTGGCATATTGACCGCATGCGACGCAAAATGTAACATTTGCGGCCGATATACTTTGTCTTAGACATACTATTGATACTGGCAAGTGAGAACCTTTTTACCTTCTCTAATGTGAAATTGTTGCGCGTCACTGGAATTGTTCAACAACAGCAAAAACTAAGCTGACTGATAAAGACTCTCCAACAGGTAGTGTACGGATACGCCACACCAGCATAGGCACCAAAACATCTGAAGACTTTTCAGATTGTTCAGAATAAGTCATTGTAGCAAATATGTGACGCTCCATAGTTCTTGCGTGGATCGCCGTTACACAGAGAATTAAGTGTAACCACTATTCGCGAGTTCGTTCGTGAAACATCTAAAAAGTTTCATAAGGCAGTGGGCTTTCACTGTAACCCAACAATCTCTTGTCTGCAGAATAATGTCGATAAGGCATTATAGAATCGATATAGACCGAGAGCCATTCTTCTCGATGACTCTCATTAGGTAGAGACGAAAAAGTAAGCTGACTTCTTTAACTGTAGTGATAGCGCCCACCTGTCAGCAGCGATGGGAAGTAAATGCAAACAAATAAAATAAAAAAAACACTTAACCTTAGAGACGAAGGAGACTGGAAAAATTTTGGCATCAACGGACCTTAGAATTTGAAGCTCGGTCAAATAGATATCAAAAAAAAGGGTTAACATAATGACCACGCTACTTATGCACTCGAAAGAGTGGCGCTGTGAGAATGTCCTGAATGACACCGACAAAAAAAAAAGATTACCAGAGTTCGAAAATTTTAAATTTTAAATTCCATAATTTGATATAGGACTGAACGCGTGGGTTAAGTGCGGTAGGTGCTAGATTCTTATGTCAGAAGGGAGAACATTTATTTAGTATCAACGGCTGCCGCAAAATCGAGTGAACTGTTTTTAACGACAGAAAAAATCGTTTTTAACTGTGGCGAATTCTGAAAAAATATTGACATGTGCTGAGGTGAAACAAAAAAAAGAACTGCGTTGATTCTTCATAGCATTTATCTTCCTACAAATATAACCACATCAGTTACATGTCTCTTGTTTTTTTCATACCCATACTTATGCCAGCATTTCTTCACTTTAATCCCACGAGAGAATCAGACATAATTTCCTTAAGGATCACTTTAGTTTATTATCCATTCAAATGACACTTTTTTAACTGCTTATATTATTAAAATACATAAAACATATTAATAACACGTTTAATACAAAAAATCAGATTTTCATTTTAAATATACCAAACACCAATAAAAGTTATTTGCATAAAAACGGTTACGATTTATTTTCATGACTAATTTAAAAAAATTAAATTTATTTAACGATCATTACCCAACATTTATGGCAATATGAAATTTATTGATAATTATTACACAGTTATTGCTATTTCTTCGTTTTCAAGTTTGTTAAAAAAAATAGTAAGAAAAAACGTTGTTGAGATAAAACTTGTGGAATGAAGCACTTCCACAAGCAATATATCGCTCGATATAAAGCAATATATAGAAGTATATCAAGCAACACTTTTTATGATTACTTTATACAAAGGTTTCCATAATTCGTAGCGATATAAAGTGATATTTCATGCGGCCCAATATGAAAAATATCAATCATCTTTTTTTCTTCAAAACTTTTTACGGCTGATGGAAGAACAATATAAAATAATACACATTTCAATTGAATATACACTAAAAAAACGATAATTTTATCACATGGGTACATGCGGCTCTAGAAAAATCTGAAAAATTGATAAGTTAGCCCTTCTGCCAAAAAGGTTGTGCATCACTGCTTTAATAGAATTATACAGATTAGGAATATATTCAGAAAATTTATTGTCAAAGTAACGCCATGGAATAAAAAAATCTTATTTATAAAGGATTTCGATTGAGGGTGCTTGATGGAATTGTTTGAATTTTGTACTTTTCCATGAGTTTTGTCGCTAACGACCCGGGTTTCGCCAATTACATCCGTGTAGTTAAGTTAATGTTTTCAAGTACATCCGTGCACTTGAAATATATGAAGATGCCGAAAGGCGAAACCCAGGTCGTTAGCGACAAAACTCATGGAAAAGTACAAAAGTCAAAAAACTTGTTTTCCAAACATATTGAAAAGTTATATGACGAAAGTGTCGGTGGATTTCATTTCTCATTTTAATGATTCTAGATTGAACGCGAGGTGATTCTCTCAACTTGTGACAAAGACTCGAAGATTCCAATCCTGAACGAGTATAGAAAGCGTCAGGAGAGGGGAGTGGCCGTGGCCCCTGACGCTCCTCGGAGAAACCACGCAGCCTGGACTGTCGATTTGCAGATGCAGGTAAACAACATGAACTTTTCAATCATTGCTGCTAGCAGAACGTCTGCTGTATTTCTTTGAACAAGTGGCCTAATCAAATATTATAACTTTTCACCCTGCGGCGGCCGGTGACAAGGATACAAGGAAGTGCATATTACACTTATTTATCACTTTTTACATTGACTAAACTATTTTTTTACACAGCAGATACGTTCGATTAAACCGTGTAAAATAGGGATATAATTCATTGGGAAATTTAAGATTGGTTCAATAGAAAATCGTGAAAAGGGTAATAATGACTACTGGGAAGCAATTATTTTAACCGCTAGTAATGTCCTGTCGCTCCAAACACAGATTCACACAGTACAAAGCCGAACCGAAGTATGTGAAAATTCAGAATGCCTTACGCACGCGCGGATGTCGCTGTGATATGATATCCTTAACATTCTTTTATTTCTGTAAATCGTGATTGAGCAAATAATTCGCTTACAACTATTTGTACTAGAAGTTTAGTGTACTTAAAATGAATCGACCAAAATGTGACTGTAGGTTTGCGTGCACCTAAGTCTACTTTACTAATTTGTAATGTTGTGCATCCTTTTTTGACAGTGGGTTAGATAGGATGTTACATCCGGCACACCACACTGCACTCTGCACACCTTACGATTCGTCGTCAGCTGTTCGAAACAGGTGGCTACTACGAAAACATCTTTTTCCAGTGAATGTCAATATGTTTTTTCATTCAACACTCATCATTTATGTAACTTGCATTTATACTATTGCTAGCTCACATTTGTTGTATTAGAACTTTCTTAAATAGTGGTCAAATTTTGTACGCCTTTTATTAACATAAACGGAAATAACTATATAATAATATATATTGTAAGTTAACAATTAGTTTCGAGGTAATGAGTCCCATATAATTTACTTATGACAATAATATTTGGTAGGTTACTTCCCAATGGAATATCGTGGCATGGCCCAAATATCATGATTTTTCTAGCATCTTTCAATGCGGGCTTAGTTATTATTTGTTTTCGGTCCACTGAAAAAAAAAATACGTGTGACTGGGGATTGTTTTTCTCTGAGCGAAAGATGTTTAAAAATAAATGTACGATGTCTCATATAATTACATTTAGACATACTATCGAGTCATAATGTATTTATCAAAGATTGTTATCTTATGATAAATTGTAGTGGTATATATTACTCGTTTCCAACTACGCAATATTTATACTTTATTTGTCATATTTGAGCCGTGAGTTATAAATTGTTGTATTTCATGCTCTTTAACAATGATGAACTTGATTCAATCCTGCCAAAAGCTGAAGGCAATTTATTTGAAGCATTGTACTGCTGGGATAAAAAAAATATAAGTAGCATTTCATTGGTGAAATTTTGATTTTTTCCTGTTCACCTTTACTCTGACCTGGAACCACGCAAAGAAGTAGTAATTGTTTTACTGGCGGCAACTGAATTTTATAATTATTCTTGTAGAACTGAATACGTTGACTCCCCACCTATTCACATTTGGCAATGCTGATAAGCTTGTGGAGAATTCATTCAATATTAAACACCCTCGAAAAAATTTCAATGTGGACATTTATAAATAACTTTAAGCGAGTTCAATGCCAATTTGCGTTTGAAAGGCAATATTTTGAAATAAATATAACCTATGTTTGTGTACTACTTAACGACAACACTCACGGAACAAAATTCTAACGATTCAAATTTGGTATGCGATCTCATCAAGAATCTATCCTCAATATTTCCTGCACTCACTTCATCATGTCATTCGAAACGCTTAACTCTAGAACAAGCAGGATTTTTGCTTTGAATTCTATAGCTAGGAGCTTTGCTTGGCAATCATACGGTCTCAAATACAATTCATAGTTTAATTGTAAATTTAGCAAATTAATAAATATTTTCTGACTTTAATTATAGTTGTGTAATAAACTTATAATTTTTTCACCGCGTTTGAAGATAATTTAGTAACGCACTATTTTTAAATTAAATTAATATTTTATAGTTAGCAAATGTTGGGAACCAGTGTTAATTTTATAAAATGGCTGCACGCGCAATATACCCAGACTTCCTGCGATCACTTCATCGGCCAGCGCTCGTCGCGAAGGTCGTCACACCGCGCTGCCGATTGTCAATTGTAACTAGCCAGCTACGAATTATCATAAGTCAGTAATGCGCAAGATCATCACGGACTTTTTTAAAACAAAGAGATGTTCACACGTAGCGGCGATGTCCGCCTCCCATAACGCGCGAGCCTCCAGGTTGCAATTTCCAGGAATACGAGTTAAGTTTTTCCCACTAGCGGCCGCTCTTTGTCTTGCGTCAAAGTCGTTTGTAACGTGCCACCTCGTTACCTTACTTTGAAAAGTTTCTAATTTACATTTTTGCCTTAAATGAACTTTTGGTCGAAAAAGCTTGTATTTACCGCCGCATTCTATCATATATATCAGGGGCGACCAGACTTTTTCGCCCGCGATCGACTCTCGTTTGAAATTATTGGCAGCGATCGACCAACATTAAAAGTAGTAATTTAAAGCCTATATTAATCTAATTGCCAACCCTTGTTTGACCCGGGCTTAAGAGGGAGATTTTCGTCGATAATCGGCTAACTTCGAGATTTTAGCGTGCTGTCCTTGTCACACGACTTGTCTCGCACGCCTCTTGGGACGGGCACCAGAGATTTGTACAGATCAGATAGGCGATCGACGTTTTGGCCAACCCTGATATATATCGATCGCTTGAAGAGAACATTTGCTATCTCCGTTTTTGTCAATTGTGAAGGAGAGGGTAAGAACTGATTATTTTGAGAAAGTGAAATTTTGTGTTATAAACAATACAACCCTTCCAAACGATTTATTTGTACCACTGCTGAAAAACAACTACTGAATGGCAGATGACAATAGACTATGGTGGAGTTGGATAATTAGCAGTGTAGATTTTAGAACGGCAATGGAGTTATCAAATTTTCCTAAAACGTTTTTCCGGTGCACTCAAATAAGTTTTAGTTATAAAAAATTTACCGGACATGATACAAGATGTCATTTTCAGCCAAAAATGGAGTTAGCAAAATTACTCTTTAAGCCATTGATATGAATTTCAGAATTATCTATGGTTGAATAACGGAGTTAGCAGAATTTCAGAGTTGCACTGCACCTGCACACTTTTTTTACTAAATTTATTTGCCAAAGTTCTAAGAGTGTCATCATTATTTCCATCATTAGATCTTTAAGATCATTATTTCTCGGCAAGAGTTGTGAAAAATATGCCTAAAATAAGTAATTTGAAACTTTTTACTTGCTCATTGTTGCAAGTGAATTTTAATCAATCGAAACTTCAAACGCTCATATCTCAAAACATTTCAAGACCAGTTAGACCCTTTTCAAAGTAAGGTGTCGACGTGCCACCTACCTCCGTCATTGTTTGCCAAGCCATACCGCCAATTATATCACAATCATAACCATCTAAAATTTGAGCAATCCTCGTGAAGTATTCATTTTCATTTGACGGAAAAAAACAAAGAAAACATTTATTATAGTGGTCATCATCTATTTTTAAATAGCGCCATATATTAGATTATTTCTTAAGTTATCTTCGGCTTAGTATTTGATTGTTACTTTTTTTGATTTTAAGCTATTGACGCTTCATTAAATCTATTAAGTTATAATGGATTGTAAATGCTATACGAAATTTTATAAAAAAATGAAATGAGATATCTTACAGTATTAGTGAAACAACACAATAAGAAATTAAATAATAATAAACACATTTTTTTAACTTATTTATCGTTATATGTATACGAAACAGGACCAGTTTCGCCCATTGCGAGCATTTTTTTTAGATTTTTCGAAAAATATTTGGTTTTAAAGCTAATGCCAATGCGCCAAATATTTTCAAATTGTGAAAGTCATACGAGGTAAACTCGATGATAAATAATGAATCAGCCAAGAAAAGCTCAACGAAAAATTACAGTCCAAGATCATTTTTCAATTGATTTTATTTTACATTAACGCATGTATGTATTACCAATTGTTTGTCATAACCTTTAAGTCTCGCTTTGCTTCTTTATAAATAACGTTGTATTTTTGTATTTTTATTAAGGTGATAATGATCGCGATGCACGAAACCGGGTCTGATCTCAATAAATCTAACGTGGAATAAGTACATAAAGAGTGTTATTATTTTAATTATAATGACATTCCACCAAGTATTGACAGTGAAAACCTTTATTAATGTAGTTTATAAATAAAAGTCTATAAATAACTTTATATTCATAGACTTTTAGTAAAATGCATAATATGTATGCAAGTTTTGATAAGTCAATTTATCTCTCACTTTGCTGTCTGATGGCCAGGGCTGTGAAGTCGGAGTCGTGGAGTCGAAGCGGCGTTTTGGCCGGAGTCGGAAATTTTGAAAAGTTTGAACTTCTTATTTTTGCAGACAATATTTAAAATTTGGCTATTGGCTGGATTCGCACGGTTGATATTTAATTGAATACACAGAAATAGGAAAATTAGGGAAAAAAATTGACGATATTAAACTTTTTTTAGTTGTAGTCGGAGTCGTGTTTATGTTCAATGTTGGATTCAGAGTTTTTACCGACTCCACAGCGCCCTGCTGATGGCTCATTGCTGCAGTGTAAATAATATTAAATTTAAAGCAATGAATCATGATGAATTATACTTTCGTCATCAAACAATGTCGTGTCTCGCAACATTTCTTCTTCTGTGAGAACACCCATCGATCTGAAATAGAATTAATTGAGTTGTGATTGAAGAGAAACGAAAAAAAAAAAAAAAACAATAATGGGCGAACAACAATGCCTCCATTTGCGCAAATAGCGTGCGATTATTCAAATTTTTAAACGGTCAATATTCCCGTGGAGTGCGTAATTTTGATTTCAGCCATATTTTTTCCTTGAGCAAGTAATTAAGTATGCAATATCGACACCGTTCGCCTTTGCAATGCAATCCATCGTTTCGAATAGCTCTCGTATCCTGTCATTGCGAGAATAAATGGCTTTATTTTGCAAATTCACGTAGCATTTTTAAAATGAATGTTTTCAGAGATTCGAATCTACATTGTGGTACACTTTTTTTTTGAGGCTAAATTGACGCTCGAATGCATTTTCAGATTTTATTAAAAGTCGTTGAAATAAAGCGATCATCAGAAAACAACAATCACTTCAGTGCGCAGTGACATTGGTCTACAGCTGTTGTGAATTGTCAATTGTCGTGGCAATGACACGCGCACACTCACTCGATGACGTGTTATATGCGCTGTTCAGAGAGGCTGTCGGGCATTCATTTTTCATGTTTTCAGGAAATTTAACTAACATTTCGACTTCAAGTTGAATTGTGCCATTTCTCTGAATATTTATAATTTACCATTATGTACATGTTTTTTTTTTACCATGTCCGCTCCCAACATAGAGCATATAGACTCCTCACAGAGTTTATCTCAACATGTTTTTCGATAACAACTGCTTGTTACTCAGTTGATCAACCTCTCCCCTTCAAAGAGAGTAGGGATTGAAAGGATACGAGGACTAGTGGTTAGCTAATCGCTGTCCTTACGCGACACTTTTTTTTGGGATAGGAAGGTTGGGGAGGAATTTTAGCAACACAAACACCCATTACCTTTGAACAGAATCGATAAAATGAATGAAAAAACCGTACAGGGTCCCGTGTCCAGGGGCTGCATCACCACTGCATCACAGACCTGGCTATCTATTTTGAAAGTAAAAAAATATAATATACTAGTATTGCTAACAGGATTACAGACATTAAGATTTATTATCTACTAGTATTGCTACCCGGCCTTGCTCGGACTAAGCGACTAATAATTATTTAATGTTATATCATTCGACATAATTATATCACAAAAACTAATATCCGTAATAGAGTTAAAATAAAATCACAAACTTTATTTAATTTGATGACAGCCCCATTCTCGCCCATTAAAATGTCCAAATTCAAGGAAAAAATCTAATTTGCTGTCAAAGAAATGTCAAATAATACCTTAACGATATAATAAACATTATTATATTAATAAAAGCCGGGAAAAGTTCAGTAGAAGACTAATTTATTACATTTTGACTAAATGTCTTCGCCGATAAAAATTCAAACATATTTTCTTTCATATTCGTTTTTATGGCAACTTAATGACCAACAATGCAAAATGGAAATACAGACCCACATACATACGCCGTTTCGGTTTTATATATAAGATTAATAACATAAGCATCTAATCATTTTCAACTTTATTTCAATGCTTCGACTGACCATCATTACAACACGATTAAGAAAACTTTAGTGCAAATAATGCGCTGAAAAAATAGTTAAATATAATATTCACTAGTCAACCATTCTATACACGTTTAATTCGTGTTATAGTATAAGTTTAATTACAACTTACGGAAATGCATTCTTTGTTTTATCGAAACTGAGTTATAAGGAAATCGAAGTTAGTTATAATAAAAATTTACATACATCAAAATTAAAATAAATTTACCTCACACTTATGTACTTGCTCAATTGATCCATTGAAATGTAAAAAGTGAAGCATAAAGATGATAACACAATTATATTAGCAAGAACATATTTTTTTGCGATTCTAAAATAGTTTTTATTAACGGTAGACATATTTACTGCACGGTGATATAAGGAATATTTGGATGGCATGGTACTGTCCATTTATTTTTCAGGAATGATGCTCGTGTGATTTATCAATTTTAAAGAATCGTAGACATGAATTATTTGTCCATCTCAAGTGTCAAACCTTCCGATGGTGATGCTACTCAGATGGGATTTGAAACAGTTTTTCTACAGTTTACGACATATTTCCAATGAGGTTTGACGTTTATAATGTTAAATACTTATTTTTAAGGTGTTCACTGTCAATACTTGGTGGAAAGGCATTATAATAAAAATAATAATACATTTTTAGTATTTTTTCTCCATTCATTTGATCAGGACCGGTTTCGCTCATGGCGAGCATTGTCAACTGATTATCAGTTGATTACTTATCTTCAAAAATATTATGTTGGAATAATTTCGGTTGTTTTTTTTATTTATCTATGCAAAATAATACTAAATAAATATATAGATAGAAAATAATGTCAGTGGCGTGCTTATATAAACCATTTTTTTTTTAAATTATTGAATATTAATAAATAGTCAATTCTTGATGGACAGATATTTTATAAAATTTATCAATCATACTTATTCCGCGTGTTTATGAGGTATGAGGAATAAGGCACGTTGATAATTGACTTAATTTCGGAAATTTATCTTCAAGGATATATTTTCCTTCCTACCTATTTTGAGCTAGGCAAAAATCCAAAATTGTCTGCTATTTTTTTTTCAATGTCAATACTGCGGAATGTTGAAAATACAACCGGGACATACAAAAAAATTCAGGACAGTCCCGGTTAAACCGAGACGTATGGTAATCCTACTTAAAGGTATGTGTGAACTAGTTTTTTTCCTAGGTGTGCTATGGAATCGAATAAATATCAATAATGCGGTTCATTAGACCATCTTTCTAAGCCATTAGTGTGTTTGATTTATGCAAGGAAACGTCATATTAAATACAATCACTTCCGCGAGTAATATGGCGATGATTTAATAATCTGTGGGAGTCTTGAAAATAAAATGTACATCTAGTCTCCTTTACGAGAAAACTAATTTCTTTCTATCGCGGAAGTCTGGCGTTGCTTTTCAATGTGAAATTTCAAGCAATTTTACAATTATATTTCTTCAAAACACTTACGCAGACTTTTTATTAAATTGCACATACAAAGGCTTTCTAAAAATAAGAGATTTTCAAGTTCTATTATTCCTAAAAAAAAATACTCAATTAATACTAAAATTTTCATACAACATAAAGTTTGAGTAATAACATAACCAGGTGTATATTTTACGATTACAATAACTGTCAACATTCGCTCAATGCACAAAGGGGAAAGAGAGTAGAATACAATGTTCGACGCTATTATAAAAGGCTAAACTTGTCTTTATTTTTGTTACACAACCAGTGGAATGACACAATTATGAAATTTAATTTTTACATAGCCTACCGTCGAATCTATTTGAAGGCAAAAGTATTCGTTTTACATATAAACATTTAATTTTTTTTTTGAATTTAAAAATTCAATGAGAAACAGATAAATATGCATTCATGCATAATTGTATTCACGTATAAGAGTTATTCGCTGCTGTCACTGTCGTTTTGAAAATATAATTGTTCGCGATTTCTTGTATGAACTTGAAAAGAATCTGAAATTTGCTCGGACTCGCTTGATGAAATACTGTTTATCATAGATTTTTTGAAAAGTTTTCGTAAAACAAAATCGCATAAAAAAAGTAACTTTTTCGTAAAAAAAAACGCGTAAAAAAAGGGTTGCATTAGTTTTTATAAAAAAGCGCGCTTTGAAAATAATATATTCCTTGTTGTTTGGTCAGCTATTTTTCTAATATACCTACCTATACACGGAAAATGATAATTAAAGCTCTGGTATGCTTTATGTCGGTTCTGGATCGTTAATTTCTTATTCGTGGCATAACGGAAGCCTTTAAACTGATTCAAGATTAACATATTTTTAAATAACTATTCGTAGGTCGAATACACCGAGACTTATTTTTAAATGAAAAGAAGCAAAGTGATTCACATTTCAGTTCCAAATGACAATGTGATAAAAAGTATGTTTCACTACTTTTAATAACAATATATTTTTCCAGCATATGTATCTTGAATATCTAGATTCGAACAGTGTAGTTAATTCGGTGTGATATCAAAAAAAATATATATATCTGCAATTGACTGAATTGACATGAAACATTAATCAATTTATTTAGCGCTTCAATGATTGTAGTAAAGTTTTTGAATGCTTTTATATTTTAGTGAAATTACCAAAATATATTGGGTATTACAGCTAATGCGCCATATATTTTAACTATGAAAGTCATACGAGATAAACTCGACGATATTTTTTTATGAATCAGTCGAGAGCAGCTCAACGAAAAATGAGATACACCCATGTCGAAGATCTCTTTTTCATTCTGACCTTGCCGAAACTTGAACCCGGGCCCACCTGATCGCGTGAGTGCAAAGCTGTTGCTCACAGGGTCCGACTAGATCAGAGGGACTGACAAAATTATAAATTATAGCAAGTCGTCATTGTTTATGATTTCATTTTCACTCGTATCAAGAATATATACTATTCCATGTCCGCTCCCAATGTAGAGCATATGGCCTCCAAACGAAAGTATCTTAGTTATATGTTTTCTACGAAAACTGTTTATTACTCTGCTGCTCAACCTCCCTTTAGTTCGATGAGTAGGGATGGAAAGGATAAGACTAGGGACAGGACTGGCGATAAGATTGTCGTAGCAGCTCATAGAATCGGATGAGTGGAAAGGAATTTTTAGATAACACAAACACCAATGCCTTCAAACAGAACCGAAAAATCGACTGAAAAAAATACTGCTCGTACCGCGACTTGGACCAGCGAGGTCCGTCACGGAAGCCAACGACGTTGACCTCTGCACTACTGGTACGGCAATGTATATTTTTTTTATCCGAACATTAACGTATCGTTTGTGCATTTCTGCCAAATTTGAGGGCAAACTTTGTACATACATACTCCTGTAATACTTTGCTGTTAATATTCATACTTTTTTTTTATCCCCAAATTCAATATTAGATCTATATTTCGATGGCTACATTCATGGTAATAATTCTGCTCTTGATCGAACATGAAATAATGTTTTATAATATATCACAATATCGATGTTAGCTGTTTTGGTTCAGTAATTTTTTGATGTTTTATTATCATTGTCAATTTTATCTGTAATGGTAATTCTCTTAATTTTCGTACCTTGAGTAACTCACCTGTTCATTAATTATTCCTCTTTTAATCACACTGTAGATCTAAAAAACTAATTTAAATAATTTAAAATCAGGCAAGTGGTTATTTAAATGTTCGTAATTGTTTTATTCAGTTGAATGATGGCGATTTTCTTTCATATATGTTTAAAAAAAATCGCAAATCGTTTGTAAAAGTTGGTTAAATATCGTGCGATCTTTTCACAATACGAAAGCAATAATTCTCTTAAATGGAATTAAATTGTTGCAACAATGGCCGAAAAAAAGACAAAAACGACCGATAGTACATGAAGATAAGTAAATGTATACACTCATAATTTACAATGGCCGCACCAGCTCGTGCTGACGCAAATGAATACAGAGGAAATAGCGAATGTCTGATCACGTCTGTATAACAATCTAAGAATACATCGCATCATCAAAAATAACAACTGACCGTTGTCTAGAATTTACTAGAATCGGTTACCAAAAAACAAATGGCTTGCATTGTATTGTTTTGACACTTTGACTTCAATCGCCAAGCTATCCAACGTCATAGCTGTCTGTTTTTTTTTAAACTTTATTTTCCCTCGATATGAAAAGCATATGAGTCTTGAAAATCAAAAAAATGATGAAACTTTTAAGTTCATTGTGGAACTATATTCAAAGTTTAAAATTACGCGTAAGCTTACTACTTACTAATAGAAAAAAAAATATTGCAGGGAAATAATGGTTGAAGGTAATAAAAGATGTGAGATTAGCTTACCGCTAACATCATTTATTTTGTGCTCTTGAAAAGTGAAATTAGCAAAACAATTAAAATTTTGTATTAGCTTAGAGGTTATTTTTATTTAATGAATTGACCACTATTGTTGTGTGTTTTTATTAATTTCACTTCACTTTAAGGATACTTTAAGACCTGTACAGCATCTATCTTTTTTTAAATGCTACTTGAGTTACTTCACTTCTCAGAGACTCATATGCAATCGTGCATCTTCAAATAACCTTTTTTTAACTGGAATCCTTTGCCAGTCAATATCTTTAAAGGATGTTATAAAAAATTACCCACCTATTCCAATATTGAAAATCTTGTCGGATAGTTTGAAAACAATTAAAAAATACAAAACATTGTCTACTTATTCCACTGTTCATTTATTATAGTGCCAGTTGAAAATGCTCGTGATGAGCGAAACTGGTCCTGATCTTGGTAAATTAATTGTGTTTTAAGTACTAAAAATATTATACCATTTTTTAATACGATGTTTTTCCACCAAGTATTGACAATGATCATGACAAAACTAACTAAAAAACTAGCACCCAAATGTCAAAGATCAAAAATTGTTATCCTGTTAATTTATTTAAAAAAATCAATCAGGTGTCGCTACGTATGAGACTTCAGCATTAAACGGGTTAAATAGAAGGGAGGACTTACACAGTTTCATTGAGTTAGTAGAGGTAAAAAAAAACACAAATAATCATTAAATACCAAAGAGAAATCAGATATGTAAAGAATTTGTGTTTCTGATATTTCGAAGTCCCATCACTAGTGTCCAACTGTCAAATGAATCAATCATTCGGCACCGCCCTACTCAATGAGCCGCGATGACAATACACTGATAGTGAAAGGTTGGTGAACCCCCCCCTGTTAACATTTTATAACATGAGGCGCGTATAATAACAATATTTTAGTGACAGGCCGAACGTCTCGAGGGGCTCTGACGTGCCACGGACGACTCCTGAATACGAATCGTTTCACACTCCCATCTACCTCTCTGCAGCGCCTTTATTTATGTCCCGTGTCTGTGATTTAACTTTTAATAGCCTTAAATAATCCATATGGTTTACAAAAAGGCAGAATAAGAATCGAATACACAATAAAAGCTGACAATAAAAGAACATCTACGTTTATTCAATGGATCAATGCTTTTGGCCATGATCGCGCCCTTATTGTTATTTTAAACGCTGCTTTGATCATAAATATGTTTAACATTGCCTTCTTGGTGGGTAAGACAGTTAACCACCACTGCCACTTAATCTTAAATATCTATCTAAATATTGGTGATACAATGTGTAAGCTTTTGTTATTCTTAAATAATGGTTTTTTACACCATTTGCAGTAAAAATATGATTTTTATCGACTAGTTTCGTCGCAATTAAATAAAAAAGAAAATAAGTCGGATTATTTTTGGCCGAAAACCATTTATATCGTCGATTCAAATTTCACTGCCTATACGCGATAAGATAACGTTATATTATCTCACACGCGCCTCGTTCAAACGTACGTTTCAAATCAAATAGATGGTTTTTTACAATAAAAGACGTAGATAAGCGCTCACGCTCACAGTTTTGATTATGCAAGTATGTCATGAAAATCGACACGATCTGCTTTTCCGTTCATGCGCGGCTTTAAATATAAATAATTATAGGAAAACTATTCATTTTTATGTATATATTTTTTAGAACGATGTATAAAAATACTTTAAAGCATAATGTAACATTTATTAATGCAATCTATTCCAATAAAGCCAAATAAACTGGGGTGTTTTTAAACCCCCCTTCGGATCCCACGTTATTATTCAGGACCGTCTTTCGAGGGTTAACCGCTTAGGTACCGAGCAAGGTGGCCGCAGTAATCACATCTACTACCCGACTTATAAAAATCCTTTTTTCAACTAGATTGACTGAAGACAGAAGGAGCATTTTTTTTGTAGAGACAGAGTATCGATACTAGTTATGAAAAGAAAAATATCAAAATAAATCTTACAGGAAGATTTTTTAAATATATTTTGCAATATTTGTGACGTTATTCACGTCATACGTACGTGGCGGCCACCAGTGGCTTTACGGTATTGAAGTGGTTAGCGCAAATATTGAACCTTCCATTATTGCTTTGCGTATTTACTTTTAAACAATTCATTACGGCTTGTTTTGATCCAGTCATCCCGAAGATCTCAAATATTTATTTTAAAAAGCTCATTAACCTTTCCGGCCTTTGATTCGAAATTATCTAACCCAGTGATGCACAACCTGCATTCGGCCTGAAATAACAATTAATGTTCCCCAATATGACAAATTTCAATTTTTAATATACATTAAAAATAACAATATTTTATTTCCTTTTCCCATTCGATTTTCAAAAATCTGAAAATTTATATGCTGTCCTTTCTGCAAAAAAGGGTTGCGCATCACTGATCTAACCGCTACTACCAATTCTGACAGCTTGGGTTGTAATGAATACAGGGGTGATTTTCAGATTACATATCGATTCTGGCACGAGTTTTTTTGCTTTCTAAACAATTCCTACTAAGCCATCCTATAAGCAAGGTATATAGCGAGAGGGTTCTACATATTCATTGCGAATATTTTTCATCAAACAAAATTTTGAGCAATACCCATTCGTTGAGGTTACTCACAATAATATTCGAGGTGAGGAAACAGCATCATGTTATTATCCGTCATTTCGCATTTTCGTGGTGTTTCCATCATTGTGACTCGAGATAGGAGAGATAACCGTTAATAATTAAATCGCTCTCAGTGTCATAGCAACATCAGTTGACAATGCTCGCCATGAGCGAAACTGGTCTGATAAATTTTTTATAGAATAAGTACTGAAAATATTTTATTAATTTTTATTAAAAACACATCTTATAAATAAATCACATGGTTATGTTAAAGCCTTCAAATGCCCAGAACTGATGTCTTGAAAAAGCCACACCAATTTTGACTTTACGATGCGACCTGTTCCACTTAACTGCTTCATAAATTCAATAAATTACTGATTTTTTTTTAAAATCTCATGAATAAAGTCACGAAATAAGATTAACTAGATCTCTTTACCAAGTCGAAATAGCTCAATCGAATGGTTGATCACGATGATCAATAAGTTTACTCAAAGAGTGATTGAAATGCTGAGAAACTTTTCGCCGTTTTTTAATATAAAAAAGACAATTTTTGTAATTTATCAAAGCAATAATTGCTTATGAAAAGTAACTTTTCCAGTTTGGTCTAGGGCATACTTTACTAGTTTTAGGTAGAATAATACAAGATTGTATTCATACCGATCGAGTCAATTGAAGCTAAAACACTTGTCTTGGCATTATTAGAAGTCTATTGTTAACACAATAATGCAAATTAAATTGGCATTTATTTTACTAATATAATAAGACAAAAAAATCTAAAATTATGAAGTTTCGAAATTTCGATGATGGCGTGATGCCGAAATAACTTTAAACTGTATCTTACTTTGCTTTACTATCAATTTAATGGACATAGGTTGCCGAGTACTGAAAGCAAGAGCGAAATTAACATAATTTATAGAAAAACATTACATTTTAAATTCAGCGTGACAATTTAAATGGAATTCTTTATGTTACTGGCTATTATCTTACCAATTATTGAGAAAGGAAAAACAGGGTGAAAAAAATAGCAATGTATTTTAGCTACACAAAAAATATAAGACATATAGTTGAGAGCAATTTTGGCTTACGCTCTTGTTAGTTCTGACGATAGCGAAAGCTAAAATAGCTATCAACTATATATCTAATAATTTTTGTGGAACATGCATATCTTTTTTTTTCCGTGTCACTAATTAAGTCCCTGCAATTATGAATAGGCTACAGGTTTTTCCGAGGAAACGCACGGCCTATACAGATAGTGCGAGGACTTATCGAGACTTACCAACATTACCTTTGGTTGTTATATCAGTAGCATTTATTTTCCTACCCAACAATGTGCCCCGAAAGCACGACGCTCGTGTCCGAAGCGATTTCGTCCGTCTAATTCAATAAAAGTATTCAAATCTCGTAGCATGACACCGGCCGTGCGTTGCCGGCCAATATGCCTGTTTTAACCCGTTGGCAGCTCAGTCTTTAGTGTATTGCGCAGTGCCCATGACCCAAGAATCTCAACAATAAACTAACAGATAATAACTATCAACAGATTTATTTTTGCTTGAAATATCTGTGTAGCCGTGACTATTTATAGTTCTGCAACGTCTTTTTAAGCGGAAATAAAGATTTGTTTGAAAAATATATTGTCCGTAAAAATAGAACAATCTTGGATATGTTATATAAGACATCAACTGCAGTACGTCAGAAAAATAATACTTTGTGTTTCAATTGAAAAAATCATTCAAAAGAAGTACAAAGTTGAAAAACATTATAATGGAAAAAATACAGAACTTGATTTTACATAGGGAATGCAGCAGGAATAACAATACAAATTAATTAAATAAATAAAACACATTTTTTATTCTGCTTCTATGTATGTTCATTCTGTAAAGATCAGAACCAGTTCCGTTGATCGCGAGCGATTTTCAGCAATGACATTTATATGTTAACAGGGTTATTTGTTTCAAATTAAAAAAAAAATACAACAGATAATGAAATAATAATATGTACCTACATTAAAATTTGTTATTCCATATTGGTAAAATAGTAAAAATTGAAAAGATTTGTCAATTGAAATTCTTGAAACATGAGCAGTGTACGTCGTCTGTGATTGTCTAACTGCCATGCGGTACATTTTCCGTCCCTGGCACTTAAAGGGTTAAAATATTTTATAGCAAAATTTTGTATTGTATTTTTATTGTAGTATTTTATAATCTTTAAATGAATACATACACTTACAACCTTCAGAAGGTCTTCTTATTAATCGTTGATATAATATTAGGTACTCCCTCAATCTCAAGGACTCGGTTAAATATTTTTCAATATAATATGTTGAAATAATTGATTCCTTTCATTTTTTTTAATGTTTTAAAATATAGGATTGAAACAGAATATTCTCATAATATTTGTAGTAATATTTAAGTCAGCGAAAACGTTGCCAAGATTCAAGTGAGCTGGATAATTGCAAAGTTATTAATTTAAATGCTGTTTTCAAAAACATAAATAAGTCGCTAAATTTTTTCTCAGAATTTCAAAAATAAAAATGTTTTTATGCCAAAGAAGCTTGAACTAACGGAAGTTTTAACGATAGAATTATTTTTTAGTCATTTTGTATTTCTTATTATTAAAAAGTGTGCTCAAATTTATTCTTGCACGCTAACACCTTAAATTGAAAATTGCATTAAATAACTTATATTGGTTGCCCCACCACCTCTCGTTATGTGTATGCAGCCGTTTTACACAGCCGTCTTCAATAACGCTATAGTATCAAGAAAACAAAACGAATCTACTCCTCGCTTAGTTGGCCCGATACAGAGCTGCACGGGACAGATCCATTAACCATTACGTTATTGAAGAATGTGTGTTTTATTGACATTTGAATCGACCCCTAAATTGAAAATTGCGTAAAATAGCTAATAGATTTGGGTGAACAAGATGGTTGTCCCACCACCTCCTGTTATGTGTATGCAGCCGTTTTTCACAGCCGCTTTTCATAGCTACTTATAGAAATTTAGTCCTCACTTACTTGGACCAATACAGAGCTGTACGGGGCTGATCACTAATATTAAAGAATGTGTGTTTTGTTGAATTTTGAATAAAAGCGGATATTTGATTAAAGTGGGGGAGGGGGTTTAAGCTGAATTTAAATACATATCTATTTTTTCGTCCTATTGCGATATAAATTTTCGTGGGATTTGATATATGTACTTATATATTTAATGTTTATATTTATGATGAGATCGTTTAACTTTATTACCCTCGTGAATGTCTTCGAATTGACCGGACGATTGAACCATGGTCTTCGGTCAAAATTAAACTCGTCCATCCTCTAAGTAAACTTATTTCCGAAGACGCGGCATTTTTTAAGTTATTTTCTAATTATTTTTTAATTTATTGCGACTGCTTTCTGGTATACCAAAGCAAACAAGTGCGTAGATTTTATACAGCATTTACGATCAATTTATTTTATTATGCCAGAGCGCAAGATTGATTTAACCAGTTTTTTAAACTAGCTTTAATGTATAATTTGTAGGTCATTAAAATCTGTAAGCTCGTTAATAAATTATTAGGAACCCCCCACGTGATTTGCATAATTGCTCCACTACTGAAATTAAGAGCGGCAAATTTGTAATTATAATAGTTTGAATGGCTGCAAAATGTGATTAAAATGTTTAGAAAAAATACACTTTTCAGTAGCGTTACAAGTAGCTCAAGAAAATCTCTGCTCCCCTTGTAAGATTTATATATTTTTATCAATATAATATAGCAAAATAGTTTACTGATTTTACTCGAAACTTGCCATACTAAAAAAATATCGTGGAATAATCCCAGTCGCCCACTTTAACCCTTTAAACGCCAAGCCAATTCCATGATTTTTTGCCACAAGCCACCATCGACTTTTCACCGTCGATTTTTCCATGAAAATGCCATGTAAAAAATACACGGAAAATCATTTTTTACCTTACTTTTGGTTTTCAAAGAAAAGTGAAGAAAATATATCAAAAGTGTAAAATTTAAAAAATGCTTCCAGGGATATAAGATAACCTCAAATAAAATAAAAACCTATCACATTGCCTTGAATAGATGTGTCTGCAATAGGTTTCATTTAAAAAATATGATATTTTATCATAAATAAACTCGTAGTTGCGTTTGCGTGCCTGCACGCCGTGGCGTATAAACGGTTAAATTAAAATTATTTTAACCTATCGTAGAAGCGAAAAAAATAAAGTTATTATACTTGAAATCATACATTTCAATTAAAGTATCAATTTCATTATATTTAATTAATTACAGTGGTTCAATTTTATATTACACCTGTATGACTAAGCAAGTTAAAGTAGCTTTACAAACACTTTAGTAACAGTGAGATAAACAAAAGATAGGAGTTTTGAGATAATAATACATTAAGGATTTTTTCAATGGTTCAAAATAGTTTATTGTAGTTCCTTTTGGGTTTACCTTAGTCAGCAGTTGCATGAAAGTATCAATTAATTTAGCAGTGAGATTTACCTTTTAACTAGGGTATTGATTTTCTTTTTATTTAAATATCAGTGATTCATAGTGTAAGTTAAGTTTTTTTAAGCAATCTTTAGGCATAGTTAATTTAAAATCTACTGTTGAATTTTATTTCATTGTTGCTTTGGACGTTACAATCATCGGCCGTAGTTTATTTTAAAATAGTCGCAGGCAATAGTTTTAGCAACCCGAATTTAGTATGTACATGGAAAACGCATTATTATACTAATAAAATTAAGTTTACCATTTCATTAAATGTGGAAATTTTAATCAAATACTAATATTCTTCGTTCAGTTCACACCACATATACATGTTTAGCAGTCCAAAGTGCCAAATTGATAATATATAGTCCTTAACGACTTGCTCTCAAAATACGACTTTTCCACGAGACGTTTAATCACATTCTTGTTGCTTTGATCATTTTCTATTTTTTCACGCAAAACAGTGTATAGTTCACCGACTTATATAGTCTAGTAATAAGAACTTTATCCGAACGATACAATGCGCGCATGCTCAAGTCCCGGAAAACTGTTAATTTTTGTGATGCCTTTTCTAGTCGAGGTAATTAAAAAAATTCTAAATATCCGATACCTTTACAATAATTAGCTGTGACGCATAATAATACAAAAAAGACATTCCTACGCAGCTATGCTATAAATATAAATCCATGCATGTGCGGGGTATTCTACTTTAACCCTTTGACTGCCAACGTCTCATACGTTGAGACGCCTGATTACGGTGTGTTGCAAATTTATACTCAAAAATAAATAGAGTAATAAGTGTTAAAGCTATAATGAACAAGATTTTTTTTTCTACAAATAGGTTTGTATTATTTGATCAGATTACCTCCGTGAGTGTATTAAACACGTTAAACACCAATGAATTAATTTGCTGTTGAAATATTTGTAAGTCGGCTCAGTATAAAGAAGAAGTTGAATGCTGTTAGTATTGTGAAAGGCGGACGTGATACACTAACTCGATAATTTTGGTACACAAACCGGTGGTGTTAGGAAGTGCCTCCTCCGTCTCCAAAGCCTTGGGCACGCTACTGAATCCCATCCACCGAGACGCATCTTTCTCTCGGTTTTACGACCCGGGGCCCCGTCCACACAATGTGGGACCCGAACGAAGTCGCTATTACCTGTGAGAAGATTTCCCACAATTCTTCTCTCGCCAACCTCCTTGCATCTAACGCGGCTGTTGTAATTCAAAGTGAACAGCGAACTTACTGGCATACCGAGATAACACAATAGTGAAAAAATGAGCTCAAATTGAATTTCTGTTGCTGTGTTTGTTCGAAAATGTCTTGATTGTTTCAACAATGGCCTCCAATAGAGACATTCCTGGTTCAATTTATGACACTCTTTAAAATCCTCTACGCATGTAGCGGTCAATGATATCAAAGTTTGCCGGATATGACTTTTCCGGAAACGATAGCTTGCTTTAGCATTTTTCTCCTTCTGACTTCATACACATCTAGCATTCTTTTATTTTTGCCTTATTATACGTGAGTTCAAAATATATCCGATAGACTTGGCTGCAACATTCTGAAGATTTATTTTTAATGTGGAATTAAGATTTTTATTCAACTGGTTGTGTAGGTAAGTGTGACGCGTATTATGGCTCATTGAAAATCATCAACCTGTTGGATATTATGAAGACGTGTCTTAAAGGGATGAAACACGTATCGCAAGTAGAGCTACACAACCAATGGAATAAAAAATAAAACAATTTTCAATTCATATTATCTGTATTCTTCAAATATTTTACGAACGTATCGATGAGTATCCATAAATTATCCATCATGCTATTATAAATCAAAATATTTTTTTTAAGTTCTAGCAACCAACCATTTTTATCTACCGCTTTGGCCTGGTGGTAAAACTCTCTGCTTATATTCTGTGATGTAGGTTTGTATAGGTACCCCATTTTGACTTTTTCATCGACTTTACATTAGTGTCTTTGATAGTTTGTTAACCCTTTACAAATTAACATATCGAATTGCTTTACATGTTCTCTAGCAATGTGCTCCAACTGCTCCTTTTTAAACGAGAACTGTTTGAAAGTTAGTCGTTCAACCAATTTCCGACGAGATTAAGGCTAAAAAAAAAAAAAAATTAATAAAAATTAATATATATTTGGATAGGATAAAAAAAATGACTAGTAACTAACTACTCATGTTCTTTATAGGTACCGCCTTGTTTTAAATATACGTATTTCTTTGCCCGGTCCGTGGTGCAGTGGTGGACGTCGTTGTCTACGATGTCGGACCGCCCGGGTTCGATTCCCGGTATCAGCGGATTTTTTCAGACGATAAATCTGTTCAAAGGCATGCAAAGACAAAGTAAAGCCCAAAAATAAGTACATTTAATAAAATAAATCTGCATGTCTGTCAACCATAATTAGATGGAAATCATATTTAATTAAGTCATATTTAATTGATTTATTATGTATTAGTTTGCATTGCTAAGAGGTCTTCAACCTTTTATTTTTAGTCTATTTTTCTTGTTATTTGCTCCATTTATTTGCTTAGTTTTTCTACCAATTGTTTGTCATACCTTTCTTAACTTTTGTATAAATATCACTGTTGTATTGTATTTCTTATCAGTTGACAATGCTCGCCATGAGCGAAACCGGTCCTGATCAAATAAATTTTATGTGGAAAAAGTCCATATGCCCAGTTGGGAGCGGACATGGTAATGAAAAATCTTAGAAATCTTACCATCAAAAATAATCTTCAAATAATACATGAGCGACGTATCTTTATAATTTGTAGGCAGTTTAAAAAAGCCATTGACATGGCTGCTTACTCAAAACGGCCGGTTCATTTACATCCGAAGTCCAAATTCCACAATTTCAATACTTTCCGATTGGATAAATAAGCACAATGTCAGTATTTCACACTGCACCTGCCTTATTATTCGATGACCATTTGCCAGCATGAAGTGAAAAAAAAAGTAACAATTGATTCAATACCCTGCACAATCGAATCGATTTATTACAATCAGATAGCCGCGCTGTGCCTAGTAAAAAATGTATACATGTAAAATACTATATTTAAACATGGCGTATGTCAGTGTTAAAGTCCAAATTCAATCAAATACCTAAGAGTTAATACAAATTGTATTCCTTCATAAGAATAAGACAATGTGTTTATTCTGCAACATCAACGAATTAAAAAAGCTATTTTAAAAATCTATTTAAACCATATATTATTATAACATTTTGTTTTACTATGTCAGATTTTGATGGTCAAAAACGCTGATTTTTTTTGATTGAGTTATATTTAAAAATCAATCAAATATGCGTACTATATTGCTATTGCCCATTCCGTGGTGCAGTGGTCAACGTCGTTGGCTTGCGTGACGAACCACCCAGGTTCGGGCAGATTTTGTAGTCCGTAAATCGTATTGTTCAAAATCCCTGCCCACCTTTCCAATCCCAAAAAGCGATAAGCTTACCTTTAGTTCTATTCTAGGCTTCGTATCTTTCCAATCCCTACTCTCTTCGAAAAAAGAGATGTTGAGCAACTGAGCAGGTCTCATAAACTCCGTGAAGAGTCCATTTGCTTCAAGTTGGGAGGGGACATGGTAAAAAAAAATGCACAACATATGCTATAATATTTGTGAACTTATTATTTTTCATCGTACATAATGGAGTTCTACCAAGCTAATTTGAATGTCATCGATAAGCTTTATCTATTGTACACCAAACCCGAGTATTCTAATAACGATGTAAAATCGACCTCAATCAATACGTTATTCTTTATAGTTATTATAAAATAACTTGCAAATGATTTACTTAATTTAAAATACTGATGCCCAAAACTTTTTTATTTGTCTCTATTTTCGAAATTTCACGTATTTGGTGTAATATTTATATTGAATAATTATTAAGAGACATCATTTCAAGATTTCGGGCTTAAGAAAATTACGCACTGAGATTGGTTGGTAAAAGAGTGAGTCAAATCATTAATCCAATCGCATAACACTTTAATTTGGTATTTCCACGTCAAAAGAGAACCAATTATTGTATGACTAATTTAATGCATATACCTTTAGTAACTAAGTGACTATTCATTTGAGTATATTTATAACAAAAAAGATATGACTCGTTTATACTGATTGTTATTATGTCACTTTTCGCTGAATTAAAAAAAATGTAATAATAATTTATAAACCTTTTGTGGTTATTTAATTAAGATACCATCTCGATATAAATTTGATGTTGGTTGCCTAGAACTCCTTTTTACCAATGCTACACAATATTGAGTAGCAATATGTTACTTTTTATTGATTTATGCGGCCATAATTTATAATAAACCGAGTGGTCAACGTCGTTGGCTTCGGTTGCGGTGCTCACTGGTCGAATCCCAGGACAAGTGGTTTCATAAATTGACTTTGAAATTGTTTTATGGATATTCGTTGAACGAATCTATTTTCAAAACACATTTCCATTACCCCTGATCCTAAAAAAAGGTATTGTGGGAGCGGCTGATTAACCACTAATCCTGTTATATTCCTACTATATTATCCTTAGTCTCCTCGAGCGGTTTGAGTGACAGCCAGTTCTCGTCAAATAATTTCTGTAGATATAAACTCCATCAAGAGTCAATGTGCTCAAAAGTGCAAACAAGTTATGTTTTATTTATTTAAGTAATGCTTGTTCATCAAGAAGTCGGCACCTTACTTTTGAAAGGGTTTTAACTGCTCTTGACAATGTTTTGAGATATGAGCGTTTGGTGATAAGTTTCTATCGATTAAAATTCACTTGTGTCAATGAGCAAGTCAAAATGTTTCAAATAACTTATTTTAAGTATATTTTTGCACAACTCTTGCTGAGAAATAATGATCTTAAAAATCTAATGATGACAATCTTAGAACTTTGTCAAATAAATTTAGTAAAAAAAAGTCTTGTTCTTCAACCATAGATAATTCTGAAATTCATATCGACGGCTTATAGAGTGAATTTTCCATCTCCTTTTTTGTCAATTGTGCAGGAGAGGGTAAAAACTCATTATTTTGGTATTTTCATCATATTTCCAACTGATTTTCAACTGATTTTTTGTACCACCGCTGAAAAACATCGAATGAATGACAGGTTGCAATATAAAATGTTAGAGTTGGATAATTAGCAGAGAAGGTTCTAGAACGACAATTAAGTAATCAAATTTTCCAAAAACGTTTTTACGATGCACTCAAATAAGTTTTGGTTATAAAAAATGTACGGGCCATGCACATTGCATGATACAACAAGATGCCATTATTAAATCATTTTCAGCCAAAAGTGGAGTTAGCAAAATTACTCTTTAGGCCATCGATATAATATGTACATATATGATAGAATGCGGTAAATACAAGCTTTTCCGACCAAAATGGCATTTTACGCAAAAATGTCAATTAGAACCTTTTCAAAATAAGGTCACGAATTGTCTACGTCAGTGTATATTGAAATATTTACCAAGTGACAATAGATAGTAAAAGAATCAGTGATGATTTTAGATTTTTTATAACAGGGAAATAACTAAAGTTCTTAATAGAACAGGTTGCTCGCCACTGCCTACATTATTTCCAATTAAAAGGTTTAATTGATTGAGTAGGCATTTACTTGGTAGAACTCCATTATAATACGGAAAGAAAAATAACAATGTATTTTAATTCTACATAAATTATTTTATATATTTGTTGATAGCTAAACGCCTTCGTCAGAACTATCTGTAATAGTTCTGACGAAGGCGTAAGCCGAAATAGCTATCAACAAATATTTATTTATTTATTTATTGTAAAAATTAAACAGAATACATGGCATTACAGCTGACGCCAATGCGCCATGCATTTGACAATTAATAAAAAATAACACAAAAAGTATTACACAAAATTGAAAAAAATAAAATAAATATAGAATTAACAAATGTATGGATCAGAACAGAAACATATTAATTACATAAAAGAAAAAATATAAAAACAAAGAACCAAGCTCACTACCGAAGATGTCCACATCAACAGGCAGTGCATTCATCAGCCGAACAGCCCTTGTGACTGGCGACTCAAATGACCTACGTGACAAACAAGTTCTGACAAAGAACATTGATTGGCCTAGGCTACGACCACGTAGGTAGAAACTGGGAGCATGCAAGCTTAAAGTTTCAAGGATGACAGGGTTATCAACTCGGCCCCGAAGAAGAAGAGTAAAATGTTTCAACATTGAAATCGATCTGCGAGCTTCAAGAGAGTGAAACGAAAGCATTCCCAAAAGAAACTTGGTTGGATAATATTCCATTAAAGAATTATCAAAAGGAAATAGATTGAATTTTTGAAATAATAATAACGCAGAAATTTTTTATGAACTCGCTCCAGTTGCGAAATATATTTATTTTCATATGGACCCCAAATAATAGATCCATATTCAAGCTTGCTTAAAACTAAGGAAATATACAGAGTACGAAACACAGTAGGATTTTTAAATGGCTTACTTTGCCGAACTATGAATCCAAGAAGTTTACTAGCATGCAGGGTAATTGAAGAAATATGGGAGTGAAACGAGAAAGAAGAGTCAAATGTTATACCAAGATCAACAACTTCAGACAAACGCTGCAAATTTATATTCGATATCTCATATTTATATTTGATCGGCAATTTTGAACGAGAGAAGGAAATACAGAAACATTTCGAAATGTTGAAGTCAAGTTTATTTACTGAAGACCAATTCAGAATCGAGTTTAAATTATGCTGTAGAATAGCACAATCCGACTCATTCCTGATGGTTGAAAACAGTTTTAAATCATCAGCAAAGAGCAGATATTGTATTCCACTCATACTTAGCACAATGTCATTGATAAAAATGAGAAATAAAATAGGACCAAGGTTCGATCCCTGGGGAACTCCAGAATATGTAGGAAAAATTTTTGACACGCACCCAGCATATTCAACATATTGGCGTCTCAATATATAAAATAATTTATGTAGAATTAAAATACATTGTTATTTTTCTTTCCGTATTAAAAGGTTTAACCCAAACTGATTGATTGCAGCTCATTTGTTAATATTTTGTAATGCTAACGTCATTATTAGTATATTTATTTGTGTGCTTTGTTTTGATTCTATAAGCCCCGCCCCTCCTTGCTTCCCGTAAATAGGAAAAATCCCAAACTCCATTTTCTAATTTAATCATTTAAAAATATTTGAATCAATCTTGCTTCATCACTTAAGCAAACTTTGCGATAGTAAGCGCGAAGATGCCTCTGAAAGAGGCGAAACACGTGTCACCGTTAGTAGCACAATACGTGGAATAATCAAAGTTATTTTAAATTTTATATTAAAATGAACTTCCACAAAGTTACCACCGAATCCATCGAAAGTAACTAAAGTTCATTTATTTATTATCGAGTCGCAGAGCGCGAAGACACGGTAGCGAACCCAGAAGCGTCGTAGCGCGAGCCGTCGGCGTGTGTCCGCCCTCAGTATAGCTCCGCAGGCCGTCCGAGGTGGACCGTTTCCATTGTCGCGTGAACAGCAATTACCATACGAGCAGTGAGTGAGTGGTGATTCACGGGTGGATGACGCGAGCGTGAAGAGTCCAGGGAGGACTGCGTCATGCGCATCCTGGAGTCCGTTCCCCTCGCGCGCCTTCGCCGACCCAGCGGGCTCTCGACGCATCGTCACACCCGGAAAGAAGCATGGTGGAGTTCGCCCTCAGCGATAGTGTCAGTGAAGAGCATATCATGAATACTTAGTTTTTTTTTTTAATACACAACCCATGTATGTATGTATGATACTCTCGGCTTGTTCATGGAAGAAGTTACGTAATTTGCTTGACCCGAGTGGTTAATGTTTAAACAGACTCTTTCATGCATTGGTTTTATAATCGATTTGTGTTGTTTTAATTTGGGATTTCGACTGAAGTTGCTTGATGAAATTTCGATATCAAATTTGAATCGTTTGAATTTTGTATTTTTTTGTTGTATTTTCGCACATCCTCAGTTCAAGATCATTCGTGCACTTGAAATGCCTGAAGATGCCGAAAGACGAAACCCGGGTCGTTGGTGGCAAAACTCGTGAAAAGGTGTGGAATTCACACGATTCAAATTTGATTTGTATTGTAATGCAGTGGTCATCAATCTATTCATCCAGTCCTCCGATAAATTATTTAATCTTATTATTTTTATATCATTTCATGGTTTGGTTGTGATTTCACGACAATTATGTATTTCAATTTAACATTTGAATAACATACTAACAGGAAGTGGACCCAAAGTGAAAGACGTAGAAGGTGTAAAATGTATTGTTGGAGGGGGACAGATGCTCGTTTACTTGAAAATTTCTTGGATATTCTCATTTATTGAAATTCTAAGAATGTAGTGCATATATAGTTAATATTATAACTGGATTACATATATATATTTGTCGTCCAGTCCTCCAATTAAAAAAAAAACAATCTGACCCGTTACTCAAAAAGTTTGCCGACCTCTGTTGTAATGTACGGGGTAAAAATAAAAAATTCTGACTTCGAGTACGACTCACGCCAAAAACCCCGACTCCACCGCCCTGGTTGAAACTCTCCACACTAGGATTGTAAACCGTGAGCTCAGCAACCAAAGCCAGCGACGTTGACCATCTACCACTGACCCGGCATAATATATAGTAACAACAATTTATGGAGGTGATCTTATACGAACAAAGCAAACAATCAAATTTAACGGATTGTACATTTAAATCCAGGCACCGAATCTTAAATGTAAATCTGCGACATGTTATTTTTATATTACGTAACTGTTTCAATACAATCGGGATAGTTATCTCTGTGTGAAAGTAGCTGCTGTTTTTGGTAGAACTGTCGTGAATACTGAATATTTATTTCAACTTAAGTTTTTCAGTTTTCTTTAAATTTCCACGGCTGTTTCTTACACAAAACAGTTCATCCCTAATGGAATATTTCATTATAAATATGTTAACCTCTCTCCTTCTTCTGCAGATAATAATAAACTTTAGTTGTTGATATTTGAATTTTGACTCGACATATATCCGAGTGGTCAATTGCTCTTATGTATTACTTAGTCATTTTGCTACATCGATTTGTGTAATTTTAAACAGCCGCATGGATGTATGTTATTTTTTCATAAAGCAACACAACGCACATCTTTTATCAATTCCTTAGTTTAGGTATTAAGAAATGGCGATTTACTAATAGTCATATTCTCACTTAATCTTAATTTCCTAATCTTCTGATAAGAGAGAAATTGGGCAATTGATGTACACATATTTTTGTTTAAATAAATTGTGTTGAGATCCTATTTAATATTATTCATAAAATACTCAATTCGACAGGTGATTTGTTGCATAAACGTATTAAGAGGAATGATTGTCTCCAAGCCGTTAGGAACTAATTAAATAAGATATATTATTACTTTCGATGGTTTCGGCGGTAACTTTGTGGATGTTCATTTTAATATAAAATTTAAAATAACTTTATTTATTCCACGTACTGTGCTACTAACTGTGACACGTGTTTCGCCTCTTTCAGAGTCATCGTCAGACTTACTATCGCAAAGTTTGCTTAAGTAATAATGCAAGATTATGTTCTCAGGAGTCCTCCTTGAAAGGTTAATAAATCTATTATGTATTGATTAAGTAGGCATTTACTTGGTAGAACTCCATTATAATACGGTAAGAAAAATAACAATTTATTTTAATTATTTTATATATTTGTTGAACTTTACGATATTAAGTCTGAAGATGCCTCTGAAAGAGGCGAAACACGTGTCACAGTTAGTAGCACAATACGTGGAATAATCAAAGTTATTTTAAATTTTATATTTAGATATATTATATTCAGCCCATTACATTGGCTACAAAGTCATCAATCAATTTAAGCCATAAATGCGGAAAATTCTCGACAAATTGTCAATTTAAAGTTCAAGGAACAGAATCATAGAGCGTTAATAATAATAAATGATACGCTATGATTCCTAACTCACCGTGGTCGAGTGTCAACGTCGTTGGCTTCGCTTGCGAAGCTCACTGGATCGAATTTAAATACGGGAGGTTTCATTTTTCAATCGATTAATGATTTCTGTTCGAAAGCATGGATGGAGCCCCATCAGATACTTTAACTGGGCGTATTGAAAGCGATTAGCTCTCCGCTAGTCTTGTCTTATATATTTCTTTGAAAAAGCAACTTAGCAGCGAGCAGTTATTAAATTATTGCAATGAAGTAACCATTTAAATATTGTTATAAAAGGGGTGAGATTACTTCACTGCAAATATACCAATTGATCCATTGAAAAGTGAAGTGAGCCAAGTAGCAAACTTTTGTATTGACCCAGAGCATGCTTTTATTTCTGTATTATAGTGACAGCGATTAGCTAATCACTTAGTCCTCGTATCCTTTCCATCCCTACTCTCTTCGAAAAAGAGAGGTTGAGCAACTGAGTAACAAGCAGTTCTCGTAGAAAAAACACATGTTGAGATAAGCTCCGCGAGGAGTCCATATGTTTCAAGTTGGGAGTCCGCTCCCAAAATCATGGTTAAAAAAAAGAAAACTTTTATAATTTCAGTTCACTTGTAGGATACTTTAAGAGCTAAATAAAATGATACGGCGTCTTACTCATTGTTTTCCAAAAATAGCACTTAGCTCACTTCACTTCTCAGGTTCTAATATATGCTTGTCACATTTGAAACATTTCTTGTTATCTTGACATATTTTATCTCAGTTACCTTCAATTCGTCGCCAATAGGGACTCCAATTACTCGACATCTCAACTACTCGAGTATCGAGTAGTGAAATTTACAAATACTCGAGTAGTTTCAGATATACCAAAATGTATATTATTAATTCAAATTTGTGTATATAAATAGTTGATAAATTTAAAAATTATGCTTTTTTATTGCATTAAAACATTTATTTCAATTTATGAAACATATATTTCGAAAATAATAGATAATTAAACGTTTCAAATTTTTGACTTGGTTCGACGCTTTGTTTTTTTGATTCCCGCGGCAGAAAAACTCTATCTGTTGCCGTGGACGTCGGCCTAAAATTTAACAATGATTTCAATAGTTTGTGAAATGAATCAAGTTTGTCTGTTTGCTGTTTAAAAAAAAATTAAATTGAAAAATAATCTTCATTTATAAATAACGAGTATTACTAGAGTATCGAGTACTTGAAAAATGGACGAGTATACTCGACTATCGAGTACTCAATACTCGAATTGGAGAATCTAGTCGCCAGTTATATACGAATAGCATACAACTCTTAAGCTTGACTTATATATATATACCACGAGTATACATACATGTATATATCTTTACATCATAAGCAATAACTTATTTGATATACCAATTAGAGAGTAGCATCAGAATAGCATTCTGATTTACGATCGAATACATTTAAAGTAGAATCATTATACTCGATCCGGGGAAATATGTTTGTATTTTACGTTCAAAACTGTTTGACCGAAATATGCCTTGTTCTTTATAAAACATGTAGAATTAGTTTCTCATCAAATGCGTATGAAGTATTTCTATTTCTACCAAGAAATGACAATTCAGTTAATAATGCTCGCCATGAGCGAAACCGGTCCTGATCCGATAAATTTTATGTGGAATAAGTACAAAAAATGTGCTATTGTTTTTATTATAATGCCATTCCACCGAGTATTGATGACAGTGAACACCCTAAAAATGAACATTGCAAATATTTGATCATGGCTACACTATAATTATTATATGTTTGATACGAATTATATTTGCGTGTTTCAAGACAAATAAGAGCAAATTTTAATACACTATAATTAGAGAACCGTATTTTGGGCATCTATTTTTGTCAATTTTGGCATTTACATTTCACATTTTTGCGTCAATTAGCATTTATCATATTTTTATTAAGAGTTTATTTTCAATTAATAAACGATTTCGATGAATTTTTAATACAATTTAAAGATTTTATTATACATGTATACAATTTTAAGACAACTCAGCATTAAAAAAATAATAGAATAATTCAAAAATTTTTTCTTATTACCATTTTAAAAATACAAAGAACAATATAATATTACATAATAATATTTTATTTTTAGATAAACGGTTTTTTTTTTTTCAATTAGGCCTACAATAAATGTGTCCCAAACTTAATATTCAACTACTTGTACTTCTATTTCTAGTCTAGCTCGACATCGTAAACTTACTCCTACGTTAAGTCCTGATTGACATTGTCGCGAGTGGTGTTGCCAACGCAATAATACGGACCATACCCTAAAAATATTGACCATAGACAAAAATTTTCTGTTTAAAATAATTATTTTTTATTTGTTTGTTACTTTAGCACAACGATCGCCAATACCGGTAGCTCGCGGTGGTATTTTCAGTAGCTCGCGTAGGATATTGTTCCATATTTATAAATTTGCCTGGGCTCAAATTTTATCAATCGCTTGGGCGCAAAAAAAGCAGTCTTGAAAAATTGAAAGCAAATGCAGCATTATCAACATTTATAAATTAGATATCTAAAAAAGTGTGGCAAAATGACTGAATTTTATAATAAATATTATGTTTTTAACTCAATTTCTACAAATATTAGTAAAAAAATTAAGATGTGATCTGTGATGTTTCCTGACCATTACTTGAAATACACACATTGAAATCAAAATTCTGCATTGAACCTAATGGCATACAAATAGTTTTTTTTGCCTTTTTTCTGAAATGCTTACTTGGTAGAAAGCTTACATTGCTTTCAAAGCCCTCATATATTAGTAGCTCATCAGGCAATTTGAATTTATAAAAGAAGCTCACATCCTTATTGAGTTTGGCGACCACTGCTTTAGCATATATTCGTATATTTTACAAGTTAGCATCTACTAGCGTTTGATGAATTGCATTGTATGTTAAAGTCTCATGTTACGATGTTCATAAAGCTTGCGCTGACATTACGAGCAATTTAAATATGCAGATAAGTACCTTAGATCAATAATCTCATATGGAACGTGAAGTATGTACTCTTTTACTTTTCACCAGTTAACTGCTCAGCTGGCGTCTCTTGTGTTGAGGCGACCGATTGTTGTGTGAAAACATTGTTCAAACTATCAGAAAAAAATAAGAAATCCTCTTACGAATATTGACTGTGTGTGTAAGTTATACACTTCTGAGCAATATTGACTAAAGTTAAACTGATGATTTAAAAATATGAAGATTCATCTCGGGCATCAGAAACTAAGCATCAGTCAGATTGGTCGAAATATCAATTCTGATCCGAAAAAATTGTACTCTTCTGCTCAGCTCATCTATGTCTCTTGTTAAATTTACAATTTTGTTTGTTTGCTGCCTGTTGATGTTGACATCTTCGGCAGTGAACTTGATGCTTTGTTTAAAAATTATGTTTTCTTATGTATTTAAATAATATGTTTCTGTTCTGTTTCTTATTTTTGTGTAATATTTTATGTAAACTTTATTAATTTCTAAAATGCATGGCGCATTGGCGCTTGCTGTAATGCCATGTATTTTACATATTTTTTGCCAATAAATAAATAAATAAATTACAATTTTCACGAAATAGTAGCTAAAAGATCCAAGGGCTTTGGATCTACGTTACCTTACTTGGGAAAGGTTCTAATTGACATTTTTGCCTAAAATGACATTTGGTCGAAAAAGCTTGTATTTACCGCATTCTATCATATAGATGAATTTTAGAATTATCTATGCTTGAATCACGGATTTAGCAGAATTCCGGAGTTGCACTGCATCTGCACACTTTATTTACTAAATTTATTTGACTAAGATTGTCGTCATTATTTCCATCATTAGACCTTTAAGATCATTATTTCTCAGCAAGAGTTGTGAAAAAATATGCTTAAAATAAGTAATTTGAAACATTTTTACTTGCTCATTGTTACAAGTGAATTTTAATCAATCGAAACTTCAAACGCTCATATCTCTAAACAGCGTCAAGAGCAGTTAGAACCTTTTCAAAGTAAGGTGTCGATCTCGTCGAAGTTTTATTTGTTTTTTGCATCTAGAGATTTGTCACTAATGTCCCGGGTTTCGCCTTTCGGCATCTTCATGTATTTCAAATCTACGGATGGACTTGATGAACTGACTTTTCAAATTCATCCGTCAGTCAGTTTTTCAGTTTTACCTCAAATTCAAACCATTTAAATTTAGTATTATTTATCGAACAAAAAAAAATACGAATCCACCTTTTTTATAACAAGTTTTAAGTTTTTCTTTTTTTCTTTGTGAATCACACGAATATTTTTGAGATAAATGTTATTATTTTTTCGCTCTGCGATACCATTAATGGCCTCTCATTTGTTTAAAAGCGCGAAATCGTAAATTATTCATACGTTCGCTTAATCTCAGGAAGTTGCCGTTTCCATTCACATTAGTTATGATTACCCCGGGATTGACTCAAGAGACATCCATGGGAATAACATTTAAAACCGTCGTTGATTTTTCAATATGAGATATCTCTAAAAAATAGTATTTTGATGCCAATGACTTCAAAATCGTACTACCCGATACGGATGAAGAACCGTTGTATATGAATTTTATTTAGTTGTAACTACTGTCGTCAGAGGGCCGTTTCCAATCACTAATATTATTTCAAATGAAAAATAGTTTCTAAAATCAAGCTCACTTCATAGCAGTGTCATGTGTTCTATTTTTAAACAGATTTGCATGACATGAACTGTCAGATGAATGTCATTTGTTTATATTATTTATAATATATATTATAACAATTGTATAGTATAATCAGCACCAGTTTCACTCACTGTGAAAATTTTCAACTGGTCAGCGGCTTTGTCATTCTGTTTAAGCATTATACAGCTGTGTGATTCCGAAAGAGTTATATTTTAAGTTAATTCTAATACACAATTTTATTCGATCGGCATACTTTTCAATAGATTAAAATTTGTTTCTGAATTTGCATAAACATAAATGTCATAAATTTGGCACAAACAAGGATGGTTAAAGGGTGAAAAAATTATAATGGAACGATCAGGACCGGTTCCGTTCATCGCTAGTATATTCAAAAAATAATTTGTATTATTAGGATACTAAGCATTGTAGTAATTATTACGCGTCATCATTTTTTTAAAATATTTATAATCGAATGAGCAGGACCGGTTCCGTTCATCGCGAGAATTTAAGCCGATATATAATAAATAAATAGTTTTAAATTATTAGGGTACATTTTAAAATTGTTATAATTATGAGTCACCACTTTTCTCACACATTTGCGATTCGAACTCTTTTTTCGCTCAGAATTAATTAATTATTTTAAAAAATTGCATTATACTTAATGGACTCTTTGTTTAGAAAAATCCGAAACTATTCGACGAAATTAACGCTAACCAATTATTAAGTAATAAAATCTATGATAGGCAGCTCATCATTAATTATTAATAACAGTAACAGTGTGCATTTTAAATAATTATCTGAAACATAAGATCCAATTAATTTTGTTTGAAGTGTTTTGATTAATATGGTAATTGATTGATTGCATTTCATCACGTTCTCGTTCATTCAATGATGCTTTTTTTTCTTCTCCGTTGGTATATTTCACAACTGTTTCTTATTTTAAAGCTGAACTATTTTATTAATTACAGTGGAACCCCGATCTAATGTTCTCGCATAAACCGTTTTCCCGCGTGGTTCGTTCATTTTATAAAGTCCCGGAAAAACACCCATAGGAACAATGTTAAAAAATCCCGCATTAATCGTTCCCCGATTTATCGATTTCCACGATTTATCGTCTAATATATATTATGTCCCGTCACAAATATTATCCCGATTGACCGTTTATTTTGAATATTTATTATAAGCACATTCGACACCATCCAATCGGTTCGTAGAAAAAACCGAGACTGTAAGTTTGCAATTGTTTACGATTCATCTTCATAATGTTTCCGGTGATGACTCACTTACTGAGCTCTTGTGTCCTTTTATTGAAGAAGATGGCGAAAAACGCAATAATGAACATGTAAAATATTTTTCTACTCCAAGGTCTGAGAATAGGTCCGGAATCTGTTAGCAAAATCTTCAAATTTGAAGGGTTCTTAGACATCGGGTGAATTAGGTGCAAAACCAATTTAGTTTTTTATGCCAAATTTCCGTTTGATATTTGAAAAGTCATTCGCATTAAAATGGCGTTCTACCAAGAGTACCAAGTAAACGCCAATTCAACCAAGAAACCAACTTATGCTGAGATGCTCTACCAGCTCACATCTATAGTATAGTGTAGTCTCATGGTTAGATCTTTACCCTAGCGATTCTATGAGCCTGGCTTCAAGTTACAACAAGGTCAATATCAAGCTTATATATCAGGGGTGGCCAAACTTTTACAACTACGGGCGACTTTTTTTTGAAATTTTTTGGCGGCGATTGACTCGCAAAATAATTTAATTTTAGGAATCAGAGATGTGTGCATGAGTACACCAAACAGGCGGGCGACTTGGAATACTTACGCGGTCGACGCTTTGGCCATCCCTGTTGTATATTTTCAATTTTAATTTGAGATCTCAGACATGGGTGCTATTTTATTAGGTCTTCACTGTCAGTTATTGGTGAATGGGCATTATAATTTATTAAGGTCAAGACCGGTTTCTGTTGAAATTTCTCGCGATAAGTGAAACCGGTTCTGATCTTAACACTCAAGTCACCGGTCCCGCGTTCGCGCGGAAATTATCGCAATCGGTTAACAACCGGTCCCGCGTTCGCGCGGATTTACGCCTCGCGCATTGTCTTTGCATCTGTTGGCACATTACATGACACTTTTGGATTTTTTTTTTTTATTTTACGACCCATTACTGTCTGGTTAATAGCTCCCCGTGTTTTTTTATTCAATTTCTCACCAGCTTATGGCTCAAAAACGTCCTTGAAATAAAATATATTTGTTGAGTCAAAAAGTTTCTTATATTGAAATATAACGACTGAAACGAACTAAGTATTTTTGTTTATTATCTCGGCAAAATATGTTTATTGTCTACTCTGCGTCTAAATATTTGAATTAGGACAATAAAAGTAATTTCGGTAAAAATATAAATGGATTTCTCAATGTCATGTTGGGGATGAATGGGGCACATTTCATAATGTTTTTGAAAGATTTATACTGAACCCTATTTTCAAAAATACACGAATCATAAAAAATCAAATTACCGGGAATGTTTGAGGTATTGATTTCCATTGTATTTTAAACATTTAAGCGAAGTCTTTACACAGTCCATATGATGTGACCATTCCCATGTTATATACATAAGAATTGTATTATAGTTTAAAAATATCGGTCGAAATGAGTACAACCTATGTGATATCTCCGCGAATGCATTTGTAATTATTTCGTATTTCTACGTAAAATCATTTTACATACGTGTTATTATAGTAATGGTAAAATTTGTGGAAAAAGAGTTTAAATTTACGTGTTTTGTGAAGTAATAGATATTACAATCAAAATAAAACTAAATACAAAGAAGTTGAAAAGACCCGAAAATGGATCGACAGTGAAGGAAATAAAAAAAAAAAAAAATTTTTGCTCTGACAATAATACCATTATTACCAGGAGAGAATATATGCTAAAAATGTGCTACATTTTTTCAAACGATATCATCGCTTCTGAATCATTGTCGAGGTTTATGGCATCAAATATACATACATGGACAACTTTTACAATAGTTATATAATGGAGTATAGTTAGTAGTGATAAATAATATGTGTGTAATTTTTTCTTGCAATGTTTTTATCTTTTTCACATTTCAGATGCAATAAATTTAAATATCAGTTTATTTTTTACTCACTCACTTATTTACATTACCTAATAAAATAATAATAATATTTAAGTTTTTATGAAAACTAATAACAATAAATGAACTCTTTTTGGCTCGTAAAAGTAATAGTTATAATGTTTTTGTGCCATTGTGATGACACGTAAATGTTCTAATTTTACGACTGATGGTATGTACCCTAATTCTCGGAAGTCTCTCAATAAATATTATATTTTTTGGTTGATTATTATAAGCCAACAATATTGTGTAAAAGATCGCAAAAAATTTCAAAGGAATGAGACTTTGCTTTATGTGTTTATGTAATAAAATGAGTAAAAGAAATATTTCTTTTGCTTTCCTTTCAAAAATATGAATAAATCATGTGTTTGCAGCTTTAATATTTTATTTTTCGGACTTATTGTTTTTAAATACATATATTATACTATGCTCAATACACTTTATTTTATCCGATTTACTCAACTGATTAAAAAGTTATAAGCATAATTCAAAATGTCGCGCGAAATAATAAAATCGCGAAAATGTGCGGTGTTGGGTAAAAAGTTTCCTATAAATAAACATGGACTATATTCTGACTGAAACGAACTAAGTATTTTTTGTTTATTAGCTCGTCAAAATATGTTTCATTGTCTACTCCGAGTCTAAATATTTGAAATAGGACAATAAAACTAATTACGGTAAAAAAGATGAATGGATTTCTCAATCGCATGTTTGAGGTGAATGGGGCATACTGCGTTAAGTTTTTAAAAGATTTATTACTGAACCCTATTTCAAATATACACGAATCATAAAACTCAAATTACCGGGAATGTTTGAGGTATTGATGACAGCTTGCTTTCTAGAAATTTCAATTGTATATTTAAACATTTAGCGAAGTCGAAATTTCTGTAAAAAGATGAATGGATTTCTCAATCGCATGTTTGAGATGAATGGTGCACATTGCATAATGTTCTTTGACAGATTTATTGCTGAACCCTATTTTCAAAAATACGTGTATCATAAAAATCAAATTACCGGGCATGTGTGAGGTATGTATGGCATTTTGCTTTCTAGCAATTACCATTGTATTTTTAAACAATTAGCGAAGTCTTTACACATTTTGATGTTGACCATCCCCATTTTATATACATACTTATATATAAGAATTGTAGTTTAGAATTAGTTTGAAAATATCGGTCGAATAGAATACATCCTATGTAATTACTCCGCGATTGTATTTATAATTATTGCGTATTTCTATGTAAAATCGTTTTACATACGTGCTATAGTAATGGTATATAATCTTATAATTTGTGGAAAAAGAGTTTAAATTTACGTGTTTTGTGAAATAAATATATTATAAACTAAATCGTAGAACCAAAAATAAAACCCAATTCTATTTTAGATTATAACAAAATATAAAAGGCGTTGATCGTGTCGATCAAAACTTATCATATTACTCAATATATCGGAAGACGACTTGTTTATTTTGTAATGTTCCATTACACATGGGGAAAATGTTTTGAAGATTACCACACAAAAAATATTGATAAAATTTTAGTGATTATTGTAGACGTATGGTATAGTATAGTTAGTAGTGATAAGTAATATGTGTGTAATTTTTCTTCTGTTTTCATTAAAAAATAATATTTAAGTGTTTATAAAAACTAATAACAATAAATGAACCCTTTTGGCTGGTAAGTAATAGTTATAATGTTATTGTGGCATTGTGATGACAAGTCTAAATTTTCTAATTTATACACGACTGATGGATGAATGGTAAGTCTAGCGGCTCTCAATAAATACTCTATTTTTTTCAAATATTTTTATACAATATTGTGTAAAATGATCGCAGACCACATTTCAAAAGAATTTGACTTCGCTTTATGTGTTTATGAATGGTAAAAGAAATATTTGTTTCGCTTTTCTTTCAAAAATATAAATAAATCATGTGTTTACAGCTTTAATAATTTTTTTTGAACTACGTTGTTTTAAATAGATATATTATACTATACAATACACAATACACTTTATTTTATCCAATTTACTCAACTGATTAAAAAGATATAAGCATAATTCTAAATGTCGCGAAAAACCAAAATCGTGAAAAATGTGCGGTATTTCGTGTAACTTTGGCCCGATATATGCGGTTGCTAGAGTGTTAATAAATTTATTTTGGAATGGGTGAAATAAAAATTCACTGTTTTTATTATGGGGTAACGATTCTAGTGACAAAAAATTTCTCGGATGAGCTTATTGTCGATTGGCAATTATTATCAGGTGAACATAATTTTACTTTTATTGCTTCCAGGCAACCCCGGGTACGTCTCGAGGATGTCCGGAGAGTGGAGGCTACGTGGCCCGCGGTGACCGTGACGACACGACCGTCTCGATCGCAGTCGAGGGCGCGAAGGACGCCACCAGGGAGGCGAAGGGAGCATCGAAAGCCGTCGCCAAAACCTACCACACGCTCAAGGACATGATATCCGGCCGCTTCCGTAGCGGAGGCGCCAGCGGAGAGGCGAAAGTTGAAGAGGCAGCTGGACTCAACAACGTCTCCGAAGAGGCGAGGAAATCCACAAGAGAAAGAGCCGAGCGAGAAGCTGATGACGCTGCAAGTCGGCGACGGGAAGTCGTGAACGCTGCTTCGCTGCAGCCGCCTGCAGTAACTGCTCGTGCACAGTTTCCTCCTCAATATTTCCGACCACCAGCTCAAGGTGGAGACAGAATAGCCTCTCCTCTTCATCATCAGCAACAGCAGCAGGCTCCTCCGTTACCTCAGTTTACTCAACGCCAGATGCCCGTCACAATGAACAGGCAGCAGATGATGGATCAGGCGCAATGTCGTGGTCCTCCTATCCCAGTTGCGGTGTCTACTCCTCAGCATGGGCACGCACAAGCTCTGTATGAAGCAGCTTATAATACTCCTAGTAGGACGCCCAATCAGCAACCCAGCGACGCCATTTACTACCGACCTCAGTACGGTGCTGTGGGAAACGTGGCGACTGGAGTGCCTTCGGATTTTCGTGCCGATATGCTGCATCATAACTCTGGTTTCCCCAACCCTCAGCAACCGTCAATGTCACTTGCGGACAGGGTAATTATTACATTCTCAGCGGAAGCACTTCTATTAAATATTTTAATACAGTGGTACCTTGAGATACGAGTGCCCTAACATACGAGATACAGCCACCGAGCGAGCAAAGTATTGCTTTGAAATACGAGCAACATTTGAGATACGAGGAACGGCCGGGTATCTGTGTGCACATTGTGTACATATGTATGTTGGATTCTACTTCGACTGTCAAACGCTATGGACCTATTATAAAAAACATACTTCGCACAACCAACAAATCCCATACGTAAGACTCTCCACAACGTCACATTTTGGGGGCTGGAACGGATTAATGGCATTTCAATTAATTTCAATGGGAAACATTACTTTGAGATACGAGCAAGGTTACGGAACGAATTAAACTCGTATCTTGAGGTACCACTGTATATCTTTTATGATTGAACAGTTCCAATTCCTGAATAGAAAAATTTGTGTACTAATTTCTTAATCAACTTATATATTTGCTACTTATATTTATAAGTCAGCGATCTTTGATAGACGTTGAAACAGGTTTACATGGCGCAGATGCCTCCTCAAAGCCTCTATGCGAAGGTTGTGTCTGGCCGAGAATCTTAATGGCACCATATGCTCCACATAGGAAATGCCTCTTTTCGAAAAATGAATAATTTATTTGTTCAGTTTCTTTCTAACCATTCTTATATTTTCATGATCTTTGAAAATATAGACTGAGTAACTGACTAAAAAACTGTTTTAGATTGAAATCTTAATTCAAAATCCAAAAATGCTGAAGGTCAGATAGAACTGCCCCTTAAGACACTCATGGCAATCGTTAACACTTTTTGTTCATTCATCTTTCGAGAGATATAAAACGTTTGTTTTTGAAAGATAAATTTTTTGATCAATAAAACCTTTTCAATAACAATAATTGCTATAATTGGCCATCAAGTATGAAATAGCATGTTAATTACCGAAGTAATTAAAAGATCTCTTATCACCATTTAAATTTTACAATATTTTTTCTTCAATTTAATAAAAAGTGTTGTCTGTTCTTCAAATGTGACTCTGTTTATTTAAATTCATGACATGCACAGTCTAATTTATGTTGTTCTAGCCATGCTTGCGTGCAATAATTTACCAATTGATTTATTATGAGACATTCCGGAGTATGTAAAGCTATAAAACATTACGATTATACTAAGAACTAGTACACACTATTGGCCAAACCTTTATCTTTAACTCTTTCAAAGTTATTACCCGAGTATAAGTCCTGAATTAATAAGAAAATTACTAAGACCTCTGTTCATATAGCAGTATAACAAAGTACCGTATATGTGGTGGATAGAGACAAAAACAAGGATTGCACTTTAGCACAATTTTACTAAGTATCCAATGTATTTTTTACTATTTATTTATAATGACTATAATACTATCCCTTGAATGACAAAACCAAACCAACTAAATGATTGACCAAAATTGAAACAAACATGTTATAGTTCGATGTCTGTGAATCTTAACTTTTTGACTCCTTATAAACTTCTCTTTTATTGCATGAAAATTAAATTAAATCATGTTTTTTTTAGTTAATAAGGACCATAAAACGAGGTGAATAGAGACTCATATAGAATATAGTTTTATATATTCCAATCATTACAATCTGTTATGTTGTCTAGATTCACCCTCTCTCATCTCTATTTACCCCAATTGAATGTGAATAGAGACATCGAACAAAATTGACTCTGTCTTAATAACGGTAGTGAATATTTGAAACATATTGTCACGAGTATGTAGTACGACCATAGAAACACGTTTCAAGCCATTCATATTTTAAATATGTGGCTTATGTAGGAAGATACATAGTAGTGAAGGGTAAAAAGTGTCTCTATTCACTCCGTTTTACGGTATTTATTATATTTTACTATATTTATTGCACAAAAGCTTTTTAAACTTTCTATTGCATTGAATATGTTTGTTTCCAGATTGACAGTGACAGATCAGTCGATGTGAGAAGTCCTCAACAGCTAGAGAGAGAAATCCTAAGACAGCGGGGCCTCGCAGAAAGCCGAAGAACCGCATCCCAACCTCAACTACCCCAAGATGAGCAAAATCAGTCTCGATTGGACCAAATCGGCACTTCGATACCCACCAACAAAATGAACGGACCTCCAATGCGGAGAGGCTCCCACGGAAACCTCATCGAAACACTATCCAGAACTCAGATAAGCAGTCCAATTGGTGATCATGAAAAGATTCTGATGACGGCGGCTTCCGTTCCAGGCTGATGGCTCAAGGAAGAAGTTTTGACAACAAAGACAGGGTTCATGCTAATAATGGTATGTTGGGTCACCACAGTGACAAAAGTGATCCCATTTACGGTGGCATGACTTCAAGACCTGTGTTCAACGGTATACCTCAAGCTGCTCTTCGGCAGACGGATTTGAATGATGATGGAGGAAATACTAGCAATATGATATCCAAAAAAATCAACCCTGGATCTACTGCAAGTTCAGGTAAAATTAATGAAAAAATTTGCCATGTTATTATTTATTGCGAATGAAACTAATAGGTACATGGCATTACAGCTGTCGCCAATGCGCCATGCAATTGATAAATATAATAAAGATAGCATACAATATATAACAAAACATAATATAATTCAACAGAGAAGGGCTTAAAAACAAAACACCAAGATCATTGCTGAAAATCTCCACTTGTTTCGGAAGTGCATTAATTAGTCTTACAGCCCTTGTGACCTGTGACTCAAATAACCCACGCAACAGTTCTGATAGAAAAAAAAATTTGGCTCTTGTTACGACCAAGTATGTAGGTAAAAACTGGAAGCATGAAAGTTTATCGTCTTGAGTATATAATATACTAAATATGAGTTAAGAATTAAATATTTATAAACTTTCCCCAATATATTTGACAATACAGAAAACTTGAAAATTTTTTACATTAAATAAACAATATATTAAATGAAAACAGTGTTGGATGAAAAGAGGACTTATTTTTATGTGTGAGTTTAGCTTCTCACTAAAGTTTTCATGAAAGTTTACATCATACAAATTATTTATTAGTTTGTTCTGTTATCTGCAGATTATGACAAAAATGGTGGACCTTCATCAAATGTCGACTCCGGGCGGGGAAGTGCCGCTTATTCGAGTGGAAGACACATCGGCCATGACACCAGTACGGAATCGGATCCCCTTCCGAATCGGACTGTCACAGCTGCCTCCGAGCACCCAGGCTCTTCAAACAAAATGTATCACGAGAAGAATGGAAATGGTCAGTATTTGATTCTGATTATCATTTTCAGTATATCTTATTAGTTCAGGGCTTCCCAAACTATGTTCCATTCCAATTAGATGTGAAGACCAATAACGGTTAAGAGGAGAATATATTGAGCATCAATATAATTATGCAATTTAACTAATTTCATATTCATGCATAGGTGGAGATTCAGAATGGGTGGACATAGTAGAATCGGAGCTCCGACAAATCTTAGACCCAAAGATGCAAAATGGGAATCAATCGGCGCAACTCGGTGGACTTGCGGGGAGTGAAACGGCATCAAGTGTTACACCTCCACTACCTCCGCTGTCTCCGCCGGCCTCAACTCCTGATGCGACACCAAGAAACTCCTGCAAGGTTTAAGCACCAAAGGTAAAAAGTTAATGGAAATCAATCTTTTATAGAAATCAAGTCATTGGTGCACATACAAGCTTTTATTGGTGGTGTGATGTGCGTATAATTTGGCAACCCTACTGCAAGAAATTCTACAGTTACTTTCCACCTTACGCTATTACGACACGGTAAAATCTCAATCATGCTTACAACAAATGCTAGGTGTGCAAAAATAAAAAGATACCATTTTTTATTAAATCTTCATGCAAATCCAATCAAAAGCCCAAAATGTGCAGGTTTATTTGTGAAGTTTCTGCATAAAGTTCCGGGTGCTTGAGTGTTAATAAATTATCTTGTTTATTCGAAAAGCTTACTAAAAACTCCATTATGAACACGAGACTGAGTGGTTTAACTCTTTTTTGTATTTCACATTTTCCAGTTTACCATATGGCAGCAAACCGGAATATACTGATGGCCGAGTGGTACTGCCGAACCAGAGAGCAGGATGGCAGCACACCCCGAAGCACAGAAGTAACACATCCAAGAAACAAGAACAATACGTGCAGTATAAAAAACAAAGTAAACTATTTACAAACATAATTTCCATTCGCGTGTACCACTTCTCAGAGCAGAAATAGCCTATCTATAATAATACATTATAAATTTGAATCACTTAATTTCTCACAATTTTTGAATTATAGGCAGAGTGAGACAACGAATTAGTTGCACAGCTATGAGAAGTTCATTTGTTTTCATTTTCGAACCATAACGAATCACTTTCTTTTCCATTCTTACAGTCTTCTGTCAATAGTATGCATAGTAGGAACACAAATGAATCACGAATACTCCAGTGATGTCAATACATTCAAAGTGAGAGCTTTTAGCTTTACTGCTTCATTTCCCATATCTTGTCATATATTATGTACTCATGCTCATTTTGTAATGCTGTCTCAAAACAGTTCATGCAGTGAAATGAACAAAACGTAGAGAGGGTGAGGTTAAGTGACCCATTTTCCACATTGAGAATCTACATACCATAATCATGATTTCAATAATTTGCTTGATATTCATATTTATTTATTCCAGTGTTTGGTCTGGATACCACTGACATAACCTCAACCACGACAAGAAGTCTCGATCTTTCGTCTATGTTGGATGGTCAATCGGACAGCGATGTGTCAACTCAAGATGCCCGAGCAATCAGAAGACAGCTGCAAGGCTTGGAGAAGATGTACTGTGAAGTTCTTAAGCTGTTGGGTGTTAGAAAACCGACTAACCATAGTCTGGGAAAATATCAACCAACCGATCCAAGGTACAATTTTTACTTACTTGTCATTCGCTAAAAACATGTAAGGAAATAACTGTGTAAAATATTTTAGTTTATCAAACAATGTGACGTGATTCAATACTGACTTTGATCATAGTTTAGTGAAATTTAAGGAACTGGTTTGGTTTGTACTAATAGATTTAAAATAGCCAAATATTTGGTTAAAATAACATATGTAAAGGTTCAACTTTTTGACAATGGCATTACATGTGGGCCTTGTATAACACGGTTATATGGTTCCACAAAACTTGGTAATACAAATCTATGTTATATGAGGTTTGAAGTTACTACAAAATTATGGTTTATGACGGTTGTGAAGGTTATGAATGTTGTGATGGTTATAAAGGTTATGATTGCTATGAATTTTATGAATGTTATGAATGTTATGAATATTATGAATGTTAAGAATGTCATGAATGTTATGACAATGGCATTATATCTCTACCAACTATAAAATACACATCTCATGATCAAAACAGAAGAATAATTGGATCAGTTTTCATTTTTGTAGTGGCATTAAATGTAAACTGGATGTAAAATTCGAAAAGGATTGGTTGAATTTAAGTCATTTACTGATGAAATTTAGTTTTTCTTATTTGAAACAGTGGCAAATTCTTATTTTTAAATGGTAGGGGGTTGCAGCTACCAAGGAAATGGATGAATTTCATTTGCAAAAAACATGCAAAAACTGTATTTCTGGCTTTGTTGTATATAGTATTCAATATTATGTGGATGATAATTATATATAGGTATAATAGCTCAGACCGCCTTATTTTGTCCCATTTTGTACCTAAAATATTATGACATTAAAATATTTTTTATTCATGTTGTTTAGATTGGCTAAGCGACGTTACGGCAGCGTTTCGTCTCTTCCCTCGAGTTCTGTGAGCAGCAGACCTGTCCGGGATAAGCGACGGAATGCCACTGACCAAAGAAAAAAGGTCAATGATATGCAGGTATGAACATAAAGCTCAAATATATAAATGTATCCTTTTGAAATAAACAAAAATGAAATGTGCTAGGTGTTGGATAAATGAAAAAACAGCTTTTATCACTAAAGTCGCATAAAAAAGTGTGACTCACCAACAGTTTGATCACAAATAGTAACTGGGCCATGACAATACACTCCTCGCTGGAGGTAAATGGATTGTAGTTAAAATAAATTTTGTATCAAGAATAAATTGGCCCCTTAGGGTAAAAGAACCTTTACTTGATACAAAATAATATGTTATGCAATGTGTCAATGAGATTTGGGAGATGTAGATACAAAGACAGTTCAATACGTATCTATTAAAATCAATTTATTGTTCATATCTCCACGAAAGCTAAAGGACTGCCATTAAAGATAATGAAAAAACAGCTTGCATCTGCCTGTAAAAATAGGTAACATTGTTTTTTGGCTCTCGTGAAAAGTAGAGAAAAATTAGTAATTTTTTTCTGTCTCACTGTCATTACCATTCCTCTAAAAAACCAATATTCTGTAGGACCTAGAGAAGTATTGCAAGGAAATCACCGTTATCCAATAGAAGATGACACTAAGAGAATAAGATGCATATTAAAATTATTACGCTTAAGATCATGATCATTTTTTGGTTGTGTCTTAGAAATATGACTCTTTTCATTGCTGTTCTGTGAGCTTATTTTCCGTTGCCCGTTTTATTTCAAAGGGCATCAACAAGAGGTTTCAACGTCTGGAGTCGCATGTCGTTACTTTGGCGAGATCTGTTGCACACCTATCCAGTGAAATGAGAACTCAGCATCTCATGATACAAGAAATGGAGAACATCAGAGGAGAGATAACTGCCCTGAGAAATCAACAAAGGTAATGTGTTTAAATCAGAGATTACTATTTTTAAAAATATTGTTAGATACATTTTGATGATTTTATTGTGAATAACAACTTATTTTTTTTGTATTGCTCCATTTCCAGATCACAATCCATGCCGAGGATGGACAACAGCTACTGTGCAGCAAATAACACTTACGGTGGAATGGATGCATCCAGCCTCGCTAATCCTACCCGAGTCAAAAAACTGACAAAGTTTTTTGGTGATGAACCTCCACTTCTGCGTATGTTTCTCAAGAAACTAGGCTATGAGGTATGTAATAGCAAAATTGTTTTGTTTGTTTTACTCGAGTTCATCTCTCATTTGACTACAGCAATTGGGCTAACTATTAATCATTAGTTATTCAAACATAATGAAACAAAATTAATTCCACTCCCAACTGCTTGTAACTCAGTTCCTCAATCTTTCTTTTTCAACAAGAATAGGGATGGAAAGGGTTGGACTTGGACAAGACTAGTGGTTAGCGCATCACTCTTGCTAAGTTCATCTTTTAGAACCGGACGGTTCTAAAATGCTTATTGGAAGAAAGCAAAATATATAAGTAGCTCATCGGACAATTTCAATTTCTAAAAGTAGCTCACATCCTTATTGAGTTTAGAGATCACTGCACTGGAGCAAGGATCTGACTGTGTATTCATCTGTTTGAATAATTTATTTCCTACAAATAAATTAAATAACATTACATATTTGTTTAAATCAAACAAAAAACAAATCTACTCATTCACTTCCAATTTGTAGCAAAATTAAACTTGTAATAGACATTATAAAAAATACCACTTGATCGTTATGTATTTGAGCATTTGTAAAACATTATTTTCATTTCAGAAATACGCACCGCTATTGGAAAATGAACGAGTGGGCGCAGCTGAATTGCCTTTCTTGGGTGAAGAGAGACTCCGGGCTTTAGGAGTTCCCCTCGGTCCCAGGTTGAGGATACTTCACGAAGCCAGACTGGCACTACCACCAGCCAACAGTTCACATACAACACTGTGTATTGTTTGATAACAAACCCTACTTGATATACGAATGATAAAATATTAGAGACTCCAATGATTATGAAAAGCTTGTAAATTATTAGTGTAAATAGTAATCATTGTTTCATAAATTAAGTTTTTATTTATAAGATTGAATTTAATTACATTTTTAATGTATACATAAACAGCGCAATTCAAAGTAGTTTATAAATATAAGATTTTCATTTAGTAATTATCCAAGAGCATCGTGATGTGACAATGTACACCCTGTACTTAATTATACTTAGAAATCTTATTTGTAAAACAAAGACCGATATTTGTGCAACTCATTTCTGATTGGCTGTTGTTAGATATTTTTTTTTTCGAATGATTCAATTAAATTTACTAACAAAATAAACTAATGAAGTTTATGTGCATCACGACAGAATAATTTATAATTTGTTGTTAATTGTATTTTGTAAAACAGTTTTTACAAATACCCAGCCGTGTTATCATATATAATTCAGATCGGTGCTGTTTTTTTATTGATTAAAAAAACAATTTTTTATCCTTTTTATGTACTATTTTAATATGAATTTTTGTAGCTTAAACTACCGTAAATAGTATTTATCCTGAGAGGCAACTTATGTGCGATTTATTTTTTACACATGTAAATAATAACTATTAGCTTGCAAATGAAATGCAGTGGAAATAACCAGAATTGAAATTTTTGGATATCTGTATTGTAACTAAATCCTTTTGCCCTTTTTGCATATTATACCTTTGATCATTGTCCTTATATGCATACAGATAAAAGTTTAATTAAATTTTCAAATACCATTCATAATTGCTTCGATAAATTTTTCCAATATCCAAAGACTGTAACCAATTTACTGCCAAGAGTTATTTGATAAGCTGTCACCCGAGATGCCTTATTTTTATAAAAATTACTTTTAATCTATAATTTTTTTAATATTATTAACCTCTTCTTTGCTGAGCCAATTTACAACTATTCCAACAACTAATATTTTATACACGAAAAATACGTCTCAAATGTTGAGACGCTACTTAGTATTCAATGGGTTAAAAAACTGGAATATTTTTTGATTCAAATCTTGTTTATTATTTATTTGATCCTTTTTGTTGAATATTTAAGGCCTATGATGAATAATTGATCCACACACTATACAATAGTCGATGCAGACCTCCAAAGGGATTACATAACAATAAGAATAATATATAATGATGTAATTGTTTTTTTAATATTCTCCTAAATTGTGTTTCATCTCATGTGGAGATAACAGTTCCATCTATGCGTCAAATTGCAAATTAGTTTATAAAATTGTAACGCGTAATCAGCTTCATAGATGTCTGTATATGTTGACATAAAATATTCATCAAATTTGTCAAGGGAACACACAAAAATTAATATTTGTACACTTGGCAATAGTGGCAACATAGAAAACTGTACACCAGTATGCGCTTGGCAGTGAAGCAGTTAGAATAAAAAAACCCAAAGTCATGTTCATATATGCAACACGAAAAGTGTTTTGTCGCTTGAAATACTTTTCTGTTTGAATCTACTGATGAAGCTTTGTGACGAATTTATTTTCACAAAAAAATAGTGGCCTTGGATTTACAATAGAAACCTTTTGAGTTGGTATAAGAAATATTAATAATATGCAACCCAAATTAGGTTTCTTTGAATACTGGATATTTTGACAGTTTTTGACTATTTCAAAAAAAGACAATTTTTGTACTAAATATTATTAATAGTCACAACATAATTATTTATTTTTATTAAATGAATAATTTAAGATAACTAGTTAATTTGTATAAATATTTTGGTTAATGTATAAATATAAATAATATAACCAAAGATAGACATGCAATATTTTACTATAATTAAATACAATGTTTTTTTATAAACCATTATTTACAGTTAGATGTTGATCTTTTTTCAAGATCGCCATTTGTATTTATTGCACTTTTTTTTTACTACAGCATGATATTATTTAATTTAAATTATGTATTGTACACAAACCCAATTAGGTAATATTTGTTTGAAACCCCAAAATGATACATGTAAAAGTTTTTTAAATTACATGAATGTATTTTTTATTGTTTTGAAATATCGAGAATATTAAATAATTTGAAGAAAAATTTGATTATATTTATTTTATAATAATTATCCCATGATGCTAAAAAAGTATTTACATCTGAAAATTATAATTCAAACCTATTTTAGAAGATAAAATATGCTACAACTCTTTCATAATTTTTTTTCACAAATGCTAAAAGAGAATGAAAATAATACCTCGATTGAAATGGCATTAATTTGATAGAACTCCATTATAACAGCATTGTATTTTAGCTCTTCAAAAATTATAAGATATATGGTTGATAGCTATTTCTGCTAACGCCATCTTCAGAATTGCTATTCTTTTTCACCCATGTTCAAATATCGTGTCCGTGACCAAGTGTCAACGTAGTTCGCTTCGGTTGCTGAGCTCATATTCTCGAATCCCAGACCAGACAGTATTATTTTTTTAATTGAATTATTGATTTCTGTTCGGAGACATGGATGTCTGTGTTGCTTAAAATTGCCTTCCGTACCCATCTTATTTTAAAAACGTGACATAGAAAGAGCGATTAGCTAACAATTCGTCCACTAGTCCTATTCATTCTCTCTCCACTCTTTAGATAAGAGAAATAGAGCAACTGAGTATCAAGCATTTGTTGTAGAAATTTTCTATATAATCCACATTGGCAGCGCACATGGTTGAATACAACAATAAAATTGTATTTGTGAAAAGAAGCAAACTTCTTCGAGGATCTTATTCTTTTTGATTTAAAAAGTAAAAAATATCTGACCCATTGGCAATATTATAAACTATAATGCAGAGCTGTGAACTCGGAGTCGGAGTCGCGGAGTCGGGGCTTTTTGGCTGGAGTCGTACTCGGAGTCGGAAGTTTTGAAAAGCTGCATATAATATGTCAAATTTGGCTATTGGTCGGATTGGTAGGGTTGATATTTAATTGAATACACATAAGTAGGAAAATTAGGAAAAAAAAGTGACGATATTAAACTTTTTTTAGTCGGAGTCGGAGCTGAACTTTTTTTTACCGACTCCACAGCCCTGCTATAATGTCATTTTAAACTTTTTCATGTTTAAACTATTCAAAAATTTGTTGGTTCAAGCAAAAAACAAGAAGCAAACTTCTTCAAGGATCTTATTCGATTTGATTTAAAAAGTTCAAAATATTCTACAGAGACATTTTCAATTATAAGCCATAATGCCATTTAAAAAAAGAATTACTATTTTCGAATTTAAAATATTCAAAAATTTGTATGGAAAAGCTCAGGTACAAGCAAAAAAAAGGCGCGTTTTTTTCGACGATGAATAAATGATTGCCATATTCTCGTGCCAATTTACCATATGCCAATTTCCCGTCATAAATACGATATGGAAAAGTGACATAGACATGTGGGAGAATTTACAGCAATTGAAGTAATTTAAAAACGCTTCAGTACAATGAAAATTATGCTCGTCTTTTCACTGAATTGATTTTTTATAAATGGCATCACTTACAAAATTTACCACGCCACGGTCCTCATCAAATAAATTTTATCTGTAATAAGTACTAAAAATTTTGTATTATTTTTATAACAAATAGTTCTGTTTGAGTCAGGAGCTCCCAACCCCGTGCCTACCGATTTCTGTCCGCCCACCAGCGTTAGCTCGAAACATTTTTAACTTTTCATTTTTGCGAAATTTGTTTTATGGATATCACATCGACAGGTGAAGTCTCTCGTGCATTTCCGAAATATGAAGGAAATGGTAGAAATGGTGAATTAAACGTCATACACATTCAGGTGCTTCAATAACTGTTTGAAGAGAGATTTCCGCAGTTTACGACTATCGAGCCAATGGTCTTCTTTATTGTCAAACCTTTTATTTTCTAACTAAACACAATATGAATAGCTTCATGTTTTGCAGGTTGTGTTCAAGAAAAGGCACAGCAAGAACAAATGTACACTGATAATCTTTTCAAAGAGTTTTCACCAGGGCTGTGGAGTCGATAAAAAAAAGTCCGACTCCGACTCCAGCATTTACCAAAACCACGACTCCGACATTGACCAAAAACACGACTCCGACTCTGACTCCGACGAAAAAAAGGTTAATATTGTTATTTTTTTTCCTTAATTTCCTATTTATGTGTATTCAATTAAATATCAACCCTATCAATGCGGCCAAAAAACAAATTTGACATATTAAACGCAAAAATAAAAAGTTCAAACTTTTCAAAATTTCCGACTCCGACTCCACAGACCTGGTTTTCACATTATTAAAAAAAATAGGTTGAGAAACTGAGTAACAAATAGTTCTCGTAGAAAAGAACGTATTTTAGGATAATCGCCGCAAAGAATCCACATGCTCCACGTTAGGAGCGGACATGGTTGAAAAAATCATTATCTTTTTATAATATCCTTTTTTTTACATATTTTTCTTTAAATGCGCTCTCGGGTCCAATTAGGCTTGGGACCCCTGGTTAAGATGTATATGCCATCAGTAAAAAATGCCCGCAGTGAGCGAAACCGGTAACCCTGGGAGGTTTTTGTATCAGTAGAAACGGGATCACAGTTGTCCTCGTTCACCCACTATCGCTTTTCCATTCAATTATTCTATACGGCAGTATCTAGTGACGTAGCAAACGTTTAATGAGTATATGTGCAGAAAATTATTCCCTCTATATCAGGGTTCCCAAGCTTTTTCTGCGATGGAACACTTCGCAAGCTCGGAGATATTAATTAATAGAACACTAAGCTTATTTTTTAGATTGCGTAATTCTTATGAATTTCCTAATATTTTCAAGCTGTTTTTTTATCAGATTTATGAACGATATTTACTACCGCGGCAAACCGTTTTGTCAATCTTGGCAACTGTCGTTAAGCTGACAAGACTTTTCAGCATGTAAGGTAAAAATAATATACCCAACCTCTTTCGTGCACACGGTGTGAAAAAATAAGGTCCTCCGTCTGTACGGAGATTGATCATCACTCGCCTTTCAATTTTAATAAGAAGTCATTTAATTAAATGTATTGCAGTGTATAAAAAATTTGAAGAAACACCGGTGTTCCGCGGAAAATAGTTTGGCAAACTCTGCTCTATAAAAACGACGTGGCCAATCGGTCCAACAGACGGTCTACACGATATGCGCAACACTATCCTTTTCTCGTTCATTTAATGGTACTCCGGTAAGATGTGTTCAGCAAAAATAATTTTTATATAAAAGACCTACTGTAAGTAAATTGTACTATTGATTGAGTAGGCATTTACTTGCTAGAACTCCATTATAATACGGTAAGAAAAATAACAATGTATTTTAATTCTACATAAATTATTTTATATATTTGTTGACAGCTATTTCGGCTTACGCCTTCGTCAGAACTATCGAAATAGCTATCAAAAATATATAAAATAATTTATGTAGAACTAAAATACATTGTTATTTTTCTTACCGTATTAATTTTACTATGTCAAAAACATCCGCGCAAGTGCAAGCAAATTTTTTATCAAAGTTTCATTGCGATGGGATGAACGGTATGGCAGCGCATAGGGTGCGAACAAACAAATATATTGATTTTTATATATGTACTAGTATTCGAACCCGGCTTCGCTCGGACCAGTTTGGGGTTATGTTCACCTCGGCACGTAAATTCAGACGGGCCAAGTTGAAACAACTGGCAACATAATGACCAACAATGCAAAAGGGAATTACAGACCCACAGACATACATACGCCGTTTCGGTTTTATATATAAGATATTTTGGTTCATATGAAACTACTCTATGTATTTTGTAAAATGTACTACTCGATACTCGAGTAATTGGAGTCTCTACACACACATTGATAACGAAACAAATTTACCGTCGAAACTTTCGCGAGCGAAATCAATTCGTTTGTTTGAACTTGCAACAACAATGCAAAAGGGAATTACAGACCCACATACATACACACGCCGTTTCGGTTTTATATATAAGATAAGATATAGAAGATAATATATCTACGAATGAGTATATTTGTAATGAGATCGATGCAGAAATGATTTCCAGCTAATCATCTTAAGTGTGGTGCAATATAAAAGTAATAAAAGTCACTGGAAAAATTCACTGTGTATGATTATTGTATCCATACAGAAGTATCCCTAATAAAAGACTTCATATTGAGACCATTGCGAGAAAATTACGTATTTTTGCCTGTTTCGAAGGGCAAGGTTCAATAGTATTCATTGGCAAACAATGCACGGCCAACGAATTTAGAATTTTTTCCAATTTTTATATGGTATCAACTTATTTAGAATAATTGATGATTTATTAAAAATGATTCAAAACAGTAAACTAAATACATGCTTTTTTTAACCATGTCCGCTCCCAACTTGGAGCATATGGACTCGTCACGAATTTTATCTCAACATATATTTTTCTACGAGAACTGCTTGTTACTCAGTTGCTCAACCTCTTTTTTTCGAAGAGAGTAGGGATAGAGAGGATACGAGGACTAGGGCAGGACTAGTGATTAGCTAATCGCTGTCACTATGCGTCACTTTTTGGGATCGGAAAAGTGGGAAGGAATTTTCAACAGCACCCATGCCTTTGAACAGATTTATCAACTGAAATAATTCGCTCGTCCCGGGAATTGAGCCCGGGCGGTCCGGCACTGCGTTGACACTGCGCCACGAACCGAACAGGTAAAATATTTCTACTTTCAATTATTGGCCATTTACTTAAATGATTAGGACTGGTTTTATTTTGTGAGCGGAACCATTTTTTTGAATTGTTTGAATTTTGTAACGACCCGGGTTTAGCATTTCGGCATCTTCAAACATTTCAAGTGCACGGATGTACTTGAACTGACGCGCAGTAAACAGTTTGTATCGTATATATACAAAAATAAAAGTAGATCACTTACATTAGCGAAAATAGCGAGTATTTGCGATACTTCATTCAATAATCCCGATAATTATAACAAACTCAATAAATTCATTGAAACTCGTTTACATCCAATTTTAATTAATTAATCAAAAATATAATAAAACAACAAAATTTAAAATACTAAAAAATTATTGCGTAAAACGTAGTAAAAGTTTTTCTACCCCTATTGAAGAATATATTGCGATGATTGTATATTCTCTCACCTTGTCATTTGATCATTAAATGGGGCGTGAAAGAGAGAAACAAATTACTGAAATAGTACACAACAATTGGCATTTAGTATAAATTTTTCAGAAAAAATGCCACTCAATTTTGTTTATAAATAAAATCAATATTATGCTCAAATCACTTCGGATGAATTGTAAAATTCATGCTTTATAAAAAATAACCCTCGGAATATTTGTTTCATTCAACTTTTACAGAATACGAAAAGATATATGTTTTTATCATGTTTAATTGCATGGGGTACTAAAGTTTTTTTTTATATGCATGCACGCTCCCAATGCGAAGTATAAGACTTCTAAATAAAGGTCTATACAAATTTTTTTCTACAAAAACTGCTCGTTACACAGTCGCTTAACCTTCTTTTTAGTTATTCTGTCCTAGCCCAGGGTTGGTTGTTTCTCAATTAAGAAGAGCGTAATTGTCATGGAAACAGGATAAAAAAAAGTACTAAAGATATACGAATGTTATGTATAGTCATATGTATAGGATATGATTTTTTAGAGAAAAAAGGGTTCGATATGTTTTATTGAAAACATTTTTAGAACGGTATCCATGCATCGCTTTTGATGGCTTTACTATATATATCTTGCAAAAAGCTACTTATTTTTAATTGAATACATGATTGTAAAACTTCATCCGTTATTCTTCTTCGGAGTTTATTTTGTATTCGGTTCGTAGTTGAGAATGTTTGTTAGTTTTCTGATAGTTTGCGAGCCGATCCTGCCGACCCCTGTCCTAGTCTTATACTTTCTATCCCTTCTCTCCACGAACAAATGTGTAGTTTATGTTAATGAGTAAATAACAGTTAAGAAGTCCATATGCTTCACATGGGAGCAGACATGGTAATTAAAAAAAAAAGCATGACTAGGGATACGATTTTTTGAAGTAAGACATTAAATTAATCTATTGATTGAGTAGGCATTTACTTGGTAGAACTCCATACGGAAGAAAAAATAGTAAATGTATTTTTAATTCTACATAAATTATTTTATATATTTAAGCTATTTCCTTACGCCTTCGTCAGAACTAGGCGTAAGCCGAAATAGCTATCAACAAATATAAAATAATTTATGTAGAATTAAAATACATTGCTAGTTTTCTTTCCGTATTAAATTAATCGCTTTAATTGTATAAACTGACATTTTTTTACATCTATTGACGTGAAGAATTATTCGCTGTATAATCAGTCAAAAGTAACTATTTATATTAACTGTGGAATTAGAACAACAAAAAACATGTCTTAACAATAGATTTTTAATTAAACATACACCGGCTATAAAATATTTTCTGAGGAGGTCTAAAATTATAATCAAGCAATTGGGATAATAAAAAACGCATTTACTGACATCATTTAAAATCACGACAATTGTTGTGTAATAATCTACTCTCATATGATATATGACAGCCAATACTTAAGGTGTTGCCGTGCAAGGGGTGTATTATTACAAATTGTTTATGTGTGTAATCAAGATGGAAAATGGGAGTGTGGAAATGACGAAGAAAAAGAATATAAGATCATATTCCTACTTTGTCCGCCTACGACCTTGCCTTCGCTTAATGATAGATGGAGGAAAATTGAATGAAAAGTACGACTGCAAGAAATTTATGCTCTATTCTTTTTTCATTTTAATATTTTCGATAAATTCTGTGGAAAATTGTTTTTATATAAAAGTAAAATTGATAACTTTGTTCCCACTGGTTGAGGATTTACAGCACGGGTCGTCAAACTGTTCCGTAACGCCCACTAGTGAGCGGTAAAGGCTCCTGTGGTGGGCGTTGGGTGATATTTGCTTTTACTCCAAAATATCTTTTAATAGTTTGTTTCACAACTTTTCACAGCATGCTCAAGGTTCTAATTAATTATTGAATATGATTTTTAAAATTTCTCGTTGTATACGCACTCTTCTTATGTTTCAATTAAATGTTGGTTTTTAAACTTGTTTTTTCAAACTCCTAAATTCATTCAAGATTTTTTTCATCCATATACTGGATTGAAATATAGCGATATTGATGGGTGGCTAGGTAATTTTAAAATTAAAAACAAGCAAAAGTGGGCCGTAGACATATAAAGGTTGTCGACCTCTTTTATACTGTTGTTTATTGTGGATGGGTACTTGTGGACACGCTCACCAGGACGCTAATGAAGTTATATGGGACTGTCGTCAAATGAATTCCGAACGAGCAGAACTGCTTGTTGTGTCCATCCTCATAAGGGTCCAAGAGGCCACGCTGACTTGATTGCATTTCAAAAAATTGATATTTTATTTGGGGCTGTATAAACGACGGATGGTGGTGGGAAAAACTACCTTTTCAACCCCTACCCACGTCTGGTAGAACGAAAAAAATCTTTCCTTATTTTTTTATTCAAGGAATGAATATTTATGCTATAATTAAAAACCTTTTGTTTAATTTAGCTTAAAGATATTTCGCAATGAGACAAAACACGTGCCTCAAATTGAAGGTAACACAGGAATTATATAACTATAGGAATTAATGAAATTATGTTGGTTCAATGCTATTTTCACATTTTTAAAATTGGCTTTTGGTAAATACTTAAGGCTCGCGGTGTTTCGTATTACTAAATTTTTCCACCAAAACAAAAGAGATTTTTTAAAAGTCAACGATTCCAATTTTGTAAGTGAATAAAAGAACCGAAATAACTGATGCTTGGTATTTTGAATATTTAGCACAATTGAGTATTTATGTACATATTTTATAAAGCCATAAAGCACCCTTTCTATTGGTTTACCTGTTTTATTTTTGCTAATACTATCATGTCAATTCTACGTCATTTACAGATCTTGAAGGCGTCTCAAATAAAAGCTGTATCTTTTTATTCAATTAAAGCTGTTGAAAAAATCATTTTATCAATAACTTTTAGAAAAAAGCTGTTTGGTAAGTGTTTTGGAAAAATCTTCTTGCAAAAGTGCACGAATGTTAATATGCAGACAACGCTGTCATATTTTCAAAGTAAGAACCAATCAGTTCACAGTCAGTATTCGTAAAGAGTATTTTTCTGCAAAGACTTGAATGTATGAAGGAGATTAATAATATATGATATTGATTAAATATGTTAGAAATATACAGAAGACTAAAAAAAAATGTTTTAATACATATAGATAATATCTGGGTGTACAAGTTGGTTGTCCCACCACCCTTCTATTTGTATGCAGCCGTTCTTCACGGCTGCCTTCCAAACGAATTTACACCGTGTTGACAAATAAAATTAATAAAACAACTGATCTTATGTTTAAACATAGTTCTGACGATGGCATAAGCCGAAGTAGCTATCAACCATATACATATAATATAATTTCTGTAGAACAAAAATATATTATACGGAAAGAAAAATAACAATTTTTTTAATTCTACATAAATTATTTTATATATTTGTTGATAGCTATTTCGGCATACGCCTTCGTCAGAACTATGTTTAAAACGTGTATTAGAGATAGCTTATATACCTTTGCTAGACAGGGTGCCCCCCACATAATCTCTTTCTGTTGAAACCATACCTACGTCACATGAAATCTTTTTTATTATGATATCTTACGTCGTATTAGTCCGGTCCGTGGCGCAGTGTCAAAGCTTGATGGCTTGCGTGCCGGACCGCCCGAGTTCGATTTCCGGAACGAACGGATTTTTTCAGTCGATAAATCTGTTCAAAGGCATGGGTTTTTGTGTTGTTGAAAATCCCTTCCCACCTTTCCAATCCCAAAGAGCGACGCATAGTGACTGTGATTAGCTAATCACTAGTCCTTTCCTAGTCCTCGTATCCTTTCTATCCCTACTCTCTTCGAAAAAGAGAGGTTGAGCAACTGAGTAACAAGCAGTTCTCGTCGAAAAATATATACATATGTTGAGATAAACTCCGTGAGGAGTCTATATGCTCCATGTTGAGAGCGGTCATGGACATTAAAAAAAATCTTACTAAAATAAAAAAACACCTTTTACAACTATGAGTAATATTTAAAATAGTATGTCCAATATGAAGCACCCTCCAGTGTGATGTGTCGATATGCTGGAAAATTTCTATGTTGTGCTTTTACTATCAGTTGAATAGTAAACTGGTGGTAGAAACATTGTATGAATACCAATAATAATAATTGATATACGTAATAAAATATTTTCTTAAAAATCCAGTGAAGTAATTAAGTAATCCAGTGAAAAATTAAAAGTAATTTTGTGAGAATATATACAGGCAAACAATATTTTTTATTATTCTTTAACCAACCACTTGTCGACTTAAAATACTGTTAAAATTAAAAACACATTTATCGTCTAATTAAAGGTTTAAAATAATACTTCTTGGAGTTCTCTGAAAATCTTTAATTATTAATAATGGTCTTAATAATTGATAATTATTTAGTATCCAAAGTAGTAGCCATTTTAAGATTTACATTTTTTTTAATGCGTATACATATTTGATTCTTAATGTATTTTCTATACTTAATTCTTTTATAGATTCAACGCGAAATATAGATTAAACCCTACAGCCACGGTGAATTATCAGTATAAGGATACTTAAACAGCGTAGTACCGAGCAAAGTGGTCGCCTTAATCATATCTACAACCCGACTTCTAAAAAACATCCTTTTTTCAACAAGATTGACTGTTGAAAGAAGGATAGTTTTTTTCTAGAGACAGTGTATAGTTTCACTTACTAATAAAAGAAAAATAACATTCTCACAGGAATATATTTTGCAATATTTGTGATGGTATTATCGACGTCCGTACGCGGTGGCCATCAGTGGCCTTACGGTACTGGAGTGGTTTTAATACCACTTAAGCTAAGTGGTTGAGTTAGTAAAATTTTCTTTTTTCCTTTCTCTCAACCACCACAGTGCATGGTTACAAGATCATTATCGTGATACGGTAAGAAAAATAACAATGTATTTTAGTTCAACATAAATTATTTTATATATTTGTTGGTAGCTATTTCGGCTTACGCCTTCGTCAGAACTAATTTATGTAGAACTAAAATGCATTGTTATTTTTCTTACCGTATTATAATGGAGTTCTACCAAGTAAATGCCTACTCAATCAATAAAAATCATTATCGTGCATTGGTTCAAGTAAATTTGTTTTTTTTTCGACCGTATAGCGTTATGAAAGGTGGCTGTAAAACTTCGGCTCAATGTACATAACGGGAGGTGACGGGACAGCCAACTTGTCCAAATTATATATTTATTATATAACGAAGACTTAAAATACAGTTTACATTATTATCTTGACAATTATGCATTTCTTAAATTGTAAAAGCTAAATAAAAAATAAAGCACTACTAATCTTTTAAAGAGATATTGTAAATAAATACAAATATGAGATATTCATTACATATTTTTTTGTTATAAACGTAACCCAAAAACTAGATTTCAACAGCTTATTAATTAAATGATTATATTAACTCTAAAAATATTTTTTTACATGTTTCATGGTTAGACAGTGAGTTGGTAAATGTACATGTTAAACACATTGGCTGCGGGGAAATCTAGACATGTGGAGAAACAACGCGTATTCTATATTCCCGAAGCCAATGTGTTATTATGAAATACTGTCCCCAATTATTAGGTAACTGAGCTTCAAAGTAAACCTAAAATTTCTTCAATACTTAAAAAAAGGACATGGAAAATCTTTCAGGTCAATACTTTAAGCACCTGTATAAATTTCTGTAAGCTTCATAGTATATATTTTTATTAAAAAAATGACACATCGGTTTTGGTTAAATAATTATGATTGGTATCGTTGTATATGTTACAGTGAAACTGTATTTTTAGTGAAAATGTATCAAGTAATAGATTTGTATGAGAACATGATTTCACTGGTCACGATCATTCAAATTATAAAGTCGATGATTTGCCGGCCTAAAATATTGGTTTGCTTTAATGAAACAAAATCAGCAAGTTTTCCCTTTCATAAAAAGAGAACCAAAGTAAAACACAGACAAACATTGGGCTGAAGGTAAGGCGGTCAAATTTAATTTCAATGACAGCTTGGAGAAGAATATATTTTCACTGAGTATACAGTTTCACTGTAACATATAATACAATATCTAATGCAATATGTAATAATATACATACATCGAACGCGAATGTGCGATTTTAGTCACGGCTCTGTATTAAATCCATGGCGATTTATTATATAAGCGGAATATTAAGTTTCATCTAATCACTTACGGACACAATACATTTTGTTTGTAGGATCACTTCCTTTTTAATACATTAAGGAAATGACATTAATGTTTTACAGCAGGGCAGAACCCAGATCAATTCAAAATGATATTTTTTTTACAAATCGACACTTCTAATTTTCTTCAAAAGAACATCCATCGGATAAAGCTCGAGCTAAATCGAAAAAATATCCGCATTTTTTTGTTTTATAAACGCCCTCCATCGGAAAATTTTTATGCCGAGAAATTTACAGTGCTTTTGTTCAGGAATATTCCTTCTTCGGCTTCTACTTATTGATGTCATTTCAATCACTATTTACTCGAACTCTTTGATTTTTTTAAATATAAATAATGCTCAAATATCAATCGAATAGAACGGCAATACTTTTAAAATCATTAATTTTTTGAAATTAAAAAAGTTTATACACTGCAGTGGTTCTCATGTGCGGCCACCAGAGAATTTTGCTGCGGCCACCAGCTTGATAGTTAATATTGATATTTAATAAAAATGTCTTTTAACAAGTTAATTTGTTAACAATGACACTGAAAATTTTATATTTTGGATGCATTGTATTGTGCATCAAGAATTGTAAGTTCGTAAAAACTGAAATAAATACATGTTTAAATATTTTTGAAAAAAAAAGAAATTTGGTGCGGCCACCAGACATTGATGACAGACTGCTGATGTTCCTAATGCGGCCACAGCCAAATTCTACGTGAGAACCACTGTTATACAGTGAATAGTATTTTTTTGAACATTTTAAAGAAAATTTGTATGTCGATTTTTTTAGCAGCTTATAAACATGTCATAAATATAATCAAAATTCTATAAAAAAAATATCAAGTGGTACAATAATACCGTGGCTACCGTAATACAGTGTGGCTTAATGTTTAATCGATCAAGTTTAATGTAGTAAATTGGTTCAGTCAACAATTTAGTTTACGGCTGATCAACACGATAATATATTACAGAAAAGATGCAACCTGAGCCTAGAAGTTATAGTTAGATTTATAATTCAATGACAAGATGAATAGTAATAAATGAAAGGCATTATTTATGGAATAAAAGACTCGGTATCTTCTGCCCGTGAATATGATGACTTTACGATCTCAATGATGGTATTTTGATACGCTTTATATTGTCCCCCAATTGATTTGGTTGACCTTTTATTTACGACAAGAAAACAAAACAAACTGGAGTTGAAAGATAATGATATTAGTTTATCCATGTTATTTATTTGCGACATAATTGGCATTGATGAATCATTTCTGTGAAGTACAACTTGTTTGCCAGTTCGTTAGTTATAATGTTGCCATAATGAACAGCTGTTTTTTCGTTTTAATGTTATTGTATTATGTATTTGTTCGGCTGTGACTAATATTGAAGAAGTGGACATTTTGAAAAAATAAAAAAGTCATGATTCATTGGTAGTTCTTTTTTTATTACATAGAATAAAATATTTCTTTAAGACCGTTGTTTTATAGAAGCAAACATTCTCTTACAAGATCCTACTTAATTAATATTTTAGGAATAAGACAGAAGGTGCTTGATGGGATCTCAATATCAAATGTAAATCGTTTGAATTTTGTACTTCTCCATGAGTTATGCCTGAAGATACCAAAAGGCGAAACACGGGTCGTTAGCGACAAAACTCATGAAACCCTACTTAATACTTAATTCTATGATAATAATGAAATATCGATAAACTTAATAATATGAACAATACTAGTATTTTTACCAAGATTGAATTGATAAAAAGCAATTGCCTAAAAGCTTATTTAATTATTAGATGTCAGCTAGTAGGTTAGGTTAGGTTAAATTTATTATTCTCATATTAAAAAAAACTTCCATTTATACTTAATAATTAGCACGTGATGAAATTTTAAATGTGTGGATACCGATGTTCAAGATACTACACTTTAGAATTGATATAAGCGCTGAAAATATAAGTTAAATTATTTGGTGAGCTTCATAACATTCATAGTTACATATTTACAAGTGAAAGAAAAACGATTCGACAAAATGAAAATGCAATTACCGGCGAAGGTCGGCGCAGGCTCTGGCGCCGCTCTAGTCTTTGGACTTCTCTTTGGATGGGTGGCCTTCCCCAAGATATTGCGGAGCCAGATAACAAAGGTACAGTTTTTCATCAGTCGTAAGTTTTCTTTTCATTCTAAAATAAATTTATTTGACAGTTTGAAATCTAATCATTTGAACGCCGGCTAGATGAGAAAAATAATAATCCGAAGTAATCTTCGTTGAGAGTTTTTAAAGTACGATTTTTTGAAACTATTATCAGTAGATAATGCCTCTGACTACATGCTTACATTTTCCATAATAGCAGAGTCGTATATGCTATTCCTTGAATTGAAACATTCATACATTAATTATTCTGATAATAGATGTATATTTGTAATATTTAATACAGATTGGTACACCTTGTCTGACCCTGAAAATATAAATTCATGACAATTCTCTTTTTAATGCTATTCTTCTTTCTTCACCCACTCCAAAGAGAGAGATTGATCGACTGACTTTTAACAACCTCTAGAGCAGTGGTTCTCATGTGCGGCCACGGTGGCCGCACATGAGAATCATTTCTTTTTAATTCTTTTTAACAGTCTAAATATTATCATATGACAACAATATTTTATAACGTGTTGTTAACAAGTTCATTAATGAGCAGTAAATAATTAATACGGCTTAAATTAATTGCCATTTACAAGTAAATACTAACGTTACGCAGATATCCCATATTAACTGTTAATCATAACCTATCTAATACGCGATCATGCATTTAATTGTCCATATCAAATGACTGCTTATCGATATCTTAACTCACTTAAATGAGATGTCATTTAAGAAACCATATGCATAAGTTAATTAAGCCAAATTTAAGTTAAGCTAAAAGAAAAATTAAGACAGCTATCTTACTATTCCGTATATAACTACCAAGCGGTGCCTCCAAGATTCATTGACTCCCATCAATCTTTTTATGACATCCTGAAGTCCCAAGTCATTCCAACTAGGGTTAGCAATTTCGTTGTTACCGAAAACTGAACCCTGGTATACCTAAACCTTTTTTGAGGCTGTATATACGTTCCATGGAAAATCACACAAAAAAAGCTATTACTTAATGTGGGAACATAATATGTACAAGGACGCACGTGTCAAGGTCACATTGCAATAAACAGGTGACACACTGGATTTTGCACGTACAGTATGTGAACAACGCGTAGTAGTTATGTTTTTTTCCATATAAACGTTTATATAGTACCAAATTATATTTAAATATTGCCAACAAGAGGCTTGAGTGTTTTGGTTTAATGATTTATCGGAAATAAGCAAAATTGAATCATTAATGAATTCACATATTTGTTTTCAACGAACATTTAAAATCTGTAGTTTTGATAGAGTAACGTTTATTTTTTGATGTGTGACGTAGGTTTTCGTCTGTCTGGACTCCCACTTTAACTATGTATGTATTCAGTGTTTGGACGTTACATTTTGATATTTATCTACTGGTTTGTATTGTAGCAAATGACATTGGCGAAAGGTACGGATATCCGAGAAATGTGGAGCAAGGTTCCATTTCCACTGGACTTCAAAATCTACCTCTTCAACTGTACCAATGTCCCGGATGTGATGAAGGGGGCAAAACCGATTGTCCAGGAGATTGGGCCATACCATTATGAGTAAGTATTATTTGATCTCTATCAGAGAAATCATGAAGGAATATGTTAGATAGAAACCGTAAAGCATTTTTAAACCCAACACATCGATACTGCTATGTAAACTCTTACATTGTAACAGGTTGTTTGTTATGTATTCTAGTTTCTGTTTTTAAAAAAATATATTTTTTATTACAACTTTTGGGGTGGCCAATAATTGAATCTTTTGGTGGCCAACAATTGCAGAAAGTGGCCCATAATTGTAGTTTTGTACCATTTTTTTACTATCAAAATCTTTTTTTACATATTTTAAAAATTGATTATTATAAAAAAATCAACAAACAAGCACACAGTATTTTTTTTATTCTGCCTCTTCTATGATAAGTGTCTAATGCTGAAAAAAAGTGGCTGACAATTGTAGGTTTTACCCTACTTCTTTAAATATTTGTTTTGACTCAATCGATATTATGTGTGATGATTGAATCATAATGTCGGTCCCTGTGGTCTAGTGGCAAGAGCTTTGTCCTAGCGATCGGGGGGCCCGGGCTCAATCCCCGGCAAGGTCAGATTTTTTCAATTGAAAAAAAGAGATCTTGGGCTGGGTGTATGTTATTTATCGTTGATTTTGTGCACAACTGATACATTATTTACCATCGAGTTAATCTCGTATGACTTTCACAACTCAGAATATTTGGCGCATTGGCGTAAGCTGTAATGCCAAATATTAAAAAAAAAAAAAAATAATAATATAGATTGAGTTAAAGCTATTGACATTTGTAGTTAACTTTTCATCTGCGAATCCTATTGTAGCTGTAGGCCTTAATGCTAAGAGTGCATATGTCAGAGTTTAGCTATTTGGACTTAAGAAGCAGAAAATATACTAACATACTTTTTTATGCTAGAAATTTCTATATTATTCCATTTAAATGAATGAAATATAATCACAGCTAATTTGTATGTCAAAATAATGTTGCAGCATCACCAAGAAATGTCCATGTCCACATACATATGTACATAGATGATCTGAAGTTGAGATTTATTAGTGTAAGAAGTGTCTATGATTACTTAAACAGTTCATTGCAAAAAATCACCACAGTACTAGACTTTATAGATACCTTAAATTTCAATAAACTTTCAGAAACACATTGCCAAAGTATTTTTAATAACAAACAATTGCCTATACTGAACAATTATTTTTACAATTTGAAAGTACATAGTACTTCTCATATTAGACCCCAGAATTAAAATAATTATTTTAAAATCTGAATCGACGGATTATTTGTTTAAACTGTTCATAGTAAAATACAGTGGTTCTCATGTGCGGCCACCAGAAGATTTGACTGCGGCCACCAACAGCTTCATAGAAAACTATTGATATTAAAAAAAATGTGGCTTAACAAGTTAATTTCTCAAGAAAGACTATGAAAATGAAATGTTTTGTATACAATCAAAACCAATAGTAAATTGACAACCATGTCTAGTTCCATTAGTTCCAGACACCTCAAACTATTTGAACCTCTAAAATTGATACTTTTCCCAAATTAAATAATCAATAGTAAAAACATCAACCAATGTAATACTGCTGTTTCAGGATGTACGCCCAATAATAAATAGGGTATAGGAGGAAATAATGTTGAGTACTCTTGGCATAGTAAAGATTCTGTTGAATATAATGGAAAATCTATATTAATATTAAAATAATGTGTTCGGATATTCAAAACTCAAGTAACAGGATGAAATATAGAAGCTTGTAAAAGGGAAATTCAATACGTTAACCTTTTTTTTGTCTACAGTTACTTACTTAGTTATTCACTATGAAAATTTCATGCTTTGAAAGCGAGAAAAAAATTGAAAGCTTTTTAAATTTTCCATATCCCAGCAGCATGGCGCTTTACATTTTATTTTCCGTCATAATTTCGTAAATTAGTTTATTTCAAGCAGCCGGAGACTAGTTTCCCCCCCAATTTTTTACTATTCAAAGTGCCAGCAGGGAAAAGTAATTTTCAAACTTTTCCGCGTGACGTTGGAAATGCGGTATGATGCGACAAAGCCTGTGTTTATTAGTTGAAAAAACAGAGGAAAATGTGCCAGCTACATTGTAAAGGTGAAATGTCACTAGATTAATAACAATGTAATTTTTAAGCAGAGGACGAGCTCTCCTCAGAGTAAATTCATATGTAACGTAGTAATTTTTGCATCTGTTCTTAACTTTTTTCCTGACTGAGTAGTGTATATGTCACAGTCTCCATACTGTCATTGAAATTATATTTGATCGCCCTATCCTCAGCCCTATGTTTGTGTGTGTTTTTCTTTCGTTCTCTTTTTATGAAAGGGGCAAATCATCGACTTGTTGTTATACAAATCTATCACTTGATACATTTTCACTGAAAATACAGTTTCACTGTAACATATATATGTATATATTTGGGTGTACAAATTTGGTTGTCCCACCACTTCCCGCCGTGTGTATGTCACCACCAGCCAGAGCACTCTGAGCTAATTTCTGTGCAGCCCTCCATTCGTTACACATATTATTATTCAAATGGTTTTTAAAAGACTTTTACAGCGTTAGCCGAGAGTTCAATAATCACTGCATCTCTGTATCAGGCCAAGTAAGTGAGTAGTTAATTCGTTTCTTCTCTTGGTCGTTTAGCGTTATCGAAGGCGACTGCGAACAACGGCTGCATAAACATAACGGGAGGAGGTGGAACAACTAACGTGTTCACCCACATATGTGTATACTCGCAATGTGGAGCATATATGCTCCTGATAGAGCTCATCTCATCTTAACTACGATAACTGCTCGTCACTCAGTTGCTCTACTTCTTTTTCAGTTCATTTTTCAATATATATTTGGATTAGTAAGTTGTTTGTCCCATCACCCTCCGTTATGTGTATGTAGCTGTTTTTCACAGCCGCCTTCCATAGCGCTATAAGATTAAGAAAAGAATCGAATTAACTCCTCACTAACTTTGCCCCTTTAGAGAGCTGCACGTGACTGATCTTTTAACCATGCACTTAAGGCAGTATTCTGGTCTAGGATTTTGGAGAAATTATTTTTTTTATCAAAGTTCAAACCTTTAATAATATGCACTTTCAAGGACTTTTCGAAATTCCGTGTATTTTCAGAGATACAGCTACTTTAGTGACGTAGTATCTAACGATACGGCAGGAATTTTTCGACTACCTGAACTCGGGTTCCCTTGTAAAAAAATATTTATTGAAAATTATATAAAGGGAGTGGTAAGAACACATAATAGTCAAAAAAATGCAACTTACTATATCTGAAAATAAAAATATCACAAAAAAACACTTGAAAAGTGTCCAAGGTTACCCGAATTGACTGTAATTTGTTTATAGTGAGAAGACCTGGATTCGGTTTCCCTCGTTAAATGAGAGGGAACCTCTGTCCGTCACTCTAGGTGATAGGGATTAGGGATAGGATATGGAAAATAGGATGCTCAGTGAAACTATCTCAAAGTGTCAAACAATAGTGCAAAGGACACACACATTTATTTATAAATTAAATACAAGAAGTTATTACATGAGGTTACATTAAGAAAATACTAGAAGTTACTGTTCAGGAATTTAAGACCAAGACCAAGACCAAACGATGCGCGACGAATATATAGGCGACGGCTATATGGCGACGATTATAGCCAACGGTTGGCAGCCAGAACGATTGGCGATTTCGCGGTACCGGTTTTAGGATCTGGGAATAGCGGATTCCAGGGGGAGAAGAAGATTTCGAGTCTGGTAACACCGCTCAAGACTTGGCTTTCGCCAAGATTTACAACTCGCAAAGTGCTTCCCAGAGCTCTAGTCTCTGACTGGGGAAGGTTTCCCGGAACAGAGGGCAACTATTCCAACTCCTTAATTATGGCGCGGCTAGGGCCGTCGACCAAGTTAAAGGCTTTATATGGCTTTAATAGTGCACACTCCAAGTTACCGTAGAAACCTGACAGACCGAATGAATTAAAAATGCGCTCTTATGTGCCCCATATCGTTCGGTTGTAGCGAGCGATGCCTCCATAAAAGGTGGTCTGAGTGGAGCAGAAGTTGCGTCTACTGTACCATTTAGAGGAGGCTGCGTGAAATACCACGTATCTTACGCAGCCCGGGTGAAAGAGATAGAGCGATAGTTAGAGCGAGAACGCTGCTCCATACCTATCTCAGGTGTCGTTGCGCCTGGATGTCGCTTTAGCAAAGATTTAAGGGAGAGAGAGATAGAGCGATAGTTAGAGCGAGAACGCTGCTCCATACCTATCTCAGGTGTCGTTGCACCTGGATGTCGCTTGTTCCTTTTCAAAATTTAACGGTTGTTTTCTTACCCTATATTGGATCCCTTTAGATTTCAATATAGGGCTTGTTAGACTGAATTTAATGTCCTGATATTGGTTTAACTCATAGACTGAGGTGACAATTAGACCGTTCGAGAGAGTTCTGATGACCTTACACATATGGCGGTATCAATAGTATTAGCAGAAAAACATGTGGATTGATTTTCTATAGTAAATATTTCATCCCCGGAAATATTCTAGGCGTAAAATAACGTCTGTTGCTATACAAAGGAATAACAAGATAAAACAATACAGTTTTCAATTTTATATCCACTAAAAATGTCGATAATTTAATCAGTTTTAACCATGCGACCCTCGAGCAATCTGAGAATTGATTATCTGGCTATTCTCCCACAAAGGTTGTGCATCGCTGATCCAAAGAAATTTCGATTGCCTCGCCCGATCCTTGCCACGTTATTGCCGAATTCATCTTGACACCTCCTAGTATTTTAAGACATCAGCACTCTCTCGAACGGTCTATATTTCACCTCAGTCTATGAGTTCAAGACAATATCAGGATATCAATTCAGTCTTATAATACTCTATAGTGGAATTTAAAGCGATTTCAATATAAAGTAATTTCTAAATTTGTAAAGCCGACATTTGAGGGCGACGTCTCCGGATGAGACCTGCGGACGTCCCGCTCTAAAATGTCTTGTCTCTGTTACGCCCTGGCTGCGTGAGATACGTAGTATTACACGCAGACTCCGCTGTACCAAAAAAATGGCACAGATGACGCATACTTAACCGAATGCTGCTACGTTCGCCTCACGAACGAACGGAGATACGCCGGCTACAAGCGAACGCTGGAGCGCAGATAACATCGTAATTTCTCTCAGAAAGTCAGTCAGAATTGGAAAGCGAAGATTGCGCTTTGATTGTACATCTGTTGGGTAAAGCTTATGCACGGACCGAGTTTAACTCTCCACAATAAGTTCCTCAGGTCGCCCTTCAAGCCACTAATCGTCTTTCTAATACGTTTAAATCCTGATATTGCCTTTGTAAAGGCGAGAAGGTCGAATCATTATTGTTGCAACCTTTAAATTAAATTCTATATGTAAATCGTAATTGTATAACCTGTTCTGAAGACAAATAAATAGTGCGTATGCTATTTGCACTGTGTAACCCTTTGAGATTGTTTTCTTAATTAGAGCACCCCTCCTTTCTCACCTCCAAGTCCAATTTCCTCATCCCGAGAGTGACCGACAGGGAGGCACGTCCTCTTTTCCGAGAGGGCTGAGATTGAAGTCGTCTCAATTGGCGCCCCACTTTAGTTAGTCGTTATCCTTCTTTCAAACTCTACGGTCGTCTCCGCTCCTGCCTCGGCAGGCAGGAGACCAATTTAATCGTTTAGGCCTGTTGGTCCTTTTTAATTGTAATTGTACTTGCAATTGTATATCTGTGTTTTTTTTGTAACCGACAATCAATATTGTGAAAATAAACTCGCCAACTCTGGGATAGAGTTTGGCCAAGAGAAACCGATTGAAATCTTTGCGAGAGACACCTTTCTCCCCATCCTGTCCCTAAGTTCCGTCGACGTACGTCTTAGAATGACGCTGTCTGACGCAGTCAGATTGGGAAGAAACCCTGGTCGTCTCAATCTGTATGATAAAAAGATTTTGAAAACAAATGGTTACTTTTGTTATAGGGAATGGAAAGAAAAAGTTAACTTGATTGACATCGAAGAGGAAGACGCCCTCTATTACAATAGAAGAGATACTTTTATATTCAATAAAGAAAAGTCCGGCCCTGGACTGACAGGAAATGAGATTATAATTATACCTCATGTAATCATCATGGTAGGTGTATTTTTTAATGTAATATAATATCTAAGTGTGGCACGTGTTGAACCAGAAATCTTTCTTGTGAATCGGCTGGGTGCTCAAAGGTTCGATTCACTAAATCGACATTTTCAAGTATGTCAAATAATAAATCTGAATACAATACAAATCAGAAGCATTGAAAATACTCTTTTTTATAAATTTCTTCGTTATATTTTTTGTCGGTAAAGTTTAACCTTTTCTTTACGGTGCTAAATAAAACATCTGATCCGGTGATGTGTAGTCACTCCACTTCACGCAAAGATGGTGTTACAATGGTGATTTGTAGGATTTATCATTTATGCAATTAATCACCATAAAATTTGAATCGTTTCAATTTTTTACTTTTCCATGAGTTTTTTCGCTTACGACATAGGTTTCACCTTTCGGTATCTTCAGGTATTTAAAGTGCACGAATATACTTGAATTGACGATGCCGAAAGGTGAAACCTAGGTCATTATTGACAAAAATCATAGAAAAGTACGAAATTCAAATTTGATATTGAAATTCCATCAAGCACCTTCAGTCAAAATCTTAAATTAAGTCACCATACAAATTATATCTTTGCATGGAGCGAAGTGACCATGCATCAGTAGATCGGTGTGGTTCTAAGGGACCGCAAAGTAAAGGTTAATAATGTGTCGTCTCAAAAAGTTCCCTTCTTGCATACTTTGTCCCGTGGTTGAAATTGATTGAATAACTTTTCTATAGTATATCAATCTAATTCCGTTTGCATTGTGAAGCTCTACCAAATATATGTCGATTTATATTTTCTTTTCGTAGACCACTGCGTATACGGTTGCGTTGGAAAAGCCAGCGATGCTAAACCTTGTGGGAAAGGCAATACACGGCATATACGACGAGCCGGATTCCGTGTTTGTCACAGCAAAAGCAAAGGACCTACTATTTGATGGAATAGTCATCAATTGTGATAGGACTGATTTTGCTCCAAAAGCTGTCTGCACGGCCATGAAGAAAGAAGCTAAGGATCTTGAGCAGTTTGGCAAGAATCAGTTTAGATTTTCTTTCTTCGGCCAGGTATCGATAAATTTACTTAATATTATTTTATAACTCAACCAAAATTTCCTTAATTCCATCTACCATCTTAATTTTATATGGTAATAATAAGTTATTGAATGTGACAAATTGATTTGATGTATTCTTGAAGTAAAAGATAATCTGGGTTTTTACTAAGTGGGAATAAATGTAAAATTAGTATTGTAAAATTAGTGTCGTAAGATGGTGGAACAGAGAAGAAGATGTATTGTGTACCCTGTCTAAACGGTATATATACAATATCTAATGCACGTTTAAAACATAGTTCTGATGAGGGCGTTAGCCGAAATAGCTATCAACAAATATATAAAATAATTTCCGTAGAATTAAAATACATTGTTATTTTTCTCACCGTAATATTGAAATTAACAGGTCATTTCAATTATTTATTATTAAATTGGTTTTCAGAAAAATGGTTCCATAGAAGTCCCTAAATTTAAGGTCTTGAGAGGAATCAAGAACAGTAAGGACTTAGGCAAAGTTGTCGAATTCAATGGAGAAACATCCCAGACGATCTGGGGTGGTCCAGAGTGCAATGACTTTGGAGGAACTGACGCCACTATATTTCCACCATTCCTCACTGAGAAAGATGAACTGCTTTCGTTCACTCCAGATATTTGCAGGTGAAAAATATGGGTTGGGTTCCATTTGTACTACATTCATGCGGCTGTAATCTTTGTTTTTTTAATCAGCATGTATGTCATGATTCCTTATGATATTTATACTGTCAATACTTGGTGGAAAATCATTATATTATAAAATAATAAGACATTTTTCGTACTTATTCCACAATCAAAGCTAGCATCATTAATCGCGAGCATTTTCAATTGTGTCAAGATTACTGGTGGTCGCCTAACTTTTCAAAAACATGGCTCGATGATGCATTAATAATAAGAAAATGTAAATATAAAAGTTAGGAATAAGGTAATAAAAGTATTTTATTCCACGAGATCGATTATATTTACTCGATAGATTTGATGAGTGTCAACAATATAACAGATTTCATGAGTAAATCTGAAACTACTCGAGTACTCGAGTATTTTAGTAAAATAGAGACGTCGAGTAATTGGAGTCTTTAGGTGCCACTCATTGAGTAGTGACATCAAATGTACATATGTACATACATTTTATAGCGCCTTGCCCAAATCCACCTTGTTACTAGGTAAAATCTTTTAAAATTTACCCACAGAGTCACAATGTAAATTAATACCAATTAAACAAAAAATTTGAATATATCTTTATTTTCATGATTCGTAGATCCCTGGGCGCCTGGTATGACAGGAAGTCCGTTTACAGTGGAATCCCTGGCAACAGATACATCTCAAACCTCGGAGATCTAGAGAATGAGCCCAAGTGGCAATGCTTCTGCGACACTCCTGACACCTGCCCGGGAAAGGGGCTGATGGACGTCACCAAATGCGTCAGGGCACCGCTGATCGTCTCCATGCCTCACTTCTTGGGGACCGATGTCTCCGTACAAGAAGCTGTCAAAGGACTGCGACCAGATTTGGAAGCGCACGGAATCTTTGTTGATTTTGAACCGGTATAGTTTTTATATACAAATTCCACATAACTCATGAATAAGTACAAAATTCAATCGATTCAAACTTACAATAGTTCAAAAATGTTCAATAAAATGATGAGCCATAGATTTTCGGAATATATCATAATAAACGACTGAGATGTTGCCAGTTTTAAAAAATATGGAGGATCCCCGGTATATCGTTTTTTTAAATATTACTCCAAAATAAAGATCAATACGATAACGATATATCAATATAAAATTGCACTGTTCATAAATTCTACGAATTTAAATGAAAATCAAAAAGTATAGTAATTATTGTTGTTTTATTACAGTTATCTGGAACTCCCTTGCAAGCCAGGAAACGTCTGCAGTTCAACATAAAGCTGCAGAAGATTGAAAAGCTTGAACTTTTTAAAAATTTACCTGATACTCTTATACCAATTTTTTGGGTGGAAGAGGTAAGTATTTTTGTACTTGTTAACAAATATAGTATACTAAAGGCGAAAATCAAAAAGGAGAAAGATTTTTTCACAACACTTTCATAGCAAAATTATTCTTTGTGAAACGGTTGATATACATACTGATCAGCACATACGTGGTTCTCCGTGACGGATTTCTGTTATCACATGAATAATAACTTTAGCTCTAGGGTACTCAGACTTGAAACCAACGCCACCTTTAACAGCTCCCTAGAGTCTGTATTTCATAGGCTATAATTTAGCACGTTACTCATGCTTATTTTTTTCTAGTTGCAGCAGGAAAATTCGCCAATACTTGGTTCATATATTATTCATACCTGAATTATTTTTCAACATTTACTTAACCACAAGGATATATGTATGAGTGTGTTCAAAGTCCACAAAGATCGTCTGACATTCATAAACGAGATAGAAAACCCAATAAATAGAATCACATATAGGTGCGACCCGGTGTAAGACTTAGTATAATCGTGCAAATGTGCGGGCCTCGGCTTAACGCGACCTGCGAAAATGCCGCACACGTGCGGCGCCCGGCGTAAAGCGGTTAATGATGAAGGAGGTCGACTGTAGACGCTTGTGGGAATTTTCACCGTTTAAACTTTTCGGCATCTTCAGGCATTTCAATTACACGGATGAACTAGAACTGAAGCGTAGTAAATAGTTGGTATCGCTTATATACAAACCCTACATGAACACTAATCGTTAGTGTCAAACTCATGGAAAGATACAAAATTTAAGCAATTTAAATTTGATATTGAAATTTAATCAACCACCTTCAGTCAAAATTTTCAATTATATTTTAGTATTATAAAGATAATAATTTTGACCGCTAGGGCGTTGCACTGAACGCGACATTCGTGAAGATGCTGGACAGCCAACTCTTCAGAACTCTACGGATAGTCGGCGTGCTGAAGTGGTCGCTGGTCTGCTGCGGAGGCATAGGAGTATTGGCGTCGGCCTTGCTGCACTACCGGGAGCGCATCATGAAGTTCGCGGTGACGCCAGCCTCTGCTGAGGCCAGGAACGCGCCCAACGGAACAGTTCTACATCCACCGAGGCCGCAACTCACGAAGTCGTTTGAAAATGGCAATGGGGTAGAAAGATTCTGATGCGGATGAAGAATATGATTTTTTTTACAGTAGTTTGAAAGTGGGTTAAAATATAAAAGTAAACTAAAATAAGCTTAAATAGGCTTAAATAAGTAGAATTGATTTAATAACGCCCTTTGTAAGTGTCATAAAAGCTACTGTGGGCTTAAATTTGAAATTTTATGATTGAGAGATTTTCCGGTAGAAATTCTTAATTCTTGAAAGTCTTGGTAAAATGTTTTATAATCACTTTTAAGGTGTTAACTGTCACTTCATGGTTGAAAGCAGGGCTGTGGAGTCGGTAAAAAAAAGTTCGACTCCGTCTTCAGCATTTACCAAAACCACGACTCCGACTCCGACTCCAACATTTACCAAAAACACGACTCCGACTCCGACTAAAAAAGTTTAATATCGTCACTTTTTTTTGCCTTATTTTCCTATTTATGTGTATTCAATTAAATATCAACCCTACCAATTCGGCCAATAGCCAAATTTGACATATTATATTCAAAAACAAAAAGTTCAAACTTTTCAAAATTTCTGACTCCGAGTACGACTCCGGCCAAATCGCCGCGACGACTCCGACTCCGACTTCACAGCCCTGATTGAAATGCATTATTTAACCACTTCAGTACCGAGCAAAATGGTCGCATTGATCATATCTACCACCCGAATTCTAATAAATCCTTTTGTCGGCAAGATTGACTGATGAAGGAAGTACAATTTTTTCTAGAGACAGTGTATAAATGTCACTAGCTACATATGTATGAAAAGAAAAATACCATAAGAGTTCTCATAGGAAGATTTTTCAAATATATTTTGCAATATTTGTGACGGTATTCGTGACATCCGTACGTGGCGGCCACCAGTGGCTTTATGGTTCTGAAGTGTTTAAATAAAGAAAACTTACTATATCGTTCTACTTCCGCAAATAATATTCTGATAACGATCAGAACCAGTTTCACTCATGGCGAGCATTGTCACTGATCTTTATCAGAGTATCAGAGTGATCTTTGTTGAAGTATACATAATTATATGATGTGTTTAACTCATATACATGAATACTATAACTAACATGGGCCAAGTAGAGAAGTGTAGATTTTTTGACAAATTGAATTGTCTTTATGGGTGAGTTATACATTTTCCAATTCGAGCTTTTTATATTGGAAGATTGATTATATTTATTTATCTAGTTGAAAGCTTATGGATTATAAAATTTGTAATGACTTATGTAAAAGTATATAATATGAACACACACACATATTTATTATAATATAAATAAAAAACCTTTTAATCATGATTTTTTGAACTGCTACAGAAATATTCGAAGTAATTCTTATATTTTTATTATTACAGAATCAATTGATTTTCATTTCGAAAGTAGTCTTTACAATTGGTTTTAAATCAGGGCTGTGGAGTCGATACAAAAAATTCGACTCCGACTCCAGCATTTACCAAAACCACGACTCCGACTCCGACATTGACCAAAAACACGACTCCGACTAAAAAAAGGTTAATGTCGTCACTTTTTTCCCCTAATTTTCCTATTTATGTGTATTCAATTAAATATCAACACTATCAATGCGGCCAAAAGCCAAATTTGACATATTAAATTCCAAAATAAAAAGTTCAAACTTTTAACAATTTCCGACTCCGAGTACAACTCCGGCCAAAAAGTTCCGACTCCACAGCCCTGTTTTAAATATATTCTTTCGTTTGATTATAATAATATTAAGTATTTTCAATGAGACATGCATTGATTTTGATCATATCTTGTTGTCAACATGTTCTTGTCTTAAATTCTTCAAGTAACGTGAACAAGTTAAAAAAAATACTGAAATAAGGACATAAATATGTAATTAATTTGTAGCTCACGACTCTTACGAATCATGTCGTTATTATGGAAATTATTTCCACTATGATCTTTGAAATATTAAGCTATTCCGTATGCTAGTGAGCTTTTAGAAATACTAAAAGTAGAGCAGTATGGTAATAGATAATGCTGCTCATTTTACATTCTGAAAGCGTCTTTTGAAAAGTTTGACATAATATGAGCATACACGTCGAAAAGCGCCTGAAAAATTTTGGTTGGATATCACTACTCTTTTGGATCACTGATTATTCGTGAATTGAGTAACAACCAGCCATACAATTGAGGAGCTTGGGATCAAAAATGACCACATCCACTTTTTCCTGAACAGAGATATACACACTTTTCGTATAAAAACATATACCCGTCACAAATTATTCAAGTTTAAAAAAACACTAAAAACTAGACACAAAAACATTAAACTTCACTCAATGTGGGCTGGATTACTACCGACTGAACTGTCATGGCCGACAAATGCAAACACGCTTTGGCCGATTTAGGATTTGGGCATTTATGAAACCAAAACTCAACAGGATTTGGGCAGTTTTGATTCTATGGTCATATTTTGATATTGAATTACATGGAAGCTATGAGGATTTCAGAGAGTTTGAAAATGGAATTCTAAGCTTTTGAATACGTACTTCCATATTACATCGCTAACTCGTTTTTTATCAAAACTGGATTTGAGCATGTTTGATCCCAAGCTCCTCAATTAATGTACGCTGCCGAATAGTGACTTTGAATGAAAAAAAACCGTCAGATTTGATTGTTCAACCTCATACAAGACCGATCGGCAATCATGTTTACGCTGAGATATTTTTTTTATTTTTTAATTGGGGAACTAATGTTGCTTAATTATTCAAATAATTTTTGAATGAAGTTTCACAATCGTCATTCAAACTTTAAATCTGTTTTCACACTTCTTTCGATTGGTACACCTGATGAGTATCAGTACGAATATTTATGTGGCCCATACTGTATTTAATAATACAAATTGAGAACAATTTATTTCTTTGAAACACAAACAGAATATTAAAAAACAAAAATGGTTAGTTCATCTTCCTAGCAAGTTCAGACATAATATAATATACATACATATACTTGAATATAATATAAAAATCAATACTCGTCTGAACTCTCTCACATCATTCATAATATGTGAAAACCAAAATCAAACGTTACGGCTTTTCCTGGAAACAGAAGGTATCTGTTTTATCAGTATTATCTACGGAGAGATGAAGCTGTTCAAATTAAACTGATTCCAACTCCGGGAATTTTCAATCAAATATATTAACCATTTTGCAGTTTATCTTTGTTTCCAGAAACGGTTAGGAAACTGAATTCAACGGAAATTTTATGTAAATTTAGAATAATCGATAAGCCCAGAGCAAAAGCCCTAAAACAAAATTTGATCGTAAGGTTTTTAATTCTTTGTACCCAGCAAGCTTTGCCAAAATAACACATCTTTGACCTTTCATTTTCTCAAACCATTTAGAGCACTTCTAGCTGACGGTAAACTAACTTAATAAGCTGTCGTCAATTCCTATCATTTTGAAATTTCAAAGTTTATTTTATAGTTATATTATAGTATTCGACTGTATTAGTGGTTCAACTTAATCTGATTTATACAAGAACAAATGGATCATTAAAAGAATCGTGTCATCGATATCGTGAATCGTAAATGTGTCATTACATAATACAGTGTTTGAGCCACATATGAAGCCGATTGATTATTTTAAATATTACAGTGGTACCTCGAGATACGAGTACTCTAACATGCGAGATGTTCGAGATGTGAGCCGTCGTGCGAGCGAAGTTTTGCTTTGAAATACGAACAACATTTGAGATACGAGGAACGGCCGGGTATCTGTGTGCGCTTTTCGTATGTAGGGAGGGGTGCACATGAATGTATTGGTGGAAAATCCGTACATGTATATCTGTGTTGGTATTGGATTCTACTTTGACTGTCAAACGCTATGGAGGCTACTATTAAAAACACAATTCGCTCCATATTTTTTCGCACAGCCGACAAATCCCGCACCTAAGACTTAAATGGCGCTCTACAACTGATCCACAGCGCCACATTTTGGGAGTAGAACGGATTAATGACATTTCAATTAATGTCAATGGAAATAATTGCTCGGAGATACGAGCAAGGTTACACAACGAATTAGACTCATATCTCGAGGTACCACTGTATTTATAGGCCAACTGATATTAAATGTTTTCCCAAACTTGGTTTGCGAAATTGAATTGAATTCATTGTTTTCAATGAAAGATCCCAATATAAAGGGTCTTTTTATAAGGACGCTTAGTTTTGAAATGTAAATAAAACAAGTTGTTTGTGAGATTTCGACTAAATTTTAATTTCATTTGTAAGTATATTTTACGGCATTAAATATGGAATATAGCATCAAATGTCTGCCAATATCCATTCATTATAAAATGAACCATGTCGCTAAAGTTGACTTTTTTGACAAATTTGGGTAAACTTCCAACTGCTCCAGAACCCAATCAGGCGTTGTCTGTGGTCGTTTACCTAAAGTTCCTTGGTTAGTTGGATTTTATACGGGTGCAGACATAAGGCCCGATTCAAAATTCGCCAAGTTGAAGTCGCAGAAAAGCCAAGTTCTTGTGAACAACGAGAAATAAGCTGCCTTGGGTTTTCCTGTACACTTTCACACACAGCAGCAATGTTTTCACCAGATATTGTATTTTGATGACGTACAGGTAGGTGTTGGCCGATTATTTACAAAACTGATTGACTCAAATTTGGCCACTAAGCAATGAATAATCTACTCAGCAGGACAAAGTAACATATTTTGAGCGTCCCTATTGAAATACCCTTTATAAGAATATTCATTCATTTCATTTTATCATTATAAACTGAATAGAAAACATGATATAGAACCATTCCTTTCTTTATGCGATTTTTTTACAGAAGAAATGCAGAAATAAAACCAAAAACTTAAAACGGAATTTATTGTGTAGAGAAATAATTTACTTTTAGAAATAAATAGGTATATGAACTGATATTCGAAAAACCATTTTAGTTATGAGGTTCTTGCCTTGAGGCGCTCAATTATTCTCAAAGCAATTTTCTGTTCACAATTTTACTCTTGTGTACTTTTCATGAATTTTTTATTAAGGGAAACTTTGCTACTTTCATAAAATGACTAGTTCAAAGATAACTTGTGTATGACTATTCAGTCTTTAGCCTATTTTCAACATTCAACAAAACAGTATACTTATTTATCCATGGATTCCTATTCCTATTCATTACAAACATCTAAATGGCTTAAGGCTTAAAGTTTGGTAAATTATGGGTATATGGTCACGGGATAGAATTTCAATCCTCTCGAGCTAAGCTCAAAAAATTATACATACTGGCTTATAATTTTATGTTTTGACTTTACTCTTTGAGTTCTTGTAGATTTTTATAAAATGTGGAATCAAAATAATTAAATCTGAAGAATATTACTGATTATTGTATGTGTTCTGAAAGAAGAATTTGTTTTTTAATATTAGCCTATAATAAAATTATTTTTTTTATTTTAAACAAATAATAAACTTATGTGGCTGCCTCTACCTGTATAATATTACTATTTGTGTAGTTTGTGGTTCTATTTTTGCTCATCTAAATTAAAAACAACTCGATTTCATACTTATTGCGAAGTATTCTTTAGGATCTTCTATTATGATAAATTTAATAATTAAAGACGAAACATTTCAAAAAAAATCGTAAGCATTCATTTCATTTAATGTGCTTATTTTTCATAAATCTTTACAAAAATTCTGTCCCGTGACCATATATACATAATTTACCTAAAGTTTTTCTATCATTCATCGGTAAACTGTTTTTCCGGTTTTCTTCTGTTTCAACTTGTTTTGTTCTTGAATGATAGAGGAAAAAATCCAAAAAGCCTCTCGGTTTTAATGCACGTTAGTTTAGCAATGGAAACTTTTAGTTGGTGCCACCCACTACGAATTGACAGTGGTGACAAGCACATTTAAATGATTGCCAGGAGTGTCTAAGGGGCAGTTAACCAAGCACTATAGTGCACAGAAATAAAGTCAGTCAGTTAAGACCTACCAAACATTCGCATAAATTTACAAAATAATAAAATTAAGTGGTTTTTTAACACCCGCGCACTCATCACAGGTTAGCGCGCACTCATATAATTGATCAATTGAACGACCTGATAAAAAATACAGCTTTTATAAAAAAATCTTAATGATCTACAAATATGTCATTGATGTTAATTTCTTAATCCATGTCCGTTCCCAATGGTGAGTATATGCCCTCTAGATGAAGCATTTCAACAGACTTTTGAGCATGATTGAAATTATACCGCGCATTTGTTGGGTTGACCTACTCAAAAATTAAATTTATTGTGACACATTATTTTCTAGGCAAAAAAGAATCATAAAGGCTTTTATTTGTCAACTTACGATCGATCGTTTTTGTCATTAGCTTGGTGGGAGTCCAATAATTAGTAAGTCTGATGAAAATTACATGTTATGAATCGGACACATATATAAAAAAAATTAAATCGTTATGAAACACATTTATCGAGTAAGGGCTGAGGCACACGAAAACGAAATGTAGGTCATGATAGGGCTCGCTGTTCGTTTTCCTAATAAAATCAGTGTTCCAACGTCTCTATTCAGCGTTGTATAGCCCTCGCCTTTTGGTGAGTTTTATTCAATTCAAAAAAATCAATTGTTTTATTCATAAAATATTTATTTTATTTTCTTAAAATCAAAATTAACAAATCTATTTACTTAAATAAAAAACATTATCACAACAAAGCACTAAATATATTACTTAAAAATAAGTAGAGGTAATGCAAAAGAATAATGACCAATATATAATATTTTATTGTTGAAAATATATAAATTTTTTCAATGTACAGTAAAACCCCCATTTTCATTAAAGTCAGGACCGTGTAATTTGGAGTAGTGTTATTGGGGGAGTGAATTTCATACAAAAATAGGGATTTTGCATTTTTCTGCGAAAAATTCAAATATAATATGCATAAAAATATGGACAAAGTATTAATTTACTAATTGGCTTGTAAATGTAACCGTTTAATTGGGGGATTTGCGGCGAATATTTCAAGCGACCGCGTTATTCGGAGTAGTGTTATTGGGGTTTCCACTGTCTTTAATTGTGTCTAAAAAGACTTCAAATTTTTTTCGGCCTTGCATAAACTTTTACAAAAAAAAAAACATTTTATATAAAATTTATCTAGTTCATTACACTTTTGCATATTCTTTATTATTCTTTAAGGTACAGATAATAAATCTTATCATATTCTTAAAAGCCTTATATTATTATAGACTATAGTTAATAATATTTACAATAAAAACGTTATTACATTTTAGAAGAGAGGGCTATTTGGAAATTGAGTAAATTAAGCCACAGTTGTCCAGAACCTTTCTGAAACAGAAATAAGTATTTTTTTTAATAAAATAAAAAGTAAGATATGTCGTGTTTTTATTATTTTCCTACGCTCATTGTCGATAACAACGTTCTAGTATGGTGTACAAATTTTATCAATGTTGTCATATTTCAGGGGTGTAATTTTCAAAAATGTTCAACTCCAAAATTAGTTTTTATTACTGCCAATTGTTGATTAAGCTTTTAATAGCTTTTATCTTCATTTCCAAAGTTTGCACTGTCTGTAATTCTTGAATTATAAACGTATTTTTGGAATATTGCAGTGCATTGTGAACAGAAAGGAATGAAACCATCAAACTTTCTCAGTTTGTCAACAAGTGGATTTAACCAAATTTGAAAACTACCTACAGATTTACAGAATTATTTCTGATTGTGATTTTGGAGAGATGTGAGTTATTTTTGAAAATCACGCTAAGAAGAAAATTATATTATTTTTAAATTATGTATATACAATATCCCTAGTAACATTATTTATAAAAAAGTCACTTTTAATAAGATGTATAATGAAGATTTATATAACTGATATAATTTGACACTGAAAAGTATCGCAGCTAAGCCAGGGCACAAAATGATTCTGACTTTTATTTAATTTCACAAAGTTTATTAAAATAATGCCCAATGGCCCAACAATTTTAATGTCCAACACTTACTTCAATGATTTGATTATTTTTTTATAGAAATTTTAATAAATATGTGAGTATATTTTTTTCAATAATATTTAAGAATTAAAAATTTTCTGTCGTTAAAATTATTTTAGTGGAATAAAATTTAGTACACAAAAAAAGGCGAATTTTTATTTAAGGGACTAGTAATTAAGTTATATTATATTTACAAAGAATAATATTTTGACTACAACAATCATTCATCAATTTGAAGATGTTATCCGTCAACTCCTGGAGGAAAGGCATTGTATTAATTTAAAAAAAACTTTTTTCCTATCTACTAATATCTACAAGCTTAGTGTTAAAGAGTGCACTTCAATAAGTCACGTTTAAGTCCTACTCGTTATTGGCATAAATGTGTGGGGTTTTTATGCTTTGCGTTCAGTCAGGCGTTGTTACTTGCAAAAGACACAACTGTATTGTCTTTCATGACGAGTATAACTCAAAAATGATTTATTGTATAGCAAAAAAATCTTAGCTTAAAACGTTTCCAAGTAAATCAAATGCAATGTGAGTATTATTTTTTTGCTCTAATTTCATCATATCGTCGTCTTAATATCCAAATATGCAAATGGAAAGGGGTCAAAATCCAAGTTACAAGTCGTTAACTTACTTTGAAAAGGTTATAATTGTCATTTTTGCCTAAAATGACCTTTTTGGTCGGAAAATCTTGTATTTACCGCATTCTAATCATATACATAATTTAAAAAATTATCTATGTTTGAATAACTGCGTTCGCAGAATTCGAGAGTTGTACTGCATCTGCATACTTTTTTACTAAATTTATTTGACAAAGTTCTAAGATTGTCATCATTATTTCCATCATTAGATCTTTGAGATCATTATTTCACAGCAAGAATTGTAAAAAAATATGCTTAAATTAAGTAATTTGAAACATTTTTACTTGCTCATTGTTACAAGTGAATTTTAATCAATCGAAACTTCAAACGCTCGTATCTGAAAACAGTGTAAATAGCAGTTAGAACCTTTCAAAGTAAGGTGTCGAAGTGACAATTTCTACGTATCGCAGTAGCGCCTTGCTTCAGTTTTAACCGTCACCTGAACACTTAAGATAATCTTACACACACGATGTTAGAATAAATATATTTATATAAACAAATATAATGAGTTTTTTGTAGTTTTTATTTTATTCACAGTATAAACTGAAAAAAAAAAAATTTCAACCACCTAAAAGCTCTTGATATTTATAAAATATGTAACCCTAAATAATATCTACAGTTATGTGATGTGGAATAAATTGCAGAGTTTATCCATATGGTTCACTATTCAGTAAGTATTTGCTTTAACTTCACTGATCTTTCCGGCCTTTTTCCTATGACTGAGGACTGAGATTAACTCTGTGCAGAGAGAGCTCAGAACTGTGAATCAGCGATCTGAATTTACCTATATTGACTTCCCAGTTTATAACTGGACATGGAAAATTCAACGGCAAACTATTTGGGTTGGGCAAGTTTGTCGAAAGGCCGGATTGCACTTGTGGACACGACTACCAGGACGCTAATCACGTACTGTGGGACTGCCCCGAGATGAATGCCAAACGAGCTGAGCTGTTTGCTGCGGTCCGTCCTCATACGGGCCCAATATGCCACGCTGACTTGATCTCAACCAAGGCCAATTTTGAGGCATTCGATAAATTTGCAACATCATATGGGGAACGGGATAATCTTGATTCCTCTTCAGATTCAACGCGAAGTAGATTAAACTCCACGGATTCTCAGTATACAGATACATAGGATACTTAATATCACTCTAACAAAGTGGCTGAGCAAGTCACATTTTCTTTTTTATTCTCTTTCAATTTTTCTTCTCTTTAAGCACCTTAGTGCATGGTTAAAAGATCAGTCCCGTGCAGCTCTGTCTCGGGCCAAGTAAGTGAGGAGTAAATTCGTTTCTTTTCTTGATCGTATAGCGTTATGGAAGGCGGCTGTGAAAAACGGCTGCACACACATAACGGAAGGGTGGTGGGACAACCAACTTGTTCACCCAAATTTTATATTTCAGTGTTGGAGAATAAATCCGTGTTTATTCTACTCAGCCGTTTACTAAATTGACTCAAGTTTTCTTGATGTTTTACTTTTCACATTATCTATTCATTCAATGCCTTGTGATCTTAGGTAAATGGTGTGCTGATACATTCAGATTTACTTACTTTAAGTGTTGAATAACTATCTCCATTCCACTATACATATAATATACATGATATCAACTTCTTGGACTGTATTTCGGTGCCACTATTTTATTTACTTGTGGTATTTATGTCTATTTTTACACGTTTATTACGATTTTTTCAGTGGTGGAATAAAAATGTTAAATTGTTGTTATCTAAACAAACTCTAACCCTTTTACTATTCTTTACAGAACCTCGCAATTACGTGCATTGCGTTGCAGTCAAATTCCATTGCAGCTTATAGTTCATTACACGAAAACCCAGCACTTCAATACGTCATTAACTTAAACAAAAAATTACACTCCCCATTACCACCACCAAATTGTCGTTTAAGCACAGTAACTATCAATATAACTGAAACTTTGTAAATTCATTCAAATTTGCTTTTTCTTGATATCGCATAGTGATCTTTCAGATATCTCAAACTTGTTCTCCCTAACCATCCCATAAGACCGATAAATAGTAAAAACACAGCTAAAAACGTGGCAAAGACATCTATCGCGTAATATTGAAAGACATTTAAGTTTCTTGCTGGTGACAAGAAGTGATTAGCACCCTTGTGTCTGATGACGTATTCAGTCCAATATACCGCCGTTTCGAGTGGAGTTTCTCGCTGATCTCTTAGCAAGTACTGCCGCCTCTTAACGTCCTCTTTATACTTTGGTTCATTGGCAACTGCGATGATGGCATTATAAAGGTTTTCAGACGTCAGATCTTGGAGGTCCAGCTTCAGGGCGTACCCGTCGAGTTCAGCTTTTGCGGCGTTGGACTCGTGGTCGCAAAACACTGGCATCGTCACGACCGGGACGCCGTGGTAGACTGTCTCGAACATGCTGAGAAGACCACCGTGAGTGACAAACGCGCGGATATTGCGATGGCCTGGAAGAAAAAAAAATACAAATATATTTTGTGATGCATGCATACATTTATTCCTCGTCACTATTTATTACCAACAACGTGATAGATACTCTCAGACTTTCACAAAACATTCACGTATTGATCTTTAATTAAATAAAGAAATAAATGAACTTCTTCAGCTTTTTGGTCATATACTCCGACTTAGATAAAGTGTTTAAACAACCATCTGAATTATTTTTATGACACCCTTTTATTCGAAACCTATCTGAAAAAGGAGGTGGATCAACTATTTCTCACTAAAACATTGTAAAAAATACTTCATTAGAAGTTCACATACAACCTATGTATTAAAATCGAAAATAGTTTGTTACTAAACACATCAATAAAACCAACTTCTGCTTAAATATTTTCGCAGTTCTTACAATAAGCATATAGGCGGATGTACTAACAAAATATTTTTTGAGTAAAATATAAAAAATAAAATATAAAAAATATTTAAAAAAAAACAACATGCGCTGCTATACCGTTAATTTTGATTATTGTTAAACTTGCGCAAAGGTTATTTACTTATTTATTTAAGAAAAAATAAATCATGGCATTACAGCTGACGCCAATGCACCATGCATTTGACAAAATATATAAATATACATGTATATATGTATATATACATACATACATGTAAATACATAATAAAATCACAAATTAATTAAAAACAAGATGAAAACATTGTAGTCATAAAAACAGAGAGAAAAAATTTATAAAATCATTTTAGAAATTTTCAAACATGTCAACCGAGTGAGTTCTGACAAAATCAACTTTTATTCATAAAATATAGTATTCGTCTGAACTCACTCACGTCAATATGAAATATGACGACATCCGAAGCAATGCCGTTGAAAATTGTTAAAGCTCTTCCCAGTGGCATTCCCATTGGCAGACTGGTATATGCATGGTACAATTAAATTTCAGTAGGCGGCGCGTGTTTCGACCCATAGACAATCGGCAAAAGACAAACAGCAAACGGTAAATATTATCGATACCGATCAATGTTAGTGAAATTAAATCGAAATTAATTATTTAAAATACTGTGCATCCGAAGGTACTTCAATAAACACAAACGCTTTCTTTCTTTGAGTGGCATTGCAAAGCTTGCTGGGTACCGGCTAGTAAGTAATAAAAATTTGTGTAGAGCTTCATATAATATACACTTGGGCCTCGTATTACACGGTTTTATACAACACGGATGTAATAATTGTGACATATTTTTATACAGCACGCTTTATATAACACGATTTAAGGAAATAAATATTATTACAAGAAAAATTTGTCGTGGTATTGGTGGAGAAGGATATTATGACATGGATATTCGTGACATCCAAAAAATATTGAAGGATCGTATGTAGAACGATGAAGAATTAGTCAAAATGTTGGATGAACCTACCACAATTATTGACTCAGAAAACAGTTGAATTTGCTACATATTTCACATTAAAAACAATAAATGACGGCCTGGAAATGGCTATTAAATTATATTTTGTTTTATTCAAAATGATCCTATTATGAAAAGGAGTTCGAAATTCAAGAGGGAATTACAAAATGTTTTGGAATCTTGAGTTCTTGTGGCATTTCCTCTTCACCTTACTACTGAATATTTATTCCTTTCTAGCATGTTCCTTTTCAACAAAATCTTATTCGCCAAGCGTTGCCATCTCAAATGGACCCAAAAATATACGATTATATATAATTTTATTAAATCTATAGAAAGGAAATTGCCGGCTTAATGTCCGGGGCAACATATGGCCGACCATTTTTTATAACAATATAAAAAATGTCATTGTTATATTTTTCCGCAGTCAAAGACGACATCGTATAATGATATTTATATTGTATCGTCTAATTGAATTTGGCCAGAGGCACCATGTTTTCGTAAAAGTTTTGGTCAAAATAACGAAGCCAAACTTAACCTCGCAAAACAACCCCCTTGTTAGCTATTGTTAAAACCTTATAAGATAACCAAATATCAAAACACAACACGTGTTGGATAAAATTTACTTCCGGGTGGCTTAAAATAATGGTTTCAATTAATAAAAGTTTTCTCAACTCAAAAGCTTTTTTTTAAATATAAAGTTTGACTGATTTAAGATGAAAATTGTTTTGACTTTGTTATTCCAACGTTCAATTCGATATGAGAAGCATTCCCAGATTAATTGTATTTAATTTATAACATTGAAATAGATTTTTATTCCTAACTTATACATGAAAATAAAAATGAACAGAAGGAATATTACTACTGAAAATTTTTAATTATCTTTGATCGCAGAGGAAAATTCACTTAAACTTAAAAAGCACCAATCGTATTTAAAAATAACTGGGTCATATTAAAAAACGTATAATTTCTAGGAACTTTATCCAATTATTTTTTAGACATAATTTACTCGATAAAGTATATCTATTCTTGTGTGATTCTTTAACATTTCCGTTCCGGTGGGTAAGACAGTCATCACTGCCACTTTATCTTAAAAATCTATCTTAATATTAGTAATACAATCTGTAAACTTTTGATATTCTTAAATTATGTTGTTTTACACATTTTTCCGTCGCAATTAAATAAAAAAGAAAATAAGTCGGATTATTATTGGCCGAAAACCATTTATATTGTCCTCTACTGGCTACCAATTATCAGGATTCAACCTTCACTGCACATACGTGATAAGATAACGTTGTATTATCTCAAACGCGCCTCTTTCAACATACGTTCAAATCAAACAGATGCTTTTTTACATTAAAAGGTGTATATAAGCGGTCGAGTTCACAGTTTTGATATTGACAGTCTGCAATAGACATGAGTGTGATCAGGTTGTCTCATTTATGCGTGACTTAAAATATGAATAATTATAGAAATATTATCGATTTTTATATTTTAATGAAATCTATGACAGTAAAACCAAAACACTGGGGTATTTTTAGTTCCCCCCTTTGGATCACAAGTTATTTTTCAGGGACCGTCTTTCGAGGGCCAAGACGTGCTTACCTAAAAGATCTTGCTGTGGCAGCCATCTACTCATCATCACATTGCTAGGCAGGTCAGGCATGCTCTTCATATCGTCTTCCCACTTCCACAATACTTGGTATGGTAGCCTAGCAAAAGTCCTAACTAACAGTCGTCGTAGCACTTGAGGTGTGTTCGCTGTCTTCACGGATGAACCCATCGAGACAAATATGAAGCCAGAGTCTCCGCCTTGCTGAATGAAATCTTCCAATTCCTGTAAAGAAAATCATGGCAACATTATTAAGAAACAAAGTTTTTCCAGTTTCGGAAAAGTTTTCATGTTTTCCGAAACATTATTTTACACTGAAGGGCTAGATTTTGTCAGGGTCCGAATAACGATAAATGTGACCTTTAATTTCATTGTGAAAGATTTCATGGGCGAATAAGAAGATAATTTACTATAATAACATATGTTTGTCTTTATTTCCAAATGTATATTTACTAAGCGATACGAAAAAGTAGTAGCCAATTATTTATACTAATAATGTACATAGTACGCAAGTTTTATAGTGCGACATCTATCAAAAATTACATAATATAATATGTTTCCCATAACGGTTGGCAGATGTCACGATAAGATTATCTCAGTTATGAGCTTTTTTACGTAATCTGAACTGAAATCATCGCATTCATCAGCACAATAAAATTTGTGGAATAAGAGCAAAAAAATATGTTTTTATTTAATAAAATTCAAAACTCAGTTGTTAATGCTCGCGATGAGCGATACCGGTCCTAGTATTAATACATCTAATATGGAATTATTTAAAAAAATGTGTTATTACCAAGTATTGACATTGAACATCATAAAAATGATAAATAAAATTTTTCTCACCATTTTGAGTTTACTGATATCACATTTAAAATTAATAATGTTGAATTATTATTGTTTTATTTCAACAAATTTGCAAGATTTTTAAATATAGGTTTAAGCACAGTGGAAAAAATAGCGATGTATGTTAAATCCACAAAAATATTGTATACATGGTTGATAGCTATTTTGGCTTACGCCATCGTCAGAACTAGTTCAGAATAGCTCTAACGATGGCGGAAGCCGAAATATCTTCTAACCATATACCTTATAATTTTTGTATAAATTAAATAGATTGCTTTGTTTTTTTCACCGTGTTATAATGGAGTTCTACCAAGTAAATGCAAATTCAATCCATGGTATTAATTTTCTGTAATCTTTATATGTTGCTTCGGATGTCGACATATTTCACATGGACGTGAGTGAGTTCAGACGAGTACTGTTTTTATGTATTATAGTTGATTTTGGCTCTCGGTTGACTTCTTTGCCAATTTCAACATTTTTGAAAACTGATTATTTTTTCTTTCAATATTTTCATCTTTTTTCAAATTGCAATATCTTTTAATTTTTAATTTTTTTAATGTAAATTAATAGCTAAATAAATAACATTACTCACCTTCGAAAGTGGTTTAGCTGCCTTACAGTGAATGCACGCAATTTCCGCTACGTTCGGAAGATATGGCCGTGGATACGTCACAGAATGATGAGAATTCTGCAGAATGAAGCTCACATTTTTAGCATACTCGTATGGCTTTATAACCCCTGGACCAAGGTGTTTTTTGAGTACATTCCATAGAATGAATTCTATGGTAAAATAGTGCACAGAATGGATCACCATGTGCCACATGGAGTTGAGGAGTCTGTCGACGAATCCCATTTCGTCTGTGAAGGCCTTCGCGAAGATTGGTGTCACGGAATAAGGGGCAGGGGATCCCGCGTTTGAAGTTGATCCTACGTAGAAGCCGACAGTGTTTATGAACATGAAAGGAGCGTCGAAGTGGGGGTGGAATCCTAATATGCATTCAGCGAAGGATCCGTCGATGATGAACAGGTCAAAGCGGTTTCTTGGTGATGCTATCAACTCTTGGGTTTCAGGGTCATCGAGGAGAGCGTCGCATGACTGAAAGAAAGAATAAATATAATATGAAACCTTTTTTGCTATAAATAATATACATATCTTCATCTCATATGAGTCCTTCAAAGGTGCAGGGAGCGAATTTAAAAAATTGTGAAACTTTTATTTTGGCATTTTTAGTTGAATCACGATTTTTGTGGAACAGTCTGAACATTTTAGCACTTACCGTTCGCTTACTACTAGATACTCCAATTACTCGGCATCTCAACTACTCGCGTATCGAGTAGTAAAATTACAAAATACTCAAGTATACTCGAGTAGCTTAAGATGTACCAAAATTTATATATTAATTCAAATTTGTTTATAAAAATAGAATTCAAACTTATTTAATTTCATGAGTCAATTTATAAAACGTAATGTAAGTAAATATGTAAGTTCGAATTGGTTCGAAGTTTTGTTTTTATAATTCCGGCAGAACAAAAAACTCATTTATAAACTATTACTAAGTATTTTTCAAAATATTCGAGTACTTGATACTGGAACAGAAAAAAATATTTCAGGGACATATTGATTGAGATTAGTTCCGCAAACATTACATTTGAGCCACCGAGAAGAGAAGTGAGCCAAGTTGCAAAAATATGAAATTTTTGTATGAGCTTAAAGCATACATTTATTCTATGAAAAAAACACTATTTCAGTGTGTTTTTTTAAATCCCACTCCACTTGTAGGATACTTTAAGACCTGAAGAATATGAAACTGTATTTCATTCATTCTTTCCAATGTTCCCAATGAACCCAAGTTCAATTCACTTCTCAGGGGCTGATATTTTTGTTTGCCACGTACAATAAATGGAAATTTTACATTGAATTTGTACGAAGCCGCTGTTTCACTTCCCACATCCATAACTATCCACTACAGATTCTCAACCATGTGCGCCCGCTGAGCGATTTTTGTGCGACCGCTCCAGAGTATTAAATAACAAAAACACCAAAATATGATCCGAATTGTATTTATTAAATTCCATATACATATTTATTGAAATAGCAAAAACATTACCATTCATACTATTTTAAGAATAAGATTGAATCTCCAAAAACTCGAGTCATTAGCAATAAAACTTTGCAATTAATGTAAAATAATTTGTGTTTACTTTTATTGCAAATATTACTTGTATAAAAATAATTTAAATATCTTCAGTCGCACAATTCAATTAAAAAATATATTAAACCCGTCATAGCCAGTAATAAAATTATCGTAGTCATTTTTTTACAACCGGAAATATAACATGATAATAATTTATTAAATAATCGTTTTTCAAACATAATGAACTCAACTTAATTGGCTGGCAGCTACTTGGTATATACTCAAATAAAAAGTGGTCGCACCTGATTTCGATCGGTATTTGTAATATGTATTTAGTATAATCACACTTCTACAAAAACAAATAATAAAATAATCCAAAGTAAAATATCATGTTGTACTTATACTACATTCATTTGTTTTTTTAGTATATTTGTTTGAATCATACGAAACAAGAATATTCAACCACAGTGAAATCAGAAACGAATTACAAACGTCTGTCATTGTATTATACAACGCCACTCAAAGGAAGAAAGAGTTTGTGTTTATTGAAGTGCTTTCGGATGCATAATGTTTTAGTTAAATAATTTCGATTTAATTTCACTAACATTGATCGGTATCGATGACATTTGCCGTTTGACGTTTTGCTGTTTGTCTTTTGCATTGATTGTAATGGTACGACACACGCGCCACCTACTGAAAGTTAATTGTACTATGCCTATAACCTTTGCGCAAGTGCAACAATAAGTTGTCAAAAAGAACGGTATGGCAGCGCATAAAATATGAAAAATTATTGATTTTTCTATAAAGCACCTACTTAAAGTTAATGCTACTATGCCTATATAACCTTCGCGAAGTGCAAGAAATAATTTGACAAAATTTTATCTCAATCGGAACAAACGGTATGGCAGCACATAGAGTACGAACAAACAAATATTATATGGACAAAGCATTTTTCTCTTCACACAATGACATCGATCAAATAGGGGATGACTATGCTAAAATCCCAGAATTTTCCCTTTTATTTATTGATTATTTACTACTTGCACTGCTTTCCTTTTTTACCTTTGTGGACGGTACCCGACACACTTTCTTGTAGAACTTTACAGTGAAACTATCATCAACTATTTATTTTATACATTGTAAGATTAAAATGGTTAATTTTTCAAGGATAGGGCGTCGTTTATTACCTGAAATGAATATCGCATGACATCATAAACCGGAACTGGTTCTTCTCCTTTCATCCTAGCTCCGACCAGATCCCAGTTTGTGTAGTTTCTAACGTAGAAAACCAGCCCCGCTGGAGTTATTTCTTCAAGTCCTGGCATGTGGAAATCAGCAGGGAACGGACTCAAAAAGGTGACGTTATGGTTTCTGGAAAAGAAATATCGATTTTTTAGATTATTTTGAACACTAGAATGGACAACGTTTGTGTAGGTTTTACGGTTTCCTCACATGCAAAAGCAAAGATAGCCGGCCTTGCAAGTAGTGGCGGCTGGTGACAAAAAAAGATTCAAATATTTTTGCAAGAGTTCTTTCATATTCATTGGATTTTAAAACACTTATATAACAGGGACTTTCAATTCAGATGTTCGCAATACCAACGGAGTGCCAGTCTTATGAATTTTTGGGCTGTCCGTAGTACGGAAAAATAGTTGAATCTTTTTTTGTACTCCCCTAATACTCTGTCGCCAGCCGCCACTGCTTGTAAGCATATGGAAAATGATAGCAATCTAAATTAGAGTCTCATAATTATATCCTTGGCCTTGAAATTTACTAAATAGCAGCTAATTTTCATTGAAAACAACCTATATTGAGATGCTCTATTAGTTTATATGTATGACTGTGTAGTAGAGACTCCAATTTGAGTACCCAATACTCGAGACTCGAGAATACTCTTCCATTTTACTCGGGTAGCTGAGATTTCGAGTATTTGGATCTCTACTGTGTAGTTTATTGGACATTTGTTACATCTTTACCCTTGCATTTCTATGAGTCTAGCTTCAAGCTACAGAGAGGTAAATATAATGCTTAGATAAACACTTACAATAAAACGTTTTTTTGTACTTATTCCAACACAATACATTTATTAAGGTCATGTCTGGTTTCAGTTGAAAATGCTCGGGATGAGCGAAATCGGTCCTGATACATTAACTGTGGAAAAGGTACACATTTTTATTTTATATATTTATATGGGTTCTAGTAATATGAATACTCCTAAGGATGACTCTATTGACTTAATCTCTTGATGACTTAATGCCGATTGGTAGTTATAATCTGTTATGACAAATATTTCTAGTAATAATAGGAGTAACAAATAAACAAGCTACAAATCAGGACCACAGAAAAACAAACGTGCTTTGCATTACGAAAAGCACCTGGTGTAAGTAAGCTTTTCAAAGCTTTACGTTGACAGTGCTAGCACGGTCAATATGGGAGAATTGTCACCAAAAAGCTGTTATGTCAAATACAAAATCGTCTGCCACAAGGCGGCCAAGGGTGAGACGTGGAAATATAAATATTACGTGTCGCATAGTGAATCGAAATACAAAATTAAGAACACGATATGCTGCAAACCTGTATATTTAAATGTTTCGTATACGGGTATACTTTTAAAATCTACGCAAAGCCGCAAAAGTGGCCCTTGAGTACAGGACCATATTAGGTAAGCGTGCAGTGTTGATTATGCGTGAAGAATGAAGCGCGGCAAGTTAATTAAATTCTACAATTTGGATATATAAAAATTCAACTGCATGATGCGCAATATTTAAATGTCAATGTATTCTGATACTTGATTAATATCAGGGTTGATGCACTTGTTTTTTTGCTATCGATTGTTTTATGTGAAATTTTAATGAAAAGTTTTGCACAAACATAACTGTTCACATACATTCATGGAATAAAAGTATTTAGAAAAGCAATTAATTAGGGAAAAAAATGAAGTTTATCGATGAAACAAACATATTGATTGATTTAATTGAAATTTATTTGGTAGAACTCCATTATAACACGGTGAAAAAATAGCTTTTTTTTTTAATTCTACAAAAATAATGCAATATAAAGTTGATAGCTATTTTGGCGTACGCGTTCGTAAGATTAAACATTTGTATATTAAATTTAGTACAGCTCTTTTAAAGAAGTATAAAAAGATAAGTGAATCTCTGTTTAAACATAATTCTGATGAAGGTATAAGCCGAAATAGCTATCAAATATATATTTTGTATTTTTTTTAGAACTGAAATATTATCATACATATTCACTATTTCTTCTCTGTGAAAAAAAAAATCAATTTCTTAAAATATTCCGGCAACTTAGCGGCTTCTCGAAGAAATCAATTAATTGAAAAGTTTTTCACAAAAATACTTTTTTTGCATGTCCTTAAAAAACTAGAATAATATTGTTCCAATTTTATAGGGGTGGCAAATGTCCTTAGTGCGGTACTGCGCATATAAAATAGCAAGTTTCGATAATAATTGGAAAACGAACGTACATATATCGACACTGCTATCGAAAATAATCGAAGAACATACTCCTTGTTATTTACGCATTATGAAACATTCAGTTTTGTGGTTGGACAGCTGTTATCGCTGTACCCAATGAAGGATATCATTTAAGAAGTAATTACAGTACGTAGGAATATTTTTAACAGTCGTATGTAATATCAACTTTCAAAAGATTTTAAAGCAGGCTTTTAATCGTGGGCGCAATTAAATTAAGCATAGAGATTCGGGTTATATTTCAAGTTATTTTATGCAATAAAACCCAGTTTACCAATTTCGAAAGTAAGGTCTTCAAAAACATGATCCTTCCAAGTTATCGAAATATTTCAAATTTCGAAAGATGCTCAGTTGACTTGTTACTGGCAGTTTGCAATACATATATTATACAAATTATTGACAAAGTCTTATAAAATAAAAAATAGTCCCCAAATTTAACAGTACTTGGTTTTACAATAGAAGCATTTATTTGTATTTTTGGAGCAATAATAGATGGACGAGGCCACCAACCGTAGTATTAATGTAAAAACCACAGACACAAATGTCTTTGGCTGCAAATCCATACATATACGGAACAAGTAATGTATGTCCGGGGATTCAAGCTCATCAACACCATTACCGAATAAGATAACCGCCCAAGAACGTTGACAACTCAGCTACAAGGCTAGGTGATAATAACAAGAGCATATTTTTAGCTGTTATTTTAATTATCGATTTAAAAGTGTTTTGTTTCTTTCAATATTTGAGGACACGCTTTATTATTTCCTTCGAGAAAGTAAAACATTTTATATAAAAATAGTATTGCTACCCGGCTTCGCTCGGACCAGTTTGGGGTTATGTTCACATCGGCGCGTAAATTCACACGGGCCAAGTTGAAACCACTTTTTTCAAAATTCAAAAGTCTAGGTCAATTAAAATGGAATTAAAATGAACATTTCAGACTGGCATTGACATTTCACAGCCCCTTTCTTATATTGACAGCCCCATTCTCGCCTATTAAAATGTCCAAATAAAGGAAAAAATCTAATTTGCTGTCAAAGAAATGTCAAATAATAAACATTATTATTAATAATAAAAGCCGGGAAAAGTTCAGTAGAAGACTAATTTATTACATTTTGACTAAATGTCTTCGCCGATAAAAATTCAAACATATTTTCTTTCATATTCGATTTTATGGCAACTTAATGACCAACAATGGAAAAGGTAATTGCAGACCCACAGACATACATACGCCGTTTCAGTTTTATATATCTATCCTATTCATTTTATATAACAAATAGCATGGGGTTTCAACGATGTTTACGTTTCTCTTTTACGGAAAAACACTTGAATCTTCGTTTCAGTTTTATATATAAGATTACATTTTATATAACAAATAGTGACACGTGTTACGCCTATTTTAGAAACACTTCAATCTTGACTTTTGGAAGGTTTTTAAGTTAAGTACTTAATTAACTATGTACGTCATTAAAGTACGAAATTAACAATGCCATTACTAAAATTATTACGTTCCAATTTTATTTTAAAATGGACATCTTCAAAGTTACCGCCGAATCCATCGAAGGAATAACATTTTTTATTTATTTTTGCGGAATTCAACTTTCTTAGTGGTCGTCGGAACAGAAAATAACAGTTGTTTATTTACATAACAACTAACATTAATATTATATTAATATTTTGTCAGTTCTATGTCATGTTGTAAATGGGTTTAATTATTGTTTAGTTGAAACACAAAACTTCACTACAATTACATTATTGTTATTTCCTATGAAAACAACTGATTTTCCACACTCGTTGCAAATTGCTCGAGCATCGCTGCTGGCATGAACACGAGATTTCATCAATATAATTAGGTTAAACGAGTGGAGTTCATTAATTACATATTAATCAAGCGTTGAATACATTAATTATGTGGAAAATTACATTATAAAGATGAAAAGGGTTTGATGTTTTCAGTTACGTGTTTACGATAACTAAACATGCATTTTTACAGAGTAAAAATCGTGTACAAAATACAACGTTTGTTTATCGAAATTTTATATATTTTTTCACTGAAGAATTTCATAAAATTTGTAGCTGATTAAGACAACGGTCACCAAGCTACGGCCCGCCGAAGATTCTCTTCTGGCCTTCTTCGAATCCTAGATTTTTGTATACAATTGTAATCTAATATATCTTACTGGATTCCAATTATAGTTTATTTGTCATCCAGTCCGCCAAGTTTTCGAAAAATTTAATCTGGCCCGTTTATCAAAAAGTGTGGTGACCCATGGATTAAGGTATTCCTTTACCATCAAAGTATTTCACTTAAAGTCTACTGTATTTGGCTACAGCAGTAAAAAATTTCTTTTCTTTCATATTTATGTCAAATATTTATTAGAGTAGGAAATTGGTTTAAGATAAGATATACAAATAGGAGGCTGCCATTAACGCACGTCACTGGTGGATTGGTGTTAATTCAAACGGCTTTATAACTAATGCCTTAGTCAATTAAGATTTTTTTAGTTGCCGTATGTCAGTGATTCACAAACCTTTTAAGGAGTAGGGCCATATAATCAACTCCCAGATTGTTCGAGGGCCGTATGGGTAAAACTAGCTAAATAATCGATATTTTTAGTATATATGACATTAAAATTTTTATTGTTTTATATTGTTCTTCCATCGTCTGGAAAAAGCTCTGAAGAAAAAAGGTGATTGATATTTGCTATTGCGGGCCACACGAAATGTAGTTGAGGGCCGCATGTTGTGCAGAACTACCGTATGTAGTTGGGCTTTATCAGTTAAAATATAAATATTTATCATCATAAGAAACTCTCTCTTAAAATGATTCCATTAAATCATTTGAATTGTTTGAATTTGGTATTTTTCCAAGCGTTTTATCGCCACAATTCCAGCTTCGCCTTTTGAAATCTTCACGTATTTTAAGTGCACAAATTAAATTGAAATTTACATTACCTTTGATATTGAAATTCCACTAAGCACCTTCCGTCAAATCCTCAACAAATAACATTATTTATCAATTAATTCGCTAACGGGAGCTTATTGTTTTATTTTAGAGAATTTTCTTCAGTAAATTTATCAATAATAAAAGAATTGAAGCTATTTTTTCAAAATATGAATAAACTTTTATATTTAGTTTAAAACAATTTGTTATAAGCGCTTATAAATGGTTATTATAAAGAAATAATTTAAAAAAAAAAGTGTATTTAGAACGTACTTGCTGTTATGTAACATATTTTGTAAAACCGATTATATATATAGCTTTAATTCTAGCATTGGAATATCGTTAATAATTTAAAAAAAAAACGCTCAAAACCATTAAAAACAATAACGACTAATTTCTACGAAATAACATAAAAACATATTTTAATTAATTTAACGTAAGTTTAGAAAAGTTCACATAATGAAAAGATTCTATATTTTTGACGAGATTTCGGAAAGTAAACAGCTTCGAGCTATTCCACAAAAAAGCTCGAACAACGATAACATAGACGTTAAGAAAAATACCAAAATTTTCCAAAATAATATTTTAGCGAAAAAAATTCATACTTTCACGTTTTAAAATCATACCAGGTAATTAATTGGTAGACTCAAGTCAAAATACTTTCAATGAGCCATCTGTTTTTTTAATACAGTTGGATGTTACTTCATATTAGAACAAACGAGAATTTCAATGAAAACGGACTCAATTATAAAAGAAATAATGTCATGTATTTCATCGGCAGATATATCAGGATTTTTTTATTGCAAAAGTGAAAAAATAAGTATCGATCATTCGAATGGTTTGTGATTTATTTCATCTTTATTAAAAATACTTTCGATTCCTTTAACCTTCGTAGGACTATCTTTGAAAAATGATTCTCAAGCCGAAGGGGGATAAAAAAAGATCTCAGTGTTTTGGCCTTATTGGCATAGACTGCATTAAAAATAAGATTGATTATGCTTTGACATATAATTATACATCTTTCTGAAAAAAAAATCATATAAAAATCCCTATTATTCTTATAATTATTCATATTTAAGTCGCGCATGAAAACGACGACGTTTCCACTCCAACGGCTATGGCGGAATAACAAGCCAATAACCAACCGCGCACGAAGTCACATTACATTATCTTCGCTTATGGGCGTGAAATTTTATGTTAGCGCTTCCCAGCAATTTCTAACATTGACAATTAGACTGAAAAATTCCGACTTCTTCTCTTTTTTAACCGATTACGGCGCGACTAGCGAATTAATATCATATTTTTTTTCTGCAAATGGTGTAAAAAACTATGATTTAAGAATACCAAAAGTTTAGATATCGTATCACTAGTATTAAGATAGATATTTAAGGTAAAGTAGCTGTTGGGACAAAATCTATACTGTTCGGGATGGCTAGGTTAATACGAGCCATTAAGCTTAAATAATAAACCTGTGTATCAACGAAAACATAATTTATCTCCAATCACACACCAAAAACCACTTTCATCCTTAAACTTTATTACATAACAAGACTTTCAGTGTGATGAGTGCACATTTGTATTCGGTTATCTAAATAAACTCAACTGCATACCGAAATGGGATAAAAAGAATAAGTCTTTGAACCCAAATGAATTTTCGGTACTACTACTATTTTTCCTTGAATTTTGCAAGTATGATTTAATGTGCTAGATATATAAAACCAAACATATTCTTCGTCTTGGGTTGTCACACAGGATATTTTGTGTTCAACAAGTATGAATATCGGCACATAGGTTTTATCGGAAACGGAATATTTTTTTTAAGGAAAATCGAATGCAACGGTTTAAATAACTTATTTTGGCCAAAAATTTCATACTGTAGATAGTATGAGGATAATGACTATTTTTAAAGTACAACTATTTTTTACAGTGAAATCGGAATAACTGTTATAGAATGATCAAAAAAGATTTATAGAATATGGTTTTGGACAATTTTTGAAATATAATGGAATAGCTATGAATAAAATAAATATGTAGCAAGATGATCAATGCAGAAAGATATTTAGTGGTCTACAGTGTTACAGTTGTTAAGAAAATGAAATGCATCCTTTGCTTACCTTGCTATGAGACCTCTGGCTAGCTCCCAAAATGGTATTTTGTGAGATTTGGTACCGCCCATCGTCGCCATGAAGATCTCGGAGCCGATGCCAGCTCTGCAGCACAGCATCAGGATGCAAGACCACGCCAACCACCTCATCTAAAAAAATAAATATTGATTAATTAAGAATGTCATAATCAAGCTAGAAAAATTTGATGATTTTTTTATTGTATAATGCCCAAAAGACCTTTCGCATGCTTTGTGTGGCAAATGGAATGAAAAAGCTAGTTTAATTTTTATTGTCAATCAGTCATTTTTTCGAAATAAGTTTAACACACTTTTCTCCACATCTCAAGCCCTCTATACCAGTGGTTCTCACGTAAAATTTGGCTGTGGCCGCATTAGAAACATCAGCTATCGAACGGAAATGTCTGGTGGCCATACCAAATTTTTGTCAAAAAGACCTAAACATGTATGTGATTGAGTTCTGCGAACTAACACTTCTTGATGCACAATACAATGCATACGAAATATTCAATTTTCAGTATCATTGTTGACAAATTACCTTGTTAAGACACATTTTTATTTAATATCAATATTAACTATGAAGCTGTTGGTGGCCGCACCAAAATCCTCTTTTGGCACACGAGAACCACTGCTTTATACTAATGACTCACTTCGAATATCCAAAAATCTTGAATTATTAAAACTCAATATTAATTAGTGTCAATGCTAGTTATTTGTAAGGAGTATTCATAAATTTGGCTGATCATTGCACTGTTCAATTACCGTTATTTAAGCTGTAATATAAATACAAACATTCGCAAAAATAATCTCCATATTGCTACCGTAATGTATTTAACTAGAGTTAGTAGAGAATAATAGTAATAGTTCTTTATCTGTTCCGCTCTAAACGTCTAAGCACGACTTATACCTATACGACGTAAAAAAGCATGCAAACTAGCCATTATTTTCGATTCGAAATTAATCTTTGCATGTTATTTCATAGTTAATTATCCTATTGCGTACATTTGTATTTGGAAAGTACGCAATTCGATTAATTGATTAATTAACAACAGTTTTATTGAACGAGAATTCAATTAATTTATCATTACATTTTGTACGCCATTTATCTGATGAAGAACAAATTATTTATCAGATCTACGAGATCTGATAAAAAAAAATCATCAGTCGACGACGTGTGGCACCGTCTATCGTTTGCGACCCGCGCTTTTTCTCTTAATATTTTCAAATAATCGTAGTATTAACTATTAGTAATATTAATTATGCATTATAGTTGGCCTATTTAAGATGTGTGATAAAATATCCGTTGTGTTGTACTATGAGTTACATAAAATATTGAAATTGAAATTGAAAATGTCTGTAAAGTGAGGTAGACGAGTCGATACGAGGCGGTTTTCCAAAAAATTAAGTCCACCTAAATAATTTTCAACCCGTTAACTGCTAGCGTCTTATATGCTAATATATCTTATTGTGGAAAGTTGCAAATCGATATTCAACAATTAATAGAGTCAACAGTGTTAAAACTATTACGGACAAGATTTTTGTATTCAATTTTTTCTGCATTACACAGTTTGCCAACCTCTATGAGTGTAGTAAGCACAAACACTGAAGAATCTTTTTTTGAAATCTTAGTTTTTGGAGTATCAGTTCAGGAGGGAAGAAGTTAATACAATAAAAGTAATAAAACATTTTTACTACTTAGTACACATTAAATTTATTAGATCAGTACCGGTTTCGATCATAACGAGAATTATCAACTGATAAGCAAATATATTCGGACGGTTAGCAGTGTTTTAGTTTATATTATACTTCTTAATTAAGACAGTTAGTTTAGCCATACTAGCTTCATCAGTTGATAATGCTCACTTTGAGCGAAACCAGTCCTGATCTAATACATTTAATGTGAAATAATTACTAAATTTTTTTAGTATTTTTATTGTATTTCAAGTGTTTAATTTTTACATATTATTCCATTGAAAAATTGTTATTATTCCATCTCTTATGTTTTTTGTTTGGCTGCATTATTAATAATGTGTTGATAATTAGTGCGTTTTGACAGACACTGAAAAACAAACCGGATTGAACAAAGTACACCTTTGCACTCACCACTAAATGAAATTATGTTTAAAAAAAACAGAAATGATAATAATGTTGATATCCTTCTATTATTTTGTTTATATTAACTAAACATATTATTATCAACAAGTATTTTTTTGATGTTTCTAAGCTGCCTTGCCCCAAAAATTTTCATAAACAGTTTATATAGCCAATAAGAATTTATTGATATTAAAAAAACTATATAACTACCATTAGCTTGGAAAGCAAGGCACTTCCGTTTTAGATAGATAATAATAAGTGAAGAAGAAGACATTGAATGAATTGGCATTTTAGTTCCGATGATGGCATATGCCGAATTGCTATGGACCAAAAAGAATATTATTTCTGCAGGACTAAAATAAATAGCTATATTTTCATCATGGAAGAAGAATTCAATGATTCGATGGATTTGGTAATAACGTAGTAGAAGATATTAAGAAGTTTTAAAATGCGATACACATGTCACTATTTGTTCCACAATAAGTGGATAAACAAAGTTATCTTTTAATTGTGTGAAAAGAATTCGTTCAATTACGACGAAGGCGCTATATACTAGGAAGAGCTTTAGCGATTTGAAAGGAAATTGAGTATAAGCCAGACAAAATATAACAGAATGAACAGTCGGAAAATGAAGCCAACATCCACTGAACTCAGAGAGGAAAATACAGACATAACTTCAACCTTACACCATACTATTACTGACTGGATTGCCTTTATAATATTTCTGAAAACGGAACAAGAATAAAAAGACAAATACAGAAAGTGAGTAAAAATTTTAATTTTTATTCATGTTGACACTTTGGATCAATGCTAAACATCTCGTCACAAAAATTAATATTCGAGATGCTTCATATTTTTCATTCTGATCTCTTTATTTATCATAACTAAAAATTCTAATGTGTAAATGTGTACTACAAACATGTTTCATGTACTAATACTTCAATATTATATATTTCGTAATTTTCAGTTCATAAATCAATAACACACCCATATATATATTTTTTACTATACAATCATACTCTACATTGCCTAATATAATAAATACCAGTTCGCTTAAAAATCTCGTTTATCACACTTGAATAATAACACCTGTAAACCTGAATAAAAATTTCATAATCGATATAAAAAATAATCATTGCAAAAATAAACGTAAAAACCGACTTGAAATGTATCGAGAAAAAAATTGTAGTTATTCCAGTTTTTCATTATTTTGTATAATCTCGTTTTGAAATAAAATTCACATTAGTGCATTCTTTCTTTTAAATACGATTTAATAATTAAGGGAAATTTCTATAAAAAAACGATAAACCGATTCACGATATTTATTGTTAGAGTTATTTAATTGTCTCTTGATATAGAAAAACTTTATTCTGCCGAAAAATATCATCACTTTTATGGTGTTCACTGTCAATACTTGTTGGAATGGCATTATAATAAAAATAGTAACAGTCATAGTATTTATTCCACATTCAAATTGTTGGATCAAGGCCGGTTTTGCTCATGGCAACCTTTATCATAAATTGATAATATGGACTGAGACTCGGTGTATATCTGAATACCCTCCCACCCATTCAATCCCGAAATTCAATCAGTTGAGCTACTGAGTAACAAGCAGTTCAAGTACAATAGCAACTTAAGAAAAGAAAATCATTAGGATTTAACGTATTTCTTTTTGTTTGTCCGCTCTTAATTTGGAGCATATGGACTCCACTCACAAAGTTTATCTCAAAATATAATTTTTTCTACGAAAACTTGTTACTCGGTCGTTCAACCTGTCTTTTTCGGAGAGAGTAGGGATGGAAAGGATACGAAGACTAGGACAAGACTAGTGGTTAGGTAATCGCTGCCACTATGCGGCGCCCTTTGGGATTGGAAAGGTCGGAAGGGATTTTTAGCAACACAAACACCCATTGCCTCTGAGCAGAATCGATTAATCGACTGAAAAATACTGCTCGTACGGGGATTGGAACCGGGCGGCCCGTAATTACAAAAACTAAAACAATATTATTGCTTTTTTGTACTCTCAATAAATATTCGAGTAATTTTATATCCAGCCAAAAAATCGCAGTAGAGCTGTGTTCACACAATGGTATTTGAGAATAAATTATATCTGTGGTATAAAAAAACATAAACAGGTTTCCTTACATATAACCGACAATTACAATCACAAGGGCATTTTTTACCACTTGTTTACCAACAGGAAAAGATTCCAATCATATTTTGAAGTTGATCTAAATTTTGGTTGACTTTGTTTAAATCGAGTCCATACCATTTTTATTTTGTATACATCTTATTTAGGTAACATGATTTGAAATAGTGTGTTTTATAATTTTCTTTATCTAATGAGTGAAATATCGAAATTTCTGAAAGAAACAATGAGAAGATTACTTAGAAACATATTTCTTATCACTTTTAGGGTGCTCACAGTCAATACTTAGTAGAATGGCATTATCTTGTATAAAAATCTTTATTTGTTTGTTTGTTCGTACTCTATGCGCTGCCATACGGTTCATCCGATTGTAATGATTTTTTTGTGATTTTTTGTGTAGACACTTGGAAAGGTTCTTGTTTTCCCAAATTATTCATCCGATTGCGATAAAGCTTTGGTGATTTGTTGTCTGGACGCCCACAAAAGTTTTTTAATTACCTATATAAATATTTATTTTTGTCCCGTATGCGATCCTTTACCGTTCATCTGATATTCGCCATCGAAAATTTTTCAATCAGTTCAGTCATTTCATACAGCCATACACAAATAAACAAAAAACAATATTTCTTTGAATGGAAATTCAACGCTTGCCAATAAGATCAGTATCGCTCATGGCGAGCATTATCAACTGATAAGTTATACAATGATAAAACTCATGGAAAAGTACAAAATTTAAACGATTTAAATTTAATTACTTCACTGTGAAAAACGAAAACTTTGCTAACTATTAATTTTGCAATGAAGACTTATCGGTGTTTGCTTTTGGGCACGTTATATCCAATGCGAAGTATGCCGACGAAAATCTGAAAAACTTCAGAGCTTTAAGCATTACACCACCTGTGGGAGACATAAAATATAACTTGTTACAATAAATTCATTCCTACTTCACTTGGGTATAATATAAGATTATGGGCGAAAGCCCAGCGTAAAAACGAATAAATAATTTAAAAAAACTATGTTTATTTTAACATCGTATAAAATAATTGGAGTAAAAAAGAATATAGATCCTTATTCACACCCACTTATTGTGTTTTATTTTCTTTATATAACACGCTAACTGAAAATAAAGGGTATTTCAATAGGGACGCTCAAAATATGTTACTTTGTCCTGCTGAGTAGATTATTCATTGTTTAGTGGCCAAATTTGAGTCAACCAGTTTGGTAAATAATCGGCCAACACCTACCTGTACGTCATCAAAATACAATATCTGGTGAAAACATTGCTGCTGTGTGTGAAAGTGTACAGGAAAACCCAAGGCAGCTTATTACTCGTTGTTCACAAGAACTTGGCTTTTCTGCGACTTCAACTTGGCGAATTTTGAATCGGGCCTTATGTCTGCACCCGTATAAAATCCAACTAACCAAGGAACTTCAGGTAAACGACCGCAGACAACGCCTGATTGGGTTCTGGAGCAGTTGGAAGTTTACCCAAATTTGTCAAAAAAGTCAACTTTAGCGACATGGCCCATTTTATAATGAATGGATATTGGCAGAGATTTGATGCTATATTCCATATTTAATGCCGTAAAATATACTTACAAATAAAATTAAAATTAAGTTGAAATCTCACAAACAACTTGTTTTATTTACATTTCAAAACTAAGCGTCCTTATAAAAAGACCCTTTATAACACGCTAACTGAAAATATTAACTAGCAATTATAGTAAGTTAAGTGATCCTCGTCGCTTTTCAGAAAATGCAAATTAAAAAAAGAATTAGCAGTTAGTCAACTATTTTTTCTTGATAAATTCTTTGTACCTTTTTCAGATTTTTTTTCTAATTGTGTATTTATGATGGTCGGTTTCCAGTGTTGCGTGCATATTTACTCTCGGTCTCTGCATATTATTAAATAGTATAAAAATGTGCTATATTCACTTTTCCACCAAGACAATGCATAAATAAACGTTCTCAACACCCTCATCTTATGAATGGTCCCATAAATTGGTTTATATTGAAATGCGTCAAAGTGTTCATTCGAGGATTAGAGCCATTTACTCCATATCTCTGGCTAGGTAAAGATCGCACTTTCAAAGATATGTAATGTTTTTTTTTTTTTTTTCTTCAATCAAACATATTTGTCACATTTAAGGTGTTCACTATCAATACTTGGTGGAATGGTATTATATATAATGGTCGGTTCCTGTGGTCTAGTGGCAAGAGCTTTGTCCTAGCGATCGGGGGGCGCGGGTTCAATTCCTGGCAAGTTCAGATTTTTAATGAAAAATGAGGCTGGGTCTATGTTATTTATCGTTGATTTTGTGCACAGCTGATTCATTATTTATCATCGAGTTAATCTCGTATGACTTTCACGATTAAGAATATTTGGCGCATTGGCGTAAGCTGTAGTGCCAAATATTTTTTTTTATTTAAAATTCAATAAAAATAATAACACATTTTTAGTACTTATTCCACGTGAGATTTATTGAGATCAGGACCGATTTCGCGAGCATCAGTTGATAATTCTCGCAGTAAACGAAACCGGTTCTAATCTTAATAAATTTTATGTGAAATAAGTACTTAAAATGTGTGATTATTTTTACTATGCATATTTCTATTTTTCTGTGAAAAAAATTCTTCAACGTTTCTTTGGTCACCGTTCTTATTAAATATTTTCTGTGAACAAACTTCTTCCACGTTGTCTGGTCAGTGTTATTATTAATTATTACAAAATATAAGTTGGTGTCGGATCGAAAAAATTGCATTTATTTTAATTTTATTTCAGCGCATCGATCGAATTCGATTTACCAGCCCTGATTGCGACTAAACACGTTTTCGATCTGGTGGACCAGTTCTCTCCCGATCTTGTCAGCGTCATATCAAAGAGCATTCGCAATAGAAATTATACTGACAGAGAAGAAAGTTGCAATGCACAACCTGTTTCAAGTCGGACATGGTTACACAGTGAAATGCATCTACATATAATATGCAATCAAGGAAGGACGAATATAACAGGCGTAAAACGCATTACGATGCGGACATTTAATCCGCCGTATATCGAATATAATTTTAAGCTTTATTTACTCAATCACTTACATCAGTGATCACCAAACATGGTGATATTTTCGGTAGCTTGCGAAGGATAAATTTGAAAAATCCATGCTTATTACATGTGGCTTACTCACGTGTTGGAAAACCTTCTGATTTATTCGTGTACGCACCAGAAAGAAAAAAATACTTTTTGTTTCCAAAAACACTTTAATAAATAAACAGAATTAAAACATAAACACTTTGAGTGGCATTACATCGCATGCCGGGTACTCGCTAGTTTAGTTTATAAATACGTAATTAAAGTACTTATTTTATGTTTCATTGAATGTCCGATTTTATAATAATAAAATGTATGGTACAATAAAAGACGACGATAAAACAATAAAGAAAAGTAGCCCAACTGGCAATTTCAATTTCTAAAAGTAGCTCGCATCCTCATTGAGTTTGGAGACCACTGACTTACATGATCAATTTAACCCTTTATAGGGAAAATTAAATATTATGTAAATCTTATTCAGACGATATTTTATAATATTAATTAACCAGATAAAGAAAATTTGATATTTATAACTATTTTGTCAGAAATATCAATATTTTCATTGGTTTTCATTCATATTGACCAATTTAAGATTTTTTTAAAACAACTGTGTGACAGACATTGGAGTTATAGGTTTTGACATTAAAACGTGATGTTAAAATGTTGCCAAGAATGAAAATGTTATGATTATAGTATATTTTGTTTTTTATTTTACTTCAAAATACTTTCTTAGTTGTAATACCAATTGTTTGTCATGGTAACCGAACAAATCAACAAATGACTTTTCAGAACATGACAATTCAGAACAATCGGCCTAGTTCGCTCTAAAATATTGGGTTTTCACATACATATTTGTTTATACCAATTATGAATAGGGTTGCCACAACAAGAAAATAACTGTAATTATGAGATCGCCGAAATTAAAATAAATGTCTACTAGCTATTGTAGTTCGCGTGCGACATTTAAAAAAAATATTCGTAGGGCTGGCACAAAAAAATATATATATATATCAGATGATTGCGTGCAGTTTATAAGGAAAAGTCAAGTTCTGATTTTTCATGTTCTGAAAAGTCATGTTCTGTTTTGTCATGTTCTGAAAAGTCATGTTCTGAAAAGTCATGTTCTGATTCGTCATGTTCTGATTCGTCATGTTCTGATTTGTCATGGAACCGTTTGTCATACCTTGTAACTCTTGCATAGCTTTTGAATACATATCGCTGTATTTTTATATCTATTATCAGTTGATAATGCTCACTATGAGCGAAACCGGTCCCAATCTAATAAATTTACTGTGAAATAAGTACTAGAAATGTTTTATTATTTTTAATAAGCATTTTTATTTTATATTATGAATGTATGTTTAATCATTTTTTAAAATTATTGTACAACCAGGACAATAAATTACGTTTTATTTAATTTAATTTTTTCATGTTTTGTGATGTACTGTAGATTAGTATAATTTAAATTTTAGTTACGAATAACTTAAATATATACTTAACCATAATTTTTTTTAAATATACATATTCGGCCGATTGAAACAAGTTATTGCAAAAAAATACAATGTCAAAACATCACAGTCCCATTATAATGTTTTCTAACACGCCAGAGTCAGGCATTTGAATATATGACTGTTATTCGCTGCCCTAATTAATACCAACAAGTTCAAGCTTTTTTCACATTAGCACAATTTTTTTTTTATATTATATTTGTTTTAGACGTCTCAGAGGGTTTTTTTTGTTGTTTTGGTCGATTTTATTATTCATAATGTTTCATGTCATCAAATATGCTAATAGACTAAATTTAAGACGGGTAAAATGATGTTTTGCCGTCATCACCGGTGATTTGAATTTTTTTAATATACACAAAAATATTTGGCCTTTCGGTTACGCCAATGTGCCAAATATTCTTAAGTGAAAGTCATACGAGATTAACTCGATGATAAGTAATGAATCAGTTGTGCACAAAATCAACAATAAATAACATACACCCAACCCAAGATATCTTTTTTATCAATTGAAAAGATCTGACCTTGCCGGGAATTGAACCCGGGTCTCTAGATCGCTAGGACAAAGCTCTTGCCACTACACCACAGGGACCGACATGACCAATGGTGTTTGTTATTGCATCGTTACCTCATTTACAAAATATTTAAGACCCTGAAAAAATCAAGCAATTCAATCGCGTCTTAGTTGAAAAAGTCATTTGTTTGGAAAATACACAGCTTTAATTTGAAAGGTTATCTATCACTTAAACGTCTCAATAAAGAAAGCACATTAGTTCTTTTAGTTTTAACAGTATTACAGTTTTAACAGCTTCCCCTCATTACTTGTCAGAGTTACTTGAGTATTTTTTAATTTTACTACTCGATACTCGAGTAGTTGAGATGACGAGTAATTAGAGTGCCTAGTCGATAGTGCTCGCCATGAGCGAAACCGGTCCTGATCAAATATTTTTTTTCTGGAATGAGTACTAAAAATGTGTTATTATTTTTATTATAAACTTAAAAGATAACTTTGTTTATTCAAAATATTGTGTTACAAACAGTGAGACTTGTTTCGCCTCTTTGAGAAGCATCATCAGAATTATTATTGCAAGATTACAATCTTGCGATAGTGTGTCTCGAGATGATTCTTACAGAGGCGAAACACGTGTCCCTATTTGTTACACATTACGTTGAATAAACAAAGTTATCACTTTTAAGGTGTTCACTGTCTATACTTGGTGGAAAGGCATTATAATAAAAATAATAACACATTTTTTAGTACTTTTTCCACATCTGATTTATTTCATCAGGACCGGTTTCGCTCATGGCGAGCATTATCAACTGATAAGTAATACAATAAGACAGTGGTATTTATGCAAAAGTTAAGGATGAAAACAAGGTATGACAAACAATTGGTAATGCAACTAAGCAAATAAATTAAAGTAAATTACAAGACAAATAGACTAAAAATAAAATGTTCAAGACCTCTTAGCAATGCAAAACTAACACATCAAAAATCAATTAAGTATGAATTTAACATTAACAAAGTAAAAGCCCAAAAATTAAGTGAATTTAATAAAAATAAATAAATCTACATGTCTGTCAACCATAATTATGCTTATCAGTTGATAATGCTCGCCATGAGCGAAACCGGTCCTGATGAAATAAATCAAATGTGGAAAAAGTACTAAAAAATGTGTTATTATTTTTAAACAGAGTTATCTTTTAATGTTATATTTAAATGAGTTTCCCAGAAAACTACAGCCGATACTCGCTGTAGAAAAAAAGAAGAAAATAAAATTAGCATCTATGCATATACATATTATATCAGAGTTTTACTTGTGTTTTGGAAAGTAATAGTAATTTAAATGATTCGCTGAAAAGATTAGGCCAGTCTTTCATAACACAAACAGCCGTACTTAAAAAGAGTTTTGTATGTATTCATTTATTTTACATTTATGTCTTCATGGAAATAGAATAGTGTACGTGCTTGTATTTGGGAAGTAATCGCTTGAAAAAAGTATGATTCATCATTTTTTAATAGCAATTATCATTACCTGTAGAGTTAAATGACCAAATGAAATTTTTTCAATGTTTTTACGAAGACATACAATGAAAAATTTCATACCGTATAGAATATAGATGACCGCGGGACCATTGTTTTACATGTGGTCTTTGTGGTAATACGTTCTTAAAGCAAGCCAAAAGGGCGTTAGTATAATTTTGCTGACTATGTATCTTCATACCTGAGCCACATAATTCAAATATGAATGGCTTGAAACTTGTTTCTATGGTCCTACTACACATTCATGACAATATTTTTCAAATATTCACCATCGTTATTAAGACACAGTCAATTTTGTTTGATGTCTCTATTCACATTGAATCGGGTTAAACAGAGACGAGAGAGGGTAAAACGAGACTCGGCAGGTGAATAGAGACAAAAATACAGATTGTAATAATCGGAATATATGAACCTCTATTCTATACAAGTCTATTCATTCCGTTTTACTGTACTTATTAACCAAAATAACATGATTGATTTTAATTTTCGTGCAATAAAAGTTTATAAGGGGTCAAAAAGTAAGGATGCACAGGCATATTGAAATTGATTTATCGAAATTGTATGAAAAAATGAAGCTTGTTGGGAATTAAGCCCAGACCCTCCTGATGGCGAGAACAAAGCTTTATCACGAAACCACAGCGACTGACGAAACAAACAATACTGAACGATTGATAACATAAATAAACAAGGATGACCGAAAGTCCAACGCGTGCGAGTAATTCCTTTGTATGGCGTTTATGATAATAGTGCGTGACTTTCGACGTCTGGTATCGAAAGCGAAAGTCTGAATACCAAAAATGAGCTACTGCTTACTAATTATGAAATAAATCAAAAGAATTGAGTGATTAGTGTCGTAACTAGTCATTGGAAAGTTTATGAAAAATATTTTTCTAAAAAGCTCACAATTTTTAACAAAGTGTAAATTATTTTTTAAAAAAATCTACCAATTGGAAGTATACTTGAACAAAATGAGAATCTAAATACTCCTAAGGTATACAAATACACATATAATTACTGACATCTTGTCGAAACCGGTCCTGATTTTCATAAAATTATATCTAGTATTGGTTCAAAAGTGTGTTTTATCGAATTAAAATAATACATTTGCATTAATATTTACTGACAGCTACCTAACATCTGTCAAATGTTTGAATTTGGAACTGAATATTATTTTATTTTAAAATGTATTAATGTCATCTAGCGAGGAAATATAGCACTAAAATATTCTCATAAATTTGCTTGCGCCGTCTTGTAGTATTTATGCGTATAATTTGAATCAAGTGTTTTATAATACAAACACTAACATGCGAATCATAGAGCATAAACAAGCGCTCCACCGTTTAGCATAGACAATTATATTACATTATCATATCATTTATTATGAAAATTCGACAGGCGTATAGAGACTGTAGGTTGCGAATACACTCGAACTTTCTACAGTTTGCTTATGATAATGCTTCTCTTTCATAATGAGAAATTTAGATTTAACTAAATATTACGTAATGGAATATTATACTTAACATAAATACCACTTGAAACACATATTTATAATCTGTTTTAGGAAAATATTTATTTATAATTTTGGTTATGCTTTCTATTGTGTACATCGGGGATTCCAAAGTGTGGGCAGTGAGTTTATTGTAAGAACGTGGTTATTTATTTATTTAAGAAAAAGCAAATCATGGCATTACAGCTGACGCCAATGCGCCATGCATTTATATATATATATATATATACATACATACATACATGTAAATATATAATAAAAATCACAAATTAATTAAAAATTAAAAATAAGATGAAAACTACAATAGTCATAAAAAAAAACAGAGAGGAAAAAGTATTATTAGCATCACATTAGAAATTTTCAAAGCAGTCAACCGAGTGAGTTCCGACAAAATCAACTATAATACATAAAAACAGTACTCGTCTGAACTCACTCACGTCCATGTGAAATATGTCGACATCCGAAGCAATTTCGTTATAAATCACTAAAGCTCTTTCCCAGTGGCATCCCCATTGGCAAACTGGTTCTACTCTTTGGAACAACAAACAACTCATGTTCACGATTTCTCAAAAAATTATCAGGGACATTCAATTTACCATGGTGGAATTCTCATTTTGGCTTCGGATAAGTCGAAAGAAATATGTGGCCAGGTACATTTCTCTTCGAGTATTCAAACTATTGAACGTGAGCATGCCTAAAAGAAAATCGGTTTGGATAAAGCCATGGGTAGTATCCGTATGTCCTCAAATAGAGAATTCTCAAAAACTTCTTCTGAACCCTCTCCACTATAAGAACATATTTTGCAACTCTTGGGGCCCAAACAATCGATCCACTCTCAAGCCGGCTTCGAACTAAAGAATTATACATTAGTATCAAAATTTTTACTCCTGGAAAGTTCTTGGTAGTACGGAGGATAAAGCCCAACATTTGCAATGCTTTGTTACAAGAATTCTTAATGAGATTATTGAATGTGAGTTTGCTCTCAAATTGTACGCCAAGATCTTTAACTGATGAAATCCGCGAGAGAATTCGGCCATTCATTGAATACCGAAAAATAATACTCGTGATCCCCTTGTAAACGATAAAAGATTGCATTTATCAATATTACTATAGTTTGTACCCAAACATTACCAAAAATATGCATGCCGTAGTTGTAGTTCACGTCTTGTTATGTGATTACGCTCTGATATTTACTTAATAAATTTAATATATTTATACTAGCAATAAATATTAAAACAGTTATTTAATTAAATGCTGCCCAAGTAATTTAAATAATTAATACAAAGCTATCGTGAAATGATTATTTGTTGTTGATTTAGTATTGAACGCATTGTTTATATATAATAGATCGGCTTAACCAATCCAAAAGGGCATTGATAACATTTTGGTGATTGAGTTATATATGTATAGGGTCTTTTTATAAGGACGCTTAGTTTTGAAATGTAAATAAAACAAGTTGTTTGTGAGATTTCGACTAAATTTTAATGTCATTTGTAAGTATATTTTACGGCATTAAATATGGAATATAGCATCAAATGTCTGCCAATATCCATTCATTATAAAATGGGCCATGTCGCTAAAGTTGACTTTTTTGACAAATTTGGGTAAACTTCCAACTGCTCCAGAACCCAATCAGGCGTTATCTGTGGTCGTTTACCTGAAGTTCCTTGGTTAGTTGGATTTTATACGGGTGCAGACATAAGGCCCGATTCAAAATTCGCCAAGTTGAAGTCGCAGAAAAGCCAAGTTCTTGTGAACAACGAGAAATAAGCTGCCTTGGGTTTTCCTGTACACTTTCACACACAGCAGCAATGTTTTCACCAGATATTGTATTTTGATGATGTACAGGTAGGTGTTGGCCGATTATTTACCAAACTGGTTGACTCAAATTTGGCCACTAAACAATGAATAATCTACTCAGCAGGACAAAGTAACATATTTTGAGCGTCCCTATTGAAATACCCTTTATATAATAGATCGGCGTAACCAATCCAAAAGGGCATTGATAACATTTTGGTGATTGATTTATATATGTATGAGGTTAGGTTCACAAATAAATATTGATAGACCGCCAAAAGGGTTTACTTAAAAAAAGCTATCAATATATTCTAAATATCATTATATGTTCACATTATTTGCTATCCTGAAATGTATCGATTTGTCACTATACCTTATTGACTTGGAAATAGAGACATGTAATAGGGACGTATCCATTGTTTACCGCTTATAAAATGAATTACTGAACGAATATAATAATATAAAACATTTTAGTACTTATTCCACATAAAATTTATTAGATCAGGACCGTTTTGCTCATAGCTAGCATTATCAACTGACGAATGTTCGCTATGAGCGAAACCCGTCCTCATCTAATTAATTGAATCTGGAATAAGTACTAAAAATTTTGCAAAAATCATGCCATTCCACCAAGTATTCGCATTGAACACAAGTGAATATAATAAAGTTTTTTTTAGCTAACCAAGGTAACATAATTTAGTGTAGAAGTATAATATAAAAATTAAGTGATGAAGAATCTTTTTTGATGTACTTCACCCAAAAACTGGCACAGATTACGGATATAGTAAAACAAACAAATTATACGTGAAATAATATTAATCACTACGAATAGTAAATATTATTAATCAAAATATTCTATTTCAATCACTACTGAATATAATTTATTAGCACATATATACATAACTCGAACTTTCACTCGCCGTGAATTTTCGGCTGTCGGTGATGCGCGCGCATCTTAAAAATTCACTCTCATAAATTTTCATAGCGCGCCTAAAGAAGTATAACTGAAAAAAATTACATTCAAATCACTTTTCCGACAATTATGACAAAAGAGACACAATGGATCAAGCCCGGTGAACGGAAAAAATGGCTATTCAAAAATGAAAGTCCCGCCATAAACAATAAGAGTCAATTTGGACAGAAAAAAATGCCGTTAAAAGAAAAATACACAAACGATGGTGAAGTGGGCACTTATGGGCGCGTAATAAAAGTGGACCATAAACAAAAATGTCGCAATTTAAAATGTCATTTGTTTTGTCTATTCTTCTTTTACCTTTCGCGGCTCGAATTATTTTTGGCGTGTGATTCTGCCAGGCCCGTATTGTAATCTTTGTTGCGCCCATAAACTCTTTTACGATTTACACCATCGTCAAAGAAGTTTAAACCAAAGCTAATACAAACTTATCGCATTATTTTAACTTATTTTTAAGGTGTCACTTCATGGTAGAAAAGCGTTAATTTATGTAAATAATACACACACCCACACATACACATTTCAATACTAGTATCCACATCAGGAACAGTTTCGCTCATCGCAATTATTATCAACTTATGAATGTCGCGATGAGCGAAAATGATCTGAGCATTGTCGGAATGTAAGTTTTACAAAAAATGGTTTTATTTACTTCTTTTAAATACCTGCTGAAATCGTTATATTTAAAAAAATCTAAATATCACTTTTAAGGCGTTCGCAGTCAATAATTGGTGGATTATTACACTTTATATGTATTAGGATCAGGACCGGTTTCTCTCAAATGTATAAAATAAGTAAAAAAAAATGTCTTTTTAAAATCAAAAGATATTTTGAATGTCTATTTATGTTATATGAGTCGAATAATATTTGCTAAAAATTCTTTGATGTTAAGCGAAGCTCATTAAATAAAGTTATGAAACAAGTATATATCTTGGCGGAAATAGTTTTAAAAATTTATATGAAGACATATTTGGTTATTCACTATTATTTAAAGTCTCGACAAAAATGTTTGAGTTTATTTGATGATATCGAATTATTCTTAATAAATCAACAAATTCATTTACAAAAATAGTTTTCCAATTGGGAATTACCATTTACTAAATAAAATAAATCATGAATTTATTGAAGTCTTTTTTGAAGACAATTAAGATAGAGTAATTTGCATTTCCATAATTCTTAAGCTTAACTGATTGAAAAATCCTTTCTAACTGTTTATGTTTTTTTGTTTTTTAAATTTCATGGTTGTGTATAATTTGCAAGGTTAATCCATTAGGTGTAATATTTATTGAATAAAAATGATTTAAATTCAATTTTCATTTAATTCTAGTGCAGCTCTGTATTATTCAAACCGCTTTCGATTGTCTCGTTTAGAAAACGAATCTGTCCTTTATTCGCACTCATTATATTGGTTGAATAAAGTAATGTTAGTTACATGTTGTTGCTTCTCTCCGCTCGCTTACTAAATAAACGGAGCGTGGCACATAAAATAAATATACACTGCAAAGTTTTCTCTCTAATTATATGTTATACTAATAGTTCTTTTCCATAAAGGCTTTAAAAATATTGTAATGCACTATACCTCGGGTCGTCAACCTGTTCCGTACTAGCCACTAGTGGGCGATTAAGGCTTCTGTGGTGGGCGGTGGGCGATTTTTGCTTTTACCCCAAAATCGTTGCAAGAAATTGTCTAAAAATCACTGAAAGAGGACACCTTCGTTTGTTTTTAACGAAAATTTAACCAGACATATAATATTTAGTCTTACAGCATCAGGCTCAAGGTTCTCATGAATAATTAAAATTGTTTTTTTTTGTATTTTTGAACGCTCTTTTTTTGTTTCAATAAAATGTTGGTTATTAAAACTTAATTTTTCATACCTCCTAAATTCTTACGAATTTTTTTTCACCTGGATTGAAATATAGCGATACTGGTGGGCGGAAAATAAGCAAAAAAGAGTGGTAGGCATAAAAAGATAGGCGACCCCTGCACGACACTATCGTAATAACTTTTTTCAAAACGCTGTTGTTCACGGGGTGTACGACTGTTATTTTAATTAGTATTAGAAAACCTACTATAATCTTTAATCGCATAGCACAGCGTCAGAGTTTTAAAACTCGGCTACGGTGATCGGCTTATATAATGGCGATGGGAAACAAACACGCTTAACCTTTAACTGCCCGCGCGCTTTGAGCAATAGGAAAAAGCTTTACAAAATTTTGTCAGTCAAAAAAATAGCCACATATATTTCAAAAACCAGTCATATTTTCTTGCAAAATAAAAAAGATTATTCTTTGCCAAAAGCAAATTATTCATATCAAATAAAGATTTTGAAAATTTGAATTAAAGTTTTATTAAAAATTTTACAAAAAAAATATTAGATGAAAATAAAAAGACCAAATTACAAAACATTCTCATTTCACAGGATGAATAGTATCGGTTTTACCATTTTCAATAAACACACATACGAGTGAAAAAAACTGATTTTTTATGGTCCAGCGATAAAATAAAACACCACGAATTAAATGAAAAGTCAACCACAAGACGTAAAAATACTCATTTCGGCAAAAATATTTTATAAAAGACTCTTAAAGAATTCTGAATATATATATTGAAGTCATTGTTTATGTGAGCTAATATTAATATCTTATATATAAAACCGAAACGGCGTATGTATGTATGTGGGTCTGTTATTCCCTTTTGCATTGTTGTTGCAAGTTCAAACAAACGAATTGATTTCGCTCGCGAAAGTTTCGACGGTAAATTTGTTTCGTTATCAATGTGTGTGTAGAGACTCCAATTACTCGAGTATCGAGTAGTACATTTACAAAAATACTCGAGTACTCGAGTAGTTTCATATGAACCAAAATATCTTATATAGAAAACCGAAACGGCGTATGTATGTCTGTGGGTCTGTAATTCCCTTTTGCATTGTTGGTCATTAAGTTGCCAGTTGCTTCAACTTGGCCCGTCTGAATTTACGCGCCGAGGTGAACATAACCCCAAACTGGTCCGAGCGAAGCCGGGCTCGAATACTAGTATTTTATAAATTATTATTAACCAGTGTAATTTTATAGTGAAGTGCACCGTGATCGTTGGTGTCGTACGAAATCGTTGGGTACTTAACGACATAAATCCACGGCATCGTACGAAGCGGCTGGGCGGGTAAGGGTTAATAAAAGAATTTTAATATAGCATTTGAATTATCGATCATAATCTATAAGAGGGATTTTCCAACAAAAATATTCACAAAAAAGTCCGGATTTAGTCAAAGTCAAACAAAAAATACGAACATAATTACGCACCCACTTGTCATGCAAATATGTCCAATTATATTTCGCTATTTTTTCTTGTATTTGATAGTTAAATGGCTTTTTTAAAATTAAATCAACATATTTTTTTAAATTATCGACGTAAAAAATATGATTTAACAAATAAACTGTCGATAAATCTTTAAATTTAAGCGTTTAACGCAAAAACTTAAATCACTGCTAACAATTCTAAGTGCATATATCGGTTTTTGATCTAAGACGCTTCAAATCTCCAGCATATTGAACTTCAAATAAGTTTAGGTTTTAAAAAATACGGACATCCATAATTGTTATTAAATAACGGGTTAAATTCAAAACCTATTAGTGAAAGTCTTTTTTTTAAGATTTCAATGACGTCAGCACATAATAATTCTTAGTAAGTCTTAATAACCCGATTAAAAAGAATGAGTTGGGGTTAAGGCCGGTGATACTGAATCTTTGAGAAACTGTGGACCATTCAAGAATGAGTTATTCTCGATAATAACCATAATAACAATTTAAAAATAGAAAAAATGTTATTTCCACTAGACTTAAATAAAAAAAAACAATAGGCCAAGTTCATCGATGCTTTTTTTATTTTTTTTTAAATGCCAAAACGCCAAATATTTTTGTTTGTGAAAGTGATACAAGATAAGCTCGATGATACATACTGAATCAGTCGTGTACAATTAAACGATAAATTACGTACCAGGCCAAGATCTCTTTTACAATTGAAAAATTATGACCTAACCGGAAATTGAACCTGGGCCCACCTGATCTCTTGCCACTAGACCACAGGGACCGACCATCTTATATCCAACTCTCTATGAAATGCATTAATACAACAGACGGCATTTGCAACAGGCATACTTGGATGTTGCTTAGAAGATGACAGAGTAAAAAACAAAATCATGATTTAAACAAGCATTTTTTTAATTGTCGGTACAGTGGGAGCTTTGTCCTAGCGATCTTACAGTCGATTCCCGGCAAGGTCAGATTTTTCAATTGAAAAAAAGAGATCTTGGGCTGGGTGTGTTATTTATCTCCCCGGAATTTATTTCTGTAATGCCAAATATTTTTAAATATTAAAAAAAAAAATTTCATACATAAAACTATCCCGCATTAATCGTTTTTTTTTATACGGTCTCTTGTAAAACGTAGAATCGGGGTTTCACTGTATCCATAAACTGAACATGATTTATTAAAGTATGGTTTCTATTTAATTCTGATAATATTATTTATCCATGATACATATATTATTAAATTAAGTGTATTTCTTATGAACGGTGGTGCTAAGAATAAAGAAGAATTTTTAGTTAATTATTATTCAAAGTAGAATAATTAAAAAGCATTTTTTTCTAAAACAGGAAAGAATTCAAACGCTGTATTGCAATTTTAATTCCATTAAACATTTTCATTACGAAGAATTCACGTAATATCAAAAAATATGCTAAAGAATTTCAACAACATATTTCTGAAACAGAATATGGCTGTATCCATTTATAATCGGTAAAACAGGAAGTAGAAAAGAAATGTCGTTGGCATGGTTTACGTATTATCCATTTATCTGCGGAAAATGAATTCTTCGATGAAGAGTAACACAAGTACAATTTGCATATTGTACATGTGTTACTTCTAGAACAAAATTACTATTTGTTTGATATTTTTTATTACCTGGGGTATTAAAGATTTTTTTTAATTACTAATTTTAGACAACACCTTAACCTTTTTTGTGCGGTAGATACGTTCCGCGAAAAAAGCACAAAAAAGGTATGACTTAATGTGGGAACATAACATACAAGGACAAACGTGTCACGGTAATATCGTTTATAAACAGGTGAAACACTGGATTTTTCATGTACAGTATGTGAACAACGCGCTGTTAATTACGTTATTACATATGAGGAGATTATTTTCAAAAGCGGAAAATCCATTTGTTGAAAAACTGAAAATGTGAGATATTTTCATTACTTTTCCTTCGTAAATTTGTACTTACTATCAATATTTTTAACATATGTTTTAAATTAAGGAATTACGGATAATGTGTAACAATACAAACATTTCCATGTGAATAAAAAGATCTCAAAAGTTTAATCTAAAACTGGCAGTATTTTGGAATTGTCCACTTTTGAAAATTAGCTCCTCATATGTGCGTATATATTGAGAAGACCTTTATTCCGGCTCCCTCGTAAATCGAGAAGGAGCCTCCTATCCGACACTCAGGAAGAGGAATTTAGGGGACGGAGTAGGAGAAACATGGTACTCTTATAAAGAAAAGACGATCTCAAAGCGTTATGTGGGTGCGGTTAGCATCCATTATTTAATTGTTTAGGATTTACACAGACGTTATACAACACACAAATATTACGATAGCGAAGAAGATATCAGGAATTTGGCTCGAATTTAATTCTTAGGCAGAGGATTAGGCGCGTGCATTCTCAATGCCGTCCAATCTCTCACTGCTGTATGAAAACAAACGGTTACTTTAGAAAGAAAAAACAATGGCCGTTTCAAAAATCGTTAACACGTGCGCCCGCCGATAAGGGATTATTTATCGCCTTACGAACTTTTTATGAAGCACATGCATTGTCGGGCATCAAGAGATAAGAGAAATTGAAATAACTCTACATTGCATCACTATAGATTTCAATATAGATTATTATAAGAATGAATTTATTTCCTGATATCGACTTAAACTCATAGACTGAGGTGAAAAATAGATCGTTCGAGAGAGTTCTGATGACCCACCACATAAGGCGGTGTCAATATATTGTCCCAAAACTGTTTTGTAATGTGTAATTCGATTGAAAAAATGAACCTTCCTGGATTGCGAATCCAGTTCATCCGCAACCGAAGCCAAGAACGTTGACACTCGACCAAGGTCACGGACAGACAATATATTAAAATACAAGCATTAATTTTGTTAAATAATTCAATCATTATCTTAAATAAAAATCAGTTCACCTTTAACTAATCCTTCAAAGTGAAATTATTATAATGTCAGTGTGTTATTTCCACTGACGAATTGTCTGTTTTCCTAGAATCATTTAAATTAATGTAAAATAGCTTCTTCATTTATGCAGTAAACAACTGCAGAATATTATTTGTGGTATAAACTAAATAATAGTCAAGTTGAAAAACAGCTGAATTAAACGCTTTGCCACAACTGGTATACCACCTCATAATAACTTAGATTATTTCCAGGAAGTGTAAGGTGTCATATCTAATTAAAAGATAAGAAAGTGCCTTATCCACTATTATTCCAATTATTATCAATAGGAATTCATGCGATAATTTTCTCTAAAACATAGAAGTAATTTTACGAAGCGTATAATATGAAAATGTTTTCGATATGATATTTTCTAGCATCGTAGCAAAATGGTTTATATTTCAGAACGGATTTGGCTGGTATTCAGTCACAAAACTTATTTTGCTTTAAGAAATGATAAGAATAAGCGGCTTTGTAATGATACATGTGTAGTATTTAGCTATTCGAGGATATTTTATTGAAGTTGGAGGCATCTGGTGTCCCCACCACCTGTTCTAGATAAGTGGTTGTCATGTGCGGCCACTAGAGGATTTTTATGACGCCACCAACAGAACAGCTTCATAGAAAATAATGGTATTTAAAAAGTAAGTGTCTCAGCAAAGACTCACTTAACACGGTGGTTTATATGAAAAAAATGTCCGTATAATACAGAGTGCTAACTATATTATATGTGAGTGTCGCTTAATGCAGTGTTTCCCAAAATAGGGGCCACAGACTGCAGGCTTTTGCGGGGCCGCAAAGAAACATGCTTTTTGCTCAGGCGGTCCGCGAACTATTTTTGCAGATTTAAGGGGCCGTTGCATTAAAAAGTTTATAAAGCACTGGGTAAATGCGTGAGGAATGAGAAGAGCTGTAGAAGTTGACCATCGAGCGATTGATACCGTCCAATTGGTGGATTATTAATCAAAATACTGTTGTTTTATATAATTCAGCGTCATATGCAGCGAGCTAGTAGATACATACGCATAGAGCCTTTTGTTGTATTAAGAGCAGTAGTTCTCACGTAAAATTTGGCTGTGGCCGCATTAGGAACATCAGCGGTCCTACGAAAATTTCTGGTGGCCGCACCACATTTTTTTGTTGAGTCTTTTTTGTCAAAAATTCATGTATGTGTTTGAGTTTTTGCGAACTCACAATTCTTGATGCACAATACAATGCATACAAAATATTAAATTGCCAGTGTCTTTGTTGATAAATTAACTTATTCAAAACTCATTTTTAATACATATCAATATTCACTATCAAGCTGTTGGTGGCCGCAGCTAAATCTTCTGGTGGCTGCACACGAGAACCACTGATTTAAAGTGATTAATTTTTAGCAGACTTAATTATTATCCAAGTCTTGGTTAGTTGCTTTTTAAACACTCAAGGGGAAAAACTGTATTTACGTTTAAAGTTTGCTACGCCACTGGAAAGCAGTGGTGGGTGAAGGAGAGCATTTGGTTAGTCATTTATTATTTAGATAGGATAAGTGAGATCCGGAATTTGAATAACAAAGATATTACATTTATTCATTTGATAACAAATGCATAAAAAGATTGAAAAATCTATTTTCAGATTTTATTTATAGTGCGATTCGAATACGTAATCATCGTAACCGGATAAGATGAACGGTCGTTGACCACTCGACTATATAACGTTATTTTATATTTATGTGTATAGGGTGCAAATGAGTTATTATTTTGCATTTTTAATGCATATATTTTGTTCATTTCAAATAAAAATTTAACTAATCAGCATATAAATCATATATTAATACAAAAGACGAGTGAATAAAAATTAGAAAAAAAACTAATTACCATTCTAGAAGATTTATCACCATGATATTTTTCATCCAAATTAAGCCAAATTTTAACATTTTACTTCTGGAAAACACGTTAATTGTACCTACAGCTTTTTGTAACTGGTTGTTTCTGATAAATAACAATCGATAACCTAGCAGCTTATATTTAAATGTAATATTTAATAAATTTTGGTGTTTTCTAATGGTTTTTTTGTTAAATATTAGTTTGTCATATTTATTTCGCGCTCATCTCAACTGAATTTACTTACGGTGAACGAAACTGGTTATGATCATAAACAAAAAAAATATGCATTTCCTCTAAGAATCGACAGTTAACCACTTAATAGCGTGTTCATATTATTTTTAAATGTTTATTTGATTTTGAAGTGTAGAATTATAGATTTCTTTTCTACCCATTGTTGGTATCGTTTTATCAGTGCAAAAATAGGACAATCCCAAAAATTCAGTTTAGACTGTTTGGTAATTTGCATAGTTTTATACAATTAGTATATCGGAGGACTATTATTATACACAGTATCAATACAGTATTTGGTAAATTATGGATATATGGTCACGGGACAGAATACCTATCCTCTCGAGCTAAGCTCAAAAAATTGATACATCTGGCTTATATTTTTTTTCTTTTTTTAAATTTAATTCTAAAATATTTGGCATTACAGCTTACGCCAATGCGCCAAATATTCTTAAGTGTGAAAGTCATACGAGATTAACTCGATGATAAGCAATGAATCAGTTGTGCACAAAATCAACGATAAATAACATACACCCAGCCCAAGATCTCTTTTTTCAATTGAAAAAATCTGACCTTGCCGGGAATTGAACCCGGGTCTCCAGATCGCTAGGACAAAGCTCTTGCCACTAGACCACAGGGACGACGATGTTTTGACTTTACTCTTTGAGTTCTTGTGGAATCAAAATGATTAAATCTGAAGAATATTACTGATTATTGTATGAGTCCTGAAAGAAGAATTTGTTTTTTAATATTAGCCTATAATAAAATTTTTATGTGACTGTCTCTATCTGTATAAGATTATTATTTGTGTAGTTTGTGGTTGCATTTTTGCTCCTATAAATCAAAACAACTCAACTCATACTTATTGCGAAGTATTCTTTAGGATTTTCTATTATAATAATTTTAAAAATTAAAGACAAAACATTTCAAAAAAAATCGTAAGCCTTACATTCATTTCATTTAATGTGCTTATTTTTCATAAATCTTTACAAAAATTCTTTTCCGTGACCTTATATCCATAATTTACCTAAAGTTTTTCTATCATTCATCGGTAAACTGTTTTTCCGTACTGATTTTCCGGTTTTCTTCTGTTTCAACTTGTTTGTTTGTTCTTGAATGATAGAGGAAAACATCCGAAAAGTCCCTCGGTTTTAATGCACGTTAATCCATAATCTACCCAATATTTCATTAGCAATGTTTTGTTGCATTAATAATAAGTCAATATTTTCTAGTAACTAATTATTCCTTAAAAGGCATTTATAGCCCAAAAAATGTATAGCAGTGTACTGTTTATTCAACTACATTTAATCAATATGTACAAATACAATTTTTTGAAGAGTTCTGATTAATGATAAACTAATCCGTGGTTATGTAATTGAACCGAATTTCTGATACCATTCTTTCATCGAAACCAAAGTTACGCAACCTTTTTTCTATTAAATTTACATTTCGGCAACGATATACAACTTCAATCTGGTAAAACAAAGTTGCGTTTATTGCAAACTAAAAGTGTTAAAATTGCTCAAAGTGGAATTCAAAATAATACCAAACAAGAAGAAGTTAGCTAAAAAAAGCACCGTACCCAAAAAGGTGAAGCTAAGTGGAGCATTGAGCATTGCCCAAAGCGGAAAATAGTCGCCAAGCTGCAGTAAACTTTTTTTATCAACAACTTTAATTTCGCCTAGATCAGAGACCTGAGAATGTTTATTATATTTTTTTTTCATTTTTCAACTATTTAACCACAACTTCGCCTAATTAAATGAACGTATAAATAAATTGTTTGAATATTCAAGCTCATCTTTTATATAAAAATCAATAATTGTTTGTTTGTTTGTTCGTCCTCGATGCGTTGATATACGGTTCATCCGATTGCAGTGAAACATTGGTGATTTGGTGTGCAGACGCCCGGAAATATTCTTGCGTTCCCAAATTGTTCATCTGATTGCGATAAAGCTTTCGTGATTTGTTGTGTGGACGCCCACATGTATAAAAATGTTTTTTTTGTCCCGTATTCAACCTATACCGTTCATCCGATTGTGATAAAACTTTAGTGATTTGTTATGTAGACGCTAAAGAAGCTTAGCTAACAAGTGTGTGGACTTAATTTGGAAAATCCATGCCTTATACACATGTACAGCTGTATGTGGCCTGCTGACGCGTTGGAAAAACTTCTGATTTATTCTCATACGCGCCAAACAGAAAAATAAAACATGTTGGGTATAAAAAAATAAAGCAATTCAATAAAAACAAACACTTTCTATCTTTAAGTGGCCTTGAAACGCTTGACGTTCATATGAAATTTGTTTATTCTAAATCATCGTTCGAATATTTAAAATTCTCCTTATCCCGCTGTTTTCTATAAATAGAATAGCACGCAGCTAAAAACATAGTCTTAATATTATTTAAATACGTAACATCTCAAATTTGTTTTTAATAAATCAAAGCTGATTCTTTGCAGGATTCAGTATATAAATTTAAAAAAAAACATGTTTTTAAATTTAATACTTTGTCGCTGCGACAATTTATTGGTGTATTAAAAAAAGTTATTTCGAAGATCTGGTTACACTGATAGGAAAATAAACAAAGATTTTATAAATACAAGTAGTTTGTGTATGTAAATATTTTGTGGAGTAATGGCACCAAAATATGCAGTATTTTTTTATGGATTAAGCCTTGTTTAACACAAAAGGGGTTCTGTTACTAAATATGATTGAGAAACGCTAATTTGTATGAAGGAACTAGACCAGGTTTTTTCAACGTATTATAAATCCAAGAAATGATGATTAAAGAAATATGTATTAAAAAAACTTTTATTATAATAAATTCGACATGCCTATATTATGTTTGTATTGATAAGTTTATTGAAATTGATAAACTGTGCCTTGGTATGCGTGTGCGATATTTTTGTTTTTTACCATATCCGCTCCCAACTTGGAGCATATGGGCTCCTCACGGAGCTTATCTAAACATATATTTCTCTACGAGAACTGCTTGTTACTCAGTTGCTCAACCTGTCTTTTTTCGAAGAGGGTGTAAAAGATAGGGCAGGAGGACAAGGACAGGACTCGGACAGGTTAGCTGATCGCTCTTGCTATACGTCGCTCTTTGGGATAGGAAAGGTGGGAAAGGTTTTTAACACCTTTGAACATATTTATCGACTAAAAAAATCTGCTCGTAACGGAAATCGAACATGGGCGGTCAGTTACGCCAGCCAACAACGTTGACCACTCCGCCACGGACTGGATTATTTTTTACTTTACATATATTAAAAACATTCTTAGTAAATTCAAAAAAAAAAAAAAAAGTAAACGATGCTGCATTATTCAATGTTCGTTAAAAGTAAAAAAAAACATGAAAAAACTAAATAAAACAAGCAATTGTTGAAATTATTTTTTCACACAGCAAAATGTACGTACACTTAATGTACGAAAAATCTTCGAAAAAATCTAATTATTTCTCGAAATAGTGAATTTCATTTCAAATCAATATTTAAATACAATTGAAAGTCTCTTATAATAGTGTGGACTGCGGAATGCTTTGAAAGTTACTACTGAACAAAGAATTCACTTTTTTGCATTCCGAAAGTGTGAATGCAGCGTACTGTTGAAAAAGTCGTTATTTAATTGCTGTCATATATCATGTGATATGCTGTGTTGCAAAAATATTTTATATTGAACTTGAACCGCCTTTCAACAACATACCGACTGTAGAAAGGCAAAATGACGTAACCGGCACCGAACAAATTATGTTACTGATGTGGTGTAAGTCTCTTTTATTTGCCGTTAATTTCACGGGTCCATTTTTTTTCAAACGTAAAAGCTAAATTAAACACTAATTCGGCAATTGTCGCTTACATCTTTTTGATAGAACGTGTATTAAGTTGTGTACATTGTCATTTTTGGAAACATCATTACTAAAAAAAAAACGGATAGTAACGTCCTTCTGCTTTTCAAAAGTCTATACATATATGTATAGACTTTTGAAAAGCAGAAGGATATTTTTGTAGACCATATCTTCTAAATTGTAGAATATACTCTTATTATGGTGTGTCTAAACCAGTAGCTCTCACGTAAAATTGTCATGTGATTGCATTTTACACATTTAGAGGTCCTACGAAATGTCTGGTTGCCGAACCAAACTTTTGTATTGAATCTGTTGTGTTTAAGCTTTGTCAAATGGACCTAAGCTTGCTTGACTATTGGTATTAATTGGCAACGAAATATTTAATTTTCAGATTTTTTTTTGACAAATTTACTTGTAAAACTCATTTTTTCAATATCAGTATTTACTATGAAGCTGTTGGTGGCCGCACATGAGAACCACTGGTCTTGACGGAACTTGTTTTACTATAGTTATTTCGACAGCTCAAATTCATTCGGGGAGAGTAAAGTAGAAGGATACGATTAGTAATACAATGTGCATGGTTAAAAGATCATTCTCGTGCAGCTCTGTATCAGGAGAATTGATGATTAAACTCGACCAAATATATAATACAAATATTGAAACAAATTAATGAAAAAAAAATATTAAAAACATTATTATACTAAATTTGAATTTTTTGAATTTTGTACTTTTCCATGAGTTTTGTCGCTAACGACCCGGGTTTCGCCTTTCGGCATCTTCAAGCATTCCAAGTGCACGGATGTAGGAATGCCTGAAGTTGCCGAAAGGCGAAACCCGGGTCGTTAGCGACAAAACTCATGGAAAAGTACAAAATTCAAAAAAATCAAATTTGATATTGAAATTCCATCAAGCACCCTCGGTCGAAATACTTAATTATTATAACAGGTATTTTGACCGTTCTCCTCCACATTTCAGTCTGAAGATGCTTCTCAAATAGACGAAACACGTGTCACCACTTTTGTTTCTTAAATACTAAATTATTTATCAAAATGAACTTCCGCAAAGTAACCACCGAATCCATCAAAACATTGAAATAAAATTTATTTGTTTTTCTTGGTCTTTATTTAGTTTTATAAGTCAAATAAGACCGGTTGACGATGGGCCAACCAACTTTACTGCAATACTCTGATTGCTTCGCTGAATCGTAACATGCTTACTTATTACGAATGGTTATGTCAAGCCGAACATGATATGTCCGGATATAAATTCTGCGCCATTTATCCACTAACCCGTTCGATATTAGAACTATGAATTTTCCAGCACACTCACTATCAAGTTATACAGGTGCCGTTTGGCAGGTGTAGTAAACTACACAAAGCGTACGCCCGATTTTAATCTGTGAATTCTTTAGATTTAAAAAAATATCTTCTTGACATTATATTTGATGTTGGTTATCTTACGGTGAGAAAAATAACAATGTATTTTAATTCTACAGAAATTATTTTTTATATTTGTTGATAGCTCTTTCGGCTTACGCCCTCGTCAGAACTATGTTTTCAACCTGCATTAACTCATCTTTATATACAGTTGTAAACAGGGTACACGATACATCTTTTTATTTGTTCCACCATCTTAGTTTTATATGGTATTGGTTATCTTAATAAAATTGTGTGCAAAATAAAGTTTGAGTAAGAAATTTCAATATCCTTTGTCAAAAAGTGAATCTAAAGATGTTTTATTTAGCCACTAACTCTATATAATATAGACCAAAATCATTAAAATATACAAAAACTGCAAAAATAGTCATCGTGGAGCTTAACGAAGCCGGATATGATTTTTTTGTGAAATTGTCCAAGAAAAATTGCAAAATGTATCTTAAATTTACCCATTTATATAATAATTTAGAATTCTGACTGAAGGTGCTTGATGGAATTTAAATATCAAATTTGAAGCCAGTTTTGTGCACTTGTAATGCCTGAAGAAGCCGAAAGGTGAAACCCTGGTCGTTAGCGATACAACTCATGGAAGGATACAAAATTCAAACCATTCAAATTTATACAATACTTAAACACTGTCAAACTGTATTAAAATAAATGAAATACGGTTTCGTGCATGAGTATCGTCGAATTGATTGATGCACTAATATTCAATGTTGAATTTACAATAAATGGTTTTTCTAAATGGGCCACACGAGTTTACGATCACTGCAGATGAAATATATCGTGACAAAAGAAATGATGTAATTATTAAATTACAAAGTGCAATGATCTTATTACACAACATGCTCGTCTTTCAGGCACGAGAAGAATTAAAATAAGCCTTTTAATAGTATCGTAATATTATTTTTTTAATGAAACGCTTCTTTTAGTATCATTTGTAAGTCGTTTGCTCATAATCATTCGAAATCAGTTATTGCCATATTGATCCAAACATGCGAAATACATACGTATCACGAAACTTGCTTTATTTCCTCAAAACAAAGAAATGTTGTATCATGATCAGGACAGGTTTCGTTAATCGTTAGTATTATCAAATTATCGATACGCTGTACGGATCAATTAGCAATGGTTTTGAAATAACTGCACGGACATATTAAAAACTGAGCTGGAGTGGTAGGTTAAGTCAAAAGATTTTAAGCAACTCCAAATCATTGGTAATTTTTCATTATGTTCGCTAAATTTAATAAATATCTGTTTCAGCTGTATCAAGTGGTTTCGAATATTCGTTGAATATTTTATTAAAATATTGGAATGTTCGAATATTCGATACATATTAATTCAATTAAATTTACAATGCAGAAAGAAGCATTCTTGCCAGCAAATGATTTGAGGAGCTTGGAATCAAACATGCTCAAATCCAGTTTTGATAAAAAAAAAAAAAACTAGTTAGCGATGTAATATGGAAGTACGTTTTCAAAAGCTTAGAATTCCATTTTCAAACTCTCTGAAATCCTCATAGCTTCCATGTAATTCAATATCAAAATATGACTATAGAATCAAAACTGCCCAAATCCTGTTGAGTTTTGGTTTCATAAATGCCCAAGTTCAGTCGGTATTAATCCAGCCCACATTGAGTGAAGCTTAATGTTTTTGTGTCTGGTTTTTAGTGTTTTTTAAACTTGAATAATTTGTGACGGGGATAAGTTTTTATACGAAAAGTGTGTATATCTCTGTTCAGGAAAAAGTGGATGTGGTCATTTTTGATCCCAAGCTCCTCAATTATGTTGGTTACTGTCAATTAATATTTTAGTTTCTAAGTATATTGTCAAAATGTTAGAGTTAAAGAGAAAAAAGTTGTTTTTTTATACATTATTTAATAAGCACACTGCTAAGTGATTAGTTTTGCGAACGCAGTGGTTCCGTGAGCATTTAATTAACATTTATTATAAATTATACATACATATTAAGATATCATCAAATGACATACAAAAAAAATTATCAAATATTCAAATACTTGAAAATCATAAAACAGACGAATTCGATATTCGAATATCTTGATATTCCAAATTAATATTGTTTACATATGTAGGTATTCCCTAGATAATTTATAAATGACTTTTTTTGTATCGATTTCGTCATGTTATACGACCTGCAAGTATTTGCTTATTTCAACTTGCGTCATTATTAAATTTCGTCATTTTATTCATCAACTACGCGCGTTGCTACGCCTTCAATTGTAGGGGGATTGGGGGGGTTGGTAGGCCAGAAACCATTGCGAAGGAGTGAACTCGAAAAATTCGTAAAGTTTAAAAAAAAATGGGATCGGTCGCGGAGGGTTTTAGGCCATAAACCATTGCGGGAGTGTACGACAAAAATTAAAAAGTTTCACATAGGCAACATCCAACTAGATATAAGACATTCATTTATATATATATAGATAAGATAGCACAATTAATAGTTTACACTTCATTGAAGACGTATTGTCAACCAGAAGATTCAAACATATAAACATATGTACGACAAAAATAAAAAGATAAAACCAACTTGATTCATCTTCAGATTCAGCTGTTTGTTTCAGAAGATTCAAACAGTAATTTATTTGAAATAAAACCAACTTGATTCTCTTCAGATTCAGATTAAACTACGGGATACTTAATATCACTCTAACAAAGTGGCTGAGCAAGTTACATTTTCTTTTTTATTTCCTTTTTATTTTTCTTCTCTTTAAGCACTTGAGTGCATGGTTAAAAGATCAGTCCCGTGCAGCTCTGTCTCGGGCCAAGTAAGTGAGGAGTAAATTTGTTTCTTTTCTTGATCGTATAGCGTTATGGAAGGCGGCTGTGAAAAACGGCTGCACACACATAACGGAAGGGTGGTGGGAGAACCAACTTGTTCACCCAAATATATATATTAAGTCATCAAACAATCTCAAAATATTATAGAATCTTTATTAAATTACTTATAGGAGTAGTCGATTATCATAAAAATAAGAGGTATGACCGTTGTCTGCATTACCGATACTGACAAAAACTGAAATCATTTGACGTTTGTATTCCAAATTTAAAATTATTTTTTTCAATTAACTTTTTTGTAAAATTACTTAAATTACGTAGATAAAGCAGTGGACATAAAATTAAATCAATTCGATTCCAGAAAAATCTGACAATAATAAAACTTATTAATATTATTTTATTTTACTTATTGTGTAGATAGCGGATACAAAAATTAAAATATTTAAACGAATATAGATTAATTAAGTATTTTGACTGAGGGTCCTTGATGGAATTTCAATATCAAATTTGAATTTTGTACTTTTCCATGAGTTTTGTCATGATTTGTTACATACTAACAGGGGCGAGTTTAAACTATTTTATCAATAAATCTTAGAGATTAATCGAGCTCAGCTCAACAGTTTGCCAATTTTGAACGAGCAACTTTATTTGCCTGATTCGCCACTGTTGTACCCTTTTAAATAATTGTTATTTTTAAATAATTGTCATTTATTAATAATTGTCATATATTTATAATTCAAGCAAGCTATCATTAAATATTAATTCAAAGGCTTGAAATCAATCAACTCATGAATGAGAGGTCGGATAAAACCTAGATTTATTTGAAATATTCTTATGTTATTATCTGGTCATTAATATTTTCAAAAATCCCTATAATTATAACAAACCCACTTAATTCATTGAAACTTGTATTCATTCAAATTTCGCTAATTTACATTTTAATAACCTTTTAACTTAGTGATCTACTTATATTTTTGGATATAAACGATACAAACTGTTTACTACGCGTCAGTTCAAGTACATCCGTGCACTTGAAATGCCTGAAGATGCCGAAAGGCGAAACCCAGGTCGTTAGCGACAAAACTCATGGAAAAGTACAAAATTCAAAAAATTCAAATTTGAATATAGATTATGTATACAACTGTTAGCGTGTTTAACATTCATATATTCGAATCGGACTTCAATGGTTCAGTGATGATAAAACGTATTTGGAAAGTTATATGAAGTTGCATATCGATGGCTTAAGGCAGGGGCTCTTAACCTTATTGCGGTGGCGGGCGCATTTGAGATTTAAGAAATGAGTGACGGGCACATGCCGGATTTAAAAAACAAAACAAGACTTAGGTAGTTCATATTTATGTATTTATTTAAGTATTGTTCCCTTGGCAGCTTTAAATTTGTTACATTAATTGTATTATAACTAAACTATTTATTATAAATCGGAAGATTATGGATTTATTAACATTTACAAACAAAATCAATACTATTTATATATAGTGCGATATTTGACATAGCATTTCATTAGCTCACTTTTCAAAATGAGGAGCGTAATTTGATAATCCAAATCGTAAACAATTATCAAGGTTGGCATTGGTAAGTCAAGATCTTGTTTTTGATTTTATTGTTTTCATGGTAGAAAACAAAGATTCACACAAATATGTGGAACCAAAACAGGAATTTATTTTTTAAGCTCCTTTTTTCAAAAGAGGTTAGGTACTTTTTATGATCAGCTAAATTCCAAACGTCAGTCCGTTCGATTTTAAGATGATAGCCAATACAACAATATAAAATTTCTTCTTCAATATTTGGCGTGTCTTCTTGAAGAATTTCCGCTAGGGAATTAGCTATTATTAATACGTATGTCTGCATTGAAAGGATTTAAGGATAAAGGATAAAAACAAGTGCACATTATTGACACTTCATTAACCGCACTAATCATGCAAGATTTATACCCCAAATACCGGCTATATGTGATAAACATCAATGAATTTCGATTGTTCAATTTAAATTTCCGTTTAACTCACTGACAGTGGAAAATAACCTATTCAGAAAATAAGATAGAAATGCTAATATTTTTGAGATTTCAATTAACATTTTGTTTTTCATTATTACTTTGCCGGGCGCACGAAAATGGCTTCGCGGGCACGCGGTTAAGAACCCTGGCTTAAGGCTTTAAATAGTAAATTTCCTATCTCCGTTTTTGTCAATTGTGCAGGAGAGGTTAAAACAGATTATTTTGGTATTTTCAAACCGATCGGGAAAATTTCAATTAAGGACTTTCAATCGATTTATTTGTACCACCGCTGAAAAACAACGAATAAATGACAGTTGACAATAGAAAATGGTGGAGTTGGATAATTAGGAGAGTAGGTTTTAAAACGAAAATGGAGTTTTCAAATTTTCCTAAAATCGTTTTTCATTCAAATAAGTTTTCCTTTAATAAATTTTCCTAAAACGTTTGCACTCAAATAAGTTTGGGTTATAAAAAATACGTGACATGCACAATCTATGATACAACAAGATTGCATAATTAAGTCATTTTCAGCCAAAAGTGAAGTTAATAAAATTACTCTTTAAGTCATCGATATGTAGAGTGACTGCTATAGTGAGTTGGATGGATATAGTTATTTGACACAAGACACAATTTTAATCATTCAAAATAGGAATAGCTCAAACAAAACAAAATTTTCGGCTTGATTTTCAAAAACTTTGACAACCCTGTTTGAAGGTCAAACATAATATTTGCTCAATCAGATAATATGTATAAAAAAATAATGTTGTCAATAATTAATTTTATAAGAAGCTATTTCTAGTTCTTTAATCTGCACGAATGCAATGTTCAGAAAAAATCTGTCTTTTTGCATCGCAATAAACCGATCCAATAATTATTCTGCGCGGAAGTATTTGGTCAATTTTTTTGCGATTCGTGAATGATTTTTATTTTATTTTAAATTGGTCGCCATTTTGAATGCAGCTTACTTTCGTTATTACGTAAAGTCAACGGCTCAAAGTCATTTGGAAATTATTCGTCACCGATTTCACGGTCAGCCATTTTGGGTTTTTTGACGTTTGCAAGGCCGCGCTAATAATGGAAACAGGCCAAAAGGATCTTGTTTAAATTATGAAAAAAATAATTCACATGTGAATCAAATCAGTTATTTCGTAATTTATTTGGTATCAAAAGAATTCTTGAAACTTGTATTTAAATTTAATGTTTATTAGAAATGATATTCTGTCATTGACTTTTCAAATGGCATTCATGAATCTGTAACAAAGAAAAATCTTTGTGATGGCTTCATTACAGTCAAATGGAAGACAAAATGCCCACCCGTGGTTGGTTGATCAGTTCATAATGCTTGCCATAAGCGAAACCGGTCCTGATCCAATAAATTTTATGTGGAATAAGTACCTACTAAAAATGTTGAATTATTTTTATTCAAAAACTAACCATAGAAAAATCAAATCAAATTTTCGCTTTAGACGTTGCATTTTTCAGTGGATATGTTACAAGGCCAGACCATATAGTCTTTCCGAACACATACGATTCCTTAACCAACTTTTCATGCGTCGTAATGTGGAAAAACTTCTTTCAGCGGAGTCAACGCTGCCAAACTTTATAAAAATCGTAACAAAACCTCACAATTAGGATATAATTATGAATTTATCAAATGTCGTATATATATATATAGCTGTTAAACTTAAGGATCGTAAAAAAAAGTGAACTACAACATATTTGTTTTAATATTTTGAATGGAATAAATTTTCCTCAGAGGGAAACCATGGGACCCCAAGCTCCCTACCCCCCATATCCGCCATACTATCTCACAAAAAGAAAAGTTTCACAAATGAGAAACTTACAAATTCTGTTGAGATAAACTTCATATGATGATATGCTGCATGTGGGAGCGGATGTGATCATGATTTGTAAAGCATGTTAAATCACCCATTAGAATTCAAGGTCTCAGAATGGCTAATTAAGCAAATGTAAATTTTTAAGAAAACCTGTTTTATTTAAATATCTATATGAAGTATTGCAGTTTATTTTTTTTCTTTAGATCAAAACGCTTTATTTTTTTGGCACTCTGAAATAAGAAAGTGTTTAATTTATTTGTTTTTATAATTTTAAAGCGACGAACAAAGCTAACGATTTTTTATTGTATATATATTTACCCTTAACAAGAGTCAAAACGCGACTTTCTATTTTATTTTACCAAAATAGACAGTGCTGGTGATTTTATTTCAAGTTGAACATAATTTTGAATAACTTTATTTTACCCAGGTGTTCACATAGTGTGGCTCGCTTAACTTGTTGATGTGTCCCGTGAAGTTTTTGTTAAATCTCTATTTTTTCCATACGTAGACTAAGAAAGGAGAGCCCAAGAGGTAAAATGAACATTTCACGAATAATTGATTTTATTATATTTTTAAATCGAACAAAAAACAATAGTATTTATTAAAATATATCGAGTCTTAACAATAAAAATAATAAAAACATTTTAGTACTTTTTCCCACACAAAATTTATTGGATCAGGACCGGTTTCGCTCATGGCGAGCATTTCCAACTGATGAGCTTATGAACTAAACCGGTCCTGATCCAAAAAAAATATGTGGAAAGAGTACTTAAAATGTTTTATTATTTTTATTATAATGCCATTCCACCAAGAATTGACAGTGAGCACCTTAAAGCTGACAAATCATTACATACTCAGAAATTAATTTTAAAATAATATTCCATCAAAATGAAGCTGAAGATCAGTTTTTATAATATTGTTATTTCTTAAGTAAATAATAAATACGGGTAGTAATAGCGTATATTGAGTAAAATATACGCTCATACAACAAAATATTTTTTTATGCATAGTGGCCCACCATTTAATAATAGATTAGTTTCAAAACTGTCCCTTTGACGATAAAGTTTGAGAACCCCTGATTTAACGTTTTTTCAATCAATTATAAAAATATTTTCTTTTAAGCATGAATAGAATGTTAATATTATGCATATCTGAATTTAAGAATTAGTTTTAACAAAGTAAACATTCACCTAGTCTCAATAAACTATGTATAAAATGTTTATTCCGCGGTCCGTAGCGCAGTGTTCAACGTCGTTGGCTTCCGTGATGTCCAGGTACGATTCCCGGTTAGAACAGATTTTTTCAGTTGCCAAATCGATTCTCGCAATGGGTGTTTGTGTTGTTAAAAATTCCTTCCCACCTTACCGATGCCAAAAAGCGATGCATAGCGAAAGCGATTAGCTAACCACTAGTCCTCGTATCCTTTCAATCTTTACTATCTTTGATAAAGAGAGATTAAGAAACTGAGTAACAATCAGTACTCTTAGGAAAACATATGTTGAGATTAACTTTGTGAAGTGAGCGGACATGGTTAGGAAATAAATATGTTTATTTTCTCACTTAACCCTCCCCATACTGTGCTAAAAACTTCCGCGAGCTCCGGTGATATGTATTTACTACACCATATGAAAAAGTTATTTAAAACCGGAAAAATGTGAATATTTCTAGACATTGCTTTGATTGACTATGGTTGAAGTTGAAATATAACAATTTTTGTAATCTAAGTGTCTGAAAAGAAGAAAAAACATCGCAATTAGCTGCCGCTCCGACGTCTTCACCCGTCGGCAGTCGAATTCGTAATGACGAAATGAATGGCTAGTTCGAAGTCGATCACTTCTACGCATGCGCTTTCGCGCCGGAGCTGAACACGTGCATGAGTACGCTCGCACTCGCGCTTACACACGCGCATAAATTGGAATACGTTTGTGTGTATGGGTGATTCTTTGCCCGATTCTTCCACTAATTATTTATTTCCATCGCTGCAAATGAATAACCATACATAACTGTAATTTTATTTAATACGTAATAACATTACTGAGGAATACAAAAATTCTCAGATCAGTATCTATTATATTTAATAGAAATATTCTCATTATTAGAGTCGAGTTGTAGTAAATACATATCACCGTGCAGCGAAGGTTAAAAGTCCATTTTGGAAAATGTCTTTATTATATACGCATGTATGTATACCAGAAATTCATTCACCTTTAGCGAAAACCCCATTGGCCAAACACGTCTGTTATATAAAATGTTTTACTGAGATTCAAGAACAACTTCACTTAAGACGTATACATTATTTCGCTACGAACATGTTCACATTGATATGGCTATTAAATTGTTTTAACAAATATATCTGATTGACATTCAACGGATATAACTGAAATAAAAACAATAAAAGATTTAAAGTAATATTCCACATTGAATTTATTTAGAACAGGACCGCTTTCGCTCATCGCGAGTATTATCAACTGTAATTTGTATTATTATGCCATTCAAATTTGAATTGTTTGAATATTGTACTTTTTCATGAGTTTTGTCGCTAAAGACCCGTATTTTAAATTTGAATTAGACAGTTTAATTCGTTTGTATACAAAAAAAGAAGTAGATAGAATATAAACGATAGTATAGATCAGTGGTTCTCACGTAAAATTTGGCTGTGGCCGCATTAGGAACATCAGCAGTACTCGGAAATGTCTGAAGTGCACGGATGTCTTGGACTGACGCCAAAGTCAGTTTACATGTATGTTTTTATACAAAGCAATTCTTGATGCACAATGCAATGATACAAAATATTTAAAACGATAGTATATAAAAATCTATACAATAGATAGTAGATTGTATATATGCGGCCGATACAAACTGTTAACTGCGCGTCAGTTCAAGTACATCCATGCACTTGAAATGCCCGAAGATGCCGAAAGGCGAAACCTGGGTCGTTAGCGACAAAACTGATGGAAAAGTACAAAATTCAAACAATTCAAATTTGATATTGAAATTCCACCAAGCTCTCTCAGTCGAATTCCTTAATTAATAATGCCATTCCGCCAAGTATTGACAGTGAACACCTTAAAAAGGGTATTACTACGCTTCAATTGCACCATTTCCTATCTTTTCACTACGTTGATTTGAGATCGGTTAATACTGTCCTCCATTACGGCTTCGCAGTCTTCGTGTATGGTAAAATAGAATACTAAGCAAAATAATGTTTTCACGCTAATAATACATAAAAAACCAATCTGGGGTTTTGTTTCTTTTTGTCAATGACAGCTGGTATGTGGTAAAATTCAGGCCTCTGTTATTTTATTTTTTTGAAATAATTGCCATGAAGATTTTTTGTACTCACGAAATTTACGAATAAATAATATTATTTTATGACAAAAAAAATTATCGATACATTTGTCAATCATTGTCATTTACTAGTTGATATATCTTAATAAATATTGATTTAATAATATTGTCAGGATACTAGTCATTTTATTGAATACTACAATTTTCTTGATTGATTGAGTAGGCATTTACTTGGTAGAACTCCATTATAATACGGTAATAGTTCTGACGAAGGCGTAAGCCGAAATAGCTATCAACAAATATATAAAATAATTTATGTAGAACTAAAATACATTGTTATTTTTCTTACCGTACTACAATTTTCATTTATTTGAGGAATTGGTCATATACATAAATACGAACCGTCTTGATATTTTACTGACAAATTATTCAATTTACTGACCAAAGAGTTCTATTAGATACTGGCTTTTGTTAATAAATGCTTAGTATCCTTTTTATAATATTACCGACAGCGTGTTAAATTTATTGTTCAAATATATAAATACAGGTCCAAGAACTGGAATACAGCGGTAAAGAGTATAAATATTTATTTGCATTAAAAAATCGAATAGAATTATTTGAAAGCTCGATCAAATTTCTTTTTTTGTTAGATGTGAAACCAACACTCGCAAAGTAAACAATTACATAGTGAAATTGGCCGTTCAGAGAAAATGAAAATGCTCTGTGTATGCAAGAAACCTAACACTTGCTCAGTAAACCGTTTCAAATACGGATTGGTTGGGATTGATTGGAAAATTAATTGAATTCAGCTGAAACTATAGAACTTACGACAGAAATATTAAGTTACCTACAGCGTAGAGGTGTGCACGGCTCGAAACATCAAAATTCTACCCGGCCCGGCCCTAGTCTGAAGCTCATTTCCAAGCACCTTACCCGATCCTGATATATTTTCATCTGAACTCGAAAATGCACCTCTCTGTATGCGTTTCGTCAAGCTAAGACGTCGCCTTTACATTTAGTTTAAGCGTATCGTAGTAATCTATGTTTGTTTCGCCGTAAACAAAAAAAACTATACTAATATACAACAAAAAGTTGTATTTTTTAAGGTGTTCACTGTCAATACTTGGTGGAATGGCATAAGATAATAATATTTTTTTAACCATATCCGCTCCTAATTTGGAGCATATGAACTCCTCACAGAGTTAATCTCAAAAAAAAAATTTCTAAGAGAACTGCTTGTTACTCAGTTGCTCAACCTTTCTTTTTTCAAAGAGAGTAGGGATGGAAAGGATACAAGGACGAGGAAAGGACTAGTGATTAGTTAATCGCTGTCACTATGCGTCGCTCTTTGGATCGGAAAGGTGGGAAGGGATTTTCAACAACACAAACACCCATGCCTTTGAACGGATTTATCGATTGAAATGCCCTCGTACTGGGAATCGAACCCGGGCGATCCGGCACGAAGGCAACTCCGTTGACACTGCGCTACGGACCGGAATAATTCTTAGAACATAATAATAAACACATTTTTGAGAACACAGTGGAACCCCGATCTAACATTCTCGCATTAACCGTTTTCCCGCGTGGTTCGTTAATTTTCTATAGTCCCGGCAAAACACCCATAAGAACAATGTTAAAAAATCCCGCATTAAACGTTTGCCTGATTTATCGTCTAAAAATTATGGTCCCGTCACAGATATTATCCCGATTGGCCATTTTTGTTGAATAATTCTTATAAACACATACAGAAACTGGTGATCAATTGCTTAATCGCTTACTTAATGGTTTTATTGAAATTGCTATCAAACACCGTTCGCAAAAAATTGCACCAGTGATGCACTGTGGAATTGCCGACACGCGAAGAGCATTCGTTTGCATTGTTTTATATTGTGACATATTAGAATATGAAATATTAACACGCCATTAATTGTTTGTATAATTTGATATGCTTTATTGGGCTACCACACGAGATGACACGGCCATGAATGTGCAACCGTTATGGAGTCATGAGAACAAGAATCACACTGGAAAGTTTTTGTTTCGTGGAAAGATTCGAGAATTCTTTAATTTATAAATTAATATGAGGAGTTTAGTCGATTAGAATAGTGTATATGAGTAATATTAGTGGCTAATTTAAATCCACAAAAATATTTATGATTGCTGAAAGCTGTTGAAAGTGTAGAAAAACCAAGAGGATATCAAATCAATTTTATTGTACGATGTCACAAGACACAAAGTAAATCGCATGCTTAGGAAAGACTTCTAGTTATTCTTATCTAAAATTATCTACCGATGCAATTTTATAAGACATGCCTTGAAATGAACTTGAATCGATTCATATAATATGGCTTCAGAATATTTTATTTTGTAATCTGTCAAAATAATTATAATGTTAGACTGTGCAGCTGCTCACCATGTAATAAAAAACCGAGTACAGATTAACTATTCATATTTAAATGTAAGAAAAAAATTGCAATAAATAATTTATTCATTTATTTGAAACATTGATTTTATATTAATTGATTGCTGTGTGATACTCAATTGCAGTTTTTATTGTTATTTTATAAAGTAAACTAACCATTTTGACTGTGTAGCTAAGCAGTGATAGCCTAAAAAAGCAATCGAAAGGTCTCCGGTTAAAATATTGCTAAGGTCATTAATTTTAAATGATTAAATGTATTGGCCTTGAGTTTTTTAATATTTATATTAAAATTTTTCCTCCTCAATTAATCTCGGGTGAAATTATATTATATAATTAATTTTGTGATAACCTCAAATGTGTACATATGATAGATTTAAAGAATATTACCAGAATCATAGCAGAGGAGTTAACGTCTCTGTTTTCTGTTACGTTAATAATAATTATCAAGCAATTTATGAATACTTATTTTATTAAAAACAGAGAACTAGTGCTAATTAATTATCTAGTTTTAGACCCATGTCTATCAATAATCTCACCGATAAAGAGAGCGCCACTAAAAGTGCATATGCTTTGTATTAGGAGCAAGCATGGAACAAAATATGAAATCACTGTTTTCTGTCAATTGTTTCGTAAGCTCAACGAGTAGACGAAATGTTTAATTCTCTCTCTTGGAAACTTCAATATCTGACCAACAACCTTCCTTTGCAATATTACCAAAAAGCTTTTATTTTCTTTTCTTTAAATAGAATACCACTATCTTTGACTATAATTAACGTTCTTATGTAAAGTGTTGAGATAATATTGCTTGATGACAAAGCTCCGGTTCATAAAATAATTGTATGTTTTATATGTAAAAAGAATGCGAGCTTTTCAAGAACTTTACTTTTTACATGTGTTTACTTAATTAAACATTTTAGGATTATTAAAATTAGTTACAAATTTTCTGTACTTTTTCCACATTAGATTTATTATAATCAAGACCAGCTTCGATAATCGCGAGCATTATCAACTGATCTTTTATAATAAAGGATTTCGACTGAGGGTGCTTGATGGAATTTCGATATCAAATTTGAATTGATTGAATTTTGTACTTTTCCATGAGTTTTGTCGCTAACGACCGTGCATCCGTCGATTTGAAATGCTTGAAGATGCCGAAAGGCGAAACCCGGGTAACGAGCGACAAAGCAAAGAAAATTACAAAACAAAAATTTATAACAATTCAAATTTGACCTTTTTTAATTTATAATTCTTAAAAAGACTGTAAGTTTAGCTGTACTAGCTTTATTGAACACATTTACTCAACACTTGGCGGAAGGCATTAAATTCAAAAATTATAACACATTTTTCAACTGATCATAATAAATCTAATTTGGTATAAGTGTTGACAGTAAACACATGAAAAGTGATTTTTAGATTACATTAAAAATCACTTCGTTGATTAAATGTAAAAATTGTTTTTTTCGGAAAACCCCAAGCCTGTCATCGAGTGGAAACGTTTTTATCTTCAGTTGCGGTGTTCACTGACTTGAGTCACGATAACGACAGTTAAATAAATAAATTGATTTACCAATCGATTTTCAAGTATGTAAATTAACTAAAAACATACGTATTTTTGTAATTAATTAACATCTCTCTAGATTCTAGATTTACTTACATGTAAACATCTTTCCGCATTTTACTCAACTATTCTTTGGAAAAAAAATGAGAGAATGAAAAAATACAATATTTTGAAATATTTATACTAAGACTTTTGTATATATGTTACAGTGAAACGGTATTCTCAGTGAAAATGTATCAACTAATAGATTTGTATGACAAGATGATTTCACTGGTCACCATCATTGGTTTATTGGCCCAAATCAATGATTTGCTGGCCTAAAATTTTGGTTCGCTTCAATGAAACAAAATCAGCAAGTAGTCCCGTCCCGTTCATAAAAAAAGAACCAAAGAAAAACGCAGACAAACATAGGGCTGAAGATAGGGCGGTCTAATTTAATTTCAATGACAGCTTGGAGAAGAATATATTAATACAGTTACACTGTAACATATTCCAATATATACCACACCTGCATATATGACAAACACATACAATACATATGTAGAATGCGTTTGCCAGAGCCTGTTTTATTGCGAAAATGCAATTATGCGTCTGTCGACAAATCGGAACTACCCGTAGGCTATGGGGAAATAGTAGTTTATGGGCAAGCCGCAGGTCGTCAGCCTGAGCCTATAAATGTAAACACTTTACCGACTTAACTCTCTGTAGGACGACCTATCGTTCAAAGAATTAATAAAAAATATAAAAAAAATAGTTCTTATTTCACATAAAATTTATTGTATCAGGACCTGTTTCGTTCATGACGAGCATTATCAACTGATAAGAAATACAACGAAACAGTGATATTTGTAAAAATAATAAAAAAAAATTAGTACATTTTCCACATAAAATATATTGGATCAGGACCGGTAATAGTAATAATTATTACTTAAACTTTGTATAAATATCTATGTTTTGTTGTATTTCTTACTAGTTGACAATGCTCGCCGGGAGCGAATCCGGTCCTGATCCAATAAATTTTATGCGTGTCAAAAGTACTAAAAATGTTATTTTTTTTATAATGCCACTCCACCAAGTATTGACAGTGAACACCTTAAAAGTGATATTTGTACAAAAGTTAAGCCAGAATTACAAGGTATGACAAATAAATTGAAGCAAAATAGACTATAATTAAAAGTTTGAATGGTCATTAACAAAGTAAAAACCAAAATAAGTGCATTTAATAAATATATTTTTGATTTTTTGTGTTTTCTTTGTTTATAAGAATTGATATGGTCTCGTTAAATCTTTTCACAGAATATTTTTGTTGGACTGAGTATTCTTTACGGACTTCCCATGGCTCAGTTTGGATTACTGACATTAAACTTTTCATGAATGAAGCAATTTTAACTTGAGCTTTATTTATGTTGTTTACTTGCCTTTCTATCAAGAAACCTTACCAATTTTTCACTACTTTTCAGGAAAGTTAAAAGACAGGTTTTCTCCGTAATGGATTTCAGCTATTTTTTTACAGACACAAATTGTCTTTGTATAATATAAAATATTAATTTGTTCTTATGTTTTGTTTTGAGGTCTAATAGAGATATGAACAAGAAAGTATTTTAAATACTTATGTATAAAAATATCTATGTGTCCACTTTTTCTATTGATATGTCTCTTTGACTAACGTAACATATTATTTTGTATTCATAACTCAAAACCGGAAAAAAGCCTTTATACATTTCTTTTATCCTAAGGCGCCGAATTAAACACCTTAAAAGTTATGTTTGATGTTTATATAATGTTAGTATTACAAATATATCAGGTTACAGTATCTGCTGAAATTCGCCGAATTTTCTTGATGCAGGCAGAGAGACAGTGTATGTGTTCCATGCTGCATATATTTGTAAGTTTTTTCAAGTATGACATTATTGGCGTAATAATGTATGGGACTTGAATAACTCATTTCAAAAATTGTATCAATTAGTCACCAGGACTAGTTTCACTGAGCGAGTTTGCATTCTCAACTGATAACGAATGGACAGGCGGACTATTCACTCATAATAATAATTAAAAAGCTCATTTTATTTTATGTAAAATTCTTCCGCTAAGAATTGTCAGTAATCAGCACAGCAGAATCTTTACTAATTATCATACATTGAACCTTGTTAATTGCGTGGAATGTTTGGCAAATTATTGTTGATGATTTGTAACCGGTTATCTAAGCAAGTTATCATACTTAGTAATATATATAAAATATTATGTTCACACACTATTTTCTACTCAATCAAGTTGTTAACATAATATTAAAATGATCGAAATGAGTATATAATTGATTCGATCATACGATAGCATGGGTTGTTTCCATTGCGAACATTATAATAGGGTCACAATTTATCGGTTCATCGATCAATTTAATAAACCAATAAAAAGTTACTTATCATATAATAACTGCATTTGATTGGTGCGAAAAAATAACAAGATGGTGGTGGAAATTTAAAAAATTGTTCTCAGTAAATTCGACATCAATCGTTTTTGAACAGTGTTTTAAAACACTGCGTTTTCTTAATTTAAAAAAAAATTAATTGAACTTTTATCTATAAATGATTTTAGAATAAAATTACCTCAACCAAAATCACACGAGAAGATCCATTTTAAGTGGTTGTGGAATTGCTTCAATATATGTAAATCAAATTAATAAAAAAAATACATATATTCCTAATGTGAGGCATATGTATATACACTTAAAAGAGATTATCAAATTTTTCTATGAGAACTTTTTGTAACTCATTAGATCAATCTGTGTTTCTTCGATGAGGGTAGAAACTGAAGAATAGGACTGGGACAAAATCGGTGGCTAGCTAATCGCTATCGCATCGGCCTATTTTTGATGATCATATGGGTGAGAAAGAGGTTAAGACTGCACAGACTTTTTGCCATGCCTTTGTACAGAAATCGATTGTAACTAGGATGCGATCCCGTGAGTACCGTAACCGAAGCCAACATTTACCACTTGACCACGGAACGATATGTTGTGTTTAATTATTATATATTATATTACATATTCACCAGGAATTTTTTCAAAAATCAAAATTAGACACTACGTAAATGTTTACTCTTATCTGCGCGCGTCTGCGGCTACGCATCAGTTTGAAGACCTCCGCGCATTCGTTTTAGGGTAGCGCGCATTTTTGTGAAGGTGATGTTTTTAACGACCTGATTTACAAATATCTTAAAGCACCGCAAAATAGACGCGTATAAATACTTCCAATGGGGAGCAAATGGTTTCTCAATGAAACGATTCAATGGTAGTTGCTCGATGTTTGAAATTATTCCACGCATTTGCTGGATTGACCTGTTCAGTCTGAATTTTCTGCGCAATCAACCTTTCAGGTTAGAGAGAACATTGCTCTACATAAAAGACTAAATTTGCATAAAATCCCTACGGAAATCAATTTGAAGAATATTTTATGATGGTATTATTAAGAATATAACAAGATTACTGAAGCAATAATAGTCAGGTTAACAAATGCGTTTAAATACACACAGAAATCCGTGGAAAGTTAATAGGGAAGTCAGGCGAAATAGTATGGACTGAAATAGACAGCTTTTGAAAAAATAGTCTTCAATTGATTTCACGTAGATTGTACATTATTTTAATTTACCACATTGCCAAAACACGCCTGGTTACCATTATAAAGTAAAAGTTAAGTTTGATGTAAGACTGCCCGTATAACGTCAGTTGTTGTTGCGTTACGTGTTGACGTCCGCACAGCCTTGACACTTGGTGTTTATGGGCATTGGATATCTATCAAGGCATTGCCCTGCCGCAAATTGAGAGCAATTTAATCTCCGCACAAGCATATAAGTGACGTTAACAAATACTGGCAAGGGTTAGAATAAAATGGAATTTTATGCAATAAGGAGTTTGAATATTTTTTATTGTTCTGGAACTTTATATATTTAGAATAGGTAAGCGAATCAAGTTATGTTATTTGGCGACATTTTGAACATGACATTAAGAGTAGAGACTCCAATTACTCGACATCTAAACTACTCGAGTATCGAGTAGTAAAATTTAAAAATACTCGAGTATACTCGAGTAGTTTCAGATGTACCAAAAATATATTATTAATTCAAATTTGTGTACATAAATAGATGATAAATAAATAAATAAGCTTATTTTTTTCAATTAATAAATTTATTTCAATTTATGAAACATATATCAAAAGTAATAGAGAATTTATCGTCTCAAATTTTAATTTGGTTCAAAAATTTGTTTTTTTTATTTGCGCAGTAGAAAAAACTCTCTCTGTTGCTGTGGACGTCTTCTTAAAAGTAAGCATTGAATTAAATAATGCTATATAGTTTTTCTGTCCACTGTTTAAAAAAATAAAATTCGGAAATAAGTCTTCATTTATAAAGTACGAGTATTACTCGATTATTTTTCAAATTACTCGAGTATCGAGTACTTGAAAAATGGACGACTATACTCGAGTATCGAGTACTCGATATTCGAATTATGATTATTTTTACGCTTTTCATGACATAATCCACAGACATATGACTGGTTGAACTTGAGAATTCCAGTCTATGCGCTTTATAATATATTTGAATAAAATATCAATTCAGTATCCACATTTTTATATAAATATTAAAAAAAATGATTTTTTTAGCACGTGATTATTTGAAAAGCGTAAATATTGGGTTATTTTGGGTAATTTAAATATGACGCTTAAACATAACTTTAGTACGTCGGTAATATGTCACGTAACCTTTCAAAAGCCTATGTAGACTAAAAACATAGCTATACAGCCAGAGCTCTAAATTACAATAAAGTTAAAAAATATAATTCATTGGTAATGATATCTTAATCAATCACTTGCATAATATAATTGAAACCGGTCAAAATACTTCTGCCTATCCTATTTCGCGAAATGTGCGAAAATCATTTTCAAATTGTCAGTTGAAAATTCACTCGATGAGCGAAACCGGTCCTACTCTATATATAAAATACATATGGTGTATTTTTTATGTACGCCTTTCCATTAGAGACTCTAATTCTAGTATCGATTACTCGTCCATGTTTCAAATACTCAATACACGAGTAATACTCGGACTGAACAAAACTATACTCATACTAAAATTTGAGACGTTTAATTCTCTATTATTTTTGAAATATATTTATTATAAATTGAAATCGTAATATGTATTAATGAAATTGAATAAACTTATTAATTTATTTATCATCTATTTATATACACACATTTAATAATTAATAATAAATATTTTGGTAATTTAAGTATTTTTAAATTTTAATACTCGATACTCGAGCAGTTGAGATATCGAGTAATTAGAGTCTCTACTTTCTTCCAATAATTGACAATTATATATATAAAAACATTTTTAATTCAAGGAAATATCTTTACTTACAAAATATTTTTATGATTTTTAATGTGTTTAATAATGGAATTACGGAATAATAAGTAAGCAAACAAGTAAAATTGCATTACCGGGTTTTGCAATCTCGATTGCGTTGTACAGATTTTCGATTACGTTTGATTTTTTAAAGAAATCAATGAATATTTACCAACTTCATTCGGTTCATGCTTGGTTGATTTCTCTTATAAATCATAATATAAATACATTTCAATTTCATTAATATTGTATACATCAATATTTTATCGATGGAGTAATATAGTCATTTCGGTGATATAATATTTCAAGGGATTACATAATATACTGTGAGTACACGAATGAACTTAATTTAACGGAATATAAAATTTAAAATAACTTTGATTATTCCACGTATTTTGTTCCTAATTGTGACACGTGTTTCGCCTCTTTCAGAGGAATCTTCAGACTTTCTATCGCAAAGTTGATTGATTCTAATATTTTTAAATGATAAAATTACAAAATGGAGTTTAGGATTTGATGGGTTTTGATGGGGTGGGGGTTATAGAATCAAAACAAAGTAAACAAATAATTTTATAATACTAATGACATTAGCATAACAAAATATTACCTAATGAGATGCAATCAATCAGGTAAGGTTAAACCCTTCATTGGAAGTAATGTTAACAGTGGCGAGCAACTTGTCCTATTTAGGATATTATTTAATAATACTTCCTTTTTGTTAATACTTTTATTTATTATTACACTTTTATTTATGAACCTTACACTTATTGAAAACCAGGGACACCACCATGCGACTGTAATGAAAATATTAAAATGTATTTTTCTTTCAAATAGAACCTTTATTATTCAACCAATTGATCAAGGAATAATACATATGTATGTTTAAAAGAATTAACTACGAAATACATTCAGGCAAGCACGGTTAGACATTTTGGATGAGACATAACGGAAAATCATAATCCAATTTTGGAAGAAGTGCAATATTTAAAAGCATATTGGTGATGCTTGGAGTGATATTTCAATACAAAAATATACGTACATATGAATGCTTTTCGATACTTTTTGTGGAATGAGTACGTCGGATTTACGATGTAGCTGAATAAATAATATTTTCTTTTCATGTTTTCTAATGTGTATAATACAGTGTATGTATGTTGATTCATTTTACGGTAAATTATGGATATATGGTCACGGGACAGAATTTTTGTAAAGATTTATGAAAAATAAGCACATTAAATGAAATGAATGTAGGGCTTACGATTTTTTTGAAATGTCTCGTCTTTAATTTTTAAATTTATTATTATAGAAGATCAACCACAAATTCAACCAAAATCTACACAAATTATAATATAATACAGATAGAGACAGTCACATAAGTTTATTATTTGTTTAAAATAAAAAGAATAAATTTACTATAGGCTAATATAAAAAACAAATTCTTCTTTTAGAACCCCTACAATAATCAGTAATATTCTTCAGATTTAATCATTTTGATCCCACATTTTATAATAATCCACAAGAACTCAAAGAGTAAAGTGAAAACATAAAATTATAAGCCATTATGTATAAATTTTTTGAGCTTAGCTCTTGAGGATTGGGATTCTGTCCCGTGACCATATATCCATAATTTACCCATTTTACTATCCTTTGAAAATAGCACATATTATTTTAATAATATGCTTGTTTTTAAGTTTTCCTCGACATACAAGAAAACCTTTGGAGCCAATAAAGTCGAAGACTCACTGTACATAATATATTACGAAATCGTTTTTGTCAGAATGTCTTTCTTTATGCAATAAGTTATGACTTTGAGCTTAAATCAAAAGTGTTATTATTAAAGTTATGAGCAATTACCATTTTGGAAAAAAAATGTAGCGCATTGTCATGAGCTGTAAAGTGTGGGCGGAGGAGGACGTTGATTCATCAAGCATTGTTTTCTTTTGCAAGAATTCATTAAACATTCAATTTAATTTTTTTTTTATCGGAACTGTTACATTTAAATAATTAAATCACGGGATAAAATTTTGAGAGAAGGGAAGGCAATTAAATACTGTGATGTTAATATAAGAGATATAGTGATAGAACTAGTCTACGACTAAATAAGTTAATCTCTCTCACTATGCCCCCATCGAATTGTAATATTCAAACTATCTTCGAAAAAAGAGAGGTTGAGAAAAAAATCTTATGTTCATTTGCTCCGTTAACAGGCAACATATTCTACATTAGGAGTGGTTTAAATAGATTTGTATAAATATTTGATTGGAGGAGGCGTCAAGACATTCGCACAGTGTAAGGAAACAAAACCAATCTTCATAATTTTATTAACTTCTATATTTAAATTGTTGTGCATGACTGTAAAATTTTAAATCTTCAAGATGACAACTTTACTACGCCCTCGTGTCAATCAATATCCTACTCGTTTTGAAAATAACCAGGGCTTACACCAGGGCTGTGGAGTCGGAGTCGGAGTCGTCACAGCGATTTGGCCGGAGTCGGAAATTTTTAATGTTTAAACTTTTTATTTTTGCATTTTATATGTCAAATTTGGCTTTTGGTCGCATTAATAGGGTTGATATTTAATCGAATACACATAAATAGGAAAATTAGGGGGAAAAAGTGACGATATTGAACTTTTTTCGTCGGAGTCGGAGTCGTGTTTTTGGTCAATGTTGGAGTCGGAGTCGGACTTTTTTCACCGACTCCACAGCCCTGGTTAGCAATATTTCACACTCATTGCATAAACAATTGATATGGAATGCCTATTTATCCAGTGATCGAATAATGATATTGTTGGAATGAAATGAGGTTTATGACAAGGCGAAAAGGGACGCTTTTATTTTTTATTAAAGAGTCATAATAATTAAAATTTTAAGACGCACTGTACAAAAATGATTTATAATAATTGCCAATACTCAAATATTAATAGCCGTCAATACAACTGGCAAAGTTTAAGATCTGTCGAAATTTTTTACAATGCTATAATATAATGTGTGTGATCGCTCTGATGTAACAGCGTAATCGAGTATCCGAAAGTCCGATGGTTTGAATCATATTTTAATCATTCAATCATTAATGTCCGGTCCGTGGCGCAGTGGCAACGGCTTTGACTTGCGTGCCGGACCACCCGGGTTCGATTCCCGGTACGAGCGGATTTCCAGTCGATAAATCTGTTCAAAGGCATGGGTGTTTGTGTTTTTGAAAATCCCCTCCCACCTTTCCGATCCCAAAGAGCGACGCATAGTGACAGCGATTAGCTAATCACTAGTCCTGTCCTAGTCCTCGTATCCTTTTAATCCCTACTCTCTTCGTAAAAGAGAGGTTGAGCAACTGAGTAACAAGCAGTTCTCGTAGAAAAAAAACATATGTTGAGATAAACTCCGGGAGGGAGTCCATATGCTCCAAGATGGGAACGGACATGGTTAAAAAAAAAAAATCATTTATTTACTGGTGTTGCATATAAACATATTTTGCCTTGAGATCAAATAAAAAGATCAGATAAAAACTATGATTATAACATACTTTTGACAATAACAGATATTATCCTCCCTGCTATATCATGGTTTTATTCGTTTTGATTTTTTTTTAAATAATAACTTAAAATTGTCAGGATTGATTATTTATTTAAAGTTCAATGAAATTGTAAAAGTTAAATGCTATATAAAGGTCATTAAAAAAAAAATATTCTAATATTTACTTGTTTTCCTTCAGAATGCAGTATATTTATTGTTTTTAAATTATAATTTATGTCATTTAATTATTTCTTCTATTATGATTTACATCATGTGCAAAAAAAATAGATATACGTACTGACGCATGTGTTTTTTCTGAGAACATCGTAAGGACATTGTTTTTAATCAAAATATTTTTTTCCTATAAAACGCAATCGACAGGTGCTTAAATTATTTTATTGACATTACTGTAAGATTCTTTATCACCGACCGATTATTTTTTGTACTTTTAATAAACATGAGCCGTTAATGTAATCAAATTGTAATCTAGTAGGCGACGTCAGCAAAAAAAGTTCGCCACCAAAGCTTTAAACGACGTCATCCAAAAATCAACAATATTTAAAATAATTGTTAGCATTTTAAATAATAAACATTTATTAATAATTCAAACACTTGAAATAAATCAATTCAATAATAATAGGTCGGATAAAACTACATTTATTTTAGATATTCCAATGTTATTATGCGGTAAATAGTATTTGCGATACTACATTCAAAAATTCCGATAATTATTAACAAACCCACTGAATTCATTGAAACTCGTTTACATCAAATTTTCGCTAATTCATATTTTAAAAGCAATTTAATTTAGTGATCTACTTTTATTTTTGTATATAAACGATACAAACTGTTGACTACGCGTCAGTTCATGTACATTCGCGCACTTGAAATGCCTGAAGATGCCGAAAGGCAAAACCCGAGTCGATAGTGACAAAACTCATGGAAAAGTTCAAAACACAAACAATTCAAATTAAATAATTGAGATCTTTATAATTTTGAAAAAAAATATATATATATTTTTTTTGTCAGTGTATTTATAACTAGGCAATGATTTTTTTATTTTTGAAATTTTAAATTAATAAAAAAAAAAATTGGCATAACAGCTTACGCCAATGCGCCAAATATTCTTAATTGTGAAAGTCATACGAGATTAACTCGATGAGAAGTAATAAATCAGTTGTGCACAAAATCAACGATAAATAACATAAACCCAGCCCAAGATCTCTTTTTTTCAATTGAAAAAATCTGACCTTGCCGGGAATTGAACCTTGGTCTCCAGATTGCTAGGAGAAAGCTCTTGCCACTAGACTACAGGGACCGACGACATTTTTGACCATGTCCGCTCCCAACGTGGAGCATTTGGACTCCTCTCAAAGTTTACTTAAACAGATTTTTTTCTTTTGAACTGATTGTTACTCAGTTGCTCAACCTTTCTGTTAAGAATAGAGTAGGAATAGATATAATGCGAGGGCTAGCTTTGTGCCGCTTTTAGGATCGTGGGGGTAGGAAAGACTTAAGCCACACAAATACCCATTGCCTTCGAACAGAATCTATAAATCGACCGAAAAGCTTTGAATATTGAAATCTTTTGATATAATTCCGTGGAATAGAGTTTATATGCCTACACAGCTAAGAGATTACATATATTTAAATATACATCACGAGCAAATTAGACCTCAAGCTTAATATTGCCATTAGGAGTCGTATTGACACACTAAACAGTGAAGAAAATCGTTTAATCTTCATTCCTAGAAACAAGTAGCGCACAACGACGTTTGTCTAAATATCTTAAACATACAATAATGGATTTTCCGTAGAAAGTAATATACGTATTTGCACTCGAATACATTTCAAATATACTAGTCAACTAAAATCAAAAACACGTGTGTGTTACTGATCAGTCGAAAATAGTTCTGACCTTTAAATAATATCATCGGTATATCGGCAAAAGGATCTAATTTATGATTTCGACGGAATGTGCTCGATTGAATTTCATTAACTTATTTATTAGTCTCTACATATTATTCTAAAGGCACGAGTTGTTGCCAGATGTATAATCAATTTATGTTTTTATTTGATCAAAAAATAAAAATCCTAAAAGATCGAGCATGTAACGACAATTACTTTGTTGATTGAGTAGATTATAATACGGTGAGAAAAATAACAATGTAAGCCGCGAAAATAACAATGTATGCGTAAGCCGAAATAGCTATCAACAAATATAAAAAATAATTTATGTAGAATTAAAATGCATTGTTATTTTTCTTACCGTATTACAATTACTTTTACAGATTTGAATAGTTTGAGTTTTGTACTTTCCATGAACTTTGTTTCTAACGAGCCGGGTTTCGCGATCCGAAATCTTCAAACGATTCAAATTTGAGATGGCTTCAAGTAAAAAAGCCTTGTTTCGAGATCATTTTTTTCGACTTTTTCTAAAATCATACCATTGAAACCTTAATAATTTTACATTCACCTTTAATAACGACTTAATGACATTCTTTATTCATTTACGAATTCAATTAGAGTATAATCAAGTCCGATTTGTTTTTATTTTAATTCATCAAAGTATTTTTAATTCATTTACAAAAAGGAGAAAAACTAACAGAATTACAATAGATAACAATTAGATGGAGTACGATGAGATAAATAACAATGTATTTTAAATCTACAGAAATTGTTTTACATATTTGTTGATAACTATTTCGGCTTACGCCCTCGTCAGAACAATTTTTTAAACGTGCATTAGATCAAGAATATATAGACCGTTTAGACAGGGTACACTATATGTACATCTTCTCTGTTCCATAGAAGAAGATGTACTCTGATGATTCTCTGAACATATGTTTTGTCTCTATCTAAGATTGTACAAAAGTCTGAAAAGATTTAGTCTTAAATTATTATAAAATGTATATAAGTGAACAAGGAAACGTTGATCGTGCAAAATTTCTATTTGCGTGCGAGTTGTACGATTATTTATTAAAAACTTAGAAATCGAGACCACTGTCGGCTTGCAAAAGCAACTGGAAATTTCTTGTTTATTAAAATATGTTATTTAAATCATAATTTTAATACTATTGTACAAAATTTTAGCCATATCCGGATAGCTAAAGTTTTAAAATTCGAAATCCGAATAGTCGGAATCCCTAGATTCATGGTTATCTGTGCCTCTCGGAATACAATGCAGAATTTTGCATTGTATGCCTGTAAAGATCTCACCAGAGGTGTAAATCGGTCAGAACGAGTCACGTCTCTCGCAGGCATTCAAAGCAGCTAAACATCGCGTTTTTTTATATTACTTTTTAGCGGGGCCCGTGCCGCGCACCGCGAGCGCACTTTCACTTCCATCCGATCACCGCTTCGAGAGATGAAGACGCCGAATGCGATCACACTAAAACTTGCATACAATACTATAAAACATTAATAAAAGACCACTGTATAATGTATCTGTATAATTCCACCATTCTTGAGAAAGTGAAATTAAATGCTCCTGTTAATTTTTTGAGGAATCGTGAATATGAGTTGTTTCTTCTTTTTAATGTTAGGTTGTAGAACAAGTATGCCAATGGGGATGCCACTGGGAAGAGCTGTAACAGCTTTACAACGAAAGTATATTATCAGGCAAAATATATGTATTCTCACAAGTTAAAATATATTTTCCCTGATCTGGCCAAATCACAGGCAATACGTGTTTACCCATGTTTTGCGTTGACAGCTGTCCAATTTAATTTCAATTTGACTTCAGTAGCTAGTGCCAGTGAGAATATATTCTGGCTAGTGATAATATATTTTCGCCAGTGAAAATATATTTTCCCTGATAATACACTTTCACTGATACATTTATAAACCCACGTAGATGCGTGAATATAAACTGCCAATACAAATTTAAATAACGTTTATAATACATAAGTATATCTACTGCACATTCCTAGCACTTTGTAAATCTCAAAGCATAACTTTCGACCGAGGACAATGTCAACACCATTTGAAAATCGTTTCGACCTCCATACTAAATGATCACTTAAATATTAGATAATCATTAGGTGTGACGGTAATATTATTTACCGTAATCAATTATAGGAATTTTTATTTCAAATATAGTGAACGTGCTTTTACATCGAGCAATTGTTTGTACTTTGTTTATTTAAAAACATATTATCGAGTGTGATCTTTTGATCGCTTCAAGTTAAAGTCACATTCGTGTATTGAAACAATTTCAATGACTAACTAACAGTGTGGAGAAAAAAGTTTTACCAACTGAATCTCAGACAGTGAAACACCTTTTATCTTTATAATGTTTAAAGAAAGAAGGATCGCGTTAGAAAAATATAAGAAGTAAATAAACCGATATTGTATCGCGCTTTATTTAAGTTCTTAAACGATTTTAGTGAAAAGATAAAAGCTAATGTCTATGATAATAGATAATGTATATAAAAATATTTATTGAAATATATATGAAATCAGCACGAATCTTCGTGTGTTTTAGCCACTCGGTTACGGATCTACCAACTGCTTTCTATATGTGTATATAGATTTATTAAAATTAGATTACTTCATTAAGAATTGCTTAACGGGTCGGGTGGGCGAAAAAGCTGAAAGCGGCAGAGTTTTAAAATATCAAACGGTCCTCGCCCATGCAAGTGTCAGGCGAAGCGGTCCGGTCAGGACGGCATATGAGTCGCCTCAATATTTATTGAAAATATATGAAACGGTCCAAGCTCACCAGAGCGTTAATTGCGTCTGGCCGAGCGATGGCACATAAGACCTTTGATCAACTACGTTTTAAATTGACTGGATTCGCCTAAATTCTCTTGCCGGTTCGCGTCGCTTACCTAAGACACCGGGTAAGACTGGTCGCATATACTGAGAAAATAATTTCGAGATAATTGTCAACAAATGTAATGTCAACAATGTTTACTGAAACGTTGTATAAAATTTGAATTGTTATATACTTTTACATGAGTTTTGTCGCTATCGACCCCGGATTCACCTTTCGGCATCTTCAGGAATTTTAAGTGCACGCATGTACGTAAACTGATGCATAGTAAACAGTTTGTAACGTTTATATACAAAAGTAAAATTAGATCACTATGTTCAATTATTATTAACGTAATTTATATGAATTAGTGAAAATTTCTATTTCAGTGAGGTTCAATGAATTATTTGGGTAAGTTATCTAGTGTTTTCAATGCAGTTCGCATGTTTTATGTTTTTTATTTTTGATTTTGTATAAAATTTAAAGCTTCATATGATAATTAATTTTCTTTCCATTAAGATATAATAGTTACCGAAACCCTAGACATTTTCATTGTCGACTTTAAACGACTGACTGACCAGTTCATGATTAAAAGCTTATTTAAAATGTTCCATTAAGAGTCCTAATTCGCAAAACTTAAGCCATTAATGTCATAAAATTGGTTTTGAGTGTTGACTAAGAAAAGCGCATTCATCGGATGACAATATTCAAGCCAAACATAATCTAAAATATGAACGTTAAAAACAGATAAAATATACATCTATTAAGTACAAATGTGTAGAGATTTTATTAACAAATAAAAAAATTCTATCTATTGCTTCAATACTTTTACTTTCAGCGTTTGGGGAATTCTAAAAATAAGTATTACTAACACTAAAGACATTTAAAAAATATCGCTTTTACTGCTGGTCCAATAACGACTTATTAATTCTTCCAATTTTTAACAGTCACGTTTTAGTAATCTCATTTTAATTTCATTCACAAGCCGTTAACACATCTCTAAATTGCGAATGAAAGCATTTAGAATATAAGCTCGAATTAAAATACGTTTAAAAGAAGATGGATAAATCTTTCCGTTTATATTATATTTAATGGTTCTTCTTACAAAAACACGCAAACTAAAATAAGAGTATATTGACAAATAAGAACGAATTTTACTATTATCAATCATTTCCAAAACATAGGTCAAGATATATTAAAATAGAATGCATCTTTTCCGAATCAGATAGATTTTTTAGAATGAACATAGATTATATTCTTTCTAAAAAAGCTATACCATTATAACTTCGCCGTTAGCGAGGGTGCCACATCGCGTGAGTAATGTTGCAATATTCAACCAAAATTAATTGCATCATCCGAACCTTATGGGATCATCCGATTGCAATGAAACTTTGGTGATGTGATGTTCTGCGCCCGGGAAGGTTCTTGCGTTCCCAAATCGTCTATCCAATTGCGATAAAGCATTGGTGAAATGTTGCGTGGACGCCCACCAAAGTTTTTTTATTACCTATATATATGTTTAAATGAATGATATATTTTCTCGCATGCGATCCTTTACCGTTCATCCGAATGCGGAAAAAATGGGATTTGTTGTGTGGACACCAACGAAAATTTCTTAATTATCTTGTATCTAATATCTAGTATACATATAAAAATGAATTATTGATTGTATGTCCCGTACTCGTTCCTGTAACGTTCATCCGATTGCGATACAACTTTGATCATTTGTTGTGTGGATACCTTCGAAGATTCTCGAATCAGTACAGCCATTAAATACAGTCATACACAATAAAAACACTAACACTTTCTTTCTTTGAGTGGCACGGCAACGCTTGCCGGGTACCGGGTAGTACTCTATAAAGAAAACGTATTATTGGAAACCTTCAATGGAGAATTAAATTTTGAGTCTATGAAAGTTGAACGAAACATAATCATAGTATCCTGGCTTAATATTTGTTAAAATCCTTGGAATGTGTTTTCGTTATTTTGAGCGGCACGTGTTTTACTGATTTTGTGATCAAAATTAAACTGAAAAATGGGTATTTACAAACGCAGAAACGAGTGACCACAAACCGCCGATCTGATCGAGAATATATTTCATCTGCCGCTTATCATCTGGGATTTACAGATTTTATCACTTTTGTATTCATAAAATCATAATAATAAATACGAAATGTAAAAATATTCACGTATGTCCGACAATTGTGTGTGCTTTGCTTGAGCCAATAAAGAGAGAAAACGGACAAATAATATGGGAAGTGAAAATTTTACGCACATTCCAAAGAGAGAAATTACTATAAACATTGCATCAAAAAAACCGCTTGAAACGCTAATATGCGTAAATAAACATCTTCACTGACATTGGATTGTTTAACACAGACAACAATGTTAACCTTCGTATGACTATCCTTGAATAATGACTCTCAGGCCGAAGGGGGGTAAAAAAAGACCCCAGTGTTTTGACCTTATTGGCATAGACTGCAATAAAAAAATGATTGATTATGATTTGACGTATATTTATACATCTTTCTGAAAAAAAATCATATAAAAATCCCTATTTCTCCTATAATTATTCATATTTAAGTCGCGCATAAAAATGACGACGTTTCCACTTCAACGGCTATGGCGGACTAACAAGCCAATAACCGTGCACGAAGTCACATTACCTTATCTCTTATCTTGTCGCTTATCGCCTTTTATTGTTGCCAGATATGAAACACTCCGTCCATGTTTGCTATGACTCACTATGGTCACGTTCTTTTATCGCTTATGGGCGTGAAATTTTATGTTAGCGCTTCCCAGCAATTGATACATTGACAATTAGACTGAAAAATTCCAACTTCTTCTCTTTTTTAATCGATTACGGCGCAACTAGCCAGTAAATATCATATTTTTTATATTGTATTTCTGCAAAAGGTGTAAAAAACTATGATTTCAGAATACCAAAAGTTTAGACATCGTATCACTAGTATTAAGATAGATATTTAAGGTAAAGTACTGTTTGGGATGGCTAGGTTAAATTGAAACGTTAAAATTAATTTATGATACCAATAGTTTGCTTGTGGTAATAATTTTGGTAATGTATGTACAAACTAATAGTATTACATACAATATTGCTGCATAACTTGTTTGCCGTTTATGAGGTTTTGATTCTAGACAGTGGTCCTCACGTAAATTTTCACTGTGGCCGCATCGCAAACATAAGCAGCGGTCCTACGGAAATGGCTGGTGGACGCACCAAATTTTTGTTTTGAGTCTGTTGTGTTTAAGGTATGTCAAATGGACTGAAACATATCTGTCACTTTACAATTGGTAATATTTGCATACGAAATATTTCATTTTCAGAGTCTTTGTTGACAAATTAGATCGTAAAACAACACTTTTTTAGTATAAATATTTTTTATGAAGCTTTTGGTGGCCGCAGCCAATTCTTCTGGTGGCCGCATATGAGAACCACTGACGAGATTAAAAATACGTTACCTGACTTTGAAAAGGTTATAATTTACATTTTGTCAAAAAAAAACTTTTTGGTTGGAAATGTTTGTAGTAACCACATTCTAGCAAATATGATAACTTTAGAATCATATATTATTGAATATTCGAGTAAGCAGAATTCCATTTTTTTTTTACTAAATTTCTAAGATTTCCATCATTATTTATCGATATAATAGTTGAGCTGTGAAAAAATATGATTAAAATAAGTAATTGAAAACATTTTTACCTGCGCATTGTTACAAGTGAATTGTATCTTTTGAATTAAATAATACGGACAATCCAAACTTCGAACGCTCATATCTCAAAAAAGGTTCAAGAGTAGTTAGAACAATGCAAAGTAAGGTGCCGAATAACCAAAGCCACCAAGTCTGTAGTCGAGTGGTCAACTTCACTGAAGATCTCCAGAACGGAAAGATTTAAAATCACCTTCTATTCATCCACTAAAACCGGGGCTTTCTGAGAGCAAGTGGCTAACCATTAGTCCTGGTCAATGTTTCGTCTAAGTCAAGAAGTTAGCTGCGCGAAAATATCATAGACTGTGCAGACTAATCTAAAATATGCGCGGCATATTTTTAATTCTTTTTCATACATAGCTTTATTTCTTTCTCTATACATTGTCATAAGTATAATCTTTCAATAATTTATACTAAAAGTGGTATAAAAATAAAAAATATCAGAATTTAACATTCACAAGTAAAAAAAACATACACAGAATCAACTGATTAATCAGAATTTATATTGTGGATTTTTTGAGCAATATTTATTGATCGGGTCGTAAAATTCATCAACTATTGGAAACCGCGTCAACCCAAGACGGATGCGCGGAGGTATCCAAACTGCTGCGCAGCTGCGTAGCTTAGAGAGAACATTGACCTTGGTCCAAGTCTTATCCTTATATCTGCACTATCTCTCACGAAAAAAAGTTCGAGCAGCTGAGAAGCAAGGAATTCTCTTAGAAAACTTCTGTTGAGATTTATTAATTTAACAACCCAAATAATCAACAAAGTGAACAGAAATAGTTAAGATAAAATAATGCTGAATAAAGACATTTGAATGAAAGTTATCTTTGCAGCACCGTAAGTATTTTTGGTCTAGATTTGAATTAGTTTATTTTCATTGTCATACCTATATTATAACAAAATTTTGGTTTAAAGTTTTACCGTAAACCTGACAAGAAAGTAGGAAGGATCTACCACTCGAATTAAAAACTACTTGTAAGGAGGGGTCAGTTCATGCTAAATCATCAAGAAAGTTTTTGGAACTATTTCAGATAGATCAGCTAAGGGTCGCTTTGAATAGCCTCCCCGTTCTCCTCGCCTTGTCATCGCGGAATCCTCCTCATCCCTTATATTCAAGTAAAATCAAATAAAATAAAGAGATTTGAATTTTTTAATTTTGTACTTTTCCATGAGTTTTGTCGCTAACGACCCGGGTTTCGCCTTTAGGCATCTTCAGGCATTCCAAGTGCACGGATGTACTTGACCTGACGCGTAGTAAACAGTTTGTATCGTTTATATACAAAAATATAAGTAGATCTCTAAGTTAAAAGGTTATTAAAATGTAAATTAGCGAAATTTGAATGAATACAAGTTTCAATGAATTAAGTGGGTTTGTTATAATTATGGGGATTTTTGAAAATGTTAATGACCAGATAATAACATAAGAATATTTAAAATAAATCTAGGGTCTTATCCGACCTCTCATTAATGAGTTAGTTGATTTCAAGCCTTTGAATTAATATTAATGATAGTAAGTGAATTAATATTTAATGATAGCAAGTGCTTGAATTATAAATAAATGACAATTATCTAAAAATAACAATTATTTAAAAGGGTACAACAATGGCGAATTAGGCAAATAAAGTTACTCGTTCAAAATTGACAAACTGTTGAGCTGAGCTCGATTAATCTCTAAGATTTCTTCAAAATAGTTTAAACTCGCCCCTGTTAGTATGTAACAAATCAATGCCTGCGTCAAAATTAAACGTGTGGTTTTCAAGAATTAAATGGTTGGCGAAGGTGGAGGTATCTTTTTTTAAGCGAAAAGCGTCAAATTTGATGTTGAAATTCCATCAAGCATCCTCAGTCGAAATACGTAACTTGAAATAAAGAGATTCGAATTAACATTTTCTTTGCAGATGAGGTAGTTTTAATTCAGGGAATTTTTCTTTGTGATTCACAAAATTAGATTGAAAATAAATTTACACAAAGAGATCATCGAAGCAATTAATACGAATGTTAACCTTCAAACCGCGTTCCAAACGTATTGCTCGAACAAAAATACTCCATTTGACACGAGTTGCTTTAACCTATATCACGCTATCCTTAACCTTTTAAAGCCCTATGGTCCCGTATGGCACCAGTGATGATGTTGCACATCGCTATCGGATTACACTGATTTATGATAATAGTTTTCAACATATGAAAATTAGATACCGATCCATAATTTTATTTTCGGTTTCGTTAAATATTTTTTTCATAATAAGGAATATAAACATCTGCGTTACAAGCTTGACTATTGGGATATGCGTTATGTTATATCCGGTGGGCCATAATAAATCAGCTTTATTCACACCATACGATATATTTCAGTGCGGATACAGGTTTTTTTCCATACCTAGAAATTTGTCCTTTGGGGTGACCGATTCTTTTATTTTGCCAACGCTTTTTATTTTATCCAAATTGGCTGACTTTTTTTAGAGATATAATTATTTTTATAAGAGCTATGGGTCGCGCGGATATTTCGCAAAAAATGCTCGGGCGTTTAAAGGTTAACCTATATCATGATATCCTTAAATATATCGTATCATGTCGTGGAGTAATTTTAATCGACCAATTTAAATTATCATTATTAAAGCCTATTTTGGAATCGAAAACATAGTATACAATATCGATGGAAAGACATATTGTGCACCTCTATTACGCGAGTATATTCAGCTAAGTAAATGTATTTTAAGCATAATTCTGACGTGGGCGTGAGTCGAAATAGATATCAACTATTTAGTATATATTTAATTTTGTCGAACTTGCTATGTTTGCTCCGTGCAACAGAAAAACATCAATTTCTATAAATATTACGCCAATTTAACGGCTTCTTGAATACATCATTTAATTAAAGTGATTCATCTAAATACTTTTTTGTATGTTCTTAGAAGACATAATATTGTTAGAATCTTATATGGGTGGTAAATTTCCTTATTGCATAATGAATGTGGTATAATGAAGTTCTATCAAGTACATGTCAATTCAATCAATAACGTCACAGACAATGCTTTTTATGCATATTATTACCATATAAAATTAAGATGGTGTAACAGAGAAGCAGATGTATTGTGTCCCGTGTCTAAGCGGTATATAAACATGATCTAATGCACGTTTAAAACATAGTACTGACGATGGGTAAGCCAAAATATCTATCAACAAATATATGTATAAAGTAATTTCTGTAGAATTAAAATACATTGTTATTTTTCTCACCGTAGTTTAATGGAGTTCTACCAAGTAAATGCCAACTCAATCAATATATTTTCACTTTTATCTAATAGATTGTTATGACTGAACTGTGTTTAAGCAGGTGTCGATAATTTGTATCGACACACAGTACATATACACAGAAGCGCACATTGACTCAACATGTGCGCATGTGTCTTTAGTTTAATAGTCATCTGTGTATTTATCTTTTGCGTGGCTATCTGGTCACCAAAAATGACACATGCGATAGTTTGGTGTTACATCATGAAGATTACATAAGTATCAATATATAATTATGATCAAGGTCAGATTTAAATCATTTACGACGTGTTGAATCAACTTCCGCCGGGCCAGTGAACCGTTTCGCATCCGTAAAGCTGTTTTCCCATGTGAAATACATTTTGCTGGACACATCAATCATCGTTGAAAGAGCTAGCACGAGCCATTTTTTACGAACGCATAATTATTTTAATGTTGCCTTCCGGAAACACGATATTAAAATGTTTTTGGGCATATTGTCTTTTATTCATAATTTGAATCCATTTTTTCATACACGGTCAAACTTGTGGCAGGATTTTTTTTCCATTACAATAAAATATTGTATTAATTATACATATTATATATGCTTGGTCCGTGGTGCAGCGGTCAACGTCGTTGGCTTCGATTTCCGATACAAGCAGGTTTTTGCAGTCGATAAATCACTAAAATAACCACTAGTCCTTCGTCGCTTTCCAATCCTTTAAATGCCTTCTCTCTTCGAAAAAAAGAAGTTTGACAAATGAATAACAAGCAGTTCTATTAGAAAAACATAGTTGAGATAACCTTCGAGAGAAGGTTAAAAAAATATATTTAAAATAACTCGATTTTTTATCCATACATACAATGTACAATCCTACATATACATATTTCGTCATTTTCATTGCATCTAATAATCAAAAATTATCATGGAAGCACGAGAACAAAATAAATTCATCGTAATGAAACAAAAATAAAACAAAACACGTAATTAATATGATACCTTTACCACAACTTTTGTAAGTTTTAGTACAAAGAATTCGGATTGTGCAATGGAAATAACATATATTATATTTCATCAGTTTTTCATTTATAAAACGAGCGAAACCGGTTCTGACCATTATACAATCGTGTAAGTAGTACAAAATAAATTGGATTTGTTTTTTTTATTACATGCTTCTTTCAATAACTTTATACATTCAACACAATTAAAGCGGGGATCTTGAGCAACCAATTTTTAAGTTGCTCCTCTCAACACCTTAATACTTACTCCAGCCCCACTCCATACTCCGAATAGTTTGAGTATTAGGCATATTAATTATCCTCGTATCAAATGATACGAAGGTTAAAAAATATTATACAATATTGAATTTATCGTAAATTGAAAATACATTTTAAAAAACGTTTAATTTTAAAATTTTATATATAATAAGCAGTGGAGCACAACAAATCTCCGTGCTCCGGATTTGCTCCTGTTCCAGCCAAAAACTTGTTGCTCCACTGCTTCTCTCTCCTGCACGTTCTCTATTCAAGATCCCTGATTAAAAGTCTTGTTTTACAATAATTATCAGCCTTCCGAGAAATCTTGACAGAGGTAGCCTGAGCAATGATACTTGGCCTTTTGTAAATTGTGGAACTTTTAAATGGAAATTGTCCAAATAACTTTTGGTGGTTATTTTAACGAGAATAAGTAACAAGTTAAGTCTTATGCAATAACAAGAAGTTAAAACCAAATTCTGTATCGAAATACTTCATCAATCAATATTTCAGATTGAAACATAAAATTTTATTCATTCTTGGCATCTGTTTTTCTCATGTTTGCAATGATAAATATAATAATGTGATATTTATATCAACAATATAATTTAATTAAATTTATTGATTGAATTGGCATTTACTTGGTAGAACACCATTATAACACGATCAAAAAATATTCATATAAATAAAATCTTCAGTATATAAATAAATTTACTACAATGTATTTTAGTTCTACAGAAATTATTTTATACATTGAATGTTCATTTAATAACTTATTATTACCATATAAAATTAGGATAGTAGAACAGAAGAAAGATGTATTATGTACCCTGTCTGCAACAGTATATGTAGACAATTAAATGCATGCTTAAACATAGTTCTGACGATCGCGTAAGCCAAAATAGCTATCAACAAATATACATATAAAATAATTTCTATAGAACTAAAATACATTTTTATTTTTTGACCTCGTTATAATGGAGTTCTACCAAGTAAATTCCAAATCAAAAATTAAAGTGAATCTATTTTTAAACTTAGTTCTGACGGTGGCGCAAGCCGAAATAGCTATCAACCATATGTCACATAATTTCTGTAGAACTAAAATGCATTGCTATTTTTTCACCGTGTCAAATAAATTTCCCTACGATTATGTCGGAATAATAATTTGGCTAAAGATAGCTTTGTTTAACGCAGTGAGTTTTCCTAAGCGAAAACTGGTAATTGTAAATTTCTCTTTGCTAGGTTGTCTTGTTTACTTCCTATATTCCGGTTTTAAATGTATGTTCCAAAGACAGTCAATACGTAATATTATAACTTGTTTCTGATGTTTACATTATAGTCAGTTTCTAAACAGAACCCAGAAACATCTTATGGTATTACATTATTCAAGCGTTGCAATGCCACTGAAAGAAGGAAAGTGTGAGTATTTATTGAAGTGCTTTCGGATGCACCATATTTTAGATAAATAATTTCGATTTAAATTCACTAACACTGATCGGTATCGATGACATTTGCCGATTGACATTTGCTGTTTGTCTTTTTCAGATTGTCTATGGTACGACACACGCGCCACCTACTGAAAGCTAATTGTACTATGCCTATAACCATTTCGCAAATGCAACAATAAGTTGTCAAAATGAACGGTATGTAAGCGCTTATAATATACTACTGTAAGCTAATTTTACTATGCTAAAAACTTCCGCGCAAGTGCAAGCAAAAATTTTGTAGAAATTTCATTGCGATCGGACGAACGGTATGGCAGCGCATAGGGTACGAACAAACACGCAAACAAACAAATGACGATATATTAGTTAAAACCTCAATGGTAAAATATCTGTCTACATCAGTGGTCGGCAACTTTGGACATACTTGACTTACCCAACCCTATATAACTAATTCGAAGTAAAATAATTATTAAGTGCCATTTGTCATCTGCTAGTCATAAAGTTTGACGACCACTTGTCTATACATTATTATTTTCGCTACTGTAGCTTATTTTTCAATTTTAAACAAAGTGGCCATTTATCATTATTACAGTAAACCAACCGTGAAATTTAAACCGCTGTTTAATATAGGTAATTGAAATTGTATTAAATATAGGATAAGGTATATATGGGGCCTAGTGCCATAAGTGTTTATGTCAAATACATCAATTGTTCGATTGTAATGTAAGGTTTTTTGTAAACTGTATATATGTACATACTGTGTTTAAATTATGATCATTTTCTACTAAATGATTGGCGAATTCGGAAAAATTGTTACTTTTTAGACATCGTATGTGTTTTTTATTTATTATAGTTAAGTTTTTACATGTCTGCCCAACATAAGACGCTTGGCAGTCTCCAAAAGAACGATATGAAACTCAGAGATATAAAAAAATGCCTACAATTAAATTTAAAATTTCACCGTTACATATACATAATTAATAATTCTCTTCAACTTTAAACTTTTGACAAGTGATCTAAAGCCGCTTACATGTATGTTTAAAACAAAATGTATAAAAGTAAATGTGAAATAAATGCCTTTTTACAGAAGTGACTGTTAGCTGCTTAAAGGTGATATTCTTGAGAAATGAACTGGACGTAGAAACTTCATATGTATAATATACTTTTGTTGGATTCAGCGGTAACTTTGGAGATTCATTTTAATATAAAATAACCAAGGCTGTGGAGTCGGAGTCGGAGTCGTGGAGTCGGAGCTTTTTGGCCGGAGTTGGACTCGGTGTCGGTGCGGCGTTGTGGCCGGAGTCGTACTCAGAGTCGGAAATGTTGAAAAGTTTGAACTTTTTATTTTTGCATTTAATTTGTCAAATTTGGCTTTTGGCCGCATTAATAGGGTTGATATTTAATTGAATACACATAAATAGGAAAATTAGGGGAAAAAAGTGACGATATTAACCTTTTTTTAGTCGGAGTCGGAGTCGTCTTTTTGGTCAATGTCGGAGTCGGACTATTTTTTACCGACTCCACAACCCTGAAAATAACTTATTACTCGTTAACTTTTTATTCCACTTTTGTGTTACTAATTGTGACAGCAGATGTAAATTTTTTTGTAAAAAAATAACACTTAATATAAAATTTAAAATAACTTTGATTATTCCACGTATTGTGTTACTAAGTGTGTCACGTGTTTCGCCTCTTTCAGATGCATCTTTGGAGTGACTATCGCAAAGTTTGCTTAAGTAAATGAAAAACGTGTCACAATTAGTACGACAATACGTGTAATAATCAAAGTTAAAAAAATATATATTATGTATAATATGTTATCTTTTAGCGTAGAATGCATGATTTGTAATAGTTACCATACAATACTTGATTACCATTGAATCACATAGGTCAGTTACAGTCAATTTCATCATTTCTAATAGCCTAAACATGACGTTTTGCACATTTGGTAATACCTCATAAGCCGAGTCGAAAAAAACAGTTATGTATGTATCGAGTACAACGCATAAAACATAACCTGTTTTTTTTCAAGTAAGTGTAAGATGTAATAATTATCGATTATCCACTGTGCATTGATTGGCCACGTTGGATAATAAGTCAAAGTACGTTGGCATCAATCACGTGTTATAATTTTTTTAAAAGTGGCACAAAATTACTTTTAAAAGTAGGCTGATTTGATCATAAAATAGTAAAGCTTGTACGGAAAGTGAGAGTGTATGTAATCGCTCTATTGAATTCCGATTATTATTGCAGAACGCGAATGGGTTCTATATAATTAATCAAAAAATACAACTATAAGAAGATTTTGAATTCAATTGGTAATACACAATAATAAAACGTTGGCGTCTTAAATATATTTGAAAGATTCGGCGCTTGCTTAATGTCAATTATTTTGAAAACTGGATTCCAATTGCTTAACGTTCGATTTTTAAATTAAATTAAATAATTTATACCTTGTAAGAATTATATAATATTGCTTCTTATTGCACTGACCAAACGAGTGGAATGAAGGTGGTCAGCTATATCCTGCGTTAGTTCTTATTTTTTATCATGCTCGCTCCCAACTTGGAGGATATGGACTCCTCACGGAGTTTATCTCAACATATGTTTTTCTACGACAACTGTTTGTAACTCAGTTACTCAACCTCTCTTTTTCGTAAATAGTAGGAATGGAAAAGGACAGGACTAGTGATTAGCTAATCGCTGTCACTATGCGTCGCTCTTTGGGATCGGAAAGGTGGGAAAGTATTTTCGGCAACACAAACACTCATGCTTCCGGAACCGATTTATCGACTGAAAAAATCCGTTATTATTATTTCGGGTACAAGAATCCTTTGTTCTGACGATATCGTGATATTAAATATCAACTTTGTTTCACAATTCCAGAGAAACTAAACACATTGCTGTTAATATTAAAATATCTTGGATTCATTTTTAAATTCTAAGCTGATATGTATAAAAATGTTTCATTTCGCTTTCAAGGCCATGTCAAAATCAATGCCGAATCGTTGCATTAAAAAAATACATTTAATCATAGATTATTTCGAAAGTCCATTTTGTTATTTTGACGGGCGCGTGTTTGTTAAATATTCAAATATTTAAATAAAATGTCACTATCTCTTAGTCATTTTTAAATCTTTGTATGTTCCCAATAAAATCTCGCTTAGACTAAAATTTCAACTGACATTATTTATTAAAAATACTTTTTTTATATTTAATCCGCATTAAATTTCATTCAGATCAGTACCAGTTTCGCTAATTGGGAGAATTTTCAACTGATTGATCTATCAGTTGTATGTGCTACGGCAAATTTCGGATTATTTATTAACTTAATGCCATTCCATATTGACAGTAAATATCTTAAAAGAGACATTATTAAATTTTTAACAGCGATAAGTTGTCAGACATTAAATCAACATTCTCCTCCAATGTTGATAGTGAAAAAAACATGATACACAGATTATTTATAAGCTTAATAATTATTCTTTCTTTACATAATTTTTTCGATTGCTTAAATTTGGATAAAAACAAAATTGTGGAAAAAATTAACTTTTCCATTCAAATATTTAAATCTGTGTTAATAAAACGGATTATTATAGTTATTATTATATCTTAGAAGATTTACCAAATAAAATTTAAATAAAGAATCCTATAGTTGTTCTTAAATGTCTTTTGTTACATCAAGTATTCAAAAAAAGGAAACTAAAAGCATTAGAAAATTTCCTGCAAGGCTAGTTATTGCAAAAGGATTGAATTAACACGACAAACAACTTCAATGAAGAAATGCATTAATTCTTTTGATCCAAAATAATTTAAATATATTTATTATAATAAAACAATAAATTAAAATCACCGCTATAAATGGTAAAGTGAGACAGTAAAAAAATGAGCCCAAACTGATATTTAGCGCGCAAATATTTGATATCGTCAACGTTTTTGTTTGAAAAGTAAAAACTCTCATCTAGAATCGTTAAACATTTTTAAAGCCCATTTGTTTTGTGAGAATTTAAATTTTTATATATTTTTTTCCTTTCAAACGATAAAAATGCACTGCCGGTTTTTTGTGCAGCTAATTCAATTTTAATAAAGTCTACGGCTACTCATAAATCCAAAACATTGTTAACTATGAATAAATGCGATTCAAATACTATATCTAAATGTGTAATATAGACAAATTAAATCTTTAAAGACCACAAATCATTCAACAATTTTAATATAAAATTTAAAATAACTTTGATTATTCCACGTATTGTGCTACTACTAACTGTGTAAGATTGATTCTAACATTTTAAATTATGAAATTACAAAATGAATTTCGGGTTTTTTTCCTTCTAAAGGAAACAAGGAAGGGGTGATAGAATCGAAACAATGCAATCAGATAATGATACTAATGAGTTGCAATCAATCAGATTGGGATTTTTCCCTTATAAGGGAAGCAAGAGTAGAACAATACGTGGAATAATCAAAGTTATTTTAAATTTGATATTAAAATGAACTTCCACAAAGTTACCGCCGAAACCATCGAAGTACATTCAAAATTTTTTCAATTATTTCACTTTCTTACACATTCATTGATTTGTCAATATCAGACAGACTGAGTAAACAAATGACTCGGGGGAATCCAATGGAATGAGAACCGAAAAACATATATTTTCCCTAATTAAGAATATTGACTGAAGGTACTCGATGGAATTTGAATATGAAATTGAATGCAATATACGACCTATTATTATTTAATTTACTATTTGATTTCAACTGTTCGATTTTATAATTAATGATATTTATTTAAAGGGGTATAAACCAGGGCTGTGGAGTCGGAGTTGGAGTCGTCGCGGCGATTTGGCCGGAGTCGTACTCGGAGTCGGAAATTTTGAAAAGTTTGAACTTTTTATATTTGCATTTTATATGTCAAATTTGGCTTTTGGTCGCATTGATAGGGTTGATATTTAATTGAATACATATAAATAGGAAAATTAGGGGAAAAAAGTGACGATATTGAAATTTTTTTTGGACAATGTTGGAGTCGGAGTCGGAGTCGTGCTTTTGGTAAATGCTGGAGTCGGAGTCGGACTTTTTTAGACCGACTCCACAGCCCTGGTTATAACAATGGCGAGTTTGGTAGATTAAGTTGCTCATTTAAAATTGGCCAACTATTCCCGATAATTATGAACTAACCCACATAATTCATTGAAACTCATTTACATACAATTTTCGCTTCATATAGATATCGTTAATAACAATTAAACTTAGTGATCTACTTTATTTTTGTATATAAACGATACAAACTGTTTACTACGCGTCAGTTCAAGTACATTCGTTTACCGGGATCATTACGGGTCGTCTTAGGTGGGCGAAGCGATCCGGCGCGCTTTAAAAGCGGCAGAGTTTTAAAATATCAAACGGTCCTCGCCCATGCAAGTGTCATATGTGGGCGACGCGATCCGGTCAGGACGGCATATGTCGTAAGTTGCCTCAAGTGCCTGACTCATGGCGCGCGCGAATCGCTTGAAAATATCAAACGGTCCAAGCTCACCAGAGCGTTAATTGCGTCTGGCCGAGCGATGGCACATACGACCTCTTGTCCACTACGTTTAAAATTAATTGGTTTTTACACGTCGCCGCAGCGCACCGCAGCGCTTCGTCTCGCCTACCTAAGACACGGGGTTAGCGACAAAGCTCATGGAAAAGTACAAAATCCAATCGAATCAAATTTAATATATTTTCCCACTGCCATGTCGATTGAAAATTTAGATGATAATTAATGTGGAAAAAAATCTGAATATCTGACGTATGGTAACTTACTGAAACTGGCTAAGCTAGACAATATTGACACTAAATACTGAATGCATATATAGACTCAGTGTACACATCAACTACTGTGAAATTAACACAGCAAAAAAAACGTGTTAAAAACAGTACCAAAGCAAACAGTTTCGATGCATAAAAATACTTTCTACTTTGTATTATCATTATTATATACTTACTTTATTCGGAGTCGGAGAAATTTCTTCTTATTACTTTGCCGCTGCCTCTTCTCGCACCAAATTTCGTAATGATTTGACAAATTTGTCACACTTTGTTCGCTGTTTATTTTTATTTAGGTATCCACTTTTTTATTTAACTATTTCGGTAGAACGAATATAAAAATACACTTGCGATTCGATTAACACTTTACAAAAAATACTGTGACTTTAATAATAGTCAAGAAATATCAATTGTCAAGTATTTTTGCGTTGATCACTATAGAATTAATTAACAATAATGTATGAAAAAATATTTCGTAGTCGTTAGTTTGATGAAATTTTCATTGTTGCTCGCTGAAAAAAAAAGAAAATTTCATATGAGTAAATGTGTGGAGCAAAAGGATATTTTTGTAGCATGTACGTGTATAATGTAGAGCATTAAAACAAATATTGGAGCATATCTAAATTGCATATTTCATACCTCTCTTTTTTTGGAAGGGATAACAATAGAAGGACTATGGGAGAGTGGTAGACCTATCGCCCAGCTCTGTTTTTTAGATCAGATATGTGTGAAGAGCTATACGCAGAAGTCTATGCTTTCGAACAAAGCATGTTGAGTATTTTGTTTGATACTTTCAATGTTCATAAAATTAATAATAAATAAATAAAAGGTCTATTGTTGACAGGCTGTGGGCTAGTTAGTTTATTCAATAGATGCAATTTTGAAAATCTGACATTACATAAATATTAAAGGGAAGATAAAATCAAAATAAAAAAATACCATATCTTTCAAAGAATACTTTCAAAATTCACTACTGTAACTTGATACTCAAATTTTTTAAAAACGTATATTTCTGCATGCCTTTTACTAGCAAGTTCCTAAAGTTTCAAGCATAAGACTAATAACTGAGGTAACACAATCAATTAAGTATGTAATATAATTGCTTTATTCAATAAGCCTTTAACATTGTATGATTTTTTCTATTCTTCTTAAAGAATACACTGATATTTGGTTCAAAAACTGGCTTATTTTATCATGGAAAATTATAATCTAGAGCAGGTACATGCACTATTTATTTTATAACTCGCAGGTTAGGTCCCTTTAACCTTCGTAGGACCATCCTTGAAAAATGACTCTCAGGCCGATGGTGGATAAAAAAAGACCCCAGTGTTTTGGCTTATTGGCATAGACTGCAATAAAAAAAATGATTGAATATGCTTTGACGTATATTTATACATCTTTCTGAAAAAAAAATCATATAAAAATCCCTATTTTTTCTAGAATTATTAATATTTAAGTCACGCATGAAAACGACGACGTTTCCACTCCAACGGCTATCGCGGACTAACAATGGAGCCGATGACCAACAAGCCAATAACCATGCACGAATTCACATCACCTTATCTCTTATCTTATCGCTTATCGCCTTTTATTGTTGCCAGATATGAAACACTCCGTCCATGTTATCTATGACTCACTATGATCACGTTCTCTTATCGCTTATGGGCGTGAAATTTTATGTTAGCGCTTCCCAGCGATTGCTTACATCGACAATTAGACTGAAAAATTCCGACATCTTCTCTTTTTTAATCGATTACGGTGAACTAGCCAATAAATATCATATTTTTTTTTTGCAAAAGGTGAAAAAAATTATGATTTAAGAATACCAAAAGTTTAGAAATCGTATCACTAGTATTAAGATCGGTATTTAAGGTAAAGTAGCTGTTGGGACAAAATCTATACCGTTAGGGATGGCTAGGTTAAAATCACTTCACTCGTAAAGAGTTCGATCGTGTATTATAATGGATGTTTGTCTGTTAATTTTATTATTGTTTTCATTTTGGAATAGAGCTTTTTACACTCCTTCCAAATATTATAAAGTGGGTGATTGTTGCAAATCGCAAAAATTCACATCAGAACGTATCGCATTATTCAGTGGGCAGAATCGCACTAGTGACCCAGAAAAACACTTGAATTTCTGTCGATAAGTAAAACGCTATGGGAAAGTCCCGAGTGACGCTTTACCAACATCAAAGCCATACGTTATTTGGGTACTTCATAGCACATGTATAAAATAGTTTTTTATTGAAACAGACTACAATAATGAATTAATTTAATTGTTACCTAAGAGACACGGTGCCTATCACTTTATATATCAGAATTTTTATGTCATCATTATGGTGGGTGTCACTCGGGTGAATACCTGAAACAGCGGATTAACAAATAAATCCAATGAAGTAATTTGACTGCATCAATTTTACTGTTTCAACATGATTTAAAGAGAAGTGTGAATCATTCGTTGGCATTTGGTTCATCAATTTTTATGAAGGATGTTGTTTGTTTTTGGCCTAAATATATTGTAGTTATTTTATTAATTCTCTATGTTGCTCACAAAATGAAAAAATCTTATTTGAATTTTATTTACCCATTCCTGCTTTAGAATAGCAACAATAGTTGTGAAATGAATTGTAAGCGTTGCAATGCCACTCAAAGAAAGAAAGTGTTTGTGTTTATTGAAGTGCTTTCGGATGCACAGTATTTTAGATAAATAATTTCGATTTAATTTCACTAACATTGATCGGTATCGATGACATTTGCCGTTTGACTTTTGCCGAATGTCTATGGCACGACACATGCGCCACCTATTGAAAGCTACTAGCTATTGTACTATGCATATAACCTTTGCGCAAGTGCAACAAAAATTTGTCAAAATGAACGGTATGTCAGCATAAAAATATGAAAAAAAACATTGATGTTTATATAAAAGACTTACTGTGAGTTAATGCCAAAAACATCCGCGAAAGTGCAAGCAAAAAGTTTGTCAAAGTTTCATTACGATTGGATGAACGGTATTGCAGCGCACAGACAAACAAACAAATATTACGGTGAAAAAAATAACAATGATATGTATCAATGTATTTTAATTCTACAGAAATATTTTTTTTATTTATTTTATTCAACGTATTATAATGGAGTTCTACCAAGTAAATGCCAAATCAATCAGCAAACAAATACTGATTTTGATATATCAGAAGATTTCGTGTGTGTACGCTATTTAATTTGAATTATTGTGTCAAATAACAATTAGTTTAAGATCTAAATACCTCTCTCTAAATGAATTGAAAAATAAAAGTACCTTTCTCCGGGATCTTATATCATCAGACTGTTGCTAATATCGATCATTAATCATTGTCCAATTTTTTAATATTCTTCTTTTTAAGTTTCAAAATGTGTATTGGATTACGCAACTACGGGTTTTTCTTCAATAGCAGTGTTGCCACATATTATTCAACGCGAACAAAAACATAGAGTTACGCTGCTCGGGATGAAAGTGCGATACAAAAAAAAGTTAAATGACGAAGTAAGATAACTTTCAAAAATAATATAAATTAAACTGCAATAGTCGTCGCTGACGCATTCAATCGCGATTCAGAAAAATCAAGAATTTTTAATGTCGACACCTTACTTTGAAAAGGTTCCAACCGCTCTTGGCACTGTTTTGAGATAAAAGCGTTTGACGTTTCGATTGATTAAAATTCACTTGTAATAATGAGCATGTAAAAATGTTTCAAATTACTTATTTTAAGCATATTTTATCACATTTGTAGCTGAGAAATTATGATCTTAAAGATCTAATGATGGAAATAATGATGACAATCTTAGAACTTTGTCAAATAAATTTTGTAAAAAAAGTGTGTAGATACTTCTGAAATTCATATATATGTATAATAGAATACGGTAAATACAAGCTTTTCCCACCAAAAAGTAATTTTAGGCAAAAATTTCAACTAGAACTTTTTCAAAGTAAGGTAACGACTTGTTTCCCGTAGCTTAATATCACATTTGGACCCGGAGGTGTTCATTACTATTGCATCCTAATATGTTCAATGCGGTCAGTCTCGATGTATTCATCAGAAAAATATAGCCCCAATATAAATGCAGCAAACAAATATAAAGAAAAAAGTCAGAAACAAAATCTTTCAGCGATATACTATGTTCATTCTATCATAATGCAGTAAATACAAGCTTTACCGACCAAAAGGTAATTTTGGGCAAATATGTAAATTATAACCTTTTCAAAGTAAGGTAAACGATGTGTTAACACATTATTAATTTAAACTTTTGCATTAATTCATCGAGAGAAAATATGCAAGACGATACGATTGCTCCACTCAGATGATTTTGATGACTGGCTGTTTCTAGAGCAAATTAACAACCATTAAATGATAAAAATACATACATCGTAGATGTCTCAATAGTTGTATTTTTTAACCAATTGCCAATAACTTAGCCAAAAACGATCTCAATAAATTAAAGCAGTGGATTACAAACAAAATGCAATTACGCCTGCCTTAAAAAATAATTAAGTGTCTTAAAAATTACAACTTGATTTTTCACTTTTTTTTACGCGCTTCGCGATTTGGGAACCGCTGAATTAAAGTTTAAATAAAAATACTTTCAAGGAAGAAACTGTCAATTCTAGGTGAAAGGGCATTGTTATTTAAATTAATTAAAAAGTATTGTTCGTATTTCTTTCACAAATATTGTATTCTGATCAGGACCTGTTTCTCTCATTGCAAGCATTACCAACTGAAATCAATCAGTTGATAGAATTAAGGGTCATATTTTTATATGTCTCAATAGTTATATGATTTTCAAAGTTTGCCAATCATTTTCATCATTTTTAAAGACTGGTAAAAAAAGAAAGACTATTTTAAGTCAGTTATGATTAAATCTTTAGAAACAGGGCTCGGTGGGTCTTTTATTTTTTTTCGTAAAAGAGAAAGTAACCATTCATTGCAGCAAGTGAGTATTAATATTATGGAAATCAATTACAATCATTTTTAAAATGTATGTTTTATTTTGTTTTCTTTAATTGCATTTTAAATTAAATTATATAAAAGTGTTTGAGAAACTGTGCTGTATTTTGCGTTTTAAAATTATACTTAATTACATATTAGAGAAGCCCATTATAGCTGAAATATTATGAAAATAATAATATACAGTTATTTATTGCAATGGGACGAAATATCTCAGTAAACTATATTAAAAAATTAGAAAGTAAAGACATTGTCATTGGTATTTAATTTTGTTTATGGTGCTTACCACTGTATTTTCGAACTAAACATATATTTTGTATATCATTATAATTTTATTACGATCGGTTTATGTGAGCAATTATTATGAAAAAAAATTGTAATTAAATATTTTATAAACGTTTCCTGGATTATTAGTTTTATAAGCGCGTTTGTTTTTATCGCTCGGTCCGGCCGGGTTCGAGTCTTGGTACGAGCAGTTTTTTTTCTATTAATTTATTTAACATATACAAGCATGTGTCCGAATAGAACTCTGTCATTCGATCCCGTACGCTCCGCAATCACAGCCAACGACGTTGACACTAGTGGTGTAGTGGAGCCTGAAATGAGCCAGGGCGCCGCTCTGCCACCCTTTTGACTTAATTTTCAAGTAAATATTGATACCGCCTGATATTGTAGGTCATCAGGACTCTCTCGAACGATCTTATTATCACCTCAATCAATGAAAATAAGACCAATACGATTAAATATAACGCGAATAAATTCACGAAAAAGTTATAAAATCTTAAAATCGACTTCTAGAAACGACGTCTCTCGTTCAGTTCTGGAGCCGCCGTTTCACGTTGGAAGAGCTGCTCGCACACTAAAATCTAATAAATACGCCTGTTTAAAGCCAAATAGTTTAATTGTTGTCGGTCATCGAAAGTCAACAGTCGTGTCGCTCCTGAAACTCAGAAGGCAGGAAGCAGTAATATAATCGTTTTCGTCCTACGCTTTAAAATGTGGTTTTAACTGCAATTGTGTTTCTGTGGTTTTAATTGTAATGGTGTATCTGTGTTTTTGTAATCGACAATGTAATTTGAGAAAATAAACTAGCCGACTCTAAGATAGAGTACGGTCAAGAGAATACCGATTGAAATCGTTGCTTAGAGATACTTGTCTTCCCATCTTGTCCCTAAGTTCCGTCACCGAACGCCATGGAGGATGCTGTCTGTTGCAGATTGAGAAGAAAACTCTGGTTGTCTCAATACATATGATATACTAAAACTACTGTTCTTTTTTAATTTTAATGGCGCGTTTTTTTATTGATTTAATTGTTAATCAATACTTGTGGAATTCTAACTTCAGACGAATATAAAAAAAGGGGATAGAAATCAAATCCCGACCTGGAACCTATTTATTTACCACCACACCACTGGGTTGACACTAGAGACTCCAATTCGAGAATCGAGTACTCGATACTCGAGTATACTTGTCCATTTTTCAAGTACTCGATACTCGAGTAGTTTGAAAAATACTCGAGTAATACTCGTAATATATAAATGAAGATTTAATTCCAAATTTTATGTTGTTGTAAGTAGCGGACAGAAAAACTAGATAGCACAATTTAATTGATTGTTAACTTTTAAGCCAAGGTCCACAGCAACAGAGAGTTTTTTCTACTGCTGGAATTAAAAAACTAAATTTTGGACCAAATTTAAATTTGAGACGTTTAATTCTCTATTATTTTTGAAATATATGTTTCATAAATTTAAATAAATATAATGATAAAATAAAATAAGCTTATTTATTTATGTATCATCTATTTATAGACACAAATTTGAATTAATAAAATATATTTTGGCACATCTAAATTCACAAAATTTAACTACTCGGAACTGAGTGTTGAGATGTCAGTAACACCAGACCCCTAGTTGACACCCAACTATTGAGTCCAATTACTCGACATCTCAACTACTCGAGTATCGAATAGTAAAATTTAAAAATACTCAAGTAGTTTCAAATGTACTAAAATATTTACTATTTATTCAAATTCGTGTATATAAAGAGATTTTAATTAAATTAAAAAATTTATTAAATATTATTAATGCATTTATTTAAATTTACTAAACATATATATAAAAAATAATAGAGAATTAAACGTGTCAAATTTTAGAGTGAGTTTAGTTTAGGCTCAGTCCGAGTATTAATAGAGTATTTTACAAAATACTCGAGTAAAGAGTACTCGAGTTGGAGTCTCTACAGTCTACACCCAACGTAATAAATTTGTAATAGTAATAATCAATTTAATACCCAATGGTTACGGAAATATTTGACATAACGAAACTTAAAACCGGTCATATCAAAGTCACAACTAATGCAAAAAAGTATGCTACTGTGCTAGAATTTCTGCAACCACACATGCCTTTGGTGAGAGAGCTTGGAACCACACGTAAAACAAGTTATTGATGCCGCAATCAAAAAAGTCTTTATGTATACTACGTCAAAATGTGTCATTCGTGTGGCTAGCATATAACATTTAAGGTCTCACATCGAATTGTAAGCTATTTTGCCATGTACATTTAAAAAAACTACATATTTATTAAAATTCTTTATTTCCTTGCATAAAATTGTTTGTCCGGTCCGGGGTTCAATGTCAACGTCGTTGGCTAACGTTCCGGACCGCCCGTGCTCGATTCCCGGTACGAGCGGATTTTTTCAGTCGATAAATCTGTTCATAGGCATGGGTGTCTGTGTTGTTTAAAATCCCTTCCCACCTGTCCGATCCCAAAGAGCGAAGTATAGTGACAGCGATTAGCTTATCACTAGTCCTCGTATCCTTTCCATCCCTACTCTCTCCTAAAAAGAAAGGTTGAGCAACTGAGTAGCACGCAGTTCTCGTAGAAAAACATATGTTGAGATAAACTCCGTGAGGAGTCTATATGCTGCACCTCCTCAATAGGTTTGAAAAATTGATTGATATAACGGGGTTTGCATATTTATTAGCATGGTAAAACAAAATACCGAAAAATCCACCACATTTTGACATGATACAAACATTAACTAAGGGACACAAAAGATATGGTCTTTGAATGAAGGATAACTTAAAAATAATAAAAATAATTTTCCTCAAATTCCCTTTTTCCGAATAGAGTAGGGATTGAGAAGGTTACGACGACTAGATTAGGACTATTGGATAACTAATCACTCTCGCTACGCGCCGTTTTTGTGATCGGGATGGTTGGAAAGGATGTTTAACAACACAAACACCCATTGCCTTCCGTTAGAATCGATTTGTCGACTGAAAAAATCTGCTCGTACTAGGAGTCGAACACGGGCAGATTGTCACGGAAGCCAACGACGTTGACCACTGCACTACGGACCGAATATTAATGGTACAATTATATCTCCAATGTACCTACCTATCCACTACACTTTTTTTCAAAAATCAGGTATTCCCAAACAACACTGAAATAAATGTATGGATAAAAAGTGGTAATAAATCGTGCGCACAGTATTTTTAAAATATGTATAATTAGATGTGCGTACAGATTTTTAATTTAATAAAAAAAAAATCAAAATTCTTGAGAGTTTTTGACACACTAACAAACGTCAGACAATTTGATAATTTTGTTTCATGGCAACAAATTTATCTTCGTTTTGACTTTACGGAACATATGTTTTGCATTTAGCCAAATTTGCAATGCGCCAGATAGTTTTAAATCACTTTAGATAAACTCGTGGGATAAATATCATACATTTGCAAACAAAAAATAATATCAACAATTATTAGTATAATTTAAGTATTAAGGTCGATTAAGCTGTTATAGACCGATGGCATTAATAAGAGTGTCCCACTAAATAAATCCCGATCATTAAGACAAGACTAATGTTAATAAATTAAAAACACTTTTCAGTATAAATTAATGTAAATAATTCAGATGACTAAATAAACAAAACACCGTATTAGACTCATTCGAATCTTTTTTGTATTCAAATGTTTTATTATATACTTTTAAAAGACGAAGCTCTCTTTTCAAAAAAATACAATTAACGATTTGGTTATAAACTTTTTAGTATCGGAAATTTACAATTATTATTCATTGCATGTGTATTATTGTTTTTGCTAATTAACTATGTAAATATTTGATATTAGAAATGTCAATAAAACAATGTTTCGGGAAAAACCTAAGGCAAGATAGTTATCAATGTAACATGTAAAATCCATTTCTTTTTGTGTCGAAAGTGCCGAAGTGAGGACATTTTTTTGTCCCGGGGTGTCAAGGGTATCTGCATCCTTGATTCAAAATAATGTTCTATATTGGAGAAGATATTTATTTGAATAGAATTGTTTTAAAACAATCTTTTAACTATTTGTATAAGTAAATAAAAATATTTTTTCTATACTTTGCAAAATAATAACTGAATTTGGATTCTGCTGCTAATGGGAAGGTAATCGATTTATTTTCGTTTCATAATTGCCTAATTTTTTAAGTTGTAAGAAGTAACGGGAAAATAATAAAGCAGTTTATTAAGATCAGGACAGGTTTCGCCCATCGCGAACATTTTCAATTGATAAGAATATAATACTTTCGATGGTTTCGGCGGTACTTTGTGGAATTTCATTTTAGTATAAAATTTAAAATAACTTTGATTATTCTACGTATTGTGATAAGAATATACATCAACACAGAGCTATGTACACCAAACTAAGAAATACAATAAGGGTCTAATACACAAATAATAAATGGTAGCAGAAATATTAAAAATAATTATTTCACAGTTAATTTACTTAAATCAGGACCGGTTTCGCTCATGCGAGCATTGTCTTTTAAACAATGCCTTTCCACCGAGAGGTGGCAGTTTACACTGTAAAAGTGAAATTGATGTTTTTTTCTCAATGCCCCAGATTTAGAATATATTTTTTTAAGATGAAACTATCAACGCGGATATCTCTTTATATTCCACACGACTTTAAGTAGTATTTTATGGCAATAATAAATAACTATCATTTGACAATGAATTTAAATATAATTTCGCCTAAGCTGACTGTAAGAATACAAAAAAAATATATTTTATACTCGGAGAATGAATAAAATGTTTTTTGTGTTAGGATTATCAGAAAATAATCTCGCATAGAACTAGGTTATTTGCTTAATTGAAAAATGATTCTAAGCCTCATGAATTCTTTAATCTTTGAATTAATGTCATATTCGTTCGAAAAGCAGTAAAAGCGAAATAAAAAAAAAAGTTAAATATTAACGATAGACTAATTACAAAAGTGGTGAATTTGATATGCAATCGAGTATAATAATATGTCAACTGAAAGCGATCTTAACAAAACGCTTTCTTTCTGGTATTCGAATGTTTTTTTAACGTTTTGTTGAACTCGCTAATTCTACTTAATATTGCAATAGTTTAACCGTACTCATATCTTTTGTACCTCGATTTTATTTAGGGTTTTTTAATTTGGTTTTATTTATATAAATATTTAAGCTTTCATTGACATACGTCAGAAACATAATATATTTTGAGTCAATTAAGTGTTTCGACTGAGGGTGCTTGATGGAATTTCAATATCAAATTTGAAATTTTTTTATTTTGTACTTTTCCATGAGTTTTGTCGCTAACGACCCGGGTTTCGCCTTTCGGCATCTTCAGGCATTCCAAGTGCACGGATGTACTTGAACTGACAGTCAGTTCACAGTGACATCTTTTTATGCTACTTTAATGTTGGATATAATACTCAGGACGGGTTTCTCCAACGTAAGCATTATCTACTGACGATTCATTTAAACATAATGGCTTTCTGTCAAGAATTGACATTGGGCACCTTACTCGTGACCATGGAAAATGTTAAGTCAATGCCTTTTTATTGTAATATTATGAGCCTGTTATTTTTATGTTGTTGTTAATACAATGAATACTCAACAAATACGAAAATGCAGACAATATTCTAAAGGGAAAACAAATATACTGAACATACCTTTTTCTGCTAAATTTATGTCTTTTTTGCAGCACATTTTATTGGAAAAACGTGATTACTTAGTGACACCAATGTTAATCTTACATATTGAAACAAAAGTATTAATTTTGTCATGCTTGCAGAGTATAAGTGATAAAAAGTATGAACACAAACTATACTTGTAATGTTGAGGTCTGCACGGGCCGAAATTTTAAAATTCTACCAGGTCTCAGCCCGAAAATCTCCATCCCTTTCTGACCCGAGCCCGAGGCTCATTCTCGAACATCTTACCCGAACCCGGCCCGAGCCCTACAGTTTTTCAACTTGTCAACAAAATTTTAATCAACATTTAAAAAACATTAATATCAACTTACCAAATTATAATATGTATGTACATATGTAATATAGATAAAAATTTATGGCGTATACATACGGAATAATCGGATTTATGTTTTTGTGTACCCAGGCCCGAATCCAAACATTTGTAACCCGGCCCGCGAGCTAACCCGAGTCCGTGCAGACCTCTATTGTAATGTCATAATAATAAATTACATGACTAATCATTTGTTATCTAAGATACTCAGCATTGTACCTGCTAGAAACAATTAACCTTATCTCAACGCATTTCGTGACACAACATGGCTAAAAAATAACATATTCGCGTTAAATATCATATCAAAAACCACCCGACATAAAATCAGTAATCGAAGGGTTTTTTTTAAATTATTTCTCGATAAAAATCTTTCAGCTGAGAGAATCTTTATGAATACAGAATAACGCTAGACAATTGCGTGAAAGGGATTAAAAGACTTACCCCGTGTCTTAGGTAAGCGACGCGAACCGGCAAGCGAATTTAGGCGAATCCAGTCAATTTAAAACGTAGTTGATCAAAGGTCTTATGTGCCATCGCTCGGCCAGACGCAATTAACGCTCTGGTGAGCTTGGACCGTTTGATATTTTCAAGCGATTCGCGCGCGCCATGAGTCAGGCACTTGAGTCGACTTACGACATATGCCGTCCTGACCGGATCGCTTCGCCCACATATGACACTTGCATGGGCGAGGACCGTTTGATATTTTAAAACTCTGCCGCTTTCAAAGCTGCGCCGGATCGCCTTGCCCAGCTTCGCCCAGCTAAGACGACCCGTTAGTGTTTACCCACTCTAGAAATAAAAAATATACAGGAAACTAAGTGCCCGCTACGCTGATTTCACACATTTTAGTAAGTAAGTAACTATGTAAGAACAGCTTTTATTTATGGAAGTTATCTCAAATTTGTATTAAAAGATCAATGCAATTAATAACTAATGTCAGAATTGAATATTATGTAGACGGATTTTTAAATATTGGTTCAGATCAAATATTAGCATTTAAATGTTCGAATAATAAATATTATGTATTGAGAGTGTATTTCAAATATCTTTCGAATATCTTTCGGGATTGCAATAGGTCGATCCCGGGATTTGGAAAAATTTTTAATGGTCGATAATTTTCAAATTTATTAAATACTAGTATTGCTACCCGGCGTCGCTCGGACTAGGCGACCAATAATTATTTAATGTTATATCATTCGACATAATTATATCACAAAATCTAACATCCAAAATAGAGTTAAAATAAAATCACAAACTTTATTTAATTTGATGACAACCCCGCTCCATTAAAATGTCCAAATTCAAGGAAAAAAATCTAATTTGCTGTCAAAGAAATGTCAAATAATACCTTCACGTAAATAATAAACATTATTATATTGCAACTTGCAACAACAATGCAAAAGGGAATTACAGACATACATACATACGCCGTTTCGGTTTTATATTAAATATTAGCCATGTTAATTCATCATTCAGGATCATTTTTAGGAATATTATATTTCGGTTTTTTTTATCCATTATTGAAGAGCGAAATTATTTTATTGAGATATAATGTACGAGAGTATCGGTCTCGTTCGAATGCGATCTGACAACTATTTGAAACTAAAAATATGCCTGTTTATGCACATTTGCAAAAAGAGAAGTTTTGTTTTAATTTCACATTGTTAAAACAAAGACACATAAATTAAAATTTCGAACGTTTTTATTGATGACAATTTCACTACCATCCAAGATGTAAGGATCAATTTTGACGTCTTCTTGTTTTGTAACTTAATATTTTTCTACGTCTAAATTCATTTCAAACCAAGTTTTATATTCGATGCTGTCATCAATACATAACGCAAATAATTTATTTTTCCATGAGCATCCGGTGTTTCAAAGATGCACACGTAATATTTTTTTAATAATAAATTAAAGCTTGACAAATAAATCAATCCCAAAAATTTCAGGTATTGGAAATCTTTGTAATCCCGGGATTGGAAACCCTAGTCATGAGTAAGCTTGGCTATTTAAAAAAAAACAAAATATTGGCCAAAAATTGGTGGCCAGTGACTTTTATACTATGAACAAATAATATTTAAGTGTTAAATATCGAATGCAAATTCAATATAAATCATAAGTGGGGAATATGCAGAATTTCTACTTATTACTTCATTTCAGTCATAAAACAAATTAATATAATCTTTTAATTTTACATGTTGCAACGAATGATAAACACTGATTTAATTATAATTACTTGTAAGGTGAAATAATAGAAATTAGCATGGCATTGCAATCCGTTAGCATTATGTTGAATAGTTAGTATTATAACGAATAATATATTCAATCTACTTTGAATATCAAAGATAGTATTTGCAACAGTTTCATTGTTTTATTATTCTTGTGTAATTGATAAATTAAATTCATTAAAACTATTTCGAGTGTGTGCAGTATTGTAGTACGTCTTACACTTAATCTTAATATATCGGAGAAAGATTTTGTTTCTGACTTTTTCTTTGTATTTTTTTTGCTGCATTTATATTGGGGCTATAATTTTTTGATGAATACATTGAGACTGACCGCACTTAACTTATTAGAATGCAATAGTAATGAACACCTCTGGGTACGAATGTGATATTAAGACACGGGAAACAAGTCGTTACCGTATTTGAAAAAGTTCTAAATGACATTTTTGCGTAAAATTACCTTTTGGTCGGACCGCATTCTATCATATCTGTGTATATATATTTTTTAGAATTATCTATCGTAGAATAACGGAGTTAAAATAATTCCGGAGTTGCACTGCATCTACACACTTTTTTTACTAAATTTATTTGACAAAGTTCTAAGATTGTCATCATTATTTGCATCATTAGATCTTTAAGATCATTATTTCTTAGCAAGATTTGTGAAAACATATGCTTAAAATAAGTAATTTGAAACACTTTTATTTGCTCATTGTTACAAGTGAATTTTAATCAATCGAAGCTTCAAACACTTATAGATATAAGAACACAAAACAGTGTCAAGAGCAATTAGAACCTTTTCAAAGTAAGGTGTCGAAGTGTAAAATTACAATAAATGATCATTTAATTATTCGAAAGCATAACGATGCTGTTTCTAAGACCCAAATTCTAAAATTATATAGCGATATACAATGTCATTCAAAATAAAATGAATTTAATTTCAAATTTAGAATGAATATACTTGATAGAATTCCAATATCAAATTTTAATCGTTCGAATTTTGACATACAAAATACAATAGTCAAACGATTCAAAAAAACAATATTTCTTAGTATACGTTTTGTTTTTAAATTTACAATCCATAAAAAATGAACAATAATAAATAGTGAAGTTTTTAACTTCCAGATGGACATGACATTATCGTAAATCTTAATTACACACATATTTTAAATATTCATTAAAATTTGCGAAAAAAATAAAATTTTGGTTTTTGTACCAATGTATGTTGAAAAAATTTCGGGCTCGGTTCAGGCTGGTTTAACATATATGGAAATGAACTTTCGGGCTCTGGACAGACCGGATCAGATATTTTCGGACTCGGGCCAGGTATAATTTTGAAATTTGGAATCAGAGTAAAATAAAAAATATGAATATTTTCACAATTTAAAAAAGAACACTTTTTTGTCAATGACGAGTTACGAAATCTATTAATTAATTTAATCTATAATATTTTAACTTAATACCATCATGTATCATATTGTAAAGCAATAATCGTTTTTAAATTCGCATATTAACTATCATATACAAAATAAACAGGAAGTGCTTAAGATGGATAAATATATATTAATCGAACACAAAACATATTTCTTATATGGAAAAATTAAGGAAGTAAATGATTGGCAATAACAGTTTCAAAATATCAAATTATTTTTCAGTTTTTTTTTACAAAATCTATTCTGTGTTTTCAGGTCATATCTAGATATGTATTACACAAAACCGCACATGTCTATTATCGAAAATAAATTTTTACTGCTCGTTTTTTGCAGTTATAAAACTATCAAAAGTTTGCCAATCTTTAATATTGTGATATTATGCAATTGAAAATAACTGGATCACAACCGAATACGGAATGGTACACATTCATTGTATTGATTTTTTTTTATCACCTCAACGTCAATTATTTTCCATGCATTTAATCTAAGAATAACCTCTAAGAATATTTGGCTGGAAAAGTATACAAAAACTAATCGTTGCTAATGCTATTTATTACATTACTTATCAAGCTATAAATTAATAAGCTTTAAATTTGAATCGTTTTAATTTTGTACTTTTCCATGAGTTTTGTGGCTAACAACCCGGGTTTGAATCGTTTATGTTCACTACGCGTCAGTTCAAGTACATCCGTGCACTTGAAATGCCTGAAGATGCCGAAAGGCGAAACTCGGGTCGTTAGCGACAAAGCTCATGGTAAAGTACAAAATTCAAACGATTCAAATTTAATCAATATTGAAATTCCATCAAGCACATTCAGTCAAAATTCTTAATACTATACTAAATGTTTTTTTTTAATTTTGAATATTTTATCAAAATTCAGACAATAAAATGTCACTTTCCGTTCTTTTTGAAATTTAAAAGTAAATTCAGATCTTGATTATTTGAGTTTCACTTTGTCTAGGAATTTGCATTTTTAGATGATTATCTATCATTATATGTGGGGCTTAATTCTAAAAGTACCAATGCCCAATATATAAATAGTTCATATTAGGGAATTGTTTGTTGTAAAAAATATTTAGGCGATGCGTTTCTGAATGTTGATGTCGCACTATAGTTGTCTAAGAAAACGTTGACACTTCTTACACTAGTAAATCTCAACTTTCTTAGTGCAAAGTATGCTGCCAAATTATATTGACATACAAATTAGCTGTTCTATATTTCATTCATTTTAAATTGAATGACGTAAGGATTTCTATTATAAAAAGAAAGAGTGTTTTATCAAATGGCCAAAATCTGATACAGACACTGATATATCAGGAAGTAATTTTCAAAACTGGTCAATGCCATTATTGTTTTTTTATCTGTCAATTTTAGTTTAAGCTTTTGAGACCTTTTTCTTCACATGGCAAAGTTTGCATTTTTACACTTTATTAATAAATCTTTAATTTATAACATATTTAAAAAATATTGCTAGTAAACACAAACTTATGAGGATAAAGTAATTAAAATATCTCACTTTCTCAGTTTGTCAACAAGTGGATTTGACTAAATTTGAAAACTACCTCCTGATATATATCTTATACGAAAGGGCTGGAACTATTCTTTTACAAAAAGCAATCAATTTTTATTTTTGTTATTCATATTTTATATATTTTTTTAAATTAATAATACCTAAACACTTCAAAGTAATTGATTAATTAATTTTATCCAAATTACCGGGAACTGTGAACTGTTTCGACTTGAATATCAAACAACAAAAAAATACACACGCGATGTTTCGCCACAGTTGTTTGATTAAAACAAATACACTTGTTGCTTTGAAAGCGCGTTAAATACACCGCGAACCGGGTTTCGATCACCTTGCAGTGTAGTGCACCAAAAGACTACTAACCGAACGTTGCGATTCGAGACTTTGCAGCGTCTCTTAGAGTTTGGCCCAGAGGAGAAGGAGATATTGCCGAATGGCGGGGACGCGGTTCGGTTCCTAACTCGATCACCACTATTGCGAAACGCGGGCTCGCGATTTCCACTGTCAATTTTGACGAACCGGTTTTAGGTTTTATACAATGTATAATTTACATGAATTAGAATTTTGGTTCATAGAAACCTTGAAAAACACAGTTGTGTAATACAATGTATATTAATATGAGTATCAATATATTATGCCGTTGATAAATTTAAGCCGATAAATATTTTGTCATTTTTTAAAATGAATTTTAATAATTAATGTCACGTGAAACGTGTTTCATTTAACGAATTCTATAGCCGATTGGCCAACACTCAATCGTCCTTATTTATAAAGGTACACATTACATAGTAGTATTTCAATATATATTCTAATAAAGATCTCGGTCCATCAATTGACAATACTCACGGTCATTATGTATTTTAGGATGCATGTGTAAATAGTGTGTTTTATTTATTTAAATAATGCCATTCCACCAAGAAGTGATTGTTTAACACCTTAAGAGTGAGTATTGATACCTCCATAAAAATATAAGCGAACCACTTAGCTTTTCAAAATTAGTTTGATATTCATTAAAAACAACTCTCATGAACTATTAAAATTTGTTGACGCATCGAATGTGGATGAATATCTTTTGAGAAAAATTATTGTTTGGGTTTCATGGATAAAAATTGGGTGCATATTAGAATTTCGTTTTCAATTATAATTGGGTAACTACGGAAAACGTGCAGAAATCTTCAATACAATTGATACTTCAACTTGATCTACAATGAAAAAACAACCAAGAATGATAGGTTATCTTTTTCTCAACATATGAAATATAATCACTTTAACATATATACAGAAACAAACATTATGATCATATGACAACATAATGATTTAAAAAAAATTTGTCCATACCAAAAACTGTGGTATTATAGACCGCTGACTTTTTGAACATGTTCTCGCACGGCTTCTAAATTGGAATCCGTGTTGTCACAATGCTGAAAGCAAGAATCGTGGACAGAAAAAATTGGTGTCTGTAAAGTTGGTTTACGTACGATAGTTTAACGTGACAACGTCATAAGAAAACATTGATGAAATGATTGCATACTTTTATGAATAAAATGGAATCATTTTTATTGAATTATCATTATTTTGTATGGATACGATATTTTGTATATTTGCTATACGTTAATCAGATTTTTAATATGCAAGAATTAATTACCTTTATTGCCGCAATTGTTGTTGTAATATAAACAATGAAAACCACATTAACATTTCACTTCACTTTATAAACAGTTGTAAACAGATCACGTGTAGGTACTGTAGGTGTATAAGTTGTGTGCTGCCGCTGTCTCTTTTCTACTCAGACGCATCGACCAATCGAGCGGAAGAGAGATAGATGCGGCACAATCCGAACGGTAGGCCGATCGTGCCTCTCTATCGCTTATCCGCGCTCTCGCTCGCACGCTTGCCTTCGGTGTAACGTGACAAACGGGACAATGAGTCATGTTTTTTCTTGCGTGCAGCGGGCGTTCATCGATTTATAAGACGTTGTCACGTCAAAAGTGTTACTTGGTTTATTCAGTTGGTGTGTCGATGTGTCTGTTATGAACACGAACATTAAAGTATTCTTTGCTTAATAATCCACCAACATAAACAAATGTATAATAGTGCTTTAATTTACCAGCAGATTCATTACTTGGCATACCGATTCCATTATCAAGCGGAAAATGTGTCAATGTGACAATATATAATAGGATTTAAAACATACTCTTTTGGGATTTTCAGTGATTGTTAGCGAAATGAAGGAATCACTTGACTTATACTGAGTTTCAGTCGGAGTTGATGGCCACACCAATTATAATTTTTCATCAACATTTAGCGTATAGATCATTAAATCTTGAGTAATTGCAATTGAAACATTCCTAAATAATACGTTATACGCTAATATATTACGAGATACATACAATACTATGGGCGGTTTATTACGTGGGTTGTTGTGGTTACAAAATTGAATTACTTTATCATCATAACCGATACAAGATGTGAAATCATTTCTACGTATTGAAATAGTAATGTTGGAAAAGTTTGGGTTCAAAATAAAAGATGCCTTTAAATGTGAATATCTTTTTTATTTAAGCACAATCGGTAGGTTTTACTTTCACTCTCAGCAGTTTTTTAAAAGAAACAATTGCTGCACTTTTTAAACACAGTAAAAGTATTCACATTTTTTTATTCAAAAATTGGTTACGACACTCCTAATGCATACCTGAAACCCGTTTCAGTAACAATGGATAAAGAATAATAGAAAATAATTATATCACGGCAGCCACTTAAAACTAGTCCGTAGGGGCTATCGGGATAGGGTGGCTTTTAGGGAATCAAACCGAACAAATTATACTGAACGAGTGCGTGTTCCCAAAAAAAAGAAAACTAAGTGATGATGCATAACAATTTTATATACTCATATATTACACGGAGGCACTTATTGGGTTAATATTTTTTTAACCATGTCCGCTCCCAACTTGAAGCATATTTCGGAGTTTATCTCAACATATATTTTTCTACGAGAAATCCTTGTTACTCAGTTGATCGACCTCTCAAAGAGAGAAGGGAATGGAAAGGATACGAGGACTCGGATAGGACTAGTGGTTAGCTAATTGCTCTCGCTATGCGTCGCTCTTTGGGATTGGAAAGGTGGGAAAGGAGTTTCAACAACACAAGCACCCATGCGTTTGAACAGATTTATCGGCTGAAAAAATCCGCTCGGACCGGGACAACAACGTTGACACTGCGCCACGAAATTATTATTCGGAGGAAAATAAACAGAAAACTCTACTGTCTAAAATAAAGTTCTCCAGCTCAGGACATGAGAGAAATATGATTCAAAGTTTCTTTTTTATTAATAAACTAATTAACATTTATACCATTCCTTCCATTTCAATTTAAATTGGATAAAAAAAGACAATCGGTTTCAACCATGCCCCACCTGGTGCGCCAGCGCCTCTTCAGACAGATGTTTTACTCCTCCAAAAAATCAAAAAGGCAGACATCGATTGAATTCGATTTTGACTAGTTTTTATATTGTATTTTTAAAATCAATGTACAGAAAAATACGCTAAATCTTCAAAAAATAATGCTTTCAATTTATTCATACATATTTTAAGGTTCTTCCATAAAATTTATAGATTCCACCACACAAAAAAATCCCACGTCAGTAAAATTAAATGCGCAAACCATAAAAGTATATTTGAAATATTTCGCGTCATTGAAATAATATTTTAATTAGATGTGGGTTACCGTACTGAAAAACTTTGACAACTTTAGGAATATCAGCAAGTGGTACATTCAGTAAGTTCCGCACTGACTATTGTTACTTCCTGAAACCACTTGGGTACCAAAAGTTGAAATCATGTTATGAAATCAGTTTGAAGTAAAGCTTCGCTTGGTTAGCAGAATGTTTCGAATCAAGTATTGGCAAGGAAAATATTGAACATGCAATTATATTATACATTCAAAATATAAAACATTGATTTTGTGATGTCTTTCTATTCAAGGTGACCGTGTGAAATTCTTCAAACGGTTTGCTTGAGTGATAATGAATTTTATCGCAATACAATACACTTACTAATTGATCTAAGCCTGTTATTTAAATAGAATAACTTTGATAACTCCACGTTAGAGGTCTGCACGGGCTCGGGTAGACCCATGGGCCACGAAGTTTTTGATTTGGGACCAGGCCGGTCTCAGGCCTGTGTACACAAAAAATTTAAACATAAATCCGATTGTTCCGGATGTATACGCCATTATTGTATATCTAAATTGTATTTTATTGTATTTTAAATGTTGATTAAAATTTTGTTGAAAAGTTGACAAAACTATGGGGCTCGGGTCAGGTTTGGGTTAGATGTTCGAGATTGTGTCTTGGACTCGGGTCGGGTCGGATTGGAGATTTTCGGGCTCGGGCCAGGTAGAATTGTTAAATTTCGGCCCGTGCAGAACTCTACTCTACGTATTGTGTGACTATTAGTGGCACGTGCTTTGCCTCTTTCATCAGTCTTTTTTTACCTCCCAACTTGGAACATATAGATGTCTCAAGATGTTTATTTTCTACGAGAACTTCTTGTTACTCAGTTCCTCAATCTTTCTTTTTCGAAGAGAGTAAGGGGGACTGAAAGGATACGAGGACTAAGGAAGGACTAGTGGTTAGCTAATCGTTCTGATATTTGTTTGTACGGACGATATAAGAACAATATAAAATAATTAAATTTTATATACACTAAAGATATCGATAAAATTATCACTTCTACCCATGCGGCCCTCGAACTATCTGAGAATTGATTATCTAGCCCTTCTCCCAAAAATGTTCTTCATCACTGATCTATAGAAACAAGCCGGTTCTTATAATAAATCAAATTCGTCGATTGTGTACGATATACATTTATTTAATCGTATTATTTCTAAGCAAGTAAGATTCATTAAAAGTTTTCACAGTGAACCATGTTATTGCTACTCAGAATTGTTCCAAGAATATTTGTGGATATTCTTGTAATTGAAAGAACTTAACGCAATGACTTTAGGTGACCTCATCTCAGTGTCCTACAAAATGGTGAATCATATTCAAAAAAAAAAAATGACCATTAATTTAACTCGTTTTTATACATGCGTTGTTCCCAACCACCACCCGCCACGGCCGTACGTTCTGGTTTCAGCAGACGTGTCCCGTGGCGTAACAACGTGAAGCGTATCTGTTCAGTTTTGATCGCAGGAATTGTCCGAGAGCAGAAGCTCAAGTACTTGGAGGCTTGCACTTAAGTGTGCTGACTGTCTCTATCATTTAAGTTTAAAATATTAAAAATGCAAAACAGTGAAATGACTCTAGTTTCCGATCGCGAAGCGGGGGGACTATACGAATAGGTCCGCTCTGTTGCCGTACGTCGCCGCAAATTTGCTGAAGGCCGCGTAATTCAATTTACTAGCCACCAAGTCCGCATGTCCCGTGGGTCTTCTTACTCTTCTCTTTCTCCCGACATTAATGGACAATCCCACAGTATGTGGTCAACATCCTGTATTTCGCCGCATTTGCATGTCGGCCCATCTACCCTCCGGCCAAGCTGGAAGAGCTTGGCAGCGAAACTACCATGGCCAGATATGAACTGGCTGGTCCAATGATTAACAAAAAGTCCTCTCGAGACTTCCAATCGCCACTTGACGGTAGGAAAAAATTTATAAGTTTGCCGCCCCTTTAGGGATGCGTCCCACCGCGTCTGCCAGACCCGAAGCGCTTCCTCCACTGCATGTGACTGCACAAATAAAATTAAACTTAAGGATCTTTCATTAAAGTCGCTCGGTCGTGTAGAATGTCCATCGTGACATGTACCGTGCGGCACGTAGCGCCGTCCTGTTGGAACCACTTGCTACCTGTTGTTATTGATTGAGCTGGCATTTACTTGGTAGAACTCCATTATAATACGATGAGAAAAATATCAATGTATTTTAATTCGACAGAAATTATTTAAAATATTTGTTGATAGCTATTTCGGCTTACGCCCTCGTCAGAAATATGATTTAAACGTGCATTAGATCATGTATACATACCGTTTAGACAGGGAACACAATACATCTTCTCCTCTGTTCCACCATCATACTTATCATCCATTTTAGGCCACACAATGTTGCTTATCATCGATCTGTAGCTCTCGGAGCTGACGGTTATTGCAATGCCAGTATTGTTTTGGGATAAGTACGGACCGATGATTCCACCAAAATTTACACCAAGTCTTCACTCTTATGGAATTGGAGTCACCCCGATTCCGAAAATGTTGCCTGTTCACATAATCCATTCATCCAAAATTGGGCCTCGTCAATGAAGATGACGTATTGCGCAGGAAGTTTCTCGAACGTAGCAGTGACTTTTATAATAAAATTTGATAATTTGCACACGTTTTTCATCACTATAACCTTCCATGGTGATTTGCCGTATATTAACTAACAATTGAAAAAAAGTTGACAGATCGAAACCTTACTTTGGAAAAGTTCTTACTGCTCTTGACACTGTTTTGAGATATGAGCGTTTGATGTTTCGATTGACTAAAATTCACTTGTAACAATTAACAAGTGAAAATTTTTTATATTACTTATTTTAAGCATATTTTTTCAAAGCTGTTGCTGAGAAATAATAATCTTTAAGATCGAATTATGGAAAAAATGATGACAATCTTAGAAATTTGTCAAATAAATTTAGGAAAAAAAGTGTGCAGATGCAGCGCAACTCTGGAATTCTGCTATCTCTGTTATTCAACCATGGATAATTCATATATATGATTGAAATTCATATATATGATAGAATGCGGTAAATACAAGCTTTTCCGACCAAAAGTTTATTTTAGGCAAAAATGACAATTAGAACATTTTCAAAGTAAGGTAACGAGATGTTACTTAAAAAAATGGCTGCCTTAACTGCGCACCTAACCTATCCTAACAAATTTTAACCATCCATATTGAAAGACCCTTTACATACCGCATGATATTGTATTGAATAAATTTGTAAAAAAATAGACAAACAAACGTGTTCAATGTTTGTTTATTTCATACGCAATGCATTCTTAATAGCAAAGTCAAACATGAACGATAATTAAATATTGTTGGCCATACGTGCTAAGTTTTCTTTATTCAATATGAAAAATACACAGCGGATCGATTAGAACGCCAGTCAAGCTGCCATAAAAATATTGTTGTTATATCCGGTTAGTGGTTATGATAAATTTTCTATTTTTTTAACTATTTTATACGTAACGCATTCAAAACATATATCGAGCATGTTAAACTGATTGGTTTAACACTCAACTCACAAGGCTCAAGATTTCAATAAAGTTAAAAAATAAAATCCATGCGTGAAAAAATGTTAATCATGCACTTACATACAATAGACATCAATTGGAGCCGGTTAAAATATTCCTATCCAATTTCGCCAAAATATATGTTAAATTATAGGATGTCACAACACCATAAATTGTAAAAAATATATTACACAATATCTTATTATTTTACTACTCCTTACAAATTAAATGTCAATAAATATAAATGAAAATTCTTATTGAAAATGCAAATAAGTAATCAAGTAACTGATATGCGTTACGCCAGCTTATGCGTCGCGAACTAACGTGCGTGCATAAGAGAAATTATAATGAAATGCGTGAATCCTGAATTTGCCTCAAGGGAAATCCCTTTATTCCTGCCATATATTCGATAATTGATGTATTTAAATTGAAAAAAACAAATAAAATCCCATGACTTTGACCTATAAGAAATATCTCTACCCTGTCAATTGAGGAAACTTATACTTTAAAAGTCGGAGCTGTGATCACCACAAATCTTCAAATTCGAGCAAAGTCTAAATAAAATTTTGTTATATTTTAAATCTCGAGTATACAAAATGGTTTATTGACCATTGTTACAAGCTATGTATATTTTACTTTTATAAATTGTTACTGTTTTTAAAAAAGAGGTATCGTCTTACTTATGAAGAATTATTTCAAAAATATCTCGATATCTAGTTTCCTCCTCCGTGGTTTGATTAACAAGCTTCTCATATGCAAAGACGCCTGATATTGGTGTGCCGTAAATTGTTATTCAAAAATATATAGAGTTAACAGTGTTAAAACCTTCACGGACAAGATTTTTTTATTAAAATATCGGTGCATTATTTCATATGATAATCTCCATTATCATATCTCGTATTTAAAACAGATACTGATGAATTAATGTTTGAAGTCTTATTTATTAGAATACTAGCTGTACCCTGCGCGCGTTGCTACGCCAACAATTGTAGGGGGGATTGGGGGGTGGGGTAGGGGAGGGAGTGTACGCCAGAAAGTTTCGCGGAAGTGTACTCGAGAAATTTGTAAAATTCGATATCAATTTTTGGGGGAGGGGGGTTGTTTGGCGGGGTGGGGTTTGGGGAGCGTATGGAGGGGATATGCCAAAAACCTTCGAAGAAGTGAACTCGAAAAATTCTTAAAGTTTAAAAAAAAAATTTGGGGGGAGGGTTGGGGGGTGGTTGGGGGGAGGGGTTGGTGGGCCAGAAACCATCGCGGGGGTGCACTCAATAAATTTGTAAGGTTTCACATCGATCGGTCGAGCGGTTTAGTAGTCCATAGCGGACATACATACAGACATTCATTTTTATATATATAGATTCGTAAGTCGGTTCAGCAGGGAAAAGGTTAAGGGTGGATTCCGTTAGTCGTAGTCCTGTCATATTTTCGGCATTAAAATAATCAAAGAAAATGCTGAAAAATTTGATCGAATTAATATACAAAACCTACAAATTATACTATATTATTCTTCCGCCTATTAATTGCTTTATGTAACTTAATTAACACACCGCTGCTCAACGATATTAAACAAACAATTACTTTAAATCAGTTCGATCAGGGCCGGGTCGGTGTTTTATTTATTAAAAATAACCTGCTAGTTTTAAGCGGCTTAGATATCGAAATGGTATACCACTTTGCACACCTCAATCAACACACATATGCATATATTAATTTAATAGTATATTTTTTAGTTTAATTGTATTTCTTAATGTTTCTGCTCACCTTATTTAGAAGAATAATGAAGGTGACGAACGCTTCGTAAACAGGATGCTAAAATTACCCCATTAAATTGAAATAGATTATTCCGTTCACTGAAGAATGAATGATAACGAGACAGTTTTGTTCGTATTGTTTATTTAATTTAAATAAATGGCTCAGATTTAACGACTCGATTGAAGTGTTAAGGTTAACTGGACGGGTTCAAATACGATTATATTTTTTAATTATAGATGTCACTGTAGGGAAATTTCAATACGGCGACATCTATAATTGTAAAAAATAACCTTTCTGACAAATTCATTTATTGTAGCTCATTGAAGTAATAGATTAACTGATTTGTTATCATAGTCTAAGGATTAAGGCATTTCAAGTGCACGAACAAATTAAATCTAGTTGCAAATCAAAATTCAAACAATTCTAATTACTTATTCGAATTGTTTATTCCACGTATTGTGTTACTAATTGTGACACGTGTTTCGCCTCTTTCAGAAGCATTTAGGACTTACCGCCAAGTTTCCAAGCAAACATAGCAAACTTATTTAAAATTTTATATTAAAGTGAACATCCGTTACCGCCGAATCCATCAAAAGTACTTTTTCGACATTAAAATGTTGTGTAGTTTTACGATTTATCACTTTTTTCAATAATTGAGGATTTTGACGGAAGGCACTTGATGGAATTTCAGTATCAAATTGGGATCGTTTGAATTTTGTAGGTTTTCATGTTTTTTGTCGCTAACAACCCGGGTTTCGCCTTTCTACATCACCAGGCATTTCATCTCTTTTCAAATGCAATAATTTTCTTGAATATTTATTTTAAGATCAAAATCAGTGTTTCTTAAAAGGTGTTCCGGTATGTTACATAGGATACATAATTGAATCAGGACCATTAAGTGTATATGGGGTTTGGTATGGGGGTTGACAAAATTTAAAAAAAATATCAATTAATAATTATATTAATAAAAGTCATGAAAAGTTAATTGATCGAGTATTTTATTTTCAATTTAAAATTAACGTTAACTTTCAATTTTTGATGGAATATCATAATATTTGAATAAATAAACCATTTGAATATCTTTGCAGTAACAAAACTTTGTATTATTATGTATTATAACTTTCTTTGAGTGGCAAGCGCAGCAATGCCACTCAAAGAAAGAAAGTGTTTGTTGGAGTGCTCTTCGATACAAAATATTATTTCTTTTTATGGGTGGTGCGCATGCTTTAAATCAGAAGGTTTTCCATCGCGTGAGCAGGCCACATGTGAAAAGCATGGATGTTTCAAATTTAGTCCGCATACTTGTCGCGATTGTCCCTTTACTTTATTGATGGTCAAACCTTCGTTGCGTTCTCACAACAAGTCACTAAAGTTATATCGCATTCGGATGAACGGTAAAGAATCGCATACGGGACAAAAAAACATTCATTTTTATATATTTAAATAAATAATAAGGTAGTTAAAAAAAAAATTGTGCGTCCATACAACAAATCACCAAAGTTTTATCGCAATCGGATGAATGATTTGGGAACCCAAGAACCATCCCGGGCGTCTACACAACAAATAATCAATGTCTCATTACAATCGGATGAACCGTATGGCCACGCATAAAGTACGAATAAACAAACCAACATTGATTTTTTATATATAAGATTTGTGGAAAATGTTTTATATACTTATACGCTATTGATTTCAAAAACACTGGACTGGTGTTAGTCCAAGATAACAGTGGAAAAATAATCATGCATGCAATTAGTGAGAAGTCAAATCACAGACCAAAAAGAGACCTATGTTATTGATACTATCTGAAAGAGCATGCAAGAAGCAATTATTAAATAATAATGTGTTTATTACAATACTAATTAACCTTAGCTACGGGCACGTATTCAATTTCCGTATAATAAATTCCACAACCAAAACTAAACTTGACTTCTCGACACGGCGACCATGATTTTTGACGGAATATAGTCTTTTTTTTCTTAATATCTATATTCTTTATTATTTGATGCTATTCAAAACACATTAATCATATAATATGATAAATGTATTCATTGAATTGCCATTTATAAGTAGAATTATATAATTATACGGTGACAAAATAGCAATGTATTTTACTACTACAAAAATTAAATAAAATACAATTAAATAGTAGCTATTTCGGCTTACGCCGTAATCAGAAATATGTTTCATCAAATATTGACTTAGCTATATACACCGGTGTAGAAAAGGTACATAACACATCTTCTCATCTGTTCTAATATCTAAATTTTTATCGAAATAATATTATTACAATAATGAAAAGATATAATAATAATTAATACTAAACTATTTCACTATAAAATTGGGAACTTAACACAGATAAGAAGATATATTGTGTACTTTTTCTACACCAGTATATATGGATCAGTTTATGTATCTTTAAACATTTTTGGCGACGTCGTTAGTCTATAAACATACTATATTTATTTTTTAGAAATAATATACTTTGTTATATTTGACTGTATTATAAATTTAGGTTTGAAAATTATTCTTAGAAAATACTATTGAAATAAGTAGACACTCACCATCAGTAATTGATCTGATTTTTTTTTTGAAGTGTTGTAAGAGTATTTTTTGCCAAAATGTTCATAACATTATCGTCTGCCAAAGCTTCAAATATTATGTTATTCAAATTCTCGTTAAAAAAACAACCATAGCAAATAACATAAACAAATAATAGTACATTAAAATTAGTATATGTTTTTTTCTAAATTACTATTGACGTATTCTCAACAGAAATTATTTCTAACATATTTGAATATTATATTATTTAATTTTACGTCATAGACACAAAAATATTCCACATAATTATAATTTACACGCAACCAATGTTCTATGCTTGTTAATTTTTCTGTTTTGATTTTCGTTTATTTATTTCTTGTGACTAGCAGATTGAAAAAAAGATTGACAAACCTGTAGCCGAATGGTTGAAGCTCTTGTGTGTTCGTCCTTTCTGATTGTGATGTACACGGGCTGAAACCAGTCATTATCATAATAATATTATGGAAGTATTATAAAAAAATGTACTAATTTATTTAATAACAGTAATATATCAATGTTTTCAATTTATTTATTCTTCTTTAAAAAAAGAAAATGTTAGTGACAAAATACAGCCAGCTCTCTCTAAACATCGCATTTCTGTCGTTCCAAGCAAGAAGGTAGTAAAGGAATTTGAATAACTTTTGAAAAATATAACATAATGTATTTTTTGATGTTTTAGTATTAAGAATTTATAAAAGCGGTTGATACCAAAATAAGCTAATTTCTTTGTAAACAAGCAGTTAATAGTTGCATTGACTGCCTCTTTGCTAAGGAAACTAGGGCTGCTGCTTATTTGCTAAGAAATTGTTATACTTTTAGCAGATGTCCAGTTTTACATTAAAATTTTAGTTATGATACTGCTATAAAAGTGAGCACCATTTAATGAAATCATTCTCGTACGGGGTTTTTCCACACAAAGCCCTCAGCTTACAGAATCTTTTAGCAAGTCAATACTTAGCTAGCTTACATGTGGGACTGGAAACAAAGACTTAGTCTGTATCTACCTTAGCAATAAAACATAGCCAGGAAACTAGGAGTCCACCTAGCGGACTCTACATATAGTTTCAGCAGGTAAGTAAAGGCAGGAAAAAAACCAAGGCTGTGGAGTCGGTAGCAAAAAGTCCGACTCCGACTCCAGCATTTACCAAAACCACGACTCCGACTTCGACTCCAACATTGACCAAAAACACGACTCCGATTCCGACTAAAAAAGTTGAATATCGTCACTTTTTTTGCCTAATTTTCCTATTTATGTGTATTCAATTAAATATAAACCCTACCAATCCAACCAGAGGCCAAATTTGACATATTATATGCAATAATAAAAATTTCAAACTTTTCAAAATTTCCGACTCCGAGTAAGACTCCGGCCAAATCGCCGCACCGACTCCGACTCCACAGCCCTGAAAAAAACTCTAAAGATTTACTGCCTTCTTCCTTGTAAAGGTAGATTATGAGACGACGTTGCTGGAATTTTTTGATAAAGTACATAGTAATAATCATTGTTCTTCGTAATCGATTCATGAAAAACAAACGGGCATCTTTTTTGCTCAGCACACGACAGATTGGGTGAAAAACAGGTCTTAACGTTTCCTTTTTGTCAAGAATAAAATTATGATATGTTTAATTTTCGAAAAGAAATCTAATAATTTTATCAAATATCAATCGCAAGTTTTTCCTTTTCAGTAAGTGCCAAGGTAAACAGAAACTAATTATCACATATTCATAAAAGCAGGTCAAAACGAATGTAAAAATAAACACCCACTATGCTTAAGGAAGACCTTCGCTTTTTTATGGTGTCTGTCAATTTTTTATAGTTTTTTTTTTAAGTACATATTATGCAACTAAATTATATAATATAAGATTATATAGCCGGTAACAAATCGCGACTAGATTACATCGAATGATTAATAAATTATTTGCTTCTCTATTTCGTTTTAATATGAATATCGTAAAATATTTATGAAGAAATAGCAATACTGATATTAGTGATAATCATAAAACTTCCTTACTATCTCAGCTGCTTTTTTTTCAATACTAAAATACCATTTTTAATGTGTTCACTGTCAAAACTTGATGGAATAGTATTACAATAAAAATAATAATACATTTTTCACTACTTATTCCACATTAAATTTATTAAGGCTGCATTTTGTAATTTTTCATTTTAAAATATTAAAATTAATCTTGCTTTATTACTTAAGCAAACTTTGCCTAAGTAAGTCCGAAGATGCATCTGAAAGAGGCGAAACACGTGTCACACTTAGTAACACAATACGTGGAATAATCGAGGTTATTTTAAATTTTATTTTAAGTGTTATTTTATTAAAAAACGATATCTGTGCTCCCAACGCTTTTACATCTGCTGACCAGTGAAAAAGAGAAATGTCAATTCATTCGCGTCTTGTTTTTAACATTTTATTGTAAATAAAGATTCGCTTAAATTATTTAAATGTTTTTTTTCGATCTTTTGTATGGTCCGTGGTGCAGAGTTCAACGTCGTTGGCTACCGTGTCGGACCGCCTAGACTCGAGTCCCGGTAAGGCTATGAGTGTTTGTGATGTTTAAAAATCTCACCTTTCCGATCACAAAAAGCGGCACTTAGCGAGAGCGATTAACTAACCACTAGTCCTGTTGTCCCATAGTTGTCTTTCTTTTCAATCCCTATTCTCTTCAAAAAGAAGAGAGTTTGAGCAACTAAGTCACACGTATTTCTGACAGAAAATAAGATATTGAGATAAACTCCGTGTGGATTCCATTTGTTCCATGCTGGGAGCGGACATAAAAATATGCATCATAAAATCATAACAGTTAGGGACTGGGCATGTCTACTATAAGAACAAGTAAACTCCTCAAGTTTACGTAAACATTACGAGCAATTCCTAGTAAGAATTGAAAATTTTTAATGATTCCAAGACAATCATTCTCGTAAGGGGTTTTTCTTAAGTGTTTTCCCCACACAAAGCCCTCAGCTGACAGAATCTTTTAGAAAGTCAATACTTAGCTAGCTTACATGCGGGAAAGGGAAACAAAGACTTAGTCTGTATCCACCCTAGCAACAAAAATAGCTAGGAAACTAGGAGCCCGCCTAGCGGACTCCACATATAGTTTCAGTAGGAAAGTAAAGGTAGGAAAAAAAAAAAAAAAAAAAAAAAATCATCATTTGAATCGTTTGCATTTGACTTAATGATATTTATCTACACAAAATTTAGTGACTAGCGTTTGCTCTTGGCCCGATTATGTAATCTAATTAATACATCTCTGACCGCATCACTTTCATAATTTTCTTGTAAAGACCATTCGGGGTCCTCGCTATGTGTATAAATTTTTACGATGTCCGTTTCGATTGCCAAAAAATTGGTCATCAAAACAAGCTGAAATTAATCAGCTGCCGATTTTAGCACTATTTGTCATAACAAATGTCGCAAGTTGTATTTAAAATATTGGTAAAACCAAAATATCTGTTAACATTCAAAATATATACCGACGAGCGTCAGATGGTATTTTGCTTACGTGGTATATCTTGTTATGTTCAGTGTCACGGTCATGACGTCAAAACCGTTGTTTTTTTCAATGTTATACTATTTTAAAATTCCTCTTATCGTTTTATATTTAAAAAAATAATTATACTGCCGTTGCGAGGGCTCTTGCATGTTCGCGACAATGTGAAGCAAATGGCCCCCTAAAAGAGGCATATCAAAATATATTTGCTTGATACTCAGCCGTTAAAACACTCTTTAGGTCGATGAGATTTGGGAATGAAAGAATAAGACTGAGGCAGGACTAGTGGTTAGCCAGTTGCTCAACCTCAGAGGTTTTTAACCTTATGACGGCTCCGGACTCATTTGAAAATTGGAGAATAATGATTGTCTCTGGCTGGATTTTAAAAAACAAAGAACATTTTTATTTATTTATTCATTGTTCTCTGAGTTGTTTTGCGTAGATATGTGCTACATTCAATATGTAATTACTGAATTATTATAAGACTAAAGGTTTCGTTTTTATTTACCTTTACAAAAGAATTACAAAAAATGCCATGCAGTTACGAATAAAAGACAAAAAATGATTTTCATATTTCAATTAATAATATACAATTCAAATTTGAATTGTTTGAATTTTGGACTTTTTCATGAGTTTTGTCGCTAACGAACCGGGTTTCGCCTTTCGGCATCTTCATGCATTTCAAGTGCAATGATGTACTTGACCTGACAAAAGTACAAAATTAAATGATATTTAAATTCCGTCAAGCACCCTCAGTCGAAATCCTTAATTATAAAATACAAGTCAGTTAAAGTTGCGGTTTTGTCATTGTTGGATTCTTCGTTAAGGCACTTAAATAGCTCTGTCGGTGCATATGTGCCCACGGGCATAGGGTTAAGAACACAAGCACCCATGCTTTCCAGCAGAATCGATAAATTCCTGAGAAAATACTGCATGGAACCGGCAGGGAAGCCAACGGCGTTCACTCAATTGCAAAATACATTATAATTTAAAAAAAAAAAAAGTGGTAGTGACTCGACACAGGTTGGGAACCTGTGCTTTGTACCGTTACAACTCGAGTACAGATAATTATTAAATGATAATTATAGCAATGTGTTTACGAAATTGATGAAAAAGAAAGGCATGTTTGGTATGCGATTTGAAAGTAAAAATTTGCAATCATTCATATGTTATGCTCATTCTAATTAAAACAAATTAATTAATTATATCACTTTTTGTTAATTACATTTTATAAATTATAATTGAGCAGGCTAGAAATGTTAGTATTAATCCAAGCCAGGGCTTAACTATAAAACTAATAGTGTCACGCTGTATTTAAATACCACTTAATATATTAATCTAAAATTGGAAATCAGTGGATGTTAGTCTAATTAGGGGATTAATTATTATTCATCCTCGGTTGAATTTTAAATAAATTTGGTCAACTACCACATAATTTAACTTTCCAAATTATCTAAATTAAAATTAAACTAAATTCAAAGAAATATGAGTACAATCAGGGTTGCCTATATAATAATGGTTTCGAAATATTCCGGGACTTTTCTAGCATCAGATATTTGACATATTTGACTGATAAGAGACTTCAATTAGAGTATCGAATTGAATATTATGGCTTATTTTACAGTATCACTTTTTCCTTTAAAAAAAACTTTTTTATTCATCATATATATTTTACATCAAGGCTTATCAACATTGGATAGACTGAAGGCCACAGTACTATTTATTTTTACCTGAGGGCTGTATCTAGAAGAATAAAGTACAAAATGTAAGAAAGAAAAGTGAGCGACTGTAAAAAAATGTATCGAAAAAGACAAGGAAAAAATCGTTAATTTCATAGACCAGCCATAGCACATCAATAGCAAAGGTGCCAAATAACTTTCTATCTAATTGCTTTTGCTGTATAAGTATCAGTTCTATTGGTGAGAAGGTGGCTGCTAGAAGATAACGTTTCTCGTCATAATTATAATTTCCACATGTACACGTTTGCCACACATGTCTCAAAATAATGGTAAAAATTTCTACTCTTAGTTTTCTTCTCTTGACAGATACGGTTTTTTATTAATCTCTATATATATAAAAATCTCGACACAAATCTTTGTCGCCAAACTCCTTCGAAACGGCTAGACCGATTATTATGAAATTTTGTATGTATATTTTTTAGATATGAGAGAAGGTTGTAAAGTATATTTCATACCACTAAGTGAAGGATGTCTCTATCAAGACGTATTTTAATATTTCTGACATCTGTCAATATTTATTATTTTTGTTGTTAAATCACAGAGGGCGCGCGTGAAGTTTGACATTTCATACAGCGAATTAAATTTAAGCTTTGCAAAGCAGTCGCAAGAGGCGCTTTTCATAATCGTATGAAAATATATCACATCAAAGTTTGTTATTCAACATTGATACAACGTGCATAATAGCAAATTTGTAATATTTTTGTTTATTTTGACCAATCCGGATAATCGAGGTTCTACTGTATTTCATTTTCCTACTTTAGGATAAAAAATATATTACTTTTTTTAAATTTACATTTAACTTTTAAGAGATCAAAAATGAATATGTCCGTTCCTTTAACTTATTGTTGCACTTCCGCAAAGGTTTTAGGCATAGTACAATTAACTTTCAGTAGGTGGCGGGTGTAGACAATCGGCAAAAGGCATACAGCAAACGTCAAACGGCAAATGTCATCGATACCGATCAATGTTAGTGAAATTAAAACTAAATTATTTATCTAAAATATTGTGCATCTGAAAACACTTCGATAAACAGAAACACTTTCTTTCTATGAGTAGCATTGCAACGCTTGCCGGGTACCGGCTAGTGATACATAAAACCAACGAAAAGTTAACGCCACGGGACATATCAAGCTGGTAGTTGAATGCAGTTTTACAAGAACAAAAAAATTAAAAAAACAATTCATATTTTTTGGTTAAAAAAATTGTAAAAAAGTAACACTAGAGTGAAGTTTTACTTTGGGTTAGACAAAAAGATTAAATCACCAATATCGAGACCGGGTTCAAAATTGTATCCCATTTTTTTTTTCATCTCGAATTTTCTTTATTGAAATCTTATGGCATCGTAAAATATTTTGATTTTGTAGAACATACACAATTTTACTGTATGGAAGATTTTCGACATTCTCTCTTTGCCATCAGTTTCTCAGCATGGAAAAAATTAGCTTTTGTTCAACACACCATTAAACATAGTAGATATCCATATTAAAGATTTAAGACGTATTAAAAAAAGTTAACGTGTTGTATGCGATAGCTAGCAAAACTTTTTGAAGAATATATAAAAAGATAAAACCCAAAAACCAAAAGAAATGAACGCATGTCTTTGCAAATATTATTTTTGAGGGGATTCGTTGGTGGTTCTGGATGAAAATTGATAATTTTTTCCGAGATATTTCTTTGCATGCATGTTGAATATGTGTTTCAATGTATTAAATATTATGTTCAGTGGAGTACCATTTATAAAATGTAAAATATGATTCAATTTATAATCACCTTCGCGCTGTATACATTAGACTGTTATTGAAAGAATGCTATTTCAAATACCTTAATAAACTAAGACATTACAGAACTTTTGCCAGTTACGTTTCATCAAATTCGACTAGTGCTCTGCAACTGGGCTTATTCTAAATGTGTCGCGGTACATTTTTTATTGCGTAAAACAATTTATCACGAGTTACCAATAATCTATCTGTTCACTCATAATTATTAATTTAATTATTTATTTATATATGTCCATTAAAAAAATCCCCAAGTACATTTCATTGCTTTTGCAATGTGAAAAAAGATCAAAACATTGGAAGGAAGGAAAAAAATACCTGGTTCACAGATTTATAAGAGTGAAAAAAATACATTTTTAATTGGTAAAGAAGTCAACCGAGTGAGTTCCGACAAAATCTTATTATAATACATAACAAATACAACTCGTCTGAACTCACTCACGTCCATGTGAAATATGTTGAAATCAGAAACAATTCCGTTAAAAATCACTAAAGCTCTTCCCAGTGGCATCCCCACTGGCAGGCTAGTTCTACTCCTATTATTATGTGATATTTCTGTGTATAATTGTTTATTACTGTGCTACGTCTGGAAAATTTGGGGAAATCAATACTTTTTTTAATAAACCATTTTCCAATGAATAGATGTCATTGTGTTAAAACATTAAGCTTTTTGGTCATTCTTACAGATAATTTTCTTATGAATAAAACTGTGTTTTGTTTTCATAGTTTGTAAAACAATATGTTCGCTTAAGTAAGTCAAAACAAATTATTTTGATTAAATATACAAATAAAGTAAACTTTCTGTATTATTTACACAAATAATCATGACCGACTTTTCTCATCTAAAGCATTTCAAGTGAAAACTGATAATCTGATAAAATTTTAGCAGTGTTCTCAAAAGTAAAACAAAGGTCAACAAAAAAACTAAAAACACTAATAAATCAAACAATATACTGTGTTCACAGCAAGTAAGAGGTTAAAAAACATTCTGTTTTGTCGGAGGGTAGGCGTATAATTATGATTCTTTTGGCTTATAAAAAGATTACGAAACTTTTCAAAAGAAGATTATTGGAAAACTCCAAGCAAACAATTATTAGTTATTATGCTTCGTACTGTACTTTGTGTTTGGCTCAGAAAAGGTTGTTATTGATTTTATTGTTCAATTATTTTGAATAGCATATCATACCAATTATTATATCTGAAATATATTACTAGCTATATTGCTTTGAATACAACTCGAGAATTTTTTTATACATGACTGATACCAAGATACAAGAACCAAAAACATATGTTCAGTCACTTGTTAGAAGTTGGTACTGTCTAATACTTTGGCATTTTATTAAAATACAATAATAAACTTTTGATACTTATCCCACAATACATTTATTTGGATCGGGGCCGGTTTCGCTCATCGCGAGCAATTTTAGCAGTCGGAAGATTAGTTGAAAATTCTCGCGATGAGCAAATAAATTTACTGTGGAATTAGTACAAAAAGTCGGTCCGGTCCGTGGCGCAGTGTCAACGTCGTTGGCTTGCGTGCCGGTTCACCCAGGTTCGATTCCCGGTACGAGCGGATTTTTTCAGTCGATAAATCTGTTCAAAGGCATGGGTGTTTGTGTTGTTGAAAATCCCTTCTCACCTTTCAGATCCCAAAAGGCGACGCATAGCGACAGCGATTAGCTAATCACTAGTCCTGTCCTAGTCCTCGTATCCTTTCCATCCTTACTCTCTTCGAAAAGAGAGGTTGAGCAATTGAGTAACAAGCAGTTCTCGTTTAAAAAAAAATATGTTGAGATGAACTATGTGAGGAGTCCATATGCTCCAAGTTGGGAGCGGACATGTTTAAAAAAAAGTCGTATTATTTTTAGGACTTTTGTACTGTTTTTAAGTCTTCAATAAAAATAGTATCGTGTATTTATTGATACAACAAAATCACCTCGATTTCACGGTAAAGATTTCTCGTTGGATTTTTAATTTTGTGAAAAAACAGTTATTTTATTAATACGAGTAAAGTGTGTTGGAAAACACCTTCAAATTGATTGAGTCGATACAATATTCTATATACTTGAACGTAACTACTTCCATATCGACATGACTTGGTCACTTAAATTTAAAGATTGTATCTATGTACATACTGGAACTGTAAGAAAAGTAACTAATATGTTTTGCGTTTTCTATCAGAACTTGTTTAATTAATATACAGTAGATGACATACATGTAGGTATATGAAGTTATAATTTGTTTGTAATATCGCCATATTTTACTTTACAAGTGCGATATATAAATATGTAGCCTATACCCATTTACTGTATAGCTCAGGGTTTCCCAAGTTTTTATTTAACTTCAAAGGTCTTAAATTTAAATTTGGTTCGAAGTTTTGTTTTTTTATTCACACAGTAGAAAAAACTGTTTCTGTTGCTGTGGACGACGGCTTAAAAGTTAACAATCAATTGAGACGACCAGGGTTTCTTCCCAATCTGACTGCGTCAGACAGCGTCATTCTAAGACGTACGTCGACGGAACTTAGGGATAGGATGGGAGGAAAACTGTATAATTTCAATCGGTAATTTATCTTGGCCGAAAACTGTATCCTAGAGTCGGCTAATTTATTGTCTTCAAATTATTACATTTTTTATTCCACACGAATACATTGCATTTTTAAACGCGTAAGACCAAATGAATATGATTTCCTCCTGTCCGAGACAGGAGGGCATATAACTATCGGCTTGAACGGTTACGACTGACGCGCTTCGCGGTTATTTTATTTGACAGCCGAATTTATACTCCGTGATTCTAGTATGAAAAACAGCTCGACCAATCAACGCAAAGCATTCTCGCCTGAGCTGAATTCAACCAATCACTGCGAAGCCGTCGCAATGAGTCGGTTACATGAATTTATAACAATTTGAATGCATTTATTCGCGTTATATTACTCGTTTGGTCTTATTATTATTGATTGAGGTGATAAATAAGATCGTCCGAGAGAGTTCTGATACCTTACAACATCATGCGGTATCACAATAAAGTCGTGTTCTTTATTTATCAATAACGAGTATTACTTGAGTAATTTTCAAATAACTCGAGAATCGAATACTTGAAAAATAGACGAGTGTACTCGTATCTACAATTCAAGTAACGAGGACTCGATACTCGAATTGCAGTCTCCCCTTGAAACCCATTTGGTCACTAGGGTAAAATCTTACCACTAGACCGCAAAAGCTTATGAAAGTTTGTAGAGCATGTGATGTGGGTTCTTAATTTTCTATTTTTTTTTTTATTTCTAGCAAAGAATGTCAGAAAACGAATATATAAAAGACTGAAAAGAATTACAGCAGTTTAAGAAAGTTTTTTTTATTGATAATATATTTTTTGGAGTTTTATTAGCTATCAGTATTGGCATAGAATTCTTTGTTTATACAAAAGCGATACTATTTTTTTCATGTAATTCTCTAGATATTTATTTATAAATTTCTCAATAACTACGTGACAAAATACAAAGCAAAATATAAGCTTTCTTTTTTTCTGAATAAAGTTTGTTATGCTTAACTCATTGTAACATGAATCTTTTTTCGATATTTATATAAAAAAAAGATTCAGTAAAACACAAACCACAAATAAATTTTCAAGTGAAACAGTATTGTTACACAAATCTATAAATGAACCCATTCCACGCACATTTCGTCAGAACACAATTGTTTTTGTTTTCACATAGTAAGTACTAAGCAATATGTTGAGATATTTTTTACAATATGACTACATACTTGTTATTTGTACAATTTAAATGGTTTGACCCGATGATGCAGAACATATTTCACATCAGTGTCAATTTATTCATTGTTTTGATAATTGCTTACCTGACGCAGTGAAATGGAGCTTCAAGTTCTAATGCGCGTTAGCATTCTTCCCGTGTCTTTGGTATTTATATGTATGTTGCATTCCCTTCATCACTGATGACAGGGGGGAGCGATCGTTGCAGTGGGGATCCCCAGTGAAACCAGTTCAAGGGGTCAGCTCAATTTTTGCTTTCACATATGGAGGGTTATCGAGAAGAATGGATCTTGTTGAAGGTGGTACTATTATCTTTCTGGTATCTGAACAAACTTTATATAACTTTACTTAAAATAAATCATCAAGTAACTTATATGCGTTACAGATGTATATAAGAAATATTACAATAAAAGGCTAGAACCCTGGTTTTACCTCAAGGTTAATCCCTTTATTCCAGCGATATATTTGATAATTAATGTATTTTATTCCTTTAGCTTATCCAAATATTATATAGCTCGTATTTAAATTGAAAAAACATATTTCATTCTGAGAAACGCTCCAAAATGGCAGCGTGTATTTTGTACGTCGCGTGCCTGTGAAATGGAACGCCTCTGCTCTGTGACTCGTCAGGGGCCTCTGAAAGGTTAAGGATCGATTAGGTGAAGAGGAAATGAAGTAATAACAAACATCTACATATATCTTTAAACTTTGTCAAAATTTTCTTATAAACAATATTTCTCATACGCAATTGTCAAAAATAAATCCTTTCATTATTATATAGCTGGTTTTATTTTATATCGTATACATATGTGACTCAATGTATACAATTTCTTACTTTAAGTTAAGGGATATTAACATCAAACGGCGGAGAATATTGTATGGATTGCTTAAGTCAGAAATAGGTCATTACCCAATGTGTAACCATATCAATATCGAGCTATTATTTGATACCGAGAGAGCCAATATTTGTCGATGTCATATATTCATACAAAAGACGATGTGTTTAGCAAGTCAATACGTCAACACATCCCATTGTTTCACTGAAAATGCTGGAAGACAAAAGGCATGTAAGTAAAATCGTATGACAAAAGCTAAAGTAGACTTTTACATTTGCGTGCGACCACGAAAACATATGTTAAAGACCACGTAGGAAATCTTTTAAATAATAAGCAATTCACGTAAACTTCTCGTAAAACATGATCTTCAATATGGTTACTCTCTATGCTGCAAATTGAATGATTAAAAAATCAAAAATCAATTTTATTAATTTTTACATTTTCACACTTCACAACTCTATGAAATACTAAATGACAATAATTATTTAATGTTATATCATTCGACATAATTATATCACAAAATCTAACATCCAAAATAGAGTTAAAATAAAATCACAAACTATATTTAATTTGATGACAGCCCCATTCTCGCCCATTAAAATGTCCAAATTCAAAGAAAAAATCTAATTTGCTGTCAAATAATACATTCACGTTAATAATAAACTATTTGAGTTGGAAGACTAATTCAATTTTTGACTAAAGGTCTTCGTTCTTTCATGGTAGACACATACGCCGTTTTTGATAAGTCGGATATTTCTTTTTTTGATATCTACATATTTGATGGAGCATCAATTTTTAAGGTCTCGTTCGTCTCAAAGTTTAGCTTTTATATTCATGTTGCGTTCCCTTCATATTGCAGCTTAAGCGGTCAGTTTTTTACATTTGGAAGGTCATCGATAAGAATGGCTTTCGTCCTTTTACGATTCTCATGTGCCTTCTTGTCATAATTCTGCAGGAGATGGTTGAGTGACAGTGATGGCGAGCTTAATTATATCAGTTGACAATACTCGCTATAAGCGAAACCGGTCCTGATTTTTATCACAGTATACGTGGAAGTAGTACTATAGAATTTGTTTTATTTATTTTACTTATGTCTTTCAACCAAAGAAGTAACACATTAAAAGTGGTACAAATTATATCCCAGTAAAATTTTGTTGCAAATTTATAAATGCTGGATACAAACAGTATATTCCCAACGACTTACGTCATGTACTTTTAACAATATTATTTAATGCTAAACTTATATGGTAATTTAAATTGGCGTCTCAAACTTTCACAATGTCTTAAAAATGAGTTATTGGTTATCCTTGACCAGCAATTTCTTGCGAATCTCTCCCATTTAAGGATTCTATGGCTATTGTGGGTGTATGATTGCGTATTGCTATTCGATAATAAACAAGGCCAAATTGTTGCAAAACTTTTATCGATTCATTTAAATGGGAAAGATCAAATTAATAATAAGTATATATTTAGACATTAACCCATACAAAGCCATCGTAAAAAATTATCTTTTATGTTAACGCGTAGCATCGTAAATCATTTTTAAAAGCTATTGTACATGAAATATAAACAATATTTTCTATATTATGAAACGTAAGCAAGTTATATCGGCTTTTAATTTAATGCGTCGCTCAACAAATGTATTAAATAAGGATATACATGTCACTGTTTTCTTCAGTGCTATGGAGTCGGTAAAAATAAGTTCGACTCCGACTCCGACTCCAGCATTTTCCAAAACCACGACTCCGACTGCAACATTGACCAAAAACACGACTTCGACTAAAAAAAGTTTAATATCGTCACTTTTTTCATAATTTTCCTATTTATGAGTATTTAATTAAATATCAACCCTACTCATCCGGCCAATACCCAAATTAGACATATTGAATGCAAAAATAAAAAGTTCAAACTTTTCAAAATTTCCGACTCCGAGGACGACTTCGGTCAAAACGCCGCGATGACTACGACACCAACTCCGACTCCGACTCCACAGCCCTGGTTTTATTATTGATCGTAAAATTCTTCTTTAGCAATAAACAAATCAAATACCCAAAAAATAGCTCTCCTCCAACAATAGCTTGATTTCTTTTCACACCTTAACTTTCCTACTGAAAATAATCGTGGAGGCCGCGAATGCCGGCTTCTAGTCTATATGCCTCTTGCAAGGGCGGGTAAAGTCTTTATTTCCTTTTCCCGCATGTAAGCTAGCTTAGTATTGACAATCTAAAAGATTTTCCTAGCTAAAGGCTCTGAGTAGGAGAAACACACACACCCTACCGCTTACGAGAATGATTCAATTATTAAAAAAATCAATTCTTACCTAGAATTAGACGTAAAGTCGGTGTTAATTTGAAAAATTTACTATTCTTATGATGGACATGGCCAGTCTCATACTTAGAGGCTCCAATTACTCGACATCTCAACTACTCGAGTATCGACTAATATTTTTTTTAAATACTCGAGCATACTCGAGTAGTTTCAGATGCACGAAAATATATATAATTAATTCAAATTTGTGTACATTATTTTTTATTAATTATTTTTCAATATTTTATTTTTTCTCTTATCATCACAGAATCTCGTCATTGATAAGAAAAGTCAGTAAGACTCAAAGCAAATGAAACAAAAGAAATTCTCGCATTTCCTTACAGTAAAATCCACATGCAAGACGCGGTTAAACATTAATTATATATATTTTCAAATAAGTAAAAGAAAATTCGAAATAAATTTTCGTCTATAAATTACGAGCATTACTTACCGAGAACTTGAAAAATGAACGAGTCTAATCGAGTATCGAGTATTCGGTACTTGAATTTGAGTCCTTCCCATATTGCATAGCTAAAAAATGCGACAGAGACATTGGAATAAGACCCAGTTAGCTTTTGTATCAACACTCTTACCTTCTTCTTTTGGTGCAGTATTCTAATTCTTTCATATCTTTGCTTCAGTACTGTACAGTTACCATGGCTAAAACCAGCATAGTAGTTTTCTTCAGAAGACTTCTACTTACATGTATACATCAGTATGGAATCCTTCAGGTAATGATGCAAAGGATATGTCAAGAAATATACAAGGGGTCTGCATTAACCTAAATAAAACCAACGATATCTTTATTCAAATTTGTGTATCATATGAAGGCTCATTCACATTCACATTTCCTGGCCAATCTAGCTATCAAAGAGTTAAGATGTATTCTGTACAGATCATAATAGATTTGTATTTGTGGAGTTAGCAGATTTTCTTTCAACTTGTTGATAGCTCAAGAGAAGCGAGAAATCTAGAACATAGACATTTCAAAACCAATACCGAATGAATCGATGATTTCGACTGAAGGTGCTATGTAGACGGGATTTCAATATAAAATTTAAATCGCTTGAAAATTGCACTTTTCCAAAGGTTTTATCGCCAATGACCCTGGATTTTCTTTTTGGCATCTTCAAGCATTTGAAGTGGACGAATAAACTTGAACGTAGCAAATAGTTTGTATCGCTTCTATGCGTCAGTTGAAGTACATGTAAAATTACAAAATTCAAACGATTCTTTACTAATGAGTAATGTCTTAGGTTTGGAATACTTTGGAGTTAGAAGTGGTAATCTTATATATAAAACCGAAACGGCGTATGTATCTACGTATGCATGTATGTCTGTCGGTCTGTAATTCTTTGGGAATGATATAACATTAAATAATTATTGGTCGCTTAGTCCGAGCGAAGCCCGGTAGCAATACTAGAAATACCGAAACGGCGTATGTATGTATGTATATCTGTGGGTCTGTAATTCTTTAGGAATGATATAACATTAAATAATTATTGGTCGCTTAGTCCGAGCGAAGCCGGGTTGCAATACTAGTATATGATAAATAAAAGTCTATGTATTTTGTATATTTATATTAATTTAGTATAGCTCTTATATTTACAGTGAATACGATGCAACATAATATGAATAATCACTAATTATATTAATTACAATAATTCTCCCATCCGGGATTTTATTAATAATTATATCACAATATTTTTGACATAAGTTTTTTTTAGATACAATTCTTACTTACAAACATTAATAGCTACATATTAAAAATAATTTTATTTTACAGTTACATATTTGTCTACATTAAGCTCCATTTTATTCGCGGACCACATTTGAAAATATTTCTTTAACTGAGACGTTCACAAAACATAAAATATTGAAATGTAAAGCTATAAAAGGACAAGTAGTTAGCCACCCTCTATGAGCTCATAAAAACTGTAACCGTTGATGAATGCCAAACTAGAAGGATGCCAGACTGTTTGTTAATCGCACATTAAAACAGTGTTCTGCAACCTGTGGTCCGCGGCCCGGCAACGGACCGAAAGAATTTATTGCCGGTCTGCGAATTGCGATTGAAAATTTTACAAAAAAGTAGCAAAATATGTCGCGATAACAATTTATTTACATTTCATTAACTTTAAGAGATATAAAATTCCATGTTACATCGACTTGAAGTTTCAATTTATTTCGAGCAACCCACGCACAGTTCTTGAACTTTCAACAGGTTCAGATTCCACTTACTTGGACATTAGTCAAATTTAATACAAATAAAAAAATATTCAAATAATACGATCAATTTCGTCATTTATATGGGTCACTGGGGTAAAAAATGTTTGACTAAAACTTGAGAAAACAATGTTTTTTCACTTATTTACACTCCGTCCTCATCGGTAGTGGAGATGAAACTTTATGTAAATATGTGTATCTGGTTGTGTCTGGCCCACGAATTTTTTCTCTAATACTCACAGATCCGTGAAAGTAAAAAGGTTGAATAACACTGCATTAGATATATTTCTTCGTAATGCACTGCATATCATGTGGACCTGGCATGGCGAACCTTTCTGGGTACACGTACCAAAAATCCTCAAGCACTATTTCTCGATTGTGTGGCGCGCCCAAGCAGTAAAAATTTAAACAAAATAGAAAAAAATGAATTAATAAGTAATTCGCTGAATCAAAATTTCAATTTTTGAAACTTAAAAGTAATTTTTTTTTAACTTGAAAACTGTTCGCGTGCCATCCAAATTCTCAAACACGCCACCTCGGGCACGCGTGTCCTAGGTTCAACATCCCTGATGTAGAGGATTGTGAAAAAACATCTTTCTGCTATAAATAATAAGCTTATTGAAAACGTCGTTTATTTATGCAATTGTCATATTAAAACTTGTATTCTTAAGTTGTAAGAAATAGTTAATTCAAATATTATTTTCGGTATTATAAGAGTACAAGCCTTGGCATTTTGATGCATGATATTGACATTATAATCGACGTTGATTCACTAAAAAATGCACATTTAAAGCTATACAATCATCGAACGGAATCACTGTCATAATAAATATGCGATGATAAATGTTAAATATAAAAAAAATGTGATTCGGAATCTACATAATATATTACAATTCGGAAGAAGCTACTGCATAATATTTAGATTTAAATTAAAAATTCAATTTCATTTTTTTATGAATTCTAATTTTGACAAGGGTTTTTTTTTACCCTACTCATTTTTTTATTTTGAAAGTTGTATGATTTCCCCGTGTGGCTTCAGTTTGAATGTTTTTCACTCTTTAGAATTTTTTCACACATCCCAGTGGCGGATCATATGATAATTATTTATTTCTTTACAATGCATTTGGTTACAAAATAAAAACACTCAAATTAGACCAAGCAGTTAATCTAGTATCAATTACTGCTGTATCAGTGTTTTTATATCTTAAATACTGAATAAGAATCATAAAGATGAAAAATAAAATATTTCTACAAATTTCTTGTTTCATATAGAAAAAAAAGACTACTAATTATTTGGTCAGTTTCTAATTCGATAAATGGTCAGTTATAAATTCTTAAAACGGTCAGTAATAAATACTTAAAACGGTCAGTTAAAAATAATAATTGGTCAGTTAAAATAATAAATGGTCAGTTAAAATAAAAAGAACATGTCATAAATTTGCCTATTACGACCATATTTGGTAAAAACTTATCATTTTTTTTAAATAACTAACCATTAAAATATATTACTGACCGTTTTATTTAATAACTGACCACGTTCACACTGATACAATGACAACTGACCGTTTATAATATTAACAGACCATTCTGATTTTTAACTGACCATTTATTTATTTAACTGACCAAAACTTGAATTAGTTACTGACCCATTAAATACATGCCGAAAAAAAATCTAGCCGTGTAAAATTGTGAAAAATAAATTATACAGTATTTTTGGATATTTTGAATGATTTGTGCTGCTATTTTGACAACTTTCATGTATATAATGCAACAATCACTCAAAATAATGTTTTTAAAAACGAAGAAGATGAAGAAATACTCAATACAGAAAATAAATTATATTTCAAAAAATATATAAATCTCATCGCTGACTATGTCCATCTATCGAGGCAAACCATGTACCAACCGGAAAACATTTTTCACTTGCGATTTATATGACTGACGTTTTGATATTTAACTATATTTTTACTTTGATATCTAAGCAATTAAATTATTTCTATTATCATGGCAAGATATGGACTAAAAGGTATGAAGTGTGGCTCTAATTCTTCTCATAAGTTATTTGATTTATTAAAATTTGAATACGACACTGGGAATTATGAAAAATAGTCTGCCCGAGTCCTGTTTGAAGTTTAAAAATATACCGCTAGACTTTTAAATAAATTAATGTTTTTGTTAAATGTAAAAAAAAAAAACAAACCCAAAAAGTGATCAGTCTTACTTTTTTAACCATATTTCAATTAGTGTAAAGGACGACGTCAGAATAAAGTTTAGAAAAAATGATTAATTTAGATATTTTTTCGGTCAAAAACAGTTCCAGGAAAGAGATCAGTTTTCCAGGACATTTTTGGACAACAAGAATTGTTTTTTTAAAATATCGCGATTATGACACAGCTAAAGACTTATTCAAACTTTAAACCATTTCACACATGGTATTGTATAATTAAAGCATTTTATAATTAGAAATTTTAGTGAAAATTACATTATAAATATTGTAAAAAATTCGATTTTTTTTTCATTTTTGATTTCCTTACAATCCATTGCATTTTAACAAGATGGAAAAACTTCACATTTCGAGCTCTTAATCTTATTTATGACATAAAAAATATACTTTCAATCGAAATAACAATATTTATACTTAAGACTTAAACTAGTATATTCTTTTATACAATTTTAACACTATAAATTTATTTTTATTTAAGTAACATGCCAGGAATATACAATCTTAAATAAATTATATTTTGGTGTCGTTGACAATAAATTTTCATTTCAAATATTTTTTTATAGTTAGTTAACTTGAAATTTTTATTCTATCAATACTTTATAATACAATTTTTACTTTATTTTTTAATACTTTATTTATTAATACTTTATCTACAGTTTTAGTATTTTACTAATTACTTATATAACTCTTATATCATTGAAAAATATTTTTATATAATCTTACATAAACTATGTTTTTATTTTTGCTACTTAATTTTATTAAATATAATTAATAATATTGGCTTTGACCAATTCTACTGCACTTTTTCATACGAATTTAAAAAACTAATGGCCATTATATTTTAATTCTAAATAATGTGGGCCAAAATTTTTTGGCATTGATATTTATGATTATTTTAAGTAAATATTGACAGAGGAAAGGTACTTAAGAATTTTATTGTAATTTAAATTCAAACAGTGAACAGAAATGACTTTTAAAAATAATATTATTTTAAGATTGAATTATATTAGTATTGAAAAAATGGTTGACCTACTTTAAATCAATATTTTATATATGGATATTTAGAAGAAATTTTGCATTTAGTAAAATGTTCAAAATTTACTTTTTAGCAAAAAGCATTCATGAAAGTTATAAAGTTAATTACTCTATTAAAAAGAAAAAATATTCTAATGAAATCAACAAAAACATCATCAGTTCGCGAAAACCTTCAATACCATAAATTCATTATTGATAAATTTTACATCACGATGAATACACTATGATGATATAATTCGTACGGTTCCTGTAACATAAGGGTTCTTAGCCTAATTGGGTGTGCGGACGAATTTTAGGTTGAATAAAGAATGACTGCAGATAGGCAGATTTAAATAAATAAATTAGTAGGCATCAAATTCATTTTTGTAAGCCGCATTCTTTTGGCTATCTATTTGATGGAGCTTCAAGTTCTAAGGCGCGTTGGCGTGAAAATCTTACCGTCATCTTCGTCTAGACTACGTCTTCGAACAGTGGTTCTCATGTGCAGCCACCAGAGGATTATGCTGCGGCCACCAAAAGCTTCATAGTTAATATTTTATATAAATGGGTTTTAATAATTAATTTAATTTTAATAATTAAGTTAATTTGTCAACAAAGACACATTAAATATGTTGTATGCATTGCTAGCTAGAAATAACTCAACACATACATGTTTAGGTCTTTTTGGCAAAAAAGACTCTTCACAAAAATTTGGTGCGGCCATCAGACATATCCGTAGTACCGCTGATGTTCCTAATGCGGCCACAGCCAAATTTTACGTGAGAACCACTGGTCTATAAGCTTAGTTTTATATTCAAGTTGCATTCCTTTCCCATCGCTACCGTTTATTTATTTTTTTACCTATGGAGGGTCATCGAGAAGAATGGCTCTAAGTCTATAATGATTCTATGATGCCTTCTCGACATAATTCTGCAGGCAAGAGTTATTTTTTTTAGTTATTAAAAAATAATATTTAAATTACAGCTAATGCCAATGCGACAAATATCTTTAATTATGAAAGTTATAAGAGTTTAACTCTATGATAAATAATGAATCAGTTGTGAACAACTCAACGATACATTATATACACCCAGCCCAAGATCTCTTTTTCAATCGAAAAAATCTGCCCCACCTGATCAATTGACTAGACCACAGAGACTGACAGGATCCCATCACATCACACAACTATGAGGCCCATTAAGGCATTAAATGGGCAAGGCTAGACTGGAAAATACTACTATAATGGGATCCGAAGTTCAATTTGACTGTAACTAGATGTCTAGTTACAATTGTGATTCATTATAGAATTTCTCCAAAACAAAACGATAGACACAATAATTAAGCGTTCTGATATCTAAATCATTTCTTCTTCTCCCGAACTCATATTTTGATTTCTAGTCCCTTCAAAGCACATCAATTTGGATCGCTCACGTTCATCAACCATCAATCGTGTCACAATTGTTCCTTTTGTATCATTTAGTGCTGCTGAAAGTTTTCTTGTGTGACCTGACAGAAGACTGCTCGATGAAGATTTCCGTCTCGCAGAAGCTCCTTTAATTCTTCTAAAATCATTCAAATCTGCCTTGGATCTTAAATGGGTGTTAGCCAAAGATTTTCTTCTGGATGAAGCAAGTGCCTCGTCAGAATCTGGTGTGCTCCCAGTATCAAATCTGTCAAAACCGTAGACTTTACTTGCGTTCAAGCAAGAAGTTTCCACTTCCCAAGCTGATGATGCAAAATTATCAAAGCCGTTATCATTACCCAAGATCTTCTTTTTATCTTCTTCTTTAATCAAAAGTTCTCCACTTTCATTGAGGAGCACACCTGCAGCTAAATGTTTTGTTTTAATTTTACGATCGAGTTCATTGTCATTAAAACTGTCATGTTTTTGCTGTCCATTTTCTTGTCCCTGAATTGTTTTGTTTTCTGCCACATTATTAAATGGCAAAATTTTCCTGTTCATGATATCGGGTATTTTTTTGTTAGCACTGCACACATGTTCTTCCATACGTGAAATGTGTTTAGATCCATTTGGATCTTTTGAACCTGTATCCAAAGAAATTTCACTAGACTCGTCTTCAAATGAATTGGTAATGAGAGTTATCTTCTTCTTCTCTTGTTTCTTCTTTTTTCTGAACTCTGCAGTAACATCGCTATCTGAATCAAATTCGACTTCATCATCTTGGTATATAGTCACAGCTACCACGGTGTTGTTATTTGGATTCAGGTATTGGAGTTTTATGTTATTTTCGTTGTAGTTTGACGCAGCTTTCGTTGGCGACATGAGTGTATTCTCGATTCCCCTCTCATGCATTGAATCATTTTTATCTCCAAAGCCAAAAATTCGCTTAACAGATGCTCGAAACTAAAAAGAAAAAGAAAAAGTATAATTTTATTTTCCTACAAAAGTTTCAAACGCCCATTACATACATTTTTTTAATCTGAAGAAAGCGCAATTTTTGTTTACTCATCCCAAGATTTTGTCAAATGATTTTTGGTAAATATTCGATGCAATTTGTTGGGTAAATCTAAACATAATACATACTAGAATAAGCAGTAACGTAGAAGAAATATTTACCAAAAAAATACATTATCCTAAAACCACGAATATTTTAAAACTAAGTAGATAAAAGTATTTTAGCAATAAACTTACGGACCCCAACTTTTTATGGCAAAAATATTTCATGGGTTTTACGGCTGCTTACGGGTTTTACGACTTACCCTAATAAATAGCCAACTATTTTTAAACCCAATTATCTCAGAACATTCGTGGATTTGTCACCTTTGGAATTTACAGCTTGATCGATTGAAAAATAAATGTTGAGACTGTCTGGGTATTCAAACCGCTGAATCCCGCGACCGACTACGCGCCAGTTAGTATTTTTATAGCAGATATTTTTTTTTGTAAGTGTGACTGACAAAAGATTAATAATCTACATATATTAAAAACACGCAGCTTTATTCATTGGTAACATATCTATATTTAATATATTTAATCTCGGTGTAGAATAATTAACAAGAAATTTAATTTTATCTTAACATAACTCGCTTTTAAACAGAGAAGAGAATTTTCTAAATAATAATTACAGCATGAGCTGTATGTTCAAAAACATGTTTGCTAAAAGAAATTACACGTTCAGTGCAAGCAAAGTAATCGTTAAGGAATATGTTAAATGTTTGAGTTTCCCTATAATTATGACTGGAGCGCTAGTTGTAAAATTTATACAGCAAAAGACTTAATAAGCGCATAATTTTAATAGCAGGAATCCTAAAGGAAGGAAATTACAACAAGACTCAAGAGTTAAGCAGATGAAGGAAAAGTTTTTGTTTGTATAAAAACATCACTTTTAACCACATGCGGTAATTAATGATAAATAAACACTTGTGAGGTGAAGTCTAAAAATGGTGAGACTTTTAAATTGGACTTTTAAGTTTAATCATGTTTTTTTATGGAACTACATATCTAAACATTTTAACATTATGTGGAAGCTTCCTACATAGATAATCAGACAAAATTATTAAGAGGAAATGATCATTGAAATAGTGTTTTTTTTTTTTAATAGGATAAATAAAAAAGAATAATTGGCATTACAGCTTACGCCAATGCGCCAAATATTCTTAATTGTGAAAGTCATACGAGATTAACTCGATGATAAGTAATAAATCAGTTGTGCACAAAAATCAACGATAAATAACATACACCCAGCCCAAGATCTCTTTTTTTCAATTGAAAAAATCTGACCTTGCCGGGAATTGAACCCGGGTCTCCAGATTGCTAGGACAAAGCTCTTGCCACTAGACCACAGGGACCGACAAGTGTTATAAAAGGATTGAGAAGTAAAGTAAGTCAAGTAGCAAAATTGTGAAAATTTTGTATTTCTTTCATAAAAAACACTATTTCAATGCGCTTTTAATAATATCACTTCACTTGTAGGATACTAAAAGACATGAAGAATATGATACTGCACCTAACTAATTTTTTCACTTCACTTCTCAGGGGCTCATATAATACAAATTTGACAAACAAAATTTAAAATAATTGAACATAGAATACGGAATGTAATTACGTAGTTCATTTAAAAATCGAACATTATGGCGATTTATCTCTGATTGCATTTTTTTCATTAATGTTAAATAAAAACAAATGAGAGACATTTTTTAAATCTGGCAAATTCTTGTTAATTTATTGAAGTGTTTTCGCCTTCTTTTAACCATCACTATGGGATAATTAGAACTTTAACATTAGTATCATGTCATATCTTGTTACCTGTGTATTCATTCCAACGTATATGATAGGATCGTAGCAAATTGAACTCTTCGCCACCAGCGCTGGGATTACTCCAACTCCTGGAGAAACCTGTAATCAGATATGAATTAGAATTTAATTCAAAAATCTAAACACAATCATTCAACCATATCCATTCCGCTTACTTTAAAGTAATAGATACTCAATTCAACAACAATTTATCTGACAATTAACTTTGAATCCAGATTAATCGATATCCGCGCACAATGTGGAGCATAAGTCATCTTATGAAGGTATCTAGACCAGTGACGGCTGGTGACGGGGTGTTGGGGGGTGCAAAGAAAGATTCAACCATTTTTGCAAGAGTTCTTTCCTATTCATTGATTTTAAAACACTTCTATAGCATGGACTTTCAATACAGATGTTCGCAATACCAACTGTTTCTCTTCCGTAGTACGGAAAAATAGTTGAATCTTCCTTTTGCACCCCCCAGCACCCCGTCACCAGCCGTCACAGGAATATAAAGAATAAGGCTAGAACAGAACTAGTAGTTAGTTAAGTAGTTGAGAGCTCTATACTGCCATTCCGAGGAAAAAGGCACTTACTCGCAAAAATAATTGAAATTGAGTTATGAATGTCATTTGCTATCTTTGCTTGAAAGCTATGTATGGTGCTCACTTTTAAAGCAGTAACTAAGATACTCCGTTGTGAAAATATAGACATTTACTAAAAGTATAAGCATTTCTTAGCAAAAAGATAGCAACACAATGCAAAAACTTACTGGTTTTTTACTAAGAAATTAATTTATTTTCGCTTATTTGGTACTAAAACTTCAAAAAACACGTGATGTCATTTTTCTCAAAAGTTTGTCAGAGTCACTAACTGCCTTCTTGCTTTAAATGGCAGTAAAGGATTGGACAAAGATTTTTTAAACACACCCATGCCTTCGAGCAGAATTGAAAAAAATGATGTTGGGCGTACTGGGACTCAATTAATTGCACTAACGTCAAATTAATAGATACACAATTCAACAACAAATAAAATATTTAAATCTGGTTTGATAACCGATAATAAGACAATCGATTCAACTATCAATGAAAACATTAGCATTTGCAATTTGGCACTAGACATTCAGTTTGAACAACAACAAAAAAATTAATCTTTAATCTCGCAATTGACCTTAAATGACACAATTATTATTGATTGATTGAGTAGGCATTTACTTGGTAGAACTCCATTATAATACGGAAAGAAAAATAACAATGTATTTTAATTCTACATAAATTATTTTATATATTTGTTGATAGCTATTTCGGCTTACGCCTTCGTCAGAACTATGTTTTGCAGAACATAGTTCTGACGAAGGCGTAAGCCGAAATAGCTATCAACAAATATATAAAATAATTTATGTAGAATAAAAATACATTGTTATTTTTCTTTCCGTATGACACAATTATTATTACTGAATTAAAATAAAAATATATATTAACATTTTATTCCTCACCATATCGTGTGGCGCAAACTGCTCGATCAGCGCCAGTATGGAGTAAGGAGTCCACGCCATCATGAAGGTGACAATCATGATGAGTACCATCATTGTTACACGTGACTCCGCTTTGGTAACTCTTCCCATCCTCAAGGCGTTCTGCAAAATGATTATCAATCTTAATTTACGTGGAACATGACTCCGACTCCAGCATTTACCAAAAACGTGACTCACACTAAACAAAGTTTAAATTTGTCACGCTTTTTTCCTACCTTTCCTATTTATGTGTATTAATTTAAATATCAACCAACCAATCCGACTAACAGCCAAATTTTACATGATACATGCATAAATAATAAGTTTAAACTATTCAAAAGTTTTTCACGACTCCGATTAAGACTCCGGTCAAAACACCGCGATGACTCTGACTTCAGCCACAAAACAGCAACTCCAAGACTCCGACCCTACAGCCCTGCTAATTTTTCGTACCGGAATTTTCCCGCCGCAACCAAGTAGAGCTTGCGAACTGGGTTTTCAATTTCCTGACCTTTTTTGGTTCGTACCGAGTGTGCCTTTCTATACATTACTCGCGTGTTTGCCAGCAAAAAACTACATTAATAAATACGGAAAGAAAAATAACAATGTATTTTAATTCTACATAAATTATTTTATATATTTGTTGATAGCTATTTCGGCTTACGCCTTCGTCAGAATCTTTCTACAAAAGAATAGATCTGACGAAGGCGTAAGCCGAAATAGCTATCAACAAATATATAAAATAATTTATGTAGAATTAAAATACATTTTTATTTTTCTTTCCATATTATAATGGAGTTCTACCAAGTAAATGCCTACTCAATTAATACATTAATAAAGATTCTGTGAGTGGGGATAAATAAAAACCCCTTAGGAATACGGATTGCGAATGACAGACGTGTACAAATCACAAGGATTTGTTTGTTACGTGATATCTCACTGAAATGACTATAATGGGACTTCGTTATTCATTTTCGATTCAGCTTTACCAAAGCTCTTATTTTTTTTCTCTTTAATATTGTAGATCAGGGGATAACTGGATACCAATTAATAAAAAAAAAATCTGATCCTCTCTTGTCATGCAATAGTTGACGGAATCATACACTAAATAGCTCTGGAGCTTCCAAACTGAAGCCATTGATAATTTTCTTTATTTTCCTACCTCTTATAAGTCAAAATAGCCAAAAGGGGAATATTAGTAAAATAGCCTCCAACAGTCCAATTTAATTGTTTTACGATGTACACAACAAATCTTCTAATCCTTATCATTCCCAATATTGGTTCAGACATCAGACTTGTTCTCTATCGAATAAACCAAGCGTGTGGACTTGGAAGTTTTTGAGAGCATCTATTAATTGTAAAAAGAAGTCGATAGCATTTTCCGAACGGAAGCTTCTTTATAATAGAATATATACGTAAGTTTGTAACAATATTTGAGATCTTATACAATGTAACATTGTGTGTTTTCTTATAAAGGGTCTTTTTATAAGGACGCTTAGTTTTGAAATGTAAATAAAACAAGTTGTTTGTGAGATTTCGACTAAATTTTAATTTCATTTGTAAGTATATTTTACGGCATTAAATATGGAATAAAGCATCAAATGTCTGCCAATATCCATTCATTATAAAATGGGCCATGTCGCTAAAGTTGACTTTTTGACAAATTTGGGTAAACTTCCAACTGCTCCAGAACCCAATCAGGCGTTGTCTGTGGTCGTTTACCTGAAGTTCCTTGGTTAGTTGGATTTTATACGGGTGCAGACATAAGGTAAGATTCAAAATTCGCCAAGTTGAAGTCGCAGAAAAGCCAAGCTCTTGTGAACAACGAGAAATAAGCTGCCTTGGGTTTTCCTGTACACTTTCACACACAGCAGCAATGTTTTCACCAGATATTGTATTTTGATGACGTACAGGTAGGTGTTGGCCGATTATTTACCAAACTGGTTGACTCAAATTTGGCCACTAAACAATGAATAATCTACTCAGCAGGACAAAGTAACATATTTTGAGCGTCCCTATTGAAATACCCTTTACAATGTAACATTGTGTGTTTTCTTATACATTAATATCCACAAAGTTAACAATATCAAAGATTATACTGTTAACAAAGCTTTGAAAATTTGTTGTTGAAACTGCATAAAATTATTGAAGCTTGAACTGGTTGTTATTGTTATCCTTCTAAATACGCTGTCCTATTTAGCAGCACCTTATAGTGAAAAGTTCCTATCTCGATTTAGCAATATTTAATTCTATTACTGTGATAACTTTCAATTCTTGGTGGTAGGGTTTTATCATTAACATCGATAACTTAAGCCGGTCAAGATTGTTACAAAATATTTTGAAGTATGACATGTGCTTAAGCGTTTAAGGGATTTAAAATATAAAATATTTTATTCAAATAAAAAATTTAGTACTTATGTATTTCATATTGGATTTATTAGAATGAGGACCGGTTTTGATCATCGCAAGCTTCATCAACTGATGTTGTTACTTCGATATTTGTTTTGAATTCAGATTTTCTTGGGGAGAGTAGACTCTTGAAACAATTCTGAAAACAAGCTTTTTTCTACCACAAAGCTCTAAAACAACCAAAAGTTTATCGCACAAAAATGCTATTAATAAAAATTATTACACATTCTTAGTACTTTTTCCACATTAACGATCGCGATGAGCGAAACCGGTTCTGAGCCGAACAAATTCAATGTGCAATAAGTGTTAAAAAAAAATTATTTATTATAATGCCATTCCAGTAAGCATTGACAATGAACACCTTAAGGGGGTCCCCCCATGTGATGGTCAATTATTTTAGCTTTTTTGGGATTTATTTTAGACGAACCTTATTAACGTAGAAGTTTTAAAATTTTACAATATGTTTTATTGACATTTTAACAGTAAGTCAAAATATTTTCAGACTAAAATCTTCATCACAATGTGTGGTGCACCACTCCAAACGCACCCATGTCGAAAAAAAGGTTAAAATCGTTTGAGCTAAGATCTTTTGAATATGTGAAAAATTGAACAATTGACAAGTTTTTGAAAAGAAAAGTTCAAATTTCATGATTTTTTCGTCTATTTGGTTACGTAAAAACAAAACGGCAAAGAATTTTTTCACTATCCTAGCTTAAACGATGAAAAAACATGTTTTTAATTTACCATTAAAATTTCAAAGCAATTGATTAACCCGTTCTTGAGATATCGTGGGGGCCAATTAGGAAAACACAGTTTTGAGAAAAACGCGTTTGAAAGTTCAAATAGGATTGAAACTATGAAATCTTTACTCCCCATTAATCTGCTATGCCTGATCCATAGATAATTCTTTCTTCTTTCTGTTTTAAGACTTTTGAAGCTGCTTGATTTGCTCTTGCTTAAATTTTGTTTTGTTCCATAAATTGAAATTACTTGTGTATTGAAAGTTCTCATGTAACAAGCCGAAACATCAAAATGTGACCGATGTCCCGCCTCGCAACATGTGTAGTCTAACTGCAATAATTTTCCAACGAATTCAAATATTGTAAAATCACTATACCAGCATATTCTATACGTGTTTAAGAATCATTATATGCAAAAAAAATAGTTTGTTTCAAAATATCACATGGGTTGACCCCCTTAAGAGTGATATTGAAGTAAACAAATTATTTAATGTAATATTTGTGATTTAATTTTATAGGTGATTTAGTAACTAAGTATTATCCTGCGTTAGCAATTGGGAACGAATTAATGTGTTCAAATGTGAATTTTATTCATAATTGCTTTTTTAATATTCCTTTATTGTTTTTATAGAGGTCTTACAAAGGTTGAACAAAAGACGTTTTATCTAAAAAAAAAAAAAAAATATTGCCGGATTTCAACGAATTAGTTGAAATTTTCATAATACTTAAATTCTATGAGATAAGAATAAGTAATCTTTAAAACTAATCACACTACAATGGGGTAAGAAAAAATAGTAAATTATTAATTCCATCAAGACGTCACGCTTGATTTTTTTTTACACGGGGATTAAAGTCTATGAAGCATCGTGCAAAAACATACACGTAAATAATAAATATCATTTAAAAATGTGAAATAATTTTCATAATAAATGGTATTTCAATAGGGACGCTCAAAATATGTTACTTTGTCCTGCTGAGTAGATTATTCATTGTTTAGTGGCCAAATTTGAGTCAACCAGTTTGGTAAATAATCGGCACCTACCTGTACGTCATCAAAACACAATATCTTGTGAAAACATTGCTGCTGTGTGTGAAAGTGTACAGGAAAACCCAAGACAGCTTATTTCCCGTTGTTCACAAGAACTTGGCTTTTCTACTTCAACTTGGCGAACTTTGAATCGGGTCTTATGTCTGCACCCGTATAAAATCCAACTAACCAAGGAACTTCAGGTAAACGACCACAGACAACGCCTGATTGGGTACTGGAGCAGTTGGAAGTTTACCCAAATTTGTCAAAAAAGTCAACTTTAGTGACATGGCCCATTTTATAATGAATGGATATTGGCAGACATTTGATGCTATATTCCATATTTAATGCCGTAAAATATACTTACAAATGAAATTAAAATTTAGTCGAAATCTCACAAACAACTTGTTTTATTTACATTTCAAAACTAAGCGTCATTATAAAAAGACCCTTTATATTCATTAAATAATCACATTTTCTTTAACTTATACGATCATAATTAGTATACATATAAGACGCATTTAAGATTTAAATGTTTTACAATGCTAATTATAAAAACTTATTTTACAAACAAAAGAAGATAATTACTTTTTATATCCGTTTTGAAGCAAAACTCTAGTTTTTTTGGTTTTCTAAGATTGTTTTACAGTGAAACTCCGATTTGTCATTCTTTTTTTCATTACTACCAATAATTTATCACAACATAATATGTTCTTATGAGAATTCTCTATTTGAGGACATATGGATACTATCCATGGCTTAATTCGACCGATTTTTTCTTAGGCATGTTCAATAGTTTGAAAGCTTGAAGAGAATTGTACCTGGCGATTTATTTCTTTCGGCTTATCCGAGGCCAAAATAAGAATTTCTCCATTCTTAGAATGTTAAATTGAATTTTCCTGATATTTTTTAGAGGAATCGTGAACAGGAGATGTTTGGTATATAATAGTTTCCAATACCAATTCAATCAACAAAACATTACCTTCTTCATTGTCTTGATGATGTTGAGGTAGCTAAAGCTGATGATGCCAACTGGAAGTGCCCATCCCATAAAGAACAGAAACATTATGTAAGTCAGGGTGTTGAAAGTCTGTTCCTCCCAGTTGATGGAGCAGCTGAAACAAAACAACAAGTGAGTTATTCTTCCAATTTGATGATTTGATAAGACAATTAGACACCTCTTTGAATTCTGTGCATTTGAATAGTGTTATGATTCTTATTACTCCGTAAAGAAAACAAATCACATCTCGCGGTTCAGTTGTAAATAAATCATTTTCCCATGATAGCTGATATTGGAACAGAAGCTTAACCTTCAAAAGACTGTCCTTGAGCTCGTAGGCCGAAGGGGGGTCTAAAAAAGACTCCAGTGGTATGGCCTTATTTGTATAGACTGCAATAAAAAAATATTGATTATGCTTTAACGTATTTTTACCCATCGTTCTATAAATGAATTTAAATGAAAATCGATAATTTTCCTACAATTATTCATGTTTTAAGTCGTTCATGAATGAGATAACCTGATCGTGTTTTTTTTTTATTCGAGAATGGCGATCGCATATGCGCAGTGAAGTTTTAATCCTAGGAATTGGCAGCGACAATATAAATGGTTTTCGGCCAATTTATTTAATATTTATCCGACTTATTTTCTTTTTTGTTTAATTTATCAAAATCATAGTTTTTTTACTGCAAAAGATGTTAAAAACGATGATTTAAGAATACCAAAAGTTTACACATTGTATCACTAATATTAAGATAAAGTAGCAGTGGTGGTTGACTGTTTCACCCTCAGCCAGGCAAAAGTTATTAGGAATAAGCATTATAATCGATTATTTTGATTGAATTAACATTTAATTGGTAGAAATCCATTATTAATTTATTTATTGGCAAAAAAACTTTATAAAATATATAGCATTACAGCAAGCGCCAATGCGCCATGCATTTGACAAATTAATAAAAATTACATAAAATATTACACTAAATAAGAAACAGAACAGAAACATATTATTTACATAAGAAGACAATTTTTTTTTACAAAGCATCAAGTTCACTACCGAAGATGTCAACATCAACAGGCAGCGCATTTATCAGCCGAATAGCCCTTGCAACTGGAGATTCAAAAGACCTACGTGACAAAAAAAAGACCTACGTTTTTTTTCATTCATAGCTCACTCATAAGTGATTGATTTAATTATTAAATTGATATTTCAATACATGTATGTCCCGTAGCTTAGTGAAATTTCATCACACGCGGTCACAAGCTATCAAGGTGTCTTGGAAAACTACTTTCAAACATTAATTTATAGATTAGTTTATTCATTGTTTGCCTCCTACTAAAAATCATGTTTCTGAAAAACAACATACGATTACGCAATCTCAACCTTAACACTTTACCTTTATTTACCTGATCTTCGTTAAGCACTACATTCACCTCTTTGGACTTGTGGTAAATGCGTTATCTTAGTCAACAAGTTTTTATGAGTTCGATTCGTGGCATAGTAATATCAAATTGTGAATATTTCGTTTTAATATATGTGGATATTTGGTTGGTTTTTTTTGTGACAAAACAATATTCATCTCATGTGATTCCAAAATTTCTGAGGCATTGATAGTTTCAAGCTTAAATTATCATTTATTATAATACATTGATTGGGTAAAAATAAAACTTCATGAATTATACGAATTAAGCTCTCTAGAAGAATTTGTGATAATTTTGAATGCCCGCGTGCCCCATGGGTCCCGCGGGCATAGGGTTGGGATTCGAGACTCCAATTCGAGTATCGAGTACACTCGTCCATTTTTCAAGTACTCGTAATTTTAAAATGAAAAATTATTTTCAACTTTGTTTTAAACAACGGGGATAAGAACTAGACAGCACTATTTAGTTCATTGATTACTTTTAAGCCGACGTCCACAGCAACAGAGATAGTTTTATCTAGTGCGAGATTAAAAAACAAAACTTCAACCCCAATTAAAATTTGAGACGTTTGATTCTCTATTATTTATGAAAAATGTATCACAAATTGAAATAAATATTTGAATAAAATAAAATAATCTTTTTTTCTTATTAAGCATCTATTTATTTACAGAAATTTATAATATATATATTTTTGTACATCTGAAACTACTCGGATATACTCGAGTGCTCGAGTATTTTTTAAAATTTCTACTCGATACTCGAGTAGTTGAGATGTTGTGTAATTAGAGTCTCTAGTAGGATCCCTTCCTTAGTCTGTAAAATAATGCACAGCTATCGATGATGTCGTCATGGGAGACACTTAATTTTACTCAATTCAAAGCTCATAGCAACGTTCTCAGATAGAGCTCCTAATTGAAAATGACTTTTGTAGATTGTTTTATGTGAAGCGCTTTTATTTCAGTGTCTTTCTTCATTCGTATAAAAACTCACAGGAATAATATGAAATAAAGGATGGTATTAAAACTGCAGAGGAGAACATTCTTAAAAAAATACTCCCTAGAAATAGTGCACGGCTTTAATAGACTTTTGTAGGAAATCTCGGAGGCAAAAGAATTACCACCAGGTGCAATTTATTTTTCTCATTTGAATAAAAAGCTATCAGTGGAACGTTGTGTAAAATTTTAAATTATTAAAAAAATTGCACTTTTATATAAAACTGTGTTCGTATTTAAATAGAACTGATATTTTATAAACTTGGCCTGTAGTGGGTTGTAATGGCATCCTTTTCAGTTGTGGTATTCCTGGGAACGAATCCCCAATAGGCACACTAAGAATGGCTAGCTATTTTTTCATTCTCAAAACAGTTCTTGAAAGAGCACTGGGTTTAGAGAACGTGAACAATGGAGCCGAAGCTGACCACTCGGCTACATGCCATGCACAATATATGTAAGGCAGGGTCTCTAAACTTTATAGCGAATCCAAGTGCAATCAAGATTTAGGAGAATGGTAACTTACGCAGGCCGGATTTCAAAAAATGAGTAGTACATGTTAAGTCATTGTATCATTGTTTTTTGGATAACGTCACGTAGGTTTGTGCTAAATTTTTTTGCTATTAACCTGAAGATTATGTTCAAATCTTCCGAAAAAAAACCATATAAAAGATAAATAATGTGAAAAATGAAATTTTGAATTTTTCGATCCACAATACTTATAAACGGACGCATGAATATAGCTCAGCGGGCGCACATATGCCCGCGTACATATCATTAACGACCTCTTCTAAAGCTTAGAAAAATTATGGCATTTCTGCCGTATCCTTCCGTTCAGTCTTCATATTATAATCTGCTGACGACTTAAGTAGAAATAAACTACAGCAGACCAAAAAAGTCATGAAATAGGCTCTTAGCGGATAATACACAACATTTTCCAGCACATGCAGAGTTTGACCTTGAAATAAAACAATGACCGATAAGTATATGCATTACACTGACGTCGGGGTGACCACACTGCTAAAAATCGGATACTTTAATGTTTAAAAACAGACTTTAAGCTCAGTGCCCACATGTTCGCATCTTTGTAATAAAGACCTTACGCTAATATCATCAATCTAGTGACATTCTCAATGAACAAACTAACATTAATCCATAAGCGCTTCTCAAAATAAATCAACTGAATGCAATTCTAATTTACGTTTATTCCCACTCAATTACACAAAACAGATTAGATAGACGAGAAATATATAAAATCTATATGTCACATTAAATAATTAATTATAACAATATAAGATTAGGAAGTAAGAACAGACGAGAATATGTATTGTGTGCCTTTTCTACACAACTATATATAGATAGAAGTACATATATCTTTGTTGAAAATAGTTCTGACGATGGCGTAAGCCGAAATAGCTTTCAACCATATATCATATAATTTCTGTCAATCTTAAATGCTTTGCTATTTTTTTCACCGTGTTATAATGGAGTTCTACCAATTGAATGCCAATTCAATCTAACACTAGGCTCAAACGTGACAAATTACAAGTCTCTTGTAAATATTTTAAAGCAACCATTTTATGATACAATGTTCTTTATTAATTAAAAGAACTCGAAACTATGGCCACATTACCATCACGGAATATTGATACTAAAATGGCGCACCGTTTTTGTTAAAATAATTGTTTTCGTGCCATATTTGGCATTCATATCAATTCAGTGCTGATAATAGATAGAACCTATACTGGGCTTGCGTGACATGACATGTTATTTTTGCGAATACATACCTGACTAGAGACTCCAATTCGAGTATTGAATACTCGATACTCGAGAAAACTCACCCATTTTTAAGTACTCGATACTCGAGTATTTTTCTGACTCTCGTAATTTATAAATGAAGAGTTTTTTCTTCTGCGGGAATTGTAGAAACAAAATATCGAACCAATTTGAGACGATTCATGAGAAATAATTTTGTAAATGAAGATTTATATTTAAATTTTATTTACTAAATACAAAATTTAAAAGAATATTTTAAAAAGATTCCAACTTTGAATGGGAAAACTCATGTCATTATAAGCTAGACAACGCCGAACATTTTTTTATCAGAATTTGGCTGCTATTTGAGTCACCAGTCACAAGGACTGCTTGATTGTTCAATGTACTGTCTATTGACGTGGACAATTCAATTCAGGATCAATTCAGTGGAAAGAAAAACTAGACCCACCATTTGATTCATTGTTCTCTATAAAAACGACGTCCACAGCAAAGAGTTTTTTGTTCTGCGGGACTTATAAAAAAAAACTTGGAATCAATTTAAAATTTGACACGTTTAATTCTCTATTTTTTTAAAATTATATATTGAAATTATTGTATTAGGTATTTAAATCGAATAATCTTATTTAGTTATCTATCATCTTTTATATACACAAATTTGAATAATTAATATCTTTATATTTTCGTACATCTGAAACTACTCGAGTATACTCGAGTACTTGAGTATTTTAAAATTAACTACTCGATACTCGATTAGTTGAGATGCCGAGTAATTGGAGTCTCTTTTCCTGACGTGTCAAAGAAGCGCGTGTAATATTACAAATGTCAAACTTCAATGTCACGACTTTTCAATAGTACAAAGACTTAAGCCCGTGATTTATAACGGCCCTTCGTGATCAATGATCATTGTCAGATACTTTAGAGACAAACAACTTTAATACCTACGTGCGTTCATACAAATTTAATATACTCACTAAGAAATAATGGTTAGCTCATATGCCTTAACGTATGAAGTTTTTGCTTTATATTATTTTTCATTAATACCTTGGTATAATAACATGGGGTTAATGTCCTTTCTTTACATACTTACAATGTCGCATTGAAATAATTATTATCCGTAACGGCCTGCTTGATTGATATTTTTATAATAATCAAGGCTACGTAGTTTTCTACGTTACGGATGTCCCACCGGAATTATCAGGCCTAATCACCGCAGTCACCGCACTATACTAAGTATGTTACCAATAAAAATTCGATTAATAATCGTTTTATAAAATAATGTGTTAAAATTTTTAACAATAAATAAAAAAAAGCATAATTAAAAATCTATACCTCACACGTCAAATATTTATACGAAAATGAGTTGCGAACGCCACTTTTTTATATGTAATATTTTTTAAATCTACAATATGGGTATAACACTTTGTTAACACGTTCATTTGTCATTTATAGATTGTTACCTTACTTTGAAATAGTTCTAATTGGCATTTTTGCCTAAAATGACCTTATGGCCGGAAACGCCAGTACTTACCGCATTCTATTATGTATATGAATTACAGAATTATTTATGGTTGAATAACGAAGTTATTTATTATTATTTATTTATTTATTATTTATTGGCAAAAAACTATTAAAAATACATGGCATTACAGCAAGCGCCAATGCGCCATGCATTTGAGAAATTAATAAAGATTACATAAAATATTACACAAAAATAAGAAACAGAACAGAAACATATTATTTACATAAGAAAACATAATTTTTAAACAAAGCATCAAGTTCACTGCCGAAGATGTCAACATCAACAGGCAGCGCATTTATCAGCCGAATAGCCCTTGCAACTGGAGATTCAAAAGACCTACGTGACAAACAAGTTTTGACAAAGAAAATTGATTTGTCTTTGTTACGACCACGTAGGTAAAAGCTGGGAGCATGCAAATTTAAATTTTCAAGGATGTCAGGGTTATCAACTTGGCCCCGAAGAATTCAGCAGAATTCTAGAGTCGCACTGCATCTGCACACTTTTTTTACTAAATTTATTTGACAAAGTTCTAAGATTTTCATCAGTATTTCCATCATTGAGAAAAAATATGCTTAAAATACTTTAATTATAATTTCAAACATATATACATGATCATTGTTACAAGTGAATTTTAATCAATCGAAACTTCAAACGCTCATATCTCAAAACAGTGCCAAGAGTGCTCAAAACTGTAAGGACCTTTTCAAAGTAAAGTGTCGATAAATTAAATTGCAAAATTTATTATTTCATATTTTTTTCCATCGCCCGTGAAAAGTTCTGAGCAAAAATATATATACTGACACCGCCTTATGTGGTAGGTCATCAGAACTCTCTCGAACGATCTATTGTTCACCTCAGTCAATGAGTCAGGAAGATATCAGGAAATAAATTCATTCTTATAATAATCTATATTGCAATTTATAGCGATGCAATGTAGAGTTATTTCAATTTCTCTTATCTCTTGACGCCCGACAATGCATGTGCTTCATAAAAAGTTCATAAGGCGATAAATCATCCCTTATCAGCGGGCGCATGTGTTAACGATTTTTGAAACGGCTATTGTTTTTTCTTTCTAAAGTAACCGTTTGTTTTCATACAGCAGTGAGAGATTGGACGGCATTGAGAATGCACGCGCCTAATCCTCTCCCTAAGAATTCAATTTGCGTCAAATTCCTGATATCTTCTTCGCTATCGTAATATTTGTGTGTTGTATAACGTCTGTGTTAATCTTTAACGATTAAATAATGGGTGCAACCGCAACCACATAACGCTTTGAGATCGTCTTTTCTTTATAAGAGTGCCATGTTTCTCCTACTCCGTCCCCAAAATCCCTCTTCCTTAGTGTCGGATAGGAGGCTCCTTCTCGATTTACGAGGGAGCCGGAATAAAGGTCTTCTCAATTGGCGCACAACGTGGGGCGCCAATCGTGAAAAGTTCTGAGCAAAAATATATATACATACATACAAATCATTTTCGCTTGTCCTATAATCAACGTAATCATTTTTTGCCCATACCTTATATTTGCTGCTTCATTGACGTAGCTGCCCCATCCAAAGAGTGGTGGCGTTGTGACGAGGAGAGAGTACGTCCAGATGAGGAATATGGAGCAAGAAGCTCCTCGCATACTAAGGTGTCGGGAGACCAGAGCTCTGGACACCATCATGTACCTCTCGAATGACAGTACCGTCAGCGTCGTGATAGAGGTTATGCCTGTGAAAAGAATTAACAATTAGGTATAATTCATAACTCGGTCATAAATTTACAAATTCGACGGAAGGTGCTTGATGAAATTTCAATATCAAATGATGCCGAAAGGCGAAACCCGGGTTCGCAAAAAAAAACTCATAGAAAAGTAAAAAATTCAAACGATTTAAAATCAAACATAAGTCACTTTTAAGGTGTTCACTGTCAATACTTGGTGGAATGGCATTATAATAAAAATAATAACACATTTTTAGTACTTTTTCCACATCTGATTTATTTCATCAGGACCGGTTTCGCTCATGGCGAGCATTATCAACTGATAAGTAATACAATAAGACAGTGGTACCATTTTCATTTGGTAACCATCTGTTCCTAAATAAGCATACTTTTGATATCACTAAAAACTTTAAAATCCTGCATGTTATTAATAAATCTGTGAAAGTACTAAAAAATGTGTTATTATTTTTATTCAAACATAAGTATTGATAAAAGTCATATACATTTTTTACTTCACCAATCCCTCGACTTTTGAATTTTCATAAAATTTATCCAAAGAAAGTTTTCTTATTAAATTTATTTAATAAGTCATGAAAAATTGATATATGGAAACTTTTTCGAACTAAATATCAAAAAATCTACACCAAAGATAAAATGTTTCTTAATAGAAGAAACTTTATTACCTATGACGTATTTCATAATTGGCTTTAAACTTCATACTTGTTCACGCAGTTTTTCATACCGCGTAAATCAAGGGATGGGTATACTTCTTCATAATATATTAAGCATATTTTTAAGGTGTTTTAAGACATTAAATTGATAAATAAAAAATAAATTTTGGATTCACTCCATAATTAATTAATTAAGATCGGGGCCGGTTTCACTCGTTGCGAGTATTTTCGACTGGTAATAATGTACATCAACATAGAGGTATGTTTATAGGACTGCGATTTGAATAACACAAACTTTTTCGATATCAGTAAAATATAATTTTATAAATGCAGGTGTATTTTTAATGACTTGCCTGAACGTGATAAAATAATTTTTAAATTCATCTATATATAAAGCTGACATCCATGATACAATATTTCAAGCTATAATAATATTTTGAGTTTGGATATGATTTTATTTAAGCTTGACGATCTAAAAACGAATATTAAAATTCATTTTATATTTTATGAGAATTTTCGTTTAAAAACGTGTGACATAATTTCTAATCAACATATATAATTTGTTCAGACAAATTGTTTATTTAATTTGTTGTCTTTTTTTAAACCTGTTTTATAATTCTTTTCATTGAACTGAATAATCTTCCATTAATAACTCCTACACAATTTACTTTTTAAGAAATTAACATTATAATCGAGGCTTGAGGATACTAATATTTCGAAATTTTCAATAGAATTTGTACAGTAGAAGGTTTTTCTATAGTCAAATATAGACAGTTATTTACATAGAAAGAAAATATACACTAATAAACATTTACATTTTGAAACACCCTGTCTTTTCGTAATATTATTGTCCGGTGAACAATAAAATGATACTAAATAAAGAGTTTTGTTTTTCCAATGCTTAGCAGCTGTCTTCTATTCGAATTTCGAATCTTATGTCTGAAATATGTTTCCGTACAATATAAACGGCTCGTAATAAATCTGTACAGTGCTGACACGTACGGTTTTAAAGTGCGAACCACGTCACATTGGAGTGCATTGTGTACCAGTTCGGGATCGCTATTGAGAAAAATCGCTCACGAGGAAAACTGGCGCCATAACTCGGCCATTGTGTACGAGCGACACTCGAGTGCGTGGCAAACATGAGAAACGTTGCCACTTGACATATTTCCCGCTGGATGGAGACACTCGTAAATAGTGAAATGACATTTTGTTATTCGCGAATCACCCTTTGTTACTGTATCTATGGGAAGACAATTATTTATAGCCGAAACAAAACATGTTTGTTTTAAAGGCTAGTGAAAAGATTCAGATACGACAGTGACATCTATTTTTCAATGAAGAAAAAAATGAAAAATGATGAACTCACAAAAATTCGTGTTGTTGATAATAAACTATAGAAAGAATTTAAAAATAACGTCTCAGTTGATGAAGTACTCCACAAACTTTTTCTTAGAGAGAGCGCTAGTGGCATCATAAAAATAATGACCAATTATTTTTTGATAGCTTCTGTTGTTATGCTCACGGGCTCGAATCCCAGTAGGGACAGTTTCATTAATAGTTTTTTCAACCGATTTATGAATTTCTGTTCCAAAACCTCGTCCCCCATCCCGCTCCTACGAGATGGTAGTTATGCGAGCAATTAGCTAACCAACAGTCCTCTACTCGCTCTGCCAATATATTTTCGTTTTTTTTTTAAATTTAGAAAAAAAAGAGGCTGTAAAATAGAAAAGCTTCTACTGAGGTGAGCTCAACATGCTTCACATTGTTGAGGATATGACTGAAAAATACTACATTGAATAATAGTTATATTTTCATGCAACCGTTGAATAAAGTTTTCTTGGCGTTGTAAAAAAGCTTTCACGATACACACCCAGACCTCTTGTGCGATTTCAAAGTTATGCGGCTTATTTAGTGCAATTTTTTATTTAATTAAAGATATTTTTGAGACAATGTCAACGTACGTAATTAACAGCTCGTTATTCACATACGTGCAAAATCCAGTGTTTCACCTGTTTTTTACAATGTGACCTTGACTCGTGCGTCCTTGTACATGTTATGTTCCTATATTAAGTCATAGCTTTTTTGTGCGATTTTCCGCGGAACACATCTACCGCATACAAAAAGGTTAAGGTGTATAGATTTCAGCTTTCTAATGTTTTCAAAATGACATATTGCTCACTTTTAAGGTGTTCACTGTCAATACTTGGTGGAATGGCATTATAATAAAAATTATAAAATATTTTTAGTACTCATTCCACCTAAAATGTAGTGGATCAGGACTGGTTTCGCTCATGGCGAGCATTATCAACTGATAAGAAATACAACGAAACAGTGATATTTATACAAAAGTTAAGAAAGAATTACAAGGTATGACAAACCATTGGTATTACAACTAAGCATATAAATTGAAGCAAAATAGACTATAATTAAAATGTTGTAGACCTCTTATCAATGCAAGCTATTACATCAGAAATCAATAAAGTATGAATGATCATTAACAAAGTAAAAACCAAAATAAGTACTTAATTAAGGAAGTTCAATATCAAATTTAAATTGTTTGAATTTTGTACTTTTCCATGAGTTTTGTCGCTAACGACCCGGGTTTCACCTTTCGGCATCTTCAGGCATTTCAAGTGCACGGATGTACTTGATCTGACACTGTTTCGTTGTATTTCTTATCAGATGATAATCATTTGTCATCAGCGAGCGAAACCGGTCCTGATCGAATAAATTTTATGTGGAATAAGTACTAAAAATGTTTTATTATTTTTATAATATGTCGGTCCCTGTGGTCTAGTGGCAAGAGCTATGCCCTAGCGATCGGGGGGCCTGGGTTCAATTCCCGGCAAGGTCAGATTTTTTCAATTGAAAAAAAAGAGATCTTGGGCTGGGTGTATGCTATTTATCGTTGATTTTGTGCACAATTGATACATTATTTATCATCGAGTTAATCTCGTATGACTTTCACAATTAAGAATATTTGGCGCATTGGCGTAAGCTGTAATGCCAAATATTTTGTTTACTTTTTTAAAAATATATTATGACATATTGTTTTTAAATTTATGGAAAATATATATTATATTGAACGTCGTTGCAATCAAATGTTTCTTCCTGAACAAAAACATAAAACAAAATAGGTTCTAGATGAAATTCAATGGAACCTGCGAGGTTTTAACACTGATGATCATTTTTTGGAGTATGAATCATCATAAAATCACTGCTCGGAAGCAGAAAAAAATATTCATAATCCCTTCGAAATGAAACTCATTATGTTCTGAGAAGTAAAAAGATTTTATATCTTTATTTTTATCTTCGTAACAAATACCTTGACAGATTCTCTGGGCTAGAGTTGACATTTCAATAAGTCTCACACAGCGAATTGGATTGGATTCTATATACAACGTCAGTTTTGCAATGAGACTTGTATTGGCTTACTCTTGTTCTCAAAGGTTCAAGATTTAAAACTCACTATTCATGAGCTTATTAAATCTTATTTTATATAAAACCGAAACGGGGGATGTATGTCTGTAATTCCCTTTTGCATTGTTGTTGCAAGTTCAAACAAACGAATTGATTTCGCTCGCGAAAGTTTCGACGGTAAATTTGTTTCGTTATCAATGTGTGTGTAGAGACTCCAATTACTAGAGTATCGAGTAGTACATATATAAAACCGAAACGGCGTATGTATGTCTGTGGGTCTGTAATTCCCTTTTGCATTGTTGCTCATTAAGTTGCCATAAAAACGAATATGAAAGAAAATATGTTTGATTTTTTTATCGACGAAAACGTTTAGTTAAAATGTAATAAATTAGTCTTCTACTGAACTTTTCCAGGCTTTTATTAATATAATAATGTTTTTATTTACGTGAAGGTATTATTTGACATTTCTTTGACAGCAAATTAGATTTTTTCCTTGAATTTGGACATTTTAATGGGCGAGAATGGGGCTGTCAATATATGAAAGGGGCTGTGAAATGTCAATGCCAGTCTGAAATGTTCATTTTAATTCCATTTTAATTGACCTAGACTTTTGAATTTTGAAAAAAGTTGTTTCAACTTGGCCCGTCTGAATTTACGCGCCGAGCTGAACATAACCCCAAACTGGTCCGAGCGAAGCCGGGTTCGAATACTAGTATTACAATAGAAGTCTTCAGTTTGTCGATGGGATTTTTTTTTATTTATCTACAAATATGTATTCAATTTAAAACATGCTGTTTCATTCTCACACAATGATCTCATATATATTTAACCTGTTAGGTGCCGGCTAGGATTAGTATGGCCGTGCATGGAGGGCCGTGATTGAAGCCTTATGTATCTTTCTTGAGAGCATTTCAGAACTATTCGATAGTTGTGTGCTCAACGAGTCAGCGGAAACACGTACAGGCAAAACCATTAGTGTGCGTTGTGCGGATAAGACAACTTTAGAGGTTATCTTTATCAAGCGAAGTGAACCAGACCAGAGCTGTGGAGTCGGAGTCGGGGCTTTTTGGTCGGAGTCGGAGTCGTCGCGGCGTTTTGGCCGGAATCGTACTAGGAGTCGGAAGTTTTGAAAAGTCTGAACTTTTTATTTTTGCATATAATATGTAAAATTTGGCTATTGGCCGGATTGGTAGAGTTGATATTTAGTTGAGTACACATAAATTTGAAAATTAGGAAAAAAAAGTAACGATATTTAGCTTTTTTTAGTTGGAGTCGTATTTTTGGTAAATGCCGGAGTCGGAGTCGAACTTTTTTTTACCTTCTCCACAGCCCTGCTTTTTACGGATTATAGATTAGATATTTTAACGATATATCCAGAAAACGTTAGATAGAAAAAAGATTTATCCGAGATTATTTAGAAGCGATCCTATTACCGAATCGGTTTGGCCGGGCTTTAAAATATGCGAGAATGTTTGACCAAGATTTCGCCGTGAACATATTTTCATTTAAGCTCAGTATTTAATATTGAAAACCATCATAAGCAAGACTAGAGATTCCCAAACTTTTTCGTCCCGTAGACCCTTTTTTCAGTATTCGGTAGACCACATAATATATACTTGGGTTCCCTCGTAAGTAGAATTTATTAAAATAAAAAAATATTTTAAGATTTATAGTTTAGCATACATTTATTTATTAAAACAACACAAAATGATAATCTAGTAACATATTTACATAAAACAATACAAACAAAGAGTGCTTTTAATAGAAAGGATGAGTCTATTGCAAGCAAAACTTCAATATTTGACTTTAATTTAGTTGGGCTTAGCCTTAAATCTATCGTGCACTTCCATTTAAATCTCATTGACACTGAAATTTTTTTTGTCACTGACGTAAAACCCAATAGTCGTTTCAAAAATCAACGCCCCCAGGGTTGATTATTGACCACTTTGGGAATGACTGAGCTAGATTGTAATAAAACTTGAGAAATTCTATAACTTTAAATCGCAATAATAATGGTTCCATAGATTATTATAAAACTAAAAATTTATTTCCTGATATCGACTTACATATATATATACATATAAATATTAATTTCGGCATTCTCATAATTACAGTTATTTTCTTGTTTTGGCAGCTCTATTCATAATTGGTTAATTGTTTATAGACAAATTTATTAAAAAACCAAAATGATAATTAGCATAAAACAGATAGGCCGATTGTTCTGAAATGTCATGTTCTGAAAAGTCTTGTTGTGAAATGTCATGTTCTGAAATGTCATGTTCTGAAATGTCTTGATCTGAAAAGTCTTGTTCTGAAAAGTCATGTTCTGAATTGTCATGTTCTGATTTGTCCGGTTACCAATCACAATAATGTAAAAAGATAACCTTTTTTTCTTAACTATTTTTTATTTGACCATAAGCTTCATTTATGTATATTAAAAGTAGGTCTTAAAATACGTTGTGTTGCGTAGCCCTGCTATAGGATTTTCTATACGAAAAATGTTTTACAAAACACTCTTCGTCAAATATTTTCTTGATCATAATATTTTTCAGAATTTTTCAAAGTTAAAATTTTATTAAACTTATCGAAAATAAAAACATTGACATTTAAACCCTCATGGCGGTTGCTTAAGCTGAATAGCGAAATAAATCCTAATATTATAAAGATCAGATTCTGAAAAGCTCACTGAAGAAAAAACTTTAATAATGCAATACTTTTTTTGACATTGAGCATGGCAAAGTTTAAAATACTTTTATAAGTGGGATACGACAAATTTTGCCATGTGTCGGGCGGTATTATAATATCGGATTTTTTGCCGAGTTGTAAATGATATTCCTCTGTTCAGAATGTCCATTTTTTTTTTTTTTTAATAGAAAAAAATATATTTGGCATTACAGCTTACGCCAATGCGCCAAATATTCTTATTTGTGAAAGTCATACGAGATTAACTCGATGATAAATAATAAATCAGTTGTGCACAAAATCATACACCCAGCCCAAGATCTCTTTTTTCGAATTGAAAAAATCCAACCTTGCCGAGAATTGAACTCGGGTCCCCAGATCGCTAGGACAAAGCTCTTGCCACTAGACCACAGGGACCGACGTTTTCTTTCGTTATCCTCATCGAAGAGAGACGCTAAGAAACGCATCATTCGTAAATATAATATGATATGCTCATAACGAGTTCATTTGCTACGCTTTGGAGGTGAGCATTGAAAAAAATATCATGCACTGTTTTGGTCAAAAATTAAACCCAATTTTTTTCTGATATTAATTTTATATTAAAATTAATTGAACATTTACGATATATTCAATGATTTTAAAGATCATTACTATCTTAAAGGAGAACAAAGAAAGACCGTTTCTAAAATAGATTAAGAACATGTCATTCTTTTTGATACTACATATCTGGTAACCCTGTACTTTTATCAATTAAATTTGTATTGTTTTAATTTTGTACTTTTCCATGAGTTTTGTCGCTAACGACCCGGGCTTCGCCTTTCGGCATCTTCATGCATTTCAAGTGCACGGATGTGCTCGATATTCCATCAAGCACCGTCAGGCGAAATCCTTAATTTTATCAATCAGATTTTTGCAGATATCGGAAAACATAATTCGCTTAGTCGAAAGCGGGTCTTGGCAGCCAAGTGGTTGAGTTCTGCTTAGCGAACAGCAGCTTATAAATAAAATTTCAGTCAAGATCAATATTAAATAATGTTGATTTTATGTCTATCATGGATATATTTAATATATCAGGAGGTAGTTTTCAAATTTGGTCAAATCCATTTGTTGACAAACTGAGAAAGTGAGATATTTTCATTAATTCTTCCTCATAAGTTTGTGTTTACTATAAATATTTTTAAAATATGATTTTAGTTAAAGAATTATAGATAATGTGTTAAAAAAGAAAAATTTTTCATATGTCGAAAAAAGTTCAATCTAAAATTGGTAATTTAAAAAAACAATTTTCGAATTGTCCAATCGTTTTGAAAATTACCTCCTGATATATGGATACTAGTTTTAGTAGTTTTAGTCAGGTAAATTAATTAAAACTATCTTTGAATCAGTGACGGTCTGGTGACTTAAATGAAAAAGGAATATTCAAATCTTTAACCATTTTCAACGGAAAGAATATGTACACATTGCGAACATCTGAATTGAAATCCATGTATTGTTTAAAAGAATTGCAAAAATTTGAATCTTCATTGCATAAACCCCTGTCAAAGCCGTCACTGCTTTGAATATTTTTTATGATACCATTTTTCATTGAAAGAATATGTAAACATTGTATTGTTGGTGAATCCATGTATTTATTAAATTGTTGAAAAAAGAATATTTCAATGATAAAGTGACATATGGTACACCTCTATTGTCTCAAAATATTTTTTATGCTCAACGAAGCAAATTTTTCATATTGACTAAGAAGGAAATGAAAAATGACAATATTAAATTTAATCCATGATAATGGACTTTATCACCAGTCACGTCTTAAAATATAAATCTGTGAACATTTTTTGAAAGGCAAACACACAGAAAATAAGCCCTTTGAATTTCGCCGGGGCATTTTCCCCATTGCTATTCAATGATATAAAAACCCATCTGAATCGATATCACATACAAAATGAGTATTTCTTTTTTTATGATCCCAAAATAAATTCATGTTGATAAGTTTTTTTTCAAAATGAGAATAAGCTATTATTCTTTTAAAAATTCTATATTTTTCGTTAATTAGTTTTATGTCCACAAACACAGTCATCCGAGAAGAGGGTTGTTTTAAAACTTACTTTATCAAAAGTAAAGAGACGTTCAGCTGCTGATAAATATTCTTCGAATACACATATTTATATATAATCTTACACACATTTTTAAAGTGTTCATTGTCAATACTTGGTGGTGTAACATTATAATTAAACATATTTCACATTAAATTTATTAGATCAGGACCGGTTTCGCTTATGGCAAGCATTATCAACTGATAACAAATACAACGATACAGCGATATGTAACTTTTAAATAAGCTTAACTTTTGTATAAATATCGCTTATCGTTTTATTTTGTTTTCAGTCGATTATTAACGTCATGGGCGAAACCCGGCCTGATCTAATAAATTTGATGTAGAATAAGTACTGAAAATGTTTAATTATACTTTCGATGGTTTCAGCGGTAACTTTGTGGAAGTTCATTTTGATATAAAATAACGTTGTGTTACTACGTTATTGTGACACGTCTTTCGCACACAGGCATCTTCGGACTTACTATCGCAAAGTTTTATTATTTTTATTTTCTCACATACAATCACAAAACATATAGTTTGCCTGAAGACTGCAGCACACGCTATTAACAAACGCTTTATATCACACGGTGTTGTAAGAGGGTCGACTGTATTAATACAATATCCAGAATAAAGTTCGTATGATAGTTAATATCTAATTAAAAATTTCATCTATGATAAGTTTGTAAAAGCTTTTATGTATATATGTAGGTAGTTAAGATCTACAACCACAGATGTCAGTGAATGGAACACTTCAAAGATGAAAATAATTTATTCAAAGATTTGTACAGTCTAAATGTATATTACATAAAAGCAATTTATTAGAGGTTTATTTCTCTAGTTAATCAAGTATTGCAACCTGTACAATTTAATGACAAGATGGATCTGTCTGAAGTCTTAGCCATGAGTTCCAGATGCATCAGGATTGAAAACGTGATATGACAATGATATGAACTGGGCCGTCTCTGTCTTCTTAATGACGACACAATTGCAAGCCATAAGAAGTTTTTATCAACTGTCTAAATTGGCGCCGAGAAATCATTTATGCGAAATGAAACGGTGATATTCTTCAATATTGTATGTCACTTCTTGGTGGAAAGGCCATATTGAAATAAATAAAGCACAAATATTATACTCTTTCCACTGATATTCGTATAAGGATCAGAACTGATTTCGCTTATCGCGAGTATTTGTCAATTGATCAAGTTGGTTTTTCCCACCCGTTGTGTATATGCAGCCAATGTTTAATGGCCGCCTTTCACAACGCTATCGACTAGGAATTTATCCCTCACATTCATGGCCCGAGCAGATCTGCACGGGACTGATTTTGAACCATGCACTAAAGTGCTTTAAAATAGAAAATAAAATTGATCAATTGATAATGTTTATTTACCTAAATTCTTGTTACTAACAAAAATGATCATTTAAAGCCGAAGTCGTTAACTTTTTTATGCCAACCGACAACATTTCTTTATTTTTCATGGTAAAATTTCTTTACCGCCTACCAAAATTCCTATATTTCAATCCAGTATATGGGTGAAACAATTTCGAATAAGTAAAGAAGACAGCAAGGTCCTCTTCCTTTTAACACAAAATGCTTTGTTCATTGGTTAAACTATGCCGAAAATCATCAATTGTGAGGCAAAATTTTGTAAGATTTTTGGATAAAAGCAAAAATTGCCCACCGCCCACCATGGAAGCCTATACCGCCCACTTGTGCTACGGACCAGGTGGATGACCCGTGATTTGAAGAAAAGTATTTTTCATATTAGATATGTTTGTCATATTTTCTACACCGAACTTTGTTGTTTCTAAATACATATATCTATTTTGTAAATTTCAAATATAATATAAATCTGCTCAACATTGACACGTGCCAAACTATCTTTCGAAAACAATTGCTCTTAAAATAATACGATAAAGAAGATTTATGATTCTTTTATATGTTTACAAATGAAAATTTATGAGCTTTATTTTTCTACCCATCAAAAGATTAGAAGGATTCTGAAGATTGATGTGCCGTAAACACAACATAACTATTTTATTGTAAAATATTCGTGATTTCATTAGCTCACTTATTTTTACAACCTCATTATGCATCATCAAGTCAAAGTAGCTTTTTCAAACAAGAGTCTTATTGCTCCGAAAACAACGCATGTGTGGATCTTTTCCAGTCTTCAAATACTACTAATAGGGCCGTGAAAATAAATCTCACCTAAAATTGCCACTGTAACAAACAAAAGATATTAAATGAATAACGAAATGCCGGTGTTGATTCATTCGCCTGATATTGCGATCCAAATTGGTAGTAATAATTCGATTTTTTGATCAAGTTGTATTCTTCTAAGTAAAAATGTACATGAAATATGGTTACGAAATTCATTTTTGCCTATTTCCATTTACTGATGTTACCCTGCATCGTTGAAAGGCATTGGAATGGCCTGTCATAGAGTCCATTTGAGTGATTTTTTTTTAAAATTTATTTGTTAATCATTACATAATCAAGGTGAAAAAAAAAATATTCCTGTCTCCGGTCTGTGGTGCAGTGTTCAAAGTCGTTGACTTCCGTAACGGACCACCCGACACGTACAAAAACGACAAGTCATTTTTAATTTAATTTGGAAATGATTTTATTTATTTTCAAAATTATTAATTAAAATTATGATCGCTTTCGTTAATTAACAACTGACTCTGTAAAAATATGAAATATCTAACGTGTCCTTTAATTCCTCTATACAAATTTCTACCTGTCTGTCCTAAATAATAAACATGGCAGTCTCCACGACGAAAACAATCGATACCACTTTGTGGCTATGATTTTCCACGATCTTTACTGTTCAATAATATTTTACTCTTACAAAACGGAGATTGTAAGTTATGTGGAAACAAGTCAGCTATCTTCGATGTAGTTTCTTCTAAATTAAATAAACGTGTGAAGATGCTTCCTTATACGAGGGATTTAAATGCATAACCGCCTTTCTCCACAAAGTCAAATTGTTCAGCAATCGAAAAAAACGATTTTAATCTTCAAGTATAATATTAGAATAATTTGCAAAGGTAACACAAAACGTTTGTATGGTTGAGAGGGCGATAGGTCAGTGTTCCCTGGCTCGTGATTTGTGCATTTAGATTGGGCGGTTTTGAACTTCACATATGGTGGAGAGAGGCGGTTATGCATTTGATCGTCATTTTAGATGTCGATTTTAAATGGCTTAGAGGTAATTTTTCGTTGGTTTGAAGATTGCAGGGCATAGAACGTAAGAACCGGATCATTAATCAATCATTATCTCAAAAATGATAATATATGGATAGAAGCGGTTATGCTTTTACACCCCTCATATAGGCATATTATACAACGCCTTTCCGCCAAAACTTGTCAGTCAACATTAAAAAAATAACTGACTCTAAAATTGGCAATATTCTTATAGACTTCTTTTGACGTAGTCCACGTGGATCTTGATGCTGATTCTTGTCTCCTGGGCTTTATTAAGATAGTATATAAAAACGCAAAATAAAGTTGTTATATATTATCTTTTATCGTCAATTTTAATTAAAAACATTATTTTTTCCAACGTTTCAAGGGATTTAATACGTTCATATTATATTTTTAATATTGACATCAAATTTAATTTGCTTACAAAATGTACTATAAAACATGTCGATGTCTAATAAAATGTTTCGTGTAATTGACGATTACTGACATGGAATATATTCCTTTGGAAAAATATGTAAAACTAACAGTTCTGCCAAGGACCTAAACTGACATGTAGAATTAAAATTCTTTGCTATTTTTTCACCGTTTTAAAATAACTATTTCGCTTGAAATGGGCTGTACCGAGGGCAACTAATAATCAACTACAGCCACATTCTTTGATACTCGCCCATTCCTAAAAAAAGTCGAGCCACTGAATAAGCAACCAGTAAAAACAAATCAAGTTAAGATACTTCTAGGAAGGTGCTATATTTTAAATTATTAAACATGGTAAAAAATATTTATTTAATTGAATGAATTTTCAATTTTCGTTCTTCATTTATTTGATTTTGTCGAAGCGGGTAGTTTTGATATTAAATAAGTAATCTCAGAACTAAAACTATGTACGTCTAGAGTTATGAATTAATGAAGCGTATCGAATAATTGAGTTAAAAACTCTATGTATTATCATCTCGATCATAATTAATGCAAAACCTTACTGGCATGTATATTTTTATTAGATTATTCCGCTATAGAAAATATTTTTAGACTTACGCTTCAAATATTCATACAATAATAATTATTTCCAGTTGATTTATCACTTGAACGAGATTGACGTTAATCTTATATATAAAACCGAAACGGCGTATGTATATATGTCTGTAATTCCCTTATGCATTGTTTTTGCAAGTTGCCATAAAAACGAATATGAAAGAAAATATGTTTGAATTTTTATCGGCGAAGACATTTAGTAAAAATGTAATAAATTAGTCTTCTGCCAACCTTTTCCCGGCTTTTATTAATATAATAATGTTTATTATTTACGTGAAGGTAATATTTGACATTTCTTTGACAGCGAATTAGATTTTTTCCTTGAATTTGGACATTTTAATGGGCGAGAATAGGGCGTCATCAAATTAAATAAAGTTTGTGATTTTATTTTAACTCTATTTTGGATGTTAGATTTTGTGATATAATTATGTCGAATGATATAACATTAAATAATTATTGGTCGCTTAGTCCGAGCGACGCCGGGTAGCAATTTTATTTCTATATAAAAGAAAGAATTTTAATACAAATTAAACACAATGTGTAATAGCTTTAATTACCTATCGAAAATGTATGCAAACTTAATTCTAATCCAGATATAAACAACAAAACAATCTGGAGAGGTACAAGATTAATATTTTAATGTTTGATATTTAAAAAAAAACATCTAAATATACCTACACATTTTTTGTACCACTTCCGCAAATATTTTATTATTACTAACACCGGTTTCGCTCATTACGAGTAAATCAATTTATGATAAACTTATTCAAAAGCATTGTCAATATAATATAAAATTAAAAATAGCTTGTTTTATTCCACGTATTGTGAAACAAATAGTGACACGTGTTTCGCCTTTCAGACTTATTATTGCAAGGCTATTTTAGTAATAAGGATGAAACAAAGTATATGTATTCATTTAAGATTTCGACTGAAACTTGATGGAATTTCAATATCTGATTTTAATCGATTTAATTTGTACTTTTCTATAAGTTTTGTAGCTACAAAAGTTATCTTTTCGCACGATTTTATGCATTTATTTACATATACATACATACTATACACATAATATAAATTACAAATTTTAGCCATAAGAAAAGAGAGAAAAAACATAATAAAATCATATTAGAAATTTTCAAAGATGTCAACCGAGTGAGTTCCGACAAAATCAACTTTTATTCATAAAATATAGTATTCGTCTGAACTCACTCACGTCAATATGAAATATGTCGGCATCCGAAGCAATGCCGTTTAAAATTGTTAAAGCTCTTCCCAGCGGCATTCCCATTGGCAGACTGGTTCTACCCCTTGGAAGAACAAACAACTCATGTTCACGATTCCTCAAAAAGTTATCAGGAACATTCAATTCAACATTCTCAAGAATGGTGGAATTCTCATTTTGGTCTTGGATAAGCCGAAAGAAATATAATGCCAAGTATATTTCTCTTCGAGCATTCAAACTATTGAAAGTGAGCATGCCTAAGAGAAAGTCGGTTGGATAAAGCCATGGGTAGTACCCATATGTCCTCATATAGAGAATTCTCAAAAATTTCTTCTGAACCCTCTCCACCATAAGAACACATTTCGCACCCCTCGATGCCCAAATAAAGACAAGATAGCTAATTTATTTATTTTACATAATGCCTTTCTACCAAGAAGTGATATTCCTACGGCAAAACTCTCAAAGAACATAAAGGGTCTTTTTATAAGGACGCTTAGTTTTGAAATGTAAATAAAACAAGTTGTTTGTGAGATTTCGACTAAATTTTAATTTCATTTGTAAGTATATTTTACGGCATTAAATATGGAATATAGCATCAAATGTCTGCCAATATCCATTCATTATAAAATGGGCCATGTCGCTAAAGTTGACTTTTTTGACAAATTTGGGTAAACTTCCAACTGCTCCAGAACCCAATCAGGCGTTGTCTGTGGTCGTTTACCTGAAGTTCCTTGGTTAGTTGGATTTCATACGGGTGCAGACATAAGGCCCGATTCAAAATTCGCCAAGTTGAAGTCGCAGAAAAGCCAAGTTTTTGTGAACAACGAGAAATAAGTTGCCTTGGGTTTTCCTGTACACTTTCACACACAGCAGCAATGTTTTCACCAGATATTGTATTTTGATGACGTACAGGTAGGTGTTGGCCGATTATTTACCAAACTGGTTGACTCAAATTTGGCCACTAAACAATGAATAATCTACTCAGCAGGACAAAGTAACATATTTTGAGCGTCCCTATTGAAATACCCTTTATAAGGAACACAAGACTCGAATACGTGAATTATAATTATTCAGAAATCACGTTTACAGACTTTGCGTTTCAAACGTTTACGATTTTTGAGACAAAGCATTCGAAAACCTTTCACATATCTGTAGAACAAAAAATACCTCAATATCGATTGGTCCCTTAGCTATTAAAATTTCATAATTCACCCTTATCCCTTCCTGTATAATTAAAACATTCCAACCCCTAATATGGGATAGGAATACTTGATGACTATTATATTCACGAATATGTAATTATTGAAATACAATGTGATTAAAGTGTTTCTTGAAATATTCAATACAATGGTTATACCTGTAAGGCGCTTTGTTGTAATATACTTTAAGGGCTCAAACTATAAATATAAACTGAGTCGTATAGAATCAAAAAGCAAAACTATCCACTATTCTCCTTTACAAAAAAACATGAAAAATGTTTTGCTGGCTTTTGAACTTAAACCACCCTTTTCTTTTTTTGTCTTCCATTTCTGCTCCCAATTTGGAACATATGTACTCGTCATAGAGTTTATATCAACAAATGTTTTTTCGACGAGAACTGCTTGATTCTCATTTGCTCAACCTCTCATTTTCGAAGAGTGTAGGGATGTTAAGGGTACGAGTAGAGACTCCAATTACTCGACTTTTCAACTACTCGAGTATCGAGTAGTAAAATTTCAAAATACTCGAGTACTCGAGTATACTCGAGTAGTTTCAAATGTACGAAAATTTATATTTTTAATTCGAATTTGTGTATATTTATAAATTACAAATAATTAAAGAAACTTATTGAATATTACTAATACATTTATTTCCATTTATGCAACATATATTTCAACAATAATAGAGAATTAAGCGACCCAAATTTTAAATTGGTTTGATGTTTTTCTTTATAATTCTCGCAGTAGAAAAAACTTCGACGATTATTATTAAAACGAGTATTACTCGAGTATTTTTCAAAATACTCGAGTATCGAGTACTTGAAAAATGCAACAGTATACTCGAGTATCGAGTTCTTGATACTTGAATTGGAGTCTCTCGGTACGAGGACTGGGTCAGGACAAGTGAATAGCTAATCGCTGACTATGTGTCACTTTTTGGGATCGAAAAGGTGGGAAGGGATTTAACAACACAAACACCCATTGTTTCTGAGCAGAATCGATTTATCGAGTGAAAAAAGTCTGCTCGTACCGGGAATAAAACCCGGGTGGTCTGACACGGTATACAATGACGTTGAACACTGCACCACGGACAGGGCAAACACATCCTATAAAAACCTGAAACTTTAAATTTGTATGAGCGGCCACATTGCAACATCACTAGAAAGTAGGATTGACCTAACCATTATATTTTAAGTTCAAAATTCGTGAACAGTTCTGATTTTGATAATACGTCACCATCATTTTCATCATTTTACGTTTTTAACCACATTTACATCATTTTTATACACATATTTTATTGCTAACCATACACTATGGAACAGAAAAATAATGTGACGGCATTAGTTCAGTTTTGAAAAATATTGGATAGTTCTACTTTTGATACGATACGACTAAACTATTTATTATAAGAAGATATAATATATTTTGTAACATACCATATACCTTAATGTTAATGCTTATTTTAATAAATATGTAAATTTAATATTTCAGTTAGTTACCGTGGTCTAGTCACTAGTGGTAAAAGCAATAAGCAACAATCCAAGCTCGTTCTAGCAAGTGTAATGGCAGATATTATTTATTTTCTGTCGTATCTTAGACCAGTGCTCTGCAACCTGAGGTCCGCGGACCGTCACCGGTCCAAAAAATTGTCATTTTTGAAAATTTTGATGACAAAATAGCAGCAACATATGGCGTACTAACAATTTATCTTTATTTTTTTAGATTCAATAAACAAAATTATACGTAGCATTTGACTTCACGTTTCACATGTTGCTTTATGAATTGGTTATCCAAAGCAAACATGCGCAGCTCTCGAATTGCAACAGGTTCCGTTTCGACACTTTCGAGTCTTTGGACGAAAGTCAAAACGGCTTAAAGTCGAATTTCATACAAATAAAAAATTAAGCGACATACAATACGTCCAATTTTGACCTTTATATGCTTCACTGGGGTATAAAATAATTGATCGAAACTCAAAAAAATATATTTTTTATTATCTGACAATACTTGGCGGAATATCATTAAAATAAATAAATATTTTTTTAATACTTATTCTCTATTTAATTTATTAGATCATGACTGGTCTTTGTCATGGCGATTATTTAATAAACTAAATGTGGAATAAGTACTGATACCGCCCTATATGTTAGGTCATCAGAACTCTCTCGAACGATCTATTTTTCACCTCAGTCTATGAGCTTAAGTCGATATCAGGAAATAAATTCATTCTAATAATACTCTATATTGAAATCTATAGCGATTCAATATAAAGTAATTTTAAATTTGTATAACTGTTGTTTAACTTTAAAGTGAATTAAATTGGTTATGTATAACTGTGTATTTAACGTGTAATAAATAAGTATGTGCAAATCGCGCATCCTGATTCTTATCCTCCGATCCCAAAATTCCACTCACCAAGTGTCGAACCGGAGGTTCTCTCTCATTTAACGAGAGAGCTGAATCAATTTCGTCTCAGTACTAACAACGTTTTTATTATTATTTTTTTCCTACTTTTACTTTCCTGCTGAAACTATATGTGGAGTCCACTAAGCGGGCTCCTAGTTTCCTGGCTATTTTTATTGCTAGGGTGGATACAGACTAAGTCTTTGTTTCCCTTTCCCGCATGTAAGCTAGCTAAGTATTGACTCTCTAAAAGATTCCGTCAGCTGAGCGCTTTGTGTGGGGAAAACACTTACGAGTATTAGATTTAGTGTTTTTTTTACTTATTTATACTCCACCGTTGTCGAAAAGTCGTAATTCGAGAGCTGACTGTTAGTTAATACATGCATCTGGTTGACGCCAGTCCACGCATGTAAAAAGGTTGAAGAACACTGTCTTAGATTAGACCGAATTTATTTTGAAAATTTTTCAGTGAATGTACTCTTTTTATTTCACCGTTTCGTTAATTTATAAAACAATTCAAAAACATTTTAATGTAAAACAATTAAGAATTTAGACTGAAGGTGCTTGATGGAATTTGAAGATCAAATTTAAATTTTGTACTTTTCTATGATTTGTTTCGATAAAGACCCGGTTTCACCTTTAGGAATCTTCTGGCATTTGAGGTGTATGAGTGAATTTAAACTGACAATAACTTCACCCGAGTCGTAAGTGACAAAACTCGTGGTAAAGTACAAAATTGAAACAATTCGAAAGTTAAGTATATTGGATTTTAAATAAGTGTGTGCTGTTTCCCAACAAGAATATTGATCGTTTAAAAATCCGCTGTTGAAATAATAAATTAATGTTGAAAAATTTTTTTGTCCTGTAATCAAAAATATTACGAAAATATTTATTTGACCGAGTAATACTGATGTCCTGTTTTTCTGAGTTGAGCAAATGACTTGTCGAGAATAATACGCATCTTTCAAATAGCTAGCGAACAGTATACCATCTGAACTCGTGAAATGGCGTGACACATAAATATTAAATTAAAAATGTTGTTGTTCAAGAAACACAAAAGAATTTATACTACTTATTTCGAAATCATTGTTCCAATTTTTTGAAGCAGAATTATAAATAATGAAATAAATAAGATTTTTTTTCGCAACCGTATTACAGCAAAACGTGAGGCGTAAAATTCCTTTTTATGAAGACAGTGACGAATTTTTTTTAATGATTGTCTTTCTTCCTTTAATACGAATTACTGAGAATGAAAATAATGTACATTGATATTCAACGAATCTTTTCAATCAATCAAATTCTGGTATCCATCAAAAAAAACTGTCAAAATATTACTTATAACTAACATATTTATTTAACCCTCGAAAGACAGTCAATGAAAAATAACGTGTGATCCGAAAGTGGGGTCTAAAAATACCTAAGTGCTATGGCTTTATTGGCATAGATTGCATTAACCCTTTAAACGCCAAGCCGATTGCATGGATTTTTGTCTCACGCCACCATATTCAACCATAGATTTTACAATGAAAAACCACGTAACATATATTTTGTTTTTAAAAGAAAAGTGAAAAAAAAATCCAGGGATATTTACTATGTATAATAAGATGCAAGCCCTAGTGACATCTGTTAGCTTAACCTCAAATAAAATAAAAACGGCTAAACGTATCGATATTTTAACAATCGCATTGCCTTGATATTCTGTGTCTCCATAAGATTCCATTTAAAAATACGATATTTATTCATAAATAAACTCGTAGTGGCGTTTGCGTGCCTGCACGCGTGGCGTATGAACGGTTAAAAAATGTAAGATTATGCTTTAACGTATCTTTATACATCGTTCCAAAAATAAACATAAAAATCGATTGTTTTCCTTTAATTATTCATATTTTAAGTCGCGCATGGACGAACAAGCATTTCGTGTTCATGACAGACTGCCCTTAATCAAAACTATGAGTGTGAGCGCTTATCTACGCCTTTTAATGTTAAAAGCATCAAATTGATTTGAAACATACGTTTAAACGAGGTGCGATTGAAATAAGATAACGTTATCTTATCGGGCAGTAAAGTTTGAATCCTGGCAATTTGTAGCGACGATATATCGTATCGTTTCATTAAAAACTTTATAGCCATTCGATAATTTTTTTTTAACTTTCACAATTTTTCTGTAAATATCAGTACCGGCTGTTTTCATCGCGAGCATTGCCATCTGTTCAACTGAAGCTACAAATTATTAATAACTTTAATAAGAGTTCATATCGAAATCAATATTTATAAAACTCTCACAGCTTAAAGTCAAAATAGTTCATGAGAAATTCCGTATTAATTTATTGTGTGGGCCGCAATAGATGTTATTTTGGGACACGTGATATGTACCGCTACTATCTAATGATAAATATGTATGAAACTTAACATACTTGGCATGGGTAAGTGGAGCACAAGTGAACTAGGATCTAAAGCACGTGTACGGAGAAGTCTAAAAAACATCCTGGAAAACTACATAACAGATACCCTTAACGGAGATGTTTTAACCGTTGACTGGAATAAACTAAACGTTCAAGTTGTTTTGCTAGCCCTAAAAGCTCGCTCTAATCATTTCCGCATAAGAGATAAATTATATAGAGAGTGCTTCATCGATTTTTTAATATAAGAGAGAGTCAAAATGTCATCATAACAGTCTTGAGTGTCATAAGTGTCTTCCAAAATAAGCTTGTTCTAATATATTTAATATAAAAAAAAACCTTTATAGCAGTATAAAAAATCATGTAATATGTCAATGATTGGCAAAATACTAACTTTCAACGAACAACTCAAACTTCCAAACTCACCATTGTTATACCCATAAATATCATTAATCACAAACTTGAAGTCAATCAATTCAATAATAATAGGTCGGATAAAACCCTTGATTTATTTATCGATATTTTTATGTTATTATCTGGTACCTTTTAAGGTGTCCACTGTCAATACTTGGTGGATTGGCATTATAATGAAAATAATAAAACATTTTTAGTACTTTTTATAAATGTTTCGTTGTTTTCTTATCAGTTGACAATGCTCACCATGAGCGAAACCGGTTCTGATCCAATAAAATGTATGTGGAAAAAGTACTAAAAATGTTTGATTATTTTTATTATTATCTGGTCATTAATATTTGCATTCAAAATACCCTATAATTATAACTCCCACATAATTCATTGAAACTCAATTACATCAATTTTTTGCTAATTCATATAGATTACGCTAATAGCAATCAAACTAAGTGATCTACTTTATTTTTGTATATAGACGATAAAAACTGTTTACTACGCGTAGGTTCAAGTAAATCCGTGCACTGGACTTGCCTGAAGATGCCGTAAGGCTAAACCTGAGTTGTTAGCGACAAAACTCATGGAAAAGTACAAATTTCAAACGTTTCAAATTTAATGCCTTGAAGTCATTGTTAAAAACTTAAAAAGTAATTAGTTGTAACTTATAAAGAATGATATTTGTTGAACAGATGATGTATAATACATAGCGAATTTATCTGAATAATTTTGATAGACATTAGATATGGCCGAACACATCAAGTCAATTGCTCTCTCGGACTCATTCTTAGTGATTCCTTCATTCGATCCATAATCATTACCAACGTAACGGAAATAAATGATTCTGTGATCGCAATTCCAATTGGCTACTCTGCGATTCGATTTGTTTTCTCATTCTGCCTGTCATCGACAAGGCGATGTAAGAGTGGGAAAATAAATAACCGTGGCGTAAAAATAAGTACTCGTGGCTCATTTATTTTCTGGCTTAGTACGGATATTCTAGATTTTTTTCTTAATAGTGATACGCCATTTTAGTCTGTATATGAGTGAAAAAGTATCTCCATATATTATAAATTTCTACAGTGTCTAGGATTGAAACTATTTTTCGATCAATGTTTTCATTCTTTCAACTTTTTTTTTAATTTAGCAAAAATTAACAGGACAGATTTCATATTATATAGAGTTTAAGTATAAAAATATCACAGGAAATCAGGGCTGTGGAGTCGGAGTCGGAGTCGTCGCGGCGTTTTGGCCGGAATCGTACTCGGAGTCGGAAATTTTGAAAGGTTCAATTTTTTATTTTTGGATTTAAAACGTCAAATTTGGCTTTTGGCCGCATTGATAGGGTTGATATTTAATTGAATACACATAAATAGGAAAATTAGGGGAAAAAAAGTGACTCTATTTAACTTTTTTTAGTCGGAGTCGTGTTTTTGGTCAATGTTGAAGTCGGAGTCGGACTTTTTTGACCGACTCCACAGCCCTGCAGGAAATTAATGGTGTTATTATGAATATTTATTTCACATAAGAATACATCTACGAACTACGAACATAAAATTTTTATAATAAATATTTTTACTCAAGTTGAATCTTCAAAAGGATACGTAGAAAAAATCCACTATTTAATTATTACTTTATTGATTGAATTTGTAGAAATCCACGATAACACGGTGAAAAAATGTTCATTCTAAATTTCTCAATGTTCTTTCGCCCAATTCGATATACTCCTGCCTGTCTGTCCGATGTATATCGATCTGCACGAGCCGCATGACATCTTTATCCGCTTCCGTCTATACTAAGCATATCTTTACTATTTTTAAGGTGGGTGACGAAATTGTTATTAACTTTAAATCAGCGATGCACAACCTGCAAAATAACAAACATAAACCACTTTTTGCATTCAGAACTTTTTACGGACGATGGAAGAACAATATAAAACAAGAAAAAAATTTACCCGTACGGCCGTCGAACTATATGAGAATTGATAATCTGGCCCATCTCCCGAAAAGGTTTTGCATTACTGCTTTAAATACTAAATTATTTTATCTTTACTCTCTGATACGGGAAGTTGAATAATATGCCAATTACCAGACATCTAAAAAACTCTCCAAAGAAATACCATATTATTTATTAAAAATTAATGCGACAGCATAATATCCCATTATGACTTAGCACATTTTTCTAATGAGCTTAAAAAATGTTCCTAATATTATTTTACTTTATCCTTAAAACTTTCTCGCAGTTTTAAGAGATATTTGCTCAAGTTGCAGCTTCAAAGAGAAGAAAAAAGCTCTAAGTGTTACCCTTTAAAAAAATAATAATTAAAATTAATAGCGGGCGCTCAAACACCCGGGGCTATAAACAACAGTCATTTCTCAAAACATAATTATGTGCGACAATGAAGTTTACAAAGAAAAGCACACAAGCGTTAAATAAAGTGGCAGAGGGAAGGCTTTTAATGTTTCATATTATTCTGTGCCTATTCAAACAATAATTATACTAATGAAATACATACAAGACTGACTGTGATTTGAAAGAAATTGTCTTTTTAATTTTAATTCAAATAGACAATTGCCTTAATATTTCGACTTCGTCAAATTACTGCAAAAGAGACTTTTTATGAAAACCACTCGACAGGAGAAGAAAAAAAACACTGAAATATCGTTATTATTATTCTCTCTACTTATTCTTATCGACTCTGACTCCAGCATTTACCAAAAACACGACTCCGACTCTGACTCCAACATTGACCAAAAACACAACTCGGACCCGAATAAAAAAAGTTACATTTTGTCACTTTTTTTACTAATTTTCCTATTTATGTGGATTCAATTAAATATCAACCAACCAATCCGGGTAGTGGCAAAATTTTACATATTACATGCAAAAATAAAAAGTTCAAGCTTTCCAATATTTCCGACTCTACAGCCCAGCTTTTAACCAATGCGTGGGGTCGGAAGTCTGAACTTTTTATTGATGCAAATAGAATGTATAATTTGGCTATTGTCCAGATTGATTGGTTGATATTTAATTGAGCACACAAAATAGGAAAGGTTGGAAAAAAAACGTGACGAAACTAAACTTTTTTTATTCGGACTCGTGGTTTAAGTCAATATTGGAGTCGTGCTTTTTTTAACCACTCCACAGCCTTCTTTTATAAGAATTTTTATACAATAAAAATATTTAAAGTAGTAAACGGGCCCGTGGCGCAGTGGTTAGCGTCATTGGCGTTCGTAATGTCTTCGCGCTTTCGAGTCTAGGTACGAGTCATTTTTTCAGTCGGTTTATCGATTCTGTTTGAAGGCATGGGTGTTTGTGTCGTTTAAAAAATCATTGAGCGTGCGCGTGTCATTGTCACGACGTGACACGTAAATTAGCCTCTCTTTCTACCGCGTTGACATTCGTATGTGACCAAACGTGCGGTCAGAAAAATGAATGGTCATTTCTCGCAGAGAGTAGAAACAATTCACAATGAATATAATATATCAAAATTGCACGCGTATGATTGAATTATTGTGAATTTATCCCTGAATTTAGTACTGTTATAATGAGTATAAACTACTTCGGTAAGGAACTGTTAAACAATCACTGTTTTCTATCGGAAGTTTTCCTGCTTTGAAAATTAAAGCAATTATTCTGTAATTTGAGACAAATCTCTATTTAATCCAAATACAGTTAACGGATCGTAACAATTCAACATAATATAATACACACGCTTTGTCTATGGTTTGGTAACATAACGTCTGTCTAAGTTTTCGGAAACGATGTGTACGTTTGTAAAACCTCTCGTGACGTAATATAACGTAGCATAACGTAACATAACGTATACAAAATACCATCACACTTGCGAAAATCTATAACGATTCATACTAAATTGAAGTATCGTAATACCAGTTCTAAAAAGTGGCGTTCGTTGGATGTTAATTTTAGGTGTGCTGTAAAAAATAATCAAAACGTACATTTTTTTATTTTTTACTAGCTTTGATCTTCTAAAATGCTTAAAATTTTCTTAACACTTCCAAGTTGTTTTATTTCACAACTTTATATTTAAATATGAGTACATTGAGATAGTCAAAATGATTTAAATTGTATGTCTAAATCAACGAAAACTAAATCAAAAAATTCTGAAGAAATATTTCATCAGGACGAATTTGTATTTATGGGAACTTTTCTATATTAACTTAGCCTTAAACTCACATAGTATAATATACTGTAAAAAAACCTCTAAGCTAGATAAATTATTTTTCTAGTTGTTTCACATTACCGGTTAGACAAATCTGTTATCCAAACACAACTAATAATATTGAACCTTTGAAGTTTTAACTATTAATTCTTGGTGGAAAGATATAATACCTTGTTCGAGCTAAATATCACAAAAGAAAATATTTCCTGATAAGAATTGATGTTCACTGAACGCCAAAATCAGTATTCCTTAGTGTTGTTTCATTGTAAGTCTTTAGCTGAAAGCATCTTTTTGCTATGTCCACTCTTGAAGCATATGGACTACTCACGTGGTTTATCTCAACATTTAGATTTTCTTCTGAAGAACTGCTTGTGACTCAGTTGCTATACCTCTCTTTTTCTAAGAGAGTAGGGTATAAAAAGATACGAAGACAAGGGCAGGACTAGTGGTTAGGTAATCGCTCTCACTATGCGTCGCTTTTTGGGATCGGAAAGGAGGGAAAGGATTTTTAATAACACAAACACTCATTGCCTTCGAACAGAATCGATTTATCGACTAAAAATAGCTGTTCGTACCTGGGATTGAACACGGTTGGTCCGTCACGGAAGCCAACTGCATTGACCATTGCAAAAGAGCTTTATTAATACATTTTCAATGTATGTAGATTAAGTGCGGAAATATATTTAATCAAGTGGTGGAACATCACGTTTCATTGATCAACCATCAATAAATCTTATATATAAAACCGAAACGGCGTATGTATGTATGTGGGTCTGTAATTCCCTTTTGCATTGTTGTTGCAAGTTCAAACAATCGAATTGATTTCGCTCACGAAAGTTTCGACGGTAAATTTGTTTTGTTATCAATGTGTGTGTAGAGACTCCAATTACTCGAGTATCGAGTAGTACATTTTAAAAATACTCGAGTACTCGAGTAGTTTCATATGAACCAAAATATCTTATATATAAAACCGAAACGGCGTATGTATGTCTGTGGGTCTGTAATTCTCTTTTGCATTGTTGGTCATTAAGTTGCCATAAAAACGAATATGAAAGAAAATATGTTTGATTTTTTATCGGTGAAGAAATTTAGTCAAAATGTAATAAATTAGTCTTCTACTGAACTTTTCCTGCTTTATTAATATAATAATGTTTTTATTTACGTGAAGATATTATTTGACATTTCTTTGACAGCAAATTAGATTTTTTCCTTGAATTTGGACATTTTAATGGGCGAGAATGGGGCTGTCAATATATGAAAGGGGCTGTGAAATGTCAATGCCAGTCTGAAATGTACATTTTAATTCCATTTTAATTGACCTAGACTTTTGAATTTACAAAAAAGTTGTTTCAACTTGGCCCGTCTGAATTTACGCGCCGAGGTGAACATAACCCCAAACTGGTCCGAGCCAAGCCGGGTTCGAATACTAGTTATATATATGGCTAACTAAGTCAGATAAGAAATAACAGTTTCAATATTTTAAGAAGCTGAAGCTATAACGCATTATAGTAACGTTCCAATATAATTAATGAGTCTAAAATTTTCTCAAAAACATACAAACAAAATGAAGGAATCGCAATATGCGGGGAAAGCTAATATTTAGTCACCACATCCTGATAATACAGCCTTTTCCTTCAAAATTGTTTGACTTGAAAATGCCTTATCTGAAAACATATTACGAAAATTAGGTTAAGAACTGGCACACAAAAAAGCACGTAGCTCATTTGCCATATTATATTATAAGCAGGCTTTGACATTGATTTTGATGTCAACAAACATACTGATACACCAGACTCTTATAAAAAAATAATACACGAGATTCACAATTGTGTTGAACGAATGTTGCCACAACTTCAAGTTAAATACAAAAGGATTTGTAATTGTATTTACCGAATTCTATCATATATGTATGTATATGAATTTCAGAATTATCTATGGTTGACTAACGGAGTTAGCAGAATTCCTGAGTTGCACTGCATCTGCACACTTTTTTTATTAAATTTATTTGACAAAGTTCTAAGATTTTCATCATTATTTCCATCATTAGATCTTTATGATTATTATTTCTCAGAGTTGTGAAAAAATATGCTTAAAATAAGGAATTTGAAACATTTTTACTTACTCATTGTTGCAAGTGAATTTTAATCAATCGAAACTTCAAACTATCATATCTAAAAACAGTGTCAAGAGCAGTTACAACCTTTTCAATGTAAGGTGTCGAATTGTGGTATATTTTCAATACGTGGAATAATTTTTGGTTTTAAATTTTATATTAGAAGGATTTGTATTTACCAAACAATAGATGAAATCTTAGAATTCTCTTCATGAAAAAAAGCAAAGTTTATTTAACCGGTATTGTTTTTCGTCAAACTCAAACTAGTTTATTTCAACTCAATATTGACAACTGTGAAATTGAGTCGATACCGAGATATTTAACGTTTACTCTGACAACTCGCAGAACTAAATCTTCAATTGGTGACCTAGCATATAAGTTACTGGCAGAAACCACAGAAACTCAATATGGCAAAGTCACGAACGTATTTTACCAAACCTTCTAGCTTAAGTATCAAAATGATATCTACCCGGGAATAGGTATTGAAAAGCTGTTTATTTCAAATACCAATACCGGTATGGTTATTTGAAATAAACAGCTTTCCTTTTGGTATAAATTAATACACAACATGTTAATTACAGACAATTAAGATGACAAGTGACGAAAAGATTAGTAATACTTTATTTCGATTCTTTATATTAAAAAACGGTCAATCTTTGTCAGCTCCGTGGTAAGAGCTTTACTCTATCACTCATGGTTGAAGTCCCGGCAAGGTGAATACCATCTTTAAGACATCTAAGATCGTAAAACGAACGTTAATTCAATAATGAAACTATTTGCAAATGGCGTTTGCTCACCAAAAGCATCTAAAGACTGTCCAGGTTGTTCAGAATAAGTCATTGAGGCAAGTATGTGATGCTCCATGGTTCGTGCGTGGTTCGCTGTTACACAGAGATTTAAGTGTGCTCACTATTCGCGAATTCATTCGTGAAACCTCTAAAAAGCTTCATAAGGCTGTGGGCCTTCACGATAACCCAACAATCTCTTGCTTGCAGAATTATGACGAGAAGGCCTCAGACAATCGATATCGGCCGAGAGCTATTCTTCTCGATGACCCTCCCTAGGTAGAGACGCAATATTAAACTTACTTACTTAAACTGTAGCGATCGCGCCCTCCTGTCGGAAGCGATGGGAAGGGAATGTCAACAAATAAAATTCAAGAGTTAAAACATTTAGAGACGAAGGAGACTGGAAGAACTTTGGCGCTAACACGCCTTAGAACTTGATGCTCCGTCAAACTGGGTAACCGGACAAATCAGAACATGACTTTTCAGAACATGACTTTTCAGAATATGATAATTCAGAACATGACTTTTCAGAACACGACTATTCAGAACATGACAATTCAGAACAATCGGCCTACCTACGGACAGCGTCCGAGCGCGCTCGCTTTATAATATTGGTTTTCACATACATATTTGTCTATATACAATTTACCAATTATGAATAGGGCTGCCACAACAAGAAAATAACTGTAATTATGAGATCGCCGAAATTAAAATAAATGTTTACTAACTATTGTAGTTAGTTCGCGTGCATTTTAAAATTCATTCGTTGGGCTGGCACAAATATGTATATATATATATACGTATGTGGGATCTGGCGGTGGAGTCGGGCAAAATAACGAAGGTTTTAGTTTTATAATACGTCTTTATTTATTAACAGTCTTAACACCGGCTTATTCTGGCGGAAAAAATATCATAACAAAAAAATCTTTTTACACGCTTCTCAAATATCAAGAGATAAAGATGATGCTCTAGAAAATTTAAAGGGTTGATAATAAAGATACAAATGAAATATAACGGAATCGAGCCGAAGAGAAAAGTGGCATCACAAATGACATGTATGCGTCCAGTGCTACATAGATCCGAGGCTGATATAATAAAAATCCAAAAATAATAACAAACTTATATTAAACTTTGCTCTTTCTATTCAATGTTTTAGGGGTAGTTTTTAAACTATCAGAAAATGTGGTTATTGAAATTTTTTAGATGCCTTATTTATGCAACACTAGAGTTTGATTTTTAAAAGTTCTACTATTATATAAAAACCATTTATCAAATAACTAATATCTCTTAATATTGTTTGCATTTAATCTCCTAAAATGTTTGCTGTATAAACGAAACCTTATTGACCTTTTCGTATGTGTATTTTTTTAATTATGACTGAAAGTATGCATGCTCAAAAAAATGTGGACGAAAGCTTAGTTCAGAAGTTCCCAACCAAGTAAGTGTCAGAACCTTCTACATGATAAAAAAAAGTCTTTTACAATTAATTCGTAGCAATAAATAATTTAATAAATACAGTTTTTCCAACGAGTTTCACTGTGACAATCTTTTCACATTTTTCAGCGGATAAAAAAAGATTTTTACCGATTTTAATCGCATAATAGACTAAATCATTTCTAATTTTCAAAAGTAAAACATGAACAAAAAAAAATGAATAATTTAAAATACAATCATTCAAGCAGTTAAAACCAAAATTTGAATCAAACTTAGGTTCATTATAAATTTAATAAGTTCAAAAAGAAATTAGTTTTTTTTACAAGAATAATTAAATCATGGAAAAATACAAAATTCAAACGATTTAAATTTAATACTTTCCATGTTGTATTTTCGATGTTTTTGTAGTCCGAATATACCTCTGAAAGAGGAGAAACACGTGTCACAGTTAGTAGCACAATTCGTGGAATAATCAAAGTTATTTTAAATTTTAGATTTAATTTTAAATTTGATAGCTTTTTCGACTCTGTGGCATTTTCAAAACTATTTCATTTATTTAAAATAATATAACTCTGTTACAAAGCATCTGTTGCAACTCCAATAGTTGAGAGACACTGAGGCATATCAGCCGATTAATATTACATTTGAGTTCCAAGGTACGAGCTTCATTGATCTTATCCGATACCACCCTCCGACTATTTCCATTTTCATCAAATGGGGTGAAAATGTAATATTCATTATTTTTTTGATTGGAAAATGGGACTCTTTCGGGTATCGAATCGCTGCGATGCTTTTGAGAATATGCTTTGAATTTAATGAAAGATTTATTTATATGGTCTTAGTAACTAGTATAAGAAGGACTACAAGGTTTTTCAAATTTTTTGACCATCTACTTAGTTTTTTTAACTGTCAAGGGATTTAGAATCACGCTGTACATACAGATTTGATGTTAATGTTAAAGCAAAGTTAAGTTAAGAGTTTAAAAAAATCTTAATCGACACAAGATATTAACACAATCATATTTCACAAATAACGATTTTTGACACATTTGTTTAAAATATGAACTCTTTGTCAAATATTTGTCGTGCTTTGTGTTATGATTACACATTCAGAATATGTATTTTATTCATTATTTTTTAACAATTTTCCTACATAAACAGTTAAGTAAGGAAAATAAAAAATGAGAAACTTTTTTATTTTGAACTCACTGATACGATCGGAATATAAAATAATTTCCTATAAATACAATGAAAAAACAAATTTTCTTTATATCAAAAGAAAAATAGGTATTTCCTCTATGGGTATAATGTTTCAATCATCAAAGAATTTTTTCATGAATAATAGATCTTTTTTTATTATTTACGTAGACAAAAATGAAATAAAGCAGGATCGTTTTTTTGAGAAATGATGCTATCTATCTCTGCAAGCTTACAATATAAAAATATGATTTCTTTCAAATACAATAATGCATGTTGTATTCTGGATGTGAATAAAAATCTCCTACATTAATAGCTTTTTCCGGTTTTCTAAACGTGAGTTTTATGAAACGCGAATTTTCCAGAAATTTTATACATATGAACGATTTTATATTTTCATTTCAAAGTCGTGTAAATAAAGCTATAAACCGACTTTCAAATTGAAAAGGAAATTATTTTAATACAAAATTTTTAATAACTATGATTATTCCACGTATTATGCTACTAATCAAAGGCTTCTTCGGACTTACTATGGCAAAGTTTGCTTTAGTTTGCTTAAGAAAAAAAATTGTTAAATTCAAAGGTATCCGATTACATGCTTGCCACAAAGATAATTGCTAAAGTATATACATTTAAAAAAAATTGAGTCAATATTAGACAGCGATAAGTAAACACGACTTAAATCACATTAAGAACAATTATTCCTGATGTAACGCTTTCGTTTATTGGACACTACAGCCAGTATCCGTTAAGGGTTTTACTTTTATTTTCCATTTAAAGCTGACAGCAGAAATAATCATAAGACAGAAAAAAGCTTAAATGTTTGCGGAAAAGATAGACACTATAGATCAGTGGTTCTCATGTGCGGCCACCAGAGGAATTTGCTGCGGCCACCAATAGCTTGATAGGTCACAAGACAACTAAACGCAAAAATTTTGTTCGGCCACAAGACATTTCCCTAAGACCACTGATGTTCCTAATGCGGCCACAGCCAAATTTTACGTGAGAACCACTGTTATATGTATATACTAGTCAATAAGTTGTGAGTCCATTTCGTAGGTCCCAAACAGTGAGTACATATGGTTGGGAAAGAATTTAATATCGTTAGTCATATATACTTCTAATATAGCTATCGTAAACTTTGTAAATGTATGAAGTAAACAAAGCAAATGACATCTTAAAATACCAATTTGTGATTGTTTGACGAAATGAATTATCACAATAGATTTTTTTAATTAAAACGTTCCTCAATTTTCAAATGATACAAAGTTTGCCCTGTTCGTATTTATTTGATATAAATAATAGTGCCTTTTCTTGGACAGGTAATTAATTTGGCTGTCAGTATATCAACACGATTTAGAAAACGATATGACTGGCTGATAAGAAATTCATCGTATTAAAAGAGTAATTCAGGTAGTATAAACCTTTCCTTCCTTACCATCCATTCCTTTTTACGGGAAGCAAGGAACAAACAAAGCAAACAAACGTCAAAACAAAGCAAACAAATAATTATACTACTTATGACTTAGCATTTCAAAATATTAACTAATGAGATGCAAACAACCAGGTAGGGTTGGGTTAAGCCCTTCAATTGGAAAAAATGTAAGCAGTGGCAAGCAAACTGTCCTATTAAGGATATTATTTAATACTATTTCTAGAAGTATTGAGGCTATTTTGCGCCTTCGGAATCCAAACTTGTCCAAACCTACCTATCCTTTGAATTTATTCATATGTTGTTATATTCGAAATAGATTCAAGCATTCGAGATATTTTCATTTTTATTCGATACTATCGAGTATAATCAGACACATTTTTTCGGGTATACGAATTTTACTCTTTCTTTTGAAGAATTTTCCGTGTTTGTCTCGCACATTCCGATTTTTCCCGGAACACATTTTTTCACCATTACAAACATTCACGATGTTGTAAAATAAGTTGATTATCAGGTTTTTCTACAATTACTAAGTTGTGCAAACAATTATAATATTAAATTTGAATCGTTTGAATTTTGTACTGTTTCATGAGTTTTATCGCTAACGACTCGGGTTTCAACTTTCGCATCTTCAGGAATTCTAAGTGCAAAAATGAAGTTCAAATTCATTCGTGAACTTAAAAAGGCTGAATATGCCTTATGGTGAATCTCGGGTAGTTAGCGACAACACTCATACTTACTATGCAGCGAATTAAAATCATTGAAAAATCATTTCGTATATCTTTCTTGACACAACAAGCAATTCATTAGAAAGTAAATATGTATTCAGCCAACGACTGAATGGAGAACACGAATAAAAAACCCCTTACGAATACTGACAATAATTGTTTACATATTAAGTGCATGAATGTACTTGAAATGCCTGAAGATGCCGAAAAGTTAAACTTGGGTCGTGAGCGACAAAACTCAAGGAAAAGTACAAAATTAAAACGATATTGAAATTCCATCAACCACCTTTAGTCGAAATTATTAATAATACTATTTCCACAATATTAATATATATATGCTATTCAATTTTCAATGTAGTCAAGTTAATAACTAGTCAGCTAAGTAGTTGCTAGACTTGAGGAATCAATAAAGCAAGACATTATTCTATTCTGTCGTAAGTTGTAAACTACTTTTGTTGAAATCAAACGTTCGGCATGAATAAACCATACAATTCAACAAGAACATTTACATTCAATTCAGTTGAACTTCTCTCACAAAACAAAACTAAATTCAAATATTGATTAAGTTATCGGTGATTACAATCATGTATTTCCTCAAGCAGTTTGTTAAGTAAAAACTTTTGGATTACATTTCATTAGAATTATATAGTACTAGTGTTCGAACCCGGCTTCGCTCGGACCAGTTTGGGGTTATGTTCACCTCGGCGCGTAAATTCAGACGGGCCAAGTTGAAACAAATTTTTTCAAAATTCAAAAGTCTAGGTCAATTAAAATGGAATTAAAATGAACATTTCAGACTGGCATTGACATTTCACAGCCCCTTTCATATATTGACAGCCCCATTCTCGCCCATTAAAATGTCCAAATTCAAGGAAAAAATCTAATTTGCTGTCAAAGAAATGTCAAATAATACCTTCACGTAAATAAAAACATTATTATATTAATAAAAGCCGGGAAAAGTCCAGTAGAAGACTAATTTATTACATTTTGACTAAATGTCTTCACCGATAAAAAATCACACATATTTTCTTTCATATTCGTTTTTATGGCAACTGAATGACCAACAATGCAAAAGGGAATTACAGACCCACAAACATACATACGCCGTTTCGGTTTTATATATGTACTACTCGATACTCGAGTAATTGGAGTCTCTACACACACATTGATAACGAAACAAATTTACCGTCGAAACTTTCGCGAGCGAAATCAATTCGTTTGTTTGAACTTGCAACAACAATGCAAAAGGGAATTACAGACATACATCCCCCGTTTCGGTTTTATATATAAGATAATATTTTTAAATCAGCTATTAAGATGACTATTGACTTATTTATAAGTAATCATCCGATCCCTGGCGCAGTGTCAACGTTTTTGGCTTGTGTACCGGACCACCCGTTCTCGATTCCCAGTACGAGCGGTTTTTTTCAGTCGATAAATCTGTTGAAAGTTTGTCTTGCTGAAAATCCTTTCCCATCTTTCCGATCCTTAAGAGCGACGCATAGTGACAGCGATAAGCTAATCACTATTCACTAGCCCTGATCTCTTCGAAAAAGAGAGGTTGAGCAACTGAGTAAAAAGTAGTTCTCGTAGAAAAAAAAATGTAGAGATAAACTCCGTGAGAAGACCATATGCTCCAGTTATTTTATTTTTATATCACAGCTAAAATGCTCGCATCCTTAATAAAAGTAACCATACCTTTGTCTTGTGAACACAATATAAAACCCCTGTTTTACTGTAGCGTTTTTACATTTCGAAAATTCCTTTGTGCCGTTGGCTAGATTAAAGTGGGTCATTTTGTCAAAGACACAAATATTCACAATAAAAATAGATTTCTCAGCAAAACTCCAGTGCCATAAAAACATTGAATTTTATTCTTTTATTGCATTTAGAAAAAAGATTGCTAGCAGTGGATTTCCTGCATTTTAATCTTCCTACAATATTTTTCCATTTAAATATTTATATTATGATGTCCGTTTCCGATATGGAACATTATTATGGGCTCCTTACAAAGCCTGTCTCGACAAAAGTTGGTCTAGTAAAAATTATTGATTTTTCTGCTGTTAAACCTTTGTTTTGGAGATAATGAGAATAAAATAATACGACCAAAACAGTGATAAGGTAATTGCTATCTAACGTTTAAGAATCTGAAGGGTGGCAGAAAGTTAAGTTTGTAATACACTATTTAGTAGTCAACTAGCAACAGCCTCTCTTACTCAATTTCAGTTTAGTATAGTGTGTGGAAAGGAATGAAAATTTTCAAGCGTGTAATAATGGAATAAGATGTTTGACTCTTAATTTTTTATTTCGACGATATTTGACGAGAAAAATCCAATGCATTAAATATTTTTTGAATTTTATTTTTAGTTATTCTACAAGATCATATGAGCCATATTTGAAGAGAACATATACCGTAAAACGGGGTGAATAGAGACACTTTTTACCCTTCACAACTATGTATCTTCATAACGTTTTTCTATGGTCCTACTACACATTCATTATATTTTTTTAAATATTCACTATCGTAATAACGAATTAATAAATACACAGTCAATTTTGTTCAATTTCTCTATTCACATTGAATTGGGGGTGAATAAAGACAAAACAACAGATTGCAATGATTGGAATATATGAACCTCTTTTCTATACGAGTCTTTATTCATCCCGTTTTACGGTACTTATTAACTAAAAAAAACCTGGCCTCATTTAATTTTCGTGCAATAAAAGAGAAGTTTATAAGGGGTGAAAAAGTACCGATGCACAGGCATCGAACATAAACACGTCTGTTTCAATTTTGGCCAATCAATTAGTTGGTTTGGTTTTGTCATTCGAGAAATAGTATTATAGTCATGGTAAAGAATTATATATAAATAGTAAAAAAAATATTGGATACATAATAAAGTTGTGCGTAAAGTTCAATCCTTGTTTTTGTCTCAATTCACTCCGTTTTACGGTACTACTAAAATCACATTTTGATATTAAAAAATCAAAATACGGTATTGAAGTACTTTTTTTATATTCCATAACGTATGATCAAATTACTAAAAAAGATATGATATTAAACGAAAGAAAATACCTTCGTTCTTTCGTATTTTTATCCCATGCTAAATGAAAACACGTGTTTGTTTTAAATTGTTTTTATTTCAAGGTCACAAGCACATTTCTTCATTGTTTGGATTGTCTTTTTCCTGTGTTATCGTTTGTTTACTCGTCGCGATGCTTAACAAAGTCTTACAGGAAGAACGTTAATACATATTCAGTTCTCCTTTCTTTCTAAGTGCTATTTTGTATCAAAGATGGGTGACCAAATACTGAGAGAGTTGTATTCAATTGCCAATATGGAAGTAATTACGTGCGTTTAATGCTCAAGACATTTTCTTCCTTCTTTGTGTTTTTATTTGAAGTGTAAATGAACCGTTTTTCCAATTGAGAAAATTTGATAGAATTTTCTTTCTTCTACCATAATGCTTATTGGAAAAAATACATTACATGATATTACAGCTGACGCCGATGCGCCATGCTTTTGAAAAATATAATAAATAAACAGCACATAACATACATACATATATATCAAAACACAACAATAGTCTTTTTGTATAAATAATTTTGCATTGATGTATATTCTTCTTCTCATCGCGAGCATTTTCTACTGACATCTGATATTCAACAGATATTCAACTGACATTCGACTGATATTCAACTGACATTCTACTGACATTTAACTCACTTTCAACTGACATTCAACTGACATTCAACTGACATTCAACTGACATTCAACTGACATTCAACTGACATTCAACTGACATTCAACTGACATTCATCTGAAATTCAACTGAAATTCAACTAACATTCAACTGACATTCAACTGAAATTCAATTGACATTCAACTGACATTCAACTGACATTCAAGTGAAATACTGACATTAAACTGACAAACTGACATTCTGACATTCAGATAAATTCAACTGAAATAATAACAAAAAATGATGCAATGAAATTCAGGCATTCATTGAAATTGCCGAATATGGCTGATTTGAAAAAGCGAATGCGACATGGACTGATCTAGATAAATTAACTTCAAAAGTTACCAAAAATGATTCTTATGTCGGTTCATTTGAATATGGCTGACGAAAATGCTTTTGGACACACCAGTTCAAAAAGTTTTGATTCGGTTCATTTGGAAAATGAAAATTTCAGCCAGTTGAAATACATCTGGGAAATGAATTTCACCGAAATCTGGAGTAATGTTAGCCGATATATTTGAAGTATTCATAAACGTATTTATTCTCTATAAATGAAATTTATCATTCAAAGAAAAATAATATCACTCGAATATATTTCGTGTAAATAAGTTCAATGAAATAGTCATATACGGGGAAAATAATTCACCCTTCGATACGTAGATACTAAGAAATTTTCTTTCAGTGGAGTGTTTATATGAAGTTTTTATCAGTATTTATCTTTCATCGACATTGATTCTAGTGAAAATATTATTCGTAAAAGCAAATTCACTGTAACACCATAAAATGTTTAAAACAAATAAACATCAATTTCTTGATAAAAATGTATTTGTTGCAAATTTCAATTTAAATCTTTTCAAAACGATCGAAATTGGAATATACTTTTGTTGACGTGTAAGTAAAATTAAAATTTTATTGATTTCAATTTTTTCTTCCAAATTTTCCATTTCCATATTGTATTATTTCAGCCCCTAAGAGACAAAGAAACTTTACTGTTTATTTCGACTTTTCAGGAGAGCCAAAAACAGGTTTCATCAGTAATTATTACCTATTTATTAAAAGATAAAAAAAAATGTATTTTCATTATCTTTTAATGCGATGCTTTTTGATTTATTTGTTAAATATAAAATAGTAATTTATTACGTATTAAAATATCATCGTTTCTAATTTTCCTATCGATATGTGTCTTTGATACATAACGTGAAATATTATTTTCTATCTAGTGGCATTTAACAAAAAAATCGATATTCTTTTGTTTTATTCTAAGGGGCCGATTTGCTTCGTTAAAAAGTCAAACCAGATAATTTAATAAACACTATCTTTAGATCTTCGACATTAATTTTAACACTAGTGAAAATCGTCATAAAATTTTTCCCATTAGAGTTTCGCAAAAATCATTTACATACTTTCTTCAATTTAATATTGATCGTTTCGCGGGGTACGAACTCGGTGCCATTTAATTGCTAAAGTAAAGTAAGCCACCAGGCCACGGACAACATCACATATCGTGCGGTTATACTTCGTATCTCATTGCGTATTTCGTATAGTGTCGCTATAGTTCAGATAATGGCGTGATACGAAAATAGCTTTAAAGTAAATTTTACGATGTACCTTACTCACTAAATAAAATTTTGACCACGCTATAAGTCACACCAATTTTTTTCCACCAAGTCCCTTAGAATAAAAATACAAAAAGACAAACAAAAAAATTTGAACGCCATAATCGCTGATCCGTCATTTCGTTAGTTGTTGTCATTTTAACGAGAAGTTCCAGTTTTATTAAAAATTCAGACAATTCACAAAGATATAAAAATGTAATTTCTTTCTCAAGTTGTAATTTCTCTTAGTTATTCAGGCTTGAAAATTATAAATACTCTTTTAACAGGAATTGAAATAAAGAACTTGCGATTTATTTTACGAAGGAAGTTAGCTATGAACTTGTGTATTTTTTCAAGTATCCATGACTTTGAATAATTCCTTAGTTCTGTATTAAAATTGAATAAAATTACAAAACTTAAATCGTTCAAACATTGTACAGTTTAGTTTTGCACTAAAAATTTACACTTAACACCGGTTAACCAGTAATAATAAAAAAAAACAGCATTCTATGTATTGAATTACATTTAAAGTAAAATTGTTTATTTTGATGAACTGTTATCAGTTATAATACACGCATGCACTAAATGTCTAAAGATACTGAAAAATGAAACCCGAGCTCGAATTTTACTTCCACCGAGAAACCAACATTTAAAAGATTTATTACTTTTTTAAGGTAATGCAGAAATGAGCTTTTCGATCGGAATTCTATCAATTGAAATAAATAATGTACAATAGCTTGGTTAAGCCGACCTATGCTAATTTTTTTATTGTTTGAATGTTTTACTTTTCTATGAGCTTTGTCACTAACGACCCGGGTTTCGTCTTTCAGCATCTTCAGGCATTTAAAGTTCGCGGGTGAACTTGAACTGACAATCAAGTTCAGGAATATGCCAAAATGGGAGACCCGGGTCGATAACTTCAGAACTCGTGGAAAAGTACAAAATAAAATATAGAAATTCCCTCAAGCACCTTCGGCTTAAATCTTTAATGCGATTGTGTGTTCATTTGAAATTCGTCGACTAAATGTAATATATTACATACACTGTTGTATTATATATATTTAAGAATCACCTTTATTCGAAGTTCAACAGTAAACAATATTGAATGTTAAATTAATTATATTCCAGAAAAAAGTATTTACATTTAAAGCTTTATATATCCTTACTATGTTAACTCGAAAAAAGATTCTGCTAGGCAACTCCGTAGCGCTGGTATAAGTTTAATGGCAAATTTTTTCATTAATTAACAAATACTTTTGTAGCTAAACTGACGAAGACTATCACTCACTTTAAAGGTAAGTTCAACGGTATTACATTATATTTCTATATATAGATATTAAGTGAATATATTATTATGCCTGAATATTTTTCTCTCTGTGTTACTCATAGTTAAGGACTTGCGATACCTATGGGATGATATCCTTTTCTTTTTGGTTGTTATTTTTAACAAGTTTGTAAACGTTGGGTAGTCTGGAATCCCTTACGTGGAAACTTAGATGGGTAGAGTGTGAGAGAAAATGCTTTTGGCCGATTTGCTAAAACAGACTTATTGGAACAGCCATACTTGTGCCAAATTTCAAGGGACCGAAACCAAACTGACAAAAATAACAGTATTTCAAATCGCTGAATGGAGTGATTAAATTCACTACGTACTATGAAATAATGTGTCCCAAAAGAATATTGTCTATTTCTGATATCGATACGATAATAAATACCTTATTTATGTTATGGTTTCGGCATGTGAATTTCTCACTAGCGAATGTTATTGTTATTGCCCGGTCCGTGGTGCAGTGTTCAACGTCGTTGGCTACCGTGTCGGACCATCCGTGCTCGATTCCCGGTATGAGCAAATTTTTTCAGTCAAAATCTTGATTCTGTTCAAGGCAATGGGTGTTGTTAAAAATTCCTTCCACCCTTCCAGGTATAAGGTTGAACAACTGAGCAACAAGCAGATCTCGTAGAAAATCATAAGTTGAGATAAACTCCGTGATGAGTCCATATGCTTCAATTTGGGAGCCGCTATGGTTAAAAAAAATGTTATTGTGTTTGTTTTCTATTTATTTTGGAACACTCTATAAAGATGTTCACTGCCAATACACGGTGGAAAAAATATTAACACATTTTTTGTATTCATTGAACATAAAATTTATGAAGATTAGTCCCGGTTTAGCTCATCGCAAGCATATTTAGCTAATCATCAATTCATCAGTTGAAAACTCTCGCAATGATCAAAACAAATCCTCATTCTAATAAATTTTATGTGGAAAACGTGTTAATTTAATATGAAAAAAAATGTGTCATCTTTTAGAACTAAAATCCATTTTTCCAAACAATCTCTATATACACAAATAAAAAAATTAAAATAATAGACAGCGCTCCCAGTGATATTTTATTCAATAACGCAATGAAGAAAGCCTGAACAGATTACATCTGTTGATTTTCTAGAAATACATAGTTGCAAAAAGGTACGTAAATTCATAATTCATTGTTGCATAACTAAAAATGTACACCTATTTATTATTTTTTTTAGAATTTATTATTCTCTTGGTTCTTTTGTTCTCCTACAGCTACCACTGCTTTTCCATCCGTTAATTTTATACAGCAGTATCCAGTGGTGTAGATAACTTTTATCCTCAGATTTTTTATAGTATATTTTTGATGTTCACTTAAATTACTTATCACTCTATGTGATCTAATGGCAAGAGCTTGCCCTAGCGATCAGGTAGGTCTAGGTTCAATTCCTGGTAAGGTCAGATTTTCAATTGAAAATAGATCTTGGACACGGGTGTGTGTCATTTTTTGTTGAGTTCTTCTCGATTGATTAATAAAATTTCTCATCGAGCTTATCTCGTATGACTATCAAAATTATAAATATTTGACATAAGCTATAATTCCCCAGTCCGTGGTGCAGTGCTCAATGTAGTGGCTACCGTGTCGGACCGCCCGGGTTCAATTCCCGGTACGAGCAGATTTTTTCAGACGATAAATCGTTTCTGCTCAGAGTCAATGAGTATTTGTGTTGTTAAATCCCTTCCTACCTTTTCAATCCCAAAGAGCGACGCATAGTGACAGTGATTAGCTAATCACTAGTTCTGTCCTAATTCTCGTATTCTTTCCATACTCTCTTCATAGAAAAGAGGTTGAACAACTGAGTAACAAGCAGTTCTAGTATAAAACATATTTTGAGATAAACCCCGTGAGGAATCCACACTTCTTTTATAAATATCTATAAATGTGTAGAAAATTAATCCCCCTACATACACGAAAAGCTTGTTTCGCTCTATGTGTGACGTTGAAAATTGACAAAAGGAAAAATCAATATCAAGCTGTCTCGGTGGCGAATAAAACAAAAAAGAAAGCATTTATTCTATTGACTATTACATAATAAATTGCTTTGTTTTATTTGATATTAATTTCGCTTTGTTATTTGGCCAAAAAGAGCTAGTACCGTGTCCCAATGACACGGGATATAAACTATTTATAAAAATATTACTTACCTAGGAGTGTCATGAAGAAGCCATAGAGGACGCACATCGTCTTTCCGAAAACCCATCGATGAGCGAGAGCAGATATAAGAGTGAAAGGATTCCCCAGGACCGAAACGGAAAAATCGGAGCACACCAAGTTGAACAGGATCAAATTGAGGGGAGTCCAGAGCTAAAATTAAAAAAAACATTATTTATAATTGTTTCACGGTAGAAAAAGTATAAATGTATTATAAATTGTGATCTAAAGTTCTAACAAGTGCCTAACCCGAAATAGCTATCAAATTTTACATCATATATTGTTATAAAAATAATAAAACATTTTTAGTACTTTTTCCACATAAAATTTATTGGATCAGGACCGATTTCGCTCAAGGCGAGCATTGTCAGTTGAAAATGCTCGCCATGAGCAAAACCGGTCCTGATCTAATAAATTTTATGTGAAAAAAGTACTAAAATTGATGTATTATTTCTATTATAATGCCATTCCACTGAGTATTGACAGTGAACACCTTAAAAGTGATCATATATTGTTGTTAAACAAAAACACATTGCCATTTTTTCACCATGTCATAATGGAGTTCTACTAAATAAATCAATTATAATTTTAACAAAAATTCTCTACAATTGTTTTGTAGTCATTTCACATATTTATGATATGTTCGTTTGAAAATGCTAACGATGAATGAAACCGGTCTTGCTTATCATATCAAATATAGAGTTAGTAAAAAAATACTTTATTTTATATACATATGTACATATAAAGCCTGAAAAAGTATTTCCCCCCCCTCCCTCTCCCTAGTTTCCTCTTAATTTTAATCAAAACTTAACGGTACTTTCCACAATAGATATTTTCCTAGGAGAGTTACTTAGTTGGTAGAAATATATGGGATTGGGCAAGACAAGTGATTAGTATAACACTCCTTGTACATCCCATTTTTAGTATCGGATTGGCAGAACGTAAATTCGCTCACGATCGACACGTATACCTTCGGAGACAAACACATTTATTCAATTTTATGAAACTGTTTGTCCTGGGACTCGAGCCCGTGAGCACTGTTCCCAAAACTAACGACATAATTCACTCGGCTAAAGGCCTGGTATTCATACTTATTAATTTAATTAATGTGCTCTTGTCAAAGCTTCTTTGTTTCATGCCAAACTGGGGTTAAAAAAAAATTATACATTTACAAAATCGGTTCTTGCGAGGTAATGAATATAAACAAAGCTTCAACTTTTAATGTTATTTAGCCATGAAATTTAAAAGAAAGGCCAACGTTTTATTAATCTTTGTTTATCTGTTTAAACGCAAAAAGTTTTCGCCTTGCACAGAAAGTTTTGATAAAAATATTTTTTATCGTGATGCAGAACGAAGCCAATATTGATCGTAAAAGTTTTTTTATTATTTGCCGACTTAATCGTATAATTTAGTGCAGACGTAATCATAAAACTTCAAAAATATTATACCGAATGTTAAGAAATTTTGCTTATCTAATTTTTGATATATTTTTGATGGCAATGAATGTCAATTATGCGCGGGTATAATAATTTATGAATCAGCTTCCACGAGTTTCCGAAATTCCTAAAAACAAAATAAATGAGAAACTGTATTTAACTTGATGAGTGTTTATTTAACAGATATGAAGTAGAAGTAAATATATTGAGATAAAAAATATCATTTTTTTAGTTAAATAACATCACATTATACCATTACACACAGTCCTCTTTTTGCGCGGTTTTTTTAGATGGCACCGTTACTTTTTTTAAACGATTTACACTTCATTACGTGACTTTTTTTCTCGATATCGTTTACAATCACTGATTACGTCAGTTCAAGTACATTCGTGCACTTCAAATGCTTGAAGATGCTGAAAGACGAAACCTCGGTCGATAGTGACAAAACTTATGGAAATGTACCAAATTCAAGTTTGATTATTTTAGATGCAAACCGACGATGATAGCAGCAAATTACTCCTATAAGTGAATACAATTTTATGCATGGATACGTTTGTATTTTGTATTTATAATCAATATAAAAATTAAATTTTAAATGTAATTGCGTGAATTTGAAATTTTTTTTCATATTTTGATATTTTTCATATTATATATTTTCATATTTTGACGCAATATTTTAAATTTGGAACCAATTTTTCACGCCATACGTGCCACTTTATGGAACCAATGTATCGCGTAAAAAAAGGTTTGTGTGTATTGATTATTTTAGACAGCATCATACCATCTTCAAGCCTCGCGTTTTTGTAATTTCGATAAAAGAACAGGACTGGTTTATTGTATACTAGTATTGCTACCCGGCTTTGCTCGGACCAGTTTGGGGTTATGTTCAAGTGACAGAGGGAAAGAAATTTTTAATCTTTCTTCACTCTTCAACATAAACATAGGCGTTGAGTCACTAAACAGAAAAACTTCAGTGGGGCAATGCCACAATTGCCAAGAGTTTGGACACTCAGCATCATGCTGTCGTGCACAGCCACGCTGTGTGAGATGTGCGGGAGATCATTCCGCAAGAGAATGCACTCACACCAAGGCGTGTGGCCCAGCAAAATGCGCCAACTGCGGTGGACCGCACCCGGCTAACTACCGAGGATGTCCGGAATTTCCTAGAAATAAATCTAGCCCACCTAGAGGGCGGCCGCTAGCTCACACAAAAAGTTCGAGCTTGGAAAATACTCGAACTAGTCCCGATCCCAATTTGGAAAAAACCTTCCGCCTCTATTGGCAACCACCAAAGCGAGAGTGGCATTCCAGGCCCGCAAGCTACCGAAGCGAACGTCCAGCTGGAATACAAAACCATGCTCGACGATTGGCGTAAGTTGCTTAGTGCCGGAAATTCGTTTCTGAGTAAATTTTCCGCCCACGTGGCGCCTATTGACACCAACAATGTCTAAAAAATTTCAACCCGCATCCTTACAGGTTCTCTATTGGAACAGTGGAGGTACACTCAGACATGATAAGCTGGAGATAATTGATGTTCTATCAAGATACGACATTGATATTTTTCTTGTTAACGAGACTTTTCTCAAGCCATCTCATCGTCCTACAATACCCAACTATTCCTTATATAGATTTGACCGCACTCGAACCTCAGGTGGAGGAACTGCGATTTACATTAAAAAACATATTGACCACTGTGCAATCCCGTTGCCAGCACTTGCAGGTCAACTAGAAGCAAACGCGATAGTTGTAAATACGAAGCATTTGGGCCTTATTAGATTTGTTTCTATTTATAGCCCACCTAATGGTCAGATAACAACTGAAGATCTCGAGGCCATTATTCCTCTTGGTGTACCCACTATTGCCGCCGGCGATTTTAACGCAAAACATGTTGACTGGAATAGTAGGCTGACAAACTCACGGGGCCGTCAACTTAAATCTTATATCACAAAGATTGGCGCTATTGTAGCGGCTCCTTCAGACCCAACGACCCTACCAAGGAACGGAGGTATTCCGGATGTTATAGACATTGCTTTAATGTGTGGAGTGAGCCTTCAATACGAAACTCATATTGTACACGAACTTAACTCTGATCACCAACCTGTTATTCTTCGGTTGAGAGATCCGTCGGACTCAAAATTAAATAGTTGTAATCAAACGCGAAACATAATCCAATGGAACGAGTTTGAGAGCTTTCTTGACGACACGTTAATTCCCCCCATGTGACTTGACAGATAGTGGAAGCATTGATTTTGAGATAAGTAATCTAACAACCCAAATTCACATAGCTGCTTCATATGCCACGAAAACGGTAAAAACTTCACCACATAGTAAAGCCCTTCCGGTAGACATCAGAAATCTTATAAACGAGAGGCGTCGTGCACGAAAAGAATGGAAAAATACTGCAATCCTTTAGTCAGGCAGCGTGTTAACCGGCTGACGGCCGAAATCCGACTTGCACTGAAAGACTATCGTAATAAGGCTTCTGATGATTATTTAAGCGAGCTTGTTAAGGGGACTGACCCCTACTGGGCTCTTTCCAAGGTTCTCCGCGCAGAAAAGCACCCCTTAATGCCACTTAATGGAGCAAAGGGGCCTGTATTTACCATCACAGACAAAGTCGAGGAGTTTGCGGATAGCCTCGAAAGACAATTTACACCCAACATGATTGACCCAAGAAATGTAGACTTGAAAAAGAACGCGTTAAACATAGAAGCCGCCGCAAAATTAATAATAGAAAAGCGTATAGATGTTAACTGCCAACCAATAACTCCCACCTCATTTGACGAGGTGGAAAGTCTAATAAAAACCTTCCTGACAGGAAAGCTCTGGGTAACGACAAAATCGGCAACAAGGCTCTCAAGCAGTTACCGCAAAAGGGTATTACCTCATTAGTAAATATTATAAATGCGTGTTTGAGGTTACAATATTTTCCCCTCCCGATGGAAGGAAGCGGATATTATCTTGATTCCAAAACCAGGAAAAGATCACACTCTTCCAGTGAACCACCGGCCAATAAGTCTGCTTCCTGCAATGAGCAAAGTCTTAGAGCGTGTGATTAAAACCAGACTACAAGAAGTGGTTGATGAGAAAAGATCATCCCCGACACCCAACACGGGTTTCGGGCGAATCACTCGACCAACCATCAACTGAGTGGTGGAATTTATCACGAGCGGATTCATTCAAAAAGAAGTCACAGCTGGCCTCTTCTTAGATATTGCAAAAGCCTTCGACAGGGTGTGGGTTGAAGGGCTTGTATTCAAAATGTCGAAGGCTGGAATTGGACTACCACTAATTAAGATCCTTAACTCATTTGTGACAGGTAGACGTTTTCAGGTCAAAATGAATGGAATCCGGTCCTCAACGAGGTCAACACTTGCGGGGGTTCCACAAGGCTCTGTCTTAGGACCCATACTGTATAATATATACACCTATGACATTCCCACCGGTGGGGAAAGTGATAGAATTATAGCCCAGTACGCAGATGATACATCCATCTTGGCTAAATCTCGTAATCGGCAAAGCGCAGTTGCACACGTCAAACAGTTGTCGATACCATTGCGGACTGGTGTGACAACTGGAGAATTAAAATCAACGCAGAAAAGAGCGCAGCAATAATGTTTTCTAAAGGCTTCATTAGAAAACATAACTTCAATTGCATTAGAATGCACAATGATCAAATGGTCTAACACAGTCAAGTATCTTGGACTAACCTTAGATAAGAGACTGAAGTTTAACGAACACACCGCGATTAAAAAGCGCCAAGCTAATGCTACTAAAGCGAAATTGTACTTTATGCTTAATGCTAGGAGCAAACTATCCATAAAGAGTAAACTTCTCCTATATACAGCAATAACTCGTCCAATTATGGTGTACGCCACACCAGTGTGGGCTTTTGCTCACCAAAAGCATCTGAAGACTCTCCAGGTTGTTCAGAATAAGTCATTGAGGCAAATATGTGATGCTCCATGGTTCGTGCGTGGTTCGCTGTTACACAGAGATTTGAGTGTGCCAACTATTCGCGAATTCGTTCGTGAAACCTCTAAAAAGTTTCATAAGGCTGTGGGCCTTCACGGTAACCCAACAATCTCTTGCTTGCAGAATTATGACGAGAAGGCCTCAGAGAATCGATATAGGCCCAGAGCTGTTCTTCTCGATGACCCTCCCTAGATAGAGACGCAATATTAAACTGACTTCTCAAATGTAGCGATCGCGCCCTCCTGTCAGAAGCGATAGGAAGGGTATGTCAACAAATAAAATTCAAGAGTTAAAACATTTAGAGACGAGGAGACTGGAAGAACTTTGGCGCTGACACGCCTTAGAACTTGATGCTCCGTCAAGCAGATATCCAAAAAAAAAAAAAAAACCTCGGCACGTAAATTCAGACGGGCCAAGTTGAAACAACTTTTTTTCAAAATTTAAAAGTCTAGGTCAATTAAAATGGAATTAAAATGAACATTTCAGACTGGCATTGACATTTCACAGCCCCTTTCATATATTGACAGCCCCATTCTCGCCCATTAAAATGTCCAAATTCAATGAAAAAATCTAATTTGCTGTCAAAGAAATGTCAAATAATACCTTCACGTAAATAATAAACATTATTATTAATAATAAAGCCGGGAAAAGTTCAGAAGAAGACTAATTTATTACATTTTGACTAAATGTCTTCGCCGATAAAAATTCAAACAAATTTTCTTTTATATTCGTTTTTATGGCAACTTGATGACCAACAATGCAAAGGGAATTACAGACCCACAGACATATGTACATACGCCGTTTCGGTTTTATATATAAGATTAAGACAGCACCGACATACATCAATAATTCGCTTAAAAATGTAACTTCTGGTTGTGTAAAATTACAAAACACTTGCAAATATTCATTTTTATTTTCCTTTATGACTTCTCAAATACTAAAACACCAAATCTGTATTAAATTTATCACCGAGCGATCTGAAAGCACTAAAGAAACCACCGCAAATATATTTTTTCGAATTAATCTTAATTATCTTTGTCTTTGACGTGATCAATGGTTAAACGTTTTAAGAAAATCGGATCTTTTAACCCATTTGCTGCCATTTTTATCGTCTTAAAAATGAGTAATAGTCACATCCGGCACCTGAAAGAACGTTTACTTTCAGTCCATGTTACTTGTTTCTCGTTTTCTTTTATCTCAAATTTATCGGAATCGCTTTGAAATGGTTATGTAATATTTCTCTACGAAAAAATAAATATTCAGATTAAATTTTCCTTTTAATCTCATTACAATGATTATTAATTTTATTCATAAATCGTTATAAAATACGACGAAAAGAAGTAACTCGATAATAATAATTAATTTAATACGGAAAGAAAAATAACAATGTATTTTAGTTCTACATAAATTATTTTATATATTTGTTGATAGCTATTTCATAGCTTATTGATAGCTAGAAATAGCTATCAACAAATATATAATATAATTTATGTAGAACTAAAATACATTGCTATTTTTCTTTCCGTATTATAATGGAGTTCTACCAAGTAAATGCCTACTCAATCAATAATAATTAATTTAATATGAATATTTCAACTTTGTTCTTCCAGGTAGCAGAATATTGAAAATGTTCAAAGAAAAAAAAATTTAAAACTTACTAGATATATTACATATATAAAGTAAAATTGAAGCATTCTTTTTTCAAGGTTCTTGATTTTGTAACATAAATATAAAATCAAACAGAACTTTTTTTATACGAAACCTTGGTCATGTTGTATTTATACATTCCTTATTTTATAAGGGCATGATTGAAATTTTATATGGAATATTATATTAAATAGGGACCATTAATTCCATACATGAAAATTCATTTGTTGTCAACATAGATTTTAAGTCTGTTAGCACCACAAACTAAATCTAAAAGTTATATGTTAACATGAATTGGCTTATTTAATTAAAAGAAACCAAAATATTAAGCCATTGTTTGCCAAGTTATTAATAATCATTATACTAAAATTGTACACAGTTCTGTGACTAACGGCTCGGGTTTCGCCTTTCGGCATCATCAGGCACGTCAGGTGCACGGATAAAATTGAACTTACGCCTTTGTAAAAGTAAAAAGATTTTGATAGCAATCCTGATTCATTTACTAGTCGTTTGATATTAACTTTTTCTTTACGGTCTCAAAAAACACATCCGATCCGGTGATGTCTTGTACATACGCTTCATTGAATTATTTTGTTTTGTTGTATTTTTTTTGTTTGATATTTGCATTAAACCACTGTAAAAACACCATCTTTGCATAAAGCGTAGTGGCTACATATCAACGCATCGTATATGTTTTTGGACCGTAAAGGAAAAGTTAATGATTTTCAGTCAAATTTAGTAGTAATCGCAACAATACATAAAAATCAATTTCGTAGGTCTTTAAATTCGATAGTGATATTCGCAATGAGTGTAGCTGCTTCGATTAGCATTTATAAAAAAAGCCTTCTAAAACATAGACATATTTAACCTTAAGAGTGATTGAAGTTATAAGTTTTAAATTATAATATTTTGCTCTCGCCAATTCACCCAATTCGGAATAAGGGTTTTCCAACTCATTTTCGTTACGTTTTCATTCATTTCCACCCCTTAACCCCCTATTTAAAATTCGGAGAAGCGCGATAAGCTAACCTTTTTTATCCTATCAATCCTTACCCTTCCTGACCGGCACGGATGAACGAACCAATTAGTTGTGATATTAACATTCTATTCCACACATCCAATTCTTCAAACGGGATAAAGTGATGGCAATTAGCTAATTAACATGTTTTATAGCGCCATTCGTCTATCTTTACCCTTAATGGAAAAAGAACGGCTGAGCGATCAACCAACAACCGCTAGTTTATATTCTTTATGCATGAGATCTAGAGACTTCAATTCGAGTATCGAGTACTCAATACTCGAGTATACTCGTCCATTTTGCAAGAACTCGATACTCGAGTATTATGAAAAATACTCGAGTAATAATCGTTCGTAGCTTATGAACATCTATTTCCAAATTTTATTTACTTATTTAAAAAAATATATACAATATTTTACCATTGCATTGCCGAACCCGTGGATTGTACAATCAGGTAATATTTTTTTTAAAAGGTTTTCTATTTTGTTGTCTCTAACTTTATGACGACGAGATTTTATGTCAAGAATATTTTGGTACATTTGAAACTACTCGAGTATACTCGAGTATTTTTAAATTTTACTACTCGATACTCGAGTAGTTGAGATGACGAGTAATGGGAGTCTCTAATGGGATAATTTTTTGGCTTTGTGAAAAGAATATTTTTTCAACAAAATACTTGGAAAATGCAATTCTATATTTTTTTAAATATTATTTTAACGCACATTTTTTAGTACTAAACGAGCTACGAGATTTACACCTAGACTAGACACTCAATTCTTTTTTACGAGATTCATTGGTTCCAGAAGAAGGCACGTATAATAAAACAGCATAAAAAACCTTACTTTAATATAACTTGATAAATTGGTTCCAAAAATCAAAATACCGCGTAAAAAATATCAAAAATGTTCTCTGTTGATTATAGAAATAAATGAGAGAGACAGATACATATGAATGCGTAATTGTATTCACGTTTAGAGTTATTCGTTGCTGTCACTGTCAGTATGCAAATATAATCGTTCGCGATTTTTTTAATTTCTGAATGGGAAAAGTCTGAACCTGTTTTTTTTTTTTTTAATTGCGTCACTCGTTACTCGTAAATCGTGTAAGAAGTAACGGTGCCGTGCAAAACAATCGCGAATAAAAAAGCACTGGGTGTATAAACTGGTAAATGCGACAATTTTCTAGTTACATTCTCTATCCGCTATTTCAGCGTTCCATCTTTGTCAGAAAAAATTGAAAAGCTGTTCTCTCAAACTCTCAGCAACGGAATAATAATATTTTAGCATAAGCCTCATTATTCATCTCGTTTCATCACCAAGGCTGTTCATTTACACCTCGACTTAACACATGAGTAGCAGGCGTACACGCCCTAATTAAGGATTTCTGGTGGTCCAACATATAACAGCCATTGTAACAAAACTCAAACTAAAATTCAACTTTGTCAGATGATATCATTCATTTCAGATAAATAAATGACTTTTATTGATTGAGTTAGTATTTACTTGGTAGAACTCCATTATAATACGGTGATAAAAATAACAATGTATGTTAGTTCTACATAAATTATCTTATGATAGCTATTTCGGCTTTCACCCTCGTCAGAACTATTTTCTAAGCCTGCATTAAATCATGTGTATATACCGTTGTAGACAAGGTACACAATACATCTTCTTTTCTGTTCGACCATCTTAGTTTTATATGGTAACTAGCTGTACCCTGCGTGCGTTGCTACGCCAGCAATTGTAGGGGTGATTGGGGGGGGTGGGGTAGGGGACGGAGTTTACGCCAGAAAGTTTCGCGGAAGTGTAGTAGAAATTTGTAAAAATTCGATATCAATTTTTGGGGAAGAGGGGGGTTGTTTAACGGGGTGGGGTTTGGGAGGCGTATGGGGGGGTTGTGCCAGAAACCTTCGAAGGAGTGAACTCGAAAAATTCGTAGTTTAAAAAAAAAATTGGTGGTGGAGGTTGGGAGGTGGTTGGGGGGAGGGGTTGGTAGGCCAGAAACCACTGCGGGAGTGTACTCAGTAAATTTGTAAAGTTTCACATCGATCGGTCGAGCAGTTTAGTAGTCCATAGCGGACATACACACAGACATTCATTTTTATATATATATATTATAAGTTATTAAAGGTGACAAATTGATTTGATGTATTCTCGAAGTGAAAGCTTATCTGGGTTTTTACTAAGTGGGAATAAACGTAAAATTAGTATCGTATCAAGTTGATTTATTTAAAATTGCATTAACGCTAAGTAAAGGCTTAAGAAGTGGTGAGGCATTAATTACCATTTTTCTGTTTTTTCCATACCTAAAAAATTTCCTTGGGGCTGACCGACTCTTTTTTCAAAATAGCTGTAGCTAAAATGGATTCGTTTATTTGTTTACCTAGAGAATGTGAAAGCGTACAAGTTTCGGTTCTGGTCTTTGTTCGTAAATTATAGGCAATCTTTTATTTTGATAAAGATTTTTATTTTACCCTCATAGGCTGACTTGTTTTGAAATATAATTATTTTTATAAGAGCTATGGGTCGCGGGTATATTTTGCCAAAAATGCTCGGGTACTTAAAGGTTAATCTCAATAAGCAAAGCAAAGACCCATGATCAAACACAAATTTCACATTGACTATGGTGTCAAAAAATGGTTTTTTATAAACATCACCAAGCAATTTCAGTTGAAAATCGCTGATCTAAATCACATTGTATCTGTTCGCCATTGTTTACATTCACGATCATTCACCTACCGGCAAAGCTAGTACTTGCTAGTGTGTATCTACTTATCCCTCGGGATATTAATCGACAGTATAATATATCCGTAATGATCGACGCAATTAGTACCCAATCATGTATGACGCTCTAATTGTATCACGCGCCACTATCCATGAAAGATATCCAGTCAGTCGCATAACGAAATGATTAAGTAAATGACAGGTCATATAGGATGTCTAGCACTTACAAAATATGTGCAAACAATGAACCTAAATCATTCCAAATATCACTTATAAACTTAGGCCTCGTATAACACCGTTTTACACAACAAGGATCTATAAAGTTTGACATTTTTTATACAACACGCTTTAAGGAGAAAAAAATAAAAATACAATGTCCTTTTTAAGGTGTTTACTGTCAAAACTTGGTGGAATGGCATTATAATAAAACATTTTTAGTAATTTTTCCACATAAAATTTATTGGATCAGGACCGGTTTCGTAATGGCTAGCATTGTTCACTGACAATTCTTCATCAGTTGACAATTCTCGCCGTGAGCGAAATCAGTCCTGATCCAGTAAATTTTATGTGGGAAAAATTACTAAAAATGTTTTATTATTTTTATTAAAATGTAATGTATTGATGGAGAAGGTTTTTATGACGTGGATATTAATGACATCCAAGAAATATTCGAGGATCGTACGTTGAACGAAGAAGAATTCGTCGAAATGTTGGATGAACATACGACACTTGATAACGTAAAATCAGTTACAGCGAAGTAGCTACATGTTTCACATTAAGAACAATAAATGAAGGATTGGAATTGGCTATTAAACTATTTTTGTTATTATTGAAGATGATCCTATAATGGAAAGAAGCTTAGAATTCAAGAGAGACTTACAAAATATTTTGGAACCTTTTAAGAAAATATGTACATTTATTCGCTTAAAGCAATCGCTTATCACCGATTTTTTTAGGCTAAAACCACAAAAAATCCAGAGTCCTCCGATAATGAAAACTCAACCGATCTCGAAAAAGAGTCATAGAATTCTAAGTGATAGCAATGATGAATGAATGAAAGTTTCTTTCAATAAATATGTAAATGTATATTTGTTTACTTTCGATGGTTTCGGCGGTAACTTTGTGGAAGTCCATTATAATATAGAATTTAAAATATCTTTGATTATTCCACGTATTGTGCTACTAATTGCGACATGTGTTTCGCCTCTTTCAGTAACATCTTTGGACTTACTATCGCAAAGTGTGATAAGTATTAAAGCAAGATTATGTTGAATTAAATTGAGTGTCCGGTCCGTGGCGAAGCGGCAACGGCTTTAATTTGCGTGCCGGACTGCCCGGGCTCGATTTCCGGTACGAGCGGATTTTTTCAGTCGATAAATTTGTTCAAAGGCATGGGTGTTTTAAATCCCTTCCCACCTTTCCGATCCCAAAAGCGACGCATAGTGACAGCGATTAGCTAATCATTAGTCATGTCCTAGTCCTCGTATCTTTTACATCCCTCCTCTCTTCGAAAAAGAGAGGTTGAGCAACTGAGTAACAAGCAGTTCTCGTAGAAAAAACATATGTTGAGATAAACTTCGTGAGGAGTCCATATGCTCCAAGTTGGGAGCGGACATGGTTAAAAAAAATAGTGACTCATTACAATAAATTCAAAATAGACATATTAGTTTATTTACTAGAGAAAATACAAAACACGGTATTACAGCTGACGCCAATGCGCCATGCATTTGACATATTTATATTTAAAAAAATATTTACATTTATTTATATAAAAAATAGTACAAAATTCAAACGATTCAAATAATTTTAATTTTGAAAAATCGTTGCTACAAGAGTTGCAAAGTGGATATATTTTGTATTTGTTTAAAGACGCTGAATAGCTAATAGATAGAACAGCTCGTAGCTGAAAGATGACATTCGCTGTTGATGATAACGTTATTATTTCTGATGTCGAAGTGTATTTCTTTTGGGTTTCTCCAAATAGTGATAGAAGAGGATGAATTATTAGTCAATTTTAAAGTAAACAAGTTGTTCCCGGTGCATACCATGAATCACTGACATCTACATAACGCTTCTCACTAACAGCCTTATTTACGTTTTCTTCATCTGAAGACATTTAAGTGAACGGATGTACTCAAAACTGACAGCCAGTAAATAGTCTGTTAAAAAAATGAAAATTAATATAACCACTATGTTTATAAACTCTATTTGTGATGATATAAATGAAGACTAATGTTAATTGAGAATTGTTTTTAAACTACAGAAGAATCAATTATCATTAAGAGGTAATTAGGAAAGCTGACATAACATTAATTTACTGATGTCAAGTGCTGTTTTTTTTCGAAATAATATCAGGTTGTCAGAAGAATCGTGTAATAAATATCAGAGTAAATATTATTGAAGAAAATTGCCATTAATAGTGAATTTGACATGTATATTATTGACAATCTTCTATTAAATATATATTACGGAAACATTTCTAAGTACGTAAACCAAACATAACTGGAACATATCAGGTTATTAGAAATATAAATAAATCTTTTTATTGTATATTAGTATCGTCAATCTAAATGTCAACAACAACCTTAACATTATTATAATCACATTTTATTTCAACTTGATTAATTCTAAGATATTCTTGCTCCGTGGTCGAATGGTCAACGTCGTTGGCTTCAGTTAGGAAGCTTATTGGCTTGAATCTTAAAACGGGTAGTTTCATAACTAGTTTTTTCGATCAATTTATCGTCTGAAGTTCCCTCCCACCCATCATATCTAAAAAAACGGGATGCAGCAAAAGCGTTTAGCTATCAACATCTTGTCAGAATTTTATAAGTATGTACTTATTTTCTTCGAAAAACAAATGTTGAGCAACTGAGATACAAAAATTTTAAATAAAAATGTGATAATTCTTAAAAAATCACAATTTTCCAAAATACTAAAAGCTTAACGTAAACGACTTTTTTACAATAGTAAACTACACATGTATTACGGAAAGAAAAATAACAATGTATTTTAGTTCTACATAAATTATTTTATATATTTTTTGATAGCTATTTCGGCTTACGCCTTCGTCAGAACTATGTTTAAAACGTGTATTAGAGATAGCTTAACTACCTTTGCTAGACAGGGTGCCCCCTACATAATCTCTTTCTGTTGAAACCATACCTACGTCACATGAAAGAATTTAAATAATTTTGATTTATTAGTCTAAATTAATGGTGGGAAACAATAGTTTGGGTATTTTTGGGTTAATTGATCGTGTGAAACCACTTAAAATCTGCAATGTCTAAGTGCATCTATTTTAAATTGTTTTAAGTTTATTGTTTGTTAAAGGTTTTAACAGAGGTGAACTGTTAATTGTAATCTGATCGTTAAGGATTTCATTGGACTGATTATACCTATTAATTTCCAGCTGTTCACAAATGTATTGATTATTATACTGCCATTCTAAGCAAGAAAGCAGTCAGTGATTCTGTCAAACTTTTCAAAAAAATTTTATAATGTGTTTTTTGAAGAGGTTGATTCTAAAATGAACTAATTTATTTTCTAACAAGCAGTAGGTAATTATTTGCATTGACTGTCTCTTTTCTAAGAAAACTACAGTTGCTGCTGTTTGGCTAAGAAATTATTATACTTTTAGCAGATGTCCATATTTTCACAAAGATTTTTTTTGGTTTTTTAGGTATTTTACTGCTATCAAACCGATCACCATTTATACAATAGCTTTCAAAAATATTTAGCAAATGGCATTCATTATCAAACTTTAGAATCATTGCTAGCTACTGCCTTCTTCCTTGGAAGGGTAATATAGTTCAGACGAGGGAGTCTTGCATTATATATTACTAGTATTGCTACCCGGCTTCGCTCGGACTAAGCGACCAATAATTATTTAATTTTATATCATTCGACATAATTATATCACAAAATCTAACATCCAAAATAGAGTTAAAATAAAATCACAAACTTTATTTAATTTGATGACAGCCTATTCTCGCCCATTAAAATGTCCAAATTCAAGGAAAAAATCTAATTTGCCGTCAAAGAAATGTCAAATAATACCTTCACGTAATTAATAAACATTATTATATTAATAAAAGCAGGGAAAACTTCAGTAGAAGACTAATTTATTACATTTTGACTAAATGTCTTCGTCGATAAAAATTCAAACATATTTTCTTTCATATTCGTTTTTATGGCAACTTAATGACCAACAATGCAAAAGGGAATTACAGACACACATACATACATACGCCGTTTCAGTTTTATATATAAGATTTATAAAACTGAAACGCATTCCTATTTTTTCACCGTATAATAATGGATTTCTATCAATTAAATGAGAATTTAATCAATAAATACTCATCATTTATATACATTAACGAAATCCTCTAAAATTAATTATTTTGTAGTTAGTCAACAAGTTTATGTTACGGTCATTTGAAAATAAAGCCGGTCCTGCTCATCACATGGAATATTGTCGTCATTATATGAAAAGAAAGTAAGCACTACACATGAGGACAACTTTTTTTCAATTGCCAGTTTTAGATTAAACTTTTGAGACCTTTTTTATTCACATGGAAAATTTTTAATTGTTACACATTATCCGTAATTTCTTAATTTAAAACATATGTTAGAAATATTGAGAGTAAACACAAATTTATGAGGAAAAAGTAATGAAAATATTTCACTTTTTCAGTTTTTCAACAAATGGATTTGTCCACTTTTGAAAATAAGCTTCTTATATACATACATAGCTATCAAAATTATTAAGCATATGGCATTCATAACAAAGTTTCAGAAATTTTATGAGTTACAGTCTTTTGCCTTGGAAGAGAAGTATAAAATGGATAATTTATTGGAAAGGTATATTTTTCTTATTTTTTATACATTATTATTACTTGTTTTTCGAGGATATTTATTTTATAAGTAAACAATTACGAGAAACATCCGCAGACTAATGAGCCGTTCGGACGAAAAAACATTTTTGACATAAAATCTGATATGATAAACAAACACTAATATCATATTCGTAATTAACGTCTCCAGATTTGTAAGTAAAGACGCTTTAAATCAAAACAACAAGAATGATGTCAAACTGAATTACGGTAATTAGTTAATTACTTATTGGATATAATTAACGATATATTCATTATACATCCCAGGTACATAGCCTTTCAGCCAAAAATAATATTAACCGTTAATTCTTTCTCTATGGCTTATAGGCATGGGCAACCTTTCCTAGGTCTAGGGCCGGATTGCCATTCCGTCTTTGAGTCAAGGGCCGGACCAAATTACTACACATAAGTAATATTTAATTCAATAAAACACGTTACTAAATCTTATATATTTTTTATTTATATAATGAACGACATAATATTAATATTACGGATTACAAAATTTTGTGTGGCTGAGTGTGAAAGTAAGATTGGCTTTGTACTTGAATTACAATACTCTCCATATTGGCGATGATATTGCTTATGGATAATCGCATAGAATTTTCGAGATTTTCATCTGATATCCTCGTTCGAATTTTTGATTTAGTGTGTTTCATCCTAGAAAAAAACTGATCGCACGTATATGTGCTGCCGAAAATAAAATGATTTTTCTTGCAAATGCGCGTAAATTTGTATATTTTTCATCCACCAAATATTGTAGGTTTTCTCCCGAAAACTGCTTCAATTTGGGCTTTAATCGCGATTACATTTTTTGCTGTTTTCCATAATTTCGTCATATGCTTACGCGACTAGGTCTGGGTCAGTACTGTTGAAGCCATCAAATCTCACATGCTTTTCAAAATATGGCTATTAGTTTACTTTACAATCGGAAAGGAAAAAAAAGGAAATCGGTAAAGATTTCGAGAAAATTTTCGCAAATGAATAGAATTGTGAAGGGTGCGCGGTTTTCTATTGCCACGACTGTATGGGTCTATGTGTTGTTTGTATGAGCTGATGGACTAGGAAAATGGTTTTAAAAAAAAATTCTTCCTGGAACTATTAATTTCTTTTTCAATTACTTTGCCCAGATGTATAAGGGCCGGACAAAATAGCCCGGCGGGCCGGTAGATGCCCATGTATGGCTTATATGATAATATTAACAGTATGTCGTGCTTAAATCAATGATATATTATGACATGGATATTTATTGAGTTTATATTCATTATTATACACAAAATGACGTAGGTGGAATTATAAGTACACCCTATCCACTTTTTGCACTGGGGATACGACCCAAAGTGTAAAAAAAAATTAGGTACTTGTCCAAACATGATACTTAGAATCAACTCAAATTTAAAAAAAAAATATTGGCACAATATTTCGCTGGCGAAAAATCGGTCTCGTTGCTGGAAATATTTAATGAAGAGTCATATTCGGAAGTATCTTGAATAATATGAAAATTTTGTGGCCGTTTTCTTTCACTGGTTTTGAATATGATTTATTTTTGTTATTTCCTTGTATATCTCCTGATAACGTTCTTACGTCATCTTTAATTCACGTTGAAATTGCATACCTCGATCGACATTATTATCAATTGTTAGCAAATAATTTCCAATGCTATGTATTATTTAATTATTAGAAGGCCTTCTTAAATCATGCATATTTTTGATAAATATGTTCATAAATACAAATAGTAAAACACTTTTAATACTTATGCCACATACAATTTGTTGGATCAGGACCGGTTGCGCTCATGGCGGGCATTATCAACTGATAATAAAAACAACGAAACAGCAATATTTATACAAAAGTTAAGTAAGAATTACAAGGTATGACAAACAATTAGTATTACAACTAAGCAAATAAATTGAAGCAAAATACAACCAAAATAGACTATAATTAAAATGTTGAAGACCTCTAATCAAAAGCAATGCAAGCTATTGCATCAAAAAACAATTAAGTAATTATTTTTATTATAATGCCATCCACCAAGAATTGACAGTGAACACCTTAAAAGAGATCTGCATACATATTTTTTTTTCTTTTTACTTTTTTAGTGTTAAAACAAAAAAATCAGTGTCAAAAAATAATAAAAAAACGTATTAATTTCAAATTGTGTAATAAGAGGATCGTGCGCATTAAATTAAAATACGCATTGTTTTGTTATTACCGTTAGAGTTATGTATTTTAAATTGAGCTGCTAGTTTTTAACCACCCGTTGTTTAAATAAATTATACGTTTCAGGCGTTACTGTCCACATTATCATGGTACGCAGTCAATTATGTAATTATCTTAACGCTAATTTGCCTTCTCTAATCGATATTTCCTTCTGCATGCTGTAGAGCAGGGGCTCCCAACCCTATTGGACCCGAGAGTGCATTTAAATAAAAATATAGGGCTGCGGGCGCCATCTATTTTTTCTAAGGATATTATAAAAAGACAATGATTTTTTCAACCATGTCTGCTCCCAACGTGGAGCATGTAGATTTTTTTCGGCTATTATCTTAAAATATGTTCTTTTTTACGAGAACTATTTGTCACTCAGTTGCTGAATCTCTCTTTTTTGAATAAAGTGAAAACTCGTTGAAAAGATTATCAATGTAAATTTTTTGTTGTTGTGGCTTTTCTTGAACACAACCTGCAAAACATGAATCTATTTATATTGTTTTTAATAGGCAAGTAAAAGGTTTGACAATAAAGAAGAGAATTGGCTCGATAGTCGTAAACTGCAGAAATCTTTCTTAAAACTGTTTCATATTTGGAAAATGCACGAAAGACTTCACCTGTCGATGTAATATCCACAAAACTAATTTTGCATAAATGTAAATTTAAAAAAACTGTTTGGAGCTTATGCTGGCGGGCGCACATAAATCGGTCGGCGGGCGCCATGGCACCCACGGGCACAGGGTTGGAAACTCCTGCTGAAGAGTATAGAGGAAACAGCCAATGTAACAAAATTCGACATTCGGAAATTCAATCCAAATTTGAATTCTACAGGTGATTTCACAAATTAGTAGCAATTTCAATTGAGTTATAATTATAGATACATACGTATCGAACTGTTCATTAATTATACAGAGTGCAAATGTTGATGTACATCTAATTGTCAATACACCAGATATTTGTTAATTACATAACATAACTCTACGAGAAAATATTAACATAAGAGTATTCTCAATACATCAAATGTCACTTTTAAAGTATACACTGTCAATACTTGGTGGAATGGCATTACAAAAAAAATGCTAACACAGTTTTAGTAATAATTCCACGTTGAATTATTTAAGGCATGCATTTAATGGGTCAGTAACCAATTCAAGTTTTGGTCAGTTAAATAAATAAATGGTCAGTTAAAAATCAAAATGGTCAGTTAATATTATAAACGGTCAGTTGTCATTGTATCAGTGTGAATGTGGTCAGTTATTAAATAAAACGGTCAGTAATATATTTTAATGGTTGGTTATTTATTAAAAATGGTTAGTATTTAATTTAAATAGTCAGCTATTTAAAAAAAAATGATAATTTTTAGTTTGACAGCTTCTGAATTTGATCAAATAGGCAAATTTATGACATGTTCTTTTTATTTTAACTGACCATTTAATATTTTTAACTGACCGTTTTAAGTATTTATAACTGACCATTTATCGAATTAGAAACTGGCCAAATAATTAGCAGTCATTATTTAAGATCAGGCTTAGTTTCGCTCATCGCGAGCTTATCATCTGAACATCACATATGTTTTTTTTGCAGATTTTAATCTGCAAGGTGAATTATACATATTTTTGGTCGGTTTTAATTTTTACAAAATACGGTTATTTCAAAAGCGACGGTCTGCCATTTATTCGGAAAAGATATCCTTACATCAACAGGATCTGCATTAAAATTGTAGCTATCCATCAACTATCTGACGTTAGTTGGAAAATAATTTATTGAATATAAAAAATCATTGTTTTGAAATAAATTTAGAGGACAAAAAATATCAAGTAACATAACTAGAGCTCATTTATGGTGAGTGCCAAAATCGATTGATCAATTGGTCCCAACTTCCTGAATGGTAATGGATTACTCCACTATATTACCAGGAAAACTTTCAATCTTTATTAGTTATAGCAGTCCGATACCCTCGAACATTATACAGTCAACCCTGCTATAGCGGACACTTCTAAAGAGCTGTTTGCTATAGCGCATGTGGCGGTTTTTCGTACAAGGCACGTGTTGCTTGCTTACAAACTAAACACTTTTAATTTTATTTAAAACTATAAAAAATGTTGCTTCAAATCACAAAAGACAATTAAAAAAACCAGATCCTAAATTTTGTATGGGTGCCTAAGTTTTAATAGCGTTTATTTGTTATAGCGTACTCCCTATCCTCCCGCTATAGCAGGGCTGACTGTATTTCAATAAAATACTTTCGCCTTTAAATAATGGATAAAGAGCCGAAATAAAATATAAATAAAAATGAAAGTGATATAAGTTTATTTAAATATGATTATAATTTTAAAAATCTGAAAAATAACGACCATAAAATATCCCTAATCCCGGGGCTAGTTCCGGAATACCGCGATCGACTTATTGCAATTCCAAAATCTCGGTATCAAAATTTTTGACCGGGACTAGAAACCCTAGTTGAGTGGCTTGTAAAAATATGCACACTGTGTTTCATTGGAAAAACATCACGATGGGAAAATAATTATTTAATTCATTTGTGATTTATGCAGTATGGTGATTCGATTTTAAGTAATCCTCATAAAGAAATTAATAAACGTTAATGTTTTCCACTCGGCAAAATTGTGTGTAAATATTTGGCGCATATTTATACGCATTGCGGCTGAAGGGTTAATAAAATATTTCCATCGACACACAGCAATTTGTAGTAACCCACTTATACAACATATTGCCATTTGCCGAGCGATTTATTTAACGAGTGTAATTTAGTCGGCTCCTATTTCGCCGTGAAAGGAGATGAACCATTCAAAATCTTTACTTTCCTGTTCTTTAGAATGACACATGCAGTGGCGGCTGGTGACAGATTATTAGGGAGTACAAAAAAAGATTCAACTATTTTTGCAAGAGTTCTTTCCTATTCATTGGATTTTAAAACACTCTATAACATGGACTTTCAATTCAGATGTTCGCAATGCCAACGGAGTGCCAGTCTTATGAATTTTTGGCTGTCCGTAGTACGGAAAAATAAATAGTTGAATCTTTTTTTGTACTCCCTAATACTCTGTCACCAACCGCCACTGGACACACGTATTATTAATTAATTAATTTTTATTTATTTAAGAAAATGCAAATCATGACATTACAGCTGACGCCAATGCGCCTTGCATTTGACAAATATAAATACATGTATTTATATATAATCATACATACATCTATATATATAAAAATGAATGTCTGTGTGTATGTCCGCTATGGACTACTAAACCGCTCGACCGATCGATGTGAAACTTTACAAATTTACTCAGTACACTCCCGCAATGGTTTCTTGCCTACAAACCCCTCCCCTCAACCACCTCCCAACCTCCACCCCCAATTTTTTTTTTTTAAACTTCATGAATTTTTCGAGTTCACACCTTCGAAGGTTTTTGGCATACCCGTCTCATACTATCTCCAAACGCCACCCCGCCAAACAACCCCCCCAAGAAAAAAATTGATATCGAATTTTTCACAAATTTCATACTACACTTTATAAAACTTTCTGGCGTACACCCCCTCCCCTGTTTGTCTTTTGCCGACTGTCTCTGGTACGACACACGTGCCACCTACTGAACGGTAATTGTACTATGCCTATAACTTTTGCGCAAGTGCAACAATACGTTGTCAAAATGAACGGTATGGCAGCGAATAAAATATGAAAAAACATTGATGTGTATATAAAAGACCTACTATAAGTCGATTGTACTATGTCTATAACTATCGCGCAAGCGCATGTAACAAGTTGTCATACCGTTCATCCGATTGCGATAAAACTTTGTCAACTTATAGCTTGCACTTACAAAAGAAAAAAAGCTAATTTCAAACGGAAAATGTCATCGATACCGATCAATGTTAGTGAAATTATATCGTAATTATGTATCTTAAATACTGTGTATCCGAAAGCACTTCAATAAACACAAACACTGTCTTTCTTTAAGTGGCATTGCAAAGCTTGACGGGTACCGACTAGTTATCTTTATTTATTATTATTACAAAAGCTGCTGAAAAGATGTGAATTTCAATAATATTATATTTGCCGTTTGTGCCAAGTGTCATATAAAACAAAATAAGGACACAACGCAGTGACGTGAGAGAGCTTAACAAAACAAACAGCTCATGCTATTCGTCCTGGAGCCAGCTAACCGTTTCTAAGCATGGCACTTAAAAGGGGAGAGTGCGGATAATGTGGACACTTTATCAACTCGTAATACTTTCTTTATTTGTGTGGTATAAAAATGTCCGCAACTTTTCTGAGAAATTGATACACTTTTATGACATATATTTTTAACTTTAAACACGTCTGTATTTATCTGTAGTGTCCTTTTACGTTATGAAATTCGGTCAGTTTTTGTGTTTGGAGAATTCAAATATCTTTTAGTTTCTTTCCTACTGAATCGATATTTGGATTCTTTATTTCCCTTTCCTAGCCAGCTAATTATTGAGTATCAACAAGATTCAGTCAGCTACAGGCTTTGTGTGGGTAAAACCCAATACGTAATGATTGTCATGTAATCATTAACAAAACTCAATTCAATTCTTCAATTCTTATCAAGCAAAAATGATCTTTTTTATTCCACTCGTTTCAATTTATGTGTTAATTTTTCGAAACATCCTTCGACTAAAACGATCGTCGGATTTGAAATTATTTTGTCTACAATTATTTTATTCTCTACATATATTTTGATATTTTAATATCTTCAGTGAAAGTTATAATTAATATAAAACTTCTTTTCTGCATTTCTTGGTTATGATAACTAATCAACGTCCTTCCCCAGTGGTTTTCACATGACCACCGAATGGTGGTATTCAAACCTCTTTTTTCTACGAAAACTGCTCTTTCCTCAATTCCTAAACCACTCTTCAGTTCAATGATTCGAATATAAAGAAAGACAAACACAAATCTATAAATCTATATCTATCATTTCATATTTAATCTCGACTAAAAATATACTGCTTGTAGTGAGACTTGAGCCCGTGAGGTACGTCGTGGAAGCCAATGACGTCGACCACTGCACCATGGATTCGGCAAAGCTAGCAGATTCTTTAGTTATAATTTAAAAAATGATTGCATCTGAATTTAAACTCCGGGTGAAATTTGTCCGTAATATTATTTATTTATAAATCAGGGTAAACAATATTCATTGAATCATGTGATAATGCATTGTTGCTTTTATCTCGGGTGTAGTTGTGTTGGTCTTGATCATTAAAACGGGGTATATCAATTTAATATCACATAACTAGACCGATCCAAAACACCAATTTTCTTGTATCCTTATGGAGAGAAATTGTGCAACTTGCAATATCCCTTGAGGCTTTCTATTGTGGAGCTTATTGTAAAGCTACAAAATGTTTGCTTTATTTTTACGTATGTCAAAATATACGTTATTGTCTGCTACATGAACACTCTCCTCTACCCTGGGGAATACTCTCTACTAAGAGAGTCAGTGAGATACGTTTATATCACAGTTCCATAAACTGCTAGCAGATTTATAAATGATACTTCAGTCTTGTCAGTTAGGTCGATTTAGCTTGAGATTTACGCTCCTGCAAGTATTGGTATACTAAAGCTGCTATTAAAAATAATAGAGATGTTTAGATGGCCTTATTGTGTTAGGCCGGATTTCACTTGTAGCTACAACCATCATGATGCTAATTACATACACCCAAAAAATATTTTTATCACTTAGCATTTAATTCCAAGCCCACATTTTTACATCTTTGTAGTTAAAGGCTCGAATGCATAAGAACAAATAGACATTAATAAATATCATCAATCTAATGATATTTTTAATGAATAAACAAACATTAACCTTTTCAACGCTAAGCCAATTCCGTGAATTTTTGCCGCAGGCCACCATATTCAACCATCAATTTTTTCATTAAAATGCCTCGTAACATACCCGGAAAAACATTTTATACCCGATTTATTTTTGATCAAAAGTGTAAGATTTAAGAAGTGTTTCTAAGCATATTTACGATAATAAAGTGAAAGCCCTAATAACATCGGTAAGCTTAACCTAATATAAAAAACACATTGCCTTGAAAAGATGTGTCCGGTAGATGTGATTAGGTTTCATTTAAAACGACATTCATTCATAAATAAACTCGTTGCGGCGATTCATGACTCGCGTGCCTGCACGCCGTGGCGTGTGAACGGTCAATCCATCACCGCTACTCAGACCTTAACGTAAGACTAATGCAGTTTTAACATAAAACTAATTTGTCACATATTATATGCTGTCGGTCCCTGTGGTCTAGTGGCAAGAGCTTTGTCCTAAATTATTACAAGATAAAATAAGAACTGTTGAGAAGATGTATTGTGTACACCGCCCTATATGGTAAGTCACCAGAACTCTCTCGAACGATCTATTTTTCACCTCAGTCTATGAGTTCAAATCGATATCAGGAAGTAAAGTCAGTCTAATCATACTCTATATTGAAATCTATAGCGATCCAATATAGATTACTTTGTTAAAATTTGTAAAACCGAAATCCCGGCGCAGCAATACCTGGGATGTATACGCACAGCCGTCTCGCGCTAACTATCGCTGTCTCTGTTACGCCCAGAACGCGTGAGACACATGGTTTTTCACGCAGACTCCTCTAAAAGTAGTACCGCGGACGCATTTCTGCTCCATTCGGACCGCGACCAACGGAGGCATCATCCGCTACAACCGGACGATAAGGGGCACATAATAGCCGGTTTTAAATTCAATCGGTCTGTCAGGGTTGACAGAGCCTGGAGTGTGCACTATATAGCCATATAATGCTTCTAAATTGGTCGATGGTTCGCCTCCCATAATTGAAGTGTTGGATAGTAGCCTTCCTGCTCTCAATCCTCCCCCAGTCAGAGACTAGAGCTTTTAGAAGCACTTGTTAGCCATATAAAGCTTGACAACTTGGTTATGGTTCGCCCATAATGCAAGTATTGGGCAAGTAGCCATCAGACTCTCAATCTCCTCCTCCTAAACCCTAAAACCGCGTTTTTCAATCCTGATATCGGTATCGCGAATCGCAATCGTGTAATCATATTTGTGTCTTATAATATAACTTTTTGTGTCTTACAATATAACTTCTTGTGTAAATTCTTTGTGTTTCTTTAACGTAAGTTTAAATTAAATGTGTGTGCTAATCGTACTGTTTTAACATTCTGAGATCGTTTTTATTAAGAGCATCCTGATTCTCCCTCTCCGATCCCTAAATTCCTCTCCCCGAGTGACGGACGGAGGTTCTCTCTCATTTAACGAGGGAACCCGAATCTAGGTCGTCTCAATATGTTGTCGGTCCCTGTGGTCTAGTGGTAAGAGCTTTGTCCTAGCGATCAAGGGGCCCGGGTTCAATTCCGGCAAGGCCAGATTTTTTCAATTGAAATAAAAGAGATCTTGGGCTGGGTGTATGTTATTTATCGTTGATTTTGTGCACAACTGATTCATTATTTATCATTCGAGTTAATCTCGTATGACTTTCACAATTAAGAATTTTTGACGCATCGGCGTAAGTTGAAAAGCCAAATATTTTTTATTTTTCAGTTATTTAAAAAAAAAAAATGATTACAAGATAAAATAAGAACTGTTGAGAAGATGTATTGTGTACCTTTTCTAAACCAGTATATACATATATACAAGTGAATGTATGTTTAAACTTTATACCTTATAATTTCTGTAGAATTAAAATACATTTCTATTTTTTTACCTTGATAAAAACAGGCTGTATAAAATACACGTTCATTCAGCAAAAATCACATTACTTCGGTCAACTTTTATAGTGGGTGTATTTAGAAGCATGAAAAAACGCGGGAAACTTTTCACTAGCTACTAATTACAGACGTATTTTATACATCTCCGATAAATACAAGCCCGTGGGACTTGAAGTCAATGATGGATGCGACAAGCCCGACCAACCCGGCCAAAGTATTCGATACAGGTGAAAATACTCTCGCGATTTTGAAAGTTCTACATACGAAAAACATTGAATACATAGTGATTTTCTCAAGCTTCTTTTTCTGCTCCATTTACATTTGTTCACAGTACGTTACTTTGTATTTATCAGCGGATACGAACAAAACAACCCCAGAGGGGCGAAAAAATCCTACAAATTGTTTTAGCGCTCCCAGCTACTAAACCTTTTTTCACATAAATTCACCCATATATAATATATATAAAAAATTAGTTTACAGTATTAATGACGCTTGAGTTTTTATACAATCCATAAACCTATGACACGGTGTCATAAATTTAAAACTTTAATATAACTCAGTGATTGGAAGTGCCTAAACTATTTTTTTACTCTACTCCACGGGTGACCAGACTTTTTAGAAACGGCACGGATTAAAATTATTAAAAACTTGGCTGGCCGGATGACAAATAAATTCGTGTTAGAATCCAATTAGAATTAATTAAATATGGATTTATATATTTTTTTTTGAATTTTGTACTTTTCCATGAGTTTTGTCGCTAACGACCCGGGTTTCGCCTTTCGGCATCTTCAGGCATTTCAAGTGCAGGGATGTACTTGAACTGTCCATCCGTTCCGAAAAGTACAAAATTCAAACAATTCAAATTTGATATTGAAATTCCACCAAGCATTCCTCAGTTGAAATCCTTAATTGATTTATATGTTCTAATATAATTAGTTATATAATGTAAAAAAATGTTATTTCTATTGGAATTTATGATAGAATATATTTATTATATTGAATTGGTTCATACGCTGTTGTATCTTATATGTAGCAATTGATGAATTGAACTAAATAGTTGTGAATTCACAACCAAATCATGAAATTTAAAAATCTTAAAAATAAAAAAAAATGAGAATTTTTAAGGGTCGGATGAAAATCTTTGGCGGGCCGTAGTTTGGTGACCGATACTCTACTCTACTGCAAAGGCTACCTATGTATGTATTCAAAAGCCTAAGTATTTTTTTAACTATCATATCTACATATGTTCCAATCTTGTTCTAATATCCGTCGTATAATCGGAAAATTATGAATCATAAAAGTAAAAACATTCAACAGCCGCTAGACAATCAAGCAGATACTACGACAGCGGCTTGATACTCAGTCGGTCAACTTCTTTAAAGGACTTTTCCACCACAGGACTAATGGTAGGTTAGTCGCTCTCGTTAAGCCTTTATTAAAGAATCGAATGTGTCAGAGATAATTTTGAAACAACACAAACAAACAACAAGACTTTGAACAGAATCATTAAATCAAGTGAAAAAAATCTGGGACTAGAAACTGTCAAGTCCGTCACAGAAGCCAACGAACGTCGTTGGCTTCCGTGACCACTGCACTATAAAGTTGACAATATACACAGTACAGCACATTCATATTGTTTACTTTCATGCATTGCGTTTAGAGCAGTGGTTCTCACGTAAAACTTGGCTGTGGCCGCATTAGGAACATCAGTTGTCCTACGAAAATGTCTGGTGGCCGCACCAAATTTTGTGTCGAGTCTTTTTTTTCAAAAATACCTAAGCATAATAATATAAAATTTAAAATAACTTTGATTATTCCACGTATTGTGTAACTAACTGTGACACGTGTTTCGCCTCTTTCAGAGGCATCTTCAGACTTACTATCGCAAAGTTTGCTTAAGTAATGAAGCAAGATAAATTCTAACATTTTAACATTTTAAATTATGAAATTACAAAATGGATTACGGGTTTTTTTCCTTCTAAAGGAAACAGTTAGTTACACAATACGTGGAATAATCAAAGTTATTTTAAATTTTATATTAAAATGAACTTCCACAAAGTTACCGCCGAAACCATCGAAAATATACCTAAGCATGTTTGTGTTTAAGTTTTTGCGAACTAACAATTCTTGATGTGCAGTACAATGCATACAAAATATTACATTTTCAGTGTATTTGCTGACAAATTAACTTGTAAAAACCTATTTTTACTAAACATCAATATTAACTATCAAGCTGTTGGTGGCTGCAGCAAAATCATCTGGTGGCCGCACATGAGAACCACTGGTTTAGAGATTCCAATTACTCGACATCTCAACTACTCGAGTATCGAGTAGTAAAATTTTAAAATACTATAGTAGTTTCAGATGTACCAAAATATATATTATTAACTCACATTTGTGTTAATCAATAGATGATAATAAATGAATAAAGTTATTTATTTATTATAAAACATATCTTTAAAAAATAATAAGAATTATACGTCTCAAATTTTAAATTGGTTCGAAGTTTTGTTTTTATAATTCTCGCAGTAGAAAAAACTCTCGATGATTATAACTAAAAGGAGTATTTATTTAAATAATTTAAGAGTATCGAGTATTCGATTCTCGAATTTGAGTCTCTAATTGCGTTCATTCACGCGTTGGTCATTGCAAAAATTGTCCCTAATAATTAATTATGTAATCCCAGTGCAACGTGATTATCATCGTTTTCATTTGTATGATATATTTTTGCGATCCCGGTATTGCAATTCTTACTCAATCAGCAACATCTATGGATATCTCATTCCATTCAAATACGTGGAATTGTGTACTACAAACAATTATCATTTGAATGGGTGGTTATATTGTCAAGGGGAAATTGTATGGTGCACCAGCTACATCCGGTGTATATTGATTCGATAGATTCCAAAATCTGTAAAGTTAGTTCGTTAGCTCGGAAATTGTGTTTCAATCAGTATTCTCATAACTAATTTATAAATAACTAGCGGTTACCCGACATGCGATACAATTCCGCTCTAGAAAGAAAGTGTTTGTGTTTAAATTCTGTTTATTGAAGTGCTTTTGGGTAGACAATGTTTTTGTGATTTTTCTATCTGGTGCATATACAAATAAATCAGAAGGTTTTTAAACACGTGAGCATACAGTTTTCTAAATTTAGTCCACATGCTTTTTGAGTTTGTGTTTGTGCTTTGTTGATGGTCATTGCAAATGCGATTCGCACCGAAAACTTCAAATGGTTCATAATATTATTTGTTTTTCTGTCTAGTGCGTATACTAATAAATCAGAAGGTTTTCTAAGGCGTCAGCAGACCACATACTGCTGTTAATGTGAGAATCGTTTTCTAAATTTTGTCCACACACTTGTACCAATGTTTCCTGTGCTTTTTTGATGGTCATTGCAAATGCGAGTCGCACTGAATGCGTGCGTCCGTGGATCAGAATTTTCCACGGACGATGGAAGAAAAATATAAAAGGGAAAATTTTCAATTATATAATTTAATCAGTTTTACCCATCAATCTAAAAATTGATAAGCTGGCCTTTAATACTTCAAAGATATTTTTTAATTGAGCCTCCGGTTTCGCTCAACGCGAGCATTTTCAGCAGATGTAAAATTGTCTTTTCCTTATTTAAAATGTATGCCCATGTCCGCTCCCATCTTAGAGTATATGCACTCCTTTGCGGAGCTTAAATAAACATGATCTTTTTCTAGGAGAATTGCTTGTTTCTCTGTTGCTCAAACTCTCTTTTTCGGAGATAGTAGGGATTGAAAGGATACAGGGACTAGGAGAAGACTAGTGGTAAGCTAATCACTCTCGCTATGCGCTGCTTATTTTGATCGGAAGGGCGGGAAGGGGCTTTTACAACACAAACACCTATTTTCTTTGAACGGAATCGAAAAATCGACTGAAAAAACTGGTCGTACAGGGACTCGAACCCGAGCGAAACTAATATCTTTAACACACAATATTTATTTAATCTATTTAGCCTAGTCTATCTTGAAAACAAATGTAGTGTAACAAATAAAAAATGAACATATTATATGGGGTTAAAAGGGACATTATGACCTTTTTTATATTTTAACAAGCAGCATCTGATAAATGTCAAACCTTTCCAGTTTATTTTTTCCCTTTCATCTTGAAAATTGTTCTAGGGTCACCAAACTTTTTTTGGATTTATTGAATTTCAATTGAATATCTTGACTACCAGTTTATCTCGAATATCTCTGCTAAATTTCAAATTTGACATCAATTATCAATTTACTTATCACCATTTAAATACAATTGGATAGTATTTCTTTACATTCTTATCGCGATCCTTTTACCAGCATTTTTCAATCGAATTACTGTTTTTTTTTGCTTGCTTTAAATTCCCTTTCACACTTTTCCGATACGAAAAATGGAAATTAGTGAGAGTTTTTAACTAACTACTAGTCTTTCCTTACACCAATACTTTCTATCCCTACTCTCCGAAAAAGACAGTTTGCGTAACCAAGAATGAAGCAGTTCTCGTAGAGACCTTTAGTTGAGATAAACTCCATTTAGAGTACAGATTTTGTGAATTTTATGAGCGGAAATTTTTTATATATTATGTTAGAATATTTTTCTGTACTTTAAATGCTTGTGGTGATTTAGCCAGGTTCAGATCGTATGATGAATTTGTGGAAGTACAAACAACTTCAATCCAACAATTCACACTCAATTGGTTTCAACCGTAAAGACCTGACCAATGACCTCCATTGTCAAGACTTATTTGAAATAGTACCTTCAAATATTTGGATGAAGTCTCTAAAAAGTGATAGTATGTTAACTGTTTTGGAAAATGGTGACCCCTTTTCTAAGCCTTAATAACTCGACAAAAAAACTAAAAATACTTTTCTCCAGCTGGGAAAAAGGCAACAAAGAACTAGCAAAACTTATATGAAGGGATAAAACATATATTTTTGCTAAAGTGACACAAAAGGTAAAAGATTTTGTGCATGGAAATGTGTTGCAACACACTTTAATATTTTATGACAGTTGTGCACAACCTTTTAAAGTTAAAGGGAAAATATTGTATCTATCATCTCAAGGGATAAAAAAAGAAATTGTACATTTTGATATACAAGCCAGATCAAATACTCCGATAACTCTTCATTGCGAGCTTATGTTAACAATGGAACTAAGTATCAACCCATTTAAGATTTCTGACACTTTAATTTTTGATGGTTTAGGTTAGGTTATGTTAGGTTAGGTTATGTTAGGTGTTGAGGACAGAACTGAAGATACTGTTTTAAGTAGTTACTGCGATAAAATTTGTTTAATTCTAATAAGGTAACTTACTACTGGCTTGTGAATTAAGTATATTACGTACAAACAAAAGCACTGCATTTTATAATAATACTAGTATTGCTACCCTGCTTCGCTCGGACTCGCTGACCAATAATTATTTAATGTTATATCATACCCAAAGAATTACGGACCCACAGACATACATAAATACATACGCCGTTTCGGTATTTCTAGTATTGCTACCCGGCTTCGCTCGGACTAAGCGACCAATAATTATTTAATGTTATATCATTCCCAAAGAATTACAGACCCACAGACATACATACGCCGTTTCGGTTTTATATATAAGATTTCGTTTCCTGACAATTGAGATTATGCTACCTTGCTCACATATTGTCGTTTATCGCACAATATATCCCATGCGACTACGTGAGCTTTTGTCACCATTGGATTTTTTTGTGTACATGTTACACAATATTATTTATTCCGTTTCTTATATATGTAAATTGATTTCAAATAAATCCATTTACCGAAATTCATACATAGTTGTGCAACACAAAATATCGTATGTGTCAAACTAGAATATTTTTTTTTCCGAGCACTGTAGCGGCTTTATCTATCTACTTACACTATACACAATAAATCCTATGTTCAAAGTTCAAGGAAAAATAAACAGTTTTAAAGGAAATATGAATTCCATTTTTCTTTTATAAATAAGGTCTAGAATGTAACTCTACAATATATAAAAATACTAAAAACTTACGCTTCGAATTTTTAAACAGTTTTTATCGATCATCTTCTTGTGTGCTTTTATCCACATATCTATATTTAGCGGGAAACGACTATATGAAACATGGCTTTAATACGAGGGTTGTGTACTACTGACCTATATCACTGTTGATCTTCAACGAAAACTTCTGCTATTCCTGTAGGAAGGAAAAATTTCAAAATTTCGAACATAAGACAAGTTTAAAATAGAACATCCATTTTTGTTACGTTATTTGTGGCAAATCTGATTTGATATAATATTATGACAGTTTTCACATTTAAATAATCTTGTGTGACTAACATATCTCTGTAAAAAATAGAATTTGCTGTTTTCCTTTATTTAAATAGACAGTAGAATAAATTATGTCAGCTCCCAACTTGGAACATATGGATTCCATACGGAGTCTATAATCTGTAAATCATTGTTTTTTACATCTTTTGCAGTAAAAACTATGTTTTTATCGACTAGTTTCGTCGTTAAATAAAAATTATTATTTTATTACTGTCCGAAAACCATTTATACCGTCCCCACAAATTGCCAGGATTCAAACTTCACTGCCCATACGCGATAAGATAACGTTACCTTATCTCAATCGAGCCTCATTCAAACGTACGTTTCAAATCAAATAATTTTTATAATAAAATGCGTAGATAAGCGCTCGCGTTCATAGTTTTGATTACGTCAGTCTGTAATGAACATCAACGCGATCAGGTTGTCTCTTTCATGCGCGAGTTAAAATTTGAATAATTATAGGAAAACTATTGATTTTTAGAACCATGTATAAAGATACGTTAAAGCAAAATATAACATTTTTTAATGCAATCTATGCCAGTAAAGCCATACCACTAGGGTATTTTTAGACCCCCCTTCGGATCACGCGTTATTTTTCAGGGACCGTCTTTCAAAGGTTAATAAAGCTTTTCTGAATCCTACATGGGGTTTCAACATGTTTTTTTTTTTAAAAAAAACATGACATAAAGCACTCGTGCATTCGTATGTTAAATCATATCAACTGAGAAAGCCTTCCCAGAACGAATAGAGAGCCCCACATAATCTCTTTCAAGAATACTTGCATTACGCCGGATTACGAATGACGTCTTTTGTCAATTATAGCTACCATTTCGTTTATATGGCCATTAAAACTGTTTTATTTATCCATAAAGCTAATAAGGTCTTTCTGAATTCAATGGGCTTTTAACGTGTTTTTTTAATCATCATTAATAAAGACATGTTTTGAAATGTCGGGAAAAAAAAAGTAATATAAAGAGTTTTTACAGCCACTGTTTTATATCAAAAAAATATTTTCACTTTATTCAGAGCTTTGCTGCGAAATATTAGTTTTTTCCCAGTGATTTAAAGCTTTTGAATTATTTAGTCTTTAGATTTGGCTTAGTCGAGAGAGCGGATGAGTACCATGGTGGATGGTGAATACGTAATATATGTCAGAAGGTAAGAACACAAATCCAAAGAGGTAGTGCTGCCAATGTTTACATATGCTGGATGTGTCAAAGAGGCAAGAAAAGCTCTTTAGTTTCTTAAGGATCCTTGTAGCGTACATCCTTAACTAACGTTTCCATAATTTCCACCAATTAAACATTTACATTCTGATCACAAAATTATTGAAGCTTGCACATTTCATTTGTTATTTCTCAACTTTTTCTTGTTGTTATTATATTTGGCATGTTCCATTTATTAAACATAAAACCACAATATTCTTAAGCGGAAACTGTTTCTAGAATTCTGTCTTCCACAATTCCTACGAGGTTCATAAGTGCTCGTCAGATGTCAGAAGTAGAGACTCCAATTACTCGACATCTCAACTACTCGAGTATCGAGTAGTAAAATTTCAAAATACTCGAGTAGTTTCAGATGTACCAAAATATATATTTTTAATTCGAATTTGTGTATATAAATAGATGATAAATAAATAAAGAAAAATATTGAATATCATAAAAACATTTATTTCAATTTATACCTCATATATTTCAACAATAATAGAGAATTAAACGACTCAAATTTTTAATTAATTTTAAGTTTTGATTTTATATTTCTCGCAGAAGAAAAAATTGTCGACGGTTATTACTAAAACGAGTATAACTCGAGTATTTTTCAAATTACTCGAGAATCGAGTACTTGGAAAATGGACGAGTATACTCGAGTATCGAGTACTCGATAATCGAATTGGAGTCTCTAGTCAGAAGTAGTAGATGAATAACACGTATGTTTGTCAACGTACTTATCAGCAGCTTTCCAAATTCCCTTAAGAGACGTATATCACGATCATAAGGGACATCCCCTATAATAGGGCAACAATCTTTGAAGATTTCACGTCAATATACTAAGCAACGATACAGTTTTCTCCATCTCTGTCGTAAACAAATTTACTTTTTCTAAGTAGTTTTTTGACAGTCGTTCACACGAATTATACCATATCGTTACCTTACTTTGAAAAGGTTTTAATTGACATTTTTGCCTAAAATTACCTTTTGGTTGAAAAGCTTGTATTTACCGCATTCAATCATTTATGGTTTAATAATGGAGTTGACAGAATTCCAGAGTTGCACTGCATCTGCACACTTTTTTTACTTAATTTATTTGTCAAAGTTCTAAGATTGCCATCATTATTTTCATCATTAGATCTTTAAGATCATTATTTCTCAGCAAGAGTTTTGACAAAATATGCTTAAAGAAAGTAATTTGAAACATTTTTACTTGCTCATTGTTACAAGTGAATTTTAATCAATCGAAAGTTCAAACGCTCATATTTCAAAACAGTGTCAAGAGCAGTTAGGACCATTGTTAAAGTAAAAATATGAAAAATATCGATTATCGAGAATATATGACTACTTTTTTTTTTCTTTCAACTGTATTGTCTCGATTCTGCGTTTTTTTCTTTAGCAAACAATTCACATAGAATGTGAATTTATTGATTTAACAAGCACACACTCATGCTTTTGCTTGCCGATCATTTTTTTCACTCTGGCTTAATTCTGTCACTTCACATCGCTTATGAAAATAACATATTCATAAAAAGTGAAGTTGATATCACTAAAAAGTATACCTTTAGACAGTATACTGTCGATTTGATTGGCTTAACAACAACATACACGTTTTTGAATATTTGACTGAAATCGACCATATTACAAATGATCTCAAAAGAAAACTATCTGTGTATTAATCAATCCGTCCGAGTCCGCTATTTTCATAGGCACATACTGTATATTTTTTATGGATATTTATGTGATGTAGCTTTAAGTCTTATGACGAAATTTCTTTCTGTCTTTTTCGTCTCTAGGTTTAGTTTTCATATCTAATTTACATCCCCTTTCCATAATTTCTGTCAGGAGGGCGTGATCGATGTTGTGGTGAGCATAGTGAAGCCAGTGCAAGAGGTTTACTTATGCAGACGTAAAATACTGCTAAATATCTTTTACTTCAAAGACACAACATTTTATTTAGGCTTTACTACGTGATTTTTGAAGAAAATCTTTATTTAAACACGTTCATAGCGGAAAATCTAAATGCAAATTAATGTTGCACGAAAGTGCACTTACATATCGACCAGTATGGTGAATAATTCTGCAACCACCATAAATCAATTTTCAACTCTTAAATGAAACATCAATTTTAATAGTTGAGGGAACACGCCTGGCGAGATATATTCACGCTGTCAATATAATATTATAAAATCAGACTTAAAAATGAATTTGAGTATTTCACATGATGATATAAATTTCCCGAAAGAACATTTAGTAAAAATCAGGATATATTAATAGACTTTTAGTTGCGGTCATCTTTTTATAACTTTAAGTGGAATCCAAGTGAGCATTTGGCGTCTTTGCATCCAAATACATCTGCACTTAAATCAATTTTACATAAACTATCATCTATTTCAAGAAAAACATGAAAACAAAATATCATTTTTCATTATCGTTTTTACTTGGAGAGGGCCATGAATAATTTGATGAAAACTCGCGAGATATATTAGAAAAGCAATAGGCGTTCAACAGTTTCCACAAAATCGTAGTTGCTATGCCGTCAGCAAGTTTTTTTTCAACAAATATAAATACATTTTGTTGAAAGGCTTGATTTAAATATATTACATTAAGATATTTAAATTTTTCTTTGACAGCATGACAAAACTTAATGTTGGAATTTTGATAGTCAAACCCACAATTTACGCGTTTGCGGCATCAAAACCTTGTACGAGAAGACGCTAGAATGAATCTAACTCTACAGAAGTTACCTTGAGAACACTCAAAGTGTTAACCATCAAGTCAAAATAATTCAAAAAGCGTTTTGGTAAATTTATAAAACCTGTCAAACTAGAACTAAAATAAAACAAGACTTTAGCGCGACCTTTAATCGATTGGTCTTATTCATTCATAAAAAACCACCAAGCAACTGACAAGAAGTGTGTTGCTATTTTTCTGGTTTCATAATTTATTAACTACTAGTATTGCTACCCGGCGTCGCTCGGACTAAGCGACCAATAATTATTTAATGTTATATCATTCGACATAATTATATCACAAAATCTAACATCCAAAATAGAGTTTAAATAAAATCACAAACTTTATTTAATTTGATGACAGCCCCATTCTCGCCCATTAAAATGTCCAAGTTCAAGGAAAAAATCTAATTTGCTGTCAAATAAATGTCAAATAATACCTTCACGTAAATAAAAAACATTATTATATTAATAAAAGCCGGGAAAAAGTTGGTAGAAGACTAATTTATAACATTTTGACTAAATGTCTTCGCCGATAAAAATTCAAACATATTTTCTTTCATATTCGTTTTTATGGCAACTTGCAACAACAATGCAAAAGAGAATTACAGACCCACATACGCCGTTTCGGTTTTATATATAAGAGATTGTAATTTGAGGACACGCGGGTAAAGGCATTTTTCAATCGTTATTATTTTGTGAACGGTTTCACGTTTACGTTCATCGCTAACACGTGAGATTTAGCAAGAAATGTATAAAATTAGATCAAAAGTCGAAGCCTGGACATTATCTGGAAATTAACTGAGCCTGAATGTTTGCCTTTTAATATTTGACGATATCTACCTGAAAATAAGATCTCTTCGATTGTTTTTTTGTTTTGTGGATAGTTTCAACTAGCCAAGAGGTATTATAGTGAACTTTAAACATTTTTTAAACGTGTTAACTGTTAGATATATGTAGATGGATTTATTATTTTTTTGGATATCAGCTTGACGGAGCATCAAGTTCTAATGCGTGTCAGTGCCAAAGTTCTTCCAGTCTCCTCGTCTCTAAATGTTTTAACTCTTGAATTTTATTTGTTGACATTCCCTTCCTATCGCTTCCGACAGGAGGGCGCGATCGCTACAGTTGAGAAGTCAGTTTAATATTGCGTCTCATACATTATCACATGAGTTGTTTGTTCTCTCGAGGGGTAGAACCAGTCTGTCAATGGGGATGCCATAAGGAAGATCTTTAACGATTTGAAGCGGGTTTGCTTCGGATGTCGATAGATGTGAGTGAGCTCAGACGAGTACTATTTTTTATGTATTACAGTTGATTTTGTCGGAACTCGGTTGACTTCTTTGCCAATTTCCAGTCTATTGTTTTCTCTCTCTCTCCTGATGACTACCATTTTTTAATCTTTTTTCACATTGCAAAAGTCATAAACTAATAATTTATTAACACATTTTTGTACTACTTCCAAATCAAATTTTTAATTTATTGATTGAATTGGCATTTACTTGGTATAACTCTATTATTGATTGAGTAGACATTTACTTGGTAGAACTCCATTTATAATACGGTAAGAAAAATAACAATGTATTTTAATTCCACACAAATTATATTATATATTTGTTGATAGCTATTTACATGGAAAAAAAATTAATAAATTATTGATCTGGTGTAATCCTGAAGTGAAAGTTAATCTCGGTATTTTTGGGCTATTTTTATTTTTATTACGTGTGAACCAACGCAAAATCAGCAATGCTTCGAGTAAATCCATTTTAAATTGTTTTAGTGTTTACTGCTTGTTAAAGACTTAATATGCGGTGATGTATTGATTGTTGTCTCTTCATTAAGAATGTCATTCGATTGATTATACTTATTTATTTATATATTATATATTAGATATATATACGTCTTGAGCAATTTGTTCCATTCGTTCCAACATGTAAATGCGGTAATTCGATACAGGATTCTGACCACATCCTTTGGGAATGTACAGACATGATTTGCATATTATGTGAATTCGTTTGACGCGTAGGTTAAATGCATAACGATAAATTTTTTGAAATGGTAAATATTTATATGATCTAAAATCCATTCGCCGAAATAAATAAGGCTAAATTTCTTTTAATGTGTTTACTGTCAATACTTTGTGGAATGGTATTATAATAAAAATAATAATCATTTTTAGTACTTATTTCACATAAATTTTATTGGGTCAAGACCGGTTTCGCTCATGGCGAGCATTGTCAACTGATGATGAGATGTCAGAATGCTCGCCATGAGCGAAACCGGTCCTGATCCAATAAAATTTATGTGGCATGAGTTCTAAAAATGTTTTATTATTTTTACTAAGGCTGAATTTACTAATAAAGGGATATCATTTGTAAGTATATTTTACGGCATTAATTATGGAATATAGCATCAAATGTCTGCCAATATCCATTCATTATAAAATGGGCCATGTCGCTAAAGTTGACTTTTTTGACAAATTTGGGTAAACTTCCAACTGCTCCAGAACCCAATCAGGCGTTGTCTGTGGTCGTTTACCTGAAGTTCCTTGATTAGTCGGATTTTATACGGATGCAGACACAAGGCCCGATTCAAAATTCGCCAAGTTGAAGTCGCAGAAAAGCCAAGTTCTTTTGAACAACGAGAAATAAGCTGCCTTGGGTTTTCCTGTACACTTTCACACACAGCAGCAATGTTTTCACCAGATATTGTATTTTGATGACGTACAGGTAGGTGTTGGCCGATTATTTACCAAACTGGTTGATTCAAATTTGGCCACTTAACAATGAATAATCTACTCAACAGGACAAAGTAACATATTTTGAGCGTCCCTATTGAAATACCCTTATGTACACGGTTTTGGTGCGATATTGTCGTAAAGAATACTTTATTTTTTCAATTGATTAATGCAGGCTTTGGGGCCCGAAAAAAAATGTTCGACTTCGACTCCGACTCCAGCATTTAACAAACCACGACTAAGACTAAAAAAAGTTTAATATCGTCACTTTTTTTCCTAATTTTCCTAAGTATGTGTAATCAATTAAATATCAACCCTACCAATCCGGCCAATAGCCAAATTTGACATATTATATACAAAAATAAAAAGTTCAATCATTCAAAAATTTCCGACTCCGAGTACGACTCCAGCCAAAGGCCCCCGACGACTCCGACTCCGGCCAAAAACCTCCGACTCTGCTTTAATTAATATAAAAGTTTGTTTTCCCACTGCGCACCCAATGTCAGAAAAAAAGAGTACCCTTCGCATTCATGACGCAAGCAGATCTGCACGGGAGTGATTCTGAATATTGCACTAGTGTGCTGGTAAACAATAATTTAAATCAGAGTTGATAGCTCAGTCACTTAAAACAATTTGATATTAAGTGTCATGTGTATAATTCGTATACTGAGAGCCCGTCGAGTAAGACAAGTATATTGACTCTAGTGAAGAATCGAGATTATGTCAATCTTCAAATAAAATAGTTTTTTTTAAATGCAGTGAAGTTTGCCTTGGTTTTAATCAAAACAGCTTGGCCTTGCCTATTGGATCCGTGTGAGAACGGACCATAGCAAAAAGTTCTGCATGTTTGGAATTCATTTTAGGGTAGTCTCATAGAACGTTTTAAGTGTCTTGGTGGGCGTGCCCAATAGCACAATCCAGCTTAAAAACCAGTCAGAACTTCACTCGGTTAGCACCAAGAGTTTTGCATTGAAGTCGTTTCATAACTATTCATAAGTATAAAATATTAAATAATATTTTTAGAACTAAAATGCTTTGCTGTTTTTCTACCGTGGAGGCCCGTGTTTTGGAGGTCTACCAAGTCAATGTAAATTCAATCAAAAGTTGCATTTAGAAAAAATCTTTAAAATTAATGCATTACTATTTTTCCATTCTGGCTCTCGAGCCCGTGACTGCACAACTGAGGGAACGAAAGCGTTGGGTGTGATTTAATATGATTTTATTGATCACTTTTCAGGTGTTCACTGTCAATACTTGGTGGAATGGCATAAGAATAAAAAAATAAACATTTTTAGAACTTATTCCACATAACATTTATTGGATCAGGACTGGTTTCGCTCAAGGCGAACATTATCAACTGATGAACTGATGATCAGTTGATAATGCTCGCCATGAGCGAAACCGATACTGATTCAATAAATTGTACGTGGAATAAGTACTAAAAATGTTTTATCATTTTTATTATGATTTTATGGAGTGATTTCGGCATGCTTAATAATTTATTTCCATTATGAATTGGAAAATTGAATAAAATAACCATAAGTATACATGTATGGTCGTAAAAATAATGTGTTCAATTATTTTTATTTACGATTTGTAAGTGGAGTAAATCTTTACGATCACACATCCGTTTTCCTAGTAGGTATGTAACAATTTTCGTATGAAAACATTCCAAAAGCTTAGTTCGCCTGGGTTAGCACCTTGAATTTTAATATGGAAAACCTTTCATGCAAACATTTTAGATTAGATGAAGGGAAGGAATCCCCTGATACCAGAACAGCCGAGAGATGTTCGCACTTTCCTTCAAAGTTAGTATATAATTTCAGATTATTTACTGAATACTAAAATAAAAGTAAATTTTGATTCATTAAAATATTAGTTAGCACTTCACTTTCTATAATCGTGGGTGTAGGGACATACGGGTGAAACTACAAAAACAACGAACTAAGATAAATGGCAAAACAGTTTGCGATGTTAAACTTTGTTCTTACTTGCAGGAAAGCCGAACAATATCTGGTAAACCCCTCTTCGTACAAGTTTCATATCTTATAGAACTGCATTTTAGCATGACAATGCCATATTTAACTCAAAACAGCCATTTTTGTAGTTTCGTCCTTATGTCTCTACACCCACTGTATGTAGTACTACACAGTGTTGTGTAATCATAATATTGATATTAATGTATGTATTTAACAAAGCCTGGTCCGTGGTGCAGTGGTCATCATCGTTGGCTACCGTGACGGACCACCCGGGTTCGATTCCCGGTACAAGTAGATTTTTTCAGCTAAAATATCGATTCTGCTTAGAGGCAATGGGTGTTTGTGTTTTAAATCCCTTCCCGCCTTTCCAATCCCACAGAGCGATGCTTAGTGACAGCGATTAGCTAACCACTAGTCTTGTCCTAGTCTCTGTATCCTTTCCATCCCTACTTTCTTGGAGTTTTCGTAGATAGAAAAACAAATCTGTTGAGATAAACTCCGTGAGGAGTCCATAGACTCCAAGCAGACATAGTGAAAAAGAAATTAGCGAAATAGAGTATTGTCGTTTTGTCAAACATTTCTTAAAACTTCCATAAAGTTTTCAAAATAAAATATGGCGTTTTATTCAAGGAGAACTGCTATAAACCATAACCTCAAATCTTCACTGTTCAGAATATTATTGGCGGTTGTTCCACAATTTAAGCTAGGGATCACCGCCTTTAAGTCTTTTTAAATATACTATAGTAATATCATAAATATTAATTCTAGCTTATAACATGGAAATGCATACTAATTTAATAGGTGGGTTTTATCTGACGTATTACGAATTAAAACCAAGTTCTAGTGTACTCGTTCACTTGAAATGCTTGAAAATGTCGCAAGAACAACCCGGATCGCTTGCGACGAAACTAAATTACAAAATTCAAACAATTCAAATTTGATACTTTCGGTGGTTTCGGCGGTAACTTTATGAAAGTTCATTTTAATATTAAATTAAAAATTCCACGTAATGTGCCATATATAAGATATCTAAAAAGTAACAGAGTAGAGTTTTCCAATCATTTAATAGAAAACGATAATAATTTTAATCAGAGTAGTAATTTAGAAATACTCCACCGAGTAAATAAAAAGGGCTTAAAGATGAATAGTTTAGAATTTTTAGAAAAAAAAAAACTCTTAACAAAAAAGTAGTATTATTAAATAATATTCTTAATAGGACATGTTTCTTGCCACTGCTTATACTATTTCCAATTAATTAGGTTAAGCCCAAACCTATCTGATTGATTGCAGCTCATTAGTTAATATTTTGTAATCCTGACTTCATTAGTAGTATAATTATTTTTTTGCTTTGTTTCGATTCTATAACACCCTCCTTGCTCCCCGTAAAAAGGAAAAATCCCAAACTCCATTTTTTAATTTTGTCATTTTAAAATATTTTTAATCAATCTTGCTTCATTACTTAAGCAAACTTTGCGATAGTAAGTCCAAAGATGCCTCTGAAAGAGGCGAAACACGTGTCATAGCACAATACGTGGAATAATCAAAGTTATTTAAAATTTTATATTAAAATTCTAATTTGTTTAATTTAATGATAATATATATTACCTGTTTATCCTTGAACATAAGAATGATGACCATCAGATTGAGGAAGAATCCAAAGAATCCGATGAGGAACAGGACGAACGCTGATGCTGCATAGCCCCATGTCGGCATCAGCTCCACGTAATCATCGTGCTGGTAATAATAACCAGACGGAGTGGTGGCGTTCATGATTGCTAATGCATGTATATTTTTTTCAGTTTAACACTTTACACATCTTCCAAGATACTTCATCTATCACTTAACACTGACTAATAGCACAAAATTTTATATTATACATAACTATATATTCTATGCTAAATATTTTTATTTATTGAATTAGATTTAACACTTTTAAGGTTCACTGATAACACTTGGTGGAAAGGCAATTAATTAAGAGAAATACTGGTTTCGCTCATCGCGGGCAATTTCTAATCTGTTCTAATTTGATCAGTTGAAAATGCTCTCGATAACCAAAACCAGTCATGATCTTAATAAATTAATTGTGGAATATGTATAAATTTGATTTATACAATGTATCCAAAACACGGGTTCCTAACCCATGGGTCGCCTACTTATACAGCCAGCTAAATAAAATTTTCACTATAGTGCATTTTCGTTGGATTTTTAAAATGAGTGAATGTTCTGAGAACCTTTGATCTTAAACAAAAATATCCAAAAAGACTTTTAAGCCGCTTGGAACAATACTGGGGTAAATTAAAAGCTGTTAGAAATAGATAACCACAATGGAAGAAGCCGAATTTTCAGATACAGAGTCCATATTCATATTAAAAGGTAGACTTGCATCTATCTATTTCTCGATTATGTATGTAAGTATCAACAATCATTTTGTATAACCGAGATTATATGAATTAGATAAACCAATCTGATACAAATTCAATATGTTTTAATAAACTACTATATACCGTAGCAATATGTTTTATTCGTCGTTTATAACACATAACCCTCTATAGGGCAAATTAAATACTTTGGGGATTAATTTTAATAAAAAGAAGAATATTCACTTTAGTGTCAGAAACATATACTGACCAATTTATATATTTTTTTTAAGTCAACTATGGGACATTGAGGTTTGACGATAAAATTTTGCAAAGACTACAACAGACTGATATTTTATGGGATTATGTTTATAAATGTATGTGTATTTGTATATGAAATGATTATAAATAGTTTTCTCAAAAAATCGCAAAACTGCCTTCATAATTCAGGTCCAAATGCAATACGGTGCTCAAAAGCTGAAAGTTGTGCGCACCAACGGCCAATATTTAATTTAAAGACTCACGGATAAAAACATTGATTTTTGGGGAACAACGCAAAACATTCCGCAGTTTAACAAATCTACTGACGAAATAGTATTATCGATAATGCATTGAGATACTAATATTGACTTTATTATGGGTGGTATTGGATATGTTCACCTTAACTTCATTTCGGCCTTTGCCATATAAAGGGTTAACAAGCAGTTCGTTTTTTAATTGATATGAAGTGAATCTTTTGTAACAAGTGAAAAATCAATGAAATATGTACATTTTTACAGTAGAGGCAGCAAACTGACAATCCTGAATAAAACATATTCCAAGTAACTTTGGGTATGAAAAAATCGAATGTTATAAACTAAATGACGAGCGCTTGAAAATGGTCGAATTTTGTTTTCATCACTTTTTTAAATTCCTTTCAACACTGCTGTGAAACAAAAAAAATAAAATGAAGTAAAGACACACATAGTATGAAATATTTCCATTCGGCAATACCGTTAAAGATTATTTTTTATGACATCAATCACTCCACATCCACAATAGCTTTTTCAATGATGCACATATTTCTATTGGATATTTGTGTTCATGACACAAATAATGAAACTCTTCTTATACATCCACAAAGACTCGGAAGCACCTGAAACAAAATAAAAAAATCATTTAAAAACAAAATTTAAAAAAACATTCTTATGCAGCAATTTATCGAACTTTTTGTTGAAGAGATCAACGTAAAATGTAAAAACAAGGTTTTTTTTTATTTATTTATTTATTAATGATGAATAATTCAGCTGAAAATTTCGGTTGAATGTCAGTTGAATGTCAGTTGAATGTCAGTTGAATGTTAGTTGAATGTCAGTTGAATGTCAGTTGAATTTCAGTTGAATGTCAGTTGAATGTCAGTTGAATGTCAGTTGAATGTTAGTTGAATGTCAGTTGAATGTCAGTTGAATATCAGTTGAATGTCAGTTGAATGTCAATTAAATTTCAGTTGAATTTCAGTTGAATGCCATTTGAATCTCGGTTGAAATTCAGTCAGATTTCAGTTCTCTGTAATGATGTATTTTGTTAACAATTGAAAATGCTCGCGATGAGCGATACCAGTTCTAATCTTAATATATTAATTGTAGAATAGGCTATTTATCTTGCACAAAGCTTGACAGTAGACACCTTTGAAGTGACGACTTTGAGTAAATTGAATAAATTTTGGATGTGGGGTGGGGGAGTTTCATTTAAAATAATTAAATATAACATTCCGTTATTTGACTAAAGTAAATTCTCGTTGAATGATATTTATTTTTGTTTCGAAGAACACAGTAATTCAAAACAATGTTTCAGCAAAATGTATAGTTGTATTGTGGGTGGTATTAATTTATATTATAATATTTTAGTCTGCTCCGCCAACTAATAACAACCGTATATAATACGAATTCAGTTTGCATTGTTAAAATGACCTACTAAATGTGTATATGTAGATATGAATCACCATCTAATCATTCGACAATGTTATTCAAGTCTTAATTGAAAGCAAACAATTCCTAGTTTGACTCTAACAGATGTACATTGCGACGTTCTGAGATTCCATAGAGACCTGTGCTATATACTCTTTCACTATACAATTTTATTATTTAAAGCTCTTACTTTCAACTAATTTTGTATTTTAAGTCGTTCCTATTGTGGTCTGTATCGACTCCTGGAGATGGATTCCGACTTGCAGGGGGTCTACGGAAAAAAAATTATTGGGGGGTATATGACAGTGCTTCCCAACCTGGGGTACGCAGGTTTTTCGTGGGGGTCCACAAAAATATCTCGAGAAGAATTGATCGATATCAAATCAAATAATTTGCTTGATGAACATATGTGAAACAGTATTTTCGTAATGACGAAAAGTAATGACTTTTAATAAAAAAATAAGCACAGATCTTCCCTTTCCACGAAGGCTTTGGAAGCTAGCATTTCTGCAATTGAACTAAATATTGTTTTGTTGTGTAAAAACATGCAACCACAACCATCTCATTAAATTGTTTTGTGAGCTTCATGCTATGTTTAGTTATTCTTATTTATTTTTTAAAAAATGTGTTTAAGTAAGTTACTATTCTTTGTGATAAAATATAAACATATGAAATAAAAATTTTGACGACTAAAATATGTTTTTTTTCAGATTTAGGAGTCCATGGCATGAAAAAGGTGTGGAAGCACTGGTCTATGAGATGTAAATGGGAGTCCACGATAGATTAAACGCTAAGTCTGAGTAAATTGAAGCCAAGTATTGAAATTTGATATCAAATCATCCAATTCATCCTTTTCCCTCTTAGCTCTGTATTTTGTGTATTTATTGTATGTAAGAATGTTACTAGATTTTCATTTTGTGTGGTTTTAATGAATAAATTTAAAACTTTAAAACATGACATATTTTTTCATTTTAAAACATTTAACTCTATAGAAAACCCTATAAAAGTCAGGACCTGTGTGACAGATTCAAAAACACATTTAAAGTTCACTTTTATGGTGTTCACTGTCAATACTTGGTGGAATGGCATTATTAAAAGTAAAACACATTTTTAGTACTTATTCCACATAAGATGTATTGGATAAGAACCGGTTTCGCTCTTGGCGAGCATTATCAACAGATAAGAAATACAACAAAACAGTGATATTTTTACAAAAGTTAAGCAAGAATTACAAGGTATGACAAAGAATTGGTATAACAACTAAGCAAATAAAATGAAAAACATATGAGCAAAGCCGGTCCTGACTCAATAAAATTAACGTGGAATAAGTACTTAAAATATTTTATTATTTTTATTACATTTAAAGTTGATACATTTGTAAAAAATATATTTTTGGGGGTCTACCGAAAACTGAAAAAATCGGCGAGGGGTCTACGGGTCAATAGAGTAAAAGACCTCTGGTCTATAGTAATGATTATAATTACATACAATTGAATAATTCATTACGTAAAAATCAATTTGGATCCTTTGTCGTGTATTGTTTTACATTTTAATCAGTTGAGTTTGTCCGAATTGTCGACGAATAAATTTAAAGTAATTTAAACCAGTATGGACGTCATCGCCGACTAGTAATTCAATTTTCTTTGTCAAATCGTAGCAACGTACGCGATCCGTCACGTGGACGACAAACGTAAATTTATGAAAGGGCTCGACAATTTTGCGTCATCGTACAATAATGAATGGACGAAATTCGTGGAATTAAATTGGATGCCGTAAAAAAATGCTCTGAACTCAAATAAAATAGAACAATGTTGTTTTCCTCATATTTTTTTTTCAAAGCGTAATTTTGTGTAACTGAGAAAAAATCTCTGCTTCCAATGTGGTGTATAGCGGTTTACGAATTGGGATTTTAATGAAATTTTCGAATTTTCTTATGGTATTTGAATATTTGATTTAATTTCAAATAATAAACGATTAAGATCAATTTTAACACAATGTATACGTATATAAATAATAGACAACACAACAGTTGAAGATTAATAGAAAAATGTTTTGTAATTAAAATAAATGAATATAAAAATACAAAATAATAGAAAAATTGTATTTATAGATAAACGGCCAAATTTCCTTTTAAAAAGTTGGCATTCATCTGCCTATTCACCTTTCACAAAAGGTCCAAGAATAGAATAGAATATGCCCCATACTAAATATTTAACTACTAGAACTCCTACGTCAAGTCCTGTTCGACATTGTCACGAGTGGTGTTGCCAACGTAATAAAACGGGCCTTATCCTAAAGATATTGACAAAAGTCAAAAGCCATCGACCATAGACATTTTTTTTTCTTATTTTAGCATCTATTCGCATATTTAAAAAATTAGACATCTATAAGCATCTATTCCGTATTTTAGCATATATTTAGCATTGATGGCAAGATGCCCGAAATACGGGTCTCTAGCTATACATGTGCATAATAAAGAATGGCTAATCAAATAGTAAATGTTTTACATTGGCAGGACGTCAATCGAAATATAAATACGAGCATTTTTTGGTAATAATTTTTCGGAATATATAACACTGTGTAAAGCTACAGCACTACGCAACTCCATTTTTAAAACTTTAAAATACAGCAGAGTTCAAAGCAGTGAAGAAAGTTAAAATTGAGACCGCAAAAAATTGAATTGATAACTCTAATGATTATCGACTTCTCAACTGTAGCGATCGCGCCCTCCTGTCGGAAGCGATAGGAAGGGAATGTCAACAAATAAAATTCAAGAGTTAAAACATTTAGAGACGAGGAGACTGGAAGAACTTTGGCGCTGACACGCCTTAGAACTTGATGCTCCGTCAAGCAGATATCCAAAAAAAAAAAAAATCGAAACCGGTCTTTATCAGTGTAATTTTTATTATATTTGAATGTAAGGCTGGCTTTGAGGTACCAAGGATTGACAGCAGAGACACCAATTCGAGTATCGAGTACTCGATACTCGAGAATACTCGTCCATTTTTCAAACACTCGATACTCGAGTATATTGTTAAATATTCGTGTAATACTCGTTATCAATAAATAAAGAGTTATTTCCAAAATGTATTAACTTATTATAAAAACAAATGTATACTATTTAACCGCTGCGTTTAACTGAGTTTAACGCGTGGATTTTACGATCGGGTAATATATATATTTTTAAATGGTTTTGCCGTTGACTATGCGATGCGAGATTTTATTTTTTTTGAGGCTTTGAGGTACCAAGGATTGACAGTAGAGACACCAATTCGAGTATCGAGTACTCGATACTCGAAAATACTCGTCCATTTTTCAAACACTCGATACTCGAGTATATTGTTAAATATTCGTGTAATACTCGTTATCAATAAATAAAGAATTATTTCCAAAATGTATTAACTTATTATAAAAACACATGTATACTATTTAACCGCTGCGTTTAACTGAGTCTAACGGGTCGTCTTAGCTGGGCGAATCTGGGCGAGGCGATCCGGCGCGGCTTTGAAAGCGGCAGAGTTTTAAAATATCAAACGGTCCTCGCCCATGCAAGTGTCATATGTAGGCGAAGCGAACCGGTCAGGACGGCATATGTCGCAAGTCGCCTCAAGTGCGCACTCATGGCGCACGCGAATCGCTTGAAAATATGAAACGGTCCAAGCTCACCAGAGCGTTAATTGCGTCTGGCCGAGCGATGGCACATAAGACCTTTGATCAACTACGTTTTAAATTGACTGGATTCGCCTAAATTCTCTTGCCGGTTCGCGTCGCTTACCTAAGACACGGGGTAACGCGTGGATTTTACGATCGGGTAATATATATATTTTTAAATGGTTTTGCCGTTGACTATGCGATGCGAGATTTTATTTTGTACTTTTTGCTTTCGGTCCTGCTGAATGATCGTATCAATGACGAGAATCAAAAACTAAATTAAATATTGAAAAACTAATTTTTGATTTGCCGACTAATGGTTGCAGCTGTGGCATGAAAAACATCAGAAAATTTTATGTGCCTTTATTCGTATTTTAATATTTATTTATATTCTGGAACATCTAAAACTACTCGAGTATACTAGAGTGCTCGAGTATTTTATAATTGGAATATCTTATTGACAGTAAACACCTAAAAAGTAATAAGGTAAATAGAGCATTATCAATATCAATATATACATACATACATACAAACATTCAACTATACAACTAAAAATATTTCACAGCGTATGTAATGTAAATATTTTAACCATGACTTCCTGATCCCAGTAGTGCTGGTCTGTGAAAAATATGGTTTTAATTGAGTCCTGAGGCAACTTTTATTCTAGCGTATAAAAGGAAATGTCAATAACACGTGATATTTTTTGATTGTTTTTAATCGAGTGTTGAAAAAAATTCAATCTACGATTTCATTGAAAAAATATCAAAAAAAAACTATACGGTAAATAATTCACGTTTAAATCGTTAATTTTTTTTACTCATCTATCGCCTAAGGACACCCTCAGTATTTTAAATATACTATTGAACTAACTTTATTAGTTAATGATTTCGACTGAGGGTGCTTGACGGAATTTCAATATCAAATATGAATTGTTTGAATTTTGTACTTTTGTATAAGTTTTGTCCGCTAACGACCAGGGTTACACCTTTCGGCATCTTGTTGATCTGTCAGTTCAAGTACATCCGTTCACTTGAAATGCCTGAAGGCAAAACCCGCGTCGTTAGCGAAAAACTTCTACTTTTTAGAATAAAAATAATAAAACAGTTTTAGTTCTAATTGCAAATAAATTTTATTGGATCAGGACCGGTTTCGCTTATGGCGAGCATTGTCAACTGATTTTATTAACTAATTTCTAAGTGATAACTTTATTAGTATATCAAATATCAGATGACTAATTATTTTATGTGTTGGAGAAATCTATCTAAGCGACCGAATTTTTTTCCAAAATGTTCCGCAATGTAAAAACTGTATCGTGGTTTACCAGTTTGTATGAATCGTAGTAGAGTACATAGCAAATGAAATAAAAACCTTTTTAGAAATGCATCACAACTTCAGATGTATGCTTTAATTAAATTAAAAAAACACTGAAGCTTTTCGAACAAAATTTATATGGCTTTTTTAAAAGCTTTTACTTTGCTTGCAGACATGCATTATAAGGTACAGTTGAGAAATTGTATTACGAAGTTAACGATAGTCCCCATTGCGGTAAAAAAGCTCTTATTAGAAGCTACTAAAATAATGTCACTTTTTCATAACATCAATACTGCTAATTTAATTTGATACAATTTTACTTTTCAGCCAAGCTTAAAAATATATTACAAAAAAAGTGTATTTAAAATTGTTTAATAATAGCTAGGATTGTTTCCAACTCAGCTCGAGCTCAGTTAATAATATAATTTAAAATGAACACATTTCCAGAGACGATATTTTTGGATTACATTGTGCATCATTTATAGATATATTACGAGTCCGTGGTACAGTGGTCAACGTCGTTTGCTTCCGTGACGAACCTGACGGATTCAAGTTTCAGGAGGTGCAGCATTGTTTATAGTCAAATTGTTTATTCTATTCAAAAGCATGGGTTTTTGTGATGGAAAAAAATCTTTTCCACCCAATCCTTAACGGTAAGTTAAAGAGAGCAGACAAGCTAACGAGCAGTCCTGTCATAGCTAGTGGCGGCTGGTGACAGAGTATTAGGGAGTACAAAAAAAGATTCAACTATTTTTGCAAGAGTTCTTTCCTATTCATTGGATTCATTGGACACTTCTATAACATGGACTTTCAATTCAGATGTTTGCAATACCAACGGAGTACCAGTCTTATGAATTTTTGGCTGTCCGTAGTACGGAAAAATAGTTGAATCTTTTTTTGCACTCCCTAATACTCTGTCGCCAGCCGCCACTGGTCATAGCCGTAACTTTTACATCCCTTGTACTATTGATATTGATTCAGCAGCAGGCTGTAATTCTCTACTACCAATAAATGTCAATGTATATCTTTGAATAGATTGCGTGGTAACTTTGTGGGCATTCACGTATTGAGGAATAACAAAGGAAAAAAACAAATTGGAATTTATTTGGTAGAACTCCATTATAACATGGCGCATGCTGGAATATATCCTATCAACCTATCTTATCAACTTTATCCTATCGAAATACTTCACTATTTTTTCATCTATAAATAATATATTTTGTATGCAGATTGCTCTTTATTATTTGTTAAGTAATCTTGAATAGAAGAAAAAACAGTTTTTTGACGGATTTCTGTCCATATTATAAACTATTAGATAGTTGAGAAAACGTATCTTAGCCCACAGGCTGCATGGTGTTAACGAGAAGCAGCCATGGCTTATTATTTTTATTTTAAAACAAACAATTTACTCTGTCCCTAGACATCAACGGTATAAATGTTGATAACAATGTTTTATAATTAGTGAGCATGTTGATTAAAACCAGCATGCCCTAAAGTGCGGTTCGAAAAGCTTGTGTATATCTAAAGTGAGCATACATCCCGTTTTGAACGGGACTGTCCCGTTTTTAGGTAGCCTGTCCCGTTGTCCCCAAGTACAGCTTCGGGGCGTTGAAATGCCTCGTTTTTAAATAGAGGGCAACTTACGGTAACAATTTTAAAAAAAGTGCAAAAAATCGACTTTCGTAATAATAATTTGAACCATAAAAACTTTAGAGTAATCATTGAATACATTTGATGCTTGCCCGGAACAAGTGCACCCGTAGAAAGAGTCTTTTCACAGATGAATAAGTTGTGGACGACAGAAAAAACACAATTACAAGTCGGAGTACTTAAAGCAATGTTGTTAGTTAAAATATTTTTTTAAAAATTCTGCCAAGAATTCCATTCTTATTTAAAAGCAAACCCAGTTATACTTAAGACAATTTGTTCATCAGAAAAATATAAATCAACATAATTTGTTTCATATTTATACTATTTATTCCTGTTTTTTTCTTTATCAACATTCCTTTTCTTTTTATTAGTACATAACAACTATGAAAAATACGTGTTTTCTTGAATATACATACTATTACGTAAAAATTGGTAGATGTCCCGTTTTGAGGACAAAAATAAATGGTCACATTATGTATACCGCTTACAAATTAAAGTGAAAAATACATATTATATTATATATAATAACAAAATTAAGATTTTTGATATCTTGGTTTATGTAAAGTATTTGGTTTCGTTCATATTCATCATAGATGTGTTTTAGTAGAAAGTTATTCGAGCGAACATGAGATGTATTTCAAAGAGCTTATTTGATATACAGAAACAATAAAATAGTATAACGTAACTACTAGAGCCTCCAATTCAAGAATCGAGTACTCGATACTCGAGAAAACTAGTCCCTTTTTCAAGTACTATTTATAAATGAAGATTTATTTCCAAATTTTATTTACTTATTTAAAAAATCTTATATATAAATATATACAATCAAACCTCCGAAAACACCACTCCGTAAAACACGCTGGACGAAAATATTCCACGCAAATACCTCGATGTGCACGGTTGCATTCCATTGCCGTTGCTAGGTGACGTTCCTGCTCGGACGTTAAAAAAATAAATCCGCTGAGACCGATACACACACAGCCAAACGGCTGGCCGTCTCTACGGTGCTTACTCCTATTTGCATTGTATCACCTAGAAACCAAATATTTCGTTCATATATTTTTTTTTGCAAAACTCATATATAATCTTAGTTTGCATTTTTCGCGGAAAAAGACGAAGTCCCTAATTTTGTATGAGATTCACGCCTCGTTTTACACTACTTCATATACCACGGTCCCGATTATAGTGTTAGCGGGGGTTTAACTGTACTTGGAATCATTTAAACAGCGGGCATTAAAACTGTATGCACTATTTAATGTACATATTCTTAACTATAAAACCGGCGTTCACAGCAACAGGGAATTATATAATAAAACTTCAAAGCAATTTAAAATTTGAGACGTTTAAATCTTTATCATTTTGGGAATATATCTAATATATAAAAATCAATGTTTTTTTGTTTGTTTGTTCGTATTTTATGCGTTGCCATACCGTTCATCCGAATACGATAAAACTTTGTCAACTTATAGCTTGCACTAGCATGAAGGCCTAGTAAAATCAACTTATAGTAGGTATTTAATATTTATATAAACATTAATGTTTTTTTCATATTTATGCGCTGCTATACCGCTCATTTTTGACAGCTTGTTGCGGCAAATGTTATAGGCATTCAAACTTTCAAATGTCATCGACCCACAGACAATCGGCAAAAGACAAACAGCAAACGTCAAACTGCAAATGTCATCGATACGGATGAATGTGCATCCAAAGCACTTCAATAAACACAAACACTTTCTTTCTTTGAGTATCATTGCAACGCGTACCGGCTAGTGTTTTAAAAATAGTGTATTAATGAAATTAAATGTTCTGTATATGTATGTAAATACACGAATTTAAATAAATAATATATATTTTGGTACATCTGATACTACTCGAGTATTTTCAAATTGTACTACTCGATACTTGAGTAATTGGAGTCTCTAGTAAATACTCATTAATATTTAAGCTGCGTGATGATTTATGACTTCAAAAAATATATTCAATTTAGATTGATATAAGTGAAATGAAAGAAGAAGCCAATTTAAAATCTTATCTTAGCTCAACAAAAACTTGATTGAATCTTACAAAAGAAAATGAAAATGGATAACTTTGTTTTTTTTCCACATATTGTGTACCGCTTAATAAATATGACACGTGTTTGGGTTTCTTAAGAGACAATAAAATATATTGTATAAGTTTTTCCCAATCTTATGAATTGATTTTATTCTCTTATTCGTAATATGTGGTTTAATAAGCCACGTGGAAAATAAGTGAATGAATAATTCATTTTACTACAATTTTACGATATTTTTTTTAAGGTTTTCTTCTATCAAAAAAACATATTTTAAATACAAATCAAAAAAAAAACTGCTATTACATATTCCGTTGTGAAGTGGTCAACGACGTTGGCTTCCGTGACGAGCTTCACAGTCCCAGTACGATCAGCATAATTGTCAAAAATTTCCCTCCCACTCATCCAATTCTATAAATGGGACGTAATGACAGTGACTAACTAACCGCTAGTTATGTTCTAGCCTTATCTTTCTTTACCCTACTCTCATCGATCTAGACAGTTTGAGCGATTGATAAACACGAATTTCTCTTTTTCAGAAATAAAAATACGTATAAATACCTCCATTAGGAGGCCATATACTCCACATTGGAAACGGATATAGATTTTTAAAACTTGTGATTGAAATGGGAAATTAAACATCTAATTTATCTCAACTATTATTTTACCAAAAACATCGTAGCTATCTGCAAAGCAGAATATTTTGCTATAAAATACCGCATCAGTACTTAGTAAAGTGGTCGCATTAATCATATCTACCGTTGATTCTTACAAAATCCTTTTTTCAACAAGATTGACTGATGACAGAAGGGCCATTTTTTTCTAGAGACAGCGTATAGATGTCACTAGCATATTAATTACTATAAAAAGAAAAATATCATAAGAATTATTACAGGAAGATTTTATATGTATTTTGCAATATTTGTGACGGTATTCGTGACACCGGTACGCTGCTGTCACCAGTGGCCTTACGGTACTGAAGTGGATAGAAAGTTTATCCCTTTAGTAGTTAGGTTAAGCGAGTTCTATGGGACACCGTCGAAGCCTTTGTCACGTCGATACAATCCAATCTCCTTTTACAAACGTCTTACATTTAAGTGAAACAATATGATACGAAATCCTCACTCTTTTGTGAATTTAAATGGTTCATTTAACAAGGAAATTAAATTTCGTCACAAAAACTTTGACAGTATGTACCAATTTATTAATTTTTTTAGTGCAATCCACAATTGAAATACCGAAGTTCTATGTCGAAACTTAATCAATTGCAACATATTATTAAATTAAATAATGTATTATATATTAAATATATTAGTTATGTTTGTTATAAAAAAATAATAATTAACAATTTAAAACACACATCATTCACATTTAATTGATTTTTGATATAATAGCTTGATTTAGGTCTTCAACATTATAATTACAGTAATTTTGCTTCAATTTATTTGCTTAGTTGCAATACCAATTGTTTGTCATACCTTGTAATTCTTACTTAAATTTTGCACTGTTTCGTTGTATATCTTATCAGTTGATAATGCTTGCCATGCGCAAAACCGGTTTTGATACATTAAATATTATGTGGAATCAGCACTAAAATGCTTATTATTTTTATTACAACGCCATTCCACCAAGTATTGGCAGTGATCACCTTAAAAATGGCACTTCTCTTGATTAAGGTTTAAACCTTTATTCAATGTTTATAAAATGTTTCGTTATTTAAAATGAAAAAGTCTTTTAGTGGCTTTTCCACAAAATTGACTCGATAAGATTTAAGCTCACTTTGCTTTGCCTTCATATTCTGGAAGACTCATAAAATAAAGATTCAGGGCCAATTGCCTAAAAATAAACAATCCCTTTGGGGTTTTTGACTTAGAAAAAAGGTTAACGAACCCTACTGTATATCCTAGCGTATTTTAGTGAAAAAGACCACCTTCTATATTTTTAAATTAAAAAAATAATCGCGATCCAGCTCTGTACTTAGAGTCTCTGGACTAATCTTGCATCCTATAGACGAGAGGACAGCAACCTTTTTACTGGGCGGTCACCCGAAAAGGTTTTCTAATGTTTTGAATAAAAATAAAATTCAAAATAGACTGAATAAATCGAAAAAAATATTCATATTATTAAAAAAAACAATGAAGATTTAATTCTTGTGCTATCATCCTTATGTAAGGCTTTTTAACTCATTCAAATACTTTAAAAATATTAAACATATATTGATCATCATCGTGTGGTCCGTGGAGCAATGTCAACGTTGTTGGCTTGCGTGCCGAACCACCCGGGTTTGATTCCTGATACGAACGGATTTGTTTAGTCGATAAATTTGTTCAAAGGCAGAGTGTTTGTGTTGTTGAAAATCCCTTCCCACCTTTCCGATCCTTAAGAGCGACGCATAGTGACAGCGATAAGCTAATCACTATTCACTAGCCCTGATCTCTTCGAAAAAGAGAGGTTGAGCAACTGAGTATCAAGCAGTTCTCGTAGAAAAATATATGTTGAGATAAACTCCGTGAAGAGTTCATATGCACCAATTTGGGAGCGGACATGCTTAAAAAAAATTATCATCATCTGTAATCAATAATATAAAATATATTCATCACTGAGTTAATCCACGTTCAGTGATGACTGACCTTTGCACGTCAATTGTGGCTGTGACATGAGAATGTTGAGTCATTGACTGTTTTGTATTTGTAATAAATATAATTCGTGTAAAAATGTGATATTTGCTTTTTTTAAGTCAACCGTGTTATTTCAAAGTCGTTTTAAATGGACTTGAGTGTGTTATATTATGTCAAGTGGTTGTTTAATATTACAAAACCAGGCCAACCCATGCTGTGAAATTAAAAAAAAACTTTTAACCAGTCCAGTGCCACGCACGCACGGGTGCGGGAGAATCTCTGAGGTCTCAACTGACACTACACGTAACATTTTTAACAAACTAAAGTACCATTTACGCTTCACCGAAATAAATAAAAATATTATGGAATAATGTTCCGATGAAAAATAGATTTCTGCAGGAGGTATCCAATAGGCGTGTCGAGGGTTGTTAAAACTTACATATAGTAGAATATCATTTCTCATAAAAAAAACACTGAAAACTTGGCACGTAAATAATTAATGAAGAGAAACAAAAAGGTGTTTTTGGAAACATATTTGTGGGAAACATTTATGTAGATTAGATATTAGTTACTAACTCAATATTCGACAAAATTAATTTTTAACTCATAATGAGTTGACAATTCTGGGAAGAATCAATAACTCTGGTGATTAAAATAAAAAGTTCGAATTTTCGACTAGAATCAATCTTAAATCCGCTCGAGGTGAGAAATGGGTGAATAGAAAAAATACATCTTTGTTTGTGATGAGATTTATTACATTGTATGTACTTTAAAAACAGGTGACCTGTGGTATTAGAAAAATATATGCGAGGCACTCAAGCGGTTAAAAACAGTAGTATTCGATTATTTAATTAATATATTTAAATGTAAGCGGCAGGCGGAAACCTTGCTATACTTTGAGAGCAATTGAATTCCTTGGTTTCAGATTGCCGACTTCTGCTATAGGGATACTCAAATTGCTTCTAAATTACTTTGAATAAATAAGTTTTCTTAATCAGCGCATAAACTCTCGTTATTTCTCGTTGAAATACGATATGTTTGACGATGCTGTTTCTAGAAAGACAACTTGTGAATAATAATCTCAATTAAAAAACGCTTAGACAAACTAATTGTTGCGCTGGCTAGCTGCGCACGGATTATCTCGCTCATCTTTTTTTTTACTTCGCCCCTCACAAAGTTAACGAATAATAATATATTTGTTTTCGTCACACAAAACTCACACTCTTTTCCAGGCAGTAATTTGAACGTAGCTGTTAAGTTAATTTATATGCATAAAATTTTCATTCAAACCACGGGAGGGTGAATTATTTAAACAGGAAACTTCTTTGACTGAGGTCGTTTCATGTAGCTGAAAGTATGACGGTTTACATGTTTTGTTTTGATTTTTCAGGCGGATGCTAGGAAAATAAATCAATTGCTTTAGATTTTAACAATCCTTTTTATAAATGTATGAAGTTTTTTAAGTAGTAACTGTGTAGTAGTCAATTAATTTTTCTTCTGATTCTTCTAATGTGGATTCTAATAATGTAGGACCTCAATATAATTTTTTTATTCTTTTTAATTAGAAATAAAAATATTTGGCATTACAGCTTACGACAATGCGCCAAATATTCTTAATTGTGAAAGTCATACGAGATTAACTCGATGATAAGTAATGAATCAGTTGTGCACAAAATCAAAGATACATAACATACACCCAGCCCAAGATTTCTTTGTTTCAATTGAAAAAATCTGACCTTGCCGGGAATTTAACCTGGACCACCAGATCGCTAGGACAAAGCTCTTTCCACTAGACCACAGGGACCGACAGTTAATGCCAATGCGCCGTCATGGCATTAACTGTAATGCCAAGTAATGAGAAATTTTATGAATCAGTCGAGAACAATTCAACAAAAAATAACATATACCAACATATGTCCAAGATCTCTTTTTCAATTGAAAAAAATGACTTTGCCGGGACTTGAGCCCAGGTCCACCATGTCGCTAGGGAGAAGCTCTTGCCACTAGACCACAAAGACCGATAAACCGTTTTTTTTGTTTCTCAACCTCTCTCTATCACAGAGAGAATAATTACAGCTCATTGGATACAGAGAAACTTACACATTTTTCTTAAGTTTTCAGGCTAGCCAGGATTCACCAGTAATCGATTTTACCTTTTTTCAAACGAACTAATTTTTGATGGCGATGCTTTGGTTTTCTGATTTATTGATTAAATGTAAAACAGTGATTTGTTCTACAGGTTTGTTTTTAAGGCTTAGTGGAGATATGAACAAGAAAGTGATTTTTGATACGCATTAAAATAAATATCTGTGCATCCATTTCTCCTGTTGATAAAGTTTTTCTTCTAAATGTCTCGAGCAAAAAACAAATTGGTTTCAATATACTATTAGTCATCAGGTTATCTTCAATTTGTTCAATGAACTTGCTCCCTTTTCGGTAATGTTTCGTGAATTGCACATCGAAGTGTATGCAGTAGTGCCACAGATCACTAAGGGTATTTTCGAGAGCATTTCAATGTTAATTTGTTAGTTGGAAACAAGTTTGAGACTGAGACGATTATTTGAGTTCCAAAAAGTTTGAAATAAACCCTTGTGGTAGAGAAGGCTTAGAAGAAACTTTTGGGACTCACTTACAATGTTTCTTGTAGATAAAATGCACGTAGCCAAGAGATCCGCTCAACTTTCTTGATTAAGCAAAATATTTTGAAGTTATACCGTGTTTATCTTTCGAAAGACTGTCCTTGAAAAATAGCACGGAAAAATAAGCCGAAGGGGGGTCTAAAAAAGACCCCAGCGGTATAGCATTATTGGCATAGACTACTATAAAAAAAGATAGATTATGCTTTGACGTATCTTTATAAATCGTTCTATATAAAAATATATGAAAATCAATAATTATCCTATAATTATTTATATTTTAAGTCGCGTATGAATGAGACAAGCTGATCGTGCTCTTGTTTATTCTAGACTGACGATGCGAACCGTGAATTCGACTTCTTATCTACACCTGTTAATGTAAAAAGCATCCATTTGATTTGGAATGTTCGTTGAAAGAAGCGCGTTTGAGATAAGATAACGTTATCTGATCGCGTATGCGCAGTGAAGTTTCAATGCTGGCAATTGGTAGCGACAGTATAAATGGTTTTCGGCCAGTAAAAATCCGACTTATTATTTTTTATTTATTCGCGACGAAATTAATCTATCAAAATCATATTTTTTACTGCAAAAGCTGTAGAAAACAATGATTTAAGAATACCAAAAGTTAAAACATTGTATCACTAATATTATGATAGATATTTAAGACAAATTGGCAGTAATGGTAAACTGTCTTAGCCACCGAGGAAGCAATGTTAAAAAAATTAGAAAAACTTTAAAACTTATATTCAATTTATTATTTCTATTTATTTTATCGTTCTTTGACTATAATATATTATTGTTAAGTTATTTAAAAAAAAAACATGCGAAAGAAAGACAGTTTTCAAATGCTCATTTCTTACTAATTTTAAAATGCGTTATAGGTAATTTAATCACCATAGTAAAGAAATATATATAGTATATCCATAAAGAATTGACAGCTTCTGGTAAAGCCTGGTTCGGATAAAGCCTGACGTATTCATTCTATACGTCACGATTAATTTGAATTTACTTTAAACTGTGGGCTTCCTCGCGGTATATTTCAAATTTTTATCTCCGCCACGTGCCATATTTCGAAGCGCTTTAATCTGAATTTTAGTTCCAGCCTTATTCAGAGCGAATGTGATGTTCGGTGCCTTCAATTTGCGGATTACTTCACTAAACTGAAGGACGTGTTTCCTGCGAATAATGACGATGTTTTTGGTGTACCCTTAATTGCAAAAACAAGTAATCCCCGTATAAACCCAGTGGCGTAGATGTAAATCCTAGCCTTTTTTGAGTTGACGCCATTTTTCTAATAAAGTGAAAATATCAAAAACCCATCATTTATCAGTCTATTGTAGTCTTTACAACACTTTATCGTCGTTTACAGTTAATGCTGTTCAGATGTATTGTAAACAAATGAAAATAAACAATTGACCGAATACTTATTCAATATATAATATACTAGTATTCGAACCCGGCTTCGCTCGTACCAGTTTGGGGTTATGTTCAGCTCGGCGCGTAAATTCAGACGGGCCAAGTTGAAACAACTTTTTTCAAAATTCAAAAGTCTAGGTCAATTAAAATGGAATTAAAATGAACATTTCAGACTGGCATTGACATTTCACAGCCCCTTTCATATATTGACAGCCCCATTCTCGCCCATTAAAATGTCCAAATTCAACGAAAAAATCTAATTTTCTGTCAAAGAAATGTCAAATTATACCTTCACGTAAATAAAAACATTATTATATTAATAAAAGCCGGGAAAAGTTCAGTAGAAGACTAATTTATTACATTTTGACTAAATGTCTTCGCCGATACAAAAAATCAAACATATTTTCTTTCATATTCGTTTTTATGGCAATTTAATGACCAACAATGCAAAAGGGAGTTACAGACCCACAGACATACATACTCCGTTTCAGTTTTATATATGTACTACTCGATACTCGAGTAATTGGAGTCTCTACACACACGTTGATAACGAAACAAATTTACCGTCGAAACTTTCGCGAGCGAAATCAATTCGTTTGTTTGAACTTGCAACAACAATGCAAAAGGGAATTACAGACATACATCCCCCGTTTCGGTTTTATATATAAGATTTAAAAAATCAGAGGTAACACAAAACGAATTGAAAATAAATTAAAGAAGATTATCAATTTGTTTGAATCGGCGTGAGTGATATATCAAACAATATTTATTACTGTTTTTATTATGTTAAACAACGAAATATGATTCTTTTCTGAATAACATTTATGACATGTAATCTTTGACATGAAAAATATCAACGTTGTTGAAAATGAACTCGATGCTCAAAATATAAAAATAAATACACAATATTTACATAGATGAAAATATCCTGTTTTTTTTTATTTGTTGATGGTATCTTTTGCTTCACCTTTTTTGTCAGATTATAACGTAGAAATTCTGAAAAATACGAACCTTCAGACTGGTCGCGAAATTTCATTCTGTTTAAGCTTTTCCTTCCGGTAAAATAATGGAATTTGTTGTAATTATAATTTTCATTCAAAAAGTATACACTTAAGTGTTATAAAATAAATATTATGATTTTTATATTCAGCTGTAGACTTAAAGCCTCATCAGTAAAACTAAACCTTAATCTTTTTTTGTACGGTTTATGCGGAACCACATCGCACAAAAAAAGCTATGGCGTAATAAGGAAACATAACGTACATGGAGGCACTATCAAGGTCACATTGTAATAAACAGGTGAGACACTGGATTTTTAACCTCACCAGTAAAACTACACCAAAAGCATTTTTTGTTCGGTAGATGCGTTCCGCGGAAAATCGCACAAAAAAACTATGGCTTAATATGGAAACATAACGTACAAGGAGGCACTATCAAGGTCACATTGTAATAAACAAGTACAGTATGTGGACAACGCACTGTTTATTACGTTAATTCATATGTACGTTGAAATAGTCATAAGAAATATTTATATTTAAAAAAATAAAATATTGCATAAAAAAAACTGCATAACTTTGAAATCGCACAAAAAGTGGTTTGGTTGTACAAAGTGTAGTTATGCTACCATAATATTGACCCTAAAACATTATTGACTTAAGTCGAATTTTCCGGAAACGTTTTTTTAGTAGAAAATGCGTTGTGATTTTATGTCCAAAGCTTCGCAAATGTTAACATAAAGAGACGCCCACACACAAAGCATCAGGTGGGTCTGTTTTCAAGTCCTGGGCAGGGGAATATAAAAAATAAGATTTCAATTTCAATTTGATATATTTAAAATGGGTGTTTTTGGTCCTTTTTTTCTTCGCCTTGAGTGAATCTTTAAATTAATAAAAAAACTAAAACATCTGTTAGTTTAATACTTTCGATGGATTCGGCGGTAGCTTTGTGGAAGTTCATATTTATATAAAATTTAAAATAACTTTAATTATTCCACGTAATGTGTTACTAATTGTTAATAATGTAAGCTCGTCGCTCGCCACTGCTTATATTATTTTCAATGATAGGTTTACCCCTTCCAAATTGATTGCATCTAATTAGCTAATTTTTTGTAAAAATAACCTCATTACTAGTATAATTATTTGTTTGCTTTGTTTCTAAAGCCCCCTCCTTGCTTCCCGTAAAAAGGAAAAATCCCAAACTCCATTTTGTAATTTTAAAATTTTATAATATTAGAATCATCTAGCTTTATTACTTTAGCAAACTTTAGCGATAGTAAGTCCGAAGATGACTCTGAAATAGGCGAAACACGTGTCACAATTAGTGATACAATAAGTGGAATAATCAAAGTAATTTGAAATTTGATATTTAAATAAACTTCCGACAAAGTTACTGCCGAATCCATCAAAAGTGATTAAAGATACAGTGAAACCCCGATTCTACGTTTTACAAGGGACCGTATAAAACAAACGATTGATGCGATAATCGATGAATGCTGGAAAGTTTTATATATGAATTAAATGCCGGGACTATATAAAATGAACGCACCACGCGGGGAAATGTATAATGCGTGTATTTGCTCTTCTTTTGTTTGATTGGCACATTCGTGTCACGCGTGATTTTAAGGTCACCAATGAAACCGATTCTTCGAATTGAAATTATTCAAAATATTTACGTTTTCCTCCGTGAATATAGCCACATAATAACAAAAGAAAAATTCTGACGAGCATGTGATTCATTTTCCTCTTAACAAAAGAAGCTGTTCTTTAACCCAGCCTATTTTCTATTTCATTATGCAAATTTAAAAATGTTTTATTTGAAGAATACGCAACCGACCTTGTTTATTGCGACCTCAAAGAATATCCATCTTACTTACATATATGAACTAAGATACTTTTGCGGTACACACAAAAAATATCTGGAACGTCACAAAAAGGGCTTACCGTGATATAATACAAATGAATTGTAAATTTGACTCAAAGTAAAGGGTATTTAAAAAGGGACGCTCAAAATATGTTACTTTGTCCTGCTGAGTAGATTATTCATTGTAAAATGGCCAAATTTGAGTCAACCAGTTTGGTAAATAATCGGCCAACACCTACCTGTACGTCATCAAAATACAATATCCGGTGAAAACATTGCTGCTGTGTGTGAAAGTGTACAGGAAAACCCAAGGCAGCTTATTTCTCGTTGTTACAGAACTTGGCTTTTCTGCGACTTCAACTTGTGAATTTTGAATCGGGCCTTATGGTTCACCCGTATAAAATCCAACTAACCGAGGAACTTCAGGTAAACGACCGCAGACAACGCCTGATTGGGTTCCGGAGCATGCAAATTTAAAAATTTGTCAAAAAAGTCAACTTTAGCGACATGGGCCATTTTATAATGAATATTGGCAGACATTTGATGCTATATTCCATATTTAATGCCGTAAAATATACTTACAAATGAAATTAAAATTTCGTCGAAATGTCACAAACAACTTGTTTTATTTACATTTCAAAACTAAGCGTCCTTATAAAAAGACCCTTTATATTTAACTTCGTGTTGGCCAGGGTTGTTAGCTTCCATGACGGACCTCACGGGTTCAGACAGTATTTTTGTTTTGTCAATTAATCGATTCTGCTCAATGGCATGAGTGTTTTTGTGGTCTAAAAATCCTTCCCACCCATCTGACCTGCTAAGCGGGGCATAGCGTGAGCGACTAGCTAGCTTCTAATCCTATCGTATAATTAATTATCCGTTCGATCCTAACTCTCTTCGAACTAACAAAAAAATGAGCGGAAGTAACAAGCAGTTATCGATGAAAAATAAATTGAGGGACCCTCCATTTAGGGGCATTATAATCCACATTGGGAGCGGACCAAATATATTTAACTACGTGGCTTAAGGAGGTATTCTGGTCAAGAGGCACAAATTTTAGGTGTTGTTTCAAGTGAAATAAAATAATAATAACATGTAAGGAAGGTAGTAAGTGTTTTTTACTTTATATTTATTAAAATTTCAACAACAAAAAGGGGTATCAAAAAATGACACGCCCTGGTTGCAATGATTCTTACTCTTATATTCACATGAAATAAAAAGAATGTTATATTTTTATATTCTAATAAGCAAACAAAAACGAAAAAAAATTCAGAAGTCTAGAGCAGAATACCCCCTTAAAGTTTTCTACGTAAAATGAATACAATAACACTATATAATTAATTATTCATTTTTCTTCGTTGTGTTGTGAAACTAAAATTCTTAATGTATAGAACGCTTTTTGAAGAATTATCATTTCATATTCTATGAATTATTAAACATCACGATTATTAAGAATGATATTTTTTGTACAATATAAAACAACTTTTTTTAAGTGGCATGGAGTGGAATGACAAATTATTTTACCGTGATGTTATTTTCATAAATTATTCAACTATTCAAATAATTTATATCGTAAAAATGAATAGTGCTAGTTTATAAGCAGCTGTAGATTGTTCCATAATTAAAACTTTAATTATGTCAAACTTGCTAAAAAGTAGAACTATCCCATATTTTTCGGAACTGAACTAATTCTTCTGGGCATAGTGTATTTATTTTTCACAATTTCCGCTCCCAACTTGGAGTATATGAACTCCTCGCGGAGCTTATCTTGAGACGACCTTGATTCGGGTTCTCTCGTTAAATGAGAGAGAACCTCCGTCCGTCACTCGGGGAGAGGAATTTAGGGATCGGAAAGGGAGAATCAGGATGCTCTTAATAAAAACGATCTCAGAATGTTAAACAGTGCGATTAGCTCACACATATAATTTATTTTTAAAGTTAATACACAAAGAAGTTATATTATAAGTTATAAACACAAACACGAAGTTATATTACAAACACAAACACGATTACACGATTGCGACGCCGATATCAGGATTGGAACACGAATTAAAGTTTTTAGGGGGAGGAGATTGAGAGTTTGATGGATACTTGTCCAATACTTGAATTATGGGGAGGCGAACCTCGACCAATTTAGCAAGCTTTATATGGCTATCAAGTGCTTACTCAAAGCTCTAATCTCTGACTCGGGGAGGATTGAGAGCAGGAAGGCTACTTTCCAACACAAGCTTTATATGGCTATTAAGTGCACACTCCAGGCTCTGTAATCCCTGACAGAGAGATTGAACATAAAACCGGCTATTATCTGCCCCTTATCGTCCGTTTATAGCGGATGATGCCTCCTTTGACCGCGGTCCGAATGGAACAGACGTGCGTTCGCGGTACTATTTTTTTGGTCCAGAGGAGTCTGCGTGAAATACCACGTATCTCACGCAGTCCGGGCGTAACAGAGACAGCGATATTTAGAGCGAGCCGGCTGTGCGAATACCAATCCGGGAACGCTGCGCTAAAATGTCGCTTTTACAATTTTAAAAATTACTCTATATTGAATCGTTATAGATTTCAATATAGAGTATTATTAGACTGCATTTATTTCCTAATATCGATTTAAACTCATAGACTGAGGTGAAAAATAGATCGTTCGAGAGAGTTCTTATGACCTACCATATAGGGCGGTGTCAAACTCAACATACAATTTTCAGTTCACGACTTTCGTAACATAAGTTGAACGGTTTGGTCAACCATACTTCAGGGCCAATCACAGAGTAGTCCTAAGTGATGTTGCAATGCGGCTGCTCATACAAACATTTATTTTCAGGCTTTATGGATTGTTTTTAAAGTTTAAAAATATTGTTATAGCATTCTAAAACTCAAAAAGCCAACAAAAAGTGTGTCGTATTTTTTCCGGAAAATCGAAAAGTGAATAGTTTTACTTTTGATACTTAACGACATATATTTACATTTATGGTTACCTTGAGAAGGTAAACGATATTTTCCAAATGCGGTATAGTCAAATTCACATTATGAGCATGCAAATTAGAAATAATGAAGCCCAAAATATAGTTAAACGAATTTAGTTTTAGTATATTTACATCGCTAGTTCGAGTATTTACCTTAAATCAACAGTGCTTTTGTTTTATTACATTTAAATACGGATAAGTTTTATGAAAATAGGCTAAACGTGTATACACGGTGACTTTATACATATATGATATCCTATTCAGTGTAAATATTTACATATACCTTAGCTCTTATTTATAAAAGAGTACAAATAACATATACTATTTCCTATGACATTTACGAAGACCTAAAAGCATACTATTGTTTGCAGCCCACAATACGAGCTTTAGAAATTTTCGATCGATACTATTACGAAGATTTTCCTAGCGAGCTTACTTTTGACGACACGAATGTGAAATGTTAACAATACATTTGACTACGCTAATAATAATGAGTTTTCTGATACTTCTTTACTGAATATTATATTAAGGGCTGTGGAGTAGGGACTCCAATTACTCAACATTTCAACTACTCGAGTATCGAGTAGTAATTTTTTTAAATTCTCGAGTACTCGAGTATACTCGAGTAGTTTCAGATGTACCATAATATTTTTTATTAATTCAAATTTGTGAATATAAATAGATTATAAATAAATAAATATGTTTATTTTATTTCATTCATACATATATTTCAAAAATAATAGGAAATTAAACGTATCTTTTCAAATTTTAATTTGGTTCAAAGTTTTTTTTTTATTCAAGCAGTAGAAAAAACTCTCTGTTACTGTGTACCTCGATTTAAAAGTTAACAATCAATTAAATTGTGGTATTTAGTTTTTCTGTCCACTATTAAAAACAGTTATTTTGGTACATCTAAAACTACCCAAGTATTTTAAAATTTTACTACTCGATACTCGAGTAGTTGAGATATCGAGTAATTGGAGTCACTAGTGTGGACAATCGTGGATGCAATGATGAGAAAACGATTACAAACAAAGACTCAAGAAAGTTCCATTCTGTTTCCAGTTCAACTCATGTTTCTTGGTAAAGCATCGTGTACGGGTTTACATGCGGTCACAAAACAAGTGTTCTTGTTGAGCTTGCAGGGAAACAAATATTTGGAGAGCCTTATCTCAGGCACTAAAGGAAAGCCGTTCTTAATCAGGGGTGGCAAATAAGATATAAAATGGTAAGAAAAATAACAATTCTGTTTAATACACGTTTAAAAGTTCTGACGAAGGCGTAAGCCGAAATAGCTATCAACAAATATTTATATAAAATAATTTATGTAGAAAAAAAATACATTGTTATTTTTCTTACCGTATTATAATGGAGTTCTACCAAGTAAATGCCTACTCAATCAATAAGATATAATATCTTTTTTGGAAACCTATTTGATGAAGTTTCAAATTCTGAGGCGTGTTAGCGCCAATTCTCTTCCCGTATCTATCGTCTGTAAGCTCAGCTTTTATATTCAACTAGCCTGTACCCATCAAGCGTTGCAATGCCACTCAAAGAAAGAAAGCGTTTGTATTTATTGAAGTGCTTTCTTATGCACAATATTTTAGACAAATTATTTCGATTTAATTTCACTAACATTGATCGGTATCGATGACATTTTCCGTTTGACGTTTGCTGTTTGTCTTTTTTCGATTTTCTATGGGCTGACACGCGCGCCACCTACTGAAAGTTAATTGTACTATGCCTATAAAATTTGCGCAAGTGCAACAATAAGTTGTCAAAATGTACGGTATGGCAGCACATAAAATATGGAAAAACATACATTGATTTTTATATATTAGATTTGATTACCTTCCCATCTTTATTGACAGGAAGGCGTGATCGATGTTACGGTGAACAATCCCTAGCGAAGCAAGTTTATGAGGTCAGCTTACCAATTTGATCAATTTTTCATAAGAAGACCAAAAATTCATTCATTTTCACTGCGTTAGTAAAGATTACTTTTAAGGTGTTCAGTGTAGATTTTTTTTTAACCATGTCCGCTCTCAACTCAGAGCATATGGACTCCTCACGAAACTTAACTCAACATTTTTGTATTTTCCTACGAGAACTGCTTGTAACTCAGTTGCTCAACCTCTCTTTTTTTTCGAAGAGAGTAGGGATGGAAAGGATACGAGGACTAGGACAGGACCAGTGATTAGTTAATCGCTGTCACTATGCGTCGCTCTTTTTTTTTGGGATCGTAAAGGTGGTAAGGGATTTTCAACAACACAAACACCCATGCCTTTGAACAGATTTATCGACTGAAAAAATCCGCTCGTACCGGGAATCGAACCTGGGCGATCCGGCACGCAAGCCAACGCCGTTGACACTGCGCCACGGACCGGACAGTAGTGTAGATACTTGGTGAAAAGACATTGAAAACATATTTTTCTTCTTAATCTCTCTGTAAAAAAAACATGAGGTCGATAGACTGAGTAACAAGCAATCATGTAGAACAGCGTATCGTGAGGTAAGCTACATTGGCTTCTCACGTGATCTACTTGGAACGGATTGGTCACAAAGAATCTTAGTCTCTATTTTATCTTTATCTTTGTTAACACGCAAGAAATTTAAACGAGTAAATTTGCCAATTTACTTAAATATTGCTTGTTGCTTGAACATAAATGGGGGATCACTGCAACATTGCACCATGTCTTTGAAAAATCTGTACATTGATACAACATCAGGTAAGTTTATAGCAACGTCAATTCAGTGTATTTTTACTTATGTATTTTAATCTTAAATACAATACCTAGTCAAAAATGTACTTGGAGTTTTCAGTTATCGTTAGACTTTTTAGTAATAAATTATACTTTCGAATTTTATGATTAATTTATTTTACTGTCTAAAATAACTTGATTGCCTCTCTAGGCTCGCGTATCATTTGTTTTCTATCTCGACACGAAGCCGATCAATTCGCGGTAAGTCAGATCAACTGGGTCATGTTTGAAACACTTGAGGCCATGTAAACAACCCGATTAATACGAGATACGACGCCATTGCACGCTTCGCTTGTAATGGAATGATGAGCTCCTTCGTGGCTTTGTTGAGATGTTCAATTAAGCCAGTGCTTCTAAAAAAAAAATTATGTAACAGCACCCTACATATGAAAAAAAACTATGACCCCCAGTTTGGGAAGAACTGGATTAAGCCTAAAATAACTGTAATGGAGCAGACGAATATTTCTTAAATCTCTCTAGCGTCTAGCACTATATTCTTCTTGAGATAATAGTTCCACAAATAAAATTATGGCATATGCAAAATACTAGTGTATTCGATAGTAACCATTATCACAATCAAAACTAAATAAGTTCACTTTTTTAGTACTTATGCCACATAAAATTTATTGGACCGGGACCGGTTTCACTCATGGCGAGCATTACCATCTGATAATAAATACAACGATACGGTGATGGTTTCTGGCCTACCAACCCCTCCCCCCAACCACCCCTCAACCTCCACCCTCAATTTCTTTTTAAACTTAACGAATTTTTCGAGTTCACTCCTTTGAAGGTTTCAGGCATACCCCTCCTCCATACGCTCCCCAAACCCCACCCCGCCAAACAACCCCCCTCCCCCAAAAAATGATATCGAATTTTTACAAATTTCTCGAGTACAATTCCGCGAAACTTTCTGGCGTACACCCCCTCCCCCACCCCACCCTCACCCCAATCCCCCCTACAATTGCTGGCGTAGCAACGCGCGCAGGGTACAGCTAGTTTTATATAAATATCACTGTGTCGTTGTATTTCTTATCAGTTGATAATGCTCGCCATGAGCGAAACCAGTCCTAATCCAATAAATTGTATGTGGAATAAGTACTAAAAATGTGTTATTATTGTATTACTGTACATTATAGAACATCTAATATGTTTTCTTCGATTCCTACTCTATAAGAATTATTTTGTATTATTAAGTGATGCGGCATTGATGTCTTTAACTCTTCTTACCCTACACAGCCTTTAAATTAATGTGCGGGATGATAGGAGAACCTTATCGCCTGTCTTACCCTTTTAATATATAAGGGTTGAGCGAATGATTTATTACTACGCTTACAACATACTGCAACCCGTAAATATGTCTCTTCTAAGATGAAAATGTTGCCTAATTTTTACTTCTTTAAAAGAAAGTAGTTTCTTTGACTTGTATTTATTCTTATTTCTGCTACAAATTGAGATAACTTCGCATGGTTGATTTAAAAAACATCTATTCAACTAATAAAAATAATAACACATTTTTAGTACATATCTATATATATATATATATAAATGAATGTCTGTGTGTATGTCCGCTATGGACTACTAAACCGCTCGACCGATCGATGTGAAACTTTACAAATTTATTGAGTACACTCCCGCAATGGTTTCTGGCCTCCCCAAACCCCCCCCCAACCTCCACCCCCAATTTTTTTTTTAAACTTTACGAATTTTCGAGTTCACTCCTTCGAAGGTTTCTGGCATACCCCCCCATACGCCCCCCAAACTCCACCCCGCCAAACAACCCCCCTTCCCCCAAAAATTGTCCCCCAAATTTCTCGAGTACACTTCCGCGAAACTTTCTGGCGTACACCCCCTCCCCTACCCCACCCCCCCAATCCCCCTACAATTGATGGCGTAGCAACGCGCGCAGGGTACAGCTAGTTCTAAATAAAATTTATTGGATCAGGACCGGTTTCACTCATGGCGATCATTATCAACTGATAAGAAATCAATGAAACAGTTATATTTATACAAAAGTTAAGCAAGAATTAAAAGGTATGAAAAACAATTGGTACTCCACATAAAATTTAAGGTTAACTTTTGAATAAATATCACTGTAATTGTGCTCGCGATGTGCGAAACCGGTCCTGATTCAATAAATTTTATGTGGAGTACTAAAAATGAATTATTAGTTTTATTATTTATTAAGTATTGACAGTAAATACCTAAAAAGTGATATATTCAACTATTTACAAAGATACAAAGATTTTTAAGCTACGTTTGCAGGACAGGATAAGGGTTGCGTGGAAATTTAATCAAAACACTGCAGACATCTTTCGAATTTTGATATAAATGCATGAATCAATGGAAATTGACCACCTAGCAAAAATGACCCAACAAATCGTTGAAATTCCATTTTAAAAATGAAAATTGCATTGAAAGATTTTACGATGTAAACCTATAGTCTCCGATTTGAACACAGAAGTTTTTATAGGGTTTTCGTTGATGTGGGTTAGTTTTTATATTTACTTGCATTATTTGTAATAAACTTTGTCTCGTTCGTTGTTATTAAATATAAGTATCATTTGAAAATATTTAATGTTTTAAGAACCAAATGGTCTTGTTTCAACGACAAACAGGATTACACTCTAAAAGCCAAGCAAAAGAAGTCTTTTGAAGGATAAAAAAACTCTATTTTATCCTTCAAAAGACGGTTCCAAACGAAGAGCGCGGGAGCCGAAATGGGGTCTCAAAAATACCAGAGTGGTTAAGCTTTATTGGCATAGATTGCAATAAAAAAACGATATATTATGATTCTACATATCTTTATAATCTTTCTAAGAGAATCATATTAAAATCGATAGTTTTCCCATAATCTTATATATAATACCGAAACGGCGTATGTATGTATGTGGGTCTGTAATTCCCTTTTGCATTGTTGGTCATTAAGTTGCCATAAAAACTAATATGAAAGAAAATATGTTTGATTTTTTATCGGCGAAGACATTTAGTCAAAATGTAATAAATTAGTCTTCTACTGAAGTTTTCCCGGCTTTTATTAATATAATAATGTTTATTATTTACGTGAAGGTATTATTTGACATTTCTTTGACAGCAAATTAGATTTTTTCTTTGAATTTGGACATTTTAATGGGCGAGAATGGGGCTGTCATCAAATTAAATAAATTGTGTGATTTTATTTTAACTCTATTTTGGATGTTAGATTTTGTGATATAATCATGTCAAATGATATAACATTAAATAATTATTGGTCGCTTAGTCGGAGCGACGCCCGGTAGCAATACTAGTTATTCATATTTTAAATCGCGCATAAAAAAGACAACATCACTGCTCTAATATTCATCCAAAACTGACGTCATCAAACTTATAAGCGCGATTGCTTTTCTACGCATTTTAATGTAAAAAAGCATCCATTTGATTTGAGACCACGTCTAACTGAAGTGTGTTTAAGGCAAAATAACGTTATCTTATCGCTTATGGGCAGTTAAGTTTGAATACTGGCAATTTGTAGCGACGTTATAAAAGGCTTTCGTTCAATAAATAGTCCGACTGGTTTTCTTTTTTTATTTAATTGCGACGAAACTAGTTCTGCAAAAGGTGTAAAAAGTGATTTAAGAATAACGAAAGTTCACACATTGTATCACTGACATTAAGATAGATATTTATGATAAATTGGCAGTAGGGATTATCTATCTCACCCGTCGGAAAGGATGGGTTTAATAATATACAAACCAAAATATTCATAAAGATGAATCCATTTTGAAATTTAATCAATCAAAAAAACTTACTAAACTCGATTTGGCCGACTATATAATGCGGGTTGATTCTTCAACAAAGAACGTTATACAAAAAAACGCGTAAAGCGATACATCGTGATTAGGGATTCCAACTATTCGACAGAATCAACTATTCGGATATCGAACATTAAAACCTAAGTTATCCGGATATATTCGGATATCCGGATAGTTTTGACATGGCTTAAATGTTGTATAATAGTATCAAAATTATGATTTAAAAAACATATACATATGTATAATAAACAAGAAATTGCCAGTTGCTTTTGCAAGCCGACAGTAGTCTCGATTTCTAAGTTTTTAATAAATAATCGTTTAACTCGCACGCAAATAGAGATGTTGCACGATCAACGTTTCATTGTTCACTAAATCTTTTCCCACTTTTGTAAAATCCTAAATAGAGACAAAACATATAAATACACATTTTAATACCGTTATATTGTATTATAGTATTTAAAATTTGCAGCTGTATAATAAATGAAATAACAGCAATAAAGGTGCTTTTTTAACCCAAGACCTAGCCGGTTCGTTAAAATAAAGTATGATTATGATAAGATATTAATAGCACCCGAGTTGGGCTAAGGCAAAAAAACCACTACCTGGGATAATTATTCTAAAAATGTGGAGAAATTGTGATGTGATCTTTCCTCGACTAAGAATACTATCCGGATATTTTCCCAAATATCCGAATACCGAATAGTTTAAAAAGGGCCGAATATATCCGGATATTTATTTATTTACTGGCAAAAAATAATAAAATACATTACATTACAGCAAGCGCCAATGCGCCATGCATTTGATAAATTAAATAAAAAATACATAACATATTACACAAAAATTTTAAAAATAAGAAACAGAACAGAAACATATTAATTACATAGGAAGAAAAAAATAAACAAAGCATCAAGTTCACTGCCGAAGATATCCACATCAACAGGCAGCGCATTTATCAGCGAAATAGTTCTTGCAACTGGAGATTCAAAAGACGTACGTGACAAAAAAGTTTTGACAAAGAAAATTGATTTGTCTTGGTTACGACCACGTAGGTAGAAACTGGAGCATGCAAACTTAAATTTTCAAGGATGTCAGGATTATCAACTCGGCCCCGAAGAAGAAGAGAAAAATGTTTCAATATTGAAATTGATCTTCGAGCCTCAAGTGAGTGAAATGAAAGCATTCCTAAAAGAAACTTGGTTGGAAAATAGCAAATTTTTTTTATGAACTCGCTCCAGTTGCGACTTATATTTATTTTCATATGGACCCCAAACAATTGATCCATATTCTAGCTTGCTTAACCCTCCCCATACTGTGCTAAAAACTTCCGCGAGCTCCGGTGATATGTATTTACTACACTATATGAAAAAGTTATTTAAAAACCGGAAAAATGTGAATATTTCTAAACATTGCTTTGATTGACTATGGTTGAAGTTGAAATATAACAATTTTTGTAATCTAAGTGTCTGAAAAGAAGAAAAAACATCGCAATTAGCTGCCGCTCCGACGTCTTCACCCGTCGGCAGTCAAATTCGTACTGAAAAAATGTTTGGCTAGTTCGAAGTCCATCACTTCTACGCATGCGCTTTCGCGCCGGGGCTGAACACCTGCAAGAGTACGCTCGTCCACGCGCTTACACACGCGCATAAATTGGAATACGTTTGTGTGTATGGGTGATTCTTTGCCCGATTCTTCCACTAATTATTTATTTCCATCGCTGCAAATGAATAACCATACATAACTGTAATTTTATTTAATACTTAATAACATTACTGAGGAATACAAAAATTCTCAGATCAGTATCTATTATATTTAATAGAAATATTCTCATTATTAGAGTCGAGTTGTAGCAAATACATATCACCGTGCAGCGAAGGTTAAAACTAAGGAAACATAAAGAGTACGAAACACAGTAGGGTTTTCAAATGGCTTACTTTGCCGAATGGCTTACTATGAATCATAAATGATAAATATGAACAATGGATATTCGAATATTCAATATCCTAGTTGGAATCCCTAATCGTGATGTTCGTCTTTGTGAGTGAATCGAGCTTTGGCGCAAAAATGATAATACCTAACCGCCACAATCGGCTGAGATAGGAACTAAAGAAAAACACCTAAGGGATTTCAACTCGCTTTCGGGTGGGAATAAACACACTCCTTTATCTGTCGTAGCTATTTACTTTACAATCCTTTTGAGATATAAGGAAGTCGTAGCAAATCTTTAAATCTTGACAGTATATGGAAAAACAGGTACCCGCCAGCATGTTAAAAACTTGGTTTCCGTTTCACACGAGTCAGAGAATGATTGTTGGAAAGGGTCGTCGGTTATGTACTTCCATATACGCTCTAAATTCATTTCATGACATAGGTACTACATGTTTTATTATTTCCGCGCTTCGGTATATTGATTGAATCAACATATTGCTACCTTTCTTTGAAAAGGTTCTAACTGCTCTTGACACTGTTTTGAGATATGAGCGCTTGAATTCTCGATTGATTAAAAATTCACTCGTAACAATGAGCAAGTAAAAATGTTACAAATTACTGATTTTAAGCATATTTTTTCATGACTCTTTTTGAGAAATAGTGATCTTAAAAATCCAATGATGGAAATAATGATGAAAATCATGGAATTTTGTCAAATATATTTTGTATAAAAAGTGTGCAGATGCAGTGCATCTCCGGAATTCTGCTAACTCAGTTATTCAACGATAGATAATTCTGAAATTGAGATACATGATAGAATGCGGCAAATACAAGCTTCTCCTACTAAAAAAGTCATTTTAGGCAAAAATATCAATTACAACCTTTTCAAAGTAAGGTAACGAACTGTGAAAGTATTAACGATGAAGCTGTGCCAAAACAGTTGTCGCATTTATCACGCAATGATTTTGGAAATTATAACATGACAGTAAAATCTCACAAATATTCTTGGAAATATCATGAAGGTGAAAATTCACATACACGAAAAATAAAGATGTATTTTAGTTCTACAAAAATCAATCACACACATTCGTGTAACGATGAAGTTCTACCAAGTAAATGCCAATTCAATCAAAACACAACAGACACATACAATAGTTTCATCATCTATGACGGTTATTTATCAATTACCATTCATTTACAAAAATATTTCATCCAACTTTCTATAAACAAATAAACTTAAAAAATTACCAATAACTGAAAAGTTCACATTTTTTAAGATCGAACGAAATTTCATCATACATGAAATTGTATGATTTTTAACCTATCTATAACCTACAAAAGCATAAGAAAAATGTCTTTTTATCTATCATACCACATGCACCAAACGCAGAAACTGAAAATACAATACTCATTTTTTTCTAGATATATTTATTTGCATTCAGCGGCTCACAATGAACTCATGGTTCTTTATGTAAATATATTACGATGGAATTTTATTTCCTTACAAAAATAATACGATTGAAATGAAAAATAACAAAACAGACTTATTGTTTTTTTCTTTTCATTCTCACCATGAAATAAAAAGTGTGAAAAGCCGAAATACTTATTAATGGCAAAAAGTAAAAGGGTTGTGCTGTATATTCCAAAAAAGAATCCGCTTGAGTAAATACTTGTCCGGAAAAAATACACAACTTCCAAGCTGTAAAAGTTGAAATATAATCGGTTTTTAAAGAGAGTTAGGAAAAGTCCTTAAATACAAAATAATTAGTATTTAAAGTCCACTTAACACAAGCAAAAACACTAAAACATATAAACAAAGCATAACATCAAAAACATTTTGAAAAGACGAGTTGATTGAAAACATTTTATCTATTTTACGAATTTTCGAAAACATTTATTAAAAAAGTGGTAAAGAAAATCAGCTTTTCAAATCTATGTTTATTCCCTTTATTGAGCAACAAATAGTGGAACGCCTTTTGCCTCTTCAAATTTATTATCGCAAGGATATTTAAGTTATAAGGATAAGATTGATTTTAATATATATTTAATTAAATGTTGTTTTTGGGTTTTTTTTTCTTTTTACAGGACGTTAACTAATATTACTGTCTAGCCTCCGCCTCCATGCGTCCTGTTAAAAGGAAGCCCCCATTAATTTTTTGTTATTTTTCAATATAGGAATTTGAAACTAACGTAACCTTGCAATAGTTAGTCTGAAGAGTCGAATCATGTGCCATTATTTGTTGTCCAATAAAGGCAATAAACAAAGAAACCTTTTAATTTTATATTAAACACTTGGCTATTAAACACGGTTTGACAGAGGACATTAAGTTTATCGATCTCCCTACGCTTTATTTTTAAGAACTATCAAGTGAGAGGCAATTCAAACATCAAAGACAGCAATACCTTTGAAGACAAAGCCATTCATCGATTACAACCAACCGGTTACCGCAACTGAAAGGGACGAGTGTTCAAGAAAGTTGACAGCTCGCCTACAAGCCCAGCATTTTTTAAATCATTGCTTAAACAACCCACTTAGGTACTAATAAATTAAAAATTCAATACAATCTTAATAACCTGTTTACAAACAGTATTTTTAACCATGGCACAAAGTTTATCTCAATACATGTTTTTTTAACTGCTTTTTACGTAGTTGCTTAAACTCTCTTTTTCAGTGATATTAGGGATTGAAAGTATACGAAAGCTAGGACAGGACTAATGTTTAGCGAATCGCTCTCGCTTTTGGGATCGGAAGCGTGTAAAGGGATTGTTCACAACACGCGAACACCCATGCCTTCGAACAGGATCGATAAATCGACTGAAATCTGCTCGTACAGGGACTCAGACCTGCGTAGTCAGCAACGGAAGCCTTTTGCACCATGGACCTAGCAATAGTATTAGATACAGCTTATTAATAAATGACAGATATGAGTTTGATTCATTTTTTATTTAACGCAATACTCTTCCGCGATGTCAGAAAGTATATTTCTTCATTGATCCAACCAACAAAACAAATCTGATTTAACAAGTGGAAACTTTAGAAGTTAATTCATTGCCTTTCTTTCTCAAATAATTAAATTCTACTTAAGAATAAATCCAGATCATATTCAAATTTGATTGTTCGAGTTTTCTATCTTTTGTAATATCTTGGCATTAATTTTAACTTTTGCGTCTGTGTTGTATCTTTTAATCCTTCAAACCCTCGGAAATAATTTAGTTTGTTCTGCATTAAGATTTTAAGCTAATATTTTACAATTTACTGTTTCAAAATCATGAGGAAATTTGATTAACAGTTGCTTTACTGAGATATGTAGTTAATACTCAGCTTCTAATAATTGAAATATTTCCTCCCTTATACATTTAAAAATTAAATGAAATTATACCAGTCATAATAATGTTGAAATTCCGGGATAAATTCACATCAATACAATCAAACGCGTGGACGTGTTATATATATTCATTGTGAAATGTTTACGGGAAAAACCGTACGTTTGTTCACGCAAGGATGTCAACGCGATAGAAAGAGGCTCATTCGCATGTCGCGTCGTGACAATGACACGCGCGTACTCACTCCATGAAGTGATTTTGTTAGTCAGAAACTCACTAACTTTCAATTGATTTGGATTATTCAGTCATTCACTGACGTTAATCATGTTTGCAGAAAAATAAACTGCAATAATACTTTATTTTGACTTTAAAGTTGAATTGGTTGAGGCCACTTCTATGATTATTGTGCCCGGTCCGTGGCGCAGTGTCAACGTTGTTGGCTTGCGTGCCGGACCGCCTGGGTTCGATTCCTCCGGAACGAGTGGGTTTTTTCTTTCAATATATCTGTTCAAAGGCATGGGTGTTTGTGTTGTTGAAACTCCCTTCCCACATATCCGATCCCAAAGAGCGACGCACAGTGACAGTGATTAGCTAATCACTAGTCCTGTCCTAGTCCTCGTATCCTTTCCATCCCTACTCTCTTCGAAAAAGAGAGGTTGAGCAACTGAGTAACTAGCAGTTCACGTAGAAAAACATATGTTGAGATAAACTCCGTGAGGAGTCCATATGCTACAAATTGGGAGCGGACATGGCTTAAAAATAATGATTATTTTACAATTTCCTAAATGTATGATTTTAATCACTATGTAAACACTTCATATTTTCACTAAATTTTATATAATAACTCACCGGATCACCGGAGCAGATTTTTTGGTACCGTAAAAGGTTAATATTATTTTAAAAATACACTGGGACTAACTTTTTATCATAATTACTTATCTCGTAATTGCTGGCTCGCTCGTTATGTAAGATATCTGTACGTTTTACTTCCGTTCTTACTAATATTGCGTTTTCTTCGTACTTAATGTAAATAGGTAGATGCAAAGAAGAATAATAAAGCTTTTCAGTTAAAACCTGGCTACGCAGTGTATCTTATACAATAGTTAACAACATATGCACATTTAAGTTTAAGGTCGTCAACCTGGTCTGTACCAACTAGTAGGTGGTTAAGGTTTCCGTGGTGGGTGGTGGGCAATTTTTGCTTTTACCCCAAATTCTTTTAAATTTTCTCACAGCATCAGAATGAAGGTTCTCACAAATTATTTAATTTGATTTTTAAAATTCCTTTTTTTTTTTTTGTCAATGACATACATATGTTTACTCACTCTTTTCTTGCAATAAAATGTTGGTCTTAAAACTTGTTTTTTCATCCATATACAGGATTGAAATATAGTAATTTTGGTGGGCGGTAAGGACATTTTACCAGTGAAAAACAAACAAAAGTGGGCGGTAGGCATCAAAAGATTGACGACCCCTGATTTAAGCAATTCAAAACGATGACACAAAGTAGGAAATAGCGCAAAAAATAAATACCTAAATAGACTACTTTCGATGGGTACGGCGGTAACTTTGTGGAAGTTCATTTTAATATAAAATTTAAAATAACTTGATTATTCCGCGTACTTTCCTACTAACTGTGACACGCGTTTCGCCTCTTTCCAGATGCACCTTGGACTTACTATTGCAAAGTTCGCTTAAGTAATAAAACAAGTTGATTCTAATATTTTAAAATGATAAATTAAAAAAATGGAGTGGAGGAACAAGATTTTTCTTTTTAATGTAAGCAAGGAGGGGTTATAAAATCAAAGCAAAGCAAACAAATAATTACACTACTAATTAAGTTAGGAATTATAAAATATTTACTAACAAGTTGCAATCAATCACGAATGGGTTAAACCTGTCATTGGAAATAATGTATGCAGTGGCGGGCAACCTGTCCTATTAAGGATATTATTTAATAATACGTCTTTACTATTATACTTTTATTGATATCTAAAAATTCTAAGTTATTCATTTTTTTAAATTTTTTATTTACTCGGTGGAGTATTTCTACATTACTACTCTGATTAAAATTATGATTATTTTTATTAAATGATTGCCAAATTCTTTCAAAACTTTCATTTACACTATTCAAAATAAGGACGTATGTATAAAAAATTAATATCTAAATAGACTTTTGAATATTTGTGTGTTGAATTAAGCTATGCATTGAACAAATAGTTGAATAAAAATATATTGCTGAATTTTTTATTATTCTATTCATATTTCACTTTTTCAAAACTTTTCAATGAATTTAATCCTTTTTCCATAGCTGCGTTTCTTTTCAGATTTTTACGTACATTTTGAAAGAGAATTTGAATTTTAATGAATTCGTGTGTTTTGTCAAACAATGAAGCTTTGAAACAAAATATTTTCATACAAGTAATTCAAAACCAAGCTTATTTGGTTTTTTTCCAGAACAATGACGATATAACTATCGCTAATATTTTTCCCATGCGGATTTTCAACATTCCAAACAATCGATAAACGGGATAACAAAAAAACAAAGCATTTTATCGCAGATAAGGGCATTTTGAAACAATTCCGCTCGCTTTGTGAATCATATTGACTGAGTCACATCACCATAAAGTTTTCACAAAAGTTTCTTCTTAAACTTGCTTAGTAACAAAAAAGTTAAGAAAAAATTATCTGAGAACATGCCAGTGGCTTTTATTTATACCTTGTTTTCAAATTTTAAATAAAGGGATTTAATTCAGATAACTAGGTACTTTTAACATTTTTCCAAAAATCGCAAAATCGCAATCTTGAATTACAACGAATCTATAAATTAATTGATGACTCTTGAATTTCGGGTTCGTGGTCGATTGTCATCGTTGGTGGCGTCGGTTAAGGAACTCACGAGACAATCTAAATTTCCCTCACACACCCATCCTGTACCAAAAACGGGAGATAACGAGAGCAATTGGCTAATCACTAGTTTTAATCGGTTCTATCCATAGCAGAGACTTCAATTCGAGTATCGAATACATGAATATCGAGAATACTCGTTCATTTTTCATATACTCGATTAATACTCTATTATTCATAATATTTTATTCACTTATTGGAAATATTGTTTTCAAATGTTTTTGCCGTTGACTATACTGTGCGAGAATTTATTTTGTTACTTTTGCTTTGGGTTATGCTGACTTTTCTTATCAATGACAAGTTTATGATGACGAGAGTCTGTGATGACAAAATAAAATATTGAAAAATAATATACACAAATTTGAATTTTCATAAATATACTGGTGCACCTGAAACTATTTAAGTATTCTCGATTACTCGATTATTTTAAAAAATTTACTTCTCGATAGTTAATTAGTTGAGATGTCAATTAATTGAAGTGTCTAATCCATAATCTCCTTTAAAAGAGAAGCTAGTTTGAGCAATACACAGTTCTCGTAGATAACTTCTGTTTGGATATACTCCATTAAAAGTCCATACGCTTCACATTGGAAGCGGACATTGTACAAGAATTTCGCATTGTATTATTCCATTCATTCATTTGAACATGTCAAACCTAAACCTAGCAAACGAAATCCCGCTAACCTTTTAGCCACAAAACTTTTGATGTAACGTAAAATATTATATTAATCAAAAACTCCAAGCAACATTTTATCGATCACAAGAAATCTCATTTGTCAGTAATGGTAAATCTGTTTTACTTAATAGAATAGTTAATAATTTATTATACCCTACATTCTTACTGTACACAAGAAATGATATTTCACGATTAAAGTTAGCAATAAAATTAAGTCAATCTAAGTGAATAAATAAGTTACCGTTCTCTTTAGGCTAGTCTCTTTTCGTTTTAGACTTGATGGGTTTAAAGGTCAAGGAATCAAATTTTCAAATAAACGCATTACATTAGTATTAAATTTATAGCATCCGATGACCCGATTCGATGATTGAGATGGGAGAGTTATCACGATAATTCCACATTTATTTCCCTGAAAAGTAAAGACCATCGACCAACTATCGTTGATTATATTATGTTTCTGTTTTCAATTGAAAGTTACATGATCTTACCGTGATTACAATCTTTTTTGGTAGTCGTTTTTAAATACTCACGACAGAATTGTATAAATTCATATTTAATCGGCGCTTTATCGTTTACTCGTTATATTTTAAAGTAATCTTATATATAAAACCGAAACGGGGGATGTATGTCTGTAATTTTCCTTTTGCATTGTTGTTGCAAGTTCAAACAAACGAATTGATTTCGCTCGCGAAAGTTTCGACGGTAAATTTGTTTCGTTATCAATGTGTGTGTGTAGAGACTCCAATTACTCGAGTATCGAGTAGTATACATATATATAAAACCGAAACGGCGTATGTATATCTGTGGGTCTGTAATTCCCTTTTGCATTGTTGGTCATTAAGTTGCCATAAAAACGAATATTAAAGAAAATATGTTTGATTTTTTTATCGGCAAAGACATTTAGTCAAAATGTAATAAATTAGTCTTCTACTGAACTTTTCCCGGCTTTTATTAATATAATAATGTTTTTATTTACGTGAAGGTATTATTTGACATTTCTTTGACAGCAAATTAGATTTTTTCCTTGAATTTGGACATTTTAATGGGCGAGAATGGGGCTGTAAAATGTCAATGCCAGTCTGAAATGTTCATTTTAATTCCATTTTAATTGACCTAGACTTTTGAATTTTGAAAAAAGTTGTTTCAACTTGGCCCGTCTGAATTTACGCGCCGAGGTGAACATAACCCCAAACTGGTCCGAGCGAAGCCGGGTTCGTTTACTAGTTAAATATATATACAGTGGTGGCTCGTCCATACGCACTGCAAAACTGCAGTACCCCCAAGGAAATTGATAAAAATGAAAAATTATAATATACATAAATTTATGTATGTGTGTTATTTGAAAATATCAATATTATTTAAGCGTGCATTAAGCTCGCCCGAGCACCGATGCATCCAATAATTATCACACACTGCGGTACAAATATACATTATGCAGTACCGTTTGCGATGGAATATACCCGAGTAAGCAAATAGGAGGCGCGGAGAGGGAAGTTCGCAAATACAAGTTTGCGTTGGTACTGTCTTTCTCGCAGTATTGCGTCCGTACGGCTGCGAGCTTTATTTATTCGAATTTATAATAAAAATATTTTTTTTTAACCAACCACAGCACACCCAGCTATTTTATTCACGAGCCGCCACTATATAATTTATATCATTATCCAGGTCTATATTTTAAGCAGGCTTGCTTACAAAAAAAGATGGCTAAGTTAAGCAACGTCAAAAGAAAACGATAAAATTCGCTAATTACAATACAATAACGCATTATTTTACTTTTTCGTCTGCTATAAAGCATTGATGTTCGCTTTTGTGAATTTTTTAAAAATAAATGATATCCAAATGGACCATTTGTTACGTATTTTAATGAATTTATTCTGTGCTAGCCATCCTTTCCTAGAATATATTAAAATCTACATTATTCAAATTGCCCATCATTTTTTTGTATTAATATATAGTTATTTGTTTGAACGTTTACGTTACATACAAGAAAGTAATTGTTTTTTTCCAAAGCAATATTCTCGCCTTTGAAGCACCATTATTTACGTTTTCTATCGTTATATTTTGCATGATATTACTTTACAAAACAATATACTTTATTATATTCATAGCATTTTTAAAATATAGGTTCAATCGGAACTAGGGTTTCCAATCCCGAAAATTCTCAATACCTGATGAAACCCGGGATTAGAAAACATAATCCTAAATTTTTCGGAATTTGTTTATTTATCAAGCATAAACGATTTATCAGGAAAAAAATCGTAATATTACGTGGACTTATCATCTTTGGAATACCGGGTGCTCATTAAAATAACCGGTAAAGATGCTGAAAAATAATTTATTTGCGTTATGCATTGATGACAGCATCGAATATAAAATATTGTTTCGAACTGAATTAAGAGGACAAAAAATATCAAGTTAACAAAACTGGAGCTCAAAAATAGTGCCAAATACGTACAATTCTAAAATTGACCCTTTCATCATGGGTGGTAATGGAATTGTAATCAATAAAAACTTTGTATATTTCCATTTATGGGTCCTCATTTTGACAATCTAAAATTTTTAAAAAGTTCCTCCTCGTTATGCTTAATGCATAACCAGACACATTTTTAATTTCAATTAGTTTTCAGATTGTATTCGAATGAAACCGATACTCTCGTACAATAAAATATAAGATTTTCGCTCTTCAATAATGAATAAACATCCGAAATATAATACATACATATAAAAAAAGATAGTGACGTCGATTATCTTTTACTATGTTTAATGATAAATTAACATGGCTAATATTTAATGAATATGAAAACGATCGACCATTAAAAAAAATCCCGTGACCAGTCCCGGGATCAAAATTTTGGTCCTGGATTGGAAACCCTAATCATAACTGGCGTTGCTCTTGAAACAGACATTGCATAGCAAAAAATAAAGGCTTGTTATTTTTATTGATTGATTTTTTCTTCACATTTAAACTAAAATGAATAAAAAGTCAGGACAAAAAAACAAGAGAAAAAAATAAAATGTAAAGATAAATTGAGTGTTATATTTTTTGTAATTTAATAAAATTACAATGTTCTAGGTCTCACTTGTAACGCAAATATGTCAATTAAAATGCATTTATAATTGATAGATTTGTAAGATAAACTTAAAACAACGGCATCTTATTGATTGAATTGGGATTTAATTGATAGAACTAACTTATTACACGTTTAAAAAAATAGCAATGTATTTTTGATCTACAGCAATCATATGATACTAGTATTGCTACCCGGCGTCGCTCGGACTAAGCGACCAATAATTATTTAATGTTATATCATTCGACATAATTATATCAAAAAATCTAACATCCAAAATAGAGTTAAAATAAAATCACAAACTTTATTTAATTTGATGACAGCCCCATTCTCGCCCATTAAAATGTCCAAATTCAAGGAAAAAATCTATGCTGTCAAAGAAATGTCAAATAATACCTTCACGTAAAAAATAAACATTATTATATTAATAAAAGCCGGGAAAAAGTTGGTAGAAGACTAATTTATTACATTTTGACTAAATGTCTTCGCCGATAAAAATTCAAACATATTTTCTTTCATATTCGTTTTTATAGCAACTTGCAACAACAATGCAAAAGGGAATTACAGACCCACATACATACATACGCCGTTTCGGTTTTATATATAAGATATGGTTGACAGCTTATTTGGCTTACGCCATCGTTAGAACTACTATTATTACTGATGCTATTTTTGTTAAATTAAAACAAAGTATTATATAAATATAAAATTTAAAATAACTTCAATTATTCCACGAATTGTGCTACTAACTGTGAGACGTGTTTCGCCTCTTTCAGGGGCATCTTCGGACTGACTATCGCAAAGCTTGCTTAAGTAATAAGTAAAGAAAGTTAAAAGTTATTTTAAATTTTATATTAAAATGAACTACCACAAAGTTACCGCCGAAACCATCGTAAGTATTTGAGTAATATATTGTTTACAATAAACTTCAGTTCATGAATTAAAGATCTAAATGTATAACCCTGCGTTTCACAACAGTTATTATAGCTATAAAATAATATTACAATTGGGCATATTTTTGCAAACAATATCCTACTTGCACATGTGTCATTCTGAGATAATACAATGTCTGTGAGAAGATTGATTTCAAAATTCAAATATGTTTCATCTCAGGGTTTTCACTTGAAAATTTGCATTCTAATTTTCACACCAATATGACACGTGTACCTGAGTTGGATCCACTTTAAAAATAACTATCTGTCTACATCTTGAATAAGCTAGCGCTTTGGATCTAGTTGGAGTTATATTTATTTTTTGCAAACCATACCTTTTGACAGAAATGTCACATATCTTGAATTCTTTTGAGAATATAGAATACAATTCTCTCTTCGGTTTCGTATTGGTAAGTCTATTTTGATCATTTTGTTGGATTATTTTTGCAGAAATACGTCTTCTTGATCATCTTCGTCTTCAACATCAAATTTGAATCGTTTTAATTTTGTAAATTTTCATGAGTTTTGCCGCTAACAATCGGGCAATTCAAGTGCTCGAATGAACTGTGTAAAATAATAGTAACTAGAAACATTAAACTACGGCCTTAATAGTCAAAAAGTTAATGCAACTGTAGTAAAGTAAAATGTAGTAAAGTAACATCTGTATCACGCCATCCAAAAAAAAATTTAGAATGAATGAAATCAGAAATTAAGCCTTCATTTAATTCGAAATGCTATTTGATACACTAAAAACTGCTTCTAAAAAACAGAATTTTATATTTTTGATACTCTTCTTCTGTGTTTTAATTATTTAAAAAAAGACATTTCTTAAATATTTCAAATGTGACTAATTAAAGTCATATTTCAAAATGAACAAACTTTTAGTAGAAGCTCGCTGACTTTTCAAAGTAATAATTATTTAAACTTATAAATAAGTTTAAGTTAATAAGGCGTCGTATTTTTAGTAATTGTGGTTGAAAATAAAGTTTCAAATCGTATATCAGTTTTACGGCAGCTTCATAAATTATGTGCATAAATTCTAAAAGAACTGGAAAAGACTGACGCCAATAATTTAGTGATTTAACATTTAGAAACATTTAAATAAAACAAGCTGTTAAGCTTTTCGGTAGGTTTTTGTCTAAAAAAAGTCTAAATCAGGCATTTTTGAAGTATGAAAACCACTTTAGCGAGATTCTATCATAAGTAACTTAAAAGAGTGGCATGATTTAAAAACATAAAGAAAGATCTGTACGTGTTAGAAAATTCAACCGAGTAAACAAAGCTAAGGAGCTTGATTATTCTTAAATAATTGTAACAAAATTTATATTAAGAATGAGAGAAGAGGGTGCTAGATAAAATTTCACTATCAAATTGGAATCCTTTGTATTTTGTTCTTTTCCATGAGTTTTTTCGCTAACGACCCGGGTTTTGCCTTTCGGTATCTTCAGACATTTCAAATGCACGGATGTACTTGAACTGACGCGTCGTTAAAAGGTTGTATCGTTTAGATACAAAAATAAAAGTAGATCACTATGTAAAAGAGGTTCAATGAATTAAGTGGGTTTGTTTATAATTATCGGGATTTTTCAATGTAGTATCGCAAATGCTAATAACCTGATAATAACATAGGAATATCCAAATTAAATGTAGGGTTTTATCCGACCTATTATTATTGAATTGATTGATTTCAAGTGTTTCAATTAATAATTAATGATAATAAGTGTTTGAATTACGAGCAGTAAAAAATCTTCAGTTCAAATGAACAGATTTTAAATGATAAAAACACACATGAATAAATACGATAAAGTTGAAATTCTTTTTAATTAACACAGCATTGAAATAACAAATGAAATTAGTCTTTTATGAAAGAAGCTTAACGGTTGTAAAGCTGCCATTTTTTTAAAACTAAAAATGCTCCTTTTCCAGTCATCAAAAATTAAAGCTTTCAAGAAGAATTAAATGAAAGTTCTCAAAACCTTCAGTAGTGCTTTTACGTGTATTTAAATATTTATTAAATTGAAAATGATACCAAAAAGTGCAGAACTGATAGTTTTTTATTTACTGTTAAATAAATATAAATACATTTCATTACAGTTGACTTCATGCAGTATGCATTAACAAATATAAACAAAAAATAAACGTCTTCAAATTATAAACAATTTTCGGTTTATGTTTTCTTTGGTCTCAACTAGAGACTCCAATTCGAGTATCGAGTACTCGATACTCGAGTATACTTGTCCATTTTTGAAGTACTCGATACTCGACTAATTTTAAAAATACTCTAAATTTGGAATTAAATGAAGATTTAATTCCAAATTTATTTTGTTTTAAGCAGCGGGCAGAAAAACTAGAAAGCACAATTTAATTTATTGTTAACTTTTAAGCCGAGGTCCGCAGCAATACTGAGAGTTTTTTCCACTGCTGGAATAAGAAAACAAAACTTCGAACCAAATTTTAATTTGAGACGTTTAATTCTCTATTATTTTTGAAATATATATTTCATAAATTGAAATAAATGTAATAAAATAAGCTTATTAATTTATGTATCATCTATTTATATACACACATTTGAATTACTAAAACATATTTTGGTACACCTGAAACTATTACTCGAGTATTTTAAAATTGTACTACTCGATACTCGAGTAGTTAAGATGTCGAGTAATTGGAGTCCCTAGTCTCAACTCTAAAAAAACATGTTTGTCGTAATAACCACTCTAAATTTAAAACCTTTTCATGTGTTAACCAATTAGGTGAATAAATATGTTGACAAAGCCTTAACAGAGCTACGTTTTCCGTTTAAGTAACCAATGAAATAAAAACAAACTGTTTTCATTCGATGGTGCTTTCATTGTAAATGACATTGAAGTCCAATTATATTTTTCCAATCAAACTGACTTAGTAGAAGAGATGATTTATGATTAGTGAGCCAAAAATTTGTACTGTAGATATTTAAGTCCTTCACCAATAAATTATTTGAGATGTTTGGTTATTAGTGAAAACTTTGTAAACCTAACCCCGATACTTTGAAGCAAGCCTTAAAGTTTTATTTATGCTCAGTGAGCCCAAAAACCAATTTCACGAATGAACATTTGCATAAAAAAAAATCACAAAAAATAACATCTTTCGATGTGATTTTAGGAAAAGACTTTTTGCTATCTTTCCGATTGTTTTGCATCTCATTTTGATGTCAGATTAAAATTATCAAAGTTGTAAAACATTAAAGTACCGGTCCGTAAGAGCTTATTGCCGGTCCGCTAAAAAATGATTATATTGAATCAGCAGCCGATGTCGTACTAATCAAAAGTTGTTATTTTATTAACTATAATAAATATAATTCTATTCAACATTGACTTCACGTTTCAGTTGTCACTTTTTGAATGTATGATCCGACACAAGCATGTACAGTCAGTTTTTGACTTGCAAAGGGTTGCATAACACCACCATCGACGTAAGTCAGGAAGTCAAATATATTATATACGTGAGTACAAATATCCAATTTTTACATTATATAGGTCACCCGCGGACAAATCTTATGTATAAAAATCAATGTTTGTTTATTTATTTGTTCGTATTGTATGCGTTGCGATACTGTTCATCTGATTGCGTATTGCGATTGCAGTCGGTATTTTACATAAAAATCAATGTTTTTTAATATTTTATCCGCTGGCATACCATTCATTTTGATAACTTATTATTGCACTTGCGCAAAGGTTATAGGCATAGTACAATTAACTTTCAGTCGGTGGCGCGTATGTCATACCATAGACAATCGGCAAAAGACAAACAGCAAAAGTCAAACGGCAAATGTCATAGATACCGATCAATGTTAGTGAAATTAAATCTAAATTATTTATTTAAAATATTGTGCATCTGAATAAACAACTACACTTTCTTTCTTTGATTGGTATTCTAACGCTTGCTGGGTACCAGCTAGTATTTCATTAAATATTTGACATTTTTTTTTAAACTTTCAGAATTGTCGTAAAACGAGAACTGTCTGTAAATACATATTTCCATCTGGTTGAAGCAGATCGGTGAAATATTTTTCCAATTCTCACCACTTCGCAGATGTAAAAAGGTTGCAGAACACTTAATTAGATCATTTGAATATAGCACTTACATTCTATATAGAAAAGACATTTTTTTTTCTGCAATAGTATTATGATGTACCAAGAAAGCTTACAGAATTAGCTTTTATTTGAATTCAATAAAATTCTATAATTTTCTTATGTGCAAATACCACATCTAATAAATAATAATGACTTTCATGTCACATTGAAAGCATCTAAAAGCCTTTTGAGATGGATTAACTTACTTTTGTCAATTTATCTTTAACTTCAATGCATTTTCGAAAGCAGCTTAAATGTTTAATATATTCCCAGTATTAACTTATAAAATATTAATGGTTTGAGCTTTTAAAGCAGGAGATTAAACAACGCTTCCGTTCAAAGAAAACAGTTGATTTATTTAAGAATAATTCAAAATGCACTCTAAAAGCTGATGCTTTTATACGATTAAACTTTAAATCGATAAAAGCCCTTCCAAGAAAAACTATTTCTGTAGTATATTTTCTTTACTTGACTGGCTTAAGTTTCATCCCTTTAACCACTTCAGTACCGTAAGACCACTGGTGGCCACCGCGTACGAATACACAAATATTTAAAAAAACATATTTAAAAAATCTTCTTGTAAGAATTCTTTTGATATTTTACTTTTCATATCTAGTGACACCTATACACTATCTCTAGAAAAAAAAATGATCTTTTGTCATTAATACGACCTCTTTGCTTGGTACTGAAGTGGTTTAGGGTGTAAGTTTTAAATTTTATGTTGAGAGTCAGTATTTTTAATGAGTTAGAACCGCTCGCAATGAATAAAACCGATCCAAATCTCTATAAAACATGTATTTGTAAGTAGTGAAAAAAATACTTTTTTATAGTAAATTTGTTTGTACTAAAAAAATCCAATGACATTGTATAGAATCATAAATACAAAATTATTATTTCAATGAAATGAGGAGGCATAAAATAGCTCGACTCAGATTGTCAAATAATCCTTCGGTGATATGATAATCCTGTTCAGGCTAAGCGCTGACAAGAAGCCATTCCGCCAGTTTGAGTACATTCGGGCTTGGTAGACACAGTTTTATTTTTATTTATATTTTTTACGTCATTAGATTTTTTTTAAATTAATTTACATATATACTGACATCACTTTTATGATATTTACTGTCAATTCTCATTGGGAAGGAATTACATTTTAAGAAATAAGACACAGTTATTGAACTATTTTGTAAAATCTGGACCGGTTTCACAGCTAACAATATTCGTAATTAAAAAACGACTTATTTCTAAATTGGCATAGAAGCTTAATTTATTTGCAGGAAAGTGACGTAACTACACTATTTATCACTTTTAATGTGTTCACTGTCAATACTTGGTGGAATGACATTATAAAAAAACACATTTTTTTATTACACCATTTATTAAATGTTTACAGCATTGCAAACAAAAATAGCACTTTGTAATATTTTTTGAACCATTTTCGCTCCCAATTTGGAGCATATGAACCCCTCACGTAGTTTATCTCAGTATGACTTTTCTACGAGAACTGTTTGTTACCCAGTTGCTCAACCTCTATTTTTACGAATACAGTTGGGATTAAAACGATACGAGGACTTGGACGGGACTAGTCATTGGCTAATCGCTATCGCTAAGCACCGCTTTTTGAGACCGAAAGGGCGAGAATGGATTGTTAACAACATAAAAACCCATTACTTTCGAGCAGAATCGATTTATCCATCGAAAAAATCCGCTCGCACCGGGATTCGAACCCGTTCGGTGCATCATGGAAACCAACAACTTTGACGGATCGGACTTTGTAATATACATATATATAATGATATATTTTATAGCAGTTAATTTAATGCTGGATAAAAAATAATTATTTCGCATATTTTTATGACATAACATAACGAAACCACTCTAAACGTGAAATAAACATATGGACATTGTTGCTAGCAAAAACATTTACTTTCATTATATTTCTTAAAATAAACTTCTTTTGTGGCAAGAATACTATCTTGAAAGCAAATCTTACTGGCGTAGAGCTTAAATGGACCAGTTACAAATGGTTTGGCGTCCTTTGTCACTATCTACGCATTTCAGCGTAGACCTTCTACGAGCTACGCCAGAAGGCATTTTTCAGAAAAAGGTCAATTAATACGCTCAAATATTCACAGTGTTTGAATTAAAATTCTATAATGAAGCAGAAAAAATGGTGCCGTGTAAAAAAAACTTATTTCCTTTTTTTGTAAGAGAAGCCAAAATCAGGTATGTAACTATTTAGTTAATAAAAAAAATACACCCATTTTGTTAAATTAATTGCGCATTTTGAGCTTCCGTTTTGAACGGTCTTCTCGGACGTAACTGTTGCCCTCTATGTCACGAGTGGCAGAGAATGAAAAATAATTAAGTTTAATATTTTATTTCATCCATATTCACACCTAATATGAGGGGTGTAAAAGCATAGCCGCCTCTATCCATATATTATCTTTTTTGGGATAATGATTGATTAATGATCCAGTTCTTACTTTCTATGCCCTGCAATCTTCAAACCAACGAAATATTACCTCTAAGCCATTTAAAATCGACATCTAAAATGACGATCAAATGCACAAATCACGAACCAGGGAACACTGACCTATCGCCCTCTCACCATACAAACGTTTTGTGTTCCCTTTGCAAATTATTCTAATATTATACTTGAAGATTAAAATCGTTTTTTTCGATTGCTGAACAATTTGACTTTGTGGAGAGAGGCGGTTATGCATTTAAACCCCTCATATAATATGTGAACTCATAATAGAGGATCTTAACAGAATTTTGAATCGTTTGAATTTTGTACTTCCATGAGCATTGTCGCTAACGACCCAGGTTTGACCTTTCACCATCTTCAAGCATTTCAAGTACATGAATTGATGCGTTGTCAACAGTTTGTATCGTTTATATACGAAAATAAAAGTAGATCTCTAAGTTTAATTGTTATTAACGTATGTGAGTAAATTATAATTATGGAGTATTTTTAATTAAGTATCGCAAATATTAATTACTAAATAATAATATTTAAATGTCGATTAATAATTCGTGGGTTTTATTCGACCTATTAGTATTGAATCGACTGATTCCAGGTGTTTGAGTTTATAATTAATGATATTTATTCAATGGGTGAGCTTAATAGATTATGTTGTTTATTTAAAATCGGTTAACTAACAAGCAGAGCAATGTATCTCTTCTATCTGCATCGAACGCGTGAAACGTGGGTTATAACCGACAAAATTCCTCGAAAAATACAAAATTCAAACGATTCAAATTTGATATTGAAATTCCATCAAGCACTTTCAGTCGAAATTCTTGATTACTTTATAGATTTTTACACGAAGAGCGGTGGTTATTCAATAAGTAAGTAAGTACTGAGAATTTTGGGAACGGAGTAGGAGACACATGGTTCTCTTATAAACAAAAGACGATCTCAAAGCGTTATGTGGGTGCGGTTAGCACCCATTATTTAATTGTTACTAATTTTCACAGACTTTACACACGGATTTAACACAGATAGATTAACAATACACGTTACGTTCTACCATACATAACACACGACTATTATAATTGCAAAAGCGATATCAGGAATTTACTAGACTTTATCCTTAGGGAGAGGATAAGGAGCTTGCAAGCTACTTCCAGGACATACAGTTGGAAGAAGCCCCTCAACCACGACTGTAAGACTTATCTGGCAAGCGCTTGCATTCTCAATGCTGTCCAATCTCTAACTCCCAACTGTATGAAAGAAATCGGTTCCATTAGTTACCAAAAGACCGTTACAAAAATACCGTTAAACGTCACGCGCAATAAGCCAATATTTATGGCCCATAGAACTTTGCATGAAGTACCATGTACTCTCATGCACTCAGGGCGTGAAAGAGTCAAGAGAGACATTTAGAGCGAGACGTCCGCATAAATGTCTCTTTTACAAATTTGAATCACTGTATATTGAATCGCTATAGATTTCAATATAGAGTATTATTAAAAATGAATTAATTTCCTGATATCGACTTAAACTCATTGACTGAGGTGAATAATAGATCGCTCGTGAGAGTTCTGATGAGCTACCACATAAAGCGGTGTCAGTACTCATAAGATTAGCACTAAGAAAGGACATGAAGTCACCGTATTGTTTCTGCTACGTCTTGTCGTTGCAATATACCACCAGGCTAATTATTGCAAATAATTATTCGTTAAAGTACAAATTCATCAATTGATTAAAAAAACAATGTCAAATTTGAATGTGTATTTTTGAAGATTTATTCACGGTGATTGAAATATAATACGGAAAGAAAAATAGCAATGTATTTTAATTCTACATAAATTATTTTATATATTTGTTGATAGCTATTTCGGCTTACGCCTTCGTCAGAACTATGTTTAAAACGTGTATTAGAGATAGCTTATTAGAGATAGCTTAAACATAGTTCTGACGAAGGCATAAGCCGAAATAGCTATCAACAAATATATAAAATAATTTATGTAGAATTAAAATACATTGCTATTTTTCTTTCCGTATTATAATGGAGTTCTACCAAGTAAATGCCTACTCAATCAATAGATTGAAATATAAATACTAAAGTGTCCTTTTTGCGATTGACTTCCGGGTCCAAATTAAGCGAACAGGTCGTTTGTCTAAGAAATTTAACCACCTATTGCAGTGATACAAAACCTTTTTGGGAAAAGGGCCAGATAGTCAATACTCAAATATTTCGAGGGCCGCATGGGGAAATGTTATTAAATTATTGATACTTTTAGTGTAAATTCTATATTGTATATTGTTCTTCCATCGTCCGTAAAAAGCTCTCGAGAAAAAAAGATGATTTATATCTGTCATATTGGGGTCATTGAGGGCCGCACTGACTTATAGTATTCACAGGACTGGAAACTGTTTATGTTGTGAACCAAATCATTAACAGATTTTATTCATACGGAAAGAAAAATAACAATGTATTTTAATTCTACATAAATTTATGTAGAATGTATGTAGTTTAATTCTACATTATTTATGTAGAATTAAAATACATTGTTATTTTTCTTTCCGTATTATAATGGAGTTCTATCAAGTAAATGCCTACTCAATCAATAGATTTTATTCATTCAAAATAGTTTAATACCAATGGTTGATTTCAATAATAACATATAGGGCAGTGGTCTAAAGGTAAGTTACTGTTGGCATCATCCTTTTTTAACATGTCCACTCCCAAAGTAAAGCATGTGAACTCCTTGCTAAGTTAATCTTCACGTGCTTTTTTAGACGCTAACTGCTCGATACTCAGTTGCTCAACCACTCTTTTCCAAAAGAGAGAAGAGGTTGAAAGGATAGGAAAATTAGGACACGGCTTGTGGTTAGCTTTTTGGATCGGGAGGGTGGGAAAAGATTTTTAACACAAACACACATGCCTTCGAACAGGATCGATGAATCGACAGCAAAAATCTGAACTCGATTGGACTGGAACCCGTGAGGTCCGTCATTGAAGACTTCACGGATCCGATTTTAATCATTCACCAAGCTACAACGTAAATCATTCGGTTTCGTATGAAGTGGTTTGATGGATGAATAGAACAAAATATCACCTGTGAAATCGATTGGAAATAAATTGCAGTTATTATGCAATAGTTTTACCATCTATACTATTTTTCATAAAGCTTTAATATTTTTCTTTTCAAAGAAGTTTTGGGGGTTTCATTTGTTCAAAACTTTTAGTTGAATGTTGAGAGCTATTTTAATATTAAACTACTTTAAACTTTCAAACTATTGGCAGCAAATTCATTTATAATAGAAAACAACCTTCAAAATGGCAGACTTCAGTAAACTTTAATAAAAGCAACTATGAGCAAAGTATGTATCAAATTAAACTATATTTAAGAAAAAGTTTGTACACGGAAATAGAAAAGAAATGAAAAAATAATTGAAAAAATTAACTTCTCGTCTTTTCTTAGATCTATAAAGACATTTATTTTTATAAAGTATACAGTTTATTGCATATTAGACTAATACATGAAATTCTATCTAATTCTAATGCGCTATGTATTTGTCAAATAAAAAACAGGGTAGAACATTAAATGTATTATAACATAATAATTATTCAACACATAATGGCATAAAAGCCACAACATATAAACACCAAGTTCACTGCTGAAAATTTGCACCTCAATAGGCAATGCATTGATCATCCGAACAGCACTTGTGACTAGTGACTTGATAATGCATCATTTTCCGGGCGAGGAAAACCCACCATCCCAACTCTTAAATAGAAGGAAACTCGTATTTATTAAACATAACAAGTATCACTTGGTTAGAATAGTTCATATTGCAACTCGTCGGTTGGCAAGCGTGAACTTAGACACCGCCCCCGGATATAGAAGAGACTAGGGGTGGGAGATGAGAAGCCCGCTTGGACGGTGGTAGAGTCCAAAATGGCCTCTCAGTTTTTAGCTTTAGACGAAGCAGGTTGTGACCCGAACACTCGAGAAGATGCGGGGACGGCGGCGGCGCCCAGCAAGCGGCAGTTGTGAGGGCCGTACGTCTCTTTTTGGGGCGCAGTTTGTCTTAGAGACTGCGTTATATCTACGGCAGAATCTCGTAACGACATTGTTGTTAAAGCCCCCCGCGGACAACTGCCGTTGACGCTGTCGGCCGCGTGGAAATCTCGAAGGTTCGGGTAAGTGAATGTAATTCTAATTATATTGTTGTATTGTGAATACCTGTGTGTCTAGTGTAACTGTTATATATCGTTGCATGTTATACTTCTTTTTAAATTCTCGTGTCTGGGCGGATCCGTTACATCCTACCCCCTTAACCTTTGTCTATGTAATCGTATTTCCGTTCAGGTGTCTTATTGTAAATTCTTGTAAAATCAGTCTCGCCTCACGAAGGGTTGACGGTGGCGGGCCCTGTACGGACTATGGACTTGCGTTATGAGTCCAGGGTTGACTGAAAGTCAACGGGGTAGACCAGGTGGAAGTATACCATGGCGTTCGGAGATGCCATAGTCCTCAGCTAAGGCCGCCGATTAACGTAACCTCTGATTAATTGTAAATTCTTGTTGAAGCGTAACTTCTCTAACTCGTGTTAATTCTAAACGTGGTTTACGACACCTGGTCGGAAATGCAGGAAAGTAATTTTGTTTTTATGTTATTACTCAAATATAAGGCCTTCGATCATACCGAAGGTAAAGATTAAGTGAAGCTTTTATTCTGAACCATTGACGGGTTAATTCCGAAGCCAATTCCTGTTTTTCCTCTCCATTAAGTTGTATTTAAATGTCTCCCGCGAGCTTTTGGGGGTAAAGAAGCGTGGTTATTAGATTTAGAATCAGTAAATCTGATGAGGAATCCAATGTGGGGAATTGAACCTATGTCATACTTAAATGACATACGTTCTGGCTTTGGTTACAGCCACGTAGGTGAAAACTGGGAGCAAGTTTATAGTCTCGCGGGTGTCAGGTTTATTAACTTGGCCTCGAAGAAGAAGATAAAAATGGTTCAATATTGAAAGTGGTATACGAGCTTCAAGAGAGTGAAACAAAATCATTCCTAAAAGAAGCCTGGTTAGATAATACTCCTGTAAGAAATTATCATAGGGATAATATAAATTATGCTAGTCAAGTAAAGATGTCACTATAAATAATATACATAAGTAATTTAACGCTACTCGTGTTTTACCAAGAAGTCCCTTTTGGCTTTTGACAATTTAACAGTGTTAAAATTATACAATTTTATGAATATTCATTAGCATATTAAAATAAAATGTCAAAGGAAAAGTTTAGTAGGTTAATTAATTAGCAAAGAATTACTGTAAAGTAAACTAAAAGAAAAAATAGTAAGAAGGAAGAAAGTTTTACTTTCGTTCGTATTAACATAATGTTTGTTCAAAAGCATCAGCTTCCAGAGTGCATTTTTAATTGTTCTTAAAAAAACTTAAAGAACTGTTTTCTTTGAACGGAAGTTTTATCTATATTCCTGCTTTAAAAGCTCAAATCATCATAAGGTTTTACAACTAGCCAGGTAGTTCGTGTAGAATTTCTATCGTGGCATGTGCTGTGTGGTCATGTTGGAACAACAAATTATCGGTATTGATATCATCCAGTTAAGGTCTCAAGAAGTTGCTTATCATCGATCTATAACGCTCGCTTGGGATGGTTATGGCAATGCCAGCTTCATTATGAAGAAGTACGGACCGATGATTCTGCCAGACCAAAATCCGCACCAAACAGTAAATTTCTCAAGATGCATTTTGTGCTAGTGTATCTCGTATGAATTTTAATCGCCTTAAAATAGAAAAAAAATCTTGACATTTCACATCTATACATCCAAAATTTTACCTCGTCGCTAAAGATGACTTTTTAGGCGAAATTGCGCGGAACGTTTCTCGAGCACTGAATTTGATAATAAAATTTTATTTGTACACATTGTTCAGCGCTGTAACCATCCATAGTGGTTTTCCGTACACTACTCGTCAAATTTTACAGATTCTTAAACAAAATGGCTGCTATAACCTAACAAATTTCAAACGTCCCTATTGATAGATCCTATACATTAAACTGTAACGTATACTGTGCTTCAAAAACAGTTGCCTGCGGCGAATATTAGGAGTACGGTGGTTTGACTTTGTCAGGAACACGGAGGTAAGAGAGCGGACAGACCAACCCCTTATAACGTCCAAATTAAAAAGGTGACTATGGACCCGGCTTGGACATGTGGGAGCCTGAATCCTGCCTGCCTCTTTTATCAACCTAATGGATCCCGACTAGGGATTCCAATCCCAGGATCCCGCCGTTTTTAAGTACCTGATGGGTCCCGGGATTAGAAAACACAATCCCGAAATTTCGGGATTAACTGATTTATCAAGCACGATCGAATTATTTAAACATATTTTGTGGAACGTATCACACAAACGCGTATGTTGCATCAGATTACTCCCACCTCTAAGACCAGATGTCTGTAATCCCCTCCATTGCGCGTGCAGTACGACAAATGCTGTGCTCTGGAGTGCACGCGTTTCGCTCAAGATTTGGCTTGTTTATAATGAAACGTCTGGAAGATCATCATATATCATTAAATAATGATATAGTTTCTATAGTAATAGATGGGGCAAGCGTTATGGTTCAAATTCTCCATCATTCAATGACAACAAAATAACTCGTAAAACTATAAAAGAAACTATTCAAAAACTTATTGAAAGATTAAATGAAGAAGAAGATCAAGATATGATCGAAATATCAGAACCACTAGAAAAGTCATCAATCGAATTTACTTCAACGCAGTCATCCCACCCAATTGAACAAGAAACAATGAAACAACAGTTACAGGATGAAATCGCAAAAGGCTTGATGACATGCGAACCAAAAATTCAAAATTGCACAAGGCAATGTCCGTTATAAACCAAGAAATGATGTTATTTGATAATGGAGGCTCACGTGGTCATCACCTCGAACTGGCATATAAATATTTGACAAGTGTATAGGCTGAACGTGCTTTTTCAGCAGTAGGCTGTTTGGAAAAAAAATAGATCTAGGCTAAATGATGAAACGCTTGATGCTTTGTTATTACATACTACGTGCGTTTAATTCAAAATATTTTTTTTCAATTAATTTTGTCACTTTTTTATTTAAGTCTAAAATTACGCGTACATTATATATTGTACAATAAACAAATGTCAAAATTAATTGTATTATTCATTTTAAGCTATTTTTATGGATAAAATAACATAGCTAATATTAGCTAATCTTATATATAAAACCGAAACGGCGTATGCATATATGTATGTCTGTAATTCCCTTTTGCATTGTTGTTGCAAGTTGTCATAAAAACGAATATGAAAGAAAATATTTTTGAAGTTTTATCGGCGTAGACATTTAGTCAAAATGTAATAAATTAGTCTTCTACCAACTTTTTCCCGGCTTTTATTAATATAATAATGTTTTATTATTTACGTGAAGGTATTATTTGACATTTCTTTGACAGCAAATTAGATTTTTTCCTTGAATTTAAACATTTTAATGGGCGAGAATGGGGCTGTCATCAAATTAAATAAAGTTTGTGATTTTATTTTAACTATATTTTGGATGTTAGATTTTGTGATATAATTATGTCGAATGATATAACATTAAATAATTATTGGTCTCTTAGTCCGAACGACGCTGGGAAGCAATACTAGTATTAAATAAATAAGAAAAATATCCCAGATCCCGGGACTGGTCCCGGGATCCCGGGACCAATTATTGCAATCCCGAAATCCCGGGATCAAAATTTTGGCCCGGGATTGGAATCCCTAATCCCGACACTTCGGAAGGACTTTGATGACCATCCATTGGATGTACTCAGGGGAGCTACGGGATGACCTGGTAAGAAGGGAGGAAGTTGGTGGGTGAAAGAGAATTCTGGAGGCACCGTGTGGCGGCCATATGCTTCGAATAGGGAGTGGATATGGAAAAAAATACATTAAAACTATCTTCAGAAATTTATTGAAGTTAACGATTCAAACTTTTTAAAAGTTTTTTTTTAAATCCATGAAGTTTTCTACCACGCAAAGCAATACAAAAATTTTACCATTATGTTAGGAAGTAAAAGTTGTTGTTGACATTCACACAAAGCACACATAATTTGGCACAAAGCGCACATAATTTGCTAAGCCAGGAAACTTTCTCAAGTGACCATCGTCTCCAACTGTCAGTCGCATACGAACGATACAATAAATTTAGGAATTATTCAATTCGTTACCTTATTTTAAAAAGGTTCTAATTGGCGCTAGATTTATTTTAGACATTCCTATGTTATTATCTGGTCATTAGTATTTCCAATAATTTTAGAAAACCCACTTAATTCATTGAAACTTGTTTGCATTCAATTTTCGCTAATTTGCATTTTAATAGCAATTTAACTTAGTGATTTACTTTTTTGTATAAACGATACAAACTGTTCAAGTACATCCATGCATTTGAAATGCCTGTAGATGCCGAAAGTCGAGGCTCGGGTCGTTAGCGACAAAAGTCATGGAACAATTCAAATTTAACATTTTTGCAGAGAATTACCTTTTGGTCGGAAAAGCTTGTATTCAGCGCATTCTATCATACATATGAATTTCAGAACTATCTATGGTTGAATAACGAAGTTAGCTAAATTCTGGAGTTGCACTGCATCTGCACACTTTTTGACTAAATATATTTGACAAAGATCGAAGATTGTCTTCATTATTTAAATCATTAGATCTTTAAGATTATTATTTCTCAGTAAGAGTTGTGAAAAAATATGCTTAAAATAAGTAATTTGAATCATTTTTACTTGCTTATTTTTACAAGTGAATTTTAATCAATCGAAACTACGAACGCTCATATCTCAAAACAGTGTCAAGAGCAGTAAGAACCTTTTCAAAGTAAGGTGTCGAATTGTCAAGAAATATTAAAGACAACGTCACTATTTTAAGACAATGCTTTTGTTGTCTGCAGCTATATTACAACCGTCCTTTTGAGAAATTTCAAGTGGTGTAAAAAAGCTAATTTTCGTTTAAGAATTCATGGTTGTTCAACCTCTCTATTTTAAAGAGAGAGTAGGAATTCAAAGGATACGAGGACTCTGACAGGACTAGTGGTTAATTAATCGCTCTTGCTAGGTGCCGCATTTTGGGACTGGAAATTTTTAACAACACAAACACCCATTGCCCTCGAAGAGGATCAATAGATCGACTGACTGAAAAAATCTGCCTACAAACAAGCACTCTTACCCGGGCGTCCGTCACGGAAGCCATTGACGTTGACCACTGCACGACGGACCGGGAATATAATATTTCTTATTTCTTCGTTATCTTAACGCATGTCTAATTCCCTAATTAATAAAAAAATATTTAAAAAAAATTATCGATGCCTAAAAGGAATAAGTTGCATATACATTTAAATCGATTATCTGGGCCCATAATTAAAAAAATGTATATACACTCAAACCTCTTTTTATGCGACTTTTTTTGAGCGATTTCAAAGCTAAGCGGTTTTTTTTAATGCAAATTTTTATTTTTAAATATATTTTTGGGACTATATAAACGTAGGACGTTTTTCACATACTGGAAGTGCAAAATACAGTGTTTCACCTGTTTATTACAATGTGACACGTGCGTCCTTGTATATGTTATATTTCCATATTAAGTCAGAGCTTTGGTTGTGCTATTTTCCGCGGAACGCATCTACCGCACAAAAAAAGCTTTGTGTGTACGACAATATGACATTTAAAATTTTGTCAAATCCTCGTTAAAAACATCATATAAAAAAAAACAGTTTGTTTCAGTGTCAAATATGCGAAATTATTACAAACAAAACATTCTGTGAATTATTTTCTTCTTTATTAATAATTAAAACCCATCAATATTCAGTTTGAAGATTTTCCGAGTTTATTTGAAACCAGTACCTCACATCGGTAGAGTAACAGAGATGTTTATCTTAATTTTAATTAAAAATTATAATTAAATTTACACAACTAACCCGACATATCCATCGAACATTTGAAACTGTCCTTATAAAACCGATATTTTACATGGTTCGTAAAAACTTATCACAAAATAGAATAGAATATATTTATTTGTTCAAACGAAATTTATTTCCTTTTTACTACATATAAATATCAAGTTGGTTTATGACGGCATGTCGATGAAAGTTGAATCATTTTCGAACAGTTTTCACGAGTCAATAAATAAGAAAAAATATTCATCGAGATGAACTGAAACTTAAGGCCATAAATAATAAATTCATTTTATAATTCACAACGTCAAAATATGAATACTAAATTCGTATGAATCCATGATTGGAATTACATAAAGATTATTTTTTAGAGCCCCGATTTAAAATGTACATCAAACGTATTTTGAAAGTTGAAATATTTAGAATGTTATTCCATAAAATATCATTCTTTGAGACTTATTGTAGATTAATATTGTATTTTTATAGAACACCCATTATCAAATTCTTAGTATTCGAGAGTTAATAAATATTTTATTTCGTAGTTTTTATGACTGAATAAATCATGATATTTTTATGTGTGTGATTTAAAAAAAATACCACACCTGTCCCCTGATAATATGGTGTTTTAAATCATGGAATTAATATCAAATTTAATAAGATACTTAGAAATTCAAAGAAAGATGTAGGTTTATCGATTTATTATTTATCTTGCTTTGTTTTTACACATCGGGAACCATCTCATTTGAAGGCCTCCGTTTGTTTTAGAATGGTTCCACAAATAAAACAGCAACCATAAATAGGTGGGTTAAAACAGGCGTTCACAAACTTTTCCGTCAAAGGGACAATTTCAAAATCAAAAAAAAATACGGGTCACCGTTATAAAAAACCATTTTGCTGCTTAACTTGTATTTTTAACTTAATACACATTATCACTTTTCTTTTTAATTGTTTATGCTAATATTTTAAGTGTTTTCACATTAAAAATCGGTTCCTTGATGGATATACTTAAAATGGAAGTCCTTTTTAGAATTTAATTCAATGCAATTATTATCAAAATTTAAAGATGCTTTTTCTTTTAGGTTCTCACAAATCTATTAATTTAAATTGAATTTTAACGGAAGTATTTTCATAAAAATAATAACACATTTTCATTACTTATTCCACATTAAATTTATTGGATCAGGACCGGTTTCGCTCACGTTTCGATCAGCTATTTTGTTCGGTCACAAAATATTTATCTTGGCATTTTCTTTTCTTATCCTGTGTTCAACTTTTATTCATTTTAGTTTATATGTGAAGAAACAAATAATACAGAATTACGTTACACTCGCGGGACACTTGAAAAAGTCACGCGTGACCCACTTTTTTGAACCCTTGGTTTAAGATAATAGTTTTTCTATCCTCTCTCTTATTTATCAAACAGTATCTCTGTCCTAGTCTAGTTTTGCGACCAATGAAAGTATTTTGTTTAAATATCTCCCAACTCCTTTAACCTCTAAGCGCCCGAGTATTTTTTGTGAAATATCCGCATTACCCGTAGCTCTTATAAAAATAATTATAGCTCTTAAACAAGTTAGCCTATGTGGGTAAAATAAAAAGCATTATCAAAATAAAACATTGCTTATAATTTACGAACAAAGACCAGCACCGCAACTTGTACGCTTTCCAATTCTCTAGGTAAACAAATAAAACAAATCCATTTTAGCTACATCCATCTTGAAAAGAGAATTGCTCACCCCAAAGGATAAATTTCTAGATATGGGAAAAAATCTGTATTGGCATTAAAATATATTGTATGTTGTGAATAAAGCATATTTATTACGGTCCGCTGGATATAACACAACGCATGTCCCATGAGTCGAACTTGTAACGCAGATGTTTGTATTCCTCATTATGATAAAAATATTTATCGAAACTGAAAATAAAATTATGGAACAAAGACATTATTTATGAAACCTTATATTCATATGTTGAAAACTTTTATCATAAATTAGTGTAATCCGATAGCGATGTGCATATAATCAATGGTCCCATACGGGACCGTAAGACTTTAAAAGGTTAAATAATAAAATTAAGACGTATCTCTCTTTGCTATCGACAAGCCACAAAGTCTATTTAGTCAAAATATTACCAACAACCGATTTAAAAACAAAAGCTAATTAAATATTTACACAAGGTTAAATTTGATTTATATTGATTTTTGTATCACCATACCAACGCAAAGATGAATCAAGGGTATTAAAATTTATTTTTAATGTCTTGTTAAAAGGCTGTATAAATCATTATTTTAATTACAAAAGTTAATGATCATCGGAAAAAGGAAAAGTTACAGTTATTAATAGCGTAAAAATAAAGCAATTATTTACCGACAAACATTTTTAGACGTAAATTAGTATTCAGTAGTTTTCAGTATTTAAGTAAATAAAGTACATTTTAAATCGGCTTCAAAGGGGTCTTATTAGTAAGTATTTAATTTAATACGACATTTAGATATAAATAGATTCCAGGCCAACAATTACAGCTGTATCACTTGCCTAAATGTTAAAAAAACAACATTTCAAAAATTGAATCAAGAGATGATAATGAAGAACTCATTATGAATTATATACCATGATAAAGACATTATGCTGAGAGAGTGTTAGACTTAACTCAATTTATTGATTGAATTGACATTAACTTGGTAGAACTCCATTATAATACGGTGAAATAATAGCAATTTATTTTAGTCCTACAGAAATTATATGACATATGCTTGATGGCTATTTCGGCTTTCGCCATTGTCAGATCTTTATTATGCATTTGCTTATCGATGTATGTATATATACTGTTGTAGCCAGGATACACGGTACATCTTCTTTTCTGTTCCAACATCCTAATTTTAAATGGTAATAATAAATTATTAAATGTGACACATTGATTGTATGTATTTTTCAAAGTGAATTGCTAATCTTTTAGCTAAGCTAAGGTTTTTATTGAGTGGGAATCTAGTTAGTATTGCATTAATTTTTTGCAATGGATTAATCACCACATCTTAAAACGAAGATACGAAAATAACGAATATGTTAAATTGCTACTAATATTTTACATTGTTCAAAAATGGTACAGTAGCAATAAATCAGAAAAATCGAATCTATCCACATAAATTTTCCTTCCTGGTGGGTGAGACAGTCGACCACCCCTGCCACTTTATCTTAAATATCTATGTTAATATACGTGATACAATGTGTAAACTTTTAGTATTCTTAGATCATTGTTTTTTTACACCTTTTTCAGAAAAAACCTCTAATTTTTATCGACTAGTATCGTCATAATTAAATTTAAAAAATAATAAGTTGGATTATTACTGGCCAAAAACCCTTTATATCGTCGCGACGAATTGCCAGGATTAAAACTTTACTACCCATACACGATAAAATAACGCTCTTATCTCAAACGAGCGTCGTTTAAAAGTACGTTTCAAATCAAATCCTTTTGATTATGCCAGTCTGTCATGCACATCAACGCGAACACGGTGTCTGTTTCATGCGTGACATAAAATATGAATAATTATAGGAAAACTAGCGATTTTTGTATATTTTTTTATAACGATGTATAAAGATTACGCTAGAGCAGTGGTTCTCATGTGCGGCCACCAGAGAGTTTTGCTGCGGCCACCAACAGCTTCATAGTTAATATTGGTATTTAATTAAAATGTGTTTTTACAAGCTAATTTGTCAACAAAGACATTGAAAATGAAATATTTCGTATGTATTCTATTATGTATCAAGAATTTTTAGTTAGCAAAAACTCAAACACATACATTTTTATGTCTTTTTGACAAAGAAGACTCAACACAAAAATTTGGTGCGGCCACCAGACATTTTCGTAGGACCGCTGATGTTCCTAATGCGGCCACAGCCAAATTTTACGTGAGAACCTCTGCGCTAGAGCATACTATAACATTTTTTATTGCAATCTATACCAATGAAGCCATAACACTAAGGTACATTAAGAACCCCTTTCGGATTGCGCGTTATTTTTCAGAGACCGTCTTTCGAAAGTTAATATGCATTGTAAGTTCACACTAAGTGAATTATTCAATTACAGATCTGCTGAGCTAATTTAAAAAGCTCTCTCAAAACTATGCAAACAATCCGTGAATCTTTTCAGCCTGTGCCGAAGCAATTGGAGCAATTCTTACACCGTGTGCGAGAAATGCTTCCCGAAACAAGTAAAGTTTTGTTTCCAGGCATAATAATAATTGAAATTCTTTTATTTACTACCCGAACTTCGCCAACTTTCCCCAAAGTCTCATCGCCTAGCAGAAACTTTCTTTATTGGTAGTTCATCTCAATTTGGTAAGTCTTTAATGTGACATGGGGATTTATGTACCAATGGTTTGAGAATTTTGAGAAGTTACGTCACCGATAATTAACTGATAAAAACCTTTATTATTTATTATTAAAAAGCGATTTTTCATCCAAACCCTGATCAGTTATCGTCCATGGTTGAGTTATTTGTAATTATCATAATTTTATCAATTACTAAATCTGTCACTGAATATTAGAGTAGAATTTTCAAAATGGAAACGTGCAAAGTAGAGACTCCAATTCAAGTATCGAAAATACTGGTGCATTTTGCAAGTATGTACTCAAGTAATACTCGAAACTTATAAATACACATTTATTTCCAAACTTTATTTTCTAATTTAAAATATATATTAAACTAGTATTCGAACCTGGCTTCGCTCGGACCAGTTTGGGGTTATGTTCAGCCCGGCGCGTAAATTCAGACGGGCCAAGTTGAAACAACTTTTTTCAAAATTCAAAAGTCTAGGTCAATTAAAATGGAATTAAAATGAACATTTCAGACTGGCATTGACATTTCACAGCCCCTTTCATATATTGACAGCCCCATTCTCGCCCATTAAAATGTCCAAATTCAAGGAAAAAATCTAATTTGCTGTCAAAGAAATGTCAAATAATACCTTCACGTAAATAAAAACATTATTATATTAATAAAAGCCGGGAAAAGTTCAGTAGAAGACTAATTTATTACATTTTGACTAAATGTCTTCGCCGATAAAAAAATCAAACATATTTTCTTTCATATTCGTTTTTATGGCAACTTAATGACCAACAATGCAAAAGGCAATTACAGACCCACAGACATACATACGCCGTTTCGGTTTTATATATGTATGTACTACTCGATACTCGAGTAATTGGAGTCTCTACACACACATTGATAACGAAACAAATTTACCGTCGAAACTTTCGCGAGCAAAATCAATTCGTTTGTTTGAACTTGCAACAACAATGCAAAAGGGAATTACAGACATACATCCCCCGTTTCGGTTTTATATATAAGATATTATACATAATGTTTAACCGTTGCGTTAAACTAAATCATATGCGTGGATTTTTACTGTCAGGATATATTTTTTAAATGATTTTACCGTTGACTGTGCTTGGCGAGAATTTCTTTTGAAACTTTTGCTTTGGGTCCTGGTGTCTTATCTTATCAATGACAAGTTTATTATGACGAGAGTCTAACGTAGCCTATTTATTTATCATCTTTTTATATAAAGTGGAACCCCGATCTTACGTTCTCGCATTATACGATTTCCCGCGTTATCCGTTCATTTTATATAGTCCCGGCGAAACACCCATAAGAACAATGTTAAAAATTCCCGCATTAACCGTTCCCCGATTACTCGATTTCCTCGATTTACGTTTAAAAATTATGGTCCCGTCACAAATATTATCTCGATTGACCGTTTTTTTTTTTTAATATTTCTTAAAAAAACATTCGAACCCTTCCAATCGATTCGTAGAAAAAAACTGAGACTGCAAGTGTGCACTTGTTTTCTATTCATTGTCATAATGTTTCCGGTAATTACTGAGCATCTGTGTATTCTGTAGACGAAGATAGGGAAAAACACAATAGTCGGTCCCTGTGGTCTAGTGGCAAGAGCTTTGTCCTAGCAATCAGGGGACCCGGGTTCAATTCCCGGCAAGGTTAGATTTTTTCAATTGAAAAAAGTTATCTTGGGCTGGGTGTATGTTATTTATCGTTGATTTTGTGCACAACTGATTCATTATTTATCATCGAGTTAATCTCGTATGACTTTCACGATTAAGAATATTTGGCGCATTGGCGTAAGCTGTAATGCCAAATATTTTTTTTATTATTAAAAAATTTTAAAAAAAAAAAAAAAATGAACCATGGAATGACATTAACAGCAGCGTTATTGACCTTCGAAAAAATAAAAATATATTTCTACTTAAAAATAAGGATATATTTAAATCTGTTAAATTGAAGTGGATAACTGCAAAGAAGCAACGTAGTGTTAAGGATTTTTTTTTAAATGGATGTTATAGGTATACCAAGAATTTTTTATTTTTTGAAAAGTTTATTTTTTTTTGTGCATATTAAAAACTTTCCCGCATTGAACGTTTCCCGCATTTATCGAATTTTTTTCACGGTCCCTTGAAAAACGTAGAATCGATGTTTCACTGTACACGAAATCGAATTAATGATATATATTTTGGTACATCTGAAACTACTCGAGTATTTTAAAAAATAACGACCCGATAATTACAGTCTCTATTGCAAAGTGAATGATAGTTGTTTTTATCATTTTCCTTATTCTTTTTTGATAATGTTTATTATACATTTTTTTTTAGCCATTTCCGTTCCCAGCGTGGATAATATAGACTCCTCACGAAGTTTACTTACACGTATGTTTTTTTTCTACGAGTATCGCTTGTTAGTCAGTTGCTCAACCTCTCTCAATTCGAAAAAACTTGGGACTAAACGGAGACTAGTGGTTGGCTAGTCACTGCTCTTAGGATCGGGCTGGAGATTTTTAAACAATACAAACATCCATGCCCTCGAACAGGAACTTGAGTCCGTGAAGTCCGTCACAGAAGCAAGCGAAATTGACCACTGCACCTTGGACCCGACTAATTACCGATTATATTACCACTTAAGCGCGTACTTCTATTGATGGATTAAAGATGCGAAACACGTGTCAATATTTTTAATACAGTATATGGAATAATATGATTTATTTTTAATTTCATATTATAACATTATTACATTTTTTGTACTTGCAATAAGTCGTAAAGATATGCAATAAGTAAAATTTAATTTATCATTTTATGATATTTAAACGAACGAAAATACCTGGTCAAGTGGTCAACGAGATGTGAAAACTAATTAACAGTGTAAAAAGTAATACATAGTAGGTCGGTAGATTGCTTGTTTTTCATTCGCCTTATGGCTCTTAAGTTTTATGCAATTATATAATAGTTGGAATTGGCTGATAATTGACCTCATTAATTCATAATATAATCGGCAACCTCTGGCGTATATTAACATATTTCGGTAAGCAATTTATATTGTTTTGAAAATAATATATTCTTCGCAGTTACTGGCATAATTATGATCGTAGATGTAGATAAAAAGTAATAATACGAAAACAAAAAAATATATCGAGGTGATTAAGATTAAGTTCAATCGATAAGCATTATCTTGGTAGACTCTTTTTTACGCACACAATTCTACTTCATTTATATTTGGCAATAAAGAGTAATATAACCAGTGGCGGGTCATCCATATGCACTGCAGCACCTTCAAGTAAATCAATAAAAATTGTAATATACATAAATTTATGAATATTCTTTGAATTTTTTTTTTTTTTTACCATGTCCGCTCCCAACTTGGAGCATATGGATTCTTCACAGAGTTTATCACAACATATGTTTTTTTTCTACGAGAACTGCTTGTTATTCATTTGCTCAACCTCTCTTTTCGAGTAAGAGAGTAGGGATGGAAAGAATACGAGGACTAGGACAGGACTAGTGATTAGCTAATCGCTGTCACTATGCGTCGCTTTTTGGGATAGGAAAGGTGGGAAGGGATATTTCAACAACACAAACACCCATGCCTTTGAACAGATTTATCGACTGAAAAAATCCGCTCGTACCGGGAATCGAGCCCGGGTGGTCCGGCACGCAAGGCAACAACGTTGACACTGTGCCACGGTCCGGACAATATTGCTTAAGCGTGTATTAGGCTCGACCGCGCACCGACGCGTCCAATAATTATCACACACCGCGGTATAAATATATATTGTGCAGTACCGCTTGCGATAAAATATATTCAATTTGCCGAATGAGGGGAGCGGGGAGGGGAGTTTGCAAATATGAGCTTGCTTTGGTATTGTCTTTCTCGCAGTGCTTCTCGCGTCCCTACGGCCGCTAGCTTTATTTCTTCTAATTTGTTTATCATTAGAAAGTGCTTTACTAAATAAATGCATCAATAATTTGTAAAATGCTTTTCGTTTTTTAAATTAAATAATTTTACTGTTAATAGTAAAATATAATGAAAATATTTTATATTTTTATTTTAAAAGCACACCCAGCTATCTTATCCACGACCGCCACTGAATATCACAGTTATTAAGGAGGGAAAAAAACATATAAAAACTGATAAAAGCTCACAATCTTTTCAGCGTCACGTAACATCTGGAAAAGCTCGCAGATAACATGAATGGAAGTTAACCTGCGGCATGCGTGTACACTTTATAAAGATTTGATTTTATCACCACTTAATCTAAATAATGTATTATTTTCAGACATTACAACAAATGGAAGAACTGTTGAAAAGTAAATAGGTGGCTTCCATGATATGCCTTCTAACTTGGCATATATAAGTTTATGACTTTGATTGACTGGTGATAACTTTTTAAAGCGTACTGAAATTTGAAATTCAAACTTGCGCTGAACATATATAATATTTATTTAAGCGATAGTACGCTAAATTGGCTTTTTAATGAAAAAAAAAATATATATTAAATTTGAACCGTTTGAATCTTGTATTTTTCTATGAGTTCGTATCGCTTACGACGACCTTAAGTACCACATAACCGAGTAAAAATATGACCGATACACTTCTTGAACCGTACAGTCGTTACCTTTTTTTGAAAAGGTTCTTATTGACATTTTTGCTTAAAATTACCTTTTGGTCGTAAAAGCTTGTAATATTTACCGCATTCTATCATATGTATGTATGAATTTCTACGGTTGATAAACTGAGTTAACAGAATTCCAGAGTTGCACTGCATCTGCACACTTTGTTTACTAAATTTATTTGACAGAGTTCTAAAATTGTCATTATTTCCATCATTAGATCATTATGATAATTATTTCTCTGCAAGAGTTGTGAAAAAATATGCTTAAAATAGGTAATTTGCAACATTTTTACTTGCTCATTGTTACAAGTGAATTATAATCAATCGAAACTTCAAACGCTCATATCTCAAAACAGTGTCAAGAGCGTTTTTCAAAGTCAATTGTCAATATTTCCAATTAAGCGTCTTTTTTGGATTTACATAGTATGGAAATATGTATTCCAAATAAAATCGCTGTATATCATACATATTCACAGCCAATATGTATTACTAAAAGACCACTGGAATATTACTTTTACGTTTACTGATTGTCACTATAAAACGAACAAAAAAATAATCTAGCAATGAAAGGATGTGTAGTTAGAAGGCCGACTTTTCTTCGCCCCGTTTCCAGGATCTGATAAGCGGTGAAGCGAAGGGCTAAAAACACACATTGACACACAAGTCATCCGTGTTATTGGATTCAAGTCCATAAATCGATAAATTTTTCTATTTCGGGACTCTGTAACCGAGCAGAAGAAAACCCAATTTTTCAACCATCATTTTCTCGTGCATTAAAACATTTTCATTTATGACGTGACGCGATCGGTTAAAGAAGTTTCAAGCAATTGTTTACTTATATTTAGTTACGTTAAAAAATAATGAAACATTAACCAGCAAAAAGAAATAATTAAAAACTTCAAACGTTTGCAAAATTAGCTTTGTACTCATTCCACAATTAATTTGTTAAGATCAGGACCGGTTTCGCTCGTCGCTAGTAAAGCTATTCTTATCAGTTGAAAATGCTCGCGATAAGGGAAAACGGCCCTGATCTTAATAAATTATTGTAGAATAAATACAAAATATTTTTAACTATTTAATAATATAATGCTTTTTCAGTAGTAGTAAGTATTAACAGTGACCGGTTTAAAAGTGATAATTCTAATTCAATGAATCAAATTTTGCTGTATAAAATATAAACTATCTACAATATAAAATTTTGTGTTGTTAAATTTAATAAATGTGTGAATATTAAACTTGCCATGAAAAATAAATATAACAGTAACGATGATACGTTTCAAATAAATTAAGATTAAATTTCAGATAATTGTATCTTAGAAGATGTGTAGAGCTTTAAACTGAACAAAGAAGAAAACACATGCGTCATAATGCAATGAAAATGAATTTACCTTCAAGGTATTCAGTATAATTCATTTTAAAACCAGCAACGAAACAAAATAAATATTTCCTTAGAAAGTTACGAAACAAGCAATCGTGAAGGAATGTTATATTCATTCAAATAAATGGAGGGCGGTATTTTTTTCTTTCATTGTTTTAGCGTTTGAAAAAATATTTATTTCTTGCTTGCAAATCGTTCAAAGGGTGCTCGAACACGTGAAAATATCTAAAAATATCATAAATATCTTCATCTCCTCGTGGTATTTGTGCGAATACTGAATGGTTTCACGACAATACCTCAAATTATGGAAAATAAAGGCTCCGATTTTTACAAAACTTTTTTGTATTTTTTACCGCTTTGAAATTTTAAATATAATTAAAAATAGTCAACGTTTATTTTTAAATTATTTCTCGCAAATAACCGCATTGCTTAGAATGAAGACAATTTTTCATTTCCATCCAGGCTGTTTTCAGATGTGAAGCTATAACCTAGCGATCAGATGGGCTGGGTTGAAGACTCAATAAAAAATTTAAAAGCTCTCAGCTTAACATTTGAGATTATTGCAATGACTTTTCTCCTCAAGTTGATCTCGAATGATGTTCAAACGTCTCATCGATCTAATCTCATATAATCTTAATTATATATTGGATTGGCTCTTTTCAACTGTAACTGAGCCCGCGGTCGAATGTCATCGACGATGGGTTGAATTTGAATCGCAGTCCAGCCAGTTTCATGTCAGAGACATGGATGTACTACATACCCTACCACACCCATCTAATTTTCAAAAACGGGACAAAGCAAGAACGATTTGTTTGCCAATTTCCCTGCCTCAATATTATCGTTTCTATATCTACACAATTTGGAAAAAAGAAGTTGAACAACTGAATAACGAGCAGTTCTCGGAAAAACTTATTTTGAGATAAATCCCATTAGGAGGTAATATGCTCAACAAGTCAAATTTAAACATATTATTGGCAGAGTAATAAGATTAATACAAGATTATTCAACAAGAAATTTTAATATTCATAACTATATCACTAACACTTACTTTGTGAAAACTTCCAAAAACCAGACATATTTGATTGATTCACTCGATGGAAAACTTTGTGATAGAAATAAGCATTTCAAATTCGCCGTATTATTCCAAACAGAGATTTACTTGAAATTGAATTTAAAATTTTACAGTAGAATTGGTTTCTCAGTTCAAATGTTAGATGGCAATTCGATATTCAAGAGTCTTTTCGTCTTCTTTAAGCCTCTGAAACTAAAAATATGATATCCAGAGTTCACCACGCTTATTGTGGTGTTAATCAATCTGGTACAACACCTTTAGCCAACCCTCGCAAAATACTAAGGGATGTCTTAGTACTAGAGACTCCAATTCGAGTATTTTGAAAAATACTCGAGTAATACACGTAATTTAAAAATGAAGAATTATTTCTAAATTTTATATGAAAAATTATTCATAATGTTTAACCGTTGTGTTTAACTGAGTCTTTCACGTGGATTTGAATGTCTGGTAATATTTTTTATCTGGTAGTTTTTTCTCCAGCGGGAATTATGAAAACAAAACTTTGAACCAATTTAAAATTTGACACGTTCTACACATATATACAAATTTTAATTAATAACATATATTTTGGAACATCTGAAACTACTCGAGTATTTTACTTTGTACGTATAACAAAGGACATTTTTCATTCAATATCTGCGTGCCATGGATTGTGTTAAAGCCAGTACACTTACTAAGTAAATCGATAGATGACGCAGTATATACATATAATACAAAAATACTCGAAGCAACAAACGTGTTCAGTTCTTATTCATGAAGCTTTGAGGTTGTTTTTTTGTCTCATAAAATCACACATACATACGTGAAGTGGGATTTTCTATGATGGTTGCAATAAAACAAAACAGGGCAAAGCATATTTCCGTTAGTGATATAAATATATTAAAAAGCATATATTCGCAGTACGTGTCGACTGTAGGAAGGCAAAAGGACTTACACAGAAAAACATATTTTATTGATTTGGTGGGAAAAAAATACTACATTGAAAAAACTGAGGGTTAAGTCTAGGGACTCCAATTACTCGACATCTCAACAACTCGATTATCGAGTAGTAAAATTTCAAAATACTCGAGTACTCGAATATACTCGAGTAGTTTCAGATGTACCGAAATATATTTTATTAATTCAAATTTGTGTCTATAAATAGATTATACATAAATAAATAAGCTTATTTTATTATTACATTTATTTCAATTTATGAAACATATATTTCAAAAATAACAGAGCATTCAACGTCTCAAATCTTAATTTGGTTCGAAGTTTTGTTTTTGTATTCCAGTAGTAAAAAAAACTCTCTCTGTTGATGTGGACCTCGGTTAAAAAGTTAACAATCAATTAAATTGTGCTATCTAGTTTTTCTGTCCGCTGTTTAAAACAAAATAAAATTTATAATTAAATCTTCATTTATATATTACTCGAGTATTTTAAAAATTACTCGAGTATCGAGTACCTGAAAAATGGACGAGTATACTCGAGTACTCGATACTCGAATTGGAGTCTCTAGTTAAGTCCGATTGCCTTTCTAAATACGTTGTTTTCCTGTAGCGTGCTTATATACTGAATCAACGTGATCACCATTTTAAAGCCTTCAATTCTATTTGGAAAAGCCTTATTTTTAAATAAATAAAACACATTTTTTGCACTTGTTCCAAATATTTGGACGAGGCTGCTGATGTCAACAGTTTTAAAACAGTGGAAATATCGTCCGTTACGCAATGGTTTTACTAAACGTATAGAAAAAAGCTTCGATTTTTTTTTACCATGTCCGCTCCCAATTTGAGTTGGTGCACTCCTCTCGGAGTTCATCTCAACATATGTTTTTTTGTTCTACGAGAACTACTTGTTACTCAGTTGCTCAACCACTCTTTTTCGAAGAGAGTAGGGATAGAAAGGATACGAGGACTATCGACAGGATTAGTGGTTAGCTAATTGCTGCCGTGCGTCGCTCTTTTTGGAATCGGAACGCTGGTTAAAGGATTTTTAACAACACAAACACCCATCGGCTGATCGTGCCGGATCGAACCTGGGCGATCCGACAGGGTAGCCAACGACGTAAACCACTGCACCACGGACCGTGAAGATATTTTGCGCTGTCAAACAAATATTTATCGAATGAAATGCAATTTTCTCTACTACTTCTCCACGTGTAAAAAAGATTATGATTATTTTCCCTCAACCGATGTTTTATTTATATCAAATAATTTATGTGAGTTTTTCAGCGGAAAGTCTATCGAAGCGTTCATAAATAATTTCGAATTACAAATGAATCAAATTACAACCCCGCTGACCATTTCCAAAATCCGGTGGTGCTGATAATTTCCGGTAGCTAATGGGTGGTTGTTGCTTAGCAAAAACGTCCCATTATACGCAATTGATTGGCATTAAATATCAAGTTACAGTTAACGCTTTTAATGCCTTTGTTGAGCATGCATTATATCATTAAGCGCCATTATTTTCAATATCGATTTCTTCATGAAAATTCCATGTAAACTGCTGAGAACACTGTGACTCTAGTCCAGAGGATTTGGCTGCGGCCACCAGCAGCTTCATAGAAAATATTGGTATTTAAAAAATGTGGTTTTACGATCTAATTTGTCAACAAGGAAACTGAAAATGAAATATTTCGAATGCAACTAATACCAGTTGTAGATTGACAGACATGTTTGAGTCTATTTTACATACCTTAAACACAAAAGACTCAAAACAAAAGCTCGGTTCGGCCACCAGCCATTTCCGTATGACCACTTATGTTTGCGATGCGGCCACAGTGAAAATTTCCGTAAGAACCACTGCTCTAGTCTCATTACAGTATCCGTCGACGGCGTTCGGTGATAAACTTAGGGACAGGATAGGAAGACAGGTATCTCTTACAGCAAAGACATAATCTTAGAAACTCAATACATTGTAATTGCTATAAATTATGAGCAATTTACCGTGAATTTATTAGCGTCATAGTAATAGTATTGGTCTTATTTCATTGATTGAGGTGATTATAAGATCGCCCAAGTTTTTTCTGAGGGCTTGACAACATTTACCCTCACCGTATTATTGGCTTTCATAGAAATTTGAAAAAAATACCATAAATGTAAGGGCTGCTACAAAAAATACCGCTTCAATTATTGGAAACTAGAACAGTATTTGATAACATTTGCCATGCGTGCTTTTGAGTGGCATGCGGAAGTTTTGCTTCGTGACACGCGATATAAATGCTGATTTACGAAAAATTAATTTAAGTAATTTATTTAAAATAAATTATTATAAGTCTATCAATTTCAGCCATTTTTGGCCTGGCGCTGCTAACTTACAGGATAATTAATATGCCAGCGCTTAGCTGGAACAGGGCTGCTCAAAGTTTTCTAGTGTGTGAACCGTTATATGTTTTCACTATTACCTAGTGACTAGCTTCATTTTCTTAATTTAAAAAAGTGACATGATAAAATACTTATATGGAAAAAAGAAGAACAATGATGTTAATGTAATTGAAATTTATTAATACGGTAAGTAAAATAACAATGTATTTTAATTCAACATAAATTATTCTATGTTGATAGTTATTTTGGATACGCCCTCGTCAGAACTATAGCCGAATGCCGTAATATATAGGCGTAAGCCGAAATAGATATCAACAAATATATAACATTATTTATGTAGAATTAAAATACATTGTTATTTTTCTTACGCGTATTATAATGGAGTTCTACCAAGTAAATGCCTACTCAATCAAGAAATTTATTAGCATCAAAACATTGGCTTATTCATCCAGAGTGCAATGAAAGCAATTGAACTTAGTGACTTACTTTTATTCCTATATACTACAGTTAAAAACTATTAACTGCGCGTCTCTTTGAATGCATTCGTGCACTGAAATACCAAAATGTGAAACCCATGTCGTTAGCAACCAAACTCGAGGAGCAAAATTCAAACGATTCAAATTTTATATTCAAATTTTACCCAGCACCTTCAGTCGAAATCCTCAAATATAAAAGAGATAACAAAACATAATAATTATTCCTACACATTTTGACACAACATATTATCTATATAGAAATTATAAGAGTGCAAACAAATTAAAAAACAAGACACCAAGTCCATTGCTTAATATGTCCATTTTCTTAGGCGGTGAATTGATCAGCCTACAATCTACATACATACATAACCTAATCATTCGAGGTTTTATTCACGACAACTCGTAATTGATAAGGAATTTCACACTTTTAATATGTTTTGTCTGTATAAAATTCATGGTTAAGAAATTACAGGGTTTTTAATTGTATTACATACTGATTCAGTTACTATGCTTTTAAGCTGATATACCTTTTTAAGCAATGGCTGATTACACTATGAAAATGCGTTATTTAAAATATCTACAAGCATTTACTTATTTGATTGCGGACCCGCGTTTGAGTAATACTATACTAAAATAGTGTATGCAGAAAAGCGATATACAATCTATATAAAAACTAAAAATAAAAGAAGGCAGGGAAACAAATATGAAGATAAGCAAAAACAATTTAAAATTCATTCAAAAATATCAATAAACGAATACATTATAATATAATATTTTTCGAATAAGGTGTACTTTTTTAAAAAAAATCTCAATTGCTTGTAGATGGCAAAATATTATATATGAGACTTTTTACTGAAGCAATTTCTTGTATACGATACTCTCGATATGGAACGACAAGATTCCCATATTTCTGAGAAACTTGCACATTTGTCAGTTGTGCTAGATGTGAATGGATGCGAGATTGGATATTAAAGTACGATAAAATTTCATATATTTTTTTTTTTATAAGTTAAAAAAATATTTGACATTACAGCTTACGCCAATGCGCCAAATATTCTTAATTGTGAAAGTCATACGAGATTAACTCGATGATAAGTAATGAATCAGTTGTGCACAAAATCAACGACAAATAACATACACCCAGCCCAAGATCTTTTTTTCAATTAAAAATATCTGACCTTGCCGGGAATTGAACCCGGGTCTCCAGATCGCTAGGACAAAGCTCTTGCCACTAGACCACAGGGACCGACAGATGAAATGGCACAATAACTAACTGAAGCATTCAAATAGCGAATATTACACGTTATGTCTCAATTTATATTTCAATTTCAATCCGATTAGATTTAATTTAGATTATTCTTTGGCATTACAGTTTATGCTAATGCGCCAAATATTTTCAATTGTGAATGCAGGACTGTGGAGTCGGGGCTTTTTGGCTGGAGTCGGTGTCGTCGCTGCGTTTTGGCCGGAGTCGTAAATTTTGAAACTTTTGAACTTTTTATTTTGGCATATAATATGTCAAATTTGGTTATTGGCCGGATTGGTTGGTTGATATTTAATTGAATACACATAAATAAGAAAATTAGGGAAAAAAAAGTGACGAAATTAAGCTTGTTTTAGTCGGAGTCGTGTTTTTTTTAATGACTCAAGTCATGCGAGATAAACTCGATGATAAATATGTATAAATCAGTCGAGAACAAAACTTTGCCGGGACTTACATACTCGATCGCCAAAGCTCTTGACTCAAAACCACAGGGATAGATAATAAATTAAACCATACCTGTCTTGCTTCTTATGCAGTACAAATGAACTTCCAGTGTAGTATTTCAACACAACGTATTTTACAGGAATTAAATGTGAGTCAAATTTTAGATTTGGTCATTTTCGAAGTATTAAATAAAAGCTTGGGTTGGAAATCGAATGAATATCTCGTTTCGTTGATTGAATTGACATTCACTTGGTAGAACTCCATTAAAACATGGTGGGAAAAATAGCAATAAATTACTGTCTGACATAAGAAGTATAGTTTTCTGAAGGTGGCGTTAACCACCCAATAGCTACCAACTATACGCTAGACAGCTTTTGTAGAACTAAAATACATTGAACATTTTTACCGTTAAATATCTCGTTACTGAATATACACATTGTCCATGAGTTTTTTCGTTAGCGGTCAGTTCAAGTTCATTCGTGCACTAGAATTGCCTGAAGATGTCGAAAGGTGAAACCCGGGTCGTTGGCGAAAAAAACTCACTAAAAGTACAAAATCGCTAACGAAAAAACTTATGTGAAAAGGTCAGTTCAAGTACATCCGTGCACTTGGAATGCCTGAAGATGCCGAAAGGCGAAACCCGGGTCGTTAGCGACAAAACTCATGGAAAAAGACAAAATTCAAAAAAATCAAATTTGATATTGAAATTCCATCAAGCACCCTCAGTCGAAATACTTAATTATATGAATACACATTGTCGTCTGTTGATTTTTGTATTTTAACACGTAACACATAGGCGGATCCACGGGGGGGGGGCATGGGGGCCATGGCCCCCCCCTGAGGAGAATTTATTCCATTCAAAATATTATAACATTCATTTTCAAATGATTTTAATTTAAATAAATATGTTGTAGTTTTATTTTTTCCTCACAACCCTTTAGTTTTTAGTTTAACAACTACAGTTACGGCGAAAGAAATCCGCGCACGCTTTACAATTTCATTCATTTGCAAATATTTCCTCAAAATCTTTACCGATTTCCATTTTTGTTTCTTCCGATTGTAAAGAAAACTAATAAACATATTTTGAAGAACAATCGGCTGACACCTTTCACCAACCTTAAGATGGCCTGGCTGCTTACCGCGTCTTGTCCTCATGAGTTTAGCTTTAAATCATTAGAGTATATGGCTCGTCTCCAATCGTCCAAGGTCCAATTTTTGTGCACCTTCGTCCATTCTTACATCAATTTTATTTTTTTTACAGTGGGAACTATTTTTTTTAGGCTCCGAGTGGGAAATCAATGTGCCACGATTATATTACGGTTATTACGGACATTTCACATCGATCATGTGGAATCACTAGTCTTCTAAAGCTCAGCATGGAAAACTGTAGCAGTTTTCAATCGTTTTTGAGAAACCATACTTCTTATATGAAGGTCGTCCCGGTTGGTTGTTAAGCGCTCTCTGCCGGTTCAAACATACCCAGAGCGCCAGTTTCACAAAATATTATTAAAAAAATCCACACTACACTTTCTACACAATCTATTCTAAGCGAAATACAGTCTATTCTAAGCGAAATTTTTCTACTTGGTTTCCCCAGAAAACGGATTCAATTTGGGCTTTTATCGCGATTATGTTTTTTTGCGGTTATCCATAATTTCGTCAGATGCTAACGCGACTAGGTCTGGCTCAGTACTGTTGAAGCTTTTAAATCTTGATTGTTTTTCAAAATATGGTTATTGGCTTCTTTTACAATTAAATGAAAAAAAAAATGGAAATCGGTAAAGATTTCAAGGAAATATTTGCAAAGGAATGGAATTATGAAGAGTGCGCGGATTTCTTTTGCCGCAACTGTATACATATGACATGTGATAAGTTAATAATCATGTCGTAATTGAGAGGTTTTGTTACAAATTTTACTAAGTTTGACAGCGTTGCCTCCACTGAAAGGAATTTTTCCACATTACGACCCATGAAAATCTGACTAAGGAATCGCATGAGTTCGAAAAGACTATATGGTCTGGCTTTGTAACATATCCTCTGGATAACGGATATTCCACCTGAATATTTTGGGCAACGTCAAAAAAACGAAAATTCGACTTAATATTATAAAGTTTTGCGATTTTTCTCTGCTATTAAACAATATTTTTTTAATGTTTTTAATGTTTGCATTTTTTAATTAAAATAAAAGAATCGATGATAATAGTCAGAGCCATCAACAATATCACATGATTTTTTTCGGCGTCATCACAACTTTAAGCGCAGGGTCGTTCCGTAAAAAAAATCGTGTAAAAAAAAATAACGGTGCCGTTCAAAAAATCGCGTAAAAAGGGGACTGGGTGTATATGTATTTTTTAATTTATCATGTTCATTTTCAAAATGGCCACCCCCTGGGACAATTCCTGGATCCGCCAGTGACGTAACAAGTGAACATAGACGCAGTTTGACAAATTTCATGTATGATACATAAAGAAAATCCTGTTTCCTTCATGTAAGTATGTATATAAAATTAAAGATTTATAGTTGAACTGAAAGAATTATTTATGGTGTGTTTATAAAAACATTGAAAAAACATTTATCAAATATTTTGTTTGCTTCACCTTTCAGACATGTTATAAAGTGCTTCTTTATTTAAGCATTATTTATGTATTTTATCCTCACCAACATTTTTTCAATAATCGTTCTCGACGCACGAAAAAAAATATATATTTGTAAAAAAGTAAAAATTCTCCGAAGTTACCGAATGCTCAAAAAGCTTCAAGACGTTCGTGTCAACCGGTAAGCTCAAAATGTCAAGGGAAATGCCCTTTTTGCAACAACTATAACTTTGCGTTACATCCCTTGTAAATAAATAAATTCTACTTCTGTATATTTATATGAATTTCCAAAAGATGAACTTTGAAAAAGTTTTTAACAGTTGCAGGTAAAGTACGTTTAATATTCTACCTTTACCGTATTCATTGTCAATACTTGCTGGAAAGGCATTGTAATGAAAAATAATAAAACATTTTATTATACTTCTTCCAAAATTGATATATTAAGACCAGGAACGGTTTGGCTCATCGCGAACATCTTCAACTGATAAAGTGACACTTGCATGAAGTTTAAAATACTTGCGATGAGTGAAACTGGTCCTAGTCTTAATAAATAACTGTGGAATAATTACAACAAATGTTATATTATAACACCTTTATTATTATAGATTAACCTTGATACATTAAGAGCCGTGTCCGCTCATAATGTAGAACATAATTTATATATATGGATTGAAGTTGGAGTATCTCAGCAGAAAATGTTCCACAAGAACTTATATTGGGCTCCGATAGGACTAATAGTGAGCTAATCGCTACGATTTACGTTTCGGATTTCTGTCAGGATTTTAAACAAAAATTCGATAATCGATAAAAATTATATTGTTTTTTTCAAAATTGCTCGCTCGTTTGCAGAACGCATTTAAATACAGTGAAAATAAAAAAAAATACATTCACTTTTCCGTCACTTTACCCAAACGCGCCAGACAGTTCCTACTTGCAATACAAAACCAAATTTTTTCATACGTCGAATCACAGAATGGAATACAAACATTTCTACGCCAAGTATTTTTTTTTGTTTAGCAAGAAAATACTACCATATTGTGGTGAAAAAGTCGTGAATTATACATTTAGCGAAGATATCCATCGTTCTGAATTTTAAATGAGTATATAATTATCATTAAAACGGTTTATCGAAATATTAAAAAAATAGTTTCATATCGCAAAAGTTGCGTGTGGTCAAACTACTCTACCATTACCCTATTTGAAGTCTTAGAACATAACATGTGTATGGTAGAGATTGTAATTAGCCGCTCGTGTGATCTTGAGAGCACCAGGGAGATAAAAATATACTGCCCCAGACACTTTACCTCGCTCAAAGACGTTAATCTCGGCGAAAGGGTTAATGTAGGCAAAGGCACGCAGATCATATGACAGGCCAACTTTTCCTTTCGGCGAGTATGGGAAAACTTCCCAACTTGTAGAGATAAATAAGTACTTCCGGAAATATTGCCTTTACAGATTGGTATAAAATTTGGCGAAGTAATATTTTTTATGGCGGTAACATGCGGGATGTCGAGTCGTGTAAAAATATATCGACCCCGCATTTACTTTCATATACAACTCCGACTTCTTAGAATTTTGTTTCACGACTATTTATGCAAATACAACTGATGCTTTATGTCCGAATCCCACAACGCCATCGATATGGATAGGGTGCTAGAAAGGAAAAAATGATTTTTGAACTGTGGTTGATAGAAAGGCTTCAATGGCTAGACCACTGAAATTATCGTGTGATTAAACTTAGTATATTCTTAAAGACATTCATTATAGATCGGATATAATTTTTTAAGCTAAATTCTTGAATTGGCATCACCATAGACTACTCACCACTACAGCGATTACGCCATCTTGTCAGCAACGATGGGAAGGTATTGTAAATTAGATAGAAAACTAATCTGAGAGATCTATAAATCATCCAAGGCTTCTTTTTTTTTACCATGTCCGCTCCCAACCTCAAGTATATGGACTCCCTAACGGAGTTTATCTCAAAATATGTTTTTTCTACGAGAATTTCTTGTTACTCAGTTGCTTAAGCTCTCTTTTTCGAATAGACTAGGGATGGAAATGATACGAGGATTATGAACAGGACTAGTGATTAGCTAATCGTTGTCACTATGCGTCGCTCCTTGGAATCAGAAAGGTGGGAAGAGATTAAACAACAAAAACATCCATTGCCTCTGAGCAGAATTGATTTATCATCTGAAAAAATCTGGTCATACCGGGAATCGAGCCCGGGCAGTCTACGACGTTGACCACTGCACCACGGACCGTGATCGGATGTTTTATCAAATCAATATCCAAAAAACGAATCTAATGATGATTTGAGGCCACGCAGATCTATAAATAAATTAGAAAACATTTTAATACTGCGAAGATAAGCTTAGTTGCAACCAGCCCATGGTGGGCGCGTGTGAGGACGAACATCAGCAAAAATAGTTGTTTTCGAAGCAATACTAAAGAGCGACCTAGTTCCGACTTTGATCGTTTAAAAATGGTCAGCAGATTTTTTCGTGTAGTCAATTTTAAAAAATAATTAAATACACATTTCAGTCCCACTTTTAAGGAGAATTTAAATTGACAATTCTTGTTGACAAAGTTTTGTATTATTTTTTTTACTTTCGCATAACAGTTAGATCTTGTCGTGTTTTTAATGTATGACGAATACCTTTGTGATGGACAGCAATAAATTAAAATCAATATTTATATGAATCATTGAAGTTCTGAAATTGTAAACGGATCTTTAAGCATGGCAAGACATATAAAATTGATTTTTTTATTGACTTTATCAGCATATTGTAAGTGTAAGCAAAAAGCAAAAATACGGGTTTTTATTCACAGAAAAACAAACGAAATGCTATTATTTTATTTTGTTCTACTATGGAATAATTTTCTCACTGGAAACAAAATAATGATGTATGTCCTAGACCTGTGACATTTTGTGTGTTTATAATAGATATGATAAAAATTATTTCCGATGCTTTGAAAATGTTTTCAGACGCTTCCATGCAAAACAATATCTTTTAACAAGTTATCAAAAATTATTCTGTGTCGCTTTTCATACGTCGCAGAAAACCTTGCACGAAGCTAAAACCAATCAACTTTTCATCCAAAATAAAGAAGGATTTTCACTCTTAGCAGGAAAACAATGTTAACGGTAAATACCTTCGTGTTGTCGTGTTTACAAAAACATAACGCAAAAAATGTAACCGTCGAAAATAATTAAATTTTACGCCACTCGACGTTTGCAGTGGTTTCAGATTTCATCAATCAAATATTAAACATCTCTGTTTTTAATTGCTATTTCAGACATGTAGCCAAATGTTCAAAGTCATTTTTTCTTGTTCGTGTGGCGTTGACGGGTTCAATTACCAGTACAGTAAGATTAATTTATTAATATTTTACGCCACTCAATGTTTACTGCGTTATTATGTCAGAGGCATCCATGAGATCTAGTGGCAAGAGCTTTGCCATAGCGATCAGGTGGACCCGGCTTCAGGTTACGCAAGGTCAGATTTTTTCAATTGAAAAGTTATATTGGAGATGGGTGTAGGGAATTTTTCGTTAAGTTGTTCACGACTGATTCATTATTTATCATCGAGCTTATCACGTTTAAAATATTTGGCGCTTTGGCATTGGCTGTAATGCCAAATATATTTTGTATCTGTTAAAAATAAATAGATATTATATCTCTTTATTTTGAATAACGATTTATAGCTGGTAGCCATATTTTCAGTGCTGTGGAGTCGTTAAAAAATGTGCGACTCCGACTCCAACATTGACCAAAAATAAAAGACTCTGACTACGACTAAAAAATTTCCGTCACTTTTTTTTCCTACCCTTTCTATTTATGTGTATTCAATAATCTATGAACAAACCAATCCGGGCAAAAGCCAAATTTTACATACATATAATATGCAAAAATAAAAAGTTCAAACTTTTCAAAACTTCCAAAATTTAACAACCTTGCAAATTTCCTTTATCTTTGGTTGCGGTGTTGATGGGTTCGTATCCTAGTATTGATAGTTTTATTTATTTCAATATGAGAAAATGTACATTTATTTGTAACTAGTATTGCTACCCGGCGTCGCTCGGACTAAGCGACCAATAATTATTTAATGTTATATCATTCGACATAATTATATCACAAAATCTAACATCCAAAATAGAGTTAAAATAAAATCACAAACTTTATTTAATTTGATGACAGCCCCATTCTCGCCCATTAAAATGTCCAAATTCAAGGAAAAAATCTAATTTTCTGTCAAAGAAATGTCAATAATAAACATTATTATTAGTAATAAAAGCCGGGAAAAGTTCAGTAGAAGACTAATTTATTACATTTTGACTAAATGTATTCGCCGATAAAAAATTCAAACATATTTTCTTTCATATTCGTTTTTATGGCAACTTAATGACCAACAATGCAAAAGGGACTTACAGACCCACTGACATACATACGCCGTTTCGGTTTTATATATAAGATTATTGACTTCGCTCCACAAATATAAACAATTCTAAGCGAGAATGCTAAGCAAAACAATTCTTTAGCATCATAATTATATTCTAATATTTCCCAAAAAAAGAGATTGAATGACTAACTTAGACTATGTTAAATAAACATTAGTTCCATATATGTGCTTCTCATGTAGAATATATAACCCACGTTTGCGATTGAAAAAGTTTTGCTATTTGAACAATAAAAAACTCAATAGTTCAACATTAATGTACTGGCAAAACTTTAGGGCTTTAAGTTTAGTTATACAGGTACATTAGCCAATACTTCTTACACTAGGGAATATTTGACTCATTATCACAGAGTAAATATCTTTTTTACTTATCTTCAAATATTTTTTTATATTTAAATAAATTATTTCACCATTTCTGCTTCAAAATGTGGAGCATGTGAACGATCAAGGAAAATATTGGCCCAAGTCGATGATAAGCCGGCCCAAAATTTTAGTTTGCTTCAATGAAACAAAATCAGCAAGTAGTCCCTTTCATAAAAAGAAAACGACAAAGAAAAATACAGACAAACATAGGGCTGAAGATAGGGTGGTCAAATTTTATTTCAATGACAGCTCGGAGAACAATATATTTTCACTGAGAATACAGTTTCACTGTAACATATATACAAAATAAACATTGCCAATGCATCGATAAGAAAACAAATTTCGTTTATTAGTAAAAAAAATCTGGTTTATGAAATCTCTATATTTGACATGAATCCCCGATTTTTTCTTTACATTACATCACCTTTAAATCCCAAATTGGCTTCATAAGGCGAAATTGATCGAAAGGGTTATCCATTACGACGTATGTAAAGAAAAATAGCAGGAATAGCACGCACACCCGATTAAGCGTTTGCCTATCCAAGAAAATTGACTTCTTACGTTATCCTTTTTCATCAATCGTTTTTTTTTGTTTATATTCCAAACCAGTTATGCACAACCTATTTAGCAGTGCGTAACCTTTAATTTGAAAAGGTTATAATTTACATTTTTGCCTAAAATGACCTTTTCGTCGGAAAAGCTTGTATTTACCACATTATAACTGAATGAATTTCAGAATTATCTATGGTCAAATAACGAGTTAGCAGAATTCCAGAGTTGCACTGCATTTGCACACTTTTTTTTACTAAATTTATTTGACAAAGTTCTAAGATTGTCATCATTATTTCCAGCATCAGATCTTTTAGATCAGTATTTCTCAGCAAGAGTTGTGAAAAATATGCTTAAAATAAGTACTTTGAAACATTTTTACTTGCTCATTGTTATTAGTGAATTTTAAACAATCGAAACTTCAAACGCCCATCTACGATCGTTAGTTCGCGACGCGTAAGGTGGCACAACGCACAACAGTTACTTTATTATATATTTACTTATAAATAAGATTTTTTTGTTTATTGGTCATTTTAATCAGTGAATTGTGAATACATCATTTTTGACAATGCATGGTCTAGTCACAATCCTTACTCGTGCACACAGACTTTGGCCTTAGAATCTAACTCTCCAACAGTTCATAGACCAGTTCATTTCAGTTATATCAGTTGGGGGTGGACGTGGTTTACCAATAAATTAGTAAAATACCATAAGTGAACAGATACGGTATATTGTATTGAATTTTAAATTTATTTTTAAGAGGTGTGTTTTTATTTTGATTGATTGAATACCGGACCTCTAGCTGAGTTGTCGACTTCATTGGACACTTATCCCTTTCAGGTTGCGGCAACCGTGGGTTTTAATCGATTTATGGTTTTGTGTTCAAAGGCATTTTTGTCGTTGATGCTTAAATTACCTCTCAAAATAGACATATCGAGATCTATTAGCGTAACGTCCTTTGTCAAACCATGTTTAATAGTTAAGTGTTCAATATAAAATGTAAAGTTATCTTTGCTTATTGGGCAACAAATATTGGCACGTGATTTGGCTCGTCAGACCAACTATCGCAAGGTTACTTTGGTTCTAATGATCAAATTGATTATAATATTCTTATATTCAAATTTTTAAAATGGAGGTTTGGGGTTTTCCTTTTAACACGACGCAGGGAAGGAGAAGCTAGACTCAAATATTGGTAAAGGTTCTGTTATTTTCAATATAAATATATTAAAATAAATCTTATCCTCATAGCTAAAAAAACCTTTCGATAATAAGTCTGAAGAATTAAAACGCGTACCATTGTATGTTGCTCAATAAAGGGAATACACAAAGATTTCCGATCCCAAAGAGCGACGCATAGTGACAGTGATTATAGGTTAACACTAGTCCTGCCCTAGTCCTCGTATCCTTTCCATCCCTATTCTCTTCGAAAAACACAGCTAAAGCAACTGAGTAACGAGCAGTTCTCTTAGAAAAACATATCTTGAGATAAACTCCGTGAGGAGTCCATATGCTCCAAGCTGGGAGCGGACATGGTTTAAAAAAAAAGATATAACTCTGCAAAGAGTCCATAAGCTCCACGTGGATATGATTTTAAAAAATGTTGTACTGACGCTTTAGCCCTCATTTTTCGAAAAGGTTAAGAAGGATAGAACGATAGAGATAGAAACGGATAGAATAAGTTAACTAACCACTCCTGCTACGCCCTGTTTTTAGGATCAGATAAGTGGAGGGGAGGATAATTAAAGACTTCTTATATTCGAACAGAAGTCGATTAATCGATTGTAAAACTAATTTATAAAGCTGTCCGTACTGTGATTGAAAATCATGAGCACTGCAACTGAGGCCATCGACGTTGAACACTTGTCCGCGGTCCCGACATATAAATAAAATATGGGTATTCAAAAGATCAATTCTTTTTTCAAAAGTCTGTTATACTTTTTTGCAATGTTCTAAGAAACGGCTATCCCGCTACGATTTATTTTCCGTATATTTTCTTCAATCAAAACATATTTTTTCTCAATTCTATTGAAAAAACTATTATACATGTGGGTTTACTTACTCAATTTGTGCGAGTTTAAAGAACATACGGATTCATAGATATTTCCGATGTAGGATTTCAAAATCTTATTATTTTCTTTTTACTCCGACAGTATGCTTTGATAAATTATTCAAAAAAATATCGGAATTTGAAAAAAACGAACTATCGAAATGAAAGCAATATTTTGACAGAATATGCTTCTATATTTCTTTTGTTTTTTTTTAAATACAGTTAAAAAAGAAAACAATTATTTATATTGGGAATAAGTTCCAGAGTTAATATGTTGTAGCAAATATTTGATTATGAAAAAGGCTTACATCGTAATCGATGTTTCTAACTGTGTTATTTTAAATGAAGGGTTAGCTAGAGAAGTGTTCTCAAACCAGTGGTCCACGGCCCAGTGCTGGGCCGAAAACACTTTCCACCGGGGGCCGCAAATAGTATGCCAAATTTCAATCATTTATTATAAACTCAAACACTTGAAATCAATCAATTCAATAATAATAGGTCGGATAAAACCCACAAACTATTTGTCGACATTTCCATGTTATTATCAGGTAATTAGTGTTTGCGATGCCTAATTCAAAATACGCAACATTATAATTTACACACATAATTTATTGAAACTCATTTACATCAAAATTTTCGCTAATTCATAAAAATTACGTTCATAACAATTAAACTTAGTGATCTACTATTATTTTTATAAATCAACGATACAAAATGTTTACTACGCGTCATTTCAAATAAAGGGTATTTCAATAGGGACGCTCAAAATATGTTACTTTGTCCTGCTGAGTAGATTATACATTGTTTAGTGGCCAAATTTGAGTCAACCAGTTTGGTAAATAATCGGTCAACACCTACCTGTACGTTTTCAAAATACAATATCTGGTGAAAACATTGCTGCTGTGTGTGAAAGTGTACAGGAAAACCCAAGGCAGCTTATTTCTCGTTGTTCACAAGAACTTGGCTTTTCTGCGACTTCAACTTGGCGAATTTTGAATCGGGCATTATGTCTGCACCCGTATAAAATCCAACTAACCAAGGAACTTCAGGTAAACGACCTCAGACAACGCCTGGTTGGGTTCTGGAGCAGTTGGAAGTTTACCCAAATTTGTCAAAAAAGTCAACTTTAGCGACATGGCCCATTTTATAATGAATGGATATTGGCAGACATTTGATGCTATATTCCATATTTAATGCCGTAAAATATACTTACAAATGAAATTAAAATTTAGTCGGAATCTCACAAACAACTTGTTTTATTTACATTTCAAAACTAAGCGTCCTTATAAAAAGACCCTTTACATTCGTGTACTTGAAATGCCTGAAGATGCCGAATGGTGAGACTTGGGTCGTTAGCGACAAAACTCATGGAAAAGTACAAAATTCAAATGATTCAAATTAGATATTGAAATTCCATCAAGCACCATCAGTTGAAATTATTTATTAAAAAAATATGAATTAAAACCATTTTTATTTCAGTATTAGTGGTCCGCGATTTTTTTTTCCTTTCCAACGGTCCGCAGGTGTAAAAAGGTTGGGGAACACTGAGCAAGAGAAAACTTAAGCTTTTTTTATAATCTCTTTATGAAAATATTTCTATTGTTCTCAACAACATTTCAGTTCTCAAAGACGCGTATTACATGCGAAATATTCCCTTGAAACTGAAGTTTAATTAACTTTCTTTGTTGATGAAACAAGGTTTTTACTTTCATACTGGTTTATGTCTTTCACGCATAATCTGCTGTTTGAAAACCAAAGGATAATCTCTAAGGGAACATTTACTCTATTTACTGCTACTCGGTTATCTTCATTACTACATAATATGAACTAACTTAACGACTTAATAAAATCCATGTGCATTAGAAGTCTGCACGGGCTTAAATTTTAAAATTCCACCCGGCCCGAGCCCGAGGCTTATTTCCAAAATCTTACCCAAACCCGACCCGAGCCCGACATTTTTCAACCTTGCACGTAAAAACCCCGATTTTGTTTTCGACAATTCTAATAAAAATTAAAAATAATTAAAATTGACTCACCAACTATCGTGTGTGTGCAGTTTTTCAAAATAAATTTCTTCTAAATTACTTAATAACTTAATGACTTAACAACATAACAACATAAATTGGTTACCAGCAAAGTCTCCCTGTTTACCAGTTCCCACTATTTTAATTGTTGTGTAAAAAAAGCCCATTTCTTGCCGATAAATTTAAGTAAATCAACTTAACAATTCGTCTTCCGACTGATCGAAATAACCGTTTAAGAAATACAGAATTCGGGATCATATTATGATATTTATCATGCGTATTGTACAAACTCCTCAACAGCAGACATCATTAAAAAATAATATAGAACTTAACGACTGCTGTCGCGCAGTCATTAAATTAGGAACAATGTGTCTTGTTTTATCGAATGGATGTGTTCATACGAGAATATTTTTTTTTAAATAACGAACAAAGCGTCGAAAAGATGACTGTAATAGGAGTACGTGAAGTTTATTATTGTATTAAATTGAGATGTACGATATTGGTGAGCTCATTCGGAAATAGCCCGATTTTTGTTATATTTTTTGAGTGCCTGGGCCGGGTAAGGCCCGCGGGCCAAACCCGAGCCCGTGCAGACCTCTAATGTGCATGCACGCGCTGTAACTTTGAAAAGTTTTCCTTCTTTCATAATCACGAGCGATTAATTTTAATATAGGTACATCTTCTATGATGAAAACCATTGCGCATTACAGTGGCGTGGCAATTGCATAGCATTCGAGTCTTCGTTCTTTTATCTTTTAAGGCCCTACGGTACCTATGGGACCAGTGGTTATGGTACACTTCGCTATCGGATTACACTGATTTATGATAATAGTTTTCAACATATGAATATTAGTTTTGATAAATAATTTCTTTGAGATACCAATCCATAATTTTATTTTCGGTTCTGTTAAATATTTTTGTCATAATGAGGAATATAAAAATTTGCGTAACTAGGTTGAATCTTGGGATATGCGTTGTGTTATCGACCATAATAAATCAGCTTTATTCACACCATAAAATATATGTCAATTCGGATACAGTTTTTGTTCCATGCCTAAAAATTTATCCTTTGGGGTGACCGATTCTTTTTTCAAGATATGTGTAACTAAAATAGATTCGTTTATTTGTTTACCTAGAGAAGTATTAAGCGTACAAGTTGTGGTGCTGGTCTTTTTCGTAAATCATAAACAATCATTAATTTTGCTAATGCTTTTTTATTTTACCCACATAGGCTGATTTGTTTTAGAGATATAATTATTTTTCTAAGAGCTACAGGTAGCGTGGATATTTCGCAAAAATGGACGTTTAAAGTTTAAGCACAGCCTTCTCAATAAAACGCAGATTGCGAAACAAATGACTCGCAGAGAATTAGAATAAAATTGATCCGTAGGTAAATTGTTTTCCCACTTTGACACTGCTAGAAAAAGTGAGAAAACAAAAATGTCCTAATAGAATTGATCTACGATTTGATTGCTTTTATAACAATTTAATTCTTAATACGTTTGACATGTTCAGTAGACTGCTAAATATTTAGTTATTGGTCAAGATCATTATAACAACATGGTATCCAATATTGAGACACACGCTTGGTATCTGATTTAATATTTCCATCTGCGCCACTGTTAATGAGACTTTTAGCAAATTAACTAACTAATATTTCATATCATATTTCATTGTCATTTATTTTATACAGGAAACTTTTGTTCATTATTCATCTATTTCGGTACATGCATTATGTTTGTATGTGCCAGCATTTTCCTTTCATCTGTTTCAGCAACCATTTTAAAGAACTTAGATTTTCAACCGTTTAGGAATGGTAGTGAAATCAAGTTGTATCTTTTTTTTGTGGCATTGTAACAGTGTTATACTGCATTAAAATCATCCATTGCTTAAATTGAATTCAAAATAAAAATACTTATTTATGTAATCAAAAATTTCGACTTAAGGTGCTTGACGAAATTTCAATATCAAACTTGAATCGTTCGAATTTTTAAATTTTGAATGAGTTTTTTTGCTTACGACCGAGCTTCACAAGCGGGACATTTCGAGACATTTTCTATCGTTCATATACAAAAATAAAAGTCGATTACTAAGTTAAATTGCTTTTAACGTAATCTAAATGAATTAGCGAAAGTTTGATGTAAATGAGTTAAATCAAAAATTTTGGTAAACAGCACGAAACTTCTGAACTAATTTTCTGTAGAGTGCATTCAATCTTGCCGTACTAGCAATGTTGATATAATTAAGAATTTAGACTAATGGTTCTTGATGGAATTTCAATATCAAATTTGAATCGTTTGAATTTTTTACTTTTCCATGAGTTTTGTCGCTAACGACCTGAAGATGCCGAAAGTCCGGGTCGTTAGCGACGGAGCTCATGGAAAAACTGAAACAAAATTCAAACGATTTAAATTTACATATTTATGTTTTCAATCCATTTGTAGGTTGAGTGCTTTATTAATTGTATAGCGATGGGTGCCTTCAAAACAAATAAGAAGAGTCAAGAAAAAAAGAGAATGTTTATGGTTTAGCTTAATTAACTTACAGTAGGTCTTTTATATAAAAAACAATGTTTTTTTTTCATATTTTATACCGTTCATTTTGAAAACTTATTTTGGACTTGCGCAAAGGTTATATGCATAGTACAATTAACTTTCAGTAGGTGGCGCGTGTGTCGTACCATAGACAATCGGCAAAAGACAAACAGAAAACGGCAAATGTCATCGATACCGATCAAACACAAACACTTTCTTTCTTTGAGTGGCATATTTTTTTAGGAATCGTGAACATGAGATGTTTGTTTTTCCAAGGAGTAGAACCAGCCTACCAATGTGGATGCCACTGGGAAGAGCTTTAGTGATTTTTAACGAAATTGCTTCGGATGTCGACATATTTCACATGGACGTGAGTGTGTTCAGACGAGTACTATTTTTTATGTATTATATGTAGATGATTTTGTCGGAATTCACTCGGTTGACTTCTTTGTCAATGTCCAATGTATTTTTTTTCTTTCACACTTTCATCTGTATGCTAAGTATTTTTTATTTCAATGTTTTCATCTTTTTCACATTGCAAATGCAATAAACTTTAAATTTGTAATTTTGCAATGTAAATTTAATATTTATAAATAAATAAATAACAATAAATTGCAACGCTTGCCGGGTACCGGCTAGTGATACATAAAATATCACATTTTCAACGGGGAACACACGTACATATACATACTTTACAAACAGCGTGACGTAAGTAAATATGTTTATGAGACGAATAACTTTACAGAACTTTATATTCGGTGTCTATAAGGAGACGATGTATATTTTCTTTTTCACTTCTTCGCACTTCATAATAGGTTTTCTCAACTCGTAGAAATATTTCCATCATATACCGCACCCACAGTAAAATATAGCTGTAAGTCCATATATAATGTGTCATTAAACGGGAGCATACCATTTCAATTTTCCAAAAGTTTTCCTTAAACGCAAAAAAAGTCTGGAGGCATAAACTTTTCTCTGTTTTTTGTTATGAAAAACATGATCTTTTATGGCTGTTGCTTTAGTTTGTTAAAAAATAAATTAAAACGAAAATATTAATACAGATTTTTTTTGAATTTCGTTGAAATGATTAAATACTTTGGGATTCCTAGTATTATTTTCGTTAGATTACTTTCGCTACTTAACAATGTGATTGTATTAGATTACTTATAATAATTTGTTAATGTTTAAAATTGAAATCAGTATACAATGTATTTATTAAAAAAATATAAAACATTTTGAGTACTTATTCTCCAAGACTTTTTTTAGATCAGGACCGGTTTCGTTCATGGCGAGAATTTTCAACTGTTTTTTTTAACATAATACCTTTCCGCCTTATTTATAAGATAACGTTATTTTATTTCAAACGCACCTCAATCAAACGTACGTTTCAAATAAAATGGATGCTTTTAACATCAAAATACGTAGATAAGCGCCCACGCAAACATTTTTGATTATGCCAGTCTGTCTTGAACATCGAAACGATCAGCTTGTTCGTTCATGCACGACTTAACATATGAATAATTATAAGAAAACTATTTATGTAAATATTTCTTTTTTGAACGATGCATAAAGATACGTTGAAGCATAATATATCATTTTTTTAATGCAATTTATGCTAATAAAGCAGGGCTGTGGAGTCGGGGCTTTTTGGCCGGAGTCGGAGTTGTCGCGGCGTTTTGGCCGAAGTCGTACTCGGTGTCGGACATTTTGAATAGTTTGAACTTTATATTTTTGCATATACTATGTCAAATTTGGTCGGATATTTTGACTGATATATAATTGAATACACATAAATAGGAAAGGTAGGAAAAAACGTGACGAAATTAATCGTTTTTAAACGGAGTCGTAATTATTTTTTAACGACTCCACAGCCCTGTAATTAAGCCACAACACTGCGGTGTTTTTAGTCCCACCCCCCCTTTGGTAACACAAGCTATTTTTCAGGAACCGTCTTTCGAGGGTTAAAAGTGAACAGGGCTTTTAACGGAAATTTCACTTCGACCTAAGATTCAAAATTTATTTATAAATGAACATGTTCATCTTTCATGTAGATGTCTCACTTCCCACGCTGATTTCGTGATGTCTTAACTCACTTTACAGTTTCAAGAACACTATATCATGGAGTATTACGTAATTGATCACTCTCATGATAAGGCGTCAAAGCTGATCATCCCCTTAAGAAAAGATTATCCGATACCATACTTAGAATACAAAGAATCTTGGAGTGGCTATAAAAACTTCTATGTTGTAAACACTAAAACACTACAAGCAATCCTTAAAAGCTCTGCGTGTTAATTTGTCAAGGGGCTTTCAAAAGCTTTTGAAAAATAAGATATATAGCAACTTAATATCAGTCACAGTATCGCCTGTAACGGGGTAGGGGTGTTAAGGTTTTCTGTGTAAGAAAGCCTCTTTTTTACTTCATTGAACTTCTGATCTTGTCATATTCTTTAAGGGGTGAAATACAATCATTCACATCATGTCATGCGTACCAACTTTGTATAGCAAAATCAAGCCACAGTTAACATGTATGTTAACACGTAAATTTATTGGATCAGGACCGGTTTCGCTCATGGCGAGCATTATCAACTTGATCAGTCCAATCATCATCGTCCAATCAGTTGATAATGCTCTCCATGAGCGAAACCGGTCCTGATACAGTGAATGCGGAATAAGTACTAAAACGGTTTTATTATTGGCGGTCCGACACGGTAGCCACGGTAGCACCACAGACCGGGCAGAAGATAATTTTTTTGATTAAAAATTTACCTAAGTCCGTAAGAATTAGGATATTGTAAGTTTTTCAAGAACACTAAAAGGTTCAATATTAACTAAAGTTTTAAGGTGTTCACTGTCAATGGAAGGTGAAAGGTGGATTGGCATTATAATAAAAATTATAACAAATTTTTATTACTTATTCCACATTGGATTTATTGAGATCAGAACCGGTTTCACTCATCGCGAGAATTATCAACTGACCATAAATAGAAAAAATACATCGGTATTTATACAAAAGCTAAGAAAAAATTACTAAATGTACGACAAAATATTGGTAATACATTATAATGCAAATAATTCAAAGTAAAAAAAAAACAAAATAGACTATAGTTAAAAGTTTTATACAAGCTATAACATTAAAAACAGTTCTAACTTAATTGGTCTTTAATGTAGTAGCTGATAATTTCAGTTGATAATGCTCGCGATGAGAAAAACCGTTGCTGAATTTAATAAATCCAATGTGGAATAAGTGCTTAAAATGTGTTATTATTTTTATAACATTACCTTACTTCAGAACAGTATTTACACACAGATCTGAAACCATCTTAGTTTTCACTATAAAACTATAATCAGCTAAATAAATAATATAATTATATAACACAATAATTACACTTTTAACCCAAGCTTTTAAGCCCTCGACCGTTTTCCGGTTTGGTGTGGAAAAATAAACATTTTCTCCGGCTTTATTACATCTTTTCTGCCAGTACACTTTTTTTAGTTTGAGATGTACAGTAGTAACCTAGATTCTGAAAATAAATTTCTTTTAAAAGAAACAGAATATTTTTAAAGTAGTTTACCAAGAAACCTTAATAATTGAAAAAATTTAGTACCTCTTGTATTCTAATGTTATCACTAAGCAAGATTTTGTCCAGGGCCGTATCTAAGGGTTGGTGAATAGGGCAGTCGCTTTGGGCACCGAGGGGGCGCCAAAATGATGCCAGGATTCAAGAAATGAGTAAAGGAAATAGGACGGAGTTTGGAAAGTGATAGAGTAAGCGATTCGGTATCTCTATATCTCATTTTCAGGATCGGATAAGATTTGAGAAATGTCGACTCTATTCAATGCCCAATGTTTCTTCACTAGGAGATTATTAGTAGTTGAAAAAACATTTACAATATCGCACCAAAGTAGTGTTTTTTGGTTGACTTATATATTGAGCTCATCGCTTCCTCTTACTACAGTAAAAATATAACAAAAGTAACTAAGAAAAAAAAAATATTTCAAAATTACACAATATTTTTTTAATGCAGTAAACTTGGGTAAACGGGCGCAAAAAAACCTGCGCTGCCCGATTTCAGTAGCAATCCCAAAATATTAAGAATATAAAAACGACGTTAAGGATTATTTACTTTTACCCCGTTTAGAAGCACTGTTTTATATTGTAAGCAGAAATATTTTCAGTTGACTCGAGTGATAAAATTTTTAGAATTTTCCGTAAAAAGGAAGCTGCTACGATCGGAAAAACATAAAATATTGTTTTAGTTTATTTTTTAGTTCGACGCCAAGCTTCAGTGTCGGAAAACTAGTGTGGTGTTATTTTACTTTATTATCAAACATCGTTTGCTTCGCTCATCGTTATTTTCATATTTCTGTGCGACAGTCACAAGTAACTCGAAACGTTTGATAAAATTTATCTACACTCAAAAACGTACAAAGTATTTTTCAACAAAAAAGTACGATGTGAAACATATTTTAATTAATAGCTGCCGAATCAAATTTTGAGTTGCAAATATAGTTTCTAGTCGTGTTTTTTTGTTGTTATACACACATACATGTTTTATATTAAATGTCATTTCTTTGTATATCCTTGTTGTCTAAAGGTAACAAATTAAGGCTTTTAACTGGTAGATTGAATGGGCATCTATTAGAGAGTCCAATTACTCGACATCTTAACTACTCGAGTATCGAGTAGTAAAATTATAAAATATTCGAGTACTCGATTTATGTATATACTTTTTTATTAATTCAAATTTGTGTATTTAAATGAATGTTTAACAAATAAATAAGCGTATTTAATTGATTATGCCACAGCTGCATGCATAGTCGGAAAATCAAAAGACTATTTTTCAATATTTTATTTTGTCCCTTGTCATCATAGTCGTTGATTAGATAAGTCAGCAGAACCCAAAGCAAAAGTAACAAAATAAATTCTCGCACAGCATTTTCAAACGGCAAAACCTTTAAAAATAAATATTACCTGACAGAAAGCGCAACGATAATAAGTATAATAATAATACATTTTTAGTACTTTTTCCACATAAAATTTATTTGATCAGGACCGGTTTCGCTCATGGCGAGCATTGTCAACTGATACAATACAACAGTGATATTTATACTAAAAGTTAAGTAAGGTATGACAAACAATTGGTAGAAAAACTAAGCAAATAAATGAAGCAAATAACAATAAAAATAGACTAAAAATAAAAGGTTGAAGACCTCTTAGCAATGCAAACTAATACATCATAAATCAATTAAATATGACTTATCATTATCAAAGTAAAAGCCCAAAAATAAGTACATTTAATAAAATAAATCTGCATGTCTGTCAACCATAATTAGATGGAAATCCCGGTAATTTTTGAAATGATTCAACGAAATTGTTTCCTGTAAACAGAATAGAAGCCATATCGATTCTTACAAATTTAAAACAAAGGAAAATATTTTTTTTTTTTTATAGAAATAAAATTTCAAAAGGTTACGAGTATCGAGTACAAAACGAGTATCGAGTACTTGAAAAATGGACGAGTATACTCGAGTATCGAGTACTCTATACTCGAATTGGAGTCACTAGCATATATACGTTTAAAATCATTGTAGTTGGAAATCCATTGTTGGATCCATCTCTTGGGTACAAATCAAAGTCCGGAAATCTGATCTGGAATGGACGCCTGTGCTGGCTTAGATTACCTCTCACACCAAACGATCCTAAGTACGTAACGTTGCGAGAGCGATTAGACAACCACTAGTTCTGTCGTAGTCCTGTCATTGTATCCTCACCTTCTTCGAAAATGAGAGCTTAAGCAACTGAGCTACAAGCCAATACTGCCATAAATTTCATTGGGAGTAAATTAATTCGTTAGGAGACAAGTTTAAAAAAAAATCGTTGATAGTTATTTCGACATAAAGTCATCGCTACAAATATGTTTACAAAATATTAATGGCGTTTGTTTCTTGTTCATTTGGACCAACGCAGAAGCAATACGTAATATCGACAAGCACCAACATTTTGAATTTTGTACATTTCCATGAGTTTTCTCGCTAACGTCGCGGGTTTCGTCTCTCGGCATCTTCATGCATTTCCAGTGCGTGAGTGAACTTGAACTAAATAGTTTGTATCGCTTACACATGAGAATAAAATAACGTCACTAAGTTTAATTGTTATTTTGTCCGAGTCCGTAGTGCAGTGGTCAACATCGTTGGCTTCAGTGAAAAGCTCTGCATAGAAAGAGCGATTAGCTTACCCCTTGCCTTGTCCTCGTTTCTTTTCAATTCTTACTCTCTTGGAAAAAGATACTGAGTAACAGGCAGTTATATGTTGACATAAACTCCGTGCGGGGTCCATATGCTCTATGTTGGCAGTGGACATGATCAAAAACAAGCGTTATCTGAATGAATTAATTATCAAATGTTTTGATGTAAATGACTTTCAATCAATTGTGTTGAAAATTATAATTGTCATTTTTTTTAATGTCGATATAAATTTGAAATTTGAGAATTGCATGGACTGCTTCAGTCGAAAACCTAAATTATGGTTACCTTACTTTGAAAAGGTTCTAGTTGTCATTTTTTGCCTAAAATAACGTTTTGGTCGGAAAAGTTTGCATTTACCGCAATTATATCACATATGAGGAGCTAATTTTCAAAAGTGGACAATCCCAAAATACTTTTTAACCACTGCCAGTTTTAGATAAAACTTTTAAGACCTTTTTGATTCACATGAAAAAGTTTGAATTGTTACACATTAACCGTAATTCCTTAATTTAAAACATATGTTAAAAATATTGATAGTGAAAACAAATTTAGTAATGAAAATATCTCACATTTTCAGTTTTTCAACAAATGGATTTGTCCACTTTTGAAAATTAGCTCCTCATATATGAATTTCAAAATTATCTATGGTTGAATAACGGAGTTAGCAGAATTCCGGAGTTGCACTGCAACTGCACACTTTTACAAAGTTCTAAGATTGTCCATCATAAGAACATTAAGATAAATATTTCTTAGCAAGAGTTGTGAAAAAATATGCTTAAACATTTTTACTTGCTCATCGTTACAAGTGAATTTTAATTAATCGAAACCTTAAACACTCATATCTCAAAACAGTGTCAAGAGCAGTAAGATCCTTTTCAAAGTAAGGTTTCTTTATGTAAAAAAAACAAACTTTTCTAAATTTCAATTCAAAAGTTTTATTAAACGTGTTACTGTTCTATGTGAGTATGCTAATTTCTCAAAATGGCTGAAGGGATCATTTATTCATCATGTTGTATATTTCCGGGAATGTATCTGTTTACTTCTTATGACCCCGGGGTATTCAAGCGTTGTTCTTTGTTGCAAAAATGAAAGCCCTCGGATGCGGAAGTAATATGTATGTTATGTCTACATAAAATAAGATGATCCACAAACTGATAGAAAGATATTTTATTATTAAATCAGATTTGTTCCATTCTTCACGACTGTACTATACTCAATGTGTTGCAAATTAGACACAGGATTTTTCTTACTTCTTATGTGTACAATGTAATGATATTAACTGTAATATTTAGAAAACCTTTGATAAAAGGGACATCTTTTGAAACCTTATACTCGGCTAAGTAGATTTGTACATCCTTTTGTCGTATTACTGAGTTACACTGTATTTGCTAGTAAGAAGGCAGTACGTGACTATAACAATCTTTATTTAAAAGCATTATATGTATTTAAAAGTTTTAGTATTCAGAATTTATAAAAACCGGTTGTTGCCAAAATGAACTAATTTTAAACATGAGTTAGATCACTGTATTTCAACTACTCGAAGAAGTGCAAAATACGTGACTATAACAATCTTTACCAAAAATTTAAAAGCATTATATGTAAATTTGAAAAATTGAATATCATTTTTAGTATTCAGAATTTATAGAGAAAAACGAATTTTTAATTAATTTTAAGTTTTGTTGCCAAAATGAACTAATTTCTTTGTAAACATGCATTAAGTACCTCGATCTCTACTACCCATCCATGGGTTGCGACCCCAAAGGCGGTCTAGACGGGTTTTCTGTCGGGTCGCAAACTTATACAGTCAAATAAAAAATAAATTGACTAAAATTCATTTTCTTTGTTCTTTTAATTACTTTATTAAAAATGCCTTTGAAATTGCATCGAAGTGGCGGGTCGCATGGCTTTTATAATAAGGGGTATCCACTTTAAAAATGGGTTGGGAGCAGATACTCCAATTCGAGTATCGAGTACTCGATACTCGAGTATACTCGTCCATTTTCCAAATACTCGATACTCGAGTAATTTGAAAAATACTCGAGTAATACTCGTAATGATAAATGAAGATTTATTTCTGAATATTATTATTTTTAAATAGTGGACAAAAAAACTAGATAGTAAATAGTTGTATTGACAGCATCGTAGCTAAAAAAACTAGAGTAACTGCCTTTTTGTTGAGAAACTTCTTACATTTCACAAATATTTAGCAAATGGCATTTATAATTCAATTTCATAAATTTTGCTAGTTACTGCTTTCTTCCATGGAAAGGCAGTATTATTCAATGTGTCGCAAATAATACATAAGATTTTTCTTGCTTCGTGTATATGTTACAGTGAAACTGTATTCTCAGTGAAAGTGTATCAAGTAATAGATTTGATTGACAACATAATTTCACTGGTTACGATCATTGTAATTATTGACTATGATTTGCCGGCCTAAAATTTTGGTTTGCTTCAATGAAACAAAATCAGCAAGTAGTCCCTTTCATAAAAAGAGAACTAAATAAAAACACAGACATACATAGGGCTGAAGATAGGGCGGTCAAATTTAATTTCAATGATAGCTTGGAGAAGAATACATTTTCACTGAGAATACAGTTTCACTGTAACATGTATAATAATATTAACTGTATTTCTTAGAAAACCTTTGGTGAAAGGGCATTTTTTTAGTCTTACACTAAGCTAAGTAACTTTGTAAATCTTTCTGTCGTGTTTCACAGCTAAAGTTCATCATAGTCTCAGATTTTCAGCACCCCATTTTCATTCAGAGTCCGTATGACTAGAATGTAAGCCTTGAAGCCAAATCCAAAATCCAATCTCGTAGTAGGTCATTTGTTTTACAACTTTGTTTTTTTGTTGTTTTATGGCACTTCCAACATTCCTTCTTTAACTGTGAAAAAATGTAGAAGCAACCAACAATACTAAGATAACACAACAAAAATAGCATATCTTATTTGCTTAGGAATTGACATGACTGGCACAAAACTTTGCGAAAGGGGATTGTTTTTCAAAAATGATTAAATTATATAGGATTGAAAATATACTCGCCCACTTTGATGTATTATTGTCTCACAGTGGTTCAATTTCAATTTGATTTTTTTACATTTGGTATTTGATATTTTGCGCATTTTCATAAGCTATAATGCCAATTATATACTATTAAATCTTTGTAAAAATTTGTTGCGAATTCAAAAAAATGGCATTTGATAAAAATAATAACCTCACAAACATTTTACATTTGATCTCAGTAAATCAAATGTGGAATAAGGACTGAAAATGTATTATTATTATTTGTATTATAAAGAATCAATGAATTAAAATTGATGGTCTGAGGATGTTTCTCAAAGAGTCGAGACACGGGTCATATTTAGTTACATGACCAGTATAAACTATCATTATTAATTAAAAATTAATTTTCAAAAATCTACCGATGAATCCAAAACAAATATAACATAACGAGTTTTGTGGTTAAAAAGACTTAATTTCCGAATAAAGGATTTCGACTGAGGGAGCTTGATGGAATTTCAATATCAAATTTTAATTGTTTGAATTTTGTACTTTTCCATGAGTTTTGTCGCTAACGACCCGGGTTTCGCCTTTCGGCATCTTCGGGCATTTCAAGTGCACGGATGTACTTGAACTGACAGGTCAAACTTAATTTCCGGTTCAGAATTTATATACCACGACAAGGACTTCGCATACAATTACAACAGTTAATTCTGCCGTAATATATTTAATTCATCCTAATTACAAAAGTTTTATCATAAAAGTATATTATCATTTTCTCACGCAAAGAAAACGTTGAGTTACGTAACATCTCTGACAGTTCGTGCCCGTGTAATATAATCATATTTTCAGCTAAATAATAAAAAAGTGTTTGAATTTATTATGAGGGAAATTTTTCGTCGTAATGAAAAGAATAATCTCAAAATTACATGACTTTCAAATTTAAAAATATTTGCTGCATTTGCATAAGCTGTAATGCCAAATATTTTTATTTCTCAATATATATTTTGTCTCGAAAAACATTTTATTTATCACCGATAGCAATATCGATATCACAAATATCGGTGATAAATAAAATGCTTTTCAAGACAAAATATGTATTTATTTAATGAAATAAAAAATATTTGGCATTACAGCTTATGCCAATGCGCCAAATATTTTTCATTGTGAAAGTCATACGAGATGATAAGTAATGAATCAGTCGTGAACAACGCAACGATAAATTACAAACACCCAGCACTGGATCTATTTTTCAATTGAAAAAATCTGACCTTGCCGAGAATTGAACCTGGGCCCACCTGATCGCTAGGACAAAGCTTTTGCCTCTAAATCACAGGAACCTACCGATATTGATCCATCTTGGTATAATGTTGAGAACGTCTCAGTTGAATTAGATAATACTCATAAAGTATTTTCTATACTGGTTTTATAATAGCAAAGAGCTCGCTGCTCTAGCAACATTATTTTTACATTCAACATAGATTTTTTTTAAAGGCATAAATTTATTTAAATATGTATATCATGTAAATAATAAATTACAAATTGGATTTATTGAGATAAGGACTGGTTTCGTTCGTCGCTAGCATTATTTAACTGATAATGCTGGCGATGGGTGAAACCGGTCCTGACCTCAATACATTAATCGTTGAATAAGTACAAACAATCTTTTGTTATTTTTCAACCTTTTAATATCCATAAAATATACACGAATTAAGGTAATATATTTTCAGACAATAATTTAGTGAGGCTTTTTTTTCAATCCATACCCGCTCCCAATGTGAAGAATATAGTCTTTAAGTAGATTTTGATTAAATTTTTTCGTATCCAATGTCGAATAAGTAGGTACTAAAAATGTGTTATTGTTTTTATTATAGTGCCATTCCGACACGTATTGACAGAAGTGAACACACAAGAAATAATGCAAACGACGTTGCGAGCTATACTTGAGTTTGGTCAACGCTGCTCTAAAAACAGTATTACTTATTGACGGCTAGTCCTTGATAGTTAATTATTATATATTCCCTGTGGAGCCAATTTATCTTAACTGACGGAAACTATGTCCAAGACCAACTTTCGGAACCGCTCGAAACACCTCTACTAATAACACCAATCTATAATATTATATTAAGAAGCTGTATTTAAAAGTATACCCAATTGAAGGTGTTGTGTGGCCCTTTCAAGGCTTGTATTTTGTATTCTATATACGACATGCCCGTTCCGTGTTGCAGTGGTCAACGTTGTTGGCTATCGTGTCGGACCGTCCGGGATCGATTTCCGGTACGAGAAGATTTTTTCAGTCGATACATCAATTGTGCAATGGGTGTTTGTGTTGATAAATCCCTTCCCACCTTTCTGATCCCAAAGAGTGACGCATAGTGGCAGTGATTAGCTAATCACTAGTCTTGTCCTAGTCGTCGTATCCTTTCCATCCCTACTCCTATTCAAAAAAAGGAGGGATTGAGCAACTGCGTAACAAACAGTTATCGAAGAAAAAAGATATGTTAAGATAAACTCCGTAAGGTTCCCATACGCTTCAAGTTCAAAAAAATATACACATTTTATATTGGTATAATATATGTACACATATAAAAAAACTAAATTTGTGACGAATTATGATTTGAAGACAAATTTTCTAAATTAAAGCAATTAGTAAAGCGCATTATAGCTGCATTTGGCACCACATATCGAATATAAATTATTTATGGGTAGCCCATAAAAGGCATGCATTATTTTATTTGGTCCACTAAGTGATTTTACTTGGGAACCCCTGTCCTAATATAATATATAACAGACGACCTCCGTCAGATTCAAGCTGACATAAAGCAAATCGAATTTCTTCTAGATTTACAAACAAATTGTAAAAGCCAAAGATTTTTTTCAATATATATTACATCACCGTCTCATTTGAAGCGTGTAAGCTGGTTGTGTATAGAGACGCCAATTACTAGACATCTCAACTACTCGAGTATCGAGTAGTAATTTAAAGTTAAAATACTTGAGTAGTTTCAGATGTACCAAAACATTTATTATTTTTTTCAAATTTGTCTATGTTCATAAATAGATTAATTATTTGTATTCATTTACAGATTTTCTTCAATTTATAAAATACTAGTATTGCTACCCGGCTTCGCTCGGACTAAGCGACTAATAATTATTTAATGTTATATCATTCCCAAAGAATTATAGACCCACAGACATACATACATACATACATACATACGCCGTTTCGGTATTTCTAGTATTGCTACCCGGCTTGGCTCGGACTAAGCGACCAATAATTATTTAATGTTATATCATTCCCAAAGATCTACAGACCCACAGACATACATACATACATACGCCGTTTCGGTATTTCTAGTATTGCTACCCGGCTTCGCTTGGACTAAGCGACCAATAATTATTTAATGTTATATCATTCCCAAAGATTTACAGACCCACAGACATACATACATACATACGCCGTTTCGGTTTTATATATAAGATTGTTTCATTTCCGCAGTAGAAAAACTCTTTCTGTTGCTGTGGACGTTGGTTTTATGGTTAACAGTGAATTAAATAGTGCTTCTGTTTTTCTGTCCGCTGTTTAAATGATTCCACATTTTAAAAATCTTCTTTTAAATTTTGGCTACAATAATTTTTAAGGAATTTAGTTTTTGGTTTATGCCTTGTACTTAATGAATTTACTGCGACAACTGCATCCTTTAGTTAGAAATTCAAAAGATTGTTTTTCAATATTTTATTTTGCTTTTAATCATCATAGATTCTCGTCATCATAAACTTCTCATTGATAAGATAAGTTAGCAGAACAAAATAAATTCTCGCATCGTATAGTCAACGGCTAAAGCATTTAAAAAAATATTACCTGACACTAAAATCCACATGTAAGATTCAGTTAAACGCAATGGTTAAACACTTTTTATATATATATATTAAATAATTTAAGGATTTGGAAGCAAATCTTCATTAAAAATTAATTATTCACGAATATTCTCGAGTCTCGAGTATTCGATACACGAATTGGAGTTTCTAGTCGGGTATGATTCTAAGCAATCCGAACTACACGGAACTTCGGCTAATCTTTATTTAATTGGCATGTCATCTTTTAAAGTAAGATTTAAAATAATTTTAGTAATGAATAAAGCAATTTACTATTTCATTTAGTTATTTTAATTTGATATTCAAATGAACACCCACAGAGCTACCGTCAAATCCATCGAATGTATGTAATCTATTTATTTTTATAGGTACTGAACAAAATTGCAACAATGGGACAATCTCAAAATTGTGGTTTCGTTATAGGTAACGACTGTTTTAATTTTCCATCTCAAATAATATATCAAGACAAAATTAATATGAAACATTTCAATAGTTTTTAAGGCCAGGATACCCTACAATAAACGTGACCTTTTTGTGGCAGACAAAACCAGCACTCGGAACATTCATTGATATTTATTTTTAAGCCAAATAAAACAAAATTGTTTGTACAACCTCCACATACATTTTTTGAAGATCAGGACCGGCTTAAATCGCGTTTTATTTATTTAAAATAATGCTTTCTACCAAGATGTAAATGCCAGCCAACACTATAAAAGTGTTTTTGACCATTGCCGCTGCCAATCTGGAACATATGGCTACATCAATGCAACTAGGGTTTTCAATCCCGGAATCCCGAATATTTTCAATATCTGATGAGTTCAGGGATTAGAAAACTTAATTCCTGGGATTGATTTAGCTCAAGTGAATTATTTTTAACAAAATCGTAATATTTTGTGTACCGGATGCTCGTGGAAAATTAATTGTTTGCTGCGTTATGTATTGATGACAACATCGAATATAAAAAATCATTGTATTGTTTTTATGATAATATTATACATAAAACCGAAACGACGTATGTATGTATGTGGGTCTGTAATTCCATGTTGCATTGTTGTTGCAAGTTGCAATATAATAATGTTTATTATTTACGTGAAGGTATTATTTGACATTTCTTTGACAGCAAATTAGATTTTTTCCTTGAATTTGGACATTTTAATGGGCGAGAATGGGGCTGTCATCAAATTAAATAAAGTTTGTGATTTTATTTTAACTCTATTTTGGATGTTAGATTTTGTGATATAATTATGTCGAATGATATAACATTAAATAATTATTGGTCGCTTAGTCCGAGCGACGCCGGGTAGCAATACTAGTTTACTATAAAGTGTTGTTTTAAGATTTAATTGAGCTATAAACAAGAAAGTGATTTTAGGACGTATTGAAATATATTCGTATCCACTTCTCTTATCGATATGCCTATTTGACACATAACGTAACATTTTATTTTGTATCTAGTGACATTCATAACTCAAAACTGGCAAAAATCGAATTACGTTTCTTGTATAATAAAGAGTCGAATGACAAGCTCAAAACATAAAACAAATGAACATCGATTCAAATTTAAATTGGTTTCATTCTATGCGCCAGCATTTTTTTTTTTTGAAAATGGAAAACAGTGACAGATTGCCGGTTAAATTATTTACAGTTTCCAATGTCGTATCTCCTTATATAGTAACAAAAGTGGGGAAAAAACTGTTTTATTTAATATTTTTTACTTGGCTACTGGCAGCAGATGTATTAAATGACTACGGTTGATCCATAGTAATAATGTGTATCACGATTACGATCTTGATTTTAATAATAATGATTGACAATTTATTATATTGGTTTGACACTTAACTTGACACCTTGCTTTATATTACCACCTAGCATTACAAAATTACTTGCTTTGTTCGTTTTTAAAAATATTAGGTTTCAATATCAAACTATAATCTAATAATTATATTATATCGAAGCATATACATGAAGTAGGTTTGTTTTTTCTTTTAATAATTCAATTTGAATCACTTATCGTTATTAATAGCATTCTAATGAAAAATTACGATAAACTGTTCTTAAAGAAAGCATCATTACAATTATTGACCGAAATAAACCAATTGATTTAGTTATAGGCTCGTAAAAATACGACTCGATTATCATTGACCGCCAAAAACTTCGCAAATAGATTTTTTTGCTTGAATCAAAATTTATTCAACTTATGATAATCACATATACCGGTAAAACGGGATGAATAGAGATAAAAACAAGGATTGAACTTTAACACAACTTTACTAAGTATCCAATGTATTTTTACTATTTATATATAATTCTTTACAATGACTATAATACTATCACTGGAATGACAAAACCAAACCATCTAAATGATTGGCCAAAATTGAAACAAACGTGTTTAAGTTCGATGCCTGTGCATCCTTACTTTTGACCACTTATAAACTTATCTTTTATTGCACGAAAATTAAAATCAATCATGTTTTTTTTGGTTAATAAGTACCGTAAAACGGAATGAATAGAGACTTGTATAGAATAGAGGTTCATATATTCCCGGTCCCTGTGGTCTAGTGGCAAGAGCTTTGTCCTAGCAATCGGGGGGCCTGGGTTCGATCCCCGGCAAGATCAGATTTTTTCAATTAAAATAAAAAGAGATCTTGGTCTGGGTGTATGTTATTTATCGTTGATTTTGTGCACAACTGATACATTATTTACCATCGAGTTAATCTCGTATGACTTTCACAACTAAGAATATTTGGCGCATTGGCGTAAGCTGTAATACCAAATATTTTTTTTAATAAAAATAAAATTAAAATATAAAAAAATAAATATATTCCAATCATTACAATCTATATGTTTGTCTCTATTCACCAGCCAAGTCTCGGTTTACCCTCTCTCGTCTCCATTCACCTCGATTCAATGTGAATAGAGACAACGAACAAAATTGACTGTGTCTCAATAACGATAGTTAATATTGAAAAAATATTGTCTTGAATGTGTAGTACAACCATAGAACCAAGTTTCTAGCCATTCATATTTGAATTATGTGGCGCAGGTATGAAGATACATACATAGTCGTGAAGGGTAAAAAGTGTCTCTATTGTCGCCGTTTTACGGTACTGAAAAGGGATGCAATTGAAACATTTTATAGATCGTATTTAAAAACATGCCAGTTACATTAAACTCGCGATTTATTATTTGAAGAGTTTTATAAGCCTTACCTGAGGTCTTTTAAAAAAAAGTTTATTATTTGAGGGATATCTAAATTTAAATAAATAGTGACACTTAAATCTTGCCTTTCGATACATCAAACAAAACAATCCAAAATCTACAGTGAATTAAAATATTTATATTGTGCTATTGCACCACCTTTTTTAATTTTGTCCACATTAAATGTATTTTATCAGTACCGGTTTCGCTCTTAGCGAGCACTGTCATCAGTTGATAATGCTCGCTATGAGCGAAAACGGTCCTGATCTAATAAATGTAATGTGAAATAAGTACTCAAAATATTTTATTGTAATGTCATTCCACCAAGTATGGAACAGTGAACACTTTAAAAGTGATTATTATTTTAACCTAACCTGAACCCATTTTTAATACTATATTTAAATAATTATTTAATAACACTTAAAGATGGTCAGCGTTTGAATAAATTCTTATCATTAGATTGGTCAAATAAAACAGTCCAAAAACTACAGTGTTAAAAAAGATTAATATATGATATTGAAGACTCACCTTTGTTTGACTACACAGTATTCTTTGACAAAACTTTCTTTATAATATTTAGTTTGTTTATTTTTATTCAAATAAATCAGATGCATATATTTAAACTTCACAAAACTTTTTACATCGAGTATTCATTGTGTATTTATTAAATAACAAATGCAACTACAACCACAGATGAAACCTGACACATGGAATAAGTCCCACAGTAAAAAATATCCAAGCCAATGGATGAATGATATTATTTTACGCGTTAATAATTCAAACGCGATCTTTTCTGCGCACAGTAGAACGTCCGTTGACATCCGAAGCTGTTCCTGAACTAAACACGAAGAGTTTTCCTTGCCTGGCTTTATATACCACCCTTCCTGATTTTCCCACCCTTTTGTTATTTGAACAACCACGTGTTTGGTTTCGTGATTCCTGATAAATTTTCTCGACAATTTTACCGCAAAAGAATATTTCTTTTTTTACAATTCCATTACGGTGACTTTTGATTTAAAGAATCATTATAAAATAAGCTTTCATGTAACTTTGTAAAACTCTTTTAATATTTGAATGCTTTTTTTTTTTGAAAATATTTCTTTAAATAAGAACTTTGGCAATTGCTTTCAAATAACACGGACAATATATACTTACATACAAAATAATTCTTTCCTCTTTAATAAATATCATTATCAAATTATAGTTATATAATACAAGCCGGTACTCGGCAAGCGTTGCAATACCACCCAAAGAAAGAAGAGCTTTCGTATACACAATATTTTAGATAAATAATTTCACTAACATTGATGGACATCGATGACATTTGCCGTTTGACAATTGCTTTTTGCCTTTTGCTGACACGCGTCACCAACTAAAAGTTAATTGTATAACATTGCGCAAGTGCAACAATAAGTTGTCAAAATTAACGGTATGTCAGCGCATAAAATATGAAAAAAGACCTACTGCAAGTTAATTTTACTATGGCCAAAACATCCACGAAAGTGCAAACAAAAAGTTTGTGAAGGTTTTATCGCAATCGTATGAACGGTATGGCAACGCATACATTACGAACAAACAATCAAACATTGATTTTTATATCTTAGATTTATACAGAAGTTGATTTGAAATAATTTCTATTAATATCATAAATAACAATTATGGTTTATTGGAAATCAGTTTTTTACTAAAAATCTGTTGAATTTCCTTTTCCATTAATTATCGTAAATTATTGTTCATTAGTGTTCATTGAAAAAAAATATTTCACTTGGAGGCATTTTTTTAACCAAACTAAGTGCCTCTTTAGTCAAACCTTATGACCTGGTTTCTAGGAAAATTTTTGCTGTTAACTGAAAATTGTCTATGGAAAAACATTCAATGAAAATGCTAAAAGTCTTTTTATACTTGTTAAATATGCCAGGTCCGTGGTGCCGTTGTTGTCTACATCATTAGCTTACGTGACGGACCTTACAGGCTCGAGTTCCTGTACGAGCAGATTTATCGGGTTTTGTGGTGTTACAAATTCCTTCTCACCCTCTCGATTTCAAAAGCGGTGCGTAGCGATAGGCGATTAGCTAACCACTACTCCTGTCTTAGTCTTTGTTTTCTTTTAATCCCTACTCTCTTCGAAAAGGGGATATTGAGCAACTGAGTAATAATCATTTCTCGTTGTAAATCAAATCTTGAGAGTCCATATGCGCCACGCTTTCGCTCAGCGGATGATAATTTTTTTCCATATCCGCTCCCTATTCGGAGCATATGGCCACCACACGGTGCCTCCAAGATTCTCTGTCCTATGGATGGTCATCAGAGGCCTTCCGCGGCGTCGGGATCCATCAGGTTGATAGAAGAGGCAGGCAGGATTCAGGCTCCCCTGGGGCATCCGCAGCACATGTCCAAGCCAGGTCCATCGTCGCCTTTTAATTTTGAACGTAATAAGGGGCTGGTTTGTCCGTTCTCTTACCTCCGTATTCCTGACAAAGTCAAACCACTGTACTCCTAGTATTCGCCGCAGGCATCTGTTTTCGAAGCACAGTATACGGTTACCCTATGCTGTTGTGATGTGCCATGACTCGCAACCGTAAAGCAGCACAGTCAGTATGCATGCGTTGAATAAGTGGCACTTGGTTCTGATAATTTTTACCTGATATTTACTGATCACTTTTAAGGTGTTCACTGTCAATTCTCATGACGAGCATTATAAACTGATGCATAATCTTCAGTTGATAATGCTCGTCGTAAATAAATTTAATGTTGTATAACTACTAAAAATGTTTTATTATTTTATCATATTTTATAAGTATTGTAGTAATTTTGAAGAAACACGGTCGAGGAGCAAACACCTTTCTAATAGATTTCATCATGATATAATCATGATGTATAATTGTATAATTTCTAAAACATAACGGGAGAAACTAATTGCTCAAACAAGTATGCTCCATTTGATGTTTAATTAGCATACATAGGTCACCAATATGCAAATCACCCAGCTAATGATTCTAATGATGGATAGCAAACACAGGATATTCGAACATTTCCACCATGACCGTCGCCATGTTATTATTTGTTTTCAATTATCTTATAACCTTTCAAGCAAGTTGGTTTTTTCCACCACCACCTGTTGTGTATATGGAGCCAATGTTTCATGGCCGCCTTTCACAACGCTATCGACATAGAAAACCCCTCACATTTATGGCCCGAGCAGATCTGCACGGGACTGATTTTGAAGTATCCACTAGTGTGCTTGAAAATAGAAAATAAAATAAATTGAAGTGACTAGCTCAGCCACTGAAATCAGTTTGATACAAAATACCCTGTGTATAATCCGTACTGAGAGCCCTTCGTGCTAGACGAGTTTATTGACTCTAGTGAAGATTCGAGATAAAAGTCGATCCCCGAATAAATTTGCATTTTTTTCAAATGCAATGAAGTTAACCTTAGTTGCAATCAAGTCAGCGTGGCCTATTAGGCCCGTGTGAGGACGGATCACAGCAAAGCCAATGGTGTTGGATCACTAAACATTAAAACACATATTACCTCATTTTAAGAGGTGCATTCCGCATTAGAATGGCTAAATGTCCATTAATAGGGGCCATGCTAAACATCGTTAATGATGTTACGAATAAAAAGTTGTATTATTTGATCGATTTAAACTAATTGAATACAGTTTTTTTAATAAAAATATAAACAGTTATCCACTTCACCTGAAAAAAACAATCTAGGTCAGTCATTATTATTTGTATAGGTAAAAGTGTTATATAATTGTACAGTTATTTTATTTATCGGTATGTTTAATTACCGTCAAACGGGGTGAATAGAGACGAAAAAGAGGATTGAACTTTAGCACAACAAAGTATCCAATGTACTAATGTAGTCATTATGGTTAAGTAAGTTTCTTCACAATGACTATAATATCTATCTCTCAAATCACAAAACCAAACCATCTAACTGATTGGCCAAAATTGAAACAAATGTGTTTTAGTTCGATGCCTGTGCATCCTTACTTTTTGACTCCTTATAAACTTCTCTTTTATTGCACGAAAATTAAATTAAATCATGTTTTTTTTTGTTAATAAGCACCGTAAAACGGGTTGAATAGAGACTCATAGAGAATAGAGGTTCATATATTCCAACCATTACAATCTGTTGTTTTGTCTCTTTTTACCCCAATTCAATGTGAATAGAGACATCGAACAATATTGACTGTGTCTTAATAACGATAATGAATATTTTAAAAATATTGTTATGCATGTGTAGTAGGAAAATGTGACGCAGGTATGAAGATACATAGTCGTGAACGGTAAAAAGTGTCTCTATTCAGCCCCGTTTTACGGTACTTCGCAGTAAATTGAATACACTATTCGAAGCCAGTAATCAATGTTTTTCTCAATTAACAAACGTGCGTTTTACACAACATGAGCGATATAATATCATACACCCAGTCCTCTTTTTACGCGATTTCGATTTTTACATGATTTTGTCGCAATTTACTCTTTTTCATTTTTTTTCAGGAAAAAAGCCCGAACGATTATATTAGATGCAAACTGACAGTGACAGCTGTGAATAACTCATATATCGACACGTTACTTGCAAAAGCTTCAAGCTGCTTTTGACACTGTTTAGAGATATGAACATTTGCAGTTTCGATTGATTAAAATTGTAACTTGTAACAATGAGCAAGTAAAAATGTTTCAAATTACTTATTTTAAGCATATTTTTTCACAACTCTTGCTGAGAAATAATGATCTTAAAGATCTTATGATGGAAATAACGATGACAATCTCAGAAATTTGTCAAATAAATTTAGTAAAAAAAGTGTGCAGATGTAGTGCAACTCTGGAATTCTACTAACTCCATTATTTAACCATAGATAATTCTGAAATCATACATGATAATGATAGCGACACATTTCAACACAACGAAACAGCTCTTTTTAAAATCGATATATTATAGATTACCATACAATATCTTAAATATATTCTTAAATAAATAAATAAAAAATATCTTTAAAGTTCAAGAATTACATCACGATTCCAAGACATGTCACTAAATGCACGATATTTTAAAATTATTATAAACTTTGCTATAGCCCTTAAAACGACGTCTCAGGTATTGCGTTAAGACGCGCATTTTTTATGGCCGGGCCTACGAGCACGGAATTGTATGGCGTGTTAACACGTTCGCGGCATCGAAGAGATTAAATTTGATAAAAGTGAATCGATAACGAACTCTTAAAACTCATAGAACTCGTGATTACTAATTTGTAATAATATTTTATATGAAACATTGCTGCATTTATAATTCAGATTAACCATCATATTTAAACGTAACAATTTTGGCAACAAAATGGAAGGAAAAATACTAACAAGCTCAAATCCTCCATATCGTAGGTACTAGAGACTCCAATTCGATTATCGAGTACTCGATACTCGAGTATACTCGTCCATTTTTCAAGTACTCGATACTCGAGTAATTTGACAAATACTCGAGTAATACTCGTAGTCTATAATAAATGAAGATTTATTTCCAAATTTTTATTTTGTTTTAAATAGTGGAGCAGAAAGACTAGATTTAATTTAATTGATTGTTAACTTTTAAATCGAGGTCCACAGCAACAGAGAGATTTTTCTACTGCTGGAATAAAAAAACAAAACTTCGAACCAAATTAAAATATGTGACGTTCAATTCCCTATTATTTTTGAAATATATGTTTTAATGAAATAAAATAAGCATATTTATTTATCATCTATTTATAAACACAAATATGAATTAACAAAATATATATCGGTACATCTGAAACTACTCGAGTATACTCGAGTACTCGAGTATTTTAAAATTTTACTACTCGATACTCGAGTAGTTGAGATGTCGAGTAATTGGAGTCCCTAGTAGGTACGTATCAACAAAGCTAATGAACGTCCACTCACCTGTTTGGCAAACGTGACAAATCCTTTTTAAATTGGCTTAACAGATTTTTATGCATGTGCCATGGGGATTTAAAAGCATGATGATGCAATACGCTTCGTGAGGAAATATCGCCTTTCGTCCTAAAAATGAAAAAAACCACTCAAAGTCGAGCTGACTCCGTGAAGCTTTCTAGAATTTTTTTCATTAGTTGCTTAATTGGATGAACTCGTGGTTGCGCAATATGTGAAAAGGCAGAGGTTATATAATTTTTTTAACTACGTTATTAGTTTTTTTTCCTCAAACTCTCTTATTTAATTCCATGAGTAGCAGTTTTTTGTGTATTAGTTATTCGAAATGGTATGTGTGTTAGAACCAATTTGATACAACCACTTAATATCAATACAATTTTGTAATACAAAATTATTCGCAAAAATAATATAAAATACATGACATTACAGCAGACGCCAATGCACCATGTATTTGACAAATTAAATAAAAATTACGTAACATATTACACAATTTTTTCTTAAATATATATGAAACAGAACAGAAATATATTATGTACATAACTAGAAAAAAAAATATAAGCAAAGCATCAAGTTCACTGCCGAAGATGTCCACATCAACAGGATGTGCATTCATCAGCCGAACAACCCTTGTAACTGGAGATTCAAAAGACTACATACGTGACGAACAAAGTTTTGACAAAGAAAATTGATTTGTCTTGGTTACGACCACGTATGTAGAAACTGGGAGCATGCAAATTTAAAGTTTCGAGGACGTCAGGGCTATCAACTCGGCCCCGAAGAATAAGAAAAAATGTTTCAATATTGAAATTGAATTTCGAGCTTCAAGAGAGTGAAACGAAAGCATTCCTTAAAGAAACTTGATGGTATATAAATATGTATTAACGTCATTAACAGTGCGTTGTTCCCCTTCTGTGCGTGCAAAATCCAGTGTTTAACCTGTTTATTACAATGTGACCTTGACACTTGTGTCCCTAGTAGTATGTTCCCATATTAAGTCATAGTTTTTTTGTGCGATTTTTCACCAAACGCATCTACATTTGACGCACAAAAGTTGTTGTCTGTCTTTATAAAAATAAAATTGAATTAATGAGCTTTAATTATTTATTCTCCTCTTCAAACATTGGTGGGGGAATTCCTAAATTCATATTTGTTTGGTTTTCCCGGAACCTTTATCGTTATTGGTTCCTGGACATAAAAACAACAGCTGATAAATTATTTATGACTAGACGACGAAATGTTTATTGTATTTTATATCTCTGATTTAGTAATAATACTAAACAAGGATTTCCATGTTTCTTGTCCCGGAAATCTAGCCAAATATTTCCCGGGAATGGAGGGTATGAACTGAAAGAGAGTAGGGATTGAAGAATACGAGGACTAGGACAGGACTAGTGGTTAGCTAATCGCTCTCGCTATGCGTCGCTCTTAGGGAACGGAAAGGTGGGAAGGAATTTTTGACAACACAAACAAACATTGCCTTCGAACAGAATCGATTTATTGACTGTGAAAATCTGCTCGTATCGGGAATCGAGCCCGGGCGATCCGTCTCGGAATTCAATGACGTTGACCACTAAGCCATGGACCGGGCAAAATCAAATTAAACCATGCAGTTTAAATATTATTTAATGTCGGTCGGATAGACCATAGGGCATTTAGAGGTTAATATCTACATATAGTATATTGTAATTATGAAATGGAAATTATTGTAAAACTTTTTTAAATTCAGTTTGTTAAACTGCGTAAATTCGCGGATGGTTTTTATATTAAAGTCAAATGTTCTTTTATAAAATAACAATTTTCCGGTTCTCGTGAAACTAAAATCTGAAGATTACCGGAAATAAATTCCTTTGTTATCCCAAAACTGAGTCCCTGCTACGCTCACGTCTTCTCAAATCAAGATGTTTATTTTTATTTCTATGTCAACTGACCATACTATTTTTGATAGATTCAATTAAGTCAATAGTTTTAGAAATGTTAACAAATAAATAATTCATATTATTGTTTACCCTTTTTTATAAGCTATTTCAAAAACCTGCTTTGTTTTAAAAATATATTTTCATTGACAAAAAAACTAATAGAATTTATCTCTTTAAATCCGCCTCTATCTGTATTTTACTCTTTATGTATTTATAAGGCCAATAACGCTTCTGTTAACTTCATAACAGGTTCATTATCGCGTTCTTCGGATGGGGTCGAATGTGCTTAAAGGAAATATTCAACAAAAAATTGTCAATCGGGATAACATTTGTGACGGGACTATAAATTGAGGATGTCGATAAATCGGGGAACGATGAATGCGGGATTTTTTAACATTGCTCTTATGGGTGTTTGGCCGGGACTATTAAAAATTAACGAACCATGCGATAATCCAGGCTTCCACTGTATTGAAGTTGTTTTAACCCTCGCTGCACGATGATATGTATTTACTACAACTCGACTCTAATAATGAGAATATTTGTATTAAATATAATAGATACTGATCTGAGAATTTTTGTATTCCTCAGTAATGTTATTAAGTATTAAATAAAATTACAGTTATCTATGGTTATTCATTTGCAGCGATGGAAATAAATAATTAGTGGAAGAATCGGGCAAAGAATCACCCATACACACAAACGTGTGCACGAGTCGCAGTAGTCTTGCAGGTGTTCAGCCCCGGCGCGAAAGCGCATGCGTAGAAGTGATAGACTTCGAACTATGCAAACATTTTGTCATGACGAATTCGACTGCCGACAGGTGACCACGTCGGAGCGGCAGCTAATTGCGATGTTTTTTCTTCTTTTCAGACACTTAGATTACAAAAATTGTTATATTTCAACTTCAACCATAGTCAATCAAAGCAATGTTTAGAAATATTCACATTTTTCCGGTTTTTAAATAACTTTTTCATATGGTGTAGTAAATACATATCACCGGAGCTCGCGGAAGTTTTTAGCACAGTATGGGGAGGGTTAACGTTGATTTATCTATTATTAGATTTATTGGCGCTAGTTTTTTTAAAATCTGTCACCAATTTGCCGCCTTCGAGCATTGCTTCACTGACATAAACGTACAGTTCATTGGTACTTCAATTTTGCCGAAATGGTTGTTAAGATCACAGACATAATAATTATTAACCTTTCAGACGCCCGTGATGAGACACGTAGGTGCTTGGCGTTCTAATTTCACACACCCGTAACGGACGGTATACGCGCTATCATTTTGGAGCGTTTCTCTTAATTGAAGAAAAATATAATTCATAATAATACGAGCAATGCCATTTCTGTATTAACTTTAATTATAAAATACATCAATTATCGAATGAATAAAGGGATTTCTCATAGCTCAGAATCAGGGTTCCTACATTTCATTATAACAAGTATCATCCACGTCCGTTGGTTCGTGATGCATACGCTAGCCGGCTAGCGTAAATTTATTTGACAAGGTTCTAAGATTGTCATCATTATTTCCATCATTAGATCTTTAAGATCAATATTTCTCAGCAAGAGTTGTGAAAAAATATGCTTAAAATAAGTAATTTGAAACATTTTGACTTGATCATTGTAACAAGTGAATTTTAATCAATCGAAACTCCAAACGATCATATCGCAAAACAGTGACAAGAGCAGTTAGAACCTTTTCTTAGTATGGTGTCGATATGTTAACTTATGAATTCTCTTTTTTTAAATTATTCAAATCTTGAGCACTTAGCACCTGGTGTTTCAGTCTGGGCTGTTGAAAGGTTAATGTGAATTTTCATCTCGGCATGCCTAGTGACTGACGATCAAGTGAGTATCACTTTTTTTAAGGCGGCAATCAAAAAACAAACATCAACGGCAAACAAAGCTTATTTATTTTTTTACTACCGAGAAATATTAACTAAATTCTGATACAAATTACTCAATTTTCATTCACAGTCGTCAACCACTCGTGTAACGACAAGTGTACCTAAGTCGACATTTAAAGTGAATATAACCTATTGACAATAAATACACTTCTAATTGCATTATTTCAAACATGTTTTCAACTGTGAGGAAAACAATTCAACAAAGTTGTCAGCTGAAAAGATAGTAAGTGATTGAATTGATTGTTTTTTTCCAACTTACTATTTAAGAGTATTAAGTAACTTGTATACGCCTCTCTCTCGACTTTAAAGAGCATGTTCCGAATTTATCGTCGAAGAAAAGCGTCAAAATAATAATATTCATAAAATCAGTGTTTTCGGTATACTTTTGGAAAGAAGTTTCTTTTATAACCACTCCAGTACCATATGATATATATATAAATAATTCAATAAAGCTCATTATGGAAAACTGTAGCAGTTTTGAAGCGTTTTTGTAAAACCATACACCTTATATGAGAGTCATCCCGGTCGGTTGTTAACCGTTCCCTGCCAGTTCAAATAAACCCCTCCAAAGCACCAGTTTCACGAAATATTTTAAAAAATTTCACACAATACTTTCTACACAGTCTCCTCTACGCGATTTTTTTCTATTTGGTAAGTTTTCTCTCTTTGGTAAGGTCTGGCTCAGTACTGTTGAAGCTTTCAAATCTCACTTGTCTTTCAAATATGGTTATTAGCTATCTTTACAATCGGATGAAAAAAAATGGAAATCGGTAAAGATTTCGAGGAAATATTCGCAAATGAATGAAATTGTGAAGGTGCGTGGACTTCTTTTGTTCTGACTATGTATATACATATAAAAAATATACATGTATATATTTTTCAAATGCTTGGCGCATTGGCGTCAGCTGTAATGCCATGGATTGGCTTTTTTACTGTAAACAATAGTTTTTTAGAGATAACCCCATTTTTTTAAATTTCATTTAAACTATAACCGTTTTATAAAAATCTGATCTTCTGAATCAGTTGACAATGCTCGCCATGGGCGAAACTGGTCCTGATCCAATAAATTTTATGTGGAATAAGTACAAAAAATGTTTTATTATTTTTATTATAATGCCATTCCACCAAGTATTGCAGTGAACACCTTAAAGGTGAACATTGTTGGTAATTAAGGATTTCGACAAATGGTGTTTGATGGAATTTCAATATTAATTTTTGATTGTTTGAATTTTGTACTTTTCCATGAGTTTTGTCGCTAACGACCTGGGTTTTGCCTTTCGGTATCTTCAGGCATTTCAAGTGCACGGATGTACTTGAACATTGTTACGTTAAATTGTTACCAACATTGTGCATGGATGTACTTGAGCATTGTTTGTGTTTTATGTATTATTCGCAGTTTACACCGGCTGACATATGAACCCTTGACAGAGAAGCATTACGATGAAGTAATGGACCACCTTCGAGACACTTCATATAACGATGTTCCGCTCTATAAGGCTGCAGGGTTGATTGGCTCAGTAGAACTTGACAATGTATATCTTGAAAGTATGAAAGAAGGAGTTTCAATGATAGTTCTCAAAGAAGGAAAGGTAAGTGAAATTTATTATTGGGGAATAATTTACTAGGGATGGTATGGCATTGTTAATCCTTATACGACCGAGGAGCGAAATATCATCACTCCGTGCTTGTGCGAGAACTACAGAGAGATGATTTTTCGCTCCGTTCAATAACGTCATTCATGTGATCAACCCCAGGTTTTCAGGTTGTTCTCGCTATTTAAAAAAGAAAAAAATACTGATATGTGTAAGACATTATGTCATAAATGTGAGGAACAAAATTACAAATAAAACATTTATCATCTCTAATCTGTAATTGTTTTTGAAAAATATTTAAAAACTGCGTGGTTATTTTGGCTAGTCCAAAAAAATCTGGTTTTAATAGGGTTAGGTAATTAATAAAAAAAATACATTATTTTTGCAACAGCTTCTTGTATTGTGTTTGTTTATAAGAACAATCCAATAATTATTGAAATTTATATAAATACTAACAACACTAACAACTTACTAACAACACTAACAACTATACAACAATAAAACAAAAATACTAACAACATCTATTGAAATATTTTCAAAAATATAGAGGTCATTCAATACATACACAATTTATACTGAAGTAATTAAAAGTTTATTTCATAATTAACAATTTGTGACACGCAAACCTATGTCTCATAGCTTTATCAATGGTATTTTAGAATCTTGATATCATCTTTATGATATTCTTTCTTTTAATCTTATATAAACTATCAAAATGAAAGCTATATTTTCACGTTCTGATTGATATCAGCTCTATATAAAATGACAGGAAATCAAATATTACATTCCTCGATGTGTATTGTTTTTGACAGTTCAGAGGTTAACAAACTGCTGTTGAATTTGAGCTCCTATTACATAGGCTTCGCAACATCTATTAAGATGAAGAAAAAAAACATTATACAGCATTCGAAAGTGATACATTAAAGTAGCAATGCTTCCTTGCAATAAAATTAAAATAGCCTGGTGGAAATTGCTAGTAAAGGCAACCTCAACGATATACAACATATTATATTAAATAAAACAAATAAATCGTGTCTTATAAGTGAACAATGTATTTCAGTTTTGCTAAATATTTAACCACACAATTTAACATAATAATATGCAGTGTCATAATTAACAACGTTATCAATGGAGTCATAAAGATAAAACAGTCAAAAGAGTTTTGTTAGTGTTGAGATAAAAGACAATATAATCATAGTGATAGAATCTCCATAGAACTGAAAAGAAAATGAGTAAATAATAATTGAGTCACATTTTAAATGCTCATTTTGGCTTTTAGCGCAGGTAGCAGGTAGATATTTATTCCTTCATTATCCTTTTCTTATCCACCATCAATTTGTGTGTCCAGTATAGGGTATACACTGTAGGGTATACACTATAGGGTATACAATATGGGGTGTACAATACAAGGTATACAACATTGGTTATACATTATAGGGTATACAATACAAGGTATTCAACATTGGTTATACAATATAGGGTATACAATATCGCGTGAAGAGTGCCTTACCGTATACCTTACGCAACATTTGCAACGACAGCACTGGCTAGATCCCAGACATATTTTGCTTTTTTTATACTAAACGTCATGTAATAATAAGCATATCTCTGTACACACTTTCATCAAGTGGCTTAATTAAGTGTATGTTGATCAGGAATGTCATATTTTTTCACGACTGTGATTTCAGCTAGCTGGTGTAATGATCAACGGTATCTTGACTCCGGATGCAGTACCTGGTGCTATAGCAAATATGAAAAAATCAACAAATGAAAGTTACAAAAAAATGGACTACATGTTTCTAATGCTGTTGCTTGAACTGGATATTTTCAATAGGTATTTTTCAAAAGAATTTTCTAACATAACGCTATGCGATCAAAAAAGAAACAAATTTACTCCTCGTTAGCTTGGCCCGATGCAGAGCTGCATCTGCACTGATCGTTTAACCATTCACTGTGGTGCTTAAAGACAAGAAAAATTGCTTGCTCAGATACTTCGTTTAAGTGATATTAAATATCCTGTGTATCCATATACCCCCAAACCTCTTTTTGTGCGATTTAAAAAAAAGGGGTTTTTTTTAATACAAATTTTTATTTTTTTAAATATATATTTTTGGGACTTTTTCAATTACATATGTATGTAAAACCATAATTAACAGCGCGTTGCTCACATACTATACATTCAAAATCCAGTGTTTCAACTGTTTATTACAATGTGACCTTGACATGTTATAAAAATAATTATTTCTAGGTTCGGCATCAACAGAGCAATGGAATGTAGACTTCTTTCATCGACAAGAGAGTATCGGGGCACTGGGCTGGGTAAAATTCTGGTTGATAAACTAACAGAAATGGCAAAAGACTTAGATTATCCAGTAAGTTATCTCATAATTAAGTACAGTGGAACCCCGATCTTACGTTCTCGCATTATACGTTTGCCCGCGTGTTGCGTTCATTTTCTATAGTCCCGGGATTTAGTTCATATTTAAAACTTTCCCGCATTCACCGTTTCTCGCATTAATCGTTTGTTTTATACAGTCCCTTGAAAAACGTAGAATCGGGGTTTCACTGTACTATTTAAAAAAAAATAGACATCCACGTATTGTGACAAAAACAGCTTTCCCAATTATATTCCGTCAGAAAACTATTTTACATACTGTAACCCATTGGATCCCAGACCATTTTGGAAAGTGTTGGTTGCAAGCAACGGTTGTCTTTATTTTATTATTTATCTCAGCTAATATTAACTTATCAGTGTTCATTTTTGATGTATAATGTAGTAAGTTGTTGTTTTAGATTGGTTGTAAAAGCATAAAACAAATACCGTTTAAGTGTGTTAAAAAAACTGACCCAGTAGAATTAAAAGGGTTGAGAATGCTATTTTTTTCTTCTGACATATCACTTAAATAATGTTTAAGGTCAAGTACCAAGCACATAAAAATGTTTGACAAATGATACATAAATTAAGCATGTCAGCATAATAGGCAATAATTTTGCTTGACCAATATTTTTTAATCAATAAGCAATTCATGATCCAGAAAATATGTTAATAAATCTTACCACAATTTTAATATTCTAACAAGAACTTTATCTTGTTCCCAATGCCATTTTGGTGCACTGATCACTTCTCACATCACCATATCAGTGCCAATGTGTACTTTGTATTGGTTAAGCCGTTGATATAGTTTATGCTCTCACTGGTGATTGAAAATTTATATCAAGCAAATCTTAAATTTCATGTTCATGTAGTATAAATAATGTTAACGGTGGACAGTTAAAACATAAAAATTTATGAATACCTACCGTTAATAAATGAATTACATTTTATCATGATTTTCAATAGTTAATACATTAAAATAAATACCTATTATTAAGACAAAGTCATTAACATTTGGGAGGAGTTAAACGTGACTGTTTTCATCTTCCGACATGCTTTGTCAATATGGTAGCTGTGTACATATAATTTGAAATGGTAAAGATGTCAATGAAACTTATTTTAATAACTAATATATGTTTTTTCAAATGTGTTGATTGTGCACAGCGAAGATGTGAAATATCTGGATATTTTTGCTTTCAAGCCTAAAAATTGCTATAGTTGTGTTACTAAGTGTGTCATGTCAGTCATGTATTGCGCTTTTGCATTACTCAGTTACACAACAAACAGAATAATAGTTATGAATGATTTTGTGTCGATCTTTTATCTTTGCCATAATTCTTTGTTTCTTAATAGATGATAGTCGGAGAAGCTGTAAACAATCATCTATGGAAACTATTAGTTTCTGAAGGTTGGATTATGCTCAGAGAATTGCCGTACAACGATTACATTGACGAAGCTACGGGAGAGTCATTATTTAAAGTTGCTCCTCCTCATCACATCCTGGGAGTGTGCGCCAGGATTATTGACAACAAGTGAGATTGAATTTTTTTCTTTGCATTCATGTTCTTGTTTTGATTCATTTGGCCATTCTTAAAATTTCTGGAATTTAGTTGGGATTAAAAACCGGAAATAGTTTTTGACTCTTTTTTTTACTTACATTATGGTAGGACCTAGGTAATAAACATTATATTTAGTTTTTGATTTCATTATAATCAACAATTATACTTTTTATGAGCTAAGAACCTCTACAATTAACTTCATTCACTATTTTGGGTAAAAATAGTTTAAAGATTTGAATATTTAAAAAGTTAATATTGTTTTTGTTGCAGGTGTAAATCTAAGGACCCACTGCCTCTTCCAAATCCAAAGATATATTACCCAATCAAAATGGATTAGTTATTAATATAAATGTATACACTATATTTGAAAATTATTAAATTGTGATAATAAACATTACATAAAACATAATGTAGTATGGATTTTGTTTACGCAGTATTTCATCTTGTAAGTCATGTACAGTCAGACATCAACGTGGAACACATACTATCAGACTTGAATGATGTAATCAAAAAGAAGACATTGAATCTTCTTTTTCTCTACTATATTAGATATATGTAGATTAAAGTTAATAATCTAAATCTACAACTTAAAGGAAAATGAAAATGAATTTTACACTTTGAATCAATTTTAAACTCATATTTCTTGATGACATTATAAAGTTAAATTAGTTTAAAATAGTTTGCCAGCTGTGCATAGTTTATTTTCGCAATCAAGATATTCAAAAGGTCAACAACATCAATATGAATACATGAAATATCATCAACTAAATCTCCTTACAAGTAAACAGCCATAAATACTTTACCTTAGAGTTGTTGTCAGGATGATAATAATACAACACATTTTAGTTTATTTGGTTTATAAAATTTTATTAAAAATTAAAGATATAAAGTAATGTGTCATCTCCTCAGACAAATAATACAATAATAATATAATAATTTCTGAGTAAGACTTTTGAGCACAGTTATTATTTCCATCGGCTTAAGTTTTATAGAGAGAAGAATATTATTTATAAATGAGTTTGGAAGCAGGTTAAAATTTTGGTTGGATAATGAATACAGCCATAGATGGAATGTGTAATTTTATATTGAAAATTATTGCATTCACTTCTTGAAGTTGGCGCCATCTTTCATCCACTCTTCAATCTCTTGTACTCTGAAAAAGATAACATACATATTTAAAAGACGATCCAATAATTTTATGGAAAATAATTTGAATTTTATTAAAGAACATCAAATGCACTTTAACAGTTGAATGTAGAACTTGGTTGTCAAAACAACGTTGTCAATGTGAAATATATTTCTTATAAATTTTAAAAATATATTTGGCATTATAGCTTATGCTAATGTGCCAAATATGTTTAATTGTGAAAGTCATACGAGATAAATTAAATGATAGATAATGAATCAGTAGTGAACCACTCAACGATAAATTAAATATATCGACATTTAAAGCAATACTGTTTAAAATCATTAAAGCTCTTCCTAATGGCATCCCCATTAGCGGGCTGGTTCTACACCTTGAAAGAACAAACCACTCATGTTCATAATTCCTCAAAAAATTATCAGCAACATTCAATTTAACATTCTCAAGAATTTTTGAAATGCAATTTGTTTGTTTGAATGAAATGCTTAACAAGTTGGCAGTGTAATATGATTTCATCTTTATATCGAGTGTAACTTTAGATTTATAATATGAAATAGTACTTACGTTCTAGGCACAAATGTCAAGTCTTCAACTCCAGTTTCAGTAATGAGGACATCGTCTTCAATCCTCACGCCTCCTGTCCCTCTAAAGGCGGCCAGTCGTTCGGGATTGAAGAATATGGACTTCTTGGGGTTTGCCATCGCTTCATCAAGTAACTGTAAACAAATACCGACAATATAAATAAAATCACTTTTAGTTGCATTTATTGTTGTGAGTTTTATAAAAATAAATCAGCACAGATTCGCTAACTAAATTTTAAGCGGTTCTATTGACTGTCATTTAATTGTTTTTTTATTTAGTTAATATTCAAAAAAAGTGTGTTCTCTGAAAACAAAAGAATACAGAAAGTAGTTTTCAAATTTCAAAAATCAAACTCTTACAGCAGGTTGTCATCTCATATTATATGTGTACCACCAGTTATCAGTAATTTTTGGTCATCTCAATGCTGTGCCAAGCTTACCAGAGGAGTACAACTTTTTCGAAGAAAGGTAATTACCGCATCGATGAAATAACACCCAGGCTCGATGGTGAGAACCATGCCAGCTTTGAGAATCCTCGCCATACGGAGAGCGCTCAGCGGTGCCTGTGGTCTTTCTGGACAGCCCTCTAAATATCCACCAACGTCATGGACATCCAATCCAAGCAAATGACCCAAGCCGTGGGGTTGAAGAACACCATGGATTCCAGCCTTAAGGGTTAAGATTAAATTCTTACATTTAGTGATTATGATTGAAAACTTAAAAAAGAAATGTATTGATACATACACTAAACAAAGATTGTAATGTAACACTGTAATAAAATTGTTGTGTTGTGGTTTATAAAAAAATTAACCAGTCTTGACCTTGAAGGTCACAAAGTGACACAACACAACATATCTGGCATTTTTGTTTTCAATATTCTGAGTTGATTTTTGGCTTTAATTAATATTTCAGGGAATATTATATAATTCATTCTTTCATATGTGATTTTGTCTTTGAGATCAATGCATTCATTGTTTATGAATAATCAGTCTTTAATAATTATATTTATTTCATAGTCAATAAGATACCATTGTACAATCACAAGAGTGTGATGTAATGAATTATATATGTACCTACTGTAAAAGTCTCCTAAATATAATTTATTTGAACCCTTTTAATCCCTGCAAGTTTATGCGAAGAGTCCCAGAGGCCCAGAGACTTATTGACAGCATTTGTTTTTTTAAATTGTTTGAATTTTGTACTTTTCCTTTACATTTTTACATTTTTACATTTTAATAGCCATTTAACTTAGTGATCTACTTATATTTTTGTATATAAACGATACAAACTGTTTAAAGTTCTATATAAAGACTACTACGTGCATCCGTGCACTTGAAATGCTTGAAGATGCCGAAAGGCGAAACCCGGGTCGTTAGCGACAAAACTCATGGAAAAGTACAAAATTCAAACAATTCAAATTTAATATCTTTTTTATTTTAAATAAAAAAATATTTGGCATTACAGCTTACGCTAATGCGTCAAATATTCTTAGTTGTGATAAGTCATACGAGATTATCTCGATGGTAAATAATGTATCAGTTGTGCACAAAATCAACAATAAATAACATACACCCAGCCCAAGATCTCTTTTTTTTCAATTGAAAAAATCTGACCTTGCCGGGGATTGAACCCGGGCCCCCCGATTGCTAGGACAAAGCTCTTGCCACTAGACCACTGGGACAGACCTACTGAATTTCATCAAGCACCCTCAGTCTAAATCCTTGAGCATTTGTTTTATTTCTTCATTTATATGCTTTTACAATTTATTTCAAACAATTAATAACTTATTACACATTATCATAAAGTGACACATTGTCTCATATTTTAAAATTCCAGAAGATTCAAGAAATTTCCAACCTTGGAGTATTATCCAGTCATTACGCCCAGAATTAACAGTATTTCTATATAGAGAATATTCAAACCTTCATCATATCATCCACTTCGCCTTTTAGAAGACCCCCATCTCGCAAGTACTCCAACATCTTTCTATTGGCGAGCAAGTGCATATCGGGCCAAGCAACACCTGGTTTAGAAGCACTGTAAATCAAAACACCATTCCCTTTTAATGATATGTCAGGTGATATTAAATGGAGATTTAATGACGGTTAACTAAATATGACATTAGTGAATTTGACTATATTTAACACAGATTTTGAAGGTAGTTATTGGACAGATAATGTTAGTAGATCCACAAATGATGCATATGGCAATTGTCAACCAATATGCCATCCACCGGTCTGAACTGTTAACCTCATCGGATACATTCCTCTTATTGTATCTAGGGTAAATAGCAAATCATTCAGAATACTTTCTGCATGCTATGGACAGCGAGTAATTCACAATTCAATTCATATAAAAACCTTTGGCTTTCAAAATTCTAGCGGAAAATTCTAAAATTTGTCTGAAGAAAAAAAAAATTATCCCGCTCCCATGAGGAAGCATATGGCTGTCAAATGGAGGTATATAAACATACTTTTTTTCTGGGGGACTGATTGTTTATCAGTAGAGACCCGTATTTTGGGCATCTTGCCATAAATGCTAAAATTCGGAATAAATGTTAATAGTAAATTCGTAAAATATGCGAATAGATGCTAAAATGACACAAAAATATGCTTAGATGTATGTAATGTGGATGTAAATTTGGTTAAAATCATCAAAATTGTTTATTATTTGAAATTAAATTCTTAATAAAAAAAGATGCTAATTGACGCTAAAATTTAACATTTATAATGGCCAAAAACGCTAAAATGGAAAATGAAAATTGATTAAAATAGATGCACAAAATACGTGTCTCTATTAATCAGTCACTAAACCTCTCTTTCAGTTTGATGAGAGTAGGGATAGAAAGGGTAAGACTAAGATAGGACTAGTGACTAGCTCTTGTTACGCCGCAGGATGGGTGGGAGGGAATCTTTACACAGCACAAACATTTTCCTGCATATTATAACCTCAAATATAAGATACAGTTTTTGATATCACACAAATAAATCCACATGGATCTTCAAATATTATAATGGTTTGAGTACATTCTAAATTAGCAATAATAATGGAACACATAACATAGGTGATAGCATATGCGAGAGGAACCTAGAGTAGAAGTGCTTGTTGAATAGCACTCAGTCGTATATAGTAGAATAGTATTAGATTTGGATATAGATTGATATTGAAGGAATATGACACACTTACTTCATCACAGCATTTCTGGCTTCTAGCACAGCGTTGTAAATCAGTTTTTGATCTTCGGTAAATTTGCCGTTAGCAGGGAATGAGCATGTAATATCTGCGGCATATCCTCCATAGTTTGCACCCATGTCAAACAAGCTGCAAACAATAAATTAAAAAATTTAATTTTCTCCCTACTAAACGAATTTACAAATATACTAACAACTAAGATTTCAAAAATGTATTTATCAGTGTTGATATTACATACACACATGAAGGTTACCAGACCAAATAATGCAAACTTATTTGAATGAAAGAAATCTTATACATATTAGTTTAACACTCTTAACTCTATTTATTTTTGAATATCAATTTTCAACACACCACAATCAGGTGTCTAAACGTATGAAACACAAGCAGTCAATGGGTTAAGTATCTTAAAGAAATTATAAAAATATCCAACAAATACATAGTTATTATAAGTTAATTAAAAGAAAACTTTGAAATTCAACTCAAAGTGTCGCTAGATTTGTTTTTCCTTGTGGAGGAACAATTTCTATCTAGCTAGCATAAGATTTTTAAATACAATACAGACATTAAGTAGAAGTATAAATCACAAATATAATACTCAAAATAAGAGTGAGAAGATACAAATATTAATAATATTAATAAATTGTGTGTGATGCAGGAATCTTAAATGAAATTTTAAAGCGAAGAGAAACCTATCTTGTTTAAATGTTAAAATTCTTAACCATCTTAAAGAATTTAAGAATGTGAATTGCAAATATATGCTTGGTAATTAATATTTTAATTTGAATAGTTATCAATTAAGGAAATCTTCATTTCTTCTTACAAAGTGTTAAATAGTACATAATTCAGGAGAATAAACTGTTAAATTCCATCAATATTTTCTTGACAACCTAACCTGTTCATAAAATGCTTATTATTTAACTAATCATTCAAAGAAAGTGAATGACTTTAGAGCAGTGACTTCCTTGGTTCTTATTTTTAATAGAATCTTTACACGCAGAACAAAACGCTGTAACATTTTTACGTCACTTATATTATGAGGTTAGCTATGTATGTAAGTCGTTTTGTTAAATGCATATATTGTAATATAAAAGATTTTGGTTTGAAAAATGAATGCTCAAATACTATAAGAGAAAGATTAGAAGACATAAGGGAAAGCATACCACATATCACTTGCTTTAATGAGCCTGCTGTTTGGAGCTCCCGAATGACCATAATGCAATACTGCTGAGTTTTCTCCCGAGCCACAGATGCAAGTGTATGAAACATGGCGGCAGCCCCCATTTTCATAGCAATAGCCCAAGAAGACTGACTCGCATTGATATTCCGTGCGATCCGGCCTGGCGTATAACATAACCTAAAACAAACAATAACTATGATAAATACTACTTGTACCAACATTTATCAACCAGAAAACAGGAAAACGTACTGCATCATAATTTTCACTTTTTTCAGTGTAGCAATATCGTGGAGTTTTAATCGTTTAAAGCCTTTTCTCAAAGAGCTCGCGATCCGATTAGGGATAGCTGAAGCAAACTTCAATTCAATGCAGAAAGCCTGGGACTCACGGTTGTACTTGGTCAGAACCAAGTGCCAATTATTCAACGCATGCATACTGACTGTGCTGCTTTAAGGTTGCGAGTCATGGCACATTACAAAAGCACAGGGTAACCGTATACTGTGCTTCTAAAACAGATGCCTGCGGCGAATATTAGGAGTACGGTGGTTTGACTTTGTCAAGAACACAGAGGTAAGAGAGCGGACAAACCAGCCTCTTATTACGTCCAAAATAAAAAGACAACGATGGATCTGGCTTGGACATGTGCTGCAGATGCCCCAGGGGGACCTGAATCCTGTCTACCTCTTCTATCAACCTGATGGATCCCGACACCCCGGAATGCCTTTGATGACCATCCATAGGATGTACTCAGGAGAGCTACGGGATGACCTGGGAAGAAGGGAGGAAGTTGGCGGGCGATAGGGAATCCTGGAGGCACTGTGTGGCGGCCATAAGCTCCGAATAGGGAGCGGATATGGAAAAAAAATCTTCAGGCATTTCAAGTGGACGTATGAGCTTAATTTGACAAAACTCATGGAAAAGTACAAAATTCAAACAATTCAATTTTAGATATTGTAGTTCTATCAAGTTGTTGACAGAAATCTGATTCTAGTGTCAAATGCAATTCCAACAAATTTTCTGATGCCAATTCCATTGTGTTGATTGAATTGACATTGACAACAGTGTAAATACGACAATGCAAATGAATATTTATTTATCTAATAGTATTGTATAATGAAATGGTACATTGCACATACAATAACAAATTACGGTTTTATGAAAGAAATATCTATATCAAAATACACTTAAGTATATTTTGAACCATAAAGAGGAACTAAAGAGTCAATCTGCTTTCAGATAAACCTATAGGCTATTCAATTTTTACAAGCAAGACAATGTCGAATCATATAAAGATGTGTATTTTTGTTTTTAAAAACACAAACTATACAGAAAATTTATTCTTGCATGATTGTTATATATGTAATTATTTTTAGGTTTTTTTTTCTTTCAAAATAAACACAAACATATGCAACAAGTGTGATAGTATGAGTCAACAGTGTGATCATTTTTTCAATGTGGTAATAAATGGTAATTATCTCGTGTTCATTAAAACATGCCATAACAGTATGTCTTTTTATTTTGTCTGTAATATAAATATACAAATGTATATATGTGTGGCCTAATGTAAGAATTACCTATGTCAAATATTCGAGTTATTCAGTATAGGCAATTGTTTGTTATTACAAATATTTTGGCAATATGTTTCTGAAAGTTTATTGAAATTTATGGTATCTATGTAGTCTATAACAGTGGTGATTTTTCGTAGTATAACTGCTTAAGTGAACACAGACACTTCTTACACTAATAAATATCCACTTCTGATCATGTACATACATAGACATGAACACAGACATGGGACATTTCTTGATGCAAAGCATACTGCAACATTAATTTGACAAAAAAATTAGCTGTCCTTATATTTGTTTGTCATACCTTTTTAGTCTCTGTATAAATAACACAGTATTGTTGTATTCAGTTGAAAAAACTCGAGATAAGCAAAACCGGTCCTGATTCATATAAATTTTATGTGGAACAAGTACAAAAAATGTCTTTTCATGTTTTAATTCATGCCATTTAAACAAGTATTGACAGTGAACATATTAAAAGTGATATTTCATTATTTTTAATTTGTATGACAGGGATTTCTAACATACAAAAAAAAAGAGTATTCAAAACCAAATGGCCAAAATCTGACATAGGCTCTTCTAGCATTAAGGTTATGATATTATTAAATTTGAATTGTTTGAATTTTGTACTTTTCCATGAGTTTTGTCGCTAACGACCCGGGTTTCGCATTTCGGCATCTTCAGGCATTTCAAGTGCACGGATATACTTGAACTATAATGAAATTTGATATTGAAATTCCATCAAGCACCCTCAGTCGAAATCCTTAATTGAGATATAAGTTTGAGGTAGACTATTCAAAATGTTCGTGGAAAGACAATTTATACTGCAATCTATAGCACAATTTAATAATATAAAACATTAACGTTCATTGACTTGACATTCGCACTTCCAAGCATTTAGGTCCAGATATGATATACATATATCATTAAGGATTTAAAAACAATACCTTTTTATGTGCATCAGAAGACACTTTCACAACATATCGCATCACCTCAATCTCCATGGGAGTTTTGATGACTCGCCTAGAAAGTATAACATTAGAAATGAGTCAAATAATGAAATGAGACACAATCATCAGTAAATAGCATTGCGTAAGATAGAAAAGGTAAGAAATTCATTACCAATAAATACAAAGCAAAATACTTTCATATACTTACAGCTCAGAAATAATGTGGTAAAGAGTGGCATTATCCACAGTGAATCTGAAAACGAAAGAGATAATTATTTTGGGTAAGTCCATTCAGGTTTAAAAGTATGTTTTCAAACACTTAAATACAGTAAATTAACAATATTCTTGATTGAATTGGCAATTACTTGTCTAACAAGGACTATATGAATTGCTTTAACCACAAAGAAGAAGTAAGACGGTGTACTGCCTATCTCTTCTAGGCCAGTATATATTATGCACATATCGCTCCTACCAAGCCAAATGTAACATTTTAGTGAGTTAAATATGAGGTTAGGTTCACAAATATGCACGGACTTCCAAACATATGGTCTTAAAAAATAACTCCAATACATTGAAAGGAGTGGTAAAAGTTGTTCTAATTAACACAATATGTTTTGACTATTTTTATTCTCCAGAAAAGTAGCGACTTGTCACTAACGCCCTTTCGGCTTTGAAGGATTGATATAAAGATAAATTAAAATTCGTTGAAACATAGCTCTGACGATGGCGTAAAACGGAAACAGCTATCATTATGAGCAAACATTGCCATTTTTATGCTGAGTGGAATAATTCAATATACCGTTTTGTTGATTGCCTATATATTTTCAAACTTAACCAAATAACTATTCTCTCACATTCATTGAACAAAATTATTGAATAAAAAAATTACAAAATAGCCCAGTTATTTTTAATTTCATTTAACACAATTGTCTCGGAAGCACTAAATTGTGCTTTTGCTAATTAGCCATCAAATGCGAAATGACTTGTTAATCACCAAATTAATTAAAAGGGCATGTAAACAAAGTGTTAAAATCAGGGCTGTGGAGTCGGATAAGAGTCAAAGATGGAGTTATTTTCGCCAATCGCAAGAATGGTGCGGCGTTGTCGTCGGAGTCGAAAATTTTGAAAAGTTCAAACTTTTTATTTTTGCATATAATATGTCAAATTTGGCTTTAACCGCATCGATAGGGTTAATATTTAATTGAATACACTTAAATAGGAAAATTAGGGGGGAAATGTGACAAACTTTAACATTTGAATATTCAATATACTGTTTTGTTGATTGTCGTGCTTTTATTTTCAAACTAAACCCTGATGGTAAGCCTATCGTTAGGTATACAATTCATATCGCATACAAAATCTTTACTATAGGTGTAAAATTATAAATTGACCGATTTTGAGGGCGCCACCATCGCGTGAGTGATGTGCAATACTCAATCAAATTTGTTTATTTACTAACATTTTTTATCAAATACAAAAAACCGGACTTTTGCAAACCAGCCTTGGTTAAAATGAACATCTACAATGTTTGAAAGTATTAAAATTATTCATTTAATATTTTTATTAATCCTACAATTGCTTAAGCAAAACTTTAACATATAATTAAATGTGTTATAAAATTCATAAATCAACATGTGGTAATTATTTGTGCAAAGTCAGTACCTTGAAACTTTATATATTTAACTTTTACAAGAAATATTGTATGTATGTATAATTGTTTGCTTAGCTTGTGCTACAGTACATTTAACTACATGGCTGACATTGTAATAACCTCTTGGATTGCATCTCTTCTGTCTTTTGCACCAGGGGTCACCAGACATTTTGAGAAACGGGCCGGATTGAATTTTTTTTTAACTTGGCGGGCCGGATGACAAATAAATTCGTGTTGAAATCCAATTAGAATATTAATTTATATAGTCTAATATAATTATATAATGTAAACAAATATAATTTCTTATTATTATTACCTAATATAATAATATTGTTATCTAATTGATGAATTGAAATATATAGTTGTGAATTCACAACCAAATCATAAAATTTAAAAAAAAAATAAAAAAAACATTTTTGAATAATTTATTTTCAAAAATCGAGAATTTTTGGAGGGCCGGATGAAAATCTTTGGCGGGCCGTAGTTTGGTGACCGTTGTTTTACACCTAAAGTCTCTGCATCCCTTATTATTTTGTCCTAAATATAATTTAAAAAATCATAGTTTGCTTTTTTACATTTATTGTTTATTCTTGCTGGTCTTTTGAAAAATATAAATCATGAATCTACTGAACACTTTTAAGAACATTTCTAAATACTTACTCATCGATTCCGTCAAAGGCAGCTTCCTTACTCACTAAGCTGCTGTCTGAGTTAATTCCATACTAAAAGTAATACAAATAACAAATTAAATATTTAGTATAAAAAATATATATTTATCTTAACCCTTTGCACTCCTCAATATATTAATTTTTCTTTCCAGCAATTCCTCAATAGATTTAAAAAATTGATTTACATCACAGGGTTTGCGTATGTATTAGCATGGTAAAACTAAATACCGAAAAATATACCACAATATGACATGTTACAAACTTTAACTAAGGCGCACAATCCAATAAATACAGTTTAAGAAATAATTTAAAATTAGTAAAAAATACGTTACATATGTATGTGTTAACCTTAAGTAAAATTAAAACATTACTACACAACAAATCTATTACAAGGCATTTTGGTCAGGGCACATTGCAATATATATATTATGTCAATAGATATAAGACTGCCTTGAGACATTATGTGTGTAACGTGTGGGATAAATAATATTTACGTAAACTGTAAATAAATCGTTATTATAATTAACAGATAATAAAATGCTGGTTATAATACAAACATCCTATAAACTGATAAAAACAGGATATATTATATACATATATATATACATAGGCTTACCATAATTTTGAAGCTCTAAACCAGGACAATTGGTTCAAATAATTTTGAGATCGATTTGGCCGTACAGTCAGAAGTTTTGAAGCGCGTTTCATCGTGATGCGATACAAAATACCAAAACAGCCAGGAAAATCAAATCGGGACGAATAATAAGCAGGGCTGTGGAGTCGGAGTCGGAGCAGTGGAGTCGCGGCGTTTTAGCCGGAGTCGAAAATTTTGAACTATTTATTCATGCATATAATATATTTAAAATTTGGCTTTTGGTTGGATTGGTTGGTTGATATTTAATTGAATACACATAAATAGGAAAGGTAGAAAACAATCGTGAAGAAATTAAACATTTTTTAGTCGGAGTCGTATTTTTGGTCAATACTGAAGTCGGAGTCGTGCTTTTTTATAACGACTCCACAACCCTGATGGTAAGCCTATCGTTAGGTATAGCAATCTCGACATATCGCATACAAAATCTTTACTATAGATGTACTATTATAAATTGACCGATTGTGAGGGCGCCACCATCGCGTGAGTGATCTGCAATACTCAATCAAATTTGTTTATTTACTAACACATTTTTATATGCAAACTACAAATGAAACAAAATCTTCATGTAAATATATTTTTATTAAAACAATATAACTTCGAAGGCATTTAAATGTATTTACTATATGAGGACAATTTTAGTTCCGAATTTGAACGGCGTTCAAGTTATGATGGTAGATCTATAGCAAATACAAATATGGCCGAATTATCAGTTTAGATTTAGGGCACAGATTTGGTCATCAACTCATCATTCGTAAATGATTAAATTCTAAGTATTTGTGTCAACTTACCAGCGTCAACAGTTTGCTGGGATTTTTCCTCTTGAGGATGTCTTTGATCTGGAAGTGGAAAAAAACATATTCAACAACAGATAATAATATAAATATGTTGTCAACATATTAACGGTGAACAGGAAAAATTTGTATTCAATTGACGGAATCGATTGTTAATTTATTGTCAATAATAAATTGATAAAATAATAATACAGCGTTTCACTAAGTCTATTTACATGTATTGTCTGGGTCCGTGGTCGAGTGTCAACGTCGTTGGCTTCGGTTGCGTAGTCCACAGGTTCGAATTACGCCCAAACCTCTTACTGTGCGAACCTTTCAAAGTTATGCGTTTTTTTAAATGCAATTTTTGGGAATATAAAAACGCACATATGTAATAACGTATTAAACAGCGCGTTTTTCACATACTGTACGTGCAAAATCCAGTGTTTCACCTGTTTATTACAATGTTTCCTTGACACGTGCGTCCTTGTACATGTTATGTTCCCATATTAAGTTATAGCTTGTGCGATTTTCCGCGGAACGCATCTACCGCACAAAAAAGTGTATATGCACCACTTTGCAAGAGCGCATGCAAGCGGTATGCTAAAAAATGCCATATTGAAAAAAAAATAGACATTACAACTGACTGAACCTGTTGTTCTTTGTTCGAATTTATGTTCTACAAGCTTCATTTCAATTAACCAAATGTTCGGCTGTTGCTCCTGCGACACTCCTGGTTTACATTTTTTTCCGTACTGACTGATTATAACAGTGACGAATGGCGGAATACAAGCTCTTCCTATTTTAGGATATGATACATCAAAATCACCGCAAGCGAAAATATGACCTTCACAATGACGTAAATTATAGTTACACCACTGATGTCAATATGTAGGTAAGAAAGCGAAATTTGCATTGATTCTAGACCAGCGGCTCCAAATCATTTTTATAGACCAGACCCATAAAAATAAAAACTAACAATGTCAGACGATAAAATATTTCGTATGAACATTACAAGGGTGCTTTATGTTTGTGGCGAAATGTGAGGGTGTGGGAGGGGGTGGTACGCACTTTTGTGCGATGCCATTTTTTGAAAGGCGGCCAAAATATACTTGTGCATCAGACATCGTTTTAAATTCAACTATTGGTCACAAATGACTACAAAATATTGAAATAAATAAAAAAAAAATGCAGCACACGCCAAAAATAAGTTGCAGAAAATGGCACGTTTAAAAAATCGGGTAAAAAAACTCCGACTTTTAAAAAAAAAATATATTTAAAATTTAATTTCTTAAATTATTCTTTCTATGGATTATGAAAATAAAATAAGAAACAGATATATGAACACATGCATAATTGTATTCACTTACATGAGTTGAAACCAGTTTTCGTTATCATATTCTGATGAAATATTCTACTAAGAGTACGTACCTATATCAAATTATTTATATAGGTAACAAATGTAAAGAAAATATTTTAAAGTAATTGAGAATTTTGACTATCTATGTAATTTAAGTCGTGTGAAATTTTTACTTTTCTATGAGTTTGTTTTTACAAATGTTTTAATTAAAATTTGAATTTGGTACTTTTCCATAGTTTTGATGTGTCCAATGCTTTAATTATAATTTACTCACAATTAATTACAAAATTCATTGAAATCCATTAACATCAAAACATTCGCTATTTCATCCAGATTACGATAATGACAATTTAGCTGAATGTTCTACTTGTATTCTTATCTTATATATAAAACCGAAACGGCGTATGTGTATGTATGTCTGTGGGTTTGTAATTCTCTTTTGCATTGTTGGTCATTAAGTTGCCATAAAAATGAATATGAAAGAAAATATGTTTGAATTTTTATTGGCGAAGACATTTAGTCAAAATGTAATAAATTAGTCTTCTACTGAAAATTTTCCCGGCTTTTATTATTAATAATAATGTTCATTATTTACGTGAAGGTATTATTTGACATTTGTTTGACAGCAAATTAAATTTTTTCCTTGAATTTGGACATTTTAATGGGCGAGAATGGGGCTGTCATCAAATTAAATAAAGTTTGTGATTTTATTTTAACTCTATTTTGGATGTTAGATTTTGTGATATAATTATGTCGAATGATATAACATTAAATAATTATTGGTCGCTTAGTCCGAGCGACGCCGGGTAGCAATACTAGTATTGTATAAAAGCAATACAATCTATTTAGTACGCGTCAGTTAAAGTTCATTCGTGCACTTGAAATGCCAGAAGATGTCGAAAGGACAAAAATGATTTTTTTTACTATGTCCTCTCCTAACTTGGAGCATATGGACTCCTCGCTCAACCTCTCTTTTTTGAAGAGAGTAGGTAAGAACTAGGACAGGGCTAGTGTTAAGCTAATCGCTGTCACTATGCGTCGCTCTTTGGGATCGGAAAGGTGGACAGGGATTTTTAACAACACAAACACCCATTGCCTCTGAGCAGAATCGATTTATCGACTGAAAAAATCTGCTCGTACCGGGAATCGAGTCCGACACGGAAGCCAACGACGTTGACCACTGCATCACGGACCGGAATGAATTACAAAATTCAAACCGATTCAAAATTTTCAAGTTAGCTTATTATATTGCTTTTATGTTGTGAGTGGAAAAGATTGAAAAAAAATATATATTTGGAATATAAAACTAATTTTCTAATTCAAATTATAAATTCATATAGAACGGAGTATATTCCATTAATAATTATGACCCAGTCAACAAAGGGAAATATGACGGTATTTACTTCGTAAATCTAAAATTGTACCGTATTTTAAGTAAGGGAAACAAAATAAGAAGTCTGACAAAGTTGAGCAAGGGTTGGGCAGGCATTTAATCGATCCCTCGTAAATAGCGTGCCCTTGAGAAAAGCGCGGAAGGCGTGACAGGGTGAGTGGAGAAAGAGGGTTACCGAGTCACAGAGCCGAAATAGGCATTTAAAAGACGATTATTACATGTTTTTATACTGATGTTTTTACTTTAACCATTCCGATTGTTTTAACTGACATTATTTTTTCCTGAAAAGATATTATGTACAAAATTTTAAATAGCTTTGATTATTCCACGCATTGTGTTACTAATTGTGACACGTGTTTTACCTCTTTCAGAGTCATCATCGGACTTAGTATCGCAAATTGTAATAAAGTAATAAAGCATATTGATTCTAATATTTCTAAAATGATCAAATTCTGGAGTATTTAATAAACAATTTAGTAAGACAATACGTGGAATAATCAAAGCTATTTTATATTATGATGAACTTCCACAAAGTTACCGCCGAATCCATCGAAAGACATTATGTAATGTAAAATTAATATTTTTTTAATTCCACAGTCATGTTTTATTAACATATGTGACACGTGTTTTGCCTATTTGAGAAACATCTTCAGACTTATTAAGATTGCCAGAACAATACTTTAATGTTCGCTGGAGGGAAGATACAAGCAATACGAATTACAAAATGTATCACTTCTTTTTGGAGAGTAATATCATTTCGGATCTTTACTAATAATTGTAAAATATTCATAAATAACAAGATATTCAATGTAATTTATTTCATGTCAATTCGATGTTATTAAATTCGTATTTTTTATCACGATGAAATGATTTGCGTACTCTGGAAGACTGTCTTTTGATCATTGTGTTAAAGTCTGACCGATATAATAAGCTTGGCAGTTTTCACAAGAGAGTTATAGAACTATATAGAGTTACTAACCATGTTATGACACATTGAATCAATTATTATTAGTTTAACCGCTTCAGTACCGAGCAAAATGGTCGCATTGATCACGTCTACCGTCCGACTTCTAAAAAATCTTTTTTACAACAAGATTTTTTCTTGAGACAGTGTATTATAGACGGATTTAGCGTTAAAAAGAAAAATATCATAAGAATTGTTGCAGGAAGATTTTTTTTATATATTTTGCAATATTTGCTTTTTTCGCGACGTCTGTACGCAGCGGCCACCAGTGGCCAAACGGTACTGAAGTGGTTGAAGATAGTTGTATATTATCCGTATCGATCAATAACCCAGTTGATCAATCGCTCTTGTTTAGAGAGAATAAGGATAGAAGGGAAGCTGCAACAGGAATATGATTAAGCTGATCGCTTTCGATATGCCACGTTTTTAAGATCATAAAACAAACGTGATATAAAATATAGTGATAGCGTTTCAGGAAACATAACACAAAACACGACAACTTATGCGAAATTACCCAATTCATTGGAATTCATTGACATCAAAACATTCGCTAATTGATATAGAGTGTGACAATTTAAGGGGGTCACCTCGTGTGATAAATTAAGAAAATATTTTTTGTTTGGTTAACCTTGTACAATGGCTGATTTTTCAATATTCGAAGTCGTTGGAAAGTTACTGTAGTTAGACGACAGTTGTTTGAGGGCGGGGCACCGGACCTATTGTGACGTTTCGGCTTGTTACCTGAGACCTTTCAATACACATGTAATTTGTAAGCCAATCAGTCGGAATCATGGAGTCCGTCGACAAACTTTTTTTCGACATCGGTGCTTTTGTAGTGGTGCAAAACACATTGTGATTTGTGGGTTTTAACATGATTTTGAAGTGATAATAAACATGATGATGACATTTCAAACTTCTACATTTCTATTGTTCTTCAAAAAAAATCTCAAAAAAAGCTTAAAAACCGGGGTCACCCCCTTTAATTTATTCTTATATATAAGCGATACAAACTATTACAAGTTCTATCGATGGATTCGGCGGTAACTTTGTGGAAGTTCATTTTAATAAAATAACTTTGATTACTCCACGTATTGTGATACGAATTGTGAGACGTGTTTCGACTCTTTCAGAGGCATCTTCTAATTACTTCTTAATACTTAAGCAAACTTTGCGATAGTAAGTCCGAAGATGCCTCTAAAAGAGGCGAAACACGTGTCACAATACGTAGAATAATCAAAGTTATTTTAAATTTTATATTATTCACAAGTTCATTCATAAAATGCCCGAAGATGCCAAAAGGTGACAAGTTGGCGATAAAACTCATAGAAAAGTACAACATTCAAACGCCTCAAATTTAATATGGCAATTATGAAACAAAAATAGTCCGTTCCTGCAGTTTTTGTATTGATCAAATGAAGAAATGATACGCGCCCCCCCTTGCCGACAGCCGGCATTGTGTGGGGGCAATTCAATTGTGTTGGCTTAGGTTAGCGAATATTTGGGTAACTCGTACAACGCAGAACACGAACTGTAACACCAGACACGAATATCGGTGCGGAATTTCCAGGACTGTGTATTTTTGTAGACTTAGTTTTTTTGGAACCGTCAGAATCGGGGTCGCTGTAAACTAAGCGACTCCCTTTTCACAATACAATATCACTTTTAATGTGTTCACTGTCATTACTTGGTGGAATGGCATTATTTTTATGGTCTCGTTAATCTATTCACAGATAACTGTTCGTTGGACTGGAGTATTCTTCCCGGACTTTGATTAACTCATTACGGATTACGGACATACGGACGGATTTATTAAATGCGCTTACTTTTTTTTACATTCTTAATGATCATTCATACTTAATTGATTTTTGGTGTTATAGTTTGTATTGCTAAGAGGTCTTCGACATTTTAATTATACAGTAGAACCTCGAATATCCGGATTGGTCAAAATAAACAAAAATATTACAAATTTGCTGATATGCACGTGGCGAATTGTGTCCACTGTTAAACGTATGTGATGGAATGAAGTCTTAATATGTTGAACATTGCATTTGTTCAAACTTCTAACAATAAGTCCCATGTAAAATATGGGTCAGTCATCGTCCAAATTCGATACGCATTGAACGTTTGTTTCTTGAAAAATTGATCACGATTTAAATATTTATTTTTAATATTACCGATATGTCAACGAAAAGAAAACGTGTCGTAGTTTCATTAAAAGACAAATTGGATATAATCGATGCTTAAAAACGGTGTGAATCGGGACGTTTTTTGTCTAATAAATATGGTGTCGGAACGTCAACGATCTCGGATATAAGAAAAATAAATTAAAAGACTGTTGCTACATGGCAGCAGAAAGTGAGTATTCTTTAGATGTGTCAACTTTGAAAAAATCATGGGACAAAATTTTGAAAAGACCATTATCAAGTTCCAGTAACGAAGTAGAAAATGATAGAGGAGACTTTGCGGAAGCAATGACACAACTTTCAATATGTGCTAAATGCGACAAAGAAGATATAACCGAGTGGTTAAATTGCGATGTAAACGATTCTGGATTCCAAATTTTGAATGATGACGAAATAATTAAAGAAATATCAACCTCAGAGGAACAAGATCAAGAAGACATAGAAGAGATTTGTGAGCGGGGAGATATTGGTCCTACACATTCTGAAGCTTTTCAGTGTCTAGATATCACCATGAGTGGCCTGAGAGTCAAGAAGAGTACTATTCAAGACAACTTATGTGTCTTAAAAGTATTCGTGATTTGGTAGCATCGAAAAGAAAAGCTAGCTTTAAGCAGACATCGATAATTGATTTTTTCAATAAAAAATGATTTATACTGAATATACTTGTCTTTTCCTGTCAATTATGATTTTTTCGATTTTCCGGATTTTTCCTCATCCGGACTACCTTCATCACCAATCAGTCCGGATAATCGAGGTTCTACTGTATTCTATTTTGTTTGAATTTTGCTTTAATTTATTTGGTAAATTGAAATACCAATTGTTTGTTGGTATGCCTTTTAATTCTTGCTTAACTTTTGTATAAATAAATATCGCTGTTTCGTTGTATTTCTTTTCAGTTGATAATGCTCGCCATGAGTGAAACCAGTTCTGATCCAATAAATTGAATGTGGAATAAGTACTAAAAATGTGTAATTATTTTTATTACAATATCATTAATTAAATGTTTGAAATAATTTAAATAGTGTATTGTATACAAATTAATGACTGTGTAGGTACTAGGGACTCCAATTACTCGTCATCTCAACTACTCGAGTATCGAGTATAAAAATGTAAAAATACTCGAGTACTCGAGTATACTCGAGTAGTTTCAGATGTACCAAAATATTCTTGACATAAAATCTCGTCATCATAAAGTTAAAGCCAACAAAACGGAAGACCGTTTAAAAAAATATTACCTGATCGCAAAATTCACGGGTTCGGCAATGCAATGGTAAAATATTGTGTATATTTTTTTAAATAAGTAAATAAAATTTGGAAAGAGATGTTCATAAGCGACGAACGAGTATTACTCGAGTTTTTTTTCAAAATACTCGAGTATCGAGTACATGAAAAACTCGATACTCGAATTGGAGTCTCTAGTAGGTACGGATCTTAAGAGAAAAAATATTTCTAAGTCGGTTTCTTTTCAGATTATTTTTGCATTTTTGCTCCGTTTATTTAGTATTTTTTTATCATGTCGTTTTTTACGAGACTTCTTGTTATTCAGTTGCTTAACATCTCTCTTTCAAAGATAGAAGTGCTAGAAAGGAGATGAACAGGATAGGACTGGTGGTTAGGTCATCGATCGAACAATGTCTTGTGTTCAGGATCGGATGAGTTTAGACCAGTGTTCTTCAACCTGTGGTCCGCGGACCGGCACCGGTTCGCGTAAACTTTCATGTTTCGAAAATTTTGATCACAAAAAGTAGCAACAGAGAATTGACTGGACGTAAAAATATGTAGCTGGTTGACGGTTGACGTCGGTTCGCAAAATATGTGTCCAATTTTCACCAGTCTGCGAATGTAACAAGGTTGAAGAACACTGGATTAGACAGCACGAATATCCATGTCTCCGAACAGTAATCAATTATTCGGCTGAAAACAGCCCGAACTGGGAAAAGAAGCAACGTCGTTGACACTCGACATTTTTACCACTCTTTATTTAATAATATACACGATCATTAAAGAAAAAATATTTAAATGCATACTCCATTGAAGGTCAACATGACATAGTTGAAAAAAGTATAAACTAACTCAAGATCAATTACCTCGTCCACGTAGAAAACTTCATCGACTCTGTACATATCCTTGAAGTCTTCGAGACTGTGGAGGCGGCCCATCCAGACAGCATAGTTTTCGGGAAGGCGGGGAACAAACAGTGTCGATTTCCCGGATCCTCCTTGAATAGACAAGAAGCATCCTGATTCTTTTCACTCCGCTTACCCACGTGAAGTAGGGATTCCTGGAAGAAATATTGCAATTCTGTTATTTTTTTGTTCAATTTCTGTGTCCTACTCAACATACATACGATAATATGGCATACGAATGAAAGACGCGAACAGGTATGTACGACTTATCTTTGTGGCAAACCAGTGATAAGCAACATGCGGCCCTCAATGGCATATCAGGCGGCCCGCAATGACAAACATCAATTACCTTTTTCGGAACTTTTACGAGACGATGTAATAACAATATAAAACAATAAAATATTCAATTTTATAAAAATATACTAAGACTATCGATATTTCAATCAGGTTTACCTATGCGGCCCTCGAACTATCGGCGAATTGAGTATTTGGACATTCTGCCAAAAAGGTTGTGCATCACTGTTTTAAACGAACTAAGCGTAAATTTAATTAAGTTTGAACGATATCAGCACATTTTTGAACAATTAATAGATATGTAGTATAAAAGTGAATCCAGGTTGGATAATTTTTGTTGCCATTAATAATGTTAAATATAAAACAAAAACTAAATATAAAGAGTTTGGTTGTGCAGCTAAAAAATATAATTCGTATTGTATATAATACTAGCTGTACCCTGCGCGCGTTGCTACGCCAGCAATTGTAGGGGGGATTGGGGGGGGGAAGGGGTGTGCGCCAGAAAGTTTCGCGGAATTGTACTCGAGAAATTTGTAAAAATTCGATATCATTTTTTGGGGGGAAGGGGGTTGTTTGGCGGGGTGGGGTTTGGGGAGCGTATGGGGGGTATGCCAAAACCTTCGAAGAAGTGAACTCGAAAAATTCTTAAAGTTTAAAAAAAAAAAATTGGGGGGGAGGTTGGGGGGGAGGTTGGTAGGTGGTTGGGGTGCACTCAATAAATTTGTAAAGTTTCACATCGATCGGTCGAGCGGTTTAGTAGTCCGTAGCGGACATACATACAGACATTCATTTTTATATATATAGATAGATAGATATATAGATTTCATAGTCATTTGCTTTTTGTCTGCGAAATTTAAACGATTAATGCGGTAAAATGATGCATAGAGACAAGATCGATGCAATCTTTTTTTAGGTGTTTTGTAAGAAATTAATTCAGGACTGCAAGAAATAACGACACATACAGGAAAACGATTATTCGAGGAACGATAGAAGGAGGTTTCACTGTACAGTGAAACATCGATCCTACGTTTTTCAAGGGACCAGAAAAAACAAAGGATAAATGCGGGTATGTTTAAATATGAAATAAAAAAAGTAAATCTTTTGACAAACTTATTTATTTTTATAAACGTTCTTATTATACATACCTATAATATTAATTTTTTAAAAAGGCCATTAATAATATTCGTTGCTTTATTGCAGTTTAGCATTTCAATTTTATCCAGGGCTGTGGTGAAGTCGGTAAAAAAAAGTCCGACTACAGCATTTACCAAAACCACGAACTCCGACTCCAACATTGACCAAAAACACGACTCCGACTCCGACTAAAAAAGTTGAATATCGTCCTAACTTTCCTAATTTTTCTATTTATGTGTATTCAATTAAATATAAACCCTACCAATCAGGCCAATGGCCAAATTTGACATATTATATGCAAAAATAAAAAGTTCAAACTTTTCAAAATTTCCGACTCCGACTCCACAGCCCTGATTTTAACAAAGACACTTCAAATAAGCATATTTTTCTAACATGATTCATCTACATATATTCTATATCCTTGGAGTAGAAAAATATTTTTTCGACACACTTGCGGACTTGCACACTTGGAGGGAGTCGAATGTGTTTATGAGAAAAATATTCAACAAAACAGTCAATCGGGATAATAATTGTGACGCACCGTAATTTTTAGACGAGGAAATCGATAAAATTTGGGGAACGTTTAATGCGGGATTTGTTAACATTGTTCTTATGGGTGTTTGGCCGAGACTAAGCCGAGAAAATGAACGAACCACGCGGGCAAACGGTTTATGCGAGAACGTTAGATCAGGGTTCCACTTTACATATTTTTTTTTCAATTAGCAAGTTTGTGATGATTTGTTTTTCTCATTTTGTTCGGCACGTCGGAAACGGGTTGCAACAATGTGGCGTGCAAATGTGAAGATAAACGTTTCCATTACGGATGAGTGTTCTGCGCACCATATGTTCAAAAATAATATGAAAAATTTAAGTCTCGTACTAAGAATGTTGTAAAGTGTCTTGTATCTGGTGTCAACACAATGTATTCATTCATCTAATGCAGTGGCGTAAGAGGAAATAAATTAAGTTTACACTAAATCAATGCGACAGTACGACACCTTACATTGAAAAGGTTCTAACCAGGGCTGTGGAGTCGGAGTCGTGGAATCGGGGCATTTTGGCCGTAGTCGGAGTCGGAGTCGTCGCAGCGATTTGGCCGGAGTCGTACTCGGAGTCGGAAATTTTGAAAAGTTTTTATTTTTGCATATAATATGTCAAATTTGGGTATTGGCCGGATTGGTAGGGTTGATTGATATTTAATTGGATACACATAAATAAGAAAATTAGACAAAAAAGGTGACGAAATTAAACAATTTTAGTCGGAGTCGGAGTCGTGTTTTTGGTCAATGTCGGAGTCGGAGTCGTGGTTTTGGTAAATGCTGGAGTCGGAGTCGAACTTTTTGTTTACAGACTCCACAGCCCTGGTTCTAACTGCTCTTGTCACTGTTTTGAGATATGAGCGTTTGAAGTTTCGATTGATTAAAATTCACTTGTAACAATGAGCAAGTAAAAATGTTTTTCACAACTCTTGCTGAGAAATAATGATCTTAAAGATCTAATGATTACAATCTTGGAACTTTATCAGATAAATTTAATAGAAAAAGTGTGCAGATGCAGTGCAATTTTGGAATTCTGCTAACTCCGTTATTCAACCATAGATAATTTTGAAATTCATATGTATGATAGAATGCGGAAATACAAGATTTTCCGACCAAAAGTTAATTTTAGGCAAAATTCTTGTCAAATATTCAATGCAGTAATACTAGTGCGCCTTAATAAATGTACTAAACTTAGATGTTAATGAGATGATTTAATCTCACTCGGAACTAGAGACTCCAATTCGAGTATCGAGTACTCAATACTCGAGAATACTCGTCCATTTTTCAAGTACTCGAGTATTTTGAGAAATTTGTCGAGTAATACTCGTTTCAGTAATAATCGTCAAGAGTTTTTCTACTGCGGGAATTCTAAACCCAAAACTTAACCAATTTAAAATTTGAGACGTTAAATTCTTTACTATTGTTGAAATATATGTATGTTGTATAAATTGAAATAAATGTCTAAATGGAATTAATATTTCTTGATTATTTATTTATCTTCTATTAATATACAAAAATTCCAATTAATAATATATATTTTGGTACATTTGAAACGACTCAAATATACTCGAGTAGTCGAGTATTTTAAAATTTTACTACTCGATACTCGAGTAGTTGAGATTTCGAGTATTTTGAGTCTCTACTAGGAACCCTTAACATGTGAATCTCTAATCGACGTACAGGAGAACGACATTGAAATTCCAAATGGAATTGAGAACCTGAACAAAATCTCTCTACTTTCGAACTTTCAACATTCTCAGACATATTCAGGAACCAATTATGTGCGAAAGTAAAGGTCCGACTGTATTATGTATTTCTACTGCGCCATTTTATATAATCCATCATTTTACTGACGAGTCGCGACTGGTTGACTTATAATTGAAACAGTTTCTTACGCCGGGCTTTGGCGACCTCCCCAAACGTTCGACCGCGTGTATTTCTGTCCAATTCATTTTAGACTGCCAGTTTGCGGCCGGAAGAGCGTCTCACGCGAAGACAGAGCGAGAAGGCGAATCACGCAACTCTTTCGTGATTCGTGATTCGTGAACCAAATGTCTATGTTACAGTGAAAATATATTCTTCTCCGAGCTGTCATTGGAATTAAATTTGACCTCTCTATCTTCAGCCCAATGTTTGTCTATGTTTTTTTTGGTTCTCTTTTTATGAAAGGGACTACTTGCTGATTTAGTTTCATTGAAGCAAACCAACATTTAAGGCAGGCAAATCATCGACTTGGGCCAATAATTTCAATGATCGTGACCAGTGAAATCATATTGTTATACAAATCTATTACTTGATACATTTTCACTGAGAATACAGTTTCACTGCAACATCTACATTTTATCGGGACTGTCCTTTTTGCAGCTGAAAGAGAATGCACTGTAATATCAACGCTATTCTTATTCAAAACAATTCGGCCCTTGGGATTAATTCCTATGTCAAGTATGCTCGAGATTGTACACCTTGGTTGGAAAAATATTAAGGACTTCGACTGAGGGTGCTTGATGGAATATCAATATCAATTTTGAAGTTTGTACTTTTCCATGACTGAAGTCAGTTCAAGTACAGCCGTGCACTTGAAATGCCTAAAGATGCCGAAAGGCGAAACCCGGGTCGTTAGCGACAAAACTCAAAGAAAAGTACAAAATTCAAACAATTCAAAAATGGAAAAATATTATTTATCAAAACTTTTTCTACGACTTTTTTGTGCGTTTTTTTTAATGCATTTTTTTTTTTGTTTTTAGAATATATTTTTGGGACTATATAAACGTCAATATGAAACTCGTAATTAACAACGCGTTTTTCACATACTGTATATGCAAAGTCCAGTGTTTCACCTGTTTATGTGGCCTTGAAACGTGCGTCCTTGTATTTACATGTTATGCTACTATATTAAATCATAGCTATTTTTAATATTATTTCTGCGGAACGCATCTACCGCACAAAAAAGGTTTAGGTGTTCATATTAGATTGTGTCCCTGTGGTATATTGTTCGGTATTTCGTTTTACCGTGCTAATAAATACGCACACCCTGCGATATCAATCAATTTCTCGAACCTATTAAAGGGAATCTATCTTTTGTATAATATAACAGATTCAGTTGGTTTTTTTCTAAATCAGTGCTCCCAAACTTTACACAGGGCCTCTTAATCTGAAAAAATAATAAATAATGTTTTATGCTGCCTCCAGTTTGGGAAGCACTGTAAAAAACCATTGTATAATCAAAATACCCAAATTATCAATGACCTCAGATACGCTGCGTATGGGAAACTCATTCAAATATGAATGACTAATTAAACTAAAGTGCAATAGATGGCTGATTTGTATGAATTTTCGTATTATTATTGAGCGGTCTGACTCAGGAAATATGCAATAAAATAATGCTCAGTAGCTTTGCCCATATGTAGTGTAAATTAGCGGTCGCCAACCTTTCGAGTCTCACGAACCTCTTTACTCACAGTTTTGAAACCTGCGGACCACTTCGACGTCTTTTTATGAATAACTAGTATTGCTACCCTGCGTCGCTCGGACTAAGCGACCAATAATTATTTAATGTTATATCATTCGACATAATTATATCACAAAATCTAACATCCAAAATAGAGTTAAAATAAAATCACAAACTTTATTTAATTTGATGACAGCCCCATTCTCGCCCATTAAAATGTCCAAATTCAAGGAAAAAATCTAATTTGCTGTCAAAGAAATGTCAAATAATACCTTCACGTAAATAATAAACATTATTATTAATAATAAAAGCCGGGAAAAGTTCAGTAGAAGACTAATTTATTACATTTTGACTAAATGTCTTCGCCGATAAAAATTCAAACATATTTTCTTTCATATTCATTTTTATGGCAACTTAATGACCAACAATGCAAAAGAGAATTACAAACCCACAGACATACATACACATACGCCGTTTCGGTTTTATATATAAGATAAGAATACAAGTAGAACATTCAGCTAAATTGTCATTACACACAATTTTTTTCTTTCATATTTGTTTTTATGCAACTTAATGACCAGCAATGCAAAAGGGAATTACAGACCCACAGACATACATACGCCGTTTCGGTTTTATATATAAAATTAATGCATTCATTATATAATGATCATAAAAATACATTTTTTTCATTATTAATGCTAATTACGCTTGTTTAATAACACAATAATATTTTCGTGTGATATTTGTTTCGGCATGCTTGAAATATGTTTATGGTTATATTGACTCCGATGACGTTACTGCAGGGGTTCTTAACCTTATCTCCAAGCGCATTTTATATTTCGGAGATTAAAGACGAGCGCAGGCCGGTTTAAAATAAAAAACAATGCAATACATGGTACACATTTATTATATATAGTATCATTTGCTTCCTGGGTTGCTTTACATTATATATTAAATTATATTCGTTACATAACTACTGAATTATTGTGAGCCAAAAGAATATGTTTAAATTTTCTTTCAAAAAAGAATTTACAAAAAACCATACATTTAAAAATGTGAAAATTAAAACATATTCGAAAAATAACATAAATGGTAATATTTCAACAGAAAATATATAAGCAATTCAGATAAAATTCTGGCTTTTTCGTTTTTGATACTTTGTAGCAGGTATAAGGATAAGAACCCCAGCAAAACTGGAACAAATACGCAAGCCACTGGTTAGGCACAACTGCTATATAACATAACATTTCGACAACAAGTAATTTATGAGAAATTGGGTTAGTTAACCGCTTCAGTACCAAGCAAAATGGTCGCAATGACCACATCTACCGCCGACTTCAAAAAAATCCTTTTTTCAACAAGATTGACTGATGACAGAAGAACCATTTTATATATAGACAGTGTCACTAGCTTTGAAAAGAAAATTATCATTAGAATTCTTACAGAAAGACTTTTTATATGTTTTGCAATATTTGCGACTTTATTCGCGACGTCCGTACGCGGAGACCACCAGTGTCTTGACGGTACTCAAGTGGTTAATAGCTCGAATTTTTTAGTATTATTATCACAAAAATCGATTAAATAATATCGTCCAGCTAAATATATTCAGTAACATTCTTTTATCGTTTCAAAAATGTATGAGAAATTAATTTTTTGATGTCATTATGGAATATTTACAAAGTAAGCGCGTCATTTGGCTCAATCATCGTCTAACAAGTTATTTTTATGAACATCCTACAACGGCCGGCGTACGTATGTAGCTGAATACTTGGGATTTGATCCCCGCGTCGCATGGCGTATTTTTATATTGGTCACCCATGTGCGACACGCGAAGCATGCTTGATGAGCACGTGTGCGCCGAGAACAAAGAGTGGGGACGCTATCGGACACAGGTTGGAAACCGATGGCGTCGAACCCGCATTGTTAAATATCTATTCATACGACAATGCGAAACTATATATCATATATATATAATTGAGGATTCCGACTAAGGGTTCGTGATGGAATTTCAATATCAAATTTGAACTGATTGAATTTTATACTTTTCCATGAGTTTTGTCGCTAACGACACGGGTTTCGCCTTTCAGCATCTTCAGGCATTTCAGGTGCACGGATGTGTATATAAACGATGCAAACTGTGTACTACGCGCCAGTTCAAGTACATCCATGCACTTGAAATGCCTGAAGATGCCGAAAGGCGAAACCCGTGTCGTTGGCGACAAAACTCATGGAAAAGTAAAAATTTCAAATTTGATATACATATATATGTTACAGTGAAACATTATTCTCAGTGAAAATGTATCATGTTATAGATTTGTATGGCAACATGATTTCACTGGTCACGTTCTTTGAAATTATTGGCCCAAGTCGAAAATTTGCCGACCTAAAATTTTGGTTTGCTTCAATGAAACAAAATCAGCAGTACCTAGCCCCTTTCATAAAAAGAGAACCAAAGAAAAACACAGACAAACATTGGGCTGAAGATAGGGCGGTCAAATTTAATTTCAATGACAGTTTGGATAAGAATATATTTTCACTGAGAATAAATACAGTTTCACTGTAACATATATAAGTCAAAAAATCTATGAATATTTATATTTCGGGACTTTAAGCAGACCAACAGCATTAACTTGCCATTACACATTTTCATTGATGTCGTGACCTATGACGTATTAAAGAAATCTAAATTAATTGTTTGCCGACCATATGAAATAAATTTGAAAATATCATCACTTGAAAATGCTCGTGAAGCGGTTCTAATCTTAAAAAATAATTAATTTTGCAATATAATGCCTTTCTGGCAAGTATTGATAGTGATCACATTAAAAGTGAAAATATGTATTTATTTAATAAATAAAACATTTTTTTTTCACTTTTTCCATATATTAATTACGCAAAGATCAGGACCGGTTTCGCTCATTGCGATCATTTTCAACTGATCACTGACATATAAATAAAAATGAAGAAATGTATATCAAATTGAGAAAGGTAAGAAAGGTGTCATAAACAATTGGTGTAAGAAAGTTCTGACACTTTTTTTGACACTAATTATTGATAATAATTTTACTTTGACGGTTGAAAACGTACGAAGTATGTAGTAGGTTTATTTATTTAAATATGTATATCTAATTCCTTTCCACTAATAATTAACAATTTAAGGAAAGAAAAAAAATATGTTGAGATACTTCCATTAGGAATCCATATATGTACATATGCACCACATTCTAACTGGACATGAATTTAAAAAAAACGCCTTAATAGTGAATTTTGACGAAAAAAGAACTTATGTTTCTTTTCTAACATTACTTCCACGGTATTCACAATATACCATTGATGATGCAAGATTTATAATATTTGCGTTATTATCCCCCACATTGCGTCATAAATTCATATAGACTCTTCCATTATAATAAGTAAGCATTTTCAATAAAAACAAAACAAAAACATAACAAGATGGCGAAGACGCGGCCGAGATTGTTGATCCAAAATATTGTATAATGTTAACAGAAGTTCAATGTCCCTATTCGGAACCGCACACAATGGCAGTGATAGTAAACTCCAGGCTGGAGAACGGACGCCAAGACGAACAATGCAGACACGGATATTACGTTCAAGTCATATATTAAAGCTTATGATTGAGAAATGAAGGTAAACAAACATTTAACCACCGACATCTCTCCACAATGACAGATGTTAGAATCAGAGCAATTCTTTCTAAATTTAGGAACTGAACTTGTGTATTTGTAACCTGTATAGGGACTTGGGCGGTAGCCTAATCCCTTTAATCTGTAAGGGTTAATGTTTAGGGGTTAATGGTTAATAGTTTAGGATTACACTTATCCGTTTTAAGCACGGTTTAGAAATAACATGTTGTATAAAAAAGTACTGATTACTCTTTAGTATTTTTTTTACACTGATTGTTTATTCTAAAATACTATATACGGAAAAATAGCAGTCAACTTATTTAAAATTATTATCAAGTAGCGACAATGAACGGATATATTTCTCGATGCAAAATATTATTTAAAATTTATTACTTGTATAAGTATTTGTATATATATGTATGTACATGACAAACAAGTTTGATTTTGAGTTGATTTTAAGTCAACTTAACTACGGCCCGGCGAAAATTGTCATCCGGCCCTCCAAAAATTCTCGATTTTTGAAAATATTTTTTTCAAATAAGAACTTTTTTTTGGTTATTTTATAATTTGGTTAGGAACACTATTCATTTTTATAATAATATACTAATTGTATTTCAATACTCATTTATTTGTCATCCGGCCCGCCCAGTTTTACAAAATTTCAATCCGGCCTGTTTCTCAAAAAGTCTGGTGACCTCAGTTTTAATCTAGCATTTGTGTATATTTTCTACATGGTTTATGTTGCACGGTAGTCTTTGGAACGTATCCCCGTGCAAAAAGAGGATCGGCTGAATTTATCAATTTATTTACTATCCTCGATTTAAAGCAAACTTATTGCGATAGGGCATCTTTGTATAATCATAACAGTAATTAAAGATTCACGTCATAAAAAAAATATAATATAGTTATTATTTTATCAGCATTTGCCTAACAGATTCGCCAACCGTACTGGACAAGTCTTGACAGGATTAATACCAACCGTTGACTTAAACACATCACAATTTAAAATCTCAAAGTATGTCATTTCTCCTCAAGTTCATCTTATGTTATTTTGTCCGCATATAATATATGTCAACAGTAAATACTACACATTTGAAAACACACAGTCGCATTAATCACACTGTAACATATCTTATATATAAAACCGAAACGGCGTATGTATGTCTGTGGGTCTGTAATTCCCTTTTGCATTGTTGGTCATTAAGTTGCCATAAAAACGAATATGAAAGAAAATATGTTTGAATTTTTATCGGCGAAGACATTTAGTCAAAATGTTATAAATTAGTCTTCTACTGAAGTTTTCCCGGCTTTTATTATTAATAATAATGTTTATTATTTACGTGAAGGTATTATTTGACATTTCTTTGACAGCAAATTAGATTTTTTCCTTGAATTTGGACATTTTAATGGGCGAGAATGGGGCTGTCATCAAATTAAATAAAGTTTGTGATTTTATTTTAACTCTATTTTGGATGTTAGATTTTGTGATATAATTATGTCGAATGATATAACATTAAATAATTATTGGGCGCTTAGTCCGAGCGACGCCTGGTATTATATAAATACTAGTATTATATAAATCATTTAGCAATTACCAGCCGCGGTCGACAGGAGATGGCTCAGCGGACGGCAATAGGAAAATGGGATTACTTATGTTTCTCAAGAATAGTTGGTCAATATACAGTAGAACCTCGATTATCCGGACTAATTGGGGATGAAGTCAGTCCGGATAAGGACAAATCCGGATAATCGAAAAAATCATAATTTACAGGAAAAGACCAGTATATTCAGTATAAATCATTTTTATTTCTTTAGATAGCTTTAATAATAAATTATTTTTTATTGAAAAAATCAATTATCAATGCTGCCTAATCACGAATACTTTTAATACACATAAGTTGTCTTGAATAGCACTCTTCTTGACTCTCATTAAACAATTGGTAAACCTCAGGATTTTTTCACTTTGTTTCTTTATATCCGAGATCGTTGACGTTCCGACACCATATTTATTAGACAAAAAACATCCCGATTGCCCCCGTTTCAAATCATCGATTATATTCAATTTGCCTTTTAATGAAACTACGGCACGTTTTCTTTTCGTTGACATATCGGTAATATTAAAAATAAATATTTAAATCGCGATCAATTTTTCAAGAAACAAACGTTCAATGCGTATCGAATTTGGACGATGACTGACCCATATTTAACAATAAGGAAATATTGTTAGAAAAAATGCAACGATAAAAATATTAAGACTGCATTCCATCACGTACGTAAACAGTGGACACAATTCGTCACGTGGAAATCAGCAATCATTTGTAATATTTTTGTTTATTTTGACCAATCCGGATAATCGAGGTCCGGATAATCGAGGTCCGGATAATCGAGGTCCGGATAATCGAGGTTCTACTGTACGTTGCAATTTGAAAAGATGGCCTACATATTTGCAAAATATTACGCGTAATACAAAAAATACTGATTCAATCATGAATGAGCAATCTATTCCAAGAGCATTTCGAAAAGTACGTTTCGCAAAACTTTCCATTGAATCAGAGAATTCTCTTGGTATAATAGAAGTTTCCAGATAAGATCAGGGTTTCCCAAACGTATTCTGCAATGAAACGCTTCTTTAAGGTTAGGTTAGGTTAGGTTGTCATAACAATAACATATGTACATTATAAGTAAGTAAAGCTCTTAATGATTTTGAGTACCTGAATCGCAAATCTTCTTGATTTCAGGCGCAATATTGGTGAGTTGAATGCATATGGTGTGGCGTCGACCCTATTCCTGGCTTTCACTTTGACTTCGTTGTAGCATTAGAAAAGTCCTGCTTTACATACCAGGTTGTCGACAACGGAAGTAAAACAATTATAACTTGTTTTGACTCACTGTTCTGACAAACTCGCACAAAAATCATTTAACGGCTGATCTTTGTACTTTTGTTTCAAATCGTAGTCAAATCAATCCATAATCACTTGCGCTAAGTCTACTGGTTTAGCTGCCACGGAAAATTTCCAAAGGAATTGTACTCACTAGTTTTTTGTTAAATATTGCAGAAGATTTTAATTTATTCAAATATGAACTACTACAAAAAGGGCGTCAAACATATCTTTTCTTCCCAGACGTGACCTGGAGGCTCAAGGTGAAGAGTCTAGCGCCTGGACACTGGACTTGCCAGTTTATAACTGGACATGCGAAGTTCAACGGCAAACTATTTGGATTGGGAAAGTTGGTCGAAAGGCCAGATTGCACTTGTGGACACGACTACCAGGACGCTAATGACGTACTGTGGGACTGCTCCGAGATGAATGCCGAAGCTGAGCTGTTTGCTGCGGTCCGTCCTCATACGGGCCCAATATGCCACGCTGACTTGATCTCAACCAAGGCCAATTTTGAGGCATTCGATAAATTTGCAACATCATATGGGGAACGGGATAATCTTGATTCCTCTTCAGAATCAACGCGAAGTAGATTAAACTCCACGGATTCTCAGTATACAGACACATAGGATACTTAATATCACTCTAACAAAGTGGCTGAGCAAGTCACATTATCTTTTTTTTTTTCCTTTCTATTTTTTCTCTTTAAGCATCTTAGTGCATGGTTAAAATATCAGTCCCGTGCAGCTCTGTCTCGGGCCAAGTAAGTGAGGAGTAAATTCGTTTCTTTTTTTGATCGTATAGCGTTATGGAAGGCGGCTGTGAAAAACGGCTGCACACACATAACGGAAGGGTGGTGGGAGAACCAACTTGTACTACAACTCCAATCTTGAGTCCAGCTCGACATCGTATAGTAAACGCGCAACACCTATGTCGAGTTCTGCTCTTCAGTGTACAACTTGGTTGAAAAAATATTTTTTATTGATTTGAAATTATTCTTATTTCAAAAACCGTACATATTGGATTATGTGTGCCTCAGATAATGTTCATAACATTTCATAATGGGGTATATTTAGAAATTAGTTTTTTTAACTCGATATTAATTAGGTATATTTCTTTTTTGTTTAATTCATGAAATAGATAAAATAAATTGAATTTCATGAAATAACTTTATTTGCGTGAATAAATCGCGTAAAAAGTGAAAACTGTGTTACTAAAAAATCGGAGGGAAAGTATCTGGATGTTGCAACGTATAAAACCATTCCAAAATTTTCGCGGAACATAGTTTGGGAAACCCTATATTATTATATGATATATTTATTTTTAAAGAAACCCGCGATCATTTTCGTTAATAAAGTTCAAACTTTACAAAGCACAACCCATAGGAATTTAACCCGGCGATTTTAATCATGTCCGCTCCCAATATGGAGCTTATGGCCTCCATTTATGAGGCCGTAAGAGCATCTGTACAGTAGTTGGTTAACGAGAACAGGATGGAAGACAGTCGCGCAACTATCATAATGATACCGATAACTGTAACGATAGAAGGATAGGGCTAGAAAATAACTATTTGTTATTTTCGAATGATTCTTCGTGGTTACTTTGTGGTTATTCATTTTTACGATAGAATGAAAAGTTTGACACGTATTTCGAAACATTCAGACTAACTCTATCGTAAATTGTGAACTAATCTGCCCTTACAAAGGAAATAGGCAGTAACTCGCAAAAATTCTGGAATTCAGTTATGAATGCCATATGCTAAATATTTTTGATAGCTATATATATATTTTTATACCCATGTCCGCTCCCAACTTGGAGCATATGGACTCCTCACGGAGTTTATCTAAACATTTGTTTTTTTCTACGAGAACAGCTTGTTACTCAGTTGCTCAACCTCTCTTTTTTCGAAGAGAGTAGGGATGGAACGGATACGAGGACTAGGACAGGACTAGTGATTAGTTAATCGCTGTCACTATGCGTCGCTCTTTGGGATAGGAAAGGTGGGAAAGGATTTTCAACAATGAAAACACCCAACCTTCACCCAGAAAAAATCCGCTCGTACCGGGAATCGAACACGGGCGGTCCGGCACGCAAGCCAACAACGTTGACCACTGCGCCACGACTGGAAATTCTAAATACTAGACTTTAAAAAACACATTATTTAAGTTTTCTCAACAGTTTGTCAGCGTCACTTACTGCCTTCTAGCTTGGAAGGCAGTATCACACTATTTTTTCTTTTTGAGAGTATTATACACAGTACAAATCCCGTTGAAGAAGTTGAATATAAATATCGACAAAATATTCTTTTTATAGCGGGTTGACTATTAACTTATTTACCTCATCGCTTTCGCAGAATCCGAAAGGGGTTGGTTAGGGGTTAGAAAGACAAACACAGTTTCGGTCGATCAAACTAAATTTATAATATAAATCATGTCACCGCACAGCAAGATGAACAAATGCCAATTTTTGATATTTCCCAGAATACTCGGTTTACGTAAGGCAACGTCATGTTAAAATAACTAGATCACGCTGTCTGCGTATTATTGAAATGTTATTTTACAATACCGTTAATATTATTTCAGACTACAGTAAACGTCAGTTTATTTTTCTCAACCAAAAGTAATTAACTAGTGGTTATAAAATAAATAAAGCATAACACAGTGGGCTACAAATTTCAATTCTGTTTGTCGCATCGTAATTGATTGATAAAATATTCGTAATACCCAAAATACAAAAAAAGTTTAGGTAAAATAAATGCTATCAGTATTTTCCGTTATGTATTCAATCTTAACTTGTTATTAATGGTATACAAAGCAGAATCATGTAAATGTAAATCAATAAAAACAATAACAATGATTTGATTATACAGTGTTACCTAGAGATATGTACGAGAGCCCTAACATACGAGATATGTGAGATACGAGCCGTCGAGCGAGCGAAGTTTTGCTTTGAAATACGAGCAACATTTGAGATACGAGGAACGGCCCGGTATCTATGTGCGCTTTGCGTATGTGTGGAAGGGGTGCATATGAATGTATTGGTGGCAAATCCGTATAATTATATCTGTGTTGGTATTAGATTCTACTTCGAGTGTCAAACGCTATGGATCTACTATAAAAACATACTTCGCTCCATCTTTTTCGCACAACCGACAAATCCCATAAGGTGATGGAACGCATTATACTCGTATCTCGAGATACCACTGAATTTTGATTCTATTGAACTGCCTACTCAGGTACGCGGTCGAGTGTCAGCGTCGTTGGCTTTGGTTGCCGATGGCACTAGCTCGAATCCCAATACGGGTGATTTCATTGTTGATTTCCATCTACAATTCCCTCCCAATTCTAAAAACAGGACGTTGCTAGGGCAGTTAGTTAAGCACAAGTCCTGCCTAAATCATATCATTTCTATTCCTTCTCTTTTCAAAAATAGCGGGTTTAGCAACTGAGTAACATGCAGTTCTCTTAGAAAACTTATATTGAGATAAACTCCTCTGGGAGTACATATGCTCAAGAGCCCAAGAGCTCATATCCCAGTCCAGCAGTTTCATTTTCCAATCGAATTATTGAGACATAGATGTCTGTGCTATCTAAAATTCTCTCCCGATCATAAAAAACAGACCGTAGCGAGCGCGATTAGATAACCATTATTCATGCCCTAATCCTATCCTCTGTGTCCTTAATCTCTTTCAAAATTCAGTTATCTTGCAGATGCTCCACTAGTGGTCCATATGTTCCATAATGTCCCCAGACTTTGTTGTTAAAAAAGATACGTAATATCTCAGTAACTCGTTGGATACCTTATTGAGTTATTGAAACAAACAATAAGCGAAAATGCGATAATCCTCATGTCAGTGTCGGATCCAGAAATAGTCCCAGGGGGTGTCCATTCAATTTTAAAATAAACATGATTCATTTAAAAATTGTATATACATACACTCAGTCCCCTTTTTACGCGATTTTGATTTAACGCGATTTTTTTGAAGGGCACCGCTACTTTTTTTGACGCAAGAAATGATCACCATGTGTTTAAGAAGTGATGACTCCAAAAAAAATCATGTGATTTAATTGATGACTCCGACCATTATCAACGATTTTTTTTTATTCTAATTCAAAAATGCTAACATTAAAAAACATAATATAAAAAAAAATACAGTTGAATACCAGACAATTCACAAATATTATAAAATGAAGTAAAATTTTCGATTTTTTAACTTGCAAATCGGCCCAAATGATACATATTTTCCTGGTTAAATATTCACTTTCCAGTGGATATGTTACTAAGCCAGACCCTAAAGCCTTTCCGAACTCATACGATTCCTTAGCCAGGTTTTCATGCGGCGTAATGTGGAAAAAATACTTTCAGCAGAGGCATCGCTGATTGTCAAACTTAATTAAATTCGTAACAAAACCTCACAATTAGGATATAATTCTCCCCCCCCCCCCTTGGATCCGCCAATGACTCACGTGGTTTAAACATATTCGCTCTGGCGAAATAATCCGGTTCCCGAATAATCTCACAAATCAAACAACCCACTAAATATTGCAAACATATTCCGTAATTTCTAGTGAAAAGAAACATAGCATAGGAATATATTTATTCTCAAATGAACAATGACCGCCGAAGGAATTTTAGGAATGCACAAAACACTCGCAAATTAAATATGGCAGACGCGTCGCTTATCAATTTGTTTCACGTACATAATATTATTACGTTACATGTATTGCTTCATACAAAAATAAGACAAAGGATTAGTCTATTGTCCTCCCAAGGGAAAGAGCAGTATCAAATTTAATTAAAAATAGAAACGTGTAAAATATCAATCAACTACCCTAGTTATCAGCTATTTTATTTTATAAAATTTTAAATGAAATAAAATTTAAGAAGGCGCAACATTTTTTTAAGCTGGGGCGTGGTAGCATAAAGTTTGGAAACCACTACCTTTATGGAATTGTAGACTTGGTTAAAGATTAACTTCAGTTTCATGTACATATAGGAAGTAATGAAGATTTAATTCCATCGACAAAGTTCATAGTCTTAAAAATGACAGAAGTAAACGAGCAATAATTTGCCTGGTCAGTGGTGCAGTTGTCAGCGTCGTTGGCTTCCGTGACGGACATGGTTCGATGTTTTCAGTCGATACATCGATTCTGTTCAAAGGCAATGGGTGTTTGTGTTGTTAAATCTCCATCCCACCTTTCCTATCCCAAAATGCGACGCATAGCGAGACCGATTAGGTAACCACTAGTCCTGTCCGAGTTCTCGTATCCTTTCAACCCCTACTCTCTTAGTAAAAGAGAGCAACTGAGTAACAAGCTGTTGTCGTAGAAAAAACATGTTGAGATAAACTCCGTGATGGCAGCGGACATGGTTTAAAAAAATGGCGACGCCTGATAAGATACTAATTCAAATACAGAAGATATGGTTGCGTTCATTAACTGATATAGTGACATCATCCGCGATTGGATCGTTTTGTTTATTTTTATTTCGTGTTCAATGATGCATTGTATGCGAAATCAGGATTGCAATAAAAGCGATATGCATTTTACCAATTGTATAATACTATAATATGCATCGTGCTCGTAAAAGCACGCGTTTTTGTTCGCGGAATCTATGATTATGATACTTAAATATTCAAATATGTACAACTGAAGTGAATTTTTGTGAGCAGCTCGTCCTAGAAATTAAGTAATAAAATTTAAAGGTGCATTTATAATAAAAAAAAATCGTAATGAAAATAGGCATGTTTACATAAGTTGATATATTTCCGATGCAACACTTGTAAGTTGTTCACTGTCAATACTTGGTGGGATGGCATCGTATTAAAAAATAATAAGACATTTATTTGGATTAGGACCGGTTTCGCTCATTGCGAGCATTTTCAACAATAAATTTATTGTAGAATTTTTTTTTTAATTTGCGATGCGTATTCTTGAATATAAATGCTCACATTTATTTGTATTGAAACAGGTTCAGATCATTCCATAACACAAAGTGGAATGAGTACAAAAAACATGTAAATTTTTTCATAATTGTGACGCGTTTCCACCAAGAATTCGCAGTTAAAACCCCTTACGGGTCGTCTTAGGTGGGCGAAGCGATCCGGCGCGCTTTAAAAGCGGCAGAGTTTTAAAATATCAAACGGTCCTCGCCCATGCAAGTGTCATATGTGGGCGACGCGATCCGATCAGGACGGCATATGTCGTAAGTCGCCTCAAGTGCCTGACTCATGGCGCACGCGAATCGCTTGAAAATATCAAACGGTCCAAGCTCACCAGAGCGTTAATTGCGTCTGGCCGAGCGATGGCACATACGACCTTTAGTCCGCTACGTTTATAAATTAATTGGTTTTTACACGTCGCCGCAGCGCACCGCAGCGCTTCGTCTCGCCTACCTAAGACACGGGGTTAGCCTATAAAAAAAACCAGAAGAATTGGTAAGAAAAACAAATAAAAATTACTTCCCACATGTGGTAGAAAATTATTGAGGAGACCCACAAAATCATAGATACCAAAGTAAAATTGTTTCCCTATGCCTATATAAACATACTCTGCTTAGATGTAAAATCCTACACCTACGGAGTTCTAAGAACTAAGAATCACCATCAGGTTTATCTAAAATTCGACGTATTATCGATCGTCTTTCAAAACCATTAGATAAACAATCATAACCGATCTTCTCTGACGTTTGTTTGACGTTCGTTTCATAAAATATCTATGGTTGACCAGATAATTCCAAATTCGAACACAAGATGGAATCGAAAACCAGCGAATGTTTGAATTTTGACGTAAATCGTTGATGAATAAAAGAGATACAAAATGTCTGCCATTGCCATTTCTTTTGCTACTCAAAAAAATCTCGTTTGTTTTGAGCTCGGGCACAATAATAATATTATTGCGTTCTCTTTAAAAAAAAACTAGAATTGAATTGAGTTCAACTGGTTGAGCGTTTACAGAGTTGCTATTTGCTAGTAGCTGTGTCCTTGTATTGTTCGCGACTGAATCTATTTAGAGTTTTGTAGGTGGTGACCAGACTGGCTAGCACGTGCATTCTATCTTTAACTCCACTTCTCCAATGTGTACATTCTGCGCTGTGAAACATATCGAATGACAAAAAACTTCAATCGGATGTTGTCTATGACGTCTGAGCTAATTTATCAACAAAAATGACGCGATAAACAAACGCGCCTGATTATAAGGGATCAAATAAATGTACGATTAAGAGACTTTTTGTGTCGCTCCTTCATTTAACTCTTACCACTCGAGTGCCGCCATACAAGCGGCATTGGAAGTTTGCCGTATTACTCGAATGCCGCTTCTATGGCGGCAAGACTATAAAGTTTTTTTATTCATATTTTTACCAATTTCTATGTTGCGATTTCAGACAAGATAAAATAAATACTAATTGATCTAGACATTTAGATAATAAAAAGTCGTAAAAAGTGACGGCGTTCTTAATTTCAACATGTGTTTTTTTTGTGAATTTTTCGTTGCAAGCGATATTTTTTTATGTCACATTTGGTCATAAATTTTATTTATTGAACGTTCTCACAGTGTTTGAACTGAAGTTTTACGCATGGTCTGAAGTGTGTATATTATTTTTTCAAGATGGTGCTCCCTTTTATTTGTTTTTAAAATCAAGGGCGTAACGTGCAGTTCACAGTTTTATTTTTGAATATTCTTTTCAGTTTTTGATGACAATACTGACTAATATGGTATATCGATTTAGAAACTTACAAAACTAATATAAAATACTCTAATGAAGTGACTTACAGACTGGGGCCCGCGGTCGAAATGCGGTCTGTGAATGATATTTTTGTGGCCCGCGGCGCAAAGTTAGGGGGTAATGATATTCAAAATTTTATTGATTTATACGTCAAAATATTTTCAGAATGTTACATTTTCTGCGGCCCTCAAAAAAAATATTAGTTTGAAGCGACCCACGGTCTTCACATGTCTGTCTAATGAAGTAAGAAACCATGTTCGCTGCTAACTTGAAGCATATAAACTCCTCACGGAGCTTATCTCAACATATATTTTTCTACGAGAACTGCTTGTTACTCAGTTGCTCAACCTCTCTTTTTTCGAAGAGAGTAAGGATGGAAAGGATACGAACCTAATGAAATACCTATTGATTTACTATTTTGTGAGGAATCGTTTGACAATGCGTACTGCACTGGGAACGAGTTGTTTTGACTGATGTTAATTTATGAGACAGCAGCTCGTACAACAAGTGTATTTGAACTATTTGAAAGCATTTCATTTGGATTAACGAAATGAATGCAATATTTAAAAAATTTAGCCATCACCCTGCTTTTTTATATTAATTATGTAAAAATACATCGGGATCATTTCAGGATTCATTCGTCAGAAATACACGAGATCCTTTCCCATATCAGTTCAGCATATCAGTTCCCGCAAAATTATATTTTGTACCGAAAAAATGTCGAATAAACATATAAAAAAGCAGTGATAATGTTGATAGTGGCGATGATGAATTTACTTTTTAACGTTGATCAGGATGGTGTTGATAACAATGATGCACTCAATTGCGTCAATGATAGTATTGATAGTGATATAATTCCTCCAATGAGAAAAAGAAGATTACTTGCTATCGAAAGTAATAGTGATGAATATGTGGAAATAGTAGCAGGATAGGACAAAATACAGGAGAATGGATCGACGTCACAAAAAATGATAATGAACCTTTCCAGATAAAACAGACTTCAGCAGTTTCCTTCAAAAGAGTCGATGGATTCTTTTTCAAATTATTTTTTACTGAAGAATTAGTGAACGATATTTTCAAAGATACAAATGCTTATGCTAATCATAAACTTGGGGAAATGCGACTGACGAGAAGATGAATTTGGCATTCGTGGGTTGATGTGCAAAATAACGAGTAAAACAATACATAAATAATTCTCTTTTGCATTGTTGTTGCAAGTTCAAACAAACGAATTGATTTCGCTCGCGAAAGTTTCGACGGTAATTTTGTTTCGTTATCTATGTGTGTGTAGAGACTCCAATTACTCGAGTATCGGTAGTACATATATAAAAACCGAAACGGCGTATGTATGTCTGTGGGTCTGTAATTCCCTTTTGCATTGTTGGTCATTAAGTTGCCATAAAAACGAATATGAAAGAAAATATGTTTGAATTTTTATCGGCGAAGACATTTAGTCAAAATGTAATAAATTAGTCTTCTACTGAACTTTCCCCGGCTTTTATTAATATAATAATGTTTTTATTTACGTGGAGGTATTATTTGAAATTTCTTTGACAGCAAATTAGATTTTTTTCCTTGAATTTGGACATTTTAATGGGCGAGAATGGGGCTGTCAATGTATGAAAGGGGCTGTGAAATGTCAATGCCAGTCTGAAATGTTCATTTTAATTCCATTTTAATTGACCTAGACTTTTTGAATTTTGAAAAAAGTTGTTTCAACTTGGCCCGTCTGAATTTACGCGCCGAGCTGGACATAACCCCAAACTGGTCCGAGCGAAGCCGGGTTCCAATACTAGTTATATATAGTTTCGAATGAAGAGAAAAAATGAAAATCCAATGACGCATTTGAAATTTTTCAAATTATTGGTTGACCAATAAGTGGGAGATTTTGGTAGGTGGATTTCGTAGGCGCACTTCAAATCTTCCTACAGAAGACCAACTTACAGATAAGTCACATGTACTGCTTCCCGGGACTAAAATAGACTGTGCAGTGTGTAAACATAGAAAAAAATCTCAGGTGGGAGATCAGAAACACGACTATTTTGCGAGACTTGCATCTTAAGCCAAGATTACATATTGGAGATGGCTATGTGAAATACCACACAATGAGGAATTACAAATTAAATAAAAATAACTACATTATATTCATTATATATCTATTTTACAGAAATAATAACAAAACATTTTTTTTTTCATTTTTTTTAACATTTTTTTTAACAGTTGAATGTTTTACATTGAAAATATGCTCGTCACGGAAAAATGCCTCGAGTTGCCGGTACCCACATACAAAAAAATGCTCGAGTGTTAAAGGTTTTAATACTATTCTATATTCGTATAAGATTCTTGTACTGTATCATATTGCCACTGGGAAGAGCTTATGTGATTTTTAACGGAATTGCTTTGGATGTGGACATATTTCACATGTACGTGAGTGAGTTCAGATGAGTACTATTTTTTTATATTTATGAACCCATTCGGTTGACTTCTTTGCCGATTTCCAATGTAATTTTTCATTCACTCTTATATCTGTAAACTATGTAATTTTTTCATGTTTTTTCACATTGCGAAAGCAATAAACTTATAATTTGTGATTTTTTCAATGTACATATGTACATACAAAAATAAATTGTCTATGGCATCTTTAAATTCAACAAAGAAGAATATGCAGACTGTCAAAAGGATAGTCTTAAAAAATAATTGAGGATTTCGACTAATGGTGCTTGATGGAATGGTATATGGTAAGACGTTCAGTTCAGTCAATGCTTGGTGGTCGGTACAAGTTCATTCGTGCAAAAAAATGCTCATGGAAAAGTATAAAATTCGTGAATCGTATGAAATCCGTAGGAGTTTTATCTGGGAGCTGCTTGTTATTCAGTTGCTCAACCTTTTCGAGTAGGGATACAATGATAAGACTAAGGAATAGTGGTCAGATAATAGCCCTCGCTACGTCCTGTTTTAACCACTTCAGTACCGGAAGGCCACTGTGGGTTGCCGCATACGGACGACGCAAATAAAAATTCATCTGTCATCAGTCAATCTTGTTGAAAAAAGGTTTTTTTAGAAGTCGGGCGGTAGATGTAATCAACGCGACCATTTTTCTCGGTTTTGAAGCGGTTAAGGATCGGAGGGAATTTTAGACACATACATAACAGAAGTCCCCAAAACTACAAAAAATGACACTATGACGCTTTTATGTAATAATATAAATAAACCCATTCATTTATGTCATCGTCTTGAATGTCAAAAAAAAGTTTATTTTTCCGTCGAAGAATGTCTATGATTTTGTAAAAATAAGTAGGTACATTTTTCTTTTGAATTCCGATTGGATAGCCTTCAGAGTAGGCACGTCGGCTTTGCATTCCTGTCGTATAAATACAATAAAAGAAAAGCTTGTCTAGAAGGAAAATGGCGAGTTTAATAATGTCAATATTATGGGTCAAAAAATGTGGAGGAGGAAAATGAATATTTTCAGTGAGACATGAAACGAATTCATCTCTTAGATTCGGGAAAACGATAATGATCTTTAGAACAGTCAAGATTCAAAATAAACGTCAACTCTCTTTCTCGTCTTTTTATTTAATACTAGCCGGTACCCGGCAAGCGTTGCAATGCCACTCAAATAAAGAAATTGTTTGTGTTTCTTGAAGTGCTTTCGGATGCACAATATTTAAGATAAATAATTTCACTAACATTGATCGGTATCGATGACATTTGACGTTTGACATTTGCTATTTGTCTTTTGCCGATTATCTACATGCACCACCTACTGAAAGTTAATTTTACTATGCCTAAAACCTTTGCGGAAGTGCAACAATAAGTTGTCTAAATGAAAGGTAACATTGATTTTTATATAAAAGCCCTACTGTAAGTTGATTTTACTATGTCTTGGCGCAAGGGCAAGCAATAATTTGACAAAGTTTTATCGCAATCGGATGAACGATATGGCAACGCATAAAATACGAACGAAAAAAACATTGATTTTTACATATTAGATATATCATACAGATATTAGTAATATTACTAGTCTTTTTCAGTTTTCGTAGTTTTCATATTAGGGACATTTTCAAAACAATAAGACCCCTTCCAAATATCCCAGCAAATTCACGTCTGCCTTTCTTGACAGCTAACATTCGTGATATAATTATTGGGATATGTATCCTAAAAAATATATACGGAGGGCTTAATACAGAAGATCTTACTTAAATATAGTCGCAAACCTTCGTCTGAAGAAGGCACCAAGACAACAAGTTGTGATAGAAATAGAAACAGTTGGTTAGTAAAGGTAAAAAACAATACTCATGAATCCACGGCTGCTTATAACATATAAGGATATCTGTCCTGAAAACAGCACGAAGCACTAGTCTTGCACTTACATCACTACTATTTTAGAAATGAAGAGGTTGAACAAGTATATATACAATATTTCTTTCGGCTTATCCGAGGCTAAAATGAGAATTCAATTTTTTTTTAGAATGTTCATCCAATGTTTTGAGGAATCATGAACATGAGTTGTTTGTCCTTTCGAGAAGTAGAACCATTCTTCTAATGGGAATGCCGTTAAGAAGATATCGATTTCAAGTGGTATTGTTTTGAATGTCGACATATTTCACATGGCCGCGAGGGAGTTCAGACGATTACAAGTTTGTATGGATGACACGTTGTCGGAACTCACTCGGTTGATTTCTTTGCCAATTAATGTTTTTTTTATCTAAGAATGTTTTAATTTTTTGCCATTTGCAAAAGCAATCAACTTCAATGTACATATATATATTTTTTTAACCATGTCCACTCCCAACTTGGGGCATATGGACTCCTCACAGAGTTTATCTCAACATATGTTTTTGTAGAGAACTGCTTTATTTTTTCTAAGAGAGTGGGGTTGGAAAGGATACGAGGACTAGGACAGGACTAGTGTTAATCGCTGTCACTATGAGTCGCTCTTTGGGGTCGGAAAGGTGGGAAGGGATTTTCAACAACACAAACACCCATGCCTTTGAACAGATTTACCGACGGAAAAAATCCGCTCGTACCGGAAATCGATTCCGGGCGGTCGGGCACGTTGACACAACGCCACAGACCGGACACATATATATATATATATAAATAAATTAATAAATAACACGCAGTCCTCCTAGAACACTTATATTGAGATACACTCCATCAGTCCATATGATCCACATTGGAAGCATACATTGCTTAAACAAGATTAATAAAAAGATGCGTAAGACTTTGCGACGGAATGTGACAATGCGGGAGGGGCAGATTAAAAATTCCAAAATTATTCGCCACATCATTTATGGACACCCCCTTACAATATAGTTTTTTTCGCTACGAGCTACGAGAAGCCTATTATACTACGCGGCGTAGCAGACGATAAATGAAATCGGCTAGCGATGTGATAATATCGTTACGCAAGAAATTTGCGGCGTCTGTGGAATCTTGGCAGAATTTCATCAAGAACTATAAACAATACTCCCACGCCAATTGATTATTCATTGTTAATTCGTTATTTTATCTGTTGCTAGGGAATCGCTATCAATTATTTTTTAAATTATCTTGGTTTGAAATAATTGCGGCGTCACGTACAGATTTTTAGCTGTCGTAATTGTAATCCATTGGTGTCCAACATCGTACCTCTCACGGGCTCCAAAAGAAATTTGAATCGTTTGTATTTAGAACTTTTCCATGCTACAACGTTGCATATAATTTCAGTATCATTCGCTGTAGGAATCACTGTTTTAAGTAACGTTTATGAACACGTATAATAACGAAATGACCAATCCATTGGTAACATTGTACTTTTGATGTCAAATAAAACCGGAAACGCTTCAAGGGCCATTTTTTGCAGTCAAATTTGAATCGTTTAAATTGTGTAGTTATCCATAATTTTTGTCGCTAACAACCCGGGTTTCGCATTTCACCATCTTCAGGCATTCATAGTGCACGAATGAACTTTAACTGATGCGTGGTAAACAGTTTGTATGTATATTTTATATATAAAAATAAAAGTTGATCATTAGGCTTAATTGTTATCAACGTTATCTATGTACATATATGTAAGAATTATCAAAAATTTTGATGAATTAAGCGAATAAATTATAGCTATCGGTTATTTTCAATGTAGTTTCGTTAATACTAATAACATGGAAATGCCGACGAATAAAATTGATGGGTTTTATCCGACCTATTACTAAAGAATTGATTCATTTCAAGTGTTTGAATTTATAATTATTGATATTATCTTTAAGTGGTATTAATTAATGGTGAGTTAGGAAGATTGAATTGCTAATTTAAAATTGGTGATCTTATTAAACTCCGCCGTATTTATTTTTATTTTGCATCACATATAAACTACATGTAATTTAAGTAATAATTATAAATAATTATGTTTCGAATATTTTCATTCATTTTTAAAATATAAAATTTTAAGAGGGCAACACAAAACTAACCGGAAATACGTTTTTGAATATCCATTTCCGAATTTCACGTTAGATATTTCGTTTTTAATTTACAGTTTGTCTGATCCTTTCAAGATAATACTTCCTCACAAATAAAGTGTTATTTTTCTATACAAAGATCAGTGTTACAAAGAATATAATAAAATTTAGTATATTTTGGGCCACGGGTTGGTCAAGCATGTTTTAATCTAAATATTACGTACATGAAAATCAGTCAAATTGAATCTCTATTTTTAAATAAGTTTTATCGTAGTCATGATAGCCAATATCTTATCACGTGATAGCAACTTTTTATTACATTAACAAATAAGAAGTGAAAGAAAACAATGACGTAACAGATATGCGTAACGTTGTGTTGTTTTTTCGTGATAACGGCTTAAAATTAAACGAAAACATTTGAATTAAGAATTGTCGCATCAATATTGTCTTTTATCAATAATTATCTCAAGCAATTTACATGACTCTTCTTCTGATTAATTTAAATTACATAGTGAAAAAAATGCTGTTCATTATAATAAAGTCAACCCTCCTACAGCACCGAGATAGGGATTTTCTATGGCTAACTATATTGTAATATAGGGGCGTATATTGACAAATATTCTTCGAATACGCATAATTAATAATTCAAGCACTTACTATCATTAAGTATTACTTCAATGACTTCAAATCGAAATCAATCAACTCATTAATAATAGGTCGGAAAAACCCTAGATTTATTTTAGATAATCCTTTGTTATTATCTGGCCATTAGTATTTGCGATACTACATTCAAAAAGCCCGATAATTATAACAAATCCACTTAATTCATTGAAACTCGTTAACATCAAATTATCCCTAATTTACATTTTAATAGTAATTTAACTTAGTGATCTACTTCTAGTTTTGTATATAAACGATACATACTGTTTACTGCGCGTCAGTTCAAGTACATCCGTGCACTTGAAATGCCTGAAGATTCCGAAAGGCGAAGCCCGGGTCGTAAGCGACAAAACTCATGGAAAAGTACAAAATTCAAACAAATAAAATTTTACGCATATTTATGTATACATATTTCATATTTACGAAACATATAATTTTCCTGAAGACTGCAGCACACGCTATAAAAAACCGCTTTATAGCAGATAGTGCTGTAGGGAGGGTTGAATGTATATATTATTATAGCGTATGGTCGTTTTAATATCGTTAGTAGAGTGTTTTCCGATTTTTTTTCTTTCCGAAGGACGAAGCGCTGTCATCTGGCACCCTTCATTTTTTACTGAATGTTGCTAGATGTAAACAAATATCTATCTAATTATCAAATGGATATATTCATCCTTCTTTTGTACGCATTTTTACCAATTTCCATTAAGGAGTCTTCGCCAATACCCTCAACCATTACTCGTGTGAAGAAGAATTTAAATCAACGTCACCGACAGCGAAATGGATTGAGACCAATAATATAACATGCGTTATTCGATGCCAATTTTTTTTTTTGAATCGTTTGAATTTTTTATTTTTCCATAAGTACTGCCACTAACGACCAGGGTTTCGTCTAACGACATATTAAGGCATTCCAAGTGCGCTAATAAACTGACCTTTGTCCGACCTTCCTGAAATCCTCAATTATTTATCATTGTTATTGATGAACACATTAAGGATGCCGCGAATTAGTATTCGAATTTCAAAAACACATTCTTAAAAAATCCAGTTATAAAAATAAATATTTATAAAAGGTTTTAGCTGAAGATTTGTTTATCGTGTTTGCTTGAGCAATGGCCAATATCTACGCACCTAATATCTATCTAAATACCTTTCACAATTTTAACGGTTAGTAACCTGGATGGTTTATTTGAATGAATTTCGTATCGTTCGATACGCCATTTTTTGCAGCTCACCAATTACTGACGCCTTATGATTTTCTTAAATTTAGATGTATTCCATTGTATGTTCAATAGATGAGCTGTATTTGACCTAGCCAACTAATTCAATAATGCTATTTATATTTCCAAAATAGCCAACATTAAAAAGATAATATTTTTTACTCGCCTTCGAGGTAAAGATTGGTCGGTGTAAACATTGCGCAACACTTCAGCCAATTATCTTCGTGCGGCCCTTTGAAAGGCCATTTGAATATTATCACGAAGAAATCAATTTACAATAACGCAGATAAGCAAGCACAGGGATTGCAACACCGGTATTATCCAAACCGGGATCTCGGAATTTAGGTTGTTTTTTTAAATGCAAAATATGTGCATGTTTTTCGACATCAGAACATAAGCTGTACAATTATTTAATGAATGCTTGTCCGACAAGCGTTAAATCTGAAAGGAATTTTCTACCGCCAGTTGCTATAAATCCCTACATTATTCGATTTAAAATTGATGAAACAAGCTTATTTTTATGTCGAAATAATGTCGTAGCATACTTTGCACCAAAAAATACCTATGTCCTCATATATCAGTGATGAAAAACCTTTTTTGGGAGAAGGACCAGATAATCAATTCTCAGTTAGTTTGAGAGCCACATGGGTAAAACTGATTATATTATCGATATTTTTAGTGTATATAAAATTGAAAATTGTATTATTTTATATTGTCCTTCCATTGTTCGTAAAAAGTTCTGAAAAAAAGGTGATTGATATTAGTCATTGCGGGCCGCATGGAATGTCATTAAGGGCCGAATGCTGTCCGCGGCCCACAGGTTGTGCATCACTACCATATATAATCAGTAGTTGAGATTTATTAGTGTATGTGAAGCAGTAAGATGGGTTTTATTTGTTTAAATTCAATAAATCCGAGGTATATTGGCTACTATTTTTGATTGTGATAAAGATACATTTTTTAAATGCCTGAATTTGATATTTAATATCGCAATTGACCGTAATCAATGTTATTCGGTTGCAATCTTTTATATTTTGGTGTAATACCGGTTTTGACATACATATTTGTCCGTTAGTGCAATCCCTACCAAACAGCTAATAGTATTGAGTGTGGAGGGTCAAACGAATTAGCGCTGTATTTTGGTGGCATTTGCGTCAATGGTCGGTCGGCGCAGCCTATTTTGTCAACTCGGCAAGACTGTTGTCACATTATTCTTGATGAGCGATATCACGCCACGAAATCTATTACAAGACGAATTAAAAATGAACCTAGATAAGTTCTTTTTTCAAATCCGCCAATGCATTTCCGACGTTTTGTATGTCACGCCGCATCATGTTACGCCGTGAATTTTTCTCAGTAGATCACTTTAAATTGTCATTATAAAAGTCTATTTTAGAAAAATTTGTTTTTGTATTATTACTATACTTGGTAACATAAATATGGTAATCGTGGTATCGTTTTCAATTAACTTACTATGACTAACTAAGCTAAGTGTTGACCAGCATTAAATACCTTCGCATATTTCGTGCGGGCCGCTTGAGCATCGTGTAACGAATAAATCGTGTCATCGATCGAGTAACGAATAAAAGCGTAAATAATTCTTAAATGTACCATTTGTTTCGAGTCGCAATATTAGCTGTATTGGGCCGCAGGTTGGACAAGCCCGCTTTAAAGACAAATTTAACTATCGCCAGATATTTTTGTCCTCTACTAAAAACCTGCTTTTTTTCAAATAACTATGACCAGCGAATTCTTGGGCGTTCGTTTTAAATGGTTAGCACTCAAATACTCTCGTGTGAAATCAATTATGTTATCTGGACTATGGAATTTGTTTTGGAGTGGTATTTCTGCAGAAATCTAAAAAAACTTCCATTGACTTTGGCTTTTTATATCCCGTGCAAGCCAGCTTATTTTAGATTAGGTTATGTAAGGCTAGGTTATTTGAATACATACTACCGTTACATTTTGAGGTTATGTCAAATGACAGTTAATGCAGGCGCATCTCTGAAAATTTTACGTCTGGCAACCTCGTGTGCAACTACGTATTCAGAGTAATTGTTGATATTGACAAGCAAATAATATTTTCATACGTCCTTCTGTGTAATATAGCTGGTAAGGTTAGAAAGTATATAAATATACTGACTAGTGTATGAACTAATTGTAACATAAATATTGACTACATAATATCCTCTGGTGTATTATTCGAGTCTAACCTCTAACAAGTTCGCCCGCATCGTTGGCCAATCGATAACTCAGTGTTCGTGAATTATTTACATCGCAGCATCAAAATATTATGTTTTTTTTCGGCCATTAAAACGAGTTTTATGGAACGGCAGACGGGCGCGGATCGGCCAGAAGGTCACACGCCAACTTAATAATGCGAAATTTTGTCAATTCGACGGCTTGTGTAAAAGAGTGCGACCAGACACTCTGGCTGGTGTACTTTCCCGCGGTACGGCGAATCACAAAAGCCCAGCGCTACATTCTCCGTGTCAAAACGCAGTTAACATATTGAATGCTGAGAACACGCCTAGCGTGTCTATTTTCATACTAAAAAAACAGGTTCAGCATTGAAAGCGTTTTAAGACATTTTTTACAAGAAAAATGCGCACATGACAATTTATTATCGGCACGAACACACTGTACCGATTGTGCACGCATTGCCAATTTTGTATACCGATATGTACGGATATACTGAAATAACAGCAATTTCGTCGATCATATCAAGGATAAAAAGTTTCCGTTCGACGTTAGAAAAAATCAGTTTCAAGGATAATTTTTTAGTGGTATAGAAAAGTTAATTACCCGATTGAAAAAAAATATATCGAAATCACCATAATGACAAATAAAAATGATTGTTTGAATTTATTACATATTACATGTTGGGGCCGGAAACTTTTTGACCTTAAAAGTATGCATAATCAAAGATACAATAAGAAATATATTCAATGAAGTTTCCTTTTTTTAAGTTGGCAAGAAAAACGTGTAGCTTGTATATATTTCGTACCTCACCAAAAACGTCAAATAATAGTGTGTGATCACTTAATATGTATGTATGTATGTATCAACTGTCACTCCTCGGCATTGTCTAAAATAAATAAAACAAATGTCTTCGTATTAATTCTACATAATATATTGTGATAAAGAGCAGGGCCAGTTTCGCTCGTGGTAAGCATTATCAACTGATGAAATATACAGTGAAACAAAGTAATTTAACAGGAAAAAAAAAATGATGATTTATTACAAGTAAATTCCTCTTACATTTCTTAAAACAATTGTTTTTGAAACCTTCTCTCTCCTCTTGATATTCATAACCCTCCTTCAACGTATATTTCATCAGTTGACAAAACTCGCGATGAGCGAAACCGGTCCTGATCTTTATCCGAATATATTTGTAAGTAGTTCTAAGAAATGTGTTTTATTAATTTATAATATTGTATATATTAGCTTTTAAGCGTCTACATTTGTTTCATTACGTTATTAATTATGTCAAGTAAATTTTAAAAAATCAATAGAGCGTGCACCAATTTGCCCCATGTAATCAGCATGACAACGTAGCAGGAATATTTTAAGCCCCGATTCCATAATAAATATAAACGCGTGTTTCGCGTATAGCTCATCTCTTATAAATCACTTAACGTTCTAAGTTATACGATATTACCTAATAAACAAATAAATATATTCACTTGGAAAATGTCTGTTAACAAGAAATACAGGTTTTCCGGGTCCAATGTATTTGCTTTTGTCGTTAAACAAATAAAATATTTCGTACCAAAATAACAGATGTATATAAAAATTTACGCGCAATAGAAAAAAGTCGACAGACTTGAAAAAAACTACAAAGCGAACGCCTGTCGTTCGGAATGTAAAATTGTTTATCAATTAATCCGTTTTTTTGCGATGTCCGCTCCCAACGTGGCGCATCGTGGAGCAGAAATTTTAGTGAAATTGTTAATCTGATACTGGTTGTTACTTAGTTGGTTAACCTTAAATTTTTGGATATAGTTAAGATGTCCTAGGACAAGATTGGCAGACTTTCAACTCAAAAAGGCCAAAACTGAAATGAAACAGGATGGCAAAGGTATCAGAGAGGTATAAATATACAAACAATATTCATAGTTTTTAGCAGGGCCGTGGAGTCGGAGTCGTGAAGTCGTGCTTGTTTGGCTGGAGTCGGAGACGTTGCGGTGTTTTGACCGGAGTCGTAGTTACTTGGATTCGGAATTTTTGAAATTTAGGAAATTTTTTCGGGTCCCGCGTACTGCCTAGAGACTCCAAATCGAGTATCGAACACTCGATACTCGAGTAATTTGAAACATACTCGAGTAATACCCGTAATTTATAAATGAAGGTTTATTTCAAAATTTTATTTTGTTTTAAACGGCGGACAGAAAAAACTAGATAGCACTATTTAATTGTTAACTTTTAAACCAATTTCCGCACCAACAGAGAGAGTTTTTTCTACGACGGGAGTAAAAAACAAAACTTCTAACCAAACTAAAATTTGAGACGTTTAATTATCTATAATTTTTGAAATATAGGTTTCATAAATTGAAATAAATGTATTAATGAAATGAAATAAGCTTATTTATTGGTTTATCATGTATTGATATACACAAATTTGAATAAATAAAATATCTTTTGGTACATCTGAAACTACTCGAGTACTTGAGTATTTTAAAATTATACCTCGATACTCGAGTAATTGGTGTCCCTTGTACTGCCGGTCCCAAACCAAGGACATAACCAGTGGCCAGCTGAATTTGAAATATAAACCCAAAACCAGTAGCGTTTATCACCTGTCTACAGTTTAAATTAATTAAAGATGGTCTTACATCTGTATGTACTTCAAATTTCTTTCATGTCCCATCTATAGATTATTGATTGTACAATGCAATACGAAATATACCACACATATCAATAAAAATTCAGATGTTAACACTTTGTTTGTAATAAGAATGTCATCTCGCATTTGATGGCCAATTAGCAAAAGCAGTAAGTATTGTGTTAGAGATACGTTAATAATGTTAATTTCTTATAAAATAGTTGTACTCGGAAAGCACAGGCATCGACCTGTTTCCATTTCTATTTAGGGGCAAGTCGCTGACCCCAGTTAGATTTTTGGCAAATTAATAGATGTCGGTAGCCAACATTATTAAAAAATGGGATAACCGTAATTGTATTTGGGCGGGGGCTGTCCGACATTAGAAATTTTGTCTAATAATTTAATCGCAAGATTTTTCTTGGCTAACGCTTACACGTGTCACACCTTAGTCTCAATTAAAATACATTTAGGGCTCCGCGACATAAAGCTAGGGATTCCACGAAGCAGCTGTGACAATTTAAATATAGAAGGTTTGGCTACATTTAAAGACGAATAAGATTATTCTTAAAAAATACGACTGGTTACAAATTTATAGCGTCTAGTGGCGACATAACCACTATTGGTTTAATGCAGGGGTCGGCAGGGGCGGCTCTTTGCATAGACGTTTGCGGCTCTTCGGACACAAAATCTTATTTCACATCATCTCAAGTAGTCTAATAAAACTAGCTTTTGATATTCTCACAATCTTTGGCTCTCAAACATTCTCAACGATGAACCAAATAAAAAATAAGCTTAGAAGCAGAATAACGGATGAAAATTTACAATCAAGTATTCAAATAAAAAATATGTAGCTATTTGCCAGATATAGTAAAGCCATCAAAAGCGAAGCATGGACACCTTTCAAATTATTTTTATAAATAAAACATCTCGAACGTTTTTTCCCCTACAAATCCATATCTATATTACATATATGCAGCTCTCTGGTACCTTTGTTATACTGTTTGCATGACAATATGGCTCAGCTCACTTAATAGACTGGCGACCCCTGGTTTAATGATTCCACACAGTTTCATATATAGTAGAACCTCGATTATCCAGATTGGTCAAAATAAACAAAAATATTACAAATTTGCTAATATGCACGTGGCGAATTGCGTCCACTGTTTACGTACGTGATGGAATGCAGTCTTAATATTTTGATCGTTCCATTTGTTCTAAAAATAATCCCTGTGTAAAATATGGGTCAGTCATCGTCCAAATTCGATACACATTGAACATTTGTTTCTTGAAATATTGATCACGATTTTTTTTTTTTTAACATTATCGATATGTCAACGAAAAGAAAACGTGTCATAGTTTCATTAAAAAAAAATTGGATATAATCGATGCTTTGAAACGGGGTGAATCTGGACGTTTTTTGTCTAATAAATATGGTGTCGGAACATCAACGATCTCGGATATAAAAAACAAAGTGAAAAAATCTTGAAGTTTACCAGTTGTTTAATGAGGGTCAAGAAGAGCGCTATTCAAGACAACTTATGTGTCTTATAAGTATTCGTGATTTGGCAGCATCGAAAAGAAAACTAACTTTAAGCAGAAATCGATAATTGATTTATCTTGAATATAATTGTCTTTTCCTATCAATTATGATTTTTTCGATTATCCGGATTTGTCCTTATCAGGACTATCTTCATCCCCAATTAGGACGGATAATCGAGGTTCTACTGTAGTATGTTGGAAAACATGTGGATGTATGTGAACTGAAAATATTCCAGGTTTTTTTGCCTCGATATACAGCATTCGTCATAAGTTCATGATGTTTTTATTTGTTTTCTTACTGCAAGATGTATTTATCAATTAGTGATGAAAAATATGTTATCTGGGTTCAGTTAAAATCAGGACTAGGGAGTCGCTTAAAAACACGACTCTGGCTAAAAAAAGTTTTGTCAGGTTTTTTTCCTACAATAATATTACAGTTTAACCAACCAATCCGGCCAATGGCAAAATTTTTCATAATTTTATACATGTTATAGGCATAAATAAAAATAAAACAAGTTCAAACTTTGTCAAAAGATTTTCACGGTTTCGACTCCGGCCAAGACACCGCGACTCCACAGCCCTGGTTAAAATAGTAATAACGCGTCATATTAACCATTCAAAATATTAATTTAAAACAATATCCAATGTGGCCACTTGCGTACGTGCTTAAAATGTTAACACTATAACACAGGATTATAAAAATCGAGATATTTTAATATCCCGGAAACGAAATGTATTAATCAGGGCTGTGCGGAATTGTTAAATACCTATTTGACGTCACTTAAACCCATTATGTTTGTTTTTCCTATGTATGATGATCCAGCCATTGTAACGAATAGACCAAGTTCTGAATCTCTCCGTCATACTTGTTATACAAGTGATCGCTAAGCGGTCGCTCACGAACTACCGGTAGCTCGCGAAGAATAAATTTGTAAAATCCATACTTCATATATGGACTGCTGCATGTGGTAATATAATGATCATATGTAGGGCTATGGAGTCGGTGAAAAAAAATCCGACTCCAGCATTTACCAAAACCACGACTCCGACTCCGACCAAAAAAAGTACAATATCGTCATTTTTTTCCCCTAATTTTCCTATTTATGTGTATTCAATTAAATATCAACCCTATCAATGCGACCAAAAGCCAAATTTGACATATTATATGCAAAAATAAAAAGTTCAAAATTTTCAAAATTTCCTACTCCGAGTACGACTCCGGCCAAATCGCCGCGACGACTCCGACTCCGACTCCACAGCCCTGATCATATGTACATATGGTACAATAAAAGACGACGATAAAACAATATACAAAAGTAGCTCACCAGATAATTTCAATTTCTGAAAGTAGCTCGCATCGTCATCAAGTTTGGAGACCACTGTGTTATCACATAATCATGACAAAGGTAATTAATAAATAATAAATAAATTTAATCCATGCAAAAGCGAAATAAGTCGAAATCATCCGATTAGTGGCGACTGCATCTCCAAATGGGTTGAAAAAACTATATGTAAATTTTGTTCTTAGTTCCTACTCTTATTGGATTTTTCCTTATTCCAGGCGTACAGTTATCATTACATGTTATTATTTACTTCAAATCATAATACATGGGTTCTTGATTTAACATTATAAACACCTACTACTAGTGTTGTGATATTGCAACGATTGGAGAATGAATTACTAATTGTAAACAATACAATATCATTGTTTACTTGTGACGTGCTAGATCAGAAGTCCAGAATCGGCGGCATGGGAGCTGATGTCATGATTTTATTTAAAGAAAACTAACACAATTGCTTTCGCAATATTGTGACACATTTTATATAGATCAGGGGTCGTCAACCTTTTTATGCCTACTGCCCACTTTTGCTTATTTTTCATGGCAACAACCTAGCTATATTAGTTTTCATAAATAATGTTATATACCGATCCATAATATTTTCAATAATTATATTCGGTTTCGTTAAATATTTCATAATGAGGAATATAAATATCTGCGTTACTATGTTGACTCTTGGGATATGCGTTGTGTTATATCCGGCGGACCGTAATAAATCAGCATAATTCACACTATACAAAATAGTTTAATGGGGATACAGATTTTTTCCCATACCTAGAAATTTATCCTTTGGGGTGACCGATTCATTTTGGTCGATTCAAGAAAGTAGCTAAAGTGTATTCGTTTATTTTTTTACCTCTAGAATTAGAAAGCATACAAGTTATGGTGCTGGTCTTTGTTCGTTAATTATAAGCAATCTTTTATTTTGCTAATGCTTTTTATTTTACCCAGATAGGCTGACTTGTTTTAGAGATATAATTATTTTTATAAGAGCTACGAGTCGCGCGGATATTTCGCAAAAAATGCACGGGCGTTTAAAGGTTAAGCTACCGTTCGTAAATATTGCTCAACTGTCTCCGTCGCAGATATCCGATTTGTTAGTTGATAGCAGGACTGTGGAGTTGTTAAAAAAGCACGACTCTGTCTAAAAAAAGTTTAATTTTGTCAAGTTTTTTCCCTAACATTCCTATTTATGTATATTCAATTAAATATCAACCAACCAATCCGGCCAATAGCAAAATTTTACTAGTAATTGGAGCCTCTGTCCGCCACTGATTTTTATTGAAAATTAATTAATCGAAAGTATGTCGCCTATCACCGAGGGCATCGTTTAAAAAGCGTCTAAAGAAGTATTTGACTGTTTCGAAACGATTAAAATCAACTCATTTTATTACAAATTCGTAAAGGTTGTGCATTGCTGAAATAGTTTATTAGTAATAATGCCACGAAAAGAAAAAGTCAAACAAAACGTGAGAGAAATCACGTCTGATTTCCCATTATTATTTGCGACATAGCGTTTATTTACATATCGCATCCGTTTTCGGTTACAGACATAGTGTTTACATTACACCAATGTTGACAAATACATTTTTGAATCAAACAAAAATAATATTATTTATCTACTGTATGCAAAATACACTATCTCCAGTCATGAAAACAAAAATACAGTTATCTCAGTAAAAATGCTATTAACCTACTCACTGGCTGAAATATATTTTGCATATACACCCGATCATCTTTTTGAGCGGAGAATCAGTTCCAAAGACTACCTCGTGAATAAACCGTGTAAAAAAGACAAAGTGTTTTTACAAAACATGATAGATAGGTTCCATAACTGAAAAATAACTCATTTTTTTTTAAAGTTATAAAGGGTAATAAATTTACACATTTTTTGATTAAAAGTAAGTTTAGCACAGAAAATTATGTTCATTCAGTGTCGTTGCTTGATAATCAACGCGCCTGTTAACTGCTATTTTTGCTGAGGAAAAATCATTCTCATCACTGGATATAATTAATGGAGGGAATTACAGTGAAACCTCGATTCTACGTTTTTCAAGGGACCGTATAAAACAAACGATTAATGCGGGAAACGATGAATGCGGGAAACTTTTAAATATTAACCAAATGCCAAGACTATAGAAAATGAACGCACTACGCGGGAAAACGTAAGATCGGGGTTCCACTGTACATCATCGGAAATATATTGAATGTTAAGGAAACAGCGCATCGCAATTTTTTGATTAACATGTACAGACGTATTTTTATTCTTGATTTTTTTTTAACCGCGTTTTTTTAATCGCTTTTAATCAGGTGTATATGTTAAATATATTTGAGCAATAAAAAACAAAATAATTCACATTTCATGACAAGGTTTCAAGAGAAGCCATTTTGTACTGTAGTTGTAATACTAACATTGTGCCTAAAGCAAGAAAGCAGGAAAATGGAGGTACAAAAAGCAGGAACTGCCGGGGACGGTCGATCATAAACGCATTTGGATGCGGCGCATCATTTAAAACATCAGCCAGGAAACGCGACAAATATTTCAACACAACAAACAAAACATTAGTTGAACTGTCATCGAATTATTATAATCTCTTATACGCTTTCGAATTTCGAATAAATTTGAATGTGAACACAAACACAACAAAATGGATGCTATTTGTTTTAATTTTGGAATGGTGAGTTTTTATTGTCTTGACAATGTTGCTTGTATTTTTCCCATCAAGATATACAATAATATAATTAATATATTATACAGTTTCTTAGATATGGCATTATTTTAAAAATTCCAGCTCATTGTTTTATATAGTTTTGCAAATGAAACTAGTTTAATTTTCTTGTAGAATCAACTAAATTTACATTCTTTTCACAAAGAATTTACTTACATCAAAGTTTAGCATTGGCAATAAAAATACTCCTCTCCAATAAATTTGCCATCCGATTCCAAAATAAGATTCAATGTTTCGTTAATTCTATTTGAAAGCTGAACCTATGATTTTAATATAATATAAACGAATGTTCAAATATATATCACGGTTCTAAAGCAGTTCCAAATTGCGACCGATGGGCTACATACGACCAAAAACAGAAAATCATGTGCCCGTAATTCTAATCTTATTTTTTTGACTCCATATTAACTCGATATGCCGTATAAGTTCTAACTATGTTCGTGGTCCACGGAGTAGTTCCAGTAATGCATTGGAACTAAGAATACCCAAACTATTTAAAACACCTAGCAACCAATATCACATTTATAATGTGCAATTACCAATTGCTACTTTTATAATCATTTTTTTGTGTTACTGCCATTTCGTGGTGTAAAGGCATTATATAAAAAAATAAAACACACACAGTACTATTTTCACATGTATTCTGACAAATATCAAGACCGGTTTCAAGCATTATCAACTGATAAAATATACAATGTAACAAGACGATTTATAATTCTTAATGTTCATCATTATTCTACATTTGTTCACTGAAAAAAACATGTTAGTGGTCCACGCGATTGAAGATTATGAATTAAGTGACCCATGAAGTCTGAAAGTTAGACGACCGCTGTTCCAAGCAATACCCAAACATTCGCAATCAGAAGTAAATGTCTATTGTTTGGGAAACAACCAAACTTTTTTTCTAAATGTACAGTTCTCTTTCTGTTTTATCGTTTTTTTATGATAAAAGGAAATATTAAAATACTAATTGAATTGATAATTTATTATATTTATCATGTTATAATATGTCATGGCGAGTTTTTGATTTGGTGTGGATAAGTCGGAAGTTTTGAGCATGACACATTTGGTGTAATGTTGCCGCACTGAATTAGAACAAACATCGACGCAAGTGGCGTGACTTACGTGACAAAAGTCAACAAAAAAAGCCATAGCCTTCGCAGTTTCCATGTTATATACGCAAATTAATACTGACATGATAATCATTACCACTTTAAAAAAAATAACAAAACATTTCGACATATATGTATATTGCTATTTCCAAATGAGACTACAAAAAATTTGAAATGTTATCCTTGATCTCTATTACTGACTTTATAGCGCATAGAGATTGTAAACACTCTTAAATCTATGAGCCGCAAACTAGAATGCATAGACAATGCGAAAAACGTATTGTTCCTTTTTTTTAAACGTCAAAGTGCAATAGTTTTAACGGGGAACACACAATTCATCGAAACAATTACTTTCTTATCGAAAGTAATTGTCTGTCAATATTAGTTATTTCAATGTAACACCATTGCCATGACTAAAAAAGATTGAATAAATAATTAAAAATGGCAATAACACGGTGGAAAGAACAACAATGTATTTCACTTCTCCATAAATTATTTTATATGTTGATAGCTATTTCGGCTTACGCCATCGTCAGAACTATGTCAGTCTAAATGTCACATTGAATAACTTATTTTTACTATACAAAACAAGGACGGTAGAACAGAAAAGAAGATTTATTGTGTACCCTGTCTGCAACAGTATATTATATAGATAAGTAAATTCAGTTTAAGCATAGTTCTGACGATGGCGCAAGCCGAAATAGCTATCAACAAATAAACTAATTTCACCGTGTTATAATGGAGTTCTACCAAGTAAATGCCAATTCAATCAATAAATGGAAATAAGTTTATAAACATCCTAAATGAATTGAAGGTACAAATTTTCATGTATGTATGTTTTCTAAGCGAATGGTATGAATATATTTGAATTTAAATTAATATAATACGACGGTTGATGCTAGGCAACGTGTTGTTTACTTTTCTTGCCGTACATTTCATCCTAAAGACGGGTTGAGGCCTAGTATGTTTTTGACAACTAATGCCTTTATACATTGTTTGGACTTACTCCACAATAAATTTGTTTCTTACAGTTTCCAACATACGTGTAACTATATATAATATATATTTTCAATCTGTTCCTTTAGAAGTATTTATATAGTTACGATAAATCATTTTTAAGAAAACTCATGACCGTTTGATTGGAAAGGAATTTTGCCCCACTTGGCTCATGAAACGTTTTTATTACTATAATTCCCCATTTACTAATATATTTTTTTGTTAGTGTTCATAATAAATTGTTTGTATTTTCAGTAGCTTATAAATATTTGTAAAAGGTCATTTTAATTACAGTCTACTTCAGTTCATTTATGCATATTTGTTTCATTATCATTAAATAATTTGCATATTTCTGTGTCTTGCTTAGTTTAGTGTAAATAACTCTATATCGATGCATATTCTTATCAGTTAAAAATGCTGGCGAATACCGAAACCGGTCCTTATCTCGAAAAATAAATGTGAAATAAATGCAATGTTTTATTATCTTTTAACATAATACCTTTCCACCAAGTATTGACATTAAAAATATTAAGTGATAATATTGCCGCGTGGAGCAGTGGTCAACGTCGTTGGCTACCGTGTCGGCCCGCCCGAGTTCGATTCCCGGTCCCTCAGTCGATAAATCGATTCTGCTTAGAGGCAATGGGTGTTTGTGTTGTTAAATCCCATCCCAACTTTCCTATCCCAAAGAGCGACGCATAGTGTCTGCGATTAGCTAATCACTAGTCCTCGTATCATTTTCATCCCTTCTCTCTTGGAAAAGAAGAGGTTGAGAAACTGAATTACACGCAGTTCTCGTAGAAAAAAAACATATGTTGAGATAAGCTCCGTGAGGAGTCCATATGCTTCAAGCTGGAAGCGGACATCGTTAAAAAAAATGTCTTCCTGACCCAATTGACTAAATAAAAAGTAGTTCTTGTACAAACGTAGTATGTTACAATGCTTCATTCATGAGAAAGGATTTGTTTCAGAAATGGCACTAATATAAAGAACCTTCACTTGACAACACCTGGCCAGCTCTTTTTACAGCTGTGCGTTAATTTCAAAGGCCTATGGTTAATTCGGCCTCGTTCAGTGAATTCAAATTAATTTTTTCGCGTACAGCAAGTATAGATACAGGTTGTTCAAAAAGGATTAAAACACTGACACAATTAGCAATCAAAGTCGAGTTGACTTCGATAACACTTCATTAAATGCGATATATCGCACTAAATACGTCGGTCAAAATAATGCGCAGTGACTCAAAAGAAACGAAAATGTGTCAAGAAGCGATACACAACTTTGAAATTCGTTTCAAAGTATTATTTCAAAAAAGTTAATTAACCGCGCTTAGGATGGTAACTGTCAATTATATTTAACAAAATAAAACACATTTGTATGTACTTCTGCCACATAGTATATCGTACAATGATCTGGACCGGTTTCACTCATTGCGAACATCACGTGTTAAATATATGTATCGAATTCAGTAAGAACAATTAATGAGGCATATCAAAAAATAAGTGTTACTGTCTATGGATGATGATACAAATTCTACGTAAATGAAATCATTTTTTTTTATTAAAAAAGTAAGCCGACTTAATTTACGAAATGACCACAGATTAGTAAACAGGCACGTTTATTATCCAGTATCAACACAATGAATTTATTTCTACATGCTAAATTTAATTAAAATCAAAAACTATGTATGTATAAATTCGATTAAAAGTTGATTTTAAGAAATGAACCTACGTCCTTTTTTGTTTGGACACCTTAACTTTATTTACACGGTTTTAATTTGTGCACCGTGGTCTTTGTAAAGTATCTCCCGTGCAAAAAGAGGATCGATTTGATGGAAGTAGTGCAAAAAATAGCCGTGTTGACACTTTAGAAGTGATTACTAAAATTGATCATTTCAAGAACTCTAAAAAGAATTATCACTTGAAAAAAACGAAATAATCTAAAATACAATTCTGTATATTTTATTGTTGAATACGGTCCCCCAGCAACCAATCGGGTAATCATCAAGACTATGTGTATAAAGTGATTGACTGGTAACTTGTCAGATAATCCAACATGGCCGCTGCGGCAAACTATAACATATTTTTAAACATTATTATAGATCAGTGGTTCTCACGTAAAATTGTGCTGTGGCCGCATTGTAAATATAAACAGTCCTACAGAAATGTCTGGTGGCCGCACCTTATTTTGGTTTGACAATTTACTACTGGCATTAATTGCATTGAATACCTTTCTCATTGTTAATTCCACATTTTCCATGCCTTTAATTTAATTTGACAGTTTGATGGACACTTTTCGATGCACAATACAATGCATACGAAATCTTCCATTTTCAGAGTCTTTTTTGTCAAATTAACATTTAAATATCAATCTTTTTTCTGACGCTGTTGGTGGCCGCAGAAAAAGCTTCTAGTGGCCGCACATGAGAACCACTGTTATAGATAATACTTTTATATATTATGTTAGGTAAGGTTGGGTCTTATTTGGTGGAATTCACGCTTAGAAATTCGATTCGTTTCGAACACAGCCGCAACGGGAATGTTGAATTATCATACACTTTATTCACCTAGTCTTGATATACCACCGATCGGATATCTCATACGTTTTTTTATTGCTCACCTGTCTGAAGAGATATTCCACGTCAGTGTCATAAAGGTTAACAGGTTCTCCTCCCTGTAGCAGGGCGATGGTCTCAGGCTGAATTTTTTCAGCCAGGCGCCTTCGGTTGAGGGCAAACATCTCCAGCGGTATCTCCAATGTTCCAGGCCCCATCGACCACATCCTGCAAAACAAAATTAAGACAGAGACGATAAGACATTGCGGTTTGGCAAACGATATCAATTGTCTTCCCTGGTACGTACCTAAGGCTAATTACACACTGGCGAAATGTTTACCATTCTTGTCGCGATTAAATACATAAATAAAAACATAGATAATTCAGCGATTTTATAAGGACAGAAAACCGTGTTCGTTTTTTTAAATAAAATTGAAGAAACAAAACGAAACAGCTGCGATGTTTTCAATGAGATTCGATGAAATGGCATTTTCAACTCTTGTTGAATAGGATCTTTATCTTTAAAATATACATATTAGGGCATATAGAGAACTGAAAATTTGGCTATTTTTATTGAGAGGAAAAATAAAAAATAAATATTTTCCATTTCGTAATCAATCTGAAGCCACGGATTTTACCACAGAAAAATTGATCGGAGGGACTTTCAATATCAAAATTTGAATCGTCGGCATAATTCAACAACCATTTTATGGCATCTCAAGACGATGCTTTGGCTTACTATTTATTTGTTAAATATTAAATAGTACTAAATAAATTACAATATTATATTAGTGAAGCTATGAAAAAGAAAATTTTGTTGAACTATTTTCTTGAACACTTGAAATCAATTCAATAATAATAGTTCGCATAAAACCCACGAATTATTTATCGAAATTTCTATGTTATTATCTGGTAATTAGTATTTGCGATACTACATTCAAAATACCCTTTAATTAAAATGTACCAAAATAATTCATTGAAACTCATTTACATAAAATTTTCGCTCTTTCATATACATACATAGATTACGTTAATAACAATTAAACATAGTGATCTACTTTTATTTTTGTATTTTTTACAGTGAAACTGTATTCTCAGTGAAAATATATTCTTCTCCAAGCTGTCATTGAAATTAAATTTGACCGCCATATCTTCAGCCAAATGTTTGGCTGTGTTTTTCTTTAGTTCTATTTTTATGAAAGGGACTACTTGCTGATTTTGTTTCATTGAAGCAAACCAAAATTTTATGCCGGCAAATCGTCAACTTGGGCCAATAATTTCAATGATCGTGACCAGTGAAATCATGCTGTCATACAAATCTATCACTTGATACATTTTCACTGAGAATACAGTTTCACTGTAACATATATAAACGATACAAAACTGTTCAAAACATTCATGCACTTGAAATGCCTGAAGATGCCGAAAGGTGAAAACCGGGTCGTAAGCGACAAAACTCATGGAAAAGTACAAAATTCAAACGATTCAAAAATTTTACACACATCTACGTTAGATAGAAATGAGAATTAACAAAATTAGCAATATCTTAATCATTTGATTGAGATTTACATAATAAAAGATACAATTGATCCAACCAAGGTTATAGCTTGTACATCGACCTTTATTTCCCTCCTTCACATTTTTTAGTATGGCAACTTGCCGTATTCTACAAGTTAGGAAGGCAATATGAAAAAAAATACCTGATTTTATACCAATGGCGCATTTCAAAAAACCGTCTTTAATCTGTTCAGGTAAATAAACAGGTTTCCTAAGATTAAAAAAAAATTAGTTTCTAAATTGAAGTCGTCTTTGTATACAATCTATTTGTGGAAAACAAATTATTTTCACATATTTATAACTCGATAGTTCCAATACCAGGGCTGCGGAGTCGTTAAAAAAAGTACTCCGACTCCAGCATTTACCAACAACACGACTCCGACTCCAACATTGACCAAAAACACGACTCAGACTCCGACTAAAAGAAGTTTAATTTCGTTACTATTTTTTCCTAATTTTCCAATTTATGTGTATACAATTAAATATCAACCAACCAATCCGGCCAATAGCCAAATTTGACATATGCTATGAAAAAATAAAAAAGTTCAAACTTTTCAAAATTTACGACTCTGACTCCGGCCAAAAAACCCCGTCTCCACGTCTCCAACTCCACAGCCCTGCTCAATACACATAAGGTAAATGAGAGCAACGTCTTGAGTTCCACAAGAAATAAGAATAACATTGGGATATAAAATCGCTCTCTGGGGTATAATGGTAGGAACTTTCTTTACCCAAACGATTACGCTGTGTTCAATTTACGGCAAGATCAACAACATTTAAGATATCGAAGCAGGGCTGTGGAGTCGGAGTCGGAGTGGCGGTTTTTTGGCCGGAGTTGGAGTCGGAGTTGTGAAAACCTTTTGAAATATTTCAATTTTTTAGCTATACACATAACATGTAAAATGTGCCTATTGGCCGGATTGGTTGGTTGATATTTAATTTGTTTCACATAAATAGGAAAGGTAGGAAAAAAACGTGACAAAATTTAACTTTTTTTGTCGGAGTCGTGTTTTGTTGTCAATGTTGAGTCAGATTCGTGGTTTTAGTCAATGCTTGAGTCAGAGTCGGAGTCGTGTTTTTTTAACAACTCCATAGCTCTGCATGGAAGATTGTGATGCCTTTTCTCTTCGAGTTGACCGCGAGTGATATTATATTATGAAAATATTCGTTGATTGATCTTGTATTTGTTTAATAGCATGATCATTAACATTTTGAGAGAGGAACGTGAAGATTACACTTAATAAACAAGGCATTGAATAAATTACAACCAGTTATTATTTGATACTTTCCTAAAATGGTCATTGAGTGAGCATATATTGTTCCATGTCACTGACGGAATACATGACAATTAAAATTCAAGAAGTGATGATCAAAATCTAATTGTATTCAACTTTGAATCGATTGAATTTTGTACTTTTCCATGAGTTTTGTCGCTAACGACCCGGGTTTCACTTTTTGGCATCTTCGGCATCTTCAAGTGCACGAATATGCTCAAATTTGAATGAGCAACTTAATCTTTCAAACTCACCATTGGTATACTCCATTAAATAAATATCATTATTTAAAAACTCCAACACTTGAAATCCGGGTCGTTAGCGACTAAGCTCATGGTAAAGTACAAAAATCAAACGATTCAAATTTGATATTGAAAATCCATCATGCACCTTCAAGTCGAAATTCTGAACTTATTTTACTTTCTTGAATTGTATACTTGGACATGGGTTTTGTCGCTAGCGACGCTGTTTTCGCTTTTCGGCTTTTTAGAAATTTATTATTGAAAATCAAGCACCTTCAGTTAAAATCCTCAATCAGTTAATCGAAATGTTGACGTTGTCTGTTTGTGTGTTTTTAATATCTTTGTTTATTTCGTACAAACAATCATATTACTTTCTACCTGGTATGTGTATGTATTTCAAAGAATTGGATGAACCATTTACCTGAGAATCGCAAGACAATACAACGTAAATACCCTGCACTTACAAACAGGTGATTTCTGTTATTTGTAAACAAAAATTTCCAGTATATTTCTTAGAAAACAATAATAATAACAACAAAAACATTCGACAGAATCGCACTTCCACGTAACTAAGTATCACAAATCTTAAGGTGCGCTCACATCCTGCTTACACACGTTAAGTGACTAACTAAAATTTAGTGAAGTGGTAAGTGAACGATCAAGTTATCAAGTCGCAAGTGAAATATAAATCATTCTATTTTTTGTCGAAGTCTTGTCATTTAACCCGCTTATCCATTTTCACCTTCATATTGATTTAGATTTATTATGTTTATATGACAGTTCATCTTTGAATGCATCTACAACAGTGGTACTAACATAAAATTTGGCCGTGGCCGCATTAGGAACATCAACGGTTCTACGAAAATGTCTGGTGGCCCCATCAAATTTCTTTTTTGTTAAAAATACTTGAACATGTATTTATTTGAGTTTTTGCGAACTTACATTTCTTGATGCACAATACAATGTACTCAAAATATTAAATTTTTACTGTCACTGTTGACAAATGAACTTGTAAAAACACATTTTAATTAAATATCAATATTAACTATCAAACTGTTAGTGGCCGCAGCAAAATTCTCTGGTGGCCGCACATGAGAACCACTGGTCTTCAATTTCATTTACCATATAACCATGTAATGAATTTAAGATTTCAACACGTACATCGCTAACTTGATAGCTACTCACTAAAAACACTTACGTATAAATGCTTGACGACTTCAAATTTAGTTGATCACTTCAGGCATGTAAATAGGGTCTATGATCAAACGAACGAAATTGATGAAAACACATTGTGTCGAGCGAGCAAACGAACATTTTTTTGGGTTTTTGAAATTCAGATACATTTAAATATAATGCTGTAAGAATACTTGTTCTATTGATCTTAACACCTGAGCAGTTGTTGTGTTTGGACGCGTTCACTGGCTTAGCTAAAACATAAAAGTATGCTTCACTTTCTGCCAAATAAACATTTAAATTTACCACACACGTGTCTATTGTTATAATCAAAATGGATTGGAACAAAAAAGTGACATAAATATTTGTAAAGTGGAAATCCTTTTTTCAGACAAAGGTGTCCACTCGCTAGCAAATAAATGATACTTGAAACTTAAAACTTTAAACCAATGAAATAATAACACAGAAACAGAACTTGTGCACTCGATTACAATAAATTATGTTCTACCTCTTGTTTTTTAAGCTTGGTTTGCGTAAACTGTTCACTTGCCGTTTTTTACAGCAGGGTTGCCGTTTTGTTTCTTGTACACCGTGTTTTGTTCGTTCGGTCTGAGCAGCACCATGAACTCGCACACCACCGGCGATAAATGGAAAACGGGCTTGGTGCCCGGTGTTTGTTTACCATGAACACCGATATATTTGGTAAATTATATACACAGTTGTAAATGGCAAATTAGGCAGGTAAACGAGTAAGACGACTGTTCTTCTGCCGAATAATCATGGAGACGCCATTTGATTGCCCGGTGTTTGTACACCAATAAAAAGGATATCTATAAAGGCGGCATGAAAAGAACACAGTGACGGCTGGTTGTAAAAATCAACAGGGGTAAACGAAATGAAAACATGACACTTTTTTTGCCATCTGGATCTTTCAACTGGGACAGTTTTATTGCATACCAACTTGAATACACAACAATATGACAAAAGCTGATCATTTTACTATACAGGCGGCCCTTGATCTTTCGAACATATCTACTAGTTTCGCAGAATTCACTATTTAAAAAAAAAATCCGGATTCCTGATTAAGCCAGTCATTAATGACAGATATTATATGGTAAGCCGAATGAATGAACTAAAATGTATGTCAACAACAAAAATGTAAATGAGCTGATTGAGTTTCAGTCAGTATCTCTCACTGGTGAAAATGCCCACCACAATAGGCAGTGCATTCATTGATCAGCCGAACAGCTCTTGTGACCGCTGACTCAAATGACCTACGTTACAAACAAGTCCCGATAAAACATATGCTTGGGTTTGGTTACATGCATACAGTTCATGTTTGCATACAATGCAGTGATTGAAACCAACTGAACCAAATCTTGAGGAATTGTCTGCGAATATTCCTGGTGGATGTTTGAAAAACTCGCAAAACTGAGCTGAGGAGTCGTCGAGTCGGAGGTTTTTGGCCGAAGTCGGAGTCGTCGCGGGGCTTTGGCCGGAGTCGTACTCGGAGTCGGAAATTTTTAAAAGTTCAAACTTTTTATTTTTGCATATAATATGTCAAATTTGGCTATTGGCCGGATTGGTAGGGTTGATATTTAATTAAACACAAATAGGAAAAAAAAGTGACGATATTAAACTTTTATTAGTCGGAGTCGAACTTTTTTTTACCGACTCCACACCCCTGGTTGTAATAATAGTGTAGTGCGCAACAGTTCCACGGGTTCGCATCCTATGGGTCGCCAAACTTATTCAGTCGACTAAAAAATATATTGACAATGGATGTTCGTTGTTTTTTTAATTGCCTAATTAAAAATGCCTTTATGAAAAGCATCGTGGTCAAGGTCACGTGGCTTTTTATAAAAGGGGTCGCAACCTCGCAAAAGGTTGGGAACCTATGGTATAGCCATTAAGGAAAAAGTACGCAATAAAGTTTAAGTTTACAATTACCAAGCACGCGTCGGCAAAATGACAATGAATCACCGTTGAGTTTGAATATGCCGTTGTGTTATTCGAACCTGTATTTCTTGGAAAACTGAGGTTTTGAATATTTACGAAAAAATCGATGGATTCAGCCAATTTTGGCAATCAGGAAGCATAGACGTTACCTACGGTTCGCTTAACTTTTAACGTGCCATTGACGATTACAATCGCCAAGGCATGTACGTCCGCTTATGCCATGGCCGACTTTATTTTTAACCAGTTGACTGCCGAGTGCGAAATATTTGAATTGACCCCTCAAGTCAGCAATTTTGGAACAGTTATAAAATTCACAAAAAGGTTTTCATCCGAAATAATTTATTTTACAAATGTGTTATTGTGTGTTTCATGTCATTTTATGGCTATTTTAGATGGAAATCACTGAAGTACCAATTATAATTCCATAGTTGGTGGAATGACATCTGATTAAAGAATAATTACACATTTTTTGTAGTTATACAACAATAAATATCTTGAAAACAGAACCAGTTTCGCCCATCGCGAGTATTTCAGAGCGACAGTTCAGTTGAAAATGCTCGCGATGAGCGAAACCGTTTTGATATGAAATAACAGAAAATGTCTTATTATTTTTTTATGTACCATTTTTAAAGCATTGGAAAAATTAACTACCAAATAACTTATGAAATCTGACTACCGATGAATTACGCAACCAGTAGTATACACAAGTTTTTAATTTTAATAAAGATATGATGGTTATTTGATGCCCTATATTATTATGTCTTTTATTTAAGTACCTTGATTGTTAATCGTTTTATGAAGTCATAATCCGTATCCCGGAACATGTCTGTAACTCTTATCTTAGATTTCACAATATTATATTATTTAAGCCGTGATTTTGTGCCGGCTTTCGTATGACATGTTAAAATCTGAAACCGAAATTAATAATTCAATAGCTAGTATTATTTTATTTACTAATATATCATACTAGATAAACACTTACTTTACTCATAACAATATTTTTTTAATTTAAGATTATTTTGTTTTCGTTTTCTCTGTGAGTTTTCTTTTATCTTTGAAAGACATCGTAAGGTTATCAAAACAGATAATTGATTACTAAGAAAGCGATTGAAATCATTACTTACTAAAATATTTTGATTTGATGTCACCTGATATATATTTTATAATCAAATATATATAAGTAGTGTAAATATCATAAATTATAAACTCTTGAAATCAATCAATTCAATAATAATAGGTTGGATAAAACTCTCGATTTATCTATGTTATTATCTGGTAATTAGTATTTTCCATGGCTGTGGAGTCGGGGCTTATTGGCCGGAGTCGGAGCCGTCGCGGCGTTTTGGCCGGAGTCGTACTCGAAGTCGGAAATTTTGAAGAGTTTGAACTTTTTATTTTTGCATTTAATATGTCAAATTTGGCTTTAGGCCGCATTGATAGGGTTGATATTTAATTTAATACATATAAATAGGAGAATTAGGGGAAAAAAGTGACGATATTAACCTTTTTTTAGTCGGCGTCGTGTTTTTGGTCAATGTCGGAGTCGGACTTTTTTTTACCATTGATTCCACAGCCCTGCCCTGGTAGTTTTGATACTACATTCAAAAATCCCGTTGACTCGATTTAGTATTGTCCGAATGTCTAATTGGGTTTCATTAATCATTTAGTTTTAAAAACAAACCTTTTTTCCTTCCAACGAACTGAATTAAAATTCGCATTATTATTTATTAATCGTTTTGAAACAACTGACAGCCTACTGAGGTGCAGTCAAACGGGGTGAATAAACACTGCGGGGTGAATAGAGGCAAAAACAAGGATTGAACTTTAGCACACTTTACTAAATATCCAATGTAATAATTATGGTTAAGTAAGTTTCTTCACAATGACTATAATACTCTTTCTCGAATGACAAAACCAAACCAACTAAATGATTGGCCAAAATTAAAACAAACGGGTTTATGTTCGATGCCTGTGCATCCTTACTTTATGACCTCTTATAAACATCTCTTCTATTGGACGAAAATTAAATTAAATCATGTTTTTTTTAGTTAATAAATACCGTCAAACGGGGTGAATAGAGACTCATATAGAATAGAGGAATTTTACAATCATTACAATCTGTTGTTTGGTCTCTATTCACCTACCAAGTCTCTATTCACCCCGAAATCAGTGTGAATAGATACATCGAACAAAATTGACTGTGTCTTATTAACGATAGTGAATATTTGAAAAATATTGTCATAAATGTGTAATAGGACCAAAGAAACACGTTTCAAGCCATTCATATTTGAAATATGAAGTGCAGGCATGAAGATGCATAGTCATGCAGGGTAAAAAGTGTCTCTATTCACCCCGTTTTACGGTACCTGAGTAAAAAAACTACGTCTTATACATACATGTCTAGGTTCTATGAGTGGCGCAAGTTCCAACAGGTAAGCGTCACGGCAAGGCAGTGTTTCAAAGGTAAACCTCTCACCTACTTAACCCTGGACCGGAAGCCCGTTAAAACAGAATGCTGCTATTGCAATTTCTTAGAAGCATTCGCATTTCGGCTTAACATTAACAAGACTCATGATTATTTCCAAATTGATTCGCAGAATAGACACGCGGCGTCTGAAAGTGTTTATCTTATTTTTAAATTACTTTTCGCTCATATAAATTAAGTGGACTTTTAAGGTGTTCACTGTCAATACTTGGTGGAATGGCATTATGATAAAAATAATAAAATATTTTTAGTACTTCTCCCACATACAATTTATTGGATCAGTACCGGTTTCGCTCATAGCGAGCATTAACAACTGATAAGAAATACAACGAAACAGTAATATTTATACAAAAGTATGAAATTTATAAAAATTTCATGGTATGACAAACAATTGGTATTACAACTAAGCAAATAAATTGGAGAAAACACTAGGAAAATAGACTATAATTAAAATATTACAGACCTCTTAGGCAAACTATTACAATACAAATCAATTAAGTATGAATAATCATTGACAAAGTAAAAACCAAAATAAGTGCATTTAACAAATAAATCTTAATGTCTGTAAGCCATAATGAGACGTGGAAAGTCAGAGAGCATTTAACTTTACAACAGCCCAAGATTTATATATAGTATAAAAAAAATGAATGCATGAGTAAAAATATGTCAAACAAGCGCTTACATATAATAGGCATCAATCAAAGCCGGTCAAAATACCCATACCTATCCAAGAACGCAAAAATGTGCGAAAATCTATGCAAATTCAGGGTAAAATATATACCACAGTAAATAATATATATTCAATGTTTACAGATACTAACCAATGAAAAAGTCTTATTTATTATGCGAATAAATGGCCAAGTAACTGATGTGCATTTCACCAGCTAACGCGTCGCGAACTAACGATCTTAGATATGAGATACGATATTGAACTGGAGGAACCCTGATTTTGCCTCAAGGTAAATCCCTTTATTCCAGCGATATATTAGACAATCGACACATTTTATTATTCATGCTTATCCCGAGATATAATTGCTAGAATTAAAGTTTAAAATAAAAATATTTCATTCTCATAATCGCTCCAAAATGGCAGCGCATATATAGTACGTCACGGTCGTCTGAAAGGTTTTAAACATTAAGAAATCATCAGTAAATCGCGATAAGCGAAACTGGTCGTGATCTTAATAAATGTAACGTGGAATAAGTACTAAAAATTTGTTCTTTTTTAATTAAATTGCCATTCGCCAAGTATTGACAGTGAACACCTTAAAAGGGTTGCAGGGTAGTGTTGTAATAAAGATTTTGGGGAACCGTTCCTTCCTCATTTCACCCCCCTAAGTCCGTTCGTTCTTCTTGACGTGTCGTCATGTCCGGTGAACCCTAAAATATTACACAGTATTGAGGGCACGTCGCACGTTAAATTTTTAACTATTTCTCGCACTTGCCAAAAATGTGGATACCGTAACGAATTAAAGATTCAAGACAGAAATACCGCCGTCGTTTTGGCTTCAAATCTTACTGGCGGAAATACAAATCGATGTTCAATGAAGACAGCAATAGCTTGCGGTTAAACAATGTATTCTTGAAACAATGTAAAAAAACCAAATTGATCAATGAATGCGCGCCAATCAAGTTGCAAGCTGCGGCGGCGCAGAATTTTCAAAACCCCCTCGCACTCGTCCGAAGTTGGCGCGCACTGTAATAGTTGATATTGCTTAAAATATCTGAAAAGATCCACACAGCATAAATTCATAAAACATGCATTTGTTTTCAAGCCATGTCCGCTCCCGATGTGAAGCATATGACTTTAAAATAGAGCATTTTAACTTAAGTTGTTTGATGATTGAAATTATGTCGCGCATTTGTTGGAATAGCTAGAATTTTTCGCGCAGCTATTCTCTTTGCTTGCAGGGAACATTGGTTGCAAGTCAAGCCAAGTCAACTGCATCCAATTCGTTTGCTGTAGAACGAAAGAACGAAAAATCAATTTATGGATTCGTGTTCAAATGCAGATGTGTCTATGATGTCCAAATTTGGTCTAGCGAAATCGATTAAGCTGTCCTTCTTCACCTAGCTCTAATACCTTACTATCTCCGTAAAATTTGGGGTAATCTTCTGAATAACGAACAGTAAGTTCTTGAAAAACAACACTGGTTAAGTTTCATAAGAAATCCATATTTGCCAGAATGGTGTGTATGTTTCTCATAATCCACAGCACGCCATCGTAAAACATTGTGCCAAGCTAAGTAACCTAAGTCGACCACATTTAAATTGTCATTATTTAACCTTTTTAATCCCACGTGGCTGATCTATTCGGCGTATATGAACATGCGAAGAACCCCAGAGGACTGATGTTTTGTCATGACACGATCCTAAACACTTTGAAAGTAGAACTATAAAATTAACCCTTTTATCCCACGGGACCGATATATCGGCCTCAGTTTTAGTTAACACGCCTCAACCGCATTTGTTTTTTTGTTCATGTGTATGCTTTTACAACAATAGATTATCACAATATATATCAAATGACATTTAAAAATATAACACTGATAAAATAATAATAGCTGAGATAAATAATGCAATGAGGACGATTTTTTTTTGCGAAAAGGTACCTTTGGATTTTTCGCGAGAACTAAAATGGTATAGGATTCATAGGGCTTAGAATATTTTCTAATTTTATTTAATTTATTGCAACGGCTCAACTAACTACGGCAAAACATGTATACAGGCAGTGGCGGCTGGTGACAGAGTATTAGGGAGTACAAAAAAAGATTCAAATATTTTTGCAAGAGTTCTTTCCTATTCATTGGATTTTAAAACACTTCTATAACATGGATTTTCAATTCAGATGTTTGCAATACCAACGGAGTGCCAGTCTTATGAATTTTTGCTGTTCGTAGTACGGAAAAATAGTTGAATCTTTTTTTGTACTCCCTAATACTCTGTCGCCAGCCGCCACTGTATACAGGGTAATGGATGAGTTAACAAATCCTTGTTAAATTATTGACTGTCAATTCTCAGTGGAAAGTTATTATATCTACAAAACTATAATTATGTTGCTGACACAGCTCTTGCAATTGGAATTAATTTGTTTGTTTTCGAATTTCGGAATAATTATCTCATTGACTGACTAGGCGTTTATCAGTATATTGTCCACAAACCTTCTTTGAAACAGTTGTAATCGTTGGAGGGGCCTTGCAGAACGTATAGTTTGTTTACGTCTACAATAATATTGATTGTGTGGCCACATCATCCATGTTTTGATATTCTATTCAATATCTTGCACTAGTTCAACAGTAGGTTCCCATTCAATTAATACAGTAAACTTGTTTACTTCAAGTTCTACTACGTCTGGCATCAATTATTGACGTTGTGAACGCAGTAGCGCACAATTAAAAAATAACAATAGAAAGTTATTGTTCGTCCATCTTTGAAAATTAAAAACTTAGCAGCCAGGCTCGGCATGTCAACCCTTTTCACGGGGCAGCAATCAAAGGTTGCCGATTTGCCTCTACTAATTGGGTAAAGATATGCATATGTACATCACAGAAGAAGCGTATCATAACACAAGATTCAGGAACGTAACTGTGCAAAATTATAAACTTTTAAATAACTTAATTTAGATTATTCCATGTACTGTCCAAATATTCTCCGAATGGCATCTTCAGACTTAGTATCGCAAAGATTGCGAAATGATGACCGTAATGTTTGTGAACCTTTACTGGTACGTGGTTGGAGTATTGTTGTTTTATACTATGCCTGTTCCCAATGTTGAGCACATGGATTCCTAGTCACAGACAGCACTTGTGCAATGGTGCACCGACTCTCCATTTATATTCAAGCAATATCAAAATCAACTCAATTAAGATTCTATGAAAATCATAATCATATGTTTTTATGATGACTCGCAGGGGGGGGCAAATAAAGCTCAAACAATATTTGTCTGGCGGACGCCAATACCATTTAACCACACCACACTCATAAATCGTATAAAGAAGTTTTGTTCATCGGGTCTGAGATCTCTTTGGAAAACATTGCCGAATGCATGATCAAGTTTCACTACCTGTTGCATATAAATTGCTACTTTTTGAAATGGTTTAGTCCAGCTCTTATACGGGCGAAGTGTGGATTTATAGCATTTTTAAGTTTTTTTTATGCACTACCTAATACTTTCGTCATCAGCCGCCACAGCTTTTAGTTGTCAGAAGCTGTTTTACTCTTTTTTAGACACGTTATGATGAGGAAGATAAAGCGAGGAAATGAGAGGTAGTTAGATTAGTCCCTACGCCCAATTTTTGGAATGGAATGGATGTGATATTTTCTTCACTGAGAATATAATATTTGGTATACGGTGATCGATAACGGAGTAAAAAATACTCGGAAGCACCAAATTGGAAATTCTGCAAGCTTAGTAGAAAATGATACAGAATTATTTGTAGCGCCCATGAACAGGCCGTGGCTGATGATGATTTTATTATCTATTTACACCGCAAAGAAAATTTGGAACAAAACTCTTGATAACCTCTTCGTGACCATGAACGCCACTGAGTGGTCACGTATAGATCAATAAACACACGTGATTCTCGAACATGCTAACTGTAATATTTGACGCAGGTACCTACAATGAACGTGTAAACAAATTACTGAAATAACACATCGAGATGTCGTTTTGTGACAATTACAAACACACAAATTAAGTCTAAAGTAAGATATCTAAGTTTTATCATAGATCACGTACATTCAATAGATTTTTAGTATAACATTAAATTTGATATCTTTTTTACTCATAGTAAGTACTGTGTTAAAACCGTTATGGACATTTCAAGTCATGTGTTACATTGCATTCAATTGATCAGTTTTGTCATAAGGACAAAGTTCTTTTTTTAAATCATGATTTTATAAATAACCGTCGTCATCTTTTGTTTAACAATAGAAACAGGACAATAATAACAACTAATAACAAATGAACATCGATTTTACGATTCAATTAAAAACGTTCTATGTGACCGATGCGCCATCAATTACGAGCGTATTTGGAACTAAAAAATAGTAACAGGTAAATTAAGAAACAAATATTGGTATTTTTATCACGTTATACAACTTATAAAGCGACGATCGAAATTTAATTCAACGTCTTTTTTGTCGAAACGTTTGAATAATGGTTTAGAATTATGTTCCGTAGAAGAGAAGACGTCATGTAACATACTTCCTTAAATTCTTTGTTTATGGAAAGACAAAACCCAGAATAACTGTCATATTTCATTGAATTAAATCAATACAGCAAAAATAAATAAAACTGACCTTCCACTACAGTCTGCAACAGCTGCGGCCGTCATTTTATTTAAATATTTGCTATAATTTTTTAATAATAGCAGAACTGAAACACAACACAGATGGAATAAATATCAACAGCTTTATTATGAGTCCAAACTAACAATGGATCGGCTATCTTTCTGCTGAACACAGCTGTATTGATAAATAAAAAATATTTTTATATAAAAATAATTAATTGATAAGCAGAATGTTATTCTGGTTTGATTGAGCGATTGGGCGAGTCCACAACAACCAGTAAGTAATCTTTAATCATGTGATTTATACGCTATCATAATCCAGGGAAGGATTTAATAGTATCCACAAAATGATAAAGAGAATTCTATTAATGCTTTCTGCACTTATGTAACAAAGGTTCAATCAACTCATTTTTTAAAGATGAATAATGCGGCCCATTAGAGACAGAGAAATCTAACTCATTGTTTTCTACTTTTCAGAAGAGCCATAAAAACAGGTGACATCAGTAATCGGTGTAACCTATTTTTTAACAGATACAAATTGTTTTTGGATTTTTTTTCAGGGCTGTGGAGTCGATAAAAAAAAATACGCCTGACTCCAGCATTTACCAAAAACACGACTCCGACCCCATTTTTAACATTGACCAAAAACACGACTCCGACTAAAAAAAAGTTTAATTTCGTCACGTTTTTTTTCTACCTTTCATATATTATTTTTTTCCATATCCGCTCCCTATTTGGAGCATATGGCCGCCACACGGTGCCTCCAAGATTCTCTGTCTCCCGCAAACTTCCTCGAATCTTCCCAGGTCATCCCGGCGTCTCTTAGCTCCCCTGAGTACATCCTATGGATGGCAATCAGAGGTCTTCCGCGGCGTCTGGATAAATCAGGTTGATAGAAGAGGCAGGCAGGATTCAGGCTCCCCTGGGGCATCCGTAGCACATGTCCAAGCTAGGTCCATCGTCGCCTTTTAATTTTGGACGTTATAAGGGGTTTTGGTTTGTCTGGTTTGTCCGCTCTCTTACCTCCTTTCATATATATATGTTTGTTGAACGCCGTGACGACTCGTGACGACTCTCGACTCCGGCCAAAAAACTCAGACTCCACGACTCCGACTCCACAGCGTTTTATTTAAATTGGACGCTTCGTCTTTCCGATTTATTTGTTAAATATAAAAAAAGCAATTTATTGTAATGTGTTGTTTTAAGATTTAGTGGATCTATGATCAAGAAAGTGATTTTGAACTATCTTCGTATTCACTTCTTCTATTATGATATCTTTTTGATACATAACGTAACAAGTTATTTTTGTATCGAGTGATATTCATAACTCAAAACTGTTTCTTTAAACGTAAGGGACCTCATGCAAAAACGCATTTGACTATTACGCCTCCACTGGGAATAAAAATACTCGTGAAATTTAAATAAATATTCGCGTAATTCATAAAGTTTTCCTTGAATGTGATCCAGTTGTCAGCATCGTCGGGTTCAAATGTTCAAGCTCCTGAACGGTCAGATTTACAAATTTAGTCGATTGTTGTTCGAATGTATCGATGTCTAAAAATCACTCCCATTCATCCAGTCGTCTTAAAAAACGGGTCGTAGCGTTTATTTATATTATTGCTGTCGAAAAGATTCTTTAGTAAGGAAGGAAATATAATGCAAAAACAATACAAGATGATCAAAATTACGCAGTTAACCCAATTTCGGCGCTCACGCAAATACGTGTACGCCTATATAAGCATTTAAAATTGTCGTTCGATTTTCGGCGTTCACAAATACGTGTTTCATATAATTTCACGATTTCTGACATTGTATGAGACTATTTCATGATATTTTATAATGCATATAATCAGTGTCGGCTGGTGACGGGGTGCTGGGGGTTGCAAAAGGAAGATTCAACTATTTTTCCGTACTACGGAAGAGAAACAGTTGGTATTGCGAACATCTGAACTGAATTGGTCCATGCTATAGAAGTGTTTAAAAATCCAATGAATAGGAAAGAACTCTTGCAAAAATGTTTGAATCTTCCATTGCACCCCCAACACCCCGTCACCATCCGTCACTGCATATCATATGTACATATAATATTCCAAGAAAAATATAATAATTAATAAAAAAGTAAAAAAATAGACTTCGAAGGGGAAAAAAAAACAAAAAAAAATTTTTGAAAGGAAAAAATATTTATATGCTTCAAATTAAAAACAAAATAAAAAAGATTGTTTTTTTTTGGAACATTTTTGTTAAAATAATTTGCCGGGGAAGTGGTCACTCAATCCTCCATACTCAGCACAACAAAAACCCGTTAATTATATACGAGAAATGGTGCCGATTCTTTATATTTTATCATCAAGAAAAAATCATTAAGAATTTTATTCGAATAGAAAATAAAAAGATAAACAATTTACAGCTGCCATACTTGTTGTGCAAAACAGTTATTCAAATTCGCATCACATGAATAGAAATTTTTTATTCACTCGTAAGTTTTCGACATCGCAAAACGATTCAGTATACATATATTTTTTCCACATTATGCAGTATGCCATGTTGTTTACATTGTGTGGCATTGTTTTTTTTTTCATTTTGACATAGGTCCTACGAGACAGCCTGGCCCAAAATGTCTTAAACCTACTCACGGGCTGAATCTAGGGATACAAACTACTCAGCAATACCTGGGAATATGACAAACGTAAACAATTCGCCATTTTATTATCTCTTCAGTGATTCGTGTAATAAATCTGGATGACTTATTTCACGGTTGTAAGTCAATTTTTCACAATGCTTCAACACTAGGAATAATGATTTGTAGACGGATCGGAGATAAAAAGCAATATAAATATTACTTCGTATTGCCGGTTCCGTGGTGCAGCTTTCAACGGCAGTGTCTTCTGTGACGGACCTCACTGGTTCAAGTCCCAGTACGAACAGAATTTTTTTAGTTGATTTATCGATTCTGAACACTAGTCTTGCCCTAGACTTATCCTTTCTATCCCAACTCTCATCAAACAGAGGAGAGGTTGAGCGACTGACGAACAAAAAGTTCTCGTTAAAAAAATATGCTTAGGTACAATTAATAATTTCGATTGAAGGTGGTTGATGGAATTTCAACATAAAATTTGAATCGTTTGCAATTTGTATTTTTCCATGAGTTTTGTTGACGCTGTTTTGCGAACGATACGGGTTACGCCTTTCGGCATCTTCAGGCAGTTCAAGTACATTCATGCAATTGAAATGCCTGAAGATTCCGGAAGGCGAAACCCTGGTCGCTAGCGACAAAATTAAAAACGATTCAAATATGATACCTTACCTTTTAGATACCTCCATTAAGAGGCCATATGCTTAACATTCGGAGCGGACGTGGATTAAAAGAATGTATTTTATTTGTTTCATTGCGTTTATCTAGTCGTGAGTTTGTGTTTTAGTCTAAAATGTAATTTAAGAATAAATAATAAAATCACTCACAATATATACCACACAAATCAGTGTTTCCCAATCTTTTAACACATATTTTTTTGGTTTTGCATTTTTTTATACCGATATAAAATTCCAGTGGACTGACACTGTTCTATGAATCATCGATTGTATTATACAATGCTGTAATTATACACTGCAGTGGTTAGGCTAATCGCTATCTATTTTCGGGACTGTGTACAGTAGAAGGCGATGAAAACACTACAAGTAACCATTGACGTTGGTTGTAAATTTTCGAAACGATCTAAAAATGAAAACGTGGAAAAGATCATCTATTTGAAAATCGAATCGGATACGATGTTCTATCCCTTCACCTCTTGTCCATTGTTTTGCATGCGATGTTTATTCATTTCAATACAATTCACTCCCAAGAGTTAACAGTTGGCACCTTAAAAGTGATCAATAAAAAGTTATTGCAGCTAAGGATTTCGACAGGAGGATCTTGATGAAATTTAAATTCTCAATTACATGAAAACATTTGCTAATTCATCAGATAAAACACCCATATTAAATCAGTAGGTAATTCCATGCTACTGCTGATAATTAATTTTAACGGTATCAGTAGTGACGGCTGGAGACGGGGTGTTGGGGGGTGCAATGGAAGATTCAACCATTTTTGCAAGAGTTCTTTCCTATTCATTGGATTTTAAAACACTTCTATAGCATGGACTTTCAATTCAGATGTTCGCAATACCAACTGTTTCTCTTCCGTAGTACGGAAACATAGTTGAATCTTCCTTTTGCACCCCCCAGCACCCCGTCACCACCGTCACTGGGTATCACATTTAAAATTATAATTTACCCATAATATTAATTATCCAATTCATAGAAACTGATGTACATCAAAACGTTCGTCAATTCATCCAGATTACGATGATAACAATAAAACTTTAATTCTTATATATAAACGATACAAACTATTTACTAGGCATCCGTTCAAGTTCGTTGGTGTACTTGAAATGCCTGAAGATGCCGATTAGCGACAAAACTCATGGAAACGTACAAAATTCAAAAGATTCAAATTTGACCTTGTGTTAGTTCTTTTTTCAAATTTCTTCTATAGTACAGAGCATTGCGCGGGCACAATAATATCTTGAAAAGATGTCCCCCACATCACTAGGTACGTTCACAGGGCATGAGTCTTTCCCGTCGCAAAACGTTTTCCGTTAACATTCTTCGAGGCTTGCGAGACGACAGCGTTGCACGCTGATCGGTGAACAGCTGCCGCCGAACATCGTGATGCAGTTATAAGTTCAACTAACTCTACCCACACGATTTCCAAACTGTTTACCTTTTCTTTATGACAAATTAAAAAAGGAATCAATTGAAAACAATGATATTATATCAAAGCAACGTCATTATTAGTATAATTATTTGTTTGCTTGATTCTGTAATCCCTTCCTTGTTTCCCGTAAAAAGGAAAAATCTCAAACTCCATTTTGTAAAAAAATTGAATTGTTTGAATTACTGTTAATTGTACTTTTCCATGAGTTTTGTTGCTAACGACCCGGGTTTCGCCTTTCGGCATCTTCATGCATTTCAAGTGCACGGATGTACTTGAACTGACGCGTAGTAAACAGTTTGTATAGTTTATATACAAAAATATAAGTAGATCACTAAGTTACATTGCTATTAAATTAGATGTAAAATCTAAATTAGCGAAAATTTATTGTAAACAAGTTTCAATGAATTAAGTGGGTATGTTATAATTATAGGGATTTTTGAAAATACTTATGACCAGATAATAACATAGGAATATCTAAAATAAATTTAGGGTTTAATCCCATTTTGTAATTTTATCATTTTAAAATATTATAATCAATCTTGCTTCATTAATTAAGCAAATTTTGCGATTTTACGAAAAAGTCCGAAGATGCATCTGAAAGAGGCGAAACACGTGTCACAGTTAGTAGCACGATAAGTGGAATAATTAAAGTTATTTAAAAAATTATAGTACATCAAAGCATATCCGCAAAATATTCGTTTTCGACTTTCGACTATTTCACACCCAAAACATGTAAATGTTAAGAAAAGGGTAATATATATAAATGACGTGCTTATTTCATGGCGATAAGGTAATTTTTTAAACTTTTTTTATGTTGTTTTATGCAATTTTGCAACAGAAACGACGATATAGTATCGTATGTATATTAAATCTTTCTTCTGTCGGGTCCGTGGTGCAGTGGTCAATGTTGTTGGCTTCCGTGATGGAGATCGCCAGTACGAGCAGTAGTTTTCAGTCTTTTCGAAGGTATGGGTTGTCTGAATAATTCCTTCCCATCCATCCAATCCTGTAAGGACGAGCTAGCTTATTTGACATATCCTTTATATCATTTCTATCGTCGAACGAATGAGAGATTGAGTGACTGAGTAACACTAACAAGCCATTATCAAAGAAAAAAAAATGTTGAGATGTGCTCCACATTGGGAGCGGGCATGATGTTTTTGCTTCGGATATCGACATATTCCACGTAGACGAGAGTAGGGTCACCCGAGTACTACTTGTATTAAAGTATAATTAATCGGAATATTTAAACTGTTGACTTCCTTGGCAATTCTAATGTTTTTCCTTTCTTTTTTCTGATATTTATTTCCCACAATCTTCCAATCATCTTCTACATTATATATAGGTATATATATAAAAAAAAGGGTACGAACATTCTTATTCTCTTTATCGCGAACTTGATTTTGCTGGAAAGCACATGCTACTATTTGTTTTATATTTTTTGCAATGTCAATGGGAGTTTATAATCATGGCCCTGCATTAACGACCGATTTTTATCGAATTCTTCTTGTAACAAATCACAGATATCAAAAACAATACATATTAATCTCCATTGAGAATTTATATCGTGTGGATTCAGCGGCCCAACTGTTTGAAAAGACAAGGGGGGATAAGGTATAGAGTTATAGACTCGATTGTTACAGCCGTCCATAGACACAACTGAGGACATATCACGAGGTCGCCACGATAGAAAAAAATTCCCGCACGTACGAAAAGGTCGATTACACACAATTATCTATTCGCATCGTAATGTCTATCACGCGCCTATGATCTCTATATGATCTCTACACCAAATTGATTAATATTAAAGTGAGTAATGTAAAAGAAGGTTCGAATTCCAAATAGAAATGTGCAAATGTGTGTTCATGGTTTAAAATATATTATTATTAAAGTGTTTTTAAACCCAACCCTTTTCCTAATTTCATTATTTTATCAGCACCCTCTCTGGGAGAGAGACCCATGTCCAAGATCTATTTATCAATTGAAAAAATCTGACTGAAATTATAAAACATGTGTTTCAAAAATAATAGAGAATTAAACGTCTCAAATTTAAAATTTGTTCGTAGTTTTGTTTTTCAAAAAACTCTTCATTTATAAATTGTTAGTATTACTCGAGTCATTTTTTTGAATACTCGAGTATCTAGTACTTGAAAAATGGACGTTTATTCTCGAGTATAGAGGAATTGAAGTTTCTTATCCAGTGGCATTCATAGCTCAAAAACTGGCAAAAATCGAGATACGTTTCTTTTATCGTAATAGGCCGAACTAAGACTACTAATGTACGTAAGAGCCAAGCTCTGAAGAACCTCGCAACTCGAACGGTTGAGGAACATTTTGAGATACCGTTGGCAAACAGAGATGGTTTCAGCAATGAACACAGAACAAAGGTCGTCATCCTCAAAACAGTATGCCGCGAAAAATAAACACTGGAGCCCCCAACTCGTCACCGTTTTATTCATACCGCATCGGTGTTATTGTTGTTTTCGTTGTGTTCTATCAAAATAAGAGCGTGGCATCGCATGAATTGTCGGCGAACCGTTTTGCCGGGAGATTTTGATAGAATTAATATAACATTCATTAAATTGATATCTTTTTTATTCCACGTATTGTGTAACAAGTAGACACCGGATCATCTTTTTCACGGTTTTAAAAAAAGAACCGATTATTTTGTATTATTGTTTTACACGCATTTTTGTATTCAAAACATTGAACACGGGAAAATCCCATAGCAAATGTATTAACCAAGGCTCCAGCATTTTCCAAAAACACGACTCCTTTCATATTGATGGTGTATTCAATTATATATCAACCAACCAATCCGGCCAGTAGCCAAATTTGACATATAATATGCAAAAATAAAAAGTTCAAACTTTTAAAAATTTCCGACTCCGAGTATGACTCCAGCCAAAACCCCACGACGACACCGACTCCGATTTCACAGCCCTGGTATTAACACTATTTTTAAACTTCGGCTACCGGAGAAACCTAAACATATAGAGAAACGACGCGTATTCCGTGTTCTCCGTAGCCAGTGTTAAAAAATTAAAAATAATAAAAATACGGACATCTGTACGTAAAAATGTATCATAATAGTAAGTCCATCGTATTAATGATGAAGAAGGGGAACAACAGCTGCAGGTTCAATTCTAGAAGGCCTCCAACTAGCCAATAAACTTGGAAATTATTTTCTAAAAATTTACATTTTCGAACGAGATGTGCAATTTTAACGTGACTTAAAAATGACTAGGTCATTTTGTCAAGAATCATACAAAAAACTAGCAAAAATTAAATCCCAACGAATGATAACCGAATCCATATTCAAACTCAGTGAAACAAACACAAGATGTTAATATTAATCAAGATACTCCCGAAGATGTCTCTCCATTAAAAATATTTCCATCGATGAGAGTGATTGAAAAATTGCAGTAAACAGGTACGATTATTATCAAATAGCGACACCGAATGAATATATTTTCCAATGCTAAATTTAATTTAAAATGAAAAAAATAACCATTTCATGTATAAATCAAGACTCTTGAGTACAATAATCACCGGTAAATCGGTATTGAGTTATTGACGTTACTGCCTATTCCGGTTATTTTGCATGCCCTGCTGACAGCAGTCGCATTCAAACTTCAAAACGGTGTCGTACAATGCAATCGATTTCAATTGGCTAAATATTATGTTAGACTAATTAAAACGTATTTATTCTTCGCATGTAGTCTTAATGGATATCCAATGACGAATTGAAAACACTAACTGTGAATATCAATAACAAATTATTAATTGGCACTAATTGCTTGCAACTAAATGACAACAAGTCAAGAGTGCAATCATGTTGAAATACTTGAATACAAAACAACACATATTATGGGACAGGAAGTTTGTGTACCTCTTACCCTGATAATTGAATGAATTAACTTGATAACTCTCATTCACATTTAATAGAGGTTACTGAATTGACATGTCATCTATAGAATTTTGCATTCGCTAAGACATGTTCTTCGTATATTTTTTATATCCCGTGACATATTGTAAAAGCTGTAGATTACAGGCGGACTTCATCTTTCGCACATTCGACTTTCGCACAATTCGCTATTTCGCACATTTTTGAAAAAATATATTTTTTTGATACTGCAAAAATGTTTTTTTTCCATGCAGTTATTTCCCTGTCGTACAATGAAACGCATATGAGCCAAGCTGTGAAAAGTGTTACGTCCTGTTCGCACATATGCATTAACATACGAGTCCGAATGCATCCGAACGCATAAACACTCTGCCTGATTTTGACAGGTTCGGTCGTTTGTATGATATAAACAGGTCTACTATATGTTTGATATTAAAAAAATTGGTGTCTGTAAAGTCGGTTTACGGACGATAGTTTAACGTGACAACGTCATAAGAAAACATTGATGAAATGATTGCATACTTTTATGAATAAAATGGAATCATTTTTATTGAATTATCATTATTTTGTATGGATACGATATTTTGTATATTTGTTATACGTTAATCAGATTTTTAATATGCAAGAATTAATTACCTTTATTGCCGCAATTGTTGTTGTAATATAAACAATGAAAACCACATTAACATTTCACTTCACTTTATAAACAGTTGTAAACAGATCACGTGTAGGTACTGTAGGTGTATAAGTTGTGTGCTGCCGCTGTCTCTTTTCTACTCAGACGCATCGACCAATCGAGTGGAAGAGAGATAGATGCGGCACAATCCGAACGGTAGGCCAATCGTGCTTCTCTATCGCTTATCCGCGCTCTCGCTCGCACGCTTGACTTCGGCGTAACGCGACAAACGGGACAATGAGTCATGTTTTTTCGTGCGTGCAGCGGGCGTTCATCGATTTATAAGACGTTGTCACGTCAAAAATAAAATTAAGGAATATGTAAAACATTGTGGAAATATATCATCAAAAGTTGTTTCCAAAAGGCACGGCATAGTGATGGATGAAATGGAGACATCTTTGTCGTATTGGATAAGTGACCAAAATCAAAAAGACGTACCTCTGAGTACTTCGATGATTCAGACAAGGCTCTTAGTTTGCATAAGGATTGGAAGCCTAGACTAAAAGAGGTTTTCAAATTTAAAAACAAGGTATTCTTTACACAATGTTTAATTCACTGGAGAATCAGCTGATGCGGATAAAGATGCTGCAAAAGACTTTATTTCCTCATTGTCCAAAATTATTGAAGATGGAGAATATACCTCTGGTCAAATATTCAATGTAGATGAGACTGGTTTATTTTGGAAGAAGATGCCTAATCGTACATTCTTATCAAAGGACGAATCAGTTGCTCCTGGTCATAAAATACAACTAACTCTTGACAAGTTCATTATGAGAATATAATTTTTATTTAGTATGTACTTAGTAATTTTTGATAAATAAAAAATTTTACGTACAATTTTTGGTGTTTTTCTTACTTCCCTTGGCTTTCGAACATTTCAACTTTCGCACAAAGTTCAGGAACGAATTAGGTGCGAAAGTCGATGTCTTTCTGTATAAGGCACCATTTTGAGTATGTGCACTTTTCAATGAGCATCTTTTTCGTTCATTACCAGTCTTCCAAAGGTACACAGCAGACCCATGTAGCGATAAGCTAACCACTAGTCCTTTTATGTTATATGCCTACTCTCTTCGAAAAACAGTTAACAGCATGCAGTTAATTTAATGAACAAACTCATATCAATCAATCACCTCTTCTGAGACCGTTACAAAGCGTAATGCAATTTTAAATAAACCAACCTAATACGTACAACCTAATTTACGTTTATCCCCACTTAATAAAGGCCCAGATTAGCTTTCACTTCGAGAAATACATAAAATCAATGTGTCACATTTAATAACTTATTATTACCAGATATAAAATTAGGATGGTAGAACAGAAAAGATGTATTGTGTACCCTGTCTACAACAGTATATAAAGATAAGTAAATGCACGCTTAAACATAGTTCTGGCGATGGCGTAAGCCGAGATAGCTATCAACAAATATATAAAATAATCTGTAAAACTAAAATATATTGTTATTTTTTTCATCGTGTTATAATGGAGTTCTACCAAGTTAATGCCAATTCAATCAATATACAGTTAATTAATAAATATCAAGAGTACAAATACTTCACATTGGAGCGGACACAGTTAAAACCATATTATAAATTTTAAGTTGTACATATAAAAGTGTTGATATCACGAAAAAAATTGCAAATGGCGCGTGATGTTATCCGTGTAAACATAAGTTCAACGCATGATATGAATGTAACAATAACAAAGTGTCAAATATTATTACTTTTTTTAAGTACTTTTCCGCTATGATAGCAATTCTCATTTGTGTGCTATTTGAAGATATAAACAACAAATAGACTGTACATAATGGTATTGAATTAAAGCAATTCAAAAACGCAAAAACATAATTCAATAATGAAGGTGTCATAGAAAAGGTATCATTCCATGGGAGTCTGAAAAACCAACGGACCAATAATTTATAAAATAACTAGTATTGCTACCCGGCGTCGCTCGGACTTAGCGACCAATAATTATTTAATGTTATATCATTCGACATAATTATATCACAAAATCTAACATCCAAAATAGAGTTTAAATAAAATCACAAACTTTATTTAATTTGATGACAGCCCCATTCTCGCCCATTAAAATGTTTAAATTCAAGGAAAAAATCTGATTTGCTGTCAAAGAAATGTCAAACAATACCTTCACGTAAATAATATACATTATTATATTAATAAAAGCCGGGAAAAGGTTGGTAGAAGACTAATTTATTACATTTTGACTAAATGTCTTCGCCGATAAAAATTCAAACATATTTTCTTTCATATTCGTTTTTATGGCAACTTAATGACCACCAATGCAAAAGGGAATTACAGACCCACAGACATACATACGCCGTTTCGGTTTTATATATAAGATTTAATAGGATACAAATATAGTCGAGGTTAAATCTGCCCTTCCAAGGAAGAAGGCAGTGACTCAAAAAAACGAATGCCATTTAATGTTTTTGAAAGCTTATATATCAGGGGTAGCCAAAGCGTCGGCCGCCTATCTGATCTGTACAAATCTCTGGTGCCCGTCCCAAGAAACGTGCGAGACAAGTCGCGTGACAAAGACAGCACGCTAAAATTTCGAAGTTAGCCGATTATCGACGAAAATTTCTTTCTAAAACCCGGATCAAACAAGGGTTGCCAATAAGATTACTTTTAATGTTGGTCGATCGCCGCCAATAATTTCAAACGAAAGTCGATCACGGGCAAAAATGTCTGGCTACCCCTGCTATATGTATATGGTGCTCACTTTTAAAGCAGTATAATATTTTTACCTAATATAACTAAAATACTTATTTGTAAAAAAATGGATATCTGCTAAAAGCGTAATAATTTCTTAGCAAAAAAATAGCATCTGCAGTTTAATTAGCAAAAAGGCAGTCAATGCAACTACTGACTGTTTATTTGCGAAGAAATTAGTTAACATTCGCCATCAACTGTTCATAAAGTCTAAATCAGCCATACTCAACCTGGCCCAAAATAATTATAGTCACCCAATACTTTTTTGGTGTTGTTTTCAATATTGGGTTGCAATTAGAGACTCCAATTACTCGAATTCTCAACTACTCGAGTATCGAGTAGTAAAATTTCAAAATACTCGAGTACTCGAGTATACTCGAGTAGTTTCAGATGTACCAAAATATACATTTTTAATTCAAATTTGTGTATATTTATAAATGACAAATAATTAAAGAAACTTATTGAATATTACTAATACATTTATTTCCATTTATGCAACATATATTTCAACAATAATAGAGAATTAAACGACTCAAATATTAAATTTGTTTGATGTTTTTTTTATAATTCTCGCAGTAGAAAAAACTTCGACGATTATTACTAAAACGAGTATTACTCGAGTATTTTTCAAAATACTCGAGTATCGAGTACTCGATACTCGAATTGGAGTCTCTAGTTGCAATCGGTTGGTACAAAAAATGTGCCTAGCTTAAGCTCACATTATTCTCATCTACGTATCTCTGTGACTTGTCATATTCTAAAATTAAATTTGCGAAGAGCGTATATAAAAATCGGCTTACTAATTCTCACCTTGATGATGTATTAATTAAGATTTACCCGTATTAATCAGGAACCTGATTTGACGAAGATAGTCAAAATTCACATTCATTTTTAAGTAAGCGATTTAAGATTATGGATACATTGTTATTTTATATTTTGAAAAATACATGAATACACATATGTATACACTTGGGCCTCGTATAACACCTTAAACCGTGTTGTATAAAAATATTTCACATTGTATACATCTGTGTTGTATAAAACCGTGTTATACGAGGCCTAAGTGTATTTACAGTTTACTATAAATATGTTGCGGCCCACATAGGGAAGCAAAAATTAGAATGCGGCCCGAACGAAAAAAAGCTTGAGTATGACTGGTCTACATACTAAAACACATTATTTCATTTTTCTCAAAAGTTTGCCAGGGTCACTTCCTGGTTTCTTGCTTGGAAGGGCTGTAATCTTATTACATCTCTCTTGGTATAGCAACTCAAAAATAAAATATCTATCGGCATCCGTAGTAAAGCGGCTAAAGCTTTGTTCAATGTAGTGAATAATTCAGGCTCGATTACCGACGCAGCTCATAAGGTATGCTGAGATATCTTACTGGGCAAGGATCAGTGACGGCTGGTGACGGGTGCTGGGGGGTGCAAAAGGAAGATTCAACTCTTTTTCCGTACTACGGAAGAGAAACAGTTGGTATTGCGAACATCTGAATTGAAAGTCCAAGCTATAGAAGTGTTTTAAAATCTAATGAATAGGAAAGAACTCTTGCAAAAATGGTTGAATCTTCCTTTGCACCCCCCAACACCCCGTCACCAGCCGTCACTGGCAAGGATGTTTATGTTATCTTTTCTCTTCGATAGGAAATTTGAACATATTTGGTTCATTGGCTATAAACAATAAACATTACAACACAATTCATGAATCGATTAAATATTAAAATCTATGCAAAAAATCTATTTGGACATTTGAACCCGTGATCGCGAAATGACATTGGTGTGAAATCCATAGAGCGTTACCACTCGACCAAGGCGATTGGATTAAATACATTTAAATTTAATTAATAAATACAATATACATCTAGATTCTAGGATGTAACTGTCAAAATATATATTCACGAAAAGCTATCAATGTTTTTCAACAGTTTTGACGCGTTCCGTCCGATGATTTGGTAAGCTAAGCCTAAGCTAAGCCACGCCCAGTCACGTGCATTTAGTTTGATGAAACGATAAATTGATAAAATAGCATAACTAAGTTAGATTTAAAAGGGTCTTGCGCCTCAGCTGTTTGAGAAACATTACATAAAGAGCAAAAGGTAAAACTCTCGTTCGCATTGTTCCGTTATATCGAGGTGTTACTGGATAAGAAATAATGTCTGCATAATATAACAAATATAATAGAACATGATAAATTACGATATGGAATAAGGAATCTCTTTCATGTAACTTGTCCCCGATGTATTTTTATATCCCTAATGATCATTATTATTCAACGTCTGACACACTAACAGGGCAATATACGGTGCATTCGACATGATCAGTATGAACATGAACACTTTTCTAGATCATGTCCCGTAGGTGCGTCGCCATGAATCATATGCGTAAACATCACAACAGTAAACACAACATATTCGCGTTATGAATCATTAATAAACAGTGTTATCATTATAAAAATAGCATTACTTTATAACATAATATTATATATATTTTAATACTTAATACTTTTATTCATAAAAAAATACAAATCATGGCATTACAGCTTACGCCAATACGCCATGCATTTGACAAATTTATTTACATATACATACATACTTGTATACACATAATAAAAATTACAAATTGTAGCCATAAGAAAAGAGAGAAAAAAATGATAAAATCACATTTTAAAGATGACAACCGAGTGAGTTTCGACAAAATCAACTTTTATTCATAAAATATAGTATTCGTCTGAACTCACTCACGTCAATATGAAATATGTCGACATCTGAAGCAATGCCGTTTAAAATTGTTAAAACTCTTCCCAGTGGCATTCCCATTGGCAGACTGGTTCTACCCCTTGGAAGAACAAACAACTCATGGTCACGATTCCTCAAAAAATTATCAGGAACATTCAATTTAACATTTTCAAAAATGGTGGAATTCTCATTTTGGCCTGTGATAAGCCGAAAGAAATATAATGCTAAGTACATTTCCCTTCGAGCATTCAAACTATTGAAAGTGAGCATCCCTAAAAGAAAGTCGGTTGGATAAAGCCATGGGTAGTACCCATATGTCCTCAAATAGAGAAATCTCAAAAATTTCTTCTGAACCCTCTCCACCATAAGAACACATTTTGCACCCCTCGTTGCCCAAACAATCGATCCACTCTCAAGTCGGCTTCGAACCAAAGAATTATACATTAGTATTAAATTTTTAACTCCTGGAAAGACCCTGGTAGTGCGGAGGATAAAGCCCAACATTTAACATGATATCCTAATATAAAATATCTCAAATGTTTAACACGCTCTCCAGTTAATTTAACATGTATTAAAACAGAGCATGAATTGCATTCTAACTGTCATCGACAAAAAAAATGAATTTGGAACACTTATTGTAATAAACAACAATTAAAAAAAAAAAAAAATCATAGCCATCTCTCGTCATTGAGCTGAAAGTAATTTTAAAATGCACCGTAGTAGTTACATGTCAAATAATAAGTGTGTTTTTATGCTGGGTATTTCTTTTCTCAATTTGTAAATATGTAGGACAAAAAATGACGTTTGAATGTGTTCGTTTCTAAGAAACAAAAAAAAACAAACATGAGACACGTATGATGTTGGTAAACATTATTGAAAATTCATACCAAGATATAAATACATTGGTATTTTACGTATCATTGACACAACTATGCTGATGTATTAGATATGTCGCAATTCAATTTACATGCGAGGTGTACTTTGGCACTGCAATGCAAACAAATAATTTATCTTTTTCGCTTACTTTTAATTTTTAATGTGACACCACCTATCAGTGGTAAACAAAATGTGAATTTCGGAGAAAAAACAAACAGGGACGTATTAAGGTAACTTTTAACTGTCAATTTGAGTTCATTAACTAATGAATATGACTGAGGTCAGGTCAAGTACATCCGTGCACTTGAAATGCCTGAAGTTGCCGTAAGACGAAACCCGGGTCGTTGATATTGAAATCCTATCAAGCACCTTCAGTCGTAATTCTCTATCCAATTAATCTTTTCTCGCTATTAATTCCACATCTTCCATGCTTTCAATAAAAGTTTTGCTAGCTCATAATTCTTGATGCACAAAACAATGCATACGACATGTCTTTGTTTAAAAATTATCAAGGAAAACATTAAATTTGTATCGTTTGAATTGTGTACTTTTCCAAGAGTTTTGTCGATGACGACCCGGGTTTCGGCTTTCGGCATCTTCAACCATTTCAAGTGCACGAATGTACTTGAACTGACAAAACCCAGGTCGTTAGCGATAAAACTCATGGAAAAGTACAAAATTCAAACGATTCAAAGTTGAAAGTGAAATTTCTCTCTTTTTTCTTGTGACCGCACATGAGAACCACTACCATACCGATCCTCATATTCCTACTCTATTTGACAAAAAAATAGGTTGAGTAACAACCAGTTCCCTCGCAAATGCGTGATTATGAGATAAACTTGTTTCATATGCTCCACGTTGCGAGAAGACAATGATTAAAAATATATTATGGATCATGGTATATTACTGCTTACTGGATTGAGAAATCAACTGTCATAAAATGGCAGAAGAATATTGTTATGTCGGAGGGCCGTATTCAAGAATCTTTAAAGTAGGTAGTTGATTAACATATGTACATGTTGACACCGCCTTGTATGGTAGGTCATCAGAACTCTCTCGAACAATCTATTTTTCACCTCAGTCTATGAGTTTAAGTCGATGGCAGGAAATAAATTCATTTCTAATAATACTCTATATTGGAATCTATAGCGATTCAATATAGAGTAATTTCAAATTTGTAAAAGAGGCATTTATGCGGACGACTCGCTCTAAATGTCTCTTGACTCTTTCACGCCCTGAGTGCATGAGAGTGCATGGTACTTCATGCAAAGTTCGATGGGCCATAAATAATGGCTTATCGCGCGGACGTTTAACGGTATTTTTGTAAAGATCTTATGGTACCTAATGGAACCGCTTTCTTTCATACAATTAATCAGTTAGAGATTGGACAGCATTGAGAATGCAGCTGAGTGTCAGATAGGAGGTTCCTTCTCGATTTACGAGGGAGCCGAATCAAGGTCTTCTCAATGTGTATCTAAGTATGTACATTATTCTGTAAGTGCAATAAAATATGATGAAAAAATTGATTCCGTTAAAAGACCGCACTAGTAAAGTAATTCTATACACAATTTACAACGTGATCATAATCAATACTAAACTTTTAGTGAGAAATCTTGAATTTCGAACGCTCCTTAATGTATTAATGGAGTGTGTGAACGCTTATGTAAATGTATGTGGTTAAAAAATCGTGCGTAAAACTTTGATGCTAATTAATGGGCCGTTATATTGTTTAGCTATGACCCTGGACACCATGTGCTATCAATGTATTGATATCAAAATTATTGCGGAATAACACCGATAATGAAAATACAAAGAATTTCAATTTTAAAACCAGTAAAGTTTGATAACAATATCTGTAATACCTGTGGCGCCATTTTATATATATATCAGATATTTCAAGCGACGTTTCTGATTTCAAAACGCAGTACATATCATGATTGGCCTTGAAATTTAACGGTTTTTTATTCTTGCATTTGGTTGAAAGACAATGAATAACATAAGACATTCATTGCATCGCATTTTTTTCAAATGTGGAATGATTCGGCGTAGCTAGACTGTTTAATAAAAGAAAAAATAATTCCCATAGACAGTGCAAACAATGTCAACCAATCTTTTTTACTTCTGTCTTAAATTTTTGCGCTTACTAAATAAAATCAAAGCATGAAAATAAAAGAGCAAAGTAAGGTAAATGTACCAGTAGCTGACCGCTTAAGAGAAAATTTCAACAAAATAACGATTAAGGTTTACCATTGTACCGAATGAAGGCAAAGCAAGTATACTTATATTGGATCATATGTCTTAATTAATATTATGTAACAAAAATTACGAAAGGGTGGGCCTGTTGAAAAAAAGTTGTGTTAAATTATTTGAAGTGATGTTTTTGTTTCACTAATTGACCATCTCACAAATTTTAAAATCTAGTAGTTGACCATGTCTAAACAGGGGGCTTTTTAGTGAACTTTCTGTCAGAGTTTCCTCAGGGCTTTCTGACGCACCACTCTTGGTTGAATCAAGTAGCAATGGGTGGTTCAGGAGCAAGGTACACACCGTTTCTAGATTGATCACTTAAGAAACTTGAAATTATACACTTTCCTCACTAGGTGTTGTTTTCAAATGGCCACCCTGGCACTCCATTGGCTATATGGTGATGAGTTAGTGGCTCATTCCGGCCACAGATGCCTTAAATTGTCTTAACTTTACAATTATCAAACAGTTTTTCAGATTGAATTGCTACATCAATGTATACCTAAAAATATAATAATACTCTCTAACACTTGCATACATTAAAAAATACAATTAAGGTAAATGTACCAGTCATTGACCATGTACCAGAAGTTGACCTTTTGAGAATAAAATGGCCCAAAATAAGTAAATAAAATAATATAATATAATCATATACTAAAAATACATTTTTGTTACAATCTGTGTTAGAATAGTTCTATTCACTTCTGACTGGTAATCTCATGAAACAATTACAAAAACTCAGATTATTCCACATATTGTGAGACGTGACACGTGTTTCGCCTCTTTCAGGGGCATATGCTGACTTACTATCGCAAAGTTTGCTATATTTAGGTTATATTTTTGTAGGACAAAGAGACCTTACTGATCATACAATTTTTGCTCACCGTTTCACTGGATTCACCATTCAGTTTGCCGAAAAATGAGATTCATATCTAAAACAGTTTTTGTTGTTGATTGTCCTATTGCTGCATTGATATCCAGATATTATATGATTTACCACTAATACTTGGTGAAAATACATAAAATATTTTGTTATGATAATTTGAATATTTACTATACATACATATAGAATTGTTTTCATGATTTGTTATTAACCAATTAAAAGTAAGTTTTTAGCTGGTGTGCAAAATAAATTATTAGGTCCACGACCCATTCGTTGTTAGAGCATGTCCGACCAGGGTCGGACGCGCTAGACCGTTTTGGCGTTGGGGTGTTGTTCTAGAAATAGTAATTAATTATTATATACCATAAATTAATCAATAAATGCAATCTGAGTCGGTAAATAACGATTTTACACTACTAGTGGCCGATATTTTAATCTCATTATATTTTATATGAATGGGCGGTCGTGGCTTACGGAAATATATTAATTATTTGGTGATTATAATCGGCAGATTAAGGAATTTTATCTTTTAAGTCAATATGGAAAACGCATCGAAAAAATATTCACTAATATAATAATTGGCAATAACAATTTATTGATAACCTTTCCGGGAGAATGGACATACATGTATGTCTGCGGGATTTTAATGGAAGGGAGTATGGACGTTCATGTACTTCGGTGCCGTTTTGTTAGATAATTTGAGTGCCTATGAATCAATTATGAATTGCAATGGCATCGATGGACTTTTAGTTATAATTATTTACCACTGAAAACAGATTTCAGCTTTACCGACGTAAAAATTCAACTTTTCGAATGTCACATGACATCGATATGACATCTGAATGAGAATAATGTAATCTACTTTGAACAGACGTCGTAAAGTGTTGTACAAATCTATTTATTTTTATTTCTCGTCTCTAATACGCAAATATCTAAGAAGTGACGTCAAGGATATCCAAAGATGATACTAAAGGATTAAATATGTACTACAACAAGTGGTATAATATTAAAATTACTTATTGACGACATTTTACACACAGACGATAAACGTGTGGCATTTAAAATAAAGCGCATCGTTCTGACTCTGGTTTTAGGTGTGTTTTATTCTACGCGGGAAAATCGTATCGAATACACACATACAATTATCTTTAGTATTTTTTAAATATAGAGGTGCCGCCTGGTTATCGCAATTTTTAATAAAAAAAATATTTTTATACCTTCAAAACGGTTTCGACTTGTTTACAAATATAGACACATAGATAAGAATAAAAATTTAAGTGGTGTGACTATGACGAAATTTCGGCTACATATTGGATGCAAAGCAAAGATAATTCCATTGTTTACCAGCCAGCGAAAAGTACATGATGACAAATGGCGTTCGAAGATTGTTTTCGTGTTTTTTAATCATGATGTAGACGTCTGACGATTTAGTCTGGCATGTAAAACACTTGTTTTCATACTGGAATGAATCAATAGACATTTATAACAGGGCCGTATTTTCCGGTGAGATAAGGAGGTAATCATCCCTCTCAGTCCAGAATGATTGGCAAAATATGTAGGTAATCTCCCATATAATGATAGCGATGCAAAAAAAATGACGTTTGATTCAACATGGCCGCCGTGTGGCAAGTATCCTAATTGTTATACCCAAAATTTTAGGCCCGCCTGTTTGATATCGACACATCTCTGATGCCTATTTTAATATAGAAGATTTAAAAATATTTAAGAAATAGGGGATATAATATTATCTTCATGTCATTCCCATTCAATGGCGAAATAAACATAGAAGAAATATCAAGTAATTAAAAATTCACGTAAAATTCGGTATAAATAAATGTCAAAAAGTCGCGATCTATTTACAACCTACTTTTTGAATTAATTTAAAATTTGCGTTTAAGAATTCATATGGCTCCTCTCTCACAATATGTTTGGAGGATTTTGATGGCAACTGCAGACATCTATGATGTTTTGGCGTGATAGATAATAATTCTGAAGTAATGACAGTCACACTAAAAACTAAATTAACCGTAAAGCTGAAACTCTTCACCTTCTATTCCATCTATCCTATTACCTCGTGGCGCAGGTTTACAATATCGACAAGCAAAACGATGCTCCTAGTATTGCAATAAGATAGACTACAGTGACTGCACACTCAACCATTTGGAAGATGGTCCATACGGTCGCCCTTGAGTCGGTCTCAAAACTCTCAAAGTCTGTTCAGTACTGGGTAAGATAGAAGAAACTCATCAATAACTTTAAATGTATCAATTCTTAGTGAAAGAGCATTACATACATATAAATATAATAAAACACACTTCTTGTAGGTACTACTTTCACATATATTTCGTTCAGTTGCTCATTGCTTAAACGTTATCATTTTGAACACCGTGGTCGACTTTGATTGTTTGTACTGTGTCAGTGAAAAGGTGTCATAATTTGTCCAAAAGTAACCAAATGACATTCAATATTGCGCATGCGCGAATATGTCATAATTTTGTTTTTCAACGTTCTTTTGTGTAATTAATATATGGACTTAGTCTCGATTATAATGAGCGTGCGAATATGTTCTAATAAACAATTATAAATTGATCTGTAACAACAAAATAGAAACACATACGAATTATTCAATAACTCAATATTGCACCGTCAAATTTTGTCCCAACAATAACATCAATGCGATACCTACTATGTCGTCATTTGAATTGTAAATATTATCATATTATACAATGAACACACTCTTTTACTCCGATAGATACGGAAAACCGATGAGTAAAAATACTACGCGACATCCGACATTGAGTTTTTTCGTGTTGAGATAAAATACAATACATACATCGGATACTCGGATACGTCATTCTATATTGAAAAATAATAACGTTTTCAAAGATGGCAGCCATTTATTTCATTTCACACTCACATTCAATGACAGCAAATGGCGCTATTTGTTTTGATATGTATTTAATTAGTGAATTACCTGCGAATTATTTTATGTGGTTGTATTAATTATATACACATTGTACACTGTTGATTCTTAGTAAATGCTAATGAGCTCAGCTTTAAATAACGGTGATAGCAAACTGTTTATTTATTATTCATATGTGTTACTTTTTTCTCTGTAATGACGGTAAATATTATAACAATAAGTATATTAGGTACGTTTCATCATGAACGGAGAATAAATAGTAGAGATGTTTGTGTATCGATGTTTATGAAAGAATATTATTTTGCACGAATAGCGACAAGTGGCGCATGTTCATAAATTCGAGTAAAATATAATTAATTTTTGGTTTATGGCAGTGGTGCACAAGCTTTTTGAGAGAAGGGCCAATTTATCCATTTAAAATTTTTCGCGGGCCGCAAAGGGTAAAAGTGAAGGAAAATATTGATATATTATACTAGATGAGATATATATTTTATTTTTAATTTAATAATTACATAATTTTATCAGCAACTTCGATCCTTCTCCGCTCCATATTACGTGCAGATTTGCACGATGGAACTTGGAGAGATTTCTGACACTGTATACTGGCAGCAACCATTTTGATGTCGCCTTCAATGTTTGCGGTTGCTATCCTCAGTACAGCACTGATTTGTTACAGCGGATAAAAATACTGACCGTCTGTTGTGTTATGGTTTTTCGTCGATGAATCAGTTTTCTATACAGCTGCAATAGTTCGATAAAATGACTTGTGACGACCCATAGAAAAATAACCTAACATTTACAGATGGAATGAGTGAATCGCAAAAATTGCAGATGTCCAAATTCTTGTGAGGCTGTTTTACCTGTAATTTAAGGAGGGGGAGTCGCAGATAAGAAAGGTTGCCAGCATTTTTAAGCTTTGCCTGTAACAGTATAATATAAGGACACATTATTGAGGATATAAATATCACATATTTTAAAATGTTGGTCCCAGACTGGGTATGTTTATCATCTTTTTTTTTACGAAATACAATATACTTAGTTGCTTTCAAATAGCTACATATATGACACAATGCATTTCAGTGTTCACGTTAGAGAAGTTGGCGATGTTAGGAGGAATGGTTGATAGCTGTTTGTGTTTTAAAGTTGGTTAGTGTAAAAACTCATGTATTTTTGATACAAATTGATATATAATCGGGTTTCTGGTCAACTAAAAAATGTTATAATCTTTTGATAGTTAGCTGTCAATGTGGAGTTGTTGACGGATGCAATATTAACTTCGAATTCACTCAATCTAATATAACAATTATGATAAGATATAATTATATTGGTAGTATTAAATTTAATAATAGTATATCATACGTCATACGAATCAAAATCAAACAGCGTTTATCAGCAACGAATGTAATTCGTCGAAATCTGTCCGAAATACTTTTTTTGTTTCAAGTGTCTTTTCCAAATTTGAATTTCCAAAAATATATTTGCTCAACTCAAATTATTGTGAACGATAAAAATAAATATTTACAATTATTATTATTATTCGTGACGTTCAGTACTGACGCAATAGATGCTGATTTGTCGTATTTAGAAAACGAGCATTGGTGTATTCTGGGATTTCTTTTATTACAAAGAAATACGAAGAATAGGTAACTATCCGTCACAATGAATATTCCGACACGTTGTACGGGCGTTAATCTGCCGAGAAATTCTGCCGTCAGCATTGAAGCCGAAAATATTCTTAGTCACCTGACAACGTTGCATTTTTGCTGAATCCAATGTTTATTATTATTGTCTGAGCGAAACGCTTTATTTCGTCAATTCAAAACATCGCATGTTTTTGGCTATCTAACCAGTTTACAAGAACGCTTTCTTCATTCACTTCGTCAATAATTTATTTCGTAACAAAAATGATTATTATTCAAGGACAGTAAAAGCAATCGTATTTTATCAATAACGATAACGAAATTATTATGAATGTTGATTTTGTATGAACGCCATTACATGAAAGTAGATTACGTAAAAAATTACACGCGGTTAGGTTAGGTAGTATAAAGCGGATTTATTTATCTTGACGATTCGAATAAACATTCTTGATTGTCGCATCAGTTCTGCACATAAAATGGGCCATATTGTGATCAAAAACATCCGCATATTTAAATTAAATAATTTAACAAGAGAGTATTCATTTGTTATGACGATTTCTTGATTAAAATATAACAGAATAAAACAATCGAATTGCATACTATTATGAATTTGATATCTTCTTCTCCCCTCTGCTATTCCTTATTTTGCATATGTATACTACTATCATCATTGACGCATTAGTTCTGCATAATAAATGGACCAATATTTTCATAGCCGAATATTGAATTCAAATGATTCAACAATGATGCATAGGTAGTTTGAGATTTAATAATGAATCATACAGAACAAAATGTCAATTCTTGGTCGAAAAGCATTATAATAAAACACTTTTTATTTATTGATTGAGTTGCCATTATTTGGTAGAAAGAACTCCATTTTAACACGGTGAAAAAGGTAATTTATTTTACTAAGGCCTTAGCCGAAATAGCTATCAACTATAATATATATTGCTATTTTTTTTACCGTGTCACATTTTTATTCACTTGAAAATGCTTGCGGTGAGCGAAACCGGTTCAAATTAAAAATGTGTTTGTTTCTTCTGCTGTTATTTATGTAGCTGTTTTATTTGCCCACATACAAGGAGCATATTGGGAGCCCTGATATGATAGTCATCACTCAGTAGTAATGGTATCACTACATATATTTTTTTACGAGAAACGAAAGATAACGGCAAACGGCATATTTATTCTGAGCAATGAAACATAAAATGTGATTTCAAGCATATTTTCTCAAATGCTTCATATTACATTACCGTTATCGAAAGAAACTAATAAATGTGTATACAACAAAAAGTAGTAATCGATGAAATAGCACTTCCTTAGACGCGGCGGATAGAGTATCTGCAATGGTCAATGATTCAACGCGCATGCAGAAATTTCTTCATCTATTACTGGTCTAAAGAATAATGCATCTTTTAAATTAAGAACAGTTTTATTCAACTACTAATGTCACATTTTTTAAAGATCTGAACCGTTTCGCTCATAGCGAGCATTAACAACTTATGAAAAACGTACATACAAAACATCAATTTTATATCAAAATAGAGAATCATTTTTTATTTGCATAATTGCGAGCCATGGCCGTTCCCAATTTGAAGCATGAGCTCCCTTTGAAACTAATTTGAACATAAGTTGTTATTCGAGAACTGCTTGTTGCTCATTCACATCGATTGTGATCACACATTTTTTCTAGACAATTTAATAAATAACGTATAATAAAATGACTTGGAACAATGGATTGAATTAACGAATCATTGGAAACTTTTTGGTGCGGAAATTCGAATCATTGCGCGGGTAGGAGTATAATAATTATTACTACACCCCTGCTTATTTATTGAATGTCTTTTTTCGGAGAGTAATGAAAGGATAGGGTTATTACCGACTGACCGGGTAGTAAGCTCATAGCTGTCGCTACGCCCTGTGTTTACAGTCGGGCGGGTGCGAGGAAATTGAGAAATATACACCCATATATTCGAATACGTATCAATAAATCAATTCATTAAACTGTCCGCTCGATATATATTCGCTGAAATGAGACGCTACCCGACTTCTCTTTATAATACCATTATAATAATAAACTTGCCGCTTTCTATTTTATCTCTATAAATTAATTAAATAAACAGTAATTAGGAAACGATTATTCGTTAATCATTGTATTCTAATAATCTTGACCAGCCATTTTGGACAGTTGCAGTAAATTAATATTACATTTATAACGAACGTCGCATGAAAAAAATAGTGGGATGTATTATACGCAAATACTTGCTCAACCACGACTCACCATAGACAATGTAGACAAAAAAAAAACCTCAATGAGCGGCTGCACATTTTTCTGAATGTAATAAATGTTTTTGTGTCTCATAAGTATATGACTCACAAGACGACGATATGTGTCATTTACCCAAGTATAACAATATTGATTTAACGAAATAGCAAACCGGTGAGTGGCATGTCATTAAGTTGTATTTTTTATTATATCTTACACGAGCATTTCTGAATTTTTAAGAAGCTGTAAAATTTCCAGTAAAGAAAACAATAACAATGTAGTCATAAAATTAGTGCATTTTATACAGGAAATAAGAAATAAATATTATGTTATATGAACATACGGAATCCAAGATGGGTGTAAAAACATTTTATTTATTAGTTCATTAAATATGCGGTAGGTTTCGCCGGCGCAAGCGTCGGTCGAAATGGAAATGGGTGATACTTGTCATTTTTTCAAGTATACGTGTTCGAATACGAAACGAAGAAAGTTTATATACGAGGAACGGATTATAAAACAATCAGTAAGATATCCTTAATATTTGAATCAAACACCATAATAAATAACACGATATCAAATTTAAATCTCAGCAATTGTTATTTCTAATGAATTGTCAAAAAATGTTGGTAACAATATCAATATCAAAGCATCGACAAGTCTGTCAATTAAATGTTGAAAGAATGTCACTATTTTAGCCCGTTACGTTCCCAACGTGGATCATATTATGTACTTATATTGAAGTACCGGTAAAACGTGATGAATAGAGACAAAAACAAGGATTGAACTTTAGCACAACTTTACTAAGTCTCCAATGTATGTTTTACTACTTATATATAATTCTTTACAATGACTATAAAACTATCCCTCCAATGACAAAACCAAACCAACTAAATGATAGGCCAAAATTGAAACAAACGGGTTTAAGTTCTGTGTCTGTGCATCCTTACTTTTTAACCCCTAAAAAACTTCTCTTTTATTGGATGAAAATTAAAATAAATCATGTTTTTTGGGCTAACAAGTACCGTTAAACGGAATGAATAGAGACTCGTATGAAATAGAGGATATATTCCAATCATTACAATCTGTATCTTTGTCTCTATTCACCTGCCAAGTCTCGATTTACCCTCTCTCGTCTCAATTCACCCCGATTCAATGTGAATAGAGACAACGAACAAAATTGACTGTGTCTTCATAACGATTCATATTTGAATTATGTCATGAAGGTATGAAAATTCATAGTCGTGAAGGAAGGGTAAAAAGTGTCTATATTGACCCCGTTGTACGGTACGTAGTGAAACGATACATTTATAATTATTATTTAAGATTAAATGACGGGAAGATATGTCGATATTTAGTCTCATTTTGTACGCACAGTTTTCAGGATTGAATTGTGTAGGATAGTGGTCTCCAAGCTCAATAAGGATGTGAGCTACGTACTTTCAGAAATTTAAATTGTCTGGTGATCTACATATTCCTTTATCGTATCATACATAATATTATTGTATTACTTTAATAATTATAAATACAAATAATAATTGAAAAATATCTTTAATAAATAAGTGTGGGTAGAAGTAAAAATAATTTGTGAAAAAAATATCATTCGCTTTCCTTCACAATTTGTTCAATTCTTGGTGAGACAAGATTGTCATTCCCATCGGAATGCAGCTATCAAAATGTACATCCGTGAGTCTGCTTCTATATTTGCTTGTAACCACCTTCACAGTGAAAAACGTTGATTCACATACATAGATAGAACAAAACAATCCCTTAGCTTAGTTAGAGAAATATTTAATTTAGGAGTCAATTAATAAAACATCAGAGACAAAGTCATAAATATGATAAAAATATCTTACGCGAGCGACCGTTGGCGATCATTGGTGAAGGACATGATAAAAATACTCGTTTATTAAAAACTGGTGTATAAAAATGCCTATTCAGGGTTTCAAACAATTGACCAGTAAACGCCATTTAGACGAGGAATTACCACAGGGCACAGTAAACGGCAAACTATAATTGTATTTTGATAAAGAGTGTTAAAAAATGTCATAAATTTGGATGATGAAATTTTTCATTGACTTCAGAAATTCGTCGAAATAAGTCGTCTTTATTTTGGACATGAATAAACATCTGGTAATATTGACTTTGGGGAATATTTAGATCATACATGGGCATCTACCAGCCCGCGGGCCGGATCCGGCCCACCGAGCTATTTTGTCCGGCCCTTATAAATCTGGGCAAAATAATTGAAATATAAATTAATAGTTCCAGTGAGGATTTTTTTTTAAAACCATTTTCCTAGTCTATCAGCTCATACAAACAACACATATACAGTCGTGGCAATAGAAATCCGCGCAAGTCAACAATTCTATTCATTTGCGAAAATTTGCTCGAAATCTTTACCGATTTCCATTTTTTTCCTTTCCAATTGTAAAGTAAACTAATAGCCATATTTTGAAAAGCATGTGAGATTTGAAGGCTCAACGGCTGTTTCGGATTTCTTTTGGCGCGACTGTAATTCTTATGGAGATGAACTGAAGGCACTAATAGAGCAATATGACAAGGCTTGCTGACTTCCAAAACAAAGACTCCACATTCGCTATATTTGCTCATCCGATTGATTCAGATGTAAAAAATGTGCCAGCAAATTTGCAGATGGAACTTATTGACCTTTAGGGGGATTTATGTATAAAACCACAATTTAACAACATTGCTTTGACGGATTTTTATAAATTATATTTGGTGGATGAAAAATATACAAATGTACGCGCATTTGCAAGAAAAATCATTTGTATTTTCGGCAGCACATATACGTGCGATCAGTTTGTTTCGAGGATGAAACACACTAAATCAAAAATTCGAACGAGGATAACAAATAAAAATCTCGAAAATTCTATGCGATTATCCTTAAGCAATATCATCGCCATATGGAGAGTCTTGTAATTCAAGTACAAGGGCAATCTTACTTCCACACTCAGCCACACAAAATTTTGTAATCAGTAATATTAATATTATGTCGTTCATTATATAAATAAAAAATATATAAGATGTAGCAACGTGTTTTATTGAATTAAATATATGTAACTTATGTGTAGTAATTTGGTCCGGCCCTTGACTCGAAGACGGAATGAAAATCCGGCCCCCGACCTTGGAAAGGTTGCCCATGCCTGATTTAGATGATATAAATCGATTGCTATGTATGTGGAAAGTCTTATTTTAAAATATAAAATGAACACAAAGTTTGTTAGAAAATAAAAGTTTGTTAGAAAGTGTGTAGTTTTTTTTTTAAATTATTGGTTGTATGTTGATATGGCTGTTCGCATTGGTTACGGAGCACGCGGAATACGCGTCGTTTCTAGGGCTTGCATTACCGGTTAACCGGTAAATAGGCCAAAATAAACCATCGATAATTACCGGTAAATTGGAAAATTTACCGGTTTTTACCGGAAATGATTTTATCGCGAATTAAGGACAGATACAGGCATATTATAACGAAAGTTTATTGTGATATGCATGCGGAATCGAATTTGATAAGATCTCGGACATAATATCGGCATTACAACCAGTAAAAGTAGCTGGCTGTAGAAGCTCTGTGCCGTGAAGACATAAATCTATATACAGCCGACATAACATTGAAATTTATGCTTGATGAACTGTCTAAATTCAATTCTTTTTTAGCCATGGAACTTAAAGAACAGCTAATAATTCGAATAAAGGAAAGAAGAACGATATATTCCGATGTGATTAATTATCTTAGTGATCCTGATATAATTAATGATTTTGATACATATGGAATATTTAATATAGCAAAGAAACTTCTCACAGACAGATAAACCAAATATTACACAGTCGTAATTTAACTTAACCAAGCTTTATGTGGCAAATAAAAGATTATCTGATCTCCCATTCTCATATCTCAGTTAAACAAAAAGGACAAACATATAAATGCATTTCATGACATTGTTATTTTCATGAAACGTATTTTAAATTCTTTACGTTTTTAGTAAAAGTAGCCCAACATAGTTATTTTATTTATTTTTACCTATTTTGTTCAATTTACCGGTAAATAACCGGTAAACCGGTAATGGGTGAAATTATTTACCGTTTACCGGTTATTGGAATTTGACGGTAAATTGCAAGCCCTATTTGTTTCTCTATTTTGAATTCCTCATAGCCAATGTGTTAAATTGAGGCAAATAGCTAGGGTATTTGAAATAGGAATAATCGTATGACAAAACTTTACGATACTACCCTTTTATATAAATTTATGTCCATGCTAAATATATTCAACGGTTTGTTCTTGTAGATTTCCTTGTATCAAAACTAACTATATACATAGTTGTTTCAAACAAGCAATGTAATAAATATAAAAAAATAGGATGGAAATGTTCACAATTTCCTCTTGGCCAGAAGCCTGAGCGGTCATTGATATCAGTCTCGAGTCTGAATAACTGAAATAAAAAAACTTACCCATTCAATTCGCTTCAAAATATTTATACGTGGTCAAAATATAATTAGCGGCTTAGCCTTCAAGTTGTTTGAGTGTGTTTGCGTATGGATGTGTGTTGTATTGCTGTGTTTTGTGTTATCATCGGCCATGTGGTTATATAACTTATAAAATAATAATAAATTATTTAGAGTCGCATTAAAAATACGTTGTAAGTTATCATTACTATTATCTACAATAATTCTACATACATATGCAAATGGAGATGAGGAATCCAAAAGGGCGTAAAGTACACTTTACGTCATGAAAATATAAGATATTTTGAACTTTAGATCAATCAGTTATTTTCACCAAATGAGAATCATCGAACGTTTTTAACTACTGATGTTTTTTTTTACCTTAATTTTGCAACGCTGCAAAAGTCTAAATTAATATCCGAATTTAACCTCATATTCTTCAACTAGTATTTCATTATTACGATAAAAATATTTCGCAAAGAAATATATAAACCAGGGATGTGGAGTCGTTAAAAAAATACGACTCCGACTCCAACATTGACCAAAAACACGACTCCGACTAAAAAAGGTTTAATTTCGCCACGTTTTTTTTTCTAACTTACCTATTTATGTGTATTCAATTATATACCAACCAACCAATCCGGCCAATAGCCAAATTTTACATAATATATGCAAAAATAAAAAGTCAAACTTTTAAAAATTTCCGACTCCGGCCAAAAAACTCCGACTCCGACTCCACAGCCCTGATATAAAGTGATTTAAATAAAATACTAAGTATCATTCAAATAAAAATTGAATCATGCCATTAACAACTTTTTATTAACCTCTTCGGAAAAGTTGTGAATTATACCTTACGCCCATTTTAATTTCTAACCTGCATATTATATTCAAACTAATTAATATTCTTTACGTATCAAAATGAACACGTAGCAATCAGAACTTGAATATCAAAACTGTGTTTATATATGATTCCTATATATACAGTATACATATGTATTTTTCGTTATTATAACTCAGCATAGATTTAGCATGACTTTTTAAAATTATCGAGCTCAATTTCAATCCATAAATAAAGGTTCGCCATCGCTTTAAATCGCAGACTCTCCCACATAACAATCGATCGTATAATAAACAAATAAAAAAACAGACAATTATTATTAATTATTTTAGTTTCGATAATATACGAAGTTTCGTCGATTAAGTTGGTTTTGTTATTTCTGTAAATCAATGATTATAACAAATGTGGCATATAATGCAAATTCTATTTTTGAATCTGTTTGCTCAGACGAACTGTCTAAAAAATGCTACATTTGAAACGTTTTTTTGTTTCGTTAAAAATCCGCAGGTGTCAGATCACTCTAAAAATAAAACTTATCGAGTGACATTTTGGTGAAAAAAATTGTTTTACTAATCAGCACATACAAAGTTTACCACTGCAAAAATATTTACAAACTATGCATTATTTTTGATCTACTGGTACTAATTAACAAAATGTATTAAAGTGTTAAAATTAGTTTGATATTTTTGCGTTGAAGTAAACACAGCCTCTTTATTTTTAAAAATCATAAGTTTTCTTTATAATCCGAAAGCAAATATCTTTTTTCTAGTTTTCACCCCTAGTAATCCTGAAACACTGAAGTTGTCAATTATGTTTTATTTTAGTGTTTCGTTTTGTGAATTGTTCTAAGCACGCCTTTGGTGCATAGGAGGCTCGACTGTCGAGTCGACGCGTCATAGAAAGAACCTTGTTGGGCGATTGGCATCATGTGTACTTGGGTTAATTTCAATTGAGGTTAGAATTGGTGGGACTAAACTAGAAAAAGCATTATAATTATTATATTATGTCAAGTTCAACTGTAGCCTCTGTATTTAGAATGAAACATTTTTACTAAGAGACCAATTAATATTGTATCTCGCTGCTATAAAACTTTCGGTAGCTTACTGCAACATATGTATATCAACTGAATGACTAACCATTATATTATATTTTTACGGTCACCGTACAATGCAGGTAAACGCGATCTCGAAAGTAAGAAGGCAGTTTGAGTTAAAAATGGATAATGTATAGATTAATCCACTTGACTATTTTCATGTCTGTCACATCGACTGTTATCTTTTTCGAAATATGTACGTGGTAAAACTCGAAGCGTTTGTGAATTAAGTGTAATTTTACTATCCTCAAACGTAAGAATGATCTTCTAATACGACTCGACAATTCACCACAAAATAAAAACATCAGCTAATAATTAATAGTAGTTATAGTTAATTGCCATTTTGACTGAAGGCATTATATATCAATCAAAGAGTAAGGTTGGACTGAGAAATACCATAACACCCAAATTACACAAATCGAATATAGCGTAACAGTTCCATCCTCTTTCGGTTTTTATTCCAATCATGTTTCAAAATTAGAAACGCTTTGTTTTATTCAATCGTTTGACGTAATATAATTCCAAATTCAAAAATAGTTGAGTATTATTTAATGAGGGGTAATGGCAACACTATTTTGCAAATATAGTTATTATTTTACGATTATGTAACAATACACATATCAGAGCCAACTTACAGAAGCGTGTAGAGATAAGAATTTACCATAATCAAATTCTAAAGACATTTAAGAATCGCCAACGGACATACATAATCCGCGTATATTTGCCCAAAATATGCAGATATACATAGATGCTTTTAATACCATCATACCTACGTATTAAAAAAACGAAAACTTTCTTTTTCATATTTTCTGAAATGATAAAGACTTCTTATCTCACCGTAAAAGTTTTTGCTCGGTAACATTTTGTAGAAAGTATGTTTGAAATGAAATAGGCTTTTGGTCTTATACAATCGATTATCGGCTCATCTTATAAAAATAACTTTCAACACAAATGTGATTTCCATTCATAAAACAAATAATTTAATAAGTAGGTATGTGCAATTTGTTATGATCATTAGTTAGTTTACCATTGCGAATTCGTTTTATTTTCCAGTTTTTGTTTTAAGTGAATCATCGATGCTCTCGGTGGCAAACAAAATTCGCGGAGGAAATTGTCTATTGTCATTTAGAAAGTCAACGGTAAAAAAAGTTATGTAAAACTATCAGTAGGTACCAACTTACAGCATGACAAATTTTATGATTCGTTTGAAACAACGTTCGAGTGGTGTAATTTGGGACGTTTAGAATAATTATGTATTTTATTAATTTGCATTGTAACCATCAAGGTTTGCGTTCTCTATTCAAAATGAATGTCGTTTGCATTTCAAAAAAGTTCCCCTTTATGTTTTAGCAGTATGTATTATGCTCTGCAAAACTATTATGGATCACGGCACAATTCTACGTATTTGTGTTTCACGCTGCAATTGATTTACAGCACGATTTTCTGCAATGCTTCTCGCATTTACTCAAATACATTTGTAATAATTGATCTGAATCAACATGTCGTTTAGTTTACTCATATATTCTCAAGCTATTAAGTATACGTATGTGTGCGGGATGTGTCACCAGATATTGTAACGCGTGTTTATTATACTTACAATTGATATGATCAGAAAATATCTGCCAATTACCTAAATAATCATAATCCAATGTCTGATTTTAGTTTCTTTTTCAAACTTTTACGACGATTTCAAAGAATTGCCATTTTAAAATCTAAACAAAAATTGGAATTTATTTGCTCTATAATCTGTTGCAAATAAACTGGAAAATTTCCACAGTTCTGCTAGAAGTGAATTATGATGAGATACACATGAAAACATTACATCCGCCGTTAGCATACAAGCTAACGGGAAAAGTGATGAAACATAAACGGCGGTTTCAACCTAAGAAAAAATATTAATAATTTGAAGCAGCCAATCAATAGCTTCTGTGGTTACTGCTTCAAATATGCTTTCAGCACTAAGTGTTCTTTACTTTTGATCGTATACAACAATTTTAACTATAAGGACATTCTTGTTTTCAAAACAAGATAGCAGATGCTGTCGTAGACATCGAGGCATTGTGTCAAGTTTCTTTATGTCCACAACTTTCATAAGCGTTCCGTTTTTTGGACGCCGTATATTTGGAGCATTTGTTTATTTCACACCTGGCAAGACGCCACTGTGTGTACATAAACAAATGTGGTAAATGATGAATACTTTTTTAGGAAGATACAAAATCGATGTTGGAAATTTCAACGGTAACTAATAATTATCGATAAATATTTAGGTATTTGAATACATTAACAACTGTTACTTTTAACGATAATAGTAAAACCGAATATCGCTTAAAACGTTGAAATTTCCACCACTGTCGAATATTATTCAGTAAATGTATGAAATGAAAGCCAGAGATAGTTTCATGATTTTATATTATATCACTTTTCTTCTGATAGTCACAATATCATATTCAATTACATAATACATTGCTAGGAATACGTTGAATATGCATTAAAACATGCACCTCGAGCAACGTCGCTTCTCCCCACCTGTATCAGGCTGTCTCTCAATTAACCTAACTTTTATAATATGTTAATGGACGTAACAAATGAATCGAACCGAATTAAAAAAAATCGGTGAGAGATTTGGAGGCGACCGAAAGTGGGTCATTTTATAAGCGAACAGGCCACGTCAAACAAACTGTCTGTTCGCTACTCCCTCTTGCACAAAATGAATGACGCAACTTAGCAAGCCCCGGAGGCGTGCTATGTCACTGCAAACTTTATTTATTATTCACTAATCAATAAACATTTATTTAAGGAACGTTACAAATCATAACACAGACTAACTCGTGTATTAATCGAGTACTAATATTGTGTTGATTCAACTTTGGATTCGATCATATCCGAGAGTGGCTGTAATGTTTTAAACTGAACTGATCACTCCCGAAATGTATTAGAATAATACAAAAATAACATTATTACATTGCACAGACCGCGGTCGCCTCTCGAGGATCACCGAAAACATTCATAAGTAAAAATAACATCAGAATAATTTACTAGAGCTAACGAAAATGTACTTAAATTATTATAGATATAAGCGTATAGTTTAATAATATTATGTTTACTCTGTGCAGATGACGATTTGTCAACATTAACACTATGCTTAATCACGAAATCGAAATATTTGACTAAAGAGTTAATTATTTACACATCACTTCGGCGACGCTTCCGTCCGCCGACATCATTTCCTGTAACATTAAATTTTATTTATTGATTTAACTACGCAGGTATAAATAGAAATATCACGTCGCCATCTTGCTCGCGTTTCGATGCGTCACCTACGTTCGTCTCATTCACTCTCGTATACTCGCAATTAGCACTGTTCGTTGTGAAATACTATTCGAGAACGTACGTACAAAGTTCTCTCGAACGTATACACATACAAACACAGCGCGGATCACCTGACCGCAAAAGTATTTCACAACAAACACTTTCACAAAACCTTCGATGTCGTGTCGCTAGGGTCGCGGACGCTTCGATTTATAGAGGAACATAAATATACCGAAGATTCGGCAAAAGCGGAGTCAGGTCCCCGGGAAGTAGCGGAGTTTAGATACTAATAGGACAGGTCAGAAGGGCCACTTCGTCTTCCTCGTCGTATAGAAAGCGCTGCTTCGGTCCCAAGCCTTCCTGCAGTCGACGGACGGCTTCCGCGACGAGGGAATTGGATTCGAGCAGCTGTTGCAACATCTCGTAGGGGTCTTCCGTGGAGGCCGGAGGTTCCGGTCTCTGGGGGGGTCGCTCTACCTTGTACGGACTGGGCCTCTGCGCCTGCGTCCGCCTAGGTCTGGCCTTGAGTCGCAGGTTTTCTTTTATTTCCGATACTAATTCCTCGACATCGCGAGCTAAGAACTCTCTTTGCAAATCACTTTTGGCAACCAAACACAACTCCCGCTTGCTGGGCATCACAACAGTTGAAAAATACGTGTTACAAAAATGTCGATCGCAGACACGCTCCAACCGTGCCAACGTAATAGCCGGGACTGAAATGAATGGCCGACCGGCGCGACCGTATTGTTTTGATGTTGGTGCGCAGACGCAGAGGAAGGGGGAGTGCGGACGCGAGAGGCGATGTGTACAAACATCAGACAGGGATCGTAAACAAACAAAAGCTTCCGTCATCGTCGGCTACAGGGGCACTACGGGCTATGCTAAGCCGATTGGCGATGGCCGCGAGTGGGGAGATATTTTTTCTAGGACGGCACTGTGAACCTACTCGCTCACAATAATTTCGTTCGATTCGACAACGTTGCATATTTTTGCAAACGTGTCGGGTGCCGGCTTCATTTCATAATATTTACAATATTTAAGCGATAACAGTTTTGAATTTTAATGCGCACAAAACGATGCGTGTCTTCAAAAATGAAGGTCGGAAATCCAATAAATTTTTAACTATCTGATATTTTCCATGTTGATATTAAAAAAAGTTATCAACAATAATATTATATAACCTAGTTTGTGCAAAATCCATAACACTATGTAGGATATTATACAATACAATAACAGGTAAAACACGTGGTTACAGGGGTCAGGTATAAGTCAAGTTATTGATTATATGAACCATCAGAGGCGTAACTATGGGCGCATTCGAAAGCAATGACCTGACCGTCCGTCCAACTAATACATTGCTCGTCTTATCCGTCTTGTTAACTGATGTGTTCTAGATTTTATATTATATGACACTGATTACAAATATGTCACGGTTAATTGAAATATATCAACGGAAATGTGGTATTTTTCCAAATTTGAACAGATGAGGACATATTAATTAGTTCCGCAAATAGCACCAACTAATGTATTTAAAGAACAACGGGACAAAACAGTATTCTTTTTTGAAGGAATGCTTCCGCAATATATAATAGTTACGCCACTGTTATTTATAAATATATTATATATCATAGTAAGTACTACGTATAATAGAATATTTACTGAAGACCTTTTTCGCTGGGGCAAAATTATTGTCTGAATTGTGCAATATATTTCCGGAACTCATGGTATTTTGACTAAATAAACTGTGTTTACTTTAAATGTGCCACCAGAAAAATATTATGATTACGATACAAAAAATAATTATTACGCAACGGAAAAAGTCCTTCATTCAAATATACTATTTTATGAGGTTCTTGAACCTTTTTACGATGATGTTTACCATATACATACTTACATACTTATATTAATACTTTCAAAAAAAAAATGTACAAAATTCATTTTTCCTTCTTATATAAATGGAAGCTGTAAGATATTTTGATTTTTTAAGAAATGGTCAGAGATAATTACATAATGTTATTTTTGATAAAAATGTTATTCAACACACCCAACGGGAAAAAATGTTCACGGCCATGTTACCTAACATCTTGTTGTACGCGGGTAAAATTTGAAAAATCAGAGCCTGTGTAGCAATAGTAATAAATCATAGATAATTTTTTATTAATGGCAGCATTCTAATGCCATATCAAAATTAAAATAAAGCTTTATTTCAATGCACTTCAGTGAATGTTTCTGAATTTTATCCCACGGTGCAATAAGATTTATTATTTATTTTTATAATTATAGAAATGATGTGTCACTAACACTGTAATTATAAAATTGCACTTTGCGATATAAAATTTAGGATACACCACAGCGATTTTTTTAATTTCATAATAAATTCCAGATTACATGATTGCTCCTTTCAAATATAGTGAAGTCGGGAACCTATCAAAAAATATTTTGGGAAAAATTTATATAGGCTTTGGTTCAAGTATCACTTATTATAAATATTTAACAGTGTATAAATCGAAACGTAGCACTTCTGATTAATATGCTTTTTCCGGAACGTACAGATTTTCACTTCTAAATCTGTCAGAGATATCAGTTTATATATTATCTATGGTATACACTTACCTTTCAGATTAGCGGAGATCTAGCGCACACAGTAAATTAAATATTAATAGAATAAACTGTATTTTATTGGTACAATTCAAAGTATCAAAATGCTTAAGAAAATCTTCGCGAATATCAACCGAAAAAATACTTCCTACGTGAGTAAATTGTCACTAGCAGACACTGACTTCAATTTCACATTAAAACTTGCTGCTATATTCATACTGTTTCTGGGAGATAAATTACATGCTATAATTCAAATAAGAAAAATAATTGAAAAATAAATTGTCATAATACATATTCTACAGAGATAAGTCCTTTACGTCATTGACTATATGAGACAGGATCGCTGTTTGCATTATTCTGACTAGAATTTTACAGATTACGTGTTCACTCTACTCTTATCTTTTTTATATAAATAATTATATTTTATTGACTTATTGAATAGGTAGTCATCATATGAAAAATAATGTCTAAAAATAAAAGAAAACATATCCTTCTTATACATTCTTACAATATTAATCAAAAATCATCTGAAATTTAGATGTTTATTAAAGCTCAGCTCTTTACTCTGTGTAACTCCATTTATTTTTGGTGATTGAAATTCAGTTTCTTTTTCTATACAGGGTGAATAATAAAGCATAATAGTCACTTACAGAGGTTTGATCGCTGGAAACTGAATTCTCTTCAATGCCTCCAGTTTAATGATCATTTAATTTAACCTCTACGATGCTTAGCCAATTTACGAATATTCTTACAACTAAGATTTAAAAAATTAATTCATCAGTGTGTTCACACAATGCACACCTATAGGAATATAGTAAAATATTCTCTGTGATAGTTTTAACACTGTCAACTCTCACTTTAAGTTGTTCACTGTCAATACTTGGTGGAATGACATTACACTAAAAAATAATAACACATTCTTTGTACTTATTCCACACAAGATTTATTAGGGTCAGGACCGGCTGCACTCATCACAAGCATTGTCAACTGATATAATGTTTGCGATGAGCGAACCTGGTCCTGAACCAAATAAAAATAATAAGTACAAAAAATGTGCTACAACCTGGGTAGTACATTAAGTTAATAATAATAAAAAATGATAACTAACGGTAATGCTGAAATTTAATTATAGTTGAGAGGATTTCTTCAGCAAAGATGGGAAGCTGGAGTCAGTGGGGGTATTAACACTATTCTTGGAGAAGACACAATAGCAACCACCCTTCGAAGTAATTTCCCGAGGGCGAGCTTTATTCAAGTCAATGATGTCTCTGGTGGCTGTGGTGCCATGTTCGAGGTGATACACAGTTATATGTTGGTTTTCAATGACTGACATCTGTTATATATGTAGAAGCGCATGGAAATTACTTAATTAAGTTAAATAAATTAATTCACATATACTGACAAATGGTATTGTATTTTAAACCATTTAATTAGAGTTATTTAATACCTAAACTAAGTAAAGACAACAATTGACAAGATATTTCGGAATATTTATGTGTTATTAGTCAACCGATATTATTCATAAATAAAGTTTATAACATGAAAAACATATTTCACATTTGTTATGAATATTTTTGGAAACAATAAAATCTATTGATAAAGTATTTTACCATCATACAAATTTTTCAGTTACTTAAAGCTAAGATGCCCATAAAAATGTATGAGCTAAATCTGAAACAATGCTTAATCTATTGACGAATGACCAATAGTTTATTATTAGTTCCTACATCAATAAAGTTTGAATATTTCAATATCTGCAATATCGATTGCTTTACGATTGTTGACAGTTAACGGTGCCAGATATATAATTATTTATAGCAAAATTGAAACAACAATTGCTGGAATTTGACAGGGAAATTTTAACCTTGCAGCTATCTAGTATAATAACACAATTATTGTGTGTCGGTATTCCACCTAGTTCAAGGAAACAAAAGATATTTGATCTATATTTGTCTAGTAACATGTTCTTTTATTTAAAAACAATATAACTTAAAAATAAATGTATTTTGTTAAAAAAAAATAAGCATACTTTTTATTAAATCGTCGGAATTCTATTTATGACAGCATAACACGTTCACTGCGGAATAATTTAGGTATAAATTGATGTTGCTCCAAAGTGCACATAAATACCGACTTACCGAACAAGATGGTGAATATTTTTTTGAAGACGGTTAAAGACACAGGAAATCGATGCTAAATTATTAAATAAACAATTGCAATGGATGAGATAACACTCTTAGCGCGATATATTCAAGCTGTGGATGTTTTATTAGCGTGTACACCGCAGTGAACGTGTTAGAGTTTTTAAATATTGTTATAGTGTGTATAATCTATTTTTACAGGTTTCCGTGGAAGCTCCAGAATTCAAAGGATTATCAATAATGAAACAACATAGACTTGTCACAGCTGCACTTAGTGAACAAATTAAAAATATGCACGGAATAAGAATACAAACCACAGTTCCTCCAGATACGGATAGCAAGAAATGACAACTTAATTAATTTTTTTATGTAGTAAATAATGATTGTTACCAAAAATAAAATTATGAAAAGGTGTTGGGTGTATTTTTATTCATTTCAGAAATTTTATTCATTGGATAAAATGAGAAACATAAATGGAACTGATCAGAGGTCAATCCAAATATAGTTATATCATAAATAATAATTCTTTTGTAGACATTCTAAGTGGGTGGATGTCACATTATTTGTCAAAATTTTAGATTGAGTTTATACAACAGAAAATACCACTCAGGGATAGGAATAGGTGTTGCAAATAAGAGAATTGCAATACAAAAAAACTTTAGACCTCTGGTTCTGGTCACAGAATAAGTCTATAAAACTTAGTCAAGAAAAAGGTCCTGTCAGTGGAATGTTGTAGTATTTTAAGTTCATTGTGAAGAAATTGAATGCTTTTTTCCCTTTTTTATATGGATATTATAATAATATGAATGTCTGCTAAAAATGTAATGGTTTTGAGAAATATTGTAACCTTGGCTATAAATATTTTTTATAGTCAATTATCGTGTAAACATAAGTAAGAAAGCATTTCACAAACAAATTATCCATAACTCTTTGTTAAACATTCATTTATTTTTTATAAGTAATAAAACATCACCACATTGCAAATTTGTGTATTTGGCAACAAGGAAAGACTTTGAATTGAGGTAAATTTAGATATCTACCCTTGGAACAAATATTTAATGACAGAAATAAATAAATAAGCTCATATTATTTGGAGGTATGTTAAAATTATTATTCAAATATTTCGAATGAAACATTGCAAGTCAACAAAATATTGTGAATCAAAAATAAAATGCTGCTTAATTATAATATTATGTACTACATATTTAGCAAAGTTGTATTCAATCAGAGTAAAGTACCGCCTCACTTTTAAGGTGTTTACTGTCAATACTTGGTTTCCACAAAGGCATTACATTAAAAAATAAAACATTTTATGTACTTATTCCGAAGTAAATTTATTTAGTTCCGGACCGATTTCACTCATCGCGAGAATTTGTAAGTGTAATTTTTTTAAATAAAGTGCCACCTGTTCAGCACATGCATACTGACAGTGCTGCTTTACAGTTGCGAGTCATGTCACTTTACAATAGCGGGGTAATCGCATACTGTGCTTCAGAAAGAGATTGTTTGTATCAAACAATAACAGTGTGGTGGTTTGGAACGATGGTTTTAGTTATCAGGAACATGGAAAAAAGAGCGGACAATCCAGCCCCCTCTGACGATCAAAACAAAAAGCCGACAAAGGACATGGCTTGTACAGTTTTGATAGATTTCATAAAAAAGCATTGACTTGCGCATTTAATAAAAGGTTGTTTCGACACTAGGATTTATGAATGCAAATAGGTTAGTACTTAAAAAAAAAGGTTAATACTTGTTGAAACGCTACTTTCCCTTTTGTTCTCAGCAAGTGAATTAAGTACCAATTTAACATGAATCATCGATTTTTTTAAAACTAACATTTATGAAAAAAAAAATGCTTTTTTTGTAAAAAATAATTTACAAACTAAGTGTTCTAATGAAATGAATTGCTTCACTAAAAATCAGTTTTCGTAAATTTAATATTCATGGCTGAACTCATGGTTCAGAAAATAAATATATTTAAGCATTAAAATATTAATGATATTTTTTGTCACTAAGGAGTTTATGTGTTTCATAATTTATTTTTATGGATATATCAGTAATTATTTTGAGTCATCTCCAGTTGATATTACTTTTATTTAATAATTTTAAAAGAAAAGTTTTTTCCGTGATTTAATTTAATTAAAGATACAACTTAAATTTAATTTCAAGCTGTTCATCTTGTACAACACCTGGACAGTTTTTTTTTTTTTAATAATTTTAGTATTATCCTTTATATTTTAGTCGTTTCATTACATTATATGCCTAAACAATTTCTTTATTTTACTAGGTATGATTTATTATTAAAATTAGCTTCTAGTATCCATATAAGATCAAATTGACAAAATTTTACCCATAGACAATATTAATTTAGCTCCTGTGCTAAATATATCGCTGCTTTTTTACTACATGAAATTAGTGAGCCAGTTTTGACGTAAATTATTCGTGAGATAAATATGGCTGACGAGCTAAATGTTGACAGTCTTATAAAAAGACTTTTAGACGGTATGTTTCGGTTCTAATTTCATATTAATTGCTTTTAATACTTTTATTAAGGAATGTTATAGATTTTGTCAATATTTGCCGCATGGGCTATTGCATAATTTAAGTGGATACTTCAACTCGCGAACCCGTCATAATTTAACGTTTAATACTACGAATGCTCAGGCACGACATTTAGGATAACACCGTTTACACCTTCTTGCTATCATTTATAAAGCTTTTTCAAGTGTCCGAATGGTTTTATATCCGACAATGTTATTTGTTATTGCGCCTTGTTTTGATGACAGACAATGTGGTTTTTCTGTTTTGTGATATTTTAGACTAGAGGGAGTATCAGATATCAATCCGCCGTCGTTAAACACACTATCATGTTTGAATGACTTTATTAATAATTATATTTGATATTCTATGCAAAGCCACATAATTTGCACAACGTGAGTTCAAACTTGTTGATACATTAACAATGATTGTTTATGTTACGTTTTATTTTTGCTGCTTTACGTCTGGTCGGTAAAGTATTTCGACTTCAAAAGGAACAGGTTAAGAAAAACGCAAAACTCAAAGACCTTTTCACATCTGAATTCATGGGTATTTATGATATAGATTAGTTGATTATCTAGAACATTGGCAGTAGCTCTTGATCCTATTATTTTTAGGTAAAATCTGCTCTTGTCGACTCTATTGATCCCAAAAAATAAAAGTAATTTAGCTGAATGTTGCTTGATAGATTTGTTAGCTGAATATTTTATGCTATATAGATAGAATTATTTGCTTTCAAATTGTGTTTTTCTAGATGTAATAAAAGTCCTTTATTATACACAGGTGAATAGTTAGTTGTTTTCATGTTGTAAATAACTTATTTGTAGTGTAAATATTTAGCTTGTGAATAGTGGTAGCTTTTTATTACCAACACGAGAACAATATATTAAAAGACAATGTTAACAATCATAAAGAATCACTATGAATACACAGAAAGTTTGTGTTAATGCTGCCTTAAAATACGGCTTAATTTTGTAGAATTCCAAAGACGTCATGTTATTGAAACTTTAATTTAATTAATGGTAAGCTTAATCACAATGACACAAAGTTTTCAGCTTTATTTATTTCAATCAGAAGTGGTTCATAAGCCGCCATCTTAATGTGTTAATAATACTAGATGAACTAGTGAAAAATATAACACATTTTCTGAAAAGCATCTCGCTTGGCTGAATAGGGTATCTCTAAGCCTTTGTTGTTAATCAGGTATTGCTCTGATAATCAGCTATCATAAGTCATCAATTGCTTTAGACAAAATCAACAAAGAATCTTAAATCTTGAATTTATTCATTTCTTCTTCTTTAAAAAAACACAGAAACTGACAACGTTAATAAAGATATAGACATAAAACAAATAGTAATATTTATTACGTGCATGGTGTTGTAAGGTATAAATTAGTTATTCCATTTTTAAAAGTTTGATTAGCTATTATAAACTATGGATGTAACACCCTGCTTTCTTGAAAAGATTTTTATTTCAATTTATTTTCATCAAGTTCACAGAATTAAAAAAATCTTTTTTCTGATATGGGCATGTAAACATGACCAAATGAATCGAGTCTGAGTTGCGGCAGGCATTTAGATATGCCAGAAATGAACCAACATCAAATTTCATTTTGTGCGTTGTCATTGTTGTCATAATTGACCCGCGAGTAAAGAGGTAATAAAAAGACGGCAATTGCTTATGTAAGAATCCAAATTCTTACTTAAAAATATGTAAGGTAACATAAACTCCCATATATCCAGACGTTTGGAAACAGCAGTCAATCTAGTTGAAACCAAGTCAAATTTATAATAATCAATGTTGAAAAATTATACTCTAAGAAATAATCAGTCTTTCACTGAATGTATTTTTATCTGATAATCTAGCAAATATATGCTAAGTCATCCGAACATTATTATCAACAATGTATGTATTGATATGTGTACTATTACTTTAGAATTACAGATTACATAGTCACTAACGTACACGCATATACAACCATGGAATACCTTGATTGAGAATAAATTAGACCCATATATTTTGATAAATTTTCTTCTCATGAAATATTTAAACAGATACGATATTGAATTTTATTTTCCTCAACTTCTACACATTTCTGATATGCAAGGCTTCTTATGTGAAATTAATATAGATAAAAAACGATACGTTGAAATATTAAGTGGCCATTGAAAATGCCAGAACTTGCTTTTAATTTTTTTTAATGTACTGTAAAATGCATCTATCCAGATGCCTATCTATAAATAGTCTATTGAGTGTTAAATCAATATTACATATTGCCATAATTACTTGTCGGTATCGAATAAATAACAATTCCTTTAAAATTTTAGTACTCACTGGAATAAATTGAGTATGCTACCAAAAGCATAACGTAGAAAAGATTGACACTACCATATTAAGTGGTTAGATCCGATACTAAGTTCACGGAATGGGGGTCTTTACAGTTGCTTAACCATACAGTAACGATGGTCAATTAAGCCATTGAAATGCAGGCGAAGATGATACCATGTTTATGTTACCAAACAAAGCAACACTATTTAGTATTATTTTTTAGCATCTAAAATAGGTTTCAACGACACTTCATAACAGTACTCCATGGTGACATAAAGATTTTTAACTCTTTCCGGTCCTATGTTGAATCTCATTCGACATTGATTTCTCCCTCGTGGGTCCTATGTTGTCCTATTTTTTTTTCTTGATTAATATTGTGTTAATACGCAAGTAACACATTTTTTTTTCACTCGTATCTATTACAATGGTATTTTGAGCACAGGACCAAATGATTTTTTGACAGATTAGAATGTGTAACTGTTTAAACTGTTTACTTGGAAAGGTTGTTTAAGGGACTGGCACGGCCTGCACGGAGCAATTGCCGCACAGGTGACGCAACTCTTTGCAATACCGAAACTATACTGATAAATCAATTTTAACCCTAGCAAAAATGCCTAAAATTAAGAAAATGTTTGAATCTAGTGATGAAGATTATATGAATGAACTGGACTATTGAATGGAGTGAATTTAAACTATTTGTTCACGGTGAAAATAATGACATTTGCAGTGCTATTTTTTAATTATAGATAATAAGGACATTACTATATATACTACAAAAATCCATTTCATTTTTACGAAAAATCTAGATTTTATAAAAAAAAAAAATGAAAATATTAGTTTCTCTCAAAATGCTGTAAATCTATTGTGACCTGTTGGAACTTTTTTTTTTTTGCGGACTGAAAAGGGTTAATGATGGCTAAGTTCTTTATTGACAGTTCTCAGAAAAAATAATACTGGGACCACAATTTGCACTGGGAACATCAACTCCAATGTTTCATATTGATGGACTGATAATAATTTATTTTTTATTCTAGTGCGAGGATGCAGACCAGGGAAAACGGTGGCTATGACAGAGTCCGAGGTCCGAGGACTCTGTTCCAAGTCTCGGGAGATTTTCCTGCAGCAGCCAATCCTGCTTGAGCTAGAAGCGCCGCTCAAAATATGCGGTGAGAGACTCTTTTTTTTCATCTGTCATTAGAATTGTTTTTGTTTTTTTTGTGCCACGGGCAGATATGGGTTTGATTGATTAATTTTCTTTATTTTTGAACGTTAATACTTGAATGGTATCAAGTTGTTATTATCTACTTCCGAGTGTTTCGCCTCTTTCAGAGGCATCTTCAGACTTACTATCGCAAAGTGTAATTAGTATTAAAGCAAGATTATGCTGAATTACATTCAGTATCGATTTACTCACTCCTTTAAAGGTTAAGTTATGAATGCCACTAGATACAAAATAATTTGTAACATTATGTGTCAAAAAGTCATATCAATAGAAGTGGATATAAAGATATTTTAATGCATATTAAATCAGTTTCTTGTTTATAACTAAACCTTAAAACAACACATTAGAATAAATTACTATTTTATACTTTAAAAATAAATTGGGAAGCCAAAGCATCGCCATCAAAGATTATGAATAAAAAAATTGTGTGAAACCTGTTTTTTGGCTCTCGTGTAAAGTAGAGAAAAATGAGTTAGATTTCTCTGCTTCTGAGGGGCCGATTTGTTCTTAATTATTTCAAATAAAAATTAACACTGTTAAATGAAAATAGTATGAATTTAGTTTACGGTAATTGCATTCAATTCGAATTTGCAATCACTTTGTGGCACACATATTCCGTTGCCGGCGTTTTAAAAACGTTTCACACAATTATGTAAACCGTTCTCTGCTTTTAATGTAGTTATTATGAATGAAAAGTAAAATAAATGCATACATTTACGTGAGTCACTTGGCCATAATCCATATTGTTACGGTTTTATCTGATATCTGAATCGGATCATAAATATAATTAATTTTCATAATGTGAGACTGCTGATATCAGGATGTGGCAGCATTTATTTGTTTGAATCATCACTTATCTTATCATTTAAAAAAAAAACAAACGCTTGTGTACTTTCTCACGGTATCGTATTCCGTATTTTAAAAATTAATATCGGTGCTGTGTAACTTTTTAAATATTCATTGTTCTCGCAGGCAGAATCAAAATATTTAGTACAGATGTACTTGCATCAAATCATGACAATATAAATTGTACAATATACTATGCATTCTGCGGTAACTTTGTGGATTACCTTTATTTAACCTTTTGCACTCCTCAATATTCTATTTTTTTTTCCTTCCAGCAACTCTTCAATAGATTTGAGAAATTTATTGATATCACAAGGTTTACATATTTATTAGCATGGTAAAACGAAATACTTAAACATATAACACATTATGAGATGTTACAAACTTTACCCTAAGGCACGCGATTCAATAAACACGGGTTTTGAAATAAAGATAATTTAAAATAAATATTTTCCAACTTAGTTTTATAATGTCGAGCAGGATTCAACATAGGAGTTGCGCGTTACCTATACAATGTCGAGCTAGACTTGACATCTGATTTCTGATTTATTAGTTATATATAAAATAGACATTTTTTTATTGGGCACTTTGGACAAGAAAGTAAATAAAATATCTTTGTTTCCAATTTGCCTGTTGATATGTTGTAACGAGGGCTGGTAGAGTCTTAAAAAAAAACACTAATCTGACTAAAAAAAAAATAGTTTCGTCACTTTTTTTCCGAATTTTCCTATTAATGTGTATTCAATTAAATATCAATCCAACCAATTCGGCCGAATACCAAATTTGACATGTTTATGCAAAAATAAAAAGTTCAAACTTTTCAAAATTTCTGACTCCGAGTTCGACTCTGGCCAAAACGCCGCAACGACTCCGACTGTGGCCAAAAAAGCCATAGTTGTAATGTTATAACGTAAAATATATCAAGTGGAAGTCATAAATATGCTGGTAAAAATTGAGATACGTTTCTTTTATATTTAAGGGTCGGATTTATTTACTTTCTATAATCAACTATTTGTATAAATAAGTATTATAGTATTTTGAAATGTCCCGCATCTTGTAATATGCTAAAGATTTCAGAGAAAAATTTGTTTACACTGAGAATTGTGTGAAGTGGATGGTAATGATAAACTTGGAACTGTAAAAATAATTAGATCAGAATTAAAATTGTACATCCTTGATGAAATAAAACAGCTTCCGTGTACTAATTAACTTGGCATCGGTCAACGGAATGTTGGTATACCGGCCTGTAGTTGTGAAATGATTTAAAATTATCCTTTGCGCGTAAATGTGATGATTCCACAAATCATACCACTCATTTCTTTTCCATGCAGCTGAGTAGGATATTTTTAGACGGATATCTTTCGATATGATAGAAGGTCTTAAAAAAAAACACATTTGTGAAGTTCTTATGAATTATGTATATCAGTGTTCCCCAACCGGTGGTCCGTGGCCCAGTGCTATATGCCAAATATCAATCATTTATTATTAACTCAAACACTTCAATAATAGGTTGGATAAAACCCACAAATTATTTATCGACATTTCCATGTTATTATCTGGTAATTATTATTTGCGAAACTAAATTCAAAATACGCGATGAGTATAATTTACCCACATAACTCATTGAAACTCATTTGCATCAAAATTTTCATATAGAGTACGCTGATAGCAATTAAACTTAGTGATCTACTTTTATTTTTGTATGTAAACGATACAAACTGTTCACTACGCGTCAGTTCAAGTACATATGTGTACTTGAAATGCCTGAAGATGCCGAAAGGTGAAACCCGGGTCGTTAACGACAAAACTCATGAAAAAGTACAAAATTCAAACGATTCAAATTGATATTGAAATTTCATCAAGCACACACACACAGTCGAAATTCTTTATATAAAAAAATATGAAATAAATAACCATTTTTATTTCAGTATTAGTGGTCCGCGATTTTTTTTTCCTGTTTTTACCGGTCCGCAGGTGTTAAAAGGTTGGGAAACATCGATGTATATCATAAATCTGTAGCAAATTGGTATTGGTCAATTTAAGAGCGGATTTAGAAACCTTTTCAAATATTAACGCTTGGAAAATATTTTATTATTATTTTCTTTGATCGGTATCTTTATTTCTCAAACTTCTGCAGATCAAAACTCCACATTTGCGGATTATTAAACTCAAAATTGTATCTGCAAATTGGCAAGTTTTCAGGAGGGAGGAAGACATGTTTTTTTAGAGATTTAGATTTCAAAATCTCAGTAAAACCAAAACATTTATAGTAAATTCAAAGTTGTACACGCATGCGTTTGTCTGTTTCTGGCCCCCGCTGAAAGGCATGTTGTAAACACGATAATGCATCAGCTGTTGTTTCTTTTTTACAATTAAACCATCTGATTGGTTTTTAGATTATTTCATTGCCCATATTCTTTGTCTATATAACAGACTATATATTATAATAGTGAATAATTTTGCATACATAACTAAAAAACACGTTCTTCTGTTACTAACCCACAGATATTAATATGAGGATAATTTTTACATATTCTAGTCATGTTTTTAAATGGAATTTTTGTTTTTTTTGTACCGCAAAGATAATAGTAATGAAATATTTGTAATGTTGCATTCTATATTAAATTTATATTTGTTATCTTTGATTTGAAAATTTTTTAGTAATCGCAACCATAATGGATTGAAAAGTCCATGCACGAAGTTGCCCATTCAGGGGTTCTGATCCTGGAAACGAGTATTACGTAGGCCCTTTCCAAGTTATCGAATCCTGAAAACGGGACAAAGAATGAGCGAAAAGCAAACAACTAGCCTTTTTCTAATCCTCTAAAACACAAATTTCAAGATGTCTATTCTCCTGGAGTTGTTGAATTTATTTTTGAAGTCACTTCCAATCGAAAATACTAAATAATTGGTGCATTAGTATTTCTAAAATGCTGCTAATAATATTCTGTAATCGTGATATCTGCAACTGTATCATACTCCAAAATATCCTTCTGTCAAGTCAGTTACCGATCTTTTGGCAATCACCCAATGGTACTGTTTTTCAGTGGCTCTACCTTTTTTTTGGCAGACAGTAAGGACAAAAACGTGTTAAGACAGGACTAATAGTTAGTTAATTGCCCTGTGTGGGAAGCAAAATAGGCATCACAGATAATTAAAAATCAAGAAACTGCCCGTACTGTGCCTTGAACCTGAGGAAACTGCAACTGTAAACGATGATGTTGATCACTCGGTTGCTATATATGTACTATTATAACTTGACCGCGTGTGAGGGCGCCACCATCGCGTAAAAAGTCTGCAATACTCAATCAAATTAGTTTATTTGCCAATGCATTTTTATATGCAAGCTATAAATGAAACAAAATCTTCATGTAAATATATTTTTACTAAAACAATATAACCTCGAAGGCTTTTAAATGTATCAACTATATGGGGACAATTTTAGTTCCAAATTTGAACGGCGGTCAACTTATGATGGTACAGCTATAGCTCTGCAATATAGCTATATATTATATACTAAAATTGACTATCATTCCGTATTTTAGTTCTATTCTATGTATTGTCAACTACTTTGCAGCTAATTTGAATGCGTATTTTTAGAAATAGAATTTTCTGAAATTTTCGCTTGTTTATTTTCAGAAGAACCGCTAAGTGGCTCAAATTAAATTTTGCACTGCGACAAGTGCTCTGTTATAACTCGTATGCAAATCTCCTATTCAAGGTCAGGGCATTGTATGAAGCGTAGCGAATCAATTCTTTCTCGTTGACGGCACGTAATGTGGTCCGCGTCATTTGTTGATTTCTAAGGAAATTAATGTGCATTAGAGGAGGGTATGTCAGTGCTACGAAAACATGTCCACAGATGAAACTATTTAGTTTTGTCAACGGTTGTAACAACATTTTGTTATCTGATGATTATTAGCTATGCCGAATAGACAAGTCTGCAAAATATTAATGTACAGTAGTTCTGATTTTGGTAATCTGCTTTAATGAAGCCCTTACAGCGACAGAAATGTGTGGTTTTAAAAGAAACGTTGACTTGACATACTTTTTCAAAATTAATCAATGCATGGCTCGGTGGTTTCATGACAAATGCTGGATTGCATTTATTATTATTATCATTAGTTAACTGATATCGGAGTTCAGTTATAATCAAAAGAAAAAGCAATCTAAAACAACATTTCCACTATTTGTATATAGATGAATCATTTCCTGTGCATCGAAATAGATCGAAAACCGAGCATTAGTCAATAATTGACAAAATAATGGAAACGCACATATTATTTGGGTATTCAAAAATATTTATCATATTCAAACTAATTCGAAAAATAAGTATGACTAAATAAAATTTGAATTTTTTTGAATTTTGTACTTTTCCATGAGTTTTGTCGCTAACGACCCGGGTTTCGCCTTTCGGCATCTTCAGGCATTCCAAGTGCACGGATGTACTTGAACTGAACTTGTACTTGAACTGTCAGTTCAAGTACATCCGTGCACTTGGAATGCCTGAAGATGCCGAAAGGCGAAACCCGGGTCGTTAGCCACAAAACTCATGGAAAAGTACAAAATTCAAAAAATTCAAATTTGATATTGAAATTCAATCAAGCACCCTCAGACGAAATACTTAATTAATTAAATTAACTTAATAAGGAAAATTTTCTTATTATATATATATTTCAGGTATATTTATTAATATTTTTAATATTCGTAGAATCTTCCATAATACTTGGCAATTGTTATTTCTTTATAATTATATTAATTTATTATAGCTTTTATTTTGTCTACATATTATCAACCCAAAATAATTCGAAGTCACTTTTTTCATCCTTGTAACGCATTGTTTGATTGCTGCTTTTTCAGGCGACATCCACGGCCAATACACAGACCTGCTGAGACTCTTCGAATACGGCGGCTTCCCCCCAGAGTCAAATTATTTATTCCTCGGTGACTACGTCGACCGCGGCAAACAATCCCTCGAGACCATCTGCCTACTGCTCGCCTACAAGATCAAGTACCCGGAAAATTTTTTCCTGCTCAGAGGAAACCACGAGTGCGCTAGCATAAACCGCATTTATGGTATGTCGTCTATTATATTTAAATGATACATTGTATTTTTCTTTGATATTGTCACCTTGGTGGTTAACTGACCTATTCCAAACAAATTTCAAATACATTTTATTACTGTTTATAAAACTATGGATAGAAGTGATCTTTTTATTTTGGAATTACCAAAAAATATCAAATAAGTTATTTCACAACTGAGACAGCGATATATTCATCAGTTAATTGGTAATGCAGTAGAGGGCAACAATTATGCTTCATTCAATATCGGTTGCATCTACTGTGCTTCACTATTACAATTTTTTTTTTTATCTTAACCCTTTTCATCCCACGGGGCTAATATATCGGCCCAAGTTTTTTCTCCGACTCCAGAATTTACCAAAAACACGACTCCGACTAAAAAAAGTTTAATTTCGTCACATTTTTTCCTTCCTTTCCTATTTAGGTGTATTCAATTATATATCAACCAACCAATCCAGCCAATAACCAAATTTGATATATTATATGCAAAAATAAAAAGATCAAACTTTTCAAAATTTGAATGAGAAAACAAAAAAATATCTCGGGACTATTTGCGGACACTTTCCTAAATGGTCTGGGATCAAAGGGTTAAACTATATTTTTTTTGTTTACGTGCATAATTTTTTACTTGTCTTTCATTTACAGCTGAGATAATTTATGACTACGCGACTCTTTGTTTTGCAAGAAAAATTATGCTTCGTAAATACTTTATTCAAATATTCAGAGTAACATGTAATAATCACACATTCAGAATAAAATTTAAATTGCATGGAAGTATTGTTGACGACTGTCTTGAATCTAATTTCCACCAATTTCAAAGTTATGACAGTTTAATAGAACAAAGCCCCACCACTGCGCTAAATTTATTATAATCCCCTGTGGCCACTGTTTACATGCTTAATCACTTTTAAGGTGTTAACTGTAAATTCTTGGTGGAAAGGCCGATCCGTATCTGGACGGATTTCCCTATACTTGTTGAAATTGGTTTTGATCATGTTATGTGGAAGTAGTACAAAAAATTGTGTTTTATAACTTAAAAATCTATGTTTATTTACAAAGAGAATCTTTAAGTGTGAATTTGATTTTGATTTGGTTCAATAATGATTTTTATCATTCCGAATTCGAATCCTTTTAATCATTGCAATGTTATCATTAAAGATAATTTAAAACGCATGAGATATTAGTCTTACTCACTTAGCGATGACTTTGAATTTAATAATAGCAAGAGAGGTGGCCCTATCTGCTTCTAAGAAACATAAAAAATATTCAGTACCTACTTTGGTAATCAATATAGCTATTTTCATCTTTTAGGTGCGTTTTATTGAAAAGCGACATTTCTTATGCTAAATTATTTTAAAGCTTTCACGGCATCAATGATCTGTTCAACAGCATTTCACTAAAATATAACTTTTTACCAGGGCTGTATCCACAGTTATCATTGAAAAAAAATACGACTTCGACTCCAGCATTTACCAAAAACATGACTGGGTCCGACTCCGACATTAACCCTCCAAGGACGAGGGTCACAGTGAACCCTATTGTCTATTTGTCCCTATTTCCATCTTTTTTCTATCTGAACATCGTATCTATCACTCAGTTTCAGTTAAACAGAGTCTTTTTAACCCTTTTTAACTGAAACTGACTGTTAGATATGATGTTCAGGTAGAAAAAAGATGGAAATAGGGACAAATAGACAATAGGGATCACTGTGACCGTATGGTGACGGTTGTCCATTGGAGAGTTAACCAAAAACACGAATCCGACTAGACTAAAAAAAGTTTAATTTTGTAACGTTTTTTTACTACCTTTCCTATTTATGTGTATTCAATTATATATCAACCAACTAATCCTGCCAATAGCCAAATTTTACACATATGCAAAAATAAAAAGTTTAAATTTCCCACTCCAAGTATGACTCTGGCCAAAATGCCGCGACTACTCCGACTCCACAGCCCAGCTATTTCCATCAGAACACTCATATTTCTGTCCAACGTCTATCAAAATTTTTGCAGTTTTATCAAATCATCTTTTTGTCATTTTCCTTTGACTGTCAATCATCTCTGCTTGACGTTCCGGGATTAATACCCGGCAAGGTTGTTTATCAGACGTTGAGCGGCTGATGATTGCGCTAATTTAACAATGATACTGCACTCTAATGAGCGAACTTAGCTTCTCATTAGCATTCGTAAAATGAACAAATTTGCCAACTGTGAATATATGTATACGTATTCAATAATTTGCAAGCATCGACAATTACCATGTAGACCAAAAGTAAACAGCAAATAATGAGTAATACCAATTTTACTGTCCAGCAAATAGCAACCGCGTATGAAATGCTGTTGCTACTTGTTAATAAACAAACACTTTTGTCCACGCTTATTATTTATTTGCTAATGTGTATTTTTAGGATTCTACGACGAGTGCAAAAGGCGATTCAATATAAAACTATGGAAAACATTCACCGACTGTTTCAACTGCCTGCCCATCGCAGCCATCATCGACGAAAAGATTTTCTGCTGTCACGGCGGACTCTCGCCTGACCTCCAGGGCATGGAACAGATCAGACGCATTATGCGGCCCACAGATGTCCCCGACACAGGTAATTTGTGTGACTTATAATGCTGATAAACTAGGATAGTTTTTATTAATGGAACCAGATGCCACTGCCGACCACAAGAATGTTCGCAGATATTTTTGTAACCACCAATTCACAGCTGGAATATCAAAATATATCGAGGATAGTGTCCTCTCAACTATTTCTCCAAATCTTTTAATCCCCACCTGAGAACCTTCATCTTCTTCTTGGACCATATTCGCTTTCCATGTGATGCATATGTCACCTGCCAATCGCTTTGCCTCCTCCCATGACATGAGGAGAAAACCTGCCGCTAATTTGTAAAACAAAGAATGTTTTATAACACGTTTAAAAATACCGTTTCTCGTTATTCGCCATAATGATGACTTTTATGGTGGGAGTACTGCCGATCAATTGAAATTATGTTGCTATGTATATAACTGCATATGATATGAATTAAATGTTCCGTTCTTCTTTCAGGTCTCCTATGTGACTTGCTCTGGTCGGATCCCGACAAAGACGTGAAGGGCTGGGGAGAAAATGACCGTGGTGTTTCTTTCACATTCGGTGCCGATATTGTTAGCAAATTCCTCAACAGACATGACCTAGATCTCATATGCAGAGCCCACCAGGTTTGTTTTTTAATAAAACGTCGTAATTAATTTATTATGATCAGGACCGGTTTCGCTTATCGTGAGCATTTAATATACATCGACATAGTTATTTATACAAAACTAAGCAATACTTTAAATGTGTAACAAACAATTGGTAACAGAAATATGAAAACAATTTATAGATAATGTTACAAAATATGCATAATTGACTTTAATTAAAATGTTTAAGACCTCTTACAAATAAAAGCTACTGAATAGCGAATCACATTTAAAAGAATTAAGCATAAACTTTTGAGTCGCTAAACAAAAATACGACTCCGACTCCAGCATTTACCAAAAAGACGTCTCCAACTCTAACATTTACCAAACACGACTCCGACTAAAAAAAAGTTTTATTTCGTCACTTTTTTTCCTAATTTTCCTACTTATGTATATTCAATTAAATATCAACCAACCAATCCAGCCAATAGCCAAATTTCACATATCATGTGCAAATATAAAACTTTTCAAAACTTCCAACTCCGACTCCACAGCCCTGATATAAACGGTCACTAGCAATAAAATTCAAAGATATTCATTAGCAAATTTGAGGTTGGATGGGGGCAATGAAATTTTCTACATCACCGATTGATGACTTCAACTAGAAATCCATAAACCTGTGATCATCCGGCAGTTATTAACTCTCACCTACATTCGTCGTTTATTGTTATTTACAGTTATTGATCTACGATTGATTTTCAGGTCGTGGAAGATGGATATGAATTCTTCGCAAAGAGACAACTCGTCACATTGTTTTCTGCTCCGAATTACTGCGGCGAATTCGATAATGCCGGAGGGATGATGTCAGTCGATGACACATTAATGTGCTCATTCCAGGTGCGATTAATATAATTCTTTATCTTTGTTCCAACATCGAATACCGTGCTCGCAAATTTCACACATTATCACTTTTTTTGTTCGATGGACAGATACGAATATTTTCTATTTTATAGATAAGATGGGCTATATATGGTTCATGCAATCAAAAATTTTACTCTTATCTGGTTAGCTGATTGAGGAATTTTGAAATCTATACAGGGAATTTGTTTCTTATTATTTGATCCTTAAAGTTTAACTGGTGAGAGAGGAGCTATGTTTATTTAACCAAATACAAGTTCTGCTGTTGTAACCATCGATAACTCATCTTGCTTCTGTTTTTTTTAACAATATAAAATCAATATCATGGATTACCAACAACAGGCTTAAAGGAATTATGTATTTTCACAACACCGAAATGGACTTAACATGTTATCTCCATAATACACACGGATTATACTTTTCTATTTAAAATGATTGTGTTATTGCCTCTCTCTCTCTAATGACCTAATTTTCCACAGCAGACTGCAAAAAAATAATAACATATTAGCTCTTATAAATGACTTGTCTGAACACCTTTGTATTCTATTTTTGTTATAATGCTGAACAGTTAATTCTTAAAATTTTGGAAGATAGAGCATATATTACTTTGGCGGCTGGGCAGGGAAAGGGACCAAAGATGTTTTCCTTCCAATTATATTTATTATGACATTTTGAATCAGCAGATTAACTCTTTTTTTATACGGTGTTCAAAAAAGATTCCCAGAAACAAAAAGAGGGATAAGGCCTGGAAATCTGGAATATATGGCAATATTGTATATCCCCACCCCTCTCCCAATGATCAATGGGTTAAAAATTTAACTATAGTCAGTCAAAACCTAGAAACCAAATGCTGTCCCCATATATATTATCAATTAGTGATGAATAGTATTATATGTTTAATTTACTTATTGGGTCTTCATTGTTTTACACTTTTTTTGTGAAACATATCTACCGTGTAAAAAATGAGCCATGTGTAATGTTATTGTAAATAGCAATATTGTTAATGGTTTACATTTATTCCTTTCAGATCCTGAAGCCCTCAGAGAAGAAAGCCAAGTACCAATACAACGGAGTCAACAGTGGCAGGCCACCGACACCTCAGAGATCGACTCTGAAGAAGAAATAACTCTTTAAGAGTCCCACAGCACACTGCACCACTCAATAGACTAACATTACCCTGTGGACTACATCGATAACCCTAGTGATAACTCTAGTGGTAGTGAAAGCTCATCCACCGTCACTCATTTCCGCTCAGGAGTGCATCTTGATTGTTAACTCTCAGTGCTGCCCGACATCAGACGTTTGATTCTGTTATAATGTTACGTTATTTATTTATCTAACTATTTTATTTCTTAAAACAACACAACAGGACTGTAAACTTGCAAATTGTAGTCCGAATAAAAAAAGCATAAACCGTTCAATGGAAGATAAATATTTTGTCATTACGATCATTTGTGATAACACGTTGAATATCCGTTTGCAGCTTAGTTGTTATGTAGTAGCTTTATGATATCCTTACACTAAGATTCGATTCCATTTCAGTGTAATAAACAATACAGTTGCACCTTTATCTGTCGGAAAAAGATGTTGATAATAAATTCATTCCATATGTATGAATTATAGAAGATATCATGATTGAAATTGAACAAATGTGTAAATGTATTAATAGCAGCGTTTGGATGAAGTCTTGTAATTATTTTGACGACTAACTGTTGTTAAATGGAATTTTTGATTGCCTTACGACAGTTAGAATTATCGAATCGGACTAGACAGCTCTATTTTATTGTCTATATGATTTGTAGTGATTATTAATAGATGCCAAGTCTGTATTGCAAGCTGTAAATGGATATTTAATGTTGAATTCGTTACTGACGAAAAACAATGACGGATCCACTGGATTGAGGATTAATATCGATCGAAGCCATTTATTATTCTTCTGCTTACAGACGTAGAAGAATATCCACAGATTAGCTAGTTTTTGAAATGTTTCTTTTGTTTGTTGGAATAATACGGAATGTTTTTATTTGAATTTACAGTGGGCACGTGAGAAATGTATGTTATTATCGTACTGTATTTATAATTGAAGTTTATTTGTCAATATCTATTCGCGTACAGCCTGTAGATTGATACGAATTGCTGTTGTCTTGTTTCATTTTCTTGATATTATTCCATGATTTATTTATTGTATCTCTATATTTTCATGTATTAAAACCAGGAAACCGATTGCGTGCTGTCAAACGTTTAATTCTTTAAAAGGATATGACTTATTTTTTCTAATCGGATTATCACGTCTCCATCGACACGAGTCTTTAAAGGTGCGCATCGGTTCGTACGGACACAGTACCAGGAGATAATGTTAAGCACTTCTGTTCGGTGTGGTATAATTATTTTGAGTGTTCTCGCGTAACACTGTTATTGTTGTGACAATCTGTTTTATCAGTTGAGTGATTAAAATATAATTAATGAACGCAGAAATTTCATTTGGGAAGATTAGTTTGATTGTCTTAATGTTTTATTTATTGACGTTTTCAATATAGATTTCCAAAAACAAATATCATGTTTCTTTTTCTACTCTATGGTGCTTGAAAAACATTACATTTTGGTCTCTGACTCGTATCAGTCTATCTACATTTCAGACCAATGAGGAAAATGAATGCGTCAGAGACATTTTACTGTGCATCACATATTTTAATGTTATTTATTTAATAAATGAACTTAGATTATTGAATTCAAACATTTTTGGTAAATGTTGATACGTGATTTTAACTTATTTAATGATAGAATGATTGATTCATTTTATTATAAAAACTCTCCTCATATATACATAAATATGTAATCAGATTTTTTAATTAAAATTTTAATCGAATTTTATATCTGACGATAGTTGTTTTTGGAATTCTAAAATGTATGTTTGCTTTTTCTAGAATTCTTTGTATTATTAGGATATTAAATTAGCGACGGATTTGATGTCGCGATGCCTTGAAATCTGAGCTGTTCTTAACATTAATCCAAATTATAACATTTTTTGTGGCCTTTGTATTTTTTCCAGCTATCTTAAAAATAATTTTGATGTGTGTAGTTGTAATAAAATACACGTAGTTCGGCTAATTGAAGGTCGACCGTGAACAAATGTCAAATGTTGCCACTTTCAAATGGAGGAAAATCTTTACCAAAGATGAACACTAAAATTTGTAAATATTTAAAAAAGGAACACTTCCTGATTGTACCGGATCCCTCTATTGAAGTTTTATATAAATAAAATAAAAGATACTCTGATGTGAGTAATACAATTTAAACAGTATAAATAAATTAAAGAATATATTCAATGAAAAGGACAGGTAGATTTATTAAGTATATAAGAAAATATAACAAGGGTTTGAATTGAATCATTTTTTTTTACTATGCCATCTAATTATAATTCAAAAAACAAATTAACGGATCATTATGGTACAATCAGGCCAATCTTTCTTATTAGCGAGTGTCTTTCGTAGTATGATGCAGTTTCACTAACATATTTCATTCCTCAAAATTGTAAGTACGTATTATAAATTTTAATATTCTACTCGTAAGAAAATCACTAAATGATATTTCATAGGTTTGTACAGTTTCCATAGTCGAGCTGTGTTTAAGCATGTACATTTTTTAACAAAATTAGTTTTGTCGGAAGTTTGATGAGTTCCATTTCTAATAATGTAGGCCTATTAAAAAAGGAAAAAATGTTTTTCAATCAATCAAAGTTACATGAACATTTTTTTGTTTTTGGAACTGTGTAGATAACGATTTTAACATTTAACTAACACACTCATTCAGCAATAAAATATATAGGTGTTTTGCAGATTTTCAATTATAAACTACAACAGTCCGGAGTGAATATTTTATTTATTTTTACTACAAATAATCTTAAATATAAAAATTACCGTTTTATCATCGAAATGTTGCGCCGAAACCTACTTTTTAAAGCTTTGACAAAATTGAATAAATTGAACACCCTGTAAATAGACTTCTTTCAATATAAAATCATAGTAACGAAAATGATTATAAGTATCGGAACTACACCTTTTGTATATATATATTTACTGTAAAATTTCATAAATAACCCTTGAAGGCGTTTCTATTTTGATGGCATACTAAGTATAGATGTTGAATTTTATTATTAATAAATTATTAGAAACATACATATGTGGAGAACCTATTATTATAACATGTTACTGTATATCTCAGATCAGTGGACGTTTTGATTTTTTGTTATCAATTTTATACGGCAACATTATTATTGTTTGACGTAAAAAGATTTGGGATTCCAAATTTAAACAGTGAGTATTTTCTGCAGATTAAAAACAAAGAAATATCTTTGTTTTATATCTGTGAATGTTTTTGTGATTGAATAAACATAATTATTGAGCAGACCTTGTGCATTATATAGCCTTTTACGACTGGTTTGCATATCCAATGTTTTGTCTCACATTCAAGCATTTCTTCTATATTCATATCAATGTGTATTTTTTTGATTATTCAATAGTTGAACTAAATTATTATCTATGAACAGTATGTCGACAATGTGATATAGTTGAATTAAAGAAGCCTATGAAAAACTGCGACAAGATTAATTATTATAATAGTCATTTGAGAGAGCTAAACTATTTTTTTGTTGCTTTGTAATATTACGATTGTCGAATCAAGCGGCATTCATTCTATGAGATGTGTATATTTTTCTATGATGATTAATTTGTTAAATGTCCATGAGTGATTTTTTTTCCAAAAATCACATTGCCAGATTGCGTGGGATAATAATGTAGGTATTATGCTTTCTCTTCACATTCTAGCATATATGGAATTTGTTTAATTGTTAGTGCAAATATTTTTTTGTCTATGGTGGGTATTACACGATCTAACATGTGTGTCATATATTTTTGATAAAAGAAACAATAACACTCTTGTTTCAAATACTACATAGTTTTTTTTATAAACGAAAAAACGGTACAAAAATATATATAAATTATGACATTGGTTTTTCATTCAAGAAAGATATTAAAATGAGATAAACTGCAAAGAATTATAAGTTCATTCAGACTTGACAAGGAATAATAAAGATTCGTTTAAACTTGCTGTTCCTAATTTAAAATCTTGAAATTCGTCATTGTTTCCGTTGCTTCAGCCGGGATATTGGACATGGAAAGAAAGCTTCATTTTTGACCATAGACATATTTTGTCAATGTTGCCATACACTAGAATATATATTATCTTTCATCAGAGATGTATGTCATACGCATCGATCAACAATACCCCGCTAATTAACTGAAGTGGTGAGTGAATTAAAAGTTTAAATGTAATTATGTTGGAATGTTTGCGATTGGTATGAATGGTTGAAGCTATGTGCAGATTTAAAGGTTCTCATTGCGCTTCTAGATGCCTAATAGGTTTGTGTATTAATTTATAATTTATTGTATGCATATGATAATTTTAGTATTCTTTAGGTATCCTAATACATACATAAACACCAAAAGTATTTTATAATATCAAGTGTTTTTAGATTAATTCTCTATAGTTTGAGTCATACATTATATTCTTTCTACACTGAGAAGATGTAATAAGTATTGTTTTCTTCTCCGAATCATCTTGAATAAAATCTTTCATTCGCATCGCCTGTTTAGAATAAATACTCAATCTTTTACCTGCGATATTCCAAAAATATCTATTAAAAAGTACCTTTTCATATAAATCCAGACTAGTCTCATGCCATAACCTTATCTGTATGTTTATTTATAGACTTTTTTTATTTTTTCTGTCACGGCTTGCTTGCATTTATCATAACATTCAAAATACATTTTTATTTTATACGCATAGAAGAGTTTTGTCCTTGCAATATTTTTGGGCATATTTTTCCAGGGCAGGCTTTTCAGGAGTTAGAACTTCATCATATCTAACAACCTTCATAATAACTCGGATCGACTGTCAAATTTATCATGCTTCTTTATAGTTGTTATAAATACAATATCTCTATGTATGTTAATAGAACAAAGATAAAATACTTGTTATTATTTTATGAAAATCTATTAGTTTAACGAGTTTAATTATAAATCTAATAGTAAATAATACCCTTAGGTATCATGGAAAGCTGTATTCTTACATAAATAAAAATATACGAACCTGTATTTTGTTTGTTATGAATCCCTGTCATTCCTCAATCAAAGAATCTAAATTAGACAAAACATTTTCTATCCCAATAAAATATAGTGTCCAAACGTAGAGTATTTGGCATTGGGCATTCATGAGTCAGCTGTAAGTCTTACAAACCTTGATTTTTACAAGAACTTCTGAATTCCAAGAGCAACAATACATCATTTCAAATGCAATTTTTTATATTTATTTATATATATATATGTGTACATTGCAAAAATCACAAATTATAAGTTTATTGCTTTTGCAATGTGAAAAAAGATTGGAAGCATTGGAAGGAAAAATTACATAGTTTACAAATATAAATAAGAGTGAAAAAAAAAATGAAGTCAACTGAGTGAGTTCCGACAAAATCAACCATAATACATAAAAAATAGTACTCATCTGAACTCACTTATGTCCATGTGAAATATGTTGACATCCAAAGTAATTCTGTTAAAAATCACTAAAGCTCTTCCCAGTGGCATCCCCTTTGGCTGGCCGGTTCCTACTCCTTGGATGAACAAACATCTCATGTTCACGAATCCTCAAAAAATTTTCAGGGACATTCAATTTAACATTCAAGAATGGTGTAATTTTTATTTTGGCCTCGGATAAGCCATAAACTGTCCTAATACATTGAGGAAAAGAAATCTTAAAACAAGTCTTTCAATACACAGGCAATACCAGTTTCTTCCTCACCTTAGTTTGATCAGAGATGTTTAATATGGCTGTTTCTTAAAGCCTAATTAGTAGTCCTGTTGTAAGGTTTGAATTTTTTTAATGTTAACTGGATTATTTTATAATATGAATGCAGAGAGTAAGTAAATATTAAGACATTCTACAATAAATTTATTTTGATCAAGACCGGTTTCGCTCATCACAAACATTTTCAACTGATAAGAAATACCCCAATTCAATACAGTTTTTTATTCAAAAACTAAGCTATACTAATAAACAGTTGGCAAAAGAAATATCCAAATAATTATGAAAATAAAACAAAATACATATGCATAATTAACATTAAATAGATTACTATTAAAATATTTAAGACCTCTTATGATTAGAATTTACTACATTACAATCACATTAGAAACCAATTTAGTGAGAACAGTCACTATTAATGTACCGTAAAACGGGGTGAATAGAGACAACATCCAGGATTGAACTTTAGCACAACTTTACTAAGTATCCAATGTATTTTTTACTATGTATTTATATATAATTTTTTACAATGACTATAATATTATCTCTCAAATGACAAAACCAAACCAACTAAATGATTGGCCAAAATTCAAACAACCGTGCTTAAGTTTGATGCCTGTGCATCCTTAATTTTTGACCCCTTTTTTTGGTTTAAGGTATATGTTTCTATTTTCTTTAATCACTTTTATTGTGTGAACTGTCAATACTTGTTATATTTAAATGAATACAAAAATCGAACAGCCATATATTGTTTTTATAATGCTCAGAATCTGTTTCACTTTGTATTGAGCAAAGCCGATCATGATCATTATAAAATTTATGTGGTTAGATTTTTGAAGTGGAACCAAAAAATCGTCATTTAATTATGTCTTTTATGAAATGAAAAAGCAAGGCATTGTGATGTTTCCAACTCCTTGCGATGATAATAACGTCATGGTTTATAAAAATAAAAACTTTTTTTTTATTAGTACCACAATTTTATATGATGATCATGGCTAGATCATGAATAAAATTATGGAATTGGTGGTGGTTTTATTTAAAAAAATTGCGGCAGTACCATGGTAGTTTGAATCCTGCTTGTTTGTTAGTCCAGCGAATTCATCCCGTAAGTCCAAAGATGACCACCCATAGAATGTGCACTGCACAAGGAATGCTTGAATGACTAAGGTATAAAGATCACCATCGAGGAAGCTTCTCATAAAATTATTTGTTTATTTGGTTCCACTGTTATTCGATTAACACTCGAACTAGTACAATTGAACGAATTGTAGAATCCTGCAACTGTGAATTTACTTTCCAGGTACAATTTTCAAACATTGTTTCAATTGAAATGTATGAATAGGTACTTTTTTTAAAAAGTAAAAAAAATATTCTCAATCAAGAATATTTGATCAATGTTGATGCTTTATTGGAAATCTATTCATTTAATAATAATTATTATTTTTAATTTGAAGCTAAGTATCAATTGTTTATTATTGTTGATGGTTTTAATTTTCTTTGAAATTCAATAGGTTGGTGACACTGAACATTAGTTGTTATTTGAATTCAAAAAAATCAACTGCCAAATAAGTCAGCGTTATACTCATAGGGAGCACAAACGGCTCTGTGGACGTTTTAAAAATAAACATTGAACTAGTTACTGTGGATATTCGGGAATTATTTCAGTGCATTGAGAGTGAATTATGGATCCTTCAAGTAGATTGCCGGCTGTTAAGCAAACATGGCAACCGGCTAAGAGCAACTTGATCGGCCGAGGATTTGGCGGACTGCAATATCCTAAAGAATCTCTGGGAGTCAGGAGGCCTTTGCACAACTTGCGGAGAAGTAAATCATTTTCAGATTTACACGGAATGCGCGCAGAATCTCTAAGAAGACCGATGGCCGATAGAAATGGTCCGCTTGTTCATCCTCTACTGCCAAAACCGAACACTATTAAATCTTATCACAGTTCGATAGCTCCGATCAAAGAAAATAAGCCGATCGGTCGACATACTTTGGCAGTCAAACGGCCCGGTGGTAATTTAAATGCCAATGCCACGGCAGCTAAGCAACCCCGGCAAGGGATTCTTCCCCTCGGCTCTCAATCGGCCACCAAAGCCGCCCCAGTGAAAAAGATTGCGCCTTACGATTACAAAGCTCGATTTAACGATCTTCTGGAAAAACACAAACCCATGAAGGCCGACTACGCCGAGCTGAAAAGCAGCCACGATCTTATAGCGGAAGAATTGGCAGATTATAAATCTAAATGGGAGACCTATTCTGTAACTCTGGAAGAATTCAAACATAACGCAGAGACAGATAGAATTACCATTTCTAGATTAAGCACTGACCTTTCAGAAATAACTGCTAAATATGAAAATTTACTGAAAGATAAAACAGACCTCGAAGAGAAGTTAGCTCTCATGACAGAACAGTTCAATTCCACCACATACACGTTACGAGAAACCACTGATAAGCTTAATAAAAACGAAAATACCAGACTTGATCAAGAACAGGTTCGTTGAATATCTTTTTAATAATATCAGAGACATCTGTGTATTCTAATGAATTAAAGAAGCATTGTCTTGTTCAGTAGCTGCAGCACCATCAGCATTGAGCAACTGGTAGCCTGCGGTAGCATTTTATTTTGTTTTTATCTTTAAAAAAATTGTTTTTGTTTTGTTTTTTTACTGAGGAAATTATGGTTTAAAAACACACACATCACCATGCACAAATGAAAAACGTCTTGATAGTGTTTATATATAGGTATAAGTTTAATCTGTTGAGATGACTGATTATTAATTTTCAAAAATAAAAGAGAGTTAGGAACAGTGTTAAAACTATTTCATACATTATGTTTTCTTATTCAAAAAGGTATGCCTTATTTGTCATAAACCTCCGTTAGTTTATTTAACACTAACACTGCTGAATCATTTTTGAAATCTTAGTTGTTCAAATATTCAAGTGGCACAGCATGGAAAATGGGTTTTAAAGCACTAATCAATAATTGTCATTCAAACTTCTCAATGGAACTACTTTCAAATTCATATTCATTAGTGATTTAGTCGCCGACCTTCTTTAACTAACTGCTACTAAGTACTAAGCCTACATGTCTAATTAATCTAAAGCTTAGTGTGAACTAATTTGTTGATGGACAAATAATTTAGTTTTTGCTTCATAAATGCCTAAAAGTTTTTGCATATTTTTTCAGTTGATAGCAAAGCAGATTGAAGATTTGGAAGAACTTCAGGAGTCAACGCAACGTCTTCACTGGGAGAGACGAAGCTTGCATAACAAACTTCAGGACATGAAAGGTAATTCAGCATTGATCCGTTAGCCTATGCACTTCAAGGCTGGGGAAATAACTCCATTAGTGGAGATACTATTAACCTTTTTATTAGCCATCACGACGGTTCCTCGACCTGTAGGTGCTAAAAAATATACAAGTTTGAAAGCAATGGTTGCATAAATACAGTGATGCTTGAGAAGGTTCATGCACAGACAGACACAAGGTTACGACAATAGATTATTTTATCAAACGGGTGCAAGTTTCTCAAACATCTTCTGAATTTTGAATGGATGTTCAATATTTCTTGGCAACCTTCTGATCCTAAAAATAGTTATTAGCTAACCAGTAGTCCAATACTTCTATCCATAATATCTTCAAAATGAAAATTAATGAGCCCGCCAAGTAACAAGTGGTTATTACGGGAAGCTCCATCCGGAGTTCATATAATCCACATTGGATGCATACACTTCATTGCAAGAACAGAAATAATTCCTGTCAATATATTTTTTATACTTTTATGGTAATAATGTTTTTCAAACCCAACAGGAAACATTCGTGTGGTATTCCGAGTGCGCCCGGCTCTTGCTGCTGGTCGAGCGGTAGCCGCCCTTAGTTTCCCCGACGCCTGTACAATCGAATTGGAACGAATGGAACCTGGAGCTCACCGCCGTCAGGCTAAGCACGATTTCAAGGTTTGTCAATTAAATTAACTTGGCTTTGTTTCTTGAAACAATTTGAACACCCATCATTTAATCTGGCCTAAGCTTTCAACTCTACCATTTCATATAATTTAATGATATGTAATGGATAATTATTTTTCTTGGGAATATGTCACTATTAATTCTGTCACCTATTCACTAAATTTCAATCTTTCTATAGTTCGATCGAGTGTTTGGACCCACCAGCAATCAGGAAGACGTGTGGGAGGAGGTTTCCTGTCTAGTTCAAAGTGCCCTCGATGGTTACAATGTCTGCATATTTGCTTACGGCCAAACTGGCTCAGGTAACATAACAATACTTTTTCAAGCTCATAATGTGAAGTCGCTATTTCGTGATAAATAGGCTTATTTTCGTATATTCCTGCAACATAATTATTGATGAAATAAATGTGTGCATAAAACGATATGACCGATTCACAAATCGTTTCTGTTTAAAATAAAACAAATCACCACAGACCTGTCTGAAACATTTATTACTCACCCTCTGTTTAGTATGTTAATTATTAGCATGAATGTTTTTGTCAACACCAGCAACAAAGAAAGAAGTAACTCACTTTTGGTTATTCTACGGAGAGTGAAAAATAATATTATTTACTGATATCTTATAATTTAAGATATCGACTGAGAATGCTTGAAGGTATTATAATTTTTGCTCATTACAGCCGTAATATTGTCAACAACTACGTGTTATTTTTATGCCAATTCATGCTATATAGTTTGTTGGTTTGTACAATGTTTTTCACTTTTTGCATGGCGAAGGAACATGTCATTTTTATTGTATCAAAAATACATTTTTTCATTTATTCACAGGCAAAACATATACTATGGAAGGAAGCCCTGATGCACCCGGAGTCGTTCCAAGAACATGCACCATGCTTTTTGAGTCGAATCAAACAGCTATCCAAATCTGGGTTTGTACATATTTTTATACTTGTACTACATGTATTAAATGGTTGTATGATGTTACAATGGTTACTTATTTTTAAAATCCAATGCCAGTCGAAATTTTTATTTTAATACATTGATGTGTAATTTCAGATGGGAATACACGATACATGCTTCGTTCTTAGAAATTTACAACGAACAACTCTATGATCTTCTGCAGCCGTCTAGGGATCCCCTTGAACTCGACATTCGCATGGTTGATGCCAAAGGATCTGATGTCTATGTCACCAATCTTACGGAACAGGTAATAACCTATCAACTTATCCCTTATTACGTTTGAATACTACCAAAAGTGTGTAGATTCTTTGCAAGATTTACTGTAAATCAAAATGAATATGCAAAACATTTCAGATATGATTTTTAGCAGAGATATTGGTTTGCTTATTTATGCTTAAGACTTACGAAATAGAAAACTTATTATAAACTGTTTTAGGAAGTCACAAGTGCCCCCGAGCTTTTGAGGCTGGCATACAAAGCGCAGCAGAACCGGCAGACAGCAGCCACCGCCGGAAATGAGCGTTCTTCAAGATCACACAGCGTCGCACGAATCCGACTGGCTGGCCAGCACGCCGGAAAGAGTCTGTCCCTCACGGCTCGAATGTGCTTGGTGGACTTGGCTGGCAGTGAGAGCGCCAAACTCACCCAGAGACTGAAGGAGACGAAGAACATCAATCGGAGCCTCAGCGAGCTCGGACAGGTTACTAATATTTTCATTACTTTGATTCATTGTAACTATTGATATTGCATCAGAACAATAATTTAAACTAGGGATATGGGATGTGAAGCGATTAGTGTTGTACATAGTTCTAGAAGGTATTTAAGAAATATTTTCACTATTTATAATATATAACAGACGTTGACCATAACGTTTGTGGTGCAGTGGTTAACGTTGTTGGCTTCTATAATGGATTCCACGGGTTTGAGTCCCGGTATGAACAGCATTTTTTCAGTCAATTTATTGATTCTGTTCGAAGGCGTGGGTGTTTGTGTTGTCTAAAAATCCTAATCCATCCTATCCTATATGTGGGCGTAGTAAGGGTGACTAGCTAATCACTACCCCTACCCCTACTCTCATCGAACTAAGGAGAAGTTGATCAACTGAGTAACAAGCAGACCTTAAAAATAGTATGTTTAGATACCTCCATTATGAGGCCATATGACAAAAAATTCAATTCCCAGAACACATAAATAATGTTCTAAGGATGGCAATGAATTGTAGAACTTTCAAGCAATAGTTTTAAAATTTAAATATATATGGGATTATATATCATATTTATTTTCGAAAATCATTAACTATTTATTTCTGTACTTTTCCTTATGATAACTAATGTACGCTTCCCCATTTTTCTACTTAACCTGTTAACATTCGGTTTTCTCTTCAGGTTATTCTGGCTCTCCAACAGAAACAAGAACACGTGCCTTTCCGCAATTCAAAATTGACACGGCTACTTGAACCACAGTTGGGCGGCGCGGCCAAGGCGCTCCTGGTTGCCGCGGCCGCCCCCTACGAAGACTGCGGACACGAATCGCTCAGCACTCTCCGATTTGCAACTCAAGTCGGAAGCTGCTCTACCGCTTCGGCCCGGAGAAATATAGCCCTCGCCAATCCGACCGCGGCTCCAAGTAACGGGAAGAATTGAACGCATAGACTGCATATGACGCTTCTATTTATTAATTCATAGTCAATGATTAATTTATATTTATCTTTAAGAAACGATAAATATTTTCCAAGATATATTGCCCAGCGGACGAGAAATACAAACAGATTGGACAGAATATATATATTGATAATAATTTGGATCTTTGAGTTTAAGACTGTCTGATGCTTGAGTTGTCTTCGCTAAGTCTTAATTCATCAACTGAAATAAATCTTCTTCGTGACCTGTAAAACTTTCTAAAATTAGGGAAGAATGTTAACTTGCATTTTTTTTAGAAAACGTGGAGCTTGTGTTGAGAATTCTTACTTCAATTACTTGCCAGTGTTTATTTGATGATTTCTTTTTTTTATTATTAGTTTACGATGCTTCTGTTATACAAAAGGTCCGAACAATGTGACATACAATTAATTTCGACTCCTTCAAACTTCTCTTCTGGAGACAGATTAATTTAACAGGTGACACGAGTGCATCGATAAGTTAAGTATTTTATGGAGCTTTATCCTCCCTGTCTTGTAGGTTATGCACCTTTCAGACAGAGACAGGTGATTGAAGATGCTTTTTTAAATATTAACCTCAAAGCCAACTTTTTTTTAATTTTGATTGTCTTTATATTTCACACCAAAAGTTATTATTATTATGTTTCCAAAAAAAGCTAGAAGTTCACAATGACGTATATTTTCTGTGAAAAGTTAATATATTACCAGTACTAAACAAAAACTTGCTATAATTTTTACATAACCAAATACACGGTTGATGCATAAATTCTTGCAGATGGTCTGCTGTTTATTTTCTTCCTTAAAAAACAGGAGTTTTTCAATTCACACAATGGTTAATTTTTAATCGATAGACTGTACTGCTCAAAATACTAGGAATATTGTCAATGTTATAGGAATCGAGTAGAATTTAAAAAAACTATTGTAAATTAATATGTTTTAAAAGAACCTTAGATATTTCACAAAAATGATACCTAAAGGGTTACCCATATTTGGCTTGTCATCCGTCACTGGGACTTGAGTAGCAAACGCCAAAAGACATATACCTCGTCACGAGCAGCCAAGGGGTTAAATTTAATATACAAACTTTCAAATACCTTTATCGCCCAGTAATTGTATTTTTTTTTTTAAATTTTATGTGTAGTTTAAAGAATCTGACATGACTTGTATCTTCTCTAATAATTTTTCTTTAGTTATTTTTATCTGTATTATAGATATTTGAAGTTTTTGAGGAAGTGACCGCTTTTGTATAAGGGCAAGAATTTTAGGCCCGCTCTATTATCTTAAACCTATGTGAGCAAAGAAAAATGTTTAATTATGATTTGAAGTGTTGAATTTCATGTATAGTTATAATTATTTTTAAATTAGAAGATTTATAAACTGACCTGAAACTGTTTTATTTTTATTATATAGAGAATAGTTAATTAATACATAACCAAAAAAATTGACCTGATGGAACCATAGATGTACCATTATAACTTGACTGTTGGTGAGGGTGCCACCATCGTGCGAGTTATGTTGCAATACTCAACCAAAATTGTTTATTTACTTGCACATGCTAACATGCGAGATATAAACGAAGAAAAATCTTCATGAACATGTATTTGTATTAACCCATTGTTTACGGTGGCACAGATTTGTGCGTAATTACCATAGTAATTAAAAACCCGTAAACAAAGTGTTAAAACAACACAACTTGAAGATATCTTCTCTATGGGGACTATTATAGTTCCAAATTCGGCGGCGATCAAGTAATGATGGTAAATCTATTCTGCTCTTCCTAGGAAGTAACTAGCAAAATTTCTGCAATAAAGTAATTTTGAATTTGAGTTATGAATGCCATTTGCCATTTTTTTTTAAAAAGCTATTTGTAATGCTCACTTTTATAGCAGTATAATAATTAAAAAGTTCTAAAATACTTGTGAAAAAAAAGGACATTTGCTAAAAGTATAAGAATTTCTTAGCAAAAAAGCAGCAACTGTAGTTTCTTTAGCAAAGAGTCAATCCATGCAACTACTTACTGCTTGTTACAAAGAAATTAGGTAATTTTCGTATCAACCGCTTTTTATAAATTCTAATTACTAAAATTTCAAAAAACGTCATTTTCCTGAAAAGTTTGTCAGTCACTTACTGCCTTCTTGCTTGGAAAGGCAGTATAGTTTTCAACATTTATATTTCACAAGGAATACCGAAATGACCAAGTTGCTTTTGGGCAACTGAACCAATTTATACCTAGATATTGGGGATAATGGAAAACTTAGGAAATTGAAATAAAATTAATTGAAGAAGGTGAGTATCCAAATGCAAAGGTGTAAATATAACACTACGCCAAAAGTGATAAGGGTGGAACTGTAGATGGGGAGTGAATGACCATAGGAGGAAGTAATTTTCAATGAAAAACTATTTTCGATTTCATACTTATACTTTTAATATATTTAACATAGCGACTTCTTTGTAAGAAATAAATCCGAAGTTAATACATATATTTAATATATTTTTAACACGACGTGAGATGTACATGAAGATTTAGATAATAACACGACGATAACATATAATTGCTAATATTGCAAATATTTTTAAAATACTTTCATTAATAAATAATACTACTATGTATATATATTTTATGACGATGTTTTCTTGCTGTTACAGGCTAAAAATAAAATACACTTTTTATACCTTGTAAAATTTTCCAAAGTTTCACAGAGACAGATAGAACAGGGTATGTTGAAAAACATTGGAGATATTATTTTTTTACATTTCAACAGAACAGTGGTGGGCCAAGTTCTCAAAGGGCACACTGTGATACTTAAATTGTTGACCACAGCTGATTCTGGTGCAAATGGACACTTGCGGGTAGTGATGGTCATAGTGACTTGGTCCCCGTGGCGTGCATGAGCCGCGGCCAGTTAATGTTTGACGAATTGTCGTCTAACATGTATGCTAACAAAAATTAGAATGAAAATTTATTAAAAAAAAATTGGGAAAACATGCAGTTTTATTTATTGTTTTATTTTATCTTTTCGAGAATTTATCACTAGTCAATAATTGGCGGTAATTTTACGAACTAACGACCAAATTTAAAATGATAAACCATTGTTGTGTTCATTTAAGTATTTTTTTAATTTCAATATATGAGATTTACATAAGTTTGAAGTCAGAATGAAACCGACATAGTCTTAATTTCAGAGTTGAGAATTTAAACATTTCTGAATCGTTGGGATTCTAAATCACACATAAATGACAAGCTTTTTGAATGTTTGGTCATACATGACTTGAACAAATTCTGCCGGCTTCATTTTAGTGTAGCAAGAGTAATAATTTGAAGCCAAGCTTCAAAATTATCACAGGACACGTTTTGTAAAAATTTTGTTATTAAGATTTCATGCTTTCAATAATTTAAGAGTCAAACAAACAATTAGAATATATAAATATATAAAAAGATGTCGGTAACAAAAATATTCTAGAGGGTTTTTGAACTTACAGTAACAGATATTTACATAAATTTTGTTAAGAGTATTCGTAGTACTCTTCTTAAATAGTTAAGATTTTCACATCATGAACGGCTACATGGCTCGATTCAAAAACACTAAAACAATGCTATTACTGATGACTTATCGAATGGAATTCTATAAAGAAAGACAATATTACTTCTAGTCAACAAACCTGCTAGCGAACTGAGTCCATGTACAAAGCGAAAGAATTACACATAACACTATCTGAGGTATTACATATTTGTGCCTCGACGGTTAAAAGAAAGAAACAACACTTCTACTTCAAACAATTGGTGCAAACAATTTTACTTGATTTCGTACTTGGTTGTGCTCTATTTTTTATGTAAAACGTACATACAATATTTATTTACCATTCATTATATTTGCTACAGTAATATTATTTTCAGTACCTCAGAGACAATGAAATTTATTATTATTGCCTTTATATTCATTTTGTAGATATTTGTTTTTGTTACATGTGCAAATGCCAATATATCACAGTTGTACAGGTGTGGTAAAGTGACAAAAATTCAGGCTACCTTAACATTTTTTTTTATCAGATAATGGAAAAAAAAAACGAAGAATGTTTCAATTGATTGGTTCTATTTTTATTACTGTGTTATAATAATCACAATGTAGAAGAAAATAATTTCATTAATGTTTGTTACATAATTATGTATTTGTGGAATCAATTATTATAAAATATGGAAAGGAATTTTAAATTAATTTACGTATATATCAGCTGCTTAACTTGCAAAATAATTATGAATATGTGAGAACATTGATGAGAAAGAAAGCTATGTTGATAAGATTGTGCTTATTTAATGTATTTTTTTTAAATTTATACACAGCAAACGTGCCAAGTGTGTATGTTAATAAAATAGTCACAGCTTGAATATATTATGCTAGGCGTGTTATCTCATCCATTGTAATTTCTGTTTCATTTAATAGTTGGAGCATTGATTCCTTATTTCTTCAGCCCTCTTCAAAAAAATATTCACCATATTTGTAGGTATCTATTTGCACGTTGCAACATCAATTTATACCTAAATTATTCCACAGTGAATGTGTTAACCAAATATTATAAATTTCATTTCAATTCTCATATAAAGATACTTATTTTGCAAGTTAACGCGATGATAAGTTATGTGGAAGTGAAAGAAACCCTAACTTTTGATTAAACCCTTGATGACTAGGATTCTCAATTTTCAGTTCTAGACTCTAAATCTGACAATTTTTGAACATTCAAAAATCAATTAATCATAATATTTAATTATAATGTTTGATATATTTTGCTTTCAAACTATGAATCACTATGCTATTAAATAGTCATAGTTTTAGACCAGTATTCAAAGATGTAAGATTCAAAGGGTTAGTAAAATCTTTTCGAGTCTTCCATTTGTTTTCTATTTTAAAAGGTGTTCAATGTTTCAAAAGTGTTGGCTAACTTTGACACTACTTTTTAACAAAATATTCACTTGCAAATTGGTGAACCAGTTATAAATCATATTTTTGTATTTGAGTAGATATTTGGACAGTAGAACTTTCAAATAAACATCTGAATAGAAAGGTATACAGATAACTGATAAAGGTAATCGAGATTCTACCTTTTTTAGTCATTATAAAGCATAATAATTCATTTGAAAGATTTTTACTGTATGCATAAAATACATTTTCTAGTACAACCACAATTTCTAGAATTTCTTTGATCGAAGGATTTTGTTTATGTTCATTCATTTGTATCTATTATCTTATAATTTGACACAATCTCAAGATGTTACAAACTTAACATCCACATTTCTTTGACAGGAATTAATAATTCACTAAGCATTTAGTTTGCTACTTCAATTTTCAAATACTGTTATTTGATATATCTCTTAGGTACTGAAGCTGAATAAGAAAATAAAAAATCGGTATCGTGGATTTTTAATTCGCTTATTCTAAGCGCAGCTCAGAAGAAAATGATTGTTCCGGATAATCAGTCAGTGATATTTATAGTAAACGGTAAAAAATAATGAAAATTATTTTTAATTATCAATTATGCCCCATTACAATAAGCTTTCTTCTATTGTTAATATAATTAGGTATAGTTTTCAGTAAATGTGGCAATTTTTATAAATAGTTATTAGATAGAATGTTTTAGAGTTGACACATATTTTATTAATTTAGTGGATGTTTTGGCTCAAAATAAATGCAGCAAACTTTGATTGATTTAAAGAATTTAATAATGCATTATTTTCTTTTTTAAATTATGAAAGTTTTGGGAATGAAATGTCTAATTTTGGCCAATTTGTGGGGAGTGAATTTTTTTTAAATGAGAATGTCTATGATTTTCTCAAAATCCATAGACAAGAACGATGGTACTATTTGGTATTGTTAAAATTGGCCGGTATTATTTTACTCTTCATTATTATATACTACTTTACTCTGCCTTGATTGATTTATAATAAGAAGTGAATCTGTTTTCTTTATAAAGCCTTTTATAAACTTTATTTCTGTCCCATATGTATCAATAAATAATAATTATAAATTATATAAATTTCATCATTTGTAAACGCATAAATCTTTAAAAGATTTCAATTTAAAAAAAATTAACAATTCATTATAATAGACAACTCAAATTATTTCATTGTAAGATAGAGTTAAATAAAGTTTGATTGATGATGAATTTTGCAATTTTATATCACTATTGAGAGCTGGATTTAAAATTACCTCGATGATTTCAACGCGACATAAGGTTTACAATACGTGGTAATCAGGGAATCTTATAAGTCTAAAACCAATTTATTTATGCATATTTGAACTTCGTATCATTGCATTTTGAATTGCGATGATATATCTACTTACTCATCTTTTTGATAAACATTGCAAAAATTGATTTATAATATTTGAGGATCCAATTATTATAAATTGCTATCTATCTATATTTGATGCTGTGACATTTTCATAAATAAGAATTTTTTCTCAATTTGGTAAAAATGCAGCATATTTCTAACAAATAAATATCTCTATTTCGTATTTTTGTGTTTAACCAATATGAACCAAATAGGGATAAATTTAAATTATGAGTTGGTTTTCTAATCTGTTTTCATTCAATAATAATTACTGAATGTAAACAAGTAGTCATAAAACCTAGGTTATTAGGCTGGGGATATACCCGCAATTAATTCAAATTGTTTTTTTAATTTAATTTACTTAGAAACTTATTATTAAGTTTGATTGTGTTTTTAATTGCACAGCTTTGTATGAGGTACAATAATTTATGTTTCTAAATTCGATCTAACTTTAGACGACTGCGAAATACTGCATTTTATGCCCAATTCGTGTTCTAAGTTCAAATTTACAGCAGTCATGTTTGTAACTGGATAGATTTAATTTGAATGACTGATATTATATTATTTCACAACTGCAATGAAGATAAATTATGAAAGTCAATATCCAAAAGGTTGGTAGTCTTGTTAAGGTTATTCTAATATTATTCACCTGAAGATTACTAATTATTTGTTCATTTAGTAATACATACTAAGAGATATTATTGACATATTCTCTGTTTGAAATGATTAACAGGCATTCCAACTTAGAGCTGGTTACATGATCTGTATTCCAACATTACCAAACATAACAATATCATAGATTGAACTACAATATTTGTATAATATGTCATTCACGATTGGAAACTATGTCGCCAGAACTACATTTGCAATTTCATGCACTAAGTACTCTACCATATTGATCGCAAAGGGGTGTTTAATTTTTAAGTATGCATTTTAATGCATATGGCATCTGATACAAGATTACTCCAAATGACCTTGTAAAAAAGAGTCACTCATTCACTGCTATTAAAATATTAAAATAATCAGAGTCATTAGAGTCATTTGTCTTTGGTACAAGATGATTCGATTCAAATGAACGATTGTCTGATTCACGCCATGTGGCTTATTTCTCATACATGCATAGGTCAAAAAGCATCTTGAGCTTCATTTATTTTATTTGTTTTAAATTCCATGAATGTCATAAATTTATTATAGCCATATTGTTTCTAATATTCACAACTGTTAAAGTAACAATTATTATTGGTTAAACTTTGATTTACATAAGATTACTTCTTTTATGCAGCATGTATTTTGTGTGTTTTAGTTAATAGAATTTGAGTTAACTTGAAGACCATTTTGACTATTGACCACTTCAGTATCAAGCAAAGTGGTGGCCTCAGTGACATCTACCGTTCGACATCTAAAAAAATCTAATTTCCAACAAGATTAAATGATGACAGAAGGACTATTTTTTCAAGAAACAGAGTATAGATGTCACTATAGAATTCCTACTGGAAGATTATTTGTATATTTTTCAATATTTATCATTAGTGGCCACCAATGACCTTCCGGTATTGAAGCCAACCCCGTTAAGCAGAATACATATGTATGCAATTTTGTAATCATTATAATATGCTGTATGACAAACAAATACCTAACTATATTTTAGGAAAAATAATTGAAATACAGAAACTGTATTTTTTAAATAAATAATCACCCACTTTGCGATTAACACATCAGTTTGACTGACTTATTTACTGAGAGATGTCAAGTATTATAATGGGTTAATAAGGAAGCCAATTCATTAAACAATGCAGTGTCAAACCGTGTAATAATTTTTGGATAATTTCTTTGGTAGTTCGTTTGGAACATGACTAGAACTGGAAAGAATATAAACGAGATGAAGTTTCATTAGTGCCTTACGCTAGAGACTAGTTCAAGTATTGAATATACTTTGCGATAATATGTATAATATTACACTCTTTGTCAAATTATATTATTATATATATCAATAAAATCCATAATCATTGTCTTAGTTTATAAATACTAAATCTTTAATTAATACATTTATCGATTTGTAAATAATAATATTGCACACATTCATCACACGTTGGGCAGAAAGTTTTATTACACAAGTCAAACGTGAAGCCCATTTCCCTTACTATACTATTTTTACAACTTTCTTTGTTACATTTTGATCTCGTAGCAGTAATTGAGAAAGTTTAAAAATACCTTACTTGGTGTTTTTATTTAATTTTTTTCGTTTATTACCACTTTTAACTCGGTTTGTCTGATTATTTGACTCAAAAGCCGTGGCATGGCCTCTTGGAAATATTTTCATGATAAAAGAAATATGATTAAATCCGTCCTATATCATTGGCATGTAAAAACTCTTGATTACTTTAGTAAAATAACCATCATTATACAACTGATGTAAGAGGGAACAAAAATAATATGTACACCTAAACCTTTTTTTTGTGCAGCAGATTCGTTCCGCGGAAAATCACACAAAAAAAAGCTATGGGAGAATAACATGTACAAGGACGCACGTGTCAAGGTCACATTGTAATAAACAGGTGAAACACTGGATTTTGCACGTACAGTATGTGAACAACGCCCTGTTAATTACGTTAATACATATGTTTGTCTATATAGTCCCAAAATATATATTTAAATAAAAACTGCATAACTTTTAAATCACACAAAAAGAGGTTTGAGTGTATATAGAATACGGTGTAATTGAGTCGTATAGTATCAAAAGTAGAACTATCCACTTTTCTACTTTTTGAGAATAACACGAAAAACGTTTCGTTGGCTTTTTGAGCTACATATATTAACATTTTTCAATTTTGCAAACTGCCAATTAATTAAATAATTAAAATTTTCATGAGCGCCAAAATAAAATCTCTTAGGATAGCTATGTGGTTGGTCGAAAGTACGATTGACCAAACCATAATACTTTTGTTTCCAAAGTCGTGAACCGTTCTGATTTTGACACCAGCCATCATATACATGATTTTTATACAAATATACAAATATTTTATTGCTAGCCATACACTATGGCTAGAAGAATAATGTGACAGCATTAGTTCAGTTTCGAAAAATATGGGATAGTTCTACTTTTGATACTATACGACTATACGACTCAATTGTGGTTTGATATATTTTGCCTGATACTTGCAAAAAACCGGCGTTCTATGATATTTAAAAACTCAATAGTTGATAGGTTTTTGCAATAGTCCGGCTTTACAGCATGCAGTGTTCAAATAAAGACAGTTTACTGAATCCACCATTCTAGCGAGTTTTTTGACAAATAACTCTTTTTAAGCATATTATTAAGGTAATCAATCGTCTTTCTTTATGGAGGACAGCCTTCTTTTTCATAAATGTCTATATTCAATTGATTCTTCACACTATCTAACATTTTCGGTACCACACGCGCGTTCTATGTGTGTGTTGATAGTGTGCGAGACTCCGACACATGACTGGCAAAATATAACCAATGCTATGAATAAAATGTTTCTTTTATTTACAACTTTAATTTTTCAATTTATTTGTATCCTTTAATTGTAAAAAAGTTGGCCACCTTGATAATATGCTTTGTAATGACGGAAATAACTAGTAAATTTCCATACTTACCTATCATAACACTACTTAATATAATGATACTTCAATAGTGTAATGATAGGATAGGCTAGATTTTTTTAACTTGTAAAGAAATAAACAAATTGAAATCATGTTTTCAAACCATTGTATAGTTTTCATTACTTTGAGTGTGATGGTTTGTTGTATGTTATTTTATTTCATCCACATTAATAACTTCAGAACAAAGGAGTGGAAGATGTACGATCCACGCCCATGCTCATCGTATCTCGATATTTACTTATGCTTTAGTCAGCTTTAATCATCATTGATCCTTGATAAAAATAAAGAATTTAACATTTGATTTTTATCAAGTTCAGTGATGTTTTTTTTTATGTTGAACATACAAATCTAATCACTAGAGAAATATCAAAACTACTTTGTTACACCCCAACAGAATACAGCCAACCGGAAATCATAAACATTCAACACTCGGAGTAAATCTCTCAACACATCCAACAGGATTTAAAACAGCAGATATAATATAGATACATAAGTGGTCAGAAACAATTCGAGAGTTCTTAAAATTACGTACACATATCTTTTAAGTTAGGGCCATTGACTAAGTTTGCCATCTCTAAACACAACAGTAATGTTAAATTTACTGAACAACGACATTTATTAATCTCACTTGCCCGAAGCTTTCGCAGAAGGTCGGCATCACAGAATAATTTCGATGATTGTTTGACTTTTACATGCCGCCGGGTTGAATAGTATTGAAATTTTAAACTAGTTTTCATTCAAACTTAACTGCAGATTTACTCACAAATGAACTTGTATACTATCAATTCACCACATTTCAATGAGTTCCCATTCTATTTATGGTATATATATGTATATAATTATATCATTTTTTATGGTCTACATCACTGAAAGAACATCTCTTTGTATCGCAACGAAAGATACAAATATATAACAACAAAAAAGTAAAATAAAAATACCTGCTGTGTTATAAATGTGTTTTGGATTCTTTGACAGCTTTATTTGCTGTTTGATTCTTGGTTTCATTTCAAAATATTTAAAATAATATTAGTCAAAATGAGTGATATTTTGATAACCTAACCTAACATTTAATGTAAGGTTAGGTTATGTTAGCGGTTAGGAGTCTAAAATAATATGAAACGTGAATTCTTATTGAGCCATTTTTGTACAGGCAGTGGTTCTAAGGGGATTACGTCTACGAATGACCTGCAACAACATGATTCCTTCTGCGAAGAGCTTGTTTGCGTGGGCGGAATAGCATCATCATAATACTTTTACTACAGAAACAAAATTTTCATCCATTGTGAGTAGCTCGGCTTGACCGATATCTTTCATGCGTCAAAAAATGCTTTCCCATTGTGCGTCGTATTTTATTATAACTATAACATCAACTTTTTCACAACAACTCTTATTCGCTACTAAAAATTTGTTAAGTTTGTAACTAAAATTTTAAATAAATCTATTTTTTATCAACAACGAAAATCACAACAGAGAATCGGAGGAATATACATGACTATGCAATAATTATTTCATTTTCTATTTGATAATTAATCTAAATATATCTATAACTATTGTTATATCTTGTCATATTAATTTAGAACTGCTTCTTGAAACGATATATAATTATGATCGATCAATTAATTTTCGCAATCAAAACAAGCTCCAATTCATTATTCAACAGTTTTTCATTGCTATTCGTCAAGAATATCAGGTATATAAACAATTGTATCAATTAATAAGCACTCAAAATGGCGTAAATCGTCTATTCAAAAAAGTATAAAAGACATTATGTCGATTAGCAGGAATTCAGAAAGCATTTAATTATTATTAACGAGTAATATTTTAGTCATACAGTGGAACCCCCAATTACACTACTCCGAATTACACGCTGGCTTGAAATATTCGCCGCAAATCCACCAATTGAACGGTCGCATTTACAAGGCAAATAGTAACTGAATATTTCATCCACATTTTTCAAAATTAAGGGAAATTTTAGTTTTGCATTTGTCCCGATATTAGTGTTATTGGGGGTTTTACTGTATTGAAATTTGGGCGTTTTTATGGCTTACATTAAACAAATTAGTAAACTTTGGAAACTGAACAATGGCTACAGTAGAAAGCGATATCTAAAAGGGTCACAATATTACAATTTTCACAACGGATATACATAGTATACAATATCACTGGTGATATTCTATACTCTGTCACTTGTTATATTAATAAAATGTGCAACGCGTTCCGACATCTTCTTTTTTTTGAAATTTCGTATTTCGGCTTTTGGTCCACGGTCGAATCGGCGTAGCACAACACGGTCTATGCGATGAGATAGGACACCGTTCACTGCACCTTCATCATCCACTGTCGTTTATTATAAATCATTAATTTATTAAGTTTAGTTTTTTTAACCTTTGACTAGCATCAGCTTAATTTTTTATAACGAAATTTAAACGAATCGATTCGCTCCTCTGTTCCAATCGTGTTATTTATTGTGTTCAGAAAACCTCTCGAAGGGAAATCAAATGTCAAACGACGACCGATCAAAACACAAGTCAATGCGGAATCAGAACACAAAAACATACAAAATGTGACATTCACTATGTTAAATATAAATCGTAACTCGTCTCTCACACTGCAAATAACACAACTTTTAAAAGTAATGCAAATGGCAGCCGAAAAAGCCATGCAGCTTCTTTTCATAGTTCACCACAACTGTTTTCACGTTTAGTTCTTATCATATTCACTGAAGATTTAGAGTCAATAACTACGCGGTCGTATTGTTGACTGTGATGGCGGTCTCCTTGTTTTCGGTGCCGCTATCTCTTCTACTGTGCAAGCTGTCCTTTCTTTCTTTCTCAGCGACCATCGGGATGATGTCTGCGGGCGGAGGCTTGAGGGAATCCGGAGACGCTGCCACTTCCTCGCCCCCGTTCCCGGCATCGCCGCTGATCACCACCTGAGCCAGGGTCTTGTATAGCGCTGAGTTTACGAACCTGTGTATCATGACAAAAGGAATGTTAACATCATATGCAGAATAGATAAACTATAATACTTTTGATGGATATTTTTTTTTTTCAGTGTAATTCATTTATAATATACCTATATATATATTTAAGAAAATTATAATTTGACCTTGAAAATTTGTGGGGAAAATATGTTATAGGGGGGACACTATAGGGGGACTGCTATAGGAAACTTCTCTATAAGGGGGACACTATAGGGGTGCGGGAAATATAGGAAACTTTATATGTACTCCAAGTGGAGCATATTTATTGAAATAATTTTGAATCATAATTAGTAAGTCAGTCAAAATCTTTCTTTTTAGAGAGGGTACTTAGAAAAATCATGATGAGGTCAGGAAAAGTTTCCTCTGTGTGTTCCTGAAAACATCACCCCTCAGCAGAGGCAGGAAAATATCCCAAGATCTAAACTACTAAACTTCAATACAGACAATTTACAACTTTTATTATGTTTGAAATAATTTGAGACAATGTTCATTTTTTAAATCACCTCCAATAGTGTATAAAAACTACTTGATAATGAAGAATAAAAAATTGGTTTAGTTCACACAAACAGTTCAGTTACATTTTTATTATTAATTCACCTAGGATATGAGTCTCGGTGCATTAGGGTATAGATCTGCAACTGCGCCTCATCAAACGTGTGAGGAGTTGGCTCCACCATATTCCGGTTCACCACCTCTCGCACCCGGGAGTCTAGCGACACCTGAAATAGTCATTAGAGCACGTATAGGAATATAAATGAATAGAATATTAATAAACTATGTTGAACCCTTTGTTTACAGGCCTTTTTTATTACTTTGATAATAAGCATGTTATATCAAGTATGATGACTAATTAGCAAAAGCACAAATTTGTGCACTCTGTAAGAATTGTGTTAGTATAAAATTCTTCTTCATGTCATAGATTTTTTCAAATAAGGCTAAATTTATGTTGAAACGGATTTAATGCAGAATAACTCGGATACACACACAATAATCGATAGTTATGACTGATTGCATCATTTTAATATGAAATGTGCTCACTGGGATTTCAGCAGCGTTCAACATAGGTTAAAAATACAAAAAGTATTGTTTACTCCCCCCCACTCTAAAAATCTTTTTAAGAACCACTTGTTTAGAATATAACATTATATATTAAAAAGTCAATCAATAATCTTCACATAATTCGCAAATATTTCAAACAACGTCCAAAAACCAAAGAGATAAGATAGTTTGAATGATATTTTAAAACAGGAAGGCATTTTCAAATACATTTAATGTTTTCGAATGACATTTTACATTTCTTGAGATTCAATAAGTAGTGATATCATTTCCTAGTGATATTCTATTGTTACAGACTCAAATGACCATAAAAAAATATGTTTATATGTATAAAATATAAAAAAAAAAATAATAATATAAGTTTGACTCATGAAGGAAAGATCTCGATTACGAACATCGATGACGCATATTTTGCGGAGTTGTGCCATTGTTATACAGAAACAACCATATATGGACAAAATTAAAAATCTTGCTATGAGAAGATCATATCACTTCTCTCTACTTTTCGGAAAAACCGTAAAATATGTTTCAACAGTAATCAATCGTTACCTTATTTTGAACAGGTTGTAGTTGACATTTTTGCCTAAAATTTCCTTTTGGTCGGAAAAGCTTGTATTTACCGCATTCTATCATATATATGAATTTCCGAATTATCTATGGTTGAATAACGGAGTTGCACTGCATCTGCACACTTTTTTTACTAAATTTATTTGACAAAGTTCTAAGATTGTCATCATTATTACATCATTAAAATAAGTAATTTGAAACATTTTTACTTGCTCATTATTACAAGTGAATTTTAATCAATCGAAACTTCAAACGCTTAATCCATATGTACGTTTATATAGCAAGTTGTATTGAAAAGTAAGTAATCTAGTGCAGGTGTCACAAGACTCTTTGAGAAACGGGGCGGATTGAAATTTTTTATAACTTGGCGGGCCGGATGACAAATAAATTTGTGTTGGAATCCAATAAGAATTTTAATTTATATGTTCTAATATAATTATATAGTGTAAACAAATGTAATTTCTATTGGAATTTATAATAGAAAATATTATATTTACATATAATATTTTATGGGTTCATACGTTGTCGTATCTTATAGGTACCAATTGATGAATTGAAATAAATAGTAAATCAAAACAACAAAAGAACAACCAAATCGTAAAATTAAAAAAAAGAAAAAATCTTATAAGAATAATTTATTTTCAAAAATTGAGAATCTTTGGCGGGCCGTAGTTTGGTGACCGTTGATCTAGTGGCATTCATAGCTCGAAACTGTCAACAATCTAGCTTCATTTTATTTTCCTTGAATGGCCGGATTATGCTTTTCAATGGTTGACGATTGATATTGGACATAGTAGTAATGAAACAAATACAGTACAGTAGAACCTCGATTATTCGGATTTTCGATTATCCGGATTGGTCAAAATAAACAAAAATATTACAAATTTGCTGATATGCACATGGCGAATTGCGTCCACTGTTAACGTACGTGATGGAATGCAATCTTAATATTTTGATCGTTGCATTTGTTCTAACAATAAGTCCTGTGTAAAATATGGGTCAGTCATCGTCCAAATTCGATACGCATTGAACGTTTGTTTCTTGAAAAATTGATCACGATGTAAATATTTATTTTTAATATTACCGATATGTCAAAGAAAAGAAAACGTGTCATAGTTTTATTAAAAGACAAATTGGATATAATCGATGCTTTGAAACGGGGTGAATCGGGACGTTTTGTTGTCTAATAAATATGGTGTCGGAACGTCAACGATCTCGGATATAAAAAAACAAAGTGAAAAAGTTTACCAATTGTTTAATGTCAAGCTTTAAGCAGAAATCGATAATTGATTTTTTCAATAAAATGTATTAATCTAAAGAAATAAAAATAATTTATACTGAATATACTTGTCTTTTCCCGTCAATTATGATTTTTTCAATTTTCCGGATTTGTCCTTATCCGGACTATCATCATCCCCAATTAGTCCGGATAATCGAGGTTCTGCTGTATTTGATTGACATTGTTTGGATATATTACGTGAGTTTTTTTACCTCTTTGGGCGAGAGAATGGAGATGTAGTCTTCATAAATGAAGCGCGCCTTCTCTTCAACGGCGTCCGGGTTGCTCTCCCTCTTGAGCTCCTCGCAAGCCAGCCAGAAGAGAATATTCTCCTCCGAGTACTCGCAGCGAAGGAAGTCGCGGAACACTTTTCGTCCCGCTAAAAAAACAATTTTACTTGCTTAAATCACTCACGGGCGAGTTGTACTCTGGACTTGGCTTTGATGAACTTAACCACCGATTGAAGTCAAGTATTCTATCGAAACAGACAAATAAATGCACACTCCTGAACTGGTTTCACCATGGATTAATCGCCCTCCTGTTAGAAACGATTGGAAGGGAATGTAAACTAACAATGAAATTAAACTCAGAGATGAAGAAGACGGGAAGAAATTTGAATGTTCTTTCAAAGCGATAACCCAAGAAAACATTTCGACAAAGAATCTTTTAAGTTTATATTTGTTCATCCAATTGCCATCTATTTATATACATCTGTCACAGAATAGTATTTGAAATTTTATTATAAGGCTATGGCCACAGTGTCGAGCGTAAATTTTGGCGTAGAGTGGCGAGACTTGCTTCATAATCAAAGGTTGCCGCAATGCTTTAACGATGGCGCCGTCTGAGAAGTCACAATTTGTAAATCGAAGCAAGCGCTGTTAAATTTCAAACTGATTTTATTTCAGAATTAACACTGCGCTTGTTTTAATGGGTATTGCTTTGAAGAAGCATAGTCAAAGATCTTCCCGTGTCCTGCGTATCTAAGCTTAATTTACATTCCCTTCCCATCGTTGCTGACAGGAGGGCGTGATCGCTGTAGTGGTGAGCAATCCATGGTGAAGTCAGTTCAAGACGTAAACTTATGCATTTATTTTTCTGTCTCGCAATTTTTAGTTTCGTAAAACATTTTATTGCTCAAATTTTACTTAATAATGCATAATTTAAATAAATAGTTTACCTGTACTTCGCATGAGCTTGTCAAAGGACTTCCCCCAACTCTGAATCTCCTCGAGACTCGGTCTGGAAATGAAAAAATCATACATTAATTGTAAAAAAAAATATTTAATCATATAAAAAGCCTGCAGTACAAAATAAAACGAAATGTGTAATTCTGTTAGCCAAATCACTAAAAACTTTACTGGTACAATGTGGCTCATAAAAATATAATCTATATAAATTTATAAATTTGTCTTAATTAATATACCATAATGCCAGAGACGACGCGTTTTCCACATTCTCCGTTGCCAATGTGTTAATGGCTAAAGCAGACCTTTCCCTTATGAGATGTTACAATTGAAGATAATTTACTGTCAATTAATTTCTCTAAATTAACAATAATGTATTCTGTTAAAAAATATAATAAATCAAACTGTGATATTTACTATAGAGCAGTGGTCGCCAAACTCAATAAGGATGTGAGCTACTATCATAAATTCAAATTGCCTGATGAGCTACTAATATATGAGGGCTTTGAAAGCAATGTAAGCTTTCTACCAAGTAAGCATTTCAGAAAAAAGGCAAAAAAAACTATTTGCATGCCATTAAGTTCAATGCAGAATATTGATTTCAATGTATGTATTTCAAGTAATGGTCAGGAAACATCACAGATCACATCTTAATTTTTTTACTAATATATGTAGAAATAGAGTTAAAAACATAATATTTATTATAAAATTCAGTCAATTTGCCACACTTTTTTAGATTTCTAATTAATAAATGTTGATAATGCTGCATTTGCTTTCAATTTTTCAAGACTGCTGTTTTTGCGCCCAAGCCATTGATAAAATTGTACCCCAGGCAAATTTATAAATATGGTACAATATCCTACGCGAGTTACTGAAAATACTACCGCGAGCTACCGGTAGCTCGCGAGCGACCGTTTGGCTATCACCATTATAGCTTAACCGCTTGTGAGGGCGCCACCATCGCGTAAAAACTGTGCAATACTCAATCAAATTTGTTTATTTACGAACACGTTTTTATATGCAAGCTTTATAAATGAAACAAAATCGTCATGAAAATATATTTTTATTAAATCAATAACTTCGAAGGTTTTTAAATGTATCTATTATGTGGGGACAATTTTAGTTCCGAATTTGAACGGCGGTCAAGTTATGATAGTACATCTATAGTTGTGCGTAGCTTATGATAACGCCAGAACGTTTAATGTTCAAAAGCTTTTATAAAATCATACTGAAAGAGCAAAACGTCCCAAGTCAAAAACAGGCCCCTCCCGGTTCGTTACGCCACAATGAGCGAGAACTTATCGATAGTTGAGTATTATTATGAAGTATTAATATTACTTATCGGCCGGTTTGTTTGTAAATTCGCTTTGCTTGTGTTGAATTTTCGACGTGGCCATAAAAACATTTATGAAAATAAAAATAAACATAAACGTTTGCCGTCCCACGCGGCTGCTTAGTCACTTGGAAAATATGTGTTGTTAGCACCTAGGCAGTTAAAATTCCTATATATAGACTATTCGATAGTTGTTTTACAATATCGTCTTATCTATGATAATAGTTTTATTTAGAATTAAACGTCCATAACTGACACGGAAAATTCTAATTAAGTCGAGAGCGATCTGATGTGTAAAACCAACTTATTAAATAGGAAAATAAATGCAACTGTATTGTGCACGTTTAATGTACTAATGTACAATTTTTTAGTTCGAAGCCGGCTGGATCGATTATTTGGGCCCCGAGAGGTGCGAAATATCTTCTTATTTTCTATTCTTTCAGAAGAAATTTTTGAGAATTCTCTATTTGACGATATACGGATACTACCCATGGCTTTATCCAACCGATTTTCTCTTAGGCATGCTCACGTTCAATAATTTGAATGCTCGAAGAGAAATGTACCTGGCCACATATTTCTTTCGGCTTATCCGAGACCAGAAATATTTCTTCCGTTATCCAATTACATTATGTTTAACATTATACGTAGTTTTCTAAATATTAGAATGTTAAAAAATGTAGCAGAAAGTTTTTAACACAAATCACGAAAAAACTTGCCTTTAGTTTTCTTGAAATAGAACGTGACTTAGGCCGGAATAAGCATTTGAATCGTCATGAATAAGCAAAATTAAATGCATTTCGTAAATGTTCAAATAATGTTTGATGGAAACAAAAGAACTACAAAAGCTATCAAATGAATGGAAAAAGTTATTGCTGAATAGATTGCGTGTTTTATATTAAAATACAATAACAAAAAAGTTGATACGGATTTGCACTGAAAAGACCTGCGAGGAACTGGCGTATAGAGACTCCAACTACTCGAGTATCGAGTAGTAAAAAAATTAAATACTTGAGTATACTCGAGTAGTTTCAGATGTACCAAAATGTATATTTTTAATTTGCGTATATAAATGAGCTTATACAATATTTTCGATGGTTTAGGCGGTAACTTTGTGGAAGTTCATTTGAATACAAAATTAAAAATAACTTTAATTATTCCATTATTGTGCTACTAACTGTGACACGTAATTAGTTAAGCAAACTTTGCAATACTAAGTCCGAAGATGCCTCTGAAAGAGGCAAAACACGTGTCACAGTTAGTAGCACAATACGTGGAATAATCAATTTTATTTTAAATTTTATATTAAGCTTCTACAATTTCATTGATAAATTTTTTTCAATTTATAAAAAAATACATTTCAAAAACAATACCATCATCATTTACTTGTCATTGATAATATATGTCAGCAGGACCCAAAACAAAAGTAACAGAATAAATTCTCGTATATCATAGTCAACGGCAAAACCATTTAAAAAATATATATTCCCTAACAGTAAAATCTACGCGTAAGACGTAAGTTAAACGCAACGGTTAGACATTTTTTTAAGTACATGCATACAATTTGGAAATAATTCTTCATTTATAAATTACGAGTATTACTCGAGTATTTTGAAAAATACTCGAGTAATACTGATGATTATTCTCAGTTATCGAGTATTCGATAGTAGAATTGGAGACTCTACTTACGTCGTTACTTTCGGTGACTTTATCCAAACGATTATGGCTCATCGTGAAAAAAGGATATGAAGGATATTTTAGCTTTTTTAAGGATAGTTATTATATGTGAACGCAGTTATGGCTAACACTCCAATATCGATCATATTGAAGTATTTTAACAGTATGCCTTTAAAAGAAAACTGGAAGTAACACAGTTGGTAGAAGTAACGATATATTGTTAAAGTGAAACTTGTAATAGTGACGGTTTGTTTTAGGTTCTCTTTTCATATCAGGATAGGGACACGAATGCAGTGCAAGTGTCGGAAAACTATAAGTCCCGGAAACGATTTTACCAGTTTTATTTGATATAAAATATAACGCAACCACTGTGTTTGTCATTTCACAGAAGAACCATTTAATGTTTTCAAAAAAAATCCGTCGTTACAAAGGAAGTTAGGAAGGTGTATAAACAATCAATGTTTTTCCATTGTTACTTTTTAATAAATAAAAATGGTTGTTTTAACTGACGATTTCACTGTATTTTTGCGATGGTATTTTACGAATTAAGTGATTTTTCCCAGAGAAGATTTGAGATTGATTCATTTCATGAAAATATTGCAAACAAATCATAACACATTTATAACATAAAAATGTAAATTTCAGGCGTTGCTGGTGTATGTATCAATGACTACGCTATTTAGGTTAGCTCAGGTTTTGTTAGTCAAGCTAGACTAGGAATAAAAATACCGGTATTATCGTTAACAGGATCCCGGTAAAATATCGGGACTACAATTAATAATATTGATTCGATTATTCAAGGAATGGATTTCAACAAGCGTTGAATCTGGGATGGCTTTTTCTACAGTCGGACCTTATTGCATACATATCAACTTTTACAGGTTCTAATAATGATGTACAAGCTTCAATAATATGTTATTAAAAAAAACTTACAAAGATTAATATAAAAATAGATTATAAAGAATGAAGTACCTAATGGAGGTATCTAGACATTTCGACTAGAACTGCTTGTTACAAGAGTAGATATACAAATGATAAGGCTAGGACATGACTAGTGGTCAGCCAGTCGCTCTCGTTATGCCCCGCTTTTCAGACCGGATGGGAGGGAAGGAAGTTTAAGACAACTCAAACACTTGCTGAATGCATAAAAATTCTGCTCATACAGATTCAAACCCGTGAAGTCTGTTACGGAAGACAACGTTGAAAATTGCACCACGGACACGACTTTTTTTATTTTATTTTTTATATCGTTATTTTAGATGAAATATCAAATGACCGGTGTTTATTTTGTCTTCCGGTATTGCGATTTCAATAAGCCGTATTTAAAAAGAAATCTATTGTTATCTTCCTGGTATTAATAATGGCAGCACAAAAATCTCGGTGTTCATATATTCGTTCGTGTTTGCAGTCCCTAGCGATGACCATGTAGTTAACACAACAGCAACTTTTCATGCCACAAACTTTTCTACGAGCCTTATTGAAAAACTTTTCCCTGAATGAGTATTTTCCTTCAGTCGCTTTACGTCAATTCATTTCCTGGTTGTTTCTTTCAGACTTCCACACCCTTGCTTCACACAGAGTCAAAACGTGACTCAGTGCTACTAATATTTTACTGTATATTTCGTAATTACATGAAAAAAACTAAAATTCTCCTTTCAGAAATGGGAAAACATGTTATTTTTCATCAATTTTTAAAACGGAGTATTTAGTGGAAAATAAATTAATAACAGTGTAATCTGTCCTTAATTTATTTATCTGTAGCGCACAGTACACAAACACACACGCTCTCTATCTACGCATCACGCGCGTTGAGCTTATGTCAAAAGATTGCATTTTCACTATAATATATGTTTATAACAGGGCTGTGGAGTCGGAGTCGTAGAGTCGCGGTTTTTTGGTCAGAGTCGGAGTTGTCGCGGCGTTTTGATCGGAATCGGAAATTTAGAAAAGTTGTTATTTATGCTTCAAATATGTAAAATTTGGCATTTGGTGGATTGGTAGGTTGATATTTAATTGAATATACATAAATAAGAATGGTAGCAAACAACCGTGACAAAATTAAGCTTTTTTGGTCGGAGTCGGAGTTGTGTTTTTGGCCAATGTTGGAGTCGGAGTCGTGTTTTTTGCCAACGCTGCAGACGGAATCGTGATTGTTGTTAACGACTCCACAGCCCTGGTTTATAATTACTCACTATTATTGAAAACTATGTATATTCATAAATAATTATAATATGTATGTAAATTTTAATTTTTTTTCAATTGTTGTAGCTGGGACTGCAATACTGGACGAACATAAAAATTCCAGCATTTAGTGCTTTTACGAACATTGAGATGGACATTTTCAGCAGTGAACTCAATGCTTTATTTTTTTTATCAATATACAGCTTAAATTTAAGGGTTCTTTCAATTGCAAAAATTGGCATTAAAATGGTTAGTTAATACATTCTGGGACCTCTAAATCTTGATCTGTTTTTCGTGTTTATTACTTTCACCGCATATAACGTAATACAATTGTATAATACCGGCATATTGCGTCAAAATCCCAGTTTATTTACTACCGGTATTGAGCTTCCTAATTGTGGCCATATTGAAAACAGCGCCCAGGTCATTAGCATCACGTCATTAATCCCTTAATCCTTCCCTGGTGAAACCAGCTGCGGCTGAGCTTGATCGATGATATTCAGTCAACCAGATATTTACACTACAAAGATTTTTCTGCCCGATTTATGGCATTACTTTTATAATTATTTTTCGATTTAATTATTAATAGCACAGCCCCGTGAAACAATCGATTTTTTTTCACAATAAAGATATAATGCCAATCATTGACTATGCAGAATAGTACACAACGAGAGTGTGGATAAGATGCGGTTGTGGCGGTCTTCGACTTTCGAATATTCACTATTTCGCACATTATATACAATTAAATAATTTGATTTACTGAACTACGGAAACTATGACGGATGAAATAGTTAGGTGAGTTTCGGTATGGTAAGGTTAGGTTATGTTGAATGAATGAACTAAACTTGGATGTCACAACAAATATGTAAATGAGTTGATTGAGTCTCACTCAGTACTAGAGACTTCAATTACTCGACAACTCAATTACTCGAGTATCGAGTAATACAATTTTAAAATACTCGAGTACTCGAGTAGTTTCAGATGTGCCAAAATATATATTATTAATTCAAATTTGTGTACATAAATAGATGATAAATAAATTGATAATGCCACAGCTGCATACATAAGCATACATATTCAAAAGATTATTTTGTTCTTGTCATTCACAAGATAAAATAGCAGGACCCAAAGGAAAAACCCACGCGTAAGACTCAGGTAATCGCCATGGGCAAACGTTATAAATTTATATTTTTTTAAATAAGTAAATAAAGTTTGGAAATAGTCTTCATTTATAAATTACGAGTATTACTCGAGGATTTTTCAAAATACTCGAGTATCGACTACTTGAAAAATGGACGAGTGTTCTCGAGTGTCGAGTATTGGAGTCTCTACTCAGTACCAATGTAAAATAAATACTGTATTGAACAACAAATGACACATACAATAAAAATGAGGAAGAAGAACCTGATTGAAATCGTCAAATCTTTGAAAATCGAAAATATTAATGAAGCCTTCGTGCATCTTGACAATGTTTTGACTATCATGGAAGAATGTGATCCAATGGGAGATTAAGAAAGACACAGCATTGTATAGTGCTCTTTATCAAGAAAAGAAAAAAAGGGTGGTATTCAACTTAATATGTTTATAAAGACAGTGCTTGAAAAGTTGTTAACTTAATAAATGAATATTTTAAAATGCATGTTTTTCTACTTTTGAAGATTCAAAATTCGCATTAATTTTCAGGAATCTAATTACGTGCGGAAAGCCGAGAGCTGTCTGTACACACATACTAGATAATACAGTGACAGTATTCGTGTTTCTAAAAACAGTTGCTATAAAATGTGTTTACTAATTGTAAAATGGTGGTTCGACCAGTATGTCAACTTTTTTTCACTAAATTACGTCGATCCTTGAAAGCTGAATGAATCTTTTTCACGATGTACGCTCAAAATGTCGAGAAGATGTACTCATAACGGAGGTTATCTCGCAAGATGTTTTTAAGCAAAAACTACTTGTTACTCAGTTGCTCTGACCTATTTTTTCGGAGAGAGTAAGGATAGAAAAGATAGGAGTAGTGGTGAAGCTAAACGCTCACGCAACGTCCTGAAAATTAGGACAATACGGACATCCATGTCACTGCCAGGACAGAGATACGATTCCGAAGACTCCGCAACTGAACAAAAGGCGTTGACACTCGACCACGGACCCGACAATCCAAGATTATCATATTTTTTCTTATACTCATTCTAATTGAAGCATATATTCGTTTTGTTTGAATAGTTTTTAAAAAGAACATGCGATTTTTCCGATTTTATTTTACATCAAAAATACGAAAAACAACACATTACTTAAAATTGTTGCTTGGAAATTCGGTAAATATGCTATTTGAATGTTTGTCAATTCAGTTGCTATTGGTTTTATGTATTTAATTGATTACCGCAATTATATCCGAAGTCCATATTAAACAAAGTGCTATAATATATCATACTTACAACCTTTATTGGGTCGGTATAATCACAAGCGAACGACGCAATTGAAATATTTGTATCGATTTGTAAAACAGTAATTGACTAAAAATCCAATTATGTATGTCTTATTGTTGTATATTGGTGGTAACTATGGAAAGTTCGTTTTAATGTAAAATTTAATTGAGGACAATGTTATTTATTCCAAAAATTTACCATCGAGTTAGTCTCGTGTGACTTTCACAATTAGTGCCAAATATTTTTTAAAAAAAAAATATTAAAAAAAAAAAAAAGTTCGTTTTAATGTAAAATTTAATTGAGGACAATAATTGTGTTATTCCAAAAATTACGCCACAATTAGTGACACATTAATAAACTAACCTCGCGACAGGTAATCTGAAGATGCTTCTCAAAGGTCGCTTCGACGAAACACGTGTCACTACTCTTTACACAATGCGTAAAAAAATAGTTTTATATCGGATTATTTTTACAACCATTAACGAGCACCGACGAATTGGTTTCTGAAATTTAAAACATACGTGCACAATTTTCCCTCTAAGCCGAGAGGTTAAACTGCACGGAAAATTCAAACAACGAACCGGCCAATCCACCAAATCAGGAAGATAAATGCTTCATATTTGAGCTGGTATGGATGAAAAAAATTATGTTATTAACATGTTTTATTGATTCATGGCTTGGATTTTTGATAAAATTGGCATTCCAGCTAATGCCAATGCGTCAATATTTTTATTTGTGAAAGCCACACGAGATAAACTCGATGTTAAATAATGAATCAGTCGAGAATAACTCGAGAATAACTAATAATAAAATTACATACACCCAGTACAAGATATCTTTTTCAATTGAAAAATCTAACTTTGCCGTGAATGGAACCCGGCCCACCTGTTTGCTAGTGAAAAGCTCTTGCCACAATACCAGTAGTTCTCATGTGCGGCCACCAGAGGATTTGGCTGCGGCCACCAAGAGCTTCATGGTATATATTGATAGTTAAAAAAATGTGTTTTTTTTAAAGTTGATTTGTCAACAAAGGCTCTAAAATGGATTATTTTGTATGCAATTAAGCAATAGTAAATTTTCAAACAATTTTAGGCCCATTTGACAAAACTAAAACAAAAAAGACTCGAAAAAAAAATTGGTGCGGCCACCAGACATTTCCATAGGACTGCTTACGTTTACGATGTGGCCACAGCACAATTTTACGTGAGAACCACTGCAATAGACCACAGGGGCCGGCAATCATCTACTGATTAGAGCGCGCGCCAACCTAAGATAAGTGCGCGGGGAATTTTATTATCGAAATTGCAGCGCGGGCGCGCACGCCTGCCCAGCTGTGAGTATCTTATTTTTTAATTTTAAAATCTTACACTCATTGAAAACCTTCAAGTGAACGCTAAATCTATTAAAAACGATAACGTAGTAAAAAAAACAACGCAGGTGTGCAGCCGTTTGTAAAACGCGGGAAAATTCAATTACAAAATCGTATTTTTAATCATAATAAACAATAACTAACACTAACCAAATGCGAGAGGAGACGCCATAAAGGATCGAGGCGCGGGCTGTAACAAAAATCGCATAAAACGGAAGATGGCGCGCATTGCTTAATTGAAATGTATATTTTAAATTTAACGTCGGTTTATCTCAGTCAATCCAAATGCGCCATTAAAATCTCGTCTCCTGTCAGTTTAGTAACCCCGATGTAAATGTGAAAAATGCACGTTGAAACAATGACTTATGTTTGCTCGGATTGAATATTGCGTGTCGTATTACAATAACATAGTGTACATTTCCGTATGTTTGTTACTAGCAACCCGGGTGTCAAGATACTCATGATTCAGAAACGACTCGCTTTATGCAAGTGGGTAATTTTTCGTCTCTCCAATATTGTTCGCTCTACCTGAGAGATGATGCTTGTTACCAGAACATTGACTGGTGGTCGATCTCGATTCGTTTTAGGATCGGATGGGTGTGGGGAAGGTGGTTTTAGACAACACAGACTCTCGACCACGGTTCTGGCAATGTGTACCGACAGTTGAAGACAATGTATTAAATTGACAAATAATTTAGAAAATTCTGCTGTCTATATATTTAATCATTCTATTAGATGATATTTCTTGGTGGAACGATATTACATTGAAATAAATTGTCAATGATCGATGTGACGGTTGTTGAATATAAGTGACTGATCTCTTGAAGCTCGAAGATCACTTTCAATATTGAAACATTTTTCTCTCCTTCTTAAGGGTTGAGCCAAACGCGTCGCGTTTCACTTTAGCCACAAGGGTTGATCGATAGATCAATGCACTGCATATTGAAATTTTCATTAGTCAACTTGTTGTTTTGTTTTTGCTCTTTTAATTTCTAGTCGTGTCTTTTGAATGGCATCATTCTCTATTGAATGTTTTGTTATATGTTATGTGATGTTTTTTTTGACGTGACAACGTCTTATAAATCGATGAACGCCCGCTGCACGCACGAAAAAACATGACTCATTGTCCCGTTTGTCGCGTTACGCCGAAGGCAAGCGTGCGAGCGAGAGCGCGGATAAGCGATAGAGAGGCACGATCGGCCTACCGTTCGGATTGTGCCGCATCTATCTCTCTTCCACTCGATTGGTCGATGCGTCTGAGTAGAAAAGAGACAGCGGCAGCACACAACTTATACACCTACAGTACCTACACGTGATCTGTTTACAACTGTTTATAAAGTGAAGTGAAATGTTAATGTGGTTTTCATTGTTTATATTACAACAACAATTGCGGCAATAAAGGTAATTAATTCTTGCATATTAAAAATCTGATTAACGTATAACAAATATACAAAATATCGTATCCATACAAAATAATGATAATTCAAGAAAAATGATTCCATTTTATTTATAAAAGTATGCAATCATTTCATCAATGTTTTCTTATGACGTTGTCACGTTAAACTATCGTCCGTAAACCGACTTTACAGACAACCATTTTTTTTTATATTTGTTAAATGCATGGCGCATTGGCGTCAGCTATGATGCCACGTGTTGTGTCTTCCCCAATAAATAATTAAATAAGTGGAAGAAGTACTCCAAAATATTATGTTTTACTAATTTTAATAAATGGTGATTTGATGTCAATAACGAATAATCTTCTTTGGGAAAATATTAATGTAAATGTTTCGAATCTCTATTACTCAATTATCTGACTATTTATGTATAATATATGGTAGAAGGCAAGATATCCTCGCATATAGCTACTAGACGGCGTATTTATTTAAGAATTATTGATTAAATCACAATGTAATGATCTTAAACGTACATCGCTATTGCAGAAAAAAATCCAAGAAAAATAAGGTTCAATTACACATACTCCAACTTCGGCATATTTAAACCTTCATACATATTTAAATCCACTCAATTTAGACATTAATTTTTCAGTCCAATTATTTTGACAAGCGTTATTTAAAAATTTTTGACTGAAATTTTTTAAATCAATTATTATGATTGCACAAATCTTATATATAAAACCGAAACGGGGGATGTATGTCTGTAATTCCCTTTTGCATTGTTGTTGCAAGTTCAAACAAACGAATTGATTTCGCTCGCGAAAGTTTCGACGGTAAATTTGTTTCGTTATCAATGTGTGTGTAGAGACTCCAATTACTCGAGTATCGAGTAGTACATATATAAAACCGAAACGGCGTATGTATGTATGTGGGTCTGTAATTCCCTTTTGCATTGTTGGTCATAAAGTTGCCATAAAAACGAATATGAAAGAAAATATGTTTGAATTTTTATCGGCGAAGACATTTAGTCAAAATGTAATAAATTAGTCTTCTACTGACCTTTTTCCGGCTTTTATTAATATAATAATGTTTATTATTTACGTAAAGGTATTATTTGACATTTCTTTGACAGCAAATTAAATTTTTTCCTTGAATTTGGTCATTTTAATGGGCGAGAATGGGGGGGCTGTCATCAAATTAAATAAAGTTTGTGATTTTATTTTAACTCTGTTTTGGATGTTAGATTTTGTGATATAATTATGTCGAATGATATAACATTAAATAATTATTGGTCGGTTAGTCCGAGCGACGCCGGGTAGCAATACTAGTGACTATATAAAGCAAAACAATTTTATTTTTAACTGCTGTTTATTAAAATCATAATCTGACATGTTTATTGCACAGGGAGTGCGAAAAGATGCACTCTAATCTATTTTAGTATTCATTCAAGAGCATTTTTTACGTTCAAATCGATATTAAAGCGATTAGTATAATTGCATTCTGGTGTGAGTTCGTTGGAGAAATAATGCGCCTAGTTTAATAGGAAAAAAACAAAATAATACAATTTAAGGCTATACATCAGAGATGCACAACCTTTTTGAGAGAAGAGCCAGATAATAAATTCTCAGATAGTTCGAGGGCTGCATGGGAAAAGTGAATAAATTATCGATATTTTTAGTGTAAAAATTGAAAAAATTTAAATTGTTCTTCCATCGTCCATAAAAATACGTTTTGACTTCTCAGACGGCGCCATCGTTAAAGCGATTGCGGTACTTTTGATTGTGAAGCAAGCGACGCTACGCCACGCAAGAAGTTACGCCTGTCACTGTGGCCGTAGCCTTATACTTCTTCCATTGGCTCTATCCTAAATCGCAAGTCTTTGTCAACATAACAAACGTCATTGAAAATTGGACCTCTCGAATACGTACCGTGACGTACATTTGAACGATTTAACTTTTCACACTTAATGCCATAAAATATACTTTCAAATGTAAAAAAAAATCAGTGGATATCTCACACACAACTAGTTTTATGTACATCTTAAAATCTAGCGTCCGTATTAAAATATCATATATCAATTAAAAATGATATGAGTTTTATGTGGTAACTGTGGCGTATTATCTCTATGTTAAAACAAATGAAAGTTACGATGTTATTACTTTCGTCATAGTTACGTCTGACATATTTACATTCAAGATGGCCGAATACTTCTTTACTTCTGCAGCTGTCATAAAAATGCTAATATCGAAGTATGAAGCAAACAAGACTATATTTTACATCAAGAAAAAATGAAAATTCAAACTTAACATTTAAATTGTTCTTCTTCGTCTTTCATACTTGGACTTATAATGAAGGATTTTCTTACATCGTGATGATTTGAATTCTGTCAAAACATAACCTATAAATTTTAAATCATTTCATAGTGTAATATTTTTTTTTGAAAAATATGTCATTACAAAAGATAAGTCGGGTTCGTGGTCGAGTCCCAGTCCGGGCAGTTTCATTTTTCAATCGAATTATTGGTTTCTGTTTGGAGTCAAGTATTGTCTAAAATTGCCTATCTTTTCTACCCTACCAAGCAGGTGAGTATCAAACAGTTTTCTTGGAAAAAAATCTGCTGAGATAAACTCCATATTGGGAGCGGGCATGTTAGGTGGGAGGGCCCGGGTTCAATTCCCGGCAAGGTCAGAATTTTTTCAATTGAAAAAGATATATTGGGCTGGGATTGTTCACGAGTGATTTACCATTTATCATCGAGTTTACCTCGTATGACATTCACAATTAAAAATATTTAGCGCATTGGCATTAGCTGTAATGCCAAATATTTTTTATCTTAATCAGTGATGCGCAATCTATTTGATAGATGGGCTTCAATATTATTTTCAAATGGTTCGGTGGCCGTAGAATGCAGTCCAATCTCTCACTAAGAATTAAATTCGAGTCAAATTCCTGATATCGCCTTCGCAATAATAATAATAATAGTCGTGTATTATGTTTTGTAGAACGTAACGTGTATTGTTAATCTATCTGTGCTAAATCCGTGTGTAAAGTCTGTGTAAACTATAAACAATTAAATAATGGATGCTAACCGCACCCACATAACGCTTTGAGATCGTATTTTCTTTATAAGAGTACCATGTTTCTCCTACTCCGTCCCCAAAATCCCTCTTCTTGAGTGTCGGATAGGAGGCTCCTTCTCGATTTACGAGGGAGCCGGAATAAAGGTCTTCTCAATTGGCGCCCAATACAAATATTCGACTTCTAGGAATTTTCGGCATTAAAAGAAAGAGTATTTCCAAGTATTATATTTTCTGATTCTTAAGTCCAAATGTTCAAAATCTGACATAGGCCCTTCTAGCATTAAGACCCAGATTAATCTTTTAATGAGCACTTCGTATGTGTTGAGATTTTGATAACTTCTTGTGTATAGTATTATTATAGACTTACGGTGGCTCTCCATCGCAGAGGAGCACGTCGGAGGGCCCAGGTTCCTTCTTTGTAGGTCCATTATCTTCGCCGTTCCGAACCGCCAAACTAAAAAAAGAAAAGCTGCTTGAATATCTACAACTGTGCAATTCAATTTACGTACCATGGATAAATTTATTATGGCATGTATTTATGTTTTACAAAGAATCGTTTAAATGTAATGTTAATGAAGAAGGAAATGACACGACCAGGAGAAAATGCAACTCAATAAATAATATTTTACTATCACTTCCCGATAGAAAGGCAATATTTAAATAAATAAATCACATTATGTACTATTTCATAGATGACATTGACTATTCTTTATCAGAATATACATATTTATGTAAAAATAGTAATAAAAAACGTGTTTTATTTATTTAATCCATTTTTTTTTCTGAAACTGTTAAAAAAACATACTATCTCCACATGTATTCAGATAAAGATTGTGACCCATTTCGCTCATCGCGAGTTTTGTCAACTGAAAATTCTCGCGATGTGCGAAAGCGATACTGATCACTATCAGAATATACGAAGAAATAGTACCATAAAATATCGGTCATTGAATTACCCACTACGACATTTTGAATTACCCACCAAGAAAATGTGATAATACTTTTTTGTTTTTTTTTTATAAAATTACTAGTATTAGAACCCAGCGTCGCTCGGACCAGTTTAAGCGACCAATAATTATTTAATGTTATATCATTTGGACATAACCAACAACAAAAAATCTAACGGACATCCAAACGCCGTTTTAAAATAAAATAACAAATTTTATTTAATTTGATGACAGCCCATTCTCGCCCATTTTTAAAATGTCCAAATTCAAGGAAAAATCTAATTTGCGTTTGTTTCAAAGAAATGACCCACATACATCAAATAATACCTTCACGTAAATAATAAACATTATTATATTAATAAAAGCTGGGGACCTAGAAAACAATTGCATTTGGTTCTCCGTATTCTTGTGGGAAAAAGTTGGTAGAAGACTAATTTATTACATTTTGACTAAATGTCTTCGCCGATAAAAATTCAAACATATTTTCTTTCATATTCGTTTTTATGGCAACTTGTAACAACAATGCAAAATAGAATTACAGACATACATACATACGCCGTTTCGGTTTTATATATAAGATTTATTCATTGAAAATACCAATAATTAAATATATAACGGGAATAAATCATCTAGAATTAAATAAAAAAAAAAAAGTTTTCTGTTACAAATGACAGTAAAATATTAAGTATAGATAATAACATCATTTATGCCAATTTTTCAAAATAAACCGTTTATCACGTCCAATTATCTTGTCCACAAAACATGATTAATCTATGTGCGTTGTAAAAATCATTACTCGTTGATTATGATTATATTTACTGTGGAAATTTAAAAAAAACTAGACTTTTTCTGTCAAATCGATTTATACGATAAAGACATTATTTTATATATGTAATGTGAAGTCGGCTACATAGAAGCAGAGAAGCCTAGCACATTTTTCTTTACTTTTTCGGAGAGCTAAAAACAAGTATCACCAGTAACACATACATTTTTCATAAATAAATCTAAAAATTAAAATAGTATTTTTTTCTTATGTGTTGTTTTAAAGGTTAGTAGAGCTATGAACAAGAATGTGATTTTGATACGCATTGAAATATCTTCGTATCCACTTATTCTATTGATATGAATCATTGACACTTAATGTAACATATTATTTTGTATATAGTGGCATTCATAACACAAAAATGACATACGTTTATTGTATGCTAAGAGGCCGAATTAAGAGTGTTTTTGAGGGTAAGTCATATAAGTCATATGTCGGTCCCTGTGGTCTAGTGGCAAGAGCTTTGTCCTAGCGATCAAGGGGACCCGAATTCAATTCTCGGCGAGGTTAGATTTTTTCGATTGAAAAAAGAAATTTTGGGCTGGGTGTATGTCATTTATCGTTGATTTTGTGCACAACTGATTCATTATTTATCATCGAGTTAATCTCGTATGACTTTTCACAATTAAGAATATTTGGCGCATTGGCGTAAGCTGTAATGCCAAATATTTTTTTTATTTTATTTAAAAAAAAAAAAAATGCAGCATTCATTGTATGTATGTATTAAAAAAATCATATAAATATGTTCCAATTTTATGATGGTACGTAAATATATTAAAAACCCTACAAACAAGGGAAAAAAGGTGAGCACTGATCGATCTAACGAATATAACACATGAACCGAAACGCAGAATGACGACAATAACGACAACGCCCCCCCCCCATTGATTGCATATATGCGTCAGGAAAATCATTGCGAATAAAATTAAAAGCAACATTTTGACCAATATATACGACGAGGAAATATGACAAAGAACGCAAAAATCTAAGTGTACACGAGAAAACATTAATTCCTAAATATCACCACATATTAATTAGTATCTTAATTTACCACAGCAGTTGATACATTCTTTCACTTTAAAAACTATTCCAGTGTTCTTTGTGTCACTCTATTTCACAAGTACTTTAGAACACAATTTCGAAAGCAAGAATTCAAATTTCACTCATTCGAATATTTTCCATCAAATGCTGCTTGACAGGAAAATGAAAAGATTCTGTAAACAAGATGTTTTGAATACAATGGCGGAGTAACACATAATTCACTTCTGTCCAAATTCTGAGTAACGTTTGAATAAATTCTTCTTCAATTAAAATATTGTATAGCGGAAGCATCGTTTATTCAAGTCGCTGAAAAGAATTTCGTTCGTCATTTTGAAATATTCTTTCCGGCGAGCCAGTGCGGTTCCAACAAAGGTTTAAGGGGTTGATTTATAATGAATCATAACATTGAAAATATAAGCTGTGGATTTTTCGATAATGCGAGATGATGTCGAAGTGTCTGTGGGGTTGGATATATATATCGCACTTTCCAAGTCAAAAGGGTGTTAGTGACAAATCGTGACTTTTCAGAGAGCAAAATATTGTGTCAATTTGAACAAATTCGTTTATTTACCCCTTCATTCCACGTATTGGAGTTTTTTTTTGAGGATATCTTTTTGACAGTCTGTGCATATTTTATTTGGTGAACCTAACCTCATATTTAACTCAGAATCACCAAAATATTACTAACGCTCTTTTGGCTTGGTAGGGACGATATATATGTACATATTAATGAATTCTATAAATGGATAGTAAGAAAATCGAAACGGTTGATTAGTTTGTGAGTTTTGGGTCGTAAGCCAACGACCAGAACAGATGAGTGAAAGTATCATAATAAAATTATTGTAAGCAGCAAATAAATGTACACTTGTAAATAAACAATTAAAATCCTTCCGCTCATTATGAAACACGAAAGTCCGCTTTTACGGAACCCTTATCAGACCAGTTCTAAGTGTCATAGCAAAAAGACCTTGCCAAATTTTTGTCAGCTCTGTCAACATTTTAGACTATAATTTGCGCGGCTTAAGTATTAATATTTTATATGCATATAAACAAATGAAAGCTACAGCTTATAAATAGGAAAGGTGCTGAATACATTTCAATTGTTAAATAACATGAGACAAACTAGATTTTTTTTATGTCACTTGATGTTATGAAATAGGAAACTGAGGCTTGCCCATACTCATTTGATCGTTAGGTTACGAGATCTCAACTACTCGAGTATCGAGTAGTAAAATTTTAAAATACTCACAGTAGTTTCAGATGTCCAAAATATATATAATTATTTAAAATTTGTGAATACAAATAGATGATAAATATAAAGATAAGCTTATTTAATATCATGATTCATTTATTTCAATTTATAAAACATACATTTAAAACCTCAAATTTTAAATTGGTTCGAAGTTTTGTTTTAAAATCCACACGTAAAACTCGGTTAAGCGCAACGGTAATAAGCAAATACAATTTGGAAATAAATCTTCAATTATAAATTACGAGTATAACTCGAATATTTTTTAAAATACTCTAATTGGAGTCTCTAGAGTAAGATCTTGTCAAAATATCACTTAGATTGATAATATTGATACCTCCCCAATGGTTAAACGTGGGACATGAAATGTCATATTTCTGTATTTCTATGTATGAATTTGTCAATGTTGAAAATTACAGGACGCGCATTTAAAAAAAACATCTAAAAAACAATTGCCGTATAGATCAACAACAAATCATATTGGAATGTGAATGAAGCAATAAATTTATAAAAAAAGTCACCAACATGTAAAACCGATGCATTTCATTTAAAAGAAGTTTCTTCCTTTTAAGCAGACAAGTCTTCTTGCATTCTCCGTTTGGTATCTTCAAGGTGAATATAGAAATGCAATTACTGGAATAAACGAGCAAAGAGCTATGGTACTCCATATTAAAATATTGCACAATTGTACGTATCTGTTTATTCATTTTGAACACACAAAAATCAACGTATTTTATATTTGTCCTTTTTATCACATTTTTTCTCTCTAGAACAGATTGGCAATGTTTTTATGAAAACATGATCCCAATACGCCTCATTATGCTATTTTATTCATAACAATAAATAATTTTGCCATATTCGAAAACGATACCAATATTTTTAAATTTCCGTTTATTGAATCGGCTACCAAAGTTTGTTCTAATAAGCAGCTTCTGTCATGGTTAGTATAAATAAACGAATAAAATTTGGAAAACTAACATATTTAACAGACTTGTCACACTGAACTTTTATTTTTTAACCATGTCCGCTCCCAACTTTGAGCATATGGAATCCTCACGGAGTTTATCTCAATTTATGTTTTTATACGAGAATTGCTTGTTACTTGTTGGATGGAAAGGATACGTGGACTAGGACAGGACTAGTGATTAACTAATCGCTGTCGCTGTTTGGGATCGGAAAAGTGGGAGCAGATTTTCAACAATACACCCATGCCTTTGAACAGATTTATCGACTGAAAAAATCCGCTCGTACCGGGAATCGAACCCGGGCGGTCCGGCACGCAAGCCTACAACATTGACACTGCGCCACAGACCGGACAACTAAGTTTGTAACAAATGCTTTTCAAAAAAATCAATCGTTTTGTGTGAAAGATTATGCAGGATTGAGAATATATGAATTTTTGAAAAACACAACAGAAAATTTATTACGATTTTTTGTTATTGTAATTGATTATTTGTACGCCTCTGATAACTGTGTTTGACTAAAATGGATTCATACCTTTTTCGAAGTTTGCGCACCGCACTGCGCCATCTTTCGACCATTCTCACTATTAGCGAGTCCTTCCCATTCCAATGCGGCGTTGTGCTCCCAGGACCGCTCTGATAATTAATTAATCCACCATTGAATTAATTAGAACCGACACTCATTGATATAAGTAACGCAAAGAGATTCCCTTCGCGGGCCGTTATATTCGATAATAGTTTATGGGCCCCTCGAACGCCAGCGTCTTGCGCAAATATAGGATAAATCAGTTTATTTTCGAGAATCATCCGGTGCGAAAATGCCGGGCATGTTTTTACTCACTTAAATAGTAAATGCTCGAAGCGCGTTCAGAAATCTTGGATCTTTTATGTTACGTCTACTCGTACTGAAGAGATTTATTGAAAAACAACCACAAGTCATTATTAATTGCCAATTATCTGAAAAATGGAGAACGTTACTAGCGGTCTATAATAGTAAAAATACCATACAAATTTATGAAAAGCACAACCAGGGCTGTGGCGTCGGAGTCGGAGTCGAGTCGGGGCTTTTTGGCCGTAGTCGGAGTCGTCGCGGCGTTTTGGCCGAAGTCGTACTCGGAGTCGGAAATTTGAAAAGTTTGAACTTTTTATTTTTGCATATTATATGTAAAATTTGGCTATTGGCCGGATTGGTTGATTAATATTTAATTGAATACACATGAATAGGAAAATTAGGAAAAAAAAGTGACGATATTAAACTTTTTTTAGTCGGGGTCGTGTTTTTTTTCAATGTTGGAGTCGGAGTCGTGGTTTTGGTAAATGCTGGAGTCGGAGTCGAACTTTTTTTACCGACTCCACAGCCCTGAGCACAACTCTTTTATAACCAACTTCACTCCTAATGAACTAAATTACGATATGGTTTTATTCAATTACTCAATCTCTTTTTCCAGAAAGAAGGATTGAGTAAATAAATGACTTATTAAGATTACGCTTGAACGTATGCTTGAAATGCCTGAAGATGACGAAAGTCGAAACCCGGGTCGTTAGCTACAAAACTCATGAAAAAGTACAAAATTCTAACGATTCAAATTTAATATTGAAACTCCATCAAGCACCTTTAGCTGAAATCCTCAATTATACCATGCTCGCGATGAACGTCTTTTTGGATGTAATAGTGAATTAGATATTACATAAAGAATAATTTATATCTTCAATTAAAAAAAAAAAAATGTAAAATTTGTTATACAACTGATAAGCAAATTAAAAAATATTTTCGATTCTAATTTAAATGTAAACAAAAATGTATGTTAGTTCTTGTATATATTTTAAAATTAAAAGTCTTCTCATGATAATAATAAACGTTAGTGACCGAAGATATCATTTGAAAATGGAACGCGTTTTGTTTTCAATTTTCAGCCAATGATTTATGGCATGTTCATATAATGAACGTTTTTATTGTAAGTAATATACAGGAAGATAAATATTTCTTATTCAATTTAGCGATTTTGTTTTGAATCTGTCATAAGTGAGATAACAATTGGGATGTATTTATAAGACATTCGTAATTTGAAAAAAAAAAATGATTAAAAACAAATCGCCAATTTGAATCAACGCGACCGTTTGTTTTTGTTTATAATTGACTTATCAAAGTATATAATGAAAGAGTTCGTTAACATTGCTTGTAATTTTAACAGTACTGTGCCAAAACCGGGAGTCGTTTTTCGCAATAAATTATCATTTTAAAGTAAATTCAAAATATCGATACACTTTCAGTGTAAATGTATCACACCGCAAATTTATTTGTCAAGTTAAATTATCTGCGATTAATTTACTAAGAACTCTCTTGAATTTTCTTGCGATAAATTGTCCTATTCGAAATCATTCAACCTAAATACAGGTCTTTTAATAGGGACGTTCGAAATTTCTTAGGTTATAGCAGCCATGTTGTTAAAGTGAAATATGACTAATTTGCTATCAATCATTTAGCAGTGTACGGCAAATCACCATGATAGATTATAGCCTTGAACAACGTGTGCAAATCATCAAATTTTATTATCAAATTCACTGCTCCATTCCGTGCAATGCGTAAAAAAGGTCAACTTTAGGCGACGAGGCCCATTTTTCACTGTTCACACGTCACTGTTTGTGCTTTTTTTTTGGCAGAATCATAGGTCTGTACTTCTTCCAAAACGAAACTGGCAACACAAGAGTCTCTAATATAGTTAATAAGTGCAGTGAAACTGTATATAAAGCTTACTTGTTAAATATATACTAAAATATGGCATTAAACGTTTTCCATCTACATTATATATTAAAATAAATATAGCATACTTATTTCATACTTATTCCACATATTTCAAAAGGTTATGTTACGAATTTACTAAAAATGTGAAGTTAGTGCTTGAAATATATGATTTATTCATTCAAATATAATGTCTGAACATCGATAATTGATCTCACAAGTGACTATTCTACCTGAATACAATAAACATATGTCTAGATTTTGAATATAATTTACATGCTGTAAGATTTCGCGCCCTCATTCTATCTGTCATTCTAATTTGTTAATTTAAAATATGCTCATATTATTTGATGGCGCATCGATCGAATGGAACACATTTGAATCATATAATCGATTTTCATTTGTTTTCAAAATGTTATTTACGTGTCGTGGCTTAAACGATAAAAACAATCATTTTCTTCAATCAGGATTTTTAAAATTGGAATTCTAGCTCAAGCTAATTAAGTATGATTAAAACGAGAGAAAATTTATAAAAACCTTTCACTATTTTAATTACAGCGTCTTTGTAAATTATTTGCTTCAATAGTAAATAAAAACAAATCACATTCGAAATATTAACGAATTCCTCGAGTTAAAATTGCACATTTTACTGCGGTTATAAAAGTTATTTTTAGTATCCACTATTTTAAGTTATTGATTAATATAAAATTAGTATACAATTCGTATTGTTATGAATCACCAATCACACCACTGCCAAAAAGTTTCATTAGGAAATAGTTCTTTTTATGATTTGTGTCACGCACCGTAAAAAATCTTAATTATAATGAATACAGTGAAAAATCGCGCCGATAAGGAGTCGAACGTTTTGCGTATACAGTACGAATCAATTATTCAGCGAGTCGTACGTGCCTGATTATTATAATGTCCGCGTATCTTTGACCGATTCGATCCAACGTTGAATCTCGTCTAAAGAACGGGCACTCGTGTATGTACCTACGAGTGAAAATGATCAACAATTTAGCGATGGGCGCATACACGAACGGATCTATGCAAGATTTTTCAACGTTGATCGCCGTACTGTTCTATGGACAATGAAACATAAACATCAGTTGATAATGCTCGCGATGAGCGAAGTCGGTCCTGATCTAGATAAATTCAATGTGGAATAAGTACTAAAAATGTTTTTTTTTAAGTATTGACAGTGAACACCTTAAAAGGGAAGCATGAAGCATTTCTATAGAAATAAATAAAGCACACTTTTTTTTGTATTAGCTCCAAATATTTCATAACATTCATTAACGGCTTGGCACACCGCAAGCATTTACAATTGATTAGTTACAACATTATCAAATTTGGGTCGTCTGAATGTTGTACCTTTATATGAGTTTTGTCGCTAACGACCCAGGTTTCGCCTTTAGGCCTTAAATGTTCACTCGTGGACTTAAAATGTCTGAAGATGATGAAAAGCGAAACCCTTCTACAAAATAGCTACAAAGCTCATGGACAATTACAAAAAACATAATTCAAACGATTCATCTTTGATATTGAAATTCTATTAAGCACCGTCAGTCCAAATCTTTAATTATAACAATATTATCAGCTAATAATGCTTGCGATAAACAAGAACAGTATTTCAGTTAAACATATTTTGTTTTATTTATTTAAATATTTTAATAAGTTACCATCTATAACGTGATAAACTTTTTTGTCAATCACTATTTTTCGTACCCAATGTGGAACGTATTGTCTCCCAAATAAAGACATCAAAACAGAAGTTCCTCAACCAAAACTGCGTGTAATTGAGAAGCCATAACTTTCTTTTATTGTAAAATATAAATTAATGATATAAAGAATGACCTTGGAAAAGATAATAAGTGAAATAAAAGATTTCCTTGCACAACTGATTCCACTAAAATCTAAATATAAGGTATACCTTATCTTAAAGTGGGATATTATTAACACTCTTTTAATATACAGTTACTTCAATAGTTGGACAATACTGCAATAACCGGACACATGATATATGCAGCTTAGATATATAAATGCAATCATAATGTTTGTAGACACTTCATCAATGTGTATTTACGTGACGAAGAAACCTCGTGGTGTCTATGTTACAGTGAAACTGTATTCTCAGTGAAAATATATTCTTCTCCAAGCTGTCATTGAAATCAAATTTGATCGCCCTATCTTCAGCCCAATGTTGGTCTGTGTTTTTCTTTGGTTCTCTTTTTATGAAAGGGACTACTTGCTGATTTTGTTTCATTGAAGCAAACCAAAATTTAGGCCGGCAAATCATCGACTTGGGCCAATAATTTCAATGATCGTGACCAGTGAAATCATGTTGTCATACAAATCTATTACTTGATACATTTTCACTGAGAATACAGTTTCACTGTAACATCTACATATACCACGAACAGATTCGTTGTTGTATGTGGTGGTAATTTTCAGATGAATCGAAGTATGCTGCCAAATGATGGTGTAGATTTTCCGCCGAACCAATGGTCTATAACAGATTGTAATATCTTGGTGCGATGTAAAATACACATGTGATAGTATATGTACTTGACATCCAAACAAGCTGACAATGTACATAACGACGTACATCGTCAGCAATAGTAGCATGTAGAAAACTGTGCCTGCTTTATTGTTATTTTTACAACAACATTCAAAACCGTTATTGTGATTTTGTGTGATATGTTTTCATGAATCGTTTTATATCACAGATTTTCATCCAGTTTTAGAATCGCAGTCCATAGTAATTCAATACGATAATTATTGTTAAAAACAATTGAATATCAATTGTGTGTTTTTCAATTATTTGAGTTTGTTCGAAACTAAAAAAGTTATGACAGATTAAGATTTTGTTTTTTAAACTAGCGTATGTTTCATTATCGTAGGTGTAGGTACAATACGGGCGAAACTACAAAAACAACGATCTGAGATAAATGGCAAAATAGTTTTCAATGTTATACTTTGTTCTTACGGATTTGCAGGAAAGCCGAGCAATATCTGGTAAACCACTCTTCGTACAAGTTTTATATTTTTATATCTTATAGAACTGCATTTGAGCATGACAATGCCATATTTAACTCAAAACAGCCATTTTTGTAGTTTCGCCCGTATGTCCTTACACCCATGATTTAAAATCGTATCTGAGATGGAGTTAAACGGAGCATGTACGATCGTCTCAATTCACGATTATAACTCAAAATAATAGCTTTTACGATGTCGTGATACCGAAATAGCGATCAGTTTTCTCTTGGAGTTGAATATTTTGCTTGTTTTAATCGTATTACAATACTAATTCAATCAATGAATTCAAACACTCATCACCGCGCCAAAGATGACAAATAATGAATGGAAAAAATATTAATTAGCTATTGAATCATGACTTATCTATGCATAAGAAACCTTAACTATACATATGACAGGAATCTTTGAACGAGAATGGAGCAGTGGATCTCATGTGCGGTCACCAACAGCTTCATATTAAATATTGTTATTAAAAAAAAGTTTTAAACTCAAATGATATATTTTTTATGCATTGAATGGTGCATTAAGAAGTATAAGTTAGCAACACTGCAATTAAATGCATGGACGATGTGGAGTTAACAGAGGAAAAAGATTAATTACAGGTCAACAGATTGAAAACAAAAATTTGGTATTGCCACAAATTGTATTTACTTATTTAATAGTTATAAACATAAAACTAAATCCCTTAAAAACAAGTTGGAATCATTTCAACAGCGGGCAGAAAAACTAGATACACTATGTTAAACTGACGTCCACAACAATGGGAAATATAAAACCAAAACTTCGAACCAATTTAAAATATGAGATGTTTAATTCTCTACTATTTTTGAAATATATGTATTAATGAAATTAAACAACCTTTTTTATTTATTTATCATCAATTTATATACACAAATTTGAATTAATATATTTTGGTACATCTGAAACTACTCGAGTATTTAACTCGATACTCGAGTAGTTGAGATGTCGAGTAATTGGAGTCTCTCGTCCAGATATTAACAATGCGGCCACAATGAAATTGTACGTGAGAGCCACTGGTATAGACTATAGAGCAGTGGTTCTCACGGAAAATTTGGTTGTGACCGCATTAGGAACATCAGTGTTCCAGCGGAAATATCTGGTGGCCGCACAAAATTTTTGTGTTGAGTTTTTTTGTCGAAAATACCTAAGCATGTATGTGTAAGAATTTTTGCGAACTAACAATTTTAATGCACAATACAATACATACAAAATATCAAATATTCAGTGTCTTTGTTGACAAATTAACTTGTAAAAACCCCGTTTTTTATTAAATATCAATATTAACTATCAAGCTGTTGGTGGCGGCAGCAAAATCCTCAGGTGGCCGCACATGAGAACCACTGCTATAGAGTATGGTTATAGTATAACTCTAATCTTTGATTTTCGAAGTCATCATTTTCCCGCATTTGTTGTAAGTTTTTAGAGTTCCTGTTTTTTTCCCCCGCTTTGAAACGTTGAATCGGATATCCTATGTATAACGAAATAAAGCATACAATTCATTCTTTTGCTTTGAAAAAAATAAGAACTCTCTGAAACGCGGCGAGCTTATTTTAGAATAACAAATTGCACACAACTCAGTTCGTCACGGATGTGTAGTGCTACTTCCGGCAAGCGGAAGTTTTACAAAGCTCACTCAAAGAGTGGTAAAAGAGCTTACCGAGAAATATGCAAATAAAAACGTGTTCCAACTACCGCGTGAATAATAATCTCGTACATTTCAAATGGCGCGTATTTATTATGGATACAATAATAAAACTAATTTGGATCCGTTTAAAGGCGGTCGGCATAAATGGTATCTGTTGCCGAATCGCTAAGGATTTTTTACATCACACCACGGGTGATCATAAATTATTTTACCAGAAAATATAAGACACACACACAGAGCACAGATGGAGAGATATTTTGATTATTTTACTTTGAATTATATGCATATTTGTATTGCCAATTGTTTTTCATATTATCCTTGCTTAGCTTTTGTATTATTTATATCTTATCACTTGATAATACTTGCGATGAGCGAGACCGGTCCTGATCTTCATAAATCTCATGTACAGAATAAGTTCTAACATTGTGCTATTATTTTCACTATCACAAATTATAAATTCAAACATTCGAAATAAACCAATTCTTTAACAATAAGTTGGATAAAATCCACATATTAAATTACTAGACACGTATTTTAATGACAAAATACAAATTAAATTACTTTTAACGAACGATTTGAGTATATGTTATTATGACTGCCATACATAACTTTGTGGGTGTTCATTTTAATATAGAAATTAAAAAAACTTTGACTATTCCACGGATTGTCTTACTAATTGTTACACATGTTTCGCTTCTTTCAGAGGCATCGTGGCTGCCATGGTTTCTTCTGATATATTTATATTGTTAAACTCCACAACTGTGACTATTTGAAACGATAGAATATCACTGTAAAACACGTTTCCGGGACAACGTATAGTGAGTTTGTCACGTGAAAACTTGGCCAAGTAACGGTAACACGTTTTATTTACGTGATACATATCAAAACACTCAATAGTTGTTATTTTTCTTTCATTGTTTGAGTAGACGAATAATTCATGTGATACATAACAATCGCATGCAAAATGTATAAATAGCTTGGTCACCTGAACTAAACAAACTTTTTGCCAACCACGCAAAGCTTACATTAAACAAGTTTTGATGTTTGTTTGGGTTTGTTTTGTTTATTACGACATCCATACAGCGAAAATAAATTATTACAAAATCAGCTATAATGACCGTATACTAAGTATACATATCAGACAAAAACAAGTCACTGCAGCAAAGAATCAACCAAGAAACATCTTGGAAGTAGAGACTCTAATTACTCCAACTTCTAAACATAATGACCTATGACGTGGGTTACCAACCCCCGTGTTCCGATTCGTGTGCGCCCACTCCCATTCGACCACGACAACAATTTTTCAATTCAATTTTCATATATTTTATTATACATATTTGAATAACTTTCAAAAATAATTACGTAATTCGAACTCATTTTTCTACATAAATCGATATAGATCACTGCTAGAGTAACCCAGTAGTTGAGCTCTAGAATCCTTTTACTTGCCAAATGAATGTAATGGAAATAGCTGCATATATTGCAGAGCTTGTTCAAGTAAAGGCAGAAGAACTGGAGTTAGAGATTTTGGACCTTCAGGGTGATATTATGTTAAAATCCTTAATATCAGATGATGACTTCTGGAATACAGTGGACGGAAAAAAGTTTCCATTTTAAAAAAAGCGGGATATAAGATTAAATTATTTTTTGGTTCTAAATACCTTTGTGAATCATTATTTTCAACAATGAATTCAATAAAATCAAAATATAGATTTCGACTCACCGATGAACATCTTTATGATTGTTTGTTTACAGGAACGCCATCATACTCCCCAAATTATGAGGCACTGGCCAATAAAATGCAATGCCAAAGATTACACTGACTTATATTTATTTTATATAATAGAATATAAACAATAATTTAAAAAATATTTTTTTGTGTATTATTTTTTACCAATTTTTCACAATTTTTTTGAAAAAAAATATGTGGTGCGGGCCGTCCTAGCGATATTTTAAATTGTGCTCTAAGGTACAAAAAGGTTGATAACCCCTGACCTTTTCTATTGTTAGCCAATTACAAAACATCTACGGTCAAATCAATACAATACAATAAATTTAAAAATATATTTTTAAAATTTTTTAAATAGTCGAATTTATTAAATTTTTATTAATGCGATGAATTACCGGTTATTCGGGCAGGCCAAAATAAACCATCAGTAATTTCGGTTTTTACCAGAAATGATTTTATCACGAATTAAGGACAGATACAGGCATATTATAACGATGGTTTATTGTGATATGCATGCGGAATCGAATTTGATAAGATCTCGGACATAATATCGGCATTACAACCAGTAAAAGTAGTTGTAGAAGCTCTGTGTCGTGAAGACATAAATCTATATACAGCCGACATAACATTGAAATTTATGCTTGATGAACTGTCTAAATTCAATTCTTTTTAAGCCATGGAGCTTAAAGAACAGCTAATAATTCGAATAAAGGAAAGAAGAACGATATATTCCGATGTGATTAATTATCTTAGTGATCCTGATACAATTAATGATTTTGATACATGTGGAATATTTAATATAACAAATAAACTTCTCACAGACAGGTAAACCAAATATTACAAAAACGTAATTTAACTTAACCAAGCTTTATGTGGCAAATAAAAGATTATCTGATCTCCCATTCCCATATCTCAGTTAAACAAAAAGGACAAACATATAAGTGCATTTCATGACATTGTTATTTTCATGAAACGGATTTTAAATTATTTACGATTTAGGATACTGTTTTTAGAAAAAGTAGCCACATATACATAGTTATTTTATTTATTTTAATTTACCGGTAATGGGTGAAATTATTTACCGTTTGATATTGGAATTACAAAACATCTACGATCAAATAGTTACAACATGAATATATATTATAAATTCAAATTTGTATACATAATTAGATGATACATAAATAGATAAGCCTATTCAATTTTATTAAAACATTTATTTCACCGGTTAACACATGTTTTTCAAAAATAATAGAAAATTTAACATCTCAAATATTAGTATGAGTTTAGTTTAGTTTCTAAACAACGATTACCCGAGTATCGAGTACTTGAAAAATGGAAGAGTATTTTCGAGTATCGAGAGAAAATATTGACTTTTTAAAAGTTAATTGACAAAAAAGATTGATTGAAAGACTGAAAATGAAATATCTCGTAATATACTGTCCATCAAGCTGTTTAAATGCACGAAGGATGTGGAATTAACAGTGAGACATGTATTCAATGCAATTAATACCAGTAGAATTGTCAAGCAAAGATTTGAAGCGGCCAACAGAAATTTCCGTATGACCGCTTATGTTTACGATGCGGCCACTGGATACGTGGATACGTGAGAACCACTGATTTAGAAACTGTGCAAAAATATAATCGGCTATATTTGACAAAAGATGAGTGTCAAAATATCTTGAATTAAAAAAAAAACTCTTAATACAGCCAAAGTTTCAATATTTCCGAAATAAAACACTTCCCATAACAGTGTACCTCAAATAAAGCTCAAACTTTGAAAACATTCTTTTTTCTACTGAGAAATTTAAAATACAGGTGACTTAAATCGAGTTTCCTGCTCAAGACATGTTAGCAATTTTTCCTCCAACTAAATCAAACTTGTATAACCTTTAAACGCCCGTGCATTTTTTGCGAAATATCCGCGCGACCCGTTGCTCTTATAAAAATAATCATATCTCTAAAACCAGTCACTCTATATGGGTAAAATAAAAAGCTTTAGCAAAATAAAAGATTGCTTATAATTTGCGAACAAAAGCCAGCACCACAACTCGTACGCTTTCTAATTCTTTAAGTAAAAAAATAAACGAATCTATTTTAGCTACAGCTATCTTGAAGAAAAGAATCGGTCACCCCATAGGATAAATTTCTAGGTATGGAAAAAAAGTCTGTACCTCCATTGAACTATATTGTATGGTGTGAATAAAACTTATGTATTACGTTGCGCCGGATGTAGCACAACGCATATCCCAAGAGTCAACCTTTTAACGCACGATGTTTATATTCCTCATTATGACAAAAATATTTAACAAAATCAAAAAATAAAATTATGGATCGGTATCTCAAAGATATTATTTATGAAAGCTAATATTCATATGTTGAAAACTATTATCATAAATCAGTGTAATCTGATAGCGAAGTGCACCATAATCACTGAGACCGTAGGGCTTTAAAAGGTTAAATGATAATGCATGTCAGATAACAAATATTTATACAAAGAGTGTATTATGAGAACGGCTTGCAATTCGACAAGTATTTATAATCACTGTTGGTTGCATCAACTGTATTTATATTGTAATATGAATCACACATGTCGATAGTAATTGGATAAACAGATTGCTTCTCATTCGGGAAAGAAGAAATACATACAATCATACCTGACATTATTTCATTGATTAAAAAGCCTTGTAGAAATGTATGTTAACTGTCATATTTCCACCTTGATTTTTGAAAATTAGCTATCGAACGAAAGCTCAAATGAAGAGTCTATTTTTTACACCGCCAATTCCTATAATGCAAATAAAATTTATCTTTTTTAAATGTCGTATAAAAAAATAAAGAAACCAAATTAAACAATATAGGTAATACATAATTCAGGAAATATGGTTAGTAAAAGAATGTTGGGTGTTCCAAGCTCGATGGCTTTTATATACCGTTCTTTTTTTTTAACCATGTCCGCTCCCAACTTGGAGCATATGGAGTCCTCACGGAGTTCATCTCAACATATATTTTTTTACGCGTCTCTCTTTAGGATCGGAAAGGTGAGAGGGGATTTTTAACAACACAGACACCCATTGCCACTGAGCAGAATAGATGTATCGACTGAAGAAATCTGCTCGTACCGGGAATCGAGCCCGGGTGGTCTGACACGGTAGCCAACGACATTGACCACTGCTCCACGGAACGGGCATACCGTCATTTTAGGACACGGTAATTTTGTTTGTCGACTTTTTTTTTTACGAAAATGTAAATATAATGTAACACAGTGTAAAGAACACGAAGTAAATTAAAGTAATATTTCTAATTGAAAGTAAGTTGACTTGCTGTCTCAAAAGAAGTTTAGTTGACTTGAAAAGTGGTGCTAAAATAACGTAGTTAATTATTATGTCGCCAAAAATAAATTCTCCATTGACGCTGGAACTTTGAATTTTCTTCCGCTGTGCTTTTATGTATACTTTTGTCGGTAGAGGCACGGAACGGAGGCTGGAGTAATTTTGTCACTGTCAGAATGTGCAGTCATTGCTAATTGGAGACTTTATGAGGGCGCTGGCATCCTTCACACTGTCGTCCTATCGTATCCTTAGTTTTCTTAATGGTCCCCCTGAATTGTCTTCGAATACTCTTTTTGATGCATGTTTCTTGAACACGATGGTTTTGATGCATAATATTTATACATACATTGATATTGCATACATTGAAACGAAAGTGTATTTCGCGTTTTACATATGTTTATATCTGTGTAAAATGTGACGACACCATCTTTTTCTGCTTATTCAAGTAAACTTTGGTATAATCGTAAAAAAATTACTGTCTTCACTCTTTGCACTGCGCAACATAGTATTTTTGATGCAATTATGATAGAGTTTTTTTTTAAATGATGATTCATGAATTATTCACCGTAATTTGCGTTGATTAATTTTTAAGACAAGTCCGCTTCGAATATGTAGCATACGGACTTACAACACATTTCTTTCGGCTTATACGAGGCCAAAATGATAATTCCACCATTCTTGAGAATGTTTCTGATAATTTTTGAGGAATCCTGAACATGAGTTGTTTGTGTTAATTCAAGGAGTAGAACCAGCTTGCTAATGGAGATGCCACCGGGAAGAGCTTTAATGATTTTTAACGGAATTGCTTCGGATGTCGTCATATTTCACAGTGACGAGAGTGAGTTCAGACGAGTACTATGTTTTTAATGATTTTTTAACGGAAACTGCTTGTTGTCGTCATATTTTCAATGTATTTTTTTCACTTTTAACTTTAAACTATGTGATTTTTTCACAAAAGCAATAAACTTTTAAAAATGTAACACCGAGTCCATTGAAAATCACTTCCTTGTTGAATTGATCAGCCGATCAGCCCTTGTGACTGGTGACTCAAATGACCGACGCGACTAATAAGTTTTGTCACGTGATCCCTTATGTCTATTAGATCCCTTAGTATTACATGAGATACCATTTGGACCAAGATAACTGCATTATCTTTAGAATTTTATGACGTAACCTTTTGCTTCGGCACCAAGCCAGTGGACATGGCGCGGCTGGCGATTTATCACCTGGTTCAATTGACTGTAAACAGTGTGGTGTACATTGCCAACTATTTTATCATAGACTCTTTTTGCGACTGAAATAATTATTAATATAAATAAGTTGTTAGACCATAACAAACAGCGCACTCTATCGTTAAAAGTAGAGGTCTGTGCTTGGCATGTACTGTGTAAGTTTCATAAGAGCTAAAATCAGGGGTTTCCAAACTTTAAGCTACTACGCCTCCCTTAAAAAAAGTGTTTCAAAAAAAGTAAGAAAAACTTTTTTTATATAATTATTATTATATATATCGTACATAAACATATATATAATATGTAATTATGGTAACCCTAAATGTGCATATTCATTCTGTTTTAGTGACGATACAAATATTAAAAGTAAGTTACGAGGACTGATTGTAGACACAGTTCTAAGCGACGTTATGGAATAACTGGGCAGGAAATCGCAGTATATTTTGTCAAAAAGATTTGTCACTGAAGTCGTCGTGAAATCATTGTGTACTGTGGATAGAGAGGACTGGTATAAAGCCACCTACGTCACATATTCATATTTTGAGCCCTATATACAAGACGTAAATATGGCAAATATCCATTATGTAAAACCTAAACTACAAACACATACGAAATTAAATTTAGAGAAAACAAACGAGGACTTACTGTAAGCCAAAATTATATGTGACGTTTTGGAAGAGCTGGGCAGGGAATCGTATGACGTTGTTAAATTATCAGTCAGTGAGACGTCGTCGTTGAAACATTGTGTACTGTGGATAGAGAGGACTGGTCCGCCACATATTCCTATGTTGTCCCATATATACAGGACGTAAACATGGCAACCCTAGATATGCATATCCATTATATTTGAAGGACGATAAAATTAAAAAAAAAAAAAACGATGACTGATTGTTAGCCAAATTTATAAGCGACGTTATGAAAGAGCTGGGCAGGGAATCGTATGACTTTGTTAGGGTGAAGTCGTCGTTGAAACATTGTATACTACTTAAAGTTAAGTTCGGCGGATGTATTATGGTAATTATTTTTTTCCATATTATAAACTTCACTCGTGTTGTTTAAACACTTTTTAAAATTCAAAATGAAAATTTTATCGTTTGTGGTGGTGGTGGTGGAAAGTCTTATAACTTTATAGAAATTGGATGAGAAATCTATTTGAATTTAGAACGAGCGGAGAAAATTCGCGCGAGAAAATAAAGTGAACGTCGTAAAACAAAAATAAAATCAAAGGCGGGCAAGTTCAAAACGGTTTAATGATGGCCCGAATTTCAAAATGAAAGAGTGTAAGCATTTTAAAACGTCGCTCTGTTACACTGTCCAACCGTGCGCCGTAAAAAGAAAAACTAACGGAAGAGCGGAAAAGCACCTTGGGCGGGCAGTTAATGCGATGGTGTTAAATTTTAAGCGAGAGAGTTTATTCTCGCTCAAAGCTATGCGTGCCTGCCCTCAAATCTTTTACTCTTTAGATCAGTGTTCCCCAACCTTTTTACATCAGCGGACCGGTAGAAAAGGAAAAAAAGTCTCGGACCACTAATACTGAAATAAGAATGATTTTTTCTTTCATATTTTTTCAATTAAGAATTTCGACTAAAGGTGGTTGATGGAATTTGAATCGTTTGAATTTTTTCCTTTTCCATGGGTTTTGTCGCTCACGACCCGGGTTTCGTCTTTCGTCATCTTCAGGCATTTCAACCGTACGTTCAAGTGTAATCTAAATAAGTCATTTATTTACTCAGAGATTTAATAATTGAATAAAAACCATATCGTAATTTAGTTCATTAGGAGTGAAGTTGCTTATAAAATAGTTGTACCTTACATAAATTTGTATAGTTTTTTTTACTATTATAGACCGCTAGTAACGTTCTCCATTTTTTCGATCTTCAGCATCGACATCTTCAGGCATTTAAAATGCACGAATGTACTTGAACTGACGCTTAGTATACAACTGTTTGTATACAAAAAATAAAAGTACACTCAAACCTCTTTTGTGCGGTAGATGCGTTCCGCGGTAAATCGCACCAAAAAAAGCTATGATTTTCATAGAAAAAGTGAAGATGCGTTCCATGGATTTAAAAAACCGAATTTCTTTGAAAATGCTTTATAAAATATACCCAAAACCGCACAATTTTTTTTTATAAAAAATAGGAAAACAATAAGGCATAAAAAATACGATAAAAATCTTTATTTATGTACTTTATTTTATTAAAAATAACATTTTAAGGATGTCTCACATAATTGGTAAAATTTTAAGAATGTCTGGAAACTCTAATACCAGACATCCACTAGAGAAAAAACAATTATTTTAATTACCAACCATCATCGCTGTATGACAATTTTCGTTGCGATTTTCGATATGGCTCAAAATCGCTCTCTTCTTCGGAAAACCGCATAACTTTAAAATCGCACAAAAAAAGTCGCACAAAAAGAGGTTTGAGTGTAGATCTCTATGTTTAATTGTTGTGAACGTAATATATATGAATTAGCGAAAATTTAAATGTAAGTGAGTTTCAATAAATTATGTGGGTCAATTATAATTATCGCGTATTTTGAATGTATCGCAAATACTAATTACCAGATCAATATGGAAATGTCGTTAAATTATTCGTGGGTTTTATTCGACCTTTTATTATTGAATTGATTGATTTCAAGTGTTTAAGTTTATAATACTTGATTAAAATTTAGCATACTGTAGACTGGTGTCTCTGCGGACCACCAGTTGGGAAACACTGTTTTAGATGGTAGAAGGACCCATCTGTCAATTTGCTAAAAACAACGACTCTTACGATGGAAATACGATTTCAATTAAGCTATTAATGTATTCACTATCAATACTTGGTGGAATGGCATTATAATAAAAATAATAACACATTTTTAGTACTTATTCCACATTAAATTTTTTGGATCAGGATCCGTTTCGCTCACTAGCTGATGATAATTTAGTTCAATCATCAATAACAGTTCAATAACAGGGCTGTGGAGTCGGAGGTTTTTGGCCGGAGTCGGAGTCGTCGCGGCGTTTTGGCCGTAGTCGTATCCGTAACTTTTTATTTTTGCATTTAATATGTCAAATTTGGCTATTGGCCGGATTTGTTGGTTGGTATATAATTGAATACACATAAATAGGAAAGTCAGGAAAAAAACGTGGCGAAATTTTAGCCTTTTTTAGTCAGGAGTCGTGTTGTTGGTCAATGTTGGTGTCGGAGTCGGCGTCGTAATTTTTTTAACGACTCCATAGCCCTGGTTAATAATGCTCGCCATGAGTGAAGCCGGTCCTAATAAAATAAATTTAATTTGGAAAAATTACTAAAAATTTCTTATTTTTTTATTAAAATAGTTAATTTTCATATAGTTATTTTACATTACAAAATTTATAAATTATACGTTTATTGCTTTTGCAGTGTGAAAAAGAAAAAAAAAAATGCAGTAGAAATTGGCAAAGAAGTTTGAAAAAGAAGAAGAAAATTGATAAATATTATCATAATTATAAATACTACACCTGGTTTGCTATTAATTAGCTTAATGTTTCAAAACCTCTGTGGTTTAAGGGATTATAACTTTCCTTTTGTGTACGATGTGCCTGGTTTCAAGTCACTCAAGGTGAATATGAAACATTTTTTACATCCCCCAATTGATTATTAACGACATAACAAATTCAAAATAAGATATTATAGGGTGTAAAGGCAAATATATAAACAATATATATATATTTTAAACCATGTCCGCTCCCAGCTTGGAGCTTATGGACTCCTCACGGAGTTTATCTCAACATATGTTTTTCTACGAGAACTGCTTTTTACTCAGTTACTCAACCTCTCTTTTTCCGAAGAGAGTAGGGATGGAAAGAATACGAGGACTAGGACAGAACTAGTGATAAGCTAATTGCTGTAACTATGCGTCGCTCTTTGGGATCGGAGAGGTGGGAAGGGATTTTCAACAACACAAACAACCATGGCTGTGTTATTTTCTGAAATACAGTACAGTGAAAACCCGATTCTACGTTTTTCAAGGGACCGTATAAAACAAACGATTAATGCGGGAAAGTTTTATATATGAACTAAATGCCGGGACTATAGAAAATGAGTCGTCGTTTTGGTAATTGCTGGAGCCGGAGTCGGACTTTTTTTTACCGACTCCACATCCCTGATAAATATGGAAAAAGTTTCTCTAAAGGAAAGTTACATTTTAAAATTAGATTTTTTACCGTCAGAAACGATATGAATGAAAGACCTTGATAATTTGACTGAACGGATGTTAGAAGTCCTATACAATTATCAATCAAAAGAATTATGTTTCATGTATTGTTGAGATATTTGAATTGCTAATATTGAAAACTAATAATGGAAAACGATATATTTTACGTTACCGTTCCTTATAAAGAATATTTCAACAGATTATTTTTTTAACGAGAGCTAGCAGAAAGTAATCCGTAAGGCGTGGATAGAGATGACTGACCTAAAGCTACGTACACCATATTTTGATATTTGTATTTAAAAAAATCATTAATCGATAAAAATAGTAATGTCGAGTTATAAGAATAATGTAATAATGGAACATGAATGTGAGCTTTCTTAACAGCATACTCAATCGGCCACGGTGATCAAAATTATATATTAATGGTAAACAGTAGAGAATAGGTTGGCAGTTTTTGTTTTTTTACTGGTTTAAGTATTGTATGTAATATATTTATTATTGATTGATGATTAATTTTGTGTTCAGCTTTCGTTAATTGTCTTACAAACAAAGCATTCTTTGAGCTTCATGCGAGATTCCCCATCTCAAGTGATTCACTTTGGATTACAGCACAGTGACTGTACCTTGCTTTAAATTCTGTATAATTGCTTTATTTTATTTTTCAGGATTTTGTTTACAGAAATTACTAACAAATATATTGTTAAAATAAAGCATGTACATATGAAGCAAAGAAAAGTATAGTATTGTGATGTTAAAGATGTATTGAAAACAAGAAAGATTGCTGTAATATCGAAATCAATGTTTGAGTCCTAAAACGCATTGATAAATAAAAAATAAGTACTATCTACGGACAGAGTTTATCCGAGAACTGATGCCGATAATTTTCGCATTGGTTAACTTAACGAACGAAGATGGTATTAAAAACTGTTAATAGAAATAATTTTAGTTGTATCGGCTGATGGCGTTTGACGGGACTTTGGGTGTCAATATTGCTGGCTTCGGTCGTGGCACAGATTTACAAATTGATTTATTGATTTATGAATAATTCTGTTATGAAAAGCTGCATCAAGTGATTATATACCATGTATATGCACTAGTGTGCTTGAAACAATGAGTAATACAGTTTTTCTCATATCCTCTCACTTTTCAGAGCATATGGCCGCCACACGGTGCTTCCAAGATTCCCTGTCACTTTTTAACCTCTTTGTTTCCCTAGGGCATCACAGCGTCATGTAGAGTCCGCTGAGTACATCTTATGGATGGTGATTAGCGGTCTTCCAGGTCAACGGAACCCTTCCGGTTGATAGAAGAGACATGCAGGATTCAGGCTTCATTGAGGCATCCGCAGCACATGTCCAAGCCTGGCCAATCTTCGCCTTTTTATTTTGGACGTTAAAGTCGAGTATAAAGAATCAATTATTCAATATAAACGATCAATACTTTTGTTATTTCCATTTTTCTTTCTATAAGATGTGGAATATTCGTATTCAAAATTAATATCATGTGAACATATTTAATTATTTTTTCTAGTTACAGCGGTTGGACTAGAGTGGCTGCATATTTTTTAATCGCGCAGCATTGGTTGTGCTCGCATTTTCAAGTTTGCGAAGCTTTTTGGCAAAGTTTCAAATATGTGCGTTCGCACTTTGCCTACGAAGGTTAGTATCGTCAGGTATCATAAAGCAGCTTACCATTAATGTGTTTCGCTTGAATCAGGGGTCGCCAAACTCTTAATACAAAAAACCACAACCAGCAGAACGTTGATCACTTTTTTATGCCCTAACAAACTATTTTCACAAAAACACTACAAATCACAGTCCTGTAACCGAGTGATGGACGCATGAAGACGTTCGTCCTATTACGACGTGGACACCATATGGCTAGGGTTTACAATCTCAGACCAAAATTATGATCCCGGAATTCCGGGATCTCAATTAGTCGACCTCGGGATCCCGCATCGGGTCCAGGGATTTGGAAAGTTTTATGAATGGTCGATTTTGTGATTCTTTTTAAATTTTTTCATTCTTATTGTTGTAAAATGATGGCACTTTAACGGATATAAATGAGTTTTTTATTGACGACAAATTCATCACCATCTAGGATGTTAGGATCAATTGTAAAAGGTATTTCAATAGGGACGCTCAAAATATGTTACTTTGTCCTGCTGAGTAGATTATTCATTGTTTAGTGGCCAAATTTGAGTCAACCAGTTTGGTAAATAATCGGCCAACACCTACCTGTACGTCATCAAAATACAATATCTGGTGAAAACATTGCTGCTGTGTGTCAAAGTGTACAGGAAAACCCAAGGCAGCTTATTTCTCGTTGTTCACAAGAACTTAGCTTTTCTGCGACTTCAACTTGGCGAATTTTGAATCGGGCCTTATGTTTGCACCCGTATAAAATCCAACTAACCAAGGAACTTCAGGTAAACGATCACAGACAACGCCTGATTGGGTTCTGGAGCAGTTGGAAGTTTACCCAAATTTGTCAAAAAAGTCAACTTTAGCGACATGGCCCATTTTATAATGAATGGATATTGGCAGACTTTTGATGCTATTTTTTATATTTAATGCCGTAAAATATACTTACTAATGAAATAAAAATTTTGTCGAAATCTCAGAAACAACTTGTTTTATTTACATTTCAAAACAAAGCGTCCTTATAAAAGACCCTTTATATGTATGTATACTATTTTGTATAATTTGTACACGTTTTTTACTTGTTATTATCGGCTAACAGTTCAAGTTCATTCCTGCACTTTTAATGCCTGAAGATGTGGAAGCGGAACCCGCGTTGTTAGCGACAAAACTCACGACAATTCAAACGACTTTCATACATGGACTTGTTTCCAAATGCATGGATGTGTGTGATTCTTACACCCTTTAGCGTAATTTGTACAACTCTAGATAATATCAAAATAGGATGTGCAGATATAACCTTGCACTCCGTTTCTAATTTTCCGCAACTTAAAGAATTAGCTTGCAAGTATTATTACGGTATTTTAAGCACACCATTATCACCTCAATATAATCTTCATTCAATCCGTTATTGAAAATGTTTCCAATAAATATGTTTTACAAGGTTTCTTCACATTCAATATCGTTCGAAAGCCGTAGTTTGGTGACTCCGGTTAGATTGCATGGCCGATGCTCTGGATTCGTCTATTAAAAGGAAAGACTGTAATACACAATTTATTTTATTATTCACACAAGAAAACAATCCAGTTGTACCGGCGAAATAGTTTTACACGGAGATGTGGTAAGGACTCGAAGTAATTAAACACCGAGAACTATATATTTGTTATTATATACGTATCTTAGTGTACTTTATATGAAACAGTCTTAAGAGAAGCCTGATGAACAAAATTTGATATACAGTAGAACCTCGATTATCTGGACTAATTGGGTATAAAGATAGTCCGGATAAGGAAAAATCCGGATAATCGAAAAAATTTACAGTAAAAGTATATTCAGTATAAATCATGGACTACTTGTTATTCAGTTGCTCAACCTCTCTTTTTGGAAGAGAGTAGGGATGGAAAGGATATGAGGACCAGGAAAGGACTAGTGATTAGCAAATCGCTGTCACTATACGTCTCTCTTTAGGATCGGAAAGGTGGGAAAGAATTTTCAACAACACAAACACCCATGCCTTTGAACAGATTTATCTACTGAAAAAATCCGCTCGTACTGGGAATACTTAGGTGGCATATATGCGGGAAAAATAAATACAGACTATGTCTGTATCCACCCTAGCAAGAAAAATAGCCAGGAAACTTAGAGCCTGGACCCAACATATCGTTTCAGTAGGAAAGAGAAACTAAAAATGTAGGGACCGGCCACACGTGATGGTTTAAAATTGTAAATGATGAATAATCAAAATTATTTTAATTTTATATTAAAATGAACTTCCACAAAGTTACCGCCGAATCTATTGGAAGTGTTGTAAATTTTCAATTAAAATTAAAATAAAATATTTTCCGTTGAGAACTTCATAATTTACACGACTATAAAAATTCTAAAAAAAACATTTATGTTTTCTCATCCAAAGAAGTCACTGTCAGGTAATCGATAGTATTGCAAACCTCATAGCGGTACAATTTATTAATGTGTACAATATAACGAATAAAATGCTGAATTTGCAGTACAAAATTACTTTTTAAATTTGGAATCTTACAGTTTCTGAAATGACAAAACAAAAGAGAGACGGTTTTGAATTGCATATTAATAAATTATCGCTGGACTGTGGTGAATTTATAAATCTTATAACAACTCTAGTAATAATAATTGACCATTGATTTATGGAGATTTTCAATTGATTGATAATGATTGATTGATGAATTATTTAATTGACTTTTCGACGTATCCTTAAATGCACTCGACATGGAACGCTGGCGAATCGTGGCAATTTAAAATTAGCCCAATAATGAATGCACTGTAATATTAATTTAATGCTCCATTTAAAATTCTTTATTCGAATTCAACGGCGTTAAGCAGTTGAAGCTGTCAAATTAATCAAAATAGAAATCACAGTTCAAACATAATGAGTAATTTTATTTATAACATAAAAATGAAGATAACTTTGTTTTCACGCAGTGTATAATAAATAGTGACAAGTATTTCGTCTCTTCGAGAAGCATCTTCAGATTTAATACCGCAAGGTTACAATACTGCTGCCGTTCCATGCAAAAAAGGCAGTAACTGAAAAAAAATATGAGAAAAATTACGTACAAGTTTAAGTATTAAGAATTTATAAAAAGCGGTTGCTGCAAAAATTAACTAATTTCTTAGTAAAAAAAACAGCTAGTAGCATTGACTGCCTCTCTGCTTAGAAAACTAGTGTTGCTTATTTTTGGCATATAATGTTTTTGAAATATACTGCTATAAAAGTGATAGCTTTCATAACATATAGCTTTCAATTTTTTTTATTAAATGGCATTCATAACTTAATTTCAGAAATTCTGCGAGCTACTGCCCTTTTCCTTGGAACGGCAGTATAAAAGCGATGTAATTTATGTTTATATCGGAGTCGTGGAGTCGGAGCTTTTTGGCCGGAGTCGGAGTCAGCGCGGCGTTTTGAACGGAAATGAATTTGAAGTCGGAAATTTTGAACTTTTTATTTTTGCATTTAATATGTCAAATTAGGCTTTTGGCCGCATTGATAGGGTTGATATTCAATTGAATACACATAAATAGGAAAATTAGGGGAAAAAAGTGACGATATTAACCTTTTTTAAGTCGGAGTCGGAGTCGTGTTTTTAGTCAATGTCAGAGTCGGAGTCGTGGTTTTGGTAAATGCTGGAGTCGCAGTCGGACCTTTTTTTCACCGACTCCACAGCCCTGATTTATATAAAGCTAAATATTATGCAATATATTTTATGTAGGAAATGTGTATTTACCAACGTATTTTATTGGAACAATATCTTCTGATGCAGCTTATCTCACAAGACATTGTTCTATGAGAATTGCTTGCTATTTAGTCATTCAACTTTCCCTCGTATCATTTTCATCCCTACTTTCATTCATCACTTTTAAAGATCAGATAGGTTGGAAGGTATTAAGTCTTTCAGAAAGAAATACTGGGTCTGGGACTCGAACCAGTGAGCACGGCAACCAGCACACACCGTAATCTCCCCGCAAGGCCCATCAATAATATTACATGTGAATTAGTCGTTGAAAAATGGGGACAAAATAGCACTTTCCTAATCGGAAATTTCCTAATGAAAATCGATGATGAATAAAAATTTTACATTAAACAAATTTTGCAGTTCAATAATCTACGTGATTGGTTACTGAAACCGGCCAATCGCATTACAGTAAATCAATTTAAATCGTTACCGAGTCTCCCGTTTCATATCGTCAATTTATCGACGCACATGCACAAGGGATAGAGACGTCACTGACTATTTCGTAGAAAGAGTGTGTCGATACTCGACCACTGCAACGGTAACGATTACAGTAACGATACATAGAAACGATATTTAATTACATTAAATCCACAATTAAATGGTAAAATTTATATGAGACACGTCTTTTAAATAATCAAACATGACAATAATATATTGTCTTTCTAAATTTGATTTTTTGGACTTATTTCACAAAAAAAATATTTAGATCACATTGGCAGCGAGGAATTCCAAGGACACAGAGAAACGATGCGTATTCCGTGTTCTGATGTTTACAAGATGTATGTTCCAGTTTTAGAGTATAATTTGATTTAATTTTTTCAAATGAAATATATGATAGATTCGATGTATTCGGCGGTAACTTTGTGGAAATAGATCCCACTGCTTACATTATTTCCAATGACAATCTTAACTCTTTCCTAATTGATTGCATCTCATTAGTTAATATTTTGTTACGCTAAAGTCATTAGTAGTATAATTATTTGTCTGCTCTGTATTGATTCTATAACCCCCTCCTTGCTTCCCGTAAAAAGAAAAAATCATAAACTCCATTTTGTAATTTTATCACTTTAAAATTTTAGAATCAATCTTGCTTTATTAACTTAAGCAAACTTTGCGAAAGTAAGTCCGAAGATGCCTCTGAAAGAGGTGAAACACGTGTCACTATTTGTAGCACTTTTTCAATATGTAGTTTTTTTATAATATATGACAATCAAACGTTGATTGGCTCAAATGATTTATGTATTCCATTTTTTTCGAGTAGTATCCCGAAGTATTGAAATACTCACTAACATTCGGTAGTATCTGCGACATGCAACATCCCTTTTGTACACCCACGCAATATAATGTCACACAACTCGCCCCCGCGCATATTCACCCACATTTCTCAATTCATTCATCTCCTAGTATTAAATTAAGATGAATTCGTTTTTTGACACCGGTGGTTTATTATAAAATCGGTATAAAGTAAGCTATGAAATAAATAGAAATAAAATTCATAGAAAATGGATCATAATTTAGATATTGTTTGAAACGGTTGCACTATTCCGAATAGCATAAATAAAAATGAAGAAATACTTGTTCTGGGTAAGCCAATTTTAAGTTTTTGTTTGATTAACCAAACATAGTTGAACAATGTTTCATCATCTAAGAAACAATAAATTTTATCCGTTCCTGTTAAAAATATAGCTCAAATTTATTATGTTTGAATTCGTGCATGATTTTTGATTCATATGTAGAGGTATATATTTTAAATAGAATATAAATTTCATAATGATTGTTTTCGAAGAAAGCTGAATCTTATTTTAGTGACAACCGATAAAACAAAAAATAACAAAACATTTGTCCGCAACATTGTATTAAAAAATAATATTAAAAAAAATCTTACCAAACAATATTTTTACTAAGATCAGGACCGGTTTCGTTTTTATTGTTTATGTAAAGATAATATTAAGTTAAATCATTGTACGTATTACTTTATTGAGTCAAGCATTATATTCTTACATGACTGTAATTTTGGATCAATAACAGTTCATAAATAAGCTGCATACTAAAATTAAAAATACATTTCACTCATTCCACATGATATGCATTAAGATCAGAGCCGGTTTCACTCGTCGATGCTTTCGATTCGCGAGACCGGTCCTGATCTTAAGAAATCTCATGTGGAATAATTAAAAAAAATAGTTTTTGTTTTAATGACATTTCACTGACATGCCGGGATTAACAATTATTCCCCCTCCCCCCCGAATGAAGATATATCAATTGCTGCCAAACTTTTAAAGCACTATTTCATCGTAATATTGATTGTAAGAAAAACATCTGTTAATTACAATCTATATCCCAAGAACACTTTGATGACAAAATGTAAAGCAAACGTATGCAGTCAACAAAAGTGTTTTCGTGCTTCAGTTCTGGGAGGAGAAAAGCGAAGAATACAAAACACGTGCATGACATCTTGCGTGCATCCTTGCAATTAATTCGATTGAAAAATGGATCGCATGTGAACGCTGATGAGTAGCTAATTAAAGTTAGTGGAGATTCGAACCGGATGTTCGCCGAAGTTACCTCTGTGAATTTCTACATTATCGATAATCGAATTGGACGCTCCGTTGTACTGATTTCTTCTTCTATTTTTATAATTATTTCCGGAAAATTGCGTGGTTGTTTTGTTGGACTATTTTGAGTTTCATTCATGAATTAATACTAATAGACGTTGCCAATAATGTTGTACAAAAATACAGGTGGAAATTATAAGAACGGAGTTTGGGAAAAAAGTACAAAACGTGTTAGTTACATCGTTCATAAGAATTGTCTTAATAAATGTACACGGTTTATTTTGATCACGCCAAAGTGACGGGTATTTTTTTTATTGTGATAACTAATATTATAAGAAAATTTAAGCACAATTTTCGACTTGATTTTGAAAAGGTTCTAACTGCTGTTGACACTGTTTTGAGATATGAGCGTTTGAAGTTTCGATTGATTAATATTGCAACAATGAGCAGGTAAAAATGTTTTAATTTACTTATTTTAAGCATATTAATAACTATTGCTGTAAAATAATGATCTTAAAGATCTAATAATGAAAATAAAGATGACAATCTTAGAACTTTGTCAAATAAATTTAGTAAAAAAAAGTGCAACTCCGTTATTCAACCATAGATAATTCTGAAATTCATATACATATATGATAGAATTCGGCAAATAAAAGCTTTGCGTCTGGTCCATGGCGCAGTGTCAACGGTGTTGACTTGCGTGTCGAACCGCCCGGGTTCGATTCCCGGTACGAGCGGATTTTTTCAGTCGATAAATCTTTTCAAAGGCATGGGTGTCTGTGCTGTTGAAAATCCCTTCCCATCTTTCCGAGCCCAAAGAGCGAAGCATAGTGATAGCTATTAGCTAATCACTAGTCCTCGTATCCTTTCCTTCCCAACTCTCTTTGTAAATGAGAGGTTGAAAAACTGAGTAACAAGCAGTTCTCGTAGAAAAAATATATGTTGAGATAAACTCCGTGAGGAGTCCATATGCTCCAAGATGGGAGCGGACATGGTTAAAAAAGTATTATGCAAAAATGTCAATTAGAACCTTTTCAAAGTAAGATTTGTTAATTGTAAGTTCTTGACGAAAATACATTTGATTTAAAACAACGATCAGTACCGGTTCGATACATTTCAATGAACAGAGATATCACTTCTGTTTCTTGAAAAAATCGGTAAATTATGGATCACGGGACAGAATTTTTGTAAATATTTATGAAAAATAAGCACATTTAATGAAATGAATGTAAGGCTTACGATTTATTTTGAAATGTTTCGTCTTTAATTTTTAAATTTATTATAATAGAAGATTCTAAAGAATACTTCGCAATAAGTATGAAATCGAGTAGTTATAATTTACAGGAGCAAAAATGCAAAAACAAACTATGCGAATAATAATATTATACAGATAGAGACAGTAACATAAGATTATTATTTGTTTAAAATAAAAAGAATAATTTTATTATAGGCTAATATTAAAAAACAAATTCTTCTTTCAGAACTCATACAATAATCAGTAATATTCTTCAGATTTAATCATTTTGATTCCACATTTTATAATAATCCACAAGAACTCAAAGAGTAAAGTCAAAACATAAAATTATAAGCCAGTATGTATAAATTTTTTGAGCTTAGCTCGAGAGGATTGGGATTCCGTCCCGTGACCATATATCCATAATTTACCAAAAAATCCCTTGACTCAGGATTTCACTGTACTGGAAAACGATTTCATGTTCCGTTTCAAACAGATACTGTGATAACTTCATGTAGATTTATCAATAAAAAGTGTCCTCAATAAACAATTTCCGGTAAAACTCGCGAAATTCATGCCGGATATCCTGCCAGTACAAACAAAACGAAGGGGAGAATTCAATTATTTTTCATTGCATTTTTCAATTAAATCCGCGGGAAAAATGTTGATTGAGTATGCCGCATAAAGTTAAACTGGGAAAGCATTACTTGGAAAAAATAATGGCATTTTTATTGCCTTTAAGTCCATGAAACGGGGTAATTTTAACGTTTTAATGTCGCAATATAGCCTTGGGCCGACGGAAGAAAAAGTAAACCTCGATGCTCACTTGAAAACAAATTTTAGAATAATTTTATTTATATTTATTGGTAGCAGTTGATATTATTTATTTATTGAATAATAATAAATATAAAATTTAAAATAACTCTTATCATTATTCAACGTATTGTGCTACTAGCTGTGACACGTGTTTCGCCTCTTTCAGATGCATCATCGGACTTACTATAGTAAAGTTTGCTTAAGCAATGAAGCAAGATTGATTCTAACATTTAAAAATGATAAAATAACAAAACGGAGTTTGGTAATTTCCCTTTTTACGGAAAACAAGGACAATCAAATATAGAATCAAAACAAAGCAAACAAATAATTATACTACTAATGACGTAAGCATTACAAAATATTAACTAATGAGCTGCAATTAATCAGATAGGTTTGGGCTACACCTTCTGAAACCTTCTAAATTTTATAATAAAATGAATTTCCATAAAGTTACCGCCGAATCCATTGAAAGAATTATAATTAACTTAGTAGAGCTGCTTTATAATAATTATTTCGTCAACAGAGTAGTTCTAAGGATGGCGTGATGCCGAAATAGCTATCAAACATATTTTTTAATTTTATGGAACTAAATAACCGAACGCAATGAAAGCGTTAAAGAAATGCGTTACTTTCTTTGTAAAATTACGTTTTGAATGAATTAAAGATAGTTAGTAGTATGAACACATTATATATACATATTAAAGTACAGTAAGAATATAAAATACTTTTAAACACTTAATAATTATTGTTCAATGTCATTTTTAGCGTCATGACACCATGTCTTAGAACAAGGGTGGCCAACGCGGGGCCCGCAGGCCACGTGTAATTAGTACCATTTATAAAACGCGGAGCATATTCACACATTTTTTTCTTTTAGTGTACATAAAACCAATTTTCTATAAAAGTAAATTTCTCAAAAATAAGCCTGTATCGTCAAACTATGACTAGGCGTGTCGACGACATTAGAAACCATATTGAAGATAATTGGAGAAATCGAATAACCAAGTTCATATGTTATGCTCTAGCATTGGATGAAAGCACAGACCTACCAGATACTGGGAAAGTGGCGATTTTTATCAGGGGTGTTGATGGTTATCTGAACAAAATAGAAGAATTAGCGGCACTGTATCCACTTAAGGACACAACTTTTTCACGAGATTTGTTAGGAGCTTTTACATCGACATTGCATCGCTTTTCGTTATAACTCAATAACCTATTGGTCTTAACAACATATGGTGCTCCGGTCTTAACAACATTTGGAAAACTGTCTGCGTGTAGCAACAACATCAATCGTTATGCACATTGATGAACTTAGTTCTGACAAACAAAATCAGACGACTGACTAAAATTTATTATATTTTGATTATTTTTTTATTTTTTTTGTATTGCGTAACTCTAATATAATAAATATGTTTGATTCTCATTTTGTAATATCTTCTTAAAAAAAAACGATATATTTCCCGTTTGCTATGTTAAAATTTTTTTTTTGTTGTGTGGCCCGATGGGAAATCTCATTTCTAAAATTTGGCCCGGCTGCTGAAAAGGTTGGCCACCCATGTCTTAGACATTCATTTAATTATACCATTTATAAAACGATTATTGTTTTTAATATTTAATTTGACCTCATGTATTGATGTTTCAATTTGGTTGATAAGTTGGCATACTATAAGCAAGGAATAAAAATTGATTTCTCAGTAGAAAGCGATTGCTTCAAATTTTCAAAGCAATAACTACATGCTCTGTTTAATTAGAATTTGTATTTCAGGGCAAGTGACAGAGTTGTGATTTTGGGAAAGTGACAATCTATAAATGAGATATTTTACAAAAAAAATGATTTCGTAAAATTCATAAATTCATCATTCGGTTGAATAATGCCTCCCTTGTTATATTGTTTTATTAATTTTTACAATCTGACATCTTTAACAGTTCACTTGTTTGTGCGGCAGCCGTTAATACTAAACAAATGTTCTCCCCTCTGACATAATAATCCACTTACCGCACTTAGCCCACTTGTCAGTCTATATAAAAATAATGAATTAAAAAATTTCTAACTCTGGCAATCTTTTTTTCTGTGGGCGTCATTCAGGACATTCTCACAGCGCCACTCTTTCGAGTGCATACGTAGCGTGGTCAGTCTGTAGCAGTATGGTTGTGTTAGATGTAATCTTTTTAAAAAAATTAATATCGATAAATTTAAATACACAATGAAAAAGAGTATTGAAATAAAAATGAATCTGTATTTTCTTGTCATAATTGTATAGAATTATTATGTTCCTCGACTTCTCGAAAAAAAGGCATTGCCTCAAATATATATCTACGCTCGCCAAAACTGCTATTCTATTTTAGATTCATTATTAAATTGCAATTAAAAAAATGAAAAGAGCATTTAAGTAGAAGTAAATTTAGTTTTGTTGTCATAATTGTATCGAATTATTATGTTCCTCGACTTTTTAATGAAAGTAATTGCCTCAAAGATATATCATCAGGCACTGCCAAACTTACACCTTCGTGATAATATTTTTTTTTCGTCATTATAAACAGAGCACTTACGTAGAAATATTTTGTTTTTTGTCTGCCAAGCCATTATTATATAGCAATTTAACAAAATAAAAGAGAGCATTAAATTAGTTTTTTTTGTCAAAATTGCAAAGAATTATTATGTTCCTCGACATTTAGGAAATAGTCATTCCTTCGAAGAGATACAATCAGGCGCTCGCTAACACGTCCGGGTGGGTAAATTATGGATATATGGTCACGGGACAGAATCCCAATCCTCTCAAGTTAAGCTCAAAAAAATTATACATACTGGCTTATAATTTTATGTTTTGACTTTACTATTTGAGTTCTTGTGGATTTTTATAAAATGTGGAATCAAAATGATTAAATCTGAATTATTATTTGTGTAGTTTGTGGTTGCATTTTTGTTCCTGTAAATTAAAACAACTCGATTTCATACTTATTGCGAAGTATTGTTTAGAATCTTCTATTATAATAAATTTAAAAATTAAAGACGAAACATTTCAAAAAAAAATCGTAAGCCTTACATTCATTTCATTTAATGTGGTTATTTTTCATAAATCTTTACAAAAATTCTGTCCCGTGACCATATATCCATAATTTACCTCCGGGTGTATGACTTTGCAAAACTCATAGTATAATACAATGTTGCACATTACAATAAAAATTATCACACCATTTGCAAATTCGCTAATAGTTAACATAAACTTATCAATTGTGAAGATGGAAACTTGGCAGACTGTTTGGCGATAATTTAAATATTCCTAGAAATTTGCATATGGACGTTTGTCATTATCACGTCTCTGATTAATATTGACACAATATATTGGCGAATCTATTGTCGACAAAACGTGATTTCTACCAACACCCAATTCACACAGCTCAGACAAATTAACTATTTTTAACTTGAGGCATTATATCTAACAATCGATTGCGCCGCGACCTATAGGTGAGTAAGTGTGAGTTTTTCGATCAGGACCAGTTTCACTCGTCGCGAGTATTACTGTATTTTATAAGACAGATCGGGTCCACCACCCTGTGCCCTGAATTTTCTGATTATGTTTTATTTCTGTAAGCCCACCGACACAAGGCAATTATTTTTTTAATCTTAAAATTTTTGCAATAGATAGTTTTCAATTTAAATTAAATTTAGCATGGAGGAATATATTCATTCGGTGTCGGTACTTGCGCTAATATAGTCTTTTAAGCTGTGTTAAACCAACAAAATCAGACCAAAAAAATAATGAAAATTAATCAGTACTTTTTTTAAAACCGTGCAAAAAAAAGAAGGATCGGATGTGCTTATAATAACACATTCTACATACTGTATTACGTAAGAGATAAGGTCATACGATAACAATAAAATAGAATTAATATTATTTATTTACTATCACCGTCGGAGTCTCAAACTTCTGATTAAAAATAGGCATGTATTTAATGGGTCAGTAACTAATTCAAGTTTTGGTTAGTTAAAAAAATAAATGGTCAGTTAAAAATCAAAATGGCCAGTTAATAACATAAACGGTCAGTTGTCATTGTATCAGTGTGAATGTGGTCAGTTATTAAATAAAACGGTCAGTAAAATATTTTAATGGTTAATTATTTATTAAAAATTGTTAGTATTAAATTTAAATAGTCAGCTTTTTTTAAAAAATGATAAGTCTTAGTTTGACAGCTTGTGAATTTTATCAAATATAGTCGTAATAGGCAAATTTATGTATGTCATGATCTTTTTATTTTAACTAACCATTTATTATTTTAACTGACCATTTATTATTTTTAACTGACCGTTTTAAGTATTTATTACTGACCGTTTTACGTATTTATAACTGACCATTTATCGAATTAAAAACTGACCAAATAATTAGTAGTCTTAAAAATATATTCACTTTTTAGGTGTTCACTGTCAATACTTGGTGGAATGGCATTACGCTTAATGCTCGCCGTGAGCGAAACCGGTCCTGATCTAATAAATTTTATATGGAAAAAGTACTAAAAATTTTAGATGACAATGCTCGCCATAAGCGAAACCGGTCCTGATCTAATAAATTTTATGTAGAAAAAGTACTAAAATTTTTAGTTGACAATGCTCGCCATAAGCGAAACCGGTCCTGATCTAATAAATTTTATGTAGAAAAAGTACTAACAATGTTTTATTATTTTTATTAAAAATACATTCATTCGAATAGTGGCTAGTAATTTTCCTTGGGATTTTTTTATTTCGATGTTTTCAGAAAACTTAATCGTATCCCGTGGATTAGATATTTAATATAAAACCGAGTGAGACAGACTGATCAACTTCAATGCGTCTGAAAACTGAAGAGTATCGCAGTACCTCTTTCGTTATATATTAACGTTGCTTGCCCACGTTTTTTTCTGCTGATAATCTACAAATACCCCACTTCACAGAAAATAACGAATCTCCACTTTTAATCCGAAACCAGGAACCGCTTACTTGGGTATTTTCAACAGATAAGATGCTTAAAAAGATGGCGTTAACGAATTATCATTTTGGTTATATTGACACAGTTAATTTCAGCGCGCCCTTATTCACCCCCTTGCCGGGAGGTGTGAGTTTGGCCGTACTAGAGACTCCAATTCGAGTATCGAGTACTCGATACTCGAGTATACTCGTCCATTTTTCAAGTTTTCGATACTCGAGTAATTTGAAAAATACTCGAGTAATACACGCACTTTATAAATGAAGAGTTATTTCCCAATTTTTTTTTTTATATAGTGGACAGAAAAACTATATTGCACTATTTAATTCAATGTTAACTTTTAAGCCGACGTCTACAGTAACAGAGAGAGTTTTTTCTACTGTGGAAATAAAAAAAAACAAAACTTTGAACCAAATAAAATTTTGAGACGTTAAATTCTCTATTACTTTTGATATATGTTTCATTTATTGAAATAAATTTATTTATTGAATAAAATAAGCTTACTTATTCATTTATCATCTATTTATGTACAAAAATTTGAATTAATAGTATATATTTTGGTACATCTGAAACTACTCGAGTATATTCGAGTACTCGAGTATTTTGGAATTGTACTACTCGATACTCGAGTAGTTGAGATGTCGAGTAATTGGAGTCTCTAGGCCGTACTCAGTGGGCCACGATTTTTTTTTAAATAAAAATCTAAGAAATAGGTTTTTTTTTTTGTAAATATGTTAAAAGTTTATCATCAAAACTTATTACATAAATACACAGTATGTGCTTTTTTTCGGCTACTTGTTCAAAAAAAACAGCTTAAATATCACTTTCAGGGTTGCCACATAACTTCTAAATATTTGTTAAATATAAAAACATTAAATTTATATCACCACCACCCTTAAAGATATCACTGCGAATAAAAAAAATTTAACTATAGAAAATAGTCGTATTATCATGGCTTAATATAATGGTTGCAACCCTCTGCCCTCAAATGAATTCTGAAAGAGCATAAATATTTTTTGATGTCCGTTCTGACTCGGGTCTAATAGGCATTTACGCTGCGCTTCAACTTCTCACGGCGCCATTGTTGAAGCCATTGCGGCAACCTTTGATTATGAAGTAATGCTCGCCACGCTACGCCAAAATTTACGCTTGTCACTGTGGCCATAGCCTAAGTCTCATTTTTCTGTGATATAATTGAACTAAACAAAGTATGTTCATATCATCCTAAAACATATTTACATATTGTATTCATGAATAGCATTTCAACGAACAATGTGCCTGAACTGGCTACTTTGAATTACCATAATGAGTTCTTATTAGATTTAATATTAAACCTTGTCATTTTTTTAATAAGTTACAAAAATATTCATTCCATTTACGAATCAATTCATTGAAACTGGTGCGTTATTGTATTCTATAAATTGAACTTTCTCATAACTCAGGCAGTATATTTGATTTACAATTCAAGAGCCTTTGCGCTCGAACCCTTCCGCTTGGCGTGCTTAATGAGATTTTTCTTCCTGTCGTAATGTCGGAAAATTAATTGAAACTCTCCCTAGGTAGGCGGGGAAACAGAGTTGCCATAGACGACGTTAAAACACTGCAGTATACGAAAAGCAGCCTATTTGCAATCACTTTTAAGGTGTTCGTTGTCAATTTATTGATTGAGTTGGCATTTATTTGGTAGAACTCCATTATAATACGGTGAGAAAAATAAAATTGTATTTTATTCCTACAGAAATTATTTTATATATTTGTTGATAGCTATTTCGGCTTACGGTCTCGTCAGATCTAAGTTTTAAGACTGCATCAACTCATCCTTATATACAGTTGTAGACAGGGTACACAATACATCTTCTTCTCTGTTCAACCATTTTAGTTTTATATGGCAATAATAAGTTATTAAGCACATTATTTTGTCAGATTTATAAAATATTGATTTTTATTAATCTATTGGTAAATTGCACAGTAGAGAAAATAACACGCCCATGTATTTTCAACGTGTAGCCGATGCTCTAATCCAAGTGGCACTATTTTAACCTGTTGTTTGCTAGTTTCATGCGAAGACCGTCACACGCGATACGATCATCAATCGACGACAACCGTGTGCAGGGATAGCAATATCGGGAAAATCACATCCGGGATTTGGGTATTTCAATTAAATTTCAGTTTCAATTAAAAAATTTAGGTTTTCCGGTACTGAAAATTGTGCAAAATAGAAATGTAAATATAATTCATGATTTGATAAAATATTAAAAGTTTATTGAGCGTTTTATGGGTCGCCATACTCGCCAGGTCACTCCATTTCCTGTCGTTTTTGATGTCACAATTCAATATTATCTTGAATGCAATTGTACTGATGTCACATGTCATGCTTACACTCTGAATCAATTTTAACCTTATGTCAAAAGTAACCTTAAATTCTGTAAATGCTTTTCAAACACACAAAGCACGTTTTCTAACATAATACGTGGAACAAAAATGTTCGATTTAATTATATTTAAAAATGTACTTCCACAAAGTCACCCCAATAGTATGTCACGCATAAAAGTTGAATCTGTGAATTTTGTACTTAACCATGAATTTGGTGACTTACAACTTGGGTTTCAATTTTCGGCATTTTCAGGCATTTCAAGTGAATGAATGATCTTGAACTGACAGAACTGAACAGTTATGCCACATTGTTTTTTTGGCTTGTCTTCGTGTCAGAACTTTTAAAATACCCATTGATTTTTTAGGCACATGTCAAAAATACCTGTTCAATTCACGAAAAAGTATTAATAACAAAGGCATGTTGGCATAATATGATAAAGGGCGAAAAGTCGATATATCAGCCTGCGGCATTTTTGATGATTCCTTGAAAGCCGATATATCGGTTCAAGTTTATTTAAAGGGTTAATAAGTATCACTTTTTTTCGAATTGCAGTCATTCCGACACCAATATACCAACTGGAAATCTTCATATGTTTTTGTAATACTCGAATCAATATTAAAAATACCGGTAGAGCTTTATTCGTTCGGAATTGTTGCAATCCCTAATTGTACGCGAGCTTTCGTGAAACTTCCCTTCCGACAGTGATTGTTAAGCCATCAGAATACCGTTTATACTGCCTGCCACGTCGCTACAAATAATCGAAGCCATTAATTATGTACAAATTGGCTGTTTGACTTTTTATCGTCGAAGAAATGATTATGACAAAGCTTTTTTTCTTTATTCAAACGATTCTTTTTTTTCAGTTCTATAGTATCAAATACCGTGCATTAAAAATTTGGTCAACATAGAAATATAAGAAATAGCTTTAAGTCAGTTTAAACAATGTCCTTAGACTTTACGAATTTAAGTTATCTTATGTATTATAATTACTGAAACGTAAGTAGAAAGGTGTTCCCGTGGCCCTGTTGCCAAGTGGTCACCACTATTGGGCGTACATACTAGTCTAAACGTCTCAGCTGATTAACCCTTTAAACGCCAAGCCAATTCCATGGATTTTTGCCACAGGCCACCATTTTTACCATCGATTTTTCCACGTAAAATATCCGGAATTTTTTTTATACCCAAGTAATTTTTGGTTTTCAAAGAAAAGTGAAAAAAATAAATCAAAAGTGTAAGATTTAAAAACTATTTGTAATGTTAAAAAATGTCTGCCAATAGTTCAAGACAATATCCTTCGATCGCTTAAATAGCAAAATTTGTTCCATATTCAAACTAAAAAAACAAAGCCGTTAAGTTTTCTATTCCGAATAATACATCATGTAAAATAAAAAAATAACTTGCTGCTAAATTCACACTGCTGAAACGAACACTCTGCATCTGGTAGCCGAAAAGAAATTGTAAAAACTAACGCTTCCCGCCAATATTATTTAAAAACGTTCCACGAAAATTCTCCCGGGAGCGAGGGTGAAGCGATAAAAACGCTGCGAAAAACTCGAACACGTTATTCGCGTAATCATCCGCCGATCTAAACGACCAGTACGGTTGTATTGCGTAAAAGCGTACGTATATTATTAACTCGAGTTCTCGGTTAGGCCATAATGCGGTGCGAGTACGTAACATGTCACTTTATCTCCATTTTTGATGACTTACGCTCAGTTAAGCATTAATATAACAGAGTGCCTATTATGATATATCGGATGAATAAGTGAGCTACATTTGAGGCGTAGATTGCATAACGTAATAATACAAACTGTCTTGTGGAGTGTGCGACGCATTTTATATAGGACAAATAGAAAAGAGTTTTACAAAGAGATAGAGGTTTATTTTTAAATATCTGAATACGTTATTCAGATATTTAAAAATAAGCCTAGCAGTATAATGATTGCTTTTTTTACGTTAGTCCTATTCACGGGTGCGAATCCTTGAACGGGAAATTCTTTGAAGCATTTTTTGTACTTACTCTACATTTAATTCATTTTTATCAGGACCGGTTTCGCTCAACGCAATCATTTTCAGCTGAGTTGAAGTTGAGTTCAAATCAGTTGAAAATGCTGAAGATGAAAATGAGCGAAAACTATTCCCGGTCCAATTTTGGATGACAATTCTTTGAGATTTGAGAATTACTTGAGTTAATATTATAACATACTTTATCTCTAGTGTCCATCGACACATTTTTTAGAATCAAAGTATTTTTTTATAAAGTCAAATGAAACATATTGCTTTTGATATATTTTTTAACTGTTATCATCAACTCTTAAAAACTCTAGAAAAATTGTCACGTCTGATCGTGTCGAAATGTCAAATTTGAATTCTTCAATACACTTCAAAGTAGTCAATGAATCACATGTACATTTGAAATCGCAAAATTAATCAGTGATTTACAATCAATAATTTGTGCCGAATCCGCTTATAATTTAGCGTACATAAAAAAAGTTTTGGATTCTCAGATGCTCACGCCTGTACATTTGAAGAAAGTAGGAATATGTACAAGGAAAGCAGAACGATCAGGACTAGAAGTTATCAAATATCTCTATGTATTCTCCGTATTAAGGATCTGGCGGGTTGGATGGAATTTTAAATATCATAGACAGGTAATTTGATCAGTCTAAGCTAAGCCATGGGTCGGCAGCAGCGGCTCTTTGCATAAAATACAATAACTGAAGCAGAATAACGGATGAAAATTTATAATCATGCATTCAATTAAAATTAAGTATCTATTTGCCAGATAAAGTAAAGTCATCCAAAGCGATGTATGGGACACCGACTTAATTATTTTTTTAAATAAAACATCTACAGCATTTTCCCACCTCAAACTCCTTATCTTATATATTGATTGAGTAGGCATTTACTTGGTAGAACTCCATTATAATACGGAAAGAAAAATAACAATGTATTTTAATTCTACATAAATTATTTTATATATTTGTTGATAGCTATTTCGGCTTACGCCTTCGTCAGAACTATGTTTAAAACGTGTATTAGAGATAGCTTATATACCCTTTGCTAGACAGGGTGCCTCCTACATAATCTCTTTCTGTTGAAACCATACCGACGTCACATGAAAGAATTTAAATAAGTTTGATTTATTGGTCTAAAGTAATGGTGGGAAACAATAATTTGGGTATTTTGGGGGATCGTGTGAAACCACTTAAAATCTGCAATTTCTAAGTGCATCTATTTTAAATTGTTTTAGGTTTATTGTTTGTTAATGGTTTTAACAGAGGTGAGCTATTAATTGTGATCTGATCGTTAAGAATTTCATTGGACTGATTATACCAATTAATTTCAAGCTGTTCCAATGCATTCAGTTTGAGGTTCTTATTGCAGGAATGTAAACGAATCGGGACCGAATTCGGATTAGGTGCTAATTCTATAAGGTGATTTGCATATTGTGAATCAGTTTTTCCATTGTTAAAGGATCTAACATGTTCGTTTGCGCGAATGGATATTTTCTACCGGTCTGTCCGACATATACTAAATCACATGTACCGCAAGTCATCTTATATATACCGCTTCTTATACGTATGAATATTACATATATGCGGCTCTTTGCTACCTTTGTAATTCTGTTTCCATGACAATATGGTTCTTCTCACTTGACAAACTGCCGACCCCTGGTCTAAGCCAACGACATTGACGACTCGACCATCAACCGGCCACAATTTAATTTTATTACAAACATCACAACAGTCATTCACTTAAATGTGATGGGTGGTTTTATATTATAGTAAGAAAAATTTGTTACAGCATGCAATCATCAAAAAAGCAGTTACATTAATTTAAAAAAAAAAAAACATAAAATTTAATTTACTACATCTATTAAATGAGTTTAACAAAGGAAATCGTTGAAAATAATCTATACGATAATCTGCATGCTTACAAGACATTATGTTGGTAAGGCTTTCATATCGAAAGCTTATGTCGGGCTGCCGGAAACGGCCACCGCCCGATCGAGGTAGGCTGCGTGTCTCTCAATCGACACCTTATTTTGAAAAGGTTCTAACTGCACATGACACTGTTTAGAGAAATGAGCGTTTGAAGTTTCGATTGATGAAAATTCACTTGTAACAATGAGCAAGTAAAAATGTTTCAAATTAGTTATTTTAATCATATTTTTTCACAACTCTTGCTGAGAAAAATGATCCTAAAGATCTAATGATGGAAATAATGATGACGATCTTAGAACAGTCAAATAAATTTAGTAAAAAAACTCCATAATTTACCATAGATAATTCTGAAATTAATATATATGATAGAATGCGGTAAATACAAGCTTTTCCGGACAAAAGGTCATTTTAGGTAAAAATGTCAATTAGAACCTTTTCAAAGTAAGGTAACGCAATATCAACGATAACGTCGGCGCTAATATCTGCGCTGGTAATTCAACTCCCTGCTACTATTACAACGTTATAGGCGCCTCGCATTCAAAAATGTCGAGCTTTAAAGCAGTGTTCCCCAATCTTTTTACACCTGCGGACCGATAAAAAAGGAGGAAAAAATTGCGGACCGTTTTTATTTTATATATTTTAATAAAGAATTTCGACTGAAGTTGATTGATGGAATTTCAATATCAAATTTGAATCGTTTGAATTGTGTACTTTTCCATGACTTTTGTCGTTAATGACCCGGGTTTCACCTTTCAGAATCTTCAGGCATTTTAAGTACACGAATGTACTTGAATTGACGCGTTGTAAACAGTTGTATCGTTGATGTATAAAAATAAAAGTAGATCACTAAGTTAAATTGTTATGAACGTAATCTATAAGAAATAGTGAAACGTTTGATGTAAACGCTTTTCAATGAATTATGTTGTTAAATTATAGTTATCACGTATTTTGAATGAAGTATCATGGAAATGTCATAAATAAATTGTGGGTTTTATCTGAATTGATTGATTTCAAGTGTTTGAGTTTATAATAAATGATTGAAATTTGACATGCTGTTCGCGGCCCGGTGGAAAGTCTCTGGGACCGAGCACTGGGCCGCGGACCACCGGTTGGGGAAACTGCTTTAACCTTGAAATACCCGAGAATTTTTTGCGAAATATCCAAGCAACCCTTAGCTCTTATAAAAATAATTATATCTCTAAAACCAGTCAGCTAATGTGGGTAAAATAAAAAGCATTAGCAAAATAAAAGATTGCTTATAATTTACGAACAATGACCATCACCGCAACTTGTACGCTTTCTAATTCTCGAGGTAAAAAAATAAAAGAATAAATTTTAGCTACAGCTACCTTGAAAAAAGAATCGGTCACCACAAGGGAAAAATTTCTAGGTATGGAAAAATATCTGTATCCACATTGAAATGTATTGCTCAGTGTGAATATAGCTGATTTATTACAGTCCGCCGGATATAACATAACGCATATCCTAAAAGTCAACCTTGTAACGCAAATTTTTATATTCCGCATCAAACAAAACTATTATCATGAATCAGTATAGTCCGATAGCGAAATGCATCATCGTCATTGACCCCATACGGGACCGTAGGGCTTTAAAATGTTTAAGCACCCAGCTCGCGTGCTCGCCCGGAATAACGCGTAAATGAATTCAAGATTTTATTTAAAGACCAAAAGGCCCGTTCGACTCAACCCTATCGATTATGCCCTAATTGAATTAGCGATAAACACCATACGCACATAAGCGAAATAGACGATACTAGTTTTTGTACCAGTTTGACGTTTCGATCAGCTGTTACGGTGACGCCATTCTGATAAATCTATCACGTGACTCTCACTAAATGATTTGTTATTTATTATTAATATGAAGCGATTTCTTTGCATAGATTGAGCGCATAATTGATAATGCTCCATTTGTTATAGTCATGCAACGGTGACAGAGGCAATATATTTAAGAAACTTTTGAGGTAATAAAAGTAATAACACATTTTTTGATACTTATTCCGCATCAAATTATTGGATCAGGACCGGTTTCGCTCATGATGAGCATTATCAAATGATAAGAAATACAACAAAACAGTGATATGTATACAAAAAATCACGAATTGCTATTATGCGCCATCAAAATTCGTGTTCAAGAATTGGATCCTTTGACTTGATCATGAGAAAAAATGACACTGTTAATTACATTTAAGTAATCTTACACAAAGAAAAGAAGAAATATCATACATTAATATAAATCATTGACATGTTGATTAAAAATGAAATAAAAAATAAACTCACCACTTAGCCCTGTTTAGCAGCACATGAAAAATAAAAACAAACATAAATGAATGCTTTGTATTTTTGATTAGTCTCCAGTCTGATATATACAATATAATAGAATGGGGAAGATGTAACAAACTCGATTTTAATATTGATAAATGCAATCTTTTATCGTTTACAAGGGGATCACGAGTATTATTTTGTCGGTATTCAATGAATGGCCGAATTCTCTCGCGGATTTCATCAGTTAAAGATCTTGGCGTACAATTTGAGAGCAAACTTACATTCAATAATCACACTAAGACTACTTGTAACAAAGCATTGAAAATGTTGGGCTTTATCCTCCGTACTACCAAGGACTTTCCAGGAGTAAAAATTGTGATACTAATGTATAATTCTTTAGTTCGAAGCCGGCTTGAGAGTGGATCGATTTTTGGGCCCCAAGAGGTGCGAAATATGTTCTTATGGTGGAGAGGGTTCAGAAGAAGTTTTTCAGAATTCTCTATTTGAGGACATACGGATACTACCCATGGCTTTATCCAACCGATTTTCTTTTAGGCATGCTCACGTTCAATAGTTTGAATACTCGAAGAGAAATGTACTTGGCCACATATTTCTTTCGACTTATCCGAGGCCAAATTGAGAATTCCACCATTCTTGAGAATGTTAAATTGAATGTCCCTGATAATTTTTTGAGGAACCGTGAACATGAGTTGTTTGTTCTTCCAAGGTGTAGAACCAGTCTGCCAATGGGAATGTCACTGGAAAGAGTTTTAAAATTTTTAAACGGCATTGCTTCGGATGTCGACATATTTCATATTGACGTGAGTGAGTTCAGACGAATACTATATTTTATGAATAAAAGTTGATTTTTTTCAGAACTCCATGGCTGCTTTTAAAATTTCTAATGTGATATTAATAATAATTTTTCCTTTTTTTTTAAATGTAAAATAAATAAATTAATTTTAGATTAAATTTACATGTATGTATGTATATATATATAAATGCAAAAAAATCCATAGTAGACTAAATGGATTTGCTTTCTTAAATTAAATAAATAAAAACAATAGGAAAAAACAAAAAAGTATAGTAGACTAAATGGTATTTGCTGTCATTTTCTTAACCATGTCCGCTCTCAAAGTACACACAAGTATACTCCTAGTGGAATTTATCTGAACAGATTTTCTTTACGAGAACTGATGGCTAGTTGAACCTGTATTTTTCGATGTGAGAAGGGATAGACATGATAGGAATACAGCAGAACTGCTTCGTCCCATCATTGGAATCAGGTGGGTGCGGGAGGGTATTTTTGCCCAGACTGGGTACCCGTGCGTTCCGTAACCGAAGCCGCGTAACGTTGGCACTCGACCACGAACCCGACTCAATTTAGGTCGAATATGATATTCATAAAACATAAACGTAGCTTGTTTTATAAAAATAGACCAGAGATTCTCATTTGCGGCTACCAAGAGCTTCATCGAAAAGATTGATATTTAAAAAAATATGGTGTTACGAGTAAATTTGTCAACAAAGACCCTAAAAATGAAATATTTCGTATGCAATTAATACCAATAGTAAATAGACCAAAATGCTTAGGTCCATTTGACATACCTCAATGAAAACAGATTCAACACAAAAAATTTGGTGCGGCCACCAGACATTTTCCATACGAGTGCTTATGTTTACGATGCGGCAACCGTGAATTTTTCCGTGAGAGCCACCGGTATAGACATATATGAGCTATTAAGAGAAATGTATACTATTGTGGTTACAGATCTGAGGAAAGGATAGATTAAGGAAGTATTTTACCAAGAGGCGCAGCTGCAGCAGCAACACCAGCAAAGACATCTTCGGAAAGGACCTCGCGCAGCGCCTAGTCCGCGCAGACGCACGCCTGGAAGCTCACTCACCGAGCACATCTGGAAACAACAAAAAATGATTATATCAATAAACAATTCCATGGCACAACGCAGCACACCGAAGATTTTCCATCATAGAATCGGTGGAATTTTTATAAATTTCCATGAGTTTTGTCACTAATGACCTAGGTTTCACTTTTCGGCATTTTCGGGCAATTCAAGTGCACGAATGAACTTGAACTTGCTTGTCAGATTGGCAAAAAATGTTATTATTACTAAGGCTATTTTCCATAGTGGAAATCGTACATTTTGGCGTAGTGTGGCGAGATTTTGTTGATGATTTGGCGCCGTCTGAGAATTCGAAGCGCAGCGTAAATGCCGAAGTCAAATCAGTTTGAAATTTAACAGCGCTTGCTTCGGCGTACAAATTGGTTTACGTTATTACGTTGCGTTTTGACTTCTCAGACGGCGCCATCGTTAAAGCTACTGCGGTACCTTTAATTATGAAGCAAGTCTGGCCACGCTACGCTAGCATTTATGCCTGTCAATGTGGCCATATCTTTTAGACTTAGACTCACAATATTCCCTGTAAACTAATCCCTGACTTAATTTTTCTCAGATCGACGAAATTCTATCTTTATATACTCTCAATGGATTCAGCAGTAGCTTTGTGGAAGTTTAATATTATTTAATAGTTTAGTTTAATAAGTTTTATTATTTTACTATAAAATATATAAGAATATTCCTATTTTTATTGGCGCGTTCTTTTCCGCATTGATTTTAATTAGTATTCTCAATAACTCACTCTTCAATTTGTGTTGTAATGTTTGTTTCGTATATAGAAACCATGTATTTATTACAAACTTGATTTCTGCAATATCCAACTGGGGATTCAGCCCCGGAACACGACAAACAAAAAAATATAGCGCGGCCATTAAACAAATTGCTTCCCAAAGAAAATTCTACGATAAACGGATACACGAATTTATTGATTAAATGTCAAGTTTTCATCGAACAAATACACCCTGATTAAATCGACAATTATTTTCTTTCATTAGTAAACAATGTTTGATAATTCGTTGCTATACATCACGGGTCATCAACCTGGTCCGTAGCGTCCACTAGAGGGCGGCAAAGGCTTCCGTGGTGGCCGGTGGGTGAATTTTGCTTTCACCCCAAAATCTTTCACAATCATGGCAAAACAAAGAAGTTGTCTGAAAATCATTGAAAGAAGAGACATTCGTTTGTTTTTAACGAAAATTGAACCAGAAATTCTCATGAATTATTTTATTGTTTTTTTTCAACACATGTTTAAGCACTTTTATTGTTGCAATAAAATTTTTGTTATAAAAACTTGTTTCTTCAAATTTCGAAATTTCTTCTAGAATTTTTTACTCATTTACTTGATTGAAATATAAAGATGTTGGCAGTAAGCAATTAGCAAAAGTGGGCAGTAGGCATAAACTGGTTGACTACCCCTGCTATACATTAAAACCATTCGTTGAATGTGTGGAATTTCCCAAAAAAAATCTGTTGTTCCTGCACAACATGATAAAAATCTCAAAGAACATTTATAAAAAAAGTAAATCTACTCCTCGAATAACACGTTTGACGTTTTTTGATGTATAGCTTTCTGTCATATTTTTGTGCGTATTTATTTTTGAATTAACAGAATAACAACCTCGTTTCAAAGGCTTTGTTTTATTATAAAAGAGCACAGATAAAGTAGATACGTAAAGCGTGAAAAATGGGATTTATTTAAATACAAGGCCCACAGCCTACAGAGCTATCTTCTTTGCTACGATTCGTTACATAAGTTTCATAAATCAGTTGAATTACAAAATAAATTGTAAAAAATATGCACATGGGAGCTTTTGATAAAACAATGGCAACGAAACAAAGCGGGAGTATTAATAATTATAATAAATGGTAAGAAAGGCTTTGGCAAGCTTTATTTTAACAGGCTTTTCTCGATAGCAGATTTTTGTTTGCAGCTTGAACTAGGCAGTTGTAGGAGAGAGATTGTGTCGCAAATTTGAATACAATAGTTTATCACTTTTAAGGTGTTCACTGTCAATACTTGGTGGAAAGGCATTATTATAAAAATAATAATACATTTTTAGTACTTTTTTCACATAAAATTTATTTGATCAGGATCGGTTTCGCTCATGGCGAGCATTGTCAACTGATAAGGAATACAATAAAACAGTGATATTTATAACATCTTTTGATGTATTAGTTTGCATTGCTAAAAGGTCTTAAACATTTTATTTATAGTCTATTTTTCTTGTAATTTGCTTCAATTCATTTGCTTAGTCGTTTTATCAAGGCTTGTCATACCTTTTTTTTCATACTTAACTTTTGTATAAATATCACTGATTTATTGTATTCCTAATCAGTTGACAATGCCCGCCATGAACGAAACCGGTCCTGATCAAATAAATTTTATGTGGAAAAAGTACTAAAAATGTATTATTATTTTTATTACAATAGTTTATGTTTTTTTTATATATTAAACTCATGTCATAAACTAAACAATTTCCCCATTTACCTCACATGGTTTTTCCTGTAGTTTTAGTTGACAATGAATCAATCTTTATGAAAATAATAAAATCTTTATAAAAATAATATGGATAAGCAATATAAAATTGTTACTCGCACTTTTCTTATGGTAAGTTGTAAATGGCTAATTCAGTGGCGGATTACACCATATTTTCAAGAGGCCAGCGCTTGGGGCCCCTAAATCTTGGGGACCTAAAAATAACTAACATAACTTTTTTTAACCATGTTCGCTCCTAACTTGGAGCATCTTGGCTCTTCACGGAGTTTACCTCAACATGTTTTTTTCTGCGATAACTGTTTTATACTCAGTTGCTTAACCTCCCTTTTTCCAAAAGAGCAGGGCTTGAAAGGAGAGATAACTTGGACAGTGCTAGTGGTTTTTGATCACTCTCGCTAAGCGTTGCTTTTTGGAATCGAAAGGGATTTTTAACAACACAAACACCCATAAAACAGAATCGATTTATATATTGAAAAAATCTACTCGTACCCGGACTCGAGCCCGAGTGGTTTGTCACGGAAGCCAACGACGTTGACCACTGCATAACGGACCGCTTTACATAAACATAGGCCACATAAAAGCTTTTTATAACGGAAACATATTTTTGATACAAGAATTTGGTTTAGAATGTATTATACTGTCACAGCGAAAAATACATTTCCAATTGTTGAAATATTAAATGATCTATTGGTTATAAGTACGTTGTTGGGTTGTGCTAGATACTCATTCTTGAATTGTTTCTAGTGAACTGCTGGGAATACCGTAAATAGTTCAAGCCATTCATATTCTCGATCACGAACGGTAGATTAACGAAATTAGAATTTGGAAAAACGATTCAAAATAAAATCAACATGAATAACAAAATATTTGTGATTATTCTAATGGCCTCCAAAATTATATCTCGCCCGGGGCCTCACAACTTCTTAATCCACCACTGGACAAAGTTTTTATTGATCTTTATAAATTTATCAAATAAAGGAAGACAGACGTGGAAAAATATTATTTGTTTTCGACAGTTTGTCGCCACCGCACTAGTTATATCGGTCGGGGTATTAAAGCTTGTAAGGGGTGGCGAAAATATCTCACGTAGTGCAATGACTGATGGCTCACTTAGTATTCTAGAAGTTTCGAAGGGGACACGAACTTGTGTTTATATAATATAAAAAAAGGAGCTAAGTTTAAAAATAGGCATGAGCAGACCGACGAGGAAGTGGGGAGGCATCGATCAAATGTTACTTTTGACGTAAAACTTTCTAAGTACAGTTTTGATGTATGGAAACGTCAAGACATGAATAAATATAGAATATATCTTGCGAACGAGTTCTAATTTTAAATATTCGAATGTTTTTTCTTTTCGAATATATATTTGAATCTCTGAGAGCTTTTTATTTGAATTATTTCATTTATAATCTTGAACAAATTTCTAAAAAACGGCAATATTATGATATAGAAATCTAGGACTGTGTCACATGGGTTACTTACGAAGCATATCAATTGATTTTAGTTTACGTCAGTGATGCACAACCTGTGTCCCACGGGTCACATGCGGGCCCAATATGACAAATATCAATCACCTTTTTTGCTTCAGAATATTTCACGGTCGATGGAAGAACAAAATGTACTAATAAAATTTCAAAAGTTAAAAAAACAATAACGATCATTTCATAACTTTTACCCATGCAATCCTTCCGAAATATTAGAAAAAATTGGTAAGCTGGCCTTTCTGCCAAAAAAGGTTAGGGCATCACTGGTTTACTTAAATTGAATTTAAATAAGTAACTAAGCCTCTCATTTCAGAACGTAGTGGTAGGTAATTATTTACAAGTGATGAACAATCGATCGTTTTGGGGTAAATATTTTTTAAAAAAACCCCAATCTTTAACAACCAAATCACGATTTTTTTTGATATAATGCTTTAGATTTTATGAATAGTATTATATGTAACATAAAATAACTTTGATTATTCCACGTATTGTGTTAATAATTGTGACACGTGTTTCGCCTCTAGCAGAGACATCTTCGGACTTGCTTAAGTAAACCAAGGCGAAAAACATGTCAAAATACGTGAAATAATCAAAGTAATTTTTAATTTTATATTAAAATGAACGTCCACAAAGTTACCGCCGAATTCATCGATAGTAGTATTATACGTACATTGAAAATTAAGTAACAAGTAAAAAGGGTAGCCGGGCGGCGTCCTGGCTCATTGTCAGGTGCCGCTGACCTAGCCCCTCTACACTAATAGGTAACACACATGTCATAAATGCGCTATATTCATCTGTTTTTGCCTCAGATTTTGACTGAATGCTGTGTTACGAAAAGGTCAAGTTTTGAATTGTAAATAAAGATGTATAATAACTTTATTCAAGATTAAAAATTATTCACAATAAATATGTATGCGAGCGTAAAAAAATCCTTGCCTTATCTGTAAAATCCTTTGGAAATTTCGCTTTTCTTACGAACTAAATAATCAAACCGGTTTGAAAGCGAAAAAGCATGTGGGTTTTATTATAAATCGCCCGGGGGGATTCTTCCACGTGACTGACGCGAATCGAAAAAAACCAGCCTGTTTTACCTTAAGAGAAATCATTAAAAAGCTTTCTTGAAAACTTTTCCGTTCAGTGAAGGAAGCTCTCTCTTATGAAAATAAATTAGCGATAAAAGAATAGAAAAGAGTCCAATCGTCGAGCTTATGTATATTTACTCGCGTTGGTAGGAAAGTATTGCAAAAAAACTTACCGTAAAACGGGGTGGATCGAGACACTTTTTACCCTTCACGACTATGTATCTTCATACCTGCACCACATAATTCAAATATAAATGGCTCGAAACTTGTTTCTAAGGTCCTACTACACATGTATGACAATATTTTTCAAATATTGACTATCTATCCCGGAGCCGTGTTTTGACGTGATACGTTAACTATGCGATAACGTGTTTTTGACCTCATATTCTGTCTCTTCAAATATGATCGTATTACTGCCATCTAGGTAAATCTTTTCGAAACATTTGCAAGTTATAATAATAGTAGAGACCTACACCATTTGAAGTATAGTTATTGATATTATCAACTGAAAATTGCTTTGATGACTTGAGTCGCGGCTCAAAGTGTGTTAAGACGCAGTCAATTTTGTTCGATGTCTCTATTTACATTGAATCGGGGTGAAAAGAGACAAAAATACATATTGTAATGATTGTAATATATTAACCTTTATTCTATACGAGTCTTTATTCATTCCGTTTTACGGTACTAATTAAACAAAAAAAACATGATTCGTACAATAAAAGAGAAGTTTATAAGGGGTCATGGTATCCCTTGCTGTTTCAGCCCAGCTGTCAAATACCTCGAGGTATTTCTGGATTGCTTCCTCACCTGGTCTGCACACATTGCAGAAGCCAGGCGGAAAGCCCACGTTGCAATTGGCGCGTTGTATCCAATATTCAACGCTAGAAGCTATCTAAGCATGGCTAATAAGAAGGCACTATACAACATGGTAATTAAGCCAACCATGCTGTACGCCTCTCCCATATGGTCTGTAGACATCCCCGACAACAAACTTCTTCTCCTTCAGAGGGTCGAAAATAAATGCCTACGCATAATCACAGGCTTGAAGAAGAACGCCAGCACCCGATACCTTCGGGCGTGGTATAAAGGCCCAGACATTAAAGAGACCCTACGCCTCCACCGTGCCAGCTTCATGGAAAGCCTGAAGCAGGATCCCCACCTCGCTCCAACTCTCCGAGCTGTAAAAATATCAAATTTTAAAAACCAACTAAAGGCCTCTAAGAACCTTGTCAGGACGATGTCTCAAACCTTATGCTCCACCCACCTTTCTCCTACAGCAATTTCTTCAACAGTGGAGGCAAGCGTGGAAGAAGCCAGCAGCCCTGCCAGCTTCCAAACTAACGCCCTAAGAGATACATCTTAAGCTACGAGCTAGGCTCGTCGATTCAGTTACAGTTAGGGACTGGGCATGTCTATTACAACAACAAGTAAACTCCTCAAGTTTACGCAAACATTACGAGCAATTCCTGGTAAGAATTGAAAATTTTTAATGATTCCAAGACAATCATTCTCGTAAGGGGTTTTTCTTAAGTGTTTTCCCCACAAAAAGCCCTCAGATGACAGAATCTTTCAATACTTAGCTAGCTTACATGCGGGAAAGGAAAACAAAGACTTAGTCTGTATCCACCCTATCAATAAAAATAGCCGGGAAACTAGGAGCCCGCCTAGCGGACCCCACATATAGTTTCAGCAGGAAAGTAAAGGTAGAAAAAAAGGGTCAAAAAGTAAAGATGCACAGGCATCGAACTTAAACACGTTTTGTTTTAATTTTGACCAATCATTTAGTTGGTTTGGTTTTGTCATTCTAGAGATAGTATTATAGTCATTGTAAAGAATTATATATAAACAGTAAAAAATACATAGGATACTTAGCAAAGTTGTGCTAAAGTTCGATCCTTGTGCTTGCCTATATTCACCTGCCAGTCCTTATTCTCCCCGTTTTACGGTACTTCATTTTTTCAGTTCGTTAAAAGTAGTCTTATTTTTTTAAACAAAACCCTTGGCCATGTTTTCCTTGACGTAGTTGTTATAATGCTCTTATAAATTTAAAATAAAGTTTTTAATTTTTGTACCACCGTGTTGAAACTCAAAAGAAAATATTTAAGAGAATTTTCAATGCAATAACTTAATACCATAGTGTGCCAAAGATGAATGGTTTTATATAAGAACATAATTATCGTTTTAAATGCAATAATTGAACAATAATTAAGACTCTATATTAATTTTATAATAAAAAACTAAGCCTCGCAATAATTTTGTTTATTTACAAAAAAATGCGAAACTAAATATTGCTTTTTTATGTTATTGCACTATAAGTGTTCTTATTTTAAAAGAGAAACATCATTCAGGATTTAAGAATAGCACTCGAGTCCAGTGTTGCCACATGGATTATGAATCGATATTAAAATAGGTACATGTATCCCAAATGTATCATATTTTTTGTCTACATATATACCGAGCGTATCCGCTTCAGTAACGAGAAAAATGGTCGCATTGATCACATATTTCGCCCGACTTCTAAAAAATCCTTATTTCAACAAGATTGAATGATTTGTTGATGACAGAAGAATCATTTTTTTTACAGACAGTGTATAGATGTCACTAGCTATGAAAAGAAACATATCATAAGAAATCTTACAGGAAGATTTTTTTTATATATTTAAACAATATTTGCGACTTAGTTCGCGACATCCGTACGCGGCGGCCAACTATAATGTAAATAGAATCTAGCAGAGGAATTCGTTACGCGTGGTTTTTTAAGTTCACCATTCCATAGCTTCGTTTTATTTCTTGGTAATTTCATTGTTTATCTCACGCCTGTAGCTGAGCGGTCAAACCTCTTAGGTGTTGACAATATCATACGGCAGTGCGGTTTCTTCGTGCTCGAATCCCAACACGGGCAATTCGACAATTTTTTTTTTTGTACTCTTAACGACAAAATTTGATTTGTACTCTAAGCATGAACATATTTGAGAGAACAAGTTGGTTGTCCCACCATCTTCCGTTATGTCTATGCAGCCGTTATTCACAAGCCACCTTCCAACTTTTTTCGATTCCCTTAAAAAAAACTAAAATTGCGTCATTGCTTGCAATTCCACGATCTCAAACAATTCCAGGATTCACAGTAGAATATTTAAAAAAAATTGAAAGTTCATCGTTTCAAATGACTATATATATTTTCCATGCTCTTTAATTATTACCTGTCTATGCTCATGGCGATCGGATCGATAAAGCGTTTGATTTTTTTAAAGTCTATGGATTGTCTATGGGTTGCAAATTATCTATGAAGCCATAGACTAATACTAAAGTGCTTAAAGAAAAGAAAAAAAAAGAAAATGTGACTTGCTCAGCCACTTTTATTGAGTGATATTAAGTATCCTGTGTATGCGTATACTGAGAATCCTAGATTTTAGTAGGTGGACTTTAATCTACGTCGCGTTGAATCTGAAGAGGAATCAAGAGTATCCCGTTCCCCATACATGAATGTTTGCGATGTCTATATTTACCTCATCCGATTCTATTAAGCAGAGCACGAGCGATAGCTTCATCCTTTTTTACCCTCTTCGAATAAAAGAGGTAAGGCGACTGAATAAAAATCATAGTTATAAACCAAATTATTCCACAATAAGAATGAAAATTATTAAAAATCTAATTGTTAATTGTGGAAAATATATTCACTGGCTATACATAATCGCATGGTCTGTGGTGCAGTGGTTCCTTGACGGACCACCTGGGTTCAATTCCCGGTACGAGCAGATTTTTTCAATCAATAAATCGATTGTGTTCGAAGGCAATGGGTATTTGTGTTGCTAAAAAGCCACTTCAAACCTTTCCGATCCCAAAAATGCGACGCACAGCGATATCGATTAGCTAACCACTACCCGTGTCCTAGTCCTCGTATACTTTCCATCTTTACTCTTTTCAAAATAGAGAAGTTGAGCAACTGAGTAACAAGCAGTTCTCATAGAACAAATGTTTGCTGAGATAAAGTTCGTAAAGAGTCCATATGCTTTAAGTTGGGAGCGGACATGGAAAAAATACATAATCTACTGATGGCGAATGGAACATACGCATTCACAATCTAAATTATGTTCAATTATTTCTGAGCTGCTCGGTACCTCTTTTGTCAACGTATAAATTATTATGTTTGAATTATTAATGGAATAAATAATCTTTGTAAATTTGATGTATTTTACATCACATGTGTCCTCATTCAATTAAAATTGAACAGCCATTGTTATAAATCTGCCGCGCGAAGCGTTAAAACGCTTTTATTCGTAATGTAGATTTATATACATGAAACACGGGTACAACGCGTCCGGGACCTAAAAACGTTTATAATATAATTTGAATACCGTCGCAGGTGTGAAGTTTCGCCTTTTTCCCCCTCATTTTAATAACTAAGTGGTCCGCGTCGATAAATCATGACGTAACAAAGGCTGCCATGGTGCGAGCATCCGCTAGCGACGCGTCATATCCTGGAAAATGTCAACACACAGAATTTCCGGGAAACAGCGTAAGGCGGTTGGAAATAGAACTATTCTGACGTTTATCATAGACTATTCAAATTAATGTAACAGTGTCTATGAAATTAACATCGTATCGATGCAGTGTTGTCATGATATTCGAATAAATGACAGCGTGTTCTTTATTTGCTTTTTTTTTATAAACTCAAATTTCAGAAAGAAAGACAGTATTTTTGTTTAGTCATCGATAAATTGGTAAATTATTTGAAAGATGTGTATTTATTTTCATAATTAAATCTGTTCAAAGGCATGGGTGTGTGTTGTTGAAAATCCCTTCCCACCTTTCCGATTCCGAAGAGCAACGCATAGTGACAGCGATTAACTAATCACTAGTCCTGTCCTAGTCCTCGTATTCTTTCCATCCCTCCTCTATTCGGAAAAAGAGGGGTTGAGCAACTGAGTAACAAGCAGTTCTCGTAGAAAAAATATATGTTGGTATAAACTCCGTGAGGAGTCCATATGCTCCAAGTTGGGAGCGGACATGGTTAAAAAAAATATATATTTATATCACGACTGGTTTTGCTCATCGCGATCATTTTCAACTAATGCGAAATACAGCGTTATTTATGCAAAAACAAAGCAAACCTAATGAAGGTATGACAAACAATTGGTAATAGAAATTTGCAAATAATTTAAAGAAAAGAAAACAAAATATGCATAATTGATATTAAATAGACTATGAAATTTTCATAAGAAAACATACTCTTTTACTGCTGAATTGATTTAAAATATTTGAATATAAAGATTAACAGTTGCTGCTTGCTGTTTAAAAAAAGACGAAACGAGAATGTTGAATTCTACTTTAAATCAATGGAATATCGTGGATGGATATATTTTCTTGAATACATGACTAAGAAGTGAAGTTTGCTACAGTTGTCTCATGTATCTAATCTAGCGAATTTGTATAAGCTTTTAGTTAATAAAATTGCCAAAAAAACATTTTTTTGGAATCTTGTATTTATCTTCATGTATGATCAAAGCTGGTATGGCCTTATAACGCAAACATATATTTTATAGGTAGCTGCTATTGGCACCATCTGTAAAAAAAATTGAATTTAGAACAGTATTTTATTTAGCGGCACATTCTACTATACTGAAAATAAAATCTTTGCGACCTTCCGTACGTCATCCGCGCTTTATCTTCCGGTGACAAAATCGATGGAAATAACATAATGTTTACAAACAAGCGTTCTAAATATAGTTTATAATTTTATGTGCAAACTGGCTGCTAATTTAGCCGCGATTGAAATAGCCGGGGAAAATGAACAACGTATCTTATCAGCCTGTGACGTACCCGATCGAGTGCGTGGCTCGGAGGAAAGCTGTGTGAAAAATAATCGCGCCTTGCGTCAAGCTCTACGGAATGATATCATTTTATTGAGTCATGTCGTCACGCGTTCACGAACACTAATACATTCACGAGATAAATATGTGAACAGTATTAACACATTTTTTTTCGATCGACGAAAACACTTTTGAATTTGGAATTCGCTTCTGCGCGATTGTGTGCATAGTTTGTTTGAAAGATTCAGTATTCAAGCGTACATAAAGACAATTAAAAACAGAATAGAACATTTCGATTTCTTTAGGTTAACAATTTAGAAATGCGCCTGTAAATGTGTACATTTAAAAGATAATCATATTTTTTGTATTACACTAATTCAACAATAGATTGATTTAGATCAAGACCTGTTTCACCCACCGCGAATATAATTCCCTTTCGCCGAGTATTGACAGTGAACACATAAAATTTTATGATCACTTATTTTCAATTATGTGTGTTTTTTAAAATTCAATGTCGATTTTTTATCTTTATTAAAAAAAAGTTCATTTAACTGCTTTTGGTGTATTTTTACACATGTTAATTACAAACTTATTTTATAGAAAATATATGAGCTAAAACAAACGATGGTAGCAAGCAAGCCGAAACGAAGAATGATGACACAGATTACGTACGAACTAATTTATTAAAAAAATCGCTCAAATCAAATAAAATTAAAAGCTTCATATTTAAAAACTTTCTTGCAAATTGTTTGGTCTAAAAATGTACGCGATAATGTGCATTGAGATCACACAGAGTGACAAAAATCCAAAGCCGATATTTCGGTGTTTCAGTGTATATAAAAAAAATGGAAAACTTTATCAGAACGTGGAAAATCCACAATGGGAAATCGAAACATGTTCGAGCTTCTCGTAGTATACGAGGAAAATTTGTTGATTTTATCTAATTCATATCATTCATTTTTTGTTATCAATAATATGATGAAATTGAAGGAAGATATTTCACTGTAAAACCGTAAATATCGTGAATAATTTTGGTGTGCATATTGTGGTGTAACAATGTGGACAAATATATTATGTCGATCCATATACTCTACATTTCTACAACAGTGGTCCTCGCGCATAATTGTACAGTGGCCGCATCGTAAAAATAAGCGGTCCTACGGAAATGTCGGTAAGCCGCACCAAATTTTTGTCTTGAGTGGTGTTGTGTTTGAGTTTTGTCAAATGGAACTTAACATGTGTGACTATTGGTATTAAATGCATACGAAATTTAATTTTTAGAGCCTTTGTTGACAAATTATTTTTTTTAACAACAGAAAACACCCATTGCCTTTGAACAGAATCGATTTATCGACTGAAAATATCTGCTAGAACCGGGAATCGGACCCGGGTGGTCCGTCACGGAAGCCGATGACGTTGACCACTGCACGATGGACTTGGCAAATTTATAGAATATTTGTGTACTTATTTTAACATAAAAAATCAAATAAAACAAACATATTATAGACATGCGTGGAAACTAATATTCCAGGCCGAGCTCAGCACCGTGACGTCAGCAGTATTTACGGGGATGAGGTCTCAGGATTCCCGGAAATCTTTCATATGGCGTCAGACAGAGATAAGGAAACAGGATTCGGAAACGGAAGAGAGTCACTCAAGTGTTTGACAGGACTGGGTTCATGTGACGTCATCCGATTACTTGGAAAGGTTGAAATGAAATTTATTGAAACTGTCTTGCCACACTTTGACATGAGTATTCGTGAAATCGTTAAAAAAAATGTTTTATATTTTAATAGCGAATATATTATTTTAAATACTTTCAGCAGTAATTTTGTGGAAATTAATTTTATATATATAGTAACACCTGTTATTCCACTTGTTGGGTACATAAGAGTGACGTATTCCACTATTTTAAGCCGTAGTTTCAGACAGTAAATAAAACAATACAATATTGCAAATATGCATGGCAAATATTTTATTTTGCTTTTGAAATGTTGCAAACGATAAAAAAAGAATAGTAAACATTCGGGAACCGATAATGAAGCAGCCAGTTTTTTAGTTAGAAACAGTTAGTGGCATCACTATTGGCATGCTGGATCTACACTTTTTGGAAACACGAACAATTCGTGTTTACGTTTGCTCATTTCCCAATGTGGATCATATGTTCTCATCATGCAGGTATCTTGACAAAAAATCTACGAGAACTGGTTGTTACTCAATCGACCAACCTCTTTAGTTTAATGAGAGTAGGGATAGAAAAGATAAGTCGCTCTCGTTAACCTTTGCTTGTAAGATAGGATAGTGGGAAGGAATTTTTGACCACGCAAACACTGGTGCCTTCGATCTTTTCACTCCCTTTAGACTCGATGATCACTTTCAATATTGAAGCATTTTTCTCTTCTTCTGTGCCGAGTCGATAAACCTGACATCCTCAAGACTACAAACGTGCATCAGTTTATAACTACATGGTCGTAACCAAAGATATTTTTTTTTTATCAGGACTCGCAGGTCACCTGCAATGCCATGTATTATATTTATTTCCAACAAAAATTTAATTCAGGAGTTGATTTTCATTAATTTTTCCTCTTAAGTTTGTGTTTATTTACAATATTTTAAATTAAGAATTTTAGTTAACGTGAAGAAATGCAAACTTTTCCATGTGCATTAAAAGGGTCTCAAAAGCTTAATCCAAAATTGGCAGTTAAAAAAAATCGGAATTGACCAGTTTTGAAAATTACATCATGAATAATAAATCGACTGAAAAAATGATCCTTATACTGGGGCTAGAACTCTTGAAGTTCGTCAAGAAAGCCAACGTCGTTGACGATTAGTAGCATCAAATTATGAAATGAATCAGATTATTGAGCAAACGGCGATATAAACATTCGCATTGAATACAATTGAAAATCGAATGTGGCGTTCGAAGATCAAACGACGTATATTTGTTACAGTGAAACTGTATTCTCAGTGAAAATGTATCAAGTAATAGATTTGTATGACAACATAATTTCACTATTCACGATCATTGAAATTATTGGCCCAAGTCGATGATTTTCCGGCCTAAAATTTTGGTTTGCTTCAATGAAACAAAATCAGTAAGCAGTCCCTTTCATTAATAGAGAACCAAAGAAAAACACAGACAAACATAGGGCTGAATATAGGGCGGTCAAATTTAATTTCAATGACAGCTTAGAGAAGAATATATTTTCACTGAGAATACAGTTTCACTGTAACATATCGACATGGTCCGTATCACAACAACTCCTTGCATTATAGATTTGTGTAAGCCTGTTTGCGGTCCCGTCACGTAATAACGCGAGAGGCCGCGCTCTTTGAATGTCGGCCGACCCGGTCAGCTAGATACGAGTAGATACTCCAATTACTCGACATATCAACTACTCGAGTATCGAGTAGCTAAATTTCAAAATACTAGTAGTTTTAGATATATATATATATGTATATTAATAGGTGATAAATAAATAAATAAGCTTATTTTATTGCTTGAATTTTGTACTCTCCCGTAAGTTTTGTCGCTAACGACCCAGGTTTCGCCTTTCGGAATCTCGGAAGTACTTGAGCTTTAAAAATGTAAATTAGCGAAAATTTAATATTTACTTCTATTTTTGTAATAAACGATACAAACTGTTTTCTGCACGTCAGCTCAAGTACACCCGTGCACTTGAGATGCCGAAATACGAAAACTAGGTCGTTAGCGACAAAGCTCATGGAAAAGTACAAAATTCAAACAATTCAAATTTGATATTGAAATTCCATCAAGCAGCCTCAGTCGAAATCCTTATTTATTTTATTTTATTGCATTAATACATTTATTTCAATTTATGAAACGTGTATTTCGAAAATAATCGAGAATTAAGCTTCTAAAATTTTAATTTGGTTCGAAGCTTTGTTTTTTTATTCCCGCAGTAGAAAAAACTCTACCTGTTGCTGTGGACGTTGGCATAAAAGTTAACAATGAATTCAATAGTGCTATCAAGTTTGTCTGTCAGCTGTTTAAAAAATTAAAATTTGTAAATATAATCTTCATTTATAAATAACGAGTATTATTCGAGTACTTTTCAAATTACTCGAGTATCGAGGATTCGAAACTTGAATTGGAGTCTCTCTCTAGCTGCGAGGGATGTGCGGCGCATATTGGATTCCCTTAACCGGATTTTGAGGGACGGCAAAATTATGTGCTGAACCCTTGCGGCGGGCGCAGAGTTGTGGGAGGATCAATGATTGAAAAGCGTGCCTCGCAAGGTATGCGTTAAACGAATCGTTCAAATTCAATCCGACCGCCGACCGCGCGAATGCAAGGTAGTAAAAAGCAATATGCGGTCGGTCGAAACATGTCAGATTTTAATTGTGGGAGGAAAATTTGACAAGATAACCTATGATGCAGAATTTACTGCCTATCCGAGCAAGAGGGCAGTGAGTTACTATGAAAAACATTTGAGAAAAATTACATAATGTCTTTTTTGATGTTTCGTATTTAGCAGGGAGGGAGGTTGGAGTTGTTGAAGGGTTTTGGCCGGAGTAGTACTCGGAGTCGGAAATATTTAAAAGCTTGAACATTTTATTTTTGCATATTATATGTCAAATTTGGCTATTGGCCGGATTGGTTGGTTTATATATAATTGAATACACATAAATAGGAAAGGTAGGAAAAAACGTGACGAAATTCGGAGTCGTAATTTATTTTAACGACTCCACAGCCCTGGGATTGAGAATTTATAAAAAAGCGGTTGATGTGACTATCAACTAGTTTATTTGCAAACAAGCAGAAAGTAGTTGATACTTTGGATCAGTTCGGCGGTGTAAATATCGCTGTATTTTTGTATTTAATATCAGTTGATAATGCTCGCTGTGAGCGAAACCGGTCCAGATCTAATTAATTTAATGTGGAATAAGTACTAAAAATGTTTTATTTTTTTATTATTATGGCATTTCACCACATAGTGACAGTGAGCACCTTAAAAGTGATTAAGACACCAGAGTGCTGGTAGAAATTTAGTAATAAACAATTTCCACAGAAGCCGAAATAGCTCTCTCCAAATATATAATATAATTTATTTAGAATTAAAATACATTGCTTTTTTTTCACCGAATTATAAAAGAATTCTACCAAGTACATGCTTGCTTATTCAATAAACAATTGTTTTATTGATGCCTCTTGGGAGACGCTCCATTGTGCCCATTTGCTCAAAAAAAGAAAAAGACACGGATAAATAAATAATATTTAATAAATATAAAGTAAAACTAATCCAATGATTCTCTTTTAATTTTATATCGTATAACACAATCAATTAATTGTTTCTCGAAGTATTTTTCGTCGTGGTTTTGGGAAAATCGGAGCCGCTCTGATTTTTGCGTAAAAAAGCAGTGCAATGATGCATAAATAATGACGTGTAGGGTTTGTGCGCCCGTGGTCGGCATGAATGTATTCAAATAAAAAAGAGAAAGTATTTTTATTTCAGTCTTTTTCCTCACAATAAACCTACTTTTTATTTATGACCACCAACAACATATTTTTTATTTGTGAATAAATAATATATTACTACACCACGAGATTTAAAACCAGGAATTGAATAAAATTGAAGAAAAAAACGTTAAATACTTTAATATGTATGGACAATGCGCGGTGTTGTCGTTTTTTAAATCTTCCTTAACCTCCGTTTTACTAAAATATTGTACAAATTCGATTTTTAAAAATCTGTCTCAATGAACGACACTGCCTCGATTTACGTGGTACTTATTTTACGCTGTCCCAATTTAACGCGGTCAAGCAAAATGTGTTTTTTAAATACGCTCAATATGAACTAATGGTGAGCATGACATCGTTGCGTTACAGATTAATCCAAACGTGAAACGCGCTCTAAGCAGTATGAAGAAATTTACGCAAAATAAAAACAATCAATGATAATGGTTTTTAAGCAAAAAAGAATACTCAAAGTTGCTCTAATATTGTCGATAATTTTGTGTTTCAATTAAACAATTCTTCTAATGATGATGAAAATGATTACAGACCAGCTGTGAAGAAAATGTTTAGAATCAGAAGACAACGGCAAAGATGAGGAGAATAAATTTTAATTTATAGTAATATTGTTTTAACAAAAACGGCTCAGTATAACAAACTGTGGACTGTGTTTTACGCGGATTTTTCAGAACTCACCAACGAAATCCACGCATGCATGTACGCGTTTTTTTTACATTGGAACCCATATTTTTATTTTGTATAAATTCAGTGCTATTTTTTACGCGGTTTTCACTAACGCGTATTTGTTTAAAACGTTTCAACCGCGTACATCGGGGGATGGGTGAAATGGTCTACCCTGCAAGGTCCGATTGTATTAATCAACTTTAATCTTTCGCAGGAATTATGAGGCCGCAATAACTGACTAGACAACTGAACTAGTTTTTATACATAAGATTAAATATTTATTAAAACTAAAATACTTATAATTCAACGCTTAAGGATAGTTAAAGCAGGCACGGGCAAACTGCGGCCCGCCTAGTGTTTTCTGCGGCCCGCCATTATGATGACGAATCCAAATTCTAAGCAAGAATATTTTTACAGACAAAATGGTGCGCTAACTCATGCGATATCATTGGTGACTCTGCTCTGAAACTTATTTAACCACAATGCATTTATAAAATTCGTTGAATAGCACGTTTCCCGGTCGTAAATTTAATACAGAGAGTTACTATGTCAAATAAATGCTCATCAGACGTAAAAATATTTAAAATACACAATAATTAATACGAACTAAATATAGAAATATTATTTTTGAATGAAAATGGGAATGTTTTAGGTATATTTTTTCTGCGATTCTTTTAGGTGCGCCACTTTTTGAAATCAATGTATCACGTAAAAAACGATCGGGTGTATATCTAAAAATGGAATTTTACTTGCGGCCCGCTACTCATTTTGAATTCTTGGAATTGGCCCTCCATCCGAAAAGTTTGCCCCCCCCTGAGTTAAAGGATATTCTTAAACAATATGTTAAAAAAAAAAATATTTTATGTTATAAATATACTATTTACCCCTTTTATGTGTTCATGACAAAACTTCAAGAGGAAAATCATTAAATTGAAAAATATTTTTTGTACATATTTCATAACTAATTTATTAAGATCAGGACCGGTTTAGCTCAAAGCGAGCATTTCCAACTGGATTTTTAATTCATTGGCATATAATCTTATCGGTTGAAAATGCTCACGATAAACGAAAAAATCCTGATCTTTATTTTGAAATAAGTACAAAACATTTATAGCCGTGAAGTAAATATTGAATAAAAAGTCTTTCTGATTTGCTTTAAAATTAAAATATATTGTTAATGAGTATCGAGAATCTACGTAGAATTTAATACACTAAGGCTTGACTATATATTAATTTTGTCTCACTGAAACCTATCATCCTATTTGTGTACACTTGGGCATCTCATAACACGGTTTTATACAACACGTATGTATAAATTGTGACATATTATTATACAACACGCTTTATATAACACGGTTTTAGGGGAAAAAATACAATAAACATTTTTCGTGGTATTGGTGGAGAAAGTTTTTATGACATGAATATTCATGACATCCAAGAAATATTGGAGAATCGTACGTTGAACGAAGAAGAATTAGTCGAAATTTTGGATGAACCTACCACAATTAATGACTAAGAAAGCAGTTGCAGCGAATTAGCTACATTTTTCACATTGAAAATAATGCATGACGCCCTAGAATTGGTTATTAAATTAGTTTTTTTTTAATTGAAAATGATCTTACAAATGAAATGAGTAAAAAAATTCAAGAGGAGATAACAAAATATTTTACAACCTTATAAGGAAATACGTAATTCGATATTTTGTTTGGAACGCAAACCCTAATTTTGTTTGACACGGATTTGTATTACACGACGTTTTTGTGATACCATATAAACGTGTTATACGAGGCCCAAGTGTATTTAAAAATTGAACTCATAACAAGCGGATAACCCTAAATTTACACGGTAAATAAATTCACACTAATAAAGTTATAAAGCCAATACAAATTGACTGAAAGATACTAAAAGTCAAGTATTCATACTGTATCAATGTGGAAAATAAACGCACAGCTAACAAGTAGAGAACAGTTTAAAGGGATGTTTTTTACAAGGGTAGAAAACGATGAGTATAAATCGAGCTGTGCGGCCGCGGGGGTGGAGGCGGCCTCTGTGAAAAATGGAACTGCCTTGCGATTTCCCGAACGCCGGAAATGGGCAGAAAAGCGGTTACAGTAAACGTCTGGCATTACTTTGCGAGCTTTTTTATGGCAGAAGGCTCCAGCGGAAAGCGTCCGCGTGCTTTCTGACGTTTTGATGAATAGCCTTGGAGGTTTTTTTTTGCCCGAGAAGCTCTCCAGAAGCAATTACAGGAAAATTAAGGGAATTTTCTAGTATTTATAAAACAACTTGTCTAAATTACGCTTTGACTCCTTCAGTGCCGAATAACATCATTTTATTATTTTAAATAAATGTTATATATTTAATAAGTTAAGTTTTATATGAGTATATTCTTTTGCATATCAAAATGAATAAACTATATATACTTTATTTTTTTTGTTATATTTATATGCATCCATATAAATAAATAAATTTATATATACATTTGTTGAATTGCGCATTGGCGTCAGCTGTAATGCCATGATTTATATTTTCTTCAATAAATAAATAAATTAGGACGCTGACATGTCATTCAACGGTGTAAATCATTGGTAGATGATACGAAATGGAAAAGAAAACATGGCTATCATGGTAAGTAAGCTAATATGGTTAAAAAGTTATTTTTACATCATAAACTAACAATTTATTTTACATGGTGTAACGTTTTATAAGTCTTCTAAATATACCATTTATACAAGAAAACTGACTGTGTTAAATTATTTTTTTCAGTGAAACTGAGAGTGGAATGATGGAAATAATAGAATTTACATAATTGACACGATCATCAATTGGATATATTTGATTAGAAGATCAGTGCTTCTCACGAAAAATTGCACTGTGGCCGCATTGTTAACATAAAGGCTCTAAGGAAATATCTGGTGGCCGCATCAAATTTTGTTTTGGGTATGTTGTGTGTGAGATATTTCAAATGGACCTAAATATGTTTGCCAATTTACTATTGGTATTAATTGCGTCCGAAATATTTAATTTTCAGAGTCTATGTTGACAAATTAACTTGTAAAACCACATCTTTTTGTATCAATATTTTCTATGAAGCTGTCGGTGGCCACAGCCAAGTCTTCTGGTGGCCGCACATGCCAACCACTGATCTAGATCTATTGAAAAGACTTAAACTGAATTACGACACTTTATGGAGACCGAGTAGATCTCAATCTGTTTGATTATATATAGTAATGATTTTTTCTCCATAAAATTCACCAAATATGTACTAGATAATTTTCCTTGAACTTTTTTAGCAGAAACCCGGAAAAGTTTCAACCTTGTAACGCTGTGAAAAACACCCTTAAAATGGTATAAAGCGGTAGCAAGTCATTAAGAACACCGCTGTCAGAACGAAATTGACGGTATAATACGAGCACAAAAATAAAATCGTTTTATCTTTGTTAATATGATTCTCAATTCCTTTCTTACATGAAAGAAATTTATAATCTTATTTCGGCCGAGAAACAAAGAATGTTTTTATTACGCATTACATGTAAAATAAACAAAAAAAGCGCGACTCGGCAACGTTGTAGATATTTTTTTCCTGGTACGCGGTGCTGCATTTTTGTGCTTTTATATTGTATCACTTCAGCGATTTTCAACTTAAATTTTCCGAATATAATTACTGTACAACGAAGTAAAATATATTTTAAGTACTGCCAAACGGGAGGAATAGAGACAAAAACAAAGTATCCAATGTAATCATTATTGTTAAGTAAGTTTCTTCACAATGACTATAATACTATCTCTCGAATGACAAAACCAATCCAACTAAATGACTGGCCAAAATTGAAACAAACGTGCTTAACTTCGATGCCTGTGATTACTTTTTGATTCTTTATAAACTTCTATTTTATGGCACGAAAACTTAATTGAATCATGTTTTTTTTAGATAATAAGTACCGTAAAACGGGGTGAATAGAGAATCATATAGAATAGAAGTTCGTATATTCCAATCATTACAATCTGTTGTTTTGTCTCTATTCACCCTAATTCAACGTGAATAGAGACATAGAACAAAATTGACTGTATCTTAATAATGATAGTGAATATTTGAAAAATATTGCCATGAATGTGTAGAAGGACTATAGAAACATGTTTCAAGCCATTAATATTTGAAATATGTGGCGCAGGTATGAAAAATGTCTCTATTCACCCCATTTTACGGTTTTTAAATTATTAATTTAAATCTTTTTAAATACGTAGTGGACATTAGGAAACACTATGATTTTTGATAGCCCGAATTATGCGAAAAATATCAATGTATTTTAATTCTACGCTTGTAGAACTAAAATGAGAAAACATATAATTTGTTTTATATAATATATTACACATACGCATCGGAAAAAAATACATTTCGCTTTTGAAATTAAAAAGACTTGTGAGTAATGATCTCTGTAAGCTACGCACCAGCGGCCGCGCAGCAGTTAGAAAAACTCTAGGATCGTAATATTTGTCAATCGGGTCGGCAAATTCATCAACTATTGAGTGCGCGTTGGAGGGTTTTTCTATTGATTGAATTGGCATTTACTTGGTAAAACTCTATTATAAGACATTATTATAAGAAAAATAGCAATGTATTTAAAGTCTATAGAAATTATTGTAAATATTTATCGATAGCTATTTCGGCTTCCGCCATCATCAGAACTATTTTCAAACATGCGTTTACTTATTTTTATATACTGTTTAGACAGGGTACACCATACATTTTCTCCTCTGTTCCACCATCTTAATTTTGTATTTTTATAATAAGTTATTTGATGTGAAAAATTGATTCGATGTATTCTTGAAGTAAAAGTTAATCTGGGTTTTTACAAAGTGGCAGCGCATAGAGTGCGAACAAACAAACAGACAAATATTGGTTTTTATATTATAAGATTTGAATTGACAGTGAATTGTTTAGTAGGCAAAAATTATTTTATTCTATTTGAATAAAATGTATACCCCTGGCTGTACTCGAAAAGAAAATGTAGTTCCGCATTTTCCTGCCGCATAGTGAGGATTCTTTTCCCAAGCCTCGACGTCTCGGGGCGCCTGTTGGTTTTTGCGAGGCAGGATTGATGCTGCAGTACATTCTCCTCGGGGGGTTCGGAAGTCCCACCCCACCTCGCACACTATATGGGTCACGCGATAGGCGTAGATGTCTCGTGCGAGATATGTGTGTGTAATGGATTGAGAAATTGAGATAAATCCATCCTTGTAATCTGATGTAGTATATTATTTCGATATTTCACAGCTCTGAACAGTTATGAAATATTTTGACACAATAGTTAGTTGATATTTGAATTTATTTATTTATTACTTTTAATGTGTTCACTGTCAATACTTGTTGGAATGGTATTATAATAAAACATTTTTAGTACTTATTCCACATAAAATTTATTGGACCAGGACCGGTTTCGCTCATGGCGAGCATTTTCAACTGACAATTAGTTGACAATGTTATTACAACTGGCATTTGGTTGATAAAGTACTAAAAATGTTTTATTATTTTTATTTATTGGAGAAAAATACAATTCATGAGATAACAGCTAACGCCAGTGCGCCAGGCATTTGAAAAATACATAAAAAAAGTGTAACTATTTATATAAATAATATATAGCAAAACATAAATAAACAGATATTGGCATAAAAACACGTATTAACAACATAAATGTATCACTCTTACATATATCTGTAATCTATGTAATTTCTTCTTAAAATGTTTTAATGTGTTTTTCACATTGCAAAAGCAATAACTTGATAATGACAAGCAATATTTGATAAAAAATAAAATGTTTGGCTTCCGCCACGAAGGTAAGCATTTGAGAATGCAATTTTATTGGCTTTATTCTTAATGATTTCAGAGTTATCAACTCAGCCCCAAAGAAGAGGCAAAATATCTTCGAGCTTCAAGGGAGTGAAAAAACCTAAAAAAACTGCTTGGAATAATTCCGTGAGGAGTCCATATGCTCTATGGTTGGATCGAATATATTGAATCTACATACATACTGCTTTTAATTATTGCATGAAAAATATGTGTTATATTTTATACTATACAAGCTCATTTAAATTTAAAATAATTTTCTTATCATAACATGGAAGCTGGGACACACCTGCTCCAGGTTCCCACAGCGTCTGTGAGTAATATTTCGCAGAGCTCCGTGTCATCAGTGTATCCCCGCAGCGCTCGCACCCACGCCCCCCGGCGAGCGGCGTCCCTCTCGCACGCCGGCGTATCGACCGGCGGCGCCACGTGCTCGACGCCCGCAATATTTTAATTCAAGCGAGAGGGAAAAAAATCGACGCTAGATCATTACACTGAAAGAGGCGTCGTTTTTCATGACGTTAAACGACGCCGGAACGGATGGGCTGGCAGCGATAAAATCGGAGACATTTTGAACTTTTGACATCGGGCTTTCAAATAAAAACTTTTGTATTTTAATTAAGTATTTTTACTTTCACTTTTAATGTGTTAACTGTCACTTTTTAGTGGTTATTCATTATTTCAAACCAGGGCTGAAGAGTTGGTAAAAAAAATTCGACTCCGATTCCGACTCCAACATTGACCAAAAACACGACTCCGACTAAAAAAAGTTCAATATCGTCACTTGTTTCCCCTAATTTTCCTATTTATGTGTATTCAATTAAATATCAACCCTATCAATGCGGCCAAAAGCCAAATTTGACATATTAAATGCAATAATAAAAAGTTCAAACTTTTCAAAATTTCCGACTCCGAGTACGACTGCGGCCAAAACGCCGCGACGACTCCGACTTCACAGCTCTGGTTTTGAGATATGAGCGTTTGAAGTTTCGATTGATTAAAATTCACTTTTAACAATTAGCAGTTAAAAATGTTTCAAATTACTTATTTTAAGCATATTTTTTCACAACTCTTGCTGAGAAATAATGATCTTAAAGATCTAATCTCTACAATAATCTGCATGCTTACAAGACATTATGTTGGTAAGGCTTTCATATCGAAAACTTATGTCGGGCTGCCGGAAACGGACACCGCCCGATCTAGGTAGGCTGCGTGTCTCTCAATCGACACCTTATTTTGAAAAGGTTCCAACTGCTCTTGACACTGTTTTTAGACATGAGCAAGTAAAAATGTTTGAAATTAATTATTTTAAGTATATATATAACTCTTGCTGAGAAATAATGATCTTGAAGATCTAATGATGGAAATAATGATGACACTATTAGAACTTTCTCAAATAAATTTAGTAAAAAAAAGTGTACAGATACAGTGCAATTCTGGAATTCTGCTGACTCCGTTATTCAACTATAGATAATTCTGAAATTCATATAGTTGATAGAATAAGGTAAATACAAGCTTTTCCGACCAACGATATATCAATAATTTAAAAAAAAAAAATACTAGAACAAAAATTTTACATATATGCAGTTAATGGTCCTTGTTTTACAAATCGTCAAACTCTACGCCGTCTTTTATAAAACGGTTGTCAGTAGTTTTCATATTACCACCAGAGGTTTTTTCTATGGCCACCAAAAGTTTCATAGTAAATATTTGTATTCTCAAATAGATTCGAGCGAAATATTTCGTATGCATTGTATTGTGTACTAAAAAGTATTAGCTAGCAAAACAGTAATTAAAAACAGGGAAGATGTGGAATTAACAGTGAGAAAAGATTAAAAACAACACAACAGATTGTGCAAGAAAAGAATTTGGTGCGGCCACGAAACATTTATATTGCGGCCACGGGTAAATTTTACGTGATACCCACTGGTTTAGAACCTCAAATTATTCTATTGTATTTTGAATATTAGTCTATATCGATAACTGGCCTGGTACAGTGATTTTTAATATGCAACTTTCAGTATTTTGTATGATTATTACATATTCCTTATAACAGGTCTATATCACTTTTAAGGTGTTCACTGTCAATACTTGGTGGAATGGAATAATTACTCACTTATTGTAGTTTTTACATTGTTAATGATCATTCATACTAAATTGTTTTTTTGATGTAATAGCTTTTATTGCTAAGAGGTCTTCAACATTTTAATTATGGTCTATTTTACTTGTATGTATTTTGCTACAATTTATTTACTTAGTTGTAATACCAATTATTTGTCATACCTTGTAATTATTGCTTAACTTTTGTATAAATATCATTGTTTCGTTGTATTTATTGTCAGCTGATAATCTCGCTATGAGCGAAACCGATCCTGCTCCAATAAATTGTATGTGAAATAAGTACTAAAAATGTTTTATTATTTTTATTACAAGCCTATAATCGTAATATTTTCAAATCATGCAAAACTTAAAAACATTTATGCATACCAAAAATTGGGCCTTCATTGAGATTTTCATAATGTCATTAACTGTCAAATACTTATAAAACTGCATCGAGTATATTTGGTTGAAGAAATCATAACAACATCATAATAAAAACTCTTCTCAGCCAGTGTAGCGTTACCTTTCGTTACCACGTGGTAACAGGTAGGTGGGTAGGCAACACAGATGCTTTGAGACTGCCAAATGGCAACCCTACCAGAATATTAATGAACTTTCATTCATTCAAAGCAGGAAGACAGGTCAAATGAAGGCTTGCTTCCTCTATCTCAAAGCCGCCACAATCTTATTTTGAGATAATATTGTTTAAGCCTTTCATTGAGTTAAATTCTATTCATAGGTCGGGCCAGATTTTGGGTTAGTTGCTTGCATTTTCATATGGAAACATTTAGGTATAATAGTTGACTCGTCAACGTTTTTATGTGTTTTAAACCGTGAAATATGAAACAGTTTTAATCAGTTTTTTCCCAAAGATTAAAATTGTTACGATTTTTATATAGTTTACTTAGATGAAAAAAGGTTAGAAGCTTCCAAGATTATTTCCCATTGAATGAACTTTAGTTCAATTAATGCACGTTTAATGATCTTAATATAAAAATCAATGTTTATTTGTTCGTATTGCTTGCGTTGCAATACTATTCATACGATTGCGATAAAACTTTGTCAACTTATTGCTTGCACTTACACGAGGTTATAAACATCATTAAAATCAACCTACAGTAGGTCTTTTATATTAAAAATCAATGTTTTTTTTTATATTTTATGCGCTGCCATACTGTTCACTTTGACAAATTATTGTTTCACTTGCGCAAAGTTTATAGGCATAGTAAAATTAACTTTCAGTAGGTGGCGCGTGTGTCGTACCATAGACAAACAGCAAACGTCAAACGGCAAATGTCATCGATAGTTAAATTAAATCTAAATTATTTATCTAAAATATTGTGCGTCCAAAAGCACTTCAATAAACACAAACACTTTCTTTCTTTGAATGGCATTGCAATGCTTGCCGGGTTCCAGCTGGTATTAAGTAAAATATTTATTTATCACGTTAAAAGAAAATCGGTTCGTCGAAACGTGGCACAGGTCCCAAAGCTGGGCTTTGTCGATTTTTATAAAACCAATGACAATGAATTATTTTTAAGGTGTTCGCTGTCAATTCTTGGTAAGGCATAACGTATATAAAAAAAATAAGCAAATACCCTTTGTACTTTCCACAATTGAGTACAATTATTTTCGATCAGTTATGCTTATCGCGAGCATTTTTAAATGTTTCAAAAGCTAGTCAAAACGAGTAGTTACAAAAATTTTCTTTTTAAATACGATATCAATATAAAGTTATTAATACTCTACCAAAAACAATTCAACTAGTAAATGGTTTTCAGCGATCCAGAAATTTTTCTGTGCCTCGTTTTCCAGAAATCGATTAACTCAATATTTTATAGCGGGATACGAGCCCGTGACACCGTTATATCACTACGCGTGTTATAATTGTGTACAAAATTCTCGCGTAGATCTTCCATTGTGGTCTTCTCGTGCTAGCAAGTTTCCTACAATTTTAATTTTGCGATTTCCCAGGAAAATTAATCAGTGCAGCAGCGAAAGTTTCTCAGATTAAAAAGACTTTTCCGTGCGGAATATTTTTAATATAAAAATCTTGGATATCGGAAAATTCTTTTTGCCATTGGAAAGAAAGGCGAAAATTAAACAACCAGTCTTCAAATACACTATATAAGTAGAATTAAATACAGCTTTCCTATCCGGTTTTCATTTAGATCGTAGACTAGGCTTTTAAGAGATTTTTCCGTCGAGTTTTGAGCGTTAAATAGACACTTTATTTTTGACGGGATAAGTACAATAAAGATATGCAAGATTCCTTTTTAAAATTCATCTCAAGAGCTTACAGTTCACGAGTTTGTAGCTCACAATTTTTTTTTTAATAGATTTACTGATTTTTGTTTAAATGCATGAATGGCTTGCGATCAGGGGTTTGGAGGTGTGGTTTTTTTGGATGGAGTCGGAGACGTCGCGGTGTTTTGGCCAGAGTCGAGAAAGTGATTGAAATTTGTATTTATGCATTTACTATGTAAAGTTTGACTATTGGCCGTATTGGTTGGTTGATATTTAATTTTATACACATAAATAGGAAAGGTATGACAAAAACGTTATAGACTTAAACGAGTCATGTTTTTGATCAATGCTGGAGTTTGAGTCAAGAGCCTTGCTTGCGATGTTCTTAATGACTACTAATTATTTGGTCAGTTTCTAATTCGATAAATGGTCAGTTATAAATACTTAAAACGGTCAGTTAAAAATAATAAATGGTCAGTCACAAGCTGTCAAACTAAAACTTAAATTAATACTAACCATTTTTAATAAATAACTAACCATTAAAATATGTTACTGACCGTTTTATTTAATAACTGACCATTCACACTAATACAATGACAACTGACCGTTTATAATATTAACTGACCATTTTGATTTTTAACTGACCATTTATTTAGGTAACTGACCAAAACTTGAATTAGTTACTGCCCCATTAAATACATGCCTGTTTTAATCGTTTCCATTCATTTTGAAAAACTAAACGCAGAGTGACTGAACAATAGACGATTTATTTAAGTTGCAATTTTACATTGAGTGCACAAAAAATCAATTAACCAACAACTCGTTTTATCCGAGACCTATCCTTAACAATCTATAAGCGAGAAAAAGTTACGGTAGAACAACTTGTCAAAAGTATCGCCCATTAGCGTCAGCTGTTATACCATGCATTAGCTTCTTTTACAATACATAATAGATCTCTGATAGAATAAACTTTATTAGGAGGATTTTTTTACATTTAACTTTTTTATGAAGTCAAAGTCATATTATTTTTGTTTTGTGCTAATGAAAATCAACTTAAAAATAAAACACATCGCAAACTCACATATCCAAGATCTCAAATACGAAATGAATTAATCAAACTTGATGTTGACTTTACCGTGACTTGGCACAGCAAAATTCACCAAACGGTGAGATAAAATGGCAAAAAAAACATAAACAATAACTTTTATACTTTCAATCAGGTAATTTTGTGGAATTCCATTCTATACATAACAATAAAAATAAATAATAGCAACAAATTAGAATTTGCCATTTAAGGAAAGCCTACTTATACAGATTTCGTTATTCCCGAACAATCACTTCATCCGAGATCATAAAGCTCTCATCATTCCAAGCAATGATTAATAGATTAGTTAGCATCCCCCCTTACTAAAGTCAATTTTGAATTAGAGTTTAAACACCATTAAATTTTGCTTTGTTTTGATTCTATAACCCCCCTCCTGGCTTCCCGTAAAAAGGAAAAATCCCAAACTCCATTTTGTAATTTCATCATTTAAAAATATTAGAATCAATCTCGCTTCATTACTTAAGCAAACTTTGCTATATTTAGGCCGAAGATGCTTCTGAAAGAGGCGAAACACGTGTCATAGTTAGTAGCACAATACGTGTAATAATCAAAGTAATTTTAATATTAATAAAATTTATATTCTAATTCATGCGAACTCGTGAATATTATTCGATTGCTTAATATAATCCGCCGTGTATGACACAGGCTGCAAAAAGCTCGGGAGCCATCGACGAGGAAAGAAAAGCTCGGGTGACTTTTCCCTTACTAGGTCAGGTGGGGTCGAGGAGACGCGGGCATGCGCATTGCAGCCCGCTCGCCCTGCCGCTGGAACACGGTGGCAAATATATTTATATTACAATTTTCCCCGATCGGCAGACAAAATTGTGTTTGGTTACGCTAATTTCGCAGATTTATTTTGCAGGTATGTGCTATACTCATATTTTCGATGACGAACTAATTACATGTGATACGGTGAAAAAAATAGCAATGGATTTTAATTCTACATAAATTATTATATATATTTGTTGATAACTTTTTCGGCGAACGCCATCGTCAGAACTATTTTGAGACCTGCATTTACTTATTCTATATATATACCGTTGTAGACAGGGTTCACAATATGTACATCTTTTTCTACGTTCCACCATCCTTGTTTTATATGGTAATAATAAGTTATTAATAAGTTTATTTAATAACTTATTATTACCATATAGAAAAAAAGATGTACTGTGTACCCTGTCTACAACGGTATATATAGAATAAGTAAATGCAGGTTTTCAAATAGTTCTGACGATGGCGTAAGCTGAAATAGATATCAACAAATTTATATAAATATATGTATATAAAATAATTTCAGCAGAATTAAAATATATTGCTATTATTTCGCCCTATAATAAGGGAGTTCTACAAACAAAATGCCAATTTTATCAACAATAACATGGGATTTATGCGAATAGTACGTCAATGAAAACAGATTATTTTACAACACTCCATGCTTTCTCAAGTCGGTCCCTGTGGTCTAGTGGCAAGAGCTTTGTACAAGCGATCGGGGGCCCGAGCTCAATCCCCGGCAAGGTCAGATTTTTTCAATTGAAAAAAAAGAGATCTTGGGCTGGGTGTATTATTTATCGTTGATTTTGTGAACAACTGATACATTATTTACCATCGAGTTAATCTCTTATGACTTTCACAACTCAGAATATTTGGCGCATTGGCTGTTATGCCAAATATTTTTTTTTTCCAAAAAATATTTAAAAAAATATAAATATAAGTTGTGTCATGGAGAAAAGATATAAAATATATGATGATGAAATAAAGTGATGTTATCATTTTTTTTTTGGTTCAGGAATACAATTGTTTTGCTGTGTTAAGCATCAACTGATAATTTAGACTTCCCAATGAAATATGATTCAAATTTTCTTTACTATCTGGCTTGTCCCAAAACTGAGCTTCTGTTTTTATTTGCTTTGATTCATCAGTAAAGAGGGAAAGGTCGATGCATTTTTAAGGATATCAAGATATCCATGCTTTTCGAAACAATCGTTACAAATTTAATATTGGAACTCCATCAAGCACCCTCAGTTGACATCTGGGAATAGATGTCACGTGGTAAGCGAAGGGAATCTCAATATACAGAGATATTTATACAAAAAAAACTAAGCAAGACAAGTAAATGTGCGATTTTTTTTTTTAATAGAAATATTTAATATTTCTATTTCCAATTGTTTGTCACACCTTTATTATTCCAGCTAAGTATTTGTATTAACAACTCTGGACTGATGTATTTATAATCAGTTTAAAATGCTCGCGATGAGCAAGACCGGTACTGATGCAAATATATTAATTGTAGAATAAGTGCAAAAAATGTCTAATTATTTTTTAATATGAGGCTTTTCCATCAAGTATTGACAGTGAACAGCTAAAAAGTGAAAGTCCATTGTTATTGAAATTCTGTACGTAATTCAATAAATACCTTTCTTTATAACCGAAGGACTCCCATGCAACCTCAAATCAAACAAGGCTCGCTAGGCCGGGAAAATCCCGCCGAAGACAATATTTCCGAAGTAATATCGCACAGGTGGCGCTACCCGTCACTTTCCATAAAAGCATTTTCAAATACCGTTAAGTTACCCCACGGGGGGGCTGTAGCTCTCGAGAGCCTATCAGTGACGTGACAAGTCGAGGGTCTGACTATAACTAGTACAAACTAATTTTGAAATTATCAATAACAACAGCGGTATAACACTTGCTGAGACATGCAGTCGCTAGAGTTAGTCAAACCATTGCAATCAATTTCAAAAAAAAGCGTAAAAAAGTTTCCATGTTATACATCTAAAACTTTCAAGGGTTGAACATTTTTGCGGTGAGCGAAACCGGTCCTAATCCAAATAAATTCAATATGGAATAAGTACAAAAAATGTCTTATTACTTATTTAAAATTATTTATATATAAGGATATAAACATTTCAAAAATCACAAATAATAAGTTTATTCCTTTTGCAATGTGAAAAAAGATTAAAAATATGGTTTATAGAAAAAAGAGAGAGGGGAAAAAATACATTGGAAATTGGCAAAGAAGTCAACCAAGTGAGTTCCGACAAAACCAACTATGTACATATGTATAATACATAAAACAAAATAGTACTCGTCTGAACTCACTCACGTCCATGTGAAATATGTCGACATCCGAAGCAATTCCATTAAAAACACTAAAGCTCTTCCCAGTGGCGTCCCCATTGGCAGGCTGGTTGAACAAACATCTCATGTTCACGATTCCTCAAGCCACCTCCTTTCTACCATAAGAACATATTCAGCAAATCTTAGGGTATAATATAATGCCACCAAGTATTGTGTGTGAACACATTAAAAGTGGTGATACAATTCACACAGATTAATTGGTAAACTTGATTTAGTTTGACCAACTGGAAATTTAAGTATGATGTGTAATAAAAAATGTATTTGTACCTACATCTTATTAATATTTTTGCATACACAAAAAATAGACTTTGTTTTCGGATGTTAATTAAAAGGGAAAATTTTGCGTACACCACTGACATATAAATACAGGTTCATGCATGCAAACCTCACGGCACTTTAATCGCAGCATGAATAAAATAAAACGTGGTAAAAGCTTCTTACCCCGCCTAACCATAAGCCCCGGGGACGCCAATGAGAGCCGGGCTTAGGTATTCTAAATAAGATCAGACGAATATATGACGTCCGAAATATGACGTGTGAACAGGAGGGTCAAGTATGAAAACAACTTATGACAAACAATTGGTAAAACAACTAAGCAAATAAATTAAAGCAAATTACAAGAAAAGCTTAGTTGTTTTACCAATTGTTTGTCATACCTTGTTTTCATACTTAACTTTTGCATAAATACCACTGTTTTATTGTATTTCTAATCAGTTGATAATGCTCGCCATCAGCGAAACCGGTCCTTATGAAATAAATCTCATGTGGAAAAAGTACTAAAAATGTGTTATTATTTTTATTATAATGCCTTTCCACCAAGTATTGACAGTGAACACCTTAAAAGTAAAATACATTTGCTATTTTTTCATAGTTGCAATAGAAAAATTGATAGGAAAGAAAAAGAGAATTTAAATTAATCCAGTGTCCAGTGCCACTTCAGCGATATTAAGTATTCTTCGCATCCGTCTACTGAGAATCTGTCACGAGTGCATTGAGCTTAATCTTCTCCGCGTTGAACCTAATGAAGAATCAAGAATATCCCGTTCCCTATATGTTTGTGATATTGCAAGTTTATCGAATGCCTCAACGTTGACCTTGTTCGAGATCAAAACAGCGTGGCCTATCCGGCTCGATAACAAAATAATATTTATGCAGACAAATCTTAGTCTATCAAAATCGCTGTATGCTAAAAAAAGTTTCGGAGAAATATCTCAAAGGCCGTCGGCTGAATGCATAAACTTTTTTGCATCCGAGCTTTAACCCTTTAAACGCCAAGCCAATTTCATGGATTTTTTTCCACACGCCACCATTGTCAACCATCAATTTTTCCATGAAAATGCCACGTAACATACTCGGAAAACTATTTTATACCCGATTTATTTTTGGTTTTCAATGACAAGTGAAAAAAAGGGTAAAATTTTAAAAATGTTTCCTAATAAGGTGCAATCCTTAGTGATATCTGTTAGCTTAACCTCAAATTAAACTAAAACGGGTTAAAATATCGATATTTCAACTTAAAATTGCCTTAAAAAGATGTCTCTGCATTAGATTTCATTTAAAAATACGATATTTATTCATAAATAAACTCATAATGGCGTTTTCGTGCCTGCGCGCCACGTGGCGTACGAACGGTTAAGTCAGCTTTGGAGTGACGTGTTTTGCAAGCTTTTATGCTGGCAAAAATTGTTATCGTAAATACCGAAAAGACAAAGCTCGCCGCAGGTTCGTTATAGTTTTTCATATGAGCTTCGGCGCAGGGAGCCCTGGCACTGGCAAACACACCGGTAAACATGTAACGGGGAAAACAGTGAGTCGGACATGTCACTTGTTTGTTTGCTGGTAAATAGAAAAGGCACACACTAAAAAAGTGCGGAAATCAACACAATATCAGCTTGTTGGCGTTTAGCTACTGGTCGCTACATGAAGTCAACATTGAAACAATGACAAAGGAGCTTCGACATAACGTTACGTTACTTTGAAAAGGTTTTAACTGACATTTTGACAAAAAATTACCTTTTAGTGGGAAAAGTTTGTATGAAACTTATTCTAGCATATATGATTACTTTTAAGGTGTTCACTTTAAATACTTGGAGGAACGGCATTATAATAAAAATAATAATACATTTTTAGTACTTTTTCCACATAAAAAATATTTGAACAGGACTGGTTTCGCTCAGTGCGAGCATTGTCAACTGATGACAATGATCAATATCAATGGAAAAAGTACTAGAGATGTATTATTATTTTTATATATGATTACTACAGAAACATATATTGTTGCATAGTGGAGTTCTATCATACCGCATTCTACCATATACATAAATTTCAGAATTATCTATTGTTGAATAACGGAGTTTGCAGAATTCCAGAATTGCACTGTATCTGCACACTTTTTTTACTAAATTTGATTGATAAAGTTCTATGATTGTCATCATTATTTTCATCATTAGATCATTAAAATCATTATTTCTCAATATAATGGTTTGATCAATTAAGGATTTCGACTGATGGTGCTTGATGGTGCTTGATGGTCTTTCAATATCAAAACAATTTCAATGGCGAAACCCGGGTTAAACAAAATTCAAACAATTCAAATTTGATAATGGTTTGAGTTTTGAAAAATATGCTGAAAATTTGGAATGTGAAACATTTTTACTTGCTCACATTTTAAGTTAATCTTTTGAATTAAATGGAATGATCAATCGAAACTTCAAAATATGCTCATATATCAAAACAGGGTCAAGAGCAGTTGGAAGCTTTTCATAGTTGTTTCGGTAACTGAAAGGACAGTTTCATATGTTAAACATTGTTTTGATTGTGCTACTCTTACATCGCTCGGCATTTTTTGCGTTGGAAATCCTACTTCACCCTTGTTATATCCTTTAACGTAAATACTACTACATATAAATTCGCCCCATAGGATTAAAGAAGCGTATCTCGATTATTGTCGGCTTTGAGTTATGAATGCCGCTATATGTAAAATATTATATTAAGTTGTGTGTCAAAGTGACATATCAATAGGAAAAGTGAAGTGCATATAGATATTTAAATTTATTCATTTATTCAAAAAATAAATACAAATCATAGCATTACAGCTAACGCCAAGCACTTGACAAATTTAAAAATTTAAATACATATTTATTTATATATATAAAAAGCACAAATACCTAATACACAAAAAAGGACAAATAGAAACTAATACAAAAATTGTAGGACAGAGAGTTTGAAAACAATAGAAAGTCAACTGAGTGAGTTCCGACAAAATGATTTTTTATTTATAAAATACTAGCTGTTACCTGCGCGCGTTGCTACGCCAGCAACTGTAGGGGGGATTGGGGGTGTAGTGGGGGAGGGGTGTACGCCAGAAAGTTTCACGGAAGTGTACTCGAGAAATTTGTCAAAAAATTCGGAATCAATTTTTGGGGGGAAAAGACTAATTTTTACATTTGTTTTAAATGGGTGGGGTTTGGGGGCAACTTATGCCAGAAACCTTCGAAGGAGTGAGGCCAGAAACCATTGCGGGGTGTACTCAATAAATTACGTAAAAGTTTCACTTCGATCGGTCGAGCGGTTTAGTATTTCATAGCGGACATACACACAGACATTCATTTTATATATATAGATAGTATTCGTCTGAACTCACTTAAATGTGTAATTAAATCAATTTCTAGTTAATAGGTCCGCTTAACTTTTAAACAGCACATTAGAATAAATTAGTATTTTACATTTATGGAATCCACCAGAAAGCCAAAGCATCGCCTTTAGGATAGTGAAAATAAAAATTGTCTGTAAAAAAAGGTAAAATTGATTATTGGTGAAACCTCTTTTGTGGCTTTCATGAAAAGTAGAGAAAAATTACATACGCTTCTTTGCTTCTAATGGACCGAATTGAATCAATCAAAATAAACTTATTATTTAGCAATACGTCGGACAAAATCAACCTCTTAAATGTATAGCCATTACCATGCCATGAGCTGGTAATTAATACAATATTGATTGCTATTACGAGATTTTTGACGCGACAACGTCTTATAAATCGATGAACGCCCGCTGCACGCACGAAAAAACATGACTCATTGTCCCGTTTGTCGCGTTACGTCGAAGGCAAGCGTGCGAGCGAGAGCGCGGATAAGCGATAGAGAGGCACGATCGGCCTACCGTTCGGATTGTGCCGCATCTATCTCTCTTCAACTCGATTGGTCGATGCGTCTGAGTAGAAAAGAGACAGCGGCAGCACACAACTTATACACCTACAGTACCTACACGTGATCTGTTTACAACTGTTTATAAAGTGAAGTGAAATGTTAGTGTGGTTTTCATTGTTTATATTACAACAACAATTGCGGCAATAAAGGTAATTAATCCTTGAATTAATGAGTGCGAATAAAATATATCATTAAAAAATTGTAGATTTCATTTCACTCCTTCTTCGTATCCATACAAAATAATGATAATTCAATAAAAATGATTCCATTTTATTCATAAAAGTATGCAATCATTTCATCAATGTTTTCTTATGATGTTGTCACGTTAAACTATCGTCCGTAAACCGACTTTACAGACAACCATTTTTTTTTATCAAAAGCTAGAATTCAATATCAAGTTATAATTTTTGTTAAATATAGATCATGATATGCTTCTTTGACAAGATATAACCAAATGGACCAATATTCACTATTCACCGTTGCAGATATCCGTTATTAAAAATACAAGGTGATGAAATTGTAATATTATACAATCGATTTGCACTTTGCTTCCGATGGCACAAAATATTTTGAATCGAAGAGACACGACACCGCTTATATGAACATGATATAACGACGTATTTTCCAGTTTATTGGCAGTGCCTCGCCTCTATGATCGAGTAATATTTCCTCTTGTGGAATATATTTTCATACACCGTGTCAGATATATCAAACATACCTGTAATTATATCGTCAAATTTTCTTTACGAATAGCATAAAGCTTTTTTGAACAAAACCAATTCTTAGATGTATACCGTTATTATAATTAATGATTTATTAACGTTTGGAAGAAGTGTAAAAATTGTTTCTGAAAAATCAATTTACTTTTTTTTCCAATTGTCTTTTAAAAAATATTGGTGGCATTAACGAATATATCATGTTAAAATGGAAAATAATACATTTATTATATGATACAAACGGCTTTTATTAAAAATATGTTAACTATTTGGAGTCTCCGAAGCTGGCTCATAAATTAGATGTTAAAAAAATCTTTTCTATTTGTATTTTATCTAAGTACAATTATTCATACTAAATCCTTTAAATAAATTAAAACACATTGAAATGTATTGGAAAATAATAACACATTTTTTGTACCTATTCCACATAAGATTTATTTGGATCAGAACTGGATTCGCTCATCACGAGCAATGCCAACTGAAATTACAGTTTACTAATTTTGATATATATTCTGATAAACATCAGGACCGGTTTCGCTCACCGTGAGCATTTACAGCTGATGCAAAATGGTCCTGATTTTTATAAACATATATGTGTAAACTAGTTCTGTTTTTTATTAATTTAGATAATGCCTTTCACCCAAAAATTTACAGTTAACACATTTGAAACCACTTAATTCTATATAAAATAACAATACCTCAAATATCTTTCCTAACCGATACTGATTTGTATGCTTAAACGTCTTAAAATCGGTTTAACATTGTCGGTAAAAGGGAGAGTAATATAAATTCATGAAATCCAGTTTATATTTTTAAATTTACTAGTATTGCTACCCGGCGTCGCTCGGATTAAGCGACCAATAATTATTAAATGTTATATCATTCGACATAATTATATCACAAAATCTAACATCCAAAATAGAGTTAAAATAAAATCACAAACTTTATTTAATTTGATGACAGCCCCATTCTCGCCCATTAAAATGTCCAAATTCAAGGAAAAAATCTAATTTGCTGTCAAAGAAATGTTAAATAATACCTTCACGTAAATAATAAACATTATTATTAATAATAAAAGCCGGGAAAAGTTCAGTAGAAGACTAATTTATTACATTTTGACTAAATGTCTTCGCCGATAAAAATTCAAACATATTTTCTTTCATATTCATTTTTATGGCAACTTGCAACAACAATGCAAAAGGGAATTACAGACATACATACGCCGTTTCGGTTTTATATATAAGATAACACTTATAAATTCCTACACTGTGTTTAAAATCTACCGATGAATTCAATTGATTCAGAAGATTTCGCCTTGTTTTTAAAATTCGAAGTTCCAAATTGGCTAATTTTCGTGATCTTTATTTCCCAATTCATATAAACGTTTGTCATGCTCTCTATATGGTAATATGATAATATGGCATCTTTATGTGTGAGGGTTGAAAATGCCTGGCTTTATGGTTTATGTTAAAAAACCGGGTGTACATATTAACCCTGACGAGGAATGAACCGTGGCGCTATTCATCGAATTATCTGGAAGACTGGCCCGGGATCGATTAACAATTTAAAAATTTACTAAGCAAAAACAGCCCCAAAATAGAATACGTTATTTCGATATGCTTCATCGATTCTACAATTATTCATGCGTGTAACACACCATAAAAATTACATAACAACACGGTTGTTGTTTTTTAAATGACTTCTATAAGATTTCTTCCTTTTTTATATGTATAAGATATGCAATCTACTGAATACTCTTAAGTCAGAATTTTCAATTGAATTTTCATATTTGGTTTCCTATCAGGAATCAGCACACATCTGGCTTGAAATATGACACAACAGAAGTCTTAAAAAATATTTAATTATCTTTAATTTAATTGATTTATCACGCATAAGTTAAAACTAGTTCAAGATCTTGGCGTACAATTTGAGAGCAAACTAACATTCAACAATCACATTAAGACTACTTGCAACAAAGCTTTGCAAATTATGGACTTTATCCTCCTTATTACCAGGGTCTTTCCAGGAGTAAAAATTTTGAAACTAATGTATAATTCTTTAGTTCGAAGCCGACTTGAGAGTGGATCGATTGTTTGGGCACCGAGGGGTACGAAATATGTTCTTATTGTAGAGAGGGTTTAGAAGAAAATTTTGAGAATTGTCTATTTGAGGGCATATGGGTACTACCCATGGTTTTATCCAACCAACTTTCTCTTAGGCATGATCTCATTCAATAAAAGTTCATTTTGTCGGCACTCACTCGGTTGACTTCTTTGAAATTTTTTAATGTTATTTCATTTATTGTTCTCTCTGTTCTAAAATGTTTTCATCTTTTTTTTTTAAATAATTTGTGATTTTTATTATGTATATATGTATAAATAAATGTATTTAAATTTGTCAAATGCATGGCGCATTTGCGTCAGCTGTAATGCAATGATTTGTGTTTTCTTGAATAAATAAATCAATTAATAAATCTAAGTAATCTAAATAAAATCTAAGTCTTACGTCAGGTCCGTGGTCGAGTATCAAAGTCATTGGCTTCGGCTGCGAGCCGAACGCTGTCATATCCTAGGCCGGGTAGTTTCATTTTTCAATCGAATTATTAATTTCTGTTTGAAGACATGGATGTCTGTGTACTCTAAAATTTCCTTTCCATTCTAGGTCTCTACAACAAGAGGGGTTGGTATATTGAGATGTTCTGCTGAGATAAGCTCTATATGGAATCTGTCTGCTCTACTTTGAAAACACAAACACCCAAGTGTTCGAATATAATCAATAAATCGACTGAAAAAACCGTGGTAGGTCCGTCACGGAAGCCAACGACGTTGACCACTGCACCACTGCACCACGAAAACGAAAATTATTTTATATAATTAAATTAAAACGGCGAAAGAGAGCTCAGTGTCTATGGGAAAATTGAAAAAGGGACACGTCACGTAAAAAACCCATTAAGATTTCAATATTCAACCTTTTTCCATGCGGTAGGATTTTGAAAAGATTTAGTGGATTTTCACATCCGCTTCGTGGCGAAATGATTTATTGACTGTCGATATTCAACCAAAATTCTATAAATTGGATAAGAAAATAATTTAAAAACGGAACCATGTTCTCATTTAAAGAAACTGTTAAACATCCCACGTATTTTTTCTAAAATCATACATATAAATAGTATAAAGATAACTGATTGTTGATGTAAAATAAATCTCACTTTCAACTTGTTTTTTGGAGAGATGTTTCTCAGTAAAGATAGTTTTTCTCGTCCAGTTAAAATACAATTCTTTGAATCGATTCTCCATGTAAATAAAATGTCAATCATTTCATTAGCGCTGGAGATATTGAAAAAGAACATATTTTCCTCGTAGGTTATTTGTGTTGATCGAAATGTCATGCATTCATCAGACTTGACATAATGAATTCATTGGTTTCCATTGCGATTTTAAATTCATTTGCCAACATTATATGATAAGTTATTCTAGTTAGCTCTATTAATAATACTATTTGTTTATTACTTAATACTTTAAGCCTGTTAATATTTGTTGTATATTGGTAAGATCCTGGAATCAAATTGGTCTGAGTTCAATACCCGGTATTGTCAATAATTATATTATTAAATTAAATTGTACACCTCAGGATGGTTTTTAGTGATTGATTGAATGGCATGTGATTTAAATGTGGTTTTGGCATATAAACCGTAATGCCATCTTAATTTATATTTTAAAGTTTCATATTTTTTTGCATATTCCTTCTGTCAATTCAATATTATGCCCGAACATCACCGATATATTTATTATTTTAACGTCTTAAAAAGTATATCAAAATTAGTGCTTTTTTAACCGTTCATACGCCACGGCGTGCAGGCACGCCAACGCCACTACGAGTTTATTTATCAATAAATATTGTATTTTTAAATGGAATCTAATCGGCAGGCAAATTTTTTCAAGGCAATGTGATTGTTAAAATATCGATATCTTTAGCCGTTTTAATTTTATTTGGGATTAAGCAAAGAGATATCACTAGGACTTGCACCTTATTATAGTAAATATACCTGGAAACATTTTTCTAAATCTTACGCATTTTTAACCGTTCATACGCCATGGCGTGCAGGTACGCAAACGCCACTACGAGTTCATTTATGAATAAATATCGTATTTTTAAATGAAACATAATGCAGACACGTCCTTTACAAGACAATATGATTGTTAAAATAACAGATATCCTTAGGGATTGCACCTTAATATCGTAAATATCCCTGGAACTATTTTTTTTTCACTTCTCTTTGAAAACCAAAAATAAGTCGGGTATAAAATGATTTTCCGGGTATTTTACGTTGCATTTTCATGGTAAAATCGACGGTTGAAAATGGTGGCTTGTGGCAAAAATCCATGGAATTGGCTTGGCGTTCAAAGGATTGAAACAGATTATGTTTTCAGCTCTATTTCGACATGGGGGAAAACGTCTGCATCGAACTAAACTGCATTAAATTAGTTTTTGGTATTTTTCTCAAAAATGATTTTTTGATAGAAAGCTAAGGCTGTGGGCCTTCACTGTAACCCATCAATCTCTTGCCTGCAGGATTATGACGAGAAGGCATCAGAGAATAGATTTAGACCGAGAGTTATTCTTCTCGATGACCCTATCTAGGTAGAGACGAAATAGTAAGCTGACTTCTTCAACTGTAGCGATCGCGCCCTCCTGTCGGCAACGATGGGAGGGAATGCAAACAAATATAATTTAAAATATTTAGAGACGAAGGTGACTGGAAGAACTTTGGCGCTAACACGCCTTAGAACTTGATGCTACGTCAAATTGATAGCCATCATTTTGTATCTGTATTTTTTTAAAAATATATTGTTGAAACTTGAGTTCCAGGTGGCATTGAGTGTCCCAAAGTGAATATAAATTAGTTTAATCTTCCTCACCTTTCTGTGGGTCCATGTGCGGCTACGCCACAGGGCCCCCTCTTGGCGGACCAGCCGCAGTCAGCAGCCTCGTCTCCATGCCTTTCTCTCCGCGCCCTCCGACGACACAGCGGCGTCCTACGCCTTCACCGCCCGCCCATAGTGGGCGCCCACACCCCACCCGCCGCCCTTGGCTCGCTTTTCCTCGAGAGCTCCACTTTACTCATGCTTTGAAAACCTTCTGGGGCTTACCCCCGACTGAATGGTCATGACTAGGTCGCGGATCGCGCAGGACTATTTGCTTTTACACCAATTTCGGTCGATAGGCTGGCACTTAGTTTGGCTTCATTGTGGATCCTGAGAAAAAAACGGAAATTTCAATATTTTTTTTTCAAACGATTTCCTTTTCTCTGATTCATGCAATTTTTATTTTTTATTTTTTTCATACTTTCGATGGATTTGGTTGTAACTTTGTGGAAATTCATTTTCATATAAAACTTGAAAATAACTTTCACATATTGTCAGCCATGGACATAGCATACAAACCAATCAACACAAAAAACTTCAACTGAAGGTGCTTGATGAAATTTAGTTCATCGCGAGCATTATTAACTAGTTTTCAATCGAAATGTTGCATCTTAAACTAATTGATATATTTTTGATTTTCGACTGAATTTGAAAATTTAATGGAATATAAATTTGAATCAATTGAGTTTTTTTACTTTTCCACGAGTTTTGCCGAATACGACCGGGTTTTCACCTTTCAGTCAGTTCAAGTTCATTCGTGCACTTGTAGCTGCCAAAAGACGAAACCCGGGTCGTTATCAAAAAAGCGCATGGAAAAGTACACAATTAAAACGATTTAAACAAATATACATATTGTAAAAATTTTATGACGACAAAAGTAGTCATAATTATAATGAAATTAGTTCTCATTTATATATCGCGATATTTTTGCGCAAACGAATCGATTTCCAAGAATAATTATTCTGGCATACTGTCATATTTTTTTATATGTATCTAATATACCATTTAAATGTGATTTATTGTATTTTTCTCGGTCTTAACCAAGGTTATCATTGTAAACTTGACGATTATAAATAGAACACCGCATTTGTTTTTTAGTTACAAAAGAGGAACACAGCTGTGGAATAATGTGCCTAAATTAGTGGTGCGCTCGATAAGGTATTTTGATTAAATTGTAAAGTAATCAAATACCTAAAAACAATATCGGTACATCGAAAATAGTTCAGTGATTTAAACATGACTAGACTCACAGATCGCAGTGGTAAAATGTTTGCAAATTATTATATAATATAATCGTTCCCCATTCTATAAATGTACCGTATTTATTAAAAACATGTAATATACTCATTATTTTTCAATACTATGTAAGGAAACATAATGTATTTGTTTCCAACAAAAACAAATATACAAAACACAGCCTTTTGGAAAACTTTTTGAAAGATTGTATGGGAATAAGATTTATCTTCATTTAAAGCTGTGGCACATGTTTTTCGTTTTTGAATAAATGATGAAAAAAATCTTATTGGGTAAGAGTAGTATTCTAATCAGTGACGGCTGGTGACGGGGTGTTGGGGGGTGCAATAGAAGATTCAACCATTTTTGCAAGAGTTCTTTCCTATTCATTGGATTTTAAAACACTTCTATTGCATGGACTTTCAATTCAGATGTTCGCAATACCAACTGTTTCTCTTCCGTAGTACGGAAAAATAGTTGAATCTTCCTTTTGCACCCCCAGCACCCCGTCACCAGCCGTCACTGATTCTAATCTATAGTAATGGTTCGTATAATTCTTGAGTAGTTTTCCACAAAACACATTCAGTTGATAATACTCTGGCAAAGACCGAAACCGATCTTAGTAAAAATATGTGGCATTTCTGCAGAAAAATGTTTTTTAATTACTTAAATATACATAAAACATTTATAAAATAGTTAACTGTCTATAATTACTAAGCACTGAACTTTGCTTTGCGGTTACGTGATCAATGTTTCCAAATAGGGGTTAAATTTCTGTTAAAAAGATACTGCTAAAAGTTTTCAAATGTGTATCATCTTGTATTTTTGGAAATAGCAAGAATTTTCACGTCTGCCGTCATTTTCTCGGTCAAGAAAATACATTTTGTGATAGTTCAAAACATTACAAACCGATTCTTTCTAAAATAAAGTCTTTGATTTTGCCATTTGTATGTTTAATAAACTGCAGGGAATCCATAATTAGTATACACGCAAAAAACTTATAAAGATTATGCAGAATTTAATAATAACACGACTTACTTCATTTTCCGTTACATTAAAAACTTTAAGTATTCAATTGGGTAATTCATAGATAGGTTTGAAGTTTCGAAAGTACTTAATTCGCATATTTTTATTTGGCACCTCCACTTTAACAATACAATGTTTCAGATATCAAGCGAAGTAAATGATATCAAAAGCACACGAAATTCGAATCTGATGGGTTTTTATTTGAGTACATACAACATATACTCCACTACCAGTTATTATCTCCCCTTTACCAATGGACGGGCCCATCACTAATCTAGTAATGTAATCAGTAATCACTGTCAATCGTAATGCGGGTCACTAAAAATAAATTCAGCGTGTACATCCCAAATTAGTAACATCGCGCCTTATCTTTGGTTTATTGACTCCCCGAAATTATGAAGGTAACGAATTACCTAAGTAGATAGTATTATTGTTTGATGTAAATTTGTTCATTTCAAATACAATTATAAACACTCATCCATTTTCTTACGTTACATTGGAACAGTTGGCATCATTTGCACGTTTCATTTTTTAAATTTGGAATTTACACTGAGGCTAGGTCCGTTGACTTTCGTGACGGACTTTACGAGTTCTAGTACTAATAAGAGCATTTTTTATTCAGTCAATTCTGTTTGAAGGCATGTTTATTTACGTTGTCGAAAAAGTCTTTCCAGCCAACCATCCGATTCTATAAACGGGTATAATCCAATCAACGCGATAAACTAACCACAAGTTATTTTTTTTATTTGGCATTACAGCTTACGCCAATGCGCCAAATATTCTTAATTGTGAAAGTCATACGAGATTAACTCGATGATAAGTAATGAATCAGTTGTGCACAAAATCAACGATAAATAACATACACCGAGCCCAAGATTTCTTTTTTTTCAATCGAAAAAATATGACCTTGCCGGGAATTGAACCCGGGTCTCTAGATCGCTAGGACAAAGCTCTTGCCACTAGACCACAGGGACCGACGAGTTATGTCCTAGCATTATCCTCTTTATTTATACTCTCATCAAACTGACAGGCAGTTTAGCGACTGAGTAACAATCAATTCTCGTAGAATATAATTACAAACCTTCAATAGGAAGTCATATGCTTCAAATTGAGAGCAAACACGGTTTTAAAAAATCGCTGATCATTTTTGTTGTGCGAAAAAGCAATTTAGTATCATAATAACAATATAACTGAAAAATAATTTCATTGAATTTTTATGCATGAAAAAATATGTTTAGATACCATCAATATGAGGCCATATGTTCCACACTTGGAGCGGAAATGGCTTAAATGTGAAATGACGATAAAAATTATTCTATTTACCACAACAGTTTTGAATTTATAATCATTTACACATCCAAATAATGTGAGCAATGTGAGCATCCATGTGAACGGTGTATTCCAGTGATAATTTCATATTAATTCTGAATAAAGTGCTGCGTAGCCATATTACCAAACGAAGCGGATATGATCTAAGAAAGAATGAGTTAACTAGCTAGCATCACTTAAAAGCCATGTCCGGCCAGAGTCAGGTCTTTTTTTTCGGTGGCACATTTGTATGATTACATTGTTCGTCATAGAAGAAACACTTATTACTAAAATGCATGACAAATAATTATGTAAATCTAAAATATGGTATTTGACGTTTGGCATACTTATCATTTTGACAATCCTATGTTTAATAAAAAAAAACAAAACATTTTTAGTACTTAGTCCACATAAAATTTGACTACTAATTATTTGGTCAGTTTTTAATTCGATAAATGGTCAGTTATAAATACGTAAAACGGTCAGTAATAAATACTTAAAACGGTCAGTTAAAAATAATAAATGGTCAGTTAAAATAATAAATTGTTAGTTAAAATAAAAAGAACTTGACATAAATTTGCCCATTACGACCATATTTGTTAAAATTCACAAGCTGTCAAACTAAAACTTATCATTTTTTTAATAAAGCTGATTATTTAAATTTAATACTAACCATTTTTAATAAATAACTAACCATTCAAATATATTACTGACCGTTTTATTTAATAACTGACCACATTCACACTGATACAATGACAACTGACCGTTTATAATATTAAATGACCATTTATTTATTTAACTGACCAAAACTTGATTTAGTTACTGACCCATTAAATTTATGCCTTAACTTTGTGCAAAACTGATGCCATAAAATTTATTGGATCAGGTTTCGGTTTCGCTTCGATCCTATGCTTAATATAGGTTCTTGATTAATCATTTTGGTAAAAATTGCTGGAACTAGTTGTGAATAAATTGTTAATTATTTTTTTTCCAGATGAATAAGCAGAACCAGAGAAAAACCAGAGAAAAAAGAGTGATGAGCAAAAAGTTTCCGAGTCGAAGCCCAATTCGTGGCATATGTTCGATCATCGAGTAACTTCATTCAACTTCAACCTACGAGGCCATATTGGAGCGGACATAGATTAAAAACATACATGCTATTGACATGTTTTATTAATTTATACTTTTTTTGTGGATCTTTAAGATATTTATCAGGTCGTTCAATTCATAAATTATTAAAATGTGTGCCAACCTGGGACCGGTTCGTATTGGTTTTTAAACTGTTGCGCGAGTGCAGCTTAGGGGGAAAAATGCTGATTAGATAGATACGAACGACTGTTCGGTTTTTCAGCTTTATTGAATCCGTCACCTGTGTATGTTGGATTAACTGTTCATTGGAAATATGGTTCCATCATATTAATCAAATTAAGAGATTTATTTCTATTTACAGACTAATCAAAAAACAAAAAATACTCGTATATTATTTGTGAATACAACATCAAAAATGTAATATGTTCGCAATACTTGCGCTCGGTTTCCAGGCAATTATGAACTAAACAATTATGAACCACAAGAGCCGTAGGCTTAAGGGTTAAATATTTCGACGATTTGTGTGTACAGTTAATTTTTTCCATCGCATACTGTTCTGAAACAAAAGGTTCCGCGTTCATTGTGTTTCATTATTGTGCTCACTGACTGACTGTTTTACAATGGCATCTAAATGCCAGAGTAAAACGAGAGCTTTCATACTATACAAAACGAACATAACAATGCAATTGGTTTCGCTGCGGAGGAAAAGCTAGGAAACCTGTAACGCAGTGGTCTCCAAACTCAATTAGTGTGCGAGAAAAGTTTGATTACTTAAAGCTCCACAGTAGAGACTCCAAATCGAGTATCGAGTACTCGATACTCGAGTATACTCGTCCATATTTCAAGTACTCGATACTCGAGTAATTTGAAAAATACTCGAGTAATACTCGTTATATATAAATGTAGGTTTAATTCCAAATTCTATTTTGTCTTAAGCTGCGGATAGAAAAACTAGATACCACAATTTAATTGATTGTTAATTTATAAACCGAGGTCCACAGCAACAGAGTGAGTTTTTTGTACTGCTGGAATAAAAAAACAAAACTTCGAACCAAATTAGAATTTGGGTCGTTTAATTCTGTATTATTTTTTAAATATATGTTTAATAAATTAAAATAAATATAATAATAGAATAAAATAAGCTTAATAATTTATGTATCATCTATTTATAGACACAAATTTGAATTAATAACATATATTTTGGTTCATATGAAACTACTTGAGTATACTCGAGTACTCGAGTATTTTAATATTTTACTACTCGATACTCGAGTAGTTGAGATGTCGAGTAATTGGAGTCCCTACTCCACAGCCATACTAGTTATTTGATGGTTATAGTTTCTACGCGAACTATTGAAAATAGATAACTTAAAAATACGAAAGAAAATTGGTTTAATATATACGTATAATCAGTCGGGTTCGTGTTTGAGTCTGAACGTCGAATCTTAGTACAGATAGTCTCATTTTTTAATTGAACTATTGATTTCTGTTCGGAGACATGGATATCTCTGTTGTTTACAATACTCTCCGAAATCTACCTGATTCACAACACCAGGGATGTGAAGTCGTTAAAAAACACGACTCCGACTCCAACTTAGACTCCGACATTGACCAAAAATACGACTCCGACTAAAAGATGTTTAATTTTGTCACGTTTTTTTCCCCTATCATTTTTATGTGTGTGTATTAAATTAAACAAAAACTAACCAATCCGGTCAATTGCCAAATTTAACATATTATATGCATAAATAGAAAGTTCAAACTTTTCTTTAGTCAGTTCAAGTTCATCAGTGCACTTGAAATACCTGAAGATGCCGAAAGGTGAAACCCGGGTCGTTAGCGGCAAAACATCGAAAAAGTACAAAATTCAAAAGATTCAAATTTGATATAGAAATTACATCAAGCATATTCAGTCGAAATTCTTTATCAGGAGAAACGTAAGAAAATATAATATAAATCCATTATCGAATGCACTTTTCAAAATTTCAGACTACATAATCGAAACATTAAATAAACCATGGAATCTTTTAGAGAACCTAATAATCATAAGTATACTTTAAAGAAGATCACAGAGGATCATTCTACTGTTTTACTATATATAATAGTAAAAGGCAACGTTAACAATAATAACTGTTTAATTATTTAAATGTAAACAATTTTTCATCAAAAATGTTCGCCATCCCTCTCGTATGCCGTGTTTTTTTTAGCTTTCATTATGTTTTTTTCCTCGGTGGATTTGACGGCTATTTTATGGGAATTCATTTTCAATACAAAACTAATATTTAATTTACCTCTATAATAAAGATTGTTTTCCTAACTTTTTTGCTCACACAAATACTGCGCGGTATATAGGTATAATCCTATATAAAAAAAACCAAAAACATTATTTAATATTATAATGTCATAGAGCTATTATTTAATAGATCTGACTTAAATATCCAAGTTGAAAGATGAGGCAGAAAAGATACCAGATTTTTACCCAAGGCAATTAAACAATTTTCATATATCCTCCCCTCCTATGGTTCACTGGGCACCATAATTGGACACTTTTCGTGAAGTTATTAACCTGAATGATGGATTTCTTGTTGAATCTTTAATATTATCATTTTTAGAACCCTTGCGTTTATTTGTCTCCATTTGTATATAAGAATGCCATCAAAATACATAGGAATTGCAATAACAGTGTCCGGGTCAAAGTGATTCGGATGCTTTTTGGTATCGTTTTAAAATTCTAAATATTGGTGGTTAAAATTTTTTTTTTGTTTATATAGTCTGTTCAATTATTAAATTTAAAAGCTTTTTCGCAACATGTGCAGCATCTTAAATTCAAAAAACCGCAGCGTTTATGAACACGTTTTTTTATCATACAACACGTGAACAAATCATATTGTAATTCAAAGAAAAAATATTTCACGCATTTGCGATAAAAAAAACTCATTTCCCGATTAACGCGGTACTTTTTTACGTGGTGTATTTTTTACACGGTTTCACTTTTCCGCGGAAAAGGTAAAAAGGTTTTATTTTCATTGCGTGACAAATTGATTCAAATATGGAACGAGCTTTTGAATTAAATCTGCTAACTGGAAATCTCGTTTTCGAAGAGGGTGAAGATGGAAAGGATACGAGTGGAACAGGACTTAGTGATTAGCCAGTCGCTGTCACTAAGTCTCGTTAATATAAATATATGTGTGTGAGAGGGAATTAAAAAAAACATATTTCTCCTTGTATTCGAACAAAAATAAATAACCCGTTTGAAAAACGAAACTGCCTGGACTGGGATTCGATCCTGTGAACTCCGCAAAACAAAGCTTACGAAATTATCACTCGATCACGCACCGGTCGAAATATTAATAATTGTTTTCGTTTTTGCGATCACTAAGAGTTATACCTAGAGTTTCGAATACTCGTCCATTTTTACTCCAATACTCCTATACTCCAGTACTACTCGTAATTTATAAATAAAGATTTATTTCCAAATTTTATTTACATATTTAAAAATAATGTTTGACCGTTGCGTTTAACTGAGTTTTACTCGTGAATTTGACTGTCAGATAATATTTTTTTTGAAACGATTTTGCCGTTGACTATACGATGCAAGAATTTATATTTTAACTTTTGCTTTGGATCCTGCTGACCTAACTTATAAATGACAAAAGACAAAATAAAATATTGAAAAATAATGCAGCTGTTGTAAAATAAATTCAGAATTTTAAATGCCTTCACCCTTATTTAATATACATATTGATACCGCCTGAAATTGTAGGTCATCAGGACTCTCTCGAACGATCTTATTATCACCTCAATCAATGATAATAAGACTTAAACGATTAATATAACGCGAATAAATTCATAAAATATTATAAAATCTTGTAACCGACTTCTAGAAACGACGTCGCTCGTTCAGTTCATTCGCGACCACTTTGCGTCGATTGGTTGAATTCAGTTCAGGACCGAACGCTTTGCGTCGATTGGTTGAGCTCTTTATCACACTAGAATCGTAGGGTATAAATATGCCTATTCTAAAGCCATTTGTCGTTATCCTTCATTCAAAGTCAACAGTCGTTTCCGCTCCTGCCTCGGACGGCAGGGAGTCGCAATAATCGTTTGGTCTTACGCAATATATCTGTGTTTGTAATCAAAAATGTACTCTGATTCGAAAATAAACTACCCGACTCTAAGAAAGAGTTTCGGCAAAGAGAATACCGATTGAAATCTTTGCAAGAGATACCTTTCTTCCCAACCTGTCCCTAAGTTCCGTCACCGAACGCCTTGGAAGGATGATGTCTGTTACTGTCAGATTGAGGAAGAAACCCTGGTCGTCTCAATATATTTTGGTACATCTGAAACTACTCGAGAATACTCGAGTATTTCAAAAAAATACTACTCGATACTAGAGTAGTTGAGATGTCGAGTCATTGGAGTCTCTAGTTATACCCTTCGAAAAACAGCAAGATGATTGATGAAAAAATCTCGGACATAACTATATATGCCCTCCCGCATTCTTGTGTGCGCCAACCTCTAATATCTAACGTTTGTTTGTGCAGGGCAAACAGAACTGAGTGCCGCGAGCGTATATTGCTATTGTTGACCAGCATTTCGTTGTGCTACGTTACATACCCGCAGGCGCAGTGGCGTTACAAAAATAGAACATCAATCAATTACAAATGAAGAAGCTGTATATTATCTTTATTTTTCAGACTTCTGCAATCAAAACTTTACAAATCAACACCTTACTTTGAAAAGGTTTTAACTGCTCTTGACACTGTTTTGAGATACATATGTGCGTTTGAATTTTTGTTTGATTAAAAGTCACTTGTAACAATGAGCATGTAAAAATGTTTCAAATTACTTATTTTAAGTATATTTTTTCAAAACTCTTGCTGAGAAATAATGATGTTAAACATCTTATGATGCCAATCTCAGAAAAGTGTGCAGATGCAGTGCAACAAAAAATTTAATTCTTCGGGTCGAAACTTTAAAAAAAAATGTGAAGAAGTTAATATATGTATGTAGATTATCACAAATTATAAGGTAACATCAAAACGAGCCAGCTTGCCCTGATGCCCGCAGTTGAAATAATTATTAAACTATTCAAACCCTTAAAAAAATGTAGATAAATGTCCTAATATATTGAAAAATTAATTTAAAAAAAAAAACAGTTAACTAAGACAGGGAAAAACATTACTGTCTTGTCAATTCTTTACCTTACTTTGAAAAGTTTATAATTGTCATTTTTGCCTAAAATGACCTTTTGGTCGGAAAAGTTTGTATTTACCGCATTCTATCATATATTAAATGAATTTCAGAATTATCTATGTTTGAATAACGGAGTTAGCAGAATTCCAGAGTTGCACTGCACCCCACATTTTTTACTTAATTTATTTGTCAAAATTCTACGACTGTCATCATTATTTCCATTATTAGATCTTTAAGAGCATTATTTCTCAGCAAGAGTTGTGAAAAAATATGCTTAAAATAAGTAATTTGAAACATTTTTACTTACTCATTGTTACAAGTGAATTTTAATCAATCGAAACTTCAAATGCTCATATCTTCAATGTGAAGAGCAGTTAAAACCTTTTCAAATTAAGGTGTCGAATTATATTGTATGGGGCCTGAACGGAATAGTTACTTTATAAGGTGTTACGGTTTGGGGGGAAATGTTAATAGTCACATTAAGTATGGTAAGAAAATGATTGTGAGTGGTTTGTATTTGATATACATATGTAGATATTGCAGAAATTCGTGAACACGAATACAACGAAATAAATAAATGAAGTTCTGGTTTCAGTAATATCTGTATTGTAAAACTGTGGCCATGTAATACGCGCCTTACCTTGGTAGCTAACATCGTTGGAAAATGCTGTTCGTTTGTTACCGATTCTTTTTTTAGCCCTCGAATGCCACTGGGTCGACTGTATACAAACAGGCCGCTTACAGGTTGTTAAATCGACGGTACGCAAACGGACATATCGCTTCCGGGAAAGCCTTAACTCACACATACGCTCATATTATATATATACATACTATAGTATACATGTACACACTTAAGAGGATATAAAGTGAAGCCTTGAAAAGTTAGTGATTCGAAAAAAGAATCACCGTTTCAACAACTCAATGCTGAACGTCTTGAAATAAATATATAGGGTTTTATTCCAAGTTAAGAACTTCAGATAGATTAAATTTATTGCTGTACATATGACGGAATATGGTCCCCGATATTCGTACGTTTATCTCTAGTAAGATTCGATGTTTCATACATTTTTTCGAAATAGCTATCAAGTATATTATTTTTTAGAACTAAAATATATTGCTATTTTTTCACCGTGATATAATTTGGAATTTCAACTGGATTTGTTGGATGGAATTTCAATACCAAACTTGAATCGTTTCAATGTTCAGCTCAGTTCATCCGTTCATCTGAAATGCCTGAAAATTCCTGAAGACGAAACTAGGTAGCTAGTGACAAAGCTGAAAAGTGAAAAGTACAAAATTCAAACGGTTTCAACAAATCAAAACATGTCGAATTAATTAAATTAATATTGTTTAATATGACGCCGTTCCAAGTATTGCCAGTGTACACTTTAAAAGTGATTCGAACAGTGTTTAATTATGTATTGAATTTGAATTTTGTACTTTTGTATATTATGCAGTATATATTACCAGGTATGGAATTCACCATAAAAAAATTACTTGGCAATCTTATTTTCCATTAGTTGCCTGTGTTTTATTTAAAAAAAATAAGTGAATTACACATAACAACTCAAATTAGACGTACACACGGTAACGGCTGAAACTGACATCGAATTTACGAAAAGACTCTATGAAGTTGAATGAATGAACCTAATGTACTTCCGCAATGGCTGCTGCTATGTTTTGAATAAAGGTTTAGATGTACGGAGCGTCTAATGACATCCACAACCTTAAATGGGTCCGCGGGGGTCCTGAATAAGATCTCAGGTGCTATCACGACTAGGGTTTCCAATCCCGGGATCCCGAGAATTTTCAATACTTGATGAATTCCGGGAATAGAAAACATTGCTTTGCCATGTAACGTTATTAATTTCCATTAATGTGTCCTTATTTTAACAATGTAAAATTTTTAAGAAATGTGGATAACCAGACATATTTTAATTCCAATTAGTTATCAGATCGCATTTGAACGAGACCAATACTCTCATACATTATATTTCAATCGAATATTTTCGCTCTTCAGTAATGGATAAACAACCGAAATCAAATATTCATAAAAAGATAATGACATCAATTATTCTAAACCATTTTAAATGATACGTTAACATGGCTAATAATTAATAAATATGAAAATTATCGACCATTTAAAACAGTCTCGGGATCCCAGGATCAAAATTTTGGCCCGGGATTGGAAGCCCTAATCACTACTACCCCCACGACACTGCCTATAAAGACAAACAGCATTCTACAAACAAAGCGCTGTTTATCATTGTCAATGGTTTATTATAAAGCGTTCGTTAGGGTTGGTAAAATGACAACAGATTCTCGATTATTTAGATTAGATTATTTATTTATTTTTGTATGGGAGCAGTCTTGCTTATAATAAAAAAATGATAATGATAGTGAAGCCAGTTCAAGAGGTCAGCTTATTAACATTATCTTTTGTATATATGGTGGATCATCGAGAAGAATAGTTCTCGGTCTAAAGCGATTCTCAGATGCTTTCTCGTCATAAAGATAATAATTGGGATACGAAAATCCTGATATTTAATATTGATGGAAAAATGTATTTTATTTATTTCAATTGTCGATCCCTGTGGTCTAGTGGCAAGAGCTTTGCCCAAGCGATCAGGTGGGCCCAGGTCAGATTTTTTCAATTGAAACTCATATAGAATAGAGGTTCATATATTCCAATCATTACAAACTGTTATTTTGTCGAACAAAATTGACTGTGTCTTGAAAAAATATTGTCATGAATGTGTAGTAGGACCATTTAAACACGTTTCAAGCCATTCATATTTGAATTATGTTGTGCAGGTATGAAGATAGATAGTCGTGAAGGGTAAAAAATGTCTCTATTCACCCCGTTTTACGGTACTCGGAGATTATCGAATAGCGATTAATCTGCGTCGTTATAATTATATTTAGACCGGCGCAAAAGAAATACAACGAAGATGTGAATTATAGCACAGATCAACAGCACGGGGCTAATTAAAGACTTGTATCCAGATTGTATGCCGAAGCGTGCATTAATGCGAAAAATAACGCGGCAATAAAAACCTTTAAATCGGTGTATGATGTGTAAATGAGAGTATTCGCGGAACTGAGAAATAAATTCCACGTAAGTATTTATCTTTTGTAGCGCTCGCGGAATTCAGCCAATGCGTAAACTGTGACTGCTTTTGACAGCCACCGCCAACCCGTGACATTGGGGTGTATCGTCTGCCACACATGACCCGGCAAGCATTGCAATGCCACTCAAAGAAAGAAAGTAATTGTGTTTATTGAAGTGCTTTCGGATGCACAATATTTTAGATAAACAATTTCGATTTAATTTCTCTTATATTGATCGGTATCGATGACTTTTGCCGATTGTCTTTGGTACGACACACGAGTCACCTGAAACTTAATTGTACTATGTCTATAACCTTTGCGCAAGTGCAACTGTAAGTTGGCAAAATGAACTATATGACAGAGCATAAGATATGAAAAAATGTTGATTTTTATAAATAAAAGACCGATTGTAAGTTAGTATAATTATGGCTATAACCTTGCGCAAGTGCAAGCAAAAAGCTGGGAAAGTTTTATTGCAATCGGATGAACAGTATGGCAAGCAAGCAAAGCAAACATTGATTTTTATATATAAGATTTACGAAAAACACAATGAACCCAAACTGCGCACACTTTTCGGGCCTGTGACATATCACTTCCACAAAAATCACTCTTTTTCTCGTTTTATAAGTATAAAACAAAAGAACATTAGTCGAAACAATATTGTAGATGTTTTTTAAGCCATGTCCGCTCCCAATGCGGACCCCTTGCAGAGTTTATAACAACCAGGGCGCTGTGGAGTCGCGATTTTTAAGTCGCAGTCGTCGCGGTGTTTTGGTGAAGACTCGCGTAAAAGTTTGAACTTTTTATACACCCATATTACATGTAAAATTTGGCAATATGCCGGATTGGTTAGTTGATATTTAATTCAATACACATAAATAGGAAAGGTGGGAAAAAAACGTGAAAAAATTAAACATTTTTTCGTGGGAGTCGCAGCCGTGTTTTTGGTTAATGTTGGAGTTGAAGTCGGAGTCTGAGTGTTTTTTTTTTAACCGACTCCACAGCTCTGATAACAACACATGATTTTCTAAGAGAACCCCTTGCTGCTGAGTTGCTCAATCTACCTTTTTCGAAGACAGTAGAGATTGAAAGGAAATAGTGACATGCGCAAGACTATTGGTTAGCTGAACCCACCGCTTTTGGGATGGGACGTGAGGGAAGGGATTTTTAAACAACACAAAACAACCCTTGCCTTCTAACGGGATCGACAAATCGACTGAATACAATTTTGCTCCTAGTGGGGCTTGAACTCATGCGGTCAATTTTGAATAATGAAGTTAAATAAAAATATGAGACGTGAGAACTACGTGAGCCACAAATGGTAATTCGAAGACGGCCTGATTTTTACATTAATTTGCCAGAGATCGACAGTTTTCTGGCAGATTTCCAGGTTGTCACCTTCAGTTAAAATATCAGGAGAGGATATTTGTAAAGTTCCCTTTGAAACAAATATATGTACGTAAAAGAATAGCTTATTGTAAATTAACATATATTCGAACCAATCAAATGTGTGTGATGATAATTCAATCTAAAAAAACCCCAGTTTACAAGTTAATTTTAGAATTTTAGTGTAAGTGTTTACTTCGACAGCTATAGTGTGAAAAATCATCTCTAGACTACATGGATACCATAAATTTCAATAAACTTTCATCGAAAACATATTTTCAACAACAAAAATGTCTTCCACTGAATAATTGATATACTATATTTGACACAGGCACTTCCAACATTAGGCCCTAAAATAAAGTATTGGAACTAAAACTATGTACGTGGCATTATTAAAATCATTTTTCTTTAAAAACAAGATATAACAACCTGGGAATCAACATATTGAAAAAAAATCGAATCATTTAAGATCGAACAAATATATGTAATTACAATAAAAATAATAACACACATTTAGTACTTATTCCACATAAAATTAATTGGATCAGGAAATACGAGCAAAATAGACTATAATTGAAATGTTGGAGACCTCTTAGCTAACATTTGAATTATAGTATATTTTGCTTCGATTTATTTACTTTATTGTAATACCAATTGTTTGTCATACCTTGTAGTTATTGCTTAACTTTTGTATAAATATCACTGTTTCGTTGTATTTCTTATAAGTTGATAATGCTCGCCATGAGCGAAATCGGTCCTGATACAATAAATTTTATGTTTAATAAGTACTAAACAAGTACAGGTGATCTATATTTAACAACAAATTATAACTTAATATTGAATTCTAGCTTTTGAGAACTTAAAAAAATTAGAATCGTTTGAATGTTGTGCTTTCCCATGATTTCTGTTGCTAACCAACCATGTTTTACCTATCAGCACCTTCAGTTATTTCAAGTGCACGAATGAACTTGAACTGTCACTAAGTAAATAATTTGTATTGCTTGCATTTAAGAATAAAATTAAGTCACTTAATTAAATTGTTAGCAATCAATCAGTATTGACAATCAACACCTTAAAAGTGAGTTATAATTACACTTAATAAATTGATAAAAATATTTGATGTTTCTTTTACATTTTCAATCATCAATGAATACAAAATATGCTTTATTTGTTTCATGTTTTTTTCAGTTTTTAATCGCAATAATTGAGAAAATATCTCAGCGTTTTAACCATCTCACTATAATAATTAATGGTAAACAAGATATAAAATGTTTACCATATCTGCTCTCCGCTAAGCGAAATTTTCATAATTCTCCTTTGATATGACTCACATCTCAAATTGTATTGTTCAAGGGCCGGATTCAAATTAATCGCATTATCAGAAAAGTCAAGATATTTTTTTGGTTTTTGCAAAAAAAAATATTTTACCAAGTCGTGAATAAAAATATATTCTCTGCGTGGATTATTTTTTCACGAAATATTGTTTTATACACACAAATGTATGTACATACAATAATTTCAAATAATGTTTACTGACATCGGACCTCGGCAATGAAAAAATATTTCAACGAAATATCTTCAACGAACTTAAAGCATAAAAAACAATAAAGTTGTTTTTCAGTTGTATTGTTATTCCGATATTAAATTGATATTTCTATTTAAAAAATTGCAGTCATTTTTTTAACCATGTCTGCTCCCAACGTGACGTATATGGACTACTCACAGAGTGTTTGCTAAGGTATATTTATTTTTTTACAAGAACTGCTTGTTACTCAGTTGCACAACCCCACTTTTTCGAAGATACTAGGGATTGAAAGGATACGAAGACTAAGACAGGAGTAGTAGTTTTGGGATCGGGAGTAAGGGAAGGGATTATTAAGGGACACAAACACACATGCCTTCAAGCGGTACTAATAAATCTACAGAAAAAATCTGCTCGTACAAGGATTCGAAACATAGAGGTCCACCACGGCGTTGACCACTGCACCACGGACCTGACTACGGGTTTGGTATATTTTTTGTTAACTTGGAATAGTTAAATTATTAAAGAAGATGCTCAATTGAATAAAAAGCATCACTCAAAAGATATAAAAACATAAAATAAATTATTGAAATTGAATGAAAAAAAAATGAGGCTAATAATAGTTATCTATTGCAAATGACCAACATACAAGAAACCAGGGCTGTGGAGTCGCGGTTTTTTGGCCGGAGTCGGCGTTTTCACGGCGTCGGAAATATTAAAAAGTTTGAACTTTTAATTTTTGCATATAATATGTATGTAAAATTTGGCTATCGGCCGGAATGTTTGGTTGATATTTAACTGAATATAAATAAATAGGAGAGTTAGGGAAAAAACGTGACGAAATTATTTTTATTTTTGTCGGAGTCGAGTTTTAGGTTAATGTCGGAATCGAAGTCGTGTATTTTTTTAAAGACTCCGCAACTCTGAAGAAACAGTGATGTCTCATTCATACTTTTGAATACATCAAATCAATTTGCCACATACTTATTATTACCACATTGTCGATCCCTGTGGTCTAGCGGCAAGAGCTTTGCCCTAGCGATAAGGGCGCCCGGGCTCAATTCCTGGCAGATTTTTTCTATTGAAAAAAGAGATCTTTAGCTGGGTGTATGTTATTTATCGTTGGTTTTGTACACAACTGATTCATTATTTATCATCGAGTTAATCTCGTATGACTTTCACAATTGAGAATATTCGGTGCATTGGCGTAAGCTGTAATGTCAAATATATTTTTTATAAATTAAAAAAAACAAAAATATTAAATAAAGATGGTGGAACAGAGAAGAAGATGTATTGTTTACCCTGTCTAAATGGTACATATACTTGATTTAATGCACGTTTAAAACACACACAGTTCTGACGAGGGCGTAAGCCGAAATAGCTATCAACAACCATATAAAATAAAGTCTGTAGAATTAAAATACATTATTATTTTTCTCACCGTATTATAATGGAGTTCTACCAAGTAAATGCCAACTCAATCAATAATAATGTCTCATTAAGATAATAGTTTAGAAAGAAATATTACTATTATGATAAAGAAAAATGTTTAAATTATGTATAAATTTATGTACAGTTCCGTTCTGGAATTCCTTAAACTAACTCGGCCGATTCGGGAACGGCGTCCCGGTCTATTTTGCGAGGCGTACAACAATTATTGGCCACAATTTCACGAGTCGGTAAATACATTGTTGGAATGTGTACCATCACTAAGTGATTTAATTTGTAATGTTATTAATTTATTCTAAGAGAGTGAACCGACTCTAAACATGATATGACGCGGATAGAGGAACGATTTCGTAGTGGTTGTTTAGATCAGCGATTCTTAATGTGAAAGTTTTCCAAAATCTCGGAAGCGTTTTGCGTTTTTTTACTTACGTCACAGAAAGCATTGCGTAGTCTCGCTAGAAGAGTTTTTTGCAGGGCTGTGGAGTCGGAGTCGTATGCGGAGTTGGAGTCGTGGAGTTGGAGCTTTTTGGCCGGAGTCGGAGTCGGAGCGGCGATTTGGCCGGAGTCGTAGTCGGAGTTGGAAATTTTGAAAAGTTTGAACTTTTTATTTTTGCATTTAATATGTCAATTTTGGCTTTTGGCTGCATTGATAGGGTTGATATTTAATTGAATACACATAAATATGAAAATTAGGCAAAAAAAAAGTGACGATATTCAACTTTTTTAGTCGGAGTCGTGTTTTTGGTCAATGTCGGAGTCGGAGCCGTGGTTTTGGTAAATGATGGAGTCGGAGTCAGACATTTTTTTACTGACTCCACAGCCCTATATTATACACGTTATATGCATAAATAAAAATCGACTCCACGACTTCGACTTTGACTCCACTTTGACAGCCCAGATTTCAAGTGTAACTAATAATAAATATCCCAAAGTTTCAAGGTTCAAACTTTTCAAAATTTCCTAGTCCGACTACGACTCCGGCCAAAACGCCGCGCCGACTCCGACTCCACAGCCCTGGTATAATATAAAAAAATTGACTTTTGCCCGGATTGGTTGGTGGATCTATGTATATCGTTACACACATAAATTGGAAAGGAAGAAAAAAAGCTTGATAAAATTGAACTCTTTTTAGTCGGAGTCGTGTTTTTTTTAACAACCCTGCTTGAAATACCTGGAGAAACCGAAAGACGATATCCTGGTCGTTGGTGACAAAATTGGTGGAAAATGAAAAAATTCAAACCATTCAAACTTGATCTCGAAAATCCGTTAAGTTCTGTCAAAACCTCAATTATAAAGTCATCAAAGATCGTAACGATCATAAAAAAAAAAATATTTTATTTCATAATAACGTATTTATCTTACTATTTTTCATTTGTATAGATAACAGCCATTACAAATAACAATCTTAGACCGTGTTTTAAAAGTGCGGTGAATACTTTTATTTATTACAATGAAATGGTCGATGTTCCAACTTCCAACGTGAATCAACATCGAGCACGCAATTCGACCGCAAATTTACAAGTGCGGTTAGCCAATTTTTAGTAGCGAATATTTGATTCATTTTATATAGTCAACTGTTTCTTCGTGTTCTTTTAAACACGTTAATAAGATACCGACAATGTATGATAATATAATGAGTAGAGATCCGTGTCACTTTAAATGTTTTTACCAGGGCTGTGTAGTCTGAGTCGGAGTCGGAAATTTTGAAAAGTTTTAACTTTTTATTTTTGCATATAACGTTTTGTATATAAAACGTCAAATTGGCTATTGGCCGGATTGGTTGGTTGATAGACATTTGAATACACATAAATAAGAAAGGTAGGAAAAAAAGTGACGAAATTAAACTTTTCGTAGTCGTGTTTTTGGTAAATGTTGAGTCGGAGTCGTTTTTTTGGTAAATGCTGGAGTCGGAGTTGGAGTCGTAATTTTTTTAAACGATTCCACAGCCCTGGTGTTTTCTGTTAATACTTGATGAAATGGCATTATAATAAAAATAATAACTTAAGGGGTCCCCCATGTGATGGTCAGTTATTTTAAGCTTTTTTTGGGAGTTTTTTTTGATGAACCTTATTAACGTTGAAGTTTGAAAATTTTACCATGTGTTTATTGATATTTTAACAGTAAGCCAAAATATTTTCAGACTAAAATTTTTATCACAATGTGTGGTGCGCTACACCAAACGCACCCATGTCGAAAAAAGTTGGTAAACGGTCTCCATCCGACCGACTGATTGGCTTATCAGAAATAAAAAAATCTAACGGCGTTTTAATTTAAAAAACTGTAAAAATCGTTTGACCAAGGATCTTTTGAAAATGTGGAAAATTGACAAGTTTTTGAAAAAAAAAGTTCAAATTTCATGATTTTTTTCGACTATTTGGTTACGTAAAAACAAAACAGCTAAGATTTTTTTCATTATCCTAGCTCAAACGATGACAAAACTTGATGTTTTAAATCTACCATTTAAATTTCAAAGCAATCGGTTTATCCGTTCTTGAGATATCGTGGAAACCAATTAGGGAAACACAGTTTTAAGAAAAACGCCTTTGAAAGTTCAAATACGATTTAAACTATGAAATCTTTACTCCCCATCAATCTGCTATGTCTGGTCCATAGATAATTCTTTCTTCTTCCTGTTTTTAAGAGTTTGTTTATTTTGAAGCTGCTTGCTTTGCTCTTGCTTAAATGTTGGTTTGTTTCATGAATTGAAATTACATGTGTATTGAAAATTCTCATGTTGTTACATGAGAACTTTCCCGAACTTTTGCCGAAGCATCAAAATGTGACTGATGCCCCGCCTCAAAACAAGTGTAGTCTAACTGCAATAACTTTCTGTCGACTTCAAATATTGTAAAATCACTTTACCAGCATATTCTACATGTGTTTAAAAATCATTTTAAGCAACAACAAAAAAAAAGGATTGTTTCAATATATCACATGGGTTGACCCCCTTAAGTGCTTGATGGAATATCAAAATCAAATTTGAATTGCTTGAATTGTGTACTTTTCTATGAGTTTTGTCGCTAACGACCCGAATTTCGCCTTTCGGCATCTTCATGCATTTCTAGTGCACGGATGTACTTGAACTGAGTAACCCTGGTCGTAAGCGACAAAACTCATGGAAAAGTACAAAATTCTAATATTTAGTACTTATTCCACATTCAATTTATTAGATCAGGACCAGTTTCGCTCATGGCGAGCTTATCAACTGATGATGATGATATATACATTTATAGAGCGTCATACGTGTTTTGAGCATCCAATTTAAGCAACTGTAATTTTGCATTCTATAAAAAATTTGTATTTTCCACATATGAATTGACAGAATTAATTCCTAGCTCATTTTTGATCCGATTTTGAACATTTTTTTTATCGTAAACGGACACTTATTTTACGTTTTTAAGTTAAGTTTAGTTAAGTATCATTGAAAAAATTTACAAAGAGCGTCTTCCGTAAGTCAGCATGTTATTCTTGCACAAACAATGGCGTCAGCCCATTTTAAATTATCAGCATTTGATTCATGCGCCACCAAATTCAGTCAGAAGTTTTGAAGCAAAACAACAGGGACAAAATACCGAACCAGCCGAGATGTTTGAACATATCCATACCCTTCCCCCAAAAAGGTGTTTTCTTGTTTAAAGTATTTTTAACTTTAAGACCATTTCTATTACGGTGATTTTTTTCTTATAAAATACTAGTATTGGAACCCGGCTTCGCTCGGACCAGTTTGGGGTTATGTTCAGCTCGGCGCGTAAATTCAGACGGGCCAAGTTGAAACAACTTTTTTCAAAATTCAAAAGTCTAGGTCAATTAAAATGGAATTAAAATGAACATTTCAGACTGGCATTGACATTTCACAACCCCTTTCATATATTGACAGCCCCATTCTCGCCCATTAAAATGTCAAAATTCAAGGAAAAAATCTAATTTGCTGTCAAAGAAATGTCTAATAATACCTTCACGTAAATAAAAACATTATTATATTAATAAAAGCCGGGAAAAGTTCAGTAGAAGACTAATTTATTACATTTTGACTAAATGTCTTCGCCGATAAAAAAAATCAAACATATTTTCTTTCATATTCGTTTTTATGGCAACTTAATGACCAACAATGCAAAAGGGAATTACAGACCCACAGACATACATACGCCGTTTCGGTTTTATATATGTACTACTCGATACTCGAGTAATTGGAGTCTCTACACACACATTGATAACGAAACAAATTTACCGTCGAAACTTTCGCGAGCGAAATCAATTCGTTTGTTTGAACTTGCAACAACAATGCAAAAGGGAATTACAGACATACATCCCCCGTTTCGGTTTTATATATAAGATTTACAAATATTTTGTACTAATTTCGCATATTTCACAAAGGTTCTGACCTTTTCAATTTTTGCAATCACTATCAACTGAAACGGTTCAGGTGTTAACTGTCAATACTTGGTGAAAAAACATTATATTAAAAACAAATGTACTTAAAATAATAATAAACCAGGCCCGGTTAAGTCTTACTTAGTTTTGTATAGGTAACTCTGTGTTGATGATCTCTGTATATTCTCATCAGTTGAATGCTCGCGATGAGTGAAACCGGTCTTGATCTTAATAATCTATTGTGGACTTTAGCTGCATTCCTTGATTTCACAATTTTTGCAGACCTCATTTTTTACAATCTAGAATCCACCCTCAACCAAAAATAAAATTGGGAGCCCATGTTCTATATAGTATATTTTTGATACTCATATATTTATTTCGCCGTGTAGGTGTAGATCGTATTCTATTTATATAACAATATAAGTATGTGTAAATAATAATATTGATGTTATGTACAAAAGTCCGTGAAAGGATAAAATAGGGATCAATGAGTAAGGGAATAACTTTTGCGACGCAATAAATTCTTCTAAAATGCGTATATTAAATGGACGGCTGTCCACGCTTTTCGAAGCCCGTTTGATTTTTCCGCATGATAAGATAAGCGAGTGACATTACATGCAAGTTTTCCCAATAAAATGAATTATTCAATCGGTTGTATTAATTATTTGGCACTGAAATTGTCCAACAGTCAAAATCAATAAATAACTATGTTTCTTTATATGATTTCGAAATAAAAACAAAGCTTCACAATTACAATGCAAGCGAAGATAGTAATAATCAAAGGAAGAGTAACGACTATCAATTTTAGACACGTGTCACCGATGAAAATAAGATGGTTTAAATCAAACGTGGATTGCGCGAAAAAGAGATATTTTATAATATTACAATTAGTTCACGATAAAATTGAGGATTTCGATCAAATTTAGTTTTGTCGCTAACGACCCAGGTTTCCCCTTTTAGTTCATTCGTGCATTCGAAATGCCCGAAGATGCCGAAAGGAGAAACCCTGGACGTTAGTGGCAAAACTCTTCTCTTTAAAATTTCGTTTGAAATTTGAGGTGAAAACTAGTTGACAATGCTTGCAATGAGCGAAACCGTTCCTGATCTTTATCAGAAGATATGTCGAAATAGTACTATATATGGTGCGTTTTATTTGTTTAAAAAATGCCATTCCACCAAGAAGTGACATTTAAAACATTAAACACATATTTAGGTAAGAAAATAATTTTAAAATATTCGCTGTCTTATATTTATATCGCAATTTATTGATTATCAGAAAATCACCATTGATATAAAGTTCTTAAATATAGAACAGTATAAACGGACACAGTTTTACCATTGTAGAAAATAAAAACTTAAGATTGTATTCCTTGACCAATAATTATTATGTTCACCCTTTTCGCTGACCCGAGAAATGATAACTTACTATTTATTTATACTTATCTGCATTTGTTCACATTTAAGTACAACTTAATGAGTTCTTATTCATTATAATACTCATGTTTACAATCTTATTTTATATAATAAATTATTGATAATTCATTTACATTCATTACTTTTTGGTGAATAGGTAATTTTTTTTAAAATAGCTTACCAATATACCCATTTAAGATATGGAATTAAGACACCCATTTTCCTGAATCTCCAATTATGATTATAAATTTGAAATTCTGAGCATAGTCAAGAACTCAATAACCTATTACTGGTAATGTATTAAGAATGGCAACAGAATCATGTAAACATAATATTTCAGTTTTTGATAGAGCCTGAGCAAACCTCTAGCCTCCAATACACGGAGGAAGACGGCAGAATTACGGGATTGGGAGAAGTATACAATATTTCTTGATAATTGTATTTGTCTATACTTTAAATTTCCTAAAAGTTACCCGAATCCACCGAAAGAGGATAGAATAAATCATTCTGTATTAGCTTTCTCTTTCAGTGTGATGTATTTTGATGAGAAGTATTGGACAAGAAACACAAATACCCGTGTTTTTGAATAATAATTCATTCATAAAATCAATGTTTGAAAATATCTTTCATTTGTTAGTTTTCTCCAGGATTGTACAGAAGCGATCGATGGATGTAAAATGTGCATTGAAACGCTGTCTGTGTTTTTGGTCTGAAAAAGAATTATATATACAGGAAGATATCTTACCCACCTGTGCATTAAAAGCTGCATTTTTTTTTCCCAGTGCTAATTAATTTACTATTAAATTTTGTTTTTGATATCAAGTAAGGATGTTAAAAATTTGGTGATTGTTAAAATTTTAAAGGTAAACAAATATTAGGGTAAATATTAGAATGGGTGTGCTTGAAAGAATTTTAAACGTTGATTCAAAAGAATAATGTTGGACAGGTCATGTATGTTCATTTATTCGCTATAAAACAATAGTATTTTTTTTAATTATTGATTGTATGGAGAAAAATTGGGTATCAATTATTATGATAAATAATTACAATGCCATAAAACATGTCCTCTTTCAATTGTGAATACTATATTAACTGTAAACTTAATTTCAATTATGTGTGTTTTCACTAGAGCTGGTTGTAAGTAAATCGCTTAATCTCGTAGCCACTTTTTGTAGGAGTAGATTAAGGGTGATTAGAGAGGTACTTAAGTGTCACCGACGTCCATGCTTTTGATTTAGTTTCTGGGGGTACAAGCCCGCGACTCCGAGAAAATGAAAGCTCGGCGGCAAACTTTAGAATGCAGCAATTTTCATAACTAACGTGCAGCTATTCTTTTTTACGTTTACTTGTATTATTTAAAAATGTATTTACAATTCTAAGTTTAAATATCATATACAAAAAAAACAGTAAATTGCAGCATTTTATAAAATGACATTTATATTCGAAAGCTTTTTTATATAATTTTTTTTTTTTGTTATAATTTTCGGTTTAGTTTTGTCGTTTCTGTAAAAGATTTTTAATGAAATGATCTTATTACAGTCGATAATTTTTCACGTCATATTTACATATATCTACGAAAATATAGTTGAGTGTTATATTTTCACAACCGTTTGCAATCAAGTAAGCTATGTGTAGTTGATAAATTGAATGTAGATAGTTGTGTTATAATCGATGGTATTGATATTGAGATCAATTGGTAGAATTTATTTATTTACGAGTGTCCGATTTATAGGAAGGTAACCTAAATCATTTCCCTTCACATTTGAATGGATTGAAGCGATGTACGCAGGACTATGAGCATTTAATGGCTCCTTTATCCCCGCACGTTTTATCTCACTTGCGCAGCGTTCTCGGAGCGCTTCCGACCCCCGCCTTCCAGAATCCCGCCCAAAGGACTGTAATAATTATTGCTAATACCAGAAAGCATGGAATAATTACCCGAAAGCCTGCGAAGCTCAGGCGCGAGGTGCTTTGTCTACAAGCTGTGATTCAACGGATATAAAACAACACCATTGATGTTAATTCAACACATATTTTTTTATAGACGTGAAAAACACTGATAAACTTAACATCTGCCTTTGAATATAGAACGTCGGTCCTAAAATACACTATAAAACAAACTAGCAGTAACACATCCGTGTTTAAAACCGCAAAAAAAACTAATTCACACCACAGTCGTAAAATTAATTGTTTTAAAAATTATCCGTGTGAAGTTATCAACCGTTTGCACTGTCACTGCATGTTAAGCGTAGAGGATAGTGTTCATTTGTGATCTGGTTGCGGGCCGGGAGATTGGTAACAGCCACAAAGAATGGCGCGGGCCGAGCGCAGTTACGCACTGCGAGAGTGTCAGTGTTACACCCATCGGCCGTGTGCCCGGCGCGTGCGCAGGGATTGACGCCTCCGCGCGCAGGCGCATGGAAAATGGCGGGCCGCGCAGGCGTCGACTCCCGCCGCCACTTGAGCCACACTGAAAGCTTTCCTCGATCCCGACTCGCCCGCCTCGTTATCTCCCGCGTTTGTTTTTCCTCCGCGCATTATGTTATCTTTAATAAAACTCCGCGCCGTTGTTATTATTTGCTCTGCTGAATCAATTTGAGACACGTTAATGTTTGAGTCTTAATTTTACACTGAATGAAAGATAAACATACAACTCGTTAAATTACAATTTTAATTGTAAAACACAGATAAATATACTATTCAGATAGCAAAGCATATGCGTAGATCCAATTTATAGCAGTCAATCAGCAAAGAAAACCGAAAATTCATTTCTAATATGAGGCGTCCAGTTATAAGCTATACAACCACTTTTTGTTTGGGATTTTTTTGCGCTATTTCACACTTTGTGTGAAATATTTAAAATAAATATTCATTGATCGGAATATTAAAAGTTTTCCGCGTATTTAAGTTGACTTTTCAATACAATTATACTTCTCTTATATTTATTAATTTTCATAGTTTATCGACAAATTAACGCTGCTTTTTTTTCATATTTTAAAATAAAATTCGGTGGAAGAAAAGAACCTTATCTAAAACCAAATAATTTTAGCTTGAAGCAAAAAAACGTCGTTTCCCGAAAATATTGACATTTCTTCTCGCTGTATGTATCTAGTCGCTTCATAACACTAAACTTTTCAACAATAATGCACATAAAAACCACTGTCTATATCAGTGCAGTTCAACCAATGTCCGCTGACCGGTACCGGTCCGCGTGAGCTTAATACAAAAACTTTCGTATTTCGAAAAATTTGTTTATAAATAAGCATCAACAGATTTCACACTAACCAAAAGTTGTAACCTTATGAACTCTAATTTATAACATAAACTTGACGATTAAATTGGGATTTTTTTAATTTATTATCCATAGCAAATAGGTTGTCAGTTCTCGACTTGCAACGGGTTCCGTTTCGCCACCTTCCTGACGCAAATCAGAAATTCAAATATATTATGTTATGTGTTCCAATTTTGACATTATATGGGTCACTTGCGTGCAAATATTTTATAAAATATTTGACAGAAACCGGATATTTTTTTCTTATTTATACTCGGTCGTAAATCGAAAACTGACTGTAAATATGTGTATATAGTTGGCGACGGTTCGCGAAAATTTTCCAAGTCTCACCGGTCCGCGGGTGTAAAAAGGTTGAAGAAGGGTCGTAGCTAGGGGCCGGCTAATAGGCGCCAAATTGATGCCAGGAAGCGCAAAATCTACTCCGTGTCATGTGCGCCAGAAGACCTCACTACGGAAGAACATTGATCTATATCATACGTATGATATGGAAACGGATGTTACAGAAATAGTAAAATATATTGAGAAGCCAAATAACTAATTAGAGGATTGTTTCCAAACGTAGCCATCTTACAAACAAACAATTTACACAAGTGAAATGCCTGGATTTGGTTGTGAATTCACAACTATTTATTTCAATCCATCAATTGTTACCTATAATATACGACAACGTATGAACCCATACAATGTAATAAATATTTTATATTATAAATTCCAATAGTAATTATAATTGTTTACATTATATAATTATACTAGAACATATAAATTAATATTATAATTGTATTTATTTTTCATCCAGCCCGCCAAGTTTTTAAAGATTCAATCCGGCCCGTTACTCAAAAAGTCTGGCGACCCCTGGCCTAGATATAATTATTTTACTTAAAAAGTATTATTTTTTTTTTTTGTTCGTTTTACGGATAATCTTATAATAAATCTTTAAATACCGGGAATTGAAAAACGCTATTCGTGTCATAAGTGGAGGGTGCTATTAATGGCGTGTATTTAATGAGTCGGTATCTAATTCCAGTTTTGGTCAGTGAAATAAATAAATGTTCAGTGAAAAATCAAAATGATCAGTTAATATTATAAACGGTCAATTGTCATTGTATGAATGTGGTCAGTTATTAAATAAAACGCTTAGTAATGTATTTAAAATGGATAGTAATTTATTAAAAAACAATTAGCATCTAAATTAAATCGTCAGTCATTTAAAAAATGGTAGGTTTTAGTTTGACAGCTTGTGAATTTTATCAAATATGGTCGTAAGCGGCAAAATTATGACAACGTCTATGAAAAATATGCACATGTTCAGGTATTTAAAAGCAGATGATATTATTTTAATAAGTGTAAGGCTTAAGATTTTACTAACAATGTTTTGTCTTTAATAGTAAGAATTATTATTATAAAAGATCCCAAAAAATACTTTGAAACATTAAGTATGACATCGGAGTTGTTTTAATTTAGATGAGCAAAAATGCACCATTTATAATTTTTAACTGACCATTTATTATTATTAACCGATCATTTATTATTTTTTACCGACCGTTTTAAGTATTTATTTACTGACCATTTATTTAATATTTACTGAACATTTATCGGATTAGAAACTGACTAAATAATTAGTTGCAGTTATTAATGGAGTCTCATATTCACCACGAACTGTTGCGCATACGTTGACGGTGGCGCTAAACATTAATCGCATAAATGGTTTTGTTAATAGTCTATTTAGCGTTAATGATACAATGCGACATAGTTAGCCAATTACCCTGCGCACGCATTGTAAGTGTATCGTATTGAAAGTACCGCATTTCCGCAATTTAGGTAATTGCAATCAATATTCCCTTGGGGATATAACACCTTTCCACACTATCGCGAACCACCTTTTTACAAGTTGCGTATAAATTTTCAATCGATTTGATGTTTTTTTTGCGTGGATCTTATCAAAGAGGTGATGAATTTATTCTTAAGCTGTTTCCATTTTTAAATGAAGGCAAAACTTTTTATTTAGTTATTTTTGTAAACAAAATAATTACTCGACGGTGAAAAAAATAACAATGTATTTTACAGGGCTGTGGAGTCGGAGTCGGAGTTGTCGCGGCGTTTTAGCCGGAATCGTACTCGGATATTTTGAAAAGTTTGAACTTTTTATTATTGCATATATGTATGTATGTAAAATTTGGCTATTGGCTTGATTGGTTTGGTTGATATATAAATGAAAACACATACATAAATAGGAAAGGTAGGAAAAAAAGTGTCGAAAATAATCATTTTTTAGTCGGAGTCGTAGTCGAATTTTTGGTCAATGTTGGAGTCGGAGTCGTGTTTTTTTTCAATGGATCCACAGCCCTGGATATAATAACTATAGTTATCAATAGGAAATGATATAACATATAAATTGAGACAGTAAAGTGTATTGATAAAAATTATGCTAAGCCCTAAAATTGGGACAAACGATGAAGGTAGAGTATGCGATATCGTGGTGTAAAATGATTATTATTATTAATGATTATTATTACAATGTATCGAAGGGGAGGTAAGAAATTAAACTTTTTTTGTCAGAGTCGGAGTCTGGTAAATGCTGGAGTCGGAGTCGTAATTTAATTTATACCTGGTATTATATGTAGCTCTACAGATTCTTTTTAAATATGTTGTTGTCAGCTTTTTCCGCTTATGCCATACTATACTATAGTTCTGATGATGGAGTAAGCCAAAATAGCTATATTGTAGCAATAAATATATTGTTGACAGCTATTTCGGTTACCTTCGACATACCTTCCTTTTTTAAGTGTTTCGGCTTAGGGGGGGAAATATATATGTATTGCTTTTAACCATGTCCGCACCTAGCTTGGAGCATATAAACTTCTCGCGGAGTTTATCTCAGCTTGTTTATTTTCAACAGGAACTGCTTGCTTCTGAACTTCTCTTCTTCAAAGAGAGTAGTGATTGAAAGGATACAAGGGCCGATTTTTTTTTAAGGTAGGAAAGGTGAAAAAGGATTTTTAATAACACAATAATATGACTGTCGAGGCATTGCGGGAGGAAAATAAATAACTTTGAATTGTTTTAATTTTGTTCTTTTCCATGAGTTTTGTCACTAACACCCCGGGCTTCACCTTTCGTCACCATCAGGCATTTCAAGTTCACGAATGTTCTTGAACTGTCAATCAAGTACATTACGATTCAAAATGATATTGAAATTCTATCAAGCACCTTCAGTCGAAATTATAAATTGAAAAATATATTTATATTTGAATGATATTATTTTTTTCGTCGCATCGCTAATATTTAATATGAAAAATTTCGACCATTAAAATATATTCCAAATCCCGAGGAAAGTCCCTATTGGGATTGGAACGTAAGGGTGCGACATATCGATATAATACCCAAAACTTTACAAATCGACACCTTACTTATTGAGCGTTTGAAGTTTCGATTACTTAAAATTCACTTGTAACAATGAGCAAGTAAAAATGTCTCAAATTACTTATTTTCACAACTCTTGCTGAGTAATAATGATCTTAAAGATCTAATGATGAAAATAATGATGACAATCTTGAATTTTGTCAAATAAATTTAGTAAAAAAAGTGTGCAGATGCAGTGCAACTCTGGAATTCTGCAAAATCCGTTATTAAACCATAGATAATTCTGAAATTCATATCGATGGCTTAAAGAATAATGTTGTTAGCTCCAATCTTGCTGTATCATGCAATGTGCAAGTTTTGTAAAATTTTATAACCAAAGCTTATTTAAGTGCATCGGAAAAACGTTTTAAGAAAATTTGATATCTCCATTGTCGTTCTGAAACCTACACTGTTAATTATACAATTCCTTCATTTTGTATTGTTACCTGTCATTTATTCGTTGTTTGTCAGCGGTTTTTTTTGTTTAAAACACAAAATTTTACATTCTAAAAATAATCCGTTTTTACCCTCACCTGCACAATAGACAAAAACGGAGATGGCAAATTTTCTCTTGAAGCCATCGATTTATATGACAGAATGCGGTAAAAAGAAGCTTTTCCGACCAAAAAGTCATTTTGGGCAAAAATTATAATTTAACCTTTTCAGTGAAAGGTAACGAAATGACAAAATCGCGTTCTAAACTTTCAACGGCGTATAAAATATGAGGCAATCATAAATAATGCACGACTTTCATACATCTTTCAGTATCACGATCGCGTGGGCTTTTATCCGATGATTATTAAAACGCTGAATAGATAAAATAAAATGTCTGGGCACGAACAGTGCGTTCGCGTTGTGTATTTTAACAGTTAATAAAAAAACGTGAACATCTCGCTGGTCATTTGGTTCACTTTTTATACAGCCATTATAGATTAAATTACACTAAAAGACGTTTTCATATGTCAGCCACTGGCTTTCATTTTGATGATTACATTACATACAGTCATGGCACCCCGATATTAGCGCGCCGATATAAGCGTGCCGGGCACTAGCGCAATATAAGATTACAGGCGGACACATTCTTTCGCACATAATTGGTTCCTAAAAATGTATTCGAAAATTGAACGTTCGAAAGTAGAGGGATGTAAAAAACATCAAAAATTTGTATGTTGGTCACTAATCCAGTAAGACAAAGATTTTTTCCATTTCATCCATCACTATGCAGTGTCCTTTTGAAACAATTTTTGAAGATATATTTCCACAATTTTGAACATATTAAAAAAGGGATCGTTAGACATGGGAGGAACTGCATGGAAAAAAAATTGAATTATCCCAAAAAAATCGAAAAAAAAACCATTTTTAAAAACATGCGAATGTAGTGGTCGGCCTGTATTTTTATTTTTGACTGCTCATTTTAAGAAATTTACTATACAACTACATCTCATTTAAAATTAATTGATACTTTTACAAATTATATCCAAGACAATTTTATCGATTGGAAAAAAATAATAAGATAAGGACATTTCACCATGAGAAAGCATTGTATTGTGCATAAAGAAGTGTCCATCAAACTGTTATTAAATACATGGAAGTTGTGGAAATAACAGTGAGAAAAGTGCTCAATGCAATTAGTAATGGTAGCAAATTGTCAAATCAAAATTTGGTGCGGCCACCAGACATTTCCGTAGGACTTCTTATATTTACAATGCCACAGCACAATTTTACGTGAGAACCACCGGTGTAGAAAAAGTAGGAAAAGGACAGGACTCGTGGTAAGTTTATCGCTCTCGCTGGGTACCGTTTTTAGTTTTGGATGGGTGTAAGAGGAAATTTTGGACAACTCAGACATCCATCTCTACGAACAGAAATTAAGAACCCGAGTGGCCAGCAGCCGAGGCAAAAAAAGTTGACAAACAAATAGGGGCCCAACAAAAACTTTTAAAAATTGAATTCGGAGTCAGGTGTGTGTGGGTAAGTTCTTAGACAACGCCACGGATCTGATTTTTAAGTATTTCGATAAAAGGTGTCTGATAGAATTTCAATATCGAATCTTTTGAATATTGTACTTTTGTTTTGTCTCAATCACAAAGGAACTTGAATTGCCTGAAAATGCCGAAAGATAAAACCCGGGTCTTAAGCGACAAAGCTCATAGAAAGGTACACAATTCAAACTATTCAAATTCGATTCATTTAATATAACATTTAAACCCATAAACCTAAATTATAATTACTTTACGTAAAGATTGAAATTTTTCAACATTTTTTTTTAAATTCAGGTGCTCATTTTGTCGTTGATATTTAACTATAACTGCTTGTGAATGGTCATATAAGAAGATGGAATCAGAATTAAGCTGAGGTTCATGATCGAAAATGTCTGTTCACATTTTTCGTGGAAAATCTTTAAGTTGGTCGAATTTGTCTGAATTAAGATCATTGTAAAATTTGCAGATTTCGTCACGGCGGTGAAATTCTCTAAAATCAGTGTAACATTGCAGATCAATAATCTCAAGTTGTACTTCTTTCAATACACTTTTAATATCTATTGAAAATGGATCGCTTACTAGCGCCAAACTTGTCTCAATTTTTCGGAAGTCACCAAATCTTTATGAAAAATCGTCATTCATAACACGGAGTTAATAGTATTTAAGTGTGGCACGATGTCACGATGAGTAAATGCAAAATCACAAATCCCTAATCATCAGTATCGGGAAAGTCCGTAACATTCTTCATTTCCAAAAATAAAATTATAATATTTTTTATATTCCGAACTCTTCGAAGCACTTTTTCCAAGCAAAGCCATTGAATTTGACTGTGAAAAGGAATACCTGTATACTCAATATCTTGAAGAATTTTCAATTGATTTTTTATTATAATATTTATTCAATATTTTTTTTAAAAAATATAAAAAAAATACTCTTACTTAGAATTAGGATTTATGATGGCGGGCCCCAGAAAACACTCGGCGGGCCGCAGTTTGCCCATGCCTGAGTTAAACTATTAATATGTTTTTTCGATACTGCATCTGAGCGGTCAACCATATTGAAGACCCGTGTCCAAATCCCCAATACAATTCATTGACTGATTTTTTAATAAATTTAAATTTAAAGGGTTATTATGTTTTAATTCCTTTTCATCCATCTCCTATGTGATCCGAAGAAAGGTACCTATATAGATCTTTTCTAAGCACCTTTCTATTTCAACCCTCAATAAAATAGAAAAGATTTTTTTAACCATGTCCGCTCCCTTCTTAGAGCATATGGACTCATCACGGAGTTTTTCTACGAGAACTGCTTATTACTCAGTTGCTCAAGCTCTCTTTTTCGAAGAGAGTATGGATGGAATGAATACGAGGACTAGTGATTAGCTAATCGCTGTCACTATACGTCGCTTTTTGGGATCGTAAAGATGGGAAGGGAACACAAACACCCATTGTCTCTGAGCTGAATCGATTGATCGACTGAAAATCTGCTCGAACAGGGAATTTAGCCCGGGCGATCCGAGACGGTAGCCAACGACGTTGACCACTGCTCCACGGACCGGGCAGAAAAAGATTAGGGACTGAATTATAACCAGTGTTCTTAAAATAAAACTCTTTTGAGATGCTAATTACGTTAGCATTTTTAATTTTGCTTAATATCAGCAGTATGTTTGCAATAAGAAGAAACTGATTTTCCATTCTTCGTTTTTCTCAGATTGGGGTTGCCAAATATTGTGCGTAAAACTATATTTTTAGGATATAGTTTTTTTTTTATGAAAGCCATATGCGTCATGTCTCCATGTTCAATCGATCGCCAGCAGTCGTGTCGGTTTGGTGGGGTTGGGGTGGGTGAGGGGGTTGGAGAGGGTCTCGCGGGGAATCGGGCGTAGGGTGGTCGCAGAGGGTGGCAGAATAAGACGGGTAGTTGCGCAGAGAGGGATGCACGCATCAAAATGCGCGCGAGCTCACTTTGTATGTGAGTTCGCTTGGTACAAAAATAAATTCGAATTTTGTCGTCATTTTTATGCCATTTTTGATTTTACTTTGGTTATTAAAATAAGAATTCAACACACTCGTAAAATATTTTCTTTGTTCCTTATTTAATATAAAAAGTATGACCACATATACAAAAATGAACTTTTAAATATCGAAACCAGTTACGGTAAACAATTAAATTATGATACTTTCAATAGATTCGGCGGTAACTTTGTGGAAGTTTATTTTAGTATAAAATTTAAAATAACCTTGATTATTCCACATATTGTGACACTAAGCAAACATTGCTAAAGTAGGTCCAAAGATTTTTCTGAACGATGCGAAACACGTGTCACAATACGTGGAAAAAGTTAATTTAATTTTAAACTAATTTCTGTATTACATAATAAATTTTAGAAAATTGTATTATAGTATATTAAATATAGGATTATCAAGCGTCCCGGATTAGCCAGGATCTTCCCGGAAACGTTCTGTCCAGGATGCTAGTTGAATAATATCAACTTGTAAATGAATAATAACAACCAGGGCTTTTTATCCATTTAACGCCGTGGAACGGCGTTCCGGCACCTTTTTTCACAGATTTCAAAATCAATTAGACGAAATTTTACCGTAGACATACTAAAATTTTTGTTTTGAGCCATGTTTTCCGGATTCTCAAAACATATAGCAGCTTTATCATCAGCGGTTGCGGGCATCAATCATGATTCTTGGTTTTTCAGAAAAAACTACATTCACTTTCAACTATCGATGGTAGCGGATTCCCAGTTTGGAGCTCTGTTCTCTGGATAGTCAACAACTCGCATAAGCTTAGCTAGTTATTTCATTGCTTTCGTCTTTATGTTGTGATTGATTGAACAGCATAAGCTTCGTCGTACAATCCTTAGACCTCATTGAATTGCCTAATTGCAAGTTTTGAAAGGTTTTATGGTATGGTAGTTTTAGAGGTAGAAATGTCATCGCAATTGTAGTATTGTAGATTTTATAAAATATAAAATAAAAAAATCACCAAGATTTTTGATTCAATCGTAGACCACAGTGTTAGAAAGCGTAAATATCTTTGATCTAAAGTTATGATTAAAATTTATTAATTAAAATGAAAACTTAATTATAACAATTAGGTAAGATGTAATTAAACTACATTATTTCGTTTTCATAATGAAAGCTTACACGAACTTCTTGATGACTACATCAATCAATAAACCATTGATTTTAATATTGTTATTAGAAGAATGAATTTATATTTATTTGGTTAAGACCTATTTTAATTTCACAAGAAATGTTTACTGTTTATTATGATTTAAATTATTCATAATGAGAAAAGTAACTCATTTTTGTTATTGAGCTTAATTTTGATGTAATATATCCAACTAAACTTCCTTGGAAAAGAAAGAATTATGTAATCATTGTGTATTTTCAATGTTTCGTGTGTTAAGAGATATATGAAGAATTTAAGTAGAAATTAATTTGGTTAAGAATCCGTTGGATCCGTGATCAACTTCGTTGGTTTCCGTGGCGATCCTCACGTACTCGAGTCTCAGTATGAGCTGTTTTTGTTTCAGTCTTGTCTGTTCCAAATGATGGGTGTTTCTGCTGTCTAAAAATTCCTTCTCCCCTATTCGATCCCATAATCGGGGCGTAGCGAGAGTCCTGTCCTTTGTCTCATCCTTTCTATTCCTACTCTCACCAAACTAAAGAGAGGGTGAGCGATTGAGTAAAAAGTAGTTCTCGTGGAATAACTGATATTGATATATGTACCTTCATTCGGAAGTCATTTGCTCCACATTGGAAGCGGAAGACAAGGACTATAAAAGATCTTGTCCAGTTTTGTTGCGATGGCTAATCTGAGAAATATATTAACTTTAATACCTCGTGCTTTCGATGGTAGGTTTGTGAAAGTTCATTTGAATATAATCTGAGAGAGACGAAACACGTGTCGCAAATCTTGACATAATACGCACAATAACTCTATTTGACCTATTTCTTTTTTAAAATATCTGTGCCCATCATTTTCACGATTTTAATATTTCCCGAAAAACTTTTTCTGCTGTCAGAATAAATGTGAAAAAAAAACAATTAGCGGAAGCTCGCCAAATTATGACGCCGGGATAAGGCCACCGCATGGTTTCGCGGAACATTGCGAGCTCAGCGGGGGAATCGCGCAGGTCGGGCGGCAGGGAGGAAGCGGGGGTAGGCGCGCCCCTCACCGGGGGTGGGCGCACACCGCTGCTAGTGCAGCCCGGCCCGCCGAGTGGGTGGCACGTCTCCTGTCTCCTGAGTGCCCCAACCGCCCACTGACTGGCTCCAGACAACACAAAACCCTACCAAATCTAATCTTATATCTTCACCAACGACAGACAACTATCATACACGGTAAGTGAATCAAATTATTCACCTGTTTATCAGTGACATTGCTCAATTATCGAGAAGATTGTTATTGTATGTTTTGAGTGAGTTCTCGGCCATTGCCGCCCGACCCTTCTTTCTTTACTCAGCGCTACCAACAAAGACTGTCGCTGCTATTGTGCATGTGTTTCGATCAAACTACATAATACTCTTTCGAGAGATGCAGGATGCTCGTGTATCCGTCTCTTTCATTCGTAATTATATGTTTTATTGTAACTCATCAAATTAACTATAAACATATTTCATATTTACCGAGAAATAATCAAAATAAGTGCAACCATACCTAGTGTAAATATTCATTTTAATTCCAAGCCGTGACAGCTATCTATAATATATCTAAAATAGAACTACAAGTTACCAATTATAAACACAGATATATTTTTATTATAAAATACGTAATCGATAAGCTTAAAAACTATAAATCCTTTTAATAAATCGCACGCTCCATCTGATTAAATATGAAAATACTTTATATTGACAGGTATATAGTTATCTTTATTTATTTAGTGGAAATTAACTATCGATATATAATCGCGAGCTTGGTTATTCATTGTAATCTTACGATACATTGATTAAATAAAACAAACTCGAGACGAATTGATTTTATGAGAATGAACTGCCGTCGCTATATAATAAATAAATAAAGCAATTGTTTCTATTATATTTTATAAAATATTACCAATCGAACCATAACGTATCTATAATAATGTAATACTTCTAATAATTCACTGTTAATAAATATGTAACAAACTCCATTCACTGATCGGACAGATCGATGTAGGAAACGCCATTATTTGATAATTATTTGCAACCAAGTAAACTAATAAAAATAAAAGACGCCATGACACACGAAACGTCAGAAGTGAGTTGACATCGATAAAGAGATGGTAATATGGTGTTCGATTTATTTCTTAATTGGACGACCTTATTAATATGCGATTAATATTATTAAAATTATACGTGTTGGTTGGAATGTATTTTTTACTCGAAAATTACTTTTTGGTTTTAGTTTTGTTTACATCGAGCAGTCGTACCGCATTGTAAAATAATTTACCGGCCGTTTCATGCGAGAATGATCTCTCCCACGTTTTATCAGTGGAGCTCTTTTGGTGCGCTAACTTTTTTTGTTTATTTATTTCAACCTGTCGAGAGTAAATTTTTTGGCTCGCAATGCGCGCCTGTTTTTTTTTGTTCAGCTGGCGTAGAATGTCATTCATAAAATTGTGATGTTCGGAAAAGCAATGTGCAGTATTATTTTTCGCAGCAATTTTGAAACAATATGTTATTTATTGGCTATGGTTATTTTTACATATTTGAAAAAAGGAATCATAATTTCTGAATTATTATGCCATCGTTTTTAACGTTTTAACATTATTACCAATATAAATTTCTTTCTGTTAAAGTTCAATTTTTTTAAACTTATTGATATCACTGAACAAATTTTAGATAGTGTAAAACTCACAAGGCATGCGAAAAAGACAACGGCTCAGCTCTATGTTATTAAAAAATCTTTTCAAAAATGTGATAATTATTATGCCATTGGGTTGATGTAAGATTATTTTTACGTTTTCGGTTTCGCTCCCTATGTATTCGTTATGAAAAAAATCCGTAGATTACTGTCAATACTTGGTGGAAAGACATTATATAATAATACATTTTTCTGACTTATTCCACAATTTATGTGTGAAGATCAGGACCGGTTTCGCTCTTCACTCACATTTTCAACTGATAATTTTTAATTATTCGAAGCTAACAATCTTCCATCCATTTTTTATTTCCATATATTAAAATGCCCTTTGTATTTTTTCACAATATCGAACTTTGTCCAAACTTCTCTCAACCATATAAATCTTAATTAAGGTAAATGTACCAGTAGCTGACCGCTTAAGAGAAAATTTCAACAAAAATAACGAATAAGGTTTAGCATTGTACCGAATGAAGGCAAAGCAACAATACTCATATTATATCATACATATGTCTTAATTAATATTATGTAACAAAAATTACGAAAGGGCCTGTTGAAAAAAAGTTGTTTTAAATTATTTGAAGTCATGTTTTTATTTCAATAGTTGAACATCTCACAAAATGAAAAATCTAGTAGTTCACCATGTCTAAACATGGAGCTTTATAGTGAACTTTCTGTCAGAGTTGCCTCAGGGCTTTCTTTCACACCACTCTTGGTTGAATCAAGTAGCAATGGGTGGTTCAGGAACAAGGTACACACCGTTTCTAGATTGATCACTTAAGAAATTTGAAATAATACACTTTCCTCACTAGGTGTTGTTTTCAAATGGCCACCTTGGCACTCCATTTGCTATATGGTGTGATGTAGAGACTCCAATTCGAGTATCGAGTACTCGATACTCGAGTATACTCGTCCATTTTTCAAGTGCTCGATACTCGGGTATATTGAATAATACTCGAGTAAATACTCGATCCTAGCTTTAAAACATCTCTATCCAAATTTTATTTACAAAAAATATATACATAGCGTAAGAAACCTAGAATGTGTCTCTGAAGACGTTTGAAACTTTACAAAGCGTGATCGTCGCGTGTTGTGTTTGACGGTCGACCAGGGCACTGGCGAAAGGGGCGAGGGGGCCTGGCGGAAGGGAAGAGGATGGAGACATATGTGTCAAAATAATCTCTTTCATTCTAATTATATGTTTTATTGTAACTCATCAAATTAACTATAAACATATTTCATATTTACCGAGAAATAATCAAAATAAGTGCAACCATACCTAGTGTAAATATTCATTTTAATTCCAAGCCGTGACAGCTATTTATAATATATCTAAAATAGAACTACAAGTTACCAATTATAAACACAGATATATTTTTATTATAAAATACGTAATCGATAAGCTTAAAAACTATAAATCCTTTTAATAAATCGCACGCTCCATCTGATTAAATATGAAAATACTTTATATTGACAGGTATATAGTTATCTTTATTTATTTAGTGGAAATTAACTATCGATATATAATCGCGAGCTTGGTTATTCATTGTAATCTTACGATACATTGATTAAATAAAACAAACTCGAGACGAATTGATTTTATGAGAATGAACTGCCGTCGCTATATAATAAATAAATAAAGCAATTGTTTCTATTATATTTTATAAAATATTACCAATCGAACCATAACGTATCTATAATAATGTAATACTTCTAATAATTCACTGTTAATAAATATGTAACAAACTCCATTCACTGATCGGACAGATCGATGTAGGAAACGCCATTATTTGATAATTATTTGCAACCAAGTAAACTAATAAAAATAAAAGACGCCATGACACACGAAACGTCAGAAGTGAGTTGACATCGATAAAGAGATGGTAATATGGTGTTCGATTTATTTCTTAATTGGACGACCTTATTAATATGGGATTAATATTATTCAAATTATACGTGTTGGTTGGAATGTATTTTTTACTCGAAAATTACTTTTTGGTTTTAGTTTTGTTTACATCGAGCAGTCGTACCGCATTGTAAAATAATTTACCGGCCGTTTCATGCGAGAATGATCTCTCCCACGTTTTATCAGTGGAGCTCTTTTGGTGCGCTAACTTTTTTTTTGTTTATTTATTTCAACCTGTCGAGAGTAAATTTTTTGGCTCGCAATGCGCGCCTGTTTTTTTTTGTTCAGCTGGCGTAGAATGTCATTCATAAAATTGTGATGTTCGAAAAAGCAATGTGCAGTATTATTTTTCGCAGCAAATTTGAAACAATATGTTATTTATTGGCTATGGTTATTTTTACATATTTGAAAAAAGGAATCATAATTTCTGAATTATTATGCCATCGTTTTTAACGTTTTAACATTATTACCAATATAAATTTCTTTCTGTTAAAGTTCAATTTTTTAAACTTATTGATATCACTGAACAAATTTTAGATAGTGTAAAACTCACAAGGCATGCGAAAAAGACAACGGCTCAGCTCTATGTTATTAAAAAATCTTTTCAAAAATGTGATAATTATTATGCCATTGGGTTGATGTAAGATTATTTTTACGTTTTCGGTTTCGCTCCCTATGTATTCGTTATGAAAAAAATCCGTAGATTACTGTCAATACTTGGTGGAAAGACATTATATAATAATACAATTTTCTGACTTATTCCACAATTTATGTGTGAAGATCAGGACCGGTTTCGCTCTTCACTCACATTTTCAACTGATAATTTTTAATTATTCGAAGCTAACAATCTTCCATCCATTTTTTATTTCCATATATTAAAATGCCCTTTGTATTTTTTCACAATATCGAACTTTGTCCAAACTTCTCTCAACCATATAAATCTTAATTAAGGTAAATGTACCAGTAGCTGACCGCTTAAGAGAAAATTTCAACAAAAATAACGAATAAGGTTTAGCATTGTACCGAATGAAGGCAAAGCAACAATACTCATATTAGATCATACATATGTCTTAATTAATATTATGTAACAAAAATTACGAAAGGGCCTGTTGAAAAAAAGTTGTTTTAAATTATTTGAAGTCATGTTTTTATTTCAATAGTTGACCATCTCACAAAATGAAAAATCTAGTAGTTCACCATGTCTAAACATGGAGCTTTATAGTGAACTTTCTGTCAGAGTTGCCTCAGGGCTTTTTTTCACACCACTCTTGGTTGAATCAAGTAGCAATGGGTGGTTCAGGAACAAGGTACACACCGTTTCTAGATTGATCACTTAAGAAATTTGAAATAATACACTTTCCTCACTAGGTGTTGTTTTCAAATGGCCACCTTAGCACTCCATTGGCTATATGGTGTGATGTGTTAGTGGCTCATTCCGACCACAGATGCTTTAAATTGTCTTAACTTTACAATTTAAAGCAATCCCGTATCTGCATTTCTTATTTTGGGCCATTTTATTCTCAAAAGGTCAACTACTGGTACACGGTCAGCGACTGGTACATTTACCTTATATAAAAATAATATGTTCATCGAATTCTTTAGTGCGGCTTACAAAGTGGCCAGGTATAGTACAGTTAATTGAAGAAAGCAACTCGAAAGTATTTACGGCGGAAATGAAACACCGCATGAAAGTTTCCTTGGAGCTTTTTAATCATTTAAACTACGCGAATGCTTGTGATTAATGGGTTTTATATTACAGATAGAATCACGCAACCTTTTCAATTTCAATTTAAATATGTAGCAGGTTCGCACGGCCTAGTGCTACATTGTTGTTAATTTATGAATCATTGCAGGCTGCTTTCTCAGTTTACATGAAACCATATTTTTTTCTAAATGTATTATATCTTGTCCGATTATATTGATTCCTAATCAGTGGCGGATTAAGCACTTATGAGGCCTTTTTTTGAATTATTAAAAGGCGTCGCAAAATCTATTCGAGATTTTTAGAAACTAGCACCTTTGCTAGTGTGGCAGACATTTTTAAATAACCATTCAACTTATTAATCATCAATCAACATGTTTATTATTGTCGACATTTTAACAAAATACATCTAGGTTTTCTTTATTTTCAAACTTCAACCCTAATAATTCGGTCCAGTACCTAGTTGGAAAAATACCGCCTTGCAAACAACAATCGATCGAAAAATATAATCGTGAAAGCATCCCCACTGGAAGTCGAACCCTTAAACACTGCTACTGTAGATAAACTCGTTAACAACTGGACTACAGTTTTGGCATCTAGAAAAGTATTCCCCACTAACTTTACACCACTAATTCGGTGATAAACATAGTTTTTTACGTTAAAAAAAAAAATTTTGACTGAAGATGCTTGATGGAATTTTAATCGTTTTGTACTTTTCCATGAGCTTTGTCGTTAACGACCCGGGTTTTGCCTTTTGGTATCTTCAGACATTTCAAGCGCACAGTTTGTATCGTTCACATACAAAAATAAGAGTGGATCACTAAGTTTAATTGTTTTGAACGTAATCTATAGCGATAATTTTGATGCAAACTAATTTCAATGAATAATGTGGGTAAATTATAATTATCGCTTATTATGAATGCAGTATCGCAAATACGAATTGCCAGATAATAAACATGGAAATGTCGATAAATAATTCGTGGGTTTTATCCGAACTATTTTTTCGAATTGATTAATTTCAAGTATTTTTTCAATTGAAATTTGGCATAGTGTTTGCGGTCCGACGGAAAGTCTCCGCGGCCCAGCACTGGACCCACCGGTTGGGAAACACTGATGTAGATTACAAACAAATAGCTAACTGCAGTCATTTTGAATCGTTGGTTGAATTTATTTCAATCGTGTTCGCTCACAAAGTAGCATGAAGCATCTCAGGGGAGGTTGCCTATTTCAATTGATTTCTATTTATTTAATCAGTCTCTCCTTGCCGGAGAAGGAACGGAGATTAGTCAGGTAATCGCAATTGCTACGCTTTCCTAATGTATTGGATAGGTGGGAGAGAATGGAAAGATCATTTTTGAGGTATCAATTCTTGGTGGAATGGCATTCATAATATTTTAATGAATAAACGCATTTTTCATGAAGTATAGAAAATTCAATTGCGTTTATCGTTGTTTCCATTCCAAAATCAAAAAATTATAAGTATAAAAACAGCAACAAAATAACCTAATCTTACACAAAAATATATGCAATTAATAAGTATTAATTACATTTGTCGTAACTTTTGTCAGTTGTGTTTTTTTGAGTTGTTGGAATTTTTACTTTTCCATGAGCTTTGTCGCTAACGACCCGGGTTTCGCCTTACGGCATCTTCAGGCATTTAAATTGTACGGATATACTTGAACTGACAGTTGTATATTGAAATTCCATCAAGCACCCTCAGTCGAAATCCTTAAGTTGTGTTTGGTTTTTTTTTTTAAGTATGGCTTTGATTTTTTTTTATTTCATTTATTATTATGTCCGTACATTTGACACAGTGCTAAACAATAATTATTTTTCCTATTTCGGTAGAAAAATATATTGCATACTGCAGTTATTGAATTTTTAATAAATATTTTAAAAATCTTACTTCCAAACAACAAATTTGCGATTGCGATTGTTTCGCATTGCATGATCGATGTGTCATTTCGTAGAATTTGTTTTTCACCTTCAGTTTTCATAAAATGTTACCATAGGTTCCCAAATTTTTCAGGTGGTTACCCTTTTTTATAAAAGCCATATGACCCTCAACCCCGACGCAATTGAAAATATGCATTTTTAATAAGGTATTAAAAAAACAACGAAAATACATTATGGTGATATTTTTTTTTCCGCCAATGCGCCAAATATTCTTAATTAATCGTGAAAGTTATACGAGATTAACTAGATGATAAATAATGAATCAGTTATGCACAAAATCAACGATAAATAACATACACCCAACCCAAGATAAATTTTTTTCAATTGAAAAAATCTGACCTTGCCGGGAATTGAACCCGGGTCCCCTGATTGGTAGGACAGAGCTCTTGCCACTAGACCACAGGGACCGGCTGCCATACATGAATCCATTAAATTAAAAACTAAAATTAAGATAAACTCAACGTTCTTTCATCTAATTATTAAAAAAATCTGTAAAATTATCTTGATGTTTCAATTAAAAATATCGTTTTCCAGTAAAATAATTGACGCGCAAAATATCGCCATTCTCTGACGCCTGTTTTTACAAAATTCCTATATGTTGTCTAGACGTAACTCCGAAAACATGGAGCTTCGTATTATTATGTTGTGAATGCATGCCACTCTTAGAAAACGGGGGAGGGAGTGGGTACGCAAGTGTGTATGTAGTTCAATCGTGGATCGGCACCTGCCCGCGGGCCGCCGCGCGGTGGGCGAGTGGGAAGTGGGCCGCGTCCCCCCTTGCGCAGTTCGAGCCCCCTTCGAACCTTTGGGGTCCGCGGCAGGTAAAAAGATGCGCCATCGACCCTCCGAATCGGAATCTAAAATTACACATTTCGTTGCGTTTCATTTCGACTGAGGCTTTTTATTTCGAATCCACAATTTCAACTGTGACGTTAATTGTTATCAAATTATATTTCTATCGAAATTTTAGAACACTGCACGAAAATGTGTGTAACTATGGAAAACATGACTTGTAAAATTAAAGAGAAATTTGAAAGAGATGAAACACGTGTCACTATTAGTTACATACAGCGTGAATTCAAAGCTAAATATAAAAATTAACTTCCACAATGTGGAACTGAGATAAATGGCAAAACAGTTTTCAATGTTCTTACGGATTTGCAGGAAAGCCGAGCAATGTCTGGTAAATCCCTCGTCGTACAAGTTTCATATTATCTATATATTATAGAACTGCATTTGAGCATGACAGTGCCATATTTAACTCAAAACAGCCATTTTTGTAGTTTCGCCCGTGTGTCCCTACACCCACGATATTTACATATGTATGTCAATATTGCAATTCATACTTAAATTACCATGCATAACGTATAAACACCATGTATATCCAATTCCATGGCAAATCCACAATTATGTTTGTGTAATTAACTCTTCATGCGCCAGTGACGATATACGCGCTGCCGTTTTGGAGCGTTTCTCTAAATGAAATTTTTCTTCAATTTAAATTCTGGCAATTCCATCTCTGGATAAGCATCAATAATAAAACACATCAATTATCCAATATATCGCTTGAATAAAGGGATTTCCCTTGAGGGAAATTCGGGTTCTCGCATTCGATTACAATATCTCACATCCACGTTCGTTAGTTCGCAACGCGTGAACTGGCACAACACATATCATTTATTTGCCGTATACATATATTCTTAATTTATTGATGTTCAATTTTAATCTGCAAAGAGTGAATATACAAACCTAACTACTGCAAAAGAATTCGCGTAAGTATTTTGACCGGCTTTGATTGATGCCTATTATATATAGGTGCTTGATTAACATATTTTTACTAATGAATTGTATTCTTTTATCTTTACTGAAATCTTAGGTTTAAATACTGATTTTGGAATAGTTTAATTTCTCTAATCCCTAGATTGTCAACCCTGGTTGACGCATGTGAGATAAATTTACGTGCCTATTTATGACACTTTGTTACACCATAATTGATGCTGTTTATACAGTTTACAAGTGCATTGTGCTAATGTGGTCTGGAAATAGATTTATGAAGCCATAAAGCACTAAATGGCAAATAATGATGACCCATAAATAATTAACTACGCTCTCAACTTCTAAACAAGATTGTATTCTAATTTTAGAGTCCCTTTACGAACATGGTGAAAATAGATTTTGTCATCACTGTTCTTAATTTAAAAACTTATTTACCACAATCCCTCCGCAGTATGTATGTATATCGTTGGGTAGATTATGACGTTACTTCCTTAACATCGATAGCAGTGCTATTTTTTCTCACTGGACGATAATAATATGATTATTCCAATTGTATATAAAAGTCATATAAGAGTCATAAAAGCAGAAGATTGTATTTGGGGTTAAATAAAATGACACAAAGATTACATAAAGTAATATTTAGATTCTGACATATACGTAAATATATTGATTTAAAAAGGAGTGAGATACCATGCAAATAGTTGCATGAAATAGGATTAATTTGTCATAATATTACACTGAAAAAACAAAGAAATGGTTCCGAAATTGCATAACATTTTAGGAGAATTTCAAATTTTGTTTCCGTTTCCCGCTTTTTTATCATTTTAAAATATTACAGATTGCGCCAAAAGTACTGCAGCATTATAATTGAAACAGTGTTCTTTGCTTTTTTAATTCTTTCGTAGTAAATATTTGGGATATCTTATATATAAAACCGAAACGGGGGATGTATGTCTGTAATTCCCTTTTGCATTGTTGTTGCAAGTTCAAACAAACGAATTGATTTCGCTCGCGAAAGTTTCGACGGTAAATTTGTTTCGTTATCAATGTGTGTGTAGAGACTCCAATTAATCGAGTATCGAGTAGTACATGTATAAAACCGAAACGGTGTATGTATGTCTGTGGGTCTGTAATTCCCTTTTGCATTGTTGGTCATTAAGTTGCCAGTTGTTTCAACTTGGCCCGTCTGAATTTACGCGCCGAGGTGAACATAACCCCAAACTGGTCCGAGCGAAGCCGGGTTCTAATACTAGTATTGTTATAAATCCATACATTCATAAAAAACAGTTTATTTAATTTGAACGACGGCTTTGTTGAATAGAAAAGTTTGAAATAAAAAAAATATCTAAAAATACGATTTGCTGAAGGCGAATACAGGGTTGTGAAAATTATACCATGTTTATATTTTCAACCATAGCAACATTATTCGTGGTATTAGTATTATTAGGTATTAGTGTAAAATCACAGCTGTAGACTCATTTTACTTCGTTAATTTGACATCGGGGATTCTTCAGCGCGGCTTTGTACTTGTTCACGCCGTTTTGAAGTTGACAATTCACGCGACGGACGAAACCGGGCTTGATCATTACATTGTGAAACTCATACACAAACTTCTATGCGGCTTTCTTGATAATGTGAATACTGCATTGGTAGGAAAACCGTTTTAATATTGATATGTAAATCAACTGCCACATTTTAGTAATCTATATTCTAGCATTTTATATTCTAGAATATTCATTTCATTTTACGGACATAGGTTTTTGCAGACAGCTTTCGAACAAAATCCAGCAATTGATGAAATGAATCTTCAAGCATCGAAAAATAATGATGATATATTTGAGGATTTCGACTGAAGTTAAATATCAAATTTGTATCGTTTGAATATTGTACTTTAAGTGCACGAATAAACTCGCAATGACTGAAGATGTCGAAAGACGCAACCCGGGTCATCAGCAATAAAACTTATGGAAACAGAAAATTCAAACGATTCCGATTTTTAATAATAATAATTTGCATTAGCATTGTATTATTCGCGCGTGAATTGCTTTAACATTTTTGGGTCACACCGCACGGTGGTAATATTTATAACTGTTTTTTTTATCTGTCAGGTAGAATCGTTTTTAAAGCGGTTTCTTACTTGACTTGTGACGTCACATTCATCCCACTCGGTACAATTACCCAGACCCACCTGCTACCCACCTCGGCCCACAAGAAAGAAACACCTGTGCTTCTTCTTCTTCTACGCGTTATTTCTCAACGTACGACTTCCCCTTCGTTGTATTGTAAAATAATAACAATAATCATTTTACCCCACGATATCGCATACCACTACCTTCATCGTTTGTTCCAATTTTAGGGCTTAATTAACATATTTTTTATCAATACACGTTACTGTCTCAATTTATGTATATGTTGTATCGTTTCATATTTATAACTATAGTAATTATAACCAGGGCTGTGGAGTCGTAAAAAAAAAACTCCGACTCCGACTAAAAAAGTTTAATTTCGTCACGTTTTCTTTCATACTCCGACTCCACAGCTCTGGAAAAAACTAAGCCAGCAAATTGATTTATAGGTAAAATTCCCCATTTACTAATATATATCTTTGAACTTTATTGTCAGTGACCGTCCTTATTCAATTGTATTATAATGTGTTTTTAATTCAGTATCTTCTATTTGTAAGCGGTCTTAAACATTTTTAATTATGGTCAATGTTCACTTTTAAGGTGTTCACTGTCAATACTTGGTGAAAAGGCATTATAATAAAAATATTAATACATTTTTAGTACTTTTTCCACATAAAATTTATTTGATCAGGACAGGTTTCGCTCATGGCGAGGATTGTCAACTGATCAATTGACAATGCTCGCCATGAGCGAAACCGGTCCTGATCAAATAAATTTTATTTGGAAGAAGTACTAAAAATTTATTATTATTTTTATTATAGTCAATGTAATAAAATTTATGCATATTTTGTATCTTTATCTAAATCAGGCATGGGCAACCTTTCCTAGGTCTGGGGCCAAATTATCATTTTGTCTCCGAGGGCCGGACCAAATTATTAAACGTAAAAAAAAAAAAAATCATTTAAACACAATGTTACTACTTATATATTTTTTTATTTACCTCCATAAGAATTATATGTGATGTTTGTGTGAGCTGATAGACTAGGAAAATGGTTTAATAAAAATATATTCCCTCTCTGGAACTATTAATTTCTTTCTCTTTTACTGAGATGATTTTTCTGAGATGAATCAGGGCCGGATAAAATAGCTCGGAGGGCCGGTGTTTGCCCATGTATGATCTAAATGTAAATATATAATATGTACAATTTGGCTATAAGGCAGATTGGTTGGTTGATATTTAATTAAATATACATAAATGGGATAGGTAGAGAAAAAAACTAGACGAAATCAAGTTTTATTTAGTCGAAGTCGTTCGTGTTCTTTTTAACTACTCTAGAGACTTGGTTTTTTCACATCCTGAACTTTGCCGTGCTATGTCCTCTCTTTTGGCGCGAGCTTATCAATCAATGAGCATTTTTAATATTGCGAAATATGTTTATTTCATTCGTTATATTTGCGCTTAAAAAAATCAATCTCGAAATAAGCTTTCGCAAATTGAAAACGGAGATTATCTGCTTATCCGCTAGAGGCGCTTCCACTGACCGCGGACCGTTAGCAAATGTTTTCTCCAGGGCGATGATTATAATCGCCGAGTAATTATTTGCCGGATTGCATCCAGGGCATGTCGCATTAAGCCCTGGGGGCTATTATCTATGTGCTCGATGCAGCAATATTACTGGAGTTGGATTAACTTACCCCACCTACACCCGCAAACCGATCTCACACCTCTGCTAAAGAGCGCATCGAGTGGTGTAATTTGTTTGTTACCCATGTCATGAATATTGCCTCCAAATGGAGTTTATCTCAACATAAGTGTATGCGACGAGAACTGATTGTTTCTTAACCTCTGTTTGTCGAAGAAAGTAAGGATACAATGATATGAGTGAGTGGTTTATTGTTGATTTCAACTGAAGGTGCTTGATGTAATTTCGATATCAAATTATCGTTGGTTAAAATAAACAAAATAAGTAAGTCATCCCGGAATCTCAAATCTTCAATTTTTATTTTGTCAAAATATGCAAACCTGGATATAAAATTATGTTTGCACCAAGCCATTGGTACATGCATATTATTTCGTATATTTAAAGAAATAATAACCTAGAAATCCCCTAGATTGGGAACTCCTGGTCCCAATAATGTTAACAATTGAAGTGCATATTTTAGGATTTCGACTGAAGGTGCTTGATGTTATTTCAATACAAAATTTGAATCGTTTGAATTTTGTACTGTTTCTTGAGTTTTATCGCTAACGACCCGGGCTTCGTCTTTCAGCATATTAAGGCAATTCAAGCGCATGAATGAATTTAAATTGTATATTAAGATTTTGTCCCTCATATATTGTGTGTAGCTAAACGACCCTCCTAATGGCTAGTCTAATAAAACAAGTTTTTTTAATACTTTTACTATCAGTCTCTCATGCTATCATGCTCATCAAAGCAATGAATTAATATGGGAACATAACATGTACAAGTACGCACGGGTCAATGTCACATTGTAATAAACATGTGAAACACTGTTTTTGTGATTTTCCACGTATAGTATGATAAAAACGCGCTGTTAATTACGTTATTACATACAATATATGTTCAGAAAGTCCAAAAAATATACATCATAAAAAATCGCACAAAAAGAAGTTTTGGTGTAACGTTTATTTTACCCTAATGGGTCGCAACGTGGACTTATTTTATCAAAATTATCTCCAGTGTTTATATTACGCGTTCTAAATTCAAAAATGTTTATTTTATTTGTGATCGGACGGGTGTATTCGTCTCTCATATAATGCACCCTTCGAGTGGGAAGTACGAAGAAAAAAATCAAAGAGGGCGGCGTCGGATGAAAATAAAGACACAGGGTCATGGGGGACGAATTATATTCCCCTCGTAAGAAATTTTCATTTGACGACTTAGCACGCCCGGTTGAATATTTCAATGACTAGAAAACGACGGAGAAAATAAAATAAATGAGTACCGAGCCAGAGAAGTCATTTTTAAATAGCTTTTTTTATATGAAATATCTCAATGATAAACGTATATTATTTTAAATGTTTATTATCATTTTGAACGTTACTTGTTAGATAAGAAGTATTACATGTATAGAGTGGGTGGTACAGTGCTCAACGTCGTTGGCGTTCGTGACGGACCGGCCGGGTTCGATTCCCGGTATGAGATTTTTACTTCAGTCGAATAATCGATTCTGTTCGAATGCAATGGGTGTTTGTGTTTGTAAAATATATCAAAAAATCGGGGCATGTAGTGAGAGCGCTTAGCTAACCACTAGTCCTCTTCTAGCCCTCGTATCCTTTAAATCCCTACTCTCTTCGAAAAAGAGAGGTTGAGACACTGAGAGTTTAACAAGCAGTTCTCGTTAAAAAAAATGTTCAGATAAACTTCGTGTGGAGTCCATATGCTCCAAGTTGGGAGTGGGCATTTTATGGCTCACTTTTAAGGTGTGCACTGTCAATACTTGATGGAAAGAAAAAATAGTAAGTTATTTTTTCTGCACTTATTCGACAAAAAAAATATTTAGATCATCGCGAGCATTTTTGACTGCAAGTTTAACAACACCAGTCTTAATTAGTTTTGTTTAAATAAATATGTGTAAGTGTATATTCTTATTAGTAAATTGTAGAATAAATAAAAAAAAATGTTAATTTATTTTTAGTATAATACCTTTCCAACAATTATTGACAGTGAACACCTTAAAAGTGATTCACAGATACATTGAATATAAAATCGATTTTTGAATCATTAACTGGACTCAAATGCATTTATTTCTCGACACTTATAATTATGTTTTTCCACAAATCTGTTTTTGACGATATTTAAAATTATTATCTCATTTAAGAAATAATAGTTTCATATAACGATAGATATTAGCGTATTCACTTTACGAATAAACAAAGCTTAACTGATAAAATAATAGTCATCGTAAAATTATTTTATGTGCATATTTATTTTTTATTATAAAATAATATCAAGACCAGTTTTGATGAGTGCATCTTATAGCCATAAACAATTGATTTATAAATTCTTCTAGCTGTTCGAAATTCAATTTTGAATATTGAGATCCGAAACAAAGTTTGACGAAGCCCACATACATTTGTTCGCGATCAACTGGTTGGTTTCTCGCATCCGTTTTCGCATTATCTGAATTATCTACGCAACAGTCTTGAATTTCCGTAAAGCCTTTCCGGCCAGGCATCAATCAATTATCGTTTTTGGGGTTGGCATGTCATTCATCCATTTCATGTGTTTCCCCCGTGTAGGCCGAAACATTTTCATGTTGATCTTGTAAAATGCGTGGTTCGACGCATTTACTAAGGTAAATGTACCAGTAGCTGACCGTTTAAGAGAAAATTTCGACAAAAATAACGATTAAGTTTTAGCATTGTACCGAATGAAGGCAAAGCAAGTATACTCATATTGGATCATATGTCTTAATTAATATTGTGTAACAAAAATGACGAAAGGGCCTGTTTAAAAAAAGTTGTGTTAAATTATTTAAAGCTATGTTCCTGTTTCAGTAGTTGACCATCACACATATTGAAAAATCCAGTAGTTGACCATGTCTAATCAGGGGACTTTATAGTGAACTTTCTGTCAGAGTAACCTCATGGATTTTTGTCAAACCAGTCTTGGTTGAATCAAGTAGCAATGGCTAGTTCAGGAACAAGGTACACCCCGTTTCTAGATTGATCACTTAAGAAATTTGAAATAATACACTTTCCTCACTAGGTGTTGTTTTCAAATGGCCACCCTGGCACTCCATTGGCTATATGGTGTGATGTGTTAGTGGCTCATTCCGACCACAGATGCTTTAAATTGTCTTAACTGTACAATTTAGAGCAATCCCGCATCTGCATTTCTTATTTTGGGCCGTTTTACTCTCAAAAGGTCAACTACTGGTACACGGTCAACGACTGGTATATTTACCTTAATTGTATTTTTTTATGTATGTATTTTACAGTTAGTATCTGTTATAATTATAAAAAAGAATATTTTTTTACTCATTTCATATACATAGTTATCGAATACGCGGGAAGGTTTCCCTCATCGCAAGCATTATCAACCAGGGATCTGGAGCGGAGCACGGAGTGGAGCTGGAGCACTTATTTAGCTGTCGGAACTGGTGCGGCGCAACTCATAAAAGTGATTGCTCCAGATCCCCGTTATCAACTGATAAGAAATACAAAAATACAGCGCTATTTATATTATCAGTTAATAATTTTCGCGGTGATTGAAACCGGTCCTGATCTGAACAAATCCAATGTGGAATAAGTACTAAAATGTGCTATTATTTTTATTATAACGCAATTCTACAAAGTGAACTGCTTAAAAGTGGTCCTCATAATTCATTAATTTTAAATCGAATAACCTGGGGACTTCTAGCATTAAAAGAAACAGTATTTAAAAGAATTTTCAGACTGTCCAAAATCTGACTAAGCCACTTTTAGCACTGATAGCCCGCATATTTACTAAACATACATTGCAACATGCCAAAACGGGTTTACTTAATCGCCTATAAGTTTGGTTCTACCTTATATTCTTGATTAAAAAAAAAACAAATATACTGTCTTAAGTTTTTTGTTGTTCTTTATTTGTTTTGTTGCTTCAATTTCTTCTTCTATTGCTGCCGTCTTCTATCAAAGGCTTTCGTAATATATAACAAAAAAAATCTGACGGACGATGTATAACCGAGAAGATCTTTTCTATACACTTTTTCCGATTTGTTCTTGCATGATAACTTCAAGCTATTCGCGTTTACAATTGCGGAAAATGTGAGCGAACTTTATATACATACATCTATTCTGCGTTTAATATTATCTCGGCGAACTCTAAACCTTTCAAGAAGTGAATAGATCTATCCTGAATGTAATTCAATATAATCTTGCTTTATTACGATAGAAAGTCCGAAGATGCCTTTGAAAGGCACGAGACACGTGTCACAATTACTTAACACAATACGTGGAATAATCAAATGTTACATATATTGAATTTAGTTTATTCTACTGTGTTGAACCAAACGTCCATACTTTGAATGTTCTATCCAGGGCTGTGGAGTCGGAGTTTTTTGGCCGGATTCGGAGTCAGAGTCGTCGCGGTGTTTTGGCCCGAGTCGGAAATTTTGAAAAGTTTTATTTTTGCATATAATATGTCAAATTTGGTTATTGGCCGGATTGGTTGGTTGATATATATAATAATTGAATATGTACACATAAATAGAAAAGGTATGGAAAAAACGTGACAAAATGAAACTTTTCTTAGTCGGAGTCGTGTTTTTTTGGTCAATGCTGGAGTCGGAGTCGAACTTTTTTAACGACTTCACATCCCCATTTATTACGTATACAAACTTTGCGATAGTAAGTATGACGATGCATTTGAAAGATACGAAACACGTGTCACAAAACGCGTGGAATATTCAAAGTTATTTAAAAAAAAATCTATTGAATTTCCTTCATTCTACTGTGTACGTCCATACTCCTTCAAATGTTCTATCTAATTTATGGTTTAAAACGGAAGACTGTCCAATCACATATTTATTATACTGTGAAAAGTGCGCCTAAGAGTAAGTCGGGGTGCGGGGGGTCTTAAGAGGTAGGTAGCGTAAATTCCGCCCCCGCCCGACGTATTGATTCCAAACGCGCCCTTCCGCCCTTCTCGGACCGCCTACCCCCGATCCTTCCCACATAAAATGCTGACCAGATAATCTTTGTTCCTTGTACTCGGGACTCCGGGACCACTTCTGAAAGCTATCGGCTACTCTACAGCGAATTTATTACCGGCTTGATATATTGTAAAATCACGACTAGGATACCAGCTGCAGCGATATCAAAGACCTACAATTTAAGAGACTATTTTTAATAGAGTCGAGTCTTTATTAATATTATACTATGAGGTATGGAATGACTTTTATGCAGGTCTTTTTTCCATTTAACGCTGTGGAACGGCGTTCCGGCACCTTTTTTCAGCGTATTCAAAATCAATTAGACTTACGTAATTACAATCTATTTTAATATAATTCAAAATGATAAAATATGGTATTGTAATGAGCCGGATGAGATGTGTTATTTTATTTAATAAAAAGCTTGACATGAAGTGAGTTCCAGCACCTTTTTCTTTAAAAAAAAAACCCTGCTTTTATGAAACGAAAACATATTCATGAAAAATAAATAAATATCGATAAAGAACTGACAAGCGAAAAATATGATGAGTAGATTAATCAGTGAATTTTCAAACGATGTAAATTTATTATTACTTTGGAATATTTTTTTTCGCGCTGTTTCTTTATTAACCGTTTAGACGCCATCGATTTTTCCATGTAAACAACCCGGAAAATCATTTTACACTCACCTTGTTATTGGCTTTCTAAAAGAAGTGAACAAAATGTAAGATTTAAAAAAACGTTTGCAGGGCTGCCAAAAAAAATAAAAATATAATTTATGATTTTTATTTACCTGTTAAATGTGTTGTTAAATACCGTGTAAAAAATTGTGATAAAACACGGAATTGTTCGGAAATATGGCATGTGTTGTTTACTCACAGTAACTGATATTCAGCTATTCTTTTCTCACTCTGACTCATTTTGTCAATTGAAATATGTAACTTCGCGATAATATAGTGCCAGTCTTGATGACATCGTTTCACTAGATTTGCAACATTCGCAACATGGTGATTTTGTAAGAATCACATAACATTCAAAAGATGTGTCATAAAAATAAACTCGGAGTAGCGTTTACGTGCCTGCACGCTATGGTATCATTTCAAAATAAATATTTTTATAAATAAAAAACGATTATTGATTTTGTAGCAAAATCTATAGTGTTATCAAGGTACAGTTTCCTGAAGTTCTTGAAACTAAAACATATATTTCATTATTTATGTTGACGCTGTAAAAGTTTAAAAAAAAAATACAGCATTTATTGATATTAATTTTCTTGCAGTGTCGGAGAATGGGCGTCCCGCGCAGCTGACATGGAGGTGGCGCTGCCCGGGCCTTTGGCCTTGGACTGCGAGGACATGTTCAAAGAGATCACCAAGAAGCTCTACGGGGAGGAGGGAGCTCTAGATTTTCCAGAGCGAGGATCAGACCACGACGACGGCTCCTCGCTCAAGCCGGAAGACCACATAACGGCATTTGGCCTCGCCGCCCTGATGCAGAACGGCTTCCCGCCGCCCGGCATCCTGCACGCCAACTTCCAACCGAAGACCAACCCGGCGGCGGAAGACAAGTGGACGGCAACCGAAGAGTCCCTGCAGTGGACTTCTTCTCGCATCGCCAGCTACAACCCTGCGCAGAAACTTTTCAAATGCGTCGACTGCGAGTGTGTTGGGTTTCTCTCCAGGGTAGCAGAGCACTGGCTGGGCACTCATTCGAACGCCAGGGTGTTTCAGTGTCCACAGTGTGCCTACGGCAGCGCGTGGGCACGTTGTGTCAGAATACATCTCGTCAGGGAGCACAGTATGCCGGACGATCGAGGCACCGACTCCCTCGTCAAGAACAACCCTGTTCTGGACGAAGTGACAAAGTATCTGCAACGCTTGAAAGTGAAGGTGGACGGATCCTCACCGCAACCGGCGCCTGCAGCCATCGGCAGAGCTCCAGCGACTTCCCCTCCGGCCGTAGCCCCCGCGAGCGTCGCAGGCGCCGCAAAAAGATACGGGTGTCCGGCCTGCCCTTACGCCACCGACCGGAGAGATCTATTCACGCGCCACGAGAACATACACCGAGACGAGAAACCCTTCGAGTGCTACGTCTGCCAGAAGCAATTCAACCGCGCGGATCACGTCAAAAAACATTTTTTGAGAATGCACAGAGACCATCCGTACGATTTGAACAGGATTCGAAGACAGATACCGAAGTCTTCTCCGGGGAATTACTATCCCAAACCGGCCCCGGATCCAATGGTGCAATCGAACGCGCCGAGTCCCGCCGATCAAAACTATTCGGCGAGACCGACCCACCCGAAGAACGAGCACAACATTCATCAGATCAAGTCGGAGCACGACGGAAACTCGATGGCGAAAAACAACGGCGCGAAAAAGAAAGGGGAGAAGAGGTACTCGTGCTGCTATTGTCCGTGGTCGGGGGTCGACAATTGGTGTCTCAAGCGGCACTTGAACACGCACCTTAAGCCCTTCGTCTGCGCTCTCTGCGACTATAAAGCCGCTCGGTCAGAGAGACTCTCCACGCATGTGTCGAAGGTCCACAACAAGAAGGCTTGTGGGAAGTGTTCTTTCTTAGCCGAAGACCAAGCCCAACTCAACATTCATCTCCAAGAACAGCAGTAAGTGTATATTTAAAGTCTCTCTTCGGCTTCTTAGAGAAAGAGAAACCTCACTCGTTTTTTCTGTACTTTTCAGGAGAGGGAAAAAACAAGGATCACCTGTGATCAATTTTACCACTTTTAAGGTGTTCACTGTCCATCTATTTTTTTCTCACTTTTTTCGGGGGTGAAGTTTTGATTCCCGATTTTTTTGTTAAATATAAAATAGTAATTTATTCTTTTGTGCTGTTTTGAGGTTTAGTGGAGCATGAACCTGAAAGTTATTGTCATAAATATCAAACTAACTTCATATCCACTTCTCTTATCAATGTCTCTTTGACACATAGTGTCACATATTATTTTGCATCTAATAGCATTCATAGCCGTCAAAAATCGAGATACGTTTATTTTATCCTAAGAGGATGTGTTGCAAATGATCATTTTATAAATTATTGGTGTGAAGGACTAAATACTTAAACTTTTCAGCTTAAAAATATTTATTTTGATTTTGCTTTCAGCCACGTGGAAAATCGCAACATCAAAGTGCCCAACACCATGCTCAGGGCTGGATACAGCGGTGCTCCATCGACACCCCTCATGCCGACGTTTGGGTAAAAAACTTTAATCCATCTCTTTCGCATGATACGCTTAGCAAGGGAATTCCTCGGTGTCGGTGTCATTTTTAATCATCTCACAACTATTATTCTAACACACTAATCGTCTTCTCTCATACTTTCGACCCCTCCTTAGTTTGGCTCTTATAATTTGTATATTTAAGTATTTATCTACCTGTTAAGAGATTAGGGCGTCAATCGTTAACCAACTAATCCAGCACGCAAAATTTAGCCAGGGACCGTAGGCGGATCGACCCTCGCCGAGGGCAGAGTGATATTAATTTTTTGATGAAGGTCTTTTCCGCTGACAGCTCCCCGGGTGATGGAAGCGGCGGCGGTGGCGGGGGGGGCATGGGCTCTGTGAGACAGTGGCGTCCTCCCCGGCAGCAGGGGGCCGCGCGTCTATTCAACTACATGGAGGCGTCGGACGGCTCCGACCAGGACGACTACCAGGACGGGAAAGGCTTTCCGCCGGTCACCGAACGCAGCGTTCAGGATTTTCCTGAAGCGGGAGACGCCGGCTCGGCGACCGCCGCATCTCCCGCCCGCGCCCCCGAGCCCAAGAAGAGGTCGCCCAAGAAGAAGAGGTCTCACGATAAGGAAAACAAAAAGTCCAATTTCTCGTGCAATATTTGTTCAGCGTCATTCAAGACGGCCAACCTGCTGAGCGAGCATTCGCGGCGGCACTCGCCCGTCTGTCCCCCTTCCTCCCTGCGATCCCCGCTCCTCGTCTCCAACTCGACCTCGCCGCTGTTTGCATTCGACGAACCTGACGATTCCGGAGGAGTCGCCTGGGATTCAGACGAAAACGGCAGGCACTCCAAGAGATCCAGAAAGCAGAGCCGACCCAAGAAAGTTGTGCAGGTCGAGCCGCAGCCGTTGACCGGTAATCTGGCGCCTGTTATGGAGAAAATCTCCCGATTTCACGACGCTTCCTCGCCGACTGAAATAACTTTCTCCCATACCAAAGTTTCCCTAGCCCCTTTAAATAATTTAAAGCCGATAGACCAAATTGTATGTAACCTTGTTAAGCACAAAGAAAACCGATTGCCCGCTCTAAATGTAAAAACAAATAAAAAACCTTCCGTTAAAAGAAAAATTTCTCTATCTGCATACGGCAAGTTGCAAAAATTGATACAGGCATTCGAAAAATCTCACATCTCCAAAGAGACCGACGAGCGATCCGCTTTGTCGCGGGCAAGAAGCATCGCTTCGACTTTCTTCCTCGACAGCCTGAGAAATAAAAAACCGAATGTCATATTCAAGTGTAAACTTTGCCGCTTGAAATTCAAACGCAGGTTTGAAATAAGCATCCATTATCAGTATTGTAAAAACAAAAATACTAAACCAAATAAGTAATTGTTGAGTCTACTTGTGTCGTCTCGAAATCAGTGCCTACATTTGAATGAAGTAGATTTAGCTTCTTAGTGTACCTGCCGTTAATTTTACCGTATTGCCGGAAGTCTCCCGGAATAAAATTTTACCACCTCCCAAACTATTCATTTTTGTCTATTGAAGTTGTAAAATATAGATATGTAGTCTTAAGTTTTCGATTCATATTTCTTCAACATAACCCGTAAACATTGTCCAAGTGATCTGTTAAAATTTTGTTGCATAAATGTGAATCCATATTATTTTTCTGTTATTTTTATTTAAGGAAGACAACTTTACTATTGTATTTTAGTTTGTAATGAATAAATGTATTAATTAAACTAATCTCTTTTTCAATTCATCATTGCAGTGCCCCATACAACTGACAGTCGTGATTCAATTTTGTTGCTGTAAATTCTTTTATATACAATATCACTCTTAAAAATGTTTTTTTGAACTCTTTCAGCTTAAAATATGCGTCTCAGATCATAACGTAACCTTCAATTAGTACACGGTAAGTATAGATTTGTCATTTTGTCTATGCCATTCCATATTTAAAGAAAAACAATATGGCATCCATCTATTTTATGTCACCAAAGATTAATGATTTTTATAATAAAATACAAAAGGCAAGAAAGTAAGTTATTTTATTTCCTTATTTACTCTCCTATCAGAATTTTAACGAAGCAGGAATGCTGTGTTGCTTTAATCACCGGCAACACTTGAATATTTCTCAATGTTCATAATACAATGCTTAAATAATTCTCTCTCTAATAAATCGTTGTCTAATACATATGCTGTCATTCAACAGTTTTTATCAGGGCTGTGGAGTCGGTAAAAAAGAAAAGTTCGACTCCGACTCCAGCATTTACCAAAACCACGACACAGACTCCAACATTGACCGAAAATATGACTCGGACTAAAAACTGTTTAATATCGTCACTTTTTTTTCCTAATTTTTCTATTTATGTGTATTCAATTAAATATCAACCCTACCAATCCGGCCAATAGCCAAATTTGAAATATTATATGCAAAAATAAAAAATTCTAAATTTACGAATCCGGCCAAAACGCCACGACGACTCCGACTCCACAGCTTTGGTTTTTATTGAAGGTTAGGAAAGAAAAAATACTGAAAATATCTTGAAATGAATCAAAAATATTTTAATTATATGTCAACTCTGATAAAAAAAAAAATTGTGAATATTATTCATGATCTACAGAAGTGTTCTTAAGCATATGGTCCATGGTCCGGCACCTTTCCATTTCATTGATATTTTAATGAATAAAATTGGATAAGCTTAAGAAATATTTATTTTAGACATGATAGTCCTTTTTTACAATCTTTTTAAATACAATGTGAAATATTTGCATTCTACATCAGCATTTTTAAACATGCGTGAATATTTCAAGCGAGGCGCAAAACAAATACTAACTTTAAGAGAGGCATTGCAAAAAAACTATGGGAATTACAGCCAAATCATAAAAGAATTTTATTTAAATAATTTAATGCATAGAGCTAAAATGTTTTATTATTTGTCATCAAACTGAATATTATACGTTTTCATTTCGTAAACAATGACAATTAGAATTTGAATCGAGTTTTATGCAGTCAATAGTTAGTCTGTTAGTGATTCGGAAAAAATTAAGAAATTAAGTGTTCATTTATGTTCATAAGAAATACTTTTGAATTTTTATTATTTATCTTCGAAAAAATATTGAGGGAGGGTGGAAAAAATTAAAGAAGGGTCACAAGTAAAAAAATGATGAGAAACGCGGTTCTTAGTTAGTCTGTTAGTGATTCGGAAAAAATTAAGAAATTAAGTGTTCATTTATGTTCATAAGAAATACTTTTGAATTTTTATTATTTATCTTCGAAAAAATATTGAGGGAGGGTGGAAAAAATTAAAGAAGGGTCACAAGTAAAAAATGATGAGAAACGCGGTTCTTAGTTAGTCTGTTAGTGATTCGGAAAAAATTAAGAAATTAAGTGTTCATTTATGTTCATAAGAAATACTTTTGAATTTTTATTATTTATCTTCGAAAAAATATTGAGGGAGGGTGGAAAAAATTAAAGAAGGGTCACAAGTAAAAAAATGATGAGAAACGCGGTTCTTCATAAAGAAATTTATAATAATTATTCATCTAATATTTTTGAACACACTAATGATACTAGATTCAGTTTTAGTAGTCTGGCAACAGTACTCAAGAAAAGTCAAGTTGACAGTATTGAAAATTAACGTCATAATATACATGAAAATAAATTCGACCTTAAAAATATTGTGTTATATCACAGACGATATACAAAAGAAAAAATATATACACAATTGTTTTGTTATAATTATTCCGTATTTATTTCAGTATTTTTTTTTATCGACGTGGGTATTAATTTGGGTAGCAAAATAATTGTACAATATGGATTTCAGTGCCTTAAATCCTCGAAGTACGAACACTTTAAGCTTTGCTGCCAGGGGAAACGATGTAGAAACATTAAAACATCTTCTGAATACGGGAAGGAGTCCCAATTATGTTGACAACAGGGGATGGACCGCATTGCATGAGGCCGCCGCGTCCGACTCATTCGAAGCTTTGGAATATTTACTAACTCATCCCGAGACTTTAACTCTCGCTGAAACATTCGAAGGCCAGTCTGCTCTGTATCTTGCATGCAGAAATAGAACCACTATGAAAACCATCAACTTACTACTGAAAAATGTCGAAAATATTGTCGATTACGCAAGCAACGAAATGGTATCTCCGTTACACGTAGTATGCAGTCAGGGGAGAGCGGAAGCGGTCGAAGCCCTCGTCAGAGCGGGGGCCTTGTTAGATTTTCAAGACTTTGACGGAGACAGCCCACTCCACGAAGCAGCACAAGGAGGTCACGCTCAAATTTGCGCAGCGCTATTGCACGCAGGAGCCGATTCCGGATTGCGTAATTCTCATGGCTTAACTCCGTTCCTTTTGGCTTGTTTTAAAGGATCTCTAGATACGGTCATTGAAATATTTCCATTCATGACTGATGTAAATGACTGCGCACACGATGGAAATACTGGACTTATATTGGCTACTCAGCGGGGGAGTCTAGATGTTGCCAGATTTCTCTTAGCCAATGACGCCAATCCTGATATTTTAAATATAGAAGGAGCACTCCCTCTTTACATGGCATTGATGCACGGCCACGCAAAACTATTTCAACTGCTTCTACCAGTCACAGATGTCAATAAAATAAATAGAAACTTAATGAATTTCGCTTGCAAACCGCTTTACTTCTCGATGGATATAATAATAACTATATTGGAGTCAGATCTAGGGCCGGAATTCTTCAACAAATGCGACAGGTTTCATGTGATCCTTGAAAATATTTTCGGATGCAGACCATCTTACAGCGTGAACCCGCCTTTATGCTCAATCTTAAATGTCATGGAGTACATTTATAATTCTTCCGGTGGACTTTGCGGAACTCTATTATTACTGCTATTATCAAAGGGTGTAGCAGTCAACGCACTGTATAAAGAAGAATGTCCTCCATTAGTTTACTTGCATTATTGCGAGCATTTTAAATGCTTTCATCAGGTAAGCAGACAATGACAAGTATTTTAAATCACATTACGCCAAAAACGAAAGTAATTTATCAGCTAGCACATGTAAGTTTCAGTCATTTTGATCATATAAAGATGGAGGCAGGTTATTTTATAATGAGTCCTTAGATTTTACTTGTCATAAATCTTTTCTCTACTTAATCTAGAAAACAGGGTGTAGAGAGAGCAGTTTGCTAACAGTTAGCTTTAGACCACTCGTCCGTTTATCCTTATTCTGCCTCTATTTATTTTAGCGTGGTGGGGACTGGATAAGATTTAAGATAAGACAATTTCTTTTAAAAAAGGTTTTATTAGTAAAGAAATAATTATGCATCAGATCTCGTTTCTTATCATTGATTATGTATAAAACATTCAATGACTGAGCTATGGTAGATTTCTCATGCGTTTCATTAGTCTGCTGTTTGAAATAAAATATTGCTAGAAAAACAAGAAAAGAATTGTCACACTTGAAGAAAATGATTCCTTATTCATGTCCTAGATTAATTTTATCATATTCACTTCCAATATGAATGATATGGACTCTTAATGGAGGCATTTTAAAGGAATCGCTTCTACAAAGACTGCTTGTTATTCAGTTTCTAAAGGAATTTAAGATAGTTAATTGCTTCAGATACTCATTTTTAGGATCAGAATTTCGAGATAGCATTTTGGATATAACAAACATCCACCCTAACAGAGATGCATTAATTGATGAAAAAATTGTCTTTTTAAATTCTCTGTACTTTAATTTAAGTCTGCGGACCATTGAATCAAAAGGCATGATGTTAACCATTCGAGTACAGTTCTAGCAACAGAATACGGTTTGAATAAATTAATAGTATCTATTACAGGTGATAGAGATATTGATAAGCCAAGGGTGCAATGTAGACTATACAACAGTGCCCGCAGAGAAAAAAATTGCTCTGCCTGACTCCCTCATAGCATCCATCACTTCTAGTGGACACACTCTTCCGATGTTGCTTACATATTCGTTAAAGCAAGACCCTGAGCAAATTATAGAAAAATTGGTTGAGTATTGCTTCATAGGACAAAGAATATCAGCAGAGGTTGGTTAATTATACCTTTGCCATTTTTTATAGTAACTCAACGAATTCTTTTAACCCTTTTACTCGCACACTATCTTGATGTACATATAGACGCAAAACACAGTTACATATTGGGCTTTTGAATTCAAATGTAATTATAAATATATTTTGTTGCGAATTTTAAACAAACAACTTAATCTTCCAAACTCGCCATTGTTATATCCCTTTAAATAAATTATCATTTATTAATAATTCAAACACTTGAAATCAATCAACTCAGTTATAATAGGTCAGATAAAACCCTACATTTATTTTAGATTTCCCTATGTTATTATCTGGTCATTAGTATTTGCGATACTACTTTCAAAAATCCCGATAATTATAACAAACCCACTTAATTCATCGAAACTCGTTTACATAAAATTTTCGCTTATTTACATTTTAATAGCAATTTAACTCATTGATCTTTTTTTATTTTTGTATATAAACGATACATACTGTTTACTGCATGTCAGTTCAAGTACATCCGTGCATTTGAAATGCCTGAAGATGCCGAAAGGCGAAACCCGGGTTGTTAGCGGAAAAAACTCATGGAAAAGTACAAAATTCAAACAATTCAAATTCCATCAAGTACCATCAGTCGAACTCCTTAATTACATCAGATGATAATTTTTTGTGTTTATGATTTCCTTTCGACATCAGATATGCATTTATTTTTATTAACTGTTTTGATAAAGTTTAATGAATTTGAATTGTTTACTTCTTTTAGATTATCACAAAGATATTACCGATGTGCTGCCTCTCCAGGAAGACTTTGGATGCTATGCATAAGCAGCTTGCACCGTATTTACAAAATGAACTGTCGTCTGGTTCTTCGGATCTCTACGACTTGTTAAAATTCAAAGTGCCTAGCTTGAAACACTTAAGCAGAAAAGTGATCAGACAAAGATTAAGATTGAAAGTGTCGTCCACGGCCAATTTTCTTTATGTTTTAAAAAAATTACCACTGCCTCCCACTCTTAAATTGTATTTGAGATTTGTGTGAAGATCTTTTTTCCACATATTTTTTAACCATTTGATCGCCAATTGTTTTCCATTGTTTTAAAATTGTGTCTTGTAATTTATATCACATTAGTAGTTTCACCCAGCTTTGCTCAGTATTTAAAATATGTCTTAACCCCTTCCCTGCTGTAATATTTCATTCCAAGAACTAAGATTTTAATAATTACTTCATCAGTGTTTGTTTTAAATACACTCATAGAGGTTATCAGGCCAAATAATGCACACCTATTTGAATAAAAAATCTTGTCTGTGATAGTTCAGTTAACTCTATTTATTTTTGAATATCAATTTGCAATACACTGTTATCAGGCGTCTCAACATATGAGACACTAGAAGTCAACGGGTAAATATAATCACAGTTTTACAACTTTGAATTATTCTCCTGTGATGTATGCAAACTACATTTGTTTGTTTTTTTTATAAATTTATTTGAATCTTACTAAAAAATAATATTTAACCACAGCCAATCGGAGACGAGCCTGATGACAGCCAATCAGAAACGAATAATACATACCCATCTTTGTTTTATAAATAATATTACCCAGTGAAGTGTTCTCAGATTGTGTTTGTGTGTGTATGTGATAAATTTTGTTCAAAAGGTTCTGTTTTGCATGACATAAATTTATTTATTTTTGTTATTGTTATTGTTTACAATAAAAGAACGTTTTATTTGAGATGAATAATGTAGAGCGTTGTTTTCTACAAAAACTATTTTTTTTAAATATCAGTTTTAGTTTTTAAAGTGGCAATTGAACAGTTGAATTATTCCATAACAAGGCAAAAATACTGTGATAGAAATAATATGGTATTAAAAACAACATGTATTATTATTAAATAAATCATCTACAAAAGACCTGATTTGATATTCTTAAATTTACAATGTATTCATTAACTGATAATTGGGCTTTATATTCACATGAATAAAATAACACAGTTTCACTCATTCGCTCAATTTTATATAATAGTTTAAAACACATAATATATATTACAGATAATTCCTATTTAGCCACAGTGTAGTTGAAAGCTGATAATGCTTGGATCTCATAGCTATATAGAAATACAAAGTTGTATCTATTAAATCATACTTCAAAGATAAAGAGTATATAAGGTTTTTAAACACTTTGTTTTATTTATTCGATTGTTAATTGTATTTTATATTTCTATGTGAAGTGCAGGTATGTATGGTTTACCATTTCGTTTACAAAAATTAGTAGTGTGGAGTTTAGACTTTATCTTGCTCACCGACTGAATGTTTCACATCGGCCCTTTATAGAGAGAGAAACCTAAATCAATTTTCTCTATTTTTATTAAATCCACTTGATACAAAAAATAATATGTTATATGTCAAAGAGACATATCAATAGAAGTGGTTACGGAAACAGTTCAATACGTATTAAAGTCACTTTCTTGTTCATAGCTCCAATAAACCTTAAATCAACATATTAGAATTTATTACAATTTAATATTTAAAAAATAAATCAGAAACCTTATGCATCCCCATTAGATAGAGAAAAAAAATGTATCTGTTAAAAAATAGGTAACATTGATAACTGGTGAAATTTGTTTTTTGGCTCTCCTGAAAAGTAGAGAAAATGAGGTACACTTCTTTGGAGATGAATTATGAGGAAGCAATTCCTGAAATGCTATTTTTATAATTTATTTGTAATGTGAGAAACAATAAAACGGCAACACGAAACTAACAGTATGAATAATCAGACTGTATATTTCAGTTATGGTATAAAAACATTTCTCAACATAAAATAAAACACGCTTTTTAGGGTCAATAAATTATTATATACTTTGTTAAGTCATTGAATTTTATATGATAATATTACAAAACACTGTTACTTATTGTTGGTATTATGACATATCACAGTCAAAACTAATTGTAAATATTTAGCTTCGTCCAACTCAACATATTGATAATAACATTGTAAAATATTTAATATGAAGTCATTATTTGTGTGGTAGATTCTGGCGACCACGAATAAGATCTAGGATAGTTGTAGTGTCATTGCCATTTTGGATTTCTCATGAGCATTTCCCTGATCAATTGGTTGTAATACAGAGGTGAGATTCTACGCTGTCTCATCTCCAACGGCATGTCCATGTTCAGGAGCTGCATGTTCAGTGGATTCCTCATTGGCATGTACTGCCTTTCCATGTAGTATCTCATCATCTAGAGACAAGGATTAAGGACATTCATTTAAAAATTCCAAATAAATGTACATCAAGTTTTAAAAAAATAGAGCACAGTATTTCGTTTGGAATGATTACATTAAGATTCTATATTTTTAACACTTTGTTTATGGGCCCATTTGATTACTTTGGTAATTATCATTGTAATTTCTCATTTTATGGCCAATTAGCAAACATATTGTATAAAAGTATTGGACTAATTGTAATTAAGCTTCTTAATCGTTTTTGCAGCAATAAAACAACATCAAGAGGATACAATTTATAAGGATACAAGAAATGTGTGAAGGATTGGATAAAGTGTAAATAGAATTGAATGCATTTGTTAAATTAAAAGACAATTAAGATATTTCAAACTCTCTGCAGTAGTTGGCGAAACAAAAATTTTAATAAAGTCATATGATATGACATTTAATAAATAATTTTAGTTCGAATATCTTTTAAACAACTGGCAAAAATCAAGAAACATTTCTTTTATTCTAAAGGGCTGAATTATCACCAATACTTGCATTACAGAATGCTCTTAGCTTACCGGGTACTGTCCAATGGTGTAAGGGTTCATCTGTCTGCTCAAGAAACGATTGTCTTCAAGTTCTTGCCATCTCATGTCTTGGCTGACAAGAAGCGGTTGCTCAATGGTGACTTTTTCATCTTGAAGAATTGGCTCAACCTCTAAAACCTCCTTCATGATTGGCTCTGGGAATGATTCATCACAATCATCGTCCAACGACTCGTTGATAGCTAACTTATCGAGTAAAGGTTCAACGGCATTACGCTTATGCTGAATATGGTCCGTGTCATCTGCCAAAGCAGCCGCGAAGAAGATTGATACGAAGAAAAAGATCTGTTGATGAATAAAAACTGTATTATTTCACATTTATTTTTCTACCATACCGCCCCAGCATTATGACAAAAACAAAAACTTGTGTATCGTCAGTTGTCATTTAATGCTTCGGATGAAATTGCGGGGCACATTTTATTGTTTTTAATTGCTAATTTTGTTTTGCATTTCACCCCCTTTTTTACTTGAAAACTAAGTTAAAAAAATAAGCAGTAACCTGAGCAAAGGATGATTTCTATAGTTCATACAGTTTAATATAAAATTTAAAATAGCTTTGATTATTCCACGTATTGTGTAACTAACTGTGACACGTGTTTCGCCTCTTTCAGAGGCATCTTCATTACTTAAGCAAACTTTGCGATAGTAAGTTTGAAGATGCCTCTGAAAGAGGCGAAACACGTGTCACAGTTAGTTACACAATACGTGGAATAATCAAAGTTATTTTAAATTTTATATTAAAATGAACTTCCACAAAGTTACCGCCGAAACCATCGAAAATATTCATACAGTTTCATTACCTAAAGTGGAACTAATCACTTATCACAACTTACCACCTGATTTGCAAAATATTTAATATATTGGCTATTTTTTGGTAGTGGCAGCCCTAGCATATACAACAAATAGTATTCAATAAATAAAAAATATGTTTTGAAAGTATATTACTTGTGAATACAAAAATAAAACAAAAAACCACATAAATACAGGTATTTTTTTTAACTGACTTGTGAACACTGTTTACAAAAACACTTTTCATTGAACCGGTTAATGAATGTATTAATTATTAATGTGTTAGCTGTATTGGGCAACTGAGATTTTTTAATAAATGAAGCCACTTTACGATACTAAAAAGTAATACTTATAAAAGTGTATGATATTTTGAATGTCACTGGAGCAAAAAAGACAGAAATCCCAAATATATGATTGAAAAACTCTAAATATGATAGTGACCTTCTCAGGACTTTAAAATTGGCTGATCAGGCTGCTAATAAAGCTTTTACTATTAGAGCAGTGGTTCTCATGGAAAATTGCACCGTGGCCGCATCATAAACATAAGGGGTCCTATAAAAATGTCTGATGGCCGCACCAAATTTTTGTTTTGAGTTGGTTGAGTTTGAGGTATGTTAATTGGAACCGCGCATGGTTGTCAATTTACTATTGGTTTTAATTTTATACGAAACATTTCATTTTCATAGTCAATCTTGAGAAATTAACTTGTAAAACCACATTTTTTTAAATATCTTTATTTTCCATGAAGTTCTTGGTGGCCGCAGTTAAATCCTCTGGTGGCCGCACATGAGAACCACTGTACTAGAGGGACTGAAATATAGCTTGAAATGTACTGAATTCACAAGGACAGTATTCTCAGGGGCTCAAATGATATGTTTGCGGCAAACTAATCACACCCCTTTTAAAGCACTATCTTGATTTATTGATTGAATTGGCATTTACTTGGTAAAACTCCATTATAATACGGTGAAAAAAATTACAATGTATTTTAATTCTACAGAAATTATTCTATATATTTTTTGATAACTATTTCGGCTTACGCCATCGTCAGAACTATAAATAGAACTAATATGAAATATGGTTCTGACGATGGCGTAAGCCGAAATAGCTATCAACAAATATATAAAATATTTTTTGTAGAATTAAAATGCAATATTATTTATTTCACAGTACTACATACTATTTTAATTATTATCTTTTTCTGTACACTTGGAAGTAAAAACGTGATTGACTTAATAGTAAAAAACTTTAAATGCCAACAGAAAAGTTTCACCATTATAGACTTGGCTCACTTCACCTCTCAAGGGCTCATATTATTTACTAATTACATACAACATTTATCAAAATATATTAATTAATATTGCTTGTGGCTCACGAAAATCTTCATTTTGTTGCTGCTAACAACAGATTTCAAAATGAACTATGACCTATTTTTAACAGTGATAAGTATTTATAGGAAAAAAATATTGTTTACCTGGACACATAACATTATCATTTGATAAATAATGAACCAGTTTATTGAAAAATAAAGCAATCAGTAAAACCTGGCTGAAAATAGTGGTCAAATTGCAGTGATAAGCTAAGAAGTTTAATATAGATCTGTCAACCAATTATGAATCACAAAATAGTCATAGGTGCAGAGTTACAGAAAACCGGTCCCTGTGGTCTAGTGGCAAGAGCTTTGTCCTAGCAATCGGGGGGCCCGGGTTCAATCCCCGGCAAGGTTAGATTTTTTCAATTGAAAAAAAAAAAAGATCTTGGGCTGGGTGTTATGTTATTTAACGTTGATTTTGTGCACAACTGATACATTATTTACCATCGAGTTAATCTCGTGTGACTTTCACAACTCAGAATATTTGGCGCATTGGCGCAAGCTGTAATGCCAAATATTTAAAAAAAAAAAAAAAAAAAAACATATGCCTAATTAACCAAGACTGTCTTTGAAAAACAGCTCGTAGGCCGAAAGGGGGTCTGAAAAAGACCCCAGTGTTATGGCTTTATTGGCATAGACTGCAATAAAAATTGATTGATTATGCTTTGACTTATCTTTATACATCGTTCTCCAAAAAAAAGAAATGTATGAAAATCGATAATTTTCCTATAATTATTCATATTATAAGTCGCGCATGATTGGGACAACCTGATCGTGTTCTTGTTTATTCTAGACTGGCGATGCGAACCGTGAATGTGACTTCTTATCTACATCTTTTAATGTTCAAAGCATCCATTTGATTTGGAATGTTTGTTGAAAGAAGCGCGTTTGAGATAAGATAACTTTATCTTACGGAAAGAAAAAAATCTTTTACATTATATTAAGGTCCTTCATGCTGAACTTAGTTTTAAATTACACCCTATCGAGTTTGACACATTAGATACTTCAATAAGAGACGACATTAATCATATTATTTTTATTAAATTTCAAAAACAATGCCGTAAACTCAAAAAACTGATAGAAAATGTCAAGCCAGACACTGATTCTCAAACTAAATGTAACACGAAACATCTTAAGTTTTACCAAAAAACTATTAAATGTGTCCTCAGTTAAATTCTCTGATGAGGAGACCAATTTGCTAGATAAAGGTTTTAAATATCAAATCCCTGAACACCCGTCACCCAAACAACTAGAATCACTGGCAGTAGATACCGAATTGGCATTGTCAAAAGTTGATAACAACAAATTACTAAAACACACTACAGCCAAATTAATATCGGATTCATTAGACTCAACGAAGCTTAAACCTCGTAATAAAGAATTTACCACGCTTAAAAATATTAAACTTAAAATAAACACTAACAATTTGATCATTACTAAAGCGGACAAGGGTAACTCTATAGTTATTTTAAACAAAAACGACTACATAGATAAGGTAAACGATTTTCTAAAACCAGCAGATTTTACAAAATTAAAAAGGACCCAACGACGAAACTAGCGACTAAAATCAAAAAATATTGTAAAGGAGTGTAACATCGTTTTTCCCACTGAATCTATGAAGAGATACGTCAATCTCATGAATCCGACTACACCGTTGCTTTACGGACAACCCAAAATTCATAAGACTGACATTCCTATTAGACCGGTGGTATCCTTTACGAATACTCCAACAGCCAGATTAGCATTTTGTATGAATAACATATTTAAAGACAAAACCAAATTTAAGCCAAAACATAGCTTAGAAAACTCTTTAGATCTAATAGCTAAAATCAAAGACGTAAAACTGCCCACGAACAGTAAATTAATCTCACTAGACGTTACGAGCCTATTTATGAACATTCCCGTAAAAGAATGTCTTGAAATAATCCACGATTTATTAGAAAAATCAAAAATAAATCCTTTCGAATCTGAAGAGCTTTACTCTCTGATACAAGTGTGCACCGAGACTAATTATTTTTTATTTAACTCGGTATACTATCAACAAAACGACGGATTACCGATGGGATCGCCGCTAAGCCCATTGCTCGCTGAAATTTTTATGGATAATTTAGAACACAAAATTTTAGAAATAGATAACAAAAATATCGTGTATTACTACCGCTATGTAGATGATATTATAATTTGTTGGCAAGGCACGGATAGGCAGTTAGATATATTTCTAAACAAGGCTAACTTGATACACGAAAAAATTAAATTTACACTAGAGATAGAGGTAGACCACTGCATTAACTTTCTAGATTTAACCATCACTAGAATAGAAAATCAACATAAATTTAAAATCTTTAGAAACCAACCTTCTGTGATACTACTATTCATTCCAAATCACTTCATCCTTGGCAAATTAAACTATCTGCATACAATGCAATGATACACAGATTACTGGCTGTACCGATGAATCAGATAGATTATTATAACGAATTACATACTATAGAACAAATTGTGCGTAATAATGGCTATGAGAAAAAGGTGATAACAAACTTACTATATAAAAAACGTTTAAAACTAGCTAGAAAACTTATTTACCCTAACTTAATACAAGAAAACCGCTTCTTTAAATCAATTAACTACTTAGGGAGTATTAGTGAAAAAATTCACCACGAGATTAAAAATTCAGTAAATGTAGCATTTAAAGTTAATAATAACTTAGGTACACATCTTAAAAATAGTAAAGACAGGATTAATAAACTTGATAGAAGCGGTATATATAAGATGACTTGCGGTACATGTGATTTAGTATATGTCGGACAGACCGGTAGAAAATATCAATTCGCGCTAACGAGCATGTTAGATCCTTTAACAATGGAAAAACTGATTCACAATATGCAAATCACCTTATAGAATTAGCACATAATCCGAATTCGGTCCCGATTCGTTTACATTCCTGCAATAAGGGCCTCAAACTGAATGCATTGGAACAGCTTGAAATTAATAGGTATAATCAGTCCAATGAAATTCTTAACGATCAGATCACAATTAATAGCTCACCTCTGTTAAAACCATTAACAAACAATAAACCTAAAACAATTTAAAATAGATGCACTTAGAAATTGCAGATTTTAAGTGCTTTCACACGATCCCCCAAAAAATAACCAAATTATTGTTTCCCACCATTACTTAAGACCAATAAATCAAACTTATTTAAATTCTTTCATGTGACGTCGGTATGGTTTCAACAGAAAGAGATTATGTAGGAGGCACCCTGTCTAGCAAAGGGTATATAAGCTATCCCTAATGCACGTTTTAAACATAGTTCTGACGAAGGCGTAAGCCGAAATAGCTATCAACAAATATTTAAAAATAATTTATGTAGAATTAAAATACATTGTTATTTTTCTTTCCGTATTATAATGGAGTTCTACCAAGTAAATGCCTACTCAATCAATAACTTTATCTTATCGCGTATGCGCAGTTTAGTTTTGATCCTAGCTATTGTTAGCGACAATATAATTGGTTTTCGGCCAGAAATAATCCGACTTAAGTTCTTTTTTATTTAATTGGGACGAAACTAGTCTATCAAAATCATATTTTTTACTGCAAAATATGTAAAAAACAATGATTTAAGAATACCAAAAGTTTACACATTGTATCACTAATATCAAGATAGATATTTAAGATAAAGTAGCAGTGGTGGTCGACTGTTTCACCCTCAGCCAGGCAAAAGTTAAACTAGTTACAACATAAAATTCTGTTAACTACAACTCTTCTTTGGTTCTCTTTCGTTCATGACATAGCGTGCGGTCTCACTCAGAGCGTAAAGCGTAACTTCATGCGCTGTAAGACGACACTTGCTGTAAAATCAAAGGTGACCGCAGAAGCCATTAACAATTGCGCCATCGCAAGGCGTAGTCAAGACGGAAAATTAATAATAAAGGTCCCTTTATCGGGTGCATAATCGGTATTATCTACACTTACGCCATGACCTATTGTTCACTCAATATTAGTACCATTTAAAATTCATTTTTCGGCGTGACATCATAATTTCTTCCACCGTTTAGCCTTTACTACTCTATGTTTATAAAGAGGATGAGAACAAAGCCATATGTCAGGCACAGATTGTATTTCAGTGATAATTTCTTCGAGCGACATAACTAAACATTTTTTACGCCGAAACGAGCGCTGCTAAATTTCAAACTGTTTTTTTTTACGGCATTTACGCTGCGCTTCGACAATTTTTATCATTCGAAAAAGGGGGATTCTAATAATTTATAATTATATTGCATCTAGCGCATCGCTTCTCAGACAATTTCAGTAGTTTCTTTAACATCTCGATAATGCGAAATTATCGGAGTTATTTGACACATAAAGACCTCGATGACTGCATGGCCATGGACCAGGTTTTCCAACTTTTTAGGGGGAAAAAATTAAAACGATTCAAATAGATTGAAATTCCATCAAGCACCTCAGCCGTAATCCTTAATGAAACATTTTAATGTTTGTTACAGGCGAAACCCTCAATTAAATTTCGTATAAAACTAAAAAATTGAATAGTAGCTCCCAGTGGGAAAAAGGTTGAGAGCCCTTAATGTAGGCCATAGACAAAATAATTGAGTAAAAACAACAATAAAAAAAATATTTATTGATTGAGTAGGCATTTCCTTGGTAGAACTCCATTATAATACGGAAAGAAAAATAACAATGTATTTTAGTTCTACATAAATTATTTTATATATTTGTTGATAGCAATTTCGGCTTACGCCTTCGTCAGAACTACGAAGTCTAGTTCTGACGAAGGCGTAAGCCGAAATAGCAATCAACAAATATTTATGTAAAATAATTTATGTAGAACTAAAATATATTGTTATTTTTTCTTCCGTAAAAAAATATTTATTCATGCATCATAGAAAACAGTTGTAACAAATAATATTATACATAAAAGACAATAATATTACAAGAAATAATATACAAGAAAATAATTATTACACTAAAATAGAATATTTAAAAAATAGTGGTTTCTAGACTTTTTAAATGTTCGAATTTAAGAATCTCACTTACTTACATTGCATCAAATTAATTAATTGAACACAATGAAAAGCATGAATATTTCAAACTTAAAGACTTAAATAAAATATTTCAACAAGGGAGGTTCCCTATAGAAGAATTGAAAATTGTTCTCTTTTCAAAAAATGATCCTACACCAATTTACATGTTATCTATACAAAAAGTGCACATCGATGGCGTAAAGAGAAAATTTTCTATCTCCGTTTTTGTCACACTACAGTTATTGCAGCGAATTCTGTTAAAATAACAAAATATGTTTCGAGAACTGTCAAATAATTTAAACAAACGAACATCGTTAATCTGATTCAAATCGTATAATGTTGTATTCGACCGAGGCGCCATTAATTATTGTGAGTTTATTTGAAACTTAAAAATGCGGGATCGATTGACAACTAAGTAAAATTGAATAAATTTATATAAAAAAATGGCTTTCAGTTTTTTAAGCGCATCACTCTATAATTCTTCCTTTGATATATTTTATTTATGATATTTAACAATATTTTTCGAATTGAATATCGTTTGCACAGTGAAACAACTAACTATTATATTACCAAATAAGCTTTCGTAGAATTTGATAAAAATAAAACTTCTACCCACGAGATCTTCTTGTGGCTGTATTTTTGAATGTCGTGAAGTTATTTGCATTCATATGCCATGTCAAAACGCAATAAATCACATTCAGTGTTATTTATTTATGTTTTGATTGTTGGATAGAAAAATAAACGATTATATTCGTAAAATAAACAAGCTTACCGAAGATACGAACGACACACTAGGCTTGATTAAAACAAACTAAATTGTAAGTAAACAATAAATTGATTATTAATCGACATTTAATTGTTTTTTTTTATCGTGGAACCTCGATTATCCGGATTTTAGATTATCCGGATCGGTCAAAATAAACAAAAATATTAAAATTTGCTGATATGCACGTGGCGAATTGCTTCCACTGTTTACACTTTACGTACATGATGGAATGCAGTCTTAATATTTGGACCGTTGCATTTGTTCTAACAATAAGTCCTGTGTAAAATATGGGTCAGTCATCGTCCAAATTCGATACGCATTGAACGTTGTTTCTGGAAACATTGATCACGATTAAAAATTTATTTTTAATAACTAAATAAATAACTATAAATAATAATATTTTAAATAAATAATCGTGATTTGGCAGCATCGAATAGAAAGCTAGCTAGCTTGAAGCAGAGATGGATAATTGATTTTTTCAATAAAAAATTATGGTACTTCGTTGGTATATGCCAGGCATAGATTCACGAAAAAATATGACTTCACGTAAAGGTTGGCTGTCGCTACACCCTCAAAGCGCATGGGCGGGAGGCGTCACTTGACTATTTTGAAATAAAAACAAAGAATTCATTCCTTGCCGTCAGTTGCAAAAGATCACCCAAAGCATGTAAAACTTTAAAAAAATATTCGGGGAAGTGCATGACGAGAAGAGTGCAATGACATTTCTACAATCACGTAATATTATTCCGCGGGACATTATGTGTAGTAACGGACATTTAATGACGCTTTCATTTGAGGTCAGGACACGCTGGGTTTGCCAAGTGTTTTTTGCTGATGGTTGCTGAGTAGGTAGCGGTTCTTGGAGTGCATACTCGGAGATCAGTGCTCATTTTATACACTTACTATAATTTTATAAACCCCGATACACTTGCAAACACCCAGCAAGTAGAGAGAATGTGGGGATCAGCCAGAAGAGATTTATATGGTAATTTATTGTTATCAGAAGGTATTGCTGAATTTTGGCAGTTTATAGAGCGTCAACATCACGATGATTGAGAAGCGCTGGCTGCTAGGGGCAAGGCGTAAGATTAAATTATCTGGAATACATTAAAAAATACACGCATACACACATACAAGTATTCGGCCATTAGTTTTATGATTTATGTGTCGTTTCATATGGATAGCGAAGGTTTTGCCAACCTTTTGGTGAAGTGATATTTTTTCGTGTATCGGTGCCTGGCATATACCAACGAAGTACCAAAATTATTTATTATAACCTGTTACCAGCTACGATTTTTTCAAAAATTAAAAAAAGACTGCCTTAAAACTACTTACGTTATTTAAGAGCTTAGATGTCTATGATCCCTTATGAAAGCTATCCCATGTTAATTACCACACCACATGGCTTTTAGAGCGTATTTACGAATCCTCGATAACGGTTGTCACACATACATAGTTTATAATATTATGTAAATTTTGCACACCGATTGGATATCATAAAATGATTTTTTATTGATTTTTTCTTATGATTTTATGAATAGTTAATATTTATTGAATTGGTTTGAAACATTTATACATCTAAAATAATATTTACGTTAATATTGTTAATATTGTATCAAAAATTTTGACAACCCTGATAACCTTTATACACTTGTTGTTGAATTTCTTTTAAGAAAACTATTAAAACGAAAAGTTTATATTCATTTTGTGAGCCTTAAGAAATCTCGGATACATATTCGATGTGATAATTTGAGAAATATTTTTTTTTACGCCTTAACAGTAGTTGCCCACCGGTGTGTCGAAGTTGTGGAAATATACCTTCAAAAATTGTTTCCAAAAGACACGGCATAGTGATAGATGAAATGGAAGAATCTTTGTCATACTGGATATGTGACCAACATCAAAAATATATCCCTCGAAGCTCGAAGTACTTCAATCATTCAAGCTAAGGCTCTTAATTGGCATGAAGATTGGAAGATTACACTAAAAGAAGACTAAAACACAGTGTTTCATGCAAGTAACGGCTGGTTTGGCAAATTTAAAACGAGGTATTCTTTATGATGCGTATAGAGATGCTGGAAAAGTTTTTATTTCCTCACTGTCCAAAAATATTGAAGATGGAGAATATTCCCCTTGTATTCAATATTCAATGCAATAGTATTCGTTCAACTTTTGAGTGAACTAAACTTAGATGATAATTTTACATCCCTCTTCTTTCGAACATTCAACTTTTATGTGCGAAAGTAGAGATCCGCCTGTACGCCTGTCGGCGTGTTTTTTTTCCTAGCCAAGAGTACGTTAGTGACAAATCGCTACTTTTCAAGGGAGCAAAAAGAGTAAACAAATATTGTGTCAATGAGAACTTCGTTTCGTTACCACTGCTTACCATGCATTGGAGTTTTTTTTTAAGAACACCCATTTGGTAATCTGTGCATATTTTTTTGTGAACCTAACCTCACATTTAACTCAAAGTCGCCAAAATGCTACTAACGCCCTTTTGGCTTGGTAGGGACGATATATATAATTTTACCACGTCTGATAATGCAATTTTCAACAAACGATGTCACATATTACTAATGAAACTTGTTTCGATAACAACTGAACAGCAGCCAGTTCTCTTATACTAGTTAACAGTAGCTATTAGGAGTCCAAAGTCTACACATGATCAAAATTAAGAATACAATTTTTTTATATGGAATTAGTGGTAACTGTTACTTCTTGTTGGAAAGGCATTATTTTAAATAAATAAAAACATGCTTTTGGAACATACTACTTCCAAACATAATTTGATAAAGATCGATACCGGTTTGGCTCATCGCTAGAATCAAAATTTTGATCAGTTCATAATTTATTTGAAGCAAACAAATATATGTATATGTCAAATTTTTACGGCTTAGCGCAGTGCATCACTGGCTGAAGGTGTAATACAACAAGAAAGGTTTAGTTCTGAACAACTCGGTTAGAACTGACATTTTTACCTTGCACATTTTGCAAAATATTTCATGACAAACCCACGAAAAACGGCTCTTGTATAAAAGATTATTTTGGAATGTATTTGTAAGAGTGCATGTGTTCAAAATTAGAGCGCCAATGTGTCAACTGTCAATATTTGGCGGGAAACTTTATATTTATAAAGATAAAACGATTAGGTATTTATTCGTCCTATTTTACGTCAAAACCAGTTAACTAATATGAAGGGGCCCCGAGCAGGTTAAACCTACCGTCGAAATCAATGATCATGCCCTGAACATATGACAAGGCTTAACAACTTGTAAAAACATTTATAGTCAAAATATTTTAGGCACCACGGATACCTGTTCGATATTGTCGATGGCATATAAATGAGTAAATTATGCAACATGTCTGCTTGATGAACTAATGATTCTTTTTTTAAAACGTATTAACGATTCGTTGTGAGTACTATTTTTTGCATATATCTATCATAGATAAGGTAAATGTTCCAGTAGCTGACCGTTTAAGAGAAAATTTAAACAAAAATAACGATTAAGGTTTAGCATTGTATCGAATGATAGCAAAGCAAGTATACTCATATTGGATCGTATGTCTTAATTAATATTATGTAACAAAAATTGTGTTAAATTATTTAATGCTATGTTCCTGTTTCAGAAGTTGACCATCTCACATATTGAAAAATCCGACCATGTCTAATCAGGGTGCTTTAAAGTGAACTTTCTGGCAGAGTTGCCTCAGGGCTTTCTGTCACCCCACTCTTGGTTGAATCAAGTAGCAATGGGTGGTTCAGGAACAAGGTAGACACCGTTTCTAGATTGATCACTTCATAAATTTGAAATAATACACTTTCCTCACTAGGTGTTGTTTTCAAATGGCCACCCTGGCACTCCAGTGGCTATATGGTGATGTGTTTGTGGCTCATTTACCTTAATCTATTTATGTAGGAATTCGTACGTGAGTCATTCGCGCGGCAATTGTTAGAGTTCGTTTGTTCTTTATGGTGATAATGCATTCCCTTAATTAATCTATGTAATTTTAATAAATATATTTTTTTCATTTTCAAAAAAAAAAAAATGGCGTTGGTGTTTACCAAGGTACAAGCCGTATGTTTGCAGCACATCACTGGATATAAGGATATGGCTAGGACGATACTAGTGGTTAGCTATTTACTTTGATTGCACACCGTTTTGAGGATCGGATGGATGTGGAAAGGAGTTTATGACATCGCAGACATCCATTCCATCGAGTAGAAATCGATTGAAATATAAATTTACGAAACTGCCCGTACAGGGACTCGAAACCGCGAGCTGCGCAACCAAAGCCAACAACGTTCACACTCAGCTACGGACCAATCAATTACTACAACTCTTAAGACACAATTAAAATTCCACTTGTTTTTTTCAAGCATCGTAAAAAGAATACATAAAAATATGTTTTAAATGTGAACAATTTCTCTGCAAAAAATTTATGGCTTTAACAAGTTTATGTCCACATATTTTTATTGTTGTTTTTAAATTAGCGATTGATATACAATGTAATATATGTAATTGCTTCTTGAGCAAATCATTCGTTTATAAATATTAACATACATAAAACACCAATAACAAATATTAAATTAGGGGATTAAGAAAATACTGTTAATTATTTATAATATTTATTTATATGAATATGGCAGCATATAAAAAAAAGCACATTATTATAATATGATAATAAAAATAGTCCACTTAATGTATTACACAAACATTTATAATTTAGTAGTCTCAAATAAACAGTAATATCGAATATATACTTTTATGAAACAGGTTAAACATAACATAAGGATGTCAATGTGAAAAAACAAGCATTCATTTTACATAGTATTTTGTTTAGCAAATCATTTTTTTACTATCGATATAATATAATTTATGTTTTATCAATGCAAATATCATAACTCCGTGAAAAAATGAACTTAGATATAAAAGAATATTTAGAATTAGATGTAGAAAATATTTCGTAGGCTGATAAAATTACGGTGCAATCCAATCGCCGTTTAAAGTTTAAAAATCAAATTGGTTGAAAATGTGTCAAAACGATTTTGTTCTTTGAATCGAGATCAATGTCTTAAAATCGATACACTGGTCACTCGTGTAAAAAAAATATTCTTTTAAAAATTTTACACATTTAAATGGAGGTTTGTACCCAAGTCGAACCGGTTTCTAATGTTGCGTACATAATTGGTTCGTTATATTGAGATTCTTTCAAAAATAGTCAAGGATTTGCAGTATTTTGAAAAAAAAACTTATAATGAAGATCAAAAATAAAATTTAATACTGAAAACATAACAGACGTACACGAAAGATCAAAAGCGCTTTGTTTTTACTTCTAATGACTAGCGATCAGGGTTTTATAATTTTATTTTATTACCGGTATACCGGTATTTATGCATTTTTTAAATGCCAATTAATTAGTACATCAGAATCGCACATATATTACAGCACAATTTATTATTAAATGACTTTCAAAAAGCTTTCTTCAGCCGTAATTATTTGCAATATCAAGATCCAATCAAGAGTGAAAAATTCTAGCATTGATTAACTACCCTTTTACCTTGATGATATTTAATAGCAATATTGATTATGAAATACCGATATTTGATCCTCCGTCCTTCATTGCGATCGTAATTGGCCGTGTATGATTGTTTTTAATCGTTTATATATATAACCTCTAATGACATTTTCAAAACCGGTCATTAATATAAAATTATAAAACAACGAAATAGGTTATTAAATTTGCTTGGAATAGCAATCCCCAGACGAAATTAACCTTTCGCCACCATGAAATGTATTAGATCCGCCTCCACTCGTTCTGTAACTTTTATGCCACTGATAATAAATTCTGGCCGCCTTGTATGGTGACTTTGTTCATCTTTTCGTTGGTGATCTGGCGCCGCAAGTTGTGGACGACACAGATGAAGTAAAGATTGAGCACTAAAAAAAATGCCCATTTAAAACCATTTTCTATGTATGAATAATACATAAAATGAAAATATAATTAATAATCGTTGAAAAGAGGGTAACTGTTTAAGCACATTACTGGCGTCCCAACCGCCCTGTTGGAATTCTTATAAGCCTTAACCAGTCGAGTGCCTCCAACGAACGGGTGCGTAAGCAAATTTGAGGTCTCAAATGGCGAGACATGTAATTTGTTAAGTAAAAATTGGTTTACGGATACTTTCACAAATACAAAAAAAGCATCATGGAAATCTTTTGATTTGCACATTGTATAAAAAAAGTGTTATAGGTATTTGCCATAAATCAATCCCCAACGGGCCACGCGTTGGTTACTTGTGAATTAGATAATTGCATATTTATTGCGATGAATATTATCAGTCATGTGAGACGGGTGCGTTGTTTTTTGCGCCAGTCTATCCGAGATCTTCTACATTGTTTTTTGTTGCAAATAGTGCAATGTTAACATCATATCTCATTTTAGTTTGAAACGTTGACGCAGCTGTCAAATAAATATGATCATATTATCTTTTATCAATTTTTATGACAACAACTATGATCATTTTATTTGCCCCTTATGCATGAGCCAACGGTGACTACGAGAGTTAATTGCACGAAATAAATTGATGGAGATTTTCTTCATAAAAGTGTAGGTATTAGTCACTGTGACATTCAATCCTGTTTATTACTATCTCCAACTAAAACCTTCATACTTACTGCAGGACAGGCTTCCAAAGACGATTATCACGACTCCGATGATTACAACACCTGCTACCATAAATAAGATGGCGTTGGCGGTATATGATACTATGTAGAGGCAGGACACGTACGAGTTGATGATGACCCAGGTGTTGAGATAATTATCGTTCCTCTGAAAAAAAATCATGATGCAGAAGAACGGAAAACACACATATCTACATACATCTAGTGGTGTAGTGGTAAATAAATAGATGCCTGGTTGGTCATTGATTTCTCTTCTTTGTTTATATATCGGGTCGAAGTTTAAAAACCACCAGTTTTAACAATTAAATCAATAAAACTTTTGAAAAAAAAACTGTACCTTCTTGATGATAAAAATACAAAAACTTTCAAATAAGCCACAAAAGTAACGAAATTGTTTCCTGGGAGACTTAACATATGTGTTACATTCATGTATTATTTTTTTAATTAACCTTTAAAATTTAAATTAAAAAAACCATACAGTAACATGAAAACAAAAACTACTTTGAAAAATAATTTCAATAAATAAAATACAATTCTGATAAAATTTCTGTTTTTTCGTTATTTGAAAGTTTGAAGAGGGCGCACGATAATAGCTCCACAGGCACTGGGTTAAGAACCCCTGCCTTACACTTATCATATTTTCAGGTAATTTTTTTTTACCGAGAAAGAGGGGGTTCTGGCCATTCAGAGGAAAAAAATATCACGCTCACGGTATATTTCGAAATTTTGTGTTTCATTAATGTAGTAAACCTTTTTAAAAAATCGAGGTATTCACCAAAAGGTGACAGGGCGGCGCCCTGGCTCATTGTCAGGTACTATGTGCCGACCTGGCCCCACAAAACCACTGCATATGTCTCTTGAATTAAAACAATACTGACTACACATGGCATGATTGTGCAATGCAGCAATGGTGCTTGTTGCACGGAATGAGTTAAACTTCTATTTTCGTCTCTCCTGCAGCTAAATGGTCAACGCTGTTGGGTTTTTTTCAATTCGGTTACGAAGTCACGCAATCGTTTTACGGAACAGAAACATTTATTTGTTGGTTTTTAAAATGAATTGTGAATTTATATTCAAATTTCATAGCTATTCACCCATTCTCTATTCAAGTGAAATGCGCCAGAATGTAAAAAGATCTTCTTTAAACGTTTGAACCAGCAAAGATAACTGATAGCCCATAAAAGGTTGGACATCACTTCTTCCTACCATCTTGAAAATGGGACTTATAAGAGTGAAAAAGGGATAGTCTTTTCCTTACTCAACGATCACTTTTTACCCTCATTGAAGAGAGAAGTTCAGCGACCAATTAACCATGAGTTCTTTACAAATCTAGTTCTGGTGCACGCATTGCGATTAGAAATTGTGTTGGAAAATAAAATAAAAAGTTGTCTCATACGTCTTCTAAAAGAGGTTAAAAATCAAAGCACATATTTTGGTTTTGGGTATCTGTGAACTGTGAACTGTGGCTGGGTACACATCTAGCTTTTGAGCAAACTTTTGTATCGTTAATCTTGAATCTGCTTTGATAATAGCACAAATTAATATCCTCACTTTAAGAAAAATTTAGAACGACCACTCCAAGGTCCTTTTAAATTTTACTGCACCACTGCTCATTGCAAAAATATATGATTTTGACAGCCAAACATAATGGACTGTTACCAGATTTCTATCATTTCATTTTCCATTGTTTGTATATGGTTGAAAAATCAAAATAAATATTGATAACTTCACCAGAATGTCCAAAACAACCGATGTCATTAAATAACAGAAGAATACAGAGTAAAGCTTACGGTTTTGAAGATAATGTTGCGTGTATAAAAAAAATTACAACCAAATATTTCACGCACGCAAAGCCATAAAGTTTATGTCAATAAATAAAAATAGAAACTGGACATACCTTATTTGTTCCAACCAATAGTAAGATGGCTAAACAGAATTCAGTACCAGCTGTCAGGAAGACAGAAGTATCGACGTTGTCTCTGAATACATATTCGCCATCGGACGCGTTGGTTACTAACAAGGCCAAAATAACGAAAACTATTGCAATGATTGATAAAATCTGAAAGAAAAAGAAAGAAAGTCATTAATTTTACTGCAGAAGTTCAATGGGATCTTTATTAAGTATGCGCACATATCTGTAGATTGATGTCAGTGGCGGATTAAGCACTTCAGAGTCCCCAGGCAGAATATAATTTTTGAGGCCCCCTCGAATGATAAAAAAGCGTCGCAAAATTTATCCGAGTGAAGACTAATAACAAATATTTTGTTATTTTAGTTGATTTCATTACGAGTCGTTTTTTACGAATTTTCATTTGAAAAATGAGTGGTATTTCCTGCAGTGCACTAGAAACAATTCTAAACAGTTACCTCGCTCACCTGCAAATCTTCCTTTATGATTTATAACACATCGGTCTTTCGATGTAACGACCATTGAGAATGTATTTTTTGAGTTACATAATATAGTATTCTAAACAAAATATGTCAAATATGTCAAAATTATTTTCATGTTTTCAAAACATATTATGTGGGCTTTGTATAAGCTATTTTTGAGGCCCCCCAAGACTTGGAGGCCCCAAGCGCGCACCTCTTACGCTTATCCACCACTGATTGATGTGGAAGATTGGTTCTAAAATACGGAATACGGAATTACAAATTCCGAAATACGGAATTATAAATAATAGCCTAAAAGTTTCATTCCATCGATGTTCTTTTTTGTCTTATTTGGAATTCAAGTGGGTATCTATTCATAGCGATATTGCTTTATTTTTTTTGCATATCGCCAAGGTCGAATTTTGTTTGAATCGAATTGAATATGATTTTAGTCCAGATGTGTTCTTTTTTAAAATTTTATAGTTAGATGTATTTTTAATGTCTCTTGTGTAATTAAAGTCGCCGACAGTTAGCATTATGACCGCTGCTGTATAAAAAATACATTTTCAATTTCAATTTCATAAATATAATATTGAGAATAACTTAATTTATCCCACGTATTGTGTTTTTATGACAATTAGATTTAGATTGTAATGCGGGGAATCTTAACCGCGTGCCCGCGGGCGCAAATATGCCCGCGGAGTCATTTTCGTGCGCCCGGCAAAGAATTATAAATATTTTTTGATTTTATTGCAAAAATATAAGCTTACCTATGTTATTTTAAGAGGTGGTGAAATTTTTAATGTCTTTATAAATTACGCGAAAGAAATTAGCATGCCTTCATAAAAGGTATCAGCAATAATTACTGATAATGCTCCAGCAATGGTCGGCTGCAATAATGGATTACATTCCCATTGCAAGAGAGATGAATCCTTCACGTAATTTATGAATTATCATTGTATTATTTATCAAGAAGCATTATGTTCCAAAATATTTTCCTTTTCATGAATATCGTTCTGAAAATAATCAACAATATTTGAAGAAATCCTTTATCTCACAGAATATTAAAAGCCCTTGTAGAAAAACTGATATATGTACATAACATGGTTTTCAAATGCTCTTCGTGAAATGCAATGTCAAAGATTACACGAAATGTGCTTTTTTATTTATAGGATTTTTTGTAATTGTAAATAAATGCATAATCTTCCGATTTAAAACAAATTATTTAATCACACAATATAATGAATGTAAAACATGTAAAGCTGCCAAGGAAACAATAATAAAATTAATACATACATAAATATGTACTAGTTAAATCTTGTCTTTTAAAAATCCGGACTGCGCCCGTGACTCATCTCCAAAATCTCAAATGCGCCCGTCACCGCAATTAGCTTAAGAACCCCTGTATGTAATGTAACATCTTGTTTGATCAAATTTATTTGATGAATATCTCACGGCATCGTCAATGCTTTTATCTTAAACGGACGCCACCAAGAACTTTTTAACTAAACTTATTCTATTGTTAATGTACCATAAACACTAAACTATAAATCGGTATCAATGCAGAAGAACTCGGATATATGTACGCAAATAAATCATCGAGTACGTCCACAAGGACTGTCATAAATGACAGAGTGCATCATCATCATTCAGCATTCGACTACCCATGCTGAGCATTTCTAAGTTTCTTTTAGGGATGCTTTCGTTTCACTCTCTTGAACCTCGAGCTTCTTCGGCGACCTCAAAAGACTTCCGTGGCAAACAAGTAGGTTGGCTTTGGCTAAGACCTCGTAGCGAAAAACTGGGAGCATGCAAGCTTTAAAGTCTTGAGGATGATATTGAAATCGATCTTCGAGCTTCAAGAGAGTGAAACGAAAGCATTCCTAAAAGAAACTTAATACTGCATTAAAGAATTTTCATATGGAAAATAATTGAATTTTTTGAAATAATAACACAGAAATTTGTTTTTCACTCGCTCCAGTTGCAAGTTCTAGACATTTTCATATGGACCCCAAATCTTTATTTTTAACGGCTTTGGCTTAAATCTAAAATAGTAACTTATTCTAATGTGTTGTTTTAATGTTGAGTGGAGCATATAAGTGTGAACTATCTTCGTATTCCCTTTTCCTATTGATGTCTCTTTGACACATGATGTGACATATTGTGGCATTCGCAACTCAAGCCTGGCAAAAATAAAGTTTTATCTCAAGTGTGAGGCCTGAGTGACAGTGTTTTTTTCAGCGTAGCGGACAGACAAATGCAGGTGGCCTCATTGGCTATAAAAACGGCGAAGGCGGGTTCATCAATTACCTGTATTTTTGTAACACGTGTTTGTCTGCAGAGCAAACGCTGCCACTCAAGCATCACAATAGTAAGGCGCCGTATATATTCCGTTACAATTGGACACACTGACGGTTCCGCAAAATAAATTGACTTCGAGGACAACTCACCAGATTCAGCCATCCTATGATGAGGGCTCCTGTCGCCAGCCTGCAGCCGCAGCAGCACATTGTTAGGTGAGGGATACGCATATTTCTTTCAGTGGTGAAGATTTTCGAGGAACTGTACAAAAGAGAAGACAAACCAATGAAATTTTAGTTGCAAAGATGTGATTTCATTAAGTTTTTTTTATATTTTTCATTGCGATTTCAAAAAAAGAATCGGCCTGTTATTCTGCCCCTGGACTTGTATCCAGGGCTGTGGAGTCGTTTTAAAAAAAATACGAATTCGACTCCGACTCGAGCATTTACCAAAAACACGACTTCGACTCCGACATTGACCAAAAACACGACTCCGACTAAAAAAATAATTAATTTCGTCACGTTTTTATTCCTACCTTTCCTATTTATGTGTATTCAATTAAATATCAACCAAACAATCTGACCAATAGCCAAATTTTATATAAAGTTTTAGAAAGGTTTAGAAAGGAGGTGGATTTCGAGTGTACCGAAACTACCTTACCCAACCCATTCCCTCATTCTTTAATTCTTTATTACATAGATATCTTCAATGAAAGCAGTGGCAGAAATGCTCAACGAGGACCACGTGTTTTAAATGAGAGGCGTGTAATTGAAATATTCTCTTATCAACATGTGTCGTAAGAGAACCCTGTCTAGAAAATAAATTTACTTACATTTCACTGGGACATTCTTCGATGTCTAAATTAATTGTATACGAACCGCATTAATTGAAGGCCAAACAATTAACAACAAGATTCTCATTAATAATAAAAAATTCAAATATAGTTTGCGTCATTAGTGCAGTATCTTCATTATTTGTTATAAGAATTTAGATCAGTGATACATAAGCTTTCTGGCAGAATTTATTATTATTGCATATTAAATTTTATTTTATATTGTTCTTGCATCGCCCGTGAATAGTTCTGAAGAAAAAAAGTGTCATATTGGACCGTATGAAATTTCATTTCGGGCCTCATGTTGTGCATCACTGGTGTAGGTACACGGGTACCGGATAAGAATAATTATAATATTAGTGACATGAGGTGGTTGCAAATTGCGAAAGGACACCCGATCCTCTTTGTGCACGGTTTTTAAAAAAGTACCGAGAATTTTCTATTATTTTATTACACTGATGTTTTATTCTAAAAAAACTATATGTTGACAAATAGGAGTCAACTAGCAAGTTTATTATCAAGAAGGTGGCGACAGTGAATATATTTTTATAATATATTGAGTGTGTAATAAGGTAAATATACCAGTAGCTGACCGTTTAAGAGAAAATTTCAACAAAAATAACGTTTAAGGTTTAGCATTGTATCGAATGAAGGCAAAGCAAGTATACTCATATTGGATCATATGTCTTATCAAAAATTACGAAAGGGCCTGTTTAAAAAAAGTTGTTTTAAATTATTTGAAGTCATGTTTTTGTTTCATTAGTTAACCATCTCAAAAATTGAAAAATCTAGTAGTCGACCATGTCTAAACAGGGGGCTTTATAGTGAATTTGCTGTCAGAGTTGCCTCAGGGCTTTCTGTCACACCACTCTTGGTTGAATCACGTAGCAATGGGTGGTTAAGGAACAAGGTACTCACCGTTTCTAGATTGATCACTTAAGAAATTTGAAATAATAGTTTTCCTCACTAGGTGTTTCAAATGGCCACCCTGGCACTCCATTGGCTATATGGTGATGTGTTAGTGGCTCATTCCGACCACAGATGCCTTAACTTTAGAGCAATCCCGCATCTGCATTTCTTATTTTGGGCCATTTTATTCTCAAAAGGTCAACCACTGGTACATTTACCTTATAATATATTTATCTTTAATTTAACTTGAAAAATATGTAATTTTTTAGTTGTGTGACTTTAAAAAATTTCTCAATGTATAAATTATTAAAAAAAAACGATTTTGAGTTTGTTTTAAGTAATGGATCCTATCTACCATTTTTGTATGGACAGCTTATCTTTTTTTTCACTCCGAGCAAAAAAGTGAATCGGGTGTAGCTTCCGTATTATTTGAACATGCGTAACTGGCAACTCTGTTCAGAGGTAAATTTAAAATTCGAAACATGTCGAGTTACCATGCCGAAAAACGCCATGATAATTATTGACAGTTGAAAGTTATGAACACGAATCGTGGTCCACGATCCTCTAAATTTGATCCACGCGATATTAGTGGTCGAAGAAACAAAAATTGCCATGCGAGGGTGGTTTAAATTGACAACAAACCATTTCTCTAAAAACGTGGAATGTTATTTAACACAACGTGACAAGGAAAAAACATAACGTTCATACACAGAAAGTTTGTTGCGCGTGATGTTTTCTCTATGATTAATTAAATAAAACATGCGTAATGCGGTTGGTTCATGAGATAACAATGACAACAATTAAAAACATATGCATATATAAAACATTCAGAATTATATTGCTATGTTAATTTCCGAATCCCCCATTACATCAATCGAAAAAAATGGCGTAGCTTTTATCTGTTGCTGTCATGATGTTATTTTTAGCTCTGTCAAGCCCGTTCCCATAGTTACGAGTTTAACAACCAAATAAATACCAAGGCCACGAGATTTCATATAAAATCTGCAGAAGAGACTACTACGTACTACATATCGTGGTTGTAGAGACATACGGGCGTAACTACAAAAATGGCTGTTTTGAGTTAAATATGCCATTGTCATGCTCAAATGCAGTTCTATAAGATATAAAAATATGAAACTTGTACGATGAGCGGTTTACCAGATATTGCTCGGTTTTTCTGCAAATCCGTAAGCACACAGTTCAAAATTGGAAAGTGTTTTACCATTTATCTCAGTTCGTTGTTTTTGTAATTTCGCCCGTATGTTCCTACACAAACGATATAATTGAAACAAAATGTGATTGTCGCGATGGCAGACTAATCTGTAATGAGGATAGAAATCCCGGAGTTTACTTTAAATTGTCTTAAAATGCACGTGTTTGAAAACATCGAATTCCTGGATTACGGTTGCTCAACCATTAAATTAATTTCAACATATTTTTTTAAGGCATGATTGTGACTTGACGTATAACAATAATTGATTAAAAACATGAATGCCAATAGAATAATATCATATCACGGTTAATTTTTTTTCTCATTCTCATTTTTCTTCTAATTTATATCTACATAAATAGTGTAATGCAATTTATCCATGATTTCTTTAGATAATTTGTAATTTTAATCAATTTTTTCATTCGTTTCAGTCATGCCGAGCTTTCTTTAGTCTTAATTAACGAAATATTAAATAAAAGTTACTCGTATCAAATGTTAATATTGACCCGATATCCTGAGGCTAGTTCAGTTTTTCCTGTCACAAAAAGGCAGTCTTCCATTATTGAATAATCAGTTGACAATGCTCGCAATGGGCGAAACCGGTCCTGATTTACATCAGAATATATGTGGAAGTAGGAAGTACTATAAAATGTGTTTGCTTATTAAAATTATATGTAAACATTAAAACTGATTATTGAATAATACTTTTGTCATTATTGAAATACATATTGAAAAATAATGGAAGTAAAATTCCCGGGAATGAATTTGTACATATTATAGTAAATATTCCGGGATTAAAACACAGACGCGGATCCCTGTGAGATATTCTTTAACTTGTACATTGGCATTAGAGATCTGCACGGGATCGGGCCGGGAACGAGGATTTGGATTCGGGCTCGGGCCCAGGCACACAAAAAATATAACAAAAATTGGACTATTTCCGAATGAGCTCACCATTATCGTAAATCTAAATTTTATACTATAATAAACTTCACGTACTCGTATTACAGTCATCTTTTCGAATTCTTGTTCGTTATTTAAAAACCTTATCTTCTCGTATGAACACATCCATTCGATAGAACACGCATTGTTCTTAATTTAATGACTGCTGTCGCCACTACAGTATTTTTTAATGATGTCTGCTGTTGAGGAGTTTGTAAAAATTCAGTATTTCTTAAATGGTTGTGTTGATCGGGTGCAATTCGATTTGTTAAGTTGATTTTTCTTAAATTTACCGGCAAGAAATGGGGTTTTTTAACACACATATTTAGTAAACATAATAGTAAACTGGTAACCAATTTATGTTGTCAAGTCATTAAGTTATTAAGTAATTTAGAAGAAATCTATTTAGCAAAACAGCACACACATGATTATTGATGAGTCGATTTTAAATATTTATTAGAATTGTCGAAAAAAAAATCTGGTGTTTTTCGGGCTTGGGCCAGGTTCGCGTAAGATACTTGGAAAAGAGCCTCGGGCTCGGGCCGGGTCGGAGATTTTCGGCCTGTGCAGACCTTTAATTGGCATGCACAAAACCTAATGTACCTACCTCATGTAGCACGCCTACATTATTTATTATTGATAAGCCAAATGTACATATGTATGTTGTCCGTGACCGGAAACCAGGACATGTAAATACATACTAACAATGATTGAAACGGTTTTTGTATTATCCAACGCATAATAAAAATAGTATTTTATCAACTGAACGCTTTTGCCTATCTAAAATTGAAGTTCAGTTTATTTATTTATAATATTCGATTTGCTCTTATGTTTTTCAATTCTTGTTTATTCCAATATTGTTCCATTTTCAAATCTTTTCGTGATGGACATTCCTGTCAATCTTTCTGAATGAGTAATACACTTGCAGGTCTTGTTAATGCTAAAACACCGGAATGTCAAAGAATATACTGTATTTTACACTTTTACAGCATTGCTATTCAATCTTTTGTCCACGCTAACTACATCGCGTTGTATGAAAAAGATTTGTAGCTAAAATCGTGCGTAAACGTTCCGAAAATAGCAATTGAGATCAAAAATGTGGTTATTATTAACCCATTGTTTACGGTACGCACAAATTTGTGCGTAATTAGTATGGTAATTGAAAAGGCCCGTAAACAAAGTGCTAATGCTATTAAATATGTAATACAACGTTTCTAAAGCATTGAATCTTATATATAAAACCGAAACGGCGTATGAATGTCTGTGGGTCTGTAATTCCCTTTTACATTGTTGGTCATTAAGTTGCCATAAAAACGAATATGAAAGAAAATATGTTTGAATTTTTATCGGCGAAGACATTTAGACAAAATGTAATAAATTAGTCTTCTACTGAACTTTTCCCAGCTTTAATTAATATAATAATGTTTATTATTTACGTGAAGGTATTATTTGACATTTCTTTGACAGAAAATTAGATTTTTTCCTTGAATTTGGACATTTTAATGGGCGAGAATGGGGCTGTCATCAAATTAAATAAAGTTTGTGATTTTATTTTAACTCTATTTTGGATGTTAGATTTTGTGATATAATTATGTCGAATGATATAACATTAATTAATTATTCGTAGCAATTTTAGTACAATATAAAACGTAAGCAAGTTCATGTTAAATCCCTATGTTGCCAATAACATATTTCTGTTTATAGGTTTGAAGACCGTCCTTGAATAATAGAGAATGTACGCAATAATCTAGTAAAATTGTTCCACAGATGGGCGTTTCACAGACTCTTGGCGTCATTTTAATTCGATATTAATACGTTGAATGTTGGCAGTCGATTATAAATAAGAATGCGTAATCCCATACTAATGAACAAGTTCAGATGAAAGACATCTGCTTTAAGTCTAGCAATAATTTTAACTACTTAGGTATTCATAAATGAAATGTACGAACACAAGTTATTGTAAAATCCAACAATGGTCTTAAGTATCAAGCAAGCCAATCTTATTATATGAAAAACGAATAACTTGTTAGTTCATAGAAAGGACAACATAGTTTTGTTACGAATGTTGTTGACAGTAATTTTAATGATTGGGCCAGTGGTGGCCAGAAAAAAATTGTAGGGATGGGGTTGCAAAAATCTTACTTAAAAAGGGCAGTTTTTTTTTTTGTTTGTGAGTACATATATAACATTCTTTTTCTGTTTCATTAAAAACATCAGATCTTCTAAATTAAAATGTTCATAAAAGTAACATTGTCGATAATTAATCAAGATAAATCATTTTATATAGACGAGGCTAAGTGTGGATTTGAATGAATTTGGCTGCGTACTCTTTCTATAATAATCTTCGTAACTCTCAAAGAGTAAAAAATCGAAGAATATGACCCAATAACAATCAATGTATTTAATTTTTCCCTTTTTAATGATGTACACAAAATAAAAATTAAATTCGTTCAAAATAATAAAAAAAATAGTAAAATTTATATTGTAAATACAAAAGATTTTTTGTTATCAATGAGAAGGATGAAATTGTTTATGTTGAGACGACAGATCATCATAATTTGGTTCTCCGGATGTTAATTTTAGTGAGATGCGGTTCTATATGCATTTCTATAACCTCTTTGTGTTTGACTTAGTGTCTACAAATGTTGAAAAAGCAATCAGTTAAAACTAGAAAGACATGTTGCATTAAGTAAGCTGTTTGTTGCACCAGGCGCAAACAACGCGTGCAGCACGTACCCGCACCAAACTCGTCCCATCCACCAAGAGGGTATGCGTACCACACTTTGGAAAACACTGATGTAGATGTACGAAATTTATTTATCGAAAAAATCGAACGATCGTCTGCCATAACACCAAAATAAATTTAAATGAAATAAAAAAAAATATATGTACATTGAAATTTAAATTTCCTTTAGAACAAGATTCGCATGCATTTGTTTTAAACTGTTTACTATGTATGTTACAATCTGGTTACATGTGACTCGCAAAATTCACACAAAATACATACATTGTTACTATTATTTTAGGACAATATACATTTATTTCCACTCCCAACTTGGAGCATATGGACTCTTCACGGAGTTAATCTCTAGTTGCTTAACCTCTCTTTTTGAAGAGAGCAGGGGTTGAAAGAATACGAGGAATGTGACTGGACTAGTGATTAGCTATTCTATTTTTGAGTTAAGAAGGGTGGTAAGGCATTTTTAACAACACAAACACAATTTGCCTTCGAGCCAAATCGATAAATCGGCTTGTCAGGGGACTCGAACCAGAGCAGTCGGTCACGAAAGCTACCGTCGTTGACAACCGCGCCACGGCCGGATCTCAGACTTATTTTCCCGGCAAAATCTTAATAATTTATAAACCGTGTTCAGCAAACCTCGAAATAGATGCACAAACGATGCCACTTGTTTCGAACGAAATAGTAGAACGAAGCTTTTAAAATAAAACAGAACGTGTTCCAAATTCAAAGCATGGCATCACAAAACAAATTCATTCTCAAGCGACAAAAATAAATAAAGTTATTTCTCCACGTGCTACGAATGAAGTAAAATATTATTATAACTATTACCAACTTTAAAATGTCAGACAACTATTGCGGTGGACGACGATTAATTCAAAGCTAATAATAGTAATAAAAAAACACTCACAGGACTGCGACGTGCGACGGTTATTCGATAACTGGAAAACACCATGATAGTTTAGCGAAACAAATTAAATGTATTATTTATTCCGGATTAATATACAGAACTACTCAAAAACAACACGCTAAAAATGCTGCTCTTTTCGTATGTCTGAAATTGTGTTAGTTGTTAATATGTAAGAGAGAACAAAAATTCAACTGCCCCAATTGAAGGTGTTGTATGGCCCTTTCGAGGATTTCAACTTTCTATACCACGGGTTCCCAACCCATGGGTCTGTAGGGTCACCAACTTAGACAGTCAACTAAAAAAATATTCACTTTGATGCATTTTCTTTGATTTTTTAATAAGCTTATGAAAAATAACTTTTTCAATTTGGCCTTGGGGGTCGCGGGTCAAAAAGCTTTGTTTAAAAGAGGTCGCCATAAGAAAAAGGTTGGAAGGCTATGTTCTTTACATTTGGTTATTGGTAAAATAGATTTTACAATATTTAGGCAATTAGCAATGTACACAGTAGAGACTCCAGGTTAAACTCGAAACAGGATGACTACCTATTTATTCGGTAGGTTTTTATAAACTATTTCAAAATAGATAATACTGAGAAGTTTCAAGTTTGTGCAGCCTCAGTTTTGAAGTAAAAGAAATGAAAATATATATTTTTAATTCGAATTTGTGTATATTTATAAATGACAAATAATTAAAGAAACTTATTGAATATTACTAATACATTTATTTCCATTTATGCAACATATATTTCAACAATAATAGAGAATTAAGCGACCCAAATTTTAAATTGGTTTGATGTTTATCGTTTAGAATTAATGTTCCCGGAGTAGAAAAAACTTCGACGATTATTACTAAAACGAGTATTACTCGAGTATCGAGTGACATTGAAAATTGGATTGAGTATACTGGCACAATTTTATCGAGTACTACGATACTTTAATTTGGAGTCTCTAGTACACAGCTGCTGCATTTGGTACCAAATATCGATGATATAGATTTTTCTCAAAGTTAAAAATTGTAAACTCGAAAAGGATGCCAGATTTATTTAGGGCTTTCGGTATTTTTTATAAAATTTTATTTTTAAATTACGGTCCGTTGTAAAATCTTCCGGACCCCCAGATTTCAACGACGTTGACCAAGCACAAAATGGCAGTATATTACAGCGATGTCATTTTAGTCGATTTTTTTTTTAAACCTTGTTTCTCCAATTGACCAACATATGTTTTCTTCGAGAACGGTTTGTTCCCAAACCTCTTTTTTCATGAAACGGATGCGTCCCCTTAAATGCCTGTGAAAAATAGATAATCGAACGGGCGGTCCTGAAGAAAAAAACATAGTTTGTGCAACCTCAGTTTTAAAATAAAATAAATTGGTTTCGAAATAATGGTCCAATATATTTATTTGAAATAACAAAAATTTTAAAAAAGCATCAATAATTTCTAATTGTTGCTGCTTTGCTTGTTGAGTTTATTTTGAAATTTAAATTAATTATCATTCATATTTGTCAAATGCTTGAATTTTCAAAGAATTCCTAAATAAATTATTTTAATCTCTCGGCTTAACGAATTATAGATTTTTCCATCTGTTATTTCCGGCGGACTCTGTACTGTTGACATGTCCTAGCATGCTTATTTTGCATATGAATTGCTTTGAGCGGGCGTAACCTATAGAAAGAACAACGCCACTCACGTGAATACATATTTGGATAGGGTCACATAAAATGATAATGGTTAAATTTTGCGCCAAAATATTCGATTCTCTTTTTGAATCAAAAGATACGCTCATATGACCATCGTGTGGAAGAGATAAATAATTATATTAAAATTTAAAAATGAGAAATACGTTCCGGAACTAATTAATTTTTGATTTCTTAGAATAAAAAATATCTTCAGTGCGCCTTTGTTAACCCTGATTCATGCATAAACAAAAATGACTTAATTATTTTAATGGTACTTCGTTGTTTTATGCCATGCAGCTAAACACGAAAAAATATCACTGAACCTAAAGGTTGCCTGTCGCTGCACCCTCATAAACATGGGGCGGGAGGCGTTACTTGACGATTTTTTAAATAAAAACAAAGAACTCAATCCTTGCAGCCAGTTGCATAAGAACACCCAAAGCATGTAAAACTATAAAAAAAAATTGGGGAAGTGCGCGACGTAATATTATTCCACGGGAGATTATGTGTAGTAATGGACATTTAATGACGCCTTCATTTAAGGTCAGGACACGCTGGGTTTGCCAAGTGTTCTTTGCTGATGGTTGCTGAGTAGGTAGCGGTTCTTGGAGTGCATACTCGGAGATCAGTGCTCATTTTTTACACTTACTATAATTTTATAAACCCCGATACACTTGCAAACACCCAGCAAGTAGAGAGAATGTGGGGATCAGCCAGAAGAGATTTATATGGTAATTTATTGTTATCAGAAGGTATTGCTGAATTTTGGCAGTTTATAGAGCGTCAACATCACGATGATTGAGAAGCGCTGGCTGCTAGGGGCAAGGCGTAAGATTAAATTATATGGAATACATTACAAAATACACGTATACACACATACAAGTATTCGGCCATTATTTTGATGATTTATGTGTCGTTTCATATGGATAGCGACGGTTTAGGCAACCTTTAGGTTCAGTGATATTTTTTCGTGTTTAGCTGCCTGGCATAAAACAACGAAGTACCATTTTAATTAAGATTTAATTTTTGAAGTGAATAATCAATAAATCGTGCCCATAAAGACAAGTGCAGTGGATTTAGAAAAAAAAACTTAAAATAATTAAACAATATGAGAGTGGTAAAAGAGTCATAGCTCGCGATCTACACTTATCACATTCAACGATCTCCACAATTTTAAAGAATAAACTAAGTGTCAGTAAAGCTGTTAAACGATCAATATCCATAAAATCTACAATAATAACAAAAAAAAAGACTTGGACCCATTTACAAAATGGAAAAACTATTGGTGATTTGGATGGAAGATTTGATAAAAATAAACGACCCTCTTAGCCTTGTGACCACAAAGCAAAGGCATTTTGAAGCTTTGATTCTTATATCATTTTCCGCACGAAGTTATACTGGCTATTGCTTTGCTGAAGGAATTGTGTTGGGGAAAATATCAGAAATCTCGGGATATTTTCTGTCAATAATTAACAAAATTGTCATCTCTATGATGTATTCCATTAATCTATAATAAAGGGTCTTTTTATAAGGACGCTTAGTTTTGAAATGTAAATAAAACAAGTTGTTTGTGAGATTTCGACTAAATTTTAATTTCATTTGTAAGTATATTTTACGGCATTAAATATGGAATATAGCATCAAATGTCTGCCAATATCCATTCATTATAAAATGGTCCATGTCGCTAAAGTTGACTTTTTTGACAAATTTGGGTAAACTTCAACTGCTCCAGAACCCAATCAGGCGTTGTCTGTGGTCGTTTACCTGAAGTTCCTTGGTTAGTTGGATTTTATACGGGTGCAGACATAAGGATTTCCCGATTCAAAATTCGCCAAGTTGAAGTCGCAGAAAAGCCAAGTTCTTGTGAACAACGAGAAATAAGCTGCCTTGGGTTTTCCTGTACACTTTCACACACAGCAGCAATGTTTTCACCAGATATTGTATTTTGATGACGTACAGGTAGGCGTTGGCCGATTATTTACCAAACTGGTTGACTCAAATTTGGCCACTTAACAATGAATAATCTACTCAGCAGGACAAAGTAACATATTTTGAGCGTCCCTATTGAAATACCCTATAGTTGTTTTACATCAACAATTTGCAAAAATGAATTCGGATAACGAAGGATTTGTGAGTATAAGCCGCCGTATTTCAAGGATGATCTTGCTTGCAACAAAGAAATATTCAGGGGAAAAAAACAACAAGCAACTCAACTAAAATTGGATATGTTTTTTGAAAAGGCGACTACTGCTTCTTCTTCCAATTCTGATGATAAGCCAATGGATTATACTTATATAAGTACAGATGAAAGATTTAAAATATTAATGAAGTAAATATTTTATTTTGTATTAATAAATAAGTATAAATTTAACAATAAAAAAATATAAATAAATACACATGTTTTATTTTAGTATGTAAGGATGTAAATAAATGCTTAAATTTAACAACGACAAATTTTCGCTGATTTAGGTCAATTCTTAGGTGCAAAATAATGCGTTGCGAAGTTGCGATCAATAAAAGGGAACATTTTACCCTCGGCATTTTTAATTAACAAAATATTTGAAAAAGGGCTATTATACCATATGGTTGGCTAACCCTGAAAACCGGTTCACTTTGACAACATATTCAGTAAATTTTTCTACAAAACTAATCCGACCACTAAGAATTGATTAATTCCAAACGTATATTTATTTAATTTTCAATATACGAATATTTATTACATCCGATCCTCTTTTTCTAGTGGTGATTTAACTATAAAGTGTTCCCACTACAAATTTTCCATATTGCCAATTTTCTACGCGATCAGCTGTTAACTGTGTTGTAAATTTCCCGTGGCTTTTTTCATGAGATGTGTTTTTCTTAAACTGTAGATAAAGACTCGATTTTTATTTTATTTTATTGCCTTGTTAAAAAAATAATTATTAATCCCGTAGAGGTTCTCACAAACCGAATCCGGTATTTTAGTTCGTTCTTTTTTCTTTAGTATTATCTAGTTTATTATTTTTATATCTTTTTAGATATCCTGACATTCCTAAAAGTATTTCTTAGCAAAGAAGATAATTGGAGCAATTGAATATCGTTGAACTGAAATCTGAAACCTGTAGCTATCTCTTTATGTATCTTTGAACTACGATACAATATTGGTAGACAGAGTTTGTATTCTGTATTAAATAAACTAGTACATGCATACATATTTTGTATGAAATTCGACTTACGACCAAAGTCCAGGAACGTGTCTCGGTCGTAAGTCGAGGACAACTTTTTTCAATTTGTAAATGAAATGTGTTTAAATTGCTGAAGCAAAGTGCAGTGTTTCCCTATTATACGCGGTAAACCGACGATAGGGTGCTGGACACTAGCGCGCAGTAACCACGACATAAGCGTGTGGGGCTTTTAATTTTTTTACAATCGGATGAAAAAAATGGAAAAAAAGTTGAGATTTCGAGGAAATATTCGCAAATGAATGGAATTGTGAAGGGTGCGCGGATTTCTTTTGCCGCAACTGTATATGTGTATTAAAATAAATAGGTACCGGGTCGGTCATTGATTTCATCCCTATTTTTATTTTTTTGCTTTTTTATGTCCATCCCAAGTTAAAAAACAACGAGTTCCTGGAAAGAGGGGTTGTATTTTTTCACGCTACATTTGTCTAAAAAGTGGTAGGGCGGCACCCTGACACATTTTATGGTTCCCGACCTGTATCACTCCACCACTGTGAATATTATGAACTAAATACATATTATATTACTTGAGTAGTTGCTCCATTTACAAATGAAATCATATGAGAGATTAGATACAGATGACTGCTAATGAAGAAGTACAAATATGTACTAGAGTGGTCGCATTCAAATCAACTTATGGTGGAAGCCTTTAGTCGAACAAGATAAAAATACAGATAATACAACACTAGTTATTTGGAAAAATATCACACTTTGATATTAATTCCGGAAATACTGCTCGAAGCATTTTATAATGACGAAAATTGAGCTGAAACACTTTTCGAAGGTATTTCCCATGACGATAAAACATGTATAAATAATCTTAATTTTTCACATAGTAGTTCAGTGTAAGATTCTCTACTTAACTGGTTGGTTGGTTTCAGTATTATTGTTTTTATCAAGAAGCTATCAAATACAACAACACAATGAAGTTTCTTGTGAGTACTAATCCAAACATATGAATTATTAGAATTGTAATCTACCGATGTTGTTTACATTGATTACCTTCTATGTCACGTTGACTAATTTTGTTTTCAGAACCTTTTTAAGACTGAATCCTTTAACACTCGAGCATTTTTTTGTATGTGGGTACCGGCAACTCGAGGCATTTTTCCGTGACGAGCATATTTTCAATGTAAAACATTCAACTGATGAAAAAAATGTTAAAAAAAACAAAAAAAAAAATGTTTTGTTATTATTTCTGCAAAATAGATATATAATGAATATAATGTAGTTATTTTCATTTAATTTGTAATTCCTCATTGTGTGGTATTTCACATAGCCATCTCCAATATGTAATCTTGGCTTAAGATGCAAGTCTCGCAAAATAGTCGTGTTTCTGATCTCCCACCTGAGATTTTTTTCTATGTTTACACACTGCACAGTCTATTTTAGTCCCGGGAAGCAGTACATGTGACTTATCTGTAATTTGGTCTTCTGTAGGAAGATTTGAAGTGCGCCTACGAAATCCACCTAGCCAAAAATCTCCCACTTATTGGTCAACCAATAATTTGAAAAATTTCAAATGCGTCATTGGATTTTTATTTTTCTCTTCATTCGAAACTATATATAACTAGTATTGGAACCCGGCTTCGCTCGGACCAGTTTGGGGTTATGTCCAGCTCGGCGCGTAAATTCAGACGGGCCAAGTTGAAACAACTTTTTTCAAAAATTCAAAAGTCTAGGTCAATTAAAATGGAATTAAAATGAACATTTCAGACTGGCATTGACATTTCACAGCCCCTTTCATACATTGACAGCCCCATTCTCGCCCATTAAAATGTCCAAATTCAAGGAAAAAATCTAATTTGCTGTCAAAGAAATTTCAAATAATACCTTCACGTAAATAAAAACATTATTATTTTAATAAAAGCCGGGGAAAGTTCAGTAGAAGACTAATTTATTACATTTTGACTAAATGTCTTCGCCGATAAAAATTCAAACATATTTTCTTTCATATTCGTTTTTATGGCAACTTAATGACCAACAATGCAAAAGGGAATTACAGACCCACAGACATACATACGCCGTTTCGTCGAATTACCGTCGAAACTTTCGCGAGCGAAATCAATTCGTTTGTTTGAACTTGCAACAACAATGCAAAAGAGAATTATTTATGTATTGTTTTACTCGTTATTTTGCATATCAACCCACGAATGCCAAATTCATCTTCTCGTCAGTCGCATTTCCCCAAGTTTATGATTAGCATAAGCATTTGTATCTTTGAAAATATCGTTCACTAATTCTTCAGTAAAAAATAATTTGAAAAAGAATCCATCGACTCTTTTGAAGGAAACTGCTGAAGTCTGTTTTTATCTGGAAAGGTTCATTATCATTTTTTGTGACGTCGATCCATTCTCCTGTATTTTGTCCTATCCTGCTACTATTTCCACATATTCATCACTATTACTTTCGATAGCAAGTAATCTTCTTTTTCTCATTGGAGGAATTATATCACTATCAATACTATCATTGACGCAATTGAGTGCATCATTGTTATGAACACCATCCTGATCAACGTTAAAAGTAAATTCATCATCGCCACTATCAACATTATCACTGCTTTTTTATATGTTTATTCGACATTTTTTCGGTACAAAATATAATTTTGCGGGAACTGATATGCTGAACTGATATGGGAAAGGATCTCGTGTATTTCTGACGAATGAATCCTGAAATGATCCAGATGAATTTTTACATAATTAATATAAAAAAGCAGGGTGATGGCTAAAATTTTTAAATATTGCATTCATTTCGTTAATCCAAATGAAATGCTTTCAAATAGTTCAAATACACTTGTTGTACGAGCTGCTGTCTCATAAATTAACATCAGTCAAAAACAACTCGTTCCCAGTGCAGTACGCATTGTCAAACGATTCCTCACAAAATAGTAAATCAATAGGTATTTCATTAGGTTCGTATCCTTTCCATCCTTACTCTCTTCGAAAAAGAGAGGTTGAGCAACTGAGTAACAAGCAGTTCTCGTAGAAAAATATATGTTGAGATAAGCTCCGTGAGGAGTTTATATGCTTCAAGTTAGCAGCGAACATGGTTTCTTACTTCATTAGACAGACATGTGAAGACCGTGGGTCGCTTCAAACTAATATTTTTTTGAGGGCCGCAGAAAATGTAACATTCTGAAAATATTTTGACGTATAAATCAATAAAATTTTGAATATCATTACCCCCTAACTTTGCGCCGCGAACTACAAAAATATCATTCACAGACCGCATTTCGACCGCGGGCCCCAGTCTGTAAGTCACTTCATTAGAGTATTTTGTATTAGTTTTGTAAGTTTCTAAATCGATATACCATATTAGTCAGTATTGTCATCAAAAACTGAAAAGAATATTCAAAAATAAAACTGTGAACTGCACGTTACGCCCTTGATTTTAAAAACAAATAAAAGGGAGCACCATCTTGAAAAAATAATATACACACTTCAGACCATGCGTAAAACTTCAGTTCAAACACTGTGAGAACGTTCAATAAATAAAATTTATGACCAAATGTGACATAAAAAAATATCGCTTGCAACGAAAAATTCACAAAAAAAAAACACATGTTGAAATTAAGAACGCCGTCACTTTTTACGACTTTTATTATCTAAATGTCTAGATCAATTAGTATTTATTTTATCTTGTCTGAAATCGCAACATAGAAATTTGTAAAAATATGAATAAAAAAACTTTATAGTCTTGCCGCCATAGAAGCGGCATTCGAGTAATACGGCAAACTTCCAATGCCGCTTGTATGGCGGCACTCGAGTGGTAAGAGTTAAAAAACATTACCATAAAAGAGTATTCTGTATTTTGTAGCATATCCTCTTGATATCTGTGACGTGCGTGTTAGCCTCGGAGAACTCATAATCATAAACAATTGTTTGCTTTAATAAATTCGCATTGATTAATGAAATTGATTCAATTCGACTCGAAGAGAACATTATAAGTTCATTTAATATATTTAAATTATGCAATAATTTGCATCTATTAATTTCTAATACTTGTTGTTTGTCAATTTTTTGAGAGATCGTTTCGGGATGGTAAATGACAGTTGTTTTAAATTCAGCATGTAAAAGGACAACACGGGATTTTTTTACCCATGGAATAACAACTTTAAAAGACTCACAACTAACGCTTTCAAAGGACTATCTTTCCACAATTAACACAGAAAGTTTGGGGGTCTGAAAAAGTTTTCATAAAGCAAACCACACTGAGAAAAGACATGGTTGAAAGAAGATTCAAAATTCGGCCAATAATAGTGATAATACGACTTCTTTACTGATAAAAGAGTGATCAATAAATCAATAAAAGCAGATTGAATACCATTCATATTTTTAAGGAACTGATATCAGTCCATTGGTATGCAAGGAGCCTTTTAAACTATTTCCCATCGCAATTAATATGTAAGTGTTGAACTGTCAAAACAATCATAGACAATAAATTAAGCGATGAAAAAACAACTACGCTAATTTTTCACGTGTAAATAAACACAGGCCTCGATGTCAGATTGCCAGATGTTAAAAATCATGAATATAGATTACCTACGACTGATGCTTTTTTCTTATTTCAAGTGCGATGACCTACAGACAGATATCATATTCTCGAAGGTCATCAAATAACCATTGTATTCCTTCTATCTTCCTTCTCGGAAATTTAAGGTCGTCTGTTATTCTCGGTCTGTCAAATAACACTGTCTTTTTTCAAAAGCTGTATGTCCAATGCAGGGATTTAGAGTCGGATAAAATAAGCAAAATAATAAACAAAAAAACGTAAATCATCCCGGAATCTCAAATCTTCATTTTCGTATTTGTCAAAATATTCAATACTGGATATAAAATATATATGCACCAAACCATTGGTATTTGCATATTGTTTCGTATGTTTAAAAAAAATAAGAATCTAGAAATCCCCCCCCCCCCTTTCCCGCCTTGTAAAGATTCCGTTCTGATTGAGAACCCCTTGTCTAAATAATGTAAATGATTGAAGTATATATTTTAGGATTACGACTAATTTGTGCATGATGAAATTTCAATATCAAATTTGAATAGATTGATTTTGTACTTTTCTATAAGTTTTGATGCTAACGACCCTTCGACGTATCTTCAGGCATTTTGATTTCACGCATGAACTTGAACTGAGAGTCATTTCAAGAACTTACGGTACTGTCAGTTCAAGTTCATTCGTGCACTTGAAATGACTAAATATCCTGAAAGGCAAAACCAAGGTTGTTAGCGTCAAATCTCATTGAAAAGTACAAAATTCAAACGTTTCAATTTTTTTATGAAAAGATATTAGCAGTCGTTATTCCGTCACTAAATCTTTCTTTTTGTTGACTGTAAGGATAGAATGGTATGGAATAATAGTTCGTACTGAGATACCAAAGCGAATGGCGTTGATTTCTCAAGCAATAAATTAAATCCTTCAGTTCACTTCATCGTGCTTGGAAATGCTGTATACGCGAGGACAACCTAAAAGTCAACTCCAAAAACTGTCACATCAGCTCTTTTTTGTTTTATCTAATATATACTTTACGATAGTAATTATTAAAGCGTCTGTTGTTTGTTTTCTTCCTTAGGTCTTTTTATTCGTGGCCTTCTTCACGACAACACTTGCTGACGAAATTCCAAAACTCCCGCCACATCTACCACTTCCTACACTTCCAAAACTTCCAACACTTCCAACATTTCCAACAATTCCAAAACTTCCAACAATTCTACCACTTCCAACAATTCTACCACTTCCAACACTTCCAATACTGCCAACAATTCCAACATTTATGCCAATGATCACAGAAAACAAACAACCAGAAACAGTTTCAGTGATCGAGGAAATTCTAACAGACATGAAGCCTTCGTCAATGGACACAAAAGAACCGATCCCTGATGAAAAACCAATAATGCCCGAAAATAACGTTGAAGTCGAGCCACCAGCGACGGATATTCTTCCGCCAAAGATAGACATGCCATTCAAACAGTTCTCCAAAATGGAAATAAAAACGTTCAATCCACTTTACCTGAAGGATTATGCTGCTTTCCCACTAAGAAAGCCCGTGCCATTCTATAACAAACGATACAATGTTCCATACAGCACGGTTGAACCGTTTTCGGTAAGAAATAAATAATTCAAATTGTCTCTTATGCTATTTTTTCCAAAAGAATTGTCACATTTGATTCTGTTTTCGAATTTAGTGAAACGACGCGTAACTCCCATTCTAGCCCTTGTTGTGGAACAAACACTAATTTCAAGTCCTGGTACTGCATAATGTAAAAAATGCGTTTTCATTCATTACTATACGAGTTATAAATAATTTTACAGATGTTCCCGAACTACTATGAAAGAGAGTACATGCCCAAGCTCAACTTCCCCTTTATGGGCATGAACATGGACATGGAAAGGTTTTACGACCGACCTTCCGCGGATTACAGCTACATGCCTTTAGCATACAACCGTTTGGTGATTGAACCAGAGGAGCAGCTCATCAGGAAACCGCTTCTCGAAGATATGTGGCAGTACCCTTACGAATATATTTATTCTTCTCAAATGCCAACCGCCAAGCGAATCTTCAACCGCTTCTAAGCATCGAACATGGCATCAATTTACACTGGGATATTAATATTTCGAGTACAGATTTGTGAACTGCTGTCATCTAAGTCGTTAAATGGGACCTCTTTTCATTTCATTTGTTTACAAGATAATTGATATAACACATATTTATATCGAGTTGAAGTTTCTTGAATGCTGCCTTACAAGAGTACTAATAAATGAATGCGTTATTACACCATACAAGTTTTCCTTCCCCTGATTTTGACTTTTACCAATGATTCTAAGAAATTTTTCATCTAATCTTAGAGCTTATATCAAAATATATTCTCAAAACTATTTTGAAGAATAATAAGTCATCCCCGGTCTTTTCTCCTTGTCTATAATCATCAACGAACAATAAATTATAACCATAGGAATGAAATATATATGATATTGAAATAAACGGCAACACAAAATGTGTGTATATTTTTAATTTATTTTATAAATGTTTTTACAATCAAACTTTAATGACAATGGTTTCGTGTTGTCATTGCAGTTCTGCTCTAGATTAGCGGTCGTCAACCGGTGGTCCGTGAGAAAACTTTGATGTTCCGCGGAGTAACAATTGGTGCCAAAAATTACATAAGTGTATATATTTTGCTTAATTTTTACTAAAAGTGTATACCTATACATGATATATATTGAATGTGACCGTTTGGCTCTTGAATTTTACTTATTTATTACAGTGCAGTTTACAGAGTTGTCATATCAAATTTATTCCTAACGACTTAGGAGTTCTGAATAATTTCTCCTCGTCACAGATGGCAGCACACATCGATTCACAACATAACCACTTGTCTCTTACTGAAATCAATAAATCAATTGAAAGGTTCAATGTCCCGGACTGGGATTCGAACCCATCCACTCCGAATCCGAAAGCCAAGGACGTTGACACTTGGCCACGGGTATACCTCTATTTTAACCAATTAAACAGTATCTGTAGCTTGTAACATGGCAGTACTTTAGTATCGCTTCTTCAACGTTTATTGGACTCCAATTATTGGCATTTATTGTAAATAGTCACGTAATTATATTTGATGTTTGAGTGACAATTTGTATTCAATGCGTGTTTTTAAAGATGATCTGACTTTAGTAGTTGTAAAACAATAACCGAAGACTACATCAAATCAAAACCGAGCAAAAAAAACATAGTCCAGTTATTGAAATTGTTCGTTGACTAACATGCATACACATAATGAGAATTATAATACGATTCGTCAATTTACTTTATCTTTAAGACTTGTTATAAGCGTAAACCATAAAAATGCCGGTACTGCTAACATTGTGAAATATACTTGTCGGTGTTTGCTTTTAAACACCTCATAGAATCCAGAGATTGGCGTATTCAATTATAATTGATCAAACTTCATAGAACTTCCAAAAAATCTTTCAGTTTGACACAAAAAGCACAAAAAAACATTTTGAGAAGATTAGACTATCCAAATTAATATACACTCCTAATATGGCTATCATTAAAATATATACATGCTTTCAATATAAATTAAATTTCAAATCTGGTTGCTCCTCTATATTCGAATATAAAAACAACTGCATGAATCGTTTATTGATATTTAAAAATGCGTTCCGAATTTGATTATATTTTGAAAATTATCCATTTCAAATAGGGAATTTGGGAAATAGGTGTTAAATTCTGTAAAATGTGCCTGTATATTGTTTTAAGTTAAAACTTTATTTTAAATTTTGACATGGTATTGGCCTCATCCCTCAGTTTTTGAATTGCTAGTGTGCACCTTCAGTGCACGAGTTTCGATTAGACAAGTGCCCTAAAATGTCGTCTGGAATCAGCAAGCATTTTGGTGCGTTCTCGTCCACACCGGAAAAAAATAATATTTGTTCTAAATATGTAATCTAAGCCAGTGATGCACAACCTGCGATCCGCAATGAAAAATATCAATCATCTTTTTTCTTCAGATTTTTTTCCAGACAATGGAAGAACATAAAATTTTTAAAAAAAAGCAATTACCAGTACAAAAACCAATTCTCTAAAAATGACGATAAGCTGGCCTTTCTGCTAAAAAGGTTGTGCATCGCTGATCTACATCATTATAGCTAACAATGTTTTTAAATAAATAATAAATAAAATTTTCAATTTTTCTCCCAAAAAGGTTGTGCATCACAAATCTAAGCGGACTGTAATATTTGTAGTTTCTTTATCGCGGCCCGCTTAATTATGACATAAAAAATTGAATCTTTCATTGTACGTATTTAAGATCTTGCTATCACACCGTATATTTATATTTATCATGATAATATCAAACTGAGCAGATAGTGAACAACTACATAAGTACTAGACTCCATAATTGCCCCTAATGATGTATATATTATGCACTAGCATTATTTATTGGTTATCATAACATTGAGGAGAATTTTATTACGTACTCCACGTGTTGACACATTTAAAATAGTACAGGTCAGAAAAATAATTGAGACTTAATCTTTCTAGGTTTATGTAAAGTGTTACATCTTCCATTACCTCCAATTTTATTTTTAGTTAGTGAACAAAAGATTTTGTTTCAGCAATGTACACGTTAGTGTGAGGCTTCAGTGCCAGCACTGCGTACAGAAGAGCGTATCTCAACATATTTTTATTTATGAGAACTGCTTGTTACTCAGTCACTCACCCTCTTTAGATATCTCGTATCCCGATTAGAGAATGGATAAGATATAATAAGCTCACGCTGCGATACAGGATGGGTGGGAAGAACTACCGACTCTATAATTATCTAAGGTTTCGTCGATCAGCAGTTTTTCATCGACTGCGAAAATAGTTTACAGAGGTAGATCAGGAATATTTCGTCGTAAGTTTATTTCATAGATGGGCCGATCCCGGCGGCACTGCAATGCCGGGCCAACCCGCGACAGGAGTGGAGCAAGCCCCGAACTTCCCGTCACATTCCAAAAATCAGTTTAATATACTGGTCCCGCAATGCGGGAACTATCAGATATTAAGCTGATAAGAACAGATACTACACTTTGATCTTAGCCTTGAGGCCGAGAAGCGATAATTGTAATCGGTATCTCAAAGAATATATGACTTCAATGATACGTTATGCGTGCGACTTTTTTTGTGTGCACCTAGCGACATCTGTGATTAATTTTGTAGACCTCATAACTTTACCTAACAAAATATTATCAAACGTAATTCCACAAATATTGTATTTGTCTACTATCCTACCAAAACTAAACGGAATCCATCAAGTGGGTTCATGGTTTCTAAGAGAACGTATTAAATTTATTAGGGTGGTAAGAATTGAGATACTCTTATGATTCTGTCTGAATCATTAAATGCAGTTACATCTACATTACAGACAGTATTGTAAAATATGTTTTGTTGTTTTGATGGATTTTCAAATCATATTTCAAAAACTATAAATAGTCTAAGTTCTATCGAGCATCATTGTTCTAGGGTAGGAATAGAACAGGTTTTTCGCCACTGCTAAATTTAATTCCACTGAGTTTAACCTTTCCAAATTGATGCAGCTCATAAGTTAATAATTTTGTAATGTTAACGTCATTGGTAGCTTCATTTTTGTTTGTTTTTTATTTTAAATTTTATATCAAAATGAATTTCCACGTAGCTACCGCCGAATCCATCAAAAGTATTATGAAATATTAATGCTATTATTATATTAGATATATATTTAATAATACACAATCGTGTGCAATGGAGTGAATTTTGAATTGACAGAAAATTCTTTTATTTCTAATCGAAATAAAGTATTTTCTTTGATTTTGAATCCATTTACACATTCCTTTGGATTTGCTTGGTGGCTTGATTAAAATACATAAATATCTCGGACAGTAGGTAGATTTCACGTTACCGTATGATTTATAGATTTAATTAAGTATAAATTAAGATAGCATAAATTTGCACATAATTCAGGGCGCTGTTGAGTCATTAAAAAAAACACGACCCCGACTACGACTACAGCATTGACAAATAACACGACTCCGACTATTTTTTTCCTGAAGAGCATATCAACTTGTACTATTGTCAGAGAATCCAATGAAATATCTATAGTTCATATCGAGAGTAAATAGTATGTAGTTTGGTATCTTTTAAACAGTTTTATCTCGGTTCCTTTTCAAGGTAACAACATTTCAACTTCCAACTGCTATATATTGACAGCTATATATTTAATGTACACTGGGTTAACTTACGATATAATTGCATATTGTATCGATTTTGAATATTAAAAAAGGGCTATTTGTCAAATAGAAATTGAAGGTTTTGCTGTATATTACGTTGACTGTGGATTATGCGGCTTTAGCCTTGTCCAATAAATGAATACTTATTGTTATTTGTCTTAAGTACAGATTGATTTCTGTAATGCTTACATTCCTTTCCACTCCGGTCAAAAACGGGACATACATAGATAATGCGAGCACTGTCCCATGGGTCTACTGTCCCACTTGGGCCTACAGCCCAAGTCCCCGTTAAAATAAATAATATACAGGAACTGTCCCATTATCGTTTCCTCGCCATCACTTTTAATTCACGTGTTCCAGAGAGACGAGAGGACGAGGACAAATCACAACTAGCTGTCATGAAACAACTTCTGTTGAGATACATCGGAAACAGAGACACAACATCATTTTATTATTTCTATTAGTTATAAGTAAAGACAGGGTTTAAACAAGCTAAGCGATAGAGAAACGTCAAATTCCATATTTTAAGTTGGTAGACATTGCAATAAAAAACGCTAAGTTTTTTGAAAAAAGAATTTAACTCCACCTGTCAAATGAATGATGAATAAGGTACCTATGTAACTGACTCGTATAAACAGGACGTATGGCAAGGCAAACCTATGAATAGGTTCAATTTGTACACCACCTACACAATATACATCTGCATCGGATATAATGAAATAGTTTTGATCTACCACAATAGTTCATTCTGTTATCTCCAAATTCGTTTAGTGATAACAGAACGATGCACTTTTATTGTCATAATAATCGATAGTATTTATGTTTCACTTGTGATTAATGACGTTCTAGGCAAATTAAGATACTCACAAGACAGTCTTAATTGCTTTTAATGGAGACTTTGTTTTGTATAAATACTTTCAGAATCTTTAATATGATATCACTTCACTTGTGTTTCAGTTCATAGTAACATCATAAAACAAAAATGAAGTTCTTCGTGAGTAACACACCACTATTACTATATTTTGTGCTTTTTTTTAAGTAACACTTTCATAACCTAATAAGTTGATTAAAAATAACATCCATCTTCCAGAAGATTATAAATTTTTCATAAACATATTTGTCTAATTAATTTTCTTCTAATTAATTGTGCATTTAAAATATTATATTAACTGTTTTGTAATACAAAAAACTACTCCATAACATCTTTGGTGAAAAATGCTAGTTAAATTTGAGCTATTAATCACTTCATATTCTTTTTTTGCACTCAAAGCCGCTTATGGTCGACTGCTACTTACTTAGATTGTATAAAAAGTGCATGTAATCAGTTTTACTGTACATATGTACATTAAAAAAATAGATTCTCTAGAATGTGCTCTCAATAACGTTAAAGTTTGGGATTCGTATTTATGTCTCAAAGTCTATTTATTTTATTCTTTTTGATTTTTATTATAACTCGACAAGTTCCGTAAAACTTTATTTCTTGACTTATAAATGACCTTGTCTTTTTATTTGGCGTGTTTTACATAAGATCGTAGTTTGAGTTTATTAGCTGTTTTGAAAATATATGTTTTTCCAATAAGCAGTGGTTACTTTGAGATAATATGTCAAATGGTTTTTGTTTTTATTTTTAGATCTTCTTCGTTTCGTTCTGCGTCGCTGCCTCGCTGGCTACCCCAGTTACTGACACAGAACAGAAGTACCATGCGGTTGATGTAAATCATTCTCAAATCAAAAGAGACATCATCACCGTGGAGACACCTTCCGTTGTTGACAATAAAGTCATACTCGAAGAGCCACTTCTTGAGAGAAACATCATTGACGTAGAGAGACCCGTATTCGATCAGAGAATCGTAGAGGTAGAGAGACCCGCTCTTAACCAAAGGATCCTTGAAATCGAAAGACCAACACTGCAACGCCAATTATTCGATGTAGAAAGGCCTCTTTTGGATCAAAGACTTGTAAACATTGAACAACAACTGCTGGATGAAGAACTCTTTAACATTGAGAACCCTCTTGAACAGAGCATCTTCAACGTCAACAGGCCATTATTGAACAGAAGGATCGTCAACATTGAAAGGCCTTTAGTGAACAGAAGAATTGTTGAATTAGAAAGACCACTGGTCAACAGACAAATCATCAATGTCAACAGACCGCTTTTGAATGACAACACACGAGCCTTGCTGGAAGACCAACTCGAATGGAACTCTGAAATGAACTTCCTTCCCTTGAGAAACACACAGCAATTGCTTCGTCAAAACTGGAATGTCTTCGGTGACCGAGTTAGATCTTTCGCAGTTCAACCAAATTTGGTATAAAACATTCTTAATATCTCAAAATTAATAACTTATGTTAAATTCGACATGCGAAAATGCTTTTTAGCAAATACTTATAAGTATATATTTATTTATGACTAATTAGAATTTTATTTATGTTAATTGCAGGGTCGCAGGAACCTCATCGACACTGACTTGATCCAAAGAGAGAACAGAAGAGTGTTTGTCAACGTTGAACGTCCTCTGGTTGTCAGACGGCCACAGGTTCCTTATTACGAATCACTTCTGGAGGATTCTCTTTACAAGGCACCCTGGGTGTTCCCAAGAACTCAAGAAATTCAAATTTAAGAAAATCTAATATGGGCTCTGAGCATATTTATGTCACATTACTCAAATTGCTCCTTTCTCGTAGATGAAATAATAGTTGATTTAATATGCTATCTGCTATGAAAATGTTTTTTTTTTGAATCTGCAAACATAAATGAAAAAACAAACAATTTAAAAATCGACTGAGACTTTCGTCACAAAATTATACTGGCGATTAATAAAGAGATTTGGAAAACTTGTTTTTCATAAATAAAAAATGTTTAAAAATATATAATGAATTTTATTTGGTTGATTTTGGGGGATGAAAAATTTTGATAAATAAAAAATATAAATTGATTTAACTCTGAATGAATTATATTTAATACTATAGAATGAAAAGTAAAAATTACATTATTTCTACAATGAATGTGACATAACTAAAGAGCTGGCTTAAATTGGCATTTCAAATAATGACAGATTGCCTAATTACATAATCAAATTTAAATTTTACCGATAACTATGATTGTGTAATGGGAAAGTTATTTCAGAGTTTATGTTTTATGTTATAATTATTATGTTTTATGCTCAAAATAAATTTATCAACGACACCAAAATTTCATCTATGACATGTCTACCGTGCAGTGTTCGCGTTGCCTGTATTTTGGAAATTTGTCAGGATGGGGAGAAAACTCCACGTCTTATCATCACAAAGGGAATGAAAGACAAAATTGTACGTGTTTCAGGAATTTGTGTATTTGAAAGTGAAGATTCTGGCCGACACAATCAGTTGCAAGAAATTGGGTGAATATTATGCTGCCAGCTCTTTTGCGAAGTCGTCAAAGTGATTCGCTGATTTGGGATTAAGCCAATATTTGCACACCGAGAGAAGGATTGATCAAATAATGATTTTTGTAGGAATGATTGCTTATCTCTAGACCAGTGATTGCGACAGCTGCGGCCGCATTGTAAATATTATATAAGCGGTCCTACGTAAATGTCATGTGGCTGCACTAAATTCTGGTTTGACAATTTAGTACTGGTATTAATTGTATTGGATAATTTTCTCACTGCTAATTCCACATCTTCCAAGCATTAAATAACAGTTTGATGAACACTTTTTGGTGCAAAATACAATGCATACGACATATTTCATTTTCAGAGTCTTTTTTGTCAAATTAACTTTTAAAAACGCATTTTTTTATTTATCAATATTTTCTCTGAAGCCACTGTGGCCCCATATGAGAGCCACTGCTCTAGCAACTTGAAACTGCATTAAACAAGTCATTTAAAGATCATCTACGCCTAAAAATCAATGGATGCATTAAAAACAGATTGTAAAGAAATAAACGTAGAAATTATTTGAAGCCTGGCTTAGAAGAAGTCGTAAACTGGGTGAATAATTCAAGAAATACAAAAATTAACAGTTCTGTTTCCAATGCATGGTACCAATTCAAGATTTATTCATTTGAAGATAGCTTTATTGCAAAAGATGATAGATTCGGACCAATAGTTCATCAGAGAGTGGATTCTAAGGATATTCAGGTTGGAATTCAGAATTTGGTTCGGTAAGGTTAGGTTGTGTTACGATGTTCCAAAAGAAGATGACATGACTGTTTTTGAATAAATGTATACTCAATTAGTATACACTTGGGCCTCGTATAACACGGTTACATATATGGTTCCACAAACACGTCGTGTAATACATTGTTTGAAGTTCATACAAATTTAGGGTTTGCGTTCCAAAAAAAATATTTCCAAAATATTTTCTAATTCCGTAATGAATTTCGAACTCCTTTACATTACATGATCATGTTCAATAAAAAAAATCTAATTTGATAGCCAATTCCAGGCTGTCATTTATTGTTTTTAATGTGAAACATCTAGCTAATTCGCTGCTACTGCTTTCTGAGTCATTAATTTTGGTAGGTTCATCCAACATTTCGACTAATTCTTCTTCGTGCAACGTACGATCCTTCAATATATCTTGGATGTCATGAACATGCATGTAATAAAAACCTTCTCTACCAATACCACGACAAATGTGTATTGTATTTTTTCCCCCTTAAAACGTGTTATATACAGCGTGTTGTATAATTGTATATCACAATTTATACATCCGTGTTGTATAAAACCGTGTTATGCGAGGCCCAAAGTGTACTGATGAACGTTATGTTAGAATGTTTGCTTATTTCTTCGTTTATGATTATTGTTAAAAGTTAAGAATCGAGTATTCACCAACAAACTACATAAATACAAAATTAATCACATGTTATATCTGCATCAGCGGTCCGCAAAATATATATATTTTTTCGCATTAGCACATGTAAAAATGTTGAAGAGCACTGGCATAGCTACTATTTATTAGTATTCGTTTCCATAATGATAATTTCTTATCTGTGTTTATTAAACCACAATTATTACAATCAATGACCAAACATTTTAATTGACCAACGACGTGGGGGAAAATCAGTAATTTTACGTTCGGCATTCAGAACGGTCGAAATGATGTACAGTGAAACCTCGATTCTACGTTTTCCAAGGGACTGTATAAAACAAACGATTAATACGGGAAAGTTTTATATATGAATTAAATGACCAAACATTAGAAAATGGACCAACCACGAGGGGGAAAACGAATAATGCGAGAACGTTCGGCATTCAGAACTATTGAAATGATTGTAATGTCTCTTTGTCACTTTCGGAGAATACTTCCAACAAACAGTTCTTTTTTGCTTCGTTCCAAGTCATCACAACTAGGGTTTACAATCCCTTGATCCCGAGGATTTTCAATACCTGGTGAATCCAGGGACTAGAAAACATAATCCCGATATTTTTGTCATCAATAAAAGCGTTATTTATTTCCATTAATGTGTCGTCATTGAAACAATATGAAATTTTAAAAAGAATTGTATAAACAGACATATTTTTTTATTTCAATTAGATATCAGATCGCATTCGAACGAGACTGATACTCTCATATTTTATAATTTAAATCGAATATTTTCGCTCTTCATAAAAAGATAGTGACGTCAATTATTTCTAAATATTTTTAATGATATATTAATATGGCAAATCTTATATATAAAACCGAAACGGCGTATGTATGTATGTGGGTATGTAATTCCGTTTTGCATTGTTGTTGCAAGTTCAAACAAACGAATTGATTTCGCTCGCGAAAGTTTCGACGGTAAATTTGTTTCGTTATCAATGTGTGTGTAGAGACTCCAATTACTCGAGTATCGAGTAGTACATTTACAAAAATACTCGAGTACTCGAGTAGTTTCATATGAACCAAAATATCTTATATATAATACCGAAACGGCGTATGTATGTCTGTGGGTCTGTAATTCCCTTTTGCATTGTTGGTCATTAAGTTGCCAGTTGTTTTAACTTGGCCCGTCTGAATTTACGCGCCGAGGTGAACATAACCCCAAACTGGTCCGAGCGAAGCCGGGTTCGAATACTAGTATTTAATAAATATGAAAATTATCAACCATTAAAAAAAGATTCCAAATCCCGGGATCAAAATTTTGATTTGAGATTGAAACCCTAGTGGTGGGTTTCTGAGGGCGAAGTAGTACGATCGTAGAGCTCAGTGTTAAATCTAATATCAAATATTTTACGTATATGTTTTCATATATTTATGGAAATATGAAATGGGTAGGCTTTGTAAAAATTATATTCATTTAAAGTATTTTTTTAAATACATATGTTTATTAGTCTCACGACTTAAAAATACACAAGTAAATATCAGTTTTTATAATAATAAATCGGTGACTTATTTTTATCGGTTAATCATGACCTGGCATGCTGGCATTGACTGCTTTTTTTGACAAAGGTGTTTTACCAAAGATCGACAATTGGTTGGATGGCGGCTGAGACAAGTGGGTGAGTCTCGGAGTCTATGATAAGGGGCTCCACTGGTTCAAGGATCAATGGCTCTCTGTTGAATTCCATATCTAAATCGAGCATCTCACGGCTAACGTCACCGTTCATGAAACGCATTCTTGGGTCCTGGAGGCGCATTTCCATTGGTTCAAGTTCTCTCTCGTAAAGGTTGTCCATGGGCTGAAATAAAAACACAGAATTAGGTACATACTATACAATAAATAATGATCGATCATTATAAGCTGTCCGTTTAAAGAGGGCGTCAGTGTCACGAGGGTAACATTTTTTAACTAATTTACATGTCATTCTCGAAATGATTGATTTATAAATTCTTGCTTTTGACTTGCTGTCTTCCTAAAACTGTGGAATTTTGGAATAAACTCCCGTCCATTCTTACAATTAGTTTTTGAAGCATTTAATATCATATCTTTTTAAACAGTTACTTGTAACTTGTAGCTTGCTAGAACAGACACTTGAAAGTCATATATTTACTATTTAGGTTCTGAATTTTACCAACGGCCTTTTGGAACACTGGCGTACAAAGCAATCAAGTAGAATCACAGACAATTTTTGAATGTTTCATTCTGATCTTAAATATGAAAAACTGAGATTTTTACTTACGCGCATTGATTCAACGACGTATGGCATGTCCGGGAAAACTTCGATTCTTTCGTTTCTCAATGGCTCTTCAAGCCTGATGACTTCCCTTTCAAGAAAAATGGGCATTACTGGTCTGTTTTCAATCAAGGGCTCAAGAATGACTTCTCTTTCCAGGTCAGGGGTTTCTAATTCAATGATCTTTTCTCTGATGATTGGTTCATCTTGAATGATCTCCTGGTCGAGAACGGTTGGTGTCTCGATTACGACGATGTCTCGCTTTGATTGGATGTGGTCGATTTCATGGTTGATAAGGGGATCTACAATCGGCTCAATCGTGTTTGGAATTACTCCAGCGAACGACGAAGCGAAGCAGAAGGAGACGAAGAAGAAAGCCTGAAAGTGTCACAACATAAAAGTAATGATAATGCTGGAGTTACGTTATCCATTACCAAAGAGTTACACGCTGGACAAGACAGCAACAATTTTTGAAGAGTTATACGTTGCTAATGACAAAAAATCTGGCACATGACAAATACAAAACCATTCAATAGTTTTTTGAACAATCTGATATGATTTATTGACATTGACTAAGACAGGGGTTTCAAACCCTGTGCCCGTGGAGCTATTATCGTGCGCCCCTCCAAAATATCAAAATAAGAAAATACCCAATTTTTTCAGAATTGTATTTAATCTATTGAAATTATTTTATCAAAGTTTGCACAAAAATGTAATTGTGTGGTATTTTAATTATTTGTAAAGGGAAATTAAATAGTACAAGAATGCAACACATATGTTAAGCTTCCCGGGAAACTATGATAAAAAATAATAAATATGTACTAGGTAATTAAGATTTGTTTTTTAAAAAAATCTGGCCTACGCCTGTCACTATTCTCCTCGACCTCAAATGCGCCCGAAGTCGCAATAAGGTTAAGAACCCCTGCCATATACGGTATATTGTTAGGGAACACATTTTTTCATAAAATTGCGAATATAATTTACGCTATCAATGTGCAGCATATGCAATCCGCATATCCGAGTGCAGAATGTTTGTACGAGAACTGTTTGCTAGTAAGTTACATAACGCAAGGGTATAACGATAGTGGTAATACAGGACTAGTGGTTAACCAACACTATCGCTCCGTCCTGTTTTTTGGATTTTTCAGGGTGATTCGAAAATTTTAAATTAAAATGTATGGTACTTACGAAAAACTTCATGTTTGCTATTTTTATGAATAGTTAGAGACGAGTCAAAGAAGTGTTACTGTGAGACACTGAAATATCACTGAATATTGATTGAGAAAAAGAATCTCCTTATATACGAGAATATGATCATTTAGGAAAGAGTTTCGATTCTAAATTCGAATTTGAATCAAGATTCTTTCGCTGCCTATTAGGAATTGTTTTGCGTTATCAATTTTACATACTTCGGGCGTTTTGGAGATGATAGTAAACTCGAAGAGTATATGATTCATAATGCATTTTTAATTGACATCTGTGCTGTATATTCATTTGATACTTAAATAATATAACAGTGTCGTGGTCATCAAAAATAATGGAAGGGAACATTTGATCAAATTTGAATCGTTTAAATTTTGAACTTTTCCATGAGTTTTGTCGCTAACGACCCGGTTTTCTCCTTTCGGCATCTTCAGGCATGGATGTACTTAAACTGACGCGCAGTAAACAGTTTGTATCATTTATATATGTTACACTGAAAATATATTCTTCTCCAAGCTGTCATTGAACTTAAATTTGACAGCCCTATCTTCAGCCCAATGTTTATCTGTGTTTTTCTTTGGTTCTCTTTTTATGAAAAGGACTTGTACTTGCTGATTTTGTTTCATTGAAGCAAACCAAAATTTTAGGCCGGCAAATCATCGACTTGGGCCAATAATTTCCCTGATTGTGACCAGTGAAATCATGTTGTATACAAATCTTTTACTTGATACATTCTAACTGAGAATACACTGTAACATATACAAAAATAACATAATAAGTACATCACTAAGTTAAATTGCTTTTATAAATTTGAGTTTCAATGAATTCAGTGGGTTTATTTATAATTATCGGTATTTTTGAATGTAGTATCGCAAATACTAATTACCAGATAATAACATAGGAATATCTAAAATAAATGTAGAACATTCCATCGTTTTCAATTTAAGTAATGAAACATTTGCATAAAAAAAAAAATTCAAATACATAAATAAAACATACATTCACTTTTAAGGTGTTCACGGTATGTTCACAGTGGAATGGCATTATAATAAAAATGTTTTTTTTGTTGTACTTATTCCACATTAAATTTATTACTTCAGGACCGGTTTCGCTCACGGTGAGTCCATCAGTTGATAATGCTCCCATCAGTGGATCAGTTGATGAATAATCTTTTAAAATTTTTATGCAAACATAGTTTATCGTACGACTTTACTTCTGATTTTCATCAGGAGTATCAGGACTGATCTCGCTCACCGTGAGCATTGACCCCGTGTCTTAGGTAAGCGACGCGAACCGGCAAGAGAAATTAGGCGAATCCAGTCAATTTAAAACGTAGTTGATCAAAGGTCTTATGTGCCATCGCTCGGCCAGACGCAATTAACGCTCTGGTGAGCTTGGACCGTTTCATATTTTCATGATTCGCGTATCAGGACTGACATATGCCGTCCTGACCGGACCGCTTCGCCTACGTATGACACTTGCATGGGCGAGGACCGTTTGATATTTTAAAACTCTGCCGCTTTCAAACGGATTCGCCAGATTGCCCATAAGACGCGCAGGTCATTTGAGTCACCAGTCACAAGGGCTGTTCGCGTATTACTTGAACTGACCTAATGTTTATAACAAGGGTAGGGAAATACAATCTTATATGGGGCGGCCAAACGTCGGCACTGATAATAATTATTTACGTGTAATTATTGGCATATTTTTATCGCAGCACACCTTCAATCTATCAGTCGAATTGAGCGAATTTTAGCAGGTGGCACGTAAACTCATTATAATTTCGAGTAAGGGAGAAACAATATAAAAAAGTAGCTTTGCCGTCGAAATATATTGATAATAATGAAACTCTTATTTTTTGAGTAGTTAATTAATATTGCAATGGTTGGCAAACTTAGCGAGCAAAGCCAGGACTGTGGAGTCGGAGTCGTGGAGTTTGGGCTTTTTGGCCGGAGTCGGAGTCGGAAATTTTGAACTTTTTATTTTTGCATATAATATGTCAAATTTGGTTATTGGCCGGATTGCTAGGGTTGATATATAATTAAATACACATCAATAGGAAAATTAGGCAAAAAGAGTGACGAAATTCAACTTATTTAGTCGGAGTCGGAGTCGTGTTTTTGGTCAATGTCGGAGTCGGAGTCGAACTTTTTTGTGATAGTTGTAGAACGCCCCTGGTGTCGACCTTATGAAAGTACCAGTACCAATTAGCTAACAATTAACTAATGTATGATCACGGTCCACGGATAAATTCACTACTTTAATTTTCAAGTTAATATTTATTTAGATATTTAAAGTGTTCAGTGAAGACCGATTATAATAATAAATTTATATAGTAATGCCAACAATTTTACGATATCAAATTAGAATCTTTTCAATTTTGTTCTTTTCCATGAGCTAAAGGTCGAGTTTCACCTTTCAGCATCTTCATGCATTTCAAGAGCACGGATGAGCATGAGTATAGTCAGTGGTGTTGTGGGGCCAGTTCGGGCCAGCTCGACGACCTGGCACCTAAAAATGAGCCAGGGTGCCGCCCTGCCACCTTGTAACATAGTATTTGGGTCTTTTTATAAGGACGCTTAGTTTTGAAATGTAAATAAAACAAGTTGTTTGTGAGATTTCGACTAAATTTTAATTTCATTTGTAAGTATATTTTACGACATTAAATATGGAATATAGCATCAAATGTCTGCCAATATCCATTCATTATAAAATGGGCCATGTCGCTAAAGTTGACTTTTTTGACAAATTTGGGTAAACTTCCAACTGCTCCAGAACCCAATCAGGCGTTGTCTGTGGTCGTTTACCTGAAGTTCCTTGGTTAGTTGGATTTTATACGGGTGCAGACATAAGGCCCGATTCAAAATTCGCCAAGTTGAAGTCGCAGAAAAGCCAAGTTCTTGTGAACAACGAGAAATAAGCTGCCTTGGGTTTTCCTGTACACTTTCACACATAGCAGCAATGTTTTCACCAGATATCGTATTTTGATGACGTACAGGTAGGTGTTGGCCGATTATTTACCAAACTGGTTGACTCAAATTTGGCCACTAAAAAATGAATAATCTACTCAGCAGGACAAAGTAACATATTTTGAGCGTCCCTATTGAATTACCCTTTACATATATTCAATTTTTTATTTTTTTTTAAACCATGTCCGCTCCCAACTTGGAGCATATGGACTCCTCACGGAGTTTATCTCAACATATGTTTTTCTACCAGAACTGCTTGTTACTCAGATGCTCAACTTATATTTTTCGAAGAGAGTAGGGATGGAAAGGATACGAGGACTAAGACAGGACTAGTGATTAGCTAATCGCTGTCACTATGCGTCGCTCTTTGGGATCGGAATGGTGGGAATGGATTTTCAAGCACCCATGCCTTTGAACAGATTTATTGACTGAAAAAATCCGCTCATACCGGGAATCGAACCCGGGCGGTCCGGCACGCTAGCCAACAACGTTTACTGATATTCAAAATACTGATCATAAAATTTTAAAGCATTATATCAAAATTTATCTAACGTTTTTGTAGTTTTATCATCAAGTGCAATGTAGATGGAAAACTGTTTTTAATTAATTAATTGATAAAAATAATTATCGGTTAATGTTATACTTGAAATCATACAAACAATACATTTAACTTCTTTACGACTGTCAATATCAGCCTCGTATTATTGCGATATGGATTATGTAAAAAATCAGTATTGATCTTTTCATCTGGTGTTGCACTCCCTTGTGTATTGTGACTAGGGACTCCAATTACTCGTCATCTCAACTACTCGAGTATCGAGTATTAAAATGTAAAAATACTCGAGTAGTTTCAGATGTACCAAAATATATACTATTAACATTTAAATAATAAGTATAAATAAATAAGCTTATTTAATTTCATTGATAAATTTAATTCATTTTAATGCACTTAACGTAACACATATTTTTAAAATATCAGAGACTTAAATGTTTCAAATTTAAGATTTGTTCGAATTTTAGTTATAATTATTCCTGTAGTTGAAAAAACTCTCTCGGTAGCAGAGGACGTTGGTTTTATCGTTAGCAATGAATTGAATTGTGTATGTAATTTATATGTAATGTATAAAATATACGTAGTACAATAGTTATTACTTTTTTATCAATTAGTTTTCAATTAGCTTACCTTATATTGATTATAAAAATCCAGGCAATCATAAAACACAGAAACTTTCAGTAATTGGGTTGTCAAATTATTTTAGAATAATTATGTTTCAAATAATGAAACGAATTTTACAAAAAGGTTAATATTTGGGAAAAAGTCTGTGGCCATATATTATTGTGCATAAAAAAAGTTTCGGTCCGATTCGCTCACTGAAATCACCGTCAATAGGGTGTAACAACATTCCACAGATGAATGCAATAAAGATCCAGACCCGAATTGGAAGTAAAAGCTTCTCGATAATTATTTGAAAGTTATAACGAATTATTTCAATTAAAATTTTAAATTTGCGTTTTAAAATTCCGAAAAAAATATTAATATCTCAAATAATTAAAAATTTTCTTCTCAGATTTACGGATAACAGAAAAAATATGTTTTTTTTTGTACGTCATTAATGGTTTTTGAAGCTTATTGAAAAAAGCCTAATTTAATTCACAATAAATCAACACTCAAAGTGTTAAAATTTGCATTATAAATTTGTTTATCTACGAGATTAATATACATATGCACTTTGCTTCTTACATGTTTTGCTTTGCTTTGCCGTTTCACACCACCAATAATATTATTTAACATTTATCGGAATAAACTAATAATTTAACACAACTAATATATTAATATAAAATTAAAAAAAAAAAAAAAATTATATTAAAATGAACTTCCACAAAGTTACCGCCGAAACCATCGAAAAAACTAATATATTAATTAAAAATTAACCTTCAATTCACCCCTGATACGTGGCTGTTATAAATTTCTAAGAAATATGAAATAACGAGTAAAGGAATATGTAAACATTTTGAATTTATTATGTCAGCTGAATCTCTGCCGTCAAAAGATTTTTTTTAATTTAGTTTTTGTCATCATAGACGTCGCCATCTGTTCGATCTTAATTTCTCTGATGGAATAGTAAAATTTATAAACAGGGCAACTAAAACTGTAACAGGGATGGTTAACTTTTTACAGCGAGTAAGTCACTGATTACCAGTGATAGCATGCAAAATTCTCCGAATTTATTTTGTCACATCTGCAACTACAATAAAACGGAGAACCGTTTAAAAATATTTCCTGATCCACGTTTTCAGCAATGCAATGGTAAAATATTGTATATATTTTTTAAATAATAAAATAAAATTTGGATAGAGATGTTTTCGACGGTTTCGGCAGTAACTTTGTGAAGTTCATTTTAATATAGAATTTAAAATAACTTTGATTATACCACGTATCGTGTAACTAACCGTGACACGTGTTTCGCCTCTTTCAGAGGCATCTTCAGACTTACTATCGCAAAGTTTGCTTGAGTAATGAATGCCTCTGAAAGAGGCAAAACACGTGTCACGGTTAGTTACACGATACGTGGAATAATCAAAGTTATTTTAAATTTTATACTGGAAAGAGATGTTCATAAGCGACAATCGAGTATTACTCGAGTGTTTTTCAAAATACTCGAGTATCGAGTACTTGAAAAATGGACGAGTATACTCGAGTATCGAGTACTCGATACTCGAATTGGAGTCTCTAATTGTGACTCTTCAATCTGTAGCTATCGAAGCAAACTTGTGTGTTTAATTGAGGATAGTTTTTGGAATGAAGCAGGTGATGATTTATTTTATTTCGGTTATGTTTAACCTTTTAAAGTCCTACTGGACCAGTAATTATGTTGCACTTCGCTTCGGATTACACTGATTTATGATAATAGTTATCAACATATGAATATTAGCCATAAATAATGTCATTGATATACCGATCCATAATTTTATTTTCGGTTTCGTTAAATATTTTTGTCATAATGAGGAATATCCACGTTACAAGGTTGACTCTTGGGAAATGCGGTAATGCAGCAAACTTGTGTGTTCAATTGGGGATAGTTTTAGAAATGAAACAGGTGACTATTTATTTTATCTCGGTCAAATTAAATGTATTTCTGTATTATAAATTAATAATGTAGATAAATCTTCAATATTTTGCTACCGACGGTTGCAGCTCAGCAAAAATTTCTCTATGCAGGCTGTGAACTACGCATATCATGTAGCCGTATAGAACTGAAATAAATGGAAGAAAATATCATTAATTGGTAATTTTATAGTAAGTCATCTGTATCTTAGAAATTCCTCCACAGGAGAGGCGATAGATGCCACTCTGTGACAGTGATTATACGCGATCTTTTCTGTTTATTAAAGTTTTACCTTAATTATTTACGATTAAAAACGTGGGTTCACTCATTCATGCATGATATAGTATTGGACCCAGCGCATCATTTGAGTTAAACAAAATATGACAAAGTCATGCTGGCGTCATCAAATGTCATCATCGAAGGCAGGACTGCAAATCTTTCCAGGATCTTACCTTAAAATATTTCTGTGAGTCCTTCGCGTAAGGTTTCCAATTATCTGACCCAAATCATAATCGCAATCGCCCAGTGGACCGTTTCATATTTCGATACACCGCTGTTGTCATTTTCAAGCGAGCCCATATAATTTTAACCGTTCTAAAGCTAACGGCACACCGGTGTGTCGCAAAGAAAAAAGCTTAAACTTTTCGTTTTAATAGTTTTCTTAAAGATATTCCACTAAAAGCGTATAGAGGTTATCGGGGCTGTCAAAACTTTTGATAAAATATTCACAATATTAAAGATACTATTATTTTGCATGTATATATGTTTCAAACCAATAGAATAAATACAAATTATTCATAAAATAATACGAAAAATTCAAAAAAATCATTTTATGATAGCCAATCGGGGTGCAAAATTGACCTAATATTATAAGCTGTTTGTGACAACCCTTATCGAGGATTCGTTAATACGCTCGAAAAGCCATGTGGTATTGTAATTAAGATGGGATTGCTTTCATAAGTGATCAAAGACATCTAAGCCCTTTTAATTTTTGAAAAAGTCGTAGCGTACAGGGCAAAAAGTTGGGAATTCTTCTAGCTGGTAACAGGTTAAAGAGACTTTGAATTATCAATTTTACAAAAAGTGCATGCTTTCACGTATTTGGTAAACCATCTGATTCATATACTCACCAAAAGTAAACAAAATGGCGATGAACGATGTCAAAGCTGCTCCAATGAATCCTTGGACCATCACCATTATGACATTGACAATTCCACCAAAGAAATATATCAGTGACGTAATTGTTGACAGTATAACCCAAGAGCGAATTAACTTGAGAGCTCTCTATAAAAATAATAAAACATATCATTTGCCGAAAGATTAACTGCATTAAAAATAATAGACTTCAAAAAGACAACAAGTTTAAATAAAAAAATTAAAGCTTGAAGTACAGTGGAGCCCCGATCTAACGTTCTCGCATTAATCGTTTCCCCGCGTGGCTCATTAATTTTCTATAGTCCCGGCGAAGCACCCATAAGATTTTTTTTTAAATATCCCACGTTAATCGTTCCCCGATATATCGATTTCCTCGATTTATCGTCTAAAAATTATGGTCCCGTCTCAAATATTATCCCGATTGACCGCTTTTATTGAATATTTCGCATAAGCACATTCGACGCTATCCAATCGGTTCGTAGAAAAAAACTGAGACTGAAAATGTGCAATTGTTGTGCAACGATTCATGGTCATAATGTTTCCGGTGATTACTAAGCCTCCCTGTCTTCTGTAGAAAAAGATGGCGAAAAACGCAATAATGAACCTGGAATGACATTTACAGAAGCGTTATTGGCCTTTTTAGGCATTTTTCAACTACAAGAATTATAGATGAATCTGTTAGAAAAATATGCGAATTTGAAGGGTCTTTGTTAAAATTAAACTGCCAAACTGCAAAGAAGCAACGTAGTATTAAGGACTTTAAAAAAAATGAATTTTACAGGTATAATAAGTCTAATAAATAAATCAGTTTTATTAACATTCCCGTATTCGTCCTTTTTCGCATTTATCGTTTGTTTTTTATGGTCCCTTGAAAAACGTGGAATCGTGGTTTCACTGTATATAAAAGAGGTTAAAGAAACAATAGTTTTTTACGTTGTTACGCCCTTTTGACACAATATTCATGATATCATTACAAACCTTATGGACACCCACAATGAGACACACAGAGATAATAGCTGTCACGATCCCGTTGATGATTAATAAGATGGCGGTACCTAAGCCACCAACTGAGACCTCAGAGGAAACATTGCCATTTATAGCCGTGGAAATGGCTGATACTGTTAAGAGAATCCCACCAATCTAAAAATTAGTGAAATTATTTATAATAATACAAGTAACAATGCAAGGATTAGTTGACAACCTTTACAAATGGTGTCTTAAAAGTTGCACGATACAATATTTTTTTAAACATTAAAATAAGAACAATATCGCCGTTTCCGTAGCGAAGTTTTGAAACAATGTATTAAATTTGCCATAATGTAGATGGCGTTGATAACATATTAAGATCTAAGCACATATGTATGATTAATATTTAAAATCTTAAATGATCAATTAATAATACTGACTAGGTCCAACCACCCGATGATAAGCGATCCTGTCTCCAGACTGCATCCGCAACAGCAAGTGTTTACTTGGGGAATACGCATGTTGTCAGTTTTTGGTGCAGCGAATGATTGAAATGACAGTCCACAACCTTAGAAGAAATAGCCAGATATATTAACACCATAACGCTATGTATTAACTATTCATATTTACAAAGTGAAACTTTAGAGTACCGTAAAACGGTGTGAATAGAGACACTTTTTACCCTTCACGACTATGTATCTTCATACCTGTGCCACATAATTCAAATATGAATGGCTTGAAACTTGTTTCTAAGGTCCTACTACACATTCATGACAATATTTTTCAAATATTCACTATCGTTATTAAGACACAGTCAATTTTGTTCGATGTCTCTATTCACATTGAATCGGGGAGAATAGAGACGAGAGAGGGTAAATCGAGACTTGGCAGGTGAATAGAGACAAAAATTTTGAATAGAGTGTAATCATTGGGATATATGAACCTCTATTCTATGCGAGTATATTCTTTCCGTTTTACGGTACTTACTAACCAAAAAAAAACTGATTGATTTTAATTTTCGTGCAATAAAAGAGAAGATTATAAGGGGTCAAAAAGTAAGGATGCACAGGCATCGAATTTAAACACGTTTGTTAAAATTTTGGACAGTCATTTACTTGGTTTGATTTTGACATTCGAGAGATACTATTATAGGCATTGTGAAGAATTATATAAATAGTAAAATATACTACGGTAAGAAAAATAACAATGTATTTTAGTTCTACATAAATTGTATATATTTGTTGATAGCTATTTCGGCTTACGCCTTCGTCAGAACTAAGTTCTAGTAATAGTTCTAAGTTCTAAGTTCTAGTAATAGTAACTAATAGTTCTAACGAAGGCGTAAGCCGAAATAGCTATCAACAAATATATAAAATTTATGTAGAACTAAAATTCATTGTTATTTTTCTTACCGTATTATAATCGAGTTCTACCAAGTAAATGATTACTCAATCAATAAGTAAAATATACATTGAATACTTAGTAATGTTGTGTTCAATCCTTGTTTTTGTCTCTATTCACCCCGTTTTACGGTACTCGCTTAAAAACAATGTCGAAGGCCACAGTGACAGGCGTAAATGTTGGCGAGACTTGCTTTATAATCAAAGGTTGCCGCAATGGCTTTAACGACGGCGCCGTCTGAGAAGCCGAAGCGCAGCGTAAATGCCAAAGTCAAATCAGTTTGAGCAGCGCTTGCTTCGTTGTATTACAAATTGTTTACGTTATGACGCTGCGATTCGATTTCTCAGACGGCGTCATCGTTAAAGCCATTGCGGCAACCTTTGATTATGAAGCAAGTCTCGCCAAGCTTCGCTGACATTTACGCTCGTCACTGTGGCCATAGCCTATGAGAACATTTAAAATAATGCGGCATCTTAATAAGAAATCATATTTATTTCTTCAAAATTACGCATCGTTATAGCATACAATATACGGACTGCTTCATTCAATACATAAACTGATGTGGGGTATCAACCATTTTGGTTCATTTGATAAGAATTTTAATTGGAATACAAGAAATCCAACTGACAATTTAAGCATTTTTTATAATTTATACGACCTTAGATAGAGTTCAAAAGTCAGAAACACATTAAAACCCCGTAGTATATTGTATTACAAATAGATAGTGTAAATTCATCAATGATTCAAAAACAAGAATTTGGTTTCGGACCACGCTGTAAACTGTTTGATAACTTTTAGAGTGTATATTATCATTAGAATTAAAATGAAGAATACGAATTTTGTTCAGACTTAAAATTTTGGCATTATAATACAAATAATAACAAATTTTTAGTACCTACTCATTCAACATAAAATTTATTGGATCAGTACCGGTTTCGCTCATGGCGAGCATCATCAACTGATTCAATAAATAATGCTCGCCATGAGCGAAACCGGTACCGATCCAATAAATTTTATGTGGAATAATTACTAAAATGAATCTCCTTTTTAATGTGTTCTGTAAAATATTCTATTTAAAAGATTATATTAATAAAAAATCATTGTAATTAAATCTTTTGTTTATACATATTATAGACTCTTCGACGATGTTTTTGTCCTTTATGAATTGGCACTAAAATATAAATTTATAATAAAATGATTTGTGTGAGATTCCACCATTTATGTTGCAAAATAATTAGTTATCTCCATAAAGTTTGATTACTCCGATAACCTTATTTTTTCGACCAATATATAACTTATTTCGAATGTAAACGTCATACAATCATTCATATTTATAACTTTTAATTTTTGATACTTATATAATGAGAATGTAATGATTCAAAATCTTATACGAATATAATATTTTGACTACTGAATTAATATCGCCACCAGGTTTGCACGCGGTGAGGAAGAGTTTGAAATAAGACGTTATTCAAATTGCGAGCAATTTATTTTGTGGCGAAATGATGGGAGAAGGTTGGCTAGTTCACAAAAGAATATGGCGTCGTTTATGTTTATTAAACCGTTCCAAATGGATTAATTATTAAGAATACCGTAAAACGGGGTGAATAGAGACACTTTTTACCCTTCACGACTATGTATCTTCACACCTGCGCCACATAATTAAAATATGAATGGCTTGAAACGTACTTCTATGGTTCTACTACACATTCATGACAATATTTTTCACTATCGTATTAAGTCACAGTCAATTTTGATAGATTTGTCGCTATTCACATTGAATCGGGGTGGATAGAGATAAGAGAGGGTAAATCGAGACTTTGTATGTGAATAGAGACAAAAATACAGATTGTAATGATTGGAATATAATATAATTATGAACCTCTATTCCATACGAGTCTTTATTCATTCCGTTTTACGGTACTTACTAACCAAAAAACCTGATTGATTTTAATTTTTGTGCAATAAAAGATAAGTTTATAAGGGGTAAAAAAGTAAGGATGCACAGGCATCGATCTTAAACACGTTTGTTTCACTTTTGGCCAATCATTTAGATGGTTTGATTTTGTCACCTGAGAAACAGTATTATAGTCATTGTAAAGAATTATATATAAACAGTAAAAAATACATTGGATACTTAGTAAAGTTGTGCTAAAGTTCAATCCTTGTTTTTGTCTCTATTCACCCCGTTTTACGGTACACGCTTAAAAACACTGTCGAAATGCCTCATAATGTGACCATATGCTCCACATTGGGAGAGGGCATGGTTTAAAAAATAAATGTTAATGACGTATATTATTAATTTATGCTTCTCTCATTTGTGAATCTTTAAGATATTTTAAGCATTATTTATAAATCAGGTCGTTAATTCATCAATTATCAGTGTGGGCGACAACCTGGGACACGTGCGCAGATTAAAGGGAACATTGCTGATCACTGTAATTTACCAAATTAGGCACTCAATTTTCCTAAAAACTCCTGCTATAACAAACTGACTCGCATCTTCTCTGTTGTCAAAAAAGTGTGATGTAATTTTGCACTATTAATTAAAACGAAATCATGCAATGGAATGGAACAGTATGCAGACGATGGCATCGAAAAAAGGAAAATACAATAGATTGCATTAAAGTTCAAGATTTTAAAGAGATAGTTATATGTATCAAACCGTCAGATATAATATCTTAATGATTCAAATTCGATAGCGTAAATAAATAAGTTTATATTATTATTATTTAAGGTTATTACGCAAATTACGCAATCAACAGAAACAAAAGAATCGTAAAAATAAAAAAAATGATGTTACGATTCCAAATTCAAAAGATATATTTCAAATAAAAAATAAATATTTACGCAATATCAATGCCCGGTGGTCGATTCAAAACTGATTTGAAAATATGTCTCCTTAAAAACATTATCTTTATTGTTTTAACACATTAACAACTGTTATAAGCCAACATAGTAAATGATAATAAAAATGTATTATTTAAGGTTTTTTTTAAACTGGAATCAATTGGAATAGCTAATGAAATGTGCGTGAATATTATCAAACTATTAAGTCAATGACTGGAATAACGCTTCATAGGCTTAATTTATAATACCATATTTTCATCTAATCTCCGATTTATTAAATAATCAGCGTCACTGCAATATAAATTGTTTTTGTTTTTACATAAAAATAGCATATTTGATTTATGACTAAAAAAACGTTTTTGACTATATTCTAAAGAACTTGATTCTTTTATTACATGTTTTTAATGTACACTGTACAGATTTGAAATATCACGATCTATAAAGTCAGACTAATATTGGTGCAGTAATAATTTTGATTTTAAAATTCTATAAAAATAATTATCACACTTTGTTATTCTCTTTATTATTGAGAGTTGAAAACTGAATAAAAATATTTGTTAATTACAAGCTATGATTTTTTTTCATTTTTTGTGACATACGAAACCATTATTATGCAAACATAAAAACAAAAATATCTTGTTTTAAAAGAATAGTCATGGAAATGGTAATTAAATTGTTTAGTAATGGACCCTATCTCAAATATTTTTATGTCCTCTTAATCTTTTTTACACAGTATTTTAGCGAAGTTATTTTCTAAAACTACTACTCAAACCTAATTAGTTACATCTGATTATCAATAGATATCCCTATTAAAAATCTTCAGCGTTATTCATGAATATCAGCAGTAAAATTTGGTTTTATGTTGACAAATTTTATCAATAACTAACAAAATAATATTTAATACAATAGTAACGGCCACAAAACATAAAGTTGGATTTTTAAATGTATTACGTGGAAAGAGGCATCTGTTGTAAGTTAGATGAGACTTTTATCGGACGTTTTTGTAAAATCAATCAATTATTGTTCAATGACTATTAATTGACTAGTATTTTTATTACCTTTTCATCAAAAATGTATCTTCCAAAAACAATATAACATTTTTTTGAGGTACCATTTTATTTATATATGAAACTGCCGACGCAGATATTATTTTTTCTTTGTTTACGGGCTACTGTACGTACTGAAAACATCCTATTTTGTAATGGTTATCTTACAAAATAGCATGTTATGAAAAAAGGAACATTCAACTGTCACCATTTTTAGAAACCTTGTAGTCACAATTTTTCATATTAACAGTTTTATGAAAATATACTGAAAAATAATAAATCATACAATCATATCCATTCCCTACGAGAAGCATCTATAAAAATCTTGTTCATTGAATATTAGTTGAAAGCAGCCAGTGAGTACTTGGAAAAATTGAGTAGGTATCAAATAATTGTAAAATTACTAGTTGTTTCTAGTTTAATAATAAAAAAATATAAAACTGGCTAAAAGAAATTTTCTGATTTAGATAGAAAAAATAAATTGGGAATGAGTATTTTCATTCTGGAATCCTAACTCTTGATCCCAATAACAAGAATACGTAAATTCAATTACATTAACCATTCCACTACGTGAATTGTGATCAAGTAACAATAATAAAAAGTATACCTTGCGCCTACGTATAGTGCCTTTGCTTTGTTTAAATTCATTCGTATTTTTTTGATACAATTTAATGCACTACCAACATTATCTTTGACGTGACAGCGAATGTTTGTACGTGGCCGCTGAACGTGTCGGTAAATACGGGATCTAGTGTGTTACTTTTGATCTGTACAGTCTACGCGCAGTTCTCTGTGGCCGTTTGCCAACTAATATATTGTAATTTATCTGACATAAAGTTTATTTGACTTCATAAACAATGGATCAGATCTTAAAATTCGTTGAACCTGGACGGCAATTCTCCAAAAATTCAATCCGATTGGTAAAACGCTGCACAAAACCCGACAGAAAAGGTGAGTTTAAATTATTTTCAAATTGTTCATTTCCACAACTTTTGACATTATAATTGCCGTTAACAAACAATTATCAATTACTTCTCTAAATCTTTTAAGTCATCTTCGTTCATTTAGAGTATTTTCGTATTAATTATTTACCATCTGGATCCAACTTGAACAAAATTGACCTGCGAAACAATCAATCAATTGAGGTAACCTATTACGGAATAACTATTAAGGATTAACCTTCGAATCAGTAAAGTATTCTTTTAAATATAAACTTCGCCCAAAACAAACGTTTCTGGCGCAAAATATGTTTTCAAAACCTTATCAATATAAAAATTCTCCAATTTATCAAAGAACTAATTTTGCTGTTTTCAATCTTAAAGTTTTTATGTTCTGTTCTTTTTTTAAAACCATATAACTTTCTAACGACGAAAACTGCCGTTTCTTTTTTATATTTCCCAATTTCGCCACAATTGTGAAGGTATTTCGCTTCTAGTTGCTCTGTCACCCAACTTTCACTCTCAATTCATAATACTGTATTTTAACTACAGTAGAGTTTGTTGCAAAACTTCACGAAAATGTCAATAGAACCATTATTCTTCTATTGTAGCCTATGTTTAAGATGTCATAGATGAATCTATCCACAAACTACTGTGCATTGAAAATTTTATCGTCTTGGTCATTGTTCCAAATTCAAATTATATGGTACTTTTATTTCAATCAAAAGATGGTGTAGTTGTTAACTTCGCAGATGTTTCAGTAACACACTCGCCGTGCAATATATTTTACCCAATATTCACAAATTCCCATTTTGTACCATGGATTGGAAAAAGAAAATCTGCAATGTTTCATCGTAAATAACATTAAATTTTTTGTCTACCAGAAAGTATATGCTATCCCTATAAATATAGCTGAAAGTAAACCACATAATTTTTTTACCATGTCCGTTCCCAGCATCAAGTATCTCATCCCTCACGGAGTTTAACTCTTATTTTTCTCTGAAAAATATTTGTTACTCAACCTCTCTTTTTCGAAGAGAGTAGGGATTGAAAGGATACAAGGACTAGGACAAAATTAGTGGTTAGCTAATTGCTCTCGGAAGAGTGGGAAGCGATTTTTAACAACACAAACACCCTTTGCCTTTGAACAAAATCAATTAATCAACTGAAAAAAAGGGACTCGAACCCGGGCAGTCTATCATGGAAGCCCACAACGTTAAGCACTGCACCGTGGACCGAGCACATACATAATGAATTCATAAGCTTTTAGTTCTTGATTTTTGTATTCCTCAAATGTAACATAATGTTTAAGATTCCATTCTATGGATAACACTTGCGATGCCTTTATAATAACTCGTGACATTTTTCTTTCCGCAGAATTCCAGAAGATCGCCATCGCTACCGCAATCGGATTCTGCATCATGGGCTTCATTGGATTCTTCGTCAAGCTGATTCACATTCCTATCAACAATATCATTGTCGGTTCATAAGCATCCACTCGACCCTCGCATTCATACTCTCTAGTTAATTATTTATGTTAAATTACATTATAATAAAAAAAAAAACAGTATATTTTTTGCGTATACACTATGTTTCAAATAAATTAATATTATGGTGAAAATTTAAATGTTTGTTTTATTATTGTAACACCCATTTTCTTCCAACTCAAATTTAAAATTCAAACCGTTTGCAATATTGGCAGTTGGGTTTGAATAGGTTGAAAAATGTGCACTGAAACACAGAACCAGATTACACAATATACATTGAGATTAAATATGAAGGAATATAAGCTTGATTGGTTTTAAAATGAATTATATTAAATTATTATTCATATTGAGTTGTGTAATGCAAGTCTGATCTTAAGACTATACATATATCAATTCCAAATATTCCTTCTCCCATTGACATGCTCACATTCAATAGTTTGAATACTCGAAGAGAAATGTACCTGGCCAAATATTTCTTTCGGCTTTTCCGAGGCCAAAAGGAGAATGTTAAATTGAATGTTTTGAAAATTTTTTGAGGAATCGTGAACATGAGTTTTTTGTTCTTTCAAGGATTAGAACCAGCCTGCCAATGGGGATGTTACTGGGATGAGCTTAAGTGATTATTAACGGAATTGCTTTGGATGTCGACATATTTCACATGGATGTGAGTGAGTTCAGATGAGTACTTTTTGATTGTATGGAGGATAAAGCACAACATTTGCAATGCTTTGTTGCAAGTAATCTTAATGTGATTATTAAATGAAAGTTTGCTCTCAAATGGTATACCAAGATATTTTGACTGATGATATCCGCAAGAGAATTCGGCCATTCATTGAAAGCGAAAGAGTAACACTGAGGATTAAAAGATATAGATGATATCCATAAGGCCGATTGTCAGTATTTGAATATGGGGAAACCCCTGACCCATCGTTCTAATATTTATAATTATTTGGAGAATAAGAACAATGTTCATTCATCGTTTTCCACGAATATTTGCTGTCCAATTCATGACTCCTAACCTCGGAAGATGAGGTTTGTGGTAATCACCGGTACTAATAATATGTTACGTTATGTATCAAAGAGACATATCAATAGGAGAAGTGAATACAAGGATAGTTCAATACGTTTCAATTAAAATCACTTTCTTGTTCATAGCTACTAAGCCTTTAAGCAACACATTAGAAAAATGACTATTTTATATTTAAAAAATATATCAGAAAACCAAAGTATCGCCTCTAATGAAATAAATAATAGTGATAAAGCATTTGGTATATGTTAAAAATAGGTAACGTTGATAACTGGTCAAACCTGTTTTATTTGCTTTCCTGAAAATTAAGTGAGTTAGGTATCCTGTTTCTGAAGATCCTAGATATGAGCAGATCAGAACAGTAATAAGAGAATTCAAATTTCTAATGAGACAAGGAATCATTCTTCAAGTTATTGATGATACAATCCGATTAGTGTTTGTTATAGTTGACAGGTCTATATACTCTACATTGGCAGTGGACATGGTTTCAAAAATGCTCCATGTTTTACTTTCTTCCTCTTCGATATCAAATAAAAACTTCAATTATTATAAATAAGGTTTAATTACATATTTTTTTTAACAACGTGAATATAAAATGCAGGGTCTTTGATATCTTTCAAATCTTTGAAGTCTCCGTATACATCATAGTTTGCTTTCTTTCCGAACGTGTCTTGGAGCATCTTTTTGAAGGCTTCGAACTTGTGCGGGTAATATGAAAGACGGAATTCACTGAAAGCACAAACATACATTTTTATTAAAGAAAAAGGCATAAATAAACATAATAAATAAGAGAAAGTCCTTGATTTCACGAAAGAAAGTCGGACTCCAATCGGAAAAGGTCTTCAAGTCTAATGACTGAATCAAGTAAGTGACAGAAGGAAAATACGGGGCTAGTCGAATATAGTAACATTCACCTGAATTTGTTAAGTTGTAACTGTAAATTTCTTGACACAAGAATTTAGAGATTTTGTGCCACATATACATAAGTATGTAGTATTTTCTGTTATTATTTCGTAACTATGTCTGTACATTTATGAAACAAATGAAAACACCCTTTCATAAAACAAGTTGGCAGTCACTTATTAAAAAAAGGTGTACTTAAATAAATGTTTTATTTTTATTTTTGAAGGAAATCCATGGTCTGTCTGTCTAAAAGCTGCATTGGGAATGACTTAATCCTTATTAAACGGATCGATGTATATGCGACAACCTATTGCAAATTAATACATGCATTTGGCAATCTTTTAAAGAATTTGAAATGAGTAAATTAGTGTATTTATATTGATATTGATTATTGCTTGAATATAAATATAGGTTCAGTGCACCATTACACCATTATAAAGTCTTAAGTAGAAACAAAACACTTTTCAACAATTTCCTCTTTAAGTATTTCAGTAAACAAACTGTTTCTACAGCATATTAAATGTTAAATAAAAAATCCGCTGTGTTAGTAATTAACTTACCTCACGCTTCCATTTTCTGTATTTTCTCCATATCGTAAATCAGATGTATCAATGGCATATTCTAAGGTTACTAATCGAGACTCTCCGCTCACCATTAAAACGGATGTTTTAATATCGGTTGTGTGTTGACTCTGAAAAAGGTTTAATCTCAGATTATTATAAAATTCAACATGCATATTTTCATTTTAGAAAATCTACTGAAAAAAAACCACAAGAATTCATTTGCGGAATACGTATATGAAGAAAAATAAAATATTTCCTAGGATTCAGTGCTTTTTTCCTATGTGTATTTTTTATCTACTGAAAGATTCCAGACTAATTTGTTGTCAACCCTAGTGTGAATGAAATAGTAAAAATAAATTGGGCACAGCTGAATAGCTTGCCAATTTTAAATGAGTTATTTAATCTTCCTAACTCACCCTTATTATATCTTTTTAGATAAATATCATAAATTTTAAATTCAAACAATAGCAATAAATCAATTCTTTTAAATAAGTAGGTATTTATACCATACGATTAGCTGGTAATTAATTTTTACGATACCACATTTAAAATATCTGATAATTATAATTTACCCACACAATTCATTGAAACTCAATAACATCAAAACTTTGGTTAATTCATCCAGATTACGATAATTACAATTAAACTAAACAACTAACTTTTATCCTAATCTATAAGCAATATGAACTATTTAATACGCGTCAGTTCCAGTTTACTCCTGCACTTGAAATGTCTGAAAATGCCAAAAGGTAAAAACCAGCTCGGTAAGCGACAAAACTCGTGGAAAAGTATAATCAAAGTTATTTTCAATTTAATTTTAAAAGGAATTTCCACAAAGTTACCGCCGAAACCATTGAAAGTATGAATAATTTAGTTTGAATTGTAGATTCATTGTAAATTGAACATGGAAAAGGACTTTCAATGACAACAAATGTGAAAAGTATGAAATTCTTTGAGGCCCCAATTTAAAATATAAAATAATTTATGTTTTCCTTAAAGTGTGGTCCACGGTAAGTACCTGCTATTCCGTAAGGGCCTGACTAAAGCTATATTGATGTTATACTAAGACATTGTTTATGATGAAGAAGAGTTGTTTGCTGGTAGCTTAGAACTTATAGGATAAACGCTTTGCTATTTCATGAAGCAGTGCAACAGGTAAAATAAAATGATGATGAGATGCCGGACATGCTTTCAGGATTTAACAAGCTAAAATAAAACATTTCTTACATTGTAATAAATGCATTTGGTTGGAGTTGATCCTGTGCTTGTGATATAATCGTAATTCCTGTGGTCAATCAATAGTAAGCCTCCGGGCTTGACACATTTCTCAAAGTTGGCCACCGCCAGCTTCTGTTCCCTCTGATCGCCGTAAGAGTCCAACAAATGGGCAAAAGAATTTCCCAAGCATATGACAGCGTCAAATCCTCCTTTCAGAATTGGCTTAATGTCATCATACAAAGTCAACCAGTTGGCTTCTTCTATGACTATAAAGAAAACAACAAGTCAGTCATCCAGAGAACTATTTACCAATCCAGTTCTAAATATTATTTATAACCATCTCATCAAAAAGATTTGAATCAAGTGCCATATCTATGATCAAGTGCTCCCAAAACTTTTATTTTACAATTCCTGCCATGTCAAAAAAAGAATTTATTCAGAGATGTAAATGCAGTTTTATCGAGTATTCATCATTTTGTAGATAAATGATTGATTGTTTTTCTTCTGTATTGCTTTGATTCTAATATAGTTGTCACTAGTTAAGATTGGAATAGATAATGAAGAAGAAGTAATTGAATGGAAGGTCAATTTTATGACATTCTACAAAATTATTATATTTAAGTTTGATTGATAAATCTGGTTGGTAAACATGTTTTGAATTGAAAACAAAATCTAGTTGTTTAATTGTTTAAATTGTACTAAACATTGAAGATGATAAGACTTTGCACATAAAGAACCAAAATTAAGATATTTCTTATCAAAGTTCGTTCCATAGTTTAAAATACATATCTTTAAGGTTAAACAAAGGGCATTTTCTTATTATTAAAAGAATATTTTGATAAATCAAGAATTAAGTATTATGAATATAAACTTATTATCTATGGTTGACAAAATGGGAACATTATTTTTATTAAAGGTTGAATAAAATATTTAAGAAATATGTCTTACTCCATTGGTCATATTTGGGGTCTTTCCTACGATTCCATCTTGACTTGAGAGCATATTTTAACATCTTGTCTGATGCATCAACAGAGGTAACGTCAAATCCTTCCTCCAATAATAACATAGAATCGACCCTGTAAATGAAAAAAAAACCATAAATTAGTTGTATAATTCGCATTGACATTTAAGGGTATGTAAAAATGTAACAATTACAATAAACAACCAATGCACCATATAATGTCACATGAGATTTACTTAAGTACAGGTACTTCTCGACTTAAAACAGTTCGCACTTAGGACCAAAATAAAATAACATTGTTTTTCAATTGTAATTGCATCATCTTGCTTGGACCTTTGTTTATACATAATTATAATAAGACATTATAAACACATTTAATTTTTCAAGTGAATTGTGCCCACAATGGCTTGTAAACAGAGTAGATGTGATAAAAAAGGAGAGCCATATATTTAGAAATAATGCTTAAAATAATTTAACAGTATGAGAGTGGTTAAAAAGTGAAAGATAATTGAAGTTTTTAATCTACAAATTATTAGTTATGTATGAATCATTGGTTTTTTCTAAATAATTTGGAAAATTTGACAATTTACTTAAATGCATTCATGTAATAAAATGATTTTATAACTATGTATTGGAAGAATGTTTTGAACATTGAACTTAATGTAACATCTTAATAGAAATTGTTGAATGAGAACTGCTTGTTATTCAGTCATTCTATCATTTAGTTTTGAGGGAAAGAGAATAGGACTTAGATGAAGCTAGCAACTTGATCTCGCCATGTCCTTGCTATATATTATCCAAACTTTTCAACAATATCCCCACATACCAGTGATGCAAAAAAAATTTGGGAGAAGGCCCAGATAATCAATTTTCAGATAGTTCAAGGGCCGCATGGTGAAAAGTAATTAAATTCATGAAATTTTTATTGTATAAAAAATTGATAATTTTAATATTTTATATTGTTCTTCCATCGTCCGTATAAATTTCTCAGGTAAAAAAGATGATTGATATTTGTCATATTGGGCCGCAGGTTGTGCATCACTGATAAAGACTAATGTAGCACCTTAAGCGTAGCTTTTTTTACAAGGTAGTAAAAGTAGAAATATGAGGCTAGGACAGAACTACTTATCCTCTCTGATTGAAATATCAATTTATGGAATTGTTTGTGCTGAGATATGAGTCTCTTTTCACCCCATTTTACGGTAATTATTAACTAAAAAAAAACATGATTTAATTTAATTTTCATGCAATAAAAGAAAAATTTAAAAAGGGTCAAAAAGTAAGGATGCACAGGCATCGAACTTAAACACATTTGTTTCAATTTTATCCAATCATTTAATTGGTATGGTTTGGTCATTCAAGAGAAAATATTATAGTCATTGTAAAGAATTATATATAAATAGTAAAAAATACAGTGGATACTTAGAAAAGGTGTGTTCAATCCTTGTCTTTGTTTCTTTTAACCCCGTTTTACGGTACCCAATACTTTTTAACAATTTTTGTATTTTTATCATCAAGTGCATCGTAGAAGGAAGACAGTTTTAATGGTTTTACGGTATGTAATATTCTAAGCCAAATTAATGTGTCAAAAATATTTTTCCGTTTTCAAATTTTTTTATGTGGTTTATGTAAATATACATTTTTGTCGATGCCCTCATGGCTTGGAGGCCCTAAGTGCGCGCCTCTTGCTTTCAACTGGACATTGAGTACGAAAGGGTTTCATCCACGATGCTTTGTATAAGGTAAATAGTTTTTAAGAGAAGCTTTCTTACCCTGTGCCGCAGGCAATATCCAAAATTCGCTTGCATTTTCTTTCCCTGAGTAGTCCTACGAGGAAATTCTTATAATTTTGTGTTCTGGAATTTCTATCACCGATGAATATTTCCCAAACTTTGGCTGCTTTTCCATCAGCATACTGGTCTTTGACACCCTCGGCGGAGATGCCAAGAGATCTACTATGATATACCGCGTCAGCCATTGCAAAATATGAATCAGTATAGAGCGTCAGCCAGTGTTTATCTCAAGTTGCAGTGAGAGCGGTAAAGCTACAACTGAATAATGTTTACTCTATACTAGCCTTAAATAATGTTTTTATTATTTTATGTTGCATCACCTTTGACACTATGCTGTTGACAAAACAATATAATATAGAAATATGAAAACTGGATTAATGTTGTTTTATAAAAAATGCAGTGCAGGGCGGCATAGGGAAAACCTCACTGATAATTATATTTATTACTATTTTGATTGCAATTTGAATGAATACAGATAAAAATTCTCATGGTTGACACCAGGACTGTGGAGTCAGAGTCAGAGTCGTGGAGTTGAAGTTTTTTGGTCGAAGTCGGAGTCGTCGCGGCGTTTTGGTTGGAGTCGCACTAGGAGTTGGAAATTTTGAAAAGTTTTTAGTTTAGTCTTTAAATCTAGAGTTAAACTCGCCATTGTTATAGCCCTTTAAATAATTATCATTAATAATTCAACACTTATTATCATTAATTATTAATTAAAACACTTGAAATCAATCAGTTTAATAATAATAGGTTGGATAACACCCAAGATTTATTTATAGATATTCCTATGTTATTATCTGCTAATTAGTATTTGCAATACTACATTCAAAAATCCTGATAATTATAAACAAACCCACTAAATGAATTACATTTTGAATTTGACTACGTTAATAGCAACTTAGTGATCTTCTTTTATTTTTGTATATAAACGATACAAACTGTTTACTACGCGTCAGTTCAAGTACATCCGTGTTCTTGAAATGCCCAAGATGTCAAAAGGCGAAACCCGGGTCGTTAGCGACAAAACTCATGGAAAAGTACAAAATTCAAACGATTCAAATTTGATATAAATTTATTGTTGTCACGAGCAACCACTGCTAGCGGTCAATATGATAATGTTTTTCAGGTCACATTGATAAAGTCAGTTATTTCATTGTACGCATATTGGATTACTTACAGGAGTCCCAAGATAAATCTCATACCACATTACTCATTTATATACAAGACATCTTGAAACATCTTTCTGATACGAAATACTTCATGGCATATCCTATCAATCAATGAAAATGATAATTTCAATGATCCATGGTAACTTATTAATCATTGTGTGTTTTTTAAAAGAGCTGCTCATAGATTGATTATTCATAGCAATCCCATCAATTCAATCAATTCATCTGATTGAATCACTTAACATGGATAAATATACTTTATTCCCTTGCTGTACACACCATCTTTGAAAATATTTAGAAACTGAATTATACCATTTATACATTTTAAGAATACAGTAAATACAGTGAAATTTCTACCTATCGTTTTTGAACGGACTCATTGAAATAAACAATGGATGCGGGAAAACAATGAATGCGGGCATATAGAAAAAAAACCCATTGATATTTAAGTTTAAATATTGTACTTTTCCATGAGTATTCTCGCTAACGACCCGGGTTTCGCCTTTTGGCATCGTCAGGCAGTTCAAGTGCACGAATGTTGTTGAACTGACGCGTAGTAAACAGTTTGTATCGTTTACATACAAAAATAAAAGTAGATCACTACACGCTGATTTCTTTAACAGTTCACTCGAGTGTGCGGCAGCCGTTGATACTAAATAAATGTTCTCCCCTCTGACATAAGAATCCACCTACCGCACTTAGCCCATGCGTTCAGTCTATATCAAATTACGGAATGTAAAAATTTCGAACTCTGGCAATCTCTTTTTTTGTGAGCGTCATTCAGGATATTCTCACAGCGCCACTCTTTCGAGTGCATAAATGTTTAAATGATACACGTTTCAGGTATAAAACAATTTGTTTAAATATAAAATATCGTTAAGGGACAGGCGGTGGATCCTCTTCATCGACATCAACCTCTTCTACAGTCTCCTTCAAGCATGTGTCACACAAGTTTGCTATGGTTTCAATCCCACATGTTAGAATATTGTGCCAATCATCTTTAGAAACCTCAACTTTCAGCTTTTCAATGTAATTGACCATTTATATCCGAGATTCGCTGCGTTATTTAAACGATTAATGCGGTAAAATGATGCATAGAGAAACAATATATGTTTGCGTTTTTTGTGTGAAATTAATTCGGAACTGCAAGAAATAACAACACATACGGAATAACGATTATTCAAGGAACGATAGATAGAGGTTTCATTTTATTACAAAAGAATTCTGGATAGATTCGGATGTTATTTTGAAATATTCCAATCTGATAAATACTGAAGTCACGCATAATATCTCTGTATTTATTTATTTAGTAATTTTCTATCTGAATAATTGTTTCTTTGATAGATTTTTAAATGAATATTTGAAGCACAACCCTGATTTCATAACTGATGGTAAAAAACTCTGCACTGCTTCAATGTAGATAATATATTATTATCAATATATTTTTGAACTTAAAATTATGACTACCTATGCCATTCGATAATTTTCTACTTCAGAGAAAATATTAAAATCATCGATCTGTCAAAAGTTGAAGTGATTTTCTATATATACAATTGATTTACATTAGTAACAAGATAAGAGTGACAATTTGTGGAATAACTTATTTTGATGACGCAATAAAACAAAAAAAATAACAACCTAATTGACGTCTTTTTAGATAATGGTATTCTAATTATTGTGGAAAAATATTGATCGTTTTCTAACACAATTTTTAAAAATCAATGTTGTTGAATATTAAAACTGAAAATCTGCTTGACGACGCCACTATCACTAAAACTGCTCCTTATTGTAAATAAGTTGCATTATTTATAAAATTATGTTTACAATCAACTGTTTCCAGACATCACAAGTGATTGAAAAATTCCACTACATATTTATAGCAGTAATGGATGACCTTTTCGTTTGAGGGCGCGAATACTCAACCTGCAGGTTTTAAAAACTGAGATACATAAAATTAATTTGTCACATTTAATAATTTATTACATTATAAAATTGGGATGTTAGAACAGAAGAGAAGATGTATTGTATACTTTTTCTACACCAGTATATATAGACAAGTAAATGTACGTTTAAACATAGTTCTGTCGATGCCATAAGCCAAAATAGCTCTCAACTATATATCTTAAAATTTTTGTTGATCTAAAATACGTAGCTATTTTTTTACTGTGATCTAATGGAGTTCTACCAAGTATGTAAATGACAATTCAATCAATTAATTTAAAAACTATATTGTATTATTTATAAAACAGTGTGAACTAGCAAACTGTCAATCACAGTTTTTGTAAAATTTCATATTGTTAAGTACTGTGAGCCTTTGGCTTTTCCTTTATGGTACCAAAAAAAAATTACTGCTCCGGAGATGTGTAAAGAGTTATTTAATTATTCTTTAAAAAATACACTAATTTAGTTGCGCTGCAAATATCACAAAATTAAAGATATGAATAAATATGACATGGCACCATTAAGTTGTTCAAAATTTTGACACAACATGCTCAAAAAGTTTGCTACCACAGCCCTATGGTAAAAACATTTAAACGATAGTGGCATAAATATATTAATAAATAAGGTTGAATTGCACAAATTGCTAGTTCATGCACAAACTATATTTACCAATTATAATTATTGATAACTGGAACTTCGGTATTGATCAACAATGTTGCATTCATGTATCAACAATAAATGTGTATTTGTTTCTGTGTAAATTACATTTATTTGTTTATATTTATTAAATTATTACTTATACTGTGTTCCTAGTTAGTTCATATACAAACTATATTTCTACTGTTATTTTTTCCGAAACCATATAATCTTTCACTCAGTTAATAATTTTTAATCAGAGACACAGATGTCAATATAGATTTCAACTCTCCCTGACACTCCAGAAACAGATCCCTGAAAATTGGTAGACTTCTTTTATATTTATTAGTCGAATTCTAGTCTTTTCTTTAACAGCCCTTAAAACATCTATACAAACTAAAGGATCTCATTAACCCTTTAAACGCCAAGCCAATTCCATGGATTTTTACCACAGGCCACAATTTTCAACCATCGATTTTTCCATGAAAAATGCCACGTAAAATACCCAGAAAATCATTTTATACGCGAAATATTTTTGGCTTTCAAAGAAGTGAAAAAACAATATAAAAAGTGTAAGATTTAAAAAATGTTTAAAGGGATATTTACGATAAGGTGCAGGCCCTAGTGACATCTCTTAGCTTAACCTCAAATAAATTAAAAACGGCTTAACATATCGATATTTTAACAATTACAAAACCTTGTAAAGATATGTCTGGTTTCATTTAAAAATACGATATTAATTCATAAATAAACTCGTAATGGCATTTGCGTGCCTGCACCCCGTGGCCCTGGTGGTTAGACCAAAATCACGGGCCTGCACGCCCTGGCTTATGAATGGTTAAACATCTTTAAAAACAATTCAGTAGGGGTCCACACATTACATTTAGGGGAGGAAACATGAGTAAAAATAAAACAGAAACACAAAATAAGGATTTTGAAATTATTTTATTCAGAAAAAATTACATTAAATTGTCTGATATCGATGTATGGAATGAAACACAATAACAAAATAATTAGAATCAAATATAAAAAAAAACTATGTATCTATTTTACATTCGAAGTTTTTCGACTAGTCTCGGGAAAATTAACTAGAGATTTAGATTTAAAACTTAATAAGAACATAATAGAGTCGGAGAGTTCAAATCACATGCATAGTTTATCTTAAACCATATTGCATTATGTCAAAGCATGTTGTACTTTGCATAGACTTCAAACGATATTGTTTTTTTTTTACGTAAATGTTTGTTTGACCATGCATGAATTGTTAACTTTCAATATAAAAAGTATATTTTCTGAATTGTAAGAAGATTATGACACAACATAATATATTCAGACTGCAGGGAAAGGGTTCATTATGAATATAAATATCTAATGTTGGCAGCAGTTTAAATGACAAAATAATTGATAACTTATCACTATGGCAATCAAAATTCTGAAACTGATTTCAGGTTTAAAAAAAATATGTACAAAATTTATCAATAAGTCACTTTTCTAAAGGTTTTGCTTGAAACATTTTTATATCTTTTTTTTAAGGTTTACAGTTTACGCCACTGCTAAGTTTTTTTATTTAAAATAAATGTAAAAGTGATTAGAAATAGTAAAGTGACCAATGATACTTAATATTATTTGTACAATTATTATTGTAATACAATATAGATTTACTGTATTGCGTTGACTATACAACGTCATCAATTATTAAACTCAATCTTATTTTAAAAAAATTATACGGCCTCCTACTGGAGTTATCTATACATATTTTTTTCTACAAGAACCGATTGTTTCTCAGTCGCTCAACCCCTCTTTAGTTTGATGAGAGTAGGGATTAGGTTAGGACAGGACTAGTGGTTAGCTAATGGCTCTCAGAATGCCACACTTATAAGATTGGATGAGTGTGGAGGAGTTTTGTTGACAACACAGCCACCCATGCCTTCAAACAGAATTTATAAATCGACTGAAAAAAGTGCTGGTTGTACTGAGACTTGAGCCCACGAGTGTCTTTGTAACAAAGAATTCATAGAATGAAATCATATAGCATTTAAAGTAGCTCAACTATCCTTCCATCAGCTTGAAGCTTTGTCTGATTTTCCTTGTTTTAAGAGCCTTCCAGAGTATTCTTCAATTGTATTTTTAACAGCAATTGTTAAAAAGACTGTCGACATATTGACATCATTTACTTATCGAGAGAAGTGAAAAAAGATTTGCTTTAAAAGCCGCTGGCTCCAACATCTTCCGCATCAATTCCAAGCATAGCCATGTCCTCCATTTCTTGGGTTTTTTTCTTAGACCTGGTCTGTTGGTTGTCGAGAGGGTGATCGGCCAGCGGCATGGGCGTATCATACATACTGCCAGGTGGATAGATGCCCCCGGGGTAATTATTGTAGCCCATCATCATGTCCATGTGCCCTGGCGGCATCATCGGCATCTGGCCCTGGCCCATACTGTTCATGCCCATCGGATTGGGACCCATCGAGCTGTGATCCATGTTAGGCGGCATCATGTTCGGGTCCATGTAAGGCATGGGAAATCCGGGAGGCATCGCACCCATCATGTTGGGATATCCTCCCATCATGTTCGGCGGCATGTGCTGCATCATATTATGCATGTTGGGATCGCCGGCTGCAAAATTAGCGTCAAGCTGAGCGTTTCGATTGTCTTGCTCGTTTTTTTGGACATTCTCCGAAGGAAATATGATGTCCAGAGCGTCTTGAAAATCCTTATGAAGGGCGTCAGTTTTCCCAGTGGCTGCAGTGCCGGGCGGCTGGGGTTTGGCCTTCTTGGTCGAAAGAGGTGCTCCGACGAGAGACGGGGTGTTTGATATCATGGGAGGGGGCGGGGCCTCCAAGGCCTCGTAGTTTAATGAGATCCTGAAGACAAAGATATAAATGGTTTTTTATTTCACAATAGATTTGGTTTTTTTTTACCTTAAATTAAGTGAATACTATATGCACGATTTAATATAGTATTTAAGAACTTTATGCACTTGTTACAGTGAAACTGTATTCTCAGTGAAAATATATTCTTCTCCAAGCTGTCATTGAAATTAAATTTGACCGCCCTATCTTCAGCCCTATGTTTGTCTGCGTTTTTCTTTGGTTCTCTTTTTATGAAAGGGACTACTTGCTGATTTTGTTTCATTGAAACAAACCAAAATTTTAGGCCGGCAAATCATCGGCTTGGGCCAATAATTTAAATGATCGTGACCAGTGAAATCATGTTGTCATACAAATCTATTACTTGATACATAAGATTATCATTCATTAAAATAAGCTCACCGGTGAATTGTCTGAGGGAAATTATTCGTCATCGGAAGCTGCGGAGGCGCCTTGAGTACGGCGCTAGAGCTGAACTGCGAAGATGACGAAGGCAGGGCGGGGCCGGAGCTGAGCGAAATCGGATGCGCAAGTCCCGGGGCCGGCAGTTGAACCTTATCTTTTTCAGTGACCTCCAACGACGACGACTTAAACTTGTCTTTGAATTCCGTCACCGACTTTTGTATCTGAGCATTTATTTCGTCGCGTTTCTTCTTAGCGATCTCGTAATTGTCCACGAAGCTGCTCACGGCCTGCTTCTCGGACACCTCCGTCTTGACGGGGGGTTTCACCGTCAGGGATTTGTAGAGGGGCATCTTTCCTGTTATTTCAATCGAGACACATTAAAGGGATCTCACAATCAGAATGTTAAAAATATGTCCAATTAATTTCGCAATGTAAATGATCAAACAATTTAATTAGTGACAAATAATACCTATAAACGGCATCTTCTTGGAGTCGGATGAATTGCTTGCGTTGGACTGCTTCTTGCTCTTCTCCACAACCTGTTTGTCGAAATGCGTCTCATTCTGATCCTGGTCCCTGTCCCTGCGCACGCTCGAATAAGGTTTGAAGTCTCTCGACTCGGGCGGAGAAACCTTCTTAGAAGATCTGCCTTTGGCTGGATCTTCGTACGTGTTTCTGCTTTCCTTTTTGCTTTCCCAGCGTTTCTCTTGTTTGATATTCTCCCTCTCCTTTTCAGCTCGAATGGTGAGCAGCTCTCTGGCCTCTCTTTCACGGGACACCACCCTTCCGTCGACTCGCTGCTCTGACTTCTCTCCGGCGCGACTCTTCACTCTTTATTAAAAAATCATTTAGAAAATTCATCGCAAAAAATACTAAATATTACTGTTCTATTGATTGTTTTAGAAACATAGAGGTGTGTTAATGTCAGACACCAATTAGAATTTAAAATAATACATTTTTTGTCCACAATTCTAAAATCCACAGTTTAAATATAAAGATAATATATTGCAAGTCCACAAACTGAGACAGCTGTCTGTCGATCACTGATCTAAGGGAATAAACTCTAAAGATACTAGGAAAATATTCAGATTGATTAGAATAGCATGTGGGGCTACCTGTTTTTGAGATCCTCCAATATTTTCCTGTCGTGATCGGTGAGCGTGCTATCCTGCAGAGACATCCACTGCGACAGCATGCGATCGTCTGACGCTTGACCGCCGCTCCCGGCTGGCGGAGTATCTTTCTCCGATACATTTTTGGAATCTTCAAACAAAAAAATTTATTCAGTATTTGAATTGAAAACCAATAAAAATGAATGATCATTAGAAATTTTATAAAAACACCCAAGATCTCAAATGTTTGATAGGAAATAATCGTCATATTGAGCTTGCCGGGACTCGAGACAGGAGCCATCTCTTAATGCCACACAGTAAAGTGGATGTCTACTGTAATAGGTTGCTAAAAACAAACATTTTAAATTCTTTACTTTTGATAGGATTGACTTATCAATTTAGTGAATGCAGAGAACTTTCGAATAGGTGAACCAGTTGTTTAGTAGTGCGGAAAGTGGATGCAAACTATGAAAACAGAACTGCTGAAATATTGACCATTATATCGCGGCTGTTAGCTGAATTCGGAACCAAAGTAACCAATCTCATAATACAATATGCAAATGATATGTCAAATGCTTTGAAAGTAATTTGTGGCAATGGGCAGAAGATTGTGCTTATACATTGTCAATATTCCTAATGTGTCTGGTCGTAAGTATTGGTATTTCGTGATGAATTCTTTTTTTGTCCCACCTTTTTCTTTATCATTTTTGCTTTTCTTTCTCTTGTCGGACGCGCTATCGGAGGAGTCTGACGAGTCACTGGAGTCGCTCGAAGATTGTTTCCTTTTTTTCGATTTTTTCTTTTTCTCACTCTTTTTCTTGGCTTGCTTGGTCTTTTCTGCAGGCTTCTTCTCATCCTAAGAATTAAAATAAAATTATAGAATACGATAGTAATGGGGCAACCTGCTTGCTTATGCCAAAGGCCACATTAACACATTGGATGCTGAGAACACACCTAGCGTGTTGAACAAAAACAGGTTAAGCATTGAATGCGTTAATTGATTGAGTAGGCATTTACTTGGTAGAACTCCATTATAATACGGAAAGAAAAATAACAATGTATTTTAAGTTCTACATAAATTATTTTATATATTTGTTGATAGCTATTTCGGCTTACGCCTTCGTCAGAACTATATTAGAATGCGTTAATCTTAATTTTCCTTGATGATGGAGTCGAGAGCCACTTTATTTTGGGGCTGTGGAGTCGGAGTTGGTGTCTGAGTCGTGAAGTCAGGGTTTTATGGCCGGAGTCGTACTCTGACTTGGAAATTTTGAAATGTTTGAGCATTTTATTTTTGTATATAATATGTAAAATTTGGCTATTGGCCAGATTGGTAAGTTAATATTTAATTATATACTCATAAATAAGAAAGGTAGGAGAAAAAATTGACAAAATTAAACTTTTTTTTTAGTCAGTAGTGTTTTTGATCAATGTTGGAGTCGGAGTCGTATTTTTTTTAACGACTCGACAGCTTTATTCACAATGAGGGTACAAACTAATAGAAGCAGTATTGAAATTTTCTGAAATCAACTCACCGGAGTGATATCATCGCTCTTTTTGCGTTTTGTGTGAAAGCCATCAGCCTGGAAGGAGATGGTATGCGGAGCATACTGCGCTTCCGGGGGTGGAGGGGGGGCTGGCACGGGTGTTTCGGTCAGCTTGCGACTTTTCTCGAAATATTTCTGCCTGTCGGACATCCAATCCATTTCCCAGTGCGGATTCAGCTCGGCAAAGTTCTAATTTAGATTGAAAAAATCAATATAAAATGAAATGCTATACCGTGGACCAATAATAGGTTCCAGGCAAAAGATATCCAGTCAGCAGTGAATAAAATAAATATAATGTTGATAAAATAATACATCATATCATTGTTGGTTTATCTCTTTCCACTATTCCGCAGTTAGATGTGGTGAAGTCTCCACGAATTGAAGCATAGTTTCTCAATGAATACTTTTTTTAAATTTTCTTTACATTGCATTATGTAGTCACTGTATAATACAAACAGTACGACAGAATATTTTCATATAGGGGCAATGGTATACTCACTGTGTAGTTTTGAGAATGCAACAATGACTTGAGATGAGCGGACGCGCAGTGTAGATCTCCTATCCACAGATCGCATAGTTTGCAGTACCATGCAGTCGAAGGAACGAAGAATTGAAGACCTGCAAATAAATTTTCATTTAATCAGACCGTTTTGAGATTATCCTTCCAAAGCATTCTACATCTTCTCTTTAGATGTCTATCACTGAATATTGTTCTCAGGCAGTTATATTAATCTGAATGTACAAGGAATCCTGATCCCTACCACTTGTATGATAAAAGATTGCAATATTGGACAAGCAAAAAAAACTTACGGCTGACTAGGATTGCAATACCGATATTAAAAAAATCTAAAAAGGTTGATTTCAAATGAATTCTGCAAATACCTGCTTTTTTGAATTAAAAATAAAATCTTAAAACAGTTCATTCATCAATGTTGAAATCTGTAAATTAAGTCAACTTTAGGAAACGCCCCACAGATTCAATGCATGTTGGAAACATACATATATTGTAATATCAAAATCAGCATTTCGATCAGCTATGCAAAAGAAGTATTGCAGTCTATGTCGAAAAAATGATCTATTTAGTAAGTGAATAAAGAGTAGCACTGACCTTTGATAGGTGTCCGTTTTGTTGGTGCACCTGGATAATTAGTCATACCTTCGTTGACATTTGGACCCTTGTGCCAAGGCGCTTCCATATGCACTGCTGCAGCTCTGAAATTGATTACAGTCAAAACTTAAAGGATTTTTGTTTATCGCTATTCAGAATATTTGACGAGGGAAATGGAAAAAAAATTAGCTCGGCTCTATGAGGCTCTCCACCACAATTAAACGATCAACAGTTACAGTAATTACAATTTTACATTATTGTTACGGTAATCGTAGAAGAATATATTTAATACAATAAATCTTCTGGTGAAGCTAATTTATTAAATCTGATTCAATCAGCTTACTTGTGATGATGAGGCGTGTGCAGATGATTCAGATACTCCTTAGCAGACTTGGGAAACTCATTACAGAGCCGACACCAGTGCATCTCGGGGTCATAATAGATATAGTTGAACTTCTTGTCGCTGGAATCAGACCGCGGAATCGACCTGTAAAAGACGTTTGACTTACAATAACATAATAAAATCGCCCCACTAAACTTTGAATAGCAGTAAATATTTATAGTATTTTTTAGAAGATACCCATGGATACTGGAATATATTTTTACACTGCAGTTTGATAATTTGAGATATCTGAAAAATAGTAAAATATCAACTATAATAAGATACAGTTCTTTCAAGAGATTATTTCATAAGACACTTTGAATACATTTTAAAAACGTAGGAAAACAAAATATCATCCACGCGGTATTAACCTGTTTTATTAATAATTGTGTCAATCTTTATACATTGAAAACGAACTATAAAACTTAAATAGCTATGCGGTGATGGGATTGCAAAATTTGGCCTTCTTGGATAAAAATTACAACGACAAAGATAATGCAACATTGTCTAGTAAAGTAAATGATGGTTATTAGTTGTATCAGAAGGATAAAACATTATTTGCAAAGGCGGCTCGTTCCCAAACCACAATTCCGGTTAAATTCATTTAAATAATATACGGCTAATTTGTATTGTTTTCTAGTTGATTGTTAATATAGCATCGTGATAATATATTAGAAATGGGAACTTACTCATTACTAAAAAAATGAAGTGTACTTTTCTTTATAAAATTCGATTTAAGGCTAATTTAAAAATTCTAGTGGAATGAGCCATGTTTTCAAATAATAACCTCGTATGTGCAGACACACACAATTTTCAGGTTTTCTTGTAAGTAATAATAACTGATTTTTCTTGTAAAAAAAATTATCGTATAACTACCATATCAACAATCGCTAATTTAAAACACAGATGGGAAAATAGGCAACACTTTTTATGTTTATGTTTATTTTTTATAATCATAGATACATTTCACTGGGTAATATTTTCAAAAACAACTTAAGATTTTACATTATATAACAACAATAAGTAAATTTCATGTACAAAATATAATCGAATAATCAATAGTCAACACACAATATCTTCACAAAATGGCGGTGGTCAATAATTCATCACTTCAATAAAATACACATTCAAATATTCCATACCTAAAAGTAAAATTGTATTTGCACCAGTCTTATTTTAACAGAAGAAATAAAAAAATATGCACACAAAATATATAAAATTCAAAGCTAGGCAAGAGGAGAAAATTATCACATATTGGAAAATAGAATATTGTGTAGTCAATTCATGTAAATAAAATTAAAAAAAAGATCCACTTTCAGAAGACATGACATGAAATGTAACAATTTTTTCTCCCAATTGAAAATAATATATATATATACATTCAAAATAGTAGATATCGTGAACACACACCAGAATCATCATTTATCATAAAAAAAAATCTATTTACATATATTGTGTTCAAATCTATGTACATAGATGGTGTTCATATTGCAAGCCAAGCTTACGATATGAACACCTAGTGGAGCAATTTAACAGTGTATAGTCTCTCAACATTTATATTCAGCTGGGGTGACAATAGAATAATAATTAGATATTTTCACATCCATGCTGCTGTCTAATACAAATCCGCATTATGTGAAAATTGAAAAAATATGTTGCCTATGACTTGAATTGTCAATCAATGACTTGACTTGTCAATGTGAGAAAAGAAATTTGTTGCAGAAATCTTCTAAAGGCAATTTGTAACATTTAATTATCACAGATACTGTAATATGTCTATAATAAATCAGTCATTTATTTAGCAGCAACGGAATTAACATTAATGCTAATATTGTCATTGAGTTTAATTTTGTAAATAAAAGATGGACATTAACAGTTAGAGTACAATGAAGTTCATGATAGCCCAAAAATGCAAATATAAAGCTTGCGAAATTTGCTGTTCAGTTATGCACCTGAAAAATATATAAACACGTTTTTTAAATACCAGATGGAAACCGTGATAAGCAGAATAGAATTGCAAAGTACCTTGATTTACGCTTGGCACGTTGCGACGTCCTTTTGTCTGTTTCGACAGAGGAGCTGCGCGAAGACGAGTCCGACTGAGAGGAGGAATTGCTTTTGGCGGACTTTCGCCCTTTCGACTTCTCTTTGGGTTCCAGAGATGTCGACTTTTCGCCGATAATTCCGTTCAACATATCAATGATATTGTTCATTGTCTTGAGTTTGTTTTGAATCTCCGCCTGGAATAGTCAAACAGACAAACACCGTGAAACGTCACCGTAAAAAGAAACGTGTGTTTAAAATATACATCAATTAAAAATCACATACGTGGACCATTTTCCTTAGATGCAATAACCCGAGACATATCCTACGAGGGAATTTGATGAGAGTTGACAATCTATTAGCAGTTAAAGTTTGCAGCCAGCAGTAAATATCACAATATCATCATTTGTAAAGCATTACCTTTATACGTCCATGCTGTAAAGATTCAAAATTACTTTATTCTGTTGCTTCAGTTAGTATTTAAGATTAATTGCAGTGCAAAAAGTTTTACATTTAACATACAAGCATGATTTTAAGTGTGTCAATTTTTTTATGGTATTTGTTTGTCATACAGTTGTTTCACTCTAAGCGTCAATTTAAAGTCACATAGTTTTAAATTGAAACAAAACTTGTTGAGCACTATTGAATTGCATTTGGAAGAGCAATTTTCAATCTGGGATTAGAAATTGACGTTCATACATTTGGCATAGATCGAACACCATATAAAAAACCAATACATTTTCAATGAAATTGTCGCCACAGTTCTATGCATTCGGATTGAAGTTTCTTATTTTTGAATAGATGTATTTGAAGAACTCCATTTATTAATTTAACGTTAAGTAAAATTAGGATTTTACAATATACCATTATAGAACTGCGGTGATGTAATCCATTGGTTATAGTGAAGCTAAAATTTTATGTATATTCAGCAATCTATTCTGCAACTGAAATTGAAGCAGTCCTATTCTATTACATTTTAAACCGTGCCATGCACTTCGTAGTGAATTATTTAAACCTTGCTTTCGTCGACTGGTGAAATATGTATAGAAGGACCAAGTGAAGAGAGTACTGATAGATTGTTAATAATCTTAACAGGCCAGTAACAAAATAGTTATGCTTTTTGGTTGCGGACACTTTCACTTATTGATTTGTGTTGAAAGTCCCAAGCAAGCAATTTGAAAAAAGGATTTGTAAAACTTGACCAACTAGCAGGCCATTCCTGCTTGATCCTTCTATCCTTACTCTCTGTAAAAAAAGAGATATTGAGTGACTGAATAGCAAGAAGCTTCCGCATGCAATGTTATGGACAGTGGATGGTATCCATTTGACATTTCTTAATTAATACCAATCTTTAACAACTGTTATAAAATAAAGAATATTTCATGTATCCATTACAAATTGATTTTCAATTCAACCGACCTGAAGCTTGGCGTTCTCTTTCAAGAATCTTTGACTATCAGGACTCGGCGAGCGCCTGGAGTCTCCCCGAAGTTCAGTGCGCTGGGCCTTCAAAGACTCCAGCTCCCTTTTCAACACCTTCGCCTTCTGAATATAGCCCTCTTTTTGGTGCGCGAGGGTGGCGCGCTGGTTTCGCATTTCAGACGCGATCGCTGGCATAAATAAAATTCCATTCAATATATCAAACGGTAGCCAAATACAAAACGTATTCGAAAAGCAAACACTGAATTCATATATTTTTATAGTAAGTGTAAGACTAAGTGGACTTTTTTGCCGCACAGTGATTCCCTCAATCGTCACCAAGACTCAGCAGTTTATGGATTGCATCCTAAAGGAAACGTTTACACAATCATTATCGTAGAGATCATCTGAAAAAATTGGAATATATTATGAAAATAGTTCTAGAGTAACTGATAAAATATTTGGATTCAAATTTTGGAAGTAAATTTTACGTTTGGATTTTTCAACTAAGCTTCAATAGATTGATCTAAAATTCATCTCAAATTAAATTTCCTATTAGCTAAGGAACTGACAGCTTTGTGGGATCATTTAGATTTTGAATACTAGGCCGTTGTTCAATTTCAAACGTAAATTTTACTTCATTGACAGGATTAACAATTGACAATAGTGTATTTACCTGAAATTTTTCCTTGAAGTAAGTAGCAGAAGTAATTTCATTTAAGCTATCAATCGTCTCAAATAGTAATATGAATCACAAACTTTAAGTAAGAATTAATGAATAATAATAAATTTGGCAACAAGGGTTACAATTAAAAAAAATCAATAGCGAGAGCTAAAAATTTTATAGGCGTGTATTTAATGGGTCAGTATCTAATTCAAGTTTTGGTCAGTGGAATAAATAAATGGTCAGTGAAAATTCAAAATAGTCAGTTAATATTATAAATGGTCAGTTGTCATTGTATCAGTATGAATGTGGAGATTTCGACTTGTCTTTTGACGTTTGATATATCGGTGCTGTTTCCCTCTCACCACTTACTATTCATCACAGCAAGGTGAGGTTATGAACACCATATCTTTTTGGTGTTATATGATATAATATAACTTATATCCTTTGTTTATATATATCTACTGACCTTTTTACAGACAATTACTGACCATTTTACAGTAAAACACTGACCACAATTAATTATTAACTGACCATCTATAATTTTTAACTGTGCATTTATTATTTTTAACTGGCCATTTATTATTTTTTACCGACCGGTTTAAGTATTTATTACTGACCGTTTATTGAATATGAAACTGACCAAATAATTATTTGCCAATTTTATATTTCCATTTGAGAATTTTCATCATTCTTTATCAGATGTATCAGGGAATCCAAATGTATATTGGGGTAAAAGTAAATATGCATCAAACATGATATCGCCCTGCATTATTTGCTCATTAGTCGGAATATAATTAAAATTTTTGAAGCAATTACTAAGCTGCTTGGTGATCAATCATCATATTTCGCCGAAAACAAATGTATCTAAAAATGCTATTGGAAATGATAACGACTTATAATCTGGCATTTAGATGTACAGACAAAAGGTAATCAGATTATGTTAGAAATGGGTTGATTTTAAATATCATCGGTAATACATAGCCGACAACTATTTGAAACACTTTTACGACACTACGGATAATTTTTTTGCTTAACTTGTGATAAATCACTGGAGCGAAAGTGTCTGTTTTATGACACGTACATTATAATTTCAGTATGTGTATTAAAATCTTTAAATGTTTCAGCCATGGCAATAGTAAACGGCGACGAAAAGAGTGTGGACGAATAATTATAACGTCAGAACATGCCAAGTGAACCTCGACGCTCATGTCTGTTTAAATGAAACGTGTTTCATCGCAAATGGTTAGTAAAAAAACACGATTGTAATTATATATAATATAATGTTAACGATTTACGGCAATTTACTAATTACACAATTAATGTAAAACATTATTACAGCGCCAAGATAGAAACTCGCCCTGTAGGAGACTAGGCACGCGTATAAAATTTGGGATTCAGTGTTTTTAGTTTATTTTGTAGATTGCATAGAATTGATATATATATAACGTAAGCATAACATTTGTGTACTAAACTATGGTAGAACCTCGGTTATCCGGACTAATTGGGGATGAAGATAGTCTGGATAATCGAAAAAATCATAATTGACAGGAAAAGACAAGTATTTATATTCAGTATAAATCATCGATTATATCCAATTTGTCTTTTAATGAAACTACGACACGTTTTCTTTTTGTTGACATATCGATAATATTAAAAATAAATATTTAAATCGTGATCAATTTTTCAAGTTACAAATGTTCAATGCGTATCGAATTTGGACGATGACTGACCAATATTTTACACAGGACTTATTGTTAGAACAAATGCAACGATCAAAATATTAAGACTGCATTCCATCACGTACGTAAACAGTGGACGCAATTCGCCACGTGAATATCAGCAAATTTGTAATATTTTTGTTTATTTTGACCAATCCGGATAATCGAGGTTCTACTGTACATATATACGACCAACTTTGTCAAAAGTCAAGGGACAAACATCTCCTGACAAATTTTTTATTAGGAAATATTCCAATGCAGATATTTGTGAAAATTTTGACGCACGCGCTATAAAATACCGCTCAACAGCTGGAATTGCTATAGACGGTGTACTGTACTTCAATTTGGTTATTTATTCAAAACCAGCTTTTGAATTTGACCGCAAGCGCAATTAGGTTGATTTAAGCTGTTTATTTTCAATTCATATGTACAAAACGAGCTTTTCCTTCTGTCAGAGACATCAAAGAAATTAAAATACCACTGACATCTATCGGTGAATTTATGAAAGAGTTTGTTCGAGGAATACAACCTTTTAACAATACAATTGAGTATTACAAAAAAGCCACCGGCTGTATTTCAAATCATAGTCGATTTTTCTTTACTTACCTTTTGGGAAGAGATAGAATCCACAACATCGGCTATAGATGTTAGAATTACATTCGATTGCGTAAATCCTTTCTACCGTTTATTAAATGTATATTTGGTTGATACCTGTGATATGAACGCTTTAAAGAAAGCTTGAGTATTTACCTTCTCTCTTGAGTGGATCATCGGGGACGGCGTGCGAGTTCGGGAGGATCGGAGCCTGCTGTCCCCACGGCGTCATGTGCTGGGGCGGGAGCGGGGGATGCGGGGGAGGAATATTCATCGGATTGGTGACCGGAAGTATGGAGGGCGGAGGAATGTCCAAGAAGTTGGCAAACTGCGCAGGGGTGAACTGCCCGTACGCATTCGTCACCGGATAGGGGGTATTCATAGGCTGCATGAAAAAGAAAATAAATTATTGTTTTTATTGTTTTGACTTCCTGTCAATTTCTTTTCATTCAAAGCACGATTAAAAATACACAGTAAATAATAGTCGATTGAATTTCTTGCCACAATTTATAACCAGGATCCATTGTTTGATTGAATTGTAACTAATGATAAATTGTTAATGTAACCAATACCAAGTAATAGATTTGTATGACAACATGATTTCATTGGTCACGATCATTGAAATTATTGGCCCAAGTCGATGATTTGCCGGCCTAAAATTTTGGTTTGCTCCAATGAAACAAAATCAGCAAGTAGTCCCTTTCATAAAAAGAGAACCAAAGAAAAACACAGACAAACATAGGGCGGTCAAATTTAATTTCAATGACAGCTTAGAGAAGAATATATTTTCACTGAGAATACAGTTTCACTGTAACATATATATATGTACATTGCAAAAATCTCAAATTATAAGTTTATTGCTTTGCAATGTGAAAAAAGACGAAAACATTGGAAGAAAAAATTACATAGTTTACAGAGTGAAATATGACCAAATGATACCAGAAAATTTTATTATTACTAAGGTCGTAGTTACGAATATGCTTTCATATATTAAAATAGTACAATTAAATTTCAAAATCGAGTGCAACAAATAAGATTGAACGATTTGACCCAAATATTGATTAAAAAAATGTTATTGTTTGGTACATAGAAAAGTCATTATTTAAATCATGATAAAAAGGTAAGATCTTATATCAATCTAGTATTTCTGCAAATTGAAGATTTTGTGATATTTTATTATTGGCATTTAAAAAAGGTGCGTTTTAGAATCTATTGAACAAGGAAAACACAGACTAATATTGTATTTCAATTATTATCAACCTTGAACAAATATGCCCACTTTCTTGAAGATAACAATTATGAAAAAATTCAAAGATAAGCAATTCATACAAAATTTGCAATACAATTAAGTTATTTATTACTAAGATAAATAAATATTTCATAAAATGCATTCAAAATATGATAGGAATCATTATTTGTTATCATTTAACAAAGCATATTGTAACTATAATATAAAAATTATCGATATGTGGCCAATGGTGTGATAGATAAAAAACTAAGAGAAAATTTTCATTGTTTGGAATCCAGTTTCATTTTACAATCAATGTATTGTTCCTTTTTATGTGTCTATATTTTTATATTAACCCATTGTTTACGGTGTGCACAAATTTGTGCGTAATTACTATGGTAACTGTAAAGGTCCGTAAACAGAGTGTTAATGTTCGAAGACATAGATATCTGCGTTATCTGAAATTTCCTTTCACCCACCCGATTCTAAAAATGGAGCGAACTCAATGCTGAACATTTTCATTGTTACCACTTTGGCTACGGGCAGTGATGTGCTGCTATGGGTCGCACAGGCAATGTCAACCCTGTTGTTAAAATGATTTTGGTTTGAGCAGGTTCTTCAAATACGATTTTTAATTATCGTAATACCGAGATTGAATTTTTACACAATCACAGCAGATGATAGACGAATAAGACCTGTCACGGTTGAAGTTTCAAATGAAAATTAAAAAACTATTTGTAATGAATGATTCTTTAATTTGATAACAAAATGTATAAAAATTGGGGTTTGATGTTGACCAAGATATATGGAGAAACAACGTGTATTACACGTTCCCCGTAGCCAATGTTTTGAATGAGTAGACTGATTTGTTTTATTATCATTCATTCATTATCACACCGCTAACATTCACCGGAGTAGTATTCGAGTGGTAAAAACCACACTAGTGATAATTTTTTCTATCAATTGCAGTGACATGTTCCGAGTGCTAATTCGGAAAATTTCATGAATGGATCTCAGGGATGTTTACAGTGGGTAACCTAAGCTGTAAAAAATGGCATAACAAGACCAATCAGCTAACTACTAGTTCATGTAAAAAACAATCTCTGGCTCCATCAGGAATCCATATACACTGTGAAATGATATCATAAAAAAATATTAAGAATTTTGATTGAGGGTGCTTGATGAAATTTCAATAACATGTTTGAATTTTGTACTTTCCCATAGGTTTTGTCGCTTACGACCCGGGTTTTGCCTTTCGGCATCTTCAGGCATTTCAAGTGCACAGATGTACTTCAACTAGCATTATTAACAGTTCAAGTACATCCGTGCACTTGAAATTCGTGAAGATGCCGGAAAGCGAATCCCGGGTCACTAGCGACAAAACCTATGGAAAAAGTACAAAATTCAAACGATTCAAAATATATAATTATATTTGTTTCGATTTTACAATGCTGTACAAAAATTGGTGCAAAATTGAAGACAGCTTTTGAAAATCTTTTAAGACTTCATTTACTTTGCTGTGAATTGAAATGAGGTTTTCGTAGAAACACATAATCATGCTAATTGGTATATTGATGAGCAAACAAAACACATGATGTCATATCAACACACCCAACACAAATAACTTTATTTACTGATTTGTTTTCATTGAAGATGATTCAATTATTGCTGTGAATTTTACACAAGTGTTATTATAAATTACACTTGATTCTCATTTGGCGTGGATTTTTAACAACGCCTAAGAGAATCGATTTTCTTGATTGTTTTGGTTTTATACATGGTTATAAAATATTGTGACTGAAGTAAATTTGAATCGTTTGAATTTTTTACTTTTTCAGTAGTTTTATCACCGACAAGCCGGGTTTCGCCTTTCGGCATCTTCAGGGGTTTCAATTATATTATGAGTTAAAAATATTTATATATTTGAGGACTTGAAAGAGATTGGTAAAAACATGATTATTATTCATGTTTATTGACCAATCATCGCACAGGGTAGGTATGATTGTGTACTAATCAGGGCTGTGGAGTCGGTAAAAAAAAATCTGAGTCCGACTCCTGCATTTACCAAAACCACGACTCCGACTCCGACTAAAAAAAGGTTAATATCGTCACTTATTTCCCTTATTTTCATATTTAAGTGTATTCAATTAAATATCAACCCTATCAATGCGGCCAAAAGCCAAATTTGACATATTAAATGCAAAAATAAAAAGTTCAAACTTTACAAAATTTCCGACTCCGAGTACGACTCCGACCAAAACGCCGCGACGACTCCGACTCCGGCCAAAAAGCCCCGACTCCACGACTCTCTGCCCTGGTACTAATACATACATTAATTGTTGAATAAATCATGTCCTGCAATGCAATACCATATATTCAATGGATGTTTAATAATGCTACTGAACAGCTTCGGTCTCATTCTTTGATGTGTTAATAATTTACTTGAGTAAAAATACACTACTCCTTTCGGTGTCTAATTTCTAAAAATTATGCCTGTGTATTGATTGAGCATTATATTTCATAAACTTCACATTGTGTTGTTTCGTAGAGTAAGGGAATTATACTAATTGAGTTACCGGGTCTACAGAAGGTGAAACAATACAAGATCATGAGTAGAATTGGTCAAAAACTTACATCAATCATATAAGTTGGTGTAGGGGGTGGGGCAATGTCATTAGCGTTCTGAGGGCGATTAAAGCTAGTTTCCCAATTGTCAGGACGACGATCGACATAATCATTTCTGTTATTTGATCGATTGCCGGCAAAGTCTTCCATCTCCGGACTGAAATTACGCCGCTTGCGGTCTTGTCCGTCCGGTCGAGAATCTTTACCATCTAAGCTCGTAATTGAGAATTCTCGATCGAATGAAGACCGTTTCTCCAATTCACTGGGTGAACTGCCGTCAATTACTTTTTCGGAATATGCGGCTACCAAAAAACCGAATTTATCGTATTGTTTACGTTTGGCTTGCTCCGATATATTGGCATTTGATGACATATCCAGTCCTTGATGGACTAATCACAAATAAAACACTGAATCGTGATTAAACACGTTACGAACGAATATTTGAATGTACAAAATTCCGTCGGTCTATGTTTGGCATATGATAAAAATGGCGGCATAAAATTTTTGGCATGTCTGTGATAACGTGTTCTTAAATGTACATATAAAAACCTCCATAGTGTGAAAATAAAATAAAGTCAATTTTTCGCAATTCATTACTAAAAAATCAATGAAAATATTTTGTTTTCGTCATCATCAATTATTGATGTTAACATCTCACGGAAACAACAAGATAGAATACGTGGAATAATTATCATACCCTATCGACCTCTATTATCATTTTTTTCAAATATTTCTATTCGTTTTTACCATTTCCACCGTCAATTAAAGGCATACGATAATTTTCCGGTTCCTCCAAAACCATTTTTCCGTCACAGCTCAGGCAGCTTCACCGAGTATACTAATGAATAGTCACCAGTGGCCTATCAGGAAAGCGGAATTGGTCCAGTAAGATAACAAGAGTTGGACAGGACTCACTCTCTTGGGATATATTCATTGGCACAAGTTTTTTAGATTTATCAAGCCATTTGAGTACTCAGTTCAATATACTGAGAGATTTACTCCATACACAAATTGATCTTAAACGCAGTTCATAGAATAAAAATCAAAAAGTTTTTTCTAGAGAAAGAATACCATCTTTATAAGAATACGGAAAGAAAAATAGCAATGTATTTTAATTCTACATAAATTATTTTATATATTTGTTGATAGCTATTTCGGCTTACGCCTTCGTCAGAACTAGTTCTGACGAAGGCGTAAGACAATAAATATATAAAATAATTTATGTAGAATTAAAATACATTGCTATTTTTCTTTCCGTATTATAATGGAGTTCTACCAAGTAAATGCCTACTCAATCAATATCTTTATAAGAAGTTCAACGCTGATGTCCCACAGATGTGTCGCTTACAAACAAACAACCCACAAGTTCATGATAAAACATTGAGCATCAAGAAACGTGATTTTATATAGATTTAATAGCAATTATTGAAACATCAAAAAATCAATACAAGGTTTTGACTTGGATAATTTTCATCAGAAAAAGTCCAACAAAGATACAGCCGATCAAAAAAGGGTTATCAAAAAAAATTGCAATGCGATAAAAGCTAAACTTCATTTATTGTAATATTTTCGATGGTTTCGGCGGTAACTTTGTGGAAGTTCATTTTAATATAAAATTTAAAATAACTTTGATTATTCCACGTATTGTGTAACTAATTGTGACACGTGTTTCGCCTCTTTCAGAGGCATCTTCAGACTTACTATCGCAAAGTTTGCTTAAGTAATGAAGCAAGATAAATTCTAACATTTTAACATTTTAAATTATGAAATTACAAAATGGATTACGGGTTTTTTTCCTTCTAAAGGAAACAAGGAAGGGGGTGATAGAATCAAAAATGCATTAACATAATGATACTAATAAGGTCCAATCACTCAATCAATTAGATTGGGATTTTTCCTTTTAAGGAGACGCAAGAGAGGGTTATAGAATCGAAACAAAGCAAACAAATATATTTCTAATGACGTTAAACATTACAAACTAATAAACTATAAACTAATGAGCTGCAATCAATCAGTTAGGTTGGGTGATCACTCTTTTGAATTGGGAATAATGTCAGCAGAGGTGAGCAACCTGTCCTGTTAAGAATATTATTTAATAATATATCTTTTTTATTAAGAGTTTTATTTATTTCTAAAAATTCTAGACTATTCATCTTTAAACCTTTTTATTTACTCGGTGGAGTATTTCTACATTACTAGTCTGATTGAAATTATGGTCATTTTCTATTAAATGATTGGCAAACTCAGAAAAATTATTACTCTTTAGACATCTTATATGTTCTTTAATTCTAATATTAAAGTTTCTACCTGTCTGTCCAACATAAGACGCTGGACAGTCTCCACAAGAGAGTCGATAGATACCACTCTGTGACGATGAATCTACGCGATCTTTACTGTTCAATAAAAAAATTTCCTAAATTATTTACTGTGTAAAACGCGGGTTCTATATTGTCTGGCAAAAACTTAACTATCTTTGACGAAATGTCTCCTAAATAAATGATTCTACGCCAGTGTTTAATATTTTCGTTTGCTTTCTTCTCTCCTGAAAAAATATTATTAACTATGAGTTGTTTAACTTGCTTACGTTTAAGTAAGTTAACGACTATATCTGTGTTATAACCATTATTTACAGCTATCTGTTTAATAATGTTTAACTCTAATTCAAAGTTGACTTTAGTGAGAGGGATGTTAACTAATCTATTAATCATTGCATGGAATGATGAGAGCTTTTTGTGACCACGGGTGAATCGATTGATGGTGAATGACTACATCTGTATATGTAGGTTTTCTATAAATGGCAAATTCTAATCTGTTGTTATTATTAATCTTTATTGTTAAGTCAAGAAAATTTAAGGTTTTTAGTTGCTCAATCTCTAATGTGAATTTAATATTTGAATGCAATGAATTTATGTGACGTAAAAAGGAATCTAACTGTCTATCTGTCCCTGTCCAAATACAAAAGATATCGTCTACATAACGATACCAAGTTTTAACATTTTTAAGTAACGCGTGATTTGACTTAAAGAGGTCATTTTCAAAATGATCCATAAAAATATCCGCGAGCAAAGGTGAAATAGGACCACCCATAGGTAATCCTACTGATTGGCAGCTCATTAGTTTATAGTTTATTAGTTTGTAATGTTTAACGTCATTAGAAATATATTTGTTTGCTTTGTTTCGATTCTATAACCCTCTCTTGCGTCCCTTAAAAAGGAAAAATCCCAATCTAATTGATTGAGTGATTGGACCTTATTAGTATCATTATGTTAATGCATTTTTTGATTCTATCACCCCCTTCCTTGTTTCCTTTAGAAGGAAAAAAACCCGTAATCCATTTTGTAATTTCATAATTTAAAATGTTAAAATGTTAGAATTTATCTTGCTTCATTACTTAAGCAAACTTTGCGATAGTAAGTCTGAAGATGCCTCTGAAAGAGGCGAAACACGTGTCACAATTAGTTACACAATACGTGGAATAATCAAAGTTATTTTAAAATTTTATATTTTCATTTATTGTCTTCAGGAATCTCTATAACTCTGACATAAAAAATATAAAATTGAATTTGATAGTTTTTTTTATTCTACATAATGAGTTACAAAAAGTGACACAGGTTTCAAACGGTCTGTAGATGTTTTTCAAAAAGGCGAAACACGTGCCACTTTTTGTACCATGATACATTGGAGTAAAAAAGCCATATAATTAAATTTTATATTAACATATTGGCTCTGGGGAAAATATGGACATCTGAAGAAACAAAGTGTATTCCACGTTCCCCGCAGTCAATGTTTTAAAGATGAGTTTCCACCGAATCCACTGATAAAAAAATTGTATACTGTAAAACCTACCAACTGTTTTTTGGCATAGAGTTGACTCTTGTTTCATTAAAGATTGTGTTTGCCTCATTGTGATTTTGGTCGATGTATCACCGTAAAACGGGGCGAATAGAGACTGGCAGGTGAATAGAGACAAAAACAACGATTGAACTTTAGCACAACTTTACTAAGTATCCAATGTATTTTTTACTATTTATATATAGTTCTTTATAATACTGTCTCACAAATGACAAAACCAAACCAACTAAATGACTGGCCAAAATTGAAACAGACGTGTTTAAGTTTAATGTCTGTGCATCCTTACTTTTTGACCCCTTTTAAACTTCCCTTTTATTGCACGAAAATTAAATTGAATCATGATTTTTTTAGTTAATAAGTACGGTAAAACGGGGTGAATAGAGGTTCATATATTCCAATCATTACAATCGGTTCGTTTTGTCTCTATTCACCCAATTCAATGTGAATAGAGTATCGAACAAAATTGACTGTGTCTTAATGACGATAGTGAATATTTCAAAAATATTGTCATGAATGTGTAGTAGGACCATAGAAACAAGTTTCAAGCCATTTATACTTGAATTATGTGGCGCACGTATGAAGATACATAGTCGTGAAGGGTAAAAAGTGTCTATTCACCCCGTTTTACAGTACTGTTTATTAACAGTGAGACATATTATATAATAAATAGTTTATGGCAGCTATTATTAAAGATTTATAAATACGATACAAATTATTTGCTTCGTAGATTATAAATAATGATAGGTGATATGGTAAGATAAACAGTTTGTTAAAAAACAACTGTATTGTATATCCTATCAATATCTCTACGTTGATGAGTCACTGTGAAAAAAGTTGCATTCTTTCCACATGAATAGTAATAATTATCATTTATCTCATTTTTATCAAGTTTCCATGATAAAGTCTATTTGTTTTATTGGTCAAAGCGATATTATGAGTGTTGGTTTATATGACATATGGATGTGTTATGCCGTATTCACCTGAACATATTTATACTACTTCAAGGGTAAAACGAGTGTGTTATCAGTGGGTAATATTATATTCATATAATGAAAAATATCCATAACCAATAGACCACTTCAGATCAATATCCAAATAAACACCAGAAGATATGTCAAATAAAACACAAGAATAACAATTTACAAAGTTTATTACTAACATTTTAATAAATAGTCTATAAAAAATACTTCCTCCAGTAGTGACCTCTATAATATATTATATTATAAAAATACAACATTTCATTGTGAATCAATGTCAAATATAACACCAGTTCAAAAATAGGTTTATATGGTGATCCCATAAATAATTATTATTGTAAATGTATTACAGTCTTTTTTAAGTACAACAAATTTGTAAAGGCAAAGATCGGTAGTAATCATTGTAATAAAAGATAGAGTCTAATATAATCTTATCAACCTTATTAAAGTAAACCATTAAAAACTGTGTTCACATATTTACTTTTAAGATTTGAATATCAATGAGACTTTATCACTTAATCTCAAAATAAGATACACAAATGCAATGTAGTGATAATAGACGAATCTTAATAACCCAAAATATTTCATGCATGCATTATTGTGTATGATAACCAATCTGTAGTATAATAACTCTATCTTTTATTACTATGGGTTGCAATAATTATTAAAACATAGTTATTGATTCTCTTTTTCGATAACAAAATTCCATATAACTGATAAGAAAGAAAGTTATGAATCAAGATAGTTATGAATTGCATGCATTATTTGAAAAAAGAAGTTTACATTAGAAATACAAATGACAACAATGCACACCATGATGTCAGTATAATAATTATTTGAATCAATATTTTTATCACTGAGCCAGTCATTCTGGGCAGGACTTACACTAATAAATATTATGGAACATGAATTCATACTATTTTAATATATTATTACATTTATAAACTTCTAATAATGCATTTTAAACACAAGTAGGCGATTTTTTGGTCTCTTTATGCTTATTTTAAAATACAATAAATATTTGCTTTTATGAACAATAATTATTCAGATTGATTTAGACAACAAATTGCACATGTCGAATATTAATCGACATAAAACAAAGCAATGCTGTTGGGTTAGTGTAAAAAAAAAAAAAAAAAGACCGACACCGTATAATTTTCTGTTTTTCAAATACCTTTGTTTTAATTTTTTTTGATGCAATTAAATGATTTAAAATAATACTTATAACATCCACCCTAAAACAAATGGCAAGCTCTCGCTAAACATATAAACAAAATGTTAAATTAATTAATTTTAATCATGTAATAATATTTAAGTACCCACTTTTTTCAATAATTATTATATGGTAGGTGTAAGTAGAAAAACCTTAGACACAATCTCATGCCTGATGATGAATTATATTTCATAAATCCAAATACAAGGTGACCCCTAACCAATGAAAAAGCTGTTCAGAATGAGATTCAGAGGTTGTGTACCTCACCTCGGTATAGTGATTTTTTACCAGCGTCTGGTAAATGAAACACTCATTGAGTAGGCAGCTGGCAAAAACATATGTTTATCCCATATTCCACAGTAAAAAAATAGTCTCAATACATAGATACACTTTCTATTCGACAGCCAAGTTGACACGGTTTACGTTAGGTGACTCCACACATTACATGCTCTGCATTGAGGAAAATTGTTCTCATATTTGGGACTAAATTGCATGACTGGCATTTCAAATTTCAAGCAAAACATCTGTAGCATTAATATTCCAAAATAATAAAGAAATCAACTGTCCGACAAGTTTAAATAACTATAAATTGAAACGATTATTTGACATACATGAGAAAATACTACACAAATATTTAAACTGATGTTATTGTTTTCTTCCCTGATCTCAATATTTATATGGGTATGTTGGTTTATCTGATTGGAATGCAATTTCAAAGATGGACAGAAATAAAACAGGTATTAATCTCATGATCTTACTAAATATTATATCACTCTATTAACGATAGTTTAATTTAAACACTAAAACTTAAGAGAAAATGAATAAGTTATAAATAAATATTTTATACAAAATAATTTAGGATGTGATTATTTCATTCCAATGACCAAGGTTCATACTGATTTTGTAGGTCATTAAAGAAATACCAACTTAGAAATAGTTAATAATGTGATGAAATAGCATTCAAGAAATTACATTTTCCAGTAATAAGTCACTATGAAATAAAGATAGTTACATATAACAATTACATACGGTCGAATGACTAAATAACTGATAAGATATTTATTTTTTGCAAAGTCCACAAGATGCTATTTGGCTTCACGCATAAGTTTCAAATTAAAATGTCAAAAATTTCATAAAGTTCATAAGACATATTGTAAAAAAATACAGATTGTTTTCACCGTGTGAATTCATTGTTTGATAAGCCACTCGCATAATTCAAATCAAATTGATAGATCCTGCCTTTGAATTACTAACTTTATTTATTCCTTTATTATATAATGCAATATTCAATAATTTCACTGGTATATCAATAACATTTAAGATATTAACAAGAATAGAGTTCACCATTTGTACATCACCAATCTTTGCTTTTGGTGAATCTACAAATTGGATCCCTTAGTTTTTATTGAAATCAATAGTAAATGGAATGAAGATATTTAAAAAAATGTATTCAAGCCTCAATAGGTAAATGAATTGAAAATGATATAAAACTTATATGAAACATAAACTTGTTCAGAGCCTCTCTTAACTCTCGAGCCCTTTTCGACCTGCACTTCAGGTGTTTCCACTCCTTAGTTTAATCACTGAACTTCATGTCAACACTTATAGTATTCTTCTGTAGAATGGAGAACGATAATATGGTATACATTATGCTGCTTTGACACAGGATTCTAATCCATACTGACTCTCGTCATAGATGCACTATTAGATTTGTGTTGCCTGCGAGTAAACAAATCCGAAAGACCTAATCTTTGTAGTGAATGAGTCAATTATTTTCCAGCTCTAACACTGCTCGACAGAGTGAGTTGTTTATTTTTATTACGCTGTGATATCAGACTAACGAACAAATCATTTTCCATGTCTAATTACCACCAAATTAAAACCTTCAAGTTGTTAAGCACAACTTATAACTAAGAAAAAAATGACATAGATACAAAAGTTAATGGTATAGTTTGGCCATATAAAATAGGTCATTGACCAAGCACCATTGCTTTAATCTTGATTTGTAGAAAATAAATTATGGTTTGGAATGTGTTGAAGGAACATACTATTGGAGAAGGCGAAAAGGTGAAAGTAGATATGTGTAAGAAGAATTAAAAGATGAGCACTTTTTTATTGCACACACTTGATTCACTTCATATCTACCCTGGGTAAATTTTTATCCACCATCGAAACAATCACAGGAAGCTGCCTCACCAATAAATATAAGAAAAGATATGATCTCTACAATAACGTCTTATCTAACTTTATAAAGCTTTGGACTATTGTACAACTGGGTAGTTAAATTAGGCAGCCCCAGACTCTTGCTTTTTTTGAATTAATGATTCCCATTTTGCTATCAACTTGGTTGAGCTCGGAGCTAAGGCTTCTTCATCTGGGCCCAGATCGCACAATTGGGCTAAAGATTTCGCAGGTTTTAGCGATCCATAGGATTCAGGTCCTGATGCACCGGCCGAAGGGGGCGACGGAGAACGACCGTCTCCCATTGCCTCGTACAGTTCACCGATGGACTTTGCCATTCTCAATTTTCCTGGCATCGGAATTTCATCATCAGATTCTAGCTCAGATTCCTCCTTATCACTTAAATCCAATGAGCTAAAATCTAATTGGTACGAAGACATGCTCCTTTTTCTCTGCCGCTTGAGTTCACTCTCCCGAACTTTCAGGTCTTTGAGTTCTTTTTGTATCTTCTCTTCGACTGGTACAAATCCTTTTCGAATCGGCTTCCCCTCAGATAACTTAGGTACGACTGGAGGGGTTATTCCAGGAGAAGCCATAAATATCTGTTTGGAGGCTGGAGAAGCTCCATTATTCACGGGAGATATCGGTAGGCGTCCTTTCGACGCGAAAAACCTTTGCATTATTCCTTTCTGAGCCGACTGCGGCTTGTATCTTCTACCATTTTCATTAGTCGGCGTCGATTCCAGAGTTGACGAAGAACTCAGCAGATGGCTCTGAGACACTGCTCGTGACATGCCCTTCGGAGGACTGTCATCTTCGGATCCGTTTAATCCATTCCTGTGGTTATAAGAGATGTGTGATTCGGAAACGTGCCGATTATAAGTTGGGTGAACTTTTTTAAACTCGTTCTCTCTTTCCGTGACTTCGATAATTTCTCGTTGGATTCTAGTAAGAGGGTCATCCTTTATATTCGACTGTAAAGAAAAAAATATTATCAAATCATATTATAACTAAGCAATCGACCGCTTGAACTTATCGCAAAACATATGTGATGAAAAGAAAACTTTTTCGAAGTTATTCACTTAAATCATTACGCCCAAATATGACTGCTGATAAAAAATGAACGTACATATTTCAGATTATTATCTTAATCCGAATGAACCGTAAGTAGATCAGAGAATGCTGTTTGAACAATGGTATGTTTAAAATTAGCACGCTATGTAAATTGTAAAAAAAATATTATTTCGCTTCGTGTATGTACCTGCTCCATTTCAATATTTCTCATCGGATCTGAGTCTGCGAAAGTTTCACTTTAATTAAGAGAATCCCATAAGAGAACTTTATCACTTGAAATTGTAACACAGAGTGTAGAATCGAGATAACGCTACTGAGAATGCCGTCACAGAGCATTCGCACACCTGTTGTAATTGCTGCAGAAATACTGTACTCATTTCTGTTCTGTAGTGTTGTTATGGCTTTGTTTGAATGTGTATGAGTGAAATAGACAATCTCCGATGTATTCAATGTGAGCGAGAGGCTTGAGATAGTAAATATTGTCTGTCAGCTCGGCACCAGGTGTTCATACCTTACCTGTATTTTCACTAATGACAATGACCATAATTCAATGACCAGATGATAATGTAAAAGTTATTGCACATTAAAAAACAGCGCTCTAAATAAACGATGCAATATGGCAAAAAAAACTTCGTACAATTTATGAAACGAAAATTTCTTGTTGGACTTTTAACTAGAATCGCCAAAAAAGTCGTTAACTTTCTTTTTTCGTCCAAAAAAGTTGAGTGTACAATTCAGTGTCACTGAAATAAATGTAACTACCTGCAATTATTTAAATTAACATTGATTTAAATGGTTCATTGGAAATCAATACATAACATTGATTAAAATATATTCATTAAAAAAACATATTTATTATTGACTTTCATTGCGTTTCGACGGACGGAGAAAAATTGTACATGGTATAAATTGGTTCTAGTTAGTAAATAATTGGGATGTACGGTATTTGTGTAAATACATTTTTTATAGTTTTTATTGATATATCAAGACTATTAATTTATATGGCTACATCTATATTTTCTCCTTGCTGTGATCCTACTACTTTCTGTACTCGTTATTTACTGACAATATGAATAAGAGACATTCTTATTTTCAAGACAATAGGTTAAAAAAATATTTGTATAAAAAATGGGTGGATTACATAAAAAAGGGCGTTGAAACTATTTAAAAATGCCAATATGGTACACATACCAAAACGCGTATTTTATAAGCCACCGCCTTTTGATGCATGTAGTCAAAATATAAGATTTTTCATTTTCAGGACCAAGCGTTTTGCATTGAAACTAATGGAACAATCAAACCTAAGTATCGTTATCAGCAATTTATTCTTTATTATTATTGTTACTGAAAAGATTTGATATTGGTGTTGCCTTGTTGTTTTCCCAAATTAATGAGATTGTTGATCAAAAACTAGACTGGCTAATAGGTCTCTTTTCAAGAGAACATGATTGTTCTCTTTTGTTCTCGCTCTTTTTCTATTATATTCCGAATGACCTCTTTTTCAATTTCGACAATAATTTTACGCATCCCATTCGATTTTTTTTCTCATGAAATGTGAACAGTTTATATTATCTCATGCAATAACTGAGGTATTTTTTTTTACGTAAAGATGTATTTTACTGCAAAACACAACAATGCAATATTGAGTATAAATATTTGGGAATTTGAATAAATATATTTTAATTAGAGTCAAGGATTGTTCACAGCTGTGAGCACAATCAAATGACTCGAGAATGTGTGTTTTTTTGTAAATATAAACTTATCTATACCGAATAAAGAACTTTAACAAAGTACAATACACGAGGTTTGTGGTCGTGGGCCAAACGTTGGCAGCATCATTACCGCAAGCTTTTCTGTATCTTATGAAATAATGTTTTTTTGGTAAACAGCACAACGATACATAAATGTTCTGAGAAAACTATGTTTTAAGAAAAAATGTACAAAATAAACGTATTTTTATTGTTCTTTTTTCGTTCCTGACGCTTGACAACCATATCTTAATAGATCATTTGTGACGAAAAAAGTTATACATCACATACATTTAGTATGTATAAGATACATTGGTTGCTATAAACTTTTGAATTTATGATAAGTCTATACCTCGTAAGTGCCCATCTGTGCATCAATATTTGCGGGTTGCTTAAAAGTGCCAACGCTCGTACTGAACGAGACGCTAAAAAACGATCGTTCATAAGATGAAAGTAGTTTTAAAAAATGTTTGAAATCGATAAAATGCTCCGTGATCAAGAATATAATATATTATTAAATAACATGTATTTATCTATTTATTTTGTAAAATTTTCTTTCTATAGGCATTTTCTCAAAACAAAGCTATTTTTTACTTCAATATTGTGTGTTTTATAATAGATGATTTTGAAACTAAGGTCAAATTTATAAAAAAAAATGTTGTTTCAAGACTTATCTACTAGCTATTTATTATAACGAGTAGATACCAAGCCCATCGTTACTATTCCCCACTTTTGTCTCTGGCCTCTGCCGGTTCCCTAAAGATTAATCTGACAGCATTGTTTGAAATTTAAATATATATGTATATATTTCAAACTAATTAAAAATGGTGAGATAAGTGCATAAATGATTCATTGCATATTTGATAAATAAAGTTTAGATATAATATATCAGTATTTGTGAACGATTACGTCATTTCAATATATAACCCCAAAAGTTTGTTTATGTCAAAATACATTGTTAATTCAAATTATTGTGAACTTTCAGCAGTCCTATCAAAATATTATTAGACGCTATGGCATCTATACAACCAACTTATCCAGTCTTGGAAAATTTGCACCGACGACACATATTGCTGTAAGTATATTACAATATTGGTTGTTGATCTAAAACACTTAAATGAAGCTGATTTTAAGTATCAAAAATAGTCAGTTTAATTTTTTACCTTGGTATTGATACACATGTTGATTAATTTAAATTTGGAATAGAGATGTCAGTGGTGTAACATGTTCATACATTGCTCAAATCCAAGTACAATTCAAATATATAAATAGAGTCAATCACACCAATTTGCACAATAAACAAGCGCGAGGTGTCAACAACTTAAATTAATAATGTTTAAAAGGCTCAGATTTAAGTAAGTGAATGTATCGAACTCCAATTTTGACAATGTCAATATTTTATATTTATTTATTATCTTGACTATGCATTTAGCCATTCCTTTTAGTCACAGGTAAAAATATCATTTTTAAGTAGTAGTTGTGACTAAATACGTATTATGTATTAGTAATTTTATTTATTTGAAACACTGATTTCTTCTATTCATTATTTTATAATGAAAAGTAAAACAAAACTACCATGAGTTACCAATGCACCCTATTGGTAGCTCTAATCGACCAAGATAGAGATACAACTTGACTGTGCGAGAAAACAGCAACAAAATTGATAATAGTGACAGGCACTTTAAATATTAATTATTAACCTTGAATAAGAATGGAAACAAGCTCTGGAATATGTTTTTATATTCCATCATGATTTTAGTTGTTAGAACATCACAATTGTAATGAAAATATGTGTTATTTTAGGTTTCAAAATATTCAACTAGGCGTCCTGGCTTTTTCTCATCATTTATCGATAATATCAAACAAGACATATCAAAGAATAAAGAAATGAAAGATAATCTCAAAAAGTTTAGAGAAGAAGCTGACAAATTAGAACATTCCGATGCCTTGAAAGCTGCACGTCAAAAATTTCACTCGGTAGAATCTGAGGCTTCGAAAGGTAGCGAAGTTCTCAAAGAAAAGTTTGAAGGGTTCAAAGGAAAAATGCAAGAGGTCTTGGAAGAAGCGGGGAAGTCAGATATAGCAAAAAAAGCAGGTAAATATTAAGTGTATGGCTTTCTGAAAACATCGGATCAAATCTCAACACATTGCTTTAAAGAAATCTTCGTATCTGCTTACTACAGTTATTATTATCACTTTTAAGGTGTTCACTGTCAATACTTGGTGGAGTGGCATTATAATAAAAATAATAACACATTTTTAGTACTTATTCGACATAAAATTTATTGGATCAGAACCGGTTTCTTATTTTTACAGGACTTATTTTTGGCTATTACTTTTTAATGATAATTCATACTTAATTGATTGTTGATGCATTGCTTGCATTGCTAAGTGGTCTTCAATATTTAAATTATAGTCTATTTTGCTTCAATTTATTTGCTTAGTTGTAATACCAATTGTTTGTCATACCTTGTAATTCTTACTTAACTTTTATAACGTATAAATATCACTGTTTCGTTGTATTTCTTATCAGTTGACAATGCTAGCCATGAGCGAAACCTGTCCTGATCGAATAAAATTTATGTGGAACAAGTACTAAAAATGTTTTATTATTTTATCACATAATATGTTTTGAAAACGGAATTTGACCCACTAATGATATAACTGATGATCAGTTGATAATGCTCGCCATGAGCGAAACCGGTCCTGATCCGATAAATTTTATGTGGAATAAGTACTAAAATGTGTTATTATTTTTAGTTATTATTTATTATAGGCTCGTATTTTAACGGTCATAATAGTAATACAGTTGTGGTCTGAATTTATAATAAGATGGTCAGAATCTTTATTACAGTGGTCTGAATTTATATTAAATGGTCATAATGTATTGGTTAGAATACAGAGGGCAGAATAAATTATGAATGGTCAGTATTTAAACAAATTGATCAGAATTTAAATATCATTGGGCAGAATTTAATCGAAATTGGTAATATTTAATAGTATTTGGACATATTTATTTTGACATCTGTCAGAATTTTTTTTGGAGATCGAATAGCGTTTCTATTGGTGCAAAGTGATGTCATACGACAAATGGTCCAATGGGCGGTAGATACTACTAGCGCCGCGGCCATTGAATAAATCACTAGTATTTACGTTAATTTGACAGATATTTTCTCTAAATATTAAAAATTAAATATCAAAATAAGGAGAATTTTGATGATGAAAGTCACGGGGAATACAGAATTTTAATTTCAACAAATCGGCTTCTCATAAATGCAAAAATCAGAAATAATGTTCATATTGCGCAATATATAAATTAGTATGGGAAGGGAGGCCCGTTATTGTTCTTGGAACCACGGATATGGATACAGTTCTATCCAGGGGGAATGGCTGTGTGCTCTGGTGAGAACACACGCAATTATGATATTATAAATATATGAACCCAAACCTTTACTGAATTTTATTCTGACGTTTTGTTTTTATTTACCATTTCAGACCAAAATTGTTACAAATTCTGATCATTTTATAATTTTATTCAGACCGCTAAATAATTTTATTCCGACCGCTTAATAATTTTATTCTGACAATCATTAATTTTATTCAGACCGTTACTATTTCTTTTATGACCTTATATTGAATTGTATTCTGACCAAGGAAACCATTTTTATTCTGACCGAAACATCATTTTAATTCTGACTATTTATTTTGTTGCCTTTATTATATATCAACATTTGGTTACCAGAATTATAAATGTAACATTGCATAAATCATAACGAATAACTTTAAATATGTAAAAATAATGTGATATCAAAGTCCATAGCTGTTTTAGTATTGCGCCAAAGTCACATTTTTTTTATAATACTTTCATATATTAGTAAAATTATTTCTTTCCAGGACAAATATCTGAAGAAATCGGAAAATCGGCCAAAGGAGTCAGTGATTCAATATCCGAAAAGAGCCAAAGATTAGGAAAAACAGATGCATTTAAAACTATATCTCAGGTAAATTATTTTTCATGTGTATTGCAATTAATATTACTAGTTTGTAAACTGTCTAGAGCAGAGGCTATCAAACTTTTTGAGAAACGGGCTGGAATGATTTTTTAAAAACTTGGAGCTGACGACAAATACAGTTGTGTTAAAATCCAATTAGAATATTAATTTATATGTACACAAATTAATTTATAGAATTTCTATAAATTAGAATATCCACATAATTTAAGAGTAAACAGACACCTCCAATAATACATTTTTGCCTAACTTCTTTCACTTTGGATCCACGAATCGGATGTCGTGAATTAACAAACAAATCATGAAATTTTATAAAATTAATATTTCCCATATGAATAATTTATCAATAAAAATCTGGAATTTTTGGAGGGCCTGATGAAAATCTTTGGTGGGCTGTAGTTTAATGACTGCTGGTCTGGTGCAAACTTTAACTCAATGTAGAGAGTTTTAAGTATTGCAGTGGTACTGGGTGATAGAAGAGTGAATAGTGCCACTTATATAATTCATGCATTCTGATGGTGCCGCTTTATGGTTGCAAGTCATGGCACCTCACGAATGCTGAATTATTGTGGCACGCACTATTGTGGTGATTTAATTTTGTCAAGAATTCAAGATAAAAAACAGACTAACTGGTTCCTTGTAATATCAAGAATTAAATGCAGGGCTGTGGAGTCGGAGTCGTGGTTTTTTGGCCGGAGTTGGAGTTGTGTTTTTGGTAATTGTCGGTGTCCGGTTTTTGGTAAATGCTGGATTCGGAGTCATTGTTGTAGTCAGAGTAGTGTTTTAAGTCATTGTTCGAGTCAGAGTCAGAGTTGTGGTTTTTTGGCCGGAGTAGGAGTTGTGTTTTTGGTAAATGCTGGAGTCGGAGTCTTGTTTTTGGTTATTGTCGGAGTCAGATCTCGGAGTAGTGTTTTTAGTAATTGTTGGAGTTTGAGACGGAGTCGTGTTTTTGGTCATTGTTGGAGTCAGAGTCGTAGTTTTTTTAACGACTACATCCCTGTGTTGCATCTATGGTATCATGTCGATATCTTGGGAAAAAGCAAAATCACTGTCGGGTCGTAACTCTTAAAATTAGTGGAAATGAAAGATGAAGAAGAAAGTAAAAAATGATTGATTTCAATCCGACAATAATATTTTGCTATGCATTCTAAAAACAGTTGATAAAATAATGATGATAGTTGTCATGATTTCTATTTATTTAAAACTCTGTTTTCTTTTATTCATTATTTTATGTACAATCTATTTATTATAATTATGAATAATTTAGTGAAAATTGTGTGTTTAATGGGCAAGATACAAAATTTAAATAGAAAGAAGCTATAAATGTATACATGCTATTAATCATTTGTAGTACATAATTTGTTCTCTCATTGAAATTCAATTTTTAAATTTATTCTACATTCTATTCAGAAAAATAATTGTATTTTGTTATTTTTTTTGAAATAATTAAATTCATCTAGCATAAATTTACACATTCTTACCGACCAAATAATTTACTTGACAGTTGATTTTAAATCTTCGGCTTCTGAAAGGATTTGTGAAATAAAGTGAATTAGTTCTACAAAAATTGTACTAGATTGGGCAGTGTTCTTCAACCTTTTTACAACTGCGAACCGGCGTCAACCAAATAGACATACTTACAGTCGGATCTCAATTTACGACTATTTGGACCTAGAAATTATCAACAGTAAAAAAAAATCTCCAGTTTCTTTCAATTATTTTATATAATATTTGTCTGCGGATGAGTCATGTAATGTCTAAATTGGGCATATTTAACCCATTGTTTACAATGTGCACAAATTTTTGCTTAGTTACCATATTAATTAAAAGGACCGTAAACGAAGTGTTAATATATAAAAAAAATCTGACTTACGTCGAAGGTGGTGGAACGGAACCCGCCAGTCGAGAACTTACTGTGCATGTTTGTTTAGAATAATAAATTCAAAAGAGACAATTGAAACATCAAGTTAATGGAATACAAAATTAAATTACTACTTTTGCTTAGTGGGACTTAGTGGGTTTGTGGACCACAGATTGAAGAATACTGATATCAGGTGACTGTTGTTGGATGGGTATAGTTATTGGATACATCAACTTTAACCATCCAAAAAAAAAATGGCCTAGAATTCCCGTTGGTGTGTAGGAGACAAATGTACACTCTGACTTCCTTAACAGTTCATTCAAGTTTGCGGCAGCCGTTGACATAAGAGTCCACCTACGGCACTTAGCCCACGCGCTCAGTATGGATCTCTGTGACAAATTTCACTCGATTGATTGGCTTGAAAAAATCTGCATAATTTAAGAGCAATGATGTTGATTTTTTTAGGCAACTGAGGCTGTCAGAAGCGAGATAAACACCCGGGGGATCGAGGGTCGGGTTTACGTGTCTCCACTCCAGCTGAGGAAGCGGATCGACACGACAGGAATGGATGAAAAGATTGTTCAGCCTAATACAGACGCCACCGGTGTTGAGTTACATAAGGATTCAAAGTTTTATCAACAGTGGCAAGAGTTCAAAGATAACAATCAATATGTAAACAAAGTAAGTCAAAAAAAAAATTATTCGGCATTGGACAGAGAAGTATAAAGATTATATCTCTATATCAATAGTAAAAAAGACATACATTTTTTACAAAAGTATTTGATTCTTATATTGTAGTTTGTTACATAATATAATATACACCATTCCTCTAATTTATGTGGTAGATACATTTTTTCCAATGCAGCGACATTAGCGCACAATACTAATAATTTTAATATTTTAATAAGAAAATTAAAAGATGAAAAAAAAAATAGTTCAATAAAATATGAAAATTTCACATGGTGGAATGTTCTTATTATTTTTTTCCAATTGAAGTTTAGGAAAGTAAATTTCTTTAAATGAGTAGTCAACAATACTAAATAATCATATATTGTTCGCTAGTTATGACCCATGAGCTTATGCCGGGGTTGTACTGCACGCTAGCCCCACCCTTCTACTCCTACCCTTAAGTAAAAGCAACCCCGCTTAAGATGCTCTATTAGGAGTCTATAATACTGCGTGATGATATTGTTGAAAAAGATACATTTATAATAAGTTTGCATAATATATTTATTGTTTTGTAGGTTTTAGACTGGAAAATAAAATACGAAGAATCGGAAAATCCTGTGTTCCGGGCGTCACGACTACTCACCGAAAAGATGAGCGATCTCTTCGGAGGCATCTTCCAGAAAACTGAACTTTCTGAGACAATGACGGAAATATGCAAAATCGACCCCAGCTTTGAACAGAAACAGTTCCTGAAAGATTGCGAAAACGACATCATCCCAAATATATTAGAAGCGATGGTCCAGGGAGATTTGGATATCTTGAAAGACTGGTGCTACGAGGGCGCCTTCAATCTGATCGCCACGCCTCTCAAGCAGGCTAAGCAGTTAGGATATTATTTAGACTCGAAAATATTAGACATCGAGAATGTGGATCTAGTTATGGGAAAAGTTATGGACCAAGGGCCAGTTCTGGTTATTACATTCCAATCTCAACAGATTATGTGCGTTAGAGACTCAAAACACAACATCATCGAAGGCGATCCCGACAAAGTGATGAGGGTTACGTACGTTTGGGTCCTCTGCAGAGACCCTCAGGAGTTGAACCCGTTCGCGGCATGGAGATTACTCGAATTGTCAGCTAACAGCACTGAACAACTTGTTTAAATAACTACATCTAACAAATGTAAATAACTATAAGAGAAAATTACACATATGATTAAGAATTGCAATACCGGATTACCAAAACTGGGAGCACAGTGTCTCAGCTGTTTTTTTTCAGTATTTTAAATATGGATATTTCAGTTTTACTGTATGTTGGGTCTGAGTTGCAGTTGTCAACGCCATTGGCTTCTGTGACACACCTTATGGGCTCAAGTCCCAGTATGAGCAGCATTTTTTCAATTTATTCTGTTCGAAGACATTGGTGATTAGCTAACCACTGGTCCCTGTACTCTTTAGCTAGTCCTTATCCTTTCTATCTATATTCTCATTAAACTAATGAGAGGTTGTTTGGATGGAACGATCAGCTCTTGTAAAAAAAAAGGATTATTCAGATACCTCCAATAGGAGGCCATATGCTTTTTACTGGAAGTTCAATAATGTATTGATAAATGAATTCTTGATGGACAGTTTCATTTAGAAAATCAGACTTGTTGTATGCTTACAATAAACATCAAAATATCGGTAAATCATTATTTATTCTTATCTATTTTAAAATTCTGGTTTTACTGGGTATTCGTCAGGTATTGCAATCCTCAATTAAGATGATGCTATCTCAGTTTATGGATGCCGCCATATTGAATGTAGCTCTATGGAAAATGCATTAAAAATCTTTCAGGCAGTGCTTTTTGAGGACTGATGCCTTTCTACATAACTACACTCAATTAAAGTCTTTGCATCATTTATTATGTTTGATAAGACTTTCATGTATGATTCGGAAGTTAACAGTAACACTAATAATATTCACTGCAATCATACATGTAATATTTTCGAATAACTCAATAGTCAGCCAAAAAGTCAATCAGTTGCAAGAATTGAAAATGTCAACTACCAGAGTATCCGTTTAGCTTTGAGAGCATTGGTAAAGTAACCAATTGATTAAACTTGAAGTACTAAATCAGCACATTTGCAATGATGAACATATAATATATAAATATGTTAAATACACATGGAATGCTTGAAGAAACGTAGATATTTAAAAATAATTGTTGCCAGTGATAAATTATATTGATCGAGTTAATTTAATGGGACATTATTGTGCATAATATTTTTTTTTAAGAACGGTAGTATTGTATAGCGCATGAAAAGTCCACACAGCAGATTGTACACATCACAAAATATTCACATAGTTTTTGTTGTTGTGTGGAGTCTTTGTGCGCTCTTTACTCTTCTAATGTACAAGTTAATTTGTAAAGTGTAATTTTGTTTAGAATTAAACAATTTAACTAGCAGTATGACAACACTGTTTTGAGTTGTTGAATTTTTTATTTAGTACCTTTATTTTAGAATTTTACTAAATCTACACGCTGAATTTTTGATGTGACTTCAACGAAGGATTTGTCTATTCCCTTGTGTGCTGAACCCTGAAAGAACACTTCTATTTGAATTAGGTTGGCATAAAATTCAAAAAATCAATGCGTGAACACTGTATAATAATATATGGAAACATTATAATTCTTACTAATTATAAAATTAAATGTCCGTACTCGTGGTTGAAGTGGATTAAATTCCAGGAGACACCTTCATTCATTGATGGTCTAATTAGTCTACATTTTCCCACCCATCTCACCTTTAATTTGAAGCATAGCAAGAGTGACTAGTTAAACACTAATCCTGTACTAGCCCTATCTATATATTGTTACTCTCAAAAAAAAGGACGTTGAGCAACTGAATAAAAATTAGTTTGTAGCTTCATTTGGAGTCAGTATGAATTGGCAGAGAAAATGTGTAAACCCTTATCCAGATATATGTGGTTAATTTATTTATCAAAATGGTGAATAGATTATTTTAGAGTATTTCTGTTCTGATAAGGGTAGAGCATAAATGAATATAAAAGATTATCTAAGACATAATCTGGTTGATTAATTGATATGTACTAAGTTGATAATTGATTTTCATGTTGTACACCCATCTCTTACAGTGGGGGCTTACTGGATAACTGATCACCTGGCATATTCATGTCCCTATATTGTTGGTGATGTGGGGTTGATAGAAGGTGAAGAACACAGGGTTTGGACAGATGAGTTTTCTTTACTGATGTGAAGCATTTGTAGTAGCATTTATTTTAGAATTTCTCAGATTGATTTTTGTTTATATAAAATTTACTTCCACAAAGTTACCGCTGAATCCATCGAAAGTATTGATTTATGTTGTTTGGGTGTCACATTTGCAGATGCAACATTTTGTTTCTGTGCACAGTTGCTTGGATCTTAGCATTTTTTTCCACTTTTCAGTCTTGACAAGCTAAATGAATATTTCATTAATATCAATTATGTCCTCCATTTGTAAATAAACATAAATTAATGATGATTGATTAATAAAAAGGAGTAAAACATTTCTGACAAATCTCTATTGCCTTTAATTTAACATAAATAACAGATTATTTAAACTTGCTTCATAAATAAATTGTTTCATCTTCAAATAATATTATTATTTCATCTGCCTGTTCATATGTTTTAGTAAAAAAATTGTTCTGCATTTTCATTTTGATTAAATAAATGATGCTGTTGGTCTAGAGTTGATTGAAATGAAGTACACCTGTAAAATATTAGTCAAAATATGTTCTTTTTTCCCAAAACCAATGTAAGCCGGAGTTTTATTAATTATTAAAACGCCTCTTTTTAAATTATTTTAATAATTATTGTTATTTACTTGACAGAACTGTGTTATAAATTAATGGTTAATAAAAAATAAACGATCATGTTTTTTTTTACTTGTTTTATCTTTTTAAAAAGTGTTTATTTGAGAAAGTTTGTTTGAATGTTGTAATTATGTAAATATTATGTTGACAACATTTTGTGACACAAAACAGAAGTAAATAAAGTTTGACTAGTGTCCAAGTAAACATTATTTTTTTCATATAAACTATTGAACGAAAAGAATGCTCATTCCTGGATTTTTATCTTAGTTCTCTCGCTGAATACCTAACGCACGTTAAATGTTACTTTAGTTTATAAAGTTACAATTACGGGTAAAGGGTTTTGGTGAAGGGAAAGAAGCATATTGGATGTTGAGAACACGCCTAGCGTGTTCAACTGCATACTAAAAACAGGTTTCAGCATTGAAAGAGTAATTTTGTTAACTCTACTTTTGGCTGAAAATGACTTAATAATGCCATCTTGTGTCATGCAATGTGCATGTCCTGTAAATTTTTTATAACCGAAACGTATTTGAGTGCATCGGAAAAACGTTTTAGGAAAATTTGATAACTGGATTGTCGTTCATAAACCTACACTGCTAATTATCGAACACCGCCATTTTCTATTGTCACCTGTCAATCATTCGTTGTTTTCCAGCGGTGGTACAAATAAAACGTTTAAATTGAAATTTTCCCGATCGTTTTGAAAATACTATTTTTAAAGAGGGTGAATTTCATATGCAAAAGAATTGATTTCATTTGCAAAAGGGTGACATAGATTTGAAAAAGGTATGAATTTCATTTGCAAAAAGATGAAATAGGCTTGCAAAAACTGTATTGGTTGCAATAAATCCCTTAGTTTGCTGATAACAGTTATTCATACTCGGGAATTTTAATAACTTATAGAAATGAGGACAAAACAGACCCAAGAGGAAAGGAAACGCAATATGATAAATGATTGTATATTTGGTGTTTTAAGAGAATGTGTATGAAATCAGATCCTTTTTTTTTATAAAACTTATAAATATATTTCTAATTAATTGTTTATTGATGTCATTACATTATAAACGAGTACACGTTATCAAATTAAACTTAAATATAACAATATATGGACAGTTGTATTAAGAATATTGTGCTGTCTAGCAATTTTTATAAGCGTACCATTGGAATACATAATAATTATTAAAAGCTGCATTTTGGCTATACTAATTATAAAATAAAACAGCTGAACGTGCCAAATTTTGAATTGGATTTTATGACAATATAAATCACAAACACTGTATATTTAACCACTCCGGGCCCTGGGTATCACCTATGATACTCATGGTTTTTACAAAATATCAGCCCGGTTGTAGAATTGAACGTATCAAAATCAAAAGTATCATATAATGAAGGAAAAGGTTTTACCAACTGAATATATCTGAAAAATTTCATGTCAGTATAGAAGTCACTGTTGTTGAAGGAGTCCTTATTAGTATTTAAAATTCTTGAACACTCACAATACAAATACAAAAATATTTTTCTCAACATTATGTATTATTATTTAATTTATTGCTACAATAAAAATTAAATAACATATTGTTTATAATACAGCATGAAAAAATTGTTTTGATACATTCAATTCAACAGCCGGGCTGATATTGAATAAAAACCATGAGTGTTATAGGTGATACCTGGGGCTCGCAGGGGTTAAATTTACACATTGATTTTCTGATTTTAAAAATTAAAAAAAATAGATATTTGATTAATTAATTTGAATGTTCTGGAGTTAAATATAAATAAATGACCTTATTTAATTTTCAAAATTAAATCTATTCTATTTACAAATTAATCATAAGTTTCTGATATATAAATGAAGAACAAACGAATTCTTTCAAATTGGCTAAAGCAATCAATCATGAAGAATTAAAATGGATGGCTCTCCCCCAACTGATAGGATGTAAGTTGCAAATTTTTTCCGCAATTATAACATAATTTCAACTAAATATTCTTCTGAAAAATCGTTTATCTCTAGGATAAATAAATTAAATCAACGCCCATTGCATGACGCTCGTGTCCATTCCTCCGGTCGATATGAGTCTCGTGTCATCATGGAGGAAGGTGACGCTCGTTACGTGGCTAGAATGACCTCCGTACTGGTGACACAGGGACTGAAAGAATAAAAGAATGTATGTTGAATATTAAATTAAGATTTTTTTATTAGATAAGCTTATTAGTAGCAATGACAAAAAATATTTAGTTTGAATTTTGTCACAACGACCTGAGTTTCACCATTAGGCATCTTCAGACATTTCAAGTGCAGAAATTAAGTTGAACTGAGTTCAGTTAAGAAATAGGTAACTTTGATTAAGAGTGAAACCTGTTTTTTGGTTCTCCTGGAAAGTAGAGAAAAGGGGACGAATTGAAATATACTGCATTGATTGAATTGGCATTTACTTGGTAGAACTCCATATTAACACTGTGTAAAATATACTGCCTTTCAATATAAAATTAGATTATAATTCTGTGTCTTGTTGAAAGTAGTGTCATGTGTTTCGTATTGTTTAACACGCTCACTGCAGAGTTATTTTATTAGCGTATGCGGCAGGGGCGTAAGGTGGGCGCAGAAGTCTGAAGATGCTTCTCAAAGAGAAAGAAAATGCCAACTAATTTAAAAACCATTAGTACTATCAAGATAGAAAATCAAACATCTGCAGTGTTGATCCTAAATAATATTAAGCCCACTTCGACAAACCTGTTGTATATATGTACATATATGTATATAAGAAAAATTGTCAAATAATAACCTTGGGCTGCGTCACCGGGTACGCGAACAATTTGACTTTCCCGAAGTCGTCCCCTGTGCACATCAGTTTGCCGTCGTGAGTGGACACGCAAGAGTTGATATCGGTGCCATCCGCATTCTCAGGCCAGATTCCCACTGTTTGGAATGAGAGAGTGCAAGTGTTTGTGTCCCATTCTAGATCTTTCAAACTGGACGGAGTTGTCACTTGGCGGCAGGTCGATGGGTTCCCTGAAAAAGAAATGTAATATTTCGTTTTAACGTCAACATTAAATAACTGCATATTAATCATGTTTCTGGGAGACAAACATCTGTCATCTGTTAGAGGTCCGACAGGGTCAGGCCAGGTAACGAAAGTTTAAATTCGGGCCCGGGCCGGGCTCAGGCTTAGGTACACAAGAAATAAAATATACATCCGATAAAATTGGACTTATACGGCATTATAGTACATCTAAATTACATACTACATATTATAATTTGGTGACTTAATATCAAATTAATTAAATTTAAAATGTTTTTGAAAGGTTGAAAAAATGTCTGGTTTGGGTAAGATTTCTGGGATGAGCCTTGGGTTCGTGCTGGGCCGGGTTAGAGATTTTCGGGCTTGGGCCGGGTAGAATTTTGAAAGTTCGGCCTGTGAAGACCTCTAACATGTGTGCAATGTTCACTAAAAATGCATTTTTACTCCTCAATCCATTTTGGTAAACAATTATTACGTCTGTTTTTATGAAAAACTTTTTGAAAATATTAATACTTACAGTAAAGAAGTTCATAGTCTCCCGAGTTGCTTCTTAAATATTGACTGTCGGATGACCAATCAATGTGGTTGATATAACTTGAATGACCCTATTAACAAAAAAAAATACAATTAACAATATGTTAATCTCACTATTAGTATTGATTTATGACTTCTAAATCAACTGAGCAATAATTCTAGTGAGCTGAATTTAGGCATAATAATTATTATTGATTGAGTAGGCATTTACTTGTTAGAACTCCATTATATTACGGTAAGAAATATAACAAATTTATGTAGAATTAAAATACATTGTTATTTTTCTTACCGTATTATAATAATTATTCATATGCACTTCAATAACTATTAATTCATGACAAAAGATGTATAGACCATAGAACTGTGAAGTTTGTTTTTTTCAAAGCAGTGTGCCATAATTATTAAAATTATATTTAGATATTCAAATTAGATTTTTAAATATTTCTGCCCTAGTATTCTACAGTTTCTTATTCAGAAACTAGATTTCTGGTTTGAAAATGTAATGTGATCTAAGAAATATTTGTCATGAGGTATGAATACAATTTAACACTGACAGGTGAAGTATATATATTTTACCGTTCTCCGCTTCTTTTCTGTTCCCTGTTGTAAGCAAAATGTAAAAAGAAAATACCTATTATACACATTGAAATGTATCAATTAAATTAAAACAATTCGAGTGTCATAGTTTTTGAGTGAATCAATTTTAAAATTTGTGATAGTTAATATAATAACTGTTAAACCATGAAAGCATGTGAATTTAGTTATTTAGATTCTTATTAATACCGTGTTAAACCAAAAGTACGTCCATACTCATTTAAAGGTTAAAGAAGTTTTATTTCATGTAAAATTTATTTAATGTAATTTCATGTAAGTTTTATTTCACGTATTTTTTATTTCATGTAATTTTATCACTTGCATATTTAATTAAATTCTTTTTAATAAAGCAATGATAATTTAATATTATTGAATTGGATAAGTGTTCAATTATAATTTGTCAATTTTATTATCAGAGAATGGTATAAAAAATCATAAATATAATATACTAACCATGCATTTTCCAATTCGACTGAATCTTCTGCAATCTTCGTCTAATTGATAAACATAGATGAAGTTATCGCGGGATCCAAACGCCACATAATTTCCATTCGGAGAGAACTTGATGCATTGTATAGGCTCAGCTCTATAATGAAACAAAAAGATTATTCATACATACGCCTACATTAGTCTTTTATTTAAAAAAAAATATTACAAAATAAAAAAGAAGGGTGACCGATTTTTTGTTGATACTAGGTGCTCTACATAGAAACGATTGCCTAATGAATGTATCAACATGTACTGGCTTGTCATGTTTATAGTGTTACATTTAGTAAGGGATAAGTCCTTCCCACACAGCTTTTAACGTATGATGGATTTCTTGCATAAAAAGGTTATTTTTTGCACTCCCTAATATTCTTGTCACCCACTGTGTCCAGTTAATGTCTTATCATCACTATGAGCCTACATCTATATTGTTATTGTCTTTGAATTGATTTACAACTAAAAATTGAGCATTTTTCATTCATTTTGATAACCTGTCAAAACAAAAATTGTGTCCGTTAACACAATGCTTGAAAAGTGCACAGATGTGAAATAACATGTTAATTACTGAATGAATTAAAAGGGCCCAGAAGCAAAGTGTTAACGTGTGTAACTTTTTTTAAGACTCATAAAACCTTAGTAATCGATATATTTTTTGGAAAAAGAAAATCTGCTCACCCGTCAGTGTTCTGGGCGACTAATTCCCTTGTAACAGAATCGAACACCATCCACTTTCCAGTCAAGCACCCCACAGCCACTACTGTGCCATCTTTAGAAAATGCACAGCTCTGAGCTCGCTCCTGAAAATGTACACATAAGATTATAGAAATTTCTCTGGCTTATCTAAACAAAAATAATAGTAGCTGACTTGCACTATCAAAATATTCCTCTGAACCAAGTTGCTCTTCAAGATAAGAAGGCAGAAGTGCTGGATCAATTATTTTAGGGTTATAATTTTTTTTAGATAAGCCGCACCCGTTAAGGGTCTGGTTTACTGAGTGTGGTCAAAGGGTACATTCTGGCTGAAGTTGGTAAGTCATAATATTGAGAGACTTGGATATCAACTCTTTGTCAGAAATCGCTAAGGAAGTTTACTAACTATCAATATAGTAAAAAACAGTATTACTTAATTCTCAGATCAATATAGATCCATCTATTGTTTTATTTTATAATTATCTAATTAGCATGAAATATCGATTTGATATGATTAATTTGCACTGTTCTCAGAATCGACCTTTTGTATCTTGAAACTTTTGCCAGTATGATAAAGACATTATGTTATCTGGAAGTATTGCGGTCATTAGTTATTGTTAAATTATCCTTACTCCAATATCTTTGCTCCATACGGTTGAATGAGAAAGAGCATCCCACATTTGTAAAAGACTATCCCAGCCAGCCGTCACAAATTGAGGGAGACATGGATGGGCAGCCAGACCCCATAGTTCATCCAAGTGACCTGGTGGAGAAAATCGTTCAAGACATGAGAAACTGGTCATTTGGATTGGGAAAGGTTTTGATATTACTGATTCACGTCTGATCACTGTGCAAAGAAAACGAATGACTCTCTGCAATTCATTTGTTTTCTCATCGACGAAGCAGTATCAGAGAAGGAAAGCAAGTGATTGGTGAGGATTCAAATATTTCTATAGAAGGTAATTTATTTAAAACAAAAATCACAGATTATGAGTTTATTACTTTGTCTGAACTCATTCACATCCACTTGAATCTTAATTTAACTTTTTAATTTTTTTCTTCTTTGTGCCTGCATGTATTTTTTTAGATAGTAAATTGGTTGATTGAAATTACCTAGAACAGCAGGTGAGAATCCAAGAACGAGATCACCTTGCAAAATGCAGTTCTTTGTAGTTCCTATAAGAATTTGAGTTCCACGACCCTCTGCCAGCACTCTAATGCCTCCAAAATGACCTTCAATCTAAAAATAAAAGAATTTTTCAAATTAATTTACAATGCAATAAGACTTAATAAATTATATTTTAATTTACAGATATTCAATTGTAAGCGATTACAGAAGAATAATATGTAAAGAATATTTTTGTCTTGTAACCTGACAAAGAAAGACCTGCTTGTTTCTAGCCTAACCTAACTTCTCTTATTTGGAGAGTAATGATAGGGCTTTGGTCAAGGACGCGACTTACAACTAGTTCTTTGTCCAAATTATACGATACGGTGGGTGGAAGGGAATTTGAACATTACAGACATCCATGCCTTTGAACAAAATTCATTTTATAAGTTGAAAAATCAATTTATGAAACTGTCCCTACTGGGATTCAAACCTGTTATCACAGCAATGAAAACCAATGACGTTGATCACAGTAAATTCTTCAGAACATAAGATATCAGAAAATCTTTTTTTTAAAAATTAGTATATTTATTTTGATATTGCTTTTTGCTTGAATATATATGGGGGATCAATGCACCATTGCACAATTACAAAATCATTAAATTTGGTTTTTATATATATCCATGAATTCTATAATAATGTGCTCACCGATCCCTCCATTCCGGTGGGTGTTAGATCAGCATCCAATTGTACGATCCTGTTGTCTTTTCCGCCGCCAGAGATGATGGAGCCGTCTTTCAGGACACAGATAGAAAATATACTTCCGGTGTGGAGCCCTCTGATGAATTTACTTATCGTATTTGTACCTCTGCCCCACACGATTATGTTGCCGTTTGAATCCCCTGAAATGACATCACCTAAAACGAAAAAAGTTCATTTGTAGAGGGAGCCAAGCAGCTATCAGCAAGCAATGTAATTTGACCGTGAAAATAAAGCATTTTATAGAAAACGGAGCTCTAGGAGGGTCAACTGTTTTACAAATATTAATTGGACTTAATTTTGCAAATAATATCCAACCCATACACATGTCATTCTGAGATAATTCATTATTTGAGAAAAGATTTATTTAAAAAACACTTTTGAGTTCTATATTGGGCATAACAAACAATCCATTAATGTTTCCAAGCCAAAAGTGTGACACATATTGGATAGTATGAAAAACATCCCTGCTTGGATCTTTTATGCAAAATAAGAATCTATCTACATTTTAAATAAAGCAAAAAAGATCCAAGTGCTTTGGGTCTAGTCTGAGTAATATTTATTTTTAGCAAACAAAATTTTACCACTGTATCTTGTAACATAAATGTCGCACATCTTGAATCTTGGTTCAGAATATAGAGTAGAATTTTATCTACTTATAGGTAAGTCAACTTGGTCATATTGTGGGTTGGATCCTTTTGCAGGAATACGTCCAATTGAAATGGTGACAACTAAAAGACTTACCATTGTGGTTGAATGCTAAACACGTGACATATTTTGGTTTGTCTCTGTTGTCGAATATTCCCATCCTCTTGTACAGAGTACCGCCTTGATCGAGTGTCCAAAATGCGACGTGGTTCTTCCCGCACGTGACAATTTGATTTCTGTCAAGGGGATGAAACTCTGCTCCAATGACAGTGTCAATTGAGCACTGAAAAGAAAGCAAAAACATTGTTATTAATATTTATTTTATGCTAGAAAATAATTATAAAAATCTTTCATCATATAATATTTAATTTGGAAAGTTTTAATATAGTTGATATAACAAACAGTCACAACATATGAGGGGCTTAAGATACCAGAAGCTTAACTACATACACATAGTTTGAGATGGCAGCTAATTATTTGGTCAGTTTCTTATTTGATTAATGGTCAGTAAATATTAACTAAATGGTTAGTAATAAATATTTAAAACAGTCGGTAAAAAATAATAAATGGTCAGTAATAAAACTTTACACTTTAACTTTTTCATAGACCTTGTCATAAATTTGCCTCTTACTGATATATAATTTGACTAAAACTTATCATTTATGTAAAATGACTGACAATTTAATTGAAATACAAACCGTTTCTAATAAATAAATAACCTTTATAAATATATTACTGACCGTTTTATTTAATAACTGACCACATTCATACTGATACAATGACAACTGACCGGTTATAATATTAACTGATCATTTTGATTTAACACTGACCAAAACTTGAATTATATACTGACTCATTAAATACACGCCATATGAGATAGACACAAATAAAGATAATTTCGGTGGATTCGGCGCGAAACTTTAAGGAAGTTCATTTTAAAATAAAATTTGAAATAACTAAAACTTACTACCGCAAAGGTTTCTTTTAGTAATGAATTACATTACTTTTAGATTAATTTAAAAAGATTCCAATATACGTATAAGTTTTTTACACAGTTTTACAACGAGTGCTGTTTAGACATAGTTAATTTATTGTCATATTTTTTTCCTATTTACTTGAAATGGGTTTGACCTTTTTGAATCAATAGACATCAGTCATTAATGTTGCCAAGATGGTGTACCAAGAATTTAATTTCAATATATCATTTCTTGGGCATTACAATGATGCAAGTGATGATTGTAAAATTTATTGTTTTTCTAAATGAAAAATTCTAGACTAAAACAATGGCACATCTGTCTTTCTGTTAAAAGATAAATGTTTAGCAATTATGTCAATGTAACATAAGATAAATTAATCATTTTTAGTTCTATTTAGTACTTCATCTTAGTTAACTCTAAAATCTCAAAATTTGCACTTGGATTTTTACCTTAGTTTCAGTTATCTTGCTTCCCCGCTCTCCTCTTTGCCATTCCCAAACTGAGATGGTGTGTTCGGTTCCTTCATCCACGGCACAAAGTAAACTTCCGCCGTCGGCACGGGAGAAGGATATGCAAGAGACGCCTCTCTCCATTTCGCTGGCGCCAATAATAGCAAGGGTTGCCAGTGATACAGAGTTCCACACACGGATATGGGGCTAAAAATGAAAAAAAATTGAGTCCTAGATATTTATATAAAACACAGTATAATGGGTCGGGATCTGTGATGCAGAGAGAGGTCAGCGCCATTTGTTTCCGTGACAGCCACCATGGGTTCAAGTCACAGTATGAGCAGAATTTTTTTCAGGACAAAATGTTTTCAGACAAAATATTGTCGCGACAAATGGTCTACAGACAAAATATTTACACTAAAAATTTTCAACTAAAATTTTTTCAATATAAAAATAAATATTAATTACTTTCAAAGCAGTTATTGTTTTAATCATTCTGAATAAAAATAATTCACTCAATATAAATAGGGTTGCCATAACAACCTAACCTAATCTAATATTTTCGAGATATTTGTACAGTGCTATGCTCACATATTGAATCTTATTTTATCTCAAAGTTAACTTTTATTCGGAAGACGTTTTGTATCGTAAACATTTTGTCTGTAGACCATTTGTCAAGTTAACATTTTGTCTTTAGACCATTTTGTCATGTTAACATTTTGTCTTTAGACCAATTGTCGTGTTAACATTTTGTCTGTAAAAATTTTGTCTTTAGAAAATTAGTTGTGTTAACATTTCGTTTGTAAACATTTTGTTCTTAGACCATTTGTCGCGTTAACATTTTGTAAGTAAACATTTTATCTTTAGACTATTCTGTCGCGTTAACATTTTGTCTTTAGACCATTTGTCGGCACAGTGTCATAATTTACAAATAATAAGTAATATATTTATCTAGTATCACTCACCCTAGCATCCACTCTGTCATGGCCGGCGACCTGCCCCGTAGCAACGATGAGTTTGTTAGGATGTACCGATAAACATTTGACATCATCGGTGTGTCCTAAATAATGCCTCTGGCATTGCTCGTCCACATTGAATAGAACAACTACAGAGGCCACGAAGTACGCCAATTCACCGGTTGGCAGAAGGTAAAGGTTATTTCTGCAATCCCGCCCTCTGAAAGAATAAAATTCTCACGTCAATTATGTCATTATAGTATTCACAACACTTCACAATGTTAGTTCACAAGATTAATTCAGTGATTGTATTCCAACGATTCAATGGATCAATTTAATTTGGTCGAATCACATTCATCGCTTGAATAATTATAATCGTTAACAACAAAATCGATCAATTTTACGATTCAATCAAGAGACTTAGATAACTACTAGTCCTATTATCCTAGAACCAGAGCTGTGGAGTCGTTAATAAAAAACACGATTACGACTCAAGCATTTACCAAAAACACGGCCGAGTTGGCTGGTTGATATTTAATTGCATACACATAAATAGGAAAAATTAGGAAAAAAAATTAAACTTTTTTTAGTCGGAGTCGTGTTTTTGGTAAATGCTGGAGTCGGAGTCGTATTTTTTTAACGACTCCACAGCCCTGCTTAAAGGGTAAAAGAATTAAGATGATTGTGACAGGTTTAACAATCTAAATATATCACATCTATCATCACATATAAGTACTTGATATAATTATTTCATAATTACTTCCAGTGGAATAAGAAAAGCGTATTTCTAATTGAAAAAAAAATGCTTCAAAAATTAATGAAGCAATTAGTAAATACGGCCTCAAATTTTTTTATCTGGAGATTTAACTGTCATTAAAACGATATATATATTGATAGAATTTTTATGATGGCTTTAATGAGCTAGAAATCAACAGGAAATAGACAACCAAACATGGCACGGTAATAAAACAACTTACGGGGAGTGGGGATGCTAAAGATATGTTGGAATAGTAGAAAGTGATATGTGAGACGAATTAGAATGTCATTATGGGTATAAAAGCTGCAAACATGCCTTGCTTAAAAGATACATTGTCATTATTAATTATAAATACCTGATCTGAAATGAAATGAAATTTAATATCAAGATCAGAACATTAAAATAAATATACAAATCAGCTTAATAGTTTGCCAATTTTTAAACGAACAACTTAATCTTCCAAACTCACCATTGGTATACCCTTTTAAACAAATATCATTAATTATAAACTCAAACACTTGAAATCAATCAATTCAATAATAATAGGTCAGAAAAACACTTGATTTTTAAATCAATATTTCTATGTTATTATCTGGTCATTAGTATTTGCGATACTACATTCAAAATACACGATAATTATAGCTACCATATAATTCATTGAAACTCATTTAGATCACATTTTCGCTAATTCATATAGATTACGTTAATAGCAATTTAACTTAGTGATCTACATTTATTTTTGTATATATACAATACAAACTGTTTACTACGCGTCACTTCAAGTACATATGTGCAATTAAAGTGATGCCGAAAATAAAAACCAGGGTCGTTAGCGACAAAACTCATGGATAAGTACAAAATTCAAACGATTCCAATTTTTTAAATGAAAATAGCCATCAAATGTAGAATTAGACATAACACTAACTATATAAATATACTAGTATTCGAACCCGGCTTCGCTCGGACCAGTTTCGGGTTATGTTCACCTCGGCGCGTAAATTCAGAAGGGCCAAGTTGAAACAACTGGCAACTTAATGACCAACAATGCAAAAGGGAATTACAGACCCACAGACATACATACGCCGTTTCGGTTTTATATATAAGATATTTTGGTTCATATGAAACTACTCGAGTACTCGAGTATTTTGTAAAATACTCGATACTCGAGTAATTGGAGTCTACACACACATTGATAACGAAACAAATTTACCGTCGAAACTTTCGCGAGCGAAATCAATTCGTTTGTTTGAACTTGCAACAACAATGCAAAAGGGAATTACAGACCCACATACATACATACATACGCCGTTTCGGTTTTATATATAAGATTTACATTTTGTTTACGGTCCCTTTCAATAACATCGATAATTAGCAGGGTATTTCATATTTGATGGCCAATAGGCAAACATTCAAATTTGTGCACCCTGTAAGCGTTGTGCTTAGAGCAGTGGTTCTCATTGTGCGCCCAACAGAGCATTTTGCTGCGACCACCAACAGCTTTGTAGAAAATATTTATGTATAAAAAAATGTGTTTTTATAAATTAATTTGTCAACAAAGATCTTGTTGTCGATTATAATATGTAAGTGCATGTTCAACATGTTTTTACCAATGAATTCTATGTGTTTTGATAACTTTTTAAAAATCTTGGGCCCTGGGCCTATTATTCTAGAACCGATTGAGCATGAGGAAGTTTTCGTTGAACATTTTCTATTGAAATTCTTTGTAAAGATTTGCTACCGAAAGAATATCAGTAGCACTTATCTTCAGCAAACAAAAATCCTGTTCTCAATTTAAAAACATTTCTTAGATTAACATCCTTTTTTGCAAACGCAGTTAGCACATCGATAATTATAGCTTGGTCATAGATAATGATAATAATTTGACCATAATGGCCGAACTGCCAATTAAATAAGCAAACTTATTACTTAATAATTGACGTAGGAGTAAAGCAATAAGCAACCGGTACGGTCACCAATTGGCTATTATTGCATATGACCATTTTTTATTATTTATTTAGGTGGGCACTAATAGCATGCGTCAAGAATCAAACTGTTAAAGCCCATAATAATGATGGATGATATGTTAACAGTTTTTTAGCACACGGCAACAATCTCTGTGTAATTTTAATTCTGATTACCTAGCTAAATGAAATAAATATTTAGTATCAGCACCTTAGAAAAGTATCTCAGTAGGTCATATGCTCCACATTGGGAGCGGACATGGATTAAAAAAAAAAAAACTATTTTGGTCAAGATCGTCGGAGGAGCTGCCAGGTTTGAATGCCAGTCCGGGCGGTTTCATTTTTGATGTGCAATTTCCTCCCCACACAAGTCTGATCCTTAAAACAGGACACAGTGAAAGCGATTGGCTAACCACTAGTGCTGTCCTAGTTCTATCCCTACTCCATTCGAGAAAGAGAAGTTGATCAAGTGAGTAACAGGTTATTCTCGTAAAACTTTCAATAAACTCCATTATGACTCCAATGCAAAATTAGATATCTGCAAAATATGCGTTTTTGATGTCTTTTAACACATTGGCAACAACGCGTATGCCATGTTTCCCGTAGCCAATGTAACACTGCCAAAATCTAATAAAAAAGTTAGTAACTTACAACAGGTGACATGTTAATTAAGTTTTTTATATTTATTTTATTTCAATAAGTTATCTTTTTGAACTATTTTTTATGCTTCGATGAAACTTTTCGATTTAGTAAATATGAAATTTTGAAATGGAAATGCTCCACATTGGGAGGGGATACGGTTTAAAAAAAGAGGGTATACGGTGACTCCACTACAGCACTGGTTATCCAAGGCGCCAGACTAACATAATCAATAGTTCTATTTATTTTACGTTATCTAAATGATAGCGAAACATATTGTTAAAAAAGCATGTTAAAAAAGTGGCTGACTAAGTAAATAAATGATAAAAGACAATTTTGATTTGCAGTCAAGTACCCAATGGATTCCAATCCAATGTGTCAATAGATAATATGATAACTATGATATTAAATAATAAATCAGGAAGCCTTTGCAATTATTCTGCTTTTAGACTATCAAGCACATAATATGGTGAAATATTAAAATTAATCTATTGCTTATTGAGGAACGCTCCTACTTAATAAATGTTTAACCCTTTTGGCCCCCGCTATTTTTGCGTGGTCCTTGCCGAAATTACTGCAGTTTTTTGATGCAAAAACAATGACATGATCATTGCAAAGGTGATTTAATACTTTAACAATACCAACTATATTTAAAAAGTAAATTAAATAAAGCTGCAACAAAAAAAAATACTTCAATTTCCTTTTGTCTATATTTATATACCCATGTGGTTTCTGAAAAAAAAAGTATTTTATTCATTTCCAAAAAGTTGAAGAAATGAATTTTGGATATTTTATCTAGACTTGCAGCATGTAAAATCTCATAGCTTATAATAACAGAATCGTTTTTACTTTTGCTTTGAACAATTGGGTTGACAAAAGTTTAGATTCATGTTGCTTTTTATATGACATTAAAGTTGTGGTGATTTTAGCACATTATGGTGCCTTGATATATTGACACTTTGAGGCTAAGAAGTCTAAGACAAACATTAAAATGTCATCACTGTTTTTTATAGCCGACATTTAAGACAATGTAAACATTTTTTTTATAAAATCTCACATGAGACATGTTGTTTGGGAATGAGCTATTCTTTGCAGTGACCAATAGTAATTTGTTCAAGACTCTGGAAATAGAGTCATTCAAATCGCGAGTTGTATCCTTTAGAAACACATTTCACATCAGTCTCGTTCAATATTTTATACTATATTATCTTCAAACGACTAGACAATTTTTCATTTGAAATATGATTGAATTGAACGATCATAAAGTTTGTCATTCTAGCTAATAGGACTTCCTTCGTAAGTTGGAATACAATAATGTTTTAAATTTATAACATTCTGACAGAGGGATAGTGTCAATCAACCATTTCAAAATATGCTATGAATACATGCCGTGAATTATATACACCAGTGTTTCTTAATCTTTTTTGGCACATGACCCCCTTTCGAGTTGAATATTTATCCGTGCCTCCCCCTCCCGATATTTATTTGAATTATACTTTATTTTAAATTAAAAAATGTATTTCTTTTGAACATACATCGTTATATATTCTTTTTTAAAAACTAAATAAGTATCAAATTGAAATTTCACGTCGTTTAGTGTAATATAGCCAGATGCTAACCGGCGAGTATATTGAGATTGAAGCACTTGTCTTCTTCACCTGTTCCGCATCACCACCAACTAACACTGCATTTAATTCGATGAGCTTTTGGAAACATGTCCATGATACAACCTGTCATTGTTTACAAAATGCAAAAATTTATTCAATCTGATCTTAGCACGAAATTAAAATATTGTTTTTATAATGTTATTCTGACTGCGACTCCCTTAGAGTTAAATATACCCTCCCCAAAAGATGGGTTTTGGTTTGTGCCTCCCTTGAAAGGCTCTGTACCTCCGTTGTTATACACTTCTCATATTATTTGATAACAACAATGTTTAAAATGATTTTTTTCTATAAGCTAAGTATATTCCATACCTGTATCCATAGACCCAGTCAAGCTTCAGCTTGGTGTGTGGCGGGGGAGCGACTTTGTTGAGGTCATATGTGTCCTGGACAGCGCTCGGTGCATGTAAAACGACGGGCCGACCACGCAAGAACATCCGTACGGTGCCATCTTCATCGTTGTACTGGCACGTATGTGTGCTGAAACAAAAAGGTATTATGAGATGACATAATATAAATTTAAATCACTCAAGGAGAAAATACATCACAAAAATCCCATCTGATGGCTAGGTTACTAAAAAGGTTGGCAACCACTGCTTTAATATTATGATAATCAAATTTGATTTAAAAACATTGAAGAACAAAATACAAGCTCATTGTTTTTTCATAAATAAAAATATTATATTTCATGCGAATTTTATTCATTTTGTGAAATAGATTCTTGTTTATTTTGATTTTATTGAACCAATTTAATTAATATTCAGTCGTATTTTTTATGCTCTGATGATTTTGCACAGTTAAAAAATATTAAATTACTTTAAGACCTTGAAGTCAGACAATAATAATACGAAAATATTCAATAAACCATAATTTTATGAATAATCTTAAATAGGTACTAGGAAAATGTTATAAGAAACAGTTCAATGATCCGCGGAACGAAGTTATGCCGTATAAAAAAATGCAGTATAGTATGACTTTAATATTTTTTTGACGGTCCGTTGATGCAAAAAGTTTGAGAAACACTGTTTTTTATAATTGCAGTTTTATTATTGAATTATTGTTAGTATTAAAAAGCATTAAATAACAACATAATGGCCAAGGCTACATTCAAAGTAAAAGGAAATCAGTAATAAATTGGTTTATAAAAACTATTACAGTATTTTCCGAAACTCAAATATTTAGCGAGAAAAGTACTAGAAACAAAATATTTGTGAGTATAAATGTGGAATAATTTGGTCATGAAGGTATTTTGGTGACGAAAGTATGGGGCAGGAGGGGGGTCAATATTTATTTAATTACGAATGATTAATTTACGAAATTCTCTATATTTATCGATAGTTTTATTCAGGTCTGTGGAGTTGGGGCTTGTTGGCCGGAGTCGGAAATTTTGAACTTTTTATTTTTGCATATAATAAGCCAAATTTGCCTATTGTCCGGATTGGTAGGGTTGATATTTAATTGAATACACATAAATAGGAAAATTAGTCAAAAAAAATTGATGATATTTAACTTTTTTAGCCGGAGTCCTGTTTTTGGTCAATGTTGGAGTCGGAGTCGTGGTTTTGGTAAATGCTGGAGTCAGAGTCGAACTTTTTTTTACAGACTCCACAGCCCTGGTTTTATTATTATAATAATCTATATCAGTGATGCAAAACCTGCGGGCGTCAATGTCAAATATCGATCACTTTTTTTCTTCTGAAATTTTTCCGGGCGATGGAAAAACAATAAAATTCACAATTTTATATGCACTAAAAATATCGATAATTTAAGTTAGTTTTACCCATGCGGCCCTTGAACTATCTGAGAATTGATTATCTGGCCTTTTCACAAAAAGGTTGTGGATCACTGATCTATATGTTTAAAACAACGGTCACCAAAATACGGCCCGCAAAATTCTCATCCGGCCCTCCCCGAATCCAGATTTTTGTATCCAATTTTAATCTTATTAGATTCCAATTATAATTTATTTGTAATCCGGCCCACCAAGTTTTCAAAAATTCAATCCAGCCCGTTTCTCAAAAAGTGTGGTGACCCCTGGATTAATAGATGAGATATAATAGAATTAGTTTTATCCGGGGCTTTTTCCCCATTTAACGCGGTGGAACGGCGTTCCGGCACCCTTTTTCACAGACTTCAAAATCAATTAGACAAAATTTTACTTAAATTATTTTTATTTTATTTAGTAAAAAGCTTCACATGAAGTGACTTCCGGCACCTTTTTTTTCAAAAAAAAGCCCTGGTTTTATCAGAAGTAGATAATGGTCTTTTCACTTAGGACGTAAACAATATTTCTAAATTAATGTGAGTCAGTATCAAAACCCGACCCTCTGATAAGAAAAATTAATACCACGTATTTTTTTATCCTTGTTTATTTTAAATATGGAGAATAATTACTGACGATAAAATAAATACGTACGGTTGTTAGTCTATCGCCCCGCCCCTTATTCCAACTGTGGTAAGAATAATAATTGGTTCTTAACCGGTACCTCTATGGCCCATTATAAGTTTTGATACAAAATAATAATTGTCTATGAACAATATATCTAAAATTTTCCAATATGTGAATAACCCGTATACCTTATATGTACTGAATTTATCAATGACAAATTCTTGTGCTAATGCTGCAAATTTTCCATCCATCTTAATTCTAAATTGATCGAGATGAGAAAGTTTACGCAGGAGCCCCCGAATATTAGTAACGCCAGTGCGAAGAATCGATCAGTAAGATGCTACGTTTAATAATTTGTACGCAATATTTGTCAACTGAATGCATTTTTTGCAAAAACATAATTTCATTTACAACACTCCATTGAAAAACCAATGCGTCTACTCTGTTCTATTTTTAAATTATTATTATTTTGACAGTTCTTTGACAATGTCAGTGTTACAATATAAATAATTGTTTATGTTGTTGCTTTATTATGTTTATTCATATATAAATACTTTATGACATAGTATTGCTGTATAATAAGGAATAAAGTTTTGTAACAAATTTTATAACACTCACTTGTTGCTCATTGTTTCGAATCGACTGAACCAAAGTAGGACGGAATTACGTATGAATCAGTCCAACTGTTTTTTTTTGGAGATTGACACGATATCACATAACAGAATTTACTTTCGCGAGAACGTGAGGCGAACACGACCCAGGTGCGCACTTAATTAGGCGATTATGAGAGTGACTCGCTCGCGGAGAGTCGACTGGCACACTGACTACAGAATCGAATCGAGTGAGCGTGGTCCGAATAGGTCTGCAAAGAATATTACGGAAAATTGCGGTGTCAAACGATGCGGCTCGGATTAAAAAAAAAATCGACAAGGACGGATAGAAAAGAGTGTGCGCCGATTATTTTTTTTAATTCCGACAATCTGACGTCGGCCGTATTTTGTTGGACTGGATCTTCGATGAAAAAAAAACAAAATACATGTTGACAACTGGTTTCACTCATCACCAGCATTTTCAACTAATCAGTTAAAATTGTGTTGTATTTATTCAAATGTAATGCTTTTCCACCAAGAATTGACAAAGGTAAAAGTTTCTGTGTGTTTTGAACCCAATGGATGTGTGCAGAGTTTTACGAAATATATTTGTACTTTTGAATCATATTGATTTAATCCAGAGCTGTGGAGTCGTTAAAAAAAAAGACTCCGACTAAAAAAAGTATAATTTCGTCACATTTTTTCCTATATTTCCTATGTATGTATGTGTATTCATTTGACTCCACGACTCCGACTGATTTAATCAGTTTTAAGGTGTAAATTTTTGGTGGAAAGGCATTATTTAAATAAATAAAACAAATTTTATAGTACCTAGCATTCCGACGTGCATTCTGATAAAGATCGGGACCGGTTTCCCTCTACGCGATAATTATTACTATATTGCTTTAAATTTAAAGGGCATTCAACATAAAACGTAAATGTGTTGTCAAGATCGTAAAATGCCCCTTTGATACCAATCTTTGATAGCTTTGGTTGGTGCACATGGATGCAGGACGCCGCACAGAAAAGTCGTTTGTATAGACAGGATTTACGGTCGTTGACCGCCAAAAAGGTTTTGTTTCAAGTGGAATGACGGCAATTCGTCGCAATGTTCATAAATGCATACACGTATTAGGTGTGTTCTGTTAATCTACTGTTATGTGGTTTTGTGAAACTCTTTCAATTATTATTACTAGTGAAAGCTAAACTGCGACACAGCAATTATTTTGTAATGTTTCTATACACAGGATGTGTTATATTTATTCGGATCGTGATTGATATCGATTAAGGTACTATTTAACAGTTATACTTTTGACTATTTCGACTGAAGGTATTTGATGGAATTTCAATATTAAATTTTAATCGTTTGAACGACCCGTGTTTCACCTTTTCAAGTGAATGAATGAACTTGAACTGAATGTCAGTCAAATTCCTCAATCATAGAAAATATACGTTATATTTATAAAAATAAAAATACCGATATAAATATATTGTAAAAATTAAAAATGGCCACTGCCGAGCGGTCACACGTGGAATCATTGCGCGTTTAAATTGTTGCAGGTGTGTGATCACGTGTGATCATGTACGGAATGTTAGTGAGCGATTAAACTGAGGTTTAAAATATATAAAATGGTATTTGCATAGCGGTTTTAAACATATTCAAATTTGAACGATAATACTTATCGCCCGTTAAATTTTAAGAACGCTATATCGGGGTTTTACTGTACAAAGCCAACACACCAAGAGTCTAAATAATTCTTTACGAATATTTGTTATACACTAATTTTTAATGATACGATAAAGTTGTTCAACCATTCAGACGCCACGGCGTGCAGGCACGTAAACGCCACTACGATTTTATTTAGAAATAAACGTCATCGCTTTTAATGAAACCTAATGCAGACATCTTTCGAATGTTATAAAAGCAGTATATTAAGCCGTTCTAATTTTATTTTAAATCGAGTGAAACGACGTCATTAGGGCGGGCATTGCATTCTTGCGAAGTTCTTTCGATTGACATCATGAGAAGAGAATAGCTGAATACAATACATATTTACATGAAATGTTTGATAGAGCGATTCAAAATTCTATACAATTCAGTGTTTCGAAATTTATGAATACACTGATGGAAAAAATCATATAATATAGTTTTATTTATTTTTTGTGGCAGCCCTGCAAACCTTTTTTTGATAGCCAAAAATAAGGTGAGTGTAAAATGATTTTTCCGGCAGTTTACATGGAATTGTTATGAAAAAAAAAACGATAAATTGTGATGTAAATTTAATTTTGATTGTGATATAGTTTTTGCAATATGACAACACTGGCAAAATAGTGTTTATCTTTCGAGACTATCAGTACTTCGCAGAATCTTAAGTAGGCAAATATTGCACACAAATGATGTAATTTTACTTTGCATTGTTATCTTGACAGAAATTTGTACACAGTTTAATTAAAATTGTAATAAAGCAACTGTACATTTTCTTAAGTAACGTATGACGCATCGTCATATTTTTGGAATTTGAAAATTAAGTTACGGTTATCACATAAGACACGCCCCACGCTGGGCGCCTAATTGAAAGAGCAGCGGGTTGATTGTGGGTGACTGGATGGTTGTGTTCAATGTTCCCTCGGAGCCTAAATAGAGGTAAGCTGCGCGGAAAATTCAAAGGTTGAACGGGCCAATCCAGCGAATGCGCGGGATAATTTTAATGTTTTTGCAAACATCAACAATCATATTTGATATAAAATAGTGTTTTTTTGTTTTACTTAAATACAAATCTGAGCACTAGTCCTGACCTAGCTTCAACTTTTCTGTCCCTCCTCTCATCGAACTAACGAGAGGTTAAGTAACTGAGTAACAAGCAGTTCTCGTATCGAAAAAATATTTTGCACATTTCTCCATTGGGAGGCAATATGCTCCACATTGAGAGCGGGCATGTATTAAAAAGTATATTTAGATTTCTTGATTTTGTGACTCATTTAGATATGTTAACCAATATTTATTCAAAATCAATTCGTCGAATTCATCGACTTTGTATGTAGTGCGCGCCAACCCAGGATAAGTGCGCGGTGGTTTACAAATTACTGCGCGGCCGCACCCTCGAGGGAAAATTGGTTGTGACTGGCATTTTCATGAACAAACCTTATCAAATCAATAATTTCATTCTACTGATTATGTATCTACAACATAAATAAATTGTTTCATAATCTTTCGGCGCACATATTTCGTTTATTAGAAACAATTATTACACAATTTATGTTCTAGTTTGATTGTTGGCCGCTGTGCTCTCGCAACAAAAACCCGGCCACTAATTAAGTCAAAGACTCTCCGAGGAATCACTAACGGGTCGTCTTAGCTGGGCGAATCTGGGCGAGGCGATCCGGCGCGGCTTTGAAAGCGGCAGAGTTTTAAAATATCAAACGGTCCTGGCCCATGCAAGTGTCATATGTAAGCGAAGCGATCCGGTCAGGACGGCATATGTCGCAAGTCGCCTCAAGTGCGCACTCATGGCGCACGCGAATCGCTTGAAAATATGAAACGGTCCAAGCTCACCAGAGCGTTAATTGCGTCTGGCCGAGCGATGGCACATAAGACCTTTGATCAACTACGTTTTAAATTGACTGGATTCGCCTAAATTCTCTTGCCGGTTCGCGTCGCTTACCTAAGACACGGGGTAAGCGTGGAAAATGTCTATGAGGCCATAAATATAATATTAATATCTTTTCAATAGTGGCGTACTTGGAGCATAACAAGTGTATTACGTATAATCTCAAATATAACGCGATAAAAAAATCATTCTCGTTATATTCGAGGTTTAATGAAAAAGAATATTATAACATTCTCTGAAACAATTCCAGGTTGTAATATGGGCGAAGGTGATATTGGCGGAAAGCTTTCTCTGAAATTCCAGGAAATTTTTGGACATTCAACTTTGACTATGACAGTATTTTCGGGAAAATCCCGGCCAGTCCGGGACGGTTGGCAACCCTAATTACAAGCTGTATTAAATTTATGGAAAGATCTGTCCGGCGCGTTTGGGTAAAGTGCCCTGCCTTTGTATTTCTTTTTCTTGCAATTATAGAAGAATAGGTTCTAACATAACTTATAAAGTAAATGTTGATGATACGGTATGAACTCGGCAGTTGAAGGTATGGAGATTTTTTCATGTTTTTAATCTTCACCCAATGTGGAGCATATGGATCACGGACAGAGTTCATCTCAACATAGTTTTTATACGAGATACTTGTTACTCAGTTACTCAACCTCTCTTATTCGAAGAGAGTGAGGATAGAAAATATAGGAATAGGATATGTATATAACTAGAGGTTGGCTAAACTCCATGCCTTCCAACAGAAATCAATAATTCGATTGAAAAATGAAATTGCTCTGACTGTGATTTGAATCCGTTCCACCCGAAACCGAAGCCAGCGACGTTGACACTGACCAAGAGATTTTTCTCAACGAGGTTGACCTCTATTGATTAAATTAATAAAAATGAGCCCCTCACAAAAACTAGCAAAAGCACGCCACTGTATCTTGAAATGCCGGATAATTCGATCAGAGATCGGCTTTTAAGAACTACGCTATCTTCTCATTGGCAATTGACTTTATAATGAGAAAAAATTCTCCGATAACGAGATAGTCAACTTTACTGTTCTTAACTACTTTGGTGTTCTATCGAAGAGTAATCTTTAGGCTCGTAACTGGATGTATAATCCCCTCGCCTTGCCGGTTCGCCAATTTGACGGTGAACGGTGATTATCCAATTTATTGGAGTGTGCGTTACCGCTTCGTGATATGATCGTCAATAATTGGAAGCGATGGGCTGGCCTAGAGAGCAAGCGCCATTCGAATAACAAGGGTAGTATGTACATGTAGAGACTCCAATTATTCGACATCTCAACTATTTGAGTATCCAGTAGTAAAATTTTAAAATACATTATTACATATTATGAATTAAAAAAAAACGCATAACTTTGAAATCGCACAAAAAGAGGTTTGAGTGTATTACAAATATACAAAACATTAAATTTGCCTGAAGACTGCAGCAGACGCTAAAAAAAACACTTTATAGCTTAGGGGTGCTTTGAAGGGTTGACTGTACATACTTCTACATACAAAATGGATATCGTTGTCATTGATAACAAACAACATTATGACGAAAATACTAGTTAAGAGTGAACCTATGTACTTATGTTGAGTAAAAATTTGTACCTACGCTGATTACACACCGACCTTAGAAAGGCAAAAGGGCGTAACACTCGTTTTTCAATCGATTATCATAATGTGCCTAACTTCATACACTAACAACTAAAAGGATGTAAGCTACAAGCGCCGCATTTGTATCTATTTTAGCTTTTAAGTTTGGAAAATGGAGGGCCCGTGAAATTTTCGGCGATGAGAAAGGACTTACGCCACACCAATAAGATATATTGTTCTGTGTGTGTTAAGCCCCTTTTCTTTCTTTTCTTAAGTCGATAATAATTAGCGATAAAAGTACATATATATATTTATGTTCTTTCCATAATATATGTTAGTTGTGCGAGTTTGATTGGGCGAATTGTTTAATAACCCGGACTCGCTAATTATGTACCTTAACTTTAGGCTTGCTTAGGACTGCCTTGACATGAATGCCATGCGAGCGGAACTGTTTACGATGACCAGTCCCCATAAAAGCCCCTTTGGCCACGCTGCCGTGGCTACTTTTTGGGTTTTCGAAAGATAAGATACAGCATATATCAGCGACCAGATCAAAAAATTCGGCGGCGGAAGAATTAAATAAAAAGATATTCTACGTAAACTTTCATGGAATTAAAACAAAGGGTCCGGTATGGTTTAGTATTTTCAACAGATACAAATTTCAATCGGCCTTATTTTTTTTTATGTGTACAAGTACAACACATTAAGCCGTTTGATTTCCGATCGAATAGAACACAATTGAATTATATACCTAGTCAACGTTAATTTGTTCTGAATATTAGACAGTTTTCTAAATTTATTACATTTATCTACCGCAAGGGGTGTTTTGAATGTGTACAATACATTTAATTTTTAATTATTTAGAAACTGTCTGATTTCCGATCGAATAGAACACATTTGAATTTAATAATCGAACACTTTTAAGGTGTTCACTGTCAATACTTGGTGGAAAGGCATTATAATAAAAATAATAACACATTTTTTAGTACTTTTTCCACATCTGATTTATCTGAAACCGACATAAATTTATGAATAATTGTAATCTTTTAAATGATCAATTAGTCTTCGTTTCCTCGCCATTACTATACCCAATTCACTAAACCAATTCTTATTGTATTTTTTTCTACTTTTATTTCTAATTTTTATTTTTTATTTTCCTTTCTTTGATTTTAATTTGTAAGAATTGATATGGCTTTTATTCTGTTACAGGCACTGACTCATTTGAACTCATTACCGGGACTTCCATCTAATTATGGATGACAGACATTAGCTTTATTTATTTTTATTAAATTCACTTAATATTTGGGCTTTTACTTTGTTAATGCTAAATTCATACTTAATTGATTTTTGATGTGTTAGTTAATGTTAAATTCATACTTAATTGATTTTTGATGTTTTAGTTTTGCATTGCTAAGAGGTCTTGAACATTTTATTTTTAGTCTATTTGTCTTGTAATTTACTTAATTTATTTGCTTAGTTGCATTACCAATTGTTTGTCATACCTTGTTTTCATCCTTAACTTTTGCATAAATACCACTGTCTTATTGTATTTCTTATCAGTTGATAATGCTCGCCATGAGCGAAACCGGTCCTGATGTAATAAATCAGATGTGGAAAAAGTACTAAAAAATGTGTTATTATTTTTATTTTAATAATCGAAGTTCATTTGTTCTGAATTTATTATTTGGCAGTTGTCTAAATGTATTAAATTTATTTACCGTAACGGAGTGTATTTTAGTTTTTTTATTACTGTTTTGAATTATTTGGATCAATAACTTTACGACTTTTCTATCTTTTCTAACTACACTCAAATCTGGGGCTAGTAAAATTTTTTTGTAATAACTACTGATGTTGTTATCTTCTCATCAAACAGGTCCCAAAAACTGTAAGTAAATTTGTACATTAAGTTTATATCTCTCTCGGTTATTTATTTGGCCGAAAGATAATCAGATGAACATATTTTATTATTATTTCCCCTGAAATATTGAAAGCCAGCAGAGCTATGAGGTCGACAAGGCTACGACAAAAAATGAAGACGCAACTTCATTTGTTAGTTTGATATCTCTAGTGATTCTGGCTTGCATAAAATTTTATGTATCATTTAACTGTGTTAATTTAAATAACAAAATGCTGCAGCATATTTTTAAGAACGAAGGAAACGACGTTAATTAATGTTATTGTTATAGCAATATCCGCGATGACGCATCGCGTTTAGCATTGAGGAAAAAAAACAATTTTCCGGCCAGCTAAAGGTAATTTTTTCTTCGTGAATGCTAATCATTTTTTAGCTCACCTGAAGAGGGGGCCACGACGCGAGGCAAAAAAATAGATTGTTATCATTATATTATGTTTACACCCAATGTGCAGCATTTTGAGTCTGGGGAAGTCTTATAGGAAATAAATATAATAGCATTAAACCTTCCATCTTGTTGAAAATATTGAGAAAATAGTTCAATTTGAATCTTGTACTTTTCGAAGAGTTTTGTCGCTTATGGCGCGGGTTTCGTCTTTCAGCATCTTCAGACATTTTAAGTGCACGCGAACTTTAATTCCACCAAGCACCTATTCTATGCTGTTAATTTTCAATCTTTTTTTTTAAAATGTATTGTCAACTCTTGGCGGAAAGGCATTTTATTTAAATAAATAAAACACATTTTTTGTACTCTAAAATTGACTTCCTAACCACTAGTCCTGTCCTAGCCATATCTTTTCTACCCATAATCCCATTGATCTTAAGAGAGGTTAAGCGACAACAAGCAGTCTAGATACTTCCATTAGGAGGACAAAATGATCCACATTCGGAGCGGATGTGGTTAGTAAAAAAATATCTTACAATAATATTTCATTGAAATATTAATGCTTTTTTTTCCTGTTTGGCCAATGTAAGTAGCCTGACAGTTGGCACAATGATTTTATTTTATCTGTACAAGTGTGTGTAATAATAAAATTATAAATGGCATAAAATACTGGTCGTATGTTATCTGACAACAATTTTGAGTAACCTTTAAAAGTATGTATGTTTTTTTTTATTATTATAATATGGCAATTAAATATTAATCTATAAAATGTGTAAGTGTGATGTACATATGTATAATTAATCATTGTTTACATTTTTTTGCGTTTTATACTTACATACAATAATAATAGTTCTGTTATAATTTTGCAGTTAGTATACATACATACATATTTCATTGAGTTAGTGAGCATGTCAAAACAAACAAAATAAATGGAATATTTCAAGAGTAGAGGAAGAAGGAAAATGATAAAACTCACCCATGCTTTAAAACTGGACCATTTTGGGCGGGTTTCGAATACAAATTCAACATGGATTTAGTCGAAAATCTAGATGGATTAAAATAAATATAAACAAAAATTAAAATACGGAACAAACAAAACAAGCGGCTGGGATGAATAAATAATAAAAATAATATCATAAAAAACGTGATAAAAAAACAATAAAATCGTCAGCCTAACAAATCAAAGTATAATAATAATAATTATAACAGGAATAAGGCACAAAAAAACTGTTTTCAAATTAAGAATATTCCCAATTGAAACCCTCTTGCATATATAATATTATTATTATTTTATGTCCTTGGCTTTGAATTTGGGTTCCATAGTCTCAGTCATAATTTTTATTACTTTGGAATGAATTTTTATTAAATGGCCATAGAGTATCTGTCAGAAAACAGAAGGCAGAATAAATAATGTATGGTCAGAATTTATATAAAATGGTCATAATTTAAATGAAATTGGTGAGATTTTATATTATTTAGTTAGATTAGTGAATTTAGATTTATAGACTTTGTGTTTGAACTTTTTGCCTGGAATGAATGCACGATAGTGTGGAAAATCTTTTATAAGCTGAAATCCACTAAGCTCTCCATATGACGTCGTGAACTATTGGCTAATTATAGCTTTGTTATAAAACTATGTCACTTTGCACGCTGCGTGTACTCTCTGATAAGTTTTAGCAAATTTGAACAATTTTGAATTGTATTAAAAATTGGATAGTAAACAAGAAAAAATAAATTGTTTTCAACCATAGAAAAAATACTATAGATTTATATACAGATATATAAATTTAGGTCATCCCAAATTTTCCGAAAAAAATCATTAAAGAGGCGACGATTTTATGTTTTTTTTTTTAAATCATGAATATATTTATTTACACTATAATAATCTAATAATAAAAAATAAAATAATTCCTTGTTAAAATGTCCTTATGTTGAATATTTAAAACTAACTAAGGTATGCAATGTGAAATATTATTAAAATATAAATAAAAGTGCATGTGTCAATCAAATCATCCAACAGTTTGCAATACTAATAAGTATATCATCCAAAAGAATTAGCTTTAAAATATAAAAATTAATCAAGGGCGTATTTTAGAAAGACTGGTGCTAGCAAATAGTACAAGAAAGGGATGCAACATTCTTGAAAATGCAGACAAGACACTCATTCAATATATTTCAGCCAATAATTAAATTAATTGATTGAATTGGCATTTACTTGGTAGAACTCCATTAAAACACGGTGGAAAAAAAATAGCAGTGTATTTTTGTTCTACAAAACTTACAAGATATATTCATAGCTATTTCGGCTTTCACCATCGTCAGAAATATGCTTGAACATACATTCACTTATCTATGTATACTGTAAAATAAGTAAATGTATGTTTAAACTTTGTTCTGACGATGGCGTAAGCCGAATTACCTATCAATCTTATTATGTTATGTTCAGTGTATTAATTAAATAACCACTTTTAACTCTTTGAAATATTAGAAATTCAAGCAAACACTTCTGTTTATTTAATTGCTATTATGAACACTGTATTTTTTTTATCTATAAACATTTTTTTAAGAATATTAATTTTTAAACTTTATTATATTGTGGAAAAAACAAACTTTTATACAATACTGCATTTGAATGGTTTTTTTTAAGGTTTGGGTTTCTACTTAATATTTTGATCAAATTAAAACATGCTTATTAAGTATAGTATGTGTGATAAGTTACCTATTGTTGGCGATTCCACCTTGCGGAGCATTGAAATCACCAGTGGAACTCCATCTCTTGGTCAGGTTTCCAGAAGCTGGTGAGATTCTTCCTCCGGGTCCACTCTGGTTACTTGATGTAGAGTTGTTTCTTGACCTGTACACGGAGAGTTAATGCGTAAGTTTTATTGACAAACGTAAATTGAATGAAAGCAATATGAAGTAATGACAAATAAGTGAAAGATGAGGATACTATTACTAGAATATAGTATACATATTTTTTTCATTAAATTTTGGGACAGCTTTTAATTAAAATTGTACATCTATAACTCTGGCAGTTGGATAAATATTATTATAAGTTAACTGAGATGTTACCAATATTATGTATATTGAGCTAGCAAGTATTTTCTATCCCATACTTTATGACAGATTATCAACTACGTAGCTTATAATTTTTGTAGACACTAAATATGTTGCTTTTTTATCATGTTAATTATTCTCACTACTAGATGTCACTACAAATATGTTTCATTACTAAGCTTAATATTAACATGGTTTTTTTTAAATCTGTCTATTCCCAATGTGGAGTGTATGTATGGTTTCTCAATGGAGGAATTTAGTTTGATGAAAGTAGGGATAGAAATGATAAGGCTAAGACAGGACTTAAGTTAGTTGTTGCTCTCGCTACACCTTGATTCAAACCCGTCAGGTCTATAACGTAAGTTGTCTACACCACAGACCAAACAAATAAATCCTTAAATAAATTAAATCAGCGCTAAAAGTTACAATTTGAAATACTCTAAAAAATGTCTTTATATGTGTTCTCCACTCACACTTATTGATATTCAGCTATTCTCTTCTCACTCTGACTCATTATGTCAACTGAACAAACATCGCGATGTGAAACTAGTGACATTGTTTCACTTGATTTCAAATAAAATAAGAATAGCTCAACACAGTGATTTTCTAATCATCACATTACATGCAAAAAGTATCTCTGCATTAGATTTATTTCATTAAAAAATATGATTCATAAATATATTCGTAATTGGTTCCAGAAAGGTTAAGCCATGATATTATATTATCTCATTGATGAAATAGTAACGGCAAATAAAAAAAGCAAATAATAATTAAAATATTACATACAATGGGTACCTCTGTGGAGGGGGCTGGGGTTGCGGGGTGGCACGGGGTGAAGGCGATGGGGCAGGGCTCAAGCTCGATGAACTGTTTGGACTCTCCGAGTGAAGTGATCCTGTTGATTGGTAGTGTACTCCTCGCCTTGAAATAAATAAAAAAACATTATTATACTTTATTTTACATTAACTAGATGGCAGCATCACCTATTGACAATCGCTTAACACTCATCCTCTTAAGTATCCAAATTGATTATTGTGCTGTGCTTTTGTTTTTGTGTTATTCTATTTCTTCAGAATTGGCATGTTTGTCTAAATATTACAAATCATCTCCTAATAAGAAGAGTGGCAGTCTAATACATTCTGGTGATTCTGTGATAAAGACAATTAAAGTCTGTAGAAAATATGGCATTAACCAAATTAACAAAAAAACATTCAAATCCAGAAAATAATATCAGGTTGAATCATATGTATAAAATTAAAAATAACCATGTACATGATTATTCCATGTACAGTCAAACTTCCGAAAACACTACTCCGTAAAACACGCTGGCCGAAAATATTCGGCGCAAATCCCCCGATAGCACGGTCGCATTCCATTGTCGTTGCTATGTAACGTTGCCGGCTGTTATTCCGGGGCGGATGCCGATGCACACACACAGCCAAACGGCTAACCGTCTCTAGGGTGCATACTCTCGCATACACTCAAACAACACGAGCCCGACAATACACGTCTGCGTGCTGACTTCCTGTTTGCTACATTTTGCGGGCGCTATGCATTGTATCACCTAGCAACCAAATATATTTATGTAAATATTTCGTTCAAATATTTTTTTTGCAAAACTCATATATAATCTTAGTTTGCATTTTTCACGGAAAAAGACAAAGTCCCTAATTTTTCATTTGTATGAGATTCACGCCCCCTTTTACACTACTTCTTATACCACGGTCCCGACTATAGTGTTAGCGGGGGTTTAACTGTATTGTGCTACTAACTGTGACACGTGTTTCGCCTCTTTCAGAGGCATCTTCGGACTTACTATCGCAAAGTAATGAAGTAAGATTGATTCTAATATTTTAAAATGATAATATTACAAAATGGAGTTTGGGATTTTTCCTTTTTACGGGAAGCAAGTTATAGAATCGAAACAAAACAAACAAATAATTATACTATTAATGACGTTAGCATTACAAAATATTAACTAATGAGCTGCAATCAATCAGATAGGTTTGGGTTAAACCTTTTAATTGGAAATAATTTAAACAGTGGCGAGCAACCTGTCCTATTAAGAATATTATTTAATAATACTTCTTTTTTGTTAAGTTTTATTTATTTCGAAAAAATCTAAACTATTCATTTTTAAACCCGTTTTACTTACTCGGTGGAGTATTTCTAAATTACAAGTCTGATTAAAATTAGTAGCACAATACGTGGAATAATCAAAGTTATTTTATATTAAAATGAACTTCCACAAAGTTACTGCCGAATCCATCGAAAGTATTATGAATCATACGTCTTTATTTTAAATATACACGCATTTAATATATGAACTCTACTTATGAAATTATATTGAGTATTGTTTTAGTATTTAGTGACAATAGTTGTTTTGGTCTGCTTTCCAGTAGAATCATAATAATTTATTTAAATATTTTCAACCATATACAAACAATGGAAAGAGAGATGAAAGAAAACCAGTCACGGTAAATTATGTTTTATGAATTCCAGCATGGACATAATGCGAGTTTGGTAGTTAAAAACATACATCCGCACTGCGCCATGGTGCGTAAAAAAAGTTTAAAAAACGTGTCAGATTCGGTTTAAAAAAAAATTGTTCTGGCAATTTAAGTGTTGAAGATTTACCTAGGGGTGTGAATTGATTCACAAGAGTAGCAATATAACAAAAGTATTATACCTCTGTGGAAGAGTTGCAGAATTTGGAGTTCCGTGAACGGTGGTTCTTCTGGAACTGTTTTGAGTGGTGCTATCTGGAGTTCTGTAAACTGGCTGCCGAAGTCGAGGTTCTTTACTCTGGGACGGTGTGGTAGCTGTAACAATAAGCAAAGAATAAGTAATACTGCATTATCAAATCCATTTATTACTTATTATAAAATTTGAATCAAGTGCTTTTCCATGAGTTCTGTCATTAATGACCCGGGATTCGCCTTTCGGCATTTCAAATGAACTTGAACTGACTTAAGTACGAAATCCAAACAATTCATATTCGATATTGAAGCTTCTTCAGTCGAAATCTTATTTTTTTTTAAAAAATGTACTAGTATATCTTTTTTTTGATTCCAGATTTTAATAAAACTTCAATAACACCAGAATAAGATATTCAGAATTTTATTTAGAACAATAAATAATGTTCTTTGTACTTAAATATTTTTAAATGATCAGTACCGGTATCGCCTATTGTGAGCATTATCAACTGAAATTGAACCAACAATATATTTCCGACATACACTGATTGATTTATTAATTCAAGTAAAAAAAATAATAAATATGGTGTCCACTGTATAGATATGCATAATATGTATATTATTTTGCACGTATAATATAAATATAAAGTTACATCTAATAAATTTTTTGTTTTTCATTTTATCAAATTCTTTTTGAATTCAATTGATTGTTGTTCACTATAAGTACTCATATATAATTGACAAAAAAACTCAACCGTGTTTGGTACCAAAAACAGTTATTGATAGTATGGTTGGTATGAAAATTTTTTATTTCTGATTCTGAAATTTTTTGAACAATTCGATACGTCAGGTAAAACCACAAATATTCACATTAAACTTTAAAAAAATGGCAGTAAAAATTTGTGGTTTGTTCTTATATAACTATTAATTTTCTGTTTATTGCTTTTTTTATCGTGACTAAAAGAATTCGAAGTGCTTGAGGAAATTCATAATGTTAAGTGATATATTTATCATAATTCTGTCTAGTGTAATGCATATTTTTTTTAGTTAGTTTACTGAAAAAGTTTTTCATCTCTGCGTGCAAAATAATAAGCCAATAAAAACTACAAAGCATAGAATAGAATAGAGTGCTAGAAGACCAATCGAATTTAAATATTGATTAATAGTCTTAATATAATTTCAAAAATCTAAATGATGTCGACTGCAGAATTAAACCAAATACAATAATTTTGACAAGCGGCACTTACACCTCGTAATTTATCAAATGCCAGAATAGTAAATAATTTTCTATTGACTGTTGGGTGATTTTTTTGTTTGAAATGTAAATTAAATATTTCTTAACACGTTGTTTACGGTGTGCACAAATTTGTGCGTAATTAGTATGGTAATTAGAAAGCCCCGTAAACAAAGTGTTAAGATAAAATAAAAATAATAAAACATTTTTTGTACTTTTCCCACATAAAATTTATTAGATCAGGACCGGTTTCGCTCATGGCGAGCATTGTCAACTGATAAAGAATACAATGAAACAGTCTTATCAGTTGACAATTTAATTATAGTGCCATGGAAAAAGCACTAAAAATGTTTTATTATTTTTATTATAGTACCATACCACTAAGTATTGACAGTTAACACATTGAACACCTTAAAAGTGTTAAAAGATAAAATAATATATTTATCCCACTAGCGGTTCTCATCATATTTTAATGTATGAACCGTTTTGTAATATTATTTGTTGATTTTCACAAAATAAAATTCATGTTTGGGAGCCGCGTTTTTTCGTAAATATAAATTAAATTGTACATATTAATACAAGAAAAAAATGTTTCTCTTAATAGTAATTATTTTGCCTGAACGATTAAACAATTGAGAATATTAACACGATGATTACGGAGTGTACAAATTTGTGCGTTTCCTAATTGGTCATTAAATGCGAACTGTTCTACTAATTACCAAGGTAATTAAAAGGGCCATAAGCAAAGTGTTCAAAAGAATAAATATATTACATCTATTAGGCGATTGGTGATGTGAACTCTCTAGGATTGCAAGTCTTCTCAGGGCATCCGCTAGCGAGGATCTCATGCATAGAAGCTGTTCGCCCTGCTCGAGCGCCTTCCTCTCCAGAGCTCCAACGCGCATGGGGAGGCCTTCACCCTCCGACTCGAGCATCTCATCTGAAATCATACATAAAAGAGAGTTAAGAATAAATTATCACATTACTTATTGTCAACTGTTTCATTCAAAGTAAGCATATTGCGAAAACTGGCCAAGTCGAAAATTTTGTTAGAATTTGCTTGCTTTGGAATAGATAAAATTAGTGGTTAAGTCATAGTGTTGCAAGTTAGTGTAATTTGGAATTCATTTTGAATCCTATTTCGTAAAAGACGGTATTATGTGAGGTAATTTATTCCAGTAAAAGATATCTTGTAACACAATGACTTGGTCTTAAAAAAATTGTTAAAATTAATATTTCCGGTCCGTGGCGCAGTGTCAGCGTTGTTGGCTTGCGCGCCTGACCGCCTGGTTCGATTCCCGGTACGAGCGGATTTTTTCAGTCGATAAATCCCTTTCTATCTTCCCGATCCCAAGGAGCGACGCATAGTGACATCAAATAGCTAATCACTAGTCCTGTCCTAGTCCTCGTATCCTTTCCATCACTACTCTCTCCAAAAAAGAGAAGTTCAGCAACTGAGTAACAAGCAGTTCTCGTAGAAAAAAATATGTTGAGATAAACTCCGTGAGGCGTCCATATGCTCCAAGTTGGGAGTGGACATTGTTAAAAAAATGCCATTAAAGATTAGATCTCATTACTTAAACAAATTTTGCTATAGTAAGTCCTAAGATGCCTCTGAAAGAGGCGAAACACGTGTCACATTTAGTAGCACAATATGTGGAATAATCAGTTATTTTAAATTTTATATTAGAAGCAAAGTTTAAAAAATATAATCAACACATCTACACTGTGTGGGTAAAAATTCGTGAATGTGTGTGTATGTGATGTCTTTTCTCTTCGAGTTGATCACGACTATCTATCTCACGTGATTATGAAATTCGCAATTATTAGCCGCAATATAGCGAGGAATTATTTAATTTTAGCTTTCCGGCACAAACCTAATATCATTTCATTTTTTTTTGTTTTCATTAAAATAATATTGACATCAATGTAGGTAGGGAAAAATAATTCATCATATAAAATATTCTATGTATGTATAATATAATATTAAATTTCACCACAGTAATGATACAACGTAGCTTATTCATTAAGTTAAATCAGCTCCGACGTTAATTTGTTAAATATATTAGATACATAATAATGCGCGCGAGAGAAATTTTATTAATTGGCTGACAATTAATTATTGTTTACATTAATGTATCAATATTCTGGTCTTCTTAAAATCGAGCAATTTGACTATAGAATGCGCCCATTGGTAGCAGATATTCGTTAATCATAAAATGAAATAAAATCAATTCTAAAATTGCTTCTGCCAGATCTGCCAAAACCAACAAAAAATATTCTCTCGTGTTAAACTCGCGAATAAAGGCATATTAACATAATTAAGAATTTAGACTGAGGGGCTTGATGGAATTTAAATCGTTTGAATTTTCTACCTTCCCATGAGTTTTGTCGCTAACGACCTTTCAAAATCCGAAGGTTTCGCTAATTCATATTTTAATAGCAATTTTACTCAATGATCTGCGCGCCAGTTCAAGTACATCCGTGAACTTGAAATGCCTGACGATGCCGAAAGGCGAAGCCCGGGTCGTTAGCGACAAAACTCATGGAAAAGGAACAAAATTAAAACGATTCAAATTTGCATATTAATATATTTTTAAGAAGGCTACATGGATTCTTTTACGTTTATTTTTTCATTTAGTAGGTACACATTTCAGAAATGTGTAATTGTGTACCTACTGAAAATAATTTTATATTATCTATATGAGGGGCCTAATGCTAGAAGTACATTTGTCAAATAAATCAATTGTTCAGTATAGGCAATTGTTTCTTGTTAAAAATATGTGTTTATTGAAATTTTATTGAAATTTATGGTCCCTATATAGTCTGGTATAGTAGTGATTTTTCGCATTGTAACTGTCTTAGTAAACATAAACATTTCTTACACTAGTAAATGTCATCTTCTATATTAATATGTATTTGTAAACAAAGACATTTCCTGGTGCAAAGTACATATGGTGCAACATTATTTTGATATACAAATTAGCTGTCTTTATATTTCATTAATTTTAAATCGAATAACATACGGATTTTTTAGCTTAAAAAGAAAGAGTATCATGGAATTCAGTCATTTTGCCACACTTTTTTAGATATATAATTTATAAATGTTGATAATGCTAAATTTGCTTCAATTTTTGAAGACTGCTGTTTTTGTGCCCAAACAATTGATAAAATTAAGTTATTATGTAAAATATCCTACGCGAGCTACTGGGAGCTAGCGAGCGACCGTTTGGTGATCACTGACATAGAATATACTCAATGTAAAGAATTAATGAAAATAGTACAACTTAGAAAAAAATTCACACTGTTTTTGCTAAACCGTGGAATAAATATGTATAATACATACATTTTATACTAAAACACTTTTTACTACATTGTCGAAAAATTTTGTATTAATAATTTTCTTCAGTTATTTAGCCGAATTAATTAACCTTTATTCGTTAATTTGAAAATTGATGAAGTGGCTAAAGTGAAAAGGCAATTAAATTTAAAAAAAAGAACGTACTAATCACATTGGCCAAATGAACATTCTGAAGCGCCTTTCTGTACAGGCTCATTGCGACCGGCATCAATATTGCAGCAATAATTAATTTGTTTCAAACGCAAATCGATTATCGTTAATTTGGCAACATGGCCACCAATTAATCTGATATTCGGTCAATAACTATCACAGAACTGAATGTAATACTACGCTATATCAATTTGTGGTATTCTATTGCACAGATTTAGGTTAAACGAAGCACACACACTCTGGGCAACTGTGCGCGTCCAAAATTGACATCGCAAAAATAATAATCGTCAGTGTCGATAACGAAATTTTATTATTACCGCATATTCAGAAATAAATTAGGAATATTATTTTTTTACGTCGAGGATCGCGTGTATTTGTTATTAAAATTTTAATCAAATGATTGTGTCAAGGATAACTTTTATTAATCTGTATATATATAAAATGAATGTTTGATGGTTTGTCTCGTATCCGTTTCTATACCGTTTATCCGATTGCGAGAAAAAAATGGTGAGTTGTTGTGCGGACAACCACTCGATTTGCCAAGCATGCCGCTGCGCGTTTTCACATTGAAAATTGGCGTACGTTTTTCATTATATTTAATTTTAAATAATAAAAAAAAAATATTTGTCATTACAGCTAATGCCAATGCGCCAAATATTTTTTTTATTCTGAAATTCATACGGGATAAACTTGATGATGAATATTGAATCAGTCGAGAACAACTCGACGAAAATTTACATACACCCAGTTCAAGGTCTTTTTATCGATTGCAAAAATCTGACCTTGCCGGGAATTGAACGCGGGGCTACCTGAAAGGTAGGGAAGAACTCTTGCCACTAGACTACATGGACCGTTACTTACTTACCATTTTTCTCCGAAATACAATGGTAGTAAAAGAAATGGATAAGAGGCTTTCAGAGAAATAGATAATGAACGATATCATCGAAGCTACAATTTTAAACTGAAAATTTTAAAGAGAAGGTGTACTGTTGCCACGCATCCCAATGATTCCGACGGATATACCATTTGAATTTAAGCGTTTAAAAATTTCAAAGTTTCTGACATGGATAGCTGTATGTGGCGTGTGCTGTTCACGCGTTGGAAAACCTTCTGATTTATTCGTATACGCACAAGAGAGAAAAAAATAAATATTGTGTATCCAAAAGCACTTCAATAAACAGAATTAAAACATACCTTTTGTTGAGTGGCATTTATTTACAAATAAAAAACAAAATGATTATTCTGATAATTAGTTTGTTTATCTTTTGTAATTGGTATTGTTCGAATCATTATTGCAACGAATGCACCATGTGCATTGTGCATCCATCGCCGGAAGCTGCATAATGAAACATAGAATTATGAATACAGTTATGATAGATTTAAATAAAATGTATGTCGAAACGGCCTTCGTGAGTCTACCGGTGAGATATGTCATTAGACTCATTAGCAATCTGTAACAGGATTATTTTTTATTTAACACTTTAAAGACTAGAACATTATATGACAACACAGGCATGGATTTAACGTGTTACCACTTCAAAGTAACACGTATTATAAGGATACATTTTTGTATTTTTCGCCTCTCTGGTGATATATAATGACATTGTTTCATTAATTCTCTTTGTGTTCATTAAAAGCTATGTAAAAAGTAAAATTATCTGGTACGCTGTTCTTTGTACAACAGTTCTTTGAAATTTTTATTAAAAAAAATACAATAATAATGAACAGTGCTCGAAGTGGGATGTGTTCAGATTAAATGTCATATTTTATGTTTACAATTATATAATATATGAAATAAGCGTTTTCCGGAATGTTATAAACTCATTTTTAACTGTAGATTGTACTCATTATAGCACGGTAAAAATGTATTAAAGTGTGAAAGATGTATTTTAGTTCTACAAAAATTATATTTTTATAGTTATTTCAGTTTACACCCACGACATTGCCGTTTCCCCATGTTATAATGGAGTTCTACCAAGTAAATGCTGATTCAATATTATCTAATTGAAGACATTGCATTAGAGGTCTGAACGGGCAGAAATTTAAAAAAATTTACCCGGCCCGAGTCCGAAAATCTCCGACCTGGCCCCACCCGAAACCGACGCTAATTCCCAAACATCTTACCCGAACCCGACATTTTTTTCAACTTTTCAACAAAATTTTAATCAACATTTAATATCAACTCATCAGACTATAATATGTATTGAGACTACCTTGATTCGGCTCCCTCGTAAATCGAGAAGGAGCCTCCTATCCGACACTCAGGAAGAGGAATTCTGGGAACGGAGTAGGAAAAACATGGTGCTCTTATAAACAAAACAATCTCAAAGCGTTATGGGGTGTGATTAGCACACATTATTTAATCGTTAAGAATTTACACAGACGTTATATTACACTAGTACATTGAATTTAAATACAAGACAAAACACAAATATTACGATAGCGAAGAAGATATCAGGAATTTGACTCGAATTTAATTCTTAGGGAGAGGATTAGGAGCGTGCATTCTCAATGCTGTTCAATCTCTCACTGCCACTGAAAAAAGCGGTTCCTTTAGGTACCAAAAGAACGTTACAAAAATGCCGTTAAACGTCACGCGAGATAAGCTATTATTTATGGCCTATCGAACTTTGCACTCATGCGCTCACGGCATGAAAGAAAGACATTTAGAGCGAGACGTCCGCATAAATGTCTCTATTACAAATTTGAATCACTCTATATTGAATCGCTATAGATTTCAATATAGAGTATTATTTAAAATGAATTTATTTCCTGATATCGACTTAAACTCATTGACTGAGGTGAAAAATAGATCGTTCGAGAGAGTGCTGATGACCTACCACATAAGGCGGTGTCAGTATGTAATTTAGATTTACAATAATGGCGTTTATATCCGGAATAATCGGATTTATGTTTTTTTTGTTCCCAAGCCCGAGTCTTACCCGAGCCCGTGCAGACCTCTAATTTGCATAGAACATCGGTTTATTTAGCTACTAAGCTGCATTATTATAATATGGATAATATACTATAATAATATAATATACTATAATAATATAATATACTATAATAATATAATATACTATAATAATATAATATACTAGGATAATATACTACATAAAAAATCGCGGATTGCGCAAATATATATAGTGAATGCGTGATGTGTTTATTGTGCGTTAATATATATATTGTACCGTTGCCATAAAAACTTTATTTAATTTGAAATTAACTGTTAATTAACAATATTTTTTAATTAATACACCGGTAGAGTTGCTTTTACACCTCGAGCACTATATCCAATAATGTATACATATTAAGCATCGATTTAAGCCAGTGATAAACTATCTTTTTGACAGAATTGTAGATTGTTCGAGGGCCGCATGGGTAAAAGTGATTATATTATCGTTATTTTTAGTGTATATTAAATTGAAGATTTCGTTATGTTATATTGTTTTTCCATCGACCGTGAAAGTTTCAGAAGATATTTGTTATATTGGGCCGCATGAAATGTCATTTCAAGCCGCAGGTAGTGCATCACTGATTTAAACGAACGTTATTTTTTATGTATGTACATATTTCCCAAAGATCGGATAATATATTCAAAAGAAATTATGAATATCATACGTCTTAAAATTTAATTGCCAAGATATCTAATATATTCTCTACGTGAAAATAAAATTAATCATGATTTTAATCGTAATTTTATGAGTCGGTTTTTTGGTTTGTATATATTAATTAATAAATCTGTGCTATTTTCAGCGGCTTTGAAAATTGTCTCAAAATCTCAAATATGAGAATATGGATGCGTTTTGGAATGTCACAATAAATACAGGAAACTCAATAAATCGTTATCGCACTCATCATTTTTGACTATTTATCGTTTTTTTTAGACTTTCCTGTATCAATCGTTTTTAATATGCCCCTCAAGTGTATGAGTCAGAGATCCAATGTAGTTAAAAACATGTAATAGAATGTCGTTAGCCTCGACTGTGGCTTCGTTGGCGTGGTAAAAAAAGGTTGAGTAACAAGCAGTCCTCGTAGAAAAGATAAGATCCATTCGTTGGCTTCCATGACGGACCGCCCGGGTTTGAATAACTGTACGAGCAGTTTTTCAGTAAATTTATCGATTTTGTTCAAGGCAATGGGTATTTGTGTTTTATAAATATCCCTTCCACCCTTTCGATCTCAGAAAGCGGCGCGTAGCGAGAGCGATTAGCTTACTACTAGTCCTTTACTAAGTCCTCGCATCCTTTCATTCCCCACTCTCTTCGTAAGAGTGGTTGAGCGACTGTGTAACAAGCGGTTCACGTGTTGAGATAAACTCCGTCCGGAGTCTATACGCTCCAAGTTGAGAGCGGACATGGTTAAAAAAAAAAAGCTGAAATGATAATTATTTTTATAGAAAAATCAGTAGAACCTCGATTCGACTGATTGGGGATGCCTAAAGCTACGGATAATCGAAAATCTTTGCAAGTTGCTGCCAAATCACGAATACTAAATTAAAGACACATAAGTTGTCTTTTGAATATCAATTGAATATCACTTTTCTTGACTCTCAAGCCACTTCATGGCGACATCTCACAAATCTCTTCCACGTCTTCTTTGATCTTGTTCTGATATTTCTTTAATTATTTCGACTTAATTCAAAATTTGAATCCAGGATCGTTTGCATCGCAATTAAACCACTCGGTTATATCTTCTTCGTCGCATTCGTTATTGCTTTCGCAATGTCTCGTCTATCATTTTCACTTTGTTACTAACTTACTACGTCTTTTCAAAATTTTGTTCCATGATTTTTTCAAGGTTGACATATCTTTAATTATTTCTGACTTCATTCAAAAATTTGAAAATCCAGGATCGTTTGCAATAATCGTCGAAATCTCTTTTCTTTACCACCCTGTTCCATATGTTGTATTATCGACATTTGGTGGGAGAAATTTTACCGTAAACATTTCATCAATCTGGTTTAAGCATACAATAGATGGGTGGGACGGAGCATCATTGTCTAGTAATTTTACCACATAATAAATATATCCAATTTGTCTTTTTATGAAACTACGATACGTTTTCTTTTCGTTAACATATCGGTAATATTAAAAATGAATATTTAAATCGTGATCAATTTTTCAAAAAACAAACGTTCAAAGTGGTTCGACTTAGGACGATGACTAACCCATATTTTACACAGGACTTATTGTTAGAACAAATGCAACGAAAAAGACTGCATTCTATCAAGTACGTACGTAAACAGTGGACGCAATTCGCCACGTGCATATCAGCAAATTTGTAATATTTTTGTTTATTTTGACCAATCCGGATAAACGCGGTTCTACTGTATGTGGAAGTAGTGCTATATATTTTTTTTGCATTATTAAATAGTCAATTGAGATGTATTTCATACATGTCATATCTTAAATATGTTAAGATAAACTCCGGCATGAGTCCATATGCTCCAAGTAAGGAGCGAACATAGTTAAAAAAGATTAAATATGATTCATATTGGGATCGAAAATAGTGAAAAAATGGAGTGGAGATTTCACAGTTTTGATCGTACATAAAAAAAGGTAAGTCAAGCATATACGACATTGTTTTATCTATTATATCTTTATCCAGATATTAATTTTCTGATTTAAAGTTAACCAGTCAGATGTTTCGATCAAAATAATTTTCGACAACTTTCAAATACAATTACAATGCACACACACATTGTTTCCAAATAATTTCAAACTTCGAATACGCTTCGCTATCCCGAAATATACAAAACCTGACAACTCACCGACTCGTGTATTTTAGGCACTGAGTTTCATACATAAATAATCCCACAGGTGAATACAAGTTGCAATTTGACCTGACCTGAGCGTTGCTGAATATTTTATGTGGATAAAGTTGTTTCTGAAAGACAAATGCGAACGAAAATTTAGAACTACATGTAGGTAATACCGAAGTGGCGTTTTGACGATGGTAACATTTACCTTAAAATATGTGGCGTTTTAACCCGTTGACTGCTAGCGTCTCATATGTTGAGACGCCTGATTGCGGTGTGTTGCAAATTAATTTTCAAAATTAAATAGAATTGACAAGATTTTTTTTATCCCAGTAGGTATGTATGCATTATTTCGTTTGATAACCTATATTTAACACATGCACTGAGATCTTAGTTTTTGGAATATTAATAAATTGGCTCAGCAGGGAAGGGTTAAACATACAATATCAGACGAATAACTTAATTTTTCAGATGTTGGTCATATTTATAAAAAAATAATACATCGATGGCTTAAAGAGAAAATTTGCTATCTCCGCTTTTGTCAATCGTGCAGGAAAGGTTAAAAACGGTGATTATTTTGGTATTTTCAAACCGATCGGGAAAATTTCAATTAGGACTTTCAAACGACTTTTTTGTACCACCGCTGATAAACAACGAATGAATGACAGATGACAATATAAAATGGTGGAGTTGGATAATTGGCAGAGTAGGTTTTAGAACGACAATGGAGTTTTCAAATTTTCCTAAAACGTTTCTAGTTTTCTACGATACACTCAAATACGTTTTGGTTATAAAAAATTTACGGGACATGCACATTGCATGATACAACAAGATGGCATTATTAAATCATTTTAAGCCAAAAGTGGAGTTGACAAAATACTCATTAAGCCATCGATATTTTTATTTTGTTGATTATTCCACAATTCTATTAACTGGTCAGGCTCGGTTTAGCTCGTGTTTGTCGTTTGTGATTATTTTTCAACCATGCCCGCTCCCAATGTAGAGAATATGTACTCTTAATGGAACATCTTAGCAGTAGTTGTTTTACGGTAACTGCTTGTTATTCAGACGCTCGTCCCCAAGAGATTGAAAATGTTATACTTATTACGTGCTTGATGTGATTTCAATATTACATTTGAATCGTTTAAATTTTGTACTTTAATCAGTTTAGTTCATTTGTGCACTTGAAATGCTCGACGTTGCCAAAAGACGAAACCCGGGTATTTTGTGACAAAACTCATCGAGGAGTACAAAATTCAAATTTGAACTCATATCACCCAGCTTATCACTATATTTCAAAAATAATACCCGCAAAATATGTGCGACAATTAGTGCAATTAAAAAGCTGGTATTTCTATTTTTTATTTAAACGTGTAAGTCATATTAACAGAATAGAATTCGAATTTTGAAAATCGAAACTAAATTCAAAATCAGTCTATTCCAAAGATAAATTATACCATAGACAAATAAATACCACAGACAATAAACTTCAGAATTCTTAAAAGCCAAACGCATTATCGTTTATCTTCGTTACTCGTTCCCCTCTGTTCGTAATTGGATCATATCTGTGCCTGTTCACGAGAGTGGAAGGAAACCTCCTTAGATGAAAAACGGGTACATTATTCCGAAGCACTTACGCCATGCAGCATAGACATCGCCCATTGTGTCAGGTGGGCTGCTCTGCGAAGGCGAAGGTTCGTCTCCGCAGATACTGGAGCTTACGCTGTCTCCCCCGTTCATGATGCTGGTACAGTGTGACTAATTATTACTTCAAACACTTCTTTAGGCAAAGAGGACGGAGTGTAAAAATAATTTCACCCCTAAACTTTAAAGCGATTTTGTTGTTCGTTTTATGCACATTGTATTTTTTTTATCACTGTTTTCAATGCATTGCAACATTGGTTTTTCACTTCGTGTGTTCTTATATTAATTTAGCATTCGGTTTGATTATTTTATTTTTTTTTTTGATTGTTGGTATGGTCATAGTTTTTCTAGGCACTGAACTTCGCAGACTGTTTAAATTTTAAATCAATTCAAAAAACACATTATCAAAAAAGCAATATAAATATTTTCGACGACTTCAGCGGTAGTTAATTTTGTAAATTAAAATAAGTTGATATCTTTGATATTGTACTGGTTGTGTAAAAAAAAAAACGTGTCGAACCTAGTAACACATCAGTTAGCAATTTTAGTTAAATATTTATATAATATTATATGAATGATTAATTAAGTTTTTTAGTTCAATCGTACATAGATATACTAGTTTACATTCCTCATGTTAAACAAGAATTAGTTTAAAGTAAATTTTTTTTGGTCAGTTATAGTGTTGGTACCTTTTTAAAGATCGTTCGGCGAAATAAAGTTATTTTAGTTAAGTATACTATAAGAAGTTTCAAATAGCTCGTAAGCCTAGCCCCTTTACTGTTAATGTTAGCTTGAAATAAATCCAATCTAGACGGTATACAAGAACTTAATTCTAAAATAAATTCTTATGTGATACATATACATACATAGAATAGTCGTTATTAATTATCCAGTTCCAAGTACATACTGTTTCTACCAACAGTACACATTATGTATACATAAATAATTATTTTTAAATAACTAACTGCATTCACGATAAAATGCTTTCAATCAGATTCGTGGGTAAAATTGGAAATTATTCGGAAACTTGTATACAAACAAAAATACGCACGCGATTTTAATCTATGGGCACCTCCTCTTAAGTAGTCCAATGGTTTGAGCCGATTTTTGTAAGGCGATAAGGTTCATTAATTTTGTTCCGGAATATTCCAAATACAGGATGGCCATTGTTCGAAAACAATTGATCGATAAACACACATTTTTCGGTGACGCTAGCTGTCATTGAAAGCTGACGTTCGATATTTGAATTCAAAAATCAAAGAGAAAATAGTGGAGCCCGATTGTCTATGGTGTCGCACGAATTAATTTCATATTAATTCTGCATTATGATTTCACCCGTCCACCGGTGCGACCGGAATGTCGTTCGTAAATTAAACTGTCAGTGCCGACTACTTAATTATTTTATTATGGTTGCCCACGTACTTTATAATAATTCAGTGGGATAATGTATGCGTGCCGTGTTGGGTTAAGTTTATTTTTATCGCATTCGTCATTCTGACAAATCGTTCTGAAGTATTATTCATTTCGAAATTAGAACCATAGTTACGCGACGGTGAAGTTCAAGTTTATCATTTTTATTCCATAATCGAAACGTTTAAATATTAGAGTGAAGTTGGCAACAGTTCTGCCAATGTTCGAAATCTCGTTCAATATATTATTAGAATACAACTGCTGATTCTTTTTTTTGATTTCAAATAAGACTACATACTTAAAAAATTAATAATGATTTTTACGTGTTGTGTAAAAAGTAGTAGCACGTTTTTAGCAGACAAATAAACGTAAGGTTAATTTATCAATAAGGTAAACATTGATTCTAATTTTTATTTTATAAATTATAAAATAGGGGCTGGAGTTTATCGTTTGTAGATGCAGGTGAGGGGGTAGATACAAACAATATGAGTACTTACTACACTACAAATAACAAATTAATGAGCTGTTTTTGGGAGGGTTAAATGATAAAAGAAATAAATTTAGCAGTGGTGAGTCAACAGCCCTTTTTAAAATTGCATCGACTCATAATGCATTTTTATTAATGCTTTTATTGATTTCCAAAAATTTTAAGCTATCCATTTTAGGCCCTTTTAATTACTATGTAGCCCCCTCCTGCAACATGTAGAAAAAAAAACCAAATTCATTTTGTAATTGTTCGTGTAAAAATTAGAATCAATGTTGACATTATTGTTAAATAACCCTTAGGTAAGTAAGTAAGTCTGAAGTCGGTTTTCAAAAAGGTGAAACATGTGTCGCTACTTTTATACATAGTACGTGGAAAAACAAAGTTATCAATTTTATTTTATATGAAAATAAACTTCCACAAAGTTACCGCAAAATCCATCGAATGTTTGGACTGTATTATCGTAATCACAATGATCGTTTTAACGCTGTAGCAACGAATATTTAATCTACTTTTTAATAAAATTATAGAAGCTGCTAGCAGTCCACGAAAACTCTTTTATACTCTATGAAAAAATGCATTAATTACCTAAATATTTCACTTCTACTCGACTATCCTTTTTAAGAGGACCTTTTACACAGCTGCAAAGTAAACAGGAACGCGAAATCAGTTGCAATTGATGTTTTTGACGTGGTTACGTCAAAAGACGAATATAACAACGATTATTGGGACAAAGGACAACAATTGTGTTGACGTGTCAAGTTGTTGCAAACAGTACGAATGTCGAGTTGAAACTGAATAACGCAAAGCTTACATATCGAATGAGTAATACTTGGAAGCTTTTGACAGGTTTAATTTTTACCTTGCTTTGAAATTGTCATTTTTGCCTTAAATGACCTTTTGGTCGAAAAAGCTTGTATTTGCCGCATTCTATCATATATGTGTAACTATGGTTGAATAACGGAGTTAGCGGAATTCCAGAGTTGCACTGCATCTGCACATTTTTTTTACTAAATTTATTTGACAAAGTTCAAAGATTGTTATCATTAGATCACTAAGATCGTTATTTCTCAGCAAGAATTGTGAAAAAATATGCTTAAAATAAGTAATTTGAAACATTTTTACTTGCTCATTGTTACAAGTGAATTTTAATCAATCGAAACTTCAAACGCTCATTTCTCAAAACAGTGCCAAGAGCAGTTAGAACCTTTTCAAAGTTAGGTGTCAATGTGCTGGCTATATGATCTGAATAGGAGCAAAAGTTTTGATTTCAGTGCATTTTTCTAATAAATATCTCATAACAGATAAAAAAACACATTGCAATACAATTGAAAGAATTGGACTTCTTTTCCTTTTCACATCTTCAAATAATGAAAATTACGATATACAAAATTGATTGATTGTAATCGATTTCAGAGCTGCAGCAGTGCACAGGGAAGCACCTTGGCACAAGGGTCCAAACGTCAACTTAGAAGGAGAACCTAGGGAACCTTTTCAAAGTAAAGTGTCGAGGTTTTAATATAAAAACCGAATTTCAAATGTTTGACTGGGGTCTCTGACCCCTGGTCATCGTAGAACCAACATACCACCGATAACAGCATTCAATTAACGATATACGAACTCTATTAACGGCATTAAATTCATTAACATAGTTAATAGCGCAATCATCTTGCGAAGTTTTCGAGCTTTTTCCTACCCTTGTGGCTAACGCGTAAGTTCAAGAACATGACGTGAGCACCAAACCTCAAATTACCAGCATGTATTTGAAGTAAAATTACCCTGAACGTCCGCACGCCATTCGTGATAACTTGCCGCTTTAATTTACCATACAGCGGTTAAAATGGAGTATAATGGATAGACAGTGATTATTGAAGCCAAGGGGAGTGAAGATGGGGCGCGGCATTCGATAAGGTAGAGGTCATATTGAACGAAAATTTGAGGGGTTAATTATATTTCATAAATAATACATTATTCTTCAGGCAAAGATAGGTAGATTCATAATACGGTGAAAAAATTAATAATGTATTTTAATTCTACAGAAATTATTTAATATATTTGTTGATGACTATTTCGGCTTACGCCATCGTCGCCAAGGACTATCGTAAGATGGCGTGAGCCGAAATAGCTATCAAAAAATATATAAAATATTTTCTAAAAGAATTATAATACATATTTATTTTTTTCACCGCATTATAATGGAGATCTACCAAGTAAATGCCAATTCAATCAAAAGATTAATATTTTAGTATTTTATAAAATATAAAAAATATTTGACATTACATCTAATGCCAATGCGCCAAATATGTTTAATTGTGAAAGTCATACGAGATTAACTCTGATTCTAATTGAAAAAATCTGACCTTGCCGGGAATTGAACCCGGGTTCACCAGATCGCTAAGACAAAGCTCTTGCCACTAGACCACAGGGACCGACAAGATAGATTCATTCGTATAATTCTTCACTTGACCATACTGTAAATAAATACTGAAAATGATTAGAAGAACCACACACGACCGCCATCGTCAGAACGAACAGTGCAACCGAATCATATCTTCCTTAGTGTAATGCATCTGGAATTAAATTTAATTATGATCAATGATATTTGTTCGGATGTAGACATATTTTGCGTGGCCGTAAGGAAGTTCGTACGAGTGCATGCATATTTAAGAATTAAATAAAATGGCGTCGGAACTCTTTGCCAATCTCCAATGTTTACTATTTTGTTAATCGATATTCGCATTGTGCAAAGCATGAAAACCGTATTTTAACCGTCAGATTTTTTACGTTATTCGATTTAAATGATCTATGAGTTTTCCGATTTAGCTCGATAAGGTTTGGCCAATGTAATAAGCAGAACAATTGATACAAACAAAAACTTACATATACATATGTATCGTTGTAATCGATAAGAACATTGACAGTTATGATAACTAATGGTAAATAAATGCATAATCAGGGGATTAAAATTTTATAAGCCAGTCATTTTCTAAGCACGTCGATTTCATGATCAGGTTGGGTAAGTGTGAATGAATTATAATATCGCATAATATTCCATTTTTGAAATTCGAAAATTGTTTTTAAAAATCAATGTTCGGAAATTTCTGTTCTAGGCCGCAGAACAATTTTCATATGGAACTGATAAAATACAGTTTTTAAGCGAATTCCAAGTACAGATGTAAGTAATTTTACTATTTCCTATTTAATACCAGCATAAGGTATTGTTGGAAATAATATATCATGGTTTAGCTTAGTTATATGCTCTTAGCGAATAGCACTAGCAATCCAAACGATCAACGCTAATCGAATTTTCTTTGCTCCAGCAGAGCTCATAGGGTGTTATACGTTTTACTAATATTGTTCCCAGTGACGTTTTTCATCGAAGGTAAATAATAAAAACCTGGAAAATAATACAATAACATAACCTCATCGGGCCCTGGGTATCACCTATGATACTCGTGGTTTTTATAAAATAACAGCCCGGTTATAGAATTGAACGTACTAAAACCAAAAGTGAAAATATCCGAAAAAAATTATGTTAGTATAGAAGTCACTGTTGTTGAAGGAAGATGGTCATTTTTAGCCACTTACAATAAAAATACAACAATATGTTTCTCTACATCATACAAGTTGGTTTTTCCCACCACCACCTGTTGTGTATATGCAGCCAATGTTTCGTGGCCGCCTTTCACAACGATATAGACTTAGAAAAAGGAATTAACCCTTCACATTCATGGCCCGAGCAGATCTGCACGGGATTGATTTTGAACCAGGCACTAATGTGCTTGAAAATAGAAAATAAAATAGAGTCACAAGCTCAGCCACTGAAATCAGTTTGATACAGAGTTTCCTGTGTATAATCCATATACTGAGAGCCCGTCGTGTTAGACGAGTATATTGACTCTAGTGAAGAATCGAGTTTATGTCGATCCCCGAATAAATTTCCAAGTTTTTCAAATGTAATGAAGCTAGCCTTCAAGTCAGCATGGCCTATTGGGCCCGTGTGAGGACGGACCACAGCAAACAGTTCTGCTCGTTCGGAATTCATTTGGGGCAGTCTCTCTACATCATACATAATTATTTAATTTGTTGCTTCAATAAGAATTACTTTAACATATTGTTTATAATAAACATGAAAAAAAATGTTTTGATACGCTCAATTCTACAGCCCGGCTGATATTAGATAACACCATGTGTATCATAGGTAGTAAGTACCCCCCAGGACCAAAGACGATAAGTGCATCATGATATTTATTATATCCGCAGGCTTACGAGTCAAAAAGATAGACAAATCATTTAACATCAAATGATAACGAATACGAGATTCATCTGATTCTATTTTATACGATTTTTAAACCGGCTTAAAAAAATATGTTGTATTGAAAAGAACACTGATTCGTGAACCAATTACTTTGGATTAACACTATTATACAAAATATAATTATAAGATAAAGACAATGAATACAGAATGTATTAATTTAATTTAATTGAATAAAATTGATTATTTCATATATATAAACATATATTATTTTACTTATAAAGATATGTTCAGTACGATTGATTTATTTCTGTACATTCTTCATTTTTTTAATAATGACGTAGTTATACTCTTTTTGTATGTGATTTTCAAAATCACGAGCACGCCACTGGCACAAGACTTTCATTTGGTCATTTATGATAAATGGGTTTTCTAACCCCACTTAAAAATGTGTTACCGAGGATAATGTTGTAATTGCAGAGTGGGATAAAAAAAGCTCATATTGGTTTTTATTAAAGTTTGATAAAATATTATTATTATTTTGACGTATGTAGTTATGTGAAGATGCCGCATCCGTATGTGCAATGTGTGCAGCACACACGGGCGGCCGAACCAAGAATGCGTATTGATTACGTGTTTGCAATATGGAAAATATGTATCATATACTATTAACCCGTTGACTGCTAGTGTCTCATACGCCTGATCGCGACGAGTTAAAACTATAACGGATGAGTTTTTTACTCAAATATGTACATACATATGTGTTAACACAAACACTGATTTTTTTGATTTGAAATCTTAGTTAGAATATTTGTAAATCGGCTCAGCAGGGAAGGGTTAATAATTGGAGTATGTTTCCTTTTTTTACTATATAACAACTATGCTTCATTAAGAATCAAATGGAAAACAAAACCAATTAGTCGTATAATAAACATTTAAGCCCATTTTCCCGCAAATTATGGTTTTGGGAACGAGTCGCATTTGCATATAATGCCATCAATGTATCAGAACCGGTTTCGCTCATAAATCTTTTTTTTTTTTTTTAAATATAATGCCTTTCCACCAAGTATTTTCAGTAAGTACTTTAATTTTAATAAGGTTAATTGCACTAAAATCTTCGTTAAATAATGTCTTCGATTTTACGATGTTGATAAATACAAATTCATAGTCAAATTGGCATTTTCAAAAGCACAATTTTTTTTATTCTTGTTCAAATTTAATTACAATGCACTGAACAAGATTAGACAAAATTGAAAATGATTATTCGAAATATGTATATCAAATATCAGCTGACACGGTAAATAAATGATAAAAAGATTTTTAAAAACGTTGCAAGCCTATGTTTGTTCTAATGTTTAGAATTATATTGATTTTTAAAGAGCTTTATCGAATAATAAAATAGGATATCGAATAATAGTCTTCATCTTCACTCAAAATACAGTAGCATTTTGAAAATTAGTTTCTGCATTCTACCGTACGCTATATTTTCAATTTGAGTACAGCAGCTTATAATGGAACGAGAAATCAGTCATTCATAATAAAACATGAGCGTAAAATCGTAAAATTGTATACAATACTATATAATGCCATCTTTGTCTACATAAGAAGCAAACGATGGTCGATGAAAGTACACGATAAACACACAACAAATGCACTGTAAAGTCTCTCTCGGATTGAAAACGAACAATACTTGACGACAGGTAAACACAACAAAAATAGCCAATGAAAACAGGTTATTTTTTACACACGAAAATAATACATGTAAGTATTATAAATATTAGTAAATATCAAAACAAAACAATCACAATTATTGCATGAACGTTTGTTTTAAAAATCCTATGTTTGAATTCGGGCTCGGTTTAGTCGGTCAAACGTCACATTTTGAAAATGGAATTTGACACAGTTTCCCGAGTTTTCCCTAGAACGCGACGGAGGCAACGACCGCCGTCGAACTGAACGATAGGCCGCGAGGTGGCGTCGGCCGCAGCCCACCCGCCGCGCCGGCGCCCGTAAATTGTGCTAGATAGGGTTAAATAATAACAACCCCGATAGGGCATATTACCCCTAGGGCTCTAAGGGCTGTTAAAGTCAATTTTATACTCTCTGCGTATTGATTTATGACATGCAGCTGTTATTTACGCGGTATCTTTGATGGATGTGATAAATAGAGGACTGATGAGGAATGAATACAGAAGATTGTGTTTAAAAATATTTTAGGAAAGATTAAAAAAAAAAATGATAGCAAAAAAAACAGTAAACAATATTGAGAATTGACAGACGATGGTACTTATGAAGCAAGTTTATTCAAAGAAGAGTTTATTTAAATATACACTTCAGCACTAATTACACTTTATTAGATCATCACCGGTTTCGCTACCGAGCATTATCAACTGAGTTGAGAGAGTTCAGTTGATTATGCTTGCTCTGAGCGAAACCGGTCCTGATGTAATAAATTGTTTGTGGAATAAGTACTAAAAATGTTTTATTATAATGCCATTCCCCCAAGTTATCTGAATTGCACGGATTCGGAAAAAAGCACTCCCGTTTAAGCGATCAATCAAATTGATAGATATAAAAAAATATTGCAAAAATTATTATCATATTATGATATTTTCAGAAAGCTTAACAATGGATCAATCTTTTTTTAATGTCAATTTAACGTTTTGACGGTAAAAATCTTAATTAAAATAATGGAACCTATGTGTTGTTGATATATTTTTTTACTGGGATGAATCTCCCGTGGGAAAAATCATGACCGGTTTCGCTCATCGCGAGAACTGTCAACTGATGTCACTGATGGCATCTTTTGCAAATTAAAGTTGCCAATGCTCGCGATCTTTTGAGAATATATGTGTAAATACTAATTTACAAAATGTTTTCTTTATTTGCACTTTATTACTTTTCAAGAAAATTAAATTGAATATTTAACACAGACTTGACAGGCCCTGTTGTCGAGGGGTATTAATACTTGCGTTGGAAAGAAAGCTTTGAATTAGTGATGCGTAATTGATATTTCGTAAAAAAGAATTGTTATCAAAGCATCATTGTTTAAATTGTGTACAAATATGCACTTCGAATTCCAAATTCAAATTTGAAGATTTTTACACTCAAAACATAAAATTGCCAGTAAAAACAAACCATTTTACGACTGAGGAAATCGTTAAAAAAACTAATGCCATATTATGTTATGCAACTGTATTTTTGTATCGTTCTTTATAAGAGTGATGTATTTTATTTATTGAATGCCGCGGTGAAAGTTATCCTATGTGATAAAGTACCGATTAAAATAATGATTGATTGAAACGGATAGTTTTTGTTTAATCGACGGTAACAGACGCGTAAGCCGTGGTTTAATATTTTATTATCGCGAGAGAGACATGTCTAATTAATCAGAATCCCCCCCTAAAGGTTATTTTATTTGCCAGTATGGTTTGCAATTGAAATAGTTGGAAATTGACATTATTTACTTACCTAATTAATCACTTTTCAGGAATACAAGAATCGCAATCAAGTAAATAGATGCAAGGTGAAGCCTTGCATCTATCTTGCATTCTTTCCTGGACTTTCCACGTCTCATTATGCATTACAGACATTAAGATTTATTTATTAAATGCACTTATTTTGGTTTTTACTTTGTTAATGATCATTCATGCGTAGATGATTTTTAATGTCGTAGCTTGCAATGCTAAGAGGTCTTCAACATTTTTATTATAGTCTATTTTGCCTGTATTTTGCTTCAATTTATTTGCTTAGTTGTAATACCAATTGTTTTGTCATACCATTTAATTCTTACTTTACTTTTGTATAAATATCACTGTTTCTTTGTCTTTCTTATCCGTTGATAATGCTCACCAAGAGCGAAACCAGTCTTGATCCAATAAATTTTAAGATGCACTGTTCGACTATGACTACGTCTTACGTGGTCACGCGTTCGAATCCCAGAAAAAGTTTTTTACTTCCGGTTCCTCCGTACCCATTATCTGTTCAATCCTGACTAGAGAACTTACCAATTACTAGTTCCATCTTTCATGGATTAACTCACAATAAGATCGTATAAAAACATGACATGAAAACTGTCTCCTGAACACTTACACTAAAACTAAACTAAAGAGTTAAACTGACTTAGATGATGTTAGAATTAAGCCGACGATAAAGGTATAGCTACAAGCTCGAATAGTGGCGGCGAAAATTTCATTTCGACCGGGTGTTGGACATAACTGTTCTATTGTACATAGATGCATTTGTTATGAGGGAAAATATGCAGTTACAAAATATGATAGTATCAAACACGTCGGGATTAATTAACAGCCAAAAACGCTTAAATTGCGTTCGAAAAGACTGTCAGAGAAACACGGCTTAATTTGATAATGTTCTCCTACGAGACTTGCTCAAGTGGAACCAATCGAAATAAAAACAAAGCAATCAGAGATATGCCAGGTAAACGGATGTTCTCTAGTGAAAGTTGGCGAGACATGATACTCGGATTAGCACATTCGAAGCGAATCTGAAATATGTTTGCCTACTTTACATGCGTAAGCTGGCATACCTCGCTCACAATTTTTATGCACTACCCAAAAGTGTGGTAGTACTATCCGAAAAAGATGAGCGAGATCATTAATTGTGTAAATATATTAAATATGTTTATAGTACATACTTCAAGATATAGTTTTATAAATATTTGAACCGATTTCACTTATCGCAAGCATTTTCAACCTGATTTTCAAATGCTTCTTTCGTAAAAAATAGTTGTACAAAAAAATATGTTTTATAAATTTAATACAATGCATTTTCGCGAATAAGTGACAGTTGATACATTTAACGTGAATATATTATTTGTGTTTGTCCAGCAAACGTGGGTCAACGTTGTTGTTAGGGTTTCGTTGATTAATTGATCGTATTCATATATCGACCGTTAAATCGGTTTGTACTTGGATGCAAGGATGTCTAAAATCAACTACCATCCAATCCCAACCAATAAGCCAACCGTTAATCATGTCTTAAAACAATTCATCTTTCCTTACACTCTCGGAAAAATGAGAGATTGATAAATTTAATAAAAATCAGTTCTCCTGGAACCATTTCTTTGAAGATTCGCTCCAAATTCATTGCAGAAATTACTTTTAAAAATCTAGCTGTAGTGGTGTTATGCACTGTTCTAATTTTGGTCGTCCAGTTACGTGGTCACGAGTTCGGATTCCGGAATAAGTTTATTGCTTTGCATCCCAAAGTCTTTTTATTACCTCTGTACCCATTGTCTGTTTGGTCCTGACAAGAGAAACGACAAACGAATAAGTAGTTCTATCCTTCATAGACTGAAATACAATATTATCTTGTCTTTTAATTTTGTCCAATCTGGCATTGTTCATATTAATAATAACACATATCTTAAATAAATCTAAAAACTTATTGCAATTTCTGACTAAACATAATATAGAATGTCTTCACGTTATAGCTCGTGTTATGTGTAATTGACTAGTCTGTTGGTTGGGTGGTCTTAGAATGTCATTTGATTAGCTTTATTTTTTGTGGTATGAAATTGCATTAGCAGTACATACTACAAAAGCCGTTGTTGATAATTCAGTTTCAACAATAAAAACAACATGATAATAATTTTCAAAATGTCAACAACAAATCTACGACGAGAATGCAAGATAAGAAGTCATGGACTAGTTATCTTTGGTACAAATACAACAATTTACTTAAACGATATGATTGGTTTCCCCGATTTGGTTGTCGTCCGATAATCCTACGTCTTTCGTTGGCTTCGACGACGACGCTGACGGGTCCGAATTTAATTCATTTAAAAGTACATTACAATGTGATAAAAGATTGAATCATTGCAAGAAAAGAATGAAGAAAAACAATACATTGGAAATTGGCAAAGAAGTCAACCGAGAAAGGTCCGACAAAATAAACTATACTATATACAAAATAGTACTCGTTTGAACTCACTCACGTCCAAGTGGAATATGCCGACATCCCCATTGACAGGCTAGTTCTACTTATTGGAAGAACAAAAAATTCATGTTGAAAGAACATTCAATTTAGCAATCTCAAGAATGGTGAATTTCTCACTTTGACCTCGGATAAGCCGAAAGAAATATATGACCAGGTACATTTCAACAATCTAAAGATAGTTTCAAATAACTACTAGTCATAGAAACTAGTCGTCCACCGATAGGGAGCATATAACTCCTTATGGAGCTCATAACTAACTGACGTTTTTTCTACGAAAATTGTTTGTCACTCGGTTGCTCTTTTTGAAAATAGTATGGATTGAAGGATAGAGCAGGACTAGTGTTTAGATACTCTCGCCCCATCCCGTTTTCAAGATCACACATGTCGTCGAACAGAAATCATTAATCCTATTAAATCTTATACTTTGCATGAGTTTTGTCATTTCTAGTGCCAGAATGAACTTGAACTAAACAAAATACAATTATACTTTTATAACATTCAGTCGAAATCCTCAATGAATATTTATATCGTACAATTAAACCGCCTGGACTGCGACTTGAACCCGCGAGCTCCGCAGCGGAGGCCAACAACATTGACACTTAAGCGTGCGAATAAAAAGTAATAGTTACAGAATAGTCTCGAGAGATGTATGAGCGGACAACCTTGTATGTGCGACACATGTTTTTTTATTGCCATTTTTATCAATTTGGGTTAGTTACATGGCTATATATTAAAGCCGTTGTTACCACAGAGAGCACACCTAATAAATTATTTATAATTCTATGACTCACGTTCAGAACGTTATTTTAAGGTTACTTCAATTACTCGACATCTCAACTACTCGAGTATCGAGTAATACAATTTTAAAATACGCGAGTACTCGAGTATACTAGAGTCGTTTCTGATTTTCAAAATATATATAATTAATTCAAATTTGTGTATATAAATAAATAAATAAGCTTATTTAATTTCATCAAAACATGCATTTCAAATTCGTGGGTGTAGGGACATACGAGCGAAACTACAAAAATGGCTGTTTTGAGTTAAATATGGCATTGTCATGCTCAAATGCAGTTCGATAAGATAATATAACAATATGAAACTTGTACGAAGAGCGGTTTACCAGATATTGCTCGGTTTTCCTGCAAATCAGCAAGAACAAAGTTTAACATTGTAAACTGTTTTGCCATTTATCTCAGTTCGTTGTTTTTGTAGTTTCGCCCGTATGTCCCTTCATCCACGAATTATAAAATATATATTTCAAAAATAATAGTAAACGCCTCAAATTTTAAACTTGTATCGATTTGTTTGAAAAATGGACGATTATTATCGAGTATCGAGTATTCGATACTCGATTTCGAGCTTCAAGTCTCAATGTTATAAATCAAGAATACGATTTCAAAAGAAAACATCAACATTGGATGATATCATGAGATGAAATATCTGGAATTAACAGCCTAAGATTTCAATAAAGTTTAAAAAAATAAAATTCATTAGTAAACGCAAGCTCTCACAAAAAAGGGCATTAATCAAAGGCGGTCAAAATACGTATTCCTATCCAATTTCGCGAAAATGTGCGGGTTGTTACAACACCATACATTGGCAAAGAATATATATCCACTCTTTACAGAGATAACAAATGAAAAATCGTTACGCATTTTTCCGGATGACACGTCGCGGACTAACGAACGTGGATATGTCTAATATAATAAGGAAACGCGGGAACTCTGATTTTGAATGAAGGGAAATTCAGTCATTTCCTTTAATTCAACGATACATTCGATAATTGATGCATATTACAGTTGAAGCTTATCCAGAGGTGGCATTGCTAGTATTTTAACTCAAAAAAAACAAATGTTTCATTCAGAGAATCGTTTCAAAATGACAGCGCGTATACAGCACGTCACGGGCACCTGAAGAGTTGTGTATGATAAGGGATGTAATAATCGCTTGAATTAACTACTGCATACACCGCAATATAGTAGCATTGATGAGTGCCGGTAAATTTATTGACGTTTGCCACAACAAGCCCTCGTACAACCCTGCATAGAATCGTTGCATAGATTTTCACACATTTTTCCAAAATTTAATAGGATCAAGTATTTTGACCGGCTATGTTTGATGTCTAAAATATAAACATATTTTTACCAATGCATTCTTATTTATTTAAACACTAAACGCGTTCGGAAAATCTTCTTTATCATAAAGCCGACCTTCGGCATTATCGAACACCCACTCGTTTGAATTAGTCAGTTTTGTCAAAGTTTTATTGAAATTTTATAACATTACAATAGTTAAATATTCTTTTATTCATATCGCAAAAGCCGCCGAGTTTATCTGGAAATATTGAATATGATTTCTATTTTCAACTAGCATTCACAATCAATGACAACGATTTTCTGTAACTAATAAAATACAGCATCAAATGCACGACGTTCCTTGACATGCCAATAAAATTCCCCCTACGCACGTCAAAATATTGCCGTATTTTATTTTTATTTCCATGAAATATTCAATTATCAATAGTGTACAAAATAATGCATCCGATGAGCTAGTATTATAGGCAAAATTCTTGTGAAATATTGACGGTTAGCGGTATGTGGAAATATAGAAACTCACGCCTGGCATTTTTATAATAATTTTACGACTGATACAAGCGTAAAGTCAGTCATAAAGATGAGTCTAACATATGTAGAGACTCCAATTACTCGACATATCAACTACTCGATACTCGAGTAGTAAAATTTCAAAATACTCGAGTAGTTTCAGAATATGTATTATTAATTATTAGTGTGTATAGATGTTAATGAGCCTATTTTATTTCATTAATACAAGTTAAATTGTCTGATTTTTTTATGCCACAGTGGCTGCATCCATTAATCGGTAAATCAAAAGATTATTTTTCAATATTATATTTTATCTCTTTTCATCATAGACCCTCGCCATCATAATCTTGTCATTGATAAGACCAGTCAGCAGGACCCTAAGCAAAAGCAACAAAAGAAATTCTCGCATAGCCAACGCCAAAACCTTTAAAAATATATATTTTACTTGACAGTAAAATCCAAGCGTATGACTCAGTTAAACGCAACGTTAAACATTATAATTATATATATTTTTAAATAAGTACATACATAAAATTTGAAAATAAATCTTCATTTATAAATAACGAATATCGAGAAAAATGGACGAGTATTCTCGAGTATCAAGTATTCGATACTCGAATTGGAGTCTCTAAACATATGAGAAAGAATTTTACTGTGCGTTGTTACTTTAATATTTACTATCAATTAATTTAATTTCAATGCCACCATCAGTGAAAACGGCAGTATATCATTGCAAAATGGGTATTTTGATCACTACTTTCCCTGCATACTGAAAGTGAGTTTCCAATCCGGGGATTCCGAAAATTGTCAATACCCGATGAGCCCCAGGATTAACAAGCATAACCCGGGTTTGATTTATTTATCAAGCATAAACGAATTATTATTTCATAAAATCGAGAGTATTCACTCGAGTGCCAGAAATTTTGAAAATTTACGCAGCACACCTATTCAAGTTTAGCGGAACATAGTTTGAGAAACCCTGCTTTAAAGTATTTAACATTCAGATTTAGGAGCGAAAGGATTGTGATTATATGACAACGTAACCAAGCATGCCAAAGTCATAAGTTACGGGGCAAAAAAAATCAAGGTTTAAGTTTGAGCTTGGACAGCGAAGAAATATACTTCAGTCAATATAAAATAAAAAATAACTTTGATTATTCCACGTATTGTGACACATGTTTCGCCTCTTTCAAAGTCATCTTCGGACTAACTCTTCAGAGCCAAGTTTGTCGTTCAGAGTCATCTTCGGGCCTACTATATCAAAGTTTGCCCAAGTAGTAAAGCAAGATTGATTCTAATATTTTAAAATGATAAAGTACAAAATGGAGTTTGGGTTTTTTCCTTTTACGGGAAGCAAGGAAACAAATAATTATACCACTTATAACGTTATCAAAAACAAAATATTAACTAATGGGATGCAATCAATTGGGAAGAGTAAACCCCATTGTAAATGAATCGACCGGTCCGTGGCGCAATGTCAACGGCGTTGGCTTGCGTGCCGGATCGCCCGGATTCGATTCCCGGTACGAGCTGATTTTTTCAGTCGATAAATCCGTTCAAAGGCATGGGTGTTTGTGTTGTTGAAAATCCCTTCCCACCTTTCCGATCCCAAAGAGCGACGCATAGTGACAGCGAATAACTAATCACTAGTCCTTTCCTAGTCCTCGAATCCTTTCCATCCCTACTATCTTCGAAAAAAGAGAAGTCGAGCAACTGGGTAACAAGCAGTTCTCGTGGAAAAATATATGCTGGGATAAACTCCGTGAGGAGTCCATATGCTCCAAGTTGGGAGCGGATATGGTAAAAAAAAAAATTAAGCAGTGGCGAGCAACCTGTCCTATTTAGAATATTATTTAATTAGGTCTAAAAGTTCTAAACTATTCATTTTTAAACCCATTTATTTTACGCGTCTCGCAAGTCCAAAGATGCCTCTGAATGAGGCGAAACACGTATCACAATTAGTAACACAATATACGTGGAATAATCAAAGTTATTTATAATTTTATATTAAAATTTTCCTCCACAAAGCTACCGCCGAATCCATCGAAACTTTACGTCTATTTTTTTTAAGTACGTAAAAAATAACAAGAGCAGTGATAAAATTTATATTTCATTCCCGAAACTTGACATCTCTTCTCCGCTATTACATTTCTTAATTCGCAGAAAATGTTGTTTGAAGTGGTTATTTTCAAAACTGACCCGAGGTGAATTTTGAAGTACTTGCGAACATGGAATAATTTAATTTGCGAATTTACGAGTGTTTTTCAACATGGCTGACAAAATTAAATTTGTAAAATTCAGGCACGCAAACTCAACTGAATTTTGCGTCAAAATCTGAGTCGTATTAGATCGAATATGCAACTAAACCTCCGTAAAAAAAAAAAATTCGCGCCTCCAAAAATTTTATTTCATCTAGAATTTAACGTGTTTTTAATAAAGAAAGCCTTGATTTTTTTGGTACAATTTTTTCGGCGCCTCCCGGTTTTGAAAAAGCTGAATTAATTTTTTCATATATTATATATTGAAATTTTATATTAAGTTAAATGACAAGAAGCAGTTATGTTCTGACGATATAATATATTATAGTTTTATGAATTTCGAAAAATATTAGTTTGGGCCACAAAGATGTTTACTGTGGGCCGTGTTAATTGGTCACGTGTGACGTATAGCATTTGACGTCTTGTGTGAAACATGTATTTTTTTATATAAACATTGTATTTAAGTGTATTTTAATTATATCTCCAAAGATCAGAAATGTCATTTGTTTAATGTTGTTAATGGCATTATAATAAAAAGAATAACACCTTTTTAATACTAAGTCCACATTAAATTTATTAGATCAGGACCGGTTTCGCTCATGGCGAGCATTATCAACTCATAAGAAATTTAGCAACAAGCTTTTCTGGGTAATTATTGTGTTGTCTCTGGGAATTCGCTACATAATTCAATTGGAAAATTTTCTTGGAAGGTTTTATACATATTAACATTCTTAAAGAGTAATACGGTAAGAAAAATAACAATGTATTTTAGTTCTACATAAATTATTTTATATATTTGTTGATAGCTATTTCGGCTTACGCCTTCATCAGAACTATGTTTTAAACGTGTATTAGAGATAGCTTATATACATATCTATGCTAGACAGGGTGCCCCGTATATCCTCTCTTTCTGTTGAAACCATACCAACGTCACATGGAAGAATTTTAATAAGTTTAATTTATTGGTCTAAAGTAATGGTGAGAAAGAATAATCTGGGTATTTTTGGGTTATTTTTATCGTGTGAAACCACTTAAAATCTGCAATGTCTTAAGTGCATCTATTTTTAATTTTTAAATTGTTTTTAGTTTATTACTTGATAAAGGATATAGAAGAGGTGAAGCGTTACTAATAATCTGGTCGTTAAGAATTTCATTGGATTGATTATACCTATTAATTTCTAGCTGTTCCAATGCATTTAGCTTAAGGCCTTTATTACAGGAATGTAAACAAACGGGACCGAATTTGGGTTATGTGTTTTTACCAAGTAAATGTCTACTCAATCAATAAATTCTTAAGAGTGCTTAAAATTACATAACGCAAGATGAGTGAATCGCCATTTATAAAGCAAACAGTAACTAAGAGTTCTTTACCTCAGATCATTAGCAAATAATAAAAAACTATTCACAATCAGTGTCGCTTTCAAAGTGGTGGAGCCTGACAACTTTTTTCCAAGAAATAAACATTGCGAAATATATTATAAAACACTGTGACACAACTGACTAGAATTAAAATTTCGGCCAAATCAACTGGCTGGTAAGTCACTGCAGACGAGTTGATTGTATAATGAGCGCTCATTTTGTGTCACGATCAGATTTGCGGATTTACAGTGCTATATTGTTTCGCCGGAATCATGACAAAATATCGTCGCCTCGGTGGTGAACTTACCAATTGCTTTTTCTTACTAACCGACAGATGGTTATACGAAAATTTTAAATATAACTTTACCCTTCCACCGAGTCCCATGAGCAGATTAAAGAATGATTAAAGAAGAAAAGATGAGAAAATTTCACTTCACCTTTGCTTCAAAGTCGGGATATATTGACCTATCGCTCACTCTATATTGGTGATCACATGTCAATAAAAACAATTGGTCTCAAAAGGTGTATTAAGAGTTCAACATTCAAATTTGAGATACGTAAGAACATAATTATACGGTGAAAAAAATAACAATGTATTTTAATTCTACAGAAATTATTGTATGTATTTGTTGATAGCTATTTCGGCTTACGAGATTGTTAGAACTATGTTTAAACATGCATTTAATTATCTATATATACCGTTGTAGACAGGGTACACAATACATCTTCTTCTCTGTTCCACTAACCTAATTTTATATGACTACTAATTATTTGGTCAGTTTCTAATTCGATAAATGGTCAGTTAAAAATAATAAATGGTCAGTTAGAATAATAAATGGTCAGTTAAAATAAAAAGAACATGTCATAAATTTCCTATTACGACCATATTTGATAAAATTCACAAGCTGTCCAACTAAAACTTATCATTTTATTTAATAACTAACCACGTTCACACTGATACAATGACAACTGACCGTTTATAATATTAACTGACCATTTTGATTTTTAACTGACCATTTATTTATTTAACTGACCAAAACTTGAATTAGTTACTGACCCTTTAAATACATGCCATTTTATATGGTTACAATAAGTTATTAAATGTGACACATTGATTTGATGTATTTCTCGAAGTGAAAGCTAATCTGGAATTTTACTCAGTGGGGATAAACGTAAATAACTATTGTATCAAATTGCATTAACGCTTGGTAAAGGCTTAAGAAATGATGATAAATTAATGTTAGTCTGTTCATTAAGAATGTCATTGTATTGATGATACCTATTAGTTTCTAATTGTTCCAATGCATTTAGCATAGGGCCTTTATAAAAAAAATATAAACAAACCGGTACAGAATTTAAATTTAAGTTATGGGATTCCTTTATTAGGTGGTTTGGAAATCGCGAATCAGTTTTTACTATTAAATGATCCTGTATGTTCTTTAGCTCGAATCGATATATTCCAAATTCATACTGACTAGATAACTGACCTCTCATAATATTTACTGAACATATTTACATATTACTGACTATTAATTTTATTTACTGACCAAAACTTGAATTATATCCTGACCCAATAATCAGCTGAAACTCTTAAAACAGGTGAGTGAGATTGTATTTAGCAATATCTCCTCCTATCATCTACATATATTGCTGATATAAAATATGGTAAGTAAAATAACTCGATAGCTTCCCAACGATATTCAATATAATTTTCGAAACTGAAAATAAATTGAACAAAGCAATTGCACGGAGGTGGACAGTTTTAAGTTGCGTGGATCTTTTAACATATGAAATATTGGTAAGCAATTATTTAAAAGAGCCATTTATTAAAAATGATGGTATTTTAAAAAAGTTTATGAAATATGTGTGGAAAAGATCAATTTACCAAGGTGATATAGTGTGAAACGTGTTCTTCCAAAAAGAAACATAGCATATTGCAACGAATTGGTTCATTTATCAGTATATATCAATATGAAGAAATATAGCCAAAACTACCAAAAATTGCTTTTAACAAGTAATAAAAGTCTTGCAGCTTTGGTCATCCGATCAAATGTTTTTCATTATCCACAGGAATTTGAAGTTTATTGTGCATAATATGTGCAATACATCCAATGACAAAATTAATTCCATGCTTCGACTTGAGCCTCTTATTAAATATTATTTTGTATTCTTCTATCTACGCTTTCAAAATTAGTTTTACAATAGTCAAAATATACACAATGCAGCGATTTGTTTTCAATCTCATGACGACGTCACGTTGAAATTACAACCGGGAGAAAACACCAAAATATCCGGGACCAATGTTTAAGTCCGGGACAAGCACTGTCAAACCAAGACGTATGGTAAGCCGAGATATGAGTGACTTAGTTGAAAAATTAATGGCGTTTTTTTCAAATGCTTACATTGCAAGTGAGAAATCGTTAATGAATAGGTAGTATATTAAATAAATAACACATTATTTATAATAAACGTAACATAATTGTCGATAAATCATGCGAATCGATTTGAATTGCTGCGAAACATGAACAGCAAATAAGAATAAGTGATCGATTGATTGACTTACGCTTTCAATTAAACAAGATGGAGACTTGACAGTTAGCCGTGTGACCATAGTGCAGGTTTTTTTTGAAAAATCGGGTGCGAAGGAAAGATTTTATGTTGAATCGTATTAAAATCTGAATGCAATGAACAACAATGTTATTACATTCGATGGATTCGGCGAAAAACTGTGAAGGATCATTTTAAAATAAAATTAAAAATAACTTTGATTATTCTATGTGTACTTTACTAATTGCGACACTTGTTTCGCTTCTTTCAGAGGCATATTACGAAAGCAAACTTTGCGATAGTTAGTCCGAAAATGCCTCGGAAAGAGGCAAAACACGTGCCACGTGTTCAGATAAGTATACTATTTAATTTTTTCATACCATTTCCGCTCCCAATGCAGAAAATATGTAGTTTTATCTCAACATGAATTTTTCTAAGCTTTTTCTTGATACGCAGTTGCACAATCACTTATTTTTCGAAAAGATTAAGGATTTTATTTATTTAATTTAATATGTACATGACAAATTATAAGTTTATTGCTTTTGCGATGTGAATAAAGATTAAAACATACAAAATAGAGCTCGGCTGAGCTCACTCAAGTCCTTGTGAAATATGTCGACCGAAACGAAGCATTACCGTTTAATGGATGAATACCGGATAACGGATGAATTGATAGGACTTGTTGTCAACTAATTGCTCTCGCTAAGCCCTGGTTTTAGGGACCGGAAGGGTGAAAGGGAATATTCAAAACCAACAGATTTAAGCAATCTATGAATCTGCCCTAACTGGGATTCGAGCCGTGAGCACAGCAACCGAAGCAAACGACATCGACACAATAAATTTTTATGAATGACATTTATCCAATGTGGTCACCATATGTGTTGACTTTAATCAGCCTTTTGCTAAGTAAATAATTATTGAACACGACTCGAGATTTATTTGAATTCCTCACGACAGGTAAATTATGTGCAGAAATAATCACTTTTAAATAAAGTATTTAACAAATTAACCATTACTGGATAATTATTATTTATGAACATTCCTAAGCAATCAATTGTGGATTTTCTTTTACCTAATAAATGTCACCGTTAGTCAAGAGTTGTATCACGGCCAAAACCCAGACGACGAGGAAAAGATAGGGTTAAAAGAAATAGTCGAAGATTTATTTATAATTTCCATAGCTAATATATTACTAAATCCCCATTTTTTTGGGTTCAACATCTTTTGAGAAATGTCAAACAAAAATATGCAAATTCGAAAGGAAGTCAACGGAGCGAGTTTGACAATATTTATCTCGACAATTTATAAAATGGTGATTAACGCCCACGCGAAATACGTGAATATGCAAAGCAATATACAATAGTTGATTGATTGTATAACCCTTCGCACATCAATATCAATGAGTAAACTTGGTTTTTTACTTTATGGCGAGAAACAATTCATGTCCACGACACGGTGATATAAGTATTTAGAAGATAATACATGCATAGGGAATAGATTAACTTGTCATAATTGTCAAATATTTTCTAAGGATATCTCAAAACCGACTGAGCAAAACTTTTTCAAAATTTTTTTTTTCAGTACAATAATTTTTTTGATATTGTATCAACTCTATTATTTTGTATAAAAATGGGGGTCAGTATTACACTTTTGTGTGAATTGCACAAGAAGTATGTAAATTGTTATATTTATTTTGATATTGCTTGTATAAAATGAACTATTGCACCATTACAGATGAGATGAACTCTACAAGTACATATACTTCAAATTAGGAGCGGCCACGGTGGGAGAAGAAAAAAGTTTCAGTAAGTGTGTTACAAAAGGAGAAACGGGACCAGTCATATGTACGTCGAGGAATCAATAAAATTCACGTTAAGCTCTTACAAGAGAAAATCTTGTAATAGCTCTATTGAACCTAAAGATTTAAGATAGGACGCCTTTTCCGGTCACACACAAGATAACGTTGAAGACTGCTTTTTTCTATATACCTACATACACTTGGCCTGTGTAATATAGAAAGTTTGATAATTTTTTTTGAACTCTGGTGAAACACGTTTTTTTGGTAAGAATCGTCAAAGAAAACTATGGAATGTATGGTTTGACGATCCCTTCAGATAGAGATTGAATGAATTTTAGGTGCGGAAGAAATATTTTGGGACGAGCATTGAACGAAGAAGATATATTAAACAAGCTTATCGAGAAAAGACTACATTTTTCATACCGATTTATGTTTTTCATTAAGCTTCAAAATTGGCTGCTAAATTAAAAGTATTTTAAGGGGCATTCTGGTCTAGAGGCTCAAATTTAAGATTTTTTGTAAGTGCAGCAAAAAAAAGTAATGACAATTTAACGTCCATTTTTTTACCAGAGATTAATTAATATTTCAAGAATATACAAAAATATATTCAAAAAAAAAACTGGTAAAGTCATGATCCCAAATTTTCTTGTGACATGAAATAAAAAAAAAGTATATTTTTAATCAGTTAAGATGCCATTTTGGTATATACTAGAATGAAGTCAAAAAAATATTTTTTCACAAAATGGCGGCGTTTTGAACAATAAGGTTCACAATTGGTTGCTAAATTGATCCAAAATTAATTAAGCAAAAGAATCCGTGAAAAAAATGGAATATCGGCAAAGAATCGGTTTCTGCGTGCAATCTAATAGTTCAAAAAAGTTTATTTTTCCTGCGCTTTATCGGATTTTGCAAATGTCACTTGACATGTCAACACCTTACTTTGAAAAGGTTCTAACTGCCCTTGACACTGTTTTGAGATATGAGCGTTTATTGTTTCGATTGATTAAAATTCACTTGCAACAATGAGCATGTAAAAATGTTTCAAATTACTTATTTTAAGCATATTTTTTCACAACTCTGACTGATAAATAATGATTTTAAAGATCTAATGATGACAATCTTAGAACTTTGACTAATAAATGTAGTAAAAACAGTATGCAGATGCACTGCAACACTGGAATTCTGCTAACTGCATTTGTCAACTTGTGCTTTTCCGACCAAAAAATTTCAAATAGAACCTTTTCAAAGTAAGGTGCAATTATCGGTTGTTGCATTTAGTTGCCTCTCATATTAGATTGGGAAATATAAATATAATCTCGTCGAATTACGTCATTATACAAATCAATAATAATTACAATAATCAAACACGAGCATCGTTAAATCATCTTTGACATTGAAAACGACCTTTGCTTGATGGTAAATAATGCTTTTTTTTCAATAGTTAATTACTATTGTACAAAAAGCCATGAAGCATTTATATTGTCTAGTTTAAAGTCTAGGACTGCAAAAATAACATGAGGTGTATCCATCAAGCACCCTCAGTCCATATCGTGAATTATAAAAGTTTTTTTATCAAGTTAATCGTGCAACAATACAATTAATTTATTGATTGAGTAGGCAACAATTAAATTAATGATTATTTTTAATAGTTTATTACAATTTTAAAAAAAACAGTGAAGTGTTTATATTGTATAGTTTAAAGTTTAGTTTTGGAATATAATCAGTGGCGGCTCGTTCATACGTACTGCGAAACTGCAGCACCATAACGCAAATTGAGAATTATATATATTTTATTAAACATCATTAGTATTTAAGCATGTATAAGGCTCGCCCGGGCACCGATATACACAATAATTAGCAAACACCGCGGCACTTATTTCAGAAAGTATCTTTATGATTTTGCGCAGTACCGTTTTCAATGTTATATGTTCGTATGCAATATGAAATGAAATATGCTTCCCTTAAAAGGGAAAAATCCCAATCTGATTGATTGCAGCTCATAAGTATGATTATTTGTTTACTTTGTTTCGATTCTATCACCCCCTCCTTGCTTCCCTTAAAAGGAAAAAAACACGAAATCCATTTTTGTAATTACATAATTTAAAATGTTAGAATCAATCTTGCTCATTACTTAAGCGAACTTTGCGATAGTAAGTCTGAAGATGCCTCTGTAAGAGGCAAAACACGTGTCACAGTTAGAAGCACAACACGTGGAATAATCAAAGTTTTTTTAAATTTTATATTAAATTTATCGAGCAGGTGAAAGAGGGATCTGAGGGGTGAGGTTCGCAGATACAAGCTTGATTTGGTGCCATCTGTCCAGCAGTGTTGCGTCCGCACGGGTGCGTGTTATTTATTTTTATTTGTTTCTTTTATTTGCTTAAATGATTCATCAAATATTTACATATGATGTTTAATTTGAACAATTTTGAAAATATATTCCAAATAAACATTTTTTTATTATTCATCAACCACAACACCCCCACATATCTTATCCACGAGTCGCCACTGACTATAATACTAAGATAAGAATTGTATCCATCAAGCACTCTTGCAGCCGATATCTTGAATTTTTACAGTTTTTTAAACAAGTGAACTGTGCAATAATTTTATCTCAATCAAGACTTATCGGTTTATGGTTCAAGACATCTCATATGCGCTGATTATGTTTTCACAGTTGATGAGGAGTAAGTAGATATCTGCATTATCATTATTTGACAAGATAATAATTATTATCGTGCCGCTGCCGATAATTTTTACTGCATAATAAGTGCTTTGAATATTGAATAGCGATGAGCTAACGCCTATAGCAGAAACGCTTACGGGTCGTCTTAGCTGGGCGAATCTGGGCGGGGCGAACCGGCGCGGCCGCAGAGTTTTAAAATATCAAACGGTCCTGGCCCATGAATATGTAAGCGAAGCGATCCGGTCAGGACGGCATATATAATGCTTTGGCGAATCGCTTGAAAATATGAAACGGTCCAATCACCAGCGTTAATGAGCTAACGCCTTGATCAACTACGTTTTAAATTGACTGGATTCACCTAAGACACGGGGTTACATAATCCATCATAATGCACCGCATGTTTGACCTTCCCACATCGTATTATGTCTGAGTATTGTAATAATATTTGTCAGCACACACTGAGCCGGTTCTGTATCTATGTGAAATTCAAATGAACCAACAATAATACAACATAGTCAAGAAGCGACTCGCATCTAGGCTTAGTCAATCGGAGATTTGTAATATTGTAGATCTGTTTCGGAGTTTTCATATACTCTTAGTTCAGACGAGTAGTCCGTCGGCGGCTCGTCCATATGCACTGCGGAACTGAAGCGCCCCGATCAAATTTTGAAAAATGTAACATTACAATGTACTGGTATTATACTCTCCAGCAGTGTTTTATTTCTTCTAATTTGTTTCCAATTAGAAAGTGTTTTAAAATTTTAGATGGTTTCGGCGGTAACTTTGTGGAAGTTCATTTTAATATAAAATTTAAAATAACTTTGATTATTCCACGTATTGTGTAACTAACTGTGACACGTGTTTCGCCTCTTTCAGATGCATCTTCAGACTTACTATCGCCAAGTTTGCTTGAGTAATGATAATGAGAAGTGCTTGAGTAGTAGTAATTAGTAGTTGCTTGAGTAATGATAATGAATAGCGATAGTAAGTCTGAAGATGCCTCTGAAAGAGGCGAAACACGTGTCACAGTTAGTTACACAATACGTGGAATAATCAAAGTTATTTTAAATTTTATAGAAAGTGTTTTACTTGAAACAAATGCATAGGTTTAATTAGATCGCACGAGCCTTCCGAAAGTTAGTCAAAGTTTTTTAATGTTTGTAAATCAATTAAACTATGAACATCAGTGACGGACCGCCCGGGTTCAGAGTCCATTTATGAGCACATTTTAGCAGTCGATTTATCGATGCTGTTCGAAGGCAATGGTAATTTAGAATTTCAATGCTTGATGAGTTTAATCGTTTGAATTTTTTACTTCTCCATAAGTTGTGTCGCTAACGACCCGAGTTTCACATTTTAGCATCAACAGGCATTTCATATTTACGAATTTACTTGAACTGACAGTTTAAATAAATTCAATACAGTCAGGTCAAGTACATTCGTGCACTTGAAATGCCTGGAAATGCCGAAAAACGAATCACGGGTCGTTAGCGACAAAACTCATGGAAATGTACAAAATTCAAGCGATTCAAATTAGAAAATGGTAAGATAAAGCACCGACGGAACATGGTTTGAAATACAATTTAAAATAAGGAAAGGAAAATTACCGGCGTGTTATAACACTAATAATAAAATATTAAATATAGAAACGATTTTAACGTAAAAAAACACAAGTAAGCAGACCTTGAAACGCCTTTCGATTCATTCACGAATCCAAAAAGACCATCAAATAATATTATAGCCCGGAGATTATCGTCTAGATTTGGGTTATTATGTTCGACTCCCACGCAGGATTATATTTCTTCGAGCGTATTGTTTTCTAGCTTCGGGGCTTATGTTTTACATGTAACTATGGCAATGGTGTTGGCAAAAATGGTGTCCGTATTAAAAAAAACCATTGTTTAATCGTATTATATAATAAATTAAATTATATTTTATTATGTGCCTTATAGTTGTGTCGAAAAAACGATTAGTTAAGGTCGGTAGACGGTGTGATGCAAGAATTAGCTGCATTTAATAATATCAGTGAATTTTCATAATTCACTATTTTTCAGGGCTGTGGGGTCGTGGAGTCGGAGTTTTTTTGGCGGAAGTCGGAGTCGTCGCGGGGTTTTGGCCGGAGTCATACTTGGAGTCGGAAATTTTGAAAAGTTTGAACTTTTTATTTTTGGATATAATATGTCAAATTTGGCTATTGACCGAAATGGTTGGTTGATATACTATTGAATACACATAAATGGGAAAGGTAGGAAAAAAACGTGACGAAATTAAACTTTTTTTAGTCGGAGTCGTGTTTTTGGGAAACCCTGGATACGGAGTCGGAGTCGTAATTTTTTTTAACGACTCCACAGCCCTGATTTTTACAGTAAATGGCAATTCATTTTCAATGCTTAATACCAGGGCAAACAATAGTCACGGAGTGAATGGCTAATTGATCAGTAATCAGTAAGATCAGAAAACCAGTGAGTTATTTCTCAAAATTGTAATTTTCTTTTCTTATTGTATGTGATTTAGAATATGGCTTGAATATTTAACGGTATTCCCAGCAGTTTGCTAGAAAAAAATCGTATCCAGCACTCCTGCACACCGTACTTTATGATTTGTGACCCATCGGTCATTCAATATTACTGTTTTCAAAATGCATTTTTCTATATTATATAAATAAATGTGTCAAAACTATTTTTCGCAACATATAATTTGAGCTACCTCAAGATATGATAATTCATTGGGGCCCCCAAAATTTGGAGGCCCTCTCTTTCGCTTATAGGTTAATCCGCCACTGACGAATAACGAGTAATCGTTTAATATTTCAACGATGCATTAAGATTTAAGTCCATTCATGTAAAATGCAGTGATTCGAACACGGTACAAACTGAGTAGCAGCTACGAACTTTCCTTTTTCACTATTCTCTTCGACACTTCTCGTTCTATACAAGTAGAAAACGTGCCTATCAATTTGATAGTTAAATTAATATCGCGATATAATCACCGGATGATAGACGCAATAATACCGGAAATTGATCCAATGCTATAATGGCGCGCTGCCACATTGTGTTGTCTGTGTAATGTGCATTATTAATACCGACTTGATAAAAATAGAGATTGGCAAACAATTGCCGCTAATTTTGCAAGCTGTCTCTTTTGTTTGTGTGTATATATTATATTGTAATTCGCAGTTGAGTGTCATTATAATTGCAAACTGCTCGCGATTTCGTTGTATTATTGTATAAAAATAGGTCATGTGTATTTGTTTGTAAGGGAGTGTCTATTTATGTTATTGAAAACATGTTAAGAGAAGTTTTTATTGTTTAGTATTATAGTCGAAAGATAAATGACAGAAGCTTCACTGACGTGATTATTCTATCAGTGTGTTGGCTATTTAAAAATCTGAAATCATCCAACTCAAATAGTTTGTACAAAATTTTTCTCGTTTTTAATAATAAATGCATAATTACGTCTAACTTTTAATCAAACGAAAATTTTAATTGCATATTTTAAATGATGATACATATGATATCGATTAAGAACCATTTTCCAAGTCTTTTTTCATCGTTTGAAGATTAAAAAGTTCAATTAAACAGATATCTGATCTCTTTATCAAGTGGCTGCGGTGATAAAATGGCGATTTTTCAGTTGTGATTAAGTTGTTTTGTTAAAATTTGGAATTTAAACTATTATAAACATATTGATGTTGTTTTAGATATTCTTCAATCATATGAATTAAAAACGATAAGATATTTTCAAAAGTAACTCAAGGAAATGCGACATCGCGAACGGCGAAAGTTGAATTTAATTTTTTTAATTTGAAATTGACCTTGTCGGAACATGTTCCGACAAGGTCAATTTCAAATTAAACCACTAAATTCAACTTTCAGGCCGCCCTGAATTTCGCATTTCCTTAATTGGTTTTTGAAAATGGGTGCCGTTTTTTAATGTTCAAATGAAGAGGTATTTAAAACAACATCAATAATTGTATTTAAAATAAAAATATATACATCAAGCTAGCTAGCGAGGCTTTGAAAATCGCCATTTTATAAACTTGATCAACTTGACAGGTGGTTGGATACCTGTTTAATTGAACCTTTTAATCTTCAAACGATGAAAAAAGACGTCCTTCTTAAAATGTCCTTCTTAATCGAACTACCTAAGTACTCATTTAAAATGGTTCAATTAAAACATTCGTTTGATTAAAGTTAGACGTAAATATGCAAATTTTTGCACCAAAAATGTCTCTAAAAAGTTTGATTGTATGACTAAGAACAGAAAATTTTGACAGCGATGTGATTGTTTTTTGTATTACATTGACCGAAATTCAAATTTTTGACTTGTTTAACAAAATTAAAATGATATAAATCACTCAATACCCACTACATGCATTCATCGATACGTTAATAGTAATATTATACATATAAGGTGGCAGTTGAAGTCTGTTAACGTGTGCCTAAAACTCAAACTCACACACTTTCTGAATGTTGTACATAACAGATTTCAGTGCCACCTATCAACACTCAATTCTCTCTGTTTGCGTGTCGTACGTCGTACGCGAGCACAGTGTTTTGATGTGCGTTACAGACATATAAACCAAGATAAATATAATGACACCATAGACACCATGCGAAGTTAATACTGTGAACTGATTATTATTTGTAAATTGTGTTTATTGCATTACATGTATCCAGTAACGAAAACAAGGATTTGTGGTTTGCACTTTCATATAATGTATAATTATTTATTTACCGTTTAGCGTCTTGCCTTGTAACCAGGGCTGTGGAGTCGACTCCGACTCCAGCATTTACCAAAGCCACGACTCCGACTCCGACGAAAAAAGTTTAAATATCGTCACTTTTTTTTGACCTTATTTTCATATTTATGTGTATTCAATTAAATATCAACCCTACCAATCCGGCCAATAGCCAAATTTGACATATTATATGCAAAAATAAAAAGTTCAAACTTTTCAAAATTTTCCGACTCCGAGTACGACTCCGGCCAAAAAGCCCCGACTCCACAGCCCTGCTTGTAACTTATCTCTGTATTAGGCACAGTCGGAGATGTAATTTTGTGGAGGGGGCTTTTGTCCAGTCCCTCTTTCCCTAAACTTGATTTTAAACATAAATTGATAACGACGAACCAAAAAAAAAATGACAACTTTGGCCACTTTTACCCTTTGCAATCCTCAATATATTTTTTTTCCTTCCAGCAGCTCCACAATAGATTTGATAAATTGATAAATACCGCAGGGTTTGCGTATTTATTAGCATGGTTAAACGAAATACCGATATCACATTACGACATGTTACCAACTTTAACTAAGTTTAAGTACACAATCCAATAAATACGGTTTATGAAATGAGGGTTATTGAGTTAGACTCGACATATGAGTTGTAGAAGTTAATTATGTAACATAATAGATATCAGTTATGCGTCATGAAACGAGTTATGTTAACCATGAAAATTCAGCTTGTCCACCGAGCTAAACATCTTTGTGACGATTTTTCTTACTTGATTTAAATGAGGATACGGAAACTGTGCACAATACGGAAGAATACTAAACTTTGTCCAGGGAGCTCGGGTAGGTAGAACTCTTACATCTCGTACTTCAAGTACTGCTCGATATTGTAAAACTTGGATGTAATACCATTTTTAATTAACCTTGCTTCAAAAACCGTATTTATTGGATTGTGTGACATACTTAAAGTTTGTATCATGTCATAATGTGGCATATTTTTAGATATTTCGTTTTACTGTGCTAATAAATGAGCAAACCCTGTGATATCAAACAATTTCTCAACTATTGAGGGTTTGCTGGAAGGAAATATATATATATTGAGGAGTGCAAAGGGCTAAGTACCGAGATGCAAAGTATAAATTTCTGAAATAAATCAATCATAATAAAAAAATATTTCGGTCAATTTCTGGCGTCAAAAGTCGATTTTTCTTACTTGATTTAAATGAGGATACGGAAACTGTGCACAATACGGAAGAATAATAAACTTTGTCCAGGGAGCTCGGGTAGGTAAAACTCTTACATCTCCTACTTCAAGTACTGCTCGATATTGTAAAACTTGGATGTAATACCATTTTTAATTAACCTTGCTTCAAAAACCGTATTTATTGGATTGTGTGACATACTTAAAGTTTGTATCATGTCATAATGTGGTATATTTTTTGATATTTCGTTTTACTGTGCTAATAAATGAGCAAACCCTGTGATATCAAACAATTTCTCAACTATTGAGGGTTTGCTGGAAGGAAATATGTATATATATATTGAGGAGTGCAAAGGGCTAAGTACCGAGATGCAAAGTATAAATTTCTGAAATAAATCAATCATAATAAAAAAATATTTCGGTCAATTTCTGGCGTCAAAAAGTTTCAAAACACAATTTTGAACAGTCGCGAATTTGGATTGGACCAAAACTATACAACTCTTCTGGCTACATGTTAGTTTTCGATCAGTTTAGACTTCAGAGTCGTAGTTTTAAGCTTCTTATGTTTTTATTGTATCGTAAATTAAATAGAAATTTCTCAATGTGTCGAATGTTTTTGACAATTTTACGACAGTTTATAAAATCGTTTACGCAATAAAACCCGACAAGTTAATTGATATATTGTCAACAATGTTTCTAGGTGATTTGTTATCAATGATTGGTATCGGGACAGCTTCTTATTTGATTTGTCGCCGCTTTATTAGCCTATCGTTGGACAAACGAAAAAGGAAAAGTTGATTTTAATAAGTGATTTATAATTTTAGGATAATTTGTATTCAAGCACGGTCAAAATCATTTTTTAAGTTTGATAGCTGACTTTACGCATTCTTCATCAGAAAACAGGTTCCTCGAAAACCAGTTGTGTTAATTAAAAGTCTCCGGTTGGACAGAAACAAACTTTGGTATTCGGTAACATTTGGCTTTGTCCCATCTGGGGAATTTTGATTTGACGATTAATATTTTTTATTCCGCGAACGAGTATATTTATGAAAATCTATCAAAATATATGGTACTTATTGCACAAAAGTATTATTTGTTGGAAGATAGTCATCGTGATAGAGTTCGCGATTATTGCAGGACAGGTTTTATTCTCAATCGTTAAAAAGCCATATGACATTATATTATATGACCCGTCTTTATTTTTAGACACAAGCAGATGAGTCAAATTTAGTATAGTTTTATTTTATAATATTAAATACACACCTTTTTTGTAAAACATTACTGTAGAATAAAAAATGATTTGTTTATCAGTTGATTATTGATCAGTTAATTTGACGTTTTATTTGTAATGCGAAACTATTTAGTAAACCAGGGCTTCCCAAACTATACTGCGATGGGTATGTGATGAACGGAAATTTTAACAGAGAAATTAGCTTATTTTTTGGTTGGTTAATTCCTAATATTTTCAAGATGTTTTTTATCAGATTTGTATGCGCGGCTAACAGTTTTGTCAATCTTGTCAACTGTCGTCAAACTGACAAGACATGTAAACACAATATACCTACATCGCTATTATGCGATCGGTGTGAGGAAAGATGGTCCTCCGTCTGTACATAGATACTTGACTTCATAAATTAGTGGAGATTGATCATAGCTCGCATTTCAATTTGAAGTAGAAGATCTATATATATAATTACTATATATTGTTGACACCTTGAAGTAAAAATCAAGACTCTTTCTGTTAAGACAATTAAGTAAACCCTCCATTAAAAAAAAACATGCCTCTGACACCAGGATTGACAAAAAACACGACTCCGACTATACAAAGTTCAATTTTGTCACTGTTTTTGTCTAAAAATTTTACACGTTATATAAGAAGTTCAATCTTTTCTAAAGCTTTTCACGACTCCACCTCCAACTCTACGACTTCACCTCCAACTCTACAACCCTGTTTATGTCAATCAAAGCATGCATTATAAAGACCACTTAAATAAACTCTCGATTCTTTGATGCTGCTTTTATTTACGCAAGCCATTATCAGTAAAACTGTGAGGGGAAAAGAACACGCACACAAAGTTCAATATCGATTTTGCAAAACAATTTGGGACTGTGCATCGAATAATAATTAATTCTGTTGACCAGCAGAGCGTTAATTATTTGTACAAATATTAAAGAATTCGCATATTTTAGACACGGCCTCAGCACAGGAATGTTTTTCATAATGTATGCAATGCAAAATAGATGCATTGGCATGAGGAAAATAAGTAACAGTGGCCAAATAAAATTTGGCTAAAAATACTTTCCTTGCTGGCCGCGTGCAATTAATTAATTGTAAACACTAATTTCATGGCTGGGCAATGGTGAAACTAAAAGCGCGATAAATACCGAAAAATGAACGAAGCATTAAGAATTTTATGTAATATCGGCTCAAAGGATGGATGCCTGTTGCAGGTGTTGCCACACCTCAGAATGCGCCAATTTGGCAACACTTTGAATGATAATTATAAGAAACAGAATATTTATTGAGAAAACTATTATTTTATCTTTCTGATTTATCTAACACCAGAGACGGTGAACCGTTGGTAACCGCATTAAAAAACTTCATTTCGACAATTACAAAAATGTATCTATATTTGAGACGCTGTAGAGAAGACTTTTCATAATCAGAGCTGTGGAGTCGGAGTCGAAGTCGTGGAGTCGGGGTTTTTTGGCCGGATTCGGAGTCGTCCCAGCATTTTGGCACGAGTCGTACTCGGAGTCGGAAATTTTGAAAAGTTGGTATTGGCCGGATTGGTTGGTTGATATTTAATTTAATAATACTCATCGATAAGAAAGGTATGAGAAAAACGTGAAGTAACTTTTGTTTTCGTGTTTTAGGTCCATGTTGGACGAGTCCACAGCCCTGTTTTTAATACATTCAAAGTAACTCTAACCCCGTGTCTTAGGTAAGCGACGCGAACCGGCAAGAGAATTTAGGCGAATCCAGTCAATTTAAAACGTAGTTGATCAAAGGTCTTATGTGCCATCGCTCGGCCAGACGCAATTAACGCTCTGGTGAGCTTGGACCGTTTCATATTTTCAAGCGATTCGCGTGCGCCATGAGTGCGCACTTGAGGCGACTTGCGACATATGCCGTCCTGACCGGACCGCTTCGCCTACGTATGACACTTGCATGGGCGAGGACCGTTTGATATTTTAAAACTCTGCCGCTTTCAAAGCCGCGCCGGAACGCCTCGCCTAGATTCGCCCAGCTAAGACGACCCGTAAGCATATTCTCGTCTCAAAACTGTCGTTCGACCTAACAAAACGGAATTGGTTTTTATTATTTTTACAATTCTTGTACCTACTTACTACGAATAGAATTTAGTCAGTCGACAGAAAAAACAATGTTATTTTTTGCATGCACTAAAAGGCATAAATCGCTTAACAATGGTTATTTAAAAATATGTCAGCAAGAACGACTGACATTGCTTTTTTTTATTAATTTATACTATCAATACCCTACTCATATTATTATATACATAAATGTATACCCCGTGCTAATGAATTGCGCTTTGGAAAGTAATAAGTACGCATTTAAAATTAATCATTCATTGTTCGAGAAGGGAAAACCCCGCCGCCCAAAAATTTGGCGTCGCCATAAAGATAAGATAATACAAATATGAGCTCCTAAAGATCGGTAGTGTACATACAAGACATAATTATTTGAATTTAAATCAGAGGTGAGAAACCTTTTCATGGTGGAATGCCGCATTCAAGATACATAAAAAAAATGTTCGAAACATTATATTCCATTGAAACTCATTTACATCAAAACTTTTTATTACATTATGCGTCTGTTGGAGTTCATTCGTGCACTTGAAATGGCTGAAGATGCCAAAAGCCGAAACCCGGGTCGTCAGCGACACTCATGGAAAAGTACAAAAAATTCAAACGATTTAAATTTGTTCATTATTTCGTTAAAGAATGAAATGATTTTTTAGTTCAATTAAAATTCTGCAGTTTATTTGACAAACAAAAGAAACATCACATATTTGGTTGCTATGGTGATTTGATTGTGTCGAATCTAAGAGATCATGATCCTTGCGCATGCGCATAGGAAAATATAATTACAGTGGAACCCCCAATTACACTTCTCCAAATTACGCGCTGCTGTTGAATCCTCCGACTGAACGGTCGCATTTATGTACATGGCAACGAAATATTACGTCCATTTTTTTTCATGGAAATCTTAGTTTTGCATTTTTCTCTGAAAAAAACAAAATCCCTAAGTTTAAATTGTTACACATTATCCGTAATTCTTTAATTTAAAACATTTTTTTAAAATAGTGATAGTAAAAACAAATTTATGAGGAAAAAGTAATGAAAATATCTCACATTCTTTGTTTTTCAACAAATGGATTTGACCACTTTTGAAAACTACCTCCTGAATTATACTAAACATATAAGAAAATGAAAATGGCTTACCCATATCATTTGATCGATAGTTGTTGAAGTTGTTCCTCGAAAATCTCTTCTCCGCCAACTTCTCGGCATTACCCCCATTAGGTCTCATCATATCATCAGAAACACATCACTTTTGTAAATAAATAATAAAAAAACACACACACAATTTAAAAAATGGCGGTCGATTCAACACAAACACATAATATTATAATCGCACTAGATTACACAAGATTCAAATAATTCGAATAATGACGAAACACAAAATATTTGCGGATAATTTTATTTATAGAACACAGATAAAACCGACACAGATAGATTATTTACATCCGCACGTAAAGAATTTGTTTTCATTGTGACAGGGTCCATTTTTTTCATATGTGTTCGAATATTGAAAATATATTCGACAAGATCGTAAATTTACTTTTGTTTTTAGTTAGCGTATTCAAATAAAGAACACAGAAGAAGTACGCAGAATCCGAGCGCTCTGAAGTTATCACGTACACGTTATCATTTTAATCTGCAGTGAAGTGCGTCCAATAACCTTTTCCGATTTAATTTTTTCTTCTGTTTTATAATAGCGTTTCTTCTTGTAAACAGATATAATAGATATCTTTATTGCGGGACGGTTTCTGTCGAGTTGTTTTTCACCTGAGGCCCTATCGCGGTAGTGGTCGACTGATAACTGACAGAGCTGTAAAGAAAAAAAAACACGTTAGACCGTCGCACATTCGTTCGTGAGAAGTGAAGGTAGCGCGATTTCATCTTCATTCATTCCATTACACAACGCACGGCGTACATAGAAATGTCGGACGGAGGCATTTATTTTTGTAGAGAAGAAAGTACAAGTCAGTGGCATTCTTTAATGAGGTAATCATTTGAACAATGGTCGTCCGGATTATTATACTTTAAAACTAATTGGAATAACAACACTTTTAAAATAATAAACCACACCAGCTATTCTCAAGTAGTGTTCCCAAATAAAAATTGAAAGAGTAAAACAATAAACTTGTATAATAAGTTAACCCCTTTGTACTTCTAAATATATTATATTTGTTTTTTCCTTCCAGCAACTTATCAATAGATTTGAGAAATTGATTGAAATGAGGTAATCTTCTTCAGATGTTGATTTTAATTCTTAGGTTAAAAATGAAAATAAATTTACAAGCCGACTATCACATGTCCTATTTCAAATGATATTTATGAATAATCGATAGCACACACCATATAAAGGCTCGCAAAGTACACTTTTCACTCCTCAATTTATTATTTGTTTCCTTACAGCAACTCCTCAATAGATTTGTGAAATTGATTGATATCACAAGGTTTGCGTATTTATTAGCATGGTAAAACGAAATACCGAATAATATACCACATTATGACGTGTAACAAACTTTAACTAAGTCACACAATCCATTATATATATAAGGTTTAAAAAACCTTATATATTGGATTGTGTACCTAATAAGGATAATTTAAAAATAAGAAAAAATATTTTGCCAATCTCAAGTTCAACAATGTAGAGCAGGAATCGGCATAGGAGGAGATGCGTTACCTATACGATGTCGAGCTAGACTCGACATAGGAGTTCTAGGACTCTAGGAGTAATTATGTAAATAACTGTGATGTAGATTTGCTTCAATACAAAAAAGGTACTATTATACTGCCAATCAGAGAACATCATAAAATGTATCAATAGTATTAGTTGTGACACATGTCGCTTCTCGAGAAGAACAATGACGCAAGTGCAAATTTTGAGATTATTGAATTAACTATGACAAATTACCAAAAATGTTAATTTATCCAATGCAACATTGACACAATTGTAGCATATGTATCTGCCAATACAAGGACATATGCGTCATTGTAAAATTCAAGCATTTTCAACGGTTCGTTTAGAAAAACAATGAATTCCCAACGAATTATACAATTGCTACATGTGTTGATGTGTGCAGTGATGGCGCCAATATAACTCTCTTTCTAACTTTTGCGTATGCGCAAAAACTGTGTATGGGTACTGCATTACATACTTACAAGTAAATCAAGACAATTGTATGTTTAGTTGGTGTTTATCATCAAGTTTATGTTTTAAAAAAGTCACAAAGCATAATAATATTGTTAAATTACAATTGTAAATAAATATTAAAATGAAATGTGTTGTATTACTGTAACATCAACATCATAAATTTTGCAATAGATCTTTTGACTATATAAAACAGTGTAAGTGATAATTGTTTATGCTTATTTTAAATTTAATATAATAACTCGAGTCTAACGATGAATCATCTGACTGATAGACACGTATGATAATAGTTTGTATCCCCTACGTTGAAAATGCGAAATAACTAGCACGGCACTGACAATAACGGATGGTAACATAGCTTGTAGAGGTCAATAAAACATTAAACCGCTTCCAAAGAAATGACGGGTTCGATTGATATTATTTTTACCAGACAATTGAAAAAAGAAAGCAAAAGTTATTGTTGAACTTTACATTGCGTACAATAAGATAGTTATTAAAAAATGTAAGCGCTTTTATCTATTCAACGTATAATAAAAGCATTCTATAGTTCATAATTGTATATTGTACAAATAAAAGTTGTTACTGAAACAGGTTACATATCTTTGTAATTTTAGTTAATGTTTATGTATTGATGAAATGCACGATCATTTTTAACGAGGTATCTACAAGCAATGTTTAATACGTTCACATTTTGTCAAAATCTTAATATACGTCATATATACTTCAAAACATAATCAAATTTTAATCGTTTGAATTTTGCACTTTTTCATGAGTTTTGTCGCTAACGACACGGGTTTCGCCTAGGCAATTCAGGTGCACGAATATACTTGAGCTGGCCAAGTCAGTGATACAAGCAACAAAACTTATGGAAAAGTACAAATTTAAAACGATACAAATTTGATATTGAAATTTCATCAAGCATAGAAATCTTTAATTATTTAATATGTTATTTTATTTATGTCATATAAATCATACGCAGTAAGTCAGTAACCGATAAATTCAATAGCAATATGTCTCATCTTATTTCGTTTATATTTATTTAAATAATCTACTAAATAGATGATATTATATTTATGCATATTTTCCTTAGTTGTAAATGAAATATGATGGAAAAAATATAATACCGATACACTTTATAATTAAAGCGTAAACCATAAAAAAAGTCGTTGACTTTTAACTTTGAAAAGTGGAGTTGCTTTTACACGCCTTATATGTATAAAAACTCTGCACTCTCTTTGACGTTCTAAAATGTCTACTGTTTTAAACAAGCAAAAAAAGAAGGCATCTTTTTAACGTAAATGTTCGCGGTGGAGTGTCAACGTCACTTGCATCGTTTGCGGAGTATGAGGCCTAGCCCCGGAAAGTTTTATTTTGCAATCGAATTTCTGATCATCAAAACGGAACGTCACGATAACGATAACCTACCAAACGGGTCGTCAACCTGGTCCGTACCTCCCACAAGTGGACGTTAAAGGCTTCCATGGTAGGCGGTGGGCTTTTTTTGCTTTTACCTCAAAATTGTTGATTTTCGGCAAAGCTTCACCCATGGAGTGAGCACATAGAAAATTGAACCATATATAAAATAATAAGTCTCACATCATCAGAGTCAAGATTCTCATTTGTTATTGAATTTGATTTTTGAACTTTCTTGTTTTTTTTTCAATATACGTACTCGCACTCTTTTTTTGTTGCAATAAAATCTTAGTTTAAAAACTTCAAATCTCCTAAATTCCTTCCAAATTTTCTTTCGTCTAGAAACTGAATTGAAATATGGCAATGTTGATGGGCGGTAAGGAAATTTGACCATAAAAAATCAGGAAAAGTGGGCGGTAGGCATAAAAAGGTTGACGACCCCAGGCCTAACACCTAGTCATATCCTCTGTATCCTTACTATTTTTGAAAAATAAAGCAGTTCTCGCAGAAAACTTATCTTGAGAAAAACTATATTGGGAGTTCATATGCCCACATTGGGTGTAGGAATTGCTTAAAAAATATCTGAAATTTGTCAATTTCAATAAAATTATCGATAATGCAGATTATCTACGCACGATAATTGATATGAGTGGAAACAAGATAAAATTACGTTATTGTTGCCGAATCGGGTGGAGCCCCTTACTGTTGTAAAAATTTGCAATTATATTCAAATATAATATCTCTAAAATCGCCCATTACATACCTGAGGAAGATAAGATAATTTATCACAAAATTCTTTCTATTCATACTGGATGATGAATAGAAAATGGCGAAATTTACAATGTAATCACTTTATGATAAGCAACTACTTTAAATTTTTATTGATTGAATATGTTTTATCATTATAATGATATTTTACTCACTAATGATTTGGCAAAAAAATTATAGCATTTCAGCACTTTCAAATCTTTCAATGCTTGATAATTGACGTAAATTGTTTATTAAATATTTAAAGAGAACAAATTAAATGGTCTGTTTTAATCAAATTTCGGTCAGAATAGAATTAAATTTTTGGTCAGAATGAAAATAGTATCGGACTGAATAAACTTATCACCAAAACGTATGTTAAAGTCAAAATAAATCTGACCAAATAATATAAATTATGACGAATTTAATTTTATATAATTTCTGACGATTAATTATTTGTTCTGCGCTCCGTATTCTGACCATCGCATTATGACCATTCAAAAACAAATTCAGATTAATACGAGCCATACAAATATCAAGGAATCAAGTTCGACAGCAATTATATTTAGTTGATATCTATTTCGGCTACACGCCATCGTTAGAACTATGTTCTGGATTAAAAAAGATAGACAATATTGTTTTACCTGTGCAAGTGATGTAGATTTCATTTTCTTGACATAAGAAATGAGATACAACTGCACGATCTTTGATATACTTTATTTGGGATCTAATTAGAGTGCTTTAATGAATGGCGATATCGCGTGTTGCAGGTTGCACCCGCTATGCAAGAACCGTTAACAAATATAATAATTAAATAGCACCTCAATAATTGGGCAAAATATTCTTGTTTCATCAAGCAACGGTATTTGGATAAAACGATAAGTTTCTGTACTTAAACATATAGATTGAAAAATATGATACAATTATACGCTGATTATTTGGAAGAATGAAGACTTAGTTAATTGAAAAAACACTTCACGGCTATTGCCAAATATTTTCAATCCAAACCATTTCTAATATGCAGATTCTGTATTAAGAAAATACTTCAATGAATACGTAATAGTATATTTGTATTTGGACTTTTCGCAATGTATGCCAAAACACCTTAAGTCAGTATGACGTTTGAGTGCAATGAGTTTAGTATATATTATATCGTATATGAGTCGTTTAGTTTCAAAAGTAGAACTATCCCATATTTTTTTAAACTAAACTAATGCTGTCACATTATTCCAGGGCTGTGGAGTCGGGGCTTTAAGGCCGGAGTCGGAAATTTTGAAAACTTTGTACTTTTTATTTTTCCATATAATATGTGAAATTTGGCTATTGGCCGGATTGGTGGGATTGTTATTTATTTGAATACACATAAATAGGAAGATTAGGAAAAAATAGTGACGATATTAAACTTTTTTCTAGTGCGAGTCGTGTTTTTGGTAAATGCTGGAGTAGGAGTCGAACTTTTTTTTACCGACTCTAATTAAGTTTCAGGCTTTTATAGGCCGTTTTTAAAATTGAAAAATATAACTAAAACTCAAAAAGTCAACAAAACGTTTTTCGTATTGTTCTCGAAAAGTCGAAAAGTGGATGGTTCTATTGATTGAGTTGGCATTTACTTGGTAGAACTCCATTATAATACGGTGAGAAAAATAACAATGTATTTTAATTCTACAGAAATTTATGTAGAATTAAAATACAGTAGAACCTCGATTATCCGGACTAATTGGGGATGAAGATAGTCCGGATAATCGAAAAAATCATAATTGACAGGAAAAGACAAGTATATACAGTAAATATAAACGATTTCTGCTTAAAGCTAGCTTTTCTTTTCAATCCTGCCAAATAACGAATACTTTTAAGACACATAAGTTGTCTTGAATAGAACTCTTCTTGCCTCTCAAGCCACTTCGTGGCGACATCTAGACACTGAAAAGCTTCAGAATGTGTAGCACCAATATCCCCCCCTCACAAATCTCTTCGACGTCTTCTTGATTTTGTTCCTCTGAGGTTGATATTTCTTTAATTATTTCGTCATCATTCAAAATTTGAAATCCAAGATCGTTTGCAACCCGTTTCAAAGAATCGATTATATCCAACATGTCTTTTAATGAAACTACGACACGTTTTCTTTTCGTTGACATAAATCGGTAATATTAAAAGTAATTTTTAAATCGTGATCAATTTTTCAAGAAACAAACGTTAAATTCGTATCGAATTTGGACGATGACTGACCCATATTTTACACAGGTCTTATTCTTAGAACAAATGCAACGATCAAAATATTAAGACTGAATTCCATCACGTACGTAAACAGTGGATGCAATTCGCCATGTGCATATCATCAAATTTGTAATATTTTTGTATATTTTGACCAATTCGGATAATCGAAAATCCGGATAATCGAGGTCCGGATAATCGAAAATCCGGATAGTCGAGGACCGGATAATCGAGGTGCTACTGTACATTGTTATTTTTCTCACCGTATGGATATTTCTACTTTAGATACTATACGCTTCATATGTCGCATTCATCTGTATTGTTATATGTATATATTGAACGATGCAAATATTTATGAATAAAGGTTATCTCAAAAGTCAATATGTATATGATATTATCAGATGCATACATAATAAATTGCAAATTATATTTTGCATTGCAAGAAAGTGGGGCTAATCGTTTTAATTAAAATGTGAATGAAAAACTATGAGTATCTATGCCAGCCTATCTTTTAAATTGAATCTTTTCTGTTATGAAAATATAGAAATAGCGTGGTCGTTCTGGCAAGTCGACACCTTACTTATAAAACTTCTAACTGCTCTTGACACTGTTTTGAGAAATGAGCGATTGAAGTTTCGATTGATTAAAATTCACTTGTAACAATGAGCATGTAAAAATGTTTCATATTACTTATTTTAAGCATATTTTCTCAACAACTCTTCCTGAGAAATAATGATCTTAAAGATCTAATAATTAAAATAATTATGACAATCTTAGAGCTTTGTTAAATAAATTTAGTAATAAAGTGTGCAGATGCAGTGCACCTCTGGAATTCTGCTAACTCCGTTATTCAACCATAGATAATTCTGAAATTCATATGATAGAATGCGGTAAATACAATATTTTCCGACCAAAAGTTCATTTTAGGCAAGAATACCAATTAAAACCTTTTCAAAGTAAGATAACGAAGTGTTAAATTTGGGAACGATAGTTTTCAGAAAATCGATACCTGATTGTATTTCAACACATTGACGACAAAAAATGCATGGAAAAAGTGTTTACTTTGGTACTAATTGTCATAATACTCAAATGAAGGCAAAAAGGGCACCATTGATGTCTTTAACATTGTTTTCTTGACGATTAAATAATAACTCTTAATCACTTTTAAGGTGTTCACTGCCAATACTTGGTGGAATGGCACTATAATAAAAATAATAAAACATTTTAAGTACTTATTCCATATTAAATTAAAAGGACCGGTTTCGCTCATGGCTCAGTTGACAATGATCGCCATGAACGAAACCGGTCCTAATACAATAAATTGTATGTGGAATAAGTACTAAGAATGCTTATATTTTTTAAATTAACTCCCATCCCTAACGCCATTTTTTTATTTTTGTACTCATCATATAACATCAAAGAATATAAATACTTAAAACTATCACCTTCTCTATATTAATCGTTATCGAGTTTTGATTTGTGAATTCTTTGAAATTATTTTGCAACGGTTAATTTAAATCTACACAGTCAATATTTATACCCAGAAAAAGGACACAGCGATCTGTAAACACTTTTACGACGATATGGTACGTTTATGTTGTTTTATGATCGAAATGTGAAATGTGACTTATTATTTGATTACAATTGATTATTCGATAAGCAATTAATTGATACATATATAAAAATATTATTTCAACGAAAATGTAGGCAAACAAATTGAACATTAGATAGTGAGTGATTAAATAATTTCAACTTGAGTTCAACGCATAGTTTAACATTACAACAGATAAATCGATTTAACCGCTTAATTATTGACTGTTCAGCGGAGAGGGCAGAAAAGCAATCGGGAAACAGTCGTTAATTATAATGGGCGATCAACCTTCAATCGACAGGTTAAGGCGAAGAAAATTTCAAGGGGAAATTTCAGAGATAGAATAATGGCCCATTACAAGCAATTAGGGTTGCGATTTTTTTACACTGACCCCGATCTGGCACCAAATTTTGCGGTTGAAATTGCATGTTTTGAATTATTTCGGTGTTGTTTGGGAATAACCGGACAACTGATTTTTGAAAAAAAGTTTAATGGATAGGTACTTTAAAATATAATTTTATTATTATTGGTATTTGAACTATTATTTTTTCGATGATTAATGGAATAATCTAAATTCTGATAGTAATTTATTTGTTCTCATTTTTTTTTTCATAGATTATTTTTTTATAAAAAAAAAAAAATTGACAGTTGACAATGCTCGCCATGAGCGAAACCGGTCCTGATCAAATAAATTTTATGTGGAAAAAGTACTAAAAATGTATTATTATTTTTATTATAATGCCTTTCCACCAAGTATTGACAGTGAACACCTTAAAAGTGAGATTATATTGTGTTTGAATATCCCTTCTGTAAATTCTATATATTGCTGGTAACCAGGTTATGCCCAAACAGCATCAATTTACATAGCGCCGCTCTAGCCCTAAACTTAAATCCTTACTAAAGAAGAGGTTTTGCAACTATATAGTAACACGCAGCTCTTGTAGAAAAACTAATAATTAGAGTTAAAATGGTTTATAAAATTGAATCAATCATTACATTTTTTGTAAGAAGCTGACTGTCATTTCTTGGTGGAAACACTTATATTATATAGTACTACTTTCTAATATATTCTGATACATATCAAGAACGACTTTACACCTCACGAGCATTGTCAACGAGGAGCGAAAACGGTCTTGATCGTTATCAGAATCTGTGGAAGTAATCTTATATATAAAACCGTAACGGCGTATGTATGTATGTATGTATGGCTGTGGGTCTGTAATGCTTTGGGAATGATATAACATTAAATAATTATTGGTCGCTTAGTCCGAGCGAAGCCGGGTAGAAATACTAGAAATACCGAAACGGCGTATGTATGTATGTATGTCTGGGGTCTGTAATTCTTTGGGAATGATAAAATATTAAATTATTATTGGTCGCTTAGTCCGAGCGAAGCCGGGTATCAATACTAGTACTATATAAATAAACTGTGATCTGGGGCAGTAAAAAGTAAAAAAATGTTACAAATACACACAGAAATGCAAAAGATACGTTTAAGCTTTCACTGGCTGTTAACGCTCACAGTTGAGAGCGTGTGAATTCAGCATTTTAACAGGACGCGTATACGAGAACTGGTAGAAAATCAGTATCTTAAAATGTTGCGCTCTGAGATATTTTCAGAAGGATAACAAATTATATTTAAAAAATTGAATACTGTAATTAAATTGACATGGCTTCATTTATTTAACGATTAACTGTATCACTCTCTATGCTTATTTTAATGTAGCCACATCAACCACAATTAATTCATGGCTCACCGGTTATAATTTTTGCAATTATTTGTTTATGATTTTACGCATAAATATTCAAAATAGATTCACTCAAGATTTTGAATTCTGCTAAGCAACGACGACACCGAATTAATAACAATGAAAAAAATAACTAAACTTAATATTTTTATATTAGTATTCCATGCTAAATTTGTGGAAACCCTAGCCGAATATCCGAGTAAAATTAGTGTGCTGAGACTATCAAAAATGCTTTTGTTTGTTCGTTGCGTGTCAGTGAGTTGTCTTCCGTACATCATTTGGAGTTTTTTTTACCGGTGTAACTAACATCTCTATGGGCTAAAAACGCGTGGATTTGACGAGATAATCATTTTTTTTCTCAATATTGAAACAAACAGTACCGTTTTCAATACACAGAGGTCAAGTAAATAATTCAAGAAGAAAGTATTTCATCTATTATATGCCAACTCGAAGGTGCTTGGTCCATAAAAAGTTGGAGAAGCACCGTTTTAGATGAATTAATAACTTTAAATCTTATTTTTTAAATATATTTGAGAATTTTGACTGAACGTGGAATTTCATATTGAAAATTTATATTTTTTTACTTTTTCATGAGTTTTGTTGCTAACGACCCGGGTTTCGCTTTTTGGCCTCTTCAGTCATTTCAAGTGAACGTACTTGACTGACGCGGAGTAACCAGTTTGTATAGTTAATGTACAAAAATAAAGTAGATCTCGAAGTTTAATTGTTATTAACGTGATCAGGTGTACTTCGGCAATTGGATTTCCGCGCAGCAACTGAAGTAAACGACACGGACTACTCGACTAAGCACAAAGCATATGTTTATATGACTGGAATAAAAAGACTTACATCAAAGTAAGTAGCAATTTGAGGAGGGCCCATATTTCGCCATTAGTCATCGCCGGACACTCCTTAAACTACAGGAAAATGGGTTGCCATAATGTACGGCCGTGAAAGAAAATGGGAGTGTCCAATACAGTGGTATTTTTATGCTGACTTCTTCAAAATAGCAAGCTCTCAGCGTGGCTTTAAGTGAACGAATTTAACAACAACGATTGATGTAACATTTCCTGCGGAAGTTCGGCCTTTCGTAGTACCTGGATTCCTATACACCAGGTCTGACAAAACTGTTACTTGGAGTATTACACCCATTCGTACAATACTCGTCATGCGAACAGAGACAAATGTGTGGTGTGCCTAAAGATATGCTCACCTGTAAAAATCACTTTTTCTCTCCCTCTCACACATCCACACACGCGCGCTCTCTCCCTGCGCATGTGCTGATACACTTTGTTGCGTTACAGATATTCAGAATAAAATTAAAAAAAATAACTTTTCAGTTGATTGTGCTCGCCATGAGCGAAACCGGTCCTGATGAAATAAATCTCATGTGGAAAAAGTGCTAAAAATGTGTTATTATTTTTATTATAATGCCTTTCCACCAAGTATTGACAGTGAACACCTTAAAAGATATTCAGAAATAAATTATGTTTTTTTTCACATATATGCATTGCCGAGATTACATTTCAGCGACGATTGTTGTTGAGATAATTTTTTCGTACATGAACATGTGTTTAAATAATATTTTTGGTATCTCTTCCACTATCTCTCTTTATTCTTAATACTTTCTTTTCAATTCAGTTAAATTATGTTTTGCTATTGCCTTGCCGCGTTGATAAATTTACCGTGTAAATCGGGGCCAAAGGGTACTGTCCTAAAAACTCTGTGGGCTATCAAAATTTTCTCACGAATCACTGTTTGGCCACCGATGATCTTTGCTGCATTTAAATGTAATATTTTATTTCGTCAATGACAGCGCTTACTATTACTAGACCGGTATATAACATAGCCTTGACTTACCGTATGCTGCCTCTATCTGAGACAAAACTCTCAATATTATATATATATGTATGTATCTTACATATTATATTTTGCAGTTCCTTACCTTACATTGAAAAGGTTCTAATAGAATTTTTTGCCTAAAATGACCTTTTGGTCGGAAAAGCTTGTGTTTATCGCATTCTATCATATTTTATATGAATTTCAGAATTATCTATGGTTGAATAACGAAGTTAGCAGAATTCCTACATCTGCACACTTTTTTAATTAAATTTATTTTACAAAGTTCTAAGATTGTTATCATTATTTCCATCATTACATCTTTAAGATCATTATTTCTCAGTAAGAGTTGCAACAAAATATGCTTAAAATAAGTAATTAGAAACATGTTTACTTGCTCATTGCTACAAGTGAATTTTAATCAATCAAAAACGCTGATATCTCAAAACAGTGTCAAGAGCATTTAGAACCAGGGCTGTGGAGTCGGTAAAAAAAAATTCGACTCCGACTCCAGCATTTACCAAAAACACGACTCCTACTAAAAATGTTTAGTATCGTCACTTTTTTTTCCTAATTATCCAATCTATGAGTATTCAATTAAATATCAACCCTAACAAGCCGGCCAATAGCCAAATTTGACATATTATATGCAAAAATAAAAAGTTCAAACTCCGAGTACGACTTCGGCCAAAACGCCGCGACGACTTCGACTACACAGCCCTGGTTAGAACCTTTTCAAAGTAAGGTGTCGAGTTGCAAAAAAACTTTGCGGTTCTACACGTCAGAAAGTTTATCATGGACTTAGGCATTGCTGACCCACTTCCACGTAGAGATAAGCAGCTGGAGGTGTGGTCGAGTGTAGGACCTGAAGGCCCCCCCAAGACTTTAAAATGCACTGCTGCTGCATTGATTTAGTACAATCAACTGCTACGGTGAATGCCTTCACGGGGAGGTTCAATATAAATGTTCGAGAAATAAATGTTTCATACATAATAGGATTTAAACCATAGGTTCCCAACCTTGGCTACCCCTTTTTATAAAAAAACATGTGACCCGCGAACCTCATGCAATTCAAAAAAGCATTTTTAAAAAGGTGATTAAAAAACAACGAAAATGCATTATGGTGAATATTTTTTTAGCCGACTGTATAAGTTGGTGACCCTCTAGAAGTCCCGTCGCGTTGAGAACCTGTGATTTAAATTGGTGATGAAATTTCAATAACAAATTTAAATGGATTGAATTTTGTACTTTTCCATGAGTTTCCATGATTTTCTATGAGAGGGGCAAGTTCAAGTTCATTCGTGCACTTGAAATTCCTGAAGATGCTAAAAGGTATAAAATTCAAGCGATTCAAAATAGATAAATTTATTATTATGTCCGCTTCCAGAGTGCAGCATATGGCCTCTTAATCTGTAGAGCAGAAATGGAGAACCTTGTCGTAGGTAACGGCAATAAAATAAAATAAATATTTTGACCCACCCAAAAGTTGTGGGGTACATGGCCTCCTAATGGAGGTAACTAAACATTTGTATTTCTACTAAAACTGCTTTTTACTCAACCGAAACCACTCTTTAGTTCAATGAGAGTAGCTATATAAAGGATAAGGCTAGCGACAGGATAGGATTAGTGGTTGGTTAGCCACTTTCGCTAAACCCGGCTTGTAGAATTGGAAGGAATTGTTAGACAACACATCGACTGAAAATATTCTGGTCGTACTAGGAATCGAACATGTTAGGTTCGTCACGGAAGCCAACGTCGTTGTCCACAGCACCATGGACCCGGCCCGTAAAATAATTACTCCGAGTTATACTAACAATAAAAATAATAAATAAACTACCATGGCGTCTGAACCTCCCTCCAATTTACTTTGTTTCAAGTCATGGCGGTTGTTATCTCTGGAAATATCTTTTCCGCGCTCCTACGGTTGAATTTAAATTATTTCTAGAGATTCGAGGAATTTAATGAATTCGAACTATTTTATCATGACTTATAAAGTACGCAAATGGATTTATGTTTCGAATAAATTATGCATTACCAATTTATTATTAAATTGATTACATATCGTCGTTTGCCTCGCACTATCTAATATATGATATTTTTAGCCAAAATGAGCTATTTACACCATTGAATTCGGATTTTTTTCTCCATGTGACACCATATTTTTTATGATAATATTATATTCCGTTTCCTAAATATACTGATATCCAATAAATGCTATGTGCTGACAATCATATTTTTGCAGCACAAAATATCCTATGTGACAACCCACCACCTAGGATATTTTTTTTCAAGCACGGTATTGACTGTATTTCAGGGCTGTGGAGTCATAAAAAAAAACATGACTTCGACTCCGACTCCGACTCTAGCATTGAACAAAAAGAATGACTGCGACTTAAAAATGTTTAATTTCGTCACGTTCTTCCTACCTTTCCTATATATGTATATTCATTAATAACCAACTTACCAATCCGGCTTATAGCCAAATTATATATATATTAAATGTATAAATAAAAAGTCTCCGAGTACGATTCCGGCCAAAACACCGCGACTCCACGACTCTAACTCCGACTCCACAGAATTTTGCAAAATTCAAAGAAAACTAGTCAGTTTTAATTGAAATTGAATATTAATTCCACTTTTCTTTTAATAATAAGGTGTTGAATGTAACTTTGCATTTAATATAAATAGTAAAAAAATAAAAAATAAAACGTAAAGAAATTCCGTTCTAACAAAAAAAAGCTTTTCAATAAGCCTTTGCATTTTTTATGGCGCGTGCTGAACGGTTGCTAGATTATGAGTATGTGCAAATATTTATCGAAAAACTTTCAGTTTCTAATATCGGACGAAAAACATCATTTTTGAAATATGCGGAAATATGTGGAAAAGTTTTGGTATAACTGGAGAAAATTATTCTGTCTGCTAAATTTAGCCAATTAACCACTTCAGTACCGTAAGGTCACTGGTGGTCGCCGCGTACTGACGTCAGGAATATATCAAAAAAATCGTCTGATTCTTCTGTCATCAGTCAATGTTGTTAAAAAAGGATTTTTAAGAAGTCGGGCGGTAGATGTGACCAATGCGACCATTTTACTCGGTACTGAAGCGGAAGACTCAAAGGGAATACATTTATCAAAATAGCTGTCATAAATTTAATTTGACAGCTCTGACAATAACGTAATGCTGAAATAGCTTATAAATAAATTCGAAGATTTTTGTTTAACTCAATACTTCTAATGAAAAGAAATATATAGCTTTTTTGTATCATAAGATCACTGACCTAGTTTAACCTTTTTTTGTAAAAAGTAAAAGCTTATAAAATTATCTGGTCTGTATTAGATCATCGTTTAGTTTAGTTTCTTTCAATTAGTCGACAAACTACAATGAGAATGAAAATTTTGGCCCGGGATTGGAAACCGTAATCCTGAGTGGCGAGTTATTTCAGGATACCAACTTTTGATAAGATTAAACTTCATAAGGAATCTATATGATCAACATTGGAAGCGGACATGGATACAATATATTATATCGGTCGGTCCCTGTGCTCTAGTGGCATGAGCTTTGTCCTAGCAATCGGGGGGCCCAGATCAGATTTTTTCAATTGAAAAAAAAACACCTTGGGCTGGGTGTATGTTATTTATCGTTGATTTTGTGCACAACTGATACATTATTTACCATCGAGTTAATCTCGTATGACTTACACAACTTAGAATATTCGGCGCATTGGCGTAAGCTGTAATGCCAAATATTTTTTTTAATTTAAAAAATTAAAAATTGTTAAATAAAATAAAAAAAATATAATGTGACACATGTAAAACTTGTATTAATTACCAGAGATGTAATTTTACTATGTTTCGTTTCGATAGAAAGAAAAATTAGCCATCTATGATAACTATAAAGCAATGCAATAAAACACATAAGTCACTCAAATATAGTTTTTTTAAATTTCTTTTTATGTAAATGTATTTTTAGGTGTGGATATTTTTAATAAAACACGCCCCATCGATCATCATTAATCACTGGTAAGCCCCACTAAAGATGTTTTTTTTCCTCTTCGAATAAACAACGTCAAATATTCCGTAATCGTTTTTTAATGGTCATAACTCCACATAATCGCTTTTCTATTCAAAATTAATTCATTTGCTTTCGTAGTTTCGAAAATTAACGTGACATTAAAAAAATATACACATTACTCTTTTCAATATAAGCGATTCTATATGGTGACTTATCCAGGTACACCAAGGAGTGTGCAATCTTTGATATCGCGTGTGATATTAAGGCGATGTCGCGTGATGCAGATTGCTCATGCTGTGTGGACGATTTAAAAATATGGCCAATTTAGATTGTCGTATTGTTTTCGACGAACCAAACAGTTCTACTTTGAAGTAGAATAGAAAAGAATATGTATTGCCTACCTTGTCTACAACAGTATACATATAGATAAGTAAATGTACAGTCAGTTCTCAACTTACGACGGGATTCCGTTCCACCACCTAGGACGTAATTCGAAATGGTCGTATGTTGAATTTCATACAAAAAAGGTGGACGCACAAATAACATTACGGCGCACGCATTATTTTTCAATTTTACTTTTGGTCTCCGTCGTAAGTCGAGAACTGACTGTATGTATAAACATAGATCTGACGATGGCGTAAGCCGAAATGGCAATCAGCAATATATGAAATAATTTCTGTAGAATTAAAATACATTGTTATTGTTTTCACCGTGTACCAAGAAAGTGATTTTAATGCATACGTAATGAAATATCTTCGTATCCACTTTTTGTATCGATGTGTATCTTCGACACATAACGTAACATATTATTTTGTATCTAGTAATATCCATTACCAAGACCGGCAAAAATCGATTTAAGTTTCTTTTACCCTAAGGGGCTGATATCTAATTCCAAATATTCACAATTCGTGACAAGAAGACATCATTGGAAAATGTTTTCTGTGATATCACATTTTGCTACACATTAAGATGTTATGCTGATTGTTTTTTTAAGTGAAGTTTTGAAATTCCAAGGAAATTATCGCCATTGTTTGCGTTTTCATTTATAATACTGGCGTAAAAGTTTCGTATTGATTCTTGTAATCAGTATTGAGTACAGCATGATACTAAGTTTTTCGAAAATATTGATGATCACATTTGATGTTTTTCAAGTAAAACTAAGCGTTGATATGACGTAACAAGTATTTTAAATTGATCACAAATTGTAATTTTGTTTTTTAAAAATACTCACGTTAAGGCAGTGATGCACAACCTGCGAGATGTCATTTCATGTGGAAATCACATGTGGAATTAGTATACTTTGTTTTATTGATTTAAATGTGATTTCTTTCCACCAAGAATTGACAGTCAACAATTTAAAAGTGGGAAATCAGTTAGTTTGTTAACAATCTTTTACTTTAAAAAAGGATAAACCATACCGACTACAACAGTGATGAAAAACCTGCAGCTCTCAATGACATGTCATGCGGCCCAATATGACAATTATCAATCATCTTTTTTTCTTCAGAACTTTTCACAGGCAATGGAAGAACAATATAAAATAATACATCTTTCAAATTTGATTCGTTTGAATTTTGTATTTTTTTATGAGTACTGTCGCTGACGACCCGGGTTTTGCCTGTCGGCATCTTCAGGCATTTTAAGTGCATGGATGTACTTGAAAAATTTCAATATCAAAATCCAAACGATTAAAATTTGATATTGAAATTCCATCTAGCACCTTCAGTCAAAATTCTAAATTAGAATAAAATTTTCAATTTCATACACACTAAAATTAACGATAATTTTATCACTTTTACCTATGAGGCCCTCGCGCAAACTGACAATTGATAAACTGGTCTTTCTGCCAAGAAGGTTGTGCATCACTACGTTAAGAGAATAAACGAGAAGGTAAGAAACCACGACAAAATTGAAGCTGTGAAAATGGTACATATGGAGTGTTTAAAAAGTGGTAAGATAGTGCCCACGCGATTAATTTAAGCTTATAGGGTGATTTGTAGGTTCAATGAATAAACAGTCACTGAGCACGTTATTTGAGCTTGGTTTCACACGTTTTATTATAATGCTGTTTGTATCATTCATTTGAATATACTATTGATTTGTATTCGTTTTCGTTAGCGAAATGATATTTTTAAAAATACGTGCATTTTCTAAAATGTTTTTGACGTGACAACGTCTTATAAATCGATGAACGACCTCTGCACGCACGAAAAAACATGACTCATTGTCCCGTTTGTCGCGTTACGCCGAAGGCAAGCGTGCGAGCGAGAGCGCGGATAAGCGATAGAGAGGCACGATCGGCCTACCGTTCGGATTGTGCCGCATCTATCTCTCTTCCACTCGATTGGTCGATGCGTCTGAGTAGAAAAGAGACAGCGGCAGCACACAACTTATACACCTACAGTACCTACACGTGATCTGTTTACAACATGCAATCATTTCATCAATGTTTTCTTATGACGTTGTCACGTTAAACTATCGTCCGTAAACCGACTTTACAGACAACCATTTTTTTTATTAAAATAAACTTCCACAAAGTTATCGCCGAATCTATAGAAATCTTTGAATGTTTCCCAACAAGAAGCGAAATTTTATGCTCAATTCAAAGAAACTGTTTTCTATTTTGTGTTGTAAATTTAAAACAAATCAATTTATCAGTGCATTATATGATAGTTAAAACAAGATTAAGTATCCACATTTTGACTTGAAACATGAAATATGTTTTTTATGGTGTCGTTAAAGATTTATTTATTGCCAATCATTGATTTGGATACTTAAGGTGGCAGTCCAATATAAATAGATTCAAGAGCGACCAGCAGACCGCCTTCTTAAACTTAAAACCGCGCAAAGTGGTCGCCTTGATCACATTTACCACCCGACTTCTAAAAAATCTTTTTTTCAGCAAGATTGACTGATGACAGAAAGACGTTTAACCAATTCAGTACCGTAAGGCCACTGGTGACCGCCACGCACGGACGTCGCGAATACCGTCACAAATTTTACAAAATATATAAAAAATCTTCCTGTAAGAATTCTTATGATATTTTTCTTTTCATATCTAGTGACATCTATACACTGTCTCTAAAAAAATGGTCCTTCTGTCATCAGTCAATCTAGCTGAAAAAAAGATTATTATGCTTTTGTATATTACGGTTACGGAAATTGTGAAACTGTCTGCTTTATCATATAACTGTATGTCACGGATAGTATAGAGTGCAGATGGATCTCGACTTTCGTACACGGCTCGTTCTACAAAAATTAAAAAATCAACCTTTTCTAGGTTTTCATTTTGTAATGAAAAATACACTTTTTTTTGGTAATGAAGGGTTCCCTTTTGTAATACAAGTAGTCCTTGATTTACGACGGTTCGACTTACGACAATTTGCACTTGCGACCAAACGTCAAATAACATTTTTTAAATATAATTTGCCTCTCCATTGAGCATAACAGAGTGGAAATTAAAAGTAAATGATGTTGATGGACTAATTAAATGGCACACAGCACACAGAACCTATAATACATAATTTAGCTAGACTTTCTCTACTTCCGTACATTGAAACAATTTTCAAGGACTAATTACGCACGTAAGTCGAGGTACCATGTATGAATATGTACGAAAGGCGAGGGCCGCCTGTATAAATATGTACGTAATTAGATTATTTGACGTATTTTTGCCCAATGAGCACGTGTCAGTTTTTAATAAATTTCATTTCAAACAAAAATATTTAATAAGCACTGTTAAACTGTTGTTATCAGCTATTGCTCAGAAGTGGCGAGGTCTTTTGAAATATTTCATTAGAATATTATCAAATAGACCTTGTCTATTAATTTAAATATTTTAAGCTGTTTGCAACACAATACAATATTGTCAGTTGATATTCGTATTAATGAAAAAATTATGATTTTGTCATTATTGCAAAATTTCAAATAAATTCTTATTTATTATAAATGGTTGTAAAAATGAGGTCGATCGTAAAGTGCAATATCTTACGGGCATCAATCACACCACGACATTCAAGCTGGATATTATATAACTCATACACATGTAAAACTTTATTTATGTAATTAGTAATAATTATAAAAATACAATTTTAATATTTATTAAGGCTAATTTCATTAAATCGGTACATGTAATACAGGGGTTCTTGACGCTGTGCCCGCGGGAAAAATTGCGCCAGCGGAGCTATTATAGTGCGCCCGCAACAAAGTATCAAATGACGAAAAACCTAAAATTTATCAGAATTGTATTTTATTTATTAAAATTATTTTATGAAGATGTTTTAATTCCAAAGTTTTTAATTATATATAATAAAGCTCCCCAGGAAACAATGATACCAATTAATGTATACTAATGTACTACATTAGATTTTTTTTAAACCCTGCCTGCCCCCGTCAATATTCTCTTCAATCTCAAATGTAATACATCAAAATCGGCACGGTTCAAGAATTGATTTTAAATATTATTTCCTGTCATTAATTGATTACAAACAATTAACTGGAGTAATGACATTTCATGCGGACCGATATGACAAATATCATTCACCTTTCTTCATAACTTTTTACGGACGAAAGAACGACAATATGAAATAAAGATAACTAAAAATGTCGATGTTTTTATTACTTCCACACATGCGGCCCTCAATCTATCTGAGAATTGATTATTTGGCTCTTCTCCAAAAAAAGTTGTGCATCACTTATCTAGAGCTTGGCCACTATCAGCTTTTGTAGCGTAGTGGTTGAAGCTCTTTTCTAGCCACTAAATAGAGTCGGGTACTGTCTTGGTATGGTGAATATACATATCAGGAGAGTCCATTACCAATAATAATATTAAACTAAATAAGCATAAATTTTGCTGATTTTCCTTTCACCTTTAAACATTATTCTATTCCTAGTTATTTTGCAAGATTATCCGACAAAGGGTACTTTCTATCTAAATCATTAAAACGAGGACTTAATGGATTTATCGCAGATATTTACAAGTTTCTATTGATTATATGGAGGTTTCCTTTTATTTTACCGACTGAGTCAGTGTTTCCCAATCTTATGTTAATTTACTAAACTTGTAGCATACACAATTATAGAACTAAAAAAGAGTTACGTGGTTGCATATTTTACCATAGCAAATTTATCACTTTTACGGTGTTAACTGCCACTTATCTGCTGAAAGGCATGATTTCAAATTAATAAAACACATTTAATTAGTACTAACTCCACATAATAATTTGAAAAGAAATAGTAAAACCAGTCTTGGACTTTATCAAATTATGGCATGTATTTAATGGGTCAGTAACTAATTCAAGTTTTGGTCAGTTAAATAAATAAACGGTCAATTAAAAATCAAAATGGTCAGTTAATATTATAAACGGTCAGTTGTCATTGTATCAGTGTGAATGTGGTAATATATTTTAATGGTTAGTTATTTATTAAAAATGTTTAGTATTTAATTTAAATAGTCAGCTATTTTTAAAAAATGATAATTTTTAGTTTGACAGCTTGTAAATTTGATCAAATATGGTCGTAATAGGCAAATTTAGGACATGTTATTTTTATTTTAATTACCATTTATTATTTTTACTGACCATTTAATATTTTTAACTGACCGTTTTAAGTATTTATTACTGACCGTTTTAAGTATTTATAACTGACCATTTATCGAATTAGAAACTGACCAAATAATAAGTAGTCTCAAATTATGTGTGGAATTCGTACTTATAAATGTGTTTTATTTATTTGCATTGATGCAAAAACATATTAAAAGTGAGTTATTTCATATTATCGTCTTAAGCTGCATCACGCCTCGTATTTTTGACGGCCCGCGAAGTACAAAAATATTATTTAAATAACTATGAATCAATATCGAGTACATTTATAAAAATGATATTATGCAAAATTCGCCACAAAGATAATTGTATTCACAAACTAGGCACAAATACAAACTGGGTGTGCTGAAAAATTCGCGGCCCATTATAGAAACCCTGCGGCAGTAACAGAGGGGAGCGGCCTACAGTTTGGAGAGCACTGTTTGAAATAAGACGAAGTTTAGTTTTGGACCGAACTAGTTGGTAGAACATGGTGTTTTAAAACGGTATTACTTTATATGGCATAGTTACTTACTTGCCAAACGAACACACATACTCACTTTGCCAATTTCGGAGGTAAATGATCACCGCTTGATAACGAACGCAATACATATTACGAAATGTAATCCAAATAACTAGATAACTTTTTTATTTGACCCTCATAAGTTCATAACTACACATGTTGAGTTATATTTTGTATTTAGTTATCTTTGGCAGAATGTGGATTACAATTTTTGCTATCAACGCAAGGGTTTCTCAAAAGGTTTTCTACAAGGTTATATAAAGGTCACCGGAGCTCACTGGTTCAAATCACAGTTTTATAAATTCATTTATCAATCGATCTCTGTTTAAAGCTGGGCTACGGAGTCGTTAAAAAAATACGACTCCACAGCCTTGGCTTGAAAACAAAGATACCTTAAACTTCCTCCCATACCCATCCGATTCAAAAAAAGATGCGTAGCGAGAATGATTGTCTTGTCTTATTCCTATTCTTCTATTCATAATCTCTTCTAAAAATAGAACCTGAGAAACTTTGTTACCAGAAGTTCTGGCATGAAAAAAATCCCGGTCCGTGGTGCGGTGGTCAACGTCGTTGGCTTCCATGACGGACCACCCGAGTTCGAGTCCCAGTACGATCAATTGATCGATTCTGTTCGAAGGCAATGGGTGTTGTCGTAGAAAAAACATACGTTGAGATAAACTCCGTGAGGAGTCCATATGCTCCACGACGGGAGCGGATATAGAAAAAAAGTAGGAACTAGTATGCTCTGCATTGGGAGATAACATGTTTTAAATAATCTGACAATATCTTAAAATTTGACCCATTGATTAAAATCTTCAACGAGTGATCGTCGAATGAATATGATTGGAAATAAGAAAATAATTGGGTATTTTCGATACAAAATTGAAAAGAGCCATTTGAAAAGTTTCATTAATATACTTTTAAGCGTGCAAAAATGGTGTAATTAACACTGTATCAGCAAATAATTTAAATAAATTGAAGAGTTGGTTTAACATCGATATTAATTGAATCGAATTTAAAACTAAGTGAGTGTTTAATTCTAAAATATCTATTACACATATCAATGACAGATCGATGATTGATGACTTTATAAAAAACATAGCAGCTATATTAAATTGTATATCGAAACACCCACATAGCAAATTGACAGCTTGTTTTACATCTCAATTTAAGTGATCGGCCGCCCATATACAAAATGGTGTTATAAATAGATTATAAATGAAAAATTAACATCAATCATAAGTCATATGATAGCATCGTGAGGAAAAAATTACGAGTGAGGATTTTGAATATTGTGGCCAAGGTTTCGTCCTGCAAGGTTGAGCGGTCAATGATTCGAATACAATAGTGGAAAAATTCATACATATTTTGAATAGACTTGTACGAGGTATAAATGTATTTTTGATTGAAAAATCCAGGGCTGTGGAGTCGTTAAAAAAACTCGACTCCGACTCCAGCATTGACAAAAAACACGACACCGACTAACGTTTATTTCCTACTTATGTGTATAACATAAAATATCAATCAACCAATCCAGCCGATGGCCAAATGTAACATGTTATAATATGCATAAATAAAAAGTTCAAGCTTTTCAAAAGTTTTTAACCACTCCGGCTCCGACTACGACACCGGCTACAAAAGCGTGTAGTTCACGTAATGTACGTGCAAATCCGGTGTTTCACCTGTTTATTACAATGTGACCTTGAAACGTGCTTCCTTGTACATGTTAAATGTACCCGTATTAAGTCAGATTTTTTGCGGAACGCATCTACCGCAAAAAAAGTATAAAGGTTTGTTTTATCAATAAATAGTATATGTATACGAAATTATGTAGAATCATATTTTAACATTTTTCATGTTCTAAAATACTTATTTCGTTGTAGGACGAATTAAATTTTGTTTTTGTTTGGAATCTTGAGATTTCAGGGTCGCATGCTTACCTGAGATATAAAATCGTAAAAACACTGCGAGAGCCTGTTTATAACAAGAAATACTCCTTACTCATTTAACAGAAGTAGTAGGATGTATTATGAATGGATATGTTTATGAAAATACTGATTTAATTCTTGTTTTATTACAATAATTAACGCAAATCTCACTGGTCTTATAAGGTGGAAATATTACACGAACGTGAGGAAGTCTGGTTTTGTCCACTTATATATTTCCTTTCAAAGCTAATGCGACCTGCAATTCTGGCATGCCTAACTGTGAACCTAAGGTAGTAGTTACCTGTCGATGGTATTCCTTCAGTGGCGCACAAAGGGGGTAAGCTCACATGAATTTATAAGTATATATTGTATATCCAATGATAGTGTATGCTACACCAGTATGGGCGTTTGCTCACGAAAAACATCTTAGGATTATTAAAAATAATTCATTACGGCAAATATGTGATCCTCCATATTACCTGCGTAATTCATAGATTAACATTGATTTAGCCACTTCAGTACCGTAAGACTACTGGTGGTCACCGCGTGCGGACGTCACGAATACCGTCACGAATATTGCAAAATATATAAAACAATCTTCATGTAAGAATTTTTTTGATATTATTTTGTTCATAACTAGTGACATCTATACACTGTCTCTAGAAAAAAATGGTCCTTCTGTCACCAGGCAATCTTGTTGAAATAAGGAGTTTTTTTTAAGTCGGGCGGTAGATGCGATGTGATTAATGCGACCACTTTGCTCGGTACTGAAGCGGTTAAGGATGCTCACTGTTCGCGAGTTGGTCAGTGAACCCTGTAAAAATATTTAAAAATCATTAGCCCAACGATGTCTTGCCTACAGAACTATGACGAGAAATAATCTTAAAATCGCTTTAGACCAAGAACCATTATTCTCGATAACCCTCCATAGGTAAAAAGATAAAGTAAGCTAAACTCTTTACCTGTTTTAACTATGGATTGCTCACCACTATAACGATCGCGCCCTCCTGCCAGCAACGATGGGAAGGAAATACAACTTTTATATGAAAACAAAGCTAAGAGACGAAAAGGGCGGGAAGAACTTCATAAACAAAAATTGTACACATGATAATAGTTAATATACAAGGTAATTTCAACCGGAGGAAAGAAGGCATCACAAAACACTAATCCGCACAATCTAAATCGACTTTTCTAGAACTTGATTGACAATAAGATATGAAAAATAACAATGCATTTTAATTCTACAGAAATTATTTTATATATTTGTTGATAGCTATTTCGGCTTACGCCCTCGTCAGAACTATGACTACTTAGCTATACATGTATATCTGACGAGGGCGTAAGCTGAAATAGCTATCAACAAATATATAAAATAATTTCTGTAGAATTAAAATACATTGATATTTTTTTTACTTTTTTATAATGGTGTTCTACCAAGTAAATGCCTACTAAATCAATAACTTGATTGACAAGTTTCGTTTGCAATGGTATTATTCTTCCCACTAGACCATAAAACCTGATTTTTCATATATTTATGTAACAAACATAAACCAAAATAGCAATGAAATTTCATAACGATTTTTCTTGACAATTACCATTGTTGAAGTGTTCTTTTTAACAACAACAATGAAACGTATCCGTATACAGATGCTGCAATATTCAGATATGCCAATACCATATTTGAAATAATATTAATGTTATATTACACCCCGACAGTTTAAAAATATGCACGCCAATGAATTTATTGTAGAATGCAGTTGGGAACAGTGACCGCTAAAACGGGCGCTGACTTTTTGCACTCTGAGAAAGCTCGTGAAGCTACGCTCTTAAAAGCACAAAGCTCGGCTGGGAGACTTTATAATACATTATTAATATTCTGAATAATATTAAATGCTCCTTTTGAAAGAAGATTGGTTTCGTTTTTGAAAAGAATTGCCAAAGACTTTTGCGAGCATGTCAAAATAAAAAAGTCACGCCCGTATTTGTGTTGCTAGAGACGAAAATCAATTATGGCTTCATTTTGATAAATTAAATTTGAAAAATGGAATAGATTTTTTTTTAAATTTCAAATACTCGCAAATCGAAATCTTTTTGAAAACTTACCTGCCAATAAATAAAGCAGTCACCCTACGTTGAAATAGTCGCTAAAAATATTTAAAAAAAAATAAAAGTTGATCACTTTTAAGGTGTTCACTGTCAATACTTGGTGGAAAGGCATTATAATAAAAATAATAATACATTTTTAGTACTTTTTCCACATAAAATTTAGTTGATCAGTACCGGTTTCGCTCATGGCGAGCATTGTCAACTGATGGCAGTGAACACCCTAAAAAGACATGCATATTTGTTTAATGAACTCATTATCACTGTCTGTTACTGACATTTCAAATTCATTCGTGTATCAAGATGCCGAAAGGTAAAACCCGGATCCTTAGCGACAAAACTCATGAAATAGTACAAAATTCAAACGATTCAAATTTGATATTCAAATTCCACCAAGCACCTTCATTCGAAATCCTAAATATTTTTTTTTAAATCGTTTTGGTGATTGATATTTGCCATTGCGGGTCGCATGAAATGTCGTTGAGGTCCTGCACTAAAGCATTCCACTTACTTCAGAAGAATCATTGTGGCGTTTTACTATTCCATGAGATTTGTGGCTTAACACCCGGGTTTCGTCTTTCAGCACCTTCGTGAAGTTCAAGTGCACGAATGAGCTTGAACTCAACCATAGTTCAAGTTCATCCGTTCACTTGAAATGCCCGAAGATGCCAAAAGACTAAACCATGGTCGAAATCGACAAAATTCCTGGAAAATTAAAAAATGTTATACATTATATTGAAATTCTATCAACCAGCGTCATTCGAAATGCTCAATTAGGCCAAAGCATTGAACGTTTATGATTGACCTGAGAGATAAACTCACAGCCGTTATTTCATATTCATAAACACTCATTGCTGTTAAAATTGAAATATTAGTCAAATTGCATTGAATCTATTAGTAATTTAAGGTAATTTAAATTCATACCGCGCGAATTTTCGATTCGTTTCAATGCAAAAAAATGAAATTTGAAAATTAGGTTTTTCTGATATGCAAAAGAAACGGAATCCGTGTGAAAACGATGAGATTATTCATATTTTTTCATTACGCTAGCTGTACTTTGCTCAAGTGAGGTGAGGTTAGGTCGAAATACCAACGACCTCTGCCTCTCCTTCGCATAACGGCGGAAGTACGCCCGGGTCAGCATATTTTTTCTCCTGAATAATACACCGGCAATATTGCCACCTTGTAATATATTCCATTCGAATAATTTGGCAGCGGTATTTATTTAATTACTGTATTGCCAGTGGAGAATCCAATTAGAGTATCGAATACTCGATACTATGTCCGCTCCCAACTTGGAGCATATGGACTCCTCACGGAGTTTATCTCAACATATGTTTTTCTAGACTTTCAGACTAATTTTATTAAATGATAATAAACGGATTCTAGGAAAAGAATGATCAGGAAAAAATATTAAAAAAATAAATCACAATTCTATATGTTCCACATATTTAATAAAACTGAGTATTGCGTTGCCTCTCCGTCAAAACTTCAGGTACAATCAGGGTTGCCAGTTGCCAGGCGTCCCTACTTGAGCGGGACTGTCCCGAGTTCAACAGACCACTCAGGAGTCCCGCACTGCCTATGATAATCCCGACTTCTTTAATAATTAATGATCAAACAAAAATTTGATTACAATTGAAAAGAAAAATTTTATCTAGTAAAGATGGCGAACATATTTTAAAACAAGTTAAAAGCCAGGAAAAATATTTTTTAATAAAAATGTTATAATTGTATCATTTTTTGCACGTTAATTAAACAGTAATTTCTGTAATTGTCTATTTCGTATATTCGGGGTAACATATATATATGTTCTCTTCTGTATATATTAACATACATACGTACAGTCAACCCTGCTACAGCGGACACTTCTATAGAGCTCTTTGCTATAGCGTATGCAGCAGTTTTTCGTACAAGTGTCACTTGCTTACAAACTAAACACTTGAAAATAATAATTGAAAAAACCAAACTCTACATTTTGTATGGGCGCCTAAGTTTATATAGCGTTTATTTGGTATAGCGTACTCCCTATCCTCCCGCTATAGCAGGGCTGACTGTATATTATAATTTAAATAAACTCCCGGATTTGTTTTTTGGTCGCTCTAAATAATGAATGTCGCGATCTGTGATTGGTTGGAAATCTGGCAACCCTGAGTACAATTGACAGTTAAGTGTGATATTTTTTTCAATACTTGCCACTTTTATGATTAGATTGAACCATAGAGAGCAAGTAAGATATCGTGATACCATCATATTATTTTCGTCGGACTAATTTAATTGGGGAAAAAATGGCTGTGAGAAAATTTACTCGGCATGCTCTTGAACGGTTAAAGTAAACTGTTAACTATTATTTGTAAGTTACCCAGCGTCGTTTTGGATTGCTGAGATAAATCAATTTGGACGACAAAGAACGACTTGGTACATCATTAGACCATTAGCGATTTCCACGTTTGTTTGTTTTTCGTTTTTTTGTCTGCGCAATCAAGTCTTTATTGTGTCAACGAAAGAAAATATTGCATCTATAGATGTCACGTATCTTCCCGGGAATAGCCCAATATGAATCGCTTATTCTCATATTATCGTTTAATAACGCACCCAGCACCTAGCTACTAAAGCAGGGGCTCCCAACCTTATTGGACCCGAGAGCGCATTTAAAGAAAAATGTGGGGCGGCGGGCGCCACCTATTTTTACTACGGATATTAGGTATGTATAAAGAGATAATGATTTTTTCAAACATGTTCGCTCCAAACGCGGGGCATGTGGATTCTGCGGCGATTATCTTAAAATATTATATATGTTATTTTATACGAGAACTGTTTGTTACTCAGTTGCTCAACCTCTCTTTTTTTTTTTTTTTTTTAATAAAGTGAAAATTCGTTGAAAACATTTACTGCAAAGTATTTATAATGTATTTAAAGACCATTGGCTCGATAGTCGTTAACTGCAGAAATCTCTCTTCAAACTGTTTTTGAAGCACTTGAATGAGTATGACGTTTAATTTACTGTTAACTACAATTTCCTTCATATTTGGGAAATTCACGAGAGACCACATGTCGATGTTATATCAACAAAACTAATTTTGCAAAAATGTTTCAAGCTAACGTTGGTGGGCGCATAGACATCGGTCAGCGGGCGCCATGGCACCCGCGGGCACGGGGTTAGGAACTCCTGTACTAAAGCATTCCACTTACTTCAAAACACACATTGTAGTTGCATTGTTTTTTAAATGGTCCACAGCAGGGCTGTGGAGTCGTTAAAACTTGACTCTGACTCCATTATTTACTAAAAACACGACTCCGACTCCATACATGTAAAATAAGGAAAAAAAATCGCAGACTATTAATACTGAAATAAAAATTGTTTTTACTTCACATTTTTTTAATAAAGAATTTCAATATCAAATTTGAATCGTTTGAATTTTGTTCTTTTCCGTGAGTTTTGTCGTTAACGGTTTCACCTTTCGGCATTTCAGGCATTTCAAGACTTTAACTGACGCTTAGTAGCAGTTTGTATAGTTAATTTACAAAAATAAAAGTAGATCACTAAAATTAATTGTTATGAACGTAATTATCGCGTATTTTGAATGCAGTATAGCAAATACTAATTACCAGATAATAACATTAAAATTTCGATAAATAATTTGTTGGTGTTATCTGAATTAATTGATTTCAAGTGTTTGAGTTTATAATAAGTGATTGAAATTTGGCATATTGTTTGCTGCGCGGCGGAAAGTCTCTGCGGCCCAGCACTGGGCCGCGGACCACCGGCTGGGTAACACTGGTTTAAACCTTATTTAGAAGCTAAAATACTGCTGCTTAGAAGCTAAAATACTTAACAGTAAATAATGTTGCTATGTTTGGAAATAAATGCATATTTATTTTATTCATTGCAATAACTCACTGTATGGCTAAGCACGAGTCAAGGAAAAATCGATACATCGGTACCAATACAGTAGTTGGATTAAGATGTTTAAAAGATAGTTTATAAACCATCTCAACAAAAATCGTAAAAAAAATAATAAAGTTAATCAATTGTATCCGCAGAGAGCAAATAGCTACCAATTCTGTTTTTTGTGTTAAATTCTGTGAAAACCTCTTATTTCGAAATTGTCTCAATTCAATTGATCTAGCTGATAAATTGCCTAATAGCTAGAAACAATCGTAAAATAATTATAAGCATTTCCGAAGCGCTGTGCTGACACTCATTTTATTCAGATCATTGGAGAAAGAATTGCATTTAAAAAAAAAACCGTAATTTTCCATCCGTGTTGGGCTCGTGTCCCAGTAGGTCGGGTCTGCTACTATTTTAGTGCAATTTACCAAATCTTATATATAAAACCGAAACGGCGTATGTATGTCTGTGGGTCTGTAATTCCCTTTTGCAATGTTGGTCATTAAGTTGCCATAAAAACGAATATGAAAGAAAATATGTTTGAATTTTTATCGGCGAAGACATTTAGTCAAAATGTAATAAATTAGTCTTCTACTGAACTTTTCCCGGCTTTTATTATTAATAATAATGTTTATTATTTACGTGAAGGTATTATTTGACATTTCTTTGACAGAAAATTAGATTTTTTCCTTGAATTTGGACATTTTAATGGGCGAGAATGTGTCATCAAATTAAATAAAGTTTGTGATTTTATTTTGGATGTTAGATTTTGTGATATAATTATGTCGAATGATATAACATTAAATAATTATTGGTCGCTTAGTCCGATTGAAGCCGGGTAGCAATACTAGTACATTATAAAATAAAAGCTGACTTCAAATTATGTTAAGTCTCCTATAGGGCCGGGTATATCCAACTCGGTGCATATCTAGTCATAGAGAAGGGTTGACTGTATTTCGACTCCCATGTCCCATTTCTGGAGAGAATCAATAAAAAATAAGTAAGAGTTGAGGGACTCATTTCACGCTCGATTATATTCACTACAATCATGTATACTTGGGTTGATATTTATTACGTTTTCGATGAAATGTATAATTCTATGCCAAATACCCGATTTTATATCTTAAAAAATAAAAAGGTTGAGTATCACTAATAAAAGCAAGTTAAAATATATAAAGTAGTATGCGACAATATGTTGTACAGTTTTTTGTAACGTCTCACAGTTTTTAAGTAATATTTTTTTTTCGAAAGTACCTAATTGTTTGCACAATTTCGCAAAAATGTCCCGTAACGAATATGTTAACGAAATATAAATGATTGTTGGTTATAAACTCCATGAGGAAATCAAAAAACAAATGCCGTTAGGGCGTGCTAAAAAACGATGGGTTAGTTGAAGAAACGCCACGTGAGAATGCACCCATAAGCTGACATGAGTCATGAATGACCAATGCGCAGCAAAACCGTACTGACTGATCCGGACTGGTGACAGTGAGATAAGTAACATACCGCTTACCTGAACCTTTTTAAATATTGTTGAATAAAGAATATTTGTGTGTGTCAGATGCCTCAAATATACTGTTCCAGTTTGACGACCGCTGGTCTAGACCAGTGGTTCTCATGTGCGGCCACTAACAGATTCATAGTTAATATTGATATTTATTAAAAAATTGATTTTTTAAGTAAATTTGTCAACAAAGACACTGAAAATAAAATATTTTGTATGCATTGCATTATCAAGAATTGCTTGTTAGAAAAAACTTAACACATACATTTTTAGGTCTTTTGGCAAAAAGGACTCGACACAAAATTTGTGCGGCCACCAGTACACATATCCGTAGAGCCGTTGATGTTTCTGATGCGGCCACAGCCAAATTTCACGTGAGAACCACTGGCTACTTTTAAGTATTCATAGACGTTATCAGAATCACGAAATGATGTCGAATGCTTAGATAAAAGGATTGAAAACGATCGAACTCGTACAATAAGACTCGGTAAGGCACGAACTTACAATCTTTGTCATTTTTTGTTTGAATAAGATAAATACCAATGTTCACTTTTTTTGTCGCGATAACTTCACCACGAACCATTAGACTATTTTAAACATGATAAAAAGCTTTCAAGACTATCGTGACGACCTGTATACAAAAGAAATGTCGGATGATTTACATTGTTTTTTTTTTCTCGATTATATCTTATTTAATAGCTTAGAACAGGGGTGGTGAACGTGCGGCCCGCTATACTACTGTTCCAAGCAAGAACGCAGTGATTCTTACAAACGTTTGAGAAGATGGACATGATGCGTTTTTTTTTTTAAATTTTAGTATATAGAATTTAGAAAAGGTGGTTGATGCGAGAATGAAATAATTTCTTTGATAACAAGCAGTTAGTACATACTTAGTTGCATTGACTGTTTCTTTGCTGTGAAAACTGAAGATGCTGCTTTTTTGCTAAGAAATTACTATTATATAATACTAGTATTGCTACCCGGCGTCGCTCGGACTAAGCGACCAATAATTATTTAATGTTATATCATTCGACATAATTATATCACAAAATCTAACATCCAAAATAGAGTTAAAATAAAATCACAAACTTTATTTAATTTGATGACAGTCCCATTCTCGCCCATTAAAATGTCCAAATTCAAGGAAAAAATCTAATTTGCTGTCAAAGAAATGTCAAATAATACCTTCACGTAAATAATAAACATTATTATATTAATAAAAGCCGGGAAAAAAGTTCAGTAGAAGACTAATTTATTACATTTTGACTAAATGTCTTCGCCGATAAAAATTCAAACATATTTTCTTTCATATTCGTTTTTATGGCAACTTGCAACAACAATGCAAAAGGGAATTACAGACATACATATTTACATACGCCGTTTCGGTTTTATATATAAGATTAGCAGACGTAACTTTTAAAAATATTCAGCAAATGGCATTAATTTTGAAGATATCATAAAAGAACTAGTATTGATTGAATTAGCATTTACTTGGTAGAACTCCATTGTAATACGGTGAAACAATAGCATTGTGTTTAAGTTAAAAAAAAACATTTTATATAATAGTTGATAACACGCCTGGCGTTTTCCTTAGCGTATTAAAACACAGGTCTAGCATTGAATGTGTTTTAATGTGTTCACTGTCAATACTTGGTGGAATGGCATTATAATAAAAATAATAACACCTCTTCAGTACTTATGCCTCATTATGTTTATTGGATCAGGACCGGTTTCGCTCATTGCGAGCATTATCAACTGATACTGATACATGACAACTGTGAATCGATAAATCGATGGTTTTGTCAAGGGCGTAAGACGAATTACCTGGTGGCAAAGTTTGCAGATATGTGGCAGTATCTTTCATGGTTCAAAAATGAAACTCCAATACATCCCACATGGGAGTAAATTTCATTCAATAATATCCTACGATTTCATGTGGGCTGATGCGAAATACAATTCGCGTACTATATATAGAGCAGAAATAGCGAACCGTGTCAGGTAGAAGGGCAATAAAATCAAATATGAAGATGATCTGGATATTTTTACATTGCTACGGTCAGCGTATCGCTATATCAATACATCACAACAAAATGTATTATTTACTAACCTTTTATATTTTTTTACTGACCGTTAGTCAAATAAAATTCTGCCGAAATAATTAATCTCCTATTAGAATTGCGTCCGGAACCACAGTAAAGTTGACAGTCCCTGCATAAGAAAGATTGGTCGTGAACAGTGAGTATTTGATACGGAGGCCAAAATGCTCCAAATATGTACATATTAGAGGTCTGCACGGGCCGAAATTTTAAAATTTTACCCGGCCCGAACCCGAAGACCTCCAACCCGACCCGACCCGGACCCGAGGCTCATTTTCAAAAATCTTACCCGAACCCGACATTTTTCAACCTTGTCCGAAACAAATCCGATTTTTTTCGAAAAGATGACTAATACGAGTACGTGAAGTTTATTATAGTATTAAATTTAGATTTACGATAATGGAAATTCGGAAATAGCCCGATTTTTGTTATATTTTGTTGTATGCTTGCGTCCGAGCCCGGGCCCGAATCCAAACCTTCGTTATCCGACCCGACCCGGCCTGCGGGCCGGGCTGGGTAAGGCCTGCGGGCCAAACCCGAGCCCGTGCAGACCTCTAGTACATATGTAGCAGCCACTAAAGAAGACGATCAAATTCGGCATCTGTGGCCCAGTGGTAAGGGCTTAACTTTCGCAAACAGATTGGTCTGGTTTGAAGCCCCGGCAAGGTCAATATCAAATTGAGATTTGAAAAATGGATGCTTCTGATGTCATTTCTCGTCGAGTGATTTCAATATTCAAAATGTTCGATGGATTGGAAATTATTAGCTGTAATGCTAAACAAATCACATATTTTGCGATGTGATATCCATGAATTTTTTATTTGATTAATTTAATTTTGTTGGATATCCATTTGACAGAGCTGGAGGCAAGAGATCGTTGGGTTACGTGAAGGCCCACTGCCTTATGAAGCTTTTTCGAGGTTTTACGAACGACAAAATAATTAGTTACAAAACCTTTTTTCTGTATCATCTTTTTTTGTGTAACAATGGATGGACACGTTCTTGAATTATGTATAAAATATCTTCACAAAAGTTATTCATTAAAATGGATCACCATGTTGTATTTGTTTCCAATAATAACCTTTGAACGAATCAGAGAAATTAACGTTATTAATCTCATGTTTAAAGTTCGAATCTTTATCTACGTTTTTTATTAACCTCACGGCAGGTCAGTCTGAAGATGTATTATCAAATAAGCGAAACACCTGTCACGCCAAGTCACACAATATTTTTTATACAAAGTAATAAAATATCAACATTTTTATGACAAAACTTCATGCAATAATAATTATGGTTTGAATTCTGACCTGTAGCCCATGACATCAGCGCTTCAAGTTTTTATACATTTAATGGCAGATATTCACGGTATTTTAGCAGTATAATTATATATATATATATGAATTATCATATTCAATAACTGATTTTTTACATTTTATTGGCATCGAAAGAAGCCGGATTAATTTTATTTAAGTATTTAAAGGAATATTGTGAATGTGAACATGTATGTATGCTACTTGATATGAAGTCAATATGTGATTTTAAAACATCTTCAATATTTGCGCTATGCGCTAAATAAAAAAAATAGGAAATCATGTAGCTGTATTGAATTTATTACAAAAAAACAAAGACATAATTAACCAGATCGAAATAAAAACACTTTTTTTTATTGTAATGCAATTCCATCAAGTATTGACAGTGAGTGAGTTCAGACGAGTTCCATTTTTTATGTTTGATTTTGTCGGAACTCACTCGGTTGACTTCCTTGCCAATTTCCAATGTAATTTTTTCACTCTTATATCGGTAAACTGTATATTTTTTTCTTTCAATGCTTTAATCTTTTTTCACATTGCAAAAACAATTAACTTATAATTTGTGATTTTTGTAATGTACATATTAAATAAAATAAATTAACACCTTATCTCCGACAACTCATACGTCGATTCTAGCTCGGCATCGGAAAGGTTGCTTCTATGTTGAATCCTGCTCGATATTTTCAAAGTTTTTTGATAATTTTAAATTATCCTTGTTTCAAGAACAGTATTTATTGGTTTGTGTGTCTTGGTTCAAGTTTCTAACGTGTTAAAATGTGATATATTTTTCGGTATTTTGTTTAACCATGCTAATAAATACGCAAACTATGTGATTTTAATCAATTTCTCAAATGTATTAAGGAGTTGATGGAAGGAAAAAAATAATATAATACAATATTGAGGAGTGCAAAATGTTAAAAGTTACCGGATCGTATTGAAAAAAAAACCAAGTGTACTACTATTTAGATTCAATATATTCATAATAGCTATTATAACAGTAAATATAGGTAATGAGTTACGTTACATTTGAGTGCTTCTGTGTTACTGGAAATACTATATTTATTTATTTTTACATACACGCTCTATCAAATCACGAACGGGCGTAACGTTCCAGTGACTTATGTCACTATTCCATGAGAATTTCTCAGTGGTTGCACTTAGGTCACTATTACAAAATAAAATAGTGAGACATCGCGGTTGCCCGCAACGTTTTTTATTGCAATTTAAAAAAAATATTCATAGATATTTTTTACAAACTTGAATCCTTCGAGCTCCGCACTTGATTATTTTTAAATGATGTTAATAAAATCACTTTTACTGTTTTACTGTCTTTTATATCAGTGCTTCCCAAACTGGGGACCGCACTAAACATCTGTTTTTAAGGGGCCGATGTATAAAAAAAGTTTGGGAAGCACTGGTTTAGATGACTTTATCAAGTTGCAATATTATTTCTTAGATATATTTGAGGATATCGGAAAAGTGAAAGTGGACTTGATAGAATTTCAATATCAAATTTAAATCGTTGGAACTTTTTACTATTCCATGAGTTCTGTCGCTAACGACCCGGGTTTCGCCTTTCGGTATCTTCAGGTATTTCAAGTGCGCGAATGAACTTGATTTGACGCGACCGAAGAAAATTCAAGCGATTACAAATTTTAGATATTATTAGATTTTTTTTAAAGTCATGCTTCTTCTTCGTTTCGGGTCCGTGGCCGAGTGTCAACGTCGTTGACTTTGGTTGCGGAACTCACGGGTTCTAATCTCAGACCGGACAGTATCATTTTTCAATTTAATAAATTCTGCTGGCTTAAAACCACACCCAAATTCATCCGACCTTAAAAACGGGACGTAGCGATTAGCTATCCACCTTAACCTTAGTAGACATAGCAAAGAGTTAAAAATAAATGTTGAGAATTAATCGATATATTTCGGCTTATTCTGGTTTAGATTCATGTATCGAAAACTAATAAAACGCTGGTTATAAAGCATATTTAAGAGCTAAACGATATTTTTATCGCGTGTCATAATACCAATGGTTGACGACCTCTGTCCGTTACGTCACCGAATCTAATCACTTAATTTAATGTAGGTGTTTTTTTTAGGTGCAATTGAATTTTTCTGTACAATTTTATTTACCGTCTAATAATATTCATGGAACGAGGACAATAAAATAAATACATGTTGTATATACGGTCATAATTTGATCTGCGATTCGGGCTCCTTAATTGAAAATTTCTTTCATTGTTTTTATTAAGTAGGATTTATTATTATTCATTCACCGTGCTTCATTAATTTATTCATTAGATGTCCATAAGCAAGGGCGCACCACTGAGAAATAAACTGCACCTAAGCGTGCGGTCTCACTCAGAGCGTAAAGCGTAACTTCATGCGCTGTAAGACTACATTTGCTGTAAAATCAAAGGTGGCCGCAGAAGCCATTAAAAATGACGCGGCGCCATCGTAAGGCGTAAAATTAATATAAAATATACCTTTATCGGGTGCATAATTGGTATTGTCTACTCTTACGCCATGACTTTATTTTATATCACCTATTGTTCTCTCAATATTAGTACCATTTAAAATTCATTTTTCGACGTGACGTAATGTTCTTAACTTTTACTGCTAATTCGCTTTTATTACTCTATATTTATAAAAAAAGATGAGTACAAAGCCATATTTCAGGCACAGATTGTATTTCAGCGATAATTTCTTCGAGCGATATAACTAAACAATTTGTCCACCAAAGCGAGAGCTGCAATCTAATTTGACTTCGGCATTTACGCTGCGCTTCGAATTTTCAGACAGCGCCTTCGTTAAAGCCATCGCGGCAACCTTTGATTATGAAGAAAGTCTCGACCCGCTACGCCAAAACGTACGTTCGTCACTGTGCCCATAGCCTGAACCCTTTTTTGTGCAGTACATGCGTTCCGCGGAAAATCGCACAAAAAAGCTATCACTTAATATGAGAACATAACATATACAATGAAACACTGGATTTTGCACGTACAGCATGTCAAAAACGTACTGTAAATTACGGTAGTACATACATAAGTACCTTTATAAAGTTTCAAAAATATATTTTAATAAATAAAAGCGGCATAACTTTGAAATCGCACAAAAAGAGGTTTGACGGGTCGTCTTAGCTGGGCGAATCTAGGCGAGGCGATCCGGCGCGGCTTTGAAAGCGGCAGAGTTTTAAAATATCAAACGGTCCTCGCCCATGCAAGTGTCATATGTAGGCGAAGCGGTCCGGTCAGGACGGCATATGTCGCAAGTCGCCTCAAGTGCGCACTCATGGCGCACGCGAATCGCTTGAAAATATGAAACGGTCCAAGCTCACCAGAGCGTTAATTGCGTCTGGCCGAGCGATGGCACATAAGACCTTTGATCAACTACGTTTTAAATTGACTGGATTCGCCTAAATTCTCTTGCCGGTTCGCGTCGCTTACCTAAGACACGGGGTGAGCGTACCTTTTCAGCGATTCTTGCTCTCCACTGATTTGATGTCCAATTCATATGCACATCTATAATACTTTAAAAATATTTTTTTTTTTTTGTAATGTTGTGACAAACGATTCACAATGATTTTTTGTAGGTGTTATGATGACCAGTGTGTCCAAAAATCAAGAAGATCATCCAAAATATGTTAAACAGGAAAACAAAAAGGGAATTCAATGGCGGAATTGCCATTTTAAAAGAGGAAAATATAGAAAGATTTAAAAATTCAAAATCCGCGTGGACGTAGACTATTTTTAGACACAATTTTTTTAGATAATTTTTTTTTTTTTTTAATGTCAATAAAGTCAATAAACCGATGCGCTTATTATTGTTCATGTTTTACTTCAAAATGATTTATATGTCAAAATGTCTAGGTAATAGGTGTGTTATTACACAGAATCAAGTTCATATTTATTTACCGCTTAAATAAAATAAAGGAATGCCCAACAAGTTGAAATATAAATTATTATATTAAAGATCATACCGTTAGAAATGCAATATTTAAAAGATACAACCTTTTCAAAACGATATACAGTTTGCGAAAATTATTTATTCGAATTATCGAGTGAGTAAATCATCTCAACAGCGAACCCGGTCATAAATCTAATGTGGGATAAGTATAAAAAAAAGTTCGTATGTGTAATGTGGGATAAATGTGTAATGTGGGGTAAATGTCTAACGTGGGATAAGTGTAAAAACCATTTATAAAATAATTTCTGTAGAACTAAAATACATTGTTATTTTTTTTCACCGTGTTATAATGGAGTTCTACTAAGCAAATTCCAATTCAATCAATATAAAAAATGTATTTATTAATTTTTGAAAACAGTGGTTGTTTAACGAGAAGTGAAAATAAGTCTGTTTTTTCTGAGACTAAAAAAAGACTGGCAGACAACTAATGGCCCTGTTTCCACCTATTTTTAATGTAAGATACGGAAAATATTAAAAACAATTTTTTTTAATGAGACACGACAAAAGCTCGAAACCCTCAACCTCTCAACTACGTGACAAACAATTGTATAGCCCGATAATAAAATTCGACATGTTTTTTGATTGAATATTATTATACAACACGCACGTCACTGTAAACAATGTCTACCTTAGTAAATTTCATAGATTCACACCTGAGTAAGTCATTAAATATGATTAAGTATACGCCATGTACGGGTAGGGCATACTTCACATAACATTATAACAAAATTATTACTATAAAATGTACAGCATTTGAAGCAGGTGCCAAGCAGCTAGCAATGTGAGTTATTATTTGATTTTATTAGCATTTTTATTTTTAGCTCGTGGGTGAATCTTGCGATGGGAAGATTTATTTTATTATAAATGTCTGAAAAGTTATTGAAATTTACGAGACAATCGACAATGGAAATATGACACGAACTATTGTTGTAAAAAATACAGAAACGTGTATTCAACTACGGTATGATGTGTATCTTATAAAGAAATGTAAGTGATACATACATATCGTCGGTTTAACTGAGTCAGTTTACCTTAAGGGGGTTCCCCCAAGTGATATTTTTAAACAATCTTTTTTTTTTTTGCATAGAATGATTCTTAAACACGTGTAGAATATGCTGGTGAAGTGATTTTACAATATTTGAAGTCGATGGAAAGTTATTGCAGTTAGACTACACTTGTTTCGAGGCGGGACATTGGTCACATTTTGATGCTTCGGCTTGTTACATGAGAACTTTCAATACACATGTAATTTCAATTCATGAAACAAACCAAAATTTAAGCAAGCAGCTTCAAAAGTCTTAAAACAGGAAGAAGAAAGAATTATCTATAGACCAGGCATAGCAGATTGATGGGGAGTAAAGATTTCATAGTTTAAATCGTAGTTGAACTTTCAAACACGTTTTTTTCTAACTGGCCTCCACGATATCTCAAGAACGGGTAAACCGATTGCTTTGAAATTTTAATGGTAGATTAAAAACATTTTGATCTAGGATAATGAAAAAATTCCCAGCCGTTTTGTTTTTACGTAACCAAATAGTCGAAAAAAATCATGAAATTTGAACTTTTTTTTTCAAAAGCTTGCCAATTGTTCAATTTTTCACATTTTGAAAAGATCCTAGGTCAAACGATTTTTACAGTTTTACAGATAAAAACGCCGTTAGATTTTTCCACTTTCGATAAGCCAATCAGCCGGTCGGATGGAGGCCGTTTTTTCGACATGGTGCGTTTGGAGTGGTGCAACACACATTGTGATGAAGATTTCAGTCTGAAAATATTTTGACTTACTGTTAATATGTCAATTAATATATGGTAAAATTTTAAAACTTCTACTTTGATAAGGTTCGTCAAAACAAAATCTCAAAAAAACCGGCCGTCACTTGGGGGGACCCCCAAGTGTTCAGGAGACACTAAAAGCTCAATATTTCAACTTGTAGGAGATTGGAGGAGGAGATTTTGTTGAACTGACTTAGACGATGTAAGAATTAAGCCGACGATAGTTTATGAATATCTCACGGAAACAGAACACGTCACAAAATATTTAATCATATCATTTGAGATAATTTTATTTTTAAACCTTTTAATCGCACGGGTTCGATCCATCGGACAAAGTTTTGGTTTTTTTGTGTACATTATATGCTTTTACGACAAATATAAAACAATCACTTTTTCATGAAACAGAACGTGAACACATAAGTGCAAATTAGCTGAGATGAATAGTTGAACAAAGACTCCCGTTATTTTGCAAAAAATGCCTAATTTTTTGCAAACACTTTTCAAAATTTTCTGGGATCCAAAAGGTTAATGATTATTCTTATACGGACGAGATAAGAACCGCGCTATAAATACCATCCTATATGAGACTAGGGACCCGTATAAGATTTGGGGTGAGGTTTATTTTTTGAAAAATTGCTTGAAATTAATTTATTTTGTTTATAGTATTATAAATTGTGTGTTTTTTTTATATAGTATGTATATTTTTTTTCAGTTCTGTACAAACATACGTTTATACATATGTTTGATGTATAGAAAAACATATGTTATTTGACCTTGAAAATTTTGCGTCGAGATGAAAACTGCGCTTTAGGAGTAACTGTCGCACGCTTTATAAAAGGCAGCGCAATATGAGGGTTGGCTGTATTTCCTCGTATGCCGTCGATTTTACTCGAATCTTTGATTTCATTGAATACGTCAATAGCTTTCGCCAGCCAAAAAAGAATAGTAAAATGTTAAACGTCCCAGGTTACTTTGGCGATAAAAAAAACATCAGTTGATAATGCTCGCGATGAGCGCAACCGGTCCTGATATTTATAAAACGTTGTAGAATTAGTACAAAAATTCAATGTTTTATTTATTTCACCGTGATTTCATTCCACCAAGAATTGACAGTTTGTTAACAATCGCTTATATAAAAAAAGGATATACTATACCCCGACTATAAACTCAAATAAAAAATTGTTGTCCTGATAAATATGAGGAAAAATAATAAGAGTTGTACGTCTCGATAAAGATTGAGAGCCCGTGCTGTTGAATAATACTAGTTTATAAAATATCCGTGGGTGTTTTTAATGATTACATAATTGCGATTACATCACTCATCAGTGTGATGATATATTTTGATTAATAAATATTGCGCTAATTAGTTTTGTATTATTTGAAGCGCCTCTCAGAAAATTTGGCGCCAGTATATTCAAAATCAAACATGCCCACGCCCTATGCCCATTTAAATGTAATTAACTATATATTTAATTTCGCTTTGAGTCCTCAAACACAGCCCACAGGTGGCTATCCAAGACTTCAGGGTCGTTACCTTATAACAGTGGTAGAAAACTCTTTAACCGAGACGCATTATGGCAAAGGACACCATGCCAAAAAAATCTGGATGAAGAATTGGAAGCTTGAGAGATATATACAAACGCAATTATTTGATCGAAAACAATTCAAATCAAATGGAAGTTAACCCATTAACTGGCATGAGTCATGAGTGACCAACACACGCATTGATCCATATAATAAAGCACGACAGATTAACTGACGAACAAGCATAAATATAGCAATTCACGGAATATAATTGTGTCATAATGTTGTTACATAATATACAATTATATATTTCTTGTAAGGATCCGTGGTGCAGAGATCAACGTCGTTGATTTCCTTGATGTACCTCACGGGTTCAATTCCCAGTACGAGCAGCAATTTTTTAGTCGAGATATCGGTTAAATTTAACGACATTGGTGTGTGTTTTCTAAATATTCTTTCCGATCGATCCGACTCTACGAGCGGGGAACAGAGACAGCCACAAGCTGGCCACTAGTCCTGTATTAGCCTTATCATTTCTGTCCGTACTCTCATCGTACTAAAGAGAGATTGAGCAACTGGGTAATAAGCAGTTCTCACTGAGAAAAAAAATAGATACCTCCATTAGGACGTAAGCTTCAAATTGAGAGCGGATATGTACATATGTAAAAATAAAAAAAAAACATTTGCCTCTCTCAAAAATCTTCTTCTTTTCTTCTGATAGTATTTATAATAGTCCAAGACACGCGTCGAGTAGACTCAACAGATTGCGAGCCATTATCGTGCGCGCTGTTTTGATACGAAAGTAGCGTTCGCGCAGTTCAATTTTATGCTAGGTATCCATAATGTTCGCAGAACCAGATTCTATTCGCTTATTCAAAATACGCATACGTGAGTGACGATTGTGTACGCTGTACGTCTTCATACAAAAATAACAGTGCACTTCATCGTGACTTACCTACGTGTCCGTGCATCGCTGGTTGTTTCGTTCCGAATTTAAATAGCGCAGGTGTGGCAGATTAAAGGTTGAATAAATAAAATTCGTTCGATCGATTTATGCACAAAACCTATTAAACTGAAGGAGAAAAATATAAAGGAGGTCGTAATGTATTGCTAGGCTATCGACATTGTATAGAACAATGTGACAATGAGATAACAATAGATAATAGAAAAATAATTAGCTGGTTTAATCACTCGAGACACAAAAGATATTTTACAATGGCCTATGTAGGCATGAATAAAAATTAGTTTCACATATTGTGAGCGATTTGTGTAGGTAATAAATGTACTTAGGTAACTTGAGAAAAGTAAAGTGATCATGTTGATCGAACACATATTTACCTAATTTATAATTTTGTCCGAATGTGCTTTATAGAATTTCAATATCAAATTTCAAAACGAACCGGGTTTCACCGATTAATAAATTAACCTGACAAAATTTTGTCGGAAAATGCTTCTCAAAGAGACTAAACCTTCACTAACTTCACTTCACCTCAGCTCACTTCACAAACCTTCAGAGTCACTTCGATTAACTTGCACAAAACGCCGAATAACAAAGTTCTGAAATTTTATTTTGTATTAAAAATTATCTTCCACCAAGTAATCGCCGAAACTACGACTACTTTTGAAATTTGATAACTTTGATATTCGGCGTATTGTGTAAGTAACATGAAGTGACACGTGTTTCGTCACTTTGAGAAGCATATATATTCAGACTGACTATCGTAAAGTTAATTTATTAATAAAGTTAAAATTGATTCTACTTCTAATTTTATACATTAATAAATGGCTGGATACAAACAATAATAGTCAGGGTTTTTTTTTTTCAAAAAAGGTGCCGGAACTTACTTCATGTCATGCTTTTTACTAAATAAAATTATTTTCAAATATCATTTCGAGCACAAAAAAAACATATTTTTAGATATTTTTTTTTATTTTAGACAAATTATATCTAAATCTAATTTGAATTATTTGAATTTTGTACTTTTCCATGAGTTGTGTCGCTAACGACCCTGGTTTCGCTTTTCGGCATCTTCAGGCATTTCGGATGTACTTGAACTGACGCGTAGTAAACAGTTTGTATCGTTTATATACAAAAATATAAGTAGATCACGTTAAATGGCTACTATTAATTAAAATGTAAATTAGCCATAATCCTTAATTAATCTAAATCTCAGTTAAATAGTACAGATTACGCTGACACCACAAATAGTAGAGTTGTGTTTGAGGTGGTAAATCTCATATGAAATAAATTTTACAGTTGTGAACCACCAATTTATTAAACGTTAAACTTTATGCCTGTTTTCATGTGTTGACACTGAAGTGTGTTCACGAATTAACCCTGAAAAAATGTAACATACAATAAACTGTAACACAATTATTATTGTACTTATAAAGCAGGAAGTGCATCCGTAGCGAAACGGAAATGTGCAGAGTAGTGACATCTGACAGGGAGACTCAAATGCTGATATCCGCACTGGAGCCTTTTATTATAGAATACAACCTGGAATTTAAAACTTTTACAAATAAAGAGTAATCTAATCTTCTTTTGTGTGTACCTTTTCTAAGCTTACAAACTGACGCTCATATATATTTTTTAAATGGTTTGCTTTTATCTGAAAAAAAAGATTCAACTATTTTTGCAAGAGTTCTTTCCTATTCATTGGATTTTAAAACACTTCTATAACATGGACTTTCAATTCAGATGTTCGCAATACCAACGGAGTGCCAGTCTTATGATTTTTTGGCTGTCCGTAGTACGGAAAAATTGTTAAATCTTTTTTTGTACTCCGGCCGCCACTGCTCGTCACTCTGCAAATTGTCCATTGTTAAAATTCGGGTATATTGTTTAACCCTTTGCACTCACAGTTTTTGGGTATTTATTAGCATGATAAAACGAAATACCGAAAAATATACCACATTGTGACATTTACAAACTTTAACTAAGGCAAACAATCCAATTAATAAGGATAATTTAAAATTAATGAAAAGTAATTGTCCAACTAAGTTTTACAGTGACATAAGAGTTAATGAATATTCAAGTGGTCTGATTTTGAAGAGATTGAAGATTGCAACACCGAACTGATACAAAAAATAGTAAGCAAAAAGAAAACAGCCGAGAGTTCGCAATATCGGACGAGTAAATCATTCAGGTATTTTGTATAACATGATGCTATACAAATACATAAATCATAATCAAAAAAGAAAGATTTTCATAACTTCTTTTATTTGAATCAATACATGGCATCAAAAGGCAAGTTGTCAATTTTGATCAGATAATCTCAACTGCAGGAAGCCTCTTCAGAATAACCCCTTGTATCCCAAACCATTTTGGAAAATGTCGCAAAAAACGGTCGACTTCATTTATTTTTATCTCAGCTAATATTAACTTACCAGTGCTATTTGTTCGTAATGTCATTTTATTATTAATAGTGGAAGAATAGTTGTTTTATCGGTTGTAAAATCATATAAATGAAGAAAACACACTGGAGTCTTTGGGATTTTTCGCATATATTTATGATGTCGATAGATAAAAGGTCTAATGCTTGCTGGATTTAATATAACGTTATTTCACATTTTAAAATCCAAAAACAAAAAAATCTGAATGCCAGCATCCTGGCTTTGGTGATACCGAGGTAGGTAGATAGGTAGTATTTCTTGAAGCATAATTCTAATCTCTACGATGTGATTATCATGCACAAACTTTTTCCCCTCAATCTGTTCGATAAGAGAGAGAGAGATTGAGCGCTTTCCGTCTTATTTTTTTAATAATAACAATTTCAGAACAGATCTCTTATTAAGAATTCAATTTCGAGCGACATTGGTTAAGAAATTACATTTCATCTAGAGGTTACAGTAAACGACACTAAAATGAATACTCTGCCAACTTAAGTTATAACGTTCAGTTGCACAGATAGCTTATTTGAAATCGTGAGAAACATCTGCCTTCCGAGTAATATATACATCGTATTTTATTTTTTTATGAGCCCGTTTGAAATAATAATGGCGTCTATTGTTGGCTGTTCACATCACCTGCCATCAAACACCGGATGTCAGTTGCCCTACCTGAGCAGTGGATACACTTGTCTGCATTATGTCGACTGAATTGTTTGCATTCTGTTCAACTCGCCGGTAAGCAAGCTGCACTTTTCAGAGCCACCGACCATTTTATTAGACGAATTGGCAATACAACTTCATTACAATTAGTTTTCTGTGAGATGTCAATCGATCAGACATACAATGGGATGACTTAGATATCGATAGTTTTGCGTTTCATTTTTTTTAATCCGTTCATATTGCAAATAATACAAAAGTCCTGTGTCACAAATAATGGCTCGTGTTTCGCCTCTTTAATAATCATCTTCAGCCTTACTTCACTAAGTTACTTCAGTAATAAGTTACCACCGAATACATCGAAAGTATAGACACATAATTATTATACTTCAGTGTTAAAAAAGAGAGAGAGAACTTTTCAATGCCAAAGATTGAATTAAATCATTAGATAACAGCGGTATTTATAAACCTGCATGCGACAACTGTCTCTTCATATATATTGGGCAGACAATGGAAATGTTTGTAACAAAATAACATTTCAGAATTGACAAATTAATGACCACATCAAAGTAAACTGTTATTTTTTCATTAAATAATACATAATAAATATTATAAAATATTAAGACAATTTTTGTACTCATTCCATATTAACTGTATTAAGATCATGACCGGTTTCGCTCACCGCGATAATTTTGCACTGATAATCTTCCGAGAACATAATAAAGATTTTAAAATGAATTGTAATCAATTTCGTGTAGTTCCTCGTTCAAGTTTTGTTTCAAGCTTTCCCATCCTCAAACACAAGTTTTCTTATTTTACATTTCCCCCACTCCAATCACGTTTTAATTCACGTGTGTAGACAATTTAACTGATTACAATCAATGATTACGTTTTATATAAATAAATCGTTTCTTAATTGGGAAAAATTTGTAAAAAAAATCCTAACAACTTTAGCAATTTGTTGTTGTTTGTTGATTTGATCGATCATATTGTTTTCTTTTGATGTATGAATTAATCGTATTATGGAATCGTTTTAAGATTAAACATAGCCTGCGGCGCTTGGTTTTCGAATATTGCACCACCCACCAAGGTTGCGTTCGCTTCCAATACTTCGAATGCTCAACGAAGTATAAAAATTGTCGGCTGCATTTAATACCGTATCTTTAGAATAAAAAATAACTAGACTGTAAAAATTAACGTCAGCCATCGATATATTTTTTACCCATTGAATAAACAATTTCTTTTGCAGATTCAAAAAAGTAAGTGTCGCGTATTATGTGAGAAAAAATCTCAGACGATACAAAGGTCGTCGTAATCTTGTTGGAAAAACGTGAATTTCATGAACACTGTCAATGAATGCATTGTTGGTAAAGGTAAAAAAAAGTGGTTCGTTATTCACACCGCCACAAATACATGCCCAATCAATTAAGATATTACTTTCATTGACCGAGCCCCGAAAGAAGATCGATGGTGATAAGTGTTCTTTTTTTAAATCTACAAATGGTAGAGTGACATCTGTAACTAATTAATGACAGCTTTTTATTATTCGTGTGATTTATGAAATTTACCTAGCTTTAACTTTAACCGCTTCAGTACCGAAAAAAATGATCGCATTGTTCACATCTACCGCCCCCGACTTCTAAATAATCCTTTTTCCAACAAGATTGATTGATGACAGAAGAACCATTGTTTTTAGAGACAGTGTATAGATGTCACTAGCTATGAAAAGATAAAATATCATAAGAATTCTTACGGGAAGGCTTTTTATATATTTTGAAATATTTGCGACGGTATTCGCGGCGGCCAGTGGCCTTACGGTACTGAAGTGGTTAAAATTGTCTCAGATATTCAAGGCATATGCCATTATGCCATATGATACTATTCAACTAACCCGTTTACTATATGCTGCCGTTCTAAGCAAAAGGCAGTAAGTGACTGACAAACTTTTGAGAAAAATGACATAATGTGTTTTTAGAAGTTTTATTTTTATAAATTTATAAAACGCGGTTGATTCGAAAATGAAATAATTTCTTTGAAAACAAGCAGTTAGCATAAAGCTGCACAGACTACCTCTTGGCTAAGAAAACTTGAGTTTCTGCCTTTTTGTTAAGAAATTCTTATTCTTTTAGCAGATGTCCATTTTTCACAAAGAATTTATAAGTTGTTTTAGTTATCATACTGCTTTAAAAGAGTCTCAATCATATTTTTCAAACATACAGTCAAACCCATTTTTGTGCGATTTTTTTTAGTGAGATTTCAAAGTTATGCGGTTTTTTTTAAATGCAATTTTTGATTTATCTAAATATACTTTTGAGACTATTTTAACGTACATACGTATGTCATAACGTATTCTCAAATGCATGGCGCATTGGCGCTTGCTGTAATGCCATGTATTTTTAATAGTTTTTTGCCAATAAATAAATAAATAACGCAATTAATAGCGCGTTGTTCACATACTTAACGAGCAAATTCCAGTGTTTCACATGTATGTATATAACAATTTGACCTTGAAACATGCGTCCTTGGAAATGTTATGTTCCCATATGAAGTCATCGCTTTTTTGTGCGATTTTCTGCGGAACGGATCTACTGCACAAAAAAAGGTTTAGGTGTATTTAACAAATGGCATTAATAACTCAATTCCAGAATTTTTGCGAGTTACTGTCTTCTTCCTTGGAACGGCAGTATAGAGCGGATAAAGAAGAACTAGTGATGTCCATAATTAGTGAAAAATCCAGAAAAGTTCGACTCTGACTCCGACATTTACCAAAAACACGACTCCGACTCCGACTAAAAAGGTTTAATATCGTGACCTTTTTTGCTTACTTTTCCTTTTAATGTGCATTCATTTAAATATCAACCCTAACAATCCGGCCAATAGCCAAATTTGACGTATTAAATGCAAAAATAGAAAGTTCAAACTTTTCAAAATTTCCGACTCCTAGTACGACTCCGGCCAAATCGCCGCGACGACTCCACAGCCCTGGAAAAATCTCACAAACTATGCTTTTTATTTTATAATTTATGTCTTTCTACCAATAATTATTGGTAGCATTGTAAAACGTAAAAGTATAGTAATTATAATGTGTCTGCTATTACTATCATGACAATAATTCGCCCCGGCATTGGGTACAAACAATATAATTATTACTCATAAAATAGCTCACTCGTTATCGATCGCGCTACAAAACCGCTCTCTGTGAGGAGTTCAGGTATAATGAGAAAAGTTAAAATTAAAATTGTTTATTCCCCTGATGCCGATTTATGCTTTCATTTTTACTTTCCTTTTCAAACTTACATATATCAGCCATATCCACGTCTCCAATAATTACTTACACATTGCATTAAAAAAGTGAATGTCGTTCGATTTAAAATTCAAATAAATGCGTTGTTCTATGTTACAGTTGGGAGAATAAACTTTAAGGGATTGTTTCTAGGGATACCAACTATTCGGATATCGAATAGTAAAACTTAAGCTATCCGGATATATCCGGATAATTTTGACTTGGCTAAAATGTATTAAAATTATGATTTAATAAACATATTTTACTAAAGAAGAAATTGCCAGTTGGTTTTGAATGGCAACATGAGACATTCTCACTTATATAAATTTTATAATTATTTAAGATTAAATCATTTCCAACTTTTGTAAAATCTTAGATAGAAACAAAACATTTAAATACACATTTCAATACCGTTCCTTTGTATTACAATATTTTAAATTTGCAGCTGCATAATGAATGAAATTACGGCAATAAAGGAGTCCTAGCCGGTTCGTTAAAATAAGGTATTATGATAAGATATTGATAGCACCCGTGTTAATCTTTGTAATCTTTCCTCGATAGCGAATCCCAAATATCCGGATAGTATTCAAAAATAAAATCGGCCGAATATATCCGGATATCGAATATTCGAATATCCGAATTGGAAACCATAATTGTTACCCTACCTTCATTATATTGAAAAGAATGTCGGAAAATTCCAGCATACTGTTCGATACGTGCAAATAAAAACTGATGGACGTAAAAACACGTTTGTTTCATCCGCCTTTTCTCATCTTGGGAGAGTTTTGTATGTAGACTAAATGGATTTATTTTATAGAACGTATGTACAATAAAACTACAGCACTATCCAAATACATTTCTTTGTTTTGCGAATTATCCTTCCCAATTATTTTGCTAATAACTAAGCCTATTTACAAATCTCATCTTAGTCAATTTTTGGTGAAAACGAATTACAATCAAATAAGCAAAACTCATCTTATTTTTAAAAATTAAGGGCTGCTTTTGCTCATCGCTAGCATTATCAACAGATGAAATATTAATATAAACAGAGTTATTGACATATAATTGAGTAATGCTAATAACAAGGTAACCAAAATATGAAGTTAAATAAAAAAAAGATATGATTGTCTGCCCTTTCTTGTATAAATTGGATACCTTGTCATTAGTCTTATATAATTTTATATTAATATGAGCGACGAGCGAAACGGGTGCTGATCCTTAAATTATTTTTATTTTTATAAAAATAATTAAATCCACTCAAGTAATACATAATTTCAAAAGTTGTATTTTTCATCATAGGATTTAAAAAATATCACTTTCTCTGAAATGGGAAATTGACTGACTGAAGTGGAATACTAACATTAACATTTGTTTTGATTTTTTTTTGAAATAACTTTCATCAGTGTGTTTTATTAGATTTATTTATTTAAAATAATGCTTTTCCGCCAAGGAATGACATTTGACACCTTAAAAGTAAAGTGTAAGAAAGTAGGTTAGAATTGAACCAGACTTACAAGAGTACACCGAACAGATTGTATTTAAATTTTTATTAGACGTAATTTTCTAATTTCTTGAAGGTCGTGATGTCCGATTAACATCTTGAAAGTAATCGCGTCTCTATAGAAACGATTTATTGAAGTGAGTTAATAAAATGTTACATTACACTTTCTTCTGACAGCTCGCAAAATTTATGCAAGAAAAAAGACACGCCTCTATTTATTCCGATTGTCATGGCACCGGCTTGTTTCTGTACCCCTGGGAATCGAAAGTTTCCGTCAGTCGGCTGCATAGAAATTCCGACGTACATATGTTGTCAGTAGGGATTCCAACTCGGATATTCGAATATTCGACATCCGGATATATTCGGCCGATTTAAGCTATTCGATATTTGGTTATTTGAGAAAATATCCGGATAGTATTCGAAATAATTTTTGATGAAATATTTTACAAAATCGAGGATAGATCACATCACAATTGCCACAAATTTAAAGAATAATTATGAATATCCCAGTTAGTGTTTTTTTTGCCTTTGCCCAACTCGGGTGCTATCAATATCTTATCATAATACTTGGTATTTTAACGAGTCGGCTAGTACTGGGGTCTAAAAGAAACCTTTATTGCCGTGATTTCATTCATTAAAGAAATACCGTTCGAGTAATCCTAGGCAGCTGCAAATTTTAAATATTGTAAAACAATGGAACCGTATTTGAAATGAAATTGTCTCTATCTAAGATTTTACAGAAGTGGGAGAAGATTTAGTCTTTAATTATTATAAAATGTATATAAGTGAACAAGGAAACGTTGATAATGCAACATCTCTATTTGCGTGCGAGATAAACGATTATTTATCATATACTAAGACAGGGGTCGGCAAACTACGGCCCGCGGGCCAAATCAGGCCCGCCGCCTGTTTTCAATCCGGCCCACGAGTTAATATTTGTTCACATGATTTTTTTACATGAAACAAAATTAAAAATTAATAAGAAATGTGTGCTTTAACCGTTAAAGCTCATCTCATCTCAATTTCCAAAAAAAATTGCAATGAACATTTTTTCTGAACTTAAATTTCAATTACAACAACGTTTCCTGATCTTGATACGAGTGATAAGGATATTTCGCTATTTCAAAATCTTTTTAACTGCAGAATTGAAGAGCTTCCATCAGAGCTTTAATTAGAAGTTATTGATTTACAAAATAATGATGAATTGAAAATGATCTTTAAAGAAATGGATTTAATTCAATTTTATAAATAACTTTCAAATAATGAATACAGTCAATTTAAGTCATTTGCACGAGGTTTTATTTCCATATTTGGAAGTACATATCATTGTGATAGAACATTTTCAAAAATGAAATATGTAAAATCACAATACAGATCATTATTAACAGATGACCATTTAGAAACCATTTTAATGATAGGAAGTACAAACATTGAAATAAATCATGATGATATTTTATCCGAGAAAAAAAATATAAATATCTTTCTTTTTGGTACCTGGCCCGCCAAGTCAAAAAAAATCAGATTTGGCCCTTTCCCAAAAAAAGTTTGCCGACCCCTGTACTGAGAAATCGTGACCACTGTCGGCTTGTAAAAGCAACTGGCAATTTCTTGTTTATTAAAATATGTTTTTTAAATTATAATTTTGTTGATAATTCTAATACTATTGTACCAAATTTTAGTCATGTCAAAACTATCCGGATGGCATAAGTTTTACTATTCGATATCCGAATAGTTGATAACGACGAATAGTTGGAATCCCTAGTTGTCAGGTAAAATTATGTCGATAGCGACTATGCTTATCGGGAGAACATCGCGTAAATACCGTCATTAATGGATATCGATATGAAATTTATCTCAATGTCGACAATAACGGACGCTAATTGGTTGATTGTTTTATAGCAGGTTAAACGAGAGCATCGGAAAATATCGTCGTTTCCCTCACAATATCACCTATGTATGTGGATAAAAGAACATCAGGATATAATCAATAAAAATAAAGAAAATTATTGATTGAATTGGCATTTACTTGGTAGAACTCCATTATTCTCAGTTATTTCTGACGATGGCGTAAGCCGAAATAGATATCAACTATATATAAAATAATTTCTTTAGAACATTGTACATTTGCTGACTATTTTTCCTTGATTTTTTCACATAAGATGTATTGTGCTAGATCAGTGATAAACAACCTTTTTGTAAGAAGGGCCAGATAATCAATTCTCAGATAGTTCGAGGGTTGCGTGGGTAAAAGAGATTAAATTATCTATATTTTAAGTATATGTATATAAAATTTTATTATTTTATATTGTTCTTCCTTCGTCTGTAAAAAGTTCTGAAGAAAAAAAGCTTAAAAAAGGGCCGCATGCAATGTCATTGCAGGCCGCAGGATGTGCATCACTGTGCTAGATAAATAAAACCAATGCCATGCTCGGAAAAAAAGTTCATTTATGTACATGAAATGCCTGAAGATGCCGAAAGGCAAAAGCCGAGAGTTTAGCGAGTGAGACTCGTGGAAAAGTACAAAATTCAAACGATTTAAATTAAATATATTTGTGGTAATTAATTTAATTGAAATATAGAAAAACGTCGTATAATTTATGAACATACGGCGCAAAAAAAACTGTTCCAAATTTAAAAAAATAAATATGTTACATTCGAAAAGTTTTCTTTCCAAATAATGCGAACGATTCGATATAAATAGATGTGAGTGCTCCACCTTGAAATCGTTTCTTCCTTACGTGTAAGATCCGCTTTTGTCTTAAATGGCTGTGCAAAGCACATCTTAAAAGGAGTGTCAAACTGAAATACCAAATAAGCCACCATTAGCACTACATTATTTAATTAAATAGTGATTTGCATAGATATGTTTATATTCTATGGACCGACTCACCTTGGGAGAACACTGTATCTTTCGTATGATAATTTTTAACGGAATCAAATCATCGGTATTCCGTGATATGTTTCTACTTGACCCCTTAAGCGCAAGTAACGTGCAGTAGTTAAATATATATGGCAAAAGTGTAGGAATTTCAAATATTCGAATATCGAATATTAGAATCTGTCATTATTCGAACAGAGACGAAAAGCGAGGCGTATTATTAAATTTATTGACACATACTAATTGTAAACATTTGTCTTTTGATTATTATAACGGTATTTTAATAAACCAAATAGAGTCTGTTAAGATAGAAGCGATGGATTAATATATATTAAAACTAAGAACCAATGATATTGGGTTATTTAATAAAAAAAATCGATTGGTATATAGGTGGTAGGGCCCCCAATCCCGGAACCGTATTATGATTGATGATGATTTCAAGTGTTAGATAGAATTTTTCAATTATTTGTTACATGAAGGTGCTTGATGTTATTTCAGCATAAATTTTGATGCATTTCAATTTTACACTTTTCTATTAGTTTTGTCAGTTATGACCCGGGTTTCGTTTTTCGACATCTTCAGGCATTAGAGTGCGCGAAATATCAAGTTCTTGAAGGCGAAACCCTGGTACAAAATTCAAATTTCGTAAATGTTTGAATACTTTTATTCATACGATTTTTTTTTTTTTAAATATTTTTATATCAAGAAAGGAGGAAATTAAATGGCGCGTACGTTCTAAGGCAGTGGTTCTCACGTGCTCACCAAGAGCTTCATAGAAAATATTGATTTCACAAAAAAATGATGTTTTACAAGTTAATTTTGACACAAAGGTTCTGAAATTATTATATTTCCAACGCAATTAATACCAATAGTAAATTAACAATCATTTGTGGGGACATTTGACATACCTCAAGCACACCAGTCTCAAAACAAAAAAAAATGGTGCGGCCACAGTGCAATTTTGAGAAACACTGTTCTAAGGGGTTAGATAAGAATGTCACAACAGAGAATATGGCAAAATTATTACATTAGTTTGATTACATAAGTATATAACAATGCTAGTTACGAAACCCGTGCATTTATAATTACCCATATGATATTCCAACATAATGGTTACAGCGCTGTTACATTATCACTGTTCAAATTGTTACTTATGTAACTATTTGCGACATCATAAAACCATCTTTGCGATCTTATTATCTTTATTTATTGTATTAAATAGAATTCTGATACTAAATACAGAAAAACTGCGGCGGTATCTTATAGTATAAACAAATGAATTTGTGATTTCACTTGCAACACAAAACGTGGAATAATAAAGATTTTATTCCCGGATCCCGTTTTCATACCATTTTGGAGCAGAATTTACGCCTTAAAATTCAAATTTGAGCTGGCATTTAATCTGTCATCCATTTTAATCGAATGGAACACATTTGAATCATTTAGTCGATGTTCATTTGTTTTTTTATATTTGACAGAACAGTTTACATCGAAAAAATTATTGTATTCTTCTCCGTCGTAACTGGAACAAAAAAGTTTAATGCAGTGGCTTCAAAGATAACGAATATTGTTTTCTGTACTCAAAACGACACAAAAAAAGAATAGAATTTAATATGTGTCATTGAGAATGTTCTTGTTTCTCAGTGTATCTTTTTATTCGCGAAAAACTGTTGTCATGATTTCAATTCGAAGTTTTCAAAAATGTTGATTCTCGGAACAGCCGCAAGCTTAAAATTATATAAATTGATATTCTTTTGAAATCGGTTGACTAACCTGATGTATAAATTCATAGTCTAAATATCTCGAGGAATTCGTGTGTTCGAAAATGCAATGCACTTCCGAATATTGTGAAAGTTTTTAATGAATAATCAAATTACCGCCTGTCATTTGTCATTCGCAAAATGCATATTGATGTCAGTCACGGTTAGATTAATAATGCTGCACAATTTCAGGTGGTTTGATTTCGTTAAGAATTTGGGATTAAGAAACCGTCTAAATTGAGTGAAGGGCGTGATTTGAACTGTTGCGGATGCCTCAGGATATCCCGAGGATGCCCCATGGTTCTTCGCACTGGAATACCACTTCTAAGCGGACTTGGGAGGATAAATATAAATAGGAAAGGTAAGGAAAAAAACCTGACGAAATTAAACTTATTTAGTCAGAGTCAAATTTTTGGTCAATGTCGTGTTTTTTAATGACTCCACAGACCTGGTTTAAAGCCTGGTTCAGTTTTGCGTGAATAAATCCAAGAGTGTGAAAGCAGGCACAGGTGATATTTTCCATGGTCGTTATGGATGTGGAAAAACCAATTGTTTTGAAGGTATTTCAGTATGTCTTTGAAATGACTTCTTGATGCATGGAAACAGAACGAAGAGAAAATGTTTTCTGAAAAACCTTCTGACGACTTAAAAAGAAGATTTAGTTCCATCAATTTAAAACAGATTTACTGTCCATTTTTTTTTTTTGAAACCTAAAACATTTATTGTATTTTTTTTTTCTTTGTTTTCCATACTATAAGATGAGATCGGCTATAAATACAGACTGACCACGCTACTTATGCACTCGAAAGAGTGGCGCTGTGAGAATATCCTGAATGACGCCCACAAAAAAAGATAGCCAGAGTTCGAGCCTTTTTAAATCCCTAATTTGATAAAGACTGAACGCGTGGGCGGTAGGTGGATTCTTATGTCAGAGGGGAGAAAATTTAATATCAACGGCTGCCGTACACTCGAGTGAACTGTTAAAGAAGTCAGAGTGTAGCTCTACTAGCTGTCGAATTTTTAACCATTCCCGATGTATACAATAAGTGGGAGACATTGTCATGTATTACATACGGGGCTTATCAATTACCATAGAAATTACGCAAAAATTTGTGCACACCGTAAGCAATGGGTTAAAACTGAGCTCTAGGTGAGAATATGAATAGAATGTTTTGATTTCATTCAAAAAAAATCACCAAATATTTTAAATGTACTCAATTATTGTCGAATTGGCAGAACTATTTAATACAGTGATATGTAAGTTTGTTTCGTTTTTTTAGTACCAACTGTGAAAGGCTGAGTAAACACTTGTTTGCTTTTATCAAAGATAAACAAATATTTGATGTTTTGGCATACTTTTGAAATACTTTTGTGACGGCATTCTTTTACAATGATTTTTTTTATTTCGTGTGTGTAGTTTTGACGTAAATATATTACATCATTTTATAACAAAATAGTTCCGGGGTAGCTACGTTATTATATTATTTTGTGCCACAAAAAAGCAGTTTTGAGAGTGATAATATCATCCTATTGATGTTCAAGTACGTGGTTTTAAGTATTGCATTTGATAAACCAACGTTCATATTTTGTATAATATATAGCTGGAATGGAATTTTAAATCCGTTTGAATTGCATTTAAAAATATCTCTACTTCTTTAAATGTTAAATAATCATTAAGACTTTCGACTGAAGGTGCTTGATGAAATCGTTTGAAATTTGTACTTTTCCATGAGTTTTGTCGCCAACGGTAAGGGTTTTGCCTTTCGCAATCTTCAGGCATTTCAAGTGCACGGATGTACTTGAACTGACAAGTCAGTTAATAAAATATATAGTACACGGTGTGAAGTGTAAAAACTTAAAAGTTGAAATGGCTTGTTAAAGTTGAAGCGGGTTATGAGTTTTATCGAGCATTGATTTTCAAATCCGTTTTTTGAAAAAACATTTCTTTTTACCCAAACCTCATGATGTGTTGATAGTGGGCTTGGCTATCGACTGGTCGCCTCCTTGCATACTCATGGCTTAATTAAAACGTGAGGTTTAGGGGTTGGTACATATTAGGGTTGGTGTAGTATATATTGTCAACTAATTTCAGTTTTAAAAGGATACAGTTAGACAGGTTTAACTTCAAACTTAACGTCGCATAAAGTTATTTTATAAATTGTTTTATATATTATATATTTTATATAAATACATATTATTTATATATTAGTTGTTTTATATATCTTATATATAAAACCGAAACGGCGTATGTATGTATGTCTGTAATTCCCTTTTGCATTGTTGGTCATTAAGTTGCCATAAAAACGAATATGAAAGAAAATATTTTTGAATTTTTATCGGCGAAGACATTTAGTCAAAATGTAATAAATTAGTCTTCTACCAATTTTTTCCCGGTTTTTATTAATATAATAATGTTTATTATTTACGTGAAGGTATTATTTGACATTTATTTGATAGCAAATTAGATTTTTTCCTTGAATTTGGACATTTTAATGGGCGAGAATGGGGCGGGGCTGTCATCAAATTAAATAAAGTTTGTGATTTTATTTTAACTCTATTTTGGATGTTGAATTTTGTGATATAATTATGTCGAATGATATAACATTAAATAATTATTGGTCGCTTAGTCCGAGCGACGCTGGGTAGCAATACTAGTTATATATAAAGAATCAAAACCAAAATACGATAACATATTTAATTCTTCTAAAATAAAATAATAAATAACAATAACAAATAAAAACAACAAAAAAATATCAAGAACAATATTCCTTATCTTTTGCGTAGATATTAATAAAACTATCAATTGAAAAATCCATCATTGTTTCATAAAATGTCTTCGATTAAATCGTAAAAACAAAGTTGATAAGAAACATTGTCAAAGAAATCGAAAACAAATGGCAGGTAACTATCGTTACTGTATACCAGATTAGATGGTAATTTATGTAACGAATAGTTTTATTATTTGGTAGCAAACAGAAGATAAGGAATTAAACGAATTATATGAATATGTATCACCTGTTGGAAGCAACAATATGAGGCGTGGGAACGAAAACCTCGACGGAATTTGTCGTAATAGAAGACACACAAAGTTTTTGATAACTTTATCGGTAAATATTGACAGAACGCACGTCAGTTCTTTACGCAAACACTTCACATATGTCACAACAACTAAGAAAACACTACAATAAGTCCAATGACAGCCGTTTTATCACAATGATTTTGATATCAATTCAAGAATGTTTGGATTCGCGTAGACCTTGCGGTATGTGGACAGCGCCGTTCTGTATATACGGTGTTATACCTGGCCCGGCGAACTTTATCCACAAATAAAAGCAATCACGCTCCTAACAAACTGCTTCGCGGAACAGAATGTCCGCTTTGAAAGTGGACGCGAGTTCGGAAAGTGGGGACTCACGATTGTTTGCAGGTACCTATGTATGATAGTTGAACTTCAGGTGTATTCGGCGGCGCTCTGGCGGCGGTTCTGTCAACTACGCGAGCGCGCATTTTGAATCGAAGAATTCCGATTATTATAATACACAATATTAGTTGGCCATCTTCGCTCCATGTTTTAGTCGCAAATTAAGCTTAATATTTATATTATTCTAGTACGACTAGCGGTTATCTAATAATTCACGATACGCCCCATTTTTATGAACAGGGAATTTGAACAGGGCTGTAGCGAGGTCCTCTGGCGCCCAGGGTAAGGAGAAGATTTTGTTCTCTCCCCCCTCCCCCAACGCACAAAACCTCCAACCCGCAAAACTAAAAAAAAAGCATGGATTTTTGTCAAGTTAATTGAATGAGCAGCGATGGGTTTATATATACACAGTAAAACCACGATTCTACGTTGTTCAAGAGACCGTAAAAAACATACGATAAATGCTGGAAACGATGAATGCGGGAAAGTTTTAAAAATGAAAAAAAAAAAATTGAAAAACTTATTTATTTATTAGAATTTCTTATTATACCTATAACATTCATTTTTTTTAAAAAGCCCTTAACACTTCGTTGCTTCACAGATTCATCTATATCCTTGAAGTAGAAATATATTTATATTTTTTCGAAGGCCAACAACGCTGCTGTAAATGTCTTTCCATGGTTCATTATTGCGTTTTTCGCTATCTTCTACAGAAGACACAGATGCTCAGTAATTACCGGAAACATTATGACAATGAATCGTAAACAGTTGTACACTTGCAGTCCCAGTTTTTTTTTACGAATCGATTGGATGGGGTCGGATGTGCTTTTAAGAAATATTCAACAAAAACGGTCAATCGGGATCATATTTGTGACGGGACCATAATTGTTAGACGATAAATCGAGGAAATGGAGAAATCGGGGAACGGTTAAAGCGGGAATTTTTAACATTGTTCTTATCGGTGTTTCGCTGGGACTATATAAAATGAACGCACCACGCGGGAAAACGTATAATGCGAGAACGTAAGATCGGGGTTCCACTGTACCCAACATTTGTTTTCATACACATAATGACAGCTTGCACACCATTATATTTAAAATACTAAATATGTACTAAAAACGTAAACACCGTTGATGCAGATTGTAGAAGAATGACTATAAACGAATTTATTAAACGCAATTACAACTACGATCGCGAATCCAATAACAGATGGAACCCTTTCAAGGACAAACGCGTGAAATTAAAAAAAAACCGTTTATGTGTAATGATTAATGATCTTTGAGGCGATACATGTGTAATCAAGAACAATATCGGCACGTGCCGGTGCCTGCGATTCTTCAACTGATTGCATTCAATCAAACATCATCCATGTTTACATTTCGATTTTGCTTCAGTTTCAATACCAAATATCTGAATTTAATTTTTTTATTTTTTTAAATCTTTGTTAGCGCCTAAGGCGACCGCACTATTCGCCAGCCCCTAGATACGGCCCTGAATTCATCACAAGAATCCATGGTTGAAAATGTCATTTTATAAAACGGTCAAAACCAGTGAGCACCGAAACCATGGTTTGCAGACGTTTGGTTAAATCCCCGAATAATTTATTATAATATCAATGATAAAAAAAACTGCAACTTTTTTCATCCATGATGCGGCCATGATTTCAAGTCATGCCCCAGTGTGGTAACTAGGAATCCCAAATATACGAATATTGAATATTCAAAACAAATAACATTCGAATATTCGAATGGTACAATGTATGAATTTCACCATTGTTTTTTTATCATATTTTTTGCCAGACATGTCTTCGGTAACTAATATGATGTTTAATTAACCAAAATAATTTGTATAAATATATATTGCGACGCCGTATACCATTTTTTATTAAACCTGTTGCTCAATATAATTATAATATCATATATTATTACTATGAAATTTTGCAATTATGCGAATATCCGAATATCAAGAAAAGTATATTCGAATATTCGATTTGAATCTCTTAGTAAATCTAATTCAAGATCATCAGCAATCGTCGAAGACGACGGAATCCATTTCTCTGCATGTATACTTGGTGAATTTAAAGTAGAACTGCAAAAGTATTTAATCTTTAAATGAATCACGTAATCAATTGTTTTTCAATTTAATTGGTATATTAAAACAACACCTAAAATTCGGGGAGAAAAAAGATCCACTCCATACGTCCCATATGAGATGTTCAAGTGTTCTCTATGGTTGTTGTATTTAAAAAAAAACAATTTTGATAATTATACGACCATACATAATAATGCAAAATATGTATGTATAAATTACACTGATCAATGATGCTTTTAACAACACAAAAAAATTAAGGAAGCAGAACGGCGATTATTTTTTTAAGATTTATGGAGGCTATGATAAACAAAAGATTGAGAGGCACTTTTTTATGTATGTATATGTTACAGTGAAACTGTCTTCTCAGTGAAAATATATTCTTCTCCAAGCTGTCATTGAAATTAAATTTGACAGCCATATCTTCAGCCCTATGTTTGTCTGTTGTTTTCTTTGGTTCTCTTTTCATGAAAGGGACTACTTGCTGATTTTGTTTCATTGAAGCAAACCAAAATTATAGGCCGGCAAATCATCGACTTGGGCCAATAATTTGAATGATCGTGACCAGTGAAATCATGTTGTCATACAAATCTATTACTTGATACATTTTCACTGAGAATATCAGTTTCACTGTAACATATATGTACATTAATATATGTGTTTAAAATGATAATAAAAATAGAAAATATCCAATATGGAGAATATACAAATTTATAAAGATATCCACAATTATTATTAAATATTTTAATTAACCGCATTATGAATATTTTTCTTCTTCGATTGCATTGAAAACATTGATGTTGTGTTATAGTGATAATAATTATTTGTGCAGATAAAAATAATTATTTCTTATTTGACCTTTGGTGGCAAGAAGTCGTATGATTATTATATTCATTTATTAATTTTAAATGTGTTTTCTCCGAACATCACCAATGACATATAAAAAATAGATAACCCTTTCCATGCCTGCTGCATCTTAATAAATTAGGAAAAAATACGGAATATCCCAACAATGGATGACATTCGCAAGCCGCAAAGAAACAGAACTTTAATGAATGGTAAGGAAAAATAATCGAACATTACTATAAATTTTATTAGTAATTAACAAAATAAACTATATGTGGATTGTTAAGTCACTCGATTAATGATTTTGAAGCTCTGAATCATCAAATTTATTAATATAAGAATATAACATACAATTGCCTTATTTTTTAACGATGACAGCGCTGTCACAAAAATACGTAAACAATATGTTTCTCTCGTATCCTGTTTATGGGTATTTGGAAACATTTTCTTGTGAAACACAGGTGCAGCGGTCATGGGAAAGTTTTTCCAAAACAAATCTAATGCATTTTTTGGCATGCTCGTTCCCAACATGGAGCCTATGGTCTACTCACGAGAATTGTTTTTGACGTGACAACGTCTTATAAATCGATGAACGCCCGCTGCACGCACGAAAAAACATGACTCATTGTCCCGTTTGTCGCGTTACGCCGAAGGCAAGCGTGCGAGCGAGAGCGCGGATAAGCGATAGAGAGGCACGATCGGCCTACCGTTCGGATTGTGCCGCATCTATCTCTCTTCCACTCGATTGGTCGATGCCTCTGAGTAGCACATTGTTACTTGTAAATAAACTGTTCATCAAAGTAATAAACATATTTGAATTAATGAGTGCGAATAAAATATATCAATAAAAAATTGTAGATTTCATTTCACTCCATCTTCGTATCCATACAAAATAATGATAATTCAATAAAAATGATTCATTTTATTCATAAAAGTATGCAATCATTTCATCAATGTTTTCTTATGACGTTGTCACGTTAAACTGTCGTCCGTAAACCGACTTTACAGACAACCATTTTTTTACTCAGTTGCTCAACCTCCCATTTTCGAAGAAGTATGGATTGAAAAGGTACGAGGAATAGGACAGGACAAGTGGTTATCTAGTCGCTCTCGTTTTTAACTGAAAAAACTGCTCGTACATGTCCGTCACGGAAGTCAACGACTTTGACCACTACACCACGGACTTATGAACTGCAAATCTTAAAAAAATCACCTGTCGGGCATTCGACGAAGTTAACGATGGTTGAATTATTATTGATGACGCAAACCAAAATATGTAAACAAAACTTCTCGCTTTGAAAAACATTGTCAATTATCTTATCGACAAAATTTGTTAATTTTCTTTATCGAGCACATGTTACCCAGTACTTTGTTTGTGAATAACTGGATATTATCCAAGACGCAGATGTTTTTTTAAATAATATATATTGTTGTTTATCAATAAACAATAAGATATACATCCAGTTATAACCAATATAATATATTACGCAATTTATTGTAGAATCAGTTATAAAATATTCAAAATAATCATTAATCACGCAGTTATTTTTTTCAGGATTTCGATAAAGTTATAATCATTCTTTTTTCCTAAGAGTTCTTCGAGTTCATCTTATATTCAGCACATAGTTCTGGAACCGGTTCATATTAGAAAACTTCATTAACAAACAACATATGACAGTTTAAGTATTGAAATAAATAGTGCACTTGAAATGCCTGATGATGCCGAAGGTGAAACCCGGGACGTTAGCGACAAAACTCATTGAAAATTACAAAATTCACACCATTCAAATTTGATATTGTTATTTCATCAAATTTGATACAGGCTACATTCAACGAAATTAAGCAAAATTAGAAACGCTTTCTATTGCTTTCCGTGACCGCATGCGCAGAGAGCGAGGGTGTGTGTGTGTAAGCGCAAATTGAAAGGTTTTGGTATTCAGATTTTGAATTCATTGATTTGAAATTCAGTTTTCATTCAAAAATGAATTTACGCAGAATTACCATTTTTGCCTTAATGTCGGCAAATATGTAATTCAAATAAAAAAATTAGGTACCACCTTTGACAATATATTTTTTTATTGTAAATATTTTATAATAATATAATATAAAAAAATTCAAAGCCCCAAGCAAATAATAAACCAAATTAAACACATGATTCCTTTTCATCAACCTATTTCCCCTTAATATCTTTGAGACATGGCAATATCATACATCAACTGTATAATATTAGTTTATAATTAATTGATTTATTATTTCCATGTAATCTTCAATTATTAAATATACCTTAATATACTTGAAAAAATAATGATACAATTATTAATAATTTACAATTTGTTAATATTGATAGTAAAAAGTGTAATTGTGCAGAATATTGATAATAATAAAAATCATTAACAACAATATCATTACATTTTTGTGAGTAATATTGTCATTGATTACTTAAATTTACTTTGTTAACTTAATGTAGACAATAACACAGCATTCTGCATCCTCTTCGTTCCACAATTTCCATTTGACATCAAATTGTTTCTGTAAATCAAAATACAAATTCATTAGTTCAAAGATTCAACTGAAAGTATCATGATATAGATATCTATTGGCAAGAATAATTTGTTTTTAAGTTAAAATTTGAATATCATAATACATAATAATATGTATTATAATATATTATATTTACAATTTTCATTGCCATATTTTGATAAATGTTGTTTTACAGATAATACTGTTTCTCAAACTGTACGCAACAGATGAAGGGGTCCAAGCAAGATGTATTAAAGAAAACCTTTGCATTCTCATATAGTGTCATCTATTGTTGAGAAAAAAAAGTGACCGCTTGACAAATTTCAATGCTTGATGTACATAGTTTGTATTTCAAAAGAAATATTGAAGGATCCTTGAAAAAATATTAGGTCAGAGTGTAAATCTATTATATATATAAATAAATTACGCTTTTTATATTGATAAGAGCCTGATTCGCTTATCGCAAGCAAGCATTATCTCCGACAATTATCAAATTTAGGCAAGAGAACAGTGACATCTATTGATGAGAAGAATTGATGAAAAAAAAGTAATGATAGCGTTTATGGCGTAAGCAGAAATAACTATGAATCAAAATTATTTATATTATAAAATTTTTGTAAAACTAATACACATTTTCACCGTGTAAACTTAAAGGGATCGTTTTATTCATTATATTGAAAATAAAATCGGGAAATTCTAACATATTTTTCGATATGTGCAAATAAAAGCTGATGGATGTAAAACACGTCTGTTTCACCCGCCTTTTCTCATCTTGGGAGAGTTTCTACATATGTATTCTACATGCATTTATTTTATAGAACGTACAATAAAAATATAACACTATCCAAATACCACAGAATTCTTTGACTTTTCGTATCGATTTTTTAATTCCCTAATTTGATATAGAATGAACGCGTGGGCTAAATACGGTAGGTGGATTCTTATGTGAGAGGGGAGAACATTTATTTAGTATATTATTTGTTCATTTAGTACAAAATCCAGTGTTTCAACTGTTTATTACAATGTGACCTTGACACGTGCGTCCTTGTACATGTCATACTCCCATATTAACCCTTTGATTAGTGAGTTGATTTTATATGGTATACACCTCGGGAGTGAGTTAATTTTGAAGTATTTATTAATTTTTATTTGATTGATTTGATTAATTAAATTATGAATTTATTAATTTTTTTCACAAGGATAATTAATTTTGTACCTTTTCTGATTACATTATAAATTATATTTGGAAAAATCAGCGGTTCTCAACATTTTACATAAAGAAAATTTTTCAAAGACATATTTAAAAAAAATTATAAGTGCTAGATTATAAGAAGAAATGCATTTTCAACTATACATAATTAGACCAAGTCAGTGGCTCTCAACATTTTTCATACATTAAGTTTTTCAAGAAAATATTTTCTTTAATTTAGTAGCGCTAGATTATAAAAAGAATCGTTCAATTATAATTTTTAGTCGGACAAGGTCAGTGGTTCTCAACATTTTACAAAAAGTTTTCGAATAATTTTTTTTTAAAGATTTATTAGTGCGAGATCATAAAAAGAAATGTACCTTATAAAAAGATAATTTAAGTAAAGTGTCATTGTATAAACTTACCCGAAACCTAAGAAAATAATTGTACACTGCGTTTGTACTCACACTATTGATTTATACACACCTATGTATATTTTTATACACACACTATGTGTTTATATATACACTATACTTTGGAATAAATAATAGGGAAAATAGATTTTTCGATAATTGAAAATTATTACGAGTAATCGGAAAATAAAATTGTTTATGAAGTAAGACATGATAAGTTTATACAGAGATAATAGGAAAATAGGACGTTAAAATTTTCTTTTCGTGTGGTATTCCTCAAAACACGGATATGCACACTGGAAAATCACATCCAACACACATAAATTTTGTGTCTTTCCTCTTTACTGGACGAATTTTGGAATGACTGCACACAAAACATTTCCTCCGTGTGTATTTTCCCTGATTTAACTCCGTATAGAGTCGATACATCCAAGAGTCGAAAGATTTTTTTTATACCACCTTAGGGATTTCCTTGAACAATCCATGAAACTAATCATCATATCCGTTTTGTCAACAATTCCCATGTTTAGATTATAATCGAGAACAGCTTCTGGCTTACTAATGTTTCCCCTTATTGAATAATTGATTGCATTAGAAATAACTTTTTTCGGTTTTGGTTGTGAGCATATACACCTCCCGTTTGTCCTTCCATTTTATAGCTAATAGTCCAGAATGCAAATATTTCACATAGCCACGAGTTTGCTTTCCTACTGGAAATTTCGGAAAACTTTTTACGATTAGGTCGGACAGTACTGCTAGCTTGAGTTTGATTATCAAAAGGTAATCAAATAATGCTGGACTCGTGTACCAATTATCAATAAATAATCTATGTCCCTTTAGCAAATTATCATGGGGCAATATTTATTACAACCGATCCAGATATACATACATTTGTATCAATTTCCATATCTGTTGCGGCTCCCGTGTAGACAATTATATCCAATACATAGCCCGTCTCAACATCGCAAAAAACAAATATTTTTATTCCGAACCGATGCCTTTTCGATGAAATATAAATTCTGAAAGACAATCGCCCTTTTCAAAGTAAAAGACTTTCATCGATGCATAAATTTCGGAACGGATGAAAGACAGCTTTATATAATGATTGTATTGGATCTAATAGTGGCCTGATTTTTTGTAATCGATCAGGGCTGCGGATGGTGTTATCTGCAAAGTGAAGTGCTCGCAGTAACAGAAAAAAACGATCTTGGGAGAAGAGAACTCTAAAAAAGGGGTAACAATTATTTGTTGACCAATAATCTTTCATGGATTTTTTTCCGACCAAACCTGCAACTTTATGGTGGCGAAAAAAACGTACATCTCCTAAATGTCCGTATCGACCCATTTTTGTAATTTAGATTTTGAAGTAATGCCGGTTCTCATTTGACATGCATATCGATTAGTTTCCGTCACCATATAACATAACATCATCATTGAAGAAAAGTGTAAAAAAGCTCAATTCAGTGTCCCTTTGATACCCTGGCTGAATTCCGGATGTTGCACTGGTAAAAAGAGAAATCCGAGGGGAGAAATCTGCCTCTTCCCACTGCCTTTCTTCACGTCGAGGACGTCGAGCTGGTGTAGGTTCAACTTCATCTTCCGAATCAGTTTCTCCAGCTGATGAATTGTTCAAGTTGAGACACAAGTCATCGATATCTTCTATCTATTTCCTGTTCACTCAATCTTCGGTAAATCAAGATAAATACTTCGATACTTTGAAAGTGTTTGATGATAAGATTATGTTTACTACCATTTTTTATCAATCTATTTTCATTGGATTATATATGTATATAATACATCTAGGACGTCATCTGAACCGCTGACAAAATCTTTATACATTTTAGAAAAAATAAATTTTACTAATAATTTTGCAAAATTTTGAATACGATTATCTCTAATTCAGGCCTGGAATTTTTGATAGAACATCTGTTTGTGGAGCATAATTCACGATGTTTCTCAGTAGAACATACAAAGGAAAAATAAGAAGTTTACGAAATTCGATTTTGTTCGTAATATTTGCATTTATTTCAAGCATTTGTTTTCTCGCTAAAAACGAATATTTTGTTATAAAACGAAGAAAAATGATTGACAAATATATTTGAGTTATCTATAAACCAAATTTTAATTGAAATTAGAAGCCAGGCGCACAAAAATTTGTATGAAACCGCGCGGCCGCACATACGCGGCGATACTCTATACGGACCTATAGAGTGCCGCCGCATACGTGCGGCGATACTCGTCAAAGGGTTAAGTTTAAAAAAAATGTTTAGGTGTACACTTAAAACGAGTATGATGATTGTAAAAATCATTTTGCTGTACTTACGGTGGGAAACTTCTTTGAAATTTCCAAGTTATAGCTGTAGGTATAATTCTGCCCAGCTTGATATGGGCATGTTGCAAATTCACAGCCATCTGTGTTCATCCCTAAAAATGGCATATCTACCACATTGTTCACCCAGTAGGCGCGAGAAGTCAGGGTGTTGCCAGAGAAGCCTGAAACAGAACAAAGACCAATTTCAATATTAGTATATAGGTAATGTTGTTGGAGGGAAAATAGTTTGAGAAGCTCTGCGTTAAATAATATATCGTAATGACGTAACCCACACAGAACAAGTTTTGTTATTAATGTGGTGTTATTAAGTCCCTGTCTCGGTCCGTGGTGCAGTGGTCAACGTCGTTAGCTACCGTGACAGACTGCCCGGGCTTGATCTCCGGTACGAGCAGATTTTTTCAGTCGATAAATCGATTCTGTTCGAAGGCAATGGATGTTTGTGTTGCTAAAAATCCCTTTCCACCTTTCCGATCCCAAAAAGCGATGCATAGCGAGAGCGATTAGCTAAACACTAGTCTAGCCCTGATTCTCGAATCCTTCTAATTCCTACTCTTTTCAAAGAAGAGAGGTTGAGCAACCTAGTAACAAGCAGTTCTCGTAGAAAAACATATGAGATTAATTCCGTGAGGAGTCCATATGCTCCAAGTTGGGAGCTGACATGATCTTTTTCTATCTTTTTAATAATCTTTTTCATAATCTTTTTCCTCGCCACAAATTTCAAGGGTCTTCCTTTTTTTACAGCTTACATCCTTTTGGTAGAGCGTGTATATACATAAGTAGTTGTGTACATTGTGATTATTGAAAGCAGACTATATTTTTAAAAAACTGAGGGTTACGCCCTTATGCCTTTCTAAAAGTCGATATAAAATTAATCAAGCTGATTAAGATTACTAGAGATGTTCCATAGAAATCGTTCGGTTGTTGGCCATACCAAAAAATAATACTGGTATTTGGTGGGCCGCACACAAAACAAACAAAAAAAAAAGTTATTTGATTCAAACAACTTATAATATTACATCCAGTAGTAAAAACTACCGTCGCTGGCTTTGATTGCGGTGGTCACGGGCTTTGATCCCAATACGGACTGTTTGATAAATTGATTTTCAATCGACCTTTTCTCCCGTCCCATTTGAACCTTAAGCGAAAGGATAGCTCCCACTTCCGAAAAGTGTGGTCGAACAATTGAGTAACAAGCTCTTCTCGTAGAAAAGGTTCTGTTCAGATAAGCGCCATAAGGTGTCCATATAATCCACATTGGAAGTGGTCATGTATCATATCATGTAAATTTGCCAACGTCTTGTGCAATTATATGTCTTATTTTTATTTTGAGAATAGAAATATCGTCGTTTAAATTTCAAAATTACATCATGTAAGCATAAAAACACTTCAACAAAATTAGCCTAATTACGTAATTCATATATATTTCCTTCATCATAACTTTTGTTAGATTAGGTTAGGGCGATTTCTGTAGTGTTATCAATAGAAAGAAAACGTTATCGCATATTTTGCAATGGAAACGGCGTTATTCACAATTTAAAGAAAGCTACAGAAAAAAATCAATTACGCCGCGTGTGTTGGTGTTGGAAATGGCCGATTAAAATTATGGTAGTGCAGTCTTTCTTACCGGGGTTGAAATCAATGGAAATGGATGCAGCATTTCCTCTCTTGATGGAACAGGCGCCTCCCGTTGCTGCTTCCTTGCATGGATCAATACGCACTTGGTGTACTGTACAACTGGTAGCTGGAACAGAAGAGAAAAAAATACAATTTTACACTATTGGTGTATTATCCTCTAAAAGCTCTACGGACCAGTGATTATGGTGCACCGCTTTCGGATTACACTGATTTATGAAAATTGTTTTCAACATATGAATATAAGCTTTAATAAATAAATAAAAATGTCTTTGAGATACCGATCCATAATTTTATTTTCGGCTTCGTTAAATATTTTTGAGGGTGACTCTTGGGATATGCGTTGTGTTAAATCCGGCGGACCGTAATAAATCAGCTTTTATCACACTATACAATATATTTCAATGCGGATACAGATTTTTTTCCATACCTAGAAATTTTTCCTTGTGGCAGACCGTTTCTTTTTTTAAGATAGCTGTAGCTAAAATGGATTCGTTTATCTGTTTACCTAGAGAATTAAAAAGCGCACAAGTTGCGGTGCTGATAATTGTTCTTTTATTTTGCTAATGCTTTTTATTTTACCTACATAGGCTGATTTGTTTTAGAAATATAAATATGTTAATAAGAGCTATAGGGCGCGCGGATAAAAAATGCTTAGGTGCTTAAAGGTTAATACGTTTAAAACCGGTGCTTTGTGTTTTGGGATTGCGACATATCATTCTAAATATCCTATTTTTTCACGTCAGTTTTTTTAGCGATTCCGCATGGAATAAATTGTCTTCTCCAATGTTCAATAAAATGCCAATCCCTATATATATAAAAATCTCGACACAAATTTTTGTCGTCGAACTCCTCCGTAACGGCTCGACCGATTATTATGATTTTTTTATGTGTATTGGTTAGATATGAGAAAAGGTTGTAAAGTATATTTCATTCCGCTAGGTGAAGGATGTTCCTATCAGGACTTATTTTTTCAATATTTCTGACATCCGTCGTTTTATTTATGTTGTTGAATCACAGATGGCGCTACGTGTGCTACATCGCGCACGTCAATCTTGGCATTTCATTCGGCATTTGTTTTGCGCGAACGAAGTGCGTGTGCGGAAAAAAAATATGAAGGAAAATGATCTGATGAAAAAATCTATATTAAAGTATTAAAACATCTCATTTTGATTTATGCACATTTATTGAACTTAATTCATTTTTACATAATATAAAACTGAATTTAACTAAGCTAATGAGTTAACACATCTATTAATTCTGAGGCGGTACGAAGTTCGCCGGGTCAGCTAGTAATATATAATAAATATGTATAATTCTACAGTCATTTTTTAGCTCAATAATATATGGCCACAGATTTGTTTCCAAATAACATACTTTTTATAAAATAATTTTCTTTATTTTTGAAACATAAATAAACACTATTTGACAGTCAAAAATCACTGATTGATATGCCTAGTATGCCTCAATATATGATAACATAATAACGTTTCAATTTGAGAATGGCAACAGATTATAGATGACGAAATATTGGACCTACATATGTATATGTACGGCCATACTACTAAAAAGGGTTAAATCTCCATCTAACCGTCTGAGAATTTTAAAACTGAAAAGGAGACCTTGGATAAAATGAAGTTATGTAGAAACTATGGTTAAGATAGTTAGAACTTTAAAGCTCTTCTATTCTCATTCCTGTCACAAGGACCTTACAGAAGTTTTTCTTAAAATATCACTACATATCTCTGAGATTAATATCGTTCACTATTTTGTGTTCCATGGGTTGACAATGTTTTCGTACTTATGAAAGTTTTTGCATTCTTAGTGATACGATTTTATTAGTATAATAAAACATTTGATCTTCCACGCTTTTTGTAATAATTTGATCTTTCATTTGTGTTATCATATGTTGTTTGTTTAACCCTTTCCTAACCCAACACTATATCAGCATTGCATTCATATCAATTACTAGTATTGCTACCCGGCGTCGCTCGGACTAAGCGACCAATAATTATTTAATGTTATATCATTCGACATAATTATATCACAAAATCTAAAATCCAAAATAGAGTTAAAATAAAATCACAAACTTTACATTCTAGCCCATTAAAATGTCCAAATTCAAGGAAAAAATCTAATTTGCTGTCAAAGAAATGTCAAATAATACCTTCACGTAAATAATAAACATTATTATATTAATAAAAGCCGGAAAAAGTTAAGTAGAAGACTAATTTATTACATTTTGACTAAATGTCTTCGCCGATAAATTTTCAAACATATTTTCTTTCATATTCGTTTTTATGGCAACTTAATGACCAACAATGCAAAAGGGAATTACAGACCCACAGACATACATAAGCCGTTTCGGTTTCGGTAAGATTGTTGCTGTGTCTAAACATCTATGCTACTCTTTTGTGTAAAAATGTACACGTGGATTCTGTTTTCAATTATGTGTACTGACGTGTATATAAAATAATACCAACGTGGACTCTCTTCATACATTCTAACTAAACGAGTGATTTCACCTCGAAGAATGTTTATATTTTTGTTTCTAGCTGACGTTAACAATCGAGAGTCTCTTGAACTTTGTAAATTTATGTGTTATCAACTGAAATATAACCAACTTTTTATACCATCGGTACTTTTGTGGCATCATTTTTCCTAGTTTGTCAAGCTTTTAATGTCAGGTCATGCATACATTTAAACATTCTAATTTTAAAATTAAAGATACGTAAATAACTGTCATCAAAGACGATCACAATTTTAACGAAATTAAAAATGTAGAAATAATTCGACCAACCAATAGTAAATGATTAAAATTTATATGAATTTCTATCATGTGTGCTATCGATTATTTATAGATAATATTTGAAATAGGACATGTGACAGTTGACTAGTAAATTTATTTCGCATTGAAAACCCAACCGTCATTTTTATCCATTTATAAGCTAAGAATTAGAATTAACGTCTGTTAAAGGTTATCAAGGAAATGAAACACAAAACATAACCGCTGGAATTACAGAGTTGTCAATTTTATATAAAATAACGAATTTTCATAAAGTTACCTCCGAATTCATCAAAAATATTACGATGTGCTAATTACAATTGGGTCTTTCAATAGGGATGCTCAAAATTTGTTAGGTTATAGCAGCCATGTTGTTAAGGTTACTTCTGTCATTTTTTTTGTTAATTGTTTATTAGTGTACGAGATATCACCATGGAAGATTATAGCATTTAACATCGTGTGCAAAGCATCAAATTTTATCATCAAAGTCACTGCTCCGTTGGAGAAACTTTCGTGGGATGAATGGAAATTATGTGAACAAGTAAAATTGTCGTCTTTGGGGGGATTCCAATCTATACGAAATCCACCAGCACCAAATGCATCCCGAGAAAGTCACTGTTTGGTGCGGATTTTGGTTTGGTGGAATCATCGGTCCGCAATTCTTCCAAAACGAAACGGTGAGCAACAGCTCGATTATAAGCTTCTTGTGGCCTGCTGGATGGTATAAAAATATGTGGTAACCGATAACATGTGGTTTCAACAGGATGGCACTGCGTGTCACACAGCACATGTCACGGTGGACATTCTTAACCTAACTAATTTTTTTGAGCTTAGCTCGAGAGGATTGGGATTCTGCCCCGTGACCATATATCCATAATTTACCGAAAGTTTTTGGTGTTTTTTTTTTACATCCATCTACCTTCGCACACATGTTCAGGAACCAATGTGCGAATGTAGAAGTCCGCCTGTACTAAGTATAATGATGCTCGACCAAGGAATGCCGATTCAATCAATTCAAGTCAATTTATCATGCTATCAAAAACGCTTTTTTAAAACATTAAATGTGGAATTGAACTTGATAATGTCGCCAGTTAGAGAAAGAAGAATGCGCAAATAAACGATTATTAAAATTGTTTTGAACATACAATTAAATGGAGCGTGACACTTGACCCGAGTTGTCATTCAGATCACATTCTCGGTAATTTGGACTTCAGAATATAAAAAAGCGGTAGAAAAATAACATCATTATGAATAATACACGTACACGCGTCAGAGAAATGAATAATTAATTTATGATGACAAGAAAGTCTTTTTTTAGAGTCATCATAATAATATGTACTATCAATAATTATTACATGCAATTAAATTTAGTCAAGCAAAACTATCATATTATGTACAGCGATGAAGTAAACAATTTTTTATTTTTTTATTATTCCTTTCCATAGCTAACATTGCGGAATCATGTGGATCATAGGGTACAATTTACAAGAACATAGTTTTGAGATAAAGACAAATAAAGTTTATGATGCCAAAGCACATGTCATTTCACTAAAAATTATCATTGACACATATCCATTTCACCACAATTTGTTGTTGAAGAAAATGTTTTCTCTTTAAACATACACGTATTCTATAATTTATTATTTTTGAATTGATAACTATATAATTATGTTGATGTATTTATATAAAAATTAATCGAAAATAAGAAAAACGACTAATTGGTATTGCATTTGTTACTTTATAATTTCATTTGTAGATTTTTTTATAAAAGAAAATATAATACATGGCATTACAGCTGACGCCAATGCGCCATGCCATGCATTTGACAAATATATATATATACATTTCTTTATGATTTATGTACATCCATATATTGCAAAAGGTAATTTGTGGCAGTTTTTTTTGTTGTGAATATGATACGGGACCGCGCTTGAGTGTCAACGCCGTGAGCTTCGGTTGCGGAGCGAACGGGTTTTAATCCCAGTCCAGGCAGATTCATTTTTTAATCGAATTATCGACTTCTAACCGGAGCCGAGGATGTCTGTGTTGCCTACAGTACCATCATCTACCATAGTTATTGTCTCATCTTTTCTATCCCTAACAAGCAGGTTTCGTTGATAAAAAAACTTCTGTTAAGGTATACTCAATTACGAGCGTATATGATTGGTGTATATATGATTTCGGCGCTACCGTAACATAATGTGGCCATAAGCCCTCGACAATACGTGGTACAAGATTGCGATTCAATTTTATATTCCCTTTTTTCATCATAAAATATGCATGTAGTATCGCGTATGATATAGGAATTTACTGTCTCTGGACTGGGTCTGAATCCTTCTAATCAATGAGTTTATACCATCACTGTGGAGATGTAAAAAAAAATACTACTCTGACTCCAGCATTTTCCTAATACACGACTCCGACTAAAAATAAGTTTCATTTCGTCCCATTGTTTTCCTACCTTTCCTATTTATGTTTATTCAATTATATATCAGCCAACTAATCCGGGCAATAGCCAAATTTGACATGTAATATGCAAAAATAAAAAACATTAAAAAAATTCCGACTCTGACCAAAATCCTGCGACGACTCCGACTCCACAGCCCTGGTTTATACATAAATCGCACTCAACTGGACACAGTTTCATAAGTCAATATGCGAAAATGCAAGACAGTTTTCCTCTCGACTTTGTCACGATATTTAAAATCAAATGACTGATAAAGTATCTAGTTTTCAATGAAAATTGTTTTGAAAATATTGCACTAATATTATTATATGATCTTATAAAATGTATTGGGTTAGTATTAATCGAACGGAAATTCTGTTCGAGTCAAATTCATTATGCATCGGAAATTATTAAATTTACTCAAATATTTACAAAGGAGATTGCATAAACTCATTGAGTTAATAAATAAATAATTTCATTTCATTGAATCGTTATAATGAATAAATAATTCAATATTGTCAGACTTTAAGATTACTTTGATTACATCGGCAAACATTCGCCGGGCTCGTGGTGCAGAGGTCAACGTCGCTTGTTTCCGTGACGGACCTCACGGTTTCGATTCCCAGTTCGAGCAACATTTTTTTCCAGTCGATTTATAGATTCTATTCGAAGTCGAGGGTGTCTATGTTGTCTAAAAATCCCTTGCCGCCACCCGATCCTAGGAGAGGGGCGCATTTAGAGCGACTAGCTAACCACTATTCCTCCTCTAGGCTTACTAGACTAAAACTTTCGATGGATTCGGCGGTAACCTTGTGGATGTTCATTTTAATATAAAATTTAAAAATAACTTTGATTATTCCACGTATTGTGCTAGTAACTGTGACACTCTTTCAAATGCATCTTCGGACTTACTATCGCAAAGTAATGAAGCAAGATTAATTCTAATATTTTAAAATAATAAAATTACAAAATGATACAAGACGAAGCAAGGAGGGGGTTATATAATTAAAACAAAGCAAACAAATAATTATACTTCTGATGACGTTAGCTTTACAAAATATTAACTAATGAGATGCAATCAATCAGTTAGGTTTGGGTTAAGCCTTTTAATTGGAAATAATGTAAGCGGTGGCGAGCAACCTGTCCTATTAAAATTTTATTTAATACTACTTATTTTTTGTTAAGAGTTTTATTTAGAAATACGCCTGCTTAATCTCATATCTTTTCCATTTGAAAGGCAATAATAGGGTGAGTGTAAAAAGATTTTCCCGGTAATTTGCATGGATTTTTTATGGGCAGTTGAAAACGGAGGCGTTTAAACGGTTAATTTCATTTTATATTTTAATGGTTTCAAGTATCATTTATTGTTCGAAAGAGACGATATTTAAAAAAAAAAATGCACAATTTGCTGCCGATACTAAATTCGATTCGTTGAAAACACTCAATTAGTGAAACCGGTCCTGTTCAAATTATTATTATTCAATCATTTTTACCTTCTGTGCAGGGGCTGAACTGGACGATTTCCGAGTCGACGAATCCAGCGAAAACGCACACCACCAACGTTACAAAGAATCCCGTGTTCATTGTAGAGCTTGCTTGAGATACCTTTCACTTGGGTTTTAGGGACGAATGTGTGACAGTTCAATATCTGCCGATAATGCGAGACGAGTTGCACCCACCGAGTCTTGTCACTGTTTGAACTCACCCAATACCGAGTTGACATTAATAAATAATTAATAATAATTCATGTCAGCACTGATAGGCTGAAGTCCAGTTTCGAAACTGGCCAGTTTTTGAATAAACACTACTATAAAATCGGATGGCATTTACCTTTGCAAACAATCTTATTTATTAAACAATGCCCGATGTGCATTCTTTTTTCGAAAGATTCAAATAAGTTTAATAAAACAAAAACAAACGAAAGCCGTTTTTGATTGTGTTTTTGAAATTAGAACTGTCAATCAAATTCAAGTTTTCACCAAACCCTGATGAATTTACATTTCATTATCACGATTGAAGATAAAGTATTTGGAGATGATTGGGAACTAAAAGTAATAAATAATAATTCTGACAATTAATGGATATGCGCAAAAATATATCAAAACGTTTTGCAACGACATTGCAAGGAACAAGGAAGTTGTGGAAAAATCAAACTCTTTCTGGAAAAAATTGTCTTATGGCAAGATTTTAATTGAGAGTATGCGGTAAAAAAAACTCAGTTCAAAATACACGAATTAAAATGATATATTTGAACCTCTTCGGAAGCTATATTTTATATTGAATATTTTTGAAAAAATTATATTGCAAAGTCTCTTTTGAATTATGAAGACTTAGCTTCAAGCAAATAAAGGGGAACTGAATACGTTGACGACATCTATAAAACAGAATTCAAACGCTGAAACAATAGTTTACTCTTCTGTTACATTCGTGTTAATCTAAAATAACATTTATGTTACTGAAAAAACCCTTACAATAATTGGAAAATTTAGAATGCGGAAAGTCTGGGACTCCCACTGGGAAGTGCCACTTACTCAACACATGCATACTGACTGTGCTGCGTTACGGTTGCGAGTCATGGCACACCACGAGCGGTGGTTTGATTTTGTCAGGAGCACGGAGGTAAGAGAGCGTACAAACCAGCCCCTTATTACGTCCAAAATAAAAAGGCTACGATGGACCTGGCTTGGACATGTGCTGCGGATGCCGTAGGGGAGCCTGAATCCTGCCTGCCTCTTCAACGTGATGGATTCCGGCGTCCCGGAAGTTCATTGATGACCATAGCATGTACGCAGCGGAGCTGCAGGATGCTGGGATGACTTGGAAGGAAGCGAGGAGGAAAATTTTTTCGATGAAATTAATGTGATACCGCAAACGTAAAAACATACAAAATAGTGTGGCATCATTTTTGTTTTTTTGACCAGATTCTTTCCAATCCCTACATCACAAATTACCACATCGTTTTCAGTTATTCCCTCTCTTAATTAAGACGTGGACAACCTTACTCGCAAAAGAAAACAGTGTTTTTTTTTCATCATCATATTTATCGAAAACGTGGATTCACAGTTTAACTATCATAAAAAAACGAAAAGTTTAATGTTAAATATCAAAAATAATATTGTATGGTTCCCATTGCCAATTTTTGGGTCCGATTCGGTCAAAGATCACGCAGGAGAAACTGTTATCGATTGCACGATAATGCTGGTAATCAAATATTGGTTGATGAAAACATATATTTATATATTGATTGAGTAGGCATTTACTTGGTAGAACTCCATTATAATACGGAAAGAAAAATAACAATGTATTTTAATTCTACATAAATTATTTTTAAATATTTGTTGATAGCTATTTCGGCTTACGCCTTCGTCAGAACTATGTTTTAAAACGTGTATTGTAAGCCGAAATAGTTATCAACAAATATTTAAAAATAATTTATGTAGAATTAAAATACATTGTTATTTTTCTTTCCGTAATATATTTATATTTTTCGACATTATTCTGGCGTGTAATTTTAATTCGTCATTTAAATAAATAAAATAATGATTATGTACATTAATATAATCTAACGAAATACATATACTATCGACACCAGCGTTTCTCAATTATATTAAGTCACAAAACCGGTTTATAAATCACTAGCGAGTACTCGGCATGCGTTGCAATGTCACCAAGATAGGAAAGTGTCATTGAAGTGCTTTTGGAAACACAATATGTTTTGTTTTTCTGTCTGGCGTCTCAAGACGTAACGCGTAAGCAGACCACATACAGCTGTCCATGTGAGAAGCATTTAGTCCACACACTTGTAGCGATCGGAATCATTGGGATGCGTGGCAATAATGCATCTATGTACATCTACTCCTTTAAATTTATAATTTAAAATTGTAGCTTCGATGGTTGTTCATTATCTTTTTCACTGAAGCCTGGTACCGTTGCAATGTAGTGGTAGATTTATATTTCAGAGAAGAATGATAGGTATGCCAATTTTCAATGTAAAACCGCGCGGTGATATAAATGCCTAGCAAAGTTAATTTAAGGATTTTTTTCTATTGTCACAATGACATATCTTTTAAATCTAAAGTTGTCTATATAAACAGAAAATTTGGTAACATAACCCAGTCATCACCACAAAAAAATACTGATTTTATCATAAATTATAGTACCGTCACTTCATCCAAAGATGTCTTCAATTTTAAATATATTAATCAGTTTTCCAAAAAAAACATAGATGTCAGTCTACAAAATTTAAAAAATAAATAATATTATTTTCTTAGATTTTTCCTTGGTAGTCAGATTTGTAAAATGTAGCATGAATATAAAGAAATTAAATTCCAATAGACAGATGGCATGCTGATTTATTATAGAACTTAAACTCATTCAGTTTTAGTAGTAAATTTTAAAACAACTCAAAATAATTATGTGTTATGTTTGCATTGCAATATTATTGGTGTAGTATGTAAAAGATTTTTAGTAACAGTGATTTATAATTGCTTTTTCACATGCAATACTGTAGAATTTTTTTCAGCCACTTTTAAGGTGCTCACTGTCAATACTTAAATATGGAAAAGCATTATAATAACAATATTTACAAAGCTTTTCCATTTTTTTTATTGAAATCTATAGCAAATAACGAAAAGCCTTAAGAACCTCATTAAGAAAGAATTAATTTGACATTTGTCTTCAAGGATTTTTAAATTCTTTTCACAACTTTTGAATATAATTATTAGCGCGCCAATATACGAAAAAAGCTGCCAGCCGCTAAAACTAGAAAGTTTTAATATCTTAATACCTCTTTATCTTTACAGTCTATATTTCGACGAACTTTATAAAATATTACAAAAAAATAATAATATTTTCATTGATAAGATTCTTAAACCACTCGCTTTTTTATTATAATTATTTATTTGTACTCATTTGCATTATTCAATTGTACACAATGATTTTTAAATATTCACAAATTTACAGAGTGGCAGCACTGAACCAACCTTGACCAACTTCGTTCCAGTCTGTTGTGATAGTTGACGTGTAGTGGGTTGTGTGGATTTTGTGCGTGTGTTTTTTTAAAGTATTTATTTATTAGCAAAATGATCAGATAATGTAACAGACTGTTTGCACATTATGTAAGTAATAGCAAATAAGATTTTTATGAACATAATAGACGTCATTATTCATTCATGATTTTCTTAAAAAATCCATAAATAGAAAACCCGGCATGAAAAAACGATAATTTTCTTTGCTACATTTAAGTGAAATAATTCTGAGAGGTCAGAAGAGAACGGTTAAGTTGCAGACCTATTTATTATACGATTTTTAACAATGTACTATTCTACCATAATGTGTGACTTCTTCTAGATTTATGCGCTCGTATTTGTCTATTTGTACAATTGTTCCACGTTTAAACTGTGCGCTTTTAAATATTTTTCATTCAAGATAATTTTCCCCTCGTAGTTTTATTTTTTTGATAAAAATATATTGACCTTTGATTGTTAGTGGCCGCAAGATAGTTTTGATATTTTATAATATGACCTTATAACCTCAAATGATACCGGCTTAAAAGGGTATTAGAAGACGGATAGTATTTTCCACCGACATTATGTGTGATTGTTGAATTTTAAGTTGCCTTTGAAAGGTTAAACCTGTAGTGTTTTATTGTTTATTCAAATTACTAATAACGATAACTTATTGCTACCTACATGCGAATTTGATAACTACATAATAGTACTAAGTTGCCTTCGGGATTAAGTACTTATTTCATCAAGTAAGCCTGTGATAATATTATGATAATTATAATCAATATCAGTGTTTCAAATTCAGAACGTCAAGCTCAGCTGCTCGAAATGTAATTTTGTAAATGTAACTGAAATCTCCTCGCGTGTATTTCAAAAGGAAAAACTATAAACAGTGACATGCTACATTCAAACAAGATAACCGATTCTCTTTTCACGTGCAGAAGTATCAATCATTCATCCTTCATATAATGAGCGAAGGAAATCAGTGGATTCGTTAATGTATTGAGCCGATTTAAGTTTGCTATGCGACCAAACATCTCCGTATAAAATTCAGTTCAGACGCTTTTTACCCTTCACGACTATGTATCGTCATACCTGCGCCACATTATTCCAATATGAATGGCTTGAAACGTGTTTCTATGGTCCTACTACCCATTCATGACAATATTTTTCAAATATTCACTATCGTTATTACGACACAGTCAATTTTGTTCGATGTCTCTATTCACATTGATTTGGGGTGAATAGAGACAAGAAAGGGTAAATAGAGACAAAGCAACAGATTGTAATGATTGGAATATATGAACTTCTGTTCTATATGAGTCTCTTTTTACCCCATTTTACGGTACTTATTGGTTAAAAAAAACATGATTTAATATAATTTTCGTGCAATAAAAGAGATGTTTATAAGGGTCAAAAAGTAAGGATGGACAGACATCGAAATGAAACACGTTTGTTTCAATTTTGGCCAATCATTTAGTTGGTTTGGTTTTGGCATTCGAGAGATAGTATTATTATAGTCATTATAAAGAATTATATATAAATGATAAAAAAACACATTGGATACTTAGTAAAGTTGTGCCAAAGTTTAATCCTTGTTTTGTCTCTATTCACCCCGTTTTACAGTACATACAATAAAACAAAACATTACGTAAACTTTATTATAACGGACGAAGTCACAATAAAAAAGTATTTAAAAATAGTCAACACCAGAATTCAGTGTCAAAATTTTCATTGTCAATGTCTTTTCTTCCTTCAAAATGTTATCCTCTGTGCCATCGGAAGCATTAGAGATGCAACACATATTCCACGACTGAGCTGAAACTTTTTTTGTTATCATACCAGAGGTGTCCACGAAAGTGCAGTCCACATTCAGGACTCGTATTCATTTATTAAATAATCTTTGAATGGCTTCTTGACTGAAACGTCAAAAGCTTTCAGTACCACCGAAAATAGCAATTAATTCACTGTGAATTTTGGCAAGATTATTTTTTATCTTTCCAGCTATAGATGTCATTAGTTAGAATCAAGAACTGATAAAGACGCACTAAAAATTCAAAGGCAAAATCGGCAGGGGAAAATATGTACGTCTTATATTTATTTGAGGAAATACGGAGCATGTAAATATGTACATGTTGTTTTGTAAATACGTTGAGTTTGGATAGGGCGATCAACCGAACTCTATAAGTGTCAAATAAAGTCGTAACGAGCAGTTAATTATTGCATTTTACAAATGAGTATGAGTTTGTTCATAAATGGTCAACTAAAACAGCATTAATATTATGTTCAATAGTAAAAATAAAAAATGTATTTTATTATTGCAGTTAGATTCTCGCGAGATTCTATCATTCAAAAAAGCGTGTTCGAATTGGGAACACAAAATCGTGTCGTTGGTACAATATTTTTTTAAGTGTTTTTGTTCATAAATTGGAATTTGACGGCATTCGGAGATAATTATTTCAATTTAATTAAAAGATATTATTCACGTATTTTCAAAAATAGAAACAGATTTCTTCTAATCCGATTATTTTGCCTGAAAATGCATTGGTGAAATTAGTGGCAATGTTGCCAACGTTAAAAGGTAATAAATTTTGAATTCTGATTTTTAAATTCAAATAATATTATGGCCGACTATTTCTTTCCACGATTATACATTCCAGGGACATCAGTGCGAAAAAAAACAAGATTCTTTGAAAAATCCTAAATCCCCAGCGGTCTCTCGCGAACTGTAGATTTGTCGTGTGCGAAATTTTAAATAAAATGGGAAATAATGTTGATTCATCTTCTCATACTCATCAATGAACTTAATAAGAATTTCTGTTCTGAACTGAAATTAACTTTTTTAAAGTTTCACTGTTATATTCGTTCACAAAATAATGTAGGTACATCTTATTGAAGTATTTCGCCTGCGACCTTATTTGATTACAGGTAAATGAATACGGCCTTCCAGCATGAAAATTTTCCCCACGCTGAACTAATATTTACGTGATTACGTGCTATTAATATTCTCAATCAACTGATTTATTTTGCAGCGGTAGAATATTAAACATGATATAAACACTCCGGATGTCAGACGCCCTAATCTTAACCCGTAAAGCGCCATGCCAAAAAATATCGTGTCATGCCATGGAGTAACCTCAGTCTACCAATTAAAATTTTCACTATTTTAGCCTATTTTCAAAGCTAAAACAATATATTTCATAAATAAATGGTAATCATTGTATCATTTTCACTTGTAGGTGTTTAATTATTTGCAATGGCTGTACTAACTTTGGCTACTTCATAAGTTAACGAAGTCGTCGTTTCCCGTCCACTATCTCAAATGTAGATAAAATCACATTTGGAGATAATCAATAAAAACTGTTTAAAAAGTTCTAGACGTAAGTTTTTATTTTTTAAATATTTTTATTAAATATAGATTGTATGAGTTTCATTAAACACCGTATGTTTAAGTAAAAGTTAAATTGATATAAAATTTCTTTTATACCTGACTATTTTTCACTAAGGATGTATTGTGCTCGATCGATAAAGCAAAAAATATCTTAGGTCGTATGTTGTAACATAGGATATGTTATGTTGCACAATTGTGAATGTCGGCACATAAGGCTTAATGGAAATCAGTATATTTAAAAAACGGAAAAAAATATTGTCAAATGGAGAAAAAATCCAAATCCAACGGTGTAAAGCAGTGATGCACAACCTTTTTGAGAGAAGGGCCAGATAATCAATTCTCAGATAGTTCGAGGGCCGAATGGGTAAAACTGATTAATTTATCGATATTTTAAGTGTACTTTGTGATTGTTATTTGTCATTGCGGGACGCCATTGGAATCCCATTGAGGGCCGCAGGTTGTGCATCACTGGTATTAAGTAAATAACTAATTTTGGCCGAAAACGTCACCGGAGATAGTGTGCGGGAAACAACAAAGTATTAATGATACACTGATATTATTATTATACTAAATGATGGCACTCAAACACGTCAACCAGACCTTATATATGTAATAATAATTGCTACTGCACCTTTAAAAGCTTGACTATGAACAATCAATAGATTACGGAAATTTGGCTTCCGCCCAAAGCCGGATAATTTCGTTCAGGGACACAACAGCGACACTTTGCGCGCGAAGGAATTCTGAAAGATGTGTACGCAAAATCCCCGAAAATAATAATAATAGGTAATCTAAAACACGTAATATGCGTGTTCCAGTGGCGTGCGGCCCATGCATCCCTTACAATTTTAAACATCAATAGCATAATTGAATTTCTTGTAACTTTATTTCCCATTGTTATATTTTTTGATACCTGATACTGATAATATAGTGAATCAAAAAATCGTGTAATATACAATGTTTTGAATTCTTTAAAACAGGTAGTTAAAAAACACGACTCCCAACTAAAAAAAGTTGGATTTTTTCACGTTCTTTTCATACCTTTCCAATTTATGTGTATATTGGCAAAAGCCAAATTTTACATGCTATATGCATAAAGAAAAAGTTTAAACTATTCAAAAGTTTTTCACCACTCCGACTCCGGCCAAAATACCATGTCGACTCCACAGCCCTGCTTTAAAATGTGCATAAGCGTCTAGCGCGTTGGATAAGGATTTGAAATTTGCTTCCATCGCAAAAATTCGAGGAGCGACCCAAGTGGCGATACTCACGTGACAGTTTATCTAACCTCAATCATGGATTAGGTTTCTCTGGTAACCGGACAAAACAGAACATGATAAAACAGAACATGACTTTCAGAATATGATAAAATAGGTTAAGTTAGGTTTTTTGTCATGTTGTGTTTTATCATATTCTGAAGTCATGTTTTTTTCTGTCATGGAACCGGTTTCTCTGCATGCTTCTTTATGGATGAAACTTCTTCGGTCGCTTGATCACAAAATAATTTGATTTCATGTTGCTAAAAAGTGAACTAATTTGCATTTACTCCACGTCTAACTTCATTCAAAGCCGATAAATTGTATGAAAGAATCAATTAATTCATTCATTCAATGGTCATTTTCGACAATGCAACGAATTAAAACACTAAATTACGGCCAGTAACTAAGGTGAAGGTAGACTCAGCTCGCGCTTGAAAAACCACTAAAATATTAATGCTGAATTTTAACTCATTTGCTTCTGAGAACGTGGAATACGCGTCGTTTTTTGTATGAGTTTTGAAACCCCCGTGGCCAATGAGTATAAAAAATAAAAGATAAAAGAAGCGAAAGATAAAATTTAATAAAAAAAGTGAAATAGTCGTCTTTTGTTCAGCATTCCCAAGTTAAAAAGTCACCGCTCGTCGACCAATAGCGAATCAAATCTCAACCCCATTTGTAACCCGTAATGAAAGGTTGCTTGAATGTTATGCCTAATCGATTTATATTGTAGAAAGTATCACGATGTGCAAAAAGTATTATAACACCAAAAGTTTATTTGTTTATAATGTTTTGCAGTCCAAAGATCGACATAATGAAACAGCTAGATTCTAAATATCAGATAACTAAATTTTTAACTCATTCAGTGACTTGTTACGCAATTGAATTATACGTATGTTGTCAGTCAGACTTTGATTTGTTTACAAAATTTTCGTTCCAACACTATTTATATAGCCATGCAAAAAAAAACCGGTAGACCTTGACCCGCCACAGCGAGACAGAATTTCCATTTTTGAATCCTTTTCACACAGGCTCTGAACATTCTGCTGAATATTAGCATATTTCAAAGCACGCCACTGGCCTTTATTGTGTACCATATTCGTACATAAAATATATTGCGCGATGCTATTTTGAAATTAGAACATTTATTAATAAAAATCATTCGCATAATATTCGAGCAAGTTTACACACATACTTCGCATTTCCCTCTCCGTGTTTATCTAATATCGAGATCTGTCTGGCGAGTTTGGGTAAAGTGACAACCCACATTTACTCATTCCCGTCAGAGGGGTTTCCATGCCATGCCAAAGTTGACTGCATGGAAAAGAAAATCAAATCAATAAAAGTTATCAAAGACGACACTAAGATATGAACTAATAATCCAGTCACTAGAGAAACTGGAATAAGAACACATAATTTTAAATAATTAAAAGACTTTTTAGTTCTTGTTTGATATATTAATTTTCAATACCGGTTTTGCTCATGGCAAGCATTATTAAACGATGAAGCATCGACATGAAGTCCTGATCTTTATTAGTAATTGTGTATCTTATTAATTTCAATATAAACCCAAACCTCTTTTTATACGAACTTTTTTTGTGCGATTTCAAAGTTATGCGGTTTTTTTAAATTTTTTTACTTTATTTTTGGGACTATTTCAACGTACATATTATGTCATTTCGTAATTAACACTGCGTTTTTTACATACTGTATGTGCAAAATCAGTATTTCACCTGATTATTACAATGTGACCTTGACACATGCGTCCTTATACATGTTTTGTTCCCATAATAAGTCATAGCTTTTTTGTATGATTTTCTGCGGAACTCATCTACCGCACAAAAAAGGCTCAGGTGTAAATGAGAGTTGATACCTTAAAAGTAATCAGCTGTTATATTTTATTTAAAAATCCGCTTCGAATACATTATTTCAATATTTATTACATGCATTAGAGTTATTAGACTGATTAGTGTCTTGTAAATTTTATTATTTGAGAGCTTTTTACACACCTCACATTTTGGGAAACATAGGTATTCATACTCAGAATTAATCACTATTCGTAATATTATTTTTCAATGTCCAATTATACGTTTCAGATCTTCTGACCTCGTTAATGTAGAACCTATTGAGATTGAGCAACGCTATATATGGATTTGAAGCAAACTTGATTTCTATAGATTTCAAGGACACTGTCGCGATATATATTAATTTCTTGCGACTGCGGTCACTTCACTTACATATATCTAACGGTTTTTTGACTGCGACGAATTTTGTATCTCGGCTGGTTTTGGGTCATTCCATAGTTCGATTATAAGCAATAATTCTATTGAGGTTATTCGATTCTTTAAAATCAACTCTTTCGATTAATTCATAATCTGTTCATAATCGAATTTCACAGATTTTGTCTGAAATTCGACTTACGACCAATTCGACATACAGTGAAACCCCGATACTACGTTTTTCAAGGAACCTTATAAAACAAACGATCAATGCGGAAAGTTTTAAATATGAACTAAATTCCGGGACTATAGAAAATTAACGCACCATAACGTACGATCGGGGTTCCACAGTACTATATACCAGTGGTTTTCGTGTAAAAAATTACAGGGGCCGCATTGTTAACTTTTGCCTGGCTGAGGGTAAAACAGTCGACCACCACTGCTACGTGATATGAAATATCTATCTTAAAATTAGTGTTTGCAAACAAACATTCCAAATCAAATAAATGTTTTCTACATTAAAAGGTGTAGATAAAAAGTCGCTTTCACAGTTTTGATATCGCCAGTCTAGAATAAACAAGAACACGATCAGGTTGTCTCATTCATGCGCGACTTAAAATATGAATAGTTATAGGAAAATTATCGATATTCATATATATATTATACGATGTAAATATAAAGATAGGTCAAAGCATAATCAATCATTTTTTATGTCAGTATGCCAATTAGGCCATACCACTGGGGTCTTTTTTAGACCCCCTTCGGCCTATGAGTTATTTTTCAAGGACAGTCTTTCAAAGATTAACATCGACGGTCTTACGAAAATTTGTGGTGATCGCACCAAATACAAGTCTTGTCAAATACACACGTTTGATTACTACTGCTATATTAATTCCACACCTTCCTTGTATTTAATAACATTTTTGCCAATTAACACTTCTTGCTGGACAATGCATCCGAGATTTTTCTTGCTAAATCTGTTTCAGACATTTTTAAAAATTCGTTCTATTTAGATTTTTTGGTGATAATGCAAAAATTGCTCCCCTCTTCATCGCTCCCTGTCACACTCTCAAATGCATATGAACCATGCCAAATTAAAAACGAGGTTTTCTTTACATGATATTAAATTCACTGGAGAATCGGCTGATGCGAATAGAGATGATGGAAAATACTTTATTTCCTCATTGTCCAAAATACATGTTTTCGAGGAAACTTAATTATTAGTAAATGCATGAGTAATTTTTGATCAATAAAATTTTTTGGTGTTTTTTTACATCCTTCTTTCGAACATTCAACTTTCGCACAAATTTTCAGGAATCAATTATGTGCGAAATTAGAGGTCCGCTTGTACACATAAAATCAGAAAGGCAGGAAAAGGCCTTACAAAATTTAACTTTTCTTAGTCGGAATCGTGCTTTTTTTTTTTTTTGACGAATCCATTATTTTGTAATATCAGTATTTACTATGAAGCTTGTGGTGGCCTCAACAAAGCTCTCTGGTGGATGCACATGAGAACCACTGCGATTTACCAAGGTTTAGGAGCGTATGTTGAGGACTACCTGCATTGGCAAATATGATACGAAAATAACCTCAGTATACCTAATCTCGATATTGGCTTCGATTTTTGGATCGGAATGTGCATTTTTTCCCTCGCAAAGTTCGTTTTAAGAGATATGCAAAATGCATTATTTTTTCGAGGAAATCTCAATGAATGTTTGCTGCAGGATTGTGGCAATAAAATGCGCATTTCATTACCATCTCCATCCACGAAGTGACTTTTCCCAGCGTACAGCAGTGATGCGCTACCAGTTTATTGATTTTTAGATTGTTCGTGGGCCGCATGGATAATTTAAAAAAAAAATATCACATTTTTAGTAATTACTTATTCCACATTAGATTTATTAGATCAGGACCGGTTCCGCTCATGGCGAGCATGACCAGTTGATAACGCTCGCCATGAGCGAAACCGGTTCTGATCTTGTAAATTTAATCTGGAAGAAGTACTGACATACCAAGTATTGACAGTAGAGGTCTACACGGGCCGAAATTAAAAAATTCTACCAGGCCCGAGCCCGAAAATTTCCGACCTGAGTCTCATGCCCGAACATCTTACCTAAGCCCGACGGTTTTTTCAACTTTTCAATTAAATTTCAACCATTTAAAATAATGTAATTTCAACTCGCCAAATTTTAATAACATGTATTTTAGATACATACAATAATGGCAAATACATTCGGAGTAATCGGATTTATAATTTATTTTTCGTATACCCAGGCCTGAACCCAAACCTTCGTTACCCGGCCCGACCCGAGCCCGTGCCAGAGAACACATTAAAAGTGAAAAATAACGATGTCAAAAATATCACTTTCAAGGTGTTCAATAATGTACTTGGTAGAAAAGTGTCATATAAAAAAAAAAATGATTATTCCACAATTAATATATTACGATCAGGACCGGTTGCGCTCATCGCGAGCATTTTCAACTGCTCAGCTGTTGAAAATACTCGCAATGGGCGAATACATAGCTATAAATGGAATTGTGTATTTACTCACTTAATATTTATGAATGTATCTTTTTTTTTATAAAAAAATTGACATTATTCATGAGATAAAATTTAAACACTTGAAGCATATTAAATTACGCACGCTTCTTATCATTACTTGAGCAAAGATTAATAATCGGCCAAATGTAAATGTTTTGACTTTACAATGAAATAAAGATAACATCGATATCAGCCTAATCAGAACTGGCGAACTGGCCTTTCGGAACTTTTTAATTTATGTTTTATTGAAGTAAAAGATGACATACTAAGATAGAAATCTATTTTTTTTCGCTATTTAATATTATCCGCAATATAGCAGATTGTAGTATGTGTTTATAATATCAGAGACTACCGTGTTGCTACCTTATTCTGTTCTGGCAAGCCATCGTCTTTAACCTTTTGCACTCTGAACAAATTTTCTCATGACTTACCAGTAAATGTGATTTAAAAAAAATGTATTCTTGGTTACGTGAGTCACATATTCTTCAGAGAAGATATATAAACGAACTGTAGATTTAAATCATAAAATATTAGTTTATCCACCATGTTTCAGTTTTTCACTGTATTTATCGAAAATCCCTGGCCCGCGAAGCTTTCAGAATCTTTCCGGTCAGACTCTGTGGCTTGCAGAGTGGTAAGAGTTAATAATGATTTTGGGATTCCCCTTGACAAATTCATTAACAAAGGTTTTAAAGAAACGTCCGAGCATTTTTTGTTAAATATCCGCGCGATCCATAGCTCTTATAAAAAACATTATATATCTAAAAAAAGTTAGCCTATGTGGGTAAAATAAATGATTGCTTATAATTTACGAACAAAGACCAGCAGCGCAACTTGTACTCTTTCTAATTCTCTAGGTAAACAGATAAACGAATCCATTTTAACTATAGTTATATTGTAAAAAGAATTCGTGAGCCCAATGGAAAAATTTCTAGATTAGAAACAAAAATCTGTATCCGCATATGATCTGATTTATTACGGTCGACCGGATATAACACGACGCATATCTCAAGATTCAACCTTTTAACGCAGATTTTTATATTCCTCATTATGACAAAAATATTTAACGAAACAGAAAATAAAATCATGGATCGCTATCTCAAAGACATTATTAATGATTGCTCATATTCATATGTTCAAAACTATTATCATAAATCAGTATAATCCGATAGCCAAGTGCACCATAATCACTGGTCCCACACGGGACCGTAGGGCTTTAAAAGGTTAATTAATCTTCGTAGGTATCTGCTTAACCTTTTGATGATACCCGTGAGTCTTATTTTAAATCTGTATTTTTTCCATTTCATTTCAATAAACATGTAGTGTTATATATATTGTAATCAAACGAAATAACAATGATTTATGTCTTTATTTGAAAACAAAATATATCCGTTATTTTATGCTATAATATAAAAATAATTAAAAATAGATAAACTGTCTATAAATCAAATGTTAACGACCTCTTACAAATGAAAAACTTGTAATCTGTAATAAAAAATAAACCACTTTAAAAATAGATTAAGGAAAAAATGATGAGTTTCGAAATAATCTTCAAAATTGGCAAATGGGAAAATTTTACCGCATAATCATGTTTCATATTTCGTCATATACACTCAAACCTCTTTTTGTGCGATTTCAAAGTTATGCGGTTTTTTTAATGCAATTTTTTACTTTTTTAAATATATTTTTGGGACTATTTCAACGTATATGTAATGCAATTAACAGCGCGTTGTTCACATACTGTACGTGCAATATCCAGTGTTTCACCTATGTATTACATTGTGACCTTGACATGTGCGTCCTTGTACATGCTATGTTCCCATATTAAGTCATAGCTTTTTTTGTGCGTTTTTCCGCGGGACATATTTACCGCACAAAAAAAGGTTTAGGTGTACGAAGATTGAATCCACAAATTACATCCGCGAGTTTTCGTTCGCCCCGTTTGGTCGTGGGGTCAAATCACACACTTTGATACAATGATTTTCTAGTGATGACATAGTGAACAATAAAATGTACAAATGTACATATTATGTATAGATGATTCTAAACTTTGAAAAGGTTCTTACTTTTGACTATTGCGGATTGTTCAACAAGTAAAACTCTTGCATCACATATTTCTACTAGTAGCTCTACATTACGTCAACTTTATATAACAGGGATGGCAAAACTGTAGTCCGCGGGCCAAATACAGCCTGGTATCCAGTTGTGGTCACCAATCATTTTGATCGATGAAGAATACAGTCGGTATCTGTGTTCTAGTGGGAAGAGCTTTGCCCTGCGATTAAGGGGGCCTGGATTCCAGTCCCAGCAAGGTCGGATTTTTTCAATTGAGTGCATATAATTTTTCGTTGATATGTTCTCGACTGATTTATAAAAATACTCATCTTGTTTATATCGTTTTACTTTCACATTAAAAAGATATTGTCGCTTTGGCATCACAGCTTACAATTTACAATTCTCACTTCGAATCTCAGTTTTTGAAAACATACCTTAGAAAGCTAAAATCAATAACACGTCTTGTTTTATTACTTTTTTAACCATACTCGCTTCCAATGTGGATAATATGAACTCCAATGTAATAGAGTTTATCACATCATAAGTTTTATACAGGAATTGCTTATTACTTCTTTTTAGAAGACAGTAGTGATATAAATAATAAGACTAGAACCAGACTAGTCATCAGTATCAGTTATTAGCTCCGTTATCATTATTTATTTACAATTAATAAAAAAAATGGCCGGTCTTCATATAATAAAGTGTGTGCACTATATTTTTGAGTATGAAGCTTGTGTCAATTCATCGGCTCGTAAAAGAAAATGCAAAAGTACAATCACCTCAACAAATATCCTAATATTTGCTTCCCAACTGACCATTTACGACAATAGCTTGGCAACCCCTGAAAAACAAACAACTTTTTTCTAGCGTAGTGAGAGGGTTAAAGTCGACTTTTAAGTGTCACGAAAGATAAAAAAATATATTTTTTTCCACATTAAAAGTAAAGACTGGATAAAATAAAAAAAAACTTAATCAGTAGTGATTTAAGTCAATATACGTGCATAGATATACAAGTTAGCAATATCTACTGCAAAGATAAATAGATATAAAATGCAAAGTAACTATCTTTAGATCATTAATTTCGTTATTTTATGATTTTTAAATCACCAAACTATTGGGGAGATATTATATTTACATTGGACTTTATTGATTTTTCGACAATCAATCGCTTAGATCTCTAAAATTTTCCATCGAATTTACATTTCAACTGATGTCAGTTGATAATGCTAATTAATAAACCGATCCTGATCTCAATAAATCCAATGTGATATTATTTTTATTATAATGCCACTCCACCAAGTATTGGCAGTGAACACCTTAAAGTGATAAATATCGTTGAAACAGTTTGTATTGTGTATTTTCCCGTGTCCGATATCGCCACCACACGGTACCTTTAAGATTCTCTATCACCCGCCTACTTCCTTGCTTCCTCCCAGGTCACACCGACCCTCTGAAGCTCCACCGAGTACATCCTATGGATGTTCATCAGCGGCATTCTAGTGTGACCCAGCACATGTCTAAGCCATGTCCATCGTCGCCTTTTCATTGTGGACATAATAAGCGGCTGGTTTGTCCGTTCTCTTACCTCCGAGCCCCTGACAAAGTCAAACCATTACTTTCATTCACCGCAAGCATAAGGCTACCCCATGCTTGTTTAAGGTCTCATGAGTCGCAACCGCGCTTAACAAATTGTCATTGATGCTGACTGATTCCATCCGTGAGTCCCAGACTTTCCGCATCGAATTGAAGGTTGCTCCAGGTATCTGCAATCGTCGACTCTCTCGATTTCTTTATGTGTTTTAATGATGCAATATCTTCTACAATACTTAGGCCTTATACTATTTTTCGTGTGCCGGTCTGTAAACAGAAAAAAATTATCGCAAATATTTTGTCCGTTAACATTTTGTCTGTAGACCATTCGTCGCGTAGACATTTTGTCCGGAGACCATTTGCCTAATGGTTCAGACAAACGATTTCGACAAAAACTCGTACAAAACGGCATACAATATTTTTGCACTGAGACATCAATATGGCTTTGAATTGTTTTCGTGGTGTATTGTACCCGTATCTGACAAATCGTCTTGATCTCACATAATTATTATTGCGAAGTGATTATATACTCGTTAGGAAGTTGCGATGGTTAACCGCATTTAACTTCGCCTCAACATCACCTTGTGTAAGTATTTATACCCCGCTATGCAATTAACGAGCGCATTTGATCGCTAGGTAACCACGGGGCAAGCGAATAAATAATAACGGCCACGTAATTATGGAATTGTAATAATGTTTATATTATCTCCGCCGTGGCCAAAGATCTTCGGGATTATTATTGACCATGAACGTTTCCAATGTGAAGAAAATGGGATTTTAACCAGTCGAGTGCCTCGCATGCGCGGGCGCGTGAGCAACTTTGAGATCTCAAAAGGCTAGACACGTAATATTTTTTGTTGACATTGGTTTACGAATGTTTAGTCACATCTATGCTTCACAGGAATACATTTAAATATTTCAGAATTATGTTACCATAAATTGGAAAAATAGATTATGTTGGAGGCGTGTTGAAGACTGTCAAAAATTATATCGGGATATCATTTTATAAAAAAATAACTTTTTTTTTGGAAATTTAGCGTGTAAATAAATTGACGAGTAGAAGCAAAAGGGAAGCACTAAAAACATATTATATTAAATGTCATTTATGTATTTATTCTAAAAAATAATACAAATTTATTTGACATTTTTAAATACATTTATTTATATACATACCCGTACATTCATAAAAAAAAAACAAAAATTGTAGTCATAAAAACAGAGAAAATAAATAATAAAATGGCATTAGAAATTTTCAAAGAAGTCAACCGAGTGAGTTTACATTTATTTACAAACTCAATGTTCAACAAAAATAAGTCTAGCATGTGTTGACATCACTGATGTTAAAAAAATACAATTTTTAGACTGTAACCAATCTCAAAATTAACTCGAGGTGAGATATGGGTGAGAACAAACAATAAATGTGTGTTTGTGATAAGATTTATAAAATTGTTCGTTCCTTTAAAACAGTTGGCATGAAAGGGGTTAGTGAATCTTACCTCAATAGAAAATTTCTACGTGACATTGTTTGTTACTCAAACTCTCAAAAAGAGGACAGTAATCTATAAATTTTAACAGTAGTCAAGAAATCGATTTTATTATGAAACTACTGGGATTTGAGCCCGTAAGCACCGTAACCTAAGCCAACGACATTAACATAACAAGGAACCCGGCCCGAATGTCCCAAATATACACATCCATTCAAGTACAGTGGAACCCCGATCTTACGTTCTCGCATTATACTTTTTCCCGCGTGGTGCGTTCATTTTCTATAGTCCCGGCATTTAGTTCACAAAACTTTCACGCATTAATCGTTTGTTTTATACGGTCCCTTGAAAAACGTAGAATCGGGGTTTCACTGTATATTTAAACCATTACCGCTAGCAATGTGAATCAATTTGTTACACGTGATATGATTTGTTGCAGAGGTTAATTTGTAATTTTAAGTATGTGGCTGTGACATGATAAGTAGTAAGCTTGTACCATTTGCTAAGCAACATCAATAAATACATAAATCGTGAGTCCATTGTAAAACTCAATTAATACAAGACGCTCTCTTAAAAACATGTCCGGAAAATCACGAGTTTTCTGTACACAGATTGTTCGACATCTCGATAGCATAGCATGGTGAGACCATCTAATTGTGGTGTACCTATTGTAATATTTTTTTATTTTACAAATTGAACTTACCATTGCAAAAAGTTCTAGCGAAGAACTCAGTGGTGATCATTAATCACCGTAAAAAAATGTTTGACTTTTTTGCTTGCTTTTCTTCACTGCTTTAAAAACAGCTTTTGTATGAATGTTTGAAAAAAAATGTGTTGCCATTGTTGCCAAGTAATTTTCAGATACACTATCTGGCTACAGCGCCATGTCCAACCACGTCCAATACAATATATAATATTGTATGCGAAAGATAACTATTATGTTTTTCTTTACATTCACTGACTATACAATAAATAAAATAATCAAAAACAATTTATATTGTGCAAAAAACAAAATATTTTGTTTTACATTAAGTCTGAATAATTTACAAAATTATCAGCACCAGTTTCGCTTTTCGCATTAAAAAAAAACCCAGTTCTAAAATTACTGATGAAAAGTTGATATTACTCGCGGTCAGCGAAACCGGTCCTGGTCCGAAAAGAACATATCGTCGTTTTCATTTCAAAATTGCATATCTGCAAAATCTGAAATTACTTGCAAGATATTGCCATGAATTATGTTATTTGTGTCAGTTTTGTGTATGAAATAGGCGTAAGGGCGAATTTTGTATTGTTGTTAATGCAAAGAAATTGAACACGCATATGATGCCGATATAAAATTTTGCAATGGAAACGACGATGTGCGGAATAAGAGCAAAAAAAATGTGTTTCATGTAATTCAACACAAGTACGTGATCCATTCAATAAAAATATTTTCGACCGATGACAATCAATTGTGTTATTCAAAGTGATGATCGCTTTGCATTCCTAAGATTATTCAACTATGACAATCTATGTCTTTCGAAACAACTAAATAAGGTCATTAATGAAGACAAAACAAAAGCATTAGACAGGTGCGTGCTGCACGCATTGCCACTATGAATGGACCAACGCATCAAATGTATTATACTTTTTTTTCCTTACTTTACTTTCATACTGAAACTACATATATAGAAACTAGGAGTCCGCGAATCGGGCTCCTAGTTTCCTCGCACGGAATATGTTCAAATATGGATAATACAGTCGCTTAATCCAATATACTATTGCTAGCGTTATTTCTACGTGTTCAGTGCTTTAGTTTCGTGGTAACCGATTGTATCAATATTGGTGTTGAACTCTTATATATTATCTATACCACCGTTTTTGATTGTACAGTGTGTGTACCACGCTATGTGCCGCTCTGCAATTTAAGCAAATGCATAACCGGTCTATAATTATATGCGCCGGGAGGGACAAGTACTCCGTTGGCCACTCTCCAAAAACTGGATGCACTGAATTGATCCATGCCTCAAGTCTTACTCACCAAGCTAGTTACCAACTGGCGTCGATCAGATTGTCTATGCACGTAGCGAAATAGTTGGGCTCAACACCGATGTCAAGAGCAACAGGCGTTCAAGTTTTGTATTTGCTACTGTCACATAGATTGGTTTTGGTGTGGCTTTGATTCTGCGTTTAAGATATTATGCTGTAATTCACATCGTTAACTTTGTAGCTTGATGTTTGGATCGCGCCAAGTTCGATTATACATCGAAACTGGTAGAACAGGTGGTTTTAAATCTTTAGTTCATGGATTCTTAACCCCATGCCCGCGAGCACAATTGCGCCCACGGAGTGACTATTATCGTACGCCCGCTACAATGTTTCAAATAACGAAAAAACCAAATTTAATCAGAATTGTATTTTCCGTGGCGCGGTTTCAACGTTGTTGGCTTGCGTGCCGGACCGCCCGGGCTCGAATCCCGGTACGAGTTGATTTTTTCAGTCGATAAATCTGTTCAAAGCATGGGTTTTTGTGTTGTTGAAAATCCCTCCCCGCCGTTCCGATTCCAAAGAGCGACGCATAGTGACAGCGATTAGCTAATCACTAGTCCTGTCCTAGTCCTCGTATCCTTTCCATCCCTTCTCTCCTCGGTTGAGCAACTGAGTAACAAGCAGTTCTCGTAGAAAAACATATGTTGAGATGAACTCCGAGAGGGGTCCATATGCTCCAAGTTGGGAGCGGACATGGTCAAAAAACAAGAAAAATATTACATGAATGTAACATATTATTAATATGTCAAGCTTCCCAGGAAACAATGATAAGAATTAATAAATATATACTAAGCACATAAAATTTGTTTTTTTTTAATTGGCCGGCGCCCGTCACTATTCCCCTCAATCTCAAATGCGCCCGGAGTCGCAATAAGGTTAAGAACCCCTGCTTTAGAAATGCCCACCACTGGAATGAATTTGAGTTGCGTCACGCCCACACTCCAAATGTGAAACAGAAATAATACAATTCTTTGGATTTCGACTGAAAATTCTTCTGTCAAAACTCGTAGAAAAGTACCAAATTCAAACGCATGCCTGCCGACTGCGCTGCTTTACGGTTCGGAGTCACCAATTCCCTACAATGCTATAAATAAAAAGTCATCGATGTACCTGGCTTGGACATGTGCAGCGGATGTCCCAGGAGAGCCTGAATCATTCTTCTCTCTTCCACCATTCCGTCGCCCTGGATAGCCGCTGGCGACCATCCAATTGATTTTATCAAGTTAAGGCACGCCAGGATGGCCTAGGAGGCATCTTTTAGGCACCGTGTGGTGGGGAATGCCAGTTAATTTTGTTCACATTATATATCAAGGCTTAAAATATTTGGTCAATATACTGATTTACCCAATAGATCTTCTCAAAGACGCAAATCTAGCATTAGAACTTTTGCAACTGTTTCCTTGCGCGAATCATAGGCGTCATTTTGGACCAGGTAAAACACGCTCACTTGTTCTACATTGTCTCGCTTCTTTATAATATATAAAATACGCAATTCAATAATTGACTCGGACCCGCTGCCATGTTTGTTGTAATTATTTACACTTGCATAACAAGGAGAGAAAACAAATGACATTAGCATAAGTGTTGAAGCACGCGGACAGATGCACCTCGTGATCGCATATAAAATCAGTAAACCAACCTGCAGATCGGCCATAAATAACTTAATATCCTACTCAAATATATACTTGTGTGACAGGTTATTGTGCTCTTACAGATAATTGACGTAAAATAGCTGTTTCAACATTGCATTGCGTGGTTGATGAAAATTATCGTCTTCACTGCAACAATTCATGGCAGGTCATCCATTGTTAGTTGTGGTGGATTATACGTGGATTGTAAGTTTGGCTGATTCTTTCATGGTATAGAAACGTTTTTTCGATTGATTTCTCCGGTGAGGCTTGAAGATAAATTAAGATCAAACTTGAACTGACTCGTATCAAATAGTTTGTATCGTTTATAAATAAGAATAAAAGTTAGCCACTAAGTTAAATTGTTACTGTCGCAATCCGGATCAATTTACGAATGTTTTAGTGTTAATGAGTTTCAATGAATTGTTTGGGTAAATTACAATTTCAATTATTTTAAACGCGACATCGTTAATACTAAGTGCCGTCTAATAGCATGGAAATGCATAATTATTTAATATGTGGATTTTCCCGACGTATTATTAAAGCATTGTTTTTTTTAGATTGTTTGCATTTTGTTTTTGATGGTTTTCATTGAAATAACTAGATTGCATCTAAATTTTTAACGTTCATTGGTGCCTCAGTTCGTCGAATTGTAAATATGTCATGATCTCATCATATAAATTATCTGCGTCTACTCTAAAATATCAGATCAATACTAATGTACTACTTTTAGATTTGAGATCGTATAGGTCGATTCTTTCGTTTGTAAACATTTAGTACAGACAGCGTTCACATTTTTTTCCTACATATTACTCGTTGAAATCTCAGTACATGTATTGATTGACATGTTATTACCGCAAACAATCTGTCATACCCCGTGTCTTAGGTAAGCGACGCGAACCGGCAAGAGAATTTAGGCGAATCCAGTCAATTTAAAACGTAGTTGATCAAAGGTCTTATGTGCCATCGCTCGGCCAGACGCAATTAACGCTCTGGTGAGCTTGGACCGTTTCATATTTTCAAGCGATTCGCGTGCGCCATGAGTGCGCACTTGAGGCGACTTGCGACATATGCCGTCCTGACCGGACCGCTTCGCCTACGTATGACACTTGCATGGGCAAGGACCGTTTGATATTTTAAAACTCTGCCGCTTTCAAAGCCGCGCCGGAACGCCTCGCCTAGATTCGCCCAGCTAAGACGACCCGTTACCCTTCATAGCAGTGATCGGCAACCAGGGCGAGATTATATTATATAAAGAGTCCGAAAATTTAAAAATTTTCGATTGAGCTTTAAGCTCTCAAATTTTCCATCAATTAAGATTTAGAAAATTAATTCATTAGTATTTGTTCTGAAGACACTATAAAGAGGTTATCAAAGAAATAATACAAACCAATTTGATAAAAAAATATCTTGTCTGTGATATTTTTAACCAGGCCTGTGGAGTCGGAGTCGTGGCGTCACCGTTTTTTGGCCGGAGTCGTATTCGGGGTCGGAAATTTTGAACTTTTTATTTTTGCATATAAAATGTAAAATTTGGCTTTTGGCCGGATTGATTGGTTGATATTTAATTGAATATACATAAATATGAAAGGAAGGAAAAAAAAACGGGACGAAATTTAGCCTTTTTTTAGTACAAATTTCGTATATTTGTAGGAGTCTATTTTTGGTCAATGCTGGAGCCGGAGTCGTAGTCGTGTTAATTTAACGACTCCACACAGCCCTGGTTTTCACACTGATAAATCTATTTTATCTTTATCAATTTGTAACACACCGTAATCAGGCTTCACAGTGAGATGGTCGCAGTCAACGGGCTAAATTGGAAGGGTGTGAAGTATTATATTGCCAATTACTTTTTTGAATTCTTATTCGTTTCAATAACTATGATCTTTTTATTTTTCCTCATTTGCCATGTCTTTTAAGTATGAGTTATTTGAAATATTATTCAACAGACACTGTATGAATATAAAGTAAACAAGGAAAGTCTTTTGGAATTCTTAGAATTGAATATATATTTAGAAGGAAGATCAGCATTATATATTCAATAAAAAAGTGATTTTTTCATTTGTTTGTGTGACACGTCTTGGGTAACCGTAAAGTTTTTTTTATCGTAAACGTGCAATATTTCACACTGTTTATTTGGGTAAACTGTAGACCAGACAATACTGATTTGTTCAGTTGTCTAGATCAGTGTTCCCTAACCGGTGGTCCGCGGCCCAGAGCTGGGCCCCAGAGACTTTCCGCCGGGCCGCAAGTGTGTCAAATTTCAATCAATTTTTATAAACTCAAAACACTTGAAATCAATCAATTCAATAAAAATAGGTCGAATTATTTATCGACATTTCCATGGTATATTATCTTGTTATTGGTATTTGCGATACTACATTCAAAATAACTGATAATTATAATTTACCCACATCATTCATTGAAACTCATTTACATCAAATTATCGCTTATTCATATACGTAGATTATGTTAATAACAATTATACTTAGTGATCTACATTTATTTTTGTATATAAACGATACAAACTGTTTATTACGCGTCAGTTCATGTACATCCGTGCTCTTGAAATGCCTGAAGATGGCGAAAGGTGAAACCCGGGTCGCTAACGACAAAACTCATGGAAAAGTACAAAATTCAAACAATTCCAACTTAATATTGAAATATTGACAAGCACCTTCAGTCGAAATTCTTAATTAAAAAATATGAATTAAAAACCATTTTTACTACGGTATTAGTGGTCCGCGATTTATTTTACTTTTTTCACCGGTCCTCAGGTGTAAAAAGTTTGGGAAACACTGGTTTAGATCAAAGTAAAACCGCGGGTGCATTCGGGAAAATAGTTGCGAACGAAAGCTTGCTACAATTAATTTATTATAATAACTGTCACAGTGTCGTTTTATTTAAATTAATACATCAATTAATGCGCTTACAAAACATATTTTTGGATTTGAATATGTTATTTTAAATATTTAGTTCTTTTTAGTGGGACTGTCATGCGGTACTGGTTGAGAAGCTCTGACTTAGATTGACTGCTCGGTAGAGGTCAATGAAATTGCACTATTTTATATAAACAAGCAATAAAACTTCAGCGTGTAATGCATAGAATATAACTCAGCGCACGTAATAAATTTGATAAAGCTCTTTTATTTCAAGGTTGCATAATTGTGGGGTCCGTGGTGCAGTGGTCAACGTATTTCACTTCGTGGTGGATTTCTTTTCAGTCGATTTATCGATTCTGTTCGACGGCATACGGTGGCTCATTTTAACATAATCTGTTTGACAAGACGACCCGAGTCGGTCGCTTTATCACTACTATCACGGAAGGTTATAATTGAAGAATGATTTGAGTTGCTTCTCTACGAATATAAGATAATTCTGGGCTTAGATGTTAGGTATTTCTCCCATATACATTTACAGATAGAATACAATTATAACAGTAAATTCACACCAATACAATCATACGTTTCCAAGTGTTTGATGAATGCATTTTCTAGCAGTACGTTTGATCACATACGAATGTCAACGGGGGAGAATGAGAGACTCATTCGCGTGTCGCGTCGTGACAATGACAAGCGCACACTCACTCGCATACGCAGCAAGATACTCTCGAGTCATTGTTTGAGGTGGATTATTCGGTTTTTCGCTGATTTTTTTCATTATTTCATGAAATTGAACTGCAATGAAACCACCATCTTTACATGATGTATAATGACCAGGGCTGTGGAGTCGGGGCTTTTTGGCCGGAGTCGGAGTCGTCGCGGCGTTTTGGCCGGAGTCGGAAATTTTGAAAAGTTTGAATTTTTTATTTTTTCATATGATATGTCAAATTTGGCTATTGGCCAGATTGGTAGGGTTGATATTTAATTGAATACACAATAGGAAAACTAGGAAAAAAGACGACGATATTAAACTTTTTTTAGTCGGAGTCGGAGTCGTTTTTTTGGTCAATGTTAGAGTCGAAGTCGAACTCCGATCGTACGAAAACCTACTATTTTACTCAGCGCATTTGTTATTATGTGTTTGATGCGCATACACACAGATAGAAAGTTTATGTGTGTAAGTGGTGTGTCGCATTCTGCTGTGCACACTTTTTGGGTTACAGACATACAGACAAATAAATATTTCTATCATAAATTTGAAACAATAAAATAATAAATAATTAATTAAAGTAAATATATATATTATTATCTGGGCTAGACTGTTTACGGTTTATTTTAGCCTTGTTACAAATAGATAACAAAAGTCATCGATTCGATAAATGGAGTCCAAATTGTGAATAAATAATTGGGAAATAAATACTATGCATGTAAAATATTTATGGTAATGTTTTATATCGCGTAGCGTGTTAGGACATACATACATAAATCATAATAGTTTTTCATATAAGGCGAAGTTGCATGTCTCCCTTGCTGTATATTAGTTGGTCTATGTGTACGTATCAATATTAATATCACATGTATAATTTATATTGCATATCGCTACTTTATGTTGCATATTACAACAGTGGGACTATTTAAAAAAAAAACGTGTTTTTGAGCTATTTATTTGAAAACAGAATGATGCAGGGCTGCAGAGTTGTTAAAAAAACCAGGGCTGTGGAGTCGGTGAAAAAGAGTCCGACTCAGACTCCAGCTATTACCAAAACCACGACTCCGATTCCGACTCCGACATTGACCAAAAACACGACTCCGTGCGAATCATAAGTAGTGTCGTGCCCAACTCTACCACCTCTACCCCCTTTACCTCCTCTACCCCCTCTACCTCATGCGATCCAAAAGATATGACTTACTCATTAAATAAATATAATCTGTCATGATACATTCATGATTAGTAAACAGATCATTTTTGATAATTCGTATGCGATATTTACGAGTGAAACATTTGTGTGCCTTGAGTCAGAGGTAGCCCGTGAAAAGAATATATGGGGTGCAGAAAAACCTCCGTATGTTTAAGAGATGAGTTGGGAAGGACTATACCCTGAAGGTACAATATATATATATGCGACAAGCTATTGCAATTTGACGCTTGAATTCGGTAATCTTTTCCAGGGAGATGTCTGCACCGTTCGAATAAAACTTCTTCATACAATTTTTGCATGTGGCGTGGTAAAGATTTTATGACGTCACAAAATCTTTGTTCAGCTGACTGATTCAACAGACTTTAGACAGCGTATTATTTTTTTAATTTTGGCGCCGTCCGCTTGACATGTCGTTGCCTTACTGTGAAAAGGTTCTAATTGACATTTATTATTATTTATAAAATGACCTTTTGGTCGGAAAAGCTTGTATTTACCGCACTCTATCGTAGATATGAATTTCAGAATTATCTATGGTTGAATAACGGAGTTAGCAGAATTCCAGAGTTGCACTGCATCTGCACACCTTTTTTACTAAATTCATTTGACAAAGTTCTAATATGACAATATTAGAACTTTGCCAAAACCTCTTTTTACGGTACTTTTTTTTCAAAATTTCCAAATCATTTAGAGGAAACAATGTTTGCGCTTACGTTATTACAATCTATATTTTTATAGTTCGTCAAAATGATAAAATATGGTATTGTAATGAACCGGATGAGATGTGTTATTTTATTTAGTAAAAAGCTTGACATGAAGTGAGTTCCGGCGGCTTTTTTTTTCAAAAAAAATACCCTGCAAATATGTATATGGATTTCAGAATTATCTATGGTTGAATAACTGAGTTAACAGAATTCCGGAGTTGCACTCATTTTTACTAAATTTATTTTACAATGTTCTAAGATTGTCATCAATATTTCCATCATTAGATATTTAAGATCAATATTTCTCAGCAAGAGTGAAAAAATATGCTTAAAATAAGTAATTTGAAACATTTTTACTTGCTCATTGTACAAGTGAATTTTAATCAATCGAAACTTCAAACGCTCATATCTCAAAACAGTGTCAAGAGCAGCTAGAACCTTTTCAAAGTAAGGTGTCGAAATATTAAATCAATTGATTTATCCATATTCCATAAAGTGTTAATTACGAAGAATTTCCTCCATTGGCCAATTGGGAAAAACCGACTTCCACACAATTATGGACGAATCTATATTACAATGGAATAAATCAGTGAAGAAGATTAGTCAAATTTCCCTGACGTTGGTTAAATAACTAAAACGGATAATTATCAATACAACGTTTGTTTGTATTGGGGGCTTTTAAGCTTGCAAAGTGATTGATGTGATTTTCTCCGGTATAATTACTACAGCGAGATCATTTTCCAATCGACCTAAGAGATTTGCTTTTTTTTCAATAAAAAATAACTTTCTTTGTCTCATTTAGTATAAGACAGTGCTTCCTTCGATATTGCTTATTGCTTGAATATAAATAGGAGATCAGTACACCATTGCACCATCACAAGAGCCATGCCTGCTTTGAGTAGATATATTTAGTTTATATAATTAATGCAAACGGACACATACCTGAAAGTCGCCATCTTTAAAGTAATAAATATCCGTGTTTGAGCATATTGTTTACCTCGTCGTACCAATTTACCTTGGTTATATCCGGCACACGGGAATATCTGTACTTTGAATAAACAAAGTTTATTTCTCTTGATTTCAACATTCTACGGTTTGTATACAATTACTTCAATCACTCGCTAATCACATAATCATATTTGCTATTACTGATAACGTGATAACAGAGGTTATTGGATTGTAATGTTCGCGGTTTGAAATTTAAACAAATGCTAATAGATATGTTCCTTATTACTGAATAATAAATCACCGTTAGATGATGTAAATGTGTGATACATAAGTATTATATATATAAAATAAACTTTTCTACAGAGAGTAAGTTGCTTTAGATATCTTAGTATCTACGCTCGGCATCGACCTATTGTAAAAGTTTAATTAGATTTTATACTATAGGTGTTTTTGCATCTAAGTAAAACGGTATTCTTTTGTTTGTTTAGAAATATGAATATGGATGTGCCAATCAATATTCAAATTATCCGAACTTGACACTCGTTACTTTCCGAAGAAGAAATCGTAAGATTGCGTATTTTTAGAATTATCACATAATGAAGCAACACAATCGACGATTCTGAATTGTAATGACGCATAATTATTTCAAGAAAACACCATAAAATTTTCTAGAGATAATAAATAGACATTTTTTTTCGAAATATGTTATTATTTATTTCACTTATTCCGCAATTGTTTCACATCGTCAGGGCCGGTTTAGCACGGCTCGTGAAAAGAAGAAAGCAACCTTTTATTAATGTATGTATTTGATAAAAAAAAACCAGGGCTGTGGAGTCGGTGAAAAAAAGTGCGACTCCGACTCCAGCATTTACCAAAAACACGACTCATCTAAAAAAGTTTAATATCGTCACTTTTTTTTGCCTAATTTTCATATTATGTGTATTCAATTAAATATCAACCCTACCAATCCGGCCAATAGCCAAATTTGACAAATTATATGCAAAAATAAAAAGTTCAAACTTTTAAAAATTTCCGACTCCGGCCAAAAATCCACGACTCCGACTCCACAGCCCTGAAAAAAACCTTGAAAAAATATAACATCAAGGTAAAAGGGAGTTAGTTTTCTGTGGAAAAAAGATTACGACATATTTAATAAAATAAATTAAAATACATACTCTATAGATCTTAATATGGACAAAACCACCGTTTTAATTGGGAATTGCGTAAAAGTAAAATTTAATGATTTAAATAAATTCATTTGGAAACATTTAGCATTGACAATTTCACCAAAAATGTTAATATCTATCAAATAACGTTTCCATATTTACGTCACTTAGTTTCATAAATTTCTGGTAAAAGTTGAGAATTATGCAATACCGAGTATACCGACTGTATCGCAACGTTACTCCCATCACTAAAAGCGTGCTTCTCGGTATTGGATTTTGAAAAAAAAAACGCAATCGCGAGTCCGTTTCGCTGGCGCCTTTGTTTTTTATGGCAACATCGGTATTTAATTTATAGACACTAATTGGCGGGAAATTGGGTAGTACTTGATGGGCTTCGCCTATGTTTGTCTATTACCATTAATTTGATGGCTTCAGAATATGCGAAGCTGTATTATTGCAACCAGAGTTGAATCAGTTATTATTTCAACATCATCCAAGCGTTAAAAGTAATTAGGTATATTTAAGTCCAATTGTGAAATATCTAATAATTTTCATCGCATAGCATGTATAATATATAATTACTGTAACATAATTGTTGAAGAAAATACATAAATTCTAAAATATATGTATTTTCGAGGTATACGCTCCAAAGACAACCGTGCAAAAAAAAAATGTGTTAAAAAAGTAAATGTAAGGTGACCATATAAAAATACTAGATAGGTTCCATTACTTAAAATCAACTCCAAATCGAATTTGCTTATTATTTATACAAGTAATAAAATTATACAGTTTTAAATTCAAATTAAATTTAGCATAGAGAAATATATTCATTTAGTGTCGCTACTTGATAATAAACGTGCCCGTTTACTGTTACCATTTACTTTAAGGATAATAAATCTGTAAAAAAACATTCCTTTTTCAAAATCGGTGCTATTTTGAAATCATTCAAAAAAAGAATCAGGTGTATTAGAAATCTTTTTTTTTCAATATAGCTTTCCTACGAATTGAGAATCATTGTACATGTCGGAATTGTTTTTCCATTTATTTATAATATTTATTATTAATACAATATAAATAACATTTTTTTTCTTCTTTTCACAGATTGCTCAAGAACTCTTCTCGGGAGCAGAGTGTTGCCATTCAGGACACGTTCAACTAGTCATTCCTTTAAATATAGCAAACCTGTAGAAATTTTTATTTAATTTTATTTAGCAATTAATTTTTAAAGTAATTCTTCTATCCTAATAAAAGATTAAAGGCACATTTTAACCTTGATAAACAAAAGAGATATACTTATTTTGAATTGCGCACTAGAAGTGAATACATTGATCAAAATGAAGATGCTGTGCGCAAGACTGGTTCACAGGGCCGTCATACCAAGAGCAACATGCTGTTCAGCTCCATCCAGACACCGATATTCCTCAAGCAAGGTAATTCTTTAATAGTATGAATGCCACTAGATTCTAAATAATATGTTACGTTTTGTGTCAAAGTGATATCGATAGGAGAAGTGGATACAAAGATATTTCAATGCCAATTAAAATCACTTTCTTTTTCATAGCTCCATTAAATCTTAACCCATTGTTCACGGTGTGCACAAATTTATGTTTAATTACTATAGTATACAGTCTGTTCAACACAGTAGAATGAATTAAATTCAATATAAAATTTAAAATAACTTTGATTATTCCACGTATTGTGTTACTAATTGTGACATGTGTTTCGTTTCTTTCAGAGGCATCTTCGGACTTAATATTCGCAAAATTGCTGAATTAATAAAGCAAGATTGGTTCTAATATTTTAAATGCAATTTTTATTATAATGTAAGATTATGTTGAATTACATTCAGTATAAATATTTATTTATTTACTCCGGTCCTTGGGCAGTCGTCAACGTTGTTGGCTTGCATGCCGGACCGCCCGGGTACGAGCGGATTTTTTCAGTCGATTAATCTGTTCAAAGGCATGGGCGTTTGTGTTTGTTGAATATCCCTTCCCACATTTCCGATCCGGCAGCAATTAGCTAATCACTATTACTCGTATCTTTTCCATCCCCTACCTCTTCGAAAAAGGGAGGTTGAGCAACTGAGTAATAGGCAGTTCTCGTAGAAAAAACATATGTTGAGATAAACTCCGTGAGGAGTCCATATGCTCCATGTTGGGAGCGGACATGGTTAAAAAATATATATATTTATTCACTTCTTGAAAGGTTAACAGTGATTTATCTTAAAATGTTTTTAGGTTGCTGGCTCGGGTGTGGAGTACAGACCAATCAGAAGTGTTCTGGTTGCAAACAGAGGGGAGATTGCCATTCGAGTGTTCAGAGCATGCACGGAGCTAGGGATCAAATCGGTGGCCATCTACAGTGAACAAGACAAAATGCACATGCACAGGTAACTGTCATACCACGTACACCCTTTTCCTTTTGAATCATCCATCAGATAAGGACACATTATGATAAAAACTTTGTTGTTTGATGGTTTAGTATTTAGAATTTATAAAAAGCAGTTGATGCGAAAATTTCTTTGTAAACAAGCACTATGTAGTTGCATTGACTGTCTCTTTGCTAAGAAAGCTAGAGTTTCTGCACTTTTGCTAATAAATTCTTATACTTTTAGCAGATGTCCATTTCCAGATGTGCATGTCCAGAAAAATGGCAGTAACTCGCAAAAATTCTGAAATTAAGTTATGGATGCCATTGGCCAAATATTTTTGGAAGCTTATGATGGTGCTCACTTTTATAGCAGTATAGTAACTAAAATACCGCAAAACGGGGTCAATAGAGTGACTTTTTACCCTTCACGACTATGTATCTACATTGTCGTGAAGGTGTTATTCCACATATTGTGTAACAAATGACGTGTATTTCACATGTCATTATTTATTACACAATATGTGGAATAACAAAGTTACCAATTTAATTACATTGTTACATTGTGCGCCATCGCAGTGTTATTTTCATAAATTTATATGAATTGATGCAGGCAGAAATTATAGCCCCTGACAATGTGACATTCTCAGGGCTTAGTGGGTTAAACCATCTCTTGTTATTTTATAAAATAACTAATGACACATTAGAGAAGATAACATTTTTATTATACCATTTTGTATTGTACTCCAACTGTCTTGGGATAATATTTTATTGCCAGTTAATAATGTAAGGTCAGGAGACGTCAAAAAAATAATTGTATAATTCTTTATATTCCATTATAACATATAAAGAGGTTCAGACTTAATAAAATGATTATTATTTCATTCGAGATAACAACATAAATGTAAAAATTATTGTTGTGGTTGTTGTGAAATATTCTGTCTTCAATTTCAATTCATTTACCGATTTAAACTCTTGACATTCGCTCTGAAGGATTAGCTTTTAATCAGTTTAATCCTGTTGCCGTATCAACATGAGGAATTATCGTTTTTAATATTTTTCTTGGTTTATAATCTTGTACAAATAAATGAGATTATCAAGAATATTCTGTTTTTTTAATTGCTGCTAAATCCAATAAATGTTGTACGATAAACCCACCCCCCATTAGCACAGTTTTTTTCCCAAAATGCAAAATTTTCAAGGTCAAATATTTTTATAGAAATATGATATATAAATGTTTTATTACACTTTTTACAGACAAAAAGCAGATGAATCATATTTGGTGGGAAAGGGACTTCCCCCTGTTGCAGCATACCTCAGTATTCCAGAAATCATCAGAGTTGCGAAAGAGAATGATGTTGATGCTGTTCATCCTGGTTATGGATTTTTGTCAGAAAGGTAAGCTTTATAACTAAATAATAGTCCTTGTATCAGTGTCAAAGAGGCTTAAAACAAAAAAAAACTATAATTTAAGATCTTGTCTGAAGATGCCTAATGGAATTTAGCTGTTTTAACCAAACCTTTTTTAAATAGTAGGCATTCCCATGTTATGAGCAATTACTTTTTAACGGTGGTACTTTTAATTCCAAAGATCTACCAAAATTGTATTTTGTCTTTGAAATTACTTATCCTGTTGATTGAAACACATTAATTCATCTATTTTAAATGTGATACCGTTAAGATTTAATTACAAACTTATAGCATGGAAATGCTTTCTAATTTTATAGGTGTGCTTTATCCTACGAAAGAAGATTTTTGGCTATCCTGATATGTAGTGAAAAGATTTCTCTAAAGTGTCTAAAGAGGCGATAATGATGTTATAGTCATCGTGGTTACAGATGTATTTGTGAATTATTTCAGGTCAGATTTTGCCCAAGCTATCATCGATGCTGGTTTGCGATTCATCGGACCGTCTCCGAAGGTTGTCCAGCAAATGGGAGACAAAGTCGCAGCGAGGAAAGCCGCCATTGAAGCCAGTGAGACTTACGTTTTTATGCAATTATAGAATGCTTTAGTATTCTTACGTTATATGTTATCCAATCAAAAGCACAAAATGGGCAGGTTTATGCGCTACTTTTCTAAATGCCTATTGAAGTATTTCCACGTTTCGCTTTTCTAAATATTTAAAAATTCATTATTATCATCCACTAAAAATTCTTATTTATTGACCAACAAACCATTTCATAAAACACTTATCTGCCAAAAATAATATAGTGGCTGTTGCAGTGTATTGTACCTCTCAGATTAATTAGATTTTACTAGGGTTTATTACATTATTATTACGGTTATGTATATGAGTATGTTGTTTAAATTATCTCTAACTTCTTTTATTTTCAGAGGTTCCAATTGTGCCAGGTACTGATGGGCCAGTAACCACAAAAGAGGAAGCTCTGGACTTTTGTAAGAATCATGGATTGCCTGTTATATTCAAGGTATGTGTAATATAGACTTCTAATGAATTTTTTATCATTACAATATAATTTGTTTTCATGACAATGATACATCAGTGATCCAATGTTTTTTTCAAGTAATTTTAAGCCTCCTCTGTAAAATATGATTTTTGAATGCCTTATTTTTCTATAGGCTGCCTTCGGTGGAGGCGGTAGAGGAATGAGAGTGGTCAGAAACATGACAGAAGTGTCTGAATCTTTCGAGAGGGCTTCGTCAGAGGCTAAAGCTGCATTCGGAGACGGCTCCATGTTCATTGAGAAGTTCATCGAGAGACCTAGGCACATTGAAGTACAATTACTAGGTAATAAATAGCACCTTTATTTATTTATAACAAACACACTGCAGTTGAGATTTATCTAGATTGTGATTTTCGACTTCATTGGATTGTGAATTAAATTATTGTAACTGAGATGGAAAAAAAGTCCATCTATATAACAATGTTTTGATTTAATTGGTACTACTTTTCACAACTTTATCAAAATAAGGTAAAAAAATGAAAAGTATTTAGAACCACAGCAATTATATAATTAACCACTTGAGTACTGAGCAAAGTGGTGGCCCTAGTTACATCTACCGCTTGACTTCTAAAAAAATACTTTTTTCAATAAGATTGATTCATGACAGGAGAAACCATTTTTTTCTAGAGATAGTGTATAGATGTCACTAGCTGTGCAACAAAAACTTCTTTAAAATTCTTACTGGAAGATAATTTAATCTATTTTTCAATATTTGTGATGGCCTTACGGTATTAAAGCGATAAATATATTACAGTTAGGTCCGTGGTCGAGTGTAGACCTCGATTACGTAGTTCACAAGTTTTAATCCCAGTCTAGGCAATTGAATTATTGATTTATGTTTGCAGACATGGATATCTGTACTGGTTAAAATTACCTGCAACACCCATCCATTATAAAAAAAAACGCAACGAATCGCGTGCAACTAGCTAACTTTCCTAGTATTCTTTCTAGAAACATATCTATATTACTCAGGATCACTTATCCAGTGTACAATAATTAAGACATCATAAAACAACTCTTCCGTAATTCCATTGTTTTATTATATTCAATTTAATATTACCATTTTCAGGTGACAACGCCGGAAACGTTGTACATCTATACGAACGTGATTGCTCTGTACAGAGACGTCATCAAAAGGTTGTTGAAATAGCGCCTGCCCCACACCTGCATCCCGAAGTGAGAGACCGTATGACAGAGTGCGCGATCCGCTTGGCGAAGCACGTCGGCTATTCAAACGCTGGAACAGTCGAGTTCTTGCTTGATGATAAGGGAGAGTTCTACTTCATCGAAGTTAATGCGAGGTAAGGGGTTTAATTTATTTTTGCTTACCATTATTCTAATAATGTGATCATATACTATCCAGGATAAGTTACTGGCTGCAATTCCTGGCATAATCTAAATCAGTGATGCACATCCTTTTTGGGAGAAGGCCAAGGTAATCAATTTTCAGATTGTTCGAGGGCCACATGGCTTAAAGTGATTAAATTGATCGTTTTTTGGGTATATTTAATTGAAATTTTTCATTCATTGACCGTGAAAGGTTCTGAAGATAAAGTAGTGATATTTGCCATGTTGGGCCGCATAAAATGTCACTTTGAGCCGTAGGTTGTGCTTCACTGATCTAAATGAATCTCTTTTTTTTATTTTTACAATTGTGAACTACGGCACTTTTACAATTTTTTTCTAATTATTCTACATATTTTATTAAGATCAGGACTGGTTTCGTCCGTCATGATGGCATTATTAAAAGATGAAAAATTAATTCAAATAGGGTTATGTATTTTATGGTGAACACGCTAGGAATTAAACACTAGTAAACTGGTACAATTATTATGTTTGCATATCGTTAATTACTTGAATATTTGGATGAGGGTGCAGTACACAACTGCCAACCCTGGACTGAATTATTGGATAAAATTATTTCAACATGGGTGAAAATGTGAAAATGTTTTTGATGATTCGTGATCAATCTAAAAAATCTTCATTTTGCAATCATCTATTATGCAAATTTTCTTGATTTTATTCATGAAGTATTAATTGCACATCTTAATATTCATTTTCAGATTACAAGTTGAGCATACTGTTACTGAAGAAGTGACAGGAATTGACTTGGTTCAATCTCAGATCAGAGTGGCCGAAGGAATGACGCTGCCCGAACTCGGCCTTACCCAGGATAAGATCCATCCTCAAGGCTTCGCCATCCAATGCAGAGTCACCACTGAAGATCCAGCTAATGGATTCCAACCCAGCACCGGTAGAATTCAAGTCTTCAGGTTGGTAAATAGTATCATATCAGCCCCCATGAGTAAATTATTAATGCCACTAGATACAAAATAATATTTTACGGTATGTGTCAAAGAGAGACGTTTCAATAGGAGAAGTGGATAAGAAAATACGTATTAAATATATTCTTGGTCATAGCTCCGCTCCACCTCACAGTAAAACAACACATTAGAATAAATTACTATTTAACATAATGAAAAGACAAATTGAATAATTTTTATCTGTTAAAAAAATAGGTAACATTGATTACTGGTAAAACCTGTAGTTTTGGTTCTCCTGAAAAGTAGAGAAGAATGATACAGGTATGATAAATAATATCATATATGGTCAGGGTTTTTTCGTATTTAACGCTGTGGAATGGCGAAAATCAGACGAAATTTTACTGAAATGATATTTGAATATAATTTTATTTAGTAAAAAGCTCGACATGAAGTGAGTTCCGGTACCTTTTTTGCTATAAAAAAAAGCCCTGTATATGGTCGATCTCAAGCTGTGGGGTCATGAGCTTGAATCCTCAATCAAACATTTTTATTCATTGAATTTCTTATCGATCAATTGATTACTATTAGACTTACAATCGGTTTTGTAAAAAACACCTCTGTTTTAACTCCTAGAACTCCTATGTCGAGTCTAGCTTGACATCGTATAGGTTGGGTCCTGCTCATAGTATTATTAGTGCTATGATTAAATTAATGTAGCCATGTTTATTATTTTTGTTTTTATTAGATCCGGTGAAGGCATGGGTATTCGATTGGACTCTGCATCTGCATTTGCTGGTGCCGTCATATCACCGTATTACGACTCGCTTCTTGTGAAGGTGAGTCAGTGGAACTTAATAACTTACTTTGGAATAAATCTTCACCATACTGGCAGAAGTTGGCAGGCATACAAATTGATAGTCTTGATTAAATTACAAATAGAAATAAGAATAAAGCATCTAACCTCAATGTTTTGTGTTACATTACTCGAAAGCATAGGTGTTTTCTAGATTTCCCCTCCACCCGTCTGATGCTATAAGCAAGGCATGTAACAAGAACAAGTGGATAACCACTAGTTCTGCCTTGGTCCATATCCTCTCAATCCCAACTCTCATCAAATTGAAGAGTTTAAGCGACTGAATAACAACCAGTTCTTGTAGAAAAAAAATCTAGATACCTCCATTAGGAAGCCATAAACTCCACATTGCAAGTGGACATGGATGACAATGAGTTGATACCATCATGGACTTATCTCATTTTTATCAAATGTGTAACTTACCAAATTCTACAAATACTAGTGAGGATATATTTGTGTTGATTTATCTATCTGTAACATACAGAACCACACCCAGAGATACACCCACTCTATCCATCTCTTTTGTGAATGTTGATGGGTGGTATTGCTGTATTTGTAATACTAGTAATTTAATATATGTCTTTTATTGCTTTCAGGTCATCTCTCACGCTCAAGACTTAGCGTCATCCAGCGCTAAAATGAATCGAGCTCTGAGGGAGTTCAGAATCCGAGGAGTAAAGACTAATATTCCATTCCTGTTGAACGTGCTCGAGAATCAGAAATTTCAAAACGGTAAACATTGCTTTCAAACACCGCTTCAAAAGACAGCAATGAAATATTCAATGCTTGATATTGCGATGTTTTCCATTGCTTTCAGTTATTATTTTATATCTTTCAAAATAATATAGGGTATATTTGTTGTGATTAATAAATTCAATAAAAAAAAAACTGTCAGTGTTACTTTATTGTACTGTCAATGTTACAGTGAACTGTCAGTGGAAGAGTATAACAAGGAATAACCGAATCAATTGTTTTTTTTTTTCATTTTCATTAATCTAGATTTTATGAATTACATAAATCTTGAAAAAAATCATTCAATAATTTATTATTAATAATAAATCTCACTGAATCAAAAATAAAACCTTCTCACTCACCCTTAAAAAGAATCCATACAACAAACAAAAAATGTTTCAATTTCTATAAATTAAATACTTTATCAGCATTTTCATTACTTCCAAATTATCCTTGTTCACCCTTATGAATCGAACCTAACCTAACAAAACTTTTTGATTCTCTAGGTTCGGTGGACACTTACTTCATTGATGAACATCCTCAGCTGTTTGTATTCAAGCAATCACAAAACAGAGCACAGAAACTCCTCAACTATCTTGGACAGGTATGGCATATTATTTCAGTTTCTATAATTTCAAAAAGCTTAAAACAAATTAAAACCACAGCACCAAGTTCACTGCCGAAGATGTCCACCTCAACAGACACTGCATTCATCAGCCGAACAGCCCTTGCGACTGGCGACTGAAAAGACCTACTTGACAAACATGTTTTGACAAAAAAAACTGCTTGTCCTTTGCTACAACCGCGTAGGTAAAAACTGGGAGCATGCAAGCTTAAAGTATTAAGGGTGTCAGAGTTATCAACTTGACCCTGAGGAAGAAGAGAAAAATGTTTCATTACTGAAATCAATCTTCGAGCTTCAAGAGAATGAAACAAAAGCATTCCTAAAATATACTTGGTTTGATAATATCTCTCAATAGTTGCCAACCGAGTATTTGATGTGACTTCAGTGGTTTTATCCTTGTAAATATATTTGCAATCATTTATGTCTCTTCTGAGAACCGATGCGTATCTCCCAAAATGTCATGCCATGGCTTGACCACATTAGACTATTATAGAATGATTTTTATTATAATTTAAGGTGTTGGTAAATGGCCCCAGTACCCCATTAGCAACGACAATCAAGCCTGCTGATATTACTCCACATATTCCTGCTATACCCCTCGGTAAGATTTCCATTTACACTGTTTCAAGTATTTTCCTACGCTTTATTATTTAGCACAATGCACATTTATTCCCTTTTGTAATTTAGTTACTTATCTACCTTCTGTGAAAAATTGCACTTAGAACTTGCGTACTATTCTATTTTGTATTATTTTGGTAGATATAAGGCTTTTTTGAACACACTTCTGTCGGGCTTTCTATTTTTTAAATTTGCATACTGCAAAAAATTACTATGATATAAAATTGATAATTTGTTTACTTTACAATTAATTCTCCTCAACCTTGAACACTCCTATATATGAAATTTTGATATCATTATATCCTTAATTTTTTTATTAAAATATTTGATTGTTAATCAATAAAGAATGCCATGACAGATATGCCTATTTATATTCTTTAAAACATGTTGTGTTTTTATGCAGCCTTTTTGAAATATTTCCACTGTTCGACAGCTAGAAACATGGCAGAAGATGTCATTCTGTCATTTTGAAATTAATACCTCAGACTTTTCACTAAAACCCTTTGTGAAATTAGATTTTTTTTTTGTGGATGAATGTTTTTTTTTCCTTAGATTATACTTTTTGTGTGTTGTATATTATAATTCATTGTAAGCATATTATAGTGTCTCATATTCTAGACATATACAACAAAATATTTTGAATTTTAGCAACCTTCAGACAAGTCCACACAAGATTAATATGTATTGTGATCTGAATTAACATGCATAAAATTGTTAGATGCAAGCCAAGTAAGAATGGTAACTCTATCTCGTTTTTGTCCAACTTGATGGCTCTTTCAAGGTTTAGAATCTCATTCACTTAAATTTTTGTATTTGAATGTGTGACTGTAATATATTCATCTTTTCCAATCCACAAATAATGAGGATAAAAATTGTGATTAGTTAACAACTACTCGTTTCCAAATCCCATATTTACCTTCTATGAGAAGAGAGGTTCAGCAGCCTAAAGTACTGTCAGTTCTTAAGAAATAGCTGTTATAATTCTCTGCTATGAACAGCTCTTATTAAAAACGACTTAAAATCATCAAAACATGTTCAATTTTTTTTAATTAAGAGTGCAATAAGTGTCAATCAAAAATTTGATTACCTAAAACAGCATTGTGCCAAAGTCTTAATCACTAAAAATATTTCTGGACCTGAGCATAGGCTATTTTGAAATATCTGATTTTTTGTAACATTATTTTCCTAAAATTTCTGAACAGGACCTCCTTCAAAGGAAACTCATTGGACCGAAACACGTATGTAATATAACATGCGCACGCAATAAATGTGTAAATTTTCGGTGAACTAGCAATCACTAATATTCCTCTATATGATATATACCACCATTGCAATTATTCGGCCTACTAATAAGTCTCTAACGTTTCTAACGATTTTGTGACGAATCCAACACTGTTTCACGTCATTTTACGACTTCTATGTTGTGTTCAATGAAATATTGTTTTTTTTTACAAATTAATGTGACTATTTATAATGGTCAGAAAATTATTTGGATACAAATAAAACTTTAGGTACCCATTTTCAGGTGATTTCTTAAGGTTTAATAGTGTTGAAAAATTTGGCGGACAAAGTTTTAAACTGATATATAAATGGACTGAAGTCTCCCATTTTTGAGATTCGGTTATTTCAATTCAGTGAAACAATGCTTAGGTTTGCGATCAATTAATAACATACAAACCACTGTTTTTATAAACGCATGTGCTTACTTTTATAGAAACATAACAATTTGTTTTTGATTTATGATTTCTTTAATGTCTGAGAAATTATGTATCAGCTGGAATAACAATAGTATTATTATAAATTGCATACAAACCTTAACAGATAAAGAAAATAACAATTATTATCCGTTGATAGACTATTCATGTTTTCTTTTAGTGGTTGTATGTGTTAAATTAAATATTCATACATCTACTAGTAAACAAAACATGATTGATTCTTTTTTTCCAATTTTCAATGTTCTTTGTCCAATATTTTGACAGATTGACATTCAATAAAGCAGGAATCTGTTTATGCTTTCGATGTTTTTTAATAGATGGTATTTGAAAATTATTAGTTAATATTTTTAGAATAGATTTTCTTTGCATCATTGGAACTATCTTTTACCAATGTAAATTTACTCAACAGAATTAAAAAAAAATTATAAAATAGACTCGTGTTAATAGTGTATTTCATAAAATAACGGCTACTTTATTTCAACTGATTTTAATGCAGAAGAACTTGAATTTATTGTTGCAAAAAAAATAATGTCTTAGAAGGATTGATAGAGATGACTGATTTAATAAGCTGATTGGTCCCACACGAATGCTATATTAATATTACAGTAGTCCCAGATTTTTAAAATATTTTATGTTTCTGCACTTATAAAATATATTGCTGTAAAAATAGACATTAAATGTGCTTCTTCTATCAATATTGTATTTTGTACTGTTGCATTAATTTCTCAGACATTAAAGAAATTATTTATGTTTTACTATTTTATTTAGACCACCATTGACCGCTTTAACAAACTAGTTGTTGTGTAACAATGCTTCTTCACTAATGATTTTGTAGAATATTAAAATGGCGATGGTTTGTGTGTTTCCCCCTTTCTCTGTTTTGTTTTCCATGTTAGAATTTTTGGTTTTTGCAGATCTTTCACCAGAAGCCTTGCTTCGTCAGGAGATGACGGGAGAAAACACAGGTAACATTGAATTCACCAACACCGTTTGATTTTTACGTTGAATAAAGCAGCATAAAAAATAAATGGAAACAACTTCCAAGCAGCGCTGAATAAAATCATAGATAAAGAGTTTTGTTTTGAGGTTTTGTAGATGTGACTTTAGGTTTGGAAATTAGTCAGAACCATAGACATCAATGTGTAATTTATAGATTAATTAATTAGAATTAAGAGCTGTCTTTAAAAAAGCATGAGAAAATCAAGGAATGAATCGAATGCTTTTTAGTTTTGAATATTTTAATTAGTTTGAAGACACTCTTTGGTCAGAAATAATGATTGAAAAGTACTTAGCTACTCAATATTAAATTGGATAAAAAAATGAAATCCAGGATTAGATAATTTTTGTGGCCTTTTGGAAAACACTAGTTCTCCAGTCATTTGAGCCTCGCTTATAATTTAGTAACCATGAAGGAAACTTTTTAAACTTTGGACAACTTTGTTTATTGAACTTCAGCTGATAAGATCATTAATTAATTACTTAGCACTTAGCTTAATTATATACAAAAAAAAAAATGAATCTTTTTAGCCCCAGACCGCTCATCTATTGTCGCAAACATCGATATATGATGAGAAAAATCTTATTTACAAAACAACGACCAATTATTTTCTTTTGTACAATTGAAATAAATTTACTTAAAAAACAAACGAATTTAGTTAACTTATGTCATGACTGAATAATTTGAAATTCGGTGTTAATTATTTTTTCGTAGAATTGTGATTATATTTCGAATACCAATCAAAGCCGCGTGGAACCACTATAATTACATATATAAGATCTCATGTTTACTATATAACTGTCTTTTATATAATACATAATAGTTTGGGCCGATAGATCAGCTCTGTGAGGCTTTTCAGCGTTAGGCTTAAAGGGTTAGTAAATAGGGCAATTTTTTTTTAGCCGTTTTGGAGTAGTTTAGTATTCTTTACAACGTCACTGAAGTGATATTCAATAGTAGGAATATGTCAGAAAGATTGCATTAGTGTGTGTGTTTTTTTTTAATCCTGGACATCGGAATTTTAGGAAACAATATTTGGGTAAAACACCCATCTTATATTTGGGATTATATGGTATTGAAATTATTTCGTTTTATTGTGTTTAACAGCATGCATGATCACTTAGATACACACGTTAACTATAGAATCCACGTTGACCTACAAACTGTCAACGGAATTTAATTTTATCCTTAACGACATCTTTAAACTCTCACATGTAGTTAATAATTGTCATGAGATTTGTTTTTGTTATCAATGTATTATTTTAAGATGTGCAAACGCTTTTTTATGTATTATAATTTATAGCAATCCAAATTGTACAAATACAACAACACTGTACACATTTTCAGCAGCGAACTTCTCAAAATGATTATTTAAAATTAGATATATGAGATGAGCTAATCAGAAAATGGTGTTTCAGTAAATTTACGCAAATTGTATAAAACACAAAACAAGGTGATTTAAAAACAATTCACTTGCAAAGTAAATATGAAATTCAACTTTGTTACAATATCATACTTTTGACAGTTGCCTCATTCTGAAATTCACCAAATATCAGACTGCTGACGAACCATGTTTGTTTATTAAAATCACCGGTTATCATCAAGACTAGGTGCATTAAGTCATTGACTGATAATTTGACAGATAATCCAACATGACCGCTGCGGCATACAATAACATACTTTAATATGTTATTTTAGATAGGTTAGGTCTTATTTGGCGGAATTCACGCTTAGAAATTCGATTTGAACACTGGCACAGCGGCCATGTTGGACTATCTGTCAAATTATCAGTCAATGACTTAATGCACCTAGTCTTTATGATTACCAAAATCACATTAAAGCTAAGCGTTTGATGTCTAATAGATATTTAAATCTGACACATAAATAAATCAAATTCATCGATTAAAAATAAGCTTGAAATATTTTAATGTTTTGACACAAAGCAATCCAAAACATAGTGGAACAATCCAATCAGAACCTTGTGATGATAGCAAATATGCTACAACTTTCTTAGTACTGCAACAAAAGAACATACCTCTTGTCATCCATACAACTTATAGCTATTGCAAGTTAGTTGTCTATGGTTTTTCATTTAATATGTCACAATAAATAGGTAACAAGTGCAAAATCTTTTTTTTTCTGTATCACAGAATTTTGATTCAGAAATCAAATTATAGATGTCGCACTTATTTCAAAATATGAGATGGTCATATTATTCTAAAAGCTGGTAAGTCTGTAAAACATAATTTGTGTTGAAATATGTTTTTTTCTTATGTGAAATTAATCAGTATGAAATTCATAAGATTGTAGTTATAGTAATTAAAAAAGTTTTTTTCTTTACTTGTAGTAATGAGTAGAACTTTTGATATTTGCGAGTTTTTAATAGTTTGAGCTTTAAAAAATTTCAGTACCGGCCATTTTATTTTACACACTTCACATTTTGTTGAAAATTTATTTTTCGCTCATTGGATTTGTTTTTCTTTTATGTATATCTTTAAATTCTTGTCATATTCAATATTCATACTTAATTATATATAAATAATCTTAGAAATTGGTCCTGATCTTCAAAATATGTCCAATCAGTACAAAAAAATGTGTTTTATTTCTTCAATTAAAGTATTTAATTAATTAATTAAGATATGTAGCAATTTGCTTATATGAACAATGAACATTATTTTTTACGTGTCAAAACAATCCAAAGTAATATTTTCAACAAAGTTTTCAGTAAATAATGCCAAAAATTATTTCTCTTAGGATCCACATGTTAATTCACACAGAATGAAAATGATTTTTTATTTCATTATGTGTATAAACTTTCATGTATTGTCATAAATATGATAATTCCACTTTTCCTTTTTTGATAATGACAGCTATCGCACCACCTCCTGGCTACAAGCAGATCCTGAACGAAGGAGGACCCGAGGCCTTTGCGAAAGCTGTCAGAGCGAAAGGAAAGCTCCAGCTCATGGACACAACCTTCCGAGACGCTCATCAGTCCTTGCTGGCTACACGCGTGCGAAGCCACGACCTGTTGGCTGTCGCGCCATACGTCGCTCACAACTTCAGCAGTCTTTACTCTTTGGAGAACTGGGGCGGAGCAACATTCGACGTTGCTTTAAGGTATAATTTTGTCAGCTTATATTCAACAAAGGTTTTGCAAAACAATCTTATCAATATTCTTCATGAAATAAATTTTTTAATATTCAAATTATTGCTTATTCTAAATGAAATTGCTAAACACGGGTCGTCAAAATTTCTTTACCGCCCACCAACATCGATATATTTGAATCCAGTATATGGGTGAAAATATTTGGGGTAAAAGCGAAAGTCGCCCACCGCCCACTACGGAAGCCTTTATCGCCCACTAGAGGGTGGTACGGACCATGGTGACAACCCGTGCTGTAATACATGACATTACATCTGACACCAATGCGCCATGCATTTGACAGATATAACGAAGACAGCACATTGTAAATAATATATTTGACAAAACATATTAATAATTCAAAGGACAAACCACCTAGTACATTGCTGAAAATGTCCACTTCTTTAGGCAGTGCATTGATCAGCCAAACAGCCCTTATGGCTGGTGACTCATAAATAACGTGACCAACAAGGTTTAATTGAAAAAAATATTTGGCCATGTTTACGGGCATGCAAGTAAAAACTGGAAGCATGCAATTTTTGAGTATGTCAGGGCTATTAACTCGGCCCAAAAATATTGATTGTAGAAACGTTGTATCATCACAATCATAATGTATGTAACTAAATACATGCATCAAAAGGCCGTACCACAAATACCGCACAACAATACCAAATAAATTGAAAGAATGGGTACTCCTAATAGACATCTGTTGGTGCTCTCTGGTAACTTTGTTAATATGCTTGAAATTTTTAATAATTTACGAATACATTCACTTCTCACCTCAAGGCAGTTCCAGGTAAATACATTACTGGGTCCTGTCACGCATTATTATCTAAATTTTGATTAAATGTATGAAATGTGACTTTTTGGACTGGGAAAAAGTCTGCTTCTTGTAGAATTTGTTATTCGTCGGTTACTCTCCTCCGTCATTCTAAAGTTGATATTCATTTGGGTAGATTTTTTTGATTACTGGTTGTTTTTCTTTTAAGATTCCTCCATGAGTGCCCATGGGAGCGTTTGGAGAACATGAGACGTGAGATTCCAAACATTCCTTTCCAAATGTTGCTGAGAGGGGCAAACGCTGTCGGCTACACCAATTATCCTGACAATGTCGTACACAAGTTTTGCGAGCTTGCCGTAAGTTAAATGTTTACTAGTGGACACCTTACTTTAAAATGTTTCTAACTGCTCTTGATCCTGTTATGAGATATGAGTGTTAGAAGTTTGGATTAATCATACTATTTAATTTAAAAGATAAAATTCACTTGTAATAATGAGCAAGTAAAAATGTTTCAAATTACTTTTTTTAGGGATATTTTTTCTAAACTCAAACCATTCTAGTTACGAGAAATAATGATCTTAACACTTTGTTTACGAGACCTTTTAATTACTTTGGTAATTAGCATGTTATTTCGTATTTGATGGCCAATTAGCAAACGCACAAATTTGTCCACTCTGTAAGCATTGTGTTAATGATCTAAAGATAGAAATAATGATGACAATCTTAGGATTTTATCAAATAAATTTAGTAAAAAAAGTGTGCAGAAAAATTCCAGAATTCTTCTAATATATGATTCTGATGTTATCATATATGCTAGAATACGTTTTATACAAACTTGTCCAACCAAAAGGTAATTTTTTGCCAAAATGTTAGTTAGAACCTTTTCAAAGTAAGGTACCGTAGTGTCATAGATTTAACTCACTGTGCCTTGAATAAATTGAATTACAACTACTAAAATGGAGTTTAAAGACTTATTGCTAAATCACAAAAATAAAACTTCAAGAAAAAAAGAGCAAGAATAGAATCAGCCATATTTTGATGTTCGATTTCTAAATCAGATTTTTAATGATATTAATCTGTAGGTAAAATCTGGCATGGATATCTTCAGAGTGTTTGACTCCCTTAACTACCTCCCAAACTTGATCCTGGGTATGGAAGCAGCTGGAAATGCCGGCGGAGTAGTTGAAGCGGCTATTTCTTACACCGGAGATGTCTCTGATCCAAAGAAGACCAAGTATGACCTCAAGTACTACGTCAATATGGCTGATGAACTCGTCAAAGCAGGTAATGGTTATGTTAAATATATATTATTTTGATTTGACATGATCCAAAAGTCTTTAATTATCTATTTACTGAATTGAACAAGTCAAATTTTAATAGTATATCACTCTTTGTTATGAAAAGAGAACAGGAGAAGAAGAATGAGAGTAATTAAACTGCTATAAGTCTAGGAATATGTTTAAAATTTATTAGTTTTATTTTGTTAGTTAGTATTTATTTAAGTGTTTCATAAATAATTTCAGATGTCAAAGCTTAAAAGGAGGAACCTTTAAATACTTCAAAACTGCAACAATATAACTTATTTTGTCAGAACAACAATAACTCAAGTTGTGTCTATAGACCTAAGGAATTGATGTGTCAAATTGGAATAATAAGTTTAATTGGTTAAAACTTTTCATATTATTTCAGGTACTCATGTTCTCTGCATCAAGGATATGGCTGGTCTTTTGAAACCTCAAGCTGCCAAGTAAGTAATTTTATTTTATATCCGAATCATAATTCATTATTATTTTACAGTTAGACAATCAACGAATGGTACAAATATGTTAAAAGTTAACCTCAAATTTTAAAAAAAACCTATTTGAAAAATATTATGTTAAAGCAGTATTCAAAAAAAATGACAAGTGAAAATCCTTGTTTCGAGACAATTGCTGTTTGTCAATCAATGCCTGAGTCTCTATTTATTACATATTAACAAGGGCAAATATAAATAATTCTATCAAGAAATATTAGAGATTAACAGAGCTCAGCTTAGTGGTTTACCAATTTTAAACAAACAACTTAATCTTCCAAACTCTCCATTGTTGTACCCCTTTAAATAATTATCATTTATTAATAATTCAAACACTTACTACATATCATTAATTATTAATTCAAACACTTGAAATCAATCAACTCAGTAATAATAGGTCGGATATAACCCTACATTTATTTTAGATATTCCTATGTTCTATATCTGATCATTAGTATTTGCGATACTACATTCAAAAATCCCGATAATTATAACAATCCCACTTAATTCATTGAAACTTATTCACATCAAATTTTCGCTAATTTAAGTACAAAATTCAAATTGGAATATGTTATTTTTGTTTCAAAGCCACACAGATATATGTAATACAAATATTCTTTAATATTTTAGACTTCTAATAAAAGCAATCCGAGACAAGCACCCTGATATTCCAATCCATGTCCACACTCACGACACATCAGGTGCCGGCGTAGCATCCATGTTGGCCTGCGCAGAGGCTGGAGCTGATGTAGTGGATGTCGCCGTCGACTCAATGTCTGGTATGACGAGTCAGCCGAGTATGGGAGCACTTGTTGCGTCTCTTCAAGGAACACCACTTGATACAGGTAATATTCATTTGCAATACTATTAGATAGAAAATTTCTCCGATATCAATACTTGTTTTAATTAGCTTAAAAATGTCGGGCTGTTTATGATCTACCATGGCATGTAAGCCTCTCCCTTAACACGGAACCTTACGGAAGTAATTGCCTGTAGGATTGTTCTAACACTTTGGTGGACACATTGCATATGGATGTCACTATGTATTAAGTGTTTTGTTGTAAACCATATTCACTCATATAAACCAATGTAGACTATATGAACTCATACAAAGTTTTCTACAAGTAATGCTTGATACTCATTTGCTAAACATCTTTTTTACGAAGATAGTAATGATTAAAGGGATAATACTTAGGATTATAGGATTGGTTGGGTATGGGAGGGAATTTTAGGCCACACAAACATCAATGTCTGCGGGCTTTAATCAATTATTCTTATTCTTAATTATTTAAATAAAAACCAATTTGTGAAATTTCTTTCTGATTTGATGTCCTTGGATTTATCTCCGATTGGCTGTGGTTAAATATTTTTGTTTCGTAAGATTCAAATAAATTTATTAAAAAAACAAACGAATTTAATTTATGTACATACATGTTTTTTTTTTTTTACTTTGATTATATTAAAACCAGGAATGGAATGCACAGTGGATTCGTTAAAAAAAGACATGACTCCGACTCCAACATATACCAAAAAAAAAACTCCGACTCCGACATTTACCAAAAACACGACTCTGACTCCGATTAAAAAAAGCTCAATTAAATATAAACCAACCAAAAGCCAAATTTTACATATTGTATCCATAAATAAAAAGTTTAATAAAAGACTCCGACACCACAGCCCTGATTAAAACATAACATGAGCTAAGTCGGGTGGAACCACTTGTATTCAATAAAGAAGAGATTGACTGCAGAATATCAGTGACAAACTCTGCAATCTGTCTTATTGGAGACCAACAATTTATGTTTCAGGCTTAAGTCTACAAAACGTATCTGAGTATTCTGCATATTGGGAGCAAGCCCGTACTCTGTATGGACCATTTGAATGTGCCGCAACAATGAAGTCAGGAAACGCAGACGTGTACATTAATGAAATCCCTGGTGGACAGTACACTAACCTGCAGTTCCAAGCCTTCTCCCTCGGTCTTGGAGATCAGTTTGAAGACATCAAGAAGGCATACAGGTAAGCCATAATTCAGTGGTCAATTTCATTTTAAGCAGTCATTGTTACAAGACAAACCTGGACCCAAGTTTTTGACCCTCGATAACCAACAATTATTACTCTATCTGAAGAATAATAATCGTTTTGGGTCACAAATAAAATATTTACTTTAGATAAAATTTAATAATTTTTATAACAAATTCTTTTTTAACCCCTTCCTTGCTGAGCCGATTTACGAATATTTCAACAACTAAGATTTCAAACATTAATTTTTCATTTACTGTGTTAAATAACCCATGGAGACCATGAGATCAAATAATCCATACATATTTGAATAAAAAAAAAATTGTACATGATAGTTTTAACACTGTTAACTCTATTTATTTTTTAATACCAATTTGCAACACACTGAAATCAGGCATCTCAGCATATGAGACGCTAACACTCCACGGGTTAAATAAAAGTATTTAGCATTACAGCTACTGCCAATGCGCCAAAATTTTCTAATGTAAAAATCATACGAGATAAGCTTGATGAGAAATTTTATGAATCAGTTGAGAGCAAATCAACAAAAAGACATACACCCATATCCAAGGTACCTTTTTCAATTGGAAAAATCTGACCTTGCCGGGACTCGAACCCAGACCCACCTTCACTAGGGCAAAGCACTTGCCACTAGACAGCAGTGACCGACATAATAGAAGAGGGGATAAATAATATGTAATAATTGAGCTTAATATGTTCTACTCTGAATATATGGTTCAATACAAATGGTTGCACAAATTGAGATGAGCTTGATGAGCGAAACCGGTCCTGAAGTAGTAATATATATTGCGTTTTATTTATTTAAATAATACCTTTCCACTAGCTTGACACGCCTACTTAACATTATCTCTGGTGCTTATTCCTTTTAAATCTCGGTATTTTATTAAACTTTTTTGATTTACAATTATTAGGGAAGCGAACTTACTGCTAGGCGATATCATCAAAGTAACCCCATCGTCTAAAGTTGTTGGAGATATGGCACAGTTCATGGTGCAGAACAAATTGACTGCTGATGATATTTCTTCGAGAGCTGAAGATCTGTCGTTCCCGAAATCTGTCGTAGAATTCTTGCAGGGAGCCATCGGCACCCCTCACGGTGGATTCCCAGAGCCTCTCAGGTAAATACACACTACATATATACTTTACTCCTTTTTGTTCACTGAAGGTATATTCTTTAGTAACTGCATGAAATACAAATTGAAACCTTTTTATTTACTTTTATAGATCCAAGGTCTTGAAAGATATGCCAAGAATCGATGGAAGACCTGGTGAACTAATGCCACCCATGGATCTTGACAAATTGAAGAAAGATTTACAAGAAACATACCCTCTTGTAAGTATTATTTCCTATAATAAAAACCCCTTAAAATCTAATTGGTAGAGGTTTAAATAAGACATTAGTTTTTTCACAGCTAATGTATGACTGGGACAACTCACTCAGGCCTAACCCACCCTAATAGTGCCTGACATAAGAGTTCTGATACTTTTTTTAAATTGCAAAGTGGATTGGCTCAATCAAGAGAAGATAGAGGACACCCAACATGGGTTACCTCTCTCCAACAGCAGTCAAGATTCAATCTCTGAAAACAAATATTTCTAGCATGGAACTGTGTACAAATTTAGATTTATAGATGGTCTTGGTTTGTACAAATACAAATTTCAGATGGACTGTTACAAATGCAATCATTCTTGGCAAGAAAATTTTATCCCTGACATTTTTATAATATGATTAGTTACCTAAATAAACGTTAAATGTTAATTTGGCAAAAGACCAATCTTATTCTTCTATTTTTACTAAGACATATCTTTATGGTTGATTTATATTTATTGCTAAAGTAAATGTGATTTTTTTAGATCTCTGACCGTGATGTGATGTCAACAGCTCTCTACCCTCAAGTAACCGGAGAATTCCTCAGATTCCGCGAAGAGTACGGACCAGTCGATAAGTTGAACACTAGAGTATTCCTGGTCGGACCCAAGGTGATCTTTTTTTGATAACATATCCAAATATCAGTGAAAATTTATTCTGATGTGTGAGCTCACAATTTATTTTCGTGTTTTCAGGTAGGAGAAGACTTTGAAGTACAACTGGAGAAGGGAAAGACAATTGGCATCAAAACTTTGGCCATGGCCGACGATCTGACCGCAGCAGGAATGAGGGAAGTCTTCTTCGAACTTAATGGGCAGCTTCGATCAGTTTTCATCCGTGATGAAAACGCTAGCAAGGTATGAGATGAGTTGTTTTAATTCAATAATAATAATAATTAATCTATCAAAGGTTGGTGGCCACATTGTGGCGCATATCTCAATTAATGTGAGGATGAATCTATCCTGAATCTCTTGACATATGTTTGTCTTTACACAGACCTTATTGGATGCAATGACTCGGATAAAATCTCATCGTCATCTTCCAGTTGATTAGATTACAAATCGTCATAACTACTATCATTGCTTTTCAACTCTTGTTAATTATTTTCTTGAAACACTGAAAATTCTGAAAGCTTTGCATGTTTATCTCCATAAACAAATAGTTATGATTTCGGAATATTTTCACCTTCTCTATATGTATTAAACTTTTGTGACACCATCTCATATGCCCTTTCCTCATATATTTCAAACTCTCGAACTCATTGCATGTGTCATTTCATCATCGTCATATATGGACAGCTTATAACATGTTATGGAAAGTAGCCATGAAACTGTGTGCATACACGAGAGGCATCTGTGAAACGTATTATATTCAACAATTTTAAATAATGTAGTTGTTTCTCGTGATTTTAAATACTATTGTTAATCCTCAGGAATTGCATATCCATCCCAAAGCGACAAAGGGTAACAAGAATCAAGTAGGAGCACCAATGCCTGGAACTGTCATCGGTGAGTTTTTAATTACAGTTATATATCCCAAAAAGTTTTTGCTCAAAATTCAAATAAATATTTATATTTACATTGATTTGAATTATTAATTTAAACAACTTACCTGTTTAAAAGGCAATATACAATTCATTTTATTATTTCTTTAGATGTATGCTTTTTACAAATAATAAAATACATTAAACCCCTATATAAAAGATTCTCATAATATATGCAATAGTCCCTCAGACCAAAACGACTTTATTAACTAAATACCAAAAGAATAATGAATATAGCAATTTTTTTGAAAAAAAGAGTGCATATTGTGTGTGTATTAAAAATACGCAAAACTTTTGAGTTAATCTAGTTTAAGTAAATAATCATTTACGTTATTTTGTTTACAGTAGTAAGAAACAAAAATTTACTAGATTGTTACACCTTTAACGGTATGTCATTGATATGATTTCAGAGGTGAAAATAAAGGAAGGACAAAGAGTAGAGAAGGGAACTCCATTAGCCGTAATTTCAGCGATGAAAATGGAGATGGTAGTCCAAGCCCCGATCGCGGGTGTCATCAAATCCGTGGAGATCAGCAACGGGCTTAAATTGGAAGGAGACGACTTGATCTGCATCATCGAATAGACTTTACCAATGTGATACTGATATGAAACAACCAGGGTTCCGAATATTTAAAAAATACTTTTGAAATACGTGAAAATAAACTTATATATTATATTTATTTATGAACACAGTAGGGCGTCGCTTATATGTTGTTTAGTTAATGCACCCGATTCAAGAAACTTTTCCATTTATAAGCGCTTGTCTTGTGCCCACACAATTCACTAAATTGGCACATCTATTCATTGAATTTTTCATCAATTTATTTATTTGTGTGCAAAGGCATGGGATGGGTAGATATCATTATATTCGATCCCAAAAACAGGCATTGACAATGTGTTTAGTTAACTACTAACCCTTAACTACCATCAATTCTCTTGTACATTGTAATTTTTTATTTTGATTAATAACAAAATACATAAAATGCTGTTCAACATATTTTGATAAAACGAGTTAAAATTTCGTTTAGATGTTCTTTTATGAGTACACATTGGTAAGTAAAAAAGTAAAAACCAATCAATGGAATATGTTAACAATATAAAACTAAAATTTGTTGAATTGTGTGGTTTTTAAACTCTTCTTATTGTCTGTGCGTCATTTTTGTAACATGGACAGAAAATTGCCATCGTATGACGATTGAATCATCCGTTGTTCCTCGTCAAAACAATAATTAATTCCCGACTGTGTGTTATAGGAATCCCTATTAATTTTTGATTTGCTGATTCAAATGCTCAACCTTTATGTGTTGTATCCTTTACTATCAAACTTCATTGCAAACACAAATGATATTTATGTAGTTGTTATTATATTATATACTCTGTCCTAGGATATTATGCATTTCTGTAAATTGTTAATGAATTCTCAGCATAGCTGTAATATCATATCTACTATTTTATTGTATCTTACACAGGTTCTCAAACTGTTTTCAACCGCAACCCCATTTTATAAAAGCCGAGTTTTAAAAAAGTGCAGAAATCTTCTTTTTCAAAATATTGTTGTTTCACCTTCAGAATAATCTGCCACCATAGCAGAGCTTCTCAAACATTGTTTCCAATATTTATTTATTTTCACCATTTTGGCAGTATGAAAAAAATGCCTTTACATTATCTTGACTGACTTGTCTGAAATACTCGATAATAATTTTGTGAGCTATTTGCTTGATAGTTTTGAATGCTAATTCATTTAATGCATTCTCCAATACAAGATTTCTTGCTGAAAACTTACTGCTTGATCAAGTCATCTCTAAGTCACTCAGCGGTGATAACAACTTCGCAAAAACTGCACTAATATGATACAATTCATGGAGATATCATTAAAAACTGCATAAAATCCAATATGTTTCAGTGATGTGGCCCCATTTTGCGACCCATAGTTTGAGAACCCGTGGTATATCATACATAACTTTTAGAAATCTTTTAATAAGTGCCTACGTTAGTTATTTTTAAAAAATATATAAAAAAAAGTGTTATGTCAATTAATTAAGAATAGAATTAATCGGTGTAAAACACTCCCCCCTATGAAATTTCCATGATTGATTTATTAAAAAAATATTTTTTGAAAATATCTATGGTAATTTTAATCTTGATAAATTATATTTATGATTGCAGTGCATGATACATGTGATAAATTGGTGGCAACGTTTTTGAATTTAGCTTAGTTGTGTCAGAGAGAATCCCTCCATAGATATTGCTGGTTCAAGGGTCCCTTATTTATCAAATACTATGTTAAATATTAGATAAATACTAATTTTAGTATTTGATTTAATTTTAATACAAGTGTTCCTACGATCCAATTAAACCTTTCCTCGCGTATCTATTGATGTTATTTTGTTATAATAGTTGATAAAATATACAATAGACAATCTAAAAAAAAATGGTTTTCACAAAAATGTTTGATGTTATTTATTCTTTAGAATACAATGACATCCTTCTGATGAAATGAAATTCGACACCTTACTTTGAAAACGTTCTAATTTATCCTGACCCCGTTGTGAGATATGAAGGTTTGATCATACTATTTAATTTCATTTGTTAACAGTAAGGAATTAAAAATTATTCAAATTACTTATTTTAAGCATATTTTTTTCACAACGCAAACCATTATGTTGTGAAATAATGATCTTCATGATCTAATGCTGAAAGTAATGATGACAATCTTAGAAATTCGTCAAATTAAATTAGTAAAAAAAAAATAAGTGTGCAGATGAACTCCAGAATTCTGCTAACTACGTAATTCAATAATATATGTTTGTGAAGTAGTAATATATGGTTAACTTTTCCGACCAAAAGGTCATTTTTTTGCTAAAATGTCATTTAGAACGAATTGTTAATAAAAATTAATCTGTTGAGAAAAATAGCAACATAAGACTGTGAGCGTATGTATTCTATAAAACTATTAATTATCATAAACAGATGTCACTAACTGAGAAGCTTCAACAAATCTTTAAATATCTTTTTAAAAAAAAAATATGCGTAAAAAACAAGTGAGAGAGGGGTTAAATAGATAAAAAATCAACTAAAATGACATTGTTTGAATTATTACATAATACTTGCATTTAAAATGCTAAATTTTCAGTGAATTTTTTTGAATAATTTTAATCTGTTATATCTGAATTATTTATATTAGTTTAGTAATTTTCAGTGCTATTAAAATGGTGCTTGTGTCGCAATGAAAATTCTGTCACTTTATGTATGTAGTTTAAAACATTTATTGTTTTCCTGTTGCAGAATAAAGTGCCCATTATATTTTGTAAATCATTATCTTAAGGCCATTTTCTTTTATACATTTATATTTATGGGAAATAAACATCTTGTTAATATTTTAGGTTTTTTTTATTCTTGCCTCCATGTGTTTCCAAAATTCACTTATCTCCATTCTACACAGCTGACAAAAGATAATAGTCTGCTATTATTATTACATATGTGTCTATAAAATGAAGCAGAGAATTTAAATTTGGAATTATTGATGACAAGATCTTTTCTTCAAGCCTTTTCAAGTGCACATCTCTTTATACTTTTAGCAATACCATTTTTGATAAAGATCCAGGACAGAATTGGAAGAAATCGGGCCAAAATCTTTATTGAATCTATGTTCATTATTGATATTGATCCAGGAGATAATCATATAAAAAAGGACTTAATTGACATGCATTCATTGAAAAACTGGGATATATTGTTTTTACCCGACCAGCTGAAATGTCTTGTCAGTTTTACAGCAGTTGTCAAGATTGCCAGAACAGTTAATTGCGCTTATAAATATTGTCCATTAATCTCTGGTGCAGTGGTCAACGTCGTTGGCAACTTTTTTCAGTCGATAAATCTGTTCAAAGGCTTGGGTGTTTGTGTTGTTAAAAATCCCTTCCCACCTATCCGCTCCAAAAGAGCGACGCATAGTGACTGTGATAAACTAACCACTTGTCCTGTCCTCTGAGTAATAAGAAGTTCTTGTCGAAAAACACATGTTGAGATAAACTCCGTGAAGAGTCCATATGCTCCAAGTTGGGAGCGGACATGGCTTAAAAAAAGAATCTGATTAAAAAAGTTTGGTAGACCCTGTCTTAAGATATAGTTGTGAGCAAACTAAAGCGAGCTACGTGGTTCTTAAAATAAAACAACAGCAGTAACACAAAAATGTTTGTAAATTAATTTATTTGTGAGTTTCATGTATGCGAGATGATTGTTTTTGTTGAATACATTGTAAGCCTATTCAGTTTAAATCTATACGATGAATACTTCAAAACTGCCTAGTGTGAAACATGGTATTTTATATTTTTAGAATATTTTTAAAAAGTAGAGATACATTTAGAATTTTGACACCTTGGATCCCATGCCTCGTTATAAAATTTGTAGACTTAAAACACATTCGTCAATTCACATTTGTGGCAAAATAACTTTCAACTGAAGAATACAAACTAACCCTAGGAAACGGACACTTTTACAAAACTGCCTATTTCCAACTTCGCACAATTTCAGCAATTTAGTACATTTTTTATGTTATATGTTCATTTATATCAGCGATGCACAAACTTTTTGGCAGAAAGGCCAGTTTATCAATTTTCAGATTACCGCATAGGTACAAGTAATAAAATTCTCGTTATGTTTAGGGTATATATAATTGAAAATATTAATATTTTATATGGTTCTTATGAAAAAAAGGAGATGAATTGTCATTGACCGCAGGTTGTGCATCACTGATTTATATCATTGCTTCTCAATCTAAGGGCCGCACAAAGCATGTTTTTTGTTCAGGGAGGGCCAAGGAATATTTGTTTAATATAGGGGGGTTGTGTCGCATTAAAAAGTTTGGGAAGCACTGATTTATATGACAATGACTACTTACTAGCACTGCAGTTCATATTCAACCTAAATTAAAACATTTTTTGCAAAAGCGATATGTTCATTCATCCAGGAAATATTTTGTTTTGAAAACCAGCAGAGAATTCATGCATTTTGGTATAAACAAAATAAAAACAAAATTTATCATATTGAACATATTTAAGAAGCTACTTCAATAAAATCTAAATTTCTAAATCATAAATTCAGAATACAGTCAACCTCCTACCTCAGTGTCCTCCTATAGCGCTCTCTGCTATAAAGCGGTTTTTTATAACGGTGCTGCAGCCTTCAGGCAAATTATATGTTTCGTAAATACGTAATATTATACACAAATACGTGCATTCGAATAATATTTATCAGTTACTTTTGATAAACTATGTCACAAAAAAGTACCCTATCCTGGTGCTGTAGAAGAGTTAAATGTACTTAAATAAGTCCAATATTCCATGTACGGCAGTGCAATGAAAAGAATTCTAAACTCATTTGCTTAATAACTTTGTTAAGTTAATAAGTTTACCGCTACTTACTTTCTCAATAAATTCAGTCATTTTATATCCAATAATAAATATTATACAATAGAATTTTTCGAATTGTATAAAAAATATTCAATTTAAACTAGTCACAATACGTTTGAGACAAATTTATGATATTGACGTTTGTATTAATATAAGCGGTTTTGATATAATCCACAGCACTTTAAATGTTGGCAATGTCTCAATTAATAATGATAATATAAATGGCCATCTCAAATATCTTTTAGAGTTTATAATGTTTTTACTAAATCAACTTGTTTTAATGTGGGCGACAAAAAAAAAGCAATATCAAATCGATCTCATCGACATGTCACATTCAGGCAAGCTTCAGCATGCACCATAAAAGCAAGCATTATTTAAATGTCATTTTCCAAATTTTTTACAACCGGTCTTTAGCATTAGCCAATCGTTAACTGATATAATCGTTTGTTAAAGTGATTGACGATTGTGTAATAAATATACATCATAGATAAATAGGTGAATATATAACATCTCTTAAGTTAACAAGACGATATCATGAAAAATATAGACATGAATCACTGTTGATTTTACACACAATGTTATGATACATTAAAACAGCTGTCTAAACACATATTATCTTGAATATGAAAGGGTTTTTTATATTACACAGTAAGAATAATGATAGCCAAATATTTGACCAACTTTTGTATTGATGAAATTAGCCTTTTTATTTATACAATAGAATACTATTAATACAGACATCGTTTATATATGTATTTACAGTAAAAAAAAACTCGTATTCCGACATTCATATTCCAACATTTTACTTTGCTCTCCTTTTTTGTCACATATTTGATATTTCTGTACACTTTAAACATGTTGGGTGCCCATAGCATATAAATTCAAAGCAACAATATTAGTCGTTCCCTGTGGTCTAGTGGCAAAAGCTTCGCTCTAGCAAACAAAAAACATTCTGAAAAAATAACAAAATTATCTCAGGTATATAAAATTATAAACAATGATCTCTTATAAATGCGGATTGTAATTATTAAATGCACAAGTGAATGGATAGCAATATACTCCCATAGTAAATTTATTCAATGTCTGGCAAAACCACAATGTACAGTTTTTGCAAGCCTATTTGACCCTTTTGCAAATGGAATTCATCCAAACTAAAATACATAAAAGCATTGTTTAATTCAGTTTCTTTATGTTTTAATACGGTTTTTAAAAAGGGTGCAAAAGGGGTCATTTGGAAAAGGATTAAATCGATTTGCAAAAAGATGAATATCATTTGCAAAATGGCTAATTTCATTAGCAAAATGGTGAATTTCACTTGCAAAAGTATTAATTTAATTTGCAAAAGAGTGAAATAGGCTTGCAAAAACTGTATTAGGGCTTGTGTTGTGCTTTTTTTGTTGTTGAATAAACTACCTGTAGCTTTGGATCTCTTTTGATCATATTAAAAAAACAAGTTGCATTGAACTCACAGATCAAATACTGCATTACTTGATAAGATATGTTTATTTTGAGAATATGCAGCCATGGATGAATATTTAAATTAAGACTGGACACCCAATAGGTTAAAAAGGTTATAATGGAGATCTACCAAGTAAATGCCAATTCAATCAATAAAAAATCAACCGTTGGAGATATACAGCGCACACAGTGATGTTAATTGAAAGTGATTAATTTTTCAAATGCATACTCAGGTAATAGTGTTGTAGGGAGTAAAAAATGGGGCACACAGACGAAATGATCACATTTCAACTGCTTAGAAATGCATACCATGCAATATAAAAATACTTTTTGGTATTAAAATATGATAAAAATAATAACACATTTTTAGTACTTATTCCACATAAAATTTATTGGATCAAGACCGGTTTCGCTCAAGGCTAGCATTATCAACTGAGATCAGTTCCGATCCAAGCCCGGTCCTGATCCAATAAATTTTATGTGGAATAAGTACTAAAATGTGTTATCATTTGTATTATAATTCGATTCTACCAAGTATTGACAGTGAACACCTATGATTATAACCAGAACTGTGGAGTCGTCAAAAAAAAACACCACTCCGATTCCGACTCCAACAATGACCAAAAATACGACTCCGATTCCAACTCTACAGCCCTGAATATAACTCAACTGTTTCTTTGTTCATCTCAGAATAATTGAATATTACATTCACCCCAAGTCAATTTCCGCTGCCTATTAGGAGTAGTAGAAATCTACTAGAGAAATTACAGACACCTTTTGTAATAGGAAGTAGTTTTGTGTGCACGTTCTTTAAATTCTTTTCATGAAACAAATCCGGAATAACTATTTATGAACTAATGTGATAATCAGTAATACGCGTTTTGCTGGTGTGAAATTTAGTTAAATATTTTAAATATGTTTATATAAATAGACATTTAATATGAATCATTTAATTATAAATTTACATCCCTATTGTTAATTATTTACGACAAACACTCCCACCTCAACGAACAAAATACTTTTTTTAATTTAACATGGTTGGTTCTAATATGCACTTGTTTTTTACCTGTGGCGCCATCTGTATTTTCACTACAGCAGTTCATACAGGTAAGTAAAAATTGTAGTAAATACAATAGTCTGATTTCTAATGTATTATCTCACCGTTTATAGTCAATGAATTCTTTTAGTAGAGAACAGAACATAGAACATTTGATTTCAGTCAATTTGCAATTTGGCACATTTTTGCAATTTTGTGTAGCTCACTTCATGTGGTGACCTTGTAACACCAAAATACAATGGGCATTCCTCCTGTCCTATATCTCTCCTGTAAACTAGAGGGAGATTATTCCTTTGGTTTCTTTTGACACATTGATCAAAAATGTGCAGTATCGAATTATAATAATAAATTGTGCATAATTTTCACTGTTTCACACTACGATATTCTTATGTATTGTTATAAAAAAAGTAATTTGTTCATTAGATCTCTCTCTTACACAGGTCTTCAAATACTACATTTTAATTGTTGTTTCATTTTCTCCAACTCTATATATACCCTGGAATATTTTAAATAGCTTGTGCAGGGACGGATTTGCTAACTAGGAATGGACCGGTAAATTGCACCTAATTACTTCACTGGAGAGTGGTTTATTTTTATCTCTACACTGTTTTTTATTACAAGCTTAAAGTTTACAAATCTTTGTAGATTCTAGAAACATAGATTCCATATTAAACATGAAATGGAAATTGATACTAGCTTGTAATAACATTATAGTTAACTTTCAATTATTTTCAGCGGTTAGGTTAGGTCAGGTTAGGTTAGGATTGTCGGTAATTGGCTCTGTCCAGATTATTACCGGTGATCTGTCAGCATTATCCGTCCCTGAAATTGTGCCTTGTCGCTTGCAATATGAGCAAGCTATTTGATAATAGTTTAAATGGAAGAGGTGAACACATGTCCGAGATTTACTGTAGATATTAATACATTATCAGTTCAATCAAGTGAGCTGAAGAAATATACAAAGATTATTATTAACAACAAGCTGGACGCCATTATAACGGCTCAAGCCATCTGACAAGCAGAACTGTCAGGATAATAGTTCAATAACTATTATCCCACACTGAATCTGCTTGCCGAGTTTCAATAATGAAACAAACATTTTAGCTTCAATTAAGCCTACATTTTATTTCAGTGTAGTCTACAATACTTGCATCAATTGTGAAAGTAACAGCAAAATATCTCATCTTGAAATATAAAAACAATCATCTCAATGATATAGGAATATGTCCATGCTAAAAATCGCTAGTGTTGGATTGATAATATTGATCTACCATTATATTGTGGCTGCTGGCAAAATATGGAACTAAATTAATCAATATAGCTGTCAAAGATAAACTCATACATAAGTGATGTAATTTCTTTTGTTATGTTATACTATAAGTCTTTTGTAAACACAAAAAGGTAATAAGTGATGCCATCTAATAACACTGTGTGTCGGCCATGACAGTCAAAGTAGCATGACAGCATTTCTCACATAACACCATCACTTCTGCTTTGCGGCCAAATTATAATAGTAGATCAGTACTTTTAAAATTAAGCAATTTAACCTTCAATGTATTTGGCATTTACTCTGTCGAAACTAATTTCACAGGATGTGTCATATAACAGGAATGAACTGTTTTTTTGATATCCTTGATAAAATTATGAACTGCAAAACTACGAGACAACAATTATAGATGATATGAGAATGATGTTTGACACCTTCTGTGTTTGATGCATGACGTTTCATAAATGCAACTAATCATTTAATATTATGACTTATATCTTGCTGTTATTTTTACAAAGACATTTGATTTGGTGATCATTTCTTTCGACATAAAACAAAGAAAGAATATTAAACACATCGATAATCTCTAATAAGAGTGTGATCACGCCATATTATAGTGATTTTTGTACACAATATTCTCTTTACTTGAAGAAAATAAAATCTACACAACGTTATAATATCAAATAACTTTACTGCTTACATATTCAGACAATTCCTTCAATAAGGGTGAAAAAATATAGATGAATATTTTACATATAGCTATCTATATTGAAAATAGTTTCATTGCCCCGCACATTCACCGCACATATTTAGTCAATAAATTAAAATACCTACTCGTATAATAGCTGGGAATACAAAATTTTAATTGAATACTGTTTGAAACATTCATGTAATGAATAACTTATTTTAAATTAAAGATATATTTTATTTCGTTACTTGGCAAATCAAACGATACAGCAATGATCATGGAACTTATTTATTTCAATGTTATACAGGACCATTCAATAGGGACGCTTGAAATTTGTTAGATTATCCTGCATAGTCGACTATTCGACGTTTGGTGGCTAAATTCGAGTAAACTGGTTCGGTAAATAATCGGCCAACACCAGTACGTCACCGAAACGCAAGATCTGCTGAAAACATCGCTGCTGTGTTGCTGTAGAAATTTTGCTAAAAAAGTCATCATTTTTTTTTCAGGCTTTTTTTCAGGCTCATTTTTGGATGAATGGATATGTGGTGGGTGGACATTTCAACGACATTATATTCCACATTTACTTCCAGATATCCGTGTCTCAAAACAAAAATCAATAATTAAATTGAAAATTGACAATGCCTAGACTGGGATTCGAACCTGTGCACTCCGCAAAAGCCAAGGACTCGATTACAAGGATTACAATACCGTACGAATATATCAATATTTTTAATCATCATCAGTTTGTATTTGAATGAATGTAGCGTAAATTAAACTGATTATTGCTGATTCGTTTGATTGCTGGACACGGAATTTTTTATGATTGATTAATTATATTAACATGTGCGTTTATAAAGTACATTTCACAAATCAATAATAACTAAGTAATGATATTTAAGGACCACATTTAAGAAAAGTGCATAATAACATAAACACATCACGATTAATCTCAGTCTTACAAGGAAATAACCATTTACAGGGTAACATTCCAAATCATTGATAAATCTAAATGATTGTTCCTTTACAAAAATATCAAAACGATAATTTGATTATTTGACAGAATAGAGAGATTGAAGAAGATGAATGTATCACTTTTTACTATTATAGACACATTCTCAACAAAACAATATCAGAGTTGAACTAAGTGAATGGATAGATTGAAGAAGCTTCAATTTTTACTGAAAAGTACAGAGATTGAGTTATGTAAAAGCAGTTTTGAATTGTTCAATTTTTATAATGATTAATAAATGATTTTGGTAGATTTAAATTAAAAGACAGCCATTTCTTTAGACATAGTAACAAAGATATTTAATATCTTTCATTTTTTGGAGCTGTCAACATTTGATTTGCTTTGACACAGTTATTGAGATTGTCTATTGACCATTTATTTTGACAGATTGATTGATTTTGTTTTATTTTCAAAATAGAACTATATTCGAAGCAGCATAGATGGCCTCACAGATTTTTTTTTCATGTGTCAATTTTTAGGTAGGTAATATTCAATGTGATGGAGAAATGATTTGACTCCTCTTAAAATTAACTTAATAATGATGTATAAACTAGAATAATAAACATTAATATGACTTAGATAGTTTTTAAAAAGATCAGATAGTATTGGAAGCATTTCTTGTGCCCTGCAAAACAAAACGACGATGACCAATCGTAATAATATCACATACCTTACACTTACAAGCGTTTCATATCATCTCATTATTCTAAATAATTATAATAATACATTTACATTATACAACAAATATTACAAAGATTTTTTTTCATGAAGCACTTGCAGTACAACGATTTTTACCATATTTTTTTATACTTTAAAATCAAATAGGGCAACATTAACACCTCTACCATTTAGACAGAGATTACTGCAAAAAAAATACATGAATATTAAAAATTTGAGCTTATTTTTGTAATACTAATTTGTGTGCATACTTCTTATTGTAAGAACATAATTACTTTGAAATATCATGGAAAGATTTAACACCAATAATTTGACACGGTCGATAAAAATAATGTTTAAAGACTTATTTCTGATTAAAAAGCATCAGTAATATTTCTTGGTTAACGGAAGAAATTAGAAATAGCCTAATTACTTGACCCTGGAAAGCTCTAGCGTTCTTTAGTGGCGCAAATAATAGCGCTTTTATATTGGGTCCAGAGCTTTGGTTGACAATGCAACTCAACAATTGTTTGACTCCATTACTCTGAAGAAATCCTACTAATACAACATCGGGCTGTTGACTCACTCATGATTGGATATACATCATAAACTCTTTAATCTTCTTCCGATGGATTTTCAGCTGTTAAAAGAATGGCGTTGTCCTCAGCTTGAAGGTCTGATGTTAAATTCTAAAACAGAAGAAAAGAATTGTTTAAAAACAAAAAATAGCAGTTAATACTAATTTAAAATCTTATCCTCTTTGGGCCCCGGGTATCGCCCATGATACTCATGATTTTTATTTAATATCAGCCCAGCTGTTGAATTGAACATACCAAAACAGTTTTTTTCATGCTGTATTATAAACAATATGTTAATGTAATTTTTATTGAAGCAATAAATTAAATAATAATGTATGATGTAGAGAAAAATATTGTTGGATTTGTATTGTAAGTGTCAAAGCATTTTAAATGCTAAAAAGGACCAACTTCCTTCAACAACAGTGACTTCTATACTGACATGAAATTTTTCAGATATATTTAGTTGGTAAAACAGTTTCCTTCATTATATGATACTTTTGCTTTTGGTACGTTCAATTCTACAATCGGTTTGATACTTTATAAAAACCATGAGTATCATAGGTCCCGAAGAGGATACATATATTAGTATAGTAGTGTAGAGCCCGAGCCCGAAGAGGCTATTCTTAAATCAAATTCTGTTCATAATTGTATTTATTTTTATATAAAGATAATTGTATAAGAATGATTACCAATCTGAAGGTAGCAATTTGGCAATGACATTAGAAAGACTCTTAAATGCAATAAATCAAAAAGTAATTATAATTTTCATTGACTTAAAATTTGTAGAGAAAGAGTTCAATGTTATTGTAATCTCCAAAAAAACTTAAACTTAAAAGAATTGATTTCATTCTCTCTAGTGATTTTAAGATATCAATCCCAAGATCCTGAGATATAGAAATTTAAAGTTATATAAATATACGGTTTAAATCTTTTATTTTTATAGAAAATATCTTCATCCAACGTGTTTAGAAAATAGATGCAAGAAACTGTGAGTGAAAGTGACTCATTTTTCACAATAAATTGTCAAAAATGGGGGGCTAAGCATCTAATGACTCCTAATCAAGTTTATCTCAACATAAGTTTTTCTACGAGAACTTATTGTCAGTCAACTACTTATTTTTTTAAGAATTTAGGAAGGAAAGAGTCACTACTGTTACTGGTAAGTGCTCTAGTTATCTTAATGCTCTTCCTGTGTTCCACTTTTTAAGGATTTGATGGGAGAATTTTAGACAACAAAGACATCCATGTCGTTCAACAGGAAACAATAATTTTATACTAATTTTAATTTATCCAACGATATAGGACAGATCACTCCAATTTACCTCTCATACCAAATCTAATATTTTATGTTCTCTTTGAATCTCAAAGAAATTTCCAAAATAATAATTTTAGGTAAGAACCACTCACTCCAATTTCTTGAATCCTCCTTTTGCAATGTTGCCGTCGACGAAGGGCATAGCACAAAACGGCGAGCACCAATAACGCTGAGAATGCAGCGGATAAAATGGCCGGCAATAGGAGATTGTCACGTGCACTATAGTCCTGTAAAAATGCAGATGAATCAATGAGTATAACTCTACTAAAAAGGCTGTTGCTAAAAGTGTTTTTGCCTTTCTGTTGTTAATATGAGTATTTACACATATTCATAATTGAACCAACCACTGTGACAAATAAACTAACTTGCCATCAATAGGTGTTAATATTGAATGATCTTGGTATAGTATAGTAGACAGTTGGAGAAATAGAACTAATATTAAATAATTTAGAGTTTGCATAATATGATTTAATTGGTAAGTAGCTATAAAAAAATAATAAACTAATAATCTTCCATGCTTTTATGTAATATTAATAAATATCACAATAACAATTAGAATTACATGTAAGTAATCTAACAACCAAAACTTCAAGTAAGATTATTAAATCAAAAGATAACTTATATTGTATTAACAAAAGATAACCAATAACATCACAATATAACAATCAAAAATAGTGGCAGAAGAATTATGTGGACTAATGATAAAATATTTTTCTTTGGCTTTAGTATTAATTAAAAAATAATAAATCATTTTTTTACTTATTCCACAATTCCTGGACAGGTTTCGCTGATCATGAGCAAATTTAACTGATGAGTATTAATTGACAATAACTGATTCGAACTGATTAGCAAAAACTGACAAAAACTGATTCAGCTGATGAGTATAAATTGACAATAACTTCTTTGTTAACATTGAACATAATGAATCCAGTTATGAGAGATTTATTTCATTGAATACCCTCATAAAATTGCATTAACAAAATCTTGGATTCATTCTTACCGTCCATTGGAAATAAGAAGAAGGATCCACAAACGGCCACCTGGTCTGCAACCAAGATGATTTGGCTTGAGACATCTTTACGTCATCGCTTCCAGTCGGTTCCGACACATCGCTCTCATCGGCGAGTAGATCTTTATAATCTTCATCGTCATCATCGAGGATATGCTCCTTCATTTCCATAAACTTTGCACTTTTTGTTTTATTTTTAACTGTCCTGTTATCCAGTTTCGCAGTCTTATTCAAGACAAGATTGCCGGTCTCGATAGTGGTATTTTGGGTTACCGTTTCGGGAACCGTTGAAATTACCGTTGACTTCAAATTACTGATGACAGCAGGTGTCACATTTTGGGTGACAGTTACTTTTGTAGTTTAGCGTCTTTGTCGTGTCATATTCATCATCGTCATCGTCTTCATAGTCTGTCCAATTGATCGGGTCATGTCTCAGCATCAGATCAGTGTTACTTTCTCTCTGATGACTGTACGGAGAAGTCAACTTCTTGAACAGTATACTTTCCGTTGTTGTCTTATCAGTAGCAGTAGGAAGACTTGGTGCAACTGTCGTCGATGACTGCAGTCGTTTTATAGCTGGAAGAATCCATTGACTACTGGATGTCAACGGTAAATTTGTCGTTGTTATAGTACTCTCCTCGGTAACTGGGACAGCTGTTGATATATCCGTGTAGTTTTCAGTATTTGTATCGTTATCTTCAAATTGAATTAAATATTTACCTATTGGTATTCCTGAAAAATTACCATCCAGAGTGATGTCCAGTGTAATTCGTAAGCCTCCCAATAGATCATCATCATCATCCGTGAGACTCTTTCCTGCTGAAAATTGACTCGGTATAATACCTGTCCAAAATAAAGCGACACCGATCCCTAAGAGGGTCAATGTCGTAATTGATCCTATCAATATTGTGAAGAAGTTTAATTTTCCTTTCCTTTTTTCATCATTGCCCAGTTCAGTATAGTCTCTACCCTTCCCTTTCACTCCACTATTGTTAAGAACCTCTTCTGTCTGTGGTAGAATAGTGTACTGGAGGCTGTTTTCGCCCTGTCGCACAGTTTTGTACATCTTGTAAAATATTTTAAGACCTCTCCTATAACCTAGAAATAAAAAAAGTATTCTAAATTTAATAAATTAATCGTGGGATAAGTACGATTTTTTTATTTATTTAATTTAATGTGGTTACTTGTGACAAGAAATTTTACAGCGGGAGCTGTTTTAGAATATTAAGGAAGTATTAAATATGAATAACAAAATATGAACATGTGACGCCAGCTTATGAACGGGGTGGGTGAAATATTTTGTGACGAAATGTGACAAAGGGAGGGGGTTCTAAATTTTTAATAAATTTTTATTTAAAAAATTAGCTACACACAATTTTAAAGATGAATAAAGTTACATATAGGCGACAAATTGAATCAGACAATAAATATATTTTTTTATGTTTACAATTCTAGTTTAGATATACAGTTATCGATGACATTTTTTGAGCACAAATATGTAATTTACTGTTTGAATTTTATTGTACTATTGAATTGAACTAGTCTTATGAAATTTTAAGTGCCACCTGTCAACATACGCTTAATGTAATCGATGCGCGCGATGCTCAGATACTGTGTGTGTGTGCATTGTGTAATATTATGCGTTACCGACATATAGCTAGATCTAGTAAATTTTTAAAATATATTTACACCTGATCCTCTTTTTGCACGGAGGAAACGTTCCACAGACTTAAATAACCGAGTAAAAAAAGTATCCATACAAAAATGGTACATAGGTTACATTACTTGAAATCGATTTAAAATCGATTTTGTTTATTATTTAAAAATAAAAATATTTGTGAAAGTTATACAAGTAGTAAATTTACATGGTTTTCAATTTAAATTAAATTTAGCATAAAGAAATATATTATTCATTCAGTGTCGCGAATTGATAATAAACGTGCCAGCAATTTTTCAGTATAAAAAATGAGTGTAAAAAATAATGATTACTTTTTTAAAAACCATGTAAAAAACGCTTAAAAAGAGGTTCGGGTATATTATGTTTTATGTCACTAAAAATACGAAATCGTTGCAAATGAAATTATCATATAAAACACCTTGCCAAATATAATATGTAAAAATTTCATGTATAGTTGAAATATTTTATTTTATTCGATTCAAATTAAGAATTCGTGGCTCAACGGTCATTATTTTTACGATTGACATTAGTTTAAACAATATATCGGAAGTTTATCATTGACATATGAATACATATTCAACAACGATTAACTTAAAACATGTAGTTCCGAGCTATAACTTCTTAACCACGACTGTGACGATTTGTAAACGTTTATATTCATGAATAATATAATGTAAAACTTATTTAGAGTTATTTAAATCATGCTTTGTAATAAGGAAATGAAAAACAATAGGAAAGTTACATACGACAAATCCATGAACTATAATATTGATAGTGTGCTAATTTATCGGTGACCTGATAATGATTTTCAATAAAAATGTACACTACTCAAATTCAAATAAGAGAGCGTAAATTTTATATAGAATTATTGTTTTAAATTTCGAACAGATATTTAGATTTGCACAAATTTTAAAACTATTGATTCCAATCAATAACAAACGTGAAAATGTTTTTTTCATGACAGCGTTTCTGCAAATAATTAACTTTACATAGTTAGTATGATATTCCCGTTGTTGTTTTATAGAAAGATATGTTAAATTTAGTATTGAATTTGTAAATTTACCTGTTTTTATCCAAAAAGTTTACAAAACACGCATTCAAGTGAATGGACAATTTTCGTATTCATTGAGTGCTGTACTGTAAAGGAAATACTTCAAATATACACGATTCTCGAGGAAACGATTGTTAAATGTTATGGTGAAAAATCCGGGATAGCTTTTCGAGGATTTTCCCGATATCCGAACACTACTCGAGGCCCGTAAACGATTGATTTATGCGTTTTGCGATTATATTATCCGAGGAATAAACTAAACCGGTCGGTTTTCGTGGAAACTTCATCAGATGGGATAGAATCGATGAGGCTATCGCGCATGGCAGTTTTCATCGAGCGGCCGATTCTACGACGCGAAGTTGGCCGCTGTTAAATGTCCGGAAAATTTGAACTTTCGGTACCTAACGATGCACTGCTGATTTGGATGAAACTTTATACATCAAAATCTTTGCTGTGTGTCAAATATTTTAAACTAGGTTTACCTATTACTTTTATTGGAAACTGACCCATAAAATCCTCAAAAATATCTAGATGCTGGAATAATAGAATCAGGGGTTCTTAACCTTATTGTGGCACCGGGCGCATTTGATATTTCTGAGAACAGTGACGGTCGCATACCGGAATTAAAATAAACACGATTTAAGTACCTACATAGTTATTTGTTTTATCATTGTTCCCTAGATACATTTACATGCATGTGCTAAATTGATTATTCCATTACTAAATTATTTTTCACTGGAAGATTATGTTTTCATTTACCTTCACAAAAGAATCAAAAAATAGCGTGGAGTTACATATAAAAGATAAAAAACTTTCGGAATTAATAGATATTCATAAAATAACGGAAACAGTTATAAAGGGTATTTCAATAGGGACGCTCAAAATATGTTACTTTGTCCTGCTGAGTAGATTATTCATTGTTTACCAGTTTGGTAAATAATCGGCCAACACCTACTTGTACGGCATCAAAATACAATATCTAGTGAAAACATTGCTGCTGTGTGTGAAAGTGTACAGGAAAACCCAAGGCAGCTTATTTCTCGTTGTTCACAAGAACTTGGCTTTTCTGCGACTTAAACTTGGCGAATTTTGAATCGGGCCTTATGACTGCACCCGTATAAAATCCAACTAACCAAGGAACTTCAGGTAAACGACCGCAGACAACGCCTGATTGGGTTCTGGAGCAGTTGGAAGTTTACCCAAATTTGTCAAAAAGTCAACTTTAGCGACATGGCCCATTTTATAATGAATGGATATTGGCAGACATTTGATGCTATATTTCATATTTAATGCCGTAAAATATACTTACAAATGAAATTAAAATTTAGTCGAAATCTCACAAACAACTGGTTTTATTTACATTTCAAAACTTTTTTTTTCCATATCCGCTCCCTATTCGGAGCATATGGCCGCCACACGGTGCCTCCAAGATTCTCTGTCTCCCGCCAACCTCCTCGCATCTTCCCAGGTCATCCCGGCGTCCCTTAGCTCCCCTGAGTACATCCTATGGATGGTCATCAGAGGCCTTCCGCGGCGTCGGGATCCATCAGGTTGATAGAAGAGGCAGGCAGGATTCAGGCTCCCCTGGGGCATCCGCAGCACATGTCCAAGCCAGGTCCATCGTCGCCTTTTAATTTTGGACGTAATAAGGGGCTGGTTTGTCCGCTCTCTTACCTCCGTATTCCTGACAAAGTCAAACCACTGTACTCCTAGTATTCGCCGCAGGCATCTGTTTTCAAAGCACAGTATACGGTTACCCTGTGCTTTTGTGATTTTGTGTCAAAACTTAGCGTCCTTATAAAAAGACCCTTTATTTCTGAGATTAAAAAAAAAATTACAATACTCAATTTGGGTTGTTTGGTTATTTTATATTTTGATCAGGGCGCATGTAAAAAGCTGAGCGGGCGCACTTGTGCCTGCAGCATAGAGCCCCCGATCTACGACAAACAATTTATTTTCAAATACATCTCTTATCGAGAACTTATTCTAAATTATGGAATCGGTAATTTGATTTCTCAACTGAATGTTTCGTTTTATTGAGAGACATTTTTAGCATAAATCTATAACGGTTCCATGACAAATCAGAACATGACAATTCAGAACATGACATTTCAGAATATGACAATTCAGAACATGACTTTTCAGAACACGACTTTTCAGAACATGACATTTCAGAACATGACATTTCAGAACAAGACTTTTCAGAATATGACATTTCAGAACAATCGGCCTATCTACGGACACCGTCCGAGCGCGCTCGCTTTATAATATTGGGTTACCACAACATGAAAATATCAGCATTTCCGAGATCGACGAAATTACAGTAAATGTGTACTTGCTATTGTAGTTCGCGTGCGGCATTTAAAAATTCATTCGTAGGGCTGGCACAAAAAAAAATATATATTATTTTATCCCTATTTTTATTTTGTAAATTACTTATAAACTCCACGCAATCATCTGAAAATGATATATATATATTTATTTATTTTTTGTGCCAGCCCTGCGAATAAATTTTTAAAATGTCGCACGCGAAATACAATAGCTAGTAAACATACATTTTAATTTCGGCGTTCTCATAATTACAGTTATTTTCTTGTTGTGGCAGCCCTATTCATAATTGGTTAATTGTTTATAGACAAATATGTATGTGAAAACCCAATATTATAAAGCGAGCGCGCTCGGACGGTGTAGATAGGCCGATTGTTCTGAAATGTCATGTTCTGAAATGTCATGTTCTGAAATGTCATATTCTGAAAAGTCTTGTTCTGAAAAGTCTTGTTCTGAAATGTCATGTTCTGAAATGTCATGTTCTGAAAAGTCGTGTTCTGAAAAGTCATGTTCTGAATTGTCATATTCTGAAATGTCATGTTCTGAAACGTCATGTTCTGAATTGTCATGTTCTGATTTGTCCGGTTACCATCTATAACAGTGGTTCTCATGTGCGGCCACCAGAGGATTTTGCTGCGGCCACCAACAGATTCATAGTTAATATTGATATTGAATAAAAATGGGATTTTACAAGTTAATTTGTCAACATAAACACTGAAAATAAAATATTTTGTATGCATTTCATTGTGCATCAAGAATTGCTAGTTAGCAAAAACTCAACACATACATGTTGAGGTCTTTTTGGCAAAAAGGACTCAACTTAAAAATTTGGTGCGGCCACCAGACATTTCCCTAGGATCGCTGATGTTCCTGATGCGGCCACAGCCAAATTTCACGTGAGAACCACTGATCTATAACATATCCATAAATATATATCACTTACATATATGTGTTTAATGTGTAGTCAATTTTGCTTATTTTGTTTCTTTTTCAATAAATTAGTTTTATATTTCTTTTGCCAATTGTTTGTTACACCCATGCTTCGTCTTTTTTTGCTGAGTTTTTCATAAATATTGATGTATTAATAGTTATTATTGAGAGGCAAAACAAATACAAAAATAAAATTCGCCACCCGTCGTTTGTGTTCATTTTTTAGAAACAATGATTCCCAAAGCAGCGGAAAAATATCATACTTAGTAACACACGAAACGGAATAACAAAGTCGTCAATTTAAACTTTATATCGCAAACAATCAATTTACACAAATTTACCATTTCATGGTTGGATACCGAGTCGGACCGCCCGGGCTCGATTCCCGGTACGATCAGATTTTTTCAGTCGATAAATCTCAGATTCTTCTCAGAGACAATGGGTGTTTGTGTTGTTAAATCCCTTCCCACCTTTTCGATCCCAAAGATTGACGCATAGTGACAGCGATTACCTAACCACTAGTCCTTTCCTAGTTCTCGTAACCTATTGGGAAAGTTTCATAGAAACATTTACTATTATTTCATGGAGAAAAAATACTGACGGTAAACGAGGGCAAAGAGTATCAAATAGTTGCCTGAATGACCCGCATACGCAATATATTTAGTGAACAATGATGTATGCCATATAATCAGTTTAAAAACGTCGTTATAATTACTATCCCCCCATGCTTAAACAAAACAGTCCGTCCCTGCCCATTTGTACGCCCAGTGGGGTGCCACTGTATTCCGCAGTCAAATAAAATGATTTCCAAATAACGGAGATAATGAAATATGTTCAACATTTCTCTGAGGCCTTCAGGAAAAAAAATATCGTAAAATCTATGAAAAAGGCGTTCAGTTGTTAATGGTAACCCAACGGTCACCCAAACTAAGCCCCGCCAAAAATTTTCATCCGGCCCTCCAAAAATTCTCGATTTTTCAAATAAGATTTTTTTGTAAATTTTATGATTTGGATGTGAATTCATAAGTATTTATTTCAATTCATCAATTGGTATCTATGAGTTACGACAACGGATTAACCCATAAATACGTATTTATTTGTCATCCGGCCCGCCAAATTTAAAAAAAAAATCAATCCGTTTCTCTTCAAGTCTGGTGACCCCTGTATTAACCTATTGAATGCGAGCGTCTCATATGTTGAGACACCTGATTGCGGTGTGGTTCAAATTGATATTCAAAAATATATTTAGTTGATTGAGTTAAGTTATGTTCAAATGTGCATTCATTATTTGGTCTACACAAAGGCTGATGAATTAATTATAGAAATCCTCGTAATTCGGCTTAGCAGGAAAGAGTTTAAAATTTAATTTTGTTCACCGTGTCCGCTCCCAATGTGGGGCATACGGATAACTGATAGATTTTAATAGAAGTTTTTACTACGAGAACTTATTAGTTACTGCATCGTGCATTCATTCCGTTCGTTCAGTCCATATCCTCTTTGAAGATAAAGGTGAGTAACTGACGGATTCGTTTATTTATTTACTAATGCAAAATGATCGGACTCGAGTCCCAGACCGGGAAGTTTTATTTTTAAATTAATTTCTGTCTGCACTGTCAAAACATCCCTCCCAGACCCACCCGATCCTGAAAATGTTACGCAACGAGAGCGATTAGTCAGCCAAGAGTTCTTTCCTCTCTATCCTTACTCTCTTCGATAATACGTTTTAGAATTTGAATTTTTACCGTGACACAATTAATAACAATCCATATTATTTACAATAATGATTGATCCAATAAAAACACAATTTAAAATATTATATGTTTTCTTCATCTGTTCATTTGATACATTAATATACCGTTTAGGCACACCACTGCCTATTTAACTAAGCAATATGAAATAAAATAAAAGTTTCCCTCCCCTAAGCATTTAAGCCTCACGTTGAAGTCATGAATGATTGCCGATTCAAAATGACTTGCCGAGTAGATACTAGACACCCTATTTTAATGGTTACCAGCGATGCTCGACCAGTGGGTGTGCCACTATGCGGGCCGCGCACATTTTTAATAAGATTACTGCATATACAGTGAAACCCCGATTCTACGTATTTCAAGGGACCGTAGAAAACAAACGGTTAATGCGGGAAAGTTTAAAATATGAACTAAAAAAAATACTTTTGAAAATCTTATTTATTAGACTTTCTTATTACAGCTATAAAATTCATTTTTTTAAAAAGTCCTTAGCAATACGTTGCTTCTTTGCAGTTTGGCACTTCAATTTAAACAAATTCCCCTCAAACTCGTATATTTTTTAACAGGTTCATCTAAGTAGAAATATATTTCCTTGAAGTAGAAATATATTTTTATTTTTATTATTGCGTTTTTCGCACTTCTTCGCACTTTCGCATCTTCTTCTACTAAAGACACAGATGGTCAGTAATTACCGGAAACATTATGACAATGAATCGAAAACCAGTGCACACATGCAGTCTCAATTTTTTTTCTACGAATCGATTGGAAGGGTTTGAATGTTTTTTTCTATGAAATATTCAACAAAAACGGTTAATCGGGATAATATTTGTGACGGGACCATAATTTTTAAACGTAAAATCGAGGAAATCGAGAAATCGGAGAACGGTTAATGCGGGAATTTTTAACATTGTTCTTATGGGTGTTTCGCCGGGACTATAGAAAATGAACGGACAATGCGGGAAAACGTATAATGCGAGAACGTAAGATCGGGGCTCCACTGTAATTAGTTCCCATGAATCGATTTGAAAGTCAACATGCAGGAAGCATTTCTATCAAACAAAATCAGACAAATATTCGCCGCTGAACTTAGCTGTTAAATTGAACTAGCTTAAACTAACTTTGACATACAGTCAACCCTGCTATAGCGGGAGGATAGGGAGTACGCTATAACAAATAAACGCTATATAAACTTAGGCACCCATACAAAATTTGGGGTTTGGTTTTTTCAATTGTATTTTGCGATTTGAAGCAAATCAAACATTTTTCCAATTTTTATATTTTAAATAAAATTATAAGTGTCTAGTTTGTAAGCAAGCGACACGTGCCTTGTACAAAAAACCGCCGCATACGCCATAGCAAAAAGCTCTATAGAAGTGTCCGCTGTAGCAGGGTTGACTGTACCACGTATGTATTTTGCAGGGCTGTGGAGTCGGAGCTTTTTGGCCGGAGTCGGAGTCGGAGTCGGAAATTTTGAAAAGTTTGAACTTTTTATTTTTGCATTTAATATGTCAAATTTGACTTTTGGCCTCATTGATAGGGTTGATATTCAATTGAACACATATAAATAGGAAAATTAGGGGAAAAAGTGACGATACTAACCTTTTTTTAGTCGGAGTCGGACTTTTTTTGACCGATTCCACAGCCCTGGTATTTTGTCACAAACGTCGTGTCGTTTCCGTGATTCAGTGGTTAAGGTCGCTGGCCTCCGTGACAGATCAAGGGTTCGAGTCCCAGAACAAACTGCTTTTTTCAGTCGATCTATCGATTCTGTTCGACAGCCTTTGGTGTTTGTGTTGACTATAAATGCATCCTCACATCTCCACCTATCCGATCCTGTAAGCAGGGTATGCCGAGAGCGAACAAGCAAACCAACTTGTCCTGACATAGCCTTCCTAAAATTATCCTTTAAATCTCTATTCTTACTCTCATCGTTACAAACATTTATCCATATTGGGAAAGGAATGTCCTGAGACTATCTTTATAATTAAGAGTATGAGGGACTTTTTAGGAGACGAAACACGTGTCACTATTTGTTACACAAAAACAGTGACGAGGTCAACCTAATTCGTATTTAATGTAATAATTATAAATAAAATATTTGGCAACGCTGCTTATAATTGCCTCAGACGGTTCTGTGGTCCAGTGGTCAATGTCACTGGTTTCAGTTGCGGTGCTCACGGGTACGAACCCCTGAACTGACGTGTCGTAAGTTAGAAGGCTTTGGGATGTGTTTGATATCTAAAATTCATTTTACTTAACACCACTCCTGTCCTAGCCATATAGGGGAGGGGTTAGTAAGCTGAATGAAAAGCAATTGTCTAGGAAAAAAAACTGTTGAGAAAAGGTTTATTAGGAGTCAATCTGTGAATTGTTTATATATTCCACACTGGGAGCGGACATGGTTTTTGCTGAGGAGATTTAAAAAAAAGAATTGATACTGTATGTATATTTATTAAGTATTTTCCAGACTATAATAGTGGGTATTGACGATAAGAAAAATAAAAGATTATAACTGAGAGAGTTCAGAAAAAATAATCCCATACGTTTTGCCCAACTCTTACAATAACACAAGTGTTCAATTCACAGGAGTTGTCAACTATTATTATGTTGATAATTATTGATTATAAGTATGATATATAAGCAGTTCTCGTAGAAAAACACATGTTGAGATAAACTCCGTGAGGAGTCCATATGCTCCATTTGGGAGCGGACATGGTTAAAAATAATAATAAAAAAAAAGTATTTAACGACTTTTAATTAGTCAAGTGCATATATAATTACATGTTTTTATGAAGTGTCTTTTTACCGTCTGATAATATTTCATATCAATTTTGGATCATGTTTGATTCCAATTCGTAGTATATAAACTGGTAACCAGTTAACTGCTAGCGTCTAGAGTAAAAGAATACTGATTGCGGTAGAATAAGTTCAATGAATATTTTTATTATTTTTTAATTTTGTAATGCCCCCACACCGGGCCAAGTATTTACAGTTAACACCTTAAAAGTGATAAATAACTTGTAAATTTGAATCGTTTTGAATTTTGTACTTTTCCATGAGTTTTGTCGCTAACGACCCGGGTTTCACCTTTTGGCATCTTCAGGCATTTCAAGTGCACGGATGTACTTGAACTGACGCGCGAAACTCAAATTTTCGCTGATTGATATTATAATAGCAATTTAACTTAGTGATCTACTTTTATTTTTGTATATAAACGATACAAACTGTTTACTAAGTGTCAGTTTAAGTTCATCCGTGCACATGAAGTTCCTGAAGATGCCGCAAGGCGAAACCTAGAAACTATAAAATTTAATCGATTCAAATTAGATATTGAAATTCCATCAAGCACCCTCAGTCGAAACTCTTGATTAAATAACTTTTAGTTGGCTTCGTGTTCTTTCTAATCCGCGTAGGGAGTTTGACGGTATTTATTCTTGGTTTGGTGGAAAAACATACCAGACATCAATGCTTTTGGATACAAATTCAATATCGATCTGTTTCGCCACCTACTCTAGGACCCTAAAAGTTTCTTTCGCGTCGTAGCGCCCGCTGTCGTAAAACATTGTCCAGGCCTGCAAGGAGCAAGTGCCAACCCCTTATTTTGTTGCAACGAAGTGCATGTGTGGACCGCTCCAATCTCCAATGGATGCCTTTGTTGCGTTTTTAGGTCCTTCGGGTAGAAGACGGCTTTGTGTTTACAGTCGCATGTGGTTTGGGATACCCATGTGTGTATTCAGTGGCTCTCAAACTGTACATGAAAATATTTAAAAAAAAATATAACCCGACAACCTGACGACTTCTAAGACGTGATGTTAACACACCTAGATGTGATGAATTGCAGTTTTTATGCTGTCCAGAACAACGTATTCATTTATCTACAAATAATGTGTATTTTTATTTTTTTTTTTAATAAGCATATCTAATTTTAGTTTCTTGAGTGAATATGTATTAGACGAAACAGATATTTTTATACGGCACTCCAGCATTGACCAAAAACACGACTCCGATATCAACATTGACCAAAAGTACGACTCTAACTCGGACTAAACTAAACTAAACTACTCCCAACCACCACCCGCCACGGCCTTACGGGTCGTCTTAGGTGGGCGAAGCGATCCGGCGCGCTTTAAAAGCGGCAGAGTTTTAAAATATCAAACGGTCCTCGCCCATGCAAGTGTCATATGTGGGCGACGCGATCCGGTCAGGACGGCATATGTCGTAAGTCGCCTCAAGTGCTTGACTCATGGCGCGCGCGAATCGCTTGAAAATATCAAACGGTCCAAGCTCACCAGAGCGTTAATTGCGTCTGGCCCAGCGATGGCACATACGACCTTTAGTTCGCTACGTTTAAAATTGGTTTTACACGTCACCGCAGCGCACCGCAGCGCACCGCGCGCTTCGTCTCGCCTACCTAAGACACGGGGTTACATTCGGTATCAGCGATCGTGTCCCGTGGCGTAACAACGTTAAGCGTATCTGTTATGTTTGCGAGTATGGAGTTGTCTCGGGAGCATTTGCCCAGGACTTGGAGGCCAAGGCACTCAAGTGTGCATTACTGAATCTAAATAATTAGCAAACCCTATACGTTACTGATTCTAGAAATGCTATTTAATGCTGTCATTAATGCAATCAACAAAGGCCGGTTACGGACCTATACGAATGGGTCCGCCCTTGCACCGTATGACGCCGCAAAAAAACTACGGACTAAAAAAAGCTTAATTTCGTCACGTTTTTTTCCCTACATTTCTTACTTATTCAATTAAATATCAACCAACCAATCCGGCCAAAAGCCAATTATTTTTAATATTATATGCATAAATTAAAACTTTTTAAAATTTCCGACTCCGAGTACGACTCTAGCCAAAGTGCCGCGACGACTCCGACGCCGGCCAAAAATCCACGACTCTGACTCCACAGCCCTGGAAATAATCCCTTGAATTTAGACATCTCCCTTACTTGGATTTATGCGACTAATTTGAATTCAATATTCGTATACAGTGAAACTTCGATTCTACGTTTTTCATGGGACCTTAAAAAACTAACTTTTAATGCGGGAAAGTTGTAATATGAACTAAAAAAAAAACTTTTGAAAAACTTATTTATTTATTAGAATTTCTTATTATACCTATAAGATTCATTTTTTTAAGAAGTCCTTTTGGATGGGTTCGAATGTGCTTCTAAGAAATATTGAACAAAAACAGTTAATCGGGATAATATATTGTGACGGGACCATAATTTTTAGACGTTAAATCGAAGAAATTCTTATGATTGTTTCTCCAGGACTATAGAAAATGAACGAACCATGTGGGAAAACGGTTTATGCGGGAACGTAAAATCGGGGATTCCACTGTATTGCAATGTGGTGGGTTCTATTCGGTCCAAAGTTTAAGGATCGCTGCGCTTCGCTGATTTGTTATGTTTGTAACTGGTAATCTGAGTTTGGAAGGAACTGGTTTCAGCCCGGGGAGATGGCAAAGGAACAAAAATGGGCGTTTGACACGACCTGGCATGACTTGAAAATCGTATTTTTTTTCTGGTCGTTTTTCACCAGATCGACTTCGCCAAACACAGCGTTACGCCCTTACCACATTTATTATAATGTGAGCAAAGTCTTCGAGCCGTGTCCTGTCCCAAACTGTAGCATACACACCACATATGTACACATTATCAATAGAATATTCCATCAGAAGGAATTTTCAATGCAATCAAATTTTAATCGAAAAACCAATTAATCTACACAACATAGAAGTATGTGGAATTGAAAAAAAATTTACAGCCATCTGAAATGTTTTGAGTGCATTTCCCTTACTTGGTAGAACTCCATTGTAACACGGTGAAAAAAAAGCAATGTATTTTAGTCTTACAGCAATTTTTGTAGAGTTCTTAAATACATTGCTATTTTTAACCGTGTTTTAATCATAAAAATCAGTTGATAATTCTCGCGATGACCGTAACTGGTCATGATCTAAATTAATCTAATATGGAATAAGTACTAAACTTAATTTTTATTATAATGCCATTAAAAGTGATATTCCGCCAAATTTGAGTGTGATGGAAAATAATTGATTTGAAATTTTTAAAAAAAATGCTCAACTGAATGTGGAAATTATCCATTACCACTCTGCTACGGCGTTCAAGTCATCAGCAATCAGCATCAAGTTTAACGTGAGTCACTAAGTATGTATATAAGTAGCTTTTTTACAATAGATGTGGGAAAATATTCCAAATTATTATTAAAAGATAAATCAAAAAAAATGTGTCCAAATTTTTACGAGTCGTTAAATTCGGTTTCTCATGGGGAATACAAAATTTAAAAGCGAGATTATATTGAAAGCTAGCACTTGTATGCGAATGATAAGCGAATAGAAAAAAACAATAATAGGGTTCCTAGAAAGTTATATGCACATTGCTTATTTTTAAACATTATATTATTTTAACACACCGAGGTCCGCACGCACATATCTGTGCGTTTTGCCGGGCCTATTTACACCAAAAAGTTCATTTGCATGATGATTTTCGTTTATCCCATTTAATCCTTATACTTAGATGTCTCAAGGGATATTAACGCACTTATTTTTTTTTACCATCTCCGCTCTCAACTTAGAACCAGTGACGGCTGGTGACGGGGTGTTGGGGGGTGCAATGGAAGATTCAACCATTTTTGCAAGAGTTATTTCCTATTCATTGGATTTTAAAACACTTCTTTAGCATGGACTTTCAATTCAGATGTTCGCAATACCAACTGTTTCTCTTTCGTAGTATGAATAGGAAAAATAGTTGAATCTTACTTTTGCACCCCCTAGCACCCCGTCACCAGCCGTCACTGCTTAGAACATATATAAGTTTATCTCAACATATGTTTTTTCTACGAGAACTGCTTGTTACTCAGTTGCTCAACCTTGCTTTTTCGAAGTGAGTAGGGATGGAAAGTATACTAGGTGCCACTCTTTGGGATCAGTATGGAAGGAAGGGATTTTTAACAAAACACTCACCCATTGCCTCTAAGCAGAATCGATTTATCGACTGAAAAAATCTGCTCGTACCGGGAATTGAACTCGGGTGGCCCGACGCGGTAGCTAACGACATTGACCACTCCACCATGGACCAGACATTTATTATCTTTGGAATATATCTTCCTTCTCTCTCAACAGTGATGGCTGGTGACGGGGTGCTGGGGGGTGCAAAAGGAAGATTCAACTATTTTTCCATACTACGGAAGAGAAACAGTTGGTATTGCGAACATCTGAATTGAAAGTCCATGCTATAGAAGTGTTTTAAAATCCAATGAATAGGAAAGAACTCATGCAAAAATGGTTGAATCTTCCTTTGCACCTCCCAACGCCCCGTCACCAGCCGTTACTGTCTCTCAATATGTGTCTTTATTGTCGGTATAGAATCTCTCTCGACGTCCAAGAAAAAACATTGTGTAAAATATTCACTTAAATAACGACCAATGAAAGCTCATCGAATTGAACGAAACTGGGCCAGATCATTAAATAAAATTGTTTAAAAAAATATGCTTTAATTTTACAAATAAAATGTGATGCCTTTGCCACCATGAATAATTGACAGTCAAAATCTTCAAAATATGTGAAATAATTAAGAAAATATAATCAATTTCTTTGTTATAAGCAGGGCTGTGGAGTCGTGGTTGTTTGACCGGAGATTTATATTTGCATTTAACATGTAAAATTTTACTAGTGGCCGGATCAGTTGGTTGATATTTAACGTAATGGACATAAATAGGAAAGGTAGGAAAAAAATGTCACAAGATTAAACTTTTTTTTGTCGGAAAGGGAGTCATGTTTTTGATCAATTTTGGAGTCGGAGTCGGGTTTTTTTAACAGCACATCCCTGATTATAAGTTAAAAATAATACAATACAGTTAGTCTGACATATTCAGAAGAAGCATACTTCATGTGTTCAAATAGGAAAAACGCTACTTGCACAACCAGTGATATATCAAAGCTTGTAATTTGCTTCAATTCATTTGCTTAGTCGTTTTACCAATTGTTTGTCATATCTTGTTTCTCATACTTAACTTTTGTACAAATATCACTGGTTTATTGTATTCCTTATCAGTTGACAATGCTCGCCATGAGCGAAACCGGTCCTGATCAAATAAATTTTATGTGGAAAAAGTACTATAAATGTATTATTATTTTTATTATAATGCCTTTCCACCAAGTATTGACAGTGAACACCTTAAAAGTGATATATCAAAGCTATCATTTTTAATTTGATACTGTTTAATTAAATTGTAATTTTTAATTTGAATATTGCAGGATTAATATGTTATTTATTTTAATTTATTCAATTAAAATATGTCTAATAAGTTGTCATATTTTCTAAGCAACCTGTTGCATATTCTGTATTCTGTATTTAGTCATTTGATTTTAGTAGGTCGTGTATAGGGATTTAAAGTTGAAAGCTTTGATACCTTTTCTATGCCTCTTATTTCTAACACAGTCTGTATCAAAATTTACAGGGGAGCAGTTACTAAACGAAACATTATTTTATTTAATATATATTTAATTTTTCACGAATGCAAATAAATTGTTTGTTGTTTTGCGGTAGCTCGTAAAAATGTGGTCGATGGGAGATTAAACATAATTAATCCTGCACCACATGATAAAACGCGTTTTTGCATAGAATTGTTGGCACGAGGAAAGTGCATTTGTTGTATGTCCATGAACTCGAAACAAGTCGTATAACTTTGCCCATATTTATACAGATTAATTTGCAGTAAAACTGAAATTTATAATACATCTTTGCCACGCAGTTATCAAGTTGTGCTATTAAAATGAATAAAATAATGGTGAAATGAAACCATGTATAATTATGTTCCCAAACATAGAAACATTATTGACTACCATTGTTTAACTTCTGAAGTAAAATGAAGAGTAGTTTGAATGAAGAACTTTTCAACAGCTATCTTCATGCACTGAACTTACGCACAGTACATAGTTTGTATTGCTTGTATTTTTTTTTCATATTTGTTCCCTATTCGGAGCATATGCCCGCCACACGGTGCCTCGATGATTCTCTATCATCTGCTAGCTTCCCCGCTTCTTCTCAGGTCATCCCGGCGTCGTACATTCTATGGATGGTCATCAAAGGCCTTCCAGCACGTCGGGATCCATCAGGTTGATAGAGAGACAGGCAGGATTCAGGCTCCTATGGGACATCCGCAGCACATGTCCAAGCCAGGTCCATCGTCGCCTTTTTACGGCCTTTTTACGTTGGACGCAATAAGAAGCTGGTTTGTCCGCTCTCTTACCTTCGTGTTCCTGACAAAGTTGCTTGTATATAAAAATAAAAATAAAACTAAAAAGTATCACAGAGTTCAAATCAGCATCTGCATTAATAAGCGAATGTGAATTGCATGGACAAATTATATTTTCTGTATGTCTTGTTAATGTGTTATCGTTAAGAACTAATTGCCAATGCATATTATGAAAATACTTACTTATTAAGGAAGTTGGTATTGAATGACATTTACATCTAAAATAGGTTTTAACAAGGGTTGATTAATGTTGCAGCACGGTGACATAAAGGATTATTAAGGATAGTTTTGTACGTGTTAAACGTGTAGCTCAACATCTCTTTTCAGATAGATTAAGCATATAAGTTTTTTGATCTCGCACTGTACCGTTTTCAAGGTCAAATTATTGAGAGAAAGAGATTATTTTCGATGGTTTCGGCGGTAACTTTGTGGAAGTTCATTTTAATATAAAATTTAAAATAACTTTGATTATTCCACGTATTGTGTAACTAACTGTGACACAGTTAGTTACACAATACGTGGAATAATCAAAGTTATTTTAAATTTTATATTGAAAGAGATTATGTTGAAATTAATTAAATGCATGCCTTTTGACATAATATCCGTGAGCAACTTTTGTTCAGAGTGTCTGTATTGTGATTCAAGCCCATGTACACTGCAACTGAATAGAAAACATATTTAAGAGCGTCGACCAAGACATTGAATGTATGTATCTCCCTCTATTATAAATTCAAAGAAAACATCTTACTCTTCCACGTTACAGTAAAATGATAATTATTAAGTCGATCTGAAAGTGCTTTGGAATAAGCCGAAACACGTGTCAAACATAGTCACAAACAATGCAGCAATTAATACATCAAAATTAAATTGTACACACTACTAAGGATAGGTTAGGTTAGGTGATTATATAGTGTCAATTTTGATAACAATCGAAATCCCAAGCCGTAGAAACCGACTGAGATAGATTTCATCCATATTACTGAAAATGTTTCATGAATAATAAAAGTAACTTGATAGATGTAATCTCGCTTGTTTGGCTATCGTTTTGCGAAGTTCAAGTGAGTATATTTTGAAACATATAATATACACAAACAAACCAGTCACCTCTCGTACGCATTTTCTTATTATAGCATTTAAGTACTGCGTTTTGGTTATGAGCAGAAATAAAGAAAAAACGCGCCAAGCAGCGCTGCCAACTGTTAAAAATATTCCTCTTTGTTCTATTTTCGAATTGAAACGGTTTAAATTGTTTATGCTTTATTTAACCTTTATTATTTTCTTGGCGGGAGAGAATTTGACGGCTATTCAAATGCGTTTCTCGCTTTTTCGTTCGATATGCATCAATTATAAAATTGAAGATGTGAGCATCTTGTTTATGGTATTAAATACCATTGATAAACATAAACAGATAACTTTCAATGAGGAATATTTTACCTACCAATTATATTTATTATCAAGTATTATGGTACCACGTATATTTATTTTTATTTGTTGGATGCTAATAGTGTATGTCAAACACCATAAAGGAAAAGAATTGTCATTATTATTCTTTTTTTAAGTAAGTATTTGCAATAAGAAACCAAATAACGTTCAATCAATATTTAAAATCACTTTAAAGGTGTTCACCGTCAATATTTGATGGAAAAATATTATTTAAAATAATTAAAACACATTTTATTTTCCTTCTACCACATATATTATGGTGAAGATCATGACCGGTTTCGCTTATCGCTGATCATGCTCAGTTGTTTCAGTTAATAATGCTCGCGTTAAGCGAAGCCGGTCCTGGACTTTATCAGAATATTTAATTGGTTTAATTGGAACAGCGGTATCCTTTTATAAAACATATCCACAATTAGGGTTCCCCCTTTCAAATAATTATTGACGCAAATGGCGATTCTAAGTCGTCGGAAAAAGTCATGTGTGTCCGGTAATTAAGGAATAATATTAAAAGCTTGTTTGACCATTTCCGTTGCCTATTCGGAATATATGGACAGCACACTCCTACAAGATTGTTTGTCATCTGCCAATTAAATAAATGGGGAGCGTCACGCTGAGTATCAGAACAATAAGAAAAATAAATTTATTAATCTAAAGTTTATATTTAAAAAAAAAACGACTACACCCCTTCGTTCAGCCGAAAACTAAAATAAGGGTCCATAAATGCGTCAGGCATCTTTTCAAGGTTAGCGAGCAACTTTTTTGTCTCATTTTGTCCTTATTTACCACCACAGGCTCCTTTCCGAACGATAGTATTCAACTAGGGTGACCAAGCGATGTCATTACCATTGACTTAAATATTTCAAAAGCATAATACTTATCAGTTAGCTCTTCACGCAAAAGAGGAGCATAAATATCATCGTATTTATTGAATTATGTGTGGATTAACAACCGAATGAAAATTCATAAAATAATGAGCATCTTTGGTAATTCCTCGTCTTGAATACGTGTAGTAAGCCTTTTTTATTTTATATGTAAATTAACTTCCACAAAACATCTGCAAATCTATCGAAAGGTTCATAAAGAAAGTTTCATTACCAACATTTATTTTATCAATATGTTTATAAATGTGTAACTTTAATTATCATTGTACTTGCAAATCGGGTTCATATTAAAAAAGGACAGCTGTATCAGAATATTTCCAGGCCATATGTAAAACTTATGAATTTCACCGTCAAGTTTATTTAGTTGAGGATTTGGACTGAAGGTACTTGATGGGATTTCAATATCAAACTTGAATCGTTTTTATTTTTCTGCTGTTTCATGAGATTTGTTGCAAATAGGACAGTCAAGTTTAAGTTCAGTTCAAATTTAATAATGCACTTAAAATGCGTGAAGATGCCAAAAGCCGAAATTCGGTGGACTGGCAGCAAAACTCCCGAAAAAGAACAAAATTCAAACGATTTATCAGGTTTGGTTTTTTTTCCATATCCGCTCTCTATTCGGAGCATATGGCCTCCACACGGTGCTTCCATGATTCTCTATCACTCGCCAAACTTCCTCGCTTCTTCCTGTGTCATTCTGTAGCTCCTCTGAGTACATCCTACGGATCGTCATTAAAAGCCTTCCAGGACGTCGGGATCCTTCGGGTTGATAGAAGAGACAGGCAGGATTCAGTAATAAGGGACTGGTTTGTCCGATCTCTTACCTCCGTGTTCATGACTAAGTCAAAACACTGTACTCCTAATATTCGCCGCAGGCATCTGTTTATGGTGTTTAATTTAAGAATTCTAAAAACAAACTTCTATACTTTTATTTATAAGTAAATATTATTTGTGTTTTGGAATTTATTAACCAGAGCTGTGGATCGGAGTCGTGGAGTCGGGGCTTTTTTGTCGGAGTCGTCGCGGCGTTTTGTCTGTTTGCTTGTACTCGATGTCGGAAATTTTGAAAAGTTTGAACTTTTTATTTTAGCATTTAATATGTCAAATTTGGCTTTTTTTGTAGTTGAAAATCCCTTCCCACCTTTCCGATCTCAAAGTGCGACGCATAGTGACAGTGATTAGCTAATCACTAGTCATGTCCTCGTCCTCGTATCCTTTCCATACCTATTCTCTTCGAAAAAGATAGTAGCTATGGAAAGAGAGAAGGTATGGTATTCAATCAATAAAAAATAATCAATAACGGCATTAATCTAAATCTACGCATTTACCCTCAGACATGACTAGTTAAAAATAAATCCTCGTTCTCGTATCCTTTCCATCCTTACTCTCTTCGAAAAAGAGAGGTTGAGCAACTGAATAACAGGCAGTTCTCGTAGAAAAATATATGTTGATATAAACTCCGTGAGTATTTCACATGCTCCAAGTTGGGAGCAGACAATGTTAAAAAAACAGCTATTGAGAAAACTTTTATCCTTTATGTATAACGTAACCATTTAACCATCAAGTTTCTTCGATAATTTTATTTGAAGGTTATGTACACTTTTAGTTTGGATCTTTTAAATGCTTTTTGATCTCTAATGTATTATATCTTGAAAAAAATACCCGATTCAAGCAGGTTTGTATAGTTAAGCATTCGATACGGTCACCCTACACTCAGCCATGTTATTCCCCGTCGTAAATTGTATAGTCCGTCCTTTGTGGCCATTTGATTTTTTTGCTCTCGTTCCATGCACACAGGTACCTGCAGCTCCCTTTTTATTTGTGAATACCCCTGCTCCTCCATTTTAGTAGCCTCCCCCACCTAGAAACCGAAGATATCACAGCCGAGTCTACAGGTGGCTGGATCCTATATCATTGTCTAGTTGGGATACGACAGTCTTTCTCAAACCGTTTGTAAAAATGTCACTCGAATTTTGAATATGTTTCGACAATGTTCTTGCATGAACAAGTCTGAATTTTGATTGTCGATATTGTTGTATATTAATTGCCTTAATTTATATTGCCCGGTCCGTGGTGCAGTGGTAAACGTCGTTGGATACCGTGCCCGGGTTCGATCCCCGGTACTAGCGGATTTTTTCAGTAAATAAATCGATTCTGTTCAGAGACAATGGGTGTTTGTGTTGTTCAAAATCCTTTCCCAACTTTCCTATCCCAAAGAGCGACGAATAGTGACAGTGATTAGCTAACCACTAGTTCTGTCCTAGCCCTCGAATCCTTTCCATCCCTACTGTCTTCGAAACAGAGAGGTTGAGCAACTGAGTAACTAGCAGTTATCGTAAAAAAAACATCTGTTGAGATAAACTCCGTGAAGAGTTCATCCGCTCCAAGTTGGGAGCGGACATGGTGAAAATAAATAAATAATTAAATGTCGATTTGAATACAATGAAGCGATGTCTTGTTTTCAAATTTGTGACTCTAATTATCAGGTTAAAATTGAATCCTTTTTGATAAATATATGAACTTAAACCATTCATATTTTCAGGATTACATTTGCGGACTTAATAGAGATATTAAAGCAAACGTTCTTACATAAATCTAGGCAAATTTTTCTAAACGCATTTTTAAATTACTATTATACGCAAGTCTTTTTTAGTTCAATTTTAATTTTTGAGTTGTTTTAATATTTTAAAAAATTAGAGACGAATATTAAATTCGATAAAACAAACCAAATCTAAATTATATTGAGGAGTCTAAAATAACTGAATTATTGTACATATTTTCGAAAATTTTTGATGAGTTTTATTTTAGTCATTCTTTGCCTAGTTCCTGTTGTATTCATTTAAGTCATTTTGCGTAGTTAAAATTGCCCATAAATGTTAAAGAATGTACACAACATTTCATTTCATTGTCCGTTTCTGTTATCGTGAGGTAAGAGCTAAATTAATAGTAGTCAATAAGGGTCGAGTTCAAGTTCCACTATGGGCGATATGATTATTTTTTGACAATTTCAATTTGAGATCTTAGACGTTTGTTATGTGTTTTCGCCTCAGAATTTTCCCGGTTCCAGGCATCTTACCTCGGCTTTCTGGAAGATTTTTTGTAAATTAGATAGTGTAAGGGCTATAATATAAATATAATGACAGAGTTTGGACGTTACTCTAATCTCAAGTGACTTAAAAAAAACCATTCTCATTTCAGTTTATCTCAAGTGATAACCTTAACCATAAGACGTAGTGCCATTTAAAAAAATCGTTACACGAATTAAAGTCATCATCCAATTGCAGTGAATTACTTAAGATAAGAAAAAAAATGTGCTATAGTTATCACAAAGTTTTTGAATAAAAATATTTGTAATTGCGCACAAATGTTTGATTTTGATATTAAACTGATTTACTGGCCATTGTCTTTGCTTTTGGATACTATTTATTCATGTCAGCTATGAGAACCATTGTCCATGTTTTCGGTGCACAGATGTATAAGTGCATAACGTTATTTTTATTCGTGTATGTACATTTTTAGTGTGTAATAAGTATGAAAAAAGCTCCCTCGAGAATCAAACATAGAACTCGATTGTTATGTTAAAAACGCTTAAAAACCGTTAACTATAAAAAAACATCAGCATCATCGAATCGTTCGTTAGAAATATTAATTTTAAAATATACAAGCTTTGGTATATTGTAATAATTATTAGTATTTCAATGAAACATAATTTTTTATCAAATTTAATCTTCTCCAGACAAATACAGGCAATATCCAGATAGTTACTGATATCAGGGATGATATCTTGGTCAAGAACTTCTTGGAGATACAACTACATATATAAATCGACAATATACTTTGAAAAGGTTTTAACTGCTCTTGACCCTGTTTTGAGATATGAGCGTTTGAAGTTTCGATTGATCATACTATAATACAGGGCGTGGAGTCCGGGTTTTTTGCCGGAGTCGGAGTTGTCGCGGCGTGTTGGCCGGAGTCGTATTCGGAGTCGAATTTTTTTTTGCATCTAATATGTCAAATTTGGTTATTGGCCGGATTGGTTGGTTGATATTTAATTGAATACACTTAAATATGAAAATTAAGAAAACAAAGTGACGAAATTAAACTTTTCTTAGTCGGAGTCGGAGTCGAAGTCATTTTTTCAATAAGGGCTGGAGTCGGAGTCGTATTTTTTATAACGACTCCAAAGCCCTGCTATTTTATACAAAAGATAAAATTCACTTCTAACAATGAGCAAGGGAAAAGTTTTCAAATAACACATTTTAGGCATATTTTTTCACAATTCAAACCATAATTTTGAGGAAAAATGATCTTAATGATCTATCCCTCTCTTCCTCCTTCCCTAAGTTCTCTCTCAGAACGTCGAGGACGGAGACTGTCTCCCAATATCTTAAGGAGACGAGAGTCAGGTCGTTTCACAACTAGGGTTGTCGACTTTTTCTGAAAAAAATCCGGGACATATGGATATTGGTCGATAGCTTCCTGTGAAATTCCGGGACAGTAAGACATTTTTGATATTCAACAATACTTCGACACTATTTCCGGGACAATACCGGCCAATCTGGGACGGTTGGCAACCCTACTCACAACCAAGTTCTCGGCAACCTATCCTAAGACACTCTTGACAAACATATGAAAGTGTCCAATGATGCCGTGAATATTACGAAAACTTTTTTGCAGTTTGAAAAATCGTGTTTTGACTATAAAAACATATTTGCGGGGTAGTTAGTTATCACTCGTCTCATTTGGCTTGAGTTATAAAAGGGGCCAAAAGAAATGGAAAAAAACTGCATCATTTTGTAACATTTTAAATGCAAAACAAATGTGAGGTTTTGAGGATGTTACGCTAGAATTAAATTTGTATCATATTTTAATTTCAATATTCTGCGAAAGGCGTCTGTGAAGTTTGTTGTTTTATTGTATTTTCTTTGCCATTGATACAACCTAACACTTCGACACCTTCCTTTGAAAGGCTCTATCTGCTCTTGAAACTGTTTTTAAATATGAGCCTTTTAAGCAGGGCTGTGGAGTCGGTGAACTCCGACTTCGACTTCAGCATTTACCAAAACCACGACTCCGACTCCAACATTGACCAAAAACACGACCACGACTCCGAAAAAAGTTCCGTATCGTATCAAAAGAAGTTCAGTATCGTATTTTTTTCCCCCTAATTTTCCTATTTATGTGTATTCAATTAAATATCAACCATATCAATGCGACCAAAAGCCAAAGTTGACATATTAAATGCAAAAAAAAAAAAAAAACTTTTCAAAATTTCCGACTCCGAGTACGACTCCGGCCAAAACGCCGCGCCGACTCCGACTCCGGCCAAAAAGCTCTTACTCCACAGCCCTGCCATATTTTTTTCTGCCAATCTTTCACATTGCAAAAGCAATAAACTTATATTCTATGTTTTTTGTGATGAACATTTAAAGAAATTATATGTATGAGCTTGTTGAAGATAATTTTATCAATGAATTCTATTTTTTAAACATTATTGAAATCTTGGGCTTTTGTTAGGTTAGGTTAGGTTTATTAACTATATTTAAGGAGTTACGAACATTGCGCTCTATTCCTACGAAAATAATAATTACAATACCATACTTGACGATATTTAAAAAGTAACAAATCTTTTTACACACTTGATTAATCTTTGAAATATTTTATAAACACATTTGTACAAAAGAAAAAGTTTCATATTATGCCCATCTTCCTTGGTATTTACATAAGTATTACCATTTGTAAGGGCCGCGCGTGTTAAAATATTCATAAATTATTTTGTATTCAGAGGTTGTATAATACCAAAGTAGTGAATAGTGGGTTCTACTAATCCCAGATATGGTGCTAACAGAAAACGGTGACAGGTTGGTGTATAAAGAGTGTCTCAACCAGTGATGCACAACCTATTTAACGTTGTCCTGACAATACAGTGACAGTCAAACTTGCACCTTCAAAGCCACGCGTGACAATATTTATTTATATTCTTATTATTTTTTATATTATTCCGCAGGAGCTTGCAATGGTTACGCACCCCTATTTTGCAGCATGACCAATATTAATTTTTTCTCAAATTATCCACATTTTTATAAATCTGAATTGAAAAATATTAGAATCAACCTCTAAACCTTATAATAAAAGTAACTATTGATTGAATTGGCATTTACTTGGGTGAAAAAAATATCAATGTATTTTAGCCCTTCAAAAATTAAATTATATCTGGTTGACAGCTGCAGATTGACCACGCTACTTTTTCACTCGAAAGAGTGGCGCTGTGAAAATGTCCTGAATGACGTCCCCAAAAAAAGATTGCCAGAGTTCGAAAAATTTTAATTCTCTAATTTGATATAGACTGAACGCTTGGGCTACGTGTGGTAGGTGCATTCTTATGTCAGAGGGGAGAACATTTATTTAGTATTAACGGCTGCCGCACACTCAAGTGAACTGTTAAAGAAGTCAGAGTGTATTTCGGCTTACGCCATCGTCAGTACTAAAATAATGGAATAAGTACTAAAAATGTTTTATTATTTTTATTATACACTAGCTGACCCGGCGAACTTCGTAACTCCTCAGAATCAATAAATGTTGTGTTGACTTATAAGCTGAATTAAATTCAGTTTTATATTAAGTTAAAATAAATACTCAAAATGAATTTAGTTCAATAAATGTTCAAAAATCTAAATGAGATGTTTTAATACTTATTCTGGACGGTGACAAAGCCAGAAAATTAAAGATCATCAACATCGGTCCATCCGTTCTCGACTTGTAAGTAGGGTTGCCAACCGTCCCGGATTGTCCCGGAAATAGTGTCGAAGTCCCGGTTGAATGTCAAAAAATGTCTTACTGTCCCGGAATTTCACAGGAAGCTATAGAGCAATATCACATACACCAAAAAAAAAATCGTTTTATCCCATATGAAAAAGTTGGCAACCCTACATGTAAATGGTGTAACTAACGACTTTTATATATATTTATATGGATAGAAGAAGAATAATACTATTCCACCAACTATTGACAATGAACGCCTTAAAAGTGATTTGATCATGTAATAATATGATTTTGGTGGTTGTGGTTTAATGTTTAAATGAATCACGGAAAATCACGATGTAAAAGCTTACGATTTAAAATAGGACTCTGACGAATCGGACTTTCTTACGCGACTGACACAATGTAAGATTCTTATATATAGTTCATTGCATGATGTGGATACAACTTGGATACCGGCGAATCCAGGAACGGTTCTTCCCAGAAGGAAATAAAACGTACAGGAAGATTTGATTTTAAACTTAAAAGCTTCCAAGTGCGAATAGAACTTTCTTAGAAGTGGTTAGGTTAGTTCTTTTTTAACATTTGTTGGCAAATTTGTAGACCGTATTGTAATAGTTAGAAGAAGTATTTTAATTAATTGAATAATTGTGAAATTTACCATTAATGTATTTATGTTACCGAGGCCAAAATGAGAATTCCACCATTCTTGAGAATATTAAATTGAATGTCCCTAATAATTTATATTTGTCAAATCCATGGCGCATTGGCGTCAGCAGTAATGCCATGATTTGCTTTTTCTTAAATAAATAAATAATAAATAAATGTTTCTATGCATAGCAAAATTATAAAATATGTAGATTTAAGTTGTGACAATCCAAAGTTATCGAAACAGTTACGGTTTTAGACGCTATTTTTTTAATGGCATGCGATAGGTTAACGGACAAAATTTGCGGTAAACTGTTTTTTCGGCAAAGCTCAATTAAAATATGGTAAAAATAGCAAAGGAGTTGGTTGCTATTTCGCCCTTTCGCATTTTTTAACGCTGTTTCAACAGCTTTTAGAACTGATCGTTACTCAGTTGCCGAACCTATCTTTTTCGAATTAAGTAAGTATAGAAAGGATAATTCTGAAACAGGATTAGTGACTAGTTTATCAGTCTCGCCACGTCCTTTTTTTTAGGATCGGATGTGTGGAAGGATATTTTAAACAACACAGACATTCATGTCTCCAACCAGAAATAAATAATTCGATAAAAAACGAAGATGCCCTGACTGAAATTCGATTTTTTAGTTTTTTATTCATTTGAATATATGATATTCAGTTACATGATTTTTTCTTGAAAAAGAAAGTAAATGAAAAAGAACGTGTATCATCGTTGATCAATTGAAATTGAATGAGAAAAAAATAAGCTTCATATAAAGCAATAATTTCGGTAATAAAGACTCATAAATATTAATATCATAAGACAATACCCTAATGTCCCTAATCTCTACATACTGATACAAATGCATCGTATATTTTGTTCAATGATACCGTTAGATCCATCGGATCATGCATTTAAAGCTCGAGTAGCAAAAACCGATAAAACGGAGTTTGGCCAAGAAAGGGTTAAAAGCTAAACCTTCCCATCAAAATAACTAACCAGCTACAGGTGTATTCTATTCAATATTGAATAGATGAACAACCGATGGTAAAAAGTGGACAAGGTTAAAAAAATAACAATTGATTCACAAAAAGTATTCATAAAATACTTACTGCCATAAAGCTACTTGCTCAATACTTACATACATATATACTAGCAGAAATATATACATATGTACATACATACAAACACCAAACGTAAGTATAGTAATGTTGTCCACTGAAAAGAAAAGCAAGATTTATTTGTTTATCCTTGAAAAGATCCCCTCACCATTTCTTCGACAATTGATCTCAATTGGAATTAATTCTAGCAAAACAGTAACGACCCGCCTATGGCGCCGTTTAGTGTGACGTCGAATAAACTAAAGTTATATTTTTAGAAACCTGAATAAAAATATGTTATTCTTTTCAGGCTATCAATTTATGTTTTTTTTAAGATTTTAAGACGCTAGCTGAACTTTATTCCAGTCTTCGTATCCTTTCAATCTTTTCTTTTTACATCAAAAAGAGGTTGAGCAACAAACAGTTCTCGTGGGAAATGCATGCCGAGGAAAACTCTGTGAGCAGTTCATTTGCTCCACATTGGGAGGGGATATGGTTTTAAAAAAATTTACCAAATATACGACTCCGACTAAAAAAGTTTAATATCGTCACTTTTTTTGCCTTATTTTTATATTTATGTGTATTCAATCAAATGTAAACCCTACAAATCCGTCCAATAGCCAAATTTGATAAATTAAATGCAAAAATAAAAAGTTACTAGTAGTAACTAGTCAAAATTTCCGACTCCGACTCCGACTCCAAAGCCCTGGTATTAACGACACCCCATTGAAAATACCCGATATTTATTATTTACCAACATAATTCATAAAAACTCAGTAACATCCAAAATGTTCGATTATCCATATAAATTACGTTAATAACAAGTACAATTAGCAATCTTCTTTTATTTTTATATATAAATGATACAAACTGTTTACTACTCACCAGTTCAAGTTCATTCGTGCACTTGAAATGTCTGAAGATGCCGAAAGGCGAAACCATGGTCGTAAGTGACAAAACTCATGGAAAAGTAGAAAACGATTCTAATTTGATATTGAAATCCCATAAAGGACCTTCAGTGGAAGTTCCTAATTTAAATAAACGGTTAGAGTTTTTTGTTTCTTCTATAAAGTTTGTCTTTGTAGATCAGTGGTTCTCGTGTGCGGCCACCAGAGGATTTGACTGCGGCCACCGACAGCTTCATAGAAAATATTGATTTTGAATAAAATGTTGTTTTATTAGTTAATTTGTCAAATAAGGCTCTTATAAATGAAATATTTAGCACGCAATTAATACCCGTAGTAAATTGACAAACATCTTTAGGTCCATTTGTCATATCTCAAGCACAACAGACTTCAACAGACAAGAAAAATTTGTTGCGGCCACCAGACATTTCCGTTGGACTGCTTATGTTTACGATGCGGCCACAGCACAATTTTCCGTGAGTACCACTGTTGTAGATTAAGCAGCTTTACACTTGATGCATTTAAGTAATCGTTTTAAATGGTCACACTTACAAGTCGCATAGCAAGGCGATTTGATTTTTGACATCAGTCATGGGCAACTGGCATGTCCAGTTCAGTCAGTACGTCAGTCACATGTCACTTGAGACGAATGCGCTCAACCCAAGCTCCAGTCTCGTTTGTGCATTTTCGAATTCAACACACTGTTTCAGAAGAACACTGCATAACAAATTCCCTCAGTATAATATCGATATATTTTGGGCTTAGTTTAGTGTGTCTATGTATTCAGCGGATAGTTTGTGAAACAATATTTTCAATATACGTATTTAACAGAACTGAAATTAACAACTTTCAAGCCAAACGTGGCTCATGTTTCGATTCTTTCTCAAGTATATGCAGACTCAAGTAAACATAAACCATTATCTGCTTATTTATTTTCCATCGGGCTCTCGGAGAGAAACACGTGTCACAAATGACGTAAATTTTGACAAGACAGGGAATATTAAAATGGTGTTCCAAACGCTGTGTTTCGTATAAAATGTTGCCCTATAAAACTTTAAATGCAAGCCCAAGGTTGGTGAAGCGATCGCCAACCAGTGATCCGTGGAGCCAAGTAGGCTTAAAGTATTTTTCAATACATCAGAAAATATCACACTGAATAACTTGTTATTTTTACCAGCTCTGTCGAGTCGTCAAAAAAAAATACGACTCCGACTACAACAATGACCAAAAACATGACTCCGACTAAAAAAGTTTAATTTCAAATTTAACATATTAAATGAAAAATTAAAATAAAAAAAATGAAAATTTCTGACTCCGAGAACGTTTCCTGCAAAACGCCACGATGACTCCGACTCCGGCCAAAATCCCTGACTCCACGACTCCGTTTCCACAGCCCAGATGTTTACCATTTCATACTCAAAAATGTTGATTGATCACTGTTTTATGTATGTTCAGCCATTTTTTTTTTAACATTTTAGGGTTCCGTGAAGAGGATCGGAAAGTTGTTGAAATTTCAAAATGGCAGAAACAGAATATTATGTTACCAATTCTGTATTTGACTTAACAGTTTGAAGTTATGTATCCTTTCAAAAAAATTAAGACTTCTTTCTGTCATGCCTGTAGTTTTATCATTTTATTTAGATTTCAATTTCAAATCAATTGATGACTTAAATGTAGTCATCGTTTTTTATCGACAGACAATTATAGAGCTCCTACGATATGACATGTATTTTATCTTTTCTCTTCTTTTTAACTTTATATTTAAAAATAAATAAAAAAAACCTTTTTAAACGATTGTATACCATCACCATACAGACTTTATTCACTTTACTTTAAAAAAGTAAAATAAACATTCCTAGAATGTCTAGAAACGATTATTATATTCACATCGTCGCGTTGGTCTGTCTATCAGTCTGTCCTTAATCACATCTCTTCTTTCATAACCCATATTTTGTATACGAAAACGTAATATCTATCCCTAGTATAAATAAAAATAGATTTTACGCAACCACGTGGATAGCTTTTACATCTCTAGAAAGTTGTAAGTAAAATTTACGCCCTCGTATAATAGATACTAAGTAACAGCTGACATCTAGGACCTACGAGTGCGTGAATGCGAATTGACAAGTTCAATTGATAACCAAGTTATTCACAGTAATAACTCACACTTTGTTTTTTGACAATAATGAATTAGTTAAAGTTGCTTTAGTTTGCTTACGAAAATTGAGCGGGAAAGAAAACATAATGCATGTGTTTTCCTGGAGGAGACAGCGAGAGGTCAATAATATGGAGTTAGTCTGAAGATACCTCTGAAAGAGGCGAAACACGTGTCACAGTTAGTAGCACAATACGTGGAATAATCAAAGTTATTTTAAATTTTATATTAAAACTAGCTGTACCCTGCACGCGTTGCCACGCCAGCAACTAAAATAAATTTGAGTCAAATTATTTATTTCGTTCAATTTGAAAAAAAATTGACATTGCAGCTTTTCGTTTCAATTCGATATCAATTTTTGGGGCGGAGGTGGGTTGTTTGGCGGGGTGGGGTTTGGGGGGCGTATGGGGGGGTATGCCAGAAACCTTCAATGGATTGAACTCGAAATATTCGTAAAGTTTAAAAAAAAAAATTGGGTGGTGGAGGTTGGGGGTGGTTTGGGGGAGGGGTTGGTAGGCCAAAAACCATTGCGGGAGTGTACTCAATAAATTTGTAAAGTTTCACATCGATCGGTCGAGCGGTTTAGTAGTCCATAGCGGAAATACAGACAGACAAACATTCATTTTTATATATATGTAGATGAACTTCCACAAAGTTACCGCCGAAACCATCGAAAGTTTTAATTTATATTCATATTATCGTTGAGACCGAGCGTAGTGGCAAAGGAATACTTTCATTTTGAGCACGGGTTCCCAACCAATGGGTCGCCAAATTATACAGTCAATTATAGAAAATATTCACCATAAGTTATTTTCATTGTTTATTTAAAAGCCTTATTAAAAATGCCTTTTTTAATTGCATTGGTGTCGTCGGACACATGGCTTTTTATAAAAAGGCTCACCACCCGAAACAGGTTGGGAACCTATGATTTAGAGTGAAAACTCTTTCCTCTATATTGCTTTTCAAAGATGCAAGTGTTGTACGGGACAACCAACCTTTCGAGCAAAAATTAATCGAGCATAATTTAAAGTGCGCTTTTCGATAGTTTATCTCACAACATGATTTTAATCGATTCGAACTTTGTGTGGCGGATAATATCCTTCGAGAGCATTCACACGTCTCTTCGTTCTGGACCACGGGGTAAAAATTTTGGCACCTACAAATCAAACCTTACGACATCCAAATCAAAATCAATACACACCTAAATATTTTTTTGTGCGTTAGATGCGTTCCGCGGAAAATCGCACAAAAAAAGCTAGGACAATATTACATGTAGAAGGACGCACGTGCCAAGGTCACATTTTAATAAACAGTTGAAATACTGGATTTTGCACGAACAGTATAGGAATAACGCGCTGTTAATTCGTTATGACAAAATTGGTAACCGGACAAATTAGAACATGACAATTCAGAACATGACGTTTCAGAACATGACTTTTCAGAATATGGCAATTCAGAACATGACTTTTCAGAACACGACTTTTCAGAACATGACATTTCAGAACATGACATTTCAGAACAAGACTTTTCAGAACATGACATTTCAGAACAATCGGCCTATCTACGGACACCGTCCGAGCGCGCTCGCTTTATAATATTGGGTTTTCACATACATATTTGTCTATAAACAATTAACCAATTATGAATAGGGCTGCCACAACAAGAAAATAACTGTAATTATGAGATCGCCGAAATTAAAATAAATGTTCACTAACTATTGTAGTAAGTTCGCGTGCATTTTAAAATTCATTCGTTGGGCTGGCACAAATATGTATATATATATATATTATATGTATATATATGTATGTGGGATCTGGCGGTGGAGTCGGGCAAAATAACGAAGGTTTTAGTTTTATAATACGTCTTTATTTATTAACAGTCTTAACAACGGCTTATTCTGTCGGAAAAAGTATTATAAAAAAAAATCTTAAGATTAAAATTTACATTTATATAAAATTTTTACATGCTTCTCAAATATCGAATCGAGATCGACAATAAAAAATATTAATTAATAATAAAAACATAATTAATAATTTTTAATGTTATTATTATGTGTATAAAAATTCTGTGCAAGTCGATCTCGATACGACATTTGAGAAGCATGTAAAAATATTATATAAATGTTAATTTTAATCTTAAGATTTTTTTTTTATGATATTTTTTCCGCCAGAATAAGCCGTTGTTAAGACTGTTAATAAATAAAGACGTATTATAAAAACTAAACCTTCGTTATTTTGCCCGACTCCACCGCCAGATCCCACATACATATATATATATATATATACATATTTGTGCCAGCCCAACGAATGAATTTTAAAATGCACGCGAACTAACTACAATAGTTAGTGAACATTTATTTTAATTTCGGCGATCTCGTAATTACAGTTATTTTCTTGTTGTGGCAGCCCTATTCATAATTGGTAAATTGTTTATAGACAAATATGTATCTGAAAACCCAATATTATAAAGCGAGCGCGCTCGGACGGTGTCCGTAGATAGGCCGATTGTTCTGAAATGTCATGTTCTGAAATGTCATATTCTGAAAAGTCTTGTTCTGAATTGTCATGTTCTGATTTGTCATATTCTGAAAAGTCTTGTTCTGAATTGTCATGTTCTGATTTGTCATATTCTGAAAAGTCTTGTTCTGAATTGTCATGTTCTGATTTGTCATATTCTGAAAAGTCTTGTTCTGAATTGTCATGTTCTGATTTGTCATGGAACCGACAAAATTATGTACGTTTATATAGTCCCAAAAAAAAGAATTACATTAAAAACAATGCATAACTTTGAAATCGTACAAATAAAGTTACAAATAAAGAGGTTTGGGTGTATTGAAGATTTTTACTGAAAGTGCTTCATGGAGACTGTTTTGTACTTTTCTATGAGTTTTGTCTCTAATGAACCGAGCAGTGGCGGCTGGCGACAGAGTATTAGGGAGTAGCCAAAAATTCATAAGACTGGCACTCCGTTGGTATTGCGAACATCTGAATTGAAAGTCCATGTTATAGAAGTGTTTAAAATCCAATGAATAGGGAAAAACTGTTGCAAAAATAGTTGAATCTTTTTTTGTACTCCCTAATACTCTGTCACCAGCCGCCACTGGAACCGAGGTTTAGATTTCGGCATCGTCAGGCATTTGCAGCGTTGTTATTAGTGTATCTGTATCGTTTACTGACAATTACTCATGGAAAAGTACAAAATTCAAACGATTCAAATTTGATATTGAAATTTCATCAAGCACCTTCAGTCGAAACTTTTAATTAAGTTATTTAAAATGATAATCGATTTCTATACAATTACCTAATTTTTTTGTTAAGACCATACAGTGAATTTAAAAGATATTCGAGCTTGATTTGCAATGCTTGGGCATTTGTCTCTGGAATATAATTGGTTGTAAAGGACCTGGTTTGCGGATCAAAGCTGAATTTAATTTACCATTAAGGGACCTACGAAGGCTCGGGTCCATAAAACCGGTCTCGGCATACGTCTGGCTTTACACGACATGGATGGCGAACCTTTTCCTATTTCGGTAAATAGTATAATTCCGAATTTTTCACTTATTCTAAAGCGATGCCTATATTGTCTTCTCACCGTGTGATCATCACCGGGTAAGTGGTCGAGAATAAGCCTCACTGGCTTTAATTGTGGAGTGTGCAGGCTCGATTCCCAGTCTGGACAATTGAATTTTTAAATCGGATAATAAGTACTGATCGAAAACACAGATATGTGTGTTTGACAATTAAATTTAGCTAACACACCGATCTGGCAAATTCGATTAGCTTACCACTAATTCTGTCTTATCCTTCCGATCCCCTCTATTCAAAAAAGGACGGTTGAGATACTGAGCAAAAAATAGTTTTCGTAAAAATTACTTCTGTTGAAATAAACTCCACTATTATTCCATATGCTTCACATTGAGAGCGGATATGGCTTAAAACATGAGATCACAAAGACGATAAAGAGAAACCATGGTTTGTTTGTATCTCCATGCGACTCGTAGAAAGGAAAAATCCCGACATCTCTTTATAATTTATAACATAAGAATATTAGAAATTTTTTAAGCTCGGGCTTAAAGCTTGGCACTTCTGTGCTTGTAAGTGTATTAAAATATGTATGAATTCAATTTGAACTACATTCAGTGCAAGGTTTCGAAGTCTGAATACGTATCATAAACAGGCGAAACACGTGTCACTATCTTTTACACAACACATGGGTTATCAAATTAAAAAAGTCAAGATAAGGTATAGTGACGCGTCTTTCGTAAGATCTAAGATTTCCAGGGCAGTGGAGTCGTTAAAAAAAATACGTCTCTGACTCCGACTCCAACATTTACCAAAAAGACGACTACGAGTCCAACATTGGCAAAAACACGACTCCAACTCCGAATCCGACTAACAAAAGTTTAATGTCGTCACTTATTTCCAATTTAATTAAAAATCAACCAACCAACTCGGCCAATAGCCAAATTTGAGATATTATATTATTATGCAAAATAAAAAAGTTCAAATTTCCGACTCTAAGTACGACTCCGGCCAAAATGCCGCGACGACTCCAACTGCACATCCTTGATAATTTCCAGGGCTGTGGAGTCGTAGTCGGAGTCGTCGCGCGTTTTGGTCGGAGTCGGAAATTTCGAAAAGATTGAACTTTTTATTTTGATATAAAATATTTCAAATTTGGCTATTGGCAGGATTTGTAGGATTGGTTGGTTGATATATAATTGAATACACATAAATATCATAGGTAGAAAAAAAACGTGACGAAATTAAACTTCGGAGTCGTGTTTTTTTGTCCGCTTTTTTGAGCATATGGACTCCTCATGGAGCTTATCTCAACATATATTTTTCTACGAGAACTGCTTGTTACTCAGTTGCTCAACCCCTCTTTTTTCGAAGAGAGTAGGGATGGATAGGATACGAGGACTGGGACAGGACATATGTTTAGTTAATCGCTGTCACTATACGTCACTCTTTGGGATCGGAAAGGTGGGCAGGGATTTTCAACAACACAAACACCCATGCCTTTGAACAGATTTATCGACTGATAAAATCCGCTCGTACTGGGAATCGAACCCGGGCGATCCGGCACGCAAGCCAACGCCGTTGACACTGCGCCACGGACGGACCGGGTGTTTTTATTCAATGTTAAATGTATTTTTTTTTACCGACTCCACAGCCCTGATAATTTCAATGGAAATTTTCAAATTGCGGGGGCGAAGAACTCAGTAAGATAAGTTATTTTAAATATAATATGTATGTACTATAATTTAATACTTACGTTTTGTAATAAAGTGGCGTACGGTTTATCGTCTCATTCACAGATAACAAAATAAACATACGTATGTTTTCATATTGTTATTATTTATCAAAGTGCGGCCTGCAACAACTATTTTTAAATATTTTATCAGCGCCGCCCCACTTTACAATATAAAACATGTTATTGTTTTGAATGATTGTTATTAACCCTCGAAATACGGTTCCTGAAAAAAAAAATTGTGACCCGAAAGGGGGTCTAAAAATACCCCAGTGTTATGGCTTTATTCGCATAGATTTCATTAAAAAAATGTTATAGTCTGCTTTAACGTATCTTTATACATCGTTCTAAAAAATATATATGTGTAAAAATCGATAGTTTTCCCATAATCTTATACCTAAGTTACCATAAAAACGAATATGAAAGAAAATATGTTTGAATTTTTATCGGTTAAGACATTTAGTCAAAATGTAATAAATTACTCTTCTACCAACTTTTTCCCGGCCTTTATTATTAATAATAATGTTTATTATATACGTGAAGGTATTATTTGACATTTATTTGACAGCAAATTAGATTTTTTCCTTTGAATTTGGACATTTTAATGGGCGAGAATGGGGCTGTCATCAAATTAAATAAAGTTTGTGATTTTATTTCAACTCTATTTTGGATGTTAGATTTTGTGATATAATTATGTCGAATGATATAACATTAAATAATTATTGGTCGCTTAGTCCGAGCGACGCCGGATAGGAATACTAGTTATTCATATTTTAAGCCGCGAATGAACGGACAAGCAGTTCGTGTTGATGGTGTTGACAAATCTGTGACTGTCTTCGCTCATCTACGTCTTTTAACGTAAAAATCATCCATTTGATTCGGAACGTACGTTTGAACGAGGCGCGTTTGAGATAAGATATTTTTACTGCCAAAGGTGTAAAAACAATGATTTAAGAATACCAAAAGTTTACACATTGTATCACTAATATTAAGATAGATATTTAAGATAATGTGGAAGTGGTGGTAAACTGTCTTACCCACCGGGAAGGCAATGCTAACATGGAAATAGCAGCGATTTAAGTTCATTACAAGAGGACGATATAAAAAAACCATACATACATCGAATCAAATTGTCAATAATTTATGTACACTTTACTTTTACCAACTGTTTATTATCCCTTATCGTGCATTTTTCAACTTGATACATATACCCCTATATCTATATATTATATATGTCATCACTTGAAAATTATCGCCATACGCGAAACCGGTCCTGATCATATTATAAAATCGGCTTTTTCTTTCAGTAAATATAATGCCTTTTCATCAAGAATTGTCGTAGCTATACGAATTTGAATCGTTTGACATTTTCTATGAGTCTTCAGGATTTAAAAGTGCACGAATGAACTGTCAGTTCAAAATTAAAACAATTTAAATTTGCCATTGAAAATACACCAAGCACCTTCAGTGAAAATTCTCAACTATAAAATATATACCTACTTTTATAATTCATAAATATTTTTAAGCTCTGGTTTAGCGATGAGTGAAACCGGTTCGAATCATTTGATACAATTTTGTCTCGTTTTTATGATTATAATATGACGGGTTTTCATATCGCGAAGTTTCCGTGCAACCATTACACCTAAACCGTTGTTTGTGCGGTAGTGCGTTCCAGGGAAAATTGCACAAAAAAAGATATGACTTAATAAAGGAACATAACATGAACAAGGGCGCACGTGTTAAGGTCACATTGTAATGAACACTTGAAACACTGTATTTTGCACGTACGGTATGTGAACAACGCGCTTGTTAATTATGTTATTACAAATTTACGTTAATATAATCCCAAAAATATATTTTAAAAAAATGCATGAAAGAAAACCGCATAATTTGGAAATCGCACAAAAGATGGTTTGGTTGTATACCTAAACGTTTAGTATAAAGGCGAGTTTATATGTTACAGTGAAACTGTATTCTCAGTGAAAATGTATCGAGTAATAGATTTGTATGACACCATGATTTCACTAGTCACGATCATTGAAATTAATGGCCCAAGTCGATGATTTGCCGGCCTTAAAATTTTGGTTTGATTCAATGAAACAAAATCAGCAAGTAGTCCAAAGAAAAACACAGACAAAAATTGGGCTGAAGATTGGGCGGTCAAATTTAATTTCAATGACAGCTTGGAGAAGAATATATTTTCACTGAGAATACAGTTTCACTTTAACATATACAAGTGACTGTCATAAGTCAATCGCCTCGTGTAAACAGGCGGGACTTGCGCATGGTATCCTGGAGTTTTATTACGAAACCATACAAAAACTTTGCCATGTGTTCATCTCTCATGGCCCAACAGTTCAGTTTAGAAGCGTGGGAAACAAGGAACATGTGCGAAACACACTACGAGTCAGGGACGAAAGATTGATTTCTATTTAGTTCATTTTTCAGGGGACCAACTTATTCCAAACTAATCTAGACGACAAGCCTCGTAAATTTTATCCTAAATCACTTGTGCTTCGGTTGGGCGATATTACATAACCAGTCGCTCAAACTCAGAACTATATGACAATTTAATTATCAGATAATTGTGTGTACTGTGAATTCTCGATGGACACACGTTATTATTCTTTCCAAACTGTCGGTCCCTGTGTTCTAGTGGTAAGAGCTTTGTCCTAGCGATCTGGAGACCCATTTTAATTCCACAGAAATTATTTAATATATCTGTTGATAGCTATTTCAGCTTACGCCCTCATCTATAACTACAAGTACCCTGTCTACTACTGTATATAAAGATGAGTAAATTCAGGATTAACACATAGTTCTGACTGTAGAATTAAAATACATTATTATTTTTCTTACTGTATTAAAATGGAGTTCTACCAAGTAACTGCCTACTCAATCAATATTTTGTTTTAAACTTTGATCGAAACTATCGATGTGATATCGCCAGTGCCCATATTTCGACACACACAATAAAACGAATGTAGTATAAAGACCCCACTACACAGAGAGTCTTTGAGTAACGAAATAAATATTTTTACATCACATTCTATGCTATGCGACTGTTTATAATTCTACGCAGTTGTCATTGTGATAAACAAGAATTTAAAATTCATCTGTTAATAGGAATGACTTTCGTAAAAAAAATGTCTAGGCATTGAGGGGGTCCGTGAAGCTAAAAAGTGATCAATAAAGAAGATAAAGATCTATGAACATATTGGAGTTCAATAAAATACAGCAGAACTTTGATTTTACATTTACAGGGATCGACAAAATGCAAATAGAATAAAAATATAGATTGTGAAATCATTCAGCGGTATCTTCTTTGAACGGATTTCATGTAATTTTATTATTGTGATGTGTTTAAAGGTGCGCCACGTGTTTCGTTTGAGAAGCATCCTCAAACTAACAACATATTTTATTTTTTTCCATATACGCTCCCTATTCGGAGCATATGGCCGCCACACGGTGCCTCCAAGATTCTCTGTCTCCCGCCATTCGCCAACCTCCTCGCATCTTCACAGGTCATCCCGGCGTCCCTTAGCTCCCCTGAGTACATCCTATGGATGGTCATCAGAGGCCTTCCGCGGCGTCGGGATCCATCAGGTTGATAGAAGAGGCAGGCAGGATTCAGGCTCCCCTGGGGCATCCGCAGCACATGTCCAAGCCAGGTCCATCGTCGCCTTTTAATTTTAGACGTAATAAGGGGCTGGTTTGTCCGCTCTCTTACCTCCGTATTCCTGACAAAGTCAAACCACTGTACTCCTAGTATTCGCCGCAGGCATCTGTTTTCGAAGCACAGTATACGGTTACCCTGTGCTTTTGTGATGTGCCATGACTCGCAACCGTAAAGCAGCACAATCAGTATGCATGCGTTGAATAAGTGGCACTTGGTTCTGACCGAGTACAGCCGTGAATCCCAGACTTTCCGCATTGAATTAAATGTTGCTCCAGCTATCCCTAATCGGATCGCGAGCTCATTACTATATGCTTGTTTAACTAACTATACGCCAGAAATAAAAATCTTTCAATCTGCTTTTTAGAATGCAGGTGCTTAATAGGGTGAAATGCATTTCACACCTAGTTACAAAACCAGTGGAATAACAATTTTATAAATTCTAATCGTATACTTTGTATATATCTGAAGAATCTTCGACACTCGACTTCCTACTAAATGGATATAGGCATCATTGTCAAAGTCAAAAGAGACATGTCCACCTTTTGTATAGCATCTGGCAACCCCAACTAATCAATTGTCATCTGTGTATAATATTTATTAATATAATAATATAATATTTTTTGCATGGTTCGTGGTACGTGGTCAACGTCGTTGGCTTCCGTGACGAACCGCCCGGGTACGAGCTGATTTTTTCTGTCGATATTTCGATTTTTGAGCTAAGCTCGAGAGGATTGGGATTCTGTCCCGTGTTTTTTTTCTCTGAGTATTGAATACCTTAAAAGTGATATAATGCGATGATCATTTGCTGTCATTTTCCTTTACGAAGCTCTACTACACTGGTCACCGAACTACGGCCCGCCAAAGACTTTAATCCGGCCCTTAAAAAATTCACGATTTTTGAAAATAATTTATTCAAATGAGAAAAATTATTTTTCTTAAATAGCATGATTTGGTTTTGAATTCACAACTATTTATTTCAATTCATCAATAATTGATACCTATAAGATACGACAACGTATTAACCCATAAAATATTTTTTTAATATAAATGCCAATAGAAATTACATTTGTTTACATTATATAATTATATTAGAACATATAAATTAATGTTCTTATAGGATTCCAACACGAATTTATTTGTCATCCGGCCCGCCAAGTTTTCTAAAAATTTCAATCCAGCCCGTTTCTCAAAAAGTCTGGTGACCCTGCTCTACTAAAAAAGCTAATGAGATGTACATAAACAAAAACAGAATTCACGTGTTTATTATTATTTTTAATTCCGAGCTGGTGGCCAATTTTTTCATGTACATATGTAATTATTTGGCATAAAGCCAGTGAAGAAAAAAATACTACTATGGTTCGAATCAGCATGAAACTGCATATAAACAACACAAAAATGCATTTATTTGCAATGATTCTGCAAATATATTATATTTTGACATTGAAACATCAAAATAAACAAGTTTTCTGAACCCACTTTTTTAATATGTGGTTGAACGTTTGACTTTTGAAAAATGTCCTAAAAATAAATATCAAGTGTCAATGAAATATCTAAACTGCTCTTATAATATCTCTAATAAAATGAAATATATTGCTTGAAATATGTACGAATGGCCTTCATTGGTTATTCAGCGTTGAGCAATACAAAACAAGATAGTTTTTATCATTTTTACCACTTTAATACCTTATTTTGAAAAGGTTCTAACTGCTATTGACACTGTTCTGAGATATGAGCGTTTGAAGTTTCGATAGATTAAAATTCACTTAACAATGAGCAAGTAAATTTCTTTCAAATTACTTATTTTAAGCATATTTTTTCACAACTCTTGCTGAGTGTAATGATCTTAAAGATCCAATGATGGAAATAATGATGGCAATCTTAGAACTTTGTCAAATCAATTTTGTAAAAAAAGTGTGCATATTCAGTGCAACTCCGATATTCAACCATAAGGAATTCTGAACTAAGATAGAATGCGGTAAATACAAATTTTTCCGACCAAAAGGTAATTTTAGACAAAATTGACAATTGGAACCTTTTCAAAGTAAGTTAACGACTTAGTTACCTTAACTACTTAAGTTACGTTACTTAAGTTTTATTTATAGGCGCATATTAACAGAAGCTGTTCAGATAAATATTCTTTGTTATTCCACTGGTTGTGCTAATTTGTGTGAGTAGGGTTGCCAACCGTCCCGGATTGGCCGGTATTGTTCTGGAAATAGTGCCGCAGTCCCGTTCAAAAGAAAGCTATCATCCAATATCAAAAACAAATCAAAAACCTAAAAAAAATCGTTTAGTCCGACGACAACTCTTGGCTAACCACTAAACATGTCCACCTTTAAAAAAAACCAAGAAATATTTCTCTGAAATCAAATCAACAAAAAAACATCGATTCATTCATCAAGTAATATTGCCACTAGCAATAAATTGTTTTCGCCTTGTTGACATATACTTGACATTTTTAACTTAAAAACCAAACCATTTTTTATCCTTTTCCCTACAAACTTTTCGCCTTCTAATAATAGTAAATTATCTATTTAATTACAGGTTACAGGTCATATTTCCTCATACATAATTATTATTTCGTAAACTATTAATTAACAAACCGATTTTTGAATAATTAATGATGTCATAATGTAATAAAAGTTGAAACCGATAAGCAATTAACATTAAAACTCAGATTACAATTTTCAGAAGTCTTGCTGAGACCGACGTCACTGAAGTAATCTGTAATGTATACTATATTTATAAACTCAACTCTTTTTATTACACGGTTTTGAAATAACACGGTCGATTAAAAATACTATGTTTTTAGACGAATTATTTAGCCACATTTTATATGATTTTCTAAACCAAAATGTTGTTCGTTTTTCAAATATTTGTTTTAATTAATTTTTCTATGATTTCTATCGCTTTTTTGGGACTTATATACTTTCCAGTTAATTATTATAAATAACAAAAACTTTCTACAAGCCATTAATTCAGCCTACTTTAAACAAATTTGAGTTCTGCCCGGTCAACGTTGTTGGCTTCCGTGACGGACCACACGGGTTCGAGTCCCGGTATAAGATGATTTTTTCAATCTATTAATTCTGTTCGAAGTTAATTAGCTAACCACTAGTCTTGTCCTAGTCCTCCTGCCCAGACAATCCCTACTCTCTTCAAACAAGAGAAGCTGGACAACCAGTTCTCGTAAAAAAACATGTTGAAGTAAACTCCGTGAAGAATCTATAAGCTTCAATATGGAATGGACATGGCAAAAAAAACATTTAATAATAAGTCATAAATAGAATATTATTGATTGAGTAGGCATTTACTTGGTAGAACTCCATTATAATACGGTAAGAAAAATATTAGTTCAATATATTAGATCTGACGAAGGTGTAAGCCGAAATAGCTATCTTCAAATATTTAAAATAATTTATGTAGAACTAAAATACATTGTTATTTTTCTTACCGTATCATAAATAGAATGTCTAAATATCGGTTTAAATATGTATCCCAAAAGATGGCAGCACATAAATAAATATCTTATATATAAAACCGAAACGGCGTATGTATGTCTGTGGGTCTGTAATTCACTTTTGCATTGTTGGTCATTAAGTTGCCATGAAAACGAATATGAAAGAAAATATGTTTGAATTTTTATCGGCGAAGACATTTAGTCAAAATGTAATAAATTAGTCTTCTACTGAACTTTTCCCGGCTTTTATTATTAATAATAATGTTTATTATTTACGTGAAGGTATTATTTGACATTTCTTCGACAGCAAATTAGATTTTTTCCTTGAATTTGGACATTTTAATAAGCGAGAATGGGGCTGTCATCAAATTAAATAAAGTTTGTGATTTTATTTTAACTCTATTTTGGATGTTAGATTTTGTGATATAATTATGCCGAATGATATAACATAAAATAATTATTGGTCGCTTAGTCCGAGCGACGCCGGGTAGCAATACTAGTATTATATAAAAAATGCCAGTTATGATACTATTCCAGTGCGCATTTTTATTTATTCAACTTTGTCGAGTGGATTGTATTTATTCCAGGGCTGTGGATTCGGTGAAAAAAAGTTCGACTCAGACTCCGGCATTTACGAAAACCACGACTCCGACTCCGACTAAAAAGGTTTAATATCGTCACTTTTTTTGCCTCATTTTCATAATTATGTGTATTCAATTAAATATCAACCCTACCAATTCAACCAATAGCCAAATTTGACATATAATATGCAAAAATAAAAAGTTCAAACTTTTCAAAATTTCCGACTCCGAGTACGACTCCGGCCAAAAAGTCCCGACTCCACAGCAATGATTAATTCATATATTATTTCGTAAATAATTGACCATAACTGATGGAAGAAATAATACGGAACCCAAAGGGAGATCGTATGTAAATCTGGTTGCTGGCAACCTCGGAATTTATTCTAAGGGTAAGTTTAGTCGGAGGGTGTAGGGTCACATCCACCTGTTTTTGGGTCTCAAGATAAACAATAAAAGCACAACCCCTGTGAAACTTGATCATCATTCAACATCAAGAGGGGTGTCGGCGAGAGGGGCATTCGATTATCTCAAAGAAATAAAATAATATTATGATACATTTAAAATGTATTCTCAACTCGCCCTGACAAGATTAACATCATTTTTTTACTGTCCGCTCCCAATGTGGAGCCGTAAGCTTACGGGGGTCCTCCCATGTGATATTTTGAAACAATCTTCTTTTTTTTGTATAGAATGATTCTTAAACACGCGTAAAATATGCTGGTAAAGTGATTTTACAATATATGAAGTCGTTGTAAAGTTATTGCAGTTAGACTACACTTGTTTCGAGGCGGGGACATCGGTCACATTTTGACGCTTCGGCTTATTACATGAGTTTAAGAGAACTTTCAATACACATGTTATTTCAATTCATGAAGCAAACTGTGTTTTCCTAACTGGCCTCCACGATATCTCAAGAACGAAATAACCGATTGCTTTGAAATTTTAATGGTAGATTGAAAACATGTTTTTTCATCGTTTGAAGTAGGATAGTGAAAAAATTCTCAGCCGTTTTGTTTTTACGTAAACAAAATTCTTTTTTTTTCAAAAACTTGACAATTTTCTATTTTCCACATTTTCAAAAGATCCTAGTTCAAACGATTTTGACTTACTGTTAAAATGTCAATAAACATATGGTAAAATTTCAAATTTCTACATTAATAAGGTTCGTCAAAAAAAAAATCCCAAAAAGCTAAATAAAAACCGGCCGTCACATGGGGGGACCCCCTTAAAGATTATTTTTTTTCACTCCACTTTTGGCTAAAACCTATTCTGCTAATTATCAACTCCACCATTTTCTATTGCCACCTGTCATTCATTCGTTGTTTTTCAGCGGTGGTACAAATAAATCGTTTGAAATTCCTCTTTGAAATTTTCGCGATCGGTTTGAAAATACCAAAATAACCAGTTTTTACTCGCTCCTGTACATTTGACAAAAAAGGAGATAGCAAATTTACCCTCTAAGTTATCGATATGACTTCTTAATGGGGGCATGTGGACATATTCTATCGGCGAGAACTGCTTGCTACCCAACACAAGTCACAGTTAGAGCGAGGGCATAAAACATCTTCAGAGGAGTATTATCCACCCAGGTTTATGTCATGAATGCTTCCGTTTCACTCTCTTGAAGCTTGAAGATCAATTTCAATATTGAAACATTTTCCTTCCTCCTTCGGGGCCGAATTGATAACTCTAAAATCCTTAAGACTTTCAACATGCATGCTCCCAGTTTTTAACATACGTGGTCGTAACACTCGTAACAGTCGTAAACAAAGCCAATTTTTTTTTAATCAGAACTTGTTTTTCGCGTCGGACATTTAAGTCGCCAGTCGCAAGTCCTGTTCGACTGATGCACTGCTTATTGAAATGGACATTTTCAGCAATGAACTTGGTGCTTTATTTAAAAAAAATTCTAACTCAAATGAATTTGTATGCAATTAATATGTAATGTTTTTATGCCATTCTCTATTTAATGTTTTCTGAAAAAAAATGAATGTCGCATTGGCATCACCTATAATGCCAATTTGTTATATTATTTTCCAATGAACAATAAACAACAACACTTTCGATGGATTCGGCGCAAGTTTTGCGGAAGGTGATTTCAATATATAACTTAGTTTATTCACGCTTCACGTATTTTAACAAGAAAATAGTGACACGTGTTTCACCTCTTTGAGAAGCATTATGAGACCTGAAGATCATAAAACATCCTCTGTTCCGTTCGATGATTGTAGGGATATAAAGGATAAGACTATGCCATGACTAGCGATTAGCTAGTCACCCACCCTACGCCCAGCTTATAGGATCGGATTTTGCACCTAATCTTATGTGTAAAAAAAGTATAAATCAATAATTTATTAAACTATCTAAATTATCTTTTTGAACACTCCTCGTTGCATCAGTTTCTACTGACCAAACGTAAACCTTCCTTATGAAATCGGTAATAAGTGTCAATATTGCTTGTCAGCTTTGATTTCGTGATATTTTATAATTGACAAATATGCTCCGCAGGATCCAAATATGTGAAGCGTGTAAAAAAATATTTACGGTACCCTTTTTTTGTGAAAATGAACCCAAAGCTAAACTTGCCCCACAAAATTATTGTTATTATAGCCATGTTATGTTTTTATAATAGAATAAGGAACTGTTCTCATTTACTTTTATTGTTATTTGAAATTCGAAGATTGTTTTTTTAGCCAAGAAAACAAAAATCTGTGCGAGTAGGTTAAATCGAACACATTTTTTTTAGCTGGTAAGTATATTAATTTATGGCTTAGACTGGCAATACAAATAAGCAGAACATATTTGTTGATTAGTAACTAAATTATCTGTAAAAACATTATGAAAATTCATTAATATTACAGACATTTATCAGAATTAATATTGAGACTACCTTAAATCGGGCTCTCTCGTTAAATGAGAAAGAACATCCTGTCCGACACTCGGGAAGTGGATTTTGGAATCGGAGGATGAGAATCAGGATGTTCTTATAAATTAAACACGATCTCATAGTGTTAAACTAGTGCGAATATCACATAACACAATTTATTTACTTTTAAACACAGTTATACACAATTTAATTACGTTAACGTTAAACACGTTACGCACACACAGAATTTAAATAAAAATACAAAACACAGCGATAACAATTATGACGACGATATCAGGCAGTGACGGTGGTGACGGGGTTTTGGGGGGTGCAAAGGAAGATTCAACCATTATTGCAAGAGTTCTTTCCTATTCATTGGATTTTAAAAGACTTCTATAGCATGGACTTTCAATTCAGATGTTCGCAATACCAACTGTTTCTCTTCCGTAGTACGGAAAAATAGTTGAATCTTCCTTTTGCACCCCCCAGCACCCCGTCACCAGCCGTCACTGATATCAGGACTTGAACGCGAATTTAGTCTTAGGGGGAGGATTGAGAGCTTGAGGCTACTTTCCAAGACTTCAAGTATTGGAGAATACCTCAACCAATCTTGCAAGATTTATATGGCTAACAAGTGCACGCGCAAGGCTCTCCAATCTCTCACTAACTCATTGTATGAAACAAGCGTTTCCTTTAGGTAGCAAAGCCGTTACACAGTGCGCCCGATAACCCATTTTTTATGGTCCATCGAACTTTGCATGAAATACCTCGTATCTTATGCACTCAAGGCGTGAAAGAGTCAGAGACATTTAGAGCGAGACGTCCGCAATACCATTCCGGAACTGTCATGCATAAATGTCTCTTTTACAAATTTGAAGTCACTCTATATTGAATCGCCATAGATTTCAATATAGACTTAAACTCATAGACTGAGGTGAAAAATTGATCGTTCTAGAGAGTTCTGATGACCTACCATTTAGGGCTGTATCAATATAAACGTAGAAAATTACTTGGCATTGCAACAAAATTTTGAAATTTGAAAGTCAAAAATCATATCTCGTAATCCAAATCCGTCCGGAAAAATAAGTTTCGCACTTCAATTTTAACAAAGACCCTTCAAATTCGTATATTTTTCTAACAAAAGAAACCGATAACAGGTACATTATCGCGTTCTTCGCCATCTTCTTCTTCACTGCTGTCATTAGCTGCAGTTCGGTTTTTTTTTCTAAAAACCGTTTGTATGGGATCGAATGTGCTTATGAGAAATATTCAACAAAAACGATCAATCGGGATAATATTTACGACGAGACCATTATATTTAGACGATAAATCGAAGAAATCGATAAATCAGGGAACGATTAATATTTTTTTAACATTCGACTTAACCTGTAAGGTGCCGGGTAGGATTAGTATGGCCGTGTGTGGAGGGCCGTGATTTTCTTTCAAAAAATAAAACCTAATAAATATATTTTTTTTGGACATATTATATATTAATAAAACATCACCAAACACTTACCATATAAATACACGATGTGTCATTTACGACATCATTTATTCATAAAACAAACCATCAAACGCTTCACAAAACTTCAAGGGAAGTCACAACAAATACGTGAACGTGATTGTATATCTGAACTGATTCATAATAAATTTAATCTTAAATGTATATAAAAAAAATACGTTTAAGTAAATTAATAGTCTTCCACTGAGTGGTATGCCTCAAAATAAGGTTCTACGGCTAAGCATACCCTGCTAGTGACACATTTCAACTCAGCGAAAAAGCTCTTTTTAAAATCTATATAAAATACATGGCATTAAAGCAAGCGCCAATGCGCCATGCATTTGACAAATTAATAAAAATTATATAAAATATTACACAAAAGTAAGAAACAGAACAGAAACATATTATTTACATAAGAAGATTACTATACATTATCTTTAAATTGTAAGTATTACATCACGATTCCAAGCAGTGGCGGCCGGTGACAAGAATATTAGGGAGTGCAATAAAAAAACCTATTTATGCAAAAAATCTATCCTCCGATTCTTGGATTTTGAAAATACATCTATAACACAGATTTTAAAGTCCGACATTGACGATACTAACTGCTTCTCTATACTTGCATGGCAAGAGAATTAAGCTTATCACAATGTTATGCCGGAGAAGCGATTTAAGCCGAAATAATACTGTGTAACTAAAAACACGTCTACAAAGACTTGAAACCTTTCAAAGACTTAAAATCAATCAACTTATTAACAATAGGTAGGATAAAACCCTAGATTTATTATAGATATTCTTATGTTATTATCTGGTCATTAGTATTTGCGATACTATATTCAAAAATATTATATATGTAGAAGATATATAATAATGAAGATAAAATTGTATTGTAGAATATTATATAGTTAATATTATATAGTTTGTCGGGTCCGTGGCGTAGTGACAACGGCGTTGGCTTGCGTGCCGGATCGGCCGGGTTCGATTCCCGGTACGAGCGGATTTTTTCAGTCGATAAATCTGTTCCAAGGTATGGGTGTTTGTGTTGTTTGAAAAATCCCTTCCTACCTTTCCGATCCCAAAGAGCGACGCATAGTAACAGCGATTAGCTGATCACTAGTCCTGTCCTAGTACTCGTATCCTTTCCATCCCCACTCTCTTCGAAAAAAGAGAGGTTGAGCAACTGAGTAACAAGCAGTTCTCGTATAAAAACATGTATTGAGATAAACTCCGCGAGAAGTCCATATGCTCCAAATCGGGAGCGGACATGGTTAAAAAAAAATATTATACAGTAGCATGAACATATAGTAGGCAATTAGATATTGTATTAAATTTTTTCGGACAGTTTTATATGGACAAACACTTTCTTTATACTAAAAACATTATTGATTCATATTATATGCGCTAATAGCGTTTGTAATAAGATGATTATGAAATGACAAAAGTATGAAAATATAAAAAAAGTAATGAGTAATGAAATATTTATGAAAATAAAAATGTAATAGTTACGTAAATCGAAATCCATCCAAGATAAAATGGATAGAATGCACTTTCACACATACACTTTCCACCCGCGATTATCGATATATTTCCGTACGTCAAAAGAGTTCATCTGGGTAGATTTAGCCCTATACTGAAGTATCAGGGAAGCAGCAAAAACAAATGTGAATATTTTCGACAAAGAACGTGAAGATTCGAGACTTCTCGCATCTAGGGAGAATATGCACCACTAGCCTCGAAATTTCAAACGATTTTTTTTCTTCGCGCCTCAATAGCGTCGAACTAAAATCATTTTTTCTACCTACCTTGACAACGTCAATAGGGTCATTTCGAGAATTTCCAAGAAGTGCGCCTCAAGAGGGTTCAACATCTATAATCGTCTGGCGTTAGCAAACTTATTATTACTAGTTTTACTTTTGTTGGGATGCGTGAAATATCCTTTTATGAAACATACAATGATGGAATTTTGAATGAATAAATTGATATATTTATTTTGAAATTGCTTATTGCTTGAGCATACACGCAAAGAATTTAAAATTATTAAATTGATATAAATATCGATATAAATATTATATTTATTTTGAAATTGTTGCAATATATTCAAGAGCGCAGTGCACCATTGCGCTATAGCACGAGCCGTCCCTGATTCCAAGAGATGCCACTATATGCACGATATTTAAAAAAATATATAAACGTTGCTCGTGGTCTTTATACCACGTCTCAAGTACTGCGTGTGAACACGCGCATTTCGTATGGCCGGCCCTACGAGCACGGAATTGTTTGGCGTGTAAAAAAGGCCGCGGCATCGAAGAGATTAAGGGTGTTTGGCCGGTGCCATAGAAAATGAACGAACCACGCGGAAAAACGGTTTTGCGAGAACGTTAGATGGCGGTTCCACGCTATACCAGTAATGGGGCTTTTTCACATTACCAAAGAACAATTTTTTTAATGGGGCAGTGGTGCACCGATCCCCGATTTCCAAGCAATGAGCAATATCAAAATAAATACACCAATTGACTCGTTTGAAATTCCTTACGTGTTCACATACAAACATGGAAAGAAGCGATGATTCACAGATTCACATGTGTATAGCGGATGACCCCAAAGTTATAAAAATAATACATTTGTCAAAGTCAGCTGACGACGCAAGAGGAGCATATTACGTCGTCCAGAATTCAAACAGTATGAACCACACCACACGCAAAATTTGTGAATTCAGGTTTTGTTATATCAGTACTGAGACTCTCTTATAAAATATTGCCAAATGCATGGATTTGTTTTCATTTCTGGTCGCATTTATCTTTGAGGAATTTCAGTTCTTCCCAGCTCAATTTTTAGCCATTTTTTTGCACTCCCTACTATTCTCGTCATCATCCGCCGCTGTCTATGCCACAATATAATAAGTAGTAAACAAGGAACCAATATGCTGTAGTTTTATTATGACTGGATGTAGTAATAAAGTGTTTATTGCTTATTGCCAATCCTGTGGATATAAACAATTAAAAGGCGGTTGAGATAAACGCAGCAAAATTTAACACAGATACTTAAGCTACTCGGGAATGTTAAAGAAATTAGATAAACTAAAAGTAAGAAAACCAGGGTCTCATGCGTGGTATCTTGAATTTGCTGTAATAGAGTTGCTTATTCCAAGTGTCACTTATTTAACGCATCCATACTGACTGTGTGTACAGTTGCGTGTCATGGCACGTCACAAAAGCATACTGTGCTTCGAAAACAAATGCTTGCGGTGAATATTGGGAGTACGGTGGTTTGACTTTGTCAGGAACACGGAGGTAAGAGAGCGGACAAACCAACCCCTGATTACGTCCAAAATAAAAAGGCGACAATGGACCTGGCTTGTAAATGTGCTGCGGATGTCCCATGGGAGCCTGAATTTTCCATGTCTCTTCTATCAACCTGATGGATCCCGACGTCATGGAAGGCCTTTGATTACCATCATAGGAGTATTCAGGGGAGCTACGGGACGCAAGGATGTCCTGGGAAAAAGCGAGGAAGCGGGAGGGTGATAAAGAATCCTGGTGGCACCTTGTGGCGGCCACATGCTTCGAATAGGGATCGGATATGGAAAAAAAGAGTCGCTTGATTTGTAGATTTATAGAAAGGAGCTGTGAGTTGCGAGTGAGTTTGCCTTCATGGCGACTATAATAATCGTTATTTATAATATTCTAAAATATATTTTAGCCGTTTCAAATTATTTCATGACGAAATCACATCTGATATTTCATTAATCACTCGTCAATTGTAAATATGTAGCCAGCTGTTTATTAAAAAAATAAAGAAAAACGTCTTTCTGTCTGCAATGTTTAAAATTTTCAACTTTCTTCCGCGCAGACACCAGCTATGTAAGCAAAAATTGGTTCACCGTGAAAGATCCATAACGATGTGATAAAAGGAAAAAAAATATATTATAATATACGACAAGAGTGTCGCCTTTTATGCTCACTTCACACTTGTTCACATCGTTCCACCTTTCATTCATTAGAATTCCTTTCAGGCGTTTAATATTTTATTATACGGATATAATTATTTTACCGGTCAGACACGGATCTAGTACAAGGTTATATTTTTATGAATTAAAAATAATGTAAAATATTTCAGTGTCGTTAACTCCGAATATGACATGTTTGTTTTTTATACGACAATCGTCGAAGATAAATTAAAAACATTTGCGAAAAAAAGTATCAGAAGGCTAGACAAATGTGCTCTGAAGATACTATACGATATTTGGTATTTCTCCCAGTGGAGTCTGTAAAAAAACGTTCGACTCTGACTCCAGCATTTACCAAAACCACGACTCCGACTCCAACATTGACCAAAAACACGACTCCGACTCCGACTAAAAAAAGTTTAATATCGACACTTTGTTTTTCCTAAGTTTCCTATTTATGTATGTGTATTCAGTTAAATATCAACCGTACCAATCCGGCCAATAGCCAAATTTGTAATATTATATGCAAAACTAAAAATTTCCGACTCCGGCCAAAAAGCCCCGACTTCACGACTCCGAATCCATCCGCAGCATGTGTCCCAGTCAGTGTCAATGTCTTTCCTTAATCATTGACGCAACTTGGCATAAACTACCCCCAATATACGATGCCGGAGTTCAAAAAGCGAGAGTTTTCTGAGTTTTCATAATATGCCATGATTCGCTACCGTAAAGGAGCAGATAGAATAATGGATTTTGTTTTTAGCCGTATACAGCTGAGTGTCTCAGACAGTTGGCATTGAATTGAATTCTTAACCTCACAACAGCTCAAGATTTCAATAATTTCTAAAAATATTGTTAACAAGCTCTGAAATACAATAGGGATCAATCAAGGCCAGTGGAAATACTTCATCTTATCAAATTTCGATAAAATAACTGATAGGCGTAATGCTAGCTTACGCGTCGCGAACCAACGAACGTGGATGTGAAATATTGTATTAAAATCAGCATACCCTGATTTTACCTCAAGGAAAACCCTTTTATTCCGGCCATATATACGACAATCGATGTATTTAAAAAATTGAAGCTTATCGAAAGTTGGCATTGCTTGTATTTAAATTGAAAAAATAATTATTTCATCAAAAAATCACAATTCAAAATATCGTTAACCTACAATATCGCGAACGGCTAATTTCTTTTAAAAGGTGATAATAAAAATTAGGTTTCTTGAATGACTAGGGCTAACATGAGCGATTGAAATGTCTCAATGCCTTTCTGGCCATAGACAATCCAGCGCGGAATACAAAATGAACCAAACGCCGGCGGCCATGTCTCCTTTGTCTATATTAAAACATTTGAATAAACAGCGTTCCGTTCTCAGATTGTTCTGTTGTTATTATTGAATATGGCGTATACTTCTCGGAATAAAACGATTCGAGGGTACAATGCCAAAGAGATTCTTGTCATTAAGACATGGGCTGAATGCATCCTGACATTCCTGACGCATCCATCTTGCAGTCAAGAAAACGAACTTCAATGCTCAGAAGATGGTGCACAAAGAAGCGTACCGTATTTCACTAGTTGCATGTTTTCACCTGTTTTGGAATCTTTGAATTCGAAGTGTGTCTTGTAATCGATAATCGAAAATAATAATCGAAAACAATATATTTACTGGTAAAACAATGATTCTGATAAAATCAGTCAATGATGAAATTTCAATATGATAGCAAGAGTCTATAACAATGTTTCTCACGCCAAATTTGGCTGTGGCCGCACTTGGAACATCAGCTATCGAAAGGAAATGTCTAGTGGCCGCACCAAATTTTTGTGCCGAGTCTTTTTTGTCAAAAAGACGTACATGAGTTTTTGCGAACTAAAAATTCTTGATGCACAATTCAATGCATGCGAAATATTCAATTTACATTGTCATTAATGCAATTTAAAATAAATTCACCTAGTAAAAAAGCACAACTGATACATTATTTACCATCGAGTTAATCTCGTATGACTTTCACAACTCAGAATATTTGGCGCATTAGCGTAAGCTGTAATGCCAATTTTTTTTTATTAAATTTGAAAATTATAAACAGACAGTGGTCAATATAAATACGACTTTAGGTCTGGTTGGAACCGACATTGGGAGTTGTCACAAATACAAATAAAAATGGTAGGTTCATTTACCACAGTGTATTCCCGCGCGCGATTTTACGCAGTTTGAACGTGTCTTGGCTTATCTCTTTGATTTTTTCGATTGAAAACCGTCTTTAGGGTGAAAATAAGTGAAGTTTATATTTTTGAATGTTCATAGATTAGTATTAAATACTAAAAAAGTATTTGATGTCCGGAATATTTCGTGAAAAGTGTTTACCTAAGTGTAAACTTTGACAGATTAGATGTTTTCTAATTTTTAATATTCGAATGTTTTTATCACGTATTATATTGTAATATTATAATTTTGCTGAAACTATGGATGTAAATATATAATATTTTAAATTTAAAATTGAGCCTCGATAACATAGCTGACTTGTTATTGGATGATAAGCCTAAAATTCTTTCGAAATTTTTCTTGTTGGTTTATAGCAAGACGTAATATATTTTATTTTCGTTTTTATTGTATTTATTTGAGCTCAAATTATGTCTAAAACATATCTTATTAAAACCTTGCTTGCGGACGAATTAATTGGAGGATTCGGTGGGAAAAAGCTATCCAAAGTCCCAGAAATGCAAGGTGTGATGTGAAAATCCACAAAGCAAAAAATAATATAAAAGACATCGAAATCTTAGCAATTATTTATCAATTGCTGGTACGTGGTGCAGAAAAAATCAAAAACGCATCAATCTTATATGCAGTTCGTACAAAATAGCACTTTGTAAAACATGTTTTGCGCCATATCACACTGATTGAATTTTATATGTTTTGTATTTTTTTTCTCTCTTTTTTAAATAATTTTCAATAATAAACTATACTTCATAATATTTGATTTGTTTATTTAGTATATATCTTGTAAATCAATTGAATTCTACAAAAACAAGAAGAGGTTGATGTGTTGCGTTGACAGTTCGTTGTTTTCCTAAACGAAAGGTGGTATTATAATTTACCACCCCCTGGAGCTTATTACAAGGGACTATGATTTTTTTAAATAATTTATCATATCTTAATAGGCGGATATTAATCGGCTTTAATCAATTTTTCATTCAAAATGCAAAAAAATAGCCCCGTCCTATAAAGTATAAAGGGTTAAATTGCATTAAAATTCAAGTGCCAAAGCAATTCACTTTTGGACGCTCTGGTATTATAAGGGAAAATAAAAAGAAAAAAACTCAATACAAATGTATTATCCCTTTTTAAGGGAGCGAAATCGAGCAGCTAGTAAATGCATATATTATTTATAGATACAATTGTTTGTTTCTGTAAACCATTGTTACGTGTCGCTATTGAGGTGTGACAGGCGATTTATATTAAAACAGCACGTGACGGCGATGATTAGATATGCCGGGTTCGAGTCCCGCCTAGTAAATACTAACCAGCGTGGCAGGAATGGCCGCCAACCATACGCTTCAGGAATATATTATGATATACATATAATCACTGAGGTTTTGGAGTCAGCTCGGCGTGAGAAAATGGGTAAATATAGCCTCTTATTTATTCTGATTATTAATTGGTATTGTTTGAGACTTTCACATATTCGTGAATCATGAACCCGATTCTGACGAGACATTCATTTGCGTGTTAATTGCAGGATAAAAAAAAACCGTGTATATAGAGGGAAGTGTGTAACGTAAAGTCAATGTAATTTGTCAAATAATGACGAACAAGAAAGTGATTTTCCTAATTTACGTACGTGCTATACGACTTAAGGATCCGGATCAATTCAACTCAAAAAAATGTCTGAAGTAACTTGGACATGACAGACATCCGTGATCGTAAAATCAATACTTCGGGTTCGAGCCCGTGAGCACTGCAACCAAAGCCAACGACGTTGACAACTCGACCACATTGCTATACATTTTTAGCTCCGCGGCTTCTGTGGACGTCCTATGTTGAAATTCTACAATTCACAAAGAATTGTACACAGATGTGGTTTATCATAATAGTAACGTCACTGGAAGGACGTTCACAGTCTTCACCATTCAAACCATACGTGCGTCCACAATAATGACGTAAATACGCCGTTTAATTGTGTCTTTTGTTTGATTCGTGATAGATTGTATTGCTTTTGTTGTGTAGTTTCTGCTGTCTTCTGGTAAACGTCTCAACTTTCGAGTCTGGGGTCCCTCATTTGTATGCGGGAGGACCATCTCGGCTGGAACGCTGTCTACACAAAAAAGCCTTTAACTGGGTGGTGGTGGAGGGGGGAATAGAGCGCGTGACGAAAAGTGGCATAACGCACATAAAAAATTGATACACTCAACTCTTTTGTATACGACTTTGAAATAACTAGATCTACATACTTAAAACTGTGTTTCCCAAACTTTCGTCGTATGTGTTCCTCTTCTATAATTTTCGAAATCCCGATTGCCCCTCTTACATTAAAAGATTGATTATACATTAATAACAATCAAAATCTATTTTTAGTACATCAACAAAATGCTATTCAGCGAAAAAAATTATTCGTTCATTACAAAATTGGGTATGATCATGCTATTATTTTACGGCTCTGTAGCCGAGTGGTCCGGAGTGGAAGAGTCCGAATCTCGATACGAACACCTTCATAATATATTTTGATATTTGTTTTTGATTATAAATAAAAATTCGTTGGAACAAAAGGGAAATATAGTGAGTGAAAAGCTGAATTCTGATACCTTCCTAGCCCTATCATTATATCCTTGTCCAACCGAAAGAGAGATTTCGCGACCGAATAACAACCAGTTATCGTAAAAAAACTTCTGTTGAGATTTTTACGAGGTTAACCCTTCAATAAAAATTTAGAATTTCGATTGAAGTAGTTTTGTCATAAACGACAAGGGTTTCGCCTTTAGGAATCTACAGGCATTTCAACTGAACGGATCATTTCAATGTCATATGTGCATTTGAAATGCGAAAGACTAAACCCGAATCGCTAGTCGTGAAACTCATGGTAATATAGAAAATGCAAACGATTCGAAAAAAAAATATTAAAAATATATTTGGCATTGCAGCTCATGCCAAGGCGCCAGATATTTTTTAATATGAAAGTCATACGAAATAAGCAGCTCAACGAAAAATTACATACACCCATGTGCAAGACCTCTTTTTCAATTGAAAAAAAATTACCTTGCCGGGACCTGAAAATGAGCCCACCTGATCGCTAGGGAAAATCTCTTGCCACGGGTCCACAGATACCGGCAATATTACCGGTAAAACAATATCATATAATAAATATTTTATTGTTTTGACAAATCAAAAATGTTCTTATGTTTCTTTGTTTCGAAAATAAAGAAATAAATACCACCGCGCCTGCGCCATCTCTGTTTCACCGTCCTTTACACAAAGCTGTTTGCTATTGAGTATCGATATAAAGCTCGGAGATTCGTAACTTTGTAAGGTGGACGATAAATCACCTGTCTCATTTCTGTGCGCCGGCCATGCAGAGTGCATACGGACTTTCCGCTCTACCTGCATGCGTCGAAGGTCACTCTGGAGGGCACCTTGCGGGCACTTGGATCACACCCTTTGCTCTTTTATCGGAGTCGCTTCATTTTAATACCCTTGCTTATTAACGCTACATTCTTGATGATTGTCTTCTTCGGTGCTAAAAAGCATAAAAACAAGGGCTGTAGAATCGGAGTCGGTGTCGTAGAGTCGGGATTTTTTGGCCGGAGTCGTACTCGGAGTAAGAAATTTCGAAAAGTTTGAACTTTTTATTTTTGCATATAATATGTAAAATTTGGCTATTGGCCGGATTAGTTGGTTGATATTTAATTGAATACACATAAATAAGAATGGAAGGAGAAAAACGTGACTTTTTACTTTTTTTAGTCGGAGTCATGTTTTTGGGAAATGCTGGAGTCGGAGTCGTGTTTTTTTTAACGACTCCACAGCCCTGAAAAAAATGTTTGAATGTATGAAAATGCATCTTTATAGTAAAGGCTCTTAGCTAAATGCATTGGTTTAATTAGAAATTAATAGATATCATCAATCCAATGACATTCGTAATGAACAAAATAAGGTGAATGTACCAGTAGCTGACCGTTTAAGAGAAAATTTCAACAAAAATAACGATTAAGGTTTAGCATTGTACCGAATGAAAACAAAGCAAGTATACTCATATTGGATCATATGTCTTAATTAATATTATGAAACAAAAATTACGAAAGGCCCTTTTGAAAAAAAGTTGTGTTAAATTATTTGAAGTCATATTTTTTTTTCAGTAGTTGACCATCTCACAAATTGAAAAATCTAGTAGTTGACCGTGTCTAAACAGGGGGCTTTATAGTGAATTTTCTGTCAGAGTTGCCTCGGGGCTTTCTGTCACACCACTCTTGGTTGAATCAAGTAACAATGGGTGGTACACACCGTTTCTAGATTGGTCACTTTTTTTTTTGAAATAAAACACTTTCCTCACTAGGTATTGTTTTCAAATGGCACTCCATTGGCTATATGGTGATGTGTTAGTGGCTCATTCCGACCACAGATGCCTTAACTTGTCTGAACTTAGAACACAATTTAGAGCAATCCAGCATCTTCATTTATTATTTTGGAGCCATTTTATTCTCAAAGGGTCAACTACTGGTACATGGTCAACGACTGGTACATGGTCAACGACTAATATTTTTTAATATTAAAAAAAAAAATTGGCATTACGGTTTACAACACTAAAATATTTTTAATCAGTGAAAGTCCCCGAGATTAACGTCGATGAAATACATAAATCAATTTGTCACATTTTATAAAATTCAATACGACCCAACCAATATTTTTGAGCTCAGTCAGTTGAAAAAAACGTCGTTGGCTACCGTGTGAGACCGCCCGGGTTCGATTCCCAATATGGACAGATTTTTTCGGATTCTGACCAAAGGCAATCGATGTTTGTGTTAATATAAAATTTAAAATAACTTTGATTATTCACGCTTATTCGCAATCAGTAAAACCCCAGATTCACTTCGAGAAATACATCAAATCAATTTGTCAGATTTTATAATTTATTATTACAATATAAAATGGATTACGGGTTTTTTCCTTCTAAAGAAACAAGGAAATAGCGATCAACCATATTTTTAACTGATACTACGGTCAGTGGTACAGTGGTAAACGTCGTTTTACCGTTTTAAGGGACCGAGAGGGTTATAGAATCGAAACAAAGCAAACAAATATATTTCTAATGAGATTCTGCATTACAAACTTTTGTGTGAAACAGATGTTTGTGTTGTTAAATCCCTTCCCAGTCACCATTCCGATCCCAAAGAGCGACGCATAGTGACAGCGATGAGCTAATCACTACTCCTGTCCTAGTCTCGTATCGTTTCCATACCTACTCTCTTCGAAAAAGATAGTAGATATGGAAAGAGAGTAGGTATGGTATTCAATCAATAAAAAATAATCAATAGCGGCATGTATCTAAATCTACGCGTTTACCCTCCGATATGACTAGAGAAAAGTAAAATAATTACTGACGTAAAAAAGATGACATTTAGACAAGTGATGCCAACATTGCGAAATCGACAACCAACGTGACAATTTTTACAAGTCATTCAAGAATATCGCCATTTTATATTTTATGACAATGGACCCTGATAGGGATTGCATTGCCGGTATAACCAAAACCCGGTAGCCGGTATTTCAACCACGATATACCGAACATGATTAATTCACATATTTTGTGACATTTATGTACTTAGTTCACTCAAGAATCGTTAAATCTGATAATGCTTTGTCAAGATTAAAAGATTCCAGCGATGCTGTACTGGAGAAAATTCGAATTGATAACTTTGTTATTTCATTGGTTGTGTAACTATTTGTGACACGTGTTTCGTCACATTCAGAAATATCTTCAGACTAACTATGAAGATGCTTCCTCAAAGAAGCGAAACGTATCTTAAATATTACCACAGCCAGTAATATGGATATGTTTTTAATTTTAATTTAATATTGAAAATGAATTTCCACCAGGGCTGTAGAGTCGGTAAAAAAAGTCCGACTCCGAAACCGACTTCAACATTGACCAAAAACACGACTCCGACTCCGACTAAAAAAGTTGAATATCGTCTCTTTTTTTTGCCTAATTTTCCTATTGATGTGTATTCAATTAAATATCAACCCTAGCAATCCGGCCAATAGCCAAATTTGACATATTATATGCAAAAATAAAAAGTTCAAACTTTTATAATTTTCTGACTCCGACTACGACTCCGGCCAAATCGCCGCGACGACTTCGACTCCGACTCCACAGCCCTAATTTCTACAAAGTTACTACCAAATAAATCGACAATATAGGCATATAGAACCTATTAATCAAAAACCAGTCCTTTTGTGCTTGTTTTATACGTTTTAAATCAGAGTAGATTTATTCTTAAAGTATGTTGGTCTTAAGGTCTTAATATGTGTTATTGATTTCTTTGCTCATTTAAAAAATACCGTTATTCATATTCGCAGTAAAAGAAATAACCGTCATCGATATATCTGTCCGGTATTGTATTCCCTAGTCCCGCATATATGTAAAGTTTATTATTATAGACTCTAAAAATGGATGCCGTGCGTCTCGATGGCTAGTCATTTTTTTGTGTAATTCTGTTGTTATTCATTGTCAATATTATCATAAAAAACGTATGTTTCGTGACACGACATAACAGATCAAATAAATACTAAAGATTTATTTTCTATTGTGTTTTACAACGAACTTATTTTCAAAATGGACGCACTTGGCGAATTCAAATATTAAATTTAAATTAAGAACCATAAATTATCATATTTACAATCACAGTTTTTTCACGTGACGTGGTCGTTGGCTTCCGCGACGGACTTCTCGGGTTCGATTCCCGATACGAGCAGCAGATTTTTTCAATCAACAGATCTAATTTAAGATTAAGGCAATGGATTTTTGTGTTGTTAAAAATTCCTTTCCACCTTTCCGATTCCAAAGAGCGATGCATAGCGAGAGCGATTAGTTAACCACTAGTCCTCGTATCCTTTCAATCGCTAATCTCTTCGAAAAAAAATGTATCAAGCAGTTTTAAATAAAAACCAGGGCTGTGGAGTCTATGAAAAAAAGCATGACTCCGACTCCAGTATTTACTAAAAACAAGACTCTGACTCTAACATTGAACAAAAACACGACTTCGATTCAAAAAGTTTAATTTAGTAACTTTGATTTCCTACCTTCATAGGTATGATAGAATGCGGTAAATACATGTTTTTCCGACCAAACGGCAATTTTAGGCAAAAATGTCAATAAGAACATTTTCAAAAAAATGTAACGATATGTCAAAATAAACTACGTGAAGAGTCCATATTCTCCAAGTTGGGAGCGGACCCGGGACAAAAATAATAATTGTAATCAATCGTCATGATTTACCGCATTATCAATAAACAAATAAATTGTTCAGAAGAAATCCCGAATCGAATGGCATTAAAAAAAGCTTCTGGTAAAACTGTCCCTATCTTGGCGTCGCATGGCCAACGACGGCGCGGCACACAAAGGATCAAACTCGACTCAATTCCAATCTGAGGATGTGTGGTTCGTTTATCTAACCAAAGTTATCACGCTGAAGATAAAAATGAAATATGTACACAAGGACAGCCATGGAAACTTTATTTGATATGAAAATAACATTATGTACGACAAAAATGAATAATTTACGACATTTCCGCCCCATACAACAAGTAAGGGTTCGTACAAACAAACCCTTCGACGGAGGGGTTGAATTTTTGTTTATTTTTTTATCTTAAAATCTATGTTGGATATAAAAATTTGTCCTGAGGAAATAACGTTTAAGATAATGTTGTTCTATGCGTTAGTTCAAAGCAGTCATCTTCAACATTTCGAATAATAACCTAACACCTAAACGAATATAATATTTTAGTCAAAACAACGGCTCGATTTTTGTTTTCGTTGTATCGATCATTTTTCAATATCGTACTTATTCAACATAAAATTTATTAGGATCAGGACCGGTTTCGCTCATCGCGAGCATTAACCAATAACGTCATTAAGTTTTATTGATAACACTAGTCCGAGCAATAAATTTGAAAACTTGATTCAGAAAGGTATTGTTTAGACTTTAGAACAGTGCTTCGCCTAGGACCGGCATATTTTTTTAAAGTTAAAATGATTGATAATTTAATTAATAAATATTGAATCAACGTGTTCAATGATCAATAGTTACTAGGGACTCCAATTACTCGTCATCTCAACTACTCGAGTATCGAGTATTAAAATGTAAAAATACTCGAGTACTCGAGTATACTCGAGTAGTTTCAGATGTACCAAAATATATACTATTTTAAAGTTTCAGCAGAACATAAATTTATTTCATTGGTTACTTGAAATGTTCTACATTAAAAAGTGCATAAAGAACTGGAACGTGCTTATGTTGTTTTACCGGTAGTCATGTTCACACTTGCAGTATTATTTATTTAAAAGCTCTGAAGTTGTCGCAAACCTAATTTAATGGTAGTCATTTAAAATTGTTAACTTTTTTATTCTATCCAAAAATGAGGTTGGATAAAGATAAACTTGAGGCGACGAGATAATGCTAAATTGTTGAAACGAATGTTGTGTTTTGACCTACGCGTGTTTTCCGCAATTCTTCGTTCGTATAATCTAACGATTTTAATCAGCAGGATTGAGATTTTCAGTTCCAAGTATTAAGAACAAGAAAAACAGGCGGGATCCCTGGATTTCATTTCGTAGTCATAAATCATAACTGCGATAATTCAGTCGCTTGTTAACCCAAATCACTTTCATTTACTACGTTTTGGAGGCCTAACGTCCAGACTAGTTACCAATAATATCTTCAGGTAGAAAGGGCACATGCTTGGTACATCTAAGCATTTTTTGTGCGGTATATGCGTTCCGGGGAGAATCGCACAAAAAAGGCTATGACGCACGTGTCAAGGTCACATTGTAATAAACAGGTGATACTCTGGATTTTGCACGTACAGTTTTGTAAACAACGCGCTGTTTAATTAAGTTATTACACATGTACGTCTATAAAGTACTAAAAATATAATTAAGGATTTCGACTGAGGGTGGAATTTCAATATAAAATTTGAATTTTATACTTTAAATGAGGTTTATTTAAAAAGGGTACAACAATTGTGAGCTTGGTAAACAGTTGCTCATTCAAATTTTGGAAAACTGTTAATGACTAGATAATAACATAGGAATATTTAAAATAAGACTGAAATTTTTTCCGCCCTTGTTATTAATGAGTTGTTTGATTTCAAGTCTTTGAATCAATATTCAATGAGTGCTTGAATTATTAATAAATGACAATTATTTAAAAGGGTACAACAATAGTGAGCTAGGTAGCTTTGCTTTTTCAAAACACTGCTCATCGACGTGTATTTTTGGTAAAAATGGGATGGGGCTAGATCAATGCCTGAGTTTTGAACACTACATCAAATGTTTAATATCACTGTCTTAAATATATTATAACAACACAATTGTTTGTGTTTTAACAATTTCAAATGTAAGTCGACATTATTATCGCTTTTCGAACAACGTTATTGCATACGGCACCGCTTAGATAAAAAGTCGTTATGAATTAATTTTTGGGGTCAAATGATAAAAATATGTTATACTAATATAGGCAGTGTACAGAAAGAAAGAAACCCTGAAATATGTTCACTTTATCATTTATAAAACTAAAAAAATAAACGGTTACTAATTTTGTCCTTCAATAAAGAGAATATACCAGGGCTGTGGAATCGGAGTCGTACTTGGAGTCGGAGAGTTTGAAAAGTTTTAACTAGTATCTATGCATATAATTTGTAAAATTTGGCTATACATTCTATGGTTCTCAAGATGTCATTGTTATTTGTTCACCGTAGTATAATGGAGTTCTACCAAGTAAATGCCAATTCAATGAATAATTTGCCAATTTAATGGTGTGAGTGATGTCTTTTCTCCTCGAATTGATCTCGAGCGACATAAAACAGTTTTATAAATCAAGAGAAGTATCTGGCACATTTTCTCTTTCTTAATATACATATCTTATATATAAAACCGAAACGGCGTATGTATGTATGTGGGTCTGTAATTCCCTTTTGCATTGTTGTTGCAAGTTGCCATAAAAACGAATATGAAAGAAAATATGTTTGAATTTTTATCGGCGAAGACATTTAGTCAAAATGTAATAAATTAGTCTTCTACTGGACTTTTCCCGGCTTTTATTATTAATATAATAATGTAAGCAAATTAGTTTTTTTCCTTGAATTCGGACATTTTAATGGACGAGAATGGGGCGGGGCTGTCATCAAATTAAATAAAGTTTGTGATTTTATTTTAACTCTATTTTGGATGTTAGATTTTGTGATATAATTATGTCGAATGATATAACATTAAATAATTATTGGTCGCTTACTCCGAGCGACGCCGGGTAGCAATACTAGTTTTATATAAAATAAAAAAATATTTATGTCTTATCGTGATTTTATACAGTTTAGTCTGAAGCCAACTTTATCTACTGTTAAATTACTTAGTATTTCATGGCCCCCAACAAATACCTTACAAAATATTTCGTCAATTTTGTTCAGTAAATATTCTCAGTGAAACTTATATTATAATAAAATAGTTATATACATAAATTATAAATAAGATATCACATTTATCGCATACGTATAATGTATAATACAGATAAGAGAAGTGATAAAATATTTAAATAAGTCATACATAAATATAAACCCACAGAAGTTTTAAATAATGAAATTTAATAGTATGTAGTTCAATACAACTTGTTCTCAAATATATTTTACTCGCCCCCTTTTGAGCTTAATAATATTTTATTACATGCTTATGAAAGAGCACAATCGATTTATTTCGTTTTTGGCATTCTTTTTTCAATATTATGGTCAATGCTACGGTCCTACTGATTTATGTTTGAAGCAGGGCTGTGGAGTCGGAGTCGGCGCGACGTTTTGGCCGGAGTCGTACTCGGAGTCGGAAATTGTAAAAAGTTTAAACTTTTTATTTTTACATTTAATTTGTCAAATTTGGCTATTGGCGGAGTTGATATTTAATTGAATACACATAAATAGGAAAATTAGGGGAAAAAAGTGACGATATTAACCTTTTTTTAGTTTGAGTCCGAGTCGCAGTCGTGTTTTTGGTCAATGTCGGATTCGGACTTTTTTTCACCGACTTCAAAGCCGCCCTGGTTTGAAGGCATGGGTGTCAAACACATCTAATGCTTAACAAAGGCGTAGCGAGAGCGTAGATTACCACTAGTCTACCTTCTAACCCGATCCTTATAAGCAGGGCTGTGGAGTCGTTAAAAAAAAATTACGACTCCGACTCCAGCATCTACCAAAAACTCCGACTCAACGACTAAAAAAGGTTTAATTTCGTCACGTCTTTTTCCTACCTTTCCCATTTATGTGTATTCAATTATATATCAACCAACCAATCCGGTCAATATCCAAATATTACATATTATAGCAAAAATAAAAAATTCAAACTTTTCAAAATTTCCGATTCCGACTACAACCCCGGCGAAACCGCCGCGACGAATCCGATTCCGGAAAAAAAATCTGACTACGACTCAGGCTTCGAGTCCACAGCCCTGCTTAAAAGTTATAGATCTTTATTAGTTTAAGAGTTATCAGTTATGGCTTATAACACTTCTCTCTACGAAGAAAAAGAAGAGGTTGAAAAAATCAATTGGAAAACTCGTGGAAACCGTATGTTTTACATTGAGAGTGAACAAAGCACAAAAACATTGCATATTTTCAATGTGATTCAAACGCATTAATTATCGTCATGATTTTATTATAATAACTGTATGGATGTTTTTTAAAATAAACATTTTTTTTTAAATATGCGAACCACTTTATAAGTAGCATTGGAAGTTCTAAGTTCGGTAAAAAAACTTCTGATGTAAATATTTTTTTAGTTACGTAATTTAAAATCTTAGTAACAAATCAAGACCAGGAGTTTTTTTATATGAATGCAAAACATTGAATGATTCAACTAATAACATTGTTTATTCATTCAGCAATTAATAAATATTGACTTAAAAATATAGGTGATTTTTATATGACGTGCACTTAAAGGTTCCAAAGCAGTGATTGGAACTCGAACGATCAATCGGGTTTATTCATTTTGTAATCGTCGATATTTTTCATATTTTAAAACTATATTCGAACCGGCTTCGCTCGGACCAGTTTGGGATTATGTTCACCTCGGCGCGGAAGGAGGCTATTGAAATATGGCAACGTCACCGCACTTGCAATGGAATTACAGACCCACAGACATCCATACGCCGTTTCGGTTTTATATAAGATAATATGAAACTACTCGAGTACTCGAGTATTTTCAAATTTTGATCCACATTGATAACGAAACAAATTGGTCGTCGTAATTTGGAATATTTTTGCAACAATCGTCAGATATTTTTACATATTTATATATAATAATTAGCCAGATTACATTATGTTAAAATTAAAAATAGTCACTATCTTTGTATGAATATTATATTTCGGTTGTTTTATCCATTACTGAAGATCGAAAATATTCGATTGAAATATAATGTACGAGAGTATCGGTCTCGTTCGAATGCGATCTGATAACTAATTGAAATAAAAAAATATGTCTGGTTATGCAAATAATAACCTTTTTATTGATGGCAAATCAATTCGGAAAATTTCGGGATAACGTTTTCTCATCCCGGGATTCATCAGGTATTAAGAATCCTCGGGATCTGGGATACCAGGATTGGAAGCCCTAATCAGGAGGCATCCATCCATACCATACCATCGTGTAACTTGAGTTGTGGAAATAACAGGCAATTAAAATTCAGGCGATTTTAAAATTTTCTTTTCTATCAATTAATTATTTTTATGAGGATTTTGTAGAATAGGGGACGTCACTAAATCAATAATCGTTTTTTTCTGTTATGAAATATTATTATAATATTCGTCTAATAATGTATGAAACACAATATTTAGTTAGTGTGGTAGAACTCTGACCAACGTTAAGTTTTGGAAAGATTCTAAATATCAATAAATAAAAGTATGAACAGTAAGGAAGTATTATTAAATAATATCCTAAATACGACAGGTTACTCGCCACTGATAAATTTATTTCCAATGGTTTTAACCCTTCCCAATTGGTTATATCTCATTAGTTAATAATTTTGTAATGTTAACGTCATTAATAGTCTAATTATTTGTTTGTTTTGTCATCCCCTTCTTGCTTTGAGTAAAAAGAAAAAATTCCAACCTCTATTTTGTAATTTATCATTTTAAAATCGATCTTGCTTTATAGCTTAAGCAAACTTTGCGATAGTTAGTCAAAAGATGTCTCTGAAAGTGACGAAACACGGGTCACAATTATTTGTTCAATACGTAGAATAATCAAAGTTATTTCAAATTGTATATACAAATTGTCGTATACCTGTAATTTTCGCGCAATTAAATATATTTGCGATACATTTTACATTGCATTTATTAATGTCTACCCCTCCCCCTACCTACAGCGTTTATCAGAAAGAAAAAACAAGATCTCAGGTATAAAAAAGAAAAATACGAAACACGTGTCATAATCAGGTTTTCAATTTAAGTTTAAGATTATCTTGATTTATCTTGGTGCATTTTACTTATGTATACGAGTTGACAGTGTTGACACCCACCAATTGTAAAAACAGCACATTTAATTCAATCCATATATTTATAGATTTTTTTTTATTCTTTTTACAAATACTCTTTCCCGGGGCAAGAAACTCGTTATTTATTGTTGAAAATTCACTAAGTTCAGGGTTATTTGGTTTGGTCATATTATAATTCGTGTACATGCCATTGTAAACAAACCTGCGTTTTTGTTCTGAATTTTAAATTAAGAAATGGTTGAAGGCCACTGGATTTGTTTTTTTTTTCTTCATTTTAATAATAACGTCACCGCAGGGTGTGCATTTTCGATACCGGCCGTGAATAAATCTTGCAATAATATATTTTCAAACAATGCTAACTGCCTTCATATGTTCACCGCAATATGGACCTAACAATCAGTTTTGTACGATTACTGTTTCCAAAGAAATGTTTCCATTCGACTTTAATACGCTTGTGCATACAAATGTGTGACCTATTGAACTATTTATGAAGTCTGCTTTTATTTCCTAGCTTATTTTATTTAAAGATGGGTACAGTTTACAGTCATTATATTTAGTGGGGCGGGGGGCAGGTTGATGACCTGGAACTTTAACTTGAGCCAGGGCGCCGCCTTGCCACCTTTTTGACTTGTAACTTAGTTTTTAAGTCCATACATGGTTATATTCACTTCCAAATGTATTCTAGTTTAGTACTACGCTCCTACTGAGTACTGTGCTGAGAATGGCTTTGAATGTGAAATGCGTTATAAAAAAACCCCACACGAACACTGATTGTAGACGTTCATGTCAACTCCAATCATGTGTACTTTCTTGGGTGCAAGATCAAGATTCATCACGGTGAATCAAAATAACTTCACTATAAAAGAAAAACGAATGAGATGAATAGAAAGCAAGCGCATAGACCGCGGGTCGTCAACCTGGTCCGCACCACCCACTAATGGGCGATTTTTGCTTTTACCCTAGATTTTTTCACCCATATACTGGATTGAAATATAGCGATGTTGGTGGGCGGTAAGGATTTTTTACATTAAAAATGAGCAAAAGTGGCCAGTAGACATACAAAGGTTGACGACTCCTGGCATAGACTTTCTGCCAGAAGGTTGCGTGAACAATCTATTTTTATTTTTCTTAGATAATAAATAATAAAATACCGATTTTTATCAATACTGCAACCGACCAGTGCAAAATGGAAGTAAACTTAAGATAGATATGATAGACTCTTGGTGTCATGAATATCATTTCATTTTGATGTTTTCGACTACAAATGCTTGATGCAATTTTGTACTTTTCATGAGTTTTGTCCAGGGAGCCGGAGTCGTGTTTTTGGTCAATGTTGGAGTCAAAGTCGTGTATTTTAAACGACACAGTCCTGGCTTTGTCACATGCGACCCGGGTTTCTCCTTCGGCCATCTTTACAACGCATCAGTTCAGATCGTTCGTACGCTTGAAATGCCTAAAAATGCAGAAAGGCGAAACCCGTTTCGTTAGCTACAAAACTCATGGAAAAGTACAAAATTCAAACGATTCAAAATTGAATATGATTTTTCAATATCAATCAAGTATTTTATATCCTTATGATTTTTAGCATCTTTACAACGCGCCAGTTCATGTTCGGTCGTGCACTTTAAATGCCAGAAGATACTGAAAAGCGAAAACCGTGTCGTTAGCGACAAAACTCATGGAAAAGTAAAAAAATCAAACGATTCAAAATCGAATATGACTTGTCAATAAACGGAATACTTTGTATTCTTAAATATGAGTGTTTTGACATTTGACGGCAATTTTGAATAATGATTATCGATGAGGATGATGTTAGCTTAGTTTTGAGATATTTCCAAAACGTGCGACGCAATCTCTGCGTTGAATCGTGCCACATATAAATACTAATGTAGTATGATTTGCTGCGATTTTAGAGTTCAATTCGAGCATTTAATGCAAATGAGTTGAATTTATTTATTCATTCGTCTGTTGTTGACGATCGATCTATCCGTACTTGCTCTTCCTGGTTGTAAATCTACCAAGAAACTGTTTCTCTTAAGACTTTACTCTCGTGTCATATCACCAACATTATAGTATGTTCAATCAAACTATGAGCGTATATTGTTAGAATTATTAATTTTTAAACTACACAGTATGGTTTCAAATGCAACACTCTTACTCTTACGAATCCCTTTTTAAATTGAAATAAATATATTGTGCATAACAGCCAATGCACCAAATATTTTAGATTGTAAAAGTCATACGAGATTAAATCAAGATTTTTTTTTTATACTCTTGTGTTTATACCAGGGCTGTGGAGTCGGTCTAAAAAAGTCCGACTTCGACTCCGACTCCAGCATTTACCAAAACCACGACTCCGACTCCGACTCCGACATTGACCAAAAATACGAATCCGACTCCGACTGAAAAAAGGTTAATATCGTCACTTTTTTCCATAATTTTCCTATTTATGTGTATTCAATTAAATATCAATGCGGCCAAAAGTCAAATTTAACATATTAAATGAAAAAATAAAAAGTTCAAACTTTTCAAAATTTCCGACTCCGAGTACGACTCCGGCCAAAACGCCAAGACGAATCTGACTCCGGCCAAAAAGCTCCGACTCCACGACTCGGACTCCGACTCCACAACCCTGGTTTATACGATTATAAAAAATATATTAATAGCGAACAATTTGTTCCACTCTTTCTATTACCGGGAATGAAAAATTTATATCTCAATGCACGACCATCGGGTTGTGCTCAAAACGAAATGACATCATGTTTACAACTTTTACAGGATTACAAGCATTAACCTCTGCATACCTGAATAATATTTCAAAATTTACTTAACCATAAGGATATGTGTATGAGTGTGTTCAACGTCCACACAGATTCTCCGACATTCATAAACGACATAAAAAAAAACCCCAATAAATAGAATCACACATACATATGTGCGATCGCCCGGTTTAAGACGTAGTGTAATCGCGCATATGTGCGGGCCCCGGCTTAACGCGACCTGCGAAAATGGCACCCAGCCGAAAGCATAAAAATCTAAAGACATAAAAAGATATAGATTATTAAAAGAGGGATAAATTTTCGCATATAAAACAACAGAATTTGCTAAGCAAATTATTAATCTCTTCGCGTATAGTATAATACAACATTCGTAACCTTCATGATATTAAATATATTTTTTTTAATTACGTCAATCGTGCACGACTGGACTGAACGTAGTATAAAATATCGGTGAGTGGTGTCGTAAAAATGGCGGACACACGTTTCAGAAACACGCGAGGTGAACAAGTAGATGTGTGTACAATACTAACAAAACAAATACTTTCAGTTCCTGTTAAGTCAACATTTTACTTATTGAGTATATGAACGTTGATGAAATCCCCGCGAATGTATTTTTAATCTATCAAATTGGCACTAGGGTCAATGTGTCTTGGCGGAAGACATTACAACTGAACTGGTTGAAGGATGATTGTATGGCCAGCCATGGTCTTAGCCTTTTGATAAACCTTCGAGGCCGCACTCATATATCTGTACTTCTTATAAGGCCATATACAACACTAATACTTTTAAAAATTAATAATTTAGGATTTCAACTGAAGGTGATGATGAAATTGGTATCGTTTCTTGATCTTCAGGTATTTCAAGTGAAAGTATGAACTTGAACTGACGTGTAGTAAATAGTTTGTATCGTATGATTCGATTGAGTTTTGTCACTCACTTCTACGGTTTCGCCTTTCGACATCTTCATGCATTTAAAGTGCACAAATGAACTTAAGCTGACAGAACTGAATAGTTCAAGTTCATTCGTGCAATGCGTGCAAGAAAATCTAATTTAAAATATCTGAGTTCCACGTATTGTGCCACGATTCGTGTCACGTTACGTTTTGACTTTACTCTTTGAATTCTTGTGGATTATTATAAAATGTGGAATCAAAATGATTAAATCTGAAGAATATTACTGATTATTGTATGAGTTCTGAAAGACGAATTTGATTTTTAATATTAGCCTAAAATAAAATTATTCTTTTTATTTTAAGCTCTATCTATAAGTCTCTATCTGTATAATATTCTTATTTGTGTAGTTTGTGGTTGCATTTTTTCTCCTGTAAATTAAAACGACTCGATTTCATGCTTATTGCGAAGTATTCTTTAGAATCTTCTATTATAATAAATTTAAAAATTAAAGACGAAACATTTCAAAAAAAATCTTAAGCCTTACAATCATTTCATTTAATGTGCATATTTTTCATAAATCTTTACAAAAATTCTGTCCCGTGACCAGTGGCGGCTGGTGACGGGGTGTTAGGGGTGGAAAGGAAGATTCAACCATTTTTGCAAGAGTTCTTTCATATTCATTGGATTTTAAAACACTTCTATAGCATGGACTTTCAATTCAGATGTTCGCAATACCAACTGTTTCTATTCTGTAGTACGGAAAAATAGTTGAATCTTCCTTTACACCCCGTCACCAGCCGCCGCTGCCCGTGACCATATATCCATAATTTACCAAATTTTGAACTTTATATTTTTGCCTATAATATGTCAAATTGGCAGGATTGGTTGGTTGATATATAATTGAATACATATAAATATGATGAATATAAAAAAAAGTGTCGAAATTAAACTTTTTTTAGTCGGAGTCGGAGTCGTAATTTTTTTAACGAATTCACAGCCCTACTTAGAATGTAATAATTTGAATTGAAGCACTTCTAACATCTAGCAACTCATCCGATAGAATAACAAAGCTATAATTTAAACTAGAAGAACATGTCGACCGAAGACGGTATTGTACTACGGTAAGATTGCCAAGTTTCAAGAGCAAGAGCCCAGATTTACATATTCGTATCATATATTATATCAAATAATTATTCACAACGACTCTCGGAGTATTATTTATTTATTTATTAATTTATTTACATGTTCCGGGTGCGTTACACCAGCGCCTGTCGTCGGGTTGGCGCTTACCGAACAGCCACGACCTTTGGGGAGGCCTCTGCTCCGCCATTTTGCATATCCGCATTTTCAAAATGGACGTGGAAGTGCTCTTGAATGCGTAGGTGCAATTCTCGGGTTGATTTATTTTTTGATTACAATTCAAGACTGCCATTTTTGTATATCTAATTCAGTGCGAGTGTTAAGGAAGATGTCAATTTTATTTCACACTGCATTTCAGTTTTTTTTTGCATGCAGGCGGACCTCTACTCTCGCACAAAATTCGCTATTTCGCACATTTTTAATTATTCCTTCTTTTTAGAGTGCTAAGCGATAATACAAAAAAGATTTGTTTACGTCTAGTTGTGTTGTGTAGATGTTAACAGTGAAGATGTGAATGAGATGATTGAATCTGATTGAGTGGACATTTACTTGGTAGAACTCCATTATAATACGGCGAAAAAAATAACAATGTTTTTTTAATTCTACAGAAATTATTTTCAATATTTGTTGCTAGCTATTAAGGCTTACGCCATCGTCAGAACTATTTATATATGCTACAGTGAAACTGTATTCTCAGTGAAAATATATTCTTCTCCAAGCTGTCATTGAAATTAAATTTTCCCTATGTTTGTCTGTGTTTTTCTTTGGTTCTCTTTTTATGAAAGGGACTACTTGCTGATTTTGTTTCATTGAAGCAAAACAAAATTTTAGGCCGGCAAATCATCGACTTGGGCCAGTAATTTCAATGACCAGTGAAATCATGTTGTCATACAAATCTATTTCTTGATACATTTTCACTGAGAATACTGATTCACTGTAACATATACATTGAATCTCACTCGGGACCAACAGGAGTACGAGAATGAAATACAAAATGAAATCAAGGCTTGAGCAATATAAGATATGAACAAAGCTTTTATGCATCTCGATACATTTTTGATTACGGAGAACGCATATCCCAAGTGTGTAGGGCGATCCATAAAAGCACTGCACGTAACAGAACTCTATGATGAAAAGAAAAAAAAGAGTAAAATACAACTAACTCTTGACAAGTTTATCAAGGAAACTTAATTTTTATGTAATACATATGTAATTGTTGAAAAATAAAAATCTTCAAGGTCAATTTTTCATGTTTTTTTACATCCCTCTACTTTTGTACATTCAACTTTCGCACACATTTTCAGTAACCAATTATGTGCGAAAGTAGAGGTCAGCCTGTATTTATAAGAAATCACATACCGATTATCGATTGCTGAATGAAATATATCGTTTCGTCGTCTTCTTTGTGTGCTGTGTTTCTTACTAATAGAATGCGTAAATAAGAAAAACACAAACGCCAAATTCTAGATTACAAATATGTACAGTGATTACCCTTTTCTACGTTTTTACAATAGACCCTTAAAAGTAATGATATATATACGGGAAAGTTTTAAATAATAAAAACATACTAATTTAGTTGACTTTTGTACCATTTGTATTATTTAAAATACCTTCATACGACACTTAGGATAAAACAAAACATACATGTCTCGGTTGTTTGCAGATTTTGCGTTATAAATGAAACTAGATACAAAAATATATGTTACGTGCATTATCTTAAAAGGCGATGGTTTGGGTTTCGGACTTATTTGTAAAATATGAAATAGTAGCTTATTCTATTTTGTTGTTTTAAGGTAAAGCGAAGCTACGAACAAGAGTCTGGATACGAAAGATGGAGAGTTTGGGATCCGAAAGGTGGATAGGTTTGGCTTCCGTGACGGACCGCCGGGGTTAGATTCCCGGTACGAGCAGATTTATTCAGTCGATAAATCGATTCTGTTCGAAGGCAGGGGTGTTTCTGTTGCCAAAATCCCTGCCCACCTTTCCGATCCCAAAAAGCGACTAATACCGATAGCGATTAGCTAACCACGAACCCTGTCCTAGTCCTCGTATCCTTTCAATCCCCTACGCACTTCGAAAAGAGAGGTTGAGCGACTGAGTAACCGGCAGTTATGGTAGAAAAACGTATCTTGAAATAACCAGCGTGAGGAGTCCATATACTCCAAGTTGGGAGCGGACATGGAACAAGAAATTGATTTCAATTCGCATTAAAATCTAGTTTATTGATTGAATTGGCATTTAATTGGTAGAACTCCAATTATAATACGGTGAAAAAAATAACAATGTATTTAATTCTACAGAACTAACCGAAATAGAAATATTAACAAATATATAAAATAATTTCTGTAGAATTAAAATACATTGCTATTTTTTTCACCGTATTAAATTCTAATGGTATTCACTTCTCCTATTGATATGATTCTTTGACACATAACGCAACATATTATTTCGCATCAAGTGGCATTCATAGCTCAAAAACTAAAAAAATCGAGATGCGTTATTTTTACCCAAAGTGGCCAATTTTTTTGCAGAAGTCACGAATAGAGAGAGTCGATGCTCGTGTCTTTGTGCTGCGCTTCACTCACGCATTTGTGCATTTTCCAAATTTGGCCCGCGGGCCGGGATGCCATCTCTGGCCGACCTTGGACTTGTGCCAAGTCCAATCTCGAACGTGAGTTTTCTCGGACATACGCTATTGCTTTGTCCTGCCAAGGGACATTACCCCCCCGATTGACTATATATGAACGATGACACTGCCAAACATCAAACTCTGCCACATTATTGACAATGCAAATATGATCACAATAAACAAGGAAACCATGTAAATAATAGAACAAACTTTTCAAAGTATCAGATTTGAATTGTTTGAATTATAAACTTTTCCATGAGTTTTATCGCTAACGGACTCTTGCTTACGATTTTTAGAAATAAATAAATGTAATAACAGAAAGGAAGTATTATTAAATAATATCAAAGTCTGGGACTCACGGTTGTACTCGGTCAGAACCAAGTGTCACTTATTCAACGCATGCATACTGACTGTGCTGCTTTACGGTTGCGAGTCATGGCAAATCACAAAAACACAGGGTAACCGTATACTGTGCTTTGAAAACAGATGCCTGCGGCGAATATTAGGAGTACGGTGGTTTGACTTTGTCAGGAACACGGAGGTAAGAGAGCAGACAAACCAGCCCTTTATTACGTCCAAAATAAAAAGGCGACGATGGACCCGGCTTGGACATGTGCTGCGGATGCCTCAGGGGAGCCTGAATCCTGCCTGCCTCTTTTATCAACCTGATGGATCCCGACGCCGCGGAAGGCCTCTGATGACCATCCATTGGATGTGCTCAGGGGAGCTCCGGGACGCCGGGATGACCTGGGAAGATGCGAGGAGGTTGGCGGGAGACAGAATCACCGACAGAAGGCACCGTGTGGCGGCCATATGCTCCGAATAGGGAGCGGATATGGGAAAAAAATATATATGAAAGGTGACTCGCCACTGCACAATTTATTTCCAATGGGTTTAACCCTTCCCAATTGATTGCATTTCATTAGTTAATAGTTTTTTAATGTTAACGTCATTAGTAGTGATTAATTTGGTATTTACTTGTAAGAACTCCATTATAATACGGTGAAAAAAATATCAAGTATATATAAGCGGTCTAATGCACGTTTAAAACATAGTTCTGACGAGGGCGTAAGCCGAAATAGCTATCAACAAATATGTAAAATACTTTCCGTAGAATTAAAATACATTGTTATTTTTCTCACCGTGTCATTAGTAGTATAAATATTTGTTTTGTTTCTATCCCAAAATCCCAAACTCCATTTTTGTTATTTATCACATTTGAATATTAGAATCAATCTCGCTTTATTACGTATCTAAACTATGCAAGAGTAAGTCCGAAGATTCCTCTGAAATAGGCGAAACACGTGTCACAATTAGTAACATAATACGTGGAATAATCAAATTTTTAACATTGTTTTTTAAAGTAACTGGAAATGAGGGTTTCGTCCATCTAGGGCGGTATCATTTTTCGCAATCGGGCAGCCGTACCTTTCGCGGTGGCCCTGTATTCAGGAAATAATTTGTTATTCTGAATAACTGACGGAAACAGGATGGGGAAATGTTGAAGCACTTGTTGGCAATATTACAACTAACTGAATGTAGATATTTACCTTTATTTTCAATGTCGAGAATAACTTAAAACTTGTGCGCCTATTTCCTACACACTGGCGGAAGAAAAGTAAAGTTGTTATACAGTTGTGATGATATGTGACAATGTAAGCTTTTTAGATTTTTAAAATTGAAACCAAAAGTCACATATTTACGTTTCTACGTAAAAAATTATTAAGCTGGGCAATTTTACCCACTGATAAGCCTATCCAAAAATGCAAAATTTATAAAAGGCGGTTGATGAGATTAATGCAGGGCTGTGGAGTCGAAGTTGTGGAGTTGGAGTCGTGGAGTCTGAGCTTTTTGGCCGGAGTCAGAATTTTTTAGTTTTGCATATAATGTCAAATTTGGCCTTTGGCCGGATTGGTCAGTTCATATATAATTGAATAAACATAATTAGGTAGAGCTAGGAAAAAGCTGAAATTAAACTTTTTATCGGGGCTGTGGAGTCGGTCTAAAAAAGGCCGACTCCGACTCCGACATTGACCAAAAATACGACTCCGATTCCGACTAAAAAAAGGTTAATATCGTCACTTTTTTCCCTAATTTTCCTATTTATGTGTATTCAATTAAATTTCAACCCTATCAATGCGGCCAAAAGTTAAATTTGAGATAGTAAATGCAAAAATAAAAAGTTTAAACTTTTCAAAATTTCCGACTCCGAGTACGACTCCAGCCAAAACGCCGCAACGACTCCAACTCCGGCCAAAAAGCTCCGACTCCAACTCCACAGCCCTGCTTTTTATAGTCGAAGTTGTGTTTTTGGCAAATGCTGGAGTTGGAGTCGGATTTGTTAACATACTGTGACCAAAGATAGACAGTGAACACCTAAAAAGTCACTTTTGACTTGTTCTGTTATTCAACTTTTACCTTTTACGTGACTTCAACTGTATTGTTCTTATTCTTGTTATCAGATTGCCTGATTTTGACACACAGCTTTAATTTAATCTACAAAGTACATGTGAAATGTGAAGGTACAATCGCTGGATTCATTTTTAATTCTTGAATATTTTCTTGTTTCCTTACCGGGATCCCGGAAAATTCATTCCGTTCCGGGACGGTTAGCAACCCTAATCGGAAATAACAAATCCGACTCCGCGTAAAATAACAGACTCCAAAATTCACAGCCCTGAGTATTCCCAATAAGGAACACTATAATTTTCTATAACGTTGGCAGTGGAATTAAAGTTCAATTATTTTATATTACTCTTGCGAATTAAAAGAAGTCGTTTATAACTTTATTATAAAGCAACAATTGAGAATAAATTATGTGCAATAAGAATTGTGCCGGGATTAACGCGCTATTATAAGAGAAAATTGCGTTATTATTATTAGTGAGTAAATTATAATTATCGAGTATTTTTAATGTACCTAGTATCGTAAAATGTTTACTACGCATCAGTTCAAGTTCATACGTGCATTTGAAATGGCTGAAGATGTAGAAAAGCGATATACAAAACTCATAGAAAAGTACAAAATTCAAACGGTTTAAATATACCTAGAATAACTGATGTTTTGTTATGGTGTAAATCATTTTAAAGTTCATAGCAGAAAATATGTATGTATGTACATATGTTAGCGATCAGCCAAATAAATATATGTGCTATAAATCATGAGTGACCAATGATCTTTTTCTTCAGCAATGATCGAACATTAATTTATAACATTTTTCAGCATTTTTTTTAAATGCAATATAATTGCTGAATAATTACTGATATGGCATGACAGCTAATTATTTAAGATAAAAAAACCTTGCGAGATTTATTCTTTTCTAAATGGCATGCCATAATCCAAGATCTCAGATTTAAATCGATTTTTTTCATATTGATATTGACCTTGACAGGACTTGAAGCCAGGCTCACCTAAACGAAAGGGCAAAGTTCTTACTACAAGATTAGAGAGGCTGACTCCTTGCAACGCTGATGAATTGTCAATGAGGAAATATCACAATAACTACATAATTGTTGTTTTTAAGTCGTTAATATTCAAATTAACAAACATTTTCATTCATTTTACAGGCGCCGTTGTGTATAATCAACACGCAGGCGTTCATAATTTAAGCACGGAGAAATAATATAAAAACCAGTGAAATTGGAAAACTGTTATTACTTATTTGATTTCATAACAAAATGATTAACAAAAAATAAAATGTCCGCCTTTGAAATAAATGACCGCGCATGCTACTAGTCTCGTACACGCGCGCATTTACGAACACACTCGGACACACACAATCATGCATTTGAAAGACAAATTTGTTAAGGTGAGCTCATTAAGAGATGATTCAATAAGATGTATTTGATAGGACATATGTATAGGGAAATATAAAGCCAGAAGATAAGGCCACAAGAATATTCTCCAGCTCTATACAAACCATTTATTTCTTTAACCGCTCCCTATTTGGAGTATATTATCACCAAATAATGTTTTCAAGTCTTGTTAAATATTTTTTGAATAAGGAATTGAACAATCGAGATTCTAGAAGACTACAATGTTTCAGACTCAACGTTGGTTAAATTGTCTGTTTCAAGTAAATTTCACAATCATTTTCAAAGCGTGTCTATGTATCTAAAGAATATCTTTTTTAATTTCCCATCCCTATTCGTTGTATATGGCTGCCAGACGTAGCCTCCAAGATTCTCAGTTACCCGCCAACCTTCTTGCTTCATCTCAGGTTAACTCGGCGCCCCTTAGCTCCGCTGAGTACATCATGTGGACGGTCATCAGCGACTTTCCAGGGTGACGGAATCCATTCAGCGGAAAGAAAAGACGGACAGGATTCAGGCTCCCCTGGTGCATCTATAGCACTTGTCCAGGTCAGGTCCATCGTCGCCTTTTTATTTGAACGTAATAAGGGCTGGTTTGTCCGCTCTCTTACCTCCGAGTTTATGGCAAATACAATCCACCGCAATCTTTATATTCGCTGCAAACATCTGTGTTCGAAGCACAGTAAACGGTTACCATATGCTCTGAAAGGTGCTATAACTCGGATCCGTAAAGCAGCACTGTCAGTATGAATGCGTTGAACGCAGTGTCACTTTATTTTTTTTAACCATGTCCGCTCCCAACTTCGACAATATGGACTCCTCACAGAGTTTATCTCAATAGATGTTTTTCTACGAGAACTGCTTGTTACTCAGTTGCTCAACATCTCTTTTTCGAAGAGAGTAGGGATGGAAAGGATACGAGGACTAGGGCAGGACTAGTGATCAGCTAATCGCTGTCACTATACGTCGCTCTTTGGGATCGGAAAGGTAGGAAGGGATTTTTCAAACAACACAAACACCCATACCTTTGAACAGATTTATCGTCTGAAGAAATCCGCTCATACCGGGAAACGAACCCGGGCGATCCGGCACGCAAGCCAACAACGTTAACACTGCGCCACGGATCGGACCATTATTTATAGCGTACATATAATACAACAGTAACTATTTCGAGCATTATTGTTCTAGAGTATAATAGAAAATGCCTTTTCATCAAAATTTATTACCAAACATTAAACATATTATATAAAATCATTGTTTCATGAAAACGACACGGCCTTCCATTAATGTGTCTAGGTACCTCTATGTTTCGCCCATGGTCTCCAAGCATATACATAAGTTTCCCAGAATTCCTATTTTGTTGTAAAAATGTGTTTTTTTTAACATCATTGATTATTTTAGGACAATTTTATACAGAATAACTTACAGCATTTAAAAATCGTTGTGACAATTTAAAAATGTTACATTTGGCTGTACTGCAGTTTCTAATAAATTTTCTTGTAAATATTGTAATATGAGGAAAAAACATAATTTTCTCTCTGTATTAATTTTGTGAAGGCAGAAATAAAATCAGCAAACAAAAAAGACGAATAAACTGTAAATAATAGAGAGATTATTCGTTCTTTTTGAACATTTCAAATTTGGTGATTTGGTTTTTTTTAGAAACTTACAGCGCTCAATTGAGTAGATTTGTTATAAAAAAAATACACTAGCAATGATCACTCACACAGACGCAGAATTGTTCGTACATAAACGAAACTCGCAGCGCTGCGCTGCGTTGAAAGTAAAAGTGAAATGAAAACTCTCTCTTTCTCAAAGTTAAATAAGCAAATCTCAAACGGTGGAGAACATTTTCACTTTCTTTCTTATTCGTACAAACTGATAGACATCCGGTATTTTGATTGCTTAAAGAAAGAGTTTAATACTGATGTTACTGATTAGTCAAATATATTTCATTAAAAACATTGCGAAATACTTTTAAACCAATTATTCACGCAAGTTACACATAACAAGTTTTTTCTAAGGTTGGTTAATCTATAAATGGAATCTTTTATTAAAGATCCGTGTTAAAAGCCTTAAATGAAACCGATCTTTCAATCCTTCCATCGAGTGACTGACTTAAAAACACAGAAATAAAAATGATTCACTTTGAAGGGTATACTCAGATATTGGAAGAAACCAAAGTGTAATTTAAAGTGTCTAAATTCTACAGAAATTATTTTATATATTTGTTGATAGCTAAAATAAAATAATATCTGTAGAATTAAAATACATTGTTATTTTTTTCATCCTAGTATAATGGAGTTCTACCAAGTAAATGCCAATTCAATCAATTAATTTAAGAGCAATTTGTCATTATTTATGGTGTCGATAGATTTCTACCATAAATAATTCTTTGACTTTTCTGATAAATATAGCGCTCCGACACGACACTATGACGCCTATCCACCAAAAATTAGCATTTAGCACATTCTTCTGTAGGTCAATATTGATCAAGCACTATACATACATTTTTTTTGGTTTTCTATCGAATACATATTTAATACTGAGACGACCAGGGTTTCTTCCCAATCTGACTGCGTCAGACAGCATCCTTCCACGGCGTTCGGAGACGGAACTTAGGGATAGGATGGGAGGAAAGGTATCTCTGTATAGATTTCAATCGGTAATTTATCTTGGCCGAAAACTCTATCCTAGAGTCGGCTAATTTATTGTCTTCAAATTATTACATTTTTTTTCCACACGAATACATTGCAGTAAGAACATTTTTAAACGCGTAAGACCAAATGAATAATGTGATTTCCTCCTGTCCGAGACAGGAGGGCATATGACTATCGGCTTGAACGGTTACGACTGACGCGCTTCGCGGTTATTTTATTTGACAGCCGAATTTATACTCCGTGATTCTAGTATGAAAAACAGCTCGACCAATCAACGCAAAGCATTCTCGCCTGAGCTGAATTCAACCAATCACTGCGAAGCCGTCGCAATGAGTCGGTTACATGAATTTATAACAATTTGAATGCATTTATTCGCGTTATATTACTCGTTTGGTCTTATTATTATTGATTGAGGTGATAAATAAGATCGTCCGAGAGAGTTCTGATACCTTACAACATCATGCGGTATCAATACTTATTCCGAATTCCGGATAAGTCTTTTATAATAAGTAATAGGTATACCACAGTATAATCAACGATTTCTGTCGTACAATTCACGCAAAATTTAAAAAACAAGTATGTAAATTTATTTAAAGAGTACCTATATGGCTTTTTAATCATTATTTGTTTGTTCGTATATATGTATGTTACCATAATTAAGTTAATTTATATGTGACTTCATAACCACTAGTTTAAAATACAATCTGACATGCCCTAAAAATTGTATAAAGAGCCCTTTTTATATATTTTAGATAATGTTAAATGTTCAGTCACTGAGTGAAATTTTCCACAATAATATTTATAACGGTCGTGGATAAATACATTTTTTCAGCATATTTTTAAATGATCATTCAGAATGGAATAATTTATGGTTTCATATTAATCATCGTTTCCCATATTTCAAATTACTACTTTTAGTATTTTAGATAAAATGAAAGCATTCATTCTAATACCATGGATTACAGAATTAATCCGATATAAATGATTATAATTATTGTTATTCATTTTCAAAATAAATATGAGGCCCGCGGAGGCTCCACAGTTTGACTACCGCTCTCTCCGCGCTCATCTGTAACTTTCTTTTCGCGCCTTACCGCGTCCGCCATCAGACATCAAATAAATTTTACTTTCTGACCATGTAACATTTACGCAACGTGGTTTTTTTACCCTCTCCAAGTTGCCACTCATCGCACACATGCACATTTCATACACACACATCGATTAATAGGTAATAATTTAATATTTCCTTACCTATCAGTCACGTATTCTTTTTTTGAATTTTATACCACAGACAAAGAAATTCCAACATAGAATATGGCTACTATAATATGAAAGGAATACATTTAAATGATGTTTTAATTGGGTAATCGTTGATTGGGTATTTAGATTTACACATAACTTAATGACTAGAATAGCCATATAATTATTAATTCATATCGATTACAACATAGTTAAGAAGGAATTAACTATCATTAAATAAACCTACGATCCAAATTACAAGTATGATTACATGGGCAAATTAATTGGTTTTTACATTATACATATTTGTAACGATATTTTATAAAGTTCATCAGTGATTAAAATATGAGTAAAGAGTTAATAATGTTTTTAACATTTAATTAGAACTCAATTTTACCTCGCCTTCTTCTTAAGCGTCATAAACATTTTATATTTTAATTTGATTATACTGGATGTAGTATAGCGACATTTAAGTTAGCCGAAATAAATGATTATTTTTGTATGATACTACCACTCAAAGAAACTAAAGATCAGATTATTTTGCTGCATCTTATAAAATTAGAAATTACTAACGAAATTGTCGATGGATTGATTTTATTTAAAAATATAATTTTCAATTTTTATTGTTTACTTCAGAGCGTCTTACTAACCACTAGTCCTACCCAAGTCGTATCGTATACATATATCCCAACTATCATCAAAATAAAGAGAGGTTGAGTGACTCAGTAACAGACACTTTAGATTCTATAGCTTAGAAGACCATTCGCTCCACATTTGGAGCAGACATGGATTTAAAATAATTTGAAAATGCGATTGTAAAATTAGATAAAAGCATATGAAGGTATGCATGCGGTCGAGTTTCAACGTCTTTGACTTCAGTTGTGGAGCTGACAGGCTCGAATCCCAGTCCATCGAATTATTTATGTTGTCTGAAATTCACTGCCACGCCCATCACACAAAAAAGCCGGACGTAGCGAGAGCGATTAACTAACAAGTCCTATCTTTCGTTTCTAAGTCTTGGTTTCAAGTAAAAACAGGGCTGTGGAGTCGGTCTAAAAAAGTCCGACTCTGACTCCAGCATTTACCAAAACCACGACTCCGACTCCGACATTGACCAAAAATACGACTCCGACTCCGACTGAAAAAAGGTTAATATGGTCACTTTTTTTCCCTAATTTTCCTATTTATGAGTATTCAATTAAAAATCAAGCCTATCAATGCGGCCAAAAGTCAAATTTGACATATTAAATGCAAAAATAAAAAGTTCAAACTTTTCAAAATTTCCGACTCCGATTACGACTCCGGCCAAAACGCCGCGACGACTCCGACTGCCCACAGCCCTGAGTACAAGTCGTTCTAACCAAACCAAAAGGGCGCTTATAACATTTTGGTGATTCCGAGCTAAATATTATGTAAGGTTCACATTAAAAATATGCACAGACTACCAAAAAGATGTTCATCAGAAAAATTCCAATAAATGGAACGAAATGAAGTTGTTCTAATTGATTCAATATTTGCTCTTTTTCTCTCTTAGTAACTATTTGTCACTGACGCCCTTTGGCCTGGAAATGGCGATATGTTGAATACAGCATGTTTCATCTTCTCGTTTACAAAGCATCTATTGTAGAAAAACGTATGCCGGCTATGTACGATATTAACGATGAATATTTTTTTAATCTGTGGGTGCAATCTATTTACGAAGGGTGCAATTTTACCAGCAATAATATTTATCGGGGTATTTAATAGCCCCCCATGCGGGTAAAATAATTATCATGCCATTATTCAATTGAAGAAGTAATACATTATCATGACTGTTGGTTGCTTGGCCGTAATTTAAGGGTTAAACTTTTATGCATTTTTATTGTTTATGGTCGTGTGAACAGAAATTAAAAGTACTAAAGATTAGTCCTATCTTATCTCGTATGAAAATAGTTGTGAACTATGTACATACACTCAAATCTCTTTTTGTGCGATTTCAAAGTTATGCGGTTTTTTTTATTTTTTTTAAATATATTTTTGGGATAATAGAAACGTACATTTGTCAAAACGTAATTAACAGCGCGTTATTCACATACTTTACGTGCAAAATCCAGTGTTTCACATGTTTACTTTTAAGGTGTTCACTGTCAATACTTGGTGGAAAGGCATTATAATAAAAATAATAATACATTTTTAGTGCTTTCTTATCAGTTGACAATGCTCGCCATGGGCGAAACCGGTACGGATCAAATATATTTTATGTGGAAAAAGTACTAAAAATGTATTATTATTTTTATTTCACATTTTTATTACAATTTGACAATGACTCGTGCGTCGATATGCATAGTATGTACCAACATTAAGTCATAGCTTTTTTTTGTGCGATTTTCCGTGGAACTGATCAACCGCACAAAAAATGTATTGGTGTATTGCAATTAGTTGTATACGGCTTTTGAAAAACGTTTTTTGCTTATCTAATAAATCGGCCCGTTTAGTACTTTTCACGAGCTTAAGTTTATTTCCGATTCCAAAAAGCGACGCATAGCGAGATTGATTCGCTAACCACTAGTCCTTTCATAGTCCTCGTATCTTTTCGATCCTTACTCTCTTCGAAAAAGAACGGTTGAGCAACTGAGTAACAAGCAGTTATGATAGAAAAAAACATGTTGAGATAAACTCAGTGAGGTGTCCATTTGCTCGAAGTTGGGAACGGACATAAAAGAATATAAATACAGGAATTACAGGATTCTGTTCCTCGTTTTGGATTCGGTCAAAAGACCTATTGATGCCCTCCGCGGCCTCTGGCTTCCCGCCCCTGATTCGATGACAGCGAATGAGAAAGTCATCTATTTCATGCATCACGCCGCCATTTATTTAGCTATTTTCGTCAAGTGAAAGAAAATAATAGCAGCGATGATGAATGATGATACGATAAGCAGTTAATGATTATTATGATGACTTTAATGATGATGAAACAGAATTGCGTTAGATGGCGCGATGAAAACGAAAGTGTACTTATGCGATGAGTAGTTGATATTGGGAGCGCGTACCTGCCACACTTTACTTACAAATCGTATGGCAAAAACACTTATTATTCTAACTGTCATTGTTTTGTTACCGGCCATATAATTAGTGACAACTAACTGTTTTGTTGCTCGCTAAAATATTCCTTCGACACATTTTTACATTCGCTGATCACATAACATTCTCAAACTATCCGAATCTTTTGGATAAGAATTCATAATGAATGTACACGTGTGCCTCGTATAACACGTATGTATAAATTGTGACATATTTTTATAGAACACGCTTTATTTAAGACGGCTTAAGGAAAGAAATATTTAAGTGGAGACGTTTTTTATGACGTGGATATTCATGACATCCAAGAAATATCGGAGGATTGTACGTTGAACGTAGAAGAATTAGTTGAAATGTTGGATGAACATACCACAATTAATGACTCAGAAAGCAGTTGCAACAAAGTAGCTACATGTTTCACATTAAAAACCATAAATGATGGCTTGGAATTGGCTATTAAATTAGATTTTTTTTTATTGTAAATGATCCTATACTCGTAAGGAGTTCGAAATTCAAGAGGAAATGATAAAGAGGTCAACCGATTGAGTTCCATCAAGAAAAATAAACAAACATGGATCGGTCGAGTCGTACTCGGAGTCAGAAATTTTGAAAAGTTCACACTTTTTAAATATGCATATTATAGTGAAATTCGGTTTTTCACCGAATTGGCTGGTTGATATGTAATAAAAATATACATAAATAGGAAAGATAGGAAAAACAACGTGACGAAATTGAACTTTTTTTACTTTTTCACGACACAGTGTTTGGTCAATTTTGGAGTCGACGTCGTGATTTTGCTAAATGCTGGAGTCGGAGCCGTGATTTTTTTTTTGACGACTCCACAGCCCTGGTGAAAACTCAACACGTTTGGGTGAGGTTATAACAGAGCTGTGGAGTCGTTAAAAAAATTACGACCCCGTCTCCAACATTGACAAAAAACGATTAATTTTGTCACGGTTTTTCCTACCTTTCCAATTTATCTGTATTCAATTATATATCAGTTAAAAATCCGGCCTATAGCCAAATTTGACATATGATATCCAAAAATAAAAAGATCAAAATTTCCGACTCCAAGTACGACTCCAGCCAAAACGCCGCGATGACTCTGATTCCAGCCAAAAAACCCCGAATTCACGACTCCGACTCCGAATCCACAGCCCTTTTGCCCGTGACGCTTTTGTCGTAGATACGTTCATTAAAGTCCAATTGTAGCTACGGACCGCGATTTTCTTTTCCGTTTAAAACATTATCGAGTAGGCAATTATATCTATGACTCGTATGGTAAAAATGTATTGCGCAACCATGGCCGATTATATTATTTATGCGAAACTTTCTTTCCTATTCAACAGTCGAAGAGAGTAAAAGCAGTGACCAAAATACCGACGCGAGTTTTTATGGCGGTAACTTTTTTATATTAAATTCTTGTTCTACCCATCGATATCAGCTGTTCGATTGATTCAATGAATGTTTTATTCGGTATATTTATGCCAAACAATAATAATAATTAAAAAATAATAATACTAAATTCTATACAAAGATCATGACCGATTTGATATGGTACAAAAGTGTGTTTATTTTTTTTTAATATACCAGATGCCTTTCCAACAAGATTTGCATATTTTAACGTTAAATAAATCGTCTAAGAATAGTGAATGTTTAAATTTTTCTTGGTCGGTATAAAGCACTGGTCCGTATCACCCACTAGTGGGCGGCAAAGGTTTCCGTAGTGGGCGGTGGGTGATTTTTGCTTTCACCCCAAAATCTTTCAAAATCATGACAAAACAAAGAAGTTGCCTGAAAATAACATAAGGATGAGAGTTTGTTTTTAACGAACATTGAACCAGACATAAAATATTTAGTCTTACAGCATCAGGCTCATTGTTCTCGTGTTTTATTTTTGTTGTTGCAATAACATGATAGCTTTCACTTAAATTCCAGGACAGTTATTCATTTTGTGATATTCAACCGAGACAACCGCACTATTTTTGGGACAATCCCGGCCAATCCTGGACGGTTCGCAACCCTGGACCACACAATGCTGTCATTGAGTCAACAATCGAAAATTATCGTAACAGATTGACCTTTAAAAATTTTACTAATTTACTTCGATGCGCGATTTTCAAATTTCCGGTCGACATAAAAACAAATGTTAAAAGGTTTTCAAGTGAGCTGTTTGGTTGGTTTCATAAAAAAATTAAAATACCATAAAAATTATTGTGGCCCATCGGAAGCATGCATTATCTTTTATTTTAGCTGGAAATCCATGGTCTAAATCAGTAGTGCACAACCTTCGGACCTCAATGACATTTCATGCGGCCCAATATGACAAATATCAATCACCTTTTTTCTTCAGAACTTTTTATGTACACTAAAAATATCGATATTTAAATCACTTTTACCCATGCAGCCGTTGAACTATTTGAGAATTTACTATCTGGCCTTTATTCCAAAAAAGCTGTGCATCACTGGTCTAAATAAACAGATATTATAATTGCACAAAGCGTATCTGATATTGCTATGCTTAGTACAGGGGTTCTTAACCTTATTGCAACTCCGGGCGCATTTGGGATTGAGGAGAAGAGTGACGGGCGCAGACCGGATTAAAAAAAAAACAAAAATACTTCGTAGATATTTACTATTCTTATCATTCTTTCCTGGTAAGCACATTAGTAACATTTATGAACTATTTTTTAAAATTTCGAAAGATAATTTCAATAAATAAAATATAATTCTGATAAAATTTGGGCTTTTTCGTCATTTGATACTTTGTTGAGGGTGCACGACAATAGATTCGCGGGCGCAATTCTGCCTGTGGGCACAGGGTTAAGAAACCCTGGCTTAGTATGTACGATAAATTTACCGAAGCGATCAAGTTCTCGTAAACCTTATTTCAATTATCAAGGAGATGGGAGCAAAACAGTTCACTGTGGAATGGTAACATTGTGGAAAAAATTGAAACAACTTTCCATGGTTCTCGTTGGCAATCGACCGAATGTAAACGCATTAATTTCTAACTGCATTTTGCGACTGCGCTCGCAACATCGCCCATTTTCATTCGAGTTCAGATCGCATCGGCCATCTTATTTGTGAAATGAATTCCCAAACCAGAGTGGCGGTAACCATAAGGCTACGTTCACGGATCTATTACACTTATGTTTGTTTTTATACAGGAAAGCGTTGAATAATTCAAACTAACAAATTGAATATCATAGCTAGCCGTCAAAATTTACGTTCGTCATCTGTCATATTTTGTGCAAGAATATTGAAATCACTCACATTTTACAACAAGTTAACCATGCCTCAGTTGGTTTAATGATATTTCTTCAAGAAACGAAAAACTTGTCACTATTTGCCACACACTACGTTGAATAAACTAGGTAATTTTAAATTGTATATTAAAATCAACTTTCACTAAGTTACTGTAGCAAGGAAATTAAGAGATGAAAGTAGTTTTCTTTATAATCAATACTCAATCATTCACAGATATTATATGTACATTGTATTTCGAGAAAAGAATATCGACTACGAATGTTATTGTGAACAACAATACGAATCATTCATCGGTCACATTGGGTGGATCACATATTTACGCTTTGCACTTTCTAACTGAACTATTTTTTTTTATTTTAAACTTGCATCGTTTAAACTGAGCTGCAATTAGATACTCCAATTACTCGACATCTCAACTACTCGAGCATCGAGTAGTAAAATTTCAAAATACTCGAGTACTCGAGTATACTCGAGTAGTATCAGATGTACCAAAATATATATTTTTAATTCGAATTTGTGTATTTTTATAAATGACCAATAATTAAAGAAACTTATTGAATATTACTAATACACTTATTTCCATTTATGCAACATATATTTCAACAATAATAGAGAATTAAACGACTAAAATTTTAAATTGGTTTGATGTTTTTTTTATAATTCTCGCAGTAGAAGAAACTTTCGACGATTATTACTAAAACGAGTATTACTCGAGTAATTTTCAAAATTCTCAAGTACTTGGAAAATGGACGAGTATACTCGAGTATCGAGTCTCTAAGCTGCATCCATGCCCTCCATTTTATCAAACCGACTCGTTTCCAAGTAATAACACGGCGAAGCCATTCGTGGAAAGAATTTGTTCACCACTGCGCCATATTTTTACCCGCCGTTTAAGTCCGCCGGATCTGTTGTGCAGTGGTCAACGCTGTTGGCTTCCGTGACGGACTTCACGGGCTCGAGCTTTCGTGCGAACAGAAAGTGCTTGTGTGTTTTCAAAAAAATCCTTCTTACCCATCTGGTTTCTATTGGCGATGCGTAGCGAGAGCGACTAGTTAACAAAACGCACGGCAAATTTCAAACAATACATATTTGATATTGAAATACCACCAAGCAGCTTCAGTCACCATCCCAAATTAAATTAAAACAAACATTTTATATAACTTCGATTTTAAGCTATTCGCGACAGAATTTTACTGAATCAACCTTTGCGACAGTGACTGAAACTGAAAAATTAAAAATTTACTGAACCATACGATTCATCCGATTGCGATAAAGCATTGGTGATTTGTTGTGTGGACGCACACAAAAGTTTTTTAATTACGTATATATGAAGGGTGTAAAAGCATAAGAGCCTCTATCCATATATTATCATTTTTGAGATAATAATAGATTAATGATCCGGTTCTTGCGTTCTATGCCCTGCAATCTTCAAACCAACGAAAAATTACCTCTAAGCCATTTAAAATGACGATCAAATGCATAACCGCCTCTCTCCACCATATGTGAAGTACAAAACCGCCTTTTATTATACTTGAATATTAAAATCGTATTTTTCGATTGCTGAACAATTTGACTTTGTGGAGAGAGGCGGTTATGCGTCCCTTATACGATCCTATACCGTTCATCCGATTGCGATAAAACTTTGGTGATTTTTTGTGTGGACGCCAACAAAGGTTTCTTAATTATCTATCTATCTATATGTACATATAAAAATGAATGTTTATTTGTCCTGTGTTCGATCCTTTACCGTTCATCCGATGTTGCCACGCATCCCAATGATTAAGAAAGATAGCCCATTCGGATAAAAACGTCGGGCAGTTTCGCGTGTTGCAATGACCATCTTCAATGCACAGGGACAATTGCTACAAGTGTGTGGACTTAATCCATGCTTTTCACATGTACAGCTGTATGTGGCCTGCTCACGCGTTGTAAACCCATCTGATTTATTCGCATACGCATCAAACAGAAAAAAGAAAAATATTTTTGTATCCAAAAGGAATTCAATGAATACAATTAAAACACATTCTTTCTTTGTACACGCAAGGGCTAGTATTACATAAAATTGACTTCCACAAAGTTACCGCCGAATTCATTGAAAGTTTTGTGGATAATTCATGCTACATGTTTCCTAAGTTTTTTTTATAATAGCTCACTTCATTTCTTGTCTTGCTTACAATAACAGCTAAATCCTATTTATGAATCAAACCCCCTTAAGTTGGAGCGATGTGGGTCACGCGACGATTCCGGTGTCAAGCCATGAGGGTATCTCGTGACCGCCAGGCGTCGATCATCCCCGACAATGGCATTATGAAACCATCAGCCCCTATTATTACTTTGAGTGCTGTTGTAGCATCAATCAGTCAAGGGGGCAAAATCAATGGCGAAATTGGTTTTTTAGGCGTGCGAATTTTGAACAATTCGTTCCACCGCTTTCACATAGAGAGTCTTTATTATTATCATAAGTAAATAAATAAATCAGTTGATAATGTCCGCTGTGAGCGAAACCTGTCCTGATCTAATATATTTTATGTGGATTGACCGCCAGGTACGAGCAGATTTTTTCAGTCGATAAATCGATTCTGTTCTAAGGCATGGGTGTTTGTGTTGTTGAAGATCCCTTCCCACCTTCTCTTTCAGAAAAATTGACGCATTGCGGGGCGATAAATTAACCACTAGTCCTGTCCGAGTCCTCGTAACCTTTCAATCCCTACTCTCTTTAAAAAAATAGAGGTTGAGCAACTGATTAACAAGCAGTTCTCGTAGAAAAATACATGTTGAGATAAACTCTTTGAGGAGTCCATATGCTCCCAGTTGGGAGCGGAAATGGTAAAAAAAAGGTACTAAAATGTTTTATTATTTTTATTACAATGCCATTCCACCAAGTTTTGACACTGAAAGCCTTTATGGTGATAAATATATAAACATCAAAAAGTTAAGCAATTAAGTAACAAACAATTCTCGTAGAAGAACGTCTGTTGAGATAAACTTTGATGTCCACATGATCCACACTAGCAGACAGAAAAAAGTATTCAGCACTATAGCTAACAAATATCCCTCAAGATCAACTTCAATACAAATGTAGAAAAAACATCACAAACAACCCTGGCCAAAATATATTTTTTTAATACAAAATGCTAAATAACTTATTGTGTAACTATTCTTGACACACGTTTCGCCTCTTTCAGAAGCATCTTCAGACTTAATATCTACCACTTGCTATCTTACTTGTAACGTTAAAGTCATTAGAAGAATAATTATTGTTTGTTTGTTTCTATCCCCTCCCTGCTTCCCGCCCTTTTTTATAAAAGCCATGTGACCCGCGAATCCATTCAAATCTTGCAAGGATTGGCCTAATCTGTCTTTGAATTTTCCGCGCAGCTCATTGATGATCATTTTTTTGATGTTTCTAAATGGTCGCCAAAACTGGTTTATTTTAGTAGGTATATTAAAATGCAATTACCTCAACTTTTACGTTGTTACATTCCACCCTACAACTACTACAATCTACCCCTATGAAGGCAATCTCTCTCTGTTACACCCCTTTCGATTCGCAATGCCTAATTAACATTACTAGAAGGGTGTTGAATGTTTCATTTACCCCTCACCCATATTGAAATTCCGCGGTACTAAGCGTATCATATTGCCTCGTCCTAATTAAAGAGGAATATAATAGTATTTGGGAGGGGTCGGGTCATTGATAATTTATTAACTACTCTTTCATCGCATTTTAAATCCTATATTATTTTGTTATTCTCTCTAGAAAGCAAAACTAGAAGAAGCATACATATTATTTAAATGGTACAATATATTTTTTAGCCGTATCCGCTCCCAACTTGGAGCATATGGACTCCTCACGGAGTTTATCCAGGCATATTTTTTTTCTACGAGAACTGCTCATACCTCAGTTGCTCAACCTATCTTTTTCGAAGAGAGTAGGGATGGAAAGGATACGAAGACTAGGACAGGACTAGTAATTAGCTAGTCGCTGTCACTATGAATAGCTCGTTGGGTTCGGAAAGGTGGGAAGGGATTTAACAACACAAACACCCTTTGCATTCGAACAGAATCAGAAGATTTGTCGACTGAAAAAAACTAGAATCGAACCTGGGTGGTCCGTCGCGGAAACCAACGACGTTGACCACTGCACCACGGACCGGGATATGAATGTAAAACAAAGTTATATAACTAACTAACTAGCTTTTGACTATTCAGTTTAACAAGAAATATCAACTATAAAAAAAAGCTCATGTCATGAATGAAAGGACGTAGTGGGCTGAAAATAGTCACATATAATCAGATTTTGTGCAAAGAATAGTCACGAGTTTTGACATGTGACTTACCGGAACTAGAATTTTTTAGGACTCAATAGGAGTAAATATGAACTAATTCATTTCTACGACAACTGTTTGTAATTAATTCAGTCGTTCAGTCGTCAAAAACATTTCATTAGTTTGATGAGAGAAAGCATAGAAGGGATAAAGTAAGACTAAAAGATACGTCGTCATTTGGCTTGTTGGTCTTGCTATAGGATCGAATGGGCGAGTAGCAATTATAAGATCACAAATCATCCATGAATGTTTTTGAACAGAATTGATAAATCGACAGAAAAAAATTCTGCTCGATCTAGGATTCGAACGCGTGACGTTTGTCTTGGAAGCCCAACGACGGTAACCACTACACCACAAACCCAACTTAAATAGCAGCAAAAAATCCATCTTTATATCAAGGTTATTGAATTCGAATATTACATTTCATTTCCTACAATCCAACTTTCTTATCGCCTTTAACCCCCGAATTCAAAACTCGATGAATAAATTCAATACGCAAACAGTTTAACATTACATGGAAAGAATAAAAGATAAAAAATACGAATCCGGTGACGTCACACATTTTATTCAAAAAAAGAATGCACCAAATCTTCGGCCGCACAAGATGGCCGCTGGATGTTTTGTTCGTTTTGACGTTTCGTCCACGCAACCGTATCACATCATATGATCGACTATCACACGAGCATCACATTATCATTCTCATCAATAATTTGTGAATGGATTTAAAGTATTTAGAATATTAGAATTACATTGCATATGGATGTCACGTTTTGCAATTGCGCATTGGCTGTCAGTCACTTATAGAAGCCACGTGACCTGCCAATGATTTTGATGCAATAGTTCTGTTGTGTTGGATATTAATCCAACTTATAATACTATCTGTAACCATTATCTATGAATTTAATTCTAAGCACTTGCAATTTAAGAAAAAAACTATTGTACGTTATAGTAAAACCAGGGCTGTGGAGTCGGTAAAAAAAAGTTCGACTCCGACTCCAGCATTTACCAAAACCACGACTCCCACTCCGACTCCAACGATGACCAAAAACACGACTCCGACTAAAAAAGTTTAATATCGTCACTTTTTTTTTGCTTAATTTTCCTATTTATGTGTATTTAATGAAATATCTACCATACCAATCCGGCCAATAGCCAAATTTTACATATTATATGCAAAAATAAAAAGTTCAAACATTTCAAAATTTCCGACCCCGACTACGACTCCGGCCAAATCACCGCGACGACTCCGGCCAAAAAGCCCCGACTCCACGACTCCGACTCCACAGCCCTGGTAAAAACTACCAACATATAAGAAAATATGTAAAGATGTATACCCTAAAAGCAGACAATCGATTATTACCGAATTTTTGAAGGCTAAAACCACAAATATTCCAGAGTACTCCGATGATGAAAACTCATAAAAATAGATGTATATTTAAAATTTAAAATAACTTTGATTATTCCACGTATTGTGTAACTAACTGTGAGACGTGTTTCGCCTCTTTCAGAGGCATCTTCAGACTTACTATCGCAAAGTTTGCTTAAGTAATGAAGCAAGATAAATTCTAACACAATACGTGGAATAATCAAAGTTATTTTAAATTTTATATTAAAATGAACTTCCACAAAGTTACCGCCGAAACCATCGAAAATATAGAAAAAAAATAGATGTATATTTGTTTATTGAAAAAATAAAGTAAAATAAAAATCTTCGATATTTTTTTTGGAACGCCAAACTTAATTTTCCATGAACTTCAAACGTTGTATAACACGGATTTGTATTACACGACGTTTTAGTGGAACCATATAACCGTGTTTTACGAAAAATTCTTAGTCTCCAGCTGTGAAACCGATCTTAGAAATATAAACATGGCATCATGTCATCCCACATTTTATTCATTTCAGAAGTTGAACTGTGTTGTGTGGTGATTCGTATTTTCGATACTAAATTGAAAATACCCGATAATAATAAATACACGACCGTAAGTCAATAGATCCACAAAAGAAGATCAATATGAAAGTTTTTATTTATGGTAGCTTATTGGTGCTAACTAGAGACTCCAATTCGAGTATCGAGTACTCGATACTCGAGTATACTCGTCTATTTTTCAAGTACTCGATACTCGAGTAATTTGAAAAATACTGGAGTAATACTCGTTATATTTATAAATGAAGATTTAATTCCATATTTTATTTTGTTTTTTAAGCGCGGACAGAAAAACTAGATAGCACAATTTAATTGATTGTTAAGTTTTAAGCCGAAGTCCACAGCAACAGAGAGAGTTTTATCTACTGCTGGAATAAAAAAACAAAACTTCGAACCAAATTAAAATTTGATATTAATTCTCTATTATTTTTGAATTATATGTTTCATAAATTTAAATAAATATAAGAATGAACTAATATAAGCTTATTTATTTGTTTATCATCTATTGATAGACACAAATTTTAACAAATAATATATAGTTTTGTGCATCTGAAACTACTCGAGTATACTCGAGTACTCGAGTATTTCAAAATTTTACTACTCGATACTCGATTAGTTGAGATGTCAAGTAATTGGAGTCCCTAGTGCTAACCATTCACTTTGGTGAGAAATTAAGACGCACATACATATTACGTAAGTTGAAAACTGTCTATACTATCTTAATTTTCCATTTGTCAAAGTCATGTCGCTAACGACTAGGTGTCGTCTTTCAGCATTTTCAGCTAGCCATCCGTCCATCGGCCCGTAGTGCAGTGGTCAACGTTGTTGGCTTCCGTGTCGGACCGCCCATGTTCGAGTCCCGGTACGAACAGATTCAATCGATTAATCGTTTCTATTTGAAGGCAATGGGTGTTTGTGTTGTTTAATAATCCTTTCCCACCTTTCCGATCAACAAAAAAAAGCGACAAGAGTGATTAGCATATGGCCGGTCATCCCGGCGTCCCGTAGCTCCCCTGAGTACATTCTATAAATGGTCATAAAAGGCCTTCCGGGGCGACGGGATCCATCAGGTTGATAAAAGAGGCATGCAGGATTCAGGCTCCTCTGGGGCATCCGCAGCACATGTCCAAGCCAGTTCTATCGTCGCCTTTTTATTTTGGACGTAATAAGGGGCTGGTCTGTCCGCTCTCTTACCCCCGTGTTCATGACAAAGAAAAACCACCGTACACCTAATTTTCGCCGCAGGCATCTGTTTTTGAAGCACAGTATACGGTTACCCTGTGCTTTCGTAATGTGCCATGACAACAGTAAAGCAGCACAGTCAGTATGCATGCGTTGAATAAGTGGCACTTGGTTCTGACCGAGAACCACCGTGAGTCCCAGACTTTCCGCATTGAATTGAAGGTTGCTCCGGCTATTCCTAATCGGATTGAGAGCTCTTTACGCGGGTTGCCATCTCCCGTGATGTTAACTTTCAGATACCTAAAGCCATCGAATCTCTCGATTTCTTGTCCCACACTCATCAGAGAGTAGTCTGGGTCTGGACAGGCGCTGTTCCAGAGCAAAGTGGTTTTACTCGCATTGACTTTGAGGCCAACGCGATACGAGTTGCTCCGCTGTATATTCATTGTTTCATGAGTTACCTACGTACACAAAGTAAAATTGCCAAACGGTTCAAATTTGATATTTAAATTCCATCAAGCGCCGTCAGTCAAAAGCCCCAATCATAAATATGGATTATACAAGTTGTTTTCTACAGTTAGATAGTCAGATATTCAAATAATACCTTTATGTATTGCATTACATAAATGTGATTGACCAAGTCACATAAAATTTGTCCTCTTTCTTACATAAAGATGAAATAGCGGGGAAAATTTTACATTTCCACACATCTGAATCAGTCGTCACGACCAACAAACAAAGTGTAAGCCGGCCGCAATAAAAAGATTCTTGGGCAAATAAATATTATCCAATAGGACAGAAGTAATAATCATTGGAAAGCTGCCGGTATTGGGTTATCAGAATCGTGCACCCTGAACACTGAAACAGTCAGCTAATTTTATCAATGTGACAATGATAAATTTCCAAACGTTTCCTCCGTAACAGAAATATTATAAAGCTACGAAACGAACTTTTTTTTGAGTAATCCGTTCGTTCCCAATGGTGTACTGTCAAAATGAAAATAAAGGATTATCTAAACTTAAAAATGATGAAATAAATTTTTGTTCGTTTAGTGATACCAAACTGCACGGTTTTAACAAAATAAATAAACACGTGCGGGTAAAAAAATATATGGAGCAAATTCATCAACTTTTAATGCTTGCGTCCTGATTTAAATGCTTCTCATCCTTACTCTTTGTTAAATTATATTATGAATTAGTATTAAAGTTGTTTTATTTATTTAAAACATGGCACCAAAGTTTTCAATCTAAAAAGTTAATTTTATGTTGGGATGTTTGATATATAATATAACAAAAAATATAAACCATACATTTTTCATGAAACTCTTACCTTCTATTAGATGAATTTCTATATCACCGAACATATCTCCGAGTTACAGAAGGTCTCACGGTGATTTAAAGTATTTATTCAATTATTTATAACATAAAGCGAAAAGAAATTTAAAAGAATATTTTTAGGAGAACTGACTGTAAGCCGGAACAAAGGTAAGAAAAAATGAATGGATTTTCTAAAGAACTTAACTATGATACAAGCCGCTCTTTCTTTCTATACCACGTAACAAGGATTGGATTAGGATCGGATGGGAAGAAGACAAGAAATCATGGACCGAAAAAAATTATACAAAATATCTCGATCCGGTGTTCGATTTCGTGACTTAGCAAGTTTCAGAAAGCTTTCACCACAAACTACAGCAGTGCTTGCCAAAATTTTTAATGCAGCGGCCCCCCTGAACTAAAAACATTTTTTTGAGGGCCCCCAGTTTGGGAAGCACTGAAATACAAGAACAAAATTTATTTATTTGAATTAAAATAGTATTAGTTCACTTCTATCTGTAAAATAATATTATAATATTTGGTCACATTTTTTGCACCATACCTTTTTGATTGCACCTGTATTCCTTTCGGTTGCAAGTTACTAGACGATCTGTTTCGACATCGATTCTTCATAACAACTTATTGCCACGGAAAATTGCATCTCTGTCGTTCATCTTAATGCCGGAGTTAATCCAAAAACGTTGCCTATCTTCAAAAACTGTTGACGCCACCACTGTGTTGACTCCAACTTACTGTGTTTCATTTTTAGCTGATTACCTAAGCCGAAATATATTTACGAAATACTTCGTGACTTGCATCGAAATTGGTTTATTTCAATAAGATCAGGGAAAGTAAAATGGGAAAAAACCCTACACAACGATGGTTCGTGATCTGTGAAATGCGGTTTCGATTGTGTTTCTTTGTCGGCTTGCAACTTGTCGACAACTTACTTTGAAAAGGTTCTAATTGCTCTTGACATTGTTTTCAGATATTAAGGTTTGAAGTTTCGATTGATTAAAATTCACTTGTAACAATGAGCAAGTAAAAATGTTTCAAATTACTTATTTTAATTATCTTAAAGATCCAATGATGGAAATAATTATGAAAATCTTAGAACTATATCAAATAAATTTAGTGAAAAATTTGATCAGATGCAGTGAAACTCCGGAATTCTGCTCACTCCATTATTCAACAATAGATAATTCTGAAATTCACATAAATACATATGATAGAATGCGGTAAATACAAGCTTTTTCGACCAAAAGGTCATTTTAGGCAAAAATGTCAATTAGAACATTTACAAAGTAAGGTATCGCTGTGGCAAAATCCATTCATGTTTGGTGCAATTTATCGCTTTGCAAAGAGCGATAAGCAAGCTCAAGCTGCGATAAAATATATCGTAAGAATGTATGAAATTCATAACTAGCTGAGCGTGCCCCTTTCGTGTCTATCCAAATCAAACCTAACATTGGCAGAGCAACTTGTGACGAGGTATTGCCGTTGCGATGGAATCGAATAAAACGTGCAAAAACAGTGACAATGCAATTGAAATATTATTTATTTCAAATTAAGAACGCGATCCACCTCTCGTCATATTTTTTTCATAAATCGTGAACATTCGTTCTTCCAAGGGTTTAACCTTTGGAAGAACAAACAAATCATTAAATATAAAATTTTAAATAACTTTGATTAAGAAGTGGCGAGGCGAGTTATTACATTACATTATTTCCAATTAAAAGGTTAAACCCAACCCCACCTGATTGATTGCATCTCATTACTTTATATTTTGTAATGCTAACATCATTAGTAGTATAATTATTTGTTTGCTTTGCTTTGATTCTATAACCCCCTCCTTGCTTCCCGTAAAAAGGAAAAATCTCAAACTCCATTTTGTAATTTTATCATTTCAAAATACTAGAATCAATCTTGCTTCATTACTTTAGCAAACTTTGCGATAGTAAGTCAAAAAATGCATCTGAAAGAGGCGAAACACGTGTCACAACTAGTAGCACAATACGTGGAATAATCAAAGTTAATTAAAAAATATATATTAGTGACTATGCAATTTAAATATTATTTATTTCAAATTAAGAACGCGAACCACCTCTCGTCATAAAAATACGCGGTAAAAAAATCGGCGTGCGAAATAAAAAGGGCGATCAAAAGTCATGCCAAAATAAGAACGATGCATAATTAATAGGTGAATAATCGTATCAACATCGCTGAACTACTAAATTTCAAGTTGAAGTAACACATTTTTTAGAAAGTTCTCAGCAACGCAAATCTTGTTTTGGCACTCCTGAAAAATACTTTTTGCTTCTGGCCGAGCGACAAACCTTTGATCAAACGTTTTTTTGGATTCTTCTTTCGACGGTCCGTATTAAACGGAATATTTGTACTTGATTTGTGTTTTACTGCGATGAACTTTTACTACGCTCATAACTGAGTACATAGATATTTTCTGCTTGATGAACTTCAGACTGATTCAAACCAAAACAGTATAACATTTGAGTCGCCACTCGCCAGTCGCAAGGGCTGTTCGACTGATGGATGCACTGCCTGTTGATGTGGACATCGTCGGCAGTGAATTGAATCTCTGTTTATATTTTTTTTCTTTTTATGTAACTAATATGTTTCTGTTCTGTTTCATACATTTGTTTATTCATTTTTTTTTTAATTTTGTGTAACATGTTTTGTGATATTTTTATTAATTTGTCAAATGCATGGCGCATTGGCGTCAGCTGTATTGCCATGTATTTTATTTTATTTTTTACAATAAATAAATCATATATGGATTTTAACCATTTGAATTTTTTACTTTTTCATCAGTTACAGTTTTATCGTTAAGGACCTTGGTTTCGTCTTTCAACATCTTCAGACATTTCAAGAGCACGAATGAACTTGAACTGACAACTGACTTTACATATAAATATAAGTCCTCAATTTTTAAATTAATATTTCAGTCTGAATTTGTAATTTTATAATAGTTGATTTTTTGTAAAATAAATTTAAAAAATCACTTTACAAACATTTTAATAATAAAACACCGACAGAAATAGCATTCAAACTTCTGACATCTATCATGTAGGTATGTATTTCATAATTGAGCTTAAAGCTCATCAAGGATGATAAACAGGGCTGTGGAGTCTTACTCGGAGTAGGAAATTTTAAAAAGTTTGAAGTTTTTATTTATGCATAAATGTGTAAAATATGGCTTTTGGCCGAATTGGTTGTTTGGTATTTAATTGAATACTAGTAAATGCTGGAGTCGGAGTCCAAGTCTTATTAGCAGTGGCAGCTGGCGACAGAGTATTAGGGAGTACAAAACCAGATTCAACTATTTTTCCGTACTACGGACAGCCAAAAATTCATAAGACTGGCACTCCGTTGGAATTGCGAACATCTGAATTGAAAATCCATGTAATAGAAGTGTTTTAAAATCCAACGAATAGGAAAGAACTCTTGCAAAAATAGTTGAATCTTTTTTTGTACTCTCTAATACTCACCAGCCGCCACTGCTTATTAGTCTCTATCGATTCGATTTGGATTGGATACTCGATTTTGTAGGAGAAGAGAGTTTAAATTTTCTCCATTTTGTATATCTGCATGCATGAAGTGCTTCGTCGTCTGCAATCCCATCAGAAGGAGAACAAATCTTTAAGGGATTAACGTATCAAGACGCCCTAATTTTAGCGTCGATTTTCTTGACTATCAATGGTGTTGATGCCAGTAATTATACCACGTAAATTTCTTTCCATTTAAATATCAACGTGTCCATTGCATTGATAATCAGGCCAGTTTGCAAACAAGACTGGTTGGCACAAAAACCTGATTGGATTGCACAAGATTTTGCGGCGTCATTTACCCGAGTGAAACATTTCAATTTCCATAATAATCGCATGAAAACACGCATTTCTTTCTTTAATAATATTTCGTAAAGACGACAATGGAATGACGACCATCTGCCGTCGCATCGATTCCAATATGGCGGTTTTACGTAATTCAGAATGCACAAACGAAACAGTTTTTAAATTCTTAACAATTCGACGTAAGTATAATATTAATGTGAAGAATTTTGCTGCCTTGACATATGAAACTCTTTCGAAATTTATTTTGAAATTATTCATTACCATTTTATGTTATATAACAAAACAATGGTGTACCGACAAGGGCAAGCAAAAACCGAAACAAATCGATCGTTATTTTTCATAAACTTTGATCAATCACTCAATCAGGGTTGCCATCTGTCCCGGTCAACTGTCTAGTCCAAAATCCCGGCTGAATCTCAAACTCACCAATCTTATGTATGTATGTATGTCTGTGGGTATGTAATTCTTTGGGAATGATATAACATTAAATAATTATTGTTCGCTTAGTCCGAGCGAAGCCGGGTAGCAATACTAGAAATACCGAAACGGCGTATGAATGTATGTCTGTGGGTCTGTAATTCTTTGGGAATGGTAAAACATTAAATAATTATTGGTCGCTTAGTCCGAGCGAAGCCGGGTAGCAATACTAGTACAATATAAAAAATCTTTTGCACATGACTTCGTGACACGCAATACACATTGCGTTTATCTTTCGTTGTCCTTCTACTATCATAATCCCGAGCTGATAATTTGAACTTACAATGAAGACAATTTAATAAACAGTTTAAAAGATTCATATGTACATAAAATGAATTTGTTTTGTACAAGGTTGGTAGGAGTATACATGCGGTAAAACTTAACACCCTTGCCACCCATCCCTTCCATCACAAAGAGAGACGACTAGCGAGAGTCGATTAGCAAACAACTTGTCCTATCCGAGTCCTCATATCTTTTCCATCCCATTTTTTTTAACCATGTCCAACTTGGAGCATATGGACTCCTCACGGAGTATATCTCATCAATATTTTTCTACGAGAACTGCTTGTTACTCAGTTGCTCAACCTCTCTTTTTTCGAAGAGAGTATGGATGGAAGGGTACGAGGACTAGGACAGGACTAGTGATTAGTTCATCGCTGTCACTATGCGTCGCTCTTTGGGATCGGAAAGGTGGGAAGGGATTTTCAACAACACAAACACCCATGCCTTTGAACAGATTTATCGACTGAAAAAATCTCGTACCGGGAATCGGACCCAGGCGATCCGGCACGCAAGCCAACGCCGTTGACACTGTGCCACCATACTCAATCTTCAAAAAATAGAGGTTGAGCAACTGAGTAACAAGCAGTTATCGTAGAAAAATATATGTTGAGATAAACTCCGTGAGGAGTCCATATGCTCAAAGTTGAGAGCGGACATGGTTAAAAAAAAAACTTAACAACAACATTCACTTTTTTAATAAGATAACAACTCTTGTAAGTTCTTTTTTTTAAATCGTATAACCTTGTTTGTCCTCTATTTTTCTTTTTCAAGTAAACGATAAAAAGAAGAGAAACACCTAACCCCCCCAACCCTCATATCAACAGTGATGGTAAACGAAAAATAAGTATTATATAAAACTTCGAAGGCTACATACAACATAGGACAAAATTATTATTTAATAGTTTTAGTCTAAAATGCCACAATGAAAAACACTGCAATCTTTTTTGTATTGTTTCATATTATTATTATTCGGAAGAGCTTTTGTTATTTCTTACTTTCAAATTTCTACTTTATGAAACGTGGTCATAAAACCATTGTAAACCTTATTGCCAGACGTGTCCCTTTTAAGGATTTAACCGTTAATACAGCCAGCTTAAACATAGTAATAACACTCTAAAGTTGTCAGTAATGCTTTTTTGCTGGCAAAAATAAAAACATATTCATAGATTAACAACCTTTTATTTCAAAAGAATAAATCAGTTTTTTTTTACCGGGCAGAGCGATTTGTTGAGACCACCGAATATCCAGCTGTAGTCTAAACTCTAAAATACGGAGGTTTTTAGTCTCCATCCATTCGGATTTTCATGTCTTTAGAAGTTTCTTTGAATATTAATTGAGAAGTCGATAAAGGAACCGACGAAAGAGTCCAGAAAAACCATGAGACTTATTTAAAAATTAAGATATTTTTTTTTACCTAAGAATATTGTTGTGAGTATAAGTCTATGTAATAGTGATCTAGGAAGGGTATCAAACATTATGTCGTTATTGAATTTCGAACAGAATAATAGAAATAAAAGCACATACATATTTATATATATTTTTTTTTTTAATAATAAAAAAAATTTGGCATTACAGCTTACGCCAATGCGCCAAATATTCTTAATTGTGAAAGTCGATGATAAATAATAAATCAGTTGTGCACAAAATCAACGATCAGTAACATACACCCAGCCCAAGATCTCTTTTTCAATTGAAAAAAATCCAACCTTGCCGAGAATTGTACTCGGGTCCCCTGATCGTTAGGACAAAGCTCTTGCCACTAGACCACAGGGACCGAGCCTTATCAACTTAGATTTATTAAAATCAGTTGATAATGCTTGTTATGAGCGAAACCGGTCCAGATCTTAAGAAATCTAATGTGGAATAAGTACTAAAGATATGTCATTATTTTTACTATAATGCCATTCCAAGTATTGACAGTGAACACCTTAAAAGTGAGTTGACAGAATCTTTAGTCAGACACAGTGCTGTGGAGTGATTTAAAAAAACACGACTCCGACTAAAAAAGGGTTAATTTCTTCATGCCTTATCTTAACATTCATATTTATGTTCAATAAAATATCAACCAATCAATTATGCCAATAGCAAATATTATATGCAAATATTATATGCAAATATAGAACGTTCAAACTTTTCAAAATTTCCGATTCCAATTACGACTCCGACTCCACACACCTGGTTAGATAGGACTTCACTTGAAAACATGCAGAAAAGGGATATATGTACGTAACTAACTGAAAGTCCAATTCTAAGTCAAGGAAGATAAGAAAAACAGTATAGACACCTTTTTGTTGTCACTGGAGGTCTGCACGGGCCGAAATTTTTAAATTATACCATCCCGATACCGAAAATCTCCGACCCGAGCTCGAGCTCATTCCCGAATATCTTACCCGAACCCGACAGTTTTTTCAACTTTTCAACAAAATTTAAAATACATAGTTTAATATCAAATTATAATATGTATGTAATTTAGCAGGGCTGTGGAGTCGGAGTCGTCGCGGCGTTTTGGCCGGAGTCGTACTCAGAGTCGGAAATTTTGAAATGGTTGAACTTTTTATTTTTGCATTTAATATGTAAAATTTGGCTTTTGGCCGCATTGATAGGGTTGATTTCACATAATAGGAAATTTAGGAGAAAAAAGTGACGATATTAACCTTTTTTTAGTCGGAGTCGTGTTTTTCGTCAATGTCGGAGTCGGAGTCGTGGTTTTGGATAAATGCTGGATTCGGACTTTTTTTCACCGACTCCACAGCCCTGTAATTTAGACATACAATAATGGCGTATACATCCGGAATAATCGGATTTATGTTTTATTTTTTGCGTACCCAGGCCCGAGCCTGGCCCGGGTTCGTAGGGTTGCCAACCATCCCAGATTGGCCGAGATCTTCTCGAAAATAGTGTCGAAGTCCCGGTTGTATATCAAAAAATGTCTTTCTGTCCCGGAATTGGACAGGAAATTATCGACCAATATCACATACACCCAAAAAAAATATATCGTTTTATGCCATATGTCCCGGATTTTTTTCAGAAAAAGTTGGCAACCCTATCCAGGGGCCGGGTCGGGCTTGCAGGCTTACCCGAGCCCGTGCATACCTCTAGTTGTCACCTACAGCCAACTGCGCAATATAGTTTTCGACAAGAATAATCCTGCAACCAGTGGATATTCTTACATGTAAAATACATATTGTATACAATATGTAAATATTATATTCCTCGTTATCATTTTTTTTATGTGGTTCAAGTTTAAGATATCCTGTAAAAGTAAACAATTCCTTATCTACCCACCAGTTTATCAATCATAACCGCATTATATTTTAACGGTATCATCTTAACACACACGTGTGAGTTATATCCCACCACTGAAAATGCTCGATAAGGTTTTTATCACACATGGTCTGAATATATGTAGAGATAGAGAGAGCTGAGTTATCCATTTTTTTGGGTCGCGCATGGGAATAATTAGAAGATGTCAAAGTTTACAATTATCACAGTACATATGATATTCATTAGTCTAATGAGTACTCTAATTGAACATCTTCAGTGGCGGATTAGACACTTAGGACTTGGAAGGCCCCGGGCTCAATATTATTTTGGTTTGGAGGACCTTTTTTTCGAATAATATAAAAGCGTCACAAAATTTATTCATGATCAGACTTATCACCTGTGCTGGGCTGTGGAGTCGTTAAAAAAAGTTCGACTCCGACTCCAACATTGACGAAAAACGACTCTGACTAAAAAACGTTTTTTCTTTTACATACATACATCTAATATCTATAATAAATAAATACATTTTTTAAACCATCCATATGCGTTGCTTACGCGAGCCACAGGTTCAGAATCTTACATACAATTGCACGTAATAGAAAAAACATCTGGAGAACAAATATTTTTGGACACATCTCACAGTGTTACCCAGGACCAATTTACAAAGATAACGATCCTAGAAAAACTGTCATGTTTCCAAGAAATTAGGAGCCCTGTGTTCCTTTTTTGTAGACAGGATTATTAATTATAATTATTTTATTATACAGTGAAACCCCGATTCTACGTTTTTCAAGGGACCATAAAAATAAACGATAAATGCGGGACACTACTAATGCGGGTGTTTAAAATATGAAGAAAACAATAGTTATTGATAATACTTTCTTATTACATTAATTATTTTTAAAAAAATCTTAAAACTTCGGTGCTTTTTTGTAGTTTGGCACTTCAGTAACAAAGACCGTTAAAATTCACAATTATTTCAGATTCATTCAAATCCTTTTTCGAAGGCCAATGCTCTGTTAATGTCATTCCAGGTTCATTATAACGTTTTCGCCATCTTCTTCTATAGAAGACAAAAATGCTTATTTAAGTGAGTCATCACTGGAAACATGACCATGAATCGTAAGCAATTGCACTCTTGCAGAAGTCGGTATGCTCTCTCCTGTAACATGTGAGCCGGGTTTGTCAACGTCGTTCTGTTCGATTGCGGTGGTTGCGGTTTCGATGCACACTACAGACTCTTCATTTATTAATTTCTCAATCGAACTACAGATTTATGTTCGATCGCGTGGCCATCTTTGTCGTCTTATCAAAACTTATAAACGTATTGCAAGATTAGTTTACCGCTAACAATGTAGCTGCGCGGAAAAATGAAAGAAAGGCCGAGCAAGCCAATCCAACAAATGCACGGAATAGTTTCAATAATTTTTCCAACATAAACATGTCATAATTCATGTAAATATATATTATCTTCATTTTGCTTTACATAATTGAAATTATTTATAAAACCTATTTTTCATGAGATCAGGACCGGTTTCGACCATCGCGTCCAGAATAAAGATAAGCGGGGCATGCTGAGAGCGTCTAGCTAACCACAAGTCATGTCCTATCCTTATCCTTTCTATCCCTACCCTCATCAAACTGAATAGAAGTAAAGTGACAGAGTAACAAGCAGTTCCCGTGGAAATAAATATTAATTTAAAGTTAAAAAATCATAAAATATTTATGATTAGGGTCGTTAAATTCTTTCACTGTTGGAGTGCGCCGAAACGAATTACATCATCATTCTGATCGATCAATTTACTACATGTATGAAACTAGTAGAATTTTAAAAATATATGTACCAGTGGCGGCTGGTGACAGAGTATTAGGGAGTACAAAAAAAGAAACAACCATTTTTGCAAGAGTTCTTTCCTATTCATTGGATTTTAATACATTTCTATAACATGGACTTTCAATTCAGATGTTCGCAATGCCAACGGATTGCCAGTCTTATGAATTTTTGGCTGTCCGTAGTACGAAAAAATAGTTGAATCTCTTGAATCTGTCGCCAGCCGCCACTGATATGTACATATGTATTTGTCACAGTTGCTAATGAATTAAAAATGTAGATAACTAACTGACAAAAGGGTCAATCGAGCTTAACCCGACTTAACAATTATGTTTATATCACAAAGCTGAAAGAGAGATTAGGTTATTTCCTTAGTGCCACTTCTGCGTACAGTTATTACAAGTATGAATGTATACTCATAAATTAAAAATTGACTCAATCGATAATTGTTGTTTTTTTTTCTATCACGTGGCACACGCGATCGATCGAACAACGACGATTGTGGAAAATAATTTGTATCATTTGCAATAGATGTTTAATTAAATCAGAAAATTAGCTAATACGATTAGAATGAATTCATTAATCAACATAAAGCGCATAAAAAATGGCATCGTAATTTTTTAGCTGCTCGTTTAATTATTTCCTGAACCGAATTCCTGTTATGCAGCTTTCACTTCAACGTGTTTATAATATATAATATTTTTTTTAATCCGACGGATAATGTTAAGGCTATCACTGATCATAGTCAATGATATAATCTCCAGTTCCATTTGAAATTAAAAAAAACAAATGAATTTGATATAATTTCTATTTTTTAACTACTCATGTCTTCTTTCAATTGCACCTTATTCAAACATTGACGCCAGTATGAAGAAGAATACGAGAAGTCTAACTTTGTTCACTCATAAACGTTGAGAGGATTCCATTCATATTACATACTCACCATCGGGGACGGTTCTTGCAATGGTGCAATGGTGCACTGTCCCCCCATTTAATTTCAAAATAAATATATCAATTTACCTATTCAGAATTTCGTGCGTGTTCCCATAAAAAAAAGCTTAAAACAGTCCAAGATTCCAATAGAGTAAAAAATTGAAATTATAGTAAATATATGTTAAACAAGCATTTAAGTGGAAGAGGCATCAATCATAGCCGTACAAAATCTTTCTTCCTATACAATACCGCCAAAATCTATACAAAAGTTAGGGATGTCACAGCACTAGTAATTCAAAAGAAATGAATGAAAAAATTCATAAATATGCAGTTCAATGATCAAGTAATTGCCTTACGACAGCTTTCGCGACGCGAACTATCGAGCGTGCATGAGAGATATTATAATGATATGCAGGAACCCTTATTTTGCCTCGAGGGAAATCTCTCGATCTCACCGAAATATTGATAGTTGAGGTAATTTATCATTATTAAAGCTTATCTAGAGATGGCATTACTGGTATTCGTATTGAAATCGTACGTCACATGCCACTGAAAGGTTAAATGAAACTGTCGATACTGCAAGACGACCACCTGACGACTATAACGATGAACATTTTTGAAAGGTGCAAAACATAATATGATACTAAACTTATCCGTGTAAAATAATATTGAACATTAATTCATATTAGTATTTTTGATATAGCATGACAATACGTAACGCGAGAATAGTGAGAGCAATAATTACGAAATCGCCAGTAAAGTATCTTCATGATAATGATAATAATAAATATTGTTATTTGCAATGACTGGTGTTAATTATCTATTAAAATTGTTTTTTATTTAGTGTCGGGTGACCACGCAGAACATAGTAATGTAATATAGACATCAAAGTGCAACACTAAAACAAACTTTTTTTTACCGTGTCCGCTCCCAACTGGGAGTTCGTCTAAGCCAGTCATACTCAACCTTTTTTTCCTCCGGGCCGCATTCTAATTTTTGCTTTGCCGCGTGGGCCGCAACATATTTATAGTTAACTGTAAATATACTTGGTACTCGTATAACACGGTTTTATACAACACGGGTGTATAAATTGTGACATATTTTTATACAACAGGCTTTATATAACACGTTTTGCGAGGCCCAAGTGTATACATTTATGTATTCATGTATTTTTCAAAGTAAAAAATATCAATGAACAACAAAACAAATAAAAAGTACACAAAATCTTAAATCGTGTACTTAAAAATAAATGTGAATTTTGAGATTAAGTCAAACTGTTTACTATCTTCGTCAAATCAGGTTCCTGATTACTACAGGCTACTCTACATCATCAAGGTGAGAATCAGTAAGCCGATTTCTATATATGTACGCTCTTACCCCGTGTCTTAGGTAAGCGACGCGAACCGGCAAGAGAATTTAGGCGAATCCAGTCAATTTAAAACGTAGTTGATCAAAGGTCTTATGTGCCATCGCTCGGCCAGACGCAATTAACGCTCTGGTGAGCTTGGACCGTTTCATATTTTCAAGCGATTCGCGGGCGCCATGAGTGCGCACTTGAGGCGACTTGCGATATATGCCGTCCTGACCGGATCGCTTCGCTTACATATGACACTTGCATGGGCGAGGACCGTTTGATATTTTAAAACTCTGCCGCTTTCAAAGCCGCGCCGGATCGCCTCGCCCAGATTCGCCCAGCTAAGACGACCCGTTAGCATATTTCATTTTAGAATATGACGATTCACAGAGATTCGTAGATGAGAATAATGTGAGCAGAAGCTGGGCACATTTTTTGTATTTTTCGGCTATTAGTTTCCAAAATTACTGCCTCTTTTCTTTAAAATAATTTTCAATAATAATAAAAAAATATTTGAAGACTAATTATTTTGGGCCGCAAATAAGAGCTGATTGGGCCGCAGGTTGAGTATGGCTGGTCTAAACATAGGTTTTACTACGAGACTGCTTGTTACTCAGTTGCTCAAACTCTTTTTTTCGAAGAGAGTAGAGATGGAAAGGATACGAGGAGTAGGTAAAGACTAGTTGTTAGCTAATCGCTGTCACTATGCGTCGCTCTTTGGGATCGAATAGGTGAGAGAGGATTTTTAACATCACAGACACCCATTTCCTCCTAAGCAGGAAAATATATTTTTTTTTAAGCGCTGACCCTATGCCCAGACAGAGCAGACATGGCAAAGTGTAAGCCCTGATAGCGGCGTAGCGTGCAGCGCAGCGGGAAAAACACGTCCTACACAAATACTGGAGGCGTACGTGGGAGGCCAGTCAGTTACACTGAGGTCACCTGCATTTGTGTAGCATGTGTTGTTGGTGCGCTTCCACTCAGGCCATACACTAAGAATAAATCATCCATCAGCGCAGGGAACTGAGAAGAATAATAATCGACAAAATAGATTTACCAATTGCCAAACAATTGCTGATTACGAACGTTTTATAATATTGAAAAGAAACCTTCCAAATTCAAATTTGTTCAATCGAATTATTTTTGTAATCCGTGCGCTCACATTTAACTTTCGATAGTATGTTTCAAAATCATGGTCACACAATGATTCGCCATCTTCCGTTCGGCTTTCGCGATTTCTTACGAAATTAAAATTACACTTGCATTATGTATTTCATTTCATTCCGAACGTGAGTATTCATTTTTCAAATGAAATAGTCATATTGTGATTACTTTCCGATTTCCATAGCAACATTATTGCCGCTTGTTACATACGCTTATGCGCATGCGCAGATACCATTCCAGAGACTAACTCTCTTTTCAAAGAATTCTTTTTTACACCGTTCTATTTCTGCGATTCAAATTTAACTACATACATTTCCGTTACGCCAATACAGTTTATAGTTTATCAAATGATCATGAAAGAGAATGATGATAATAATAATAATAATAATAATAATAATAATAATAAAAAACCAAAAACCCTGGTGATTAAGAAACAATAAAACTTCGAGGTGTCACTCGCGATGAGCGGAATCGGGTCTAATCTAAATACATACATATATTATACGTTGAAGAAGTAAGAAACAATTGTGCTTAATTTATTAATTAAACGATTTTAATTTGAATCGTTCGAATTTTATGCTTCGCCAACGATCTGGGTTTTACCTTTCGGCGTCGTCAGAAAGGACAAAAATCAAGGGAAAATTAAAAAATTCAAATTTGATATTGAAATTCCACCAATCACCTTCAGTTGAAATACTTATCATTTTAATAAAATATCATTTTTATTGAACTATTTTCCAATTCCAAAACGCTCATGATCATGAGCCTGCAGTGTTCTACGATCAACACTTTCTTGAGCAGTGGTTCTTAGCCCTGATTGGAACTAAGGGTGCGGGAGCAACATAAAAAGGATACTTATGATTAAAAATGGATTTTGTTTTGCATTTAATAAATTTCAATAAACCAAATATTTCGCAATTCAGTTTTATAAATAAAAACCAGGGCTGTGGAGTCGGAGTCGTGGAGTCGGAACTTTTTGGCCGGAGTCGGAATCGGAGTCGGAGTCGTCGCGGCGATTTGGCCGGAGTCGTACTCGGAGTCGGAAATTTTGAAAACTTTGAACTTTTAATTTTTGCATTTTATATGTCAAATTTGGCTGTTGGTCGCATTGGTAGGGTTGATATTTAATTGAATACACATAAATAGGAAAATTAGGGGAAAAAAGTGACGATATTAACCTTTTTTCAGTCGGAGTCGGAGTCGTATTTTTGGTCAATGTCGGAATCGGAGTCGTGGTTTTGGTAAATTCTGGAGTCGGAGTCGGAGTCGGACTTTTTTTCACCGACTCCACAGCCCTGATAAAAACTGTAAAAAGTTTCACTTTTCTATACAAATAACGCTGTGTCGCTGTTTATTTCATCAGTCAATAATGTTTGCAATTGCTAAACCGGTCCTGATCTTTATCAGAATAAATCATAGAAGTAATAGCACTAGAGCAATGATGCACAACCTGGGGCCCTCAATGACACTTCATGCGGCCCGCACCGACAAATATCAATCACATTTTTTCTTCAGAACTTCTAACTGACGATGAAAAACAATATAAAACAAACTAAAAATATCGATAATTTAATCAGTTTTACCGATGCGGCCCTCGAGATATCTCAGATTTGATAATGTAGCCATTCTCCCAAAAATGCTGTGCACCACTGCACTACATTGACTAGAGTAGGCACCTTAAAAGTGGCTAACGGAATAATGCGGAATACATTAAAATCCTAATGGCCATTCACTGCTAAATTGAGGCCTTCCCAGTGACCATTATTGCAATTTTTGCCATAAGGGCAATGACTCGGTGCGGACCTTGGCCACCCGCAAATACTTTCATATAAGTATTATCTATTCAATATGACTGACCTCACATAATAATTATTATCATTAATGAAACAAAACTTTCAATTTTTTGCAATAGATGTCTCTCATAAACGTTATAATTTAATAATAATTACTTGCAAACTGCCAATTCTCGACGAGGACACATTTTGAATACAGAAATTAGAGACAGTCCGAAATTTCATAGGCACATTTATACAGTTCTCTGATCAGGGCTGACTAAGTGCATAGTGTAAAACAAACTAAAATGTAAAATCCAAGTTCATATATGTATATTTAATTAAATCTATTCATATATGTATATTAAGAGGTGTGATAATTGCAGAAAATGATACAGGCAAAATGGTAGGAGGAAGACTACTAAGAAGATTGGCTAACAATCAGTAGTGGTAAAAAATTAAAGACATACAAATTGACAGAGAATTGCTTGAAGCGACAATCGATTCGCTTCGCGGGTTTCACCTTTCGGCATCTTTAGTTGAAACCCGGGTCGTTCGTGAAATAAAACGTATAAAAGAACAAAATTTAAACGATTCAGATCAAAATAAAAATCTTATACCACCGAAATACACTAAAGTAATTTTCGTGTGATTTTTAAACAAATGTTTTTCTTTAAGATAATGCTGACCTAATATACAGTCAATCCTGCTACAGCAATCGAGATATTGATTTTTATGACTTACTTTATCAAAAGAAAAGGGACGTACAGCTAGCTACTGATAAATATTCTTCGAATGCAAATATTAACGAAGGACATAATTTGCCTGATGACTGCAGCGCGAGCTCTAAAAAACCGCTTTATAGCAGAGGTTGCGGTAGGAGGGTTGACTGTATCAATTTTATTACATCTTTGATTAGATTTTTATAAAATGAGTTTCAATTGAACCTCCGATTTTAATACAAGGTGTAAATAATATAACGTGTAAAAAACCAATAACCTTCTATTTTTGAAATGGCATTGATAGGCATCAAACCCCGATCGTACTAAAAGCGTAAAAAAATACGATTCAAATTTTATGACATTTTGAATCGTTATAACATCACACGATAGCTGATTTTTGAATTTTCAAACTGAAACATGTTTCGTCATAAAAAGAAAACAAATTTGAATATTCAATTTTTTGTGATCATGATAGTTGATAGTAAAACATGTGACTATTTTAAAGAAAATAATGTTTAAAGTTCAAAGACCTTTCTATGCTGGAGACTATGGGAAACTTGACAAAAATCGAAAACATAGATATGGGATCTCATCTATGTTAAAGATTTGACCATTAAATATATGTAAATAATAAGAATTTAAAATAATGCGTAGTCATTCAGTGGGGTACACAACATTCAAAAACGTAACGGATTCACTGGAAGACGACGTTCGAAATTTAAATAATGTATTTGTACGCACTTGTGTATTTAAATCATTAATTAAAAAATGTTGCCACAATGAAAGGATTCATCAACTGTTTTCTTAAGGGTTTGATTAATACAAATATTAGACGGGACGTTTGATTTCAATAATCAATATACGTGGAGACCTATGATGGAAGTGACAAATATATAAATTGTTCAGTATAGACAATTTTTTAAATGTTTTTTCGATGTTTTTGAAATTTATGGTATCTATGAAGTCTTGTTTAGTGGTGATTTTCGCTCTACATATATGTATCTGATTTGCAAACATAGACACTTCTTAAAATATTACATTGGCTGTCAGGGTTTTATGGCCGGAGTCGGAGTCGTAGCAGCGTTTTGGCCGGAGTCATACTAGGAGTCGGAAATTTTGATCTTTTTATTTAAGGATGTAAATACGTCAAATTTGGCTATAGGCCGGATTGGTTGCTTGATATTTAATTGAATAGACATAAATAGCAAAGGTAGGAAAAGGGGTGACGAAATTAAGCTTTTTTTAGTCGGAGTCGTGTTATTGGCCAATGCTGGAGTCGGAGTCGTGTTCTTTTAAACGACTTCAAAGCTCTTATTTTCCACTTCTGCTCATCTATGTGAGCGTAGAAATTTCTTGATGCAAAGAATGACAGGGATTTGTGGCATACAAAAGAAAGAGTACTTTAAAGTGCAAATGGCCAAAATCTGACATAGGCATTTACTTATAGCATTGAGGTCTATATAATGTATAACCTAATCTGTGTCTTGAAAATATTGCTTTACTGTCATGTCGTAATTTTACAAGCTGGTAATAATACGCGATCAAGATCAAAAAAATGCCCAAAACCATGTGACATTATTTATGAACAATCATTAAATTAAAAGAATAAAAAACTAACGGAAAAAAACGTTGAAGGAATATATTTTATCATTTCGGATCGAGGCACCCGTTTCTTTTGCACGTCACTGCGAGCAGATCATTCGGACAAATTTTAAATGCAGTTCAATGTCTATCCAGACAAAATACAGACATTCCTTTCCAAACAAAGTCAAGTTTAAAGATTAAGTTTAAATAATAAATAGCACATCGGCCATGCATAAATTAGATATTCCCAATGGTTGACGATTGATGAGCTCTGGGCTGATTGCCACTAACAATGCTCAGTGTTGACTCCTGAAAGAAAGGATGCTTTTAGCCTACCTCTGGCTGATCTAGATTCAATTACTTGTATATTATGTCATTTCATATCTGGTTTATACAATTTTTGTTCATGTTTCTTTCCGAGAGGCAGTCCATCTCGACCAAGGGTTCTCATGTGCGGCCACGGTGGCCACCAGAAGATTTTGCTGCGGCCACCAACAGCTTAATAGTTAATATTGATATTTAATAAAGATGTGTTTTTACAAGCTTATTTTTCAACAATGACACTGAAAATTTTATATTTTGGATGCATTGTACATATTGTGCATTAAGAATTGCCAGTTCGCAAAAACTCAAATACATGCATGTTTAGGTATTTTTGACAAAAAAGAAGCTTGGTGCGGCCACCAGATATTTTCGTAAGACCGCTGATGTTCCTTATGCGGCCACAGTCAAATTTTACGTGAGAACCACTGATCTAGACGCACTTTATAACCATCAGCAGATATACAGGGAGAGTGCGTGTCTGTGTGTTGAATATTTTTTGAAACATATAATAAACATGCACGCTCTCTCTGCCAGCGTATCGTTCGCAAAAAGCATATTGAAAGACGCTTATAAGTGTTACGGTTTATATTTCACTATCCACTTTTTTATTTACGATTATTGTCCAAAAAAGGAAGATTAAACCAGGGCTGTGGAGTTGGGGCTTTTTGGCCGGAGTCGGAGTCGGAGTCGTCGTGGCGACTTGGCTGGAGTCGTACTCGGAGTAGGAAATTTTGAACTCTTTATTTTTGCATATAATATGTCAAATTTGGCTATTGGCAGGATTGGTAGGGTTGATATTAAATTGAATACACATCAATAGGAAAATAAGGCAAAAAAAAAGTGACGATATTCAACTTTTTTAGTCGGAGTCGTAGTCGTGTTTTTGGTAAATGCTGGAGTCGGAGTCGAACTTTTTTTAACTGACTCCACAGCCCTGGATTAAACAAGTGACTTTCTATCATAATATAAAAAATGATAATTCCACGTATTGTGTGACTATTAGTGACCCGTGTTTCGTCTTATCACACGGTTGCTTGAGTGATGACTTACCATCATAACCTTTTCAAATGCAACGCAATGAATCCATAATATCCAATACAATTGAAACGGAAAATGAAATAAATTTGCCAAAAGTATGGGGGTGTTGTACAGATTAAAAAAGCGTTTCGTAAAATTGTTTTTTAGCAGCGTTCAACCGATGGAATTTGTTCTATTGTAGATACTATTATTATGTTAAGGGTTGATTGACCCTTTGTAATAAATTGTATTCATTTAAATTTAAAGCAGAATAAAATTTAAAGTTCAAATCATTGAATTAAATCTTAAAAACAAACGCAGATGTTTTGTTACACAACAAAGGCTCGCATAAAAACGAAGAAAAGTGGAAAGTTGACAAAAAAACCCAACCTTTGTTCCTTTTTAGCTTATAGCAGGCATGGGCAACCTTTCCTAGGTCGGGGGCCGGATTGTCATTCCGTCTTCGAGTCAAGGGCCGGACCAAATTACTACACACAAGCTATATTTAATTCAATAAAACACGTTGCTACATCTTATATATTTTTTATTTATATAATGAACGACATAATATTAATATTACTGATTAAACAATTTTAGTGTGGCTGAGTGTGGAAGTAAGATTGGCCTTGTACTTGAATTACAAGACTCTCCATATTGGCGATGATATTGCTTAAAGATAATCGCATAGAATTTTCGAGATTTTCATTTGTTATCCTCGTTCGAATTTTTGATGAAGTGTGTTTCATCCTCGAAATAAACTGATCGCACGTATATGTGCTGCCGAAAATACAAATGATTTTTCATGCAAATGCGCGTACATTTGTATATTTTTCATCCACCAAATATCATTTATAAAAATCCGTCAAAGCAATGTTGTTAAATTGTGGTTTTAGCAATAAATCCCCCTAAAGCTCAATACGTTCCATCTGCAAATTTGCTGGTACATTTTGTACATCTGAATCTATCGGACGAGCAAATATAGCGAATGTGGAGTCTTTGTTTTGGAAGTCAGCAAGCCTTGTGTCATATTGCTCTATTAGTGCCTTCAGTTCAGCTCCATAATAATTACAGTCGCGCCAAAAGAAATCCGAAACAGCCGTTGAAGCCTTCAAATCTCACATGCTTTTTAAAATATGGCTATTAGTTTACTTTACAATCGGAAAGAAAAAAAAATGGAAATCGGTAAAGATTTCGAGGAAATTTTCGCAAATGAATAGAATTGTGAAGGTGCGCCGATTTCTATTGCCACGACTGTATATGTGTTCTTTGTATGAGCTGATAGACTAGGAAAATGGTTTTAAAAAAAAATCCTCCCTGGAACTATTAATTTCTTTTTCAATTATTTTGCCCAGATGTATAAGGGCCGGACAAAATAGCCCGGTGGGCCGGATCCGGCCCGCGGGCCGGTAGATGCCCATGTATGGCTTATAGCATGCAGCGCCCTTTGAGCTTCAGTAAGTAGGTAGTATAGGAAGGGTTTTGAGTCTTATTAGGACAGCACTATTTTCAGTCTACTGTTTTCTAATGCATGGGCTGTTTGAACTGTTTATTTTTTTTTCCTTCCTACTCCTCCAATCTTATAAACGGGGTGGTGCGAGACCGACTAGCTAACCACTAGTTCTGTTGTAGCTCGTAGCCTCATCCTTTCTATCCTTACCCTCATCGAACTAATTACTTATACATTCTATGGATTCGGCGGTAACTTTGTGGAAGTTAAAATAACTTTCTTTAATCCACGTATTGAGAACAATCAAAATCATTTTAAATTTTATATGCACTGATGACTGGTTGAGCGACTGAGTATCAAGCAGTTTTATAAAGCGGACCTTACCCTTCACATTGGGAACGGCCAGGGATGCTAAAATAAACCTGTGCTCGATAACACCATTGCACAAGCTCGCAAGCTTTTCTCGCAGAAAAAAAATGTTGAGACACCTTCAAAAGTAGAGCATATGCTCCACATTAGGGTAGGGCAAGGATATTTAAAAAGGGGAGGGTAAAAAATTATATTTTTTTTATAAATTATCTATATGAATATATTTTTTTTTGAAATCGATTTCGTAAGCACAAATTTTGTCCACTCTTTTTAAAAAAATGTCAACGGTGTGCTGTTGCGCCATCGAGGCCCATTTGGGAAACGCTGTGCTATACTGAATGTATGAATAGTAATGAGATCTTTGAAATCGGCGTCCAAGGTGCGTACAATAAAACCGGATTTTGCCATAAGCGAGTGTTGAACCCCGTACCATCGAGCGATCAAACCGATCGGCACCAATTTCTTATTGTTCTCATATAAGTACACACATAGATACAAAAAAGTAAATCTCGCCACTTAACATAAGGAGAAAGTATTTACGTAATATTTTTTTATTATCATCGAATGAAATCCGTATCACTGCAACTACTGTTACACTTGAAAAAGCTAGGTGGCAGTGTCACCTTTCAAAATTCTCAGACGTTGTTTAGCTGTCGGACTCTGAGGTCTAGTGACAAGAGCTTTGCCCTGGCGATCTGGTAGGTGTGGGTTCAAGTCCCAACAAGGTCAGATTCTTCAGTCGAATGATGGACAGCCATGTCTTCCGTTAAGATTTTTTTTAAATCGAAATTAAAATTTGACTTGACAATAGTTGTTACTTTCTTTTAAAAAACATGTCCGCTCTCAATGTGGAGCGTACGCACTCCTCAACATAAATAATTTTCTAAGAAAACAATTCGTTTATCAGTTGCTAAACTGTCTTTTTCAAAAAGAGTAGGTATTGAAAGGATACGAGGTCAGGACTACTGGCTGACTAATAACACTCGCTGAGCGCCGAGCTTTTTGGGGTCGGAAGGGTGGGAAAGGATTAGTACACTACACTAACAGCCATTGCGTTTCGAATGGTAATAATAGTGCACCACGTAGCGGGCATGATATAATTTGTAATATGGAATTTCCCATGTTGCCGATTTCTTCAAATTCTCAATATTGTTTTATATATTTTATTCATTGTATTAATAAATTCAACAAAATAAAAACTAACACAAAAAAAAACTTTAAATATATGTATATCTATTTTCATATTATTATTTTCACCTAAAAGTGCCACCGACAGCACGATTTCAATTATATATACAAGTACTTAAAAACGAAAAATAAAATATGGCTCGAACTCAACACGAGTGTAAATTCGTAAATAGCAAAATTACCAAAAATTCCGTCCATTAGTTTTCGAAAAATAATTTTTGCAAATGAAATGCGTAATATTGTTAAAACAAACATCTATTCATTTTATTTTATTATTTTACATTTGTAGTCCTAATCTTCCTAAAGTCCGGTCCGTGGCGCAGTGTCAACGTTGTTGCATGAGTGCCGGACCGCGCGGGCTAGATTCCCGGTACGAATTGATTTCAGTCGATAAATATGTGCAAAGGCATGGATGTTTGTGTTGTTGAAAATCCCTTCCCTCCTTTCCTATCCTAAAGAGCGACACATAATGACAGCGATTAGCTAATCACTAGTCCTGTCCTAGTCCTCGTATTCTTTCCATCCCTACTCTCTTCAAAAAAGAGAAGTTGAGCAACTGAATAACAAGCAGTTCTCGTAGAGAAACATATGTTGAGATAAAGTCCGCGAGGATTCCATATGCTCCAAGTTGGGAGCAGACATGGTTAAAAAAAAGACCTGATCTTAAATATGACTTCGAAATGATGAAAAATTGCAACATATTATTTTTAAAATATGTTCCTAGGTACATACATACCTACTCTCATTCGTAGAATATTCTACATCCGGGGTTTTATTTGGTATATTCACAACCACGTGTCAACTTTAACCGTCATTTAACTGCCCATATGCGAATTTACTCAATTTTCAAAAAACGTTAAGTCGGTTATTGGACGCGGCACCTATTACAACATCCGAAAGATTTATTGCTGTAATCCGGTGTACATAGTTTTAATACTTACTCCAAGTTATTTTATTATCTATTATTATTTTCAAAAGTAGAGCTAAAAATCGACGTAAGATGGGTCAATTTTGTGAGAGATATTTAAAAACAGGGCCGTCGCGAGGCATTTTACAGGCCCAGGTAAAATTTTATTTGAGGCCGTATTTATTTAAGAGTTAAATTCGATTTCTTAACCTCAGAAATTGTACAGCGCACATGCGTAAAGATATTTTCCGATATCCGCTCCCTTATTCGGAGCATATGGCCGCCACACGGTGCCTCCAAGATTCTCTATCTCCTGCCAACCTCCTAGCATCTTCCCAGGTCATCCCGGCGTCCCGTCGCTCCCCTGAGAACATCCTACGGATGGTCATCAGAGGCCTTCCGCGGCGTCGGGATCCATCAGGTTGATAGAAGAGGCAGGTAGGATTCAGGCTCTCCTGGGGCATCCGCAGCACATGTCCAAGCCAGGTCCATCGTCGTCTTTTAATTTTGGACGTAATAAGGGGCTGGTTTGTCCGCTCTCTTAACTCCGTGTTCCTGACAAAGGCAAACCACCGTACTCCTAATATTCGCCGCAAGCATCTGTTTTCGAAGCGTAAAGTTGCTACTCACAAAAGTGCTTTGATAAAGGGCAAGCATTTTTGAATTTAGGATTTCAACTGAAGGTGCTTGATGGAATTTCAATATCAAATTTGAATCGTTTGAATTTAGTACTTTTTCGTGAATTTCTTTTCAAGGGCACGAATGAACTTAAACTTCATACTAATTGAGAATTTTGACTGAATATGCTTGTATTAGGTCGAGCAGCTGAGTAACAAGCAGTTCTCACAGAAAAAAAGCATGTTGAGATAAACTCCAAACATGGTAAACAAAATGCTTGATGGTATTTCAATATCAAAAGTCAGTTGTCAACAGTTCATTCGTGCACTTGAAAAGCTTGAAGATGCTGAAAGGTGAAACCCGGCTCTTTATCGAAAAAAGTCATTACAAAATACAAACGATTCAAATCTTATGAGATAAGAGATGTTCAGCATGTTTATGAATCGCTCTTCTAATGTCATGTTATAAGGATTGATTGAAAAGAACAAAGACGACAATGACCACCGATTCATTTTTAATTTTATTTGAAGAAAAGGTGTGTTTTCACCACAATGAAAGACATTCTTTGAATTGCGTGGTATTTGTTTTTGGCGATTAGATAATAAAAATAAATAACTTATTTTATTGGATACTACTAATTTACACATATAAATAATACATGCATACTCAATTGAAGTATTTTTTGTCACCATCTTTAGCCATAGTTCATTATTTTACATTTTGAATTCAATTAAAGTCCATTTTTGTTGCTATTGGTTTATTTATGTTTTTGGATGATTCTTTTTTTGAAAAAAAAACATCTTGAGTTAATTAAGCTCATGGAAAAGTAAAAAATTCAACTGATTCAAATTAAATAAAGAAGTGTCAGAATATTGCTAAAAGGAAGGTGATATGAAAATAAACATTGCATAAGAGGAAATAATAAAATTCAAACATGATATGTATTAATTAATTCGATTCCTAAAAAAAAATAATGGCCCCTCTTTGGCTCTTTTATAGAAAACATAAGTTGTATAATGCACATGAAAATTCAATAAAGTTTTAACCTTTAAACGAGTGAATAGATATATGCCAGTGGTTCTCATGTACGGTCACCAGAGGATTTTGCTGCGGTCACCAACAGCTGGATAGTTAATATTGATATTTAATAAAAATGAATTTTTACAAGTTAATTTGTCAACAAATCCACTGAAAATGTAATATTTTGTATGCGTTATATTGTGCATCAAAAATTGTTAGTTCGCAAAAACTCAAACACATACATTCTTAGGTATTTTTGACAAAAAAGACTCAACATAAAAACTTGGTGCGGCCACCAGACATTTTCGTAGGCCTACTGATGTTCATACTGCGGCCACAGCCAAATTTTACGAGAGAACCACTGATATATACTGAATGTATTTTAGACACAATCTTGCTTTATTACTTATTACACTTTGTGATAGTTAGTCCGAAGATGTCTCTGAAAGAGTCGAAACACGTCACAATTAGTTAAAAGTTATTTTATATTGAATATAATTCATTCTATTGTATGAACCAAAAGTACTTCCATACTCCTTGATAGGAATGAAAAAAGTTCCATATGTTATCCAATTTGGTTGTTATTATAAAGAGGTATTTTAATTACTCAATAATATAAAGAAAATCGTCATTGGTATGACGGAAGCTTTGGTGGCGGGGTCAGCTAAAAATAAAGTTGATTACAATTTATTTTAGTATATTATATAATAGTGAAAAAAATATTACTCAAAATATAATATTCCTATGTACGGTAGTATCATCTCAATAAATAATTAAGTGTAGTATAAAATATATTATACAAAGATTAATGACATAAAACTGGGTATAAATATGGGTTTCCGAGAATTTTAAAAAAATCATATAATAGCATCTGTCAACAATTTTGTTCCAAGTATCCGCCGAATCCACCGATAAAAATAAAGTACACAGATAGTTCCACAGTAAATGATGTTCATGTAGTAGGTATATTGTGTAAATAATTATCTATTTAGGTACACAAATTATAACTACCTACTTCGAGTTTTTATTTTGAAAATCAGTTCAATAATTTAGGCACGTTTAGGTCCCTTTCTTTCAAAAGATTACAAATTATCAACGACAGTGAATGTTTCATAAGTAATTTAATAAAATAAATATTTTATTTCGTTTATTGAATACTTATTATTATGTAGGTTTTTAAAGTTCTAATTTAATTATTATTATTTAAAGTAAAATATGTTCATTTTACGTACTTCAAAAAACTGAAATATTTAAGCGTATATCGTACTTCGTGCGTGTTCATCGTCCGAACGTTTCCGAGCCCGCCCGAGGCTAACTTGCGATTGCTCTTCAGATTTATTTATTGTGAACAGCGTACATTTCAGTTTGCGAGAAAGCGTGGTACCGAGTGGTCGTGTGCTTCCAAACAGCAGCATAACAAATCCCAAACAAAAGCGAAAATTGTTTTATTTAGAAAGCAGTTTCTACATTTAACCGATTATACGACGAATTATCCAAACAAGCTGCGAGGGAAAAATACTCCATCGTACAAAACGCGCGTTGACGAAATAGGAAAAAGTGTAAGAATAAATATTTAAAAAAAAAACACATTTTGCCTTAACCGAATGAAAATAAGAGTGTAATACTTTGTGATTTAATAATGAATGTGATCTATTACCAATTATTGGATTTGAAGATTAATTGAATTTAGCTGGTTTCCGTGGTTTTAGTTCAGTAGCTAAAAACATAATTAGGAAACTATTATAGATTCAATCTTTTATTTATTATCATTTCTCTGTGACCGTGTCTCTCGAAGCGTTATTCGAAAGTAAAACTTGTGTGCAGTTTAATACGTGCTTCAGTGTATCTTTTATTTATTTTTGAAAAATATCTTATTTAAATCCTTCGACAATTCTGGAATTGATATCAATTGTACAACTATAATATCATCATGTCTACCGCCATTATGCAGCAGTCGGCCCTTTATGACTTTGGTGACTTATTAATGAAGGTAATTCAAATTTTATTATTTTATACTTGATTATTAATGTTAATCTGTTGATTGCTTTCGCAAATTATGACAGTGGTTGCGATTTATTAGCAATTAATTAATATGTTTTGATTTCACGCGTGTATATGAGAATTAAAAATTCTTCCGGGTATATTTAGATATCAAATGCCAAACACATTCAAATCAAATCGAAATTGCTCATTAGTTAATATTTACCATCATCGTCCATTGTTTAAATATTATTGTTGTACATTCGTTTTTCTAAACTGACGGTGGAATGAATTAATATTCCTTTCTAATAAATATGAATTAAGAATTCCCTTCTGAACTTAAGGACCGCTCAAATCAATCGATCATCCAAAGCTAAACAAACATCAGTGCTAAAATCTTAATAATCTTTCTTTACTGTATTATTTTTTTTACAAATTTCTCAGTGTTAAATCATCTGATTCTCGTATTTTTTTTTAACTTTTACGTTCGCAAACCTCCAAAAAGTGAGAAAGTTTATAAAAAAACATTACATTGGCAGTTTTTTTAAGAAAAAAATTTAAATACCCAGTTTTCGATGAATATATTAAATATTGGTTGCGTTTTTCCTGTATATTCCCGTTAGTGACTTGGGAAAAGAATATTCAGAACATTATGTAAAAAAATTTTAGATTATTAAAACTCAATTAAATCATAATTTGAATACCAAGTACAATTGCTATTATAAAGCAGAAATCCATCAGATCCAACTTGTATGTGGAAAGGCAATATTTTTATGAAACTGGGACCGCGCATATTATCAACCGAAAAAATAATGATTTATTTAAATAAATTTTTAGAAACGTAAAACGCAATTTTTTTCACTGTCAATGTGGACTGTATTCTTCGTTTGATCAGTTGATTTTACGAAAAGTTTTCAAAAAAATAATTAGTGTAGGTACTTTTACAACAATTAAATGTACGTCGTTTCGTTAATAACCAATATATTTTTATTACAAGTTGAGAAAAACATGTTGCATTGTAAGCTTTTCACTTGACATTTATGGAATAACACGACAGTAAAATACCACCGAAGTTTTGAATGCAAGGCGGACAATGGATCCGCTGTCATAAAAGCTTCAAAATTTATAACCGTTTTTGCGAACACTACCAAACGGACATCGTGATTTCGCTTCCAAAGATCTCAACTCGTTTGTGTAGGAGGCGAGGTACCACCTTGCCGCCACAAAAAACCGTCCTTTTTCATAAATGTTATTCAGGGTTACCAAACTATGTTATGTTTAACGTAGATGAGTTTCTAATGTGGTTTTTTTATACTGATTTTCGGATTCTTTTAAATGAAGTGGCTAGATATTAAATATTTATAAAAACTTCGTTGACTTTAATTATCAATAATTCGTGACAGTTAAGATTTCCGAATGATTATACAAATAGCACATAAAACTTATTCGACACATTTTATTTGATTAGATTAGATCTAGCTGTCTGGTATTTAACATATTTTACCAATCGTTTTCTTTTCACCATATACATATTTTACTTTGTTGCTTGTTTTTGTGATCGATAGTTGCTGGATAGTGCTCGTTTTATTAAATTCATTATACCGACTTTAATGTTTGGTAATGATCTTATTTTCTCAATTCTAGCATTTCGTGAAACTCATTAAATTTTTATACACTAATTTTTAATCATATTTTGGTAACCCTGCTACGCTACTTCACTTGCTGCCTGAGTTTTGTATTTTGTTGTGGGATCCCTACCCGCGACCTTTTACGAGCAGGTAGATATTTCCAACGAACTATTCATTTATATCCAATCCTGCAGGGCTTTATTTTCCCTATGCCTTTATCTCGAAGGTTATTCATTTTACAAAACGAGTACAAGTACTTCGTCAGGATCTCTGTAGAAAGTGGTTGAAGAGCTATATAATGTATTCCGCCCGTGAAGTTATCATTTGTTTTTCATGAATAATAAATTCTCCATCGTTCAGACGCCATCCACTCTATAAATCCTTATATTTTTTTAAATGCTACTTTTAATTATTTAAGACAATCAAACTTCAAATGTGTTATTGTATCAAATGTAAATTGGTTTTTACGATACCTACGTACAAAACGCAGTGAATACTTGCAAATAACTATATATCTCGTTTTACGTTCAAATATTTTTACCGTATCTGTCAAAATTTATCAAAGTATTTTTACCACGTTTGTAAAAGGAATCCTGAATATATTTATAAACGTTGTGATTTGCGAGTAAATTTTCGATGTATATATCTGGGGTGCTCTGTTAACCTTTTTTTTGTGTGGAAATAGGGACCCTTCGTGTAGTTAATTGTCTGTCTGCAGGTATATATCAATAGTCAGGTGTTCTTCTTTTATATATTTTCTTCATACACCAAGGCAATACTGTTATTTTTAGACAAGCGTATAATTCGCCCCTTGGCACCTCCTCCGTTTACCTACATAAATATTTTTAATTTTTAGACTTCATTACTTATTCCTATGGATAGGATTTTAATACGCCTGGTCTTTATGGCTTTTGACACTGGACAATGGTACTTTCCTATCAGTTTTCCACTGTATTTTACTGCTGGTAATTTGCATGTAACGATTGTATCTATTTCATTGAAAGGTCGTTAGCACTAATCTCCGTGAACCTGCCATTTAAAATTGGTACCATTAAATGTTCATTTAGGAAGGTTACCCACTCGACAATCTATAATTTTATTCATATGTACATTAATGTATTGCGATACGTTCATCGTTAATTATATAGATATGTAGGTAAATGTTCTTGGGTGGGATTTTATTGTTTATGGTTCAAATGACAACACAATGATCGAAGAACAGCATGATGTACGCACGGAGGCTAAAATAACGATAGACTTTATCTACATCTTACACATTAACGTTTCTCGTGCATTTACTTTTTTAGAGCAGATTGTTTGTGGTAGTTAAATATTTTATTCAGCACAAAACTTCTTATAACGAATCGGAATGATTTACAAGACTTAAGTGACTCACTAATATATTCTAATCTGTAAATAATTATTCACACTATCGCTTAAAATAAAAAAAAAACAAATGAATGTATGTAATCACAAGCCCTATTATAAAACCTGAACTGGGGGTTTAATTATGCTTGTACACCTAATATGGTTGAAATGAACCATTTTTTTTTGTTTCGACCGACTATGCATGCTTACGTATGTGTATATTTATATCGTATCGTTTATTAGCATCGTTATATTGTTTTTTTCGTTATCAGTTATGGCTGTAGCTGATATCATGTTAAAATAATATCGGGACACACCTGGGCAAGCATTATCGATGTCTCTATAAATTTATTATGTGGACAAGTCATTGTTTGTCTCGTAATATTGAAGTGCATAGCAATATTTTCCACTGATGCAATACACATTTATTATCATCGTCTCGTTCTGTTTCCATTTAACTAGCACGTGTTATTCTTGTAGCACTTTATTATTCAGCGCCCTGGGACTAGTTAATTAAGAATTGAATTTCATATAAGCATACACATTTTAGGTTCAGATATTGCAACACTTAGCTGTCAAAATATACTTACGATGTAATTCCTTATTCAAAAGTGTCAATGCGCAACGTACAGAATCAAAACCTTCCTATGTGAACCTAACCTAAATAATTTGGTAAAGGTGTGTAGGCCATGTACCCCGAGTGACAGCTCAAATACAAAATGGAATCCGTCGTCAGTATTCCATATAAATGATATATTTTTCCTCATATTGTTTACTTTTAGATCAACATGTTTTTTACTAGAAATAAATAAGTAGAAATTATGGGCTCGAAATCTTCGTCTAAGCCTCCTATTTGGCTGTTATATTGTATGTTCATTTGTCACACTCTTCCCGGCAAAAAATGCACCTGTCAATTATCGTCCTCTTATTTGCACCTACTTCGTGGCCAATATCTTTTTGCGGATAGTCAGCAGTCCAACAATATACGATGTAAAGGATTTTGCGGAGCGTCATGTTGCTGTGGTAAAAAAAAGATTTTGCGCGGATAGACTTGCTGGGGTTACATGGTCTACATCTCCACTTAACTCCATCGATTCCACGTGTTTGATTTATCAACTACTCTCTTTGTTATACGTCTTGGCCACTATTTCTTCGATATCCATCAATATCATTAATAGGGAACACTGACGATGGATTCCATTTAGTATTTGAGCTGTCACTCGGGGTACAAGGCCTACACCTTTACTAATAATTTTTTAGCCGCCAAAACGTATTTATGTACATACATGAATTACTTTTTTTTTTTTTTTTTTGAAAAAATAGATATAGTGGCCATTATTGACATTTCGTTTGGTTGATAGTGTTGGAACCGATAAGTTATCAAGTAAGGCTCATTCGCTTTTGTTAGTTGTATTTGATAACTCTGCTTGTGTAGCTGGGTTCGTTTGTTTTCCACTTTGACGCCATTTTTAACGGTCTGTTAAAAATTACGCGCATCGAGTTTCCTTGGCACACATAATGTTCGGTCATCACGATTGTACTTTTTTTATTTATCATATTTAGTTACGCGCCTGTCCGCCGTTTCTATGTTGTAAAAAAATCGCACTTTCAGGCGTCTCCAGTCACTTCGTAGCTATGTCATTCGCATAATATTTTGAAGCTTTCGGCGCCATTTTGGTAGTTTTTAAGAACTGTCAAAATTGCTTTTATTCAATCCACTTATTGCACAATTTATTTCTCAAACCTTAAAAAAAAAATTCTTAGTTTTCATTTTCTAAAAATACTTATCCCGTAATCAGTTACTGCCGACTGTACTGTTTGGTTTAACGATTTTGCTCCGGATTGAAAGTTCCGTGCTGAAACTGCGCCATTGTTTTCATAATGGAACTAAAGAAATCGCAATGCAACGACCCGTGCTGTAAAACGATACAAAGTTAGTATTATTTTGCGAGCAACGTAACGTCGCGATTGAAAGTGTTGGGTAGGAAGACGTGACAATAAAAGATGCATATCGATATTATTTCGAAAAACCTGGCCTTGAATGATCGCTTCAGTGATGCCATGACAGCGAATCGTTTTTAAATAGTAATGTAATTCATCCATGGTTAAATTTTACCACTGGCTTGGTTAGGTTGAGACTTCCGTCATTGTGAATATTTGTAATAAAATCATCTAATCTGTAATCCTAAATTTATAGTCTGCTGAATGCTTAACCATTAGAATAGACACCGTAAAACTTCGAATGGCATATGAAGCATAGTAATTCGTAAAAGCAATCGCTTAGTTCTCATTAAAACCGGCTAGCGAAAATGCCATTTTGAAAATCGAATTGACTACATTTTAAACTCAATGTAGTGAAAAAAATTGACAGCTCCGCTATTTAGCTATTTATTTCAAATGGCTTTGTTTCAATCTTGAAAATATTATTTGCTGGTTAGACAGAATGCACGTCTGGTTCCCAGGGAAAACTATAAATTATCTATGGATAATAATTAGAATCGTTCCTCATTCAAAAGTATTTATTTTATTGCCACTACTGAGAAATCACGTAGATCCTATTTATCGCTTATATTGTTGTGATGTACCTGTACATACATTCCGCTTCCGTAATGATTCTAACTCCGGCATTAACTTTCGATTTTTTTTATTGCTTGTAGTACTTTCGCGGTCGCGTAACACCTTATGATTGCAATAAATCGTTCTTGCTCGATGCTAGAACGTCTGGCATGGCATTTATTTTGTGATATCGCGTTTTTATTGCAGTTTCATTAATGTAACATTGATTAAATAACTTTTTTTTTATTTCGTTTATCAAATTAATTCTACGCGGTAATTATGGATTTAAATAGATGTAACTTTTATAGTCAGTCGATCGCTTAAAAAGATGTTAAAATGATCTTTTGACAATGTGTGTCATGAGCTTATCCGGTTCCGAACATTACACAAATTGTGTGGAAGTAGTATTCATGTTAATGTTTATAAATTAGTGCCCTTCTACTGAGAATTGCCAGTTATCCATAAAACTAATGATATAAGAGTCATAACAACATATATAATTATGGATTATTTTTATAAGATTATAAATAAAGTTTATTTACTTGTTCGGTATTACAAAAAATAAAATTGTGGTTATATTAAGGGCTTCACTTTTAAGGTGGGTGTAGTCTTATTTTTCGCTCACGGTGAAATTATAAATATCAAACGAATCGAATGTGTAAAAAATATTCTCCATTTGAGAAGCACTGTTTTCGACTACGTAATAAAATATTAAAACTTGACTCAAGAAAGTGAAAGCGGTCAGTGGTTGTTTTATGCTCATATTACTTATTAATTGCGTACATAATAATGTATACTCATTGAAAATTACATTGCCAAACAGGAAGTTTCCAGATATTCGTGTCTTTTTCTTTCTTTATTGCAACAGTATGAATGAGATAATATTAATTTTGAGTTGTATACATTCATATAGGTAGTTCCAATTCTTTTCTTATCATTCAAAAAATATTTATTCCAAATTCAAAATATTTCTGCATATTATTTGCTATAATCCTCATTGCTTATAATACATATGACACAGTTCGTTTGTCTTCAATGCATATATTTGTGTATTTATTCTGGTTTAGTATATAAGAATCTAATATGATTATTATATTTATTTACTTGCAAAATTATATTATGAACATGCATTCTTGCAAGAAGGTTGAACTGCATTTCCGGAAGTTCACTGAATCTGTAGAATACTTCCGGCTATGAATTTTGCTTCCTTGTCTCTGGCGGAGCGGTTTTGGATCAATAAAAGGTCGTTCCGGTCCGAGATGATGCTGATTTTTTTCCTTTCAAGGTGTACCGTACCGATTAAGAATTTTTGCAAACTGCAGATGCATTTCGAAGGCATTGGCAATGGAGATTCTTGTAGGCGACACAATTTGACACTCGATGATGTTATTTACAATGACGGTGGGTATATTATATTTACATAATATCTTCTCTCAACATTCGCTACAACGCCGCCGCCCCGTTAGCAATTGTTTTCAAAATAACAGATTTATAATTATGTGGTCACTGCTGCTATTATTTACTATGAGAACTTAAAAAATAAAGGCATAAATGATTCAGGTGTAATTAATTCAATGGAATCTGGAATTTCTCTAAAATGGCGAATGAAATAATACACAATCTAATATAAATTTTTTCACTTCTGTAACTACTGTATTTTTGTAAATATTTAACACTTTTAAGTTGAAGGTTCTTGTTCTTGTATATCAGGGGTAGCCAGTCTTTTTTGCCCGCGATCGAAATTATTGGCGGCTATCGCGACTAACGTTAAAATAAAGTAATTTTAAGCTTATATTAATCTAACTGCCAGCCCTTTTTTGACCCGGGTTTTAGAAAGAGATTTTCGTCGATAATCGGCTAACTTCGAGATTTTGTACAGATCAGATAGGCGATCGACGCTTTGGCCACCCCTGTTGTATATGGTCATCTTCCACAAATATATCAAAGCTTTCTTTATTACATAATTTTACTGACATCTCTAGTATTATTTTTTTTGATTAATTTATCAATTAATAAGAGTAACTGAACACAGAAGGTTACAGTAATCAACGACCTGTTCGAATTATTTTCTGGTCTTATCATTCAACTAATACAATTTTAAGTTAATCGTGTTATTAACATACGGCCCTCGTTTAACACGCTTTTAAAATTTCTCATTGCTAGTCTTGTCAATTCAATTTTTTCTTTATGAAAAAATATCAGCCAGATTCATTTACGTTTCAGGTACTAAAATTCTAAACCATTCTTTACTGGTCAAATGTGGTTTCTTCGACCGCCGCAGGGGCCAGCGTTTTTCCGCCTCGTAATATAATATTAAATTAAAAAAAAACAATCGTTCTCTTTCTGTACAGATATAAAAATAATTACCTTGTAGACCTTGTGACGTAGGTTCTAGTATGTGCCATTGGTTGATTGTGTATGTGTGTTGTTTATAAATTATTTATATATTTTTTTATGTTGAATAATCTCGCATTAACGATTGCACGAAGCAGTTTCTGTTGCGACACTGGCGTGTTATTATTCGCTTGAAGTTCCTGGTTTGGCTGAACCCGTCAACTCGTGATTTCTATACGTGTCGGTCGTATGTTAAGCACTAATTATACAAATATTTATTACTCTTATAAGTTATTCATTTATGACTTGTATATTGATTTTAATAGTTTATTGATCAGCACGTGTGCAATTGTGTATCATACATATTATTTTAGGTCTATATCAAGACATACCATATCAATTAAATTTAAAAAAATACACCGGAAAAGCAAGAGTGCTAGCAACCCTAAAATTAATTCCACGTTCTTCTGTTTATATGTGGAGCTCGATAATGAAACAATTCCTAATTTGAAATTTATTCGATACCAATCCAATACAATCGGTATTCAAACTGAGAGTCCCTTCTCTTCCAATGGGACGTATCTAAGGATCGTGCGCAGATAAACATTTTAGTCCCGTGCCCGGCTTCGATTGGCTGATTTGCCCGTCTCCGCAATACGCATGCGCATTTCTCTGTTCACCCACTGACTTACCTGTCTGTGCCCCGCTCGCCCCCTTCTTCCCCTAATAGAGAATCGTGATTTTTCTTGCTCCGTTGCGGTCCGGAGACTGGATTTAATTTTGTTATTGTGCGTCCGAGGTTTTTTTTTATTGCGACTAGTGAATTGTGAGCAGGGCTGCTAATTCCGTTAAATCTCGAACGAGATATTTCACTATAATGGGCCACGACCGTTACTTTAATTACGGGACCATAAATAGATAAATATAGCAGCATTCATGCTTTGTGCATTTGTCATGTCATGAAATTTAACTCTTAATATATATTCCTCATTAAGGTTCAGGGTTTTTGGAATATTTTCAAATAGTTCACTTACTTGGTACAACTCCATTCGTATTATATAGTTAAAACCTATTTCCGGATTACGCCCTCTTCAGAAATGTATAAAGCTATTCCGCCAACGGCATGGCTTCTTAGTATGCGTACTTCAACCATCATCCAAGTACAAGTTGTCAATCGTCGGTTTTTTCTAGAAAATATATAAAAAACTAAATACACTCGTATTGGCGACATTTTCAATTCAATGCGTAATTTTTATTTTTTTGGCAAGTAACATAAATCGTTTCATTATCTCCAAATGAAGAAGTGGAGTGAGATAACCCGGCTGTATATATGTTATATTAATGGCACTGGTAAAGAATGTTTTTTTTGTGGAACCTGTTATTCCATTTCAACAAGTGACAAATGCCATCTACCTGTTGATTTAGGCAACCCTGTTTTTTCACTCAACCGACCGACTCGCAGGTAGCCATATAAAAAGAATGAAGCAATTATTTCACCTGCGCCTACCGTGCACTACTCGAAAACGCTTTTGTTGTTATTGTTTTTACTAAGTGCTGGCTTCTTCACTTACCTGCGCGTAATGCCTGTCCGAGGGGTTTATTTGCTTCATTGTTTTTGGCAAATTGAAATTTTAAAAATGATTCATTGACATTCTTTTAAAATCATTAAGAAGCAAGCAGGGCTGTGGTTTCGTAGCTTTTTGGCCGGAGTCGGATTCGGCGCGGCGTTGTGGCAGGAGTTGTACTCGGAGTCGGAAATTTTGAAAAGTTTGAACTTGTTATTTTTGCATTTAATATGTAAAATTTGGCCTTTGGTCGCATTGATAGGGTTGTTATTTAATTGATTACACATAAATAGGAAAATTATGTGACGATATTAACCTTTTTTTGAGTCGTGTTTTTGGTCGGAGTCGTGGTTTTGGTAAATGCTGGAGTCGGAGTCGGGACTTTTTTTACCGACTCCACAGCCCTGGAAGCAAGACGTGCTGTGCTTTCTATCTATACCTCTTTTTTTGTTGAAGAGTTTTGATGTTCTTTCTTCTGTGATTGTTGTCCACATATATAGCTAGAATTTTACTTATCCTTATTCAGCTCGAGTTTTAAGATACTATTTTTAGTACTTCTTTCTGATCCTGATTCATGTACCAACTTATTTATTGGCTCTTCATTTTTCTTCGCAAATTACAACTAACGATTTGTCCACTTATTTTCATAGCTTTCACGTCGCTTTTTATTGCAATAGTTCCTTGATTTTTCTACATAATTCTAATTTGAGTTGAAGGTAATGAAATGACGACTCCTGCTTAATTGACAACTGCTTGTTCTCATATTTTACTAGATTTATCGTTTTTTTTTTATTGGATCACGAATAAATAGCACTCGAACATGAAATTGCACATCGCTAAAATAGCGACAGTATAATCAATAGTAAATACAAGGCTTCAAAAATTGCATCGGTTTCCTCGGGCAGGTCTCGCTGTGGCCCAAGAAAATCTTCATCACTTTTTTTCGTTCTGCCTCGGCGGGTTTTCTTGTGCCATGCACGGCCGACTGTTCCATCGGCGGGGGTCTTTTTCTCTCAATAAAAACGCGAATATGGAGGCCATGTTTTCGATCCCGATAAATCCACGGAATTAGACACGGTCAATGGGTAGGCTGCTGGGCTATTTTGTCCTTGGACGAAAACAAAAGTAAGCCCAGAATATAGAATCACCAAACGTGCCTTTTTTTTTATCAAGTTGTCGATTCTCTGTACGCATGTTGTTGATGTTTATAAGTATAACGTGATTATGCAAATAATTGCAAATTATAAATAAGTAAGTAAATAAAATAAGAATAACAAATGATGTGAATGGTGGATAAGAAAAGTCAGAAAGATAAAAAGTTGACTGGTAAAAAGGCCAAGCTTAAAACCCTGAAATCAATGTTCCAACGAAATTCACTGCGTATTATTTAACGAAGAGATGAATTCATATCATAAAACAGGGGGTACCAACTAGTAATTTAATTCTACAGGAATTTTTATGTATTTCTTGATGGCTATTTCGGCATACGCCATCGTATATGTTTTAAATCTGCATTTACTCATCCGTATATACAGTTGTAGACAGGGTACACAATGCATCTTTTCTCTGTTCCACCATCCTAGTTTTATATGGTAATAATAAGTTATTAAAATTGACACATCGATTTGATGTATTTATCGAAGTGCAAGCTAATCTGGGTTTTTACTAAGTGGGGAATAGACCTAACTGGTTTTTGACATCGGCTTTTCCTATGAAATTTCTCAAATGTCAACACATAAAGAAAAATATCAAAATAATTTGCCGCGAAATGTGGCTATCGTTTGTCGCATAAGATGTTTTGGAGGCCCCTGCGGGTACGGTGTTGGGAATCTCTGTAGTTTATCATTTAAATAATTGCCAGCACATTATTTATTCTGCGTAATTTCAACGCAGTGCCCCGTGAGTGGAGCCCATTGTTTAGCGAAGCGTCCCGCATGAGCGGCCAGACAGAAATCGATTACATTTCTTACGCAGAACCGTGCGCCGACATTTTTTCTTTTTTGTTATATTGTATTTTATTTATTTACAAGGGCGCGGTTTATTTAAGAAAAAATGCAGAATCATGTCCGCACAATGGAAAATCAGTTCACCAATGGATTTTAAGGTAACTGATCCGCTGCCATTAGTCAAAAAGTCGATAATCTATGATCTCTCGCATATTCCGTGTAGTCGTGAGTTCTGTCCATTGTTTCGTGACGTGTGTAAGCTTATTAAAATAACGTCTTCGAAACATATAATGATAGGCACATTATCTTGATTTTAATACTGTGATCGAACAAATGAAGCAAACCGCTCGTTCTGCTTAGTTGTGGTCCTCAATCGGGTGACGCAAGGGTATACTAACCCTCTTAGTAGGGCGACATAAGTAACAAACACCTTCTTTTGATATGCTCCATAAGGTGTTCTTATGTTATGCTACATGGTTGAAAATTGAACCAAAGGAGTCAACCAAAATAGCTCGGAAAAACCAGAATTCTTTTGAAGAATTTTGACATTTCCGTAGTCGGATAGATTTTTTTATTTATACATGCAGACACACCGCGTTGTAATTGCGCTAATCGATAATCATTCGTTACATATGAAGATATTGTTATACCTGGTTGTTATCAAGATTCACGTTTTATCACCCAATACGGCGCACAATCGTGTTTTTTCAATCAAAATATCCAACGCTGGTGTAGCTTATTTGTTGTTGCTTTTTTCGATACTTAAAATACACAAAGAAAAAAGTACGATAAAAGACGTTACATTAATATGTACGTATTTAGAAAATCTCTATAACACCTTGATCTTTAAATTTGTAAGTTCACTTGTACACAAAAAAGCATCTTGATTTCTTTCAGCGTCATTTTCGATTATAACATTACATATCCATTGCACGTGTTGATCATGCAAACAAGTGATGCTTTTTTTTCATTGGTTTGAAATAAGAATAAGCAGAAAAGCCGTTATTTTTAAGCTGACTTTTTGCAAAACAAAAAATACTTATGTTTCAGACTTTTATCCTTCACGTGCTAATCTAATATTACGAAGATTATTCATACTTACAAAACAAAGAAAGGATTAATTGTGTTAGTTATACGAAAATGCTTTATACTTTTCCATTTTCTTACATGATTCATTTTATACAGTATTTTTTTTATAATAAAGTGTGATTCAGAAGCATACAATTATAATGGTTTTGTTTAAGACAACGAAACGTTCGATGAGTCATAACAAAAAAAAAACAAATGCTATTTGAAATCCTATTTACTTGGTAATTGTTCTACGTTTGAATTTTTCACGAAAGAATTCTGCCGCTCTTTTAACCCGCTTCCAAGTAATTATATAAAATAATTACGAGCTAAAAAGAATTCAGAGTATCAGAGCGACTGTTGATTCATATTTTCCTTCTTATAATTATGTTTCTTTCTTGAAAAATATCATAGCAGTATAATTTTAAACATTTCTCAAAAAAAAACACTTGTCAAGATGCTCTTATTCCGTATAATCGGACAGGAAGTCTCGTTGTTTCTTTCCGATTAGTGTGATTCAATTATTCTTTAAGTCATTTCCAGGAATTCGCCATCTTGTCATAAATCGACGAATTTGTAACACCGGCGAATCGAGCTCGACTTGAAATGAGTCACTGATTTTTTTCTTCTCACATTATCATAGGAGTGCAAAGAGACAATTGAGCGGGTTATGTGTCGCGTTTTCAATTTGATTTTACTCCTTATTCCTTTTCCTCCTTATTCCAAGCACTAATTTTTTGAAATCTTAAAAATAATATGGCATAGGAATAAACTATGTCTCAATATATCTAACTATTCAAGATTTGCAATTTACTTGTGCTTCATGCAATATCCTTTTTGTTTTTGATAAAGTTGATCAATGACAAGCTAAGCTGGCCCTTTTTTGTACTTTTATTTATTTTTAATTTATACCATACACTGTTTCATCGCGTGTTCCAGTAAGTAACGTTTCTCATTCAATCATTATTGAATGTAAATGTATTTTAATTGTGGGTAGATATAGATGGTAATAATACCAACTATCATAGGCGGTTAACAATGATTTTCGAGAATATCAATGTACCATCGAATTGTTGATGTGTTGCGGATGCCCCAGGGGAGCCTGAATTCTGCCTGCCTCTTCTGTCAACCTGATGGATCCAGACGCCGCGGAAGGCCTCTGATGACCATCCATAGGATGTACTCAGGGGAGCTAAGGGACGCCGGGATGACCTGGGAAGATGCGAGGAGGTTGGCGGGAGACAGAATCACCGACAGAAGGCACCGTGTGGCGGCCATATGCTCCGAATAGGGAGCGGATATGGAGAAAAAAAATCGTGAGATTTCTGTTAATCGTAAAATCTAAGGAAACAATTCCTTATAAACTTGCTTGGTTGATAATTAATTGCAAAGTTTAAATGTAATAAACTGAATGCCAATAAACCCAAAATGGTTTTCCTCTGGTGATTCCACGAAAGGTCGTTTTATTGTATCCATGCGGCTTGGAATTATTCACGTTTCTAATAGTTAACCGAGGCTTATAAAATACCGACTAACCAACATCATAAAAATACAAACATTTTGTTCCTTGGGTTAAAAAGATGAATTGTGATATAAACTGATCTAACCGCGATGCAATCTTAGTTGTCGCAGTGAGTGTTTTCGATGTCCACTACAGCGATACCTGACACTCCTGACAGCTACAAGTGTCGCAGTCTCCCATTCAAATCTATTGGCAGAGTACTGTCGTTGTGTCGCCACGACACTTGCAACTGTCGCGGATATCGAATAGCCACATTTAAACGCAACTAATAATAAAAGGAGCATATTAACACTTCTTAACTGTATAATCTTATGTGAAGACATAGGAAGTCTTAAGAATATTCAAAGGCATATAATCTATCATCCATGATGCACGATGCAACCTGTATTGTATTATGGATAGATCGTTCTATTCAAAAGAGTTTTCTCTACATATGAAGATGGTCCCAGATGATCAGTCAACTCTGATAACGATAGCTTAACCCGAAGAGGGTGGACGGTATCAATGTTACAGGTTCGACGGGTTTGGCACAGGCACTTGAAGGGAGTTAAGAGCTTCCCCGCCGCACACACACAAATGCGACACAGCTTTAAGCTTGTAACACACTCGCAGTAAAACGCTGGCCAAACCCGTTTTTGACGTAAAAAAATACACGGTGTACACAAACTATTGAATACAAAAACGATTGTGAACTATCCGGAATGTAACATTGAAAATAATCAATTTAACAGAATACGGCTGCGGTTTATTTTATCTATCCATTTTTTCAGTTTTACCATAGTGAATGCTACCTCATTTAAAATTGGTCTGCTGAAGTCTCTGTAAAGGATGGCATCAAACCCCTTACGAATAAAGACTGCGTAAATTCAATAAAAAAATGAAATCGTTATCGTATCAATATAGTTTTCCGGGTGTTGCGGTGTGATTTCAATTCTACAATCGTCAATAGTAAAATAAAGTCATTCGCACTCTATTGGAATGGCTCAAATTACATTTTTCTCCATATATATAGTTTATTACGTGAGGACGATGTCTTAAGCCATTTAAAATATAAGGGAAGTATTTCTCAGCAGGATTCAAGAATTTAAAAACAGCAAAGTGACCTTAGCATTCGTCAAAAACTATAACAAATTTGAAATCTTCTCCTTTTGGCATCGACATTGGTAAATTTGAATGAACTGTTTGTCAGTGTATGTATAACTAATGAAGGTCTAAAATTATAATAAACGTGTATTAAATTTAAAAAGAAATTGCCTCCCAATTTTTTTTTTAATCGTTTCAATGTTCATATTTGGCTCTTAGGCGAATAAGTTTGCCGACCACTGTCTTAGGGTACTATATTCCTGAACAGTTTGTAGGTATCCAACAGTCAACACAAACATAATGGATATGTATAATGAAATCTCTTCACTACCTGTTTACATTTACTTATGTATGTATTAGTATATTTACTTCACGTAGGCGCGCAAGTTAGCTCTTGAATGCTTCGTTGCAAAGCACCAACAGGTAATTCTGCTCTCTTGCTCGTGTAGTGGTATAGGTACTTTTACGCCTGTAGTGGTGGTGCGTTCAGCGTGTGTGTAATACCAGTTTAGCGAGGTCCTCCGACTTCTTATGCCTGCAGAGGTGTTCAATGAGCCGTGAAATATATTTAGTCGTTCCCTTCACAATATCTCCTATGTGAATAAAACACATAAGGAGATCCATAAAAATTTATGATTGAAACCGACTATTTGCAGAGTTACATAAAACATCATATTCACAACAGAAAAGTGAAATAAATGTATATTTTGCCTTGAATTATCCACATGATTTATTGTGCTCGATAAATAAATCCAATTACGTACTCCGAAAAAATATCCGGTCGTGTTTTGTCACATAGGATATTTTGTGAACCACAATTATGAATGTCGGCACATAGGATATATTGGAATCAGTATATTTAGGAAACGAGATACAATATTGTGATTATTTTATTATTGCAACAAACATAGCGTTTCGATTTCGATATCGTGCCCAAAACTAAATCATCCATTCTACATAGTGTAATTTGTTTTATTGATTTTTGATCCGTATACTTCTCAAGGAAAAGAGTAAATAGATCTATACACTTTTGTTATGAATAAAAATAAAGTCGTCAGCATATTTTTAACACTTGCTTAGCCATGCAGTAAAGATTGTCAACTGAGATATTTGAAATAAAAGTAAATGTGAATTTGACACCGTGTATATTATTAGCAAAGCACGACATTTAAAAACGATTGAAGCCATACTATAGTATGGCGAAAAATAAAACATATAGCTTACGATCAAAGGTCTTCCTATAATCACGTCAAATGTGTGATTTTTTTTTTACTTTTTAGTTTTACGGAATGTTGGTTAGGATATTGGGCTCTGAAAATGATGTATTCTTTCTTATTTTAAATTATTAAAAAAAAGAATTTTTGAGTGGGTTTATTATATTTATTGGATAAATAAGTGTGCGATACATATTTGGGCTACCTTTTCCATACACGAGCAGTTTTATAAAGTAAGGAGTAGTCCGCGATGCGTGTGTTTGGTATCTATGCCCTTCGCTATAATAATAATTTATACTTGGCAGCCGCATATAATGATGCCTCCCAAAAACTTACCTTTGTTGGCCGAATGTTGTCGTCGCAGCCAACATGGACGATCTTGGCGTTTTTCAAGTAGTTATTCCGTTTGCGCGAAGGTTTATTTTGCTTTGAAATTATATCACGATAACATAACATTGCCACAATATTTCAAATACAGGATTCGGATAAATAAATAATACGTTCTAAATTTGAATTTACCAACATACTAATAGCGAGATAAAGAAATATCATCTTGAATTATATTTTATTATTGCACCACAATTTCGAATAATGGCAACACATAAATAAGTATGACTTCAGCGAAGATTATTTTAGTCGAATGATTCAAAAAATATCCACTGCTGGTTAGTAAACATCGTAAATTATAGTAAATGAATTATTTATTCTTTAAATGGTTCTCTGATCGAGATTTAAATATAGTTTTTCAAATAAGATGCTGTGAATGGTCAAAAATTAAACACACTATAATTTCCAATCGACAATACAATGATATATAATGTGCATTCGTCAAGACTCGTCACAAAGTTGAAGAACTTATTTCCGCGTTATGAACTTTGTTATGAATTTAAAATATCTGATTATTCCACGTATTGTGCTATTAACTGTGACACGTGTTTCGTCTCTTTCAATTGCATCTTCGGACAAGATTGATTCTAATATTTGAAATGATAAAATTACAAAATGTAGTTTATGATTTTTCCTTTCTACGGAAAGCAAGGGGGTTATAGAATGAAAACAACGCAACTTAGTTATTCATCAAGACAAAAATTTGTCTTGCTTGCAAGCGTATAGTTTAGGTTAACCTACTGTTTTAGCAATTGCTTGTAATTTACTGTATCTTTCACCGTGTTAATTTGGGTCCATCGAATATGTTTAACATTCTTAGTATGCACTCTTAGTTGCTGGGATGTGTATAAAACTTTGATATTACAATCTTTATTCTACATATCAGGAGGTAGTTTTCAGATTTGGTAAAATCCATTTTCTGACAAACGGAGAAAGTGAAATATTTTCATTGTTTTTCCCTCATATTTTTGTGTTTACGAGAAATATTCTTAAAATATGTTTAAAATTAAAGTATGTTTAAATTAATTACAGTTTTTTTAAAAATATTTGAAGAAAAAAGGTCTCGAAAGATAAATCTGAGATTGGTAGTTAAAAAAAACTACTTTGGAATTGATCAGTTTTGAAAATTACCTCCTGATATAATTAAAATTGTTCCGTCGAAATATATTGGAATCAGCTGATTTCCGAATCGCAAGTTACGCGAAATAATTCGCAAGAGACTGCCCAACGCCTAGAAAGTTGAGGCGTTTCATTTCGTAGCCGCGACTCGCAAAGGTAAACTTTTTTTTTCTATTTTCTTGCCGGCGAATTACTAGGTGGAAAAAAAAATACTTTCCATTATTACTATGAGGTTTGTTTTACTCTGATCACGGTCGATCGAGCGGGACTGGTTTTTTTTCGACGCGAACTCACGAATGAAGCGATTTCGAATATTGAACTACGATGTTTTTTTTTTGTTAAGGTTCTAGTTCCAAAAGCCTACATGTTCCAATTAGCATTTTAATTTTGCAATAATTAACAATGCAAGAATGTTGTCCTATTAAATTAGTCTCAAGTCGTATATATTCTATAATATATAATGTTATCACAATTTCAATACAGGATTCACGAATATATACCACTTTTTAACCATGTCCGCTCCCTCCCAATTTGCAGCATGTGGACTCGCATAGTTTATCGATCTGCTTGTTACTCGGTTACAAAAAATTCTAGGATACGAGGAATAGTTGTTAGCTAATCTATCCACTCTCGCAACCAGTGGCGGCTGGTGACGGGGTGTTGGTGGGTGCAAAGGAAGAACTATTTGTCCGTACTACGGAAGAGAAACAGTTGGTATTTCCAACATCTGAATTGAAAGTCCATGCTATAGAAGTGTTTTAAAATCCAATGAATAGGAAAGAACTCTTGCAAAAATGGTTGAATCTTCCTTTGCACCCCCCAACACCCCGTCACCAGCCGCCCCCCCTCGCAACGTGCCGCTATTAGGATAGGAAAAGTAGGGAGGGATTTTTAACAATACAATTCACCCATTGCCTTTCGAACTTTCCACTTTACAACGGACATGGCATTTTTAAACCATACTTGAATTCATGAGTGTTTCCTACATATTTTTACGGCATACACATGTGTGAAAATCTTAATGCTGAGATGTAATATTTCAGTCTTTTATAGAACTTCATTCTTACCGAGAAATATTATTTTAACATAATCATTATTATTTAACCTTAATTGTTGCATATTGTTAATTTTATTATGATCAAATGTGGTTGATTGTTGGTATATTTATTAGTTATTTGCAATTACTGTCAATGGTCTTGTTCATCCTTGACGTATTTAAATCTGGGCTGTGGGGTCGGTCAAAAAAAGTCCGACTCCGACTCCAGCATTTACCAAAAGCACGACTCCGACTAAAAAAAGATTAATATCGTAACTTTTTTTTGCCTAATTTTCTAATTGATGTGTATTTAATTAAATATCAACCCAACCAATCCGGTTTACGGCCAAATTTGACATATTATATGCAAAAATAAAAAGTTTTCAAAATTTCTGACTCCGAGTACAACTCCGGCCAAATCGCCGCGACTCCACGGCCCTTTTTTAAATACAAACAGTATCTAAAAGCTGACAATTACAAGTTATAAAAACCAATAGTAAAACCATAGCGTTCTAGTGCTATATAAAATAAACGCCGTTTTTATATTAGTCTCTGGTAACGAACGAAAGTGAAATGGCAGGCTGTGTTGAGTAGTACGTATATATAAAATCGCTTTTACTTGCGGCCAAGTTATAGAATAAGAAGATTCTTAGTAGTGGTTTTTCTTTGGAAGCAAGGCAGAAAAATAGCCGAGAATAAATAAACACCGGTAATTTATTTCCACTCTCGTACTTGCCAGCCGAACCGGTTCTCTCGATGCTGGGAATCGTGCGACATCGTTTTTTTAGACGGATTATTGTAATTATTTTATTATAAATAAATGTTCATTTTAAATACTCGTTAGTTGGAGGAAAAATCTAAAATAAATACGCAAACGTAAATAAAATAGCGATAAAAAAATGTTATCTGTTCGTAATAACATTTTTTTATAGTGTCGCAAATAAGATATTTTTAATTGACCGAAATTAATATTGTTTTTTATTCGTAAAATTAATTTATCGGCTGGAAAGAATTTCTACAATTTTCTGTGTTTATATAAATGTATAAATTGTGTACTTTTTGGTATATTTTGTGATGAAGTCATTCCATTACTCGAAAAACACAATTTATTCCTACAATTCCTATGTCGAGTTCAGCTTGACATTGTAAAACTTTCCTATTAGTTAATATTTTGTTATGCCGACGTCATAAGTAGTACAATTATTTGTTTCTATAACCCTCTCCTTGCTTCCTGTAAAAAGGAAAAATCTTAAACGCCATTTTAAAATATTAGAATCAATCTTGCTTTATTACATAAGAAAACTTTGCAATAGTAATTACGAAGATGCCCCTGAAAGAGGCGAAACAAGTGTCACAATAAGTAACACAATACGTGGAATAATCAAAGTTATTTTATATTGTAAAACTTTGTTAGAAAAATATTTTTACTCCTATCTATTGGAATTTTTGCATTAGTTTGTAGCACGTCATCATTTGGAATATATATCGTTATTTCATTTTACCATGCTCATCGCCAACCCTATGATATCAATTTACATATTGTTTCTGGTAGGAAATTTTTTTTTTTTGAAGTGCAAAGGTTAATTGTATTTTTATTTTGGTACAACATTTAACTTGGAAAGAAAGATACTTGCAGTTTAAAAATTAAGAACGCGATAGGGTGGTACACACTTTACATCGGTTGAAATCTTATTTTATACATTCAAAATAGAAGAAAATTATCTAAATGTAAGAAAGTTTAAAAAATATATAAAACAACATTCGATACAATTTTAATATTGTGGAAAAATAATAAATGCAAGTATCGAGTGAAACGCATATCGAGTTTCCACCGTCTTACTTTCGTTTTCCTGAGAGTTCTCCGCTCTGCCATTCGCGATGCTGGGTTTTGTTCATACAGCGCGTTGATGTCTCTCGTTTGTTTCGCCGACGGTCGACGACCCACGTCTCTCCCGAGGCTGAGCCTTTGGGCAGATAACGTGCGAAGGAATACGAAAGATTCAATGTTGTGTCCGACACAAGCGTGTGCGTTTTTTTATTCAACACGTTATGTGATAAAGAATTTTTTTCTCTTTTATCCGAAGTGAAAAACGAGAATGGAAAAAGTGTGTACGTACCAGTCCACTTGGAAGCAATGTCATAAAATTATATCTCTTGTAGTATTTACGTTGTGTTGATTTACTTTTATTTCACGGAGTTTTAAATTTAATTTATAGATATTCATGGACGGTTCTACTAAAGGTGCAATGGTGGACTGATCCCCCATCAATATTCAAGCAATATCGATATAAATATACCAATATAAAATATCTTGGGTGAATCCTATACTAATATTGCAGAAAGCGATGATTCATACATGTTCAGCGGACGGTGCCAAAATTTTAATATTAATATATTTGTCGAAGTCAGCAGAAAAAGATGCTGTGACGTCACGCCACACGCAAAACTTGTCTACGGAAGTTTCTTTTAAATTTTGTGCTGAGCTCTCCTTAGAAAAGATTGCCGAATGTGTGAATTACTTGCTTTAAGGTTTTTTCGCTATAACGTTATGTCCTTCCCGTCTAATCTCTTATTATCTCGACAGTAGTAAAAAAATCTTCGTCGTGAAGGTTAACAATTTTATGGAGTTACCTAATTATTCCAGTATTTTAAACAGAGTGGCCATTGAAATTAAATTCGGCCGCCTTTTTTACGCTTACCACACGGATGATGGTTATATGGCGTGGAGATATCTCATAAAACATCTTAAATCCTTGTGAAATCGTTTTAGTCATAATAGAATTATAATTTTCAATAGCCTCGCGTAAATTGAGATACGATGCCACCTTCACCGTCTACGTACTGAAACGGATTTAGACAATTTTATATATGTACCGCGAAGGTGAAAATAATTTGTTATGTGTCAATGCCGTGCATTTTTTTATTTTTTGTTGAACAACGTTGAATGAACTTTTCCAATGAAATTGATCAGGTACATTGACTCGTTCGATAATTATCGTACGTTTGACACTTTGGGTGACTTTCACTACAGTTTCTACAGCTTATTTCAATGGACATTTTTCGTTACAAAATTGAGATTGAATGGCCTCTTCTTTTTTCTGGCTAGATTTTAGTAAAAAATATATCTTGTGGTACAACAGTTTGTGGTTTTGTTCGGTCGACGTAAACGCCTCCCTTTCGCGTGTTCTTAATAAGTGACAGATTGGAAATACGGAATCTCAAAATAAAATACGTGAAGCTTGTTTAAATGTGAATGAATAATTTATAGAAATTGAAATTGTTTGGAAAGGAACAAAAACGTTGATCGTAATTTCAGTATTTAAACAATATTGTTCTTTTAAATTTAAAATTAACATAACAATGATTGCATTAAATCAGTGATGCACAACCAGTGGCCAACGGGCCGCATCCGGCCCAGTACGACATTTCATGCGGCTCTATATGACGAATACTTCCATCATTTATTTTTATTCAGAACTTTTACGTGTGATAGGCGGACAAGTGTTTTTGTCATTGAACGTAACACAAAATGAAATGTTTGATATGTGAAAAAGTACTGGAGTATAATCTGAATAGTTACAATCAAAGAAAACGTTAAAAACTCCTGTATTATTTGAACGATGATATCCTGAGTGCTTTTGAAAGGATAGCAACTGAAAACATTGAACCCACATCAAAACGCTTACATGCAGTGTTAAATCTCCCTAGAGTCGATACTATGTCAGTCGTGCAAATATACATCTACAGTGAAACCTCGATTCTACGTTTTTCAAGGGACCATGAAATCATGCGGGGAACGATCTACGCGGGAAAGAAACTCATGTGGGCGTTTCGCCGGGACTATAGAAAATGAACGAACCATACGGGAACGTAAGATCGGGGTTCTACTACTGAAAAAAACAATAAACATACTTTGACCTATGTGGCCCTCGAACAAGCTGGCCCTTCTGCCAAAAACGTTATGCATCATTGCCTTTAATTAAGTAATAAACTATTGCTTACCACTCGTTTGCTCCATTAACGAGTGGCTTTAAAATTTTCTTCTGTCGCTGGAGAAAAAACGAACACAGCGTTGGGAAATTATCGTCGATATACCCCGGAAGAAAATCGCCGCGTTGAATGTGTCGCAAGCGGCGCAGTGGCCTAACCGCCTTGCTATCTGACCCGGCCGAGAAATTATTTCGCAGCGATTCGGTATAGCGAGCGAAATAGATAAAGACTAGAAAGTTTTTGCATTTTCTTCACAGCCTAAATTTGTAGGAAAAAGCATATCTTGAAATTAATCAATCGCGGCCGTTTCTCTATTCGAGTGATACAATCTCTGCAATCGATTGATCTATATTTCAGTTTTACGGTCAGAAGTTTTCTTTTGTGTGTTGCACGCGCAAAGTTGGATATAGTATTGAAATCGTCGTATTCAACTTAACTCGTACCAGATTACGACAGTGGATTTGTATATTGCAATTTAAAATACTTGGTACTATTATTAAACCATGAAGGAGCATGGAAATTAATATTAATCAAATAACTCTTGCTATCTTGTATTGTGTTGGGTCCGCTGTGCAGGGATCAAAGTCGCGAGCACGTCAGCTTCCGTGACGGACAGACTGGTTCCAGTCTCGGTGTAAGCAACATTTTTCTCAATTCTGTCGATTTATCGATTCTTTTCGAAGACAAAGGGGCGCTAGACCGACTAGCTAACACTATTCCTGTCCTTGTTCTTTCTATTCAAATTCGCTTCGCAATGAAAAAAGTTGAGCGACTGAGTATCAAAAAACTCATAAAGGGGGCCTTACCTGCACATTGGAGATGGGCAGGGATGTTAAAAAAAATCTGTGATGAACACACACTTCCGAGTCAGTAATATTTGTTCGTAAGTATTTTCTTTACTGCCATATGATAATCAATATTATTGACTCAATGAATCTCCCGTGAATTAAGGAAGCTCACATTCCATTACGGAGCCAATGACAACCGCACAGTACCTCCCACCAGGATTTTTGCTTTCTCCTAGTGTCCTGGAGTACAATGAATAGATGGTCGCCAGAAGCCTGCCTTCCTTTCGAAAACGGCATTACATCTACAAAATACATAAGAAACCGTTCATTTGGTCCTGACAGAATCATCTCGAGTAAAATTACATTGCCTTCAAATTGCGTTTGTGTGTAGAAATAAGGTTATAATATTCCATAATGAATTAATCATCGCACTTATCTTATGATTAATTGTTAGATAGAACAACATTATCGCATTAATAAAGTATTGTAATAACTATCAAACATTGTGAGAATTGATAGTAAATATTATCTCGTATTGATAAAATGCCTAGTATCTCTATTTAATTGAAATAATGATAACAATACTATGATGGAATAAACTTAATTGTTATATGTAGAAGTATAATCACATTTTTACTTTCGGTAGCTCATTTACCCATATTTTAATATCGTTTCTTATTAGTCCAAAAATAGTTAAGTTGAATTAAAGTACATACAGATAACGAGTGATATAAAATCTTATCTTTTTTTTGTGTTTCGATTATAATCGATGAAAGGTGACCTAGTATTAAACGATAAAAAATATATCTATCCTAATACTGCCCTTTTGTTGTACAAATCATTTCATTATTTTCGTTTAAGAACTAGAAGGTATGTAGGCGGTTAAATATTGTACAGTGAAACCTCGATTCTACATTTTTCAAGGGACCATAAAAAACAAACGATAAATGCGGGAAAATTCAAATAAAAATGTAAAACGTTTTAAAACTTTCAATTCGCATATTTTTTCTAACAGTAGATTCATCTTTCAGATTCATTTCTCCTTGTAATAGTTCTTTTAAAGGCCAATAACGCTCCTGTTCTTACCATCTTCTTCTTCACTGCTTTCATTAGTTGCAGTTCGGTTTTTTCTAAGAACCGATTGGATGGGATCGAATGTGCTTATTTGAAATATCCAATCAAAACGGTCAATCGGGATAATATTTAGACGATTAATCGTTGAAATCGTTGAATCGGGGAACGATTATTGCCGGATTTTTTTAACATTGTTCTTATGGGTGTTTGGCCGGGACTATGGAAAATGAACGAACCACGCGGGAAAACGGTTTATGCGAGAACGTTAAATCGGGGTTCCACTGTATTTGAAAATGAGCAGCGAACGACGATTAACAGAAATTCTAACAATTGTATATTCAATTTTCGTGACATTTTCTCTCGTCGTATACTTCTGTTTACTAAATGCTGTTTTCTTTTTTGTTACAGGTAAACTATCTATGCAACCAACTGCCACGCACGCTTGCCTGGATAAACACTTCTGCTTTCATTTAAACCGCAAGTAAAACAATGCCAATTGACTGACACAAACGCTGATCTTTATTCTGATAAAAATTTCACGAACTTGCGGGAAATTCGCTCTAAATATGCAATCTATTCACTTTCTACTCGATTATAAACCAATTGCATTGCAATTTGCGTTAGCAAATCTTCAAACATAGAAAATTTTATATTTCGCCTTGGATATTTAGAAGAGGGAACACACTCCTAGCTGCACTATAATATTCTATGAATTTTCTACTGCGAATTTTTTTTATAGTATCATTGACAACTATCAAATTCTTGGTCCCTGGTTCATGGGTTCGAGACCGTTTTATTTTAATGTTCGAAGGTATGATGTCAATTCTTTTCGATCCTCACAACGACGGGGCGTTACGAGACCTGTTGTGTCACCACAAGTCATGGTCTCTAGCCCTATCTTTCTATCCTATTCTACAGAAAAATTGTAACAAGCAGCGCTCATAGAAACGTTCTAACGACTAGAATATTCCTTCTCAAAGAAGCGAACTATGTGTCACTGTTTTTAAAGTTACTGAAATCGACAAAAAAATCCTAATCCGGTAGTCAATTTATTAAATCTAAAATAAATTTTTGTTGTATTATATAACCTTAACCATAAATGGTCAGTATTTACATTAATTACTTCTCCAGCAAGGTCACCTGAAGAATAATAATTATAATTAAAGTACAATTAAAAATTAATTATTTTATACTACAACAACGTTTCCGCCTTTTTTGACAGGCTGACCCAAAAAGTAGTTAATTGCATATTGTAGATAACGATCCCATTAGTCATCTGTTGAAGAAATAAGTGCCTTATTAAATGTCTTTGTTACGATGCCCTCGTACACACATTTTCGGCGTTAATAATGTTTATCTGAAGACAGGCTATTTTGTGTTAATTGTATTTTAGTAGTTACTGTACCTTATATACTTAATAAGGCTCGTTTGAATACCTTAACAATTAACAAAACGAAATATGGCAAAGATATAAGTATAAGAGTTCTGCGTATTTTTAATGTAGTTTTTGAACAATCAATTCAGGTTTAATTTGGCATTTTAAGACATACTATGATTCTGTTATAGCAGAATGTTTTATCCAGTTTGGTTTTTGTCAATAAATTTAACATGGTAAGATAGCATTTGCTGACCAGTTTTCGGTCTTCAATAGTATTTCATTGTACATTTTTTTTGATCTGAAATTTAATAACTCTTCTCAATGACACGAAGAACACTCGACCGTGTCACTTTTTTTTCATACTGCCTGTACGTTAGTTGCGATTTTACGATATAAATGATGAGAGCTGCAATATTTTTGAAAATTTCGTCAGTTCATATTATTTAATATAGTTCTTCCAACTGCATTACTATCGCTAGAAAAGCAATGACAATTTAAACTTATCAGCCGAGATCTTGGTAAGGTGGTTGATGTCGTTGGCTTCCGTGACAGACCTCCCGGGCTCGAATCCCTGTACGGTCAGATTTTTCAGATTACGTGAGAAGGCGTGGGTGCTTATGTTGTTCAAAATCCCCATCCCCTTTTCCGATCCCCAATGCGGCGCTTTGGAAGAGCGATAAGTTAAGCTGTCTTAGACATATCCTTTCAATTTCCACTCTCTTCGAAAAAGATTAGTTGAGCAACTGTCTCACGAGCAGTTCTCGTAGAAAAACAATTTTTGAAATAAAAAAGTTTCTATATGCTATCTACGCAGGGAGTGGAGTTGTATATATTTGTAAAAAAAAACTAGCTAATATAGGCAATATTAATTAAAAAGAGTTCTGTCTCAATTTCCATAAATTTAATAAACACGGAATACTGAAACCTTTCCCCCCAATCCATACTCATGACTTACATTGCAACAGTGATCACCTCTCCTAAATTTGTCTAGGTTTACTCTATCGTGACTGTTAACTTAAATATTACTATTCTCTTGTATGCGGATAGCCATTATGGGAACAAAAAAAACAATTACAATCCACCTCTTTAATTACTACTACCAAGGTCGGACGTAGCCACACAATTACTACTGTTGATTCTACTTACCTATAAAGATGGTTGTGTAGTTGTATCCGTATGAAGTGATATATGAAGAAATAGATTGTTTAATTTGTGTGACATCTACCAATGCATTACAAAGACTGCGGGTGTCTTAGGGATCACTCAATTAAATCTTAAAATTGATATTCCAACTATTGTATTGATTTTGCCATTGCCTGTTGTTCCCAGATTAAAGTTCTTCAGTTTTTTTTGTAGTACGTACACCCATAATGCAATATCGTATGTTGGCTATGTGCGGATCTGCTTTACTTGTCGAAACAAAAGATATTCATGATAGCAATAAAGCAAAATCTTCGGATATTTTATTTCATACGCGCTCCATATTAGGAGCATGTGGATATGGACGACATAGGGTTCATCCGCCAGGTTCCTTGCTTTCTCCCGGCGTCCCGTAGTTCCTGCTTTGACTACATCCTATGGATGGTCACCAGCGGCCTTCCGTATGAACTTTTCCATGACCTGCGCATTATCAGACCTTCGGTGATTGCATATTGAATGGTTTGATACATTTCTGTTTACTTGGAGATATTATCATCTCTTTCTATCGAATCTGGACTATTTCAATCATCTTATGTAGTATTTAGCACTACAAATTTCGCCTCTTCATGATCCGCGGCGTTCACTTTCATCATTTTCTGAACTAATTTGGACGAATATTTTCGATCGTTCAACGTTTACCATTTAAACTAGCATGGAAACAATGGGCCGATTTTAATACACACAACAATGAACATGGCAGTATTTTTAGTGATCAGGTACTATATATTTTGATTATTGTGCAAAAAAAAAAATAGCGAAACGTTTGGTATCGTAAAACATCAAGTAACATGATACATTTACGAATCAACGAAAAATGAGATGCAATTGTTGACTTGGTTTTTTTTTCACTTCTGTCAATTCACACTGCATTGATAGGTAAAGTGAGAATATGTTTTGAATCCCATGTGGGTTATTATCAGAAACATTCAAGATATCTTCTATTCACCCTTTTCGACAATTTTCCTCTTAGGCTTGTGCTATTCAAAGTTTTTAATTCACCAGTTTCCATGCCACTGAGATGTAACAATAACCATCCGATCAGAACTCGTCAACCTTGGGTGGCTCATTGGTGCCTCTGACGCTTACTTTCATAGTTGGTTCCTTATTAATAATCTCCGCTCTGCCTCTATCACTCGTTCTTGTTGCATTCTTATTTAACAAACTAGTCTCTTCTACTGGCATGTTTGTTCTACATAATATTTTCCAAGATTGACCCTTTCCATTAACGTTACCTTATCCCCTTAGCATGCATAGTTAATTGAGCCAATATAATTAATTGTGTAAATAAAAGCTTCAATGATTTCACAATTACCATGTATATGTTTACAAAAATACAAACATTATTTACTATTGTTTTATCACTTTTAAAGTATGTAATTTGAAGTGGTTATTCCACACTTGTATTTATAAGACGGCGTGATAAAGCTCGCCTCAGTTTATAAAATTATTGTTTTAAAAAAAATCATGCGTGAGATTGCGACAGCCCCAATAAAAAGTAACAGTGACTCGCGCACCTGTTCTTTGTCCCACTGTGCTCCGCTCCGTGTTCCAACGGTGTCTAGGTTTATGGGGAATCTAACACATCCAGTAGTAGAGTTGTCCGTCTTGCAAGGTCGCACACTCGGGCACTATTACGAAACGTGTCCAATTATTGTTATTAAATTATTTTTACTATGCGTGCGATTTTGAAATGCCGCGGCAACTTCCCGGCGTCTCTCGTTCTCTCTATACCGCAACCATTAAAATCTTATTCGTCGTAGTTTTTTGTTCTCGAATGTTAGGACCGCCTGCAAACACGTACGAACTTATTTATTTCACACTCGCGGCTTCAAATCACAATCGGTAAACCTAATCATATTATTTCATTTTTAAAATCATGTGGAAATAACTTTTCGTTCGAATATCTTGTAACTCTAAAAAGTTGAAATAAGCAAGAATACAACATGGCTCAACCGGAAAGGATCGGATGAGATACATCGATCTAAGAATTCATACGAAATATGCTTATATATGTAAAATATAATTCGCCCTTTTATAGTATTACTAACCCGGACCACGCCATCCTAAAAACAAAGCCGAAAACCTTCGTCGCCACGTATTGCCATTATTGTCTTCTAACTGATTGGGTTCTGGAGCAGTTGGAAGTTTACCCAAATTTGTCAAAAAAAGTCAACTTGTGACATGGCCCATTTTATAATGAATGGATATTGGCGATTGAGCTATATTCCATATTTAATGCCGTCTTCTAACCATCTCCCCGTCCGTTGCTTCCCGTAAAAAAGAAAAATTCCAACCTCCATTTTTTTAATTTATCATTTTAGAATAATACAGTGCACATAGTAAAGTGGCACCCAAGCGGAAACTTGGTCAAAGATCACATCCTTGTGAAATTACTAATGGAACAACCATACATTATGATAATGAAGTTGACATAAATTCTCATTAAACAATCTTCATCGATTATTTCATGCTGATACTCAAATAGACAGGGGATGTGTGTGTTATTTGCCTTTATACAAAGCAGCTTTTCGGCAACTTGGGAATGAATTTTTAGAATTATGCGGGGCTTGATTTATGAATGGCACTCGATAATCAATTCTCATGGGTAAACAATATCCGTTTCATTACTCAACTTTAGGTAAACTTTCCGATAGTAAGTCCGAAGATGGACACCTGTCATAAATAATAGTAACACTGTTTGGAAATATCAGTTATTTTAAATTGCAAAAAATAGTAGTAAATAATGGTTTAAATAAATGCACACAAATAAATACATGGTATTCATGCTATTATTTTAGTCTTTAATATTAATTGCATTCGCTCAACTGACTATGGCCACTGCAATGGGTTGGCAAGTGTTGAGCAATAATTTATTTCATGATCACCTTCATCGAAAAACAAGCCATTCTATTGAATTATTTACATCATTTTAGTGTAAAGTACTTCGACAAATAATGTTCGCGTTAATGTGCCGGACTTCGGATTGCCTTATTATGAACGTGTTTTCGACAAGGCGTTGTGAAATATAAACACAATATATTTATATATATTTTTCGATGCCTTGTGAATAAACTTACCTCTACCCGTTGCCCTACATAGCGCGTATTCATGCGTTTAATAAATTCTATTTTATCACCGTTTATTCATTAGCTTTTATAATAGCTTTGTATGGAAATTTGATTTGTCATAACATTACTTATTCCAATGCTATTGAGGGACCAATACAATGTAAGTATCGAAACGACAGAGCATTAAACTTGTATATATTATTATTACGTATTTATAATTAGATATGAAAATTCCATATTAAAATAGTTGTATTCCTTTGTATCATTTGCACGGACAATTACATGGGTTGATTATTCAATCGATAGAGAATCAGTGTCCAAAAAACATTACCTATATTCTCATTCACATTCGAATCTGAACAGGTAGTACAGATACCGATTAGCAATTAATTTATTGACAATTTTTTATCGTATTTAAAAGGTCCCACCCCATAAGTGCACAAGACCCGCGCTTGGGGCCTCAAAAATAACTTAAAAATAGTCCATTTTACATGTCCTTCAGAATGATATTATTGTAATACATGTATTTGGTTCAGATAAAATTATAATGTCACACCTATAGAAGTATATTCATTTTCAATGGTAGTACATAATATTGTATGACCGATGGGTCATGAATCTGTGCGGAAAGTGTGCGGGTGAGCAAGGTACACATTCTGAATTGTTTCTAGTGAACTGCGGGGAGTACCGAACCTAGTTCAAATAACAATTTGGAAAATTGACTCAAAAATGAAATTGTACTTATTTCGAATTAATTTTGCGACTCTTCGTGTCTTTCTAAAATGAGGGCCTTCAAATATACTAAGCGCCTCCCATGTAATTAATCTACCACTTAACCCCATTGGCGTCAGGAGAAAAATAAAATTAACGCCTAATTTATTATCTTCTCGTCATAGCTTCTATTTGATTGGACGAAAGCATTGATATAAAACAAAACAAAACGATTCTCTCATTCGCCATATTTACGTCATTGTGTTTGCTAAATAAATGCTTTATCTTACAAGGAAGTCATGTAGCGTGTTAATGTACGAGTAGATAAAATTTACATTAATTATCCGCCGTTGCATAAATACAAATATAATGGACCGGTTCTGGCTTTCACTATTGATGTGGCACCCGGTGCGTTGGCGGACCGGACCTGAACTCTCGAAAAGACCCCACCAATCGGGATGATCCTCCTCCGACAGTATTTTGCACACTTCTCGTGGGTGTCATTATTTTTGCCTTTCGCGCAAAAAGGCGGCGTGTATTCTTAACCTCGAGATTGTATATTTTTTTAAATGTATAATATACATTTACGCTGAATAGTTTGAAAATGGAAACTGAGTGTCATTCTGGTAATTCAATATAGATATATTCGTTGCTGGTTAGTAATTCTAATACTTGGTATTTAATTTCCAAGTGCAAACCGAGTTAACTTGTAACACTAATTTATTTTTGTTAAAAAAGACATTCGTTTTTATCAGTTACTTGATTTATGTATTCACTCAATCTTATTACTAATATTTACTATTATAAATACTGTTTAGTTATCGTTATCGTGGGGTCATCGGGTTTCATGTGGGCATGTGTATTACACAACCTGTCGATCCGTGATACATTTTCTCATTCAACTGAGACCCAGTCAATGTATACGCTAGGCTCGAAGCCGAGAGGTTGTAGCTGCGCGGAAAATTCCTAGACTTAGCTGACTGAGCAGGCCGATCCAACAAATGCACGGCATAATTTGAATCTTACCTAACATGGTTTTTTGTTTTGAAATTACTTAAACATGAAAAATAACAGAATTAAATATTCACATGCTTTCTGAATAAATGCGTTTCTATTTGTAGATCTCTTAACCGTCTCATACGAGCTGAATAATTGCGGTGTGTTGAAAACAACAATTGATATTCAATAAACAGTTAAAAGTGTAACACTATCGCGAACTAAATTTTTATATTCAAATGAGTATGCATTATTCAGTCTGATAACCAACCTCCATGTGTGTGTTTTTCACACAAACACAACATATAAGAAGACATATTTATTACATATCAGGTCTAATAATTAATTATCTATTGGAGTACGCGCCAACCCGAGATTAGTGCGCGGAAGTTTTCAAACTGCTGCGCGGTCACAGTTACCCGGAAACGGCCAATGTTTTTTTTAATACACCTTATGACAAGTGATACAGCTGGTACTGAGATCGAATGACGAAGCCGTCTTCTCATCATTAATTCCATTTGTCATGTAAGGTACGTGTAGCGAAGGCCTGGCAGCATCTCTTGAATGATGGAGAATGCTTCCTTTGTCAGCCGATCACGACTTCGTACGCTCAGTCGCTTGGCTTGCGTGGTAACTTTTAGTATGCCTCATTGTAGAGAACTATACATACATGCCTTTTTACTCGCGCAATAAAAAAATACGCTAGATGGCTTGAAGAGGAAGAGAAATAAGTCAAAGGTTACAATGCTTTGTATAGAAGAAGCCTGTCGAGTCATTTACCACAGTAATTTAGAAATAAACGCGGTATATATGTTACAGTGAAACTGGATTATCAGTGAAAATATATTCTTTTCCATGCTGTCATTGAAATTAAATTTGTCCGCCCTATCTTTAGCCCAATTTTTGTCTGTGTTTTTCTTTGATTCTCTTTTTATGAAAGGTACTACTTTAAAGGGAAAATTTTAGGCTGTCATACATCGACTTGGGCCAATAATTTCAATGATTGTGACCAGTGATATCAAGTTGTCATACAAATCTATTACTTTATACATTTTCACTGAGAATACAGTTTCACTGTAACATATTACATGTAGAAAATTGCATGATACATGTATATATATTTTTTTAACTATGTCCGCTCCAAACTAGAGTTTATTGACTCCTCACGGAGTTTATCTCAACGTATGTTTTTCTACAAAAACTGCTGGTTACTCAGTTGCTCAACCTCTCTTTTTCGAAGAGAGTGGGGATGAAAAGGATACGAAGGCTAGGACAGGACTAGTGATTGGCTAATCGCTGTCTCTATGCTTCATGCTTTGGGATAGGATAGGTTTGAACAGATTTATCGACTGAAAAAACCTCCTGTCCGGTCCGTGGCGCAGTGTCAACGTTGTTGGCTTGCGTGCCGGGCCGCTTTGGTTCGATTCCCGGTACGAGTGGATTTTTTCGGTCGATAAATCTGAATATATAGATATATCATAATATATATCCTTGTCCACTCCAAAGTGGAGCATATACCCACCCTGATTGTAGTTAGAATCTCAACTTTTACAGTTCAATAAGAGTATGGATAGAATGGATAAGGAGGCTAGGTGTATCGTAATAATATAGATATAATTGTCCGGTCCGTGGCGCAGTTGGCTTGCGTGCCGGACCGCCCGGGTTTGATTGCAGTTACTAGCAGTTTTTTTCAGTCAATAAATCTGTTCAAAGACATGGGTGTTTGTGTTGTTGAAAATCTTCCCCCTTTTCATATCTCAAAAGCGACGCATTTACGAAGTTTCAGTGATCAAAACTACCAATTTATATTCTGTTGATTGAAAACGATACCCAAGTATTTTTTGCATAGTCACGATTGACGTTTCAATTAATGGTTTTTATTACATAAAAATATAAAATAAGATAATTTCGGCGGAAACCTGTTTATTTATCAGCAGAACAAATTTAATTAATATGCATTTGACGCCATACTAAATATCATTTTTTTGGTTTTATAGTTTTACGACTTCGACACCTTACTTTGAAAAGGTTCTAACTGCTCTTGACACTGTTTTGATGAGGTATGAGCGTGTGAAGTTTCGATTGATTAAAATTCACTTGTAACAATGAGCACGTAAAAACGGCTCAAATCACTTATTTTAAGCATATTTTTTCACAAATCTTGCTGAGAAATAATGATAATCTTTGTCAAATAAATTAATTAAAAAAAGTGTGCAGATGCAGTGCAACTCTGCTTACTCCGTTATTCAACCAAAGATAATTCTGAAATTCGTAGATAATTATATGATACAATGCGGTTTTTAATACAAGGTTTTCCGACCAAAAGGTCATCTGAGGCAAAACCTTTTCAAAGTAAGGTCTCGACTTGCCAAGAGACTTTGATCGGTTGGCCTGCCATCGTCTTGGCATTTTAATGCGTCTCAAATCTGCCTTCAAATACTAAGCCGGGTCTCTTCCTTGCGCGTCAAAGCGAGAAAATGACACGTGCGTGACACTATCTGACACGTGGATTTGTATTACTCTCTTACGGGATTAAATTTGATTAATGGTTATATTGACCGCTTTCACCTTTGTGAAGTCAAGTTACTCGGCGTGCGTCAAAATTTACTCAAATTTAAACTAGAATATTGTTTTTTTGAATTATCCGTTTCGTCTCTCGTTTGATACAACCAACTATTTGGTTACACTTATCCCTACAGTGAAACCTCGATTCTACGGTTTTCAAGGGACCATGGAAAACAAACGATAAATGCGGGAAACGATGAAGCGGAAAAGTTTTAAGTATCAAATAAAAAACTTTAAATTCGCATATTTGTTTGAAGGCCAATAACGCTTCTGTTAATGTCACTACAGGTTCATCATTGCGTTCTCGTCATCTTCTATTTCACTGCTGTCATTAGTTCCAGTTCAGATTATTGGACGGGGTCGAATGTTTTATGAGAAATATTCAACAACAACGGTTAATCGGGGTAATATTTATGACGGGACCATAATATTTTGACGATAAATCGGGAACGTTTTTTTATCATTGTTCTTGTGTGTTTGGCCGGGACCGGGAAAATGAACGAACCACGCGGACAAAACGGTTTATGCGAAAACGTTAGATCGGGGTTCCACTGCCATTATATTTTGTTCTACTGCCTATGCAAATCTAATGGTAAAACTTAAAATCCTAAAATCAAGTTTCACCAGTTTCTGATTCATTGTTAAATGTATAATTATTTTATTGTTTTAAGTGATTTTGTGTAGTGACATGAAATACTTTTTCATCCACTTTTATCGATATGTCTATTATTCAGTATCTAGTGGAATTAATATGTAACTCAAAACTGACATCAAAACGGGTGTTTTTTTATCCTAAGGGACCGATTTGCTGCTTTGTCTCAGAGGCAAATAAAATACACATTCTCTGTCTATTCAGTATTAACTTGAAACGAAACGAATATTGTTTACCCATGAGAATTGATGTCAACTTCATTATCAACTTCGTCACCATAATGTATGGTTGTTCCATTGGCAATTTCAGCACAAGGATGTGCCATTCTTTGACCAAGTTTCCGCCTGGGTGGCACTTCACCATATGCCATTAAATTAATAATAATAGGTATACATGGTTGCGGAGACACGCATGTTTTATTTCGCCGTCTCTTAAAAAAATGGAAATGTCATTTTAATTGTTGACAATTGTAGACTTGGACAATTCGGGAATGGGATTTCGCCATTTTGTTTCGAGGAGACAACGATGCCTTTCCTTCTCGTCTTACACGTACATATTTTGTCTACAAATCCTTGCTCGGCTCCAGTCAATAAATATATGTCGTAATAGGTTTGAAAGTATTATTTTATAATATAACTACAGAAACTATTTTATATATTTGTCGATATCTATTTCGGCTTACGCCATCGTCAGAACTATGTTTAACTCTGCATATATATCGTTGTAGACTGGGTACACAATACTTCTTCCTCTTTGTTCCACCTAGTTTTATATGATGATACTAAGTAATTAAATGTGAGACATTGATTCGATGACTTCAAGAAATAGATACGATATAGCTGGCGATGGCGTAAGCTTAAATAGATATAACCAAATATATAAAATATTATTTTTGTGGAATAAAAATACATTGCGGTTTTTTTCACCGTATTATAATGGAGTTCTTCCAAATAAAAGCCAATTCAATCAATTTTATTTTATATATCAATGATACACGTCGAGCGGTTTGGGGATATGAATACTTGGTCTGTACCCGTCATACATAAAGAGGAAAGAAAAGAGAACGTCATATCTTGACGCTGTCACAAAACCAATATTTCGTTGTTTTACATACTGATTGATCAATTTGTAAGATTCCAATATTATTTCGTTGAATCAAAACATTGGATGCTTTTATTTGCTCGATTAGTATTGATTCTGAATAATAATAAAAAACAATGACTATTTGTATTGCCAACACCTTTAAAAATGTCGCTAAAAACCTGAATTTCTTGTTTGTATTGACAGTTTTTTTTTGCTGGTGGGCAATTCCCGGTGACATTTGCGTGTGAAGATCTCTGATCAAACAATGGCAATCTTGAAATTTCACCTGTGAATTTGCATTCATATTTGAATAACAAATTAATCCTTTTTGGCGAAGCGTGCATAAATTATTCATCAGAGCATTCATAATAACAATTAAATTCTCCTTAGGTTTATGAATCCATTTGACTGATCGAAAACGATTCTTTTTCGATATTAACTTTAAAAAATATGTATATATTCACACCGTTGCTCAGCGTGTCTAGCAACTTAGTACAGAGGGACTTGGAGGGAATAAGGATTTCGATAATGTGTATTCTAGATCAGATGCTTCCTCCGGCAAAATAACGACCGCGGATCCAAGACATTGAGAGAGTTGACCAATTCATATACATATTTGGTGGTACACATTACGGGAGATGACGATCCGACTAGGGATTACTGGAGAAACCTTCAATTTAATACCGAAAACCGAGACTCGCGGGTGTCATGGCTCATAAGAAAAATATCGTTTACACCGTGTTAAAAACAGATGCCCATCATCCATAAGATTTTCTCGTCGGGTCTCTGGGACAGTTGTATCTATTGTAGATTTAATTGTATATTGTTCCGTTTTATACGACCTTATCGTTAGAAATTGAAAAAAACTCGTCCATTGCTTCACCAGTCAATGTGGTATTAAGATAGTTTTGGTAAAGTATGGTCACGGGACAGAATTTTTGTATTTTTTAACATTTATGAAAAATAAGCACACCAAATGAAATGAATGTAAACCAGTGGTTCTCACGTAAAATTTGGCTGTGGCCGCATTAGGAACATCAGCGATACTACGGAAATGTCTGGTGGCCGCACCAAATTTTTGTGATGAGTCTTTTTTGCCAAAAAGACCTAAACATGTATGTTTTGAGCTATTGCTAACTAGCAATTCTTGATGCACAATGCAATGCATACAAAATATTTAATTTTCAGTGTCTTTGTTGACAAATTAACTAGTAAAAACCTATTTTTATTAAATATCAATATTAACTATGAAGCTATTCGTGGCCGCAGCAAAACCCTCTGGTGGCCGCACATGAGAACCACTGATGTAAACCTTACAATTTTTTTTGAAATGTTTCGTCTTAAATTTTTAAATTTATTATAATAGAATATCCAAAAGAATACTTCGCAATAAGTGTGAAATTGAGTTGTTTTAATTTACAGGAGCAAAAATGCAATCATAAACTACACAAATAATAATATTAAAGATACATTCACATAAGTTTATTATTTGCTTACTATACTATACTAGAGGCTAATATTAAAAAAACAAATTCTTCTTTCAGAACTCGTACATTAATCAGTAATATTCTTCAGTTTAAATCATTTTTATTCCACATTTTATAATAATCCACAAGAAGTCAAAGGGTAAAGTCAAAACATAAAATTATAAGCCAGTATGTATTAAAGCACAAAAGGATTGGGATTCTGTCCCGTGACCACCATATATATCCATAATTTACCGTATATTCTCCATAATATTTTACTATTATTCTACATAATACATGCAGTTATATTTTGTTTCTATCGTTTCATGGAATATGAACCAAACCCGTTTTTTGCGCGGTATACATAAAAAAAAACACTGTAATGATTATAATGAAACAAGTGGCTTCGCATCTGCAAAGTTGTATTGAAATGATTAAACATTATTACTTTTGCTTTGTACATAGTAGTACTTAAAACTAATACAAAAATCTCGATAACGATTGTTGTTTCGCAGCATAATAACCGGTTGCACATTGTTGATGTACATATTGTTTTTCCAATCCCTCCTTCTCGCATTGGCTTGCTCTGGCAGCATCGAGCAGCGACATTTTTTACACAAGTCTCTTCGAAAATGATTCATATCGGTCCGCGTTTGATCGATTCGCCGTGTGAAACGATCGCATCGCTCTCTGACATTGAGCGGGCCCGGCAGGATCGCGCCTCGGCAACATGGCGCGCGGGCAAAAACCATTTGGCGGCAAATCGACTTTCACGGTCACCGCTGAAATTCGCGGACCATGCTCGCTCGACCGCCATGTTGTTTATTTCAATCGCCGGCGCGCGACCGTCAAATATTGGTTTTTTAACGCTGAGATTTGTTATGATTCGTTTGTTGCCGTGGGCGCTACAAGGATACTTTTTTTCCGTGCAGATTCAGCCATATTTTTAGGAAACACGTTCGCGTTTCAATTGGTCACTTCAAAACTCATCCTTTTCATATTTAAAGTACACAGTCATTGTCATTGTTTAATAATGTAAACTTATGAAACCAGGATCTATTTAGTAGACGCGATTAGTCATAATACATGGTGACTGATGGTGAATTGCAATTTGAATCGTGTAATTCTCAAAGAGTTTTGCCACTAACAAATGAGTTTCACCTTTCGGGATCTTCCAGGGATGAACTTGAGCAAGACGAATCCTTGGTCATTAGCAATGAAAACGATGAAGTACAATTTCAAACGTTTCAAATAGAAAAAAAAATGTTACTGTAACTATAATATGAAACATCGACGACGTGCTTTAAGTATCTTATTTATTGCTAGGTTGAGTTGAGTAATTATATACCCCTGTAACTAAAAAATCTTTTCATGAAAACAAAAAACCCCTTACGAATACTGTATGCAAATCTGAATTTTACGGTAATCTTCCGTGCTCCGTAACTTTCGTGTATTTTAACAAAATTTTGTCATTTCCCAATTTTTTATACTGTGTCTAATTATATTCTTTTCCTTCTTTACAGGTAAGCGATCAAATCCAATTATAACATCAATCGAAAACTAATCGAGAATCTCATGTGAGAATCAAAGCTATTCTGTTTTTGTTATTATTTTACTGAAACCTAGTTCAATATTATCTACTTCGTTATTGCAGTGCTATCATAATAATTGGCACCCATCACGTGCATAATGATTGATCATAATTACTATTGTGCACACTTATCTATCCGACTTTATAAACGTGATGAACTCGATGGTCATACAAGAAATAGGACGACCGTGTATTGCGCCTTTTGTAATTACAGAACAAAATGTTGTTCCTCTAATAAAAACACTGCTTTGTGTCTCGTTAATACAGATTGGTTTTTCTAATAGTTAGTAATTAAAAAACTAGTTATGAAATAGACAATTAAAATTCGTTTAATTACGTTTAATTACATCATTAAATGAATTGTGCACCCTTCTTGTATGAATACAGCGAACTTTAATACGCATTAAAAATAATATTAATACTAAGGGATGTAAGGAAATCTTCTCCCTTCTCAAAATAAATTGTTGGGTCCTTGATGCAATGATCAACGTCGTTGGCTTCCGTATCGAACCTCACGGACTCGAATCACAGTATCAGTCCGAGCAGCATTTTATTCTAGCGACTATCTTACAATTAGTCCTGTTATATCCTTTCAATCCTTTCTCATCGAACTAATGGGAGGTTAAGCGATTGATTAACAACGGCCCCAGGGGAGCTTGAATCATGCCTGATGGATTCCGTCGTCCCGAAGGCTGCTGATAAAAATCCATAGGATGCACTCAGTGGAGCTAGGGACGCCGGATGACCTGTGAGAAAGCGAGGAGGTCGGCTGGTCCTGGAAGGCATGAGAATCCTGGAGGCACAGTGTGGCTGCCAGATGCTTCGAATATGGACGGCTTGATGCGGAATTGTATTAACTTTAGGTATTTGAAATTAAGGAAGATGCTATTTGTCTTATATTTGAGTCGAATTAATAGTAGATGGGCATTTTAAATTCAACTTTTTCTATATTTGTACATCAATTCATTCAGATAAATTTCATATCGGTATCTTATTGAGGTGAGATATGACAGAAAACTTGTAGGTTAGAATTCGTGCATAGTTCGAAACACTCTGGTATTTGCTTTCACCGAAAATCTACGTTTCTCAATCTTCACCGGACCCGTGTAAGCGCTGAGAACACAATATTGTCCAATCGAGAAAGTTTCGGTTTTAAAATATTCTCGCCGAAATGTCCCGAGTGGAAAGTGAAAACGTGCCGACGATAAATTTAATTCTATCCATCTTGTTTTGTTTCGGAAACTCTTTCGTTTTTATTCGATAGTATATTAATAAAACGACTATGCTTTCCATTGTTTGCAGCAGCATTATCAATCGTAAACATTTAAATTAATTGACGGGCCGTTAAAAAATGACGTTAAATGGCGCCAGTCGAAAATGCAAGTGACCCCGGACAGCAGCGATACCAAACCTTTTCCATTGTGATTAAAATAATGACACTCTCATTTTTTGTTTTTTTTTAAATAAATAAATAAGGATGGCTTCTTCAATATATGTAGAGTAATTCTTACAATTGTCAGTTAGTATAAGACGTATGAATCGACAGTATTAGAATTCTTTTATAATAAGTTGCTAATTATTTTTCTTGTGTAAAACTTGTTCGATGCCGGTTCCGTGTTGCAAGTGGTCAACTTAGTTTACTTGGGTTTATGTGCTAATGTAAATCCCTTCCCTCATCCTGATCCCTAGCGGCTCATAGCGAGAGTGATAAGCTAACAGTCCTTTCCCTGTCCCCGTAACCTTTCAATCCCTACGAACACTGAAGCAGTTTTCGTAGAAAAAAACATGCTGAGATAAACAAACTCCATCCATATGCTCCATTTAATGCGACCGAAATTTCAATATCAAATTATAACACTGTTCAATTAACCTAAACTGTCTGTTCAAGTTTATTGAAATTTGACTCAAAATTTCTGAAGATGCCGAAAGACGAAACTCGGGTCATAGAATATTCAAACGATTCAAATTTGCAATATTTAACATTCATGTAACCGATTCGAAACAAATGAGAACTGTATATGGGAAGTATATGAAACAATGTCTCGTTAGATGTGCCGCCAGTTGACTCTCACTTCATTTAGGGACTTCCTATAATATTTTACTCTTACGCAGGTGTTGGTCTGTTGTATAAGAGAGAGTTAAGAAACGGGTCGGCCGGCTTTTCGGTTGACAGCGAAAGTTACTGAACGTGTTTTTATATAAATACACATTATAGACGCGAACCACGAGAGCTGTGACTAACAATTCGACATCTTAATAAGATGCAGCGGTGGCGCCATCCACTTTAATGGCACAGAAACAACCAACCCCCTTGAGCTACGTTCAAATGAATACGGCCGAGCGGTCATTTCCTGGTTCCCCTTTCACATTCCACTCCAATTACTTGATACGTATTATGTAATGCAATATGTTAAAATTTGAAAAGAAGTTTGTATGATCTTTTCCAAAAGCAGCCTTCTCCTAGACACATGTACAGTAATAGTCAAATTACTAGTATTAATAATAAATTTATACTACATTAGATTCAGTGCGAACCTTCGAAAGGGAGAAATATGTGGAATAATCGATTTAAATTGTATATGAAATATGGTTTCTCAGGCCAAATTGCACTTTATAGGTGTAGGCCGCCCTCGACTTACGTACTAAATTGTTTCCTGAAATTATGTGTGCCATTGTTCGAAAGTAGAGGGATGTGAAAAAAACACCACTTTTTTCTCTTCTAAAGTGTATCTTCTTTCAAATGCTGTTTCATTCTTAAGCTAAGTAATTGAGACATTATCATTTGGATCACAAATAGCCGAAAATGGTCAAGATATACGAAAGGCTTAAATAATATTTTTGATTTTCATAGTTCCAGGTTCTTCTACCCCTTTATTGTATATGTAATTTGCCTATTGTTGCGTAATTTAGTATTCATTTGACAGAGGTACTGAGTGAGATTAAATGAACTAATTGAAATCTAAGTTTAGTTCATTCATTCGGCTACTATTTCATCTGTCATAGTAAAATGTGCGAAAGTAGAAAGATTGTAAGTCTTGGGCCGTATGTGCACAATTACAGTCAATATCGATTATTGCCATGATCTACCAATTGATTCTTTGAATCAGCGTATCTGATAACTTCACAGGTTTCCTTATCTCGTCTCGGGAGCGGTCACACTTAATGATAATCGGATTATACCGCAGCTTAATGATTCCCTCATTAAGAGGATTAACATCAATAATATATATATTTACTCCGATTACTACATGCTACTGCCTTATAATCTTGGCTTGATATTTTTTGTGAACATAGGTCGTAAATATTAAATACACATTATTTATCATATGTACATAAATAAAATATGTTCAACCACGCAGTTTTATGTGGAGCATATTCTCCTGGTAGAGCCAACATATATTTTCTTTAACCAGGACTGCTTGTTACCCAGCTTCTCGTTTTTATCAGCGGGCGTATAATTCAAATTAGATATTCATGTATTTGAACTAAAATCGATCGAAAAATTAATTTATGAAACTTTTCTTAATGTGAGTAGAATCGTAACTATCGACGCTGACACTTGACAATATACCTGAATATTATTTATCACATTTCTTTCCTGGCATTTATTTTATTGAATGTATTATTAAGTCATTCATTATGATATCTGATACAGAAGGTCTCGGATACACCCGTCTTTCAAAGATTGATTGTTACGGCCGATAAATTCGCAACATTATGCAATAATGCAGTTTCCCGCTCAAAATTTAGCCACGCCCGGAACATCGTATCAGGATTCCGCGATTCATATTCATGGTCTTATTGGTAATGTATATGTTACAGTGAAACTGTATTTTTCTTTAAGCTGTCATTGAAATTAAATTTGACCGCCCCATCTTCAGCCCAATGTTTGTCTGTGTTTTCCTTTGGTTCTCTTTTTATGAAAGGGACTACTTGCTGAATTTGTTTCATTTAGGCCGGTAAATCATCGACTTGGGCCAATAATTTGAATGATCGTGACCAGTGAAATCATGTTGTCACACAAATCTATTACTTGATACATTTTCACTGAGAATACAGTTTCACTGTAACATATACATTCCGAAAAGGTTTAAAGCTAACATGCTCTGAATAAGTACTCTTCAAAATAGTCTCGAGACATTGATAAGATAAATCGTGAGCCAACTAAATTACTAACTTGTTTTTTGAACAATATAATATTTAATGATATCATTTCATTGTTTTCCGATAAGATAACGACGTAAACATTGATAAGGACGATAAAAGTATTAGGTTTTATTTATAAGTGTGTACTCCGAGAGATAGGACACGTTGATAAGTCCACAGTGTTTTCTAGAAATGTGAAAAACATGAAATAAAACATTCTGGAGTAATGCATCTCGCTCGCCAGCAACAATACTCTTCCTAATCTTATTACGAACAAAATTCATGCTAACAATGACATTCAGTATTCGCAAGGGGTTTTCTTTTCCTTTCCCATGACAAAAAAAGTTCTTCACAATCGATTTTTTGGGAAAAATTACAGTCGTCGCTCAAAGTTTTTCAAGGCAATTATTATTCACTTTTGAGGTGTCCACTGTTAGTACTTGGTGGAATGGCGTGATAATTTATCTACCATTTTTGTATGGGAACTATATCTTATTTTTACATGGAAGTTGCCCGAATGTTTCCCCCGTGCAAACAAGGATCGAGTGTTTATGATGGAAAAGGGTATTAAACTATTAATAATTATTGCTTGATAATCCCTTTATTGGTACGTTGATGATTTTCAGTTTCGCCATTCATAATTATCAGACTCACATAATATGAATTGCCGATTGTAATTAGAGTGTAATTTTAGTAAACGTGAAAAAATCTTGCGATAACGACTGCCAAAAAGTTTCGCCCAACGTGGGGCTCGAACCCACGACCCTGAGATTAAGAGTCTCATGCTCTACCGAAATATAATTTTATAACCTTATTCCAAATTAGATTTATTAAGATCGTGACTGGTTTCGCTCGTCGCGAGAATTATCAACTGATGGCTTGTGGATAAATCTGATCGTTTTTTTCACTCAACTCTATCTACTGAGTAAGAGACAGTTCTTGGTCAAAAACTGCTATTGATATTAGCTACATTATGTGCGCGTAAAAAAAATATTTACAAAAAATTATCTGTTATTATCGGCAGTGTTAAAAAACGATTTTCGTATTTCGTTTGCCCCCCCTTGACCCTTCGACGCGATCCTCTAAATATGCCCATATCTATACAAACATGCCGGAAGTTATTATTGCAGTATAATAATTTACAAGCCCGGTTCGGAGACCGAATTATATCATTAGCGATCAAGGATTTTACCATGTGCGGAATCCTGAATTGAAATTTATTTGACATATAATTATATATATTATCTTAATCATTGACGAATCTCTCTGAACGCTGTGACATTCCGATACACAGATAATGCGTTGCCCAGGGTTACCACTCGAGTCAATAGCCCCATATAGCATTGCATAGCAGTTCATACACACTTCAAGGTACTGTTTACTATGTTATTATTTTTCGAAAGGCACATATGCACAACGTGTATGATGTGATTAGAAAAGAAGATTTTTGTGAAGGTTAGGTTGATGGAATCATTACTGTTAATGGTTCTGACATTAATATGAAAATGAGATGGCCAAATCAAGAACGGCTTTTTTTTTTCTTTGCCTAAATAACAATTTGCTACCGAACGAAATATTGTATCGTCTCTCTCTTTCACGTATTTTCTATACTGTAATTTCCGATGTTTTTAGCGAACAAATAACACCGGGTGGAATACAATTTCACCATGTTTTTTTACTGATGTGAATTAAATTTTGCCCCTGGTATTTAGTGTTATTGTTGCATCTGTCAGTGTACGCGCTTTGCGGTTTTCATATTGACTTTATTTTGAAATTCGACACAAAAGAGAGAAACAGATGAAATTGAGATCGATAGTATGAAGTCTAGATGTGTTTCTACAATGGCAAAGGAGAATGACAGAAAGTTACGAGATAATTTGTACTTGAATCATGTCTCATTGTTTTCCTTATAATCGCCTATCGTTTTGTTTCTATATAACTTTGGTAATTATTATATTTAACACTGTACTGTAAATGTATGCATTAGGCTAAGTCACACATACATAAGGTTATAGTAAAGCCATTGGGTTCGCTGTGTCTTTTGACTGTGTTGTTATTTGTATGTGTATTAAAGATTTTACTTTAGCTTGTGTAGTACTAAGTACGAATTTAAGCGTTGAATTATGAATGAATTACTTGAAAAAAAAATGGCACGTGACGTATGAAAACTGAGAAATTCTAGAATAGCTGAAGTGCAACGTCTCCTCGGCGGCCGTGTCCCGAAAAGGAAAGACCTGCGCCATTTCGCCATCTTTGCTGTATTAAAATTATCGCTGCATCCGCCTTCAACTTCTCGCGCGGTCACTTCCGGTTCGCGGGTCATTCCGACTGAATACAATTTCACCGCAATTGCAGCGCTGAACGCTATTGAACCTGGCTGTCGGCACTCGAGGGCAACCCTGGCAGTCAGTCATCGATACGCGAGCCATGTCGCGCGCGGGTCACATTCAACCGGCAATAATAATCATTATCAACATGATTAGTTTGTTCAATCTTGTTAATTGATACTCGCCGTTTTTATATCGATGATAAATTATTTAATGTTATTATTAAATTCATCATGTGACAGTTCTCACTTTAAGTCTGGACTTACGAATGGATGAGAAGATGCATTGTGTATCTCTTTCCACGCCTATGTAAATATATTGACAATAACATTTATGTTCGGATCCCAACTATTTTTTCTAGAATTTAGCATTGCTATTTTTTCGCTGTGTTATAATGGAGTTCTACCGAAGTATTTCTCAATTCAATCAACTTGCACATTCGATTTTGATGGCTAATCAGAAACCGGTAAAATCGTAGCTATTGTTAAGAAGTAAGATATCCGTATTTGACAACATTAACGCAAACGTCAATTTAAAAAAATATCTAGAGCAGGATACATTAGTAGGTCATCAGGTAATTTTTAAGGTATATATATTTGCTGTTGTTTTTAAGGTATATTTTCGTCCGGTCCGTGGCGCAATGTCAACGCTGCCGAACCGCCCGGGTTCGATTCCCGGTACGAGCGGGTTTATTCAGTCGATAAATCTTCTTCAAAGGCATGGGTGTTTGTGTTGTTGAAAATCCCTTCCCACCTTTCCGATCCCAAAAAGCGACGTATAGTGACAGCGATTAGCTAATCACTAGTCCTGGCCTAGTCCTTGTATCCTTCCATCCCTACTCTCTTCGAAAATTAGAGGTTTAGCAACTGAGTAACAAACAGTTCTCGTAGAAAAAAACATATGTTGATAAACACCGTGAGAGGTCCATATGCTCCAAGTTGGGAGCGGACATGGTTTAAAAAAATATTTTGCGTTGTGCTTAATTTCGTAAAGGATTCCATATCTAAAAATTCTGGCCGCTTGCTTTACACATACATTTCGCATCTTACATATGATGCCCCTAGTTTACTTAGGTACTCGAACATCATTCTTGCGTCACTGGTATACTGAGAAGCGATTAAAGCATTGTATCCATATGGTAGTTGATTAATCTCGGATGTTGACGAACCTGCATCATCTGAAATCTATAGTTTGTCCTTTGTCACTGCGTAAGTATTAGATTAAAAAAGTATTTTTTGACTGTCATATTGCGCCATCGAAAATGACCGTGATACTAAGTGACTACGTAATATAATACTATACTTATATTGATCGGTCAACCAACCTCTCGGCCAGTCACACATTACCTTATTAACAATTTTACTGCACACTAATATACTTGCGGTGGTACCTCGAGGCATTATTGTGTTTTTTTTTCACTTAAATTTTATAAACTATACCCCAGTGTGCATGAATGGTAATAAAGAATGTTGTTATCTGCACTAAAACTACGATTCCTGCTTAACTTGACCTTGTCAGCCAGTGACAACAAACAACGGCCAATGCGGAATATTTTCGCCTCGGGCCACATAGAACGAGTATAGGATAACAGAAAACATGCCGGTTGTTTGCTGGCACACGGTGTCACGAAAATACATAGTCATATTTCACTTGTTTTTTTTATTTATATATATATATATTTAACACGTCACTCCTAAAACATAAGAATTTAAAAGTTTTATTTTATTAATTTGGTGAATCGTGACGATTTCTTCTTTTAATCAAAGTTTCAATTAGATTATCATTAATATGGGATAGTGCCATAAAATGAACTGCAACCATAACATGTGCTGCAGACACACTTTTAAAAAAAAATATAAATGATCATTGTTCAAATATCGTCGGCGTTCTTGATCAAGTTTATCACTTCGCGGTTGGCATTTAACAGGTTAAACACCTGTTCGGGCGATAATTTATCTTATTTAAAATATGCTCAATTTTATCTTAAATTTTTTTATCACGTCATCAACCAACTTCATTTTTTCTTCATGAGCATATCATAACCCCCCCTATCTATAGTAAACCATTGTGTTGAATAACTATGCCAATTCATTTGTAGTTTCGATAGATACTTCGTTTTTCCACCCTTTCTAGCAAACTTTTAAGTATTTATGTAATTGAGTTACTATAAGTAGACCTGATTTCAATAGGAAAATCACTTCACTAAACAAACCCCACACGAATACTGCGCGTACATTCTCTCACTTACGGGAACTATATGGATATCGCCTTTCACAATCGTGATGTCAAATTAAATCGCAGTGCTTGTCAGAAAATTGTTCAATGCGTTCCATCAATAGTTTGTATCATGAACAAAAACATACTGCTTAAATTTTGTCACATCTTCATCATTTGCGGATTCTTTCTGACTTTGGTGAGCAATGCTCCAATACGGTACTTACCAAAAACCTCTCATCCGAAGACGCTACTGTAATCCAAACTAATTCAGTTTTCTAATATTATTTTTAGAAATATTTTTTCCACTTACTCAAATCAAACAATATAACGAAACCAAATCTTTTCTGAATCGACATTTTTTGGGGGCCATGTATGTATAAACAACAAACGGGCTACGTTTTTTAATGTTATTATTTATCATCGTGCCAACATGCCGGTCCGATCGATAAAATTTAATGACATTTGTATCCATACATGGCTGTATTTGTTGTTGAGCGAGTTTCGCTGCGGGCATTGCATAACTTCAGTACACCCGAAGAAATGTACGAATATGTTTTTCCTGAATAACTCTTCCATAAAATGTATTTATTAATAATATTACCAGGCAGAGGGTTATCAATAAATCTCGTCAATTCATCGTTACATCTTCCCCATTAGGAAATGATTTTCTGATGAGAAAATAAAGAGAGTATAATCAAAATAAATATTAATCGTGATAAAATGATCAGAACGATATTTTTCTACAATAATAAAATGCTTCATAACTTTTATGTTACGATCGGTACCGGTTGCGCTTATATTATTTTTAACTGAACAACTAAGCAAATAGTGTCTCAATCTTTAATCGGACATTCCTTAGCAGAGCGTATTATGACGTACGTGGAAATTTTGTCCAAAAATCTATTCCAAATTCAAACGATTCTACAATTATTGCAATCTGAAAGAAATTACGGATTTACTATTCGATTCGGATTTTAAATTCTCGTTGTCGAATTTCACATTTAGAATGCGAATAATTTAGTAGTGTTCGAAATTTAAATGGTCGTTTAAATCTTTGTTTAAGCAGTATATATTCTAATTTCGAAGAGATGACCAATAAAATTAAAAATTTGAATTGACTATGGCAGTGCAACATTGCCACAATTGTCACATTTATCTGTCAGAAAAGCCTCATCTGTCCACATATGGTTATTTGTTTATCTTGGAGTTATGAGGTAAGGCAAGAGAAACTTAAATTCGTTTAAATAATAAGACATGATTTTAATGCACACATTCGCAGATATGATCCGCTTAAGTGATTGTCCGTGTCTACCCAAAACCGCTCAATGAGTCCGGTCGTGACTCGTGACTCCCGCGATAAGACCGTGCAATAAACAAAAAAAAACTCACCTGTCTTTTGACAGACAAAACAATACCAGTGATAAGCACCGCAGCGCCGGTGGATAATTTTGTGAAAAACAAAGCAAATAAAATTCTCATTCATCTATCACCAAAACGTGCGCCGAAACACGAAAGCGATGGGAAATTTCTTTATTGTCTTCGCGTTGGCTGAGATAGCAGAATAATTAAAACGACTGCTTTGTTTATTACCTCTTACTTTGTGTTGTGCTGTTTATTTTATTTGATATCATGCTTTCATAACCAATGAATCAATCAACATTTTTCAGCCTCTATTTTTTGAATAGTTTATTGATAATCACAGTATCACACTCCTGAAATCTGTTACGAAAAAAATCCGGAAAGTTTGTACCGATGAAATTAAAAAGAATGTAATCATCGGTTGTCAATTATATAGTGTTTTCGATAATCACTTAATACACCTATCCAAAGGATGTTATTAAGATTTTCGACTGAAGATGCTTGATGAAGCTCTCAAATCATTTATTATTCGAGAATCACGCGTTCGATGCTGATAAAGGAGTTAAATTGTTACATAAAAACACGGGCGTACAAAAATTATTTATCAAGAAATATTAAAAATTAGCTTAATAGTTAGCCAATTTTAAACGGGTTACTAAATCTTCCAAACTCACCCGTGTGAAATCCGTGTCATTGGCGACAAAACTCATAGAATAGTTCACAAATCTATTCGATTAAAAAAAAAGGATTTAAACTGAATACGACGAATTCGTATCGGATGTGAAAATTGCAGCAAGAAAATGGCACTTACATGATTAGCATAGTTTATTTTGTGTAGATTACGTTGTTGCCTTATTTTATTTATATTCGATGTGATTTTCTACTCGTATACCCCGACATTCCTCGGTTGATTGTAAACAAAACCGCAACGCTCGTTAATCAATTTTTGTACTAAACTCGAAACGAAATCGAATTCGAACGTAAATATTTTTATCACATTTATGTGTAAACCGCATTGTTTTTAAATAAAAACATATTTAAGTCGTATTTCTCTGAAGTTCTTTGTCAAATAATCAACAATGGTTCGCATAGGCAGTTCAAGCTTCTTAGCGGGGGTTATTTTCACTTGCAGAACGTATAGAGTTTATTTTGTAACTTGCAGGCGTGACTGAGAGTCGAGTTTCATAATCGTTACTAACGACTTCATTATAAAAATTGATGTAGATGTTCTTGGTGTACACTACACCGATTTGGGTCTAAGACAATCGATTACTTTTTGAAACCCAGAAGTATGTAAGATGCGCTATTCTAAACGACCGATTGAATCTAGTGTCTTTAGTAAAGGCAATGTTGTAATAGCGAGAATTGCTCGTTCGCCTTGGCCTTTCCTACCTGAAAATATGTCGGCAACGCAAGTATTTTGTCAATATTAGTTGTTGTGGCACGAAATAGTAAAGAAAAAATAAACAACTATTATTATACGGTGCCGCTAACAATATAAGTGCATCGATTATTTGATCCTTTGGCAATACTATTGTACAAATCATTGCATCAATTACATTCGGTTTGTGTCTGTTTATTGGACAGTGGTCCTGTTTTTACATTATCAATTGTTAGAACTAGAAGAGTCCTAGAATTCTCTACGCTGAATACTTGTCTTGAACAGCATCTTACGTAGTGGTATCAAATCGATAATTTAGTATGTATATTACTTACCGTTAACCTTTTCCAGCGAATAGCTTTAGTATCCAGTCTTGTATGTTTTATCGATTACATTTTTAATGAGACTTCTATTCTATATTTCACCAGACAACTGTCACTGTTTCCCCTACTCAATTATAATTCCCTCCAGCGGCTAGCAGACGCCGTCCATCTTTGATATATCTCGTGGCCTTTCTTCTGGACCTCTCGTATGTCAATTACACTTAACTAGGAATAATGACGTACCAAATGTCATACTACTCGAGTCGTTTGATTATTGGAGTCACATGATCTGCTGGTCAAACTCTGATACGGTCACCCGCTGCAGCGAAGGAAGAAAATTTTAAATTGGACATAAATAGACGTGGACGAGAAGCAATTGGATAATTTAGTAGCTGGACAAGATCGGCGAAGCGAATTGCTTAAAAATCTATAAATATTCCCACCAACGTACAGACCTTTAGTCGATAATTTTTAAATTATTTTGCATTCAATGAGAGGTGGCTTCAAACTTAGTTGGGGAGTCGATTACAGCTTATAGTTGGCGGGAAAACCAATGTGGCATCGTCTCCGGGTGTACTCAACCCCAGTGTTTCCCAAACTTTCAACATTTGTGTACCCTATCTATAATTTTCGTTACACCGAGTAAAAACGCATAACCTTTTTTAGTACATACACATAATAATGCAGGTGCATTGAGTGCCCTCACTAACATTTCCATCCCCCGGGATCGGCGGACGCATACCACACTTGAGAAAAAACTGAATATTTGAAGGATTTTAAGGTTACTCAACGCATGCATACTGGACTTTGCTGCTTTACGGTTGCGAGTCATGGCACATCACAAAAGCACAGGGTAACCGTATACTGTGCTTCAAAAATAGATGCCTGCGGCGAATATTAGGAGTGCGGTGGTTTGACTTTGTCAGGAACACGGAGGTAAGAGAGCGGACAAACCAGCCCCTTATTACATCCAAAATAAAAAGGCGACGATGGACCTGGCTTGGTCATGTGCTGCGGATGCCCCAGGGGAGCCTGAATCTTGCCTGCCTCTTTTATCAACCTGATGGATCCCGACGCTGCGGAAGGCATCTGTTGACCATCCATAGGATGTACTCAGGGAAGCTACGGGACGCCGGGATGACCTGGGAAGATGCGAGGAAGTTGGCGGGAGATAGAGAATCTTTGAGGCACCGTGTGGCGGCCATATGCTCCAAACAGGGAGTGGATATGGCAAAATAAATAAAAAAGGTTACTCGTTTCCAACTGCGTATAAACCTTTATTTATTCCATATGCCATATTTTTTTTGACTAAACGATCAATACAATAATTGTCAGATACCGTATTTTAGTAATTTTTATAAAATGACTAGATAATTAATTAACGGCCAATAAAAACCATTCTGAAATCAATAAAATATGAGGGAAATGGATAAACCTAGAAATCGTAATTAATTTGACTTAATTGACACGTCGTTCCAGATTATCGCAAATGGGCGAAGTAAAACTAATTGGTTTCGGATTATATGGTAGCATTTTTAATCGATTGTCAGTGACTAACTAACTACCCATTCCATTTAGAATAAATTCGAATCTTGCGATATTATTTCATAGTGAAAAACCACCGACAAAATTCACTATTAATTCCTGCATTGCGATTGTATACACGTATTTATTGCGTGTTACATTCCTATTTCTACCACGGTTTCATTATTTATTTTGTCATTAGCAATCAATACATTGATTTAGTTTTCACTTTTTTCTTACTTCATCGCACGGCGTTGAAATATCAAGTGAAACTTTTTTCGAGCACATTGTCATTGGTGACATGTTAACACAGATCGGGTTATATCACATTTGGTTTCCACATATTATGCATATGTTTTTCTTCACTGACATCGCCAAAAAACAGTTTATAAAATTCTTTAAAATTTTCAAGTGAGCAGTTTTAATCACAAAAGATGTTTCCAACAAGACGAAACACGTATACAGATAGACATTGGATTTATAATTATTACCGCCGAATCCATGATAAAAATAAAACTATCCCATATTACAGTGCTTCCCAAACTTTTCACAAGCCCCCTCCCTTTTTGTGCGAACCGTAATTTGGGAAGCACTGCCGTTTTATATTTTCAATCTTTCGGTCCTAAGTGTTAATAAATGTGTGAATGCCCATTTTCTCCCGTCATACGTTGGGAATCATACTTGATTAAGATGGTAAGATAAATTGGTAACGGCTTCGCTTTTTTATCGGCGATTTATTATGTTGGCGATGTAATCTGCTTATATTTTTTTCAAGCATCATAAACGCGTCTATTATGAGCATACATATTATTAAATTTAATCGCAGTAAACTAACAAGTAAAGTCATTCAGTTAAAAGTGAAGTGGTTAGAGAATCGCGCTTCAATGCGGCCGGTTTCACTTTCGCTGCCTGCCGAAGCGTTGCGCAACTCGACAAACTACTTTACTTTGAACCGAGCTGACTATTCCATGCGATCAACTGTTTACCATAAGCAAACCGGCATCGTTCGGTACATCGCGACGCGAGCGATCTGACTCACCTCTAACATTTACACTAGGATTCAACATTTTTAACGAAGTTAAACATTTTTTTGGTTACGAGCTTCGAATTCAAAATTCGAATAGTTTTTTTAATGTCGTTCGCCGCGCCATTAAGCTTTGCAACCGCAGTATCTATTCCAAATTCAAACGGCCGGACAATTATTACAACACGGAATAAATTACGGATTTACTATTTTATTCGAATTTTGAATTCCATTTGTCGAATTTCACTTTAAGAATGCGAATATTTAGTAGTAGTGTTCGTAATTTAAATGGTGGTTTAAATCGTTTTATACACGCAGCATATATTCAAATTTCGAAGAGATTGCTAATAAATTATTGGATTAAAGATTTAAAAAATTTACATTTTTTATTTCGGTTTCATTTTTGCGACAGCTAACATGCAAAGCTTTCCATGCTGTCTCTTGCAAGTAAACATTGTTATCATTATCTCGGATCAGATGTGGTTTAATTCCAGTTCAATAAAAAATGCACTCAATCACTTTCTTTTTTAACCTGACAGTTATACAAAATCATACTTAAATCAATGTTTTCTTTATTAAAATCACAATCTCGACATTTTGACGAGAGAGTATTCATGAGATAAAACTCGATTCGATATCGTACCACTTAGCCACAAGGTAACACAAATTTCGTGGGTTTTAATCGGTTTATAAAAATATTCCATTGCTAATCATTTATTTTCTTTTTGTTACAGGTAAGCAACCACAACAGTTCTTGCGAATTATCAGGAAATCGACGAAGGTTTACAAGCGTGGTAAATATTATGTTTTTTTCATAATGCACCCTTGGAGAATATGATACGACTAATTGTGTGGAGTCGTGATAGAATTATGAAAAGTTTAAAGTTTTCATTTATTCACATACAATGTATAATGTGAAAAATTTGGCTATTGGCTAGATTGGTTGGTTGATCTTTAATTAGGTACACATAGTTTAGACAGGTAGTAAAATAAACATGACAAAATCAAACTTTTTTTTAGCGTCTCAGTAGTCCTGGTATCCGTATTGAAAAGATTGTGATATTTCATGATATTTCCCACATTGTTATACAGCAGGAGCTATTCCAAGTCGTCCGCCTGTCTGGCATACTGATGTACACATCTCTGATTTTCAATGATAATAAATTCAATTTATTTTGCGAGTCGATCGCCGTCAAAATTTTAAAAAAGTCGCCCGTAGTGATATTATATACAACCGTGAGTCGAGCTGATAACACCAATATGTTTCAACCAGTAATGAATATTGAGACAAAAATGACAGCATTTAATCAATTGCCATATATCTGAAAATCGTTAGAATTCTGTTTCGTAACACTCACCACCTCTTCATTCCGTCACACTTGGCTGATGGCACACAATAATGAAACTACTGACTGAGTGAGTCTTAACACTATCATTAAATCGAGTTAGCCGGTCTACTCTTGCTCCGTCATAACAGAATAATAATGGTAAGCGGTTTATATTCTGTTACATATCAGTTTTTAACTTCTGCATTACATTTTACGTAACATGTTCAGTGCGAGTTTGTCATCATCTCGTTGAATACGGCCAACAACATATGGTTCTTCGTTTCACTAATCACTGTCGGATATGTATCTCGCAGCCCACTCCGTATTAGTCATAGCACTTATTCTTCGCACTGTAGGACGATCATTTAAATTTTAAAATCTTGAATTCCTTCGTTTTTTAATTTATAAACAGTCAAACTTAGCGTACGATATATGATGGACTCAATTTGTATTAATTCAAAGAAGATAGTTTTTTTTTGCATAGCTTGAACACATTTGCCGTTAGAAACATTGAATAGCAATCGATAATGAAAGCTGTCCCATCATGAATCGATATTTATAAAGTCTTTTAATACCACAAGAAATATATGCGCAAAATTCACAGAGGCCTTAGTTTTGTTTTAACGCGCTTTTACGGCATTCCCTTTTGTTCATTCGTATGCTCTTTGCGAAAAAATGCCTTGGTATTTACCGTCGGTATTTCCCAAAATAGTCTGGGATCCAAAAGGTTAAACACATTCAAACTCGACGCTCGGCTTATAATGCTTGTGATACCGGTCATGGTCTTTATTGAATAGTATTTGGTAGGGGTACAAATAAAATGTGTCGTCATTTCAATCATTTCAATTACTGCTGTGTTCGTCCATAAATATATGGCAAGTAATCTAATACGCTCTGCAGGGTAGATTGTGATGATGCTATGTGTGCCACTCAAAGACAGCATTACGAGAAAGTGCCCGGGCCACAATTTAACAATATGGTTACGTTATTCACAGAAGGCTGTGACGATTTAGTTAGTTACATTGCCGTAAAGAGTACGGAAAGTGCATTCATAATTAGTCGCAACATAACCGCTACAGGTTAGCGTTCTCCTTCTGTTGCGGCCACACGTCATAAATGTGCCCCATTGAGAATGCACTGTTGTTTTCCGCCTGTGGAAAATGGTTATGGTAACATGAAAACGTGTGACACGGTTCGCGTAGAGCTTGCTACGTGTTGCGTGCTAGCCATCGATTGAGGTTATTATATCACAACCAGTCAAAGTATTGTTTTTACGATCACAATAACGCTGTCACGAACGGTGGCTCGTTTTGTTTCGCATTTCTAATTGGTTGACTCGAAAATTAGAACAATGCTATGAGACGTTCATTGTGATTATATTTTCAATACTAAAACGTGACTTGATCAATAGAATCATGACGATTTGAATATAATATAACTAATAAACAATAATGTACTAAAACTTCAAGGCATTTCAAATGTACGAATGAACTCTCGAACTGACGCGTAGTAAATAATTTGCAACGCTGCTTATGTGTAGGGTAAAAAAGTCGATTTAAATGTCTGAAGATGCCGCAATGCGAAAAACGACAAAGCTCACAGAAAAGTGACAAATTTAAACGATTAAAATTTGATGCTGACACCTCAAGTATATTCGTATATTGAGTTTGAATTTAGCCTATTCCAAAACAACCATCGAACCCGAAACATTGTTTCAATTTTAAAGCGTCTGGCATTATATTTGAGGACTACACACGTGTCCTCAAATGAAGAGCTAATGATTATACAAATCCTATCAATATTATGTACGGCAAACTTATGATCTCACAAGGAAAATTGTCTCAAGAACTCGTCGCGTTGAGTATTGAACGAACCACCTGTAGCTATATTTCAGATTATTGAAGCACATGTATTTATGTGTAAAAAAACTAAAACCAATGTACCTTGTCTATAATTGTCATAAAACTTTGTTTTGTCTTCATCGGCGATATTCTTTCTGACTTTGAATCAACCGCATTGTTATTGTATCCAACACCCGCCCGTCGTTGTACTGTATGTAAATTCAATATTATCTATGTTGTAGACCGCGTCGCGTTTCCTTCTCGCAGGAAGATAACTTTGCCGTATATCTGCTTACGAACCCTGACCGCAGCAGCGATACTAGGAATTCACTGTCAGCAAAACAAAACTCGCTAGCGCCAGATATTTATATGTAGGTGTCTTAGATTCCGAGAAGTTGTTATCGACGTGATTGCGTAATGGATAATTTAACTTATTCTGAGAAAAGCGAACGACAAATATATATGTTTTGAATAGAGTCTTCTTCAATGGTGCGAAATAATTCCCCGATTCCGACGTGTGAAATCGTAATACATTTCGTCAATCATTGTCGCTAATGTTGCTAACACATTGTTATCGTTAATAACGGAAAAGAGACAATAAAACCGAGTTACTGGTCAATGTATTCACTCCACTATATTGTTTTTTAATTTAATCTTCACATCATTTGACGATTATCTAACCCCGTGTCTTAGGTAAGCGACGCGAACCGGCAAGCGAATTTAGGCGAATCCAGTCAATTTAAAACGTAGTTGATCAAATGTCTTATGTGCCATCGCTCGGCCAGACGCAATTAACGCTCTGGTGAGCTTGGACCGTTTCATATTTTCAAGCGATTCGCGTGCGCCATGAGTCAGGCATTTGAGGCGACTTGCGACATATGCCGTCCTGACCGGATCGCTTCGCCCACGTATGACACTTGCATGGGCGAGGACCGTTTAATATTTTAAAACTCTGCCGCTTTCAAAGCTGCGCCGGATCGCCTCGCCCAGTTTCGCCCAGCTTAGACGACCCGTAATTGATTCGCCTTTTAATAGAACCGTTTTTAATGCGAAACGTTTTTCAGTAAACACGAAGTGTACCTACAACGAAGATTAGGAATTCACTTCAACATTATGTTATATTGAGTTATTTTGATATTGGGTCCTTTGTGTAGTGGTCCGTGGCTTCCGTGACGGATTTCACAGGTCCGAGCTCCCCATCATAAGTATCATTTTTTTAGTCTTTCTTTTAGTTCTGTTTGAAGGCACGTCTTAAAAATCCACCCCACCAATACGATCATATAAGCGGGGCGTAACGAGAGTGACTAGCTCTACCATTAGTCCTATCCTGTCCTGTCCTTTAGGGTCTTATCCTTTCAATCCCCTACTCTCATCAAACCTCCGTAAGAAGGACATGGTTATTTAATATATATTTGATGCCCATACTTATAATTAAAATAAATTTACATTCAAAATTAATATTAAACATTAGTTAGTTTGAAAAGTAAGCCAAAACGTTAAGTTTCACTTGGAAATATTTTTACTATGGCTTTGGATATTACTTATCATAACGTTCACAAAGGAAAACGAATTCCCACTCAAGCAATTTACATACTATTTTATATTATGCATAATTGTTGTAATTCTACCAAGTTTATCACGGTTTCCCTTCACGTCCACTGGCTGTGTCACATCCTGGACAGTTGCTGGCAACATTTTGTTACCGAGTGCTTCATGAGCTAACTACTTACGAGTTGAGAATCGCAGCAAAAACAATACATTCCCCGCACCAATTATTTATTGTACAGTCTATCAACAATAAATAATTTTCAACCGAAAGTTAAGTATACGAGAACGAGACGAGAACCGGACAAAGATTTGTTCCGGTTAAAGTCTCGGCAAGGTCAAACTACACTTTTTTCGGAGATTTTTTTAGTATTTATTCCACATCAAATTTATTACATCAGAACCGGTTTCGCTCATCGCAAACAATATCAACTGATAACATAATAAACAAAAATACATTTCAAAATGCAAGCTTACATTCCGTCATTTAAGAAATATAAAATAGACGACATATTTATATATCGTAAGTATATTGGAGGAAGCTAGGAGGTTGGCGGGTGACAGAGAATCTTGGAGGCACCGTGTGGTGGCCATATGCTCCGAATAGGGAGAGGATATGAAAAAACATTAAAATTTTTATCACTTATGTTTCTTGTTTGAATTTTTAAACTTTGCATGGGGCCCAAGTTTTGTTCGGATACCAACGATTTACGACAGCCCGCCAGCGTTCCACACGAAATGGTAATGATTAAAACGAAATGAATGATCAGGTATTCCGCGTTTATATCACACACACACGCTCACCATCCGTGAGTGTATTTTTTTAATGTATGGGCTCAGGTGTAAACATAACATGAGCAATACCTAATGCGCGGTAACTTTTATAGTTGACTCGGGTAATATTTTAATTTAACTGACGTTCCGAAACGGCCATTGAGCTACGTGCCCACTATTGTGATATAAACATACTGCATATGAAAGGTGGGGTATTTTCATTACTTACCGATCAAATCAGCTGTAAATTTCTTAAGGTGCGACACAAATAGCAGTCTTTTGATTTTCTCCCTCGAATAGTCTGCCTAGTAATTCTTTTCTTTGTCGAACGTCAGCGTGGTTGGCCTCGATTACAGAGCGCTCGGGCTTGAATCCCATGTCACATTTTTAATAGAAAGAACTTAAATTTGAATCGTTTGAATTTTGTACACTACCATGAGCTTTTGTCGCTTACGACCTAGGTTTCACCTTTCGGCATCTTCAGACATTACGCGAGGTGCATGAATGTAACTTGAGCTGACTCTAAATGCACGAATATGCCGAAAGGTGTCAAAAGTCCGGTTCGTAAACGACAATTTCAACGAAAATTACAATTATTTATCTCTAATGTATAGATTTCTATCTTATTACGGTTGGTAATAAGTCCTGTATTAGTAATATTATTTTGATCTCTAATCTTGACATATAGTGACAAGTAGTTCTCGTAGAAGTTGAAATTGTTTACACGCTTTACTTTGAGAGCGGACATCACCGAAGATATTTTCAATTGTTCAACAATGTCAACTGCTCAAATCGATACATTTCGTTGCCCTGTTGACCATCGTGTTGACCTAGGGTGTACTCCACAGAACTAATGGGATGTCCCTGCAGAAAGAAACTAACGAAAATTGTAGAGTGCCAGAGATTATCGTGTGCCCTAAATAAGGATCGGACATTGATAAAATAAATGCTAGGGACCTCTGCTCAATTGGTCGAATAACCCAGATGCCCAACTTTTTAGGTTTCACAATTTTACCTTGCAACTGAAGTTGGCCTTCACCTAAATTCGACGTTCACCTCTGGATCCGCAGGTCGTCCTGTCGAAAACAACGGATTGTGTTCAATATGCATTATTATTGTTGGCAAGTCTATCGCCAAAATCATTAATTATTCAACAAGAAAATTGCGTAAAAACAGTTGGCATCCGGTGTTTTTTGTGTTTATCGTTTTTTTTCTTGCAATGTTTTCATCCTAGCAAACGTAGTTCGAAACATTGAACTGATCAAAATCATTTGATTATTTTCGTGATTTGTGAAACCTATCCTGATTTTAATTCAAAAATGTGGAATCATTCAACACCTTGTATTCAGGCGCAGTCTTCCGATGAAATAAAAGGTTCCCCACTGAGTGAGGTTCTGAAAAATAATTCAACGAGACCATATCAATTCTTCCGGTCCGTGGCGCAGTGTCAACGTTGTGCCGGACCGGAAAAATCCCTTCCCACCTTTCCTACCCCAAAGATCGACGCATAGTGACAGCGATTAGCTAATCACTACTCCTGTCTTAGTCCTCGTATCCTTTCCATCCCCACTCTCTTCGAAAAAGAGACGTTGAGCAACTCAGTAAAAAGCAGCTCTCGTAGAAATACATATGTTGAGATAAACTCGTGAGGAGTCCATATGCTCGCAATTTTGGGAGCATATATCAATTCTTACAAACCGGTCTTGATCTTAATAAATCTAATGTGGAACAAGTTATAAAATGCGTTATTATTTTTAGTAAAATGCCATTCCACCGTATCAAGTATTGACAGTGAACATAAAAGTATATTATATCTGTGTAGTAATGCTTTTCCTGAGGAAATCTCCACCGAAAGGGAACCAGTAGTCTTCTAGAACAGTGGTTCTCACGTAAAATTGTAATGTGGCCGCATTGTAGATATAAGCGGACTTACGGAAATGTCTGGTGGCCGCACACAGTCTTTTTTGTCAAAAAAAATCTAAACATATACGAGTTTTTGCTGACAACAATTCTCGATGAACAATGCATATGCAACATTTAATTGTCAGTATTTTGTTGACAAATTAACTTGTAAATACACATTTTTATTAAATATCAAATAATCTATGAAACTGTTGGTGGCCGCAGCAAAATTATCTGGTGGCCGCACATGAGAACTTACTGTAAGTAATATTAAAATATCTGCACCCACTATTTAATATTAGCATTTGAGACGGGGCATGTAAGTAATAATGGTTTCCAAAAGTTCACTCCTTTTTTAGAAATGTCTTAACTTTATATTTTTGACATCTTGCGTGACCCCATAAAGAACATTTTCATTGCTGTGCAAGAGACGCGATATGCCGAGGAATCGTTGATCCCCGACCTCCATTATGGTACAAGTTTCCAAGGAGTCACGATCTGAGCCCCCAGAAAGGGCGACGAAAGATGATCGACAGATTCGTTCGCTATTAAAAAAATAATTAATTACACGTACGCGCTGTCGGCCGAAAAGCGGAAAGGTCACCGATGTCGACATTTTAATCGATATGGTTTTATTTATGTGTACATATATTTCTTGGTAACATTAAAAGTTATTCTGTTGAATACATCATTAAATTTCAATTTTCTTGACATTGTATAATTAATACTTCCATCATTTTGATACCAGTTTAATCATCGTGAACTATGCCTCTAATGCCAAAAGTTAAAAATAAACGTCGTTCATAGTTTATTGCATGTTATTTTTTTTGTCGTTCGCCAGCTACGGTGAATAGAAATTCTGAACCTTTTGTTTCAGTTAGATGTTTACTTGTTAGTTGTTAACTATTGGTACATCCAATGTAGTTGATTACTTTCGATGAATTCGGTGGTAACATTGTTGACCATAATAACACATTTTTGGTACTTATTATGGTCCGGTTTCGCTCATCGCGAGCCACTTGTGAGAAATAAAACCTTGTTTAAATTTTGAAGCGTTTGAATTTTGTATTTGTTGCTAACGACCCGGGAGTTTTCTTTTGGCATCTCAGGTATTTCCAGTGCACGAATGTACTTATGTGAGCGACAAAACTAATAGATACTTATACCTAAATGCTATCACCTTCATCAAACACTTTCAGTTGCAATTATAAATTACAGCCTTATTTATTCTAAAGTCCTTTTCCTCCACGTATTTTGTTACTATTGGCGACACATGTTTTCCCTCTTTCGAAGGCATCGTCAGTCTTACTATCGCAAATGTTACATAGTAATAAAGAAATTCTAATATTCAAACATATTTATAAAGTATAGATTAAGTCTTCTATCGGATACTTCATGCTTGAAACCTTGCACCTTTTGGACAATTATTCATTTCTGAACAATTATCACGTTTACAAGTGGTTCTATTATATTTATATGGTCATGTCGTGATAGCAAAACACTACCGAAAACAACTATGAAGCGATTCAATAAATACCATTTAAAGTTTTAACTCGTGCAAATTATTTTTTAATTTAATACACACGTTCACATCCGCAGTATTAGCGATCGGCGATTCTCGGAAATCACAAATGGCTTTAATTTGAATAACTCATTTTTAGCTATCAAACTCTCGTTTTGAACAAGTTTTTTTCCTGCTTTGCACGCCCATATTCGAGTGTGACTTCAAGGCCTCGGATCAATCAATTATTACTGTCTGTGATTTTTCTTCCCTGTTTTTTTTAGACAATACATATATCACAATCGCACAATACTCGTTATTCGTTGTTCATCAATCACTGGAAAAATACGAAGTCACGATTTTATCATTAAACCTTCAATGACTTTACTTCATTCATATTAAATATGCTAGAACTAATTGATTGCTACATACATCTTTGTAAATATTAAACCACTAATGACGTTTTTTTATAACATACGCTTAACGTTTTTAGTCGACAAACTAAACTAGAATGTTGAATAAACATGCCAAGATGGGGTGGGAATTTTTCCACAGTTAAGAAGTTACGGCACTACATGATATTTTTATGTTCCTCAATCATTTCTTCTTATATATTATATCCGATTTAGTCTATTTCCCGACGCCCCAGAAGTCCTTTGATGACCATCCATAGGATGTACTCAGGGGAGCTACGAGACGCCGGGATGACCTAGGAAGAAGATGCGAGGAAGTTGGCGGGAGATAGAGAATCTTGGAGGCACCTTGTGGCGGCCATATGCTCCGAATAGGGAGCGGATATGGAGAAAAAAAAAGTCAATGATGTTTTGTGAATTCAAATATTTCTGATTGGATCGCAAACCACTTTCGTCAAAAACCTACGGCATGTCCCAGCACAATTATTTCAACATTTAACCACAGCGACTATACGAAGTGTATAATAATTGTAGCATACGAAATTCAAATATTATTCAACAGAATTTTATTTAATCTCGTTAAATAAGCAATAAAACAGTTTACTGAGATTCATAATCAATAAGACATATTGTTTCTTTTTGATGCTTGAAACAATGCGAAACTGCTATTTTTATCTCTTGATGGGAAGAACTGAACGCCATGAACGTCATATACCCTTTTATGGTGACAGTTAAAGTTGGCAGTATTGTTAAATTTTGGTATTTATATACAGCAATGTTTAAATGAATGTCCTCTCTCAAATGAAGCCCCTGTTAAAAAGCGGCTGTGACGTGCATATTTAAATGATTGTCACAGTAAAAGACTATCTTCTTTTTATTATTATATAACGAATAAACTGGCCATAAAAGCTGATGGACTTTCCCCCCACATTTGGAATATTGTTCGTCAAATGTATACGGACACGGGATCGTGAAAAAGAAATAATCTTATACAACACATCATTGTCATATCTTGTTGTATAAAATGCGGTGCGCGCGTGTGTGTGTGTGTATCATCTTTTTTTGTGTGTGTTAACACTTACAGCATGGCCGCATGGAAACCGGCTTTCGCTGGGGTAAACATACACATAAGGAATGAAGACATTAGCATAAAAAATACTCGCACTTTTCCAATACAAGTTTTGTAAATAACATGTATTAATTATTGTACAATATAGAGGTGGGGTCATATCGTTTGATATATCAGTAATGAAAGTGTGTGTGCATTATTGCCGTGATGGAAATGTTGTGCAGTGAAACGGCAATGCTTCGTTTCACCGCATTGAGATCGTTTTAGTTTCTATCCAAAGTGTGAAACTGACTTTTATTACTTATTTGTAACTAGAATCGAACTACCGATACGGTAGTAGTTGTAGCGTTTGAGCGGAATCTAGAATCAGAATCTTAGATCAGTAAACGCTGGTAACGATTACTGAAAAAAAACTCACATTTTTTCACAATGAATTTTCAGAGTACTGCTATAAAAGTGTGCACTAAATATCACGAGGTTATTTTCAAAACTGGTCAATTCCAAAATAATTTTTTTAGCTGCAAATTTTAGATTAAACTTTTGACACATAGAAAAGTTTGCATTATTACATATTATCTGTAATTCTTGTAACTTAAAACAAATTTTATAAATATTGCTAGTAAACACAAACTTATGAGGAAAAAGTAATGAAAATATCTAAATTTCTCAGTTTGTCAACAAATGGATTTGACTAACTACTTCCTTATTATATGTAGCTTTCAAAAGTTTTGGCATTTATAACTTAATTTTAGAAATTTTGCGAGCTATAGCCTTGAAATTGTAGTATAGCCCTCCATCATACTTACTACATACAAAAAAAATCGTCTCCAACTCCAGCATTTACCAAAACCACGACTTCAACATTGACCAAAACCACGACTAAAATAGTTTAACATAGTCACTTTTTTTTGCCTAATTTTCCTATTTATGTGTATTCAATTAAATATCAACCCTACCAATCCGGCCAATAGCCTAATTTGACATATTATATGCAAAAGTTAAAAGATCAAACTTTTCAAAATTTCCGACTCCGAGTACGACTCCGGCCAAATCACCGCGACGACTCCGACTCCACAGCCCTGCATACAAGTCTTACGCTGGCTGTAGTATAGGATCCGACTCATTTTCGTAATAATATTCGTCGTATATAATTTCATAGTAATTCAGCTCTGGCGCGGATGTTGTCGTGTTTATTAACTACCCGATGATTATTAGTATTCCATGCTATGTCCAAAATTCAAATTCCACAATGCAAACCGCACAGAACTGATTGAATAAGAATAGTGCACGGAAAATGTGATTCATAATAATGGCATAATGAGTCAACCGCGAAGTGTTGATTATTGATATTTTTTGCATACGAAAGCTAACAACAATTTCTAGAAGGTCAAAGAACACATCCGACACAAGGCTCGTAAACACGTTGACTTGTGGTTGTTGGCCACGAAAAGAAAGAGCACATAAATAACAACAGTTCATTTTTTCCACATTGGAATATCTCTTCCATTATTCTTTGTAAGTGAATTTTCGACTTGTGTGTGCGAAAAGTTACAATGTTGTGATTATCAGTCATTCTGAGATATAAAACAGTGAGTAATTGACTTACGCGATCTATATGTTTTCGTGTAAGAGGAAGAGATCTTTTTTTTAAATAAAGCATTTAATAAATCACTTTAAGGGTGTTCACTGTCAATACTTGGATGAAAGCCATTATAATAAAAAAAATAATACATTTTTATCATTTAATAAATGTATAGGTGGAAGCAAAATGAATCTACATTCATACACAGCGTGAAAGGAAAATAGTATTTCTGCAGGTGCAAAGCCTTCTACTTACAGGAAATCCAATATTTTTAGCAGCTTTACAAATCTTGCAACTTCTTCCAAAATTGGTTTATGATTTTCCGGCATGTTTCATCAAAAGCTCTAACCGCTTGCCTGGATGTATTTCTCATCTTTTAAATGTAAGTCGCTTTCATCGATTGGTTGAAAAATACAGTTTTCATATTTGAAATCGTTTGAAAATTCAAATGATTCAAATTTGATATTGAAATTCCATCAAGCACCCTCAGTCGAAATTCTTTATAATACAATTTGTACTTGGAGGCAGGGTTTTTTAATATTCTCATATTAGCAAGGCGGAGTCCGTGGCTTGCAGTAAGTGGGTGGCTATGAAATACGGTAACCTGCACAGAGTTCTTAATATTTCACTGTATTTTTACAATTATTCTATCAGTTTACGAATGAAAAAATTGATTGTCTCACTGTACAGATAATATTTTACATTGAGTCAAATGTTGATATAATTAACAGTGCATTACGATTTTTGACTGTCTTACAGAGCAAGATAGAAGTATAATTGCCATCTTCTTCACCATTGCATCACACAGATTTTACAAGACATTAATTAGCCACTTGGTATGAGCGGCTGATGCTGGGTAGCGTTTGTCCTCGCCTCACCATCACGCGTGCTGATGCCCTGTCGCATTCCTAGGCATAGTCGAATTGTCATGTCTTGCGATTCCGGTCGATGAGTATTTGATTCACCGTACGTGCGTCCCTTATCAAAATGCGCGTATGGTATGATCGAACTCAGAAGACAGAATTCTGTATTCATTGATCAAGACTTTATTTTGACTATCACGTAGATTCGTCCTCGTAATTTCACTATTCGAATGCGGTCAACGAAGATACATTTTTATTTGATGCTAACCAAACTTTATCGGTTATTTTACGTGGTCTAGTGGTTAATACTTTGGCTGCGGTCGCGGTGCTCACGGGGTCGTATCAAAAGACGCGACTTCGTTTCATAAAACTCGATTGATTTATTGTTTAATGTTCCAATGCACGGTTAGAGCGATTAGTTAACCACTAGTCCTGCCCTAGCCCTATCCTTCCATCCCTAGTCCACTAACAACAGAGGTTCATTAACCATGTGCATCCACATAGGAAGCGAGCATGGCTTTAAATTATAGTGACATTGTTTAGTTAATTGATTGAATTGGCATTTACTTGGTAGAACTCCATTATAACACGATGAAAGAATTGTAATTTGAATTAAGAATTTCTACTGAAGGTGCTCGATGGTATTTCAATATCAAATTTAAATCGTTCGAAACAGGGTCAGTTCAAGTACAATCGTGCCATTGTATTACATGAAGATGCACAAAGGCAAAACCCGGGTAGTAAGCGACAAAACACATGGAAAAGTACAACAGCTATCAACGATATATTATATATTGTTTGTAGAATTTAAATACATTGTTATTTTTTTACCGTTTTATATAACTGTTTATTAACCTATAGGTGTATTATTCCGCAAATGTGATTCATGTACAAAATTCAATGAGATCACAGCTAGTGAACTTCTCTAATCTTAATCTTAATCTAGTAATCTACTAAATGCTGAGAAAAAACAATTACATTAAATATGCAAGCAACAAAATATCTAATAAGCAACTAAAAGTCTGCGGGCCTAATTCCTTATTCAAAATAGTCAACTGTGTTTTTCCGATTCAACTAAATTGTGGGTCTTTATTGAATTCCTTTTGTGTTTATATCGTGTCTGTTTGAAATCAAAATAAAAACCGAAAGAAAAATTTAACACTATCATTTTTGACATTTATCAATATGCGTTCCAGCAATCATTGGCCATCAGTCGTCATTCATTTTGTTTGTTGACATTTTAGCATACCATTCTGGCATATATGTATACTTATGTAACTCGGCGACAGTTGAATAAATTAAAAACAAAAAAAAACACTATTTATTCTTGGAAATATTGCTCGGTCGTAAAATGTGTTTATACTCAGTCAATGTCAACCTTTTTAGCTTTCATACTATTTCTGCGACATCCTACTCATTTGTATTTTTCTTTCTTCGATTTTCCCGCGCTCGTCGTTTCAAAGTGTCACTGTAAATTACTGTCAACAAATTCTTAGAAAAGAATTTTTCATTTCTTTTCAATCGTTATTATGGCCAATGAAGTGGAATTCGCATAAATAGGTGGATCTACCTCTAGTCTCCAAATATGTTATTATCTCGACAATTTATATTAATGTACAATCCTTTCGCAAAGTATTTAATCGGAACAACTTTATAATCTTTTCACCATCTTAAGTATTAATATCGACTTGTTATATCATTGTTTTTTTTACTATTAGAAATCATTGTTACATGTCATGCCTAAGTTTACTGTTTCTATATATATTAAATCCATGTCCGATCCCAATGTGGAACATATGACCAATTTGAAGTGAGAAATATCTATAATTCTTTTGGGTTGCTATGCCAATGACAAAAAATGAAACAGTTTTCACTCACGATGGAATATATCTTCACAAAAGTTTTTTTTACGATAACAGCTTATTACTCGGTCGCTAAACCTCTCGTTCTGTTAGATGCGCGTAGGGATAGAATTGAGATTGGCTAATCGCTCTCGCTATGCCCCGCCTATAGAATCGGAAGGATAACAAGGATATTTTAAGACAACCCACCCAAACCAAATGCAATCTTACATATAAACGATAAAAACATATTTACTACGCGTCACCCAGCTCGATGTGACTAAACTCATGGAATTGTACAAAATTCAAACCATTTAAATTTTACTTCAGTGTTTGGCTTGAAACATAGTTTTCGCTGCACGAGACTGATCAATTCACAAACGTACATTGATATTGATGTAAAACAAACATGAGAAAACAAAACAGTGCGTCGTTATATATTATATATCCGCCTGCAGATTTGCATCGTGCCAAGAACGCACGTTGTGAATACGTTGGCATATTACCGTCGGAAAAAATCGTCGGCGGTGTAATAAATGCAACACATGCAAGAAGAGAGACGGTGGGCGAGTCGAGTCGACCGGTGCCGATATTCGCGTCCAATCCTCTCACCGTCAGGTAGGCGCTATATCAATAATGCATTCAAAGTCCGACCCAGGGCTGTGAAGTCGTTAAAAAAAAAAATAGATTCCCACTCTAGCATTTACCAAAACACGACTATGTTTAACTATTTAAAAAAGCCAAATCTTTGATTCTATCCCAACGGCAAGTTTCCTACATAATTTTTTCAGGGTGACTCCAGCATTTAAAAAAAACACGACTCTGACTCCAACATTGACCAAAAACACGACTGTCTAAAATAAGTTTAATTTATTGATTGAATCGGCATTTACTTGGCAGAATTCCATTATAATACGATGAAAAATAACAATGCATTTTAATTCTACAGAAATTTTCTAATTCTATTTTTTTTTTAATTCTTGTAGAAATTTCGGTAAATTATGGCTATATGGTCACGGGACAGAATATTTGTAATATGTATTCAAGTTAAAGCTTACGACTTTTTTTTGAAATGTTTCGTCTTTAATTTTTGAATTTATTATAATAGAAGATCCTAAAGAATACTTCGCAATAAGTATGAAATCAAGTTGTTTTAATTTACAGGAGCAAAAATGCCACCACAAACTACACAAATAATAATATTATACAGATATATTAAAAAACAAATTCTTCTTTCAGAACTCGTACAATAATCAGGAATATTCTTCAGATTTAATCATTTTGATTTCACATTTTATAATAATCCACAAGAACTCAAAGAGTAAAGTCAAAACATAAAATTATAAGCCAGTATGTATAAATTTTTTGAGCTTAGCTCGAGATCCATATTATACCGAAATTTCTGTAGAATTAAAATACATTCTCATTTTTTAATTTTCTCACCGTAAGTTTAATTTTGTCACTTTTTTGTACTTATTTTTTCCCTATTGATGTGTATTAGATTTAATATCAACCAACGAATCCTGGCAATATTCAAATTTTACATTTTATATGCAAAAATAAAAATTTCCGACTCTGAGTACGACTCCGGCCAAAATGCCCAGACTCCACGACTCCGACCCCACAGCCCTGGTCCAACCAGATGGTGTTGTTCCGATCCTCGTCAATAAGGACGCGCGTCGCTGCAGTGGACACGGCACCAACACCGATGCACCTGTGCCATTTCGCACACTCGCGCGCGACTGATCCGCAGTTTGACATTGGCCGGTCATTTACCTTCACTGGCATTCATCTGTAATTGGTGGACATTTGTTTTACCTGTCGGGCGCGCGAGTCGCCGTCGGTTTTCATTTGCAAGAATTACCATCGCGGGCGAACCTGGCTGAGGGACACCTCTCGATACCGGCTGGAGATCTTACTTGTTCGCGAGAAATTAGACAGTATCTTTTTCATGTGCGGATATTATGAAACAAATAATTTTGCTGCGGCCGAAATTATAACTGTCTGTTATTCAAACGGTAAATTTATTTAGATCAGGGCTGGTTTCGCTCATCGTGTTTTTTTTCAACTGATAATAAACAATACAGAGCTATTTATACTAAATATTAAAACATTAATAATCTTCACTTGTCGGATACGTCAAAATCTAGATCTACTAAAGATTGTAAAATTATTTTTAATTATGCTTATTTCGAAAACCTTATTTTTTACATTGTGTTGTGCTTTAGTTAAAATACAAGTTTGCTCCATGTCATAATGTGGTGTATTTTACGGTATTTCGTTCTACCATGCTAATAAATCAACTTTTAATCTTTTGACGAATTGATTTGAAACCAAGGGCTATTCGGCTGATAAATCTTTGACGAATTGCTTTGTTTGGAAGGTAAAAAACATTTTGTGTAAATTTTATATTTCAAATGCATGGGATTGGCGCGGGATATTTTAAAGTTTTTTGCCAAAAATAAATAAATATACTGCATTTAACTCAGGATTAAAAGACCTCGAGAATAATGCCCCTTGATAATGACTTGGACCCTCCTGGTTTTCCAAAGTCACCGACATCACCATTGGCAGCTTAACGCATGGACGATATTTCCACGCGGCATACTGTCGCACGTTGTATCATTTTATTATCACATCTCCAATTGACCTTTTCTCGCAATGCGTGACTTAATTTTTTCATTAGTGACCCAATTGTAAAAGTAATAAATTTCGACATCACATCATCACCACGCCATTTATCCATCGCTTGGATAAATGTTTAATTCTATTGATAATACATCTTTGTAAGCCAACAAAAATTGTCTGCTCTTACTTTCAGTAAATTCTTGGCCTAATTATTTCGACGAAGGATTTTGACGTATGTATGTTTCTCATTAATCTTCGCTATGCTTCTGTGAGCTATGCATATTTGATTTTTATGGTCATATATAAATCTGCAATCGCCGCTCATAATCGCTTCACAACACTGCAATAAATTATGCATTTTTTTACCATTACATAAATCGTAAGTAGGACTAGATTGTAATACAATTATTCGAGTTACGTACTTTCGTATTGGCGTTGCAATGCAAACAGACGTGCTAGTACTATCGAATTCATCCGAGATAATTTTATTTTAATACGTTTGAAGTCTGAATGAAGAATTCTATAGAATTAAATCAATCAAATGGTAACATTTTTTGGGTCCGTGGTTTAGTGGTCAACGTCGTTGGCTTCCATGACGTACTTCACCAGCAAATGTTTTCAGCTTAGACTCTTGTCAATTCTCAACAATTCTATCCTTTATATCCACACAAACTAAAAAGCATTAATGCCTGAGTAACAACCAGTTCTCGTAAATAAAAATAATGTCTAGATACCCCCATTAGGCTTTGAACATTTCCCATACAAATTCTTACCATATACCGGTTTGCCACACAAACTAGTTGTCAAACCAAGTGTTTAAGAAAATGAGTAACAAACCAGTTCTCGTAAATAAAAATGGTGAAGATATCTCCGTCAGGAGGAAATATGATTCACATTAGGAGCGGATGGATTTTTATTATTTTTGAATGACTTCGGTTGAAAAATAATGCATGTTCATTTAATTCAGCATTATTAGCTAACAGTTATTACCATACGTTGATCGCACAATTATGTATAGCTCTCTAGAACCAATCATTAATTATACGTAATGCATCATAACATACAGAACATAAGCTAATAAATTTACATTGTATACAATTTATATCTGACCATATATCACTTTCATTGCGTAGATTTAAATAATATATCAGTGCAGATAACTGTTGAATTGGATTACTCACTCAATAACTAGTGCCTTCCTTATACTTACGCATCCAGTTATGTATCTGTTACAGTGAAACTGTATTCTCGGTGAAAATGTATCAAGTAATAGATTTGTTTGGCAACATGATTTCACTGGTCACGATCATTGAAATTATTGGCCTAAGTCGATGTTTGCCGGCCTAAAATTTTGGTTTGCTTCAAAGAAACAAAATCAGCAAGAGCAACCCTTTCATAAAAAGAGAGCCAAAGAAAAACATTGGGCTGAAGATAGGGCGGTCAAATTTAATTTCAATGACAGCTTGGACAAGAATACATTTTCACTGTAACATATCCATTATGTATCCCGTCGATGGACACAGGAATTTTTATTGAAAGCCATTTAAATCTGAGTAAGAATGCGTTGCGTATTCTTCAGATTCTTTTAACATTTCCTACTTGATCTTATTTTATTGCATATCAACCGAGATGGTACAAATAAGAAGATGGTAAAAAGAGTGCCAGTGTAACTTCGACGCATTTCTGAATCGCTTCCTTGCTCCGTTTGCAGCAATGCTATCGTAATTTCGTGTCAACTTGTCCTTTCTACCGGGTCCTTGAACTTGCCAATTGAAATATAAAGTTTGCGTGGGCGCACTATTAGGCCCGCGTCTAAATGGTGCATGGATAGATCTCGTAATTATTTTCAATGGACTCTCTCTTACAATAGTGATTTTGCAGTGGGAGGCGGTTCTGAGAATTAGTTTATACATATATGTACGTATTTATTGGTTCACTTATATCTCGTATATACACACTGTCCTGCTTAGTGAAAACTACATATGTATAATGTGTAACAGTCTTGTGGTATAATAATTGGTCTCTTGTATCGATGTTCTATCGAAGCAAAATAACCAAATCCCTTGGGAAGTTATTTCATATGTTTTCGAGTTTATTTCTCATGGCGTCAAACTTGACAGAATAACCTAGCTACCTGTGTTTGATAATAGGTATCTCTTTATAGCTCTGATTATAGCTCGTTTTAAAACATCGTCATTGGTGACGTTATCTTCCCAGAAAACTTTCATTATATACCGATACATACACTCGTAAAATACGAGAAACATGAATTTATATGCCCGGTGCTTTTGTGAGGTTCCATGACTCAAAACCGTGAAGTTTTGTTCTATAAGCATGTCCCACAAATAACAGCTACTATAGCAAACGAAAGTCATCGATACCAGACAAACGTTCCACGGATTACTGGGCCGATGTAATGGTTAATGGCGTGAAGCAAAACAGTCTTTCCATTTTCTGTATTGTTCTCTAAGCATGTCTATCAAATAATAGCTATTTTTTAAAGTGAAACTCATCTGAATAATAGAAACGATCCACGGAATATTGGACCGATGTAATGGTAATGGCATGCCCCAAAACCTGACCTTAGCGCACGCAGCATCACAGGAAACGGATCAAACCTTTAAAAATAAACACCGCGGCGTTTGTTTGGCTTACTTAACGCCACCAACCCGACCTGCGCCACGGTCAAGCAAAAAAGAACACACTCCGCGCAACCGGAAGTGTATTGAATATAATTAACAGATGTGCGCTTCCGATTTACCTGCGACAAAAACTCAATTATAATTATCCGAAATACCAATTGCATTTATTTTAATAAAACTGAAATGAATTGTTCTTATTTGATTTCGTTTCTAATTATTTTTTATTTCTCTTTTGTTACAGGTAAACAATCACTCGTATGGAACTAGAACTATGACGATCCCCACTTCAATGGTATCACAATATCTTTAAAAAATATAAATTCTTTATCGTATTTTTATTACTGTTTAAACTTCGCAAATCTCCTTGTATGTATTATTTACTCGATGACGTATAGACTACATGTATATTTATAATAATAACTTTAATGGACTCAAAATCGTCTCATTTCCTTGTAGTTCCAACATAAAATATGAATCACATAACATATGTTTAAATTCATTGCCGATTTGTTTACATGTTTGCTATAAGGACACTTAGCTAAATGCATTGGAACAATCGGAACTTAATATGTATAATCAATCCAGTGAAATTCTTAACGAACATACCAACATTAATGCATCACAAATTCTTAAGCCGTTAGTAAGCGGTAATGCAATTTTAAATAAATCAACTTGATACAATACTAATTTTACGTTTATCGGCAGTTAGTAAAAACCCAGATAAGCTTTCACTTCGAGAAATACATCAAATCAATGTGTCACATTGAATAACTTATTATTACAATAAAAAACTAGGATGGTGGAACAGAGAAACAGATATATTTTGTACCCTGTCTACAGCGGTATATATAGAATAAGTAAACGCAGGTTTAAACATAGTTCTGAAATAGCTATCATCAAAGATTTTCTGTAAAAAAACATTGTTATATTTTTCACCGTATTATAAAATATGTGTTTGGTTTTATAATCTCAATGCATCGTCTGACGATTTGAACTCGTAACTGAAATAGATCATTGAACTTGGCTCTATGTGTCTATTCATAGAAATTCTTCTACTACCTGCAGCGTGCATTCGTGTTGCGCCTTCATTCATGTATGCGGTAGGTGCAGCCGAATGCACGGCCGCTGCATTGTGTAGTAAACACGCACTTCATTTTGATAGGCCTTGCCAGCCTCTGAGTTTTACTCTAACTGCCAACGGGGCCGGGTTCGAGTCCCAGCAAGGTCGGAATCGGACAGCTGTCTCTACTTTGCTGAATTGATCTCGTTAGCTCGTAAGATAAAAAAAAATTGTACTACATGGTACTTCTTGATCGATAGACAAGCGTCAAGCGAAAAAAATAGCAATGTATTTTATTTAGTTTATGTATATGGTTGATAGCTATTTCGGCTTACGCCACCGTCATAAATCTAGGTTTAGAAGATATAGTATATAGTTACTTAATATGTCAACTATAGTTTTTCACCATGTTTTAATGGAGTTCTACAAAGAAAATTTCAATTCAATTAATCCATAGAATTCACTTGTACCTAAAAAAATGTTCTATCAATCGCGAAACCTCATTGTAGAAACACTGCTCTTCTCTTATGTAAATATATAAATATGCTAACCAATTAATATCAATCCTATTTTCTGCTGAAAATCTCTAAAAAAAAGATTTATTGGCAAGAAATAATCAGCTTCTGTTTCTGTCTATTTAATACTAAAAAACACGATCATTTTATTTTATTAACTGTAACATTTGTCATAATAAGGAATCAAACATGTAATTTCATATTCATATTTATTAATAACTTTATGCTAAAAAAACTGATAAAACCATTGTCATTGCATGGCGTCATAGCGTATCGTCATTTTCAATAACATCGAACAAAAGAAAGGAAAAACAGAACATGTGTTGTGTTTCAGTACAAGTGAAAGTCTATTCTTTATTATTTATTGTATTTGCATAATATCGAGTCCAAAATAAAAGAAACTTGTGCGAAACAGTACAATACATACGTTTAAAAACGTATTATGAATGTATTGCAATATTTTTTTATTAAACGAATGACTTGTCGCCCCCTTTATTCATACAAATAATAACTGTTTTATTTATATACTGAACGTTTATTATCATTCTGAAATAAAGCAATAAATAACACATTCATTCGTCATGCATGTCGCTGCAGTTTTTAATAGTAGCTTTATTTTATACATCGTTATAATAAAGATTAATAATCTAAATTTTCACCAAAAAACAAAGCGATGTTATGTAATTGGTATCTCTTACCCCGTGTCTTAGGTAAGCGACGCGAACCGGCAAGAGAATTTAGGCGAATCCAGTCAATTTAAAACGTAGTTGATCAAAGGTCTTATGTGCCATCGCTCGGCCAGACGCAATTAACGCTCTGGTGAGCTTGGACCGTTTCATATTTTCAAGCGATTCGCGTGCACCATGAGTGCGCACTTGAGGCGACTTGCGACATATGCCGTCCTGACCGGATCGCTTCGCTTACATATGACACTTGCATGGGCCAGGACCGTTTGATATTTTAAAACTCTGCCGCTTTCAAAGCAGCGCCGGATCGCCTCGCCCAGATTCGCCCAGCTAAGACGACCCGTTAGCGTGCGGACTCACTCACAGCGTAAAGCGTCGAGCGTATATGGGTGAGACTTGCTTCATAATCAATGGTTGCCGCAATGGCTTTAACGATGGCGTCGTCGTCTAAGAAATCGAAGCGTATCGTAAATACCCAAGTTTAATCAGTTTGAAATTTAACAGCGATTGCTTAGGCGTACAAAATTTGTTTACGTTATGATGCTGCGTTTCGACTTATCAGACGGCGCCATCGTTAAAGCTATTGCGTCAACTTTTGCTTATGAATCAAGTCTCGCCATGCTACGCCAAAATTTACGCCTGTTACTGGCCATAGCCTAATAATTGTCAGCTAAGGGAGGTTGAGCCAACATATTTTGGGAATGTTCGCGATTAACGAAACCGGCCCTGATCTTCACTAGAATATGCGCGGAAATATCACTACATAATTTGCACTATTTATTTAATTTATGCTTTTGAAGATTAGTGACTGTTATCATCTTATAAATGATATTTGAATTGAGTTTTATTTTATATTTACTATGTTGCGTTCAAAAGTATGTAAACATATGCGATGCTTCAATTCTCTCATCTATCTGAAAACGGAGAGCAAAGCGCGATTAGCCGACCTGCTTGTCTCACATTTCTTTCGTTGCATTTTGCTGAAAGGGATTGACCTACTCAATCGGTCAGGTACTACGAAAACTGCTCTTCAAAGTTCGATGAGAACAAACTATAAAGAAGAAGGGCCAACAAAACAAGATGACACTGATTTATAATTAGCTTGTACTTTTTTTTAGACAGCGCATACACGAATACCATTGAGCAGAATTGATATATCCAACGAAAAAGTACGTAAGCTCATTTTGTTGGAACAATCCAACTCTGCACAGCTAAATGTGTGTGCGTGTGCAATGCAATGCACGCAGGGCTCACGCACACTGCGCAGACCGGTGGTAAAGAAAAAAGCAGCAACATAACATTACGATGCGCTGGTATTACATTAACGATGCGCCGAGTTCGTCGACTTGCCGCCTCTTTTATTCGGCGAACAAAAGACGTCGTATCGTCGCAAGTATCATGACAATCGTAGGTTGGTATCATCGTCACAATGGAACTCGAGTTTTGTAGTGGTTTGCAAACCGTAATCCTACACTATAAATGCCATATTACGGAAGCAAGATGACGGTCGGGTTGTATCACTCAGCGTGGATGTTCTTATGTATGAGTCGTCTCTGGCGAAGTGGACACATCTTGCGAATCTATCTTATTCTAATGCGTATTTTTACTACTCGAATGTGCATCTTTATTTGAGCATAACAAATGCTATAGGATATTTTTATCCAAACAAATATAATACATTAGTACTATTTTGCACAGATAGTATTGTTTTTAGATAATCGCGAGCATTGTCAATTGAACTGATCAATTGACAATGCTCGCGATGAGCGAAACCGGATCCCCTAATCTATGTGTATGTGGAATCGTTAGTATATAATTTGTTTTATTCCTCCAAGAAGTGTTGCCTTTAAACACGCGATCTTTTATCTGTTATCGAATTCTAACATTGGCAGTTTTGGTTGATTGAAATAGCTTTTTTATACACGGTCTTTCGTGTATTAAATGCAATACGTTCTTCTCTTATTATTGAATCACGTATTGTTTGAATTGTCTGTTAAATTCATTAGGAATAAGTAAAACATCTTACCATTAAAAAATTACTGTTTTCTTAACGAATGTAAATAATTACTTCTTGTCGAATAATACCTGGGTAATAATTCTATATTTTCCCTTCGGTTGGGAAACTCAGGTTTTCATTTTTTCCCGCCACTGTTGCAGATATGTCAACACGCGTTTTCCGAGATTTTCTTTTCATTGTCGCGTGCCGTTGACATGGCCTGTCACAATGGCGGAACACTCGAGTACATACTTGGTATTGCGTATGTCTTTTTGAACCCAGTCACTTTTCCTTACGTATCATCGCCGTAATTGATAAGAGGTAGAATTAATTCTTCCGCGCGAACGTGTCTTTTGTTGTGTAAATTGTCTATTATGATTTGTAAATATTTGCGGTTGTTACACCTGCAAACAGATCGATGCCATGCGATTTCAATAGGCTTGCAATCCTACTTTTGCGTGCATAGATAAAAAAATTGGTAATATTTCAGGAAATACAAATATATATTTTACATTTTTTATTCGGCGATATATCCAATGTGTTCATTATTTGTGCAGTACCGAAATAATAATACCCTCTATGATAGGAATACAATCTTCAATTCGATATTTATTCGATAAAACGTTCCCAAAGTTTACTGCGAATAACTTTGAAACGTATCTTTGATTATCATTGTTTATGAAACTTATACAGTGCATTACAGCTGTCGCCAATGCGCCATGCATTTTACAAGTATTTTGAAGATAGTACAGAATAAAGAAAGAAAACCAATGATTATTCAATAGAGAATATCTTACGTGACTAAAGTTCATTGCTAAAAATGTGTCGATTACATGTTTTCCCTATTTACATTAACTTGGATCCTCATGACTTCCGTCAAACTATCACTTCTTGGTGAAAAGACAATATTTTATATGTATATATTATTTTTACAAGTCTGTAGTGCAAAAATATCTAATCAATTTCACGTCTCTTAGTTCTTATTACAAAATAATTTATCCACCTAAAAACTATTAAAGGTTTTGCTTTTGTGACGTAACATTTTCAACCGTCACCAATATTCCTTTGTCTGACATTTATAACTATCGTTAAAGATTGTTGCTATTTGCCTTGTTTACTTCATCAAGTAATATGCACCGTTCATTACGAATTGACGACTGCATAATATATATAATTTACACAACGAAAGAGAATCGTCCTACGTGAATCAACAAGAGCCATATAACGCATTCAGCCATGCGCCTGTTCATGGGTACAAACATAAAATATCAAATGCTTTCTAAAGAAACACTCTTAATTACTCTAATTGAACTTTCAATTGGTTTGCCCTGTCAAAACATATGTCCATTAAGCCGAGACGGATAACATTGCATCGGGAACCAGCCATCATCTCCAACGCGAGCGAAAATTTCGACGCACAGTGGTGTCATTGTTTCGCCGAGTAATGTAATATTTTTAAGTTATTACCGGAGACCGGTTAGGCGGGTCACTTTCAACACGGTCTGTGCAAACTCGATAGCCGGATTCTTGGCCAAAGCAAACAATACATTCTTTAACATGGCCATTTATTCGCTCGATGGTGTAAACGTACATCGTGTACTGTACTGTGTTCGGTAATCGAAATTATGGTTTTTCTGTTTGGGTTGAGGTTTCTATTTTTCTGCTTTATTCTCTTTTATTTCGACACATTATACACATCGAATGAACTCTGCAGGTGGTCAGTAATTTAGATGCAAATCAGCCATGGGAAAATATTATTAGGAACGATATTTTAAGTGTGCATACTAAATTAGCAGTTTCGTTAAGGTTGTAAAATATTATAGTTATTTTGAATCCGTTATAATATACAATTCTTCACATTTCATGCAAATTTATAAATCGTGAAATACATCCACGATCAAAAATAATCCATCGAAATATTGTAAGCATTAATTAGTAGCGAATTGTCACGCCTATGAAAGTAGTGGATCATCTAATCTCTCAAGAATCCAACGTACCATGGTCTTACTGTAATCCCATATAACTCATGCAATTACTTATCTACTAACCAATTTTCGCAGATAAGATCGTGCGAACGTGCTTTATTTTAATCTATTAAATAATACCACTTCTATCATGCGCATGTGACTTTTTTTAACTTATCTGATGTCCAATCTATGTCCATATTTGTTTGTTGTGTTAGAGATTAAATTGTCGGTTGACGCTATATTCTGATCACGTTTTAATCTCAACATTCATGATAAACATTTTTTGCTTGGATCTGTGTCGAATACAGATACATTATATTTTACTACCTAAGTTTCAATTGATTCCAAGTATATTCTTTTACTTAAATTATAGATACAGTGGAACCCCCCGATCTAATGTTCTTCCCCGCATAAACCGTTTTCATGCGTTGTTCGTTAATTTTCTATAGTTCCGGCCAAACACTCATAAGTCGGTCCCTTTGGTTCAATCCCCGGCAAGGTTAGATTTTTCTTGGACTGGGTGTTATGTTATTTATCGTTGATTTTGTGCACAACTGATACATTATTTACCATCGTAAATTTTGTTGAATATTTCAGAATATTTGGCGCATTGGCGCAAGCTGTAATGCCAAACATTTAAAAAAGAATAATGTTAAAAAATCCTGCATTAATCGGTCCCCGTTTATTGTCTCAAATATTATCCCGATTGACCGTTTTTGTTGAATATTTCTAATAAGCACATTCGACCCCATCCCATCAGTTCGTAGAAAAAAGCTGTGAGACTGAGACCCTTGAAAAACGTAGAATTCAGGGTTTCTCTTTGTATATTATTTTCTTTGTTCATTGTTTTGGCGTTAAGATACTTTTTTACTTCCTATATTCCTTAAATATCTTATTTTCATCCTTCCAAATACACTATGACAAAATTTAATTGCACGTTTTTTTGTTCTTGTGCAATATTGATTCATTTATATGACTGCGGCATTCATATAATACCAAGCTATCACAACTTATTACGTATTTAACCTTTCCATCGTTTTTAAGCATTTCTTAATTGAAGTCGTTTTCAAAACAACAACGCACACGTTATTACGTCTAATCAATATGCTAAAAATTCTATAAATATGTGCTTCATTCAATAACAACATTATAATCGCTCAAATGAACCTTCATTGATTACCATTGAATTATTCATCGATTTGTTTTGTTCTTTACTGTACGTCGAACAATAACATTAATTTAAAATCCAAATAAAGGAAGAAAAAAAAACACACTTATTTGAATAAGCCTTTGTGCGGCGTGCAAATTTTCCCGCCGTTTTTTATTTATTCGCATTTCGCAGACGTTGAATTTTTATTGCCGTTCGATTATTATTCAAGTTTGCATCTCTCTTTATTCACCGTCTGGTCGTTTTAAATACTTAATTTACAAAATGCGACAGGCTTCATTATTTATTTTTTATATATACACTTTTTTGTCACAAGTTGTCTGCGCTGGAGAGTTGCACCGGAGCGAATTAATGCCGTGGGATTTTTCCGCTGTTTGTTTACTTTTCAATCTCAAAATGCACTATTTTTATCAGAAGGATCGTTTTGGTAATGTTATTTGTAAAGCAATTCTTCGTCAGTATACTAGTATGTTATCAGACACAACGACGATGGAATAATAAAGCCTTGAACCGATGAAATTATATTGCACAATATAAGCAGTCATTATGGAGCATTTTTCAAGTTTTTTTCCCCCGTATAGAATACGATTAGAGCAAGGACAGACATGCGGAAGCTAATAGCTCCCTCATCGCCCAATTGTAGGTGTTTGTTACACCCGAAAAACAAATCAACCACCTTTACCGATGGCCAAACGACGTTAACTTGAAGGCCCTGTATCCGTCACAAGTGTCGTGTTGTATTCTGTCTTTCCAAAATCAAGAAGGCCGTACATTGACTGACTTTTGAAAAAATGACATGTATAAGTAAAGTGACCATACGTCAAGTTTTGAACAGGACCGTCCCGGTTTTAGGTAGCCTGTCCCGTTGTCCCCAAGTACAGCCCCAGAGCGTCGAAATGTCCCGTTTTCAAAAAGAGGGCAACACGGTAACAATTTAAAAAAACGTTAAAAAATCGACGGTGGTGCGTAGTATAGCCGAAAAAATACTAGCTTGATTTCGGTGCATATGGCTACGGCGGGTGGCTGGTGAGTCATGTGCATGCGCAATCGTCACACCCACACATTCATATTTTTTTGTTACAATGAGGCAGTTTGTGGGTACACGACTACATGTTGACAGCTGGCGCGTCTTTCTTGAAGATTGATTTTTTTTTATTGGCGTGTATTATTGTAATCATTCTTATTTAAAAGCAAACCCAGTTATACTTAATAAAATTTGTTTATCAGAAAAATATAAAACAACAAAATTTTTTTCATATCAATATTATTTATTCCTGTTATTTTCTTTATCAACATTCCTTTTCTTTTTATTAATACGTAAAAACTATGAAAAATACGTGTTTTCTTGAATATACAACTATAACGTAAAAATTGGTAGATGTCCTGTTTTGAGGACAAAAATAAATGGTCACATTATGTATAAGTATTTAGAATTCATAAAAAGCGGTTGATGCGAAAATTAACTTATTTATTTGTAAACAAGCAGTAACTAGTTGCATTGGTTGCATCTTTCATAAGAATACAAGAGTTACTGCCTTTTAGCAGATGTCCATTTTTTCACCAAGGGTTTTAAGAGTATTTTAGTTATTATTAACTGCTATAAGTGATCATCATTTTGCTTTCAGAAATATTTAGAAAATTGCATACAACCTAACCTCAATCTCAGAAATTTTTCTTCAGAAGTTTTCATTTGGTGAAAGCGTAGGTAGATACGAATAAAACAACTTTTTCGCATTTTCCAAACATTCCATAACAGAATCGATTAATCCAACGATTAAGCCAAGCACTTGACAGTTTGCCTTACGTTGGTGCGTGCGTTATAGTATGTATGTACAAATTTACTTACGTGCTTCTCAGTCATTGATTGGAGCTGAGCTTTTCACCTAATTTTAAGTTTTGTATGGGTGCCTAGTCTACCGGTGGGTTTCTTTCTATTGCGCATTCCCTGTTTTGGTGCTATAGGCGGGTTGATTGTAATGTAATTTTTTACCTGTTGATTTGACAATTCCCACGCGTTGAAGTCCTCGTTCCAGCGGGCAAAAATTCGAGCCGTACTTGTTGAATGAACACCCGTAAAGTTAATCGCGCCGTGGCCCCCTTCGTGTTTCGCTCCGCCAATCGGCCGCCGGCATCCGCTGTAGGGCGCTACTGGGCTACCACCTCTGACGGAATGCCCCCCCGACGTTTTTGTCACACGCCACTGCGTACCGTGATTGGTCGGCGCACCCCACCCAGCTTTTCACCCTCTATTCCCTCTAGTAGCTATTCGCGATGTCGTCCAGAATCGAATACCTACAAGTCTACTAACTATAGATGCACCATTATTACTTGGCCGCCGCCGCTTTCGGAACTAAAATTGTTCCCAATGAGTGGTTATCTTCAACAGCTATTTAAGTTGTATTGTTTTGATAAAATTGTATGTATCTACATACAGATATTTTCCTCATTTATATCGTACATAAAAAAAACAATGGTTCAGTAATGCACATCATTCAAGCGATCGTGTCGTCCTCACATAACGGCCAAGTTATAATCGAACATCTATAGTTATCACATGTCGTTGATTCAAATTGATAAAAATCCAATCAGAGCTTCTATAGGTAGTATTCTTCTATGCCCGTACGTTTTTTCACTTATGACCCGAGCTCCGCCTTTCGGCGTGTCATCAGGCATTAAAAGTGCACATGTTACAGTGAAACTGTATTCTCAGTGAAAATGTATCGAGTAATAGATTTGTATGACAACATGATTTCACTGGTCACGATCATTGAAATCATTGGCCCTAGTCGATGATTTGACGGCCTAAAATTTTGGTTTGATTCAATGATCAGCAAGTAGTCCAAAGAAAAACACAGACAAACATTGGGCTGAAGATTGGGCTGTCAAATTTAATTTCAATGACAGCTTGGAGAAGAATATATATTCACTGAGAATACAGTTTCACTGTAACACATACATAAACTTTAACCGACTGAAGATAATAGTTCAAACCTATAAATACATATTTACCAATACTTATTTATACCTTTTTGTGATTTTCTCGTATTGTTCTCGTAATTCTTGTAATTTGCCTTTATCTCCATTTATATCGCTGCAAGTTGTTATCAGTCACTTTAAATCGTCACGTGATAAGAAATATGATTTTGTCATATCATATTTATAATGACGAGCTTAAAATTCATAATCTTCGAGACAGATATTTCAGACGATTTTATTTTTACTCAGCAGTTGCATTATTGGATTTAACACTAAATAAATCAAACTCACATTCATTATCTATAAGCCAAACATAATAAAAGAAAAACGAATGTCGTAAGTAGAGGTAACCAATAAGAAAATGCGCTGTTTTTCTTTATTTTGACCTCATGCTCTGTAGATTATTTGTTGTTCTGTGTTGAATTTACATACAAGTCACTCTTTCTATTTGATGGTCGTGTTTCGTCTACCGCACTCCAAATCAATGATACAATTTTTGGTACTTCGTTGTTTTATGCCAGGCAGCTAAACACGAAAAAATATCACTGAACCTAAAGGTTGCCTAAACCTTCGCTATCCATATGAAACGACACATAAATCATCAAATTAATGGCCGAATACTTGTATGTGTGTATACGTGTATTTTTTAATGTATTCCAGTACCCAATTTTTACACTGGTCTTGGCCAATTGAGAAGACCTCACTCTCTCCAGTTCTATAGAATAGTTGGACAGGCTCCGTTCTAAGTGTGAAAAAAAAGAAGGAACGCGGTGGAAGGAGGTAAGGTTTCTGGCAATTTCTCTCAATGGGTTTTCAGTACTGAGTTCAGCCTGTCATTATATATTCACAAATTGCATTGAAAATATATGTATTTCAAGCATTCGCTGCCTGTGAAAAATTAACGTGCTATATTGATTTTCTTGTAACCTTAACTTTGGTTTTGCCCGGTCCGTGGTGCAGTGGTCAGCGTCGTTGGCTACCGTGTCGGACAGCCCGGGTATGATTTCCGGCACGAGTAGATTTTTTCAGTCGATAAATCGATTCTGTGTGAGACAATGGGAACAATCCCTTCCCACCTTTTCGATCCTAAAGAGTGACGCGATTATCTAACCACTAGTGCTATCCATGTCCTTGTATCCTTTCCATCCATAGTCACTTCGAAAAATAGAGGTTTAACAACTGAGTAACAAGCAGTTCTCGTTGTTAAACATGTTGAGATTATGTCCGTGAGGAGTCCATATTCTCCAATTTGGTAGCGGAAATACGTGAATGAAATCAAGAGATCACATTCTATCACTATTATTTTGTGGATCTCACTAATTTGCACTCGACAACGTTTTATAGGCAATCTGGATAAAGCAGAAAGACCAAACTGTTTTACTACACGTTAATTGGCTACATAGCTGACTATATCGAAATTACAAGCATCGCTAACAATAGTTTTCTTATTTATTATTACCCCATCAATAAGTGGATACCGACTTACCAAAAACTCTCAATTTATTGCCTATACGCCGAAGCGTTTACTCCGCCTTTGTAATTTTTGAGTTATTATATTTTTTTCACTACGCCCTTCGCCGCCGCCCGCGCGCCGCACCTCACCCACATCCTGGGGTCGCCGTCCTTTGCTCCGTCAGAGGTCCGCCACTTCTTATTTCATTTCATTGCCATTTTCAGTACACGAACGTGCCACGTACTTGGTCATTTCACAAATCCATACACCATTTATCGCACTCGTATGTGAAATAAACTCTTTGAATAATGCTTTTATGAAACATCTAAATTGTAAACGCTTATTGCCGTACTGTTAGAATATTTGTACCTTCGATACAGCTTTATAGATTTTATGGTTTTTAAACCGCTGTTTCCTAATTGCGGTGTGTAACTATTCAAAAATATATCATGGATAATTTTTTAATTCAAATATGTGTAAGCATTATTTGGACACTTCTTAATGATCCATGAGTGTTAACTTGGCATTTTATATATATATATACACAAGTCCGTGGCGCATTGGTCAACGTCGTTGTCTTCCGTGACGGAGATCCCGGGTTCGAGACCCGATACGAGATTTTTTTCTATCATTTTATCGATCCTGTTGATTGTGGCATTGGTTTTCGTGTTGTTAAAAATCTCTTCCCACCCTTCCGACTCCAAAAGCGGCGTGTAGCGAGAACGATTAGCTAACCACCTGTCCTGTCTAGTCTCTTTTTAATTCCTACTCTCTTCGAAAAAGCTTAGGGTGTGCAACTGAGTGACAAGCAGTTCTTGTAGAAAAACATGCTGATAAACTCCGTGAGGAGTCCATTTGCTACACGTTGGCAAAAAATGTTTTTAGCACATCATTTGACACTCGAGAACTAATTTTTAAAATCTTAGTTGTTGGGATATTCGCAAATCGGCTCAGCATGGAACAGGTACTCACTGATGCATTAAACTCATTTATTTAATTTCGTCATAAATTAAAATGCGTGTCTTTTTCTCATCAAGATTAACAGTAGAAAAACTTCAAATCGGGTATTGTAATAAAGTTTTGTTATAAGTTTTCCCAGTACAAATAATCCATATTGTCAATTTTCTACGCGATCAGCTGTTAGCCGTGTTGTAAATTTGCCGTGGCTATTTTCTTGAGATGTGTTTTTCATAAACTGTAGATAAAGACTCGATTTCACAACATGTTCTTTGTTGTGTTTTGTATCCCTGACCTGCAGCGAAGCATTTATCACAGGGATCATAATTATACCGGTGCACGCTTATTTAGAGATATGATTACTCGGTCGGACTGCTTACATAAACCAACAGCCCGTGTCTTATGGTCTTCTATTTACATTCACCGACGAGGGAGTGCCCCATCATCGAGCTTTCCTTTCTCTACGTTTTACTCTCTGGACTTATATCAGCTTAAATGCTGTAGGGAAAATCTTAACTGCGTGGTTGTTATCTCGAGCGTCTAACTGGGATCTCCATTGTTAATACTTATATTTCTAATTACTGTATTATTGGTAATATATCAAGTATTATTGGAAATTCATCAATAACTTTTTCATAAAATGGCTGTTTTGTAACTGGACGGAAAGGCTCTCCTGTTTAAGATATGTAATGAATGCTTGATTAACTTCTCCACTTCACGGCTTCATAAAAACTCGTTTACCCATTATTATTTTGTCTGTGTCTTTAACTGTCACTTATTCTTGTGGTGTAAAAGCTGTATTAAAATTAATGCAACACCATAGTACTACTTACATATATTCTGATAGAGATCAATACCGGTTTCGCGCACCGCGAGTTTTGTCGGCTGATGCTTGGAACAAATAAATATACAGTGTTTTTTTGCATATTTTTGCAGAATTCCCCGATAGAGGCGAAACATGCGATAAGAAATTTGAATCTTCAAATTTTTTTAGTTGAGTTGTTTGCTCACGATCCGTGTATCGGCATACGACATCTTGGGCATTTCAAAGAGTGCACGAATGAACTTTAACTCATCTTACTGGTGCATCAATTACCACAAACAAAAATGTTACAGGACATAAACGTGTCCATATAGACCTACAGAAGCTGTGAGGCTAATGCAATATTCAACTCTTCAACATGTGGCAGACGAAAATCATTTCATACTACACTGGAATACAGTATAATAAAGCCAACATAACAAAACTGTACTCATCTTTATAACTATTGGACAAGTCAGTGCCCGATACAATGATACAATATTGATCGACGCATCTAGAACGATCTTCTGTGGTCACATTCTGATACTAGACAGGTCTCGACACTGGCTTAGGCGCAACGTATCACAAATAAAACTATGGAAATTTTAATTGTAATTATTTACGAACGATAAGTAATTATCAATAATCGTTCATTTACCGACCGGTATTGAATAAATATTATCAATAAATATTGGAATTTCGTATCTGGTGTAATTTAATAATAGTGGCGTGTTATCGCGCAAATAAATTATGAATTACTAGTATTGCTACCCGGCGTCGCTCGGACTAAGCGACCAATAATTATTTAATTTTATATCATTCGACATTATTATATCACAAAATCTAACATCCAAAATAGAGTAAAAATAAAATCACAAACTTTATTTAATTTGACGACAGCCCCATTCTCGCCCATTAAAATGTCCAAATTCAAGGAAAAAATCTAATTTGCTGTCAAAGAAATGTCAAATAATACCTTCACGTAAATAATAAACATTATTATTAATAATAAAAGCCGGGAAAAGTTCAGTAGAAGACTAATTTATAACATTTTGACTAAATGTCTTCGCCGATAAAAATTCAAACATATTTTCTTTCATATTCGTTTTTATGGCAACTTAATGACCAACAATGCAAAAGGGAATTACAGGCCCACAGACATACATACGCTGTTTCGGTTTTATATATAAGATGTAGTAAATATTTCCACAGTTTATCGGGGTTTTATTAAAATATTTATATTTATGTATCCATTTACTGACAAGTAATATACCATCTTAGTCACGATATCTTTTCACTTCAATCTCAACCAGAAACTTCTAAGCAACTAAAGTGAAACACCATAACACAAGCGTCTCATTACATTTGATGCCTAATTAAATCTTTTCAATTAACAAAACGATTAAATTCGGTTTCAAGCTAAATTAATCCAATATCCGAAACAGAATAATGACTCTAATTTTTATCTTTATATTCCGATATATTAATATTATATAACGGTTTTTTTATTATTTTGCTCTCCTGGTCAGACAATAATTCTATAGCAGATAACCATAGCAATTAATCTACATGGTCCATATTTACAGATTATACGAGGGGAAACTAAACATATAGAGAAGAGACGCGTATTCCACGGCCTCCTTTGCCAATTTGTTAAAAATTAAGACATGGTTAAAAAACTTTGCTTAATACCACCATGAAAGATTGGTTCATAATACCGAGGTGTTGGGTCTTTCAGAAATACCAGTCACCTGAACTGAACGCCTAATATTATTTGTCTACAAACTTTTCTATATAAATTTATGCAAGCACATAATTATAGAAAATCTTTAGCCACAACTAAAAGAAGGACGTGGTTTTTTGTGCCTTGGATTTGCAGCTTCTTTCGTGCACACAATCAATATTACGCTAAGGATTAATTAGATTTGCATAAATTCCGTCTGTCTTGAATATAAAATCCAAAGAATACCTCTACCTTTTCAAGGGCTTTATAAATAATATTTGTATTATACAGTATTCGTTTGATATGGTGTGGTAGAAACCAAGTGGGTGTCCCGAATCTAAGAAGTAAAACATAAATGTCGAGAAAACTTTTCAAAATGTGATGTCACAGCTCGTAACATTTCCATGGCAACAGTTTTTTTTGTAAATGTGTACCGAGGCTATTGGAGAAAGTGAGCAGGATGCAAGATCAGACAGTAGTCGAGACTCCGAGTGACAAATCGCTCCATTGAGCCGGGCTTAACAGTGAAGCACAACATTCGGTCGCAGTGCGCGCATTTATTATGAAAAATTCATTATACCATCCGGGTTTGGCGAGATTTATTCGATCATTTTTTTTTTTTTATAAAACTTTGCATTGTAAAAATAATAACTGGATTTGGAAAAGGGATTTGTAGATAACTTTTCTATGTATTGCTATCATTTTAATCATCGTGAGAAAAACCTAAAGAAACTTATATTTAGACAATATTAGGATGTGTTGGGTTAGGTTAGTTCCTCAAAAAATACAGTTGATAGCTATTTCGGCTTACGCCTTCGTCAGAATTATATTTTTTTTAAATACATTTACTTAGTTATATACATACATATACTGGCGTAGAATTCATCGCTGTTTTTTCACCGTGTTATAATAGAGTTCTACTAAGTTAATGAAAATTAAATCAATAAATCTCATTGTAAATAAATTTTCAGCAGAGTGGCAACTTTCTGATTAAAAATATTATTTACTTAAAAGATTATATTCTTTTATTTATGTTTTCGAATCCCTTAATCGAAAACGCCATTGCTTTCCGCGTTTATGCTTTTGTCAAAGAAAAAATAAATGCAAACCAGAGTTTACTTACATACTTAGTAATACCCGTCCGACTGTTATAAGAACAATGCTAGTAAGTGCGTAAAATATCTCTTCGAAATATCTAGAACACTGCACATATAAAACGATTCGAAGTCGTGCATTGTAAACGCCGAAATGTTATGCACCACTGAATAAGATAATACAGGCTCCGCCGATTCCAGAGGTGAAAAGTTAAAGAGACAGTTTGGCGGGTATCGCACGCTCGCTTGAGTGCCGATGTTCTTTTCGCCATGCCATCAATTTCACCGAATTTCTACTGTCACTAGATCTCTCTTTCTCTTTAATCTCGAATCCGTCTTCTGCGCCTACACGACGCCGCTTCTTCTTCTTTCTTTCTTTCTTATTAGATCGCATAAATTCGTACATGAATAATTTTGTGGGCGATCTGCTGAAAATGTAATTATATACTCTTTTTTTTTTGAATCCAATCGGGCACTGTAAGCGTTGCTTTTATAGTTTCGAAAAAGGAAATGATGCGTTGCTCCTAGTGTCACCTTTTATAACTAACGTATAATAATTATGTATTTTAGATTCTGTAAAAAGTAGGACATCTTTGCTTTTTAAGTGTTTAATAATAATTGCACGCCTTCGGTTGTTAGAATATTAGTAGGCATCAAATTATCGACGACTTTTGTTAAATCAAAGACCTGTATCCATTAATTTAAACGTATTTATTGTAGTGTTGTGCTCTTGTGCAATCTCTCAAATTGTTGCGATCGAACGAGTTGCTGGTAGGAGAAAAATACTATATTGAGGAATGCAAATAGTTCTTAAAATCACTCTTATTGTTTATTAGGAAAAGTACAATAAATGGCATGTACAGCTGACGCCAATGCGGCATGCATTTCACAAATTATTAACATCATCATCTCAAATAACGAGCAAATATGTAATATACCGGAACCCAAATATGATCAGCGATGTCGATATCAATGTAGCTGCTAAAGAGAATTTATATATGAATATTTCATATCTACCAAAATCAAATAAACTTTCCAATCAAAGACACGAATTAATTATTCTCATAAATCAATTAATGATAATCGTTTATATTAGAGTCATCAATATTATCTTAGATGTTAAAATCGTTGGTATAATTGGCCGTGATAAATTTAATACGAAAACCGATCTTAAACGTCTTCATATCGAATTAAATTATTTCGTCGATGTTGGACAGTTTTTACGTCCAAAAACGTTAAGGGGCGTTTCTAGATTACATGGCATAGCGTCATCATAAATCTAATACCAAATTGAGATAAATCGAATGTGCTTTTTACGCCGTTTGACATTCGTGTTAATTACGGCTATCAATTTAAAATTCATGTTTTAAATTTCACTATGGCCGCCCCCAATAGCTACAATTTGAAGGCATCTGAAATAAAACTAAGTTCATATAATTCATTGTTACTGACTGCCATCTGACGTTGTTTGTTTCGATAGTGTTATTATGGTACCTTATCTAGTTTTCATGCCAAACAAATATATTTTCCTTTGTTAGCTACTATCACACTGTGATACTATGTTGCAATGAAACAGTTGATTTTGCGGTAAAAATGCTGTTACAGTCTTACAAGCTAAAATTAGTTTTGCTTTTCCTAAAATTACGTCTTATTTAAAATCTAAATTGCATTCTTGCATTTATTGATATAAATCCCATGTGCTGCGGTACGTGGTGTGCAGTTGTCACGTCGTTGGCTACCGTGACAGACCGCCAGGGTTCGATCAGTTTTTTCGGTCGATACAACGATTCTATTCGAAGACAATGGGTGTTGTGTTTTTAAAAATCTCTTCACACCTTTTCGATTTCTCGGCGAGTAGCGAGAGCGGTTAGCTTACCACCAGTCCTGTCCTAATCGTCGTATCCTTTCAATCCCTACTCTCTTTGAAAAAGAGAGGCTGAGTAACGGGCAGTGCTCGTGGAAATAAATATGTTGAGATAAACCACGTATAAGTCAATTTGCTCCAAGTTGGGAGCGGGCGTGGCAAAACAAAATGCCATGCAGCTTCAAACTTTTGTCTGGGGGTTGTCGGAGGGGAGGTCGTAATAAGGACATTGATTAAAGACAAACTAAACTAGGCATGATAAAAAATATCTAAAAGATACACTAAAACTAATATTTTTGATTTATTTTACTGTTGATATCGATTCTTAAAATATTACGGTGTAAATAAACCTTTAAAGGAGTGAGTAAATCTATACTGCATGTAATTCAACATAATGTTGTTTTATTACTTATTACACTTTGCTATAGTTAGGCCGAAGATGCCTGTGAAAGAGGCGAAACACATGTCACAATTAGTTCGTAACACAATACGTGGAATAATCAATATTTTTTCAATTATATTCATTTTATATTGAATATAATTCATTCTACTGGTTGAACCAAAAGTACGTCCATACTCCTTCAAAGTTTAATGGTAGATTCTCGCATACATTCTAAATCAAAATTGAATATTTTCACCGACGTTACCATTTGCCTGCAGTTTTAAATAAGTAGCCATTGTTTCTTTGTGCTCAGTCAAATCATGTATTTATTTATACTGCGTGACATATCTCATTGTAACAGAGTTTCCCCAAGCACACGACACGCGCCCAATTGCCCAATTGTCTTCGGATGATCCCAAAATTGACGATTTAGAAAGTGAAACATCCACATGGATGTGTGGCGATAATATTTTCCGTAATTTTCGAGCAAAGCGCCGCTGAAGGGAAAGCACTCGTGACTTATGTCATAACGTTGGCCTTTTTATTATTATTTTAGAAAGGGGATAACCCGCGTGCTCCGAAGCTGAGGTCAAACACGGTGTCTCTGTTAAATATTAATTCCTTCGAAAATGATAATTTATCAACGAAAGAGGAAGAAATCATAATTAATACGGTGAAAAAAATATAATTTTTTTAATTGTTCATTTCGCTATATACAAAATAATTGCTGTGAAATGAAAATACACTGTAATTTTTTTCACTGTATTATAGTGGAGTTCTTTCTACCAAGTAAACGACAATTCAATCAAGAAATCATAATTGCTTCTGAATAAATTTCAGGATCTCCAAAGAAGTCTAGAGATAAACAAATACATACATATGACAGAATTAAAAAGCTGTCGGGCATTCCCGTTCAATTTTAAATCGGCATAACCCTGCGTTGGCCCGTTCCGTCGTGCAGTGGTCAACGTCGTTGGCCTTCCGTGACGGACCGCCTTTCTGTACGAGCAAAATTTTCAGTCGATTTATCTATTATGTTCCGATCCCAAAAAGCGGCGCGTTACGAGAGCGACTAGCTGATCACCTGTGATAGTGCTAGTATCCTTTCAATCCCGTATCTCTTCGAAAAAGAGTGGCTGAACTATTGAGACACGCCATTTTGGAGTAAAAACATGTTAGCAGTCCAAGTTAAGAGCGCACATTGTAAAAAATAAAACCCTTGCTTTCCTATCCCAAGACTTTTGCTGTAATTTCAATCAAGATTTACTGTGTAAACTTTCACACTCATTTTAACTATAACTAGTAAAATAGTATTCTTTTATATTCTTTATAATTAATCAACCTTCTTAGTTATGATAATTCGATTCATCAAGAATACACAGTTTTATGCACGACCGGCCATTTAATTGAACGACGTAACAATGTCGTGTTATTTTTTTATGTTTATAAATTGAACCTCGTTAAACCGAACTAGTTTATTTATCGCGGCCACCGCTCTCCTACCGAATGCCATCTTCCATTCTTTTTAACGCTACAATTTTAATTATCCCATACGCCGACTGGAATGTCAAGATTAACTTAATTCTCCACGGCTTATATCAATAAAAATATAAGAGAGATGACACATGATTTTTTTAAATGGCGCTTTACACTAAAGCAATCATTTTTTAATGAATGAAAAATATCGTATGAAGATATTTTTTTGTAAAAGTAGCTAGCTGCCTTTCCAAAGAAGAAGGCAAACTTACTCGAATTAACTAATTTCTTTGTGGGCAAGCAGTAAGTCTTCATTGACTGCCTCTTTCCTTTAATAAGGTGAGAAAAATAACAATGTATTTTAATTCTACAGAAATAATTATATATATTTGTTGATAGCTATTTCGGCTTACGCCCTCGTCAGAACTATGTTTTAAACGTGCATTAGAACAAGTATATATAGCCGGCTTAGAGGTTCTCTCCTTTAAGGTTATGATATTTTAAATATACTGTAAAAAAATTAGCACCATATATAGCTTTCAAAAAAAATTGAACAAATGGCAGTTGAACCCCGATCTTACGTTATCGCATTATACGTTTTCCCGCGTGGTGCGTTCATATTCTATAGTCCCGGCATTTAGTTCACATATAAAACTTTCCCGCATTCATCGTTTGTTTTATACGGTCCCTTGAAAAACGTAGAATCTGGGTTTCACTGTACTCAATTTCAGAAATTTTGGCTAGCTTATTTCCTGTTCCTTGGAAGGGTAGTCTGATACAGAGGGCACATATTTGCGTTGATGTGTGTTTATCATAAACCCGTCCCACGCGTCAATTAGATACACAGATGCAAAACTATTATATAGAATTATGTTATTATCACTGACAATCTCAAGGATTTTGTAGTAGCAAGATAGATTACGCGATATTTTAAAACAATAATCACCCTTGTGTGCAAGAGATTTATTGTTTTATCATCAGTTGAAAGTTGCCGTCGCATACCTTTAGACATCGCGCACGGGCCTTGTCTTTTCGCGTCTCAGCTTATGAGACGCTCGCCTGTGGCGGGTTAATTTTCGTTTTAATTTATTCAACTAACGAATGTTATTTTTTCTTTTTTCTCCAGAACCAACAAGATGTGTGCGGACAGAGTCCTCCGCAGTCCGACCATATGGCGCTCTCCCGCGCTCGTTCGCTCGGTGCCAACTCCCACAGCGCAGCCACAGGCCAGGCATTCGCTGACTTCCTGCATCGCCGTCTGGAACGAGCATGCTCTGAGCCGTCTCCAGCACTCCAGCCCCAACAGCAGCAGCCTCCGCCGAACGCCTCCCGCTACAAGACAGAACTGTGCCGCCCCTTCGAGGAAGCCGGCGCCTGCAAGTACGGTGACAAGTGCCAGTTCGCTCACGGCATGCGCGAGCTTCGCAATCTCCAGAGACATCCCAAATACAAGACGGAGCTCTGCCGCACTTTCCACTCCGTGGGATTCTGCCCCTACGGCCCTAGGTGTCATTTCGTTCACAACGCAGATGAAGCCAGATCCAGGCCGTCTCTCCCACCGAGCCCATCTTTCGGAAGCTCTCCTAACTCTCGCAGTCCGGCCGCGTCCGTTTCGTCGTTCTTCGACCTGAACACGCCGCCGTCGAGCTCTCCTAGGACCTCACCACCCCCGACACCGGAAGAAGCCCGCCTTCCCGTCTTCAACAGGATCTCCTCGATCATAGGGGTGTTCAGCGACATGACGGTCGCCTGATGCGGAGAGGCGGTCAGCGGCGGCATCGTCAATGCATAGTCCACTATCAAGATGGCGAAGCCCGGTCTTCCCCGTTCGGCGGGAACGGTAGCGATGCGGCGTGGCCCGAGTGCAAACGAGGTTCATTATTTATACGAAATTTTATTTATTCTCATAGCATAGACTGAAAAATAACGAAAGTAAACTTCCACCACAACAGGGTTTTCTTGCAGAATATCTTATATAGAAGTCAACAAATTTAGATAAAATTCTGCAACATTTAATCGAATAATAATGTTATTACTCTCAAGAAACTAAAAATTACCCAAAAATCGTTTTTGTAAAACTGTTAAATTAACAACCATATTGTAATTAATATCTATGTAAAAAAATCTGTTATTTATAAACTTAATTATAATGTATTTTTATTTCAAATACGCCCCACTATTAATTATGGTGAGAGGGGCGGGGAGGGCTTTGAAGTGTCCTCATTATGGAACTCGACTTACGTTGCACCGTTGTAAGACATTTTGATATTATTCTCGTAAATAGGTAATATTTTAAAATTCAATATCTCCCGCCGAGTGTGGACGAGGCTTTGTTTAAAAAAGCAAGCGAGCTGATTTCACTGGTCCGATCATCATCCGATAGCAATTGTGTAAATACCTTATATCGATATAATATTGACTCCGAATGCATTAGATATGTATTTTTAATAGCTGGTTATTTTAATTATGTAATTGTATTATGCTCCAAATTATACGGACGTGAAATCAGACAATTTCAATTCTAGAAGGTATATCACTAGTGAAATCATCTCGCGTGCTACCTATTCACCCATACTGTGCGTATCTTTGTCGGCCTTTTGTATAAAATAACTATTATTGTTTCAAAAAAAACTTCCGACTGCCTTATTTATCGAATACACACCAAGCAGTATGGAATTTCATTTTGTTTATAGCTCATTCACAACCTTTTTTAATATTGAATTATTTTGTGGTATTTATATTATTTAAAAAATCTATGTTTACTCTTTTTTTATTAGAACGTTTTTTTATTATTTAATATTCACTATATAATATCATTAAGCGATTGCGCGTCGTAAGCGACGGGCGAACTTAGATTTAATTATTTATGATTTTTAAATTTATTAAAAAAAAAACTTACTGATTTGATTCAAACTCATCGGCTCATTTCTCGTGCCTTATTCATTAGTAAAGTTTGCCTTTTTAAAACATTAACTTAAATAAATGTTTTAATTGTTTTTTTCTGTTATTTATGATGAATATTTTGAGTAAACTTTTCTCATTAGTTATTTTATAATATTGTGTTGAAATATTTAAGTTTGTCAGATGTTGATCGATTCCTCCGGTATGTCTGATGTTGAAAATGGAATATATCAATCGATATAGAGAGCGTGTTTTTGAGTTTTTACTCTAAAAAATTGGTTTATAGATTCTATTATATTTATAAATAATAAATACAATATTCTTGTATGTCTTCCAAATATAAAAAAAATCTATATAAAATTCCATAAATACACAATAAAAAACTATATAAATATTATTTTTATACTATGAATAATAATTCTATTAAATAAAGATAAAACATGCAATCCAAAATCTTCCATTGATGTATCTATATAAAACGGGAAAATGGCGGCTGGCGGTGTTCATTCAGGGATTTTTTTTTTGTATAATATATTTTATCAGTTCTCAGATAAATTTATTTATTTTAATGATGTAAAAGTATTCGCATTATGATATGACGACACATGTTATGTTTAGCACAAGAAGATAATGCTTATAATAAATTAATTTTAGTCCCCACAATGATGGCCGCCATCAAAATAGCTGGAAACGTTGAGCCAAGGAAACATTATAAAAAAAGTATTTTCTTAACAAACAATTCTTCAAATCAATGATACAATCATTTATTCACATCAAAGTAAATAGCGTTTTTATCAATAGTGCTCTAGCTACCCTTGAAAAAGGTTTTCGGAACTTCGAAATCATCAATTTGTCGATACACACTATTTTAGCCGAAAAATACAGTAAAAAAAACAACGTCACTTAATCATGTATCAACACACTATTTTTGTCGAAAAATACAGTTAAAAAAACGTCACTTTATCATGCACACTATTTTGTCGTAAAATACATTAAAAAAAACGTCATTTTATCGTGTTTCCTATGCTTTTTACTCTACTTTCAGCCGTCATATTTACCCCTCCCTAGTATGTAATTAAATATTTTATGCAATTCAACAATACCTTTTTGCGTTTTAGTTTTTTTTATTTTATCATTACTACAATTAAACTTATTTACTTTATGCCCTTTTTTATATCGTAGACATAAGGACGGAATGCGGGAGTAAATTTTAAAGATTATTCGACTGTCAAAATACAATTTGAATGGTTCTCGAAGATCTCGCTGTTTTAAAACTAACTGACGCTTAAAAATATTTATTTTAAATTATTTCCTTCGCTTTTTTTAAAACCTTTTTTACATGTATTCTTTGCCCACTACAATGGGCGGCCTGTGTTTTTGGAACTGTCAGATTCGCAATATTTTACTACTATACCATATCTCGTTTCTTTATTGTAAATTTAAAAAAAAAAACATCAGTTCCATCCGAAAACGAGAAGGGCATTTGTCTTCAATATCTCGTCGAGATATAAAAAAAAATTGTACATTATTTAAAATATAAAAATTGCCACCATTTTATGCGTAGATCTTGCAAACTAGCGAACGCTTTTTAGATTCTCATTCATCAGCTGCAGAATCCCTCTAATATTGTTAAATTATTTATTGAAATATCCTATTAGAATTTGTTTTGTTAATATAATACAATTGTTATTTAAGATTGAAAAGTGGACTACACAATACGTTGGCAGCATATTTTTTGGAAAGACAGTGTTTATTATAATACGATCCGTCAATTATTACAATAAATTATAATATCCTATTTTCACTACTAAATTAGAACAATTACATCGTTTTCCAAATTTGCCGACTTATTGAAAAAAACTACTTTTGTTATTTTTATGTATAAAAATTCTTACTCTTTTTCTAAACTAAATGCCTTACTGTCTTTATATTCTTAATTTAAATGCGTTTTAAAAAAAATAAAAATATGTCGATTCGAATTTAAATAAAAAAATAAATGAATCGCGCTCAAATTATGTACGATATAGTAGAACTTCCAGATTAATTCGTTCCTTTTAAGACTTTTCTAGAACAATAAATTATTACTCTCCGCTCGGTCTGTGTACCGCGCTTCTCTTCTGTATAGAAAATATTGATAAAATAATAATTTATTTACTAAATATAAACACCCACTTTTGGTCTCAATTGTGATTAAAAATCAAGCGTTTGAGATATGAGAATGAGCGACAAAAACGACACAGCCTGAAACATTTAATTTAAAATGATATTTATTTCGTCTGAATTTGTACACAAACAAAATTACCAAAATACAACAACAAAAACCCAACGATTCAACATTGTAATAAAATTGAAACATTTCGAATTACGTATCATTTATTTTTGATATTACAGCGAATTCAACCGTATTACGTAAATTTACCCGTATTTTAGATCCATAGACAATCATCAATAATGATAAACCAACATTACCACTTTTGGAAGCACCATAGAGAAAATTACATTTAATACAAGGAAGAATTAAGCCACAATTCTACCCAGCAATTGATATCGATATAATAGTCAATCGGAGTTAACTGACAAAAGATAAATGTCTCACTTAATGCTGATATCTCTAAAGAAATTTGACAAATAGTGTTGTTTTGCACAGTCCTGTTAGGTTTTGATTTGACAGGTTTTCTCAGACATTATTATATTACTATGGAAGTTTGTGTGTGTTTTGTTTTGGTCTACTCGATTCGCATTTTACCCATAAAATGTGCCAGTGTTAAGTCCTTAATACCTTTGCCGATTTAATTGTAACGATTTTATGTAAATATTATGAGTAGGTGATTAAACGGTTAACAATATTATAGAGAAGTGTGAAATGTAATTCTTAATTCTTAAAATTATACTTTAAACATGAAACTATATATGTAAACTGTTGTTTTTTTTTTATGTTAAATAAAATATTTTTATATTATAAAATTAATTTCTTTTTATTCTTGTGTAATAAAATGCTTGAAGAATGATAGATATTTGCGTTTATGTATTCATGTCGAGGGATTGATTGATTTTTTTAAAAATATATAATATAATAAAGCTCTTTGGAGTAAGTGATTTATTTAAGCAATTGTTTTTAATGGTATTTATTTTTTTTGTAAAAGGACAAGTTGCCCCTCGACGTTTAAATATTTAAAAAAAATCTACAGTTACGCATTTATTTGTTTGGTTTATAACTTCAATAGATAAATATGGAAATTTTAAATTGCACCTAACTATCGCTAGTATTCTTAATGCACCTTTAAAACATATCGTTCGCAAGCAAAATTTAATTATAACACAATTGTTCCAAAAATGAAGTTGAGTCGAATTTTATTCATGGAATATGTACATACATACAATTTTCACTTCTTGCGCTGTCACTATTTTGGATTATGAAATTTGTACTTATGTAAGTAATATCGAACAGGTTCTATTACATTATTGACTTCCAGATATTGGATTATTTTTAAACCGTAAAACAATACCATTTCATGGTAACATTGACAAAGTACCAATGGAGTAAATCAAAATCTTATTACCGTTTTGTTTACATCATTTATTTGACTTAAAATCCAATCTACAAATTTCATAAACTAAAAAGTTAATAACTGATATATTGGCAATTTAATAAAGTCATAAAAGCTAATTAAATTTTTAGAATTTTCTGCACATATAATCCTTATTATATTTTGCTTGCGAATTGTTCGAATTTCGTATTTAGATTGATACAACTTTTCATTTGTTTCTCTTTCAAATCTTAAAACACTTCTTATATTTTATTGCATAGACTGAAATCGTTGAATGAGTACACTGAGCAAATTCATTTATATGGGACCAATTATTAATATATTCTAATTTTACTATACATTTGTTTACACTGGTTATGTATATGATCTATAAATCCTATATGAGAATATAACTTATGGTTCATAAAATAACCTTATATCGACAGTCATTTTTGTATTTTTTAGGTAATAAATATTATATTTTAAACTATTTAAATGTTTTTGTAATTTAATTTATAATTTAGTCTTATGGTAATAAAGATTTTGATAATTCTGGTATCTCATGTTTTTTTTCTGAATTTTCATGAATAAAAACGAATTTGTGTCTAATTTAAATAAAATACTTGTTATTATTTACCTCCTTTCCCCACATCACACACAATTAGGTTTTAATTGCTGTTCCAAGGACTTTCTCGATTAGATATGCTCATTTAAATTTGTGAGTTTAGATTGTCACACAGGAAATGGTATTCAATCCAAACAATGTTGATTAAAAATGGTGTTTTTATTTGAAGAAACAAACAAAGAAATAACAGGCTTTTTGTCAACTGTTTTGATTTTCATTCTTACACATACAGTCCTCGTCGAATGCCTATTATAAGATATTAACTTGATCACACTCTTAGTGAGATTATCAGAACGTAACTTGGTGTTCTCTACACACACAATTTCACGAAGAAGAAGGAACTTTTTTTATTTTAAACCGTTCCTATGAATTAATAATAGTAAAACCCATGAAAAGAAAAGATGATGCAGAATAGTTACCATACCCGCTATGCAGACCTATACGATAGCAGTGTGTAAAAAAGTATAATGCAAGAATCATTGTTTCATGCTATGGTTATTAAAATATAAATGTACTCAATCAAACTACAGTCAACCCTTCTACAACACCCTCTGCTATAAAGTAGTTTTTTATGACGTATGCTGAAGTCTTCGCAAATTATATGTGATGCATGAATATATGCATTAGAAGAATATTTATCAAAAGCTGTACATCCCTTTACTTTTGATGAATTTAGTCATACAATAGTCCAACTCCAACCTAAAAAAATCATTTCATGTGATAATTTTTCATAAATTTACCTCTTAATTACTCCACTTCAGATGTTATAAATATGAAATATTTAAAAAAAAATCTGTGATTCTACTATCAAAGATAACAAATTAATCCAAATTATTCTAAGGATCAATTAATCTGACATAAGATGCAGTTTTAGTAGAAAACTTAAGTAAGGAAAGTAAATTTCTATAAATGAGCAGACAACAAAACAAAATAATCTTATATTGAGCGCTTATGTCGGGGTCTATACTGCGCGGTAGAATTCCGCGCGCAAATGTCGCGGTGCCAATGGAGCCTATATCTTGCTCGGAAAAAATCCTAGGTCACGTGTTGTACCATAGGATGTTTTGTGTTCTACAATTATGAATGTTGGCACATAGGATTTATTGAAAATCAGTATATTAAGAAAACGGAAGAGATTATTCTCACAAACAATGTTGTTGTACCACATGTGGAAAAAAAAACTGAATAAAATGGTGGAAATAACTCATTTTGGCCAAAAATGTTCGGTTAATTATGGATCTTTGGTCACGGGACAGAATTTTTGTAAAAATTTATGAAAAATAAGCACATTAAATTAAATGAATTCAAGGCTTACGATTTTTTTTGAAATGTTTCGTCTTTAATTTTTAAATTTATTATAATAGAAGATCCTAAAGAATACTTCGCAATAAGTATAAAATCGAGTTGTTATAATTTACAGGAGCAAAAATGCAACCACAAACTACACAAATAATAATATTATAGAGACAGTCACATAAGTTTATTATTTGTTTAAAATAAAAAGAATAATTTTAATATAGGCTAATATTAAAAAACAAATTCTTCTTTCAGAACTCATATAATAATCAGTAATATTCTTCGGATTTAATCATTTTGATTACACATTTTAAAAGTCAAAACATAAAATTATTAGCCAGTATGTATACTTTTTTGAGCTTAGCTCGAGAGGATTGAGATTCTGTCCCGTGACCATATATCCATAATTTACCAAATGTTACACAAGTTTCTTCTTATAATAGAGACCTCTCTCTAGCAAGCGATATGTATGATGTATTCTAACTCGAATGGTTTTCTCATTACATCTTAATATTATTAACGCGTATGAAGATTTATACATGTACATTTGCATACACGATTGCAAAAATTCCAGTACTCTGAGCGCAATGACGAATTATAATTGGAAAAATTAATGGCTTTGTTATCATTATGCTATTTAAAAACAGTTGTTGATTGTGTCAGAATTGAAGTAAATATCGTTAATCAAATATGCCAGTGTGATGCGAGGCACGTATAACATACATTTTGAATGACTTTGTTTTTCTTCCTCGGGTGAATAATTATTATTTTGCGTATTTGTAATAGTTGTTTAGATATAACAAGTGAGTAACCTAGTAAGGACGAGTCGTTGAAGAGTTTACTTAACTGGATAGGGGACAGGAAAATGGACCCATCGAAGTAGTAGCTAAAACCACTGATCCAATAGTTTGAGCAATTGTGTGGACATATAAAATAATATGTCATTTACTGTTTCTGTGAACATAGTCGGAATAGCTGACAACTTGCTTATTGTTCAATCTAGATTCAATATCAATATTGTAATACCATCTATCGCATATCTTAGGCTCGCGAGCCACTTCATTCATAAAAACTGAAAGTATATTTATAAACAGCATTAAAATAAATTTATTGATTAAGTAGGCATTTACTTGGTAGAACTCCATTATAATACGGAAAGAAAAATAGCAATGTATTTTAGTTCTACATAAATTACATATATTTGTTGATAGCTATTTCGGCTTACGCCTTCGTCAGAACTATGTTTAAAACGTGTATTAGAGATAGCTTATATACCTTTGCTAGACAGGGTGCCATCTCTTTCTGTTGAAACTGTACCTACGTCATAATTTAAATAAGTTTGATTTATTGGTCTAAAGTAATGGTGGGAAACAATAATTTGGGTATTTTTGGGTTATTTGATCGTGTGAAACCACTTAAAATCTGCAATGTCTAAGTTCATATATTTTAAATTGTTTTAAGTTTATTGTTTGTTAAAGGTTTTAACAGAGGTGAACTGTTAATTGTAATCTGATCGTTAAGAATTATTATGTAGGGGGCACCCTGTCTAGCAAAGGTATATAAGCTATCTCTAATACACGTTTTAAACATAGTTCTGACGAAGGCGTAAGCCGAAATAGCTATCAACAAATATATAAAATAATTTATGTAGAACTAAAATACATAGTTATTTTTCTTTCCGTATCATTAAAATAAACATCAGAAACTTTCTATGGCTAATTTAAGTCGACGAAACAAAAATTATTATTACTTATATTCTTTTGCAATATCAGAAATGAATATAAGTCATATATTCATTGATTGAATTGACACAATAACACGATAGAAAATAGCAATGCATTTTTAGAACTTAAAAACTTTGTGCATAAAAAGGCGACGATGGATCTAGCTTAAACAGGTCCTGCGGATGCCAAAGAGAAGCCTGAATCCTGTATGTCTCTTCCAGTGGCGGCTGACGACAGAGTATTAGGGAGGATAAAAAAAATTCAACTATTATTCCGTACTACGGACAGCCAAAAAATCATAGGACTGGTAATCCGTTGGTATTGAGAACATCTGAATTGAAAGTCATGTTATAGAAGTGTTTTAAAATCCAATGAATAGGAAAGAACTCTTGCAAAAATAGTTGATTCTTTTTTTGTACTCCCTAATACTCTGTCACCAGCCGCCACTGGTCTCTTCCATCAACCTGATGGATCCAGTCGCCCCGGTAGGTCACTGGTAACCATTCATAGACTATACTAAACGGACTCTGACGAAGGCGTAAGCCGAAATAGCTATCAACAAATATATAAAATAATTTATGTAGAATTAAAATACATTGTTATTTTTCTTTCCGTATTATACTAAACGGGACTGCGGAATGAGCTGGAAAGAAGCGAGGAGGTTGGTAAGTGACAGAATCTTGGAAGCACCGTATTGCGGCCATATGCTCTGAATATGGAACGTATATGAAAAAAAATCATTGCCACCTTTTCACCGAGTATCATTCATACTTAACATATTCGTTACTAAAACAGTTTTTCCGTTTTTGCTAGAGTCCACAGCCTGGTTAAAATATAATTCAAGTAAATTCATTAAAAAAACACACGAATGTAGTTTACGTAAACCACGACAGAAAAATATAGAATACGTTGTTAGGTATTAGGTCTCGAAGCTGAGTGGTTATATATTACCAATAGTTATCAATTAACATTATTTTGGGATTTTTTTAACATTTATTTTATGATTTTCAATGGCTCAAACGACTCTCGATACTGCATGTATGTATGTATGTATATGCAAGTGGATCATTCATAGTTTCGAATTTTCGGTGCTTTAACAGTTTTTGCGTTGTAAGAGTTTGACGACCCCTGAACACCAGACATAATCTTCGGTATTGAATCATGCCTGCAACTCATTCGGTGACATCTTGTCAGCGGTGGCAGAGCGTCACACAAAATGTCCGCTCTCGCCCGCGGACGTATGTTAATGGGATCCATCGTCGTCGAACGAGAAATTAGGCTAATGGTCATTTAATATTAGAAAAGTGATAAATCGCTATTACACAGTTTCTTCATATCGTAACAACATTACACACAATGTAATGAATGATTATTTAAATTATTCTTCATTGGGCAATTGGCGCCGCGGGTCGTATCACTAATAAATGCCTGATTGATGGCCAAAATGAACAGTCAAGATAGTTTGATAACTGTCGAAATTATTGCCGGATAAAATAGAGAAACCACTTATACACCAATGTCCTAAATCTGAGATTTATTCTTAACAACCAGATTACTTGTAATACTTCACCTCTTCTTAAGCCTTTATTAAGCAATAAACTAAAAACAATTTAAATTAAAATAGAAGCACCTAAGACTTTGCAGATTTTAAGCGGTTTCACACGATAAAAATACCCAGATTATAATTTGCACCATTACCAATAAAGTAAACTTATTTTAATTCTTCCATGGGTGGTATTGTTTGAAAAGAAAGAGATGATGTATGGGGCACCCTGTCTAGCATAGGTATATAAGCTATCTCTAATACACGTTTCAAACATAGTTCTGACGAAGGCGTAAGCCGAAATAGCTATCAACAAATATAAAAATAATTTATGTAGAACTAAAATACATTTTTATTTTTCTTACCGTATTATAATGGAGTTCTACCAAGTAAATGCCTACTCATCAATAAAATTGTATTTGATCGCGTAGAATCATTGTCACAGAGTGGTATCTATCGCGTCTCTTGTGTAGACTGCCATGCTTCTTATGTAGGGCTGACATGTAAAACTTTAATAATCGAATAAAAGAACGCAAACGAAGCCTTAAAAGTAACAATTGCACTAATCATTTAATAGAAAACGCTCATAATGTTAATTAGAGTAGTGATGTAGAAATACTCCACCGAGTAAATAAAATTGCGAAAATTCGGAAGTCTGACCATCAGAACTAAGTGCAACTTGTTAGACACATGCATTCTACTGAAAGCCCTGCTCTAGTATTAGAAGTAAGATGGTTTGCTTTTTTAAATAACGCGGAGGTTAGAAACCTTGGACATGAGCTGTGAATTCCCCAAGCGAGTAAAACCTCGCAAGTCCCTTTAACTAACCATATGAATTCGTGGCCCTGGCAGCAATGATCACTCACATGATGTACTTAACGGAAAAAATGGACACCGTGATGATCTGGGAGAAAGTAAGGTAACTGGCCGGAGATAGAATCTTAGAGGTAACGTGTAGTCCGAATATAGAGAAAAATAGGGTAAGATATTCAGTGGTAGTGGCATCTATAAACCCTCTTGTGATATCTGCCCAGGCAGTTATATTGGGGTGAATAATTTTAATATAAAACATGTTAATAGCAATAATCTTATCGAAATAATGTTTTGCAACCTGGACCGTTAACTTATTTATTCATGGGGATCACTATATACCAGGGCTGTGGAGTCGGGGCTTTTTGGCCGGAGACGGAGTCGTCATGATAGAGTATCACCAGCGGTCTGGTTGTGAATCATTGGACCAGCCAGTTTGTTTCTGGCCACGGTGGTTTTGCTGCCAGGCTCTTCAGGCTTGGCCGGATGGTAGATGGGCCGACATGTAGATGCGGCGATATAATGGATGCTGATCACATTCTATGGATTTGTCCTTTTATGTCCTCTGAGCGGGAAGATTTACTCAGGTTGGTCCGACCAGCTGTCGGGCCAGTAGGCCACGCCGACTTGGTAGCCAATAAAAATAATTATTTGGCCTTCAGCAAATTTGCAGCGTCATACGGTGCAAGGACGGACCTATTCGTATAGGTCCGTAACCGGCCTTTGTTGATTGCATTAATGACAGCATTAAATAGCATTTCTAGAATCAGTAACGTATAGGGTTTGCTAATTATTTAGAGTCAGTAATGCACACTTGAGTGCCTTGGCCTCCAAGTCCTGGGCAAATGCTCCCGAGACAACTCCATACTCGCAAACAGAACAGATACGCTTAACGTTGTTACGCCACGGGACACGATCGCTGATACCGAATGTAAGGCCGTGGCGGGTGGTGGTTGGGAGTAGTTTTAGTTTTTAGTTTTAGAGTATCATTCTGCTATATTTTATGAGATGTTCTGACTGACTTAGAATAGTTCTGGATATGATATTTTCCAGTATCCATTAAACCGATCGCGTATATGCCTAGCATAAACGTTAGAAACAATGCTCGCGATGAGCGAAACCGGTCCTGATCTATATCGGAATGCATATGGAAATAGTACTATACAATGTGTTTATTTCAAATTTATTATCCTTTCCAGCAAGAAGTTTGATAGTTGACACATTCAAATAGATTAATTTAAACAGCCAAGTACAACAAAATAGGTTTTTTTACACGCATAAAATTTTTGCTGAATGGCAATTGTAAAACTATTATTTCATAAAATTCCTAACTTTATTTTACTGCACAGTAATCTAATTTTTATTGTAACAAGTGATAAGAATCTTCGCTCAAGTCTTGCGTCCGTTGAATAAAACTATAACTTATCTTTAAATACTAAAAAAAAACCCTTGATCCCATCATATCGTTCATTGGCCGATAGTCTTATTTGTGTGCACATGCTTTTAAACTTTACAGCGTAATCGAATTTTTTTAATGTATCAAATCAATCGTTATAAACCCTTTGTCTGCCCAGCTACAAAGCACAGATTGCACTCGAAGTTCCAAGATTTCGATAGTTAATCCTTTTATTCCCAAATTTCAAGGCTCAACAAAAACAGGTCTTTCGATCTGTCGGCGCAAACTTTTAAATGAAATGATGTTGATAAACAGATTTTTTATGAGCGGGAAAATGTCTTAAAAGGCCTAATACTAATATAATATAAAATAACTTTGATTGTAAGTTATGTAAACTTATATATCTGAAGGAACTTCGGAGTTATCGCAGAATCCATCGAAAGACCTACAACACGTAATAACCAAGAGCCTTATTTTTTATCGGACAATGAAGCGGCATTCGAGAGTTTTATGAAAGAAAATGCAGATACTATAATTGAGGAGCTTGTGATCAAAAATGACACATTAAACTTCACTCAATGTGGGCTGGATTACTACCGACTGAACTGTCATGGCCGACAAATGCAAACACGCTATTGGCCGATTTAGGATTTGGGCATCAATGAAACCAAAACTCAACAGGATTTGGGCAGTTTTGATTCTATAGTCATATTTTGATATTGAATTACATGGAAGCTATGAGGATTTCAGAGAGTTTGAAAATGGAATTCTAAGCTTTTGAATACGTACTTCCATATTACATCACTAACTCGTTTTTTTTCAAAACTGGATTTGAGCATGATGGATCCCAAGCTCCTCATATATAGGCCCGCTCCCAACGTATATGGCTATATGAGCATATGGGCTCTTCGCGTACTTTATCTCACATATGTGTCTTATTTCTACGAGAACTGCTTGTTACGCAGTTGCTCAACCACTCCCCTTTAAAGAGAGTTTAGAATATAGATTGAAAAGATACGAGGACTAATCGCGCGTCGCTTTTGAGATGGGGAGGGTGTGAATGGATTTTCAACAACACAAATACCCATGCATCGAACAGGATCTATAAATTGAATGAAAAAATCTGCTAGCACAGAGATTCGAACCAGTGAGGTCCGTCACGGAAGCCAATACCGTTGACCACTGCATCACGGACCGAGCAATTAACTAGTTTAAGACTATTTAAGAGTACAAATATCTTTGCAGAAAATAAAAAATTTTCTACACGATGAAATTAGCGTAGGAAAGGTTAACTAAACAGCATAACAGTATAAATTTCGCCGTAAAGGACACTCCAGGAACTAATTCTTGATCCATGGCATCTTGTGTGATATTAGAGGTTTTAAAAACTATTCTTTTGTATTTTGTTTGACATCCATTAGTGTAAAGTGTAGTTATTTAGACGTCCATCGATTACTTTTAGTCGAACATCGCACCAAACATATAAACTTTATGAATTCCGATAAAACATATTGGAACATTACTGTTTTTTTGAAAATCGACTGCCATTATTCAGGTCAACACGTGTCCGAGATAATGGATTACATTTTAACGTCTTTCTTAGAATTATTTTTAAAAAGCATTGCTATGCACATTAAAGTTTTTTTTTATTGGTTGTACATATTATTTAAATAAATCTTTGTTGTTCATTCAGTGGTTCCCATACCACACACGTGACTATGACATCAATCATCTTTGTTTTTTTTTTTTTTTTATTAAAAAAATATTTGGCATTACAGCTTACGCCAATGCGTCAAATATTCTTAATTGTGAAAGTCATACGAGATTAACTCGATGATAAATAATAAATCAGTTCAAAAAACAAAGCAAAACGATAAATAACATACACCCAGCCCAAGATTTATTTTTTCAATTGAAAAAATCCAACCTTGCCGAGAATTGAACTCGGGTCCCCTGATCGCTAGGACAAAGCTCTTGCCACTAGACCACAGGGACCGACTTGTGTATGTATACTTGTGCCCTAATTGTTAGCTAAATATCATAACAGTAATATTCTTAGAGCTATTTTGATATTACCAACACAAAGGGCTTTAAACATTTACATACGATTAGGTTTTATGGTGTTAACTGTCACTTCTTGGCGGAAAGGAATTATTTTCAATAAATAAAACAATTTATGACTATATTCCAGGGCTGTGGAGTCGGAGTCGGAGTCGTGGAGCCGGAGCTTTTTGGCCGGAGTCGGAGTCGTCGCGTCGATTTGGCTCGAGTCGTACTCGGAGTCGGAAATTTTGAAAAGTTTGAACTTTTTATTTTTGCATATAATACGTCAAATTTGGCTTTTGGCCGGATTGGTAGGGTTGATATTTAATTGAATACACATAAATAGGTAAATAAGGCAAAAAAGTGACTATATTAAACTTTTTTAGTCGGAAACGTGTTTTTGGTAAATGGAGTCGGAGTCGTGGTTTTGGTAAATGCTGAAGTTGGAGTCGGAGTCGGAGTTTGAACTTTTTTTCACCAACTCCACAGCCCTGCTATATTCTGATAAAGACCAGGACCGGTTTCGTTATTTGTTTCCGGTTCTGATCTTTTTCAGAATATATGTGGATTGTGGAAGTAGCAGTATTAGAAATGCATTTTATTTATTTAACCGCTTCATTACCGAGCTGGTCGCATTGACCACATCTACCGCCCGAGTTCTAAACAATCCTTTTTTCAACAAGATTGACCATTTTTTTCTAAAGATGCCACTAGATATAAAAAGAAAATATCATAAGAATTATTACAGGAATATTTTTTTTTATATAATTTTCAATATTTGCGACTTTATTCGCAACGTTCGTACGCGACAACCACCTCTCTTACGGTACAGTATTGGTTTTAATCAGGGCTGTGGAGTCGGAGTCGGAGCTTTTGGCCTGAGTCGAAGTCGTCGCGGCGTTTTGGTCGGAGTCGGAACATTTGAAAAGTTTTAACATATTATTTTTGGTCAATAATATGTAAATTTTGGCTAATGGCGAGTTTGGTTGGTTGATATCTGATTGGTAAATGCTGGAGCCGGAATCAGAGTCGGAGTCGTACTTTTTTTAACGATTCCACAGCAATAGTTTTAATACGATTGGCTTGATGAAAGTTTTGACGTCATCAGTTGAAAATGTAAAGTAGTACGAAATATTTGGGCTACAATCTTTTTTAAATTCAATGTCTTTCCACCAATCAATCGACCCCTTATGTAAAAAGAAACATATCTCGACTTTTGCCGGTTTTGAGTAATGAATGCCACTAGATACAACGTAATATGTTACGTTATAGGATAAGAGACAAATCAGGTGATTGATATTTGTCATTGCGGACCGCATGAAATGTCGTTGAGGGCCCCATATGGCCCGCGGGCCGCAGGTTGTGCGTCACTGCTCTACACAGTAAGTAATTTTATCTTGAGGTCAATGATACATACATACAGTATGACGATAAGAATGGATCGTTAAAATCGTCACTGCCGACACACATACGCAAAACCGGCCAACTGTGGTCAAAGCGTCTTGATAAATGCCACCACTGAAGCAATACCATCATAGGAGTACGAATGGATCGTATTTTTAACACCCCTATCTCGCACATCATCACATTTTACCGCTATGCGAAAATATTTTGTAGCCCCTTTCGGTGGGTACTTTGCGCAAACTCATTTATAGAAAATGCAAAATTGAATTGATTCCAAGTGGGAAGATGCTTCTCATAGAGATGAAACACAAGTCGCGAGAGAAGCACCAAAGGAGTAAGTTAATTGGTAGTTTAGAGAAATAAATAATTTTCAATTATTGAAGTATATTTTCATGTAGAAAAAAATTCAAGACTAAATAAGTCAAAAAATACATTCATGTATATATTTATCAAAAAAATGTAAGCGATCAAACAACACAACTTTTTCTCATAATCTTCACTGGAGTAGTGAAATACATAATCGCGTTTGATGCGACTTCTGTTATGAAATGTATTTTCAACGAATTATAATCGTAAAAAAAATAGTTCTACAAAAATTTTATTTTGAAGAAATAGTTCTACAAAAATTACTCAGCTCTTTTTTCACCGCGCTGTTATTGATTTACATTTGCATTTACCAAGTTAATGGCAATCAAATCAATAAATGTTTTTCATAACATGCATTTTTGTTTCTTTACAATAAAATTACTTATTATTTTTAAAATGCCGGCTTCGATAAGAGCGTGTGAGCGTCGTTAGCCACGCATCTAGAACTCACGGGTTGGACTCCCAGAGGGGACAGTTAATTTATTTTTATTTTCAATCGATTTATTCCAACACACCCTATAATAAAAGCCGGGCGAAGCGAAAGCGATTAGTCCTGTCCTACGCGCATTCTCCGAAACCGACTATATTTTGAAAAAGTGAGCGATGTTGAGCAACTGAGTACTAAACAGTTCGCATATAAAGAAAATGCTTAACACGTGGAGCGCACGTGGTTAGAAAAATCGACGACGTGAGATTGTCTTCTTCTTTCTCTTACTTAACCGGTACTGGTCCCGTTAACCAGAGATATAGAGAGAGAGAGAGAGAGAGAGGAATAACTTACCTCTATTTTTGGAAAAAAATCTAATAACTTCTCATCAGTATTCTTATTGCATCGTGAAATTCGAAGAAAATGAAACCAAATACGGAATAGTTCAACTATTGTGATATGAGTTTCTTATGTTTTTTTTTAAACTGATAAAGCTAAAAGTTATGTATGATATTTTGAATTCTGTCTGATAAAGAGTGATAACATATTATTGATAAGAACCCAACCAGGTCAATTGAAACCAGAAAATATAAAAAATATTCTTGAAAGTAAATCATATAGATTCAGCCCGCTACGGTAGGGTATACATTTTTATCTTGAAAACTTGATATACATTTTACAATACAATATTTGTAGATCAAACATGGGTACCCAATAGAGAACCCAATTCGAGTATCGAGTAGTTGATACTCGAGTATACTCGTCCATTTTTCAAGTACTCGATACTCGAGTAATTTAAAAAATACTCGTAATATATAAATGAAGATTTAATTCCAAATTTTATTTTCTTTTAAGCAGCGGACAGAAAAACTAGATTGCACAATTTAATTGAATGTTAACTTTTAAGCCGAGGTCCACAGCAACAGAGAGTTTTTTTCCACTGCTGGAATAAAAAAACAAAACTTCGAACCAAATTAAAATTTGAGACATTTAATTCTCTATTGTTGGAATAAATGTTTCATAAAGTGAAATAAATGTAATAATAGAATAAATAAGCTTATTTATTCATGTATCATCTATTTATAGACACAAATTTGAATTAATAAAATGTATTTTGGTACATCTGAAACTACTCGAGTATACTCGAGTACTCGAGTATTTCAAAACATTACTACTCGATACTCGACTAATTGAGATGTCGAGTAATTCAATCACCGATTTGTCTTCAGAACCTTTTACGGACAATGCAAGAACGATATAGTAAAAAAATTATTTTATATACACCAAAAATGTCTATAACTTAATCACTTTTACACAGGCCCTCGAGCTATCTGACAATTGATTATCTGGCCCTTCTCCCAAAAGGTTTTTACATCACTGGTTCTCATGTATCTCGGTATCACGCCATCACTAGAACGGTATCGACTCATTTCAGTAGGATATGGATTGCTCCAAGCGAACGAAGACAATACCAAAACAAAACGTCTTTATAATTTTATTTTAACCACGTCCGCTCTTAACTTGAAGCGTATGGATACCTCATGGAATTTGTCTCAACATGTTCTTTCTTCGTGAACTGTTTGTTACGCAGTTGCTCAACCTCTCTATTGTGAAGACAGTAGAGATTAAAATGATACGAGGACTAGTGGTTAGCTAATCGCTTTAGCTAGGCGCCACTTTTTGGGATCGGAAGGGTAGGAAAAGGATATTAGGGGAAGACCAGCACGCATTGCCTTCAAACCAAGGCTGTGGAGTCGGTAAAAAAAAGTCCGACTCCAAATCCAGCATTTATCAAAACCACGACTCCGACTCCGACTAAAAAAAGGTTAATATCGTCACCTTTTTTCCCTAAATTTCCTATTTATGTGTATTAAATTAAATATCAACCCTATCAACGCGGCCATTACATTGACATATTAAATGCAAAAATAAAAAGTTCAATCTTTTCAAAACTTCCGACTCCGAGTACGACTCCGGCCAAAGCGCCGCTCCGACTCCGACTCCGGCCAAAAAGCTCTGACTCCACAGCCCTGCTTCAAACAGAATCGACTGAAAAAATCTCCTTGCATCGGGACTCGAACCCAATGACGTTGACCACTGCACCACACGGACCGGGCTAGGCACAAGATATAACGATTATATTTAGTATAAATATCAATACTGACTGCTTGGTAAATAAATAGTGATAATTTAATATCACGTCAAATATTATATCACGTGAATACTATCCCGGCCTATTCATACATTTCTTAGTGTAAATAAAGTAAACTAGTGTAAACAGCTCCAACGGCATCTTATCGATATAATTTGGTAATACATACATATATCTGTTTTTTGGTTCAACTGAATCAATATGAGGGGTTGACAATTCTGTTGAATTAGATCTTTCAACTTAATAAACCAGGGCTGCAGAGCAGTGTCGCTAAAAAAAAATACGACTCAAACTCCAGCAATTTCCAAAAACACGACTCCGACTCCAAAATTGACCAAAAACCAGTTTGGTGGAGTCGGTAAAAAAAAGTTCGACTCCGACTCCAACATTGACCAAAAACACGAATCCGACTCCGACTCCGACTAAAAAAGTTTAATATCGTCACTTTTTTTGCCTAATTTTCCTATTTATGTGTATTCAATTAAATATCAACCCTACCAATCCGGCCAATAGCCAAATTTGACATAATATTATGCAAAAATAAATAGTCCAAAATTTTCAAAATTCCGACTACGAGTACGACTCCGGCCAAAGCGTTGCGACGACTCAGACTCCGACTCCGGCCAAAAAACTTCGACTCCGCAGCTCTAGAAAAAATACGGCTTTCGCTCATCACGAGCAGATGTATTTTTTTAATATTAGAAATTTATTATTTTGATTGATTATTGATGTATTTAGACATTAGTACTTTCAGAGGCGGCCGACTAATAAACTCCGACTACACGGCTCCGACTCCGACTCCATAGCCTTGAAATAAACTCACTTTTACTGATATTTTTTTAACCTTCTTTATATAATCAATACTTGATAAGGTTTAAATATTGTTACAGAATCAATGGTAAACTTTCTTATCAATTTTCGGTTTCAACGTAATCCAAAGTAAACAAAATTTAAAATATCATTCTTTCAGAAAGTGAAGTTACAGAGCAGTGGTGCACAACCTTTTTGGCAGAAGAGACAGCTTATCAATTTACAGATTGTTCGAGGTAGATTTTTAACAAGACGCATTTTTTTCCTTGAAAAAAAAACTTAAATATAAATAACTTAGATATTGTATTTTGAACATTATTTCTATTCGTTATTAATGGCTCAACGGTGATGCATTTCTCACGTCAAGTATGGTTTATGATTAGTGACCTCGTACAAACTAGAATGATGGAAACATTTATATCACAATGGAGTTCTACCAAGTCGATGCCAATTCAACTGTTACATATTTCTACAATGCGGTCTATAGATATACCATTATTATAACTAGACCGTTTGTAAGGGCGCCACCATCGCGTATAAACTGTTTAATACTCAATCAAATTTGTTTATTTACAAACTCATTTTTATATGCAAGCTAAAATGAAACAAAATCGCTATGAAAATATATTTTTACTTAAACAATATAACTTCGTAGGCTTTTAAATGCATCAACTATATGGGGACAATTTTAGTTCCTAATTTGAACGGCGGCCAAGTTATGATGTTACATCTATACCAATTTATATCATAAATCATATTATACTGCTCATAGAGCTTATTTCAACAAAAGGGTTTTTTGAAGAGAGCACAGCACACAGCGACAGAAGATAAAACTAAGACAGGACATGTGATTAGCTAATCGCTTTCGCTACGTAACATTGCTAAGATCGGACGTGGAAGGAATAATATGCAATCCACATAACCGAGCAGAAATCAATAATTCGACCTGTGATATCCAGAACCGAAGCTGACGACGTTAACTCCCGACCACGGAACCGACAAAATGTCTGGCGATAATTGCTTTTTATTAATCAATTAGTTAATTTATTACTAGTGCTAAGTTAAAATAATATTATTAGTTTTCCAAACAAAGATTTAATTATCTGTCAATACGGGGTCAAGGCGATTTGAATGTATAAATAATAATTTAAATAAATGTGAAAAAAATAAGAATATCGAAATATTTGTTTATTTAAATTTGAATATTATATATTGGTCGTGTCATCATATAAATATGGTATTAAAATAATTAAAGTAAACAAATAATATTTTTGAACACTTCAACATATAGATATGCTTTATAAGAGATGATTATATACAAACCTTCAAATGAAAGATAAATTGAGATTCTATTCTATTCCATATCCAGTTAAGCGAACCCGGCCCCGATGATTACAAAGCATTTAATGTCTTTAAAAACATATGTATGTATATTTATATAATATAAGAAATTAAATCCACTCGTGCAATTTAAATACTTCAAGATGCCGAAAGGTGAAACCCATGGAAAAAAGTGAAAATGTAAAACAATGACAATATAATAAGAATAAAAATAATAAAACATTTTTAGTACTTTTTCCACATAAAATATATTTGATCAGGACCGGTTTCGCTCATGGCGAGCATTGTCAACTGATCTGATCAACTGATAAATTTAAATAAATTTTATGTGGAAAAACTACTAAAAATGTATTATTGTTTTTATTATAATGCCTTTCCACCAAGTATTGACAGTGAACACCTTAAAAGTGAATATAATAAGACATTTTTATCATAACATATATATTATATGAAAATAAATATACATATAAAAAATATTTTTTTTTTATCATGATCGGAACCGGTTTCGCTCAACGCAATCATAGTCAACTGAAAAGTTCTGTATTATTACACCAACCACTTTCAGTCGATATCCTCAACGATTCATTTGTTTTCTCACTCTGTACGCTGTTAAAATAAGAAAGCAAGTGACTCGCGGTTCGTTCGATTCTTACTCTAATCTACCTTACAAGAAAGCATTTTAAAATCAGTCTAACTGATTGACTTGTAAGCAGGGCTGTGAAGTCGGTGAAAAAAAGTCCGACTCCGACTCCGGCATTTACCCAAACCACGACTCCGACTCCGACTCCAACATTGACCAAAAATACGACTCCGACTCCGACCAAAAAAAGTTCAATATCGTCACTTTTTTCCCCTAATTTTCCTATTTATGTGTATTTAATTAAAAATCAACCCTATCAATGCAACCAAAAGCCAAATTTTACATATAAAATGCAAAAATAAAAAGTTCAAACTTTTCAAAATTTCCGACTCCGAGTGTGACTCCGGCCAAATCACCGCGACGACTCCGACTCTGACTTCACAGCCCTGCTTGTAAGAACTAATTCTCTTTTTTTTTTACAAAATTAGGTCATTTAGCTTCGCTTGTGGCGAAAAACTTTTGTATCATAAACACAATACAACATTATTAGATGCTTCTGTTCAGTGGCGGCTGGCGACAGAGTATTAGGGAGTACAAAAAAAGATTAAACTATTTTTCCGTACTACGGACAGCCAAAAATTCATAAGACTGACACTTCGTTGGTATTGCGAACATCTGAATCGAAAGTCCATGTTATTTAAGTGTCCAATGAATAGGAAAGAACTCTTGCAAAAATAGTTGAATCTTTTTTTGTACTCCCTAATACTCTGTCACCAGCCGCCACTGCTTCTGTTAGTCAAATGACATGTTACTCATTTTTTCAACGTTAAATAACAAGTAAGATTTATGGATCCCGCATACATTTTGTTATCGCAAGTGTTTGATTCAAAGCGCTTTGCAACAATAGTTGAAATGCTTGTCCATCGACGCACTGTTCTAGTGAAGTCATTTAACATAATTATAAAGCTGACAAACAATATAAACATTGTTTATTTCGCCAACTGAACAATTATTAATGAACGTGTAAAGATTGAGAACGTGTGAATTGGGCAGCAAACATTTGTGCTACCTTTGTTATAACTTGGTTTATTGCTAGACAGTCATTAACGTTTTGTGCCCCATGTTTTCCCTCGTAATACGTTTTATCGCATTCGCATTGTGCAATATAATTCTGTCAAGTAAATGCCAAAGCAGTTAATGATTATTACTAATGGGTTTTATGGCACTCGCGACATTATCAAACCGAAATCGATTAACAATAAAACATCAGTTGATAGTTTTAGAGAGACCATTGACTCCTACAACTCTTCTTGACTTCTACGAGAATTTATTATGAGAGTCTTTAACTCGACATCGTATAGGTTACCCTTTATGGGAGAAGGGCCAGATAATAAATTATCATATAGTTCGAGGGCCGCATGGGTAAAACTGTACTTTTAAAATAAAAAATTGTATTGTTTTATATTGCTCTTCCATCGTTCGGAAAAAGTTCTGAAGAAAAAAGGTGATTGATATTTGTCAATACGGGCTGCGCGAAATGTGGTGCATAACTTTCCAAATATCCTTAATTCCATGCTTTCTTCGATGTTATAAATTGCCGTCAACCAAACATATGAAGTTTGGTTAAATAATATGATAATATTTTGACCTGTATAAAATGAAGACTTTGGCGAGAAGGCGGCAAAATATCGCATCGCGATCTTCTTAAAACACGTGTTACACAACAAAACATAAAAAGGTTTGTATTCATTCGAAACTATAACATAATGTCACGTATAATAAGGTCTAAAATAGCGTCCACGCAAGATCGAAAAAAAATGTGTTTGGGTATAGATATGGAGGATAGAGATATGGTTTGCGGAGAGCGGGGCGTTTTTAAGTAACGGGTCGTCTTAGCTGGGCGAATCTAGGCGAGGCGTTCCGGCGCGGCTTTGAAAGCAGTTTTAAAATATCAAACGGTCCTCGCCCATGCAATTTACGTAAAGCGGTCCGGTCAGGACGGCATATGTCGCTCAAGTGCGCACTCATGGCGCCCGCGAATCGCTTGAAAATATGAAACGGTCCAAGCTCACCAAAATTTAAAATAAGACCGTTTAAATTGACTGGACTTTGCCGGTTCGCGTCGCTACTAACGGGGTAAGGGATTAGTACGTTAAAACAGACGCATTTTGAAATATATTGCTCAAGACGAAAGTACCTAAAATTTAAAATAACTTTGATTATTACACGTTTTGTGCTACTAAGAATGACACGTGTTTTGCCTCTTTCAGAAGAATGTTCGGACTTACTATCGCAAATTTTGCTTAAGTAATGAAGCAAGATTGATTCTAACTCTTTAAAATTATGAAATTACAAAATGGAGGTTGGGATTTTTCCCTTTTAAGAGAAGCACGGAGGGGGTTATAGATAGAGGTTATGTGCACAGTTAGTGGCACAATACGTGGAATAATCAGAGTTATTTAACTTTTTATATTGAAATTAAAAGCATTTAAGATTGTTATATTTGTAGTGCATTTGTGTGTTATGTTCGATGGCAATAAAAGCAACTTGATTTAAATAACTTATCGCTATTATTTACTGCAGCGATGACGACAGATAGTGTTACTGTTAACATAAATTTATTTTTATGATCTTTGGATTGCTATTAAAACGTAACTAACCCATAAAATGGTCAACATGCGAGCGATTGATTGGAAGGTGAAATAAATATGTTTAACTGAGACTTCATGAAAATAGTATCCTTTACAACTAAATGAAGCGATAAACAATTGTTCAAGGAAGTGTTTTTCTTTAAGTTTACGTCTGATGGTGATGTAGTATTTCGAATACCAAAACGATGACTTGTATTTTGAGCGATTCGTTAGGATAGAATATAATAAATAGTATCATTGTTTTTTTTAAATCATTCAGCCTCAACTGAAAGAGAGTTGGGATAGAATGGATAAGATTAGTGCTCAGCTGATCGCTCTCGATACGTCCCGTTTTCACGTTCAGATGGGTATGTGAGGTCATATAAGGCAACGCAGGCATCCATGTGTTCGAACAGAAATAAATTTTAATTCGATTTAAAAATGATTTGAACCTACTCGATTCACGACCTAAGCCAGCGACGTTGACACGTGACAACGTCTTATAAATCGATGAACGCCCGCTGCACGCACGGAAAAACATGACTCATTGTCCCGTTTGTCGCGTTACGCCGAAGGCAAGCGTGCGAGCGAGAGCGCGGATAAGCGATAGAGAGGCACGATCGGCCTACCGTTCGGATTGTGCCGCATCTATCTCTCTTCCACTCGATTGGTCGATGCGTCTGAGTAGAAAAGAGACAGCGGCAGCACACAACTTATACACCTACAGTACCTACACGTGATCTGTTTACAACTGTTTATAAAGTGAAGTGAAATGTTAATGTGGTATCCATACAAAATAATGATAATTCAACAAAAATCAGTCCATTTTATTCATAAAAGTATGCAATCATTTCATCAATGTTTTTTTAATACATATAATAATTATTAACATAACTGTTCTAATCAGTCAGCTGACAACTTTTGTATGTCCATTAATGGTTATGATTAAATTCAATTGCATATTTCATCTTATAAATAATGCATAGTGATATTTAAAATAAATGCCTTGAATTGGAGGCATGAGTATTATTTAACTTTTCCTTCCCGGTGGGTGAGACAGTCAACCATCTCAGCCACTTTATCTTAAATATCCGTCTTAATAAAATGTGTCAACTTTTGGTATTCTTAAATCATTGTTTTTTACACCTTTTGCAGAAAAAAATATGATTTTTATCGACTAGTTTCGTCGCAATTAAATACTGGCCGAAAACTCTTTATAACGTCGCTACAAATTGCCAAGATTCAAACTTCACTGCCCATACGCGATAAGATAACTAATTTAACTTAATAAATTCTTCAGGGACCAAATTTAAAAGGTTAATCAAAGGCAGCTCAGATGATATATCGCTGTTATTAGGATTGATATATGATGAATTATTTTTCTTCGATTCTTTTTTAATGAGAGGAAATTTTACCAAAGATTGGTAGCGCGTACAACAAAATGTCGATTGTTAGTTAAAAATTCAATAGGGGATGGTTTTAACGGAAGCAATACAATATACACAAGTGTTTAGAAGTGAAAGGAAAAATGTTTGTTTGTCAAACTACTAAATTATATTGCTTCAACGATCAAAGACAAGTTGACATACAAAAACCTAAATATAGTTCGAATATCTTTATAAGTTTTTGACTTACAATTGTTTTTCTAGTAATGTTAGCACATCACAATTTCTATACGTAATAGGGTTATTCACTTTGATAAATTATGTTTACCAATAAACCATACAAAAAGTGTTGCTATTTTCGGATTGCAATATATAAGCCTAGTTTTATTGTCCCTTCAATACAAAATAATAGTGTATGATTTATTCAATTACGAAAAAATCAAACGTTCATAAAGTGGTATCAAATAATCTATAGTATTTTTATTTATATTCAATACAGGACACTTAATTAAGGACATGACAGGATATCAATAGAAAGCCGGTTTTTATTTACCATGCCTGTTCCCGATGGACTATATGTAGTTGTTCAACATAACTTTTTCGAATTGAATGATTTGGTCAGGACAGCAAATCGCTCATATTTTTTTTGCTAACATATCCACTCCCATCATGGAGCATATGGACTCGTCACGGAGTTTATCTCAACGAGAAATGCTTGTTACTCAGCTACTCAACATCTCTTTTCGAAGATAGTATGGATTTAAACAATACGAGGAATATAAGAAGACTATTGGTTAGCAAATTGCTCTCGCGACGCGCCGCTTTTAAGATCGGAAAGGTGGGAAGAGATTTATAACGACACAAATATTGCCTTCGAACTGAATCAATAGATCTACTGAAAATTTTTGCTAGTACACGGATTCGGCCAAGGCGGATTAATCACAATCCACGCATTTGAACATAAATTAATCGTTGCTATAGTCGTGTTGAATAATTAACCGAAGATTACCATGACAGCAGCGTCCGGTGGTATCCAATAAGGTGAATGGAGTGGCGCACCTTCAGGCGGAATTCTAAAGACGTGCCCAAGCCAAATAATGCAGCAGCTCATGATTGCACGATAGAAATTTTCAGTGCAATAAATTTTATTTTTAATGTGATGTAAAATTATTGAATTTGTATCGATTTTTAAAGGAACGATTTTTTTTTAATATATTTTGGAAGCGAGGTGGGATATTCACAATGAAACAGTTTAAGAAGCAGTGGCGCGTGAGGCGATAGTAGGTTGTCTTATTTGAACAAGTGTGAATTAAAATTGTATTTTTAAACTAGTCTTTTGATTGAGTTGTTGACTTAAGACATTCTTACAATCGTTAAAAGAGGCTTTGAAAATTCTTTCAATGTGTCAAACAACATTCAATTCGAATTGAATAAATTACAAGAATTTTCATAGCGCTAAGCACCAGAGAAGAGACATAAATAATGCTTAATTAATTGATGAAAAAGGCAGAAAATAAAATATCTATAAACCAGGATAACTTAACCCTTTTATTTCGTACAAGCTTCATTTTGCTTCCAGCTTGGTGCATACCATCGCTTCCAATGCAAAACCAGAGGAGAAGCTAAAAACATCACAAATGGCTTCGTAAATGAGAAAGAATGTGTTTTTAAAATTTAAATTGAGGTGTTCCTAGTGGTCCCTCATCTCCAGGGTTCTGCTGCCGATTTAGAATAGTAATTTGAATATCACTTCAAAACTCAAAATTGTATTTATTCCTAATATGTGGTTCTGCATTGCAAGCGACGATATGGACTTTTTACCGGACAAAACAGAACATGACTTTTTAGAATATTTAGGTTAGGTTAGGTTCATATTCTGAAAAGTCATTTTCTGAAAAGTCACGCTCTGTTTGGTCATATTCTGTTTTTTCATGTTCTGTTTTGTCACGTTCTGTTTTAATTAAGTATTTCGACTGAGGGTGCTTGATGGATTTCAATATCAAATTTTGTACTCTTTCATGAGTTTTGTATCTAACCACCCCTATCGTTTACATACAAAAATATAAGTAGATCACTAAGTTAAAAGGTTATTAAAATGTAAATTAGCGAAATTTGAATGAGTACAAGTTTCAATGAATTAAGTGGGTTTGTTATAATTATGAGGATTTTTGAAAATATTAATGACCAGATAATAACATTCAAAATAATATGTTCTGTTTTGTCATGGAAGCGTTTTTCCATTCGATAATTTTATGCAATAGTATCCAGTGGCGTAGTAAACTTACGTTTTTTTAATTAACATAGAGTGTCTCAGGAGCAACTGATTTGAAAAGCTTTCATTTTTAAAGTCTTTTCGCTATCCCAATAACGGATTATACACAGGATACTCAAAATGATTTTAGTGGCTGAGCTAGTCACTCCAATTTATTTTCTATTAAAGCACTTTAGTGCATGGTTCAAAATCATTCCCGTGCAGATCTGCTCGGGCTATGAATGTCAGGGGTAAATTCCTTTTTCTAAGTCGATAGCGTTGTGAAAGGCGGCCATGAAACATTGGCTGCATATACACAACGGGTTGTGGTGGGAAAAACCACCTTGTATCCCAATAACGCCACATAATTCATATAACCGTTAGAATATTTTCTAGTACATTTAACGACATCCTATAAAATTTGTTCATCATCCTACTCTAGAGGACTGCACGGGCTCGGGTTTGGCCCGCGAGCCGGGTCGGGCCGGGTAACGAAGGTTTGGATTCGGGCCCGGGCCGGGCTGGGGCGCAAGTATACAACAAAATATAACAAAAATCGGGCTATTTTCGAATGAGCTCACCATTATCGTAAATCTAAAATTAATAAAGGGTCTTTTTATAAGGACGCTTAGTTTTGAAATGTAAATAAAACAAGTTGTTTGTGAGATTTCGACTAAATTTTAATTTCATTTGTAAGTATATTTTACGGCATTAAATATGGAATATAGCATCAAATGTCTGCCAATATCCATTCATTATAAAATGGGCCATGTCGCTAAAGTTGACTTTTTTGACAAATTTGGGTAAACTTCCAACTGCTCCAGAACCCAATCAGGCGTTGTCTGTGGTCGTTTACCTGAAGTTCCTTGGTTAGTTGGATTTTATACGGGTGCAGACATAAGGCCCAATTCAAAATTCGCCAAGTTGAAGTCGCAGAAAAGCCAAGTTCTTGTGAACAACGAGAAATAAGCTGCCTTGGGTTTTCCTGTACACTTTCACACACAGCAGTAATGTTTTCACCAGATATTGTATTTTGATGACGTACAGGTAGGTGTTGGCCGGTTATTTACCAAACTGGTTGACTCAAATTTGGCCACTAAACAATGAATAATCTACTCAGCAGGACAAAGTAACATATTTTGAGCGTCCCTATTGAAATACCCTATACTATAATAAACTTCACGTTCGTATTAGTCATCTTTTCAACCCATTCGAAAGAACAAGATGCATTGTTTTGAATTTATTGACTTATTTTAGTATTTTTTTAATGATGTCTGCTTCATAGGAGTTTGTACAATACGCATAATGAATTTTATAATATGATCCTGACTTCAGTATTTCTTATATGGGTTATTTTGAAGGTCTTCGGGTTCGGGCCGGGTGAAATTTAAAAATTTCGGCCCGTGCAGACCTCTATCCTACTCTATGGGTCTCATTTGCATCTTATCATTGACTATTGAAATCTGTCACCTTTCATAATTTGAACTATATATAATACATTGTAGTACATGCAAAGAAATGAAAGCCATTATCTAGTATGTACGTAACTAACATAATATGCTATGAATCCATTAAAAACTCAATAGACCAGGGTGTATACTAATACATTTTTTAATTTTGTTTATAAACTACTGTTTCAATAAAAAAATGACGTATTATATAAAAGACGCAATAAATTAAAAATATAATGTTATAAAAAGTGTATTAAGTAATTATAAAAAGTGTATGAATAAATAAATAATTGGTTTGAAGTAGTTTTTTGCTGAATAGCGTTAGTGAGCGTTGGTCTGCTTTAATCTATTGTTAAAACAACATCGCTGGCTTACGATCAATTTTAAAAATAATATTTTTGTATGGAACATTGTAACGGTGCAATGGTGCACTGGTCCCCCATTTATATTCAAGAAGTAAGCCATATCATAATAAATTTACCAATGTACAAAATTATAATCATCATGAAACGTTTTCAAAGTCACCGGCGATGGTGATGGCCTTGTCTGTATTTTAAAGTCAGAAGACACAATGCACCCTTACAAATATGTGGCTTGGATTTTTTTTCAAATATTTTGTAAATTGCTATATATTTACCAAGGCTGTGGAGTCGTCAAAAAAACTCCAGCTCCAGCATTGACCAAAAACACGACTTCGACTCCGACTCCAACGTTGAACAAAAACACGACTCCGACCAAAAAAAGCCTCATTTCACCACCTTTTTTTCCTAACATTCCTATTTATATGTATTTAATTAAATATCAACCAACCAATCCGGCCAATAGCCAAATTTTATATATTATATGCAAAATTAAAAAGTTCAAACTTTTCGAAATTTCTGACTCCACAGTCCTGACATATATATGTAGATATAATATTTTCTTATTTTCTATCTACATACATATATGTATTTATGTTAATTGACAAATTTGAATCGATTGATTTTTATTACTTTCCCGCCAGTTTTGTCGCCATGACCCACCCGGGTTTCACCTTTCGGCATCTTCAGGCATTTAAAGTGTGCGAATGTACTTCAACTGACTAACTTATTCTAAATAAGCTAAATGACAAACTTTGTTTGGCAAACGGCTTCCGGCGAATATTAGTACCAATTCAAAATTTAAAACAATGAAATCTCTAAATCCATATGAAAATAAATATATTTCGCAACTGGAGCGAGTTCATAAAAAATTTCTGCGTTATTATTATTTCAAAAAATTCAATCTATTTCCTTTTGATAATTCTTTAATGGAATATTATCCAACCAAGTTTCTTTTGGGAATGCTTTCGTTTCACTCTCTTGAAGCTCGCAGATCGATTTCAATGTTGAAACATTTTACTCTTCTTCTTCGGGCCGAGTTGATAACCCTGTCATCCTTGAAACTTTAAGCTTGCATGCTCCCAGTTTCTACCTACGTGGTCGTAGCCTAGGCCAATCAATGTTCTTTGTCAGAACTTGTTTGTCACGTAGGTCATTTGAGTCGCCAGTCACAAGGGCTGTTCGGCTGATGAATGCACTGCCTGTTGATGTGGACATCTTCGGTAGTGAGCTTGGTTCTTTGTTTTTATATTTTTTCTTTTTATGTAATTAATATGTTTCTGTTCTGATCCATACATTTGTTAATTCTATATTTATTTTATTTTTTTCAATTTTGTGTAATACTTTTTGTGTTATTTTTATTAATTGTCAAATGCATGGCGCATTGGCGTCAGCTGTAATGCCATGTATTCTGTTTAATTTTTTACAATAAATAAATCGTTAGTTTTTAAATACAAAATGCACATAATTTAGTTTGTTTTTTTATCACTGTAAAAGGTCATCTAAAGTCATAAGAGTTATCAATTAATAGTTTAGCTGCGTCCCCTCATTGATAAATTAATATAACAGTTTTTCATGAATATTTTTAGACGCTTTTTTATTTTTCGGCGGTTCGTTCACATTGACGTCAAACAGGATATTTTATTTATATATTGATATATATTTTAATTAAGTTTAATAGTACTAATGTTCCAAATGGCTGCACAGTGGTCAAATTGCATGCTATTTATTTTATTTTCTGTCATTTTTATTTTTCGCGAAAAACCATACAATCATTTTTCTTTAAAAATGTTCTTATTTATTAATCTCAAACTATTTATTTACTCAGAAACGGCTCTTGTAATGGTGCGAAAGTGCACTGATCCCTCATTTATATTCAAGCAATAAGCTATACCAAAATAAATATACCAATTTACTCAAATGCATGTTCCGATACAAATATTGAAGGAAGTGATGATTCACACATGTTAAGCGAAAGAAGCAAAAATTAATCTATAAAAATATTAATAGTTTTTGTCAGAGTCAACCGATGAGGCAGGAGGTGAATTTTTTTCATGTCCCAAACAGTTGAAACTGTTGAAACATACAATAAAAGACTTTGTGACGTCACGCCACTATAAACCACGCCACACGTAACATTTGTAAAAACAAGTCTTTTTCAGTCGGTGCTGAGGTCTCCCTGAAACGATTGTCACATATATCAGTTATATTCCCAAAAGTTTCCATGCAACGGCCCCCTAAATCTCAAAATAAATAGTCCACGACCCCCTGAACAAAAAACATGTCTTGTGCGGCCCCTGGAGAAAAGCTGCGGCCCTTAGTTAGGGAATAACTGACATATGTAATATACTGTTATTGTAAGTTGACGCTGGTGACAGAATATATTTTTTAATCGTCAATGGACCACTGTTTGATTAAAATAACGAATGCAGAGCGTTTGCCGCGTTTGGAGCGAGTTAATCAAATGGGGTACTTTTGACCCGTTGCGGTTGACGTCATTGAACCGAAGATAAGACGCTCTCGGAATTATACCGCAAAGGGTCAACAGAGTAGGGTGTTGAAATTAAATTAAGGAAAATTTTAAATATTACATTTTTTTATCCATGAATACTTGGAAATATAACATATATAATTAACGATTGCTGGTCCTCTGTCCGCGGTGCAGTGGTCAACGTCGTTGGTTTCCGTGACGGACCGCCCGGATTTTTGTAGTCGATAAATCGATTCTGTTCAAAAGCAATGCGTGTTAGTGTTTTCAAAAATTCCTTCTCACCTTTCCGATTGCAAAAAGTGGCGCGTAGCGAGAGTGATTAGCTAACCACTAGTTCTATCCTAGTCTTCGTTACCTTTCAATCCATACTCTCGTATAAAAAAACATGTTGAGATATGCCCCAAGATAGGAGCGGAAATATTTTTTTTTAAATTATGATCGTCACTGATCACAGAAAAGCATTAAATTATTTTGAACAGCTTGGCATTTTTATAATAATTAATGAAAGATCTCAAATAAAAATATGTAAATAATTGCTTTGTACCGATTCTTAAAAAGATATTAAAATAAAGTATCATTGGTGTCAAGAAAATATCTAAATAATGATTCAATCAAATTCAATGTAGAATTCGTCGGATTGGGCTTTCAGTCGTAAAAGGTCCATTGACTCCCTACCGACTTTCTATCTCTCTTTCACTCTCTTAACTTTCCATTTCGCGCGCTCACTTCCTGCTACAATAATGAGCCGGTATTATCTCCTTTCTCATTCTCGCCCACAGTAATTATATTGTGCACACATAAAGCGGTCTTTTTATCATTGAAAAGTGACAAAAGATGCCATTATTCGAAATTCAAAATTCTCACGAAGTACAATAGAGGAAAATATTTGTCATTTTTATAGAAAAAATCCGTCAGACTATTTTAACACAATGCGATGAAGACTATCAAAATAAATATGTTTGCACTAATTCTACAATTTGTATACTTACCGGTTTGAAAATGATCAGAATGAACGAGATCAGTTTGATTTTCATAATATAATCTAGAATTAACAGTATGTACAAAAAAATGGAATTATTTATTTTAAATTATGAAAGAAGGTATTTATGAAACGTACTTCCTTACCAGCAGATGATTTGTTACATAAATACATATGTACATGATAGTTAATTTGTTACATACTAACAAGGGCGAATTTAAATTATTTTACCAAGAAATTCTGGAAATTAATCGAGCTCAACTTAACGGTTCGCCAATTTTAAATGAGCAACTTCACTTACTATGTTCACCATTGTTGTACTTTTTTAATAATTGTCATTTATTAATAATTCAAGCACTTACTTCATTGAATATTAATTCAAAGACTTGAAATCAATCAGCTCATTAATAATAGGTCGAATAAAACCCTAGATTTATTTTAGATATTCCTATGTTATTATCTGGTGATCAGTATTTTCAAAAATCTCCTATAATTATAGCAACCCACTTAATTCATTGAAACTTGTTTGCATTCAATTTTCGGTAATTTGCTTAGTGATCTACTTCTATTTTTGTATATAAACGATACAAACTATTTACTACGCGTCAGTTCAAGTACATCCGTGCACTTGAAATACCTGAAGATGCGAAACCCGGGACGATAGCGACAAAACTCATGGAAAATTATATAATTCAAATCAAATAAGTAAAAACGTGCGTCTTCTGAATTAATTACAAGCGGTCTTTGATTTTCGCTCACAATTGGTTCCTGAAAATGCAAATGTTTAATGTTCGAAAGAAGAAGGATGTGAATAAACATCAAAAATTCATTCGCAGTGAAGGGGCTAAGTGGTAATAATAATATTTTGGTTTGTTAGAATAAATTTGCTTGGAGCAGTGACCAAAGCGTCAATAATGAAACTAATACTTAATTTTTTTCAATTCATTTTGTAAAACTTCAGAGGAGACAAATCGATGTTAATCTGTATTTTGTTACAAAATGAAAATGTCCAGCTCTTACGCTTGTAATGTGATGAACATTTAATTAAACAATTATGTAAAATTGTATAATTTACATTAATACTGATGATTCAGTATTTAATATCAACATTTCCATAATGAGAATATAATGCATTTTTCACAGCACATTCACAACATTAATTTCCATTTTATTTGTATTTTAATGTAATTATTGCCATGTTTTGAATTCAATTATTAACAAGCACCCATTAACCGTTCACAATCTATTTGGATGTATAGTAATTAGAACAATATTTCTTATTAACAATGGCCACAATAAAACATCATAAATAATAATTAAATGCTCAATCTTTTCTGCAATAAACATTCACTTCAATTCAACAGTGGCGGACGGTGAGACAAATTTTAGGGAGTGCACAAAACTAGTTATAAATAAATCTATTCTCCGTCAGCTTAACATCTAGTGCAAGTTGATAAATGATCAAAGCTTCTTTATAAAAGTTTTGCATATGGCGTGGTTAATACTGGCGTGACGTCACATTTTATTTTCTGCCTTCTGTTTCAACTCTGACACGTTACAGCAAATGCACACCCTGCGCGTCATAAGGTGACTAAAATAAACGTATTATTCACTTTTAGACGTTTACAATCACTTCTTGGTGGAAAGGTATTATTTAAGTAAGTTAATTTATAAATGTACATTAAAAACAAAACTTATTTCTTTTGCAATGTGAAATAAGACGAAGAAATTTAATTAATTTGGAATTGGCAACGAAGTCAACCGATTTCAAACAAAATCAAATATAATAAATCAAAATACTTCTCGTCTGAACTCACTCACGTCCACATGGAATACCATTTAAAATAATTAAGGCTCATGAAACACATTATATAGTACTATTATAAAGTCAACTGATGAAATATACAATGATGAAATAAGGTTATTTATAGCAAAAAGAGAGATATATGACCAGGTATAACAACGATTAGCCTTTGCTTGTTAAAAGCGATCCATTTTACGGTTTTAGAGGGAGGGTCCAGGGAGAGAAGCCATTGAAAAGATACGGGGGCTTAGGACAGAGCCAGTGTTTATCTAACCACTCTCGCTACGCGCCACTTTTTGGGGTCTGACAACACAAACACCCTGCCTTCAAAGAAGATCCGTTGAGCTACTGAACAAATCTGATCGTAAAAGGACCGAAACCCGGGAGGTCCGTAACGGAAGCCAGCGACGTTGACCACTGCACCACGGGTTTCGTTATTAAGATCGAATGAATAATATATGTGCCTTTTGGTTGACCCCATTTGAGTTCAAGACGTGAAAATATTCAATAAAACTGGAGCGAGAAATAAAGAAAAATCCAACCGTATCGAAAAATAAAAAAATGAAAATTTCACACGTGCGACATTATATTAACTAATGAAGGTACGATATGTTTATTCAGTCAAGATTTTTGTGTAATATATTATGATATAAATCAAAGGTTAATAAATATTTATTACTAATTCGTAATTCTAAGTTTCGTACAATGTGCGTCGAGTCGGCGATTACATAAAATACTTGACAAATAAGCCGTTTTACGTAATATGTTTTCAGCTGAGCGTTCAAATTCTCCAAGAATTGTAAACAAGATCGGATGAGCAAAGCGTAGACATAATATGTCCTACTGTGTTTCGTACTCTGTATATTTCCTTAGTTTTAAGCAAGCTTGAATATGGATCTATTATTTGGGGTCCATATGAAAATAAATATATTTCGCAACTGGAGCGAGTTCATAAAAAATTTCTGCGTTATTATTATTTCAAAAAATTCAATCTATTTCCTTTTGATAATTCTTTAATGGAATATTATCCAACCAAGTTTCTTTTGGGAATGCTTTCGTTTCACTCTCTTGAAGCTCGCAGATCGATTTCAATGTTGAAACATTTTACTCTTCTTCTTCGGGGCCGAGTTGATAACCCTGTCATCCTTGAAACTTTAAGCTTGCATGCTCCCAGTTTCTACCTACGTGGTCGTAGCCTAGGCCAATCAATGTTCTTTGTCAGAACTTGTTTGTCACGTAGGTCATTTGAGTCGCCAGTCACAAGGGCTGTTCGGCTGATGAATGCACTGCCTGTTGATGTGGACATCTTCGGTAGTGAGCTTGGTTCTTTGTTTTTATATTTTTTCTTTTATGTAATTAATATGTTTCTGTTCTGATCCATACATTTGTTAATTCTATATTTATTTTATTTTTTTCAATTTTGTGTAATACTTTTTGTGTTATTTTTATTAATTGTCAAATTCATGGCGCATTGGCGTCAGCTGTAATGCCATGTATTCTGTTTAATTTTTTACAATAAATAAAATAAATATTTCGACGCCATTTTACAGAAAATCTATTTGATTTATTAAATAGTTTATATCGCTGATAATAAACAACATTTTAACACTATGCATTATTTTAACACTATCAGGGCTGTGGAGTCGTTAAAAAAACACGGCTCCGACTCCGGCTCCAGCATTGACCAAAAACACGACATCGACGAAAAAAAGCTTAATTTCGTCACACTTGTTTCCTACCTCTCCTATGTAAGTATATTCAATTAAATATCAATCAAACAATCAGGCTTGTTGAACTTTTCATAATGTCTGACTCCGGCCAAAACACCGCGACGACTCCGACTCCACAGCCCTAACTTACTATATCTGCCATCATTTAAGTGCCATCTTGGGTGAAAATTATTTACATTGTATGGTAAAATTATCCGTGTCGAGTCCCAGTTCGAAGAGTCTCATAAAATTTATCTAGAATATAGTAATTCCCTTTGAGTCAAAATCATGGTGACCCCATTTTACTTTATAATATCTCAAATCCACGTTCGTTAGTTCACAACGTGTAAGCTGATACGAATGAATTCTATTTTTTTTTATTTTATTGAAATCTTGGGCTTCTTGGGCTTTTGCAAGGTGACCACTAGTATTGTCAAAGCCATATCGTTTTACTCGAGTATGCAGTATTCAAAATTCAAGCTTATGTCGGAAACTCCAAAACGAGTCCATATGATCCACACTAAGAGCGAGCATGACTATAAATTAAAATAATTACACTTTGCCAAAACGTACGTATGAATCTTATACTAAGAGTAAACTTTTGAAAGAAATGTTTTTCGCATATACGCGTGCCGACCGATAATTTACACAATGTAAGTACATCTCAACATTCTCAACCACAAGAAAATTTAATACCAGTGCTGGCTTCGAATTACGATGAAGTATTTTCAACAGACTTATTTATTGATGCAACCCATGAAGTGAAATATAATATCCTCTGACATTCTAAAAGTTTTAAATAAGAGTGTTTCATCACAGTGTTATAATGTCGTTCCATCAAATGATCAAAAACAATATTTCATTTATTTGTGATTTAATTTCATAATCCAAATTAATTACTTTCTCGTGTCAGTTAAACCTAATACAACTTTCATTCGTTATTCAACCATACACAATGTTTTGTAACTGCAATTAAAATGGCGATGTTCTTTTACAATAATTACACTATTATTGTTTTACATTATTTGCACAATCCACCGAACAGAGCACTGAACGAGCGACAATCGCCGAGTCATTGCACCGCCGCACTCATATACATAAAATAATATTGTATATTAAAAATAAAATGTCTCTTTGTCTATGGTGCATTAAAATACCGTACATCAGTAAAAATGACTGCCGAACAAACAACTGATATCTATTTTACGCGACAATGCGTGCATTTTACGACCATAATGTTATCAAAGTTTAACATAGTCTTGTGTTTATTTTAAATGGAACCAACCTGCGGCGCCAATCATTATGGTTGTATATCTTTGAATAAAAAACCAGGGCTTTTGGCCGGAGTCGGAGTCGTGAAAAACTTTTGAAAAGTTTAAAAATGTTATTTATGCATATGACATATGTAAAATTTGGCTGATTGGCCGTTTGGTTGTTTGATATTTTATGAAAAACGTCACATTTTTTTCATAGTCGCAGTTGTGTTTTTGGTCAATTTTCGAGTCCGAGTCGTGTAGTTTTTTGTCTAATATAGATTGCAACGCAGGAGTCACAATCTTGTAAAAAATACCTCATTGGTTTTTTATTTTTTAGACCAGGGGTTCTTATCTGTTCTGCCTGTAGGCACATGTGCGCCTGTGAGCTATTTTCGTGCGCCCGCGATGTATTGAATAACGACCAAATCCATATTTTATCTGAAAATTATAAACGTTTCTACACTTGCATCAGTTTTAAATCTAAAGTTCTTATATGTCATAACATGTTTATTTTAAAACATTTGTTGGTATATTATAACTAGATGGTAATTTTATAATTCTTTTGCTAAGGTAAATTAAAACATAATTTTTCAGCACATATGTTAAGCTATCCAGAAAACAATGATAAAATAAACACATATCTACTACTGCGCCCGTCACTATTCTCCGAAACCTCAAATGCGCCTGGGGTCGCAATATGGTTAAAAACCAATGTATTTGACTGTTATTCTTAGTGTGCGACCACAAAAAAGAACTGAAATAATTCGAATATTTAGATTGGAGTCTCTTGTAGCAACGGGGCCATTCTTAACTCTCGCTGGTAATTTTGTACGCACCATATTAATTACTTCTTTCATCGTTGTTTTGCGTGCATCGTCTTTTTGATTCGGATCCCTTTAAAGCGAGACGTCGAGATATGCTACGATTTTATTTCAACATATCTAAACCACAATGAAACGTATTGTGTGTATGTGACTCTGAATAGATAGACAATCACGACCACGTTTAGCGATAACAATTACATGAGAAACAATAGAAAATGACAGTTTAATTCATATCTACGTTATTTTATTAAGAAACCGCACGATTTTTTTCCATTCTTCTGTGGTTAATACATTTGCGGTTTCTATCAGCTGATTGATGTCATCGAGGAACCAGTCAGACAAAATTAAAATGGAAAAGAAATTTTTTAAAGAACATTTATACTACTGACATAAAATGTGAAGGTAAGGTAAAAACAAAACATCTTTTTTGGAATATGTAGTCGATTTTTTAACATTCACCGTCGAAACTATGGCCGCGGAGTTGGAGTCGGAGTCGTCGCGGCGTTTTGACCGGAGCAGTACTCGGAGCCGGCAATTTTTAGATTAAGTTTAATTTTTAAGCTGAACCGGCAAACTTCGTATCGCCTCAAAAAGTATGAAAATACGTTTTTGATGTAGATATCATCAAAATAACCGTTCCATCGTTCCATACAAAATGTATGAGAACATGAATTTCCTTCATAAATTTTTCCCCTTCATTATAGGTCCAGCCATTCTTGAGTTATAAGTGGTGTAACTAAAACGACTTTTTTTATATGTAAAATTTGGCTTTTGGCCGGATTGGTTGATTGATATTTAATTAAATACACATAAATGGGAACGGTAGGAAAAAAACGTGACGAAATTAATCTTTTTAGTCGGAGTCGTGTTTTTGGTTAATGTTGGATTCGGAGTCGTGCTTTTGGTAAATTCTGGAGTGGAAGTCGTATTTTTTTAACGACTCCACATCCCTGATTGAAACATTGACGAATTTAAAAGAAGCTCTCTTATTTGAGCGGTCATTTCATTGGAAAAAATGGCACCGAGGCTGGCTAAAAAATGTTTTCCTCCGAGGAACAGAAGTAAACTCTTGCCTCTAGTACAGTGGTTCTCATGTGCGGCCACCAACAGCTTCATAGAAAATATTGATAATTTGTCAACACTCTAAAAATGAAATATTTCGGTTGCAATTTCCAGCATTTACCAAAACTACGACTACGACATTGACCAAAAATACGACTCCGACTAAAAAAAGGTTAATACCGTCACTTTTTTTCCTTAATTTTACTATTTATCTGTATTCAATTAAATATCAACCCTATCAATACGGCCGAAAACCAAATTTGACATATTATATGCAATAATAAAAACTTTTCAAAATTTTCGACTCTGACTCCGACTCCGCCTCCGGCCAAAACGCCGCAACGACTCCGGCCAAAGAGCCCCGACATCACAGCCTTTATATTTACAATGCGGCCACAGCACAATTTTCCGTGAGAACCACTGATCTAGAAGGTCCGTATTTGACCAATTTTGCCCCAGTCAATTCACTTCATCTTTTGAACAGTCGCAATGTGGTGATGGACGATCACTTAATCATGCACTGCAAGCGAGCGCTTGGAGGAGGAGGGCGGCTACGAACTTATTATTATTAACAAGAGTTATTTTTTTTGTGGTCACTCGCGTCGACAATTTGTTATTGTTTATTTCTGTCTGGACTAACGGTTATGGGGGTCGAGAATCAATTGAAAAAGCGGCCATTAAATGAACCGGCAATAAATGCATGCTGTAGCTACGTCGGACGATTTACTGTATTGCAAAACTTAATTATATTCGCCAAAACAAACCTTGCCTGGAAACAATACTCGATTTAAGGTTTTCGTCCAATCGGATTTGTTGTCTATGACAGAGCTTTTTAAACTTTTTTATGCAACGGACACCGAAATCAGATAAAAGTTGCCCGCGGCCCCCGGAGAAAACCCGCGGCCCCTAGTTTGGGAAGCACTAGAATATAGTCAAAACAAATCGATTCTTGGATTCCTTGAATCTCTCATTGTGACGTCTATCCGTATAAATGAACATCGATGCAAAAGTAGGACAATGCCATTTTATCTCATTTCTTGCAGGGTAAAATATAATTTTGGTGAAAATATCCGGGACATATGGATATTGGTCGATAGCTTCCTGTGAAATTCCGGGACAGTAAGACATTTTTTGACATTCAACCGGGACTTCGACATTATTTCCGGGTCAATCCCGGCCAATCCAGGACGGTTGGCAACCCTACTTTTAAGGTGTTCACTGTCAATACTCGTTGGAAAGGCATTGTATTAAAAAGATATATTTTTTTACTTATTCCACACCAAAATTATTTATATTAGGACCGGTTTCGCACATCAGGAGAATTTTCTACTAATAAGAAGTATTGTATGTTAGTTATACATAATTGTGGAATAGGTACAATTTTTTTTTAAATATTTAACTAGCAAATAATAATGGTATTTTGTCATCAGTATCGAGCAAAATAGTCGCATTGAACACTTCTACCGCCCTCCGCCCGACTTCTTAAAAATCCCCTTTTCAGCAAGATGACAGAAAAACCATTTTTTCTAGATATAGTTTATAAATGTCACTAGCTATGAAAAGAAAAATATCATAAGAATTCTTACAGGAAGATTTTTTATATATTTTTCAATATTTGCGACTTTATTCGCGACGTCAGTACGCGGCGGCCACCTGTGACCTTACGGTACTGAAGTGGTTAATATGTGTGAAACTTTCAAGTTAAATTCCACATGAGGCGTATTTTAAAGTTTCAGTATAACTAACTGTTACATTGTGTTTTTCTCAAAATGACATTGATAGCCGAAACCACGGTTTTATAGATTGTCTTAATGTTGCATTGATGTGGCGATATGTAACCATACTTTTTTAATCCACAATAATACTTATCTTATGTATTATTTTTACTAAGGTTATTTAAAAGTGTGGTGAAATTATATAAAATATACTGAGTCAAATCTTTTATTAGATTGTCAGTCGTTGCCATGTGGTTTATTCTTTTTTTTATTTGACATTCAACATTCTGGTGGTAAATAAGTAAATTTTAAATCCACGCTATGACCCAAAAAGATTGAAAACAAACGAATGCAAAGCATTGTGTCTCGACCACAAGGCCTGGCTGACGTGTGGCGCTCAAAGTGGGGCTCGAAAAATAAACCAATCTATTAATTTACTTTATGCTATTACACACTTTCAATATAATAAGGCTTTCTTCAGAACCATGCTGAACTACTATCTTATTTGTCTGAAAATGAATTTAAAATATACGAAACACGGCGCACACATAAATACTTATAAGAAAAATTTAATTATACCAAATAATATGTATTTTTAATTGGCATAAGATATATACAGAGAGTATGGTTTCGTTAAAAACAATGCGACTCTAATTTTGACTTTGACATTGCCCATAAATTGATTTTTTTCGAATTAATTTGTCTCTCATTTTTTAATTTCTATATCCGTTCCTAATCTGGTGTATATGACCTCTAAATGGAAGTATCTCAACACACTTTTTTGTTACTCAGTCACTCAACCTGTCATTACTTTGATGAGATTTGGGTTAGAAAAGGTTAAGTCATGGGCAGGAGCAGTGCCTAGCTCACGCTACTCCCTGTTGATAGGATCGGATGGGTGGGAACAAGTTTTTACACAACACAAACAACCATGCCTTCGAACGGAATCGATAAATGGACTAGAACATATAAATACAGTCAGCCCTGCTATAACAGGAGGATAGGCAGTACGCTATAACAAATAACCTAAATATACAAAATTTGGGGTTTGGTTTTTTCAATTGTATTTTGTGATTTGAAGTGTTTAGTTTGTAAGCAAGTGACGTGCCTTGTACGAAAAACCACCGCATACGCTATAGCAAAAAGCTCTATAGAAGTGTCCGCTATAGCAGGGTTGACTGTATATCTGCATACATAATTTCTTGCTAAACATCCATATACGAATTGACTCATCAACAATTTCGTGTTGGGGGGAATAAATAAAAATAGAACATTTTATATTATATTATAGAAAGAAATATAATATTATAATTTGCTAAAGATTTACCGAAACCTATATCCGAAAGAAACACATTCACTTCCCATCAATTTGCATTACAAACATTAAAAAAAAGTATATTCAATAGAGGGATGAAGTTTTTCGGATTTTTATTACTGCGCGACTCCACAGTACTGGTTATATGAAACAATGAAACTAAACGAATGGCAATTAATTTTTGACAGCTTGATCAATAACCAAGTCCGCACACGCATCAAACGACATGTCGTTCTTTATTAAATTTAAATGAACGCGGGGCGATCGCCAATTTAATTGAGTGCAATGTTGAGAGCCTCTGGTATAGTAACGGACGTTCGTAGCGTGTCGCAACATTAACACAACGAGACTGATTTTCCCAAAACCTTTGACAACAATGGCTTCATTGAAGAATAAGGACAATTAATATCTTTGCGAATTAATTGTTTGTTAAAAATTAAACTAAAGAGATACAGAGAGGGAACGGACTCGAAAGAGTTCTTGGCTATTTGATATTGTTTGCGAAGCGAAATTTAAAATCTTTGACATTGTTCCATTATACTAAACAAAAGGTCGCATGCTTAAATTCGATGTAACTAATTATTTTTTTTTTTATTGTGTAAATTTACTGTTTTATTTATGTCGTAATATATATTTCATTATTTAATAAAGAGATTAACTAAAACATAATTGGGCAAATACACGCCGAAAACACGCGCAATCACTTCACTTGCGCACAACACCTATATTTAGTTAACGATTGTCGATTATATACAATGATGTAAAGTCAATTCTTATATAGCGCCTGAATAGGGACAGTGCGAGAGAAACTCATCATCCCTCTAAGCCGCGCAACAGTTAGAAAACCCCCGCGCACTCGTCCCAGGATGGCGCGCAAGCCAATATTTGATAAATTTAACGACCTGATCAATAAATATGGCTGAAAATAATTTTATCTATTAATTCAATGTGTTCTTAACATTCATTTTGTCATCTACGGCCGCTCCTAATTTGAAACATATGGCTTCCTAATGAAGAATTTCAACTGAATTTGCTTGACGGTTTAAATTATGCCGCGCATTTGGTGGATTGGCCTGCTCTTTCTGTGAATTTAGAGCTCTTAGCATTGATGAACATTGATAGGTATACATTCTGAGGCTTTTTTGAGTAAGCGCTCAAATCCTTTTTTACACGGTAGATGCGTTCTACATAAACAGTGTAAAATAAATAACCCATGTAAAAAAAGGCGAATAGTTGAAGAATTGTTCCCCTTAAATTTGAAACTTTTCAAAATTTCCGACTCCGAGTACGACTCCGGCCAAATCGCCGCAACAACTCTGACTCCGACTCCAACTCCACAGTCCTGGTATAATTAATTCATCTATCCAGGCAAACCACTACAGCAGCCGTGAGCGTTAACCAATCGACCACATCGAAAAGCGTGATTCAGTTCCAACTATTTTCCAGAGATTTTTTATAAGAACTGAATTTATTATACCAATCTGTTTTGAATAATAAACCACTCCTTGCTTACTATAAATCAGGTATAATTAGCACACAAGTTCTGCGAGTTACATTGGTATTTTTATTTTATTTTGTGCACATTAATAACTATTATCGGCCGCTCCGATCTCAAAGGGTTATTAGTACGATATTAAAAAATGTGAAGGATTCTTAGTATGGTAATATTTTTTTTTATTCTATCGTTTATTGGCAATATAGTTTTCATTGAATCGTAATATCTTATTATTCGATAGTTATATACAAATTCAAATTTTGTACTGTGTAGGTGGCACCTTGAGGTATAGATTTAGAATACACCCGATTCTCTTTTTACACGGGTGATACGTTCCAAAACCTACCGTGCAAATAAAATAGAAAATTGATTTACACCCAAACCACTTTTTGGTACTAAAGGACAAATATAATAACGTATTATTAAGGCGCAACTCCTATATAGAATCCTGATGGACATTGTAAAACTTGGTTGGCAAAATATTTTTTTTTAATTTCAAATTATCCTCATTTCAAATACAGTATTTATTTGCATTGTGTGCCTTTGTTAAAGGCATATGTCATACATAATGTGGTATATTTTTCAGTATTTCGTGTCACTATGCTTACACATACGAAAAAACTGTGATATCAATCAATTTCTCAAATCTATTGAGGAGTGAACGGAAGAAAAAAAATATATATTGAGGAGTGCAAAGAGTTCTTGAACTGAAGAGGACCTGACGAATATCATTCTGCATCGAACTTATTTCTTTCTTATATGAAATCAGTGAAAATGGCTTTGAAAAGCTCGGCAGTTGTCACCGACTACCATTGGCAGTTTTACGCATGAAACATATTTCCAAAATTTCGCGGACCACCGGAGAAGTCTTGCAGACCCCAATTTGGGAAAAATTCCCCTGTAGCATCTCCATGGGACTTGGTTAAGAAATTGTTGAAAAAAAAAGTAGTTTCTTCTATACATACTTAAGTCGTAAGCGTTAAAAAATATTATTTAGGTTGGGTATCGCTGAATATTGGCGTCGAAATAGCTGTCACATAACTCGCCAAACACCGGTTTCGCACCAATAACTAAAACGAATAATTCTATGTTAATTGGAATGTTTTTGATGGTTCGGCCGCCATGTAGAGTATGAGTAAATCATGTTATACGGCTGGTTGAAATGCGGAAGGCTCCTTTTGTAGTTTTGCCGATATGGCAGTTGCTAGAATTGTCTCGGGATTTTTTAATCATTTTTTAACGGCGGACCTTCGAATCTTCGGAATTTTCAAAGCAGCGTTCTTTGTCTTTTTCAAACAAAGACTCCTAAAAAGTCACACGTCTAAAAGAAGAAATCGAAAGAGGCACGCAAATATAATGAATATCATGTTATTGATTGAGTTGGTAGAACTCCATTATAATACGTTGAGAAAAAAATAACAGTGTATTTTAATTCTACAGAAATTATTTTATACATTTGTTGATAGCTGTTTCGGCTTACGCCATCGTCAAAAACTATGTTTAAACCTGACTGACTGACTTGGGCGGTGGTCTTATCCTTTTCATCTACATGTGTGTTACGATGGTTCTTTGGGGCTTGGTATTTATTGTATTTTTTTTATAAATATTCATGCCAGCCGTGTTATGCAGCTGACATCCATTTTCTTTTTCACCCTCTTTTTTTTGTTATTTAGACTCGAGAGGAGGTCAAACGCTCTGGGTGCCATGTGATCTGGAAGTTCTCTCTTCTTCTCCGGGAGTCGAGATATCGTCAACTTCTGCTGGTCCGGCTTTTGCGACGTCAGCTAGGCTAGATCAAACCTGCATTAACTCATCCTTATATACCGTTGTAGACAGGGTACACAATACATCTTCTTATCTGTTCCACCATCCTAGTTTTATTTATGTTATAGAACTGGTTATACTTTAAGGATGAGTAAATGCCTGCTTAAACATTTTTCTGACGACTGCGTAAGCCAAAATAGCTATCAACAAATATATAAATTAAATTATGTAGAATTAAAATACATTGTTATTTTTTTGCCGTATAATATCATGTTAAATTTAACTCAACCATATTTGGTACCAAGGGCTAACTAATAGCGAAGTAAAATTATTTGTTTTATTAGCTCAATACTCAAATTTAATCAAACATTCATCGAAGTAGATAACATTTACACTTATACTGCAGTTCCAAGGAAGAAGGCAGTAACTCGCAAGATTTATGAAATTAAGTTATGAATGTCAATTGCTAAATATTTATGAAAGCTATGTATATAATTGTGGGTGCACAGTTTCATGGCAGTCTAATAACTAAACTCCAGGATCCCGTTATACCGAGAATGTATTAATATCAGAACCGGGATTTCTGAGCTCAATATAAAATAATTATTTAAACTAGTACCGGGCCATTGATATTCAATGCCAATTTTAAAAATGTTAGTAAAATACTTCCCGATTAACTAAAACATTTAATAACAAGACAAGTATTTTTCATCCTCCAAGTTCCTCGGTATGGCTTATTTTAAAATGCTTACATATTAAAAATAATAACACATTTTTTGTATTTATTCCACATTAAATTTATTAGGATAAGGACCGGTTTCGGTCATCGCGAGAATTATCATCAGCTGATAATGCTCGCGATGAGCGAAACCGGCTCTGATCCTAATAGATTTAATGTGGAATAAGAAAAAAACGGTGTTTTTATTTTCATAAAAAAAGTATTGACAAGAAAAACCTTGGAAGTGAAATATGTAGGTACATAATTAATATATGCAATATATTTCATACCTTTCCAGTGTCCAAAATACACGTGTTAGTTATTAATTTTAATTACGGTAATAATGGAGACAAATTAAATTTAAATGTATAATTTAAAACTTGAAACTGTGCTCAATAATCAAATTGTGAATCTTAATATACCGGGACTATAAAAGGGGACCGGTATTGAACCTAGAGATCTCAATATAGATTCAATTCATGACCACATTCAGAAGCTGTCGACAAAGTTCTACAGCGACTGTAAAGATCATCCTAACCCGACCATAAAAGCATGCATAGACTCATACGACATCCACGCGCCTTCAGACTACGTAAGACCGCGACATGTCTTACTTTTAAAACCCCCCTAGACGAAATATATTTTTTTCCCCCCACAGTTCCCTTCTTCTCTGTCTGGTATACCAACTCTGGATCAAGACAACGGAAGAAAAAGAAGAAACAGGACCACAAAAGAAAAGTAGTAGACGACTCCTAGAGAACTTCCAGAACGTCCTCCTTTCGAGGGCATGCATGCGTATCTCGCATGCTGCATGCATGTATTTTAATAAAAAAAAATTAAAAAAAACCCTTGAGGTTATTGTATCAAGAATCAGTGTCACCACCATCAAGAGATCTCCACATCATCACCATTTCATCACCATTCACCACCATCATCATCTTTTTTTTTATTAATGTTATTATTAAAAAACGCAAAACGCAACCCCCAAGAGACGAAAGGGAAATGAGTGTTTACCACCTTCGGTCCCCCACATAGCGAGAATATAAATCATCAATCATCACCTTCTGAGACCCTGCTTTATCGCCACCTTCTGAATGGGACCGTTCTCTGATATACATTTTAAATTAAATTATTAATACACCATATTAAATATCATATATTACATCATTATGGTTGCAGCTTGCAACTTTTTGCACAGTAAAATATTCCGATAAAAAATACGACAAAAACATCAGATGAATTGTATCGCTGATGAATACAAATACATCAGATTTAATTACAGACTATTCCGAATGCATAACATATTTTTTAATTTTTTATTAAATCAATTCAGTCAGTGGTTTGATTATTAATTGAGATACTTAATTATGATCACGAAGTTGTTACATATGTTGTTATTATATTGTCAATATTCATAATCGAATGTAATATAATATGAAAAAAAACATCCAGTTCATGAAATTTAAAAAAAATATATATTTATTAACAATATGCGCTTAGTTTTGGTATTGTCTTTGTTGACCAACTCACCGAACCGCTTGGAGCAATCCACCTCCTACTGCAACGGTTAGCGTACTTAGGCCAGCAGGCCGTATCCGGCCCTCCGAAAATTCTTGATTTTTGAAAATAAATTATTCAAATAAGAAAAATATATATTTTTCATAATTTTGATTTCGTTGTGTATTAATAACTATTTATTTCAATTCATCAATTGGTAGCTATAATATACGAAAACGTATGGAACCATACAATATAATAAATATTTTCCATTATAAATTACATTATATAATTATATTTGAACATATAAATTAATATTCTAATTGAATTCCAACACGAATTTATTTGTCATCCAGCCCGCCAATTTCTAAAAATTTCAATCCGGCCCGTTTCTCAAAAAGTCTGGTGACCCCTGTCCTACTATATACAAAATATATTTTGTATGTATTCCATCGTGGGTGATCTGCCAAAATTTATTATATTTATAATAATGATTTGCAATTGTTAACAGGTTGAGAAACAATGTTTTTAATATTGTTGTCATATAATAAAATACGTGGTATCATTTTCTCCTATAAATGTATTGGTACAGGTAATATGATATTCTTTCTTCCGGTCTGCAATTAAAATATAATGCACCAAATTTTTCCATTCGAGGATACTAGCCCTTGACCCCGCAGCGGAGTGAACGAAAGTCCATGAGCGATAACAACTTATCTACAGTACCGGAAGTATAAACCGATCGATCATTAGAAACAGAACATATATATAAGAATGAACTTACAACTAGTCTGATCAACACTACTCTTCATAAAATGCAAACTCCAAAGCAAGGGTTTGAACTAATGACTAACAACCAGTTCTCAGTGAATAAATACATGCCAATGGTTCGACAAGGAATACCAATGAGGAAAAAATATATCGTGGAACGCGTCAGACATCATTATACTATGATAAAGAAATATAATTTTGAAATTTTCCTTGCCGGGAGTTGATATGTTGGATCTGATAAATTTAAAGCCTTTTCAATCAACGAACAACTTCTGTTGAAATGCTTCATTAACAGGCAGTGTGCTCTACATTGGACACAAAAGTAAATTTTAACACATTGGCTAAAGGTATGCGGAATACGCTTCGTTTCTTTTATGTGCTTTGATTTACTCCGTAGCCAATGTGTTAAAAATATCGGCTAACAGCGATCAGGGGGGCCGGGTTCAATTCCCGGCAAGGTCAGATTTTTTTCAATTGAAAAAGAGATCTTGGGCTGGGTGTATGTTTTTTAATTTAAAAAAAATATATTAAAAATATTTCTAAAAAAAAAAAACATGTTTTTATTATTTTATGCTTCTCTATTTTTTCAATCTTTAAAATATTTTATGTCGTTAAATTTATCATCGGTAAGAATGCGCGCCAGCCTTAAACGAGTGTGCGGAAGTCTTCTAACTGCTGCGCGGCTAAGAGGAAACATTGATTCCTGCTTATTTATACAAATGTAAGATCTCGTAATTAAAAAGTGACAGTTAACTGCGATGTCTAGTTCTAAATTCGAATTTCAAAGTACATACTTAATCATGGCAGACCAGGGCTATCGTATTATTGCCACCCGACTGGGCACACAGAATGGCCCGTTTGTTTTGCAGTAGGTATGACGATTTGCATACGTTTCGTTGATTCGTCAGTACACAATTTTTAGATAGTTCATACGCCAGTCGATGGTACACAAATTTGACCCGGTAGTGGTTATTGTGTGCTATCGGCCAGATTTGTCCTTGGCCAAAACGTGATTTGAAAAAATCGTGGCATTAGCATTAATAAAAAATAACTCGCAGTGATTTATTAAAATTAACTTGTATTGTGCCGGTGACTCGTTTGTTGATTATGTTTTTTTTTATTTGCTATAAACTCGATGTGAAATGTCATCCCAAACAGCCGCGTCTGATATCTTTATAACCGCGCCGACGTTTGCGGGCGATACTCACAAAAATTAAGTGCATTATTTCAAAGAAGAAGAATAGAAATACAAAGCAGCTTGAAAATTATACTGAACAAACAACTTTGAAATTTAGTTTCTTTTTAGAAAATTTGCTATAAATTTATTTCTTACTGCATTCCAGATGTTATAAATATAAAATATTTAAAACATTGTAAAACTATGTCAAAGATACCATATTTATTCAAATCAAACACTATTTTTGTACTTATTCCACATTAGGTTTATGATAATCAGGACCAGTCTCGCCCATCCATTGTTAATGATCTTTCCATCACTTTACTTTATTGATTTTTAATGTGAAAACATGTATTGCAAAGAGGTCTTCAATATTTTATAGCTCATTAAACAGTGAAATCAAATGTGTTAATTATTTATTAATATGCTGAATATGTATATTGGTTTATTGAAAATTAACGAATGAATCGCCCTTCGTAATAAAGCATCAACAGAACTGAAACAGCACAACGCACCACAGCATCTCGTGGGTTAATACAGAGATCCACTTACAAAAAACGTACACATCTTCGGGGTAATTTTTTGATAGCCAAACGTGTTCGTTTTTTTTATTGAGTAGCTATTTTTTTCATTCTTTTTTGACACTGAAACTTCTATGCACGCTTTTTTGAGGCAATCTTTTAACCTTTTTGAAGTGCAGACTCAAACATGTGTTAATTATGGCGCAATACTCTTTTGATTAAAACGCGTCTGATCCTTTCTGCGATGTTGTTAACATTCGCATTATGACCATTATGGCCTTCGATGCCAAACAAGTTCATGGGTAATCATCGTTAAGCTGCCGAAGATTTTACCTTTTTTTCTACCAAATTTTATTAATTTAAAATACCCAGAGGCGAATTACGACCTTCCAGCGACCCTAATTTTAAATATATTTAGAATTCCTATCGGGTCAGCTATGAATATGGTATCCCACAAAGCATCTCATAATAAGTTTTTTGGATGAGGGTTGCTCAGTGTAGGGTCTGCACGGGCTCGAGCCCTGGGCATACACCAGGGCTGTGGAGTCGTAATAAAAATAGCGACTCCCACTCCGACTCCAACATTGATCAAAAACACGTTTTCAACTAAAAAAGGCACAAAATTTCGTCACGTTTGTTTTCCCTGTATATTTTATTAAATATCAACCAACCAATCCGGTCAACAGTCAAATTTTACATATTATATGCAAAAATAAAAAGTTCAAACTTTTCAAAATCTTTGACTCCGAGTACGACTCCGGCCAACACACTGCGACGACTTCGACTCCGGCAAAAAAACCGCGACACTACGGCTCCGACTCCGGGTAGAATTTTGCAAATTTCGGCTGGTACAGACCTCTTACTCAGTGCTTCGAAAATTACGGAAAGGGTACACAGGTGTTGAATGTTTGGGAAACGCCGCTGTAGATTAATGTTACTCTTCGGCGACAAAAAGGATTCTAGAGAATGACTTTGTCCAAGTTAACATAACCAAAAAACTTGGTAAAATACATGGTGACCTTTGAAGGAGTATGGACGTACTTTTGGTTCAGCACAGTAGAATGAATTAAATTCAATATACAATTTTAAATAACTTTGATTAATCCATGTATTGTGTTACTAATTGTGACACGTGTTTCGTCTCCTTCATAGGCATCTTCGGACTTACTATGATAAAGTTTACTTAAGTTAAAAAGCAAGATTATGTTGAATTACATTCAGTAATCATCCTTTGAAAAATTTAATAAAATTATCGAGATGAATATTGAATCGACAAATTAATAGCTCGTAAATAGCTTTAAGAAAATCATTTCGTTTCAAATAAGTACCACACAATTCATTGACATCATTATTACTCAATATTAAAACACACTCTGTTTCTGTTATCGAAGTCAAAAAACATATGTTGTTTTTTTAATGTTATTTATATGGCTGTAATGTTTATTCCCACGGGGGAATGATATCATCCCATTTATCGCATATTTTAAATACAGCTATTCAGTTAATACGCATAGAAGAAACATCAATATGCCAATTATTTGGCAATGACATATTTTAAATTCAGTCATTTGAAATTTAAAACGGTCTGAGAACTCATTAATTTCATTACATATCGTAATGACGTCAGATCAGATGGAGAGTGGGTCGATTAGAATAGAAGGCAAAAGTTGTATTTTTGGTCAAATCGAATTTAAAATAACGATTTTATTTTGTCGGCTCGAATTTCAGTTTCGCTGTATTGATTACTCTCTTTATTTTGAAGGTCTGAAGTCGGATGTTTTTCAGCATAGGCTCCCAACCTTTTTTGGGTGGCGACCCCGATGCAATTGAAAAGAGAATTTTAAATTTTTTTTTTTTATCCATGTCCGCTCCCAACTTGGAGCATATGGACTCCTCACGGAGTTTATCTCAACATAAGTTTTTTTTCTACGAGAACTGCTTATTATTCAGTTGCTCAACCTCTCTTTTTTGAAGAGAGTATGGATGGAAAGGATACGAGGACTAGGACAGGACTAGTGATTAGTTAATCGATGTCACTATGCGTCGCTCTTTGGGATCGGAAAGGTGGGAAGGGATTCTCAACAAACACCCATGCCTTTGAACAGATATATCGACTGAAAAAATCCGCTCGTACCGGGAATCGAGCCCTGGCGATCCGGCACGCAAGCCAATGCCGTTGACACTGCGCCACGGACCGAAAAAACAACGAAAATGCATTAAAGTGCATACTTTTTTTAGTTGACTGTATAAATTGGCGAACCCACAGAAAACCCGCCTCAACCCATAAATTGGGAGCCCGTGCTTACATGATATATGTAACTATGTGTTTTTTTTTTTTTTTAAATGAATGTTTGTTTGTCCCGTATGCGATCCATACCGTTCATCCGATTGCGATAAAAATTTGGTGATTAGTCAAATATCTGTGGCCCATCAGTGACATGCAATATTTTATTTGGCCCCCGAAGTGATTTCAGTTGGGTATCCCTGACCTAAGTATATTTTTTTTTTCATTCGTTCTACTCAATTTGTTTATCAAAGATAGATTCCAACGCTGTTATAATCCGATAAAAGTAAGTTTTAACTGGGTTAAAAAAATAACGAGATCATTAGGAGCATTTCTTATATTCAATAAGGTACGTCCTCGTACCAATTCCAAGCCAATGATTTTACTGCATCCAATATAAATTAAATTAAACAGATTCAAGCACACATTGTTCTTTTTGAGTTTCCCACCGTCCATGCAACAGCCGAACAATCGAGGATCTGCATCTTTTGTACGAAAATAATAACTCTTGCTTATCCAGCTATCAAATTATTTCGACAGAGCTACCAACTTAACATTGTATTCGAGTACTTTGATGCATTTTGTGATAGTCGTGCCTGAAATTGTTTCTCAATGTTTGGCATTGTCACTATGCTTATTAAAACGTGAGTAGAAATACAAATTAAAAATCTATTTTTTGAAAGAGGGTTCCTCAATCTTCTAACACCTGCGCACCGGTTAAAATAGAGACATGTCACGGGAAGGGATGCCAACTTTTTCTGAAGCAATTCTGGGAAGTGATTCTTTTTCTTGGTGTGCGTGTAAGGATTCCAACTCAGATATCCGAATATTCGATATCAGGATATATTCGGTCCTTTTTCAACTATTCGATATTCGGATATTTGGGGAAATATCCGAATAGTAGTTCGTCATAATTTTTATGAAATATATTACAAAATCGATGAAAGATCAAATCACAATTTTTCCATATTTAATGAATAATTATAAATACTACCCCAGGTAGTGGTTCTTTTTGCTATTACCCATCTCGGATGCTATCGATATCATTATCGACGTGCAAAAGCAGCCGGTATTTACTTATTTGTAGAAATGTGTCTATTAAAAATATTTGGTTAGTAAATTTGAATTATGAAACATTTAATACCCTTGCTACTATTTTCAAAATATGCATTTTAGAAATTTGAATAAATGACTTTTATTTAAAATGGACTCGTTTATGGTAAACTATTCAATATATTATTTGAGGAAAATTGATATTCTAAAAACTATCCGAATATATCCGGATGGTTTCAGTTTCAATATTCGATATTCGAATAGTTGGATTCCCTATGTGCGTGACATTGGTAGATATTTTTCATTTAAATTCCAGGACAGTGAGACATTTTTTAACATTCAACCGGGACGACGACACTATTTCCGGGACAATCCCAGCCAAATCCAGGACAGATGGCAACCCTTGCTACATACCTATATCGGCTGGTCGAGTTTGTGGTCGAATGTTAGCGTTCGTCGGCTTCGGTTGGGGAGTGTACAGTCTCAAATCCTAGTCAAGCAATTTCATTTTTCAATCGAATTGATCATTAAATTGAACGTTTCTGATTTTTTTTTGAGAAATCGTTATTCAGCCTGCCAATGAAGATGCCACTAGGGAGAGCATGAGCGATATTGCTTTGGAAAAACCGCGACTCCACAGCCCTGAAATAAATACATATTGAGCACAATGTGATCATTTTACTTGCTTGGCTCGTCAAAACTCCGCCAAATGTAATTTGACAAAATTTGTCAGCATACGCTTTATAAAACCGGTAATGGTCGGCTGAACATCGGTTGAGAAACACTGATTTCGATTGTTTTACCGCATTTATCGTTTGGCTAATCAGAATCAACAGATAGAACAGCGATACTATTTATCAGGGCAATGCAACCACTATACTACGACACACTAGTATGCTATGACGTGATACTAATTAAGTGTGTCGTGTTGCATTGCTTCAGAGGAAAAAATATCTCTCATAGCAAAGTGTCTACTCACGCATAATAATTATATTTGGCATAGCAGCTAATGCCGTCGCGCCAAATATTTTTAAATATGAAAGTCATACGAGATAAACTCGATCAAAAATTGTCATAATTCGTTCGAGAACAACTCAACGAAAAAGGAACCCATGCCCAAGATATATTATGAAATTAAAAAAAACCTGAACATGCCAGGACTTAAGCACAGACTCATCTGATCGTCAGAGCAAAGCTCCTACCAATCGATGTTTCATGCGTATTTATTAGAGGTCTACACGGGACGAAATTTTAAAATTTTATCCGGCCCGAACCCGAAGACCTCCAACCCGGCCCGGCCCGGGCCCGAGGCTCAATTTCAAAAATCTTACCCGAACCCGACCCGAGCCCGACATTTTTCAACCTTGCCCGAAACAAATCCGTTTTTTTTTCGAAAAGATTACTAATACGAGTACGTGATTTTTTTTAGTATTAAATTTAGATTTACGATCATGGAAATTCGGAAACAGCCCGATTTTTGTTATATTTTGTTGTATGATTTCGTCCGAGCCCGGCCCGGGCCCGAATCCAAACCTTCGTTACCCGGCCCAACCCGGCCCGCGGGCCAAACCCGAGCCCGTGCAGACCTCTAGTATTTATGAAATAAAAAAGTATAGCTTAATGTTATTTCAAGATATACATTTCACAGAAACATCTTTTTCTCTGGTGTGCCGCAGAATTCTTGAGAAAATTTAGGTGTGCCGCGTGGGAGAAAAGGTTGCAGAGCCCTGCTGTATCTGTACATTTAAGACGATAAATTTTTTGATAATGATTAGATCTTTGACGTCATCGTCAAATTGCTAATGTAACAGTTCATGGGTATTTTTATTTAAAAGATAACAATTTCTCTTTGACATGAAAAGTTGATTCAATTAATTCCTTATAATCTTTTGTGACTTTTTTTTAATATTTAAAAAAGATAGTCAATTTTTTAATGTATTTGACCTTTGATTAGAATCCTCAAAACCTGATGGATTTATTCATTAAAATAAAAATTACAATAATGCACACTGCAGAAATTTCATTTTTTAATCGGAGAAAAATATGCGAAAGTAAAAGTTTTCCAATTTCTTTTGTGTGTATTTTTATGCGAATTTATTTTAATTTATTTTAATTGATTTTGCTAATACTATATTTAGTATGCTTAAGAGCCGGCACATAATGTAGCATCCGCGTTAAAGCTTGATTATTTATTGATTGCTCTAAGCGGCAGAAGTTGTTTTAAGATGTAAGGCTAAAATTTTTAATAATTATGACAGTTCGACACCTTATTTTGAAAAGTTTCAAACTGCTCTTGACCTTGTTTTGAGATATGAGCGTTTGAAGTTTAGATTGTTCATACAATTTATGTAAGTCAAAAGTCACTTGTAACAATGAGCAAGTAAAAATGTATTCAAATTGCTTATTTTAAGCATATTTTCTCACAACTCGAAGCATTCTTCTAAAAAATAATGATGACAAACTAAGAACTTTATCAAATCAATTTACTAAAAAAAGCTGTGCATATTTACTCCATAATTCAAATATATATGATTCTGAATTTATTATAAAGGCTAGAATACGGTTAAAACAAAAATTTTCGACTAAGACGTCATTTTTTGCCAAAATTTTAAATAGAACCTTTTCAAACTAAGGTATCGAGTTGCCGCGTACCTCATCCGGACCAATTTTTATATTCTACGGACACCGAAAATTGATTTCTAGGGGAATTGGAGTCGTTTAGAGTCTTTATACCAGTGATGCGCTACCTTTTTGGAGAAGGCATAGGCGGATCCACGGGGGGGGCCATGGGGGCCATGGCCCCCCCCTGAGGAGAATTTATTCCATTCAAAATACTATAACATTCATTTTGAATGATTTTTATTTAAATAAATGTTGTAGTTCTCTTTTTTATCCAGACCCTTTAGTAACAACTACAGTTACGGCAAAAGAAATCCTTGCACCCTTCACTAGCCAAAAATTGATGACTTTGGATGATTGGAGACGAGTCATATACTCTGATGATTTAAAGTTAAACTCATGAGGACAAGACGCGGAGGACAAGACGCAGCCAGGTCATTTTAAGGTTAGTGAAAGGCGTCAACCGATTGTTCCTCAAAATATGGCTAGTAGTTTTCTTTACAATCGGAAGAAACAAAAATCGAAATCGTTAAAGATTTAGAGGAAATATTCGCAAAGGAATGGAATTATGAAGAGTGCGCGGATTTCTTTCGCTGCAACTGTATATATACGACATGTAATAGGTTAATAATTATGTCGTAATTGTGAGGTTTTTTTACGAATTTTACTAAGTTTGACAATCAGCGTTGCCTCCGCTGAATTACAACGCATGAAAACCTGGCTAAGGATTCGTATGAGTATGGAGAGACTATAAATGGTCTGGCTTTGCAACACATCCTCTGGTAAATGGATATTTAACCTGAATATTTTTAGGCCTATTTGCAACGTCAAAAAAAGAAAATTCGACTTAATTTTAATGTTTGCGATTTTTCTCTGGTATTGAACAATATTTTTTTAATGTTTGCATTTTTTCGGTGTCATCACTTCTTTAAACGCAAGGTCATAATTTATTCCGTAAAAAAAAATCGAAAAAAAAATCGTGTAAAAAAAGTAGCGGTGACATTAAAAAAATCGCGTAAAAAGGGGACTGGGTCTATATATTTTTTAATATATCATGTTTTTTTTCAAAATGGCCACCCCCTGGGACAATTCCTGGATCTGCCAGTGGGAGAAGGGCTATTTAATCTATTCTCAGATAGTTCGAGGGCTGCATGTTTAAAACTGATTATACTATGGATATTTTTAGTGTATATAAATTAATTTTTTTTTGTTCTTCCATTCTCCGGAAAAAATACGGGCCGCATGCAATGTCATCGAGGGCCGCAGGTTGTGTAACACTGCTTTAAACTAATGCTTTTCAACCTTACATCCACGGACCGTATAAAACCTTTTCAAATTGTCACGGTACACGTATTCAGGCTCGCCGGAACACTTGTGTTCCGCAGAACATAGTTTGGGAAACTTTGGTCTACAGAATAAGCTTGTGTGAGACAGCTGCTTATAGGTTTTCAATTAAAAGAATAAATTATTAGGTCGAAATTGAAATATATTGGTCGATCAAAAAAATCGTAATTTTGAATTCTATTAGACAAAGAATACATTTTTTTCGAATATTCCACTCGGACCACTCTCAGTGAGATGTAACGAAATCAATGCGTTATCAAACCATTTTAAATTTCAAATCAACGAATTGAAAATATGCCATTGCCACGGAATTGCATATTAATGTTTTTTCTATGCGTATTCACTGAATTGCTAAATGGTGATATTTCAAATGTGCGATAAATAGGATATTATCATTTTCGCGTTTATTTTCTTCGTTTCAATGTCTGTTTGATCGTTATTTATATAATAATATATTCTTTCAGTTTGATTGACTAGTAGCTTCACTTGCATCTTCTTCAGTAATGGACAGCTTGCGGCCCAGTGTAACATTTCACGCGGATCAATATAACATATACTTAATATAAAATTAAAAATAAGTAATTACTTAAGCAAAATTTGCGATAGTAAGTCTGAAGATGCCTCTGAAAGAGACGAAACACGTGTCACAATTAGTAGCACAATACGTGGAATAATCAAAGTTATTTTAAATTTTATAATAAATGAACTTCCAAAAAGTTACCGCCGAAAACATCAAAAGTATGACATATACTTCATCACTTGTTTTTTTTTCAGAACTTTTCACGACGATGGAAGAATTTAAAATAGTCAATATTATATCACTGGTCAAGAGAAACAGTTGGTATTGCGATCATCTGAAATAAATTTTCATGTTATTTAAGTGTTTTAAAATCCAAAGAATAGGAGGACGGATTTCTTGAAAAAATAGTTAATTAGAATCTTTTTCTGCACTTCCTAATAGTCCTGTCATCGCCGCCACTGAACGTATTAATGTCAGAAGAATCATCCATATATGAATAATCATTTAAAATAATTAATTTCTAGTGGAATAGTATTAAAAAATACAAGTTGATTCTTCTCGTGATAAACAAAAGCCGTGTTTTTCCAGGGCTGCGAAGTAAGAGCCGGAGTCGTGGAGTCGGGGTTTTTTGGCCGGAGTCTAGGAGTCGGAAATTTTGAAAAGTTTGAACTTTTTATTTTTGTATTATATATAATATGTAAAATAAGACTATTGGCCGGATTGGTTGGTTCATATAAAATTGAATACACATAAATAGTCAAGGTAAGAAAAAAACGTGACGAAATTAAGCCTTTTTTAGCTGGAGTTGTGTTTTTGGTAAATGCTGGAGTCGGAGTCGAAGTCGTACTTTTTTTAACGACTCCACTGCCCTGGTTTTTTCAATATGAAATATCAACATCCTATTTAAACAAAAGCAGTTCGAAATTTCACTTTCTACGGCATCCTTTTATATCCGAGATTGGTTGATATTTTTACAGGTTAATTTCACATAAAGATTCAAGAAATAGTGAATCTGATTTTCAATCTAGGTTATATTTAACATAATCAATTCTCATAATGTCGTTTGTTCAATATGAAACAAGAAATCGTTTAAATTTATGCGAAATTGAGAAATCGACATTTATTCAAAATTTGCTGCCACTCTCTGAACTTTTGCAGAAATTAACTGTGATTTCGTTTTTTTCCTACCCACGTTTACCACCATCCTGATAAGTTCATTTTTTAAGCATAGATGAAGTCTTCGTATGCCTCAGCTTCTTACTATTTTATTGATGATTGACGAGCTTTGAATTGATGTTAATAATCAAGAAAACCGCACATGAGATTGTTTATAATTAATCAATCTATGGCTGTGGCGTGAGTCACATAGCAAAACTTCGGACGAAGTGTGGCGAGACTTGCTTCAAAATCAAAGCTACCGCAATGGCTTTAACGATGGCGCCATCTGAGTAGTCAAAGCGCAGCGTAAATGCCGAAGTCAAATCAGTTCGAAATTTAACAGCGCTTGCTTCGGCGTACAAATTGTTTACGCTATGACGCTGCGTTTCAACTTCTTAGATGGCGCCATCATTAAAGCATTTGCGGTGACCTTTGATTATGAAGCAAGCGACGCTACGCCACGCAAGAAGTAACGCCTGTCACTGTAGTCGTAGACTATGTCGAAAGGTCAGCTGCGCGGAAAATTCGTAGCCTGAGCAGGCTAATCAAAAAAATGTGCGGTATAATTTCAATCATTGAGCAGCTTCTGCTGAAATGCTTCATAAGGAAGCCATATGCTAAACATTGAATAGGCCATGGATTAAAAATGGATCAATGTTACGACTATGTTTTGTTAATTTATACTCCTCTATTTTGCCGAGCATTGAAATATTATAAGCAATATTTGTTGATTGGGTCGTTTAATTCATCAACTATTTTCATGCGCGCTGACCTGGGACCAGTGCGCGGTGGCTATCAAACTGCTGCGCGGCTGAGAAGAAAAATTGATTATCATATGATTTGATTGCATGATATATTTTCATTTTCTTTTTTCACGAAGGCTCTACACCTGGAAGTCACAAAATGGATTACAACTCGTCTATAATCTCTTTATTTGAAAATAGCATTTATCATGATCTGACGATCATGGGCCGTTGCATGAAAAATTTTGGGAAGCGCTGATCTATAGTATCTAGTTCAAAGATATTCTATTGGAACCTCAAATTGAACATGGTTTTACGATATTAAATAGTTTTTTTTTAACCAAGTGTGCTCCCAACTTGGAGCATATGGACTCCAAACGGACTTTATCTCAACATATTTTTTTCTACGAGAACTGCTTGTTACTCAGTTGCACAATCTCTCTGTTTCGAGTTCTTCAAGTTACTTTCAAGAGAGTAGGGATGGATAGGATACGAGGACTAGGACAGGACTAGTGATTAGTTAATGGCTGTCACTATGCGTCGCTCTTTAAGATCGGAATGGTGGGAAGGGATTTTCAACAACACAAACATCCATGCCATTGAACAGATTTACCAACTGAAAAAATCCGCTCGTACCGGGAATCGAACCCGGGCGGTTCGGCACGCAAGCCAACGGACCGGAAAAAAATATACCTGCATGAGCAAAGTCTTCCGATTTTATATTATTATATAATATTTTATGTTGCCAACCGGAGTTGTAGATTATCATAAAAAATACGTATCGCATAAAACAAAAGCATATGAGATATAATGACAGTAACTACTGTCATATATTACAGTACTATCGTGACAGAGATAGCGCACTGACAGTAAATGACAGAAGGAAATGCACTTCCGAATATGATTAGTAGGCTTAAAAATTATACAATAAATTGTAAAAATGATAAAAAAAATATAAATAACAACAAGCACACCAGCGAGGCAATAATGTTAACGGAAATAATTTTAACCATGAATTTAATTTTTAAAGTTCAAAACCATGTACCGTGAAAAAATTTGCTTTCCAATGCGGTATAAAAAATGATATCGCTGTAGACTTCGTTTTGCAAATGGCATAACATGCATTTTATTGAGAAACTTTTACAATGCTCAACTCTTGATCGAAAGATATTTTGTTTTTATTAAAATAATAAAACAAATGTTCCACATTTTTAGATTATTATCAGTACTTGGAGGTGGTTGAGTTAAAAATGTGGTATATGGACTACATTCTATAGCAGGGGTTCTTAACCTTATTGCAGCGACGGGCGCATTTGAGATTTCGGAGAAGAGTGACGTGCACAGAAAAAAATTGGGTAAATTATGGATATATGGTCACGGGACAGAATCGCAATCCTCTCGAGCTAAGCTCAAAAAATTTATACATACTGGCTTATAATTTTATGTTTTGACTTTACTCTTTGAGTTTTTGTGGATTATTATAAAATATGGAGTCAAAATGATTAAATCTGAAGAAAATCACTGATTATTGTATGAGTTTTTTAATATTAGCCTATAATAAAATTATTCTTTTCATTTTAAACACATAATATACTTATGTTACTGTCACTATCTGTATAATATTATTATTTGTGTAGCCTCTGGTTGCATTTTTGCTCCTGTAAATTAAAACTACTGGATTTCATACTTTTTGCGAAGTATTCTTTAGGATCTTCTATTATAATAAATTTAAATATTAAAGACGAAACATTTAAAAAAAATCTTAAGCCTTCATTTCATTTAATGTGCTTATTTTCCATAAATCATTACAAAAATTTTGTCCCTTGACCATATATACATAATTTACCAAAAATTGAATGAAAAATGTTTTAATATCTTCCAGTTCCACAAGATCAATAACTTAATGAGAGCTTTACCCTAACAAAACCATTTTATATCTGTTTGTAAAATAAGGTCATTTTGTCAGAATTTTTTTTTCTAGAAGGCCTTTATATATTCTGTGATATAAAAAATTGTTTCAAAACTACATAAATGAAATATTTAAAGTTATAATATTTTGGAACATATTGCTTCTTGATGATAATTCATAAACCACGTGAAAGATTCTTCTCTCTTGAAATGTATAATGAATCCATCATCGCAGCCCTTTATTTAATTTTACATAGATATGGTTATATTTTCGCGATTTTAATAAATTATTTTATTTCCTTATTTAATTCTTTGCCGGGGCGCGCAGACACGTGATTAAGATCCCCTGTTTACAGAGTAGGGATCTGCACGGGCCAAATTTTCAAAATTCTACCCGGACCGAGCCCTAGGCTCATTCCCGGACATCTTTCTCCTGTGATGCCCAACCTTTTTGGGAGAAGGGCCAGAATTTCAATTCTTAGTAAGTTGAAGGGCTGCATTGGTAAAACTGATTAAATTATCGATATTTTTAGTGTATATAATTTTTTTTTTATTGTTGTCCGTAAAAAGTTCTGAAGAAGAAAGGTAATTTATATTTGCCATTGCGGGCAGGGCAGCAAGCTTTGCATATTATCTTGTCTTACGCGAACCGCGAACCTATGAACTTTTCAACACATTTTAACTTTTTTTTCCTTTCTCTCTTTCTTTAAGCACTTTATTGCATGGTAATAAGATTAGCCCCGTCGAGCTCTGTATCAGCTCTAGTATTCTTTTATTTTATCTTTCACCAATTGCCTTCTCCAGCAAAGCAATGAATTCAATAGCTCGCTTGCGTGTTGCTTTGTCGACTACGAGAAAGCCTTTGATAGTCCGCATAGGCCTTCCCTATGGGCCATTTTAAAGCTTTATGGGATCCCACCCAAGATAATCGCCATCATCAAATGCTTGCACGAGGGCAGTGAATGCTGCATAAGAATCGGTGACGTAACTACGGAATGGTTTGGCATCACTACCGGCGTCAGACAGGGCTGTGTTCTAGCTCCGTTCCTCTTTATAATAATCTTCGACTTCATCCTGAGGAAGTCAATTCCACCTGACCGAGGAGTAGCCGTTGCTCCCAACCTGAAACTATGTGACCTCGAGTATGCCGACGACGCTGTCATCTTTGACAAATCAGTTGCGGGTATCCAGGAAACAATGGATAGACTGCAGAGCAACTCGTATCGCGTTGGCCTCAAAATCAACGCGAGTAAAACCAATGTGCTCTGCAACAGCGCCTGTCCAGATCCAGACTACTCTCTGTTGAGTGCGGGGCAAGAAATCGAGAGAGTCGATGGTTTTAGGTACTTGGGAGTACACATCACGGGAGATGGCAACCCGCGTAATGAGCTCGCGATCCGATTAGGGATAGCTGGAGCAACATTTAATTCAATGCGGAAAGTCTGGGACTCACGGCTGTACTCGGTCAGAACCAAGTGCCACTTGTTCAACGCATGCATACTGACTGTGCTGCTTTACGGTTGCGAGTCATGGCACATCACAAAAGCACAGGGTAACCGTATACTGTGCTTTGAAAACAGATGCCTGCGGCGAATACTAGGAGTACAGTGGTTTGACTTTGTCAGGAATACGGAGGTAAGAGAGCGGACAAACCAGCCCCTTATTACGTCCAAAATTAAAAGGCGACGATGGACCTGGCTTGGACATGTGCTGCGGATGCCCCAGGGGAGCCTGAATCCTGCCTGCCTCTTCTATCAACCTGATGGATCCCGACGCCGCGGAAGGCCTCTGATGACCATCCATAGGATGTACTCAGGGGAGCTGAGGGACGCCGGGATGACCTGGGAAGATGCAAGGAGGTTGGCGGGAGACAGAGAATCTTGGAAGCACCGTGTGGCGGCCATATGCTCCGAATAGGGAGCGGATATGGGTTAAAAAAAAATTGTTTACGATTCACTGTCAATGTTATTCTAATATCTCTGTTTATATGTCATCAGTTGAAAATGCTTCATTCTTTTCTATGAGCACCACAGCGCATGGTTAATTTCAGTCCCATGCAGCTTTGTATCGGACCAAGTAAGTGAGGAGTTAATTCGTTTCTTTTCTTGAACGCAAAGCGTTATGGAAGGCGGCTTTGAGCAAAGGTTGCAACACATAGCGGGAGGTGGTAGGACAACCAATTTGAGATATTATAATTAAAAAGATTTACCATATAAAGGATTTGAAATTTTTTTTAAATGTGATAAGTCTACATATTTCACTGTTCCATATTTATATACTTTCTATTATCATGATATTAAATTCAAAAAATAAGGTCGGTCGGTTGTTGACTATCAAATTGATTTGTAATGGTAGATTATTTGTATATATTACCTTACATATATTCTGCCACGTTATGGTTGCTGATATTGATATTGATGATTGTGGAAAAAAACGTTACGTTTTGAGTTATAAATAATGACATTTATTCTTAGATCTTTTGAATGGCAAATCATTTCGTGTGGAATAAATTGACTTATCTTTATTTAATACTTTTGATGAATTCGGCGGTAGCTTTGTGTAAGTTCATTTTAATATAAAATATCATTGATTATTCCAAGTATAATGTTACTAAATGTGACTCGTGTTTCGCCTCTTTCAGAGGCATCTTCGGAATTACTATCGCAAAGTTGGCTCAAGTAATATTAAAAACGTGTCACAATTATCATAACACTTCGTGGAATAATCAAAATCATTATAAATGTTATATTAAAATGAACTTAAACAAAGTAACCGCCGAATCCATCCAAAGTATTAAAATATACTGTGCGGCAAAAGAGGCGCTTTTATATTACAAACTTACAAATATTGCAAACTTTGCCGTAGTTAGTCCGATGATGCTTCTGGAAGAGGCGAAACACGTGTCACAATTAGTATTGAACTCGGCATATTAAAATTGTATGGCTCTTTTACGGTATAATATTTGGGAAAATTTATTTTGGTATACTGGATTGACTTATTTTCAGATGGCATATTAATGTGCGTGATCAAGTTATATTGGATTCCAAGGTCTCATCTCACCGTGTCTTAATGCTTTTTAAGGCTTGTGAAAAGAGAAAAGTTTCACAACGTCGTAAGCATTAAGCAAAATATTTAACGCAGCCATTTTGTTGAATTGTCAATTGAGTTGCGACACCATCATCATCATCAGATGACGGCAGTGGCGGTCCAAGATTTTTCCATTACACAACATGTAAATAATAAAACATTTTTAGTACTTATTCGACATTGAAATTATTTAAATCAGGATTCGCTCATCACGACCATTATCAACTGTTACTGATTACACCAAGTATTGACAGTGAACATGTAAATTTATTTAAAATTTCAGAGTTTTCCAATATTTGATTCGTTTAAATTAGCGTTGCTGATGATTGTCCGAAGAGGTGAAACTATCAGTCAATAGTGAAACCCAGGGACAGCTCTTATAATGGTGCAATGGTGCACTGACCCACCATTTATCCAAAAATTTTACACCAGTTTGAAAACCTCCCCGCACTCGTCCTAGGTTGTTTGTCCACACTGTACCAGTTGATGAATTTAACAACGTGACGAATAAATACTGCTTTAATATTCTAAAAGATCCATAAAATAGAGAAGCGTAAATTAATAACACATACTAATTTCAATTCATGTCCGCTCCCAATGTGGAGCATATGACTCGGTGATTAAATTATGCTGCGCATTTGTTAGATTGGCCTGCTCAGCCTTTGAATTTTCCGGACAGCTAAGGGGAACTTTGGAATACATTATCTTTGATAATCTAAACATTTTAAACGTTGGGCTAAAAATATTAATACATATTGTGTATCATGTAAAAATTTATATATATTTTTAAAATTATTGTATTGATAATATGTACAGTTAATTATATTTCAGAGGACGCTCCTGACTTGGCTCGCGTCTTCATACCGAGCAGGCGGACGGGTGACACAGTTTTCTGGGGAGAGTTGCCTCACCTGCCGCCGTTACGTAACCACGAGCCATCATTTTAAGGCTGTGTTACGTAGCGAAATACATAAATGTAAACGCAAAATAAAAAGAAAATTTTTTAAATCGTAAAATGCCATCGATAAATCTCAATTTCACACACTGTTCGATTCGAGAAATCTTGTCGTGAAATTTTTAATAAAATATTTACGTGAAATAAAAAACATTTCATTTTACAACCATTACCAATGATGGCTTTTTTAGCCAATTTATTTTAAATATCACCAATATTCCATCATCCTTATATTTCTAATCTATTAATACTTACGAATTAACAGAATGCATATTCATAATTGAAATACCATTAGTTGCAGTTGGTGAAAATAAAACCGTATATATTAACAATCAGTGGCGGCTGGTGACGGGGTGTTGGGGGTAGCAAAGGAAGAATCAACTATTTTTCCGTACTACGGAAGAGAAACAGTTGGTATTGTGAACATCTGAATTGAAAGTCCATGCTATAGAACTGTTTTAAAATCCAATGAATAGGAAAGAACTCTTGCAAAAATGGTTGAATCTTCCTTTGCACCCCCCAACACCCCGTCACCAGCCGCCACTGTTAACAATCCTTGCCGTAGGTCAAGGATTAAAGGTAAATACTTCCTAGTAAGTGCTGGGTGTCTTTAAGTTTTATCCCGGCTTTCAATCTCTTTGTATCTCTCAGGGTTTCACAATCTTTTTCTGCGGAGGGAACCTATCATGAAATTTTAACAGATACTTTTAAGGTGTTCACTGTCAATACTTGGTGGAAAGGCATTATAATAAAAATAATAACACATTTTTAGTACTTTTTCCACATGTGACTTATTTCATCAGGACCGGTTACGCTCATGGCGAGCATTATCAACTGAGATCAGTTATTATTTTTATTTTAACACATACGTTTATTTCTCTGGGTAGGTAGCACACAAGTAAGTAATAAAATGAGGCACTCTTTTGGTATGTTTTTGGTTTTAAATCAAAGTCACTGATGAAATCAATAAAATTACTTACTTTCACAAATTTTTCATCATGATCAAAATAAGTTTAACTCAAATGCATTATTTATTTTAAGATAAATCTTTTTATAAAAAATACATTTTTCGTATAAAATCAGTTAAAAATACTGGCGATGAGCGAAACCGTTACTGATCCAAATACTTTTATCGTGGAATAAGTAAAAAATATAGTATTTTTTTTAGCATAGTGCATTATTCAAGGCGTGGAGGCGGAGTTGTCGCGGGGTTTTAGCCGGAGTCTATTTTTGCATATACTTTGTCAAATTTGGCTATTGGCCGGATTGGTTTGTTGATATATAATTAAATACACATATGTACATCGGAAATGCAGGAAAAAAACGTGACGAAATTAAACTTTTTTAAGTCGGAGTCAGAGTCGGTGTTTTTGGGAAATGCTGGAGTCGGAATCGTAATTTTTTCTCCGACTCCACAGCCCTAGCATTATCATTATCGACTGATCCGTTCATCGTAAATAGTACAAACAACATATTATAACAAGATTGTGCCTTTCCATCGTTAATTGACAATCAGCCCACCATAAAGTCGTAATTACGTCTCTGTCTCTGAATCATTAGCTTTCCCTCTTTATGTAAATTCGGAGTCGCTATCGGCAGGCTTTTGGACGACTCCACAATTCTGTTATTAGTTAACTTCTCCAGTCACTACATTTTCGCAATATAACCGCAAACGCGATATTGAATACATGGACGGCAACGCATTTAGATCTTTCCCATTCAGGTCGCATTTAAAATAATATTCGTTGAACGGCTCTGCGTAGCGCATTCATTTTTTCTCAGTTATTATTAAATCCGACAACAATGCATAAAAATATCAATGTTCCCCAGCGGGACAGGATGCTATGTACATAGAACTGTACTTAATATAATTATTTCTAATATTACAATTGCCGACTTCGACCATGTTCGCTATTGATTAGAAAGTCATTTCCTTCCTGCATTAGTACTTGGTATACAGACTGGCTCATAAAACTAACAACACTTACATCGTCGTATTTCATCATGAAAAAAAAACATTCCGGCAATACCAATTTTGAGTCAAATTAATAGCTATTTTTGTCCGCTTCCAACCTAGATTATATGAACAAGAGCAGTGATTTTCATGTGTGGCCACCAGAGGACTTGGCTGAAGCCACCAACAAATTCATAGAAAATATTGATTTTTAATTTTTAAAAATGTGGTTTTAGTTAAGTTAATTTGTCAACAAATACTCTGAAAATGAAATATTTCCCATGCAATTAATACGAACAGTAAATTGGGATAGAAAAGATATAACCAGGACATGACAAGCGGTTAACTAATGATCGAGGGTGTGGGAAGGAATTTAAGATACAGTGGTACCTCGAGAGTGTTAGTCCCTAACATATGAGATACAGCCGTCGAGCGAGCGAAGTTTTCCTTTTAAATAAGAGCAACATTTTAGATACGAGGATCGACCAGGTATCCGTGCGCGCTTTGCGTATGTGCGGAAGGGGTGCATATGAATGTATCGGTGACAAATTCTCATATGTATATCTGTGTTGGTATTTGGATTATACTTCGACTGTCAAACGCTATGGACCTACTTTACAAAACATACTTCGCTTCATCTCTTTCGCACAACCGACAAATCTCATAACTGAGACATAGATGGCGCTGGAACGGATTAATGACATTTCAAATAATTTCAATGGGAAAAATTGCTTTGACATACGAGCAAGGTTACGGAACGAATTAAATTCGTATCTCGAGGTACCACTGTACCTCGATTTTGTTTAATATGCCAGACTGGGATTCAAGCATATGAGCTCCGCAACCAAACCTTACTTCATATTGCTTTATTCATTCGACTCAAGAAAGCTCCATCGCTTATTACAAGCGGTGTTTAACAGCGTATAGCTGTTGATTATTTTCGTGATAAGCGAAACCGGTAAATACCTACTATAAAAATTGTGTTTTATTTATTTAATTTAAAAGCAAATGTCAGTCAAATGGCAAAAGCTTTATTGTTGATCAGTAGTATATTTTATTTCTGATGGCGCGAAGTGTGATGTAATTTAAAAAATGTAAGCACCTACATTCATATTTCTAGTTCACGCTGTATTTATTATTCATGTTAGCTTGAGCAAGATAAAGCCATGTGAATATTTCACTTTCATAAAATTGTGGACAATAAATTACAAATTCAGCTATAATTTCTGTCACTGTTATTCATAATAGTGTATTTACGACATATTTCATTCTGGCTTAAGTCCAATTAACTGTAACTATATAAATTATTTTAGACTTTATAGAATATAATCTTATATATAAAACCGAAACGGCGTATGCCTGTGGGTCTGTAATTCCCTTTTGCATTGTTGGTCATTAAGTTGCCATAAAAACGAATAATTACACAGAATTTTTATCGGCGAAGACATTTAGTCAAAATGTAATAAATTAGTCTTCTACTGAACTTTTCCCGGCTTTTATTATTAATAATAATGTTCTCTTTGACAGCAAATTAGATTTTTTCCTTGAATTTGGACATTTTAATGGGCGAAAATGGGCCTGTCAATATATGAAAGGGGCTGTGAAATGTCAATGCCAGTTTGAAATGTTCATTTTAATTGACCTAGACTTTTGAATTTTGAAAAAACTTGTTTCAACTTGGCCCGTCTGAATTTACGCGCCGAGGTGAACATAACCCCAAACTGGTCCGAGCGAAGCCGGGTAGCAATACTAGTATTTTATAAAACAATAACTTATCGTGACTTTTTGTATTATAATGTTTTTAAGAACACAATGGATTATATTATACTAAAAGTCAATATAAATTAATATTGCTTTAAATTATGTTTATTTATTACTATTCAATTATGTATGTCCCTTTTATGTTTTTGACGCTATATATAATACTTCGAGTCACTAAAGGCCTGAAATGTCCCGTTCCATTTAAATTTAACTCATTTTGAATCTGAAAATTGTCATTGTCATCTGAAAAGTTTCACCTAGTTTCGACAGTTACCGCTGAGCGCTGACGTTAGCGCAGAGATACTCAGATATAATATTTCGAATGTTGTTTTTTCTTAGATTTGTTTATTACTTGCGTACTAAATATCGATGATTTAAACAAGGGCTGTGGAGTCGTTAGAAAAACAAGACTCCGACTCAAGCATTGACCAAAAACACGACTACAACTCTGACTCTAGAAAAAGTTTAATTTTATCATTTTTTATTCCTACCATTCCTGTTTATGTGTATTAAATGAAATATCAAACAACCAATCCGGCCAATAGCCAAATTTTACATAATTGTATGCATAAATAAAAAGTTCAAAATTTCCGACTAGGAGTACGACTCCGGCCAAAACCCAGCGACGACTTCGACCAAAAAAGCGCGACTCCACATCCCTGCTTTAAATCATAGACGAGAAATGAAAATATTATGGAATGTATAGGAATTACCTGACCAAAAAGACCCTTTAAAATTACCGGCCTTACAAAGTGGGGAAAAACCTTGATAATCGCTTTGACATAAAACTGAGAGTTTTCTATAGGAATCACAATGTTTGGATGGGAATCAAACATCCTAGATATCTACGATATCGATTTTTTTGAATCCGAAGACACCGAAAAGAAATAACGTCAAGATCAGCTTTGAATAGTCAGCGAAAAAACCAACAAAAATATGCATTATATAAAATCCATTTTTTAAATATATATTCGCCTATTGGACTGGACGTTTATTTACATAAATAAGACATTGTCAATATTCCACCATATAACAAGCGAGAGTTGTTAATTTCAACTTATAACTTACATGAAACAAGTTAATCAAGTTTTCCTGTTTATTTCACTATTATTTACAGCTGTTTATTCAGATATAGTTTATCGCGTATATCAGAATAATATTGTGGTTTGACGGTATTAATTATTATTGTGCTGTGAGATTTATAAATATGTAACACTTTCAATCACAATGCCTTTAGAATACAGCCATTCATAAATCCTTTGTGTTAAATTTCTAATAAGTAATTTCTAAAAAACTTTCCATGAAAAGATGTGCTGTAGCTGCAGATATTAAAATGTGGAGCCGGGTGGATACGCTTGTGGTATTTTATAGCTTTTGTTCGATGGGTCGCAAAACAGTCTTGTTATTTACGGTTGACCTCAATATTCTTCAAAACCTCATGATTTTTTTAAAGTTATAGAGCACACACATACACCTAAAATCCCAAATATATATGTTACCTTTTCCAAGCTAAAAGGGCATAAGTGACAAATCGTTAATTTTCAGGAGAAGCAAAAATAGTGAAAAAATATTGTGGCAATTCGTATGATTACCACTTCTTTCCATGTATTGGAGTTTCGGTTTTGAGAACCTAGCCTCATATTTTACTCAGAATCATCACCAAAATGTCACCGGCGCCTTTTTGGCTTGGAAAAGACGATGCTATTCATTTTTCAACATTTGTGATTATTGATTGAATTTGGCATTTACTCGGAACTTGGCTAAACTCCATTATAACACAGTGAAAACAATTATAAATAAATCAACTTAATACAATATTAATTTACGTTTATTCCCACTCAACAAAAACTCATATAAGCTTTCACTTCGAGAAATACATAAAATCAATTTGTTACATTTAATAATTTACCATTTAGATTATAAAATTAGGATGTCAGAACAGAAGAGAAGATCTATTGCGTCCCCTATCTTCACCAGTAAAGATAAATAAATGTATGTTTAAACACAATTCTGGCGATGGCGTAAGCTGAAATAACTATCAACTATATATCATATAGCTTCTGTTGAACTATATGACATTGCTATTTTTTCACCGTTGTCATTTGTGATTATTTTAGATCGTAGATTTCGAGTTATATTAAAGATTCTATGTGTCTGCCCGATATTTTAAGCATGGCAGTTGTCACATGAATGATTATAAATACCGCGACAACTCAAAGCAATACATATTGTATCTTTGCCATTTAGTGACGATGTCTTCTCTAAATTATTATTGACATAATAAAATGCTAGATGAGTTTTTTTGAAATAGACATTTTTGTGCGATACAATTTTTGTCACACATTCACCGTTTACTTATTTGTCGAATGGCACTTGAAATCGTTATTGCGTTGTATTATATCAACAAAACACAACATGAAACTAAAAGTTTGACAGATAAAAATTACCGCCCACTGATATTAGCTCTCACTCGATGTCATTATATCGGCCATGTTTTTCTGAATGCATTAAAATACTATCGTTTGTTATTGTCTCATTCTAAATTTAAAAAATAGTGTGCGTAAAGCAAACAATTTGAATTATCACAATATTGCACATTGATTACGAGCGCATTATTATATTTAAACAATAAAAATATGGTTTGTTTTGACTGCTTTCATATTTTACATGGTCACTTTTAACCAGGGCTGCGGAGTCGAAAATTTTGAAAAGTTTGAACTTTTTATTTTTGCATTTAATATGTCAAATTGAGCTTTTGACCGCATTGATAGGGTTGATATTTTATTGAATACACATAAATAGGGAATTTAGGGAAAACAGTGACGATATTAAGCTTTTTTTAGTCGGAGTCGGAGTCGTGGTTTTGGTAAATGCTGGAGTCGGACTCCACAGCCCTGCTTTTAACTTCTCTGACTTAATTAAGAATCTTAGAACTACCAACAAGTCAAACTTAATAAAAAATTTTACGTTGTCATATTTCCTATACCCTCTCCTCATTGATAAAAAAAATGTAACTGCAGTAAGTACACTTCAACCCTTAGGGCGTCTATGATTTTTAAACTGCTTTCAAATAGTACTCATGATCAGAAAAAGAACTGCAGTCCCGGCCGTGTATTTCATGTCCGGGATTAGACAGATCGTTACCTTACTTTGAAAAGGTTCTAATTTTCATTTTGGCCTAAAATGACGGTCGAAAAAGATTTTATTTACCGCATTCTTTCATATGAATCTCAGAATTATCTATGGTTGAATTACGGAGCTCATCTGAACAATTTTTATAATATACTAGCTGTACCCTGCGCGCGTTGCTACGCCAGCAACTAAAATAAATTTGAAGGAAAGACATTACACAAATATTCAATTCAATTTGAGTCAATTTGAGTGTACGCCAGAAAGTTTCGCGGAAGTGTACTCGAGAAATTGGTAAAAAATCGATATCAATTTTTGGGGGGAAGGGGGTTGTTTGGCGGGGTGGGGTTTGGGGAGCGTATGGGGGGGGTATGCTTCGAAGAAGTGAACTCGAAAATTCTTAAAGTTTAAAAAAAAAAATTGGGGGGGGGGAGTTTGGGGGGTGGTTGGGGGGAGAGGTTGGTAGGCCAGAAACCATCGCGGGGGTGCACGCAATAAATTTGTAAAGATTTACATCGATCGGTCGAGCGGTTTAGTAGTCCATAGCGGACATACATACAGACATTCATTTTTATATATATATATATAGATTTATTTGATAAAGATCTAAGATTGTCACCATTATTTCGATCATTAGTTCGATATGATCATTACTTGAAAAAACGTGCTTAAAATGTTTTTTTTAGGGCCGCTAGTTTGGGAAGCACTGATATAAACTATCCATGATTTGCCTTTCGACATCTTCATGCATTTCTGGTGCATGAATGAACTCGAACTTTTCATCAACATCTCGTGGAAACTCGAATTGAATGCTGTGCATTTTACTTTTCTTGTTTACTCAGTGAATAAATACATAATTATCGAAATATTCGTTTTCAAAACAAAACAAGACCCTGAAAGTTTCCCTACTCTCGAAAACACCTCGAGATAAAGAATTGTTTTTTTAATGATTATTGTCACACCGCTCCGTGTCACACATAAAACTTGCTTAGCCAATTTTATTGTCTAAATTAAAAAACTTCGTTTTCGTGTTTTTTTTTTCATTCACGCGTCTCATCTAAATCCGGGATCCAGTTTCTAACTTTATTGTCGATTTTGAAAACACGTAAATATTTTTTTTTTCAAAATGCCGATATAACACAACCTTGTGCCGGGCCGGGTCCATGCCGTAAATTATCTTAATTGTGCGATTTTAATAATAACCGAAATACCGATTACCTTTTTGTCGAAAACAAAAATTCTTCTCGGTTAACCTTTCCCTTACGGTACTAAAAAAAATGTTTACTTTGGTGATGTGTGATGACATATCGATGTGAAGATGGTGTTTTTATAATGATTTGAAGCATATATATAACGGAAATTATTAATAATGAAAAAAGTGGCTTCAACCAATTCAATTTGAAATCGAAATGTAGTATAATTTCATGAGATCATGAAAAACGTCAGCGAATGATCGAATAATCCAACTCAAACGAATTTCCTAGAGTTTTTGAACTGCTCATATCACATTTCATCGAGTGAGTGTGCGCGTGTCATTTTCACGACGCGACACGGGAATGAGCCACCCTTTCTCCCATGTTGGATATCGTATGTGATCAAACGTACGGACAGAAAATGAGTCTATACACTTGTATTGATGTGAATTTAGTGTGAAAATGAGTGTTTTTCGAAAACGTTACATTGTTTCCAAAATTGAATTAGGAATTAGGTAAGTGGCGTCGGGCTTTTTTGGCCAGAGTCGGAGTCGTACTCGGAGTCGGAAATTTTGAAAAATTTAAACTTTTTATTTTTGCCTATAATATGTCAAATTTGGCTATTAACCGGATTGGTTGTTTGATATATGATTAAATACATATAAATAGGAAAGGTAGGAAAAAAACGTATCGAAATTAAACCTTTATTAGTCGGAGTCGTGCTTTTGATTAATGATGGAGTCGAAGTCGATTTTTTTAACGACTCCACAGCCCTGGTATTAACTACACACCTTCGTAAAGGAACAGTTAATAATATAACCGCTTGCGGACCATTTTTTGATTTTTTCCCCGCGAAACTGGCGACTGGAACCTGTTTACGACTGCGATGCAGGGAACACATAAATTTTTATCGCCCCAACCGGGCCGGAGGCAGTCGCAGCATCGCGCCGTGTTTTTGTTTTGTTTTGTTTTTTTTCGTTTCAGTGGGCTCGCGATTTTGCGAATGCTTCAAAATTCACCAGACTCAAACGCGTCAACAGAGGACCACGTTGTTCACGAGTTCCAGGAACTTCGAATAGTGATATTTTGTCTTATTATTTATTCCAAGAATAAATATTATCGCTATATTTCTGTAATGCCAATTGATTCCCGAGAAGCTATGAATAAATACTGCGATCTTATTGAGAATTTCGACTGAAGGTGCTTGATAGAATTTGAATCAGTGCTGTGGAGTCGGAGTTGGAGTCGTGGAGTCGGGGCTTTTCGTCCGGAGTCGTCGCGGCGTTTTGGCCGGAGTCGTAAATTTTAAAAAGTCGGAGTTGTAGTCGTGTTTTTGGGAAATGCTTCAGTCGGAGTCGTTATTTATTTTAACGACTCCACCCTGCTACTAACAAATCTGGCTGATGTGTCGTTATTTTTCCCCTTCTTATCTGGATATTCCCATATCACGTTAAGTTTATCATACATCGACATCAGTATCTCTTAAATCGCCAATTTGCTTTTGGAAAGAATTTCATCACGGTTGAGTAAACTTAATGTGTGTTAAAATTAAGTTAAACTTAATTTTGTAATTATTTCGAAATTATGACACGCATGAAAATTTTTAAAACTCGCCACAGCAATTCTTACAACATTTGTGACAAAATTTATTATAAATGACTGTGGTTACAATATACTCGCTTACACCATGAAATTGATGAACGTAGTGATCTTGAGAAAAGATCAATTTCAAAATAAAGTAAAGTTAGGACGACCTTCTTTTAAGAACCTTTCTGTGGGTCATAAAATTTAAATTAATTTATTCATACTTCTCATCCTCATAGATGAACTATGAAACGATTTACGAAATCATACTATCATAAATTGTATGAAATTAAAATTATTATATATTATGTCCATTAATTGTTGTTGGATTTCTTAGGTTATGTTCCATTGCATTATTTTATAGCTATGATAAAAAAATATCTCTTGCAAGTTTTTCAGACGAAGTTTGTAATAAGTAGAGACACATGTTTTTAGCACTTTGCAATATATGCGAAATAGATGCTAAAATTCGGAATAGATGCTAATAAATGCGAATTTCATAAAATATGCAAATATATGCTAAAATCACAAATAATTGCGAAATTTGCTTGTTTTTTAAAAGAAATTTTACTATCCTACTTATAATATGATAGATTTTGCATACATATCGTATATGGACATACTTTGCATCGTTATGTTCATATTTTTATACCGGCAACATTGCCCATAACGCGCATTGTCGTTGCATGTACGTCAGGTTGATCTCGTTTTTGACGTTGTTTTCGTCTGACATTTTGATTCCATCTGTATTATTAAGTTTATCCATTGGTAAGTACATATAATATTTATTAATTATTTCGAATTATTTGCTTATTTTTAAAATAAAATATATATATATTTTTTTAGTCTTTAAAAATCATGGCGCGTACAAAAATAACTACATACGCGATATACGCGAAAGAGCAAATGCATTCAAAGCCTTCTACAAGAATAGAATAAACAAACAATGTAATTTACCCTTTTATGTATAATTGTTAATATTTTATATTAATAAATTGTTAAAATGAATTGTAATTGATAATTATTTGATATTTGTGTTTTATAAAAATAGATGCTAAATAGATGCTAAAATCCGAAAATCTAGAATTTCATTTATAATGCTACAAAATGCGTAAATTGAAAAAAATAGATGCTAAAAATACGGGTCTCTAGTAATAACTAGCACCATTTTAATTAACCATTTTTAAATTGTTAATAAGCTGGATATTCTTGGTGGAAAGGTTTTTAATTTGAAAAAAATAAAGCGCAATGTGTTTTTTAAATGGCAGGACCGGTTTCGCTGTTGGTGGGGATTATCGAGCTATTTTCAGTAAATATACCAGGGCTGTGGAGTCGGTGAAAAAAAGTCCGACTCCGACTACGACTCCAGCATTTACCAAAATCACGACTCCGACTCCAACATTGACCAAAAACATGACTCCGACTCCGACCAAAAAAAGTTCAATATCGTCACTTTTTTCCCCTAATTTTCCTATTTATGTGTATTCAATGAAATATCAACCCTATCAATGCGACCAAAAGCCAAATTTGACATATAAAATGCAAAAATAAAAAGTTCAAACTTTTAAAAATTTCCGACTCCGAGTACGACTCCGGCCAAATCGCCGCGATGACTCCGACTCCAGCCAAAAAGCTTCGACTCCACGACCCCGACTCCGACTCCACAGTCCTGAAATATACATGTAATGAATACAAACAATGTGACTCGGTGAAAATGTATTTCAGTGCAACAAAAAATTTTAAGATATTTAATTGATAATTATTTTCTATGTACATATTTATATGTTCCATTATTCTATAGTTTTGACGAGGGCGAAAGCCGAAAAAGCTATCAACAATAAATATTATGATTTTTGTATAACTATAATACAATGCTATTTTTTCACCGTGTTATAATGGAGTTCTGCCAAGTAAATGCCAATTGAATCAATACAAACAATGTTTTTATTTATTTAAAAATAGTTAATATTACATATTAATTTTAGCTGTCAGGTTTTTGACATTATTTGTGTGTAAAACATTGTAAGATTGATTCTATTTACGTAATTTTCAATTTCATTTTTTTTAATTTTAATAATTCATGGCGCATCGACCGAATAGAAAAGATTTGAAACACATAATTAATATTAATTAGTTATTATTTGGAATATTTTCTGTACTATTACGGTCTAATATAGCTCAATAATGATTTGTGTAATCAGCATTTTTAAAATGAAAAAATTGACTCAACTTAACATAAAATGCTACATGTAAAAATCTTGAATTCACCAATGTTTACGGAGTGCACAGATTCGTGGGTTTGCTAATTGGCCATCAATTACGAAATAACGTGTTAATTATCAAAGTAAACAAAGTGTACATTGTATTAAAAAACGTTAAACAAAATATTTAAAATAATGACTAAAACAAACTGGCAGAGATCAATCAAACATAATTTTAGCCGTTGAAAAACACGTAAGATTAGCTTTATGATCGAATTTGTAATTAAAACGTTAAGGAATAAAACAATGCATTCGATTATTTTAGATTATATTGTTTGATTTGCCTAATAGCGTATATGATTTTGTAGTTATTTCGTAGTGGCTCAATCTGAAAACCGGAATAGCAAACCCTAAATCGAATACATCTTGCAAGAAGGTTGAGATGCTACATTTTGATGATGGTGGCTTTATCTTTGGAGATGAGACTTTTAACTATTATTTATATCGAACTAATCAGCGTCTAGGTAAAAAAAAACCAGGTAGCCGATATCGGTGAGACGTTTTTAAACATTGCTTGTTACACATAGTGAGTTTGTAGGGGCGTGGCTTTATCAAAAGCTTCTCAAACATTACAGATGAGACGTCAAATTAATTAATACTATTTAACATACCATAAGCTTCCTCTACTGCGGCTTTTCTTCAGTAATTTCGGGTTTTAGACGCTCCGCATGGAAAATCACTGACAGGTATGCTGCCTACTTCAAATTTGAATCGTTTGAATTCAGGACTTCATACGGTTTGTCACCAACGATCAGAATTTGGCCTTTCAGTTTATTCAGGTATTTCAAGTACATAAATGAACTTGCACCGATCTGCAGACACTATTTCGTATCGATTATATATTGGAATAATAGAACGATCTCTTAGCTTAAAAGTTATTGATAGCAACTTGGATTGATAAGCGTTTTTTTTTTATATAAATGAGGTTCAGTGAAATGGATGGAATTAAATGTGATATCGTTAAGAAACGCCTCCGAATTCCAAGTCTAATTGTTTGAATTTATAATCTGTGATAATGAATGATATTTCTAGTGAATTCAATTTTGATATAGTTATTCCATCAAGAACATTCTGTTGAAATAATTAATTATGCTATCGACGTTGAAAAGGGCGAAGCATTAACCCGTCAATCACAATGAGTGCCTGCTATGCTTTTAACCATATCCAATATCCATATACTAATTTGTATTTAAAATTAAAAATATTGAAAATGTTCTTATCCCACTGTTGTGTTGCCAGGCTGTGACATGTGGTTCGCCACTTCGAGAAGCATAATACAGTCCGCATTACAATGTCAAAAATGTGATACCGCCAACACCAATACAATATTTATGTCAGTGTGTTCATCAATTGTAAATAAAAGTGGATGTGTTCATAAACTTCCGCGTATTTTGAACAAACGTTACGATTCATATCTGACCTCACGATGTTTTGATCAATACTAGTAAGAAACTGTCTAATCTATTACCATTGATACCGCAAAATTCTTATCGAGGCCGTTTACGAGAACGCAGGTAAACAAGAATTATTTATTATTGCCAGATCTGGCTAGCCGGTGGGCGATGCAATTGGGTGACTCATCTTTTCGTATGAAAGTTTAGAAACCACTGGCGGCTGCATACACCGCCATAAACTCGTGGCTAGGCACTTAGCACTGCTGATGCGGCGGTCAAACTGGTTCCACCGCATCTTGGTTTTTTGGTTTCACTTTTGTTTTGGCGCATTCTGTATCTGTATACATTATTATTGTTGTATCACCGTGTGCCAGGTCGAGATGCTGCCGGAATCATTGGAAACTATTTATATACACCAGACGTGATTCGTTAGCGAACGGGCGAATCAAAATGACCTAATCATAAAAAAAAACATCGCGAATCAATATTGCTTCTCACACTATGTCAGTCGAAGACAGAGTAAAAAAAAAACAAATGACTCGAAAAGAATCAATCAAAATCAAGTCGAATCGATTAGAGATAAGGGTTTAAAAGACTAACAGTCAAAGCCCATAAAAATAATAACTGAACTTTCGTCAGGAAGAATCTTTGTAACACTTCGCAGGGATTTATCTCAGGCCTGTGAAGTCGTTATAAAAATTCGACGCTGATACCGACTACAACTAAAAAATAAATAATTTCGTCCCGTCCCTACCTTTCCTATTTATGTGTATTCAATTAAATATCAACCAACCAATCCGGCCAATAGCCAAATTTGACATATATTATACATAATATACAAAAATAAAAAGTTCAAACTTTTCAAAATTTCCAACTCGAGTACGACTCTGGCCAAAACACAGCAACGACCCCGTGTCCACGACTCCGACTCCACAGCCCTGATTTAAATACATAGTGCCAAAACCTCTCATAGGTTTTATTAATATGGTAAATCTACTCGTATGTTTATTTGTTAGAACCAGAATACTTCGGTATTATTCGCAGTGTTATTTCATTTAAAATCATTTTTTATTTATTATTATTGTTATATCTTAGAATTTTGTACATTTTGTCATGTTGTAATACAAAAGTTTTCTGAATATTTTAAACTATTGTTATCACCATTTTAAACTATTGTTATCAGCAAAATTAAAATTATACCATTAGCGTTAGAAACACAATAATTATGTTATCTGAAACCAGAAGTTGTGGTTTTGAACTGTTCAAGATAAACCATCGTCTACTTCAACCAAATTGTACATAATGAATCAATTATTCCATACTTTTTTTCAATTTACATTTTTTTATCTCGCTATTGCCACATTGGTCTTTGTGTGAGCGTTCTGATAAATAAAACCAAAATAAACCACCCTTTGTTCTAAGAGGATGCCACAGATTCTCAATTAGGCAAGGTTGATTTATCACTGTTTAGAGCAGGGGTCACCAGACTTTTTGAGAAACGGGCCGGATTGAATTTTTTTTAAACTTGGCGGGCCGGATGACCAATAAATTCGTGTCCAATCCTAATAGAATAATAATTTATATGTTCACATATAATAATGTAATTTAAAATGGAAAATATTTATTATATTTTATGGGTTCATACGTTGTCGTATCTTATACGATACCAATTGATGAATTGAAATAAATAGTTGGGAATTCACAACCAAATCATTAAATTAAAAAAATATCTTATTCTAATAATTTATTTTCAAAAATCGAGATTTATCTTCGACAAAGATCGACTTGGTTAATTTTGTTGCTTTGTACTGTGCGGACACAATACATTTTGTAATTTGATTCAATCTTCTTGCATTTTTGTCGCAGCCCTCCACGCGGGATACTTTGCACATTCGGCTCACACTGGTCTCACAATCAAACGTTAAGACCGAAAAGGTTGATCCTACGAATTTAAAATGAAATCATCTAAAATTCTTGAATTCAGAAATCAACGACGACGGATGGCGTTTTATACAATTTCGTTTTTGATAAATGTACATTTTTTTCATTTGCATAAAGATTTGATTCCTACCTTTTACGCGCCATGGTTTTGTACCCTAATTCAGGGCTGTGGTGTCGGAATCGGAGTCGGAAATTTTGAAAAGTTTCAACGTTTTTATTTTTACATTTAATACATTGATAGGGTTGATATTTAATTGAATACACATAAATAGGAAATTTAGGGAAAAAAGTGACGATATTAAGCTTTTTTTAGTCGGAGTCGTGTTTTTGGTCAATGTGGGAGTCGGAGTCGTAGTTTTGGTAAATGCTGGAGTCGGAGTCGGACTTTTTTTTCCCGACTCCACAGCCCTGCATTAGATAGTGAAATATAAATCAGACTTTGCTTTTAATTCAAATATAGTCAGTTGTTAGTTAAATATAATGTGCAAACTATAAATTTTTTAAAGCTGTAAGGATATATCCTAAATGGTAATGTTACTGAATACCTAAATATTATATTATACATACATAAATTCAAGTAGACTTATAAAAGAGGACTTATCAAGTTGCCAAACTGGATTTGTGTTACCAGATGCGACGTTGCATTCTCGGTACATTGTCATGCATTTATTTTTCAGATGAGTATGCAACTTAGAAGCGTAATGTCAAAATGGCAACATCGCAACGCGGGAGGATAAAATCTTGAAATCACATCACTTCGGTGCGGGATGAATCCCTTTTCAACTCCCTATTATTTAAGTTTTTTTTGTTATGTTCACAGTTTTTATAAAAAACACATCTTACTTTGGCATAGCACATTGAAATTGTTAATAATTATCACACTTGGATCGATCATTGTTTGGTTGGAGTTATCGGAGAATGAAAAATGCAACAGATTCAATTCTAGCATACAGTAAAATCTCGGATTATCTGGCCATCCTGAGAATAATGAAAAATCCAGATAATTTCACTTCAATATTAAACTATTTTGTATTGAGAAATTCAATAATTGATTTCAGCTTAAAACTGGCTGTTCATTGTGAAGCTGCAAAATCGCGAATTTTTTTAAGACAGTTATTTTTTAGTTCAGTAAGACATTAGTTTTTTTGAGTTGTATTCAACTTACACAGGCTTTCAAAACAATTTACGATGGCTGTGTGGGTCCAATATTCTCCAACTAGAAAATATCCTCGTCTTTAATTAAATTTTGAAATGCAGGCATAAATGTTAACGCTCGGTGACATCTTCTCTTTGCTCCTGCGATGTCTTCTATTTCCCTTTATATTGCGTTATCGGAACTAACTAATGGTCTTTTAAGTCAAAAGTAGACGCAACTCCCCTCGTGAAAGATAGCCAACGCTTAACATTTGTTCTCATCAGGGCTGTGGAGTCGGAGTCGGAGTTTTTGTCTGGAGTCGGAATCGGAGTCAGAGTCGTCGCGGCGTTTTGCCGGAGTCGTACTCGGAGTTGGAAATTTTGAAAAGTTTGAACTTCTTAGTTTTGCATTTAATATGTCAAATTTGGCTTTTGGCCGCATTGATAGAGTTGATATATAATTGAATACACATGAATAGGAAAATTAGGGGAAAAAGTGACGATATTAACCTTTTTTTAGTCTGAGTCGGAGTCGGATTTTTTTTACCGATTCCATAGCCCTGGTTCTCATTTTGAACAATCCATATAGTCGATGTCTCCTGTCATATTAATATTTTGTTTACTGCATCCGAAATGCAACAATAAAACAGAAAAATGCAGGCTTGCGCGTTCGCATTTCATTTTTGATTTTAGAAAACTGTGAATCCTACATATAAAATAAGCATATATTTAGATAATTATGCTCCATCAATAAATTAGTAGATTATAAAATAATCTAAAATACATATAGTGGTCAAAATACAAAACATAAACACAACTTTTTACTGGCAAATATTCTTTTGTGTTTATGGTATGGCCAGAGACAAACTTAGAATTTGAGCTTGTGTCATTTTTGTATAGGTTTTGTATAATTTTAATTAATTTCGTTAAAACTTCTGTTCTCTCTCGAAAACTAAAAAATCGAGAAACGTTTTCAAATTAATCACCCATTTAATATATTTGGTCAGTATTATCCGAGAGGAGGAACACTGGTGACTGTCAAACATGCACGGAGAAATTCCATAAATGGGTTATACTTTTTCATAATGAAATTAATTGCGAATCGATGACGGTTTATATCACCTTTATTTTTAAATATTTTAGATGGATTCGGTTCTAACTTTTTGCAAGTTTATGTGACGTCAGCCGATCTCACTAAAATTATATAATTAATATTATGTTTGTTAATGTCAGTTTCTCAATCAGCATTGAAATTCGTGATCGTAACACTGTGAAGAGATCACGCCGCATGATATCTTCGGAGTCGGTTTATTTTTTTACCCAACCCTTCTTCGATATCTTCAAACAAAGTCATGGAAAATAAAAATAATAAACAATAAATGCATTAGACATGGCTACGATACGAGAATAGATCTTTCCGGGAGATCGTTTAAAACTTTATGCACTATCGTAATATATTATTAAACAACCATCGTTAAAAATATTATTTTAATATGTTATCAAGATACACAAATAAACAACGCAATAGGTGCGCAGTTCCAGCATTATTTATGTATTTGTTTTGTATATTTTTTTATGTAATAGAGAAATGTTATCGTGCTATTATTTCATCAGCTGTTTTGCACATTTCAATTGAATTCAAAAATGTTTTTGTGACATATCTGAATTTTTCGTCAACATTCTTCAGTGATGCAATTACAAAAACGCATCTATTTAATAGGCCAGTATTTCTGCACGAAAAGCGCCACAAAAATCATCGCAGCTCGGCCATTTTTGGAAGTAAAAATTCGCAACATCCACCGATTCTTTTGATTTTTGGAAACGGTTTGTAGACAGAAAAATACTTACCGAGTAGAGATCAGCCATTATAAAAATACGATGGAACTGGCATTGATATGTGCTTCGGATGACTCGTAGGAGGCCGAATCAGCCTGATCAGGACTGAAGTAATCCTTCAGGTGAGTGGCACAATCAAAATTTTTGCATTTGACATATAATTCAAGATGGCTACCAAAAGTGTTCCCTATTAATTAATTGCTGATTTGTGGAAGTAATTCAAATTTGGAAACAAATCTTTATTTATAAATTACGAGATACTCAAGAGTATTTTTCAAAATATTGAGTACGTGAAAAATGGACGAGTATTCGATACTCTAATTGGAGTCTCTAATCCCAAGTGCTTCATCCGCCACTGCACTGTTGGCATGATTTTTCATTTTGAAACTCTATTCTCTTCATAACATTCTAGTTAATATATTGCATGTTGCACAACTTTATGAGACGCGATGGACTGACCGCCAATTTCCGTAATCAGATATCGTGTTTTTTTCATACCATCGACAACAGCTGATTAGTTTGCAATCCCATCTCCTGTGTTGCATAACAGTGTGGTTTATTGCTTCTTTTTAATTACCTGTTCGGGCAGCTTTCATTGGATATGAGCTTCTCAATTTTTATTGTGCTTGATCCCAGACAGAGTCATTTTCACTTATTCACATTCTTTCATCGTGGTATCAATTCTGATACGCTCAAATTATCATAGATTATAATTTGTATATATTATTTATAGCAAAGAATGCGTATGTTGATGTTTTGTCGTTTCAGTTCACAATGATTCTGCATTGTCATTCATAATTATTCGAATCTCAGTATAGACACGTTCATACATCCACGTTCAGTGTCCACTGTCAATACTAGGTCATATAGCATTGTATTAAAAAACACATCTTTTGTACTTATTTCACATTAGATTTACAAGGATCTTATAAATCTTATGTGGAATAAGCAGGGCTTTGGAGTTGGTAAAAAAAATACGACTCCGACTCCAGCATTTACCAAAAACACGACTCCGACTAAAAAAAGTTTAATTTCGTCACGTTTTTTTTCTACCTGTCATATTTATGTGTATTCAATTACATATCAACCAACCAATCCTGCCAATAGCCTAATTTGACATATTATATGTAAAAATAAAAAGTTCTTTCAATCTTTTCAAAATTTCCGACTCCGACCAAAACGCCGCGCCGACTCCGACTTCGGCCAAAAAACCACGACTCCGTCTCCACAGGCCTGGGAATAAGTACAAAAGATTTATTGATGTTTAATTCTCTCCTACCAATCGATCCCAAAAGCCGATAAAGCGAGAGAGATAAGCCAACCACATTATTCATGTCCGACGCCAGTCTCTAAAAAAAAGAGGTTGTTAGACTGTCAGGCTCTGTAGTTCTGTTGACATAATCTTCGTTGGGAGTATTGATTCTCGACGACGGAAGCAGATTTTCAATCAAGAATGTTTCCAGAAGAAATCTTTTCACTAAGAGCCCGAGCGATCAGGTGGGCCTGGGTACAAGTCCCGGCAAGACCTTTTTTTCAATTGGTAAAATGAGTACTTGGACATCAGTGTTAGTCATTTTTCATCGAGTTGTTCTTTACTGTTTCATAAAATTTCTCATAAAGCATATCTCGTTGAATTTTTTTAACATGAATTTCATGTTAAAAAAAATATTTGACGCATCGGCATTACCTGTAATGATAAAAAAAATATATATAAGAAAATGAAGCACACCGTCATCAGCGTATGTGATACGTTAGTCGTAGGCAGGAGGCGGGTTAATTAAAAAGATAGGTTAATAATAAAATAGTGCGGCACACAAGTTTAGCATTGCAGTTGTATCATCGTAATATTAGCGGTGTTGCAAAGATTTTACTATACGGATAGAAGAGCGTTTTCGCTTTTACCCAATACGAGCACCTGGAGCATTACTAATTTCAAAATAACTAATTACCCGGTAGCTATGTTTGAAACACTCTGACTCCGCAATGTCTGTACCGCTAACAATTCTTCGACGGCTTAAATTAAATAATCAATATTTAAAACATTAAGTATTGAACGGATACTTTAGAAGATTTCGAAATTGATAAGTCCAACCAATAGTATGTCGATTCTTCACTAGAGTCAATATACTCGTCTAACACTCTCAACGGGCTCTCAGTATACGGATTATACACAGGATACTCTGTATCAAACTGATTTCAGTGGCTGAGCTAGTCACTCCAATTTAATTTATTATTTTATTTTATTTTTTCAAGCACCACTAGTGGATGGTTCAATCTGCAGTCCCGTGCAGATCCTCTCGGGCCATGAATTTAAGACGTAAACTCCTTTTTCTTTGTCGATAGCGTTGTGAAAGGCGGTCATGAAACATTGACTGCATATACACAACGGGTGGTGGTGGGAAAAACCAACTTGTTATGTCGGGTTCGTGGCTTCGGTTAAAGAGCGCGCGGGCTCGAGTCCCAGTCTGGGGCAGTTTCATTTTCTAATCGAATTATCGAGATACATGGATGTCTGTGTCTTCTAAACTACTCCTCCCCCACAACTAAAATGTACAATCATGTAGCAATATATTAATTTGTAACACCACACAAGAAACCTCAACGCCCATCGCGCAAACTTGGGTTGTCCATTTACATTCGACGACCGTTGCCAAAGATGATTACTACTCGTCCAGTGTTCACTTCTCTTCTGGTCAATTCACTCTTGCTGTTTTACATCAGTGATGCACAACCTTTATGGCAGAAGGGACAGATAATCAATTCTCAGATAGTTCGAAGGTAGCATCGGTATGATTAAATTATCGATTTTTTTGTTGTTTATTCTTCCATCGTCCGTAAAAAAATCTGAAAGAAATGGGTGATGGATGCTTGTGGGCCGCATGAAATGTCATTGATGGCCGCAGGCTGTGCATCACTATTTTACGTCAGATTTACTTTTTTTTTAGATTTTCGACTGAAGCTTCTTGATGGAATTCAATATCAAATTTTAATCGTTTTAATTTTATACTTTTTCATGAGTTTTGTCGCTTACGACCCGGGTTACGCCTTTCAGCATTTCACTGTTTCTGTACGATCATACACGAAAACATTAAGTACACCATAATGATGAATTTTGTCTTTATTATAATAGAAACTTGAATAAGCATTTTTTTCAAACGATTTATGTATTTTTGTGATCTCTACATATATCCTTACTCACCTCAATCCTTAACACATTTAATGCTAGACCTGTGTTTTATTACGCTGTGGAACACGCTAGGAGTGTTCTCAGCACTCGAACGACTGGTAGCAAAAGTGACTAGCTTACTTATTATTTCAATGCATATCTACAACAAATTATCTTTGAACAAGTTAAATGCGAAGTGCTCTTTGACGAGTCCATAGTCCCACAATGAGAACGCACAAAATTAAGAGAAAGAAAAAGAACTTTGGAATCGGCGACAAATTGTAAGGCGAACGCCATTATTTGACTAAACGGCATAATATAATAACATAAATAAGTATAACACGAGTGATTTGCACATTTTATTCTCTTGATGATCGCAAGACAGTTGAAATATGTGTTATGTTTCAAATGAAAGTGAAATTGGATGTATAATAATTGCCCAAGTATGCAATATCCGGAAAATAATATGTTTATGGCAGCCATGTTTAGCTTGTCATGAGCAGAGGACCGCAAAATTCATTCTGCATTCGATGCTAAGATCTGCGTGTTTTTAAGATAGAGACTTGATATCATTTTATAATTCAGGGAATAATAATTTGGTTCAATGAATTGACGGACGTTATTTCCGGTAAAAAAGACAACGAAATTACGAAGTCATGTCACACTTTTTAGATGGTCTGGAATTATGCGAACGCTTTTTTAGAATTCAAAGAGGGGAAATGCTCACCTCCTGCCTCCTGTCTTCGTGTTTTACACGACTGCCATCGAAGAAGCAACCATTTTAACAATCAAACATACAACAAAATTGTCAAAGCTCGTTATTGTCATCGACTAACGCTAGTGCAATACTATCCAGGGCTGTGGAGTCGGAGTCGGAGTGGTGGAGTCGGGGGTTTTTGGCCGGAGTCAGAGTCGTAGTCGTCGCGGCGTTTTGGCCGGAGGCGCTCTAACGCTGTTAGCGGGAGGCCGTACCTTAGTCGGAAATTTTGAAAAGTTTGATCTTTTTATTTAATATGTCAAATTTGGCTATAGGCCGGATTTTTTGACTGATATGATTTGACATTACAAAAAATTACTGAATACACATATGTAAATAGGAAAGGTAGGAAAATACGTGACGAAATTAATCGTTTTTTAGTTGGAGTCGGAGTCGTGTTTTTGGTCAATGTTGGAGTCGGAGTCGTAATTTTTTTAACAGCTCCATTGCCCTGAAACTATCACTGCTAAGTAATGACGTGTTACTGGAGTCGTAAATTATTGTTTTTCAGGCGATGACGGCAACAGTAAAAATGGTCTGATCCCGTCGCCATATTAAAAGTAATTATCAAACTAATGTGTGTGGTCTTACAATACTTCTTTTTTTACAATTTCATGACGAATATTCCAAAATTAGCGTATTTGTCGTATGCTTATTATATATAAATAATAAACAATAATTGTGGTGTGATTCTTGGCTTAGGCACAATTTAGAAAAACAATATTTACAAAATAGCATCGGCATCTATGTTTCAAAGTGGAAAGCTATAATCATGAGTAATTGACATAATGTTTCAGAACGATTTACCTTTACCGCGTAGAATTAGATAAACACAGATGTTGTATTCAAATCAGGGCTGTGGAGTCGGTGAAAAAAAGTCCGACTCCGACTCCGACATTGACCAAAAACACGTCTCCGACTAACAAAAGGTTAAAATATCGTCACTTTTTTCCTCTAATTTTCTTATTTATGTGTATTCAATTAAATATCAACCCTATCAATGCGGCCAAAAGCCAAATTTGACATATTAAATGCAAAAATAAAAAGTTCAAACTTTTCAAATTTCCGACTCCGAGTACGACTCCGGCCAAAACGCCGCGCCGACTCCGACTCCGGCCAAAAAGCTCCGACTCCACGACTCCGACACCGACTCCGACACCGACTCCGACTCCACAGCCCTGATTCAAACATTTAACATTGCTAGAAACATAACGATATAATAATATATGTCTGTGTATTTCAACATTGTTGCTATGGGAGATACTAACAAGCTACACTAACAATAATACATATATTACAGCAACGTCTGCAAAAGTAGATAATGCCCTGTCAAACAATATGAAGACGTTTTGCAAATTGCAAAGGAAACATTAGTCGTGATACCATGAAGAGAAAAGCCATAACATAATAACATATTATTTATATTTGAATATACATATGTCCCCTATATTATGCATCATCTAAATTTATTCTAAATATAATTATGTTTCATAAAAAATCAATTCTACCCAACTGTCAGTCGAAAGGAACTTTTTCAAGCGACGTGATCGATGTTCATTTTTTCTGGGTAGTTGTCATTTTTCAAAACCGATATAAATATCATTGATCTACTATTTTGGGGGTGTTTTGATTACCGTTGTTTCTTGGAGACAATTTACATTTTATTCAGACTAAATATGAATAAACCCGAATGAAGGTATCTCACAATCTTCTTTCTTACGAGAAACAGCTTTTACTCAGTGGCTCACAACCTGCGCTTTAAGTTCAATGATGGTATGGTGGAAAGGGAAATGATATGGCTTGTAGGACAGGACCAGTGAATAGTGTGCTGGTCTTGGGCTCGCTACGTCCCTCTTATAGGAACGGATGGGTGTGAAGGAATTTCAGACAACAATATCAACCCAATGTCTACTAACAGAAATAATAAATCAGTGATTTACAACCTTCGGTCCTCAATAAAATTTTATGTGGCCCGCAATGACTCATATCAATCATCTTTTTTCATCATAACTTCTTACGGGTGATGGAATAACAATATCAAACAATAAAATTGACAATTATAAATGCACTAAAAATATCGCTAATTCAATCAGTTTCGCCTATGCGGCCCTTGAACTGTCTGAGAATTGTTTATCTGACACTTCTTCCAAAAAGGTTGTGCATCACGGTGGTTAATCGACTGAACAAATGCAATTTCCGTCACGGAAGCCAACAACGTTGACTACTACACCACGGGCCTGAAAATGCAGTTGCTGAAATACATAGCTGTTAAATATATTAGATGATTCTTGTGGAAGCTTTATATGGATTTATTAGGAGTGTTGTTATCTACCTCTTAATATTTCCACCTCTCTGAGCAAAGCATCGATCAGCCGGGCAGTCCTCTTAGCTGGGGTTTAGTATCTATCTGAATGATGAGATTTGTATTGTTTAATTGAAGCAAGAATTTGTTGCATCCAGGGTTGTGTAGTTGGAGTTGTAGCGTCGATATTTATTGGCCGGAATCAGAACTCTGAGTCGGAAATTTTGAAAAGTTTGAACTTTTAATTTATGCATATATATGTAAAATTTTGCTTTTGACCGGATTGGTTGGTTGATATTTAATTGAATACAAATAATATGTATAATTCAGTGCTGTGGAGTCGGTAAAAAAAAGTCCGACTCCGACTCCAGCACTGAATTATACCACGACTCCGACTCCGAAATTGACGAAAAACACGACTCCGACTCCGACTTAAAAAAGTTTAATATCGTTACCCTTTCCCCTAATTTTCCTATTTATTTAATTACATATCAACCCTAACAATTCGCCCAATAGCCAAATTTGACATGTTAAATGCAAAAATAGAATGTTCAAACATTTCAAAATTTCCGACTCCGAGTACGACTCCGGCCATAACGCCGCGACGACTCCGACTCCACGACTCCGACACCGACTTCACAGCTCTGGTTGCATCTCCTCAACCGGTGCTGAAATGAAGTCGAGACAGCCATATGAATGGGCGACTTGCAAGTAAGAGGCGCTTGAAGTGGAGTGACTGTAATTACGTTGGTACGACTTAAAAATGAGCATCATCGCATTACTGTTTGATTGAAAACTGGCACAAAAAAAATAATATTTCATTCAGAGCAGATGAAGAAGAAAAAAAAACATTAGACCCAGACGGCCGACATCAAAACTCCGCCGCCCGGAGAACACACAGCAGAGTGAGACGAAAAAAAAAACCTTTTCGTTAATTAAACATGCTATAATTTTTCAAAACACGTAGCGAAGTTCGTGTCGTAGACGGATCTGTAGTGCGCAGAATCCCAAGCAGCTTTTCACCCCTGCCCCCGACCCTCCCGCCGAAGTTCTCCGCTGTCCCCACCCCTTCGGCAAGTGGTTCTCCGCGCGGCTCCGCGAACCGCCGTTTTATTAAGGTGAACGCTGCGCGATTATTATTAATTGATTTGCAATACAATTCACACGAGATTAATAACTGACAGGCCAGCGGTCAATCGTTTCGTTGCTGCAGATAAATAAAATCACGCCACTAAATGGCATTCCTCAAACAGTGATTTCGTGCATTTTGAGCCCCTCCTCTTTTCGCCATATTTCGCCACAAAACTCTCTGAATTACGTCATACTGTGAACCTACCCATCCTTCATTCAAACCTTATATTGTAGTAAGTCAGTCAATTGTGTACCTACAGTAAATGTTAATTTATTTTTAAGATGATAAGCTTTTAATGATTAAGCAACGGTTAGTAAGGGTATTTAGTATTTGCGAGACGACATTTAAAATTCCCGATAATTATAACTTCCATCATATGTAATTCATCTAAACTCATTACCATATAATTCATATACATAGATTGCGTTAATAACAACTAAATTTAGTGATCTATTTTTTTTTTATATAAACGATACAAACTGTTACGCGTCAGTTCAAGTACATTCGTGCACTTGAAATGCACGAAGATGCCAAAAGGCGATAAAACTCATGGAAAAGTACAAAATTCAAACGAATCAAATTTGGTTAATAAGTCACTTGAACTACGTCAACGATAATAAGGCGACGATGGACCTGTCTTGGACACGTGCTGCAGATGCCCCAGGGGAACCTGAATTCTTCCTGTGTATTCTATCTAACCGGATGGATTCCGTTGCCCTGGAATATCATCCATTGGATGAACTCATCGGAGGAACGGGACGCCAGGATGATATGGGAAAAAGAGGTTGGCGGTTGACTGAGAATCTTGGAGGCACTGTGTGGCAGCGATATGCTCCGAATAGGCAGCGGATATGAAAACAAGAATACGAAAAGATTACAAGCTATCACGTGACTCTAATTGCTTTGGTGGTGATTTATGAAAATATCACATGCATAATACATTTTATATATAAAACCAAAACGGCGTATGTATGTCTGTAGGTCTGTAATTCCCTTTTGCATTGTTGGTCATTAAGTTGCCATAAAAACGAATATGAAAGAAAATATGTTTGAATTTTTATCGGCGAAGACATTTAGTCAAAATGTAATAAATTAGTCTTCTACTGACTATTCCCGGCTTTTATTATTAATAATAATGTTTATTATTTACGTGAAGGTAATTATTTGACATATCTTTGACAATTAAATTAATTAATTTTTTTTGAATTGAACTTTGAATTATTTAACATAACCCTAAACTGGTCTGAGCGAAGCCGGGTAGCAATACTAGTTTGGATACAAATCTATGAATCGATTTAAAGCTATAAATTTGTATACTGTATTTTTCCTTTCGAAATACCTTCGATCATCAAACATTTTATAGTACAAATAGCATTCTGATTTTGCTCAGCAAAAATCTCAAATAAAATATGTTCAACATTATAAAGAATACATCGTTTCTCAGTCTTATTTTAAAATGCATTTCCACAGCGGATTAGGGGTTAATTATATTTAATTTACCAGTGTTAACCTATACAAAACTTTACATTGTAATAAAAAAATATACATATCTATCAGACAATGCGGAGGGCTTCGACGAGACTTGGTTATGATGTGAAACCCTTTGCGCGTACGCTATATTTCTATAAATTAATTTATTATTGTAATAAAATATAATATTTTCGAGACGAGATTTTGCGCTGTACAGATCGCGCTTGGAGAAACCTATTCCACTAACAACGGACAGGGAGGCAAATATAAGTTTTCCTGTTTTCTTTCCAAAAAGCAGTCTAAGTTACAGAGAGATTAGAGGGAAGTGATTGCGGATCAGTCGTATAAATCTTGCGGAAGGTCGAGCAAACTCCCTTCTTTGTAAGTCTCGAGGGTCGCATTCACTCTACTAATACTCTCTGTAACCATATAAAAATCCTGATATCGCCTTTGTCACGGCGAGAAGGTATCCAATCGTTATTTGTAATTTAAAACTAAATTCTTTGTATAACTTCTGTAATTGTGTAATTTGTAAACTCCGTGTAACTTGTGTAATCGTCTTAATACGAGAATAAATTGTGCGAGTGCTAATCGCACTTGTCTACCCTTTGAGATCGTTTAAATCAGAGCCTCCTACTTTCTTCCCCCCCTCCGAATCATAGTTTACTCTTCCCGAGTGACAGATCAGGGCCCTCTCTCATTTTTACGAGAGAGCTAAGATCGAGGTCGTCTCAATATGTACACATGAAATATTTTCGAAGAGCTGTCAAATGTCAAAAACAAAAAAACAAGCGAACGTTTTTTTTTAAAAATTCTTATGTGTTCTATTCAATCGCGGTTGATTGTTTATCACTCTAGTTGGAATGCAGAAGCCAACATAATAACTTAATTCGTATTCCGTTCAATTTCAAAACGATTTATTGGCACTAACACTACATGCATGATTTCGTTTTTTTGGCTGCAAATAAAAATGCGTCACGTATCAATTAGAAGAACTCATTATATGCCTATGTGACTTATGAATATTTGTATCTGCAGCAATACCGCTTTTTAAGTGCATTTATCCGTTTATTTGGCTTGTCATAAATATGGTGTGAAAAATTAATTAAAACAATACACATCCATTACGTTGATTATTTTATTGAATAATAGATTTTTAATGCATTCAAAACTGGGAATAACGTAGCTCTGTATGGCAGTCTGGTCAATTTTGTTTATTGAAACGTTCACATAAATTTTCTACTTATTTAAATCCAAAGATCATGAACAATACTTTGCGCAATATAAACACACGTACGCAGCAGTTTTAACGCGTGACGGCTGATGATTTGATCTGTGCTAAGCCACGCCCTCATTCTCAAAATATATAATAGATTTATTTTTATAGCGCCATGTGTGTACAATCCACGACGAACCTTGGCTCTTATTTACACCACTAACCCCCTTCCTTCGCTTGTAACTTACCCCCAAATAATTGCTGGTGTTCGGCCCGAGTGCAGCGCAGTGGATAAATACGTGCTACACAAATTCAGGTGACCTCATTGGCTCAGGTAATTGAAGAACCTCCCTCTTCCGCTGCCAAATTTCTTTACAGCCAATCAGGCCACCTGCATTTCTGTAGCTTGTGTTTGTCCACTGCACTGTAAAAAACGCTGCCACTCAGATCGTACACTTAGTCTTGCGACGCCCCATCCACCCAGAGGAGTCGTGGTATTTCTCCGTTTTTTTGGCTGATACTTCGATAAACGACTGGCATGCGAAGGGTTAGGCAGCCCATCAGCGATGCTTCGCAGCAATCGGATGTCTGGCAAACACTTGCCATACGTCATTAGCATGTTAAAACGTACAAATCACAAACAATACCCACCACATGTACAGGCTTACTTAATTCCATTATATTACTTACATATACGACAGCCTAACATGTGTTGTTTGAATTTTTTCAAGTGCTATTACTTCTAGCATGAATTAGCATACAGACAACATATTATCACACCATTACACTATCTAAAATAAATATGTAAGTATTAAATGCTGAATTGTTTAAATACCTACATCCCAGAGCGTAAAGCTCGTCACTTTAAGAATTGAAACTATCGCATTGAAAACGATATGTTACTTTTGTATGAAGCTTTTTTTTGTTCGAAATTCAAACTATTTTCTTTTATTTGATTACGTTTATAAGAGTCGGAGTCGAAAACGGAGTCGTCGCAGTGATTTGGCCGGAGTCGTACTCGGAGTCGGAAATTCTGAAAAGTTTTAACCTTTTATTTTTGGATTTAATATGTATAATTTGGATTTTGGCCGCATTGATAGGGTTGATATTTAATTGAATACACATAAATAGGAAGATTAGGGAAAAAAGTGACGATATTAGCCTTTTTTAGTCGGAGTCGGAGTCATGTTTTTGGTAAATGTCGGACTCGGAGTTGGAGTCGTGGTTTTGGTTAATGCTGGAGTCGGACTTTTTTTTACTGATTCCACAGCCCTGTTAATAACACTCAAACCTAGGGCTTCCAAACCCAAGCCAAAATTTTGATCCCGTGATTTGTGATATTTTTCATATTTATTAAATATTGGTCATATTAATTATCTTTAAAAATAGTTGAAAATAATTAAAATCACTATCTTTTTGTATGAATATTATATTTTGGGTGTTCATTTAGTATTGAAGGGCGAAAATATTTTATTGAAATATTATATACATCTATTATAATATATGAAAATAATTTATTTTCCACAAGTATCCGGTGTTCAAAAATGTCAGGTGCAAGTACACGAAATATTACGATTTTATTCTTAACTAGCTGTACCCTGCGCGCGTTGCTACGCCAGCAACTAAAATAAATTTGAACGAAAGACATTACACAAATATTCAATTCAATTTGAGTGTACGCCAGAAAGTTTCGCGGAAGTGTACTCGAGAAATTTGTAAAAAAATCGATATCAATTTTTGGGGGGAGGGGGTTGTTTGGCGCGGTAGGGTTTGTGGAGCGTATGGGGGGGGGTATGTCAGAAACCTTCGAAGGTGTGAACTCGAAAAATTCTTAAAGTTTAAAAAAAAAAATTGGGGGGGGGAGGTTGGGGAGTGGTTGGGGGGAGGGGTTGGTAGGCCAGAAACCATCGCAGGGGTGCACTCAATAAATTTGTAAAGTTTCACATCGATCGGTCGAGCGGTTTAGTAGTCCATAGCGGAAATACAGATAGACAAACATTCAGTTTTATATATATAGATAATTCGTGTATGATTGATAAAAAAAATAATTGTAAACAATCAAAAAGTAGTTACATTGACTTGCTCATTGCTAAGAAATTATTATACATAAATACATACGCTTAGAATATGTCAATTTTTTCACAAAGGATTTTGTAGTATTTAAGTTATACTACGAAAAACGTGAGCCACATATACAGCTTTAAAAATATTGAGCAAATTACATTCAAAACTCACTTTCGGACATTTTGCGAGTTCCTGTCTACTTCATTGGAAGGGCAGAGTTGGTGGCCCTAGAAAAATCCTCCGGTGGCCGCACGTGAGATTCACTTTTCAACATATGTACTTCCATTTGGAGGTCATATTCTCCAAATTGGGAACGGGAATGGATGAAAAAAAAACAAAATAGCACTGCAATTACGGCAATGCAAAATCCCAAGAAGCAATCAGGTCTCTGGCGTCGCAGATTCATAATAAAGTTCATGACTTTGCTTACCTTCAATTCGAATATTTGCATAAGTTGAAAAGTAAAAGTACAAAATGGCCGTGCTCCTACAATTACTCGCTTACAGGCACCGCGCCAGAAATGGAAATGACAATGTCCACATTTTATTTAAGACGTGGATCGCATTCAAATGAACGCGCATGAGAAACTATTGTTATTATTGGAAACGGCTGGGTATATCGATTTAATGAAGTGAAGCTTGAATATATTTACAAACCAAAAAACTTGAATCCACCAATGCAACCATCACCGCCACTTCAGGTTATGAATATTCGTTTTTTTTTGACTCAACACGGGATATTAAGATCTCGAGGTTTATTTATTTTTTAACACCGCCATCTGACAACACTGATGAATGTACGCATTCAGTTGACAACACTGATCATTTTAACTTTTATTGAACGTAGGTACATCAATTGTACATTTTTGACTTATGCATGTTGTCAGTCAGCCGATAAAACTTAATATTTCAAAAAGTGTACATAAAAGAGAATATGGTTGAATGAAGATAACAAAACTTATATTCCATTGGCTATAAATGATGGAATGATATACTTATATTGTCCATTCATTTCAGTAATATAAGTTAAAATTTAAATCCAAATGTGTTTTAAAAACTCAAGATTTTGACAAATTCTTGTCGGAGAAAAAACTTATTGTTTCATTAAACAAATGATAACTTCTAAAGAATTCTCGTCCTAACTAACTACCTTGATCTCCCCAAATACCTTGGCAAATTAAAATTTTATAATTTTCCGTAGGTTTGTTTTACTAAAAACCAGGGCTGTGGAGTCAGAGTCGAAGTCGTGGAGTCGGAGCTTTTTGGCCGGAGTCGGAGTCGGAGCGGCGTTTTGGCAGGAGTCCTACTCGGAGTCGGAAATTTTGAAAAGTTTGAACTTTTTATTTTTGCATTTATTATGTCAAATTTGGCTTTTGGCCACATTGATAGAGTTGATATTTAATTGAATACACATAAATAGGAAAATTAGGGGAAAAAAGTGATGATATTCGCTTTTTTTTAGTCGGAGTTGAGTCGGACATTTTTTTCACCGACTCTACAGCCCTGCTAAAAACTCGTGTTTTGCATTTTGGCATCTCCAGACATTCGCGCGTTGTGTTTTACTGTCAACTGAAGATCCACATAACCTCAAAAATTTCAACGACTTATCTTTAGTGCCCTCTTTCAATTCAACACATATAAAAATTGAATAGAATGCACTATTTACTGTACATAATTTTTAAAAAACCTACCCAAGCCGTAATCTTTACTCTGACTAAAGCCAGTCAGCGAGTTAATACATTTACTGACATTGTCGGGTGAAAGTGAATTGTAATGATGAAGCTTATGCTACAACTGCTAGTTATTCTGTATGTTACAGTGAAACTGGTCACGATCATTGAAATTAAGTCGATGATTTGCCGGCCTAAAATTTTGGTTGCTTCAATGAAACAAAATCAGCAAGTAGTCCCTTTCATAAAAAGAGAACCAAAAAAACACAGACAGACAGGGCTGAAGATAGGGCGGCCAAATTTAATTTCATTGACAGCTTTGAGAAGAATATAATGAGACGACCAGGGTTTCTTCCTCAATCTGACAGCAGCATCTTCCATAGCGTTCGGTGAAGGAACTTAGGGACAGGATGGGAAGACAGGTATCTCAAAGATTTCAATCGGTATTCTCTTGACCGTACTCTATCGGAGAGTCGGCTAGTTTATTACTTAATTTAGATTACAAGGAAAACACTAAATACAACATTGCAGCTAAAACTACAGAATTACAATCGTGATTAAAAAACGTAAGACCAAAACGATTATATTCCGACTTCCTGCCTGCTGAGAGGCAGGAGCGACACGACTGTCGACTTTCGATGAGCGGGGATAACTGAACCAATTTTGGCTTTAAACAGGCGTATTTATACAGTACGATTCAAGGGTACGAGCGGCACTTCCGACAGACGCAAAACGGCTGTTCCTGCACCGACAGGGAGACGTCGTTTGTAGATGTCGGTTACAAGATTTTATAACATTTTAGTGAATTTATTCGCGTTATATTAATTGTTTAGGTCTTATTATCATTGATTGAGGTGATAATAAGATCGTCCGAGAGAGTTCTGATACCCTACAACATCATGCGGTATCAATATTTACACTGAGAATACAGTTTCACTGTAAACATATGTACATTGATAAACCCTTTGCACTCCTCAATATATATATTTTTTTCCTTCAAACAAACCCTGTGATTAATATCACAGGGTTTGCGCATTTATTAGCATGGTGAAACGAAATACCGAAAAATGTACCTCATTATGAAATGTTACCAACATCCAAATAATACGATTTTTGAAACAAGGATATTTAATGATTTATAAAAAATGATTAACCAACTAAGTTTTACAATGATGAACAGGACTAGACATAGGAGTTTGAAGGAGTTAGAATATGCCTTGACGAGGTTTCACACTTTAACTGGAATATTTAGTATATTATTTTGTCCTCTTAACTTTCTTATTCGGCTCGATTCCATGGCGTGAGGAAAATACACAATTATTATTCTTACCCAAATGAACATGTTATAATTATTGTAAATAATATTAGAACATATCTTTTTCAGCGCGAGGATCAGGTCTGAAAGAGGACTATGTGGGCAAACAAGTCTGCTCCTTAGGAATTAAACTTGCGACAGTCAAGGGTCCATGGATAAATCGCGACATAGTGCTACTTACCGTAATTGAGATCCGGATACGAATCCAATGCTGATACATCAGGCTTAAAATAGTCGATGTCTTGTGCACCTAGACCAGTGGTTCTCATGTACGGCCACGGCGGCCACCAACAGCTTGATAGTCAATATTGACATTTAATAAAAATGTGTTTTTCAAGTTAATTTGTCAACTAAGACACTGAAAGTTTAATATTTTGTATGCATTGTATTGTGCTTCAACAATTGTTAGTTCGCAAAAACTTAAACACATACATGCTTAGGTATTTTTGACAAAAAGGCTCAACACATAAAATTTTGTGCGGCCACCAGACATTTTCGTAGGACCACTGATGTTCCTAATGCGGCCGCAGCCAAATTTTACGTGAGAACCACTGACCTAGAAGACTTGTAAAGCCATGGTACACCTTATATATATAAAAATAAATGTTTTTTTGGTCGTTCTCTATGTGCTGCCATACCGTTCATCCGATCGCAATGAAAATTTTGACAAACGTTTTGCTTGCACTTTCGCGGATTTTTATGGCATAGTAAAATAAGCTTACAGTAGGTCTTTTATATATGTTTTTTCATATTTAATACGCTGACATACCGTTCATTTTGAGAACTTATTGTTGCACATGCGCAAAGGTTATAGGCATAATACAATTAACTTTCAGTGGGTGGGGCGTGTAGACAATCGGCAAAAGACAAACACCAAACGTCAAACGGAAAATGTCATCGATACCGAACAATGTTAGTGAAATTGTTTATCTGAAATATTGTGCATCCGAAAGCACAAAAACTTCCTTTCTTTGAGTGGCATTGCAACGCTTGTCGGGTACCGGCTAGTATAATATAAAAAAACAATCTCATGCCCAACATTAATTGCCGCTTATAACGAGCACCGAAAAATCTAAATGTTCATTTATGGATTTATACCAGGGCTGTGGAGTCGGAGTCGGAGTCAGAGTCGTGGAGTCGGAGCTTTTTGGTTGGAGTCGGAGTCGGAGCGGCGCTTTGGCCGAAGTCGTACTTGGAGTCAGAAATTTTGAAAAGTTTGAATTTTTTATTTTTGCATTTAATATGTCAAATTTCGCTTTTGGCCGCATTGATAGGGTTGATATTGAATTGAATACACATAAATAGGAAATTTATGGGAAAAAAAGTGACGATATTAATCTTTTTTCGTCAGAGTTGGAATCGGAGTCGTGGTTTTGGTAAATGCTGGAGTCGGACTTTTTTTACCGACTCCACAGCCCTGATTTATACTAATAAAAGTATTTATATGTATACTTGAAATTAAGAAAATACGCGTAATATGATCAGTTGATAATGCTCGCTATTTGCGAAACCGGTCCTGATCTAATACATTTAATGTGGAATGAGTACTAAAAATGTTTTATTACTTTTATAATTTATAGTTAATAACAATGCTCACATGGAATATATCATTTAAATGTTTTATAGCCGGAGTTACGAACATTGATTACCGTTTTCTAATTGCCAACTTCATTAACTCAAGGTGAAAACCTTACCAATTTAAACCGCCGCCCATATGGGTTTATCTTGAAATAAATAATATATTAATTTACATCATTATTTCATCAGAAGTAGTAGAGTAGACCAAGAATTTAATCGAACTAGCCAAATCTTTAGAACAACTTGTCCGATCGAAACGAAGAGGTGGTTCTTTGCGAAGGTTAAAATCATTCTCAATACAGATAATATTTATTACGAAATTCTAATAAAATAAAAAACTAATTTCAACTGTCAGTGCGAAAAAGATTGGATCTGGGTAATTTTGAAATTGTAAATGTAAGGTCAAACAAATTTTATAATGTCGGAAGTTATTTACTATTTTATTAATAAAAAATGTTTTATGTGATACTGGTGGTTCCACACGGCTTCGCTCGGTATTTGTAATAATATGTACTAACCCATTGGCTACGGGGAATCAAATAATACGACGCGTAATCCGCATCCGCCGTAGCCAATATGTTGATATAATCGCAGTTCTTCAAAAAAAAACATATATATATTTGGGTGAACAAGTTGGTTGTCCCACCACCCATCCGTTATGTGTGTGCAGCCGTTTTTCACAGCCGCCTTCCATAACGTTATACGATCAAGAAAAAAACAAAATTCGAACCAAATTAAAATTGGCCCGAGACAGAGCTGCACGGGACTATCTTTTAGCCATGCACTAAGGTGCTTAAAAATTTAAATAAAAATAAGAATAAAAACTAAAATGTGATTTGTTCAGCCACTTTGTTAGAGTGATATTAAGTATCTTATGTATCTGTATACTGAGAATCCGTGGAGTTTAATCTACTTCGCGTTGAATCTGAAGAGGAATCAAGATTATCCCGTTCCCCATATGATGTTGCAAATTTATCGAATGCCTCAAAATTGGCCTTGGTTGAGATCAAGTCAGCGTGGCATATTGGGCCCGTATGAGGACGGACCACAGCAAACAGCTCAAAAAAAAAAAACATAACAATATTTTGATGTACGTAAACTATATTCGTTTTTTTTTAACAAATTTATTTGAATCGTTCGAAAAAAAGAATATTCACCAACAGCCAATCAGAGACAAATTACCCACATCGGCATTCGTCGTATGCGTAAGATAAAAATTCAAATAAATAAGCTCCAGCTGTAGATGACGTAATATTTGAAATGTTGTCACAAAATATTTTACAGTTCCGGAAAAGATGCAATTTTTTTTAATCTAACGAGGGCTGGTTGTTAGTGCGTTTTATTAATCTCCCACTTTTCTTTTATTGGCATCTGTGGTCAAAGAGTAAGAAATTTACACCGCTTGACGTTTTTCCTCGAGTTGATCTTGAGTGACTTATAAAAAAAATCTCATTGAATTTATCTGTCATTTAATTTTTTTTTTAAATATATGACTCATTACCTATTTCACCATCATTCCTGTAAATTATATTACAGTGCATATTTCTTTTTGATCCTTTTTTTAATTGACACTTCACTTCCTAAAACTTTTCAAAAAGTAATTTTGTTACAATCAACCGAATAACATGTGCTGCAGTCTTCAGACAAAATAATATACATATATCGTATTTATTTATATTATACATAGATATGTCCAGTCTAAGAATATTTATCAGTAGCTGTACGCCTCTTTACCTTTAATAAAATAAGTAAAAAAAATCCCTATTTCGATGCTATAGGAGGGTTGACTGTATTAAAAAAACCGTTAATATTACATTACAGTAGAACCTCGATTATCCGGATTTTCGATTATCCGGATTGCTCAAAATAAACAAAAATATTACAAATTTGCTGATATGCACGTGGCGAATTGTGTCCACTGTTTACGTACGTGAAGGAATGCAGTCTTAATATTTTGATCGTTGCATTTGTTCTAACAAGTCCTGTGTAAAATATGGGTCAGTAATCGTCCAAATTCGATACGCATTGAACGTTTGTTTCTTGAAAAATTGATCTCGATTTAAATATTTATTTTTAATATTACCGATATGTCAACGAAAAGAAAACGTGTCGTAATTTCATTAAAAGACAAATTGGATATAATCGACGCTTTGAAACGGGGTGAATCGAGACGTTTTTTGTCTAATAAATATGGTGTCGGAACGTCAACGATCTCGGATATAAAAAAATAAAGTGAATAAATCTTGAAGTTTACCAATTGTTTAATGAGAGTCAAGAAGAGTGCTATTCAAGACAACTTATGTGTCTTAAAAGTATTCGTGATTTGGCAGGATCGAAAAGAAAAGTTAGCTTTTAAGCAGAAATCGATAACTGATTTTTTCAATAAAAAATAATTTATTATTAAAGCTATGTATTAATCTAAAGAAATAAAAAAATGATTTATTCTGAATACTTAAATGATTTACTTGTGTTTTCCTGTCAATTATGATTTTTTCGATTATCCGGACTATCTTCATCCCCAATTAGTGCGGATAATCGAGGTTCTACTGTATATATAAAGTTCTTAAGCGATTTCGCACCATCATACATGTAAATAATATGTTTAGATATACATTAAACGTTAAACGATAGCTATGTATGTACAAAAAGAGATAAACGGATAGCTACATATGTATGGAACTCTTACTTAGCTTCGCAAGTCAACCCGCTAACAGATACAGCCTTTAATTAGCGAACCATCATTCCAGCGGCTCTAAAACTTAACTTTGGTTACGGTTCAAGCTTATTTTCGGGTGCATGGTCGAGTATCAACGCCGTTATTCAGTTACGGATTCGAATCCCAGGCACTTTCAGGCCTCTCCTTTAGAAAATATTTATTCATGGATCGGACATTCTATTATTTTTTTATTTAGAATTTGGATTGAATGTACTTGATGGGATTTCGATATCAAATTTGAATTGCTTGAATTTATACTTTTCCATGTCAGTTCATAACATAACATTCGTGCACTTGAAATGCTTGAAGATTCCAAACGGCGAAACCCGGGTTCAAACGATTCAAACATGATTATTCAAATTACATGTCCCAGGCCTCACATTTTCCCTGATCGGCCTTGGCCACAGCTGTTCTAGCTTCAGTTAAAATTAAATAACTTTCATTACAGATTACACGTTCATTCCGCGAATACTTCCTGAATAAAAGAAATACGTGCAATGCGCAATCGTGTAATACCAAAAACGATATAAATTAAAATTATATTCCTGGTTTCCGATCTAACAGAGTATTCGCGCACAACACAAATTTTTAACACATTTTAACTGATCATTTGAGTCAACTTCAAAATATGGTAAGTAGTAGTAAAAATGTACTATTAATACAATAAAATTGACCCATGGTATGTGTACAATATCAATTTGAGTTGTTTGATTTAATTGCCATTTACTTGGTAGATCTCCGTTGCACGGTGAAAAAAAATCTTTCACTTTCACAAATATTATACATGCATGTAATATAAAGTTGATAGAAACTTAAAACTAATTAACCATTGCTTTTTTTACCGTGACGAATATAAGATTCCTACTTAATTTTTTTCGATCTTTTTTTTAACAGTAAAATAATGAATTTAACATGTTTTAAAGCTTTTCCTCAGTCATGTCATCCTGCAATCACAGAGTGTGCACAATTATAATATGTGGATAATGGAATAGTTTTATTTGTAGAACAATTCGCGAGCTGCCGGTTTGGGAACCGCTAATTAGTTGAAAAAACAAAACACGGCCATGTCACACGGACGCAGGAGGCGAGAGGTTGTTAAACTTTCACTGTTTAGAGGTCAAAGGCGCTTAACGTTAGACCACCCGCCGACGAATAATTAACCATTCGCAAGCCTATGGGAATTTGCACAGTTTCACATTATCTACTCATTCGATCCCTATGAAGGGATACCGTTCAAGGAGTGACGCAACCTTTATTGGCATACTGTTAATGTGCAAATAATGCACACCATTATTTATGCTCTCAGAACCGTATACTAATAGATAGGTCTAATTATTTAAATATGGCTTCCGTTAAAGGAATATGAAATTAGTAAAATTGCATATATAAACATCAATTAACTTTCATGTCAGATTTGGTTTGTTTTCTGCCCCGGTGTTATTTGCTTATCTTAGATTTTCCAGTCGGCATTTAAATGGTTATCTTTTTTAAGCATATCGACTCCTCGCGGAGTTTATCTCAGTATTTTTTTTCTACGAGAACTGCTTGTTAGTCTTCTCTTCTCTGACAGGAATAGTGGTTAAGCTAATCGGTTTAGCTATGCTCCGCTTTTGGGATCGGACGGGGGAATGGGATTTTAACAACATAAACATCCATGCCTTCGAACGGGATCGATAAATCGACTGAAAAAATCTGCTCCTACAGGGACACGAACCCGGGAGGTCCGTCACGGAAGTCAACGACGACATAATTATTAAAATACATGTACGCAATGAAACCAATTGACACCTTATAAATTTTATTTTAAATCAGGACCGATTTCCTTCACTGGCGAGCTTTTACTTTTACTAAAATTAGCAAGAGAAGAAAAAAGATTAAATTCAAATTAAGAAAAAAAATAATCTTAATTTGATGTTGATTTGATGATTAACGGCAGATAGGCCGCTTGATTTTAAATGTCCTAATTACGACGTATTTGTGATTTAATTTATGCGGAAATTATAATATTTATGAAGCCTTCATAGAAGTTTAATAATTAAATAGAATAAGATGATTTAAAATATCAAAAAGATAATCCATTAGAAAATTATAAGTCAGTATACAACGTTTTGATTTCGTCAATTCGTTTTTATGCTTTTCATGAGATTGTAAAAACATCGAATAAATGACAGGTGACAATACAAAATGGCGAAGTTGGATAATTAGCAGTGTAGATTTTAGAACGAATTGTCGTGGGGAGGTATCAAATTTTCTTAAAACGTTTTTCCGATGCACTTAAAATAAGTTTTAGTAATAAAAAAATTACGAGACATGCACATTGAATGATACAAAAAGATGGCATTATTAAGTCATTTTCAGCCAAAAGTGGAGTTGGAGGAAAACAAAAAGTAACAAAAAAAGCCATCAATATATCCTAATTGCTAGACCACAAAGGTGAGGATGTAAATCGATAAGTATTCACCTCTGAGAGGTTTAAACTTTTGTGTAATTTAAAAATAACAATTACTTTTTATGATGCAATGGTCCTTGATAGACTTGAGATCGAAATCTTCAACTTTACAAAGCGGCCGATGAAATAATATAAGTTGACGTGAGCATTACTTCCTCCTTTGGGTACGTAATTACGGTGACCATTTGTTGCGTTTATTTTATGGAATACTTGGCTGATTGCATTCTTCTATGGATTATCTTTGGTACTACGCTCTCAAACTATAAAAATTCTTGACTGATTTTAGTTCAAAATTTTCCCGCAGAAGAATTGGATTTATATGGAGCGAGCAAAATACTAGTAAATTTGAACCGTTTCAATACTTTCAGTAATTAAAGTGCACTGATGAATGTCTAAAAATCCAAGAAAAAAAACACATGAAAACGTAAACGATTCCAATTTGAAATTGATAAAGAACCCGGAATAAAACTGGTAGTTATGTAATACCTATCTTTACACTCTGTTTTTATGGTCGGATGGGAAAATATATCATGTCAGTAGGTCGCATCCATTTTTCGTAAACCATTAAAGCCGCGATCAATACATTTCAATTTCAACGCTAGAAATTTGTTTGGTTATAGCTGCCAAGTTGTTTAAGTGACATATGTAAAATTTGATGTTCAGCGCAAATCACGCAAAATTTTATCCAAATACAACCGCCACTAAACCAATGTGAATGTATGTACCTTACATTATACGTGGATACATTGAACAAATCACGCAAAAGATTTAGTCCAAATTCCCAACTTATTTAATTTTTAAAATTATATACTTAATTTTCAGATAAAATCCATGAACCAATTATTAATAAATGGGTCCGTAGATGCTAACCATTATGATGTCCACTGCAGGAATGACAGATATAAAATACGTTAATATACATTGTTGTATTATTCAAATTAATAATAATTATTCTGGCAGCCATTGGCAATGAATTTCTTTGCGATATAATATCACAAACACAGAAAGAATTGCTTATTGTTTGAAAATAAATGAGGGATCAGTTCACCAGAGCCGTCCCTACATGGCACATTATGTCATATTATTCAATTGCCGGTCTGTAGAAAAATATTTGAAAATCTTTTTGTTCATATGTATCTGTTCATAGATATCTGATGGTCACACTTAATAAAAAAACATGATTAGTTTAATACATCTAGATAAGTAGTCGTTCTGGTACTTTGTAAAAGTAGTTTTGTATTTTTTTATCGTTGAATATTTGCCATTCATAAATGTATGCTTTAACAAGCCAGTAATTCAAATTTAAGTTTGTTAAATTAAGAACGTAATTTCAATAGATACCAAATCTTAATTTCCACTTTTTCATCGCTGCACTCTGTCTTGGAAGTCTTAGAACGTTTATAAAAAAATAAGAAGGAAATAATTCTGATGGCATTGTTTCTAAGGAGGGCATTTGTTATATTTATAATGATTAATTTGCCTTTGCCCGGTCCGTGGTGCAGTGGTCAACGTCGTTGGCTACCGTGTCCGACCGTCCGAGTTCGATTCCCGATACAAGCAGATTTTTTCAGTCGATAAATTGATTCTGCTCAGAGGCAATGTGTATAAAATTAAAGATCAACCAACGAATCCGACCAATGGCAAATTTTTTTATATTAAACATTTTTTCAGTCGATATTTCGATTCTGTTCAGAGGCAATGGGTGTTTGTGTTGTTAAAAATGCCGTTCCACCTTTCCTATCCTTAAAGAGCGACGCATAGTGACAGCGATTACCTAACCGCTAGTCCTGTTCAAGTCCTCGTATCCTTTCCATCCCTATTCTCTTCAAAAAAGAGAGGTTGAGCAACTGAGTAAGTTAAGCTTGTGTTATAAAATACTCGGTCAAGCATATACTCTCCCTCTTAATAATTTCTCTTAATTGACTCCGCAAATACTGAGCGAAATTAAAAGCAATACTAAATAAATTAAATGTCCTTAAATTGTCTTAATTACTCTTAATTTATCTTAATTAGCCCCTGAATAATGAAATGATAACAGACTTCGTTCAATGAGCTTTTTTATGGAAGGCTTGCATTGGATAAAAGTGTAAAATTTCCCGTGGACCACATGTTGATGAAAACTGTATTATATTACATTAAACCAATTGTTTTATAATGCTTATTACACGTAATGTGCAAAAATGGACAGTCAATTCAAATCATGTCAATGAAATTTGTTAGTCTATATACAGTGGTTCTCATGTGCGGCCACCAGAGGATTTTTTTGCGGCCACCAACAGCTTCATAGTTAATATTGGTATTTAATAAAAATGGGGTTTTACAAGTTAATTTGTCAACAAAGACACTGCAAATTTAATATGTTGTATCTATTGTATTGTGTATCAAGAATTTTTAGACAAAAAATACTCAACACAAAAATTTGGTGCGGCCACCAAACATTTTCGTAGGACCGTTGGTGTTCCTAATGCGGCCACAGTCAAATTTTACGTGAGAACCACTGGACACTATAATCACAAAAAATTATTGACTTTTAACGTGTTCACTGACAATACTTGGTGGAATGGCATTATAATAAAAATCATAACACAATTTTTGGTACTTATTCCACTTTGGTTTTATTGAGATTAGGGCCGATTTCGCTCATCGCGAGCACTATTAAGAAATCAGATGTTAATAACTAACCGGTCCTAATCTTAATAAATACAATGTGGTATAAAAACTAAAAATGTGTTTATTTTTTTTAACAGTAAGGTAAATGTATCAGTAGCTGACCGCTTAAGAGAAATTTTCAATAAAATTAACGATTAAGGTTAGCATTCGGTACAATATCCGAATGATGGGAAAGCAAGTATACTCATATTGGATCATATGTCTTAATTAATATTATGTTAACAAAAAATTACGAAAGGGCCTGTTTAAAAAAAGTAGTGTTAAATTATTTAAAGCCATGTTCGTGTTTCAGTAGTTAACCATCTCACATATTGAAAAATCTAGTAGTTGACCATGTCTATACAGGAGGCTTTATAGTGAACTTTCTGTCAGAGTTGACTCAGGGCTTTCTGTCACACCACTCTTGGTTGAATCAAGTAGCAATGGGTGGTTCAGGAACAAGGTACACACCGTTTCTAAATTGATCACTTGAGAAATTTGAAATAATACACTTTCCTCTCTAGGTTTTGTTTTCAAATGGCCACCCTGGCACTCCATTGGCTATATGGTGATGTGTTAGTGGCTCATTCCGACCACAGATACCTTAACTTGTCTGAACTTTACAATTTAGAGCAATCCCGCATCTGCATTTATTATTTTGGGCCATTTTATTCTCAAAAGGTCAACTACTGGTACATGGTCAACTACTAGTACATTTTACATACCTTAATTTGGTAGATCAACACGATAACAATGAAAAATCAACGATTGTATAATTATTAATTATTTGTTTAGACTTTAGATGAATACTATGAAAAAAGCTCACTTAACCTTGAACGAATAGATCGGCTTTGTGTGCTAGAATTCTAAGAACCTATTTTTTGTTGTTTGATATAAATTTTTTTCAGCAAGAAAAAATGGTTTGAGTCTTCAATACCAATCAAACGAGCGCATGCTTTGTGGTTTAGTTTGAATCGAAAATCGGAAAAAAAAACGACTTAAGAGTTAAAAGTTACGTGCGAACGTTGGTAAAAAAATAAAATGACAGGTTGCAAGGTTTCGTTTTTGGGCCAGTGGGTATGCGAGTAATTTAATTAACATACTTCGAGAACGTTTTGTTTTTTTTTATTTCAAATATCAGTATATTCCAAATTCAAATGTTCCAAGTTCACATTGAAAGACGAATCGACCATAAATACATTATATTTATTTAAGCTGCTGGCAATTCTCGCATTCATCTTCAGTAAAAACGTGAGCAATTATTTTCACCCAAACCATTTATAAGGGGTGAAATTTGCGTGCATTTTTATTTTGTAAATATAACCAAACATAGGCATTAAAATCTTTCGAAAACTTAATAACACAATAATAACCCATTTTTAGTATTTATTCCAAATAAATTAAATTAAATATCCACTCTAGAAATTAAAACCAGGGCTGTGGAGTCGGAGCTTTTTGGCCGGAGTCGGAATCGGTGTCGTCGTGGCGATTTGGCCGGTGTCGTACCGGGAGTCGAAAATTTTGAAAAGTTTGAACTTTTTATTTTTTCATTTTATATGTCAAATTTGGCTTTTGGTCGCATTGATAAGGTTGATATTTAATTGAATACACATAAATAGGAAAATTACGGGGAAAAAAATGACGATATTGAACTTTTTTTGGTCGGAGTCGTGTTTTTGTTCAATGCTGGAGTCGGAGTCGTGGTTTTGGTAAATGCTGGAGTTGGAGTCGTAGTCGGAGTCGGACTTTTTGTCACCGACTCCACAGCCCTGATTAAAACAGCTACAAAGTTGACCACGCATTGAAGGCGTTACATTATGTTAGTAAATACAACCAGGAAAAGATTATTCCAGCCTAACATTATAAGACAATCGAATTGAAAATTTATACTGTCGCATTCTTAAATACTTTAAATAAAATTGTTTCATGTTTACTATAGAAAATAATGTTTAATAATTCTCTGCATATTATAAAATAAATACTCAATCAACCAAGAGTTTAGTTACGCAAGTATTCCATAAAATTTTATAGATTTACTGGCATCAGAACAAGATAGTCTGAACATAAAATAGACTATGTACGTAGTTGTTATTTTCTAACAATATTCCGTTTGTTCGATGCATTGTTAACAATATTGTATTTATCGTGAATAGTAATCAATGTCACAACAAATATCCCGCTGAACACTCGATAAGACTAAAAATCATATATAACAGAGATATTCACAAGGTGTTCATGGAATATAATGTTTTGGACGTTTAACCACAATAAGAGTTTGTCGAGAGAATCTACTTGAGATCACATGAGAGTTATGTATAACCCGGGCTGTAGAGTCGCGGTTTTTTGGTCGGAGTCGGAAATTTGGGAAAGTTTGAACTTTTTATTTATGCATAAAATCCAGCTGTAAAATTTGGCTATTAGTCGACATGGTTGGTTGATATTTAATTTAATTCACATAAATATGAAAGGTAGGGAAAAAACGTGACGAAATTAAACTTTTTTTAGTCGGAGTCGGAGTAGAACTTGTGTTTTTGGTCAACTTTGAAGTCAGACTAGTGTTTTTGGTCAATGCAGTGGTTGGAGTCGGAGTCATGTTTTTTTTAAAGACATTTTTCGCCGTGTTATAATAGAGTTCTACCAAGAAAATATGAATAGTAATTTTCCTGTTCTGTCTGTAAATAAACATCGGGCTAACTCTCCAAATCCAGCTCTTTTCGACGAACTTTTTAATTTACATAAGTAAAGCACGTTATATAGTACTATTTCCACATATATTCTGGCAAAGATCAGGACCGGTTTCGATCACTGCTAGCACTGTCAACTGATGTTCGCGACGAGCGAAACCAGACCTGATATTTTTCAGAATATATCTGGAAATAGTACTGTATAATGTGTTTTATTTTTTTAAATGACGCAAGAAGTGACAGTTTCATTTTCGAATTCATGTCGATTTCGGTCGGCAAAAAGTAGTATCAAATATGATTCATTTGATGTTTGTACTTTTCCATGAGTTTTGTCGCTTGTTTTCATATCTTCAGGCATTTCAAGTGCACAAATGTACTTGAACTCAGGGAAAACTACATAATTTAAACAATTCAAATTCCATGAAACACCTTCAGTCGAAATTCTTAATTAAAAAGTAAAATGTTTTGATCGCAATTTTTAAAATGATTACTTTGATGACATTCATTTTTGAAATCACGTGTATTGTAATTCGTGAACGTTCGGTAGATCGATGGATAGAATTGACTATGTACAGTAACCTCCCGGTTAAGTACGCAAAAAATGTGGTACGCATCCCGGTTAAGTACGCATGAAAAATGGCAAAAAACTTGGATCAATATTTATTATGAAAAAAATTAAAGAAAACTGAAAACAATTATTTTATAAAATGGAAAACAGTTAAGATAACAATTAACTATTATACAAAGAGAAAAAACAAATTTACATTTTTATTTAGGTATAAACATATCGTAAAGTGTCAACTGCATATTGTTTTTATTGTTTGATTTTTTTGAAATTGATGCTATTTTTACTATTTTTTTTGAAAGTTTTCAAAAGAGCATAGAAGATCGTTGTAATCAGCTCCTGCTGCATTTTTAACAACTGGGCATAAAAGCTGATTTTCTATATTTATTGCCATTTCACACAAGTTGTCAAAGTCTTCAAACTTGACTAGACATTCGTTGTTTTCCAGATCGGAATCGTCAGATAAGTGGCTTTCATCCGGTACTTCTTTCACATCTTCCAAAACATCGTCCACATCTTTAAGAATTTCCTGAACATATTCTTCAGTGTTTTCCTCGTCAATTCTTTCGAAGTTTATAGCATCGATGACGTCAATTTCAATGCTTACTTTTGCAAACATTGAAATGATTTCATTGATCCATTCGTTCTCAGAATTCTCAACAAGAACGGGTGTAAGGGTCATTATCTCGGTTTTAGCAAAAGAGTTTGCGATTGTCTCTGCTGAGATGGTGTCCCATGCCTCCTTAACAAAATTGGCAGCATCTAATAAATCTGCTGCATTTCCATATGCAACACCAGCTGGACCCCCTTGAAAACTGTTTTCCTTGAACTGCTTTGATGCTTTTTAAACCATCATCCATTTCATAATAGTTAAGGACTTCTTTGAAATACAAATATTTATATCGCTTTTTCAGGGCTGAAATAATTCCCATATCACATGGCTGTTTCCAGCTTGTGCAATTAGGTGGGAAAAATGCAACATCCACATTATCTCGTTTAAATACCTCAAAATGTCCTGGTGCATTGTCCATAAGCAAAAGAACTTTTCCGGTTCATATTTAGAAATCTTTTCGTACAATGCTGACAAAGCTTGTAGCAGTTCAGGATTTTCTTTATCAACTTCTGCACCTTCTCCGTGTAACATCATTGATTGTATCCCTTTTCTTTGACATGTGTAAACTTACGTTGAGATGATTCACTTGCGTTAACGATGATAATTATGTGCAGACAAGAAGTAACCAATGGTAGCCTTAAGGGAATCAGTCGCATACTGACATGATTGCGCAATATTTATACCTTATTGCATCATATTTACCATATTGCACCATATTTTTTAATGTAAGTGGGAGAGGTGCAGAAAAGAAAGGGGGCGGGCCTTAAAATACGTAAGTACGCACCTCCCGGTTAAGTACGCGTAATACCCTTTGATTCAATATGCGTACTTAACCGGGAGGTTACTGTATAGCTAATAGCCTGGTGAGGTATCAGGCGATCAGATCTGCACCACCGGTTTCCATGATTTTTGTTTTTCTGAACCGCTTTTGCTTTGTCGTGTTTGTTTACTAACTAAGTACGCGCGAACCTTGCAATTTTCATGCAGCTTAACTTGTTAAATACCGGTGCATGACGTTTCACTTCAAACACGGAAGAACTACAACGCGGAAAAGTTTTTAATTATTTACGAAATAGGTAAATACAGCAATTTCGTTAAGATATATAACATCCATTTTCTTATCTCCGGGGCATAGCATCAACAGTACGGATACGTTTATATGTCAAGTTTCTCGAGGAATGATTTTTACTTATCTATATATATATACATAAAACAAAGTCGTGTTAGTTACATCACTTATAAGTCGAGAACGGCTGGACCGATTTTGATGATCTTTGATTTTCTGGCTTTGTCACCGTCCCGAAGTATTGAAACATCTCAAAGTATCAAGGCAAAAAAACCTATGTAGGAAAATCATTTTCTCATACATTTCATCATGTTCTCATAAATGATCAACATCTTTGTTCTGAGGCGGTACGAAGTTCGCCGGGTCAGCTAGTTTGAAATAATTAAAGCACATTATTTAGTAATTTCGTCGAGCGCAACAGGCGGTTAACACAGGATACTTAATATCAGTGGCTGTACTAGTCACCTTGGTTTAAATTATTATTTAATTATCTATTTTCAAGCACACTAGCGCATGGTTCAAAATCCCGTGCAGATCTACTCGTACCATGAATGTGAGGGGTAGATTCTTTTTTTCTGTCGATTTCGTTTTGAAAAGCGGCCATGAAAAATTGGCTGCACATATACAACGGATGCTGGTGGGACAACCAACTATTTGCACAAATATTCTGATTAAGATCAGGACCGGTTTCTCTCATAAGTTGATAATGCCTGCGATGAACGAAGCCGGTCCTGTTTTTAACAGAATATACGTGGAAGTACATACTGACTATTAAAAAATGTATTTTATTTTTTTAAATAAAGCTAAGAATATAAAAATAAAATCTTAAAGTGATTTTATTTATATTCTGAAATAATAATCTGCACGTTAAAATTTTGTACTTCTCCATGAGTTTTGTCACTATTGTCCCGGGCAGTGAAGGCTGGTGACGGGGTGTTGGGGGGTGCAAAGGAAGATTCAACCATTTTTGCAAGAGTTCTTTCCTATTCATTGGATTTTAAAACACTTCTATAGCATGGACTTTCAATTCAGATGTTCGCAATACCAACTGCTTCTCTTTCGTAGTACGGAAATATAGTTGAATCTTCCTTTTGCACCCCCCAGCACCCCGTCACCAGCCGTCACTGGTCCCGGGATTCACCTTTCGGCATCTTCGGGTATTTCAAGGGCAAGAATGAACTTGAACTGACAAAACCCGGGTCGTAAGCGACTCATCGAAAAGCACCAAAATTCAAACGTTTCAAATTTGATATCAAGATTCCATCAAGCATTTTCAGTCGAAATCTTCAATAATATGCATGTTTCATTTGTGTTTCATACGCCGAACAAAACAATGTTTTTTTTTAAATATAAATTAGGTTGATATGTATATTAAAATGATCATTAACAAGAGAGAATAACGGAAATACTCAGTATAGTACCATTTTCAAATTTAAATGGAACGCTTTGTTTTACATAGATTGATTATTAGTCGATTTAATGTTATTTCAAAAGATACTGACAAAAGCTGTTCATTTATAAATATATATGCAGTATTTAAAGTGGTAATATTTTATGTAAGATTATGTGAAACGTGTACTTTTCTTCTATTCTTACAATAAAACAGTATTATACCACAACACGTAATTCATTACATATACATAATGCAATCAAAAACATGAATTACAAGTTTGCATTTGAAATACAAATATTCATTCTTATTATATCATCTGTCAGTTTGCGACATTCGTTAATTTAAAAATGGAACTTAAATGAACATAGTAAAATAGAAAATACACAAAACATTAAGAATGGTGCTTTGAATCACCTAAAAACCAACACATTTGTATGGAGCGTGCGAAGCGGACTCTCAGCCTCCTGAATATTATTATTTGTAGGGTAGGTGCGGTTAAATATTATTATTTGAATGGGGCTAAAAATGAGTAAAAACCCCCTTACGAATACTGCGGGTGTTCCAAAAAAAATTTACTCAATTCTTCCTGAATTTTCTAGATTTTTATGTTTTTTCGCTATCGATCCGGGTTCGGCTTTCGGCATCTTCAGTGCACGAATAACCCGAACTGAAATTCTGATTTATTTAAATTTAAATAACAAAACACTAACATGCAGTCACGATAGCCGATTGAGCAATTGAAGTAAATAAAATACCGATGATTATGATGCCATGATAACGTTTTCAAGGGTCGCAGCATTATTGGCTCATATGATTGTAGCTTCTAAAACAGGCTAAGCGGATTTTAGGATGACTTTGTCAAATTCGAAGAGTTGACTTTAACTTGTCCAGTTTCTGACTGGTTTTTAAGGATGATCACAATGTAACCACATGCAGCTTCTGCCAGAGAAAGTTGCGTGAAAAATCTTGGTCACAGTGAGAGAAATACCTGGAATATAAGGAAAACGGATGCTAAAAAAACTGAGAATTTGCTGAGGCATGACAATTTATTTCTTGTGTCGCCGTTATAATTTTAGCGTAAGATGTTCACGTGACTTAATGGGTTATGTATCAACACAGTCAGCTAACTGGTTGGCTCATTTCAGCTTTAATTGAGCACAGTCGTTATTTGTTATTTGCAAGTTGGCTGCCGTGGTGTGGCGGGAAAAATACGAAAAGTGAATGTGGCGTGAGTCGCGAGTTTGCATTATTTGATGACTCACAACACAATGCGAGTACCGCACACCATAAATGCAAGAACCACTTCTTTGCACACTGCAGTCCGCTGCAGCTTGCACTATTTTTTCATGCAGCACCGTGCGGCATTCTTGAAACAGTGCAGCTATAAATCGACGGTATGGAGGAAAGGAAAAGTGAGTAAAACAAAATGCAATCGTTGGTATCATAATTCAGTGGAACGCCGATCTGAAGTTCTCGCATTCATCTTCTTCCCGCATATATTATATTGTATGATCGCGGCTAAATTTGTTTTTCAAAATCTCGCATTAATCGTTCTCGTATCTACTTATCTTTTAAACTGGAAGAAGCCACTCATGAGTTTGGTCTATTTTAGAATAAAAAAAAATCGTAAATAACGTTGTTATGCTTGGAAACATACACATACATGGTGTCAGTGGACGGCTTGAGTGGCAGCGTAGCATGCAGGTTCGTCAATTATCTGAGCCACTACAGACACCTACATTTGCGTAGCACGTGTCTGTCTGCTACGCTGCACGGTGCGCAGTAAAAAAACGCTGCCACTCAGGCCGTACACTAAGCCAAAGTGTTAGCTGCGTGGCAACTTCAAAGGCTGTGCAGACTAATCCAAAAGATGCGCGGCAAAATTTCAGTCGTCAAACAGTTTCTGTTAAAATGCTTCATAAGGAGGCCATATTCTCCACATTGGGCGGAGCGGATACGGATTAAAAATTAAATATTATTAACTTGTTTTTCTTCAAATATGTTTCGCTATATTTTGAATCTCATAGATATTTGAAACAATATGTATTCATCAGGTGGCTGCTTAGAGGATTGAGTGATGGTTATCATGGACCTATTTTCACTTTTATCTAAGTATTTTCTATTGCTCAACTTACTATGAATCGATTGATCGTTTTTGTCTAATATTTGTCACTCTGTTCAGATTAGAGACTCCAATTCGAGTATCGAATACTTGTCCATTTTTCAAGTACTCGATACTCTAGTATTTTGAAAAATACTCGAGTAATACTCGTTTTTTATAAATGAAGATTTATTTCCAAATTTTATTTTCTTATTCACTAAATTATATAAATAATGTTTAACCGTTGCGTTTAACTGAGTCTCACGCGTGGATTTTTACCGTAAGGAAATATATTTTTTTCATATGTTTTTTTTTATGTTAATTTATTTTGTTACTTTTGCTTTGGGACCTGCTGACTTACTGCTTAACAATGATAAGTTTATGATGACGACAGTCTGTGATGACAAGAGACAAAATAAAACATTGAAAAATAAATTAAATGACATATGTACAAGAATTTAAAAAAAAATATTACTCGATACTCAACTAGTTGAGATGTCGAGTGATCGGAGTCTTTAGTTCATTTTCGATGTAGCAATCCTATTATCAAAATAACCGAGACACTGTCGAGTCTGCAAGAACCGTTCTTTTTATGATGCCCGCATGTTTTCGCATGATTGTTTATGGTCACATTTTTCTCAATACGTTTATTTAATGCATATATTGTGGTCTGTCGTATTTCGAAGCTTCATAATTATTCTTCCCGGAATCATAAAAAGGGACCGTTATTGGATATCCGAATATTAACGACAAATGAAAGATTAATTACGTTGATTTGTATAAATTGTAGTTTAGTCGTGAGTTTTAAGCAATCTATTTATTATTTTCTATATTCACATAAATCGTATATTTCCTATAAAAGTGAGCTTTTAACGGCTTGGAAAATATCCACTCGAGCAGCATTTTATCAAAATTTGGTCGCCATAGAGAGGATATCTGCAATAGCCATTTAAGTTGTTTTGTTTCAGAGAAATAATATTTGAACAAATATTTTTTTCATTTCTATCAAGCATATAAGAATTTGTTCGTAAATAAACAATTTCTGTTGAGTATTGCGCTCTCATTAACGGTCTAATTATAGTGGTATATCTATCTAATGACAATTAATGTGTGACACGAATAATACAATGAGATTCATACATTGTATTATTCGAACACTGCAAGGTTTAACTATTCGATATTCGAATATTTGTTTTCAACAAATGATTCGAATTTTTAACCCCTTCGGGAAGCAAGCCATTTCTAGGAAACTTAATCCCTAGAAGTCCTATGCCGAGTCTAACTCTACATCAGTGGTTCTCATGTGCGGCCACCAGAGAGTTTTGCTGCGGCCACCAACAGCTTCATAGTTAATATTGGTATTTAATTTAAATGTGTTTTTACAAGCTAATTTGTCAACAAAGTCATTGAAAATTAAATATTTCGTATGTATTCTATTATGTATCAAGGGTAGTTAGCAAAAACTCAAACACATACATTTTTTATGTCTTTTGACAAAGAAGACTCAACACAAAAATTTGGTGCGGCCACCAGACATTTTCGTAGGACCGCTGATGTTCCTAATGCGGCCACAGCCAAATTTTACGTGAGAACCACTGCTCTACATTGTACAACTTGGTTGGAAATATATTTAATTATGCTTATTTCAAAAACCGTATATATTTGACTGTGTGCCTTAGTTAACAGCTTGAGCTTGTAACGGGTCGTCTTAGCTGGGCGAAGCTGGGCGTGGCGATCCGGCGCAGCTTTGAAAGCGGCAGAGTTTTAAAATATCAAACAATCCTCGCCCATGCAAGTGTCATATGTGGGCGAAGCGATCCGGCCAGGACGGCATATGTCGTAAGTCGACTCAAGTGCCTGACTCATGGCGCGCGCGAATCGCTTGAAAATATCAAACGGTCCAAGCTCACCAGAGCGTTAATTGCGTCTGGCCGAGCGATGGCACATAAGATCTTTGATCAACTACGTTGTAAATTGACTGGATTCGCCTAAATTCGCTTGCCGGTTCGCGTCGCTTACCTAAGACACGGGGTAACATGTCATAATGTTTTACATTTTTCGGTATTTCGTTTTACCATTCTAATAAATACGCAAACCATGTGATATCAATCAACTTAAACTCAAATCTATTGAGGAGTTGCTGGAAGGAATAAAATAATATATTGAAGAGTGCAACGGGTTAAGTTTTATTGTTTTAATAAAAACATATGTAAATAAAGGTTTTTTTTTAAAATTAAATTTTGCATATAGAAACGCGTAAACAATTCGTGGGTGTAGGGACATACGGGCGAAACTACAAAAATGGCTGTTTTGAATTAAATATGGCATTGTCATGCTCAAATGCAGTTCTATAAGATATACAAATATTAAACTTGTATGAAAGGGAGTTTACCAGATAATTGCTCGGCTTTCCTGCAAATCCGTAAGAAAAAAGTTTATCTCAGTTCGTTGTTTTTGTAGTTTCGCCCGTTTGTCCCTACACCCACGAATTCTGGTGGCGCCCCAGCAAACGGTCAAGATATAATGGCACATCTAATGACAATTAATCTGTATTTTAAATATAAAAAAACAGCAATGATATGAGTCCATCGTATTATTCGAACACACAGCGGTTTTATGATTCGATATTCGAATATTTGAATTGTGAACCCCTTCGGTGCGCAAGCTTTTGTTTTGAAACGTAATAGAATCACTTGATGATCGACCGGTTTTGTAAACATGTTGTAACACACCACTTTAACTATAGTTCTAAGTTCTAACTAATCATTAACCTTTTTATTATTAAACGCTAAACAAGGCGTCATTATGTTGAAAGAAATAAATAATAATGTCACATTGTAATTCATAAACGGCTTTATTGATATACGCCGCCGATTTCCCGTAGGCAAGTTTAAACGTACGTATTATAACAATTTGATTTTACCGGTATGATAAATTTGCATCTATTCTTACAAAATTAATAACTTCCTACTTGTTTTTATGTAATGCTAATAATCAGAGGCGGTTGTTGTTTCAATGCACTTTTTGTCACATTTAAAGACCAGAGTTTCTTAAACTCTTTGAACCATGAATAAAATTTATCGTTTTATGACCACAACATGAAATAACATAACTCCTATATAAAATATAGCTCGGCATCGTATAGGCGACGCGCATCTCCTATGTCGAGACCTAATCGACATTGTAAAATTTGATTGAGAATATATTTGGAACAAGTACTATATAATGCAGGGCTGTGGAGTCAGTGAAAAAAAGTCCGACTCCGACTCCGACTCCAGCACTTACCAAAACCACGACTCCGACTCCGACCAATAAAAGTTGAATATGGTCACTTTTCCCCCCTAATTTTCCTATTTATGTGAATTCAATTAAATATCAACCCTATCAATGCGACCAAAAGCCAAATTTGAAATATAAAGTGCAAAAATAAAAAGTTCAAACTTTTCAAAATTTCCGACTCTGAGTACGACTCCGGCCAAAAAGCTCCGACTCCACGACTCCGACTCCGACTCTACAGCCCTGATATAATGTGTTATATTGATTAAGAAAATGTCTTTCCACCATTCTTGGTGACACTCGTTGAATATCAGATATCAACAAATCTATTGTAATATTTAAAAAATAACGTATTTTAACACTGTGTGATTTTATTAAAAAGATCCTTAACTTTGGCTATGTTTGAGAGACTGCGTCTGTTACTGCATGTGATACATATATAAAATACATACCGTAAAACGGGGTGAATAAATACACTTTTTACCATTCGCCACTATTTATCTTCATGCCTGCGCCACATATTTCAAATATGAATGGCTTGAAACTAATTTCTATGGTCCTACTACACATTCATGACAATATTTTTCAAAATATTCCCTATCGTTATTAATACACAGTCAATTTTGCTCGATGTCTCTATTCACATCGAATCGGGGTGAATAGAGACAAAAATACAGAATGTAATGATTGGAATATGTGAACGTCGATTTGATTTTAATTTTCGTGCAATAAAAGAGACGTTTATAAGGGGTCAAAAAGTAAGGGTACACAGGCATCTAACTTAAACACGTTTGTTTCAATTTTGGCCAGTCATTTATTTGGGTTGGCTTTGTCATTCGAGATACAGTATTATAGTTATTGTGAAGAAACATATTTAACATTGGATACTTAGTAAAGTTGTGCTAAAGTTCAATCCCTGTTTTTGTCTCTATTCACCCCGCAGTCTCTATTCGCCCCGTTTTACGGCACTGTTGATACGACTTGAGGAGCTCTGATTTTTCTTAGTTGTCAAATTTAGTTTGTGGAGTGTGTTATTGAATATGTCAAATTGTGTGTAGCGACACATAATTTAACAACCACTGTTAAAGACAGTAAAAAATCATAATTATATGTTTCAAGAATTTAGGGAGGGGAACAAAATGATAATCTATTTAATCGATGAACTATAGACAAGGAAGTCGTAGTTTTTATAAAAAAATATTTATTATAAAGATAGATTTATGTTACATGTAATAATAATCTAGGTATGTTTTTGTTATCTTCAATATAAATTATGAGAGGTTATCAATGACGAAATTGTACGCGGAAAACTTCTTTGTATCAATCACTGAGAAGAAAACAATTATGGTAGGAATCATGTTAAAGAGAACCTAAAATCTAATAGCTTAGATGTAATTGCTTGTATTGCTAAGAGGTAGAGGTCTGCACGGGCTCGGGTTTGGCCCGCGGGCCTTACCCGGGCCGGGTAACGATGGTTTTGATTCGGGCCTGGGTCGGGCTCGGGTCCAGGCACACAAAAAATATAACAAAAATCGGACGATTTCCGAATGAGCTCACCATTATCGTAAATCTAAATTTAATACTATAATAAACTTCACGTACTCGTTACAGTCATCTTTTCGACGCCTTGTTTGTTATTTAAAAACCTTATTTTCCCTCATGAACACATCAATTTGATAGAACAACACGCATTGTTCTCAGTTTATTGACTGCTTTCACCACTATATTATTTTTTAATGGATAGTCTTATGTTGAGGAGTTTGTACAATATGCATAATAAATTTCATAATATGATACTGAATTTAGTATTTGTTAAATGTATTTTGAAAAACTGCACACTCGATAATTGGTCAGTCAATTTTAATTATTTTTAATTTTTATTAGAATTGTCAAAAAAAAATGGGGTTTTTTTCGGGCAAGGATGAAAAATTTCAGGCTCGGGTCGGGTTCGGGTTAGATTTTGGAAATGAGCCTCGGGCTCGGGCCGGGCCGGGTTGGAGGTTTTCGGGCTCGGGCCGGGTAAAATTTCAAAATTTCGGCCCGTGCAGACCTCTACTAAGAGGTCTTCAACATTTTAATTATAGTCTATTTTGTTTGTATCTTGCATCAATTTATTTGCTTAGTTGTAATACCTTGTAATTCTTTCTTAACTTTTGTATTATTATCGCTGTTTCGTTGTATTTCTTATCAGTTATTATCAACGCTCGTCATGAGCGATACGGTCCTGATTCACTAAATTTCTGTAGAATAGGCAGGGCTGTGGAGTCGGAGTCGTCGCGGTGTTTCGGTCAGAGTCGGAAATTTTGTAAAGATTGAACTTTTTATTTTTACATACATATAATATGTCAAATTTGGCTATTGGCAGGATTAGTTGATATATATTTAAATACACATAAATATGATTGGTAGAAAAAAAACGTAACGAAATTAAAAAATAATAGTTAGAGTCGGAGTCGTGTTTTTGGTAAAAGCTGGAGTCGGAGTCGTATTTTTTTTACCAACTCCACAGCCCTGGGAATATGTACTAAAACATGTGTTAGTATTTTTATTATAATGCCATTCCAACAAGTATTGACGGTGATCAATATTTACTATGAAGTTATTGGTGGCCGCACATGAGAGCCACTGCTCTACTGCACTGGATTGTCGATTTAGCACCACTGCTTCTACAATAATGGTTCACAAGATAATTATAACGAGACGTCAAACTAGGTTATTTATTAACCCGCCGATGTAATAATGAAGTGGAAATAAATCAAATTATGAACAGGTCAAATTCCATCGATAGCATTATGGAAATAATTATGACAAGACAGTCACTTCTGTATTATTCTCATTAGTTTTATCAAAACAACAAAGCAATCGCATTTCTTCGTTTTTTATTGCACCCGTGTTAAAGTTTATCTGTTTTATGTACATAAAAAAAGACTTTCTTATAAGTCCGATAACTTTATAAGGTAAATGTACCAGTAGCTGACCGTTTAAGAGAAAATTTCAACAAAAATAACGATTAAGGTTTAGCATTGTACCGAATGATGGCAAAGCAAGTTTACTCATATTGGATCATATGTCTTAATTAATATTATGTAACAAAAATTACGAAAGGGCCTGTTTAAAAAAAGTTGTGTTAAATTATTTAAAGCCATGTTCCTGTTTCAGTAGTTGACCATCTCACATATTGAAAACTCCAGTAGTTGAACATGTTTAATCAGGGGGCTTTAAAGTGAACTTTCTGCCAGAGTTGCTTCAGGGCTTTCTGTCACACCACTCTTGGTTGAATCAAGTAGAAATGAGTGGTTCAGGAACTAGGTACGCACCGTTTCTAGATTGATCACTTTGAAAAAATACACTTTCCTCAATAGGTGTTGTTTTCAAATGGCCACCCTGGCACTCCATTAGCTATATGGTGATGTGTAAGTGGCTCATTCCGACCACAGATGCCTTAACTTGTCTGAACTTTACAATTTAGAGCAATCCCGCATCTGCATTTCTTATTTTGGTCAATTTTACTCTCAAAATGTCAACATGTCCATGGTACCATGGTCAACTACTAGTCCATTTACCTTAACTAATCACTATAATATATTACAAACATTTTTACAATAACTGTTGACAAATTTTGTTACTTAGTTGCTCAGAAAGAGATCGGTTTGCAGCTCTGACGTTCCAAGGAAGAAGGCAGTAACTCAATTAAATTAAATTTTGTAAATAATTTTTAAGAATTAAGACTGAGGTGCTTCATGCAATTTCAATATCAAAGTACATCCGTGCAATTTAAATGACTAAAGATGCCGATAGGCGTAACACATGGAAAAGTACAAAAAAGTACAAAAACCATTCAAATTTGGTCAATATTGTTGAAAGCTTTATATGCTGCTCACTTTTGATGCAGTATAATAACTAAAATACTATTTTTTGAAACAATGAATAACTGCTGAAAGTATAAGAATTTCTTCAGTAATTCTAGTTTTCTAGTTAGGCCAGTGATGCACAAATGCCGCCCGAAATGGTTTTTTTGCGGCCCAAAATAACAAATACTTCGACAGCAAATTTTTCATTAAATATGATAAAAAATAGTATTCGATATGTGGAAAAAATTATGCAGAACAACGATCAATTGAGATCGAAATCTCAGGAAGGCGATCTGCAGAGTTTTTACAAATATCTCCCCGAAGAGCAGTTTCCTACCCTACGTAAAAAGGCTGCGCTTTGTGCAAGTCTTTTTGGAAGCACCTACATTTGCGAGCAAGCATTTTCCATATTAAAACTAAATAAGTCTCAACACACAAACCGCTTGAAAAATGATAATCTCAGTGCTGTACTGAAGATAGTAACCACAAACATTGAACCCGACATCAAAATGCTTGCAGCCAGTAAACAGTGTCAGAAATCTCTCTAAGTTCCATCGTGCAAATCTTCATGTAATGTGGAGCGGAGAAAGATCGCAGTTGCTGATAAAATTATGTAATTATTAAATTAAAAATAAAATATAAAATTTGTATCTCATCTAGTATAATATATCAAAATTTTTCTTCACTTTTACCCTTTGCGGCCCGCGAAAAATTTTAAATGGATAAATTGGCCCTTCTCTTAAAAAGCTTTTGCACCACTGAGTTAGGCAGTCAATGCAATTACTAATTGCTTGTTTACTAATGTAATAGTTCATTTTCACATCAACCGCTCTTTAACCTTATTGAATTGTTAACGTGAATTCCATGGCTGTGGAGTCGTTTATAAAATCCGATTCCAGCATTGACCAAAAACACGTCTCCGACTCCGACTAAAAAAAGTTTGATTACGCCACGTTTTTTCCCTAACTTTCTTCCGTATGTGTATTGAATTAAATATCAATCAACCAATTCGGCCATCAGTCAAATTTTACATATTATATGCGTGAATAAAAAAGTTCAATCTTTTCAAAAGTGTTTCACGACTCCGACACCGAGTACGGCCCCGGCCAAAACACAGCGAAGACTGGGACTCCATGGCCCTCATAAATTCTGAATATGTACTGATACCGGATCGTATTTTAGGACATCAGCACTCTCTCGAACGATCTATTTTACACCTCAGTCTATGAGTTTAAGTCGATATCAGGAAGTAAATTCAGTCTAATCGAACTCTATATTGAAATCTATAGCGATTCAATATAGAATAATTTTCAAGTTTGTAAAAGCGACATCTCGGCGCGGCGTTACATTGGATGTATACGCACAGCCGCCTCGCTCTAAATATATCTTACTCTTTTGCGCCCTGACTGCGTGTCGGGGTCGAGGCTTCTCCCTTCGTTGTGAGTCTCGAGGGTCGCCTTCAATCTACTAATATTCTCTCTAACAGTTTTAAATCCTGATATCGCCTTTGTCAAGGCGAGAAGGTATCGAATCGTTATTTGAAATTTTAAACTAAATTCTGTCTATCTGTAATTGTGTAACTTGTGTAATCATCGAAATAACCGAATTAATTGTGCGAGTGCTAATCGCACTTGTTTACCCTTTGAGATCGTTTTAAATCAGATCCTCCTACTTTCTCGTCCTCCGAATCCTAATTTCCCCTTCCCGAGTGACAGATCGAAGGCCCTCTCTCATTTTACGAGAGAGTTGAGATCGAGGTCGTCTCAGTACTTTTACACTCGGTAAAAACTTTGTCAGAGTCATTTACTGTCTTCTTGGTTGGGAAAGGATCCCTAATATCGAAATAATATTTCTGAGCCGCTGAGAAGTGAAGCGAGAAAAAATGAGTTAGATGCAGTATCATATTATTCAGGTCTTAAAGTATCTTACAAGTGAAGTATTATTTAAAAAACACTGAAATAGTGCTCTTTTTCATAAAATAAAAGAATGTTCTGAGTTAAAACAAGAGTTTCCATAAATGGCTCAAGATTGTAGTCTTCTGATGGCAGTCCTTTGGAAATTACTAACCTATAAAATTACTTACATATACCATATAATATATCGCAATGTTCATTTCATTTAATAAGTCTGCTTATTTATTTACAAATCTCGTATTAACCCTTTCACAGCCCAACATTAGATAATTGATAAATCACCCAGAACCCAGTGATTAGATAATAGAATCTGTGAGTGAAATCATCTCAAAAAGTGCCTACATAAGAAAGACTGGACATATGAATATTGAAATTTCATTTCTTTTTAAATTTGGCACCGCAACTTTTCAGGGAATTCCAAAACAATTAAAATTTTGTCGCACTTTCGATGGATTCAGCGGCAACTTTGTGGAAGTTCATTTTAATATAAAATACCTTTGATTATTTCATGAATTGTGCTGCTAATTGTGACATGTGTTTCGCCTCTTTCAGAAGCATTTTCGGACTTATTACTTAAAAAATATTACTTAATCAAACTATACGATACCTTACCAATTACACCCGCCACCAATGTGGAGTAAATTAACTCAAAATGGAGCTTACATCAACAGATCGGGGTGTTAATTGGTCACTTAACCTACCCTTTTCGAAGAGAGTAAGCATATACGGAAAGTCCTACGATAGGATTAGTGGTTAGCTGATCGCTCTCGCTACTCCCCATTTTTAGGATCAGATGGGGAAGAAGGAATTTTATACATTACGGACATTCAAGCTGTCGAAAAGAAAGTTATTAAGTCCCTTTGTGAGACTTGAGCCCGTGACGACCGCAAATGAAGCTAATGACGTCCATCACTCGACTTTGAACCTGGCCAGCAGGTACTGAACAAATACTGAAAAAACCGTGATTATCATTGATTATATTGTACATCTCGCGCGGGCGCCCAGAGGGTTAACGTTGGCAGGTTAAAAGAATATTAAATTTATTTGTATACAAGTAGCATAGTCATAAAATCTTACAATACAATCGCAATTCCACTCGAAGCTTATTTATTACCAGCGCGAAGCTCAAAGGATAATGTTAATATTCAAGAATTGTTTTACATTTTGTGTAAAATCATTAATTATTATAAATGCCTTTCACTCGAATCCAGTGCCGGGAATACAAAGAAACAAAGGATTTTTTACTGCCCGCTTTCCTATCGAATGGAACACATTTGAATCGAATATTCGACATTCATTTGTTTTTATTTTTAATTTGACAGTTTGGCAGCCATATTTTATTTATCTAGTATGTTGTTACTTCGGTGTTGCTCGACGGGATAATTCAAAGCGATAATTGCATCAATTTTCTATGTGCCGGGGCTTAAATCATTTTAAGCCACGGCTGCTCCAAATGTGCAGCATACGAGCCGAGCATCCAATACGCCTCTTTTTACCTTTTTCGTCCAACGACAGATAAACACTGCGATAAAAACACAGTGGCATACAAACTTTTCCCTTTTCTTCACTCTACCATGCGTTAATATCCTTTATTGTTCATTAAAATGAATATATATAAAAACATATTTGTTTCAAATATTCATATTTGTTTTTAAACCTTCAGAGCAATAACCGAACTGTAATTTTCAACCCACAATATTTTATGAGAAGTATTCAACGATTTTCTCACAGTCAGTCTTATTGATTCGTGCGAATCGTCGCTTGTTGTCTATACTTGCTTTTCGGCATACCGCATGAATACTTACCACACGATACACAGAAATGCTATATCCGTGGTTCGGGCACACTTTCAGAATGCCGCTCGAGAGTGCCACATCGTTATTACCACATCAGCGAAAAAACAACTAATCATCTTACTCGCGTATCATCAAATCAAAGACATCACTCAACTTTCAATCCGTCCAATCGTATAAACATCCTTATTATACATTTTATGAAGATGTAATTAGTTTTCTTTGAACGATTAAGCAAGAAGACATTGCTTCTTAATCGAATAGATTAACACGCGATGATAACATAATGGATATAGCCGTTGCATATGCGGACAGTATTACTCTATCATGAACAGCTAGCCAGTGATTGTTAACCTTTCTTGAAAGTGTAGTAATAACGTAAAAAACGATGCAATATTGACAACAGGAAAGCAAAATCTCGGATTATTTCGTCATTAACTAACTAAATGTTAACTATGTAATATACTGATGCCAATATTAAGTAGAAATTATATTTTATTGGCCAATTGGTATCATTTATACCGACCAATTAGTAGTAATAATTTCATGAAGTTGATGACCATTTCGGTAGGTATATATTAATGACAACGCATGTAAGTCACTGATCATTTTTTTTACTGAATACAAACCACATACATATTTAGATACAAATGATATGCACTCATCGAATTGTGACATAAGTTATTATATTTTTACCAGGGCTTTGGAGTCGTTAAAAAAATGATGACTCCGACTGCAGCATTTCCCAAAATCACGACTCCGACTAAAAAAGTTCAATTTCGTCACATTTTTTTACAATTTATGTAAATTCAATTATATGTCAACCATCCAATCCGGCCAATAGCCAAATTTGACATATTATATGCAAAAATAAATAGTTCAAACTTTAAAAATTTTCGACTCCGGCCAAAACACTCCGATTTCACGACTCCGATTCCACAGCCCCGATTTTTACATTCCTTCGCATTGATTCGCAAAGAATATGATTGAAAAATCTGAACTTGATTAATTATCATTCTTCACTAAGCAGTTTATAAATGGTTGGCATCCACTGAATATATCATAATACAATATGTATGCGTATCATTTAAACAAATCACAAAACACAGAAACTGTGATGAAGTAAATAATTATTATATGTTTTCCGAGTTCAAAGTTGTATGACTGTTGAATTAAGATTTCAAGTATGGATTATTAAACATACTCATTATGAAACGAGACAAAAAGACAAAGTTTTAAGTTGTAGAAGAATGGTGAAATATTGTATGTAATTAACTCAACTTCGCTCCTCGAAAGTTCTGTCGATTGTAAATAATTCTTTTAGTAGTCGCTACTTTGCCATTTGTTCCCTTCATTTTAGCGTTGCAATATTCAGTTGGTACAACTTTAATCATTCAATTTATATTGACTTTTCTTCTATTTTGGAAAACATTTAATACTTTGCATCCCAGACCGTTTACGAAAATGTCCGCAAAAAATCTCATGCATTTTTTCGGTTAAACACGGCTGTCTTTATTCTATTATTTATCTCAAGTAATATAAACATATCATTGTTATTTTTTTTTGTATTATCATCTTATTATGTAAAGTGTAATAAGTGTTTTGTATAGGGTTTATATGCATATTAATGATGAATAAACTTATTCCGTTAAAACTAGGGCTGTTGAATCGTTAAAACTACACGACTCGGACTCCAACATTGACCAAAAACACGACTCCGACTCCGACTCCTACAAAAAAATAATAATTTTGTCAATTTTTTCACTCCCTTTCTTATTTATGTGTATTAAATTAAATATCAATCAATCAATCAGGCCAGTAGCCTAATTTTACATGTTCTAAATAAAATGCATAAATAAAAAGTTTTTTACGACTCCGACTCCAAAGCCCTGGTTAAGAGACATTTACAAACATTTACAAAAAAACTGCAGCTGATATACCTATCGCCCTTTGGGATTCTTCGCATATATTCGCGGGGCCAAAAGATCGACCCCGAGGGGGTTAAAGAAGTAAAGTTAAACTTCATTGATAAGTTAATTAATTTCAGTGACCTTAGTGGGTTTTGTTTTTAGTCAAAGTTAAAAGCAAAAGTATTGTTGTATTTTGATTAATTTATAGAAAGAGTTTCCGCTTTTTATTAAGATACTTAACTGAAGCTCGTGAAAACATGCCATAAAAACATGACTTGAATTTTTTTAATTATTCCTAGAACGACGACAAAACATTACTTTGTTCAGATCGATTCCAGTGCAGTTCACCATAATATCATTTTCTTATTTTTGCAAGTGTTGAAATATTAAATATCCCATCGCTACTCTATTTATCGTGAACGGAGCACAGACAGTCTACTCAACATCTTGATTAATAGCCTATTTAAACATCGAGTGTTTTGCCAACTTACTTTTCAGATCGTGAGCTTGATCAATAAATACAGAGTGATTCAAATTTATCAATAACGTAAAAAACCAGTCGATAATCAACGAATATTATTTACTAAACAGTATATCATAAATTCCAGGTTGTGTTGATAGATACGACTATAGTAAAGTTTTTCTTGCTGTGTATGATGTATGAAGAAACCCCTTGTAGTCGATCGTCCCTTTTTCCATCCTTGAAGTACATCCATACAAATATTGTATCGTAGTAAAATGGTATCATATTGGTTGAACCTTCCTTGAAATTTCATTCCATTACAGTCGACCATTTATTTTCTTCTACGTCTGTCAAAAAAAAAAAAAGAATAGGTATACACACATTTTCAAATGTGTTCTTTTTTTGAAACAGCTGAAAACTAGTTCAGTTGAAACATTCAACAGAAGCGCCTGACAGTTCTTTCCAAGATGGCCGAGCATACATTTTTATTCAGTGACAACAATGCTAATATCGTAGTAGGTATGGCCATCGTTAAATAATACAATTGTTTCATACGATACTTTTTTAACCCGGTGTATCTCATAACGGGCCATGATTGATAATATTTGAATATTGTCTCTAGATTGAGTAAATACCGTCTCTTGCTTCTTGTTCGATGTATGCATCAATAAAAGCAGCTCCATTTCGTCACGGTATTCTTGTCATAAGGGATTGCAATACCAGGAAGACTTTATCAATACCGGTATTTCTTATTACCGTATGTATAATATTTATTTTTTCCCATATCCGCTCCCTATTCGGAGCATATGGCCGCCACACGGTGCCTCCAAGATTCTCTGTCTCCCGCCAACCTCCTCGCATCTTCCCAGGTAATCCCGGCGTCCCTTAGCTCCCCTGAGTACATCCTATGGATGGTCATCAGAGGCCTTCCGCGGCGTCGGGATCTATCAGGTTGATAGAAGAGGCAGGCGGGATTCATGTTCCCCTAGGGCATCCGCAGCACATGTCCAAGCCAGGTCCATCGTCGCCTTTTAATTTTGGACGTAATAAGGGGCTGTTTTGTCCGCTCTCTAACCTCCGTGTTCCTGACAAAGTCAAACCACCGTACTCCTAATATTCGCCGCAGGCATCTGTTTTTATACCGCCAGTTTAAAATGTTTGGTTCTTCTCTTCTCTTCTTTTTCTCCATAATAAAGTCTTGCTACTCATTGTTCATCCTTCTTTTTCGGAAAGAAAAGGGATATCAAGGATTGGAGTGGGACATGACTATAGTTGGCTAATCGATCTCGTAACGACCCGTTTTTAAGGATCGGATGTGTGTTGTAGGGTATAAATTGTAGACAACACAGAAAACTTTGTCTCAAAAACGAAATAAAAATTCAATCGAAAAATGAAAATGTCCCGACTGAGGTTCGAGCTCAGACTAAATATAATACACTATTACAAATATCAATACAGTGAAACCCCGATCTTACGTTCTCGCATTATACGTTTTCCCGCGTGGTGCGTTCATTTTCTATAGTCCCGGCATTTAGTTAAAATTTAAAACTTTCCCGCATTCATCGTTTCCCGCATTAATCGTTTGTTTTATACGGTCCCTTGAAAAACGTAGAGTCGGGGTTTATCTGTACAGTTATTATGTAGACAAAATGAGCCAAACAAATAATAGTGACAGCCAAATCGGGCCGCAATAAAGTATAAGTGAATTAACATAGGCATTGAGAATATTTGTAAAAAAAACTTTCCAAAATACCTTTAATTTTGTGTCTTAGTCAATTATTCATCGATGAACAGATTGAAAATTCAATCTTGATCAGAATTCCTAGAAATATATCCCGCTACAAAAAAATCTTATCAGATTCAGCGCCAGTTGGTCGATCGATCATTAATTAATTGTCTCTTAATTTATTGTAATTTATTTTCAAAATGATTTTAAAATTACCTGCATTAAGATTTCGGCAATACCGGTAGCGCAGTCCCTAGCGACAGCATTGTTGTCATGTTTTAGCAGCGTGCTAGGCAAACTTAACTAAACTAAATGTTTTCAATTTCAATTAAGTACTGTGAGAAAAATATTACCAATTGAGCGTCTGTGATAGTTGGCCAATTGAATAACTATGCACAAAAGGGTAGATGACAATATCGCTATAAATGTATTGGTTTGAACCAGGGCAACTATTAGTTTAGTATAGTTTTTGACTATATAATATTATATTATACAAAAGATTGTATATTATAAGTTGTCCGATGTCAGTGTCACGGGAGTAATACTATTTTACTTGTCATGGCCGCCACGCGTTCCCAGGTATATTGATTGGAATTCTTTTTTCCAATTTTTCGACTTCCCTCCCATTTATTCTCATATACGTTTTTAGAAACACTTAGCTTGCAGTAAGTACTTCACAGTATTAAAAATAAAACCTTGACATTCGTAAGCTTGCGTTTGACAGCTACTTGATTGGCTATTATAGTTCCGGGTTCTGCCGCCTACCAAGTTATACTGGTAGATCAATAGTAATGGACAGGTTTTTAAGAAGTTAATGGAAAAAATATGTTTATTTCGAAACATTTTTTAGAACGCTTAATTAAAATTACTCCTTGATTGATACTGTCACTGAATTGTTCGTGTATATTTGATTCGGCAACTTTATTTCCTTGTTACGTAAGATGTATCCGTCGTCTTAGCCGAGTAGCACAACAAACTAGGCTTCCTTTAATTGGTTCAATCATTCTTTATTTGTAATAGTAATGTTTCCAATAAGCGATGTAATAACTCTGTCTTAGTCATAATTTGTAATTCAATTACCCAATAATAAAAGCTTAAATTATTATTCCCCATATTATCCCATATTCTGGTAAAACCAGGGCTTTGAAGTCGTTAAAAAAATCAACGCTGACTCCAGCATTGACCAAAAACATGACTCAATCTAAAAAGGTATAATTTTGTCACGTTGTTTTCCTACCTTTCCTATTTATGTGTATTAAATTAAATATCAACTAAACAATTCGGCCAATCCGGCTAAAAAACTGCGACTCCACAGCCCTAGGTAAAACACATCCACCATCTATAATACCGACGTGAAAAAATATGAATATTGAAAAAAAATCGCAAACGTTCATTGCTCAGAATCTTTAATTGTCAAAACATTGTATCGATTAATTCAGAACTTGTTGTTTTTTTAAATCTGTGATGATTAATTTAATGGTGCAACCCACATGTTTATTTTTCGAATTTCCTTAAATGAATCATTTCGAAATGGCGTAAATTAATGCTATTATAGCAATACTTAATAATAATATATGTCGTAATTTCACTTGCATAGCAAGATGCAGTTTGTTGCATGGTGCGTACCATTCAAGGACATGCATCTGGCCGCAGTGCAATTAAATCTTCATTTCAGATGTCGCCAAGCGGTTTTTTTTTATAACCGACGGTATGAAAAACAATTATAAAAATAATAGGTAAAACGTTCAACAGTTTTTTTTGTTTTGCTACCATCTCTACTGTAGGTTCAGTCCTTGGCGAAGTGTCAACGTTGTTGGCTTGCGTGCTGGACCGCCCGAGTTCGATTCCCGGTACGAGTGGATTTTTTCTGTCGATAAATCTGTTCAAAGGCATCGGTGTTTGTGTAGTTAAAAGTGCCTTCCAACCTTTCTGATCTCAAAGAGCGACGCCTATGCAAAAAAAACAAATGTCTACTGTAACTTATCCCGAATGGAAGTTATTCTACGAGAACTGATCGTTTCTCAGTAATTCAACATTGTGCTTTTGGAAAAAGGAAGGACTTAAGAAAAGAGCTCAAGTTTATAGCTGATTTTAAATCCATGTTTTATTTGATTATTGAAGAAAATTCAACACATTGAATTACAGCTAACGTAAATTCGCCATGCATTTGACGAAGATAAATATAAATAATATACGCATTAATTTATTTATATAAATATATAGTGTTCAACGTCGTTGGCTTCCGGGACGGACCACCCGGGTTCAATTCCCGGTATCGGAGATTTTTTCAGTCGATAAATCTAACATGTTCGAAGGCAATGGGTGTTTGTGTTGTTAAAAATCACTTCCCACCTTTCCGATTCCAAAAAAGTGAGGCAAGTAGTGAGAGTGATTAGCTAACCACTAGTCCTTTCCTAGTCCTCGTATCCTTTCAATGCCTACTCTCTTCGAAAAAGAGAAGTTGAGCAACAGAGTAACGAGCATTTATGTGTATTCAATTAAATATCAACCCTACCAATCCGGTTAATAGCCAAATTTGACATATTATATGCAAAAATTCAATTTGCAAACTTTTCAAAATTTCCGACTCCGAGTACGGCTCCGGCCAAAACGCCGCGGTGACTCCGACTCCGACTCCGGTCAAAAGCTCCGACTCCACAGCCCTGAAACAAAATAATAATAATTCGATGTGTTTTCTGTGTGGACTAATTTTCCGCGTGGGCATCTCTAGTTTTCCGCGACCAGTTGTGCAAACGCGCGAACCTTCAATAGTGAAGAAATCTAATAATTTTATATTCCTTATTTAACGCACTCGAGTTGAAAACATCTGAAGTTATGTTTATTTATTATTTTAAACATTCAGACGCCATGTCGGTTTCGCCATTGCAAATGTTGCACAGTTGCACTGAATTATTTCGCAGATGCTTTTGAAACAATCTTAATATCTGTGTTTATCAAAATCAGCAAGCAATATGTTTATTTATTATTGCGCGAAATGAACACGCTCAATGTCATTCCATATTGGCTGAATACATATTATTAACACTGACCTGTACTTTTTGGTCAGTACAAGCTTAATTTGGTAATAAAATTCAATAAATTGTCAGTAAAATATGAAAATTATTACATTAAAAGATGCCCGGACAAATTTAAACGTTAAATTTTAAATTGATAGCATTAGTATATAAATCAAAACAATATCTAACATAATTATGATTGTGAACAAAGATTTATCAATAAATCTTTTACAACACGGTGAAAAAATAACAAAGTATTATAGTTCTATATAAATTCTATGATATATGGTTAATGGTGAAATAAAGTCGATGTACTTTTGCCACGCATCCCAATGATTCCGATAGATATGCCGTTCGAGTTAAAACGTTTGCAGTTTCCGGGGTGACTCGAATTTGCAATGACCATCATAAAAGCACAAGGACAATCGCTACAAGTGGTAGTATGTGTACAAGTACTCACGCGTTGGAAAACCTTTTGATTTATTCTTTTACGCACAAGACAGAAAACAAAAATACTTTATTTCTTCGAGTAGCATTGCAACGCATGCCGTCTACACGCTAGTTTAAAATGTAGTAACAGCACATTTATCTACCCACCTCTTAAAAGCAGCTTTTGACGAAGAGGGCATAAAGGACATGACAGAATAAAATTAAAATTCATACCTTATAAACTGAGGAATATAGAAAAGCACTATATGTATATAATTTTGAGTTTACGTAATCACAGGAAGTATAAAAAATTATCGTTTGAAATTTAAATACAGATTTCAAGAATAAGTCTTCAGACTGACATCCAAATCACTATGTGATGCTGTTATGATGGAACTTGACTGTCACTTTAAACTCCTTGCGATACGATGCGGCTACGGTAAAATTTTACGTGAGAACCACTGCTCTTAGCCGAGAACTTCCTGTCCGTCAGCTTTTTTTTTCGTTATTTCAATATTTCAAATTGTTCTTCTATCGTCCGTAAAATTTTCTGAAGTCAGAATTTGATTGATACATTTTGGGCCACATGAAATGTTGTTGAGGGTCGCAGGTTGTGCATCACTGACATAGAGAATCGACGCATATTCCAGGTTCTCCGTAGCCAATGTGCTAAAAACTAGCTTCCACAAAGTTACCACTGAAAGTAATGAAGTATTACATTCATGCAAAATAAGATATTAAATCTTTTGTCTGTATATGTATACAATTTTGTATCTTCCGTTGCATATAGATTGACCCAGTTAGTTATCTCTCTCGTATTCAGTTTGAACTTTTGATCCGTCCGTTTAAATATTATTATTAAATGAGTTTAAAACCAACAATAAACGCTATTGACGTATGTCGATTTCACTTCCAATCATATTGACAGTTTCGTAAAGTTTTGCAGAAGAGACGTGCAGTCAGCAAATGTCACAACAGTATCGGAGACGAGATAAATCACAGATGCATCCATTTGATAATTAAAAACAATAACAACATATCATTCAATATCCGCTATAAGTATTGCGATAAAATTCATATTACGTGATCAAATACACATCAGATTTCATACGTTTACGTTATTTTGACATAAAACATCAACAAAAAGATTCATGTGAAAATATACCATGATATATTTGTTTATTGTAAAAAATAAAGTACATGACAGTATTGGTGACGCCAATGCGAAATGCAGGAAAGATAGTATATAATATATAACAAAACATATTATCTACATTGAAATTATAAGAGTAAAAACCAATTTAAAAACAAAACACTAAGTAAACATAAAATTTAAAGAACTTTGTTTATTCCACGTATTAAATCTCTAAGTTCTTTGCTGAAAATGTCCAATTCCTCAGGCAATGCATTGATCAGCCGAACCGCCCTTGTAACTGGTGACTCAAATGAACGACGCGACAAAAAATCAAAAAAAAAATAACAGAATAAACAGTGTGTTTTTTACCGTGTCCGTTCCCAAAGTTGTGTTTATCTAAATATAAGTTTTTCTACGAGAACTGAGTGTTTGCGAGCTCAGTTGTTCAACCTTTTTCAAGTAGAGTAGGGATAGAAAGATTTCGGTGGATGGAGTCATTTTATCCATTTCCAAGTGAAACTGCCTGGACTGGGATTCAAGCCAGTGCCATCGACAAAAAATCCTCTTCAGCTTTGACCGCAACATTGTCACTGTCGATCGGTTAATCATTTAGAATATTTCAATAGTATTGAAGGCAGCAAAGGATCTTATGATGGTGCAATAGTGCACTGATCCCCTATTTATATTCAAGCAACAAATAATATCAAAATAAATATACCAATTTACTCATTTAAAATTCATTCAGTGTTTCCATACAAATATTGAAGCGATAAATCACATAACACATGTTTCGCGGGTGGGGGCCAAAATTATATAATAATAATACGTTTATCAAAGCCAACTTGTTGAAAGTACATTTTCTGTAACGTTCCAAGCAGAGTTGAAACAATAGACAGAAAAAATATTTTGTGACGTCACGCCAGTATTTACCACGCCACGCGTAAATTTTTAAAATAAAAGTTTTGTTCATCGGTGCTGAACATTTCGTAAGGGTTTTGTCCTTTCAAACACTCAAACAGACGAAGGATGGATTTCTTGAATAATAATATATTTGTTATGCACTACTTAATATTTTTATCATCGGCCGCCACTAATATAGGAGGTTCGGAAATGAGGTGAGGGAGTGGTGTTTTGTGAAGAAATAAAACAATAATGTAACATTTTACAAATTATAAGCCCCTCATTATCACTGCGAGATAAACTACAAAACATTTAGAATAAAAAATACATTGTATGTACGATTTTATAGCGAATATAAAATATAGACATATTAGTTACTGCTTCATAAATAAGAGTGAATTTTTCTGTACGTAAATTACCACTGGCGAGTGCAGTCGTTCGCCGACATTATTATTTCGCAACATAAAAACAAGATGTCAAACACATGTCTTTAAATTAATAATACAATTTTAATGCTTCATTTTATAGACTATGCATCCGGGGAAGATGTTGTCTGTGATATTCAACATTTATACTATGACTGTATTAATAAGAAATACAAAACGCTAATTTGTATGGACAATTTTACAATCTAATAAAGTTGTTAGCGTAGTTTTTTCATCATAGACGCTCTAAATGTCAGTATTATATCGATTGATTTCTATCATAGGGATAGGGAAATGATAGGAATAGGATGCGACTAGGATAGCACTAGTAGTTAAAGGAATGAAGTATTCTTCTCGGGCTTTGATGACTCATTACGGATTACGGACATTAAGATTCATTATCTATTTATTAAAAACACTTATTGTGGTTATTACATTGTTAATGATCATTCATACTCAATTGAATTTTGATATATAATAGCTTGTATTGCTTAGAATGCTAAGAGGTCTTCAACATTGTAATTATAGTCTATTTTGTAAGTCTTGCATAACCTTTGTTGAAATGTCGCTGTTTCGTTGTATTTCTCAGTTAATAATGCTCGCCATGAGAAAAAATCGGTCCTGATTAGAGACTCCAATTCGAGTATCGAGTACTCGATACTCGAGTATTTTGAAAATTACTCGAGTAATACTCGTTTTAGTAATAATCGTCGAAAGTTTCTTCTACTGCGAGAATTATAAAAAAAACATCAAACCAATTTAAAATTTTAGTCGTTTAATTCTCTATTATTGTTGAAATATATGTTGCATAAATGGAAATAAGTGTATTAGTAATATTCAATAAGTTTTTTTAATTATTGGTCATTTATAAAAATACACAAATTTGAATTAAAAATATATATTTTGGTACATCTGAAACTACTCGAGTATACTCGAGTATTTTGAAATTTTACTACTCGATGCTCGAGTAGTTGAGATGTCGAGTAATCTAGTCCTGATCCAATACATGTAATGTGGAATATGTACTAAAAATGTGTTATTACTTTTATTATAATGTCATTCCACCAAGTATTGACAGTGAACACCACACAGTGCAAAGTTAAAGAAATGTTAACATTACTGATTTTAATTAGAGCAGCGTTTTTCAACGTGGGTCTATGTGGGAGCAGAGGCTTTCAATGGAGGCACAATTCAAAAATCATCTGTTAGGGCGGCAAAACGAACTCTATGGTAGTCGCAGTAGGAATAAAACAATATAAATATTGTTTTTCCCTCACAACAGCTCAAGATTTCAATAAAGTTTAAAAATAGAATACATAATAATCAAAATATGTTGAACAACAATCAATCAAAGCCGGTCAAAATACTTAGGCGAAAAAATGTGCGAAAATCTATACAAAAGTTAGGGCGGCTGTCACAATGACATACCTACATTGTCAAAAAAAAAGCCTCTATATATGAATATACAATATTCACTCTTTATGGATTTAAATTAAATACCAACGAATGAAAACTATTATTTATAATGCATCAAGTAACTGATATGATTTATGCCAGCTATCAAAGGTTTTGATTTATTGTTAATATTTAAAAAATGTTTAAAAAAGTTTTAACCGAATTCATAGAAATATTGTGTTGTTTTTGTTTGTTAATTTCTCAATCAACGCCTATTTATTCAAAGATCGGTCCCAAAATAACAATAGATTTAAATCATTCGATATGATTTTTTACCAATTGCATCGTTGGCAACACTCAATATAATATAATCATTGCCAGTTTATGGCCACGTTATTATGTTTATTATTTCGCCAACTATTAAAGTGTTTGAATAGCCATAAAGTGGAGTTGTCAAGTTTCTAATTTCCGACGAGAAAACGAAAGTAAAAAGTGTGCGTAAAATGACGCTGCTATCTGAAACGGATGCTGATTCTTTGAATCGCTTGTAAACAACACTTCTCCACGCTGCGGCTCTCAAAGTTTTTATACCACGGTACCTACGGCTTTATACCAATCATGAAACCAAAAGTTACTTTCTGTAGACTGCGTTGAGTTGTTAAACTGTCATTATTTTTGTTGTAGTTTTACCATGTCCGCTCCCAACTTGAAGAATATGGACTCCTCACGGAGTTTATTTCAACATATTTTTTTTTAAGAACTGCTTGTTACTCAGTTGCTCAACCTCTCTTTTCCGAAGAGAGTAGGGATGGAAAGGATTCGATGACTAGAACAGGACTAGTGGTTAGCTACTAGGGAAAAACAACCCGCACATGTGACAAATGATCGGCGAATCTCCTATCTAATCTAAAAGCGGCGAACTGTTCAGTTAATGTGCGGGTCGTTTTTCACTAGTCCTGCCCTAGTCCTCGTATCCTTTCCATCCCTAATCTCTTCGAACAAGAGAGGTTGAGCAACTGAATAACAAGTCGTTCTCGTAGAAAAACATATGTTGAGATAAACTCCGTGGGGAGTCCATATGCTACAATTTGGGAGCGAACATAGTTTAAAAAAAATATGATTGCGTTCTTGATAGTTTGACGTTCACTGGAATAAATAGTAAAAATATTAGTATGAAAAGTGCCACTTATCTCTTACCGCCTTGGTTCATAATGACTACATCTTTGACATTTCCATGAGGTCAACCAAGATACGCAATCATTTCTCGACAAACAGCCAACGAGACGAACCTACCTATCTATCTATAATACCCATAATCTTGTATGTCTGTTCTGAACTTACACACATAAGAAAAGTATTCTATGTACATAACCTCTTCACCACGCTCTTCCCTCTTTTAACATGCTTTAAATTTCAGACACCGCTAAATTACCCAGAGACAACACGAGATGATTTCAATGTATTTCTAGTTGGAAATATAAATACTTTTAATTAAGAATAGAACCACTCTTCTTTGTCTTAAGCTTTCTTCTCCTGAAGACATTTAAAATTTGTTAGGTACCTACTATTGGGTCAAATTTTCCCTCAAAAAACGTAGTACCTAATCTTGCCACAAAATATTTGTAGCAGAAAGACTTTTTAGGTTATGAAACGTCACATTATCTATAAGACCTTCAAATAACATTCTTTTGTTTCCTCTCTCTCTATTATCTATGCTATTATCCCTTACATTACAAAAGTGAAGTACATATCATTAAAAGATTAAGACATATTTTAATAATCTGGACGGCTTCTTATAATACTTAATTTCAATTTACGTGTGTATTAAAACTACGAAGTGCTGATAAATGGCCATTGCAATCATTTTGACGCGATTGGAAGCATCTCCAGTGGTGAAGACTTCTTGAGGGGTACCTCAAATTATGATAAGAATAATGATAAGAAAAGTTTACCCATTGAACAATATTATCAGAATAAATAAAGTGGATCTGTCGCTGTAAAATATGTGTGGCGCGCTGAGATAAGGTTAGTTAAACTATTCTCCGCAAAAGATGAGTCATAAATTTTGATGAGTAAAATAGCATTGAAAAGTTAATTTAATTTGGATTGTTTTGACGTTTTTTTTAATCATATTTGTTTGGCTGTGTAACTACAATATGGAAATATATGAGAAGTTTTTTGCTTCTTCGAGAAACATCATTATTTAACCATTTTCTATAACATATTAACGATAGCTAAAATGTAATTAATTTACGCACCATAAAAGATACAGGGAGAGGGAGTTATTTACCGGTTATTAAGCACTGATTGATTGTGAATTTGGAAGAGAGAATTTTTAAGGAAGTAAATTTAATGTAGACAATACAAACTAAATCAACTATTAAATGAATTTTGAACATATCTGTTCTGTACACTATATTGCTAAGTTATGTATGTACTTACTTTGGGTTAAAAATCATTTTACTTTCATGTTTTATATGGCATCTCTGTTTTTTTTTAAGTTGTCAACAAATTATGGAAGGAAATTAATAATATTTTGTTTCATTTCAATAAGCATAGTGCTTCCATCCGACGTTTCCGAAACTATCGGAAATTAAACTTTTAAGATAATTTATTTAAAATATTTGTATGGCAGTAGCATTCTATCAAACAATGTATTTTTGCTTCTTTTTTAATAATAGGTTACAATTAAATATAGAGCAGAACACGAATTTATGGTTTTCATGGTCCTTTAATGTTTAATGGCACGATGAATGCAATATTTTATAGCACTGTTTTTATCTGGGCTGAGGAGTCGTCAAAAAAAAAAATTACGACTTAAGACTCCAGCATTTTCATGTTTTTTTCCTACCGTTCCTATTTGTGTGTATTCAATTATATATCAACCAACCAATCCAGCCAATAACCAAATTTTACATATTATATGCAAAAATTAAAAGTACTAACTTTCCAAAATTTCCACTCCGAGTACGACTCCGGCCAAAACCCCGCGACGACTCCGACTCCACAGCCCATACAAAATAACGTCAAATGCGGAACCCATTGATCGGTATTCTACTGTCTACATTTTTGACGTGTTTCAAACAGAGTTTGGAATTCAATGATGCTTTCGGTTTCTAGAGTTTTAAGCCGATTGAGCTTGTTAAACGGAATACAATACGACACAATATAAAAATAAAATCATCTCAAGAAATAAACATTTTTAATCGCTCATTGTTAGACGATCTTCCTATAATAGTCGATAAAAATATATACCTAAGAAATCTTCGCGCATATAATTTTTAATAGTAAGTATCTGTGAATAGTATGTCACATTATGCTTAGTTTCATTCTTGAACCCATAAATATATCCTATATTTATTTTGACTTACTGTATGTAACTCCATTGCACCAGACGTCCTCTGTTGTCTGACTGCATTAGATATTATATTATATATGTATGTACAATGTATACATACGAACCTTATCTTCTTCTAGTTGTTTATTTATGAATTACTATCACAAATATATTAATACGCGAATAAATTCATATTACTTATTATTGATCATAGTATTGTTTGTAATAGTGTTGTTATTGATTATACAAATTATGCTTCATTCAACACGAATTAAGTTGTATAATTCTGCGTTATTGAAATTTAATTTTTAAATGTAAGTTTATGAGGAATTTTCTTGACAACGGTGCCGTTGAACTTATAATCCACTAAATTTATTTTTCACAGCTTTATACATTGTTTTATACAGGGCTTTTTTTTAAAAAAAAAGGTCCCGGAACTCACTTCATGTCGAGCTTTTTACTAAATAAAACTATATTCAAATATCATTTAAGTAAAATTTCGTCTAATTGATTTTGATATTAAAAAAAAAAAAAAATCTGAAAAAGATGCCGGAACGCCGTTCCACCGCGTTAAATAGAAAAAAGCCCTGGTTTTAAATCTTTAAACTTCAGTCAACCCTCTAACAGCACCCATAAGGCGGCCTTTTATAGCGTGTGCTGCAGTCTTCAGGCAAATTATATGTTTCGTAAATATGTAATATTATAAAAAAATATGTGCATTCGAAGAATATTTATTAGTTGCTGTACGTCCCTTGACGGGTTGACTGTATTAGTTACGTGGTACAACGCAACTGCTGCGCCGGTTCGTTCAATGTTGCCATGTGTACATCGGCTTGGATAATTGCATGATTTTTGTGTCAGCATGACGAGTTTTCTTCAATGAATTATGATTTATCTTTTGAAAGTGAAAAATTTTCGGTAATTTATGGATATTTGGTCACGGGACAGAATCCCAATCCTCTCGAGCTAAGCTCAAAAAATGTATACATTCTGGCATATAATTTTATGTTTTGACTCTTTAAGTTCTTTGGATTATTATAAAATGTGGAATCAAAATGATGAAATCTGAAGAATATTACTGATTATTGTGTGAGTTCTGAAAGAAGAATTTGTTTTTTAATAATTAGCCTATAATAAAATTATTCTTTTTATTTTAACAAATAATAAACTTATGCGACTGTCTCTATCTGTATAATATTATTATTTCTGTAGTTTGTGGTTGCATTTTTGCTTCTGTAAATTAAAACAACTCGATTTCATACTTATTGGAAAAGTATTCTTTAGAATCTTCTATTAGACGAAACATTTCCAAAAAAAATCGTAAGCCTTACATTCATTTCATTTAATGTGCTTATTTTTCATAAACCTTTACAAAAATTTTGACCCGTGACCATATATCCATAATTAACCAAATATTCAATATAATGTTAAAATTTATTGAATAATTTATTCAAATGATAGAAATTTCTTTTCAAAAGCAGAGTTTCGTTAAATGGAAAACTACATCTCTTGGGCCCGTCCCACTGTAATCTCTCTTGCGGTGTTATTCTCGTTAGTACATTTTATTCTTATTTTAAAAATATATTTCAAACTCTAATACTTACGTACAATAAAAAATACTTGAAAGTTTATATTTAGCGAGTAAACCCCTAAACGCATAAACATATAAATCACCAAATTACAAATTCTAGATAATGATCTAAAGATATTTATATTATTTATTTTGAAATTTGCAGGTAAGAATTAATGTGTAGGAAATTTCCAAGATACATATGTATATGTATTACAATTATTTATTCAATCTAAACAGCACGATCTAGCGGTATAACTCTTTAGCTTCTCGGCATAATCTTTTTATTAACAAGTAATCGGTAATGCAGATTTTATTTATACCAAAGGGTGAATAGAATTAAATTATGTAGAAATATTCATGCAGTCGTTGAACGTAGATATTTCATGAGAATCTTTTTGTTATTGATTCGATACAAAATGTTATAAATTAATACAATTATATAGGAATGGAGCCTTAACTTGAAAAAACATTCATAATGTATTAATGTGACGAAAATTGTCATCAGCATAATTATCACATTTATCGATATTTAAAATGCTGAAAAAAATATATGAAAACCTCTATGCAGATTTTTTTGAATATTTTATTGCATTATAAACTAATTTACCTTTACATTAATTTGTCGGTATTCCTACAAAAACATATTTTACAAGTATCTGGAAAATGGTTATCTGTAGGGAAACAATTCAGTTGAAAGATACATATAATATTGTATGCCTACGTCATATTTTACTGGATATTTCTTAGGATCAATACATTTCAATGTCATATGACATTATCAACAGGAATACAGCAATCTAATAAAATCAAATTATTTGAATTATGTACTCTAATTTTCATTGCCAATTTATTGGCTAGAACTCTATGAACGCTTTTCCAAACATCCAGCTGTCATCAATCAGTGGCTAGCTTGTCTAGATTACAATGAATATTGTAGTTAGTCATTGCCCAGTATCTAAATTTTATATATTCTAATAAAGATAGTTTCAAATTTACGATTTCATAGAAAGGATCTTAAACGTAATGACATATCAACCGTTGCATCGAAAAATCAGTTCAATAATTGATGTTTATTTCTAAAATGTTTAATATAAAATCGCGTTTTTTCTAACTACTAAACTAAACTAAGTCCGATCCAATGGCATTTCTTATTTATACGAATACTTATTTAATATATAACTATCACTATAAACCGTGTAATTAAAGAAACATACACTATTTATCCCAAACTGCATTCATTGGCACATAAGACAAAATAAAAAGTAACAAAGTTACAGTGGTTGCCCACCTCCTTCTCTAAAAGAAGCTGAAATGAAAACCCTAATGTACGCCCTCTATGGTCAATCAAATCTCTTGGGTAAATGGTATATCATTGTTTATTTGAATATAAAAATGTATGACATTTTGGTTTTCTCGCAATGTTAAGCTACCATAATTGATATGTCAAGCCCATGGGTCACATTTAAGCGCGCGTACGTGAGAACTCGAATGCACATTGTGCAATTTATCAACTCATCGTATTATTCGCGGAATACAATAAATTATAAAAGCCATTGATCGCTTTGCATTATTATTTTTTTATGAGTTCTCGGTTTCAAGTGTTTTATTAAATCACGTCGTTACCTTTATTTGAAATCAAAAACCACATTAAAAAGTGTGTGAAACACAATATATTATTTGATATATTTGAACACGGATGTTTTGACCTAACCTTAGGTGCCAACATGTAAATATGATAATTTTTATGGCTTTCGGAAGTTTCATGTTGGGTAAGGGTCTCGAGCAGTCGTAAAATTTAGCATTTTAGGACGGGAAATAAAAAAGTATATTACATAGTTGCGTAAATCCACCAAAATGTCAATTATTTAAATATGTCATAATGTATCAAAAAAAACCTACGAAGTCCACAATTTTATGATCAGGACAAGTTTCACTCGCCGCGAGTATTTTCAACTGAAATAATTTTGATATAGGTACCTTAGTAATACTAATCTTTTTAAAGATTTTTGTATGGCAGTGCACCATTTGATATCATTAAAATTATTTATTTCTATCATGTTTTAGTTAGCTCAGGCAGAATTGAGAATACGATAGTATTCCAAAAAGTGTGTCCATGTTTGTTGATATCGATGTTTCGTGACGACATATTTATTCGATTTTTCAACTTGCTAATAGTATTTTCAGATTGAAAATACGAGGTTGATCCTTTTTTAGATCGGCATTCTTTATCAAAGTCAAATAAACATTCAAGGCCAATAATAATTTACTCTGGAACTTTTTAGTGTTGAGTATGGTACTACGTAATATACACTTTGCTCCCTTTGGAGTATTGTGCTAGAAAGAGACAAAACACATAATATGTATGGGGATTAATTTTCAAAGTTTAACCTCCAATAATATATTCGAAAACACTACGGTACTATTTTGTAGTGGATTGATAACGTGGATGGAAGCAAGAAACTTTATATTTTGTTATTCAATAATAATATGAATACGTAACAACAGCGTGAAGATTATTTAATTCGGTATTAAGTTGACACTGCTGACAGCTCAGTCTTACATTTGCGTATTTCACACAAACACGAGTGATATCGGCACCATGGCTTCCTCACTTTTAAGACTCGTTCGTTCAGAAGTAAGTTATTTTATAATATTTAAACATTATTCGAAACATGTTTCATAGACATCAAGTAAATATTCATATTGCGATACGACTTTTAAAATTCAAATGAATCGATGATTTTGACGTATCGCAGCAGCTGATAAATCTTTCATTTTACGAACTGCCAATATGAGAATAATAAATAATATGGATCATCTGAAATGTATTACACTTACCTATATGGCTAAATGTAGATTAGATATAAATAGGTATACATATTGTATATTCAGTAATTTACCAATGCTGCAAAATTGAAAGTCTCCAAATAGATTGGCACGTCATCTGCATAAATTATTGAAAAACGCAGATATTTATAACTTGAACATTATTTTCTGAGCAAAAGTCAAATGTTTACTAAAGTAATTTCACCCAAAGGCCATCGTAATATTGATTCGGAAATATAACAGTGCTCTGTCACGTTGTTTAGTAGAAATACAATATAAATACGCATGAAGGTCTCCCTTAATTTTATTGGATTGTCATACCATTCTTAGTAGTTACTTATTTGTCTATGATTCTTCTTCCCAAAATTTTCATGATCATAAGCATTTTTGAGTGCTGTTTCACTAACTTATCTGTGGGCTTTTTTCATCCATAAAATTGTCTAGTATTTGAGTATTTTTGATGGTTGTAAGAACATATTTTAATGTACATATATTACTCATTTTTGTTAGATACAATTTGCACTGTGGAAATTAATAGTCATTGAGACATAAAAGTTTGTATAAAACATTAAATGGGAACTATAATAGGTGTCAATTTTATTCAACCCTTGCTAACAAACGTTGACTCATTATAAATCAGGAATTAACAATATAAATTTCAATATTCCATAAAAAAAAAAATTGGGAAAATATACTATTCTCTAGTTTTTAGGTGGCCCTTTACAACTCCAAGCTGAGTATCTGTTTGGATAATGCACCTATATTTTTAATAAATACATAATTTATTAATCTATTCAATTGTAAATATTGTTGCTATAATTATATATTTGAAATATCTTTATAAGAGGAGGGGAGGGTATGACCTCTTTTCAGTTAGATAATGTTTTATCATAAAAGAGCATCTATGAATAAACTATTTTTAATTTAACTAAAATCACAGATAAGTCACTATTTCAAATTGTTGAAAACATAACTTTTGGCATTCATTTATCATTGTAATGCGTCAAAAAAATTGTTTCTGTTGTATTATTAATAAGTCAGATAACAACTGAAGGAAGATAACTTTTTGAAGAATTGTTGTTTTTTTCATAAAATTTTGTTTGTTTAGTGATAAATCGGAATTTAGCTGGCAATTTGATAAATTATGAAGGCCAAAAACATGTCGAGAAAATATTACAAAAATCATCAACAATTTTATTTTAATTGTGTGACAAAAAATTCTCAACTGAACATAGTATTATCACCCGATTGGCTAAATTTATTGAGAAAGAATTAATGTAGGTACTCTTCAACTTTGTGTTGTCAAGGGAATTAACAATTAAAATAAATAATTATTTTCTTTCTATATCTAAAATCACAGTTCACAGTATTTTCTTAGGTAGAACCAATAACATGTTCTTTGGTAAGCTACTTTGTGAGTTAAAATAATAAGGCATTAATTTAATTTTGAAGATACCAGACACATATGTAATTCTATTTTCTAAATCAAATATCTTCACAAAGTCAGCAGGTGCCGTGTCCCCGAACAGACACTTCTTGATTTGACTTTTCAATTGTTTTATGTAATTGTGCACCAATCCAATCCCAAAAACGGGGCATACAGACAACAACTAGCTTGCCACTAGTCCATTGCCATTACCATCATTCTCTTTTTAACCTTTCTGAAAATGAGTGGTTGCGTGGCTGCATTGCAAACAGTTGTTGCAACAAAACTATTGTTGAGATGTTCCATTAACATGTTCACTGCAGAATAATTGAGATTTAAATTGATACTGCTCTGAAGTGCACATATATATGTATACCGACCAAGATGGTGAATATTTTTTCGAAGAGAACTGAAGACATGAGAAATCAATGCTCAACTATTAAATGAAACAGAAATTAGAATGGATGAGATAAAACCCCTAACGCAATATATTCAAGCTGTGAGTATTTTAGTAGTGTACGCGCCAGGCGCATACGCCGCAGTGAACGAGTAAACACTTTGTTTACTATGGTAATTAAGCACAAATTCGTGGACTCCATAAACAATAGGTTAAGATTCCAATTGGTCCAAGGTGGGAAGGTACCAAAGCATCAGAAAAAGTTCTTGTCTAAGTCTTAAGTCGGAGTAATAGTTGATAGCCTCTTAACCCGTACTACGTTAATAAAAAAAATATGTGTTAAACCATGGGGTAAGTTTAGTCGACCACTTTAAAATGTCACTATTTAAGACTATTTCGGAAGCGAAAAACTTCATGGTAATCATGGTATCATTGATCAAATGGCTAAGCAATAGTTAAACAAACCCACAGTACTTATTTTCAGAATACTCAACACTTGAATCCTGGTATAAATAATATTTTTAATTTATTTTAAAATTTTATAACAACGTTGGCTTTACCATCCTCGATATACATATAATACATTACATAAATATATTGGAAATCAATTAGATTCTAAAAAACGCAATTGTCTATGGATGGGTTATTTCCGATATTGTAATAGGGATAGGCTTACATAAGGCAAAATACATCCGTTGGTTTGAAGAAAATATATCGGAACAACATCCGGTGAAACTGGAAGAATTATTCATTATTTCAAACGGTCATATTCTAATGATGGAAAGTTTGAATTGAATTTTTCAATCCCGTATCATTCAAAATTTTTTCAAATTCGTTTTATAAATTTTATCCGACATCTTGCTGGATTTGCATTTCAAATTTTGTAAAATATTCTATATGACTTGACACAGCTGTAATATCGTTTGCCAATTGATGCATGTTTGTAAATTAAATAACTTAGATCAGTCACCCACTTCCCAAAATAGACATCTGTGTTTTTCCTCGGCTTTCCAAATCACCATTAACATTCTAAATTCCCCGCCCGGTAACAGCTACAAGCATAAGTACAACACCATGGAGAAATTCTATTCTTAGGGTGATCATTTATGCATTAATAATAAATAGGTCCATAATAGAACATGGTGAACAAATAGCAATGTATTGCCGTAATAGAAATTAAATAATAAGTAGTAGAATAAATTAAATCGAAATTTAATTATTACCCTGACTCTCAATAATGTTTATTACAATGGAATCTGTTCAACAAAAAATGCTTGTTAATCAGTCTCTTATATAATAGAATGATGTGGCTACAACATGATTAGTGGTAAGCTAATTCGGACCCTTAGAGATAGAGAAGCCTAACTCACATTTTTCTACTTTTCAGGAGAGCTCAAAAACAATTTAATAATCAAACCATAGAGAAATGTTTTTTGATATTTGTCATTGTGCATTAGTAATAAAGAATTCCACAAACACCTGCTAATAAGATATTTTATGGAATAGTATTTTCTTGGCAAATAATTAGAGAATCACATGACATTAACTTGAGAATAAACACTCATATCCAAGATCTAAGAAATTAAATGATGATGTGGTTTGGAAGGCATGAAATTATCAGCCAGATACTAGTCCTGTCCTAGCTCTATCGTTCTATCCCTAATCTCTTCGTTAAAGGAAGGTTAAGTGAATGAGTAACAAGCAGTTTTTGTAGAAAAATTTCTGTCTAAATAAGCTCCGTGATCTGTGATCTTAAATCTAGGTTTTAAGCATTTGTTTTGAATGCGGTCCAAGGATTTCACAGCTTTAACGTGTCACACTTATGGCATAGGTTGACAGTACAACTTAACAATTCAAAAATCATTTTAGATCACCAATTTTGGGTCTTTCTGCATTCAGATAGAATGCTTTCACAGAGTTTCACGGTCTCATAACCTATCACTACCTCATATACATATATATATAGTAAAATAATTTAAAGCAAGGATTAAATTCAGACTGGATAAACTCATTTTTTATATATTGTATACATAGAAACATATGCATATATTTTTTATAATTATCTAGAAAACTATCATCAGCTGACTTCAGCCATTACATAATGCTGAGATGGTTGTCAATAGTTTCTTGTTGAATGAAATGATTTGTCATTTACGTAACGTTCAAATATTGATTGAATAGCACACAAAAAAGCAAACATGAATACTTTTTACTAGTAATACTAAAGATCTCACTAGTTTTTTGTTTGTCTAGTTGTTACCACCTGATATACCAATTCAAATAAATAAGATGACTCGCATTCACAATATCATTTTGAATAACTTGTTAACAATATATTTAGAGTTATCCAGTGATACATTTGTCACAGATTAACTATTAAATTGAAAAGTATTCAAGCCGAGAAGAGTATAAAACCATTTTCGCAAAATGCTGATATTTTTAATAACTCACTTAATTTAAATTTAATTAACGTGTAGAAAATCAGGATTGCATATTACACCAGCATCAATTGCAAAATTCGAGATAATACTGCTGGCGGAGTATTTGTATTCAGTATTTCAGCATTGATTTTTTAAATGATTTTAATGCAGAAGAGCTTGGAAACATATACCCAAATAAACAAATGCATAATTACAAGGGTTAACTATGTATGTATTTCATGAAGCATCAATTGCAATTGAGGAGATAATACTGCTGGCATAATATTTGTTTTCAGTATTTCAGCACTGAATTTGTTAAATGATTTTAATGCAGAAGAACACGGAAACATAAACACAATGAAGTGAACTCATAATTTCACAAATATTGACAGATATGACTGATCGCATCTTCTCAACATGTGTATGCTAACACATTGGCTACGTGGGAAATATGGACAGTGAAAAATGTGTTTAGCAACACTGATATAAATTAATTGAATCCGTCGAATTAGATTACAATAGTTCTGGCATCTTCAAAAAAAATGGCGGACAGGAAAAATTACAGTTACGTATTAATAGTGATTGCGTGAATAATGTCGCACTATGCCATGTTTAACATAAAGAATATTTCCTTTAACTGAAATCATAAACGTACCCGGAGTCTCTTAAAGTCCATTGAATATAAAACAGAAATCTGACTTTCAAATTGTGAAATTTCTTCTTTGTCAATAGTTATGAATATCATACATAATATTTAACTCACAGTGTGTGAAGGAATCATTTACATGAATATAACTGTCAAGCGGGCTGACTAGTAACAGTGTTGTTTCACAATGAAATGAATTGATAGAATCTAATTTTAAGTGAATGAAGGCCGAGCTTCATTCCAGTCAGTTAAAGATGAACACAGAATTGGCAATATGTTTATTTCAATTATTGTTTTTCCTTGATTTTGAGACGCCGTCGATTGTTAGACTAATTTTGAAATAACAATGAAAAAATTATTGCTACAAACTGAAGTTATAAAACAACAATCCATTGCATCCACCATTGGGTTCTTAAACTTCTCAACACTTAGTTATTTGATTATTCTATATCATATATAAGTAATGTCTTAAATAAGTGATACAGCATTTTTTAGACAGGCCTTCTACGATTTCTTCCTAGAACCATTTTCTACAATTGGGATTTCGTTACATTACTTTGTACTAACTGTATTCTAGCGTATATGATAATTTCAGAATCATATATTTTTGAATTACAGAGTAAGCAGAATTCCGGAGTTCACCTGCACACTTTTTTTACTGAATTTATTTGATAAAGTTCTAAGATTGTCATCATTAGATCATTGAGATCAATACTTAAATGTAGTAGAATGATTGGAGTATGCTTAAAATAAGTAATTTGAAATATTTTTACTTGCTCATCGTTACAAGTGAATTTTATCTTATGAAATAAATAGTATGATCAATCCAAACTTCACTTTTGACGGCGATTGTAATATACCTTCAAACATAAAATGCACCCTGAATTTAGAGACACATGCACCTTCTAATTGAGGACATACAGTGTTGAATATTTTGTGTAACATAATTCTGTCAAATGGGGCAAATAGACACATTTCCATTTCCAACTACGACTGAGTATTACTTGCTCCACATAAAATATGTGTGGCTTAAAACCTGTTTCAGTAATCCTCTTCTCTTATGAATATTTCAATCCTAAAAATGGTGCTCAGCGCGAACAACAAACTTACTTATAGTCTGACTGAATAACAAGCAGCTCTTAAGTACGGCTTCTGTTGAGATGCTCCATTAGTTGCCAATATCCTCCGCATTAGGTGTGGCTTAGAAAAAAAAGATCACTGTCTAATCTTTGTGTTTTTTGCCATAGATGGTAAAGACATTTAAACATTTTTCATCTTCTCTAAATATCAGTTACTCAGTTATTTACTACTAAAATTAGTAAAATGTAGCAGGATATGATAATGTCAAAAAGGTGATAATATTAAGTGTTACAAACAATTTCATGTCAACATTAAAATAGTTTTCACTTAAGTGTCAAAATATTTTTCGAAAGCCAAAAGTAAATAGATGTTTTTGTTGTCTGTGCTCAATATGTTTGTTTAGCATTATTTTATAAAACAGCTGTGTGAATAATACAATATTCTTTATGAAATTATAATGAATTTACACCAAACAGATGTCTTCAGGATTGGTACAGTGAATGCTGCCATTGTTCATATTTAAATTGAAAGAAATGACACTTAAGGTGTTCACTTTCAATACTTGGTGGAATGGAGTGGTTATTATTTCAAGTTTTTTTTAATTCCAAATCTTACATCAGTGGCGGATTAAGCACTTGTGAGGCCCCGGTGCAATATAATTTTGGAGGCCCTCTTTTTCTAATTTCAAAAGAGCGTCACAAAATTCGAGATTAGACTCAAAATTTTAAAAATTTTAATATTTGGCATTACAGCTGATACCAATGTGCCAAATATTTTTTTTTTGTGAAAGTCATACCCGGGCCTACCTGATCGCTCGGGCAAAGCTGTTGCCACGGGACCACAGGGATCGACAGTAGACTTATCACATATATTTTGTTATTGATGCTGTTTTAATTTTTGGTTGTTTCAATCTGTAACCTTTTTTATCATATGTGCTCGATAGTATGGCTTGAACAATGTACGATATTCCACAAAGTTCACTAGAAACAATTCAGAATGCCTATCTAACACAACCGCACACCATGCTTTATGATTAGTCATTCCATATTACTGCCATTAAAAATACATATTTCGGTGTGACATCATTACATATTTTACCTCAAAAACTTTTGCGATTTCAAAACATAATATGTTGCTTTATATAAGTTATTGTGGAGACCCCCAAGTCTTAGAGACTCTTGCGCTTATGGGGTAATCTGCCACTGTCTAAAATATATATGTAATATGTAACAATAATTTGTAATCTGTTCTTTTAAATAAATCAAATTGAATTAAATCATTCACTGTCAATCGGTACTATTTATTTGTTCATGTCAAACGAATACACGTCACGTGGCGGAATAATGTCGCGTCAATTTCATCGTCATAGTCTCAAATTCCGTTGTGAAACTTGTTCCAATTGCATAGTATCTTTTTTTTTATAAATATTTCATAAGATGTCATGAAAAAAAGATTTCAATTCACTCAAATCGCCGCTTGTTTTTTAAACTTGTGTATATTTTTGACAATGTGTCCGATTTTTGTGAATCTCATTACTAACTGAATTTAAATATTTGCCCATTGTGTAATCTGTTAAAACTATAGAATGTTACAAATTATTCATTTGATTCTTTTATTTTCGAAGATTTATTCATCTTATCAATTGCAAGTTAACGCTTTTTTGCAATAGTGTCGCCGTTACCTAACTAATCCAGTATAATATTGATATTTTAGAAACTCATGAAAACAATTTACTTGCAAACTCACAATGATCTCAAGTTGTTTTCATGAAGAATTCTATGTACTGACACATGTATTATACATATGGTCTTCAGACAACATGATTACAGACAAAATGTTTTAGGTACAAAATGCCTACCGACAAAATGTTTACTATTAAAATTTTCTGATAAGATTCCAATAACAAAATGAATGTTAATTTATAAATTGCATTCAGAGCTTTTGCTTGAATTATTCTGCATATAAACATTTCACCAAATATAAATACGTTTCCATAACATGCTAACCTAATATTTTCAAGATATCTGTTCTAACTCCATATTTGTACACTGCTATGCTCACAGATTGAATCTTGTTTTATCTCAAAGTAAAAATTTTGTCTGTAAATATTTTGTCCATAATTTTTTTGTCTTTAAACCATTTGTCGGCACACCGGTGACATCACTAAGATAATAAAGTCTTCAAAAATGCAATTTAATGAGTCGGATGTATTTTTTTCCACTATAACATAATGGTATTGTAGTACGTTTATAAAGAAGTACCAATAATAATCAATGTTTTTACTTCAGGCTCCCAATGTCTTACGGAGGTCGTACGCCAGCTCCGCTCCGACCACGAAGATGTTCATCGATGGACAATTCGTCGAGTCAAAGTCCACAGACTGGATTGACCTTCACGATCCGGCAACCAATGAAATAGTCACAAGGTAAAATGAATGCGACTGATCTTTGATCACTGTTAACGGAAAACAAAGAAATAACAATAAAACTGAAGGCAAGATTAAATCAAAAGTGTTACTGCAGGCTACATCCTAATACACAATTTAATTCACCAAGTCTTCACATTGGCTCCTTTTTCTGAGGAATCATTTTAAAACCTTCAACTAAAATTAAAACCACTTATAAGGTGTTAACTGTCACTTAATAAGTAAAACACATGCTAAAAATAATAAAACATTTTTAGTACTTATTCCACACTAAATTTATTAGATTAGGACCGGTTCCGCTCATAGCGAGCAATATCAGCTGATGAGCGAAACCGGTCCTGATCTAATAAATTTAATGTGGAATAAGTACTAAAAATGTTTTATTATTTTTATTATTATGCCATTCCATCAAGTATTGAAAGTGAGCATCTCAAAAGTGAAAACACATTATGTAGTAATATTTTCACATATCGTCTCTTTTCCGTTGCAAAATTGCATATTTGCAAAATCGCATATTTGCAAAATCAAAAACTACTTGGATGCATAAAAAACAGTTTTTTAAATTTACTTTATCTTAGTGAAACAAAAATATTTTTTTATAATAAAAAAGAGCAATTTTTATAGATTTCCAATTTTGCAATAGAAACAACGATGTAATCGAAAGCACTAACAAAATTATTTTTTCATAAACTTTTTACAAATTTAATAAAAAGACTTTAACAAAAAATTATTAGTGCGTAGCCATATAATATTTTTATTGCAACTTAACTCATTTTTTTTTATTAGAAATGATTTATGAATGTTTTGCAGGATTAAATCATTTGGATATTGGAGTTTTGTTTTTACTAATTTAATTATGTAATGAATAATAAATGCTCATTTAAGATATTTTGGGATATACAGGCATATAGAGATAGATAAAATATTTTTTTTTAATGAATAAGTACTTGATAAAACCTTTTCACTATGTCGACTGTCGAAGGGCAACACGTCTAAACCCACATGGAACAAATTCTGTTATTGATGTTGTGTAATTCCTTTTTTTCTTGCCGCAAATTTAACAGGCCCTCCTTTTTTCAAACTTAAAAGCATATATCATTTGTAACATCTGTTTGACATTACAATGCAGTGATTTTCTTAATGTATGTATTATTTATTTTCAGAGTGCCAAAATGTACCCAAGCAGAGATGCAGGCTGCCGTAGATTCTTCGAAAGCAGCTTTCAAATCATGGAGCCAATCGTCGGTTCTTACCCGCCAGCAGGTCATGCTTAAGTAAGTCTTAGCTTTACTGACAATGGGAGGACTTCTTTCCCAAAAAAATCCCAAATATAATCATTGATATAGTCAGTAGGTGAATAAGCTATGCACACAAATTTATTTTGCTTTATAACTCATCTAAGATTTTTTTAATTTAGAATTTTGACTGAAAATGAAGGCAATATCAAATTTGAATCATTAAATTTTTATACTTTTCATGAGTGTTGTCGTTTAATTAACATGAACTGATAGTCAGTTGAAGTGCATTCGTGCGCTTGAAATGTCTGGAGATACCGAAAGGCGAAACCCTGGTCGTTAGAGACGAAGCTCATGGAAAAGTACAAAATTTAAACAATTCAAATTTAAGATTTTATCATATTTATTTTTTATCCATTTCAAGCCACAATCACGCAATCGACGATAAATAAAACAAAAATTTTACCAATTGGCTACGAAACCAGTGGACTTTTTTATTGATAATCATTATTTCTTTTCAGATTGCAACACATTATCAGAAACAACATGGGTCTCTTAGCACAAAGCATCACAAAAGAACAAGGAAAAACTCTTATCGATGCCGAGGGAGATGTACTCAGAGGTCTACGTAAGTATGATTCCTGAATATTCTTACAGTATGAAGATGCTCCTCAAATAGACGAAACACGTGTCACTAATTTTTACGCGTTAGTTGAATAATAAAGTTATCAATTTTATTCTATTTTATTCTTATATGTATATATATATATATATATTGGTAGTTTTCTTGTAATGCAATTCTAAGTCGTACAAATTGTTGAATTTTAAACTACATTGACAATGCTAGAATCTCATAAATGCACGTTTTAAACATAGTTCTGACGAAGGCGTAAGCCGAAATAGCTATCAACAAATATATAAAATTTATGTAGATCTAAAATACATTGTTATTTTTCTTACCGTATTATTTGTATTATGTTGGTTTTATGACATGAAATTGCCACACTTCATTTGACCCACCTTCCTTTTCTATCTAAGGCTTGCCACACTTAGTAACACAGCAAATGGAATATCAAGATATATTTATTTTATATTGATAATGAATTCCCATAACCTAACAGCATAAACCTATAAGTTGTATTTAATTTAAAACAGCAAAGTGATAGCAGCATTTATTTGGCAGCACGGTGCAGAAATATTTATCATACTCTTAATGGATGTTTATCTCAACAAAAGCTGATCTGAAAAATCTGCTTGTTAATCATTGAAGGCAGGGCTGTGAAGTTGGAGTCGTCGCGGCGGTTTGGCCGGAGTCATACTCGGGTCGGAAATTTTGAAAACTGAATTTTTTATTTTTGCATATAATATGACAAATTTGGCTAATGGCCGGATTGGTACGGTTGATATTTAATTGATTACACATAAATATGAAGATTAGGAAAAAAAAGTGACGATATTAAACTTTTTTTAGTCGGAGTCGTGGTTTTGGTAAATGCTGGAGTCTGAGTCTAACTTTTTTTTACCGACTCCACAGCCCTGATTGAGAGTAAGAATAGTAGAAAAAGGCTATGAGAAAACTAGAGGCTATGTAGATGCGTCAAATATGCTGTGAATTAAGGATCAAATGTGTGGGAAGGAATGCGGCAATGCTACATGTTAATTTTTGTATCTTTTTCAGAGGTTGTTGAGCACTGCTGCAGCGTAACATCTCTTCAAATGGGAGAAACAATGCAAAACATCGCCAAGGATATGGACACACACTCGTACAAGATTCCTCTTGGTGTGACAGCCGGTAAATATTAACAATGATTTCAAATATTTGTGTTTTTCCTCGTTTTTGTTCAGTTGAATGGATTTTTTCTACTCTACTTCTGTCACGTCCAATTAAAACCTTATGATTTAAGATATTTAAAACTAAAAAAGAGTTAAATTAAGATATTTTCTTATATAGTTAAATCTACAGCTAAATAAGAAAGAATAATTATCGAATATATACAATATCATATATACACTGGTCAGTCACCTTTTCACTTGCACCCAGAATAGCATGGGTACAAAAGTGATTACTTTATGTTAATTATGCTGTTGGAAATCAAAACACATTCATATCAAGTGGCAGTGCACCCATACACTTCCATGAATCATGAGTGACCAATCTACTTATTGATCGCTTTTCTCGGGCAGCAATGCTATGTTGCAACCTATTTTATAATAACTCTGCACAATTTAATTTTGTTTACAGGTATCACCCCATTCAATTTCCCTGCTATGATTCCCTTATGGATGTTCCCCGTAGCAATGGTTACCGGCAACACCAGTATCATAAAACCATCAGAGAGGGATCCCGGTGCAACTATGATATTGATGGACATGCTCAATGAGGCTGGAGCGCCAAAAGGAGTTGTCAATGTGAGTGTCATTGCAAAATTTATTATTATAAAATAATAAAAAATTTTCCCGTGAAACTGGATATAGTAAGTAATATTAGTCATCCACGTAAGACATGCCTCATTTGTGGACGAAAAATTCATAACGTATTAATATTTGTAATCAACAACAGTCACTTGTTTGTCTCTATAAAAATATAAGTAGCGTTTTGAATCGATTGCTCTCACACTCTTATACATACTGGCATGCCCCTTATAAAGAAAAATTACAAATGTCTTTTTTACTCTTCCAGGTTATTCACGGTGCTCAAGACTCAGTCAATTTTATCTGTGATAATCCAGACATCAAAGCAGTGTCCTTTGTCGGTTCCGATCAGGCAGGAAAGCACATCTATGAAAGAGCATCCAAGAATGGTAAACCCACGTAAATTTTATTTATATTTGTGGGCACATTTATCAGTATTCATTTTCTGATTGGATTTTTATTGCACTGTTTTTAGGAAAGCGAGTACAATCCAATATGGGAGCTAAAAACCATGGAGTCATCATGCCAGATGCCAACAAAGAAAATACCCTCAATCAGCTGGCTGGAGCAGCATTCGGGGCTGCTGGACAAAGATGTATGGCTCTCAGCACAGCAGTGTTTGTTGGTTAGTCAATTTATCAAACCATGTTTCTTTTAGGAATGATTTCATTTCACTCTCTTGAAGCATTTTTCTCTTCTTGTTGGGGGCTAAGTTGATAACCCTGACATACTCAAGACTGTATACATACATGCTCCAAGTTTTTACCAACATGGTCGTATCCAAAGCCAAACATTTTTTTATCAGAACTTTTTTGTCTCAATAGTGATTTGAGTCACCAGTCACAAGGACTGTTCGGCTGGAAGTGGATATTTTCAGGGATGAACTTGGTGTTTTGTTTTTAAAATTAAATACTTATTATGTTGTGTTATATATTATGTACTTACTATCATCATATTTATCAAATGTATTGTTTGGTACTGCTGTGGAATACAAAGATTTCTTTTTCATCAGGTGAGGCAAGAGATTGGATCCCGGATTTAGTGAAGAGAGCAAAGGCCCTAAAGGTAAATGCCGGACACATGCCAGGAACAGATGTGGGTCCAGTAATTTCACCACAATCCAAGGAAAGAATCCTGGGACTTGTTCAGTCAGGTTTGCAAACTTAATTATTGAACTCCAGCAAAACAATTTTTTATTGACGAGGGGTCTAAGTGTATATAAAAAGGGTACTGATGTGTTGAAAGTGTGGGAAACACTGGAATAGACTACACCCTTATTTTAAAATGCCAATATTATTTATTGCAGGTATTGATGAAGGTGCCAAGGTAGTTTTGGACGGGCGTGACATCAAAGTGCCAAACTTTGAGAAAGGAAACTTTGTCGGCCCGACAATCATAACTGACGTAGACCCTTCGATGAAGTGCTACAAAGAAGAAATCTTCGGCCCCGTACTAGTCTGCATGTTCACCGAAACCCTCGACCAGGCAATCACCTTGATCAACAACAACCCTTACGGAAACGGAACATGTATTTTCACCACAAACGGCGCCACTGCGAGAAAGTTCATCCAAAATATTGACGTCGGACAAGTCGGAGTCAATGTGCCAATTCCTGTACCTCTGCCTATGTTCTCATTCACTGGCTCCAGAGGTAGCTTCTTAGGCGACTCACACTTCTACGGAAAGCAAGGAATCAATTTCTATCTTCAAACTAAGACTGTCACACAGTTGTGGAGAGAGAGTGACGTGAGTCACGCAAAGGCAGCTGTAGCCATGCCAACCATGCAGTGATAGTTAACATCGTCTTTCAATTATATTTTACCGGTGCCCATATCTGCCATATTTTTGTGTTCATTAAAAGAATATATTCTATATAAATCCTACTGTAACTATTATCAAATATAAATATATATATTTTTCTGAACTTTTATTTGTGTTTGTCTTCTGTTCCCCTGTTCCCAATATAGAGATGTAATGCAGTGTCTTCGTAATTCACTAAGAGCAGTGGTTCTAAGCAGGCACACCGCAAAAAAAAAAAACAGAAAAATCTGCTCAATTGTAAATATCCAGCTCTCTACACGAGGGTATTGAAAATCTTTTCAACGTCATATTTTTGTGAAACTGGTTTCTCAACAAACACTATCATGAAAACTAAAAAACGAAAAAGACATATTCCATTTTGAGAAGAGTAATTTTAGTTACTGTTTTTTTCCATACGGTATACTTATATCAATTGATGTGATTACAAACTTACAGTAAGATCTAGCTTAAAAAGACATCAAATTATACATTTGGCCGATTATCAAGTCCCTTAGGATTGATGAGATCATGAAAATGATGACATCCAAAATTATATTGCAACTGGGGCCTTCAAGTGCTTATTCCTCCACTGCGATACGGCTTATTTTCAAGAAGAAGTTCTTCATTTTTGGTAATGATATCAAAGAAGAAAATCTTCGTTCTCCATATATGATAAATATTTTTTATAAATTGCAAACACTGAAACTATTTTATTTATACTTTAAGCCCGACCAAGGGGCGCGTAAATGGATTGCTAAAATTGTTCTAATACTTATTTTTATTTGTATTATTTAATAATATAAGATTTAGAGACCCCATGCGTGCGCCTCATAAATAAAATGCGGGGCTGTTTCTACAAAGAAAAGAAAAAAATATTTGAGGAAATATTATTTATATTTTGAGTAATTCATAAATTGAGCCAATGGTGTGTTAAATCTAAAAAAAATGAAAAATTTAACTTTTAATTAAACAGTTTTTAAAAACCTAGCATGTGATATTTATGGTGACCAAACCAATCGGCACAAGTCAAGTCGGCACATGACAAGTTGGCACATAAACAATTCAGTACCTAGATAACTTGACAAACCGCTTCTCTGTAAAGATCACCCTAACCCGATCATAAAAGCATGCATAGACTCATACGATATCCACGCGCCTTCAGACTACGTAAGACCGCGTCATGTCTTACTTTTAAAACCCCCCTAGACGACCTTATCTTTCCCCCCCCCCACAGTTCCCTTCTTCACTGTCTGGTATACCGACCACGGATCAAGACAACAGAAGAAAAAGAAGAATCAGGACCACAGAAGAAAAGAAGTAGACCACTCCTAGAGAACTTCCAGAACGTCTGGGACATTGATGGTGGACCTCCTCTCGAGGGCAATGTATTTTAATAAAAAAATTTAAAAAAAAAAAATCCTTTGCGGTTAATGTATCACGAATCAGTGTCACCACCATCAAGAGATCTCCACATCATCACCATTTCATCACCATTCACCATCATCATCATCATTTTTGTTTATTGTTTTATTTTTATGTTATTATTAAAAAAGGCGAAACACAACCACCAAGACACGAAAGGGAAATGAGGGTTTATCACCTTCGGTCCCCCACATAGCGAGAATATAAATCATCAAAAATCATCCTATTTTTATTCGATCTCCGTCAAAATACTGCACGAAGGGGGTGTTTTATGGAAGAAAACACTTTCTGGCACACTAGGGGAAGTGAATGCCTACATAATTATAATATCAATTTGTCACAATTCAAGCATTATTATGAAATAACTTTCAACAATATATTATTTTTATAGAGCTCAAATACATTTTTTCACTGTATTACAAAAAAGAAATTTTGTCAAGATGTCTAGGTGCCGAATTGTCTATGTGTCATTCTGTCATGTGCCAACTTGACTTGTGCCGAGTTATCACGGATTCGATATTTATGTAACAATATTTTTGGGTTAGTTGTACCAAAGTATTCTTGTCTATGATTACCAATGGGCTACCCATAGATCAGTATCAATACTTGGGCTTGCACAATACATTGTCTATGAATTCTATATTGCTTATTGTTTCTATGTTGTATTATCTATGTACAGCTGTCAAACATAGAATGACATTTAAAAATAATGGCGCGATGGAAATCTATTTTTACAAAAATATTAATTATATTTTATTATTTATGACAACCCGATAGGATTCAAGTCATTAGAAATGAAATAATAAATGGCACTACTTATATGTTCACCGTTAGTAATTATAATAAGTGAATATGAATCGTTTATTGCGAAATAAGGAGTTGACAAGGTAAACAATAATTTATCGGGGAATATAAAACCTCAGTATCGCTGACAAGTAAATCATTTCAAAGATGAAGTTCGCCGTGATCACGCTTGTGATTTTACAGTTTATTTTTTTAAGCTCTGTTTTGTCTGAAAGCGATGAATATTCCTGCCGCGATGAGAATAATAACCCCATTGATTGGTAAGTAAACAATGTAGTTAAAGGAGATAAAATTTGTCGTACTAAAGGGTCATCAAGAATGCATCTATTTTATTGACACACTTAATAATATACTTCAAAACCTGTTTTGATCTGCAAAATAAATTAATGATGTTTCTTCAAATGCAATACTTCGAATGTGATTGTTAATACAATACTTGTAGGTATGTTGTTGAATTATAAATCGAGTTTATCTCAAGTAATTTAAAATTCGAAACTATTTGGAACATTGGCATTCAAACTTGCACAAATATGCATTCTAATTCACGAACAATTTTTTCATATATTATCATCATGATATTCATATCTAGTAATGGGATAGGCTAAAAATATATTTTGTCTATATATAGTACAAAAATTAATGTTGAGGTATTTTTTTTATATTTCAGGTTTTACATGTACAAATTGCCCAGAAACAAATTCAGCAAGAATCCTTTGATAAAACTGGGCGTTGCTTACATGTATATTACACCAGAAACTATGGATGACGGTTGGATTATCTCCACTAAATCCATTAACGATTCAACTTCTCTCCCAGGATTAACTTTCGCCCCCCTATATGAGGTAATATTTGTTTAAAAGAATAACATGAAAAATGCAATTGAAGTTGCCATTGAATAAATTACTCGTCGGTCCCTGTGGTCTAGTGGCAAGAGCTTTGTCCAAGCGATCAGGGGGCCCGGGTTCAATTCCCAGCATGGTCAGTTTTTTTCAATTGAAAAAAAAGAGATCTTGGGCTGGGTGTATGTTATTTATCGTTGATTTTGTGCACAACTGATGCATTATTTACCATTGAGTTAATCTCGTATAACTCACAATTAAAAATATTTGGCGCATTGGCGTAAGCTGTAATGCCAATTTTTTTTTTATAAAATATAAAAAAATTACAATTAAATATAAATGAGAAATTACTATTTGGTAAAATATACGTGCGTCTGATTAAGTACATTGGATTTGGTCTACCTTCATTTGTACTGAAACAGACAGAGATGTTGATAAATACCTCTATCCAGTTTAAAGCAGTTTTTCTTAACCTTATTGAAGCCAACCGTTACTGCTGTAAAAATTATTCAAAGCTCCTACAAAAAAAGACACTCTTCTTAAAGTGTATTTAATGCATCGGATTTATTGACATAAAGGCTTTTATATTTAAAACTGATTTGAACATAGAAGGTCTCAGATACACTGACACAAAAAACAGAACTTACCTATCTCCCAAGGATGAAAATAGAAATTACTGATTGCATCATCGTAATATGCAATGATAGTGGCTTGAATGATAACCTCCAGGATATACATATTTTTTGCTATTATTTAATTATATAAATTGTTATATAATGTCAAATACTCGATTCATAGACTGGAATACAATTCATAGTATAAACCACAATAGATATCCGCATATAACCACATATTTTGGTGATAAGCTCTTGTTGTAGCTGTCAGGAATAACTAACATGGACATAATATAATAGGTACCAGAGAGCATTTACAAAATAAACTTTTTTTAAATGTGGTTAATTTGTATTAAAATGTTCTGCAGTAGTTGAAGATGACTGGAAATATTATTAAATTTACCATCAATACCTATGTTATAGATAAATTATCATGCAACCTTTACTTTGAAGATGCTTTTTAAGGAAGCGAAACACATAGCACCTATGCACGACAGATATTATATAATAAAAATGAATTTCTTCAAGGCAACTGCTGAATATATATTTCATTTTCGAAATTCAAAATTGCGGTACAGTGGAACCCCGATCTTACTTTCTCGAATTTCCCGCATTCATCGTTTGTTTTATACGGTCTCTTGAAAAACGTAGAATTGGGGTTTCACTGTAACAAGTTCTATTCTCTATTCAGAGAATTCAGCCACCAAATGAGGCATCCATGATTTTGTCACTTAACTATCTCTGCCCAAATCATGGCAGCATTCCATACAGATCGATGACGAAATCTATCTAGATGGAAAAAAAGGCAGGCAAGATCAATCTTCTCTTAAAGCATCCACTGCACATGGTTATGCATGAATAATTTTTGAAGTTATAAATGGCAGTGTAATCTTTGCAAACATTTGTTTTTGAAGCTTAGTATCATAACAATAAAAATTGCTGATTTCACAATAATGCAGCATTATTAAGAACACAATCAGTTAATGTTACAAAAATTTGATTCAGTACATGATTCATTATATTGAATCATTTTCACCATATGGTGCTGAGTAATTATTTTTCATCATATACACAATTTTTATTGAAACATGCAAATTACTTAATATTAATGTTAATGCACCTTATGTATCAATGCTTTGATCTCTGATTGTGGTCCGGTGGCTAATGCTTTGAGGCTTGATGTCGCTGTCCAGCCAGTCTAATTATCAGATGGATTTTTTCAATCAATGAACACTTCAAAAGTCAAATTTATCTGTTAATATTTTTCATTTAGTATCCAAAAGTTTGCATTGGTATATTATTGGTATTTGCGAATATTTACATGGCACTGATATCTAGTAATTTTTTGTAAGTTTATCCCAAACAAATGATATTGAAAATTTCCAGAGCCAATTTTCTATCAATTTTAGAAGAAAATAAATCACATATTATCAACCTTGCCAGGAGTTGGAAAAGGGACCATTGGAATTGTAAGGCATCTTCTCATCTTCTTGGATCATATTCGGCTCTCTCGATCTGATTCCTTGTCATCTGCCGATTGTTTGTCTTCCTCCCATTACATATATTTTAACTTTCAACCTTTGTTCCTGTTCTAAAATGCCTTCATAATAAATGTAGTTGAGTAGTGTTCATATCTTATTCCTGTTGTAAACTATCAATTAACTTTTTTATCAGTTTACTACGTGTTTGTATTTCCAAGTAAATATTGTTTATCAGGCGTTTTGCTATTTGCAATTTTTATGAGAATATTTACTAAATAAAATCAATGCTTTAATAATCAATTATTCAAAGGTAGTAAACTTTTATCAAGCGCGATTCGTAAGAAGCCAAGATTACTGCTGACACTTAACCCCATGCTTACGGAGTGCACAAATTTGTGCGTTTGCTAATTGGCCATCAGATACGTAATGACATGCTAATTAGCATTGTAATTAAAAGAGCCTCTGTTATTTTGTCACCTTATTTTTGATTACACAATAATTCATTCACTACAAAAAGACATATCTCATCTGCTCCTATGCTTAATTGCTCCAGACTGTAAATATGACAATCAGGTACAGGATGTTAATCATATCCTCTTGTAATATCCAGAGATAGATGATGAATGGATTGAATTGTTCAAGATAGCATTATTACAACTCGGAAAATTGTATTTATTAACTATTCGGCATTGGACAAACAAGTAGATCTAAATTAAAAAAACAGCTTCCATTATGAATATTTTTTAATTTTAGAAACTAGACAACCAAATATCCGTATTATACAGCGACCAAACTCCTTTAGAGCGTGTCGCGAAGCGGAAGAGAATACGGACTGCCAAGAAACCTCGCCGGGGGCACACCAAGGGGGTTCTGCTCGGAGGCGAAGACGATGCCATTTGGGTTGTGCACTCAGTACCCAAATTTCCACCGATTCCAGGTAAATTTACACTTGTAGCAATTTAGTAAAATATCTCCTTGAACCCAGTTGTGCTTTAAATGGAACATACAAACTTTATTATAACTAGGCAAATAACTCACCCAAGTTATCTTTTCAGAGAGAAAGAACAAAACACTATAGATGTACCGTCATAACTTGACCGCCGTTCAAATTCGGAACAAAAATTGTCCCCATATAGTAGATTCATTTAAAAGCCTTCGAAGTTATATTGTTTTAGTAAAAATATATATACATGAAGATTTTGTTTCATTTATAGCTTACATATAAAAATGTGTTAGTAAATATACAAATTTGATTGAGTATTGCACACTTTTTACGCGATGGTGGCGCCCTCACAAGCGGTCAAGTTATAATGGTACATCTATAGTAGTGAGCTAATCACTCTCTGTGCCCCGTTTACCAGATATATTTGAAAATTTCATCATTTAGACAGCTATGTCTTTCGATTCTAAAAAAAATCAATTTGTGGATTTGAAATTGTATTTACTTGGAAATGTTAATGACAGTGGTTTCCCATAGCTGTCTTTTGTTGATCTTACTCCGCCTCTATCCATCTAGTTTTCAACCCAGCCAATACACATTTATCTTTGGCACCATCCAGTATTGATGATGCTATCACCCATAATCAATGATATTAATCAGTTGCCTATTCAAAATTTTATCACAGATGATTCCAATTTATTGGGCTATGCATATGCTAGCAATGGGCTACCATACGGTCAGAGTTTTCTGTGTCTCTCGTTAAAATCATCCCAGTTGCAAGATGTTGGAACGCAGATGACTTATAACGAACCGAAGATATACTACTCTCATATTCCTGAGAAGTGGGAGACTAAATTCTCGCAGATCATTCGTGTTATCAACAATGACACGGTTTCGAAACCACCGTGGTGAGTAAACATATTCCATTCTCAAAATGCTATTTTGTGTGCCTAAGTTATATCAAATACTTGCTGTCAACGTTATTCATTTACAATGTCTACGATTTGTGTTATGACCTTAGGTACAATATCATCAACATGACGACAAGAGGCGGTATGACGTATATGTCATATGCCAAGAGTTCCAATTACAACGGAAGCCTCTATGGTCTCGTAGCAGACACTCTGCAGACAGATATGTACACCGAGACGTGGATCAACGGTGCCGGAGTTTTGGAATCCAATTGCTCCGCTAAATATTCGTGAGAACTTTTCTTTGCAGCATAAATTATTTAATCATTAAAATCACATTGTTTTATTATGAAATGGTGTTTACACTTTGTTTTGTTATTTTTTCGAGCTATGTTTATGAACACTTTACCGACCGCACAATTTTCGCCGAATGTTTTTTGCAAAAATTAACTTAAAACAATAGATTCCTTATAAATAGTTAAATCAGGGTTTTTGGGCAGGCTTGCCAACTTTTTTACATCTGAAAAGCGATGAAGGAAGAAAGTTAAAGAAAATCGTACTTTCAGAGTATGATTACATTCTCAAAATATTTCTATAGTCTTTGATTATAAGTTTCTAAATGTGGAATCTTTCTGGACAGGTGTTGCCAACCATTTCTTCATCAACCTACTTTTAATTCTCAAAATATTTCCATCGTCTTTAGATTGTGTAGAATTGTAATCCTCAAAAAAATGTGGAATTTTTCTGGACAGAGGTTGCCAACCTTTTCTTCATTCTCATTGTTATTTCATTATAAATGTGTCGTGAATTATCTGTCTATTTTGCAAGTGCAAGTTTCCTGTCAATTTTGCACTCATAACACACCAACTTTCTATTACTTGAGCATTGCTTGGACCGAACATATTGTATAATTTATTGCTTCTTAGTAGGGTAAAACCTACAATTGTCGGCCACTTTCGGATTTTTTTCAACTTTAGTAATTTTTTGTGGACACGTATCATAGAAGAGGCAAAATAAAAAAATGCTGTGTGCCAAATTGTTGATTTGTTTATAATAATCAATTTTTTAAACATGTAAAATAGTACAATTTTCATATGAAAAAAAATAATTTAAAAATATTACCCCTTTGTTACAGAGTACACAATATAGAAAAAGTAGCATTTCCTGAAAAGCAGATTGCCTTCTCCTCGCATGCTGATCATTCCAAATGGGCCGTGTCTGTACCCGATCAGTGCGGTAATTCAGTTAACGATGACAATTGGGTATGCATTGGAGACATCAACAGGAATGTAAGAATATATTATCCACGTATTCCATCACATTTATAGAAATCGACTACACTGTTCTTTGTCCTAATCTGGTGTTCTATTCTTCTTCTTTCAGAGTCGTCAGCTCGTGCGAGGTGGTGGAACAGTGTGCGCCCAAAATAAAGACGTCTGGAAACGGTATATAGATTCTATCAACGAAGTGCAACCGTGCTCTTCTAAATACGAAGTCGATTTATGCACCTTTTATTAGAGATATATTTATTATCCGTAAAAAGAGAGACTGAGTATTTAGATAGAGTGAAATTTTGAGGTATCAATTGATACCGGTGGATGTATTTCATTCTTTTCTTCACAGAATATTATTTATTATAATAAGGTTTGTACTTAATGGGTCAGTATCTTATTCAAGTTTTGGTCAATAAATTGAATAAATGGTCAATAAATATTATATGTGGTCAGTATCCACTGTTTCAGCATGCATTCAGTTGCATGCATTCATTGGTCAGTCATAAAATGAATCGGTCAGAAACTTATGTAAAATTGTTATTAACTTACTGACCGTTGTATGTATTTATTACTGATCATTTATTTCATAATAGCTGACCAAATAATTAGTTGTAATAATTCTATAAAATAAAACAATTTTGTAAATTTATACAAACATTTTATTATTGTATTAGTATACCAAAAAATAAAAAAATGGTGACTGTACTTAATCATGTAAAACCTTCATCAGTGATTTTGATACCATAATATATTTATATTCAAGATGGATGATACAATTATTATAAAATTGAGCATGACATTTCATATTTCGATGTAAATTTTATTGCTTATTTGTCAATTTTCTATGTATGAATGATATATTTCAATTGTATCATAAAACTGGTCTTAATTTTTTAAATTGATTCATTATCATATTGGAGGAGAAGCAAACCTGCTATAACTTTAGTTGCTTGAATATTTTTTATCATTTTTCAATCAAAGGAGACATAGCTAAATCAAGTAATGTTTAATTGTTGAAATTTGAGATTTTGCATCTCTTTTATAGAGCATTTGCATCTCTTCTAACAGAGTAACTAATTTTAATTTATTTATATATTTAATAACTGTCATATCAATTTGTTTGTCGTATGAAAATGATCATACAAATAATGATCTTTATTACAGATATGATCTTTTGCGATAATTGTAAAAAGAATAACATGAATGGTATTAAAAAACATTTTTAAAGATTGTTATGACCATAGAAAATGAACTGTTGAAAAGACATGAAAACACAAATGTGTAAATGAACATTCCACTGAATACATCTTTAGGATTTCCATGGATCGCTTTCAGATGACACTTAACACAAAAAAATAGTTTTAATTTTAATGTATAGATGTCACTAGTATGAAAACTATTCTACTGAAAATGTTTCCAAATCAAAAACAACTATAATGTTTCGTTCATTTGTCTATAGTCATAATAACAATGATGTGAATTACTTAATTCTAAAACATTCTACTAATCTAAAACTGTTGTGAAAATATACAAAGCAAGTGTATTTACAAGTTAAGAATAAAATATCAATGTATTTTTATAATGTTATTATTGAAATAAAAGAACTTTAGGATAGACTATCACCTCTTATTTTTTGTATCTAAATATTATGGCCAAATTAAGAAGCTTTTTATTTATATTTAAGGTGAATAAATGATTACGCAGTCCGTTAAATAAAAATCAACTTTAGAACAAATCGACTTTTGCAAATTGTTTTTTTTCCTTTTTTGTTTATATTTTTCATTTTTTTTTTATAATATTTATGACACAAAAACTTATTTAAAACAGCCCCAATTGAAAATTGAAAAATCATGAATTATAAAGCAGTTTCTTAACAGTTTTATTTTTAAATATATTGCATAGCTATTGATATATTGATAATTCGTCTCACACTTTTATTTTTCCGTATATTTTATATAAGACAATAATGCATTGCATACAAAACTAAACTTTGATGTCTTTATGCCAAGATAAAATTGTGTTGACAGCTTCTATATATATTTGGAAATAATCAATAACCTATAATGATTGATACCAATCTATTCTGTAGATCCCAAAACAATTCGCAAATGCATCCATGTGGCTTATTTACAAAAGATATCTGAAGCTTATTTGTAAATAACCCTGTTTTTATTACAACCATATTAAGATAAAGTCATTGCTTATTAAAGGCACACCAAAAAACTCGTATGTCCGCAGTAAATATCAATTCTATGACATTTTAGCAAAATTTAAATTTTATTCAGAGAGTTACTCCTGTTCACGAATCATTGGTCCCTATTTAATTGAAACAAGAATCTTTACAATAACATTATTAAATTTCGAATGTCTATTATACATATATGCGCGGGACATCATTTAAACTTTTTAAGATAGAGGGTGGTACAAATCATTGCTCTCAGATTGGTTTGTTGAAATTATCAAAGCCTATACATAAGTATGTCTTGAGAATAGGTAAAAGTCATTTTCTATCATTGGAGGTTTTTAAAATAATGTTTTTATTTATTTTTCATAAACAAATATATATATCTATGCATTTGGAATAAATGAATAAACTGCATATTTAAATCAGAATATTGATTAAGGTAGGTATTCGAGAAACCAATCCTAGAATAACATTATATCAGACATTACATGTAACAGTGTAAGCAGTGTTTAACATTTAAATATGAAGTTTTAGAGGATTATACACAAATTAAAAATACATTTAAAGAAGGTACTTTCAAGCTTATTTTCATTTTCACCCTTACTTTTATTTAATAATGGAGACACCAAATCATATCGAAAAGCAAAATCAATTAATTTGACAGGAGCTTATTTTTACAGTCTGTCTTTGATAATTGGTGCAAAAATTACAGAAGTCTTCATCTTATAGCTGTTTATTTGGCACTTAAAAATATATTGTATACAAAAACCAGTAGAAATATATTTAGCCCAATATTATACACAGGTTTAACATAAATATTTTAGGTAATAATTAAAAATAGTTCACTGTAGAACATCAGCTCTGTCAGTGTTGCCACATCTCAGAGATGGTCAGGGGGCGAACCACCACCTACATTATAAAAAAACATACTATTTTATAATAAAATAGTTTTGATTATACATGCTCCTTATAATAGCTATTATAAAAGGCAAATTAAGCATATGCAGTTATGAAATTAAAAAAATATTTTTGAAAACTTATTAAGTTCACTAAATAATGACATCTATCAAAGTAGGCAATTATCAATATAAACAGGTACATTTCATGAAGTGTTTCAGTTGAGTTGATTGATATTTATTATTTATTGGTTGAATAAATTGTAAAATTGTTGAATTTATTGGTAGAATTATTTGGGAAAATAAATGAGTAGATTAGTATTAATTTTTTATTGATTGAAACATGTCATCTCCATTCTAGCAAAAAATGTTATGTCAAAATTTTACGATTGAATTATTGTACACACAAATTCATTGAAATTAAAATTCCACATTTAAAAATCAATATTAGAATGATTAGGTATAAGATATGCTTATTTGAAAGATATTTCAACAATACTTTGTAACCGGGTTACTCCAAAACTTGTTGTAAAACTTTTTTGAGCTACTTTGAAAAGCATGGTTAACTAACATTTCCTTATATGATATCTGCAATAAATAACCATAAAAACACCATCTTTGCATGAAGCGTAGTGACTACACATCACCGTATCGGATGAATTTTATTGGAACGGTTAAACATGCTTCTCATATATAAAAAACATGATTCACGACCAAGTTATCAATTAAAATTTTGTACACAATGAATAGTTTTATGTAATGAGTTAACAACTTATCAACATTTTAATAATTCAAAACATATATTTCTGATGTAAAATTTTATACTTGAATGATGACAATATTCAATTTCATGAGTTGATATATTCAACTGGCAACATTTGTTTGGCTTGATACTGGTTTGAGATACTAAAAATGTCCATTCTGTATGTATTGTATTTCAGGCGAATTTGATATAAGGTACCTATACTCCTACAATGTGTTTTCATTTTTTTTGTATATTGGATAATAAATAAGTTTCTTCGGTAAATGATTAAAAATGGTGTAATAGCGTTTTTGTTGTATGGTAAGGCACATGCATAGAAAAATTTTGTTTAGAAATATTAATTGCTTTGCAGTGACCTCAAAGAAGGGATTCTCCTGAACCAGGATTCTGGTTTGTGGCTGAGCTCATATGAGTTATTGGGGTTGGAAATAGATAAGACTTCATCAATGGTCTTCAATGCAGACATATGCAGAACGCTCGTTGAGTATTCCATGGTGTCCGAAATTGGTACGGAACATTCAGATGAAGTCGTAGAAGAAGGGGTATCAGGTCTGTAAAAGGTTATTATAAAACATTTGAATAAAATAATATTTCAAATACGATATTAAACACTTTCATAAGTAAGTATTGCCAATTAAGATCTGGGCTTCAATTTATTCATCTTGTGGCATTACAGTGTATGAATTAACTTCAAATGACTTCTCAAGAGCCTTTAAGTTGAATTAAATTTATAGTTTTCATTCATCCATGCACTTGAGTGCCTGAACATGTCGAAAGGTGAAACCAGTGTCTTTGACGATTCAAATTAGCTGAAGTTCCATCAAGCACCCTCAGTCGATATTTGAATTCTTATTATGCTCAGTGTGCCATTGGCCATTATAAAATGATTTTCAAAATACATATCTGCCATACCCTTGAAAATATTCAATTTTGTCAGATGGCAACACTCGTGATGAGCAAAACCAGTCATCATTATACAATATGTATATCATGTTTTATTTTTATTCAAATGTGATGTCTTAGCACCTAGAATTGACCGTCGACACATTAAGAGTAATTAAAAATAATTTTGTATCAAAATGAAACAAAACCAAAGAGTTAATTATAATTTATACAAAAACGCGAAAGCTATCTGGTACACTGAATAAATTAATAATATTAAATTATTGTATATAACATTTAAAGGTTTATATAACAGATGTCACTACACTATTAAAAAAATTGTTGTTTTATTATCTTTTATCATTGAAATGGAGATGGCAGTATGATTTAGAATTAAGAATACATATAAGTAAAAATTTCGTGACCTGTTTCCTGTCTCCTTGGGGGCTGAGAATAATGTCTCAGTGGAAAGTCCCACTGGTTGCAGTGTCACAACATGGATTCCATATGGCTTCAGCTCCAGCCTCAAAGCCTGACTAGCTCCTTCTACTGCCCATCTGGTGGCAGCGTAGCACACTTGTTGCTCACTACTTTGCTCACTAGATGATCCTAATGAATCAATACACAACATATTTGTGATAAGCATTATATAATACTATTACAGATCAGTTTATTCTATTATTGAGTGGGTAAATAACAAAAAAATCAGACATAAAATATGTCTCTGGGAATCTCTGGAACAGAATTAACAGAAAAAATGTCCCTAGGAAAGCCGTGTAATACGGTTGCCTATTTATCAATTACAAGGAAAGCAATATCACACTATAAATACAATATCAATTTATTAAAACAGTAGAAGCCTATTTTATGAGTTTTAAAGTAAACAATGAATGTCGGATTATTTAACACTATTTTTTTTTTGCCGATACTAACCCAATCGAATGCTTAGGGTGTCAATATATTTGAAATATAAATATATCAGAAAATATTGAACAAATAAAAGATAGTTAGCTCCATGGTAGCTGCCTCTTCTTATCCCTTCTTGGTACTGGCATGGACTTGAGTATTTTATATTTAAATAACTTTTTTCACATCAAAATGCTGGATAATTAAAGCTATTTTAAACTACTGAAGAAAGTAGGCAATTTAAAAGAACACTCAGTTTTGTGGCCCATATTCACTAACTGATTTTTATACTTGAGGTGTCTAAAATCAAAATGTCACCTTTGTTCAATAAGTGTTGGTAATGACAATTTTGTGTGTCCACTTTTAAATTATAAGCTCAATCAAAGTTTAGTTATTCCAACTTATAAACAATTCAAGAAGTTTAATATACCAGTCAACTTCTAATTGTAATAAATGAAATAAAGTTGGACATCCTGGAATTTATCAGTTTCTCTGTGTGATTTCTGCGACATTCCGAAGAGTGTGAGTTCTTTTTTTTCGTTTGATATTTGGCTGAATCAGAATTAATTGAACAACTTACCGATATTGATGAATCGTCCTTTAGCATTAGCGAGTAAAGGTAGGAATGTTCTTGCTGTTTTAAGAACTCCTAAAACATTGGTACGAAGCATAGCTTCCCATTGCGCCGGATCTTGCTGCTGAAGTTTGCCAACATGTACCACTCCAGCTGTATTTACAATAGCCCATAATCCTGTTGACAAAAAATATAATTTTAAATACTAAGAATTTATTTAAAAAATGCCAGATGAGAAGAATTTTTACAAAAAATTTTCTCCCCCGGCGGGGAATCGAACCCCGGTCTCCCGCGTGACAGGCGGGGATACTTACCACTATACTACCGAGGAATATGTCAAATTGGACAAAAATAGTCATTATAAAATGGATTACTGTAGTTATTTAATTATTACACTAAAAAAAAGCTGACAGTACATGGGAATATCAACCCCTAAAACAAAATGTTAGCAAAAACAATATGAAAAGATTCAAATCTTTCTATGGCAACTCATATCTACTGCCGACGATTAGGTATAACGAAATTCAGAAATAAATTTCCTAAAACAAGATTTTACCCTCCACCCCTATTAGATCCAGGTTAAATCAATTGCCTCAAAGCCGTTTCAAATACTTTAAATGGAATAAAAAATGATCGTTTGCCTATTGACGATTTGAATTATCCTTAACGCGCTTTTGCGATAAGGGTGAAAAGGGCAAAAAGGTTCCGTGCACTGCCCGGGAATCGAACCCGGGTCGCAAGAATGGGAATCTTGCATGATACCACTACACCAGCAGTGCCGACGTGGCCATGGGGATAATTTAACTATTAGAGTAAAGCCTGAAACGCCACCTCCTTTATTCAGTGCTGTCCGGAGAATTAAAAAGGATCATACTTTACTCAGGCGACATCCAACATTTGGGTAGGGTTCCAACATAATATTTGGTTATTTGTTTCGAAGGCGCTAAGAGCTAAGAGTAGAGATGTAACGTTATAAAATTCAACACAATAAAGGTACGATGTGATGAAATAAAACATTCATAATTTATGTGATAAAATAATATTTATGAGCATACATTATTCGATATTTCAATTCACGATAACATCGTTGTCACGCCGCCACTGTTTATAAACATAATATTCATTACATAGTTTACATATTAAATAATGTTGGTTTTTTACCTTGATACACCGTTTGAGCTTCAGGAATTCAATCTAATATATTCAATGGCAATACATATGCAACTGAATATAAATGACCATCAAATGTTTTATTATGAAGAACTTTACATTATTTAGATAGATTTTTTTGAGGGAAAGAACAATCATTACAATTCATAATCGTGTTTCAGTTCAGTTCAGAGATTTTTTAATGATTCAGTCAACAATTCATTTATGGACAACTCCTAATAAAATATAAACTTTCATGAAGAAAATATATCCCCATGTGTGATGGTTTATTTTACCAGATATTATTAGTGTCAGTTGACAATAGTTTGGAACTGTGAAAACCTCCCAAAGAATAGGTGGATAATTGATGATGCTTGATAGAATTTCAATATCAAATTTGAATTTCTTCGAAAAAGAATTCCTAAAAAAGCGAATGCGAAATAAACTATTTTCTAAGCGACAGTTGAAGTTCACTCGTGCACTGATATCGAAAGATGAAACCCGGGTCGTTCGTGGAAAAACTCATGCAATAGTGCACAATTCAAACGGTTAAAATTAATGGAAAGCTTTGTTTATACACAGGAATTGTTTTTCATAGTCCTCACCATTTTCTCCGGCTGGTAGATGTGACGTGACCGCTTGGGCTGCCTCATGCAGAACATCTTCCCGAGTGACGTCCATCTCCAATGGCACCAGCAGCGGTGGTGGATGAAGGTCTTCTTCGTCTGCGTCCGCCACGATGCTGGAGGCTGTCCGGCGTTCAGCCCAGCCCCTGGCTAACCTGCCAGACAGGGAATCTCCCCCAGAACGCATTCCGGCGAAGACACGGTATCCTCTCTCAGCGAGGTGGATTGCGATCTGATACAAAACGGAAGGCTGTTTTAAACATCATTGTTATAGGGTGGACTTTAACTGACTACTGCTTTACAGTTTCGAGTCATGGCACCTTCTAAAAACACAGTGTAACCGTATAGTGTGACTCGATTTTCGATCATTCTGCTTTCGCACAATTCAATATTTCGCACATTTTTGTGAATTCAATACCGGGATCCAAACTAAACTACGGAAACTATGAGAGATGCAATAGTTAGCAGAATGAATGAATTAAGTATGGATGTCAACAATTAAGAAGCAAATAAGTTGATTGAATCCTACTCAATACATCTGTCAAATGAATACTAAATTGAGAGTCTAATGACATACACGATGAAAGTGAGGAAGAAGACCTGTGATAGTCAACATTTTTAAAATCGAAAATACGAATGAACCCTTATGCATCTTAACAATTGTTTGACTACCGTGGAAGAATGTGATCCAATGAAGAACGCGTTTCTCAAAAACGTAGGGTGATTAAGAAATACACAACATTGTATACTACTCTGTATCAAGAAAAGAAAAAAGGTTGTATTCAACTAATAAAAGTTTCGTTTGCTTAATAAATAAATATTTTCATTAAAATATTTGATATTTTTTCAGGGCTGTGGAGTCGGTAAAAATAAGTCCGACTCCAGCATTTACCAAAAACACGACTCCGACTCTGACTAAAAAAGTTTAATATCGTCACTTTTTCCCCAAATTTTCCTATTTATGTATATTCAATTAAATATCAACCCTATCAATGCGGCCAAAAACCAAATTTTACATATTAAATGCAAAAATAAAAATTTCAAACTTTTCAAAATTTCCGACTCCGAGTACGACTCCGGCCAAAAAGCTCCGACTCCAGAGCCCTGGTTTTTTTACATCTCTCTACTTTCGATCATTCAACATTCACACACATTTTCAGGAACCAATAACATGCGAAAGTCGAGCGGCGTATGTATATTAAAACAAAAAGGTTCTATTACAATAGGACCGTTATCATACCTGAAGTCCCATCGCTGTGTCTGCTGACGTGACCAGCACGGATTTCGTCATTCCTCCCTGAGGTCCCCCTGAGGGACCCCCAGCTTTAACTTTGCATAGTAAATAAAGTAGTAGCGCCCCCGCTATGGAACATAGTGCCACTAATTGCAGGGCCAATAACAGTCCGGTTGAAGCGTCCATTTTGAATATCCCAGTGTTAGCACATCAAATTGATGTTTTGTTTTTTAAATTATTCTTTGAATCTGTAACAAGAGAAAAAAATGATTTGAATATAACAATTTTTAGTGCATTAACCAAAACAATGTAGCCCTTGACCAGGAGAATTAAGGAAATCTTCGTAGAAAATATTTTCACAGAAAAAAGGGAGGGTTCTTCGAATAAAAAATCATGCATCATCATTTCTGAACGAACCTTACTGTAGTTCAGTGTTTCCCAAACATTCGATATCTGTGTACCATTTCTATAATTTTCGTGACACCAAGTACCACATGTCCAAAAACAATCGGATATAATTTAATAACATCTCCCCTTTTAGTACATACACAAAATAATCCAGGTGCAGCGCGTACCCACATAAACTATTTTCTCCCCGCAGGGGATCGGGAGGGATGAGCGTACCACACTTTAGGAAACACTGATGTCGTTGAAAGATATTTTTTTCTACTTTATACGTATAATTTCTTAAAAAATATACATGGTAAAAAAAAGGAGACCCCATGATTATTGTGGGTCGTTTTTGGTTTTGCTATATATCATGTCAGATCTTTTTTGTGCGAATTTGTATTACGAAATACATATGTTAAATAAAAAAACAATAATTGAGAATAACACTAATATGTTTTAAGAACACAATCGTTTTCCACACGCTCTGTCAAGTTCAATGATAATAGATGCTTTAAAAATACGAAGAACTCAAAAAAATAAAAAATAATGCCAAGTTTTGCCGCAATTTTTTGTCAAAATAAATTAACCTTGAACTACCATTATTTCATGTACTGAAGAATAACAACATCTTGGAGCATTTTAAAACGGTCTGACTAACACAAAAATCACATGAGACTGTTACTACTCAGAAATTATGTCCAGTATAAAAATTTATGTTCTCACCTTTACGGTTTTTACTATTCATATTGGACCAACACAGGCGGACCTCTATTTTCGCACATAATTGGTTACACAAAATGGGTGCGAAATTTAATGTTCGAAAGAAGAGGGATGGAAAATTAGAATCTAAGTTTAGTTCATTCAAAAGGTGAAGGTAAATGAGGAAATTTATTCTTTTCCAGCATCTCTATCCAAATCATAAAGAATACCTCAGTCAGTTAAACATAAAAATGGTCAGTTAATATCATAAACGGACAGGTGTCATTGTATCAGTGTGAATGTGGTCAGTTATTAAATAAAACGGTCAGTAATATATTTTAATGGTTTGTTATTTATTAAAAATGGTTAGTATTTAATTTAAATAGTCAGCTATTTTAAAAAATGACATAAGTTTTAGTTTGACAGCTTGTGAATTTTATCAAATATGGTCGTAATAGGCAAATTTATGACATGTTTTTTTTATATTTTAACTGACCATTTATTATTTTTAACTGACCGTTTTAGTATTTATTAACTGACCGTTTTAAGTATTTATAACTGACTATTTATCGAATTAGAAACTGACCAAATAATTAGTAGTCATTAAAATTTGACAAGCCAATCGTCACTTGCATGAAACAAGTGTGATAAAGTTTAAGTCTTCTTTTAGTCTAATCTTCCAATCTTTATGCAAACTAACAGCCGTAGCTTGAGTACTAGAAGTACTTAGAGGGATATTACCATTTTACACAGAAAAAGATTTTTCTATTCAATCAATAACTCTTCCGTGTCTTTTTAAGAAACAATTTTTGAAGATACATTTCCACAACTTTTAACGTATTTTTTTTAATTGAACATATCGTAGACCTGTTTATATTATACGAACATCAGATTGAAGCATAAGATTCACCATAAAAATCTAAAAAGAACGAATTTTTAAAAAATGTGTGAAATAGCGAATTGTGCAAAAGTCCAAAAATGTATAATCTTATATTATCTTATATATAAAACCGAAACGGCGTATGTATGTCTGTGGGTTTGTAATTCCCCTTTGCATTGTTGGTCATTAAGTTGCCATAAAAACGAATATGAAAGAAAATATGTTTGAATTTTTATCGGCGAAGACATTTAGTCAAAATGTAATAAATTAGTCTTCTACTGAACTATTCCCGGCTTTTATTAATATAATAATGTTTATTATTTACGCCAAGGTATTATTTGACATTTCTTTGACAGCAAATTAGATTTTTTCCTTGAATTTGGACATTTTAATGGATTGTTATTTTATTTTAATTTTATTTTAACCGATTTAATGATTTAATGATTTCATGATTAAACGATTTTAATGGATTGTTATTTTATTTTAATTTTATTTTTACCGAGCGAAGCCGGGTAACAATACTAGAATAATATAAAACCGAAACGGCGTATATATTTCTGTGGGTCTGTAATTCCCTTTTGCATTGTTGGTCATTAAGTTGTCATAAAAACGAATATGAAAGAAAATATGTCTGAATTTTTATCGGCGAAGACATTTAGTCAAAATGTAATAAATTAGTCTTCTACTGAACTTTTCCCGGCTTTTATTATTAATAATAATGTTTATTATTTACGTGAAGGTATTATTTGACATTTCTTTGACGGCAAATTAGATTTTTTCCTTGAATTTGGACATTTTCATGGGCGAGAATGGGGCGGCGCTGTCATCAAATTAAATAAAGTTTGTGATTTTATTTTAACTCTATTTTGGATGTTAGATTTTGTGATATAATTATGTCGAATGATATAACATTAAATAATTATTGGTCGCTAAGTCCGAGCGACGCCGGGTAGCAATACTAGTAATTTATATTTAAGCTGATGATGCCTTTATACAATTTTACTAAATATTATACATAGACGTAACAATGAGAATATTTTACTAAAATGAATAATGACATTTCTTCAATGTTAGTTGTGTGTCGTGGAACGAATTAAACTTGTCGAAAAACTAAACACAAAAAGAACCACCATTGTTTTCGTAATTTTCTCGTGACAGGAAATATTATCAATTGTTCTTTGGGTGCATAGTGCATTACTCGAGGACAGTGGGGTCTATGAAGTTTTCACAAGGTGGGTAATTATAAAACTCGGCAGTTAAAGCTTTATTCAAAAGTCACCAGTGATTTACTCTCTGAGGAAATATTGTAGATCTGAAATGCAATCAACATTTAATAATTTGACTTAATCGGATATTTTGTATGCGACTCTTTGGCCAATAAGAGTACCAATCTTGCTAAATCAAATCATCTTCTTTTTGACAAACGGCTTTTTTCAGTAAAACTATTGCTTGAAACGTGTAGTGTTATTTTAGTTTAGTTTTACTATCAATCCAAATTCTCATTTGGAACCACACAATCGTAAATATTTAATAATGGAATTACTTAAGTTTATTCAGTTTCTCATTATAACCGTCGACAAGTTTCAGAGTTATTTGTACACCCATTTTATCACCCATTAAAAACTATGAATCAATTTAGTTAACATCTGTGTCAACTTTCCAAATTATATTATGTTACGGGCTCCTAGATCTGAATAAGTGATCCCCGTACCACTGAAAAAATGAATTTGCTGTCCAAAGTTTTATTTTGTATTACTTGGTACGATTAATACATTTTTGAAGCCTAGATTAAAACCTTTTAATGAGATGGATGCGTTTGCATGTTAACATAAAATTAATTCAAAATTTTTGGTAGATACTAGGGCGCCACTGACTAAATCTGATGACTGACCACTGACTATGTCTGGAACTGTTTTTCTAAACAATGATTATTTCTGCAAGCTTTATAAGTAATGTCACAGTTTTAATTATTTATAAATATAGTGATTTAATTTCAAATTCCACGATTATGTCACTTGTTTGAAACGACGCGTGACCTAACTTCGTGAAGTAAATATCATTATTATTATCCTTACATAAGATTGTAATCCACGAAAGATGAGCAATGAAAATTGTATCTAGTTATTTATATACCTGATATTATTTTCGGCTCCCGACCAACGCAGAGCGCTAACGTTTTAAGTTTCAAATGCCCGAATAGAGATGGGCGTATATAATATATTGATTGCGCAACACACTGAGAAAAGCTGTGAAAATAGTTGTTAAAGCGTTTCAAAGGCCAAAAGAACATTTTCATCCTTTCAAATGTCAAATTACATTTCGTCCCATGCACGCTCTATCCGATCGATTAGCTTACTACAAGTCTATCCGAAAATCAATCTTGAACTAGTCACTACTCATATAAACAACTAATCTTGAGATGCTATATTCAGATTCCATATTCTGAGCGGACAGGGCTAAAATATGCATTTAAATACTAATAAGAGAATCTTTAATAATATGCTTTACAAAGTAAGTAAGTTCATGTCAGAAGGCTTCAACAATCAATCCGCAATATATTAAGGTTGTATCAAATAAACTTCAGTTAAATATTTACAAAGAATAATGATAATTATTTTGTAAATGCATGATAACAATGAGATGACGAAGTATGGATTCAGTCGAAAGACCGCACTTGAGAAACGAGTAGGCCGCAGTTTATCCACCTTTGGTCTACAATTATTATCGTGTAAAAATATTATACCATTCATCCTTATTCCAAATATTCGTGAAATACATTATTCGATTGTTCGAATAATTTTGTTTTTTCCGAATACCAAAACGAGCCGAATATCCAAGATTCCATTTGGGAGTCCTTACATATTCCCTTTTTATGACTCACTATTCTGTGTATTTTAAAAGAGAGAAATATAGCAAAAATGCAAAACATAGTATCAAACTTAGTACGACGCAAGTATCTGCTTACATTTACAGAGATATATTATACTTTGACACTTATAGTGGTGTCACAAGGTGTCATTGTATCACTCTTTAAATGTAATATGACATGTTTGAATGCTTTGTTTTATTTGCACCTAGCTACTGGCAACACTTAGGGGGGTATTAAAAAATAAAACGCAAAGCAAAAAGCTTTTAGTGTCTCAAATTCAATTATTGCCATGAACACGTTAAAAGACATTCCCATGCAAATGAAAACGACAAACGTCTTTCAAATAGTGTCAACGGATCCAGGATTTCGGCATAATTTTCAAAAAACTATGAGCAACCCTTTTACTGAACCATTTTTTTTTATTAATTTTAAATTGTCCTCATTTTAAAACCCGTACATATTGGATTGTGTGCCTTAGTAAAAATTTGCAGTATGTCATCATGTGGTATATTTTTTGGTATCTCGTTCGAACATGCTAATAAAAACGCAATTCAATTTATCAAATAATTTATTGAGGAGTGCAAAGGGTTAATGCAAAGATGGTAATTTATGGTGATTTATTGCATCTATGATATGCATGATGATGTGTTTATTGAGGACCGTAAAGGAAATGTTTACGTGAGTAAAAAAAATTGAACTTACTCCACATATTCAATAATGACCAAGAACACATTTTAAAATCAATCCCGCCATTTTTGACTAATCACTATACAGTGGAACCCCGATCTTACGTTCTCGCATTATACGTTTTCCCGTGTGGTGCGTTCATTTTCTATAGTCCCGAAATTTAATTCATATTTAAAACTTACCCGCATTAATCGTTTTTTTTATACGGTACCTTGAAAAACGTAGAATCGGGGTTTCACTGTACATAATTCTATTTTTAAATCTCATTTGAAAACATAACAAAAAAAAAACAATGAAATGTGTAAATTTGTTTCATCATAAACAAGATCGCTTAATAAATTTCATCGGGTATGACAGTAGAACGCACTTGTTAAAGTGCCTGCATTAGGGTCGCTCGTAAAGCGCACAACACACCTCATTAGGCTCGCAAATTGCCGCTCGTTATTGGCCGATTACGACAGAAACGCTAAGCACACGTTTTGTAAGATCTGCGATTAATCATAAAAACATTCCACAGTAAACCTGCCGTGTTATTTAAACTGTAAAATTGATCAATCGCTTTAAACGGTGATTTACTTTACAGTTTACGACATTTAGGCGATGATGCCACAAATGTGTGACATCTTTGAGAATCAATGGACGGCCCAAAGATTAATCCACGTCCATAGAAGTAGCAGTAATGGATTCTTTACGACTATCTAGCGAGGAATACTGTGTACACGGGGATCACTGAGTTAAATTAACTGTCCAATTCTTTGTCTTAAGTATGTATTCATAATTTTCCAAAATTTCAAGTAATTACCAGTCCCGATTTCGCATGTGAGGGTAATTTTCAATATATATATGTTAGGTTACAGCAGCCATGTTGCTAAAGTGACATCTGTCAAATTTGCTGTCCATTGTTCAGACGTATACGGCAAATCCCCATGGAAGGTGAGAGCATTGAGCAACGTGCTCAAATCATTTTTTTTTTATCAAAGTCACTGCTCCGTTCGAGAAACGTTCCGCGTAATACGTAATTGTTATCCTCAATCAACATATTGCTTTTCGTTATAGTTTTTAAGCAACTCCGTTGAATAGATTTCTAGTAAATTTATTTCTGCGTACGTGAATTGATTCAATTCAATTAATAAACAATTTCACTGTGAAGTTGTTAATCTAAAATTCAGTCGAATCAGTTCCATTCAGATTAATTTCGCAATATTTTATTCAAACGATTCAGAAGACAATATGGTATTCCACTTTCGCCTCCAGATTCTACACACCTCGTCCCGTTTTACTTAATCGTCAGTCACGAGTCATAATCATCATCTATAATGACTGTCACAGCGTGCAAGGCTCATTGTATCGGGCGCACTAAAAAGAAGAACTCAATCCTAATTACGATGATAATCGAACGAATCGATCCATAGACAATGTAATTGCGATGATACTCGAACAATGACATATCGCAAACGTGACAGCCATACGAATAATTATGTTTTCAATTGTTTTCTAAAACCATAATACAGTTCTCAATAACAGTATCATTATTTCAGACACACGAGAGTTATTGTCATTGTTTTTAATATAACAAGGCGTGTTTTAGTTCGATATAACACCTCGGAAGCTGCGTATAAAAATGATTTTATAGATCTGCCGATCTTTTAGATGGGATAGAAACATTACCATTCCTGGTAATATAGCCTGGAGAACGGCTAAAATCCTCTTTCTAATACCTTTCCATCCATCAATTTATGGATTTGTATCTAAAGACGAGTATCTGCGATGTTTTTTTACTTCATAACCTATCCGACACTTCATAACACATCTCCACGTATACGATTTTTGATATTTTACCGCCACAACTCCATTCCCTTTTCAGTTTCAGTTAAGAGAAAGACTTATAGCCAGTTATCATAAGAAACAGGCTCTACTGTGATGATCAAGCGGACATGATTGAAAAACTCCAAAAGTAATAATTATTATTAATACTGTTCTTACTATCTCCATTTTAACACAAGTAAAATATCCAACACCTTTCCTAATTTTTTAACGTTACGTAATTATCAAATCCTACGACGGAAATATTTTTATTGAATGTATCAAATTTTCCTGACGACACTTTACATATAAGCTAAATTTGTGCCAAAAATTCTCTTATAAATTTTATATTAGACATTAAGTTACCTCTGGAATTATCGACAATGCTCTCGAAACTTTTGGCGAAACTGGTCTTAAAATAATACATTGCATTTAAGTAATTGATGTAGTGTCAAATAAATATGCCTTTTACCGCTACTCAATTATAATATTCGATTTTTTTCTGCCCCCAGTTTTCCAATTTCCACACCAAAAAAATTCCAACACAAAATTCTTTAGATAGGTTACAAAAGTCATTTTTTTTTACAGCTTAGGATTTCGACTGAAGTTGCTTGATGGAATTTCAATATCAAATTTGAATCATTCAGCCAGTTCAAGTTCAAGTACATACCTGAAAATGCCGAAAGGTGAAACCCGGATCGTTAAAACTCACGGTAAAGTACAAAACTTAAACGATTCCAATTTCGTTTTATTTTGTTTACTTCAAGGTGTATCATATTTTCCAACACATCTAGAAATAAATGTGGGAGCGCCAACCTCACGACCTCACAACAACAAAAGATGGATTCGGCGGTAAATTTGTGCAATAGGTTCATTTTCATATACAATCAAAAGTAGTAACATTGTTTATTCTCCGTATTGTGTTTCAAGTTGGGACACGTGTTTCGATTTTTTAAGAAGCATCATCAGACCAACTATCGCAAGGTTACTTTAGTAATAAGGTTACCGTCGCTTTAACGGTTACGTGGAATAAACATTTTTTTTAAAAATTTTATATTAAGATCACATTTTATATTAAGTCACAAAAAAGTTCTTTGAATTTAATACTATAAATAAGTATAAAATGACACTGTGACACAAAAATCAAAAAATCTTTGTGTCATGAAATATTTTGTTTACATTGCTTTGTTACTGGGCCGAGGTCGAGAACCATTGAGTGACGTGTATTTATTAAAACAATATTGATCGGCATTGAAACAAAATCAATATTAATTCTCCACGCGATCCTTTCAATGAAAAAAATCAATACAAATAATTACTAGTCAATAGATATACGACCACGAATACCAGAATATTTACGAGGGCTGCCAAAAACCAGCAAGATTTTTATGTATTAGTTTCACATTATTTTATCTGTAATTTAATAAAATCGCGTTAAAAGAGCCTTCAAATTTAAAGGTGTTTAATGGATGGTGATCAGAGGTCTTCCAGGGCGACGGAATCCATCCGGTTGCCAGAAGAGGCAGACGAGCTCAAGCTCCCCTGGGGCATCCGCATCGCATGTCCAAGCCAGGTCCATCGCCCTTTTTATTTTGGATGTAATTAGGCGGTGGTTTGTCCGCTCTCTTACCTCACACTTTTCTGACAAAGTCAAACCACCGTTCTCCTAAGCATCGCCGCAAGCATCTGTCTTAAAGGCACGGTATACGGTTACCCTGTGCTTTTTAAAGGTGTCATGATTAGCAACCGTTCACACTCACAGTAAGTATGCATGCGTTGATCAGGACTAGTGGACATAAAAAATCTCGAGTTTCCTTTTGCAGAGTTCAAATGACATTGACCCCGCAGTCATGTAAGAGCAACACCACTAGGTTATGAGCAGTGACGGCTGGTGACGGGGTGCTGGGGGTGCAAAAGAAGATTCAACTATTTTTCCGTACTACGGAAGAGAAACAGTTGGTATTGCGAACATCTGAATTGAAAGTTCATGCTATAGAAGTGTTTTAAAATCCAATGAATAGGAAAGAACTCTTGCAAAAATGGTTGAATCTTCCTTTGCACCCCCAACACCCCGTCACCAGCCGTCACTGGTTATGAGTTCCATTAGTATGGGGTTATTAGTTCTGATTTTCAAGTCATTGCAAGTGTAACGCATGTTCCAAAAATAAGAGAGAGAATCAGTGCCAACCAAAAACAAGGGTCATTCATCAAAACGTGCGGGAGTAACCAAAAAAACATGATAAACACGGCTTGTTCTACTAAAAACAGAGCACAGGTCACTTTACAATAATTTACAGTTATTAAATCATACATTTATCATATTTGCATGCCTTGCATGGCAAACTATGTTAATTACATGCATCTTTGTATTACAAGTGGAATTCTAAATGTCGATAAAAAATAAATACGGTAAATTATCATACCTGCACGAATTTATATTTTACGAGATGACATCACTGTCTCGGTATCATTGATTTTATTTCATTCAAGATTAAAAAAACTTGTTTTTACTTGCAGGTGAATTGAACAACTTTCTAATCGATATTTCATACACTGGCAACGTATCAACGTAAATTTATTGTTTTTTTTATTCACCGAAGTTGACATCAGGAATGGCGAGTTTTCGAACACTTTTGAAATTAGTGTTCATAAAAGCAGTCAATGGTACGAGAAGGCTTGATTCAAACCATAGACGTGAACGTATTTTGATGGCTATATTAACCCATAGATATCTAAGTCAAGAGGTCACAAGGGAATATTAAAGAAAAATACATTACTTAGTACGTGCATTATGTCAAAGACTAATTTTGACATCCTTTTCGAAAATGTTAATAATATAACAGTATATATGTATAATAAGGAATGCGTCAACCAACTGAGATGTTTTTATTTTTTATAATGTTTAGTGAATTAAAATTAAATTAAATAAATCAGTGAATGTTCTCGTTGAACTCTAAATATTAACATACAAATATTTGCGGGAAATATAGCATCTATTGTATGATCGTAAAAATTATATATACTATTTATATTAATCCAAATATGGAAAACAACTGTACGCAACTTTCTTTGTGAAAAAACTGCATTTCTGTATTAGACGCTATAATCATTAAAATGAATGTTAATGAGTTCATTAACGGCGTAGTTAATTCACAGCGCTTATGGATAACACGCAGGTAATGAGGTTTTCCTTTAATACATTAGCATACTCGGTATCCGATGTTATTCCGGATACAAATAGTTCACTTTCACTGATATCTTAATTGGATATGTTCTGATAATGTGACTTGTTAATTAATCAAAGAATGCACAAATACAAATAGTTAATTTGTTGTATTTTCTATGAAGTAACCAGATATCAGTCGGTAAATGCTGAGATTGTAATACTACGCAAGAGCATGGAATGTCATTCGTGTCTTTTAAAAATGGCTCTACACCTGACACTTAATTCAAGATGGCAGACAAATGATGTCCTCCTGTTTTAAATATATATTATTGAATTTTATATCCGACTTCGCCCATAATACGCGGAAGCGAGCTGAGCATAGTCACATCTGGATTAACCAGGCACATTTTGTGGCTTCAATAATGACTGTTAAAAAGTTTTGGGTGCGACAGACATATCAACTGTTTGCTATATATATATAAGAACGCATTAGAATCCTAATACTTGCCGAGTATAGTATGACATTTATATACTTATACAAAAAGAACAGATGAATGCATTCCTCGCAGTATTTCCATCAGTGAATCGAAACAGATAGAATCTAATCACAAGTATGACTAGTACCCTCAAGCCGAAAGGCTAAAAACGAGACGTTTCCATTTGTTATTTGGGTAAAATATGGTTATAGGAACACGGGACAGAATCCCAATCCTCTCCTGCTTACCTCCGCCTCTCTTTACGTAGGAGTCTGCCCTCCCGGCAGGTAACCACTTTTGCATTTCAGAAAGATAAATTGTATTGTTTGTCTATGGCGTCAAATGTCACTGTGAGTTTATAGATAGATAAATAAATAATTCCACGTAGGAACGTAGGAAGGTATTTGAAAGCAGAAAACATTATTTTAATAAATGTAAAGCTTAAGATTTTTTTTGAAATGTTTCCTCCTTAATTTTTAAATTTATTATAATAGAAGATCCTAAAGAATACTTCGCAATAAGTATGAAATCGAGAATGTTTTAATTTTTGGGAGAAAAAATGCAAAGAGCGTAAAGAGAGGCGGAGCTAAGCAGAAGAGGATTGGGATTCTGTCCCGTGTACCTATAACCATATTTTACCGTTATTTGTATTCATATCGGTTGTGTTGTGTGATTATCGATTCTAACTCACCGATCATGCATCGATTTTCCGATACCTTTATGAATTTTCGCCCATGGTGTGTGTTTCTATATTTATATCCTTCTGTGTGGAAAATATAAATGCTGAGCAGGCCAAGCCAACGAAAGCGTGTCATAATTTCAATCATGGAACAACTTTTGTTGAAATGCGTCATACAGTGGCCACGTACTCCACATTAACAGCGGACATGGATTAAAAAATAAATGCTACTCACATGTTTTTACTGAATTAGGCTAGTCTTTTAGATATTTTAAGCAATATTTATTAATCAGGTCGTTAAATTTGTCAACTATTAGAGTGCGCACTAATCTGGGAACAGTGCGCGGGGGTTGTTAAACTGCTGCGCGGCTTAGAGGGAACATTGTCTCTCATACATTACATTTGGTGGTACAAACGAGACCCATTATAACTGAAATAACCTAATAACCTTCATAATATGCACCACACCACCCGTGTGAGTGATTTAAAAAGTCTAGATTTTCTTTTTCAGCAATACGTCCCTGTGACATTTAAAAAACAAAAATGTATCCAGTATTCTGATCACGAATATTTTCTGCATTAGACAGATCTGTTCAATATAGATTCGTATGTAAACAAACATAAAAACAAAAGCCAATCGTAGAATGATTTTTAATCGAGCGCTTTTGTTTGAACCGAAGCGTTGACATTGACATTCAATTGTTTTGCGGGCGAACTCGGTGAGAAAATTATCAAATTGTTTCCCACGTTTAGCGCACAATAATATTCGCATTACGGTATGAAAAATTTCTTCCCAAACACAGCTTACATTTTGTTACATTATGGAGGGATTGTTGACTCTCTGATCCCACAGTTGGATCACAATGGCGGCGGAGAAGAAAAGTGAAGCTGATCTTCGTTCACTTTCGTCGGGAAATTATCAAATGTTAATCGAATCTTCCGAAGCAGTCGTGGAGAACCGGTGATTAAAGTATATCATTTCATATTTTCGGTGGTTTTGGCAGTAACTTTGTAAAAGTTCATTTTAATATAAAATTTAAAATAACTTTGAACTTCTTTACTTAAGCAAACAAAAAAAAAAGTAAGTCTGAAGATGCCTCTGAAAGAGGCGAAACACGTGGACACACAATACGTGGAATAATCAAAGTTATTTTAAATTTTATATTATATCATTTCATGTAAATGGGGTTGCCTTTTTTGCACGGAGTACACGGGTCCTTGTACAAACAGTCCCATTAATATATTTTGCAATCGACTTTTCAATTTAAAAATAGATCTTTGACATGGGTGTATTCCATTTTTTTTAGTTGTTCATAAAGTTTATCTCGTATGACTTTCATAATGAAAAATATTTGGCACGTTGGCATTAGCTATGCCAATTTATTTTTTAAAATACTACTATAAAACAACATACGTTTTATCTACGATAGCTGCTTGTTACTCAGTTGCTCAACCTCTCTGCTACGGAGAGAGTAGGGATGGAAAGGATACGAGGACTAGGACAGGACTAGTGGTTCTATGCGTCATTCTTTGGGATAGGAAAGGTGGAAAGGGATTTTTTACAACACAGACACCTAAAGCCTCTGAGCAGAATCGATTTATCGTAGAAAAATATATGTTGAGATAAACTCGGGTTGAGATGTTGAGATAAAGGAGTTCATATGCTCCAAGTTGGGACATGTCCCCGGTTAAAAAAAATATGCTTCACATTAAAAGTGGAAATGGTTATCGTAATCAAGTGGATATTTGTGTTGTTTTTATCCCTTACCTCACTTTTATATTCTTATCCTTGCTTCGGTAATTATAAAAGTTAAACAATATAACGTTATAGATTTGGAAATTATATTTCAACTGGCAACCCAAACATTCTCATTTACATTTTTTGTTTCTCCGATCTACAAGGTTGACAATGCATGCAGAAGACATCTTGGAAGCGAAGTTTAAACTTGTAAAAGTGGCCTGCCTTTCATAATGGCGCTATTGTTTTCTCGATTACCGAACGAAAGTGAATAAAAATACGATGACGGAAAGTATTTATTTGTACGCAATTCAAGATAAAATTGTTTTTAAAGAAACTTCGCCTTCAAAAGAAATCTCGGAGATTATGAATAATTGTCAAGAGATATAATGTCGTCTAAGTACTCTCTGCAGGCAATGAGAAAGAAACTTATTAAGCATAAGATTACGTATACCTCTCATCTTTGGCGGAAAAGAGAGCTTTTGCGATAATTATTACCATATAATGAGAACTTGTCGTAGAAAATACTTCGCGGGGAATTGCTCACGTAAGCAATTTTAGCAAGCAAACAATTATCTCGTGGACATCAATATTTACATATGTACATGTTTTTACTTTGTAACCTTTTTGGAATCTCTAACATCGGAGTGCGTCTAATAATGTAATACAATACATAATCGAGCGTAAGAAAATATCAATAGTCCGTTCAACATTAGAAAGCAGTCTTTTATTTACAGATGACATACTGCAACTATAGCTGGCCAAAAGATTAAATATAAAGACTTTAGTTGCGCTTCAATACATGCAATATGGCCGCCTGTGAGTTGGGTGCAAACTGAAAGTTTTTCCAGATTTAAATACAAAATTATACAATATGTATAGGGAACAAATTAAATGGTCTGAATTTAGTTCAATTAAATTTTGGTGAGACTAAAATTCAATTATTGGTAAAAATAAAAATATTAATGGTCTGAATACAATCATTAACTTTAAGGTAAGATTATTACAAAAATACTATTTGTCAACCAAATCTGACCAATTAATTTTAAATTGGAGAGTATATAAATTCTGACCATTTTTTTTTAATTCTCTGTATTCGGACCAATTAATATAAATTCTGTTAATGTATAAAAAATTATGACCGAAATGTATTGTAATTCATACCGGAAAAAAGCGCCTATAATATACGATCAACATCAAACAGTCGTTCACGGAAACATATTCGTTTCTTAGCTTAAATGATTTTTAATCTATTTTTGATAATAATACCAAGATCGAATATAATTATTCTGAATTGACATCGATGCGACATAGCACCTGTCATTCGACCACTCAAGCTGCTGTTCGATTATCTCAAGATGCCGCCGCAAAGCGTTGCGACCTTCAGTGCGAAAATAAAACAACATCGCATATTCTGGTTTTGATGTTATCAAAGACATTCTTAACCTTTTCATTCCTACTTCATAGTAAATGTTAACCGGTCACCAAGTGGTCGTCTTTGCAACCCGATTTCCTTGAGACATTGCCTCCGTTTAATAAGATTCGTAAAGATGTGACCGTAGTTTGCAATTTATTTTGGTCACAAACCCTAGTTGAATATACAATTGATTTCTTTGTTAGTCTTCTGGTTGTATCAATAGGTAAGGTAAATGTATTGCCTCTCTTACCTGCAAACTGTCATTGAAACCGTACATGTTTATTGGGACGATAGATATTACAGTAATAACCATATTAATTTATTTAATATAATAATTTATTAATTCGTCGTCACGTAGAGATTAATATAAAATTTTAAAATAACTTTGATTATTCCACGTATTGTGCTACTAACTGTGACACGTGTTTCGCCTCTTTCAGAGGCATCTTCAGACTTATGTACTATCGCAAAGTTTGCTTAAGTAATGAAGCAAGATTGATTCTAACATTTTAAATTATGAAATTACAAAATGGATTTCGGTCTTTTCCTTTTAAAGGAAGCAAGGAGGGGGTGATAGAATTGAAATCAAGCAAGTAAATAATGATACTAATGAGCTGCAATCAATCAGATTAAGGTTTGTTCAAATTCACAAAAAAATATTTTGTGCAGTTTTTCATGGCAGACAACTTTTGTTTTGAAATTTTCCAATTCGAATAATTGATGGAATTTCAATATCAAAATAGATTTTTTTGAATTTTGTACTTTTCCATGAGTTTTGTCGCTAACGACCCGGGTTTCGCCTTTCGGCATCTTCAGGCATTCCAAGTGCACGGATGTACTTGAACTGACGCGTAGTAAACAGTTTGTATCGTTTATATACAAAAATATAAGTAGGTCACTAAGTTAAAAGGTTATTAAAATGTAAATTAGCGAAATTTGAATGAATACAAGTTTCAATGATTTAAGTGGGTTTGTTATAATTACGGGGATTTTTGAAAATATTAATGACCAGATGATAACAAATTCTAATCGAATAATATCGTTGTTATCAAGCCAAAAGGGCATTTTGGGACATTTTGGAGATTTTGAGTTAAATATGAGATAAGGTTTACAAAAAAATATGCAATATTTTTTCACTCCTTTTGCTCTCCTGAAAATAAGCGATTTATCAGGCCCCGTTTTGCTTGGAAAGGGCGATATAATAATTTATTAATTGGTGTAATCCTTATTATTTAATTATATTTTTATAAGACCAGATAAAGTGAGAATAAGTATTATCCTTTTATTATCGTTTAAAATAAAGATTTTTTTAATACATAAACTTATTATATGTTTTTAATACATGAACACGAAATCGAATAAGCCCAGAAATCGTCCCGCAGCACAGAATGTATTGTACACATCTGCCAGGACACACGAAAACATCTTCAAACTATAAATCATGTAAGTTAAATTTATTTATCACTTTTTATGCAATTTCTAGTTTCTAGGAATATTTCGACTTTGCGATTATATAAATGCAATCTATATATATAAAAATGAATGTCTGTATGTATGTCCGCTATGGACTACTAAACCGCTCGACCGATCGATGTGAATTTTTGAAAATTTATTGAGTGCACTCCCGCGATGGTTTCTGGCCTACCAACCCCTCCCCCCAACCACCCCCCAACCTCCACCCCTCAATTTTTCTTTTTAAACTTTATGAATTTTTCGAGTTCACTCCTTCGAAGGTTTCTGGCATACCCCCCCCATACGCCCCCAAACCCCACCCCGCCAAACAACCCCCCTCCCCCCCAAAAATTGATATCGAATTTTTACAAATTTCTCGAGTACATACATGCAAATTGAATTGAATATTTGGGTAATGACTTTCCTTCAAATTTATTTTAGTTGCTAGCGTAGCAACGCGCGTTGGGTACAGCTAGTTAGAATATAAAAAAATACTTCAGTGTAGATTTATTACTTTGAATTCTACAACAAAGATATTCAATGAAACCCTTAAGTCGTTATTCATTTCAATCTTTGACCGTGACAAAAATAACCGGACAAGATTTTACTATGGCGAAGGTATATGTTCGTTTTGAATAATGATGTTATTTGTGTATATTATCTTCCGCATAAGACAATATTAAAAAAATCTTTTATTCATTGCAAACTATACATGGGACATTTTAAAATGTAAAACGACAATTATAATGACAGCTTGAGGTGAACGTTTAGATTTTCCCACGGAAGGTTATGATATGTTGGAATTGCAATACTGGTTTTAAAAATGGGAAAATTATGGTATCAAAGTATAAATCGATATTTAAATAAAAAAAAAAAAACTAAAGGGATATGGGGCCTAGCCCAGCAACCCTAGAAAAAGATAAGTTGATTCAGCTACGCATTTTTTTTGATGCGATAGACTGGTAAAATATTTCGGTGTATGTGAACGTTTAAAAACATACAAACACTTAAGTTGACCATATCTATTCACAGGTACATATTTATACGATGCTCTGAATAATTTTATATAATTAAAATTTCTGTTTTTTATTTATTTAAATACAATGGCTTTCCACCAAGAATTTACAGTAAACACCTTGGACGTCGGTCGTAAAAGTCGTAATACCCCTGATCTCAGAAAACGCTATCCCAGGGTTTCCCAAACTTTTTCTGCAATTTAACACTTCGTAATCCTGGATATTATGATGGATTTTTTTTTAGGTTACGTGATTTTTACAAGTAAATTTTAAATACATGCGAACCCAACATTTACTTTATTTCTTAACTATTTTTAAATGTAAAACAATAATATAATTTAAATACGGTGAAAAAAACAACAATGTATTTTGACTTTAGAAATAATTTCTGTAGATTTAAGCAAATGCCAATGCAATCAATAATATAATTTTATTATTGATTGAATTTTATTAACATTAAAATAATCTGTCAATTTTGGCAACTGTCGTTAAGTTGACGAGACTTTTCAGCCTGTCAGGTAAAAACAATAGTTAACGGACACGGTTTGAGAAAAGATGGCCCTGCGCCTGTGCCTAGATACTTGACGTTATCAGTCGCGATTTTGAAACGCAAACATTTTCTGTTTTTTTAATTGGTTGCAGTTGAATATACAACCTTTCCAAATTGTCGCGAAACACCTATCCCGGTTCGGCGGAACATAGCTTGGCAAACCCTGCCAAATTAGCTTTGATTTCACCAATCGCATAGAAAATTATGTAAAAGTGTATGTTTTTAAAACATTTCGTAATGCATAATTTCGTCAGCATTCGTCTGCGTCAAGTATTTGCACTTTGCAGGTAATATAGCCTAACAGATCTTTATAAAACTATATAAACAAAGTATGTATTACGAAACATTAACAGAATAAGAAGGCTGTTTACATAAATAGAAAAAAAACAGCCATATTGCAAACTTTACATTTCATTAAAAGTTTTAATTTATTCATTATATTCTAGTGTTCGTTCATGTATCATAGATATGCGAGTTTTTTTTAAGTAATACATAATATTATAAGATTATCGGTGGAATATGATAACACCATGATTCTAGATTTCATAACATAATTATATAAATACTAGTATTGCTACCCGGCGTCGCTCGGACTAAGCGACCAATAATTATTTAATGTTATATCATTCGACATAATTATATCACAAAATCTAACATCCAAAATAGAGTTAAAATAAAATCACAAACTTTATTTAATTTGATGACAGCCGCCCCGCCCCATTCTCGCCCATTTAAATGTCCAAATTCAAGGAAAAAATCTAATTTGCTGTCAAAGAAATGTCAAATAATACCTTCACGTAAATAATAAACATTATTATATTGCAACTTGCAACAACAATGCAAAAGGGAATTACAGACCCACAGACATATGTACATACGCCGTTTCGGTTATATAAATATATAAGATATTCGAGTGTTCGTTCATGTATCATAGATATGCGAGTTTTTTTTAAGTAATACATAATATTATAAGATTATCGGTGGAATATGATAACACCATGATTCTAGATTTCATAACATAATTATATAAATATTTAATATCATTTGCGTCAAAGACGTAAATATATTTTAAAAATTAACACTCGAGAAAGTTTTCTCGAAATAAATTCGCGGACAGTGTAGCGTTGATATCTTTAAAATCAACGATTCATTACATTAATTCAAGCTGCAATTAATTATTTTCTAAGCGGATTTACACATGGCCTTGGTGGTCACCAAACGATTTTCAATCACGGGGATGATTATAATATTTAACAAAAGCATTATTATAAATTTTCATATCTTTTTTGGTTCAAGGCTAGCTCAATTTACTTTTACAAAAGTAAAATGTATAAGGTTGTTCAATAGGGACGCTTGAATTTTGTTAGATCATAGCAGACGTATTGTCAAAGTGACATCTGTCAAATTTTTTGTCATTTTTTTTAGTAGTGTACGGCAAATCACCATGGACGTTTAACAGCGTGTGCAAATTAAGTCATGGTTCCGTTCGATAAACGTTGATGACTTCAGCGACGAGGTTCACTTTTGGATGAATGGAGATGTGAACAAACAAAATTGTCGGATTTGGGGCGATTCCAATCTATGCGAGATACACCAGCACCTATCCCGAGAAAGTCACTGTTTAGTGCCGATTTTGGTTTGGCGGAATCATCGGTCCGTACTTCTTTTAAAACGAAACTGGCATTCCCAAAACGGTTACCATCAAGCGATGATAAGTAACTTCCTGTGGATGATATGAATACCGATAACATGTGGTTCCAACAGGACAGAGCTACGTGCCACACAGCACATGCCACGATGGACATTCTACAAGAGCGAGCGTCCTTATTGAAAGACCCTATATTTGGATCATAAATATTCTAGATTCCACAGATTGCATTCATAAAACAATTAATTTGCCAAGAATCTGTATTATGACTTATGGTTGCAACGCGACGCTGCGAAACTATTATATATTATTTTATTGATGATTGAAATCAGACGACATAAAAGATTTCAAAACGTCGCGTGATTGCAACCAATCATAAAAAACACAGGGTATTCGCAAAATAAAGTAAGTACAGCTTGTTATAAATACAGCACACGATTATTACACACCCGATCATCTTTTTGCACGAGGAATACGTTCTAAAGACTACCGTGTAAAAAAACATCGCGTTAAAAAGATAAGGTGGCCATACCAAAATGGCAGATTGATTTCAATACATAAAATCAACTCGAAATCGAATTTATTTACCATTTATACGTAAAAATATATTTGAATCTAATAAAAGTAATATATTAACATAGTTTACAGTTTAAATTAAATTTAGCATAGATAAATATACTCATTCAGTGTCGCTATTTGATAATAAATGTGCCAGTTTACTGCTATATTTCAGTATGAAGTTTTTTTAGAATAAGTTAAAAAAAATATTTGGTACTTTTTTAAAAACCGTGCAAAAAAAGGCTGGTTTCGTTTAATCCAAGTTTTAAATTATGAATCTTCAACACGTTCATGTCATTTAAAATTTTACGGGCAGGTGTCTGATCCTGGCGAATCCATTGAAAGGGTGGGGTATAACATTTTTTTAACCATGTCCGCTCCCAACTTGGAGCATATGGACTCCTCACGGAGCTTATCTCAACATATGTTTTTCTACGAGAACTGCTTTTTACTCAGTTGCTCAACCTTTCCTTTTTCGAAGAGAGTAGGGATGGAAAGGATATGAGAACTAGAACAGGACTAGCGGTAAGCTAATCGCTGTCACTATGCGTCGCTCTTTGGGATTGGAAAGGTGAGAAGAGATTTTTAACAACACAAACACCCATTACCTCTGAGCAAAATCGATTTATCTACTGGAAAATCTGTTCGTACCGGGAATCGAACTAGGGCGGTTCGACACGGTAGCCAACGACATTGACCACTGCATCACGGACCGGCTATAACATTTATAATACAATGCTTTATCATAGAAAGTATTATTCATTTATTAATTATTGACAGTTATTACATTATGAAAATCCGTTGTAAATATAGTTTTATCATATAAATTCAAATGTTAACGATGGTCATGTAATTAAAAAAAGTTAACAAAACACTATAAAAATCTATGACAAACGTGTGGTCACCGCGTTCTTACTCAATAAAGTACGTAGATCTTTGTACTATAATCAGAGAGGCGTAAATAACAAGTTACAATTAATTAATTCGGCACGCGTGCCTGATTTCTCGACACCGTCTCGCCTATACAATACATTGATTAATACACAATCATATTCTGCACGCAATCGACTTGGCTTCGTAGAAAAAATGAACAATCTAAATCTGCGACAGTTTCGCATCACACAATTATGTATTTATATAGCAAATGAAAGGTGAAGGAAATTAAAAGAACTGAACTACACTAACATGCCGTTCCATGCAAGGAACAATCTCTTAAGAAACATGACACAAGTCTAAGTATTTAGAATTTATAAAAAGTGGTTGATGCGACACTGAACATTTTTTTTGCAAACAAACAGTACGTAGTTGCATTGATTACTTATTTGCTAAGAAAACTAGAGTTGCTGTTTTTTTGCTTTGCACTTCTTATACTTGTTGAGTATTAGAGTTATTATCTAGATATTAAAAGTGAGCACCACATAAAGCTTTCGAAAATATTTAGCAAATGGCGTTTATTACTCAATTTCAGAAAATTTGCAAATTACAGTTTTCTTTCTTGGAAGGGCAGTATAAACATATTTTATGAAATTTTAAAATGAATTTAGTGATGAAGATATTTTACATTGCTCTAATAGTACTCTGAGGGCAGTGACGGCTGGTGACGGGGTGCTGGGGGGTGCAAAAGGAAGATTCAACTATTTTTCCGTACTACGGAAGAGAAACAGTTGGTATTGCGAATATCTGAATTGAAAGTCCATGCTATAGAAGTGTTCTAAAATCCAATGAATAGGAAAGAACTCTTGCAAAAATGGTTGAATCTTCCTTTGCACCCCCCAACACCCCGTCACCAGCCGTCACTGGCTGAGGGTATGTGTATTGCCCTCATAAGCAAAAAGGCAGTTATTTGACAAAAAATACAAATTATAAGAAGATCTTATTTCAGGTAAATTTATGAATTTATTTCAATATATATTATATAAAAAATTATATTTGTTTTGTAAGGTTCGTTCTGAATACCGTTCCTATACCGTTCATCATATAACGAAAAAACTTTGATGAGTTGAAAAACTTTGTTTTCTATGTTTTACAAAAAATTATAATAAAAGTTTAAAAAACTTTTGTAAATAACTGCTTTTATGCTAATGAGAGCAGTAACGACAAAGCAGAAACTCAAAAATATCAAAATGCTCTTAAAACTGAAGTCAAATTTGCATTGTGTATGTTATGGTAAATCAAATGTATTATGTTTCCTTATGCTTAGCATAATTAGACCATAGACAGATAGCAAATAGCAAATTGCGCACAATAAACGATTCGATTTACGAAAAATCCAATAAATTCAATAAATGGTAAACTGTTATAGTTTTCTGAACGGCTTATTGAGAAATTAAATATAATTGATTTCCAACTGGAACAACAGAATAACATTATTATGTGCATTTATGCACAAATTTCCGATATGAAATAGTGATATAAAATTCTTAGAAATGTGCTTTGTGTGAAACGAATTCATGCTATTTATGATTTCACAATTATTCAAACTTGATATATTCCGAAAAAGTTTGAGAAAAAAGAAAATGTTTTTATGGTAAATTTAAATTTTCGACGAGTTCTTAATTATATTATATTTTTATAATGACCTATTTTAGTATTTGTATTGAATAACAACATAATTTTGATGATAGCATGATGCCGAAATAGCAATATGACGTATTTCTTGTGGTACTTTCATTCTAATTAACCACATTGATTTCAACCATTTCAATCGGTACTGTTATTTAATTACCTTTTTCGTAGTCAATGAATTTCCTCCACTTCTTTTCTGCACAATTGTGGGAATCTGAAAATAAAAATAAAAATTAGTTTTAGATTCCAAATAAAATTTCATCGCACCCTTCTGATCCTTACAATAGAGTGTGGCGAGAGCGATTAGCTATCAGGTAGATAAAAAAGATTGAGCAACTGACTAACTAGCAGTTCTCGTACAGAAAAGTAGCTTGACACATTCAAAACGTCAAGAAGTAATAAAAGTAATAACACATTTCAAGTAGTTATTCCACACTGGATTTATTAAAGATCAGGACCGGTTTCGCCCATCGCGAGCATTATAAACTGATATTATTATATTACCATTCCACCAAGTATGAACAGTGAACACTTTGAAAGTGGTGAAGAAGTAAGTAAATGTAATTTTACCATAATTTGTAAATATGTTATTTTATACGTTATTCTATGTATGTTTGAATAAATGTCTTTCTATGAATTTTTATTATTTAAATTCCAGTTCAAAGCTATCACTGTTCAGAATCACATAGAAAATATCATATAATGTTAAAAAATAAGTTCCTATAATTATCAAATTGTACAGCCCACTGATTTTCCATGCGAAGAATGCGCTTATTTATATCTCGATTAAGAAAACTTCTTACGAATACTGACAGCGAATGATTCATAATAAAAATTACTCAAATATCATACTCAGTTGTACATCTGCTGTAAACTCATTTCACCTCATTGATAGCAGATACAAATATTTTCAACTTCAAATGAATCTTCTGAAGCAATTCATTCACAAAAATCAACACTTATTCAGTTGAATAAATTAAGGTGATGACATAACAAATAAGCCTTAAGATAAAACGTGTCTAAATAAAAGTCACGAATAAATCAAATTCAAAAAAGGAATTCTTTCATACGCGCGTGAAGTTATTTTGCAAAATGAATCCAACGTATTGAATAGGCAAAACTCTATTACAATATGATTGGAAGAATGTAATTTATTTTGTTATTCAAATTTTGTCAAATACTATCGATAGATTTATCAGTTGGTAATGCTTGGAATGAGCAAAATTGGTCCGCTTGAGATTTTTGTACAATATGTAAAGATTTTTTTTGTTGATCTAGTGCCTTTTCACTACAAGCTAATACAAAAAAGTATTTATGAACGTACGCTTTCTTGAAAATTTCTTAAAATATGTTCATTAAAACCAGTAGTAAACGCTCTCTCGATAGATTTTTATCCATTATGAATATTAAATTATCAAAGAAATTAGTTAAGAACAATGTCGTGTCAATTGCCGGGTCCGTGGTATAGTGGTCAACTTGGTGATTCGAGTCCTAGTAAGGGCCATTTTTTCATCCATCCGGTTCGAAGGTTCTTGGTGTTTGTGTATTAGCTAGCTATTAACCCGAGCTATTTACTAACCACTAGTCCTCGTATCATTTCCATCCCAACTTTTTTCGAATAAGAGAAGTTCAGAAATTGAGTGACAAGAAGTTCTCTTAGAAAAATAACGTATGTTGTGGTAAGCTCCGTGAGTCCATAATTATGCTCCAAGCTGTGAGCATAATTATGAGCGGTAAAAGAATAAAAACATTACAAGAGTTCGCAAGATAAAGAGAAATGATGCTGTCAGAAGTATATTATATCTTCTGATCATGTGATCCCACGTGTGGAGCTTATGGAAACCATGCAGCCTCTCTGGGATTCTCTTGCGTTTGCCATTTTCGTTACCAATATTCTTTAGTTTCATGTCAAACGAATAATCCCCGACGGTTGTCCATGATACTATAAACTCAAACTAAAAAAGCGCCAATCGAGTTGCATCATTAAACATAATTATTGCAAATTAAAATCGATGCGTTACGTTCATCAGCGGAGAATGCACGATATCAATAAAAAACGGCCCCTGATTCTTTAGATAAAAATGTGAAATTAGCACAATAATCTACTCAGAATATTTTATAACCGTGCATTGAATAATTTGCTAAGGTAATAATGTTATACAATAAATTGTATTGTTTCTTCTCTCTTACAGGTTTTTGTCAAAGCATGCTGGCAACACAATCACTGTCTTGTTTTACGTTGACATACATAAAAATATTTAGTATTTTAAAAAAAGTACTACAAATAAAAATGTAAGTAATAAATGTTGTTTTCGGGTAATAAATTATTATAACTATAATGTTGCAACATTATAATTGTGGTCTGTGAAATCTGAGAATCGCGGAAATCGAAATTTTTGTTAAGCTTGCTTATTTGTTTGATTTCGAAAGCAATTATTTGAGACACATTTTGTTTTCATTTTACCACGTTCAAAATAATTACATTCTTCTGAGTAAATATTACGTAAAATAATTTGCGGATTACGTGTGAAACTATCTATTTTCGCGTTTTGGTGGAAAATTCGCTTTCCGTCAGTGGTTTGAAAACTTTCAGTAGGCACTATTTTTTGGCGTGTGTTTAATGGGTCAGTAACTAATTCAAGTTTTGATCAGTTAAATAAATAAACGGTCAGTTAAAAATCAAAATGGTCAGTTAATATTATAAACGGTCAGTTGTCATATTATCAGTGTGGGAATGTGGTCAGCTATTAAATAAAACTGTCGGTAATATATTTTAATGGTTAGTTATTTATTAAAAACGGTTAGTATTTAATTTAAATGGTCAGTTATTTAAAAAAAAATGATATTTTAAAGTTTGACAGCTTGTGAATTTTATCAAATATGGTCGTCTGAGACAAATTAATGACATTTTCTATGAAAAATTAGCGCATGAAATGACTTTTACTATTTTTTAACTGATCATTTATTATTTTAACTGACCATTTATTATTTTTAACTGACCGTTTTAAGTATTTATTACTGACCGTTTTAAGTATTTTTAACTGACCATTATCGAATTAGAAACTGACCAAATAATTAGAAGTCCTTTTTTTTGTACGTACATATACACACTTTTAAATTTAAATATCGTTAATTTAGTCGCTTGTACATGATCAATCCAATGAATTATCTGATATAATGAAGAAGCAAATATTCAGTTGTGTTTCTTTTTATCAAAATAACGATACATCAGCACTTAAACGGAAAATGGCTAAATCGAACGTTAATTTTCCTCATTTGAATTTTGTACTTTTCCATGAGTTTTATCGCTAACGACCAGGGTTTTACCTCTCAGAATTTTCAAGCATTTTCAAGTGCACGAATGTACTTGAACTGTCGCGTTGTTTGTATCGTTTGTATACAAAAAAGTAAATCAAGTTTAATTGTTATTAAAGTTATCCAAAAGAATTTGATGTTCATTGAATTATGTTGGTAAATTATAATTATCGGCTATTTTCAATGTAGTATCGCAAATACTAATTACCAAAAAATAACATGGAAATGTCGTGCAGTGGTCAACGTTGCTAGCTGAGTAACAAGTAGCTATCGTAGAAAAATACATGTTGAGATAAACTCCGTGAGGAGTGCATACTTGACACTCCAATTCGAGTATCGAGTACTCGATACTCGAGTATACTCGTCCATTTTTCAAGTACTCGATACTCGAGTAATATTCGTAATATATAAATGAAGATTTAATTCCAAATTTTATTTTGTTTTAAGCAGCGGACAGAAAAACCAGATAGCACATTTTATTTATTTTTAAAAACCAAAAAAAGTCCACAGCAACAGAGAGAGTTTTTTTTACTGCTGGAATAAAAAAACCAAACTTTGAACCAAATTAAAATTTGAGACGTTTAATTCTCTATTATTTTTGTAATATATGTTTCGTAAATTAAAATAAATCTATTTAAGACACAAATTTTAATTAATAAAATATATTTTGGTACATCTGAAACTAATCGAGTATACTCGAGTATTTACAAAAAATACTACTCGATACTCGAGTAGTTGAGATGTCGAGTAATTGGAGTCCCTAGTGCATACGCTTCAAGATGGGAGCGGACATGGTTTGTTATTTTTAAATGTCGATAAATAAAATTCGTGGGTTTTAACCGACCTGTTTTTAGAGAGTTAATATATTTTTATATGTTTGAGCTTATAATAAATGATATTTATTGAATTCCTTCAAAGAAAAATAATTATAAAAACGTGACCAAACGCATCGTCCAAAATATAAAAAATCAATGTTTGAGAACCACTGGTAAAAATGCTTTCACAGAGGTACGTACGGTATTGCTAACAAAATAAATAAAGTATTTAAGCTATTATTTCTACAACTAGATAGCCCCGGATAATAATTTATGGCAATAATTGCACGTCTGAATGTACTTAAGTTTTAATTAATTGCATAAAATATTTCCGTATTGTGGATCCATATAATTAAAAATGTGTAATATCATTACAGAATACTATTGTAAGATAATTAATTTTCATTCATTATTGGTAGTTTTATAAAATCCTGTTTTTATATCCGGCACGGTGAATTTTCGAATCAAATCTTGGCAAAAATAAAAAGACGAAGTGCACGTTGTAGCGATATATATTTGGGTGAACAAGTTGGTGGTCGCACCACCTCCCGTTGTGGGCATGCAGTCGGTCAGTGCTGTGGAGTTTAGTCTCGACTAAAAAAAGTTAAATTTGTCTCGTTTTTTTCCTACCTTTCCTATTTATGTATATTAAATTAAATATCAACCATCCAATCCGGCCAATAGTCAAATTTTACATGCTACATGCATAAATAAAAAAAGTTTTTCACAACCCCAGCTCCGGCCAAAAAACCGCGACTCCACAGCCCTGCAGTCGATGTTCACAGTCACCTTCCATAACGCTACGCAATCAAGAAAAGGAACAAATTTACTCCTCACATACTTGGCCGGTTACAGAGCTGCACGGGACTGACCTTTTAACCATGCCTTGTAGCTATAAGTTAATTCACATGTCCACTCTCAATGTGGATAATATGGTCTCCTTATAAAGCATTTCATCCATCCTTTCTAATAACAGACAGCGACTAACTTACTTATAGTTGTGAAATGTTTTTTTAATGTTATATTTCTATCCTTTACTCTCTCCGGAGATGTTCGGCAGATGAAGGAAAACTGGTTGGAGTCCAATAATTCCTTATGTCATGCTTCATTAACCACGTTCCGGGCGAATTTATTGGTTTCTAGTCTTCAGTATTTTAGATGTTTTGAATACGGAAATATTGATAATATGTTTTTTTCTGGTTCAAAGTGGTTTAAATATTATTCACGCGTATTTGTGAGATTTCCCGGAATTTTACATCATCTTTATGATCATGAAATTCGCATGTATCGTCCGAAATCATAAATTTTTTCATGCATATTTGCTTGATTGCCCGGGAAGTGATTAAGAGTTCACATGCTCATTTTAAAAAAAAATGGAATTGTGCTTATTTTAAGTGATCAATATTTACTCAAATGCCAAATATTAAAAAAACATTTTTAAAAATCTATATTAATCCTTAAAAAAAAGTGATCCGTTCTCTACAAGTAATGTGGAAGAGATATTAATTGAATCTCATCTGGAAGAAAGCGGTAACGATTAAAATATAATTAAGATTAATATAGATATCTAAAAGTCGATTAAATGAGCAGTCGATATAATGGTACAGCGGTATCGATCGCTGATTATCATCACACCGTCATACTTCGATTGGGCCTATAAGGCATCGAATAGATCTTGGCTAACTTTCCAATGCCCAACATGCACGCGTGTTGTGAAACAAAGTGAAGAATTCGATCACGCCATACGTACATAGTACATATACGTAACATTTTGAATAATAATAATTAATTTAACCCCTTCGGTGATTGATTTGTTGAAAGGACTAAAATATTTATTGAATCATTTGAAGTTTGTACTTTTCCATGAGTTTTGTCGGTAACAACTCGGGTTTCGCCTTTCGGGATCTTCAGGAATTTCAAGTGCACGGATATACTTGAACTGGCAGTTCAAGTACATACATGGAACTCATGGAAAAGTACAAAATTCAAACGATTCAAATTAGATATTGAAATTCCTCAGTCGAAATTCTTAATTATAAAAATTTATGTTTCAACTCTAAAAATAAAGCTTATGATATTATAAAATTATTTATTTATAATATTGTAATGTTAAAAATAGAAAGCGACACATTTAAGACTGTTATGATAAGATTCAGAGAGGTATATTAGATCTCGAAGAATTTTAACAATTTTCTGTAAAACTTTATTTCACCGATCACTTCTCTATCATCTGTTAAATTCGCGACAACGTCACTGGTTAGAACCTAAATAGTGGTTCATTATGCCACTATTTAGAGTCACAATCCATAAACAACAGAAAATTCAAATTATCGTTGACTCTTTAAGACTATGATTTCAAACATTGGCGTACTTGAGCTGCAAGGCTCGCTTTCAGTTATTCAGGGACACTTGTTTCATGTCTATTCGATGGTTACTTTTATTTTTACTGTAGTTATTTATAAAAAGTAGTGTGTTATTAACTTGCAGATGAATTCCGATGTAAGTATCATAGATATATATTTTTTTAGATTAGTTAGTCAATGGCTTCGCCCTAGTCTATAGCAGCATCGATATATATTTCGTTTAAATGTCATGTTTAACATGTCTAAGAATTTTATTCAAATTAGTAACCAAACAACCATAGCAAACAACACATTAAATGGTGGGAGACACCAATCAAACGTCAAATCCTCTTGAGCTAAGGACAAAAAATTTATACATACTGGCTTATAATTTTATGTTTTGACTTTTGAGTTCTTGTGGATTATTATAAAATGTGGAATCAAAATGATTAAATCTGAAAAATATTACTGTTTATTGTATGAGTTCTGAAAGAAGAAATTGTTTTTTAATATCAGCCTATAATAAAATTATTCTTTTTATTTTAAACAAATAATAAACTTATGTGACTGTCTCTATCTGTATAATATTATTATTTGTGTAGTTTGTGGTTGCATTTTTGCTCCTGTAAATTAAAACAACTCGATTTCATACTTATTGCGAAGTATTCTTTAGGATCTTCTATTATAATAATTTCAAAAATAAAAATTAAAGACGAAACATTTCAATAACAAACTTTCAAATACCTGAACATGAGAAATCATTTCATTTAATGTGCTTATTTTTTTTATAAATCTTTACAAAAATTCTGTCCCGTGACCATATATTCATAATTTACCAAGATTTATCTTTGTAAAAATATCCACGGTTAAAATACTATGTATGATCCACATTAATGTAAAATCAATAAAATTAATTTGACATTGATGAATTCAAACTATTACTTACAGCCGATTTGGCAGCGATCACTTGATACGACGCACGAATAAATAGAACATCCGCCTGAATAATAGTGTATCGAACAGCCTTGCAAGGGTTACAGAAAAAACAATAATTATGCACGATGGCATACCAGAGCCGATGTGTTATTATTTACAAAAGCAACACTTGTAGCGGACTTGCTTTACCAGTCCGTTACAGTTAGGCGATTAGAGATTCTATTGAGAATTTCAATTTGTCGTTTTTCATAATTTGTTTTTCTATGGACATGCATATTTACCATGCAGCCGCTATGTACTTATGTACAAGTTTACTTCGAGAAATCATGTTAACAAGTAATACCTACAATACGCTAGTACCTACGTTTCTTCAAATAAGATGTGCATACAAACTTCGAATGCACTGAAGTCGATGAACCGTTTCCAATTATAGTTGTACAGCTTTTTGTAGAAATAAAAGTATTTTATGGACTGGTAGGATGTCTCTTGTACAAATGCGTTAGTAAAAGAACAACCTAACTAGCGCGAAAAAGTTCCCGTGTTGGAATTTCGCTTAGGCAAAAAATGAAGTACATACATACCCAATACTTTTAAACATTTTTGTATTATACCGTTAAAAGATGAAAGACGAAACGTCACGTGACATATTCTAAGCGATGTAACACTATATGTTATTTCAAGATAATTTAAACTTTTTTTTTTTACAAATTTCGCACTTTTAATATTGAGTGTGTCCGAGTATCTGAAGGCCTCCGAGTGATATCCGAGTGATACAATGGTATATTTAAATTGATGAAACGATTGTTGATGATTGTAATACGTAGATTTTTTACAAAAATTTATTTTGTTGGTTTTTTGACGTCACTTTTTATTAACCACGTCAGTTTCCAACGTGGGACCAGTGACGGTGGTGACGGGGTGTTGGGGGGTGCAAAGGAAGATTCAACCATTTTTGCAAGTGTTCTTTCCTATTCATTGGATTTTAAAACACTTCTATAGCATGGACTTTCAATTCAGATGTTCGCAATACCATTTGTTTCTCATCCGTAGTACGGAAAAATAGTTGAATCTTCCTTTTGCACCCCCCAGCACCCCGTCACCACCGTCACTGCGTGGGACATATGGACTCCACACGGTGTTTATATCAAAATATGCTTATTAGTACGAAAACTACTTGTAGCTCAATAATCGCTGTCGCTTTTAGAATCGGAAGGGTGTGGAGGGATTTTAAACAATAAAAACACCGATGCCTTCGAACAGGATCAATAAATCGACTGAAATCTTTATTAACGTAATCTCCTACACAAGTCCTCGTTATTATATTAATGTTTAATTCAATAAGGCCGCCGTGTTAGTAAAAAAGCAGATGTAACTCATTGTTAATTATTTATTAATAAATTATACTTGAAATAAAGAACACAACCTAACCTTAATTAATCCAACCACTGTATACTGGCTCGCAATACAGTATGCTGGTAGCACTGACACGGCGGCCATGTTGGATTATACGTCAAAATAATAAGGAAGCCTATTGTGGGCGATTACCAGCATTTCATCAAAATCACATTTGTCACAGCCCTCTAACCTCTAACCGTCATAAATATGGTCTTATTATATGTAATAAGTTTTAATCCCTCACTATCGGAGACGTTTGAACAACTTTTTAGAGAGGTGCTATCCGCGAACAGAGAATATCTGCAAATTATGTTTGCTTCATATTTTTATTTTTTTTGCATTTTCTTCCAAGTTTTCAAAGCGTTCTATTCTAATATGGCTGACCAAAAAATGTTGACAGCTTGTCACGTCCATTACCAATTTTAGATTATGCATCGTTTATGAAATATAATTGATTAACTATACCCGTGAAATCGTTCATTATGGACAATTTACATTATCCAAGTGGGCAGACATGAACTTACAACCTTAATATTTCCACGTGGGTTTCGCCGACAAAGCATGCGCACACATCAAAATATTTCAGAGTTCACATACGCCATTGGGCATACGAATATATGTATATTATTTTTTCCACATCCATAAAAGATACTAAAAACTCACTCAGACCGCAGCGTAGGTTTGAGCGTTTGGCAGATAGCTAATTGAAAGTTTTTCTTTTTTAAGTTTATGGCTTGTACATAATAATTATTATTGTTTATACACTCTTTACAAGATGTGTCTATGGATTTTTTAAACGATTAATAATAGACAAAATAATAGATATGTGAGTCATAGATTATTTTTATAGTTGAACACCTTCTTACAACGACTTAAATAATTCTCTTTGAAGAATCTTTTTTTTAAATTAATCGAATTTCGAAGACACGTATTTATTGTGGGTGATTTTTGAAATTATTCAGTTCTAAAATATTTGACATCTTAAAGAATTATGGCGGTATACTTAATCTCAAATAAAATGTGATTTGATATTAACTGAAACGTCAACTTAAAATAATATTTTTATATACTGAGTCTGCGCCTAAAAGGTAAGTTTATAGATTTTTAATCAAGTAGGTATGCTAATAAATGCTTATTTACGTTTATTTCTTTTTTTTCAGTCGCCATTATCTTTTTGGGATAGACTAAGTAAAGAAGGAAGAAAGGTGCATAAAATAAGATTCGCAAAGTTTGCTCGTTTGTGTGACAGTAATATGGCATTGGTGCTTTATACATTTAATGTTAAATCAATTTTCTAATTTGAACTAGCTTTTAGAATTCAATAAACTAGTTGCTTAAACTTTCTCCGAAGTGGCTATTGTATGTATATCACAATGGACATTCTTGCGAGTAGATACTGAATGTATAAAAAGACCGCCGTACTCATATTCAGGTACGCATTCAATCTTTTATTCGTCGTTGTTGAATGACTTACAAAAAAATTCAATAAAAGTGTATGGAAGTCGTCATTTGGAAACACTGGCGTACATAATTTTTTACGCAGTGGGGAAGAGAAAATCAAATATAATCATTGCATCACTTAGTAGTTCGGCATTTATTAGGATTCATGCGGTAACTGTCAAGCCAAATATATAGGGTAGATAAGCTTATGATAATATAATCGTATGATTCATATAAAGTACATACAATCAGTGAAATAAAAAACTGTATTTTTTAATATTTTGTTTTATGTCTGAATATGTTGTCGATCGCCTTGTCAAGTCTTGCTGAGCTAACTAACTAACAACTAGTCCATTTATAAGCACAATAATGAAGTTAAGTGAATGACTTAAAAACAGTTCACTTTGAACAACTTTTGTTTGTATGCTCCGTTAGGATTCTATATGATCCACATTGAGAGTTCGGTTATGGCTTGGAAATGGTTACCAAAATCAGCTCCCAATTAAATGTTTGATAACTGATTACGTACGCCACTATTTGAAGCCGGATATGTGGCTCTTTGAGCTCCTTGGGTAGTCCAGCTAAGATTAGTTTGCAATTATGATAGAAAAAAAAGATTTTCTAAGTATTAATTGCGTGATAAAAGAGTAATTAACGTATGAAATCATCGTTTGAAATAGTTAATTACAATCGTTATACGCTGATGGTTTTATATAAGTTTGCGAATTGAACTAGATCAATAGGAAAAAATCTTTTGTAAACCAGGCAATTAAGTATTCGAATTTTCTATTCCATTTAATATTCTTTATAGAGATTTGTTCTAAAACTTATTTTATGTATTGGTCATTCAAAGAAGTTACTTTAACATTCATGGATGATTTTAAATAAATTAAAAGACTTAACTTTAATCTAATAGTAATTGAATCTTTAATTATTACTTTGCATTTTGTGTACAAAAAATATCGTTTCCGTTAAACTGCGAAAACCACAGCGTCTGAAATATTGTAAAGGCTTGAAAAAATTATTATTTTATTCACACATTTACGAGTTTTTAATGATCGAAATTTCTCACAAATCACATTAAGATTATCAAACTGAATATGTTTTTCGAGAGGACATTTTATAAACTGGTTAAAACCAACTATTAATTGCAGAATTCTAGTAGTAGTATTAAAGGTTTAGTCTTCATTTTTTCTTAGCTAGAGTCTACTCTAGCTCGACATCGTAAAGATCAGTGGTTCTCACGTAAAATTTGGCTGTGGCCGCATTAGGAACAACAGCGGTCCTACAAAAATATCTGGTGGCCGCACCAAATTTTTGTGTTGAGTATTTTTCTCAAAAACACCTGGACATGTCTGTGTTTCAGTTTTTTCTGACTTGATGCACAATACAATACATACAAAATATTACATTTTCAGTGTCTTTGTTGACAAATTAACTTGTAAAAACACATTTTTATTAAGTATCTATATAAACTATGAAGCTGTTGATGGCCGCAGCTAAAATCTTCTGGTAGCCGCACATGAGAACCACTGGTATAGATAACGCCCAACTCCTATATCGAGGCCTAGTCGACATTGTATGGTCAACTTGGTTGGAATTTTTCTTTTGATTAATTTAAAATTATCTTTATTTCAAAAACCGTACATGTTGGATAATGTGTGCCTAAAATAAAGTTTGCAACATTGCACAATAAGATATTTTTTCGGTATTTTGTTTTACCACACTAATAAACACGCTAAACCCTGCGATATCAATTTCTCAAATCTATTGCTGGAAGGGAAAATATAATATATTGAAGAATGCAAAGGGTTAAATAATATTCTATACATCAATTACTGATAAGACATTTTTAACAGAGATTTTGCTGAGATCAAACCGTTTGAAACCAAATTTTGCTTCAAAACATTATACATTTACTATTATTGCAGTTAGATTGCGAGTGTATTATATTCAATTCGAAGGTTTGAATTTAAAATACATGAAAGAGATTTTACACCAGCGTGGGGTCGATTGGAAAAGAATTTCAATGGTTAGTTTTTTCTCGCATTTCGTGAATACGAAACGGTTTCTCAGCGCTCGCAGGTTGAATATATTTTTTGTCAAGTTTTTGCAATACCGCATTTGTAATATACTATACAAACATTAGTTTGTAACAGGCTTCCTGCTCTAAGCCCGAATATTTGTTTCTTGGTATTTAATTGATCATTGAAGAGAGTACCTTCTATTTACCTATGGTAAGTTTAATAGCCCGGGCTTTAATATTTGGTATTGCACTGTGGATGTTTTCTCAAATTGAAGGTAATTTATTGTCACTACCCTTTCCAAAATATTTTTTTTGGTAATCATCGAGACTAGGTGCATTAAGTTTTTGACTGATAATCCAACATGGCCGCTGTGGCATCATATTTTACTACTTTTAAATATTATTTTAGATAGGTTAGATTAGGTTAGGTAATGTCACGCTTATAAATTCGTTTAAATAAGATCATTCGATATAAAAATATGTTATAGTATGCCGCAGCGGCCATTTTGGATTATCTGTCAAATTATTAGTCAATGACTTAATGCACCTAGTCTTGATGATTACATTTTTTATGATTATATAATCCGCAAATTCGAAAAACAGAAGTACACATAATATAAGTTATATCAATTTTTTCAACATTTATTAAACATAAAAATAACGACACGATCATTATTAAAAAAAGTAATATTCACTTGATATGTGATAATTTACCAACAAAAAGGCATCTTTTTGTATTAATTCCACATATTTAATAAAGACCAGGACCGTTTGATAATTAACGTGATGAGCGAAACCATTGACGATCTTAACAAACTATGTGGAATCAGTTTTAAAAAATGCGTGATTTTTCATTTAATTTATTCCTTTCCACCTAAAATTGATAGTTTATTAAGGGGCCAAAGAAAATACCACTATTTTTATTTTACAATATCGACTAGTGATGTGATCAATGGGCACCGAAGTTTCTTTCGTTTTTTTGTATTTATAATATCTGTCATTTTACTATAATTATTTTGAAGGTGCGAATTTGGGTAAAATATGGATATATGGTCACGGGACAAAATTCCAACCCTCTCGAGCTAAGCCCCGCGTCTATTTACAAAAAATTGACTCTTACAACCATATTTGATAAAATTCACAAGCTGTCAAACTAAAACTTACAACTTACTTAAAATAACTGGCCATTTAATATCAATACTAACCATTCGATTTATGAAAAATAAGCACATTAAATGAAATGATTTCTCATGTTCAGGTATTTGAAAGCAGATAACATTATTTTAATTAATGTAAGGCTTACGTTTTTTTTTTTAATGTTTCGACTTTATTTTTGAAATTATTATAATAGAAGATCCTAAAGAATACTTACGCAATAAGTATGAAATCGAGTTGTTTTAATTTACAGGAGCAAAAATGCAATCACAAACTACACAACTAATAATATTATACATATAGGGACAGTCAAATAAATTTATTATTTGCTTAAAATAAAAAGACTAATTATATTATAAGCTAAAATTAAAAAAAAAATCAATAGTGGTAAGCATGGAAGAGGTGCGGCCTAGGTGAAGAGAGGGTTGGGATTTTGTCCCGTGACCATATATCCATATTTTACCCGAATTGGTATTTGAAGTTATTTGAAAAAAAAAAAAATTATTTTAATACAGTTATCTCACTGTATTTGTCAAGATGACAAGTATTATATCATCCCAATAGGCGAGACGGCAACCTAACAGGCAGCGGCAAAACTATTCATGCAGGTCACACGCCTGTCAATTTGTCGCGGCCAATTTTCGCTGATTGAACGTTTACAACAAACGTTCCTCTTTTTGTGGCAACTTTGTTGACGATTCTATTCACGGTGCAGGCGAGGTGTTCAACTCCAATCCCTGTGTATTTATTCCACACGCAGGGACAATGTGCGTGTATTTTTCAAACATAGGTTCTACGACCTCCAGGGCGTCACGCTCTATGTTTAAATATATTTAAAGATACAATAGAATCTTAGACAGTAATCTTTATGGGATAATTAATTAATTAATCTATGAGAGTTTGTTTCTCTGACCTGCTGGTTACTCAACCACTATATAATGCTATTTTTAATTGTATACTAGTGAGAACCCGGCATGCGTTGCAATGTCACTCAAAAAAAGAAAGTGTTTGTGACTAAATTCTGTCTATTGAAATGTTTTTGGATCCACAGTATTTTTAATTTTTATGTCTGGTGCGTATATGAATAAATCAGAAGGTTTTCCATCGTATGAGCAGGCCACATCCAGCTGTCCATGTGAGAAGCATGGATTTTCTAAATTTTGTCCACACACTTGGAGCGATTGTCTGTGATTTGATGATTGTCATAACAAATGCGAGTCGCACCGGAAACTGCAAACGTTTTAATTAGAATAGAATATTTATCGGAATCATTAGGATGCGTCGAAACAGTACATCTTGTCCTTTAAATTTATGTTTTAAATTGTTCGTCTGGATTGAGCTCGAACGGTTTCCAGTCTTGCTTCCCGTTGCTCTGTTTTAGACGATCGTCATGCATTTTTATGTCTTGCTAAATGTAATTTTTCTTAAAATTTTGCCAGAGTCACTCACTACCTTCTTGCTTGGAAGGTCAGGATAGTGCTCGCGATGAACGAACTATGTTGAAAAATTACATTAATAACGTGTTTTATTTTAATTAATGAATTACATGTAGCTTATTTCTTAAATATTTTATAATTGGCAAACTCTAAATAAATGAATGGCTATTGCTTACACAGCATGTTTTAAAATTCTATTCCGTTAATGTATACTTAATTCAATTCGTAATGGATCACTATTTCGTAATGTATATAAAATTAATTTAAGATAGTGAAAGCGTCAGAGCAGTGCATTCTTTTGCCTACTTATTGTTAATACTATCACTTACCTAGTCTAATTCTATTGACTAAGCCCGTTATTTATTTGCAATATTATAATTACGATATTATTAAAATTTTAGAGAAAGTGCTGAATTATTTTGCGTGTTTTTAAGAAATATATTACGTGGAATTATTTTTTTATTGTCTATACCAACTCTAAGATCGATGGAACGTGGGGTGGGTCATGCTGCCTTTCAGTTTTTATTTGCGTTAGAAAATTGTTAGTTGTGGGCAATTTTCCCTCTTAGTTGAGAGGTGAGCTGCGCGTAAAATTCAAAGACTGAGCAGGCCAATCCAAAAAATGGTTGGTATAATTTTATTTATTTAGTACTACAATGGAGTTGGTGAAATGATTTTAATTTTGTTAATTGAATTTTAATCTTAACTTTTTGGTGTGTTTGCAAGGATACGAATATGAATGAATATATATAATATACATACATACATATATATGTAAATTACAAAAATATATAATTGCATTGCTTTTGGAATGTGAAAAAAGATTTCAACATTAAATCATCAGAATATAGAGAAAAAATAAAATTACATTAGAAATTTCCGAAGAAGTCAACAGAGTGAGTTCGACAAAATCAACTATGACACTCCTCGTCTGAAATTACTCACGTCCATGTGAAATATGTCGACATCCGAAGCAATACCGTTAAAAATCGTTAAAGCTTTCCCTAGGTGCACCCCCATTGGCATAATCGTTCTAACCCTTGGAAGAACAAACAACTCATGTTCACGATTCCTCCAAAAAATATCAGGAACATTCACATTAACATTCTGAAGAATAGTGGCATTCTGGCCTCGGATAAGTCGAAAGAACTATATGTCAAGCAAATTTCTTTTCGTATCAATGCTCTATTACCACACATCCAAACTACAAAAAGTATCTAAAAAATAATACAATTACTTGTTACAAGTCCTTTCATACCAACATCTTTTACCTTTATCTTGTTCGAACAAGAAAATAACGGTGCGGAGCAACTTCAATTGCTAAATTGTAAGCAGACAGGACTGAGAACTAACTGGATATATCAGGTCGTATATATACATATAATAACTATAAATAAAAATCTATTTTTACGGTATAATTTTAGTCGTAGATAACTGTATATGAAACAAAATTGTTAATTTAATTCAAACGCAACATGTGTTCAGACATGGTAATTAAATATTTATAAAAGCTGTTTTTTCGTGGATTAATTCGAAGCTCTTCATTAGCATAAATATGAAATAGTTGACTTGTTTCGTAAAAACTTGTTTTTGATACTACGCGGTTTTACGCAACAAATAGCATTGTCTAGATTTGTGCGATTTACACATTGACATTTAACTGATACGTTTTTTGTCGACCGCCGCAATGTTAAATGGAGCGAGCGAGAAAATCCCGGAAGAATGTTTAAATCACCTGGGAGAATGCAAGATGCACTTATGTATCTAATACTGGGTCAGGTATAATAATTATACCGCAGGCGTCGTCGGCCATTTGAAGCCTATCGGTAAAAGCCCCGTATTACAATCAGAGGGTCCAGGAAATATAGAATCATGTATCAGTTGTTTCAATTTATTTTTTAAAAACAAAGGGCAATATTATCTGTGATGACTTAATCTTTTGCCACCACATTCGTTACCATTCTTTCTAAGAGGGAAGTGTGAGCGATTCTTATCGTGTAACAACCTCTTTCAAGATTCTCCATGACTACTCCGCACAGTCCACATCGGTAGCGGTCACAGATTAAAAAATCCCATGATTAACTGTACATTGCCAATATTTATGGAAGAACGAAGATGACTATGCAATTCAAGTTTTGTAATGACCTATTTTACTCAAATATCTTCAACTGAATAAAAATGTAGCTCAAAATACATCGGTTGATAATGCTTGCGATGAGCGAAACCAGTCCTTATCATCAAAAATTATATAATAAATAAGTAAAACAAAAATGGCGCTACATGTATTTTAAATATAATGGCATTGCACGAAGAATTGACAGTCTACACATCAAAAGGGAAATACTACTGATAAAATTCCATATTATGAGTGGATATGCTTAACCTTGAGAATGAATATACATTGAAGTGTATGTTCACTTTTGTAATATTGATATTCTAAAAAAATGTTTAAATCAGATCATGATTAATTTAGAAGCGAAAAAAATCTCAGCAAAATTATCGGTGTTCAGCACATGCAACGGCTAGTACGTATGGCTTTTGAAACGAAAGAGTCGGCTATTTGAGAAAGTTCATCAGATACGAAACAAGTTTGAGTCGACTCACAAGAAAGAGTTGCTAAGTGGAAACGAATTGAAGATTGTAGTGGCAAAGGCAAGGTGGGCCGATCACCTTACAGGTGATTCAAAACATGGACTCGTCGATAATATATTGAGACAATCGGTCAATAAAAAACTTTTAATATTATATTTGTGTCAGTATATTTAAATACGGCACCACAGCCAAATAATAACGAATTATTTATTTCGTATTGAATATATCGAAGATCAATTTTCACCGATCGATTCAATTGTTTTATTAACATTTTCGTTTATTCCCATTACAATCCATATATCATTATCTGATTGAAGGAGTGCAACGACTGACGCCAATATATGCATTTAACAAAGTCAAATATTCTAGTCGGGATTGAAATATGATGAAAGAAAGGATCAAGCCCATCAGATCGACTGAAATCGATGAGGAACATGGAAAATATTCGTGTAGGATGTAGTTTTCACTCAAAGTAATCATAGAGTAATGAGATGTAATTATGACAGATGGCAATGCCATCTAACGCTCATAGTAGATAAATGAAAAATGTCTATGAAACTGTCAATCGTCAAACGTCAAAACAAAACAAATGCACATCAAATGATTCAAATATTTATGTTATATCTTTTCGAAAAGCGGCCAGTTATTTAACAAATTAAAGTTACAACACTTATTTGAATATTGAAGAAGTCAAAGGTGAAAGACATTGTATATTTATGTAATATTACTTAAGCGGTGTTAAGTGTAATACGTTTATAATTATGTTAATAATATAAGGAAACTATTTTTATCTATTAAAAATCATCACGCATGGAACATACTTCGTGTCCAATACTCATTTTAAATGTTGTCATATTGGTGCGGTGAAAAAACAGCAAAGTATTGGAGATCTGAATTACTATGCTATTTTTGCACCGTGCATTAGTGGAGTTCCACAAAGTTAATACAAATTCAAACAATGTGTTGTGAAATTCATTTCGTATTCAAATATTTAAAAATATTATTGCAAAAACAGATTTGAAACTTTACCGTGTAATTGAAAGCGTGGACGCAAGTTTTTTTCTATAATTAAGGTTTATTTATATTATATATACATTGCAAAAATCATAAATTATAATTGATTGAGTAGGCATTTACTTGGTAGAACTCCATTATAATACGGACTATTCTGTTACTAGTTCTGACGAAGGCGTAAGCCGAAATAGCTATCAAAAAATATATAAAATAATTTATGTAGAATTAAAATACATTGTTATTTTTCTTTCCGTATCATAAATAATAAGTTTATTGCCTTTGCAATGTGAAAAAAGATAAAGGCACTGTCAAAAAAAATACGAATGAAAGAATAAAAATTAGATTGTATTGCCGGCTGGTTTTACCCCTTGGAAGAACAAACAACTTTATGTTCACAATTCCTCAAGAAATTATCAGGAACATTCAATTTAGGGTTACCGAGAATGGTGAAGTTATCATTTTGGCCTAGGATAAGCCGAAAAAAATATATGTCTAAGATTGAGGGAGACCTGTAAAAGATGAATTTCTCATCGATTTAAGTCTTGGCTGATATATTTTGTTGAGTTTTTAACCAATGCATTATTGTAATATTCAATTCTGTAAATATATATTCTTTTAGAAAGTTTAATATAAATGTGTTGAAATGAAAATACGTACGCGTGTATGTTTAAAATAATGTACAGTGCAATCAATGTAATAATATAGTGCACATTGATTATACGTATGTTTATATTTTATTACATCTGTATATGAAATGCGATAAAAAATATTATATTAATGTGCTGTCCGTCCCATTATGCTACACGAGAACTTTCTATTTAGCACTGTTAAATCATATGTATGGAAATGACTGTAAATTTTCAACGATGCGAGAAGATTTCTCATTACTTCGGTGTCAACTGCAAAGACTCATCCAACCAAGGTTCACGAACAGAAAATTGATTTAAACGATATTTTAACCTTTTGAAGAAAAATTATAATACAATTTATTTCAAAACCTTTTCAGTTCATAATCAATAAAAATTAAGCATAAAATTTATTGGATCAAGACAGGTTTCTTTAAAAGTAATAAATTAAGCTTTTTATTTCAATATTTTGTGTTTAAATGTATTTTTTATTAAAACTATGCCATTCCACCAAGTACTGACAGTAATAAATTAGAATTAACACCTTAAATGTAATAAATTAAGTTTTTAATTTACGCTGCACCCACTGATAAACCGATTTTTTCTATAAAACCATGTATGTATATTATTTTACCGCGAGATAAAAATTCGAGCCCCGGACCGTAACAAGATAACAATGTTCACTTTCATGGAGTGTACTGTCAATACTTAGTCGAATGGAATTATATGAACAAAATATTTCTCATCACGAGTTTTATCAGTTAATAATGCTCGCGATGTGTGAAACCGGTCCTGATGCTAACAAATCGAACGTGGAATAAGTACAAAAAAATGTGTCATCATTTTTTAAGATAGCAATGTTCTGTTAAAATTAGTGATATGGTCTATAATTCTTTTCACGCGGTGGCTGCGTGTCACAAAAAATCTTATAAAAACTCAATACATTTTTTTCTAAAAACATGGTTAAAATATATTTTTTTTGGACGTGCTACTTCAAAATCATTTTTTGAACTTCACAAGGAAACGGCTTATAAGAAAAAAGTTGTCATGACATGCATTCGGGCAATTTGACACGGAAGTGCGTGGCAAAATTGTGTGGCTAAGTATATACTTATATTTTGACTTTGGATTTGAATTCTTGCTAATTTGGATTTTTAATCATAGTGTTAATTAATAAACGTAATATGTTAATTTATGTACAATTGCATTAACTTTCCGTAACGGCATGAGAAGCGGTGAAGGGTTGATATTTATTTGTTCTTCAAGAATGTCACTGGGTTGATGATATTTATTAATTTCTATGTCTTCCAATGCATTTAGCTTAAGGCAGTGATGCACAAATGTGGCCCGTGGGCCACATGCGGCCTAAAATTGATTTTTTTGCGGCCCAAAATTACAAATACTTCGTCAACAAATTGTTCATTAAGTATGATAAAAAATAGTATTCGATATGTGAACAAATTATGCAGAACAACGATCAATTGAGATCGAAATATCAGGAAGGCGATCTGCAGAGTTTTTACAAATATCTCTCCAAAGAGCAGTTTCCTACCCTACATAAAAAGGCTGCGCTTTATGCAAGTCTTTTTGGAAGCACCTACATTTGCGAGCAAGCATTTTCCATATTAAAACTAAATAAGTCTCAACACAGAAACCGCTTGAACAATGATAATCTCAGTGCTGTACTGAGATTAGCAACCACAAACATTGAACCCGACATCAAAATGCTTGCTGCCAGTATACAGTGTCAGAAGATCCATCGTGCAAAACTGCATGTAATGTGGAGCGGAGAAGGATCGAAGTTGCTGATTATATAAAATTATGTAATTATTAAATTAAAAATAAAATAAAATATAAAATTTATATCTCATATATCAATATTTTTCTTCACTTTTACCCTTTGCGGCCCGTGAAATTTTTTAAATGGATAAATTGGCCCTTCTCTCAAAAAGCTTGTGTACCACTGGCTTAGGGCATGTATTACAATGATGCAAACATGTGGGCACTGAGTTTAAAGTTATGTTATGCGATTCCTTTATATAGATAGTTTGCAAATCGATGCTAAATGCTAAGTTCCACCAATAAAATGCCAATTCAATAAATGCAATAAAGTCGCTCTCTGAATAAGGAATCAAATTATAAAAAATACAACAAATAATACGGAGTATACATAAATTGACTCATTTGTCTTGCGACATGCTTTACAAAACAATAATTATATTCAAGTGATATTTAAAAGACATTTGATATTTATGTTATGGTCTTCTGCCACAATAACTGTCGGTCATAATGACGCCTTTTTATATTTCTATTGATTTGACATACGTAGCTCCGCGCATAATTAAATATAAAATTTAAAATTAAATGCAACTAAGAATATCTTTATGAGCTGTCTGGCAATGTGGGCACGCCTCATAAAAGGTCAGACATAAAAAATATGCTATACAGTTGCATCGAAATAAACACATTTATTAACATATAAACTAGGCAAAAGTTAATTGAATTAAAACTTGTCAGTGCCCAGAATGCGTTACAATGTCATTCAGAGATGAAAATCTTTGTGTTAATTGAAGTGATTTTGGATACACAGTATTTTTGGTTTTTCTATCTGGTGCGTATACGAATAAATCAGAAGGTTTTCTATCGCGTGATCAGACGACATACAGCTGTCCATGTGAGAAGCATGGATTTTACAAATTTTGTCCAAAAAGCGATTGTCTCTGTGCTTTGTTGAAGGTCATCGGAAACTGCAGATGTTTAAATTCGAATGGCATATCTGCATTGGGATGTGTGACCAGTGACGACTGGTGAAGGGCTGCTGGGGGGTGCAAAAGGAACATTCAACTATTTTTCCATACTACGGAAGAGAAACAGTTGGTATTGCGAACATCTGAATTGAAAGTCCATGCTATAGAAGTGTATTAAAATCCAATGAATAGGAAAGAACTCTTGCAAAAATGGTTGAATCTTCCTTTGCACCCCCCAACACCCCGTCACCAGCCGTCACTGTGTGTGACAATACATCTTCTCTTTTAAATTTTCCATTTAAAATTGTAGTTTCGAAGATATTGTTCATTATCTTTTCCACTGAAAGCCTGGTACCGTGGCAAAGTCGTGGACGATTTATATTTCAGAGAAGAATGATTGGTACGTTAATTGAACCAGCTAAAACTACATATATACTTATTATTATGGAACTAAATAATTAGCTTTTTTACTCCTTTTCCCAATGGACGTTTACAAGGTAAATGCCAATCCAAACAATTTATTCCGTTTTGATGTTAGCTGGATCACGTTTTAAATGTTGATGTTTTTGTTCAATTTAGCATCAAACGTCAATGTTTCAAACGGTTAACCCACAGCGGAAAGAATTTTAAGTTACAGTGGGATGCAGAAAACACATTTTCTAGAGAAAAATAAGATGGGCGTCGTTTAGATGCTCCAAACTAAACACTAAATACTATACTAGTTCCTTTCAGGGTTTGTGGAGTAAGGTTTGAACTTTTTATTTTTCATATAATATGTCAAATTTGGCTATTGGCCAGATTAGTTGGTTGATGTATAATTGAATACACATAAATAGGAAAGGTAGGGAAAAAACGTGAAGAAATTAAACCATTTTTAGTCGGAGTCGGAGTCGTAATTTTTTTTAACCACTCCACAGTCCTGTTTTCGACGATACAATATCTTTTATTTTATGATAATAATATGTAATTTAATGATTGGGATTAATTTTGCAGAACTCGATTATAACATGGTTAAAAAATGCCAATTAATTTTAGTTCTAGGAAAATTATATAATATATATATGATGGCTATTTCGGCTTATGCCCTCGTTAGAACCACAATAGCTGGCAACTATATATTGAAAGAAAAATGCTATTTTTTCACCGTGTTATAATATATGGCTTGTTATTGAAGGTTGGCAATTTCGAATTTTACAAACTGTTAATAAAACCAATCTAAAAATTAAGATGACGATAAGCGAAACCCGGGTCGTTGGTGATAAACTCTCGAAAATGTATAAAACTAAAACAATTCAAATACCGTCACGCACTTTAAGTCGAAATCTTAAATTTATTATGTATTTGTGAAATCTTTCTCTGCAAGTTTGGCTTGATTCAGTATCATGTAATATTATTAAATGCATCAATTAATCTGTAATTAGCATGTTACATGGCTAAATATCAATTTGATTCCTATATTTTACGTAAAAAAACTGTATTCTTGGATTTTGAAAGGTGAAACACTAGTCGTTAATGAAAAAACCCTTGCCTTGTTCGAAACTAATTAGTAATGAATGTACTTTACATTTAATCCAAGGTAAATTACCTAGTAATAGAAACCAATACGATTCATGCCGCGAGGGTTATTTTACTCGATTTATAGCGAAGCTGTATATAGGACAGGTGACAGCGTCCATTGAGTTGACCTTCAGAAACCCGTCAAGGATATACAGGTGGTTTTTATTTTCATTGGTGATGTATTTTTTTGCGAAGGAGCGTGCGACATATCTATTTGAAGCCACTTTAAAAGCATTGTTGTGATTGTCTCCAAGAATGCTGACAAATTTAAATAATAAGGCAGTATTTTTTAAAACATAAACCAAACCACTTTTAGATACGTCAGCAAAAATGTAATACTAGTATGTTAACAAACAACAATTTTATATGACAGCGATACATTTTAATAAAAGTGTTGAAAGTTGTAATTTAAAAAAATTCACACCATTATTTTCATATTTGTGTTTTATGTTTTTTCAGCCATTTAAAATTGATTGAACAAAACTTCTCAATACAAAGGTTGCGTGTGTCGTGTCGTCACAAATTTATTTTTATGTCTACTATTTCAATGCTGTTGGGACATTTTTGAAAACGCACCTCCTGCGGCATAGACATCGAAAAAACTTTTTTCAATAACTTTGACGCCGTCTGCTTGACATGCTTGAATTATCGTTTCCTTCAACATTTCTATGGAAATATGCAAGAAATTTGAAATGAGTTAATCGATATATTTATTTTGATATTGCTTGCATATAATAGGGGATCAGTGCACCATTGCACCGTTAGTACCATCTTGAAAGTACTGGAACTCGTGCCCGTGGACAATGAAGCCGAAGAAAGTGACAATCCAGCTTCACGCTTACTACGCTCTGATTTAACGGATTGTACATCAAATGGTTGGGGAAGATCTATTTTTTAAACTTTGAATTACGGCAATCGATTGTGGATATTTATTATCTTATCTACCTCGTTATGTTTACTTTTGATAGCAATCCTCTTCTTGTGCAACTTTTGTACACACTAAAAACGTAACATGAGACTTCAAATAAGCATGGCCTCTTACACAAAATAAATAATGGAGTGGCAGCTATTTGAAAAAGGATTCCATATTCGAACTAAAACAAAAATATGATTCAATTCACTGATCTATTTCAACCAGTCTTACACCGTATTATAAAGAATCGATTCATTGAATAATTCCAAGACGTTCGTGTGTTGTAAGCGCATTTTAAAACACAATAAAGAAAAGAAATAATGATAGAACAAATAACTATGTATAGGAAGTCCATCAGATAACAAACAGTGTATGTCTTTACATTTACTTATTTATTCTCAATGAAATACAATAAGCTGTGCGACGTATAATTTGATACGAACGAACCATAATTATTACCGAACAATAACAATTGTGATTCGAATCGTTCAAATGCAAAGACTCGTTACTAATACATTATTGCCAAGCATCATTGTCCAGTGATAAATTGTATCACAAGAAAGTATTTTATAATACATTTTTAATGCAATACAATATAATGTAAGTGGTGTTATTATAAATATGAGAAAATTATATTGAGAGTCATAACTACGCGTCCTCGCTTAAAATCTGAGCTTCTATTACGAGCATGAGAATCTTCTTGTTCAGGGCATATCAATTTAATTTTCTCCATTACACTTTTCGATATTTTTCAGAATGTAATTCTCCGCCTTCCTAAAATAGTCAAACTCATAAAATGCATCTGAAACAATTTGCATGTATGCAGTGGCGGCCGGTGACAAGAATATTAGGGAGTACACAAAAAAACTTTTGATGCAAGAAATCCATCCTCCGTCTGTTCAAGGGTTCGATGGGAAATTTTCCCGAACTTTACGGAAAAATATAAATGCGATAAGCAAGTGCAAGTTAATATAAGTATTCGGCAACGGTCGTCAAAATTCGAAATGTTAAGCTAAGCAAATATTGAAAAAACTTCTGCAAAAAAAAAATGCGCGTGGTGTGGTATACTGGCAAAAATGCATTGCTACGTGCCATAGGATGACTTCAACAAACGTACTATTTTGGCACCGTCTCCTCAACATGTGTAATGTTTGTATAGGAACACGCAAAGAATTTTAAATTAGTAAATTGCTTTTTGCTTCAATATAAATGGGGGATCAGTTCACCACTGCACCATTAAAACAGCCGTCTATGCATGTATGCTCATAAAAAAGCTGTTGGTTCTTTCTTATATTGAATTTGTATTCAACTTTATTCTAGCACAACGGCAAAATATCAAATTTAGCAGATCGAAATTTATCGAGATTTAATTTTATTTGTGTACATTTTTTGACCAGTTACTACGATGGCCACGTTTGAATCCCATTCCTTGTGAATATAGTTTTTAAATGTACCAGTAGCTTCATTTAGTTAATCATTATATTTGTCGTTGAAAACTGAACTGATTGTTTATGCTTTATTCAGATCGCGATCGTCGCTAAGCCCATCCCTGGTATTAGTGATCGGTACTGATTCGATCAGTCGAAATGATTCAATCATACGATTGACTCATATTACAATCACAATACGGTGTAGGAATTGAACGCAACTAAGCTTGCATTCGCGTGAGCGTCAATTGAAATTATTTATAGCACTATTATAACAATGCGTCGGAGACATTATTATTTAAAGAGTTGCGAGTTACTGTTTTGTAAGTAGGCAAGTACTGATAGGCAACTTTCACTCCAGTTGGACCGAATGGATGGTGTGGCGGAAGAGCTGCGAGCGTGCAATATTATTAAATAATTAATTATACGTATGTGCAGAGCGGGAGCGGATTAGAAGCATGGCAATATTGTGTTCCGCATACAACATAACATTCATTGAAAAAACGCTTGGATTCAGCATTTACATGAAAAACCAAAATTATTGTATAGTAGGTTGTAAATATTGTCGGGTTCTTGGTGCAGTAGTAGAGACTCTAATTCGAGTATCGAGTAGTCGATACTCGATAATATCCGTCCATTTTTCAAGTACTTAATATTCGAGTATTTTGAAAAATACTCGAGTGATACTCGTAGTGAACTAAACTAAACTCATACTTAAATTTGAGATGTTTAATTCTATATTATTTTTGAAATATGTATTTGTTTTATAAATTGAAATAAATGTATTAATTAAATTAAACAACCTTGCTTATTTATTGATCATCTAACTATCACACATTTTAATTTATAATATACTAGCTGTACCCTGCGCGCGTTGCTACGCCAGCAACTAAAATAAATTTGAAGGCAAGACATTACACAAATATTCAATTCAATTGTATACTTCCATATCAATTGTAGGGGGGGATTGGGGGGTTGGGTGGTGGAGGTGGTGTACGCCAGAAAGTTTCGCGGAAGTGTACTCGAGAAATTTGTAAAAAATCGATATAAATTTTTGGGGGAGGGGGTTGTTTGGCGGGGTGGGGTTTAGGGGAGCGTATGGGGGGGGGTATGCCAAAAACTTTCGATGAAGTGAACTCGAAAAATTCTCAAAGTTTAAAACAAAAATTGGGGGGGGAAGGTTGGGGGGTGGTTGAGGGGAGCGGTTGGTAGGCCAGAAACCATCGCGGGGGTGCACTCAATAAATTTGTAAAGTTTCACATCGATCGGTCGAGCGGTTTAGTAGTCCATAGCGGACATACATACAGACATTCATTTTTATATATATAGATATTTAAGTACATATGAAACTACTCGAGTATACTAAAGTATTTTTAAATTTTACTACTCGATACTCGAGTAGTTGATATGTCGAGTAATTGTACTCTGTGCAGTACAGTCAACATCGTTGGCTTCCGTGTCGGAACTTTTCGGAGCAGCATTTTTCATTCCATTTATCGATTCTGTTCCTTTATCATAAGGCATTGTCGAAAAATTCTTTCGCACCTATCCGATCCTATAAGTGGGGCGTAGCGAGAGCGACTATATTCGAGGTCAATATCCACCACATTAAGAGCGGACATTGATGAAAACATCAATAATTACTAACAGTAGCTGCATATTCATTTCAAACGTTATTTTCAACGAAGTTCTCCTAAATACGTGGTAAAATCTTACTGAGAAAAAAATATTAAAAACTCGAATTACGTCTGATGATTGAATGAATTGGCTTGGTAGAACTCTATTATATGAAGTTAAAATAAGGAAAACAAATATCACAATCGGAACAATTCTAATCACGATTCTCTTGGAACTAAATATTAAATATACCTCTAATACCTTTTTTTTATTTCTACATTTTTTATACAGTGATGAAATTTGTATAATACTAAATAATATTGAACACTTCTAAAATGTTTTTTTTCGTGAAAAACAACGATATTTGTCATGTTTAAAAGTGAATCATTTAAAAAATGGTAGTGTTCTTCCAATGTTTGTAATGATTCAAAAAAAAAAAATTATAGTTCCATATCTAGCTCACATTTAAAAAAAGATTCCAATTCAACAAAGCGATCTTACTTATTAGATTTAGTACATAGCCGGATATTTTTCTGTCATTCTAAGATATTACAAGAACGGGAAGCGCTTATAATAAAACAATAATATTCAATAACTTAGTTCGGTTCTGGCCAGTACACGTCCTTGGAGAGGCGCTACCAAGAACGGACGATTTCGTTTTCCATTTTCGGAATCACTTTTAAGGCGCGTTTTTTTAATTCAGCCAATAATTAATCGCTGAATCGCTGATTGCAAATTGAAAATCGTGGAAACCAACCAATTAGTGCATAATAAAATTCTACATGTTCAATGTACGCTTCGTACTTTTTATTAAGCAGTTTTGAAATCAATAACAAATAGATCTTTTAAACCAAACACTCCAATTTCTAAATGGAATCGTGTTTGAAGTATCTTTTAGGTGATTTTTCAACATTCTCTAGATTTGATTAATTTTGAATATATATGGTCAGTCGACTACATTAAAGTAAAATTAGCATTTAAAAAGTTTTTTTTAGATTTCAAGATTTGAATTTAATTATATACATATTAAATATTTAGAAAACGTCGACATATTTCACATGGACGTGAGTGAGTTCAGACGAGTAATATTTTTCATGTATTGTAGCTAATTTTGTCGGAACTCACTCGGTTGACTTCTTTGCCAATTTTCATTGTATTTTTTGTATTTTTTTCATTCTGTGAACCATCTTTTTCCTTGCAATGTTTTTTTTTTCTCATTTGCAAAAGAAATGAAATTATAATTTGTGAAGTTTTTAGTGTAAATACACACACACACGCATTTATAGATATATCAATAAATACCGACTTGATGAAGTATATTTCTGATGAGAAAAAAGAAAATGAAGGATATTTAATGATAATGGCCATATTTTGCCCGTTTATTTAAGGATGTTAGGGCTCAATGTCAAACCAAAACAAAAACAATTTAACGTTTGATAACCTTATTATTCGACTCTGTCAACACCCAATTCAAAGTATTTTTTGCCATGGCTAAAATAGCGGTGGTTTAATATTTAAACGAATATTGGTCCCGTAGCAGAATTGTGATTTTTGATTGCATTTTGTCTTTTGAGGGGTGACGGGGTACGCACGAGTGAAAACGTCCAGTCCTCTTTTTACGCGTATTTTTTTCACGGCACCGTTACTTTTTTTACGCGATTTACTCGTTGAAACGCAATTTTTTTTTACAGAAGAAATGACGATAGATTATATTACACGCAAACCAACAGTGATCTATGCATTATGCATGGATGGATACATATGGATCTGTTGCTCATTGTATTTTTATAATCAATAAAGAATTCACATTTTAATCCAATTTAAAATAAAAAACGGAACGTAAAAACGTACTCGCTTCCAGTGTTCATCATACCAACTAATGTGGTATCCTTTTTGAAATCATCTTAGCCTTAAACATAAAATATGATAAGTCACCGATCAGGATTCCAATCTATGATCCAACAACCGAAGGAATGAACGCTAAATTGGCCAATCTTTGCCGTGCTTCCCAAACTGGGGACCACACAAAAAATGGATTTTTTTTCAGGGGGGTGGGGTGCCTAACATGAAAAGTTTGGGAAGCACTGTTTTACAGGATCGACCAGCATATAAACAATATTATAAATGGATGAAGAGAGAGCGATCAACTTATTATCGGTGGACTTTTCTTCACTCCATCCATCAACCTAACCATTTCCGAAGAGCAATAGCTGAAGCACACAACTTACTTACAACGAACTAAAAAAAATCAAGTTCAGTTTACCAGTCCACTCACCTCCTTTAGTATAATTTGCATCAAACAGTAAAGCATTCGATAAAGTTTTCAAACCACCTTTGCCTAGATTGGTCTTTTTTGAAATCTTGAAAATATCCGTATAAACTGCTTTGGTTTTCGATTTATAGTTTACGCAGTCTAACCATTCTTGATTAATAAAAACGTTCGTTTTTCCTAATGCAAAATTGCTACTTCTTTTCCGCAAAGTTATTATATCAAAAACCTTTTGATTGTTCAATCAAATTTGCTTGCGGTCGGTTGGTAAGATTGTAATTTATTCCGCCATTTTATTTTCTTGCATTGTTTATTTTCTATTTATTAGTTGCAAACGAAAGTGACACCGGAACAGATTATTGTTTTGTGCGATCGATTTACTTACTTTCGTGACAATGTGATGACAGAATCAAGCATTGTTTATTTTTATCGAGATCAAAAAAAGATTCTATAGAATATTTTTTTCATTCGTGTCAAATTATTGTAATAAATTTAATAAGCCGGCTGCCGAGTTCCGCTTGATATCGAAGCAGATAATTTAAATGTGGCACTAACTACTAAGTTCTTAAAAACGATCAAATAGAACATATTTGAATTATATTTATAAGCGATGTTTACTATTTTATAAGTTTTCGTTTTTTCCTCTCCTAAAATTGCATCAATTTACTTTGTTACGTAGCTTAAAAGACGACTGTGCCGCCTATTATATATTTAGATATGGGATTTTTCAAGGCAAAAATTTAGGAAGTTGCATTATTGCTCAATCAAACCCGTTGGCAGCGGTTTCCAAGCCTGGGAAGTGCGGGCTCTTGCCAAGGGAGACACCAAAAAATCAAGTTTTTAATATTAAAAAAACACACGGGAGATTTTTTTTTCAAGTTTGAAAACCACTGCCTAATTGCATTGAATTTTACATGAAAACTACATTTACGTTTAGATTTGAATGTACATTTATTTTGACAAAGAAAAGCCTGATAAATTATTCCACCCAAAGAGTCGACCTTAGATTAGTTAATATTGATTAAAATTGTAATTGATAAACATGTCTATAGATAATATTATTATCATTGATCTAAGAGAAAAATTTAAGCATTTTCATGAATCACAAGTCCTCTCACTTACGTAGATTTATTCATACCTGGCAGAAAGAGTCAGCGAATGATTCGTGGGTAAATCAATAACCATCGAACTGCATGTCCACTCATATACTGCTTTGTTTATTGAAAGCAGAATAAGAAAACAAAGTACTTATGAAGAATCTGATTCCAGTTAAATTGCTGGCCTTTTGTTTTCGTTGCGTAGAGACACGAATTTAATGAACGAATAGCACAAGAAAATTGATCCAAATTGTTAGATTAACACTAAGGTGATACATTTCGCATCTATGTTTTTCGACATGTTACCGTTGGGAATATATAAGTAATATGTTAATTCAAAACGGCAGATATATCCCAGGCATTGCTTGCTACAATCTTCAGTTTTTAATTATTCTGTTTAACATGGTATTTATACTTGTATTGCGTAAAACGGTTTCGTAACTTGCATTCATTGACGTAAATGTAGTAATATACGACGATAAAACGTAGTGTACGCATTTTAGATTAAAAATAAACACACATTTCGATCAAAAAACCAGTCTGTCTAATAGAAAATTGAGTTTACACGAGCAATAAACTTGCTCTGGTGTATACGGGCAGTTTAGACGGCTAAAAGTTGTGCAATCTTTCGACATCACATTTACATAACTGAATAACATGTGGCAGCGCTTTGAAATGGCGTCAAATGATTTTGCAGTATTTGATATAAGCAGCGTGATCAATAATTAGTTACTTACTTTTCTAACAATTTAGAAAAAAATTACAACTAAACAGTCGTTACAGAAAGTTGAGAGAAATTGTTCGTGTGCTGGCAATGCTGTCACAAGCAAGATTATTGCATATTATTTAAGATTAAATTTGATATTGCACTGATTGTGCTAAAAATAGTGACACGTGCTTCGCATAGTTGAAAAGCACTTTCTGACTTATTTATATTTTTTATTTTTTTATTTTCCATATCCGCTCCCAACTTGGAGCATATTGACTCCTCACGGAGTTTAACTCAAGTTTTTTTCTACGAGAACTGCGTGTTACTCGGTTGCGAAGCCTCTCTTTTTTTGAAGAGAGTTGGGATGGAAAAGATACGAGGACTAGGACAGGACTAGTGAATCGCTGTCACTATGCGTCGCTCTTTGGGATCGGAAAGGTGGGAAGGGATTTTCAACAACACAAACACTCATGCCTTTGAACAGATTTATCGAATGAATGAATCGAGCACGGGTGGTCCGGCACACAAGCCAACAACGTTAACACTGCGCCACGGAACGGAAAACTCGTTTAGCCATGTATTGCGACAGCTAGTTAAGCCATTGTTATCAATTAAATAAAGGTGAAAAATGTTTTATATTACAAAATGGAAAGTCGGGATAATTTCACAGTTTGACACGTACTTTTTTGAAATGGCATGGTAGGGGTTGACCAAGTAAAGTTGATTCTAATCCTAAAATTTTTTTCAAAATGGAGGCGGGATTTTCCCTTCTTTATAGAAAGCCATTTGACCCGCGACCCTCAAAGCCAAATTAAAAAAGGCATTTTCCATAAGCTTATTAAATAAATCAACGAAAATTCATTTGAGTGAATATGTTTTTAGTTGACTGTATAAGTTGGTGACCCCACAGAAAACCCATCGCGACCTCCTTGGTGGTCAAGACCCATGTGTTGTGAACCCGTGCACTAGACGCAGGTTGGCACCGTAGTACAAACAATGATAGTAATTCATCAATACTCGGTAAAACTCCAAGTTGGGAAGGGTAAATCCCCTAAATTTAACAGTGTCAGTAAATAATTTATTTTCCACGAGCATCCGGTGTTCCAAAGATGGCAAGTGCAAGATAAATAAATCAATACCGCAAAATTCGGGATTATATTCTCTCATCCCGGGATCCATCAGGTATTGAAAATCTTCGGGATCAAATTATATTATTGCACCAAGAGAGGCCTGAGCAACGATTATCATTTGCCTACAAAATTTCAAGTGATCCCGTAAGCTTTCACACAAACAGCTATTTTCATCGCATAGGTTACTTTACTGTATACGTGAATAAAATTTGTATATAATAGACGCAGGAATTTAGGACTTAAACGGTACAAGCTACGAGATTAAGTACCCGACTGGTATAAAATGATGTTGTGTGAGCGATGTATGTTGTAGAATGAAAATACACTGTTTGCATTATCATAGAATGTGTGTCGACGCCTAGAGATACTGGTTACAAATGTTCGACTACTAATTATTTGGTCAGTTTCTAATTCGATAAATGGTCAGTTATAAATACTTAAAATGGTCAGTAATAAATATTTAAAACGGTCAGTTAAAAATAATAAATGGTCAGTTAAATAATAAATGGCCAGTTTACACTTATTAAAATAACAATATCTGCTTTCAAATACCTGAACTTAAGAAATAATTTCATTTCATGCGCTTATTTTTCATAGTAGATTTCATAAATTTGCAAAAAAAACTGTTTAAAAATAAAACTTATCATTTTTTTTTTAATTACTGACCATTTAAATTAAATACTGACCGTTTTATTAAATAACTGACCACATTCACACTGATACAATGACAACTGACCGTTTATTATATTAACTGACCATTTATTTATTTAACTGATCAAAACTTGAATTAGTTACTGACCCATTAAATACATGCCCAAATGTTCCAGTGTACTATTATAATATGATGGAAGAAATTATCTGCATAAATAAATACTTTATCGATTTAAATCCGTTCAACTTTGAAATGGTGACATGATTTTGTAAACTTCTTCATGATTAGGAGTTATTGTCGTGATAAAACGGAAAACGAAGATACCTAGAGAATATCAAGCGTAATGGTCTCAAAGATTTTCTTTCAAGCATCTGAAAGCAGTTCTGCAATTTTTGATGCAGGCACTATTTTTACTTATCAGAAGGTCACTTTTAAGGTGTCCACTTTCAATACTTGATGGAAAATCATAACATTAAAAAGTTATTAAACATTCTTGATACTTATTCCATACTTAATTTATTAAGATCAGCACCGGTTTCAAGTATTTTAAGCCGAGCTGAAAATGCTGATTTGAAACGTGTAAAAAATGTTTTGTTGTTTTTTTTTAATTATTAAGGTGGCAGCTTGTGGACTTACAGCCTTCCTGTAAGTCCACAAACAGGATTTGTATTCAATTGTTAAAAGGTTTGTTGACTCCAGCGTCCGTGAGTTGCAGTTGGATAGTCATGCCACCGGGAATAACAATCTATTCACCATTTCGGCAAGATTATTCTGTATCTGTTCAGTTAGATGTCCACGAAAAGCATTAATGGCCAAAATACTCGGTTCGTTACTTTATAGCAGTGATGCACAACCTGCGGCCCGCAATGCCATTTCATGCGGCCCAATATGACTAATATTAATCACCATTTTTTTCACAACTTTTTACGGAAGATAGAAGAACAGTATAAAATATATAAAAAAATAATTTTATATCCTCCGAAAAATCGAAAGTTTAATTACTTTTCCCCATGCGGCCCTCGAATAACTGAGATTTGATTATCTGGCCCGTCTCCCAAAAAGGTTGTGTACCACTGCGTTAAAGCTGTTGTAAGACGCCATTGATTATCAGACGCACCTCGATGTCATAGACACCCAAGTAGGAAAAAGCGTCAGTATTAATTGAGGATATTCGTTAATTATAAATACTATTGTTATAAGACAATGTTAACATAATATATACGGAATAAGATGCATTATAGAAAGCGTAAGACGAGAAAAAGATAGTTTGAGTTTCAAATCATTCGAGATGAATACGACGAGAATGAAAGATATTTACACCAGAGAGCAACTCAAGGAGAACAGAAATCGCAAATAATTTTGTGTTCATTTGTATATAATATATTCTCGACTGAACTAGCAGTAGGTAGGTACACGATTGAATGGGAAAAAGAAGAAAATAAGCCCGTTCTGTTATTTACGTCGTATTTTTTAAAAGTCTTGGATTTTCCGTGTTAAAATGGTAATTGTGATTCAGAACATTCAAAACGGTCTTCCGTTCGACAAAAAATCATGCAATAATTATTTTTTAATAGTGGCAAGTAAAAAACGTTACCTCGCTCTGAATTAAAAAAAAATAATAGCTTCAACGAGTGACTCAAGTCGTAAACAACACAATCATACATACAATTATTGTTGTCTTATATATGAACGTGCTTAAAAGGGTTTATTTTTCTGTGAAAAGAAGATGACTTATTATGGAGACGGTGAAAATATAGCAATGTACTTTAGTCATACAGCAATTATGAAAAATTATAAAAATATATGGTTGATAGCTATTTCAGCTAACGCCATCGTCAATTCGCCATTCAAGCATACAATCAATAAATACATATACCACTTTATACAGTCCTACATATCCTTAAATTCTTGTTATATTTCATAAGCCAATTGTTTGTTATATCAAGGTACATATGCAGTGACGGCTGGTGACGGGGTGTTAGGGGGTGCAAACGAAAATTCAACTATTTTTCCGTACTACGGAAGAGAAACAGTTGGTATTGCGAACATCTGAATTGAAAGTCCATGCTATAGAAGTGTTTTAAAATCCAATGAATAGGAAAGAACTCTTGTAAAAATGGTTTAATCTTCCTTTGCACCCCCCAACACCCCGTCACCAGCCGTCACTGTACATATGTACATAAATTGAGTTAAAATGTCAATGATAAAAATGCCTATTGAAAATATTGATTGAATTGACATTTACTTGGTGGAATTCCATTATAATACGGTGAAAAATTAGTCAAGTATTTTAATATGTAGAATTAGTCTGACGATGGCGTAAGCCGAAATAGCTATCAACCATATATAGTAAAATATATAGTTAAGGACTAAAACACATTGCTATTTTTTCACCGTGTTATAAAGGAGTTCTACCAAGTAAATGCCAATTCAATCATTAAACTTACTTTGGAGTTTTTTCTTGTGTATTTTGCCCAATATAACGAAATGAGCGGCTTAGGATTAGTATTTGCATTGTTTATATTGCTATAAGGTTGTCCCTCTAGTAAGTAATTAAAAAAAAAGCATCGAAGATATAATATCATTGAGGATTTCGACTGAAGGTCCTTGATGGAATTTCAAGCTAAAATATGAATCGTTTAAATTTAATACTCTTTACTCTTCAGAGAGAACTAACTAAAGGCCTCTAAGAACCTCGTCAGGACGATGTCTCAAACCTTATGCTCCACCCACCTTTCTCCTACAGCAATTTCTTCAACAGTGGAGGCAAGCGTGGAAGAAGCCAGCAGCCCTGCTAGCTTCTAAACTAACGCCCTAAGAGATACATTTTAAGCTACGAGCTAGGCTCGTTGATTCAGTAACAGTTAGGGACTGGGCATGTCTACTATAACAACAAGTAAACTCCTCAAGTTTACGTAAACATTACGAGCAATTCCTAGTAAGAATTGAAAATTTTTAATGATTCCAAGACAATCATTCTCGTAATGGGTTTTTCTTAAGTGTTTTCCCCACACAAAGCCCTCAGCTGACAGAATCTTTTAGAAAGTCAATACTTAGCTAGCTTACATGCGGGAAAAGGAAACAAAGACTTAGTCTGTATCCACCCTAGCAACAAAAATAGCCAGGGAACTAGGAGCCCGTCAGTCGAAGTCCTAAATTAGATAATGACAATTAATTTGTCCACTAATATTTATTCCATGGATTGGCGCGATTTTTTTAAAGTGGCGTATTACGCGTAAATGGTATGAACAGGTAGCGGGGTCTGACAAAGCAAGCGGAGAGATAATAAATAAATAATTTTATTTCAATATCACTAATCAAGTTGTAGTTTGAGAATAGTTTTTATGCATCGCGCCATTAAATCAAAATCGATAGTAGATCAATTTGAAGAATTGAAGAAGATTGTGGCCATCAGAAATAATGAACACGACTTGACGCCTCGACACGATGTGGTACGATTTTGCTTCACGTTGATGGTGCCACAGTTAAGTTTCATTGAGTGACAGAAATCAAGAAAGAAATCACGTCAATTTGACTGCTCGCACGTACGCCTCTGGTAGACATTTTAGATTGGATTATTATAAATTTTAGTTCATGTACAATCGGTATCGTGTTACTTCATCTCCACTATTATATTCTATAAAATAAATAAGTATAAAATGTTTAGTTTTACAAAATTCAATTTCAAAATCGGCCCCTTAGGGCAGAGGTCACCAGACTTTTTGAGAAATGGGTCGGATTGAAATTTTCAAAAACTTGGCGGGCCGGATGACAAATAAATTCGTGTTGGAATCCTATTAGAATATTCATTTATATGTTCTAATATAATTATGTAATGTAAACAAGTGTAATTGCTATTGGAATTTATAATAGAACATATTTATTTAAATTTAAGAGTTCATAAGTTGTCGTATCTTGGTACCTACATAGCAATACTACCAATTAATGAATAAAAATAAATAGTTGTGAATTCAGAACCAAATCATGAAATTATTAAAAGTTTCAAAAATCGAGAATTTGTGGAGGGCCGGTTGAAAATCTTTGACGGGCCGTAGTGACCGTTACCTTAGGGCAGTGATGCAAAAATGCGGTCCGCGGGCCCGAAATGGATTTTTTTGCGGCCCAAAATAACAAATACTTCATCATCAAATTTTTCATTAAATATGATAAAAAATAGTATGCGATATGTGAACAAATTATGCAGAATCAACGGTATATAAAAAAATCAATGTTATTTTTTATTATTTAATATGATTTTTATATTCACATGGATATAATTTTGTGACCGAATTTTTTTTTTTTAAATGAGTCATATCGTTTGCGAAGCAGGTGCAATCTATTCTTAGATTATTGTTTTCAACACACGGATTTTATTGTTAGTTCTTCAGGATTTTTGTCAGTGCATGACGTTTGTGAATCAATATTAAAAAATCTCCGCAAATAATGAAAATATATAATATTAATATAAAAAAATCGTATAATTTATAATCGTATAATCGTTGTAGTTGCTATGACGACATCACGACACTCCACCAGCTGTCATTATTAGTGCTTCGTATTTGTGAAATTATACAAGAATTAGTAATTATTCACAGTTTATTTCTTCAGGACTTCACTGTTGCAATATTTTAAAGTGACCAAAGTATTTCTATATCTATATATACATATATATATGAGTTAAACATAGTTTTCAAATTGTTACTTTACAATTTTCTATTAGAGTTCACTTGTTTTCACCTGTTAATAAACTGTAACATTTTTTCAAGTGTATCTTGTGTAAGTGTATTGTAAATCAAAATGGATTTAAGCAGTGAAATAAGAGATATTATTCAATGTCTAAAGGCTCTTACTGAGAGAGTTGAAGCAGTTCAATGCTTCATGAAATCTGGAAACTGCGATAAGCCTTTAAATGAGCCATCTCAGCCACGCCAAAAGACGAAGAGGATCACTCGTTCAGTGACCTTACATCATACCAGTACACCTACTAGTAAACCAAAGAGGCGTCAAGTGTCTCCTGCCTCCACACCGGTTGAAAGAGTTAAAGTGTCTAATGATAAGCTTATAAAGCCCAGTCAACCCATTCCATCAACTTCATTGATTACGTCCCACGATTCTATATTGAATGTTGAAGAATGGACAGCGGTGAAACATAGAAAAACAAAAGCTATACCACTTCTTCAACTTCTTCCACTTCACCTTCACCAGTGAGTGCTCGCATATGCGGCACTAGAACTGGGACTACTGCTTGCTCAGGAATTGAGCAACTTCATTATATTCATGTATGGTCCCTACATGCTGATACAACCGTCGAGGGACTTACTGATTTTTTGATTCAAAGTGTACCAGATGTCGCTGTCAGTGTTATTAAATTGTTGACAAAAGCAAGGTACGCTTCATTTAAAATTGGAGTGCCTAAATCTAAGTTAAATAAATTTTTGTGTCCTGATGTGTGGCCACTTAATTCAGTGGTAAAAAGAGTGGCAATATAAACCAAAAAGCTTACCAAAAAAGATGTGACTTTCTTTTCAGAATATTGATATATATTATCAGAACGTTCGGGGTCTTCGAACCAAGTCTGTTGGGTTTCGTAATGCTCTACTGGCGAACAGCTATCCAGTTGTTTGCCTGAGTGAGACGTGGCTCAATGAATCTGTTAATGACGCTGAACTTTTCACTGATGAGTATATCGTATTTCGTCAAGATCGTAGATATGGCCAAAGAGGTGGTGGTGTTCTCATTGCCATACGTACTGACTGTGTTGAGAGTGTTACTAGGATTGAGTGTAATCCATGTGTCCAGGTTGATGTTGTCGTTGTTGAAGTGATGTGCGGTGGGTCACTTCTGAGGGTTTGTTGTATTTATTTTCCCCCTAAGTGCTCACTTGAGTCATATGAACAAATTTTCAACTTTTTTTTGAACTTGTCATGCGTTGTTCCCAACCACCACCCGCCACGGCCGTACGTTCTGGTTTCAGCAGACGTGTCCCGTGGCGTAACAACGTGAAGCGTATCTGTTCAGTTTTGATCGCAGGAATTGTCCGAGCAGAAGCTCAAGTACTTGGAGGCTTGCACTTAAGTGTGCTGATTGTCTCTATCATTTAAGTTTAAAATATTAAAAATGCAAAACAGTGAAATGACTCTAGTTTCCGATCGCGAAGCGGGGGGACTATACGAATAGGTCCGCTCTGTTGCCGTACGACGCCGCAAATTTGCTGAAGGCCGCGTAATTCAATTTACTAGCCACCAAGTCCGCATGTCCCGTGGGTCCGACAGAAGGTCTTACCACCTTGAGCAACTCTTCTCTTTCTCCCGACATTAATGGACAATCCCACAGTATGTGGTCAACATCCTGTATTTCGCCGCATTTGCATGTCGGCCCATCTACCCTCCGGCCAAGCTGGAAGAGCTTGGCAAACTACATGGCCAGATATGAACTGGCTGGTCCAATGATTAACAAAAAGTCCTCTTGAGACTTCCATTCGCCACTTGACGGCAGGAAAAAATTTATAAGTTTGCCGCCCCTTTAGGGAGGCGTCCCACCGCGTCTGCCAGACCCGAAGCGCTTCCTCCACTGCATGGGCGCGAAAGGCGTCCAGGCGAAGGTGCCTGTCAATATTTGCAAGCCCGGGGGGAGCCATCATCTGGTCTCCGATCATGGCAGATCTTCCCGCCATAAAATGGGTCACAGCGCCCCGAACCTGTATGTGCAAGTCCAACGGCAGGACGCCTGCCATTACCGGCAGGGCCTCGTTGCTAGTCGTGCGATATGCTTTTGTCATTGCGATAAGCGCCGTGCGTTGTCCGGTTATTAAGATTCTACGTATAAAGTTGAGCCGACATCTGTCAGACCACGCACTAGCCGCGTAGCCTGCAATGCCCATAAAAATGGCGTCGTATGCTATCCTTAAGGCTCGTTTTTTCAAACCCCAGTCGCTCCCGGACAGGCGCCCGATCCGGAGGAAGGCCCGACTGGCCTTGCACACCGAGACTCGAGCGTGCCGTGAGAAACTCAATTTACTGTCTAATACAATCCCCAGATAGGTGACCATCTCGGCCGTCCTAACCGAGGTGGTGCCCATACGGATATTCGGCGGCCTAGCAAGGATGTTAAGTGAATTGCTCCCCTTGAGGAGGAGAGCCTCGGTTTTTGTTTGGTGCAAATGTAAGCTTGTGTTCGGTACCCCAGGCAGCAATGATTTTAAGGGCCTGGTTGGCGGCTGTTTCAAGGCCCAAGCGGGAGTCCGCCTCTACCATAAGTAGGGCGTCATCCGCATAGGCAATGAGGCCGCAACCCTGCGGAAGCAACAGTGACAGAAGGTCATCAAATAAGACGTTCCAGAGTAGAGGGCCCAGGACGGAGCCCTGAGGACACCCCATGCTGGTTTTACGCGTGATTACGGATTCTCCGGTGCATAGAGGACGACCCGGTTAGTGAAATAGCTTTGAATGAGCTTAAAAAGGTCTTCCGGGACCTGTCTGAGCTTTAATTTGTATAAAATAAGAGGCCAAGAAGCGTTGTCGAAGGCACCGGCGATGTCCAGGAAGACGCCCAGCACGTATTTGCGGGCTGTGCGCCGAACCGTGGACATAACGTGTTGTATTGCATCTTCCGTACATTTGCCCGGTCGGAATCCAAACTGGACCCGAGATAAGGGGGAGACTCTATTCAGGTGGGTTTCAAGCCTGTTACATATTAGTTTTTCCAAGAGTTTGCCTAACGTAGGCAGGGGTGATAGGGCGATAAGCCTTGGGGTCCGTGGGGGCCGACTGCCGGATTTCGGGATAACGACTAGCGCACCCGTCTTCCAGCAGTCGGGAAGAGATGTTCTGTGAAGCAGTTGCGGATGACGTTCGCCTAGCCAGAGCCCAGACTCGCTTGATGAGGATGTTGTCTATTCGGTCAGGACCAGGGCCTTGTCCAGTGGTAATCCAGCGATAATCTTTTCCAGTTCATCTTCAGTGGGCAGCGGTGATTTTGGCGTCTCGGGTGATTGTGTGGTAGATATTCGCGCCAGCTTCACTAGGTCCGTGTCAGTGGTGGGGTCATCGGCAGGTACAAGGGTGTCCAACAGGACCGATGCAGTTTCCAGCATTGTATTCGTAAACCCCCCGAGCTCGGGAGGTCTAGCGACGCCGCTGATGACCCGGCTCATCCGAGCCGAACGGGTCAGTTCAGTGTAGGGCGGGCCCCATGGGTTTGAGCCTCCTTTTTCTGTGACGAAAGTTCGCCAGTGATCGCGCTTCGCACGCTGGATGGCTGTCTTGTATGCGTTTGACGATGAGCGGTACGCGGCTGCCAAAACAATGAGAGAGTCGAGCTGATATGGTGTGCGAGCCGAGCGGCGGGCATTTTGAAGGGCTCTCCGAGCTCTCCTGGAGAGTCTGCGGAGGTCTGTAACGCTCCGGTTCCACCAGGCGGAAGCCCTGATTTTCCGGGTCTGCGCCGGCCAATTGTGCAATCGGCCGCTTGAACAATTATGTTTGTGAGCCGAGAGGCGGACAATTCTGTTGAATCTACGGGGTTTCTGGCCGCTCGGTCGAGTTTTCGAACCATACACTCTTCAAACTTTTCCCACTTGTCCCCTCCCGTCCGAAAACGTTTGGGAAGTCGCGGGATGCAGACACAGCGTTGGTACTTTTCATTCCTAGGTTAAAAGTGATAAGTCGGTGGTCGCTCACGGAGGAGTCCCTACAGACCCGCCAGCCGCTGACTGACCGGTAGATCAGACCAGCGGTCAGCGTAACGTCTATATGGGACTCCCCGTTGGCGGTCGAGAAAGTCGGCAGACTATTGCAATCATTGATCACTGTGAGGCAGTGTCGGGCAATCATTTCCTCAACGATGGGTCCGCCCACCGAGGGAAGGTCCACCGGAGCCCAAAGCGGGGACTGAACGTTCACGTCGGCACCGATGATGACATTTCTGCCACCAACGGCATCGAGCGCAGACTCGAGCAGCCGTGTCATGTCCTGAGTCGGTGTCTTAAAGTCGAAGTAGGCTGATATGGCAACCACCACACCGTATCCTGGGACCGTCACTTCGGCGCAAGCCAAACAGTTGCTGGAAATATGAGACAGATGGAGCAGACCATACTCCGGATTGGCGACGTAGATGAGAGCCTTCGAGGTGGGACCCGACTGGATCAGGCGCCCGCCCCCAAAGCCCTCTCGAGACTAAAGGAGTAAGGCTCCTGAACCAGCGCCAGGTCGATACCTCTGGCTCCCCATCACAGCCTCCAGTTCCAGAGTGGCCACCCTTCCCCGTCCCACGTTCAACTGAGCGAACTTAGCCATTGAAAGGCACCGAGTAATCCGTCATGGCCCTCTCCCTCATCTCGGCGTGAAGCCTCGCAGGGCAGTCGCGGGAGCTCGTAGTGTGGTCATTAGGCTGCTTATGCCTAGAGCATGCAGCGCATTTTGGGGCATCAGTTTTCGTGGACAATCTTCGCGGTCGTGTCCCACTTTGCTGCAATGTCCGCAAGTTGGTTCTTTAGCAGTGCATACTTTGGACATGTGTCCGTATACGTGGCATTTATTGCACTTTATAGTGCTCACGTAGTCACTTACAGGGAATGTCTCCCACCTCATGAAGAGGCGATCCTCTCTGATCAGGGCCATTCTTACAGCCGGTGCACAGCTTACTATATAGTGGCATCTGTTGTGGCCGCGCGGCCCAGCCTTTGTGGCTCAGCCTCACCATTGAACCCTCCAGGGTGAGTCCCGTGGAATCTGTTGTCGACTCATGTATTGCCTTAGCGAGGGTCGGTTCGTCCAAGCCCGTCGGCAAATTGAAGATGATGACTCTCGGCTGCCGCCTTCCAGCAATTTCAGCCCTGAGTCCGGCTTCCCGCTAGACCAGGAGCGCTCAACAGAGTTCTCGCCTCAGCCTCAGTACGAGGATGAACAATAATGCCTCCGTTGCGCACGTTTCGGAGACCCTCTATCTTCACGCCTAGGATGCTCGGGTCAACCGATGACTTAAGTGCCGCCTTTGTTGTGTCACAATTCTTTGTCTCACCCGTAGGGAAGAAGAGCACGCCCGGCCTCGGAGCAGAAGGTGGGAGCATTGGGAAATTCGGTTTGGCCGCATCTGGCTTCTTCCGCCGCAGAACTGTAGTCCATGAAGTGGCCTGAGGGGAGGACCAAAGGCCTGCGGGGGTGTATGCCTCTCAACGGACTCAACAACGGCCGTTCTCAACTCGGCCGCATGACGGTTTTGGTCCACCTTATGGTCTTTTAGTCGTCGGTCGACGGCGCGCTCAACGGCGGCCTCAATGGCGTCCATAGTAATATTACCGGCAGTGGCCGCAGGTTGTTTGAGCTTGAGAGCAAGGGCATCTCCCAACTTGCCGTGGGCGATCCCCAGTTCAGAAATTCCACTGACGAGGCACAGTTTAAGGTCATGTGTTATACTCTCCGGGTTTCTAGACATTGCAACTAACAGCATGTTGCATAATCCTTCCACATGCGTTCTTTCCTTCAAAAGGTCCTGCAACGTTGAAACCTCCGTCGGTCGGACCAGTCCCATCTCCACAACATTCTCTTCATCGCTATCAATGGGGTATATCAATGGCGCCTCCGGACTGCGCACCCTCGCCCTCTTGCGAGGAGACATGGAGTGCGGGTCAGTGGTAGACTCGGAAGTATTGGCCGCAAGGTTTTGCGAGTCAGTAGACACAACAGGAGTACTCGAGATATTTGAGGCAACCAAATCCACGGAGGTGGAACAGACAGGCACAAGCACGGTAGGCACGGGCGGGCCCTTAACCTTCTGATTCGACTTCGATTTTGGCTTCGCCTTCGCCTTCGACACCGAGGTCGAGGCGACCGCCTTTGCAGTGGCCGTCTGACGCGAGGCTCCCTTTTCAAGCGCCCCGGGGTTCGGGTTCGTCGACCCGGGATCCGAGCCTCACTTGCCCCCTCTCCACCCCCTTCTTCTTCTCTTTCATCACGTATACACGTACACGCGATGAGAGCCGAAGGACTGTAAAAAGTACAACAGGTAGGTAGGGAGAAAAATAATGTCAAGAAATGTCACAAGTTAAGCAGCGCTGACGTCACGATGGTTGAACGCCGTTGTCACGCACTTGAATCGTGTCTATAGGCTTTTGGTTGATTATTCACAGATATAATTACATTCAATTAATTCAAATAATATTACGCAACGATTTCAATCGACTGCGCAATAGTTAAAAAGTTGTTACTATGCACTTTAACAGTGTCTGTAGGTACTTAAGTTAACGAGTCACTAATGGAAATGTACTTAAATCACTAATGCCCATAAGCAGTGTCAAATATCACTTAAAGAGTTAGAGTTGGAAGTTCGAAAACTACCGTTATACGTCGCATACACAGGAAAGTTGCTTAAAGCACCCAAAATATGGAGTTTTCCCCTCCGGGAACAAACCCTTGACGTCAAGTGAAGTATTCCGCAACTTTTGATGCACGTCCTGGCGATGTACTATGAGTGGTTCCAGAGAAACTGATTTTACTGTATTTAAATTCAACGGAGCAAAATGAACGCACCATCGTCGTTAGACATTCTCAATAAACAGTCAGTGCGAAATTCTATTGCTATCATTGGTGATTTCAATTTGTATTCGTCGGCACCCGGAGTAGGATTTGAGTTTGCTCATTTCTTAAGCTGTGTGAATCTGAAACAGTTCTCACAGATTGAAAATGTGAAGGCAAGAGTCCTGGACTTGGTGCTGGCTGATGCAGATTGCTGTGTATCGGTGTATGCAAGTGATGACCCTCTAGTCCTTGAGGACAGTTATCACCCAGCTATAGTGGTTGAGTTTCCTATTGCTTTTAAAAAGAGATTATGCGCTTATCGTCGTGGGCGATACGTTGAGGGTGATGATTACCCTGATATCTGTGATACTAGAGTTTCATGGAATTTTTGCCGAGGTGACCTATTGCACATGTACAACGGGATACACAGCTTGGATTGGAGTGATATGTATTCAATTAGTGATGTAAATAAAGCAACATGTATCTTTTATAATAATATTTATAATGTTTTCAATGATTTTTTAATGTGTATGAGTACTCTGGCGTGAAACGTGGATATCCAAAATGGTTTACATCTGAAATATTGAATTCTATAAGATTAAAATATGAATGCCATAAGAAATGGAAACGGTCCAACTGTCATAGTGATTATATATTTTTTCTGAGAAGCGTAGAAGAGTTCATGAACTAATTTCGTGTAGCTACAAATCATACATCAGTCAGATTGGTCGAAATATCAATTCTGATCCGAAAACTTTCTGGTCGTATGTCCGCCATATTCGTGACTCTTCTGCTCAGCTCTCATCTATGTCTCTTAATGGTAGTGTGTTGAATGGTCACCAGTCTATTGCTGAAGGATTTGCTAATCACTTCAGGTCGGTTTACTCAAAAACTCCTCCAAACTTCACCCACTCTAAATCCGAGTATGTGCATTCTAACTGGCCAACACTAAATATCAACAATTTTGACGAGTCCGATATGAAATATGCTTTTTCACGTCTCTACCCAAAATCTTCAGTGGGCCCTGATGGTATTCCACCGTGGTTACTTAAAGGCTGCAGGGAAATTTTAACTACCCCACTACTGTATTTGTTCAATTTAAGTTTAAGTACCTTCACTTTTCCTGAATGTTGGAGTTTGACCCGTATAAGACCGGTTCATAAAAAAGGCTCTTTGTCAGAGATAACAAACTTTCGGCCTGTAGCTATTTTATCAGCACCAGCCAAGCTTTTTGAATCACTTTTGCATAGATATATCTATATGCATGTTGATTGTCAGCTAACTAATGCCCAACATGGTTTTAGATCAAAGCGATCTACTGTAACCAATCTTATGGTGTATAGTGAGTATATTTTGCATTCTCTTGATTCTCATTGTCAAGTTGACGCCATTTATACGGATATTTCCAAAGCATTTGACCGGGTTGATCATGTTATTCTAATAAATAAATTAAAAGCAATAGGAAGCTCGAACAAGGTTATCAATTTTTTCATTCTTATTTGTCAAATAGACGCCAATATGTTGAATATGCTGGGTGCGTATCACAAATTTTTCCAACATATTCTGGAGTGCCACAGGGATCAAACCTTGGTCCTATTTTATTTCTCATTTTTATAAATGACATTGTGCTAAGTATGAGTGGAATAAAGTATCTGCTCTTTGCTGATGATTTAAAACTGTTTTCAACCATCAGGAATGAGTCGGATTGTACTATTCTACAGCATAATATAAACTCAATTGTAAATTGGTCCTTAATAAACAAACTTGACTTCAACATTTCGAAATGTTTCTGCATTTCATTCTCTCGTTCAAAATTTCCTATCAAATATAAATATGAGATATCGAATATGACTTTACAGCGTTTGTCTGAAGTTGTTGATCTTGGTATAACATTTGACTCTTCTTTCACGTTTCATTCCCACATTTCTTCAATTACCCTGCAGGCTAGTAAACTTCTTGGATTCATAGTTCGGCAAAGTAAGCCATTTGAAAACCCTACTGTGTGTTCGTACTCTTTATGTTTCTTTAGTTTTAAGCAAACTAGAATATGGATCTATTATTTGGGGTCCATATGAATTTAAATTTAAGTCGCAACTGGAGCGAGTTCATAAAAAATTTCTGCGTTATTATTATTTCAAAAAATTCAACTATTTTCCGTATGACAATTCATTAATGGAATATTATCCAACCAAGTTTCTTTTAGGAATGCTGTCATTTCACTCACTTGAAGCTCGAAGACTAATTGCAATATTAAAACATTTTTCTCTTCTTCTTCGGGGCCAAGTTGATAACTCTGACATCCTTGAAAATTTAAATTTGCATGCTCCCAGCTTTTACCTACGTGGTCGTAACAAAGACAAATCAATTTTCTTTGTCAAAACTTGTTTGTCACGTAGGTCTTTTGAATCTCCAGTTGCAAGGGCTATTCGGCTGATAAATGCGCTGCCTGTTGATGTTGACATCTTCGGCAGTGAACTTGATGCTTTGTTTAAAAATTATGTTTTCTTATGTAAATAATATGTTTCTGTTCTGTTTCTTATTTTTGTGTAATATTTTATATAATCTTTATTAATTTCTCAAATGCATGGCGCATTGGCGCTTGCTGTAATGCCATGTATTTTTAATAGTTTTTTGCCAATAAATAAATAAATAAATAAGTATACTGATTTATCGATTATCTTGACAGAAAAATACAGTTAAAATTTATATTTCATCTATATATCAATATTTTTCTTCACTTTTACCCTTTGCGGCCCGTGAAAAATTTTAAATGGATAAATTAGCCCTTCTCTCAAAAAGCTTGTGCACCACTGCCTTAGGGTAAAAGAAACGAAACTCGACTTTTGCCTGTTTTAAGTTATAAATGCTACTAGATAAAAATTGATATGTTACAAAATGATAGAAGTGGAAACGAAGACAGTTCAAGACGTAAATCACTTTCTCATTCATAGCTCCACTTAACTTTTAAACAACACATTAGAATAAATTACTGTCTTATATTTAACAAAAAATCATAAACCCAAAGCATCGTCTATAAAGTTAATGGAAATAAGTCTGTTAAAAATAGGTATCATTGATGACTGTGAAACCTGTTTTTTGGCTGTTAAAGAAGAGAAAACTTAGTCAGGTTTCTAAAAATAAACATTAATAGTTCATTTTTTTTACAGGTGGTTTGTGAAGAGTTCTGATTTTTTCTTTGAGAAGCTTCTTCAGAATACATTTATCGTATTTAAAACGAATTAAACTTAACCTTAGAGTATAATTAGTGTATATACTGGAAATGAAGAATTCGATATGGAGTTTTGTGATGGGGGGCGTTTTGTGAAGTTATGCATTATAAATCTTGTGAGTACATCGTCTTAAAATTGACATAAACGGTATGCTCTATATTATGTATTTATTTCGCTGTCATATAAAATCAGTTAACTCGAATTTGTGCTCAAATTCCATTCTACATATTCTTTTTTTTACTATGTCCGCTCCTAGCTTGGAGCATATGGACTCCCCACGGAGTTTATCTCTATAACATCTGTTTTATATGACAACTGCCTGTAACTTCATTTTGACTCCACAGCCCTGTTGGAAAGTTGGGAAGGGATTTTTAACAACACAAACACCCATTGCTTTCGAACAGAATCGATTTATCGATTGAAAAAATCTTCTCGTAACGGGACTCTAACCCGGGCTGTCCTTCAGGGAAGCCAACCATGTTGACCACTGCACCACGGACCGCATATTCTGGTATTTTTAAGGCAACACCGTTACTAATTCAAAATTGGCCTATTAGTAGCAGTTAGTTCATGTGGTCAATGGAAAAAATAATAATCACTTATTTTGTCGTATTTGCATTGTAAGGTTTAGTTGGAATCGTTAGATATTTAAAAGACTCAAACGCGATGAATTTACGAAGCCTTTTTTTGTTCAAAGAATACACTGTTTTGTAAATTCTTTTGTTCATACACAATACTCATTGAAGTGCACATTTTTTTAAATAGCCTTACTTTGTATGCAGATACATTCCTTTCTATTATAACGTGCTAACAAATGTTTGACCTTATTTTTTTGATTAACCAAAAGCATAGATCATTCGAAATTACGATAACCTGCGCCCTAAATAATATCACATAATGGTTACGTTTGGTTTATTATAATTAACAATTTATTCTTTGATCATTAATCTTTGATGAAATAATGTTGCATCTATTTGAAATCTAAATTACATGGAACATTTTAGTGGTCACGGTTTGTCTGGACCTGGACTATTTTGCTATGTTTAGATTTTTAGATTTGAGCAATTGTTTGGATTACTGCTTTTCGGCATGAATCGACAGTCAAACTGTTGCTACGGGTTTTAAATTAATGTTAGATGCTTTTAACTTTATCCCGGTTCACGCAAAATCATTGAGTCGCTGTTAAATTGGCAGATGTTAATATTTTCTTGAGAGTGGGCAGTCAAAATTATGAATGAAATTTATTTTTATATTGTCATTAATATTGGTAAAATAATTAGTACCTAAGCCAGTGGTTTTTAAACATTCAGAAAACAAATAAAAACATGCGGAGATAGCTTTCATTACAAATTAAATAGATTACATAACAGTTAAAGAGAAAAATAATTGATGAAAAGATACACGTAAATAGAAAAACTATAACTAACATTTCCCTTAACAAATTGAAATTTATTGATTGAAATGACATTGACTTGGTAGAACTCAGTTATAACACGGTGAAAAAATATCTGTCTTTTTATTTAAAAAAAAATATATATTATAAAGTTGATAGCTATTTTGGCTTACGACCTCGTTAGAACTATCGAACTAACTTTGCGGTGCACCGGTTAAGCAATACTGCTCTAAACCCTTGTCATGAAACAAAAACCAATCGAATATCATAAAAATGAGTTGTTATAATATATAAAGGCATTCATATATTCAAAAAGTACGACTTTTAATAATCGATACAATCTGATATTTAACTGTTTTCTGACAGTTAAAATATACTGACTAATACTCACGAATTAAAGTGATACATCCAATGGAATTTTTTCAAATCGTTTGCGGCTGACATTTAATTTTTTACTGAAGATCATAGTCTATCTTCATTAACTCCATATTTACTTTAAGTAAGTCGGAAATCATATCAAAATAAATAAGACTGATTTTCATTACTTTTCACACTCATTTTAAGACGTTGCACTTATAATGATTATTGAAATGTACAAAATATCCACTGCTTTATTATACTTTTCAATTATGGAAGTCCAGTGATTCAAACGAACTGTAAATTGAATTCAAAGTCTACTTGTAGAGAAAGTTCTTTATGAAACTTCATTTCCGTATATGACGCAAATAATAGATTTTATTGTGATTTGCAATATGTTGTGAAACTATATAATAATGTAAATTAAAAAAATACATGAGTCGTAAAATATTTCAAAGAAAGGACTATAAAGACAGCCAGTCGCTCAATCTCTCCTTTCAAGGATGCCTCGGAATATTACTGTCAATTTAATTATATTTATAATCGTGGTTTGTGATCGAGTGTCACCAACTTATGCTTCGGCTCCAGGATTCCTGTTTTATAACAGTACTAGTATTGCTACCCGGCGTCGCTCGGACTACGCGACCAATAATTATTTAATGTTATATCATTCGACATAATTATATCACAAAATCTAACATCCAAAATAGAGTTAAAATAAAATCACAAACTTTATTTAATTTGATGACAGCCCCATTCTCGCCCATTAAAATGTCCAAATTCAAGGAAAAAATCTATTTGCTGTCAAAGAAATGTCAAATAATACCTTCACGTAAATAATAAACATTATTATATTTATTAATAAAAGCCGGTAAAAGTTCAGTAGAAGACTAATTTATTACATTTTGACTTAATGTCTTCGCCGATAAAAATTATATTTATACGTTATACGTTATAAGTTGCATGTTGACTAAAAGTTGCCCTAGGCTTAGTAATTATTTTTTTATGACTTAACCTATGTTGAAAATTGACAGTTCTGTTATTATTGCTTTTTAACTAGTATGTATATTGAAGTCCAACAACTTTAACTGTCGTTATTAAAAAGAAATTCAATAAATACATATGACCACTTTGGAAGTGTTCGCTATCAATACTTGGTGGAATGGCATTATAATAAAAAAAGAACACATTTTTAGTTATTATTTCCAATCAAATTTATTGGATCTGGATCGGTTTCGCTCATTATCAGCTGATGAGAAATACAACGAAACAGTGATATTTATACAAGAGTTTAGTAAGATTACAAGGTATGACAAACAATTGGTATCAGCTTGATAATGCTCGCCATGAGCGAAACCGGTCCTGATTCAATAAATTGTATGTGGAATAAATACTAAAAATATGTTATTATTTATTATATGCATTCAATAAGACGGGCAATGACTATCTCTTTGCTATTTTTTTAAATTTCTAAACATTAAATGAAATATCTTTATTTATTTACATATTATATATTTATAAATATTGATTGCTTTAACATCATTTGAAAAGGATTAAGTTACGCCATTATCGTTTAGATAGCACACGAACTAATCAAGCAAAGGTATACAAGACTTATAAACAAAACATTTCCAATCCCCAAAAATTAAAATTAAAACCACAGATGATGCATTATTACTCGAAGAACTTTGTGATAATTGTGATGAGCCACCATTTTATTTATGATAATGGTTTATTTTGGTGATTACATAGGTGTGTTTTGTGTTGATAATCCGTTTCAATTATATGATTGGACCTAATGATTAGTTATATTTTTTAAGAGCCTCATGTAAGTTATCACTACTTTCTCAGAAGAATTTTAATGTTATTTAATTTATTACATTGACCACCGATAAATTATGTTTACAATTAATTGGTTTGTGGTTTTTCAGCTACATATTCACAGTGGTCGTACTACATCAATATAATTAATGAGTACTAAGGAATAAAAAATATTTTGTAATGTAATTTTTAAACATATGGACAAAAAATGTGGAGCAATCATGCCTGTCAGGCGGAATGTAACTATCCAAATGCGCGTAATTGAAGGTCGTATTTAGGTACATTTAAAAGTGTATGTACTAGAAGTGATCATACGTTGCAAAAAATATAAAAATAAATTGCTATTTTTAGTGTTAATATTTTATTTTGTTCTACCATCTTATGTGAACTTAGTTCTGAAGTAAAAAAGGTGATTAATATTTGTTAAATTGAGACGCATGAAATATCATTTCGCAGGTTGTGCATCACTGATTTAAAACTACGAAATAATTATTCTTATTTTACATAAATCAATGCATACAATTGTCTTCCTAAAACTCAATTTATTTTGTAATAAATAGAGGATGTTCTACAATCTAATAATAATTCATTCTAAAGTAGCGTTCATGTATATTACATTTGGGATGCATGACTTGCCATTATTCTTTCAACTAATTGCATATTAAAACGATTTCAGACTTAGATACTGATAATAAAAAAAATGCTGATTATGTGGGTGTGAGTCTACGACCTTGAATAAATTAACAAAATGCTATTCAATTACAGTAGAATAATAATGAATGTCTACTCATTTGTTTCATTCTGATCTAGTCTAAAAAAAGGAATGTGTCAAAAATTATAATGTCACTGCTAGAAAAAATATAATAAATCGTGCATAGACTAATCAAATACAAGATGACAGGTTGGTAAACAATTTAACTAATAATATATATTAATTAGATTCAAATTAGATACGCGGTGAAATATAATGATGTCATAGGCACTTCTTGTGGAGTTGGACAGTGATTGCAATATGTATGTGTAAATATTTGCACCACCTAACTATCAGGTCTAGCACTTGCATAGCTGATAAAAAAAACACGTTAGGTATTATATAACACTAGAAGCGTATCCAGGTATAAGTGAGCCGTCTAATCATCAAAAAACGATCGAAATAATTTAAAAAATTGTGCTCAATGCTTGATTCACAGTTTTTGTGTTATTACAGGAATTAGAGTTATGTATTTATGTGAATGGTTTCGTGTTCTAGTGTCATCGTGGAGATCACGGATTAGAATCATAGTCCAAACGGTTTCATCTTTGAATAGAATTATTGATTTCAGCTCAGAGGAATGAATGCTGTGTAAAATTCCCTGCCACACCCATCTGTTAATAAAACCTGAACGTAGTGAGAGCCATTAGCTAACAACTTGTATTGATCTATCCTTTTGTATCCAGAATCTCTTGGGAAATGAGAAATTGAGCAACAAGCAGTTATCGCAGATGTCTTATTTCAAGATAAACTCCATGTATGCTCCAGAGTGGAGGCGGATATGGTTTATAAAAATTGCAGTCATAAAGACGTTTCACTGTATTATATGACATGAAAAAAACAATGAATTTACATTTTGCATTTTTTACATTATTTGTTCAAATTGTATGAGGTTTAATTGTTCTGTATTGAAATAATCCTTTTCAACGAGTATGTTGTCGATACATAAAAAATCACTTAATATTGTCAGTGTTAGATTATTGCTTGAATGTAATAATTCATTTGATATTATGTACGGCATTTTCGCAATAGGGCGGCGCACGCTTTCAAGGCGGGTCTGTATTTAACAAAAAAAAACGCCCACCGCTGTCTCGAAGAAACTTAAATAAGCTGTTTATTTAAACTGTCAAAATCAACGCAGATATTAAGTTATTGTGATTATAGTCACACCCTTTTTCACTATTCATAAAGATACTGTACAAATTTCCTACGAATTATGCAATGCTAATTAATGCAAATGAGTTTCTTTCGTTTCTTTAAAAATGTAACGAGACTTTGATTATACTGTAAGATGTACCACACATCCATTTGAATAATCGGACAACATCCGGCGATTCTCGTGATGAGTACCAGCTAAGGCTAAGATATACCAAGACTTCTCATTTGCATGCGGTCAAGGGCTCATTCGAAAAGTGTTTATTTGAGAGTCCAACAGCTAAGTTCCAAAGAGTTGTTAAGACTAGATGGGGAAATAAATATATAATACTAATTTTACTATATCGATATATTTACTATTTTATACCCTGGTGAAATAGCTGTTAATTACATCATGGCAAAATATAAAGTAAATTTTATTGCAATAAATTGATGTGTATTTTACTTATTTTTCACTTGGTTTCATTGTCATCTTAAATTGCAGTAATAAGAAAGTAAAGATATGTTATCTGATATAATTATATCTCTCCTTAATTTTTATTAAGAATCATTTATACAAATGGTTTTCTTTGAAATTAACGCAGATACCGAAAAAAACCCCTGTCCTAATTATTTTTTTACCATGCCCATTCTCAACGTGGAGCATATGGACTCCTCGAGGCGTTTGATTCCAGCATATGATTTTCTACGATAACTACTTGTAACTCAGATGCTCAACCTCTCTTTTTCGTAGGGATGGGACAGTGGTTAGCTAATCACTCTCATCACGCTCCGCTTTTGGGATCAGAAGGGGGGAAAGATTTTTTAGCAACACAAACAACCACGCCTTCGATCAGGAACGATAAATCAACTGAAAAAATCTGTTCGCATAATTACTCGAACCTGGAGGTCTGTCATGGACGCCAACGATGTTGACTGCTGCATCACGGACCCGATATGCATAATTAAGGAATAATAATAAATATCTATGCTATAAAATACATTTGGACTGAGCATAATTTTCAGAGTAGCAAAACCACGTATTGTCATATCAAATGCCGATATGGTAAAATTGTTTTTTTATATAAAATATTGATCCATATCCGTTCACTATAAAAGTATTATAATATTTAATATATAATAAAGGTTGGCAGAACCAGAAATTATTACATTATAAAACTTTCCCCTCGTTATATTTATAGAAGGTGGGAAGTAAATTTTAGGGAGGACGCAAACTCATAGATATTCATTGATAATTTTCTAACGTCAAAACCGTTATTGATATCAAATAAGTATAGGCGGTTTAATTTTAAATCTAAAGAGCAATAAAGAATAATGGAATAGCATATTTAAAAATTTTAGTCGTATGTTCATGTTAATTAAAGTCTTAATTATAATATATAAATGTTTATTCACATGTTTCTGTTTGCAATCAATCACTATCGATGATTATTTATTAATGAGTTTTTGTCTTCAGGTATTGACCTCAAGCGCCAAACTGTATTTTTATACTATCAAACATTCTGATCGTATACTTCCTTACTTGTAAATATTAAACAAGAATATTTTACGCTTAGATAGGTATAGTAAACTAATGAGTATAAGAATGATGCTTACTGTCAAAATTAATTTGAAATCCTTGATATCATACATATATTATAGATTCGTATTCAATTAATCTAAGAACTTAAGTAAAAGTTTATAGTAATTCAGATTCTATACTCCAGGGTTTCCTATTTTATTTACAATGGAACACTTTGCAAACTCGGAACATTTAGACGGATCATTTGTTAGGTTGAGTAATTCCTACAAGCAAATTTGAAAAGAAAAATTAACAAAATTACATTTGTTTCGTTATTATTATTTGCTCGGTTCGTGGTGCAGTGGTCAACGTCGTTTTTGCCTGGGTTCAATTCCCGGTAAGAGTAGATTTTTTAGCTTATTTATCGATTCTGTTCGAAGGCATTTGGTGTTTTTGATGCTAATTATCCAGGGCTGTGGTGTCGGAGTCGGAAATTTTGAAAAGTTTGAACTTTTTATTTTTGCATTTAATATGTCAAATTTGGCTTTTGGCCGCATTGATAGGGTTGATATTTAATATTTTCGATGGTTTCGGCGGAAACTTTGTGGAAGTTCATTTTAATATAAAATTTAAAATAACTTTGATTATTCCACGTATTGTGTAACTAACTGTGACACGTGTTTCGCCTCTTTCAGAGGCATCTTCAGACTTACTATCGCAAAGTTTGCTTAAGTAATGAGGGTTGATATTTAATTGAATACACATAAATAGGAAAATAAGGGGAAAAAGTGACGAAATTTACCTTTTTTTAGTCGGAGTCGGAGTCGTGGTTTTGGTCAATGTCGGAGTCGGAGTCGTAGTTTTGGTAAATGCTGGAGTCGGAATCGGACTTTTTTTTACCAACTCCACAGCCCTGTAATTATCCCTTCCCACATTTTCGATCCCAAAAAAGCGGCGCGCAGCGAGAGCGATTAGCTAACCTCTAGTCCTGTCCTAGTCTTTGTATCCTTTCAATCTCTACTCTGTTCGAAAAAAAGAGAGGTTGAGCAGCTGAGTAACAAGCAGTTCTCTTAGAAAAAAGATATGGTGAGATAAACTCCGAGGGGAGTTCATATGCTTCAAGCTAGGATGGTAAAAAACAGAAAAAAAATATTTTCAATATAAAACTTAAATATAAACTTAAAATTGTGAATAAATAAATAACTTCATGACTTGATGATTTTGAGTCCTTGAATTGCATATCTTTTTGATATCAGGCACAATATTGGTAAGTTGCATTCTAATATCTGGTGTAACATCGAGCATGTTCCTGCACTTTGACTTTGTTGCTGCATGTGCATACCTTTTTTAATAAATGGAGGCTAAGCAACTGAGTAACGAGCAGTTCTCGGAGATAATAGTAATAAGGAGTCAATATTTTCCAGCCATATGCCTGATGCTTTTTTTTGTTACTATTTACCACTCGCAGTATCGATATACTTATATTGATAGCCTTTGAAATGAATAAAATAAATACGAAACAACATTATGAAACAACATTTACCAGTCGTTAAAAAGCACGACTTTTGTCACTTTGTTTTCCTGATTTTCATATTTATGTGCATTCAATTAAATATCAACCAACCAATCAATTTTACATATTATATGCATAAATAAAAAGTTAAAACTTTTCAAAATTTTCGATTTCAAGTACGACTCCACGACTCCGACTCCACAGCCCAGTTATTTACCAATATTATTTAGCTTCTTAAATATTTTTTTAATGATAATTCACCACTGTATTCCGATATTACTCCATGGTGTCGTAAAAGTTTCTTTAAAAATGGCCTTTTACGGGCCAAAACTAAAAAAAAAATAATTATATGCAATAGTAACGAGATTTCGTGAATCCTTACTTCTTCGCATGTATTATATTTATTTAAATCAAACATGCATGTGAAAATGTGGTGAAATATTGCTCCGAAATAAAAACAGTTTCAAAATTATCGGCCGAGAATAATAGAAACTCTAATGAAAAATTTATGATATTTCAACGTGAAGTTTGAAAATAGATTTGGCCATAGATAATTTACCCTCAAACCTGAGAAAAAATTACATAATTGCAGTTACACTCACGAGAAAAGAGACAATTATTTCAATACACCGTAATAGAGCACTTTATTATTGTGTAATCTATGACTTAATTTTTAAGAATATCTGTGTTGCAACACTTCAACTGACAGATAGATGAAGCGCCAAAAATAGAACTAAAAATAAGCTATCTTCAAAATCGCAGGCAATAATATTGAAATCTCGCCACTAATAATAATTAATGTTACATATTGACAGTTCTGAACATAACATGCAACTGTGTTTTTATTATTGTAAAACACATTGCCTCTGTTTTGATGTAATTATTTTGTATAGCTGGTATCATTAAGTCACTTATTTTTAATCTTTTAAGTTGGCCTCACTGCAATTATGATCTATGCATCTGTCAAAATGGAAGATAGGTTTAGTTGATTTTATCCTTTTATCAATCTATCTAATATCTACATAATTATCGTTTTTGGTGGCTTCAATTATAGCATTTTATACGAAATATTTACTACATATATTCTTTTCTTGCTTTATGATTAAACCCGCCCCCTGCCATCTTATTACTGCCAAAGATCCTAGCTCCGTCATCGATCGTTTCTCCATTCTTCAGCGTGCTCTATATATAGATAAATATAATTATTTTCTCATGGAGTCTCCTCATTTAGAAACACAAACCAAAAGCTAAAACGAAAATGGAAAATTAAAATTAGTTTTTATTAATTGTTGGAAAGTGTTAAGTATGCCACACATTTGCATACAGAAAACATTTTCTGATGACTAAATAGTAATGTCGAGCATGCCCAAAAATGCGCTTGTACCAAAGTTTCCGTCTCATATTTCGGACTGAAATATGCAAGATGCAGCATTTTTTTATGTATTCTTTACAAATTCAAACACCATATCAATTTTTTTTTTTAAAAATTGCACGAAATAATATGCAACTGGGACAGAAGAAATAATATCATAACTGATTTTAAAATACGTAAGATTATATGCGAAATACAAAATTTAGTACCAATGCATTTTTTTTCATTGCTGCATTAATGATTGGGTAAATTTTATTTCGATACTAAAATAAAACAACTCGTGTCATTTCAAGCAGTGCTTCCCAAACTTTTTCATGCAACGGCCTAAATCTGAAAAAAGTTATCCTTGTCCCCCCTGAAAAAAATAAACAATATACTGTGCGGCCACCGGAGAAGACCTGCAGCCCCTAGTTTGGAAAGCACTGATCTAAAGAACAAGTGTATAAAACGATATTGGCCTAATTAATCGAAAAAAAATGTTTATCAAATCTATAATTATTAAGATTTATTCAATTCATATTTTTTAAATCCATATCAGCTCCCAGTGTGAAGCATATGGCTTCTAAAATTGTCTAGATTTTTTTTTCTACGAGAACTGCTTATGACTTAGTCACTCAACCTCTCCTTAGTTCAATGAGGGTAGGTATATAAAGGATAAAGCTAGGGCAGGAACAGTGGTCAGCTCGGCGGTTTTCTTGGAAAAACCTATGCTTTCGAACAGAATCGACAAATTGAATGTAAAAATGCTCGTAATGGGAGTGGAACCCGTGAAGTACGCCACGAAAGCCAACGAGATTGACCAATGCACCACGGGCCCGGCAATAACAACTTACAGCAGCTGAAATTCATATTATATATCTGTAAATCTGTACAATAAATACATACATATGAGTATAATATATATATATATTTATCATATTATAATATATAAAGTTATACAAATATGAATGAAGAATTGTAGATAATATTACATTAATTAAAAGGTGTAAACTGTAAGTCCGCGCGTTCAACTGTTACCAACTGTTACTGCGACGAATTTTCTTGCAGTTTTCTATGCGATGAGTTTTTGGTGGGTACCTTTGTTCAATTATTGAACGCACGTTCATTTGTCAATGTAAGCGATTTTTTGTGTTAAATCTACGAACAGTAGTTTTTGGTGGACAATCGGACGTCGGACATTTTACAATTATTATTAATAGATGACGGCAGATGGCGATCATCTTGAATGACCCTCTCAGACGATGGTCGTATGATTTATGAGCGTTTACAGAAATGAAAATAGATTCTACCATTTATTAAGAAAAAAAATATGAATAACACAATAGCTACACCTAAAATACCATGTACACTTTGTACACTATTATACCCATTGAAAACGATATTTTGGCCTAAATAATGGAAACGAATTAAGGTTATTTTGCTTATTTTAAGTTTTGTTACATTATTTATGCCGTTTGAATGAGACTGATGGACAATGTACATAACTGGAATCAAGTGTGTAGTATGAATCCAATACTAAAACCAGTTGTGTTTAACTATTATTTATGCAATAATATAAGAGTGCGTTTTTATTTTCATTGCGTTACTGGAATCCACCTCCGGGATGCCAGGCATCTCTCGCTTGTTCACAATGTCACGAAGTTAGTAGAACCATGGTAGTACAAGACACATTGGTGTTACAAGTCAGAATGGCGACGGACGTGTAGCCTCGATTGCGTGAAATTGATCGGCGAATACCTAATTATCAAAGGCGCGCATTCTTGATCGAGAGGTCGTATTGTCGTTTCAAGAATGTACCACGGTAGGTGCTACGTCATGAATTTGAAATCAAAACTTAAGGACGCTAATAAGTTCGATTTTTGAAATTTTTGCACGATCTTAATGCGGAGAATACATGATCTTAAAGGAATGATTATTATTCAGTCGCTCAATTTCTCCTTTTCCGATAGTAAGGGAATAAAACGATGGCGTATGTCAGTACCAGTGGTTTGATATGATGCGGATTATATTTTAATACAATTGTCCATTGATCCAAAATTGAACGCAACGATCAGGATCATTTTTAATTGATTTCAACAATATACAATCCTTGAATAAAACAATATTGAAAGTCTTTGCACCCTTGCTCTTATTCAGTATTCCCCAAAGTTTGGTATTAGTACTGGCCACTGGGGACGGGGAAGAATTTGGCAGGGGCTCGGGCTACACCTGCATTATTTTGTTTATACACAAAAAGGGGAAAAATAATATTTTTATGAAAGAGTATGCAATGTATTTTTTAGCGGAAGGCACCCGGTATTCCGAAAATTTTAGAAAAGGTACATGGATTTAAAAAGTTTGGGAAACACTGCTTTAACTGAAGTTAAGTTTTTGGTGACGCTATAACATTTTGGCATTTCTAGACAATTTAATGGATAGTTGAATTCCTACACGACTGAAAAATATGATTCTTGCATACTAAAATGTTTTCATGACATAAATTGACATCAGCAGGTTAATATATAGTTGAATCCTTCACACTATATCATAAACATTAAGATATTTAAATGCGAATTACTTACTTTATTTGTATAACTCTACAGGAAATATTTCGATCAATACGTGAATTAACATAAACGCCTTCGTAAAGAAAGTTAATTGAATGAATTTATCCAGCGACATAATTAATAGAAAAAGGACACCGTTAGAAAGTTCAACAGCGATTCCGTGACAGTAAAGTTAATTTCGTTTATTCAAGTATATGTCATGTGTATTTGATCTAGTTCAAAACATTAAGCACTTATGTATTCATCACATTGTAATGATATTAGTGCATACTAGAAAGAGTAATAGGTTTGCCCCGGGTAAAACGTAAATTATAACTCGTGCCCTTCCTTGTCTAAGTTCATTAATTTTCTCTAGTTTCAACATTGAATCAGCTAAATTGAAAATCTCATCAAACAAAATATAGTTACTAAAAATTTCGATTTAAATTCCAATCCTAAGCAAATATATAATTATATAAATTGTTCATCGTCAAACTTTAATAACGTAGTTAAATACAATTCTAAAGACTTTAAAAACAGTTCTTTTCATCGCTTAGATTTGCCATCACATTTTAATGTTTCCGTCCTCATTTATGGAATTAAATATTTGTAGAAAATATCATATCCCATTTAAGAGGGCTGACTGGTAGCTTACTGTTTAAAAATAATATTGAACAGACTGTTGCTAGAGAGCATCGCTATATTTATTTATTTATGTACAGGGGTTTTTTTTTGAAAAAATAAGGTGCCGGAAGTCACTGCATGTCAAGATTTTTACCAAATAAAATAATATTTAAATATCATTCAAGTATCATAAAATTTCGTCTAATTGATTTTGACCCATTAAAAAAAATCTGTGAAAAAAGGTGCCGGAACGCCGTTCTGCCGCATTAAATGGGAAAAAACCCTGTTTATGTATACATATATGCAGGGCTTTTTTTTGAAAAAAAAGGTGTCGGAACTCACTTCATGTCAAGCTCTTTACTAAATAAAATTATATTCAAATATCATTTAAATGAAATTCAAAGCAGCTTTTCTTATGCCACAAAACGCAAAAAAAAAATTTTTTTTTTGATTTATTTTAGACATGTTATATCTAAAGTTGAAGCAACAATCAATAATCATATTTCTAATAAATACCGTGAAAAAAAGGTGCCGGAACGCCGTTCCATTGCGTTAAATGGGAAAAAGGCCATGTATATATATGTACATTGCAAAAATCACAAATTATCAGTTTATTGGTTTTGCAATGTGAAAAAAGATGTAAACATTGGGAGAAAAAATTACATAGTTTACAGATATGAGAGTGAAAAATAAACTACATTGAAAATTGGCAAAGAAGTCAACCGAGTGAGTTCCGAAAAAATCAACTATGATACATAAAAAATAGAACTCGTCTGAACTCACTCACGTCCATGTGAAATACGTGGATATCCGAAGCAATTCCGTTAAAAATCGGTGATTAAAGCTCTACTTTCGATGTTTCGGCGGAAGTTCATTTTAATATAAAATTAAAAATAACTTTGATTATTCAACGTATTGTGCTACTAACTATGACACGTGTTTCGCTTCTTTCAGAGGCATCTTCAGACTTGCTATCGCAAAGTTAAGTAATCACTTAAGCAAACTTTGCGATAGTAAGTCTGAAGATGCCTCTGAAAGAGGCGAAACACGTGTCATAGTTAGTAGCACAATACGTGGAATAATCAAAGGTAATTTAAATTTTATATTAATTAAAGCTCTTCCCAGTGGCATCCTCATTGGGACGTTGTAGAAGTCTTCCGATGAGGTTGTAAGGCAGAAGGATTAAAAGATTCGAATCTTTGTGTAAAAAGTTCAACAGTGTCTGGCTAGAAATTAAACCTGTTTTTAATATATGTATATAAAAAATAAATATCTTACATCTTATAGCATACATATGTTAACTGGTCTAAAACTAGATCATTATTTGGAAGCATTAACATACGTAATGGGTGTAATTAGCGCTGAAACAAATACAATACAGATCTCCATTTAAAACCAGCCTTAAAAAAATATTTACAATCGTAAAATCAAAATGTTTTAAAATGTGTTCTTACCAATAAGAAAGTGTGCCTGTGTTGACTTCCAAAATGCTGGTCACATAAAATAGACAAACCACACACACTCAATGCAGCTTAAATCCAAAAGAGAAAATTTTCCAGTACAAGTAGGTACGGTACACCCACAGATAGTATTCATAAACGTATTATTATTTAAAAATACAAACAAAACTTTCACACAACTTTTATAAAATGAACATCGTAAACAGAATGTTGTTTTAATTTATGGTTATTTAATTTTATAACGGTAGTTTAGTATTATTAATAAATGGAAACACTAAGATGTCATTCATCTACATTCCCGATGATATACAATTCTTGTTTATTCGAAATTTGAAATTATCTGACAGTTCGTTAAAAATTAACGCGTTGATTTATTATTCGGTATACAATTTTCACATCTTCACTACAATTTGCGCCTATCAGGCTGACAACTACACGCACACGAAACTATTATTCTATTTTTAAAAAAGATTCCATAGAAAGAGTAGAAAAAATATTATGTTACTAAAAAAAAAACTTCTATGGAAATGGTAAGAAGATTGAACACTTGACTGTGATTCGAATAAAACCGATCGAAGCATGCGCACAACGACGTGGAGCGACCGTTCCGGCACAAAGATACTTTCGTACTGAATTTCTGTTTACATTTTAAATCGCAGTTCGTGATGTTTTTCTTTGGGCGGATTCAAAATAAAACGCAGCGTACACTAGAATATGCTGGTTCGCTCGAAGAAATGTCCGCCGTTGGTATTTGGTCATATCGGAATTCTAACGGTTCCCTCGACCGAGATGGGTTTGTCTAGAAATTATTGGTGCGATAAAACACAATTATTATATCATATCACAGAGCACAGTGACTGGAAAATAGTAATCTGCTCACATAACCATTCGCAATATCATCTAAATACCAGCTGGTGTGGAATCACTAAATTCTGTTTTGTTTGTTTCATCATTCATCGTTGGATTCCGTAACGGATCGCCCGGGTTCAAGTCCCAGTACAAGCAATTTTTTTTTCCACCCTTCCGATCCTACAAACCTACGCAAAGCGAGAACGATTAACTAACCACTACTCCTGTCCTTTTTCTTGTATCTTTTCAACCCCTACTCTCTTTGAAAAAGAGAGGTCGAGCAACTGAATATCAAGCAGTCATAGTAGGAAAAATATGTTGTAATAAACTCTGCTAGGATTCCATATGCCCCACGTTGGGAGCGGACATGGATAAAAAATATGCAAATGGTGAGTGAAACCGGTCCTGATCATTATAAAATATAAGTGGTGGTGTTGCTTCCAAAAAATGTATTTTATTTTTTTAAATATAATGCCTTTCCACCAAGAATTGAGAGTTGACACTTTCAAAAAGTATCCACCACTACGCCGTTTATCATCCTCTTCACTTCTTTCTACTGGCGCTCAAATTTGACCAGATAGGAGCTCCAATTTTTGAAATCCGCGAAGAGTAGCCAGTTGACGTGCGAATTTTTTTCGCATCGGCTCGTAAATCAACGAAGCATCCCTAAAAATAGTAGAAGAGGCTCTAAGTTCCGAAAAGAAAAGCGGGGTATACTGATACACCTCTGTTTTTGGAACACCTTTTTTGAGAAGGGAATATTATATAATCATTAAAAGTTGATAAAATTGAAACAAACCCCAATGCAAAACAGTCGACAGGTGAAAGCATAAAACAAAACGATCTGATTTGTTTTGTTATTTTTCAAAAATATGCACGGTGCGTAAAAACGTTTAAATTTATCTTGAAAAAAAAGAACAAATTTAAAATACCATTTACGAAATTTAAAAACATTTTCTCATCTCTTTTTTACCCTCGCACATAATATTATCATTGTCTCACTCTGTCGCGCACGAATGTCATTACTTAAAATAAATGTTTGAAATCTGCATACATTAAAATAATAATATCATCACTTCACCTGCATAGCTTCCAGCTGTTTCAGATAACCCGCATACCTGACTTATTACCAGGTTTAACGGGTCATACTATTGGTGGAGTTTGTTTTATTCTGCTGTCTTTAAATAAGCTTGATAAATACCTGCTTACGATATTCAAGAAAACCACAAATTGAGTTGTGAACAGGGTTGCCAGATTTAAAAAAGTCTTTTCAAAGTTTTTAAAATCAATTTCGTTTTTTTAATAAAATAACAAGCTTAGAATATTCATTCTAATCGAATAACGATTTTTACTTTTTATTCCGCCCTCTATTAGGAACATGAATGACCACCATACTATATAAGTGTATAACATTATATTCAATAAATAAACACATTGTATAGTACTACTTCACGTATATTCTGATCAGGGCTAGTTTCGCTCACCGCGAGTATTGTCAACTGATTGTTTATTTTTTTACCATGTCCGCTCTCAACTTGGAGCATATGAACTCCTCACGGAGTATATCTCAACATGCTTTTTTTTCAACGAGAACTACTTGTTACTCAGTTGCTCAGCCTCACTTTTTCGAAGAGAGTAGGGGTGGAAAGGATACGAGGACTAGGGCAGGACTAGTGGTTGGCTAATCGTTGTCACTATGCGTGGCTCGTTGGGATCGGAAAGGTGTGAAAAGATTGAACAACAAGGGTTGTTTAATTTATCAGTTGAAAATGCTCACGATGAGCGAAAACGGTCTCGATCTTTGTTAAAGTATAGATGCTATTTATTTAAAATAATACCTTTCCACCGAGAAGTGATCGTTTCCACCTTTCCCGTGATATAATATTCTGCTGCCATACAATCTTGAGTATTTCTCGCAATATTCAGTTTTTCTCTTTCTACCTTAAAAACAAAATATTCTTCTACAAATTCACGAGGACTTTAAATAATAAACTGATATTTTTGTTTATTAATGTTTTCCACCGAGACATCTAATAAAATATTACAAAATATATTATTTTCTACACATCGGTATTTTCAGAGGCGGTGTGGGACTCGAGATTTTAGTAACGAACTCATTTAAATCCATCTGGCACCCCTGAGTAAGATTGTTTTGTGTGCAGATCTTGACATAACCGCAGATTTGATGCAGCAAGCATGAAACCAAGGAAATATTATTTAATACTCGTTTATTTTTTTTTACGAAAATAAATTTCACATTTTTTAAATTATGATAATTTAATTTGGATTACAGATACGTTTCCATTTTCAATGTCAATGCATAAATGAATGGACTATTTTTAAATAGGTTCAAACTAAAACATTCACTTTTTTGCAGATGTAGCTTCGAGATGTATTTTTTCTTGGCATGCAAGGGTGTTCAAACTGAAGTGATTCCAACCCTCCTATCGTAGTTATGTTATACGTATTTCAACTTAGGGTAAGCACGTCCTTCTGCTAAAAAGGTTGGGCATCACTGTTCTAAAATATTAATTCTTATATTATGAGACTTCAGCCAATACTATTATAATTACTTATAATTACATATTATTACTTTGACAAACTGTCTGATATACGACAGTAATTATAATTCTACAACCAGATTTAACATACAGCGCATGTAATAATTTATTATACCATAAAGTAACCAGTAGTTTAAATTTACAAATTTACAAATTTACAATTCAGATTCTAGTAAAAGTTAAAAATTCCAACGCCACCCAGCTGCCAGTAAAAAATGTTTGCGAAGAAAAAGGTTCTTTTGGTAGAATCATATATTTAAAAATAATGATTACAAGGTAATCGTTTTCGCTCGAAATAATGTTGCCACAGTAAAACAATTTCTGCGATTATTTTATCATGAAATAACATTATAAAATCGACTGGCTAAACATGATGATGTGTCTTCATACGTTATTTCTTAAATGAAATATCAAATGTATAATAATCTTTTACGAATAACCTAGCGTAGGTACTCTATGTTGTACCAAACACCACCCGTTATCACTTTGAACCCGTCTCTCATTGTGTATTTTAAATCTTCCCTGGAATCTGTAAGGTGGAACGAGTAATGAGTTTTTTTCTTCTAAAAATGAAGCCTTTTCACCAAGATTTACAATAATTACACCCTGAACATATTATACAATTTTATTCAATGATCAAGACCGGTTTCGCTGAGCTTATTTGAACCTTGCCTAACTCATTTGAGAAACTGGCACCAAGTGAATAAGAAATATTTCAATACTATACTGCCACATAGTATTGATAATAAACACATTAACCTTTAAACGCCCGTGATTTTTTTGAGAAATATCCGTGCGACCTGTAGCTCTTACAATAACAATTATATGTATGTATATCTTAAAGAAGTCAGCTTATGTGGGTGATATAAGATTGCTTATAATTTACGAACCAAGACCAGCACCACAACTTGAACGCTTTCTAATTCTCTAGGTAAAAAAATAAACGAATTCATTTTACCTACAGCTATCTTGAAAAAAGATTTGGTCACCCCAAATGATAAATTTCTAGGTATGGAAACAAAATCTGTAACCCCATTGAAATATTTTTTATGGTGTGAATAAAGCTGATTTATTACGGTCGACCGTATTTTACACAACGCATATCCCAAAAGTCAACCTTGTAACGCAGATGTTCATAAGTTTATAAAATTTAAAATATCTTTACTGTTACTTACTTGTTATTAATTTTGACATGGGCTTCGACTCTTTCAGATTCATCTTCGGACTTCGGACTATCGCAAAGGTTGCTGTAATAAAGAAGTCACGTCCTTTCCAGCATTTTTACTGGGCAGGGGCTCACTGTTTTATTATATATTGGTGCAAGCGAGGGATCAAAATATGTTCAAATTCAGGAAATGACGTCTATTTTTACATATAATTTACATTCAGATTGTAGATCTCAATTATTTTTTTATAAATTATTTAACAACGTCGGTAAATCCAACATTAATTGAATAAAATATTTATTAGACGTTGTAAAATTGTAGAAACTCGCAAAGAATGCATTATGCAAATTAAAATACAGTTTCCCTTGTTATCGAATATCAATCTCTGAACGGTCAATTAATTTCGACTTATCTTTTACATAAAGAATGAGTAATATCTACTTTACGTTTATGTAAACATAATATAAATATATAAACGTCTAAATAATTATGGTGTGTATAATATCAAGACGTCAGATATCCACTATATGCGAAAGAAAACATTAGGTGGGTGTATTTTGTTACTGACCTGAACTACAAATTCACTATAAAAAAGCAGGGTGGTGCGGTCGTTAGCAAAAACATGTCTCCGACTCAGTGACGGTGGTGACGGGGTGCTGGGGGGTGCAAAAGGAAGATTCAACTATTTTTCCGTACTACTGAAGAGAAACAGTTGGTATTGCGAACATCTGAATTGAAATTCCATGCTATAGAAGTGTTTTAAAATCCAATGAATAGGAAAGAACTCTTGCAAAAATGGTTGAATCTTCCCTTGCACCCCCCAACACCCCGTCACCAGCCGTCACTGCTCCGACTCCAACGTTGACCAAATACACGATTACGACACCGACTCCGACTAAAGAAACAATAATTTTGTCTCGTTTTTTTCCTACCTTTCCTTTTTATTTGGAAAAAAATTAATATCGGCCGATTCGACCAATAGTCAAATTTTACAAGTTTATATGCACAAATAAAAAGTTCAAGCTTTTCAAAAGTTTTTCACGACTACGACTCCGGTTCCGGCCAAAACACCGCGACGACTTCGACTTCCGCCAAAAAGCCTCGACTGTACGACTCCGACTCCACAGCTCTGTAAAAATGTAAAAATGTTATGTATGACAGTTTATGCATTTAAAAGACTAAGTTTAAATTTCCTGGTAAAATTAATTAAACCGTTAAGCCAGAAAAAAAGTTATATTTTGAAATCAAATCTGATTTATTCATTTGATAACTTGAACCCTGTTTTCGGGGTGGTCGTAAAGCAGTGATGCAATAATGAAAAAATCCGCGCCCCCCCTTAACTAAAAAAATCTTTTGTTTCGAAAATTTTAAAAGTGGATGTTGCATTGCTTGATGTCAGGTAGCTGACATGCAAACCGTTGCAATTATTTCCCTGCACGCGTGCCATGTGTTAAGTACCACACTAGTACTTATTGCCTTGTTGTATTATTAATAATATTCATTCTATTGCTTAATGTGCGTAAAGAACAAAGATTCAGAAAATAGCTGTTCAATTGTATTGGCGCGGTGTGCTAAATGAGTGACCACACGCAGGGTGTTAATAAAATATTATCAAGAATATCATAGATCTACATTGTTTAATTCATTATTATCTATTTACCAGGGCTGTGGAGTCGGTGAAAAAAAGTCCGTCTCCGACTCCAGCATTTACCAAAACCACGACTCCGACTCCGACGAGAAAAGTTCAATATCGTCACTTTTTTTTCCTAATTTTCCTATTTATGTGTATTCAATTAAACATCAACCTTATTAATGTGACCAAAAGCCAAATTGGACACATAAAATGTAAAAATAAAAAGTTTTCAAAATTTCCGACTCCGACTCCACAGCCCTGCTATCTCAAGCTTAGTGAAATTAGTCCAGCCTGTAGCCAAGTGACCAACATAGTTGTATTTGGCTGCGGTATTCACGGGCTCAAGTCCCAGTACGGTCAGATTCATTAATTGATTTTTGGATTTTTGTTCGAAGGCATAGATGGCTGTTACATTACTACCCGCTCATCTCATCCTATAATTAGGACGTAGCGAGGGCGATTAGTTAAGCCGTTAGTCCTGTGTATCACAATACAGTCAGATCACTGTCAAAACTTTGTGGAAAGGCATTATATTAAAAAATAATAAAAAAAGTTTTTTAGTTTCTCCACTTTTAATTTATGATGATCAGCACCGGTTTCGCAACTCACGATAATTTTCAAAAGATAAAATTTAAAAAAAAACCGAAAAAATGCTTGTGCTGAACGAAACTGGTCCTGATCTGAATGATTTTTATTATTTTTTCATACAGTCAGATGGTGCCAGATTTTGTGATGAAATATTTCAATGGGTAGATGGGAGATCAAAATACATATAGTCGTACGATATCATTCATTACGAAACAAAAATTATTATATGCAATAATATATATTTAATCCATAAAATTTTCATAAATAAATTAATATTTGGTGTGAACCAGTTTGACGTTCAATTAGAGCAGTTGCAAAAGCGTTGGATTTGAAATTCTAACAGGAAAGAAAGTAAATGTATACAGTACGTGAACATTAATTGGAAGTTCACAAATCGACAGAAAGGAGCAGAAGGACATGTTTAACGAAATCATAAGGAGTAATATAAAAAAAACAGATAACATATTATTTATTAAAAAATTTATTGATTGATTTGCTATATTATCTTTGTAAACACCCAGCTCCTTCGTGACTACCTTCGGATACCTTCTATCATTAGATGTATATAACAGTATTCGCAAATAACTGAAGTATGTTATTGCAGTTTTTCACTCGCGTAGATTAATAATAAATAATGAGAAACTGTTAATAAGTCCATTAAAGGAATATTCGATGCGTAGACGTTGATTATTTAGGTACTCGTTTTTTCCATTTTACTTGGTGCGTAAAGCATCGGAAAATAATTACAGATGTGGTGAAACTGCGAATTTTTGCATTTATACTATAGCAGAGATAGAGGATTTTTCTTGTTCTGTAGAGTCGTAAAACATTGTAATGAATCCAGACATTGATGTTTGGGGTGCGGTTCATTAGGAATCCTGGCTAAGCTGCGATTTTTTGACTAATTTTTCTTGAATTTTATGAAAAAACGAATCATGTGTCATTAGTATGGAATTTTACAAAATCATCACAGTTAATCAGGACAGAGTTATTGCTACCTTCATTGCATTCCTGCATAACACAGAGCTTATTTTTTGCTCCATGTTAGTCACATGCCCAGTGGCGGATTAAGCACTTGGGAGGCCACAAGCGCAATATAATTTTGTATGTCCTCTTTTTCGAATTTTAACAATGTACGGTATTCCTCGCAGTTCACTAGCAACAATTCAGAATGAGTACCTAGGTGACCTGCACACCGCACATTATGATTTATGAGTCATCGTCCATTCAATATTACTACCGTTAATTACTTTGTGTCAAAATGTTTTTCCGCCAGTAATCAGTAATATAAGTCAGGGCTGTGGAGTCGGTAAAAAAAAGTTCGACTCTACTACGACAACTAAAAAAAGTTTTATATTGCCACGTTTTTTTCCTAATTTTCTTATTTATGTATATTCAATTAAATATCAACCCTACTAATTCGGCCAAAAGCCAAATTTTACATATTATATGCAAAAATAAAAGGTTCAAACTTTTCAAAATTTCCGACTCCGTGTACGACTCCGGCCAAAACGCCGCGACGACTCCGACTCCGGCCAAAAAGCCCCGTATCCACAGCCTTGATATAAATATATGTTATTTTTGAGGCCCTTAAGATTTAGAGGCCCCAAGCGAACGAATCTTGCGCTTATGGGATAATCCGCCACTGCACATGTCACAAGGTAATACTGCTTAATCATCATTATAATCGTCTTCTCCATTTATTTTTTGATTTAATGACTTCAATTATTTCATTCTTATAGTCTTAATTGTCATCATAACGTAATATATAATATTATATTAAAGTATACGAAAGCACATACAATGTATATATGTATGTACGTAAGCCAAATATTTAAGAAGCATCAAACCCACTAACTCAGAATGTATCATGACACCGGGATTGAGAAACAATGAAAATAACCGAGATCGGAATTAAGAAATCGAAAATTCTTAAGTAAGAGGGCGTCCATATATGACGTCACGCTGAAGACATTAGTAGGGAATCTGATACAATATCATTGAATTGTGACAGCTGAGGGATTAAAATAGGCAAAATCGTGTGGTGTACTAAAAAGACAGCAAAAGATTTTATTTTGTAACATACAGTAGAACCTCGATTATCCGGACTAATTGGGGATGAAGATAGTCCGGATAAGGACAAATCCGGGTAATCGAAAAAATATATAATAAAAATACATAATTTACAGGAAAAGACAAGTATATTCAGTATAAATCATTTTTATTTCTTGAGATTAATAATAATATAGCTTTAATAATAAAAAAAATTATTGAAAAAATCAATTATTGATTTCTGCTTAAAGCTAGCTTTTCTTTTCGATGCTGCCAAATCACGAATACTTTTAAGACAAATAAGTTGTCTTGAATAGAACTCTTCTTGACTCTCAAACCACTTTATGGCGACATCTACACTGAAAAGCTTCAGAATGTGTAGGACCAATATCTCCCCCCTCACAAATCTATTCTACGTCTTCTTGACCTTGTTCCTCTGAGGTATCGAATTTGGACGATGTCTGACCCATATTTTACACAGGAATTATTGTAAGAACAAATGCAACGATCAAAATATTCAGACTGCATTCATCACATACGTAAACAGTGGACGCAATTTGCCACGCGCATATATGCAAATTTGTAATATTTTTGTTTATTTTGACCAAACCGGATAATCGAGGTTCTACTGTATATAATATTAAAATGTTCAGGCAATTTATCATCAATAAAATTAGCTAACAAGATAATCTTTTTTTATTGCGACTATTTATTTAAATTCACGTATTATGTACCTGACATTTTAAGTATTACTTTGTTACTAACATATTTATGGGTTAGTAGTTACTGGTTCTATACGAGCTGACCCTTATGATATGTTTTTATTTAGCGGTGATATTGTATATATCTGTTGACGGATTTATTTAGTCTTGCATGGCAACTATTTGCGCAAGATCATGTCAAGATTAATGATGTTATTTTAACGTCCAAAACACATTACGGACTTTTCAAGGAGGACCGCATTATTTATACAAATATAATCATTGTAGGTGTGTCGATTCTGTCATCCGAATAACAATTTATTAGTTCCATGTCATCACAACACATACTGTCAGCTTATTGCGAAAAGGTCATAACTTATAAAACACAGAAAATTACATTTAAATGCCAATTGGTTTTTTTTCCAAAAAATATATTTTTATTTTTTTGGCGATTCTTAAAAATCACCCAAAATAGCTACAAGTGATATTTGTTATGACACAGTAGTGAATAATATTTTTTAAACTTGCGAATTTTTAAAATTAAACTGAACATTTTATATTTATCTTTTTCAGGAATATTCGCTCACGATATTGTTCATATGTACTTCTTGTGAAGTGCTTCAGCAAAACATGTTTTTGCCGAGAACTGGCTGTAAATGGTGGATTTACGTATCTTTTGTACGGAATGTTTTCACTTTGAAAATTTAAAAAAAGAAATTTCACTTTAAAGGTAGAAAAATATAACATATTTTCCAGTACAGCCTCTACATATGTTCTGATAAAGAACAGGACCGGTTTCGCCTATTGCGAGAATTGTCAACTGATGAAGTACACCAGGGGTGGCCAAAGTACACATCTCTGATTCCTGTTTTATTTTGTGAGTGGATCGCCGGCAAAAATTTCAAAAAAAGTGGCCCGTATGGTAAAAGCTCGGCCACCCCTGGAGTACACAGTGAAACAAAGATATTTATATAACTATCCGATGAGCGTAACCGGTTCTGATCTTAATCAGAATATATGTGCAAGTGGTACGATAAAATGTGTTTTATGTATTGAAAAGAATTAGTACAATATAGGTCCAAAGATAGGATCAAAGATACCTTCACGATCGGCGCACTGGCCATCCCCGATGGTTAAGGTATCTTGACGAATCACCATATGTTTGCGAAACACTCGTTTACCATACCTTCCTCATCCAATCACTTATTATTGCTGTGTAATGACATCGCGTTTGCGAAATGTTTTCGGCCATATTTGGATTATAACATAAGGTTAATGTACTCAGATAATAATAAACGGCATAGCAATCTTGTTACGCAAGTCGATTTTCACAAATGTGTATGTAAACCGTACTTCGGCCCAGGGGTTGTCAAGCCACGGACGCGAGCAATCATAAATAATAGTCGTAAAATTAAATCTTGTATAATCGCCCGGTCCGTGGTGCGGTGGTCAACGTCGTTGGCTTCCGTTACGGAACGCCCGGCTTTGAGCAGATTTTTTAGTAGATATATCGATTATGATCGAAGCCAATGGGTGTTTGCTAAAAATCCCTTCCCACCTTTCCTATCCCAAAAAGAAGAAATACCTTTCCACTCATTTTCTATTCGAAAAAGAGTGCTTGAGCAACTGAGCCCCATGCTCCAAGTAGGGAGCGGACATGATAAAAAGCCAAAAAAGACATATATTCTGTCATATTATTTGTATGTACATATATATGATGTCAATAAACGCAAGAAATATTTTCTTTTTCGGGAACAATTAATGAAAATTTTATTTGTTAAAATATTTAAAAGATGTATAATCGTTGTACAATTCATATTTGGAACGTTAGACTGAATGTTCGTTGACCCCTGCTTTAGCCAATCAAATAAGTTTGTTGGTTAGTTACATATATATGTACTTACTATATTGGGCAAACAGATAATTACATATGAACCATTGGATCAAATTTATCACATTCCAATTGGATAACAGCTGTTTACATACAAAAAACTATCATAAAAAAATGGTAATTTTACTGTACTGAAAATGTAAGTGAGTTCTTTTTAGCCAAGCAAGCAATAAAATAATAACTAATTATCTCTGTGAAAAGAATGTATACAATAAAATGTTTAATCTCTATTTTTCCACATTTGAAATTCACACGAATGAGGTTATGTATATTATATTTTGCTATACATTTTCGCTACGAGTAACTGATGGATCATTTTAATATGGTGGTTCATAAATTGAATTTTTAATCGATTAATGGATGAATATTATGTTGAAATTCAGCTGACCCATCCGATTCTACAAACGAGATACAGGCGACTAGTTATCGACAATCAGTCCTATCTGATTCCCGTAAGACAACTTCTGTTGGATAACATCATTGAAAGAATTTAAGAACTGCACTGAGAATGGACGGAAAAGTAGAATATTAAAATTAATAGTTTGGAAAAATCGTCAAAAAATAAAGAGTGGAGGAAAAAATGATTCTAATAAATGAAACATTTTAAATCGATTCTGTTAATCTGGTAAAAATGATTATGTTTTTTTTATGTCTGCTAGAAACGTCCGCATCTCTAGAGCGTGTTTTCTCGATAATGAAACACATTTGATCGGATAACCGAAGCTGCATGCTAGAGTCTTCCGCACAAGCGTTATACTATACTGCAAATTATTCCTTGGCATAACGCGCAACAACTGTTATGAAAACATACATATATCAAGAATGGAAAAAGTTAAGTCCCAGCGTGAAGTACGACTTGTACAGGATAGAAATAAAATATTTTAAGCTTATCTTTTAACCAATTTTTGTTTCTTTTTTGTTCCGGATGAAACCACGGACCCACGGAGAAAATCAAAAGATATTTATACAGTGCTAATAATGAACGACCCATAGAGCATTCAGGTTATATAAATATTATAAATGATAAAAGAGAGAAAATACAAGTCATATACCATTTCATTTGATTATGTATTGCGTCAAAGTATGACTGTTAAATGGCATTCTAATCGCATTATACCGTCAAACGCCTCCTGACCTGTCAAAACGGAATGGGCGGGAAAACGTGCGAAATAATTATTGCCAACCAGTCGGTCAGTGCAGGCAACTGACTTACCGACCCACTTTTCAAAGATCGCGGCTAGTTAAGTCGATTCCGCGTTCCAATAATGGCTTTGACAAGTTTTGTTTTGCTTCACACTACTGCCCACGATGTTGTCGTACCTTGTGTTGTTTGCGTCTCGTGGATGACAAAGCCACACATAAACATGACCGGCAGCAGGTCGAATAACTGTGCAGCACACCTGATCATGACACACGGTGTACTTATTCCAGATTTACTCCTATGCACACAATTTTACGACAGGGATAGCAAAAATGTCAACAGCACTACATTTTAAAAGAACACACAGAGACTAGAAATGTGCGATAGCTCTTATGTATCATACTCTGAAATATTTGACACAATGACACAAACTTTACACTTAGTAAAATAACAAGACGTGTGGCGCATACAGTGTGATAGTGTCGTAAGTCTGAACTAGAAGGCACCCCACAAAAAAGGTATAAAGTACAATGTCATCGAATTGAGAAGAACATTGGTAAATAGGTCGCTGTGAAATTTTCATGTCTCAAAAGATAAATTCTTTCACTTCAACTGTCATTTTTGAGTAATGGTTTCGTCACTTTTAACCGCTTCAGTAACGAGCAAAATGGTCGCATGATCACATCTACCACCCGACATCTAAAAAATCAATTTTCAACAAGATTGACTGATGACAGAAGAACCATTTTTTTCCGGAGATAGTTTATAGAAGTCACTAGCTATGGAAAGAAAAATCATAAGAATTCTTAGATGAAGATTTTTTTATATATTTTGCAACATGTGCAACTTTATTGGCGGCGTCCGTACGAGGCGGCCACCACTGGCTTTACGGTACTGAAGTGGCTGGTGCTACTTCTTGGTTGAAAGGCGTTATTTAAATAAATTAAAAACATGAAATAGTAAAATTTCCACATATATTCCAATATGTATGTACATTCTGATCAAGACCGGGTTCGCTCATCGCGAACATTGTCAAACTGATGAAATATACATAACCAAACATGGTATTTAAGAAGAAAAAAAGCATAATCTTACATTATAATCATTTAAACACAAACATACATTTATATTATTGTTATTTTAACTCAACTTATGTTTAGTTATACCTAGGAATAACAAACAATTGGCTTAAGGAATGTATCAAGAATTTAAGTATAAGTAGGACTATATACTGTGGTATATTTTATGGTTGAATTCGTATTTTTTTGATCTATCGTTACAAAATATGTTCATACCTTGATCTCAAATAATATCGGTTCATTTGACTGTATTTCATAATCGGTGAAATCGGTCGTAAAAACTTTTATTTATTTAATGAATTATTAAGAACAAAGCGGTAAAACGATCATTCTTAGGCCCATTAAAATAGCAGACATCTTTTGATTTACAGTCAATTTTTGAAAACTATCAATAGTTCTCCTGCAACATGTAAATTTAAAACTGTATTTTACAAATATTTCAAGAGAAAATAGTTAAAATGGTAGTTCATTTTTTAAAACTAAAAATTTTTCAATTTTCCAATTTCAAGATATTATGTTGAATAAACAATCAACAATGCACAATTTTAGTGTAAGCTGCATGATGCAGTTTCATCCAGCCAACCTCTATTCTGATATTGGTGTCTATGGTTTCGAAAAAAATGATAGCTTTGTGAATCAAAACGCCATCAAGGAGAACTTTCCCTTGATCATAAATTAAACGAAACTTATTGTTTATGTTTACTCTTAAGCAGTGTTACTTAACCTTTTGAGTGAGCCGCACCTTTTGAATCTGAAAATGCAATAGTTACCTGCATTCCATTGAAAAATGTGTTTAAATTTTTTGTCAAAATATATTATATAATCATTTTTATATTGGTAGATTTTTATACCTTCCCGCACCCCCGGTTAAAAGTCGCTGCTCTAGAGGGATTAATTTTCTGCAAACTTAAGTGCGTTCAATTAATCATGCGCAGCTGCTCCTGAGACACTCCCAGTAAAGCCACTGTCGTGTAAAATTAACAAATATGAAAGCAGTGTTGGGTGGAGGAGGCCAAGTAAGATCGATCGAAAAGTTCAAGATTTTGCGTAATTTGGAATTCTTTTTTTCGGATTAACCAAACACCTAAGTATATTAAAAAGGTTTAATGATTAAATCCAACTTTTTTGTCAGTAAAATTTTCTAATAAAACAGCGAATTTAGAAAAAATAATTGGTGCATATATTATTAAGAATTTCGACTGAAGGCGATTGATGGAATTTCAATATTAAATGAGCTTAATTTTACATAAGTACGCATAGTGACAGCGATTAACTAATCACTAGTCCTGTCCTAGTCCTCATATCCTTTCCATCCCTATTCTCTTCGAAAAAGAGAGGTGGAGTAACTAAGTAACAAGCAGTTCTCGTAGAAAAAAAACATATGTTGAGATAAACTCCGTGAGAAGTCCATATGCTCCAAGTTGGGAGCGGACGTGGTTAAAAAAAAAATATGAAGTTCATTGATGCATTTGAAATGCCTGAAGATGCCGAAAGGCGAAACCCGGTTCGAGAGCGACAATAATCATGGAAAAGTACAAACGATTCAAATTTGTATATTTTATTATTTATGTAGGTAAAGATATTCGAACCTTTGTGGGAACCCTAGCTCTCTATTTGTAATCTTTTCCTGCAGTAGATTTGCTATTCTAGCATCGATATCATTTTAGTCCACTGGCAGCACTGTTTATGAAGAAAGTAACATAAAAAAACTACCGCTTGAAATAAATATTATTTTAATTCAACTAATTCAACACAAACTGCATTTCTTTGGTTGAGAATTTCGCTTAATGCCTCCAATATTAGGCACGGTCTGATAATCCTACATCGAACAATATTCCGGTATGATGCCTTCAATACCTCAAATTCGAACAAAAAGAGAAATACAAATTATTTGTAATTCATTTTAAATGTTTCAAAACGAAATATTGCACTCAGCTTATAGCCGGGCATATAGCCGAGTGGTCTATGCTCTTGGACGTTACTTAGTTCTAATCTCTTAACCAGGTGTTCACAAAAGTGTCCCGCGAGTGTTTTGTATAGTATAATTTTTTTCCATATGCCAAATAAAATGGATAAAAAAAAGAAACAGTGAACACAGGAGATCAAGAAGACATCCCAAGAAAGTTGGAGAGCACAATATTTTGATATCGAACAAAATAACTATGATACGGTAGGAAAATAACAATGTACTTTAGCTCTACATAAATTATTTTATATATTTGTTGATAGCTATTTCGGCTTTCGCCTTCGTGAGAACTATTCTAGAATAGTTCTGTTATAATATAGAATAGTTCTGACGAAGGCGTAAGCCGAAATAGCTATCAACAAATATATGTATAAAATAATTTATGTAGAACTAAAATCCATTGTTATTTTCCTACCGTATTATAATGGAGTTCTACAAAGTAAATGCCTACTCAATCAATAAAATAACTATGGTTTATGTCTCATTTGCAAATAAATATATTCGTTGTGAGAGATTAAAACATAAAAAGACACTATCATACAAACCACGTCAGTTATTATTATGGTATAATTTTGGATAATCGAGTGGTATAATTTGAGTTTTATTATCTATTTGAGTAACACACATCATAACATTACCTCTTTCCCATGTCCAAGATCCCTTTATAAATAAGTAAAAGCTCGCCGGGGCTTGAACCCACCTGATCGCTAGGGAAAAGCTCTTGCCACTAAACCAGTGGCTCTCATTTGCGGCCATCAACAGCTTTATAGTAAATATTGATATTAAAAAAACTTTCGTTTTTCAATTTGCTAACAAAGACTAACAATGAAATATTTCTTGTGCATATAATATTAATAGTAAATTTTCAAAACATTCAGGTCAATTTGAAAAAACTCAATTATAACAGTCTCAAAACAAAGATTTGGTGTGGCCACCAGACATTTCTGTAGGACCGCTTATGTTTACGATGCGGCCACAGTGAATTCTTTTCACACAGTGAATTTTCCATGAGAACCACTGCACTAGACCACACAGTCTAACATAATAAAACATACGATTGTAGTGATCATAAAACATAAATATAATATACCCATCGTTATGATTATTTAGTTAATCGGTTTTGCAAATGTATTGAAAAAAACATCTTTTGCAATACGTCTTATAGCATCGTTTCTCTAAATTCACTCTTCCACGCGGAGTTTTACGATGCACAAAGTATTTTTTTCACAATATTGTAACACTTCTGGTTAGCATCACGTTTGGCGGATATTATAACATGTTATGCACTTTGGGAAAGTATTTTATTCGTTTACCTTACTTCGAAAGACAAAACTTTCGCATTTAGCGAATGTTAAATAAAAGTTTTGGTAACAACGCTGTGTCAATTTTCGTAGAATTTCATTAGTCTTCGTTTGGTATTTTTTTAATACTTACGTATTATAGCAACAGAACAAAGCGAAACGTTTCTCTAATGATGAGTTTTTGGCTGACATATTATTTACGAAGTTTTTTTCTGTTGAGCTCTGTTTTTCGATCTTCCTCAAGCAGCCAAAAATCACAACAAAATGGCCGTGCTGCGATGATTTTTGTGATAATACTGGCCTGTTAATCTACAGAAAAACTGGCCAGTTAGAAAGATGTAATTTTTAAATGACGTTTTCCTTGCAACGTATAAACTATATTTTGCATATGGCAAGCAGTGGTTATCACTGAAAGATTTTTTTCGTCAAAATGTTACTGCGTCATTCAATATCTTTTTTGCCCTTTTCTACTTCCAATGTGGAGCATAATTTGAAAAATCAGGATAAGTCTAGGGAAGGATCAGCGTCTAAACCAAGGCTCGTCAACCTTTTTATGCCTACCGCCCGCTTGTGCTTGTTTTACATGGTAAAATTTCCTTACTGCCCACTAACATCGCTATATTTCAATCCAGTATATGGGGGAAGAAAATTCTTGAAGGAATTTAGGAGATTTGAAAAAAACAAGCTTTAAAACCAACATTGTATACAACAAAAGAAGAGTGAGTATACAAAGATTGAAAAAAAACAAGAAATTTTAAAAATTAAATTCAAAAATTAATGATACCTTATTGAGAAATTGTGAAGCAAAATTTTGGGGTAAAAGCAAAAATCGCTCACCGCCTACTAGTACAGACGAGGTTGACGACCCGTAGTCTAAACGCTCTTGCTTGGTCCCATTTTTATAATCGAAGGGAATTAAGACGAATGAAAAATCAATTGATCCAACAGTTCATAGTCATAGTTCGAGAAAATAACCACCGAAAACTAAACCAATGATGCCTACCCATGCTTTGAATGAACCCTCGCTGATCAAATATTAACATAAAATATTAAATTAAATAATGATATTAGTAATGAGCAACCATTACAAAGCTAGTTATATGTAAATGTCTGTAATAATCATGGATGTGGGATGAAATTTATTCGAAAAACAGTAATTATCTTGATTTATGTATTGTAATAGGATCGATTCGATTACGATTACTAGGTCAAACGTTGTGTTATTTGTTCATTAAATACAGTTACGGAAAGTAAATAGTCATTATTATATTATAGTTGGGCTGACCATATATTCTTCGATTCAAGCCATGCATTTAGAGGGAGTATTTTATTTGGAGAATTTTTATTTTAAAAATAATCCCACGTAAGTGTTTTTTTTAACTAAGTTTTACCAAAAAACGTATGATTGGTGGTACGGTGGGAAAAAAACAGTACTTTTGTCATATCTGAAATGTTGAAAAATAAATTTGAATAATTAATGCTCATTTTATTTAGAAGAACTGCAACGGCTGGCTGAAAAAAAAATAATGACATACATTAAAAACGACAATCACACATGAACTAATCCAGGGGTGGGGAACCTTCGCATATTGGAAAGCCGAATTCATTTATTTTTAATTTCACAATTTTCCACAATCCGCATAAGTTTATCTTCCATCCGATAATTAGTGAATCAGTTTTACAAGCTATCTTTGTGTGATATGAAATTCGAAATATCCGGCGCATTGGTAAATTGATTCGGAACGGGTCTTCAACCTAGTCCGTACCACCCACTAGTGGGCGATAAAGGCTCCCGTGGTGGGCGTAGTTTGATTTTACCCCAAGATCGTTAACAATCATGACAAAACAAAGAAGTTGTCTGAAAATAACTGAAAGAGAAAACCTTCCCCCGTTTGTTTTTACCGAAAATTGAACCAGATATAAAATATTTAGTCTCACAACATGAGGCTCATGAATTACTTAACTTGACCTTTTTTTTTTCTTTCAATATTTATACATATGTATACGCACTATTTTTTTTTTGCAATACCAAAGTGTTGGTTATAAAAACTTATTTCTTTCAAATCTCCTAAACTTGTTCACCCAAAACTGGTCTGAAAAATAGCGATGCTGGTGGACGGTAAGGAAATTTTACCATGACAAATATGCAAAAGTGGACGGTAGGTATGAAAAGGTTGACGACCCCTGCTTTAACGTTTTGAGTACCTACTATTTCCGCTAGTAATTATGTATTTTCCTGCAAAATAATAATGAATAGCCTAGTAAACAATTTAACAATTGCCCCGCAAGCGCATCTCGCATGTCGCTAGAATGGTTTTCCCACGCTGTTGATGGCAGCCTTGACACTCATTGGATCTTCGTTTTGTTAAATGATACCTAGCTGTTAGCAATGCGTAAACAAATATCAATTACTTGCGCATAGTTTGCATATTTCTAACGGACTTAAAACGATAATATAAACCGCAAATAGAATATCGATGGCTTAAAGAGTAATGTTGTTAACTCCACTTCTGGCTGAAAATGACTTAAAGACAAATTTTCCTTGAAAATGTTTTCTGGGGTTCCTTTCCTGTAGTAAAATAAATTGAAAAACATATTTACTAGTGATCTCTTTCAAGGTGTTAACTGTCAATAATTGGCGGAAAGGCATTAAATGCAAAAAAATAATAAAAACATTTTTGTACTTATTCCACAATTAATTTATTAAGATCAGGACCGGTTACGCTTATCGCGTGCAGAAATGATTAGTGTCACAGGTTACTTACCTGATATTTCATTAAGAGGTTCGAATCTAGAAAAAAGTTGACAACCAGTGACAAAGAGGATTTACAAGGAGCGTCACTCCCTTTGTCTACTTCCGTCCGTGATATTTACTCAACATCGATAAAAAATAATAAATATTGTTGTGGCAATAAATATATGCTCTTTTTTACAATAATTTTGCAGACTGTATGTTATTATTTCAGCCGATCGCGGTACAGTATAATTGGTTTGGCAGGATATCTTTGATTGTAAGATTGTTATTTTCGTTTTATTTTTAAAATGGCGACCGGAATGCGGCTGAATATGTATAATATTAAAGCAATATAAATCAACGAGAAGTAATAATGCGGCCTTCAAAGAAACAAAAATCGTAAAATTGTATTTTTTTACAGTGGTGTACCACATTGTTAAAAGTAATTCCAAAGTTTGCACAATTTTATAAGTAATGAATTATTTTAAGTTTTATCTTTTGAAAATACACTGAAATTCATTCGTGAAAACTTCCATGGTAAAAATATGCAGGAATGAATATTATAATAACGGTAAAAAAAAAGTAAAATATATGTTTTTCTTTCCTCGTGAATTAGACAAAGGCGAGAAGCGAAATGCTGTCAACTTAATACTGTGTTTTCCCCCCTTTAATTTAATGCAGTTATAGCAAGTACACCTCATCCTCTTTTTGGGCGGTGTTAAAATAAAACAATAAAAATATTTAAAAATATCTTATAGTTTGTTTTTGCTTCAAAAAGAAAATACATTGAAACCTCGATTCTATGTCTTTCAAGGGCGCGTATAAAACAAACGATTTATGCGGGAAACGATGAATGCGGGAATGTTTTAAATATTAACTAAATGCCTGGACTATAGAAAATGAAAGCACCACGCGGGAAAACGTATAATGCGAGAACGTTAGATCGGGGTTCTACTGTATACTGAAAAATAGCACTAAATATAGACGTTTATTATCAAGTAGTGATAACTTATGAATATATTTCTATTTGAGATTTATTACTATAAATTCGAGTTAACTTTTGAGTTCAAGAATTTCGTATTTTGAGTTGATTTTAAGTTATGGAACACATCTACCGTGTTTGTACCGGAGAAGAGCCGTGTCACCGCCAACCGAATCTCCATCATGTCTACAATTATTCTTATTTGGCCTTGGCACTGTAAAAAAAGGTTTTGGTCTTTTTAAGAACTTGCCCCGACTTGTAACATTTCATTAACGTCGAACGAAAACCTTTGATTTCTTATGACAAATGACTATATTCACTGCTGAAATGTCATTAAATGAACTAAGATAAAATAAGTAAATATCAAGGAACTCCAATATGTTAATAGCACAGATATTTTTTAAATTCAGTCTTGTTTGATTAGTTTAGTATAACCATTCATGTGCACGCCATTGCATAGTCGACAGGTAAAGACAAGCTGGTTATTAATGAGTGAGTAGCCTTGCTCTAAATTAATTATAATTAAAGAGTTGTACAAAAAACTATTCGAATTTTATTTTGGATGATAACAAGATTTCTACTGCTTGCAAAGTGAACATCGGGCATATCAATGGGACTAGAATTACTTTCACTTATCATTGGAAAATGTAATTAAATTGTGATTCCTGTATTATGTCCAGGATAATGTATACTTTTCAGATGGTATCTTTCGCGTGGTCCTGTTCGTGTCCTGCAAGCTATGCAAAAATTTGATACCACCTGCTCTGCTAGTCGTGTATTTTCGCAGTTCAAGAACCTGTGAAGGTCCTCCCACCTGCCCGATACACGTATTCCTTCTACTTTCATTGTATAGTGATTCTCGCTATCAACCAGTGGTGGATTACCCCATAAGCACAAGTCTTAAAAATAATTTATATATAGCCCACATATTTTTTTTTGAAAATTGAAAAATATTTGATGTAGATTATTATATAATGATGCCACATCGAAAAATGCATTTTCAATGCTAGTTATATTGAATGACCGATGATACATAAATCGTTAAGTGCGGTGTTCGGTTGTTTTTGGTCTGCGGCCACCAAAGGGTTAGACTGCGGCCACCGACAGCTTCATAGAAAAGATTAAATAGTTTAAAAAAATGTGGTTTTACAAGTTAATTTGTCAACAAAGATTCTTAAAATGGAATATTTCGGATGCAAGAGTAAATTGAAAAACATGTTTAGGTTCATTTGACATACCTCAAACACAACAGACTCAAAACAAAAATTTTGTGGGGCCACCAGAAATTTTCATTGGACCGCTTATCTTTACGATGCGGCCACAGTGAAATTTTCCGTGAGAACCACTGTTCTAGGTACACATTCTGAATTGCTTCAAGTGAACAGCGGGGAATATCTTCATTGTTCAAACTATACTCTCGTTCACATACGACAGCAAATAAATTAAAATTTTGAGAATCGACCAACAATGAAATCATCATGGAATACCATATTAATTTATGAAATTTTGTGATGCTTCGTTATCAAATTATATTGCGCCTTGGGCCTCCCAAGTGCTTAATCCGCCATTTATGTATATCTGCAGTTTCATTTGTCGACGGTTCATAAAATAAATAAAATAAAATTGCCATGAAGATTATTAAAACTATTTGTATTTTATGAATAACCATTTTTTTCTGTGCAAGAACTTTAAATAGTTAATGAGATACGTAATCGTCTTATAATAGTTTAAATTCTGTGTAAATGCACCAATTATTATTGAATTTTCTGGCCTCAAAATTATCGCCATGTGTGTTGATTTATTAAGCATAAGCGCATATAAATGGCAAAAGACACCGATTTTTTTTAAAAAATTGCTTTAATAGAATTTCAAAGCTACGTGACGAAATAAAAGCAACAAATAAATTTATGTATCGAGAACTAAATTGAGAAAAAGAGATTTGACAATATTAAGCATTTTCTTTGCGTCAATGGTAGAGCAAGCGTTTAAATATACATACATATGTACATCGCTTCAGAACGCCACTGGTGTTTTATCTATTATATAGGTTGACCAGAGGTTTTTGCATGTGCCCATACTAAATCAATAATTACCGAAAAATCACGATTGAATAAATTGCTCTCACGGGTCTATATACAAATGTTTAATATGACCAATAATTCGCGGAAAATTCAATCCAAACAAATGCGTGGCATCATTTCAATCATCGTGGGGTGGGTGGTGGGGGAGGGGGTGTACGCCAGAAAGTTTCGCAGAAGTGTACTCGAGAAATTTGTAAAAAATCGAAATCAATTTTTGGGGGGAAGGGGGTTGTTTGACGGGGTGGGGTTTGGGAGCGTATGGGGGGGTATGCCAAAAACCTTCGAAGAAGTGAACTCAAAAAATTCTTAAAGTTTAAAAAAAAAAATTGGGGGGGGAGGTTGGGGGGAGGGGTTGGTATGCCAGAAACCATCGCGAGGGTGCACTCAATAAATTTGTAAAGTTTCACATCGATCGGTCGAGCGGTTTAGTAGTCCATAGCGGACATACATACAGACATTCATTTTTATATATATAGATAGATAGATAGATAATTTAAAATACCATCCATAAAGTAAAAAATAAAAACTTTGTAATAAAAACCTATCCGTTACCTAATAGCACAAATGGTAATATTTTTGAAACGGCAATAAATAAAATAAAAAATAATATTCCGATAAGATTTGGATTTATTTCGACATTTAAAACTATGTCGCGGGGACGGGGTTAAGAACCCCTCATCTAACATATCGTTTTTTTCAAACATGAATAGAATGGGAAAAAAATATTATTACAAAATACAACAGTAGACTTGTTATTTTAAAATAAAAAAATCAACCATACTGATTGATGATGTTGCTGATTTTTCCATTTTGTATTTAATTATAATCGCTGTAACACTTACAGTTTGTACTTAAATTACGTGATTTGAATTGGTTTGCTGGCATCATCGGTTGAGAGTTGAGTAATCATGAATGATGGTGGAATGGCATGTAAGGAAATGCTGATTTGCAATTAACTCTAACTGAACCACGGCGACACAAACGAAACTTAATAAAGTATGTTGTAGTATGTATTTGCAATATTTTCGATGGCAAAAGTGTAATTTAGAAAAATATTAATTAAAAATCGATCAAGACATAGAAAGGTCTTCAAAATGCGATAGCGGGAATTAGCTTGCTCTTAAGGCATTTAATGCATAGTTAATATCGCTAACTCCTCAATACACCTAAGCCTTTTTTGTGTAGTAGAGGCGTTCCGAGGAAAATCGCACAAAAAAGGCTATGACTTGTGCAAGGACGCATGTGTCAAGGTCACATTTTAATAAACAGCTGAAACACTGGTTTTTGGAACACACGTACAGTATGTGAACAACGCGCTGTTAATTACGTTGGGACACCTGTGCGTTTATGTTGTCCTAAAAATAAAATAAAAAAAAATAACTTTGAAATCGCACAAAAAAAAATTACACAAAAAGAGGTTTGAGTGTATAATATTTTTTCCATTCCAGCATCCTCAATAGATTTGAGGAATTGATCAATATCATGGGATTTGCGTATTAATTAGCATGGTAAAACAAAATATCGACAAATACATTACATTATGACATGTTACAAACTTTAACTGAGGCACGTATTCCAATAAATACGGATTTTGAAATAAGGATCATTAAAAAATACTAAAACCTTATTTTCCAACCACGTTTTACAATGTCGAGCAGGAATCGACATATGAGTTCTAGGAGTTCAATTATACCAGTGTCCACAGGTCCAAAACACAGGTCCAGCATTGAATATGTTAATGGCACTCCTTAAAATGATTTCCACATGGGGTCAGTGGTAAAATCGTTCCCTGTCTGTAGAGCTAATTAGATCAACAATTATATCACAATGTTTCTCGTAGATTCGAAGCTATTGTAAACAAAGTTATCAAATTTTTCGTAGTCCCTAAAAGAACCCTAAAATAAATAGAAAGAAAAAACGTTAATATTAAGAGATATGTTGTTTCCTAATGACCGGATTCACAGTACATATTTTTTGAAGTGATTGAGTCACTCTTTCGCCTAAATGGAAAAAAAATACAATAGTTGCCGGCCAATTAAAGCTTTGTCAAAATCAGGCATAGTGAGAAAATAAACGACTCGCAAATAATCACTAACCCGCGAGTCATTTGGTTGGTCAGTGATATGTCATGAATGAAGTAGTATTTGCACATAAACTACTCACTAAACATTTCAATACTATATAGTGTTTATATGCATTAAAAATAATGGTTAGTTATACTTTTATATTATTTCATCTGAACCTACGAGCTAGAAAAGTGACCCTTGAATAACTATGTCTGTGTATGGTTGGCAATTATTGGTGATTACTTCTTTGAGTACCTAATCAAAATTCAGTCAAATGAATACTTGAATCCGATATTCAATTGATTTGAAGAATGCGGGGCCGATATTTGATATTTCAAAATTTTAATGAACTCAGCAATCAAATAACAGGTACAATCAATAATTTTAAGCAGTAAGACATTTATTACAATACCTATAATGATGAATTGCTTGTTTGGATTTTGTAAATTATTACTATTAAAGTTACATAATCACCTATCATTGAAAGATAAAATTTCCGATCTCAACTGACTAATTGAAAGGTGTTTTTTTTCCAGGATAATTTCTGTCTTTGCTTGTCATTTTTTCAACCATGTCCGCTCCCAACTTGGAGCATATGGACTCCTCACGTAGTTTATATCAACGTATGTTTTTCTATACTACTCAGTTGCTCAACCTCTGAGCAGAATCGATTTATCGACTGAAACAATTTGCTCGAACCGGGAATCGAGCACGGATGGTCAGACATAGTAGCCAACGAAATTAACCACTGTACCACGCACCGGTTGATTGTCAGACATACGTTTTAAGCAGTTGCTTAACAAAAAATGTGTATTTGATACCCATCGTTTCTAATAATTAAATCTCTTTTAAATATGTATAAGAAATTCTGGGCTTGGATGTAAGTTATGCCTTCTTTATACATTTAGAGATAGAATACAATTATAACAGTAATACACTTATCGGGCGCAGTGCGGCGGTTTTGTTGATATTCCAGGATAAATTCACACCAATACAATGAATGACACGCGTGCAGTTGTGTTATATACAGTGGCTGCTTGTGGATGAGATATCTGGGGATGCTGCGGGTGATTTTGTGACATTTCTTTCCATGGGTAACTCACTTTATAATTAGAAACAAATTCGAAAAAATAAAACTATCACCCGTACGGACTCAACACTGCTGGAGAGTACAGCACCAAACAAAGCTTGGGTCTGAAAACTCCTCTCTCCGCGCCTCTCCTTTGTCCACTCGAGCATATACATACCATCGGAACGGTACTGCACAAAATCATAAAGATGCACCACTTTCTGATATTAGCACCGCGGTGTATGGTAATTATTGGATTTATCACGTATATTTATATCTGTAAGTTTGATAACATAAACGCGGTAAAAAGAGAGGCTCTTTCACGTGACGCGTCGTGACAATGACACACGCACACTCACTCAATGACGTATGATATACGCAGTTCGATCCTGTCGAGCGTTCGTTTGAGTTAGATTATTCGGTCATTCGCTGATGATTTTTATGTTTTCCCCATTCGAATTGACCATCTTTGTAAGAAGATTGCCAACCACAGGAGTTTAGAAGAAATAATGATAATTTCCTATCGAAAAAACAATATTTACATTTACTTTCATAGCTATGTAAGTGCCAATTTTCTTTAGTTAATTGCGGATATCAATTAATTGTTAATAGTATCATTATCAAAGAATGTTCATAATAATCAAGCTAAAAAGTCGTATCATAATTATAATATGATTATTACTAATTACTAACCGGAAAATAATTTCGTATAATTTATAGATGAAAAATGTTTGAATATACATACTAGCATTCTATTTTACTATTTAAATATAACTTCCAGCTAACTGTACTTATGTAAAAAGTGATTTATTTAATAGAGAAAGTAAAGGTAGCTGGAAAAGCGAAAATTCTAAGGTTCCATTGATAAGCACGAAAATAAGGTTCATTAATGAAGCAATATATTTCCTAAATAAAAACGTTGAATATTGCAGTGGGTGTACATATATATTTATGGTGTAGTTCAGTGGTGCACAGCCTGCGGCCCGCATTGAAATTTCTTGCGGCCCAATATAACAAATATCAATCAACTTTTTTCTTCGGAACTTTTTGCGGGTGATTTTCAATTTTATATACGCTAGAAATATCGATAGTTTACAGATTTTTACCCATGCGCCCACCGAACTATCTGAGAATTGATTATCTGGCCCTTTTCCGAAAAAGGTTGATTTTTACTGGTGTAATGTCTTCTACATATATATTTCTAAGATTTCGTAGAAATATATATGCAGTTTTAAAAAGTCGAAAAAGTATGATTGAGCAACTGAGTAACAAGCAGTTCTCGTAGAAAAATATTTATTGAGGTAAACTCCGTGAGTAGTCCATATGCTCCACGTTGGGAGTGGACATGGTCATATATTCCCGTCTTGGTTGATATTAAAAACATTGTTAACTTCCTGTGGTTAATAAATACCATACAATATTCCCAAGGGTCTTTTAATAATACTAAGAATATTTTCAATCCATGAAGAATTGTTAGGCAATTATAATCGAATAACTAAAAATCAGTAGCCCGTGACATATGCGAGGCAAAATGTCATTTTGACGCTAAAAAATCTTTAGTCATTTCCCGTATTCTCATTGTCTCTCATTCTCATTCTCGTGTCTCATTTATGACTCGATTGAAATTCTTATTAATATTTTAAATTAGTCACTTATGCTGTTTTTAGCAAAACTATTTTCGCATTATTAGGAAGTGGCCAGAAAAATTGCAGAATGAAGCATGTAAATGTCTATATTGTGCGAAAATCAAATCGAGTTATACAGTTACCAATTAATATAATATATTTTTACAATGTAGAATAGTTTTTTTAAAAATAAATATTTTCACAAAAGACTCAGGATTTAAAGGAAGTGAGGCCCTATAACCTTTATGTAACGAGAAGAGGAAAACGTAATACACTCTTTTTGTGCGATTCAAATATATTTTTGGGACTTTATAAGCGTACGTATGTAATAACGTAATAAGCAGCACTTTGTTCACATACTGTACGTAAAAAATCCAGTGTTTTAACTGGTAATTACAATGTGACCGTGACACATGGGTCCGTCCTATATTAAGTCATATCTTTTTTTGTGCAATTTTCCGCGGAACGCATTATTGCCCGCACAAAAAAGGTTTATGTGTCAAACACGCATTTTTTTTTATATAAAACGGTCGTAGTAAGAATTCAGTAAAAAAAATAGCCTCTTAATATAATATTCATGCATATATGTATATGTAAATTATTTTCAGTATTCCTCAAAAATGTGCAAATATGTATGTATACACCTAAACCTCTTTACGTACGGTAGATGTGTTCCATAGAAAATCGCACAAAAAAAGCTATGACTTGATATGGGAACATAGCTTGTACAAGGACACACGTGCTAAGGTCACATTGTGATAAACTATGTCGGAGTCGGACTTTTAGTAAATGCTGAAGTCGGAGTTGGAGTCGTAGTCGTACTTTTTTACGCCTCCACAGCCCTGCTTTACACTTCAGATCTTATCTCACATTTGAAATCGAATCGATCACATGCGAAATGCTTATCAGCCGAATGTGTCCTTTCCAGCCAGATCTCCAAATTACAATTAATACTAATTATTTAATAATTTTTATGCAACTTTTTTATTATGACTATTTATTTAATTAAATAACTATTGCATTATTTTGCATTTATTCTTTCATTGGAATGCCCTTATATAAAATACATGTGAAATTACCAACGGTTATAACTTACTTTAAAAAATAAAAATCTCGAGTAATATTTGCGACATTTTCTTGCCTTAATTAGGGTCTCCAAAATTATATTGCACCTGTGCGTGATTATTCTGCCATAACCTCCATCAATTTATTTGTTTGATGGAAGAGTTCAAACTAATGATCATTTTAAAACTCCGTTTCACTGTACTCCGTGACTGGACAAAAATATAATAGATTCGTTTTCAGTATGGTTTCTTTAAATTGATTCCCGAAAACTCTCGTTTAAAATAATTGAATATTATATTAAATATTATACCTACATATATAATTTTATATAGATAAGTATATTAATATTATCAAAATGCCGTACGGCATCTAGCGGCAAACTTGAGTAAGATTCTGTAATAGCTGGCAGCTGCTAAATCATTACTCTACTCAACTCACGTCTTATGGGAAATTTACGACATATTAAACTGGTATTTAGACGCAAATATTGAAACAGAGTTGATAAATAAAAACCGAAATTCTTAATATTAAATTCAATTCTTACAATCACAATAATTCAATAAATTCTAAATAAAAAAGATATTAGATGCAAACGGTTAGAGTAGAAATCTGCTGTAGGAAATCCGTGTTGCCAAACCTACTCAACAGATAGCGCCACATATTCCGCCACTTGTAGCAATGTCCAAAATGGCCGATGTCACTTTAGACAAGTGCTCAGGGCGGGGATGTTCTCGCGATCTCTTTTCGATTCCGTGTTCCTAATATTTCACCGCTTGAAATAACGTGTTTGTGACAATCTGAATACAAAACTGGAACAGTTCCACCATTGTACTGACACTGCGAAAAGTTTTATTCGAAAATTATGTTCCGAAGTGTGGTGTTTATGATTTCAAGCAAGGACACTGAGATGTAAAATGTGTACAGTGTCTCCTAACTAAATGAAGGTAAACAAATATTTTAATTACTATTCGGCTGACACTAAACATAAAATATTACACCCACAGGATAACATATATGTCTTTTGTTGTTAATAATTAATTTTATCATCTTAAGTTTTAGTTTTTCTTTTAAGTAAAAAGAGATTCGTTTACGGAGCTTTTGACGAGAAAATCGATTATTTTCCTCTTATTATCTGTTATATATTATTGCGTGCATAAAACATTCGCGCCAATTTAATATATATTCAAAATTTTTCAATCTATCGGTGGAAACGGAAGATGTTTAGAATATTATTTCAAAAATTGATGTCTGAAATCACATGTCTGTGGAAATACAATTTGACAACGGGTCGCGTTAACAGTGGATGTTCTTATCAAATTTGATACTGGAGTACGGTTGTCCCGCTCGCACCCTTTATAACATCGGGACCCTTTTCAATAACGTAATGTTTGTCCCTTTTTATAGAGTTGATTTATATGGTGCGTGTTGAAATCGGTAAATAAATAAATACCTTTTGGAATTCCGGCTTACATAACGACCCCATTAAGTTAAATCTCATCCGAGGGATCAATTTGTAAGGGATTCCAATAAGATTCTTACTATCAAGTAAAATTATTCAATTAGACATCAAATATTTATTCATCGAAATAATTCACTTTCACGCGGCAAATATTATGTTTCGACATAAATTAATTTGGTATTTAGACCGATGGCTGCTTATATCAAATTTTGTGTTACTTGGATTAATTGAGGTTTCCCTAATGGGGCAAACAACACAATATTGAAGTTAGTGATTCACATTTAGCTGGTATAATTAATTTTACAAGAAAATTACACGATTTTGTTGTAAAAGAGTTTTGACAGCTGTTTCACAGGATGGACACACAAATAAAACTAATTTCCCGCTCATATTTAGTTTTTAAATCAACTATATCTTTCAACTTCACGAGTCGAAGCTCAAGCGTCCTTCCATTCTTACAAATAAAACAGCAAAGTGTGGTTGCATTGTTTTTGTATCAGTGGATCATCAAAACCGTCATTAGATCCTCGTTTTGTTGACTTCTTAAGCATTTTCATGAGTCATGATGCTCAGCTGTTAAAAGCTAACCGTTATTTATTCTTGTCCTCGTGGTATTCTTCAAACTTCATTTGTTTTAAAGAGTAGTAATCGTCGATACACTGTCAAAATCTGTTAATTTGTCTCATCAAAATTGCCTATGGTTAATTAATCAAAGACAATTCTTGACATGTTTCATTACCATTTCAAGCCTGACGCTCTACCGCTGCTAAATACGAAACATTCATTGATCATTCAATACTTATATCGTTACAAGATTTTCAATCGTTCATGTACAAAAAAAAACATTACAAATAATTTCTCTTGTATGACTGTATGAACCACGATTATCCGCTGTTCTAACTGTATCAAATAGGTTACAATACCAAATTCCGACTTTGACCGCCATATATTTCGAAGCTTTTCGATATTTAATTTAATCACCCTTCTAAACAATTCTCATTTTTTTCATCTTAAAAAAATCAAATTAATCCTCTCTCGTACTTCCAATGAATATATGTATGTATACATTCGCATCTATTTGGCATACTGCTGTCGAAGTCGTTGATTTCGATTTGCATGTTTTCAACGATCACTTGAACCCTTATAATTAATTCACCACTTGTATAAGGGAAATCAAATCTTTAGAGTGAATAACACTCGAACCCAATCTGACAACATTGCGGCACTAGTGAAGGTCTGAGGGTTTGATTGAAAATCGGGCAAAATAATTCCATTAAATCGTCACAAATTAACCATTATAATTATTCTGATATTATTAAAAAGCGTAAGAAACCGAAAGAAACTTTTCCCTCATAGCGTAGTATAATATCATCCAACTTGGTCCTCGCCCACCGACTTCTAGCTGAAGTCCCGTGGTTCATCCATCGATTCCTCACCAGGGACGTACGACTACGGTGGTATATGACTATATGTAACTGTCCTACACTTTAAAGATCGAAGTATTTTTGCAAGAGATTGGTGTTGATATTTTTAAACCGTATTTATAACTACATCAATCATCGCTATGATTGATCATGTCAAAATCATTCATTTAAGTCACCCTCGCACGCCTGTCTGCACGATCCAAGTGTAAACACTTACTTTGCAGTGTAGGGCCATTGGTTTTCGATCACATCCTTTTTGCGACTTGTAGATACTCCCCGAAAACTCCCATTCGGATAGGTAACCATTTTGTATAATGCGATTGTCCGTGATATGTAACCCAAATCGTTAAAATCATAAAAAAAAGCTTAGTATGTATATTTAACAGTTTGCTGTCAATTAACTATTAAAACCCCCCGCTCTCATTCTTACTATGCATAAGAAAACATTGCAGCCGCCATTGTTGCGTTTCACTTATTTCATATGCGATTGAGTTTCTTTTTTGTTTGTTGACCGAGCAAACCATTTCCGTCAAATAAACGCCACGGCGAATAGAACGGTTAAACATTTTCACAAATCGTCGCAAAATATGAAATTAAAACACTGTCCAGATAGTCCAGATAAATAAAAAGCGTCAAAAGATTAATTTTAAATGATGTACAAAAAAGCTTCATTGTATCATAAAAATTGACTTGATATATTATCGCACATAATTACAAGGCGTTTCTGCAAACTTATCAACTGAACTATTTTGGGTAAAGTGAACATAAATATTAGTTGAAAATTGGTTCTCGTAAAATAGCTTCTGTTCGATAAACTCTACAAGGGCTCCATATGTTCGACATTGGTAGCAGACAAGTTTACAAATAGTTCTACAACTTCGTCCAATGGTTGTGCATTATTGATGTAGTATTTGGAGGAAGAAACACTGCACTATTCATATATTACAATATGTCCATATAGCCGATCAATCAACGGCTCTTGCTAATCAAATAAAACTACCACAATTTTTCCGTTAGCGAACGGACTAGACACCATCTATAGACCATTCCATTTCATTTAAGAGTAAGCTAGATAATTTGTACTAGCCTTGACTAACTCTCTTGTTGGCTCTTGATAAAAGAAGGTAAAAAATCAATATCATATTAGTTCCAAAAGAATTATGAAATAAAGTCTATTGACTATTTCGTTTTGTCACCAACGTTAGACCTATGACGATGGAGAGATAAAGCTCCAGCAAGTTGATAATAATTCAGTCAATGCACATAGAACTCAAGCTTTCGTTTGCAAGTGCTGCTATTATGTTATTCATTCTTTTATCCAAGTATACCCAATGAGAATTGATTAATTTCCTTTGTGAATGATTTTTTTATTGTGATTTATCAATAAGAATACTCTCTTCAAGATTGAGGTCGAAAATTTGACGGCACAAAAGATGCGAAATTAAAATAAACCTATTCCGTCTAAGATCCAGCGAATTAAGCCTTACAAAACGTAAAAAAAACGCGAATGATTGTTTTGCACGCAATTTTGGCGTCATTTATCCCGAGTGAGCGGTTTGCTCGGCTGGCGTGTCATGCGCGCAGTCGTGTGTCATTCCATTCCATCGCATGACTTCGCAATTATTTGTGAGAGCAAAGTAAAAACGCGCTAATATCTTGCCGTTGTCAATTGCTGCGGCAACGCTGCACACTGCTATCTTTGGTTCGTTCTTCTACACCCAACGTACAGAATTTGTGGAACCTTAGCTTATTATTTTTTTAGACTTGTGCACATAAAAATGTTATATCCGGTTCCCGCATTAATTAATAATAGTTGTCACTTGAAAGCTTTGAATGGGGAAATTCCATTTACGAACACCGATCGTGGGCTTGGTAACCAAAAGTCTTCGATTTGTATTCTATGACTAGTTCGTAATGTGATGTTTAACTTGAATCAGTCCCTAACTGACTTCCGAGAGTATCCTCGGAGGCGAGCATATAGATCTTCTATAAAACTTCATGTACAATTTCTTCCATACTTCCACTGAGGGCATTACCTTAAGCATGGACATTACCATCGACTTCCACCAACCAAAAGATGGCTTCAATATTTAAAACTTAATGTCAACTAAAGACTTAACCTTTCAATAGAATTTGAAAAATAACCCGTTCAAAATAATCGTGATGCCAGCGAAATCGGTTCTGAACATTTTGAATAAATTGTGGAATCCGCACAAAAAAAAATCCACCAAGAAGATACAGTTACGAGAATAAATGTGAGTGCTTGAATAGTTCGCTATCACTTTGGAGCATTTAGATTGCCGATGGAGTATATCAAGAATAATTGATTGAAGGGAACTACTATATATTCACTCAACCTCTCTTTTTCGGATAAGCAAGGATGTAACGATGGTGTTATAAGGAGCGATAGGACATGCAGTTAGTTAATCGCCCAACCTTCGCCTTCCTTCGTCGTTACTATTGGATAGGTGAAAGGAAATGTAAACAGCACTGTTATTTTACATATTCGTTACGGTTGCCTGGGACATTATCCATGAATTAGAACAAGAATCTTAAAGTTAATTGTTGACCGCTCGGCTACATGCCTGGTAAAGTGCGATAGATGAAGAAAGAAATTCATAGAAGCTTCCGTGTTAAATAGTATTCATTATGATATAAAAACTGGGAATTGATTGCCTTACCTATTATATTAATGAGGAATTTAAAAAAGTACTGTTTTATGACCAAACTTTCGTAAAATTACCTTTCGGTAGTTTCGATAAAAAAAGATTAATCTAATTTTCCCGCAGCTCGTGAATCCGTATCATACATATTTATATTTTCCGTCAATATGAATATACCTCAGCAAACCTTAGAGATTTTCAAATTGTGTGTTCAAAAATGCGTGTTAAATTTACAAAATAATTCACGTTTACGATAATAAGAAAACTTTTTGCATAATGGCTCGCCGGAAATTGAATATAATTTGAAAATTTCTTTGTTTGCATACTAATTTTCGGACGCCATATTCCCAGCTCGATCCCAATTATTACCAACATATATTATTTCGCTCGTAAAAATAATTTCCCAGCATAATATTTGTACATATACGGTGCCACTCATTGTTTAAGTATGTGGGATATCTATTTTGGTCCATTGAGAAACGTTTATTTGTATCGCAAAGAATATCCACAATGTGTTAAATAATTTCTGATGACCATACTAATCTACTGAGTAATTTGCGATGAACTCTCCTATGTACCATAAGAATAGTACTCGCCTGAACTCACTCACGTCGACGCTGAATTCTTCGACAGTTGAAGCAAACTCGTTGGTATAGTTGAAAACCGCAACGAAAATATCAGGCTGGCTCTACACTTGCATATCCACCATTCTTCATATATGTATCTGGAACATACAGTTTGACATTCAAGAATGGTAGAATTACAATTTTTACATGGTATAAGCTGAAAGAAATAAATGTGGCCTGTTACATCTCTCTTAAACAAAAAAACGGTTTGTGGAGGTTCCGTGATTGTGCAGATATCTTCATTATTTTCGGTGACTGTTTTCAACGAACGAATTCAATTTTGTCAAGCTTACATTTTTAAAAATAAGAACTTGAATTTTGAATACAGAATAAGACTCTTCTTATCCATAAAATATTATAAAAATCAAGTTCTTATTTTAAAAGCTCGCAGTTGAGTTGAGAAAACCACCTGAACATTCATTGTGCAAGTTAAAACGCACAGGAAATAGAAATGTTCTCGCACGCGAATTGAACGTCCCATTTCAAGAATTGGGCCACTTCGTGTAAATGAATAAATTGACGTATGTAAATAAGGCAACCTTTACTGGCAGCAGCAAGTAATGCCTCGTCTCGAGTATCTTAATATGTTATTTTGCATTCGGGATCCAGTGTGTCTGAGGTGAGCGAAGGAGAAAAGCGGAAAATTAGATTACCTACTTGGCTTGCATACGGCGAAGCCGCGGAAGAGGGAAAATAATGGCCTATTCTATCGGACTTTTTCATGCATTTTTTTTCTCTTAATTTTTTCTTCATGCGCTGACCTCCGTCTTTATAAAGATAGTTAATAGATTGATTATTGTTCGTGTAATATGGAAAGATGTACAAAAGTAGCTCAACTTTTAATAATGAAGTAATTTGAATGAATATCGTCTTTAAGCCGCGTCCGCATAAAACATAATGTGGATCTCATCATGTACACACAACGAATCGTCTTGACAGAAGTCGTTTTATGGAAACTGGTTTTTAATTGGTTGCCCAATATATGAAAATATTGTAGCCGCTTATTCGTTTCCTCTGTGTCTTAGAATTGAATGGGATAAAATGATTGTATGCAAACGTCTATTCGGGGACTTAAACCTTACACTTGACACTTTTTCAGGCGCGCAAAAAATATGTGAAATTATTTAGTCATCAATGTTCCTAAAATAAGTTCAATAAAAGAAATCAGTTTAGGAGTTCGACTGAAGTTGCTTGATGGAATTTTAATATCAAATTTTAATCATTTGAGTTTCGTCGCTAACGACACTGTTCAATAAAAATCATGTGTAATAAGTAATATAATTAAGTTTCATGGTTACTGTTGGCAATGTGGATTATTAAATTTGACTCATTGACAGTTAAAGTTCATGCGTGCACTTGAAATGCATGAAGATGCCAAAATTCGAAACCCGGATCGTAAGCGACAAAACTCACAAAAAAGAACAAAATTACGATTCAAAAAAATATATCAGACAAGATTAGATAAATCAAACATAGTGTGCTACTTGTTCCAACCAAAGTTTTGACGATAGCGCAATGCCGAAATAGAAAATACTATCAGATATTTTTCTAGATATAAATACAAATACTATTGTATACCTCTTTTCCATCAATACTTTTCACTGTTTCCTGACAGTTAATTTTGACTGTGGATATGCCGAATACAATGAAAAGATTATTTCCCGCTCCCAAGTAAATTTCAAACACACCCACACCGACGTCAAAAGCTCTCGGTCGAGTCCTCCAAATGCACTTATTTCCTTAATACTCGCGTCGTTAATCCACTACACCTTTCATAGTCAATTGATTGCCGCTACAATAATTTATTGCGTGGCACAAAGTAAACACAATAAAGAATTCCAATCAAACTAATGGCGTCGTAGAGAACCTGCTACGTTCAATAGAAATACATACAACTGTTGCAGCGCGGCTAAAAAAAACACAACAAAAGAAAGTGGAATCATTAAACCGATATCGCGCTCATTTATTTGAAGTGAAATGTGTTGAAACTTTCAGGCGATTGTCAAGATTGCATTGTGGCGTCAAGTTGAAGCAGTTTTCGGCTGATTTTGAACAATTCGTCGACAGATTGGAATCTTTTGTGTGATTTTTTAACAGTCCAAGTGATAAAAATATATTTAAGATAAGAATAGCCATCAAATGCGGCCTTTTCACTTAATCTTTACTTTCAATGATTTCAATTGTTAACAGTCATCATTATATAAGTGCTGTATATTTACGATCTATCTTTTTTGATGAGCTTTGATCAGTAGCTCACATGTGCGGCCACCATCATCTTGGTAGTTAATATTGATATTTAATAAAAATATGTTTTTACTAGTTAATTGGTCAACAAAGACACTGAAAATTTTGTACGCATTGTATTGCGCATTAAGATTTGTTAGTTCGTCAAAACTCAAACACGTAAATGTTAAGGTATTTTTGACAAAAATTTTATGCGGCCACCAGACATTTTCATAGGACCGCTGATGTCCTTAATGCGGCCACAACCAAATTTTACGCGAGAACCACTGGTTTAGATCGTAGTTGGCCCACGCAGCTGAATTAAAATTGTAACTTATAGTGTATATTTTATGCACATCTAAAGATTTCCTAAATGCTTCGTTAGTATTTGTGAAAGTATCTTATACCATACATGAAAAAGTTATTCTATAATCGTGTTGTAAAACGATCAACAAATAATTTTTCCAGGCAATAGAGGATAATAAATTTTAATTTGACGTTTCTCGAAAGCCTTCAGACATGAGATGGCATTACACTGAGGAAACAAATCAAAATATTACCATAGATTGTGGCAAAACACATTTTCAACAACAAACAAGCAATGTATACCTTAAATCCGTCGTTTGCAGCTTGTAGATTGAGCCGTGTCGCTTTTGCCGTTGCCAAATGTGTCAGCGAAAGTGCATCCGGAAATGATGTATGCATAACGGCATTCTGTCTTCCGCCAACGTCATCAATTGTACAACAACGGATGTCGATACACGCGACATGCTCCAAGCTGAAAAATAATGTCATAATCGCAAATAACATTAAACATATTATTAAACTCTTACCACTCCACAGGCCAGAATTTATGGCCTGAAAGATTCTTAAAGGTAACTCCGTAGGCCAGGGAGTGTGGCCCAGTGTAGGAAAAGTTTACTGGCAGATTTATCACGCTTGCAAGTCAATTTTAAGAAAACTTATTTTCAATAAATGCAGTCAATTATTGCCATTCTTATTGATTAACGTCATTTTTGCGACTGATTTTTTTTTGCACAAACCTGTTTCAGGCAGCTCTTACTAATTTTACCCGATGCTTTCGTGAAGGCGGGAAGCAAAAATGATTTGCCAACAGTACAGTGTAAGTCCTCTATTATCATTACTGTAATATCCAGTTTGTATAAAGACATTCACTGCGTAATACTAACTCATTCATTACAGATAACATGAAAAACAAACAGTAATTTTCGGAACGTTTCACAATAAATATCATCGTTTCGAAAATATATCGATCTATGCATGTTCCTCGTTTGTCCTCGGTCCCTTGTGTAGCATCGGGCTCATATATCCGATCAAACACATTCGAATGTATATGATATTTCAATTCTCCACCACACATTCTATCTTGAAAGCAGTTCGTATTGAGAATTATATGCCAACTACCAGTCATTTCTCTAGTCCCATCTTACTTTCCTCGCCGTCACCGAAAAAGATAGATTGGGCGCCTGAAACAAACAGTTAGGAAAAATTGAATACAACAACAAAAAAAGTGTATAATGACTCTATTGAATCGTATTTTAATCTTGTCATCCTTGTAAATAATATCAAATAATAGCTAGCACATTAATCGTTAAATTTGGGTCACGTATAAATACGTACAAATCTATTTAACCCTTAGTTAGCCAGACGTGACACCAACCCTCCAAATAGTGATACAATGATAATCTGTTTGGACGAGGAGCATATAATAACGTCACGTTACGCTGCGCTGACGCCGTGCCAAACATAGCTTCGCTTATTCTGATAATCGGTCAGAAGCGATAACGGTCATAACTGCATGGAATAAGCACGATCGATTACTTTGCTCGTATAATATGCTATATTATGGATTGACACAACAGGAATATTCTATCCACGAGCATGGGATTGTTTTGTATAATAAATGGTATTTCGCGGCAGCTTGCAAGCACCGCAACTGAAGTCAACGATGTTGACATTCGACCGCATAACCGACAATTATTAAGAAAAATTCCCAAATGTTCTTTTTTCAAAACTCTTATCGTAATAAGTAAAATATGTATTAATAGCTGACTAGACTAGAATTTTTTCATGCTACATTACTGTATCAATAGATGGAAGACAAACAAATATAAAACGGCAGTACTTACGGAATAATTTATCTGTAAAATCTATCTAATATATAATAATCAATATTTGTTTGTTTGTTCGCACCCTATGCGCTGCCATACCGTTCATCCCATCGCAATGAAACTGTGACAAACTTTTTGCTTGCACTTGCGCGGAGGTAACTGGCATAGTAAAATTAGCTTACAGTAAGTCTTTTATATAAAAATCAATGGTTTTTTATATTGTATGCGCTGCCATACCGTTCATTTTGACAACTTACATATTGTTGCACTTGCGCAAAGGTTATAGACATAATATAATTAACTTTCAGTAGGTGGCGCGTGTGTCGTATCATAGACAATCGGCAAACGTCAAACGGCAAATGTCATCGATACCGATCAATTTTAGTTAAATTAAATCTAAATTATTTATCTAAAATATCGTGCATCCGAAAGCACTTCAATAAACACATATACTTTTTTCTTTGAGTGGCATTGCAACGTTTGCCGGGTACCGGCTAGTAAATAATAAAAAAAACTACATTACATATAATACTACTCCATTATAACATCCTCAGCCTCTACATGTATAGTAAAATTGGACCTCCTTTTTTAATTGACCAATCTATCGTATTTGTCCTGCGACGTTTGTACAGTAGATATCATAAAAAATCAGTGCATTGCGAGCGACAGGATCATCATTGGTTTTTTAATCATGCTTAGGGGCTTAATTAATTACGTAAATGATCCATCCCAATCGTACGTGCCGGGCGGTACATTACAACAGAACAATCAATGACGAGTGGAAATGAAGGAAGTGTCGTTGCGTTGCAATGGTTGCTTTGAGAATGAACATTTTTCATCTTTGTATGACGTCAACAGCGCGTACAAATAACCAATAATCGATAGTCAAGGACTTGATGTATTCTTCATAATACTATTCCTCCGTTCGGAAACGAAACTATTTAATCATTCTTCGATAAGGGGTAAGTATATTATGTTCATTGAACAAAAGTATAACCGCGACAACACTATTTACCTATAAATCAGAGTTGGGTCCCCAAGTGCGGGCTGAATTCAAACTTTTCATTAAACACATTGGATACGAGGGAAATCAAAGCACATAAAAAACGCCGCGCATTCCGCGTTAAACTTAGCCAATTGTTACCTTACTTTGAAAAAGTTCTAATTGTCATTTTTGCCTAAAATGACATTTCGCTCGGAAAGCTTGTATTTTCCGCATTCTATCAGAAATATGAATTTCAGAATTATCTATGGTTGAATAACCGAGTAAGCAGAATTCCAGAGTTGCAATCCATCTGCACACTTTTTTTTACTAAATTTATTTGACAAAGTTCTAAGATCGTCATCATTTTTTCCACCATTAGATCTTTAAGCAATCGAAACTTCAAACGCTCATATCTCAAAACAGTGTCAAGAGCAGTAAGAACCTTTTCAAAGTAAGGTGTCGCAATGTTAAAATTGTTTTCATTCATGTACGAAATAAAGTAAATTCAATAACCTAATGAATTTCATTAAAGTTTTTTGAATGCGAGCTTATTAGATTACAGATGCGGTCTTTCGATAAGGAAAGTTTCCCCAATCCTGATGTTCATATTGAGACGACCAGGGTTTCTTCCCAATCTGACTGCGTCAGACAGCGTCATTCTAAGGCGTTCGTCGACGGAACTTAGGGACAGGATGGGGAGAAAGGTGTCTCTCGCAAAGATTTCAAACGGTTTCTCTTTGCCGTAACTCTATCCCAGAGTAGGCTAGTTTATTGTTCTCAATTTAGATTGTCAGTTACACAGATATAATTGTAGTTGCGACTACATTTCAAAGCGTAAGACCAAATGAATAATGTGACTTCCTCCTGTCCGAGAAAGGAGGGCGATAAAAAACTGATGACTTTTGAAAGAAGAATAACGACTATCTCGCTTGGCGGTTATTTTATTTGACAGCCACATTTATACTCCGTGATTCTAGTATGAAAAACAGCTCGACCAATCAACGCAAAGCATTCTGGCCTGAGCTGAATTCAACCAATCACTGCGAAGCCGTCGCAATGAGTCGGTTACATGAATTTATAACAATTTGAATGCATTTATTCGCGTTATATTACTCGTTTGGTCTTATTATTATTAATTGAGGTGATAAATAAGATCGTCCGAGAGAGTTCTGATACCCTACAACATCATGCGGTATCAATATATAATTCGCTTAAATCAGCCCTACAGCTACTTATCTGTATTTGAAAAACTCTCGATCCTCAGAATTGCTGACGACGCATCTCGTATGATATGCAATAATATTTCACTAGTCAAATAAATAAGTGGTTTTATGGACGAAAATCCGGCGCGTTGAGTATGAAAATCGTTTTGCACGTCGAAAAACATCCGATTTCCCGACGTCAGCTATCAGGGGCGCACACACTCGCGGCACGTGACGCATTCACTTGCATCCACTCGACACCTGGGTGTGAGCGCTGTGCATTATGGACTGCCGGTGCACGTGTACCGCCCAAGGCCGCCGAGGCGGGGGCGGATACGCATGCACTTATTGGCTCATCATCCACAGAAGTGCTCCGTAACCTTTTCCATCGGCACGTGGAAATTATATTTGTCATCTGGTCCACGGTCGAATTGTCAACGTCGTTGGCTTCGGTTGCGGTACTAACAGGTTCCAATCCCCGTTCGGGCAGCTTAATTTTTAAATCGATTTATTTATTTATGATCGAAGGTCGTATTGCGAGCGATTAGTCAACTATAATTTTACTGTCCTATCTTTTTATCTCTACTCTCTTAATGCATAGTTAATAATGTGCTGATTAACTATGCTCAGAGTCCAAATGCTCCACAACGATAGCGGACATGGCTTAAACCCTTCTATTCTGAGGAGCGAAAAATCACGCGGTACTTGTGCAAAAATAACCTTGCAATGATTTTTCGCTTCGTCTGATAACGCTTCATGCAATTGACCCCGTGGTTTCAGTCTTTCTCGTCATTAAAAAAAGAAAAATATAACTGCTATGTTTAAGGCACAATATAAAATTTTCGGAAAAAAATACGCATAAAACAATAAAGATCTCTAACCTGTATTCGTTTTTGCAAAGTATTTAAAAACCGATTAAACTGCTTGGATGTTTTGGTTAATCCCTTCAAAAAATCTGTTGGGTTAAGAAAATGCATTACTAATTGTCAGTGCCATTTGTGAATATTGGCTCAAAAAGCGAACCGTGTGCGAATAGACCATGTTGTTCAATGATTTACAAACAAAGCAACTTATGCGTGTATAGTATTGCATATTATTGAAAGTCAATTGTTTTGTTCTTTACTTCTCTTGAAATTTAAAGCTACGTTACACCTAGTATCACCTCGTAGTTACTGACAAATTAGATTGTTTGTTAAATTACATTTAGAAATGATAAAAGTACAAAACAATAAAAAATGTAATGGAATTTATTCACTATGTCGGCTTCCAATAAAACATCTCTGGTCTTAACTGGTTGTAAATCAGTCGCTAAAGCTTTTCCTATGGAAAGGATACGGAAGGAGCTCAATCTCTCTCCGTGGAGACTAAAGATAGAAGGATTGGGTTAAGAAGGGGTTGTAATTACCTTACCTCTGTTTCCACTCCCAGATTATATTATGATACAGAAAGATTTATTTATTATTTATTTATTGAAGACAATACTAAACATGGCATTACAGCTGACGCCAATGCGCCATGCATTTGACAAATATATATATGTATATTTGTTTATATATCTATATACAAATATACTTGTATATACATATGTATGTACATAACAAAAATCACAAATAATTATAGTGTATTGCTTTTGCAATGTAAGAATAAAGATGAAAACATTGTAGTCATCAAATAAGGAATGGACAGAGAGAACAGAGTCAAAGAAATCAACTGAGTAATTTCTGACATAATCAACTTTTATTCATAAAAAATAGTATTCGTCTGAACTCACTCGCGTCAATTTGAAATATGTCGTTAAGATACATACCTTTCGTACAAATATAATAAAATTAATGTAAAGGATTCGATTCCTTGACCGTGCAACCGAGTATGAAAGTCCAAAAGCCCAACAGCGTTCTCACATTTCCAATCCCATATTTTCTTTATCCAGATAATTCTTCTTGTGGATGCTGTGATATATGCAAACATTATTTTATCACGTACTGCATGAGTAGTTGTGTTTCTTTGATGTTCAGTTTTTACGATCTTTGTTTATCATTCTTTGACATGCAAAGTGGCTAATTCAAGCTGCAATGACGTTGAACGCTGCAATAAAACACAACTTGTACGTTATTTGATGTTTTGAAATACTTATCTGACATCATTAGCCCTTTTCTCATGAATGCTGCTAGGCCATTCACCATATAATTAATTTTTGAAATGCCAGTAAACAACTTCTGAGAATACAACGCCTTAATTTGACATATCGTCAAATAAAATTTTACAGCTATTGTTTATTTTATAGTTTCGTCTATTTCATTTTAAATTTGGCAGACGACTTATTATTTACCTACTGGCTATAAAATATTAAAGCGGCTACGTAGATTTGAAACTATTTATTCGATATTCGAAAAGCTCCTACCTACTTGCAGAATTAGTCGATTCGATAGCCTTGTGATAAACGATGTTGCTAGTTCATCTTATCGTTTGTGCAGTCAAGGGATTCTATCCACGAATATACACTTTTTCACATTCATTTATGGGTTTATGTAATAATTATTGTAATATAATATATGAGTGATATTTTCTTTTATTCATATTCGATTTCTTTTCTGATCACAATAAAAATTACCTTTTCTTCAAAACAAAGTTGAGTGATTGATTATTAACCTTTTTTCAACCATGTCCGCTGCAAATGTAGCTTATGTAGACTAATTATGAAAAAAATCAAAATAAGTTTTTATACGAGAACTGGTTGATAGTTTGTCTAAAAAAAAATTATTTTCCTCCGTCGATAGCACCATAACGGCCTTCCAATGCGATGGAAGCCGTCCGGATGGTAGAAGAGACAGGCAGGTTTCAAGGTGCTATAGGATATTTACAGCACATGTATATGCCAGGTCAATCGTCGCCTTTTTATTTCGGACCTCATAAGGACATTAATTAAATTCACATGTTCGGCCTAAGATACCGAGACGACGTGACGTGGCCTTAAAAAAAACAAAATTGGAACGGAATTAATGTAACATAAAGGACAAATAAATCCTTGGCTTATGCGGAAAGTGACCTTAAAAATATCTTTAAATTTGGAACGGTATTATTAGTGTATCATACAGGTCACAGAAATCCTTCGCTTATTACGAAAAGTGGCATCAAAAAAAGTGTTAAAAATTGGAACGGTATTATAAGTGTAACATACAAGACACAGAAATCCTTCGCTTATTACGAAAAGTGGCCTCAAAAAATGTGTTTAAAATAGGAACGGTATTATAAGTGTAACATACAAGACACAGAAATCCTTCGATTATTGCGGAAAGTGGCCTCGTCGTGGTCGGAGGGAATACGACTTCGGAGAAGTCTTTGACAGTAATGCCGTCGAGTAAACTCAACAAATACTGTACAGTGTTGCTGTGCGACACAATGAAAAGTCGAAAGTGTCATGTCGTCGCATGTGCTCTCTCTCGGCTACATCATTTCAAAGTTTTAAATACCCAGATTAGTTCCGATGCCAGTTAAATGTCAGCTTAACACATTAAGCCTTACAACTAGTAAGCTAGAATAATATTCTACCTTATTTTCTTGATGCTCATAAATACGTTGTTTTGTTCTATCCTAAACACATTGTATCTACAAGATTTCTGCTTCTTCCCAGGTAATCAGCGGCGTAATCTACCTGGTTAGGAGAAGTGACAGGCAGGAATCAGGCTCCCTTGGGGCATAAGCAGAATACATCTAAGACAAGGTCCATCGTCGCCTTTTTATTTTAGACGTAATAAGGGTCTGGTTTTTCCGCTCTCTTCGTTTGACTTTTAATAGTCTCTTAAAAAAACGAAATCATAAATAGTTGGCTCGATTTGCATCGTGGTTGCTACAGTATAAATTAATTTACATAATGAGGAGGTGAGGTCCTTAGGTTTTCAATAATTCATAAAATGGGTCAAATTAAGGAGAAGATAAAAATATTTCACAATAGCAATGCCATACTTGCTACAGTGCGAAGACTACTAATCACTGGGTTTACAGTCTTTTCTCGATAGCCCGAAAATAAACTGTCGGAGGGTCGCAAGCTCGACTTGTATTAGATAATCCAAGAATCGTTTATTTGTATTTTTTTTATGCTGTTGGTTCATCAGCTTGAAATGAAAAGCATACTATTCGGTATGATAAGCTGTTTTTTTGGACATAGCACATTGATAATTCAGTTTCACCATCGGAGTCTTAAAATTGTTGAGATTAAATATCGGAATTATTTAAAATCATATTTCCTTCCCAGCTCTCAGGGCCGTTACTATCTACGTCTTCATATACAATTCCTTCTTCTGTATAATCGTACATTATCTTCTATGAGATTTTCTTCCGAGAAGCAGACACTCTCCCTGACACTTTCTTTTCGGAATCGCCATGACCGGTGAATTTCTGACAGTGATTATATAATACAATATTTTATATTGTATTATGTACGCCAGATTCATAGGCATAGAGAATATTAACGTGTGTACCATTCTAAACTCTATTCAATCAATGCGAAAAGGCTCGTTTAGCACTGTTACATAGATTTGAGCATTGTAATATATCGCCATCTTTGAATGGAAATACCGTCGAGCCGTGAATGTGTTAACGGTGGCGACAGTGGAAAGTTTTGGCGGGAAACGCGGATTTTGATGGCGCTCTGTTTGCGGCAATATGGCCGCAGTTGTTGTCGCAATTACCTATTTCTATTTTATTTAAACATTAATACTTGCGTACACGTAAAGCTACGAATTTCAACGCGGAATATGTTGACATTAACATTCTATTTATCTCGCATGTTTATAATATATATTAATACTAGTATTGCTACCCGGCTTCGCTCGGACTAAGCGACCAATAATTAAATTATTTAATGTTATATCATTCCCAAAGAATTACAGACCCACAGACATACATACATACATACGCCGTTTCGGTATTTCTAGTATTGCTACCCGGCTTCGCTCGGACTAAGCGACCAATAATTATTTAATGTAATATCATTCCCAAAGAATTACAGACCCACAGACATACATACGCCGTTTCGGTTTTATAATAATTAATGTTTCAATGAAAATAAATACACTTCTCCCATGAATACACAGCGCATGTGCGCTGTTAAAACGGTCTACTAATTGAATATTTATAAATTATACACAGTTTTTTTTAACTTTCTGTATCCGGGATACTTTTAAAATTGAGACATACTACAATAATACACTGCTATAAGAGCTAAAGTAATGAAATTTTCAAGCATTAAAAATGAAACAAGGCATTATACGCATTCTTATCTCTTCACGCAAAATTGATCGTCAAACTTGAAATATACTTAACCGAGTTATATCGGAATTAAATATAGAAACTAATCTCTAAAAAGCAAGAAAAAATCCCCTCCCCCAAAAACAAGGAACATAACTTGATTTTCCTCGTATACCACGAATGCAATTTTTTTTTTGTCGTTTTAAAATTTATCCTTCTCACGCTCTTTCTCTGATATGTTTATCGTAGAATAATGGGAATAAGAAATAGCTTATAATTACTTAATTGCTCTTTCTACAGAATTTTAAACCGAATAGGTGGTGGGAAATGTAAACATCATATAAATGTATGTATGCATTGAAAGACGAATCCATAGCGAGTTTCTAATAGCGTTGACCAATCGACCACTTCCACTGAAAATGATCAATTTAAGGAGTAAAAAAACACAGTCGAGCTTTGTAGGTAATTTCCAATAGCATTATACCAAGGCAGTACTTTTGGGGTGACTTCAGTAATTGTACATGAGTTTTGTTTTAAAGTTTATTCCTCAAAGAATTAACAGTAAGTAATATTGAATTTCTTTATATCAAATTATTCAAAGAGAAATGCTCAAACAAAACATGAAATGCCTTGCATTGTTTTTAGTGGGAGACAAAGTAAGTGAGAGCAAACCATAACATATCTCAAAAAATCTTTTGATATTACAAAACATAAAATTCTCTTACGTCGCAATAATGGTTTTATTCGTTGCCTGGCGACCGTGGGGGGGGGGGCACGGCAGGTGTTCGTTTAAGGGGTCGGAAAAGCTGATTTCGACCCCTCCACGTGGCGCGATGTGATGAGGTCATACGGATATATGGAGAAAGTATATAATATTAAATGTAACTGTTTTACCTTTCGCTTATAATCTATCCGATTGACCGAATATTTACTCGTCGCTCGATTGATGTAAACTCACTATTTCTTTACACGCCTCAAGAAACTTATCTTTTTACATTATAAATTTCACACCGATTTGACGCAAGTGTAACCAAACAAACTACATAGCTCTACTTCGTTTGATCTGATGATTGAAAATCACGTTGATAAATCCATGTATGGACGAACATATACGTCCTCATAACCAGGGCTGTGGAGTCGGTAAAAAAAAGTTCGACTCCGACTCCAGCATTTACCAAAACTACGACGCCTAATTTTCCTATTGATGTGTATGTTAAATATCAACCCTGCCAATCCGGCCAGTAACCAAATTTGACACATTAAATGCAAAAATAAACAGTTCAAACTTTTCAAAATTTCCGACTCCGAGTACGACTCCGGTCAAATCGCCGCGACGACTCCGACTCCGTTCAAAAAGCTCCGATTCCACGACTCCGACAACACAGCCCTGCTCATAACACAAAAAAATCCACTCAGCCTTTAGTTTGTTGTTAGACAGCACGAAACATTTTTTTTTCAATAATCATTCATATATAAATGTAGGTACATAATTTATTCTATCTAACACACATTGAATATCTTATATATAAAACATAAACGGCGTATGTATGTATGTCTGTAATTCCCTTTTGCATTGTTGTTGCAAGTTGCCATAAAAACGAATATGAAAGAAAATATGTTTGAATTTTTATCAGCGAAGACATTTAGTCAAAATGTAATAAATTAGTCTTCTACTGAACTTTTCCCGGCTTTTATTAATATAATAATGTTTATTATTTACGTGAAGGTATTGCTTGACATTTCTTTGACAGCAAATTAGATTTTCTCCTTGAATTTGGACATTTTAATGGGCGAGAATGGGGCTGTCATCAAATTAAATAAAGTTTGTGATTTTATTTTAACTCTATTTTGGATGTTAGATTTTGTGATAGTATTATGTCGAATGATATAACATTAAATAAATATTGGTCGCTTAGACCGAGCGACGCAGGGTAGCAATACTAGTATTACATAAGTTAAATATAAAAATATAAAGCCTAAAATCACTTGTTTTTTCTTCATTCTATGTTTTTTTTTTATCAACTAACGCTTCAATGAGCTTTTTAAATAATCAAATGCATTTTCTATTTCATTTTTGAAAATTCTTTTTCTTAAACACTTTTCATTACTTAACTATTGTTGGTTATAAAGTAAAAAATACATCATATGGTCTGCAACTGAATGTTGGATATAATTGCAATGCTACAAAGAAATTCGTATTACATAATAAGTGTATTTATACTATTTATATAATCAAAATAGTAATGCGACCAATTAAACAAATTTTTGTTTGAATATTGAAAAGTAAATATAATTCATATCTCTAAAAACCGTGGTAAATAATTTGTAAAATGCCTAAATCTCTAAGCCAAGAAACGGTGAGGAATTTCAGTGTTGCCAAGGTTCTGGTTGATTTATATACACATCCATATTAGGGGATAGAGTGTTGTCCGCAAAAACCTCTTTTGCATCGATACGCTTAAAGTTTGGCGAGAGCAGCAGCAGCTGTGCCGCCGGACTTCCAACAGGAAGCACCCAACTCCAAGTCTCACACTTTGGAGTCAATTCCAGTCCAACTTTCAGAAAAGCAATATCTCCCAACGGAAGTTTTTACCACGGCCTTAAAGCCATAAGCCGTTTGCCTATTTCCATATTTTATACTCTTGAATATATTTTTAATTATTGACAAATGAAAATTTTTCAGTGAATGCTAGTTTATCCATAACGGACTTAATGGGTTTTATTCCCGGTACGAGCAAATTTTTTCAGTCGATAAATCGATTCTGCTCAGAGGCAATGGGTGTTTGTGTTTTAAAAATCCCTTCCCAACTTTCCGATCCCAAAGAGCGACGCATAGTGACAGTGATAAGCTAACCGCTAGTCCTGTCCTAGCCTAATTCTTTATATCCCTAGTCTCATCGAACTAAAGAGAGGCTGAGAGCAGTGGCGGCTGGTGACTGAGTATTAGGGAGTACAAAAAAAGATTCAATTATTTTTGCAAGAGTTCTTTCCTATTCTTTGGATTTTAAAACACTTCTTTAACATGGACTTTCAATTCAGATGTTCGCAATACCAACGGAGTGCCAGTCTTATGAATTTATGGCTGTCCGTAGTACGGAAAAATAGTTGAATCTTTTTTTGTACTCCCTAATACTATGTCGCCAGCCGCCACTGGTTGAGAGTTTACTAGTCACCAGCAGTTCTCGTAAAATCAAGTATGTCGAGATTCCTCTATAATCAGGTCATTTGGTGCACATTGAAAAAAATCATTAAATTAAATTTAGTTCATTGTTATTGGTTTCTAATACGGCAACAAACATATTTTTTCAATTATCATTCTTATAGTAATAAAGGTACATAATATATACATATACATATGTTACACACATTTTTTTCGCATCTTTAATGAATTTCTTAAAGTGGATTTTTAATTTTATTTCTGAAAATTCTTTTTCTTTAACAATATACTATATAAAAATAATAATACATTTTTAGTACTTTTCCCACATACAATTTATTTGATCAGGACCGGTTTCGCTCATGGCGAGCATTGCCAACTGATACTATATTACTAAATTATTGTCTGTTATAAAGTAAAAAATATATCATATATCATGATCTGCAACTGAATGTATGAATACCGAAGGATGGATCGCCCCTCATTAAATTCATATATCAAGGATTGCTTTCAAGTATTTTCCTACTAAACGCTGAAGTCTGTGGTGTGACAAAATGATAGCGCCCGTTTCAATTCACCCCTAAAATAATGATCTACAACTAAAGGGACGACAAAGTTTTTGCATTCTAGAATATTTTTACCCCTTTCGGAAGGAGATCGCACGGAATTGAAACGATATCGAGAAGTTATTTTAACTTTTATTATGCCAATAATATCAGACGCAGGCGTTTTTCCGCGGAGAGATATAATGATAAAAGTTGAAAGAAAACTTGTCTTCTCAAAAGCCTTTTATTTTCACTCAAATATTTCATTCATATTAATAAATAAATGTCACTTTACACATTGACTAGTTTATCAAGAATTATTTGAATAGAAACTCCTTAAAAGCTATGTATGAGTTTCGTATGTTTCTATGTTATTTTATTGTTTATAAGCATTCATAGAATATAGTATAATCCATTTGAGAATGTACTGTTACGTTATGTTCAAAGAGTGGATAAAGATTTTTTTTGCGCTATGAGGTCGTTGTGTTGCTTGACCATACATGCATACATGCATATATCAAAATAAGCTCTATTCCATCTAGATTTTAGAGTCACGTGTCAAACTTGAATAAAGTCAAAGTAAGTAATAGTTCAAATACCAATTAGTATTAGAGGAATGTTCAAATCTTTGATATAGAATATATATTATATTAATGGGAAAAACATTTTCTTTTCAACATGTATTTCAAATGCGAAACAACATTACACTACGACTACAAGATAACAAACATATTCATACATAAAACAATGCAAAAAATATTACAGGTAGCCCATAGTTAATCGATATGCAGTGATGGAATTTTAAATATCACATGTGTCAATATTTTGCGGAAAGGCTTTGTTCGAAAACGTAATAACACATTTTTAGTACTTGCTCCACAATAAATTAATTTAGATCGGGACGAGTTTCGCTCATCGCAAGCATTATCATCTGATAATAAATGCGATACAGAGTTATTTATACAAGCGGAACTGAGCGAAAACTGTCCTGATCTAAATAAATTTACTGCGGAGTAAGTACTACAAGATGTTTTAATATTTCATGTATCTACTATTCAAAAAGAACTGTTAAACGCTAGATAATCATTTTCATAGGAACATACGTTTTTCCGCATTTTAATGTCAACAAAAACAGTTCGTAAAGTATTCACTCATTTGATAGTTTTCTTATCGTATCATCGAAGTATTTTTAAACGATAAACGACTCGGCTTTACAGACAATATAGTCAGTGGGCCAAAAATAGCTTCGCTGCGTCGAACTAGATTCCTGTCGGAATCCGATCGGGATTTATTCGCTCCGAATGCCTACCTAATATTCTAACTGGGTAAACACAGTCGTGATTATTACTATCACAGAACTTAGAATCCCAGACATATTCCAGAATGTCTTAATTGAGTCTCGGTATTAATCGATCAATTCAATATACATAACAATCTTTATAGAAGTGTATTAATATTGGAGGTCTGCACGGGCCGCAATTTTAAAATTCTACCCGGGCTGAGCCCGAAAATCTTCGACCCGAGCTCGACAGTTCTTTCAACTATTCAACAAAATCTTCATCAACATTAAAATTATAAAGGGTATTTCAATAGGGACGCTCAAAATATGTTACTTTGTCCTGCTGAGTAGATTATTCATTGTTTAGTGGCCAAATTTGAGTCAACCAGTTTGGTAAATAATCGGCCAACACCTACCTGTACGTCATCAAAATACAATATCTGGTGAAAACATTGCTGCTGTGTGTGAAAGTGTACAGGAAAACCCAAGGCAGCTTATTTCTCGTTGTTCACAAGAACTTGGCTTTTCTGCGACTTCAACTTGGCGAATTTTGAATCGGGCCTTATGTCTGCACCCGTATAAAATCCAACTAACCAAGGAACTTCAGGTAAACGACCACAGACAACGCCTGATTGGGTTCTGGAGCAGTTGGAAGTTTACCCAAATTTGTCAAAAAAGTCAACTTTAGCGACATGGCCCATTTTATAATGAATGGATATTGGCAGACATTTGATGCTATATTCCATATTTAATGCCGTAAAATATACTTACAAATGAAATTAAAATTTAGTCGAAATCTCACAAACAACTTGTTTTATTTACATTTCAAAACTAAGCGTCCTTATAAAAAGACCCTTTATAATATCAACTAATCAATCAAATTATAATATGTATATAATTGAGATACACAATAATACATCCAGAATAATCAGATTTATGTTTTATTTTTTGTGTAAGGCCCAAGCCCGAATTCTAACCTTCGTTACCCGGGCCGAAATCAAAAAGAAAAAAAAGACATTGTCACTTGCTCAGCTACTTAGTTTTAGTGATATTATCACCTTGGCTACGGAGGACGTGAAATACTCGTTTCTCTATCGTTTATGGTTTCTCTATGTATTTTGATTTCCCCCGTATCCACTATGTTAAGTATCTTGTGTGTCCGTATACTGATAATCCGTTGGGATAGCCATGAATACCGCGGCAGGCCTGAAAATAAATGATTCGCCGGGAATCTAACAAGAATTTTAATACTACTCTGTCGATTGCAAGTAGGGCAAAAAAACAAATGTCTATCGAAGCAGCCAGATACGTATAATTGATCTGGAATTTCTTTTTACTAATCTATCACTGTTTTTTTCTCAAATTGGATGCAACGTGAGAAAACTAATGATTTACCATTCATTTATTATTGGAAACTTCGTGTGAAAAAAAATTCTCGCACAAAGAGACTCCATTCACATGTCTCAAATATCTTTTGAAACTATAAAAAAAACGAAATCGGGTGGTTTAAGTTTAGACGAGTTAAAAGATACAAACAGGGGGCGATAAGAGGCCAAAAAGTTTGTTTATCACGAACTCAAGTCTTGGGTGTGTTTATTTTCTTTTTTACGTTGCAAATCTGTAAAACGTTAAATACCAGCATACAACAGGTGCCTTGTGCTCGATACAATCTTGCTGCTTGATCCAATTAATAAGTAATTACGAACAAAACGGAACTATTATTTTTAATAATCATGTAAGTATGTAGTTAATTAGCCGGTTACCTTATATAATACGTGTAGTACCTTTCTGTTCAGTTGTATAGTTCTGTTAACAAGAGTCGATTGAAAATTAAAGAGTTAGTAATAAATTTTATACGCGGTTATTGTTCTTAAAAAAAAACGCGTAAATGTTGATAGACCAGTAGTTAACAATGAAAACTATGTAATATATGATTTAAACTGTAGGTACAAATAAAGGAGTATTTTTAAATATTTCACAAAAACATTGCTTTACTTTGCTACGGTAGCAAGACTACTTACTAAACATCGCGATTTCTGCAGCCATACGGCCGTATTTTTTCAATAAGTTGAACGCAAAATTGTACAATTAAAGGCATATTTATTTATTTGATAGTTTCGACTGTAGGTGCTTGATGGAATTACAATGTAAAATTTGAATCGTTTTAATTTTGTACTTTTCTATGAGTGTTGTCACTAATGCTCCGGGTTTCGCCTTTCGGTATGTATTTCAAGTGCACGAATGAACTTGAAATCAAATTTGAATCAAAACAAAGCTGGTCCACGATATTATTCATAGATGAATGAATATTTTTGTAATTTAATTGAATCACGATCATACTCATTATAACAAAATAAACGTCCGTAATTGATGGTTCAAAATATGCATGTTTTAACTTATTATTGCCATATAAAACTAGGATAGTGGAACAGAGAAGAAGATGTATTGTGTAACCCTGTCTACAGCAATATATAACGATGAGTAAATGCAGGCTTAAAACATATTTCTGAGGATGGCGTGAGCCGAAATAGCCATCAAAAAAATATACAAAATAATTTCCGTAGAATTAAAATACATTGTTATTTTTTCACTGTATCGAGTATGGAGTAATGTAATGGAGTTCTACCCAGTAAATGCCAACTCAATCAATTAATTTAAAATACTTAAACAATAATTTTTATCATACGTCATCGCTCAGCCAACAGAAATTAAAATTAAATAAATGAAAACTTTCTTACATTCTTGCTTCATATATTGAACCTACACAAAAAGATAAAATGTTACTTGCGTTCCGAGATCATATCTGGCGAGAGATAAATTAGTTATACCTGTCGTAATTACGTTTATCAAAGAATTCTTACTATTTTTCGCAAACCACCAGATTTAAAAAGTATTATATATATACATATAAGAATTTTTACAAGATCTACATATAATATAATATAATATAATATCAGTAAATCAGTTTTACGTGTACGCTAGTTTGAATGACTTTAAAATGGATCGCAATCGATTCTTCTGAGAACTTTTTACCATTTTGGCTTCCAATGACTGCACTTCTAATAAAGCATCTCAGCGGAATATCGTTTTACGATAACAGCGTTGTTTATTTGGTCACTCGAACACTTTTTCATTGAAAGTGATGCTACAAAAGAATTGTTGTATACAGGATTTATTTATAAATTTGTTTATTATTAAAGCAACCGTGTGATAGTTAGTCTGATGATGCCTTTGAAAGAGACGAACCACGTGTCACTAATATTCACGCAATACGTGGAATAATAAGATATTTTATATTTAAATAAAAAACACTTTACAGGCCAGTTCATATTTCACACATGATTTCCAATCAGAAAAAGAACAATTTTGTGCACTACGTAAGAATTCTGTTCCAATGTACACTTATGTGGGGTTCGTTTAATTTGGAGTACTTTAATTGGGGGGAGTTAATGTCATGGAATGTTTTTTTCCACGAAAAATGTAAAACTATTCCCTTAAATTTGGCAAAAAAAAATATAGACGAAATATTTGGTTACTAATTGCCTTGTAACTGCGACCGTTAAATTGGGGATTTGCGGCGAATATTTCAAGCCAGCGCGTAATTAGGTGTAGTGTAATTGGGGGTTCCACTGTATTGTGCTACAAGCAGTGACACGTGTTTCGCATCTTTGAGAATTGTCATCAGACTGAAAGTGTCTCTTTGCATAATAAAAAAGTTATAATTACTCGCTCTTATTACGCCCCGTTTTAAATATCGTATGGGATGGTAGAAAATGTAATCGTCAAATTCATTTTCACCATTTAAGTCGAATGTATAAATGGATATAAAATATGTGTGTATGAATGGGTTCGAACACGTGAACCAAGCGGGACGATGCAGACCGCTGATAACTCGGCTACTTGTCCGTAGAATTGATATTTAATTCCCTCAATATTTATTCAAAATATCAAATTAATTACTGTAATTCTTTTAAACTCTGGTAATAAAATTGTACATATGTAATTATGTTTTTTATGTTAAGATTCACAGATAACTTTAGACCCCCGCATAACCGACACAATTAAAGAAACGAAAATACATTTTTTCATATTTTACTGCGTCGGTCAGCAATACACTATACAAATATTCTCAGCAACAATTAACGTTATTTTTGTATCATCGATGCACTGGATAAATTTTTACTAGATTATTTAAACATTATGGTTCAAATTTTTAATCATTCATGGTTAGCATTTTTAAACTACCTATTTAGATATTAATGTATCATTCAGTTGAAAAATGAATCGCACATGCGCAGAGTGACAAACTCGTTGGTTTCTGTTGCGGAGTACACGGGCTTGAACCCCAGTCTTGACAGTTTTCAATTTTCCAATCCGAAGATACCCATCCAAACATAATATACTGGGGATAGCGAGAGCGATAAGCTTACTATTCCTATCCTAGTAATATCATTATATACTTACTCTCTTGGGAAAAAAGACGTTGAGCAACTGAGTAACAAGCAGCTTAAAACTCCCATATTCTTTCCACTCCCAATAAACGTGGTTAAAAATATCGTAGCTATGATTTTCCAAGAGATACAAAAACTTATAAACAGGGCGTAGCGAGAGCGGTTAGTTTGCCACTATTCCTGTCCTAGCGATATCCTTATATACCTATTCTCTTTCAAAAAAAACACGCTTGGCAACTGTATAACGAGCAGTTCACATGTTGAGATAAACCCAACAGGTAGTCCATATTCTTCCCACTCCCAGCAAACGTAGTTAAAAAAGTCAAAGCTAATAAAAAATGATTTTGCAATAGATCTAATGAACTTTCTGAATATTTATAGTTAAATCTAATTTTTATAAAAAAATCCTCGTTCCTCTCCAGAGCAATCAATATCCATGAAAAATAATTCTTTACATTGAGAAAACAACTCATTTAACAGATAGATAGTTTTATATTAGTTTCGAGAACTAAGGGTTAAATTTTTGTAATAATTAAGCTAAAAGTATTAATATTTTATACCAAACTCTACATAACTTTTTTCAAAAATCAGAAGTGCGATGTACACATATAAATATTAAAAATAGTTCCTTTATCGTTTACTGAAACCACGTGTATCTATAATATGCCTGACAAAAAAGCAGATTTTGAGTAACCCCCATTGAATTGAGTAGGGTAGAACATCTACGTCCATATTTTGGTACACTTGGATGGTTATGCACGATATACGAGTAATTATAATATTTTGTAAAGACGTTGGATAGGGGTTGTAGGAGTCGCGGACTCGAGCCCGGGACGTCTTCGAGTCGCAGCTGCCGGCTTTCGCCATCTGCCACGCGAGAACAACATAATACATACGCCCGCGGTATAAATGGGACAGGGTCGCCACATGCATGCCAACTTGCATTATTTAGAATTTAGAGTCTTCTCTTTTTAAACGCATTCACTGATAAACAATATGAAATTGATATTTTTTGTTATTCCACTGCTTGTGTAACTAAATGTGACACGTATTTCGGTTGTTTAATCTATTTTTATAATTGAACCCTTGCCCGGAAGAATGTTGTATCCAATAAAAATATCCATGTTTACCAACAATGTTGGGTATTAATTAAGGATTTCGACTCTGGGTTTTTGATGGAATTTCAATATCAAATTTGAATTTTTTACTTACCATGAGTATTGTTGCTAACGAGCCGGGTTTCTCCCTTCGGCATCTTCAGGAATTTTAAGTGCACGGATCTACTTGAACTGACAGTTGTTAGAAACCCGGGTCGTTAGCGACAAAACTCATGGAAAAGTTCAAAATTTGAACAATTCAAATGTAATGTTGGGTATGTTATTGTGAATTGTTTAAGGCAAGTACTACGGCATTGTTTTATTATGTTTCAAATATAAAATGTAAAGAAACATGACTGGCTTAGTTTTCTCCACATTTCTAAAAATAGGCTAATTTTTGTATACAACATTCTTCCGGGCAAGGGCTCAATTTATGAACATTCCCCGTCTAATCATTAACATCGATTAACAATTATTAAACAGACGCTAATGGCATATAACCAAAGGGAATGGATATTGATGTGAAGGTTTCATCCAAAATTACGTATGTTTGTAAAAGCCAAGTATGTATTTTTTTAAACGTTACCGGCTTGTACACAAGTGACTATTGTGTGATATTATAAGAATATTTTTAACTAACTTTGATTGAGAAATACGAAAAAAGTCGTGTACTCTTCAGAACTGAAACAGAACACTCGCAATGGATATATAATATTATGTTTTTTTAATATTGCAGTTTGTAGAGCTAGTAACTTTACATGTAAGGCCGACGATAATATGTGTATCTTCAACACGTTGGTTTTTGACGGCTCCCAAACATTGTAATTCAATACCCAGTTGCACCTTCCTTCTTTATAAAGGTAATATTTGAAGGATATTGTGGAAGGTTACGTAGAATAAGTCGCCACTAAACCTACCTATATATTATATCCTTGAATACAACGTATTTTATAATACGGGCAGTCTTATGTTTTAATCGAGTTATCGATTCTTATTCGAAGCCATTTTCGTCTATTATGACTAAACTTCATTTTCATCCACTCATTTTCATCCAATTCTAAAAACTGGACGTTTCAATTAGCTAGCCACTAGTCCTGCACTTGCTCTATACATACTTTCTTCGAAAAAGAGAGCTGAAGCTTAAACAAGCTCAACTAAGCGTCCATATTCTCCACATTAAAAGAAGAAATAGTTTAAAAATAATGACATTTTAAAATTATTCAACACATCTGAGAAATTCGTTGAAAATTTTACAATTCGGTAAAGGAAAAAAATAGCCAACATTTCACACCAGATCTCAAATGCAAATAACAATGTTAATGACGCCAGATCTTAACAGCGCTAGTATCAAATAAAAATAGAACAAATGGTACAAACATAAATAGCAATCATAACAACGCCAGATCTTAATTGTTAATAAAAGTTTGCTATTGAATCTCACGGTAATTGAACCCATACCCATCTGTTCGATAGGGTAGGATCTATGTCCTTATCTTCACGAAAGTCGACAAACTGTTGTATAAACTTTTGCATAGATATTGATCTTATAATTATGTCATAATATCCTCCAAGTAACGCAATATATAATTGAAATAAAACAGAAAAAAATATGTACACTATCGGATTTGGACATAATAAACTCGTGCAATAATAATTTGTTACGCTCGAAACTATCCAAGCTCGACATTCATCCCTGCTATGGTAAAATAAATTCACTTCCTTATATTACGCAAGGCAGCATTGTTTGCCGTATCACATTTTTTTCTGTCGTTTTTCGGGGACTGATGTATAGGGTTGTCAAAGAATATTAATCCCTGTTTTAAGCTCCGTCAAACTTTCGGGACGGGATATCTTTTCGGGTGAGGTTTATAAATACGGGGATGTAATATGTAGTGCGTAACAAGAATAACAAATTTGCCAACTTGTGCATCCCTATTGTTTTTTTTGATGCATCGATTTCACTTATATCACGAGTCCTGCTCGACATTTTAAAACTTGGTTTGAAAATTATTTTAAATTATCATCAATAGCATATATTGGAGTGTGTGCCTTAAGTTAATGCTTGTTACATGCCATAGTGCGGTATTTCATTTTACCATGCTGATACATACACAAACCCTGTGATATAAATCAATTTCTTAAATCTATTGAGGTAAAGGTTAGGCAATGGGTTAAGGATGTGTGTTAAGATTCCCTCATTCTCATCCGAACCTTACAATGGGACTTTACGAGAGTAACTAAATAATTAACTAGTAATTTCCTACATCAATTCTTTAGTCCTTAGTTGAAGTACTGAATAACTAGCAGTTATAGTAAAACTTGTACCACCAAATTTTACTAAAGCTTCACACTCTTGAGGATGTATTCGGCAGCACAACAACGTCATCTGTGCTTCAAATTTGAGCCTGGAATGTCCTTAGAGAAAAAATCCTCAAGACATGATCGTATGCACAGCCGTGCGTAAATATAAGATAAATACGGAAGAATGAGATCCACTCGCTCTCCATATGGCGCTAATATTTTTTAAGCTGGTACAAATTTTCTATTTAAAAATATGTCTACACGTCACATGTTACGAAATTATTTTTTAACTACGACTTCAATCCTACCAAAAGTATGTACAGTGGAACCCCGATCTTACGTTCTCGCATTATATGTTTTCCCGCGTGGTGCTTTCATTTTCTATAGTCCCGGCATTTAGTTCATATTTAAAACTTTCCCGCATTCACCGTTTCCCGCATTAATTGTTTGTTTTATACGGTCCATTGAAAAACGTAGAATTGGGGTTCACTGTATACTAAAATATTTTGGGTACAGTATCAAGAACATTTCCATTGGTTTCGTATTCCTTTTAAAGGGCACTGAGTATAACTAAAGTTTTTATAATTGTATAGTTTTATATCGACATGAGAATATCTTATATTTGGCACTTTCACGTATAATTACAAATGTATCGGCTACATTGATTTTTAAATCACACAAGACAAGCAAGATGATAATATACATCACTTCAGTGCATGTCCAAAATGTCAAATGTAAAACAATAAATTTGATTTCGATATGGGCGGAACTCAAACCTGTTACCACCTGATTGCCAGAGCAAAGCCACAGAGGCCGATGTAATAATCAACGAGGTAGAATTTTCAATGGAGATGTTGATATGTTAAACACTTAATATAAAATACACAGCTCGTAAACGATATGATTGATAGAGATTCAATTGCACGCTGGCAGGAAACTGTTTTACCATAAATTTCGACGCCCACCTAATTGCGATCCGTCTTATTTAATTATCCCATCCTAACCGATGCGAACATAATATTTGATATCATAAATTTATAAACATATCGCATTAATAAGCCATCCGTCATATACGATAATTTGTAAGCGAATCGCAGGCTCTATAAGGCCGTATTACATGACGAGATCCGACCACTGGATATTTTATACAATGCCGAAAAAAAAAATTCAATACTTATTCGTATAGTTTGAAGGTAAATAAAAATGCCCTTATTTATATTTCTTTCGGCTTATATGAGGCCAAAATGATAATTGCAAACATTTTTTCAAATGACAAACTAAATCTTCCTTGTATTTTTGGGGGAATCGTGGATATCTATAGCATCTCATTGTTGTCAATGAGATGCAAATAATGCCGAATTATTTCGCAATGAATGGCTTAAAACGCATCTATTTAATGCGCTAGTATTTCAGCAGTAAAAGCGAAAAGTGTTATCACAAAATTTGTCGTAGCTCGGCCATTTTTAGAAATAAAAAATCGACAGCCAACCGATTTTCTTGTGAAATGTGCCTCTCGAGGTGGATCAAAACTTATAACAACGGGAAAACACTTACCGAGCATAATTCAGTTATATGTACTTATGTGCATGATTCAATGATCAGTCCCGTCCAGTTCTGTATCAGACGAAGTAAGTGCGGTGTAAATTTGCTTCTTTTGATCGCATAGCGTTATAGAAGGCGGCTGTGAAAAGCGGCTGCATACACATAACGGGAGATGGCGAGACAACCAACTTGTTTACCCAAATATATATAATAATATCTATATTGTTCTGAAATGGATTTTTATTTTTTTAACCATGTCCGCCATGTCAATTGGAGCATATGGACTCCTTACGAAGTTTATCTCAACATATATTTTTCTACGAGAACTGCTTGTTACTCCGTTGCTCTACCTCTCTTTTCCGAAGAGAGTAGGAATGGAAAGGATACGAGGACTAGGGACGGGACTAGTGGTTAGCCAAACGCTGCTATGCGTCGCTCTTTGGAATCGGAAAGGTGGAAAAAGGACTTTATCAACACAAACACCCATTGCCTCGAGCAGAATCGATTTATCGACTGAAAAAATCTGCTCGTACCGGGTATCGAACACGGGCGGTCCGACACGGTAGCCAACGACGATAACAACGAAATATTATACGATAGGTAAAATTAACTATCTTTAAAGGTAACACAAGATAGTCCTAGATATTTGTGAGTTTCAACGTCGATTTTGATAACATTCAATTGAGAGTACATAATCTTCCCACCAGGAACAAACGTGGTTAAAACAAAGATTTCACAATAGATTTTAAAAAACTTTCAGATCAATCCGTGTAATACAGATTTTTGTCATTTGGGTATAATATCGCGCTATCGTAAATTTCACCCCATTTATGGTGTATATTTTTTTATACCCGCCGAGGCACGGGCCATCTCAGGTAAGCGAGTGTGCGATTACCCCTCCGTGTGGCCATCTGCTTCACGCTCTGTCTTATCCTTCTCCTCCGGATACGCGACACAAAAGAAGATGTTTTGGCGCGTAAAAAATCTATATTAGAAGACGTCGGCCATATTAAATGTTAAACTTTTCGGCCCACGCACTTTGAGGTTAAAGAAATCGAGGTCGATAAACATTGGCACGCCTAGTTTTGAAAACAAAACTTTATTCTTAACTGACATCAATTTTCTATTTCGTGTTACACTTTAATCAAAATAATCCAAAATATTAAGAAACCAAATTTACCATTATACTAATATTTGAAAGTCACTTGAAACTATATAAAACTAAAACACCCTATATATTTGAAGATTATTAATGCATCAGTTCAAGTCTGATTCATTTGCTTATAATTATATATAATGTTTATAATTAGTCACTTTTAAGGTGTTCACTGTCAATACTTGTTGGAATGGCATTGCGTTAAAAAAATAATAAGACATTTTTGTACTTATTTCGCATCAAATTTAACTGGATCAGAAGCGGTTTCGCTCATCGCGAGCATTTTGAACTGATTATTAATTTACCTATTATAAATTTATTCGACGAAATCTGTGATTCTTAAACTTGCTGAAGTCTTCTTTTACGACACTAAAAAAATGGTAACTCAAATAATGCCGATTCAATCAGTAAAATAATTTGTTCTTTTTAAAAAGGAACAATATAAAAAGACCGACTCGTTCAACGAGTGATAATAATAAATGTCTAAACACTATCAAAACCTCTTTAAAATTGTGTTTTATTCATCTCGAATCTGTTCCACAGTTAACGGCCATTATTTTATAAGTGGCAATAAGAAACGGGAAAATGTAGTACTAATCAATGAATTTTCACATCAAATTTGTTCAGTGCCTTTCTGTCATGTAATTAATTTACCGCTCGGTATAATTTATCTGTGCGAATACAATGCATAATCCTGCAGGCTCTTGCATAAGCCTTCTTATCGCCTTTGCTACGGTATTTGAATTAATTAAGTTTATCCGAAAACATAGGCTTGTTGTACACTAAAGTTTTTTTACGACACTAATTTAGCTATTGGATTTGTTTTTACATCATGTCCTCTCGCAGCATGGATCATTATCTGTACTCATAATTGATTATTTGAACGACGGTAATTTTAACTTTCTTTGTTGCTTTATGCATAACAAGAAGTGATAAAGCGATATGAGTATATGGCAAATTGAAATATTTCCTTTAAAAACCCGTAATCCATTTTGTAATTTCATAATTTAAAATGTTAGAATTTATCTTGCTTCATTACTTAAGCAAACTTTGCGATAGTAAGTTCGAAGATGCCTCTGAAAGAGGCGAAACACGTGTCACAATTAGTTACACAATACGTGGAATAATCAAAGTTATTTTAAATTTTATATGAAATATTTATTTTAAAAAAATTACCACATTTTTTTACTTATGTCACATTAAATTTATTATGGTCAGGACCGGTTTCGCTCACCGTGAGCATTATAAAAATTCAGAGCTATATTTACCAGGGCTGTGAAGTCGGAGTCGTAGAGCTACGGGCTTTTTGCCGGTGTCGGAGTCGTCGCGGTGTTTTGGCCGGAGTCTTAGTCCTAGAGAGAATACAAAAGTTTTAACCTTTTATGTATGCATATAGCATGTAAAATTTTGCGATAAACCGGATTGGCTGGTTGATATTTAATTTAATACACATAAATAAGACAAGTAGGAAGAAAGGAGTCGGAGTTGGAGTTGTGTTTTTTTAACGACCCTGATTTAAAATAAAACTAAGTAAAACTATTAAAATAAAAGTATTACGATCATTTGGTAATACAAATATGCAAATAATTTAAAGAAAATAAAACCAAATAAGCATACGTGATTTTAAATAGAATAAAATATAAATGTAAATGAACTGGAAGCTTCTACATAAAAAAACCAACGAAGCAATTAGGGTCATTCGCAATATAAAATCAAACAAATGTGTACATTATCTAATGGGGATTTTAAGTAATAAAGTAGATTCGTGGGCAAGGTGGGAAAAATAATTGAACGAGGGCATATCAATTCTGTCAAAAAAGAACAATAATTGTAAGAATTTATTTAATGCGAAATAAGTACAGAAAATGTGTTCTTATTTTTACAATGTATTGACAATGACAGTATTGACAGTGAACACCTCAAAATTGAAAGATTTCACTCTGAAATGCGTGTTGGATGCCATATGTTTTCTACCCCTGATCGACGTATAATATGTCTGTAATCTTTCAATAGGAGAGATCTATCTCTTAATAAGGGATCTTTCCAAACACCTTTTCTTCGCGTTGTTTGTAATATATTTGGATTGCGGATTCGCCCTACCCACGCGTTTTTTTTTTCACCAGCAACCCACGCTTACTGGCACATGCTAGATGCAGTTTCGTATTTTAACAGTTCATAATAAAGACCTAACGGACAATCGGGCTTATAATTTTGCTGAGCGATTATGTATTTGGATTTATGAAGAGAATAATGGTTGCACATACTCTGATTGTGATGGTAATATAATCCACCGTACAATCATTTAAAATTAATATATTGTCAAGTTACTTGTATATCATTTATATACGACCCGTGTTTCGCCTTTCGGCATCTTCAGGCATTTCAAGTGCTCGAATGAACTTGAACTACGTGTAGTGGGCTTGTTTGTGCACTTTAAATGCATGTAGATGCCGAAAGGCGAAACACGGGTCGTGAGCGACAAAAGTCATGGAAAAGTAAAAAAAAATAAACGATTAAAATTTGATCTTGAAAATCCATCAAGCACCCTTCAGTCGAAATCCTTAATTATATACGCTTAATGATTTCTATTTCTGAATTGATTTGATTGTTTATTTGTCCGCATCTGAAACAATCCTTTTTTATTTGTACAAAATATCACATTTTTAAGCTTTATCATCGAGTAAAATGTTTCCAAAGTGTGGCAAGTGGACTGGAAGAGTTTGGTGGGGCTGCGTCTGATATATTAATTTTGTTGTTTTTGTACCATAAAGGGGAAAATTAATTATAAGAAAAATATAGAAGGGTTCAGAGTTGTCAAAAGTTTGGGAAACACTGATCTAGCAAAACACACAAAATTGCTGATATAAAAATTCTCTTTAAGAGCGCATATCGATCCGCTGATAGAATATAATCATGATATAAAAAAACACATTTTCAATATAATACAGTACCATAAAACTATCTAACAAAGGTAAAATAAAATAAATCATGCATTTGGATTCGTTGAGATACAATCATTTTACTGCATCATATTTTGCGACTTTTATACGATAAAGTTTTGACTGGAAACAGACGTTTCGTTTCCTGCAAACATGGGCGGTAATACCTCTCCATATGAACTTCTTTCGACGAATTGAAAAAAATGACAGCCCTTTAATTGATGACGTCTCTTTATTATTCAAATTGAATTAAATTTCCACGACAGGTGTAAGCCTCTGCCGTAATTGTCGTATACCATTGATAAATTAAGTAATGACCCGAAACGCCATTGTCCGTCCCTTTTAGATGTATAGCTTTGAATTTGATAAGGTTCGGATAAAGCTGTTTTTTTATCATCAAAAAAACATCGCAAGGTGTTAGCTTCTCGTGTTGTGTAAAGACTTCAAGAGTTTATATTTCTCGGAAGCAATTCATAATTTGAGCCAGTAAAAAATATTTTGTAATAAAATACAAATTGATATTTTTTTTAGTCTTTCGGTTTCTGTAGTCCATTGATAAAAACATTACCCTTGCGATCAGATGGGTGAGTTCAATTCAAGGCTCGGTCATTATCAAACAAACAATTAATTGTCAATTTTAATTTGTAATCTTTTCAATTGATGTTAGTTATGTTGAGTCGATCTCGAGTGAGTTAAAAGATTCTTATGTTATTAAATTTCAAAATATTTGACGACTGTACAAAAAGCTGTTATGTATATTCGGTGGTAATTAAGTGGAAACTCATTTTAATATATACTTAAATAGAACTTTGTTTATTCATCGTATTGTGATACAAATGGTGACGCGTGTTTCGCTTCTTTAACGTACGATCGAAAAGATGCTTTTAGTAATATGGACAAGATTGATTCTAATATTCTTACACTATTAATAGCAAACCAAACATTTCAACTAAAAATGAATGTTCCACGACTCCGAATCCACAGCCCTGGTTAAAAAACAGTGTGTAGAAAAAAAGATTTTGTGACGACACGCCAGTATTTACCACGCCACACGCAAAAATTGTAAAGATAAGTATTGATCAATCCGTGCTGAGATTTCCCATGGAAAAATGCCGAATTATGGCGAGCGTTACTAAATGCATGTATCAACTTGAAATTGCTTGTCCTATACAAATTATTACGTTTAGCAAGAGTTAAGTCGCTTCCAACGCAGCTCAGAAAAAGAGTTTTTTTTCCACTCCCTAATAATTTTTCACCGTCTGCCACTGGCCATTGTTATCCGTCATAATTATCTTTGCTACACTATTATAGATCTGAATCTGCCAGACGTGAATTGAGAATGACAGCAGGTGTCTTGCCATAAAAACTAATTCGTAATTTCTTTTGTATCCCTTATTATACAGTGTTTGCACCTCATAGTGGAATTGAATACTGTGAGTGTGTTTTCGTTCTGAAATATTATAGTGCAACGTTACGTAATACAGTAAGTAGAACATAGGTTCCCACCCCTTTTCTGGTGGCGACCCCTTTGAATAAAATCTTTGTGTCCCGCGAGTTCGATGCACTTGAAAAGGGCATTTTTTAAAAAGTAATGAAAAAAAACAACGAAAATGCATTATGGTGAATATTTTTTTTGTTGATTGTGTAAGTTGGCGACCCATGGGCTGGAAATCTGTGCTGTAGAAGCTGGGCTGCAACAATGTTTTGTATACTAACTTGTGCACTTTATTCTCGATTCGTACGGACTTGAAATAACACTTCCTAGGAAAACCGGAAATTAATCATTTTAGTACACGATTTAACGGTGCCTCTTGAGTTAAAATAAATTGTCATTCTTTCACCGTGTTATAATGGAGTTCTACCAAGTAAATGCCAATTCAACCAATAATATTTTTCATTGATCGGTCGTAAAATATTTATTGAGGCTACACCCCTTGACAACTCGGAGCGTAACCACTCGGGCACTGACATCAGCAATTTAAACGCATACACTGTTTTTTGAAAACGAGTAAAATCGTCACGCCATCCGCCCACGCAAGTCGAAGCCTAAAAATGCGTACTACGAAATATTTCGTAATCTAATAAGTGTCCTCAATCCCCTCCACCCCCGCCCCCCAAAACGTAATGTGGGACATTTCCCACTTATTAAGTAATCAAAGACGACGGGCCCGTGTGTCAAAGTCTAACGCGCCGATTGATTTTTTATTGCCCCAATGCGCAGACGCACGCCGCTTTCCCGCCACAATTTCCCTCGAAAACTGTCCGCCGTAAATATGGAATAGACTTAGATAGAGTGTCATACAAATACGAGAAAAACTCAAAATTGGGGGGAATTAAGTTCGTTAATGAAATTTCAATTTTAAATTTGGATCGTTTTTATTTTTTCCATCGAGTTGATGACCCTGGTTTCGCCTTTCGGCATCCGATTTTCGATAACGTCCAAAATGCGATTCAGTACAGCAAATCTAAAAGTAGGTTTTTGTTTTTAATGGTTTATTTATAGCCGATATTCAGTTCCGGAAAGTTCAATATCTATAATTTATCATTGAGGATCTTGACTGAAGGTGCTCTATAGAATTTCAAAATCAAATTTAAATCGTTTGAAATTGAATGAAAACGACTCGGGTCTTGCATTCGCATCGTCTTTCGGTCAGTTAAAAAAACACTAAACTTAGAGACAAAAGAGACTTTGATGCCATCGCGCCTTAGAGCTCCGTCAAATAGATATCCAAAAAAGTTCATTCGTGCACTTGAAATGCACGAACATGCGAAACCCGGCTCATCGGCGACAAAACTCATGAAAACGTACAAAATTCCATGGATTCAAATTTTCTATAATGTTTGCTATACGATATGAATTAAGCATATTATAATTGTGTTTATAACGTCTTTTCTCCACGTTTTGATCTCGGAAAACTTGTTAAATTCTCCTTAAAAGTATGTCTATTCAAACATATCTGACACACTGTTTTTTATTATACATGAAGTTCAAAACGTTCAGGTGTGTCGTCCACCTTTTATGTATCCAGTATGCTGGACAGGTGTTCATTGAAAACCCTTTCCCACTTTCGTTATACATATGTATAATTTACTAATAGGGGTTTATAATACCATTGTTTGAATGATAACCGTCTAATATTTCAGTTTCTAATAATATCGTCCAATATCATTGTTAAATGTCGTCGGCCTACAATGTAAAGATCGTAACTCTAGATACTACAAATTACAGGATAAGTTGATAATATTGTTTGAACGTTGTATGTTTTCTACAAATCCTCATTAAAAATCTACATAGAAGTTTTAATTTTTAGGTACTTCGGTGTATTTTTTTCTTTTTCCTTTCCGGTGAAAGATTCAAGTTTACCTTCTTTCAAATATGCCAAACAAATATTTTAAAAACTAAAAAAATAATTTAATTGTACTAATATTATTTGTTTTCTTTTTGTTTCAGCTGTCAATGCGCTACGTTTCAAATCAACTTTATATGAGGTGCTTCGGTGATTGCGAGTAGCAAATAGTGCGAAACATCATGGGGCCCCAGGCGGGGCACGTCCTTACGCGGCAGAGCCGCCGAGGAGCTCCCGCCGGCCCGAAGGGCGTAGGCAAGCGTAAAGCAGACACTTCCGCGGCCAAAAAACGTAAAATCATTATCAAAAAGTTAGTGAAAAGATCATCGACTGGTGAGATTACTGCAGTAAAGTCGGTCATCAAACGAGTAGTTAAAGTTGAGACCAAAATACTTTCGAAACAAGGAACTGCTTCGAAAAATGTCACCAAACCTACAGAAGTGACGACATTACCAAAGAAAAATATTCAATCAGAAAAAGAATCGTTAAAAAAATCTACACAACTTAAAACTCAATCGACCACATCCAAGAAATTAATTAAAAAGGTTTCAGAAAAAACTCCAATGAATGCTGTCCAAGATGTTCCTACTATTAAGAAAGCGAAAAACGTTCTTTTGAAAAGAGGAGCACAATTAAAATCCAAGACTGTCAATACAGACCACAAAAATGCCTTGACCAAAGCTAACAAATCTGAAAAAGACAAAAAGTCTTCAGTTACTAAATCGGTAAGTACCCCTTCTTCTAAATTCGTTCATCCGGACACATTGAACACAAAAGATCTAACTGCTGTCAGCAAATCAGTAAATAGTAAAAAACTTACTGAGCCTACTGAATCCAGCAAAAACAGATCTAGATCACCAGAAAAAAAGAAACGAGCTGGAGTTCTGCGAAGTTCCTCGGCACCTTTGATGCCGACTTCAGGAAGTGACAGCTCCACGGACGATGATCCAAAAACTGCAGGAACGCAACGTTTATCGAAATTATCATCTGAAGATGTTTCGGCTCCACTGTTGGCGCATACAAAACATAGCGTCAGCAAAAAAGCAAAGGTAGATGTCACCAAAGCTGTTCAACCGCTGACTCCAAAACCAATCAAGGAATCGGTTGTAAAATCTGTCGGTGACAAATTTTCACTGAAAACTGATGTTTCTGATTTGAAAATAAAACCAAGTAATTTTGTAGAAAATCTCAAAAAATCTGACGAATCTAAAGATGTAAGAATTCCCATGAAAACATCTTTTTTAGAGAGTCGACTTGTATCTCCTTTGGGAAGAAAGAAACTAGTCGGCAAAGTTAAGCCCATTGCTAGGGTCAAAGGGACTATAATTGAAAAAGCTAAAGTAGAAACTGAAAAACGAAAGTTGGCCACTTCTCCATCAAAAAGCATCGATGAAAAGGTTGTGACAGAGAAAGACTTGACAGCAACTGAGAAAAATAAAATTGATGTGGAGAAGAAAAAAAATGTGTGTCCACCAAAACAATGCGACGAGACAAAGAAGACTATCGTTGAAAAGGATGTCTCTAAAATACCCAAACCGCGAAAAAGTCAGAAGATGAAAAAATGCTATCAACTGCTGGTAATTCTAAAAACGTAATGGTTGTACAGCCGGATATATCTGCACCTGTCGTCCAAACTGCTACGCCTAAAGATCCCGAAGTATGTAAGGTTCCAAGTAAAACAAAAACTATTGTCACACTGAAAACAAAAAAGAAGTTCCCTGTAAACAGGGCAAAACTTATATCAAAAGGACCAAAGAAAATTTTGTCAGGTGGACGACATGCTGACAGAAAAAATCTGTTGAACGAAAAAAAGCAGATAGATAAAAAAATTATAACTTCTACAAAATCCACGGACTCGAACAATGTTGAAATCGATGAAGCTGAAATTGTAACGTACAGTTTTCCAAAAGAAAGCAATTCAGAAACGATTGAAAAAATGAAAAAAGCTAAAAGCAAGACTAGTGTAGAAGGTAAAAGTGCAATATCGAAACATGCAAAAATAAGCAAAACAATACCAAAGAAACCAAAATTAGACGAAAAGGAGCCAATGTTCGAAGAACTCAGTAAGAAATTGCTCATAATTAAAGATGAATTAGACGAAAGTAATAATGCATCACCCAAAAGTTGTAGTGTAATAAATGTGGATGAAACAGTTGTTCTGAAGCTTCAAAAGCAAAACAAAAGTAAAACTTCTTCCCCTGTTCGCGATAAATTGTGCAAAGGTAAAAGCAATGTCGACTCACCAAATACATCAAAAACTACCAAAGAACCCGATGAGTCAATTGAAAAGACAAGCATAGAAGAAGCCCCTCGTGAATCAGTGGACGAATTGAAAATGGATAGCGATGAAGAGATAAAATTCTCATTTCCTACGGTTACGGTTGATGATGAAAAAAGAAACTCTTCTCCAAGCGATAGAAGAACAAATTTGCCATCAACTTCAACTAAACCAATGAAAAAGAATATTCCGATTCCCACTGATGAAAGCAAACGGAGAAAAAAATTACTAGGATTTTGGACAGGTCCAAAAAGACATCGAGAAGCTTCTCTAAATGCTCTCGCAAAAGTACAATGCATGTACGAAAATGAGAGTAGGACCCACATGGAGTTAGGGCTTATGAGAACAGTAGATAGAGGTCCCCCAAAGTGGAAAGATGCTGTGAAAAAGAAATATATTAAAACTGAGAAGAGAGATTCTGCTTCATCTGAATCGGAATACGAAAGAAAAATCAAATTAGAAATGACCAGTTCAGAAGATGAATCCAGTCCACCTGTTGCACGAACATTGCGGTGTCAACCTGGAAGTAGAGGGGGCGGAAAATACTGGGAAATGAAGATATCTTCAAGTGAAGACAGCGAGGCGGAACATAAGAGAGTGTACGTAGAAAAGAAAAAGATTGTTCCGAAACCAAAAGTTCACGTAAAAACTGAACCCAAAATTGACGTAGTGAAACCACCAAAAGAACCAAACGCCGTTAAAAAAAGAAGAAATCGAACCGAAGTAGTGATGGACTTGCGCGATATGGTAGTTAAAAAGCGTATGGCTAGTTTAAACGCGACTGCAATCCTTGCAGCTAGCTATGAAAAACGTTCTCCCAAATCTAGCCGAGATGATACGACGTCTTCAGACTGTTCTAGTGAGCAAGATGATTCATTTTCAAAAAAGTACAAGCCCCCCGCTGGCAGCGATCGGGGGGAGACCGCAGCCAAAAAAGAGTTGGCCCTAAAAGCTGCTGAGTTAAAGGCTGCAGCGAAGGCGAAACTGGTTGTCAATCAAGAGGCTGACGTAACTATCACTGGTGTCTACTCAACTCACAGAGAAGGGTACTGCACTGTCACCGGGATGCAGTACTTCATTTCAGCCACGAGTCACACCCAGACTTCTGCTACAGCTGCTGCTGAAAAGGTAACATATATTTTTTTCAAGCTTAAATCGTACATTTTTGTTAAATGAACTCATGTTTTTTTGTATGTAAATACAGTTTTCCTTTTGTATGAGGATGTCATATATTTATTACTGATAGCTATTTCACATATGTTTCATGGGAGAACTAACTTAATGTTTAATTACTAATTTACTTACTGACATGCCCAGAGTGAAGTTCTACAAAAGGCATGCAAGCCAATCAATAAACTGCAGTGTTTCCTTCCACCATTCTCTTCCCAAACACTAAATGTACAGTGACTCCGAGACTAGTTTTAAGTGGATTAATCTTCTGATTCTTATTGGCTTAAAAAATATATCTTTAACACAATCAACATAATTGTGTTAAAGTCAGTATTTTGATCGATAGTAATAATCAAAAACATAACCTATCATTGTGGCAAGGTTCCTGCTTCACAATCTGAAGGTAAAATTTATGATAAAAGTAGTATATAATATTACTTTTTTTTCGATGACACTAAAGACTTCAGCGAAAACAATTACAGCTTGATGTCAATAAATAGAGGAAAACTTTGTGAAATGCCAAACTATTTGAGTCTGTTCGTAGATTCAAATGCTTGATCGCGACATATCCAGTTTCCATGCATTCCAAGAGAAACTTTTTGGTAACCGGACAAATCAGAACATGACATTTCAGAACATGACTTTTCAGAACATGACAAAACAGAACATGACAATTCAGAACAATTCAGAACAGAGCGCGCTCGGACGGTGTCAAGGCGCCAGATTCAGACGTCCGTAGGTAGGCCGATTGTTCTGAATTGTCATGTTCTGATTTGTCATGGAACCAAACGTTTTAGTATCTGCAACGTAAAACCGCGATTCATAAAAAAAAATTATGCTAATATTCCATTCATCAGCGACATTTTGACATTTATAACATGCTCTTCCCACATCTTGGATAAACATACATTTCTGAAATTAAATCGTAAAAGGTGTCTTAATAAACTTTGTTTCATTATTTCATTTAATCATGATCAGTGCTTTAGTCGTCAACTTAGCGGAGGGTATACGCCGACGCACTCTTTTTGCGGAATTTTATACCCTTAATACCCACCCATACGTACAATCTACACCTCACAAAAAAGTGAGTGCAGGTCTATTCCCTGAATTCAAAAAACCGAGTTATTTTAAAAAAGAACAACACTGACATGGGAAACGGGTAATAATGAAGACCCATTCAGTCAAGTACACACAATATTTGTCAATACGATTCGTTACTTGATAATATGCAGAGAGACTTTTAAGAGGAATTGGTCAAGAAATTTTTCGTCGCTATAAGTGTCGCACATATCTAATTGCGAGGGTCTAATGAAGCATTGGTCATTCGGACGGGGGCGAATCACGTCACACGGTACTGCGACTAATTGGGACAGTGAGCTTTTTTGCTTTTTGGAATCGTGTTTGAACAAATAATTTGTGTAAAAAAACCGCGTCAAAAGAGAGTTGAGCGTATATCTTTAAAAAATATACATGTTGACCTGTTGCATATTTTTGTCTTGCCATAGGTATATTAAATTATGAACAGTAATCAAAGAAAATGTTGAAAACCTGGAAACGTTAAGTTGCAAGTAATAAAATGACATTCGAATGCTGCTAACCCTGAAACAGCAATGTGTTAAGAATATTATATAGCAAACAAATCATTTTGTTTTTTTAACTGATGGTAAAATATTATGATTTATCCAGCGGGTATACGATCTACTTATGAATATATCAGAGGGTACACTGATTATGTCAATGTATACCCTCAAATAAAGCACTGTCTTTAATAATTATTTATATGAACTAAGAAGGAAAACCACAATTTTGTAGAGACATACGCAGCAATCTTGGCATTTGCTATTATCATAAACCAAGCCCTGCAAAGTTCCCCTTGTGTATGATGGAATAATGTCTTCCTAAGCGACCATAAATGGAAGCTTTAAGGGTAACGATCCTATTCGGGCGGGTCTCGGAATTAATAAATAATAATGTTTTATAATCCTCAGCTATTTGCACGTATAAGAAATAAGCAATCTGGAATGCATAATGATCGTTAATACCTTCATTTAAACTTTGCTTCGGATAGAGTCTTGTCATTTCGCACAAGGGTTGATAGAAGTCCGACTTGTACGCGATCGTGCATTTTGTTTTGCCAACTTAAAATTTGTTTTTTCTAACCTATGTGTTTGAAGTAAAATACATTTTTATGCAAAATAACTAACATAGCGCACGGTGAAAATCGTTGTATTACAATGTTTGTAAATATTACATACTTAATAAAACTGTACGAATCCGATATCATACACATTTTTCGACCATTGAAATTTCCTGTATCGTCAATGTTCACTGCTTACATATATAATAATTATAACGAATTACTAAAAGATCATTTTCTCGATTCAGTTTATCTTGATTCCTTTTAAGGTGTTCGCTGTCAATACTTGGTGGAATGACATTATAGTACAAATAATAACACATTTTTAGTACTTTATCCACATTAAATTTATTGGATCAAGACTGGATTCGCTTATTGCGAGCATTATCAACTGAAAATAATAACACATATTTAGTACTTATTCCACAATAAATTTATTGGATCAGGACCGGTTTCGCTCAAAAATCTTAGAAGTATCGTTGTTGTGTATCACTAGATATATTAGTCACCTTCACACCAATGAAAATTCTAAGCAATTCTTTACTTTGTATACTTAAAGTGTCAATAACTATAGCCGTCAAACTTACTATAGAAGTTACCCTAGCTTGTAGCATATTAAAAACAAACGATATGTGTTTTTCAAATATGATATGTGAACATTATCACATTCGTGTTTCGAAGAAGAACTATAAATCTTGAGTTGACCGAATATAATCGTATTAAGGCTAATAAAAAACTTATGGCTTCCTCGAATCATATGCAGTTATATTAGTACGTCTGATTCTGAGAACCCATTTCGATCCCTCGTATAATCTATTATATATCTGTGTACTTTGATGAGTAATTCAGAAATTGCGCTGCATTTAAGCTTGACCTACTCAGTCTTTATCGGATGTGAACTAACACTTGACCACCCATAGATGTAATAAAAAAAATACTTCTTTGCGTAAGATTTGTTTATATTCTGTTATTGTATGTTTTTGTTATTAGCTTTCTTCGTTTTTGATATGAATGTATTTTTTTGCTATTGAAAATTGAAAACGATGCTTGCTTTCAGTTTCAAATCAAACCGAAATTTTGCCTATAAAGTGACAGATATCAGGCTCAATATTGAACATAGTTTAAATAGAAACAAATAAATGTACATACGGTGAAAAAAATAACAATGTATTTATTTTAATTCTATAAAATTATTTTATATTTGTTGATAGCTATTTCGGCATACACCATCGTCAGAACTACACATAATACACACTACACATACATATAATACTTCTGACAATGGCGTAAGCCGAAATATTTATCAACAGATGTATACAATAATTTCTGCAGAATTAAAATACATTGTTATTTTTTTCACCGTATTATAATGGAGTTCTACCAAGTTAAATGCCAATTCAATCAAAAATAAATGAAAACATTGTTAACAAAATGGATGTTGACAGAAATGTATAATTCAGCAACCAGTCAGATTAATTATTACTAATACTTTTCCATTGGACATCGAAATATTCCATTTGATTTTTCGCCTCTTTCGAATGCATCTTCAGACTATCTTGCATTCACAAAAGTTGACCACGTGTCACACGACACGAAACACGTATCACGATTAGTAACGGAATACGTGGAAAAATCAAAGTTATTTTATATTTTATTCTGAAATAAACTTCCACCCAATTACCGCCGAATCCATCGAAAGTATTGTTATTTATCTTTAAATTTATCATTTCCTTTATTACAATAGGTTTACAACAACTGCCTTATACTACGCATCACTCGCAGCTCAATACATAATTCCAATAATCGCTGACAATTTCTACCACTTTGTTACATGAAAGCTTTCAATTTAAGTAGTAATTTCTAAGAAAACAACATAAACATGATGAATAGAAGATAAAAAATATCACTTTACCACGATATCTCTTTCATTATTCAATCCCCAATGCATTTTTATTTAAAATGGAGCAGACTATCCGAGTAATAATAGGTTGGCAGAAGTTTTCCACGGATATTCAACAATTTATTGCACTTATTCAACGCAACAAAATTACAAGGCACTGTCATGCAATTTGTTACTGCTGCGAATTTATGTGACCCTAATACAGTCATTATAATTATTTTGTTTGTCTTGAGCTTTATTTTCAAAACACTGTCGGATAATGTGTGTCTAGCGAATTGGAGGGTCAAGGAAGTCGCTGTGTTAACAAAGCTATTTTTCTTTATGAATGATTATAAAACATTTCTTCGAACATTATACCTATTAGACATTTCTGTGTTCCTAATACAAAATTTTATGTGCATCTTTTTCTATTATTTTAATTGATTATTTTCTGTCAGAGTAGGTCACAATATCTTTCAAATAAAATGCCCTTTACTCCACAAACTAAATCTTTAAAATGGAGCGTCGAAAAACCATGATTTCATGTAAAGAAATTACACATAATATTCCAGAAATCCTCACATGACTCGTATATTTAGATAGTTATGATATTCTATAATATTTATTTGTATGATATTGTTTTTAAAACTATACCGAAAAAGTTATCGATAGTTCATTGTTGATGACCCTCGATTAACAAAACATATTTATATTTTTAACGTATTATTATAGAATTCTATGAATTAAAAGTTGCTATAATCCAACGACAAATGAAGTATGGGCAATGTTTTCAATAAGTGAAACTTCTAATCATTCGCTGTAAACAATTGTAATTTTATACACACTAACCTTTTTTGTGCGACTTTTTATATGCGATTTCAAAGTTGTGCGTTTTTTTACTACAATTAATTATTTTTTTAAATATATTTTTAGGACTCTATAAACGTAATTAACAGCGTGTTGTTCAAATGCTTTACGTGCAAAATTCACTGTGACCTTGACACGTGCGTCCTTGTACGTGTTATGTTCCCATTACAAGTGACAGATTTTCTTATACGATTTTGTTTTGTGCGGTTTTCCGCGGAATGCTATTTCCGCACAAAAAAAGGTTTAGTTGTAATGCCAATTCTCAAAACCTTGTGGAGAGTAGAGATAGAAAGGATAGGGCTAGGACATGTCAACTGGTTAACTTATCGCTACGCCCGTTTCTAGGATCGGATGGGCTTGGGAGAGATTTTTAGACAACACAATTCTCCAACTGTTATAATCAGTATTTCGATTAAAAAATGAAACTACCCGAACTGGAACTCCCGAACGCTCCACAACCGAAGCCAACGACGTCGACACTATACCACGAGTCGAAAAAATAAAAATAAATATCATTGTCTCAATTATTAATCATGTTCCAATCTTAAAGTTTTAATCCTTAGTTTAAATTAAAACCCCAGCGCGGCATGATTCTTATTTTTGGGTCAACAGTGCGATTGGTATCAGCTCGTCGCATTGCAGTTCTCATGATATACAGACTACAGTCTTCATACTTAGGTTCGCCACTCTTTCGTAAACTGAAGTAGGGATTGCAGTACCGGTATTAACAAAACCGGGATCCTGGCATAAAAACGGTTTGTTCACGACCCAAATATCCGTTTTTCAACATATTTTATACTACATACCGGTACTTCGGTGATATAAAATTAGTAAAATTTAATTTTGATTGATCGTTAAATGTTAATGAGCCGCCAGGAGGGACATCTTTTGTCCTAGGCGCCTCTTGATGACACGATTCGCTGTTTTTTTTTAAACAACACCTACACTCACGTCATTTATATTATTTATAACACACACAACTTGGGGGCTAAGGTCGAAATGGCGAAACTGCAAAAATAATGTTATGCATTTAGTTGCTTCTGTGCCTGGTTCGTATATACTTTTCTATGACCACACGCCGCCTGTTGTAAAGTATAAAAAGTGTCATAAATCTCACACAGAAAATTTACTGTATCTACATACCTACATATATCTCACCTCGAGTTAATTTAACGATTGGTTACAGTCGACAAATCGCCCCTTTTCACAAGGGTTGTCAACACACGTGAAGAACTACTTTTGTTGAATATTGAGTTTGTAGCTAACATTTAACAAATGTTTTTACTAACCCCTGTTAGCTTATACGAGCTTATTATTCACGCGAAAATTTTCAGTTAAAATAAGTCTTAATTTGTCCATCCCAATACTATTTTTGACAGCCCTATAACCATTTATATTAATACCTTTCATGGAATTTAAAAGTACATAAACATATATTATGTAATCACATATGTAATACATTTTCATTTAAACCCTTAATTATCGCTCTAATGGTAAGACTTGTAACATCAATTCTTGTGTTTTGTTTTCAGTATTTTTTATAGTTTCGGTATTGATATTTGCAATACCGGAACATAATATTAAATACCGGTTTCGAAACCCCTACACTGGAATATATTATATCACTGTTCAACGTCACTAGAGCATGTTGGATGTTACCAAGGCGAGTTTGTTTATTTCTCAAATTAATTTCCGTGTTATGAACTCGCTATTTAGCTCTACGCGAAAATGCACTTCATATGTAGTCGAAGCTGCACTTTTCAGGCGATAATATTAATAATAATTATTTAGATGTCGATTACATGCAAAATGCATATTTTGAAAACAATATAAGTACTTGTAGAATTTCAGTTCGATATATTATGCCCGGTCTGTGGTGCAGACGTCAACGTCATTGGCTTCCGTGACGCAACGCTTACCGTTTCCCGATTCTCGGGATTGTTTCAGTCGATCAATCAATTCTGTTCGAAGGCAATGGGTGTTTTTGTTTTTATAAATCGCTTCCCTCCCTTCCGATCCCAAAAAGTGATTAGCTCACCACTAGTCCTGTCCTAGCCCTCTTTACTTTCAATCCCTACTCTTTTCGAAAAAGAGAGGTTGAGCAACTGAGTTACATGCAGTTCTCGTTGAAAAAAACACGTGGGAATAAACTCAAAGCTAAGAGTGGAAATGGTAAAAAAATATAGAAATATGTATACTATGCGTTTTCAGAACTTCTCTATTCAAAGATAATAGAGATTGAACGAAAACAGTACTATCGGAAATTAAAAAATATTATGACATTATAATATAAGTAAGTAAGTAAGCTTTAAGAGATATCAAATGTATGTTATTAGAAACAAATGGTTTCCAAATGAAGAAAATCCAAATGAGCGATACCGGTCCTTACCTAAATAAATTTAAAGTGGAATAACTACATGAAATTCCTTATTATTTCTTAATAAAATGCCATTCCACCAAGTATTGACAGTGGACACTTTAAAAGTGACTGGTGGATATATCTATCTATGTAGTAGTCTTATGATCGAATGGGTTAGAGGGGATTTTAGTCACACCTAGACATCCATGCCTTCGAATACTAATTCAAAAATCAAAATGAAATGAGTAATCAAATCAAATAATGTTTGCTTGTTTTTTGTGTGTGCGGCCCACCAAATTGCATGCACATTTTCATTTGAAACATCTCAAGATTTATGTAGAATATTGCTGGTATAGATTATACTATTTAAATCAACTCGAGGAGAAAAAAAACACGACACATCCATGCTAAATAAGACAGCCATTACAACGATGCCGCAGAGGTAGACAATCATGCCAATGAGCTTTTATATTGACCTTGCCAGTGATATTTAACCAGGATCTATCTCGGCGGTAGACAACAAAGGTCGAATACTATTTCTTACTACGAATTATCAAGAGAAAGGAATGCTATTAATATTGTGATGCGACTTGTTAATTTGTGTCACGATAACACAGTGATGATGCATGCTAATATTTCGAGGCGCAACTCTAAATCAATTGACATTCAACGCGGTGTGTAATTAACAGGCCACGAACTTCGTTAATACACTTTTCCGAAACAACATTTCGGCAGTCGACGGGCGGCCATCGTGATGTAAATCGTAATTTCTTCATTATCCCGTATACTAATTTCCAGAAACGAGCCAGGAGATTTTAGCCTTTAAAATATCAAACGGAGTTTAATCGTTGATGTTTTTGAAAATGTAAACATCTCTTTGCCAAATTTTGTACGGTGATTTTTTGCCGGTCTCAACTCAGTTGCTTTGTCACGGGTTCGAAACCTCATCCACTTTCACGTTTTCTTCAAATCGATTTATAATGAATTTGTAACCAAACGTCGCTTTATCCGATACTTAATGCAGCAGTATTAGAAAGAGCGAAAATACAACTAGTACCCTTTTCTTAATCGCATCATTCTTTTCTTTTAATGTAAAATTGAATGATTCAATTAAAGAAACACGATTAAAAGATTATTAGTTACATAATTGAGTAATATTACATATTTTTTGTAGAACTAAAATACATTAATAACATTTCACCATGTTACAGCGTTCTATCAAGATATCTGATAATTTTCACAAAAAAAGGACATTTATGTACACATTTTGGTAAAGCTCCATAATTATAAGGTCAAAAAAGCAAAATGTATTTTTTTATCAAACCACTTTGCCATATTTTCACCTTATTTTAATTATGAATCTTCATGCTATAATTTCCAATGCCACAAATTCGTATGGAGAATCCTTAAATAGAATCCGAATACACAATTTTTAATAGTTTTAGAATTGTCAGGTATCGCGACTATGCTTAAACAAAACTGCAACTAGCGAGGCCACCCGTCTTATCCAGAAACTTCTTCGAGGATATTCCGGTAGGCAACGAGACTGTCGTATCTCGTATAGTCTCTCTCAAGAGTCTCTGGACGTAGATTCATAAAGTTTTAATGTACACGAAATAAAGGAAATTTATCAAATAATTAAATTATACAGATTAACTTTAACCGTTGCTTTCTACAATATGTACAATACGGCCAGTATGTTTCTCACATTTCGTTATGAAAGTTTCCTTCCGCCTTTTGTGAACGTACTGATATTCTCATTTTTAAATGAGTTCTCTGATTTTATCTCAGTTACTTAATAACCAGGGCCGCACTTATCAGTGAGGCGATTTTTCGTGCCACACGGGCGGCGTGTTTGCCAAAAAAGATTACATATTGTTTTAGTCTGTGAACTCAATAGTAACTTTCAAGGTGTTAGCTGCCAACTGTTGGTGGAGAGGCATTATATTTCAATTAATAAAACATTTTTTTTGTACTAATTCTACACGTATCGATGTATGAGTGCAAAGAAGTTGTCTGTTCATTTTTATCGAAAAGTCTTAAAATTCAAATTATATCTACGTAACCTATAATATAACAGGCTTAAAAAATCTCACTGATACCAAAATGAAATTTGTGCTAATGTGTTCATTTGACAACATCGTTTGTATAACACGAAGAAAGTACGGATGATTCAAATATTTTTTTATAGATTTTCTCATACTTTGGGTGGCCGTCGCCCTTAGAGCGGATCTGCGAAACCGACCGTTGAACTTTCTGAAATCCCTGCCTTACCCATTGAACAGGTTTGCCCGAAGAAATGTCAAAACTTCCGGAAAACTTTCGCCGCGCAATAAAAAGACGGCCCCCTTACGTATCGGACCCGACCCATTTTATCCCACATATTTTTCGTCGCAAGAAAATTCCCGAGTGAGCTTTCTGCAACTACAAAGTTTTTTTTCTATCGGTATTAGATAAAATAATTGTGAAGTCAAAATTAATAATCATTTAGTTGATGTAGGCGAGATGCACATGCGTATTCTAGCGTTATGTCATATTTGATCAAGCATGAATTAAGCGACGCATTGTTTATTTGTTCGCTATCTTAATCAATTTCTTCTATATACGATTGGATGAGCTGTCAGTGATATATCAAAATATTGTAAACAATGTTTATACGGTCTGTTATTCTTATCATTGATACGACACGTTAGGTTTTCGAATAAATATCTCACGTAAACAATCCAAGTTACTAAAAACATAAAAATCGTTAAAAACATTGCAAATCATTTTGAGACATATTTTATTAATTGAGATAATAACCGTTTATACATTTGGTTTTGTATCAAAATCTGCTGTCAATGCGAAGCCTTGGAGCGTATTTCAAAAGATATTATTTTACGAAGTAAATCATTCGATCGATCTTACGTTGAAATTATGGGTAAAAAATGGATTATAAAATTGGATAAAAAATAATTTTTTAAACTATCCATACTGGTAATTGATTCAGATAAACAACGTTAAACAAGACATTGACCATTTAGCTATAGACCTTGCAAAGCAGTAAGTCACTGAGTACATATTAGGTTGTCTTTAAATTTAATTACCTCTTTTAGCTTACGTCTTTGTGAATTTTTGATTTAAAATATTGCTTCATTTTATAACCAACATACTCTTTGTTTTCTTTTCAGGAAATACCTGCCGGTACAGCTGGACCTTCGTATACTCCTCTTGGAGCCTTATCGTCTATGCATCCACCTGGAGGTGTTGCTCCACCACACACGCATCCAGGTAAGATGATATTCATATCAAAACCATTATAGAAAGTATGAAAACCTTTCCAACACTCTTTTAATAATTATCTTCGTTGAATATAGTGTAATAATGTAGTTCGGTTATACATAAACATCTGTAAGTGGAACACATGCGGCCCAAAATATCATTTATGGTTAGCAAAATATTTCGATTCTTCAACAGAATTTCATTGTTTGTCGGAGTGACTATTTCACTACAAAGGTTATCTGCACTTGTGTTGTTTTGAAGAGAGTTGTGCATGTGAAGCATTTTCGAAAACAATATTACATTTGTACCGCGTGGACAATTTAAATCTTAGTGATATTACTGAGAGTATCAATACAAGATGTTTGCTTGCTGTCTGCATGCAGTCAGTGACATGCATAGTATTGAGTTGTATATTCAAATATCCACAAAGCTTCGATATTAAATATATCATTATATTATGTATATATTAAATGATATGACAATATATCAGTGTCAGTCAAACCTATAACCTCTGTGGTCGGCTAATTCTTGAAAAATAAATAATGCGGCCCACCAGTAAAATAAGTTACGCATCACTGATGTAGTCATTGAAAAACTGTCGTGCAGTAAATTTATATTATATAATCTGATAGGCATTGAAGTAATATGAGCAATATCTCTTTCAATTTTTATGGCATACAACTAACATCATGTAACATATACATACACCGTATAATAGAATGATTCATTTTTATAATCTCGAACCCTCGTCGCTGTTTTGTATACGTAATAAAAAAAAATATGCAGCGAAACCATTTTCAGTTGTATATTTCTTCATTTTCCTTACACCCTTGATTATTTCGTTTTTCATTTCGGTGTTAGAAAATTCTTACTCTTCGTAACACTGTATGAAAATATTTATTTTGCGTTTTTTTTTTAGTTTTCTTTTTCGAGTCCCGCTCGCCATGAAAATAATGTTTTCACGAATCGCTTCGGCGGATATACACAGTGCGATTATTCAACAGCCTATTTCCGTTTGTTATAATTTAAAGTTCAGTGAAAGATTGAACATCAGCTTTGTTTTATGCTACATCAGGATATTTTGTATCTTTATAGTAAAAGTAATGAAAAATTTGAATGTCTAAAAATATTGTGTAATGAAAAATGCCATCTTCAATTGCATCGGGGTCGCGGGTCACATGACATGGCTTTTATAAGAAGGTGTCGCCGACCGAAAAGGGTTGGGAAACCTATGTTCTATTGCAACTTCTTATGATGCCACGTCAACTTATAATTGCTAATAATCTTATTTATTACCTTTCATTCGAAAGTTCGAGAATATGAATCATATACTATCTCATTATTCACTTTTAATTGGTTCATTGATGGTTCATTGGTGAAATGGCATTACACATATTAAAAAATAAAAATACATTTTTTGTACTTATTCCATATTAGATTTATTAGGATCAGGAGTATCAGGACCCTTTTTCAATCATCGTGAGCAGTTAGTTCAGTTGAAAATAGGACTGTAGAGTCGTTAAAAAAAATACGACTCCGACTCCAGCATTTCCCAAAAACACGACTTCGACTAAAAAAAGTTTAATTTCATCACGTTTTTTTCCTACCTTTCATAATATTTATGTGTATTCAATATATCAACCAACCAATCCGGCCGATAGCCGAATTTGACATATTACATGCAAAAAAACTACGGCCAATACCCCGCGCCGACTCCGGCCAAAAAGTCTTACTCCACAGCCCTGGTTGAAAACGATCGTCATGAGCGAAACCGGTTCTCATCTTTCTGATAAAACGAAACATTACATCGTTTTATCTTGGCTTATTTATTGCGTTCCCGCTGCAAACGCAGATGAAAATATTATCACCAACATCAAAATCTTCCTTAAGAGAAAATTTATGTGATTTTGACTTTATTTCAGTTTCCCATTGTATGTCCGGGAAATTTTCTCGCAGGCTCATTACGTGGCTGTCAGCACTGAGTAGAGCTGGCTGGGATAACCCGAGCGTCTTGTTTAATCTGTTATTTATACAGGACAGGAAGATAAAATATATTTCTTTGTCCGGAGGCTTCACGCTTTTTAGATGAATAATTCACCCCGCTTTTCAAATTAAGACGTTTTACCGTTAGAACAACTTCGTCACGTCGATTTAAAGTAAACTAAAAAACATTCGTCGGCAAGATTTGCGCATTGGTTTAAAATCACTTTTATAACAAGTAGAGGTGATTTATAAATACATATCAAAGACAATAGTTCTTTTTTTGAATTGTTTGAATTTTGTAGTTTTCTATAGCTTTCGATATATTTAAGTATATCGAGTGCGCGGATGAACTTTAAATGACGCGTCGTAAATAAAATCAGTATCATTTGGTTAAAAAGTTATTGATCGTAATCTAAAACTATCAAAGATTTTCATCGCAAAAACCAGTTGACTTTATTCTATGATTTATCTCAGATAATATTAACATATCAGTACCTTTTTTGCAATATAATTTTATGATAAAAAGTGTAAAAATTAAATGCTTTATATTGTTTCTTAAGCATACAGATGAATATAAAAACGAATGCCGTTAAAGCATATTATCTAATTGGACCACGTGGGATTAAAAGGGTCAAACAGTGATTCAATTCTGTGATGTGTTTCTTTTCTAGATTTGATGATAATTTTTGTATGCAGTTCGTAATTGACTTAATTTAGGTCATTAAGAAGAAAACGATTTTCCAATTTACTGTGAAGTATAAAACCAAAGAGGACAAAAATTTCTTCCGCTTTATTGTATAGTTATTTGGTTCTCCTGTTTCAAGAGACATTATCAACAAACAATTCATCGATATCATTTAACAATTAAATCTTACAATACTGAACAGGCAAAACAAATTTAAACCATGGACCGACACATATCTCAAAATAAAACCATGATCCACTGTTGGTACACTCCCGGCATGTCCCGATTAAATGTTCCCTGTTATGTAAACAATTGAAGGGCGGTACCGCACAGATTCGCACAACTGCGCCAAGTATATATACTAGTATTGTACTGACCGCGGCTCATGTGTGCATCAAACACTGGTTATTGGGCTCACCTGCTTCAGTACCGATGCACGTGGCAAAACGGGAATCGCCGTATTTCGCACGTAACCTATGCAGACAACGTGCTGTCACTATTTTGATACAATACAAAATAGTTGCATATTTTTTCATTAAATAGACTCGTGTTTTTGAGATATAAAAATGAGCTATCATTGTGCGCTTTATGACGGCCTTGTGACGATTTTGTGTGTTTTTAATGTTCATATGGTTGCCATACAAGAAAAAGTTACCAGTGCAATTATTGTAACGAAAATGAACTAACGCCTTGGCACTTTAACATCGCACGGACATGATAGACATCTAAAAAATGAACAAATGTAAGATTACATTCCTATACATATCAATGTCAAAAAACTTTATCGTAAATTTAAAAAAAACATTTTGGTTTTAGGGACACATTTTTTTTAATGAATGCCACAAGTTATATACTATGTCAGATAAACATTACCTTATAAAGCACATAATATAGAACTTCTTCCACATACATATATTCTCATGCAAATCAAGACCGTTTTTGTTTTTTGCTAGTATAGTCAACCGATATGAATTGACAACAGTCATAAACGCATTGTAACAGTAATAAAGGTTTTTTAGACAACGTTGATACTTGACATGTATTCAAATTTTAAACAGTCATTGTAATAGTTTACAATTGATGACTTTTTTGGTATTATCGGGAATGATATAAAAATAATGGCACTTTTTTTGCTGATTCCACAATTTGTATCGGGAAAGGTTTCACCCATCGCAACTATTTGCTATCAGCTGTCGTATATGTAAGTTGTTCAAAACATTTGTTATTTTTGTTAAGGTCCCGCCGAGTCTCGCGGCCCAATCGGAGGTGGAAGCCTAGGCCGTCGAGCTGGTTGCTCCAGCGCCTTCAGTGCACCTCCTCATCATCATGCCGACCAGGATCGTTCTCCACCAGGTAAGAGCAGAGTTTCACTTATTACTTTGAGTGATTTACTTATTGCGGTATTGATTGAATTGATAACTAATCACAATTCATTCTTATGCTATAGCAATTGAACCATATCGTCACAATTCAAGTGTAATGCGTGTACTTGAAATGCCTGAAGATGCCGAAAGGTGACACACAGCTCATTAAATTATTAAATTAAAACGATTCATATATATTGATTGAAATTGTATTTACTTGGTAGAACTCCATTATAACACGGTGAAAAATAGCAATTATATTGTAGTTCTATTTAATTTATATTGTATTTGGTTGATAGTTATTTCGGCTGACGCCATCGTTAAACGCCTATTCAAATTTCATTGCACCATATTTCTGTTCTGACCAAGTTATCTATTTTGAAGACAGGATTGGTATTTATCAACCTTATCAATTATATATTTCACATTATATTTTACTATTTTAAAAACTGTTTTTGAAATTTTTGAGATTTTGGATATGTGAGAAACATTTGAATGATTTTGTCTCATTTGAACGACAATAAATAGAGCATAAATAATATTGGATAAATATTGTAATAAAGTGATTATATACTCGTTCTTTATTCGAATATAACTTTTTAAATATTTTGTTCAATTAGCTTACACACTGCAAATTAAGGTACCTTTTTCAACAAAGAAATAGCGCTGTATCAACATTTTCTTTCCTGAAAGATGATATTATGAAAACGAAATAGCTTCGAGCAATAATTCTACGGCAAGATTGAGTAACAAAACAGTTTGCAGAAATAAATTTGGAGACCAACTTCATGATCTAATTAGTAGATAAGATCGTAGAACCCTGCATAACAGTAAAAGACTAAAGAATTTAATGTTAATATCCATGGATGATAACAACCATTATTGTGATATTGTTGAGCCACTTTTTTCTCACCCAACCCTTATATATTGTAATCAATAGATTAAACTTCATATTTTTCAGCTTCTTTCCAAGATTTTTAGTCGAAAATACGTCTGAAAAAGTTATTTTCATTATTGACAATTAATAACAATTGTTTAGAGATGATTTCATATATTACAAGGTTACTAGGGTAGATTTTGATATATTCATGCAAAATTTGATGTTAGTATATGTTTTATTCTGCCTATTCACTCAACACTGCAGTGATGTCAATATTTCAAATGTCATATAGTTCTGCTTCAGATAGGTTATTTGTGATTTTCGTAACTTTCTTTAACTCTTATAAACCAGGGCTGTGGAGTCGGAGTCGGGGCTTTTTGGTCGGAGTCGGAGTCGTACTCGGAGTCGGAAATTTTGAAAACTTTTTATTTTTCCATATTATATGTCAAATTTGGCTATTGGACGGATTGGTAGGGTTGATATTTAATTGAATACACATACTTATGAAAATTAGGCAAAAGATTTTTTTAATCGGAGTCGGTGTGGTGTTTTTGGTCAATAATGGAGTCGGAGTCGAACTTTTTTTCACCGACTCCACAGCCCTGCTTATAACTCCTCGTCAACCTCGTCATCGTATAGGTAACGCGCAACTCTTATGTCGAGTCCTGGTCGACAACTTGATTTGAAAAATATTTTTTACTAATTTAAAATTTTCCTTATTTAAAAAACGGTTTATTGAATCGTGTGCCTTGGTTAATGTTTCGGGTTTTCATTTTACCATGCTAATAAATACGCAATCCCTGTGATATCAATCAATTCGTTAGAGTTGCTGGAAGGAAAAAAAATCATTGAGGAGTGCAAAGGTTTACGTGTTTTGGTGTAGATTAAAAAAGCTAGTAGACAAAAGCTCATTGAAGTTTTGAAATTTCCCTAGACCATGCTTGAGAACATTACAGCCGAACGGTTTTTTTTTGTTGTTTTTCCTTTTCACGATAGAAGATAATATTTATCAAAGATTGCGTGTGACCCGCTATTTTTATATTTTGTGTCCGAAGTCTAAACCATAAAGGAATAGGTTTTCTGCATATTACAAGGGCTGTTGCTTTGAGACTCCCGATTTAAAGACATTCTTTAGATACAATACTTTTAAATTTTGATGTATAATATTATAAAGTAGTGAATTGAAGGAAACCTTTATAAATTACATACATATTTTCAAATATATTTTTTAATATTAGTAGTAGTTTTTATTGGTATATTTGTATACGATTTTATGTTCAACACATCGTATTGAACATTGACCGTTTAAACAACATAACTTCGCGTGTAATGTAAACATACGAAACACTGGAAAAATAATTTGAAATTGTTAAAGAGAGCCAGTCGGTTGATGTAATAAAACTCGAAACAAAAGAAATACGGCATCCTCAATAATAAGTCAGTAATCTCTGCTTAATTTCTTCCCGCCATTATGTTTTTCCTCTGACCTGTAAACTGCCATTTTTCCGTCTTGTTTGCTGCCGTACTTACGTGCTAAATGCACTTTCTTTTCGAAAAATCCGATTCCGAAAAACACCTCTGTATAACTGGTTCATAGAATTCATTTTTGCGTATCAAAGTGCTAAACCCTCCACTGGCTGTGCTATAAATCATTTCAGAGTGATACTAAACTCACCCTTGAAGCTTTTCAAATTAAATTCCATTTTGCTTTCATGATCTCTTTGTACTTAGGACATTTTTGTCTTATTTTCGCCGTATTCTTCCGCGTTACGCTTTTGTTTTCAGTGCATGTCCCGCAGAAATATAGTTCGGAACTCTTTCGTGCTCGAGTGGGACACTTATATGAAAATGGTTCGTCTTATAAGGGAAATCATAATTCTATCTCTGTCTTATATTTAGTGTCATCCAGTGACAATCATTTTCCACTTCGAATTTGAAACTCTTTGGCTGAATCGTTTTCAAACTTGGAAGATTTTAAGTAAAGTGGCGCCACAAAATTGCTATCGATAAAAACGGTGTATCATAACACATACATAGATACTATACTTAAGATTTTTATAAAAACTATGGCATCCCATTGACACGGCAGAAACTCTTTATGCAACTTTATACGCCAAATATTGCTCAAATCCATTTAAAAAAAATACAAATATATGTTTTAAAATGTATTATTATTTTGCTGTAAACTGAATGTAATACGAAATTAATGACAATTTTATGATACATTCACAAAAATTAACGGCGTCCCATGGGGAGCGATCAGTTGTATTTTTTTTAAATTTTGTTACCGTAGGCTTTATTACACTTTTACAAAGGTGAAATATTACACTTATTACAGATTTTTATATTTTTCGTATAAAGACGAATGTTACCTACACTCAACATTAACAGATTTATACAAATATTTTTAGTAAATTAAGTAAATGACAACGAACAGCGAGCGCAATCATGACCCGCAAGCCGTCGTTTCAGTTTGGAGACTGTGTAGCGCTAGAATGGGCAGATTATTAACTTAGTATTGGTCGAATTTCCGTGAATGACTTTCTTAAAATGTGCCAGGTATTCATTGAATTAGCTTTTTGTCAAACCGTATAGCTCCTCCTTTGTAAGGTTGCGATAAGAGTATATAGCCAAGACCAATTGCGATTGAGTGCCGTCAATAAAAACGGACTGACGTTTCAATCGCTTCTGATTTTTTTCCACTAGCAAATCCTTCGCGTTCGACTAGTCAAAGCTCTCACATAATTTGATGCCGCTCTATTTCAGCGTCTCTCAAACTTTCCACAAATGTGTAGACATAATTTACAACTATCGTTATTAATAAATTCTGTAAACCCTCGTATAGCGTTCCCCATACATAAAAGTTTCCACCGTAAAGCGTGTTTTTTTTTAAACCATGTCCGCTCCCAAATTGGAGCATTGGACTCTTTACGGACTTTATCTCAACATATGTTTTTCTACGAGAACAGCTTGTTACTCAACCTCTCTTTTTTGAAGAGAGTAGGAATGGAAAGGATATGAGGACTAGGACAGGACTAGTGATTAGCTAATCGCTGTCACTATGCGTCGCTCTTTGGGATCGGAAAGGTGAGAAGGGATTTTCAACAACACTAACACCCATGCCTTTGAACAGATTTATCGACTGAAAAAATCCGCTAGTACCGGGGATCGAACCAGGGCGGTCCGGCACGCAAGTCAAAGCCGTTGCCACTGCGCCACGGACCGGGCAAAGTTTTTTTTACAAAACGCAAAAATTTTAAGGTCAAATCTAAAGTTTTTAAAAGTCAAATAAAATACATATTTTGCTAACGTGCATTGAACAAATATTTAGGTGTAGCTTTTTTCACTCGAATTCGCTAGACGTGTTCTGTGTGCCGCGCAAAATTAACTGCATGCATACATACATAAAATGGAAAAACGTTTGAGTTTCTCATTTAGAGATATTCAAAAATTACAACTGAAAGAAATTGATCTCGGAATTTTTTACGGTTGCTTTGTTTCCTATAACGTTGTATTCCAATAGCGTAGTACAGATATCTACGCTATAGGAGGGTCGACTGTTTTGAGATAAACCATATTTAAACAAAAAATAATACGAAAATGACAATGTTGAGACAAAAGAGTTGATACCAAAGTGAAATAACAAGGGCTGTGGAGTCGGTAAAAAAAAGTTCGACTCCGACTTCAGCATTGACTAAAAACACTCCAACTCCGACTAAAAAAAGTTGAATTACATCACTTTTGTTTCCTAATTTTCCTATTTATGTGTACATATTCAATTAAATATCAACCCTACCATCTGGCCACTAGCCAAATTTGACATATTATATCCAAAAATAAAAAGTTCAAACTTTTCAAAATTTTCGACTCCGAGTACGACTCCGGCCAAAACGCCGCGATGACTCCGACTCCGACTCCACAGCCCTTGAATGTACATTTGAATCGCAACTCTGGTTTTGAGATAAACCATATTTAAACCAAAAATAATAAGAAAATGACAATGTTGAGACAAAAGAGTCGATACCAAATTGAATTTACATTCATAAATACTTGTGTCCACGATATGTTGTTTTGTGGGGTCCGTGGTCGCATGTCAGCGTCCGTTGGCTTCGGTTACAAAGCTCACGGCTGGAGTCCTTGTACGTGCAGTTTCATGAGATGATTTTATAATCGGTTCATTAATTTCCGTTCAAAGGCATCTTTGATTTTAAAAATATCTACTTAAAAATGGGGCACAGTCAGAGCGATTAATTAACCACCAGTCTTTTCAGCAGCCCTATTCTTCTATCCAAACTCTTTTCGTAAAGTACAGATATAGCATTTGAATGACACACAATTGAACATTTTTCGTCGAAAAACTACAACATTGGGAGCAGCTTTGATATTATTTTATATATACAGCAAACTGATACGTAGTCGGACAAGTTTTAGTAATTCTACTAATTTTCGCACTTGCCTAAAATTTTAATACGGTGTGATTCTGCCGGGTCCGTGGTGCAACGTCGTTGGCTTCCGTGACGGACCACCCGCGCTCGATTCCCGGTACGAGCAGATTTTTTCAGTCGATAATTCGATTCTGTTCAAAGGAAATGGGTGTTTGCGTCAAATCATTTTCCCACCTTTGCGATTCCAAACAGCGACACATAACGAGAGCGATTAGCTAACCGTTAGTCCTCGTATACTTTAAATCCCTACTCTTCGAAAAAGGAGAGGTTGAGCAACTGAGTGTCAAGCATTTTTCGTAGAAAAATATATGTTGAGATAAACTCCGTCAAGAGTCCATATGCTCCAAGTTTAGAGCGGACCTGATTTTTTTTTAAAAAATAAATATTCAATTCCACATTTTTCCATTCACTTCTATTTGCATCATAGATAATGTAAAAATAGAAATGTTTTCGAAATATGCTTCTCAACTTTTACTCACCCATTGCGAATGCGAACCCTTTCGTCGCAAAGGAATGAAAATCCTTTGAATATGTCATCATATTACATCGTCGCTTTTTCCTTCACTCTCCACCTCTGGCGAACCCACACCACATCGCATTTTATTGGTGTCTGATATTTGAAAAAAAAAGACAGCTCTCTCTCTTTATTTTCTGTGATTTAGCTACACGGCGCTCTTGAAAAATTGAAATGTCGATTTATTTCAACGCAATAGTGAAATCAATTGATGCCACGTAGGAGATATTTAATTTACAATTCACTGCTGGGCAACCATTTTTTTTTTTTAATCTCACAGATAAACCGGGTCCGTGGTGCAAAGGTCAAAGTCGTTGGCTTCCGTGACGGACTGTTCGAAGTCATTGGTGTATGTGCTGCTAAAAATCCCTTCTCCCACCTCCGATCCCTAAAGCGGGGCGTAGTGAGAGCGATTGTCTCACTACAAATAAACGCTATGGAATATGTGTGGGATAATAAATTTGATATTACAATAACTTGATACGATTCCATGCCCTAACGAATTCTAGGGGTCATATTTATAAGGGACATTCAAAAAAATATTAAATATTATAAAAAATATTCAATATGTATAAATTATTTTAAAAATATTTTTAAAAGGTTCAATAATATCCTATCAATCACACAGCTAAAAGAAAGTTTGATTCGAAATGCATTATATGATGTTACAGCAATAAAACAATAAGAGCTCGGTGACGATGTTTTTTTTTGGATATCGGTCACTTCCTATTGATATCCTTACTGCTATATGTCTACCTTATTTTATTCCTTAGGAATGATCTATTGGCATGTCAACATGTGATTTATAAAAGAAAAATCTAAATATTTCATTTAAAACTTAAATAATATTGATTCAAAAATGAAATACATATTTTTTTGCGAAATTAACAATCAATTGGCCAGCACTGTATTATATATTTTTTAGTAGAAGTAACACATTGCTATTTTTCAGCGTGTTAAGAAAGCTGTTGATACGAAAGCAGTCATCATAATAAGCTAATTTCATTCTTTTTGTCGCAAACTTTTTAACCACTGGTGCTTGAAAAAAACCTTCTAAAAAGGTTGTAAAATACTGACATTAAGTAGTATCTGGGAAAGCGTACCAATATTTTTTTATATTATTAGAATATTGACACTAATGGTTTTCAATATGTCTAATAGGTCTAGATTTGCCTTATATGAGTGGTAAACAAATGCGAAGCTTAAATTCGCTTATATGAACAAGTGATGTCAATTTATTATATGCGCAATAACCTTATGCAAATGCGCAAGTCCTTATTTTGCATCATAATACCATTATGTTTCAAAGAATGTTATCGAAGGTTATATATAACATGGCAGTCTTTAAAAATACGCGAAATGAAAACACGACTTCAATTTTAAATGATCATTCGCAATCATTTACCCAGATAGACCTGAAACTTTTTTCTGTCATTTTTAAATTATTTTACAAAATCTTAAGCTATGTTTAATTATGTTACAGTGAAACTGTATTCTCAGTGAAAATATATTCTTCTCCAAGCTGTCATTGAAATCAAATTTGACCGCCCTATCTTCAGCCCTATGTTTGTCTGAGTTTTTATTTGGTTCTACTTGCTGATTTTATTTCACTGAAGGAAAACAAAATTTTAGGCCGGCAAATCAACGACTTTATCCGGCCAATAATTTCAATGATCGTGACCAGTGAAATCATGTTGTCATACAAATCTATTACTTGATACATTTTCACTGAGAATACAGTTTCACTGTATACACGAATAAAAATATGAGGAGGAAAGCGTGTTTATATTATGCTGACTGTTCTATTAAAAATAAGATTCACTGAGATCAGGACCGGTTTTGTTCATCGCGAGCACTGTGAACTCAGTTGCAACTACATGATCAACTGTTAAATGTTCAGTTAAAAGAATAGTAGGTCTATCTGGGTTAATATAACGTTCATTAAAAAAATGTACTTATTCCACATTAGATTAATTAAGATCAGGACCGGTTTCGCTCATCGCGAGCATTATGAACTGATGAGAAATACATAAATACACCGTTAATTATTAAAAGCTTAGTAAGGTTAATAAAGTACAAATAATGTGTATTTTTAATACAATGCCAATGAGTATTGACAGTGAACAGCTAAAAGTGATACAGATCATTTTCATACATAAGCCATTCAAATGTAGATTCCAGGGCTGTGGAGTCGGAGTCGGTTTCTTCGCGGCGTTTTGCCGGAGTCGTTCGTACACAGAGTCGGAAATTTTGAAAATTTTGAACTTTTTATTTTTGTATATAAAATGTCAAATTAGGCGGCAAAATATTGGCCGGATTGGTAGGGTTGATATTTAATTGAATTCGCATAAATAAGAAAATTATGGGAAAAAAATTACGAAATAAACTTTTTTTAGTCGGAGTCGGAGTCGTGGTTTTGGTAAATGCTGGAGTCGGAGTCAGGGTCAAACTTTTTTTTACCGACTCCACAGCCCTGGTACATTCACTCACAAACTCTCAAGAATGAAATAAAAGCGAATGAAACGTTGTTTCGGAGTTGCCATGATCCGATGATTCATTCTTGCGCCACACACAAAGTCCCTTGATATATCCATTACACATTATAATACACATTGTTGAGTAATTAAAAATGAGTGTATCACTATGGAAATTGTTTGTAGTCGAGTTTCGAGAAGAGATGCTTACTGTTACAGTGCCCGCGGATTAGATACCCAAGACGGACACTTCCGTTCGATCATTTTTTAATCGACGTATGAACTCGTGTACGAAGTCGAGATTTTTCATGGCACAACACTTCAAATTGGGCGTAACGAGAGCCGCAAGATTACTGGTACGGTCTTGCCGTAGCATCTGCATTCAATCTCTACTCTCTCCGAAAAAAAGAGGGATTGAACGGTCGAATATGAAAAAGACTGTTTTTTTTATGCGACTAAGTATCTTTTTTTTAATTTATTTAATAATATTATCAGTAAATTATTATTCTTCAAAGAAATAATTTTTATATTCTTCATTTATTGTGTGTCAAGAAAATCATTTCTTTTTAAATAAATTAAACACGTTTTTCTGTACTAGTTGAAAATCCTCGTGATGAGCACAACTGGTCCTGATATTTGGAAAATTATATACTTATTTATAATAATGCTTTTCGACGCCTTAAAAGTGATTTTCATCATAAAGGGTATTTCAATAGGGACGCTCAAAATATGTTACTTTGTCCTGCTGAGTAGATTATTCATTGTTTAGTGGCCAAATTTGAGTCAACCAGTTTGGTAAATAATCGGCCAACACCTACCTGTACGTCATCAAAATACAATATCTGGTGAAAACATTGCTGCTGTGTGTGAAAGTGTACAGGAAAACCCAAGGCAGCTTATTTCTCGTTGTTCACAAGAACTTGGCTTTTCTGCGACTTCAACTTGGCGAATTTTGAATCGGGCCTTATGTCTGCACCCGCATAAAATCCAACTAACCAAGGAACTTCAGGTAAACGACCACAGACAACGCCTGATTGATTGGGTTCTGGAGCAGTTGGAAGTTTACCCAAATTTGTCAAAAAAGTAAACTTTAGCGACATGGCCCATTTTATAATGAATGGATATTGGCAGACATTTGATGCTATATTCCATATTTAATGGCGTAAAATATACTTACAAATGAAATTAAAATTTAGTCGAAATCTCACAAACAACTTGTTTTATTTACATTTCAAAACTAAGCGTCCTTATAAAAATACCCTTTACGTTATCATAATAGATCGTTAATATTTCGATTCCACACGGACATATCAAATGGATTACGTTTTTGGCCCAGGCATTAATGATATAGTGACATAAAGATGTATTTGATGTATTTTATTGTATTAAAAACATCACTGGGTTAGAATGGTTTACGCTATCTTTTAATGTTGAGTACCCGATTTCATCCATAGTAAATGCTCACTCGCTCAGTGAAGCCGGTTATATTTTAAATACAATGATACATTTAATATTTTTTTTTATTAAATCGAAAATGATTTAATTAAATACTTAATAGTGTGTATAAATAACTTTTAACATTAATTAACCATGTCAAACTCAACTTATACTGAGCTGTTGAGAACTTTTCAATACATTGTTAAATGGGCTAAATATACATAAATAATAAAATTGCTTAAAATTTAAAATTTCAAAATATAATATATTACTTTAATTATCCACCTGCCATAAATGACCGCCCTCTTTTTCTAAAAAGTACTGTTTAAGTTTTTATATTCTCAGAAAACGTGCGTTTATATTTTGCTGGTTAGTGACGTCACCGTATATACTCACCCCTATTAGTTTCGTCAGAAATCAACACAACATAGTATAGTCCCCACTGTAGTGACGTCATGTATGGACGGCCAAGTCAATAAAAACTTTGTATGAACTAAATATGTCAGCAATGTCTTTCAATATTCTCGATATCATTATATGTACATATATGTGTTCTTTTTTTTGAAAAAAAATCTGCCGAAACTCTCTTCATGGCAAACTTTTTACCAAATAAAATTATATTGAAATATTATTTAAATGAAATTTAAAGCAGTTTTTCCTATGTCATGAAGCATGAAAAAAAAATACCCGAAAAAAGGTGCCGGAACGCCGTTCCACCGCGTTAAATAGAAAAAAAGCCCTGGGTGTTAGCATTTGTTGTCAATTGAAATATGTCACTATTGACATAACAATTTAGAGACCTGAAAATAATGCATTTTTCATTTTGTTTTATTTAGCATTTGTTGCTTTTACATCAAAAATAGTCTTAAACACAACCGCTTAGTTTTTATATGAAATGGGCTCTTGAATAAAAAACCGTATTCTCTCGATAAAATTTGTATAGATTAATCTTTGAATTCACACTTTGTCTTATAGTCAATAACTTCCTACAATCGCTGTTACAAATCGAAAAAGAAAATATATTCTGGGAACGCTGGGAGAAGAATGATTCAGAAAAATCAGACACTGAATTCGATTAAGTTTCAAATGTGTTGTATTTTCATTATAATATTTGTTGTGTTTTTCTTGTTGTTGTTGAAAAATAAGGGCGAATTTTACCATATATAAGATCTAATGCGAATTATAGTTAAAGAGGTACGGCACTTTTGCTTCCGCTGAATTTAATATTGACCTATATCGTAACCTAAAAGCAACTGTGAGATAATTCAAAAAAAAAATACTAGTTTAGAAATATTGGAACTTTAAGGCTTGAAGCACACTTTTAAAGTGGTTAGTAATCTTTTCGCTTAGTTTCTTTCGTGTTTCGTTATTTAGGATGAAGGTGTTTTTTTTTTGTTTATTACTGTTTGCATCTAAAATCAACTCTTGCTTTTAAATGTGGCATAATTTTTCTATATCGAAATGATTCATAATTTAGGTTCAAGCTTTCAGTAATTGATTAACCTACTTGTCTCAAAAGCAAAATTTTTCATTTTATCTCACTGTTGCTTTCAGTTAGCGATAACCTTTTTCTTTCAAAAATTTAACAAACTGGTTTTAGGTTTTTGGTGAATGATTGTCATGCGATGTAATTAACAACTCGTTACATTACTTTGAAAAGATTATAATTGAAATTTTAGCCTCGATCATAAAATAAATTATGTATATGAATTTCAGAATTGTCTTATGGTTGAATAACGGAGTAAGCAGAATCCGCAGTTGATATGCACACTATTTTTAATAAATTCTTTTGACAAAGTTCGTTAAGATAATCATTTCACATTTCACAAGTTGTGAAACAATATGCTTTCAATAAGTAATTTGAAACATTTTTACTTGCTCATTGTTACAAGTGAATGTTATCTTTTTAAAGTTCAAACGCTCACATCTCAAAACAGGTTCAAGAACAGTTAGAACCTTTTAAGGTCAATACTTGGTGGAATGGCATTATAATAAATAAAAAAATGTACTTATTCCACATAAAATTGATTGGATCAGACCTCTTAGCAATGCAAGCAATTACATCAAAAATCATTTAGGAAAGCTCCTCAGTATTAAAATTATAGTCTATTTTGGTTCAATTTATTTGCTTAGTTGTAATACCTTTTAATAAATTGTTTGTCATACCTTGTAATTCTTGCTAAGCTTTTGTATAGATATCACTGTTTCGTTGTATTTCTTATCGATTGATAATGCTCGCCATGAGCGAAACCGGTTCCTGATCCAATAAATTTTATGTGGAATAAGGACTAAGAATGTTTTTTTTTGTTAGTTAGAACCTTTTCTAAGTAAGTTGTCGAACTGCCGCTGGAAATGATCAAGAGTATCTTAAATGCGAGCGAGTACGTGAATACATTTCGGGGAGAGGAATCTTCGCTGACTATACTGCAGAATTAACTCGTTGACGTCGTTATATTCCTTTGCCATCAGGATGGCCGCCACCCAATTTGTAGAGCGTGTTACCTGCATTAATTAGCCTTCTCCGTATGAGCGATAAACGATTCTGCGAGTTCCGTTCCCGTCCCGCGCCTGTTCTGTATTTCGCTCGCTTATTTTTGGCGGCAAAAACAACCCAGACCCCGTTCACAAAATCCTACGTGACCGTTCTCCCGCTCTTTATTTCGCGCGCTAGTGCTATCCAAGACGGACGTCTCCGACACCGCCGGTCGGCCGCGCCTACGACGTACGTCTGAGCCGCATCGATCGACGTAAACTCCACCAGAAACTATCCGCTCGAAGCCGGTCGCCCCATTCGGTTTCAGCACTCTGTCGCGAACTGCGCTATACGAGGGAATTTCGCCATTCGCAAAAAATTTCATAAAATTCCAACATATACCTTTACTTATCAAACTAAACTTCGTAACGGTGACAAAAAAAAAAACAAAAAAAAAATTGTGCGCCAAAATTAAAACCAAACACTAAAATAATTCATTCAATTTAAATTGTTTATATACCATCTAAATTTTGTGGAAAATTCGGCGTGTACTGTCATTTCCATCTGTGTCTGTTTACAAACTGCGCATCAGAAGAAAATCGTAAGTGCGTGTTATTTCATATGAATGTCACGCCGCCATCTTTCGTGTTTTTGTTATTATTGTTTGTTTTCCTCTGCCGTTGTAATCAGAATAATATGATTATACCGTGACACTTAAACTAACTGACGGATATTTATTATGGTGAATCACATTCGTCTAATATTAATGGATGCGACATAATATTGCTGTGTTGTAACAACCGGCGAATTAACTTATTTCAAATAAAGAACAATGTGAACTTTACTTTTATTTCGATAGTGTCAGTATTGAAGTGTTCATTATTTTCCGAATTAAAACAACTGTGAGTGTTCCAATTTTAAATAAAAACAATTAGTGATTACCTTTCATATAAAAGGATGCTACGCATTGTGCCAACTTAGCAGTAAATTGATTATCAGCTGATGCAACAAAAGAAGCTCTTTTTGGATTACTATGAGATGTTGCGCAATATAGGTTGACTTTTTAACTAATTTATTTATGTTATGTTGTATGTATTTAATGTTATTAAATATTACATAATGTATAATATTGTAATTCCACAGGTTATTTTTACATTGAATTTGAATTGAAAGTATACAACTTTACATGAATGTGTGACAAATACTACTGCTTATGAAAATCGTAGTAAATCTTGACTTTTTCAATTACATATACATACTTAGCTATAAGATTAAGGGGATTACATTAATACCCAGGAATATACATTTGTACTATGTGTTACGTTACGCCGTTATTGACAATTTGCTTTTGTGCAGGAGGCAAGTTTCAAATTTGTAATTCGATATCGGGCTATTTCGATTAGAAATTACGCGGTAAACTTTACTGCGACATACGGTTTGTAGTAAGGCGCCATTTTTTAGAATTTGGTTAACATAAATAAAATATAAATAAGATATTCAAAATATAAAATGTGTTAATACTGTATTGTTTCATTGTATTGTATCATTGTTGATTTTACATCATAGAGTCATTAATTACAACGCAAATAGTGTCTTTCTCAATTAAAATACTATCTTTTTATCCATTTGGGAACGTAATTTGTGTCAGATAATCGCCGTCAAAAATGAAAAGGTGTTATCTTGGAAAGCTGGAAAAGATCATAAAGATAGCCTCAAGTTACAGTCCGATGGTAAAAAGAACGTATATGTTATACCGACTTCAATTGCTTCATATTGTCGATATTTCCCGTTTTTTACTATTTTTTTGTTGTTTTGTTATTGGCATTTAAAACTAAATGCGAGTGAAAAGAACAACGATCTTACTTCAAAATAAAATACCTACATTGTTTTTTAAGCAGTTTGGAACACGCAATTACGTGGTTTACTGATATATTTTATAATACGTATCAGATTTGACAAAACAAAGTAAAATTGCATTTTCATGTATTGACAACAATATGGTATATACAATTTCTTTGAGTATATGTTTGTAGAAATGCATTTATTTATTCCTGGCATTTTACCGGTTCTTCAAATATCTTATCGTTTAAAAGATTTAATTTTAGATTCCCACATAACCTTATTGCGATTCCTTTCGACTGTAATTCTCCTCATTTTTAAACCTTCACAAACATCCTTCGTATTTCAAACTCTTATTTTATTGGGAAAAGCTTCAATGACAGCATTTTCTATTCGAGGACGTCATATAAATTTCGGGTTGCTATGCCGGTTGCTTAAATTGTTTAATATATGATATTTATGATGTCAGTAACAACTGCAATCGTGAACCGGGAAATAATTGAAAAAAATTGCAAGGACCGACGCGTGACTGAACGCATTACCTACTGAAATATGCTTTATTTATTTTGGCATACGTAATGCCCTTTCTTCAAGAATTATTGACAGTTCGTAAGTAAAAATACACCCATCGACAACATAATCACTATTTAAACTTGTTTCAGCAGGTTTGCTAACTTTAATGACGAAGGTAATATTGTGAATCTCTTGCAGTCAGAAGACTCGCAATCGACTCATATCTGTTATATTATCTTATTTTGTCTGTTCTCGCCTCGAGGGTGTTAAACCACATCATCAGCGTAGGTACCTTGAGCCAAGGCTGAACAAGCGTCTCTTGCTATATTAATTTGATACGTATATTAAAGGGAGATACTACTTATAATCAATGACCAACTATCTTAAATATTTGATAGACATTTTGGAAATACAAAAACTTCTTCTAAGTGTAAATTATATTTTGGAAAAATACAATATTTCACTTCGTTGGAAATACAACGACACAAAGAAACCTCTGTTTTTTGTATTTATCGTCTTATTTTATTTTCTGTTTCTGCGAGCCAAATCATCGGTCGGCACGCGTTAAAACGTGAATAAAATTAACAATGTCCGTCAACATTAACCTTATATCTAGTATAAATTTATATGTTTCTTTTACAAAATAGGTATTTTATGTGAATATTTTCTCGGGAAAAGAATTGATCATTATACAACATACTTAAATTTTTGATTTAAAATATGAATTTTTAAGTATTTAGTTTCATTACACAATAAATATGTGAACATCCGCCAAATGTTTAGTTGTCTGTAGACAAAAAAAAAATCTGTTGCGTTCAGAAAAACCAATCAATCGCATCAACGTATTAATTTCTTCCTAGCGGCAATTCGAAGCACTAAAGACACGTCGACAGTATGCAAATTTATCTATGGTTTTTTGAAAATATTTGGAACACTATTAGCGGTAATAAAAATAGTTTACTCACAGATTCTTTATTCAAAAAACGGTATGTTCAATTTTAGTTGTACGATATTACAGGCATTTCCGATCGCTTTTATTTATTTGTTGTCAGTCGAAAACATAACATGGTTTTTTTCCGCACTTTTTGCTTGTAATGATAATGACTGATTTCATTTAAAAGACAATACAAATGCAACTGATATTAAAACAATAAAGTCATAAATGCGCATTAAAATATAATATATATTTAAATGGGCAAGTACATTTGCAGGAAAGTTTTCATACTAATAAAAATATTATCGAATGTATGTTTATTGTTAGATGCAAAGTGTACCTAGGTACCACAATAACATCTTTTCAAAACATTATATTGATAGAAAATCATTGTCGGTTCGTTTGATTTCTACTTCAATACTTCTATTGTTTATATTATCAGAGATACAGTCAATTCGGGTAACCTTGGACACTTTTCAGGTGTTATTTTGTGATATTTTTATTTTCAGATATAGTAAGTTGCATTTTTTAGACTATTATGTGTTGTTATCACTTCCTTTATATAATTTTGAATTCAAATATTATGATAAATAAGAGAAAAAAAAACTATCCGTAACACCTGGCTTAAGCGAAGGCACCTGTTTCGAAAAAATAAAAAATGTCGCATATTTTCATAGTTTTTTTGGTTTATTTCACAAAATATCATAGAAATATTTGATTTTTTTACCACATGTAAGACAATAGATCGGTTTGTTATATTCATCAATCGCAAGAATGATCACGATTACTAGTCAGCAGAAAAATAAATAAACGGTACTTGCTCAAGTTTTTTCCAAAGTTACCCGAATTGACTGTACTTAATGTAATTAATTGAAACCCTTCTTCACACATTATTGGTCCATATTATAACAGTAGATATATTAACTATAAATAAAACTATAATTGAATATAGGATTTCGACTGAAGGTGCGTGATGGAATTTCAATACCAAATTTGAATCGTTTGATTTTTGTACTTTTCCATGAGTTTTGTCACTGACATCTTCGAGCACTTGAAATTCTTGAAGATTCAAAAAGACGAAAACGGATCCTTAGCGACAAAGCTCATAGAATAGTACAAAATTTTAACCTTTCAAAATTGTTTTTTAAATAATGTAGAATAATGTTTATTGATTCAAGAACATGAGAGTGTAGCTAGCATCTGACTGTCAGCTCAAATGCAATCGCGCACTTGAAATGTCTGAAGATGCCGAAAGACGAAACACGGGTTGTGAGCGACAAAAATTATGGAATAGTACAAAATTCAAAAGATTCAAAATTGTGTTTTAAATCATGTAGAATAATGTTCATTGAGGCAAGAACGTGACAGTGAACTGCCTTTAGTACAAGTGTGCACCTAAAATTTCTGAAGCTGACGATACATGGGTCTTCAGCGACAAAACTCATGGATAACTAGAAAATTCAAATTTCATAAAAATATGCTTAAATAATTTGTGATTTCAACAATCTCCAAATCCAAGGTAATTCAAAAAATCAACAATCCAACTCATAGTATCGTGTTCCACAATGTATTTAATTTTCTTGGAAAAAATCGTATGATATTAGCAAGAAAAGTCATCCGATATTTAGCAACGAATAACCGTAACACGCCAGCCAAAACGAAGAATATCGTCGTATTATTTAGACTGACACTAACATTTAGTATTTATTAAATATCAAAAATATGAGAAATTTAACCACGTTGAAAATACAAAAAAATACGGAAAAATGACGAGAAAATCAGCAAGAAGACACAGGGTATAGAACAGTGGTTCTCACGTGAAATTTGGCTGTGGCCGCATCAGAAACATCAGCGGTTCTACGGATATGTCTGGTGGCCGCACCAAATTTTTGTATCGAGTTATTTTTGCCAAAAAGACCTAAAAATGTATGTGTTGAGTTTTTGCTAACAAACAATTCTTGATGCACAATGCAATGCTTACAAAATATTTTATTTTCAGTGTCTTTCTTGACAAATTTACTTAAAAAAACCCATTTTTTATTAAATATCAATATTAACTATGAATCGGTTGGTGGCCGCAGCAAAATCCTCAGGTGGCTGCATGCGGCCACCGTGGCCGCACATGAGAACCACTGGTATAGAACATTAACATTGCCAAGAAAATAGTCTCAGAAATATGACTGATTCGGCGCGATGTTTGAGTTGTAGGAATAAGTCACGTGTCTCTCTAACATCAAGGGGTGAAAATTGGTCTCTCGGGAGCTGTACCATTACTGTCAAACGATGATATCTGACCCCTAACTACGCCTCAATAGGTCTGTAGGTCAAACGGTGACCTTTAACTCTTCGGAATCAATCATCACTAAAGTGCACTTGTGTGAGATCGCAACAATACATAGTTTGATTTTATTAAGGTTATTTGAGTTATATATATATATTTTCGTTGAAAAGATAATCTAGTATGTTATTAATTTTTTCTGTGCGATTGAAAATAATAATTCTAAATATATAATACAGTAAAAACGACACGTGATTTTATATATACATACTCAAAATATAAAACATTAATTGTTTTTTTCACCGGTCGTTATATGTTATCTATATGCATAATAGATTTAAGATTTTGCTCAAAATAAGCCAAGTAATGAGTGATGATTTTTCCAATATACGACTGTATATCTGTATGCACCATGTATATTTTCAACTGAAAATGCAGCCGAAAATGCTCGCGGTGAACAAAATCGGTCCTGATCTTACTTAATTTACTGTGGAATAAGTGCATTTTTTTTTTAATATAAAGCCACTCCACCAAGTATTGACAGTGAACACCTGAAAGGTTAAGCATTTTAACTGAATCCAATAATTTTGGAAAAGACAGAACAACACGATACAAAATTTTCAAATTATTACGAAATTTAACTTTTCTTAGATGGACGCTTTCGAAATTATATTTGTGTTAAGGATATTGAAATATATGTAGAATAAAGCTTTTGCGTTATATAAAATTCTATAATCGCGATGTTTTAAGTAAGCCTTCCTGTTCTCAAGCAGTGCTTCCCAAACTATTTCATTCCTCGAACCCCCAAATCTGAACAAGTTACCGGATGTAAAAAATGTTATTTGGTATTGATTATTACTACTAATACATACGTGAAGCATGCAAAAACAATTGAATGAGATGGGTGCGGTTGCATGTTTGTACATAACAAATCAATATCGGGTTCAATGTCAAAATGCTTACACGATGTCTTGGTCTTCATATGTCCTTTTTTTATTGAAGCGTCAAAAACTTTTAAGATTAACACCGCGTAATTTGTAATATCAATAGCTTCATTGAGCTGTATTGTGTGTTTTGCAATTTGAAATATGTTCGTAAATAAATATTCGTCCTCTTCATTTCGAGGACCTCCCTCCCCGTAGACAATCTTCAGACCCCTGTTTGGGAAGATCTGACCTAAAGCTACCAATTTGTCACATTACAAATCTGCTTTATTTTTGTCGATGGTGTAGTTTTGAAAAAAAAGTAGTTCTGGAAAATGGATGCTAGTAAATATAACAATCTGATGAAAATTAATGGTTTTAACATAATATCAGTGACTAAGTCGTCTCAAAAGCGTTCTTTCAAATTATTCAAATTATTCAAATTCAATATTTTTTTGCTATCCTTTGATTTAAATTCCAACATGGCAACGTTTTGTTTCATCAAAAAACTGCATCCAAAAACTCCACTCTGTTTCATTATGCCTTTATTTTATTTTCAAAATAATAATACACTCGAAAACAGGTTAAACTGGGCATGCGCCGCGATTAGTCACCCCTCCACCCCCACCACTCCTGTCCCACCGGCCCTGCTACTCCTATAATGCAAACTATTTCCTCTGACGCTGTGAATATTGCAGATGCGTCATTCAATGACTAACCCAACTATACTTAGCCTCAGTTGCAGTTTTGTTTACTTCTGCATAATTTTTAATTCAAAGAATTCAGTTATTTCAGAAACAATTCAACAATTGTTTTCAGTTCCTGGCGATATCAAAAGAATTGGTGACGATTTTTTTTTCTGTCAAAAAACTATCAAAACCTGCCAATGGTGATGTCATTAGAAAAACTGTTTTTCAAGATTTTCGCGACAGCGAGCTTCACAGCATAGATATATATATGTAATTTATAAGGAATACTGAATGAATGCTTCCCTCAATTTAAAGTAAAACTTGATAACATAATTAAGTTGAAAATCTCAATAATTAAATCTCTCATTGATGTTAGATATGCGTTTTTATTCTTATATCTTATTTTTTAGTTATATTCACTTTTATTAAATTTAAATATCAATGCTTGGAAAGATATTCAAAAGTGAAAAAAGAATGCAGGTCCTCTACAACACTTTTATATGAAGACTGGTTTCTGTTAGAGATTGCGTATTTTAAACACTAACTTTACGAAAACGATCAGAAAAATATTTTAAAACTGTGTATAAATTGAGTTGTCCGCATGGGACTGAAACTTACACTATCTTAACAACGGAATTTTAAGTTTGTCAGAGAAAAATTTTTGTTTTTCCTAACATTATATGAGAAAATTATCTTCTGTGACTGGGAAAAATTGAAAATTAATAATGCGGTCCATCTTTAAGATAATACATGCTAACGTGCATCACTGCGTAAGAAAATAAAATATAAATATCAAAACGATATATTACCATATGTAATAAACAATTCTAAACATTTTCCTCCTTCACTCGAATTTACCCACTGTTGTTTTGAAAATCCAACCTGATATATGAGACTGTTTTGTCATCACCATTTTCTCGATACGTCATGAATCTTGTAAACAAAGTCTGTTCGATTATTATTATTGATTGTCCTCCTCGCTTGATGCAGATGGGATTAATCGAACGGGCTCAAGTTCTGAGAAAACGTTACGAACACACTCGTCGTTCAGCGCCCGCTAACAACCAGCGAGCGAGCGAACCGTATTACTCAAACGTGATGAGTGTTCGATTTTATGAACACCTCGTGACCGGAAAGACATACGACTGTAATGATTATCTCGAGCTTGGGTTTCTGGAAAACATATGCAATTACGAACAGGTGATGGCTTTTAAGATGTCAGTTAAATAAAAAGCACATAAATATAAATTAAATTTGTTTATTGTCAATTTATCGTCTTTCGAATAACATTCCATTAACATTTTTAATTGAAAATTGTCGTTACGAGACATGTTGATTCTCTTGTATCCCTAATAGATAACTCGTAAACCTAGAATCTACAGTAAAACATTAAATAATTTTTATATCTGTCCGTTTCGTTCGTCACAAGTTAATGTTTTTAGCTAACTGAATATAATATGCATTACTAGAATATCGTAAAAATAGTATAAATTAAACACTTAAATATATTTTAATGATTTGAATTTTGTACTTGTCGATGAGTTTTGTCGCTAACGAAAGGTGTTTCGTTTTCGAGATCTTCAACCAATTCATGCGTACGAAGACCGAAAGTTAAAAACCCGGGTCGTTAACTTCAAAACTCGTGGAAAAGTACGAAATTTAAATGATTCTAATTTTATATTGAAAGAACATCAAGCACCTTCAATTAAAACACAATCGTTTGCTTTTGTAAATAATAACAGAACTGCTATGAAGAATCTAAAAATTCTTTCAAAATCTTTCGAAGCGATCAAAGAAATGACTGGAAGTAAACTAAACACTCTCTATAAACCCTCTGTTTAGAGGAATCATAACTATACCAAACTCATACACCTATTGCAAATTTGTATCAAAGTTTTTATTTAAAGATTCAAACCCTCAACCATGCAGCTTAGTACATAGAAGAAAAAATAAATGTACGATATACAAAGAAATAGACTAGATGTTTAAATATTTTCCCGATAGAATTGGGTTTGTCACATTAGTATATATATTTCCCTACTATTTGTCCAACTGAAATCGTTCTATGTTAATTTCCTACTATATTATGCCCGCAGTGTGCGAATCAATGTCGGATAATATGTAGTTCTATATCCTACCTCATTCATTATCTCACAAATGTACACACTATCCGAAAGTCTCTCATTTCGCTCAGTCTCTGAAAAAAATGTCCTCTCTGTCGATTTCCTAGCTGGCTTTACGTACCGCATAGGCGGCCACCCCAGAAGCCTGTTCAGATTCTCCATCCCCCCGATTCTCGTCGACCCACTTCACCTCTGACATTTACAGCCCGACTCGTCCCACCATCTAGCGGTGGGCTCCACGACGACCTGCTTCGTGTTAAATTGTCAAAAAGAGGTTGAACTTCTATTGTATGAATCGTTTTTGAATAAACGTCTTCGGATGAGACTACTATACGCGTCTTGGGAAAATCACTTTGCAGATGGTGTGTATTTAAACGTACCAACCAAAAACAAATATTAACATCAAAAGGGGAATTTTTGTAATACTACCTACATGTGGTCGTGACGAATTTTCCCTCTAAGCTGAAGGGTTAACTACTTAGTAGCTGAGCAGGTCAATCCAACAATTACGCGGCATAATTTTAATCATCGAAAAACTTTTGTTGAAATTCATAAGCAAGTCGTATTCTCTACAATGGATAGAAAAATAAATGTTTTTTACATCTTGTATCAATTAACGTTTCTATATTTATTGAATCTTTAATGAGATATATTAAGCAATCGTTGAATCGTTAAGTTCATCAACTATTAGACTGCGCGCCAATTCGGGACCAGTGCGCGGAAATTTTCAAACTGCTGCACGGTCGTTCGCACATCTAAGAAAAACATAATTTTTCGCAGAAGCGTTTTTGAGTCCATGAAAAAAAAACGTTTTATGCGAAAATGCTTTTTTTCAAAACATTTATCTCACAGTATCTTTGAAGAGCAAACCTATTTCACTTATAATTTCTCGTCTTATTCTCGTTTGTGATAAATATAATGAATATTCTATCTTTCTGCGTTCAGTCTTTCCATATTTCGCTACAAATTTTAATTTGTTTATTTCACTTTATCTAACTTCCATATTAAAAAATATCAACACCTGCCATTTCTCTTGTTCAGAATATATTAAATTGCATCGATATGTATTCAGTCGAGCATAACAAATATAACGTAGAAACGATACCACATTGCTTGCAGTGCCGATGTAGATAGAAAGATATACAATATATATGTTACAGTGAAACTGTATTCTCAGTGAAAATGTATTCTTCTCCTAGCTGTCATTGAAATTAAATTTGACCGCCCTATCTTTAGCCCAATGTTTGTATGTGTTTTAATTTGGTTCTCTTTTTATGAAATGGACTACTTGCTGATTTTGTATCATTGAAGCAAACAAAATTTAAGGACGGCAAATCATCGACTTAGGCTAATAATTTCAATGATCGTGACCAGTGAAATCATGTTGTCATACAAATCTATTACTTGATACATTTATACTGAGAATACAGTTTCACTGTAACATACGTATATGTATATAAAAACTGCAAATTTAACTCTTTGATACCGGGTAACCGTAGATGATTGTTTGTTTATTATTTAATTTATTTAGTTTTAAATAAAATCACATTAGTTATTTGGAATATTCAGATATGCAATCATGTCAAGAAATTGCTCAAGGCGATATCTGTTGTTAGTCGACCGGTCGGATATTCTGACATGGTTGCATGTTGCATTTAGGTAAGTTGTAAAAATCTGACCTGCGTAAGTTTGGTATAACATGCCACCTTTGTTATACGATTCACTAATAATGAAGCATATTAGTTTATCAATGGTTTTTAAAAAATATGTCTATTATGCTATCTTATCGCGCTAAAATGGTCTACTCTAATAAAAAAAATGGTTGCAATAAACATTGAATCAGTAATATATCGCTCATTTAATTTCAACGACTAATTTTTATAACTGATCCTCACGAAGGATTGAAGATATTCAACATACATATTCAAGAGACGTTGCCCATCGATACAATTAATCAACTCGATTACGTCTTGATATCCATAAGCAATTAAATTTATAACTTTGTTATTCCAAGTATATTATGACGAATTGTGACACATATTTTGCCTCTTTGAGAAGCATCTTCAAACTTACATCAATCATTCATAATTATTTATACGTTCTACTTCAGTTTACTTTATTAAGTAACCTTCCGACAGGAAGTCTGAAGATGCTAATCAAGCAGCCGAAACACGTGTCATAGTTTGTTACACCAATACATGGAATAACAAAATTATAGTTTAAATTTTCTACCATGACGAAAATCCACAAAGTTATTGTATGCTTCATTTATCATTTCATATCTTATAAAATGACAAGGTCCTGGTTTCGCCCAACCCGATAATTGTCAACCGACGACAAAAAAAACTTAAATAATGGCTCTCCTCCAATAATTCGCTACGCTTTTTATATTCATTTAAATATAATTTTGTGCGCCTCTCGCTGGAAATAATCTGAACACGCGAAACACCCGGTTGATCGTGTAAATAAATTGAAGTTTTTTTCGACCGATGTTTTGATTTTTACATTTTAATTCGTCAACCGATTTGATTGCGTCAACCGCTTCGCATTGGACGGCTCCTTATCCGAGAGACATGATGTTGCTTCACTCCGATTGACTAATGGCTCGTCAATGACATTGCATGCGAAATGTTGACACGTGACCAAACACGAGCCTCAAACTACATAAATTGCAATGCGTCACAGTTATGCATTATGAACTAAGGCCATGATTGTAGTAAGGAAAAGTTGGTAAATTATGGATATATGGTCTCGGGACAGAATCCCAATCCTCGAGAAGCTCAAAAATTTATTCATACTGGCTTATAATTTTATGTTTTGACTTTACTCTTTGAGTTCTTGTGGATTATTATAAAGTGTGGAATCAAAATGACTAAATCTGAAGAATATTACTGATTATTGTATGAGTTCTGAAAGAAGAATTTGTTTTTTTAATTAATATTAGCCTAGCTAAAATTATTCTTATTAATTTTGAACAAATAATCAACTTATGTGACTGTCTCTATCTGTATAATATTATTATTTGTGAAGTTTGTGGTTGCATTTTTGCTCCTGTAAATTAAAACAACTCGATTTCATACTTATTGCGAAGTATTCTTTAGGCTCTTCTATTATAATAAATTTAAAAATTAAAGACGAAACATTTCGAAAAAAATCGTAAGCCTTACATTCATTTCATTTAATGTGCTTATTTTTCATAAATTTATACAAATTCTGTCCCGTGACCATATATCCATAATTTACCGAAAAGTTTTCCAAATAGTCACTAAGGGAAAACAAGCGACGTATGTGTGTGTTTTTTTTTATCGATCTTACGTCACATGTGTAATCTCGAGAAGAGAACCAGTTTACAGTTTCATGAATAAACTTTTTAACTATGAATCGTTTTAATTTTGTATTTTTAGAGTTTCGCCTTTAGGCATCGTCAGGTATTTCAAGTGTTCGAATGAACTTGATTTTTTATCACTTCAAAATGCATTCACTTGAAATGCCTGAAGATGGCGACAGCGATGAAATCTGTGTCTTTAAGCGAAAGTATAAAATTCAAACGATTCAAATTCTACATTCATTGGCTCCACATTGGTAGCGGGCATGGATTAAAAATATTCAGATGCATCACGAAGAGAACCATCACGTAAAATCCGAATGTAATAAAAAAAAAACATTTTTTTTGTTTTTCTGGATCATGACCGGTTTCGCTCGTCGCGTTTCAATATAAAAATAAACAGAGTGATGTATATTATTTCAATCAGAGAAAGACGAGACTAGCTAGTTACAATAAATAGTTCTTTCATGAAATATGATTTTCTGGTTGAACGATTTAAATTTGGAATATATATTTTTTTAAATGTATTCTCATTTTCGATGGATTCGGCTTTAACTCTGTGAGAGTTCATTTTAATATAAAATTTGAATTAACTTTGATTATTCCACGTATTGTGATACTACTTGTGACCCGTTTTTCGTGTCACAGCGCTTCGTTTCATTACTTCAAAGCAAACTTTGCGATAGTAAGTTTGAAGATGCATGGAAAAGGCGAAACACGTATCACAATAAGTATGTAACACAATACGTGAAATAACCAGTCATTTAATTATTTTTTGAGTGTTTTAGTGTTATAGTAAAAACTTTGATTCAAAAAAATTACATTTTTAAGTTTCTGGTTTTTGTAAAGGGCGTCATCAACTCGATACCTGTTATATAATATAATTAGTGCAAGCTCTGTTGCGAGCTTTTTGAAAATGTCAAGCGGCCACAGTAACCGCTGATGTAAGGCATCAAACATCACTCCAGCTTAACCCACACTTTCGTCGGAAAAGTCCCCGTCGCACCTTAATTGCAGCTTTTGTCCGAAGTATGTGTGGCGGCTCACAGGTCATTTGACCTTTGCGCATTTCATGGAAAATTTGATAACTTTGTAACTGAAACCCGACGCTAAACGTTGAAAGGTTTTATTAAAGCATACATAATATATGGAGCAGGGCTGTGGAGTCGGAGTTTTTTAGCCGGAGTTGGAGTCGGAGTCGTCGCGGGGTTTTGCTCGAAGTCGGCATTTTTTAAAAGTTTGAACTTTTTATTTTTGCATATAATATGTCAAATTTGGCTATTGGCCGGATTGGTTGGCATATATGTAATTGAATACTTATAAATAGGAAAAGAAGGAAAAAAACGTGAAATTAAACTTTTTTTGGATGGCGTCGGAGCCGTTGTTTTTTTTAACGACTCCACCCTGATATCAAGACGCTTTCTGATTTCGACTAACCTTTCAATGTAAAATTTAAATCTTTTTGAATTTTGTACTTTCCATTAGTTCTGTCACTAACGTCTCAGATTTCACCTTTTGAAATCAACAGGCATTTCAAGTGAACGGATGAACTCAAACTGACGAGCAGTAAATAGTTTGTATCGGTTTATATACCCGGTTCGTGAGGCAGTGGTCAACGTCGTCAGCTACCGTATCGGACCGCCCGTGTTCGACTAACGGTACAAGCATATTATTGCAGTCGAAAAATCGAGGCAATGGGTGTTTGTTTTGTCAAATCCCTTCCCACCTTTCCGATCCCATAGTGACAGCGATAAGCTAACCTCTTTTTATAAGGACGCTTAGTTTTGAAATGTAAATAAAACAAGTTGTTTGTGAGATTTCGACTAAATTTTAATTTCATTTGTAAGTATATTTAACGGCATTAAATATGGAATATAGCATCAAATGTCTGCCAATATCCATTCATTATAAAATGGGCCATGTCGCTAAAGTTGACTTTTTTGACAAATTTGGGTAAACTTCCAACTACTCCAGAACCCAATCAGGTGTTGTCTGTGGTCGTTTACCTGAAGTTCCTTGGTTAGTTGGATTTTATACGGGTGCAGACATAAGGCCCGATTCAAAATTCGCCAAGTTGAAGTCGCAGAAAAGCCAAGTTCTTGTGAACAACGAGAAATAAGCTGCCTTGGGTTTTCCTGTACACTTTCACACACATCAGCAATGTTTTCACCAGATATTGTACTTTGATGACGTACAGGTAGGTGTTGGCCGATTATTTACCAAACTGGTTGACTCAAATTTGGCCACTAAACAATGAATAATCTACTCAGCAGGACAAAGTAACATATTTTGAGCGTCTCTATTGAAATACCCTTTATAACAATAAAAGTAATATCACTAAGATTGAAGCTTGCCAATCTGGATTAATTAAGATTTTTTTATATCTTATGAAAAACTGGTAAATTTATTTATTTATTATTGAAATTGATTCGCATAAATTTGAGCTCTTTATCTGTTTACGAATTTCAAATAAACCACCGTTGAAAGTATATTTATAAAACGAAAACCTTATTAATTGAGGTTTTCGACTGAAGTTGTTTGTTTGATGGAGGCTTATAATATACAATTAAAATCACTCGTTTTTTTCAAATTTGAACGATCGCTTGAAGAAAAGTCGATTTAATATAATATTTCCACTAAAACTAATTATTTTCCATGAATTTTCTTGCATATAGGATTCATTGTGCGTCCTGTTTACTAGATAGAAAGCCAATACCGTGCTCGGAAAATAAATCCTTGGTCGTGTGTTGTCACATAGGATATTTTGTGTTTCACAATTATGAATTTCTGCACATAAGATTCAATGGAAATCGGTATATTTATGAAACGAAATAAAATATTGTGTCACATGGAGAGAAGAAAACCGAATCTAATGGTGTAAAAAAAATAACGTCACAAAGAAGATAGTGTACGGAAATCGGCACGTCCATTTTAACGGGTTCAAATACTATTCAAAACTATTGGTGGCGCTTTGTAGCAAATCATGGCATATCATACAATCGTAAGAAAACAGATGTTTTCTACGGATATTGGAGGTGAAAAACATTTATTCCGCGCGAAATGTACTTACATAGCATCTCCCTGCTACGTCAATTGTCATGGAGAGGCGTTGGGATTGGCGTAATCCTGCCATCTTATTCCTACAGGTAGAAATATCGTCGGGAATATAACTGAATTAAGTGATAATGGCGTGACATCAGAGGAGTGAGAATCCGTAGCAGATGGAAGGGAAGAAATCAACGAGGCGTGCCCTCTCGTATTGTTTTTGGTTATCTTATCGCGACAAATACGTAATATTGTGTATGAAACTAGTGAGTACCCGGCATTCGATGATTGCTACTCAAAAATTTAAGTGCTTTGGATACACAATATTTTTTCATTTTCTGTCTGGCGCGTATACCTAATAAATCAGAAGGATTTTTTAACGCATGAGAAGACCACATACAGCTGTCCATGTGAGAAACATGGATTTTACAGATGAAATCCACAAATTTATGGCGATTCTCCCTGTGCTTTTTTGATCGTCATTGCACATCCGAGTCGCACCGAAAACTGCAAACGCTTTAATTCGAATAAAATATATGTCGGAGTCATTGGGATGCGTGGCAACAGTACACCATCTCTTCTTTTAAAATGGTAGCTACGATGATATTGTTCATTTTTTTTTCACCGAAAGCCTGGTACAGTTGTTGTTGAACCGCGCGGTGGCATTCCTGGAAAATCACTGATGTAAGTTTTTTTTTTATTGAAAAAAAGAAACCTTCACGGGCATCCGCACAACAACTCACCAAAGTTGTGTCGCAATCGGATGAACGATATAGAAACGCAAACGGGACAAAACAAAATCATTTTTATATACATAAGTATAGATTGCGGTACATTAAACTATTATCCGGATTGCACTTTTTTATCGTTCTCTTAAAGCCATCTTGATTCTTGATACATAATAGATTGTGATTAATACCTTTACCACCCTCGTCCTAACCTATTTTAAATATAAACTAAAATATGATTTCAGATAAAAAAGAGCCCATCCATATTTTTATTTGCGTCGCAGTAGCTATTAAATTTATTAACTTCCCATTCGTTCCCTTGTCAAGCCGAGTTCGCAGGCATTTTGTATTCATCTAGCAAAATGTTTTTATTAACATCCGGCCCTGTTTACTGCCAAGTCAACTGATTTATATCTTGTGAGTGCCTCGCAATTTTTTTCATCATGTTTCGCTCCTGTAAAGTTTAATCATATACATATGTCGGTACTAAATGTTTGTCGCAATATATTTGTAATGTTTTGTGCCTTCCGGATTTTTTGAACATCAGATTCACACTTAAAAACTTATTAATATCTATGGTATAAGTATACACTTAGTCAACGTATACATTGTCCATTTGAGCCAATTATAGTATACACGAGAAAACGATTTATCACTTCAACTATAAACGATAAAAACCTTCACAGAGATACTTAAATTGTTAATAAACTTGAAATAATCACATGTGGACTCATAATGCTGCCAGTCACTTTCCACTGCGATAGTGATCACAATCATATTTGTGTGTTACATGACACTTCACATAACCTAATCTAAACCCTTTGCTCTCCTCAATATATATTTTTTTTCTTTCCAGCAACTCCTCAATAGATTTGAAAAATTGATTAATATCACAGGGCTTACGTATTTATTAGCATGGCTTAAACGAAATACTGAAACAATATACTAAATTATTACACGTCACAAACTTGAACAAAGGCACACAATCCAATAGATACGGTTCTTGAAATAAGGATATTAAAACAATATTTTTTTAAGTGTTACAATTTCGAGCTTGATTTGACATAAAAGTCGTAGGAGTAAAACGTTATGTCAATTATACTCTGTCTAGCTCTAGTCAGTGAGTTTATACACTTGATAGCCAATTCGTACATTGACGAGGCACAGTTAATGTATACATTAACTAGTCAATGTATACTTTGACGAAATTCCACAGAAAAATTGTAGACATTCACATACATATATTGTACATGCCGCTCGCAAAACTCTCGATTTCTATTCTTCCATCCGGAATTCAAATCCCAATATCCCCATTTATTAATTTCTCTGAGGCTAAAATATAAACACAGACAGAGACTAAATGAATATAATTTTGGTGGATATATATATATAATATTAATTATTGAAACATGTCTTGAAGATAGTCAGCTATCGCCAATCGAAAACTGTCCAAAACAGGACAAGGGTGTGGCCAGCTTAGACACCACGTTAATATTTGATTACAGTTACCCTTCCAGTGGTGTTACATTTTATAATGATATACCAAAGTATTCCATCTTAGAGAAACATAATATACTATATGAATATATATGCCGTTTACACACTGAAGTACTTTGAGAAACGGTGCTACACATCCAATGATTCAAACGGTATATTGCTTCATCCTAAGTAACAATGTGTACTTCAAAACATTATAACAACTGTCCAAAGATGTGTATGAAAGTTATAAAGATAATATATTAAATCTTTTAGAAACCTTTCGACGATAACTATTCGTTTAAAAAACCAAGTATCAATCTAAAATCTACTGTTATCAAGTAAAACCGAAACTTTACCGTATATATCAAAACTTTGACCCATTTATTATGGTTTCCCTTATAAAAGTGACCTTCATTAATGTCCCCATTCAAGTAATAAAATCTTCTTATTACTCAAGGATTTAATTCCCTGAATAGATCGTGTACTAATTTTTCAATCGATTTCTATTATACTACAAAACTATCGATGAGTCTCGGCTGTAACGAAAGCATTTTCTAAGTCTAAATAGTATCCATAAATAGGCGAAATACGTGTCACTTCTTGTTACACAATACATGGTATAAAAAAACTGTCGAATTTTAATACAGTGGAACCCCGATCTTACGTTCTCGCATAAATCGTTTTCCCGCGTGGTTCGTTCATTTTATTTAGTCCCGACCAAACCCTCATAAGAGCAATGTTAAAAAACCCGTTCCCCGATTTATCAATTTCTTCGATATATCGTCTAAAAATTACAAATATTATCCCGATTTTGTTGAATATTTCCAATCGGTTCGTAGAAAAAAACAATAGAAAAACGCAATAATGAACCTGTTATGACATTAACATAAGCGTTATGGCCTTCGAAAAAATAAAAAATATTTTTTCTAATCCAAGGATACATACATATGTATGTAGATGAATCTGTTGTTAGAAAAATATGCGAGTTTCAAGGGTCTTTCTTAAAATTGAAGTACCAAACTGCAAAGAAGCAGCGAAGTAGGAGTTTTTTTTTTAAGTATTATTTGTTTCTATATTTTAAAAATTCCCGCATTCATCGTTTCCCACATTTATCGTTTGTTTTTTATGGTCCGTTGACAAACGTAGAATCGTAGTTTCGAAACTGCAATTTATAATGGTACTAATCTACATCGAATCGAGTTCGATGCCAATGAGGCAATCTTCGCTAATCCCGGGAATCTTGGCACCCCACTGAAAGTACCCTCTACGGAGCGTCGCGAAGGCGTAAAGGTCACTTCTAAACGTCCTTATAAGGGCCGGCGTGGGCGAATATGAAGCGTACTGTGTGCTATTCAGATCCTCGTCCTACCCTGTACCGCTTTTCTTTGTTAGTATTTAAAGATCAACGTTTAATATTTATGTATTTTATTTTCGATTCGTTGAAAACTGTTAGGATTTAAAAAAGATATGTATTGTATCAAATGGAAAAGGAAAACTTACATGGCTTGAAGAAAGGACGTGGGATTTCCATTATTCTTGTAAGTCTTAGCCGTCAGATAGAATTATGGCTCAAGTATATTTTTAGCATTCTTCTCGCTAACTATAACACTAAAATTATCAAATTTCGGTGCCTCAAAAATAATTCAGTTCTACACGTGATTTTTAGATAATATCGAAGGAAAAGTTTCGTAATCCTTTTTAGTATTGATAGTATCTATAAAATAATAAAACACTTAAAGTACTTTTTTTTAACCATGTCCGCTGCCAACTTGGAGCATATGGACTCCTCACGGAGTTTATCTCAACATATGTTTTTCTACGAGAACTGCTTGTTACTCAGTTGCTCAACCTCTCTTTTTTTCGAAGAGAGTAGGGGTGGAGAGGATACGAGGACTAAGACAGGACTAGTGATAAGCTAATCGCTGTCACTATGCGTCGCTCTTTGGGTTCGGGAAGGTGGGAAGGGATTAACAACACGAACACCCATGCCTTTGAACAGATTTATCGACTGAAAAAATCCGTTTGTATCGGGAATCGAACCCGGGTGGTCCGGCACGCAAGCCAACGACGTGGACACTGCGCCACGGACCGGACTTTAAGTACTTATCCCACATAAAATTTATTTTATCAGGACCGGTTTCGCTCATGCAAGCATTGTCAACTGATCAATGCTCGCTATGAACGAAACCCGTCCTGATCCAATAAATTTTATGTGGAATAAGTACTAAAAATGTTTTATTATTTTTATTATAATGCCACTCCACCAAGTATTAAAAGGACCTTAAAAGTGACTGATTGTATCATTCATATATCAGGAAGATTTTTTTATAATCACAATAAGAAAATAAAGGATATGACTAAGACATGACTAGTGGTTTGTTGATTGTCCTCGCTACGCTCTGTTTTTTAGATCGGTTGGGTGTGGGAAGGAATTTTTATATATTTTTTTTACCAAATATCTTATTTGACCTTGCAAATTTTTACGGTGTTCATAAAGGTGGCGCTATAGCAGGGTTAACTGTATATTTAATTTCGAGTCCGCCTAACTGTTGGCTCTACATTGTCCTATTTTTATGTGGTGTTTTATCTCAACTAAATTTTCAAACGCCAAACCACTCGAACCTTTCCACCTAATTGTCATGTTCCAAATTTGAACTTGCTTTAATTCATCAGATAAACATACTCGAAAATACTTCATACAAGTAAAAGACAATTCTTGGAAAAATCGTTTATTTATATCCGTATAATGAAATATTCACGCTGCGTTTCAGTGCAATCGATAAAATCGCGATTGCTTTGAGGCATTTGTGACGTCACGGCGCGTCTGTCCTTGGTTACTCAATACTCATAATAAAATCAACAAGACAAATATAACACATATCCTAAGCTGGAGAAAAGAAAACATATTATCCGTCAGTTACTTGTTATTATTTTGAAAAACTTTAATAGTTCGAAGTTAAGAAAAACCAAAAGCTTTCGCAATTATTTATTTGTGAAAGCAAAAAAAAACTGTACTCATTGAACCTATGAATGGTGGCAGGGCGGCGCCCTGGTTCATTTTTGGGTACCAGGTCGCCGACCTGGCCCCACTACACTACTGTATAGGAAAATTGTCGAGTTAGGATTCCGCATTAGTTTATCTAATATACTCCAAATCGAATATACACCAACTTCTTTTTGCACGGGGTTGGGGGGGGGGATACGTTCCAAAGACTACCGTGAAAAATAAACCGTGTAAAAAAGATAAAATGGCAGATATGTTCTTTTAGCTATAGCTTCTTGAAACTAGGTCATAACTAATATAATACAGTCAACCTTCCTAGAGCACCGAGATAGGGATTTTTATTTGTACTTACTTTATCAAAAGTAAAGGGACGTACAGCTACTCATCATTCAATCAATATTCTTCGAATGCACTTTTTTATATATAACATTTTGTATTTACAAAACATATATTTTGCCTAAAGACTGCAGCACACGCTAAAAAACCGCTTTATAGCAGAGACTGTACAGTCAACCCTGCTATAGCGGTCACTTCTATAGAGCTTTTTGTTACAGCGTATGCGGCGGTGTTTCGTACAAGCCACGCGTCGCTTGCTTACAAAACTAAACAATTATAATTTTATTTAAAATATAAAAATTGGAAAATGTTTGATTTGCTTCAAATCACAAAATACAACCCTAAATTTTGTATGGCTTATACAGCGTTTATTTGTTATAACATACTGCCTATCCTCCCGCTATAGCAGGGCTGACTGTATATTAAAATAAGTCGTAGATTTGATAATATTTTAGCAAGGATACGATCTTAGCGCTGCACGAAGTTGCCGGGAACTTCTACATTTCGCAAAGTAATTTGAAGTTGTCAAACAATCATGTTTTTATTAAATCACCGCCATGATATATAACGGATTTCAAGGCATCAAAATGTTTCAAGCGCTAAGCCACCCGTTTGCCACCATTCGTAATGAAGTATTCTGTCATGGTTTATCGTTCTTTGCCATTCGTGGAAACATGCGATAACGCGCTGTTAAACGATTATCTTACAACAATTCAAACAAAATGCTCCTTTTACAAACATAACAGTTACTTTAAGTAGGCAGTCTGACACAAATAATGTCTTTGCTCAAATTCAACTGTTTTAATAAAGATTTCATCGATTATTCGTATTTTTTCTTCGCTCACAATTCAGTGTAAAAAATATTCATTTCTACGACAGTGTATCTGCCTACTACGATCTAGAAATGTTGTCTCCATAACATATATTATATTGATTTCTTAAAGTGGTAGTTAAACTTATATATATAACCGAAACGGCGTATGTATGTCTGTGGGTCTGTAATTCCCTTTTGCATTGTTGCTCATTAAGTTGCCATAAAAACGAATATGAAAGCAAATATGTTTGAATTTTTATCGGCGAAGACATTTAGTCAAAATGTAATAAATTAGTCTCCTACTGAACTTTTTCCGGCTTTTATTATTAATAATAATGTTTATTATTTACGTGAAGGTATTATATGACATTTCTTTGACAGCAAATTAGATTTTTTCCTTGAATTTGGATATTTTAATGGGCGACTGTCATCAAATTAAATAAAGTTTGTGATTTTATTTTAACTCTATTTTGGATGTTAGATTTTGTGATATAATTATGTCGAATGATATTACATTAAATAATTATTGGTCGCTTAGTCCGAGCGACGCCGGGTAGCAATAATAGTATAATATATATGTAGTTTAACTCTTATCTATATATCTATATACTGACACATTTTTCACTAATCGCTTTCACTGTGGAGAATATGGAGCACCTTAATTATAAACTTGTTTCCATTTACTAGAACTAGTCTACCTGATCAAATTTTATAATAATGTTCGTCCAAGCTATATAAATAAATATTCGTTATTTTTTAAGGGTTTTTGCAACCTAATTCGTAGCACGCGAAAACCAAACATGCTTTTACGATAACTGACTGTTATTCATGATGAGACCTAGTTTTTGGAGAAAGAAAGTATGGAACGGTGATGCATGAGAGAGACTCGTAGATGAGAAACTATCCGTTTTTATGAATCGGATAGGTGTAAGAGCATTAAGGCGTCATACATATTCATTCTTTTCGAGCTTGTGGTCGAGTGTTAACGTGGTTTCGCGCGGGCTCGAGTCCCATTCCGGGCACATCTATTTTTCAATCGAAATATTGACGGCTATTCGAAGGCACGGATTTCTGTGTTGTCTAAATCATCTCACGCATCCGATCCTAAAAATGAGGCTGAACAAGAGCGATTTACTGACAACTAGTCCTATTCTTTTCATCGCCCCTCTAGATAATTGAGCAACTAAATAACAGCAGTTGTCGTAGAAAGCTTCCATTGAGATTAAATCAATTAAGAGTCCATACGCTTCACATTGGGTTAAAAAAAATGGTACGAATTGATTTGAAGTCAAATTATAACCCTTTTATTCAAACCCATGTACTCTGCAACCGAATGAGACTTACGCCCAAGATCGTAGACGACTCGTTTATAAGGCGGCGGACCATAAAGACTTTTTTTTACCATGCCCGCATCAAACTTGGAGTATATGTACTCCTCACAAAGTTTATCTCAACATATATTTTTCTACGCGAACTGCTGGTTACTTAGTTGCTCAACCTCTCTATCGAAGGAATAGGGGATGGAAAGGCAGGGCAGGACTAGTGGTTAGCAAATCGCTATGCGTCGCCCTTTGGGATAGGAACGGTGGGAAGGGATTTTCAACAACACAAAACAACCATGCCTTTGAACAATTTATCGACTGTAAAAATCCGCTTGGACCGGGAATCAAAACCGGGTGGTCCGGCACGCAAGCAAACAACGTTGTCGCTGCGCCACGGACCGGGTTAAAGACAAATAAACTATTATAAAACAAGACTTAGAATAAGATGTCTTCAGTCTATGGTTGAAGGGTGTATAATTCTGATTCTAGTCAAATGCTTTATTGCGACTCTTTGCTTTCCATTTGATAATCCTACTGATATTCAAGATGGTATTATATTTGCTGTTCAGAATTTTTAATTGATATTCTACATTTATTATTTACTCGCCGTTCTCACGTAAGCAAATATTTTTTTAAAACATATACCTAATAACGTCTTAGATACAGCACGTTGTAATCAACCCTATTGACGCCACGCCACTATATACCTTACGACTTTATAATTTCTCCTTGATTAACTGCCGAAAAACGACTGCTTCTAGGGTCGAGACTTTTTCTTCTCGTTTTTTTTTCTTTTCCCAAACGTGCTCCCTTTTATGTTTCAATGGACCGCAAAAAAATCGTGGGAACTTTTTCGAGCGCCGGTTTTGTCGTCGGAAATTCGCCTTTTGTGACGTGCAATATAGACGTTATTTTAGTTTGCTGGTTTCTATGGTTTTAACAGCGTTTTTTTTGAAAATTATGTGGCTATTGTTGTCGTTTTAGCTTTTTTTTCATGATGGCAACTTTATTATTCGCTAGCTCTGAATTTGGTACCTACCGTAAGTGTAGTGTTTATTTTTTTCTGATATTCTATGTGATTATTCGAGCAATAATAGATAGTGTAGATTAATATGTAGTTGAGATCGATAAGTATGAAGTGAAAAGAATAAAATTTCTCAGTATTATTCAATTATTATTTTATATTCGAAACCATATAACTGAATTGAAAACAAACTGAATTTACGTTATATATTCGTATACTTTCAAATAGCCACTCTCTTGCTTTACGAACTATGATCCGATCATAGTTTTAAATTAAAAATTACTTTCACATAAATTTATTTAAAACACTTGTTTATTTAAATAACTAAAACACTATCAAGCATGGTCAACTGATCACTTGACATTGCTCAATGCTAAATCAGTTAGCAATACTTGCGATGAGGGGAACCGGTCCTGATCGTAATCAAAATATTCGCGAATATATTAATATATCATGACATGACATTTGAATCGTTTGGTTTTTTTTTATTTTTCTTTGAATTTTATCGCTAACGACCCGGGTTTCGCCTTTCGGCATTTTTAGCCACTTAAATTGAATTTCCATCAAGCATCTTCAGACGAAATCATTAACTACATTATCTGCTTTATTTATTTAAATACACTAGTCGTAAATAATAATTGTTTGAATAACAATTTAATATTATAGTATTTTGTATTATTCGATCAAAAGAGTCTGAACACAATGACAAATTATATGTATCTTATACACTTATTTACACAGCAGCACGCGTGTTAAGAAAACGAAAATCTGAACGATGTGATCAAAGCCGCAAGTTTAAAATTCGTTTGGTATGAACGCTTTTAAACCAAACTCTCGGTTCGTTTTTGAGATAAATAATAGACTAAGATGTGTGAAACTAGTTAGAAATTAATTGTGGTTGGTTGGATCGTCTGCCAATCGAAGCTTTCCGGCTGCTATACCCATTGCCAATAACATGATTTGCACTTATAATTGGCACAAGAAAAACAAAATCAATTTTCGTATAAGGAAATTGAATTAACATAATCTTACGATGTAAACGTCGGCAATTCCCGTTGCGATGGCTGGCGGATTGCCAGTTTTAAAATTGAGCACCATAATATAAATACAGAAAGATTGAATAATGTATGAGAATAACTAAACGATATAATAATGAGAAACTGGAGTCTCCATAATCCTCATTCAACATAGCAATCATTGTATGCACCACGTATTCGAAGGCTTAATTTTGGAACGTTAAATAAAGTGTTGACACATCCAAAGACTCTAATCCGTATCTTTGAAAATTTTGAATCAATCAGGAAATTTACTTTTCTAAACTTTTTCATAAAAACTACCATATCGTCGACTCCCGCAAAATATCTCCGATGTGAATAAAAAAACGTTTGGCGATTATCAGTTAAAACCAAGGCTGTGGAGTCAGAGTCGGAAGTTTTGAAAAGATTGAACTTTTTATTTTTACATATTATATGTCAAATTTGGCTATTGGCAGGATTGGTTGGTTGATATATAATTGAATACACACACATGATATGTAGGTAGAAAGAAACGTGACGAAATTAAACTTTTTTTAACTGGAGTCGTATTTTTGGTCAATGTTGGAGTCGGAGTCGTATTTTTTTTACCGATTCCACAGCCCTGGTTAAAACGGTTAAAAAATATGAGCTAAATTCAAAACCTTATCTATGAAAGAAACGTGGAATTGAAGAAAAATCTCCATTAAATCTAACTATCTTTCTTTGGACTTACTTAGCACATAGGATTTATTGCCCTTGATTAATAAAGCCGGTCGTATGTTGTCATATAGGATATTTTGTCTTCCACAATAATTATGAATGTTTGTAATTATGAACACATAAGATTTATTGGAAATCAATATATTTGGGAAACTTAATAAAATATGCTAAAAAAAATATACGTCGCGTGGAGATCAAAGATCCGAATCCGGAAAATGGTGTAAATAACTTATTTTTGCAAACGTCATAAACGATAGTATGCTGGAAACGACGGTATTCTTTTTTGACATGAAGGTTTTTGGGTTTGAGAAAGGTAATACATTCAAAAAAAGTTTGTTTTCAAATGTATTGTGACCTTAAAGTACCGACAATCAATACAATTTTCAATATGGTGTATAAATTTTAAATTTGGAATAAAATTATCTGAAATTATCAGTCATGACTTCTCAAATCTTAGTTCTTATGTGTATATGTTTTAGTTCCGCGTTTACAATTCTCCCAGTCCATCTAGCAATAACCGGACGAATATAATACCGTGTGACATCCCCGGAAGTAATTCGCACGTCGGCCCAGTGATGAAATGATTGACATCTCGAACAGATTGAAAAGGGTTAAAGTTCAGGAAGTAACTAACTTGCTCTATTTGCTATTGTGTTGTTTGCAGAACGGGTTATGTGGCCTTTTTGTGTTCTTTTGTAATCATTCTTTTAATATCCTGGGAAAAGCAGTACACCCTTATCTGTTCATGGCCAATTGGTCATTGAATATATAAAAATACTTAATTTGGCATTAGTCAACATTCTTCAACAGGGTTGAGGATTTTTTCGTGACCAAAGCCTATCTACATTAAGTTTTTAATAACATTATGTATAACTAAGTTCGGTACGTGGTGCAGTGGTCAACGTCGTTGGCTTCCGCGACGGACCGCTCGGTTTCAAGTCCCTGTACGAGTAGTTTTTTTTTTTAAGTTTTTTTATATTTATCGATTCTGTTCAGAGTCAATAGGTGCATATGTCGTTGTTATATATCCCTTCCCACCAAAGGTTTGCTCGGGTCAAAATTTCAAAATTCCACTCGGCCCGTGCCCCGAAAACTTTCGATCCGGCCTGGGCGGAGCCAGATCGTAACATATACCGAACAAAATCCGTTTTTTTTTTAAATATGTGTGGAATTTATAATTGCAGTAATGGCGTGTACATCTGGAAATAATCGGATATTTTTGAATTTTGTGTATCCATATCTGAGTTCGGCCTGTGCTCGAACACAAAGCTTCGTTACCCGACCCGTGCAGACCTCTTCTTCCCACCCTTTCGATCCCAAAAAAGTTTGCGCGTAGCGAGAGCGATTAGCCAAATACTGGTCCTTTTTAGTCCTCGTATCCTTTCAATCCCCTCTTTCTCTGAAAGAAATAAACATATATTGAAATAAATTCGGCGATGAGTCCATATGCTCCACGTTAGACGTAAATAAAAAATGGTAAAAAAAATAAAATGTAAATGTGCTCTAAAATAGTCTCATAGTCAAACAAATCTTTGACTTATTCGTGACACATTTTTTCGCTCTATTATAATATGGTTTATTACCAAAGTTTATCGCGAGCTTTTGTGAAAATTCGCTGTAACAGGTGTGCGAATGAAATATTATATATTCAAAACAGGGTTTCTGAATCTCACTTCCACACCGCGAACACCCCTCTTGTTTATTATTCCGAATAATGTGTCAGAGAGAACTTGCTTATAACTGTTTTAGTATTACAGAACGACAGTCGAGTACGCTGATAAAGCTTTAATTTAGTTCATCATTATCTTCCTTAGCTGTCTACTACTAAATGAAGTACTCCGCAGTCTCTTTATAATTTTCTGTTTATAGTTGGGCTATAAGCCCATTATCTTCTTTCTTGTAACGTTATTAATTGTCTTCTATGAAATGAAAACAACTAAATATCTATAAGGTAGACCGGGGCTCTTAACCTTATTGCGACTCCGATCGCATTTAAGATGCAGGAGAGTAGTGACGGGCGCAGGCCTGAATTTTCTAAAATACAACTCGTAAGTACCTTGTACATATTTATTTATGTCTATCATTGTTTTCTGGGAAACTTTGCATATGTGTTAAATTCATATACTATTTTTTAATTTACCATAAAAAAAACAACAAAAACGATACAGTTATGTACATTTAAACAAAAACTTCTTCGAATATAATTTTAATAAATAAATTACAATTCTGATAAAATTTGGATTTTTTTGTTATTTGATAATGTGTAGGGGGCGTACGATAATAGCTCCGTATATATGCTTAGTAACCAATGCAGAGCGAATGCGACTAGGTTAAGGAAAGCTATAGTAAATATACTCGTAAGTATTCTGTATGAATTTATCAGAAAAATACCCACCACTTACTTCTACCGTGAGTGAAAGAAACCACTCGGAAATTTAAATAAAATGAATAACAATTCTGTGGATCTCAAAAAGCTAGATAAATTTATTGAAAAATACAAATGAGTATACATAAATATTACTTTCATGACGCTGTTCCAATTAGGCAGAGGTTTACGTGGGCTTCGAAAAGCTCCCAAGAGTAAAAATAGCTTTGATTACGATCAAAAGTGTATAACGGAGCTTCTAAAGCTTTTAATAGATTAATAATCCGCATGTTATGTTCGTTGCGTGCTCATAGATAGGCGTAATAAGATACTTACCTACTATACAATAATATTTACTTAACAATATTAACGTATTTTCATTATTTGTTCACATAAGTATTACATTTCCGCGTAGAGTTTATTTGTTTTAATGACGTACTATTAAAATGATAAAATCAATTAAAATAGATTTGCAGTAGTAACATGTGTATATTTCTTATTTTAGTAATGTAGACATAGCGAATAATTTAAAAGCGCTTTCAGAGAAGGTATTATTTATAATTTTGTTTTACAAGACTTCAATTGAACTTATTTAAAAATATAAAGAAAATTTGTACTATTGTGGAATCGAAAGAGATTTAACGTTTTGTCAAATCAGGTTGGATTCTTGAGCAGTCAACCAATAAAGTAAAGCGTATATCAAATACAAATGGATTGTATTTTGCACTCTATCATGAGTTTTTACCCGGATTTTGCCTTTCAGCATCTTCGGGCATTTCAAGTAACAAATGAACGAAATGCCATGAGATGACGAAAAACGAAACCCGAATCGTCAGTGACAGAACTCATTGACAGTTAAATTAAATTTTGTATTTTGTATGGATGCATATTACAATACATAGTACAGGGTGTGCAATAGGTATTAAAAATATTTTTACAGCATTCCCTGTGTAAGAAAGTTAATTTGTCGATATTCAATCTTATTGAACATTGCAATGTTTATAACAATCATATTTCAATAAAAAATGCATTCGATTTGGTGCTAAATCCTATTTCAGGGACACTATATGATCTTTTGGAGGAAAATCATTAAATATATTTATCACATTAAAGCTTACAATAAAAAATGAGTGACCAACATTACTTTTTTTGTTTAAATTTCCAATGCTAACTATTTTTTTTATTTTTTTCAGGTGAGTCTCGTCATTCGTTGCGATTGTATGCTCAGTTTTATGGTCTACAATCTAGGGTAAGTAAGATTTTCTAATATTTCTAGCCCCACATTATCTTTAAAGAGATATTTTCGACCGACTGCATTATAAAAAGTTACTCAACTATATACATGCAACAAGCTGGTGAAAGTTAGTACATGTATTCGGCAACGCTCGACATAATTCGGCCGCGTTTTCTAGAGAGATCGCAGCATCCATCAAGCAAACCTTCTACGCAAAAAAATGCTTGTGGCGTGGTAAATACTGGCTCGACGTCAAACAATAATTTTTCTGCCTAATGTTTCAACATTGTCTGAAAAATTACCGAAAATGCACCTACTGCGCGTCATCGCCTGACTACGACAGACGTATTATAAACAGTATAATTTTGGCGCTTTCCGCTAAATATGCGGTAATGATATTTGTATCGGAACACTCAAGGAATTTCAAATGAGTGAATTGGTATTTATTTTATTATATTAGTTATAGCTTGAATTTAACGGGAGGTCAGTGCACTATTGCACCATTGTGAGGGCTCCCTCTGGCTCAGTATAAATCGTCTACCGTTTGAGAACTCAATGTATTTTCTTCAACGTATCCTTTGAATCGATGAATATTAAATTGGCAAGTTTAATATTAATTGACAAATCTCCCTCGCGTATAATTGAATATTCCGGCTGAGAATCATGCTAATTTTGTTATAATTTCTCATTAAAAACACGCCCCAGGTCGGGCGCCTCTTTCCAAAGACCACCATTGCTCGGAGGCCAAATGGCATGTCTTGGTTTCCGCACTTCGTTACTTCCAGGATGCAACATTTTTAACAATACATATCTTATTCAATTTATAATAATGTTACTACCGTAGCTAAAAATAGGGACACTTAAATTAACAAAAAAACTTTATTAAATTAACTTATTTTTTTTTTGGAAATTTTGGGTTCTAGGTATCTTCAAACATTTTTCATCATGAGTTCAAGCTCCGTCGTGCAATTAATGCTTACATGTTCAATAGATGTCTCATTGCTGTGATACCTGTAATAATAAACGGTTAAGTCAAGAGTAAAAGTGCATCTTATTTTAACACTAAATTATTTGAAATTTTCCATAAAATATGTGATATAACACGTCGCTGTTAGCCAAAATTAGTTTAACATTTTACACACTGTAGTTTATATGAAATAACGATAAAATTGATCTTATATCTCGTCCGTTATTATTTTAATCGTTTTTTGCGCATGACCTTTTTGATGATATTGGAACTATCACAGAACATAACATATGTACATATTTAATAAGCCATATTTATTTCAATGTAAATATCATTATGCAGGCTGTAAACATGTTAAATAATTGCCATTTATTATCTAATGTTCGCTTTCATGCTACACGCATATGAATTCTTAGTGGATTTTATCTAAACAGAAGATTTCTATGGAACTGCTTTATACTCGGTTATTATTCGACCTTTCTTCTTCAAATAGAGTAGAGATAGAAAGGATTGGACTTGGACAGAATCAGTGGGCAGATAATACTTTTCGCAACGTCCCATTTTAAGGATCGGATGAGTATGTGAAGGAATTATCAGCAGAATTCAATAATTCAGTTGCAATATTAAACTGACGAACTGGGATTCAAACGACGTTGACACTTGGCTATGGACAGGACGAATTACCATTCATGTAATATATTTGGACACACATATTGTATGATCTCTTTCCTTCATCTTGAAATGACTTTTACTGTGTTCCATGTGTCCTGGAATCGGTCGCCATAGCCAAGAAGGCTTTCGATCTAGTCGACTCTGCGGTCAATATTTCAAATTCACTATAAATATTTGGTTTTTTTGACCAAACTTATGAGACTCTTTCGATATTGCCATTACTTCTTTTCTATAATCTAAATTTTAACGGGTTAAATTTTAATAAGCAGACGGTTGAAAGAAATGCATTTAATACAAAACCTTATACTAAAAAAAATATTTCAAAATTCAAAATATACTTGAGGCTCTTTTCTAAATAAATTTTAGAATTGCTCGTTTTGTATTCAATAACGAAACCCCTCCAACTTTGTCAATCCCCTCTTCATTGGCACCATGCCCTGGGGGTGACCTATTTGAAGCCAATAAATAAACCTCTTAAATTAAAGCATAGGGGTTCTGCGATTTACTTTCATTTTAAAAGGGGGAAAGTGAACAATTAATAGGATACCTATATATTGTAATTTAAACGCTTGTAAAAGATACTTAGACTTTTATTATCGTTATAAAATTTAGTTTTGAATATTGTTAGGTACAGAAAAAATTAAAGAACACATATTAAATTGTGTTTTTCTTGCGAGAGCTGCATAAGTGTCGTATAAAAGTTAAGCAAAGCAAGTTAACACATACAGTGCCCCCGCCGCGTGTAGCGCGGCATACCTATTTCAACCATCTCAGTCGTTTCACTTGTTGTCCCTCTCTCACTTGTTCTTACGTCAATTGGTAAAATGACACACGAGGTTTCTTATCGCTACGCGACATAAACAGTTAAATTCACGACCCTTTGCTTAAACATTCTCGAAAACGCCATCAATAGACGTAACAATAATACAAATTTGTGTTATCGCCTCGAATAAAATACTAATACAGAAATCTCCAATCTTCGGTCATAGACTTATATTTTCTTATATTATAAATATTTTCTAATATACAAAAATACTATATGTATTGTATAACCAAAAGAAATGCGATATATTGATTGTATCAATCGTCTTTGATTATTGTCGATATAAATACTTTTTATGTTTCTAGTGTTTTAACCGTTAATAATATTAAATTATAGGTTACATACTGATAAATATAATGAAATCTATTGTGTTACGTAAATATAAAAATAATTAAAAAAAAAATAATACATAGAGTTGATGCCATCCAGAGCTTACTGAGAACATACTATTCCAGCTCAAAATGTTATCCATGCACTGGCCTGATCTTTGTCTAAATGAAGTGTAAATTTTTTTAAATAACTAAAAATATTAGAAAGGTTAGTATTTACACAATTTTTTGGTTGTCCAGGCCAGTGTTTGACACCATCTTTCAGTTTATTCCATGAACAATAGTTTTTATATAATTCCAAACATAATATATTTTAACTGAATATTGTTCTTTATTTATTATAGACATAGGTATATATTGTATACATATACATCTGTATAACTGATATTTATGGATTTTCGTGATCGAGATAATTTTTTTGTGATTGATATAAATTGTTTGTGATCGCTGCGTTTTTGGCATGGCGCTGTTGATTGCAATGAACAATGAACACCTGATGATGAATGGCCGAAACTGTTTTTTACAACATATGTATGTGAGTTAGCCACATGCTTTATTTTATCAGCTTCGTGTAAATTTATCGAAAAAATGCAATATTGTTGAAAACTAGACCGGCGTCTTGCCATTGGCAGTGATTCATTTATCAAACGGATAACACATTGACTGAAAACAGATAGACCATAATAAGTATGTTGAAATGACCGCGATGAGTGAAACTGGTCCCGATCCTTACACAATCTCATATATAAAACCGAAACGGGGAATGTATGTCTGTAATTCCCTTTTGCATTGTTGTTGCAAGTTCAAATAAACGAATTGATTTCGCTCGCAAAAGTTTCGACGGTAAATTTGTTTCGTTATCAATGCGTGTGTAGAGACTCCAATTACTCGAGTATCGAGTAGTACATATATAAAACCGAAACGGCGTATGTATGTCTGTGGGTCTGTAATTCCCTTTTGCATTGTTGGTCATTAAGTTGCCATAAAAACGAATATGAAAGAAAATATGTTTTAATTTTTATCGGCGAAGACATTTAGTCAAAATGTAATAAATTAGTCTTCTACCAACTTTTCCCCGGCTTTTATCATTAATAATAATGTTTATTATTTACGCGAAGGTATTATTTGACATTTCTTTGACAGCAAATTAGAATTTTTTCCTTGAATTTGGACATTTTAATGGGCGACTGTCATCAAATTAAATAAAGTTTGTGATTTTATTTTAACTCTATTTTGGATGTTAGATTTTGTGATATAATTATGTCGAATGATATAACATTAAATAATTATTGGTCGCTTAGTCCGAGCGACGCCGGGTAGCAATACTAGTATATTAAATGTGGAAGTTATAGAAAAAACATTTATATTTCCACAATGATTGTGTCATTGAATTTAATTTGATTAATGATATCTCCTTTTTTTTAAAACATTTTTTGCACTTATTCCACAGTCAATTTTTCACCCATCGCGAGAATTTCCAACTGTTAAGAAATACAACACAGAGCTATTAAAACACTATGTATTGTTGCATTTCTGATCAGTTGAAGTTGCTCGCGATGAGCAAAACCGGTCCTGATCTAAATAAATTTACATTATTTTTTTAAATAATGCCAATCCATCATGTTAACACCTTAAAAGTGCTTACATATTTACTATTGCAAAAATAAAGATAATTATAATATTATTGATATTACATAAATGTTTCCATTCATATACCCTCGCTTTGAATCACTATGATACAACAGTCTAGCACCCTTATGTTACGTTAATATTTGCTAGTGCACCAATCTTTCTAAAGATGCATAGTATCAACAAGTGAACAGTAGTAAAATAAATGATTTCAATAACTTTTATACAACTACGTAATCACACGTATAAAAGAACAACTCCGATCAATTCACTCTGCCTTGTTTAACCGAGTGTCTAATCATAAACTCAACGCCTTTAGCTCGGCCCAAAATAGCCAACACAATAAATAACAAACATCCACGCAAGACTCGGTCAAACTTCAATAACGGATATCGTAGGAGTCAGTGTCAAAACTCCCGAGTGGCTTCGACGCTTATCAATAATAAATGAATGCCTTCATAATTAATTAACTTTCTTGGCAATTATATTCAGTTCTCAAATGCCACAGCAATTTTAAAGTTCTCTAAACATGCTGGGAGTGTTTTTGATATGGTAATCTTTTATTTGAAATACAATATTGCTGCCTTCTTACATTATACGAAAATGTTACATTATCAATACTGACTATGATTTTTACAACGGCTAAAGAATCGTGATTAATCATTTGCTTCAGAAATATAAAGCAATTTTTTAAACCAATCGTTTTTGTTAGCAATTTTCATGATATCCCCAAAACACGTGTTCTGTCTTGCAATAAACAGTATTATTCAGTATCAGCCGTTTCAAGAATATTGGGGACTGCATCAAAAAATATCACAGAGGAAGTAGGGAAGGAAGTCAACTCTTTCTACCGTAACAAATTATAAAAATACGTATAGTTGATGCAACCTGATACATACATTCGCTTCAAAACGCTCGACATAATTTGGAATTCTCTGCCCTGCTCAAACAAATATCCCAATGCAAATTTTGCGTGTGGCTTGGTAAATACTGCCGTGACGTCACAAAATTACACTTTTTTTCTGCATACCGTTTCATATCTAGTACACAATAGAATATGGACATTTTGCGTCATTGGCGCCATTAACTGACGTATTAATATTTATATAATTTTGGTACCGTCCGCTTAACATCTGTGAATCATGGCTTCTTTCAATATAATATATTTCAAGTAAATTGATTACACAAATTTCCGCTATTCATCCATTTACAAAATAAAAATAATACATCTATGTACCTGCATATCTGATTTAATTTTCACACAATTATTGTTGCCTTCCGACATGAAAAGCGTCCCCGGCTTGAATAAGCCAATCAATCAAACTGAAAAGCGAAACCACCACCATCAGAAATCAATTGGCTACTTTGGAAAATTCGATTCAAATCATTGGTTACGCCCATTTATGACTGAGAATTAAGATTCGCCTTTTCTCCCATCAGCCAATGATTGTCAGAGTTACTTATGTACATTTAAAATCAATTGTTTTACTTTTTCAAACCACAGTAATAAACAGAATATTGAAATATATTTTGCACGACAGATTTAGTGAGAAGGTCCATCTGGTCTCCCTCGAGTCATTCCAAAAGGTCAGTTAGAGACTGGAGTCTGGGCAAACTCTTCAAGTTATTATTATCGCATGGCGAACAATTCATGATAAGAATTGAATACTTTTCTTTAGTGAATACTTTGGTTTTTATTGATTGATTAGTCTTATCCAATGCACGAGTTAACAAAATCTTTATCGATTCAGTCCCTTATCCGAAATTCATGCGTTGAAGGGATATATAGACCTGATATGCTACTTTTAAGATGTTAACCGTCACTTAATGGTGGAAAGACATTATTTATATAATGTAAATACACTATTCTTTGTACTTTTTCCAAATTTATTCTGTTTACGTTCAGGAACGGTTTCGCTCATTGCGACCATTGTCAACTGATGAAATATACAATAAACCAGGCTTATTTATAACAGAAAGTAAACCTAAACAATCAATAAACAAACGATTGGTTTGAGGAATTGAAGAAAAAAAGGATTAAAAATGACTATTTCTAATAGCCAAAATGACACTAAACAGGAATCTGAACTCTTAAATATGATACATTACGTAACGTACGTGACAGATGCTCGCGATGAGCAAAACTGGTCCTAATATTTATCAGAATATACATGACAATAGTTAGTACTTTAGCCAGCCATTTAGTTGTATTGCTTAAATAAAATGTATGTATGTACCTAATGTTTTTTTTTTCATTTTCATTTTGCATATAAAAAGCGTAAGTAAATAAAAAAAATTGGTTGAGTTTTGTTCATCATTCACGCGATGGTGGCGCCCTCGCTTGGCGGTCAAATTATAATGATACACATATAACATTTATGTCTATAAACTGCCATGAAACTAGAGTCCACTTCACGAACTCCTCGTAGCTTAATAGGGACGAAAGCAATTCAAAATGACTGACTGGTTTTTAATCTTTCCTTCACATAACTTCTTAAATTTCCCTGAAAAAGCCTTTCGAAAATTGCCTTGTTACGATGAGTCTTTCATATTAATACATATATATGTAATATTAAATTGAAATCTCCGGCGTCCGGCTGTCTGGCAGACGCTGCTCTTACTTACTCTCAAATAATATCAGATCGAAAAATCGAGGGGTTTTTTTATACTTTTTATTCTAGAATATTTCTATCGAATCGCAATATAACGCCTGCGTAAACCGATAAAGTCAATGCCTAAAGATAAATCATTTTCTATTTTCGTAACTTGTGAAAATTTTGATGAAGGAAAAATGAATATTCATTCCTTTACATTTTGGCAGTTTTATCAAAAACCTAAGATTATTATAAGTTTTAAATATATATTTTAAGAATATTTCAGCTCATAATAGTGTAGCCATTTCCACACTTTCTTACACGATTTGTTGCCTCTTACTTATTTACAGTATCAATCCAGAATTTTCTGTTTAAAATACTCACGATTATTGTTTTTAACAAGTCTAGTGCCCCACATGCACGGGCGCGTGAGCAACTTTGATGTCTCAAATGTCGCGACCCGTAATATTTCGAGTTAACATTGGTTGACGAACGCTAAGTCTTATCTATGCTTCATGGGAATGAATTAAAATATCCTAAATTATGTTTCATTATTATTTTGCAACACACCGCAATCAGTCGTCTCAACGTATAACAAACTATGACTCCCTTATGACTATTTACCGTAAATAATGCGAACACCTAAAAGCACTTCTTTTCGTCATAGTACAAAGCGAAAAATATACATACATTCAATGGATTCGGCGGAAACTTTGTGGAAGCTCAATTTAATATAGAATTTTAAATAATTTCGAATATTCCACTTGTTGTGTACCTCTTCGGAATGCGTTTTTCGCAACCTTTGCGCTTGTAAGTTATGACATGCATATGAAAGTGGCGAAACACGTAATATTATGAAAACTACTATTGTTATATTTAATTTTAGATGAAAAATATACAAACCATCCATGGCTGAAATAAATATAACATTGCTAATATGACCATAAGTAAATTATTTCAGTTTTTCCACTCTTCGAAATAGATATTTCCAGCGACAGTATTCGTTTGAAAATTCGCAGAGAGTATAATCAAATTAGTTTACCATTGAAAAAGTTTTGTTTGAACATTTTTAGTAGAATTTGAAATTCCACATTCCAACTATCTTCTCTTTCTTCTGTGAACCGTTCATATTCATATAAACGTAATAAGCCCTCTCTAAATAACGCTGCGAGAGCCTTTCAGCGAAGTTGCGATTAGAATGTGTGTTTTAAACCTCATCCTCCTCGAAAAACAGCCGTCCCAAACCTTTATAATATCGACTCGGTTTGAAATTTTCGTCGTAATATCGTTTCTGAATAAATCTGCGCAGAATACTTGTTTTATAAACACATACAATAATTGAACATGTGTTGTTTAAATATCGTTAAAATAATAACTTTTGAATAATTAAGGATTTCGACTGAGGGTGCTTGATGGAATTTTAATATCAAATTTGAATTGTTTGAATTTTGTACTTTTCCATTTGTCGCTAACTACCGGGGTTCGCCTTTCGGCATCTGCAGGTATTTCAAGTGCACGGATGTACTTGAACTGACTGACAAGACTGACAGTTCAAGTACATCCGAAAAGTAAAAAATTCAAATTAAACAATTTTTGAGTTTATAAATGCACATGAACCTACGCATATAAGGCATAATATGTATAATTTCTGTTGATGTTTTGGAAATGAATTCTTTTGTCAAACCGATGATTTTGGTCAAGTAACACAGTTACATTGATATTTTTTCGACCTGCTCGACATTCTAAAACTAGGTTGGAAAAACATGTTATTAATTTTACACTTTCCTTATTACATTCCGTATTTGTTGGATTGTGTGCCTTTGTTAAAGTTTGTATCATGTCAAAATGTGGTATATTTTTGGTATTTCGTTTTAGAGTGTTAATAAATACTTAAACCCTGTTATGTCAATCAATTTCTCAAATTCATTGAGGAGTTACTGGAAGGAAACAAATAATTTATTGACGAATGCAAAGAGTTAAAAGATTATTACATTTCTAACAACTGTTTTAGAATTATTGACTTTCAGCGTTATTTTCATCAATTAAATTTTACTCCACATGTTTTGTATGTATGTATGTCTGAAACTAAAAAAAACATTACTAGCATTATCAAGTGATTCCACATGTTTATTGTTAATGATTGATAATGTTCGCGATCATCGAAAACTTTTTATACGAATGGCATTACTTCAATGTAATTTTTGGCCCATAAACCTTAGGTGACTAATCACTATTTCAATCCTCATAATATAAACCTACCAACTTAAAAACACTATCTTTTCCAGCTTATTTTAGCTCCAGGCATGGAAGAGTGAGTAGGAGGGGGTTGACGAATATTATTCACCAACCTTTCATAGAGACTAGTGACCCCTTGTTTGAATTAATCCATCTCGTAATAATATTTGTAGTTCTTTGAATCCTTTTTGCGAAAAGGCTTATATTATACTTAGTCATCTAAATATGATTTCAAATTGATATCTAACTTACCACTGGTGTTTAGTCCGATATTAGAATATAATCACTCTAGTTTTTTCGACAGCAGTTCATATTGTCACAAGTCAAGTTTTCATTTTAATATTATTTGTACATTCCCGTCATTTTTTATTTACATTTTTGGCGCCAAAAAATTATTAACCAATAATTATTTTCATCTAGTGCGTAAGAAAAACGGACACGCTCTTGGAGTTTAAAAGTCTTACAGGCCTCAAACAAAACTTGTATATTATATGTAGCTAACAAAATATTTGTTGAAAACGGCAAAATATTTGGTACAGAATATATAATGTCACACCGAAAATTGCATTTTCAATTGTAGGTATATTGAATAACTGATGCTTCAAAAATCATAAAGTACGGTGTGCAGTGCTAGGTACACATTCTGAACTGTTACCAGTGAACTGCGGGGAATACCGTACCTACATTTCTCAAGCCATACTCTCGATCACATACGATAAAAATTACAATTTGAGGAGTTGACCGAAAATGAGAAAAAAAAGGCCTACGAAATTATATTGTGCAAGTCCTTGATCCGCCACTGGCTGTCACACGCTAAAATACAGCTGACGACACGTGGCGTATACAAACAATGATATATAGAATTTGATTAATGACATGTTGATAAAAGCGAGACACTCATTGTTGTCGGTTTGTATTTGTTGACTAGTAGTTATAATTATCTTTCATATTTTACGTAACCCGCTATTATTCCTAATATGAATTATGTGGCTAACTATTGGTGCACGTCAATGTAAGCTGACAGCACAATTAAAGTCGGCCACTTACGGGTCGTCTTAGCTGGGCGAATCTAGGCGAGGCGTTCCGGCGCGGCTTTGAAAGCGGCAGAGTTTTAAAATATCAAACGGTCCTCGCCCATGCAAGTGTCATACGTAGGCGAAGCGGTCCGGTCAGGACGGCATATGTCGCAAGTCGCCTCAAGTGCGCACTCATGGCGCACGCGAATCGCTTGAAAATATGAAACGGTCCAAGCTCACCAGAGCGTTAATTGCGTCTGGCCGAGCGATGGCACATAAGACCTTTGATCAACTACGTTTTAAATTGACTGGATTCGCCTAAATTCTCTTGCCGGTTCGCGTCGCTTACCTAAGACACGGGGTTAGTATTGCAAGGTTAAAAAAATATCTTAAAAGATATGATAACAGACAACATTACAGATATTACAAATCCACCAACCGATCAAAAATCAAGGAATGAAAATGTCCCTTCGGAGACTCGAACAGGGACTATTCGGTTGAGGGATCACGCAAAGTAATAACCATTCATTTAATAATACGAATTTTAAGTTCAACGAGAAAAATGTTCCGTTTAATAATTTCGAAACTCAATTTTATATGGAAAATCTATACGGTTATAAGGCTTTGCTGAATGAAACCTTGTAACATATTTTTTATTGAATATTAGTCTGATTTGCATTCTTATGCTACATAAGCTCGTTATATTATATACTTTTCTAAAAGGTTATATGGCCAGATGATTATATTTCCTCCGCATAAATAAATGATCATACTCTTCGGTTACCATTTGAAAAGCTTCTACCATTGCAACATCAATATTAGCATTTATTTGCAATGTGACGCGGATAAATGCTGTTTTTGATACTTAGCATACTCCCGCGAAATACGTAAGCTAATAATCTCTGACGTACCAGCTGCCGTATGCAGTTCTCTCCGTCTCGTTCGCGCATCGCACCATTCGTGCGCAGTCGAAGAAGACAAAACATGGAGCGATCGCTTTGTGTGAGTGCATTTTCACATACCTGTAGCTGGAAAAGGACGGACGTATCATCTGGCGTCACCCTCACCCCTCCAGTTCAAGGTCACCCCTACTGGCGTATTGCGCATCGGAAGGTTAAACAAATTAATGGCGAAGTTTGCGAGTCTAAATTGAAAACGCGTCCGAAACAACGGACAAATACAAATTTAATTTTGTTCACTGTTAACCCGTGGTAGAATGACACCAACGTTACAAAGATGACACGTCAACGAGTAAATTTTACATTTTCAGATAGCTTGTTACTGTCTCTATATTTCTCACAGCCATAAAATTCAAATTAAAAACTAGATAAAATTGAATTTAAATTCTTGGTATTCATTAAATACTTTTCCAGAACATCTTTTTTTTCCATATCCGCTCCAAAACGTAGAGCATATGGACTCCTCACGGAGTTTATCTCAACATATTGTGCTTGTTAATAAAAATAATAAAACATTTTTAGTAATTATTTCACATTAAATTTATTCGATCAGGACCGTTTTCGCTCATGGCGAGCTTTATCAACTGATTTCCTTTTTTTCATTCTACAAGAACTGTTTGACAAACAGCATTTGTTATCTAACTTTTTTTTTAAATCCTTGTCCGTTCTAAATGTGTAGCTATGACCTTCTAATGTAGGTGTCTAGACATGTTTCTTTTACGAGAACCGGTTGTTACTCAGTCGCTCAACCTCAAGTTTTGATAAGGTAGAGAAGATAAGGGCATTACAGGACTAGTGTAGTTTCTCACAGCAGAAAAAAAATCTATATTTATTTGTAATCGAGTTCATTTCTTTGTAATCCAACTGTAATGTTTGTTTTAATTCATGTAAAATTAAATGTGCACTGAATAATTATATTACTTCACATATTTCTCGTTACATTCGAATATTTTGATTTATTTGAGATGGGTTTAACCTTTCCCAATTGATGGCATTTCATAAAATAATTATGTTGTAATATTTGTTAATTAGTTTTTACCTCCCCTCCTTGCTTCCCGTAAATAAAACCCAAACTCTATTATGTAGGTATCATTTTAGAATATTAGAAACAATCTTATTCCACATTTTGTAATACTAATTGTGACACGTGCTTAGTGTCGAGTGCAAGATTGTAAATCCGAAGATGCCTCTGAAAGAGGCGAACTACGTGTCAAAACAAGTAACACAATAAAGGAAATAATGAAAGTTATTTAAATTTTATATTGTTTGAGATTGTTTGGTATTGGCACGGAAAATGCTTTTACCAAAAGGCACAAATCGTTATGCTAAAATATCGTATGAAAGCATTCAAGCCCGTGATCATCGCAACCGAATAGGACCAACGCTCAAAAGCTGTGACCGTTCGCCTCAAAGACTGTCATAATTATTGTTTAAAAACGTAAATAAAAATCTTATTATCAAATTCGTTCACCCCGAACTTGTATGGCTGTTTCCACAAAAATAATTGTGAAATACAACAACCTGAAAGTTTCTCAAGCGTTGTTGATCACAACTCTTAAATTAATTAGTTTTTATTGCAAGTGATTCCAACTTTGTCTCACTTTACCTTTTGTGAAAGAGTTCTGAAAGTTTTTTCTTCGTGTGGTTCAATAACCGTTGCAGCGATATCTCAAATATTCAACCTATTTTCTTTTAAACGTACCATTTTGATGGGTATAACTCGTGTTATGCGACCGATAAGTTTCTTAGTGGTCGCCGTGACCGAATGGTAACGTTGCTTAATACGAATTGATGAGCTTTTAATTATTTATGAAAATTGCATCAAAATTTTAAATTTGCAATGGAAAATGCTCGCGATTAACGAAATATGAGTGTTCTCTTTTTCCAAGAAAGACGGTATCAATTGGCTGAAAATCTTTTGAGAAAAATGACATAATGTTCTTTTTGAAGTTTTTGAATTTAGAATTTATAAAAAGCGGTTGATGCGAGAGTGACCATTTTTTTTGTAAACAAGCAGTTAGAAGATGCATTGACTGCTTCATTGCTAAAAAAAACTAGAGTTGTAGGAAACTCTTATACTTTTAGCAGATGCCCATTTTTTCAAAAAGGATTTTTAGAGTTTTATATTCTAAGTATTCCTATAAGTATTCCTCCAATTAATTATCAATACTAGAAACAATAATATTTGCGCAGAATTTCCAATACATTTCCAGTTTATTATCGTCCTATAAATTAAAAAACGGCGTGATAAGATATAAAAAAAAAATTTATACATTTAATATTTTGTCGGCTTATCTGTTTATTAAGCAAAATTATACGTAATTATGGATTTTACAAATGAAGGCAACTAAATCGATGACGCTAAGGTCTTTCCTTTTCTAGGAAATGCATTAATATGCACTTTGTTATATTTTTAGTTAAACAAAGTTGCAACTAAACTGTGTTTAAAAGGAAACGGTGACATGGTTGTGGTTAGCAATAATACAATGTATGAGACCACCTTTGCGATATTATTCTATCGACTATTTGTTTATGAACTTTACAATAAGAACACGTGATAATTTACGTCATTGCTTTTATAAAAAGCATTTCTGCGTAGTTATCTTGGCACAACATAGTTTTGCTTGTCTAAATTTGTGAAATAATGCACCATTTTTCATTTTGATTAGGAGCTACTTTCCAGGGCTCCGCGCTACAAAAAATAATCATAAAAAAGATAGAATATTGTGCGTTGAAAATTGTGTTACTTGTAAGATTAAGGTGTATGTACATATATCTTCTTCGTTTATTCAACATAATACAATTGGATGTTTTTTTAAATTTCAATATAATTATATATTGAAAATACAGAGTGCTAAGCCTTCTGTCACTAAAAAGATATGTCATCGCTTAAAACAATATCTATCTAGTTAATAAAATAGTACGGTTCTTTTTTTAGGGCCTAGAGTCGAGTCGTGGTGCAGTGGTCAACGTCGTTGGCCTAACCCTTTACGAGCAGTTTTTTTCATATTGTATATTGATCCTGCTCCAAAGCATGGGTGTGTGCGTTGTTAAAAACTTCTTCTCACCCCTCCGATCCTGAAAAGCGGCGCGTAGTGAGAGTGATAAGCTAATCACTAGTTCTCATATCCTTCCAATCCCTACTCTGATTGAAAGAAATAGGTTGAACATTTTCATTAAAAAATGTGTTGACATAAACTCTGTGAGGAGTCCAATATGCTCGACGGTGGGAGTAAACATGGTTGTTTTTTAAAATAGGTCTGGGTTTATAAAAGTATACTTCTTAGGAGGCACGATGGAAAGGACGTAATCTTCTTTCGTCTGTTCGAGCGTCTGCTTCATCCTTCTGCAAGTCGTCGTCTTTCTCTGGTAAAGCGACCAACATGATCTATCTCTAGCTTTTCCAGCCGTTGTGAGAGCACACTCGATACGAAACGTGATCTTAGAAGAGACAATATATTAGCAAAACTAAAACCTTGGTAAATTTTGATGTACCATTCAAATCGTTCTTTAATACTTATAGTTTACATATTAAACTAGTTAACTTTTATTTTCATTTAACCCTCTAATGTTTTAAACATTGGAAAACATCATATTTTTAATACATATCCCACCGTTATGATCAATTCCTTTCGCTGGTACTCAACCCCTAGTGGCGATGGGGGTAAGTGTAATATGCGCTCTTATCGATAAGGCACGTCGTCTGGCCACCGTTGCCCAACCTCCTCCGCCTTACCTTATCGGCGATTCAGATGGTTTACCCTCTGAATAACGTTTTCAGAATGGCATCAATATAATTAAATTTCAAAAATGTTTAGATGCAAGTTGGTTATCTCACCACAACAATGGTTAATGGTCGCCTACTATAATGCTATACGAATTGACTCGAAATGTTATTGCCAGATTAAAATATGCTCGCGCCTGTTCATTTAATTAATAAAATGTGGCGCTTAAAAAATGTGGCTTGCTCAGTCACTTTGTTTTAAGTGATATTAAGTATCCTGTGTATCCTTATGGTGAGAATTAGCTGTGGCATTGACATTGTAAAGATATATATGGGTGAACAAGTTACGTGTATTCAGCCGTTGTTGTTCAGCCTTTGGTCGATATCAAGTCAGCGTGGCCTATTGGGCACGTATGAGGACGAACTGCTCGTTAGGCATTCATCTCGGGGCAGTCCCACAGTACGTGATTAGCGTCTTGGAGACCGTGTCCACAAGTGCAATCCGATCTTTCGACCAACTTGCCTTAAGATGAATGGAAGGAGCCGCTAATGTATGTTTTTTTAAAAACTTTCGTTGTAATCATTAATAAAAAAAATCTTACAATAGCGTTGAGGAAGGCGGCCATAAAACACTGGCTGTTTAGAAAATTATTTGACGCCGGGAACTTGCTTATTACTAAACTATTAAAATGGACTGTTGGTTTACAACACAAACACAACTTTTAGTTTAAATATTCAATAAGTTTCTAACAAATATTAAATATGTTTTTTATCGCCAATCATTTCTCATGACTGTAGTGTTTTATTGTGTTCACTCAAGAATTTAAAATCACTTTTTTGCGTAACTGTTAAATGGGTGATAAATGATTCTTCGCTTCCTGCAATATTTGTATGAAAACACGCAAGAGATTTTAAATGAGTTTATTGGTATATTTATTTCGATATTGATTGAATATAAATGGAGGATCAATGCACCATTGCACAATTACAGTACACTCAAACCTCTTTTTGTGCGATTTCAAAGTTTTTTACACAATTTTTAAAATATTTTTGGGACTACATAAACGGACAGATGTAATAACATAATAAACAGCTCGTTGTGCACATACTGTACGGGGAAAATCCAGTGTTTCGCCTTTTTATTACAATGTGACCTTGACACGTGTGTCCTTGTCCATGTTATGCTCCCATATTAAGTCATAGCTTGTTTGTGCGATCACTCAAAAAAGGTTAAGGTGTATATCAATAATTATTCTAATTCACTCACAAATGTTGAAGAAACGTATAGCTTATCAAAAACAATAATAAATCTATACGCTTTTGTATAACATGAACATCCTATTCGGCAAAGTTTTATTTATTTGAATAACTTCGTTATAAAAAATATTTTCTTTTTATCTTTTATTTATAAAATCTGATAAATTTTAAGACTGTGGTCAGGCTCAAAACTTTTAAAATTGACGACGAATTTTTCGAATCATCCCCATCGCCCACTCCAACCTCGGTGTACCCTAGCGCAAGGTCAAAAAGGACACAGATTATGGCGGGAACCGTTTTTTGGATCAGATAGGTCACTCGAACGCAGTTTCTTTGTGAGGAGAGGAGCTTGGAATCAAAACCTGACTATTTATACGTGCGTCGAAAAACTTTTGCTGGTTTTAAATAATACTGAATTGACTTTTAAAAAATTCCTGATTTAAAATTGTACACTGTTTGATAAACCATTTAATTGATTAATAAGCATATTAAATTCAAGATGTCAATTCTTGGTGGAAAGGCAGAACGAATAAATAAATAGCTGACTATATCAAATTAAGAAAAACAAGAGAAGGTATTTTTTTTTAATCGATTGTTTATTCATCAACTTACCGAATTTAACTAAACCCGAAATTGTCAACATGACAAAATCTTTAACGGTGATGCTCACGATGAGTGAAATATATGTGGAAATAGATGGTTTAATTCATTGTGGATACTGAGCGCAGTAAATTATTGTTAACTTAAATTTTGATCACTTTTAAGGTGTTCACTGTCAATACTTGATGGAATGGCATTATAATAAAAATAATAACACATTTAAGTACTTATTGCACATAAAATTCATTTGATCATGACTGTTTTCGCTCATGGCGAGCATTTTCAACTGATAAGAAAAATTCAACGAAACATTGATATTTGTACAAAACTTATGCAAGAATTACAAGGTATGACAAACAATTGGTGACAAACAATTGGTATTACAACTAAGAGATTTTAGAAATTAATAGACATAAATGTGTTATGTGAAACTAAATATGTATTGCTATTTTTATTAAATATTGAATTCGACATTTAGAATGTAAAAAGATTTTTTTTTTAAAATTTTCCATAAAATAGTGAAAATGTGTAAATTTACTTCATCTTTTCCCAAATGGTGTTCCGTGGAAACCGCAATAAGCTTTTACAGTGTTGCGTTAAGGGTCCAAAAAGATTTTTGTATTTGCGATACCCGTTATATGTGCGATAATACTTAAGAAGTTTGTAATATTTATTTTATCAAGAAACCGAAGCAATCCTGCTTTTATGCGAAAATTTTAAAAACCATACAACTAATGGGAATATTAACTACTGTGCCAATGGTTTAAAAATACTCGCATTAAATGTCGGAAAACATGTGATCATTGTGCAGTAAAGGTTCAAAAATACACTAAGTTCTAGTATTCTTGTTGTAAAAGGGCTCTGCGACTAAATATAACTTAGAACCACTGCTTAAGAATAGTCTTCAAATAGTTGATTACTGAATAGTATTGATTAATATTTATTATATTTATGAGATTCTTTGCTTCAAATTTATATTTTTTTCTAATTTAATACACTGTAGACATCATTTCCTTTGCAATAAAATCTTAACTACTTTTATACACGGGCTTGCATTTTAATTATAAAGCGGATTATTTTCATTCATTGTATTTCAAATTGTTGAATTGTGTGAGAAATATATTCTTTTATAATATCATTTTCTAGGAAAATCATCTTTCGTAATACAATTTATTCAAAATTTACGCCCACTCGTGTGACACAGTGTTTCTTAACATTTTTGAAGTCATCGCCCTTTTACCACAATTAATTATTCAAGCCCTCCTAAAAAAAAATTTAAATCACATTTTTGTGCATGTAATATTGTTTCTTTAGATTTAAAATTATCACACGGAATTTTTTGCCGAAGAGCAATGAGCGCCGTCTTACAGTTGACCTTCTGGAGAACTGAGGTTACACATTTAAATATGCAAGGGGGGCTCGTTCCCAATTATTAAAATATAAAATGCCCACAAGGTGGATTTGACCCTGCTAACGCATTCTTTGATTGTATTATAAAATAAAACTGAATTCCAAATAATTGCATCTATTCACTAAACCACGAAAAAAAAACAATCATTAATTTTTTCTACTCACTTCTATAATCCCAGTAACGTAAGACTTACCCACTGTTTCTCCTAAACGTTGCCGGGCTTAATAGGTTTCGAAGATCAAGATGTCAATTAGAAAGATTAATTGTTTCAGTTGCGCTACGGCAACATGAGTGCGGAATAATTAATTATAAAATTTACCACTCTTTCTTCAACACAGCATTATCTTTAATCATCAATGTTGAATTAATTTGTTCAAGTGATTTTCTAATTCATCATTAATTAACGTGTCTGCTATTTCGCATTCCTTTGATCTGTTTTTTATTTTCAGGCTTGTTATTTTTCGTGGCGTGTATTTCTTGTTGCGGTAGTAAAAGAAGCAATATCGTAAATATGACATAATCGCACTTCGTTCCAAATTCAAAAATACTATTGGTGAGTTTCTTATACTAGCTGTCAACTTTGATCACGTGCAATATATAATTCGAATATGGAATACAAATTTAATTTGTATTATTTTTCTTCATTAAAATGGTATAACTCAGTAACAGTGTATTAAATTGTACAAGAATTATAAAACAGCTACAAATAAGCGTATTTTTTATTCATATCCGCTGCAGGTATACCTACAGAACTTGAGCATTTTTAACAAAAGTACTTTAACGAGGTAAATCAGTAAATCAATCGCTTAACGTCTCTTTTCGGACATGTAATGAATAAATCCCGTTCTGTGTTACAGTGGTCAACGACGTTGACTTCCTTGATTTTTCGATTCTATTCGAAAGCAATAAGTGCTTGTATTGCTAAAAATCCTTTCCCACCCTTCCGAACCCAAAAAGCGTCGTGTAGCGAGTCTGATTAGCTAACCACTAGTCCTGTCCTATTCGTAGATTCCAATCCCTACCCTCTTCGAATAAGAGTGGTTGAGCAACTGAGTAACAAGAAGTACTCGTTGATAAAATATGTTGAGATAAGCTCGGTGAGGAATCCATATAATCCGAGTTGGGAACGGACATGGTTGAAAAAAATGTAAAGAAATTGGTGGAAGTAAAGAAGTTGTCTTAGAAAGAAATATAGAAGATCTATCGATGTCACGTTTTAACAAACTAGATAGGGTGTGTTCAAAGTGATGATAATGTCATAAATATTAATTAATGATAAATAAATATATGAATAGGCATAATGCAACCCCACTCGGCCACATAGATACTACAACTTCTTAAGTCTACATGGTTAAAGTAGATAATCCAAAAAATAAAAACTTAAAACAACTCACCCTGCACAGTTCTCTCAAATTGAATTATGTTATTTCCGCATTCTGGTTCCGATACTTAAATATTCCAAAGAATTTCAGGATTATAAACTCGACACTTTGGGGAGGGAGTGAAATGAAAGTATTCGTAGAATGAATTAAGCCATATATCTTTTTAGATCTTTTGCTTGTTTGAATGTTAAATCTTCGTGATAGGAAAATGAATTTATACGTTTATAGCGTTTATTTATAAATGTATTACCATGCCAAGACATGAATGATAAAAACGATTTTGGCTTTCATTTTAATTTGATCTTTAACATTATTTGATTACAATATCAATTCTTCAATATATTCTTCTCAGTGTTCGACTATAACCATTAAGATAACTTACCCTGTAGCACTCGTTTGTTTATCTCATTCGAGTCCCCGGACGGGTGATCTTTGAAATCGATTTATAAAATCATGTTCAATGAATCACTCCTGGTGTAGATGTGCGATTAGTTCAAATTAAGTCGTGCCTTAGTCTCGTGCTTCTAAACATACCATCTCGAAAAAAGAGAGGTAAACCAACTGAATACACACACAGAATTGTGTTTGTTATGTGTCAGAGTCATATCAATATGAGAAGTGGATACGAAGATATTTAGATATGCGTATAAAAATCACTTTCTTGTTTATACATAGCTCCACTAAACCTAAAAACAACACATTGAATATACTATTTAATATTTAAAAAAAAAAGCCAAAGCATCGCCTTGTAAAGATAATAAAAAGGGAATTCGGTTGGTTGGTTTCTTTTTTGTTTGTGTTTGAGCTAGATTTTTCTGCTTTTAAGTGAACGCATTATGATTCCATATGCTCCACAAAAAAAAACATGTGTGGTTGTGCCTTACGAAGAAATAATAACTTAAAAAATAAATTTTCTATCCACTAATAATTTCGTTGATGTAGGAAATATTTGGTTGTATAATGCAAAAGTGAGTGTATTCATGGAGCTTTCTCAGAGCTTTAGACGTTTTTTTTAGTACACTAAAACCCTGCGTCACTCTGTACCTACAACACCGATCGTTATTTTCCCGTATTTTCCACAGCCTTTTCGGGAAACCCGACTACGAGCGATAGGATTTCCCGTTAAATTTCCCCCTATTCATGTGCGCTGTAAGCTCTCTATAAAATTCTATATACCTGTCATCGTATTTGTATAAATTTGAGCTTCGGCGTAAGGCAAACTTTTCTATTTAGGTTTATTGCGTTGTAGACAGCATTTTTTTGTTTGGAAATTGTCTGTAAAACTAGTATTTTCCTCGCTCAATTCTATTTTACTTGACGAATATGAAACAGCCACCATAAAAAATCTGTAGTAAAAATATTTATCCGTTTTTTCGTATCTATAAGGCATACATAGATAATATAGGATTTCGAATGAAGCTGGTACGTGAAATTTCAATATCAAGTTTGATTCGCGAATTTTGTGCTTTTGACACCTTTTGACAACTCAAGTCATTCAATAGCACGTATTGATTTGATCTGACGCTTAATAGTTTTATCGGATATTTTACATATATGAGAATCTAAATTCGGGTCTATGGTAGAGTGGTCAACGTCGCTGACTTCCGTGACGGACCTCACTGATTCGAGCTTTTTTTGTGTTGTCTTAAAAATTCTTCCCAGCCTTCCGCTTTTATAAGCGATCGTTTTAGCTTAACCCTAATCTTGCTAGTCTTGCGGATCATCTAATGAAAAAGAGGTTGAGCGTCTGTGAAACAAGCAGTAAAATAAATCTTGCACCTCCATTTGAAGCTGCACATGCTGATTTAATATATTTAAAAATTCTAAGATTGAGCGTCTTTCAAAGTTCAAGCAAGGAAGGAAAATAAATAATAAACTGCTTGAAATAAGAAAAATAGATACATAAATTTGTTCATATTTCCACTTGGGAATGGAATCTGAAATTTCCGCAACCTAAAACTGTAACTTTGACCACTCGACATCAGGCACAGCTCCAAATCAGAATTCAAAACGTAAAATCTCTCACTGGGGATGGGGATAAGCTTGACTTTATTCCTAGTATAATTGACAATTTTTGCTTTATATCTGACTTCTCTGGGATTTTATAGAATGATAAAAAAAAAATTACTTTATTATGAGATTAAAGAAAAACAATCCGAGAATATTTTTTATCATTTGCGTATTCTAATATAAAATAAATAATCAAGTGGTTGTAATTCCATATTCTATGGAAAAAAATATAATTTATCATTTTCATTGGTTTATTATTGCGGCTTCGTTTTTTTGTTTTACGATTGAATATCTTGTTTTTAATAACTAGTTATTTTCCGTACCGAGAGTTAGTTTATATGGCGGTACGTTATTTTTTTACGCATTTAAAAAATCACCAAGATGCAATGCTAAATTATTTTATTTAATCTCTCAAAATACGAAAAACAAGTTAACTATCGAAGAACAAAACGAAAGACTTAAATTTTATAGATTTCTTTGTTTTCTAATAAATATTTAAAAAATAAAATTAAAATGAAATTTCGTTTCAGTGAGTATTTTCCTTTCTTCACAAATAATTAAAACATTATTTAACTGAGGATTTCGACCAAAGTGACAAAACTTTAAGGAAATGTATAAAATTGTAACGATTCAAGCGATATAATATTATTTGTGGTGCAGTTATCAACGTCGTTAGCTTCCGTGCTGGACACAGGATCGGGTCCCAGTACTAGAAGCATTTGTATCAGTCGAATTATCGATTCCCACCCATCTCACCATCCCATTCATCCGATCTTATAAGGCGTAACGACAATGACTCTAATCACTAGTCCTGTCCTAGTCTTCCCTACTCTCTTCGAAAAAGAGATGTTGAGCAACTGACTAACAAGCAATGTGTTCTAAAGCTATATTCGCCACAGCGGGAGCGGACATAAATTAAAAAATATATATATCTATCACGAAGAGAACCAACAGGTAAATTTCTGTAACGATAAATACGTTTTATTATTCTACTTCAGCGTGTTTTTTGTGTTCTCGTAGTTAACATACGTTGAGGAAAGTCCGCAATACGTTGCATGCATACAACCGGATATGGTTATAAAAACGTGCTTGAAGATGTTCAAAGAAACGAGAAACACTCACAATTCTCAAAATCAATATTTTTCAACAGTTTTTTTTTAGTGTCGATAATTAACTGTATAACAACCAGTTATTACTAATCAAAGTATGTTAAATTGGTTTATTTAAAGTGGGCGTCCTAAAGAAAAAAACTAGTAATATACTGGAGATTATTTCACATAGTATGTAATGATATGGATGGCTTTCAAGACCGACAAAAGAGCGTAGGAAAAAACTCCTTTGCTCTCGCGGAAATGACACAGAGACACCGATAAAATCAATTTTATTGCAATTAGTGATTGACTGGCTAATAAAAAAAAGGAATATTTTTCTCGTTTTAAAATGCAATTAGATGGGAATGTGTACATATGAAATTAATGATGTAGGTGCCAAGGCAGGTCCATTGAGCAGTGGTCAATGTCGTTGGCTTCCGTGACGAACCGCGCGGTCCGAGTCCCCTGTACGTGCAGATATTTTCAGTCAATGGGTGTTTGTGTTGCTAAAAATCCTTTCCCACCATTCCAAACCCAAAATACGGCGCTTAGCGAGAGCGATTTACTAACCACTAGCCCTGTCATCCTTTCTTAGTATCCTTTCGTAGTTTTTTGTAGTATCCTTTCAATATCTACTCTTTACAAAAGTGAGAGGCTGAGCAAACTGTGCAGCAAGCAGTTCTGGTAGAAAAAACATATATGAACAAACACACTCTCTGTTAAGATTAAATATGCTCCACGTTGGGAGCGGATAAGGAAAAAATAAAAACTTCTTTCACTGCTAATATCAATAAGTGGGAGGTGTAATTTAAAGATTCAACTTTATAAATAGGTTTATATTCAGGCCTAAACGGTCTGTTTTTAACCTATTGACAGCCAGCGTGTCATACGTTGACACGCCTGATCGCGGTGTTTTGCAAATTGTTTTCGATTAAACAGATTTTTTTTATTCAAATGGGTGTGCAGTATTTGGTTCGTTAACCCTCGCATCAGTATATTTAGCACAACCACTGATTAGTTAATTTTTGACATTTTAGTTGTTGGAATATTCAAAATCGGCTTAGCAGGAATTAAGAGGTCAATAAATGATTTCATTTTATTCCTGTCCTGTAAATGTTTCTCATAATCCCGCTTTCGCAAATCGCGTCGCAGGGGTTGAAATATATGTATTAATAACATTCCAGGGGTCGTCGTTTCATTCTGAGCACGAAAGAATAAGGAATTCGACCTGACCAAATCGCTTCTGGCGTGATAGTTTATTTGCCCTAGGAAACCGACATTACCAATCTAAGTGTGGGCCGGGGGTTTCCGGAACAAGCCATGCTAGTCCGCATAAATCCGTGCACCCACTGTAATTCGTCCCCGAACAGCGCTAACACGTTATAAGCTTTGAATTTTTATCGACGGTTTATCGGCGACGAACTTTGACTTAGTTTTGGATTGAACCGTTGTTGCTGAAATGGAAATTTTGCAAAGTAAATACATATTAAATTTGTATCGGCATCAATTTGAATAGGCATCTTCAGGAATTTCAAGTGCTCGAATGTACTAATGTACTGAAAATGCCGAAAGGCGAAACGCGGGTCGTTAACGACAAAACTCATGGAAAATTATAAAATTTGATATTGAAATTCCATCAAGCACGATCAGTCGAAATTCGTAAGTAAATATATAAAATTTGAATTTTGAGCTTTTCCGTGAGTTTTGATTGTTCGTCATTTTCAGGTATTTAAAGTGCACAGATGAATTTGAACTGACGCGTTCTATATTTGAAAAATTGAAGTAATATCAGCTACTATGCTTTACTATTAATGACGATTAAACAAAAGTAATTGCTTGGATAAATTACCTTTTCTGTATTTTATTTAAATTTGACACCGCTTAAAAGTAATTAACAAGGTCATAACACCAAAATGCTTAATTATGCTTAAACTGTGGGTATTAAATTTGATCAGTTTTAAGGTGCTCACTGTCAATACGTGATGTCAATACTGATATCAGTTGACAATGCTTACGATGAGCGAAACCGGTCCAGATCCAAATAAATTCAGTGTGGAAAAAGTACTAACAATGTTTTATTAAATTTAATGGCTAATTTCCATCAAACATTTTCATTAAAAATACTTTTTTAAAATATATTTGCAGTAAGAGCAGGGGTCTCCAACCTTGTGGTCGCAGGATATGTACATGGAGACGAATTGTCGACACAGCAAGTCTTAACCCTTCCGCGGTTAATTTATTTTTTAAAACCCTGCCGGGGTAAAAGTTTGCACGCTTTGGGTCAAGTGAGAACGAATGTTACAGCGTGCTACAAGGGGATTCTGTTGAACTTTCGCCCCTGACTAACTTGTTTAGTGTCTCTTAGGCGGACTTCAGTGCTTTATGCATTTTTGCCCGTTTCATAACAAGGGCATTAGATTTAAATTTTAACCTAAACCCTTTGAACACATTGTCTGTATTATTTTTACTTCGCAACCAGACTTAACCTTACACTGAAATTTCCAGTAAAACTTTTTTTCTCTCCAAATTAAAATTTTGTATTCTTTCTTTGAAAATCGGGATGAGGTTTTGAGGAGTTATATGTTCGATAGATTCCATGCTTACTTTTCCTTTTCACTTATGTTAACCTTATGGTTCATTTACAATGATACGAAACACGTGTCTGACCTAGTAACACAGCAAGTGAAGTTCAACAAAGTCAAGATGCCCACGACTGATGGGAAATCGCCTAGTACAGCTTATCATGTTATTGCTAATCACAGTTAAATGGAGAAATTTTGCCTTCATGCTGATTCCTGTATGTTTTAATGATACATGAGTGACACCTATCATAAAACGCCAATTATTTTTAAGTCGCATAGCAACCAAACAAATATTGTTAATTTATTTTTCTTTTTTGTATCAAATAATGTATTTTTCGGCTTCAAAGCAAAGAAATCTTTTAAATATAGCAATCATACTATCGATAAATTTACGCAACCTTCACAGAAATATCAAATCGATTGAATATTTTCTCCATACAAATTCTTATGAAATAAAAAATATGGTTTCAAAAACGTTTGATTTATAACAACCCTAAAACAATGCTTATGCATGACTAAATTAATTACTTAGCCTTTGTGTGCTTATTGCGGGCTGAAAATAGCCAAAAAGCAGAACCAGGCACCGAAGGGTTAAACCGTATTATTTGTAGCTCTAAGATTAAGGGATTTCCAGTATGATAAATAGGGAACTTGCACAAAACGTCTCATGACAAGTCGACCACGCAGCAATTCTTAGTAGATATATCTAAAATAAATATTTTTTTCAATTCGTGCAATATGAAGTTGTTTTTTCTGCATCCGAGCCATCGAACCACTCGTTAAGTCAAAGTCCACCGGTTTTGTAACTTAATGCATTACATGTTCAATTTCTGTTCAAGTATGTTCAAGCTTAGTTCACTGAAAGAAAATAAAACTAATTATAAGCGAAAACAAAAGTGTATCCATCGCGTGATTAAATGAATAGCCAAATACATTAAAATCAATATTTTAAGAGAAAATTGAAAAAAATTGCTTTACGTTTAGTTTTTCTAGGATGTTCAATATTAATTAAGAGATTTGGACGATTTGGCTATGAGTATATTTTTGCGTGACATTAATTCCGAAGAGATAGTTACACAAAAAGTAGAATATCATATTCCACGTCCGCTTTTCATTTAAAGCATATATCATACAATACATATATGTATCAGTATATATGTATATAATAAAAATAATAACACATTTTTAGTATTTTTTTCCACATGAGATTTATTTCATCAGGACCGGTTTCGCTCATGGCGAGCATTATCAACTGATGATAATGCTTAGTTGATAATGCTCGCCATGAGCGAAACCGGTCCTGATGAAATAAATCTCTAGTGGAAAAAGTACTAAAAATGTGTTATTATTTTTATTATAATGCCTTTCCACCAAGTATTGACAGTGAACACCTTAAAAGTGATATATGTATATACAATCGAAGGAAACTATTTTAAGAAAAATATTGATATTCAATCGCTCAACCGAACAAAAAGATAGGCCTAGGAATGGATCAATAATCAACTACTCGCGATCGACACCTTCTACTTCGGTATGGAATATAAATTGTATCGGTTCGGGCATTCGCGCTGTAACGCCGTAGCGTTTGCCGCTCATGTACAGGACCGACATGTTTCCACCAGCTAATGTTATATTGATGTTTAATAACCAAATAACTACCCGCGTATACGTCAGAAATAAACATACTTAAATATATACCTATACAATCCTGAAGCAGACGAATTGTGTGTCGAGGGTCGGCTATTAGGTAGGGTTGGGCCATAGTAAAAAGGTCAGCTGAATACATATTTACAACCGGCTAAAGGGAAATGCGCATTTGACCGTCTTTCCCTTTCGTCTGATAGTAAACGCACACTTTACATATCACCCTTCCAAACATCTTTATATCCATTTCATCGACAATGTAAACAGGCACCATTAATCACTCGGGGTTGTAGAAATTCACTATTCGTGGGATTATAGCTAAATACTTAATCTTTTATTACTATCTGCTTTGATACTTGCTTTGCAACACTTGTTGTATTATTATATTAACAAGGCGATGTCTGTTAACAAATTGGAGACTTTTGATTAGATACTCCTATTACTCTACACCTCAACTGCTCGAGTATCGAGTAGTAATTTTTTTTAAATACTCTAGTGGTTTCAGATATATATTATTAATTCAAATATGTGTATGTGTATAGATGATAAATAAATAAGATTATTTTATTGATTATGCTACAGCTGCATCCATTAGTCGGCCGTTTAAAAGATTATTTTCAATATTTTATTTTGTCTCTAGTCATCATAGACTTGTCATTGAGAAGATAAGTCAGCAGAACCCAAAAAAACGTCACTTATAAAATGTCGAGCTAGACTAGATTTGTAGAAGTTAACAATATTATATCATCCCTCATGTGTCTGACAAGAGATTAACTGGCTACAAAATATCTTTCGTTACCAACTGCAATTATTGAATATATCGTAGATCAGTCATTTAAAGTTCACTCGTGCAACTAAAGTGCCTGAAGATGACTTAAGGAGAAACCTCAAAACTTGTCCAAAATTCAAACGAATTTATATTCGAGATCGATAAGAGTTGGAGATAAAGTGCTAACAGATCTGAAATCAATTAAAAACGAAGTCTCGTAAAACGTATTGTTTTCGAATATGTTTGACTTCCAAGACGCCACTAATCGCAAAAGCTTCATGAGCGTCGCCTCACGTCCTCTTGACTTTGGTCTGTGACGTCACGAGGGGCTTTCCAGACGCTGACTACTCATCTCACCCGAGAGTGTGGCCCTTTAGTATAATTTGGCATCCCCAGACGTGGACTTTCAATTTCATTTTCCGATCAAATCATTTTTCTTTTCAATACATATAGGAATATTAGTATATATACTCTGATGTTTTCTGCATTGTAAACGTTCCTTGATTTTAACGGTTGGCTTTTCATGAATCTTATTTAATGTTTATAGCCTGATGGTTAAAACTTCGTAATAAAAACATCAAAAGAACTGCCCACATCCCATCTAATGTGCATTTAGAAACATTACAATAAAGATTTATCCATTATAGTGATTTATCAGCAAAAGGAAAATTCTGCTTCGAAGCGGAATCTGATACAAAAGACTAAAAGTTTACAGCTGGAAGAAGAAAAGAAAAAGTAGAACAATAGTATTCAGTTTGTTAGCTTTCTTTAATATTTGTAAAAAGATACTTGAGGGATACGAAAGGGAATTGATAAATTCGATTTGCTACCATGATAGCAATAATGAATATCATACATCGCAAGCTGTTTCACCTCATTAAGTGATTAAAAAAATACGGCTTGGAAAATGCACATGTTTTTCATTAGTAATTCATTTAAAATTATATGTAAGTTTTAGAAAAATCTTCTGTTGTTATATCCTAGAAATCCATGTTATTTTGTGCCCAAATCGACTGCGATGATATTGATCTCTTTTGTAATACTACTACTTCAATGCAACAGCAGAACAATCTTAAAATATTATTTTCGAGATATCTAATGGCTGTTTTGTGTTTTAGATTTTTAGAAGACCAATATTAATTTATGACTGATGTTTTCATGAATATTTTGTATCTACACTAGGATAGAGAGACAATATTACATCAATGTTTTTTATAAGATACAGCAGTGGCGGCCGGTAGCAATAATAATAAGGAGTGCACAAATAACCTGTTTATACAAAAAAATTGAAAAAAATATTCGATTCGTATGCAAACAGGTAATATAATATTTAAAATTCTCGTCCTACTACCTATCAGCACACCATGAATATAATAACTTCACGCAGATTAAATAAAATCCCCATGTCATGTTAAAATGGAGCAATTTGTCAAAACGATTTGGAAACGTACATTTCCCGACGTCGCGACACTCGTTCGTTCCCTTCGCGAATTTCCCGGGAGAAAATTTTGCGGGAAATTTTCGTGCGTAGGTATAAAAGTGAACGGGAAAACCTAATACGGTTTCGTAGGTACAAATAGAGCCTACACACCGCCGATGGGTGCAGTATATTCTATAGTTTGACAACGAACGATCATTTTATCTAAGTTTTTATATAATAAAAAGTAAATGACGAATATAATAAAAGTGTCTTTTTTTTTAGTGAACCTGTGACTAAGCCTATACGTAAAATAATAACCAATCATTTTATTTGCATGAACTTGCAGATTAATTTCGTCTAAATAAACAAATGCATTTAGTCGGAGTCGAACTTTTTTTTACCGACTCAACAGCCTTGAATAATACACCTTTTTTACTGTTACTTCTCGGTTGAATGCCTTTTTTAAAATAAATAAAACTTTATAAAGTACTACATCCACATATATTTCTATAGTTATCAGGACTGGACTCGTTCATCGCGATAAATGACAGTTGATGACTGACAATCGGTTAGAAATGTTTGCGATGAGCGAAACCGGCCCTCTTTTTAAGAATACGTGTGGAAATAGAACTTTATAATGTGTTTTTTCTTTGTATGTAATTAACGCACAAATATTCAACATTATAGATTTACTCGTTACTGGTATTATAAACGATGAACGATAACGATACTTTTCTAACCGTTTCTACCATTCAAATGTAAGCAATAATATATAATTGAGTGCTTGTGACAAAAAAATAACGCTAGAGTTAAACTTATTCTCTGTGAAGTGACTCCATTTTTTTCCCTCAACTCGTACATGCTTGGAGCAGCATTACCGAGTTTCATATTCTTGTATCGATATTAATTAGTTCCGGTCGCGTATTTATCTAATGACCAATGACCCGGTCGCTTCCTTTCTCGGATTTATTATCTTTATTTTATTGCATAGCGAGAATTGATAATATTTTCTTTTCTTAGTAATAATCGCCATTATCTCTGGGGTTTTTTGTTCGCATTTTATGGCATACATTATTCAGTTTAACATTTGGCTTTATTTATATCTATCATAAGGGTAAGTTTGCCAACTCCCTCCCCCGGCGTTTGATGACGTTTTTTTTCTTAATGTTTTTATAATAATGCTAGTCATTTTTATCACCAATTATTAAAGTAGTTCCACCTTCCAATTCTGAGAATATTTAAAATAACTTTGATTATTCCACGTATTGTGCTACTAACTGTGACACGTGTTTCGCCTCTTTCAGAGGCATCTTCGTGTTATTTTAAATTTTATATTAAAATGAACTTCCTCAAAGGTACCGCCGAATCCCTATTAACGAAGTATTATTGGTTTTTTCTAACTTGGGACTAAATTATTTTCTAGTGGCTAAACTCTGGTAAGTTTTCAGAATCTGAGAGCGGGTGGGGTATTATTAAAACATAGCAGACGTTAATTTATTTTTCCAATTTATCTTAAGATTGGCTAAAAACTTAAAGTACGAAAGTTTACTTTACGCGGGTCTTACACTCGATTCCGTTACCACGTGGAGGAAAGCCCGAATTTTGAACAGATTTATAAAAATATAAAAATCAAAATTCGTAACAGAATTCTGCAGGAGCAACCCTCTTAGTAAGTACCCTGGAGCCGATATACCGGCTTTTCTAAATGGTACATATAATATTTTGTATGTAACATATTTTGTATTGTCATAACATAACCTCACAAAGCGTTGATTATGTTTTATTATTGTATTTGTTCTTTTTTATTTCTTTGAATTAATTTTTTTAAGGAAATAAAAAACACCATTTTTAGTCTATTAGCTTATTTTTTTTTATGTAATTTTCGTTTAAGATTTTTTTTTACTGAGTAGTTACTGTAATGTTGTTTCTCCATAAAATGTAAAATAAATGTCTTTATGTTTAAAACTTCTTTATGTATTTACTAAACCAGATAATTTCCCGGGTATTTTTGGAAAACTTATGAAAAAATATAGTGTATTAAAAGGGTTAAATATAAAAACAAAATCGTAACAGAATTCTGCAGGAGCGTGTACCTCCGTGACACACTGCTTCGTTTTGCGGCTTGTTCGGAATCAAAAAGGGCTTTTTATTATCGCCAGGCGAGGCAGCGATTATCTTCAAGTCACTGCTCACTTTCCTTGCAAAGCGAAGTTATGGGAAGCCGCAATGCGAAACGGCAGTCACGATGACACGGCGTTTAGTTTATAGCGCGATGTGTGCTGGAACTGGAAAATTTTATCAGTAAGTGTAACACAGATAATATTTTACTTATGTTTTCATATTATATTTCTCCATAGCACTGTAAGTTGGGTACTGGTCAAACGTTTACACGTGATGATTCAATCTATTCCTTTGAATACTGTCACTATACAGTAGAACCTAGATTATCCAGATTGTTAAAAATAAACATATGTTTTTCTTTCGATAGATTCGGCGGTAAGTTTGTGGAAGTTCCTTTCAATATGAAATTCATATCACAATAAAATTATACTGATTGCATCTCATTGGTTAATATTTTGTAAGGCTAACTTCATTAGTCGTATAATTATTTGTTTGCTTTGTTTTGATTCCATAGTGATAATTCTCCTTGCTTACCGTAAAAAGGATTAAATCCCAAACTCCATTTAGTAATTTTATCATTTTTAAATATTAGAATCAATCTTGCTTCATACTTACTTAAGCAAATTTTGCGATAGTAAGTCCGAAGATGCATCCGAAAGAGGCAAAACACTTTTCACAATTAGTAACATAATTTGTGGAATAATCAAAGATATTTTAAATTTTATATTGATAAACATATTTCATTACGAATTTGCTGATTTGCACGTGGCGAGAGACACACTTTTGTCATTGGCAAATCAAATAACCCTAGATGTTTGAAAATAATCTAAGCTAGTTGTAAATTCAGACAAATACAAATTATTTATACTGAACGTACATGTCTTTCCTTGTCAATTATATTTTTTTTGGATAATCGAGGATTGGAAACAAGTATTTCTATTTCAATTTGACTTACTATACAATTGAACTGCATGGTAAAAATATCAATTTCCGGTGTTGATACTTTCAAATTTGTATGTAACTATCTAAGATTCGAAGCATTAATGATTAATATTTAACCAAAGCGTTTATTTCTACAAAAATGGGCTGTATTTTTTGACAATAAAACCTTCAGGCTGTTGAAATTTATAATTTCAAAACTTTATAAAGTAAATTAATAAATTTAGGAAATCGTGTAGTTCCCAGAAAACGGTATGTTTATGAACATTTTCATTGTGTTTTTTGTTATTCTGATGACGTTATGATTTTCTCGAAGATTTTCTCCGATTTTTACTGCATGAATTTTCTCTGATTAATTCTATGAATAACATTGATTTCTTCTTACTTCTTTAGGTTCTGTGAATTTCTGAGAATCTTAAGTATTTCATTTAGCATTTCGCCTTCGGGTTATCAGTGCCTTGAATATCTGATATTCTAAGTAATAATTTTACCACTCTGCTTTAATGTCACGGGCTACAATTGATACAATCTTCACTCACATTGTACAGTCAATTAATAATGCAGTAGTACACATCTCACATCTCCAAAATATACTGTAATAAGAAAAATACTAAATACACATGGATTACTCGCTAGACAATATTTTTTATATCCACCATTAAAAGTAATCGATAAATTTAAAGAGACACGTGTGTTAGATTATTTGTCATGAACGTATATAAATATTTATGTATTTTATTTTCGATTCGTTGAAAACTGTTAGGATTAAAAAAGATATGTATTGTATCAAATGGAAAAGGGAAACTTACATGGCTTGAAGAAAGGACGTGGGATTTCCATTATTCTTGTAAGTCTTAGCCGTCAGATAGAATTATGGCTCAAGTATATTTTTAGCATTCTTCTCGCTAACTATAACACTAAAATTTTCAAATTTCGGTGCCTCAAAAATAATTTAGTTCTACACGTGATTTTTAGATAATATCGCAGGAAAAGCTTCGTAATCCTTTTTAGTATTGATAGTATCATAAAAATAATAAAACACTTAAAGTACTTTTTTTTAACCACGTCCGCTGCCAACTTGGAGCATATGGACTCCTCACGGAGTTTATCTCAACATATGTTTTTCTACGAGAACTGCTTGTTACTCAGTTGCTCAACCTCTCTTTTTTTTGAAGAGAGTAGGGATGGAGAGGATACGAGGACTAAGACAGGACTAGTGATAAGCTAATCGCTGTCACTATGCGTCGCTCTTTGGGTTCGGGAAGGTGGGAAGGGATTAACAACACGAACACCCATGCCTTTGAACAGATTTATCGATTGAAAAAATCCGTTTGTACCGGGAATCGAACCCGGGTGGTCCGGCACGCAAGCTAACGACGTGGACACTGCGCCACGGACCGGACTTTAAGTACTTATTCCACATAAAATTTATTTTATCAGGACCGGTTTCGCTCTTGCAAGCATTGTCAACTGATCAATGCTCGCTATGAACAAAACCCGTCCTGAAAATTGGATTCAACGATTGAACTTCTGCAAACGTGCCCGCGGTGGTCATGCGAGGGAAATTGAATTTCATACATAATTGCCACTAAATGTACTTCAAAACATAATAATTTTTTTTAGATATCTTCATTCGTTTTTGTTTTATTTAAAAAAAAAATTGAGCGCCCTTAATGAAAAACCCTTTACTTGTAACCTATTTTTACAATGGTTTCCGCAGCTTGAAGCCACTGAACTTATAATGGAGTATATCAACAGACGTTTCTCTTACGAGACAACTGATGTAAATCAGTCGTTTAACGTAGGGATTAAGATAATGACAAAAGGTAGCATAAAGAAAAGACTATTACTCGTTCTTAATCGCTCTCTCTGGCGTTTCAGGAGGGAAAAGAATGAAATCATCACATACGATCTGGCTTTTTATATTATAGGAGTCTATAAATCGACTGAAAAATCAATGCATACAATTTCCTAATTCTGGGCCTCGATTTTAGGTATTCCTCTCTTATATATTTACAGGCAGAATAAAATTATAACAGTTATAATAACCCTTTGGGCACAGCGCGGGGATTTTTTCGGAATTCCGGAATAAATTCACATCAATAACAAACGCGTGCAAGTGTATTATATTGTATATGCATGTTCTAATCGTACGTTTGATTGCATACAAACGCTAACGTAGTTAAAACAGAGGCTCAATCGCGTATCGCGTCGTGACAATGACCCGTCACACTCACTTGGTAACGTGTGATATGCGCAGTTCAAAAAAGCTCGGGCCGTTGTTTTAGTTTTGTTTGTATGTTTTTAGGAAGTTAAACTGCAATTATACTACATTTCGACTTCAAGTTGAATTGGTTAAAGCCACTTCGAATTTTAAAATTTTACTATTTATATGTTTTATAAAAACACAATCTTTTCATGATGCGTAATTACTACAAGTCACTGGAGCAGGGGAGAAGATAAGGGTTAAGGGTTTTACTATCAATACTTTGTGAAATGGTATTATATAAAAAAAAAATAGTGTGACATTTTTGTACGTATTCCAGTTATATTATTTCGATCAGGATTTTTAATTCAAAATGAATTTCCATAGAAAGGTAATTTTCGCCGTATTGTCCGTTTGTTCCCCTCGCTGTTTTCGTAGCAAAAAATCAAAAAAGTTTCTGCAGGTACGTAGTAGTAGTAGATTTCTGAATCAGGTCTATACTTTTATCACGTGGGCGATAAAGCTTTGGTTATTCAATCCGACGTAACGGAGGAAAAGTTTGCTTGACGGGCGACTCCCTCCCCCTCGCGCTACCCCCGCCTTTGTTATTTACGGAAAACTAATTAAAAATAGTTTGACGCCGTAATTTGTCACGAAGGCTTCCCAGAATAAACGATATAACAATACTTGCCATCGCAAACTTTACTTTACTGAAAACCCTACACCGATTCGTTGACATTTCATTTATAAGGTTACGCTTTTTTTTATTGTGAAACAAGGTTAACAAACTCACGGACTTGGGTGTTTGGCTTGTCGCTCTGTGAAAAAGTCCTGTTTTTAATTACATTATATAACTAGTACAGTGATGCACAATGCAGAAGGGCCAGCTTATCAATTATCAGATTACTCAATGGCCGCATGGGTAAAAGTGAATAAAATTGCATTGATTGGGTTGGCATTTAGTTGGTAGAACTCCATTTTAATACTGTGAGAAAAATAATAATTTTAATTCTACAGAAATTATTTTATAATCGTCAGAACTATGACAAGGTTGTAAGCCAAAATAGCTATCAACAAATATATAAAATAATTTCTGTAGCATTAAAATACATTGTTATTTTTCTCACCGTAAAACGAATAAACTTTCGCTATTTTCAGTGTATATTAAATTTTTTTTTTATATTTTGATATTTTGTTCTTCCATGATCAGTAAAAAGTTTTGAAGAAAAAAGGGTGATTGATATTTGTCATATCAAGCCGCATGAAATGTCATTTCGGGCCGCAGGCTGTGCATCACTGCTCAAGTAAAAACGAAGCTTGTGGCGCATGGGAAACTTCACTGTTTCACATAAATACTTCTGTGTCAACTGTCTCTTATTGGTGAAGTGACAGTATTTGAAATAAATAAAACACATCGTTTTTTACGATATGTATTTAATGGGTCAGTATCTTATTCAAGTTTTGGTCAGTTAAATAAATAAATGGTCAGTTAAAAATCAAAATGGTCAGTTAATATTATAAACGGTCAGTTGTCATTGTATTAGTATGAATGTGGTCAGTTATTAAATAAAACGGTCAGTAATATATTTTAATGGTTAGTTATTTATTAAAAACGGTTAGTATTTAATTTAAATGGTCAGTTATTTAAAAAAAAATGATTAGTTTTAGTTTGACAGCTTGTGAATGTTATCAAATATGGTCGTATGAGACAAATTTATGACATGTTCTATGAAAAATAAGCGCATGAAATGACATTTACTATTTTTTAACTGAGCATTTATTATTTTAACTGAATTTTTTAACTGATGGACCATTTATATTTACTGACCATTTTCGAAAACCAAATAATAAGTAGTCGTTTTTTACTACTTAGAAATATAATATGATTTACAATTGATCAGTTGGTAATGTTCGTGATTAGCGAAACCGGTCAATAAACCACATGCTACAAACATTAACGGTTTATGAAATAAGTATAATTTCAAATTACTAAAAAATATAGTTTTCTGAATCAAGATGTACAATTTAGAGCAGGACTAGACATAGGAGTTGCGTGTTACCACTCTTTAATGAGAAAGAATTTCAAAAACGAATCCATGGAAGGTAGGATAGTTATCTGCTCGTTCTTTCTGTGAGAGGAGGGATGTATATGAAAACATCACAAAAGCTTTGAATAAAGCAGTACAATAGCATTGACCAATACAGTACTGACGATTTTCTTTGAAATGATCTGTTTTTAGAACAACAAAGCTGATTTTCACATGTACACTATGTATTGTGAACAGGGACGGCTCGTGTGAAGGAGCAAACGTGCATTAGTCCCCCAAGAATCGAGCTCATCAATTTCAAAATATATATACCAATTTGTTCATTCAAAATTCCAACGATGTATGGTTTCATAAAACGATCTTTCACGCATGCGACCTAAACACACAAATATTATATAAGTAGATTCCCCGAAATAAGCTGATTCCAGATGTTCCTCGATATGGTGCATTTCTTGGAAATTCTCGAAATGTCCCATTTGGCATAAAAAAGTAGGTAGAAAACATGACTTTATTTCACACGGCGAAGGCGGATGCAAAAAAATCTTTGAAATTTCGACTAACCCGGTGCATTAAGACCCAATGCACCAAAATGACTTGTGTAAAGAAATTGAGCGAAAACATATATATTTGTATTCTGTCATTCAGTATTGGCCCAAATTTTGGCAGATAAGGTCCTTTGACGAACGGAAAAATAAAGATATTTGCGGGTGATTTGTGAAGTGCGTTTGTGACAGTGCATTCTAACCTCATCTGTAGTTTCGACTTGATTCACGCAACACGCAACTATAACATTTTTATTATTATTTTTTCATACTTGTTTTCATTTCATAGACATCTTAATACAAACCCTATTAGCGTATATAATATGAATCTTTGTAAGTTTTTGTTATATGGAAAGGCTTTGTCTATATAAAACTGTTTAATAACTTTAAATACAATATCCTACTATATAATATTCTACAATATAATTTAACTTTATTATTATATATCTACTATATAATATTAACATATATTATAAATAAATATTAACATATATAATAAATTAATATAACAAGTTATTAATATATGTATTATAGCATTGAATATTATTATATATATTTATTATTTATTAATAATACTAAATAATAATCAATAATGTTTCCTGCAAACTCAGTGTCCTATATGAAAGAAAATCGTCGAGATTTTTCTAAAAGGCTAGAAATCAAAGCAGGAGGACGGCCTTTGCCAGTTTTAAATATAGTTCAGAAGTGTACGGCCAAAACTAAAGTAGTCAATCGGTATGGCTCTGTGGCTGTACTAGCCTTAATAGAGTTTTTTGTTTTCCTTGCTTAATTTTCAAGGGCGAGTCGAATTGGTCAGAAAGTGGAATTAAAGATTTAGCACCTGTCAACAAAAATAAAAAAACATAGTAGCTCTGAAAAGCATATTTTAAACGAAATGCAACTTGCGGTTTTAGGATCGTTAGATATTCGATCTCAATTGGATTCTGGATATCGTTCGTCCATGAAACAATTTAATGAACGTAGACAAAAATCGTCATATTTTATCAAGATTAATTGACTGTATTAAATTTTGTGGATTATTTGAGTTAGCTTTGAGGGGAAATGATGAATCTGTAGATTCAAATAATCCAGGTGTTTATCGAGGACCTTGACTTTTCTTTCATCTAGAAAGTAATAGTGTTTTTTAAGGGCGTCCAAAACAATCCAAAATGATGTAATGAAATTAAAAATGAAATCAGAGCAAATTTGTCGCTATATGAGATGAAACCACCGATGTTGCTACTTCGCAACAACTTGTTTTAGTGATACGGTACGAATTGCGCGGGAATATACATGAGCGTTTCTGGAAATTTATGACGCCAAAAGATCACACCGCGATAGGTATTGCATCTGATTCTTAAAGAACTGGAATATCTCGACATTAAGCCATGCCAATTAATTGGGCAAAGCTATGATGGTGCAGCAGTGATGAGTGGGCGATTAGGTGGTGTACAGGCTTTGATAAAAGCTTCGTATCCATACGCATATTTCATTCATTGTTATGCGCATCAATTGAATTTGATAATGGAAAGAAGTGCTTCGGGTCACTACATGGTTCGTAATTTTTGCTAATTTACGGTCATTCCCAATTTTTTTTCGAGATCAGCAAAGAGAGCTGACGTATTGAAAGATATAGTTCATAAAAGAATACCTTCGGCACCAACAACTAGGTGGAATTTTAATATTAGGACAGTCACAGTCGTGCACACTTATCGCGAGCAATTGAAAGAGTGCATGGAAAGCATCCTAGAAACCGTAAATTTAGACGCCGATACCATCAATCAAGCTGGAATGTTGTTACGATACCTCAACGAAGATAATTTTAATTATTGGCTAGATTTCTTTGCCAAAGTAATGCCAAACTGTGATATACTTTTCAAGCAACTTCAATCGAGGTCTAAAGACGTATCAGAGATAAATAATGACATCGAAAATTTTACGCGTTCAATTCAAAAATATTCGGGAAAATAGCCTCGCAAATGTCGAACCTGCAAAAAAACGTAGACCGAATGATTTGCCCCATTATGTCATATGCGATACTATTAAATCAAGCAAAAGATCGTTTCGCATATCATGGTCATTTGATGGCAGCTAAATTGTTTTTCAGCGAAAAAATTCCCAATTTTAACAGACATTTTCCAATATCAGACTTTAATATCGCAACATCAGCGTACAATTTTATTGACAAGCTCAAACTTAAAAGCGAACTTACTGTCATACAGTAGGGACGATTTTTTACGTCACCGATGGGGCATTGTCCATTCTTCAACTTTTCACAAAGAATAATTTACTCGAAGTCTTTAGCGAAAGCGTTAAAATATTACGAATCATTTGTACAATTCCGATGACTTCAGTTGAAAGTGAACGTTGTTTTTCAACTTTAAATAGAATTAAATCATTTTTAAGAAATACTATGACCCAAGATAGGCTCAATTTCCTTGCCATGCTAAGTATAGAGAAGCAGTTGGTATCGTCAATGTCGGACTTTAATATCCGTGTTATAGATGTATTTTCAAAATCCAAGAATCGGAGGATGGATTTTTTGCATAAATAGGTTGTTTTATTGCACTCCCTAATATTCTGGTCACCGGCCGCCACTGATTGTGAATATTCCTGGTGACAACAAAAATAAACGGGATTTTTGGTTGGACTATTAAAAATTGTTAGTTTAATGTTCAAAGGGAATCGTGTAGTGATATATCAACTAGCCGTCGAGCACAGTGTTCTCCAACATGTGGTCCACAAAAACTTTCATGTTTCGAAAATGTTGATAACAAAAAAACCATTAACCAAAAGTTGTAATTTTAATAGCATTAAATTCTATGTAAAATTGAATTGTCTCTTTTTGAATGCATGGTCCTAAAAAAATACAGTTATTTGTCGTCATCCAACGGGTTCCGTTCCGCCACCTTCGAAGTCTTAATGTCAAATATATTATATACATTCGTCCAATTCGGCCATTGAAAAATAAAATAATCGACCAATTCTGGAGTTTTTTGTCTGCTTATTTATACTCCGTCGTAAGTCCGAATATTCGTAAATCGAAAACTGGCTGTAAATATGCGTATCTTGTTGACGCTGTAGGCAAAATATTTTTCCGCTAATCTAAAAAGGTTGAATAACACTGGTCGAGCACGTAACGTGCCAAACGAAATACATATTGATGCAGCTTTTCTGTTACAGTGTCACCCACACAACCATAACGATGAATAATGAATGCACTTTTCCAATCTGCGTTGCGTGACGTCATCGGAAAAACACTTTTAATGTCATCTGTTGTTGGTTTTTTAACACTTTTTCGCGCGTTGAATGAAATGCATATAATTTATCGCCGGCGCAAAGCTCGAATTCATATGCAAATGATTATCAATCTGCTATTAATGTACGTGTTGCAAGTTCTCTCGTTTTTACAGTTCAGTAACAGTAATAATTTAAATTTTTACTTCCATACACTGTTGGCTCAACATTAACATTGTATGCGAAATTATTTTCATTTCATCCGACTCTGGTTTTTGACGTTAGTTTGTTTTTTCCATAACAATAAGTAACGATATTTATTCCATCAAACCCGGATTAAAGTCCACTTGGACTTTTGGCTTACTCGGTATCATTAAGAGTTCAAATCTCACATTGGTTTGAAAATCAGTCTGAAAATCAATGGCTTTTTTAATTGTGTTGTAAAGGCGTTATATTGAAGGAAATTAAAGACATTTTTTCTACCGTATATATTTTTTGTGAAGATCAGAACCCGTTTCGCTTGTTGAGATTAACATCAAATTTGTTTAATTGCCTATCTAAAATTAATTAAATTATTATTCTGTGCTAATATAAATTTTACCTTTGTTGATGTTCAGAGAAAAAGAAGTTAGCCGAGGTTTTGTATAAATAAAATAGAAATAAAAAATAACTTAATCCAATCGTACAGATGCATAATATCGCAGTTTAAAATCATGCATTTTTTTTACCCGCATCCGAATAAAATACGAATATTTTTTTTCTTAATTTTTTAACCTGTTCTAAATCCAACAAGCCATCTTTGTTTCCTTGGTTTATTTACCTATGTGACTAACCATCTAATTTTCTGCTAATATCTGTTTACACGCTTTGATACAGATCGTTTCATCTAATCTCTGGCTATTTTTACCAAAATCACGCTATATTCGCCACGCGCATAGCTCCCTTGTGTGGAATATCCTCAGTGGCTGTTTTGCTGTGTCGTGGAATTTCGCTTTTTAATGCAAAACGACCATTAATTGTCGCGCAAATTAACGCCTTGCGCAGCGTGCGCTGAAAGGTGATTGTCGCGTGTCAAGGCGGCTTGGGACGCTTAGAAAGTATCACATTTAAATTGCAAATGAGATGTGACAGACTCGCTGGTTAATTGTTACTGCTGCCGTGACGAAAGTCAGGGTTGTCACGTGTATTTTCATATTATAAATTGATCCGATTTTTCTGCGATGTTCAAAATGCACTATTTTCAATTTATTGAATGAATTGGCTTTTACTTGGTAGAACTTCATTATAATACGGTGAAAAAATAACAATATTCTTTAATTCTTCAAAAATTATTTTTAATATTTTTTGTTAACTATTTCGGCTAACGTCATCGTCAGAACTATGTTTCATCATGCATTTACTTATTTATATATGCTGTTGTAGACATGGTAAACAAAACATCTTCTTTTCTGTTCTACCATCCTAATTTTATATGGTAATAATAAGTTATTAATAACTTAATTACGCCTTAATTTAGTATTTGAAATCCTCTAAATACAGAATTAATTGAAATTCAGTAATTAATCTACGTTTGGCGAATGTAAGAAGTTCAATTATGAGATTTAGGAGAGGTTAGAAATTTACTATTCGGCTTTCTTACGATACGTGTTCAGTATCAGATTGGGGTGGGTGGAGAGCAAAAAAACGTCCCTGACCAATATAAAGATTGATTAAAAAAAACAAAATATAAAACTGACCACTCACGGATTCAGACCGTTGGCCACAAAGCCGTTCAAAAGAAATCCGAACAGCGTTCAAAACTCAGTAACGTGATCCATATAATTTTTTTTCTCAATATTTTATTGATAATTTGCTGCTATTGTTTCTTTTCATTCCTTTTAGCTACATATATATACTTCTTATAAAGGGTCTTTTTATAAGGACGCTTAGTTTTGAAAGGTAAATAAAACAAGTTGTTTGTGAGATTTCGACAAAATTTTAATTTCATTTGTAAGTATATTTTACGGCATTAAATATGGAATATAGCATCAAATGTCTGCCAATATCCATTCATTATAAAATGGGCCATGTCGCTAAAGTTGACTTTTTTGACAAATTTGGGTAAACTTCAAACTGCTCCAGAACCCAATCAGGCGTTGTCTGTGGTCGCTTACCTGAAGTTCCTTGGTTAGTTGGATTTTATACGGGTGCAGACATAAGGCCCGATTCAAAATTCGCCAAGTCAAAGTCAAAAAAAAGCCAAGTTCTTGTGAACAACGAGAAATAAGCTGCCTTGGGTTTTCCTGTACACTTTCACACACAGCAGCAATGTTTTCACCAGATATTGTATTTTGATGACGTACAGGTAGGTGTTGGCCGATTATTTACCAAACTGGTTGACTCAAATTTGGCCACTAAACAATGAATAATCTACTCAGCAGGACAAAGTAACATATTTTGAGCGTCCCTATTGAAATACCCTTTATAAGAGTATGATTTTCTGACGGATAAAACTCTTTGTTAAAAAAATGCTACCAACGGACAGACATCGTATAACTATCGTAACCTGACCTATATAGAAACTTGCAGTGTTTTAAAATTTCAATGTTCAACCAAATGATGTGGTTTTTACTTTTCCGTTAGCTGATTGATGAAATAAAATCCAGTTTTTTTTACCTTGCATTACACATACATACTAACACAAGCATCAAAAGTAATTCTTGGCAAACTAAAGGTTGTGTGAATTATGAAATTCATTATTAGATGTAATCAGTACTGTGGAGTATAGAGGAGGGTATATGAGGATTTACACCGCATGATTTGATTTATTCGTTAAAATAACGTATAACTTCTGGTTAAATCAAATTAATTTTACCTATTCTCAGTACCTAGTATTCTTCTTAGGTTTATCTTGGAAAGTTTATTTAAAATTTGCCCTTTTCAAATCCATAGTATGTACAAAACGGGTTTTTACGGCTACGTCACTGAATATAATGAAATGTATCTTAATTATTTCAAAACTTTGTTTCATTACCTGGAGCGGTATATACCAGTCTGTGAAAATTTCAACTTATTTGGTTAGGAATACCCTTTTCCTGTTTGTAAACATTAGCAAAACTTCTTGCTTCTATTTATTAAACAGATTTATATAGTAAAAATAATAATATTTTTTTATTATAATGCCATTCCACCAAGTATTGACAGTGGACACCTTAAAAGATTTATATAATGTCTATAATTTTCGTTACTCCGACTATACCCTTCGTCAAAATCAAAATCGCAAATACTTAAATTATAACCCGGTGCAGCGCGTGCTCCAATCAAACTCTTCCCGTCTGCCCAGTGGATACGCGTACCACACTTTGGGAATCGCTGATGTTAGGCAATTTAAAAAAAAGTCTACTTGTTTTAAAATAAGCCACATGTCTTCTGCCAACCCTGATTTTTTTTTTTCATTCTGTGTTTATAGAGGCGCCTATCTGTGTAAATTGAAAATATATTAGGTGCCTTAACTTGTGAAATAACTGCCTCTATATACATCGATTATTCATTTTTTTCACGTTTTTTTTTGTGAAAATGACGATTTTGCGTAAACTCGAATGCGTAATTTTTTAGTATTATCTTTCAGAGGCTTTCTGCTTCGTCCTTTGTAGAAAAATAATAACGTTGTTTTTTATAGGCGCAATTCATTACACATTGGCATTATATTTATTCGTTTTTCATGAATCATAACATTGAAAGTGGATTTCCATTATGAGATTAAATTATCCAATAATGATTTCGTATTTCATCTTATTATAAAACCTTTTACTTGTTGAAATATTTTGTTTTGTAATGAAATAGAGCTAAGTAAAAATAAATTGTACACGAAACAAGTATTCATCGCAAATTGAGCCGTTAGGAAAGCTTTTTATCGCGAGGGGTGCACGACCTCTATGAAGGTGATTTTCCCGGATATTGCTGTTTTGTGAATGACATTTGATATATTAAAGAAGCATAGTTTCAACGGAAGATGGCTTGAAGAATATACGGGTTATGGATAAATCACAATGTCTGTGTATGTAGTCGAGTGTCAAAGGGGTCGGCTACGGTTGCGGAACTCGCGGACTTGAATCCCTGTAAATGAAGGGCAGTTAAAACGAAATGATTCAACATTATTTAATATTTGACCAGACAAAGCCGCAGCAAAAGGTTCCTCACAATTAAACGACATTCTAGCTAACTAAATCAATTATATTCCTTTAACATAACTATATATTTTGAAAAAATGATATTATTGTCTATTAAATTATTCTCAGCTTAAAATGGTTATATATTTTTTTTATCTGTTTGCCGTACGATTATCATCCAAACTTTTTTTTTCCTTCCTAGACTTTCCCATTGAAACTATATGTGGAGTCCGCGAAGCCGTTTCTTAGTTTCCTGACATAGTTTCTTGCTAAGGTGGGTACATACAGACTTTCATTTTTTCCATTTCCCGCTAGCTAAGTATTGACTTTTTAAAATATTCTGTCAGCTGAGCACTTTTTGTGGGTAAAATACTTAAGAAAGCCCCCCCCTGTATGAAAATGATTGTCTTGTAATCATTAAAAATGGCTTAATTCTTACCAAGAATTGCTCGTTCTTGGATTGAAAACACATTGGCATGTGTAATATGCATCGTATCTCCATATGTTTAATTTCCCCGTAGCCAATGTGCTAAAACAATAAAAATATTTCTGTGCTGAAAATATATCATCAATGATCCTTATCAAACCTCTATCATTAGAATTCTGTGATACCATATTCGTTCGTTTAACACTTACCGGTTAATTAAACATAATATTAAAAAATATGCCGATATTTTCGCCGTATCATATCATACTCTGCTTCGCAACAAAGCCATATCAATAAAGATTCCTGCAAATGATGGACTCCTAGCTACACGTCTCACGAGAGCATCAATACCATCTTTCCAAACGAATTCCTTTGTGTTCCTGAGCCTTGTGTTTAATTCCAAATCACCGCCTCGTCTCTTTACTCTCTCAGATTGAATTCCTCCCATGACTCTTTCCCGATTTCCCTCTTTCCTCTGAGCGGCTCCCTCCCTCGCTATCTCGGGCGCTGCAGTGTCATGACGTCACCGCTGACGTCACTTCCTGCCTATTAAGCTGTGCCACATCCAAGCCGGTTGTGTACACGTTATTGCATTTCATACATTGGAATTTCATAAATGGCTGTCAAATTGCGCGTTAATTATTCATAATTTCTATATTTAAACTTCAATAACTTTCGATATCTTTTTTTATCAATGGTATAGTTTCCCAAAATTAGCAAGTAAAATAATTTATACAATTCTTAATTTATTTACGACTTTTTTTATCTATTTTTTTTCTTATTCCTCCCAACTGTCCGGTCCCAAAAATGAGACGAAGAGAGATGGATCAGCTACATTGTCGCCCAGAAGAAAATATTTTTTCGTGTGAGAAATTCACATTTGTATCAAGAAATTTCAGTTACATATTCATTCAAATTTAAACGAAATAAAAAATTTGAATACAATCAAAACTAACTAATCATTAATTTATTTATATTGAACATATGTATGTGAAAAGTGTTTGAGAAAATAATCTATGACAGGGACGCTAAAAATAGCTGAAAAGCACCGCGTCCTCCTCGATTTTGCAAGCTTTATATTGGTCGATTATGCGTCAAAATTAATATATTTTCATTGGAATAATTTAATATCTATATTCTATTTTTATAATAAAATAACTATCTATATTCATAGTGCTCATAAACGATTTTCATATTTTAACTTAAGTTATCGAGATCAATAAATTTGACCTTTTGTTATATTTAGAAACGATATAATATTATTTGTAGGATAGGTAAAGGTAAAGTAAGTAAGTACCACACGTCGTGTTTTTCAAAGCCTTGAATTCACACCTAATGTAATTATCGCTAGCATATTCGTAGAAAATTAATCATTTTACGATCGAATTATTTACTGTTCGCATTTATTAAACTCTTGAGTATTTTACATTTTTTGTCATTCGCTTAGTCTAAATGTCGTTCACAAAGTAGCGATACACGTGTCGTGGTACAGCGGTCGACAGCCGGTGCTCCGCAAGTTATTGCAGTAACGTAATTGGTGCCAAGAATGCATAAACTTACTTCATACACGCTGCACAAAATATCACTTGAATTGATCAGTTTTAATTATATGTGATTATGTTTATACCAAGTTGTAAATAATATAAGTTTTATGATCATTGTCTTAATTGAGGTGAAAATGATTGCTACTAAAAAATGGTTCTTAAAGTTCGAAAGGTCTGCGATCGCTGTTGCGATGCACAAAAAAAAATATAATCGATTCCGACAAACTGAAAAATGCTATTTACCTTAATATCTTTTTGGAACTCATTTCAAACATAAAATATAAAAATATGTCTACCTCAATGAAAGATTGTATAACAAGTCGTACGCCAAAAGCGATACGAGTTTGAGTCATATATGATGTGAGATATGAGTCCTTGAAAGGTATACAGTGAGCCAAGTCTAAAAATGGTGAAACTTCTCTTTTGGACTTTTAAGTTCAATCACGTTTTTACTTCGTTTTATTGTGGAAACTATCTTAACATTTAGTTAAAGCTTATTACATAAATGAAATCAAAAAATATTTCAGTGAAATAATAGTTTAAATAGTGTTATAAAAAGGGTGAGATGATTTTATCGCCAACATATCATTTGAGACCTTAAAAAGTAAAGTGAGCCTAGTATCAGAATGATAAAAAAAAATAGTAGCACAGAGCATACAATTATTTTATAAAAAAAAACACTATTTCAGTTTGTTTTTAACAATCTCATTTCACTTTTAGGATACTTTAAAGATCTAAAGATTATGATACTGCATCTTACTCATGTTTTTCCAAAAAGGTTTATTTTACTTCTCATGGGTTTATATTGTTTTATGAAAATAATTTAAAGAACTTGATAATCAGATAACTGTTTTGAACGTGTCTCTAATACACTCTTACCACAATACGTATTTGGTATTGCCATTATTCACACATAATAAAAACCCAATCATAAAATGAAATCAATACCGTCCCACACATGCCATCCTCCAAACCGCGTTCGAACGATCACATGTTCCGTTTTACGGCGGCTAAATATAATACATCCAATCTCGGAGTAAAATCTTCAAAATCGCCACTTACTATCGCAGTGTGAAGTGCAGCTTTTTATCGCGTGTTTTCCTTCGATGCGCCCAATAAAAGCTCTTCCGAGTACTTAAGCTTTCATGACGCCAGATTACGCGGTTCTCGTTCGTGACATGCTTTCCTTGTCATATCACAAAATGCATAGATTTAATAGTAGTTTTTGCCCTCTTCACGAAATACACGGAAAAATAATTAATGAGATCAATTAATATTTAATCCGGTCCTTGGCGCAGTGGCAACGGCTTTGACTTGCGTGCTGGACCGCCCGGGTTCGATACCCGGTACGAGCGGATTTTTTCAGTCGGTAAATCTGTTCAATGGCATGGGTGTTTGTGTTGTTGAAAATCCCTTCCCACCTTTCCGATCCCAAAGAGCGACGCATAGTGACAGCGATTAGCTAATCACTAGTCCTGTCCTAGTCCTCGTATCCTTTCCATCCTTACTCTCTTCGAAAAAGAGAGGTTGAGCAACTGAGTAACAAGCAGTTCTCGTAGAAAAACATATGTTGAGATAAACTCCGTGAGGAATCCATATGCTTCAAGTTAGGAGCGACATGGTTAAAAAAAAATGTACGTATTTTATATGTTTATTCACGTGGAAAATCGTTAGGCCAGCGGTCACCAATTCTGCCAACGGCCCGGAGCCGTAGACTTGCCAGGGGAGATGCGAAAAAAAATTTAAGGGAGGCGTAGGAGCATAAAGTTTTGAAACCACTGCTATTAACGATTCATCAAAATGAAACACATGTGCCGGTTTCTCTGACCGTGAGCAATTTCAATTATTGATAAAATATTAAACACTAGCCGGCATCCGCGGCAAGCGTTGCATTTGTCACTCAAATAATGAAAATTTCGGACGCACATTTTTTTTTTTTCTCTGGCACGCATGCGGTAAATCAGAAGGTCCAACGCGTGAGGAAGCCACATACAGCTGTCGTGAATGTGAAAAGAATGGATTTTCCAAATTTAGTCCACACACTTGTAGCTTTATTGATGGTCATTGCAAATGTGAGTCGCATCGAAAACAGCAAACGTTTTTATTCAAATGGCAGATCTGTCTCAATCATTGGGATGCGTGGCAACAGTAAATTTTCTCCCTTGAAATAATGTATAGTATTGTTCGTCTGAATTGAGCAGTGCGATCTCGAACGGTTTCCAGTTTGCTTCCCGTTGCTCATTTGTTTCAGACGATCGTTCAAGATTTTATCAATTTCCATAATGATGCTGCTTTCACTGAGACTCGAACCCGTGCGGCCCGTCACTGAAACCAATGTTGACCACTGGACTACAGACCCGACAATAGATACTTTCGTAATTATTTTTTTAAAATCCCATCAGCTATTCCACTAACTTGTAATTTTTTACTTTTAGAAACAAAAGACCATATTTCCAGAAAACCAGCAATGTGAAATTCAGGTGTAATTCAAAAACTTTTATTTACCTTGTTGAAACAAAACCCGTACTGCTATTGTATGAATGGCACCCGTTTGTATTATGCAACTACTACATCGCAAATGTGCATGTGTAGGTACATACTTATTATGCAGTTACCTGCATTTTATTGCATCCGCCCGAAAAATGCACCTGTCCCGATTCGCCATGCAAGTCCTCCCACTGCACACTGTCAATCCGCGCTACACGCATTTTACTCATCATTATATTTTACTTTATAACGTAATACTTATCTGGAATGCTTTTGTTTAATTCAATGCAATCGAGCCATATATTTTTGAATATGGAAGTCATAAAAGATATAGTCATGAGATTTTTTATGAATCAGCCGAGAACAACTCATCGAGAAATGATATACACCCACGTTTAAACCCTACTTAATATTGAAAATATCCGAGCTCTCCAAGACTTAAACCCAGACCCAAGTCAATTGGGCAAACTTCCTGCCACTTGACCACAGTTACCGACATTTTAACACCTTAAAAGTGATTAATGAAGCTGGTATGGAAAAACTTACAGTCTTATCTTAATCGGATCAGATTATTATGTTCGTGATGAGCGAAACCGGTCCTGATCTTTCTCATAATATATGTCGAAGAAGTACTATAAAGTTTGGTTTACATATTTAAAAGATTTAGCAAATACAAAAAATTTTCAGTCGCTCAATCTGTCCAAAGGCATGGGTGTTTGTGTTGTTGAAAATCCCTTCCCACCTTTCCGATCCCAAAGAGAGACGCATAGTGACAGCGATTAACAAATCACTTGTTCTGTTCTAGTCCGCGTTTCGTTTCCATCCCTACTCTCTTCGAAAAAGAGAAGTTGAGCAACTGAGTAACAAGCAGTTCTCGTAGAAAAAACATATGCTGAGATAAACTCCGTGAGGAGTCCATATGCTCCAAGTTAGGAGCAGACACGGCTAAAAAAATTCAATGCCTTTCGACTAGTATTGACAGTGAACATATTAAAAGTTATAAACAATATATTGCATTGAAGTACTATAAAATAACCTATTATCGGGGAAAAGATTTATTTTACGCTATGTTTCGCTATATTACTTTATTGAATCGATCTATTGTGACTTATTGACCCCCGATGGTAGTTTCTCAGCCGACGGCCGCGTGCCACCTGTCCGGGTTGTGAAAAAATTAAATAAAAACTAAAATGGAATTAAAGGTCTACACACGCGCCCGATTGTTCCACTAAGTGGAGACAGCTGTTCCAGTTTTTTTGTATCCTTCCACGTCGATTATTTTTAGTAAAAACGGATGTTTTTACTATTTTTTTGTTAATCAATTCTACAAAAGAACGAATATATATTAAGATACTGTGCGCATATACGAAAACTTCATTTTTTTTTTATTTGAATAGATAAAGCGAATTATATAATACTACTTCCACATTTATTCTGAAGATCTGTACCGGTTTCGCTCATCCCGCGTAATATCATCCGATCGCTGTCATTAACTGTTCATTAGTTGCAAATGCTAGCGAAAAGCGAAACCGGTCTAGACTTTAATCAGAATACATGTAGAAGTACTCCTATATAATGTGTCTTATTTGTTTTGAAATAATGCCTTTCCATAAATATTGATTACTTTTGTTATGTAAAAATGTAAATTGTTTTGAGTACCTTTGGTAATCAGTCTTGCGTATTTGAAATTAATAACACATTTTTTGCACTTATTCCACATTAGATTTCACTCATCGCAAACATTCTCAACTGTTCCGTTGATAATACTCGCGATCAGTGGCGGTGGTGACAGAGTATTAGGGACTACAAAAAAAGATTCAACTATTTTTGCAAGAGTTCTTTCCTATTCATTGGATTTTAAAACACTTCTATAACATGGACTTTCAATTCAGATGTTCGCAATACCAACGGAGTCTGGACTCCGATGAATTTTTAGCTGTCCGTAGTACGGAAAAATAGTTGAATCTTTTTTTGTACTCCCTAATACTCTATCGCCAGCTGCCACTGCTCGCGATGAGCGAAACCAGACGTGATCCTAATAAATCTAATTTTGAATACGTACATACAATGTGTTATTATTTTGTAATGTAATGCCATTCCACCAAGTTTTGACAGTGAACATTGAAATACAATCATAGAAAGTGTTTTATGATTGTATTATGTAAAAATTTCAGCACTGTTTTCATTTGGTAATTTCGGTCAATAACTGGCAAGTGTCTAATATATTTTTTCTTTTTTTTCAGGTAAGCGATTCATTGAAGAAAATTCTTCTTGATCCACATTCTGAGTCTCAGTTTGAAAGTTTGTCCATATTTTTTTATTATCAATATTATTTTGAAAATTTCGTTCATTGATTTTTCAATCTATTTTTGAACTTGTGCTCAAGAGCATGGATGTCTTTAAGGCTTTAATTTACTTAAATCCATCTGATCTTGAAAACGTGTTGTGTGGAGAGCAATTGATTGACCGAGAGTATTTTTCTAACGCACCCATTTGTTCTTATTTCTCCTTGAATAATAAACGCCATGAATTGGAATGGGTAAAGCCGGAACCGCCTTGAATACGTATCTCTTCTGTTGAGATACTCAATTTGAAGTTTAAAACATCTTTTATATTGCAAATGTCGAAAACGTACATATACTTTCCATACATACATTTTTCCAATGGAAATTGCGATGTTCAAAGAATATATAATTATCAATGTTTTTTCACTGGTTGTCCTACTAACTGTGACCTATACCCCCTCTAAGCTGCCATCGCTCGGCCGCGCAGCAGTTTGAGAAACCACCGATAAATAAATATTGCTGAAAATATCAAAACGATCCACACATTTTTTTTCCCATATCCGCTCCCTATTCGGAGCATATGGCCGCCACACGGTGCCTCTACGATTCTCTGTCTCCCGTCATCCCGGAGTCCCGTAGCTCCCCTGAGTACATCCTATGGATGGTCATCAGAGGCCTTCCTCGGCGTCGGGATCCATCAGGTTGATAGAAGAGGCAGGCAGGATTCAGGATTCATTCATTCTCCCCCGGGCTATCCGCAGCACATGTCCAAGCCAGGTCCATCGTCGCCTTTTAATTTTGGATGTAATAAGGGCTGGTTTGTCCGCTCTCTTACCTCCGTGTTCCTGACAAAGTCAAACCACCGTACTCCTAATATTCGCCGCAGGCAACTGTTTTCGAACCACAGTATACGGTTACCCTGTGCTTTTGTGATGTGCCATGACTCGCAACCGTAAAGCAGCACTGTCGGTATGCATGCGGCACACAATATTAAAGCATAAATTAATAAAACATGTTAGCAACATATATTTTTTAATTCAGCCCCGCTCCAATGCGTAGCATATAACCACAGAATTAAGCATTTCAATTGAAATTTCTCTATGACAGAAATTTCCCCGCGAATTTGTTGCATCGAATCAGCCATTGAATTTTCCGCGAAGTTAACCTCCCAGCCTAGAGTAAACATCGCCTGTCACGCATCTTGCTTTTTTTGAGAAGCAATTATCCTCGGATACTGCAATCCCGGGCTCGATATCCCGAGAGCGTCGCATTACTCGAGACTCAAGAACAACTTCATTCCAGCTTAACCCAGCGCCTAAAATTTTGCAGGATTGGCAATGGCTGTCGGTCGGACGCGACAAGTACATTGATAGAGTGTGGCGTAAGTGACTCCGAATAAAGCGTTATCGATTTCGCCCACGCGTCTAAAAATGGCTCGGAATATATTGCTGCTTGCTGCATAAGTTTTATCAATGACGCACACATAACATCCTTATCTGGGCAGAAATGTCTGAATAAATATGGTTACTGCAACTCGACTAAAAATAATTATATCTACTCATCATCATCACGGGTGCAATAATCTAAAGGGCTGGTATTGGTCTTAATCAGGCATGGGAAACCTTTCCTAGGCCTGGGGCCAAATTATCATTCTGTCGTTGAGTCAAGGGCCGGACCAAATTTTTAAACATAATAAAGTCATATTTAATTCGAAAAACACGTTGCTACTTATTTTTTTTAAATTTATATAATGAACGACCTAATATTAATATTAAATACTGATTCCAAAATGTTGTGTGAAGATTGGCCTTGTACTTGCATTACGAGACTATCAATATTGGCGTTGATATTGCTTAGGGATAATCGCATAGACATTTCGAGATTTTCATCTTATATCCTCTTTCGAATTTTTGATTTAGTGTGTTTCATCCTCGAAAAAACTGTTCACACGTATGTATATGTGCTGCCAAAAAGACAAATGATTTTTCTTGCAAATGCGCGTAACTTTGTATACTTTTCTTCCACAAAGCAATATTATTAAATTGTGATCTTGTGAATCAGGGCCGGAGAAAAAGCTCGGCGGGCCGGTGGTTGCCAATATATGGTCTAAATACTCTAAATGGTTATAAACCAACTCCCATCACGTCCATTACTGCATCAATGCAACAGTAGGAAAATCTTAGTTTCGAGATTGCATAGTGTTGCATAATCTTTTATTTTTTGTTACACGCAGTTTTAGCTGAGTAGGTACAAAAAATACTATTTATTTGTTCAAATACTAAACGATGCATATTTTGCAATATGTCTTAACACCATAAAGGCAGATGTTTTTTTTTATAAATTCTTTATTGTCAGTCAGATAAGATTATTCCAGTTGCAAAATTCTGCGAAATCAGTAAATGTTATCTGTCCAAAGATAATGTTCGTATTAACCACTTCCCCGGCGTTCACACGAATACGTGTAAAAAAAAAGTGTTTTCCAATTCCAATTTTGGCGCTCACGCAAATACGTGTGATACCCGAAGCGCGCCCATATGAGCTTTTTAAAATCGTCGTTCGATTTTCGGCGTGTTTCATGTAATTTCACGATTTCTGACATTGTATGAGACTATTTCATGATATGGTATTATGTACATATATAATATGTCCATATAATATTCTAAGAAAAAAATAATAATTAAAAAAGTTCTCTTACATATCGCAACTTTACTTTAGGCTTCCTTAAAAAATCAAAACATATTTATCGGACCATCGACATTAGAATCAAATAATTAATAATTATATCATTGATTATTAAAAATTGTACAAAGTCGAACCACATGCAAATGTATTTGTATAATGTGCCATGATTCGAAACTGTAAAGAAACACTGTCAGTATATACGCATTGAATAAATGTCTCTGTAATATTAATATCTACCAATTAAAGTCCATGTTAAATTTACTCTGCAAAGTAAAAATGTGCATATAATAATCACACTCGATTTCGTTAGATTTCAATTATTTAATTTTCCATGATTTTTATAACTTTTAACTTACAACCCGGGGTTCGCCTTTCAAAATCTTCATGCATTTGAAACAATTTCAAGGCATTTCAGGCTATCAATTAAATAATTTCTGTTAACTGATGTATAGTCCATCTTACATGATTTTAAATGCGATCTCATCATCGAAATTCGAAGCACTCTTTTTGTTTGCTATATTCACCATACTCCTTTCATGCGCAAAATAGTGCTAACGAGTGGTGTTACTTGAATTTAAAGTTTCCTTATAAAGTTAAAATATATACAGTAGAACCTCGATTATCCGGATTTTCGATTATCCGGATTGGTCAATATAAACAAAAATATTACGAATTTGCTGATATGCACGTGGCGAATTGCGTCCACTGTTTACGTACGTGATGGAATCCAGTCTTAATATTTTGATCGTTGCATTGGTTCTAACAATAAGACCTGTGTTAAATATGGGCCAGTCATCGTCCAAATTCGATACGCATTGAACGTTTTTTTCTTGAAAAATTGATCACGATATAAATATTTATTTTTAATATTACCGATATGTCAACGAAAAGAAAATGTCCCGTAGTGTCATTAAAAGACAAATTGGATATAATCGATGCTTTGAAACGGGGTGAATCGGGACTTTTTTGTCCGATAAATATGGTGTCGGAACGTCTTGAACAATCTCGGATTTAAAAAAACAAAGTAAAAAATCTTGAAGTTTACCAATTGTTTAATGTCAGAAGATGGAAGCTCAGAGCGTAAAGTTATGAAAACATCACGAAATGGAGAAGTTGAAGAGTGTATTTTTATGTGGTTCATACAAAGACGATCATCTAGACAGCCAATATCTAGTCCAGGGGTTCCCAAAGTGGTCCGTGAGGGACTGACAGGGGGTCCCTGTCAGGAAGAAAAATAAAAAGGGTCCACGAGATGTAAATGGGGGTTCACGGATTTACGGATCACGGATCTTTTCCTTCTACATACCTCGTGGAAAGAGGCTTCAGTGCGGTAACTAATTTTCTCACGAAAAAAACGAACAGGTTGCAAATTACAGAACGTGGTGATTTACGACTATACCTCACTAATTTAAAGCCAAATATTGACCAACTTATATCAGAGCGTCAGGTTCATCCCTCTCATTAATGAGAAGGATGAACCTGACGCTCCGAAAAAAGAATTCTTATTTAATATTATTTTAATAAAGAATTCTTATTTATTATAATATGTTTTGATATGTTTTGTACGATTCCTTGTTAATTCAATAAAGAATAAACAACTTTTTTTCACTGTCCACTATACAAAAACTTATCGAATTGTGTTCATATTTGTGTTTGAAAAGTTTAGAAAACTTCATTATTAGGCAACCGGGGGGGGGGTCCACCAAAAATGAAATTCTGGTTTGGTAACCTATGATCTAGTCCATTACTATGTTAAAAAGCAATATTTTTCAATACAAGATTAAATGGAGATCCCACATATAAAGCAAGCTTGGGCTGGCTTGAAAAAATCAAAAGAACACATGGTATCAGGGAACTTGAGATTCATGGGAAAAGGCTTTCTGCTGACATACCTTCAGCAAACACTTTCATTAGCACATTGCAGTTGTTTGTGGAGAAAGAAGGATTCGGCGAAGAATTTATTTACAATGCTGACGAGACAGGTTTAAATTGGAAGAAACTACCCAACAAATCTTTTGCATCTTTTTTTAATTTTTTAATTTTTGAATTTTTCAATAAAAAATAATTTATTATTAAAGCTATGTAGTAATCTAAAGAAATAAAAATGATTTATACTGAATATACTTGTCTTTTCCCGTCAATTATGATTTTTTTATTATCCGTAATACTTTCATCCCCAATCAGTCCGGGTAATCGAGGTTCTACTGTTAACGCAATTATTTCTGCATCTATCACACAGAGATAGGAATCGTTTTATTTTATATATTACACTGTATTTACCACTCTTGTGAGAATATACTCGGTTATATGAAAAACCTGTTTTATATTCCATGCACGCCTTGTTAACAATAACGTATTTCTTCAATTGTATTTATTTCATCCATTGTCTATCGTCTGGACAATTAACTATATAAATATTGACGTCCTTTTAAAAGTCCTTTATTCCCCCAGGTAGAAAATTAAAACTAAAGGCGAATTATTGTTTGAAGTGTTAACAAAGTCGTGAACTCTTAGGTATCCACCCACGGTACGCATTTTAATCAAATGACTAGACTTGTTTCACCATGCTAGTGACAATTGAGTTAAAAATTTCGACTGTCGGTGCTATATTAAATTTCAATATCTAATTTTAATCGATTGAATTTTGTACTTTTCCATGAGTTTTGTCGATAACCCGGGATTTGCCTTTCGGCATCTTCAGCTATTTTAAGTAGTCGGATGTACTTGAACTGATGCGTAGTAAAAGGTTTATATACAAGGATCCTATCCGATCCTTTTATATATAATATCCTTGGATTTAAGGTAAAAATCATGTGTGCATTCGTGGTGAATTTTTGGATATTTTTTTAACACTCGTTTACGGTCGTAACATGACGGTGAAAAAGATTCAAAAACAAACAACAAATAATCACCTCTTCTTTGAATGTGATACGTAGTTAAACTAATGTTTTCATTATTTGATATATTAATTGGTCCGTAACAGTTGTATGGTACAAATTGAAAAAGTTTCATTCGCTGCAGCTGCGTTTCCCAAATAGCGTTTGTGGGATCTTGGAAGCCCGGGTTCGTTCCCCGGTACGTGCAGATTTCAGTCGATAAATCGATTCTGCTCAGAGGCAATGAAAGCAAAGAGCGACACATGACAGCGATTAGCTTACCAATAGTCCTGTCCCTTATCCGCGTATCCTTTCCATCACTACCCTCTTCGAAGAAGAGATGCTGAGCAACTCAGTAACAAGCAGTTCTCGTAGAAAAACATATGTTGAGATAAACTCCGTGAGGAGTCCGTATGATTCAAGTTGGGACCGGACATGGTTAAAGAAAACAGTAATAGAAGCGTGAAGATCAGAAATATTGTTTATTCGAGTATGTATATATGTAGGTGTCGTTTTTACTTCAATTTGTGGTTTGAATAAGTGTTAACTCAATTTTTTTATTACACATTTTCGAACCGCCGCATATTTTGTTTTGAATCAACAGGTTTCAAATTCGAATGAAAATGGGGCAAATTTTTATGTGCGTCCATAAAAATTAACAAAATACAACCTCGAAGCGGCTTATGCGCTGATTAATTACCATTTTTCCATTCTATTAAATTCGCTGTTATTCTTTCCGCTGATTCGGCCTTGCGTCGCATAAATTTCGCCAAGCTCAACAAGTTAATTCCGCACAACTCAAGAACGAGAAATAAAAGCACTTGACTCGTTTGCCCCATCCTCCCCTTTCCCGAGCGTCATTGGAAAATCCGGTTGTTATTTACCTAATTTCACGGCTTTGCAATTTTCCCCCATCTCGCCTATAACGTATTCGGGTAGTCGTTTTCAATACTGGCTATATAAATTCATTTAAACTTCATCCAGGCCATACGTTCACAGCTTGTAACGAATTTAATAATTTTATACGCATCGTTACTTATGGGTTTCGTAGTCGAGTAGTCAACGTTGTTGGCTTGGGATCAAGAACATATGTATTTGATAATAATTATCCTGTGTATAATCCGTATACTGAGAGCCCGTCGAGTTTATTGTCTCAAGTAAAAAATCGAAGTTAGGTCGGTGGACAAATAAATTGATAATATTTCAAAACGTAGTGCGTTAAGACTGCTTAAGTGCTTAAGCAAACTTTGCGATAGTAAATTCGAAGATACCTCTGAAATAGGCGAAACACGAGTCACAATTGGTAACACAATGCGTGGAACAATCAAAGTTATTTAAAATTTTATATTAAAATGAATTTCCACAAAGGTACCGCCGAATCCATCGAAAGTAGTGAAGTTAACCTTAGCTGCATCAAATCAACGTGGCCTATTGGGCCCGTGTAAGGACGGACCACAGTAAACAGTTCTGCTAGTTCGGAATTCAGTTGAGGGCAGTCCCATTGAACGTGTAGGATAGTCATTTTGATTCACATTTTCATTTTATTTTATATTTTCAAGCACTCCAGTACATAGTTCAAAATCAGAAAAGATTTTGAGCAACAGAGATATAAGCGAATCTCTTGGAAAAGAGAACATATCCTTTGTGCCAACACACGGCAAAGGATATTTTTCACGGTATTCCCTTTATCTCTCTAGCGCAATTAATCGTATGTGCAAAATTCAAAGAAAATAGTTTTTTTTAATGCAAATTTTATATTCATTCCACTTTTCTTTAAACTATAAGGTGTTGAATGTATATAGTAAAAAAATAACAATTTACGTCTCGAATTTTTTAAACGGTTTTTATTGATTGTCTTTCAATAAGCTTTTATACACAGAAGAGATAGTGTGCGGGGAACGACGAAATAATGTATAGAATCATTTGTGGGTGTGCGGGGTGCACGTTTCAATACTATACATAAATTATAACCAAACATATGTTTGCATTATTACAGCGGATCCAGCTGATTACCGATAGTGAGTATTAAATGTAGACACCACGTCCCCGGTAATAATAACAATTTTTCAATTTGGATTTTCGGATTTTCGGATTGAAGGAGCAAGATCAGTCCTTCTAGTGAACCAATTAATCTTTCAGGAAAATCTCGTCCTTTTATGACAAGACTGCTGTAGTGAAATTGAGAAAAAATGTTGCTATTCAGAATCAAAATTTCATTGAAATTACCTGCTTACACGTGAAATATATATTTTTTGTATTTCTTTATAAATGAAAAATGATTGAAACCAATGAACATTTTAAGCTTCGACAGAAATCAGTTCTGTTCTCATTTTCGATGTAATTAATTTTTTCTAAGGGGTCTTTGACTATAACATAATTAACTTCTTCCTGCTGATCCAATTAACGAACATCTTCGAAGATTTCAAAAAAATATTCATTAGTGTTTGTGCTACATATACCCATGGAAGCTACCAGTCCAAAAATTGTCGATGCATTTGATAGTTTTGACTCTGTTATAATATATTTATTTTTGAATCATCTTGCAACACACCTCAATCAGGTGTCTCAATTTATGAGACGCTAGCAGTCAACTGATAAATCAATTCGTAGAAATCTGTAATGATTGCTTAAAAAACATTATTAATTCATTTCTTTTATCCATGTCCGCTCTCAATTAAGTGTGTATGGCCATCTAATGGAAGTATCTCAACATTGTACGAGAACTGCTTAATACTGAGTCACTCAACCTCGTTTAGAATAGGGATCGAAAGGATAAGGCTATGATGACAGGCCATTGGTTAGCTAGTCACTTTCTTACGCTCCGCTTATGGGAAAGCTTAAGGTCGGATGGGAAGGAATTTTCAGTCAACAAATACACCCATGCCCTCGAAAAGAACCGATAAATCGACTGAAATAAATTCCAGTTTTCTTTGATATTATGAAGAACCATATTAAGTGCTTATTCTTTCACTTATTTATATTTTATAATACGGAAAGAAAAAAACAATTTATTTTAATTCTACATAAATTATTTTATATATTTGTTGATAGCTATTTCGGCTTACGCCTTCGTCAGAACTATGTTTAAAACGTGTATTAGAGATAGCTTATATACCTTTGCTAGACAGGGAGCCCCCTACATACACCTTATAGAATTAGCACATAATCCGAATTCGGTCCCGATTCGTTTACATTCCTGCAATAAGGGCCTAAAACTGAATGCATTGAAACAGCTTGAAATTAATAGGTATAATCAGTCCAATGAAATTCTTAACGATCAGATCACAATTAATAGTTCACCTCTGTTAAAACCTTTAACAAACAATAAACTTAAAACAATTTAAAATAGATGCACTTAGACATTGCAGATTTTAAGTGGTTTCACACGATCCAATAACCCAAAAATACCCAAATTATTGTTTCCCACCATTACTTTAGACCAATAAATCAAACTTATTTAAATTCTTTCATGTGACGTAGGTATGGTTTCAACAGAAAGAGATTATGTAGGACTAGCAAAGGTATATAAGCTATCTCTAATACACGTTTTAACAGATTATTTCTGGGAAAAATTATAAAAGTGTAGGGAAAATTAATTAACATAACCGATCATCCTTCTAAATCGAGAGAATAGCTGCGTGAGAAATTCAAAAGCTGTGAAGGCCAATCCAACAAATGCTCGGCAAAATTTCAATCATCAAACAATTTCAGTTAAAATTCTTGATCGAGAGCGAACATGGATTGAAAAATAAATGTGTTTAGCATGTTTTATTAATTTATGTTTCTCTACTGCGTGGATCGTTTAGATATTGTATGCAATATTTATCAATCAAAACCTTAAAATTCATCAACTAGAGTGCGCGCCAATCTGGGACGAGTGCGCGGGGGTTTTCAAACTGTAGCGCGGCTTGCGAACATTGACCGCGACATAACTAATTAGATACTATTGCTATCGTCATAGAATCGATTGCATCAGTATGCATCTGACGCCTCCGATTGCCCCTCTGAATACCTTATTATGGTGCAGTTATCATATCCATTCCGAATGAGCTATTTGCATGATCAACCAAGAAGATTTTGGGGGAACAGGACCTTCGGAATATGCAATGAGAAAATATTGGTCGGCTTTCTATAAACGAGAACCTATTCTGGCATTGAATTATTAAAATTTTGTAAACAATCATAAAGAAGTTTCATTTGATTCAACTCTTAATTAAAGATATCACTTAAGAAAATGTGCAATTGCCATTTATTATTTATTTACGGGAATAATCATATATTCAAACTTAAGCCAATATATAAAGATTAGGTGGTGTATATTGTGTATAATGAAAAAAGGCGAACCGACTTTACTACGTTTTTTAATTCTTTTGACCTATAACTTTGATATATTACGATATTTCTTACAAAATCAATTATTTTTAAGCAGTACAATTTTAACTATTTTTTTTTCTGCGAAAATTATTAATTATTAGCAGTTGAGTCAATGAGTTGAATCAAATCAAAAACCGAATCCGTGCACATTTTACTTTTCTATGAAATTAATATTTGCGAAACATCCATAGTGAAATCTTTTCCTCGTTATTAATTATTAATGATAAGGTCAGCTTTTTTTGAATTGTATCGTAATTTGAGCAATTACAAACTCGTATTTCAATTGCGTCGTAAAAAAAATAATTGATTGAGTATTTTAAATAACTTAGTGTTGTTATTCACGTAGGGAATGCGTCAAGGCCGCGATTTTACAAATTGTTTGCAATTCATGAATACCGCCAGTGTCAATCGTCATAACTCAAAGCAGATGTACCATGGATTCAAATACTCTCGTGATAAATAATAAATAAATGTGTGTTGTATGCAGTGGCGGCTTTTGAATAAGATAGCTAGGGGTCCTGCGGTTTGTTTGTATTACATTTTACTACTAACATCAAAATTATATAAATTTAAAACCACATACATTTCATAAAACATTAAATCTATGCATTTCCTTCTTTGAGTATAACACTTTATAATGAGAAAAGAATTAGAAATAATAAAGCTCGCACTCATACGGATGAAACACTGTTAGAAAGACAGTAAGTACCAAAGGAAGCTTGTATCTGCGAACCCAACTACTTCATCTCGCCATCTCGAATATATTCCATCGCAAACGGTTCTGCTTATATATTAGTACCGCGGTGTGTGATAATTTTTGGCTGCATCGGTGAGCGGGAGAGCTTATTACACGCTTAAATAATATTGATATTTTCAAATAATTACATAAATTTATGTACAATATTATAATTTTACATTTTTCTCAATTTGTTTGGGGGTGCTGCAGTTCCGAAGTGCGTATGGACGAGCCACCACTGGTTATATGTTCTAAAAACTTATCGTAGTTGAATGCATACGTTTTCGCATCTCTAAACCTTTCTAATCTTCCTCGTTGTTGTATTCGCCGGAAATCTTCTTCGTTCTTCTTTTCTGGCGCTGTATTCCGTTGTGGTCTTTTGCCGCATCGACCAGTTTCCTTTTCTCCTTCAGTTTCCGCCTCCATACGGCAATCGCTGCCTTCCAGCACTCAGCAAGTCCTGCAATACCCTACTCATCCAGCGAATTCGCTGTCTTTAACGTGTTATCTTCCTATAAGTGACATGTGAAGAGTTTTGTAGACTTCCGATCATTCGTATATATAATAGTATGTGTCCGATACATTTATAAAACGATGTTTATCGTATTTAAATAGTGCTACTACTTGGAACCTTTTTTAATAAATAAAACGCATTACAACTTTATCAGTTGACAATGTTCTCGAAGAACGAAACCGGTATTGATCTTTATCAGAATATATGTGGAAGTAATGCTTTAAAATGTGTTTTATTTATTGAGGCAAGATGATACTTAAAAGAACATTAACGATTACGTTAGTCAGAAGTTCTACCATAAATATAAAGTTTTAATGACTTGGTTACATTTAAAAATGATGAAAACTGCTGCTTTTATATCCAGAGCCCTCGTATAAACACGTGGAATTATAACATTCGTTTAAAACCATCAACACATACATATACGTATTTTCAAACTATTAATAATATAATATAATCTGAATCAATTGACATCAGCTGTAAAATTAAAAATATTTAAAGACATATTTTATACTTATTCCACAGTTAATTTATTAAGATCAGGACCGGTTTCGCTCATAGTGAGAATATTTAGTTGATAAATGATGATTTTAATATAAGGCCTATCCGCCATCCCAAGAATTTGACAGTGATCAGTTGCCAAGTTAAGTGACTCCTGTCAAAGTCGCAATGTTAATTTTTATGGAAAAAAGTTATTCATAGCTCGAAGGCTGTGATTTTAAACACATGTGTCATAAAGTTTAACATAATCGACAAAGTTAAATTTCCTGTTTTTTTTTGTTTCGCAATAATTTTATTAAAAAATAATTGTCTGGGTCCTGTTCCCCGAATAACACGTTTTCGATTTGAATGGAACCTACGTGCCGTGTTAATCGCGAAGGTTTATGTATTCATATATATTCATTGGTAGCGGAGTGACTTATCGGTGTTCATTTTATTGCGTTGACAAGACGTCAGCGTCATACGTTTGCCTTCATCCAATATGGACAGCTGTCTCTTTTGCAAGCGTATAAAATTACTCCAGTGGTGATTTATGCACCGGCTTCTGTGCTGTAATCGACTCGTTTGCCATTTATTATTCTGTTTTTAGATGCCTTATGAAATAAATACACCTGATTATCTCTTTTCGCAATATTTTCATTTCAAAATATAAACACCGTCTAACATTATTTTTCGACACTTTTTTTTTCATATTACACCGCAATATATTCAAAACTAATTTATCGTCAAAAAGTGATAAACGCACTTTTTTACCATGACCGCTCCTAACTTAGAGCATATGGACTCCTCAAGGAGTTTATCTCAACATATGTTTTTTCTACGAGAACTGCTTTTTACTCAGTTGCTCAACTTCTTTTTTTAGCAGAAAGTAGGGATGGAAACGATACGAGGACTAGTGATTAGCTAATCGCTGTCACTTTGTCATGCTCTGGGATCGGAACGGTGGGAAGGGATTTAACAACACATACGGCGGTTGGGCAGTGGTCAACGCTGTTGTCTTCCGTGACGGACTGCCCGGTTCGATTCCCGGTTCTAGCAGATTTTTTCAGTCGATCGATCGATTCTGCTCAAAAGGCAATAGGTGTTTATGTTATTACACATTTTATACTCTTGATATTGCATGTTGCATAGGCGTCAGCTGTAATGACATGTATTAGTTTCATCCGTAGTAAATAATAATGCCTGAATAGCACAGTATATTCGTATGTATAGTGTCATCAGTAATTGTTTTATGATGGTTGTAAAAGCGTGTAAATAAAAAAAACAAATGCCGTTAGATCGTGTAAAAAAGGGTCGACAGTCTCCCCTCTGGGATTATTCGCATATGTTTGCGGGACCGGTAGATCGGCCTCGTGGGATTGAAAGGGTTAAATAAAAGCGTTCAAAATGTTACGTTAGTCAGATTGGAAGTGAATGATTTTGAAACGAAATTCGACAATGTCAATGGTTAATAACGTACCCAAAATATATATGCTGAAAATATCTTGTATGGTCTTTCAATTTTACCAAAATTAACAACAATTTCATAACATCTACCGAAAATCTAGTATTTAACGTTTTAAAAAGTAAAATGAATCCGTTTTATATTTCATTGTGAATATTAAATAATATGCATCAATGCATTATCATATTCTGTGGCATAAACAATGAATAAAAGAAAAATATTCATTTAGCGGCGATAACTGTTTTTTATTTCCGTTACGGCCGACGTTTATGGCGAGATTTCTCAAAGTTTTTACTTTATTCGTATATATTATGTACGTATTTTATCGTCATTTTGTTCCGCTTCTTCATTATAAAATGTAAAAAAAATATCAAGACGCTTTCTGCCTTATTACTTTTTTTTATAATCAGTAATTTTATACTTTCGAATTATTTTTAATCAAAAAAAATATAAATAGTTCCAAAATTAGGTACCTACTAAAAATATATAAAAAAGAATCGTTACATTTATATCTGGGATACAAATATTTGAACACGATAAACTTGCCAATATTTATATTGTTGACTATTTATTTTTCGTCGAAGCTAATGTATGATATGATGAAAATCATCGTATTAATCAGGGCTGTGGAGTCGGTAAAAAAGTTCGACTCCGACTCCAGCATTTACCAAAACCATGACTCCGACTCCAACATTGACCAAAAACGCGACTCCGACTCCTACTAAAAGAAGTTTAGTATCGTCATTTTTTTTCCTAATTTTCCTATTTATCAAACTTTTCAAAATTTCCGACTTCGAGTAAGACTTCGGTCAAAACGCCGCGACGACTCCGACTCTTGCCCAAAAGCCCGACTCCGACTTCACAGCCCGAGCATTAATATATTGCACATTGTGTATAAAAACTTTCTAAAAGCTTTACAAAACAAAAGAAAGGCGTTGTTTTACCAGTGGTCGGCAGAGTTAGAAAACAATCAAGTCTCGAAGAATTTGATAAAATTCTATCCACATGTATTTTCAAATAGCAGGCAGTGTAAAAAATGTAATGACTCGCGGAGAATCCAATTTGAATTGAACCGTTAGTCATATATTTTCATAACGTGGTGTTACGAATCTCAAATGGCATAAATTGTGCTTAAATAATTTTATGTGTACGATTTTTTTTATATAAACGATAGTTTAAGCATTCAACGCGATTTATATTGTTGACTGATATTGATGCGCCTCAATATAACTTTTGGAAACAACTGAACCAACGCTTTTGTGTTACTTTGGTTAGTTTACGGAGGAATAACTCATTAGCGGGCAAACAATAGCGGTTTAACCCGTTCCGCGCCGTCCCGTGCAAATTTGAATTTGCGCTACTTCGTGATACGATATGGCAACCTCGTTGCACCGCCCTTGATACACGTCTTTGACAATGACGTCGCTTATGGGCGGCGCTCGTGCGTCGATGGTTACGGGGAGGTAATTTATTGACCGCATCCATTTTGATTTATGAGGTATTTTGGGTGCCGTGTAGCGCAGCCTTGCGCGTAAGGTGCACCGTGAGAACTGTCGATTATATCGAGTCTCTCACACCTACTCCTCTCATCGACAGCATCAACACAAACCAGAGGTGGGGAACCTGCACTTTTAGTACATCGTCGTTTTCCGCACTCAATATCATATGTGACGTTGCTGGTCAAAATAAGTTATTTACACGATATATTAATTTGATTTTTTTTGTTCTTTCTCAAAATATACTGATTTGCAATGTGCCGATATTCATAATTGTGTAGTACAAAAACTGTCAATTCAAGTTCATTTGTGCACTTGAAATGCCTGATGATGCCTATAGGTGAAACCCGGGTCGTTAGCGACAAAACTCATGAAAAGTACAAAACTTAATCGATTCAAATTTGATATGGAAATTCCATCAAGCACCTTCAGAAATCTTTTGTTTGAAATCTTAAGTTATACAAATCATTCTCAAAAACATAAAATATTTTTTTTTGTTGCGAACGCAATTATTTTTTACTGGTTTTTTTCCCCCCATATCCGCTCACTATTCGGAGCATATGGCCGCCACACGGTGCCTCCAAGATTCTCTGTCTCCCGCCATCCTCCTCGCATCTTCCCAGGTCATCCCGGCGTCACGTAGCTCCCCTGAGTACATCCTATGGATGGTCATCAGAGGCCTTCCGCGGCGTCGGGATCCATCAGGTTGATAGAAGAGGCAGGCAGGATTCAGGCTCTCCTGGATGCATCCGCAGCACATGTCCAAGCCAGGTCCATCGTCGCCTTTTAATTTTGGACGTAATAAAGGACTGTTTACAAGAACTTAAAATAATTCAACTCGCTTAAGTCGTTCGCAAGCGCTCATGTCGTAACTGTAATAAATTTGGTTGCCTTCTCCATAATCATAGTATATTTTATTTTGAAACTATATCTTGTTTTTGGAATTTAGCCATAAAAAATATTTATGATTTAATCATAGGAGATGTTTTTTTGCTCTATTACATAATACGTTGCAATATATAAGCTACGTGGTGAAACTGTTTATCTCGTTATCATTTGAACCAAAGCAATGAAATTGTATGCAAAATTGCGAATCACTCGTGTTGCGCCATACATATTATCAATTTAAAAAATACTTTTCGTTAATTTCGTCATTTTTTAGACTCTCCGTTGCTTGATGCAATTCATGTTCACGTTAAAATCTTGTCGAAAACTAGTGATACAGACGAAGGTTCTCCTAAACGCGCTTCTATGTGTGTCTTTTATATATGTAGTCTGAAAAGCGGTACCCAAACTTTTTGTTCAATCATTGATTACTACGTTTTTCCGTGTATTGTTTAACAAGTAGTGACATATGCTTAGCCTCTTTGAAAAGCATATACATTAGTACAAAATTCACGGAATAACAAAGTTATCAATTTTAAATTAAAAATGAAATTCCACAAAGCTATCAGCGATTCGATCGAAAGCGTAAGTTGTTTTGAATTAATATTACATTTGCAATTTAATATTGCGAAACCTACGGGCTTAACTGTGTCATTAGATTTTTTTTTACAGATTTTCTTTGTTAAATTTAGAATTTTTGATATACGAAACTATTATTTTCTAAACGTTGTGTATCTTTAGAATATTAAAACTTTTCTTCGCTTTACCTGGTTTTTCCAACTCATTGAAAATAAATTTTAAATGTATTAGCCCAGAAAAGCTTCCGATTCTGCTTGAAACCAAGTAACCAAGAAGTTTAAATTTTGGTCTTACTTAGCGACCAATTTTTGGTTGATAACAGTAATAATTAAGATTTGTCATTTTTCCTAGTAAAACATACTTTGTTTTTATCAGTATTTCTAAATTTATTGCTACGATTTTTTACAAACAATTCGTCTTGGTTTCTAATCGTTGCATGCGTTTCGTGTATAATGGGTATATTTTTATTTTGACCACTCTACTCAATTCTTACTTTCGTGGAACTCTCGGTGGCCTTAATGCATAAATACAAGTGACGGACTTGTTTACAATATGAGATTCTGAGAAAAATCTGCATCCTAAACAATATTATCTGGTTAGAAAATTTGTCCAATGATTAAATTATACAATATTCCAATCACGTCCCCGCATATACATATGTACATCAGTTGATAATGCTCGCCATGAGTCGAAACCGGTCCTGATGAAATAAATCTCACTTGGAAAAAGTACTAAAAATTTATTATTTTTATTATAATGCCTTTCCACCAAGTATTGACAGTGAACACCATAAAAGTGATATGTACATGCGTAAAAATGATGCAATGAAAAAAATGACATTATATCATCAGACAACTGACTGTTTGATAATATAATGTCATGTTTGAAGATTCGGGAAAAAGTTTTGTTGACGTTTTTAAAATTTTAGTGATCATTTATATTTGTACGTACACGATTACTATTTTTTTTCTACTGTTAAGAAAGATTATTATTGATATGCACTCGATTCTCTCTTAACACTAATAAGTAATTTTTTGTACTTATTCCACATTAAATTTATTGAACCAGTTTCGGTATTCGCGAATATTTTCTGCATAGTCGTACTATTTTTAAATATAACGCCATTCCATCAAGTATTTCCAGTGGAAACCCTTAAGAGTGATCACATATTATACGTTCTTTTTTTTCAATAATTAAAACCCAATTTTTATTTTACTACATCCAAACATAGTTTCATAAATATCAGAACCGGTTTCGCTTATCACGAGCATTTTTAGCAGATAAGTCATCTGAAAAGTAATATACATTCCGTGTAAAGCAGCCGTGCCAAAAAAGACACGGTGGACGTAGCAAAATAAAAGGTAGGTCCCATTATATTGGACCGTGCTATTTCGAATCCGTGCAAAGAGACTTGAGTGTATATGCCTCTGCCCAAAAGCTTCATCGTTGCTTAACTGGACATTCTCAAAGAAGGTAGTTATTTGTAAAGTAAAATAACAACACAATCAATATCACTTAACCAAAATTGTTGGCTGTTATGTGCTATGTTTATGACACGGATTAAACTTCATACTGTCAATTAAACGATATATTTTAAATAAATAATATATTATAAAGGGTCTTTTTATAAGGACGCTTAGTTTTGAAATGTAAATAAAACAAGTTGTTTGTGAGATTTCGACAAAATTTTAATTTCATTTGTAAGTATATTTTACGGCATTAAATATGGAATATAGCATCAAATGTCTGCCAATATCCATTCATTATAAAATGGGCCATGTCGCTAAAGTTGACTTTTTTGACAAATTTGGGTAAACTTCATCAGGCGTTGTCTGTGATCGTTTACCTGAAGTTCCTTGGTTAGTTGGATTTTATACGGGTGCAGACATAAGGCCCGATTCAAAATTCGCCAAGTTGAAGTCGCAGAAAAGCCAAGTTCTTGTGAACAACGAGAAATAAGCTGCCTTGGGTTTTCTTGTACACTTTCACACACAGCAGCAATGTTTTCACCAGATATTGTATTTTAATGACGTACAGGTAGGTTGGCCGATTATTTACCAAACTGGTTGACTCAAATTTGGCCACTAAACAATGAATAATCTACTCAGCAGGACAAAGTAACATATTTTGAGCGTCCCTATTGAAATACCCTTTACATCATGGTGCACTGTGGTTTTAGATATGACCAATATTTTTACGTGAAACTCAATGTATGATTCGAATATTTTGTTCGATTTTTATTTTCTAACCTGATTTTCACGAATTCACAATTGTGTTATTGAAAGATGTTTTATGTTTTACATCTTAGCGGCTCCACTTTACCAACGCGAAAAGGACGCGTAAAGCTTTTTTACGTAATGCGTAAAAACAAATTACGCATAGATATCATGTCTTCAGTTAGTTTCCAAATACCAAGAAAACCTTTTGTACGGAAGATTAGTCATAGGTTTTCACTGTTGAGTTGTTGTTACCCTGATCTCATCGTAAGGGTGGTTGGATGTATTTGTTCTGCTTCCTGATAAATAAAATTTTCTTAGAAGAAAAGAATTGCAAGCTCTAAATAATGCAACACATAAAAAATTGTGCGATACCAACGAATATTATTCGTTCATATTATACATGTACAACTGGGTTAACAAAGTGAGTTATTTGACATAATTTATTACTCACTCCAAGACACGTGCTGGTAACTAATCTATCGTCGGCTTAATTATAACATATCGTAAATCAGTTCTACCTCCGAATCAATTTCATACACTCTTATTGTTGTTTATCTCTTTTCCACTTTCATATTACATATAAAATGGATGAAATAGATGCGTTGTTAATCAATAAATAAATTTTAAATCACTATAACGTGAAATCGTAAAACAAATCTTAAAAAAATTTAAAAATCTCACGAAAAATATGAATAAAGATGATAAAACGCATTCTTTATTGTACTATATTTCGAAATTTGAATGTTTATTTTCAACGCATATTTGGGATCCCTAATAATATACGTCACCGGTATACCAAACGACATACTCATTTAAGAATCATTTTAACTCGTCAAAATCTAATTAACAAGTTATTAAATATTATTTTTTGTCTACAATCTTTTCGTATTGTTTTTTTACTCACGGTACTGTCAATACGGAGCGTCACTGTTATATATTTTTACATGAAACTCCGCCAACATAATAAAACATGTTTCAATTTAAACATCATCAAGGGCGATTCCACCTCAACAGCGTTTCAAGGACAACGGAGTCTGATTCTCGAAGGGGAGCAAAGCTCTACGAGCCCGAAGCAATTATAGCCGTTTAACTATATCGTGGCGATTTTCAATACAAGCTCGTGCGTGTATTTTATATTGTACTAGTATTGCTACCCGGCGTCGCTTAGTCGGACTAAGCGACCAATAATTATTTAATGTTATATCATTCGACATAATAATATCATAAAATCTAACATCCAAAATAGAGTTAAAATAAAATCACAAACTTTATTTAATTTTGACAGCCCCTTAAAATGTCCAAATTCAAGAAAAAATCTAATTTTTGCTGTCAAATAATACCTTCACGTAAATAATAAACATTATTATTAATAATAAAAGCCGGGAAAAGTTCAGTAGAAGACTAATTTATTACATTTTGACTAAATGTCTTCGCCGATAAAAATTCAAACATATTTTCTTTCATATTCGTTTTTATGGCAACTTAATGACCAACAATGCAAAAGGGAATTACAAACCCACAGACATACATACGCCGTTTCGGTTTTATATATAAGATTAATATCGCACGAGCACTGGTTTAATACGCTTCGTAATTTTTTCGACAGTGAATAATTGCCAGACTATTATGTCATCAACTATTCAATACAGGTAAACTGACATTTAACATTGATTTAGATAGTATGCGACTTAAATGTATTTGGCGGTACTTCCTGTACGTCAAATAATTAGTCAACACGTGTGAAAACTCTTTTCTTTATAAGAGCACCATGTTCTCCTACTCCGTTCCCAAAATTCCTCTTTCTGAGTGTCGGATAGGAGGCTCCTTTTCTATTTACGAGGGAGCCGAATTTAGGTATTCTCAACATATACAGCATTATTTTAACAAGGTATGTATGAAACTTTTTCATACGTATCATCTTCAAAAATAGTTTAAAAAAACTCGTATTAATCCAATGCTATTCCGGGAGTCAATATTTTTTAAATTTGAAAACTAGTCAAAACTTTTTTCCAAAAATAGTTTACTTTTTAATACTTTTGGCAATTACACCATGACTCGGAAAACATTGTTTTCCAAATGAGTCAAACCCTCACTCATTTGTATGAAAATTAAAAGAAAAGATAATAAAATATTGTTAATGTTTGTTATGTTTTGTTCGCAATAAAAACTGCCACTGTACATTAGTGCGGACATAAAAACGTAAATACGAAGGGTCGAGGCTCGGTTTCCGGACCGCGGGGCTTCTTCGTAACCTTCCGGCCGTGGGAGATGTCACGTGACGTCACTTCCTGTCTATCTGCCGCCGTCTCCCTCTGGCCTTCTGGAAACTTCCACCCCCGTGTTTTGGGTTTTTTCCAAGAAAGTGCGATTGCCCTTTTTTCGACGCTCACATAATAATAATAAATAAACTACGGTTATATTTTGTTCCTTGCTTTATCAGGTAACATGATTAATAATATCATAAAGGTGTTTTGTGTAAGTAAGTATGCAAACGTGTCAGTATACCGTGCGTCTTTATCTTCTATGTTTATGAAAAGAATTGTAATCACGAACGTTAAAATAAACGGAATCACGACACTATAATGATCATTGTCTAGCCATGTGATTATTTTACATTGTATTTCCCTTTTTTTTTAGAATTTTATATAAAAAATATTAGGCCTTACAGCTATCGCCAATGCGCAAAATATTTTTAATTGTGAAAGTCATACGAGATGACGTCGTGAACAACTCAACGGTGATATGTAATTTACCCAGCCCAAGATCTGAACTTGCCGGGAATTGAACCCGGGCCCACATGATCGCTAGGACAAAGCTCTTGCCACTAGACCACAGGGACTCACTTATGTCAATTCGAAGATGCCGTGTTGTAAAACCAGTCTAATATCACAAAATTAAAATTCGCTTTATCTATAGACGATGCAAACTATTTACTAAGTGCCAGTTCAAGTTCATTCGTGCACTCGAAATGCCTGAAGATCCTGAAAAGCGAAACTCTTGTCGTTAGCGACAAAACTCATAGAAAAGTACAACTTTCAAGCAATACAATTTTATATTGAAATACCCTCAAGCACCTTCTTCAGTCTAAATCCTTTATTAATGCATTCATTATTTCATACAATCTCGTTCATTGTGTATTGTAACAAATGAAAACTAGAAGTTGAATTTACTTGGTAGAACTCCATTATTACACGGTGAAAAATAGCAATGTATTTTAGTTCCACAAATAGGTAGACCTCAAATGCATTGCTATTTTTTCACCGTGTTACAAAGCATAACATTACATTTGGGTACTCAGATGGCAAAGGGACCATCTGTAGTATAATTTTGATAATATTATATTATAACTTAAGGTATGTACAAAAATGTGTCTTTGCTAATTGGTCATCGAATGCAAAACAACGTTAATTACCATAGTTATCAAAAGGAACCCTTTACAAATGGTCAAAAAAGCCCTAGAATAGGGAGAATGGAAGAAAGGACATTTTTTTTTAATACAAATTATAGAAAAAAATATGACTCACGCACATATTACTATTCATTATGGCAACCTCGTATTTAAATATTTACGACAATTTTCAAAGTGTGGTGGCCTCAAAAAATTACTATGTATTGACTTTTTGCATTGCTATTTTTATTCACATACTATATTTCTTTGTGCAAATAAAACTGAGCCTACGACTACCAAGGATTGCAATATGTACATGTTTGTTTTTTCGACTCTGCGATATTAAAAATTAAAACACCGGATGATAACCATAAATTAATAAATCTTAGATTGTTATACATTAGATTAATTTGAACTGATACGATCTTGTGTTAAATGAGCGACGATGTGTGAAAAATTCACAACTCTGATTTGATCCTAGTACCGTAGTCACGGTAAACGAACACACCACGATATCGCGGTCTATATTTATTATATTAACAATAATTATATTGTTATTCTAAATTATCGCGTTCAATCCTACGATTTTTTTCACTAAATTTATCAGATAAAACCCGGATCTAAGAAGCCATAACAGCCTGTCTCCCCCATTTTTTTATTCACCATTGACACACATCCGCTCCCCTTGTAAATAATATTATTCTACAATAAAAACGTATTATTATCTTCGTCTATCACACATCGCGTCGACAATCTTTTCTCGGCGATTCCTTCCCTCTTCGAGATTCGAATCGAATACCTTCGGCGTAAGTGAGAAGTCGCCGCGACCGCTTCGTGAAAATAATAATACCCGTAATTATTATTAACATTTGCACCGTGTGATCCTTATACGTTTTCCATTTACGAACCTCTTAAAATATTTTGAAATGAAGCAAACATTGAGCAAACTTTGACGAAAAACAAGACTCAAAAAAGTTTATTTTATCAAGTTTTTTTCCAACCTTTCATTCATTTTATACATGTTCAATAAAAAAAAATCAAAGGCTTTTTATGACTCTGACTCCAGCCAAAAACACCACGACTCCGACGACTCCGACTCGTCAACCCTGGAATAAAAAAACGTGGTTGATTGGAAATTAAAATTGTGTCGTCGTTTTTTTTAAATCACCATACGCATTCCCTCAAGTGCATCATGTTTCAATATCTAAGATGATTCAACTTCGCTACGCCAAGAAAGAAAAAAAACAGTATTTTATCTCATAATTGCTTTGGAACCTGTCAAACTTATCACTTCTCTCGAATGTTTTCGGATTTGATGCGGCATAAATAGAACTGGATATTTTTTTAACATTTCTTTCGATATACTCAAATTCATGATCAAAAATTATAAGGGCCAGTATAGAAAAAGATTAATAATATTTTTACACCCAAAATGTAGGGACAAATCCATGACGAATATTCAGTACTTAATTTGCGTTCATTTCTTTGTTTTATAGAAGCTTTTTATTAGGAAGCAACGAAATCGTCAAATAATTAATAGAAGACAATTATTTATATCAGTGTGCGAAAAATTGGCGATATGTTTTTAAAGTCGGTTGAATTTGCCAAAATATCCATCATTTGTTTTCCAAAATTTCCTTTAATAGATATTATTCATTTGTCTAAGAAGTTATTATTTTGACTGTGCTTACGTGATTAATGAAACTGGTATATATTATACGTAATTTCGACTCAATATTGTCTGTCAAAAAGGTGAATGGATTGAAACGAAAACAATTTTTAAATCTATTAGTAGGTATAATGTATTACAATAGAATGGCGTGTGTTTATTCTTTCCAGCATACTGGTGTATTAACCGTGTTTATAATACACTTAATCATATGTCAATTATATCGCATTGTCTCTAGTTTCAAAGCTAACAACAAGATACGATACAAACCCACGGAGTCGAGCATTATTTAGTATCTATTGATATGAAATTACGCCGCTGTATCTTCCCACACTCTGTAATCATTATGTTTATTTTATCGCGGTACCCCCTTCGAAACGGACGACCACTCGGGGGGCACTTGTACCACAGTTTCAAGAGCACTGTTCGTAGAATAATCTGATTCAAAAAGAGAATATTCAATACTTCCATTTCGTTCACTCTCATTACGATCAGTACATCAATTATCAACGCTAAAGAGAGACGAAGCACCTTGGACTGCGTAAAAAGTTGAATCTTCCAAGTTCGCTGTTCCAAAGCTACTGTTGTCCTCTGTTCGTGTATTGGTGCACTCGACACAGCTGACGCCACATACTACAATACTACGCAACCAATACACTGATCGACTCGAACCATCTGTCGCCGAGCGAGAGAGACAGAGTAGCCGCCGGTCTGTATGTGTATTGGTTTTTGATTGTATGTTGCATTACGTATCTCTACCCCTTCTAGAAGAGACACGTAAATTTGATTGTATTCGTAAATGCACGTAGCTCTATTACAACTGTGAACTTTTGCTGTGAACGTCTTTATATGTATTGGGCGAGCTGTGTATTATCGAGTCTGTTCCTTTTTTGAATGCGTATTTAGTCTATGGCTGTGTTGGTGTTCTACGAGGCACGTACGTCGTTTTACATTTACGCCGTTTCAGTCAGTTGCGAGGTGACGTTTGAGGTAGTCGTGTTCTGCTTACGTTAATTTTGTTTTCCGCATACGTTGTTGTTATTTGTTTCGTGAATCCTTCGCGTATACATTGAATTAAGTGACGGCGGATATACCAATTATCGCGTCGCTGGCTGTGTTTGATTTTAGAGGGACATCAACATAGTGCGATACAATTTTGAAAACCAATAAACATTTTGGATATATTTATCGGTTTATTTAACAGTGTTAATCAAAAATTAATCGTGAATTTTGACAGTGCAAATGAAGAACAGTTTTTAGTGTTTATATTTATAGAAATTAATAACTTGTGTTTATAAAAAAATCGTGCGTTTTGATAAATTTAAAAATGGTGCATTCAAATAATTTCGAAGGTCTGTAGGAGCTGGTGGCCACTAGGTTTCCGTGCGAAAATGCCAATACTCCTGGAGATCCGAAATAGGATCCAAGGAATACAGTTTCAAAAGTCGCAGAACCTGGGGAGGCCGTGGTCCCTCAAAGTGTGCAAACCTCACAGCGGACATTGCAAATCGTCACGTCTGAATATATCGAGGAATAATTGCACCGGCAGACCGTCGCCGGTCCACCATCACAGCGCTGAACGGGAACCTATCGGAGATTCCACCTGTTGCCGCCATTGTTTTCCCGCTCGGTATCTCGGCGTGATAACATCCGCTCGTTTTCGAATTCGCGAGTGTCGTTTTAATGGTGTTCAAAATAGTGTGATCTGCCGCAGAAACATCGCGTTTAAAGACAGCCTTCGCCGGTCGTCGAATCCGAGACGCCGGCTTTGAACGCGAGGCCGCATCGCCGAAGGTCGGCAGGTCCAAACCAGACTACGTAAAATATCATAATAACGAATCAACAAGTACTATTTACAAACAGTTCCTCAGTCATATAATAACCGCGCATTTCAAAAATCGCTCGTTTTGTTCTTAATTTGAAAATTTAGTATTATTTAAAAAAATATAGAACTTAAAACATAATCCTGCCAAATGATCATCTGAACCGCTGTTAAACGTTTCGATAGCGTGCGCAATTAACATCATTCGCTCGGTTAATCCTGCGTTAATCTACGATTCGTCATATCGTTTAGATTGCCGAGCAGTCGATAATCTATCTCTGGGCGAATTAAATTTTGGCAGCCCTCAATTATTTCACCGTGCATCGGAGAGTTCGGCACCCGAGGTGAGAGAGATTCGCGAATCTCTTGGCTCCGAGATCGCACGCTACCGGTGCGTGCCTACTTGTCTTCTCTCCGGGCAATCTCCTCGCGGGGATCTGGGTCACGCGCCGTACGGTACCGTTTGACAAAGACGGCTCGCTTGCCTTGCCCTCGGATACTCCGCGGATCTGCGAGCACCTACAAAAAGACGACAGAAACACCACAAAAGAAGTCTTCGCCGATCTCCAACGATTTGTTTATCAATGCAAAAACTGAAGAAGAAAAAACATTGTTAGTAAAGAAGTACTGGAAAGAACGGTTTCATTGTCTGCTCTGTTGGTTTTTTTTGAAGACGTAAAGTGAGAGAACAATCCAAGTCACAGTCCAAAAAGACTCGATTAAATGAACACTCATTTAGCGATCTGCGATATTACCCCGTTTCATTATCGTCTCCGCACCAGTCCAATTCGATCTAATTGAATCGTTCGTTGTATTGTTTTGTTTCGAAAGACTGGAAACTGGAGAGGGAAGGTTCTTTTGAATTACCGCTCTGGAATAGAGTTTTTGCTGTGATATTAATCTGTGATCCCTATAATCATTTCACCCTCTTTGTACCCGCAGAATTTACTACTATATAAACAAAAAAAAACACACACACACACTCTTATGAAAGAAAGATATTTTAAATATAATAAAAAAAAGAACTTATATATCTACAAGAAGGACAGCACGAGCTTTGGTTATAGCTGTCTTTGGAAAGACAAAAATTGACATGATAATATAGTGAGAGAGATGAAATATATTTTGATATAAAAGAAACGTACAAAAAAGTAAAGGAAATAACAGAATATTTACGTCAGGGAACATATTTTTTATACTTGATAATATTAACGACCACGTTTGTAAAACTTCTGGTGTAAAAATAGCACTAACGAACTCACAATGTTATTTCTATAAATATCTGAAACCTACCGATTGCCTTACTAGACTTTTCTCATCTTCCGTCACTGCTATTTCTCTCGGACTGTGAAAATTTCTGATAGTTACGTTGTTATGAAATAAAAACAAAAGTACAAAAAGTTGCCGGAGACCGAAACGCCCTTGCAAACTTCCTAGACGCGCTGCCCCGAGAAGCCGGAGCGAAGTCAGACGAAGAGTTTTCAATTCAACTTAATTTAGTCTCGTTAAAACGATTTTCGGACCGTTGGAAGTTGATTTAAACTTTCGCCAGACGACGAATCCGAAACAAAAGAAACCAGTCGAAAGTTCCAAACTAATTTTAATAGCTTAGCTACGTATCGTCGAGGGCGCTTTATTGTTAGCGTTTACGCAAAAGTACGCGTTAATTCAGATTGGTTACGTACTGTTTTTTTTTTCAATCGTAATTTTGTATAAAAGTGCTACTGGCCGTTTTATGTAAACGGTATTTGAACTATGCGATTACATCGCTCGTCATAAAGAAACGACAGTACAATTTGTGATAAGGTATAAAAATACCGCCAAAATAGTCGGAAAGTTTTCTTATCACCACTTACTTAAATACAGAGATAAAACGAAACGTGGTTTATTCGTATGATGAAAGAAAGAATTTAGAAATACAATAAATATTATCGAAAGTTTGTTAAGTGTTTGTTTTGTGCGTAAAAAGGGTAATTCTAGCACGATGTTTGCTGTAATCCGACTACTGGGGTAGCATACAATGTGAGGAGATAGCGATTCTAGCTTTTAACCTGCGACCCCGTAGTGTCAAGTGACACGTGCTCTCAGTCCGTAATAAAGTATCAGGCGCTCATAAAGATGAAGGAGGAAGAGTGCCGGCTCTGCCAGTACTACTCGCAGAGGCGGTGCACCCACGCGGCGGACTTCAGCATAGCGGGCCTGATGGGAAGCAGGCCCCGTCCGCAGCCCGCCCACCCCAGTCCGGCGCCTTTGCCGGCTAATCTCTGGATGAACAACGACACGCTTCTGCTCTCCGCGTACTTCTTCAAATTAGGTACTGACAAATAATGATTATTATACTATCTAAACATTTACCAATGTCTTTGTTATTTGACTATTGTCTATTCCTTGTCTAAACACACTAGATATATTATTATTATATACACGTGCCAACCCCGTACCCCCTACCCCAAGGCAGGTTTTGGCGGGTAACTGCGATCAACAGAAATCTATTTTAGTTCTCAACGAAGAAATTTACTTTTTAACAAAGTATTAATTAGCACTCCTTTCGATTTATATTGAAAACACAAAACGCCGAAATAAGTCCTTTCAAATAGCCTATCATTTATTGTATTTGAATTATCTTTTTATTCAATTTTAATGTGTTCTCTGTCAATATTTGGTGGAATGGTAAAATATTAAAAAAAAAAAAATTTTGTACTCATTAAATTTATAACTTGATAATGCTCGTGATGAGCGAAACTGGTCCTGATTTAAATCTGGTATGCGTGCCAAATCCATATGCGTAATATAATCACATGATTGCAGTTGTTTTTGTATACAGAAATAAAATCTCAATGATCATCAGAAATCAAAAGCAGATAATACGAAAGCCGACATATATTTATGATATAGAATTTCTATAGATTTTAAACGGAAGGTACTGGATATTAATTTAAAAGCACACTCATACGTCGAATTAAAATATGGTTTGTAATTATAGAAAAGGTAAGAAATTCCTGACGCGCATTTTGATCAATCGAACGTTTTTGTCGCCCACTTCATTACTTACACATAGGCTAAAATATTTATTGTATAATTGCTACGGATAATACCTACGCCGAAAGTTCTGGCTATTTTTGTTTGCCAATCGAATTATTGCCTACCGGGGCGCGTGTGTGTGTAAAAAAAATCTATAAACCCAATCCCAAGAACAAAGGAAATGTCTGAATTAATGTAACAGAAGACGAAATGACTGTAACGATTCGTTAATTTGTAGATGTTGTATTATTATTTCGTCTCGCAGCCATTTCTACAGATGATTCGATTATTCTCCGCCTCAGTTTACGCGAATGGCTTTCCGATGTTTATTGAATCTTTAACGATCGAACTTTTGATTGGAAAGAAATGATGGACGTTTTTCAATTATTTTATATTATCACAGTTCAATTTTCTGTGATGGGTTCTTTTGAATTTTTCAATTTGGAATCGTTTCTAGGCACGTTATATCGACTGTCCCACAAAATTGAGCATCATCTCAAAAATTACATCGTAACAAGAGAATACAACAAATTACGAACATTTAAAACATCAAATTTATATTGATTGAGTAGGCATTTACTTGGTAGAACTCCATTATAATACTATAAGAAAAATAACAATATATTTTAGTTCTACATAAATTATTTTATATATTTGTTGATGAAGCCGTGAGCCGAAATAGCCATCAACAAATATATTAAATAATTTATGTAGAACTAAAATACATTGTTATTTTTCTTACCGTATCAAATTTATAGCTGATTGGCTATGCATTAAAGTACTTAAGTGCATGGTTCAAAATCAGTCACGTGCAGATCTGCTCGGGCCATGAATGTGAGGGGTAAATTCCTTTTCCTAAGTCGATAGCGTTGTGAAAGGCGGCCATGAAACATTGGCTGCGTATACACAACGGGTGGTGGTGGGAAAAACCAACTTGTATTGTATCATATCATCTTTAAAGTGATGCATTTCTGTGAACAGACTTACATCCAATTCTCGTTTGATTAACTTATGTTGTAATTCTCGCAAGGAATTGTTTATGCTTCACATTTAAAGCAGACTATTTCGTGTTTTATTTTTGGGAAACATCAATTGAATTAAAGAAGTTATTTTAAACATATAATATCTATTGATTGATATCGCAGAAGTATAACTACATTATTACAAGTGAAAAATAGCCCTTTTTAATTTTAGATACGTTGCTTAGATATTACTATTATTGATACTCACTTGGCCATTGTTCGAATCTCACATCATTTAAAATATATTTAAGTGTTCCCTATTTATCTTATTTTTTTAAAAATATTTATGCTGGTAATTAGATCATTATACCAATGCAATACTTGTCTACTACAGTCTAATGATAGTTAGTGTTGTTGTGTTTATTGAATTACAATTTTAGATGATTTTTCTAAAAAATCTTTTAACGTGATTATTATAAAGTGAAATATGTACATAGAACTGGGATGTTACTTGTTCTGAGATACATTAGAAAATAATATGCCTTGTCTTGGCTTACTGTATTATCTCTCGACATGATTGTAGTAGGAAGTATCAAGGCGTTATTCCCACCTAGTTAATGCCACAAATATATACTTAGATGCAAGTTAACGTTGCCTAACATCTAATCACTACAAATATGATAATCAGATTTAGATGTTTCCTTTAGCAATTTTCGTTACTACAATTCCAATGGATGCCATCTATAGATGAATGCGGTGAGAAATGATTATCGAGTCTTAAATCCAGTTAGTTCGATGGTTTGATGCAGTCAGCCGTCAGCCGCTCTTCGATAATGGTAGAAATAACTTACCTATCATCAATATTTTTGTATCACTCTTTATTTATAGACTATAGTTTTGTGTTCTTTCATTTTTGACATTAAGTGAATTCAACAATGAATTATTTTGCATTTTAACATTTGCGATCTTTCCCAAATCGCTAAGAATCTCTCAATTTGTGATGTATTCAGTAGTAAATATGAGTGGTGATCAATTTGTAACACAATGAAAAATATCAATGTATTTTAGCTCTACAGAAATTATTTTATATATTGTTACGCCATCGTCAGAACTATACTTTACAGGAGTTCTGACGATGGCGTAAGCCAAAATAACTATCAACAATATATAAAATAATTTCCGTAAAACTAGTGTAGAACAGAAATTATTTTAAATACATATGGTTGATAGGTATTTCAGCTCACGCCATCGTCAGAACTATACTAAACAGGAGTTCTGACGATGGCTCAATCTAAAATAGCTATCAACCATTTATAAAATAATTTCTGTGGAACTAAAGATACATTGTTATTTTTTTACACCGTGCTCTATTGGAGTTCTATCAAGTAAACGTCAATTCAATCAACGAACGAACGATTTACGTTATTTCTTTAGTTGTGCTTTCTAAAAATGTTAGTACAAAGATTAAGTGAAATGATTAATTTATGAAAACCCATTGCCTCCTAAATCATTGATACGCTTCTGAAATGATTTTTGTATTTAAAAATCTTATACATCTCGAGTTGTGACATTTTTTCGTTTTAAAATCTAACATATTAGAATGCTTTCGCTTTCCCAAGACATTCTCATTATAAATATTGATCTCCTGTTAAATAATCATTCACCGAATGCTGGTATAAATTTATTCCACTTAAAATAATTTATTAATTTCGACCCACACTACCCGCATTGTGGGGAAATTTATTGGACGCCCCCTCACATTTAAAGGGTAGATAGAATAAGGGGAGGTCGATTTTTTGTCTGTTTAATTCATCTTGGGAGTATGGCGATGAATAAATAATATCATAAGTGATATCGTTAATTGACAAAAATTGGTAACTGTGTTAATGTATTTGTGCCCGTGTCGGTTATTCGTAAAATATATTGATAACGGTTTCTTTTATCCACAATTACAATTAAAAATAATAAAAGGGTTGCTACTCGAAATTGATTCAGAAATATGTGGTATTTATTCAAACTGACTAATTTAAATAATCAGCGATTCCTTTGAATAGATGGAATATACTTCTTTCTCAATATACCTGCATCTTTTGCCTGACACGGTAAAGACATTTTAATAACGATTTTGTATACTGTTTTAAATAACAATCTACTATAAAACCATCTACGATAAAAAAAACTTTGCAGTAAAAATGAGCGATCACTTGTATCTATTAACATATTTAGGTTTTATTCTTAAATATGTATAGGTATTACGATACAGATATCAGTTTTAGATTCGATTTACGCGATTGTGAATAGCACAGCGTTTTTGACCAACCGGTACCCTAATTACTTAGTTGCTTTTCTCAATGCTCAATACTAGAAAGAAATTTTCTTAAATATAGGATCATGTTTCAATACGTTTATTGATTTCTGTTCGAATGATGTCTCATAGTATAATAATATTCTTAATATTGAAAAGAATATTACTAGGACATAACGGATGGTCAGCTAATCGTTCTCGTAACGTTCCGGCAAAACAACAAAGACATCCAAGTCTCCGAACATAAATCATTAATTCGATTGAGAAATGAAACCACCCGAACTGAGATTCGAGCCTGTGAGCTCCGCAAACTAGGCAAAAGACGTGACACACGACCAAAAATTTAACTAATTACCCATTCCCAGCGCCATTCTGCATCCCTTATCGTCTCCGAAGAACAGAGACTGAGCGACTGAATTAACACTTATTATGATCCACATGGATTCGATATGTTCCAAATTTGAAGTGAACGTGGTTAAAAAAACATGTTACTAAACTAAATACAACACTTAAAATTCTATTACTATATATGAAACGACGTACAATACATAATAATTATAGATAAAAAGTGGTTCGTCTAGCTCGCTATAATATTGCACATACATATGTATGTATGTTGCCTGTGAAGTGTTACAGTATATTGAAGGAGAAAGCAATGCGTAGTTTCTACTGCGCATGCGGGAGTGCGGGCTAATTCGGAGCGAAGAGTAAAATCTGTTTTCAAAGTTTTCACTTTGTTTCGGAGAGTTGGTACAATAAATTGAGTTAGCTGCGGGGAGTACGAACAATATTTGTTTTTGAAATGTTTAATTTATTTATTACAGCCCGGCCATACTTTCTATCCATATTCATGACATCGACCATATCTGTGCAATTTATATGGGTTTAACATCTTATAATAAGAATTAGTTTTATTGTCTTTCGCGACGAGTCCTGAATTCAAATATAAAAAATAAACGATTGTGTCATGTCATTTCTAATTGTTGTATTGTTTGTTTCGGACAGGAAAACAATAGTAAGTCAACAATGATTTTCTGTAACAGGAATTGGGCTAATACATCAATACTAAATGATTAATGCATATGTAACCAAAGCGAAGAATATATTTATTCGCAGAAGTAAATCGCATAATAAAATTTTTGTTTTTTATTGTTTTTTCGCGAAACGTTCTATATTCAAATTTGAAAACAATGAGAACACAATATCAAAAAGGTTAATTGAATACATTCCTTGCGGGAAAACTATCATTATTAAAGAAGGAGATTTTTTTTTTAAAAAATGCATTAATTATCAATTCGGCCCCTTGTCGTATATCGATTTTTGCTGGTTTTCAGTTTTGAATTAGATACATAATATTATGTTATGTTATATATGAGTCATATCAACAGGAGATTTGTAGTAAAATCACATTCGTGTTCATTGCTCCACTAAACCTTACAACAGCACATTAGAAAAAATACGTATCTATTAAACAATAGGTAAAATTGATTAGTTGCTGGTGAAACCTGTTTTTTGGCTCTCCTGAAAAGTATAGAAAATATGAGTTAGGTTAATCTGTCTGCAAGGGTTTGCATTAAGTGTAACATATCCATTGTATTTGTCTTATCTTATAACTAAACAATGGATTTTTTTATACATATATTTAAAACCATGTCTTCCAGTACGGATCATATAGACTCCCAATGGAGCGTATAACAAAAGTATTTTTATACGCGAACTGATTGTTTCTTAGTTGCTCAAATCCACTATTTCGAAGATAGTATGGATAGAATAATATCTAATCGCTCTCTACGCATCGTTTTTAAGATCGGATGAGTGGGAGGTTTTATTACTAAAAAAATATACCATTTCATTCTAGAGTGAAAAGATGATGATCTCCAATTTATATACAAAATTCTTGACACTTGGTTGGTATACTGACACCTTCGTTCCAATAAATAACACTAGCAATTATCACTGAAAACCCATCCACCGAACGGTCCGCTTAGCAGGCCGGCATAAAACCCATTCCCCGCAGACGGTCATTCCGTAATTAATTCACTTGTTTACGATTCGTCGCCGCAAATTTGCACCCCCCACTCTACAGGGGGTGTACAGTTAACCTTTGTCACAACGCAAATTAATTCTCCGCTAAAGATAATGCCCTTTTGAAACCTGTCACGAAATCACTGAAGACAGTGATTAGTGGGTTTGTCTCATTAGTAAGTAAGGTACATGGAAAACTGTATGATGTTTCTCTCATAAGCACCACTGTATGGTAATAGTTCGCCGATACAGCTTGACATTTATGTGGCTCAGTGGTAAGCATGTCACATTTGACAAATTGTTCAGCATAGTTATACAAGTTTTATTTCACCGCTCATAGTGAAAAAAATGATATTTGGATTAAGATATCATTTCATTCGTTTTTTAATCTTAAGGATTGTTTATGGGAGATACACTAATATACCCCAAGACATGTGTGTGAATAATTTGTATTGCATATAATATAAATGCTTCTTTTCTATAAATTATAGACCTGCCACAGTTTAACATTTTGTTTCATTGAATACGCTGATTAAGTATACATACTCCAAAAAGTGGAAATACCTTAAATACCTTAAATGTGGGCTTGTGATGGACTTCTTCTGAACCTTAGAATTATTGAACGATCGTGGAAGTAGTGAAGTAGACCGTTACAAATTTGTCTAGGTATCAAATTCACTCACAGATCATTGATAGTTAATTATAAATCGATGTTACTAACACCGCACCCAATGTGGAGCATATGAATTATAAATGTATTTCTCGTTTATTAGATTTTTTATTAGTTATTGTTGAATTTCGAGCTCACAAAAATATGATGTTGAAAACTGTAGCAAGAATTTCAGTGCCCCCATGTAAAGAGTTAGATATTGGTTAGCTTTCATAATTTCGCGATGGACTTTTTCGGTTTTTTTCGCGGTGCATTTATTATGATCTTACGGTGCACCTGTTAAGAAAAACTGGGATAGAGCTTTGGCAGACACGAAACTGTCCGTACTGGTACTAGAATCCGTGCGTTCCGCAACAGAAGTCGACGACGCTGTCACTCGACTATTGTACACCTAGCAATTACGCTCCTTGCAAAAAACAATCTGCTCGCATTATTTTCTCAATTAGCTGCGCCAAATCACGAGATTCGCTTCGCTGATTTTCTCCCCGATGCACTGTTTGTTGTTGGCCCCTTCGCCGGTATTCGGCGCCGTACTTTTTAATTACCGAAGCGGCGGTTAACAGGTTAACTTGTTTTGCGAGAAAGATTGATCTTTTTGCAGTCCGAGTCCAGTCGGGCCGACCTAAATGAGTTAATTCGTTGTTAAAAAGTTCTTTGAGTGCGCAGGTGCAATGCACACCAATATAATGTTCGATTATCAATACATATGTACCTATTCACCTCTCTACAAATGAGTTGTTTTCTTATATCGTCTGGTTCATACCAATAGTTCGTTTGCCTTTATACCAATAGTTTGTTTTTTTTATAGTATTATCTCCTTGGATCAGTTGAACTGAAAATGCTCTTGATGAACGAAACCGGTCTTGTAATTTAAAAAAAAATAGTGTGAAAAAATACTTATGTATTGACACCGCCTTATGTGGTAGGTCATCAGAACTCTCTCGAACGATCTATTGTTCACCTCAGTCGATGAGTCAGTCGATATCAGAAAATAAATTCATTCTTATAATAATCTATATTGCAATCTATAGCGGTGCAATGTAGAGTTATTTCAATTTCTCTTATCGCTTGACGCCCGACAATGCATGTGCTTCATAAAAAAGTTCGTAAGGCGATAAATATCGGCGGGCGCATGTGTTAACGATTTTTGAAACGGCCATTGTTTTTCTTTCTAAAGTAACCGTTTGTTTTCATACAGGAGTGAGAGATTGGACTGCATTGAGAATGCACGCGCCTAATCCTCTCCCTCAGAATTAAATTCGCGTCAAATTCCTGATATCTTCTTCGCTATCGTAATATTTGTGTGTTGTATAACGTCTGTGTAAATCCTTGACGATTAAATAATGGGTGCGAATGAGCGCACCCACATAAGGCTTTGAGATCGTGTTTTGTTTTAAAGAGTACCATGTTTCTCCTACTCCGTCCCCAAAATCCCTCTTTCTGAGTGTCGGATAGGAGGCTCCTTCTCGATTTACGAGGGGGCCGGAATAAAGGTAGTCTCAATTGGCGCCCAACGTGGGGCACTTGGCCCTAACGTCTAGTGCGTCAATTCTTAATTGTTGCCGACGACTAGGGCTAACGATGTTTGACAACATCGGAACTCACTCCCGCCCACTTCATGCTCTGAGGTCTCAAAGCGTCTAGGTTCGTATAACCTAGTGGCGCCCAGTGAATAGTAATAATTTTGTGTTTTATAAATAATTACGTAAATAATTTCGAGTGTTCCGAAAAAAATAATATCTGTGCATCGTGCGGATAACGCGAAAGATCGCGAGTGCTCCGCGGGGCATCATTAATTACGAGTTAATAGTTGTCAATTAATAATATTTGTGTTTTGTTGAGACATGAGTATGTCGCAGAATTAATAAAATAATGTCTTTTTTTTTAATAATGCGAATTCTCGCACGTGCTTCATGGATAAGCGATTGTAATAATAGCAGTATTTTGTGTGTTTACTTAAAACGTGTAATAATTAATAATAAATTTGTTTGTGTTGTTCGTAAACAACGTTGTCAAGGGTGCCGCCCACCAAACGCGCAGCTAAAATAAATTGATGCGATATCTACCGAATGCCAAGGGTAGTCAGCCACGTAGGTGACGAGGAGTGTACCAGGATGTGAGAGAGCACAATAGCATGGGGTTAAGCCATGCAGGACGATACAGCAACCTGGATGACTCACGAAGACGACTGGGGAGACGGCGTCTCCACCATACCGGTATGGCCGGAAGACAGTTGTCATCCGTGCCTACCGAGATGACCCAAGAGTGGGCATAATGGAGCCAAGGACCGAGGTGACCAGCAGCCGCCTTCGAACCTGGAGTAGTGACGGCGAGACGTAGTGATCTACGTCCATCAGTGCCGGGCCTACTTCACCCTAGATCGCGTGAGCGTGCGTGGCGACCAGAGGTGCCGTGGCACCAGCATTTGGAATCCAGTCGTCCAGTCAGGGTCGTATCTCCTGCATGAGACCTAGCTTGCCACCACAGACCTTCACCGAAACCTCGCCAGCCAAAGGCGACACTCGCGTATTAGCTTTGTATCGCGACTTATTGCAGACCTCCGTGACATGATTGAAACAGCAAAAGAAACCGACGCGACGAAAATCGACACTCGATATCGCCGCGTTCATGACGTTGTGTTATCGCGCAAGATAAGGTGACGCCTGCGCCGACCGAAACTAACGCACCTATTGTTCTTTTTAACGACGCCGCTGTGTCGCTTATATGCTTTGTTTTATTCATGTGATTTTTTTTAAATGTGTGTTTTTATTTACGAAAATACTTTAATATGTTTTCAAATCTAACTTCTTTTGATTCTTAATCAGGATTTGGAAATTTGATCATTAATGTATGTTTTCCTTTGATTTATAACTTGGTTTACGATTTTTTTGCTTTGATTTATGTTTTTACTTGTGATTTAGGCATTTAACTTGAGTAATGTTATACTCAAACTATGCTTTGAAATTGGATGTATCCTTTCAACTTGATGTACCACGGTCCTTCAGACAGTAGTTGTGACTTGTATAAAAAAATCTTTTTTTTTGGTATATTTTGTAATTTTTTTTTTGCTTGCGAAACCATTGATTGAGGAAGACGTCCGAGATAGTTGCTGATTATCAGAAGTAGGGGATTTGACACCGCCTTATGTGGTAGGTCATCAGAACTCTCTCGAACGATCTATTGTTCACCTCAGTCGATGAGTCAGTCGATATCAGAAAATAAATTCATTCTTATAATAATCTATATTGCAATCTATAGCGGTGCAATGTAGAGTTATTTCAATTTCTCTTATCGCTTGACGCCCGACAATGCATGTGCTTCATAAAAAAGTTCGTAAGGCGATAAATATCGGCGGGCGCATGTGTTAACGATTTTTGAAACGGCCATTGTTTTTCTTTCTAAAGTAACCGTTTGTTTTCATACAGGAGTGAGAGATTGGACTGCATTGAGAATGCACGCGCCTAATCCTCTCCCTCAGAATTAAATTCGCGTCAAATTCCTGATATCTTCTTCGCTATCGTAATATTTGTGTGTTGTATAACGTCTGTGTAAATCCTTGACGATTAAATAATGGGTGCGAATGAGCGCACCCACATAAGGCTTTGAGATCGTGTTTTGTTTTAAAGAGTACCATGTTTCTCCTACTCCGTCCCCAAAATCCCTCTTTCTGAGTGTCGGATAGGAGGCTCCTTCTCGATTTACGAGGGGGCCGGAATAAAGGTCTTCTCAGTATATATCAATAAAATTTTGAAAGACTTACCAAAATATTGTGATGTTGGGCTTCTTCTGTGCTTGATATAGCTTTCAATATAAAATGACATGGTTTTGGCGGGAAGAACTTATCTACAGGGCTGTGGAGTCTTTAAAAAAAATTACGACTCCGACTCCAGCATTTACCAAAAATACGACTCCGACTCCTAAATTGACCAAAAACACGACTTCGACTCCGACTAAAAAATGTTTAATTTTGTCACGTTTTTTTCCTACCTTTCCTGTTTATGCGCATTCAATACAAATTTGCCAAATTTGACATTATATGCGAAAATAAAACTCCTAGTACGACTCCGGCCAAAACGCCGCGACGACTCCGACTCCGGCCAAAAAACCCTGACTCCACAACTCGCTGGCAGCCTTGCCCTAGATTTGTCGAATATTATCTTATATATAAAACCGAAACGGGGGATGTATGTCTGTAATTCCCTTTTGTGTGTGTAGAGACTCCAATTACTCGAGTATCGAGTAGAACATATATAAAACCGAAACGGCGTATGTATGTCTGTGGGTCTGTAATTCCCTTTTGCATTGTTGGTTCTTTAAGTTGCCATAAAAACGAATATGAAAGAAAATATGTTTGATTTTTTTATCGGCGAAGACATTTAGTCAAAATGTAATAAATTAGTCTTCTACTGTACTTTTCCCGGCTTTTATTAATATAATTATGTTTTTATTTACGTGAAGGTATTTTTTTACATTTCTTTGACAGCAAATTAGATTTTTTCCTTGAATTTGCACATTTTAATGGGTGAGAATGGGGCTGTCAATATATGAAAGGGGCTGTGAAATGTCAATGCCAGTCTGAAATAATAATTTTAATTGACCTAGACTTGAATTTTGAAAAAAGTTGTTTCAACTTGGCCCGTCTGAATTTACGCGCCGAGCTGAACATAACCCCAAACTGGTCCGAGCGAAGCCGGGTTCGAATACTAGTAATACATAAAGAATACCTATTTTTAACTGACATATTTTGAAAATTCTAGCTATAAGTTAAATGCACGACACGAATATTTGGTAAAAAAAAGTTTACCCATTTTCTCATTTATAATATAGACTGCCACGGCCACCGAAACTTCAGCATTCTCATTTCCTTTAAACGGCCACTTTTCCACAGAGCTTATGAGTGCTAAAATCTGATGAAAATATTGATTCAACAGTGAATATTAGTAAATCGATTCCATACATAATTTATATGTACGTACGTATAATTTATTTCTAGGCTTGATGAATTTACTTCGCCATATTTGTGCATTCAATTAGAAACACGACGGGGTATGCTCTCCATAAGAAAAATACAAATAATGTTGGTTGGACATTAGAAACTCAATCTTTTCGGTATTTTAAACAGTTATTTTTGGTTGAATAATCTTCAATATAAAATTGTGAATATATCACCCAAACTTGAATATGAAAAAATCTGTGTGGCGATTTTTTTTTTGAAATTTTTTCTCTCTGTTTTTATGACTATAATGTTTTCATCTTGTTTTTAATTAATTAATGATTAATATTATGTATTTACATGTATGTATATATATAAATACATACACGTATTTATATTTGTCAAATACATGGCGCATTGGCATCAGCTGTAATGCCATGATTTGCTTTTTCTTAAATAAATAAATAAATAAATAATGACACCCCCTATTCTCGAGAACAACAAGTAGGTTAGGTGTACACTCCCCTCGCATAGGCTTTACTTTGACAATCTTTCGGGTCGATAAGGCGTCCCGACGTCAGTCTCGTTGGTGACTTTACTCCGAGAGGAGCGTCGTTGTGCTTATTTGATGAATGATTATTGCGTATGAAACAACCCTAGTTAATAAAGTTGTTTTGATCATTAAGAACCTAATTTATATTATGTACACACATTAAAAATAATATGTATAATTAAAAGACTGAAAGAAAGAAAGAATCTACATAATTAAAACGTTTGAAATATTACACTATTTTTTAAAATTATCTTCTTCTAATGATTCCGTTAATGAATAAAATTTAATTTTCAAATTATACTGCTGAATAAATCATAGATTAAAATAATTCATGATTTTGACTGAAAGTGTTTGATGGAATTTTAATAACAAATTTGAATTTTGTACTTTTCCATGAACTTTGTCGTTAACGACCCGGGTTTCGCTTTTCGGCATCTTCATGCATTTCAAGTGCACGAATGAACAGTTCAAGTTAATTAGATGCAGCGTGCTTCTTAACAAATTGGATCATCAATCGAATTAAAAGATCACAATAATGCTATGTTTTTATTAATCGAAAAAGATTCTACAAACCTAGTTTACCGTTTTTTTTAATTGAAGATGCAATATTATAGCTAACTAGACTTTGTAATAATATAATAGTCGATTGATTGATTGTCTTCTAATAAGTACACTACGTGCTAGTTCAAGTTTATTCTTACACTATAAATGCCTGACGATGCCGAAAAATGAAACCCAGGTCGTTAGCGTCAAAACTCACGGAAAAGTACAAAATGCAAACGATTAAAAATTGATTAAAATGTTGGTTTAAGGTACTATTATACTTTTTCCTCGTATACCGTCAAATCAATGACCTGTGCATCATCATTATTTAAGTGTTTTTTTTTCAATCCAGATCCGCCTTTATGTTTTCAATGTTTGATTGATGCATAATTAAACCAATTACATTTTTTAATGTGCTGCGTTAATGTGAATCGCTCGAGTCAGAAATAAGCAATAAATTATAATGGCTTTATTCAAGGTTTATTCCACTAAAATGGTATGAACACGCCGTAAGTATTTGCTCTTTCAGATAGATGGCTTATAATTTAATCGCATCGCTATTCCACGTAAACTTATCGGCGGGCATTGAGAGAGCCAATTAACGCACCTGGTTTAACCTGCGCATTCTCGTCCGAATCGAATCGGATCGACCGAGTCGTCAGCAAATAAGCAGCCATGCATACCTAACGCAGTCGGCTCACTCACTTACTTACTGACGTCTGCTTCATTGCACCTAAACTACTGCCGCCTACGACAAGTCGTCTACTTTATCTATGAGTTTTCTATCAAATTTCAGACAAAGATATCCATAATAATACGGCGAAAAAAATAACAATGTATTTTAATTCTACAAAAATTAAATTAAATTTAAAAAATTCTGTAGAATTAAAATGCATTGTTATTTTTTTTCATCGTATTATAATGGAGTTCTACCGAGTAAATGCCAACTTTATCAATAAAGATATCCATGATATCTGTTTGTTTAAAAATGCTATGATCGAACACAGTGATGCGCAACCTGTGTCTAGCAATGAAATTTCATGCGGCCCAATATAACAAATATCAAACACCTTTTTACGGACGATAGAAGAACAATATAAAATAATCTAAAATTATCGATAATTTCATCACATTTCACCCATGCGGCCCTCGAACTATCTGAGAATTGATTGTCTGGCCCTTCCCTAAAAAAGATTGTGCATAACTGATCTAACTTAAAGACGGAACACCATTTATCGAATTCATATTTTTACTGGTATAGTGTTTCATTTCGTCGGGTCTGCTGTCGAGTGGCAACGTCGTTGGTTGCGCACGGATTCGAATCGCAGTACATTTTTCAATCTAATTTTTGATGTTTGTTCAATACCAAAGCAGCATTTTCGAAAAGGACGAATATGAATATTTCGGTACGGCTGCCGGTCAAACGATTGTTACAGGGCGGATATTGCATCAGTGGACTGAATTTTTTTCAGTACATATACATAAATCATAACAAAGACGAATTGAAAATAGTATCGTGGTTGAAAAATGTCTATATGTTAGATTTTATCAATTACTTGATCATTTTTACTATAAACCTTAATCATAAAATACCAGTATTAATATATTCGTCCGGTATTGCAATCCCTGCGACCGATTGAATGACTTGACTTGTCTGAGATTACACGCATGAGCGGCTCACTCCAATACAGCCGATATCACCTGTCCTAATCAAAACTGATTGATGCCCGTTTGAGAGTGGTCACAATCCATAACAATATTATACCTAATCCACACCAGTGCAATTTAACAGTGCGCATTATGTGCACCGTTATTCTGCAGAACTAGATGCACCTGTGTAATATTACATATGTATACTATATCGTCGTTGACATTGTCAAATTGCATATCTGCAAAATGAAAAATGTTCATTGACGTATAAAGACAGTTTCAAAAAATGCCTTGTCGTCATTATACAAAAGAAAAGCACGCAGTTAATGTATATTACTTTTACCGTAATTTTTGTCAGTTATGTGTGTGAAGTTGGCGTAAGGAAATATGTTGCAGCTCCACTCCCTACTCTCTTCTAAAAAGAGAAGCTTAGCAAGTGAGAATCCAGCAGTTCTCGTAGGAAAAAAATCATGTTGAAATAAACTCCGCGAGGAGTCCATATGCTCCAGTTTGGAGAACACAAAGAAGTCGACGATGCATATTTCGCAGATATTATTTTTTATATAGAAACGACGATATAATATATCGTCGACTTCTCTGTGTTAGTTTTTTTTACAATGTCCGCTCCAAACTGGAGCATATGGACTCCTCACGGAGTTTATTTCAAGATGATTTTTTTCCTACGAGAACTGCTGGATTCTCACTATCGGCATTATCTCGTTATTATCGGCTCAAGAAAGACTAACGAAAAACAAAGAACAAGTTATGCTGTTTATGTTCTTTTTCCTCGCCGCAAACTTTACTTTACCTCATTCAAACTTTAATGGTAAGCTAGATACTAATTTGGCAAGTGCAGTTTACATATTTTTGATAGAACGTGCATTAATTATGTTGTTAACCATCGGAAAACTGCAATACTGAAACATGACGAGGGCTACGTCCTTATGCCTTTCCACATTCAATATATACATACATATATGTATGTATTTACCACGTCTTTTCCTTCCGATCATGCTCCGAATTAACATGTCCGTGTTATTTACGATGTACTTATAACGCGGCATTCGGGCGAGTACGATGTATGTTTAACAGAATTTCGATAATCCGTTTATCCCAGTGCACTAAAATCCGTTATCTTAACCTGTTTTACGCTCTGCTATACACAGGTATAGTATATGTAAGGTTTTGTATTCAGTGTGATTTTTTTGTTTGGTAAAACTGAAAGAGTATATTCTCTTATTTTATTCTAAAACAATTTTACTTATAGTGAATGGAAAATTTGGCAGAGAGACGTTGACTAATGTATTCTCTACATTTCAGGAGAGCTAAAAGACAGGTTTCACCAGTAATCAATTTGACCTATTTTTTATTACACATTTTTTTTTCATTACCTTACCATGCGATGATTTGGATTTCTGATCTATTTGTTAAATATAAAATAGTTATTTATTCTATTATGAGCTATGAAAATGATAGTGATTTTAATACGTATTAAAATATATCCGTATCCCCTTCTCCTATTAATGTCACTTTAGCACAGTGATCGCCAAACGATCGGTCGCGAGCTACCGGTAGCTCGCGATGGCATTTTCAGTAGCTCGAGTAGGATATTGTACCATATTTATAAATTTGTCAAATTTTCTCAATCGTTTGAGCGTAACAACAGCAGCCTTGAAAATTTTTAACCAAATGCATCATTATCAACATTTATAATTTAAATATCTCAAAAAGTGTTTCTAACTAATGTATGTAGGTAAAATAAATGACGATGTGATGTGTGATGATTCCTGACCACTTGGGTAAATTGAAATTCTGCATTGAAATTAACGGCATAAAAATAGTTTTTGTGCCTTTTTTCAAAAATGCTTACTGGAAGAAAAGTTACTTTGCTTCCAAACCCCTCATATATACATAAGTAGCTCATCAGACAATAATTTCTGTAAGTAGCTCCTTATTGAGCTTGGAGACCACTCCTTTAGCACATAACGTAACATATTATTTTATATCAAGTGGCATTATAACTCAAAACCTTCAAAAATCGGGATACGTTTTATTTAACCTTAGGGGCCGAATTATTACAGCTGTACACGATACTACAAAAATATCTCTAATAATATTTATGCTAGTAAATTACAAATAAATAAATTCATGAATATATAGAGTAGGGAGTGGAATGGCCGTGTGAACACGATTGTTGTCTAATTTTTTAAGGACGTTTCAAACAGATTATCCTTGCGAAATAATTTGTATGATTCTTTTTTAGTTATATACATAATGTAAAATTTACAATTCGCGCTCGCACCATCATTAAAACATTATATTCAATGCTGAGTAGTTTATAACATAATTGGATATTAGAAAGAAATACGATTGACAGCATAATGGCCGTAGAAAAAGGTGCGCTGTTGGTATTTCTCGGATGCCTTCCATAATGTCGATCTGCCACGTACGGCATGATTAATCGTTAGCGTAATTACTCACCTAACCGTGGATGTACGGATCTTTTCTCGTATAATGTAATGAATAATGATAATTATTAACGACCGATATAATATATAAACTGTGTGGTTGTCTTGGCGATCGTCTTGTGTGGCGCCAGCTTAAATTAATGAAATATTATTCATTAAATTTTTTTTTTTTTTAGTACTTATTCCACATTAAATTTATAACCTAACGACGTGAACCACTGCACTACGGACCGTGTCGGACCGCCCGGGTTCGATCCCCGGTACAAGCAGATTTTTTCAGTCGATAAATCGATTCTTCTCAGAGGCAATGGGTGTTTGTTTTGTTAAAAATCCCTTCTCACCTTTCCGATTCCAAAGAGCGACGCATGACAGCGATTAGCTTACCACTAGTACCTCCTCGTATCCTTTCCAAGCCTATTCTCTTCGGTAAAGAGAGGTTGAGGGAAAAACACGTTGAGATAAACTCAGTGAGTAGTCCATATGCTCCAAGTTGGGAGTGGAAATGGTTAAAAAAAAATATTAGATCAGGATAATTTAGAGATAATTTCCGTCAAACAAACTTACTTTAATCGTTTTAAAAATGCTTCTTGAAATGTTTCTTAGCAAATTCCATATGAATTGTTTGCTTTGCGCTTCATTTTGCCTAAAAGAATGACACTAGTTAATGGTAAAACTTGTATCAATTGAGGTCGCCAAACCATGGTCAGACCACTTTACCACGCCGACTTTCCAGCGAGGCTTTGAATATTGAAAATATATAAATAAGAATATTGTCATTCTACTTATCTCTTTGAAGGGCGACGTTGCTGATGTATAAATTTGATTAAATCACGTTTTTCCGCCCCTCTTTTTCTATTTATAGATGCGTAGGACCTTCGCGAAATTTTATTTTAAATGTTCATGCCCCCTAATGACCTTTAAAAATATCGTCACCCAATCTCGCAAAAAATATAAATAGCGTATTTCTATTTTTTCATATTACCGCTCAATTAATAGTAAAAAAAAACCATGGATCATTTTAAGGTGTCAACTGTCATTTCTTGATGGAAATGCATTGCATTTGAATGAATAAAGATTTTTTTAGTACTAATCCACATATAGATCGAAAGTAGTCTTGATCGAAATGCAATGTGTTCGACCCCTAAGGATAACAGGAACGGATACCGACTTTTGCCGATTTTCAGTTATAAATGCCATGAGAGGCAAAATAATATTTTACGTTGTGTCAAAAAGAAACATCAGTAGGAAAAGTGGTTGCGAAGATATTTTAATACGTAAAAAAATCACTTTTTTGCTGTATCTCCACTTATCTCAATAACAACACGTAATAGTAAATAACTATTGTTTATTTAACTAGCAAATCAGAAAGCCGAAGCATCGCCTTCAGAGATAATGAAAAAATTCGAAAGAAGAATTTGTTACAAAAATAGGTAACATTGATTTCTAGTGAAACCTGTTTTTTGGCTCTCCTGAAAAGTGCCTGCTTCTAAGGTCCGAATTGACATTTAACACTTTAATGTACCACGAATAACTCCATATACAAGAATTTTACCCTTTTTTACCTTGCAAATACGTCGATCATTGTGTTTATGTACTGTCTGTACACGATCCTTTGTTTGTGTTTCGTTTTACCAATCATTAATTAAAAGAGTTACGCAAACAGGGTGTGCATAAGACAGCGCTCTCTTGAGTCCTCACGTTTTAAATGATTATATCGTAAATCTTTTCCGCCAGTAGATTATCTGGTCCAACTCAATCACATTAAAATTAGACCTTACGATGTACGCAGTGGCGTAGATATGATTCTACTGCCGAAATTGCTCAGCTAGAAAAAGTTTATTCGGCAAAACCATGTTCGTCTACGCGTGAAAGTAGACTTCTTTGTCGCCTTTTTTAAAGATAAGATCATTTATAAATTTCTTAATCTTTAATCTCAAGAAAATTCTTTTCGTAAATTTGATTTTTTTTCTAACAAATGTCTTGCTGGAATTTAACATACATAACTTTGAAATAAAAAAAACTTTGAATAGTTTCGACTGAAACTGTATAGAAACCCATTGTAATATAAAATTAAATTGTAATTTTTTTTAAATATATCGTTTAACAAATATTGACACGTGTTTCGCATCTTTGAAAAAAATCCTTAGTCTTTCTTTCGTTAGATTACTTCAATGAGTAAAGTAACCTTACGACTTACGCTAGTAAGATGCTTCTGTAAGAGGTGAATCACGTATTACTATTAGTTACACAATACGTGGAATAATAGAGGTATCAATACATTTTTATATTTACCTGTATTTTTTACTCTAAACTGGTTACATTTTTCATTGACTAAGAAAACAATTGTTTGAAGTAATCAGATATGCTTATAGATACCTAAATAATTTTTTCTTTTCCAAAACTAATAAAACATAAAAATAATTCTATGTTTCTAATGAAAACAATAACTTCGTTTCCAAATAAGTTTTTTATGGTAAAATCATGTTAGTTTTTGTCTTAATATCTTACTCATGTTTATTCTTATCTTACTTTCGACGAAATGTTGTATTAATTCGAGCGTCTTGAACTAGCTAGCATTCTTATTTTCCCACGCCCCTGGATGTGTTTTTTCCTTGCCTGAATTAATAGCTAGTTGAGATTGATCCTGTTAGCCCGCTTTCATCCCCTATTTCACGAGTCTTTTTCCGCTTCTGCTGCTAAGTTTATGCTCCGGCCTAATAAAATTTATACTGCCAAAACTTTTACGGTCGAGTCCCGTTTAATGAAGTCGTGCGGTGGCCTAGGCACCCGAAATACCCTCCACAAGGTCACCCACACGTTAAAAGGTTGGCCTATCTCTGCCAGTGGCATTCTTCAAGGCAAATTTACCACAGAAAAGTATGCCAACACTGTCACCTATGAAATTAAAAAAATCAAACAATCAATTAACATATTACTTCAATAACGACTTATGCGAAGGTTACATCACCTATAGGTGTTTTTATTTTTATTCAAATTGAATTTAAATGAGCATTAATTCTTGCCGTCTCAACTGTACAATAAAATTAAATGAGTAATCAAATTGCTTCATTTTCGGTTTAAATATCCCGTGTACAACATACATATAATGAGCTTTAAATGAATACAAATCAAAAATATCTGAGTTAAACACACGTTTTGTGTAATAAATAGTGACACGCGTTTCACCTTTTTAAAAAACATTATCAGACTTACCATCGCACGTGGAATTAACTAAGATAGTTTTAATTTATATTCATTTAAAGTTATTTTTAATATTAAACTTAAATAAACTTCCAAAAAGACACAGATGAATCCATCGAAAGCTTCAGATTACCTGTTGGTTCTAACCCTCAGCAAAATATACGCTGCGAAAGTATAATCAACTGTTGTCTCTTTCTCACCTTATTGTAGCATCATCAATTCATCCAAAAAGTACATAAATTCTTTTCGTTGTCGAAAACAATCGCGAATTAAATAAATAAAAAATAAATCTATTACCGGCGATCATAAATGTCGATTCAATCAAAACACGAATTCTTGTTTTTCTGAAATAAACTGATGCATGGTAATTTTTGTGCAATCGTATTGTCAAATATATTGAGCTGATTAGTTTGTTTCCGGTCGGAGTCGAAATTTGAATGTTACAAATAGTACCGAAAGGAAAATTGATGACGGTGTTGAAATGGATACGTAATAAATCAAGATCAGGTCTTGTTACATTGCTTTATATTCACAATGAATTAAAAAAACTAGATGTAAATACAATATTAGTTAATTTTAAATCATTTCGTATTCGTTCGATGGATTCAGCAGTAACTTTGTGAACATTCGTATTAATATACAATTTAAAATAACTTAATAATTTTTAATAATATTTTTTTAAGATAACCTAAGAAGTTTTAAAATACAATTTAAAATAACTAGGATTATTCCACGTATTGTGTTACTGTTCGTGGCACGTGCTTTCGCCTCTTTCATCTTAACCTTTTAAAATCGATGCAACTCATTAGTTAATAATTTTGTGATGTTGACGTCATTAGTAGAAGTTTTATTGTTGGTTTGATCTATGCCCCATTTCTTTTATAATTTATCATGTGAGAATATTAGAATCACTCTTACTATATTACTTTAGCAATCTTTGAAATACCTAAATCTGAAAATGCCTCTGAGAAATACGTGATACAATCAAAGTTATTTTAAATTTTATATCATTTCGTATTCATTTAAAAGATTTGAGTGCTAATTATGCAGCGTATATCTCAAAAAACAAATCTGCGACACCACTGAATATCGTTAAAATCTCTCATTATTAACTCCGTCTGAGGTTTTCTCTGTGTACCGTACTTATCAGCCGTCGAAATTTCTCTATCCGACGAGGTGAAGGATTACTTAGCTCTTCAAAAACGAATGTTTTATAATGCCGAGCTACTTTATTTTGTTTGTGCGGCGGTTTCAGTAGTTGTTACGCTTTGCCATTAACTGAAACTTTGGATTAAAACAAAGAGACGTTCGGACATTTTCGGCTAAAAGCTACTCATTTCGGATTCCACTAACGTCTGCCCGCAACTACATGCATTGATATTTATAACCCAGGATTGGTTTTAATGGTCAAATTTATCACTGAGATTTATTATTATCATTTCATACCACATGCATTGAAAGTGGGTATTTACGCACTCAAATAGTATAAAGTATTAGCTCAATGTATTCTTAATGTTTCGTTTACTATCAACAAAAGTGGAGCTTACAATTAACACTATAGTTCGTATGTATTTATTGAAATATTTATAGTATTTATTGTAATCCGTTCAATGCAGAAGAACTGGAATAACACTACATGATATATAGTAAGCATAAATGTAAATAGCGTCTTAAATAAAAACGCAACGATGTACTTACGTTAATGACCAACAAAAGTGATGGTAAAAAATTACGGTACTGTTTGCATGTATTTCTTTAAATATTGACATTATTCATAGTAAACCGTCCAATGCAGAAGAACTCGGTCTCATAATACATTATATATACTATATAGTAAGCATACATGTAAATAGCGTCAAAAATAAAAAGGCCATAATGTATCTGAATCCTTCCGTCTCTTCTGTTAACCTGATAAATTCCGTTGCCCTGGAAGGTCGCTGTTGACCATACATAGGATCTATTCAGTGGAGATACGAGACTCCGGGATGGCCTGAGATAAAGCTTGAAGGAGGTTGAAGGTTGACACAGAATCTTGGTTGGACCCGTGTGGCTTCCATATGCTCCGAATATGGAGCAGATAAGGAAACAATGTAATCTTGTAAAATTTTACTGATAAAAAATAATAGTTTTAATATTTTTGAATGCAAACACTATTTAATTTCTTTCTCGTTGAGAGCTTTTTTTGTATTTGTGTGTATGGTAAAATATTAAGATTTACATATACAGAATCATTTCAGAATTTTATCATTTCTTTTCATTAGAAGTTATACGAAAATAGTTGAAATATTAATTATTTGAGGATGATTAATTATTTAATAATTATAATTGAGTGCCATGTTACTCATTTTAGGTATAATTACAACTTTGTTCTAAATTTTGTAATTATCCTTACGATACTTAAGAATAATTACATCGTAAACTAAGCCTTAACATTTATCTTACCTTTTACGTTTTTACAGAAAACACCTGCTTTTTTACATTTGAGAAATTTCAAATACACTAAAAAAACGCGTCAATATTGAGCTCTGCGGTTATTTAGTTTCAAGTCAAAAAAAGACAGACAGACAACGTTTTATGCTAAGGGATTGAGTGTGATCTATTGCTTGGTTTAACTTCATACTTTTTTTTTATTTACTCTTATTATATATGTATATCATTGCTACTTTGAGACAGTTGCGAATAGAAATTCAACATATTTATGTGTCTGGAAATTGTTCGTTAAGGGGCTATCTCAATTTAAATAAATAAGCAAAATTTATATACTACTCACACATATTTTATATTATGTAAAGATCCGGACCAGTTTTGCTCATCGCGAGAATCTCCTCACCAAAACCAGACATTTTTAAAGTAGCCCTTTTTATTTTTCCTTAACATAAAATCGAGGGGATTGAGATATCCATAGTTCTGAGTTCAAATCCGAGGAACATTCTTTACTGGACACACGGTGGTTTTGTTGCAAAACATTTTTAGCTTGGCCGGTTAGTGGATAGCCAACATGCGAAAAAGACAGCTTAAGGCATTCTGGTCTAGGATTCTGAAAAAGCCGTTTTTTTTTTATTGCATATTTTCAATTTTTAAATCTTTGAAAATAGGTTCTTACAAGATTTTGGTGTAAATTGTAATTATAGATAGAGATATAGCTACTTTAGTGGCGTAGAATCTAACCAATCGGGCGGTTTTTAACTTTGCCCGAAACTTTAAACACGTTTTTCTCGGAATTATTTTTCAGTTGTTTTCAAATATATTTGCCTTGATATCTCAAGTTCTTCATATCCGATTTAAATGAAATTTAATGTGAATTTTCTTTATACATTCCTTTATGGTATATACTAGGATTATAAAAATTCGGAAAATCAAAAAAACCGGGAAAAAAAGTTTTGTTTTTTCAAACCTCGGCCATTTTGCAAAAAAAAATACCAGAATTGCATCTTTACTCATTATGCAAATAACTTTTTTTTTATTTCATGTGACTATAAAAGTTGGGATCGTGGCAACTATGGAGCGTCATTTTTTTGAGACCCCCTACCTTACCAGCCTGTAACTTTTTTGGTTATTAGTTTGGTTTGAAATTTTTTTTGTATATTCTTAAAATATTAATAATAATCTGGTAAAAAATGGACTTTAAATTGATATTACTTTTTTTTCTATAGCACTTGCAAAAACACCAAAAATTTCACCTTCTAGACTAGACCGAAGTACTGCCTTAAAGCAAGGTCTTGGACACATTTTATGGTAGAGCTTTTTAACAATGGGGAAAGAGGGAACTGCGCGAGTCGGTCCAACCGTAGATTGGACCGATCGGTCACGCGACTTGGTGGATTATAAAACAAATTACCAAAATTTCATGAAATGAGCTCGTAAAAACTTTTTTCTATCTTGACTTGAAGTTTTCTGTTGCTTTCCGATCACTTGAACATATTATTTTAATTAAGTATTTTAACTGATGGTGCTCAATTTCAAATTCATTCGTGCATTTGAAATGCGTGCTAAAAGGCGAAACCCGGGTCGTTGGCACCAAACATCCTTAATTCCTCTAGATTTTTATAAAGATGATTTTCTGCACAATTAAGTGCACGCCACCAAAGCTTAAAAATTTGCTCCTGATACACTCATGATGGTAAAGTATTGTTAGGTGGAGGAAGGCAAATAATTCGCACACAACCCAAAAAAAATGCATTTTTATTTCCAACTGACATCAAATTATTATAAGAAACACATGATATCAGTTTTGCGTATGGTATGGCCGAAGTAAATCGTTTAATATTACTTACAACGACTTAATTTTCTGAATAACCGGTTCCGATATGCTTATAAAAGCCTCTAGTAGCGTAGCCCGAACACACACAAAACACAACTTTATCCAATCCAACTTAACCCGCACTCTACTGCTTGATGGCGGTATAATATTTTTACGCTCATGACAATTTAATTCGCGTAACGTGTATTCATTTGATATTTTTTGCTTTTGATATCGGTTATTTGCTTGAATATGATTTTAATATATATTTCTCTTATTTGTTTCAGGTAAGGAATACTTTCAACGACACAAGATTCGCTTACAGTTTGTTTTACACATATCTGAATGTAAGTAAATTACTAGTATACGTATCGTATCATCTATTTAATCTTTCCATAATAGAAATACTTTGATAAATGAATTCTTAATAGGTAAATCAGGAGCTAATTTTCAAAAGCGGACAATCCCAAAATATTTTTTTTCAACTGCCAGTTTTAGATTAAACTTTTGAGACCTTTTTATTCACATAGAAATGTTTGAATTGTTGCACATTATCCGTAATTCCTTAATTTAAAACATACATATTTATGAGGAAAAATTAAAGAAAATATCTCACATTTTCAGTTTTTCAACAAATGGATTTGTCCACGTTTGAAAACTACCTCCTGAAATATGGATTTAAGATATACATACGTATTAGTTCAATAATTTGTCATAATAGTCTGCGATCGAGTGTCATCGTCGTTACTCCTCGGTTGCGGAGCTCTTGGGCTTGAATCCCATCCCGGGCAGTTTAATTATTTAATCGAATTAAAAATCTCTGCTCCGAAGACGTGGATGTCTGTGTTCTCTATAACAGTGTTCTTCAGCCATTTTACATCCGCGGACCCGTAGAAATAAGAAAATATTTGGCAGACCGGCGTCAACCATATGCTCAATATGTCACAATAAATAGCATTAAAACATGTTTTTCGCCAGCAGTTTTCTCTTAGGCGTTAATTTGCTAAAGCAAGTAAAATAATAATATTTTTTTTGCAATTTAGTATTCGCGGACCACTGGTTGAAGAACAAAGGTCTAAAAAAATGGATCTCAGCCAGAACGATTACCTTACAACTAGTCTTATACATGAGCATTTTTTGTATAATATCTTATTTTTAGATAAACTCCATTAGAAGGCCTTATAATCCATACTAGGAGCCAAAATAACTGTTTATTTATTTCTATTCGTTAGTTTAATATATTAAAAAACACTATAATGTTCTCTGATGACAGTAGTACGGAATACTGACAACGTAATCCACTCTCAACCGTATTTACGCATTTTTATAAAGTTGACTACTAAACGTAACATCTATGTTAAGTTAATAAAATTGGCAGCAACTTCAAATATTTTTTTCCAGATTGCCTGTGTGAGAGTGCGAATTCTAAGAATTTTTATTTATTTATTTATTTTATATTTTTATTGCAGTATTATAGTTAGCGAGCGTGTAAAATGGCAATACGTTTCGACAAAAGTGCTTGGCAAAACATCAATTTTCAATAATAAGCCAACAATAATCTTATAACACGTGAATTATTATCTTCGTATTCGATGTTATGTCATTTTTGATCGATGTGTAATAAACTTTCATCTGAGAACTGTTACTATCGGTGATAATATTTAATAAATGGGCACTTGTATTGTAAAAGCTAAAACCGCCGATCATGATTTCGAATAAAAATATCCTTTTCCCATCAGTTGACAATGCTAGCCATGAGCGAAACTGGTCAAATAAATTTTATGTTGAAAAAGTACAAAAAATGTATTATTATTTTTATCATAATGCCTTTCCACCAAGTATTGACAGTGAACACCTTAAAAGTGATAAAAATATCTGTTACAAAATGATAACTTAAACCAACTACACCCTTTTTGTCCTCTTTTTGCCCTTTTGTGTCCTCTTTTTTCACGGATTTTTTTGGACGGCACCGCTCCTTTTTTACGCGATTTTTCTGAAATTTCCGATTTAACAGATGAAATGATGACCTCTGATTAAAGAAGTGATGACCCTGCGCAAAATTATATGGTGTAATTGATGACTTTTCTCTGAAACTTATTTAAACACAACGCAAATAATTCGTAAATTTTATTACAGAAAGTAACTGTGTCAAATAAATAATATAAAAATAAATAAATCTACAAATTTTGTTTTTTCATTAAATTTTGATTCTTTTATACAAGATATTTTCATGTTTGTAACTAATTTATCAAATTATACAAATGTGAGATTTTTACGCAATTTTTTATTCCCGCCATTTTCTGGAACCAGTGTATCGCGTAAGATTAAGGTAAGGAAGGTAAAAAAAAAAGACAATGTATACCTTTTCTACACCAGTATATATGTATGTATAATTCAGTAAATAAGTAGTTTTGCGAGGGCGTCAACTATATATCTAATATTTTTTGTAGAACTAAATACATTGCTATTTTTTCACAGTGATATAATGTAGCTCTACCAATTAAATGTCAAGTTCAATCAATATACATATAGATGTTTTCTATGAAAGGCACTCTTCGACAAAATGCATCGCCGTAGTAGGTGAAGGTGTGTCAAATGTAAATCTTAATCATTTTTCTTCTGCTCAATATTTGCTCTCGTTTGTCGAGCGACACGTCAATCAGATGTACAAAAAAAACAACATAAGTAATTACACAAACCATTTATATTAAAAATAAAAAATAAACTAACCGGTTTCGTGTTTATATTAGTTACCCCATACCTTTTCAACTTAACTCGAATCTTTTACACATCTGTCTATCGACTTGAGAACGTTTAAAGTCAACTTCGAGGCTGACGGTCGTTACTTTTTTGTCACCTCACTTTTCAATTTTAAAACAATCGACGCATTATTTTATTTCTGCATTACAAAGTCACAAAGTAAGCATTATAAAACCCAAATTCAATCAATTAAAGATAAGATAAAAATAAGCTTAAGATTATCATTAATAAATGGATTAACCGCAATCCATCCAATCAAACACGAATATTGCATAATTGCCAGTCCAAAAATAGTATCTCACAACAATTTCGTATATAGATTTGTCATTTTTCTAAGGTAACGTCGCTTGTAAATATTTTATATAAACAAACGTACACATATGTACATTGTCACATTGACCACCGTGGCCGACTCGTATCACTTTATGGCTGCCCTCCCAATACTGTTTCACGTTATCACTGGCTTAAAACGAACGATATTATAATATCGATTTTAAAAATAAAACAACTACCTTACCTATACATGATCTTTTCCTGTTGTCTTTTGTTGAAATTTTCCTTATGAGTGTGTTAAATCTTAAATGGACGCGGATCTCTTTGTACTTACAAACACTAGTATAATGAAACTTTTCAAGTACACCCGATCCTATTTTCGCGAGGTAAGTACTGATTATTTTTTAGTATTTCTTTACACTGGTGTTTTTGCTTCAACACGTTTTAAAAAAACTATATACAGAAAAAAGCAGTAAACTGGCACGTTGATTATCAATTAGCGAAACTGAATGAATATATTTTTCTTTGCTAAATTTAATTAAGATTGAACACTTGTATAACTTAAAAATATATTTCTATTCATAGATATTAAAAAAGCTCTATCTATGCATACAAAACTTTCTTTAATGATTCTTACTTATAACGGTAAATTAATATCTTATTGATTGAAGTTTATTGGTTACACTTTGACATTATTATCATATTTTCAATATTGTAGCTATCATAAACCAATGAAATCACATTTTTAATAGTAACGAATATCGTTATTTACTAAGATAAACTTTGCATTTACGGCAATTTTATCTTCGTTTAAACACCACAACTACGTCAGAATTTTCACTTCTCTCGTGCAGTTATAATTTTAATTGATTGAATTGGCATTTACTTGGTTGTACTCCATTATAACACGGTAAAAAATAACAATGTATTTCAGTTCAACAGGAGTTATTTTATATTTTTGTTGATAGCTATTTCGGATTACGCCATAGTTCTGACAAAAGAACTAAAATATGTACATAGTTTTTTTTTCACCTTCACATAAGTTCAATGTTTTTATATCAGTATACAAATTTTATTTTAAGCCCCGGGAACAATGGGTAAAAATCCTCCCGTGAAGCTGCTCTCGCGGATAACAACTCTATTGTAATTAATGGAACTCTTTTTGCGTAGCGTACAACTTCGCCGGTCGAATGATCCTTCACAAAATCTCACCGTGTGATACTTCATTTCGACTTACATATTTACACGAGCCGCGAAAAAAACTTCTGACGCGAACTAAAAATAATAATAATTCTATATATCGAGTTGACTCTTATTTAATTTTGCCAACCAAACCGGTTGCTGAGTTGGTCGTTATGTATTTTTTGCTCCCTTGCCTCAGTGTCGTTCGAAATTAATAATAATTGCTAACGTGAGATTTTAAGAAATATATATGTATTTCCGCTTGCAAATGATACCATTTGAATATTGATTCTTCCACGTGTTTAACCATGTAACAAACACCTGCAGAATCTGACCTGTCATCGATCAATCGCGTTGCTTTTTCCCGTGGTATTCAAAACACTTAGGTTCTACGCGATAGATAGAACCCAATGGTCATCCAAGGAGTCGAAATAAGAAGTATACCAATCTCAGCATAGTCGTAGGAATCTGCATCACGTGTGGACAATGTTTTACGAACGATAAATGGATGGTTTAGCCCTCTTAGTTTTGTTATTGATAACTTTAATATTTCATTACTAATAGTCCCTTTATCTATGTAGTTAATACTATGCTATGAGCTTCTTATAATTGAAATATCTCCATAAATATAAGAAATTATGAGCTTGGATTTCAGGTATTCCGCCCCTGTACTTTTATAAATTATAACAGTAGGTAATTATAATAACCACTCATCGTGCAAAGCGCGGAAATTTTTTCTAAATTCCCGGACAAAATCACACCAAAACAATCAAACGCGTACAAGTGTATTATATATTCATTTTCAAGCCGTACGTTCGATCAAATAATGTCAACGCGTTAGAAAGAGAGGCCCATTCGCGTGTCGCGTCGTGACAATGATACGCGCCCACTCACTATATGTGATGTACGCACTTCAGAAACTCTCGGGCCTTTGTTTGAGTTGGATTATTCGGTCATGCGCTGACGTTTTTCATGTTTTCAGGAAGTTAAACTGCAATTAATTATACTCCATTTTGACTTCGAGTTAAATTGGTTTAAGCCACTTCAATGAGTATTTCTCATTTTCGTTATATATATGTGCTTTAAATCACGATAAAAAAACACCATCTTTACATGATGTGTAATGGTGTAATGAATACACGACTTTTTTTAAGTATCGTAAAGGAAGGGTTAACGGCTTTCTTTTCACCAAATGACAACAATTTTAATACGGAAAGAAAAATAGCAATGTATTTTAATTCTACATAAATTATTTTATATATTTGTTGATAGCTATTTCGGCTTACGCCTTCGTCAGAAGTTCTGACGAAGGCGTAAGCCGAAATAGCTATCAACAAATATATAAAATAATTTATGTAGAATTAAAATACATTGCTATTTTTCTTTCCGTATTATAATGGAGTTCTACCAAGTAAATGCCTACTCAATCAACAATTTTAAGTTTATACACATGTATCGTAAATCTCTCTCAAATCTCAATCCCGCTATATAAATTTTAATAAAATTCTATTATTCCACCTTGTCAAACAAATTGATTCCACCTTCCCCCGCAATGATATAATCATCACCTCTATTATTTCTACACGGCATTATCAAATATATCAACTCGGTGGCCTCGCAAAATTGTCCGCAAACATGTTTATGATATAATAGACGAATCGATACAATTTTTACATTGAATCAGATCAATACATCGAGATGGGTTGAAGGCGGGACTCGATCGCGATTCTGCCGGCCGGCCGTCGTCCTTGCCGCCTGACCTTTCCGATTATCTCTATCAGCTCGCCTGAATTAATTTGAATGGCCAGTCGGCTAGTGAGCAGGCACCTCCGCACATGATATTCTTGTTTATCTAATCTTGAACGGACGTACGTACGTTTGTTGATATGACGCAGTATTGCTGTTGCCAATTATTATTGTGCTTTGATCGGAATGAATTGGCGAATCAATTTAAGTAGCGTGTATAATTAATTAACCATTTGCATTCGAGATTCTTTCAGTATGTTTTTCTTTTAAATCCATCTCTCCCAATGCTGAACATAACCTTCGAATGGAAGGACTAAATGTATCTCACACGACAAAAGAAATTATACATTTTTCTTTTGAATCTACATAAGTCTCTCCCAATGTTGAGTATATGACCACCTAATTTCCACAGCTGCTTGTTACACAGTGGCTCAACTTCTCTTTTGTTATATGAGTGTATGAATAGAAAGGATAATGCAAGCTAGTCGCTCTCGTTGCGCCACGCTTATAGGATCGTATTGGTTGGATGGTATTTGAAGACATCACAGAGACCTCCATGTCTTCGAACTGAATCGATGAATACGTTGAAAAAAATGCTGCTCGTACTGCGACTTGAACCCGTGCGGTCCATCACGGAAGCCTACGACGCTAACCACTGCACCACAGACCCGACTAACAATATATATTAACCCATCTCTTTTATCACTTGTAAGGTGCTGAAATATCAGTCCTAAATGCTCGCGATTAACGAAACAAAAAGAGTTTATTTTGATAAAAAAGTTAAGCAATGAAATGGTACATGTTTTTTTTTTGTTTTTCTTAGTTAGAAACATAATTCCTCAACTGACCTATTTTGAAATGAACACCTGCTACACCATGAAAGTTTGGTTGATATTTTTACCAAATTTTTGGATACGTTGTTGTTGTTGATATTGATTTAATTTTAATTGGTAAAGTTTGCATTGAATTTTACGATGTGTTTTACTCGACTCGTTTCTCGTTCTTGCTAATAGGTTAATACTCGTTAATTCTCCGTTAATTGGTCAAATTGTTAAATAATACTGGACATTCAAAGAACTTATATAGTACTAGTATTGCTACCCGGCGTCGCTCGGACTAAGCGACCAATAATTATTTAATGTTATATCATTCGACATAATTATATCACAAAATCTAACATCCAAAATAGAGCGACAGATTGGAATAATATGGAATCCATAGAATTCACTGCTTTGTAGCAATGTAAACAATAAATGTCGTTTCAATTCTTGAAAGTAATTGACTACTTACTAGTATATATATATCTTATATATAAAACCGAAACGGCGTATGTATGTCTGTGGGTCTGTAATTCCCTTTTGTATTGTTGGTCATTAAGTTGCCATACAAACGAATATGAAAGAAAATATGTTTGAATTTTTATCGTCGAAGACATTTAGTCAAAATGTAATAAATTAGTCTTCTACTGAACTTTTCCCGGCTTTTATTATTAATAATAATGTTTGTTATTTACGTGAAGGTATTATTTGACATTTCTTTGACAGCAAATTAGATTTTTTCCTTGAATTTGGACATTTTAATGGGCGAGAATGGGGCGGGGCTGTCATCAAATTAAATAAAGTTTGTGATTTTATTTTAACTCTATTTTGTATGTTAGATTTTCTGATATAATTATGTCGAATGATATAACATCAAATAATTATTGGTCACTTAGTCCGAGCGACGCCGGTTAGCAATACTAGTATAATAATAAAAGTAGAAATCTAACTCACCGTTACTTGTTTTCTTAGTTTAAAAAAGCTCTGTAAACCAATTCGAATCTTGTACTTTTATACTTAATTTTGTACTTTTCCATGAGTTTTGGCGCTAACGCCCAGGGTTTGGCCTTTTGGTATTTCAATTCCATCAAGCACCCTCAGTCGAAATTCTTAATTAGCTCTGTAAACATTTCTTATTTCTGGAATTGATTCAAAATGAATTTCGATTAAAGGAATAACAAATTTGACCGTCGAATGAAACGTTATAAATGACAAGACATTCGGTTTTTGCTAGAAGCAAAGGACCATCAGAAACACGTTTACGAAATAATTATTAATGTTTTTTCTCTTAATTAACACATACTAATTTGAATAGTTTATATGCCTACTGTGTGACGTAGCTGCGCGGCTGGTTAATATTCTTGAACACCTGTGCAAACTCGCATGTCTCTAATGAATTAATTATGATAAGCTCAACGTCGGCTTCCCATGAGATAATATTATTAAACTTACCTTCCTGTGCATCTACAGGCTCTTGGTATAATGCCATCTCTGCATAACTCAACGCACCGGAATTGAAGCAAAGTACATCAAGAGATGCAGGAATGCGATGCACATTCCCTCATTGCATTAAGGGTTGACCAAAAAACAAATTATTAATCTAAATTGAATTGTTTGAATTTTGTACTTTTCCTTGAGTTTCGTCGCTAACGACCCGTGTTTCGCCTGTTGGCGTCTTCGGGCATTACAAGTGCACGGATGTACTTGAACTGACGCATAGTGAACAGTTTGTATCGTTAATATACAAAAATAGAAGTAAATCACCAAGTTAAATTGCTATTAAAATGTAAAATAGCGAAGATTTGATGTGAACAATTTTCAATGAATTAGGTGGGTTTGTTATAATTATCGGGATTTTTTAAAATAATAATGACCAGATAATAACATAGGAATATCTATTGATTGAGTAGGCATTTACTTGGTAGAACTCCATTATAATACGGTAAGAAAAATAACAATGTATTTTAGTTCTACATAAATCCATGTAGTTCTACGTAAATCCAAATTTATGTAGAACTAAAATACATTGTTATTTTTCTTACCGTATTAGGAATATCTATAATAATTAATCACCAACTGATGAATAACAATAAGTGGTCGAGTGTCAACGATGTTGGCTTCGGTTTCCGATCTCACTGGCTCGAATCCCCATCCCTGGCAGCTTCATTTTTAAATGGAATTTTAGATGTCTACTCGTAGATCCTATCCTTAACCTGTCTTTAAAACTGGACGTAGCGAGAGCGATTCACTGACCATTAGTCCTATTATAGCCCTATCCGTTTTTATCTTTACCACTCTTCCGATAACAGGTGTTGAAAATTGACTAACAAACAGTTCAACCTTGATAAACTTCATTATGAATCCGTATACTTGAAAATATTTCTACACTGAAAATATTACTTCACTGGAAAATTTGACGTATTTAATTTTCTAAAAATTATGCATTTTCACTTGAATTTAGCCGTTATAACCAGGTGTTCTAATCAATCATCATTCGTTTCCGCACGAATTCATTCAATCAACTTTAATTAGATATGTATACTAATGAATGTATGTAAAACTATTTTACACTCAATGAAAAAATATCGTTTAAAAATCGTAACCAGTATTTCGGTTACCTAATTTTAAAGTCAATCATTCTACTCTACCGGTGGACAGCAGCGAATAACAAAGCTCTCCCAACTGGACCATGCGTATATCTTAAATTGGCTTTTTTTTCGTTATTATAATGTTGAATATATCCTAACTTGGTGTTGCTGATACGAGCTCGCAGCCCTGATCCCATATCACGCTTCGAGAACGCAGTCGCCGCCAACGGGACCGCGCGGGCCGTGTGGACGTGACCTCGGGACAGTCACGTTCAAGCTAATTGTTTTAACCGCTAAGCCACGTGTCTGGAGCGATCGATTTCAAGTGAATTAAGATGGACGCGTCGAATGGATGATCAAGGAATGACTCCGCGTATCGAATCCAGTCACCATGACCAAGATGCGACGATGGAAAAGCGTACCCAATCAACAGCCAGGCACTGATTCGCTTATATCAATATTGATATATGATACAGGGACATAAATAAAAACTGCATTGCTGGTTTGGTCAATAAGTATGCTTTCTATTTAAATACCTCTACGTAATTATTCAGAATATAATGTAGTTGCAAAAAAATCTATTTTTTAAATAAAATAACATTGGAAGCAAAATGTCACAATGCGGAACAAAGAAAACAATGCATGAAATAAAACCCATTTTTATCATTATTTATAAAAAAACAGTTTTCAAATTGATGATAATCTAAAACGTTTTTTGCTCTCGATTATAACTCAAAATAATTGTAAATACCTTTGTATTCACATTACTTTCATAAATTCGCAGTATATTGCCCAAATAATCAAAAAGGCAGTTATTTGATTAAAATCACAAATTTAAGTAAAATTAGGATCCTTAGTCGTGGTAAATTTCTGAGCCACCACATGACATACTAATAAAAATAATAACACATTTTAAGTACTTATTCCACATAAAATTTATTGGATTAGGACCGGTCTCGCTCATCGCGAGCATTATCAACTGATAGGAAATGGTAAGACCAACAATTGGTATTACAACCAAGCAAATAAATTGAAGCAAAATAGACTATAATTAAAATGTTGAAGACCTCTTCCAATGCAAGCTATTACATCAAAAATCTAATTTTCAAAAACGGATTTTCAAGATCAAAAAATAAGTAATAGAACAGTATTATTTTTATGTATGATGGTTTTTTTTTGCAAAGAAACAATGAAATATTGTGTGTTTTATCTCTTAAATAAATTATTAAAAAATGTTAAAAACCATTAATAAACTGAATATATCAGAATATGACAATAGATTTGTTTGGTGATTTGGGCAGTATTAGATATACAGCTTCACTTTTTCGTCGATATTTAATGCGTTTTTTTAAATCTACGATATTTAAAATTTAGTTTTTTTTGTAGATAAGCAATTTAATATGTTCAATTGAAATTTCTTTGTCTTTATAAAAATATAAATGATGCATCAGCTTTCTGAGTCATTATTTCATTCATGGAATCGGCAAAACGTCATTCGAATGAATATTTCTGCTCTGCTTACGTAATTCGCTTGTAGAAATTTAGAAACAGTTTCATAAAAATTAGCTACTCAGTCGAAATTTCAATCTTCGATCAATTCTTATAATTGATCATTAAGTGAAATAATTATCACAGATAAACCGCTGGCGCAAATTTACCAAACAACATCGTAACCTGTTCTGTCTGATCTACTTAGTATGCACGACTTTTTTTTTTACATATATCTCACCTCAAGTTAACACATTGCTGTTATTTATTAGCGTTAATACGTGAGTTCTTTGGTATTTATTATACATAGAGAAAGCTTCTTAAATTCAATATATGATTTTAAATAATTTTACCGTCTAATCCGTCATACAAATTTCTAATACAAAACACTTACTTAACATAGAATCTATGCCAATAAATTCACAAACCATGTGATATCAATCAATTTTGTCAAATCTATCAAAAAGTGCACAGGGCTTATGTTTTTTTTTTTGAAATTGTTTCAATTATTTAACACGATCTTGTGTCAAGATTAAATTCCATGTAAATCATTTGCCGTAATGTGGAATGTGTGCCGGAACCACTGATTTTTATTTGAAACAACAGGTTGTGTTTTTACAACCCCTATTACAAAATAAAGTGATAAAAAGCTCATAAAAGTTTTGTTTTACCATCGCTACATGGCAGTCTTGTAAACGCTTCCACCGTCATGCTGTGCCAATGAAGTGGCAGGACTTCTGTATAAAGTTGAAATTAAAATATCTGAACGATGTTGTATTCTTGAAGAACAATCGTATTAAGGTTTAAATTTCAATAATAAGCTCGTGTCATTAGTACACCCAAACTTAGTTACGCGAACATCCGTGACGAATTGAAATTTCTCGCTCATTTTTCTCTACTTTTTCAGCAGAGCCAAAAACAGGTTTTACCAGCAATCAATTTCACCTAGATGTTAACAGATTGAAACTATTCAAATTGTCTTTTCGTTATCTTTAAATGCGATGCTTTGTCTTTCTGATTTATTTATTTAGTACAAAACAGTAATTTATTCTAATGTGTTGTTTTAAGGTTCAGCGAAGCCATGAACTTGATTTTAATATATACGCATTCAACTATCTTTGTATCCACTTCTCCTATTGATATACATATCGCTTTGACACATTATGTACCATAATATTTTGTATCCGGATTCACATCTCAAAACCGGCAAAAATCGAGTGATGTTTCTTTTACTCTCAACGGCTGAAATTTTACTGGAAGTTAAAAGCTCTTGGGCGTTCATCTTCATTGGCTAAGGAATTAAATCGAATCCCAGTAAATGCCATAAATGAATTGAATTTTTGGGTTTTGTTCAACTGCCAAGTTAACATTCTATCTACCAGTCAGTTCCAGTTATCAGCTCCTTGATAATGGGTCGTAGCTATAGTGTTTAACTAATTCATTCCTATCCCTGCCATTCTGTCCGTTACATATAAAAGTCAAATATATGTATATCAATTCTCAAATCTGATATTGGTATACTCTGGTAGGGGGTTATATAGTACCCATTTAAAAACGGATATGTCTTGAACGTATGGTGATATTCTTAGTATAAAAAATGCTCTTGCTTCTTAATTTTTGTTTAATATTTTCATCGTGGATTTTTTCTATCCAAAGCAATTAACCCGGCGCACGCGTTGACATATTCACTCAATTGAAAACCGTGCGCGTCACCTTTCTTCGAATTATGAAAGGATGTTATTTTTCGTTATATCGTAATAAATAGAGGGATTAAAAATAATTGGATTGATATCGATTGCGGACAAACACATTAAGAATATGTGGGAACACTAAAAACCCGAAAGAAATACCACATGAAGCCACAATTCATTAAACAAACAAATCTCTAACAAAAAAGCAATGCTTGTCGACATGACGTATTTGTTATCTTTAATTACGAACGTGTCAAATTAAGAGCCCTGCGACGAACTCATTCGATGGTCGTTGTCACTTCGAAACATACATATATTACTCGCCTAATTACGGGGAAACACATAAATAATTTAATATCGAGACATTTATCACCAAATGTTCAACACACATACACCTAGGGAGAGATAATAATTTATGATTTTTTTTAAATCTTTTTAAGAGTTATAAATTTTGTAGAAAAGATAACGACAAATACATCACAATCTTGGCACATGAATCTTGTTAAAGTTTTTTTTTTATTTTTCTTTGAATTACATTTGAGCATTGTGCAAATCACAAATCAGAACTAAATGTTTTTAAATATTGAATACACCCAATAATTTTTTAGTAAACACAATAGTCGACACAATTAGAATAAATACACGATAGTTTTTATTTAAATGTGTCCCTCAATACAATACGAAGTATAAAAACATTAAATAAAGATCGCACGAAAAATAAATATAATACCGTGCAGTGCCTGTCACGTAAAATAGTTCCGTCATATGCGCAGCCGCGAATGAAATTATATGAGAACTGCGCAGGCGCGAGAGTTCGCGCGAACTTTCAAACGAATAAGCGCACTGACGGGTAAAATCGAAAAATTGTAGCTGTTCGAGAAATCGATGTTTTTATATTTAAATCTATTATTTCTGACAATCTCAAGGAGTTTGTGGTAGCAAGATAGATAAGGCAATATTTTAAAACAATAATCACCCCTGTGTGCAAGAGATTTATCGTTTAATCATCAGTTGAAAGTTCCCGTCACACAAGTCGTGACAGTCGCGTACGGGCCTTGTCTTTTCCCGACACAACATCTGTGACGTTCGTCCGCCACGGGTTAAATCACACAATACAGTGTATTAATGCATTTGTCCATGAATATTTTATTAAAATTTTACTTACGTGTTTTTTTATTTAGATTTCGTGATTTCAACTGTAGCAAGGTAAATCAATACGTACTTATGCGAAATAATAATATCGACCTTCTTTCAATAAGATTGCCATTGATTCACAGCAACGGAACCTTGAATCCTAATTCATATCGGCTTTAGTGTGTCGAAGATTTGGACAACATTTACGAAAAGAGGTAAGGTCGCGGCGTTTTACAAATAGGAAGTAAAGTGCCTCGCACACCTACTAAAGTCGTGTTGTAGAAAGTTAACACGCGTTTCGAGTGGCGAGTCGCGTTTGTGAGTAACTGTGACCCGCTTATTTCTTCTTTCTCCGAGTCACTTATAAGCTTATCTTCCAGTGCCGCCCAACCCATTTTTTCAAATATTTATCATATCAATCATATTATCACAATAACAATATGATATAAATATACTTAGAACTTAAGTTACTTTATTGTATTATTCCTCCTTAAACTGTGCCAACTTAGCTTTCATATGTTCCCAAATTTATAGAATTAAAATTAGGTAAGTCGTTGAGTTGTAAAATTTTTCGAATAACTAACACATTTAATGTCGATAGAGTTGTACACAATTATACTTATCTAATAATTCACTTTTTTAATATTAAAATGGCACGCCTTTTTAAGAACATCGCTTCTACATATTTCATTAATTTAATCTTTTGATAACTTTTTTTTCGAATGTACATATTTAAAATATTTATTTGGATGTACAATTCGGTTGGCCAAACACTTACCGTGAGGTTTATACATCCTTTGCTCAAAAGCCGCCTTCCGTAACGCTATGCGGTCAAGAAAAGAAAAAAAAATACCCGGTGCAGAGCTGCACGGGACTGATTTTTTACTATGATACAGACGTGTGCTGAGAAGTGTGTTCACTCGATGTATTATTTTATCTTTATAAACCTTCTACGTATTTAAATATATTTCAAGATGATTGAAATTGTGCCGCGCATTTGTCGGATTGGCCTTTTTATTTTCCGAGCATCTAACCTCCCGGCTTAGACATTGTAAACAGTATACATATGTTCTCTAAAATCTTATTGATTTACTCCCACACGAATTATAATATGAACCGTTATCATTTTTTTTAATCACATGTGATAGATACCCCGTATTGCAGCGTCACTGTCTCATATCACGTCCCCGCCTCTTGTAGCCGTTTAACCTACTTTGTTTATAGACAAACACACCAATAAGGTCTTTGTTATGACCGCTCAATGCTCTCTGCTCACCTCTGCAATTGCTCGCTTACATCGTGAACTGGTTTTGTTTTACTCGGGATGCCATTTTGTGGACAGTATACACTGGTTCCGCGTTGAAACTGAGTATTGGAATTGCAGCGGATTGTTTCTATTTTAGTTTTATCAGTCACTGAATCGTCCCCCTTTAAATTACATGAAAACAATCGGCAGTCAAACAAACGGACAGCGCGATTACATCAATTTGATGTTCGTTGTTTTATATCTCCTAGATTGTCCTCTAATATCGATACAGTCACTGAAAAAATACTTTTTGCAACGCATTCATTCACACTCAAATCTCCCAAACATAATCAATTCTAGTGAAACCCCTAATTTGAAACATATGAAATCTTACAGGAGCTTATTTATTACCTCAACAGAAGAAGTTCAAGGAGTACTGCTTAATATAACGGACACTTTCGGCTTCTTGCTGCAGTGGTCGACTTTGTTAGCCGTGACGGATCTCAAGTGTTTAGAGTCCCAGTGTGAGCAAATTTTTTTCGATTCTTTTCGAAGGCATGAGTGTTTGTGATATCTAAAATTTCCTTCCCATAAATCCGATCCTAAATGTTGAGAATGACTAATTTACCACACTAGTTCAATCTTAGTCTTATATTTTCTATCCCTATTCTCATCGAACTAGGATGAGCCACTGATGAGCACGTAGTTCCCGTAGACACAAATATGTTGAAAGGAATAGAAGATTATTTATAAATCGCAAACACTCATGCCTTCGATCAAAAAGTCGTAAAAAGATTGAAATATTATTTTCTTAGTGTCCGTACCAAACAGTGCAATGAAAGCCATGTCCGAAATATCCGTTCAGTCCTGATCATATCATACAAATGTTTATAAAGCTCAGATCAACTACCATGCGTCACACTCTTACGTCTGGTATAAACAGACGTTTCCCTGAGATAAACAACGTGAGACATTCTGTTTTTGCGCTGGAATTGTCTCGGCAGCGTGCTGACAGTCACTAATAAGAAAATGACGGTCAATTAATAAGAATAGATCCGTTCTCTCAGTATCACTCCACAAAATTGCGGAAGACCCTATGGTTTACCATACGAGCTACCAAGCCGGTATGGCCTGTGGGTCCGACGGATGATCGAACTGTTCTGTATACATATTTGTATCGTGAGACAATAACGGTCACAACTGTAGCGTTCCTATCATATTAGCGATTTACATTGATTTCATTCGTTTTGTTTCCAAATTACATATCTTAAAAAGTTGACAACTTTTTGCTTATCTTGCTGTTCATCTGAAGTATTTTGTAAGCTTCCTTATTTCGCCGCGAAAGTATAACAACAATTTGACTGAGAAAGCAACCTTTTGTATGCTTGGCCGTTTTCAAAAAGGTTCTAAGTCAATACTTAAGAAGAAATTGCACATATTAATTAATGCAAGCAACAAGTGCATTGACACTAAGATAACTGTAAAAGTTAAACCGTTGTCTCTGCGAGAGGGGAGCGTGAGAAATCTCGACCGCTTTATATTTCGATTTTAATTGACCTCGTAAGGAATAATTAAAATCAACACGACAGACATCTCAGCGTCCTCTTTGTGATTTTTTTTTGCTCGCCTTGTCTGTTCTATCCGCATAATAGGTACTTTCTTACCATCGTGATTCGCTTTGATTGGTTTATCTACTGAAAGAATCGCAGTTCATTGGACGGGCATCGGGGCAGATGATTGGTCGCCGTTATGATTTTTTAACCTCGATTCTTTTTGCCTTTTTTAAAATCAGATTTTTTTATAATAGCTTGCAATAATTACTTCTTGTTTCATTGACCATTTCCGCTTCCTATTCGTATTATATGTCCACCACATTTCCTTTCAACTCGATTTTTGCAAACGTTCTTAAGATCCGTCTATAAGATGAGTTACGCCTATAGAATGATTACAATTTTATATCAGAGTCATCGACCGAACTTATTTAACCCTTTAAATGAACGTCGCAAACATATACTTACAAAGTTTACCATGAGTTCACCATAGTTACAAAATATTTTACACATCTGACTAAATTTAGTCCATTTTGAACGCCACTACATTCATCATAAATATTACATTTATACCAACACCCCGATCCCTTCTACTGGTGTTTATTCCATATATCTACGATCAGCACTTGTAAGGTGCCATGCTTCACAAATGTAAGACCTTCTAACTATCGTAAACATAATAAATATGGGGTAACTGCTATAGTGAGTAGGACGGCTATAGTTATTGGAGACTTCAACTTTGACTATCCAAAATAAATAATTGCTGAGAATTATAGTTGGTGTGAAACACTAGATATATTATGATCGTATCTGTCCGTCACTCTCCAAACTTCAAAATGGCATAAAGCGGAACTAGGATAAAGCACTCGTGCTTAGCAAATCCAGATGAATATGACTGTTTTCATCTTGCTACGCTTTTCACTCACCGAGTTATAAGTTAAAGAATTAGATTCTTTTTTCTTAATGTAAGACGAAGATATGTCCAAAAGCTAGTGTTGTTTTATATGCTCGCGGTTGCAAAAAATACAGGATTACAATCGGTTTACTTGCCGATCAAGTTCCCAGACCATCAACTACTGAGCCAATGCGGTTGACAGTTACTAACACCTATATACATAACAGGGTTTCTTTGGTGATATTATTGTTTTCGATAAAAATTGATGTACTGAAAACATTCATTCGATTATAATATGAATAATAGAAATATGTGCCATCGTATTATTATTATGAGAAGCTTCCCAGTGTAGATTTATTCCGTCTAGGGATAGCGAAATTGTTTCACGATACACTACATTGATGTATTCATTGATATCGTTTTATTTTTGTGTGTTTATTTTACTGGAGAGAAATATGTGTGCGATAAAAAGAAGCCACATTTTTTCTTTTGTTCTATTTCAATGGAAATTTATTTTTATATCAAAAGTTTTTCCGATCCTAAATTGAGATTGTTTATACGTATACTTGGAAATAAAAATATGTCTTCAGCGCCGATCACATGCCGTTGCCTCGAACATGATATATTATAAAACAATTTTATTTGTATTATAATCGATATAACGTTCCGGCATCAGTCCTTCGAATGAATTGTAATATATAATAATAAGTGTGTTATAACTATTGGTATTCGGCCGAGCTTTAAATTTTCTAAGGCTTTTCGTCCTGATGACCTTAGGCAATAGGTCTGATGTCTGTAATGTTAACATTCCATTCCGCTCAACCGATCCTTTGCCACCTTGCCTTTGCGGTAAGAGCGTTATCACGGTGATCATTTTTTTATTTTCAATTCTAAATTGAACTCGAACATTTGTCGTGTCTCCTCATTCTATTCGAGTTTATCTCGAGTGATTTTTCACGAAATGATTTCAATATGTCTGGTGCCTTGACGGCAAGCCCTATTTTTCAAAAAAATTACAGGACGAAGACAAAAATTGGCTAACTCTACCCAATTTCTTATAAGACGAATCTGACTAGATCTAGGTACTAAAAAACTAGTTGTTTGATTGATTTACAACCGTTACTGGCTAAACAACTTTGAGATGTACCATTAGAAGTCCATATAAGACACAATTATTTTAAATAAACATATACAAAAGACACATAGCGAACAGTTACAATTTTGCAATTCGCAAACGTTCTATGCCACAATGCAAAAAAGGTGTTCTTCACCTTAAGCAAACCATTACAATTGCTATTGGAAACTTTTTTAAACACCAGTGGATAACGAAGCTATTAATTTAATTTAACATTTAATTACAAATTATAAAAATCATATTGTTGTAGTTATACATATATTATATAGTCAGAGTCTGATTCTAATATACCAAAATAATGTATGATTATTGTACCCACGTAAATACGGGAAAAAGTTGGATCGTACACCAACCACGCATATTTATTCGCATCACCCACTATTCGATATTAAACATTAATATTCGCATGTTTTTGTATTCTGTATTAATGTTATCACTGTGAAATCATATTGTAGTCTTTATCATTGTCAAAGTTTTGGTTGTGAGAGAATAATCTTATATGACGGTCGGGCAAGAGAAAATTTAAGAAAATCTTGTTTATTAAACCGCGTTATTCCAAATCCGATCTATTATATAAAAAAAAGTTCTTCTTAAGCAGAGCTTTTTGTCCTGAATAGACTTACTGATGTATGTATTGCGTCACATATTATTGTTTTTACGTCGTTACTAATGTTTAGTATAATATATGTTTATTTCTAAGATCAGATACGTACGCAGAGAAACGTATTGCGTGTCAGGAATTTAAAGTAGGGAGCCGGAGCGTTTACGGGAGATAATAAATATAAATCAATTCTTTGAAAGCACCTGATACGTTTATTTATTCAGCCAGCATACCTTATCGCGGCGGCGCTCAATTTAAACGCACGATTTTCTGTAATTTTATATTTGACAATGGGTATTATAGGTATGGTGACGGTATTTTAGTGGATAAAATAAATGACAATATCCAAAAGGTTGTCAAGTAAAAACATTTGACAGCCATACGTACAAGTTAAACTATTCAAGAGCGGAATGACAAAAAAATATAATTATATAACTCGACGTGTCTTTTTTTTCATGATGAAAGATTAGTATTCTCAAAACTTCGCACTGGCCGAACCACACCCTTATACACTAAATATTATCAATATATAGAAAAGTATTCACATTATATTCAGGATTAAGTAATTTATTATATTTCCCTTACATGTATTATATGTCTGGCGCGTTTAAGTTAAGTGACGGCCCCACAATTACTCTCTCAGATATGGTAAAAAAATATATTTATACATGGTCGTTTCCAAGAAAAGGGACGGATGACGGAAAAACGTAATATCCGGGTTAATAAAATTATACAAGATCTTAAGTCAGTTCGCAGTACATCCGTGCACTAAAAAGACTCTAGATGCCGAAAGGTGAATCTCGGGTACAAACTATCGTGAGTGAAAAAATTTTGGACACTACAGAATATGGAATATTCAAATTTTATAGAGTAGTGTTTTCAAATATGACAAGAGATGCTCCCGACCTCTGACTATAAAGTTTAATTTATAATTAACGTACTTCCATGCAAATGTAAAGGCGAATTTAATATAACCAAAGAACATATTGTCACCCTATGAATATAAGATCTTTGCAGATATTGTGGTTTCTTAACAGATATTCTTCTTTATCTTGCATGCTTCTACGCATATAAATGCCGTACTTTCGTGTTATATAATTTACTGGGCTTCTTTAAACTTTGAATCATTCAATTAATTGGATCGCAGAGAATAGGTAAATTAACAATTAAACGTCCGTGTTACATACAAAATTGTTAATTGCTAAAAATAATTTAATGGAAACCCACATTTTTATTTGATAGAGGTAATTGAATAAAATAATGATCAATGTTACATTTTGGCAGTTCTAAACTTAGCGTGCAACCATGATCTTTATTCTCAATATCGGTGTGGAGTAGAGACTCCAATTCGAGTATCAAGTACTCGATACTCGAGTATACTCTTCCATTTTGCAAGTACTCGATACTCGAGTTATTTGAAAAATACTCCAGTAATAGTCGTAATATATAAATGAAGATTTAATTCCAAATTTTATTTTGTTTTAAGCAGCGGACAGAAAAACTAGATAGCACAATTAAATTGATTGTTAACTTTTAAACCGAAGTCCACAGCAACAGAGAGTTTTTTTCTACTGCTGGAATAAAAAACAAATCTTCGAACCAAATTAAAATTTGAGACGTTTAATTCTCTATTATTTTTGAAATAAATGTAATAATAAAATAAAATAAGCTTATTTATTTATGTATATCATCTATTTCTAGACACAAATTTGAATTAATAGAATATATTTTGGTACATCTAAAACTACTATTTATAAATTTTACTACTCGATGCTCGAGTAGTTGAGATATCGAGTAATTGGAGTTCCTAGTGTGGAGGCTGAAATATTCGAGGTAAATTTTCCCTTACTGTATCCAATTATTATTAGTCAACGCGGTTTGATAATCACTGAACTACTGGCTACAATCCTGAACGGAAAATGTCTCACACCGATTTATGAACTTGTATACAAAAACATGGATGTATCGAGGCTATTAAAAAACTGCTTACTATTGTAATCATTTCATTACTAGATCCTTCATTCATTACCCTTCTCGAAGATATTTAGTGACATAGTAACAACCAGAAACAATATATTCTATCTGTCTGCTAAGATTCTCGAGATTTCTTATTCTTTAAATTGAGATTAGACATTATTTACAAAATTTAATCAAATCGGATAGAGAAAGTTACTTTAAATTCGTGATCGTTATATGAATAGTAAAATACACGTTTAATGGAAAGATGAAATCACAATGTCCATTGCTTATTATCATTAATTAAGAATTCAATAATATCTTGCTTAAATATCGTACAACAATAACGTCCGTGGCGCATTGTCAACGTTGTTGACTTGCGTGCTGGACTGCCCGGGTTCGATTCCCGGTACGAACGGATTTTTTAGTCGATAAATCTGTTCAAAGCCATGGGTGTTTGTGTTGTTGAAAATTCCTACCTACCTTTCCTTGCCGATCCCAACGAGCGACGCATAGTGACAGCGATTAGCTTATCACTAGTTCTGTTCTGGTACTCGTATCTTTTCCATCCCTACTCTCTTGCAAAAGAGAGGTTGAGCAACTGAGTAACGAGTAGTTCTCGTAGAAAAACATATGTTGAGATAAACTCTGAGGAGTCCATATGCTCCAAGTTGGGAGCGGACATGGTTTAAAAAAATAACCGTCGAGCAAGAAATGCATGTTGGTCTTTTTATTCATTTCAAATTCAACGTATTTTCATGTTTTACTTACATTATATTATATGATATATCCAGAAATTTTGATACGAATAACTCAAAATAAGATTTATTCGACCTTACGTTTTTGTCTGAATGGTGTTTGTTATACGGTAATAACTCAAAGCATCCGTATATTATTTTCCCCTCTTTTATATTTTTCATCCGATTTGATAAATCCTCATGGATGATAGTTTGATTCCACATTTCGGATAAGTGGATTCTCTGACGGAGAAAAGCTCTGATATAGAAGATGCTCTCTCCATATGAATGCACATGGCTAGAACTATTTACCTTTGTGCAACAGTGTCGTGATTTATCCTGTTTTGAGAAAGCTCAGATCTGAAGGTTTTATAGCTTTATCTTTGTGTTTTATATCGCAAGGTTTGTACGCTTTTTTGTCACGGCGACTTGTTGAATTACCTAGAATTTAATATTATGTGTTGCCTTAAAAATACTCGATGGGTCAACTTATTATTATTTTCAAGAACTTTTATGCAACACAACTACGTCTTCGCCATCTTAACCGATCATTAAAATGCGTTTAACGCTTGTGTGTTACGGCATGTGTTCAAATGCGTACCAAATTATTTAGTATTATATAGTTTGGAGGACCCACAGCCTTGTTTTTATTTAAAATACTACTGTTGAAATGCTCCATCCGCATTCATATTATATATTTCGCTTCATACGAGAATTAAACACCTCACATCCACCATGCATCGTAAACATTTTAAAACAAACTGCACAGGTATATTAACGTGTCAACATTTTTTTACTTGGCAAGACGGCTAGCTAATGATTAACAAACTTAGTTGTAAATTGAATTGACGTTCATTTGGTAGAACTCTATAATAACACGTATTTTAGTTCTACAAAAAATTTACAATACATATTTGATAGCCGAATTAGTCATCATTAATTAAAGTTAATCCTATTTTACCGCGATCAATTTTTAAATGGGTCTGTATTCTAATAAGACCACAGATGTATGAGCTTACAAATATATTTAACTAAAATCTTATTTGAAAACAGTGCAATGAAGTATTTGGATTCAGTTGAAAACCTCGCTTCCTCGGCTTGGGTATATGCAATCATGTATTCACGATTTATAGAAGAGCTTTATAAAATATATTTTTCAGATGCCATTTAGCTTCGATAGTTATTAATGATTTACCAACACTTGTATACCATTTAAATTAATTAAATATTATACATTTAAATTTCCATTCTGCAATTAGCTGCATGCGATGCTGTGGCGCATAATACTGTTTATTTAACCGATGCATTCTGCATAACTCATGTCGTTTCACGCTTCCAATATTGCTTTTCCAGTGAGATGTGACAAATTGACACGTTCTGTGTAGTTTCAGTATATTTAGAAAATTCTTAGAAGTCGTGAAAATTAATGGATTCCTATTATTCATAACTGTGACAGAATCGCTGACGAGAAACGATGCAATCATAGTTCACAAGATTTACGTTTAAATTTTTCTTGATAATACTGAAATCGTTATATCGATTACGAAATGAAAGTAAGAAATTTATTATTCGCAGCATTTCGGTGAACACTTTCAGCGATCAAAAGTGTTATGTTCAATTTTCGACTGGACACAATTTTATCTGCACCGAGTTCACGTATTAAATTATGACCAGGACCGGTTTCGCTCATCAAGAGCATTATCAATTGATGGAAAATGAATGATCGATGAGAATGCCTAAAAGGAAAAATCCCAACCTTAGCTTCGTAAGATATTATATTATAAAAATAAGAAACAATGTTAAACTTGTTACTAAGTAATCAAAGTTTTTTTTACGATGATAATGAGGCAAAGAAAATGTCACTTCTTGATTCAGATTACGTGGAGTAAGAAAGTTATTAATTTGATTTATTTTATTAAAATGAAAATCCACTATTTCTATATTTCCCGCTGCATCCATACAAGAAATGTGCATTCTCGAAAGTAGCCAATTTTGACTGTTATATTTAAAGTGTATCGACTGATTTATTGTTTTTTTTAATTCTTGACTGTTGATAAAATTCTTACAAAATATATATACATCGATTTGTGTGTATTGTAGATGAAAATCAAGAAGATATTCTTTTAGTGTTAACTGATGTGTACACTTTTCTCCCTTGCCGATATAATATTTAAAATTCTTCGCCTCTAAGTCGTATATTTCTTAAGTATCGTGTAATGCAGGCTAAATTTAATTAAATTAAACGTTTCTATTTAGTATGGCATGATGACGTTGTTTAGAGCTTACTAATCGGGCTATGCTTTGTAGTAGAGATTACAATCTCGGTATATATTATAGTTTAATATACAGGAGATCGATGCGTAAACCGGCTAATTGCATTGAGCGTAACGCGAAGGCTGTCCATCGACTTCCGCCAAATTTCGAGGTGACAAATCGGGGGACCCAAGGGCATTATTTATGGACGAACATGCTGTCATCATCTCGCGACAATCAACGACACGCCATTTAATAATTTAATACATCATCGTTTCGAGGTGATACACGTGTAGACGCAATATCGATAATTTTAAATGGAAGCAGACTTTTCTACGCCTTAGCTATACGACGTTCAAATGAGGGTGTGGAAAATTTCTGGAATTATATTGTGAAAATTGCAACACTGAAATTTTACGAATCTACAATAAATCTTGGACCATGGAAAACTCACCAAAATACAAAACAATAAAATGAAATTTACGTTTATTTTCTGCTCTCAATCGGTATACAGCGAAGATTGAAAGGCTTAAAGCAGGGTTTCCCAAACTTTTCTTCGATGTAACACTTCGCAAACCCAGAAATTTTAACAGAATACTTATCATATTTTTTGGGTTGTATAATTCCTTAATATTTTCAAGCTGTTTTGTATCAGATTTATCAACGGTATTTACTATCACGGCTAACCTTTCTGTCAATCGTGGCAACTGTCTTTCATCTGACAAGACTTATAGTCAGCCGGTCAGGAAAAACAAAATGCCCCATCACTTTAATTCGCACGGTGAGAGAAAAAATTTACCTATGCCTGTACTTAGAAGAAACCCTAGTTTAAAGGGGCATTTATATATTTTAGATGGCGTTGAATCATACAATTTTTATGTACACCTTCTTTGGGAATTATTTACGTTATTTAAGATGAAGAGGTGCTCTTACAGAAAAAAAAATGAAACCATGTTTAAGAACATGCGACATTACATTATTTGACATAAAGGGGTTCAATGTTAAAAATATAAATATATTTTAACATGAATTTTATAAATAAACAGAACTGGTCCACATATTTTTTCACTTATTGTCTCACAAATTTATTACGGCCATATTTTTTTTGCCTTCAACATATTATTCAAAACGTCTACTTAATGAGTTCATTTCCCGTACGGTGTTGTGAATCTAATATGTATAATGATTCTCGAGTACTTCATTCCATCCTTTTCAATTAACATTCTATATGAATGCCTGTGTTTATTTGTTCGTAAGTTAAAAATGTTTATTTAAAATAAAGTCTGTGGGGTACATATATATTTATTGCATTCATTAGATCATATCTCGTTAATAATAAAAACACTTCACTGTAATAAATTCAATTTGAATTTTGAAATTCAATGAAACATAATATCTTTGCTGCGACAGATTTCTCGATTGATTTTTCACTATTAATACTAATGTCGTGGAAACGGGATATGCTAATGGTGTTGAGTAGCTCATCACTTTTAACTCGTTTGACGGGAACAGCATATTAACTCTTCTGGAACGTTCATTATAGCCAAGCTATCCATAATAGCATTAATATTATAGTCTTAAAACTATTATGTATTTATTCCATGAATTAACGATTAAAACCGAGTGTTAAATACACCCGATCCTTTGTAGACGGCTTAAAACAATAAAACGAATAAAAATACGTGTGTACATAAGTATTTTAAGTAAAAAAGTAAGTAAGTAAGAAAAATGTGTTGCACTTTCGCATATATATTTATAATAACGTGGCATAAATGCTCGTAGGAAGGTGTTAAAATCCATTAAATATTACCATCGGTGAGAGTGATTTTTTTGCCATCGAAAAATAGCAGTAAACGGAAACGCTTATTAACAAGTAGCGACGGTGCATGAATATATTAGTTGATGATAAATTGAATTTATTTCGAAAACTATGTAAATTTATTAATTATATAAATTTAAAAAAATATTTTTATCGACATATAATAAATTCGATTTATTTTGATTTCAAGAATTTCATATTCCTGAGTTGATTTTAAGTAATGGAATCTATCTAGCATGTTTGTATGGGTGCGTTATCTTTTTTGCACAGTAGCTTTAGAACAGCCATACTCAACCTGCGGGCCAATCGGCTCTTATGTGCGGCCCAAAATAATTATAGTGACCAAATACTTTGTTGGCGTTGTTTTCAATATTGGGTTGCAATCGGTCGGTACAAAAATGTGCCCAGCTACGTATCTTCGTATCTCTGTGAATATTCATATTCTAAAATGAAATATGCGAAGAACGTATATAAAAATCAGCTCACTGATTCTCACCATGTATAGTAAATTGCCTATAGTAATCAGGAACCTGATTGACGATGATAGTTTGACTCAATATCAAAATTCAGATTTATTTTTAAGTAAACGATTTAAGATTTTTGATACAGTGGTATTTTTATGCACTTTATGAGTATTTTATTTTTTGTTCATTGTTATTTTTTACGTTGAAAAATACCTGAAAGCATAAATGTATATATTTACATAACATAAAAAAGTTGTATTTTGACATCATAATTCATTATATATGTATGCAGTATAGTATGTGTTTATATTTAAAGTAAACTTTACATACGAATATGTAAAGTTTACTATAAATATTTTGCGGCCCACGTAGAGAAGTAAAAGTCGAAATGAGGCCCGGAGGAAAAATAGATTGAGTATGACTGCTTTAGAAGTTTTAGAACGTATCCCTCGTGCAAAAAATAGATCGATTGTCTTATATATGTATCTAATAGCCATGTTAAGATATCGTTTTTTGTTTTTACATCACACATTTATTTCAACGATATAAACTTTGGTCGTTTTATATAATAATTAAGATATATATAGCTCATTCGGAGATTGTGTTATTATATCGTTAAGTAAAGTACGTAGTTAGTTAGAAACAATTCAGCCAGGGTATGATATAGGTCAGGGTCTGCATCAGAAATGGGTCGAAGCGACGACGGAGCCGCCTCGCGCTGCAACACCGACTGCTGTCGGCCATGAGACATTCACTGTTAATAATTATTGTGAAACTTATCCGAATTAATTTGCCACAATGGTTTACCTGCCTCACACTTTGGAATCGACCTGATCGATTCTTACATATTACGTTGCCAATATTCAAGAGAAATAAAAACACTAGATTTTTTGATTCCCGTATTTTAGATGGTTTTTGACCGACCAGATTGAATCAATAATTGGTAATTTGAAGGCATCCGATTTTTATGCGTTCATCCTTTGCCTTAGAATTTTAATTTTGGAAACAATTTATGTTGCTGTTTGTTTGGGGGTATACATGTATATAAAAGAATGGAAAAAGGTGTTTCACATCTACAGCAAGGACCCTTGAAGGGTAAATTTTACATTGAAGTGCCTGCTCCCAATGTGCAGCAAATATGACTCCACACGGAATTTATTTAAACACTCGGTTAAAGTGATGGTATGTGAAAAGCTTACATTGTTATACCTTATATTACGCCTCTCTTTTGGAGAAAAGACGAAGATAAATTGATTACTAAAAAGGGATGAAAAAAAACTGGACAAAAGGACAGGACAGGATGTAAGTGGAAATTTTTTGGATTTTTTTAACAAGAATAAAACACCCATTGCATTCGAACAGAATCGATACATTAAATGATAAAATCTGCTAATTTCGTACTTTTGAAAATTGACAAATGCCTGGGACAGGTCCGTCACAAACACCCATTGCATTCGAACATAATCGATACATTAAATGATAAAATCTGCTCGTACGAATCACAAACCTGGGCGGTCCGTCACGGAAACCAACGACTTTAACCACAGCATCACGTACCGGGCATTCATTATTTAATTCATTACAATTCGTGTCTGCTAAATGTGTATAAAGATTTATTCTTGTTCCTAAAATTACTAAATCACTAAAAATACTTTAGAAATCTTATTTTTCAATTAGGATTTCAGACTTACATACATATTAAAAAATCATATTGATGAAAATGAAAACACTAATAACTTTTTGGAACTATTTATTTACAGTTTTTTTTCTAAATTGATCCGTTGATCGAAAGCATTTTTAGTAATCAATTTATCTTCGTCTTTTCTCCGAGAACTGACACAGGCGTAATATAAGAGTGTTATAACAATGTAAGCTTTTCACATACCATCACTTTAAAATTCTCTATCGCTTACTGGGTCAATCAAAAACAATTTTGTTTCTTTTTAATATATTTTTTGAAAATCGTACGCCATATTATATTTTATCTATTTCATTAAAAAATATATTATGACTTTTGTCATGTTACGAAATATTACAAACACCGTAAATGATGACAAGGTTAAACAAAATACGGACTCTTAAATATTCATGCGTCCTTTGGGCAAGCCGGTTCATTTTTTTTGCCGAGCCACGTTGGTTACAAATCCTTCGCCTCCGAAAGGTTAACTAATTCTCTCACAGTAAATTTCGGCTGGCCCCGTTTCATTATGGTGACGGCTTTTTGACATTGGTGCTGCCGGATTGTTTTGTTATTTCGACAATGGAATTAAATTGAGATAAATATTGTTATTATTTGTTGAAATAAACAAATATATGGTAACATAATTAAATTCGCGGACGCTGTGAACTGTGCCGTGCCTTTCTATTTGTTCAATCTATCTGTGCTTAAGACGTAATACTTATTTTCGTGTCGTTATCATATATACATAATATATTCATAGCTAATTAATAATTCAAATTTGATGTTCAGCAGAATGAAGCTATTTATCACTTTTAACCTTCGCTGCACGGTGATATGTATTTACTACAACTCGACTCTAATAATGAGAATATTTCTATTAAATATAATAGATACTGATCTGAGAATTTTTGTATTCCTCAGTAATGTTATTACGTATTAAATACAATTACAGTTATGTATGGTTATTCATTTGCAGCGATGGAAATAAATAATTAGTGGAAGAATCGGGCAAAGAATCACCCATACACACAAACGTATTCCAATTTATATATACAACCATTCATTTCGTCATTAATTACGTCAAATAATTGATGTTTTTTTTCTTCTTTTCAGACATGAATTACAAAATTGTTATATTTCAACATAGTCAATCAAAGCAATGTCTAGAAATATTCACATTTTTCCGGTTTTTAAATAACTTTTTTCATATCATAAATAATTCTTGAGTTTTTAGCACAGTATGGGGAGGGTTAATGTCATAACAGTCAATTCTTGATAGAAAGTCACTACATTTAAATTTGAATCGAATAAATTTTGTACTTTTCCATGAGCTTTGTCGTTAACGACCCGAGTTACGGCTTTCGAACTTTTTAACTGACCCGTAGTAAATAGTTTGTATCCGCTCCCAACTTGGAGCATATAGACGGAGTTTACCTCAACATGTTAATTTCTATAATCAGTTGCTCAACTCCCCCTTTTCGAAGAAAGTAGGGATTTAAAGGATACGAGGACTAGGACAGGACGAGTGGTTAGCATATCGCTCTCGCTACTCGCCGCATTTGCGGTCAGAAAGGGATTATAATGTAGTACATATTTATATTTACAAAATTCAAACAATTAAAATTTGCTCTTGAAATTCCATCATGCACCTAAGTCGAAATCTTAAAACATTATATTTAAATAAAACACCTTTTTTGTCCTCAACCTACGAATATTTTGTAATGTTCAGAACCGAGCACCGATCAGTAAACACGTGTCACTCACACGGTACTGAGACAAACCGACATCAGTGAAAACTAACCTTCCCTTCAAATGCTTGGCCGATTGTGGCTGTGACATGAGAACTTTGGGTTTTTAACAGTTTTTGTTCTGGGAATCGTGTAAAAATATCGTGTTCCCTCTTTTTAAAAAATTAGTATATCTAATATGAATTTTCTTTTTTTTGCAGGTAAGCGACACTAAAATGACATCAATGCCCATGATTTTGCCTACATACATTCAACCCATTCCACTGTAAGTAAGTATATTATGTAATATGTACATATATGTATATGGAATGGAAATCATTGCAACACACACTCGACTAACGCACCTAAACTATAATCCAAAAAAGTGCAGACGAAAAAATTATATTCCGATTTATTGAAATCAAATATGAGTGAACAATATATCGTAATTTTTCACTGTTTCCAGCAAAATGGTATTTTCCCCCCACCAAGAATAAATCGCCAATATCCATCAGGTGTATAAAATGTTGTTCACATTTCATATGATCACGTCCACGCATATCTATTAAAGCGTCGGATTAGCACTCTGCAGTAAATATTTTAAATATCGAATGTATTAACTTTTCTATAAAAGTCATAAAATACAAAAGTTTATTTCATTGTCAGTTATAGAACATAAAATATTTATTTGTAATAAAATTCAATCTGCCAACATTAGTAAAGAGCTGTCGAATTTATATTTATTTTAAAAAGTTGTTTATTGCTGTATCATAATTTCTACGATTATGTTCCATTCATTCAGTTGATTTTCCTAATATATAAATTGTATTTTAAATATGAGTTATTTTTTTTGTTGGAAAACAAGGCGATGATGACCAATCATGTATTATATATAAAATATTCCGGTTTCTGTTACGTCCTCACAGACTCGAATCATTTCATTTTTGTATCAAATTATTATCACTTTTAAGGTGTTCACTGTCATGGTGAAAAGGCATTATAATAATAAAAAAAAAAAAATAATAATATTATTTTTATTCAAATTATTATATTTATTTCACTGATTGAGTAGGCATTTACTTGGTAGAACTCCATTATAATACGGTAAGAAAAACAACAATGTATTTTAAAACTACAGTAAATTATTCTATAGATTTGTTGATAGCTATTTCGGCTTACGCCCTCGTCAGATATAATTTTATGTAGAATTAAAATACATTGTTATTTTTCTTACCGTATATTTATTTGTTCAACGTGATATGGATGTCTGTACTGTCTTAAATTTCCATTAGCTGACCACTAGTTTCGTCCAAATCCTTTCCTCTCTATACCTAGTCCAAAACGAGATATTGATTGAGCAACTGAATAAAAAGCATTCCTCATAGAAAAGTTACGTTTGAAATATTCCAAATCCACGGAATTTCAGTGATATTATTACTATCATATATTATGGAAAATTTTCAAGCAATAATTTATGACAACTTGCGAATCGATCCATTAGGTCTAATTTATGCCAAAATGATTAAGATAGTCTATTTTATACGCCTACATACAGAATAATCACTTTGCCTGATAAATAACTTACATTTTTTCTATTATATAACTGACGATATAAGCTGTATATTTTTTTTCCGCTAGTAAAAAATGTAATGAATTGATATCGTTGTAAAATTGACACTTAATGACATAGAAAAAAATATAGTTTCGATGATGATTAACGTATACGTATTTATTCATGTAATTTTTTTTGTGTCGCAAAAATATTATGATTGACGAGTTATTGAAACTATTATATTGCCTGTTATGAAATTATTTATTAGTTTCTAAAATCGATATAAAACACTGTTGATACTACAAAAAGCGATATATTTATATGTTGCGAAACAAAATACTCTAGATTCTACCTATATTACTTTTTTTAAATTAATTGTTTATAAAAAGTCACAAAAAGCTACAGTTCCAAAATATTATTTCTTTCAATGCCTATTCTGTTTGAATTTGATCTCATTTCTATATACCTATACAATTTCAAACGTATGTTTACGTCAAATGCATTTCATGACAAATGTATTAGAATTATTTTTATATATTATATATACCTTCAAAATATTTTCTTTTCAATCTGATATATAAAAATCAATGTTTGTTTGATCGTATTTTATGCGTCGCCATACCGCTCATCCGATTGCGATAAAAGTTTGTCAACCTATTGCTTGCACTTGCGTGAAGGTTATCGGCATAGAACAATTAACTTACAGTTGGTGGCGCGTGTGTCGTACCATAGACAATCGGCAAAAGAAAATCTCAGAAAGTGACAGTCCAATTTGAAGCTTGCTGTTTCGAAATTGTGTAAATTATATATCAATTCTTAGAACTTCTTTATCAACAACAAAGAGAGCACAAAAATCTTGTTTGAATATACTCATTTCCTTACGGATTCCGCTACGGATTCGGTTTCTCAAATCTAAGTTAATTGGTGTGTTGAAAAATATCAATTAAACTCACAAAAGAGTCGGCTTGGGTAAAAGATGTACCGGACCTTATCGTTTAAAAATCGTTTGTCGGCCGGTTCTCTTCGTGTAAATGTTCGGCATCATTTCACACAGTCGCGGTTAGGGATTCCAATCCCGGGCCAAAATTTTGATCCCGGGATTTCGGGATTGCAATAAGATGGTCCCGGGATCCCGGGATCAGTCCCGGGATCTGGGATATTTTTCTTATTTATTTAATATTAGCTATGTTATTTTATCGATAAAAATAGCTTAAAATGAATAATACAATTTATTTTGACATTTGTTTATTGTTCAATGTATAATGTACGTATAATTTTAGACTTAAATAGGGGTTAAACTTTAGGGTTAAAATGGAAAATAATATAAATAAAAAAGTGACAAAATTAATTGATAAAAAATATTTTGAAAAAAACGCACGTAGTAATAACAAAGCATCAAGCGTTTCATCATTTAGCCTAGATCTAATTGATGACCACGTGAGCCTCCATTATCAAATAACATCATCTCTTGGTTTATAACGGACATAAGCCTTGTGCAATTTTGAATTTTTGGTTCGCATTTCATCAAGTTTATTGCGATTTCATCCTGTAACTGTTGTTTCATTGTTTCTTGTTCAATTGGGTGGGATGACTGCATTGAAGTAATTTCGATTGATGACTTTTCTAGTGGCTCTGATATTTCGATCATATCTTGATCTTCTTCTTCATTTAATCTTTCAATAAGTTTTTTGAATAGTTTCTTTTATAGTTTTACGAGTTGTTTTGTTGTCATGGAATGATGAAGGATTAAATAAATATTTTAGTGTATCAGTTAAATCTGTTCGGCTTCGTTTTTCAACATGTTTTTGTAGAGAAATTAATAAATCTTTGCGAAACGCGATTACAGACATATGGTCCTAGAGATGGGACTGGTGGGAGTAATCTGATGCAACATACGCGTTTGTGTGACACGTTCCACAAAATATGTTTAAATAATTCGATCGTGCTTGATAAATCAGTTAATCCCGAAATTTCGGGATTGTGTTTTCTAATCCCGGGACTCATCAGGTACTTAAAAACAGCGGGATCCCGGGATTTCGGGATCCGGGATCCCGGGATTGGAATCCCTAGTCGCGGTACGTACCCACACCACTGAATGTAGCTGCGTATTAGGTACTTACTGTACAAACTTACTTCACTTATTTAACTTTCCAAGTCAACGAGTTTTAAAAGATTGTTCACTACAGCTTAAACCGCTGTAAGTTTACATTCTTCGCTGGGAACTTATGTTTAACATGTTGCTTATACCCAAAGCGCACTTATAAAGTTCTTAGAGCCATCCCTGGTACTACAGGATCTTTCAATTGGGACACTTGAAATTCGTTAGTTTATAACAGACATGTTTTTAAAGTGGCATATGTCAATTGTGTAGTAGTGTACGGCAAATCACCATGGAAGGTTATAGCATTAAAAGACATGTGCAAATTATTAAATTTTATTATCAAAGTCACTGCTCCGTTCGAGATGACTTCAGCGACGAGGCCGATTTTTAGATGAATGGATATATGAATCAGCAAAATTGTCGGATTTGGGGCGATTCCAATCCATACAAGATAAACCAGCACTAAATGCATCCCGAGAAAGTCACTGTTTGCTGTGAATTTTGTTCTGTCGGAATCATCGGTCGGTACTTCACCAAAACGAAACTGGCATTGCCATAACCGTCAACAGCGAGCCACAGATCATTAATAAACAACTTCTTGTGATCTTAGCTGGATGGTTTGAATACCGATAACGTGTGGTTTCAACAGGACGGCGCTACGTGTCACACTAAACATGCCACGATGGAAATTCATACCCAAGTGAGCGTCCTTATTGAAACACCCTATAATAGAACACATAAATAAAGCTTTGAATGCCTATTTTGTTGTTGGGAAAGTGTGACAGTTTTAATTATCACCTGACGCTTAAAACTTTGATAAACCTGTTTTTCTTTCTTAATTAACTACACATACAAATAAATATTTGTAGAATCTTATCCGTACCTTGCATAAGGTAGGTAGCATTGTTTTAGTTTATTGCTATATCGTGTTAATTAGTTCTTTAAACGGTTGTGATACGTTAATTGGACCTTTAGTTTATTTAATTGACGTCGTCTTTCTATTAACGACTTTTATCTTGACAGTGCTGTCTTTCATTTTATTTCCTAGAGCCTTTTATACTTAATGTATTATTGCTTATCAAGTGGAGAGAAATCGAACCTGTTACTTAAAAGAGATGTGGAATATGTAACTAAATATATTTTAAATTTAAGTATTATTAAATATTACACAAAACAAATAGCTCCTAACTGTCATTTTTCTTTAGACCCTGTTTTACATTGTTTGTCCGTATCCGCTTCATATGCGAATTATATAATAACCACAAGATGCTTTCTAAACTCTTCGATTCCGTGATACACCTGATCCTCTTCTCGCACGGGGGATACCTTCCAATGACTAAGTGTAGGGCCTAAGTGCCAGCGTTTTTTTACAACGCTGCGTATTTCATTAAGTTCTTTTAAAAGCTATACAGCTAATAAATTAACAAAGTTCTCAATTTAAGTTAAATTTTGTAAAAAGAAATATATTCATTCAGTGTCGCTACTTGGTAATAAACGTGCCCGTTTACTGTTATTTTTCAGTATATTTTTTATAGAATAACAAAATAATCAGTATTTTTTGAAAATCCGTGTTATTTCGAAACCGTGCAAAAAAGAGATTCGGGTGTAGAATTATTGCACCGTTCTTTTTCATGTCAACGTGTTTGGTTTTCTTCGAATAAATCTCCTAGATTTTCATCAGTATTATTTCAAGAATGCAAATTTTCTTTAACCTATCAGCACCATCGTTATATGATCATTGATAGTATTGACGGTTATTTTTATGTGCTTCGCCTAAAAGCACTATAAAAATCCTTTATTGCGCATAAAATATCTCCAAATCAACGTTATGCGAATGGCAGTGCGTTCGGAATAATTAATTAGTGGTAGCCAGCCAGTCACCCCAGAAATGATTCTATCTGTTATCTGGCAAAGCAATAAATTCCACCCCTTCCAACCAGGAAATAATTTTCCCTGGCCTTGGAATGAAAATTCTGATGACGTCACCGTGGCGTCTAGACGCGCACGTGTTATGATGGGTGTATGCTGTAGCTCCGACGAAGGATGACCTATGACTGAATGGTGTTCATATTTTCTTAAATCCACTCCATTAATGGTGTTTATATAGTTAAATAGATGGTAATAGATAACAGAATTTGAGAAGACGCAGTGTGAGAAAATAATCGTCATTATATACACACAAGCAGAAGATGAATTTTCGAATAACAAGAAATTGAACAACACAATAGCAGTAATAACAAACAAAATTCTCCTTAAGATCCACACATCAGACGAGAAATTTTTAGCAATGAAAGCGATTTATGTCCAATCTTTCAAAATTCCAATATACATATAATCAAGTAGTATTGAATAATAAGGTATATAGAGAACCAATCTTCAATTCCCGAGTCCTCTTTCCTTTCGATCCCTACTCTCTTGATTAAACTGAGTAACAAGCCGTTCCCGTAGAGAAAAAACATGTTGAGATAAACTCATGAAGTGTCGCATGGTAAAAAAAGAAATAGCCGTATAAAAACGAGCCATATTTTACCTCGTGGAGTTTACCTCCCAGTTACAGAGTTTTTTATGGAACGAATCTACCGTTTGAAAAAAGAGGAGAGCGTGTATGTTTCCAAAGAATTTGTTAAAATATTTAAAAAATCACACTATTCTAAACTGGTTTTTACACATTTATTGTTGGTATAATAATTAATATATTTTATGTGTATATCTCTCCTTTCGACATCAACGCTATAATTATTTCCTGGAGCCCCAAATCTTAAATCGTTCTGTCTATTTTATTATGTTATGGAGCCAAAATTCTTTTCAATTCTGTGTAACGACGATATATACGTACATCCCATGTTGTGCGGAGTACAAAAAAACTTCGTGAAGTAACAGTATTATCAAGTCGAGTCTTATTTCCCCATGACGAATACATTACAATAAAATATAAAGAGTTCATTTAACTCTGAATATCTTTTTACGTACTGTATTTTTATTTTATTCACAAATAATATTTATTCTTTTGACGCGTTATATGTTTACCGTTCTTTTCTGCAAATTATATTTATATTTCTAATTATCCAAATTTTATGAACCAGAATCAATTATGTAGTCTAGAGATACTTATCACAGTCGAATAAAAGGATTATTTAATAGAACTAAAACACTGCGAGTCCTCGGCTTACGCGATTTCGTCTCACTTGATTTTGACTTACGTGATTTGGGAATTACGTGTTTTGAAAAAAAAAAACCTTTTTTTATTTAACTTTGCTGATTATTATACATTCAATGCAAGCCACGGACTCCGCTTTGCGACTTAAATGGAAATGTAAAACTAATATTCTTTCCTCCAACTACAACCTTTAATATTCAACCAGTGGATCAAGGTGTAATACAAACATTTGAAAAGTATTACATATGAAATACATTTAATCGAGTAATTAGAGCTTTTGATGAGACATAGCTGAAAACCGTTTTATCCCATTTTGGAAAAAGTACAAGATTTATGAAGCTGTTAAAAATATTGGTAATGCCTGCAGTGATATTTCAATACATAAATATACGTATGTATGTATGTATGTTTAGATACTTTTTTTGTGTAATAAATACGCAGAATTATAATAAGATACTGTATGTTGTCTTAATTGGATGTATGTAGATCCATTTTACTTTTACCTATCCTTTGAAACTCATATTATTCAAAAAAATTTGCTTTTGAGTTTTCCTTGACTTACGCGAAAACCTTGGTAACCAATTAATCGTAAGTCGATGGCTTACTTTATATGTATTCCATATTTTAGATAGTTAATTATTGTGAAGTTGTAAGAATTAAATACTCTTTCAGATTTCTAGAAGTGATGTCGAAATCATCAATACTCATTTATCGTTATTTTGCATCCGATTAAGTACAAAACAAAGCATTTTAGCACACCTTTGATTTACAGTCTTCACATGAATTTACCATTAACATTAAAATCTTCTTATTCTTTTAATTTAGCAATAAAAAATGCGTATTCGAGTAGCAACGCTCGATCGAACCGGTCAAACGGGATCGATAAAAAAATGGTTTCTAAACTTTTATCTTTGTTTGCTTTTAGGACCATTTTCTTTACACACTCGCTCAAGATAATCCTACGTTGTAATTCTGCAGAACTAGTAAGTAACAGCTTGCGAAATGATTTCCCACTGTGTTTGAATTTGCTCGGTCTGGTGATTATCGACAGTGGCGCACAGTCTGTTGCGAAAAATAGTTTATTTTTTATTTATTTATCCGTATGTACAGGTTATATTAAAAACAATATATTTAGGACACGTCACCACTGCGTATCGTTTGCGTAAAGCGTAGTTAGCGACCAGCAGCACTGCAATATCTGAATAATGTCCCCCAGGTTAATTAATAACTGTTTTTCATGTCATGGTATCTAAACGAAATATTGATTTAAGCCAGTTGCTTAACTTTTGAAGGCATTTAGAAGAAGACACATTAATGAGCCTCTGTCTATATATATCAGTGTAACAAAACAGAGATAGGAAGCGAAAGGTATCAAATCCCAGTCCGGAAAATTTTATATTTCGATCGAATTATTGACGTCTCTTTTGTCAAAATAAAATCTCCCAAAAACGAGAGACATCAGCTGACTACTTGTGCTATTGTTTATATCCCATTCCTCAGCAAATGAGTTCTCGTATAAAACTTTTGTAACGATAAACTCCATTATGATAACACACTTATGCTCCACATTGGTAGCAGACAGGGTGTGTAAAAACGAAAGGTACATTCAGAATTTAGACTGAAGGAGATTAAATTTGAATCGTTTGAAAAGTCAGTTCAAGTTCATTCGTGCACTTGAAATTCCCGAAGATGCCGAAAGGCGAATTTTGGACAATTAGCGAAAAAACTCAAGTACAAACAAAAATCAAAACGATTTAATTTGAAAGGTTCGGTTGAAAAAATCACAAACATGCAAACACGTTTTAATAATTTTAATAATAATAACCCGTTTGGGACGAATCCAAATCCAGGTAAGCTTACTATCCGGTTATGTTCTTGTATTGTATATTTTCTTTATACAATAACTTACTTCGCCTTCAAAGTCTGAGAACGCTACTGATAATCACAAAATTTGCGTATGGCGACCGGCTTACGATATGCAGAACCAGTTATCGAGAGAACACTGACAGTGGATCACAACCTGTTTAATTGTTATGACGCCACATCTTACCTTGTGTAATATTTCACGAGACAACGTTTAGTATCTTTTAGATTAATACCTAGTATTAAAAGTTTTGACTATTGTTGATATTCAATAAATGAACAGCATTCGTTTCATAGCGGTAAGTTAGAAATATATTTATATCGCACATGACCTGATGGAAATAATTATGAATATCTCAAACGAAACAGCCAAGCCAACCTTTCGTTTAAATTTAGAAAGAAGTATATAACTTTATACCACGGTTAACTCGTGAGTAAAAATAAGCAATGACTGTTTTCTTCATAAATTAGCATGTTCGTAGCGGAATAATCTAGGTGTTAATTGATGTTGCTCGAATGTGCACATAGATACCGACCATTTGGTGAATAATTTTGTGTCGAAGGTTAACCGTTTAATGCATGGCGTTGTAAAAATGCAATATACAAATGACCATAAACTTACCAGTTTGTGCTCATACGGTTGTATAATTATTACAAAAAGAGTCATGTATTCAATCGAGAACGCGAATGTGGACTGTCACTTTGGCTTCGGCGAAGCGAAGTTTCTCGAAAATTGGTTGCACGTTTATAATTGCCCTTTTCCTTATTCTCCTGTTTTTCTAATGGATTTTTCAGCAATACAATAAGAATTTTATTTCGAGATATGCATTTACTAAATCTTATATACTATGTTCAATATATGATTGTAATTTTCTCTTTTTATAGCCTTAATGCATGGTGTCCTCATTCGAGTACAAACTGTTTTCGTTATTAACTATGTCATGAAAATGATTTTATAGATTTTTTAAACATATTTTCGTCTTATTATAGATAACTAAAGGATTAAAAATATTTTTTTATTTTTAAAATACAAAAATTATCCATATAAGTGTTAAGACACGTGGAATCAATGCTCAACTTTTTAATGAAACAGAAATTGCAATGGATGAGATGTAAAGGCCCAGCTCAATATATTCTTGTTGACAATATTTTAGTAGCGTAGGCGATAATGCCGCATTGTGGACGTTCTAACTAATGTTCAACATCTGCCTACGACTTGCAATTAACGTTGGGAGAAAAACATTGCTTCTATATTAACGCTAATCCTCAATAAAAATTTACCCGGCATGCGTTGGTATTCCAACTCGAAGAAAGAAAGTGTTTGTGTTTTAATTTTGTTTATTGAAGTGCTTTTGGATACACAATATATTTTGCTTTTCTGTCTGGCGCGTGTACCGTGCGGTAGTAAAATGATTGTGTGGAACAGTTGATGGATGTTCAGGATATAATACTTGTGAGATGGAAATTGGTGCCGTTATCAATTTATAAAAGTGGATTGTTCGATAACATTTTTCTCTGTGACGTCCTTGGACAGCCTCCTCACTGCTATCTATTCTAATCACCTAAAACTAAGGACGAAGACTAAGTTTCATTGCCATCGGATGAACGGCACAGGGACGCATAAGATACAAACAAACAAACATTAATTTAATAAACTCAAACCTCTTTTTGTGCGATTTCAAAGTTATGCGGTTTTTTTAAATGCAACTTTTTATGTATATATTTTTGGCACTTTGTAAACGTTTATATGTTATAACGTAATAACAAGGTCTTTGGCATACTGTATGTGCAAAATCCAGTGTTTCACCTTTTTATGACAATGTGATCTTGAAACGTGCGTCCTTGTAGATGTCATGGTATGTTCCCATATTAAGTCATAGCTTTTTCTGTGCGATTCGCCGCGGAACGCATCTACCGCACAAAAAAAAGGTTTTCCTCGCCGGTTTTCAAGTCCGTGTTAAATCGATGTATACATATCTTTTTTCATAAATCACCATCGGAATTAATATAAAATTGAATCCTTTTCTCTATAAGTAAATCCCTTTAATAAAAGGTTGATATCCGCTATTTAAGAGACACCTTTCTCTCGCAACCGCATGCTCCAATAAAGGAATCCACCGTTAACTACAAACAGTGAATTTAGATTAGCTTAATGCTTTCTATCAAAGAGGTTCTAAGAGTTGTAAGGCTTTCACGGCGATTGGCACGATTTAAAGATTAACGCAGCCTTTACTCTATCTAACAGTGGCCTCGTTCAGTTACTCCAACGAGCCTCAGCGATGAGACTAATGGACACGGAAGTTGTAATTGGCTTTATACTCCCGATTTTGTCTCAACCGATATACATGTATCTTAATTTTAATAATATATATTGCAAGCATTATTAAACCATACATAAGACGTCATTTATAATCTAACGAAAGACGCACGGCTGTGTTAACGAATGTGTGCTTAGTTGCAAAGACAGTTTTTACTGACTGTTTCCAACAACATAAAATATGTAGGTTATATTGACTAAATTGTAATTTTCTAAATATAAATTGCATTAGAGTGTTAAATGGCAATACATCCAATTTTACGTGCCTAAAGTTAGAGTAAAAGATACATTAATAATTTTATCTCATTTAAAGACTGCTTTATTCGTAAAAATATCCAACCATATGAGAAATGAGAAAATCAAATGCCTTTTTGGCCAATAATATTTAACAAATAATTGTCAAATAACATCGCGAGCATTTTCAACTGACCGCAATGAGCGAAACTGGTCCTGATCCTAATAGGTTTTTTAACTAATCAATTTATTTAAATAATGTGCGTCCACCAAGAAGTGATACTCAACACCACAAAACTGTTGAATTACTGTTTAACCTCTGCTCTAATAGTGTACTACCTTGTAAAATTCCATATTTCCTGAGTGTGTTATTAGTAATTAATGAACGCGAAATGATGTAATATATAAATACTTTATCGCGTTGTAATAATAAGCAGACACAACACGGATTTATAGTTGAATACAATAGATAATGCTTTGGGGTTTTCACCTGTATCGAACAATTCTCGGAATCCGTATTTAGTATTTTTAACTTATCAGTTTATTTACTATGTACATAGATTCAAATTTACATGCCTTAAATGCTCATTTGAATAATGTAAAATTTAACAATCGTCAAACAGGTTTTTGTTGTTTTAAACACTGATTCTAACGCCACTATTTAAAAACATAGTTTAGATTACAACCAAGATAAATCAGTCACGCCCAATCTAATAAATCAAAATACGATACTTATTCAAACAATATCGAAAAATTATCTACAGCAATATTTGTAAACACTATTAATGCCCTGATTTGATTTGCTCTCACGTCGCCATTTTTCACTTGTCAAAATTAGCAGCCAGTTTGTTATTGCAACAAATTCGTTACACACCTTATCTCAAAAGATCGCGAACGTTCTCCGAAATATATATTTTTCTATTATAATAGTTGAAAGAAATAGAGATACGGCATGTATGAATAACAGTCGATGAATTAATAAACGAAAATTCAACCGCATGAAGTCACTTTGAATTTCATCTGATCGTGACTATTCAAGATTACTAGATAAAAAAAAATTGTCATGTATCCGTTTTTGTCAGGCAATTATTAATTAGAGTTATACGGAAAATGTTGCACGGTTCATTTACATTGATGACTGATAAATGTCCCCTCTTTGTTTTTATCAAGGGAACCTCCGGACAATTGGACGGATCGAATCCACACTTTTTTTTCACATACATATTGTTTAGTAAGAATCTTTAGTGGCGAATATTAATTTTATATTAAATTTTCTTCATCAAATTAAAAACGTTATAAACCTTTCCTTTCCGGTCTCAAAAAACACATCCGATCTGGTGATGTGAAGTTGTCAATACGCTTCATGCAAACATGGTGATTTATTGCATTTCTCATATACGCAATAAATTACCATACTAACACCATCTTTGCACAACGCGCAGTGACTACACACCACCGACTGTGTTTTTCTTTGGGACCGTAAAGTAAAGGTTAACAAATGATAATCAAATTTATAAATATCTTTTGAATACTAAATGTTTGTATTTTTTGTCCGTTTCTCGAAGCAGGAAAAATATTAACATTCCCCAGATGATACTTACATAATAATTCATTTAATATTTTTATAAAGTGATTGTCTCATCAACACCCTCTCGCTTTGCGTAACCACGCTTAATTGTAATTACATTAACAAATATCAATCTTTACTGGCATGCTTTCATTGACGGCGTCAGTAATTACCTGCCGTGCCGTATACGCCTATATTTGATTTGCCTTGGAACACGTCTCGGGATGTAATCATTCGTATCTCGAGTGTGATTGGCCCATTGGGATTTGAACACCGGTCAGCCTTGTAGGCTATTGACTTGGAGCAGGTCCTGCTGTATATCCGCCTGTTTCTGAGACATTAATTGCGGATAGTGTTGCATTTAATTTATTTTTAATTTGATCTCACTGCGTGTCGATTACCTGTATAAATACAAGACATTTTAATTCAATTCAGTAAGACGTAATAAGAAGCTTAAGTTAACCTTGCAACAGCCCAAGATTTCAATAAAGTTAAAAAAATAGAATTAATTACTAAAAATTTATTAAACAAGCACTTACATATAACAAGCATTAATAAGCCGTTTAAAATACTTCTTCATATTATCATAGTTCGCAAAAATCTATTCTTAAGTTTGAGTTGCCGCATCAATATGTATTCACTCTTTACAGACTTAAATTAAATACCAATAATTGAAAAATCTGTAACTGATATGTATTATGCCAACTTGCGTGTTGCGAACTAACGAACGTAGATGTGAGATTTTTCCAGTGATTTATTCAATAATCGATGTATTGTATTGTGGGAGCTTATCCATCGATGTCATTTCTATATCTGTTAATTCGTATGATCTGATACAGTTTAATAACAGTACAATTGACTTCTGACTGTTTTTCTCATAAATATTTGAGCTGCACTGTGAAAAAGAGACATTATATATCAATTCATTATTTGACTAGCAGAATAGACTGTTATGCTCTTGCATCAATAGTATGTTAATATTCTTCACAAAGACACCGTCAGGTAATGTCAACATAAAATGTCGTATTTCAAAGTAACAGCATAACTAACCATTGCATTAGGTTTATCATTCTGTTTTTATATTGCATTCATAGTTCAAAACACGTTTCATGACGACTGTCATACGATTTAACTCTGAAAAAAATGCATTAAGTCTTCATCCGCTTCTGTCTTTTGTTATTGTATTTAATTCCATTTTTACAAAATCAGTTCAGGTATTCAATGCATAATATTATGCAGGATTGACTCCCTTTCCCATCTTCCTGCATAAAATATCGCCTTTACCCAGCTTTATCTATATGTTTTGCTTCGTGGTTATTCATCGGTAGATTATCACCATTATCCTCTATTTTTATCTTATTTCTGATAGTTTTGATTTAACAATCATTTGCCCAATTGCAAAACTCACTATCTAATTTTTTTTCTAAATTTCGTTTGTTTGCAGTGCTGTTGTATATGTAAAAATAAATTCATTGCTGTTTAAATCAGTTCATAAACAGGTGACCTCAATTATTTAAATAGTTTTTGATATTTCCCTCATAGGGCATGCATGAGCATTTTGATGTGATCATCCTAAAGATTTTGTGTTGAAATCGGACAGCTGAAATGCACCTTCACATTCTTCGTCAGCTAAAAAAAGACAAAAATATCGTCACTCTATTTTTTCAAGTTAGTCTCTTTTCGATACAACGCTAACCACTCAATGCAATACACGTTCTATCAAAAAGATCGAAGCTGCAAAAGCTGAATTAGTTTCAAATTTAGCTTCTTTTATGTTTCAAAAAGGGAGACAATTTGCAGCAGTTTTTACTACTTTTTAGTTTCACAACTTACGAATATATCATTACTTTTTCTCCAAAGACGTTTATTTCCACGAAGTATTAATGTTAAATAACGCAGTTAAATGTCAATTATAATCCCCCTATTAAGTTGTATGTTGTGCCACTGATTTGCCACCCCATTGCATGCAGCACTAGTCACCGAGCCAAGGTCACCTTTACACCCTTAAATGCACTCCGCATTGGATCGGGGGTTGCTTGTGAGCGGTGCATTATTTCATTTCAATGAATATTGTGACTGAACGACGACGTTAATACCGTAGGGTTGAATCAAGCGAGCGTGATTACGATTGGTTGCAGATATTAACAGGAAACTTTTAAAACACTCAATGATACTACATTTTCGTTGACAATGACAAGCTTAATTTTCCTCATTAAAATTTGTCCATGCACCAGACGCTTATTTACTTTTCATTTAACGTAATATTAACTTATAAATATATAGGTGGAAAACCACGGTCAGCGAAATTTGTAATCATATTGTCTTCATTCATTAGCGAACCGATCAGCATAATTTGTACATATATTTAAAAGAAGTTTATTGAATATTACCTCATTGCAAAAAAATAAAACATTTTTAGTACCTTTTCCACAAAAAAAATTGTAGATCAGGACCGGTTTCGCTCATGGCGAGCATTATAAAATATCAATTAGCACTATCAATTATCAACTGATCATCAGTTGATTGGCACTACAAAAGGCAACTGGGAATGTAATAAAACATTTTTTTACTCATTGCATAGTTAATTTATTAAGATCATGATCGCTTTCGCTCATCACGTGTGTTTTCAACTGACGATCAGTGAAACCTGTCCTGATTTTAATAAATGAATTCTGGAATAAGTACAAAATACGCTTAATTATTTTTTAATGTAATGCCTTTCCACCAAGTAAGTATTTTCAGTGAACACCTTGAAATATTATTTTATATTATTTATACCGTCGGAAACAAATAATATGTATTTCACGTACACGTAGCAAGAAGAAAATATGTTGTTAATATATAACCCGATCTAACATAAAAATATCCTCATTGCTATTCGAACCAAATATTTACCAAAATATTAACGATTTCGATGTCGTCTAAGTGAGATCGAAAAATAAAACAGTGCTTCCCAAACTTTTTCATGCTACGGCCTCCATGAACAAAAAAACACATATTTTGTGTGGCCCCCAGTTTGGGAAGTACTGCGTTTAAAAACAGATATAACGATGTATATATTTTCTCCTATTCATTCCTTTATCACCAGGATTAAGGTGTTGTTCTCTGTCCAAAACTAATGCGCGCCTACAAATATAATGATCCACGCATACTTATCACGGCTGTGTTTTCTCTTGAAAGCAGTAAAACTGATTTATTTCCATCGCATCCATTCCGCATTTACTTTAAGAAACTTCATTAATAGTTTTTGAGAACGTAAATTAAATACTTTATTGCCTGTCACATTTTATTGAATTCTCTGTGCTTAGTGCTGTTGGATTATTATCGGTTGCTTTTGATCCAAGATTCACTAAAGCTGTTTTAACGCCTTACTATATACTTATATTTATAGCAAGTAAAAGCACCATAAGCGTAAATAAAAATCACAAAGCAACAGAATATTTGATTCAAAGAATCAATTCAACATTTTAAAATGTATATTCAATCCAATGCAATTATTTATCTTATCCATTGAAACTCATTTTCATCATAATATTTGCTTTTCATTCAAATTACGATGATAACAATTAAACTTAGTTAGATGTTGCGCTCCCTGTCATAATTTTGGCGCCCCTAGCTACGACTCTGAATTAATGACTCATTTACGTTCCAAATATACTCGATACAAACCAGGGCTGTGGAGTCGGAGTCGGAGTCGTCGCGGCGATTTGGCCGGAGTCGTACTCGGAGTTGAAAAGTTTGAACTTTTTATTTTTTCATATAATATGTAAAATTTGGCTATTGGCCGGATTGGTAGGGTTGATATGTAATTGAATACACATCGATAGGAACCTAGGCAAAAAAAAGTGACGATATTCAACTTCGAGTCGTGTTTTTGGTCAATGTCGGAGTCGGAGTCGAACTATTTTTACCGACTCTACAGCCCTGATACAAACTATTGTATTTACTACGCGTCAGTTCAAGTTCATTTGTGATTTTAAAATGCTTGAAGATGCCAAAAGGAGAAACCCTGGTCGTCAGTAACAAAACTCAAACGTCATTAATTCAACATGCATTTTTGTATTTTGGTGTGCATTAGGCGTCGAAGCGGCTTCATAAACATCGATAAATATAATTTCTGGAAATGTGAAAGGGCATTATATATTATATTACCTAAGAACTCTGCGGTTAAGATACAATTGATTATATTCTTTAATATTTTCCATTGTGAGCAATATTCTTATTTTGTTAGTCACCGAATATGGCTCGATCAAAATAATACATAATCTGGCAATTACGCCCTTTTATTATCATCAATGTTTGACCAGTTGTGAAATGGGTTTGAAAAGTTTCACAGAATATCTTAAGTATTTATTTACATCGCTTTTATCTTTTTGCTATAGGGACAGTAATACTTTTGAGTTAATGTTGTATGCGATCTTTGTAAAAAACTCTTTTTTCACGAGCAATAATTTAATGACTACGTAAAATGCAATATATTTTTACCGTGCTGATACTAATATGGAAAAAATGTTCCCCTAATTGAGTTTACAGAACTAAAACTGCTTGTCAATCAATTGTTCAACCTCTTTTTTCGAAGATAGTAGGGATAGGAGGATAAGACTGGAATAGTGGTCAAATAATCACTCTCGCAACTTCCCGTTTGTTACTAATATGGAAAAAATGTTCCCCTAATGGAGTTTACAGAACTAAAACTGCTTGTCAATCAATTGTTCAACCTCTTTTTTCGAAGATAGTAGGGATAGGAGGATAAGACTGGAATAGTGGTCAAATAATCACTCTCGCAACTTCCCGTTTGTTAAGAAAAGTGGAGAATATGAGAGAATTTAAGATATCACAGACATCCCCGTGCCTTCGAAAAGTCATCTATTGTAAATTAAACTGCCCTTCGAAGGACTAAATGGCGCATATATCCAGTATGTTATACGCCGTAAATGCGTGTTTTAAATTTCATAAAAAAATACTATTGTGAAATGTACGGCACTGCTTTGTCTTGAGTCAGACGCCTTATTTGTGTGGCTATTTGTCCATTAAAACTATCGATTACCATTAAAGTTATCAATCGTTTATTTACCATAAAATGAACATTCAGTACCAATCCAAGTATCCAGGCTACAAGCTTTACATGGCGTACACGACATAAATAATGTAATAAAAAGTGATGGATCTTACATTGTTCAATTCATTACAATGCATCTATTTCTCACTGCAAATATTCCTTTTACTATAGCAATTAATTTGTTTGAATTTGAGCTACTGCTTCATCAACATTTTGAACTTTATAGTAATTTTGTTGGGCTGTCAATTAATTTCATTAGGTACAGCTGTGGATAAATTCACAATTCTTGCTAAGAAAAACTGTTATCGAAACGCGTATCTCTTTCAATTGCATTTAAAAATCTGGGAATCTTATCCAATAAATGGTAGATAATGTCGTTAATCCACAGTAGAACGTTTTGTGCTTGAAGCATTTGTTCGATACTCAAATTCCTGCATTTATCTCTTTCGTTGAGTCAGAGATGAGTAATTTTTAATATTACTCAGAGAATGAGTGCGCTTAATACACAATTTAACTTACTTTACGAAACATTTACATTGTAAGACCGTTCCCTACTATTTATAGATCAACAAATTGCAAATCAAATGTTTTCAAATCTAGAACTATTACATTATATTTCTTAATAAAAATGATAAAACATTTTTAGTACTTATTCCACATAAAATTTATTGAATCAGGACCGGTTTTGCTCATGACGAGCATTACCAACTGATAATAAATAGAAGCGAAACAGTGATATTTATGCAAAAGTTAAGCAAGAATTACAAGGTGTGACAAACATTTGGTATTACAACTAAGTAAATAAATATAAGCAAAATAGACTAATAAAAATGTTGAAGACCTCTTAGCAATACAAGCTATCACATCAAAAATCAATGATCATTCATACTTAATGCCATTCCACCAAGTATTGGCAGTGAACATCTTAAAAGTGATTATATTTCTTATTTACACATAATGTGTACATGTTCAGTGTTAAAAGCATCATGCTTTTAATTGGTAATAAAAAATCGATTCAAAAGAGACATTATAGGTAAAAATAAAATCTATTAGGGTAGCATAACATAATAAAGATTCAGCCAAACAGAATCATATTGCATGAGTCAGCGTAAAGTTTAGTGATGTGCATTGAATGATTCGTAATATGCTAGAATCTACGCACTCTTACCCTTGTGTGATTCATGCGCTCCTATTACCATTCACTTTCTAATTTCCATATGAAAAGGCACACCATTCTATTCATTCATCCTGGATTAATTTTGTTCATTTCTTTCGGTAAACTTCCTTTCTTGCACACAATGGGTGTTTTTTTTTCCAGAGATGATTAAACTTTACATGCCTACATACTGTGCTTTGAACACGTGTTCATGTATATAATACCCTCATATGTACATATATAATGTGACGTAAATACGGAAATGTTCTCATTTTAAGGATTGCTCGAAATAAGTAATAAATACATACATGAATATACAATTAATTACATAATTATATGAAATTAACCCTGACGTGCTTGCAGTCTTATCATGAGAACACTGTTACCGTTAGCGATATTTTTCTTAATATAATTAACACTGGATGCCAAATATTGACTTCGGTCATCCGACATTTTAATAACCACGAATATAATCGACAAGTTTCCTTAAAATTAAATAAACTTATACCACTCGTGATGCGCCTATATCACAAAAAAGCGAACAAATGTTTTTATATTGTGATGTATTTGTAAATGAAATTCATTCAAATGTCTCTGATGCCTGATGAATTTTAATGTTATTTAAAGATGGCTGGCAAACCACAAAACAGGACAGATTATCAGAAAGCGGGACACCCATCATACATTAGAATATTAGATAACATAATGCAAACAAAATGTATACAATTATTTTCAGTATTTCAGTGAAATCTTATATATAAAACCGAAACGGCGTATGTATGTCTGTGGGTCTGTAATTCCCTTTTGCATTGTTGGTCATTAAGTTGCCATAAAAACGAATATGAAAGAAAATATATTTGAATTTTTATCGGCGAAGACATTTAGTCAAAATGATATAAATTAGTCTTCTACTGAACTTTTCCCGGCTTTTATTATTAATAATAATGTTTATTATTTACGTGAAGGTATTATTTGACATTTCTTTGATAGAAAATTAGATTGTTTCCTTGAATTTGGACATTTTAATGGGCGAGAATGGGGCTGTGAAATGTCAATGCCAGTCTGAAATGTTAATTTTAATTCCATTTTAATTCCATTTTAATTGACCTAGACTTGAATTTTAAAATAAGTTGTTTCAACTTGGCCCGTCTGAATTTACGCGCCGAGGTGAACATAATCCCAAACTGGTCCGAGCGAAGCCGGGTAGCAATACTAGTATAATATAATTTATTATATAATCTGGGTATTTCTAACAATGAGGTTTTTTGTTTGGTTTGCGTGGTCAAGAGTTTGAAACACTGAATGAATTCGTAGTGTATTGTTTTTTTCAATATATTTAAGGATATGCAATGGTATGAATGAATAATTGTGATATTATCATCCATTTATTATGTTATTTAAACTAAAGCACTCAAATTAAATCATAATAATAACTGTGACAAGGGTTGCCAACCGTCCCGGATTTGTCGGGATGGTGTTGTAGCCCCGGTTGAATGTCAAAAAAATTCTTATTGTCCCCCAATTCCAAAAAACTATTGAGAAAAAAATACACCGTTTTAGCCTACATGTCCCGGAATTGTTTCAGAAGAAGTTGGCAACCCTAACTGTGACTGACTGATGAAGTATTCTCCTTTATATTGCATCGTAGCATCATGTCACATCGTCGTATTGCCGTTACAATAGCTTGATCCAGAAGCTGAATCCAGAAGCCTTTGTTATGATTAGTGATTATTCATATTTATTCTTGTTTTTTACTTATCCGAAACATTTATCCGAATAGCGTTCTTCCTACTGAAAATCACCACAGTTACCCTTTTGGTAATATTCTTCTTCATACCGTGTTTATTTACGCCTTACCGAACCCTCCCTATTCTTAGAACCGCTACATTATGTTATCGCTAGCAAGTGTCAAACGATAACCACACTAGACCGTCCGTGACACCAAATTGTTTACGCTTAGCCGAGAGCTTGTTCTGTGTGTAACTGAACGTAATAGAAGTTCATGATACTATGTACAAAGGTGTTGTTGACATAGTACGTAGCTTGTACAAACACTGGTGGATTTGTCAGGAATAATAGATACCTTCCATGCATACCATTACTTGTATTGCACTGAATTTTTCTAGTAGATTCTGCGTTTTATATAATTGAATCTATAAGCTTCGACAAAATTAACTGACAGTGATAAAAATTTAAAAAGACTGACAGTGATAACTTTTTACTTTGCACTCTCTTTATCTGTCTCATAAATAAAGAGCTGGTTGTGAAATAACACGTATATAACTTTTTATCTTTGCACTATTACTTTATCTGTCTTTAAAATAAATATGTTATGACCCCATAGCTGGTCTCTCACTGTGAAATAACAACTTCAACAATAACGCAGAACATTATTGCAGTACATTTTCAATTACGGAATTTGCGGAGAACCTATCATATTTAATTCTTTGTAAAAGGTTTTCATGTCGGTCATGGTCTTGTCTTTAAAAATAAATCATTATGTTCCCCGGCAATAGATTTTTTCAATTGAAATAAAAACATCTTGGGCTGGGTGTATGTTATTTATCGTTGATTTTGTGCACAACTGATACATTATTTACCATCGAGTTAATCTCGTATGACTTTCACAACTTATAGAATATTTGGCGCATTGAGAGTGTGTAATGTATATTTTAAAATAAAAATAAAAAAATAAAATATGCATTTTTATTGAGAAAATGTGCGACACAATATATTAATTTACAACATTATTGGTGGGAAGGTATATTTATTTCAATGAAACCTATTTTAAGTACTATCTGCGCTCTATTTTAAGATCAGCACTTGTTTCGCTTGTCGCCAACATTTTCAAATAACACATTTTGAACCGGTTCTTGTGGAAGTAGTATAAATCAAATATTGGAAAATTATACAAGGGCCAATGTTTTTTCATAAATTAATTAAAAATACACCAAGCATTACGTGGATTAACGAATGTGTAATCATCGGCCGGCACACATCAAAACTGCAGCAGTGTGCAGCACAGAAATACGTTGTACGAGCGTAAGTTCCAGGATTCAAATATATTCATTTCATTGACAGGGTGGAAACGAAATTTTGCTTCGATTTGACGGGAAACTTTGTCTGGTATTAAACCAAACCAAAAAAACAAAATCAGCAAGTAGTCCCTTTCATAAAAAGAGAACCAAAGAAAAACACAGACAAACATAGGGCTGAAGATAGAGCGGTCAAATTTGATTCCAATGACAGCTTGGAGAAGAATATATTTTCACTGAGAATACAGTTTCAATGCAATGTAAAAGATTCGGCGCATTTCGCTTGCATAGTTCCGTTTACGTGATGCAGCATGGCGTTATCAGCCTTCAGACTGACATGGCAGTAAGTTGGTGAAGTAGTTGTGTAGTGTCGGCCCCTCGTTAATAAACCGAAATGGCATGTTCAAGATGTGTATTTCGGTAACATCTTCTTTTTTAATATACGAGTTTGCTTCACGGAACGGATCGAGCGAAGGGGAGCCTCTCGAGTGTAAATAAACAATCGCGTTTCCATGCAGTGGAGTACGGAAGAATTTCACACGCCTAAATTCATTTAATATTATACAGTTTATCGCACTTAAACATCTCAACTAAAGCACACCTAGATGAAAGTGTCAGTGGATGATTATTTAAAATATTTAAAAAAAAAAGTAAAAACAGACAATAACCATTCTGAAAGTTCATTTTTTTTATGTAAAATAACATTTGTTACAGTCTGAATATGGGTTTCAAAGAGACGAAACACCTATGTTCATTCAAAGCAACGTCACATTATTTGTTTTATTAAATAACATTACATCTAAGTCATTTATGGGAAGTTCATGTCTTTTATAAATTTATTGTGTCGTTTTATTTCTGAATAAATAAAAAAAGAATTAACAAACCCTATGTTGTTATGTAACGATCTTTTGGCTTTTACTGAACTTTGTGTTTTCTCCGTTTCCGACATGAAGCCGAACTGTAAGCTCAGCAGCGACGATTCGTTGTGCCGAACAAAAAACATCGCATCTTCATTGTTCAATGTATTTTTAAATTCGTATCCAAAGACGAAGGTGTCTGTGTTACCTTTTAATTTCAGTGATTCATTCCTATTAGTAACAAGTTCACAGGCATCCATGTCTGTGAACTAGAAGTTATCCATTCCTTCAAAAACTTTAGCTTAGAAAGTTGAGATACGCTCCATTAGGAGTCCATATGAGACACATAGTTATAAAAAATCGTCTTTCAAGTATGTAATATGTTTTTATTTTTATATCTGAACAGAAGTTTTCCGCGAGGTCGTATTGTACCATACGTTCCCAAATCATTTACGGATATAAAGGATAAGACTTGGGCAATACTATAGGTTGACTGATCGCATTAGCGTCGCAAATTTTTCAAGGATCGCAAACATCCATGTCTCCGAACAGAAATCAATAATGAATCTATAAAAGGACTGGGATTCGTACACGTAAACTCCTCAACTAAAGTCAACGATATAACGATCGACCATGGACCCGACAATTGATATTGTAATTAATTAATTATTCAATAGTTCTAAAAATGTGTTCTTTTTATCTTAACCTATTGTTTACGGTGTGCACAAATCTGTGCATTATTACCATAGTAATTAAAAAGGACCTTAAACTATGTGTTAATGAATACGCTTTTCCACTTTAAGTGAAAGAAGAAGCTTTAAAGAGTTGTATTTAAAAAATATTGAGAAGTGAGGGTGCGCTTCTGATATACGACCAGTTCTTGTTAAAAACTTGTTGCACAAATACTTTAAATTCAGGATAGATATGGGGTGACGTTTTACAAAATCTTATTTGTGGTAAGTCTGAGGGGACGTCAATGGCAATAAATGTTGTCGATTTTTTGGGGAGAGTTGTTTCAGTAGTATTGCGTGCATGACCGCGGCGCCGCCTCCCGTGAATTTACGTGCCAAAAAAATTACGTAATTACGGTACGCTGCCACTATTTGCGTTTTACGATATCGCAGAGAGATATCTTTTTATAGATTCCTTACTTACGTCATTACAATAATACTACGAAAGAATTATTGTAATGACTCAGTCAAGTTTAATAATCCGGAATCACATCCGCACTCATGACTTCGTCTTGTTCTTATTGATATATGCAACCAGATTAGAGGTCTGCACGGGCCGAAAATTTAAAATTTTACCCGGCCCGAGCTCATTTCCAAAAATCTTACCCAAACTCGACACGAGCCCGACACTTTTCATCCTTGCCCGAAAAAAAACCGATTTTTATTTCAACAATTCTAGAAAATAATAATGGCGTCAAAAAGATGACTGTAATTACGAGTACGTGAAATTTATTATAGTATTAAATTTAGATTTACGATAATACGGGCCGGGTATAGCTCGCGGGCCAAACCCGAGCCCGTGCAGATCTCTAAACCCAGATATAGCAACCAGATGATCTTGATTATTGGTTTGTTAACTAAGAGTTTATCAACATTTTTGGCATGTGACCCTTTTTTTGAGATAAATATTTTTCTGTGCCTATATTTTCTCGAGAAAAAAAAGAAAAATTATACTTTGTTTACGAGCCCTTTTATTTGCTTTGATAATTAGCATGTAATTTTGGATTTGTTGGCTAATCAGCAAACGCGAAAATTTGTGCAGTCTTGCAGTCAGCATTGTGTTAGTTTAAAATCAAAATATAGATTTCTTATGAACATTCATGTAATAGAAAATTCTAAATAACTTCGATTATTCCAAGTATTGTGTTACTAATTGAGATAAAATACGTGGAATAATCAAAGTTATTTTTTAATTTATATTCAAAGAAATTCCCCAAAGTTACCGCCGAATCCATCGAAAGTAATAACATTTTCCCCATATCCGCTCCCTATTCAGAGCATATGGCCGCCACACGGTGCCTCCAAGATTCTCTGTCTCCCGCCAACCTCCTCGCATCTTCCCAGGTCATCCCGGCGTCCCTTAGCTCCCCTGAGTACATCCTATGGATGGTCATCAGAGGCCTTCCGCGGCGTCGGGATCCATCAGGTTGATAGAAGAGGCAGGCAGGATTCAAACTCCCCTGGGGCATCCGCAGCACATGTCCAAGCCAGGTCCATCGTCGCCTTTTAATTTTGGACGTAATAAGGGGCTGGTTTGTCCGCTCTCTTACCTCCGTATTCTGACAAAGTCAAACCACTGTACCCTAGTATTCGCCGCAGGCATCTGTTTTTCAAAGCACAGTATACGGTTACCTGTGCTTTTGTGATGCCATGACTCGCAACCGTAAAGCAGCACAGTCAGTATGCATGCGTTGAACAAGTGGCACTTGGTTCTGACCGAGTACAGCCGTGAGTCCCAGACTTTCCGCATTGAATTAAATGTTGCTCCAGCTATCCCTAATCGGATCGCGAGCTCATTACGCGGGTTGCCATCTCCCGTGATGTGTACTCCCAAGTACCTAAAACCATCGACTCTCTCGATTTCTTGCCCCGCACTCAACAGAGAGTAGTCTGGATCTGGACAGGCGCTGTTGCAGAGCACATTGGTTTTACTCGCGTTGATTTTGAGGCCAACGCGATACGAGTTGCTCTGCAGTCTATCCATTGTTTCCTGGATACCCGCAACTGATTTGTCAAAGATGACAGCGTCGTCGGCATACTCGAGGTCACATAGTTTCAGGTTGGGAGCAACGGTTACTCCTCGGTCAGGTGGAATTGACTTCCTCAGGATGAAATCGAAGATTATTATAAAGAGGAACGGAGCTAGAACACAGCCCTGTCTGACGCCGGTAGTGATGCCAAACCATTCCGTAGTTACGTCACCGATTCTTATGCAGCATTCACTGCCCTCGTGCAAGCATTTGATGATGGCGATTATCTTGGGTGGGATCCCATAAAGCTTTAAAATGGCCCATAGGGAAGGCCTATGCGGACTATCAAAGGCTTTCTCGTAGTCGACAAAGCAACACGCAAGCGAGCTATTGAATTCATTGCTTTGCTGGAGAAGGCATCTAAGGTTGTGGATTTGGTCCGCACAGGATCGGCCAGGTAGGAACCCGGCCTGATTTTCCCTGAGGATACGCATTATTGGGATCCTTATTCTCGCCAAGACTATCTGTGCCAAAACCTTGCCGGGCACGCTGAGCAGCGTTATACCTCTATAATTGTCACAGCATAGTGGGTCACCTTTTTTGTGGATGGTGACTATCTCACCGTTGACCCAGTCCTTGGGCAGCGCTCCTGATCCCAAACGTTACTAATAAGTTGGTATAAGGGGTGCAGAAGCGCCTCAGGCCGTACTTGAGAAACTCTGGGTGTATACCATCTACACCGGGCGCCTTCCCATTCTTCAAACGCTGCACGGCTGAGGTGATCTCAGCACGCGTTGGCGTATGGTCGGGTATATTCGACGCTCGGGGAATATCTACAAGTAAGGCTTCATTGGGTATATCAAATGGGTTCAAGGGGGAGGGCGATTTAACAACCCGCAGAAGTGATCTCTCCAGATCTTTTTGACACGCTCCGCGCTCGACTCTATTGCCCCACTTGGACTACGTATAGGCCCGGAGGTCGGTGGTCGTCTCCCGCAAATTTCGCGCGTGATTTTAAATAATTTTCTCGTATCACTTCTGCGTGATGCTTCCTCTGCTGCTTCAATTTGGCGATCTAAGAATCGGCGTTTATCGAGTCGCACTGACTTTTTAACTATCTTATCATGGTTATGATAGTCAGTCCGGCGGTCCTCGATCCGGTTTGGGTCTGTCTCACTGTCCCTCAGTGTTTAAAGCCGAGCTCTTTCTGCAATACTCCTCCGTGTCGTCGGACATCCACTTTGGTTGATCACCTCTCCGAATTCCAAGCACTTCATGAGCGGCTGACGCGACAGAATTCTTAATACTGGACCATTCTGATTCTATGGCGTCGGGTCGTGGGTTTTTGCCGATCATTGGCACTGTTGGCGACGTTTTTCCTCATAGCAACATCAAAGTTCAGCTGAATTCGAGGAAATTGAAGTTTTTCGACGTCGATTCTACTCCGAGTTGGAGGCCTTGCGGGGCGTCTGAGTCTGAGACGAATTTTGCCGACAAGCAGCTCATGATCGCTGTATATGTCGGCACCCCTGTAGGTTCGTACGTCAAGAAGTTCCCTTCGGTGATTCGTGCTGTAGAGGAAGTGGTCGATTTGCGCTTTGGTGCGACCATCCGGGGAGGTCCACGTGTATTTGTGGATTTTCTGTGGGGGAAGATTGTACCGCCAACGGTGAGCTCATTCATAGTTGCAAACTCGATGAGTCTCTCACCGTTGTCGTTGGCTACACCGAGGCCATGTTTGCCCATCACTGTTGGGCCAAGCAAAGGGTCAGTTCCGACTCTAGCGTTAAGATCCCCATTACTATCACGCGGTCTCTGTTAGGGATTGTTGAGATTGCAGCGTGGAGAGAGTCATAAAACGTTTCCTTCACCTGTGTGTCGGCATCTTCGGTGGGGGCGTAGCACTGAAGGACAGTTACCGAGCTGTCAGACGTCCGAAAGGTGGCTCGTATCAGTCGTTCTGAGATGGGTTCCCATTTGACAAGGCAGCGGGCTGCCCTCCCGGACATCAATACTGCCACTCCCTGGCGGTGGTATTGCTCCTGGCCTGAATATAAAATTATTGTATACCCTCCAATAACTTTTTCCCGGCGCCTTTCCAACGCACCTCACTCAGCCCTAAAACGTCAAGTTTGTAGGTTTGCATGATGCGGGTGGCGTGTAAGTCCTTTCCTGGGGAGCGCATAGTACGCACATTATATGCGCCTATGCGCATTGAGCAGTTATTGGAGAGTATCATGTCCTTTTCCTTGCTGGGTCGTCGAAGAGCAGAACAGGGCGCCCGAGGCTTCTGCGGTGGTGGTATCGTAATCTATTTTTTTTTAAGAGGACAGGGTGATTAACCCTGCGCCTCCGAGGCCTGAGTCACGAGGGCTCTACAGGTTGGCTCAACCCGGTTTTTCTGTCGGGGATTTCCTTCCCTTAGCCAGAAGACCGGTTTTGAGGCGCCGGATGGTTCGCCTTTCGCCCCCTGCTGTTAGCTACAGCTAAGCTGCATTGCCCGATGGTCGCCGCGGGGAGGCCAGCAGATGGACTTGCTGGGTTCAATATTTCCCATCATTTTCTATGCGCACATCTATTGGCATCGATGCACTCACATGGGAATCACCAACCATGACCACCATAATATCATACATATATTTTATATCATATTGTCTAAATAATTATTATATTTTCTGTGGCCCTTTTGCTTCGTGCAAACTAGCGAGTTTATTGCTATTTGGTACCAATTTTGTCAGCGACATACGAAGATCGCCTCTTTTCACAACGTAAAAACGGTTACAAAGTTTTCAGAGGGTAAGCATAACTCGTCAAAATTACGGAAATATTTTAAATTATTTTGTCTGATACATAAATATATCTTCAATGGAATGACTTGTGAAAGTTTGAACACTTAAATGAAAACGAACAGCGCGCGCATTCATGGCGCCATTTCCCTACACCGCCGTTAAATTCTCTAATTCTCATTAATTTTGATTACGCAATCATTTCATTGTATATGTAAATTCCAATTAGTTACAAAAATATAAGATAGATACAACTTTGAGGCTTCTCGGCTCTCATAGTATGTACCTATCCTATAATGCTTTGTCTGATTCGTTCCGACCGTCCGGTACGTACAAAAATCCAAAAAAATCTCAGTACGTTTCGTAATTATTACCGAATTACATTTTTTTTTATACCATTTCCCGTCACGATATTATGACGGCTGCGCGCTCTCGAACGTAGGAAATTACATGCCTCCAAATTATTCAGCGTGTATGACTTAGTAGTGATAATTTAAAGTGTATAGATTCAAACATTCAGATAATAAAATTGAAAAAAAACGGCGCATTAATCGCAATGAATAATGAATGCATTAACAATACATTTCTTAGTCGGGTTATGCAAAAAGTGTATATTTAAAAAATATAACGACGTATCACTGCACAAAATTATATTTTCAAATTACTTTACCTATTTCATACAAACACTCTTCCCTCTCACCTTTTAAATATTCACTGATAATACTTAGTGGAAAAGATTTCGCCTTTCCAATGATTTATTGAGATCAGGATCCGTGTCGAACGATGAGTGGAAACGGTCTTAATAAATTAACTGTGGAATGGGTACAAAATATTTATTCTTATTTTTTAAATACCCTACCCTTTATCACCACCCGAATTCAATTATTGTGTCCTGCAAGTATCAATGCCTTCAATGCGATATAGTGATACGTGCTTCGTCTCTTTGAAAAGCCTCATCAGTTCGAAAACGCTTCTTCACACTTTGGTGAAATCTAAACAGACAGAGAAACGACGCGTAATCCACGTTCACCGTAGCCAATGTGTAAATTTTATATTGAAAATGAACTTCCGCAAAGTTACCGCTGAATCCTTCGAAAGTATAATTACGTTTGATTGAAATATGCGAAAAAGATAATGAAAATTGGCACTTTACTTGTCGGCGTTCATTGCTATAGAAATATATTTTAATATTTGCAATGAAAATACCATTACTTCAACATCAAATTGTTTCTGTTCTAATCATATGGAACTCTGGTCTGAGATAAACATTCCGCATTGAAAATAAGTTACGTAGTGTGAGGTGGAAAGGCAATATTAATATAACACATTTTATGGTACTGCATATATCCTGGTAAATATCTGAAACGATTTCGCTCATCGAGATCATCATGTTTTGATGTATTGAAGTACTACTATAAAATGGGCTTTATTTATTTATAAAGTATGTTTCCAGTTTGTGAATTGTGACAGAAAAGATTGCTTAAATTATCCTAATCCGTACAAAATTCCTGCAATACGTAATGTTGAATTTTATATATTTGATTCTATACGCTTTGACGCTGGACCAGGAACGTATTATGTTTTATGGTAACGTAGATAGACCATCTGTATTATACGTTGTAATATACATACATGAAGTTCATCACTTTGTGTAGTCTGTTATAGTATCTGTATTGAACCTCCGGATTGTAAGTACCGTAATCACTATAATTCGATGCATTATTTAATACAATATGTATATTAGATATTTTAGTGGCGCCACTGAGAACAATACTTACCTACATTGCACACATTACACTCATAGATTATTGCATAGGCTCCCAACCTTTTTCGGGTGGCGACCCCTTTTTATAAAAGCCATGTGTTCGGCGACCCCCATGCAATTCAAAAAAGCATTTTTAATAAGATAATGAAAAAAGCAATGAAAATGCATTATAGTGAATATTTTTTTTAGTTGACTGTATAAGTTGGTGACCCCACAGAAAACCCGCTGCGACCCATGGGTTGGGAACCGGTGGATTATTGTGTACACATTTTGTCCAATGTATGCATTATAATTGCTCGTGGTCAACATTGCAAAATTAAGTATGCAGTTTTTTTTTCTTATTTCCATACACAAAATTACATTGACCGATAAGAATAAACAACGGAGTAAAAAGCAGTTCTCGTAGAAAACTTATGTTGATAACTCCGTTAGGATTCCATATTTCAAATATTGAGAGCAAACACATAACCATGTTTATATTGCAAGCTTCCCAAATACTGCAACCATTTACCCACGTTATAATTGTCTCAAATAGTTTCACTGACTCAGTTAAAGTACATCCGTGCATTTGAAATGGCTGAAGATACCAAAAGGCGAAACCCGTGTCGTTAGCGACAAAACTTATGGAAAAGTAAAATATTCAAACGATTCAAATTTGATATGTAATTGTAATTCCATCAAACACCCTCAGTCGAAATTCTTTATTATATCAAATAGTTTCATTGTTTTTAACGATTATTTAGTGTGTCTATTTCGATAATTATATTTAAAAAAGATTACAGTCAGTTTGACTATTTCGGGAAAAATGAATTCTTCATTCTTAGTTGTGCAAACTCTTCTTATAATTCACGCATCCCAATGCAAGTGAAGCAGGTACAATTATTGTTGATTTGTAACATGTATTTAATTAGTCACTCGGTTTCGATTTATCTACCCAAAAATATGATTTGAAATTTACACTAGGCGATTTACGAAAATCTCAGCTGCCAATCAACAATTAATGACACATCTATCGGTGACTCACATAGTTGAATTTCATTTGTTTGTATTTAAGCATTTTTGTTACATGACAGTCTATTTCATTTTCTCTCTATTTTCAAATTAATTTAGCACAATCTCCCTCATTTAAACATTACGATTATAAATGTAAATGAATTTTACTCTTTGAAGGTCTCGTTACAAAATTGTTTCTTAATACTGTCAAACTACATACATATTACGTCATACTTAATATAAACTCAAGATAAATTTACCAACAATATCTCAGTTGTGTTGATTTAGAGATTAACGTTATTATCATAATACTAATATGTGTAATGTCTCATTATCGTATTCACTTAAACGAAAGTGACAAGCGTCCCGAGACGTTGTTACATTACAGCGTGTGTTGTGCCATTTCAGCGCGAAATCTGTCATTTTCAATTGTCGCGTGATATTTTGTCGGCTGTGTTATCTTGATTGTGTATGTGCCTCTCGGCTGTCAACAGGTTACAATCAAATGGTGAATTATTATTATTGGATATCTATAACACTGTGTTCATAAACCATATCGGATTCAAAATTCAGATTTATCGCCGCATAACTTGTATTTATCAGTTACGGTGAATTTGTATTAATCCCTGGATTTTTGTTTGAAACGTTGTTTTTTTATTTGCCATTGTTTATCAAAAAGCAATTGGACGTCTGGTTTCAGGACTGGGTTAAGTCATTTTTGATCAAGTGTGCAGGAGATATTTTTTAATTGTTGATTTTTTAGAAATAACAAAGCTGTATTTTGTATTTTTGTTCTATAGAAGTGGTAGTTTAAAATAATTGATTGAAAGAATGGATCATTCAATAGATTTCCGCTAAACGAACATATACCAAAATTGAAGCGCAATGACTTTGACAAATACACTCATTTTTGTAAATGTGACATCACAAGGTGTAAACTGTCAGCTAACAAGTCCATTCAGTTGCAACTTTTTACCCTTCCACATTAAAAAGTAGGATTGCTTACTAGTTTTCGACAATATTCTATTGCCTGTTGGTTAATACTTTTTACTAGTTTACTAGCAAGAACTCGGCTTGCGTTGCAATGGCACTCAAATAAAGAAAGAATTTGTGTTTTATTTCTGTTTAATAAAGTGTTTTAGGAAACACAATAAATGTGAAAAATCATAAGGTTTTCCAACGAGTGAGTAGGCCTCATACACCTGTCCATGTGAGATGCATGGATTTTCCATATTTATTCCTTACACCTCTAGCGATTATTCTTGTGCTTTGTGGGCATTACAAATGGAAGTCGCACCGAAAACTGCAATTTTTTTTTATTCGATTGGCTTATCTACCAGAATAATTGTGATGCGTGGCAACAGTACATCTTATCCTTTAATTTTTCGGAGAAGAATGATAGGTACGCCAATGTTTCAATGTTAAAACGTACGGCGGCATGCCTGTAAAATCAAGTGAAAATACTTTTAAGATTAAAGAAGAAACCTTCGCACAGCAACTCACCAAAATTTTATCGCAAACGGATAAACGGTAAAGGAACGCATACAGGACAGACAAACAAACGTTCATTTATATATGTATTTTGAGATGAGCTTGAATAACGAGTACTCCTTTTACTGAAACGACGATCTGTGTGAAATCTACGCAAAAGTGAAAGACTTGTATTGGCAAGGCAGCTTTTCTGCAGTTTGTCAGATGCGACAAATGATTACGAACGCCTCTTTGTATATATTACTGCTGCATTTGCCGATGGCTTGGTGAAAGGTCTCAAGTCTTGCGTAACCGCGAGTCACCAGTTTGCAGTCTAGACGGAACTTATAAAAGCAGTCATCTTTCACTCGGGATCGGATAAATGAAAGCGCTTAAATCACCGCTGAATATATTACGAGATAATAAATACGTACTTTGTGCGACATGGCGTCATTCCGATTCATTTAAATGAACTTTCTCGCCGATTTGAAACACTCTCGCAGTTACCTTTGACCTTTTCTAGATATGTATTCACATACCTACTGCAAACAATTTAAAATTTTGTATACACCGTTTGTCCATTGAATGTTTCTGTGAAATGTATGCACGGAGATAAAAATTCTCGTCAATCTTCTAAGAAAACAAAACTTGTTTTTGCAATGTTTTTACACAATGAATTCTGCAATGATTATAGCTGACAGATATTATCTTCTCGTTATCTTTCTGAACCGCATGCGCCTGGTAACTGATAGGCGAAACATTATCATGGCGCTAAATTGTTATCAATATTCTTCAGCATGTTTTCTGTGAATAAATATTACCCCTCAAAGTTTAATCTACGTACAAACTTCATTTTAAGCAAATTATCTTTACGTCATAAGCACTTTAAAAATTAACTATTGTACAGTGATATAACATACTTCCAGAAGAATTTATCACGATTTTTTTTTTTTGAATTCTGTTGAATTTCTCAATCTAGCCAGCATGTCTAACGAGCACTATCGCACAAAGAGATATATTCTTTGACAAAATTCATAATTACCAAGTGTAAGGCTTCTGTGCCAGCGTATTTTACAGGGCAGCCAAAAATTTTGCGGGCAAACAAATTCAGTTTGTTTCATTAGCTCGCTCCCGTCGCCGCCTTTTTTTTAATAGACGATCGGCATTTGTGTAGCACGTGTTTGTTTGCTGATACACTGCGCTGTAAAAAAAAACGCTGGCACTCTGGTCGTACACGAAGTTTGCTTAGCCATCCTCCGCTCTCAATCAAGACCACGTAGACTCCTTTTAAATTACATAAGCGATTCAACGAAAACTGGATGTAAGTCAGTGACTTAATCACTCCCAATACGTAGTTCGCTTTTTGTATTACTTAGATACATTTGAAATACTTTCAAAATCAAAATATGATTTTTTTAAATTATAACCAGATAGTAATAGTTATGATATATTGGACTAAGGCCGCACACAAGAAAATAACGAATAACTAAAAAAACATCTATCCATGTGCGAAACATATCAAACCTTTATTATAACTAATGTTTTATGTCTGTCAAGTTATATTACGCTAAATCTATGAACATTGTACAGTTTAATGTGATATAATCATTGTTGAATCGTATAATCGGCGAGCAAGTGTTTTTTCTACGTCTTCTTCCACTAAACTGATTGGTGTGAAAGTGTCGAGTCATTATTGCTGGATTGTTATGGCTCCGTTCATAAAGTCTGAGCTACAAGTTAAACGGCTTTTAATTTAAATTATTTATTTACGAATTAATCTGTATGGTAAATAGATGAAAGTAACAGAAATGCAAATTATGATATTATGAAGTTTTACCCTTCAGCGACATCAACATAGAATAAATTATAATTGTATTCTTTTTTACGGCATAATTGATTTACGCATATATTTTTTTTTTATTTTGTGCTTAGGAATTGAAATTTTCTATTTTCTATTCAGTCTATTGAAGGTATTATAGTATCGCCGCCATTTGTAAATCTTCTGTATTTTCGCATCTCATATCGTCCAAAAATCCGATATACAAACCTTATATTGCCGTTTAAATATAAAATATATGATGCTGATTTTATTGACTGATCACAACTACAGCGACACAAAACACACGACTATTGATGCTATAATAATTTACGTGTAAGTGCATATTTTAAACCGTTTGTTAATCGCATCAATGAAATGGTTAAATATCTTTAAAACTGTCCTTTGGCCTTTAAAATAGTGCTCTTCGGTTTGTCTATTTAAAATTTAAATGAATATCTGACATTTTTGTTTCTTTTACCACACCCGCTTCGAATCTGGAATATTTAGATTCATTATAGTTTTTTTTGTAATAGAACTGCTTGTTACTCAGTTGCATAACCACTCCTTTACGAAGTAAAAACTGAGCCGAAACCAACACAAAGATGAAATTTCACAATTTTGACTTCTTTTCAGTAGAATGCTTTTCTATCAGGAATTGACACTTGGTAGTAAAACATTATTAGAAACAAATATAACACCTTTTTTGGTCTTCAGTTGACAATGTTCTCGTTTAGGGAAGCTGGTCCTGATACTTTCAAATTATGTGTGGGAGTTACACAAAAAATGTGATTTATTTTTTCGACCCTTTAAGTTATTGCATGTTTTGTGGGTACGATTCATTCACTGTGAGAAGGGCTACAATAATGCAGTGGCGTATCTAGGCAGGCCAGTTGATTTATGCCCTTTTAATAGGACTAATGGGTAGACGTGAGTCCGTCACACCGCCATCCTGCCGTATCTAAACGCCTCATCTACCTTTTATCCCACGGTCCAACATCAACATCAGCTTTCATTCAATTCTTGTACGTTAATGAGGAATCAACTGTGCGACGGTCTCTTGTTTTCGTTTTGATATAGGATTGTATGGATATGAGGCATCAAAAATGTCCACATTTGTATCAAAACCGATCAAAAAATAAATATATAAATATAAACTCTTAATAATATGTAAAATAAGACCAATCATATTAATTGCATTAAACGGTTGACTGTCCACTAAAAATTGAAATACTCTTAATAAAATTTTTGTCATAAAATCACTGTTTTATTATCTTTTCGATAAATTTCACTAATAATACAATCTTTGTATTCCGAAGAATAAAATAACGAATTTTATTTTGACAAATACTAAGAAAAACATGTTTGAATAATATCTTAGAAGAGCACTAACACGCCCAAACACCAATTTCTTAAAATAAGTTTGAAGTGCCACGCTCTATATTGAAGATCTATTTATTACACTTTTGCATTTTCAGGATATTGGCGGTGGTTCATTTAACAATTTCTTTATGCCTATTTTATTTCGCGTATTCATGTATTGTAACTATCGGGCCATGGCTTTATGAGCCTTTATGATAAAAATAATAAAACACTTTTAGTCCTTACCGGTTTCGCCCATGACGAGTATTATCAACTGATAAGAAATACAACGAAACAGTGATATTTATACAAAAAATTAAGCAAGAATTACAAGGTATGACAAACAATTGGTATTACAACTAAGCAAATAAATTGAATCAAAATACAAACAAAATCCTCTTAAAGAGACCTCTTAGCAATACAAGCTTTATCATCAAAAATCAATGTTCATTCATGATTCTTTAATTTTTCTCGGCATGAGCGAAACCGGTCCTTATCCAATAAATTTTATGTGGAATAAGTAGGTACTAAAAATGTGTTATTATTTTTATTAATCATTTAGATGTTTTGCCAACACCACACATATTCTTCATACTAAATTGTTAGTTTGCAAGTTTTCAATCATTCTGCGTTCCGTATTCAGAATCGAAAAGGACGAAAGAAGCAATTAAATAAAACTAATTCGAATACTAATCCATAAATCAACCATTTAATTAACTTACCAATTTGAGTTCCCCAACGCTTAATTAAGCACCCATTTTCGTAAGACGGAAACCCACGCGACCGAAATAAAATAAATACAATAAAGTGTATAAAAATAAAAAAGACCTTCCTTTTCTTCGCTACAACCAGAAGTAACATCAATAGGTATCTGCGCAAGTATTTCCGCTATTGCGAATGTATTCAAAAAAGTATCAATTATTATTACGAAACTCCTATATAATACTGTTTCTTTTTTCATTTCTGACTGTCAGCTGTCTGTAGAATGATTTTAATTCTTGGTAGAATATACATACATTAAACGCAATTTCGAGTACTTTTATTCACTAAAATGAGCCGTAGGTCATTAATTTACTTTTTAATTAATTCACGTATCATAAGTTTTGTTTGAAATAAGCGCTTGGGATATCATACTTTCCATAACATTGGCAACAACGATATTTGAAAATTCTCGGAGAAATGGTTTGATATATTGTTACGGCGCTTATTTGGTAAAACTATCATCAATAAGTAAAAATAGCAAACCATTTACTCTCGACATACTTGTTATATGAAATAGTACCTTTTGCTTTATATTGTTTATATAATTAAGTATTTCGACTGAGGGTGCTTGATGGAATTTCAATATCAAATTGGAATTTTTTGAATTTTGTACTTTTCCATGAGTTTTGTCGCTAACGACCCGGGTTTCGCCTTTCGGCATCTTCAGGCATTCCAAGTGCACGGATGTACTTGAACTGACGCGTAGTAAACAGTTTGTATCGTTTATATACAAAAACAAATACTGTTTACTACGCGTCAGTTCAAGTACATCCGTGCACTTGGAATGCCTGAAGATGCCGAAAGGCGAAACCCGGGTCGTTAGCGACAAAACTCATGGAAAAGTATTGTTTATATGTTCGGTATTTTTAATCGTCATTACTATGCCCCCTACCAGTTGTTCTGACGATGTTGCGATGCCAAAATATCAGGTGCTATATACTGTGCTCAGAAATAGTCAACTTGGTACCTGAACGTATTATAAACATATTAACTGAGCAGTTGATAATGGTCGCGATGAGCTAAACCGGTCCTGATCTAAATAAATCAAATGTGGGATAAGTACTGATTATGTTTATTATAATGCCATTCCAATTATTGACAGTGAACACCTTAAAAGTGACTAATTATAAACATCGTATATATTATAAATAAATGAATCAGACTTGAAATTATGCAGTGATAATCATCAATGTTAAAGTAAATTGATGGAAGAGGAATTCGTGATTTCAAAATGCGCGATAATTTATATTATATAGTGTTAAAATTGGCGCTTCAAAGCAGCTAAGACCACTTTTATCTTGATGCTGTAACGTTTTACGTTCTGGCCGCAGAGGGGGCGATGTTTATTAAATTAATTATTGTTAAATCCGTTGCTTGATTGTAGTAATTAAAACGCCCGCTTCGCGTCGCTAACTCTATTATTTATTTAAAATTTAATTTCAACGGAATGACAAAAGCGTGCCCGCAGATTATGATAAAACGTGTCACTTAGTGCTCGAATTTTGTTTTTTTTTATTCGACCAGATTAGATACTTCAATAACTCAACATCTCAACTACTCAAGTATCGTGTTATGAAAGTCTCTTGTCATTGATAAGAAAAGTCAGCAAGACCCAAAGCAAAAGTATCGAAAGAAATTCTCGCTTAGCACAGTCAACGGCAAAATATTTGAAATAAGTATATTTCCTGGCAGTAGAATCCTCGCTTAAGACTAAGTTAAACGCAACGGTTAAACATTATTTATTTATATTTTTAAAAGTAAATTAAATTTTGAAAATTACTCGAGTATCAAATACTAGAGCAGATGGATCTGAACGAATTGGGATTGATTGCACAATCTGCCCGTGCGACATTGCTTCCATTAAAACAGTATTATTTTATGCCTGACGTACATATTGTTCTGTTGCAGTTTGCACGTGCTATAACATCGTGGTGTTCCCATTTCTCTTGTCCCTCTTTCGATTAAATTGGTAACACACACAACTAGCAATATAGAATTCTTTTTCTTGACGCAAAAATAACATATCTTTGCAATATTAAGATAAATGTTTTATTTCAAATTCGGCCTCTTAGGATAAAAGGTGCGTATCTTGGCTTTGCCAGGAACTTTTAATTTAGTTCGTTTAATTTATCATAAAGAAACGGACAGTCTTGGTGTGTATACATTGCTCATATTTTTGGTTAATGTTGGCTTCTGAGTCGGAGTCCTAGTTTTGGTTAATGCTGGAGTCGAACTTTTTTTTACCGACTCCACGGCCCTGGATATTACACATTATGTGTGTAACAATAATCTTGGAAAACTATAGGAAATACCGTATGGTTACAAACATTTGCTAGTTTTGATTCTTGACGTTGATTATCCAAGCTATTTTTATGTATGTACATTATTATCTCAATTCATTCGGACATTGTTGACATCCTACTTCCAAAGCGTTTATTTGCGCAAAAAGACATTTCGCATTAATCAGTTGTAGAATGAATCTGCGCTTTTTCATCTCGGTAAAATTCAACCGAACATTTTCTCCAGTGTAACCCGGCCTCGGCTATTTATAAATTAGCCTAGCCCCGCCTCGGATGCTGCTTACAGCGCAAGCCCGCCGTGCTTGTTTTCTTCCAACTTAATCCGGCCTCGTCGCGTTTTGGTGGTCGTTTACAATTACTTGTATTGTCAAACAAGTTGGTTTTTCCCACCACCAACCGTTGTGAACATGCAGCCAATGTTTCATGGCCGCCTTTCACAACTTACCCCTCACATTCATGGCCCGAGCAGATCTGCACGGGACTGATTTTGAACCATGCACTAAAGTGCTTTAAAATAGAAAATAAAACAAATTGGAATGACTAGCTCAGCCACTGAAATCATTTTGATACAGAGTATCCTGTGTTTAATCCGTATACTGAGAGACCGTCGTGTCAGACGAGTATATTGACATTACATTTATCCTCCTTACGTTTAAAAAATACAATATGAGTAAAAAGCAAGTGCGAGAAATAGGTTTGCAAAATACGTTTTACTTCTCTTCGCTTTACGTCTCGCCTCTTAGTTAGACAAAATCAGAAATCAAACATTTTCCGCCAAAACAACATTGAGAATTTTGTCTAAAAAATATAACTAATTTACATGTTTATATTTTTTTATCATGCATAAATAATATGTTCAAAGTTTTTCACGACTCCGACAGCGACTAGGACTCTGGCCAAAAAAACGCGACTCCTACTCCACAGCCCTGGTTTTTATAATTATTTCCTTCTGCGACGTAATCGACCGTTTACTATATTGCTCAAAACGTGTTATAGAAGTGTATGAATTGATAAGATAAAATAATTACTGTAGTTAATATTAATAGCTCGGCATAAAATGTCGATTTTCAAAAATCGAATAACAGTATTTTGTTTTCAAGCTTGTCAATAAAATATATCGATACTTAAAAATCATTCTAACGCCTCAATAAAATGTATAAATTATCTTTTCTCACAATACCTACCGAGGAATAATGGTAATTTGTGGGCCGTGTTTAGTCTATGGTCGGCTCATGAATAAAGATGGAGACGACCATAACTAAAAGACTTGTAGAGAGCCATTTGATTTTATGATGCGGCCAACGATGGGCGTTTTATTTATCGTATGGACAATTGATATTTATTACTTTATGACTTATAAACAGTAAAAGAATATTGGACCATATAAAACAGGAGCTGTATCGATACCCGAAAGTATTATGTAGTTTCTTTTATTTATTTCACTTTTATATTTCCCTTGATTTTGCATACAAGCCCTCTGTCGTAAATTTTCGACACTTTAACACCTTTTTAATTTGATAATGGAAAGCTTGCTTTGTCAACATGCGAATATGAATCATAAATCCGGAGATAATTTTCAAAACTGGTCAATTCCTAAATTATTTTTTTTAACTGCCAATTTTTGATTAGGCTTTTGAGACCTTTTTTATTCACATGGAAAAGCTTTCATTTTTACACATTATCTGTTATTCTTCAATTTAAAACATATTTTTAAAATATTGCTAGTAAACACAAAATTATGAAGGAAAGGTAATGAAAATATCTCACTTCTCAGTTTATCAACTAATGGATTTGACCAATTTAAAATTACCTCCTGAAATATGGTCTCAAATGTAGCTGTTAACCGTATACCATATAGTATATCATTGTTGCAAAATTAAAATACATTGCTATTTTTTCACCGTGTTATAATGGAGTTCTGGCAAGTAAATTCCAGTTCAATTAAGAAATTGTGCAAAGATATTGAAAGTTAAAAGGTTTGGGCTTCGGCTAGAAATGTTATTTATTGAAATTTGATAAGCTTCAATTGAAAAATATTCTATCATATTATCTTTCTATAATATATTTCCCACAGTTTTGATTGCTGAAAATTGTATGAAAAGAAGCCTATTTTACAAAATATGTGAAATCTTTATCAATTTATTTGACGATAAATGATTAAAAATGTAGTTATTCCTTTACTATACCTCCTTATATTGATTGCATTATCATTAATTGATTAATTGTTGTTTCGGCATCACACTATCGTCAACGTTTTGATTCCAATATTTCTGATGATTCCGTTACTATCAAAAATAGTTTACATGTTAGTTCGTTATATTATACAAGAATCATTGACATGAATGATACAAATAGTAAATGCTGAATTCTGGAAACCGAATATTTTTTATTTTTATTTGAATAAATTTCTTTGTTCAATTTTACCATTCCACCAATCGTCAGACTCTTTCTCTTTAAACACGATCTAATACTTTTTTTTCTTTTCGTTTCAGGTAAGCATCGTAAAACAACGCTCTCTCCGCCACTTTATATGGCATAACTTCTGAAATCGTTTAATGTAAGTATCGTTGATGAAGAATACTGTGGTTGAATAATATGTTGAGCAAGTGTCGTACAATTATTGTAACAGGGATGCCATGTTTCCTCACTACAAAACAAAATGACTTCGAATTTTCAAATTATTTAAACCTGCGGTATATGGGTGTCTCTTTAATTTAAAAAAATAGATAATTCAAGTTTATAGAAAAGATTTTATAAAGAATCGTTGCAGTTTCATTTCGGACATCAGAAACTTTACATGAAAACTTACACGCCGATAGTGTGATCCATAATAGAAAGGTTCAAAAGTCATTCATGTAACTGACTTGGATCCATAATAAGTATCTGTGTATCTACATTTATACGAATAAAGCAAATAAGATATCTTCTGAGTTGTATTTATTTTCAGACAAGTGAGTTTTGATCATTTTGTGGGTATATTTTTTGCAAAAACTCGTTCAATTGTAGAATGGATCTATTGACCCCTTTGTTCAATGTGTCGAGTATCACTGATTTAAACGAAAAAAGCTCTCGAACGCAATACGTCATAAGTCACTAACCACAGTCGAGGTTGTATTTTTTCCGAGGCCCCTAATTTTTTCACAATCGTACGGCGGGGCCTTGGTGTAGGCTACTAGGTACGTAGCTGGTGCCTGAGTATTATCTAACTCGATGGTATTAACGCACTATCCGCCGTGGTATAATTTGATGAGACTGCTTGACTCAGTAAAAGAAACGATCCGAATGTCCGAATAACAGTAAAGCAGCCAGACATAGAGCGTACCGTGCCAGCGGAGCAATGTTCCGGGTCAGGGAAACATATTTAAACCAGGGATTGCAATACCGGACGATTATTTCAATACCGGTATTAAGAAAATAGGTAAAACTGAGCATAATTATGGTTTTCAATGGCGGTCAGTGACAAGAATATTAGAAAGTTAATATAAAAAATCTATTTGTGCGATAAATCTATACAGCGTCTTCATTAGAGCTGCGTAGGGAAGGAATAACCACGTATTGAACGTGACGATATAATATGTGCGACAATCTAGTGCAAGTTGATGACGCACTCAGCACCGATTCACAAAACTTATTTATTCAAATTTTGCGTGTGGCGTGGTAAATACTAAAATATATAATTTGTTGCGCTGTCCGCTTAAAATCTGTAAATCATTGCTTCCATCAATACTTTGACGAGAACACGCGAGGAATTGTAATTGAGTAAATCGGTATATTTATTTTGGTATCACATATTGTTTGAATATGAATGAGGGATCAGTGCATTATTGCACCATTGCAAGAACTGTTTTGGAACATTGTGAACTTTATATTTAAATTTCGATTTCGTTAATTTTCAACAACGAAATATCTGAAGTATGCATTTTAAAAACCAGCAATAAGACTCAAAATTAGCCAAAATACCGGGATCCCGGTTTTAGAAATACCGGTATTGCAAACCTTAATTTATTACACATTTAAACTCGTCGACTTCTATCGTCTTTTTGCCCGGTGCATATTGTCTGCTTTTTAATTATTGATTCAAAGTTATCGATAGATTCGGCTGATACTGTAATATGTGGTCAACTTGTTCACAGCATATTTCTTCAAATACTGGAGACCACGGTTAATGTGCATGAAACCAATAACGATGTATTGATTATACTTATGTAAAGCGTCTCCTAGAGATGGTAATTTTAGTTTATATTATGAGGAATCGTGAACATGAGTTGTTTGTTCTTCCAAGGGGTAGAACCAGTCTGCCAATGGGAATGTCACTGGGAAGAGCTTTAACAATTTTAAACGGCATTGCTTCGGATATCGACATATTTCATATTGACGTGAGTGAGTTCAAACGAATACTATATTTTATGAACAAAAGTTGTTTTTGCCAGAACTCACTCGGTTGACTGCTTTGAAAATTTCTAATGTGATATTAATAATAATGTTTCCCTTCTGTTTTTTTTATGACTATTTAATATAATTTTCATCTTATTTTTAATTTTAATTAATTTGTGATTTTTATTATATATTTACATGTATGTATGTATATATATATATAAATGCATGCATTTATATTTGTCAAATCCATGGCGCATTGGCGTCAGCTGTAATTCCATGATTTGCTTTTTCTTAAATAAATAAATAAATAAATAAATAGGATATCGATCATGATGGACTTGACCGACAAAACTTATTGAAAAGTACAAAACTTAAACGATTCAAATTGTATATTAAAATTCCTTCTAGCACATTCAGTCTGAATCAGTACTTCTTATGTACGTGTTAACAGCTTCATAGTAAATATTGATATTTAAAAAATGTGGTTTTACAATATTTTTTGAACAAAGACTCGTCTAAGGAAATAATTCGTGTGCAATTTATACCAATAGTAAATTGTCAAACATGTTTATGTCCATGTGACAAAACTCAAATACAACAAACAGTTCAGTTGATAATGCTCGCCATGAGCGAAACCGGTCCTGATGAAATAAATCTCATGTGGAAAAGTACTAAAAATGTGTTATTATTTTTATTATAATGCCTTTCCACCGAGCATTGACAGTGAACACATTAAAAGTGAACAACAAACAGACACAAAACGAAAATTTGGTGTAGTCACCAGATATTTCTGTAGGACTGCTCATCTTTACGATGCGGCCACATTACAATTTGTACGTGAGACCCACTGGTCTAATTTTTAAATTATGCCAATAAAGCTCGTAAAATATAAAGCTCCCATTTTACTTTGACACTTTGGCTACGGGGAACACGGAATACGCATCGTTTATCTACATATGTATTTTGATTTCTTTCGTAGTCAATGTGTTGAAATGTACATTTTTAATAACAATTAAATTTTGAGTATTTAACACTTTGTTTACGGGCTTTTTAATAACTATGGTAATCAAGCACACATTTTTTCACACTAAACAATGGGTTAAGATGCAAATTAAGTTAAAAGTTGGTACCGAATGTACTCAATTGGAATGTAACTTCGTAAATTGCACTCAAAAGTGAACGTGAATTCCGGACACGTTTTATCAATATTTCAATTTATGAAGCTTTTATTATTAAATTACTGCCTTAGTGACTATTAAATTTGTACTGTGTCTTTTTTAAATGGCTCTTTATGTCACGCGTTTTCCCCGCGCATCGCGCCGGCATGTTTCCCGCCATATGTGCCACTCGCGCAAAGTAGGCTCTCAATTTTATTTATTCATCAGCCCCTGGCGACTAACTTTCGTAATTAATTCGTATGTTTGGGCTGGATGTAGCCTCGCACCGCCGCCCGCGTAATTTGCATAATCGTATTAAAAAGTGCGTATACGTATATCGTTTCGTTTTACAAGCTTTATGCGCGATCTTGCACACGCTCAGTTAGAAGACGCACGAAGTAAAAAGTTTGTGAACTTATTCAATGTATACTGATAATGGTACTTTCATTAAAATTATTCTGTGAAACCTTCATTTTATGTGGTTCGAGCAATTTTTTTTTTTACCATGTCTTTTCCCAACATTCAGCATATGGACTCCTCACGGCGTTTATCTCAACATGTTTTTTTCTTCGATAACTGCTTGCTACTCAGTTGCTCAACCTCTCTGTCGAGTAGATTAGGGATGGATAGGAAACGAGGACTAGTGATAAGCTAATCGCTGTCTTTATGCGTTGCTCTTTGGGATCGGAAAGGTGGGAAGGGATTTAACAACACAAACACCCATTGCCTCTGAGCAGAATCGATTTATTGTCTGAAAAATCTACTCGTCCTGGGAATCGAACGCGGGCATGTTATATCGGGGGCTCACTTTAGTTTTGTTTTATGTTAAAGTTATGATTATTAGACGCGAACTAACCGGTATCACTAAACTCGGGTTCTTTCCCGAATCAACGACTACGAAAGCATATTTTAGATTTAGTTGTGTATCTATTATTGTGAATGATATTTTAACCGAAAATTTTGATAACGAAAGATTTTATTTTTATCGTAAGTATACCCCCCAAATATTATTTATGAATATTTAATTAATATAATAGAAAGAACACGCTTAATGTTTGTATATCTTGCAATTAAAAAAGTAGCATGAAGACGCTTAAGACGAAACACGTCTCACGGCTAGTAAAATTACTTGTGAAGTGACTAAGATACCAATTTTAATTGTATGACAAGGCAGCAATATAATCTTTAAGCGTTAATTTCGTTTGAAATAACAATTAAATTGGTGTCCTCTTGATTTTGATAAAGGAAAAGTATTGAAAGCATTTGATGTATTATTTTTATAAAAGTATATACATATTGTCTTCTAAAAAACAAAATGTTGCTTGAATTTTGACAGTTCATGTTTTCTTTTCGGTCTCTGATTTTAATAATGTTCTATTGCGTATTTTGGTATTGTGGAACATATTACATACCCACCAATTAGGAAAGAAAACATTAAAACGTTGCCTTTATCTTTTATTCAGTTAAGGGTATAAGTAACTCGATTATTATACCCAAAAATAAAATATCAACATGGCACCTGCGAGAACCTCTCATTTTTCAAATAAAAATTTCTCCGTCGATACGGTCTCTCTCCAATGAAATGTAAAAAAGCACACTTTTCCTGCTGCCCACGCGGTGTAAAAAATAAAATACCATCCCACATTGCCGTCGTGGGGAACCTATATTTAGAATATTGTAAATATTCCCTTTCTCTTCTTGTTTGCGGTAAAAATATTTCTTTGTTTGCCATCTCTAATTCATGTATTTTTTTTACGATGATTTCACCGACTTACGACGTACGTGCCACGGCTTCCTTTTATATAATTTTCCTTCCGTACATCACGAGAAAATGTTTTAATTAACATTCTGCGAGAATTTAGATTATCGGGTTTAGTTGATGTTTATGATTTCTAACATATAAAATATAACATTGGCAAAACAGACATCATTGTCACGACTTACCCATTATCCAATGAATTCCGTCATGGCCCATTTGGTCACGCGCCTCTAAGCTGCGGTATTTTAAAATAAGTATTTTTCATGTCCTTTTGGTTCTGAAATATTCTATAATCATAATATTATTGCGCTGCTGAAAGTTTTAATATTGTTTACTCTTTAAAAGACACCGTCACATGGAGCGAAAACTGTGTATGCATATTACATGTATATATTTATTGGACAATGACGTTACCCATGTGAAGTAAATGGATAATCTCAAAATAAGTTTTGTTACCCAATTTCTGAACCTATTTAAAAAGAAATAAAGTAGGGATATGTCCTTGTAGTAAGCTCGATCTAATAGTAGACATCACACATATTATGCTTTCAAGCAGATCAATTAATACATTGAAAAAGCAATGTATGACACTGCCCGTATCTACTGGGATTTGAATCCGTGGCATCCGCAATCGAAACTAACGACGTTAACACTCGACTTAATGTCAATAACTTAAACAAGATTTATTATCGAAAAATTAGTTGCTTAAATTAAATGAAACTGTTGCATGAAATGTTCATATTCACGCCATTCCGATAAGAATTGACAGCAACACCACACAACTCGCAACCTGTCAAGTCGTGACAATTGTATACACAATATATTTAATAACCAAAATACCCCATTCAAGTATATTCACAATAAAAAAAAAACTTAAAATAATTCAATATACAAGTACAATAATTGACCAGCAACGTTAAAGTTTAAATGACAATATGACTGCACCAAGTTCGGTACATTTCGATGTTCGATTTTTATTAAGAACTAACTGACCTCAAGTGAGGTCACTTTTAAGGTGTTCACTGTCAATACTTGGTGGAAAGGCATTATAATAAAAATAATAATACATTTTTAGTACTTTTCCCACATAAATTTTATTTGATCAGGACCGGTTTCGCTCATGGCGAGCATTGTCAACTGATAGGAAATACAATACAACAGTGATATTTATACAAAAGTTAAGTAAGGTATTACAAACAATTGGTAGAACAACTAAGCAAATAACCAGAAAAATAGACTATAAATAAAAGGTTGAAGACCTCTTAGCAATAAAAATGAATACATCATAAATCAATTAAATATGAATTATCATTAACAAAGTAAAAGCCCAAAAATGAGTACATCAATAAAATAAATAAATCTGCATGTCCGTCAACCATCTAATGGTATTTGATATGATATTTTTGGGCTTTTACTATGTTAATGATAATTCACATTTAATTGATTTATGATGTATTAATTTGCATTGCTAAGAGGTCTTCAACCTTTTATTTATAGTTTATTTTTCTTGTTACTTGCTTCATTTATTTGCTTAGTTGTTCTACCAATTGTTTGTCATACCTTACTTAACTTTTGTATAAATATCACTGTTATATTGTATTTCTTATCAGTTGACAATGCTCGCCATGAGCGAAACCGGTCCTGATCAAATTAGTTTTATGTGTAAAAAGTACTAAAAATGTATTATTATTTTTAAGTATGTATATGGTCGATTGAGAAAAGGCTAGTGGCTCTGTTTTAAGCATTAACTTATTACATGCGTCGTTTTTTGTTAGACCTCAAATTCTTAACTGTCAATCAATATTGATTTCGGCAGTAATCAGTACGGGAATGACTTACACACATATGTTTCTTTTTTTATGAATATTCTATGTATGTCTTTAATTTTATATCCGTATTTCAATACTTTATAGGTTGACCATCATTGGATTTATCTGAACTGGCGGGTTTCTTATTCCATATTCACATATATTTAAGACATTAATAAAACTTCATTCAACATTTTAGCTAAGTATATTAATCAAATACATCGCCTTGGTGTAAATATCAAATTGTACATGATCTAGAAATCAGATGACTAATAAGAACAAACAAACCGTTCATAGTGTCTTATCTATGATTATTATAATTGAACAAATTCTTTTTAGATGTGTCATTTTAACAATTAAAGTGTGGTGATTGTTTAATGCTTGAAAAACCCACTCATTAGTTTTTTGTATGATTCTTTAGTCTTGTGGAATGCATTTTGAGTCACGTCCGATATCATGTCCAATAATAGAGAGAAATTTGACGCCTTGACGTCAGTCAATAAACTGTGACGTCAATATTGTGACAAACCCGCAGACCTCATTTTTTATGACAAATTCTCAAGCTTGGCAGAATAATATATTATCCCCTCATCCAATATATGCTTCAAATCCCGATATCGGTACTATGCTGTTTGATATTCCTACTGGAAGGCCTTTCGATCTAATGTAATTATATGAAAGAATTTGATTAAAACGAACGAAACAACCAATTATGGGAGAATCATTTTTCTTACCCAAACAGCTGATAATTTTTAAAATAATTAATTACTACGAAAACTTAAATAACTATTAAATACACAACACGGAAGCGCTTGTAATAAAACATATTTAATGTTTAATTAAGTCATTTTTATGTTGTTAACTGTCACTTCTTGGTGGTAATAAGTATTATTTTAAAACAAATGAAACTCTTTTTTCCTATTATATACTCAGCTCATAATGCTAGCAATGAGCAAAAACGCTCCTGATGTGCGCGTAGAACAAAATACTGAGTTAAATGTTTATTTTTATATGGAGTACATATCGTTTAACCCATCATCAGCCTCGACTGATAAAAACTTTTCTTATATGGTGTTTTCCACAACGTAACAGCGTTACTTGTGTTTCATTTTTTTTGCTTGACTGTCAGAGAAGAATGTTCCCAATACTTGGTTGCATGCGCAGAACGTTGCAGAAAGTTAAACTAATAAAAGAGTTGGTGGAAGAGCTTTTACGAATTGAGTGCCATTCGCTTTTACATGGGACGCCGTGAACTATTTGGATGCCTTGTAATTTGTCCCAGATGCAACTAAGTCGGTATGACCGGCGGGGTCGGCAGATCTGAACGATTACAATTTTTCCCGTTCGTTGTCCGTGTCTGGGCTTTCCCGTTATTATTGACTATGAGATATATTTATTTTTTAATTAATAACATTGGTTTTAACATGCGACAACTATATTTTTTGATGCTGTTGTTTTTATAAACAAAATCTTGTAAGATCAGTGATACATATACTATATTACACTATAAATATTCTAAAAAATAATCCCTACCAATAATGATATATGTTACATTTTATCACTTCTGAACTAAACATGCAGCAGTGATCTATATTCTATATTATCGCCTCTGTTTTTTTTATTTGTCCAAACTAAGTTGCTTGTTTGCAGTACTTTATGTTGGCATCCCTGCAATTATGATATATCCATCTGTCAAAATCGAAAAAAGTTTCAATTGGTTCTTTAAAAATGTCTAATGTAGCATAGAATAAGGCTATGCTGTATCATAAGGCCCTATTATTAACTGTTATCTTTTTTTAGATGTTACGATTAAAATGAAAACAGTGGATTAATTGTTTGAAGTCATTCAATCGAAGCATCGTACAAAGAACGATGCAGACGGTGATGCTGATGAGCATATCCACCTGAAGTTACATAGGAGACAACACATATCGACCCTTTTAAGCCAAAAGGGCGTTAATGACAAATGGCTACAATTCAGGAGAGCAAAAAGAGTGAATTAATATTGTGTCCATTAGAACAATTTCGTCTCTTTACCACATATTTCCATGTATTGGAATTTTATAAGACCATCTCTTTGGCAGTCTGTGTTTTTGTGAACCTAACCTCACATTTATCTCAGAATCACCACAATTTTACAAATATTATAAATGTGGAAAATATTATATATCTGGTCTACATTGTCTTTTTATGCCATGATGCAACGAAGGAAGCCTTACAAATGTAATTAACACTGAATACCTTTATTAGAAGTGCACATTTAATATAGAAAGATTATAAACTTAGTTAATTTGAGCAGAAATAAATCGTGTACAACTAACTACCTATCAATTTATTTATTACAAGATTTTATTTGGATCTGTTTTATTTGTGGCAATCGAATATTCGAGACAAAATGACCAATTAGCGGAATCGACTGTATTGAATTAAAGTAGTGTCAGATTCTTATTTATTGGAAAAATTCATGGTGTAACAACATTAAACGAATACTTACTGTCTTCAGATACCTACATTTAAAGTATAGATAATTTATTTCCGCGATACAGCAACCCCGTGCCAAAGCTGTGTGGACGATATTTTTTTTGTTGTAGTTCGTTGGTCAGATAGATTTCGTTGTGTTATTCATTATTACATTATTATATTTGTCGAGTTGAACGCGCCTCGGGGTCGATGATACCAGAAAGGTCGCTTCGGCGGCGGTGACGCAATAATCATAATACCGATCCAATGGCGGTCGTGCGCGCCAAAATTGGCCCGCCTTTTTTGCCGTCAGGTTGTTTACCGCGATTTATACTATCACACCGCTTAGATTACACACACGTACGTTTATGTTGTCATAAAAACTACGATGCCTTCGTAATTCGGTGCCGCAATACTAAACTAAAATTAACACTCTGTTATGAGATTATAAATAACGTGTTATTCAAACACATCATTCTAAAGCCAAATACGCTATGAGAACCACCAAACACTCATAGGCAAACTGCGATTTCTTATATACCTACTAGTGGTTCCACCAGGCTTTGCTCCGTATATTTAATAGGGATTAATATAATAACAGTTCTAAAAAAATAGCAAATTCAAAATTATACGTAAACTACATTCGTTTGTTTATTTTATAAATTTATTTGAATTGTATGAAAAAGGAATAACGAATTACCCTCACCAGTCTTTCTTTCATAAATAAGATTATAACGTTTAAAAATATATTAAATCCATTTCTTTATACATTTAGTTAGTAGGTACGATAAACAAAGCCATAGTTTTTGCCAGAATAATATTCTGATTCCGTGATACCTATACAATACCTGGATTCCGTAAACGGTCCAGTGCCCAAATCACAAGCTAATTTACCAATCAAAACCAAATGTTGGTCGCAGCATATCCCCCACCCATCCGACCACAAACACTTATTCTTCGACTCTTATCGTCCCTCAAAGAAAAATTGTTAAGCGACATTGTTCATATTGAGAATTGGCTAGAATTTTGTCCTCAAGATTAAATAAGCAGCTTCTTGAAACACTGCTAACAACACATCCGCTCAATCGCAGTTTTTTAGAGGTAGGTTATAAATACTTACGAGTTTTAGGCAATACTATGTCACATGCTGGTAAATGATTTTGTATTAGTCTATATTAGGATTAGCGATCTTCGGCGAGTAACCAACTCTATATGAAGACATTATATTCCACGATAATTCGATAATCAAGTTACAGTTTTTGATAAACGTTCTCTTTCTTGCAAAACAGCAATCTAGCTGTTATAATCTACCCCGATTCGGTAATCTTGAAAGGTGTGCATATTTATTTTTATTCCGTACTACACATGATTAATCATAAAAATTATAATACATTTTTAGTACTTTTCCCACATCAAATTTATTTGATCAGGACCGGTTTCGCTCATGGCGAGCATTGTCAACTGATAAGGAATACAATAAAACAGTGATATTTATGTTTTATTGTATTCCTTATCAGTTGACAATGCTCGCCAAGGGCGAAACCGGTTCTGATCAAATACATTTTATGTGGAAAAAGTACTAAAAATGTATTATAATTTTTATTATAATGCCTTTCCACCAAGTATTGACAGTGAACACCTTAAAAAAACATGATTAATCAACTTTAATTGACATAGACAAATCACATCGCCGTGATCATAGCTATCTTGGCGATTTTGTTCTTTTTTGAGATTTAATGCGGATGGACAGCTCGGTTTTTGCTGGTGTGTGTTGTGTTCGTATCTTTAAAGAGGTTTTTTTGTTGTTGTTGATTCGCCATAGGAAAGAGTTGCGTGATGTGTTTGTTTAATTCTCAAGTTTATAGATGGAATATTAACCGACCAATTAAATTTTTAACGATTTAATTGATAAATAACGAGTATTTATGGTTTGCTACTCACTTTTATTTTGATAAATTAATTAACTCGCTGTGAAAATTGGATCACTATACAAATATCTAATTATTTATAATCTTTTATAAAAACGTTAATTTAATATTTACTTCGTCATTCATTTCTTGAAATAATAATCTTTGCCTTAGTTTTATGGGATTTTACTATTTAGTGTCTACAAGATTATGCAAAATAAATATTTAATCAATGAGGATTTAATTCACCTCATTATAATAGCTATTTGAATTACACATAATATATATTAATAATATCATTTCATACGTAAATTAACGTCATTTAACTACAAATATGGATTTCAACTTTTCTATTATGATATGACAAATATTTAATCTAATGTTTGAGCAGATCTATTTTATTTGAAAATATTATCTTCTTCGCGCCCGATCCCCAATATTTATCGATTATATTTTATAGTAACAAATATTGTCATAATTATCTCTTAAGTTTTGAATTATAAACCCATATCGCTATTATTCTTAATATAATATTTGTAGTGACTTACGCGGTTTCATAGTATCAGTTTTTTTCATTGTAAGTATTCGTTAAAAAAAGAGTAGCTAATTTTGGTATACAAAAAAAAAGTGGATTTAACGTATATGTAGATACAACAAATGAATATGCCAAGAAATATAATCATTTTATACAAATACCAACTATTTTTAATTGGCAATGTCAATTGACCTAGAAATCAAGCCGTAGAATGTTACACTAAAAACATGAATAGTAAAATTTAATTCCTTACTTCCCTGTGAACTTTACACTTTAGTAATAAACGACACGCGATGTGATCATGAAATGAGGTACTTTGTATTTTTGAAAAAACTTTAAAACTCAAATTGAATAAATATCGATTACTATTTAATATTAGAATACTCAACCTATAATACGGCATTAGTATCAAATATGAAATTATTCGAATCCCAAACGGCTTATCGGGCAACCATTGATACCAGCGAGCCTGACAGGCCATTAAAAGTGTGTGTTTTACTCGTAGGTACTTTTTCCTGGTTTATCATATGGTCCTTTTATGAGGGAAAGTAAAATACAATGTATGAACATGCATGCATCGATAGGAAGAGTTGCATAATTGCTTCATATTATATGGATATTAAATAAAATAAATTATATGCGCTTTAATAGAATATACACGAACATGCAATATACCTTGTTTATCCTGGCCATTAATATGAATTCTCTTTAGCGTTAGAATACTTACACAACACACAGAATTGATTGAATTGGTATTTTCTTGGTAGAACTCCGTTATAAATAAAAGAAAGAACTTGTATCTACATATTTTAACTAATAATTGGAATTTACAAAACATCATTTTGATGCAATCGCGTGATAATTTCGGCAGAATATTCAAATAGGGCAAGTATTTAAACAACCTTGTTTTTACCATTGGGCTGAGAACAATATGTTTATATTTCGTTAGAATACCGGGAAACACCCGATGTCTATATACAGAACTTAACTTCCACTTAAAACACACCAATCTGACAGCACGGCGTGGCTCACTACTAGGGACTCCAATTACTCGACATCTCAAGTACTCGAGTATCGAGTAGTAAAAGTTTAAAATACTCGAGTACTCGAGTATACTCGAGTACCAAATATATGTACCAAAATATATTTTATTTATTCAAATTTGTGTATATAAATAGATGATACATAAATAAATAAGCTTATTTTATTTTATTATTACATTTATTTCAATTTATGAAACATATAATTAAAAAATAATAGAGAATTAAACGTCTCAAATTTTAATTTGGTTCGACGTTTTGTTTTTTATTCCAGCAGTAGAAAAAACTCTCTCTGTTGCTATGGACTTCAGTTTAAAAGTTAACAAGCAATTAAATTGTGCTATCTAGTTTTTCTGTCCGCTGCTTAAAACAAATAAAATTTGGAATTTAATCTTCATTTATGTATTACGAGTATTACTCGAGTATTTTTCAAATTACTCGAGTATCGAGTACTTGAAAAATGGACGAGTATACTCGAGTATACTCGAGTATCGAGTATTCGATACTCGAATTGGAGTCTCTACTCACTACCCAAGCCAATTACATAAACATTATTAAAATATTCTTGTGAAGCATTACAATACTTTTTTTACCTTATGCCAATGCTGATTATTGTTTATTGGAAATGAAACTTATGCATGACATTACTATAGATTGAAGTAGCGTTTACTTTGAAGACCTCCATTATAACTAGGGCTTGCAATTTACCGTCAAAATCCAATAACCGGTAAACGGTAAATAATTTCACCCATTACCGGTAATTACCGATGGTGTATTTTGGCCTATTTACCGGTAAACCGTTTAACCGGTAATGCAAGCCCTAATTATAACACGTTTAAAAAATGCAATGTATTTTAGGTATATTAAAATTATGCAATATATAGTTAATTGCTATGTCGTGCTTAAACGTGCAATTACTTATCTATATATACTGGTGTAGATTGTGTACCTTTCTACACCAGTATTTGTATATATCGATAAGTAAATGTTTGTTCAACATAGCTCTGACGAGGGCGTAAGCCGACACAGCCATCAACTATATATTACATATGTATTATATAATTTTTCTAGAACTAATGTTACACCAATGCGTCAAGCATTTTACAAATATATTTAATTGAAAAAAATATAAAGGGCACAGCATATTATTTATAAATGGGCAAGGCAATGCATCGATCACTCGAACAGCCCTTGTAACTATCGACTCAAGTGACCGACGCGAATAAAAAGTAATGATAGAAAAAATGTTTGGCTGTGTTTAGGACCACGCAAGTAAAATACAATGTTTTATATAATTTTTACGTAACTTACATATACATTTGTAAAAAAGCTGTTCTTGGCAAATCCTGAAGATATCGTAACCGGACTCAACACTTAACCTATGATGTCTGCATCGTATGATGATACTCTTCGGCAAGCCGTTCGACGAGGGCCAGAAAGCCTTGAAAGACTGATGGTCGTGGGCAGTGTGCCAGACGAGAAACCCAGAGATCGTGTACCATTGACCTGAAACAAATCACTTGTAAACTTGTGCTATCAAGGATGATAGAAAATAGATTGAAGAAGAAACATCTGATTTTCGCAATGCCACAATTATAATAAGACGTAGAATAGAAAAATGTTTTACAAAAACACGTATAGCTATAAAATTTGAACCGTTTGAATTTTTTACGTTTCTTTGAGTTTTATCACGAACGATCGGGTTTCGTCTTTTGGCATCTTCAGATATTTCAAATACATTCGAGCACTTGGATATTCCTGAAGATATGCTTGTCGTCAGCGACAAAACTAATGGAAAAATACAAAATTCAAGCGATTCAAATCTAATATTTTAATTACATCAAGCACTTTCAGTCGAAATCCTCAAATATTATATAATAGCCTTAATTAAAATTTTATCGTGTAAATATTATCATAGCAGAATCTTTATTTTTTTAATGGTTTGTATTAAATTATTGAACGATTTTAAAAAATAGAATTGTCTATTGTACATGAGTATAATAGAAGCTATAATATTTATTGAGTTTGTGGTCATGTCGTAATTGGCTTTGTATTCTTTTTTTAAACTCGTCCTTTGTCTCTAGTAATAAAATTGATTGTTTTCACGTTGTATTCCTGTGCAACCAAGTCCTTGATTGGTGTTGTATAGACTGTATAGTAAATATTTTTTTAACTCAGTAGTACCAATGTCAACGCTTTCCCGCACGACGCGCAGCGTCGGCGTTCTCATTTCAATAAACAAAAATGGCCGCCTCGCGAGTTCAGGGTTACGCGAAGTGTCTCGACGGTGCGCTGCGATTTCAAAGCTTTTCGCACTCGCGAACCCATTTATTGCTCGGAATAGTAAACAGCAAAATCACAACTATTCGCAATGTGTTTACAAAAATTTCCGTCACATATTATATTTCCTACGGCCTTATATCAATACGAATTTTAATGATTTCGTTTATCGAGAAGTTATTACTTTTTGATCGATTGTTGTTTTTTTCCAATAAAATTCATTACACTTTTCTTACATGCTTCGGAATATTCATTTAATACTCGTTGGAGTGAATAGATCCAAAAAATAATGACGTATTAATAGTCAACGGTATAGAAAAGATAATAAAACTTGGTGCGATATTTGAATATGCAGCGGGTACACAGTATCCTATCGTTTTCAATATGCCTTTTCTACAGATAACCGCCTTGACTTGCTTGTGATCTCGTCTCTACTAACCACGTGGCTCTATAAGAAACCTCTCACCTCTTCGACTAAGTTATCTTACCTTACAACAATACCTTCGCAAGATCATATCAATGTTACAGTGGGACAATCGAGAAAAACGTATTTTAAGCAATGAATGCTATTTTAATTAACACTGAATGGTGAATCCAATATAAGATATTTATATTGTAACTTAACAGTGTCGCTTGATAAATATTGATACACCATTCTTAGACTGAATTTATTCCATTGTTATGAATATTGTATCTTTTTCCTACCGCAAAAGTATCAATATAGCAGTCAATAATACTCTTCTAAATTATGCAAATTATGCAAACCACTAAAGAGCCAATATCTCGAAAGTGAAACTTGCAAACTGTTCTACCGTCGGTGGCGATATAATTAAGCCAAACAAGACTTTCACTTCTGAAGAAAATCGTAATAACGTAGCAACACTATCTGGACCATGTTTTCTTTAGCAGAACATTTGAGGGGTTGGCGTAGGATGGGCAGTCATTTACTTTTATATTTCGTCAGTTGACAATATCGCGGTGAGCGAATTAATACTGAATCTGAATCACGAAAATTCCCGGTTGATTTCAGAGATGAATGGAAAATAATCGATGCAAAAAGCGGCTATAATATAAATTGTAGTTTTGAGGATGTAGACATCTTTTAATGACACAGTAGATGAATAAACTAAATATAATATGTATTGCTTTGTTTAAACTCAACGTTTCTTTTAATCTATACATTTTGGCAACCACCGTTGTAGATAATAATAAAAGGCCGACTATCGCCTACGTGTGTTGTAAGTCCCTCAGATTTCCCTGTCTCGGCCATAATAATATCTGGAATCGCACACCATCGACTGCCCCAACTGAGCGATATACGCGTCGAGTTATCGAATGTTGTTGGCTTCTTTTTTGTTTTCCGATTATTCGTCGAGCAGGACGCGTAGAGTTGCTCGTGCTATTTTATTGTTAGTTCCATTTTGAATTCGGACCGCACTGCACGTGGCAGCACTGCGCAAATTCGCGCGCAATTTTTATCACGGTGTTTATGGTTGAAGTGAAGTGATTTTCTTCTTTTTTTAAACGTACTGCGTAATTCGCCGGCGTATATTATATCAGATTTAATTTTGGAACGTAAATATTCGCATTCCTCATTTGTACGTCTTATAATGATAAATGTCAACTACTTTTTTAATGTTTGAGTTCGTTAATCAATTAAAATCATAAATCAAAATATAAAAAGGTGCAAATATCACAATATAATTTACTAGACGTAGTATTATCGTGAATGTCATAATATATAATTTTATTTCATCAACAAAAGTATTCACAAGTTTTATCTACATATATCTATACATATACATCGATTTTTTTATTGTTTTGATGAACATTTTTTAAATTATACCGTGAAATTTATTACGAAAACAAAGAAAAATCACATACTACCGTCATATTCCACACTGTTTAACCTTAAACTTAAAAAATACTTTCATCACTTTTTCTGTATACATATATACATACATATAAATAACTTTGAGGCAATATATTTGCTATCAATATACCTACCAAGTGTGGAGATTAACTACTTAAATATAATTTATAGAACATTATTTATCGTTGATTTTGTGCACAACTGATTCATTACTTATCATCGAGTTAATCTCGTATGACTTTCACAATTAAGAGTATTTGGCGCATTGACGTAAGCTGTAATGCCAAATATTTTTTTTTATATTTAAAAAAAAAAATAATAATGTTCATATTCTACAACTAACATCCTCAGAAGAAGAAGAAGAAGAGGAAGGACAACCTTTATGCACTTTCAATTCTTAAAATTTGGGATTACAGCATTTTTTAATAACCACTGCTACAAATTTCGATAAACATCAATAATTTCAAAAAAAGAACGAAAGACAAATCCAATTCATTCTAGTTTAGATTTCATTCAACGTAATTGTATTTATGTTTTTTTTTCAAAAATGGAATGATTAGATAGGTTCATTGTACCATTTTATCAACAAATCAACTCACTTTTAATATGAGTATAATTGTCGAAATCTCTTTGCTCCCATATTAATATATTTATAACTACACTCAACATAAACATTTCTGATATCAGCGACTAATAAATCTGTCTTTTGATGTAATCACATTTGTTTATTATTATCACTACAAATAAAACTAGAGTTTTCACGTTAGATAAAACACAACCTTATAAAAGCTTATGTTAATACATTACCGATTTTAAACACTTATTATAAGTATCAAATATATTTAAATTTAATTAATTAAAATTTACTACTTTACCAGTCTAGAAGTTTCTAAACGGAAAACGTTCAACGCAAGATTAGAGAAGAAGTCTCTAATTAATTGGAATTAGTAGGAGAATGATAGTATGTATTTTCTACCGTCTTCAGTATAAACAGTGTAAAACAATATTTAATAAACCTATGTGCGATGTTCTTTATAGTAATTATAAAGCGTTATCATGATTGGTTGTGACAAACAGACACATTTAAAAGTGATGAAAGTGATTGGCTTCCTTGAAGTTTAATGTCACAAAAAACATTGTTTTGGATGTATCAGTTCGCACCGGTTCGCAGGCATGCAGAAAATATCAGGTAAATTGATTCGACGCCAGGCCTGGACACACTCCGGCCCGGCGCGTATTTTTGTGCGGCCCAAAAGGTTGAAATTATGGTCTTAAGACGTATAAATTTGTAATTTTAACATTCAATTCGCACATATTTTCAATCAACCACAAATATGAACAAAAGCTTTCAATCATGAATCTCAATTAAAACATATCACCATCAAGCTTCACCCGATTAAAATTCGTAAGCGGTTTTATGCATCAAAACCATTGCTTCCCAAACTTTTTCAAGCAAAGCCCACAAATCTGAAAAAAAATCCCCCTGAACAAAAACATTTTTTATGCGGCTCCTAGATTTGAAAGCACTGATCTAAACAGCAAAATTTGCACCTAAAGTAATTACAAAAATATCTCATTACATGGTTGTTTCTCTGAGAATACTTTTAATGCTCAATTTATTTTTCATGACAATATTTTGTGTATGTGTATATGTGTAATAAGTATTTTACTTGCGACCCGCTGTAAATTTTGACTTCCTTGTGTAGCCCTTACATTAAAAGTTTGCCCAGGCCTGCTTTGCACGAAATCGTAAGGATATGTTAATTATTCAAGCGGTCTAAACGAATTCTGAGAAGTTTTCACTCCGAAAAACAAGTTCACGGTGGACTTTGCTTGTAGTTAGCCATTCTGCATTCGGTTTGTTGTTTTTTTGTTTAATGTTTTGTTTGAAGTGTGTAAAAACTCACATTATTAGAACGAGTTTGCTTATTGGTTCTATCATCGAAGTTTTTTTCCTTAAGAGGTGGATACTTATCTTGTTTTTTGGACAAGCGAATATCTATTAATACCATTGCTTTATAAACACCCAACTAAATCTTCTGGTATCGAGACATTAATAAAAGATTATTATTTATCGAATTGGCATTACTGTAGAAGCCATTATAAAAGGGGAAATAAACACAAAATATATCTATTTTTTCATGGATAATTAAACATTGTTTCTACTCCACTATACATACTGAAAGCTTGATAAAACTATATCACTTGAAAACAGCTATAGGAATATTGTCCAACCACAACGATTTATTGTTATATAATTAAAGATTTCGACTGAGAGTGCTTGATGAAATTTCAATATGAACTTTCTTTTTGAAAATCACACGTTCAATATAGATACATATAGATCAATATAGATTGATTTATTACAGATTAACGAGGGCGAATATAAATTGTTTTATGAAGAAATATTAGAGATAAACAGGGCTCAGCTTAATAGTTTACCAATTTTAAACGAACAGCTTAATCTAGCCTTTTAAATAATTATCATTTATTAATAAGTCAAATATTTATTATCATTAATTATTAATTCAAACACTTGAAATCAATCAATTCAATAGTTATAGGTCGGATATAATAAAACTCAATGGTATAATACGCCACTGGATATCGTCACATCATTGTAGTTATTTTAATTTTATCGCGGTAATGTATGTATTATCGCTAAAGTCCGCCAACGATGCGAATTTAAAAAATGCTAAATAAACAATTTGGGCACATTATATTTGCATTTCTACGGTTCGACACGCAAGATAACATTTTGTTATCTCGTCATTTTACAAATATTCTCAAAAATATTTATCCCTCAATGTTTATCACTCGCTAATGGATATTTTTGCGGTTATTTAGAATTCCATCTGCGAATAGTTTTACATAATAATATTTTGAGGCTAGTTCCGTAAACAAGCCGGCTGACCCACCGTTCCCCGCAGTGTAGAAGTGGCACCCCGGGGCTTGCGGAGCATATGCCAAGTTTTTTTTTGCAGTATTGCTCTTTCTGAATATGTTTTGCTCATAGAAACCTTAACACATTCAGACCACTCTCTACGAACACAGAACTAAAACTTGTTAATATGACAAATTAGCTATTTATCGGCGATGGCTAATGTCACATTAATGTTATATTTAAGTACTTACCTTCATGCGTCTTTTTGAATGAAATGTTCATATATTTTTTTAACCATGTCCTCTTCCAATATAGACCATAGAGATTTTTGTTTTATTTCACATTCAATGCTGAACCTGCTTTTAGTATGCAGTTGAACACGGTAGAAGTGTTCTCAGCATCCAATGTGTTAACAGTTTTTTCTACGATAACTGCTTGTTAGTTAATTGCTGAACTTTTTTTTTTCGTAGAGTATGGATACAAAGGACGTGAACTATTCACTAAAAGTGCAGCTGCTCTGCTTCTGTAAATCAATTCATAAAGTCAGTGGCGGCCGGTGACGAAAATATAAAGGAGTGCATACAAATCTATGTATGCAAGACATCCATACTCATGAAGAACTTAACAAGCCTTAACAAACAAACTTAGTCAAGCTTGTGTAATTTGATGTATTCGGTAACGCTCGTCATAATTCGGCAATCTTTTACAAGAAAATCTCACCACCGAATGAGCAAAACTTCTCTGAACAAATTTTGCGTGTGCCGTGATCTTTTTTCTTGCCACGGTTTCAGCTCTGGAACATTTAACAATTTTAAGAAATATACCTGAAGAGTTTTATTTTTTTTTGCAATACTTGATGTGTTGAGATCAGATAAATAAAATATATAACTTTCAAATATGAGGCAGTCCCAAAATAGTTGTTTTCCTCGACCCGCCTTCACACTGGTCGAATAATACAAAATGCATCGAAAACACATAGGCGTGAATGATATTCCAAGAATTTTGTTTTGTTTTTCACGCAGACACGTATTACAGACAGATCACAGACACGATGCTATGCATTACAGACAGAACCCAAAAGTCTTCATGTTAGACTCTTAATTTACGGAGAAACTTAACAGTACTAAACCTAAACTAAATATAGCACTAGAATATATCTTGACATTTTATGTTTTCGTATTTTTTGATTTACGTTTTTTGTTATCTTTGTTTCAGGTAAGAGTCGACACTAATACATCTCTGGATAATCATTGATAACAAACACTTCCAAGATGGACCCACATATTGTTAGTTTGTAAGTGGCAACTGTAACTTTTTAAGGATTTTTTTTCTGTTTCAAGGTCGTTATTTCTTAAATATTTTAAATTGTAGACACTTCCAAACTAATTACAAGCATGAAAACGGATTTAATTGACATTCAATTCATTCGGCGGTACCAAGTAGTGACACGTGTTTCGTCTCTTCGAAAGACATTTGGGCTTAATCTAGGATAACAAATTTTGATAAACATTTTATTCTCCAACCTCACATACCGACATATGTCATGTTGTTGAGTATCACAAAACCAAAATTATTCATGTATTAAATAATGTTATGGCGCGAAAAAATATTTTAGCTAGTAAAATTCAACTTCGCTCAAACGAAAGTGTTCCAAAACTTCAAAATTTTCTTGTATCTTTAATATTTTTAGTACCCTACTTTAACTCATAAAATATCACAAGATAAAATCTGTTAGAACATACTGACTGCATTTAAAAGCTTCAAAATTACCACATGTGAGAAAAACTACATTGAAAGTGTTGTCAATTTTCTTTTTTAAACCTCCGTAAACTGTGTATCGTATTTGCTGGGTTAAGCTGCCATCCAGCGCAATCCGGCATTTGCGTTTGAAATTTTTATTCACTTTACATCTTAACCCCGCCGTCGGAGAGCGTTCGAAGTTCAAACATTTCGAATTAATCCCGCACTCACGGCGGCGGCAGACTGCCAACATAACCCCGCCCCCGGATTTTTTTCGATGAGCTTTTATCGCCGTTTCCAGGAAGTATGAACAAAATCAATCAATATTTTATCGATTTTCTTGTAACATCAAGTTTCCAGATATAGTTTTGTAAACGTATTGACTGAGGTACGCTATCTTCATTTTGCATGATACCGTTATCTTAATTCATCATTTTGAATAGTTGTTGCTATCTATTCCCAATTATTGTGCACATTATGATTGATATTTTAAAATATTGAGGCCCAGAAAAATGATATCACGTGACTTTCAAATGAAGCGGTATTTAGCAGCACGTTTTATGTTCTTAATTAATCTAGGTACTATTTGTACATAATTCACCAAGAAAACTTTATATTATCAAAAATAGCTTATTCAGCAATGAATGAATGCTTTATTAAGTATTTTCATTGCGATCAATTTACGAGACGGTAAACTGCTTGCGGTGAATTTTCCGAAGCCAAGTTTTGACAACGGTGAATTAGCTATTAACGATATTTAACTCTTTTTTCGTATTCGCGGAAGATGCCTATAAATGGAACCAGGTCGTTAATAAAAAAAGTCTTCTAATACAAATTTTGATATTGATGATACATCAAACTCAGTATGTTTTTGGTCCGATCAGGTTGGATTTCACGGCGCGTTAAGAATTAAATTTATTTATTTTTATACTAGACTATATAGAAACTCGATGTTTTTTTCTTAAATGATTAGCATATATCGTCCATACCAATCCAAAAAAGCGTTAGTCAAATTTTGGAGATTCTGAGTTAAATATGAGGCTAGGTTCACAAAAAACTTATACATAGCCTGCCAAAAGGATGTTCTTACAAAAACTCCAATACTTAGAAAGAAGTGCTAAAGATACGAAGTTGTTCTAATTGAACGCGACATCTTGTCACTCCTTTTGCTCTCCTGAAAAGTAACGATTTGTCAATAACAATTACATTATGATCGTCTGTATCGTGTGATTATTTTTTTCAAATATTAAATATATCTGCCTATGGTTAAGTTTGAGTTTATATGATTTTCTTTATTAAAATTTACATAATGTATATTATTTTGTTATTAATATATATGAATAAGATGCGTATGTTAATATATACCCATAAAATTGTATGTATGTAGGATGTAGGTATTTATCTAAAATGATATAGTGACACTCACCACATGTCATTCAACGTGAAAGTTGTTCACGAGTGAATAAAATAAAGACCGTGGAAATCCAGAAGTTCCAGTAGATCCTGTCAGCCATCATTCAAAAGTCTCTTTTTTCATCTCTTGTCAAATCAAATTCATCACTCTATTGTTTGACTTCGCAACATCAATTCACATAACGCGAATGATTTAACCAGGGCTTTGGAGTCGGTGAAAAAAAGTCCGACTCCGACTCTGACTCCAGCATTTACCAAAACCACGACTCCGACTCCGACATTGACCAAAAACACGACTCCGACTAAAAAAAGGTTAATATCGTCACTTTTTTCCCCTAATTTTCCTATTTATGTGTATTCAATTAAATATCAACCCTATTAATGCGGCCAAAATCCAAATTTGACATATTAAATGCAAAATTAAAAAGTTCAAAATTTCCGACTCCGAGTACGATTCCGGCCGAAACGCCGCGCCGACTCCGACTCCGACTCCACAGCCCTGGATTTAGCTCATCCTTCGATTTACGCAGATTTTTCTCGATTTTATAAAATGGTTTAACATAAAAAACCCACATTTGAATTTTATACTTTTTCATGGCTTTTTTCGCTATCGACCCGTGTTTCGCCTTTCGGCATCTTCAGACATTTCAAGTGCACGAATGTACGGTTAACGACAAAACTAATGGAAAAGTACAAAAATCAAACGGTTCAAATTTGATATTGAAATTCCATGAAGCACCTTCAGTTGAAACAATAGACGATTATGGTCTTTACGGTCCCAAAAAAATAAAAATTTTCAACTGGTTATGTATAGACACTAGGCTTCATAATACGGTAATAAAAAAAACAATGTATTCTAGTTCTACATAAATTATTTTATATATTTGTTGATAGCTATTTCGGCTCACGCCTTCGTCAGAACTATGTTTTAAACGTGTATTAGAGATAGCTTATATACCTAGGCTAGACAGAGTGCCCCGTACATCCTCTCTTTTTTCAAACCATACCAACGTCACATGGAAGAATTTAAATAAGTTAAATTTATTGGTCTAAAGTAATGTTCATGCATATATGGTGTCAAACTGGTCCCGATACAAATAAAATATGTTGAATTATTAAAAAAAATACATATCTGTACCTTCGTTCTACCACAAAAAAAAATGATTAATGGCACATTAAAAATACGTTTATTAGATAAATAGACGAATTCAAACATTCAAATTAACTTCACTTAAATTTCACCGAAAGCAATCAAAATTGTAAATAGCTCGTTCAGAATAAAATAAATTAATTATCCAAAAATCGGAACCTCATTCTAATACAAAAAGTCGTTCAGCGTTTGTTGATTTATCTAACATGTCCGATTGTGTGTGTGTGTGAATAAATCACGCCGACTTTACTGTATGAATATTTTTGTGCTACTCTATAATTTTATTTGTAAAAACAGCAACTTGGGTAAAATATGGATCACACTTCATTTCATCAGGAACGGTGATCAGTTATTTTTTTATTTTAACGGTAAACGGTTGTCTTAATATCTTTTAATTTTATTTACTACCTAGTGGTCAGTTTGGTTTAAAAACAAACACTTACTCGGTCACCTACTGATCACGATATTTGGGTTATTCTTCAAATGTGCTTGGCAATGCATTGAAATCATAACACGGTGAAAATATAGTAAAGAATTTCAGTTCTAAAATAATTATATGATATACAACTGTATACCTATTTCGGCTCATGCCTTCATCAGAACTTTGTTTGAACATAAATTTACTTATTTATAGAAACTGGTGTAGAACGTTTAGGTTCATTACCTAAAAATAAACAAATTAGTGTTCACTTCAAGAAATATCTAAAATCAATTTAAAACTTTATTATTACAATATAAATTATGTTGTTAGAACAGAAGAGAAGATGTATATGTGTAACTTTTCTACACCAGTTTATATAGATATTATTAAATGTATGTTTAAACATAGTTCGAACGAGGTCGTTAGCCAACACAGCTATAAACTATATATCTTATAATTTTTGTAGAACTTAAATACTTCGCTGTTTTTTCATCGCCTTATAATGGAGTTCTACCAAGCATTTGTCAATTCAATCAATGCGTTGAGATCATTATTGGATCTTGTAACGGGAATGATTTTGATTTAAGTTGCTTATGTCAACTTACGATTCTTCTTATTTATTTCTTCATAAAATAATTCAAGTATCACCCTTTTTGACCTTTTTCTCATAACAAAAGAGTGGGCTTACCGATATAAAACAATTTTCAGCGAATTTCGTAAAGTTTTTACATGCATAAAGAGAACAGCGTCTTCTTTGTATTTCACGCAAATTTTACCTGCACAAAAAATATCGCAATCTTACAACTTGCTTTTGTTTTCCACACATAAATGCCAACTTAATAAGCGTTGAATACCTATACAGCTTTTTAAAAAGAGAGAAATATTAACCGAAAGCTTTACTGAAGCTTTGTAAGTGTTGATAGAGTAAAGTGAGGGAGAAATGTCGGATAAAAATGGCCGGCGGACAACTAACAGGACGGCCCCGCCGGGATTCCACAGCTTTCCCGCCGATAAATGCCGTGTTATAGAAAATTAACCGACCACCGTGCACCGGGGGATGTCTTGTTTTTAAAGGTAACTTATTGCCGCCGCTAGAAACGACCCCCAGTTGGGGGATGCACTTTCGTTTCAATTACCGGTAATTCTTCACCCTTTCAATTTTGTCGATTAGGATTTGAGCGAAGTAAAAAAGTCATGCGTTGTTCTTTGTAATTGGTATTGATTGGTGCCATTAATAGTATTTATCTCTGCCCGGCATATTAAATTTATTGAGACATTAGTATTTAATGGAAGGTGTCGATTTTTGAATTTTACGGAACTGGCTGTGAGCACTGTTCCCTCTAAACCAGTGGTTCTCATGATTTTTTTTACTGTGGCCGTATCGTAAACATAAGCGGTCCTACGGAAATGGCTGGTGGCCGCATCAAATTAGTTACATACGAAATATTTCATTTTCAGCGTCTTTGTTGACAAATTAAATCGTAAAAACACATTTCTTTAAATATCAATATTTTCTATGAACCTGTTGGTGGCCGCACATGAGAACAACTGCTCCAAACTAAATATTTTCAATTATAAATTCCAATAGAAATTACAATTGTTTACGTTATACAATTATATCAGATCATATAAATTTATATTAAAATTGAATTCCAAAACGAATTTATTTGTCATCCGTCCCGCCAAGTTTTAAAAAAATTCAATCCCGCCCGTTTCTCAAAAACCCTGGTGACCCCTGCTCTAAACAGTCTAAACTGAGAGATTATCTGCGTGAAAAATTCAGACAATACTGAGTAAATCAATCCAACAAATGCGCGGCATAATTTCAATCATGAATCAACTCATGTTGAAATGGTTAAGTAGGAGGACGTATGCTCCACATTGCGAGTGGACATAGAATAAAAAATAAATGTTATTAACATGTTTGATTAATATATGTATGCTTATCTATGTTTTGGATCTTTGAGATATTTCAAGCAATATTTATGCTTCAGGTCGTTAAATTATCACTTATTAGAGTGCGCACCAACCTGGGACGGGTGCGCGGGGGTTAGAGGGAACATTGGTTGTGAGTCAAGCGTTTCCACCTCTCCTTTCGTTGATGATAAGTAAACACGGAAGGAATTAACAAAAGATTAGTATTTAGTTGATTAAGCGTTCGCTTAATGACCTGTTTTTTGGGTCGTAGTGAGATAAACTGTCGTAAATATTCATTCCTTCCGAATAAATATCTATAATTGATTGCTAAATGAACGTTACAAAGTGTTCACTAGCATTGGTCACTGAGCTAATTTATATACATAGTTCCCACAAAACCTTCAATTCCATATTCGTTCCCAATGTAGAGCATAACGTACTCTTATGATGCTCATATCATGTACCAAGGAATGAGTGACAAATATGGAAATGACACGATTGCCTTCCAGTTGACACGACTCTCGAATATGACTTTCATTTTATTACTAGAATGTTCGCGGTTTGACGGCAAGTGTAAAAATTTGTTTGGCTCGTAGGTTTTTAAAATTATAATAATGCTTAATTCGTTTTTCACAGTGAATTGGCAATTACCTTTTAATTTGTATTTTTGTAGTGTACATAAATAAGTGTATATATATATATATATATACATACATTAATAAGTTCCGTACTCAAAAAACAAAACAAAAGTTATTATACAGTTTATGACTTCGCCTGAAAGTGCTTGATGGAATTTCAATATCAAATTTAAATCGTTTGAATTTTGTTACACACTGTTTTTTAATTGGTCGTTCAACCTCCCTTTTTGTTTTGATTAGTGATGGAAGCAGTGTAGTGCAAGGACAGTATTAGTGGTAAGCCATCCGTTCTTGTTTTAACCATCGGATGGGTGGTTGTAGGGTATTTAGACATTCATGCATTCGAAAACAAAACATGTCTGAAATATGCAAGTAATATTCCGTTCTTGCACACAGCAACGAAAGTCAATGACGCCAAGGCCTGGCAAATGCATTTCTTCTAATACTTTCGATGGATCCGGCGGGAACTTTGTGGAAGTTCATTTTAATATAAAATTTAAAATAACTTTGATTATTCCACGTATTGTGCTACTAACCGTGACACGTGTTTCGCCTCGCATTTACTCTAATTTTTATTACTCGCGTAATTCAATAGACGTGCAGTCATAATTAATTTAGTTTCAGAGGGAAGAATAAATACATCTGTTTAGTACTCAAGTCGCTATATTTCAAAGTGGATTTTATTAGAGTCAAACAAGCTAGAATTAATACACACCTACGATAGTCAGCACTATTTTATTTTCCCTCGGTACGAATTTTAAATCCCAGCTGAAAATCTGTTTCTTTTTTCACGATACACAATTTCCCGTCAACATAAAAGAAAACCCTCATCCCAATCGCTTGGCATACGCTTTATTGTAATAGTTCTTTTTTATCCGTATAATAAAATCATTTCCGATAGATTGCGACCGATATTTTTATTCTAACGTCGGACAGAAACCTTTTATTAAAATCGACCCTTGAAAATACGAAGAAACCACAGTATTTTTAGATTTTAGCATTCCTAATTTTTACTCGTTTACTTCATCTTAAACATTTTCATTGGTAAAATATAGTTTTTTGTACATTAAATTGCTGCTTTTACAGTTCGCTATATTACTTTGAAAAGGTTCTAACTGACATTTTGGCAAAAAATTACCTTTTGGTCGGAAAAGTTTGTATTAACCGTATTCTAGCATATATGATAACTTCAGAATTATATATTATTGAATTACGGAGTTGGCAGAATTACGGAGTTGGCAGAATTACGGAGTTCATCTGCACGCTTTGTTTACTAAATTAATTTGACGAAGTTCTAAGATTATCATGATTATTCCCATCATTAAGATCATTATTTCTCAGTAGAATGATTCGAGTTGTGATAAAAAATATGCCTAAAATAAGTAATTTGAAACGTTTTGACTTGCTCATTGTTACAAGTGAATTTATCTTGTAGAACTTTTTCAAAGTAATGTGTCGAGTATTTTTCAACACTGTATTAGCATAATAATGACCTTAAAACAGGAACAAAAAATATTGCTTCCATAATCGCATGAAAATTTTTGTTGGAATTTTCTTATTTCTGTTTAGTCCGGTGAATGTTTATTTAAGATATAAGTAAGCTATGTTTAATTTGTTACGAAAAATAACTGACTATAAAAACACAAATATAACTTTAAATCAATAAAAAGTTTTGTCTCACAAGAGTTCTTACCTGGCTAACCTCAGTTCAAGTCCATTCGTGCACTTGACATGCCTGAAGATGACGAAAGACGAAAACCGAATCGTTAGCCGCAAAACTCATGTTTTCATTAATATTTATTTATTTATTTATTGTAAAAATTAAACAGAATACATGGCATTACAGCTGACGCCAATGCGCCATGCATTTGACAATTAATAAAAATAACACAAAAAGTATTACACAAAATTGAAAAAAATAAAATAAATATAGAATTAACAAATGTATGGATCAGAACAGAAACATATTAATTACATAAAAAGAAAAAATATAAAAACAAAGAACCAAGCTCACTACCGAAGATGTCCACATCAACAGGCAGTGCATTCATCAACCGAACAGCCCTTGTGACTGGCGACTCAAATGACCTACGTGACAAACAAGTTCTGACAAAGAACATTGATTGGCCTAGGCTACGACCACGTAGGTAGAAACTGGGAGCATGCAAGCTTAAAGTTTCAAGGATGACAGGGTTATCAACTCGGCCCCGAAGAAGAAGAGTAAAATGTTTCAACATTGAAATCGATCTGCGAGCTTCAAGAGAGTGAAACGAAAGCATTCCCAAAAGAAACTTGGTTGGATAATATTCCATTAAAGAATTATCAAAAGGAAATAGATTGAATTTTTTGAAATAATAATAACGCAGAAATTTTTATGAACTCGCTCCAGTTGCGAAATATATTTATTTTCATATGGACCCCAAATAATAGATCCATATTCAAGCTTGCTTAAAACTAAGGAAATATACAGAGTACGAAACACAGTAGGATTTTTAAATGGCTTACTTTGCCGAACTATGAATCCAAGAAGTTTACTAGCATGCAGGGTAATTGAAGAAATATGGGAGTGAAACGAGAAAGAAGAGTCAAATGTTATACCAAGATCAACAACTTCAGACAAACGCTGCAAATTTATATTCGATATCTCATATTTATATTTGATCGGCAATTTTGAACGAGAGAAGGAAATACAGAAACATTTCGAAATGTTGAAGTCAAGTTTATTTACTGAAGACCAATTCAGAATCGAGTTTAAATTATGCTGTAGAATAGCACAATCCGACTCATTCCTGATGGTTGAAAACAGTTTTAAATCATCAGCAAAGAGCAGATATTGTATTCCACTCATACTTAGCACAATGTCATTGATAAAAATGAGAAATAAAATAGGACCAAGGTTCGATCCCTGGGGAACTCCAGAATATGTAGGAAAAATTTTTGACACGCACCCAGCATATTCAACATATTGGCGTCTATTTGACAAATAAGAGAGAAAAAAATTGATAAGCTTGTTCGAGCATCCTACTGCTTTTAATTTATTTATGAGAATAACGTGATCAACCCGATCAAACGCTTTGGAAATATCCGTATAAATGGCATCAACCTGACAATGAGAATCAATATTCAAACGATTCAAATTTGTTATTAAATTTCCATCAAGCACCTTTAGTCGAAGTCCTAAAGTATAATAATATTCGTATCAAGTCACCCGATACTTATTCTGGCATTTTTCTCTTGTTACGTAGTAAGTAATATGGGTGTCCCACCGTGGACGACAAGCTAAGCGCATTCTACCTTGCGAAATTTTCCACGAAAGCAGAAAGTTTCGACATTGTAAACTCCTTCAAACTCTACCCCCGAGTGTTCTTTAATATTCATTGGACGGAAACGAGATTTCGCCCTAGCGGGTCGCGGTCTTTGACTTTCCATTTATTGTTACTTGAAAATGATACAAAAATCCCATAAAATACTGTATAACCTCACTATTATATCAATACCAATATTTCCGTATTTCAGACCGTCAGTACTGTCGCAAATGTTCAGCAGTTGTGAAACCGGTGCGCACTCGTCCTGGGTTGACGCGCAATAGTTTTATTCAAGATTTACAAATATTGCTTCAAACATCAAAAAAATTTATTGATTGAGTAGGCATTTACTTGGTAGAACTCCATTATAATACGGAAAGAAAAATAACAATGTATTTTAATTCTACATAAATTATTTTTAAATATTTGTTGATAGCTATTTCGGCTTACGCCTTCGTCAGAACTATTCTGTTCTGTATAGTTCTGACGAAGGCGTAAGCCGAAATAGCTATCAACAAATATTTAAAAAAAAATTATGTAGAATTAAAATACATTGCTATTTTTCTTTCCGTATCAAAAAAATTCACCACACAGAAAAGCGTAAATTTAAAATGCATGCTTATTACCTTTTTAAATCCATTTCCGCTCCTGAAGTGAAGCATAAGGCCACTTGTGGTAAGATAGCAGTTCCCACTATGCCTCGTTTATCGACTAATTAATCGGTTCATTCTTATTTTTTCTCAGTTTAGTATGTAAAGTAAAGAAAACTATTTTTACATCAATGACATATTGATGCCGTGCATTTGTCGGATTGACCTGCTCAGCATAAAAATTTTCGACGACGGTAATATTGATCGTCACTCCTTTATTTCTTTACCCAAAAGATCAATCTTAATTAATCGTTCCCAGATTTATCGATATTCTCGATATATCGTCTTAATGTGATAGTCCAGTCACAAATATCGTCCCGATTGTCCGTTTTTCATAGAGAAACGTCCGACTACCACCTACAGACTGACCACGATACTTATGCACTCGAAAGAGTGGCGCTGTGAGAATGTCCTGAATGACGCCGACAAAAAAAAGATTGCCAGAGTTCGAAAATTTTAAATTCCTTAATTTGATATATACTAAACGCGTTGGCTAAGTACGGTAAGTGGATTCTTACGGCAGAGGGGAGAATATTTATTTAGTATCAACGGCAGCCGCAAACTCGAGTGAACTGTTAAAGAAGTCAGAGTGTACTGTGAACACGATTATTGGATAGCATGAGTTATATTCGTAAATATGTACAATCATAGATAATTCTGTTGTTAAAAAATAATACGATCTTGGGGGGGGGGGTCTTTGTTTAAATAGAAGTGCCAAATTGCAAATGGGCAACATAGTTGAAAGGAATTAAAAATAATAAAAATGGTAAAACAATGTACCGTTAAAGTTAAAAAAAAGTCAAATGGATTATTAAGTTACACTTTTTTAAGCTTTCCTGTTTGTTTCGTTTTATTTTTAGATTCTTCTAAAAACTTAGAACCGGGGTTTTACTGTATCGCAATATTGAATCATGAGTGCATAGAATAATTTTATATTTTATTTTCCTAAACAGTATCTTTCTTTGATTACTTTATAACATTCTTAAAGGATACGCCTTCCTTCATTATAATGTTGAGTCATGGCATATTTGATAAACATCATTTTTAACTAATAAACCGTTATCTGATCAGATTCCTTCGTCGCATATCGATGCGAAGAGTCGTAAACTAACAACATTATGTTAAGTAAAACAAATTATTTGATTAAATGTTACTTTTTATTAGTGAAACAAGTTTGGGATCAAATAAAATCAGGTATTTATTACACGGCGAATTTTATCTTAAATTTCAAGCACGCAATTCTACAGATATCGATGCATGAAACCGGTCCTGATAATCATTTAAAATCAACGAAACACCTTGAAAGCGATTACTATTTTTAACGTAGATTGGATTAATCATAAATGTCTTCAGAATGTACGAGACTCATGTTAAGTTGACTTGTTATCTTTCAGTGAATAATCAATTCTTTTTCTTGCTTAGATTTAATAGTCGAAATATGTTAACCGTCATATCTAATTGATTGATAGAAGTTTATTGTAATATATGGAAAATATAATTTTCCATACGTAAGCTTTTTCATATTTCTGACAACGGCCTGATTAGCTTTCAACTACATATGGAACCAGTGGCGGCTGGTGACAGAGTATTAGGGAGTACAAAAAAAGATTCAACTATTTTTGCAAGAATTCTTTCCTATTCATTGGATTTTAAAACACTTCTATAACATGGACTTTCAATTCAGATGTTCGCAAAACCAACGGAGTGCCAGTCTTATGAATTTTTGGCTGTGAATCTTTTTTTGTACTCCCTAATACTCTGTCGCCACCGCCACTGTATGAAACCCCTAAGAAATGCAGTGAAGTGGCATTTTTGGAAAAAATGAGTTAGATGAAGCATCATCATATTATTTAGTTCTTAAAGTATTCTAGAAGTGAAGTGCGACTGTTAAAAACACAATGAAATATGCTCCGAGCTAATACAAAAGTTTCTTCATTTTGCTACTTGGCTAACTTCACTTCTCAAGGGCTCAAATGATATGTTTGTAGTGAACCAATGTCAACCCTTTTATAGCACTATTTTAATCATCATTATTTCACGTATACATTTTTTTCTGTTCATTTATGTAGTAAGCTTCCATGTAGTGGTAAAATGTTAACAAGTTAAGGTCCGAGCGATTTATCCAAAACAAATGCGAAAATTAATTACTTCAGCGAAATTGTTGAAACTCCGATACTATTCAACCTTTACAGTAATTGAAAGTTGCCTTGTTGGATTAAGAAAGATTATTCCTATATTAAAAAAAGTTATTGTTCAAAGATTCGCAAACGTTATAGTTCTAGTTATAGAAGAATTTAATCATTTTTAGACATGGCTCACTCCATCTATCAAGTGCTCATATATAACATGTTTCGTGTCGCACTTAATTCTTCAATACTATAATTGTACCATAAAATGTTCAGTTTTAGTTGTAAAAATATTCTTTGATGATATTAATAATGGTATGAGTGACTAACAGCATTAATTGAAAATGAAATCCGTTACCCCTGGCCGACATTACGAGTTCACTCACTTCTATCCCCTGATTCTTTAGGTCAAATTCTTGGCAAAGTTTCTATTTGATTCGCGTACAAGCTTCGTTCGCAATGTTTGCTCACGGTAATCGATTCGTTATTCGTTAAACGACTAAAGAACGCTAACTTTTATTCAGTTTTATTTCGGATTCAATTTTGTCGCGACTCTTATGTTACCTAATATTTCCATTTTCATTTAATAGCATTTTATTTACATAACTCGACCTTTCATTTTTCCTATTTGATATTTGGATCAGCATTAGTTGATTGTATTATTGCAGACCTGAGGAACTTGCGACCTTTTGACTGAATCCATATATTTTCATTCAAGTTTCTTGTATGCGACGACCTCATTAGATTACTGATATATAAATACAGACTTCCGACATGAAACGGCTCCCCACCCTTGCACGATTGTGACGTCATGTATCTCACCATGATATTTGTGCCAGCTTCTGTGTGTGGCGTAATAATATATCTCGGATACTACTAGATTTATCAATTTTATAATCTGTTGGTATACCTAAACGAAATGTGTTGGCAGTTACAATTTCAGTGTCCTGCCGTGGGTCACTTTATCTGCGAATCTGCTTTGCTTCTCGTATTCATTCTTTATTCTTTTATCTCGCAATTTCTTTTGGTCCAGTTGAGAGTTTGGCTTTTTATTACAGTTTTACAAGTACACACATAATTGTATTTTTAAATGAAATGAATGTTTTACAACTATTTGTTCACTTCGATTATATTGTACCTCTACGTTCGAACTCTCCTATCATGAGTTTCCTCTTAACAATGGAGTTTAAACTGAATATCTGAAAACCGGATAGATTCTTTCTTCCAATATTCCATTATTTTGTCAATAATTGTGCTGCAACTCGGTTTTTATATTCGACAGATATTGGCGTGCGTAATAATTACATTAGAAAACTTAACACGTTCGCTTCAAAACTATTCATATATTTTTTTGAATTCTTGCTTTGATATTGGCATTCCTGAATACACGCGAAAAGATCACATTAATGTTTATGAACAGAATATTCGTACACAAATTCCTTGACCGATTCCTTGACCTTTAAATGTATTTGTAATGAATATCTCTCAGTAAAAGTATATTATTTTTCCTTGAGAATAAAATGTGTCATCTTACAACTTTAGAGATCGACATATTAATGTGTTGCATTATACTTTATAATTATAAATTCATGTAAAACAACACAAATATTGCCTTGATATTCTTGATTATAGAACGTTTAATAACTATAGTATTACGTAAGTTTTTTTGAGCTTGTCTTAAAAATTGTGCGAATAAAAAATAATGTTTCTTATTTGAATAATCAATTTTATAGTCGTTTTGCCTCGTAGTTTCGTTTCGTCAAATTCTTGCAAAATTACGATTTTTTCCGCAGCTTTATAATACATTTTTATTTTTATATAAAATGTTATTTTGTAACATTCATAATTATTCATGTGACCCAATTGAGTTATGATAAACGGCATCTTTTGGAAAATTTGCGAGTTTGATTTTTATTATAATGCCATTCCACTAAGGATTGACAGTGCACACATTAAAAGTAACTTAGTTCTGACGAGGGCGTAAGCCGAAATAGCTATCAACAAATATATAAATAATTTCTGTAGAATTAAAATACATTGCTATTTTTCTCACCGTATTATAATGGAGTTCTACCAAGTAAATACCAACGCAATCAATACCTTAAAAGTGTTTAGTATTATGTGTTGATAAGTCTCCTCCATAAAACTATTGTCGCTATTTTGACATGAAATATCAGTTATACTACTTTTAAATCAAATGGTTTTGAATTTATACGAATTGTTGAAACTTCGTAAAAATTTTCACTTGGCTTTAAATATGAATCGATTGAAAAATCGATTTCGAATCCACTATCACTGCAACTGTATCAACATCACAAAGCATTAGATTTCGTCGTATTGTAAAGCTGAAGTAGTTGGTGATTGCGACAGTAATAAATAAAATAAATATTTTGTTCATTTTTGACAAAACTTAAAATCACTAGCCATTGTGGATACGTTATGAAAGAACATAGTTAAATTTGAAATCCCTCTTGAAAGTGCCTAGTCTAGAACTGACTAATGAAGTCATTATGTATGTCGCTAAATTATGGAAAATTATGGTGATGCCATGCAAATCAGCGACAGTTGATTATCGTTTCAGTAATTTGATACGCAAGCTATCGGTCCATTTATTAATGAAAATATACATACAAGAAGACAATCGATCAATCTACTATTCCATTATACTTTTGATTCTTTTACAAGATTGACCGAGCCTTTAAAGCTATATATAATACTAGTATTGCTACCCGGCGTCGCTCGGACTAAGCGACCAATAATTATTTAATGTTATATCATTCGACATAATTATATCACAAAATCTAACATCCAAAATTGAGTTAAAATAAAATCACAAACTTTATTTAATTTGATGACAGCCCGTTAAAATGTCCAAATTCAAGGAAAAAATCTAATTTGCTGTCAAAGAGATGTCAAATAATACGTAAATAATAAACTTTATTATATTAATAAAAGCCGGGAAAAAGTTGGTAGAAGACTAATTTATTACATTTTGACTAAATGTCTTCGCCGATAAAAATTCAAACATATTTTCTTTCATATTCGTTTTTATGGCAACTTGCAACAATAATGCAAAAGGGAATTACAGACCCACATACATACATACGCCATTTCGGATTTATATATAAGATAACATATCCAATAAAAAAAGCAGTGAAAAAGTTTTGTTTAATTTTTCAATAAATTCCATTCCATTAATAATTCATTTTTTATGAAACTCACTGTATCTAATTAAACAGTATTGTATTTGAAATTATATCTTAATTCAGAAAAAAATTGTGTTTTTTATTAGACGACAATATTGCATTTCCAACGAAGAAGGCAGTAACTCGCAAAATTTCTGAAATTAAGTTATGAATGCCATTTTTGAAAGCTTTTTATGGTGCCCACTTTTCTTGCAGTATAATAACCATAAAACTCTAAAAATTCTTTGTGAAAAAAAGGACAACTGGTAAAAGTACAATAATTTCTTGAGAAAAAACAACCACTCTAGTTTTCTTAGCGAATAGGCAGTCAATTTTCAGTGCAACTTTTTTCTGCTTGTTTACAAATAAATTAGTTCATTTTCGCATCAACCGCTTTTTATAAATTCTAAATACTAAAACTTCATAAAACTCACTAAAAGTCACGGCTTGCCTTCTTTCTTTGAACAGCAGAATAGCTCAAATAACTAAATGTCATGTGCTCAACAGAAGTTGTTTTATGATTGTAATTCAGTCGTTTAACTTCTCTCTTACGATGCGGTAGAAATATAAGGATTATGCTAAAAAGGACAATGGCGTGCAATATCTCTCTCGCCGATTAGAATCGAGTAAGATTTAGTTGAGAAAGAATGAAAACATTAGAGGTATCCTTTCTTTTGGATACATATCGATAAATCGCCATTTTGCAGCACCTGCAAGAATATATAATTAATATTGCTATTTTTTATTCTACGAAGTCATGTTTGCATCCAAAAGGCAATCGGGTTGACCTAATGCCCGACATGCATTCAGCATTTATAAGCACAGGTGTATTGCACCAAGGCGCCGCGCCGCCTCTTAGCGCCGATGCATTAAGGATGCATTTAATTATGCATCGCCTTATACTGCAATATGGCGCAGCTCATGTTGTACAATATTACTTTGACGTACGGCCTTCAATTAAGTGACTTTAAATGTTAAACCCATATCCTCACATCATTGACACCCTCTTTGATTAAAATTGTTTCCGCTTTCCATGCTAAAATAGTAATTCGTTGTATTGGCATTTACTTGCTTGAGCTCCATTGGTGCTTCCATTAGATACCACGGTGAAAAAAGAGCAATGTATTTTCGTTATAATGAATTAAATAATTTATTTCAGGCATTTCAGGAACTGTCAGCTCAGATTCCGAAACGTGAAACCCGGGTTGTTAGCGACATAACTCGTAGAATGTATGAAATTCAAACGATTTAAATTTGATATTGAAATTCTATCAAACACTTTCATTGGAAATCCTAAATTATATAATTTACAGTTGAAAGCTATTTCGGCCCACGCCCTCGTTAAAACTATCTTTAGTTCGTTTAGTTTCTCCTAATAGTTAAATTTAGAACTGGTCTGGAAAGCACAGGCGCCTTTTGGTAGCGATATGCTTCACTTGAGGAATATGAATAGCATATAATGAATGTAAGTCGAACGTATTATGGCCATCATCATTTTTTTTACATGTCGGCTTCCAATGTGGAGCATTTGGAGTTAATTTGGAGATACTAATGTCGGTATTGTATGACTAGTACCTAACGGATAGGTTCATTCGAACAACTAACCGATTGAAAAATTAGTTGGTGATATATTAATGAAACTTTTCGTCCTCCGTATTCGAGCCCATTAACACCGCAACCGAAAACAAAGACGCTGAACGCTCGGCGATCGGCACATCACCACCTCGTTAGCCGACAAATACTCTTCGCTTCCCAGCCGTCCCGTAATTTTAATAAGTAAACACTGCGCAACGTCCATTCTATTATATTTGGATTAAGTTTCTACCACCCGGCTTACTTCCCCGTTCGCCGAACTAACAAATTTCGCCGCACACCTCGACCGGCACTCGCTTTGTGGATTTTACAGTGTCGATTAAACGCGACTGTCAAACTGAAACCGACGTTGATATTATTCGACACCGTTCTGCGAATTAGGCGCGTCGCCACGTGTCAACGCAGTCGTCGCAGTTCGACGACGGCGTCAGAAACTTTTTGGCACACCTGCCGCCTGCATGAGGTAACCGCTAACGGATAAGTTACTCATCGGATACTATTTGATGAAGCATTAAAACAATAAACATACCTTGATATAATTGAGAATTTAGACTGAAGCGGCTTGATGGAACTTCAAGATAAAATTATAATCGTTTGAATTTTGTGCAGTTCAAGTTTATTCGCGCACTTATAATTCCCGGAGATGCCGAAAGACGAAACCGTGGTCGTTAGCGACAGAACTCATGGAAAAGTACGAAATTATAGTCATATCAATAAAAACAATAGGGCCCCCTTAGGATAAAATAAACTTAGGTTAACTAAGGTTTTTGCCGATTTTAAGTTATACCAATAGATCATAGGTTCCCAACCTTTTTCGGGTGGCGACCCCTTTTTATAAAAGCCATGTGACCCGCGACCCTGATGCAATTGAAAAGGCATATTTAATAAGATAATTAATAAAATGCATTTAAGTGAAGAAAAAAAATTGTTGACAGTATAAGTTGGTGACTCCCAGAAAACCCGCAACCCATGGGTTGGGAACCCGGACAATAGATTTAAATTATATGTTACGTTTTGCGTCAAAGAGTCATATCAATATGAGAAGAAAATCGGGATTCACCTTTCGGCATATTTATAGATTTCAAGTGCACGGATGAACTTGAACTGGCATGGAAAAGTACACAATTCAAATTTTAAATAAATTCCATTAAGCCCCTTTAATCCCTCAATTTATTTGCTGTTAAATTTCCACACTATTTTGTTTCGTGCATTTAGTGAGCTTGTAAAAATAGCGCTGCGCTAAGAATAACAGAATTATCTGCAAAATAATATTGCTGCAATTCTTGGTTTCTTAGGCTCGGCAGTTGCAAATCCAATCATGCATGCATTCTAACGAAGCGTTTCTATGAGATGACACAGAAAATCGAAATACCTGAACACGTCAGATGAGATAACTTTGCTTAAAATGGCCGTATACCAATCAATCAATCATTCAGGTGAATCGTGTTTCATGTTTGAGGCTGTGTACCCAGCCGGAAACGGAAATAACGCAAACGATGCGAAAAGCCTGATGGGAAATGCGATAAGATTAACTTTTACCGAATTTTCAACCACATTATTTACACAGTTATGTATATAAATATTTATAAAAAGTGTATCATTGTTTTCTGAAATTCTCTGTATTAAATCAAACTGTTTTCGATTTTAATATTTTGTTATAAAAATAATACAACATTTTTAGTTCTTATTCCACATTAAATTAATCCATTTTATTTATGCTCGTGTTGAGCGAAACCGGTCCTGATCCAATAAATTTAATGTGGAATATTATTAAAAATGTGTTATTATTTTTATTATAATGCCATTCCACCAAGGATTGACAGTGCACACATTAAAAGTAACTTAGTTCTGACGAGGGCGTAAGCCGAAATAGCTATCAACAAATATATAAATAATTTCTGTAGAATTAAAATACATTGCTATTTTTCTCACCGTATTATAATGGAGTTCTACCAAGTAAATACCAACGCAATCAATACCTTAAAAGTGTTTAGTATTATGTGTTGATAAGTCTCCTCCATAAAACTATTGTCGCTATTTTGACATGAAATATCAGTTATACTACTTTTAAATCAAATGGTTTTGAATTTATACGAATTGTTGAAACTTCGTAAAAATTTTCACTTGACTTTAAATATGCTTTTGACAATATACTTCAAATATTCGAATGACGAGTCATATAAATTAAATTTAAAATATGATTCAGACCAATACCTACATATATAATAATATATGTAAGATCATATTTAAAAATAAACACTAGTAGTGTATTGTCTTTCCAAAAAATCTCATTTCTTGAAAAACATGTTTTAAGAAGAGTTTTAAAACATAAAAATTTCACGCTGAAAACAAACTAATAGAATGTGAAATGTCATGAGAGATTTTAAACTTTTGTATAGCATCCAGTGTTCTGATAAATATATATTTGTAACATTTATTTAAATCTCCGTATATATGAATATATTTGATCCCTACTGCTGTATTAAAAAGCAGCTTTCATCAGCCGTAATGAAAATCTTCCACTTTACCTTTTTGTCGGCTAAGTAGACCTCTTGACTCTCGACTGCTCGACTGATAAACTTTCTCGTTAGCGCGAAACTACTCCGCGGCATAAAAGTTAAATAACACTTTCTATTGAGAGCCGAGCGGTTCGATTCCCACGCCGGCTTTGCCTTTTCAAGCTGAGGACCATTCCGACAGTTACACGATATTATTATTCAATATTAGATCACCGCTAAATAAATATTTATCAGACTTTTAACATGGGAAAACATCGTGTCGTTTATTGTTTCGAAGAAAGGACTTTTTTATAACTTATATTACAACAATCGTTAGCCAAAAATCATTTATTTATCACCTATTTTTCTTTGATTGAAAAGCATTATTTTAAATAAATAACCCACATTTTTTGTACTTCTCCCCGCATTCGATTCTATAAAGATTTTTAATAGTTGCAAATGCTCGCGACGAACGAAACCAGTCCTTGTCTTTATATTAAAGTATTACAAAAACCGTATGTTGTTTGGGTATAATCTGATAGTCTTCAGAATACTAAAAAAAGTTAGAACAGATCATTGAAATAATAACTGTTTTGCAAGTTAAAACATTGACGGTAAATAAAATATCAAAGTATCCCTAACCACTAAATTTTTTTCAAAAATCAGTTATCACTTTATGCCCAAACACCGCCGATATATTTACAATTATTATATTATTCAGACCCCACATTAACAACGACATTCTTACTCCATGAATCGTATCAGTATAGAACAGTAGTTCTCATGGAAAATCGGACTGTGGCCGTATCATAAACATAAGTGACCTTACGTAAATTTCTGGCGGCCGCACCAAATTTTTGTTTCTAATTAGTTGTGCTTGAAGTATTATATCAAATGGACGAAAATATGCTTGTCAATTAACTATTGGTATTAATTGCATCCGAAATATTTCATTTTCAGAGTCTGTTGATAAATTTACTTGCAAGACATTTTTTTAATATCAATATTTTTTATAACGCTGTTCGTGGTCGCAGCCAAATCCTCTCGTGGCTGCACATGAGAACCACTGGTATAGAAGCACATTTGTTTATTTTCTGATATTATTTATCTTGGACTTACTGTAATCAAAAAAATCACAAAAATCACAATTATGCGCTGAATTATGAATGTTGACAATCAGCAAAAATTGTAACACATTCTTCGTAATTCGAATACCTTACATAATTTAATTTTTTTACGAAAATTAGGCCCGTGTTTTTTTTTTTTTAAAATATTTGGCATTACAGCTTGCGCCAATGCGCCAAATATTCTGGGTTGTGAAAGTCACACGAGATTAACTCGATGGTAAATAATGTATCAGTTGTGCACAAAAATGGCGATAACTGTTAACACCCAGCCCAAGATCTTTTTTTCAATTGAAAAAATCTAACCTTGCCGGGGATTGAACCCGGGCCCCCCGATTGCTAGGACAAAGCTCTTGCCACTAGACCACAGGGACTGACAATTTATATCTTTGACAGTTAAAACTACCCTCAGCATACTTCTAGCTCAGACAGAAAACTTTGAATTAGCTAGAGAATGGCGCACTGTTTATTGAAGAAGGTATTGGTTTATTTAAACGAACGACTCGAGTAGAAAACTGGCGTTAGGCTTTTGCGGCGTATCCATAAATTCATGTCTGTGAACTTTTAGACGGGTCCCTCGCGACTCGAGGAGAATTGCAACGAATATATACGAGGCGTTATGCTACAGCCGATCGATTCATTATTATTTACATATCTAAGGATCACGTTTTGCTACGCTGATATTATGATATTGATAAAATGATATATGCCGAATAACGGAGATTATACGTTGAGGCGGCGCCCCGAGTCATACACAACTACAACCCATTAGGAATAATTAATAACTAGATCACGAGAAAACATATTTCATTTTCATAATTCTGTTATTGAGCAACTGAAATGATCTTTGTATTTTTCTTCGTGGAGAAATCGTTGAGATTATAAATCTTGTTGGAGAGTACTTGCCTTCGCTTTGATGTGTTTTATTTCATTATTTTGAATATTTGGTGATCTTTGCTTTGTAAAACCAGTACAATAAAGTAAGTCCTCGACTTTCGTGTAAGTCGAAAAATTGCGTAAGTCGATAAAAACTTGAATGAATGAATCTACAATGTACATACACTTGAAAATATTATTTATTCGGTTAAATGGTGAACTCACGTTGGTCCTGAATACGATGACAAATCCACGAAGCAATAACATAAATCATTTTATCATAAAGCCTCGTGTTTTCGGTTTATTATTATTTATTACAATAATTTACCTCGTCACACTAGAAAAGTATTATACAACTACATTTTGTTTCACAGTACATCATCTGTTCACTTCATTTGAAAGTGCTCGCTTAGGTAACAATCCTTGAATTCTCAAGACTTAATTAATACATAATATGCTCCTGTCGTCGACGGAATCTTGAACATTTATTTCGCTTGTGAGCCACCAGTTGCAAAGGCTGCTCAAGGTGGGCAAATTCAGCGACGAAATTCCCGTACTATTTTTATTTTAATCAGCTTTTCAAATTTCTGTATTTTTTTGTCGATTAATTTATTTATCAACAGTATATTGGCAGGGCAAATTGATGTCAGCTATGTCGCGCACAACCATTATCTATTTATAATAAATAAAGAAACACAAAATACACAATAATAATGAGTACAACAAAGAATTACTGTGCTTCCTAATGACGTGGTATGTTCATCTTTAATGATTGCCATCATTGCCCCGACAGACTACAATATAATATTATAAAACATAGTCAAACTAGGATCTTAGATCATTATTTATTAAAATAATAACGAAACATATTTTCACTATCCCCATAAGTTTAAATCGGTCCTTCCAAGTTATTGACCCTTCATCCAGGGCCTAGGCGGTCGGTTTGGGCCCTAATTGGTGATAAGTGTCAAGAATTTATTTCATATGTGAGTACTTCATAGAATCATCATATTTTAATCGTACTGCGCTTACATACACAGTCCGAGACTTTATTTTAGTAGATATTTAAAACAGTCGCGTGGTCTTTGATGTTACTGGGTTGTCCGGTCAAGAATTCGAGCTGTATGGCTTACATGCAATGTTACCAATAAGCTCTAAGCTGAGATGGAAATTAAATGCTGATCAGGCCAATCCAACAGATGCGAGGTATCAACATATCATATTTGATATAGTTATAGCACATATTTAGTTATTTTTGAGAAATAATGAGCGGAATAAATCGATAAACGCGGAATAACGAGAGCGGCCAGCTAACCACTTTATCTTTCACTCTAATCGAACTGAAGAGTGGTTCAATTTAGAGTAACAAGCAGGAAAAATATGTTGATATACCTCCGTTAGGAAGCAATATGCTCTACATTGGGAGCGGAAATGGATTGAATTAAATGTTATTAACATGGATTATAAATTTATGCTTCTCTACTTTGTCGATCTCTTAGATATTTAATCAATATTTATGAATTGGGACGTAAAATTAATCATCTGTTGGTGTGCGCGTCAACCCAGAACGAATGCTTGGGTATTTTAATACTGCTGCGGGTCATATAGATATATGCTTACGTGTATTTACCGTTTCGCCATCATAGGCTCAAATCACCGAACAGGAATCTCATCTCAGGAAGTCATCATATCAATACATTTATGGATTTGTATTCCATGGATTTCTGACAAAACGGGGTTATCTTTAAATTATATATTGATAACATCTTAAATCTAAAAAGAGCGTTAAACTGTGTATACAGTGGAAGTCCGATCTTTCGTTCTCGCATTATACATTTTTCCGCGTGGATGCGTTAATTTTTATAATCCCGGCATTTAGTTCACATATAAAACTTTCCCGCATTCATCGTTTTCCGCATTAATCGTTTTATACGGTCCCTTGAAAAACGTAGAATCGGGGTTTCGCTGTGTATGGAAATATAAATACTAATAAACAATTAATTTTGTTGAGGATTTTTCGTGGGTCAATTTTTTTTGAAGCTTTTAAATTAATAGGAAATTCACAAACCCTAATCGCCGAGCTTTAAAGACGAATGCTATCGGATCAAATCATTTGGCTTACTAGCAGTTACATTAAAAATACATTTATAAATTTAATGAAATTATACCAAATTGTATTCAAAACTTCATTGTTTGTTTTTTAAATCTCCTAGGAGATATACAGTTTCTTATGCATGCATCATTTTTTTATGGCTGCAAGTTATGGTCGAAAATAGTATGTTATTTTTGACAAATTGTTAGATTTATATGTTTAACGTCAATTTAAATTCCGATTGAAAGCGCGTCTATTGAATGAGTACTTTTTTATGATGTCATAAAAGAGGCAGCCATTTCAAACTTTCTAGCATATTCAGCAATGCATCGCCATACGGAATTGTTTCCATGGGACACACAATATACTTGATAAAATAACCTTGTTTTATTTTAATACCAAAAAACTCATTGTTTAAATGTTATGTTGCGGCATCTGCGGTTTCTTTTAAATAAGTAAATAAATCCCCTTTATTGCTTGATAAAAATGAGAGGACAAACGAAGAAATAATATTTCTTACAAAATAAAGCCGGCCTGGTTGGTTATCTATTGTATATATAACTTTATGTGAAAGAAAAAAGAAGTTCTGGCTTTAGTCGGAGAAATGGGCTGCTAATAAAATCCTGGGGTTTATATAATTTAGAGGTCCCACCATTGTTTTATGTGTATACATCTCCTCTGATTCATGTATAAGTGAGTCGTGTACTTATTACATGCGATCATGTAAACAATATTCATTTGGTAGGTACATGTATTAGAATGCTGACCAAATCTGTAACGCTGTTGAACGAGTTCAAATCCCAGGCCAATTTTCAATCGATCTATAGATGTGTAAATCTATAAATGCATTTGTGACGTGTTTACCTTCTTCTTCCACCTATTCGGTCCGGAAAATTGGACGTAGCCATCACGATTAAAAAACAGTGCTTTCTCCTAATACCATCGTTACATCCTTCATCTCTCCCGTAAAAAGAGAGTGAGCGACTGTATCACAAACAGGTAACGTTGTGATGCTCCATTAGTAATACATACACATTATGTTCCAAATTGCGAAAGATTGTTTTTTTTACAATCATACTAAAAGTATTAAATAAAATAAAAAAATCTGCCTAGTATTCTTATATTTTTTGCGACGATTTCCTCTGGAGGAAATGGAGCCTAATATGGAGCATATTTGATTTTAATGTAGTTTATCTCAGCTTCTTCCTTGCTTGTAACTCAGTTCTCAATCTTCTCTTTTTTGAAGAGACTAGGGAAATAAAGGATAAGACCAGGACAGGACTAGTGGTTGGTTAATCGCTCGGAATTTTGGACAATACACGACACCCATGCTTCCCAACATGAATGAATCGAGGGCGTTATTTGCAAACGCGGCTCGTCCCATAAAAATTTAAAAATAAAATTAGAATGTAATTTTGTAATGAAAAAATCACTAAAGTATTGAATTAGTTCCTTTTGGTATATTATTAAAACGCTACATTAACAATTGACGAAAAAACAATTCAAATTAGTCGTATATTAAACATTAAAATGAATTTTTCCGATTTTTTGCAAATAATGCCTTCAATTAAACGATTGTAAAATTAAACTGCATGGACTGAAATGCGAACACGGTCGCTCAGTAACCGACGCCCACGGTGTTGAGACTTGGCCACGGACCCGAAAATATATATTAATCTCATAGACAATATCATTAATATTGTGCATTGTATAATGTATCCTAAATACTGCCCTGGTAATATAAACATACGACGGCAGTAAAATAACATCACCGTTTTAGTGTCAAGCCAAGAGTAAGTACAGACATGAACCCGCGAGTGGCGACGACTCCACCTAAAATCAAAGGGCTCGCGTTTGAATGCTGTCGGCGTCAAAGAAAAATGTTAAACACAGCTTCTTGTGTGGGCCAGGCCTAATTCCCGTACATACATTTATCTTCTCGCTATACGCTCTTCAAGTCGATTCGAGAAGACCCGCGTAATCTTTTTGTCGTTGCTTTATTTTTAGTGACGATAAGTTATCCACGCGGTGGATATGTAAAAGATAATAATATTATTTTAATGGTGGGAAAAAAGTCACGTATGTTTTTTTAAGGAAATCGTGATCACAATCATTGACATTTTTTCGTAAATCTTGTAATTGAATGTTATTTAATTTAACCCTTTGTATCCCAGACCATTTTGGAAATGCACGAGAAAAATACCCAAGTCATGGCATTCGCAAAAGAAACTTATTTTTCAGTGTTATTTTTTTGTATGTAAATTGTTTTAAATCCGTTTTAAAAGCTTATCAATGAATAAAAAACAAAAGTAGTTAAACATGTTAAACATTCGACGGAGCATTTAGTGATAAGGCGCGTAATCATCAATGTTCTTCCCGTCACATTCGTCTCTGAGCTTATTTTTTTTAATTTACATCCCCCATCGTTACTGATGAAAAGGCGTGATCGCTGTAGTGGCAAATAATCTAATCCATGGTGAAGCCAGTTCAAGAGGTTAACTTTTAATTATGTGTGGATGCAATTATTATCTTCTCAATTCTCATATACCATACATCCCATACAACATGATAAGAAGTAAACCGAAGAATTCATTTTCGTGATACGAGAGGTATTAGGTTTATTTATTGAAATCACTCTTTTAATACACCGCTATAGGATCGGATGGGTGGTAGATTTATTGACACGCACGTCTTAGGACACGAATTCATAAATTGATTAAACAATCAATCTTTGGGTGTCCCTATCGGGGTGAGAACCCGTGGACACCGAAACCCAGATAATATTCAAATGAATATTCTCATAATATTTTCAACAGTAAGCTGTGGTGCGTGTAATAAAATGAACTAAAACTGTTCATGTGTTTTCTTTCCCTTGGGCCGGTCGAACTAATTATTTAAAATGGCTACCGAATTCTCAACCACGCGTGTTTGCAAAGTTGTCGAATTGATTCATCGTCATTCATAATAATTAATGGCGGCTTTACACAGTGATAGAGGTCATCTGTACGAAAATATCTCAAAACCACGCGCTGCAATAATATTATTTTTTTGCCACCGCAAACTATTTATATCTGCGCGGTTTTTAACGACTTTTATTAACCAACAAGTCGCTCTTTCGCCCAGAGATGAGTTATGTGTTATGCAATAATAATTTATTTCGCATCGTCTTTTAAACAGGTCAAGTAATATATTGTGCAAACGCTTATTTGCTTCATGATATCTCATTGATATTTGACACATTCGCGAAGCGACGGGGACGTGCTTTGCGATCACTGTCGCTACGTTTCAATATTTTCGGAAAATCTAATGACGTTTGTTTTGGTTTACGAACGCAGTAAACCCCCAGCACCATACATTTTAACAGTTAGTTAGTTCTTGATAACCTGGTGCAAGAAACCAGGAGTGAGTTTTTTTACTGATAAGACTGAATATAAAATAACTTAACGACGCTGTAGTTTTTTCATTAGTGAACGTCCTTTTTTGTATTGACACATGGGCCGTATTCAACGCATAAGACGTGTTAATAAAGTCATATATATTCTTTATACTTTTTCATCAGCCGAAGCTTTCTAACTTCCCCATCTTTATTTAAAATGTAGCCAATATATTATATGTTATAATTTCATAGCGTTAAATTGCCACACAACATATTATTAAATGTGAGTGTGTGTTTTTTTATTATACAATGCCTGTCTATCCTCTCTCTTCTTGTCCTTCTCGTGCTATTTAACACTTACTCGGCCATTCAGTAGCTTGAGTAAGTCGAGCCATTGCAATTAATTAAATAAAATTGAGGAATTAGAGCATTTAGATTATAGCTGCTTCGTGGAATTTCAATATATTTAAAAAAAATTAATCGTTCGTAGAGTTCGTAAGTTCATTCGTGCCCTTGGCATGCCTGAAGATATCGAACGTCGAAACCAGGGTCCTTAACGACAAAACTTAAAGAAAATTATTCCATGATTACCACGTATATGTTTTCGAGCATTGTGATATTATATACTATTATTTTTCGTTTCTTAAATTGGCTTAACGAATGACAATTTAAAGTGGTTGACTGAGGTTACTCCATGGCTTGAGATACGGTAATTTATTTTTTAGATCGGCGAGCTTCGAGATAATAAGCTGAAATTCATTTTCATTAAAAATCTCATTACAAATAAATACAATTACCTGCACGCATATTGTTAGTCTTTGCATAAAAAATATCTTTGCAGAATGTATACGCTTCGAGAATGGTCTCATGTTGACATCACTTTTCTTCGCTTATTTTGTAAAAGATGAATAAAAGAAACACAAATTATATGGAACGCTCTCCTTGTGTCAATTGTCATTCGTCGCGTTTTCCCGCCACATCCGGCGAATGAAAATTCATTCATAACATAACACTGAATAAATAAAGCAATCCACATGTCGGTTACACTAGTGTGCTAATTCTATTAACAGTGGTTACATTCGCTTCACGAAAAGCCAAACCAAATTAATATGCACAAGATAATAAGACATTGCAATAACCGTCACCGTTTCAAATGTACACGGTAATTTATTTTCAGTTCCATACTTAAATTCTAAGCATTGTACGATGTTCTTATTATTTTGATTGCTGGCCGAGTGGCTTATTCTTTCGTGCCGTATTTTTTCCTCTTTGTTTGTCTATGGTGCGCGGAAAATTATTCTGCGCACGCGCCAACTAGCGAATCGAGCGAGCCATTTTTTATTTTGTTTCCCGCCAACCGGCCGATTAATCGATCAGTGGATCATAACCTGTTGCTCCGTGTGCCCTTCAGCGCTTTTGTAAATTATTCTACATAATGTATTGTCACACTCTATTAAGTGTGCCACATGTATTCTGATAAAGATAATATGTATCGTAAACGGTGTAAAGGTAATAAATTACCTTGCAAATACCACACCGGGTTTTGCAGCGAGTGGTTAAATATGAAATTGTTTTTAGTTATTGAAATCATAAATGCATTTTTTTTTTTAAAAGTAGAATTGCATGGAGTGTGTGGTGGAGACATTTCGACTTTTTAGTAATCGAGAGATGATCTGTGTTAGAATATACGAGCATCATACTATCACATCTCTTGGATAATTAATTAGAATTATCCACATATTTCTTCAACGAAATGATCGCACGCATTTACTTAGCCGCCTATTTTTGCTGTTTTGGCTTATACGAGGCAAAAATGTTAAAATCTTACTGTCTTCAGTACATTCATCACGAGTCATCTGAAATCATTTATTATTGTCCTCATAAGCAAAAAGGCAGTTATTTCCAAATCATAATCTGAGATATTGAGCCTTTTATCTTTTCTTACCTTTTACTAATATTTTTTTAAAAATAAAAGAAACATAGTATGTTATTGTATGTAAGCAAAGATCCAGTATATATACAAACATTGGATTAACCCTTTGAGTGATGAGTTGTTTTGGATAAAATTAGGTTTTTTTCTATAAATTTAATAAAATATTAATTGCAAACAAAAAAAAATTACAACATATTTTGTTTTGTTTTCCGTAAACATAAGAAGCATATTATTACTTATTGAAGGAATTGATATTTATTATTCAATTTTAAAACGCAAATTCTAAAAATATATTCAAATAATTAAATATTACTTTCAAATAATTATCTAGAAGCTTATGCATACAGTTTGGGTCTGGATCTTTATTGCATTCATCTGTCAACATGTGTTTCTCTATTGACGGTGATTTTAGGAAGCGTATCGAACTGAAATGCATTTATACACTCAATAACATATGGCCACAGATTTCTTACCAAATATTAAACTTTTTATAAAACTCTTTTGCTTATTTCAAACATATAATAAAAATAATGTGACTCAAAAAAATCACTGATTGACACATCTAGTTTCAATATATGAAAAAATAATAACATTTCAATAAACAATAAGAGAATGGCAATGGATAATGGATGACAACATACTACCGCCGTACCGGTACGGCGATACTAATCAAAGGGTCTGATTTGAAGGCATCAAAGTTATGATGTCAATAAGCAAATCAATCAAGTTTGAAATAGTTTTACACCTTCTTAACACAACACTGCACATGCAACACAACACGTTAAACACCAAAGTTGTAAAAAAATATATACGGATGCTTTTTTTAAAAAAACTCACTCACTTGTTGATAATTTTTTTATTTAGAATTGCGAATGATAAAATGTTATCGGCAACTGACAAATTAATGTTAATTGAACGAGCTCGGTTGCACCGCAAGGATAATGAACGCTCTCATTGGCAGGATCATTGCATTTGCGAGTTGCAGTGGACTTTTTTTACACCACACTCACTCGTCTGTCAAAAAGTAAAAAGCAAAAATCAACACCAGTCGACACTCACTTAGGCACCCACTTTTGTCACGTGTGACTTTGAATTACTGAATCCTTGTTGTGCAGCTAAAAACGAAACGTTGTGGAACGCATTTCCAATGTATTATTTTAACTCGCTCTCATATATTTTAAAAATGTATTATACTATTTTATTAACACTCTTTAGTATTCATTGTTGCGTCTCCTATACATTATTATTACTCGCTATTCTGAAAACCAAATATATACTCAAACGTGCTTCGTTATTGTCTACGGTACATACATAACATAATTTGGTACCGAAAGGAATTTTATTATATAATGAGATATTTAAATGTTGTTTACCTGTTCGCTTTCGTGTTGTAATATTTGTATTACAAATATGATTAAGTACGATAAAACAATGCAAAAGCGTAATACATATAGATTTTCTTTAAAGATGTCGTATTTTAATAAAAGTCGGCTCGAAATGACTTCCTTGCAAGCGATATGTTTTTTAGGAAATTCGTAGAACTATTTTGTCTCAGAATATACGAAAAAGACGTTTTAATCGATGATTCAAATTTTAAACTGTTTCTGCTTACTAATTGGAGAACATACTCTCTAAATCTCATATAAATTCGTTTTCAGTAAGCGTCACAATCTATCTTCATAACGGATATGATAATGGTGTTATCAAAAGACTAGAAAATACATAATTGCTCTCTCTGTCGTTTACAATATCAGATTGATGATATGCATTAAAGAGAAAAAAATACCAGAGATTAATGCATTAACTGAATTACAAATACATTTGCTTTTCTTTGATTCTATAACCCCCTCCTTGCTTCCCGTAAAAGGAAAAATCCCAAACGCCATTTTGTAATTTTATCATTTTAGAATATTAGAATCAACTCGCTTTATTACTTAAGCAAACTTTGCGATAGTCAGTCCGAAGATGCCTCTGAAAGAGGCGAAACACGTGTCACGATTAGTAACTCAGTACGTGGAATAATCAAAGTTATTTAAAATTTTATATTACAAATACATTATTTATTCGAGGTTTAAATCTTCTTTTCACGTAATCGAGTCTGACAAAAGACCAAGACAATTTTATCATTCGAATACGTCGTTGGAAAATTGTTGTCTACTTTTTAATTGAAAACGAATTATTATCGTATAAGCTAGCAAGTCAGTCACCGGAAAATTTGAACCCTCGTATGTGATATTGTACAAGAGTTGAAACGAATTTCTTCGATTTTATTCCCATTGCAATCTCCACACATCCTTCACATATAAGGTATCGCGTTAGTTTCTTTAGTATGTTTGAGTTATCAAACAATATTGCTTTATCGATGCGTTGATTGACGTACTACTTCTCGAAGTTAAACGCATGGTTTTTACTTTAAAGGTGTTGACTGTCAATACTTGGGTAGAATGGCATTATAATAAAAATAATTACACTGTTTTAGTACTTATTCCATATTGATTTTATTGATATCAATACTGGTTCGCTCATCACGAGCTCTATCAACTGAATTTCAAATCACAGCTATCAATTGATAATACTCGTGATGAAAGAAACCGGTCCTGAACTCAATAAATTCAATGTGCAATAATTTTGATCGTTATGTTTTTAATTATAAATAAAGCCGCACCTCGACTGCCAAACTAAGTAAGTCATCCATCCGAGGATTGTCAAGCGTAATGAATTATTTGACTTCAATCCAAATTCCGTAAAAAATCGCATTCCATTCAATTGATTCTTTGAGTAAATGTAGAAACGGCGACTAAACGTATGAATCATAACACTTGAAATCATTGGGATAAGCTTCATAGTTAAGCTCCTTGCGGTATCGTCGTCTTTGGTGGGTCGTCGACGACTATTTTACTGTCAGCCGTCAGCTGTCACCGCCGCGTTCGCCGCCTCTATTTCCGCAGATCGCGACGTCTATTTGTGGACCAACGCCGTCTGGGGAATCGGGAAACCCTCGTCTCGACAATGAATGTGTCTCACGGGGTACCTGCTATGCATTATTCCCGCGTTTTATCACTAAATCGCTCCATAGGTATCCCGCCGTGCACAATAGTTATAAAAAGAGGCAGTCGTAAAACTGCACCATAAACCACAACTACAAAACTCCCTCACGATTATTTAATATCATAACTTTTATTATCTGGTTTAACTTTAAACCTTTCATATGTTAATTTTGCAAGTATTTCAAATGTATGTATCCGGTAAACACAACAGGCGAACTACGTATTCAATAATAACATCCATGATAAAGAGAGGGATTAATTAAACAATCTTCGCAAAGTACCAAGTATAAAACTACAGCCTGAGTGCTAGCGTTTTTTACAGCGGAAAAACACGTGCTTCACAAATGCCGGGGCCTCATTGGCTTTAAAAAAGAAGGTGGCGGGAGCGACCCAATGAGGCCACCTAAATTTGTGTGTCTGCTGCGCTGTTAAAAGCGCTCACACTGAGGCCTCACACTAAGATGCAGGGCAATCTACTATTTGTACGCAAAACAGTCACCATAAAATCGTGGTTGAACTTACTATCCGAACTAAATATAGTTCTGACGAGGGCGAAAGCCGAAATACCTATCAAATATAAATTATATAATTTTTGTAGAACTAAAAAAATACGTGTTTTAATGGAGTTCTACTAAGAAAATGCCAATTAAATCAATAACCTAAACAAATTTATTTAGTTTTAATTTTTAGGTACATACATTTGCTTGTTAATATTAAATTTAGCACCAAAGCAAAAACAAAGCCGAGATATTACATTTATAGTCGGTATATCTTTGTATAAAGCGTCTATGTTTCGCTGCGCATACATAATTTTCATTCGGTAGTTGCGTGTTTGTTTTGCTAATCTATTTTCCGACGTCGAATATGCTAAGTTTGAAGACAAACTAATTTACCAAAATGAACCGTGTCTGTGTAAAACTTTTTTTTAATAATTTTATAAACCCCCTGTGGATTTTACTGAAATTGTTTTCATGACGTTTGTCATTCTACTGGTGTATTTTGACTTCAGTGTCTTATAAATATCGTAAAAAATCACAAGAAAACCTTAGCGAGAGATATTAACTAATTGTCACTGTAAACATTTCACAGAATTTTTAAATCTTGTATTACATTATGTCTTAATTTATCAATCGTTTTTTTTATATTCGATGACAGTGTCTCAGTTAGTCGTATACCTATTCTTCAGTATTTAATTTTAATATTTTTCTCTGGAAGAATATTATCTCTCATTAATTGAATTGATATTTACTTGGTAGAACACCATTATGACACGGTGAAAAAATAGCAATGTATTTATGTTCTACAAAAATGATAAGATATATAGTTGATGTACGCCCTCGTCAGAACTTTGTTTGAACGTACATTTACTTATCTATATTTACTGGTGTAGAAAAGTACTTCTGGCGAGGGCGTAAGCCGAAATAGCTATCAATTATATATCTTTGTAGAACTGAAATACATTGTCTTCTATATATATAAAATGAATGTTTGACTACTAAACCGCTCGACCGATCGATGTGAAACTTTACAAATTTATTGAGTACACTCCCGCAATGGTTTCTGGCCTACCAACACCACCCCCCAACCTCCACATCCCATTTTTTTTTTTAAACTTTATGAATTTTTCGAGTTCACTCCTTCGAAGGTTTCTAGCATACCCTCCAATACGCTCCCCAGACCCCACCCCGCCAAGCAACCCCCCTCCCCCCCAAAAATTGATATCGAATTTTTACAAACTTCTCGAGTACACATCCGCGAAACTTTCTGGCGTACACCCCTCCCCCCCATCCCCCTTACAATTGCTGGCGTGCAACGCGCGCAGGGTACAGCTAGTTATTTAATAAAAATGTCTTATTATTTATATTATAATGCCTTTCCACCAAGTACTGACAGTGAACACCTTAAAAGTGAACATTGCTATTTTGTCATCGTATTGTCTTTTGTGTTAACGTTTTTTAAATGTTTACAAATTTCGTTATAATTATTATTGAATTAAAAAAAAAAAATTGGCTTTACAGCTTACGCCAATGCGCCAAATATTCTTAATCTTGAAAGTCATACGAGATTAACTCGATGATAAATAATGAATCAGTTGTGCACAAAATCGCCCGAGATATCTTTTTTCAATTGAAAAAATCTGACCTTGCCGGGAATCGAACCCAGGTCCCCTGATCGCTAGGACAAAGCTCTTGCCACTAGACCACAGGGACCGCTATTATATAATGCAACTTTTTTTTCTAACTAATTTAAGAACTTTTTATTTCTTATTGTTTCAGGTAAGGATAATGGGCACTTCACCAATGCAATAGTTCGGCAAATAGTTGAATGATTAGATAATACTATTATAAATTACTAACTAAATTATAATATTATTTATAAAGTAGGTAAGTATAAGCTTAAAAAAAACTCTTACCTCTCATCGGTAATTTGGCTTCTTGATATGATTCATTACTAAAAATTATGAATTTAAAAATATTATAGTTGATAAACTATAATATTGTCAAATTCATATAGATATGTTACGAACCGCATTATGTGGTTTTGGAGTTAGAACTTTACTGGAATCCCTGTGCAAAACTCGCAGGCAATAATTCAAAGAGAGAGTTAGTTGTCTGCAATAGACATCTACTTAAAAAGTTTTAACCCCACGTTGCTTTGAGTATCGTTTCTGTAAGTCATTTTTAAACTATTAACGAAACTTGCCAGTGTAAGTATTGTAAGTGCACTCACTGAATCGACATTTATACTGACTAAAAGTGGCGAAATAATTATTATATTATACTGATATCTCAATTCTCTGCTTTTTCAATAAATGTATTTTTTATAAATAAATTAAATTGCACTCGTCTACAAAGGGATAGTAAATAATATTTATCTGATGTCAAGTTGATTGAAATCTTGATCGTCATAAATATTAAGTTGTTGATTAGCTAGCTCAAAATTTGAAAATATTTTAAATAAAGTACAACGCTGGCTAATTTCCAGGTTGTTCTATGTCACTTTGATGTATTAGGAAAACAAATTTCAGATTGAAACAAATGAACAACAACAACAATATAAAATTTAAAATAACTTTGATTCCGCATTGTGTAACTAACTGTGACACGTGTTTCGCCTCTTTCAGAGCATCTTCGAACTTACTATCGCAAAGTTTGCTTGAGTAAAACTTTGCGATAGTAGAAGATGCTCTGAAAGAGGCGAAACACGTGTCACAGTTAGTTACACAATGCGTGGAATAATCAAAGTTATTTTAAATTATATTAAATGAACTCCACAAAGTTACCGCCGAAACCATCGAAAATATAACAACAACAATATGTTTATTGTTAACCGTCTTCTATATTAAAAAACATACTTTATTGTGAATACAAATATATTAGATCCAATTGTAATGATTGATCACTTTTAAGGTGCTCACTGTCAATACTTTGTGGAAAGGCAAATACGTATTATTATTTTTATTGTAATGATTGAATTTTAAAAAAAAACAGTTAACGGGTGGATTTTAAATTGTAGATTAGCGTTAAAAAGCCCTTTTGCTTTAAGAAAAAAAGAGAGATAAAACAATCTTGAAATCAATCAGCGATATGTTGAATAAGTTCACATCTTCATATGATCAATGATTACATTTTCGAAATGTGACTAGGCGGTCGTTCGTAAAACAGGTGAAGTTTTACATATTTGATAAATCTATTTTCCGATATTTTATACTTCCCAAGGTAGATAAAACCGTATTTATAACCAACAAGCAAGTGGGATCAAAAGATATTACCTAAAAGAAAACAAGAAGCTCATCACTATACCGTTAATACAGAACAAGAATCTCGCTAAAAGCTCGAACAGCCATGAATTTAATAACACAATAGCATCGTTGAGGCAATCGAATTTAACTTCGAGCAGAATTTACAAAATGTAAGATAAATTTTACTATTATTTTATACACACTTTTTTGACGATTAACACGTTTACACTGTGTATAAGTAATTTGAAGTAAACCAAAAATAAATTTTAAAGAACCAATATTAGGTGTACGAGATAGGGATGTACAATGTGAAATTTTCGAAGATATGCGTTACATTATATTTTATTATATCATTCCCCCGAGTGCAAACAATTTGAAAAATAATATAATTCAGCACTAAAATGGTTAAGTTAAATTAATCGTTTCAACGCTTCTCTCTTCTTCACAATCCTCTTCTCATTACTTTGTAGAAGTTTTTTAATCATTGGCCATCCCTAGTTTACTCCAAATAATAAAATATAGATACAGCCCACCCGAGAATCATTTTCACTCTTGAATTGTATTTTGTTTTCGTAAGTATTTAAAAAAAGAATCTTCGCAGTGTTTTTGTGTATAAAATCGATATTTGTATTCAGTGCCAAAAGTTAAACAAAACAATATCGTTTATGAACAAAAAATAAAGTCGTTATTTAAACGAGCGTTTAATACGGAATTAAAGTACAGTTATTTATAGAAAATTATTATACGTAGTTCTGTGCAAGCCGAAGTGTGTGATTTCATTTTAAGAGCAATATTTGATATTTTCAGAAATAGTTAAGTAATTTAATTTAATCAAACTTGAAAGAATGCCTCTTTATAATTTAGATGGATTTGGCGAAAACTTTGTGGAAATTCATTTTCATATAAAATTTAAAATAAGTTTGATTATTCCACGTATTGTGTTACTAATTGTATCACAACTATCTTACTTTCGCAAAGGTTGCCTAGGTAATAAAGTAAGATTAATTCTAAAATGATAAATTACAAAATTGTACTTTGGTATTTTTCTTTTTTTATGGGAAGCAAGGAGTTAGAATTTTAAGAAATAAATAACAGTAAGGAAGTATTATTAAATGTTCCACGTGAATCATAAAGCTCAGGACCGGTTTCGCTTATCGCGAGCATTATCAGTTGATCATCAGTATTTGATAATACTCACGATTAGCAAAACCGGTTCTGATGTTAATAAATCTAATGTGGAGTCAGTAAAAAAAGCGTTCGATTATTTTTTTAATATAATGTCATTCCAAGAAGTATCGCCAGTGAACACTTTAAAAGAAATGATTCAACTAATGTGACAAACTAACACATGTTTCGGCTATTTCGAAGGCATCTTCGGACTTACTAACAATGAAAATTATTTAATTTTTTTTATTGAAATGAACATCCACAAAGTTCCCAGCGGTATTAATCATAAAGCAGTTAAATTATAATAATACAATTTATTTCAATAAAACGTCTGATTTTATGCATTGTGAAAATTGTTTCTCATCTTATATTGGCTCGCACTGAAGTTCCAATGGCACAATAAAAACCCCTCATAAAGTTTCCCCCGTGGTCCACTTCCGAATGAATAAATTGATCTGCATCCGACGTCGCCGCCGTTCGTCGTCCCATTCCGTCGAACAACTGACCGCACTCGTGTTCCCTTCCTCGTAAGCTTTCAAATCCGTCCAACCGACTGGTGAACTGCGAAACAATTAACAGAATACGGCTGCGAACGATGTTAAACATATCGATCGACAAATTTAATTGATGATTTAGTCTGCTATTGTTATATGGGAATAATTAAATTCGTCTATGTATTCTGGACAATGCAGGGTTAATCGTTCGAAATCGACGTTTATCAATTAAAACGTAGGTGATGTCTCAAAATTTAACTAGAATAATTCTTCGCATTTTATTTTTCACTTTTCATGCGTTAACTGTCACTAAATATAACAACTGTTTTAGTTATAATGACAAGGGCCCGTTTCGCTTAGCAAAGCTATGTTTACTTTTAAGGTGTTCACTGTCAATACTTGGTGGAAAGGCATTATAATAAAAATAATAAAACATTTTTAAGTACCTTTTCATAAAATGTTAGGAGGTTTGTCAACATTGTCAACTGATAAGGAATACAATAAAACAGTGATATTTAAAAGCTGTGTTTATTAAAATAAGATAACATTTATATGTTACAGTGAAAATGTATTCTTCTCCATGCTGTCATTGAAATTAAATTTGACCGCCATATATTCAGCCCAATGTTTGTCTGTGTTTTTCTTTGGTTTTCTTTTTATGAAAGGGACTACTTGTTGATCTTTTTTCATTGAAGCAAACCAAAATATTTGGCCGGAAAATCACCGACTTGGGCGAATAATTTCAATGATCGTGACTAGTGAAATCATGTTGTCATACTTGATACATTTTCACTGTAACATATATATCATCGCTCGCTGATCATGTTCGCAATGAGAGAATTCCGACCTCTCCTTAAAAAATCTTTATTTATTTAAATCTATGTGTGCCTTTTGATTTTCCCCTATGATTTTTACTGCATTATTTTCATTAATCCATTAAATTATGTATTTTTTCCTTAATATCCGGCCTTGTTGAATAATACCTACATGAATTACTATGCCCCTGATTTGCGCTCGGGAAAACTATATATTTTATATTTCAGAGTTGTGTTGAACAATGGCAATAATTGATATATCAGCATTTTTTATAAAATAGTAATGAGAATCATTTGTTTGTCTTGCAAAAGGCAACGTCTTCTCTGACTTTTGTAATGTACTGAAAGTTTGAAGATACTTTTCAAAGACGCGGTACACGTGTGAACAGCGGAATAATAGCATAGTTAATTTCATATTGGAATCTCCCAAATGTATTCTTTTACTGGTTCACGCTTCACCGAGGTGAGATAATTTAGCATTTTTAACTAAATCTAATGCAACGTTTTGTCCACATTTGTTACTATTTAATTCCAAAAAATTTTCATTACCTACTTATATTCAAATCTATATTAAAAAAAAGTATCTACTTATATTCAAATTGTCGTATAAATTATACAACAGTTTTTATCCACCTGTGTGATACTTTGGCCGCTTTATTGGACACTCTTAAAATTGAAATAAGTATCATGCGTGGTATTATAGCTTACCTGCCATGCTCTATTCGTTGCAATTTGTCCAATCTATTAGTGCAGTGGTCGGCAAAGTGCGGCTCTTTGGCCCCTTAAGTGCGGCTCAGACATAAATAATAAAAAAATACAAATATCCACTTAGGACGCGCAAGTCTTGCCGAGGATCAATATTACCAGAAATCAAAGCATTTCTCCTTCAGAAGGATGTTCACTATCCAGAATTAACAGACGATCAGTGGATACAAAACTTTTATTTCATGGTATACGTCACGTCTCATGTAAAGGTCTAAAATTATAATAAACGAGTATTAAATTAATAGAGATTTGGCTCGCAATTTTTTTTTAACCGTTAAAATGTTCATATTTGGCTCTTTGGCGAATAAGTTTGCCGACCACTGTATTAGTGCATTGGACATTCAAGCGCTGCCGCATGCACTACTGACTCGATCGGCTTCCGGCTTCAGCCTCCAGCCTGTTTTGTTTTGCAGTCGATTTTCATCCCACCTCACCTCACCCCATCCCTATTAGCATCGAGGAATCTAATGTTAATCGACCTGTCCAAATAATTTGGAGTTTCAGCCAATGTTGACGGACTACATTTTAGACTTAATTAATCATGGTATTTTACACAAGTTGGTTTTCCCAGCATCACCCGTTTGTGTGTATGCAGCCAATGTGGTATCCTATACATCATACAACACAGTTTTGTACATACATATATAGATAAATATGTTTAGTTAATTTTTCAATTGTATTTTCTGGTGCTTAAATTAAATCAACCGAAGATGTCAGTCGCTTGTGGGAGGTCTCAGTGGCTTTTTACAGCGCGTACAGTGCAGCAGGCATACAAATTCAGGTGGTCCCATAAGATCGCTTCTGCTGTAGCCCTTTTTATAGCCAATGATGCCACTGGCATTTGAACTGAACGCAGCGTTGTGAAAAAAAACGTTGGCACTCAGGCCGTACACTTTGTTCTTATTCTGCGTTTCGACCCGCTTATTACATTCATTCGTTATCGACATTAATTATGTATTTTTGATTCGCAAATTAATGGCATACACAATTGTATCTGTCCAGTACGTATTTTAACAAGACAAAACATGAGATTCCCCCTATCCATCACCCTCTTAAATCCAATTCTTCACATCTGCCCATTGTGTGGAGCATATGACCAATACGCTACGCCTCCAAGACTACCACTATAACGTCACCCTTTATTAGTTGAGTTAGCGTTTGGTTGACAATGATCAAAACAGATTTCGTGAGATCCAATCCACATTCTGCTTTTGTTAACATCCAGTTCACTTTTATGGTGTGTACTGTAAATACTTGGTGGAATGGCATTATAATAAATATAATAATATCAACTAACAGTTGATAATGCTCGCCATGAGCGAAACCGGTCCTGATCCAATATGTTTGATGTGGAATAAGTACTAAAAATTAACTTCTAGTTCAATGATTATTTTTGGTTTTTTACGTTCTTGATTCAACAAGCTTTGGCATCTACCTAAGCACGTGTTTCGCTTAATTGAGATATGTACCTCGTTATTAACTCGCCTCGTTCTTTTAAAATATAATTATTTTTATAATGTCACGGGGTCGCATATTACTTTATATAGAGCAGGGTCGTGGCTCAAAAAATGTTTGAAGCCCGCCCCGTGCAGGTTTCTTACAACATTGTATTTGTCCTTGTGTTCACCGTGATGACGTCCTTTAAAAATCCATGAATATGCAAAGCCTTTCTTCTAGTAGTATACGAATTGTTAAAACGATACGAGTTGCAAGATGCAAGTTAGAATTTTTACGTGAAACCCAAATACATTTTATCTAATATAAAATTAAATTGATAATTTTATTATTCCACGTATTGTGTATCCAGTAGTAACACGTGTCTCCTTTTTGAGAAGCATTTTCATACTTACGTGTAAAACCATACGTGGAATACCGCAGTAATCAATTTATATTTATAGAAAAATATACTTCCACAAAGTTACCATCGATACACTTAGGCTGTGGTCTGAGTCACGTCGCGAAGTTTCGAGCGTAACGTGGTGAGACTTGCTTTAAAATCAAAGGTACCGCAATGGCTTTAACGATGGCGCCTTCTGAGAAGTCGAGGCGCAGCGTAAACTACGAAGTCAAATCAGTTTTCAATTTAACAGCGCTTACTTCGGCCTACAAACTGTTTACGTTTTGACGCTGCGTTTCGACTTATCAGACGGCGCCATCGTTAAGGCCATTGCGGCAACCTTTGATTATGAAGCTACGCCAAAATTTACGCCTGTCACTGTGGCCATAGCTTAATAAGTTTTTTGAAACATACCTTTGAACCTCGAAGAATTTTGTTGTTTTGCCATATGGTTATCATAATAAAGAACATTTCGGTTTAAATAATTCAAAACCGGGCTCAATAATTTATATTATTGTGTACCCATTGCGTGAAATGACACCAGAATACTGTACAAGCCGAAGAATGCCCCTTGTTCACACTTATCACAGATGTCTTGCCGTGCTGGTTGTGTATATGTATGTGATGAAGTGTTTGTAGCCAACAAGTTGAAGTGCTTTCATCTCTCGAGAGGGGACGTGTGCCAGGTCAGGGTCGTAGATAAGACGATGGCAATGTTTAGTCTATTATCCAAATGAATAAAACTTACTTCGTACACACACTTATCTTAAATCTCCTGTTATTGTATAACTTGTAGAATAGAATACATCATTATGTGCGATGCCCTTCCTTCGATTATATTAGACGGTCTGCACGGGCTCGGGTTTGGCCTGCGGGCCGGGTCGGGCCGGATAACGAAGGCTTGGATTCGGGCCCGGGCCGGGCTCGGACGCAAGCATACAACAAAATATAACAAAAATCGGGCTATTTCCGAATTTCCTATTATCGTAAATCTAAATTTAATACTATAATAAACTTCACGTACACGTATTAGTCATCTTTTCGAAAGAAAATCGGATTTGTTTCGGGCAAGGTTGAAAAATGTCGGGTTCAGGTAAGATTTTTGAAAATGAGCCTCGGGCTCGGGCCGGGCCGGGTTGGAGGTCTTCGGGTTCGGGCCGGGTAAAATTTTAAAATTTCGGCTCGTGCAGACCTCTAGATTATATGTATATAAGTCGTTACGTGGTTGTCTACGTGAAGACACTCTTCCATTCATTCAGAGTTACGAGTTTGAAACGATACATATCGGTTATTCTTATTTGTGACAATTTTTATTTTCGTGACGCCTTTGTCTATAATTCTCACATTCATCGTTTTCCCATATTAACCAATGTTTTGTCGTCAAGAAAAATAAATTGGGAATTCACTGAATTATAATTGTGTGGTTTTAAAATAGTTAACAATAGAGTACTTAACTATATATACAGTACGACCTGTATCCTTGTAGTCAACGTCGTCTTTTTCAGTCGCGGTGATTCGTCAGAACAGGCTCATTCATGCAATTGAAATGCCTGATAATGCCAAAAAGCAAAACCTAAAAAGGGTTGTAAGCAGAAAAACTCATGGAAAAGTACGAAATTTAAAGCATTTAAATTGTGTATTTGTGTTCAAAGTTTGTGATTTCTACATTCCCTCCCACTCAATTGATCCTTAAAACGAGGCACTACACGAGCGATTAGCGATTACTTACTATTAATTATCTAACCGCCTCCTCTTCTGATGTCAACTTACTGAATATCAATCAGTTGAGATACTTCGTTATGAATCCAAATCCAACACATTAGGAGTGGATGGATTTGGTTCACAAAAATATTCGAGCTAGTTTTATGTTCAAATTGTTTGTTGTCAATTTTTCTTTCTAATATGTTTGAAAAAAAGATAATATCTTAATACAGACAAAGCACACGCATTGCGGCAAGCAAAAAACAATTTCACTTTTCCTTGGAAAATTTCGGTATGTTTGGTATAAGTTGTAATCGGTTATTTGACTTCAAAATACACTCCTTTTATTATTCATACTTTATAGTTATTCATCAGCATATAAATATGCGATAAATATAATGAATGCTTGTTGTATTTTCTTAATCGATACGAAAAAATTTGGCTTTTGTTCGATTTTTGAATAAATGTTTTAATTAGAGCTTCATTAATTTCCCGTTCAATAAATACGTTCACATTGATTAAAGAGAACGTTTTGATGAAGTGTCGCACCTAGCAACTGGTATTAGATATGCGTCAATAAAACAAGGTGCGACATTTAATTAAAATATTCTTTCTGAATTCCTAGTAGTTTTTTGTTTTATTCAACGGTATTAAAAATATTATCTATTTATCATTCATATTCGTAGATATCGCAGAAATCTTACATATAAAAATCAATCTTTGTTTTTTTGTTCGTATATTTTGCGTTGCCATACCGCTCATCCGATTGCGATAAAACTTTGTCAATTTATTGCTTGCACTTGCGGGGAGGTTTTTAGCATAGTAAAATTAGCTTACAGTAGGTCTTTTATATACAAATCAATGTTTTTTCATATTTTATGCGCTGTCATACCGTAAATTTTACAACTTATTGTTGCACTTGCGCAAAGGTTATAGGCATAGCACAATAAGCTTTCAGTAGGTGGCGCGTGTGTCAATCGGCAAAAGACAAACAGCAAACGTCAAACGGCAAATGTCATCGATACCGATCAATGTTAGTGAAAAACTTTCTTTCTTTGAGAGGCATTGCAAAACTTGTCGGGTACAAACTATTACTTCATAAAAATGTCCATTACCAATTGACAGAAACATAAAAACATAGACTCACATAAGTCATAAGATGGATAACTTTGATAAATAAAAAGGACGCTCTTGTAAAAGAAAATTGACTCGTAAATAATATTTCCATTGCGCAATTTTCACTTTCACATACGTTTATACGAATAAAAAGTATTAGGCGCACATAAACTCTAGGGGTAAATCGACCGTATGAAATATGACATACTTTTCACTCGCAGACTTTTGTATCCGGTAAACATTTCAAGCAAAGGGTATTTATTGATTCGCCGAAGCGGACCTATGAGCAGTCCATACTTTCAAATCGAGAAAACTCAATTTGGATCATCGAAGTGCTATTATTAGCGCGTGTTAACCTCTAGGCGAGTACCGCCCCAACCGTGGGATTTGAAAAAAACGCCTCAAGAAGCGTACCGCCCCACGGATGGGATTTTGTTCATATTTCAAGAAATACCCAGAAAACGTAAATTTTTTTACTTCTATTGGCATCTATGGATGATTTGATGAATAAAAAAAAATTCATTTTGTAATTATTTGTTTTACCGACCGGTTAAAAGCCATTTCAAAATATCACGTGGTCTAAGCGTGACTATGCCAGTTGTAAATAACCGTCAATTTTGAATCCCGTCTGTTCCGCGTAAAGCTTGATTTGTTTGGTTGTTTTGGATATATATTGAGCGATACTGTATTGTTTCCCTTTGTTCGTGAAACTGTGTTATATCGTATATTTTCATCGTAAAACTGTGCTATTTTGAATATTTTTTGCGTGATACTGTGTTGTTTCTCTTTGTTCGTGAAACTGTGTTATTTCGTTTATTTTCTGCGTGAAACTATGTGCTATTTATTTAGTATATTTTTGCGTGAAACATATTTGAGAGAAAATGGATCGATTTTTTTTTGAATGAAGACGAAATCACTCAATTTTTTAACGAGGATGAAGATTTGCTGGGATTTAGACGAAATTTCGGGTCAGAACATACTTTAGTCCACCAACGAGACGTCGACGAACTAATGCATGGGAATCCGGTAACTTTTCACCCGTTTTATTTGATTTTGATGAAAATCAATCCGGTATAAATTCTAATGTTGAAATTAGTGATGAACAATGTGAGTTAGCATATTTTCAATTATTTATGACAAACAGTATTATAAATATGATTGTATATCAAACAAATATTTATGCCGAAAAATTATTCAGAATGTCGCGATCAACTCAAATTTCCGAAAGTGGAAAGATACAACATGTGGAGAAATCTACGTTTTTTACCTCATATTAAAAATAGTTAAGTAAATTCCATAAAAACCAATAATGGTTTCAAATTTAACTTTTATTGTTTGAGATTTCATCAACTGATCATCAGTTGATAATGCTCGCCATGAGCGAAACCGGTCCTGATCTAAGAAATTGGATGTGAAATAAGAACTAAACACATTTACAATGCGACGTTCAATGGTTGAACTTCTGGAAAAGGTAATATTTAATTCGATTTTTCTCATTAACCTGATGATATTTATTGCGCAATATTTTTAATGTTACAAACATACTTTGCCGTAGTAAATTGTTAAAAAAATAAAAACTCCACAGAGCACAACTTTTTTTTATTAACTTACTCCTCTAGAGGTTAAGTTCGCGGAATAAATGCGTTCGCTTTGATGTGTCTTCTCTAGCGCGCAATAAATCGAAGCGAAATTGAGGGCACTTTGTTTGACGTGACACCGATTTTAGCTTCTGTGCGCCTTATACATATACTTCAAATCAAATAAAATTCTAAGTTTTCATTTCTCGAAATATCACACAAAACAAAAGAAAATATTCAAAATATTTACATTTTATAATTAGTTATCATTTTTAAGACGTTTATTAGTGGGCTTATAATAAGACTTTCTTTGTTTATAAATTCGCCTGAATTTACTCACTCCTTGAAGATGCCAATCATTCTGAAATCAACATTGTATTGAAGGTTAATATCAGGGATTCACAAAGTGTGGCCCGCATGACTTTTTGATGTGTCACACGAGTGTTATTTTTAATCTATATTATATGTAAACTAAAATAGATTTAAAAAAACGGCACACAGGAAGTAAAGAGTACATTTCAAGAAAAATGGGGTGTACTATATTTTGTAATCAAACAAAATAACATTGTTTTATGTCTCATTTAAAAACAAAATAGGTCCGTTATGAAAGAGTACAACATAAAAAGACACAATGATGTGTTAGCCCCGTCAGTTTCTATAGTAAAATTGGGGATAATTGTGCTGTCAAATTTAAGTCTACACAAAATCATTAAATGCTCAGAAATTACCATAATGAAGCATCAGTTTTAAAATATTGTTTGTAAGTATAATACATAATTAATTAGAGTTAACAATAAGCAAACTAAGATAAATGTAAAAGTTCAGTCGGCAATATATTTTTTACAGAGCCAAATATTTTTGATTAAAAAATGGTCCCTTAGACGAAAAAGTTTGTGAACCCCCGGCTTATATTATAGATATTATACATTTATATAATGTAAGTAGAGAGAAAAATACCAAAATAAAGCAGACGCCAAGTCTGGGAGAACTATTGTCAACATTAAATATTTTTTTTGATTTTTAGAACTTCCATAAGATGTTCATTGTCAATACATTTTTTTTGTTGATCCGGGCAATGGCGAGAACCCTATTAATTTTTTCTTATCGTTGATTTTACTTTTCTTTCGTTTTCCCCATTCTTGGCACACTTTTGGCTTCCGCAAAGTCCAACAACTTTAATAGATATCCCGAATTTGCGAAGGACTTATCATCTGCCGCTTTTTTATAAATATGTAAGTAAGCAATAAAAATAATTTAGTACTACTTTAGTAAACACATTTTTAGTACTTATTCCACATAAAATTGATTGGATCAGGGCCGGTTTCACTCATGACGAGCACTATCAACTGATAAGAAATACAACGAAACAGTGATATTTATACAAAAGTTAAGCAAGAATTACAAGGTATGACAAACAATTGATATTACAACTAAGCAAATAAATTGAAGCAAAATAGACTATAATTAAAATGTTAAAGACCTCTTAGCAATGGACGCTATTACATTTTGGTGTGTTGCTATTGATTTTTGATGTAATAGCTTTCATCGGTTTCATTATTTTTCATTCGATTTATGGTTGTACATTTGACCTACATTCATTATATGTTCTTCATATTATTCCCCAAGTGAACCATATCGCCACCACGAGGCGCCTTCAAGAAACTATTTCATTCTAAAATGTCTCGTGTGCAAAAGCTCGTGACCATTTCAAAATTTAACTATTAGAACTAACTAAACGAATTAAAAATTGTCATGGCGAGGGCGTTAACAAAAAAGCTATCAACTATTAATTATAATAAAAATAATAACACATTTTTGTATTTATATCACATTTTATTGACCCAGGACCGTTTCGCTCATCATGAGCATTATCAACTGAGATGATAATGCTCACAATGAGCGAAACCGATCGTGATCTCAATACATCCAATATGGAATAAGTACTAAAAATGCGTTATTTCGGGGCTTGTGGAGTCGTAGTCGGAAATTTTGAAAAGATTGAACTTTTTATTTTTACAAATTATATGTCAAATTTGGCTATTGGCATTATTGGTTGGTTGATATACAATCACACATACATAAATTTATTAGGTAGAAAAAAATCTTGACGAAATTAAACTTTTTTTAGTCAGTCAGAGTCGTGTTTTGGAAAATTCTGGAGTCGGATTCGTAATTTTTTTTACCGACTCCACACCCTTGGTTAATATTTTTATCATAATGCCATTCCACCAAGTATTGACAGTGAACACCTTAAAATTCTAAGTGAGTATCGTTTTAAGTTGGCCCATTAACTGTCACGAATTTTCTAACATGCCATTTGCATTAGACGATATACAGTGATTGAAGCTGCTTTCCACTATCCGTTGCAAAGCACGCTTGCCCGAATAACTACTATCGAGATATAAACAAAGGCTATATTTCATTGCTAATGCGGGAGAGTTCGATAATTTAGACAGTACAGAATGAAGTATGCTTAAAAGCGTGGGATTTCATAGTGCACCTCACGTACAAAGATATACCCTAGTATGCTGGTATAACAATCAAGTCAGTATTAAATAGGCAATAATCCCTCGTAATGAAACATTACATATTTTTTAAAAATATATAAATAGTTCTTCGTTTTAGAACATGTATCGTAATTCTCTCCACATTCCGATTAGAAAAAGTAAATAAATATCTGTATTAAACTAATGTTGAATTAAAATTGTTATCTTTATTATTCGACTGGCTGTGCTAGTATATATGACACGTGTTTCGCCTGTTTGATCATCATCGTTAGACTCACTACCGTAGGTTCCCCAACATTTTTTTTTTGTCTAATACTGACTGCTTAAATTTTACCTGGCACGGTTTTGGGTTGTGAAAACGAGGAATAACATGTAAAATTCAACCAGCTGCATTATAATCGTTAATAAAGAAGACACGTTTGATATGTAATACTTCTCTTTATAATTTTATAAAGATCGGGACTGTGCCATCACATCGGGCAGGCCATAACTGATCAGTTGAAAATACTCGCAATGAGCGAAACTGGTCCCGATCATAATAAATGAATTGTGGAATAAGTACAATGTTTTATTGTTATTAAAATAATGCCTTTTCCGCCAAGTATTGACAGTTAACATCTTAAAAGTGATGTCATACATATGTACAGTGTTAATTATATCAAATTATGAAATACACGACAAGGTTAATAAACTATTAGCTTAGAATATTACTTTTTTTAAATACTTTCTTACCGAGTGCACAAATTTGTTATTTAGATAATTGGCCAACAAACATGAAATAACAAGTGTTGTGTGGACTTTTTTTCTTGTTGATCATTTAGTTTATCAGTATTTTTCTTATCTCATTGTATTTTCAAAATTCAATAAATAATATGTTCGTGTCGATGTTGTTCAAGCACACTTCTTCCCACCGCTGAGTAATAAAACTATTCATATTAATATCAGAAAAGGTGATGTAAAAAATTTACAAGTCGGCGAGATAGCTTTCCTTTCGCCGCCGAGTCGTGCGCCGCGGTAATTGTCTAAAAAGTAATATTTATGAGGCGTTAGGCATTATTATCAATCAAAAGTATTTTTCTCCATGGCGTACACGCATTAATAATTTACCATCTTTGTTTGTCTGCGGTCGTCCGTTTCGACACAGTAACATAGACTATAATACAACCTTTATGTTGCACCATTATATCGACCATTTTGCTTTTACGCGTCTTCTTTTATATTTACACCATACAGCTTTTATCACGACTTCATGGTTTATAAATGTGCATGCAGTCGAATTCCATAAAATTTATTGCATCTTAAATTAGTATATGTTGGTCTGCCGTAAAAAAATAAATTACAATAGATATATCCTTTCAGTTCAAGTTCATTCGTGAGTATGCCGAAAGGTGAAACCCTGGTCTCAAACGACAAAACTCATGGGAAAGTACAATTTTCAAATGATTCAAATTTGATATTGAAATTGCATCAACCACCTTCAGTTTAAATCCTAAATTACATCCTTATGTGCTCAAATAACTAATAAGACTCTAGATAAAAAAAGCTTTATCCAAAAATAGGTAAAACTTTATTGAACATTTTAAGAAAGTTAGTAAACACTTAAAATTATTCAAATAAATAAAATACATTTTTTGTACTTAGAAGACATTTAAAAAAAGTAAACCATTTCGCTCCCTAAGAACAATAATGCTCGCGGTGAGCGAAAAAAGTTGTGAATCTATAAAATTCGAAAAAAAAATGCGCTTTATTTATCCACAATAATAACAATTGAGAAAGTTACCTTCAATGGTTTCAGTGTGACTTAACACAGTAATAGTGGTCAATTAAGTTTTCTAAAAAGTCAATAATTGTCTAAATCTCTAGTAAAATCTCTCAAATTTAGCTTTTTTTAAATTGATAGGTTGATGCTTTGATCGATTTTTTAACTAAAATTTAGTTTCTGTAGTTAGTTACTAAATATTTACTTGTATGAGTGATTTGGTTGCATGATCGCAGGGTATCGTTCTTTGGTGACGATTAATCAATTGACTAAATTTGAACATATGTACATGTTTCTATCATTATTTTGAAGAAACCAACTTTATGATGGTACTTGTGTGTAGGGATTATTCTTACTGATAAATAACAATGAATGTACGCTTAATTTACATCACGCATGGTATGTCCCTTCGATATCGCGTGCGGTGCTAACTCCACTGGGTGCGGATCCAAAGATAATGAAGTCGTGACGTCAGCCAGGAGTCGTGACAGCTGATGAGGATCGGTCGTCTTCCTCACCGATATCCTCACGCACCGCCATGTGCGGCCTTTATTCGTCTACCCTGCTTCATATCACGTTTTCATAATAAAAACTTGTGCTTCGGCGCCATTTTGAGATAAAATCGGTACACGGGCCGATATGAAGTGCTTTTGTACTCGGTTTTAATTGTATGTTTTCGAACATGATACGGATGATAAATGGCGAAGCATTGTTGATATTGGTTACCATAACAACGAGTTTCATAGAAAATATAGTATGCTACGTAGAAAATCATTACAATTAACTTTTAAAGTGACTTTCTTTAGATGAGTTTTATCATTAACTCTGGCATGCATATTTTACCTCATTCTTATTATTTTTTGACATTTGGTTCGCAACAAAATATTTTTTTTTAAATGGAATTATGCTTCCGATATTCTTAACGGCCTCGTCCGAATTAACCCGCGCTTCAACGCTGCATCGCTTCAACCACGCCGGTCTTGCATTGCGTCGACTGGTAACCGGACAAATCAGAACATGACAAAACAGAGCATGACTAAACAGAACATGACAAAACAGAACGTGACCTTTCAGAACATGACAATTCAGAACAATCGGCTTACCTACGGACGCCTGGATCTGGCGCCTTGCCACCGTCCGAGCGCGCTCGCTTTATAATATTGGGTTTTCACATACATATTTGTTTATAAACAATTTACCAATTATGAATAGAGTTGCCACAACAAGAAAATATCTGCATTTCCGAGATCGCCGAAATTACCATAAATGTTTACTAGCTATTGTAGTTCGCGTGTGGCATTTTAAAATTTATGCGTAGGGCTGGCACAAAAAAAATACATATTGATACCGCCCTAAATGGTAGGTCATCAGAACTCTCGAACGATCTATTTTTCACCTCAGTCTATGAGTTTAAGTCGATATCAGGAAATAAATTCATTTTTAATAATACTCTATATTGAAATCTATAGCGATTCAATATAGAGTTATTTAAAAATTGTAAAAGAGACATTTATGCATGACGTTTCTGGAATGGTATTGCGGACGTCTCGCTCTAAATGTCTGACTCTTTCACGCCCTAAGTGCATGAGATACGAGGTATTTCATGCAAAGTTCGATGGACCATAAAAAATGGGTTATCGGGCGCACTGTGTAACGGTTTTTTTAACGGCTTTGCTACCTAAAGGATTTTTTCCATACAATGAGTCAGTTAGAGATTGGAGAGCATTGAGTGTGCACTTGCTTGCCAGATAAGTCTTACAGTCGTGGTTGAGGGGATTCTCCCAACTGTAAGCCCTGAAAGTAGCCTGCAAGCTCCTTATCCTCTCCCTAAGGATAAAGTCTAGTAAATTCCCTATATCGCCTTCGCAATTATAATAGTCGTGTATTGTGTATTGTAGAACGTAACGTGTATTGTAAATCTATCTGTCTTAAATCCGTGTGTAAAGTCTGTGAAAATTCGTAACAATTAAATAATGGGTGCTAACCGCACCCACATAACGCTTTAAGATCGTCTTTTGTTTATAAGAGCACCATGTTTCTCCTACTCCGTTCCCAATTCCTCTCCTGAGTGTCGGATAGGAGGCTCCTTCTCGATTTACGAGGGAGCCGAATCAAGGTCGTCTCAATATAAATCATTTTCAGATGATTGCGTGGAGTTTATACTACAATTGCATGGCGCATTGGCGTCAGCTGTAATGCCATGATTTGCTTTTTCTTAAATTAATAAATAAATAGCTTGTAAACATTTATTTTAATTTCGGCGATCTCATAATTACTGTTATTTTCTTGTTGTGGCAGCCCTATTTATATTAAGTAAATTTTTAAGGTGTTCACTGTCAATACTTGGTGGAAAGGCATTATAATAAAAATAACAACACATTTTTTAGTACTTTTTCCACATCTGATTTATTTCATCAGGACCGGTTTCGCTCATGGCGAGCATTATCAACTGATAAGTAATACAATAAGACAGTGGTATTAATGCAAAAGTTAAGGATGAAAACAAGGTATGACAAACAATTGGTAAAGCAACTAAGCAAATAAATTAAAGTAAATTACAAGACAAATAGACTAAAAATAAAATGTTCAAGACCTCTTAGCAATGCAAAACTAACACATCAAAAATCAATTAAGTATGAATTTAACATTAACTAATACATCAAAAATCGATTAAGTATGAATTTAACATTAACAAAGTAAAAGCCCAGTAATTAAGTGAATTTAACAAAAATAAATAAATCTACATGTCTGTCAACCATAATTAGATGGAAGTCCCGGTAATGAGTTCAAATGAGTCAGTTCCTGTAACAGAATAAAAGCCATATCAATTCTTACAAATTAAAATCAAACAAAGGAAAATAAAAATTATCAGAAATAAAAGTAGAAAGAAATACAATAAGAATTGGCTTAGTGAATAGGGTATAGTAATGGAGAGGAAACGAAGACTAAATGATCATTTAAAAGATTACAATTATTCATAAATTTATGTCGGTTTATTTCAAGGATTTCTAACTAGATAAAGTTAAACTAGATAAGTTAGAAATCCTTGAAAACTAGATACTGGGCTTTTACTTTGTTAATGTTAAATTCATACTTAATTGATTTTTGATGTGTTAGTTTTGCATTGCTAAGAGGTCTTGAACATTTTATTTTTAGTCTATTTGTCTTGTAATTTACTTTAATTTATTTGCTTAGTTGCTTTACCAATTGTTTGTCATACCTTGTTTTCATCCTTAACTTTTGCATAAATACCACTGTCTTATTGTATTACTTATCAGTTGATAATGCTCGCCATGAGCGAAACCGGTCCTGATGAAATAAATCAGATGTGGAAAAAGTACTAGAAAATGTGTTGTTATTTTTATTAAGTAAATTACTTATAAACTCCGCAATCACCTGAAAAGGATATTTATATTTTTTTCTGTATGTGTAAGAGAATGCCCAACACTCTCGGAGGCAATAGGTTCAAATCCTCTTACAGTTACTTTAGTAATGTTTTCAATCCATCCCATCCACCCGATCCGATAAGCGGTTAGCTAACTCCTAGTCATATATAAGCAATATCTCCTTACATGCTTTAAAAAAGATTTTGAGCTACTGAATAACAAACAATTATCGTAAAACAACTTATGCTGAGATACTCTATTAGGAGTCTATATTATGTACATTGTGAGCGGACATGGATGAAAATAACTGTAGCGTTGTTTTTAAATAGCAAATTTTCGTGTTGATTTTTTTTTTCAAAACACATAATTAATATTTTCGCGCAATTGAAACCTTTCCAATGTAAAAGGACGATATATTGCGCCCCAGCATGGGTAGTCTCCTTGTTTTCGCTCCTTAACGAGATTGTACATCTTCCTTTATGTGCTGAATTACCATACGGAAACAGGCAAGTTTATGTTAGCATTATTGGATATGAGCATTGTGTTAGCGGGCAGCCATTACTGTTCGTTCAATTCATCCCTAGGCTCAACAGGTGGCGGGATCTTCATCCGCATGATATATTATTGTTGGACGGATTATTCGAAATTGGAATGCTTTACGAAACAGTTAATTATACCGTTCATAATATTTATCCTACCAAATTTATTTGCATACTATAATATTCTTACTAAATAGGTATATTAAAATAATAATCCGTTTCATAGATGACATTGTAATAGATATTTTATTGTGAATATGAAAAATAAATATTTAACTTTTGGTTTATTAAAATGTTTGTCGTTTTTTACTTTTGATGACTAATAAATATATTATTGAGGAGCTTACAACAGTGTTTCTCAAACTGGGGCCCGCAAAATCTATTTTTGAATAATTTCATATTTAATCACACCTTCTTTATCAAAATGGATGTGTTTTTCATCTTATTTTGGTAAATTTTTTGACAAAGTCAATTAAATAAAACGTTTACTTCGGGGTCAATAAAGCAACATTTTGATAATGTATTCCAAAGGTCAAGCTTCCCGACAAAAACTTTCTTTGTAGTCAAAAGGTATACGACCACATATCTATGGAAAATAGCATGCCATGAATTATAATAAAATATAAGCACAGGCCTTGCCTTTCTACAGAGACTTTGGACGATTCCTTGCGAGTAAGCACTTGTGGCATTTGAATGCCATTTTGATTATTGCAACCACATCCATTTTGTAAAAAAATCGGGTGTCCGAGAACTATTTTGTCAGATTTAGGGGTCCGTTGTATGACATAGTTTAGGAAGCACTGGATTAAATAATCAATATTTATAGTAGGTATAGCTTAGGATGTCAAAATTGAATAAAAATACGCATAGGCTGTAAGAAAATCAATCTGTACATGTTCACTGTTAATAAAAGGGTACCTACGGATATGAGAAACGTTTGCTAAGCAATCATCACACGTTCAAAGAGTCAAGGCACAGAAGTAATTACTTGCGAGACCTTATCTCGACATTCTCGCTACTGCTTTTGCCAGTTTCTCTCCAATCTTTTGACTTTCACGTCAACTTGATCATGATTTTCATTTGTTAATACAGTTAGTTGCATTAATTAGTTTGTATAATGAATTAATTTTTTGAAATGAATAAAAACCTAAATGTGTAAGAATCGTGTAATATTACAGAATATTAAGTCAATGGTTTTTATTAAATTAAAATATACCATTTTGTACTACTTCTACATATAATTGTATAAAGATAAAAAAAAATGTGTTTTGTTTTTTTAAATTAATGCCTTTCGACGAAGAAGTGACAGTTAACACCTGAGAGGTGATAAATAAACCCAAACTTTTTGAAAGTTTTCATGTAAGTAGATTTTTTAACGTTGAGGACCTGTCAAAAATCAGAAAGACCATTAAATCAGCCGCACGTTACATTTTTTTTAAATTCTGCTTGCTACTTTTATTTACGATTAATTTAAAATCTTTCTCGCGGCGGCACACCGGCTTGCAACTCGAGTGAACAGGAAGTTGGCACATTTTATCGCGAGTTCACAAATGCACTCCGCAGTGCCCAATCATTCCCCGCTCGAACGGCATCGACGGATTTACTCGCCGCTACAGACCGGTGAAATATCGTACTTTTAGGAACGCAAACATGGCAATAATGTAACTGTATCAAAATCTTTCTGGAGCATCTTAGTGTGTCGTTCGAATCTTTGAAATATACACATGCGTTCCAATAGTTGACAATTTAGGCACGTAATATGTCGTATGTGAGTATTTCGCGATCATATTAAATTTATTATTTCATTTTACTCTGATGAAAGATATGTATGATCAAAGATCTTACGGCACTTAGTATTTATTATTTCAAATAACATTCATGAAAGCTAAGATCAAAGAACTCAACACATTATTTATTACATACCGTCAATGTTTTGATAATTTAAGTCTTAGATCTTAAACGATATCATAAATTCTATTTTATATATATAAAATGAAAGAACACATTATACTGATCATTTTTAATTTTAATTACAGGATTATTGAATAATTAATTGAAATTTATTTTTACCAGCGATTTCATTAGTAGCTATTTCAGAGAGTACATGCATTAAAATATATTCTCATACTATAAATAGCTATTAAAAGAGTACTTTGGTAGAACAATACATTTTTCGGCATATGGATTCTTAATTGAGTTAATATATACAGAAGTATTTTTACGCTAACGGTTTTTTTCTCAGTTGCTCTACCTTTATTTTTTAAGAGAGTGGGGATAACAATAATAAGACCAAGACAGGACTAGTGGTTAGCTAATAGCTCTCGCTACGTTCTGTTTATAGAAATGGATGGGTGTGGGTGGGAAATTTAGACGATACACACATCGATGCTTGCGAACAGAAACCAATAATTCGATTGAAAAATGAAACTGCCAGCACTCGAACCTAACGACTTTGACTAAGCTCTTTTGAGGGTCGTATTAATAAAGTATGATTTTTTTGTCCTTTATTTATCTTTTTGATTTCATTTTTTTTCTAGTTGCTTTAATACTTCGATACTAGATTTTTTTTCTAATTGTCACTGAAAAAAAATAATTGCAATATGGCATTGCCCTTTCCTTGGTTATCTTAACAATTTTTATTCGCAACTCATTTATAGGTTTTTATCATGAGAAAGAGTTATTATCATATTCATAGCATTAGTGTTTTTGTAATTGCCATATGTTTCACCATTGTGTTGGCTTCATCAATCATTTCAATTCAAACCACCATGACATAAACTGTACTAAAGTGAACTGGGCGGACGACGATGAGCAAGTGTTGCCGTTCATAATTTATCACAATGAATTGCGCGTTGACATTTCACTCGAAAAAAAGAATAAACTGTTTTGAAAAGGAAACAACTAAAATCGTGAACACCCGCCGAGTAAACACTTCCCGCCGACTTCCGTCACATCCGGTTGGCGCGCAACTCGAGTGCAATTTTTTGCCACATGCAAGCGGCGCTGCTGTGCGATGCGCTTTTCCGCGGGAAATCGACCATCGACTAAAAAATAGCATACCGTATTTTTTTTTTACCAATAGACAACATTTTGTCGTTGGAAGTGATATGAAGCGTTTTCTCTATGTGCCAAAGTATCCTCTTTGGTGTAGATGAAAATAATTTATTATTTTTACTATAAACACATCTATAGTTTACAATTTTATAAATGACCCACCCATATCAGATATGAATAATCTCTTAATCACTGACAAAAAAATTACACTATATTGTGCCATATAGGTTTTATATTGACCAGATTTCAAGATTGTTGGTACCGTAGCCGAGTGGTAGCGCTTCTTTATTTTTAAATTTGTGTTACGGTAAGGATGTCTGTTGAAAATGCTTCCCTTTCTTATCCGACCCCGATCCTTAACTTTATTATTATTATTAAAAGCATTTTGCCATAAAATAAAATTGTCTACCTAAGAACCAAATTGAATAAATATCAATAATATCAAATAATTAAGTTGTTATATTACATATCTTTTGTGACGTAGTTTAGGCTATCACAAAAAAAATCGTTTATACATAGTGCTGACGATGCTAAATTTACTCACCTTTGAACCAATAAAATATACACCTGGTTTTTTTTTAAATTCACGAACACGTTTATATTGACGGGGTACGTATTGATCTAAATACCTACCTTACTCTACGCCAGTGGTCGGCAACCTACTACCCGCTGGTAATTGAATTACCCACTACGACATTTTGAATTGCCCACCAAGAAAATATAATTTTTATTTTTTTATGAAATTATTTATTCGTCTTAAATACCAGTAATTAAATATATAATGGGAATAATTAATCTTGAATTCAAATGTTCAGTTATATGGACAAATAAATTTAAAGATCTTCACCAGCATCTCGAAACGACCACAGAAAACGATCACATGGTTGCAATATCATCATGCGGCGACATTACCACAAGAATTTGTATGCTTAAAAAAAATCATTTGCACTATTATCAGCATTCGTTTCCATGTATTCCTGTAAGCAAACATTTCCCCACATGAAATGTGTCCAGAATACGCTGCGGAATAGACTAGCAAATCTCGATTTATGTGTTCGACTCAAGTTCCACATATTTTCAAAATATCTACAAAAATTCAAAACCATGGTAGCAACTAATGTTTTTTTTATATACATATATTTGTGTTTTATAAAATAAATTTGTATTTATATACATATATTTTATTATACGAAAATAAAATTGTAATTTTTTAACATTTACCCATTTAACAAATGAAATTTTCAAAATTGAAATATTTTACCCAGTCTCTCAAAAGGTTGCCGACCACTGCTCTACGCATTGCATTGTATTGAGAGTTTTTTTTTATAAAACACTACATTTATTCATGACCATGAATTCAAATTTCGAACAATCGATGATATTCCAAATATGCGTATACATCACTTGCGTTCAGTATTTTATTTAAAAAAGGAAACAGTCCCGTTCCGGCATGTCAATTCTTCTCTCTACTCATGATAGTTTCTCCGCCGAACAATGGAACTTTTTTATTTAATACACTCGGCTGTGTGAGTAAAAGTTTCCCGCGAGCTCAATACCATCACCACATTCTACCTCCACCGGCTCCACTCCGTGTCTTTATCGGAAAACCATTTTCCTTTACGCGGAACAAATGGGTGTCACTTTCGTCCCTGCTTTACAAGCTTCCACTTGGCGGATCGGCCATTTTTATTTATACTGGCAATTCTTCGTCGAATAATACCACCATTGAATATTTGAGTATTATCTATAAAGCATGTAACAATGGTTTTTCTTTTATGATAAAATCGTTGGTGATTTACTATTCTTTGTAGAGTGTTTTCGATTTATGTTACTATGATTACTTACTAATAGAATTACAATAAATCATATTTATTTTTTTATAGCATGACGGGCTTATATATATTTATTTGTACATTACTAAAATCACAAATTATAAGTTTATTGCTTTTACAATATGAAAAATGATGAAAATATTGGAAGAAAAATTACATAGTTTACAGAAAAGAAATACTTTAGATTGGGGAAGGACAAATATAAAAAATTACACTTTATCCCCTTGTGGGTGTTTAAGGATATATGTATGGGGTTAGGGAAGTACTTACATTTCGCTTTAGTGGATCAAATAGGGTCGATGTAAAGGCATTAAAACGTCACACAAGATTGAAAAATCAATGAATTATAGTAGTGTCCTTTGGGGATTCAAACACTTAACTTCGCAAGTGTGTATTACGAATGCCGTGTATGGTTGGCTCCGCGGCATTTTAATATATATTATTTATTAATTAATATTGATATCTTTTTACGAAGAACAAGAAGTCAATTCCGAACTTTATTTAAAACTTGAAATGTTAAAAAATAAACTAGTTGGCGTGTTAAAAAATAGCCGTGATTTAATCGTTATGTCAACACATACCTTGTTATGTATTATAATATTAATTTGTGGTCAAATAACCTTGAACGGTCACAGACAATTTTCCGCATACTTGAGAAACTCTGTTTCTGAGAATTTCATTCTAATTTTTTCATAATTGAATGAAAGAACTTCGAAATATATGATGATATATTCAAGACGAACTGTCGCGGGAATGTGCAAAAACCATAAATACTGCCGCTGTAAAAAATCTCCTAAGATTGCTCGGGAAAAAATAAATTGGCGGGAAAACTCTAGATTTATGTGCAAACACGAACGCCTGTCATTTTGTTGCTATGGTGGAAGAGGCATGTCCTTGGAAAACGAGTTAATTATGAGCACACTCGGAGTGTATGAAATGTAACAATAATTTATTGCCAAACGTTTTTGCGTTCATTACTTTTACCCACGTTTGCTTGTTGTTGTTATATCTTTTGATGAAATATTTACTCGATTGCGCAGAAAATTTTATGTCTATTTTTAATCCGTCAAATTTCGATAGCTGAATTGAGTAAAATTAGCCAAAAGCCATTGTGCATTTATAACCCACGGGTGGTTCCTCTTAATTGGGCCGCTGGTTAATTGGGACAGTCGCTTACGAGTAAATTAAAGATATTATATAGATAACAATTTAAGATTTTACAGTGAAAATAGATTGTGACTAAATTGAAACAAATCCAAATCCTGCTGATCACCATCTACGTGTAATTGTGATTAGGGATTGCAAATTGCAATACCGGTATTACCAAATCCGGTATCCCGAAATTACAAACAAATTGACAACATTTTTATTTCACTGGTTGTGTAACAAGGTGTACACGTGTTTCGATCATTCAAAAACCATCTTCAGATTTCAAATTTTTTAAATTTTTAATTTAAAATGAATTACAGCGAAAATGTTTTTATTATTCTTGAAGTATATCTGCAGAATTGCCCATTTCCATAAGCTGTGCATGAGTTTTATTTAAATGTAAACATTAATTCATTTTTCTGCTAAATAAGAATCATTTTTTAAGCAATTAAAATCGAAGTAAAGTGGCACAAAAAGGTGAGAAACGAGGTGTTGATGCACGCATGTTCGCAGTCCGACACGCAGAGTCAGCTGTAGTCAAGCATTGACACGTGTTCCCCCGCACGCTATTCACAATCGTATTCCATACAGTGCAGCACGACTTTTTTGACAAATATTTTTATTGCTAATTAATTCAAACGTTTAACAAATATCCGAACCGAGGAGTAATGTAATTGTGAAAATATTCATGATCAATCGTGTTGAGTGACAATGTCTTACGACGATCGTACATCGAAAGATAATCTTCGCTGCTATTTATTTATGACTCTTTTATTTGTATATACAATTACTTTGACAGCTGAGTTAACGTTCTTTTTCCCAACCATTAATCCGCAAACCAGTTAACTCCACAAGCTCAAATTATCAAGGAATTAGATAAAATGTTTGTATCGTTTGAATTTTGCATTCAAGTGCACAAATGTATTAAACGGTTTCATGGAAATTTACAAAAGTATATTGAAATTTTATTGAGCCCTTTCAGTCGAATTCTTATATTACAAAGATAAAACTTGATAATTTTACCGTCAAGTGAAATAAAACAATTCCAAAATATACCTTTTTACTTTTATTAGTTAGTGAAAAAGTCACGAAGTGTATTGGTTTGCTGATTAGTCAGTATTTACCTCAACGGTACATCAAAAATCTCAGCATCTCTTTTGTTCGAGAAGTGATTGTTATTTGTCACTAAGCCACCCCACCTCCACTGATAGAAAAGTTGGAATATAATTTTGGGGCTGTGAAAGGAGTGGTGTATATATTTTGCAGGTTCCCAATTATTCAAATAAGCTTTTAGCTTCGTAACAAATGAATTCTCTATAATTTTTGTAGTAAAATTTTTGCGAAAATAAAAACCTAGCCTTGCCTTATCTACCGGCAGAAACAAGAGTCGATATAGGGACATAGTAACAAAATAAAAATTTAAGTTTGAGTCTATTTGGTGTTACAATATTGACTCTCAAGCTTTAAATTTTATTATTTTAAATGAATATATTTTATATAATACACAGCTAACCAGCATAGCTTATTTTCCTTTCGAAATGCAAGCCACTGTTACAATATATTGTAGCTTTCTATCACAAATATATTATTCAAATATAACTCTTTTACTAAGTGCATTTTTTCTCTTTTTCCCAGGTTACTACCAGCCAGCGGGCCCGCTGATCTCGGCGGGTCCCCTCCACGGGGGCTTCAAAGACTCGGGCGCGGCGCCAGCGCCTGCTCCCCAGGAACAATCACCACACTTTGGAAGATATCAATACCCCCAGCAACCGCAGCAGGTAACGTCTCTCAAAAACCAATTGATACTTTTTAATTTCTTCGTAATTTGACGACTAAGCATTCCGAAGGTTCCTACTTTTATTCCTGACAAGATTTCGAATGACTGGGCAACATTTCCCTTTTACAAAATGTTATATTTTATTATGTGCCACCGAATCCGTGAAATTTTATATGACATGAAATGGAATATAGTATAAACCCGTCGTGTCATTCTTGAATTATCTAAATCTATACCGAGTCATATATATGTAGCAATATAATTTAGTCGCTTATTACAACATTAGCAACTTGTCTTCGGTATCTAGATTAGTTAGGAAACCCTAATTTACCCTCAAGTGAAATCCTTTGATTCCAGCAATATATTCGATTATTTATACATTTTGTATTTGAATCTTGTCCAGAGATGACATTGCGAGTATATGAATTGATAAAATAAATATTTCGTTCCGAGAATCGGTTCAGAATGGCAGCGAATATATCGTTTCGAGTTCATATCAAATATGTACTCTAAAAACATGCGGTGCTCCGCGCGAGAAAAAAGTTTCGGAGCACTGATATATAAAATAATATGGACGATGTTTCAGTGTATTGGGTATAGCACCGTTATGTTTTATTCGACGCAAATATAATAATTTTTAAAAGATACATGTTAAAATTTGAATAATCCACAATTTCTCGCGTAATAAAAAAACTGTCGCTAAAATATCGATGGAAAATTCCAGTATCGATAGTGAGCGCTAAAAATAAATCATGTAATATCAGTATGGCCGGCAGATTTGAGCTCGCAATGAAGTGAAACGATAGGCCACTTGGCACGTCTTCGTGTCATAATTTTCGGCTTAGAAGCACCACATGCTCGCACAAAATTAGCCTGCCTTGACATTAAAGACGTATCTATCCACCTATTGCTTCTGGCCGAAGAAATTCTGATCGAATGATTCACTAGCATGGTACAGCTTGTCTAAGAATCTTGTAAGCAATATATTATTCTTCAATCGTAAATAAATTTTCAATAATTTTCTGCGTGGATGTTATTGGTTATTGGACACTTCAACATCAACCATCCAAAATAAGAATTGCTTAGAATTCTTGGTGGTGTGAAACACCAGATAAATTTGTCTCATTCACACAAACGGGAATTCTTAGCAATTCTTATTTTGAAATTATCTTATCATTATTAAATTATCTTTCAAACGAAATATTTGTTTTGATACATATATTATATTAATAATAATAGGTAAATACGAAAAAAATATTTCAACATTTCCAAAATAAATATCTCCCTCAGGATAATTTTAATGTTGTTAATATTGTATGAGAAAGTTAGAATTGGATTTCTGGGCGACTCGCGAGTAATAGTTATATGAAATTTTCCCCCACAGGGACAAATGAAACGTCTGGTACAAGTTCGGAGTTGATAGCTTTCACAATTAAAATTGAGAGGTTTTTTTTAGTATTTATATATTTCTCTCGGTGGTTAGTTTTTCTTCGAGAATTCTTTCTTTTTTAAAATTAATAGTTTGTCGATGAATGAGATTCAATTTTTTTTTAACTGACTAAAGTCTGTTCGTCTTTTTTTATGATAATTTTCATTTCACAATAAAATGTTGACAGTGAAACATTATTATCAACATATCCGCTTCTCACTTGGAGCATATAGACTCCTCGCGGAGTTTATCTGAACATGACTTTTCTACAAGAACTGCTTGTTACTCAATTGCTCGACCTCTCTTTATTCGAAGAGAATGGGGATAGAATAGATTCGAAGACTTAGGACAGGACTAGTGATTAGATAATCGACCTCGTTACCCGCCGCTTATTGGGATCGGAAGGGTGGGAAGGGATTTTTAACAACACAAACACCCATTGCTTTTGAACAGAATCGATTTATCGACTGAAAAAAATCTGCTCTTACCGGGACTCGAACCCGACCGGTCCGTCACGATGTTGCCAATAACGTTAACCACTGCACCACGGACCGGGCAATATTTATTTATGACATAAATCGATAAATAAAAAATATGAGATTAATCGTCAGTTGCTAATGATCGTGACAAGCGAAACCGGCTCTGATAAATATACAATATTTTCTGAAGAGTTATAAAAAAATGTAATTAAAGATTTCGACTGAAGGGTGCTTGATGGAATTTCATTATAAAATTTGATTTGTTTAAATTTTGTACTTTTCCATGAGTGAACTGTCAGTTCAAGTACATCCGTGCACTTGAATGCCTGAAGATGCCGAAAGGCGAAGCCCGGGTCAAAACTCATGGAAAAGTACAAAATTCAAACAATTCAAATTTGATAAAAAAAATGTGTTTAATTTATTATAATGATAAATCACGAGCTTTTTTGTAAATCGAACGAAAAAATCAGAATTTCTTCATCGTCTCATAGCTCAATTATCTCATCGGCTCGGATCAAATGAAAAAGTGTGGAGGGCGGGTCTGAGGCTTAAACCCCCCCCCCCCCTTTTGTTAATTTTTTATTCATTTTTAAATACATCAATATTTTCCTGAACATACCACCCCTTGAATTAATATTGTCTGCGTACCCGCTTTGACCCCATTTGCACGGTATAATATTAAAGCGACGGCAGCCATGGTGTGTTTGATCGACGGGTCATCCAATTAAACCTGCGTTTCCCACAACAGGTGATGCACTACACATCGGGCTTCGGCGCCCCTCACGCCCACGCCCATCCGCATCCCGCCCACCTGCAGTACGGCGTGGGCACCGGCGGGCAGTACGTTGGTGGAGTCGTCACGGGAACTGGCGTCGGCGAGTCATGCTACGCCGGCGGCGGGCCCCGGACCGCGCCTCAGCAGCCCTGCTACAGGCCGCCACCCGCCCACAGACCGCCCAACTCCTACAGACCACCACCGCCACCTGATAATCAGGCGAGTACAAAATGCAGCTTCTCACTTTAAGCCGGTTGCTCCATAGCAATCTAGGAATATATATTTTAATAGTGACACGTGTTTCGTCTTTTTTCAAGAATTTTCAGATAATTATTGCAATACGGTGAGAAAAATAACAATGTATTTTATTTCTACAGAAATTATTTTATAAATTTGTTGATAGCTATTTCGGCTATTACGAGGGCATATGCCGAAAAAGCTATCAACAAATATATAAAATAATTTCTGTAGAATTAAAATACATTGTTATTTTTCTCACCGTACTATAATGGAGTTTTACCAAGTAAATGCCAATTCAATCAATAATTATTGTAAGTTTACTTTTCACTTTCGTAAACTATTTGTTTTACAATACGTGGAATCAACAAAGTTTTTTTTATTTCTTTATCAAAATTAAGTAAATTTGTCTCTTGTCTCTTTGTCTAGTAATCTTTTTCAATTGTATCACTGACCATCGCTCATAATATGTCGAGATTCTATTTAATATCGTCTAACCATAATACATATCTTCTCACTTTTATTTCTCAATTAAACAAATAAACCACACAATTTTTGTGTACCCTTCCACATATATTTTGTAAAGATCAGGACCGATTTCGATCAACTCGTGCATTTCAATCAGTTGAATATGCACTCCATGGGTGAAACTGGACCTGGCCTTCACAAAATATTTTTGTAAGTAGTTTTAAAAAATGTGAATTATGATAATTATACAGTCAACTTTCCTACAGCATCCTCTGCTACAAAGCAGTTTTTTCTGGTTCTGCAGTCTTCTGGCAAATTATATGTTTCGTAAATATGTAATATTTCTTCTTTTTCTTCTTGACATTTAGCCCTCATTTCACGATATTCTTTCTTGACTAATATTTTTATTTTCCTGTCGTGGCCAGGTTTCACCATCAGGTGCAGACGCATACGCCGCGCAATATTGCGCGCCTTGCTATCAGCACCCTCATCTCCCGGCACCCCCAAGACCTCCGATAGGCTACATAGGTTGGTTTTTTTTTCCATTTTTAATAATTATGAACAAGATTAATACGTTCCCTAATAATTTTTTTTGAGTCCGGTGATTTATTTCAGGGCTGTAGAGTCGGTAAAAAAAAGTTCGACTCCAGCATTTAACAAAACTACGACTCCAATATTGACCAAAAATACGATTCCGACTCCGACTAAAAAACGTTTAATATCGTCACTTTTTTGTTTTAATTTTAATTGTGTATTCAATTAGATATCAACCCTACCAATCCGGCTAATAGCCAAATTTGACATATTATATGCAAAGATAAAAAGATCAAACATTTCAAAATTTCCGACTCCGAATACGACTTCGGCCAAACCGCCGCGACGACTCCGACTCCGGCCAAAAAGCCCCGACTCCACAGTCCTGATTTATTTTAGGATGGTTATTTGTAGATTTACTTCATTTGGTAAATTGTTGTTTTTTTTCCAGATCCAGCCTATCAGCAAGGATGCCCATGCCCGCAAGCGTTTCCAAAAAACGTCCTTACTGGGCCCGCTACTGGTAACCCCCCGGCCGGTGGCGGTCCTTCCAACTGTAGCCCTCCGGGGGGCGGCCGAGCTTCTCTTCCCGCAGTCCCGACGTTCGCGGACGACAAGCGGAAAGCTAAGATCCCCCACGTCACCCACAAGGATCCGCCCCTGCTTAACAGGGTGCTCAAGAACGAGTGCAACGCTAAGAATAATGGCCCCGAACTGAGGAGCGGGGCGTGCCAAGCCGCGGACGGCGGACGATCGCCCAAGAGGGAATATTTTCCCGAAGCCAGCGGCAGGAGTAGACAGGACGCGGTCGAGGGCAGGAGCGGATGCTGCGCCGTCGCCGTCAACCCTTCCCTCAGCGTGATGCCCCGCTTGCCGGAGCCCGTCGGCCCGCCTTCCCCGGCGAGAGGATCGGCGGGCGCCAGCGTTCCCCAACCTCCCGACCCACCGCAGGCCGACTGTCAGCCGCCGCAGCGAAGAGCGCGCCTGGGCAAAGCCATGGCCAGGAAATCCATCGGAGCCGAAGACGCCGCGGGGCACACCACCCTTCTTATGTGCCAGCCCCGAACGCTCCCCGCGGACGTCGGATCCCCCGATTCGATGGCGCCCCTGGGGATAGAAACCGAAAGCTCCTCCGGCAAAGACCTCTCGGACGAGGTGAAAAGCGAAGTGGACAGCGGGGATGACGTCATCCTGATAGATTCTCCTGACTCAAAATTGGCACCGATCGATTTATCTTCATCCGAAGAGAATTGCACCGACAGCAAGAGTGAAAAAGACTGCATCATCACCCGGACGGAAAGTCCTGTCATGATCGACCTCATAGTTCACCCGAAAAAAGAAAATTCAGTTTTTCCCAGTGAAACACCGATCCGAAAGCACTGTTCTCCGCCATCTGATCTGCCGGCTCTCAAAGAACAAAACACTGATAGAAGCACGGTGAGCAATGAGGGCTTGAAGAAATCTAGCGACAACAAATGTAAAACTGGCACCAAAAGACGCTGCTCCCAACCCAAACTGGAGATAGATCTGGATTTAGATATTGATGATAACTTGGCCGCCAACGGGATCGGCGAACACGTCAAACTTCAAAAGAGACAGAAAGTCACCCTCAATACCCAACATCATAAAAAGAGTCCAACCACAGGAAGCTATAAGGATCTCATAAAGAAAAACGATAAAGTTTTCAAATTAAATAACGGCAAAAGACAATTAAACACAATAAAGAGTAAGCCTGCAAAAGGAATGACATTAATAGAAAGCGACAAATCTCAATTGAAGAAGGTAGGGAACAAAAGAAAATGCTCTAGCCCCACCCTTCCAGATGCTCCTGTAAATAAGAGAAAGAAGTTTACCACCAGCCTCCTGAAATCAGCCGATAAAAAGCAGATTTCCAGACTATGCGAAGACGATGCCATTGTTGAAAAACTCCAAGACAGCTGCAAAAAGAGTGTGTTATCACCGATTCCTAAGAATAAGAGTGCAATTTTACTCGACAAACTTATGTTGAAGAACAATATTGATCGTGTAATTGAAAGTGTAGTGAAGAACAGTGTAGATGGAGATGTGGATCCTTCATCCGCAGTCAGAACGTCGACCAAATCTAGTAGTTTATGCGTACCCAAATCAACCAAAAAGTGCAGCAGCAGTAGTGGTACCAGCGGTGAAACTGCAGCAGTGAAAAGTAGAACTGTGTTGAATATTAATAACAATGTCGTTAAAAAAGTTATCGAAGCAAACATTACAAACGCACCGAGCAAGAGAAAGCTTTCCACTGATAAAAAAGCACGCACCAAGTCAAAATCACCGGCGGCGAAGAAGCTGGAAAAGACGCAGACGAAAGAGGCGGTCAAGACCAAGATTCCGCCGGTCGCTGAAACCAAAGACTCGCGCGTCAAGCTGATCAAATCCGAAAACCTGAAGCTGAAGAAGACGGGGAAAAGCCAGACGGGAGTCAATACCAAAGGAGGCGCCGCTAAAAGAAAATCAAAATCAACGGAAACCATCGAACCCCCGCCTCTCACCGATACTTGCGTCGCTCTCTCCACGAGGAGATCGCTGAGCAGTCCGAGATGGAGTAATGGATGGACGTGGGAAGGGGAATCGCAGCAAGGAAAAGTCTTCATTAATGTAAGTGAACGTTTACTCTTATTCATCTCGGAGTCATATGAAAGTGTTATATGTCAAGACTACCTAATTTGGCATATTTCTTTGTGCAACCTTTCCGAGTCACCTTTGCATAATTCCTTTGAATATTGTGTTGACTATTCGTTGAGAGAATCTATCAACAACATAGATTCAATGCTGTAATAAAGTATCTGTTAAATTTACAACATAAAATGCATTATCCTACAACAGTGATGCACAACCTGCAGCCCAATATGACAAATATCAATAATCTCCTTTTCTTCACTATTTTTAACAGACGATTGAAGAACAATATAAAATAATCAAATTTTCAGTTTTGTAAACTAAAAATATCAATAATTTAAGCATTCTCAAAAAGGTTGTGCATCAATAGATAATATTAAACCGAGAAGAAGATTGCATCCGTTTCGAGAACAAATAGCTTACCTCTATCCTTTCTATCCCTACTCTCATCGAACTCAAGAACGGTTGCCCGTCTGAGCAGTTCTCGTTGAAAAAATTAAGTTGAGACACCTCCATACATATGTTCTAACTTGGGAGTGGACATTGATTAAAAAAGCTCGTCCCCACTAATTCACTCAAATCCATGCGAAATTTCAGAACTTTTCACAGTAATTTATTTTCTGTTCAATATGATATTGAAGGTAATTTTTAAAAATTTTGAGGATCGAACTATTTCTGCAAATAACATTCTCAATTATAATATTTTTGATTTTCATTGATTTATTCTTTATTTTCACTGTTCATTTTCACTGTTTCATTGCAAAATGATATCTAAAGATTTATTCTACATTTAAAAAATATTTATCGGTATAGCTAATGAGTTGCAAATGTGTCAGGTGCATTTCAAATGAGAAAACATGCATAATTATCGTTTCTTAGTATGGTTACTAATTAGCATGTTTCAAAACCATTACTGTATATTTGTAAATCCATACCAAGATTTGTTCACAGTTCTTGAAAAATTAAATGAATTAATAGTTTTCTGGGTCACAAAAATAAATGCTGTTACTTTCTTCAAAAGATATTTCAACAAATAATAGTAGTTGACAACTTAGGCTTACTTAGTATATATTATTCCCGGTGACATAATCAAGAAAATATTAAACAAAATCTCATTGCAATAACAATATTATTTACTTTACCTTATTTTACAGAATGAAGAATCGTTCTATGGCCGGTGCTATCCTGGAATGCGACACGACTCCGCCGGTGATGCTGTCAGGCGAGGGGATTGTGTTTTATTGAGAGCGGGAGCCAGACGAAATGAAGCGCCTTATGTCGCAAGGGTTGCTCAACTTTGGGAAAACCCCCACGATGGTGATTATTATGTTTTTTTAGAAACCTGCATATTAATAATTTTAAAGTTAAGAATTACAATCAATGCTTACTTTATTATAAATTTCACTTAATGGTATTTGGTCTGGAGATGCTTCACAAAGAGGCAAAATTCATGTCACCTTTAGTAATATAATTAGTCAAAAATGAATTTCTACAAAATTACCACCGAATCCATCGAAAGTCCATGTTATAGTTGAAAATCATACGGTAGAGGTACTCACAATCCTTTGAGTATTTTGTCATCTATTATCTGTTGCCATCCTAATATTTTCTATTCAATTTTTATAGTTTCTTCAGATCTCAAAACATGATAATATATATAGTAAACAAAAGAATTTTTGAACAAGGTTAAAAATGTTTTGAAACACATAATATATGCAGTTGTATTATATTAGTCATTTTGGTTTCACCCATCTCGGAATGAGCGTTAATAGAGACACAGATAAAAGCATCAAAGCAAGAAAAAAATCTAGGCCCCTGATATATCAGAAAAACTAACATTGTTTTAAAGTATTAATTAATTATTTCATTTAAAGTTATAATTATGTAATTAAGTATTTCGACTGAGGGTGCTTGATGGAATTTCAATATCAAATTAAATTTTTTGAATTTTGTACTTTTCCATGAGTTTTGTAAGCTAACGACCGGGTTTCGCCTTTCGGCATCTTCAGGCATTCAAGTGCACGGATGTACTTGAACTGACGCGTAGTAAACAGTTTGTATCGTTTATATACAAATAAACGATACAGTTAAAGGTTAAGTTAACATCCGTGCACTTGGAATGCCTGAAGATGCCGAAAGGCGAAACCCGGGTCGTTAGCGACAAAACTCATGGAAAAGTACAAAATTCAAAAAATTCTAATTTTATAATTATGTGTTTTAAAATTACGGAAATTGATAAATGTCCACAAAGTATCTTCTAAAATCAAACCTATCGATATTATAACCGCTGCTTATGATCAATTCGTACTAATGTTTGTATTTTATACATATTTCAGGCGAGATGATGGTATCGTTACTTTGGTACTACAGGCCTGAGCACACCGAGATCGGTCGGCAGGCCGGTGACTCCAAAGACGAGGTCTTCGCCTCCAGACACCGGGATGTAAACAGTGTTGCCTGCATTGAGGATAAGTGCTACGTGCTCACCTTTAATGAATACTGTCGGTTAGTACAATCAGATGGCTTCATCATCACGGAATTCCTCAAATAAATGAAAAACATGCATTTTGATTTGATTATATATCCATATTTGTTTATACATTATATAAACAATATAAAAATTACATGCTTTTTGTTCTTGAAGAGATTTATCAACCTATGCCAAAACAATCATGGAATAGTACCAATTTTAAACAAAAATAAATTTAGGGCTTTGGAAGCAAAGGTAAATTTCTTTGGAGAAGATGCTTTAAAACTAATTTCATGCAGATTTGTAATGTGCTCTCTAGATATAGGGTTAGAAACAATCTGTGTTATAAAAACAGTCATTTTGCTACACTTTTTAATTTATTTGAATTATTGGTGTTTTTCCACTCAAACAATTGAAAGTTTACTATTGAATATACATAGCAGCCATTTTGTGTCTTATAGTAGTGATTTTTGCGCCAAAGAATGCAAATTTTGTGTCTCAATTATTGTTTTACCACGTGCACAATGAGCTGTTATATATTTCTGCATTCATCAGTTATAATGCCAATTTTTCACAGATCTTTGCTTCTTTATGCCTCCATTGATTTCTGAAATACCTATCAACAATATTTCAACCAAATCTAATTTGGTTTTCCCTAGTAAATGCTCATCAATCACTGAACTTTAAATGCTCACATTGTTTTGTTTATTGATTACAGATACCGAAAAGAATTAAAAATTGCGGAAGAGAAAATAAATTGTCCTCCGAGCGTTGTCCCTAGCATGCCGGCGAGCGAGATGACCTCCGCCACCGTCACCAACGACGGTAAAATCCCCCCCAACACATCCCCGGAATCGATCCTGTTCTGTCGCCGAGTCTACGACTACAGAAAGAAGATCATGAAAGCCCCCGCACCTTAAAATGTCAAAGGAAGCAACTCGAAACACAGAGTGTCAATCCTATTTTTTAGCCGACAGATTTGAGTATTACGTATACAATATAAAACAAACGTGGAGATATCATATATTATGGTTATGATATATTCGATATGTCTGTGAAATATTTTTCACCATTCTGATAATGTAATGTGTAATGAGATATGACATTAATTGTAAGTTTACAGCATATATAAATCAAACGGAATAGTTCCGTCGAATGTTTTGTCAATAACATTTATTCGAGGTATATCTGATTATATCTCATAAGTTGGGATTGTTATCCGCGCGATCGGAAAGGGAGGCGACAGCAATTGCTTTGTTCTCTTTTCCGATATGGACTGTCGACGCTAATAACCGTTTATTTTGTACAAATGTGACAGATTTTTTTTTTTAATGGAAGTTTGAATGTCTTAATCCGGGTGAGGGAATTAAACTAAATCGTTTATTTGATGCACAACTCTCATTATAAGACAAACCATTGCACCGTTTATTGTAAATGTTTACATTATAGTTATTATTTTTAAGTTTACTTTGCTTGCGTCTCTTACCTGTCATAGTAACATTTGTAATATTTAAAGATGATAAGTTATATTTTGTTCCTTCTAAATAAACTATAGCACATCCTACAGTAAAGTGAATCTTCTACGTACCAATTTACTGTATTTGAAAACACAGAGAATCGGGATTTATTATTTTGGTAATTTTATTGAATATTTTGAGCTACACATTTTTCTTGACATTTCAACATTTTATAAATGTTGCCACTTGTGGCTAATGTGGCTATCATCACTCCACTTCGATCTGAGACTTTTGATGGGCTGAGAATATTGCCACTTTTTTGGTGTTCACTGTCAATACTTGGTAGAATAGCAATAAATCAAAAAATAACATTTTTTGTACTTACCCAACTTTATATATATTAGGATCAGAACCGGTTTCATTTATTGCGAGCATTTTCAACTGAAACTGAAATTTTTAATTGGACATCAGTTGAAAAAGCTCGCGGTGAGCGAATCCAGTCCTGACTCTAATAAATTTAATGTGGAGTAATTACACAAAATATGTTATTATTTTTTAGTAGAATATCATATTCGAAATAGAAGATAAATTTTATCATTCATATTTTTTTGACACTGGTTAAATGTCGACCCAAAATTGTTCAATTTTTTATACAAATATTAATTTTTGAATGATTAGTTATTTTTTTTTCTCTTGCATATTATTGAAATCCTCAAAGATCAATTCAACAGTATTGGTCATATCCTCATCTATCGCACTGCATGCCGATTCATGAAATAAGCTCTTAAAATTCAAAGAAAGCAGTTCATTTTTGAAATTTTCACACCCGGTACTTATTATGTTTCTAAGCTCTAGTGTTTTTGGAATGATATTGGAAATTTGACTCACTTTATTGTATTTGCAAATATAGAAAATGCCTATTTTTATGTTCCGGTTTCTACAGTAATTGCTTATTTATATAATATGTGATTTTAGGTTTGTAGTGATTCAATGTTTTATTGCTAGATATACATAGCAAACTGAATGTTCTATGAAAATTATCGGGTTACCGGTAATTGCTGACAAAAGATTATTAAGCGTTTTTCGAAATTATTATTGGATAATGTAAAAAGTGGACAGTTAAATTTTTATCACATTTATTGTTGACGTTTTTAGAGAATTTTATTTGTAAATTGATTTTTTTGAGTGACTAAATTTTGCACTTTCTTTAATATTGGCAAAATTACTTTCAGAAAAAGTATGCTACTGGAGTTTATTGAAACAATTCTCTTATTTATTTGTATATATTGTATTATCGTGTTTTCGAAGGGCAACAATGATTTAATTTGTGTAATGAATTCATTTGTGCTGATGAAAATAGTTTTGAAACTCAAGTGCCTCCAGGATTCATGAAAAACTCATTGATTTTTACATTCAACAGTCCGATTCTTTAAGATTGTACAAATATTTTTGATGTTGAAACATAATGACTAATTATGAATTATTTATTTGACTATTTTGAACGGTCATACTGCATATCTCCGATGCTTTCTGTAAATTATTTCATGAACAATTTGCAATACCCTAAATAAAACATTTAATCAATTGCTAAAGTATCTAATACTTTTGGGATATCGAAAACCAGAAGATGTGATTTTTTCTGCATCCACTGTATACACTGGTGGAGATTTAATGGTATTGTTAAAAAAAAAACCCACTGATCTCTGAATTGAAGCATATTGTGTTTGAGACATTGGATCAATTATCTTACATTATTTTGCATATTTGCATTACCTTACAAAATGGTGTGTTCTTTATAAACAGAAATAAAGATTCCAATGAATTTGATTTTCTGGCCGTATAGAATCTTTAGTAAACCAAGAGCTAGAACTTCCCATAAGAAACAGAAGTTTCAGTTTCAAGCTCTAGTATGGTCAATACCGAATGTTTTTTTGGATATTTGTAAAACTCCTTTTGAGTTTGTTGTAAATGTGCTTTTTTCAAGTATTTCTTTCACTTTCATAAGCTCTCAAATTTATTTGAATTATTTCATTGAGCATAAATAAAATATGGCCCAAATCAAACAGAAAGTTTGCAAGAGCAGAGAGATTACCCAACACCACTGTATTGTGGTTCAGATTCATTACCATACAAAAAAGGTTAGCTTCCATTACAGTGGGTTGTGCTATTTTGAAAGAATGCAAAAAGAGTATTTTGTGTTAACCCTGGGTGATTGCGAATTTTTCTTGAAATCAAAGCAGTTTTTATACATCATTTTATTTTGTAGTTTTTCTTTATGTTGATGACCAGAGACACAATTTTTTAACATATCGATAATAGTGGTAAATGATACACAACAATTTTTTGACGCTTATTTATTCAGTTTGATAACGGTGTTTTTTGAGGCTATTTTTATGGCGTTCGGCCATGATTTGTGTTTGCACCATGAGATTTTCAAGCACAAATAAATGTCTGATATCTGTTATTTGATCGTGGAATTGAAGTTAAACACGGTTTACCGATTTTCCCTCATTGGAAACATGAACGCGAAAGACTTGAAGGGGGAATTTTTTTAATTTAAAAAGATTTGTAAGCATACACTAAACAAGAGGGATCATTTGTAACATATTATTTTATTGAAACTAGCATTAGTACAGAGATATATTACTATTAAATTGTATGCTATCATATAATATATTTGAAGAAGTATACATATTATACCATGATATTTACTTATCTTATTGATAAAAAATGTTTAGGGAAAATGTGTGACTAGTTAGTACATCCTCATATGAATTAAGCAAACAAAAAAAAAACATTTGATTCTTGATTAGCTTGTCCCGCATTAGTAGCGGAATTTCTTTACTGTTATCGACATTGATTGTGAGAAAACTTATCAGTTATGCGGGAGCAAAAAATATTAAGGACATAACCTAACAGTTGACATGTACTCTTGAATATATTCATTTCATTTTCTTCGTCGAATAGCTCAGGAGCTATGCATGTAATTTTTTTATTGTTTATTCTATCGGTATGGTACAGAAGCTGTAAATTTTTAGTTATATTTTGAGTAAGTTGACGTCAAAAAAATACGGCTAGTACAAATAATAAACCAATATTTTTTTCATATTTTATAATAATTATCAGTATGTTTGAAAGCTTGTATTGGTTTCTTGTACCTTGCAATTGATTTGTAATTGAAACATGTGATTGGAGGAAAAAATTTGACGGAAAGTAAATGTTAAATAAGATATTCAAAAATTGTAATAAAATGTACAATCATTCTTGAAATTAACATATTACTATTAATTTAACCATCCCGCTCTCTCTCTCGGGTATTATTACAAGGAATTATATTGCAAAATTTTGGATTTATGAATCGGAGGCAAACTATAATGATTCTTGAAGTGTAATGACACAAAACAGAGAGAAGCCATTTAAATTTTCCAGCATCCATCGCTTATTATTTTTACTGTTACTCGAAATGAATTGTGACCAGTCAATAAATGATTTAATTCAATTTACTCAAAATATACCAAAAAATATTGAAAATGTGCTTGTATCTATCCATTTAAATTGTGCATCTTGAATTTTGAATACAGAAATATGTTAAAAGACATTTGAAGAAATTTTAATACTGCTGTCAGATTACATCATTCTTATTTTTAATATGGGTTTTTTGTCAAGTGATAATAAAAATTAATTATGATAGTTGATGATATTGTATTTATCTAGATTTCTAAACAGATGCAGCAATGAAATGCATATTTTTTACAATTGAGCTACGTCGGTTAGCAATCTATTAAATCTATTAATTTTCAAAAGCCAATTCACATAAAATTAGAATGTTTCAAAAAAAGTTTAAAAATAAATCGTTTCCTGACAATAAAATATATAAAATCACATATTTGACTATTTAGTTTTGGAAAAAAAACCACGCAATATATGTACCAATATTTTATACCTTCTATTTACATTAAATATCCTATATTGCTTTGAAGTTTTGTTACCTAAAGTGTTGATTTTATTTTTTAAAGTATGTTAGATAAATTGATAGCAGTGTAAAAATTATTCATGATGATCTATTCAACTAATTACCATTATTGTTGTATTACTGTTTTATACGAGAAAATTGATTATTTAAAACACAATCTTCCATTGTGCCCTTGGCCCCATCGACAAATTAATATTGTACAAAGCCTATGACCAAATGAGGTTTTTACAAAATTATCATGTATGAAAATATGTTAACAAGGATTATTGATTTAAAAAAACAAATGGCCAGTGTCTGCTGTCATATTTAAGTAAAACCTAATATAATTATGTATATGCATTTCACTAAAATGTGAAACGTAAAAATGTCAAAAAAAATCACCGCGATTTGATTTGTGGTGCATTTCTCTTAATCTAAAGTACGATGAACATAAGATTAAGTATGCTATCCTTGCTTCTAGGCATCTTTGTTTTGTCCTTACGATTAATTGTGTCTTTTATAATATTACTTTCAACATTAGACCATCGCTTCGACATATAATATAAATAGTCAGTACTTTTCATTCAAGTCATAAAAATGTTTTAATTTAATTTATTTATGTTATATTTCCTTGTAGTTATGTTGCCTTAATTTAATATCCATAAAATAATATATGTGTTTTTATTTAAAATTTTATATTTGTTTTATTTTACTTTTACCTCTACTACGACGTTTCCCAACCTTTGCACAACTCTGAAGACCTGATCTTTACATTTTACATCCGACGGAACCTAAGATACTAAAAAATATATTCAATTTAATTTGGAACATCGTATACATTAAATAAAATGCATGTTTCTGAACCAGATTTCATTTAATTATTGAAACCTACCAATTGAAGCAGATAAAAACAATTATATAAGTAGCTAGACAACTACACTTCAGTAATAAATAAAATGAAAACCAATGAAGCAAACAATATCATTTCATGATGAAATGACAAAACAAATCAATAAATTAAATTCGCAAATCATATATGTATATTGACCAGAATCATTATTTTTATGTCAACAGTATTTTTATTTTGATAATACAACATCAATAGCTTGATAAGAAATTTATCAATCTAATGGTAATGTTATTTTTCTTAATTAAAAGTTTATCAGAAATGTTACACATTGTGAAATTACAAAAGTAAAGTCAAGGGCTATCCATACATTAGATAATTGGATATTCAAATGATCAGTTCTTTCAATAACTGAGTAATTTATGGGATATTGTAGGTTGGGAAACGCTGTTTTACTACATTGATAACATGTTATATAATGCAATTAAAATCTCAGCAATGAATCAATTGATACAGTATTAAATCACTTAACCGCAAGAGAAATGTTGAGAAAAATAATGATTCAAAAAAAAGCAAGAAAAGAATATTCAATCATGGTTTTTTAAAAAGCACAAACTGCTGACTTAATAATTATAATGTTAAATTTCTATCACTTTTGATTTTTAAATAGTAACATGCAGATATAAATAAAAAGTATAGTAGTTGTAAAATTAATTTTCATTTCTTCAAATCATAAAAATACGTGAGAAATGATTCATTGCTGAATAAAAGTACAAAATATCTATTAGACAATATCATGTGTTTAAAATTTAAATGTTGAAAATATCTTATGATATCAAGTGAAATTAATGGTAATCAGATTGAATCCATTTGGAAGGTCAACCATCTTGTAAATGGATTAATTTTATCATTTTTAAATGTCTTAGGCTGACCACACAGTAGTCGTAGTTCCAAGAGAATATTCATATTCATACGTTCATGAAAACCATAATGAAACAATTGTCATCCATTTTGTTTGCTCATGTCACATTTATATTAATATTATTAAAATAGGATTTTGAAATATTCTTACCGTGTGACCCATACAATTAAAAAATGGAACATTTAACATAATTTTACAGGAATGGGACAAGCTTAACTTATTGACTGCTGATTGGTAAAATTATAGGCAACCACATTTAGGTGAGAAGTTTTGGAAAAGAATTACTGAACATAAAATTTTATTTCTTTATTTGAAAGAATGACTTGATACAATATTATATATGAATAGCTGGAAAGGAAAAACAAAATGAATGAATTTTGTTTATGCTTTATGGTTCTTTATTTGAAATTTCATTTATTGTATTCACATTGAAACTGAAGAATTTTTGTGTAAATGAAATCAAAAGTACGATGTGGTCAGCCATCTTCTGCTTTTTTGTACATATTTTGGCTTGACAAACTACTAAGCCTTGTCGTTAGGTGCCTTGCTGTCTGTCACCCCATTGTCATTAGAAATGTGTGTGCGCTATACTTGAAATACATAACCCATAATTTATCTGTCTTCTACAAATAAATGTGAGCTAAGTAAACTGGTTTTTTCTTTATTATAATATACCTGCATCATTTTTACCCTGAAATACATTATTTGTCAAAAAGTGTGTGTTGGCTAACAATGTCTAACTAAAACGAATTCTGATATTTTTTAATCAATACATAGACACCCAATAAGAAAATACAACAAAATAAAAATTTATTATTGGTATTTTTCAATTTTTTTTTTGTATACCTTCTCATTGGTTATAACTCAACTAATTTATGGTCAACGTTGATACAGTCCATTTGTGAACACTGACCTTAATTAATGGGCTTTTTACTGAAGTTCTAAGAAAAATTAAAACTGCCAAACCATCACTTTTTATCAAGAAACGAAAATACAAAAATATACAAGAGTTCCGGTCGATTTGAGTTCATTCGTGCACTTGTAATGCCTGAAGATGCTGAAAGGGGAAACCCGGATCGTTAGCGACAAAACTCATGGAAAATAACAAATTTCCAACGATTCAAATTTGATACCGAAATTCCATCAAGCACCTTCACTCTTCAGAGTTGAAATCTTAAATTACTCTAAATTTATTAATATTTTTTAAGATCTAACTGTCACTTCATGGTGAAAAGGCATTATTTAAAATAAATAAAATAGTTTTTTCCAATACTACTTCCACACGTTAATTCATAAAGATCAAGACTGGATGATCATCATCATCAACTGATATGTACACCATTAACTTTTTTATGGTTGATAATTGTCAAGCACACATCAGTTAAGAGCAGGGACTACAAAATCAAAGCCAGAAGTGAGACAACAAGCAAACTACACTTATGCTATCAAAAATTAGCTAAAACTCCAAAGGAAGAGACTATTTTAAGACTGGAGGTTTTAGAGATTTGGCTGTATCATGTAACCGATAAGTATCATGTTAAAAGCAGAACATTTGTATACATTTATAAATGCAATTTACTCCAGTATAAATCTAAAATGCTAAAAATCATAGAACTATTTTATTTTTTATCCAGTTATTGAGTAATTTTTTATTAACTTCCTTCAGATATTTTCAAAATAGGAAACAAAAAATAAAATAGGAAACTTCTCATTTCGTTTTATGCTATAATTCATAGATGCTAGATGTCGCTAAAAAGTCATATTCGTTGAAATTTAACACGTGACGTCAACTTCGGGCTCGCTCGCACGACAGAACAGAGCCGAACACAGCCGAATGGGTCAATGTCTGAAGCATCTAAAAAATTGTTCGTGAGGTTTTCTGTCGTTCCTAAAATATGATGTAAAACGTTCATTAAGTTCGATAAATGGTTTTTTAAAACCTTTGGAACGTAAGCGCGTATAGTGTTGTTTGTATACTTAGTCGTAGGCGTATTTTCTCTCGATATTTCACCGCGAAAATAACGATTTTTAACTCACTATAGTGCGGAAGTTCAGTGCAAGTGCAAGGGTGGTAACAAGAAATGTGAAAGATCTATGAGGTTCGTGAACGTTTGGGTTTTATTTTCACGCCGATAAGAATGAGTGGACGACCTAGAACCACGTCGTTTGCTGAAGGCAGCAAACAGCCCCCGAATCCGCCCGTAGGAGGGCTGAAAATCAGCAGTAAGTATTTTACTTAGCCTACCTTTTGTCGGCCATCGTGATTTCTACGGCTGTGACGTATCGGAGCTCATTTAAACATGGCCGCGGGGTGCCACTACTTGACAAAGAAGTCTTTTCGTCCTTTCCCCTCAATAATTACATATACTGCTTTCATATTTGCAGCAATACTTGATATGATAGAAACTATTCGAATTGTTAAATCACAAAAAAATCTATACTTCAATTTCGTCAGTTACAGAACATTCACAGTGAGACTTTTTCGGCTCGGTACCGTGTCTCGAAGACTTATCAAAGTTGAATCAACCGAGATACTCTTTTTCTTTGATTAATCAAATATACTGTCCTTAGTGGGCTGTAATTCGATGACACGAGCTTCGATCACGAGCCGCCATCATAGTTAAACCCACTGGTATAGATTGCCTCTCCCTAGTTGCTGCTTCTACATGACATGTCAATCGAAATCGTTGATTTTCTAATAACTGAAAAATATAGCGGCTTGTGCAATCTTGACACATTGCTTAAAATTGTTTAATTTCGTAATTTTCAGCTGAAAAAATGACTGATAAGTTTACTCCTCTAAAGATGTCATTTTTACATCGATTTCAACTACCTTCACGTTTCGATAAGATGTGTAAAATAGTCACTCGTAAAAGAACTACCGACACATTTTCTCAATGCTGCTATTCATATTTTGTCGATATCTCGTAGGTATTTACGATCTATTTTTAAATTTGTACAAATTGAACACTAGAAATAGCTATCAAACGTCAAATCGAAATATAGTGCCGATCGATTTTGCAATATTATAGCCATTTAAAGCTATTCGATTTATTAATTGTCGTTGATTCTATTTTTGAAAATTCTTTGATACTAAAAATGGACGGAAAAAAAAACATTTTTGTTCCGAACTGTACTGAATCGATCGGTCAATAAATTAATAATTATAAGAGTTTACATTAAATAATTGCTTCGGATTTCTTTCACATTAAATCCACGGGTGTCGTTTAATTTAATAACACATTCAATAGTTGCAAGTGACGTCGATTTAATTAGTGTTTGTAATTTTTTTGCCTGTACAATGAATGCAGGAATTCTAGTAATTAATTTTATCAAGTGAACCTCGGGCACATATGTTTTTGACGTGAGTTATGTCTCTTATGTAACTAATATCACCGAACTGTCAAGATTGCGTTAGTGAAATAAATATTTTACCACATCTTTCTTCCTTAGTTACAAATAATTATTAAAGGTCGACTGAAATTGTGTTGATCGATCTGTTTTTTATTGCGTTAAAATAATATATTCAACTAAATCTACCTACCTAGTTATTAATACATTTTTTAAATGTATTTTATGAGTCTTATGAGGATTTCTTTACTTGTATGTATTGATATAATATGCGTACCAATAATACAAATAAATAAATAATTTGTATAAATGGGTTTAGTCAGTTTTAAATAAATTAATAATAAAATAAGTATATAGTTATTCGCTTTTCAATGAATGATAACCATTTAATTATTAATTAATTGAAAAGCCTCAATACTGAGTGGATTACTGAAATGATTATGAAAAATCATTACTATTGTAACCATCATAAGCAATGATCTTCAACTCACTACTGGATGATTTATTCCGCGACTCCTCTCCCCAACTAAATCTGATACATATTTGGCATCACAGCACCCTAGGCAATGCGCTAAACATTGTTGAAATAACAACAATCACTTGTGGTGGAAGCCTAGGTGAATGATAAATTTAACACTTAAATTTCGACGTAATCAGGAATCGATAGCTTACCTTTGATCGATACTTTGCCCTGAAGATTATATCGCATATTCAGTAGAACACAGTCATATAAACTTGGTTTTTAATGGAAATCCGATTGAAGGTTTCAAAAAATTCTACATGTTAAAATAAATCTTGTTGCCTAAAATTTTGTTTATTTTTCATGAAAAAATAATCTTATTCATTGAGTTAAATATTCGGTTGAGATTGACTAGATTTACAAACTTGCCTTTCGGGTGTTTTTACTGTAAAAAAACCGTAAATATAAGAATAATGAATGGAGGATGAAATAATGAAAATCATCCTGATAATTGTTTTTATTTGCATGGCCGTTTCATAATATCGAAATAACAATATTGAATTCCCAATTTAACCTATTTTTTGGATTTTATACAATATAGCGAAACCAAAATATAAAATCAAAAATTAATCCATTTTATTCAAAATTTTAGAAGCGATCTTTACTCTTCTGGGGAAGAATAATTAGTGATCTATCTTTACGGAATTATTCTATAATAATCCATAGAACGAATGTATTCGAGTTGGGTCACATTTTTATTTAATGCGCGATGTGTACATTAACATTTTTTTACGGCTGGGTTTTTTTCTCTTTTGGCTCTTTGAATAAAGATCACAACTTTCATTTTTCAAAATCTTTCGGGGCTTATGTATCTTTACCTGATTTGCATAAGGAGACGAAAAAGCCTATCTAAAAAACCTTTTATCTCTCGAGTATTGGAAGAGTAATCCCCATTCTGCTGATATCTTTTTCCTGTGCTTCGATTTTATGAAAATATGATAAATGACGTCATCCGGTATAGAAACTTGAACAACGCAAAGAAATACATTTTACGTGTTTAAATAAAATATTTTAATACGTGTATTAAAACAATTCAGACGGCCATTGATAGATGGATAATTCTTTAAACATATAAATTGTGAAATATATTTTATTCCATTGTGTTCCAATTTACATTTAGGGTCGAATATAGTTTATCTTTTATTATTTTATTTAATATATTTGTTTTATATTTATAAGCAACAAAAAAAGAGTTACTTCACGTAGCGCAAGTTATACGGTATGTGCGCTGGTGTAGATAATTACTTCATTACCTGTCGCAAAACATGGATCCCACGTTTTCTCGATCAGCGGTTAAATTATTGGTTCTTAGATAATAGCCAATCGATAAGTCTGTTTGCAGTGTGTCAACTCCATCGGTTCTTATAAACTCTTCCAAGTCCCATAGTAGTTCATTGGTACACAAAATATTTCATTACGATTGCTAGGAATCTTTTGGCAAATCGAAATAAGTCACATAATAGCAGTCGATGTTTCCGACAGTTTCCATCAACTTTAATAGTTCACAATATATAACACGTTTAATTTCCTACTGCATGAAAATCAATCTTTATGGGTGGTAATCAGGGTTGTTGTTCTATATAAGATCAAAGCATTATTGTGTTAGGTTTTCGGGGGATACTTGAATTTTTCGGCCAAATCCAGTTTCCTAATGCACCGTGACCATCCAAATCCGTTTCGTGCCAATAAAATGCTGGAACTTTTCTCCATCCGCACAGTGGGTTGCCAAATTCAAAGTAAAACATTACAGCTGCATTGGAGAGAAACGCATCTTTTTAATGATATGCTCTACTTTTCCACCCTCCAACGACCTAGTTGCTTAAAAAGATATTTGTGCTCGAATGCTTTGCAAAAATATGACAATATAACGCAAGAGTAATGCATTTTGTAAATTTGGCCCTTACTTTCTAATGGCCAACGTGTACATCAGTTTGCACGGAGTGTGTCGAAATGTTTTTTTTTCTCATATATCATTTATATTTAATTTGACGAATTTTCCGTCGCGAATAATATTTTTATGAAACACTCACTAAACTGAGACTGCGTGTACTGAAAAAAATATCAATATCTAATTACATTGTTTTGCTGTCATTAAACTTGCCGCAGTATTAGATTCTGTGTTTAGCAAGGATAGTGAAGAAAAGAAGTGGGCCTTCTATAATTATGCACAACCCACTTACGATGCTTGTTGACAAACAAATTTGAAGGAGGCAACGAAATAATTTTCCGTTTAATATTCAACCTTTACACAGAAGGAAAGAGTTTAGCTAGTGACAATCGCGTTAAGTAAAAACATAAGTTTTTTCAGGGTAAACCTTTCTCGTGGATTTATTTGCGACACTGGAGTCGAAATTTAAGATGCGTCTTGTACGTTCCACAAATGTATGTTTTATTGTTTGTTAAATATTGTTGGGTTTCCTTAAACTGATAGTAAGACAGCAAATTTGCTATCTAATCAATACTATATTATGACTTCAACGGTTCTTATTTTGCCAATGGTTATTGTTTGATTATTCTGCTACAGATTTCGATTCCATAAGCCGTTAATCTCAAGTATTTTTCGAAAATAACACGATAATAAATGATTATTTTACTTATTTGAATACCGCTTTAAAAGATTGTACAGTCGCTATCATTTTTTTTTTAAATTCAAACGTGAAACAGCTGTTATTGCGCATTCGCAGTTTATTTCGATACGAAGCTCTCTATCTCCATCTCCCTTATTATAAATGTTTTTTGATGCAGTACGTAAAATGTCACAAAAAATGATTTCATCGTCCATTATACGCTATTTCTCGATAAATGTGCGTTTCAATCTAATCGAGTCACGCGCCTCAATCTGAGCAGATATTCAAATCGGCCTTGTTATTGTGTTTCGGTGGGATTTGGCCAAGTTCATCTGATTTTTTTTTCATTTTATGAATAATGTCATGTCGCGACGGTGCGCGTCGTTCTTTTTTTACCGCCACACTAATAGTAAAAAAAACATTTGAATTATTTATTCGTAATGCGGCTAAGTAGATCAGCCGGTTCGCAAGGCTTTACGCATTGCGATTTCTCTGATTAGACATTGTAGTATTCAGTAGTAAATACCTGCGCAGTATATATTGTAATCGCACATAGTACATACATTGTTTCACCTATCCTTGTAAGTGCACAATTTTACAGTTTGTTATCACTAGCAATGTAATAACTATTGCATGTAACCTGTCGTTAAATACTAATAGTTTGAATGTCTCAGTATGTGACGAAAAAGAGAACACTTAATATTACACTACAAATCTGGAAAGACTGGAAAACAAATTTAACTAACATTAATTTACGGAGCACCAATTTTTTCGACATGATTTTTTCCAGAACTGCTGTCTATGATAATTTAATTTGTGTGAATTTGTAATAATTTTGCTTCGCTTTGCAAATGAAATGAGGCTTTGCATTCTTTCCTACCACAAAAGAAAAAAAACGTCCCTTCAACCGTGCATGGCAATGCTCATTAATCTAGTATTAAATAAATAATAATTTAATTATTCACTCAATCGTTGTGCGAATTACATTTGCATATCTCCTGCGGGGAGGTTCGCTTACTTTTAAAAAATAAGTTAAATTTCTTATTTGAAAAAATCTCCTTCGATCATTTTTGGCATGTCAGTTTTTGAAGATACTGTACATAAATAGTTCAGGTTCGCGTATGCAATGATATACTGAAGATATGAAAAAATACCAGGTTGAAACCAGAAACTTTCTCGTGACTAAGCTGGCTTCCTACTATGCTGCCAAATCAGTTTTTAGATGTTTCAAAATTTATATTACCACTCCCCCCCCCCCTTCACACGTGCTCTTGGTATATTATACGTTACTTATTTATAATAGAATAATTTAAAATTAAGTCATGTCAAATTAAACAAAACCTTGTTAAAAGTTATCGGCAATGATCTGATAGTTCGGATACCCTATATAATTTTTAGGATTCAATTGTGCAGCTCTTTATAGTTTTGAATTCAATTAGTAATTCTAAAAATACATCAGTTTTCACAAAATTCTATAATAATGCAAGATTACTGCTTTTCTCCCCTTTTTTAATCCGTCTGCTTCACTTACACCTTTTTAAATGAATATAATAGCGAGAGGCGTGATAGCTAAAAAAACATTTCTTTGTGGCGTGCGAAATTTCACCTTGCAGAGTGGATCTCTAGTCGCACTATGGCTAAACACTTGCTGCCAGTAGCCACCTGGCGATTAACAAAAGGGGACTAACCGAACAATGGGTATATCGATAACAGTTGTGACTTTCTTTACTCTACAGATATTATCTGCAAATAGACGACAGAAAGATACCTGCGGTGTTAAAATTCTTTCTCATTCGATACACAATTAGCTAAACGTTGCTAGTTAAGTATGATTAAATAATTAAATGTTGATTTGAATTAACGTGAAATGTGTACCGGAATATAGCGTGGTATTATTACAACCAAACCGGTCTCGGTACACATCTTAGAAATACATGTATACTGTTAAGTTTCTCCCATTTGGCTAACCTCTAGCGATGCGGCTAGAACATATCATAGCCTGCTAATATGTTTCTCAAGTATACTCAACCAAAGCACAGTTTTGTTATGGAGATGAAATAAACATCACTGCTGGTGGATTTATTTTCTTGACATGTTTACCAAGTAAATCAGCTGGCAAATATGTCCAGTTAAGAATACCTGTACTATTTCACATTTGATTCCTAACTAATCTAATTGCAAAAATCGTAATACTTATAAGCAGGGCTGTCGAGTCGATGAAAAAAAGTCCGACTCCGACTCCAGCATTTACCAAAACCACGACTCCGACTCCAACATTGACCAAAAACACGACTCCGACTCCGACCAAAAAAAGTTCAATATCGTCACTTTTTCCCCTAATTTTCCTATTTATGTGTATTCAGTTAAATATCTACCCTATCAATGCGACCGAAAGCCAAATTTGACATATAAAATGCAAAAATAAAAAGTTCAAACTTTTCAAAATTTCCGACTCCGAGTACGACTCCGGCCAAATCGCCGCGACGACTCCGACTCCGGCCAAAAAGCTCCGACTCCGACCACACAGCCCTGCTTATAAGTGTGCCGTTATAAGTTATTTAGTTTTCTATAACCGATATTTTTTTAAAAAGCTACGTTGTACGTTGTTTCTTCTCAACGACTTCCCATCGCACCCTGCAAAGACGAACAGAGAACGACTATAATACTATAACAGTCCATTGAAACTGAGCTGGAAAAATCTTCCAAATGGCATTTTGCGTCGATTAGCCATTGGCAATTCAATTTATCGAAGCTTTTATTCATTATGTGGCTTATTTTTTTGTACGCGCAAAGAAGTGTCTTTTTGCTGCGCACGTTTCGAAATTGTGGAGTCATTGTATAGTAAAGTAAGTGTAAAAAAATTGTTTTGCTGTCGTTCGAAATTATTTTCTCGAATTGGTTCCGCGCAGCCACCCGGCTGACCCGGCTGCAGTGAAACTACTCAGATGATATCAAGTTTCCATATTAATGGACCGATGGACGATATATCGCATAAATGGGTTCTGTCTGTATTTATGAAAATTCTTTCCTGAAAGACGATCCGTCCTTTGACAACAATAATTTACAAATCAAAATTTCATTAGGTGTATTTGATTATTTAAATTTATTTGATTGTTTCGTACAATATATTTCCACTTTCGACATATCGATGTGTCCAATGGGGTTTTGGAACAATTCTTAGCATATTAATTTGTAACTTTATGATTTTTTAAATTTATATTCATATCTATATGTAACCAGCATTTAATTTTTTCTTTGAGTTAAAACGATTTGCATATTATTCATTAATAACATTTGCATAGGCTTTAATTAATGTTTGATAATATATTAATTTTGTAAATATATCAGCACTGGGGTGAGCAATCCATATCCAGCAAATATACTGTCCGATCATTAACTTCAGGCCATGATTAGTATGCATTAGATTGCTATGTATAGAACAATAAATTAGGAGTATACTCTATCCTAATTATAAACCGGATGTATAAATAAATTTGTTTCCGAAAAATACTTACCTAAATCTACTACCTCTAATTCAAATGGACACATCGAACTAAATAAAATTCAATAGCTTTCCGTGATTAAATTTATTTTGATAAGTGATATATTTATATCCTCATCCAAGATAAAGTGTCATAAACATGATTGTTGTGTGGGAAAAATGTCTACTTACCGATACCAACAAATTGAAAAATTAATTACGAAATGCTTATACAATTTTTGGTGTTTTTACTATACTATACGATATATCTGGATTGGTGTAATACAAGGCACTAAAATGTGGTATAATTTAATGTTTTTTTTTAAACGGATCAGTAGGTAATATTTATCTTAAATAATCAGTGCGACCTTTCACAGTATAATGATGAAAATAGGGGTATATACAGTGGTGGCCATTTAATTGTTGATTCCAAAAAATATTTTTTTCATTTTTGAATCAATATTATTTATGTTTTAAATGAAATATTTACATTTTTCTTTCATGAACCACATGTGGACATGCCAATAGATCATTTCTAATGAATAAAAAATAAAGGTAGGCCATTAACAGTGACAATATGACTGATAACATGGATGCATAGAGAAAAAACGTGTTTCGCGCCCCACAGAGCTTTACGGGTCGTCTTGCCCTGTGTCTTAGGTAAGCGACGCGAACCGGCAAGAGAATTTAGGCGAATCCAGTCAATTTAAAACGTAGTTGATCAAAGGTCTTATGTGCCATCGCTCGGCCAGACGCAATTAACGCTCTGGTGAGCTTGGACCGTTTCATATTTTCAAGCGATTCGCGGGCGCCATGAGTGCGCACTTGAGGCGACTTGCGACATATGCCGTCCTGACCGGATCGCTTCGCTTACATATGACACTTGCATGGGCGAGGACCGTTTGATATTTTAAAACTCTGCCGCTTTCAAAGCCGCGCCGGATCGCCTCGCCCAGATTCGCCCAGCTAAGACGACCCGTTATGATTAATACGATATTAACGAACATTTTAAAAATATTTTTAAAATAAATTATACACATTGAATATTTTTTATAATATTTAATCTTTTGTAGAATCTCCTTTATTAATATGAGCCCTAGAATTCGTTTAGGGATGGAATCGTATAATTTTTTCATTATTTTAATATCAATCCTATTGTCCCTCACATATTCCATAGCTTTTATTTTCTCCGAAGCCGTTTTACACGGGTGTTTGTCGAGCTTTCGCTTCAGAATAGCTCAAAAATTTTCTATTTTACTTAAGTCCGGGCTATTTGCTGGCCAGGGAAGGGATGTAATTCCATTTTTTTCTTTGCAATCTGAAACCTTATGATTGAGTTAATTGATTTGTATGAAAGAATATTTGGAGAAATATGAATTGGACTTGATATTTTCGCTCTATGGCACTGCAAGGAATCGTCCTAAATATAGGATCATTGAACACCTCAGTCATCTCCTCAAAAATTGGTAATACTTCGTCAGTAATAACCGATTTATATTTTCACGAAATAACCTACGCCATTGGACATCATGCACATCCATAACATTACAGAGGGTAGATGATGGACAGTCCGCTGAATGCATTTAGGGCTATTTTGTTCACCTATGTTTGGACTCCCCGTGGCGGCCCTAATCGATAGCGAAGTCTCAAATTTTGACTCATCTGAGAAGGTGACATGTTTCCAATGATCCACAGTCCACGATTTGTGGGCTAATACACAATCTATGCCTTTTTTCTTCATGGCCGCCGTCAGAAGTGGCTTGCGGAGAGCTCTTCGGCCTCTGAACTCCGTCTCCACAAGCCTACTGCGAATGGTTCGTTTCGAAATATTTGCTGCTGATGAATGAATCAACTTCCCCAGAATTTTCGATAACGTTATAAAGCCATTATTCGTGATAATTGATTTTATTTATCGGTAATCTCGCACAGTCGTGCATCTTCATCTTCCTGCTCCTTGATTGCCTTCAATTTTACCAATTTCTTCAAAAAAACTGATATAGCCGAAGCACTGTATCCCACACATTACGAAATTTCATTAATTGAAATGTTTAGGTCAGCGAAAGCCAAAATGTTCGATTTTGTCCCGAAAGTCATACGCGCTGGATTATTCATTTTTTAAAACTGTATTCACTCAACTGTGATTCACACAAAACTGGGGAAAGATAAAGAAAAGAAACTTGTAACAGTCGAAAGCCAAATATCACTGTACAATAGAAAAAAATAGAAGGGGGTTGTAACCATTGAATTGCGAGAAATAGAGAAACTCAAAAGTCGCAATTGTGGGCGGTTACTTGCAGTCAACAATCAAATGGCCACCACTGTATATATATTTAACTTATGTATGCTTCTTCACGCGGCGAGATAAGGTTAGTTATCTCTGGCCTAGCCGTCCACTCTAGCATCATTAATCTGCGCGGTGTTATTGAAAACCGGTTGCTGGTCTCCGGACGGGCGAACGCCTCAGGCCGTCGAACTGTCTTGTCTTGCAGGCGCCAGAGCCCGTGCCATGCCGCGACTCCGTTTCAGCCTCTGCCATCGTGACATGGTGACATTGGGCGATCGTCGTGCCCACTATTTACATTTATCCGAATCGAGCATTGCAGCCATTTCTTCCGGAGTCCATGTGGCCCTGCTTCCAATTATGTTGACTTCCTTTCTATTCTGAGAAAAAAATCAATGCGATTAATCATCAACTTGTACTATTTCAACAGTGGTGATGGTGTTTGATTTATGTTGGCTTTAGTGGTCGTGAATGTTCGTAGTATCATATCGGTTAAACATATGATATAAAACATACCCATTAAAGTCTTCACTGAAATATTGTGTTTTCTTTTTCCGCTCATGAACTCGAATCGCCTGCTGAAAATTCGCATCATGTTCGTTTATAATTTCTATATTTAAAAGCTGTATTGTGATCTAACAAATCTTCGTCGAAATTATTCTATCCTCGCCAGATATCCGTTTTTTCTCCCAGAATTCTTAACAAAACACAAACTATCCTTATGAATATAAGAGTGTTCATACTGATGATAGTAACTTACTGTCATAAGTGAAATGTGAACGATTTTATTGTTATTCTTTTATCCATAACATCTTCATAGAAGGAATGAAAATACTTATAATAAATATTAATAATGAAATATTTTCTTCTTTCGATTGATTTTACCTACATACATAACTATATAACGAAAACAATCACTCTCATGCCGAGTTTTCTACGTTCTTCGTTTTTGCGTTGCCATGCTATCTTCATGTCACCTAAATCTACATTACTTGCTTGCACCCCGGCACACTGCATGGTTACAACGAAAATAAACCTTCAACTTTATATATATGTAAAAAGTACTGGAAAAAGATTGTTTGCAGGCGTGTGTTTCTATGCGAGAATAGTTGCCCGAAAATTCATTCCTTTACCGCGCATAAGTTGTTTTATTGTTATTGCGAACAAACTTAAACGTACATTATTTGACGTATAGTATATCGGTGAAATATCTGCAAAGCGATCAGAAGACCCACAGTCAATTCATGGCTATGTCAAACGTTTACTTCAATCGTTCGAGATCTCGGACATGTGTTAAATATTGTTTTTAATAAGTAAATCTTGATTACCGAATACAATACTTCGAAATAAGCAAACGATTAACTTGTTTACTATGGTAGTTAAATCGCATTTCATTGATTTTTTCTGGGACCGTTTTTTCACCACAAAGTGGAAATAAAGTCGTGTATATTTGTATTAATAATGATTATTTATTGCCGAATAAACGTCGACATTACATTTCGTGTATCACGGCTATTTTTCTTGATGGTTTCGTATAAAATTGGAGTTACGTGTTTACCTTACTGGAGTTGTTGTTCATTGGATCGATCAAAAATACCTATATTTGATAGAAATAACGAATCGAACTTTTTCCGCCAAAATCAAGATATAATTAAAGCTCTTTACAATAAAAATTATACCTACGTGCTGATAATATATAGCCAATAATTCAATATCTAGATATGAACGTCGTGTTAAATAGAAGTACTGCGAGCGTGAGATCGATACTAGTATTTTAAATAACTCAATCTATGATATCGTTCTTATTTATAATCAATTTAATAATAGGAGCCCGCCCATACAAAATTCGCCCCCGGCGATCGTCTGACGGTCCTGCCTATTGTTTCATTTCTCATGTAGATATTACATGTTCGCTCTTATATTGTTTTCACATTGTCGGTAAGGCATAGGCAAGGCCGGGCCGCAGCGGTGACATTTCAATGTCACGAATAGTGACGCAATAAAATGTCGTGTGATTTTTCGTCACTCTACTCACCCTCTCCCCACTCGATAGTGACGCTGGTGGCCCACCGTCCTCACCCGGCATGCCCATGCCCATTATTTGATCAAAGTCACGGCGTCTCAATTACTGTCGATTGTCTCCACTTTGGCATCAGAATGATCCACACCGACTATTACGCCCGCCATATAAACATAAAACAGTATTCCGATATGATATAATTTTTAATTGCTATTTTATGATTGGTTAAATATTTGTCAGCGAGTATGTTGAAACCGAGGCTTATTGCATTCTTTTTACACACGCGTGCCAAAAAGGTATGATCTGCTTGACGCCCGTCCAATCTTCGATAGTGGATTCAATATTTCAGATTAGTATAAAATTTAAAATAACTTTGATTATTCCACGTATTGTGTAACTAACTGTGACACGTGTTTCGCCTCTTTCAGAGGCATCTTCAGACTTACTATCGCAAAGTTTGCTCTATATTGTCTGGCAAAAACTTAACTATCTTTGACGAAATGTCTCAAAATAAATGATTCTACGCCAGTGTTTAATATTTTCGTTTGCTTTCTTCTCTCCTGAAAAAATATTATTAACTATGAGTTGTTTAACTTGCTTACGTTTAAGTAAGTTAACAACTACATCTGTGTTATAACCATATATAACCCTCTCTTGCGTCCCTTAAAAAGGAAAAATCCCAATCTAATTGATTGATTGCACCTTATTAGTATCATTATGTTATTGCATTGTTTTGATTCTATCACCCCCTTCTTTGGTTCCTTTAGAAGGAAGAAAACCCGTAATCCATTTTGTAATTTCATAATTTAAAATGTTAAAATGTTAGAATTTATCTTGCTTTATTACTTAAGCAAACTTTGCGATAGTAAGTCTGAAGATGCCTCTGAAAGAGGCGAAACACGTGTCACAGTTAGTTACACAATACGTGGAATAATCAAAGTTATTTTAAATTTTATATTAAAATGAACTTCCACAAAGTTACCACCGAAACCATCGAAAATATTTCAGATTAGATTTAGTTTGAGATTTCTCAAATCGCCGAAAAGTTGGAATATCGATACCACTACCACTCGTCAGTCGTGTACTACATCTTTTTAACCCATTTATCTTGATGGCGGTCGATTGAATGGCCTTTATCAATATTTAAAAAATCAGAAACGCTCTATTTGTGCATCGAACGTTATGTGCGATAAGTTTTCAGTCTTGACTAGGTGATGTAAATAGTCATTTTTAAAACATTACACCTTTCTTTGCATATCCCTCGGCTTCGATTAAATGTCCGCGTATGTTAAGCCATCATTTAGCGTGGATGGTTCACACAACATTCATGCTGCAATTAGATCCATTTACACCGATTTTCTATTTCCTTTTTTGGCGCAAAATTTAATTTGATGTCTGATGTAAACAACAGCATACACAACCTGATTAAGGGTTTTATTATTTTTTTCTCTGGTCCAAGTGTGATCTCAGTGTGGCCCTGTTTGAAAAGTGGCGCCGGTGCATAGTGCTCCATTTCCTTTCGACATGCGACGCTCGACGCCTTTCCTTTCGCCCACTGGATCAAGCTGAAGATTTCCCATGTAAATTATATAGGGTCATCGTCTATTTTGTGCTAGAGTGCAATGCACTAAGCGTGAGTGATATCTTCAATGAATAGCGTATTGATTTATCTGCGTTTTAACAGAATTTTAATTTATATAGATATAGACAAATTTGTTGATAAATTACCACCTAATGGTGAGACATAATTGATAAATGATGTTAATAAGCAGGATATAATACGCAAAATTAAGACACTGGTGGTTATTTTAAAAGTTGTTAAGAGTCATTTTAGATTAAAAAGTCTTGCAATCATTAATGGTAAAATATCTCATGATTAAGATATTTATAATGTTCAATTAAGTGATGAAAATTTAAGTCTTGTAAATAAGTCAATAAGTCGAGTGAGACTGATTTCAATACACGAAATCCGGTAATCATCGTGTCATTTCTTCTTTCCACGAAGAACTGACATTTGAAACTTTTAGAGAATCTTTGTAGACAGGACATTATTTAAATTAAGGCAAGTCAAAACATAATTGAGATCAGCAGCTACCGTAAATATCGCCCGTGTTTCTTGGTTTTGATTATAAAGTAGTAGTTCGTTAGTCCAATTTGATCCGGATAAGTTTTGGGCTGTGTAATTAAATTTATTGCCTGCGTGTGTGTAGAATTCGATATGTTGACAATTGACAAGTGTTTTTCTTTTAATTTGCAATTATTATATATCGTTATTCATTCAAGCGTAAGATTATTCGTCTACTGTCTCAACATTATTCCATATATGTACTGTGGGATACCTTATGTCAAATAGTATTGTATTTAAAAATATAATATTTGTCAGAAGTGGTAACTTTGCCACCGACGATTTCCGTTACGTAATCTATAGCTTTTCTTCATTTAAAAGTAGTATGCGACTCTTGTTATTATTATACAAGGAGCAGAACCTGTTTCAGGTTTCAAAACATATCATAGAAATAAGCTTTTGTTATTATGAATTGCCACTGTCCGAAACATATTTTCGTCTTTATCCTAAAGTTGAAATCGTGTCTTATATCTCATATTTCGTCCCCTTATAAGGATGGCTATATTATATTCCCCTTCCTTTTTGATTTCTGATATAACAATACGTACAAAGTGTTGTGTGGCATGAATGGCGCAATAGATTTATGTAGAAAGATACAGAATATCGTAAACACGATATCTATTCAATGCGTACTCGCCGACACTTGTGCAATATTTAATAAAATGACCCGAGTCACTGAACCTGCACGCTATTGAATGATTAAATCAATTCATATACAATTATTCTTTTGCTCTCCATAATATTTCGCATTAAAGTATATTTATCGAATTAAACCAATACGCAATGAAGCTTGTTTTCGTTTACGCATTGGAGCTATAACACAATACATTATGTGCAAAGCAGGGATGGCATCAGCGTTGACTGCGATCTATCGGTCGCCGTGGAGCCATTTATGGTCGACCGCGACCTGATTTTTTTCAATGTTTACCGACAAAATATTTTTGAAGGCAAAAGGTGGTAAACTGAAACTTTTTCTCAGTTCAAAACTCATCTTTTTATTGATTGTTAATTCTATAGTAGACCGCCATCAGTAGTTTGATCACCGAGTCGCCATATGAACCTAAAACTGTGGCTAACCGTGTAATATAGCAAAGCGTGATGACATTGATAAGACAACAGCTTACATAGTTTTTTACGAACATAGTCGTTAGTTAATAATTCTACAACCTTCCTTCCAAGCATTCCATATTTTACTGGTTTTAATGTGTATATTATAATATAATTAACTAATTGACAATAATGACAGCAGACAAGACGTATGTAATCCGTGAGCAGCTGTTCACTTGGTATTTATCATCGGTTTATTACATAATATTCAATCTACGTGTATGCATCGTATCATTTTCCCCTTATAAATAGTATATGCTAAGACCATTATGGCAAAAATAAAACCGGCGAAAACTGGATATCTTTTTGTAAGATTTCGCTTTATCCTATCGAGTTTATTTCTGTCCCACACATATACATTATACTACACGAGGCTTTGTATATTTTTATTGGATTACGTTCGTACTTTTATTTGTTTTTTTACTTGAGAAGATTTCGTTTTTCTATTAAGCTTTTAGGGCTTTCATTTCTCTCATCCGCTCGATATAGGTATTTCCGCTTTTCTGGAGTGATGGCTCAAACTCGGGAATAAAAATATTGTTCATCATGAGGTTTTTTTTTTAATTGAGCAGTGTTTTTCGAATCAAAACATGCAACGCAATATGTTGTAATATAAATTCTTATGCATTCTCAATGACATTTCTATGACGTTGGATTTTGACAATCTCTTTCATATTCCGTTGTACAGCTGTGTGATTTCAGGTATTGCACATTCATATTGCGCTCCACAGCGCATATCTAATTAAGCTATCTTTATTTTCTGTAAAGAAATTCAGATGTCGCTGATTAGTTTCAGTGGCATGTGTTTTAAATTAATGTTTATTAAATCGTTTGATGACCTTTCTCACTGCCTGTGATTTGAGATATTCTTAAAATTTTCAGTTTATCATCAAAGCATGTATCGGTATTTGCTATTCAAAATCATTTTATAGTTTTGAATGTTTTAGTTATTATAAACTCTCCACTTTTCCAAAGAAAGCTTTTTCTTATTATTTTGATTCACATAAGTGTTTTGAAGAATGCATCAATAACGTTCAATGTTTTTCCGTTGCGTTTATTGAATTGATTCCGTTCGATGAACGAATTGACAGTTCACCGTTTCGCCTTTATTTTATTATTTTTTTAATTGAGCTCTGGCCGTGAATCGTATTCACTATCAACGACTTGACAAACGAAATTATCTGTAGCGAGGTCGGCGTAACGACGCCGCCCCGCGCTCGTCAGGCAGGCCGCCAGTTGTTTTTTTAAACCGACGCCGCGTGCATCTATTCTGCAATCTGCATCATCTTACAAGTTCTTCCACCGGTGCACCGATGCACTTTTCCGGTATCAACTTTATCGTCTCTTGCCCAGTTTAATGTTTGCGGTGCAAACACAACAATATCTGAGCGTAGAAAAAGTAAAGTGGAAGTTGTTTTTTTAATATCAGAATGTGCCAATAATCTGTTTTAAAACCTCGCAATGACATCTGCGGTAGTTTTTCTTATTGACGGTATATTTTAATAGGCATTACGTAATGAAGACTATTTGTTGAAACATTGTGTCTGTGCACTTTTGATACCTACGCAAACATTTTTTCTACGTTGTTGATTGCCAATAACATTACAGATAATGACAGTTTATTAATATTGGGGGGTATAGTCCACCATCTTGGCACGGCGGACTATTGGCAAGAGATTTGTGCTCAGCGTTATCTCGTTGCTAAGTGACGTTTTCGGAACGGCGTCATGTGCCCGATTGTGCTTCCGCTCGCCGAGATCTCGCTGGAGCTGTTCATGCAGGTGTTCTGGCCGCGGGTGGGCCTCGTGACTTCGCAGCGCGAGTGGCCCCACTACGCGGTCTGTCTGCTCTCGGCTCGGAGGACCTGCGACCTCATCTCGCGGATCGTCTTCCCGCGTCCCTCCAAGACGACAATGATACGTGAGTCTCTGGGTTGCACGACGATACTTCATTCATCAGTAATCAACGTTTTTTATAAACCTTTATTGTTTGCGAAATAAATATGCGTCGTTATACTTCAATTAATATCTATGTGGTGTTTCCAGCTATTTATTATACTATTTTGACATAAATGGTATTCATATTTTATTGTTACATTTCAATAATGCTACCGTTCACTTTTGATACAATTCAAATAATTGCTCAAAGTTTTGTTAAAATATCTCAGTTAATTGTACTCTTATTAGAATGTTGTTGTTATAGGTCAATTTACTTGTATTGGCTGAAAATATAGTCTTCAACCGATTCCATCTAGTATAAATTCAAAATGTTCATTGGTATTACATGCTTTTCTACGGAAAGTTATTTGAGTCTAATGTGGAGAATTTATACCGTGAATAAGGTGAAAACGAAGATCAATATATTTAACAAAATATGTATCCCTCATTTATTGGTTGATTACTATATTGGTTAAATATACAAACAATATTAGCATTAGAATTGAAAGGCAATTTGCTTGTTTTGTTATTCAGCATTGAGAAAATACTTTCTTTATAAATACCGGTCCTAAGATTGTATCATAAAAAATATGTTTGTTTTTATTATAATTTGCGTCTCATTTATTATTCAAGACGAATGTTTGCAATCTCCTATTTTAAATGATATTTTACTGTTTTCACGGTGTTCTTACGATGGGATAAGAAAATACTTTTACATTGACTCATTTATCTGTCGTATTATGTATTTGACCTTATGGCCATTATTGATTCTAGTTGTAAACATATAACATATTTACATATTTACAAACGAAAACAAAAGATAATGATTGAGACATATTTCGTTCATCGTACATCTCCTAACTACAGCGCGTTCATATTTTGCGAACATATTTCTATTTAGGAAAAGTTTTGGGGTAGTTAATGGTAGTTTTTGAATTCCGGCTTATATTATGCAATGCGAATTTTATATCGAATACAATGAATCATTTTTTTACGAGTGCATTCAACTGTCCTTTAGGAATATACATATTATAATATGATGGAATTGTGACTAGGGACTCCAATTCTAGTATCGAGTATACTCGTCCATTTTTCAAGTACTCAATACTCGAGTAATTTGAAAAATACTCGAGTAATACTCGTAATTGAAAAATGAAGATTTATTTCCAACGATTTTTCCCAAGGAAGCCATGAATCCAAGGTCTCATCACACCATGCTTGACACAAATATGTTTTTTTTATGCACCATAATATGAGCGTAGATATTTACGATATTTTTAGTTGTATATTTAGTATAAAAGGATATTTTTTTATTTCAAATCACATGTCTAAAATGGCATTTTGCACTTACAAATATAATAAATATTCATTAAAAATTTGTAAAAATTAAAATAATACTTATTTTTTTACTGATCGAATAGTAATGAAAAAAAAAACTAAAAACTGATATGGGTGTGTATAAATCTATAAAATAATTAATAATCATAAAAATGTCTAAATCAATACTGTTTTTTTCCATTTTTATCTTATTGACATTTTTAATAGACATTTATGAAAACAATCTTCTTAGTCAAATGGTTAGTAGTATATATTTTGGTACATCTGAAACTACTCGAGTATTTTAAAATTTTACTACTCGATACTCGAGTAGTTGAGATGACGAGCAATTGGAGTTACTAATTGTGACTATATGAACAAGGTATGATCGCATATTGCGTATGAACAGAAATAACCACTTCTAAATATTAAATGAAAATGTTTACATTAAAAGATTATGATATTTTCACTACGATTATATCTAGGTGCAAGATATATGAATATTATTTATTGTTAGTATCAAAGAAACAAAAAATAAACATTTGACATCTTTTTCTTTACATTTTCTTTCAAATTGATCGAGTGGTAGGGCACTTATACTGACTACATGCTTCGAGATGTTTATTTATTATTCTATAGAAAATATTATATTTCCTACTTCAAAAGCATCATCAGAAATTTATACGTATCGTTAATGAACTACTTAGCTAAATATACCGAAAGCGATCGATTTGGTGGTATTTTATGAAGGCGTCAGAATCAATCCGACAAACTTCCTGCCTATAAATAATCAACGAAATTTATTTCGTATAAATATGCTGTCAAATCGTTTTTTTGGCTTCTTGTTTTTTTATGTCCATTTTATAAGAAATTTATAAAAGCGCAAATTTTGTGTCGAATGCAAGGTAACAGCAAACTAACTTCAAATATGTATTGTAGTTACTAGAGATAGATTCAAGAAATTTATAACACTAATATTGTATTAATCAGGCTGAAACGTGTTTCAATTAATTTATGAATCAGTAAGGCAACAATGAATTCCAAGGACCAAACTGTTCATACATAAATAAGGTAATTTTAAACTCGAATAGCATTCGAATACACTATAAGCACGCATGGCTTCAATGGACGGACGAACGTGGCGATTGAATCTTTGTTTTATGAAGCGGATACGGGCAATATTCGAAAAGTTCAAAAATATATGTCATTTAAAATTGTTTTAATTTTAATATGGCCCTCTGTAGCGTTGCAATTTCACTTACAACTTAATTGCCGTGTAATTCCAAACAATACAGATATTGCAATCACTTGTACAATGTACTATCAAAGGTATCCTCAGCAGCAGTTGAACTTTGGCAGGAGTCCAAAACTCCTCGATGCATAATATGACTGATGACCTCAATGTTAATTAATAATTTGTCACCATTTATGAATCAAATTATATTCTTGATTGATTCAAATACATCTTGTTATATGATCGATCGAATTTTTCAATCCATTCCCTGCTCAATCGAAAATTGTGTGTCGAAATCGTTCTCCACTTTGCTTGATCTTTCCTTGATCTCCAACTCCCTCATCACCCCTATAAATTTTCGTAAATTTTGAGCTTTTGGTAATTTGGAAAATGGATTAATACTTATCCATTATTGACTACTCCACACAATCTTTTTTTTTTATTGTGTTACACGGTAGGGAATGTCAGAACCAATGTTTCGGAATCTTATCTGAAGACGGGCCGGGCTTTCTTTGTAAGATCAGATGCTTTGTGAAATCTTAAATTGCATCTTTTGGCAACCAACACGTTTCCTTTATCATGCTCGCTTTTTTGGCGTTCGTTTCGAAAGACCTCAGGAACACAAAAGCGCTAATGGCCCAATTTTTAATTTCCTGCTTGGAAAGCGTCGTGTTTAGCTGTTGGCTTATTCTACATCCATAACTTAATCATTTACATCGAAAATTCATCAACGAATCTATATGTTATCAAAAGATTTGATAAATCACATATCCGTTATGCAAAAATAAACAGCAAATGAAAATTTTAGCTTTTTAATTAAAGCGTTTAGCCCCACTATGTTATGTTAGATGTACATAGATAATTATTATAATATCAAAATATTAATTGCTTGCTATACATCTACATTAATGCACTTCTGGTTGATATAATAAATACACCGTCTAAGTTATTATAATGAATAATTGATATCCAAGAATCTCACTGTGCACTTACCTAATTTTTGTCAAGTGGAACGACGACGAAATGGAATATGGAGATTTTCATGGTCATAATTTAGTTTTTAAATGATGAAAACTCCTTAACAAATCTTCGCTTTTATAAAAAATATTGTAAGAAATATTATTGCTAATAAAAGTTCTTGTTGAAGGGATGCACCACCGAGTATCATAATATTATAAATTTCCTGCAAAACAATCGACAGCCGTATGACGTCATTATTGTTTATCGCATAGCAACACTGACTTATAAAACCACAGTTTCTTATCCACCGTTGGCATATTGTTTTCATGTACCTGCCTTCGCACGTATAATTTTATTTTATTACATCCATCGTTAATGTCGCATAATGAATTTCCATAAATAAGGATGAAAATGCTGTTCCTTTATAGACAGTTGATTGCGTACGTATTCCATAGGATGTCGACAACTATCAGTTTCATTGTTGATTTTCTTTTTGATAGTTTTAAATATCGAGAAAAAATATTCATAGAATCTAGTTCTTCAAGAATTATAGGAATTCAAAGACAGCTATGTCGTCATAATTTGTTTTCTTATTTTTATAGAGTTTTACCAAGCTAAGGCCAATTTGATCATAAAAATGTTTTGAATGTTTCATGTTTTTGCACTTAATTTTAAGCGCACAGGTATTACTGCGTTTAATATGTAAAACTCCAACACTATCGTGTTCCGGGCACATGCAAAATTTAATAATTACAATGTTTGTAATTTAAAATATTGACTGAAAACTTCGCGCTTCCATCCAGAACGGGTGCATTACAAAGCCTCAATTTTGAACCTCTATCAAAATATTCATTGTCCAATCAACCTCTCTCTACTCGTATTTTCTCGCCTAGAAGTTGTATAACTTGAGTGGAGCAGTTTTACGAATTGCGTGCGCGAAGTTGCATACGTGATGTATTATCGCTTTGAATTTAATATTTCTTATTTTACATGATATTCCTTAATTCAATATATGCACTTGCGCCCACGAATTATTATAGTGAGTAATTGTTTTCGTACGAATCGTGACCAACTTTATATTCTTCCAGTCGTCAAATTCTTTAAAATATTACTATGTAGTCATTTTATTTTGCGAAAACGGTGTTGTAGTTATTTTTCAGGTAACTTAAAACGACTCTGGGGTATTTCACGAGCGCAGTAATGCAGCACTCCAATTATGTCAGGTTTATATTTATGCCAATATGTATATATGAAAATATTATTTATTGTGTTTTTTTATATAACGTCGTCGCTAGTTGATGCATGTGGTTTCTATGACTCGATTCACCAGCCTCTGTAGAAAACCTTTGTTTTTGGCAAATTGACAAATTAAACTTGTTTTTGAAATTTAGAAACTTATTTTTTTCATAAAAAACGCAGCTGCATCATTCATGAATTAATTATTTTTCACGCGTCATGCATATTTTTCAAACAAACCTTTGAATGGCATTTTCTTTATGTTGCCAGTGACTGAATCTTCAGAAGAATATTTATCTTTTCTTAGTCTTGAGCGGTAATCAGCTGTCTTTAAAAGCACTGCTATTTGAGGGCATTGTTCCGAGCAGTGTCTGTAGATCAAAGGAAAATACTCTGTCTTAGAAATAAAATGTCAAGCCGTAAGAGAAATGAAAATTAAATTCTCCAAAACACATTTTAAAGCAGTGTCGTTGTGCCGACATAACTAAAAATAGGATGAACTTGCCGGGATGAATATTTATATCGCTTCTATCCAAAATTTGCTGCGTTTTGCATTTGATGAGATTTTACATTACACAGATTTAATTTTCTTCTGAAATAAACCGTCAACTTATAATATTCCGTTGGAATTAAATTGCTCAAATTTATTTTCATATTCTTTTCTTTCCTTCCTGTAGATGTTAAGCAATACTTTAGTCGTCAACCTGTAACTATACGATTAGTTAAAGTATGTAGCGATCATTAGAATATGTCAGTTTTTGCCATGTCCAGTCGTAAAAGCACATCATTATTTAAGTATTCATATGAAACTTTACTAGATTAATGACAATACTTTTGTATGAATTTCAAGAAAGTGTGAATACCGCCCGATACTTAGCCAATTATGAACCAAAAACACATTGTTCCACCGCAGTAAAACAAACCAGTACTTAGGTTTTACTACTTTTAAAGTATTTGAATCGTTATATAAAAATATTTTTAAATCTTTCAAAGAAATCAACTAATTTCTAGCATATATCATTTCTTCCTAAAACTATGTTCAACCGACGAAGGGCTGCTATAAATACATTGAAGCATTTTAACAGTACTAATATCCCAGAATATCAATACCAGACGAAGTGAAATTCCTATGTTATAATTTAATTGCCTGTACAAAAAGCATTTAATTTTCCCCAAAATATCTCGCTTATTTAATTTTTGATTATTATCATAACTATATAATAATATCGCTAGATATGGGGTGAACGGTTTAACCTTTAGTTTACCCCAAGAAGTAAAAAAAATGCAAACTTAGTTCATATTATTGATTTCTGTATACCAATTTGGTAACCCACCGAAGTATTTGTATTTGCATCGTAATTATAGAATCGGCTACGTAATGCCTAAATAATAACGTAACGATTCGTCGAATTCTCTCCGTTGTTCTAAATTGTTTCCGGGTCCGTGGTCGAGTGGTGAAAGTCATTGGCTTCAGTTGGGTGCATACAGTTTCATAAAATAATTTTTCAATCGATTTATACGAATGCACGGTTGGCTGTATTGTCAACAATTCCCTACCACGGGGTGGATCCGAGCGGTCAGGTAACTAATTGTCCTTTCCTGGCACAAACAAATCAACACCATTATCTTCGATGTCGAGAGGTTAAACGACAGAGTAAAAAGCACTTGTAAAAAGCTCCAAATTGCGAGCCGGCATAATTAAAAAATCGCTTTTTTATATTTTTGTCTTTTCATGTTAATATAAGTTGGCGAGTTCACGACTGGCATGCCAACGTCATTTCGTGACATTACCAACTTCATCATAATCACTAGAACTTTCAAGGTTTAAAATTTTAATCAATGCAGCAGCGTAAACAAACAAGGCTTCCTAATTAGTTTTCACAGTAAAAGCGGCGATTTTAAAACCCAACTACCGAGCGAAGTACCCGCCTAGTTATTTTTAGTAAAATTATTAAATTTAGATAAAAGATGGACAGTAAAAAAAAAATTACCTGCCATCATTAGATTCACGGTTGACATGGGAATAATTTAAAATCCAGATAGTTAAGGTAATTTTTGTTTAAACTTCTACTATAAACATATACGTGTCATTTTGATAAATTTTTTAGTAGTTCATTTTTTTTATCGTTTACAACTGATAATATCTTTGCCAGCACATAGAACACGGGTAGATAAATTGGCATTTCTTTGGAATCGATTATTGTGTAAATTTGGCACGTTGGTCGAGATATACTCGATGAATCTTATAATGCAGAATTTTGAATAGAATATTATTATTTTGTAGCTATATTTAACATAGATATAGGATAACTTAATTCACACTACACTTGTATGTACAGTGTTATTGTTTCGTGTAAAGGTATGTCAAACATCATACCATCAACCGTATTTTTTTTAGATATTAGTTACTCTGTTATGACACCAACTGCTATGCTAGCTTGAACTAAATCAGTGGCACCAAGATAATGTTGAAACGTTGTATGTCAGGTGCCTTTTATATAAAAAAAAAATGTTCCACTCATAGATACTCAGTGGGCTGGTAGGCTTTTTCGATACTTGGTTTAGTATTTCCCACTTCACGACAATTCAAATATCGAAGAAATTCATCGTTATGTGTGAAGAATAATCTTATTTTATTATATTTAATTGGTGTATCTGGCAGCACGGACATAATCGAGTTGCGGAGAGTTCCACTTGACACGTGCCAGCCGGGACTCCTGTCGCTTTATTTTCATGTTTTTCTTTTGCATTTTTCACTCGGGAATGGAAATTACTAATGGTTTCGCCTCGGGCTACTACGCTTTGCTCGGCGCGGAAACCAAAATATAATTAATGCCTTTGTTAACGAAAGGAGTTTTTGAATTAGATATTCTTGTTGGTTACTTCGTTCGAAAACAATTATAGACGCTCATCTCTTTAATGGAAGCACGCAATCGGGCATTTCACGATGATGAACTACTATTTAAATTTAAATGGTCATGATTAGCTAGTGATTGATTTAAATAAGCATTTTGGCCGCGTAAGGTATGTCAGTCGTCGGCCGAAGACGCCGTACACACCTATTGTATTGAATTGACTTTTAGAATATTAATTTTGCATTTAAAATTCAAACAATATATCCAGGCTTTGTGGCCGAGTGGTCAACGTCGCCAGCTTGGTTGCCGTGCTCTCGGGCTCGCGATTCCTCTTGCAGACAGTTTAATAAATTGTTCCAAGGCTTGCACTAATTCGATGTTCAAAGGGTGGTGAGGGCGATTGGCTAACCACTAGTCCTGCCCTAACCCCATTCTCTTATCCTTACTATTATATTTCTCTTTTGTTATTAACGTTTTTTTACAGTCACAAAACTCTTCCGATTCGGTGGTGTGTAGTAACTACGCTTCACGTAAAGATGGTGTTTTATGATGATGTATTGCATATACGTTTGAATGGCATGTCCAATATGCTCATAACGCATTAACATCTTTGGGCTTTCCATTTTATCTTCCCGACCGCTATTTTCAACTGCAACTTAGCTTCGTAGAATTTTTTTAAAGATATTAGAAATGTATTCAATAATATCAAGTTACATCTCATGTCAACACCGCAGCAGGCGAAACAATTATTGTTTTGTACAATGTCGCGAATGCTTTTTGGATGTGTTCGGCGCCTAGCGACGGCAACAAGCACTCGATGTGATGCTGGTTGCGTGTCATCGACGGCCAGATAGCGACAGTGCAGTGCACGTGCGACTGGGCACGAAACACCGGACTTCTCATGCCAAGCTCCACACTGAAATGTGCGTATTACAGGAAACGTTTTCATACGAGAGAAAGTTTGTCGATATGAAATATAATGATAACATAATTGGGAACAACGCATGTGGATAACACATTGTTTTGATCCCCGCACCTTATCCAATATCTCTTCATGATTATGCCAAACTACAAGCCAATCGATCAAATTGTAAATTGCTTCTATATTTTACAATTTAAGACATAGACTGAGAGTACTTCACGAAGCTTCATTAGAAAATTTGAATCGTTCCCAACAAGTGTACCCCTACAGAATTAGTCATCATAAAAATCTTGTTGTCATGACGATGTCAGTTAAGTTCATTCGTGCAGTTAATATGCCTGAAGATGCAGCAAAGTGAAGCCGGTTCGTTGGTGGAACAATTTATGGAAAAGTACAAAATTCCAATTTTTTATTTGTAAATTCGGAACTATTTTGTTATTCAGTCAATCGATCTCTCGGCATATAAAGGTGGGTGTGGAAATATGAGGCTGGAAATAGATTATGAAGCAGGTTAAATTCGCAAGTACATTGAATATGAAACACCAATAATATGAATTTAATCCAATTAGGGATTCGAACAATCGGCTTCGTAAATGATTATTCGGCATCTGATATTATTATCAGTATTCCTGCAGTGGTGCGGATCTTAAAAATTACACCAAATATTTCCCAATTCAGTTAAAATATGTCCTTACAAAGAAATAAGTTATTTTTAAATTAATATTGCCGAGTATGAATTCAAAAAATGTTTGACTGGAATACAAGGCTTGCTCTGTAAGTCTGTAGTTTTCATGTATTTATTGTATTTGTGCGCACAGTAAAATTTCCGCATTTATTGATTCGAGATTTACGTTTTGTTTTTGTCGTAAAATAGGTGCTAGTAATCGCAATGGCCTCGATGAAATAAAATTTCCCGTTTTATACTACTGAAGCAGCTAATAAAATAACCTCGGCACGGTTTTCTGGCTTCCGTCTAAATGAACTCGATTTTCGATGCGCTTTTCCTGTAACGAAAATAACTCGATAAACCTACAGTCTTCCAAACTCACTAGAAAAAAAACTATTATTTGTACTTATAAATAAAGTAAGTCATTCGCTGTTATGGATGAAAATGGAAATTTTCTTAAATGTTAGATAATAGTAAAACGACTAAAATACGATTCCAGCTAAATATTGAGTCATGAAATGAAAAGGGCATTTCATGGAATTATAGTTGACTCTTATGAAATTATAATGAAAGTGAAACAAAGAAATTACAGAACATAAAATTTAAAATAACTTTGATTATTCCACGTATTGTGTAACTAACTGTGACACGTGTTTCGCCTCTTTCAGAGGCATCTTCAGACTTACTATCGCAAAGTTTGCTTAAGTAATGAAGCAAGATAAATTCTAACATTTTAAATTATGAAATTACAGTAAAGATCGCGTAGATTCATCGTCACAGAGTGGTATCTATCGACTCTCTTGTGGAGACTGTCCAGCTTCTTATGTTGGACAGACAGGTAGAAACTTTAATATTAGAATTAAAGTACATATAAGATGTGTAAAGAGTAATAATTTTTCTGAGTTTGCCAATCATTTAATAGAAAATGACCATAATTTTAATCAGACTAGTAATGTAGAAATACTCCACTGAGTAAATAAAAAAGGTTTAAAGATGAATAGTCTAGAACAGTGGTTCTCATGTGCGGCCACCAGAGGATTTTGCTGCGGCCACCAACAGCTTGATAGTTAATATTGATGTTTAGTAAAAATGGGTTTTTACAAGTTAATTTGTCACCAAATACACTGAAAATGTAATATTTTGTATGCATTGTACTGCGCATCAAGAATTGTTAGTTCGCAAAAACTTAAACACAAACATGCTTAGGTATTTTTGACAAAAAAGACTCGACACAAAATTTGGTGCGGCCACCAGACATTTTCGTAGGACAACTGATGTTCCTAATACGGCCACAGCCAAGTTTTACGTGAGAACCACTGGTCTAGAATTTTTAGAAATAAATAAAACTCTTAATAAAAAAGATATATTATTAAATAATATTCTTAACAGGACAGGATGCTCGCCTTTATTAACATTATTCCCCATCAATAGAGTAATCACCCAACCTAACTGATTGATTGCAGCTCATTAGTTTATAGTTTATTAGTTTGTAATGTTTAACGTCATTAGAAATATATTTGTTTGCTTTGTTTCGATTCTATAACCCTCTCTTGCGTCCCTTAAAAAGGAAAAATCCCAATCTAATTGATTGATTGATTGCACCTTATTAGTATCATTATGTTATTGCATTGTTTTGATTCTATCACCCCCTTCCTTGTTTCCTTTAGAAGGAAAAAACCCGTAATCCATTTTGTAATTTCATAATTTAAAATGTTAAAATGTTAGAATTTATCTTGCTTCATTACTTAAGCAAACTTTGCGATAGTACGTCTGAAGATGCCTCTGAAAGAGGCGAAACACGTGTCACAGTTAGTTACACAATACGTGGAATAATCAAAGTTATTTTAAATTTTATATTAAAATGAACTTCCACAAAGTTACCGCCGAAACCATCGAACATATTAAATTACAGAACAATCATTTTCTAAATCTGATTAGTTTACTCTTTTAATGGAAAACCTTATTTCAAATATCGACAGTTTATGATGTCCTAGCTTTCCATTTATCCGATAGTTCCTCAAATATAATTTTATTTTTACATCGAATCCTAGGTTGACCTATTGCGAGTGTATCTTTTAAAACGACCTTTGTAAAATATTCCTGTATTTCACTTTGACGGAAATCCTGTGATAAATGCATTACTTACACGCATGCCTGTACGAGTGTCAAACGTAAAAGCTTCATTGATCATATTATCGACACATTCAATTTGTACTAGTCGGGGAGCACAATCCGGGACCTTATACTGTCGGGCGGGTGCTATCACCGCCATGCCACGCGTCTCACGTATATCGTTAACTAACCCATAGGCCACAAATCACTCGTGTCAACGAAATGATTTATCTCTCACTCTAACTTCATCTGTGCACGCAGCTCTAGAGCGTTTTATAAATTTGTCCAAAATTACTCCAGACGTAAATGAGAATTTATGTGGCCAGATGTATGACGCAATTAATTGCACTCACCATAGTATGCAATATATCAAAAAAAATTGACTATTTTATAGAAAGTAATAGCCATGCTTTTATCAACTATAATAATTAAAAAATCTTTTTTGGAATGGAATTATTATGATTTGGCCGAGTGACCTCTTCCCTCTTTAATTTATTTCAATACTGATTCTTCTCTCATAAGTGAGTAATTTTCGTGTCGAGTCCATCCCATCTCCGCACCCGCTAAAATCGTCCCTCAATAGCTCTCAGTGCCTAACCTCCCTTCGCCGTTCTGTTGCTTGAAGAAGTTCTATTCGAAACTGCCATCACCAATCTCTCGCTATCATAATATCAGCACAGCATTACCTGCGCAGCCATCTACTTTTGCCTGATTCAATAAATTGATAATCCATTTTCTTAAACTGGCAGCCAGGGTTAAATTACAGCCGGTTTTATTAATTATACGGATCGTGTTCATACGACTGACCCAGAAATGACGCCTCAGGATTTTCCAAAGAAATGAATGAAGGTTAATTTACATTGACCCACAAAGAAGCTAGGATTGGAGCATTAATTATTAATGCAGTGTTTTCTCAAAGCATCCATTTTTTCCTGTGTCTGAATTTTTTCGAACAAAGAAATACTTGACATGCAGTGTGTCTGAGTTTTTGTATAGATAATAAATTGTTTTAGATCGATGCTTATTCAAATACAATTAGAACTTTGATACGCTCGTTAAAATGCAACGAATTAATAATAACCGTTAATGATTTCATATTTAGTTTTGTGATCAACGTTGTGGTGTCATTAAGTAGTTATTCATTCACAATTATGTTTCTAGTGCATGTTTCAATAAAACTTTCACTTCATTTTATTATTATATATATGCTTTTCTCTTTCAGGTACTATTTTGTTGGTCCGATAAATAAATTTACTATAAACCCTACAATTATCGACTACTATCTAGTACTGTGTTAAAATACTTAGCTGCATGCGTAATTATATAATTACGTATGGTTTATGAATATTAAGAAAACTGCAATTTGTCACTGAAATACTCTATTCACATTCGTATAATTTTTCTTACGATCTTCGGATTTATTCCATGCAAAATCATCAGCCTCGTTGAATTTATACTTCTCACTCGTTACTAAAAAATGTGACTTATATGGACATCATTGTGATTGTTTATATTAAGAGTTAAAATTGACCAATAGTAAGTAGTTTTGAGTAGAGGAATCGTTTTAAGGGATATGACAATGTTTTTGGAAATTATTGAACTATTTCAAACATCACTGTTTAGCGCCAATGGTAGTAACGTATTTTATAATAGAGACCAATATAGTTATAATCAATCGTTTTACTGAAATTGTTCAATTTTTTTTATATGTGCCCAAATATTACCCTTAATTGCCGATGTTGTGATGCAAATGAATGCAAAATTATTAATTACATTGTATTACTAAAAGAATATGTTGTGTAACCCGTCAATACTATGTTTATTCCCACGCTGACGTACCACTGATTACTAAAAAAATGAATATTGATATGTTATATGTTTATGTAATTATTTTTTTCCAAAAATCATATTATGTATTTTATGTACCAGGGAAGATTTACTGACTAGTTTGTTTTTTATTTCTGGTGGTGCCGTGTCCGGCTCTCGGCCCTCTGGCGGGCGCTCCCTGCGACAGTCGTTTGGTTCGTACGCCACTTTTGTATTCGCTATTCTTCTACTACCACTTACTACTGTCTTATCAATCAACTCATCACCATCGTTTTCATTGCCATCATTTTTTGTGTACACTCCATATTCTAATATGACATCATTTCACAATCGTTATCATTTTCTGTGTGACGTTATTTGGTGACTTAAACATTAAGTCTTAACGCAATCTGGTGATACCAAATTACTGCTGCTTTTATTAAGTATGTATATCGACTAACGAATTAAGTCGCTAAAATACCAAAATAACGGCGAAGTGAAATGTGCGTTTTCAATTAAGGGGAGAGTAACGTTATGTGATGAAACTTGTATAATAAAGCTGGCCGAAGATGGTAAACACGCCATTTAATACATCAGTATCTTCACATAATTCTACTCGACTATATTTCCACCAAATAACCTTACTCAGTAGCTAATACAATAGACAGTCGAAGAATTTTTATCCACTAAAATCTTCAAAGATCATATTCTAAAAAAACTGACAAAATGTGAAGTCACGAATTGGAGTTGTATCATTTAATTTTGATTGATGTATAATTTAGTTTTACGGTTTTGGTGGCTGGTTTTTTCATTTCTTTTAGCTAATAGGTTTCTGGTATAGCTTTTCATATTAATTACCGAAGTATTTATTCTAACTTCTAAACATATTTTTATTAAGATAATAACATTTGTGTATGCTATAAATAATTTGGCAAATAAAATGTTTTTTTTTCATGAATTTCTTTATTCTTTTGTCAGATTTTTTTTTATCTAATCAAAAAATATTTAATTTATTACAATGCCAATATATTTCAAATTTGTAACCTCTAAGATTTTTGCTACAATATTGTTTTACTTTTGATGCACATGCACACACTATGTAAACATTAAATATATTATGATAAGAGTCATTGTGAATCCTGTCAGTAACTGTTTGATTTTTCGCTGCTCCTTCTTTGCCTCACTGCCATTGTATTGCTGTATCACTCTCTCGCATTAAAGCACGCTCATTTATTTGATTGCAAATATAGAGGATCTGTACGAATTTATTATTCTACTTGCAACCAACCTCACACGTATATTTTCTTATAACTGACGTGAGCTGACATTTACTATAATGATCTAATAATTTGATCAGATGACAAGAATCGATCGAAAGATAAATAATTCGTCAAAAAAATTCCTTTTACGTGTGCCGACACTTTCTTCCAAGCCAAGTATGGTGATTTGTCGGTAATTTATACTATGCCAACCGATGTCGCCCAATTGTTGACGCCACGTTTCTGCTCTAGCATTATAACAGATTTAGTATTAGCATAGCTAATCTACTTGTTTTCATGACTTATAGCGATAATATTTTTAGATAAATCACCTGCAATTAAAACCAAGGCTGTTAGTATTTAAAATTCAGTAACATTATTTTTAAAATAACGTCCAACGTAATGCTCTTCTTTATTATTGCGCTTAAGCGTTTCTAAAATACACAAATCGTTTGAAATTTTACATTTTCTTAGAGCTATTTTTATGCACGCTTTTTATCAGTGTTCTATTTCTAAACTCACGTCTGAAAATATTTACGATTGCAATCTTTCACCGCGTCATATAATATGACGAAGCCATTCACCCATCAGACCAACGACAGTACTGTAATTATTTGCTTTTTCCTTAATAACAGGTTTGTTTGGTGACGCTTTTTCTGCCGCAATTTGTTTCAAGAGTTTAATGCAACTAATCGACATCGACGTGGTCCGTAGAAAATAATCCTGCTTATTTCAGATACATGCTTTAAATTGTCAATTATCAGATCAAAAGTATCAAAATAATAGGTACATTGTGTATCTTTTACTTCATCAAATTACACTATCATTATAACGTTTGTATGTAATATATTATTTAATATATGTGATCCATATATGAATATCTCGAGTTTATCATGCTTCTAAATCTAAGCAGACACAAAAAATTGTATTGTAGCTACACAACAAAGAATTAAGTTTTTTGTGAAAATCAAATGTAGGACATACGTATTGATATATTGATAAAATATTGCTTAGATTAAACTAATTCGAATGAAGTTTGTCATATATGATTCATAGTTGTTTTATTTTAGTCGGTGAGAAATTATCCATTGATTTGAGAGCCTGAAAATATCGAAAAGTGGAATAAGTGCCGTTAGCGAGAGGAAAAGAAATCGAAACCTACACAATTTGAACACATGTTTCTAATGAAAGTTATATCGACCACACCTAGTCAAACGTAAAATAATATATTATATAATACACATTTTTAATGTTTACTCATTTAAAAAAAAATACATTGTTATATTGTATGTTTGGAACTTGTTGGTTGTTGTTGGTATTATAATTTAATTTATTTGTTATCATGGAACGGAACTATGGAATGTATGTTTACCCCTAACAATGTGTCCTCGCTGCATGTTTATGTTCAATATATTATTTTTATAATTGTAAACTTTCGTTCTTATGTGATAACTGATAGTCATAATAATGTTATTTGGTAAATGTTAATATTTGTAGTCGACCGCAGTATCGATACGTTGCACATTCGCCCTGCGGCTTGGGGCCCGACACCCTTACTATTTGGCTAAAACCGCTTCAATCTAACAACCTTACAATCAACATATGGGAGGTCGATCGATTCTATCACAAAATTTCCCTGCAACCTACACTGAATATCACACATTCATATGCCTCTAAAATCATATCATTTGTTATGTTACAACTCTTGCATTGAGTATCAATCATTTCAATTTATTTCGCTCCAATAAATAATTTCCTTTGAAGATTTTTTTAAATCTTTAAACTGCACTGGTTAAATATAAACGATATTTTCAATTTAAAACTATCGGATTCTTGTTACGTTTCAATTATATTCAATACATCAAATGGGGACTTTTATAACCTTCTCGATTTGCTTAATTTTATATGGTATTGTATTTGTATACTGGCGACTTTTTATATGATATGACAATATAAACGAAGAAAAAAAACCACAGCATACTCAGAATTGTTATTACTTGCCTACAAAACGAATCGTTAAAATTGAACATTAAACTTCTGCTGTATCGAAACACAAACGAAAAACAAATTTTCTTTTTATCGAACACATAAGCATTTTCAATGCTCTTTATACACATTGGGATAATAATCTATCTGTTTAATCTACTTTCCAACAGTCTCGCTATTTGTAGACACAGACGGCGTATATAACGCCCCTGAGACAATAAGAAACCAACTAGCGTTGAAATAATAACGATTAAAACATTTCGCTTCCACCCGCCCCTATTCCCACGTCGAGAAACATCCGCGAGCTTAGTATTTTTGTACTGGAATGAAGAGTATAATTGGGGAAGTTTTTTTTATGTTTTGAAGGGCTCTTGAAAGTGTCCATTAAGAATAATCGTTCCTGAAATAGGAAACACGTATATTTCGAGCAGTGTTGTATATTTGTTCAGGTTTGTTGGATTTTGTTCGTAAACTTGGTGTTTTTATATGCACTCGATTTTTTAATGATGCCGAAACATCTCTCTGAAGAAATCCCCAGAATGCCTTGCGTGAATTTAATATTCCAGGTTGTGAATTATGGCTGACAGTTCTTCACAGGTAAGTTATCGATTGAATTTGTATTTACTTGGTAGAAATCCATTGCAGTTAGGTAGAAATATCAAAGTGTTGAGTTCCTCGAGAATTAAATATATTTAATTTATAGCTATTTCGGCTTCACGTCATAGAGCTAACTTTATTGTTCTGTCGATGGCGTGACGCCGAAATAGTTGTCAACTTAAAAAATTTTAGAACTAAATATTTTGACCTGGTATCCGAAAAAATCCTTTTCAATAAATATCATTTTTTCGCGATTCCAAATATATCGCAGCATTATCTGTAAAATTACCATATTTTTTTACCTGCGAAAAATTTGCCCTATCCAAGAAAAGATTTTTTTTTCTGTAATGCAGCTCTTCAACATATCACATAAGTTTTGTGTTGGAACGAACTCCAAACATCTACCTCAAAAATAATAAATGTATCCGCGGGGCGTGTCCAAACTTGTTTATGCCGTTTGTTTCGCATTTGTGTAATGGAAATTGTGATGAACACATCGCGATAATGTATTCCTAATTTTTAATTTAATTTAGTAATAGTTTTAAAAAATTCGACGCTTAATTTATTATCAAACAATCAGTATAGTTTTCTACCTCTTATCTAATGCAGCGTTGTCCAACAGAAATCGTTTGGTGGGCCACATAAAATATTACCGGTAAATGGTGAGCCGCATAAAAAAACAAAACAAACGTAATTAAAACATTTTATTTACTTAATAATTAATGTGACACTTGTTTTTTATACAACTTGATATATTTTTATATCGACTGGTAATTTATTCGATGCACATCGCAGTTGATTGATCAAGTTTTCATCGGCCAGCTTGTTACTATTTTCAATATTGAAAAGAACGACTTGCAGCGATATGTGGTTCCAAATGCAGCTGTAATGTACAATGCCAGCTTTTTTAATTTTGGAAATTTATCCTCGAGGATATATTTCTGATAAAACTCATGTTTATATCCTTCAAACATGCATTTTAACTCGATGTTTGATTGGAGGTCTATTAACTCCATTTGTCACTCACAATTGGATGTCATGTCATACACAAAATGCCGATATAAATTCACGCCCCTGCTTTGTTTTGTTTGATTTATGAATAACAAAATGTAAAATATATTTGTAGAAGGCTGCAAACTCCAATAGAGCGGCAGAAAATATTAAATTGGGCCGCATGCGGCCCGTGGTCCGCGTGTTGGACAACGCTGATCAAATGGTTAGCATTCCGTGTTTTGTGTGCAATGAACGAACACGGGCCTCCTGAATCTTCTGCGTGCATGTGAATAATATAATTGCTGCACCACCGGTTAACCAACAACGGCTTTGAGCCGACCTGCGGTTTTAATTGCATGGACAATTCATGTCCATTACGCTGTAAATGTATTCTCATACGGTTACATATAACATCTAGTTACGTGATAAGTTAACACGCGACATAATTTGTTGTTGTCCTCATATGCCTCCAACTGAATCGGGCATATTATCTAGTCGGTTGATATACAATGAAATATTCTGCAACTAGAATCTTTGGATTACTGTTGCCGTTTAGCTAGAATATTGTAGATTGTTCAGATTTGTCAATCGGTCAAATCAAAGAAAATAATCTACTACGACTACTAATCGCTTCGACCAATCAGTATCTTCTTACCTCAATTGTTATCCAATATGTACCCAGGTTTTCAACAACATACCATGAGGAAAATCAATATCATCCTTATGATTTTTTTCCTTATATTCAAAGAGACAATGGCACGCACAAGACAAACGCAGTTAAATTTAAAATTCACATACATAAGTATTGCAATAATGCAGTTAGAATTAACAAAAAAAATGCTTGCACATTTAAAGATAATCAACATTTGTTTCTGCTTTTCGATTGAAGGTGTTTGTTAACATTATAGCCAACGTACTTATTTAGATTTTTCTTATACTACCACTTGAATTATTATTACAATCTTGGTGTTTAATACAATCACTGATAATTGTATCTCTATCTCAAATATGTCTCATCTATCTAATTAAACGTTTCGCAATTTAATATGGTCTCTTGTAGTATCATTGGATGATTAAGAATGCAGATGATGTGATGGGGGAGGGGTGTCACTAAGAGACGCATTGCGCGCAATGTGGGTCAAAAGCATTGGGGTCGAACGGAACGGGGTGGCTGGCGTAATACAGCGCCGCCTTGCCGTCTCACGCCCCTTCCCCCCGGCCTCGCGATCCACACAAAAATGGCTGGCTCCCGATCGACGCCGCCCACAGGCATATCACCCAGGCTCCCATTCAAAAGAACTCCCGGAAAGTATCTGTTGGTTTTAATTAGGGTATATTATATTGAGCCCGAACAAGGAACTTTACAGCCGTATATTTTGAAGAAACGTGAGTATTGAGTATTTCAACAAATCTTCACCACACTGGCAGACGTTCGTACGCTATAAATTCAGACAGTTTTGAGAGTTCTGAGAAAGACAGAAAATTTTAATTTAAAATTTGAAAATAAAACCTCTAGTCTCAAAATTTTCTGTAAAATAGATAATAATTATGATATCAACTGATGCAGTTATAGACAGAGACAGTTACCGCCTTCATATAAATCTGCATTATTGCACTAACCGATAGAATAAATAAAAATAACCAAACAAAACCTGATATCTAAGATTCTTATTATGGATTGTTTGAGTAGGCATTTACTTAGTAGAACTCCTTTATAATACGGTAAGAAAAATAACAATGTATTTTAGTTCTACTTTTAGAACTAAAATACATTATTGTTTTTCTTACCGTCTTATTATGGAGTCACCTAATTTTTTGTCTGCTAGTATGATATGACATTTTCAAAGATATATGAAAAACCGATGAACAATCCGCTTTTACGAACTGTTTATGGCAGGGGGGGGGGCAAACTTTTCGGATGGCGGGCCAATTCCAAGAATTCAAAATGAGCCGCGGGCCGCAAGAAAAATACCATTTTTAGATATACACCCGATCTTTTTTACGCCATACATTATTTTCAAAAAGTGGCGCACATAAAAAATCGCGGAAAAAAGTATACAAAATATAATAAAAAATATTATTTTTTTTCATTTTTTACCGATTTATTTTTTAATTTATATACCAAAATCATTTCCATTTTCATTCACTAATAATATTTCTATCTTCAGTTCGTTTTTACTATTGTGCATTTGAAATATTTGGACGTCTGAAGTGCATTTATTTGACATAGTAACTCTCTGTGATAAAAATTTACGACCGGAAAACATGCTATTCAACGAATTTTATAAATGCATTGTGTTTAAATAAGTTTCAGAGCAGAGTCACCAATTACATCGCATGAGTTGTCGCACCATTTTTTCTGTAGAAAGAAATCTCGTAGCTACGAGTAAAACGTAAAAAAAGTAACGGCACCGCCCAAAAAAATCGTGTAAAATAAAATCACTGAAAAAATCGTGTTAAAAGAGGACCGGGTGTACCTACTGGTGTTAATTTTGCTGTTGATATTTTTAAATCTGCTTGTTGATGGTCATAGAAGAAGATAGAATCAGAATGTCAGTTCACATTTTTTGTGCAAACTCTTTAATTCGGTCGAATTTGTTTGATTAGGAGCATTGTAATATTTTCAGATTTATTCGTGACGGTTAAATTCTCTTAAATCAGTGTTACATTACATTGCATATAAATAATCTCAAGTTGTAGCTCTTGATACAATATCAATCAATATCTATTGAAAATGGATCACGTTCTAGCGTCAAACTTGTCTCAATTTTTCGGAAGTCACCAGATCTTTGTGAAAAATCGTCATTCAGAGCGTTCATAATTTTACCATATTCTACAGATTTATATTCTGGTATATTCAGCAACTTTTTATTTGGAAGTTATTGTTAGAAGCAACTGTTCGATACTTGTTGAAGAAATAACATGAGCTTTAATTGAACTCCATTCAAACTTTTTACCATATCATGGGCGCATTTTTTTCCTTGCAACTCGGAGTTAAAAGTATTTAAATGTGTCACGATTTCCAGAGTAAATGCAAAATCACAAATCCGGGAAAGTTTGTAATATTCTTCATTTCCAAAAATAAAATAATATCTTTTAAATCTCAAACTCTTTCCCAAGCAAAGCCATCGATTTTGACTGTGAAAAGGAATATACATATGTATGTATACTCGCTCAATATCTTGAAGAAAACTAACTTGTCTGTGGTTCAGGCCTCTCGATCATATTAAATTCACGAGTTTTATAATGCATGATGTGATGTGTCCAACTTGTAAAACATTTTAAACAATATTAGTTGATTTATCGTACAACGAATTTTAATTAAATTGTAATCAGCATAGTTATCGCAAATTTTACCCCGATTTTTCTTTAACTCTTCAACAATTTTCCCGTCAAACGTGCTCCGTCAGTTGTACGCTTACTATATTGTTCCATTGTAAATTATATTTTCTTAAAAAAAATTCAACTTGTTCAAATATACTACCTCCTGTTGTTTGTGGTCTTTAAGAGATTCCGTGGAAAGAAGCTCCTTATAAATTTTAAATTTAGAGATACACCTTGAAAATTAATAAATGTGTGGTATCCTTTTGATCGATACTTTCGAGTATGTACCATGTTCGAGTATTCATTGTGATTGCTCATTTAATTTTTTATCAATAACTTCGATTCTTCTTACTACGGTTCGTCGAGATAATTTTATCTTCTCAAATTTAATTACTTTCTTAATTTCAACAAGATCTGATATGATATATTAACGAAACAACAAATTTACAAGAGATACTTAGTTTAAAAAACAAGTATTTAAAAGTTTAACATTTCAATCGAATGTCCGCATCTTTAGACCTATATTAATTTTTAGATAGATCGTGTTTTTTTGACACCGCTTGCGACAGTCTTTTTAATTCGTCGCGTCCGATGGCGGATCGCTCATCAAAGATGCGTTGGCCACAGTGCCAAAAAAAATATACTATTATTAAAATATTGCGTCACTTAATATCGATATCGCTATTTCGGCTCACTGTGTCAAAAAACCATTTCGTCACAATCTATACATATTTAATTTTTCATATTGACATAATTTTCAGAGTAGCAGAAAAACTCTTTTTCATAAAAACTGTCTGTTTTTCAGTCGCTCGACCTCTTTTTGGAAAAACATTTTAGCTAGATAAAGCTTGGGACGAGGATAGGACATGAATAGTAGTTAAAAATTCCTCTCGATACGCCCCGTTTTTAGGATCAGATGAGTATAAGGGAATTTTAGGCATCACATGCCTCCGAAAAAAAACCCAATAATTGATTGAAGAATAAATAAATAAATGTCGACACCGCAACCGACGAGCATGACATTGGCCACTCTTCTAAATATCCGACAATCGTGTATTCTCAACCTGTATGACCCCTGTCCTCTGTAGTATATATCACTGGGCTTATTTAGGATCACGTCATTTGACATTACCTCAGCTGGAATCGATATCCACTTGACATTTCTACAATGCCTCCCCCTCGTGTCATTAATTCGATGAGGTAACCTGAGTGCGCCCTTGTTAGGTTAAGGCGCTGCTCGTCTCGTCCGGCTCATAACGCTATGCGGATGGCGTCCCGGGACAATACTTCTTTAAATATTCATGCAGCGGCTGTGAGGTGCGGAGGCTGTCCCTTGCAGAGGATGAAGTGCCCCGTGTCTGTTTTATTGCTATCGAAAAGGTACTGTCGCATTGCATATGCCGTTGGCCCACTGCGGACACAACAGACTGCTGGCTGTATTTGTCAATTCGTAACCCGTCTATTTAGCTTTCGCCTACATATCTACTTCAAATTTATTTTCTCGGTAGTTACTAATGTTCCCCAAAAAGCCAATAATCGCTTGAATTTTTTTTGCTGTAAATAATCTAAAGAAACATCAAATGTAATTTTACAACCATACAACTCAGCTACACATCTCGACTACACTTTGCTATAGTAAGTAACACAACATTAGGTAGACTATTTTGATATTATGCTCTTAGAAATCAGGAGTGATCTTTATTATTGATCAATCATTTTTTCCTTAACCCTAAAGCTCGGTGTTATGTTATTTTAAATATATTTTGTGATTTTGACATTATTTGCAAGAAGTCCATTTTCAACTTAAAACAGGTTACGAAAAAGATTTGCAACAATTTTCTTAGTTAGAGATTTTCAATGTTCTAAAAATCGTTCTGCTGTGTAATGAATAGAAATCGAGATAAGAAATGAACTAAAATACAATAACTATGTATTTTATTTTATTCCTGTTGCTAAGAACATTAAAAATATATATATATTATACTCCATTAATGTTCAGCAATTATTGTTTAAACTTTTATATGAACATGAACGCCCTTTGTAAACGTGGCCAAGTTTTTACGTCAACATCCACCGCGGGCTTCGCCAGCCGAAAGCTTTCAGGCCTGCTTGCACGGTAACTCTGCAAACAGTCACTTTACGCCGTGTCCCATTAAATATGGAGCAGAAAACTTCCAGTGTTTGTTAATTTATCCTATGCTTATAAATCCCTGACCGTCGAAATTAATTAAAATGAATTTTTATCTATTTTTAAATAAAACACTGATTCAGAAGGAGCTCATTTGACAATGGTCTAACTACAGTATTTTTTTTGCATAATGCTTTCTAACGTCATCCCTTAACTGTTGATTTTTTCTACATGAACTAAATTTCCATTTAACGTTTCCTATTAAAGTAAAAGCATGCTTTTATTGTTTTGCATGCGCAAACATTAAAAGTATATTTTATAATGCTTCACCCAAAAATGTTGAATAGGAAGAGCCATGCGTGTTCATGGTGCCTTAAAATCCAACATTTAAAAACGTTTCGTCGACTATGCTTATGAAATTAGTCAACTTCTGTTCAATGTTTACCCACCGCTTAGGTATGAAATTTTCTTGGCGAACTTATTCCTGGATTATTTAAACGCTTGCTTCTGAGCTTACCTATCTACAGCCGTTTAAAACGTATCTAAAAGCGAGTGATATAGCGTGATGCGAGACGGTAACCATTCACATTTGGATGGTATCGAATAGCTTAAATGGGGTTATTATTGTAATCGACCGATATGATAAACATTGGGAATGGATTAAGTCGAAGCGGATTATAATAGTAATATAATTGTGATTCCTCAAAATGAAATTCTCATACGAAACTAATCAATATTGAACTTTTAAGATATCTAGTTTTTTTGCAATAGCAGATTTATTATACCATAAATTCAATAACTCATACAAAAAGGAATCGGTTAATATTTTGGAAAAAATAAGTAGTAACATCCCATCTTTTCTAGCCTACATCCGTAAATTGCATTGTTTTTATCGTATATTACATTCGAATCATTTTTACATATAAGCGATTTGTCAGTGTTTCGTGCCATATGCAATAACGATAATAATATAGTGACGGATACCCATTTTAAAATTAACAAACCTGTTCTCCGTGGTTAAAAAAAGAGTCTAAAATGTCTTCTCTTCAGGATAGATGATAGATAGATTTAATGATCATGTGAATACAATAAATGAATTCCCATGTATATCTTTTAAAATATCTAGTATACATATTCCGTAGTGGGGTCTCAATAAGTCATGTCTTGAATTATTGGTCGTATAACGTATCTACACGGTTATGTGTGTCATGATATATGCCTAAAATGCGTTTAACATCCCCTTACAGGACAAAGTGGATTCAAAAATTTCAGCTTAAAAATTTCTCGCGAGCTAATTGATTCGTCGTACCAATTAAAACGTGGAAGCTTTGCAATTAGTATGGAGCATTAAAATGTGGAAAATTTCTCTGCGTCTGACAACTTTGCACGATTTCCTTTTCTATTTTCTTCGGTATACGGTGGCGACCTTTTTCGCTCATTAGCCGGGTTCTAATTTCGGAAAAGGCCTTGTGTTTCCTCTGTGGCGCCGCGAGGAGGGCTTGTAATGATTGGTCATTCACTCGCTCGCCTTTTCCGATTTATTACATCGCACACTTGTACTTGTGTGTGGCGCAGCTCGGAAAACCTCCCACAATCTCAATTTTATCGAAAGTATTTATGCGGTGTTTTACCTATTTCCGTTTTGTATAAAACTCATTTGTAGAATCTCGGATGTGGCGTCAAATATGCTGAAGTGTTTTACACGCATAGAGCATCTAGACTTGCTGGTGAGTGTTAGATACTGTCGAATCAGTTTGTTGCTTACGTCATTAGTGTTAACGTTATTTCGCAATTTTTGTTTTTCGCTGAATGTTAGAAATTTTTTTGTGACTTACAGCTGTACATTTAAAATTAGTTCCACTTTACCATTTAACCCGAAATCCATTCAAATTATAATTTACTTTTATCAATGTCGGTGTTTCTTCAACCATCGAATCTTGTTAGCATTTATGACGTGGTATGATTATTTCATACATTGTGGCGTCACTTTATGTCGAGTAAAAAATCTTTCGAAATTAGAATCGCTCTAGGTATTTCAGTTTTCCGATCCTATCAACTTATTCGCTTCATAAAATATTTTCCCTGAAAATATAACACCATTCCTTATCCACCCACTGATGACGTGCCCTTTATCACCCTAAGATAAGAAACATGATATTGATGAACATTGTCGTCTCCATTTATTTTCTTCCTCCCTGGAGAAAAGCTTCATGAAGAAAATCAAGAACCTAAGCTGACATGAATGCGTCACGCTATTTCACATATTGTCAATCCATTATCCAGTATTTGTAGGTCTAGTCACGGAGCGGTCATTATATTAAATGTAATTATTTTCTATATATTTCTAATAATCATTTATTGCGACAAGCACCTAATTTCAGAAAGTGTTACGATAAGCTTCACGCGAACTAGTTGATAGCTAGTCGATCTCTCGGCGCATGTTAGCTTAGATTGCGTAGGCTAGGAAGCTATAAAATCATCCCCGCATTTGGATACCACTGCTTTCGGATATCGAACCTTGCTATGAAAGTAAAATTTTGATCCTGTAGCCGAGTGATAAATGATGTTTGACTTTCTTAGTTCCGTGATTGTTGAGATTCTATTGTTAGATTATTTTAAAAGCGAAGCTGTGTTCGTAAATTCATTCAAATCGAATTCTTTATATTACATCCTAAAATAGATAATTTAAATTTACTTAATATTTATTAGATGGAATTTAAAGGGACAATAGATGAGTATAATTTCGCACCAAGTGACGTTATCTGTCGTCTCTCGGGCGCATTCGTTCCCGACGATCCTCATCTCAGCAGCGAACCATTATTGATTATGAGGCGACCTAGAATAGCTAGCTGGCTAAGTCTCGCGAATGGCGCGATTAATTTACGAAGGGAATTTTTGTTTTAGAAAAATATTCGGACTCGATATCTCCGCCGATCAATCGTTAATTCGGTACGAAAGGGAGGGCGCTTTTGGGCAAATCACCGAGTTCAATACACTTCTGTGATCACGCGATATGCAAATAAATACAGCGTATAAAAACGAAACAGTTTTTACGATTGAACTCGAACGTTGAATCTGAAATTTCTTATCAGATGACAACAAAAAGTCATTGTCTCGATTTTATAACAACCAACTACGTGAATGTTAAAGAAACAATACCGTTATGTATCGAATACAAGTATTTTTTTTAATTTTCGATGGCTTCGGCGGTAACTTTGTGGAAGTTCATTTTAATATAAAATTTAAAATAACTTTGATTATTCCACGTATTGTGTAACTAACTGTGACACGTGTTTCGCCTCTTTCAGAGGCATCTTCAGACTTACTATCGCAAAGTTTGCTTAAGTAAGTCTGAAGATGCCTCTGAAAGAGGCGAAACACGTGTCACAGTTAGTTACACAATACGTGGAATAATCAAAGTTATTTTAAATTTTATATTAAGTATTTTTTTATTGTTAGATATGTATTTCCATTTCAAAATTCTTCCGCTGGTATTGGTCTTCTTTAGTAAATTGGGTTAATTCTGTCTTATGTTGTGTATATTTAATGACCATTACTAATGGCACACTGTAATAATGTTGGACAGCGAAAATTTTACATGCCATAATGCTATCCATGTATATAATATATAGAGCTGTATATTCCAGTAATGTGTAAAGTAAAATTTCTCGACAGCAGTAACTTTAATTTTTTAATGAAATATACGACCAAGCTGGTATGTATTGTCCCACATAAACTAGATAAATTGACGGAGAACATGAAATGTATCTAGTACTCTATTCTGTTTGCTTTTATTTATAACCCAGTTTATATATAGAAATGACTTCGCCGTTACGGAAATTGTCATCTAGAATTTTAATTATTTGAAACATTTAATGGTTCTCACTTGAAAGTATTTTACTTGGAGTATAATTTGCAAATTCAAAGCCCCTCGCAACCATCCAAAAATTTAATATTTCACCGTGTTATTGACCTACCTATAATTGATAATGATAGCGCCGGTTAGGTGATTGCGAAGACGCGTTTGGTTGAAAACCATCCACATCCCGTGCATTCATATACATAAGATCGACTTGCAAAACTTTCTCATTCAAAATGACGATAGTTATTCTAAGATATCATTCCATTAAGTGTGTGGATCATATACAGATAGACATTTTCAATCGATCATCTGAGTCTGCTTTTTAAAATGTCGCTGAATTAACTTTACATTTTCTTCTCTTAAATATTATACTTAGCCTTACACTCGAGTCATTCCATGTATTACCCATCACCGCCCTGATGAACCAAGCAACCTTGTTGTACCGCATCATTCAGTATCTATTACTCAATGCTGCATTGAACTATCTGTATTTTAGTAACGTATAAATTATCGAGAGGTGTGACTGATTTAACGGAACGAAAGAGAAGGCGTTTGAATATGGATTAAACTGTACGATTCGAAGATTATAGATCCAGTTTCCGTTAGTTTTAAAAATACGCAGCACTGGCCACGTTTCACCTACGCGGCAGTCACGTGTAGAGACTCCAATTCGAGTATCGAGTACTCGATACTCGAGTATACTCGTCTATTTTTATGGTACTCGATACTCGAGTAATTTGAAAAATACTCGAGTAATACTCGTTATTTATAAATAATGATTTTTCCAAGCAGAGGACAACGCATCTTGTTAGAACTATTGAATCCATTGTTAACTTTCAAGTCGACGTCCACAGTATAGATAGAGTTTTTTCTACTGCACGAATAAAAAAACAAAGCTTCGAAACAAAATAAAATTTGAGACGTTTAATTCTCTACTATTTTCGAAATATGTATATGTCTCATAAATTGAAATAAATGTAATGATGCAATTAAACTATCTTATTTATTTATCATCTATTTATATGCACAAATTTGAATTAATAATGTATATTTTGGTACATCTGAAACTACTCGAGTATACTCGAGTACTCGAGTATTTTAGAATTTTACTACTCGATACTCGAGTAGTTAAGATGTCGAGTAATTGGAGTCCCTGGACTCACGTGCCTAGGACGGACAAAATAAAGCGCGACCCCGCCCTTCCTATAATCAATTATTTTTCTTCGGAATGTGTTATCATGGCTGTATTTTGTCGGATTGGGGTAGGTCAAACTCTCTCGCATGCTCGCGTAATAATATTTATTCACGAGTGTGCTCATACCATGCGTGAATTTCCTCAAAGACCTTTACTTAATTTGAACTAGTGTTAAACGAAGCGGATGGAGCCAAATACCCCTAAGAATCATTATTTTAATCTGGCTCTCTAAGAGGTCCAGAATTTTGAATATATTCACGATATAAAATTTCTCAAACCATACAACTTCACCCATCCTCGTCTTATTACACAATGGAGACAATAGTATGACTTTTGTCTATATATAATATATATTATGCATTGTAAAAATTCGATGCCTTTATGTTGACAAACGCACAGTTTTGTTTAATGAATTCTTCGTTTTCGTCATAATACAATTCGTCTATATTTATAATTTTAACTATTTCTTTCAATTTTTTTTTATCGTTACTTTCATTGAAAAAAAAACTGCTGCGATTGACATTCTTGCTTTAATTCAATGGCAATTTGGTGGAAATTCATTTTAATTTTATATTGTTGGATCTTGCTGGCTATCTATATTCACATTTATATCTATCGGCGCGCTGCGGTTTCAACGCTCATATCCCTCTAATAACGAAATTATTGGAACTCACAATTACTGCACCTCTTTTGAAGATTGCATGCAATTATTTATTTTTGTTATTGTGCTGCAATTTTTCGCATCGTAGCAATATTATTATTTAAGTTAATTAGCAAATCCACACTAGGATCGTTTGATTTTATTGCACGCTTGCAGTTTGGACGCGAGGCAATGACTGTACCTACTACTGTGTTGCTACCTGGAATATTCCATTTTTACACGTCGTTCGCTCCACATTTAGAGTTCCGTAAAAATGTACGTCAATTGCATTTTACGATAAGACTACTGCAATGTTTTTTGTTGGGCAACTGATAAAGCAAAATTTCATTGTTCAAAACTGAACTTTTATCGTTGGTGATAATTACTGTTCATATTCGGTGTTTTTTTTTAATATAGCTTTAAAACTCATAACTCGACAGACTGAATGGTTGTAAATATCAGTTAAATTAATATACATTTTCAAACTGTTGTTTGTGTTGGTACAGGTAGTGCTGGGAAAGCGAAGATGTAGAATAGAAACAACCAAAAATCATTAAGGTCGGCAGTCGTTATATGGTTGCCTTAAGTTCGTTTACTGTTTCCGATTTCATACTGTAAGCTATATATTTTATGTATCCCTTATTAAAATCTAGAAACGTGATCTCCCGCCAAGGTAGACCATTACATCAAGGTGGCAGCCCGGTGATGCCCGATATTGTAAGATTCAAAAATCTTCTTGGATACGTGATTCATACTATCATCACTATCAAGATTAATTTTATGAAATTTATATGTTTTGTGTATATTCCGAATAAAATGTTTTCCCGCAAACATCATCGTCATTGCTTGCGTTAATCAAAAATAGTTCGTCTTTAATTATTATTAACATTACACTTTGCACGCGATATGATATATTTTTGGTTAAGTGCCAAATCAACGAATGAAGTCATTTTTATTCTGATGGATGTAGCTTCTTTTTGTAGTTTCCAAATAGAGCTAACGAGATACACTAATATGTATGTGAATTCGTGAATAATTGCTAGCGGTCGCACTGGCAATTCTTTTTGTATTTTCAGTTAATTCTTCTAGCATATTATTTTTTTGGCACATTGCCTTCGGTGACATGATAGTTCATTCAGTATTTTTTATAACTGAGATGTTATTATACGTCTTCAGAACTTTTAAATTGTGCCACCGTAAGCACTATTAAATTTTACTACGTTTTTTCTTTTATGTATTATTAATTATAATGTATATTTTTAGAAAAATATTTAACAATTCCGATATTAATGTTTTGCTCTCGAATTTGTTATAGATTACATCGTATCATTCTATGCAAAGATTGCGAGTAGATAATTAGCAAATTCTTATTGACTTATTTGTCTCATCGGAGAATTGAATACCATTATATCGCACACTTTGAATTGGTTTAAACGTGCAGCACAATTGTTTAGCATAGATAACGTATCTTTAAATTGTACATATTTATATTTTCTGATAATTTATCATTTTTATCTTATATTGTAGCTGTCTATAAAATGCGTTTCAAATCATTAAAATGGTTCAAAATTTTAACTCCAATCAATTAGTAAATATAAAAATAAAAAAAAAATTGGAATTTATGTCACAAATAATTGGTGTATTTTACACATTCGTTTCCTTAAACCCCTGAATATTATCTAGAACCGTGTGGGTGATCGATATTCACCCTATGTATATGCGAAACGTATCATGATGGATTGTTGAGGACATGCTATAGTTATAAACGTTAAAATTGTATCACATATCTTTTTTTAGTTGTGGTGTATCGATTTTATTCTTATATTTTAGTCTTGCGAGTCACTCCTTCGCCATATTATTTATCGCTGAACAGTGCTCTTGACCTATGACCCAACCGAGCTTTGATGGATTCTCGGCCGTTGAATGATGGATCACTTTCAGATTGTTCCGCTGATCACGGCGAAGGAACGTTATTATTTAATCCAACTCATATTTCGAACGCTATGGAGGTAATTTAAATACGTATAATTAATTTAATAATTTTTCATAGTTAGTTGGTCACGAAAGAAATATGCTGGTATTGCGATTATTGTCGTGCCATCAAACTATAAGCTATATGTAGGAGAGACACATCAATATCTCTTAGAAGTGTCACAATATTTAACCAAAAAATGTATTTCATTTTACTTTATTTGTCAACTCACCTTTAATAATATTTTTTTCTGTTAATTGCACGATTTCGGTCATATTCACACAAGAATACACATGTTTTCAATTTTAAAAAAACCACATACAGCAACTCTATCCTATGCTGAAAACGATGCGTATGGTTATCTGACCATCATGCCTTCAACTAAAAACCCGTTTAACTTGGAAGTGATGATCTGAAATGGCATTTTTTGAAATAATGTTAGAATACAAAAAAAATATCTGACAATTCGTTATAAAGACAATACTCTGAAAATATGATTGCCGCGGAAAACGGCACGCTTCGTAACAGTTTATTTGGAAACCCAGCCAGCCAGAAATAACGATTTATGCGACTTTCAGAACGAGTCACGCAAGTTTTCGACGCTGAAATTACTGTTCTTTTTTTCTTCATCCACATAACTAACTGACCGAGTATTCCGCGATCGTTAATACTGAAAGTGAAAATAATTAAATCGCTACAATAAACAAATGACGTGTGTGTGTTACGGCATTTACGAAATGTTCCTTTGTATGGTTTTACCGTTCTGGGAAAATTTCGTTTATTATTTGTGACCGAGAGTAATGTGATAGATAGATTTTAAATAAATCTTCATTATTAGGCATAACATGTCACCAATTGAAATTTTTCTGTACTCGCTGGAAAAGAATATCATATCGACATATATTCTACGTCTGACCTTTTCTCTGTATTAAGCATATGGCTTTTAAAAATAAAACATTAAATAGCAACTGTTCCTTTCACTTATTGGATCGATTATATTCTCAAATAAACATCAATACATTTAGAATTTAATCATATCAACATTCTCAAACAAATCCGCGTCTTTGATATTTAACAGATAAATGACCATCGGTGCTAATACCAGATACATATAAAATTAAAGTTTTTGATTTATCGTAGTTTTGTACTCCGTTATATAAGACTGATAAATGATAACCAGACAAATATATTATCTGTCTCTTGTAAGATCATTTTGTTATGACCTTTTAAAGGCAGGCTAGTTTTCGGATCGACGTCACAACCTTGCCGAACATCCACCCTTTCGTCGGCACCGAAATAGAATATCGATCGCCTTATTATCCGATGCGGTGTAATTGAAAACGCTAACAGAGATGAAGAGCAGAACCGTTTTCCTTTGCTGCGGGACTACTGCAAACTTTATGCGTCACATTTTGATTTGCGATCGAATTGCCGTGCCAAACCGACACCGGCTCGGGCACACTGCCCCTGGTGTGACGGGTTTACCCTCATTTCGAGTGCTCGCTGAAAACTGCTATACTTTTCCATTCGGATACTTATATAGTTAAATCATGAGTTAAACGCATGCGCCAAACATTTCCGCAGACCAATCGTCGCCGCTTACAGTAACCTCTGTGTAAGTCTGAGCTACAGCGATTTCTGATCTGTATTTATATTGTGTATCTTATAGTCACTGGCGGATCCAGGAATTGTCCCAGGGGGTGGCCATTTTAAAAATAAACATGATACATTAAAAAACATATATACACCCATTCCTTTTTTACGCGATTTTTGAACGGGGCACCGCTACTTTTTTTTACACGATTTTTTTTACGGAATAAATGATGACCCTGCGTTCAAAGAAGTGATTACCCCAAGCAAAATCATGTGATATAATTGAGGCCCAAAAATATTCAGGCTAAATATCCATTTACTCATACGATTCCTTAGCCAGGTTTTCATGCGTCGTAATGTGGAAAACCACTTTTCAGCGGAGGCAACGCTGATTGTCAAACTTAGTAAAATTCGTAACAAAACCTCACAATTGCGACATAATTAATAACCCATCACATGTCGTATATATACAGTTGCGGAAAAATAAATCCGCGCACTCTTCATAATTCCATTCCTTTGTAAATATATCCTCGAAATCTTTACCGATTTCAATTTTTTTTTCATTCGATTGTCAAAAAAAACCAGTATCCATATTTAGAAAAACAATCAAGATTTGAAAGCTTCAACAGTACTGAGCCAGACCTAGTCACGTAAGCATCTGGCGAAATTATGGATAGCCGAAAGAAAACGTAATCGAGATTAAAGCCCAAATTGAATCAGTTTTCGAGGGAAAACTTACCAAATATATAAATTTCGCTTAGAGAGTAGACTGTGTAGTAAGTATAGTGTGGATTTTTTAAAAACGCTTCTATCTTCGACTAGTGATTTCACATGATCGATGGGAAATGTCCGTAATAGCCGTAATAGAATCGTGGCACATGTATTTCCCGCTCGGCGCCAAAAAAACAGTTCCCACTGTATAAATGTAAAAATGGAGGTAAAAATGGACGAAGGTGCACAAAAATTGGACTTTGGACGATTGGAGACGAGTCATATACTCTGATGATTTCAAGTTTAGCTCATGAGGACAAGATGCGGTAAGCAGCTAGGCCATCTTAAGGTTGGTGAAAGGTGTCAACCGATTGTTCTTGAAAATATGGCTATTAGTTTTCTTTACAATCGGTACAAACAAAAATAGAAATCGGTTAAGATTTCGAGGAAATATTTGCAAATGAATGGAATTGTGAAGGGTGCGCGGATATCTTTTACCGCAACTGTAGTTGTTAAACTAAAGGCTCGTAAAAAAAGAGAACTACAACATATTTATTTAAATAAAAATCATTTGAAAATTAATGTTATAATATTTTGAATGGAATGAATTCTCCCTGGGGAGGGGCATGCCCCCCCGTGGATCCGCCTATGCTTATAGTGATGACTCATCAAATATGGCTGAATAACTATAATATACTTCACTAACTGGATGCACACGGAATATTTAAATAAAAAGAATCTCGAAAAGGGACGTAACTATCTTAAAATAGCTACACTAGGTTTACTAGCCAGGCTCATTTCGTGACTTCAAAGTTTCCAATCCGAATGTTTCTATTTATGAGAAGTCAAATAGAAATAGAGAATAATGAGTCGCTCAGAATCTAAGGTGTTGGTGATCTAATGCGTCATGCCAAAGAGGCGTAGTCTTGTTTGGTAGTCGATCAATAAAATGGTAAATTTATTATTGACTATAACTTCTTGGGAATTGAACAATTCATACTTATTTTTAACAAAACGTAAGCGATCTACGACTTTCTCTCAGTGAAATGGCGTTGAAATAAAGAATTGAATTCGATTTTTTTTTATTTTAATAAGTTTATTCAACTGTAAGGTTTTCCACTTATTCTATAAATAACGAATTGGGCGATATTTATAGTCAATAACTTGTAGGCTTGTAGGCTGAAAGAAATCAGCGATATCCACTTATATATTCATATTTCTTGTCACAATATTACCATTACAATTCAGTTCACCAAAGAAATTCAGTTTCTTTACACGTAATAATGATTATCTTTCCGTTCCTTGCCGCCACATTTCAAATATGATATCGAACATAACTCCCGTTTTAAAAATATTTTTTTTCGTTATAACTAGAAAGATTATTAACATCATAAATATGATCAAGAGTTTTTTTTACTTTCCATTTTATTCATTACTTTCACCTTACCTTGGTCGGTTAGGTGTTGAAAATGTAATGTATTTTATACGTTTCAGCTATTCAAGGAAGCGCTGTTGTGAATGTTTACATACCTCCCTACCACTGCAATCTTAACCGTTTTTATTATAAATAGAGACGAGTAGGCGTTGTGCTAAAGTGCGAGTAATCAATTAAAAATACAGCAGATCGATTGACTAATGATTACTCTGTTCTTAGTCCACTGCATCCAAATTCCGTACCTCCTTCGCCGAATGTCTTCGCTTGACGGAAACGCGAATCTTTTGTCCTTGAATCCCAGCCTGTTACATAAATAGATTTGCCTCTCATTGTTGTTCGTGAATTATCGCATGTTTGTCCATTTTCGTTCGAAGGCTGTCATCAATTATCGCTGTTATATTCGCGCATTGCTATTCCGTGCATCACTTGTTGCCGTTGCTTCCTCGCTTCCGATACTCGCGCATGCAAATGATGAATGTCACTCGTGTGAAGATTAGGGTTACCAACTCTGATTTTCCGAAGACAACCACGATTCAGACTCCAAATTGTAAATATGGTCATCAAAGAATAGAAACTGCTTCACATACATCAATGATTGCTTTATCAAATTGAACCATCCCTTTTAGATTACCCTTGGTGAGGAATAACAGTGCATGGCAGAAAAAAAATCATCAAAAAAAGTTGTCTATCTAACGTATTTTTCATCCTAAAAACCACTAGTCCTGTCCATGTTCTAGTCTTTCTATCCCCATTCCCTTAAAAAAAGAGATTGTCCAACTAAGTGGCCAGTAGTTCGAATATTCAAGTTATATTGAAATAAAATCGATTATGGTCCATAGTAGGGGTGGACATATATGAACTTCTACTACTGTTGGTGCTATAGTTTCAGACGGCCTAGATTTCTGAACCTTTTCTCAAGTATTTCTATAAGCTTTCTTTCAGCCAGTAAACCAGAAAAACACATGTGAGCCATTTAAAAATGAGATGACACTTTCCTTCCGCATCCTTATATTTATAAAAAATAATTCACGCTGTAAATGCAGTGATCACGAGTCAATAATTATATTGATACGAGAATTCACCATACCTTACAGGTCGTCTTAGCTGGGCGAATCTAGGCGAGACGTTCCGGCGCGGCTTTGAAAGCGGCAGAGTTTTAAAATATCAAACGGTCCTCGCCCATGCAAGTGTCATACGTAGGCGAAGCGGTCCGGTCAGGACGGCATATGTCGCAAGTCGCCTCAAGTGCGCACTCACGGCGCACGCGAATCGCTTGAAAATATGAAACGGTCCAAGCTCACCAGAGCGTTAATTGCGTCTGGCCGAGCGATGGCACATAAGACCTTTGATCAACTACGTTTTAAATTGACTGGATTCGCCTAAATTCTCTTGCCGGTTCGCGTCGCTTACCTAAGACACGGGGTTAGTTATAACCGGCGTCACTGTACGTATACCATCGGCGGGATTTATTTATCGCAATGTAGATGTATCAAGGGTTGAACGCCTGTATTTTGAATAGCTCGATAAGTACACAGTGGAAATGAATTGTTTATTTCCAAGATCGCGATAAATATTGAATTTTTTATACTACTAAAATCTATTATTTTACAAATCGTAGAAAGTGTTGTTTGTTTATAATTTTTCATATTTTCTGTTAATGATGCTTACTTAAATCCATAATTCCATACCCATTTTTTAATATTAAAAAAATGTTACACTCTTCTTGATGTTGTTTTCTTCTACGTTTTGCCGCCTATGTTAAACACAACCTCTTGCAAATACATACATGCAGATTGTGTCCATGTTACCCAGCTCGCATACTAGTTCAGTACCTACAAATAGGCTTTAAACCGTGTACAACGTCACACACCTCGACAGAATTTGCAGACATGCCCGGCGGCCTGAATGCTAAATACATTAAATCATTATGTTTGAATCCAAACGGCCCCACAAGTGAATTAATCAATTTGTTCCCTTTGAAATAGCATTAACCCTGTCGGTGCGCAACTGGCGACGCTGCCAGGTGCGGGCAGGATCAATCTACTCATAGGAGCAATGATGAACGAAGTCCTTTGGTTCAGGTACAGGACTGGCAGTCATAATACAGCTATATCTTTGAATTATGATAATAATACCTACCTTGATTGACTTTGTAGTTTAGGGGTGCCATCAATAAAATATTTCGTTTTATACCTTAATGTGTATTTCGCATTATTTTTAACCTTTTAGGTTCTCCTCATCACCTCACAATTTCATAATTTTCAGAACTTATTTACAATAAAATTTTCTCAGCAATAAAATGCACTTGGGTTGTTCGTACCCCCAGATCATCCCACATATATTATATTTGATGCCTATTCAAATATGATGTAATATTTATAATTCACGAGATATGATTGTAAACTGGAGGGGCTGGATCACATTAATTCATACCCAACATCTCAAATTTTGGAATGACAAATATCTTTCTGAAAGCCAAGCAGAGCTCTTACCGCTAGGCTATAGAAATCGATTACGTGAAATGTCGCTAAAGACGTGATGACGTACATGTATTCATTGTAAGCGAAATCACCATTGCAATTTTATCTACTTGATTAAGAGCGCAATAATTATTTGGCACGAAAGCTCGCTCGCGCTATGCCAATGAAAATATTAGCTAAAAGCGCCGATAAAAACAGTTTTGTTTTCTTAATTGACGAAGTTTGGCCAAATGACTTAGTCATCAGAAAATCAGCGATATTTTGATGGAAATCATAATATGCTGATTTTGCTAAAGTTGTATTTTTTTATCAGTTCACTCGTCCAGTGTTGACTTTTGTAGCACGGACTCATAATGTATTTCACAAATCGGCACGTTTAGTTTTGCACATATAGCATTTTTGAGTAGCTTGGTATAATAATAATCACTATTTTCTTCGAATCCGACTATTTTCGCGTATATTTTGTCAAATGGCCCCGATGTATTGCGTTTGCGATTGCTGTTGTGGGAAGCCACTGCAGTCTTCAGATGTCTATGGAATCGTACGGTGCATTCGAGAAATCGCGCGTGTGCATTTGAGTGAATATTTAATTGACGAAGGGATTGTGTGACATAGTGTGAATGTCAGATCTGTTGCAAGGGCTAACCTGCACCTGTTCACAGTCATGGCAGAGGATGATGACATAATCAATGAAGGTAATGTAATTAAATTTACGGCACCTCATTTGACTTGCTATGCATCATCATACTTCGATACCACGTAGAGTTTATCTGCCATTTTATGACTGGGCTAAATTCGATCATACAATAATGTAACGTTTTTCCGCATATGCAACTAAATCTAAATAACATATCCTGTTGGAAAAGTATTTCTAGTTGAATATTTTCATGTATAGAACATTATCATCACATTTTATAATATAACCCTAATAAAGAGTTTCTCTTTTGTTTCCTTAATTTTTCAATACTTTCTCGATGTGCGATTTGAATAAATTGTTAATTGAATTTTCATTTACACGGTAGAATTCCATTATAATTATGGACATTGTAATGTGTGCAGTCCTACTAGAATTGTCGCATATTGTATATAGCCATTTCGACATAACACCACCGCTGGAACCTGATATGGTTAAATAGTTTTTGTTCGATTGGGTATTAATATATTGTAATAACTGAACAGAGGTGACAGTATATCGCCTGTTCCTTAAACCTCGAGGTATCCCAGTATGCCAATATGATATACATTTTGTAATATATAGCGATTGCTCCTCGTCATCGCAATTACATTCGTCTGTAAATTTATATGAATTTAAATTAATATGTTTTTTTTTTATTAAATACATATAATACCTTTCCATCACGAATTTACAGTTAACACCTTAAAAGTGATAAGAACTTAAATTAAAGCGTTGTATTTTTAAAAACTATCAGAAATATCATCGTAGGGTGCTTTTGTGTACACTTCACCTACGACCTGGGCTTCACCTCTTGACATCTTCAGGCAGTCGAGTGCTTGGATGAACTCGATTCGGTTCGAGTTGGCGACGCAACTTATGGAATCGTTAACAATTTAAACTATTCGAAAAGAAAAATATTCAAAGAAATAAAATGCAACAAAATTTTACACGATTTTAATTACATGCTCATTATTGTATGGCTAAAATTGTTAATATGTATATGAAACAAAAATTGTTTTCGTGAAATTTTGATTTATTGCTGAATTAAATGGCCAGTATGCAGCTTGTTGAAGTCTTTGCAAATAAATTGCAGTGACATCTATGAAACAGAATCTCGATCGCTCAACAGCTGATTGACAAGCAGTTGTCATTTTTAATCTTTTCGCCGCGTATGACCGCTATACATGTCCTAGCTGACATGCCCTCAGCGCGTATGACGTGTATAGCGGTCATGGGCAATGCGCGGAGTTTTGAGCCTCATAAAACCGGTATCTCTAATGTTTTAGGGTTCAAAATCGGTTGAAAATATTACTGAACATATATATATTATCAATACAATCTATTGGCTCAAATATTTTATTTATGGAACCTAATAAACACGCATCTATGCGGCGTGAACATTTCCGCCAATATCGATGGCCGCCATTGTTTTATAGCCGTTCTAGTAAGAAGCGTGCGCCGCTACTCATTTACAAAATATGAATATATTATTTCGCGAAAAACTTAATAATTAATAAATTAAAAATAAATTATAGCCTAATAAATTAGAGATCCTAAGAGAACCTAATTAATTAACTTTGAGCCTCATATAACCGCAATGACTAATGTTTTAGGGTTTGAAATCGGTTGAAAATATTACTTATCTTATATATAATACCGAAACGGCGTATGTATGTATGTGGGTCTGTAATTCCTTTTTGCATTATTGTTGCAAGTTGCAAAATAATAATGTTTATTATTTACGTGAAGGTATTATTTGACATTTCTTTGACAGGAAATTAGATTTTTTCCTTGAATTTAGACATTTTATTTGGGCTAATTTAAGGGGACAATTTTAATTAATATTTATTAATCACTCAATTACAATAACGATTAGCACTACTGACAAAGAGAAGCTTCCATTTCCTCGTAGATCATAAAATAGCCTATTATAAGATCTTATTTGATAATATTTGATGATAATTTAATTAAAACCCTGAAATATTTATATGTCCGGTCCGTGGCGCAGTGGCAATGGCTTTGACTTGCGTGTCGGACCGCCCGGGTATGATTCCCGGTACGAGCGGATTTTTTCAGATGATAAATCTGTTCAAAGGCATGGGTGTTTGTATTGTTGAAAATCCTTTCCCACCTTTCCGATTCCAAAGAGCGACGCATGGTGACAGCGATTAGCTAATCACTAGTCCTGGTATCTTTTCCATCCCTACTCTCTTCGAAAAAGAGAGGTTGAGCAACTGAGTAACAAGCAGTTCTCGTAGAAGAACATATGTTGAGATAAACTCCGTGAGGAGTCCATATGCTCTATGTTGGGAGCGGACATGGTTAAAAAAAATTGTGCATATTTTTTAAATGAGTTGCGCACGGCTCTTACTAGAAAAGTCATACAATAATGGCGGTCATCGATAGTTGGGAGCGGACATGGTTAAAAGAAATAAATATATATTTAATAATTTTGATGGAAGAAATTATGGGGCGATCCCCTTTGTGGAATTGTTCAATTCGAGCCGTGATGAGACTAAAAAACATATTATTTACCTATTTTATTGATTGATAAAATACCTTAGATGTCAATTGATTTATTAATTTACTTCAATGAATATGACAATGTATACGTATGTACTTGCAATAAAACGCTTGTTTGACAGTTTAAATATATTTATTTGAGCTGTCAATGTGCGCTATCGCGTTACTACTAATAATAATTTAATAACAACGCAGGTTGAATGTAAATAAGTGATCGAGTGCAGGTGAACTTGAATACGTTCCGAGAATTATATTATACGCACGGCTACGGCATCGGCGCAGTGTTCTGGTTTGCGATCGGCGTTATCTACAAAATGGCGGCGTTACCCCGGAATCGTATGAAGAATGATTATTGTTGAATTAAACAGAAAATACAAGAAATATATTGTATTTCATTATTAAAAAAATTACTTTAGGTACCAATTAACATATTTGACTTTTTGAAAAAATTTTATAATCTATATTTAAAGTCGAAAACGCGATTAACAAATCTGCAAAAAAGCTGCCGCGTACAGGGCATGTTCTCCATATTTTCTGGCGCGGTGAAAAGGTTAATCATCGCTTTTTGCTTGTAACAATTTATTGTTTTTTTTTCGTAGTTCAATATAATAATTAAAAGGCTAGCGAAAGATTATTAATTTTAATAGATGCTTAAAAAAAATGGTAAAATTTTACTTTCTTCTTTTTCCTTTTTGCAATTTTTTTTATATTGTATTTGAACAGAAACACATGAGTTGAATCGAACAGATCCAATGCGTGCATTTTGTTTTTATTAATTTTGATAATTTATTACACAGAACATAGATGTCGCTGCATTTCTGATAATAAAATTTATATATGCTTATTTTTTGTATAATTCTCTAATATATTTTACTTTACTATAAACTAATATCTATTATCGCAAGTAAATAACTATATTTCATTTTAAATATAGTTTCTGGCGGGTATAATTTATTTCAATTAATTGAGATGAAATCGATGCTCACTAAATATACGTTAATTGTTCACCTATTACAATAAAATTATACATAAAGTATGTAAGTATCTCTTCCAACGCCGATGTAATAAAATATTAAGTTTTTTGAAAGGTAAAAGAGTAAAACTTTCACTTATATCTTAAACTTTTAATGACTATAATTCAATTTCGTAACGAGTGAAAATATTCTGAATTTGTTTATTCTATATTTTAACATATTTTTCTTATTTACGCGATATAACGTCAACCTTTCCAAAGTCGACGCACACAAAACGTTAGTTGATCTTCGCACAAATTGAAAATTCCATCATCAAAAGTTTAAAACACGAACTGCGGTAATTGAAAAAAAAACACTGGTCAGATACAGACGACACTAACTACTAGAACTGACGAATTTGCCGATGGTCCGTCGGTCGACGAGGTTATCTCGCTCGGTGAAATATGCGATTCGGGCTATCGATCCTTCGCCCATTATTGCGCCCTCTGCCCTGCCTCGAGCATATCGCGGCACGTGCGTGTACAGCGGTCCCGCCCGCAATCTGGTCCACCGCACTTTACTTCATTGTCAGACTTTTATGAGGATTTTATCGAGCAATCACTTTTTTTTTGTCACGCGCTAAATCGGTCAATGTGTGAAGTAAAGCTTGCCTAAAGCCAAGTATAATTTTGCCTTATAAAGCTTTATTTTTTTTTCTTGATCGATTTATCTCATGACGAACAAAAACAACTGATGGAAAATATATTAAGTGATAAACAGAGATTTAAATATAAAATTGAATAATATAATGTTCTTGTCATTTATGTTTATTGAATGAGTATTGTTTTTGTTATTGTCATTGTTAACATCCAACTATGCATGTTAAATATATAATGGAAAAATCGAAAAGTAACGTCGAACCCATTTTTGCAGAATTTCATATTGATGTGATAAGCTTTAAATCACGCGTATAATCATAAACCCCGCATCCTTATTTCAGATTCTGTTAACTGCGGTGTTTATTGGTAAAATTCAAATTTACGTTCACGCTGAGCCAGCAGCCGCGTTTCGTGTAACATAACGGATGCTATGTAATGAAAGTTTCCCGCAATTTTATTTTTAATCTCGCCGTTTTTTTTAAATATATTATACGATTTAGGTTTCACAAAATTTGTGGATTTAATCTGCTTTTAAAATACGGCGATTTCTTCAGTGAAATATTTTAACATTGTTGGCTTAAATGGAAAATCGTGATTTGCGAAAACAATCACACAATTCTTCTCGCATCGATACTCGAGTCGGCTGATAGTATTTCCGAAACCCATAGTCCCTGTTGCTGTCATGATTTGATCAGTCCAGTGTCCCGGGGCTCTTCCTGGTTTCACGGTCACTCACGAGTGTAATACTCGCTTTAGTTAATTTTCCATATATAATATATAACAAAATATATTTATTAGACTTACATATAGATGATTTTAAAAAACGTTCGCTCTATTTTCTTAAATCATGTAAAAGTGAATCGAGTGTATTGATTTTTCAATTGGAAAACAACATTTTTGGTGCCTCTTTTTATTTTCAAGATTATCTTGAGTGATTTGGAATTACAAAAAAGTATGCGCAGCTCTATTTAAATACATAATTTATTTACTATCTCATATCCGGATACTTATTTTTTTAATAATAAATATAATACAATACAAGGACTTTTCTTCTAACCGTTTAAATTGATAACGATGAATAATGATTGAAGCATCATGGCAGGTATCTAAAATCGTTTTATTATTCAAAAAATGTAACGAGAACTCGGCAAGTGCGTCAAATTTATTCCATCAAATTACTACACTCGGAAATCAACATAATTTATCAGCCGGTGACCGTTCGTCGCCGGCTCGTTATTGGTTGGCCGTTTTATCAGTCCAGACATTATTCTTGTCTCATTCCACCGCAGATAACGAACATCTACTATCATTTGATTACACATTACGCTATCTTCAATTATTTCAACGGCGGCGTAGTTTCGTACGACTTCTATGGTAGTAACAGTCTTTAGTGGAAAGATGTTTTATTGATAAAAAATAAAACACTTATTGTAACAGTGTTATTCTAATATTTAAATGATTCGCCACTTTCATGGACTGCCGTTAATACTTTAAATTTAACCAGGGCTTAATACACACAATTATTTGAACATGATAAAATATCTTCGTTTTGAATATCTTTTGCAATACTAACCGTGTTACAGAAAATTTGATTTATTATTTCGCAAAAATGTCATGCAGTGTCTCTTGTTCCGTGTATCAGACAATCAGACGACGGGCAAATTCCCTCACGCACGTTCATCAAAACCCAGATTGAACGAGTTGTGTGTGGTGATTGAATTTTTCTACGATACTTAGAAAATGTTCAATTAATAAATGATGATATTGTTACGGGTGTTTCATATGCAGTGCCAACAATTATAATTTAGGCATGTCTACTTTTTGTTTACTTATACAAATCTTTACAATGTCACACATACTAACATATACTTATGTATGTATCAGGCTTGTAAGCTAGTGGGTATTTTTTTGTCACTGCAATTATTCGGCTAAACCGGTTATTGATATTGGCCTAAACGCGGAGCTCTCGATTATAAAACGGTTTGAAAATCACAACAAAAAATAATCATTCCAAACGCAGATCGTTCGCACACTCGTTTCGTCTACGATAAAGAGACGGCGTTTTCTACAAACCGCTGATAAACAATGATATGTGGCGAGCCGGGCATCGAGCGCGGGGTTATCGCTGGCCGATGACGGCGTCCGCTGACAAATCGGCCGACAGTACGCTTCGCACGCCGCTTCCCGAAGCCGGAGCCGCCTCCTTGTCTTGTTCGATTAGTGAAGTTAACACCGCGCCCGTTCCAATCATATCTATTAGCATCGCGATACAATCTTCATCGTTGAGGTTAAGATCACCTTAGAATGTTTCAAATATCGTATACCCACGTCTCAGTCAGAAGTGTTCTATTCTTAACCTAATTGTATACGGAAGTTGAATGTGTTTACAATACGTACGCGAGTGTTTTTTTTTTTTTAATCATTTCGGACAAACATTTTGTATTCGGTCGAGCCCGTCCGAACATTTTTGTTTATTGTTACTGTTTTTATTATTTATCGTGTCGAAAACCAAATGTATCCCAATGTTCCGGTAGCATCTCATTTTATCAGCGATGTCATTCTGCGGCATGTGCCTTAAAATTGATCCATCGCTGTGCTGGTTCCTGTTGTCGGAGCACATCATCCACGTCTTTCTGGTGACGGTACCCCGCTACAGGCGATCTTTACGATTCGCTAGGATCCGATTCTTGGCCGCACGCCGTGGTATGTCTCAGAGCACCTTTACTGATACGTTGTATATTAATCAGCATATTTTTAAGCAGCCGTCCTGGTAAGATACTGCTTCACACAATATAAATGTTTTAACGAATAAACTTGGCACCGTTTGACGGTTGTGTTTGTGTTACTGGGCCGGCACCTGTTGGCCTTTCTAATGTAAAAAATCCGACTTCCTCTTCGCAGTGTATCATCATACTTGATTAATTATTAATTTCCATAAACGAAAAATTAATTCGGTTTGGAACCCTCTAAAGATGCATCGACTATATTACTTTATTGTTTCCAACAACATTGAAATTTAGAACTGCGGATTTCTTTGACCACATGTTCCTATTTATCGCTTCATTTGTGTCTTAACTATAATAATTAGCTGTTATGTGAGGCGAGTGTGAGCTCGGGTGAAGAGTAGTGGGCGGAAGTTTCATGTTCAATTCATGGAATTGAATACGTCATTTACAACCGAAACGACTTACTATGTCTAGCATCATACTGATTATTATCGTTCGATTCAATGATAAGGCAAATAAAACGCACGTTATAAACAATATTTGTCATGTACTACTTCCACATATATTTTGTAATTACCGGATTCGCTCATCGTGAGTATTTTCAACAGTAATATTTAAATATAATGCATGTGTAAGAAGCTATATAATGCCGTCCCACCAAGAATTGACAATTGGCACTTATAAATGAAAAAAAGATATTTTAAGCAGATGTAGTTTGTTTAGAATATTATTATAATTCCACGTAACCATGCCTACTAGATTATTACTAACATCATCATAGGTTGCAAATCAATTTGAGACTAGCAAGTGTATACGGCAAGAGCAAGTAAAAACAATACATCTTCATCAACAAATGAAACTTTCCACCATATTTTAAAATAACACACTGTTTACATAGTACCTTTATAATAGATCGATTGCATTTTTCTGTCAGAAGGCATATACAACATTTAGTCAATGGTTATCAAATTAATTTACTTATTATGAGCATATGAAAGTAGCGCATACCAAGTATTGCCAATACAACTGCCTAATAGTAATAACATATCGAATGGAATTAGCAAATAATATTCAAATAAACACATAATTGGTGATTATATATGGTTATTAAAATGTTATGAGCCTTATTCTGATTTTTTAGTAATACTTAGCTGAAATTGAGTTGAATGACTTATGCAGGATGGGGTACTTATACATTATAATTGATGAGGACACTTTAAGGCTTAATTAGTAAAATAGAAAGCGGTTAATGATTTATATTTCGTACAACAGCGCTTTTGAACATTTTTTTTCATGAAATTCATATATTCATGAATAGCAGATTATTGAAATGGAATCGAGTAGGGCTAATTATGTTAATTTTTATTCCTGCCTAAATAAAATACAGGTAATATAAAAATTAGTGAAGTAATTTTATATTTTTTTCTTGAAATTTTCTCTTCCTCTCTTTTTTTATTAGCAGAAAAGTCCTCAGAAATTCGTTATCTGTGAAATGATAAAAAAAAAATTTAACCATCCTCGCATCGGCAAAAAATATAAATAGAAAAACTCCGAATCATTAAACATAGTTTATGGCGAAACATTTCCTCGTTTTTCATATTTTCGTGCCGCCGTGGCTTACCAGCCTTTACCTTTTATGCCTCGGAAGTTTGTTTTACAGACGACGTAGCTTACAAGATACAAGTGAAAAATTCGTATCCTATAGTGCTGTATTTGATGTCAACTTTTTCTTATATTTCATTTAATTTATCACGACAATAAATAGTATTTCATATGTTTATGAGCATTGATATGTACATCACCTCTCACTTATATGTGCATCAAGTACCCTAAAATAATTTCGAAACATCGAAGTAAACGGGTTACACACGGAGTAAACATTGTCTAAATCAGTGATAGCCAAACGGTCGCTCGCGAGCTACCGGTAGCTCTCGTAATATATTTTACCATATTTATAAATTTGCTATGATCAAATTTTATCAACCGCTTGGGTGCAAAAACATCAGTCTTGAAAAATTTTAAACAAATTCAGTAATATCAACTTTTAAAAAATTTATATTTAAAGAAGTGTGGCATATTATTTATTATATTTATCTTTTGAACACTATATATAGTGGAACTACAAATTCTGGATTGAATTTAACAACATTAAAATAGGTTTAGAGTTTTGTTTCTCCAAAATGCATTTTTGGTACAATGCTAACTTTGCTTCCAAAGCTCTGATGTATCATGTATAAATAGCTCATCAGACAATTCCAATTTCGGAAAGTAGTTCACATCTTAATAGAGTTTGGAGACCACTGGTCTTAATGAATTAATATGATAAATTAAAATAATAGCATTTGAATTTATTGAGATCAGAACCAGTTTCGCTTAAAACAAGCATTATCAACTAGCATTGACAGTGAACACTATTCCTCTTTTTATTGTAATGTGATTTTATCTGGCACATTTAAATATTTTGATGAATTAACCTTATGCTTAATTTTATTTGGCGACTTATAAAGAATGCAAAGCGATATTATATATTTATTTTTTGTTCTCTATTGTAACTTGTGGGCTTAGAAAGGGTATTTTTTTTTAAATGACATCGTCAATAATTACCAATAAAATAACGCATATCTCTAGTAATGATAGTTGACGATGCAGCTTATATCACTATTACATCCTGTAAACTGAAAGTACGTAGCATGGGTTGGACTCGAAAAAGGTTTCTTGTATGAATTTTTCATGAAAACCATGAAATATTACGGTGAACCGTTCAGACGCCACGGCGTGCAGGCACGCAAACTCGATTACGAGCTTATTAATGAATAAATTAAATATTTTTAAATGCAATATTATGCAGACACCTTTTGGAGGCAATGTGATTGTTAGAATACCCATATGTTGAACGGTTTTCTTTTAATTTGAAGTTGGGCTAACAGATGTCACTAAGGATTGCACCTCATTGTCGCAATGATCGCTCGATTGATAGAGCGCATCGGAGTGAGAAGAGAATAGCTAAATATCAGTAAGTGCGAGTAGACAACACATATATAGAAACTCTTAGGAGCGTGTCAAATTTCTGCATGACTTTACCTATCACCCATGTGTTGATCAGAAACACATGTTTTTTTGTATGCAATAGGGTTATTAGCTCTTTCTAAATTAGGCGATTAATCATCGTGTAATTGGTTAACCGCCCGAAATTGACAGGAAACCGGTGGACCCGGGGCACCCGCTTGTTTTCACGCCTTCTAATGCCGTGAAATCCGTCATTTTTTTAACTCAATTCTAATGAAAATCGTCAGCGGCGCTCCCGCTATAGGAATACGACAACTGTCAGAATTACGTACAAATTCATAGACAACGTAAGCAAAATGTGTCAAAGTCGCTGCGAAGTCCGACCCGTCGATTTTGTTCCTTATTTCGGCCCCAAAGTCGCGATTCTGAACGGATTTCGCCGATTTTTTGCGCGAAGGTGCCTCGGAGGCCAAGGAACCCGCCTACACCTTTTACGGCGCTCAAATCCACCTATTCATAACAAAAAACGCAAATCAGTGGGGACTCTCCGGCAAAACCGACCGAATTGATGAAATAGAATAAATCTAATTTATTCATATATTACATTATTTTTTGTGGCAGCCCTAGATGCAATTTGTGCTACCTGTATAATTTGTTAGTATAGAAAATATAACTTGATATAAAAAAAATATATATATTTTATATTTTTATTTATAATATTTATTGTTTTTGGCAGCCCTAGAGCCATTTTTTAAATCTTGTACTTTTGATATATGTTTTTCACTTTTCTATGAAAATCAATAATAACTTGAGTATAAAATTATTTTCCGGGTATGTTACGTGGCATTTTCATGGAAAAATCGATGATTAAAAATGGTGGCGTACAGCAAAAATCCATGGAATTGACTTGGCGTTTAAAGGGTTAAACTGTAATGGACTGGAAGTGAGTACCCGTTGTATATATTTCATTTTGTGTAGATTTAAAGCCCCTCTTTATCGCTGACGAAAACCGCATTTTTTAAACATATGTCCTTCGTGCTTTATCGTTGACCATTAGCAAATGACTGAATGTTAACTTTTTCGTTTACATTAGATACGCCACTGAGATAAACCGCCCCGACCTTTTCCCTTTAACGGCTTACTGCGGCATTAAATCATTGCCGAGCGCATTGTCCTTTTCGTTAGGCAAATATATTTTAAATATTAACGCCAACTTTGTATTTTTCACATTATCCGCCGTCGCTTTGTTCCAGCACAGACTTCATTATTTAATGATTAGTGCACTGGCTTAGCCGACTGTCACACAACTTATTTACTCGACCAACCTCACTTCTCATTAGTATAATACTACAGTAATAGCGAAGGTCCATTACATAAAAAGTATTGAGAATTTTATAAGATGACTTAGAAATATAATTATATGTTTGTTAAACTATTAATTCCTCAAAAATACTGAACGAGAGGTCAAATTTATTCAGCTTAGATTCGGCGCCCCGATAAGGTCAGTCTTCTTAAAGGCGAATCTCTCGTAGACAGTGACCTCGCTGATTGGATGGACTTGCATCAAAAAGTTATAAATTCCATGGATGTGTTCACAGCTTAATTAATTAACAACCTTAACAGTTAGTATGTATCATCTCAAAGCCTATTGACATCTTAAACCCTCACTGGTTGGTACAGTAGATGAATTCAGTGCAGTTGCTATCATTTCTCCATTCGTTCCTGTCTACCTAAGTCATATAACATCGCAAGCATCATTTTATGTTATTTACATTAAATATAAACTTTAATGTTCATATTTATTAACATACATTTTTGTCTTTTTACCTCATTCAATATCTCAATTGTGTAAAAAACATATTGGAACCACCACAGCTTTGGTTTTATGTTATCTAGGATTTGTTCAAGAGTATCTAGGTTTATCAGATCATATCGTCAACTGTCTTTTTCCTTATTGACGGAGTAATAATTTTTCTGGCAATGGTGGGCAATACCTAATATCGATATATTTACTCATTATGATAAAAAAAATATTGTATCCTTATTCGTTGTGATGTCATGTTTGGCTTACAATAAACATATTGCATCATTGTAATTTTTATTCCATTTTTTTTCACAATTTCATATGTATCGAAAACTGAGTAAATTAACTACTGTTATTTTCAAAGGGTTCTTGATGGCTATGCACTCAAAGGATGGTTGTTCAAAAGTGAATAAAAAATAATCGTGATAGTTTTTCTTCCAGTGTCACTATGATGATGATTGATCATCAAGTGCACATCGGTAATTACGCCATAGATAATAATGTGTTTTACTCGCAAGTGCTGGCAAATATTATTATGGTATATGTATTAACCGGTTCGCCTTGGTGCTTACCATTGAGATTAAAAATGAGGTTCGACTCGCTCACGGCAAACGGATCACCTGTGTGCATATCTACAATCCATTAGATACATAGCACTTAGTTAACCTTACCTCAGTACATATATGGCTTATGATAACAATTAAGTGCCTACATGTGATAGGTATTTCAATAATAATATAATTCATATTAAATTCTAATAAATATGAGTGGAAGAAAAGTTGTGTTTAAATTACAGTCATTTTCATAATAATCGTGTACGAAATTAATTAATACATTATTGATGGTATGTTCATAATATGACGATGGAGTCGTTTGTTGGATTGACTCATTTAGAAAATTGTGGACTGCGGATTGGCGCAATGAAATGAACGCGCTCGTCTCGCAAGAACGTTGACGGAGAAGGCTGATTTTATCATCACAATGTGCAATGTTATAATCGCCCACGCGCCCCTTATATAAAATCTACCACAAAGAGGCGTTTACGTGTAATGAAAAAATAAATTCATTGATACCACGGAAAGGTAACGAAATATAATGTAGTGTGACAACACGACACTTTATTTACATGTACACAAGAAACACACAAGAAAAAAAATACGCAATGAAGCAGTAATGAAAACGAATAGTGGTTTAGTCCTAAGTAAACATAATAATCATAGTGTATTTTTATTAGAACCCGTTTACAATCCACCCGAAAACATTTGTTTTTTTTTATCCATTTCAAAGATGCCTCTAAAAGAAATGAATCACAAAGACTGGAGTAACATATTAATTAGATTTTAGTGCTTCCTGTAAAAATATATAATAGCAGATATAGTGGCGATGATTTTTTTGTACAATAAAAAATGAATGCCTGGCATATTAACCCACGTCTCCCGCTATGAATTACATCAAAAGAAAGGTGAGCTTATATCGAAAGCAACGGAGCAGCACTTTCTGCAGGTAGGTGTTCAATATTTTCCATGGATCTCAAGGGTGTCTGGCAGTCAATGGCAACTGCTGTTACATTGCGTGCACATGTACTGTTGGAATATTTTGTAATACTTTCCTTCAGCAAAATAAAATAATAAAATTGAAATTACGTACGTTGCATCTTCACCGTACTAGTAAATTGTGTACCAACCTCTTATTTATATCAAGCCGATCAAAATAAATACGTCGTGTCATTATCGCATCTCGCAAATATTTGTTTCGACTTCTCGCGAAGGCGACGTTCGGCCGCTTTTCTGGTATTACAAAAAAAAATGTTGCCCTCGCTCAATACAGTGTTCTCAAATGCGAGACTGGTGGCCCTTCGCGGTGGGTGTCGCCGAATAGACATATCGTATTCGTTTCGACTAGTATTCATAATCGTATTTATTGAAGTAATCCAATTATCGCACGCCGTCCGTCAAATGTTAGGCAGTTATCTGATTTCATAAATCATCCATACTTATGACGACTACATCGCACACGATAACATATTATGTTAGTGCACATTCAAACACACGGGGCTGCCAATTGAAATTACGTGAAAATTTAATGTGATCGGATGGTTAAAACATCTTCACACATATTCAAAAATAACATATCGACCTCGTGATTAACAAAATATTCAATTATGTATATTCCTTTTTTAAATATAATATGGATAGCTAACTATTGTAGAGCAGTTTAGGTAATTTAAAATCTCTTTACGAAACCTTTATTATTCCCGTGGATTTCTTTCATTGTGCCCTAATGATTTATTTAAGTAATTAGTGAATGAATAAATTTGGCAATTTGAACACTAGCCCAACATAATATGCTACCAACGACATAATTAAACGACTTATAATAAACAATTGTGGTATTTATCAGAGCTGACTCACTTCCACGTGATATTTGTTCACATCCGAAGCAACGTGGTTGAACAATATCGTTTCGTTTAATAAATCCCTGAATAACTTCGGCGCATTTGAAAGTTAATAATTCTAGTAAAATTCATAAAAATGTTCTGATTTTTTAAATCTGTGTAAAAAATTATTCGGCTTATGAAGCCCTGCCGAAATCATCCCGTCCAGGCGTGCACCGCTATTGGGTATACCATTTAGCAGTCACATTGCGATTTAGCGTCAATCAGCCGTGTGTGTGGTGGTGCGGGTACGGCGCCGCGACGCAGCGATTTGACGCCCCCGGCTGGGATCCTCAAACATGACTGATGATGATAAGCACGACCGCTTCTATTCCGCGATTCAGTGGAAATCCGGACGACATGTCGCGAGAACGCATCTCCGCGGCGTGAAGTACTCGCTCGATATCATCGACCGTATCGATTGAATCGTTCGAACAGTAATTGCCATCGCTAGTTTTTCATAGTCAAAGAAACTCCATTGTTGTTGTTTAGTGATATAATTACACCTACAGTTTTTTTATGTGTTGTGGTTTCTTCGAAATAAGTTTTATATCACGCTCGTAAACCGAGTTTACCTATTTGAAATCGTGCAAAAATTATCATTATTCATTTTAATATTTTTAGAAACAATGAAAATATTACATGAATATTTTTATTAACAGTAATGGGCATTGTAAAAATTTATAACTTTCTTTGAAACCCTTTTATTACCATATCATGATAACTTTGTGTATTTAGCCATAAATAATATAATATTTATGAATATCCTTTTATATAGCAATCGTTATTAGTGAGATTGATTTTATGAGTAAGAATTGATATCGAATAAATCTAGAAAAAAACATTTATTTTGTATGTTTATTTTATTGTACATTCAATGTGTATTTTCATATTGGAATTCGGTTATTTTCAAAATAGATGTCGTAAAATTGGACAGCCACTTCATTGAAGTTATTCTTGTCAACCTAAAATTCGCCACACAGGTGTACCGTGTGCTCAAAGCTCTCGTGTTTATGTTTTGACTGTCTGAATATTTATTTTATATATCCCCCTGTGATATTCACGACCCATTCATTCATTTATGTATAAATTACACAGAGAAATCATCGCACAAACTACAAAAAGTTTGTTTTTCAACGGCAAAGGTATAATAACGTCACAGTGTCGCTGTGAGACGCTGACAGGAATATTAATGAAGATAGTGGCGGTGATCTTTCGTGCTTATTAAATTATTCTTCTTGCCACTGACGCGGTGCTATTAGTAACAATATTGTAATATTTTCAACGTGAAACTTACATTTTGAAAAAAAATCAAAAATTCTGCTTCGAAATGATAGTAATAGTGAATCATTTTTTCAATAATATGAATAAATTAGTTATTTCCAGATATAGTAGTGTGTGCTGAAAATGATCGTTATGTAATATGATTGGTACGGAAACATGAAGCCATCATTAGTTTGATTAGTTTCTTCATTAGTACCAAATTGTGTAACCCTCACCGATATAGTTCAATCTATTAGATTATTAGATGTACATATATAAAACTAAATTAAAGTTCTGACGAGCACACTCGGTAGCGGGTAGATGGTGGAAATTTACTTAACTTTTTTTTAAATGTTATTCATACAAAAAATGTTTAGAATTAACTCACCTACTCAACGATTTACCGGTGGTCTCAATATTTAATTTAAATTTTGAGACGATTGCAGTAGATTACCTTACGTTGCATATATGTACATTTATGGTATGCGTTACAATTCTTATTAAGCCTTCGTGTTCATTTCAATGCCTTAATGCTCTGCACTTATAAAGGCCGATTTGTAATTATTTAATATTTTATAAGAGACATCTTCGATGTAATCGAGTTGTACTGCGCAGGTTCTTTATCTCTTATCTATGCTCAATTACTTTCAAACGGAAAACGTCGCTTTGTGTTAAATAAACTATTCTTTATTCCTGCAATATAACATAATTAAAGTAATTGTTTTAATAACGAGTAACTGTATGTTATAATTATTAATATTTACGGCGGTGCTATTATTTCTCCAATTGGTCTTATTAGAATCGGGTTGATAATCCGTTACTAAGAAATTTATTATTCTAAATTGGTATTCTTGTACATGTGAACATCATTATAATGATTTGTATACCTGCGGACGTTCAGATGTACAAAAGTATACTTTCTGTGACAGTCAATTATTGTCGAGCCGGGCTTAATTTTCTGAATCACAATTATGTACCATCGGCCGTTCAACGTACGTGATATTTAATACGACTCCGGCAATTAATAGCATATATTCGGTCGAAACTTTGCATGATTCTCAATAAGTGATGATTATTACCGAATAAATTTTCCTCAATTGTTAGAATTATTGGATTGGACATCAATTTTGTCGAATCCGTGTAGGTATTTTACCGGATGCAATTTGATATTCAACCACAGCGGTTTGTATTTATGCCGCGATGCGTTCGTTGAATGACAGTTTAGTGTATTTTAATTCGTCGAACTTGTAGCAGTGAAATCATATCCTCGACATTTAAAGTGTCTCTAAGCCTGCAAAAAAATATCCGCACAGTAGCCTTTGTGGTTATATTTTACGCTGTATGCAGTATCATGTGATTTAAATGAAGCTTACACGACGTTTAGCTTAATAAAAACGTAAAGTTTGCCCTCTAAATTTTGTTACACCAGCACGTATTTTTCCACTTAATGAAGATGCTTCGTTTTTCATCTACTGGATTGTCTCATTTCGTAATTACAGTGTTCTGTCTAATATCACGTAGCAGTTCCTCCCAATCGCTTATATCAATAAATATTAAATTATCGATACTTACTGTAAATAACACGACTTAGAAAAAATAAAGTACTATCTTAACATACGTATATAAATATAATACGTATTTGATACTCACGTTGAATACAAAATATTTGAATTGAGTCGTCAAGTATTAAAGGCATAACATAACTAGTCTGCCATTAATGTAATGTAGAACGTTCTGTGATTATTACAAATGCGTCAAAATCCTTTATTTCGTTTTAGTATTTATTTATGATAAAAACTACAACACTGGAGCTGTTCCAAATTTGACTAAGACAGTTGGTGTATTGAAATATTCAGTGTTTATCAATATTATATTTCAGTTAGACTGCAATGATAAAAATCAAAGTTTCTTCGGTTGATAATTTATGACCTACGTGTGTGAAATTACACGTGTATGTTCCACATCGTCATTAGGTTGCAGTGCTGTGTATAAACTAAGTGCAGTTAATTAAAAGTTGGACTGCCAGAGTTCAGGTTGTGGGGGGCGGTGGGATGGTCCTGGCGGCCGCCCAGGGGTACTACGCCACGGGGCAGCGACCGAGACACGGCCCTGCCCTAGCGAGATTATGTCGCAGAATCAAACGTGCCATATGTGAGTTCATTGATAGTTGTGAAGGTGATCAAAAGCAAGGAAGATCTAATTTCCTTTGTTAAAAAATACTCAACTGCTGAACACAAGCCAGGTTCTTCTGTTGTAATTGTTATACATTTAAATCTTACAGAGTGGATTATACATGTTTATATTTATATAAAATATTATTTTTATAAACTGATATACACTGATAATAATATACACTGAACCTACTCTATTGATTTAAACGAAGTTTATTATTTTAAGAACTATTTCTTCTTCTTGTTTCTGTTTTTTTTTATTTAAGCAATGGAAGTATTGTAAAAAACGTTTGTCAACTAATAAATAAATCCTTCACTGTGTTTGTATTTTCAGACTAGCCAAATTGTATCATGTGATTACAATTACGTGTAGTATGATTATTTTATCAATTAACACCAATCGAGGGAATGCTTTTTTAAACCCGTGGTTTTTTTTTCTGTTAACCATTTTTGTCAATCAATATTGCATGCGATCGCATCGTTTGATCCGTCACGACTTCGTTCTCCGAGATGACCGCAGCTTAAAATGTAATATTTCGTTCGTTAGTAAAGACTTCTTCTTAGCACCTTTTATTTCGTCGTTTTTTTTTCTTTCCGCACGTACATATTTCTAAATGTGTATGCAAATACGCATTGTACTAATGTTACGAAACTTCAATATGGACACTAAACACCACGAGGGCAATGCCCCGAAACACGTGAAACCTATACATCGGTTTATTGCAAAGTCGTTTTAGGAGTTAACAAATTTTGTACTTTTCCACCTCGTTAGTCTTTCTCCAAAGACACCTTAATGTGCATGCAACAAGTTACCATAATATAATACCGGTATCATCCGCAATGGTGGCAGATCTCAACCGGCTCGGTTATTTTTAACCCGCTAATGATATTTTCTTACATTAGTGAGTTACCGTGGTCACCTGATCTCACCGACAATAATGAGGTACTAATGCGATACCGTGCATTAGTGTTTATTAGAACCCATTACCGAGACACGTATGGTTTTCTTACGTTATCGAATTAATAATTGCGGAAATTTTCGTTGTATACATACTTGAATCATTATGGTTATTGATTGGGTGTTTCCAACCAAGTGTTATTCCAAATTTATTTTACTACATGAAATCAACAACGCTTAAAGTCTTGTTGCGGTTTATTTTTGAGGAATATTACTTTTTGGTTTTTTCATTCGAAACATCGCCGTTCAAGATAGCGTAGTGAACAGTGATGTGTGTTGTAGCTCAATAAACAAAACAAAAGTACATATATGATTATGCACCGATCGTGTTACTACTGGCACCTCAAAAATGATCTTTCATCTGAGGATAGGCTTAGCTTTAGAAAACATTGCTATTTTTACAGCATTGCTAGTTGACGGGTTGCTTCATGTCATTTAACTATCGGAACTTATGATATATTTCAAAAGCATTGCGACTTCTGAATTCACTCCTGATAGATGTGGACATTTTTACTAACCCGCGGATGTGCCATTGCTCTTACTTTAACTATGCATCTATTTGCATTATGTATGCGCTATAATATGTTGTATTGTTTTCACCGTCTTGGCAGTTTTCTTTTCTTTTAATACTAATACTTTGCCCGTTATCTATAAATAAATCAGTTCGCAATTTATTATTCAATATGTATTTTAACCGACGAGGGCTTAAGCTCAATATTATGTTGGGTTTAGAGATTTATATATGAATTGTAAATAGAAATTGCTTATAAATTTTCAATCATATTTTCTCTGCTCGCGCTGAAGAAAACCCATACCCTCAGATGGCGTGAAATTACCTCGACGACAAGCAGCGACCGGGCCGCCGCACTTTTCAAAATTAGCAGCCTGTTTATCGAATAAAATAACGTGACATAATACCGGGGTCGATTTTCCACCTCAGCAGTGCCGAATCGGGCGGCGCTTATTTTTTCACCCTCTGCTTACCATTTATTGCGATGTTTTTAATGCGCCGTTTTATGAATTTTCGAATCACTTACCGTGTTATGTGTACATAAGACGACGCCTTTGTATTGATCCTTTCCCTTGATGGTACTGTAAGCGCGTATGGTATGACGAAGAAGAGAAATCTGCCGTGTTTATTTAGTATTTTATGCCTTCTTTAAAAGCTTTCTCGTTCGTTTTTCAACATATTGTGTTACTAGATTCCTTGTCCCCACAAGGGTGTCTCCCCAGTATGCGCACATCGACAATTTAATGCCGCCGTGATGTATTCAATGTTTCATTCGTGTATTATAATCAATTACTTATTATGAATATGAAAACTACATTTTATTTAAGAGATCTAAGAAAAACAACATCAAATTCTGTCGATTAAAATGTGGTATGAAAGGAAATCTCTATAGACCCATATTGTCGCCGTGTCACGTATTACCCACCAAATGTAATCCGAAGCCCGGTAATGATAAATATGTCGGGAGGCCCGCGATTTAAACCCCTCGGGGAGCTCTCGGGGTAGAAAGGTCATTCGCCCAGTTGATAGAGCGAATTCACCCTCCCCGCATGGCCGCGGCACGCGACCAAGATCGTTTCGCCGGCCCGTTTCGCCTCTGACTCATTCATGCCTACATTTTCACTTGCGCTGATTCTTTCGCGCACTCCGATCGGAATAACTGCAACACACTAGAAAGTGATTTCGTGTCGGGAGTAAGCTCGAGAGCTTTATTGCCCGGCCGTAAATTGCCGGTGGAACTCGCACGGGAAACTAAACCACGGAAAAGCTAGGATCGAGAAAACTTGCACACATTTTTTTTGGTAACGTTTACTGTATACAAATCATCACAGCTCCTCGCTTCATATGAATATTAAAAATTCTTTCGAATCCCTAAAATTTGAATTCAAACTCACAAAAATATACGCACATCCGATCAGAATTGTGTAATTAATCTTATTAGAATCGCTAAATAGCATTATTATCCAATTAAAAAAACGTGTTTAGTTCTATAGAAAGTAAATATAGTTGATTGCGTTTTCGGCTTCACTCCAACGTCAGAATTTTTTAGAAAATAGCAGGGCTGTGGAGTCGGTAAAAAAAAAGTCCGACTCCAACTCCAGCATTCACCAAAACCACGACTCCGAATCCGACTCCGACTAAAAAAAGGTTAATATCGTCCCTTTTTTCCCCCTAAATTTACTATTTATGTGTATTCAATTAAATATCAACCCTATCAATGCGGCCAAAGGCCAAATTTGACATATAATATGCAAAAAACAAACTTTTCAAAATTTCCGACTCCGGGTACGACTCCGGCCAAAACGCCGCGACGACTCCGACTCCGGCCAAAAAGCTCCGACTCCACAGCCCTGGAAAATAGTAACATTAGTAACCAAAATTAAATCTAAAACAAAGTATTTTTTGTAGAACTAAAATGCTTTTATGTTTTAACATTCAAAATACCAATTTAATCAACAAAAACTATCATTGATAGAATTGGAATCCAGTACGTAGTCAATTAAATTGTTTTCATCATATTTTCTAATCCAAAAGCATTCCTGTCGGAATCGTGATCATTTTAATCAGCCGTTTATATTTTACAACCCATCAGAATCTTGTAGCAAGTTCTTTCAATATTGAAGTATCAAGTTGTGTCATCTCCATTTTTATAGTTTCAAATCAATCGTAAAATTCTTTCTAATAGCATTTTTTTTACAATTCAAATTCATTAGAATATGTTATGTACAGATAAGCTCAACACATATTTCATATTCTATGAAACCACACACATAAGTCATTTTGTATGAGGTAAATATCGTCACGGTATATCGAATTACGAAGCTGACACAGTATTGCTATTTCTGCACAGCTATTATGTATCTTTATTTAAATGACGTCCTCCCTGCATTACGATCTTTCTCACTAGTTGCCTGCTACATTGCTGCAAGAAATATGGTTTATTTTTACGATTTTTTTCATCCCTTTGTTCTGTTATGTAAGATTTAATTTACTTCTTTTATAACCATTTCAGTTGCTTTTTTGCTGTGTGCATCCAAAAGGCAGCAATTTATTTAAATTACCTAAGTCCTTGTCGGTATTATTTCATTTGAGTAAAAACAATGTAATTTTCGCGTCGTAATCTGTTCGGGAATGGTCGCCGAATCGCTCATTCACATCAAAGATGACAACTTGCGCTCATAAATAGTCAAATTTCTTGAAAAATTATTTAAAAGCAGGCGTAATTCACTCCCTTGAACATAGTGTTACCTGCATAACGTTTTATTTCTGCGATGATCACAATATTTTGTAGATATCGTGTTTAAAAAAAAATGCGCTTCTAATCTGTTATTTCAAAAGACCTTGTTTCTAAGAGCACTGCTTGGCAATTGTTTGCAATTTTGTTTTTTTGAAAAGCTTATTCGTAATTTCACCATTTGATATCGTTATGAAGTAGTATGGACATCAGGACTGTGGAGAGAAGAATGCGACTCCGATTCAAAATCTTCAGCTATTACTAGAGCACGAATTAACTTAACAAATGCCTGAAGATGTCAGAAAGGCAATATACAGAATTAAAATTTTGTATTGAATTATACACATGGTTGTTAATATGCCTGTAAAATCGATTTTTATTTTTGGAAAAATAATTAAAGTGGAATAATTAATCACAAATAAATTCCACCCAGTGGAATAATATTATCATTTATGTTATACTAGTATTCGAACCCGGCTTGGCTCGGACCAGTTTGGGGTTATGTTCAGCTCGGCGCGTAAATTCAGACGGGCCAAGTTGAAACAACTTTTTTCAAAATTCAAAAGTCTAGGTCAATTAAAATGAACATTTCAGACTGGCATTGACATTTCACAGCCCCTTTCATATATTGACAGCCCCATTCTCGCCCATTAAAATGTCCAAATTCAAGGAAAAAATCTAATTTGCTGTCAAAGAAATGTCAAATAATACCTTCACGTAAATAAATACATTATTATATTAATAAAAGCCAGGAAAAGTTCAGTAGAAGACTAATTTATTACATTTTGACTAAATGTCTTGGTCGATAAAAAAATCAAACATATTTTCTTTCATATTCGTTTTTATGGCAACTTAATGACCAACAATGCAAAAGGGAATTACAGACCCACAGACATACATACGCCGTTTCGGTTTTATATATGTACTACTCGATACTCGAGTAATTGGAGTCTCTACACACACATTGATAACGAAACAAATTTACCGTTGAAACTTTCGCGAGCGAAATCAATTCGTTTGTTTGAACTTGCAACAACAATGCAAAAGGGAATTACAGACATACATCCCCCGTTTCGGTTTTATATATAAGATTACAGTCAGTGACGGCTGGCGACGGGGTGTTGGGGGGTGCAAAGGAAGATTCAACCATTTTTGCAAGAGTTCTTTCCTATTCATTGGATTTTAAAACACTTCTATAGCATGGACTTTCAATTCAGATATTAGCAATACCAACTGTTTCTCTTCCGTAGTACGGAAAAATAGTTGAATCTTCCTTTTGCACCCCCCAGCACCCCGTCACTAGCCGTCACTGATTACAGTACTATTGCCTTTGAAATTCTTTTTTTTTTTTTTTATATATAAGGCTTCTACACCAATAATTTACAGTTTACACCTAAAATTCATACATAACTTATTCATAAATACGATTACCTTTATGTATTGTACCATGCTTAGTATACACCTGACATAAAAAATATTTAATATCATAGACAACTTTTACCATTTAACTCATAAACTAGAATTTGCATGCTGATTTAATGAGCTTTATTCATCATTTCCGCTCTAGAGACTTGAAGCCGTGCACCTTGTGGGTTTCACTCAGGCATTAGTGCTGTATTGTCATGATACAAAGCAAAAATTGCAACATGCTGATAAACCGCTTTTCTTGTTCAGTTTGGATTTGTGAAATTATTAGCTTCTTTATTATTTGATTATACCATTATTCACTGACATTGCTGCAATAAGAACCGTCCATTGTCACACATTCTCTTTATATATGCCTAAGGAAGTAGACAGAAACGTCAAATGAATTCTCGAATCTTCTTTTTATCAGTATGGACTTCACCTTGCAATAAATAGTCTAAGTATACTCTCTTTGAAAATAAGCATAGACATTGATATATGTCAAGATTTTTGTGATATACATGCTGAATAGTAAAACATTAATTAAATATAGCGGTGAGTCAACACCTCATCCCATGTAGTGACATGGTGCACCACATATCTTTTGTCTTCAAAAGTTAAAAGTTGACAAAATTATGGGTAATAAAAATGCAGGTGTAATATAAAGATTATGGTGACGGTCATTAAAAATGTCTTCTTTGTTGGTATTGCAGGCAAGGACGGCGGGGAGACGGAGGTGGTGACAGTAGTAGCGACTCCCGGCCAAGGAGCCGACCGTCCCCAGGAGATTAGCTACACGGCAGAGAACCTCATTGGCAATGGCAGCTTCGGTGTGGTCTACCAGGCCAACCTCTGCGACACGGGCGAACTCATCGCCATCAAGAGGGTCTTACAGGACAAGCGATTTAAGGTGCTCTCATTTTCTTTATATCATTGAAATAAACAGTCAACTTCACTTTTCATTTAAGTAATTGCATACAATTATTTATAGATAACTATAGACTTAAATATTTATAAATCCTAATGAATTATTCTGAAGTGAAGGAATCATTATATACAAATGAGATGAATCATCATCATTCCTCATAATTATTTATGAATATGATCTTTATATAGTTAGAAATAAATTTTCGAAGTCCAAATATTTACAAATAATGAAAGGCATAAGAAAACTTTGGATTTTTTATGAGAAATTATTTTTCAGTGGTCATGTCCAAAATTTAACTTATTGATGAAATCCTTGCTTCCAGCTGGTTATCAATATTGAGCTTACTCCAAAAACCCTACTTAAAAATTTAGGTTTGGATTTGCTTGTTGAGGCTTGTCTTCTGCATATCTGTGAATGAATCATTTATAACATTAAAATTTCTTTCACAATATTAAAAAAAGTTATTATTCTTATAGTTTAGGTTGTACATTATTTGTCTATGATAGTTTTATAGGCCCTGCAACGAAATTTATGTTGCAATGCAATAAACAATTCAAGAAATGTCAAATTCAAATTGTTTTTATTTTCAGAATCGGGAACTTCAAATTATGCGTCGACTGGAACATTGCAACATAGTAAAACTCAAGTATTTCTATTACTGTAGCGGTGAAACGGTATGTTGGCAACACTTTTTTAAACTTAATTTTTAATCATTGTAATCCACCAATACTTACAAACAAAAAACAATCAAGCATGTCATGTTTAATACTGTCTGATTTAAAATTTCCTCTAAAGAAAAACTGAAAACGACACACACTGAATATCTTTTACGAATTAGAAAGAAAATACAATATGCATTTTAATGTTACCCACTAAGTTTCCAACTGGAGCTTTTAACCCCTTAAAATTGGTTTGAGTTTACCTGCAACAAACCAACCCAATTTGACAGGTTTCAAGAACATTTTATACATAAAAATAATTTTTAATGTGCGATCTAAAAACAAAACATATCGTTTTTCTGTGATAAATTACTTCTCATGAAACATAATTAGAGTAAAAATAATAACACATTTTTAGTACTTTTTCCACATGAGATTTATTTCATCAGGACCGGTTTCGCTCATGAGCGAAACCGGTCCTGATGAAATGAATCTCATGTGGAAAAAGTACTAAAAAATGTTATTATTTTTATTATAATGTCTTTCCACCAAGTATTGACAATGAACACCTTAAAAGTGATAATTATAGAGTATTGTGTTTTCTTTCTCAATATTTTTTTCATTAGTGTCCCCAAAAAAATATGTTTGTTTTGTATAGCTTTTTACATTTGTATTGTTTTGCATTACAACACAATTTCTCAATCGATCTTTAAGGTTATATTTTTTTATTTTTCTCTATTCTTATTCTAAATATCACATCATAATACTCTTCTATTTTTTTTCATTGCGAATTTTTTTAACTTTCATATTATTAAAATGTAATAATTAAAAGATTCTTTTGAATTGAAGCATTTTTGTCAAATAATATAGTATTACCTTATACAATAATAACAAATGCAAAAATAGTACAAAGCAATCTTGTTTTGAGGTAATTTTATGATGGCCATCCTTCCAGGATTATCAGTAGATAGCAAGATTATGGATTACATATCATGTTCATGGGAATGCTTTTCATGCTTAGTTCAAATGAATCTCACTTAATTGACAGGGCTAAGCTATCGAGGGTCTTATCAATTTAATGTGTAAATTACAGTGAAAATCGGTAACAACCTTCAATGAACCATGAAATGCTGTCGTATTTAATATTACAAGGTTTGTCAATATATCATCAATACAACACTGATATAGTTTTATCAAAATGTTGATAATCCTTCTGCATACTACTTGGATATTTCTATTTAATTATGTATTTAAATGTACATATGTATATATATATATAAAGATATGTTGACCAATATAAAGGCAATTTATCAGTTTTCATTTTTAAAAACTTATAAATGGAAATAAAATTCTAAGGTTATTGTGCAACATTAAGAAGATCGAATTTAATTCTTTATAGGTTTTTAATTTCTTTAGATTATTGATTTAATTTTTTTTTTATATAATGAAAAAATCTTCTGAATTCACATGCAAAATAAATACCTCACCCCCAATAAATAATAGAGCCCATTCACATTCCTTATGAACGACAACATTTTGGTTTTTTGAAAGTGACTGAAGTTATTAAGTCGTCTAGCAAAACGGTTGAAAAATTTTGAAAGATCTCAAGCGATTAAAAATGGTTTTTCTGTCCAAAGGACTGAACTCACTTCAATAATTAACTCCCACATTTTTATATATCAATATGGTTTCCACCGATTTTCACTAAAACTATAGAAAACGTGTTGATAGTATTACAAATTCAATATAGAACTCACCTCAGTATTTAACTCTGGAGTTATATTTGTTTCCACTTATAATTTTCAAAGTAATACACAATATACCGACAGAATCTTTAACATAACTGTTTAATTAGGAATGTTATTTTTTACTGACCCATTTGAATCAGAAATAAAAAAATCTTAAATGAACCATTTTATTTTGCCAATGTTTGTGGATCATTTTTTGCAACTCAATGTGACATTATTCTTTCTTTGTTCTCATGTTATTTTTTAACGCAACTTATCCCTATTGATAGAGAAAAATTCAATGAAATGGCTATATTAAGCTTGTTTACAAGAGATACAGATGGGTTAGATATTGAAATAACTAATTGAGTCTGTAGGTGTGTTAACATACTTTTGTTTGGGTGTATTTTGGATTGAAGAGAGACGTGCCGATGGATATGACTGTGTTCATGGGAGCCATGCAGGTAGTCCGGAGTATCACTATGAGTTGACCCAATGCCACAGATTGTATATTATGAGTAGATCTTCAAATGAATCATTGACTTAGGATTTTTTTAATACTTGCAGCACTAAAAAAATTACATTGGCGTAATTCAGAACTCAATTATTTAATTTTGGATCTAGAAAGTAAAAGTTTTATGAGCAACGACAGGACTTGAATATTTAAACATAATTTGGTTGCTTTCAAATTGCATATTTACTTATAAGTGCATGGAGCTGCCAAAACACATCACTTACTACTTTTAATGACTGTAAAAATAAAGTTGCAAAAGAAAGAAATTTTCCATAGTTACTTGTGATAATCGCACAGAAGAGTGATAACACTGAATGAATGACTGTTTACACTATCATGGGTTCGAACCCCTCGATTAACTTTGGCATAGATTGATTTATAAATTTCTAATCATAAACTATCAAGTTCTATGATGTTTTTGTTTCTACTGTGTTTACTCTTCAGGCATATGGAAAGCGATTATTCTTCTTACTTCATTGTTAAATCCCTCCCTGAAACTAAAGGTTAGGTGACTAAATTATACTAGTATTGGGAGCAAGCATTGTTAAATACAATGAGAAAATCAAATCATTCAAGGCGCGAGTCCTGTCGTGTAATAGTCTCCATGAGACACCATCCTTAGTTTTTCCCCGTGCACAGATCGCTCAGGAGTTTTCGTAGATTTCATTTATGCGTAAACAGAAATTTGAAACCATTCTCATTTCATTGATTATTCATTGTCTCTGTTAAAGTAATTAGAACAATATGGCAATTTTTGGCAAGTAACTCGACCGCTCATTATGATATCACATGGCTCCCATGTATGAGATACGTAAGATTGATCAATCATTGGGCACCTGTATACATTGTATTACCGTGTGATAATTTATGACTAGGCATGGCACCCTTCACAATTGTACTCATTTTCAATTAAACGCTTAACATCCATGTATCAATTGTGTTTTTATAAACTGAAAAGACTCATAGTATTTTTTTGGTCGCAGCTCATTGGCACTGATCATGATGAACTCTGAAGGAAAAAAAATACCTCTTTTTCAGCCAATCCATTCATTTTGTGCTGTGACTTGAATGTTATTGTTTTTTTTTTTTTAACTAAACCCATTTTCTCAAAAGATTTCCAATAGCAAAGTATTAAATTCCACAAGAATTACATAATATGGCATCATGACACAGTCTGAAACATAACTTTCAATCTTTAATCAATAGGCACTTTAATTAGCAAAAAAAAATGGTATTGAAAAACTGTCACTTTGTATCTGATGACAAATCACTATAATGCAAGAGATTATTTTTTTTTTTCATAGAGTTCACCAACAAGCTTCGTGATCAGTGCCAGTTATCTCAAAATTTCCTTAACGTTTGCTATTTAAAACCCCTATGATTATTTTATCAATCAGAATACTTCATATCATCTTATATGACGATTTCTCAATTCACACAACAGACTTTCTGTTGCATATTATCACTTTATAAATGTACCTACAGGTATAGTGGTTTTATTGAACACATCTTGTACTCTGATTAGTTATTCATAAGGGCTCGGTTATATAGCCTGAGGGTTGTCAATTTAGCATGAGCCGTGATAAGACCCTAGGTGTATGATGAATGAATCGCTCTGCTAGGATGTACAACTTTAGATGTGAAGATGGGTAGGTTTTAAGATTAATTTAGTTTCATAAAATTAAAAGAAAATAATTAGTTTTTATTGGTACGATAGCCAGCGAAATGTCGTAAAGTAGTGAGTAACTGATTTTACTTTTCTTATACATGTTTAAATGGAAAATTTGTGTTTGAAATAGTTTATCATTTTTTTAATTATCAACATTTTGAAGGTCTGTAGCGTTCAATTCAATCTCGATATCTCTTTGTTGATTTTTTCATATAAAATGAATGGCCATTTGCATAATTTAACTGTCTAGCCTTTACAATGACGTAACGTGTGCTGTGAATTCTGACCATATTTCTTTCATTTTGAATCTAATTTAACGGTATTATAATTTTTCAGAAAGATGAAGTGTATCTCAATTTGGTGCTTGAATACATGCCTGAAACAGTCTACAGAATGGCCAGATATTATGCTAAAAAAGAACTTAATATACCAATCATGTTTATAAAGGTATGTAAAAATATATTCATATGAAATTAGTAGCTAAATTAGTAGTCCAGTAGTCCAGTGATGCTTTGTCTTCAATAAGTAATTATGAAATAAATAATTAGTACTGTTTTCCTTTCCATAGGAGAACTTACTTTTCACTCTTTTAGTTTCTTTTGCCATGGAAAAAGAAAACTTTTCATGAAGAAAATGTTTTGAATGGTCATTGAAAGGATTATAATATTCAAACCTCACCGTTTTCCAAAGAGATTATCATTGGTTTTGCTGTGTTCTAGGTGTACATGTACCAGCTGTTCCGCAGTCTGGCATATATCCACTCGTTGGGAATCTGCCACCGAGATATCAAACCTCAGAACCTTCTTCTGAACATGGGGACGGGAGTACTGAAGCTTTGCGATTTCGGCTCGGCCAAGCATCTCGTTCGGGGTGAACCGAACGTCTCTTACATATGTTCGAGATATTACCGAGCGCCTGAACTTATCTTCGGAGCTATCGATTACACAACCAAGATTGGTAAGAATTCAAACACGTCTTACCACCTTATTATATTAGTCTTTCACGTCAAATGCATATTAAGCAATTTAAACCTACAGTGCTATCTCAACTGATATTTTAATTATGATTGTTGTTGATGAGTGGTCAGTGGTTTTTTCAGTTGCAGTGTTCACAGGATCGAATACCAGCATGATGGATAGATTCATAAATTTACTTTTCAATCAATTTATCGATCTGTGTTTGAATGCAAAAATTAGTCATAACAAAAGCAGTTAGCTAACCAATACTATCAGCGTGTATCCTTACTTTCCTATAAAAAAATGTTTCAGCAAACATGATAAGAAGCTGTTCTCGTGATATTCTCATTAGGTTTCTTTATGTTCCACATTGGTAGTGGAGATGTCCCATCGTTCTTTTTTAGTTTTTTTGTTACTTAGCTTAGCATTTGCAAAAAGTGGCACTTTTTCTGTTATTATTTTATATTATTATCTGCACAAATAGAAAATTTACTGCATTTCAAATTCCTTGTAATTAGATTAGACTGATTAATATTTCTAATTTGTATTCATGTATTTTACTGAAGTAAATAAAATTACCGGCAAAACTTATAAAAAAATAAATGTCTTCGATAAGTATAGAGCTGAAATTGGAAACCACTGAAAAAGCCCCAACATTTCAATGTATGGCTAGACCAGAGAGGCCGACAAATATATATTTAATTTGAATTGTTTGAATTTTGTACTTTTCCATGAGTTTAGTTGCTAATGACCCAGGGTTTCGCCTTTCGGCATCTTCAGGCATTTCAAGTGCATCCGTGCATTTATCCATGTGTATTTATCCAATTTTGTCCGGTCCGTGGCGCAGTGTCAACGGCATTGGCTTGCGTGCCTGATTGCCCGGGTTCGATTCCCGGTAAGAGCGGATTTTTTCAGTCGATAAATCTGTTCAAAGGCATGGGTGTTTGTGGTTTTGAAAATCCCTTCCCACATTTACGATCCCAAAAAGAGTGACGCATAGTGACTGCGATTAACTAATCACTGGTCCTGTCCTAGTCCTCGTATCCTTTCAATCCCTACTCTCTTCGAAAAAAAAAGAGAGGTTGAGCAACTGAGTAACAAGCAGTTCTCTTAGAAAAAAACAAAAATGTTGAGATAAACTCTGTGAGGAGTCAATATGCTCCAAGCTTGGAGCGGACATGGTTAAAAAAAAAAAACCAATTTCTTCAACTGTATATCATAATTATAAAAAAATTTCAAGATAACTAATCACAAAAAACCATATCTGTAGCAAATTAATGTGCTGATGTGTTTTTCTTCAAATTACAGATGTCTGGAGTGCAGGTTGCGTAATGGCAGAGCTACTTCTAGGTCAGCCCATCTTCCCGGGAGATTCGGGAGTCGATCAGCTGGTAGAGATCATCAAAGTGCTGGGCACGCCTACACGAGAGCAGATCCGCCAGATGAATCCTAACTATACGGAGTATACCTTCCCGCAGATCAAGAGCCATCCTTGGTACAAGGTCAGTATTGCGTTGATCATTTTGCGACATTTGATTTTTATGAATGATTTGAAATATTTTTCTTTATCATGGCTTATTGTCTTGTCAGATGTATTGAAAAAATAACCATTTATTTGAGTGCTTTGACTAATATGCATTGGAATCTTAACTTAAGTGAAATTTTTTTATTTTATTAGAGGCATTAGTATTAGTGTCATTCTTAAACTGCAAGAGCAAAATACACTGGATTTCAAAATATAATTTTAAAAGTCTGAAGCATGTCTCACTGTCCCTCCAACTATTTTCTTACATTCCTGATTTCATACGTATTATATATTGATGGTCTGTAGACAAATCAATTTAAAATGGTGTTATTCAGTAGAACTACTGAAGACTCCTTACTCCATGCCTCCCGTCTGTGAATTACTTGCTACACTTTCGTTACAATGTTTAAAATCTATCTGCCACGCATGTTGCTGGGTGTAAATGTATACATTTAGCTCATTGAAACCTGCATCTCATGTACTTTTGTACACCCTTTAATACTGCCATACCGATCTTCAATTTTATTATCGTTGAATAGTAATTATCGCTACTGGTGTTTTTATGCACATTATTCTTCCAAGACCTTTTACTTATTTCTACTTGACCTCATGAATAATTTACATAATACTTGGTACAAAACAAAGTACAAAGGGCACGTTCAAACAATTGCCGTTGGATGTTATTTTAATTTGACAATCAAATAGGACACCATTCACCATCATTTTGTAAAACTTAAGTTTATTCTTTTTTACCCTTTGTGTTTCATAAATATATGTTGTACCTAACAAAAAACAAAAAGCTTTTTAAATTTACTTATTTTGCATAAATAATTTAAATAAACGTTTTATCAAGAGACTATTACTATACTTCTCTAAATCAGGTGCTACCAAAAGGCATCAAGAGTGTTTTTATATTGCAGCTAAAAAAATGGAAGCTGATATTTTATGAAATTTTCAACATCACATACATTAATTTGCTTCTGGTGCATTGATTTTTCTGTGTTTTAGTGTTCTTTTTTTATGTATCTGAAATGCTACATTTTTGCTCAGTCAACAAATCAATGTTGTTAAAGTCATGTGGAGAGAAGATTATATCTTGTGTTTTTTTTGCTGCATCAATTATTTCGTAAAAAATCACCAATATTCATTTGTTTCTTGCATAGAATGTTCAATCACGTAAAGTTTGCACCACATACAAATTATTATAGATGACCAGCGAACTGTGCCACGAAAAGGTCAGATATTGTCTACGTACTTGTTAACTTCCTCTTATACTCATATAAAACCATTTTTTTGCTGGTTAATTTCATCTAAAATTATATCAGTTCTAAATAACGAATGATTGTATTCATGTTACTTACATATGCAGGGGATGAATATTGATGAAGTAATTGCACGCTGAAGAATTACTTAAAAATCGTGAAGAAAAAAAATTGTCAATATTACGGCACTTGAACAGTTATTACCGTCAAATCTTGGTTGAACGGCATGCTATCTTACTAAAACTTATTTGACACTTGATGGATTCGGCGATAACTTTGTGGAAATTCATTTTAATATAAAATTACCTTAGAGTATTCCACGACATTGTTTCGACTCTTTCAGAAGCATTATTACACTTACTATTGCAAAGGTTTACTTTAGGAATAAAGTAAAAGCGATTCAAATATTCTAACATGATAAATTACAAAATGGAGGTTGGGATTTTTCCATTTTACACGATGCAGTGAGTCACACAATACATGGAATAATCTAAGCTATTTTATATTAAAATTAGGTGTTTTATTCTAATAATACATCATTATCTATGGAACAGTGAAATATTTTTGGCAGCAAACACATTGGATGTTTTCGAAATTGATATTCCTTTTTAGCACACGTGTGACCTTTTCTTTCTTTAAAATTTTGCTATAAACAAGGGATGTTAATCCTCGAGTGATTGTTATTAAAAATTATTTATGTGTTCAAAACTGTATAAAATCACGATCGGGATTTAATTCTGCTACTTAATTCTATAACAACACTTGTGCATATAATAATTTTTGTATCCCATTAGACTCTGACTTTTGTAATACTACAGCTTGCAGATACACACTTTATCTCAAGAACTCCATCTTGAAAACTAGAATTTTTCATGTGCACAAGTTATCAACTAATTGGCTTCTTAATATGCTTGTCGCTTATGTAACCTAATCTTTGATACAATTACTATCTCTATAAACATTCAGATGAAATTAGTATGCTGTCCAGTATGTGAATTCAAAATTCAGTTTACCACCAAGAAATGCTATTGAAAACTTTCAAATACATAATTAATTTATATCCAGACAATGCTTAGCAGAAGAAAAAAAATACATGCAGGCTGAAAACATTTGCAGCTAACCAACCGATGACTTTCTATTTAAAATTTAGTTTTTTCAAATTTGTGTACCAATTACAAATTTTCATCTGTGACAGTTAGCACCCATTACTCTCTTACAAGTGTTTTATCTGAGAACACAAAAATTGTTTGCAGAATATTAGTCGAATGTTCTGCCAATGTATAGTTTAAAGTAAAAATGAAGGTTTAAAGAGTAAGTGGACAATATGTAAGTGTGTGTATGTGCTTCACAGTTATCGCTGCAGCGAATGAGTCAGCCATTCGGTCCCTCCGAGCGTCCGACCATACGCGTAAGTCCTCGAAGGGATTCTTAAACCTTTCCGCCTCACCGACTTCACTCTAACCCGAAGACTTCTGTTATTACATTTGTTTAGTTCCATAATATAATAATACATTTTGTCGCATAACAATTCAATTATTTTTACTTTTTGGTTTGTACACTGTACATAATGGGCTGGTGTGGATAAGATTTTTGGTATTTGTGGCCTGTTGTCTTGAGTTTGTGTTTTATTGAATTCACCAACAAATAAATGTGTCCGTATTTGCAGTGAATTTATTATTCGCCTATTTATGTAGAGCCACCATTATTCGGCTCCGCAGACCTTTGCAGAAATATGAAATCTGTTATCGAACAAACACTGCTTGATTCTGGTCTTCAAAAAATACTTCTGCAGACTACCGCATGGCTGAAAAATTTCCGTTCAAAGCTTGATTATTTTGTGTCGATGTGGAGATTATTATCTACATCGAAATATACTCTTTTCTTCAAAGAAATTAGTGAATTCCTGAGTGATTACAAGCAACATCTTCAAAGTTGCCTTCGCTTGAAGAATCTTATAATTTCACAGTTTATTATAACAAATATTTAATATGCAATCGACAACTGAGTAACTTCGTTCCGTTCCGCCTGCTCTTGTCAATTTATTATTGTACAAAGGCTTTCCTTGAATTTCCATAGAGGATGTATTCACTGGTATCCATTAAATGTTTCCTGCTCTACTTGTTGTAATGGAAAATTTGGTAGTTATGATAATATGCTATTACCGACGAATCATTCGATATTTTTCTACTCTTTGTAATTGTATTCTAATCTCTAATGTTATTTGGGGATTGCATTTGTGGTCTGTATTTGTTATCGGGGGGAGGGGTTTCGTTTCTGTGCGGTTGTTAAATCTGTCGCGCATGACTAACCATTCGTTGGATTCACTCTTAAAGTCTGATGTCCGAAGTCGGGGATGCTTTTTTGTTGTTGAATGATCGCAATGTGTGGTGGTGAATATGGTATTGGCTCTTGTTGCTACTAAAAGTTTGACATTGACATCGGCTCGATAACCGTGCTTAGCAGAGATTTTATTAATTCAGATTACTATAATTCACTAGAAATTATATTCATTGCCGGAAGTAAATCAAAAATAAGTTTACATGCAATATTCACATGTATTATTTTTTTTTAAATATCCCACTTTATGTCTTAGATAATTTGTTCACAATCTTTCCTGGCTGAGCAGAAGTTTAAATTTCAAAACATCCTCGATTAGTCATCATATGGCAACAGCTTTGAAAAACAAAACACAAGACTTTTCTTCACTTTAAAAACCGGGAGACTAATAACGGTCATCTGTTTATCGCAATATAAATAAAATACACAAGGTACCGACACTCCTGGATCCATTGATTGTATAAATTACTCATTTCAATACTACGCCATTGTCTGATATTGGAATGTTTCAGATAAAAAAAAATGATTTGCGTTGGTGGGGACTTCAGTTTTACAGTTTTCACAACCATTCAAATGAAGTGATCATATGCCATCTGCTAATGCTTTCTTGATTATTACAGGTGTTCAGGACGAGCACGCCGACAGACGCACTGGGGCTAATCACTCAGCTGCTGGAGTACACGCCCAAGGCCAGGGCATCGCCACTGACTGCGTGCGCTCACCAGTTTTTCGGAGACCTTCGCGTGCAAGGCGTCCGACTACCCAACGGAGCTGCCATGCCTCCTTTATTCAATTTCACTGAACAAGGTGAGCTATCGCAGCGCTTCGCTGTTAAGCTACATCTTATTATATTATAAAATATTTTCACGTGCGACTTCATTTTGGTGTGATGAAGATGCAAAATGCGGTACACTGAATGAGCATTAAAAGTTAAGCGCATTATATAACTTTGATTCACTCAATTTTAGCTGTTGTCCATAATAAAAAAATAATTAAGTAATATTAAATGCATTCAGCAGTACAAGTTATATAGGAGTCTTATCTTGGTTATAATAACAAACAATGGAATTCTTTTATTATGATATGTTATTTGAAATCTTCATCAGGATCAGAGGACCTTAGAGCACAGGTTCCCAACCTATGGGTCGTGACGGGTTTTCTGTGAGGTCACCAACTTATACAGTCAACTAAAAAAATATTCGCTATAATGCATTTTCGTTGCTTTTTTTAGTAAAAATATTATTAAAAATGTCTTTTTGAATTGCATAGGGGTTGCGGGTCACACGGCTTTTATAAAAAGGGGTCGCCACCCGAAAAAGGCTGGGAACCTATGCCTTAAGGTGAATTGTAAAAATTATAATTCTATATTAAAATAGTTTATTTTGCGCTTGCAGAGTTATCAGCAGACAAGACTTTGAAGTCGGTGCTGATTCCCACTTGGGTCAGCGGAGGAAGCGCAGGAGTGGCAGGTGGCACCGGAACAGGGACGGCGGCAGCCGGGGCGGGAGCTTCCGAATCGGGAGCCGCTTCGACGACGACCCCTGTTGCCGCGCCTGCCGCTGATTCGTCAGCGCCAGCTGCAGCGGCTGCGGCCAACCCTGCGCCGCCAGCTGCGGCCGCCCAGTCCGACACCCGACCCATCACACCTCCCCACGCCCACCCCGCCACATAAACGCCATCGCCCTCCCCGCGCCGATACGCCCACACCGTCCCGCTCCTCGCCTCTCAATAACCATGAGCAGTTTACTATCGCATCGTCCGCTTGTCAACGATGGCAGTCGACAGTCTGGAGAGAGACAATGTTCCGTTTTGGACCCGGCACTATTGACGAGATGATTGAGATAACCTACCTATTCAAACTGTGCGCCGCTACTCACCGAAAGAGATAAATTGAACAACCAGAAAAACTACCTACAGATGCGGTTTTAGTTCATTTTGATGCTTGATCAATTTCTCAAGAATAATATCTATTTCTAAAGAGAGAATTCAGTAATATATAGCAAAACAACTGCAAACCAGGCAATCGTTCCAACGCGTCAAACTTAGTCCTAAAATTAGAATTATGAACGAAATCGATTTCAATTCTCACCCTGGCTGACTGAAAACTTCACTTAGCAACCGTACAACAAGCAGTGGTGTCATTTTCCAATAAACAGCTGGGAGCTTTCCTTGTGAAAATCAATACGCAAAAATCCTAGTGACAGAATGCACTGAACACTAAATTATAAATGATTATTGGAAACAAATATTATCAACCTGTAAACAATGTGCACATATTAAACTACGAGACCTCTTCCTAGAGAATTATATTGTATTTCCGCTTAACTCTCAGAGCGGATGTCTGTTGTACACGCGGGCTATTCTTTATTTGCATCTAAATGCATCAAACGAGTGCTACATTGTTAACCGCAGACGGCCACAATTAAACGCTTACTTATATGGTGCCTTGGCAAGTGTAAATAGATGTATCATCGGACAGATATCGCAATAAAGATGATGTCATCGCCGAATCGCTGATTTATTATTCGACAGTGACGTTCCGAGCCATGCGAGAACGGCTGACAATATAGGAAATGCATCATTGCCATTATATTATTTGAAACGTGGCCGATATGACCAAAACTGATGTAAACAAGAGGCGCGAAGGGACTTCCGGTATAAGACAGGAGGCATGGCCGAAGATATCGACGCTTCGGCCGGAATATCACGCGTTCCGGCAGACGTGGAAACGGTGATCAGTCATTACAGTGCAAATAGGAAAATTGATTATATATTCTCTTTTGTTTCATATATTCAAGAGTCGACAGATACTGTGTCTCGACGAGGTTTTTAATGACTCACTTATATATTAGCTCTCGTTGAATTTTGCAAGTTTGATAATGCGTGAGAAAAAAAACCCACATCCTGCGAGTCGGACCCGCCGGGTTTTTTTTTATTTTTTCTTAAACTATACGCACGTCTAAGGAGTGTAAGAATGTACCGTTTTATATTCTACAAGCTTTCTCAAATAGTTGGGTGTACTAGTAAAAAAATATCAAAAATAGATTGTACGTTAAATAAATTATGTGCAGAGAATTGATGTATAACAAAAGTGTACTAGAATTTGTTTGATGGAATCCGCATAACACGCCGTCGAGTCATTGATCTGATGTTGCTTTCATATCATAAGATACTGTAATATTGTAAAAAGTAAGCGAGTTTTATGTCATCGTGTTGTCATTTATTTCGGTGGCCTTCATTTTCAGAATACTTGTATGCTCGTTGATTTTATTGATGTACATATTCGTAAGCAAATGTGACCGGTAATATTATGTTATTCGACGGACGCATTCTCAATCTTAAAGTACTGCGGTCGAAGCTCATTCGACAAATGACAATTTGACGATGCTGTTGTAATATATATATATCAACAATATATTATCGTTGGAATACAGATAGGTGTGTAACTTATTGTGCTCGATTTCTTAGTCTAGTGAAGGTATCCGATCGCTCCTCTGATGAAAAATAATCCTTTTTATCTGATTAACCGTTTGGAATTCGAGAGTTTTGTTGTTTTTATTTTTTGCATCTTTGACAAGACATCAAATTTGTGACTCCGGTTTTAAAAATCCATTTATATCTAAAATTCTCATGTTCAAACATTTCTTACATTACTTCTCCTGTGTTTGTGGGAAGAGTGTTGGAAATGTTAAGACCTTTTTTCTGCTTTTGACAGTTGAAAGTTACTGCCGAAATGCCTCACCGTAATCATCCTTTAGAATTTTCGATAGTATTTTGAAATCCATCACCTAGTTGAGACTCACTCATCGATGCCGCCGCGCGGTACACTATAATAATAAATAAAGAGAACGCCTGAATTTAATGACAGTGTTCATTCTTACACCTTCCGTGTCATAATTGTTTTCTACTCCAACAAATAGTGTATTTAAGTAAGTAGGTTAGGACACGGGAGAAAGGGTAATCGCGACTATTCGATAATTGGACCTTTGGAGAGCTCGAAAGCGCTGTTTGAGATTATTACCGTGTATTTGGAAACGTGACTAAGTAAAGAAAAGATTGTGAATGTTGTTTTGATCGACGCAGACCCTCGGATCTTCAGGGATCTTCCCTGAAAAATCCTGTTCGGAAGTATTCGCTTTGTCCGCTAGCCCGTAATATACAGATAGGACTTTTCTACATTTTAAATCTAATTTTTTTTAAGCTGCACCTTACGGCGCATCGGTAATCGGCTTCATCATTACCCTCTCAGCTCGTAACGCTTTATAATAAAAATTATAATAATATGATACCCTCTTAACGTCTAAGAATTTTCGGTTCGAGTTTGGATTCTCTACACTTGCATCCATTACAAAAGAATCTTTAATAAATTTAATGTATGATCGCATCAATATTGTGAGAACGTTTTATCTTTTCTTGTAAGACCACTCTAAAATAATATGCAGTCGTTAGGATCACAATTTTGAATTTGTAAGTAATTATTTGCTTTCGTGTGGAAGGTCAAATTGATACGTTCGATTTAGTCGTACGACAGATACTCTTACGAAGTCTCGCTTCTTTTGCGTCGGGAGTCGTCGGGGAAACTTAGCGACATCCCCCGATACTGTTGGATCGGCTCCGGCAGAATTGTCCAGGTAGCGCGATCACGTGATACAGATCCGTTCGCCCTCGACTGTGCGGTCGTTTGATACCGTGCTCTGGTTGTGTCTGTTAAACGCCGGCATGTAAAGAAGCAGGTTTGGTTTTCTTTCAGGATTCTTGTGTTTTCATTGTAAATTATTTAAGTTTTAAATATAAATTGAAATCTATTATGAGAGTCGACCGTTTTTATTATAATATTAAAAAATTCATGAGAGCACTTAGATAATTATTAATTGTTGTTAGTATTTGTAATTTTCATAGTTGTCGTCAGAAGTAATGTAATAAAACGATTGCAGGAGTAAGTGTGCTGAATTGTAAGTGTAAATACATAATATAATAAAGTGATTATAAAAGCAACATAAGTTTTTTTATTGGCTGACGAATACACGCTCGAGTTACTGTAAGCCCGACACCTTCAATCGACAGTCTATTGTAACACTGTTACATCTTCCGTTTCAAATATTTGCCTGTCACAAAAGACCTACACGCGGCTTTTCAATACACTTACCCCTGCAGATTTAACTGTCTGATCTTATTTGCTGACATCCGACGCTTCTGGTATATTTGTCAAATCTTTAGATGTCGAAAATTAACCATAAGGCGAAGGATATATTGTACATAAATACACTTAGTCGTTAGAATCGCATCTTGAAACGTCTGAACAGTCTGTACATTGTATTCGACATGATATTAGTGAGACTATAAATTTAATTCAGTCAAATCATCAGCTAGATCTTTGCTGTATCGGTAACTAGTTTGGATATTTATTTCATTTCTGTGACTGATTTCTTTCAACTATTCTTATGACTGTAAGACAACAAATAACATCGATCGAAGTTTTCGTTTTATATTATGACAAATATTTGACACGTCTTTCGTGTATAGTTTTAATTTTTACAAAGTCTTACTAAAATTTCTGTGAAAGTATGCATTTTGTAATTTACGAATTGATTATTTCAGTGATAAATAAGTCTATAATACTGATGGCTTTTTCATGTAGTATTAAATACTTTGGGTTTTAATTAATGTTATCATACTGAAGTATGAGATCCCAGCTTCCCTTGTGTGTTTGTAAATATATAACTATATGAAAAGTAAATGTTTATAATTATTATCAATTGGACTACAGGCATATTTCTAGAACGCCGTTGAAAAATAAAATTTAGTTTATAACTGCAAATTGTTTTATTGAGACAACACTGAATGAAAAATATACTTGATATATTTTATCTCTCTCGTGCAGTCGATCGGACATCGGAATCTTTCTCTAGTTTTAATATAAAATTGGAGAAATATTTTACATGCATATTAATATTCTCGATGATAAAAAATCATAGCTTTATTTTTCATTCTTATTTTGATACCTATAGTGTGTTTAGGGAGAGGAAATATTTGATATAATTAGACGAACGGCGCAAACAATTAGACAAAGTTTATTTCGACTGTAAGTACTTGTATGGGTATTGAACACCGAATTTATTGCACTATGCTATTTGTTACATTTCAACAAATTTTGAAGTAAGCATAAGGAGATGGAAAAAACACCAATTCTCTTTAAAAGACTTTTGGAAATAATATTATGTTGTAGCTATTTTTAAAGTCCCGTATGGAAAACAAAGTAAAATAAGATAAAGTAATCACAACCTCACTCGAGAAGCGCACGCCACATAATTACACTAAAATGTTTAAATATCAACACAAATCGACGAGCGATTAACTATAATGCTGATTTTTTTCTAACTCGCTCTCACAATATCAAGCCCCGAGGTAAAGTTATACATTGTTTTGCTATTATAGTGGTGTTTTGCGGGGGGACAATTAATTGATGTATGAAAATAGGTGTAGCAGTTTTTAAGTAATCATGTACAAAGGTACACTTTTTATATATAAATAAAATAACCGAATCGCACCGACCCACAAAACCGGGTTGAAATGGCATAATTAAAAAAAAAGCGGTCAAGTAAATGAGATGATTGCCAAAAAAAATGTTGTCTTATTTTTAATAATTGCAAACTGTACAGTTTTGTTTTAAATAATTTACTACATAATCACATAAATTAATAATTATATCATTTAGTTTAGGCTGATTAAAATGTGGCGGAGAGTTATGTCTTTTCTGAAACAGAATGATTAGCGTGCGTTAGAATGTACATAATAGAATGGACAGTATCATTTCTGAAATGAAAATTATATACTTTATAAATATTGTAAATGAAATTTTGTGTTTATTATAAGTATCTATTATCTAATACGCCGCCAATGGTATATGTATTGCGGTATTTTTTCCTTCAGCAGTGTTTGAAATAATTTTAGTTTCACTATTAGTGCTTAGATTTTTGCTATAGTGTATCGTAAATTATTATATCTGTTTTAAATTTACACCGCTTCATTTCTCTAAACTATTTATTTGTCATTGTCAGTAAAGAACAGTCGTGATGTAAAAACGGTTCTAATATAATTTGGATAAGCAGCATAGCAATAATGAATGTTTAAAATCGACCGCATTCATTTCCCCTTTTAATTTGATCCGTGCTCTTTCAGATATTGTTGTTGATAAATTTAATACGTATTTTACTTAATATATATGTAATAATTATTGAATATTAAAGACGTTCCATATAATCTACGCGTGGATCCGTAAATTAATACGAAGATTATTTTAGGTTTAATCTCGTCAGGTAGCTATTAGCTTGAGAACTAACTAAAAACTTTTTCGTCCTTTATCCAATCAAATTCTTGTCGTATTACACAATCAATTTAGCTCGTTGTTTTATTTTGTATTAATAAAAAAACGTTTCTGTTCACGTGTCTATTATGTATTCTTTATAAACGCCTTTCATTGCCTTATCCAATCAGTTGAAAATATTGCTAAATTTAAAATTATAAGCGATATCATTAAAATTATACAGTGTTGAAAGCAAATGCTCAAATTCAGCGAGCATATCTTTTTAATTATTTTAACCATTTTCAATAAATTAACAAATATATCAAAATATGGGCTCTTTTTAAATATAATAAACTGGACGACCAAATTCATCCAGAACAATTTGCATATTCATAATTCATTGAATTACCGAATTTGTTACAATGTCGAATGTTTAGTATTGTATAAAGATGCACACTTAGGTATTTTTACTGTTGAATATGGCATTACATAAATATTCACTAGACAAATTTACGCTTATTAACTTGTTCGAGCATTGCATGATCCACGTTTTATTACTAAAAAATCCCGCTAAAAATAAGCATTACAAAATAATTCAATATAAACATAATAGCTGTGTCAGGATTATTCCATAGCATTATTAGTTCGAAGTGATAAATGTGTAAATGTGGAGATACCCACTTTGTATATTAAAATCAATGTAAGGGACCTGATTTCGCTTATGACTATTTGGTCTATAAGCATATTGTCAAAATTGATTGCGTAAATATTGCTTTAATATTTTCTCATATTGTTTAAAAATGCATTTGTAAAATGTCTATTTGCTAACCTAGCGTTTGTTTTGTCATTTTTTTTTTTGCGGTTGAATAAGTGTTGAGCTTTCAAACATCAATTTTATAATTTAGATTCTTACTTCGTGCTCTTAATAAACACTGATTTATCTATCATAGATTGCATATTCTTTTTGCTTGAAAATATGATCTCAACAAATGAAGCATCATTCATGACACCTTCACTTTAGTCTCGTTCGTAATTTGCGATCGAGAATAGTAAATCAAATCTTGTGTTTTATTTTTATCGAAGAGTTTAATAATAATAAAGATATCTCTTTTAGAAGGTTTTTAAGGATCACATTCACAAATAAGATAAACTCCAGCGCACGCTCAGTGTTTACTAGCCAATGTATATATATTCAAAAATAAATAATAATCTATCCTCTTTGACACTGGCAGTTGAAAAATGAACCAAAATTTGTATCCTCCAATCGTACATGGCATAATTTGAGGATAATTAACTGTTAAATAAGATTCCTTCTTAAATATATACCTATATGTGGATATTACCGTAGTACAATTGAAACTGCAAGTCTGTATGTATTATTGGTGTACATTTTTTTAGTTAAAATATCTGCTTCTGTATATAAAAATAATAAAGAAGCGTTTTTAATTAAATTTACCTCATTGCCATTCTCTTAAAACTTCAGCCAACTAAACGTTACAAGCACTAAGTAATTAATGGGAATGTACAAGATAGACTCTGAAATAATGAGGTTTGGAAAAAATTATTAGCTATATCTGATGAATACTTGTGAATTAACATTTTTCTTTAGATGTGTCACAGCATGGAATTTTTTTACTGACTGAATTACAGTAAAAAATTAATTGTGTCCAACTATATAGTGTGCAAATAAATATAAGCACTTTAATCTAATTATCAATTCACTGTATTTCTTTTATTGTATTTGGTTTCGCAACTGAATGTTGTACCCAAACGTTATTTTTTCTCTAAAGTTGAACCTTTTTTATTTATCGCTTATGACTTTTCCAATGTGCAATACATTTGTGTGATGTATTGATAAATGAATAAACATTTTGTATTACAGTAATCAATATACATATTTTATTATAATATTAATTGAATGTCGTTCAATTTTCTTTTATTTCCGTCAATGTGAAAGTGAGTCTCCATTGTGATTGGGTGATTTAATGTAAGGGAAGTAAAAAAAAAAAAATACCGCCTGATTTATCAATATTCTATCATAGCGACTTGAAATGAAAATTATAACTGTAGGAATTAGGTAGTTGTAGGTAAATGATAATATGTTTAATTGATTATTATACGATGGGATAATTACAAGACTTGTGTCAAATAAAAAAATAAATTATACCCACAATTGGTTTTATTTTGTATCACTTGGCAACAATTTTATGCAAATGTATTATAATTTATCTTTGAAGTTTTTTTTATGAGAAATAAATTATAAATTAACAATAGTAGGCATATATTATATCTTTACTTGTGTTGCCCTCGTTCTTGTGGATCCAAAAACAATTTGGTTATTAGAGTTTTTTCTCGTTGACAGCTGTGATTGTGTAATATACCCTTAACTGGTTCTATGCCACGAGTGTGTTGACACTTTCCGACTATTACTTTCACGCATGGCTAGCCATTGAAAATGAATGTGTGTGCATACACACATTCATGTGTTCTTTAATTATACCAGCCTAGGTCGATGGTTTTGGTAGTTTGATCATATTGGTTACACACTGCCATACACACATATTGCCTGCAAGGTGAAGTTTCGATAGTGAAAGTCTAAATATATCGTTCCTACCAAGCCAAAAGGGCACTAGTAACATTTTGGTCATTCTGAGTTAATATGAGGTAATTTCACAAAAAAATGCACAGACTGCCAAAAAGATGTTCTTAAAAAAAACTCCAATACATGGAAAGAAGTGGTAAAGAAAAGAAGTTTTTCAAATTGACAGAATATTTTTTCACTCTTTTTGCTCTCCTGAAAAGTAGCGATTTATCACTAACGCCCATTTGGCCTAAGTTATAAAAATATTTCCTCAATGCCCAAGATTGCTACTTTGTAATACTGAAGAGAACAGTAGGTCCTTTTAAAACAGACAGTATCTTAGATTGATATATCATTTTATAGATTTTTATGAAAAAATGTGGATGCTTTCATTCAGCACCATTCACCATATCCAATCTTGGAAACGCTGGGCTCACAGAGAAAAATTCAGTAACTACTAATACAATTAAGTGTTTCGACTGAGGGTGCTTGATGGAAATTCAATATCAAATTTGAATTTTTTGAATTTTGTACTTTTCCATGAGTTTTGTCGCTAACGACCCGGGTTTCGCCTTTCGGCATCTTCAGGCATTCCAAGTGCACGGATGTACTTGAACTGACCAAGTACATCCGTGCACTTGGAATGCCTGAAGATGCCGAAAGGCGAAACCCGGGTCGTTAGCGACAAAACTCATGGAAAAGTACAAAATTCAAATTTTAACTGCTAATACCTAATATTTTAACTACTAACCCCATCTATTGATTTCCAAGTATACCAACCAATAAATGGCAAGCTGTGATTTAAGTACAGCACACAAGAATTTATTAGGAGGTATCTTGTAATAATAATACTACTGTGATGACCAGATATATTGTGTAACGTAGAATCCCTTTAGTAAATCCATTTCAATGGTTGATTTGTTACCTTAATCAGCAATCAAATGAGAAATTATAATATTCTTAGGTCACCCTTTTCGACGATAGATCGTGTTCCCACTTTTTCAGATACATACCGACTTATCGTACAAGATAGTAAATTTGACCACAAGCCTGTGAAGACGAGCATGGCCGTAGCTAATAAATATCATTTTAAATTTAGATTGTATTAGTCTATATTTTAGCCAGTCATATCATGAAGGGCAGTAAAACTAACTGGATTTTTCGCTTGCCTTGCCTTAAACCAGGGACGCAAAACCTTTTTGGCAGAAGGGCCAGCTTATCAATTTTCAGATTGCCCTAGGACCGTATGGGTAAAAGTGATTAAATTGAAAATTGTATTATTTTATATAGTTTTTCCATCGTCTGTGAGAAGTTCTGAAGAAAAAAAAGGTCATTGATATTTATCCATTGGGCCGCATGAAATTTCATTACAGGCAGCATGCGGTCGTGGGTCGTAGGCTGTGCATCACTGCCTTAAACACAAGCCTCATGTACATTTCCAATAATGTTCGTTATCAAGTTTGAGCTTTTTTTCAAATATGAATCGGCAGCTCCCGTACATATTTGATTTATGCACATATTTTTTTATGTACTGACAATGATATCACAATACAAAAGAACGCAATAAAATAACAAATGTAACGTCACTAACCACATGGCCAGAAACAATATATTATCATAGACAATATGGTAACAATATTTTCATAGACAATATACCTAGTAAAAATATCATAAAAGTCGCACATAATAACCGGACCCTACTGTCACTGTCAATGTTTCTAACTAGACACGTTCAAGTTAGAAATGTGGTTATAATAATAAATAAACAGTGTCATCATAATCAAACGAGACGAAGCATTAATATCAATTGATTGGTAGCTCCGAGCGCCTTTTGTTCGATTTCATTTGACAGTATATGTTTTTTATATACATCTTTGTATACACCCAGTGTGACACTTATCTCGCTTGGCCTACGACTCGTTGAGCGTCTCTTATCAGTTTCCCGATCCGAGAACAAATTCTTTCAATCGCGTATCACAAAGATGCGCAGGCGTCTGTAAGTCAGCCGTTCCGCTAAAAAAACCTCTTAGATTATTCAGTTTTCATTTGCCTTTTAAAGTGACAAGTGATACCAAAATTATAAATATGGAGTGCTACACATCGGATAGTTGCGACAGTGATTCTCGGGAACAAAAGACATTGAATCTATCAGGGCGATTGCTGGATATGTCATCAATTAATAATTCATTAGCGGAATGGGCTGATGAAGAGAAAACATCTTCAGACCAATATGAAATAATGCTACTGACCGGAAACCGAATGACATCCATTCCTGAAAATATTTCACGTTTTAGTAATTTAAAAGTTTTGGATGTTAGCGGTAACGGCTTGAAAACATTACCAGACATATTTAACACTTGCCCACTCGCTTCTTTAACTGCAAAACACAACTACCTGACTAATGAATCTCTTCCTAAATCATTCTTCAATAATCTGGGAACACTGAAAGAATTAAACTTAAGCGGCAACAGACTGACATTTTTCCCAGAGCAGCTACTCGATATGACGTCTATAAAATATTTGTATTTAGGATCTAACAAAATCACCAATGTTCCCAAGGATATATGGAAACTGATTGGGTAAGTTATTTTTACAATAATAATCTAAACTAACGAAACACATATTTGCCATGTATTATTCTGTAAATAAGAAGTTCTGGAAATAAACAACTTATTTTTGTGTACACATAAAATTTAGGCACTTGGATGCCAGCAAAATGGTCTGCCAAACAATTAATGAAAGTGTTTCATTGAAAACAGAAATAAGAGGGGGTGGATAAAAGATTTTGTCGCAAAAGTTACAGCGAAGTTTAAAAAAATATCTAAATCGTTTGATCGTATTAATTGAAAACCCCTTGAGCATAGTTGTAACTTAAGTATCACTATTTTTTTCTTTTTATTTTTGACATAATGCATTTAAATTTCATTATATTATAATAGTCTAACTAGAATCCAACCGGTCCTTGGTATGAAAATAGTTGTAATATTATGAATATTTATTATCTCAACTATTATAAATATAACATGTACGATAATTATTTTTGACGTGACAACGTCTTATAAATCGATGAACGCCCGCTGCACGCACGAAAAAACATGACTCAATGTCCCGTTTGTCGCGTTACGCCGAAGGCAAGCGTGCGAGCGAGAGCGCGGATAAGCGATAGAGAGGCACGATCGGCCTACCGTTCGGATTGTGCCGCATCTATCTCTCTTCCACTCGATTGGTCGATGCATCTGAGTAGAAAAGAGACAGCGGCAGCACACAACTTATACACCTACAGTACCTACACGTGATCTGTTTACAACTGTTTATAAAAGTATGCAATCATTTCATCAATGTTTTCTTATGACGTTGTCACGTTAAACTATCGTCCGTAAACCGACTTTACAGACAACCATTTTTTTATATTATTATTTTAATTTCAAAAAAATATTTGGCATTACAGCTTCCTTTGATATCTGCCATAATGCCAATGCGCCAAATATTTTTAGAATGAAAATCGTACAAGATAAACTCGATGAGAAGTTTTTTATGAATCAGTCACGAACTCGACAAAAAATGACAAACCTCTTTTTCAATTGAAAAAATCTGACTTGCCGGGACTCAAACCCAGTACCACCTGATCACTAAGACAAAGCTCTTGCCACTTGACCACAGAGACTGATTCTAGTATCATATTAATATAAGCTGAGATTTTACAAGGCAAATAATTTTCATTGTTTCATTTTTTTTTAATTTACATTATTATTTGCTAGGCTAGGGGTGGAGATAATGTTGTAATTTATGGTAAATTATTTTTTTATCCTAAAGTACACACTGATTTGAATATTTATACTTTAACCAACCGTTTATAGACACCATTTAAAGATGACAGGGTATTCAAAATGGTTATATTTGTTAGAGTTTAGTTGAATATTTTTATGACTTAAACCGTAGTGGTATTTTCAAAAACAATCTTTTCAAATTGTAAAAATTGGAGTCAGTGAAATAAAAAAGGGAGTGAAATAGCACCAGTTTTACAAACGATATGCTTGGATTATTTTACATACATTAATAAGTAGGGCTTGTTACCAAAAACCGTCATCTGTTGATCATAGTGTTATTTGATATTGTGCATTGTATTTTTTCATTGTTGCGCCATTCCTTTTTTAAATTATAGTCAAGTAAATAGGTATCCATTTCGCGGGCTTTATTGTCTGACTGCATTTTTTGTTGAGGTCTGTATGAAGTAATTAAAACCTTCATTCATTTATTTTATACTCCCAGTTATCCAGTCGAATGATCAAGATATGATAATACTAGGAACAGCTTGAGGTATTGTATTATTTTTTAAGAAAATATTTCATAGGCACGGCAAATAAAATTATCAAAAACTTGGCTTGTTTTTACCATGCCTGCTCCGAATATGTAGCACATGAACTACAAATGAAGGATGTCTCAATAGAAGTATGCTTAGAGAATATTTGGTTACTTTTAAGGTGTTCACTGTCAATATTTGAAGGAATGGCATTATAATAAAACATTTTTGGTACTTACTTATTCCTCATAAATTGTATTGGATCAGGACCAGTTTCGCTCATGGCGAGCTCAGTTGACAATGCTCGCCACGCGAAACCGGTCTTGATCCAATAAAATTTATGAGGAATAAGTACCTACTAAAAATGTTTTATTATTTGAATTTTTGTTTATTCAGTTTCTCAATCTCTATTTTTTCTGCGAGTGTAAGGACTTCAGGATGGCGTTCAGAAATGTCAAATTTTTAGCTTATTGCTTTTGCTTAGCCCTGGATTTTAGAATCACATAGATGGGGGAAGAATGTCAATATTACAAACATGCATGCTTTCAATCTTGTAATAAATTTTGTCCGTATTCATGCTTTAGGCATTACAGACATCCATAACATTATCTAGCGGCAATATCAATTATATTTATTATCTTCCAGTCACCCAATAATATATATATTGGCATATGGAGATTACTTGTGAAAAAACTAAGTTAAGAATAACTATACAAACAAATATCATTTTTGCTACAATATAAATATATCAGATTATGTTCGTAGAATTATTTCAAATCGAAAAGTAAACAATTTATTTCCTAGCTGATATCTTATTTTCAATTATATTTTACATGCTACGTACCTACGTATTTGCGTGCTATAATTTTTTAATAATAATATACTGTACGAAGATTATCAAACCGTTTGTATCGCTTGCATTATTTCGCACAAAGTATAAAATTACACGCAATTTAACATTCTCTGAAATACAACATAACCCTAATTAATAACCATAATGTCAAATGTCAATTGATCGAGTTGGGTTTAACCTTTCAATTTAAACATTTTTAATCACTTTCGTATGTATAAATAAAACAACCAGTCTAAAGAAATCTGTAAATATTGAAAATTATACAGTGTATTAGATTTTTTATTCAACAATAACAAACAAAATGTATATCTATTTAAATAAAACATAACAAACAATAGTACAAAAGCAATATGACATTCAATAGTGACACCTTAAATGTATATATTCAAATTTCATACCTTATATTCTAATTTTAGTACATAAAAAATTTTGGTGGGTGACTTTATTGTAAAGTATTTCCCAATTGAAAAATTTGACCGAAATTTTTTCCGTAAAATCCGAAATCTGCTTTTTTTATAAAAAAAAAATACTAGCGTCTCTTATAAGTTTTATAAAAAATATAACTGTATACACTTTTATCGTTCGACTATCATAATTGAAGACAGAATTAGAAAGTGTATTTTGGGATCAAAATTCATGACCTTACAAAAATTATCATAAATGAAAAACATTAATTCTGGCACATGCCAGTTTGGATAAACTTCGAGATATATTCTGGTAATTATCATCCGATAGTTCATGGGAGGCATCACAGCATGGTCTAAAATTTTCAATTTAACCCATTGGCTGCTATGATCATTTTCAATTTCCTAGCGAGAAATGCTAACATTAATATTTTTTGAAATACAGTGGAACCTCGATTATCCGGATTTTCGATTATCCGGATTCGTCAAAATAAAAAAATTATTACAAATTTGCTGATAAACACGTGGCGAATTGCGTCACTGTTTACGTACGTACGTGATGGAATGCAGTCTTAATATTTTGACCTTTGCATTTGTTCTAAAAATGAGTCCTGTGTAAAATATGGGTTAGTCATCGTCCTAAGTCGATACTCATTGAATGTTAGTTTCTTGAAAAATTGATCACGATTTAAATATTCATTTTTAATATTACCGATATGTCAATGAAAAGAAAACGTATCGTAGTTTCATTAAAAGACAAATTGGATATAATCGATGCTTTGAAACGGGGTGAATCGTAACGTTTTTTGTCTATAAATATGGTGTCGGAACAACAACGATCTCGAATATAAAAAAAATTATGAATTTTTTTAAAGATGGTTTGATAAACAGTTTATTCCAGAAGTGAAAAAATATCAAAATTCCATAGATTAAAGAGGAAAAACATTATTATTACTAGACAATGCTCCGTCCCACACATCTATTGAATGTTTAAACCAGATTGATGAAATGTTTACGGTAAAATTTCTTCCACCAAATGTTACATCGATAATATAACCTATGGATCAGGTTGTAATAGAAACATTCAAATGCCTATATAGAAGATAGATGCTTCAACGATTATTGCTAGCAGATGAAAATAATGAAGAAACAGTTATCAGCTTCCACAAGAAGATAAATTTAAAAGATTGTTGCTACATGGCAGCAGAAAGTTGGGATTCTTTAGATGTGTCAACTTTGAAAACATGGAACACAATTTTGAAAAGACCATTAGTAAGTTCCAGTAGTGAAGTAGAAAATGATAGACGAGACATTGCGGAAGCAATGACACAACTTTAAATATGTGCTGAATGCGACGAAGAAGATATAAACGAGTGGTTAAATTGCGATGCAAACGATCCTGGATTCCAAATTTTGAATGTTGACGAAATAATTAAAGAAATATCAACCTCAGAGGAACAAGATCAAGAAGACCTAGAAGATATTTGTGAGGGGGGAGATATTGGTCCTACACATTCTGAAGCTTTTCAGTGTCTAGATGTCGCCATGAAGTGGCTTGAGAGTCAAGAAGAGTGCTAATCAAGACAACTTATGTGTCTTAAAAGTATTCGTGATTTGGCAGCATCGAAAAGAAAAGCTAGGATTTGTCCTTATCCGGACTACCTTCATCCCCTCATCCGGATAATCGAGGTTCTACTGTAATAGCTTTTTTCGCTATAATAATTGAAATGGACTGAACTGTAATAATAGCATCTGCAGTACATCAAATTTCATAGGGTTCAAAAAACAGGTTATTGAATTTGTCAAGAGAATTAATATTAAATAGTTTCCTTTGTTATTACAATAATATCATTTAATGACAACAGTACCTACCAAGGCTGTGGAGTTGTTAAAAGAAATTACGACTCCGACTCCATCATTTACCAAAAACACGACTCTGACTCTAACATTGACCAAAAACAAGACTCCGACTCCGACAAAAAATGTTTAATTTCCTCACTTCAGTCAAATTGTTTTTCCACCTTTCCTATTTATGTGTATTCAATTATATATCAACCAACCAATCCGATGAATAGCCAAAATTGACATATTATTTACAAAAATAAAAAGTTCATTCTTTTCAAAATTTCCAACTCCGGCCAAAAAACCCCGACTCCACGACTCCAACTCCTACTCTGACTCCACAGCCCTGGTACCTACTTGCACCTCCTTAACTCATTCACTACGGTGTAAGCACCTGGCACATACGTCACTAAAATAGTCACAGCTCGAATATATTGCGCTAGCAACTCACAAATGATGACAAACAATGATGTAGACAATTTATAAATAGAAAACTTATTCAAAATAATATCATTGCTTCAAGTGTCTAGTCTACAATAGGTTTATTAAAAAAATGCAGGCTTAAAATTTTAGACAGATGATGTATAACAATTTTAAGTACAGTATTTATGGCAACCCTTGCAAATCTCTTTTTTTTTTATTTTGTAGAGGGTAACAAAAGAATTGGCATAAATGGCAAACAAATAAACATGCACACTTTTTTGAGGACATTGTATACTATCTCTTTATACGAGTGAAAAGGATTATCAAAAGTGAATTGTCTTGTGTTTGGATTGTTAACTCTTACCACTCTGCAGACCACGGAGTCTGGCCGGAAAGATTCTGATGCCAGGGATTTTCGATAAATACAGTGGAACACTGCAACATGCTATATTAACCAACATTTTATGATTTAAATCTACAGTTCGCTCATATATCTTCTCGGAGAAATAGGTGACTCACTTAACCAAGAATATATATTTTTTAAATTGATTATTTTTTTAAATCACAGTCGCTTACCAGTCATGAGAAAATTTGGCCAGAGTGCAAAAGGTTAAACACTCATTCAAAATGTGTACACTTAACAGGAGGCATATTTTTAAAACTTTAATATTAGTTCTTTCAATGGGAGTAAAAGGTCAAATAAATAATCATAGATAAGTATCAAAATCTCTCAACCAATGCTCTGAAGTTCGTCTGAATGAAAAAACAAATATTGTTGGATGATAATTTTGACAGATCTGTTTGCTTATATCTCTATTGTCATGTTTTCATCTTCTATATATATATATGTTACAGTGAAACTGTATTCTCAGTGAAAATATATTCTTCTCCAAGCTGTCATTGTAATTAAATTTGACCGGGATATCTTCAGCCCAATGTTTGTCTGTGTTTTTCTTTGGTTCCCTTTTTATGAAAGGGGACTACTTGCTGATTTTGTTTCATTGAAGCAAACCAAAATTTTAGGCCGGCAAATCATCGACTTAGGCTAATAATTTCAATGATCGTGACCAGTGAAATCATGTTGTCATACAAATCTATTACTTGATACATTTTCACTGAGAATACAGTTTCACTGTAACATATATATAAAAATGAATGTCTGTATGTATGTCCGCTATGGACTACTAAACCGCTCGACCGATCGATGTGAAACTTTACAAATTTATTGAGTGCACCCCCGCGATGGTTTCTGGCCTACCAACCCCTTCCAAATACAGTCTTCTGATTAGGATAAAACGCTCTTATCAAGGTCACAATGTTGTGTCAACACGGAATAAATCCCATTAAAAATATTTTGATCATTAAAATAAAAATTGCTCAAGTCGTCTTTACAGAGACTCAAATCTAAGACTTAAATTACTTTAATATTTTTCTTTTCGACTTATGCCAGTCATACATTATTTTAGCAATATATACCTTTCAAACACATTGTCGGTCCATTTTTATTTTAATCAGCTCATATTTACTTACTGTCATTATTTTTGCATTTAAGCATTGGCTTTATGATATTGTGCTAGTTAATCCGATTATATTTATTATCTAAACAATACGGCAGTCCCACCTTTCAAAATTATCTCAGCATCCACACCAGCACTCTCTGTGGCTGCACATTATGCAAAAGCATTGATTGATTTAATAAAATTCTCAGATATCCTAACATCTAACGGTTCCATTCTATGTAAATGCTTGACGTCATTCAACCAGACTTATATTTATATTCTTATCACAATATTTTTAATGTCCAGACTCGATGCTACATTCATCCTATTGACATATTGAATAACGTAACACTCAATGTGCTAATGGTTTTGTTTGTAGAATCAAAGAATTGTCAGGTCATGTCATGTTGACCATATTTGGCAATTCTAAGAACTCTAGGAAATCAATTAAGATTATGTTTATATATTTAACATTTCTTTTTACTTCTGTATACATTTGATGTTTTCGGTCATCATCTCTAAACAAATTGTAGGTAGCTAAATATGATGATTTATTGATCACGAAAATACGTTTGACAGCCGAGTGATAAATGGTGTTGGTCTTTAGTTCCAAGTATTGAATCCCAAAATGGGCGCATTCATTCAGTGATAATCATCACTATAAAATATGGAACATTTGTGTGAGATAGAACATTGTCAATACGCATCAAAAATTTTCCAAAGTTTTATCTGAAAATAATTATATTCATTCAGTGATAATCATCACTATAAAATATGGAACATTTGTGTGAGATAGAACATTGTCAATACGCATCAAAAATTTTCCAAAGTTTTATCTGAAAATAATTATATATTTTGGTTGTATTTGGCCTAATTAGCTACATTAACGATTTGTATTGCATAGACCAGTTATACACAACATATTCCCCAAAATGACATTGGTTCATTAAAATAATATTATGTTTCCTTAGACCAACATTATTTTTTACAGTTATATGAATAATTATAGTATGAAAAACAATTTCCCCCAACATATGAGAGACTGTGAACTCTTTTTTGCAAAGAATTGCTTCCATAAGCAAGTGTTTACTTTATTGAAACTAATCACAAAATCCTTGTGAATAATTCAATCTCAGTATATTAATCTAATGGTAGCAACCACATGCCTTGAACGTGAAGTCAAAATGCTTGATGTTTGCATTCAGTGTCATTGAGCTGGTTGATACTGACTTACACTAACTGCTAGTTTACATCTTGAAATATGCCCAAAATGCAGAATTGGGTGACAGAAGTATTTGTTAATATTAAATTTATTACATATGTATTCTGTAAATTGTGCGAGAATATGTCAGTATCTGCAGAACTTACCCCCAGGAAATTTAGAAAAAAAAAATATTCGGGTCTACGCACTAAATAGATTTTGCATCACTGTCACAGACGATATTAGTTTTACACTGAAAACAAGGTTCATTGATTAACTGCTATTGCACATATCATTCTGGACATTGAATTCTACTAATCTACCCAAATTTCTTTGTTCTACATAATTATACAATCAATAATTATGAAGAGATAATGTTTTGACATTTGGTCTGAGATAAACTATTCACTTAAATGCCATTACGCATAGGAGGCTTTCGCTTTGAAGGCCTGCTATGAATAGTTATATAACTTTATCAATATAATATTACACAAACAATTAAATATATATAAAACAGAAGAATCTAAACCTGTCTACTCAAGTCTAGGGACACATTTTATTGATATTATTGACTGATTGGCATATTGCTATTGATTGAGTTGGCATTTACTTGGTAGAACTCCATCATAATACGGTGAAAAAAACAACAATGTATTTAAATTCTACAGAACTAAGCCATAATAGCTATAAACAAATATATAAAATAATTTCTGTAGAATTAAAATACATCGTTATTTTTTTCACCATAGCATATTGTTGTTTTGGAATTCAATTTACTTTAAAATTAAAGTAAAAATAACTATTTTCGTTTGGTGGTGTGTATATATAATTGTTTTAAGTAGATTCTCTTAATAATTTAGTTTTTTTTAATCATACAAACACTAGAGAACTGTCATAAAAAGATCGAGGTAGACGATGATGCTTACATTTTGTTTCTAGTCTGCTCTTCTTGCTCGTGAGCAATAAGTTCATTGGTCACTCTTAGTTCATAGGAATGTGTTTAGATTGTACATTAAGCTCATAATGTTTTCATCAAGCAAAATTTAAAAAATGCCCATTTGTCATAAGCAAGTCATTTGAGGTGCTTGTCTTAGTAAAAGGTTGCGAGCCACTGGTCATAACTATGCTTTATGGTTAAAAAATAGTAGTATACTGATAAAACTTATAAAATTTTACTGTCAAACCCATTCATACAATTTGGTAAATATGTACATGTTAATATGTTTTGACACTGTCTTGCACTCAGCATTATACATATCAATGTAAGAATAATCTTTATTTTTTTCAGTCTGCAGATATTGGTCCTGGGAGGAAACAAAATTGTGGACATTCCTGACTCTGTTGGTCTTTTGAAGAGTCTCCAAATGCTGGTTCTTAGCGAGAATTTAATTGAACAGCTACCGGCCAGTATTGGAAAATTAAATCATTTGAAATCATTACGCCTTCACAAAAATAGACTACGAACACTCCCTACAGAAATTATCACATTGAAATGCTTGACAGAGGTAAGTTTTCAAGTCTGTAAATATACTGTCACACACATACTATTAATGCATTACACCTGAAAGGTATACGTGAAGGGTATTTTAACCACTTACGTATACATGTGCTAATAGTTGGTAAAGTATAATTATGCTAAGTTTTGCTTAATATTTCAACTATCTATGTTATAAGAAACAATTTAAGATATAATCACCAAGAAAGCGTATACTGTAGGTTATATTATTACAGGATGGTTTGGTTAAATTGATTTAAAGTTTTAAATTAAATTCAAGGCAATCCCAACATAAATTTAATATTTATACAGTTCGACAACCAGTGCCGTTTCGAAACAGTTTTAAACTTGAGATTATTTATTGCCCTGTTAATGGCATCCTTTTTTTTTAGAATTGATCTTTTGTTAGGAGTTATTTGAATCCATGGATGTTTTTTGTCTGTCATTAAACATGAAATATGTGCCAAGGGAAAAACTAATCGTTTGTATTTATAAATGCTTCCTTTATTTATAGCTGAGCTTGAGAGACAATCCGCTTGTGGTGCAGTTTGTTAGAGACATCACATTACAACCACCGACACTTCTCGAATTAGCAGCTCGATCTGTCAAACTGCAAAATTACGATTTGCAACCTGGCGACATCCCCGCCTGTCTCGCCGAATATCTTGACCAAGCCCATTGCTGTGTCAATCCAAAATGCAAAGGTAACGACATTAACACTATGTTGTCGGGCACCTTGAACACTAGACTCAAGCCTGTAGCGGGCGTTTTTTTAGCGATAGGCGCAAAAATATGTAACTTTCTTAAAATCAACACAACTTTCAAAGAAATCATAAATGATATTTATTCATTGAAAATAAAACAAAAAATACGCTTTTTACATCATAATTGCAATATATTTCTAAGCCGATTCCGATTCCCGATCCGAACTCTTCCAAATCATTGTAGAACTAATTGTAATTAGTTGCGGCGTGAAATGAAACGCCGGCAAACAATTCTGCGCTGAGCTGTTCAAATACGGCATTTGCCGTATCCCGCATTCAACCGACAGTCTGAAAAATACGGCAAATGCCATGTCCCGACAACAATGTGTTAATATACACTCCAATATCATTTTGAAAGATTGAATTGAAAATGGTCACCTGGCAACTTTTTGGAATTTTCACTGTTCTCTAAATCGTTTGAATTTAGCCATTTATTTCATGGTCATATTTTTATGGAATAATATGTGTTTGGCAAATTTTATTAATTAATCGAATAACTATATGCAAGATGACTATGACCATATTTATTGACACTGGTAAATTTTGTTGACAGGTCATCCAAAATGGGTGAACAAAGTCCATTCTTTGATAAAAATAAATTGAAAATGTTAGTATCAAAGTATAGCGTTGTTGAATGTTGAATGATAATAAATTATACACTACGCATTTAAATGAATCTTTATTGCATTTCTTGTGGTCCATGGTCTATGGCTTTACTTTTAACTTTACTCTTTAATTATAATTTAAATGCATTTGCTGTAAAAATTAATTGATAATATTGTCCTTTTTTTTTTACCACCCTAAATCAAAATAATCACATGTAACACATTTTTTGGATGCTTGAGTAAATAATATGTTACAACGTGTCTTCTTGTTTATTAACTATGGCGATGAATTCTTGTAAAACTAAATACTCTGACATTTTTACGCTACAATACAAACAAACCTGTTGATGTAATGTTTTAAAAAATCCTATATCTTTTCGCAGGCGTTTTCTTTGATAGCAGAGTGGAGCATATAAAATTTGTAGACTTTTGTGGAAAATACCGTTTGCCGCTTCTCCAATATTTGTGCAGCTCAAAGTGCATAGTTGGCAGCTGGGAAAGTAGAGAATCAGACCCCGTTGCCAGAGGATACATGATGAAGAAGGTTCTTCTCGGATGATACAGAATACATTGCATTGAATCTGTACAGTAAAACATCAGAACGACCATAGTGTACAATATAAACATTTATACGAAATATATTATTTTTAAAACTTCTGACACTATAAAGAAATTGTATCATTCTGTAGATAAAATGGTGGGTTTTTATTCATTTACGTAACTGAATCTCTGAAGTAATTGCCTGCTTCATTTTATTCATATCGAATAAAAGAATGGTTGATCAAAATACTCGGTTGCAACTGGATGTGATGCAGCAAGGCTTATCATTCTCATGCATAAATAATTGTTTTTCTATATATAGTCCCAACCAAACATTCATAAGAAATACAAAAACTTCATTCTAAAAAAAATGAATCTCTCGATTGGTTTGATTATTACAAACTTGTTTTACAAACTTCTGATACATAGTAAAACCAATTTAATAAAATAAATTAATGGGTTTTCAGGTTAACTCACATTTATATTTTATTATAAGGTTCCACTTTATTTTTTTGTATATACCTAAAACAATGACTCAATAGGTCTACCGTGACTAGAGAAACGTGAAAGAATAATGTAAAGCCACAGTGGGTGGACGCAATGCCGAGTACCCTGAGGAGTATTGATCTTCAATTTATCTTTTTAAATTTACAGCTCACATCTTCTCTGAGTATGTTATCTGTCACCAATCATATACGCCAGGGGTGGGGTAGCGATTCCTAGTCGATCGCCTAACTGATCTGTACAAATCTCTGGTGCCCGTTCCAAGAAGCGTGCGAGACAAGTTGTGTAACAGGGACAGCACGCTGAAATCTCGAAGTTAGCCGATTATCGACGAAAATCTCTTTCTATAACCCGGGTCAAACAAGGTTTGGCAAATAGATTAATATAGGCTTTAAATTACTACTTTTAATTTTGGTCGATCGCCGCCAATAATTTCAAAAGAAAGTCAATCGCGGGCAAATAAGTCTGGCCACCTCTGATATACGCACATGAATAATTTTAATATTCCGACATTCCATTAGTTAAAAGTTTTTCAGAGGCAATTATAAATATTTTAGAGGTTATTGTTATTCCATTATATATTGAACATAACTATATATTGTGTTCAGGTGTAAATTAGTTTTAAAATACGGTTCATTGCTCAGAAGAGCTGTATAATATAGACTATTTTTATACTCATTTGTATTATACATAAAAATATGTAGGTACATAGAACTTTTAATATGTAATTAATATCCCTTTCCGAAAGGAAATCTATATTCACAGCAGATTTAAAAAGCAATATTTTTTTTAGTTTTCACAATAGCCATATGTTGCCAAAATAAGCATAGACAATCTTTGTGAATTAAATATACTGTTATTTTTAGTCTTTTAAATGATTGATTTAAAAAATATTGGCATTGTGATATCATTTCCAACAGCATTTTATTTTTGATCTAGGCTAATATTTAAAAAAACTCATTAATAGTTTGTAACATGTTTAATCCGTGAATTCGTTTGTCTTTTATTATATAATATCCATTTTTTTATTTGGTGTGATAAAATCAAATGATTTATAAATCATGTATGTATCTCACTTAACACATATCCGAATATGATATACACCATAGTACTTAAATAAACTATTGGCATTTTCTCAACGTTATGTGATTGTATTATAAATAATGAAAAAAACACATTTTGTTATGTATATTCTTTGTGATTTGTTGTTAACAGTTCATATCTTTAAATCAAATGTCTAAAAAATAGATTGGAACTGTCAGACTGGGTTGTATATAATTACAGATTACTAAGTGACAATTATAATCAAGAGTTTTAATATTGAGATTAAAACTTCTGACCTGTTGAACGTTGGTATAACCCGTTCCCATAATACAAGTAATTCAAGCTCTTGCACATTATGTAAATAGTGCTCATTTTCTGTTGTCCACAATAATATAAATAATGAACAAGAAATTCTACAAGAAATGCAGTTCATTTGATCTGAATGTTGTGTGGGACTTTCATGTATATATGTAATTACTATAAATAAATTAAACATTCATTTTGAATTGCTGTTTTAAAGATGCTTGTATAACAGGCACAAGTGGAAAGGGTTCATATATGAATTAAAATTGTGATAAAGATTCTTTAACGTAGCAATAAATAGTACATACAACAAAATTATATTTGCATGCAAAAAACAGGCTATGTTAACTTTGATAAATAAAATAGTGATTATATTTTTCATGCAAGAATATGTTATCATCTCTTAATTTTGTCTTGCGTTGACAAGGATAGGCTGATATAATAATATATAAAATAATATCTAAACGTGGGGCTGTAAAACTTTTTTGTTTGTATGATCTATGCACCATGATAACCTTGTCTATGACTCATGTACTGACCAAAAAAATACAATGCTACAATACAATTTCAAATTTTTTTAATACTACACATGAAATTACTGAAATGCCAATATTTTTTGTCTTATGATATATTTAATTATACCAATAATATCCTATTTACTTTCATATTTAAAAAAGTGATTCCATTGTGTCAAAAACAAATCAAATTTATCTTTTCCTCGGTGAATCAGTGGTATACTTTCAAGAATGTAATCATAACAGCATTACAGTAAAAGTATTCACAGCTTTTATGTGCATGTATTCTTTTTTGAATGAGAGTAGAAGAACAAGTTGAGCTGGTCCAGCTTACACAGTGGATTCCTGGTCTCTCATTTCATGAGAGACTGGTGTAATTGAGGAATGAAGAAAAAATCTGTCGGGAAATCAGACTTTGGTACAGATATTCATTTTCATATGGATGCTTCAAAATTTGTTTGATGCCAATAAGATTTCTCTGGCAATAAAAGAAGATTGGACAGTCACAATATGGTCCTTATATACATTAAAGTTAGTCCATGGTCACATAATTGTATTTAATTTGATCAAAAAAAAACATAATAGCATTTAAGGTGGAACAGTGGAACTGTTTCTTTCTCTTCTTGGTGGAAAGTTGGTCAAAGACATTATATTTTGATAATTAAAGCACATTTTTAAAACTAATTCCACATATTTTATTACAACTGAAACGGGTTTCTCTCATGGCAATAATTATCAATTGATTAAATATAAATACAAACAGGGTTATTTATATAAAATAGGGTAAGAATAATGAAAAGGAATATGAATCAATGTATGTAAGAAATATGAGTAGAGAGATATTTAACCGCTTCCCCGGCGTTAACACGAATACGTGTAAAAAAATGTGTTCACGTTTCGGCGCTCACGCAAATACGTGTGATACCCCGCGCGCCCTTATAAACATTTTAAAATCGTCGATCGATTTTCGGCGTTCACACAAATACGTGTTTCATGTAATTTCACGATTTCTGACATTGTATGAGACTATTTCATTATATGGTATTATGTATATAATATTCTAAGAAAAAAATAATAATTCAAAAAAAAAATAGACTTCGAAGAGTTAAAAAAAAAAATTATTTGTTTCAAATTAAAACATTTTTGCTAAAATGATTTGCCGGGGAAGTGGTTAAATAAAAATAAGAATATTATAAATTCTCTGTAGTTAAAAACAATATAATCTGTGTAGTCTCGCAATATTATCTGTGGAATAATGGGGCGATCTGTTAAAATTAATGATCACTACGGAAAAATATACATTGAGTTCTTATTGTATCAAAAATGTCAACATGTGATGAATATAATTCTGGTATTTCATAACATTGTTTTGTTTTCATTTCATTAATTTTATACGGATAACCACTAGAATTATATTTAAACTAAGGCATACATAATATTTTATTTTCTAAAATGTTACTGTGACATAGTTAAAAATCTAGAAAAGCACATTTTTTATATTATTGTCAACAATACTGCAATAGATAGGGTGTCAAAAATAGTCAAATATAATATTATAACGTTAAAATCGCCAAAATAAATTTATTTACAATGTTTTTAAGAATCACATGCCAAGAAGGGGTATTAAAACAGGAAAATATGGTAAGCAACTTCAAGAATATATAAATAAATTGTAATGTTTTCTGGCTTCCTGAACACTGTTTCTTGTTATGCGACTTATTGAAGTAACAGCGATGATATAGATTTTTATTCATAAGTATGTTGTTAAAATATCAATTTATATAATAATCTAGTATTATCTGGAATAATCAAAAAAAAATATAGAAAACTTAGACACTTCTCTTTATTATTCTGTCACAGTTATTTAATTAAACATGCTTATCTACTTGTCTGATTTCAATAATTTTTAATTGAAGGCTTATTTTATGAAGAATTTCATAGAAATTTTTATTGAGTATTATTTGAACCAAAATGCAATTATTTTACAAGCTTCTTTATAACATCAATTTTATAAATCCTTTATCAACATTGTTTTATGTACATATTGTATCTGTGATTTTTGTAATTCAACAAAGTGCCTTAAATAAAGAATTTTTTAACCTTCATGTGTTTTTCTTTTTTCAAAGGATATCCCTTCATATTGTTTTATTTAAAAAAAAAATGAACACATTTGTCTGAGTACACATATTTTATAAAGATAAGGATCGGTTTCGCTCATCTTGAGAATTATCAAGCTGTGAAGTATAATTATAAACATGGCTGTTTATATTAAATTGAATAAAACTTGTGATGAAGTTCATTTTAAATCAAACAGTAATTGGTAAAAGAAGTTTAATATTTTTTTCAGATAATATTTAAAATGATCCAGAAGTGAAATTAAAGTATAATATATTTATTTTATTGACCCCTTGGATGGATACTATCTTTAATCAATAATTAAAAAGTTTAAAAAAATCGAAAATTTATATTCCTTGGCACACGGGAATCTTAAGTCCTCAGCGCATTCCTCACAAAAAGCGAAAGACGGTAGTTTCAATTTAGCAAAGACTAATTGTTGACGAAGTGAAATAGTGATAAAGATCCTGTTTTTCACTGCGCTTGTCTGTTTATAATTTTATATTAAATCTTTGCATGTGCTGTGATTTTTCAGAAAAAAAAAATCTTGCTTCTTGAAACCCTTCCCACCACAAGATCATCAATCATCAATCACTTTTGAGATGTTCATTGTCAATTTTAGGTGAAAAGGCATTGCTTGAACAATTTGTTTATTGCTTCTACACAGGGCTTTTTTTTGAAAAATAAAGGTGCCGAACTCACTTCATGCCAAGCTTTTTACTAAATAAAATTATATTCAAATATCGTTAAAGTAAAATTTGGTCTAATTGATTTTGAAATCTGTGAAAAAAGATGCCGGAACGCCGTTCCATCGCGTTAAATGAGAAAAAGCCCTGCTTCTACATATTATATTTTGTAAGAATCAGGATTGGTTTCACTCATCCCAAACATTTTCAGCTCATGAAATATAAATCAAAACAGGACTATTTATAACAAAGTGAGAATAGCAAAACAACGTGTACTAATAAATAGGTGAAAAATGAATTTAGAAAATTATTAATTGGTGTAATAAAATTGACGATAGTAGATTAAAACACTGAGCAGAAATTTTCTTTTTGACATTGTCATTTATTATAAATTGACAATATTTGTTATTAATAATAGCTTATACAATTTATTTTTTCAATTTTTCACAGAAGTTACAATTTTTTATGATGGCTATTTTATAAAGATAGAGAAGTTATATTGTCTATGAATCAAATATCAATCAAATATGTATAAACGTCAATATTTTGAAAAAATAGCAAATAGTTCCTAGGTTCAAAGCTAAGTCTTTGGAAGATAAGAATACATATTTCATTTAAAATATTTTTCTACATATATAACATTGTCTATTTAAATAATAAAGCACTGAAATTAAGGACAATGTCTAAATTACTGGATGCAAAAAAGAGGTTACTCGAAGTATGACAACATGGAATTTACATGAACTAAATGTGCGATTGCCAAATATTCCGACCGGTAGAAAACACAATTTCCCTTCCAATATATCTTTACTTTTTTTACAGGATGACATTATAGTACCTTCAAAGAAATATCATTTTAATGATAATGAAGGACGCAGCGACGAGAGAAAGTCACACCCAGAAGAAAGCAAGCACAAGAAAAAGAAAAAAGAAAAAAATTCAAAAAAGAAAAAAGAAATCCAAAAAGAAGGAAAGACGGCGCTCATCTTCGGAGGTTGACTTTATTTTATATTATCAATGTAGCCTTCATTTCTATATCTGCTGTGAACCACATACGCACACCCTCTCTGTCAACACAATGAGAGAATGTTGACAGGTGGTAGTGCCACCTCGTTCATTTATAATACTAACCTCCATGTTATCTCGCTTCATCGATGCAATTATTTTAGAGTAAATGGCTGTTAGGTGTTTTTCATGATCTTAAATATTTTTTGTATATTTACGGCTGATTTTTTTTTATTTTTGTATTGTTATGCGAAAAATATACATATCAAGATCATTGTAATTATAGTCTTAATTATCTCACAGAATTGTGTTATTGAAAATTAATTCACATTGTCTTGGTTGGCATTGAAGCTCGTGAGATTTTTTTTCTTACATTTTATGGAGAGAAATTGAGCTTATTTGAAAAAACTCAGCATAAATACCATAATTATTTAATATTATTACTTTAAATAATAATATTTCAATAAATATTTTTGTATAAAAATATATTTCTGAGCAATCAAATTGGAAATATAAAAGTATATTAGATCACGTATTTATTATATTCAATTGAAATTTATTTTTACAAAGATCAATTCATTTAAAAAGAAAGATCACAAGTATAGCTGTGCAGTTTCATTTTTTTTAAGAATTTACAAGTCTTTGTACAATGATCAATGTCTACGCATACAGTGATCATGTAATATGCCACAAAGTTGTAAAGTTTTCTTGAAAAACAATGACTGAAATGAAAAGCTTCTGTAAATAGAGATCTAAAAGTTCTTCATAGGAAAGTGATGACATGCAGGGCTTTTTTTGAAAAAAAGGTGCCAGAACTCACTTCATGTCAAGCTTTTTACTAAATAAAATTTTATTCAAATATCATTTAAGTAAAATTTGTCTAATTGATTTTGATATCTGTGAAAAAAGGTGCCGGAACGCCGTTCCACCCTGTTAATGGAAAAAAAGCCCTGATGACATGTAATGTAGTTGACAACTTTAAACACCAAGCTGGTATGGCCTTATCCAATTCTTTCATTAAATTGTCTTCCAGACATTCATGAAACGTACAATATCTAGTTTATGTTTAATTTTACTATGTTTTTCATGAAAGTGCATACAATGTCAGTATATTTGTATGCTTCAGTAAATATTATTTTTCCTTACCTGACTATGAACCCAATGTGCTTCTTTATTTTAACCGTACAAATGTGAATGTTTATTTTTAGTCATCTGCTACCTCAGACGAAAGTGACAGTTGGGTGGAAAAACCTGCCGTGCCACAACCGTCAATACCTGAACCCCGTGACGATTGGATGAATATGACAGGCAGTTTTTCAACATTCACTCGCAAAGACTTGAAACCCGACAAGCCTAAAGAAAAAGGCCAAATCGATGCATACAACCCTTCGCAATGCAGTCGAGAACTGAATCCGTACTGGAAAAATGGTGGCACAGGATTGCCTTCTGCAGGATCTAAATCTGACAAACATGACGCTCCCACTTCAAGCAGGGATAAGTATTATAATAAAGACAAATTTGCTCATAATAAAGATTCTAAATTCAGAAGACCTGATGATAATTATACGCACCGTATCGATGACAGAAAAAATCATAGTTATGAGTCTTCAAAGAAAAATTGGCAAAAAAAGTCTGAATCGAAACGAAGCAGAAGCAGGTCTCCGACTATTCGAAAAGATGATGATAGAAATTCTTTCAGTAGATCAGAAAAACAATTGGAAACGTTAGATTCTTCTGTTAAACAAAATTATTTAGAAAGTGACATTGACGACGAAGAAGAAATGAGCATTCACTATTTAACAGATGAACAGATGAATGCGCTGGGTGCCAAAATTGTTAAAGCTGAAATCTTAGGAAATTCTAAGGTCATTGCAGAATTGACCACCAAACTCGAAAAGGCCAGACTATACAAAAAAGAACACCCCAAGGGTCCTCCAGGATTAGCCAAAGATAATGCCGTTATGCTCACTATGACCGATGACAAAGGAAACACGCGACCGTTGACAAAGAGTCTGCACGCCGGAGACAGCAGAAGTAAGGGCGGAAAAAAAACGAAAGAAACTCATTCAGCTGACGGTGATAGAATGAGATTCTTTGCCGATGATGATAACTATTCACTTAAAGATATGGTAAATATTAACACAGTTTTTTAATATGTTTATAAACAGCAGGTCATTGTGCAAGAATTATTATTTATTCATTACATAAAATTGTTTATCACGCTGACAAAGTTTTATGGCATTATATTTTGAATCTTGACAAATGGGTTAATTTAATTGTAGCTGTTGCATTCGAAAGTATGAAACTTAGTGGATTTTGTTTGTGCGTCCTGACAGGCTGCCCCTTACATACCTTGAACCACCACAATTAGCAAAATAGAGTTGACATAACTTCAATTTTAATTCGGTAGCCTAGAGGTTCTGTCAGTCCACGAATTATTCTTTTGAGGACTCATACAAAATTTGAAATAAATATAATGAAATATTGTTGATTTTGTCATTTATATTCTTACAGTTCCAAAAAGAGAAATATGAAAATGCAAATGAGAGTGAGGAACAGTTTGCTGAAATTATCTCTAAGCATCGAAATCCAAATGATGATTTGGAAGACATATTTGCTGAAAATATAATGAAAGTCAAGTCTGATGCGAAAACAGATGCTCAAAATATGAACAAAGCGATATCGCAGCACAAACGTATTCAGCGCTCTCTGGACAACTGCGATCACTGCATCGAATCCAGCAAAATGATCAAGCATATGATTGTCAGTCTCGGCGGCAAGGCTTACATTTCTTTGCCTCCTCGGAAGTCTTTGACAGAAGGACACTGCATAATATCGACCAATACGCACGTACAGTCTTCTACATTCGCTGATGAAGATGTTTGGAGTGAAATACTCGTAAGAAGTCTTCTTTTTACATTATCTGTGTTATATGGCCGGTTCTTTAGTTAGGACCATTTCTTGATTAAATTTTACACAAAAAGTATGCTTGAATTCAACACCAAATTTGTTGGTTACCTCTTACAATTTTTCTAATACTTGTTCTGCGCTCAATATTGGCTCTTTAATTTATTTTTCTTTCTCAAATTGAATATAATCTGAATTAACACAGACTTTACTGTCAAATTTCAGATGTACCGTAAAGCGTTAACAAATATGTTCAACTCAAGGGATGAAGACGTAGTATTCTTCGAGACGGCTTCCTACTTACATAAACACCCCCACATGGTGATAGATTGTGTTCCGATACCCAGAGATGTTGGAGATACCGCCCCTATTTATTTTAAAAGGGACTTTTAGAATGTGAAGCCGAATGGTCGACCAATAAAAAAGTAGTTGATCTTAAAAACAAAGACATTCGCAGAGGAATTCCTAAAGGCTTACCGTACTTTTGGGTAGATTTTGGTATGGATCCTGGTTTTGCGCACGTCATCGAGGACCAAGAATTGTTCCCTAAGAATTTTGCGCAGGTAAGCAAAAGACTTGATCATCTAATTATCACTTTTTCATTTATTATATTCTAATTAATGAAATTATTTTTCGTTTCCATAACAAAATTGGAGCATATCCGCTTTGATATCAAAGTTCTTGCTCTTAGTAAAAAAGTTCAAAAAACTGATGTACGACTACATATGTATGTTAGAAGAAGTTTTTAAATAAGCTTTATTATTCATTTTTATCATTATTGATTCTATAAACTGATATATGTAATCATATTATTTTTTATACAAAATGGTTTTAGGAAAAATTTTCAGTAATAATTATATACAGTGGAGCTCTACATCTGCTCCGGATAAAATACCATTGATACACTGATCTGATCTCTGCTCTAATACTCTGATTTAAATTGTCTAACAAACCTTTTTTTTATCTCTAGGAAATCATCGGTGGAATGCTAGATTTGCACCACAGTCTTTGGAGAAAACCACACATAGAAAACTTTGAAACCCAAAGAAAAAAGGTTTTACAGTTCACTGAAATGTGGAAACCATTTGATTGTACACCTCCATAATTTATTTTAACAGTTTTATCATTTTGTAATATTTGATAATATATTTTTGCAATGTGCTTTTACTCCCCAAACTAAAAAATAGGATAGCAACCATAATTTCTCTCCTGACTTTTCTATAATTTCTGGTTTTAACATTTATTGTGTACTAATATGTTATTAATGTCTAAAATAAAAATGAAACATGTTCATTGTGAGGAATTTTACAAAAACAAAAGAAAGACAAAGGTAGAAATATTTGTCTCTTAGGTCTGTATACATTTTCATTTGCGTTCAAATATGTTTACAACACCTCGTATACTTTTTTAATAGTGATCATTTTTTTGCTGTTCAGTAAATACCTCGGTTTAGGTTGGCTTTTTGAATCCTTCTACTAAAAAAAAAACTTGATATCAGGCTTATCACACCATTCAGTGTAAAATTCATATGAAAGGAGTTTATTATTCAATTTCACAAATAAATATTTAGGGAAATTGACCTTATTATTTTCATTGTGTGATGAATTTTATTGCATGATTTATAATTCACATTTTTATTTTTAAAAAGAATATTTTTGCATCTAAATCCATGAGGCCAAAGAACTAATTTGTCAGAATATTGCCATGAAATCTGAACAAAAAATATTTTAAAAGTTGAAATTATAATTATTTTACAACTATATATTTCTCATCTTCAATTACTATGTATCAACTTATTTTTTTTGATCATACACCCTCCAAATATGAAGCAAATACACTCCTAATAACAGAAGTTTTTCTATGACAACTGACTTATTTAGTCGTTCAATCTCTTATTTTTGAGAGGATAACTTTAGAAAAATGGTGCCAGGATCTGTAGTCAGCTAATTGATAAATCTTTATGGATTTGAAAACTCAACTTACATCAGTGTCTATTTTGGGAATTGATTCTGTGGACACCGTAACCAAAGAAGACACTTTGGACCAGACCCAACATGTATAATAATGTAAAAAAATGTGTATGATAAATATAAATAAATTTTCATATGTCCTTGTTTTATTTTTTCACTTCATATCCACTTCATTCCTGCAAATTCTCCATCAATTATAAGTGTCTGACAAAAAAGAGCTACAGAAAAATACTGCAGTTATAACTGAGGATTTCAACTGAAGATGTTTGATGAAATTTCTATATCAAATTTGAACCATTTGAGAGTTTTGTAACCAACTAATTTACTATGCATCAGTTAAAGATCATCTGTGCACTTCAAATGGCTGAAGATGCTAAAAGATGAAGCTCAAGCCGTGAAAAACATTATGGGAAATTACAAAATTCTAATTTATTTATCCATAAAATCCTTGAATTTTTAATTTATATCATTACAAGCATTCATTGGTTTATGGGGAAAATGGATCAAAGACATAAAAAGTGAAAAAAAAATTCTCTAGTTAAAGGAATGTAATATATTATATTAAAAACCTGAACCTTATTAAAAAAAACCCCAAGACAAATGAAGAATTTTTTGTTGTTTTTGATATAATCGTCAAACTCTTTTTAATAATAATTTTGGATTTAGTAAATTTTTGATCCATCAAGCATTCACACATGAATGAAATTTAAGAGATATTTTGTAGCTATTTTAAGCCTTTTAAATATGACTACAGAAACCCAAAACATTGCATTTATAAATAATCTAACATAGATTCAATCTGCAAACGATCGGGGACATTAGAAATGTTGATATTTTTTAGTCAAATAGAACTTTTCCAGCCTTGTACCGTTCATCCGTTCGAACTTGGCCTGCATTCCTTTACAGGTGCACGACTTTCCCACGAGAATGCGTGACCGTCGGCGATATATCGCATATCGTGTTGTTTGTGTGCGAGAATAGATGTGTCGTTTAATAACTGTTTTTTGATCCGTTAATTGTTAATTAAAGACTTAACCATATAACGCAATTAATTATAAATGTTTTGATTTATCCTACGATGAAGTTGATTTTTCCTGAGAACAACCCTTATTTGCCTAAAGAGAAATCGAAATGAGAACTGTCAACATGGCTACGAGATTTTGAAAGTTTGTTTATAAATCGTACATTTCGGTGATTCATCCGATACAAATCGCCGGATAAATCAGAAAATCTTTGTAAGTGATATTGTTTCGAATCCGTATTCTGAAAATTATTGTTTAATCGACGACACCTAACCTATATTTAATTGGTAAGATTTGACAATACTAATCTAATTAATAGATAACAATATTTGCACAAACTGTTTATTCTTGTAGGTTTTCTGACTCTTAAACGATACGATGTTCTCTAAAAAGAAGAAAAAGCCCCTGATTTCTCCGCCGAGTAATTTTGAGCATCGTGTTCATACTGGATTTGACAAAAGGGAAGGAAAATACGTCGGTCTCCCATTACAATGGGCGTCAATTGTAGGAAATAATCAGGTAAACTTATCACGTATTAATTCATCATGCGTATCATTTCGATATGGTAAATGATATGACTCGATCGAAACACTCAGTTTCATATTATGTGTGACATATCAGTGTATTTGTGCCGAAGAGTTTCCATAGCTATCAAAAATCAATGGAGCTGTAATTAATTTCAATAAATTATTTCGCTTTTATTTAAATACGAAGATTTCTATTTACTATACCTCGAATGACATTTTATTATGTACACACAGATGTGCTTTCATATAAATGTTTCCATGACAACTGCTAGACATTATTGAATACATAATAGTTATATTTGTTTTTGCTTAAATACAACCTAGTAATACAAATGATCTTGCATCTTCTGTATGGAATGAACGTCTATGAAAACTTTACATCACTACCTGATGTATACATTTTTAATTTTGCTTCCTCCTTCATCAATTTATTGTTATGATTGTATTCCGAAAATTATTTGTAATATTTCAGCGTGACAGAATTCATCTCATGCCCAAAACAGATGCACAGGATTCAAAAGAAAAAAAACTTAAAGATTCACAGGATTCAAAAAAAGAAAAAAAATAATACTTAAATGGTTTAATATTTTGAAACAAAACTTTCTTGTTTTGTTTGTTTGGAAAGAAATATTCTTTGAGGTATTGAAAGCTGAAACATTAAGCCGATTGCCAAAGCTATTTTGAAACAATTTTAACTCTTGTCTTGTTTGTTTGGAACCATTTATCTATATTCTGTTGGTTTTTGTGCACAAAATCAACGATAAATATACACCCAGCCCAAGATCTTTTTTCACGGGATCGAGTCCCAGTACATGCAACATTATTTTCAACCGATTTATTGATTCTGTTCACAAGCACAGATGTTTGTGTTGTCTAAAAATTCCTTTTCACCCATCCGATCCTATAAGCAGTTAAAACTTGTCCTAGTTAGTCTTAGCCTAATCCTTTCTATCCCTACTTAAGAGTACTCAGTCACTCTTACTTTCATTTGTTTGATAAGTCAAACAAATGAGAGTTTGAGTGACTGAGTAACAAGCAGTTCTCGTAGAAAAAAAATACTATTTATATGAACCATTCTCCACCTTATATAGAAAATTAAAATAACATAATATTCCTATTACAGATACTTAAGTCGACAAATCGTCCACTGCCGTTAGTGGATCCGTCAGAGATAACTCCGACAGAAATACTAGACCTGAAGACAATAGTGCGAGGTGAACACAGAGTGAACGAGCCCAGGCTTCACCCTCCGAACGTTGTAGCTCCCATTCAACCAGACCCCAACCTGAAGAACGGATTGGTGTTGCCCAAAAATTCACATGTCGCCCGATCCAACTCTCTGCGAAGCTCAAGTCCCCCGCGAATGCGAAGGGATCTAAGAAACCAAGCCAACGTCCCGCCCTCTGTCCCTGAAGAAGTTCAGCCTCCGCCGACGACCTCTCAGTACCCCTCCCTCAGAAGAGACCGGCCGTATGGAACGAAACAGCCGCGGGATTCTCCCGCCGAATGGACCAATCGTCATCCTCATCACCAGAACGCCTACCCGCAAAACCCGCAGGATGGAAACACGTTACATCCCCAACACTATCAAGAAAATGTATTGAGGAATTCACCCAGTATACACAGCCAGCAAGATGTTCCAGATAGTATGGGAGGACCATCCAGATCAGCCAATGCTCAGCAGCAGATCCTCAACTATCAGAATGCTAACTCCGGACAGCAACCTGGTAGTCATCACAATCCTATCCACGGAAGCGGAAGTGGCCTCAACGGAAATCTCCTTAGTCCCTGTAAGTTTTTTTTTATTATCGTTAACACTTCATTGGCTGGCTTATTGTGAGCTAAAATTTTTTTTAGGATATAGTGGCTGTAGGAAAATCATTCAATTATTATAATATGGCAGAATTTGAACCAAAAATTGGATATTTATATGTTGTTGAATTGATTGTTTCAGTGGATGGTCACATGACATCGTCTCCTTATTCACAACACCCCCATGGGTCTCCTCTGCCTTTGTCTCAACCTCCCGGTCAGCAATTGACGCAGCCTCACCAATCCAATCTTCCCCCTCCCCACATTCCCGATCACAACCCTGGAATAATAAAGAAGGGACCCGCACCGTCGGCCGCACTCACGGCCAAGCATGAACAAAGACTGACACACGAACAAGTATGTTTTCGTTATTTTATGTTCTATATTGACATAAATCTTATACTAAGAATTGGGAATCGTGGACATTTTTCCTCAATCAATTGTTTTCTTGCCTGTGTTCATAAAATATTAACTAAACATTTGCAAGTTACTCCAGTGTGTTATCTGGGTTGTGTAAAAACGCAGGTGCTTCATTCTTATCCCCGTCTATATATAGTTGGACATTATTTGTAATTGCTTATTTCTATTGCAGTTCCGAGCAGCTCTACAAATGGTTGTATCTCCCGGAGACCCGAGACAGATGTTAGGGAGGTTTGTAAAGATTGGCGAAGGAAGCACAGGGACAGTTTGCACAGCAATAGAAAAGCCTACCGGAAGGCGTGTCGCCGTTAAGAAAATGAATCTGCGCAAACAGCAGAGGAGAGAATTGCTTTTCAATGAAGTCGTGAGTTCTTGTTTTTTTTATATCACATAAGTTCATTTTTACATCAAATTGGCTTGTAAAAAACTTATCTACAGGAAATTCGGTGGATGGGAGAACTCAATGGAACTCTATTGTTATTGGCTAAAAAATATCATATATTTAGTTCCTCCAAGAATATTGGTTACTTTTTGATGCGTATGTAACTATATCAGATTTAAATAATTCATAATTGAATATCTTGTTTGTAGGTCATAATGAGAGACTACCATCATCCAAATATAGTGGAAATGTACGCATCTTACCTGGTGAACGATGAACTGTGGGTGGTGATGGAATTCCTAGAAGGGGGAGCACTCACCGACATTGTGACACACTCGAAAATGGACGAGGAGCAGATTGCGACCGTTTGCAAACAGTGTCTGAAGGCTTTAGCATTCCTGCATTCGCAGGGAGTCATCCATCGAGACATCAAGTCTGATTCTATTTTATTGGCAGCCGACGGCAGAGTCAAACTCTCTGATTTTGGATTCTGTGCACAAGTATCGCAGGTAAACTGATTTGCATATTTCTCTTAGGGCTTCGTTATTTGGAAATCTCATGTTTTTGTAAAATCTAAATACCTAAACTAACTAAAACCTTATCTCACTTAAAGAATGCTAACTAATCTTTTTTATATACTTGGAACCACTGAACGGTCAGACTATTTGACTTTTGTTCCTTTTAAACGCATTGTTCTCAACCACTTACATTTGAAATCATTTACAGGAAGTACCAAAGAGAAAATCTCTAGTAGGGACACCCTATTGGATGCCGCCGGAGGTGATATCCAGGCTGCCTTATGGTCCAGAGGTCGACGTCTGGTCGCTCGGCATAATGGTCATCGAAATGGTCGATGGCGAACCTCCGTTCTTCGATGAACCGCCACTGCAGGTTGTTATCCTTCTTATAAATAGCTGCCAATTGCATTTTTGCATTTTTCTAGTCGATTTTTTTTATTTTAGTTTCAGTTTCTCGGTAACTCATCAAATCAGAACGCACCAGTGATTCTCTCACTTTTATTATTGTTTAAGGGTCTTGGAAATTGTGAAAAGTGGGACTTTCTCATTTTTTTGATTTATAGTCTTTGACTTAAACTGGTACAAAAGAGTCGTAGATTGTGCCAAGATACTTTGAAATTTAAAAAAAAAATGCTCTTTTATGAAATACATATGTATTTATTAAGAAAGCAAGAAATTTTGATGATTAAAAAAAGAAATTAAACTTAAAATAAAAAAATATATTCATAAGAATTATAATATCTTCTTTTATAAATTGGGTTACAAATATTACTATTATTCTTTAATACCCGCAAACAAAAACATATTGATGGGCACCATACTAATATCATAAACCGCTAAAGATTAATGAAGAAGAAAGTTTCTCAAGAATAAATTAGACGTAAATAAACAAATGATTTATTGAATGTTATATGTTATTAATTAAATATTTGATTTGCTTGTTCTAGGCAATGCGCCGAATCCGCCTGATGCCTCCTCCCAAGCTACGTAACGGAGCTCGTGCCTCCGCTCGTCTCACCAGCTTTTTGGAAGCGGCTCTGGTCAGAGAACCGGCTCAGAGGGCGCCCGCCGCTCTACTTCTGCAACATTCCTTCCTCCGCAATGCGGGCAGCCCCGCTTTGCTCGTCCCTCTTATGAGACAGCGCAGGCCTGCACACCCGCAGTGAATCACATCATCCATCACCTGCTTTTTGACACTCATTCATTCATTTCTTATCATATTTTTTGATAAATGGACTCACTGCTATAATGATGTTGAGAAGTAATGATTCTTTTGAGGTTCACAATTTAAAATCATTATGAAATAAACGAATCTTGGAAATCAATCCAATAGTTGGCATAGTCTGCATTTACTTCATGGATATGGATAAAAAGAAATCATCATTTTTTATTCAATATATTCCAAATCTTACATTGTTAAACAGGTTATACTGAAGATTTATAATCTAAAAATCACGAATAAATTAAAAGATATTTTCTTCATATAGATTTGACATTGTTTAAAAATTCACAAAAAGTATTAAAGGTAAATGATATTATATTTATTATAATAAATTAATATTTTGTAGCATTCTTATTCAAGAGACAGACCAGTTGGTTGTCATTTGTGCAATGCATTATTTTATTAGACAGTGACATTCCTGAATCATATATTCAGCATTAAGTATTCCGAATCCCATGTGGTGAAAGACAATACATGAGTTTTGCTTATCTTGCGTAAGGGAATATGATACATATAAAATATTATTCGTTTGCTATGCTTTATTTATTTATTAATATCCACATTATTATTGACTGATAAATAATCAAGCTCCAGACCCAATAGCATTCATCTTAAAACTTTCTCACATCATTAAGCCTTTCTCCTTGCCTGAAATGTATTATAATAAAAGCCATAGTGAAATTATACGCATTTTAAAGCCAGTTTTTTTTAAAAACTCGTAAGTACAAATTATTTTTTATTAATTATGATCACAACAAAATTTTGCACCTCACATATCCTCACAGGCACAGGTTCTTAAACGACATTATTGATTGGTTTATGAATTGATTTGTTGAAAGTGAATAATACCCGTTTGTAATTGAAGGGTCTTTTCTATAACTCACTATTTCACACTGATATTTATGTATTTGTAAAATCATAATATGTAAATGTCGTCCACCCGTAGCCTGGTTTTTAAGTGAGCTACTATTTTCCATCCACGCTGTGTGCATGCAATGTACATTGCAATGCATATATTTTAAGATTCCTCTGAACTGTATCTATATTCAGCTTAGTTTATCAAACATCTTTTATCTGTGGATCGGTTTTGGTGTATTTACTTTGTATAATATTTCCAATGTTCAATCTCTGAACTGATATTGATTATGACACCATTGTTGACCATTTCTGATTTCAACATTAGCTGACCAATCATAGAAGTGAATTTGACTATGTAATAATAATTGTCTGGTTACTTTTGACATCTGAAACATGAGAGCCCTTGGCACTTTCACATAAAGTCACTTTTTGAAATAGTCATTGATGGAGTTATAATCTGTCACATTACTTAGATGTTAATTTTTAAAGGAAAGTGTGATATTTTAATGGGCAGTTTTTTGTTATTATAATTAATTTGATTAATTATCTACACCAGGGCTTCTCGAACCTGAATTATTGACCATTTAGAGCGCAAAATCGACAGAGATGCAACACAGTGAAATTGTGAATAATAATTGCTTGTTTTGAAATAACCATAAATCACAATGTGACCATAAATAATATCAAATTCACCTCAGTGACAGCCAACAAAATTAGGAGCTCACTAACAATTCGTAGCTATTTCTTTTACAATTAAGGTAAAAACAAGTCAAAATTTCACTAGTTATAAATGATGAAGTGACAACTAAACTTACATTTAAATAAAAAAAATATAATTTTGACAGTTAATACCTTGAGAATAAACTAACATTATTTGTCAAAAAGAATGGTGATTTTAACATTACTTATTTTTGACTGTTGCATTATTCCTCAGTGCAGTTGATATGTTGTTAATTGCGCCCTATGATGACAATATTCTTATAAAAGTTAGATATTATGAAAAGACTAATCTTTGATTGTGTTATTTATGTCTACATTAACCACCGTTTTCAATTAAATAGGCTGAACTTTCAGAGAATATATTACTTGAAAATAAAACATCACAAGAAGAATCATTCATAGTATCTATTGAAGGTTTAACCCTTTGCGCTCGACAGCATCACAAGCACACAATTACTGGTGTCAAATCGATTAAAGCTTAAGAATTAAGAAGTAGCACCTTTATGCCTTTAGCAAAGGGTTAAATAATATAACTCTGATTTCAACAAACAATTTAAAAAAACTACATTTCATTGACTGGCCGCCATTGCTTTGGCATTTGAGTGCAAAGGGTTAAGATATCTTGGTTTGATACAATACATTATGATTTAGAATAGTATTATCCAGCTTTAATTCAACAGTCAGTGTATTATTTTTTTCGATTGTTTGTCAAAAAACTTTTGTAAATATTCATTTTTCATTTATTTATCAAATAAGTGTCTTTAATTATTATTCTCTTCTTTTGTGTAATTGTTTAATTCTATTAATTACAGTAAAACCTTGATATATATCAGACGTTGGAATGAGGTATAAATACCCAAGTATGTATTGCCACAATTATTATAATACATATATGTAGTCGATTATCAGAATTATTCCATAGTATTCAAAAGAGCTTTCTTTATTGCTATATTTACTTGATTTCAATGGGCAATTTGTAGACAAAGTAGATGCCAATTCAATCAAAATTTTAAATAAAACATTATTAGTACTTATTCCACATTAAATTTGATAGATCAGGACCAGTTTCGCTCATCGCCGGCATTATCAACTGATGACATTGATCAGTTGATAATGCTTGCCAAAATATCATTACATACCTTTGAATCCAAGTTGTTCACATGATTGACATGTAATCCATACAACTGTGGCAGTTTTAACAAGTGCTGACTGATTCTCAATTTGATGTGCGCTAAGCTACATTCCATGGACGCATCGTGGAAAATATATGTATATAATTGTATTGTTATATATTTTGGAAAATCTACTTTATTATATAACAGACTTTTGTTTTCCACAAAACCCTCCTCCGAGGTTTTACTGCACATCAGTTTTTCAATATTAAATTAAGATTGAAATCTATTAATATATGTAATATATCCATCACTAGCAAAATTCTACAGCAAGTAAGAAATACAAAGCTTTGTCCGAATATGACTAGAATTTATCCATTAAAATTTTCATAGAATTCATTAATAAATAATCACGAGATTTCATTCCAACATTATCAAAAACTATACTACATGATTGAAAATAATTAAATTGGCAGATTCATGAATTGTCATTTAAAATTTACATGCTTATCACGAAACAAATTTGAGCTCAATATATATTAATACAATGAAAAACTGACATGAAAAAAACTTTTTACTTAAAAATCACAAAAAACCCATGTTAATGTTTTAATATACACAATTTTTTAATATGTACTATTATTCTGAACCTCTTCGGGCCCCTGGTATCACCTATGATACTCAAGGTTTTTATTAAATATCAGCCGTGCTGTTGATTGAACGGACCGAAACAATTTTTTAAATGCTGTGTAACAATATGTTACAGTTATTCTTATTGAAGCAATAAAATAAATAACGTATGATGTAGAAAAAAAATATTGTTGTATTTCTAAAAAGGTCCAACTTCCTTTAACAACAGTGACTTCTATACTGACATGATTTTTTTGAATATATTCAGTTGGTAAGACTGTTTCCTTCATTATATGATACTTTTGGTTTTGAAACGTTCAATTCTACAACTGGGCTGATATTTTATAAAAACTATGAGTATCATAGGTGATACCTGGAGCCCAAAGAGATTAATGAGAAGCATCATTTTTATTCAATATAGCATAAAAAGCTAGTAAAAACATATTTTTTTTAATTGTAGGTTTAGAAACTGAATACATTTAGATGTTTCTTGGGAAGTCTTGAAGTATATAAAAGAATTTGTTACTACATAGATAGATATTATCCATTTTATCGCCTCATATTTGTCAATAAGGTAACGTAAATACCGGTATGAAAATAGCTCCAGGTGGCTACCCGTAGAAATAATATCTAGGCTAGTTATGACCAGTACAATAATCATTCGAGTGTTAATTTAGAATTATTTATTATTTGTACAGTTGACAATATTTCATTGTTATTGACTTAAAAAGTTTTTTATTTTTAATATTTTTTTATATTATTATCTTTCAAGAATACACAAAACCAAATTCAATATGATATTCTTACCTCTTGCAGGCTTCAAGTCTAACTTATAGTATTTTTACTAGTGTGAAATTTTTGTATCATTTATAAGTAATATTTGTAGGTTTGATATCCATTATTATTGTTTGTGAATTTATTTCATTATTTCAATTGGTATTTAATCTTATGTGTCTCATATCATCAGCCCTGTATTACTTCATGTTTATGACCTATCCACCAATTCTTGGAAAATGACGCTTAGAATATACCCTGTAATTCTTAACCCAAATTTTTGCATTTCAGTAATATTGTCATTCACATTCAAAACACAGCCATAATTTTCTAAATGCATTGGCTAATTCCATAATCGGATGTCGCAAAAAACTTTATTATTAAAGATGTTTCTTTTATATTTAATTGAATTCATTTTGTCCCTGTCCCAAGTGGATGTGTTGCACTCCAATACTAAGATGACAATATGCTCAACAATCAATTGTGAGCACAGCACCGTGGCTTTTTTTCTAATCGAATGTTTCCATTTTTTAATTTTGGAATTTCCACTAAACTTATTTTTCTCTTTGAATTGTTAATCTGTATATTTCCATATTGTTAATCATTTACCCAAATATAGTATAAGCAATGATGACATTTATAATTATTACGATTTGAACTTTTATAAAATAACATGGCTACTATGCAATCATCTTTGATCTGTAATATAACACACTGACTAAAATTTCATGCAACTGACACGTAGAAATCATAAATGAAATGTAACTGCTGCCATCTCTTAACACACTATGCATGAATGATTATTTTTTCTTCACTGTCTCTCCACCTCTAGATATTGACAATGGATTCCTGGTAATAATTTATGGCTGTAATGAAATATCCCTAGATTCAAAGAGCTTCTCACTATAGTCCCATTCAATATAACCTAGCCATTGAACAAAAAAAACAATGAAGTGTAAAACTGTTTCAAAACTATACTTGTGATCGAACTATGCAAAAGTTAAAGGTTTATCAGAAACTTTTATACTTATTTCAATGATCTCGCACTTTATTTCTGACATTTTTGTGAAAATCCATCCAAAATTTCACATGTTTGAAGTGAAATCTTATTTATAAAACAGAGACTGATGTGCGTAATTCATTTCTGATTGGCTGCGGCTAAATATTCTTTTCTCGTATGATTCAAATAAATTTATTAAAAAAACAAATGAATGTAGTGTACTAATGTCACGATAGATTAATTTGGAACTCATTATTAATTACTTTGAATTTGTTTTCGCAGAACTGATTAATAAATAATACAAATAAACACCAGGTGGAACCAAAAGTATTCAATAAAAACACAGGCAATAACCACCAGGTTACGTGAACAGTAAAAATACACTAATACTTAACCACCAGTCATTGAAAAGAGCTTAAATACATTTCCCGTACATAATGTGTTAAGTTGGGTTGGGCGCAGTTTAATTTATGTGCAGTTCATGTATGTAATGATAATTTTCTTTTATAATCACTGTCTTCATTCCAAATATTTTCCAATTTTCTTATATTGTTATATTATTGTATCATATTTAAGCTGCAAAGTCCACGTTATATTACCGTAAGAAAAATAACAATGCATTTTAGTTCTACATAAATTATTTTATATATTTGTTGATAGCTATTTCGGCTTACGCCTTCGTCAGAACTATTTCTGAACTAGAATATATAAAATAATTTATGTAGAACTAAAATACATTGTTATTTTTCTTACCGTATTATAATGGAGTTCTACCAAGTTAATGCCTACTCAATCAATAAATCCACGTTATATAGTATCTCAGAAACCGTCCTCACTTCTTTTGTTTGTGCCTTATACTATAACTTAGTGCCTTTTAGTATTGCATCATTTCCAATCTTCACTGTTTATATTTTATAAATATCTACTAAATTATTAAGTGGTTTTACAAAGATTATATGGTTAATGTTAGTTCTAAGTGTATAATTTCATAAGTATATAAATAAGACCAATGAAACGTGGATATGTTGTCGGACGGAAAAGAGTCGCAATTCACTGGCCTGTGAATATTGTTACATTATTATTAATTGACAACTGTTCTTCAATTTGATTTATCGCTTGATCAAAATATATTTTAAATGAATTCTGACACCCAAATCGATTAGTATTAATTGTAGTTTAATTTGAATTATCAAACCAACAAATTCAGTGCCAGATTTTTTTTAAATTTTGGTTTATTGCAATCTGTTATACTCATAATTTTTCATCAATTATTTTCTTGAAAATCGTGTCGCAACAAAGGCTAATTTTTGGTTGCAATTTGCACTCATTTTCAGCGTTTCTTAACGAAGGCGTTTTTCACCATGAAACCCATGTATCAATCTTTGTGAGTAGGCCGCGTGAATTTATTTGTGTCAGTGTATCCAAGTTCTTTTGCATAATATTCAGATTGATATAAATTGTTCATTATTTCATAAAATACATCATTAATAATGCAATTATGTTTTGTGAATAATTTTACCATGGTAAAGGCTGGCTTCATTAGAATTTTTTTACTCTCAGGTTTTATTTTTATTCCAATTGATCATGCATAATTTGCAATTAAAGTCAATACCCATTAAAATTTGTGTTACTAAGTGTTAAAACAAATTGCTTCTTCACTCCAAACATGATGTCGCTTGGGATTTCGGTTGAAGAAAATCAAACTGCAAGATATTTTATGTGATACCTATTTCCACTATTGTATTTATTTTGACCATAAATTTAAATAACCAAGTGCCTTAGCAGCTGTTATTATTTAAAAATATTATATCCAAACGAATCTTTATATGAATTTGGAATTAATAAATTACAAGACAATAATTCTGTGTTTTTCATTAACTTTATTAGATGTTTAATCAATAAATTATGCAGATAAAGATGCATTTAATGATGGTGACAAAGTAAATATTAAACAAGTAGTCGAAACTACATTGTCAATACAGTGTATGCAACATATATTCTTCACCCTATTCGATCACTGGACGTTGTCGTTTGAACAGTGGACATGGCTGTTGCAAGTTTTGAATAGACTAGTACTAAGCATTATACCTGCTCCAATCATTGCCATCTCCGACTGATCCATAGATTCTTTCAAAGATATTCAGGCTCTATTCGAAGGTGTCTATTGGAGTTATACTTGGTAAATAATCAGTTCACTCGAAACTCGCTCATGAAGCATTTTATGCTGGACAATTGATGGCTCTTTCCATTTCATAAAAGTATGACACAAAATATTTTAACTATATTTTTGTCAATATCAATACACAAATATTTTGAAAATATTGTTATAGCCTTGATGTCATGAGTCCCCGATTATCAAGAGACCTTTATAAATAGAACAGGACTGAAAGGGAACTAAATGACATTACCGAAGCGCACCAGACAGGCCACATATTTTTATCAATAGATTCCAAATATAAGGTGAATGCTTTTTACAATAGAAAGTTATTTATGGTATGTTTGTATGTATATTATACTGTCTTGTAAGTGTAATAAAAAAATCTTTCTGACTAGTTTACATATTGAGTACTATTTTATAGTCATAAGAAAATATCATTTTTTTAGTGTTAGCTGATAAAATATAATTTTGATTAAGGCATTATAATGTGCATTGTGAAATTAGAAAGCTATGCATAATACTCTTTTTAAAATATTTGAATACATTGCTGGAATGTTTTAAATTAAGAAACAAAATGCCCCAAAGATTAAAACAAGCATACATGTGATCAAAAGTGCAACATTAAAAAATTATTATGTTCAATATGAAGTAGCGTACATTTTAATGATTAACAATAATAATAAGTCCACCAGAGAATGCTATCATACCCCAATAAAAAGTATCAAACGATTTCGACATTACGATGTTTTAAATACTCTGAAACATACCATCATTTTAATTTGCTAATTATAAAGAACAGTACAAAATAAATACAACTGAAAAAATGAATGATAGTGAATTTAAATAAGCTGCAAATTATCTAACTTATGAGTGTTATTAACATTAAGGAAGCACTTAGTAAATAAATTATAACAAAAATAAATAATCGACTGGATAATTGAACATTTATAAACTGATTGCAGTTTTTTGTTCTTGAAAGGGTGAGTTGTCGATTAGGTTTGGCCAATCGGGAACTCTCGGGTCTTTGTTGTAATTCTCTCTGGTCAACGATCTAGAATTAATGAAATCTGTCCCTCCAAATATGGCTCCGCCGAGCCAAGCGACGTAATTCTCTTTAGCTGGTGCGGTGCGAAATTGAAATTCTTTCAAAAAACATTTCTCTTTATATAACGGCAATGTTATCAAGTGTTTTAATTCTGCATTTAATCTGGATTTGATTCCTGGCAGCATCGAAGTTCCTCCCGTCAGAAAAATTGATTCGGAAAGAGGTATTCTTGCATCAATTGGGCACTAAAAATTAAAAAAGATATGTCAGTGCATTAAAATAGACAAACATTTTGGTTTTGATTGCATGTGTTTTTCAATTATTCAAGCCCATCTTCCTCATCAGCTTGGATAGTCGGGAGTTTAGTATAATTTAAAAGAGATCAATTAGATTAAATATAATAGTTGTATAGTCGACTAAATGTGGTAAATACAGTAGTGCAAAACAGCAAAAAATCATAGTGTATTAACCCGCGGCGGACGAATGTCTCATATTATGAGACGGGAAAAGACAAGGCCCGTACGCGTCTGTCTCAAGGTATGAGACATCAACTTTCAACTGATGATAAAACAATAAATCTCTTGCACACAGCGGTGATTATTGTTTTAAAATATTGCCTAATCTATCTTGCTACTACAAACTCCTTGAGATTGTCAGAAGTAATAGATTTAAATATAAAAACATCGATTTCTCGAACCGCTACAATTTTTCGATTTTACCAGTCAGTGCGCTGAATCGTTTGAAAGTTCGTGGCGAACTCTCGCGCCTGCGCATTTCGCATATAATTTCATACGCGGCTGCGCATTTGACGGGACTATTTTTCGTGACAGGCACTGCGCGGTATTATATTTATTTTTCGCGCGATCTTTATTTAATGTTTTTATACTTCGTATTGTATTGAGGGAAACATTTAAATCAAAAAATATCGTGTGTTTATGCTAATGGTAGAGACTTATCATTACTAACTTATATAAATTGTGTCGACTATTGTGTTTACTAAAAAAATTATTGGGTGTATTCGATATTTAAAAACATTTAGTTCTGCTTTGTGATTTGCACAATGCTCAAATGTAATTCAAAGAAAAATAATAAAAAAAACTTTAACACGTTTCATGTGCAAAGATTGTGATGTCGCTCTTTGTCGTAATCTTTTCTACAAAATTTTTCACTCTTCAAAAGATTTAAAAAAATTCATTAATTTTTATTTGATGTATGTGAAGTTTTGAACATTTGGTGATAAATGTCTCGATATTAAACAATTTATGTGTTTCCCTGTAATTAAGTGAGTAATATATGTATGTTTCGAAGTGACAACGACCATCGAATGAGTTCGTCGCAGGGCTCTTAATTTGACACGGTCGTAATTATAGATAACAAATCAACATGGCGACAAGCGAGGGGGTGTGAGGGGTTAACTGATAGTTGGATTATAATAAAAATAATACCTTCAAAATGGAATTCAATATAATATGACCGAGAGAGAGATTTTCATTATCTCTAGGAAATAAGACTTCTGCAGCCAGTTCTCTTGTTTTTCCTGATATCTTTATGAAAGAATCTCCCTTGATCGGATAGCTAACATCAGGCGGCGGTGCAGGAGGGTTCCCATCAGCGTATTGGTTTGAACGTTCCATAGTTGTGATGAAACATGTTTTTACTGCAACAAAAGAATGTAGCATTGGGTATATCTTTCTAAATTCATTGCAATTTCGAGATTGCATTGCAATATGCCATTTGTAATCAAGAACTGTTCTCGTCATATGTTCCCATGTTTACTAATTTACATAGTATACAAACTTATTAAGAATTTCACTGTGCACATGCTCGTTTTTTTTGTCAATTTTGTTACTTACCAACTCCAACCAGTACAGTGACAATATAAAACATGAATATAATAATAAATAGCTCAATTTTAACCTTTAATGTCTTCTATTATTTTCTTTGGCAAATCCAATTCTTTGCCATTGTCTTCATTTAGCATTGTAGATATTTGTTCATGAATCTGTCGAGCTGCGAGGGACTGCGCTTCCCATGCCTTCAAAACGGAAATTCCGTGGACAACAGGGATTATGACTGTTTCTTCAAATCCGATATCAACAACCAGGCATGTGGTGACACCTAGGGAACACAGGGAGACGATCGGTGCAGGCGCAAAAAGGACTGAAGACACCTATTTTTGGTTTCAATACAATACTATATTAATATGATATGTTATCATCATACAGTGGATGTTTCTCATCATCATCTACATAACATTATCGCATATACATATGAGCAAGTGAAAACATGCCTTTAAATCATTTTAACACACTTCACTTAGCATGTGATATAGCAAAAAATAATTTATCTCATCTACCTGGTATATAATATGATAAATACTTTCTGCATATTTATTTTGAAAAAGAGATATTAGTTCTCAGATTTCAATTATTCTTATGAATCTTTATAATTAATCAAATAATATGCAATAGGAGATCAACAACTATTACTCCATTTAATAAGATTAGTTAATAATATCACTGTCTGTTTCATTTTGTAATACAAAGGGTTCACATCTACAAAGTGAGTGATGAGTTTTGGTTATATTATGGAGGCATGCAGGAAACATATATAAAGTAATCAATTTTAAGTGATGTTGTACATACCTCGAAATGGCAGAAGAGAACTTTGGCTAAAGTGTCTCTGAATTTTGTTGGACTGAGAAGAGATTCAACTATAATGACTTTACGGTCTTTCGGGCTTACCAAAACATGCCTGAAATTTATCAATTTATCGTGGTCAGAAAAATTTATCAAATTTTTTTTTCTAAATTAATATACAAATTGCATAGATACATTATTTTGATTCTGGAAGCAGATCATTTGATTCTTGATAAATAATTATCTTTTTGGTGAATTTACTTTATTTCAATAAATTGAAAAAAGAATTCAGTCACTGTTTTCAAGTTTTATGCTGTACATTTGAACTGCATATATGTTAGCGTTAAAATGCGCCAGGCAAGTAGCCAATGACGAGCTTTATTGGTACTGGTGTCCATAGGTTCAAATTCCAGTACAGACATTTTCATAAATTGTTTTATGGAAATGTGTTCAAAAAATGTATAGCGAGAGCTATTAGATAACTACTTGTTTTTTCCTAGCTCTACCCTGTAAGAATCCTTATTCTCCCCGTAAGAAATTGAGTTTGAGGAAATGTTTCAGTTTAAAAAAAAAATATTCAGATAAAGCCAGTTAGGAATTCTAATGATCCACCTGGCACGTTCTAGATTTCATAAATCCATAGCAAAAAATCAAAATACATCATGCGAGTCTTTTATTTTTGTTGAATGAATTTAAGCATGTATCTAAAAAAATCCTTTTAACTCATAGAACTTTTATGTCGAATCTTACTCAACATCGTGTAGGTAAGGCAAACTCTAATGTCGCGTCCTGCTCGACGTTGTACAACTTGGTTGGAAAATTATTTATACTCCCATGTCGAGATAGACTCTTTGATGGAGCTCTATGAGTTAAGGGTTATTTACGATATCAATCAATTTTCTCAAACCTTTCGAGGAAATATTATATTGAGTGCAAAGGATTTTGCCAATTCAGCACGATATGTAGATCATATTGGTTACAAATGTATTACTCGATGACCAGTTATGAATTATTCGTTCAATTCTATTTTCCGTCATGTTAAGGATTGCAGGATGGTGCCATGTCACTCAACTACTTGATATGGAGATCACTTTGATGGATTGTGAATAAAAATTAATATAAAAGCAATTCACTGTGAATGAATAATACGAACCGAAAATACAGGAGGTGGATAAACTCGACAAGTATATTATACAAATCTGCTACCGATTTGAAGTCGAAAACATTTCTGACGGCTTTAGTTTTGGGGCACATATATTCTGATGGTATTATACATCTTGGGGACGGTTCTCCGGTGAATCCAAATCTGTAAAGTATGTGAAATTAGATGTTAAAGTTTAATTTCTATATTTTACTTTAAATCAAGTATTATAGTTACTTAGTGTATGCGGCACCGATGTCTAAAACGACTGCCTGCTTTTCATGGATCAGTGTTATTCCTTCGTATAAAGGCATGATGAATAAGAAATGTCAAAATCGAAATATCGACAGTGACAACTTATTGCTAAACTTGACACATTTTCCAAAGACAATATCATAGAGAACTGTGACAATACTACATCAATAATTTCACATTATTTTTTCATCATAATTATTATTATAATATTTCAATACAATTACATAAATATATCTCCATATAATTTTTGAGGTTTGGAGAGCCTTTTTTATTCAAAATTATGTATGTAATGCAATTGCTTAGGTGCTTAATTATTATTAGGTGCTTGAATCCAAGCAAAAAAAATTAAAGAACTTATTGAGAAATATTTATTTTATTGAAATGTAAAATTTTTGTTGCAACTTAAAATATATTTAAGAATGTCGTAAATAAAATTATGTCACATACATTATTAATTATTTTTTTAAATCAAATAAAATAAAATTGTCTATGGCCGTTTTGTTTGACAGAAGAAGTACATCGATTACACGGACGAAGATGTGTTGTTTTGTAACTGGGTGATAAAACAATAAGTGAACATATTCGTCTTCTACAATATTTTCACGATGGATGTGACAACCAGCGATATTGCCGACCAGGCGGGCGCTTCGCCGCAAGATCTTTGTCGAGCTTGCTTGACCGACGATAATAATTTAACAGGAATATTCGAACTAGATAACTACCATTCAAATACATTAGCCGAAATGTACATCGCTTGCACGCATTTAGAGGCGAGTAAACTTTGAGATCCTATTTTATTTTCCGCAATAAAAGATCGCCGATCGAGTTTATTTTATTGTATTTGTATATTTTTTTACAGGTCCTGAGAGAAGACGTTCTTCCTCTTAATTTGTGCGAGCAGTGTAAAGCTATGTTGACAGACGCTTTTAAGTTTCTAAAACAATGCAAAGAAAGTGAAAAGAGGTTCCGAGATGTCTATGTGTACAGCAAACCCGAAATAGATTCAAAGGTTGTTATTAAAGTGGAACCAGATCTGGATATCCTTATAGAAATGCCCACTGATGTAAAACCAGACGTATCCATGTACGAAGAGAAGCCGGAAATTTCAGACACTGTACCGCCAGTAAAGAAAAAGAAAATAACTAAAAAACATAAGATGAAGAAATCAAAGTCTGAAAGTAGAAAATTAAAAGCCATACCTATCAAATCAGAGGACAATTACTCGTCTGACGATAGCGCCGATTACGAACCGCTGTCATCGTTTCATTCTCCCGATAAATCCGAAAACAGAAAAGCCAAACATGTATGCCCGGTTTGTAATCAAGTATTTGATAGAACCGTAAGACTACTCCGGCATGCCAAAACACACGGTGAAGATATCAAGCAGAAAATAATAGACGTGAAATACAACAAAAGAGTTATCAGCTGCAGCGTGTGTCAGAAAGTATTTGCGAAAAAATCGGGGCTTTTCAGGCACATGTCGACGCACAATGCCGAAGAGAAACCATATGAATGTCTCACATGCCTTCAGCGCTTTAAGCGTCAAGACTTACTGCTGAGACACATGGCGATTCACGACATGGGGGCCGATATAATCACAATGGAAGCCAAAGATAATAAACCCACTACAGTTCACTGCGAAAAATGTAATATAGATTTCAACTCGCAGCACTCGTATTCCAGCCACATGAGAATACACAAAGCCGATAACTCGGAAATAAAAAAGTTCCCGTGCGAGGTTTGCAATAAAGTGTTCCCCGTTAAAGGCCACCTCAACAGACATATGAAAATACATTCAGATATCAAACCGTTCAAGTGTACCCTCTGTGAGAGAACGTTTTCTCGACAAGACCAACTCATCGACCATTTGAATAAACATAATGGTGTTAAGCCCAATGTTTGTCATTATTGTAACAAAGGTTTGTATTCCTCTGATGTATTTAATCTTATTGGAGCCAACTCATCCACCACTACGACCATACTACTCAAAGCTTCCCCGGGAAATAAACTGTTCGATGTAATTGAAATTAATCTAATTTTTCCAGCCTTCTCACAACTCTGCAATTTGAAAGATCACCTCAGAACCCACACCGGCGAGACACCTTTCTTGTGCCCCACTTGCGGAAAAGGCTTTAATAATAATTCCAACCTACGGCAACATCTACTCAGACACACGGGACTGAAACCTTTCCAATGTCATCTATGCCCGAAGGCTTTCAATAGTAAAGGTATAGTTTTCTTGTAATTATACTTGAAAAATGTTCTAATGATACTTTATCAAAGCGAGAGAGTTAAGAGTATGGTGAAAATTACTAAGTATTCAGTTCTACTAGAAATATTTTTTAACCGAAATAGTTACCAATTATATCTTTGTAATTTGAGCCCTTAGTGTAAAAGAAACGTAACTTTATTTTTGAATGACACTAAATAAAAAACAATATGTTATGTGTTAAAAAGACATATCGATAGGGGATGTTGATACGAAGATATTTCAATACGTATTAAAATCACACAGGATAAATTACTATTTTATGTTTAATGAATAAACCAGAAAACCAAAGCATAGCTTTCAAAGATAATGAAAAAAATTGTATAATTTAGGTAAAATTACTTACTGTTGAAACCTGTTTTTTGGCTCTCCTGAAAAGTATAGAAAAATGATTTAGGTTTTTCTGTCTCTATGGGGCTGAATTCTAGTAGACTTCTCAATTTTCCTTGTTACAATGAAATCCTGTCAAGTAAATGCCAATTCAGTCAATATAGAGAGAGTTTAATATAGTCTTCTCTCAATGATGTATTCCCGGAAGAATGTATAAATTCCCTCCAAATGAGTTTTAAATGTTAAGTCTAATGAATCTGTTGATTGTTATGATGTCAGTACTTTACCTAATTATACAACATATTGGTTTACCTGCAGTGGTTGAGCAGGTTTGAGGAACGCTTTCATTTATCTGTAATGTTATGAGGCCATAATTTTTTTAGGCCAACTAACATGCCACGTCAGCTCACACTCTGGCATACACCCGTACGTCTGTGACACGTGCGGTAACTCCTTCACCAAACCGACATCGTTGGCCAAGCATAAAAACATTCATCTCGGCCTCAAACCATTTGTGTGTGATGTCTGTAACATGAGGTGAGTGGGTAAAATATAAATTCTTTGAATTCACTATTACAACAGCGTATTATCAATGTTAAATTGGCAGTAAAATTTACATTATTTATTGAATAAACCCAAGATAATTTCATACTTTCAGATATAAATTGTAAATTGTACATGGAAGGTAATGTATTTCAAGAAAAATTATCGCTTATGATCCAGGTTTCACATATCAGAGCACTTTCAGTCTAAGTCTTCTTGTTCCTCTAGCAATCGAATGGGTCTGGGTTCAAGACCCAGCTAGGTCAATATCAAATAAAGATGTGACTGAAAATATTTGGCGCATTATATATTTACTATTCGAAAATAATCCGTGTATGAATATCTTCTTATTTAATAGTGCTCCAGCTCAAAATGGAGTCTTCTGCTGACTGTGTTCTGATAAAGTAGGCATTCTTCCATGAAATCCTGGTAGATAAAACAAATATATTTGAAAAGGGCAAATGATAAATAAAACTCACCAGTGTACCAGCATGTAATGTCTATTTTTGATTAACTCTTCAGTTTGATTGATTTTTTGTTTTTAGATTCGCCTATAAAGACCTTTTGAAGAGACATGCCAGAATTCATACAGGGGAAAAGCCATATTCCTGTCAATATTGCGAAAGATCGTTCACTCAAAGCAACGACCTCGTCAAACATATTAGGAGACATGTGGGAGAAAACATTTATGAGTAAGTTTTCGTACTATTAGTTATTAACCCTTTGAGTGGTGAGTTATTTTGGATTAAATTAGGTTTTTTTCTATAAATTCAATAAAACATTAATAGCAGACCAAAAAAAATATTTTTTTTTTTGTTATCCGTAAATGTAACTAGAATTTATTACTTATTGAAGGAATTGATATTTCTTCCGCAATTTTAAAATCCAAATCTAAAAAAAGAACAAATAATAAAATATTACTTTCAATTAATTATCTAGAAGCTTTTACATCCAATTTGGGTCTAGATCTTTATTGCATTCATCTGTCAACGTGTGGTTCTCTATTGACGGTGATTCCAGGAAGCGTATAGAACTGAAATGGATTTTTACACTCAATAATATATGGCCACAGATTTCTTACCAAACATTAACCTTTTTATAAAACTCTTTTGCTTATTTCAAACATATAATAAAAATAATGTGACTACCAAAAATCACTGATCAACACCCCTAGTTTCAATATATGAAAAAATAATAACATTTCAATAAACAATATGACAATGGAAATAGATAATGGGTGACAACATACTACCGCCGTATCGGTACGGCAATACTGCTCAAAGGGTTAATGTTGTTATTTTCAATTAAATTCCGGTAAATCATTTTTGTAATGTCATCGTTTAATTTTAGGTGCAAGATCTGCATGGAGAAGTTTAGACTGCTTAGTGAATTGAAACAACACTACCCTTCGCATTACAGCGCAAATGAAAACATTGTGGAGAACAATGAATTGAGTGGGAAAATTAAAAACGAACCGAATTTATCAATCGTCAGTCCAAATAAATAAATCATTGCCACAGACTATTCTAATGTACATTAAGATTGATAAAATAATTATAACTAATGCATATCTACAGAAAACAATGTGGCATATATGTATAATCTATTCTCACTCATACAGGACCGTAGTGTATATATCAATTGTTGGTCACCTTTTCACTTTGATGGGCATTATCAATAGCAAGTGTCAATTTATTAAAATTTTACTGGATAAGGAAGTTGGGAGTCCAAGGTAAAGCAGATCAAAAGAGAAGTGCACCTATGAACTAGCATGAATCATGAGTGACCAATGCCCTCGTTGATTAACCGTAAATAAAAGACGGTGGATAATATACTACTGAAGTATCACTTTTAAGGTGTTCACTGTCAATACTTGGTGGAATGGCATTATAAAAAATAAAAAAACATTTTTAGTACTTATTCCACAGTTAATTTATTAGATCAGGAGTGGTTTCGCTCATGGTGAGCATTGATATCTGTTGATAATGCTCGCCGTGAGCGAAACCGGTCCTGATCTAATAAATTTTATGTGGAATAATTACGAAAAATGATTTATTATTTTTATTCTAGTGAAGGAGAGTCTTCACATAATAAGCTCATGTATGTGGGGGGCGCCTTAAAATACTTTAAGTATTTTATGTACCCAGGCTTCTTATCACCGAATATAGAACGGTGGAATCCTCAAAAAATATATATGGGAAAGCAATAAACGTTCAAAATGGTACTATAAAAAATTACTATACTTGCGAGAATGGTAGACCTTGGCATCATTGTATATCATATAAGTCTGGATTTATTTGGTCAGTATAAATAAAAGAAATTCCTAAAATTGCCACTGGTTAAATTAAATACAAAATGGTCAGTATCCACTTTATTTCAAAACAGCGATGTTGACCACTGGCTTGGCATATTACTTTACATGTTCATAAACCTGAGACTAAATCAATTAACTGTATAAATATACTTATACAACTACTGGTTGCCGAAAAGGATATTACTAAGTTTCCGCAATTTAGATGACAAATTGTATTTTAATCATCTATTGGTTATCCAGGCTTCAACCATCGTGAATTGAGTAAAACTGAATGTCACATCTGCCACATTATTGCTGTAGATATCATGAATAATTGAAATTAAAAAATTTAATAATGGTAATTATAATGTAAGTATTTTTATGAAAATATTTTTAATAATGTTTCACTTAGGCAATCAAATCAATGAAACAAGCAAAGAATACTGATAATAGAAGAGTGTTTTTATAATGTAGTGTTAAATAAATTTATTCATAATAAGGGTTGCCAGATAAAAAAAGAAAAAATATGCTCTTTATTTTTCTGCTACAATAACAGGTTCACTGCTTCAAAAAAATACTTCTGAATCAGTTGACAATGCTAGCGATAAGCAAAATTAGTCCTGATCTTAACAAAATATATTTAGAAGTAGTAACTTAAAACGCTTTGTATTAATAAACTCGATCCCAACTTTGTGCAGTATTTATTGCAGGCCTGTGGAGTCGGGGCTTTATGGCCGGAGTCAGAATCGTCGCGGCGATTTGGTCGGAGTCGGAAATTTTGAAAATTTTAAACTTTTTATTTTTGTATATTATATGTCAAATTTGGCTATTGGCCGGATTGGTAGGGTTGATATTTAATTGAATACACATAATTATGAAAATTAGACAAAACAAAGTGACGATATTAAACTTTTTTAGTCGAAGTTGTGTTTTTGGTCAATGTTGGAGTCGGAGTCTTGGTTTTGGTAAATGCTCGAGTCGGAGTCGAACTTTTTTTCACCGACTCCACAGCCCTGATTTATTGTTTGTGATGTTACTCAAATGCGGTTGAGCTTTTTTTTTAAATATTGGCTTATCTTCATTTTTTGCAACTCACCTCTCACATCACATTTCCAGTGTGCCCGAGTTGCGTATGAAACTGCATACGTGACGCCATGGTTTTTGTTCATTAACTGCATAATTTCAAGATACATTTGGATTCGATCCAAAAACAATTATTTTCTTTTAGTCCAAGTTACTTATTTTTGCAGTTAGAACCCAGTTGTTGAAGCTAAATTTTTGGAGCCTATGTCATGTTGATACTAATTATTATTTACTGATTCTTCCTTTTTTGTATTTACTTAGATACAACGACAATATAGATCTAGGTTGAAGGACGCTCTTTTTTTGTGCCTTTAATCTCCTTGCTATATGCCATTCAGTTTATTTTCACTATTAATTTATTATTGATTAAGAATTTTAAACTCAGTTTTCCATGTGAGTACTTTTTGAAACCGCAGTAGCAAAACTTACTTGCGCATGTAAAAATATGGTGCAATTTGGCTTTTTGGCCAATACCATAATACATGGATCAGTAATAAAATAGCAACCTCTTTTAGCAAAATAATGAAGAAAAAATATACATATTAATAAAAGTGTAAATTTGGTCTAACTTCAATTGTAAGTTTTTTTTCTGAAATTTTAAACCTTATATCAAATAATTTTTGAAGTTATAAATAAAACAAATGTGCAATCAAATTATCCAACTAAATTTTAAATGGTTAAAATTTTAGTTATGGTTAGTTCTGGGCTACATTTAAATTACCCAAAGACCGCATGTTGCTCATCACTGACAAAATTTTAATTCCTTGTTTGGCAACCCTATTGATTTTGCATAATACTTGTGAATAGGTTTGCTTACATTATTCCTAAATAATAAATGTATACAGTGTAATATACTATTTTTATGAAAAATATGTTTGAAATTCAAAATGTCCAGGAATGGCTTCATAATAAGGAAAATATGATGGCTGTAATAAAATCTGCTCTACTCATCTTTCTTGTGTTTTATTTTACATACATTTTAAGTAGGAAATGATAATTGTGGCTACAGAATTGATTCTCGAGAGTAAGTGGAATGGTGCATCTCTAATATTTTGAAATTGAACTCTTTTGGTGGTTTAACATTTTTTTACCAATATTTTCCTAATTTTGGTTAGAAGAATCAATCTTTAGTGAAGATCAGATTGGTAGATTGCTTCACTAATTTGTGCCCAAAAAATGCTGAATTTATTAAAATTATCCAGCTGTTTTCGAAATATGAGCCAGTTATTGAGAAACATGTAGCAGACATTAAAAAATCCAAACAAAACATTACTTTGAAAGTATTCTACAAGATATCATTCATTTACCGTTGAAGCTACAAAAGACAATATTGAAAATCGAGAAAAATGCTTTGTATTTTTCATTAATGTTGGACTGTACGCTGGAGAAAAATAATGAAAAAAATGACCATTGAACGATAGCTTGCAACTCAAATGTTGAAAATAAGGAATGTTTCGTAGAAATTATAAATATCGAGGAGGCGACAGGAGTGAAAATTATTTAAGTAATTTTGAATTCTTTGATCCAATATAATTTATATATATCGAGAGCGTTAATGGTCAAGGCTATAACAATAGAGCCAATAAGCTAGGCATGAGAAATGGTGTACAGGCTCAGATTCCTAATGTCAATCCCAGAACATTTTGATTCTTTAATTCTAGTCATAACTGATGAATGTAAATGGAAGATTTAAAGTTTTTCAACCATCCAAGCTATTTACATTTTTCAGGATCGACAAAATGATGGCAAATTTTTAAGTATGAATTAATGCTGAAACCATAAATTAATAATCAGTGGGAAAGTCGTTTAAATGCCGTGATTTTGTTGAAGACTGGATTAAAAGGAATTTATTCTGCTTTAAATGAAATTGGAAAGATTCACTGAAAACTTGTTTATGAGAAAAGAGCAAATCAATAGTTTTGCCATAATTTCTATTGAAAAGGAAATAACCTAATCACTTGACTTTTGCGGATAAATTAGCCAGGCAAAAAATTTTATCATTCTCCTATTCGCACAGGTGGAAAAACCTGCGAGCCGGCCCTGGCTGTAAAGATTTGCATCTTTGATAGACTAGTCCGGCTTGAACTCAACGAGAAAGACAGTAGGGAATCCGTGGATAGTAGAGTAATGGGTGCTGGCAGGATTTTAAAAATCTCCAACCGAAAATGGGTTGGTGGAGAAGGCCAGGGCTCGACTTAATGTGTAACACCATCAAAAGAATAAAAGGGCGTGTATTTAATAGGTCAGTAACTAATTCAAGTTTTGGTCAGTTAAATAAATAAATGGTCAGTTAAATAAATAAATGGTCAGTGAAAAATCAAAATGGTCAGTTAATATTATAAACGGTCAGTTCTCATTGTATCAGTGTGAATGTGGTCAGTTATTAAATAAAACGGTCAGTAATGTATTTCAATGGTAAGTTATTTATTAAAAACGGTGAGTATTTAATTTAAATGGTCAGTTATTTTTAGAAAAATGACAAGTTTTATTTTGACAGATTGTGATTTTTATCAAATATGGTCGTAAGAGGCATATTTATGACTGTGTAAAAATATGGTCTATAAAAAATAAGCGCATGTAATGAAATAAAGTGAAATAAGTGTAAAGTTGACGATATTATTTGAAATGTTTTGTTTTTAATTGTTAGAATAATTATAATAGAAGATTCCAAAGAATACTTTGTGACATTAAAGTATAAAATCGAGTTGTTTTAATTGAGAGAAGCAAAAATGCAACTATAAAATATCAACTAATAATATTTCCAGATAATTTAATAAAAAGAGTCACATAATTTAATTATTTGCTTAAAATAAAAAGAATAATTAATTGTAGGCTAATATTTACAATCAAATTCTACAGCCATAAAAAATCATTTCAGTTGGTTTCAGAGGATCACATATCCACAGATGAATGCATTTAAGATTTACGGTCGAATTTGAAGCTCACAGCTTTTTGATAATTATTTGAAAGATTTCATGATTTTTTTAAATAAATATTTCACCTTACTATGCGTTTAAAAATTCCGAAATAAATTCAGTACTCATACTAAAATCAGTAATATTCTTTTCAGATTTAATCATATTGATTTCATATTTTATAATAATGCACAAGAACACAGACTTAAGTCAAAACATAAAATTATAAGCCAGTGTTTATAATTTTTTTCAACATATTAACAGCTTACGTTCCCTCTGTCTTCATAATAATATATTTTTGTATTTATGGTTGCGCTTTTGCAATTAAAAATTTAAACTATCGGCTGAATATTAAACCGTGAATGAGCGAAAATTAAAATCAAACCCTAAAACGCTACAAACCCTAAAACGCTACATATATAAATATGCAAACAAATGTGAAATTATCTGTGGTAATATTTTCAAACTTTTGTATTCTTTGTTTATGGTTCATTCTGACGTTCCAATTTTAAGATGCCCAGCTATATGAAGCTGAAATTATTTGACATATGAAAAATGCTATTATTACTTGATTTTTGACGTTTCAATTTTAAGATTGCCACCGAGGATATGAACACCATATATTTTTAATGTTATAATATAACTTATATCTCTCGTTTAAAGATATCTAATGAGCCTTTTACAGAAAATTATTGACCATTTTACGACAAAACACTGACCCAAAATTAATTATTAACTGACCATTTATTATTTTTAACTGACCTCTTTAAGTATTTATTACTGACCGTTTTAAGCATTTATTAGTGACCATTTATCGAATTAGAAACTGACCAAATAATTAATGGTCGAATAAAAGTCATGTGTTTAATTATCACTTATTTTTATTTTTTCTATATACATTATAGTGTATAAATAAATATCTACAAAAAACATTTTATGGATGCAGTTTTCATTTGTTTGTGCTAGAATAATCAATAAATTATACTTACCTAATGTAATACAAATAAGAAACATCACAAAAATCAATTCTGGTCAAATGCATAACAAAAATGATCTCTTGCAATAAATATTGCCTATTTAGAAGAAAAGGCATCGGACTGCCACCATGTGTAAAATGCGTAGAGGTCTTTGGATTATTATCAGTTTGTTACTTCAAAATTTCAGTATATACAATAGCTAAAATAAAACAAGATAAAAACTTAGGATGTCATAACATTGTATGTCATAAGAATATTCCATTTCCACTAAGAACACTTTGTTCTTTCTATTTTGATAAAACAATAATTTTATATTTGATTCATTCAACCCTCAAACAAACTTGCTTATAAATAAAAAACAATTTCATAGATCTGTGCAATAGAATAATAACTATGAAAATCCATAATATGCTTTATTTTTCAGAAATAAATGTGAGAAGCAGATTGTTGATTCTTTGGAAATGGAAAAAGTGTATCTACTATAAATTGTGTTTATTGATTGAGTAGGCATTTACTTGGTAGAACTCCATTATAATACGGAAAGAAAAATAACAATGTATTTTAATTCTACATAAATTATTTTATATATTTGTTGATAGCTATTTCGGCTTACGCCTTCGTCAGAGCTATGTTTAAAACGTGTATTAGAGATAGCTTATATACCTTTGCTAGACAGGGTGCCTCCTACATAATCTCTTTCTGTTGAAACCATACCTACGTCACATGAAAGAATTTAAATAAGTTTGATTTATTGGTCTAAAGTAATGGTGGGAAACAATAATTTGGGTATTTTTGGGTTATTGGATCGTGTGAAACCACCTAAAATCTGCAATGTCTAAGTGCATCTATTTTAAATTGTTTTAAGTTTATTGTTTGTTAAAGGTTTTAAAAGAGGTGAAATATTAATTGTGATCTGATCGTTAAGAATTTCATTGGACTGATTATACCTATTAATTTCAAGCTGTTCCAATGCATTCAGTTTTAGGCCCTTATTGCAGGAATGTAAACGAATCGGGACCGAATTCGGATTATGTGCTAATTCTATAAGGTGATTTGCATATGGTGAATCAGTTTTTCCATTGTTAAAGGATCTAACATGTTCGTTTGCGCGAATGGATATTTTTCTACCAGTCTGTCCGACATATACTAAATCACATGTACCGCAAGTCATCTTATATGTTAAAACCTTTAACAAACAATAAACTAAAAACAATTTAAAATAGATGCACTTAGACATTGCAGATTTTAAGTGGTTTCACACGATCCAATAACCCAAAAATACCCAAATTATTGTTTCCCACCATTACTTTAGACCAATAAATCAAACTTATTTAAATTCTTTCATGTGACGTAGGTATGGTTTCAACAGAAAGAGATTATGTAGGAGGCACCCTGTCTAGCAAAGGTATATAAGCTATCTCTAATACATGTTTTAAACATAGTTCTGACGAAAGCGTAAGCCGAAATAGCTATCAACAAATATATAAAATAATTTATGTAGAATTAAAATACATTGTTATTTTTCTTTCCGTATTATAAATTGTGTTGTTATTGCTTACTTCAATGACTTTTTTCCCATCGTGGGTTTCAAAACAAATTAACAGGGTGCAAATAAACACTTATACTACAAAATTAGAATATTTGAGTTAGCGTATATTGGAAATAGAGTACTTTTAGAACAAACAATTTTTGCATTTTCTAGTAAGCCTGATAATGATAGCCTCGGTTCAAATAAATAAAACAAAAAATATGCATATCTAAGATACAGATAATCCCATTTCATTTTTTAGTAAAGGGTTATGTGCGGTAATTGCTTGAATACAGAGTTATGTTATCTATATAAAATATGAAAAGTCCTTTGAGCAATTTCGTACACCCAGCATCTTATTATTTGCCGATAATAACAACAAAATTTACGACAAATAAAACAATAATTATGTACATATTGTTATCTTCAACAACAGTGTAATAAAATACCATGCAGAGTTCTGTCTGAAGTGACCATTCATGTAATGCCGATCATAGATGTACAGGTACACATATTTTATAACAATTAACCAAACTGTTGATTGAAGGAACTACTTGTTTTGAATATAATGAATCTTTGTATCAAAAGCATATTCAAGAGCTGTCAAAAGTAAAAAAAAAAAAAAAAAAGAATAGTGCTAGGCAATGGAATAGACATGTGAAATGATTCCTATAGGCGCTAATCTACCAATTTCAGTTGATCTTTCATGGATTCATTCACATCCCTGAGTTGAAAAAAATTATTCTCAGTTCAACTCTAATTTAATTTTTCACAAAGTAATTGTTTTTTCAATGCCTGCTATTGATATGCAGTGAAAAAGTGGAAAAATAGCTTCTGCAATTTTGATTTATTTCCTCACTCTTAATGCTGTTGATATAGCAGTGTGAGTAGGAAGGCGGGTGATTTGTCATGATTCTTATCTATCAAAATCGACTCAAGTTGAACAAGTGATTCTTTTTCATTACAAACATTAGGTCACTGATTATTAAAAAAAGCTTTTTAGTATTATTTAGTAGTAGTGGTAATATGTCTAGTATTATTCAATTATATTCATTCGCATACTGTGTACATCATCCGATCATGATGTTTAGAATATCACTTGTTTATGCACAGGCAGGAATTGTACTGCAAATTAAAAATACAAGAAACAGTTATGATGCACTAGATTTTTTTTAAACAAAATAGAATAATTAAATGTCTGCAGTATTGTTTCAAAAGATCTTGTGAGAAGGATTGAAACATATTTTATGCATGTTAACTGGCCTCTGTAGCTAAGCAGTCTACCGTCAGATCAGATGGTAACGGGTATGAATTTCAATATAGTAAATGAAAATATGAGACTAAAGTCAATACTAGTTATTAAAATGTGTGTAAAAAAACACTGTCATCTAGGGACAGACATTCGGATTGTCTTGCTGTTAATTGATGTGAAGATATATTTAAGAATTTCTTTATATGGCATTGCAATGGAATAACTATGACATGACATTGACTATGATAAAAAAAAAAAACAATATTCATTGTACTTAACGCAACAACATCGTCTGACAGTTCTTTCTAAAATATCCAGTAAATAAATCCAGTTTTTATATAACAATAATTATTAGAAATAGTAAAATTGAAGTAGGTCAAACAATCTCACACTTCAAATTAATCATTATTATTCGACCCATATTAGCCCACAAAACCCCTCTGAATAGACTCTTGTTCTCATCTAAAAATCTTGGTAATATACAAAATAAAACAAACCTAGTCTGTTAAAAAGTCCCACAGGTATGAAGTTTCAAAAATTAGGGATTAAATATACTTTGGCATGGCAACACCATGTAAAAAAAAGCCTAATTCAGGATGGCGAGTGATGTATCAGTGGCTAACAAAAAACATACATGCCTACTTAAATCTATCATAACACTAGACATTATTTCAATATACATATTATAATATTTCATAACAAGATTATATTTTGAAAAAAAAAAACTACACAAATGGAAAATAAATCTTACGGTTCATCTATCGAGGTACTTTCTATTTACAACAATATGTATGAATGAATAAAACTTTAACAAAACCCCTAGAAAATATTACAAGGTCTTAAAAGATGCCATAGGTACAGTATTTTAAGATTACCTAGGTTCTATACGTATAAAGGTACATTATAATTATTACTATGCAGGAGTTATTTCAAATATTCAATTGGAAAAAAAAATAAGATTCTTGCAACACTGGGGATATAAATATTTTAGTATTCAAATGTGTGTATATTACAATGAATAAATCACATAGAAGCAGCCGCAGCCCAAAATCATACTCCATAAATAATTCTAGCTTCCTTCTGTGAGCCCAATTTAGAACAACACTTGTTTCAATACAATTCAATCAGTTATCTGTCAATTTTTGTGAACCTAATTCAGAATAACATTCATTTCAATACAAATAAATAAGTCAGTTTCGCGAGAAAGATGTGCTTATTTCTTTATGTCACTGTATCCAGAATCTTCTGCATTAAAATCAGTTTGATATAAATTTGAGCTTCTCAACAAATTTATTACATGAAATAGTTTTAAAAATTTACAAATTTAGAAAATATTAGCTTTTAAAATTAAGCCTCTATCCGCAATATCTTATGCTACATTGATAATTATAATATCAAATATAAATGGATACCGTTCTGAGACAACTAAAATTTGGGATTAACGGACAGGGACATTTGCCTGCATATTAATCTGCATTGAAATTATTAATCGGTCTCTGTGGCTAGTGGTAAAAGCTTTGCCCTAGCGACCATGTGACTCTGGGTTGAAGTCTCGGCAAGGTCTGATTTTTTCAATTATAAAAGAGATCTTGGACATACCCATGTATGTATGTATGTGATTTTTCATTTATTTGTTCTCGACTGACTTCTAAAATTTCTCATCGAGTTTATATTGTATGACTTTTATAATAAAAAAAATATTTGGCTCATTGGCATAGGCTGTAATGCCAAATATATATTTTTTAAATAAATATTAAAAAAAAATTAATGACTAAATAAATTGTATTTTTGTCGAACTGTTCTAATAAATGCACACCTACTGAGGTATTCCAAGCAAAGAATTATGTTCTCCAAACCCACCAAACACTTCACAATTTCATTATCTACCAACATCTGCCATATTGGAGACGTGTTAAATTCAGAAAAAATGACCAAGATTTCCATTGAATGCGAATTCTATTGAAATTTTACAGTGTCTCATGTATGGCTAAGGACCAATATATTATATGATAGTTCAGAGTTTTTTGTAAACACAAAGTGGCTGTCGGATAAAATAAATATAACACTTCAATTTATTAATACACTGTCCTCGTAAAAGAGTCACGTTAAACCGATTCAAGAAATCCAAGGTTCGATGAGGTATAGAAAGATATATTCGATAAATATATTGGGAATGTTCTACTTTAAAATAATTTCTGTGATAACTTCAACAGGCATCGGTTGGACAATTGACATGACATCGCACGTCGGTTCTTTCTTCATTTCTTTTTCTATTTTATCCTGCGACGATTCCTCGCCGCTCACGTTCTTGTCCATGAAATGTATCGATACATGTTTCCTAAGTTCAGTTTTGAGTCTAAAGCCTTCCGGACAAATCGTACATCTGTAAAAAAAGGTTTAAACAATACTTAAAAATGCTAGAAAGCATCAATTGTTACAGCTGATCAGCTTGGGAGTGTTTTTTCTGTGTTGTCTTAAATATACATACATTTTTCAGCAAACAGATCGCGATAAAACGTGTTAAATCAAATAATATATTGATCTTCAAACCATTATAAAGAAGCTTATTCTTCTGATTCAGGTCTAGGTAAATTTTATAAAAATGAGCTTAATAATTTATGGCTTCATTCTGTGATATTTACCTTTTTTCATAAGCTTAAATATTTTTTCTTGTTCATTTGAAGCAGATAATAAAAATAATGTGTATTTAATTGAATTGGCATTTACTTGGTAGAACTCCATTATATTACGGTGGAAAAATAACAATGAATTTTAATTCAACAGAAATTATTTTATATATTTATTGATAGCTAGTTCGGCTTACGCCATTTTCAGAACTATGTTCAAACATGCATTTACTTATCTTATTATTGAATTATCATTATAAATAAATAATGATAATTCAATAAAACTATGAGCCCAATAAAAGATAGTAGACAACACACCGAGGATTAATCGCAGTCTCTTGTGCACAGAAAAGTAATCACTCGTAGTAAATTAGATACATCTCATTGTGTTGGTTTTGGCAATATAAAAATGAGTAATAAATTATGAAGTTATTACCTATACATTTTGTCTCCTAAATGCGATCGCCTGTGTTTAACCAAGTCGTTGCTCTGAGTGAAGGCTCTGTCGCAGAATTCACATTTGTAGGGCTTTTCTCCAGTGTGTATTCGGTAATGCCTCTTCAGATGATCTTTGCTATTGAACCTAAAAACCAAGAGATTTAATTAATTGCACAATTCAGAACAGTGCAATTTCTTCTCATCTAGTGGGAATGAAACTTATGAGTTGTAGAAACGTCAGTTTGTACGAATGAATATATATGAATGTGTCTCTTTAAAAATAGTGATGATTGGTGTAAGGGTCATAAAAATATTATAGCATGTTGCTAAGTGATATTAAAATTAGATAAAACACAACCCATCTTTATCAATCACTGGTTTAAGCACACACACACAATGGTTATAGTGATAGCATTTCAATAAAGTAGTTTAAATGACAAATAAAGTTATGTTTAAAATTTAATTACTTTGCTTCATACAATGAAGAAATATTATAAAATGAAACAGTGGCTTTTAATATAAATGGATAAAAAATTGAGTACCTCATCGCGCACACATCGCATTCGTGCGGTTTAATGCCAAGATGGATGAGTTTGTGCTTGGCCAAAGAGTTAGTCTTGGTGAAAGCCGAGTCGCACGTGTCACAGACGAACGGCCTGGCCCCCGTATGCGTTGACATGTGGGACTGAAGCTCTCCTGAAAATGGGAAACGAATAAAGGAATTGCACATACATACTTAAATTCCACTGATATCGAATGTAGAATGGCAAAGGGGCGTAACCCTCAGTTTTTTTCAACAAATAATCACAATGTTTACAATACGGTAAGAAAATAACAATGTATTTTAGTTCTACATAAATTAATTTATATATTTGTTGATAGCTATTTGGGCTTACGCCTTCATCGAAGGCGTAAGCCCAAATAGCTATCAACAAATATATAAATTAATTTATGTAGAACTAAAATACATTGTTATTTTCTTACCATATTATAATGGAGTTCTACCAAGTAAATGCCTACTCAATCAATAATACAATGTTTACAGCTTAATACACAATCATAAAGAATGTAGGCTGCAAATGACGAATAAGTATCTAGTTTTGCTTTTATGATTATTAGGAAAAATGACTTACACCATATCGATAACCTGATTTGTTCTGTATAGGTGACATCCATTTTTCCCTTTCTACACTAGATATTATCTTGCAAGAAAAGGAAAATTTGTCTCATGCATTGGATGTTGCAATAATGGTAAACCTAATAATAAAACATTATATAAAATGCATCAGTACAACTTGGACCTACCCCAACCCGCTAGCTCACAACCCCCATCCACTTATCAATACTACCACTACCTCCAAGGTTCGACAATGCCAAAAATGCAGTGACAGTGCATTTTTGATAGCAATCATAAGATGCACCGCACCCACAATTCAAGGACATCAAAATGTTAAAATATTAGTGCAATACGTCAAATTATGATTTATTTTATTTATAGATTGGGCACTCAATTCACCTTACACATGGGTTGCGATTATATATCATTCAATACCTGACATCCTCACCATTATAGATTAATCAACCCATCAAAACAAAAGTGCATTTTACTGTGTGCATACTTGTAAATACAGTAAATGTTCTGTATGAATGAATTGAAGGTAACTGACAGGTTAATTTGAATGGTCCAACACTTGTGAATATAGCCCTTGAATAAATTAAATGATTAAGAAGCTGACCTTTGCTGACGTATCTTCCTGGACATAATGTGCAATAGAACGTCTTCTCGCCGCGGTGTCGTTTCAAATGCTGATTCAAGTTTGTACTGCTATCAAAGCGTTTGCCACAGGTGGCGCACAAATATGGCTTTTCTCTAGTGTGCACTCTTAAGTGAGCATTTAATGTACTTGTTTGTGCGAAAGCTGAAAAAGACAACAATATGATCTTAGCCCATGTGACAATTGAACATTTTTAAATGAAACTAAAAACTTGTTTCAAAATAAAAAATAAAGAGCAATTCTTATGACTAAAAAGAATGACACAGATTTTTTACTATGGTTCTAAAAGAAAAGCTGTTTTATAAGTAAATATTTGCTCAAAATGTCGACGTTGAGATGCTTTTCGGGACAGTTGCATGGGACGACACTACAGGAGTCGAAAGGTTCAAAATATTAAAATATGTAAACAGTTTTTCTGTTGACAAATATTTAACATAAAAATAAAACAATTGTGATGTTATATATAGCCACTGAAACTGTGCGAAAAACATTATAAGCTCATAATAAAATTACTCTAATGATGAATCAATTGACAACTGGAACTATGTACTATGAATAATATTTATATTGCAATAAAATATTCTGATTGATTGCTATATGTACATTCATAAAATATTTTATTCATTTATATGTCACTGTGAAATAAAATGATTATATAGATACTCTTGGATGTTATAGTGTATAGGCATTTAATATAGGGTGCATGAAATAAAATATGGAGGTTTACAGCTGGAAAACTTTTCCCTTATAATTGCAATATTATACAATATTCAAGAGAAGAGTAAATAAATTGTGGAACCAGTCAAATAGGTTTATCATCCCATTTAAAGATTCAATGCACAATTTTTGAGTAAGTTAAAATTCATGTGAATGTTTCACATCCCAACAGAGATACGAATTAATCCTTGTAGTGTAGTGGTAAGAGCCACTACTTCAAGTCCCGGCAATTTCAATTCAGATCTTTGACATAGATGTATATCATTCTTCATCGAGTTATTCTCGAGTGAATTATAAATATTCTCACTGAGTTTCCCTCATTTGACCTTTTCAAAATAATTGGCACATTGGCTTTAGCTGTAATGCCAAATATTCACACTTCATTTTATACTGATCTTGTGCCTGTAGGTTCAACATCTACTGAGACACAGATATTTGTTGGATTTTAATTACTATCTGCTAATGCTTATAGTCATACACACAGTAAGAATAAAAAGATATCAACTTTTTACAAGCACACGCCCCTCTTAAAATGACTTCACAACAGTGCTAAATTAAGTAACAGCATCACTGGTCTTAGGGGTTGTGAGATGGAAAAACACAGACAAAGGTGGGCTCGAATTTAAAAGTTACTGCCAGTTTTGAATGATACGAGAGTTTACACTGCCAAAAATAGAGGGTACCCATGTTTCACATTCTAATATGACATCGTTAAGGATAAATAAAGAGAAAAAATCACCTTTACTACAAACAGGACACAGATGCGGTTTTACACCTTTGTGTTTATTAATATGTTCCATAAGTTGCCTTTCAAGGGTGAAAGATTTTGTACATTGATTACATTTATATGGTCTATTATCTTCATGAGTTCTCTCGTGCCGTTTGAGATGGCTGGACTTTTTGAATATCTTCCCACATATGTGACAGGATAGAACTCTATTTTTTACCCTGTGTTTTCTCATATGCGCCGATAATGAATGGCTGGAATCGAATGACATAGTGCACTGTGCACAGTTATGCTTTTCGTTTTCGGCTTTGATCTCCATGGCTTCCTGTTTGACCATCAGTTCTTCGGTTTCCCCGTTCGGCAGTATCACGGCCGGTGGGTGAGTTATTACATGACTCAAGAGGAGGCTTTCTCTCTTGAATCGTTTCTGACAAACGGAACATTCAAAAGGTTTGAGCTCCGGATTATGTATTTTGATATGCCTTTCGAGTTTAGACGCTCTGTCGAAAATTCTGTGGCACACTTCACAAGGGTGTATCTTATTTGTTTCTTTCATATGAATCTTCATGTGCCTAGAAAGTTTACTAGGTTTGGGAAATATCTTTGCGCATATCTTGCACTCATGTTTTCCGTTTAGGGTCCTTTTGGAAATTTTCTTTTTGACTTTTAACGGTTCGTAGTCGGACCCTCGGAAGTCGTCGTCGTTGTCGAGAAAATCCAGTTCGGCTTTTATGTCATCGGGCTCCTGTTTTATTTGAACCATTGGCTCTAATTTCATCACGGCGAGACTGAATATCCTTCGCAGCTCTTCGTCCGCCTGTTCGGACCTCTTTTTAAACTCGAAAGCGTTCTGCAAATGCGATATGCAAACCTTGCATAGTTGTTCTGGTAGTCCATCGTTACTATTTAACTGTAAACAATAACAAGGAATTATCATATCGTCTGCAGACATTGACGTTCAGTTAACGAAAGCCGCATTAATTTATATTTACCTGTATTGTAGTGCAAGACAATAACATTTCACCGATTATGGGTACAGTGATAAAATTGGTGAAAATATTATTTGGCGCGTTATCATTGCGATCCATGCAAGTTCGGCAATAGGAAGACGGATCGCCTCGCATTTCTATTAGTGCATCCATTCTTCCTAATTTGTTGGACAGGGAATTACTTAAATTCACGATGACTGAAAGGAGATACAACGAAAAATAACAAAATGCTCATAAATTCAAAATGCCACATTGACCACAATATAAAACAACTCTGCATACATTTCTGTGTTTTCTTCTTCTTCTTTTATTGTATGGCTGCTAAATTTTCTGTATGAAAAAACATTTTTACTTATTTTATTTACTAGGTATCCCTGTTGCTATCGATAAATAAACAAAATGAGGCCAAAATATGAATGATTAAAAAAACTAACATAATAATAATGAAAAAATCAAAATTACCAAACATTTTTTTCATGTGCAAATTGGTAAAATTTTAGGATTAATATTAAGAACATACCACTTTTAAGGTGTTCTCTGTCAATACTTGGTGGAAAGGCATTATAATAAAACATTTTTTGTACCTTTTCCAGTTAAAATTTATTGGATCAGGACCGGTTCCGCTCATGGCGAGCATTGTCAACCGGTAAGGAATACAATGAAACAGTGATATTTATACAAAAGTTAAGTAAGAAAAACAAGATGTGACAAACAATTGGTATTACAACTAAGCAAATAAATTGAAGCAAAATACAAGAAAAATAAACTATAAATAAAATGTTGACGACCTCTTAGCAATGTAAATTATAACATCAAAAATCAATTAAGTATGAATTATCAACAAAGTAAAAACCAAAAATGAGTGCATTTAATAAATAAATAAATCTTAATGTCAGTCAACCATAATTAGATGTGGAAATTCCAGTAGAGTTCAATCCAACGAAATTGATTCATCCGAAAAGATTAAAGGCCATATCAATTCTTACAAATAAAAGCAAACTGAGGAAAAATAAAATTCTAAAGAAATATAATAAGGTAGAATTAGGTTAATGAAACGGATATAACAAAGGTGATGATGCAAATACAACCTGTTCGTTTAATTAATTAGAGTTAGGTAAGAATTTATGTCTATTTATTTCTAAGATCTCTTGTTTATCAAGTTTTAAAGATTTATTGTTAGCATGCAGGATTTTAAAGTTTTTAGAGATATCAAATGAATCTAATGATCATTTGGGAACTATTTGTTCCTAAATAAGCATACATTTGATATGCCGTGTAAGATGCTGAGAGTGTGCTTGGCCAAATAAAAGCCAGCGCAGTAATCCGCCAAAGTATAAAGAAACCATTTTTTCTTTGGTCGAGAGGATACCCCCACTACCTGTAGCACAATTTTTTTCACAATCGGAGTTTATGATCAGGTGTTGCGATTGTCGGGAATTAATTGATAACACTTAATTACTTAAGTAATGTTGTTTTTTTTTTTTTGTGCAAAGAACAAAAATAATATGTTTAGACTTTGTGAATCAGCAGCATATAAAATATTCAAGTGCGTGGAGCCACATATAAATATATTGTGAAGGTAGAGGGATTTGGTGTTATAGAAATAAAAAAATATCTTCCAAAATACTCGGCAAGATTTGACTGAGTTTGAAACCTATTCCCAATAGCCAAAAAGGCAATTATTATGGTTTCAGTTGTATATTAAAAAAAATATTCTTCGTACTATTAATTTTCTTTACCAGATCCATTTCATTCGGGTCTACAAATATACTTCTACTTAGAAGTGGAGTTAACTGGTATTCAGATTCATCAGCCATTGTTTTGTCTATGGCAGTCAATATGGAGATAGATAGGCTGGGGTAAATAAGGGTCAAAAATTGGCATGTAAATAAATTTATTTGAAAAGTTTCTTGATTGATTGAGTAGGCATTTACTTGGTAGAACTCCATTATAATACGGTAAGAAAAATAACAATGTATTTTAGTTCTACATAAATAAATAAGAACTAAAATACATTGTTATTTTTCTTACCGCATGAAAAGTTTCTATTATGATTCATGCAATTCTTCTTCACTGCAAACATTGGTTTCCATTGTATCTTCTTTATAGTGAGACGGGTAGTGTTTTTTCAGATCGCTACTAAGACGAAACTTCTTGCCACATACTGTACATTGATAAAGATTATCTCCAACATGCGACTTTGTATGAACAACCAAATTGAACTTCTGATTGAATGCTTTGTCACAATATTTACACTTGAATGGCTTTTCTCCAGTATGCACAAAAATATGCCTCTTTAAATGTTCTTTGACTGTAAAACTGAAAAGAAAAACCATTATTATTGAACATTGTACGAATACAAGCATAAAATGCTTACTGAATAGTAAGATTCCAGATTTTACATATTTGAATATTTTATTTTTCCATGAGTCTTGTCTTTAACGACCTGGGTTTCAAGTTTCGGCATTTCAAGTGCACGAGTGAACTTCAACAAAGACTGAGCCTACGTAGTAACCATCAAAACAATTAAGACTTTGAACCATATAAAATAACAAATTATAAAAATAGTAAAGCTATTTCAAAGCAGTACTGGTTCTCAAACTGAGTAAAAATTAAGTATTTATGGGTGTCAAGTAGAGACTCCAATTCGAGTATCGAGTACTCGATACTCAAGTATACTCGTCCATTTATCAAATACTTGATACTCGAGTAATACGGGTTTTTTCTACTGCGGGAATTATAAAAACAAAATTTTGAATCAATTTAAAATTTGAGAAGCTGAATTCTCTCTTATGATTGAAACACATGTTTTATAAACTGCCCTAGCGATCAGGTGGGTCAGGTTTATGTCCCTGCAATGTCAGATTTTTTTCAATTGAAAAAAAAATCTTGGTCATGGATGCATGTTACTTTTCGTTGAGTTATTATCGACTGATTCATTATTTATCATCGAGATTATCTTGTATGACTTTCACAAATAAAAATATTTAGCGCATTGACATTAGCTGTAATGCCAAATATTTTTTATACAATGTATTATTCATATAAAATAAGCTTATTTTTCTTATTTATCATCTATTTATATATGTATACAAATTTGAATTAATAATATATATTTTGGTACATCTGAAACTACTCGAGTATACTCGAGTATTTTTTAATATTAATACTCGATACTCGAGTAGTTGAGATGACGAGTAATTGGAGTCCCTAGTGTCAAGTATGACAGGTATTACTACTTTCCCACGAGTTTAACGAGCTCACTATAAAAATGGTAAAATTACCAGTTTTGTTTATCACTATCAGTTGCTGAACGGATATTAATCCTTTGGATCCAAGACCATTCTGGAAAGTGCTCTCAAAAATCATATGGCATTTTATCACAAAACAAATGGTAGTTTATATTCTATTATTTATGGCAAGCTAATATTAATTTACCGGTGTATTTTTGTAATGTGATTTTATAATGTAATAAGTAATTGCTTTAAAAGGTTGTAAAAGAGTATAAATAAAAAAAAAACAAATTCTGTTAAAATGTATTAAAACAACTGGGGCCCCGTGGGATCAAGTGTTTATACATTTCCCATGGATATTGTCTATACCTAATTCAATAATTACCTTTTGTCACAAGAATCACATTTCCAAGGTTTGATTCCTAGATGGTTCATTCGATGCTTTCTCAGTGTACTTGGATGTGAAAAAGAATTCCCACATACATCACAGATCCATGGTTTAGTACCTGTGTGCGTCTGTATATGACAGGTTAATGATCCTGAAACATAATATTAAGACCAAATATATGTTAACGCCCACCATTTACAAGGTGGACTGGTAGTGAGTTCGTCACTCAATAATTTTAATTTTTGGAAGGATAAAAATAATAATAGATGTTGATGGTTGGCTTCTACTTATTTTTTTTTACTCTAGGGGTTTAGGGAAGGCAACATAAAGCAATTTGCAAAAACTTGGCAGACATAATATACATGTCAATAGAGATATATAGCGAGACACCAGCTAAAAAAGATTGTTTTATAGATTATAACTAATTACTTTTACAAAATGATGTTTGTAACTCCACTAGTTGGTAAACTTAGTTGTGCCATGTAAATTTCAAAAATATTTTTATAGTAATATGCCAGGACGAGGAAAAACACATTAATTCAATAAAAAAATGAATTTCTACAAAGTTACCGCTAAACTTACTCATATTATAAAATATAATTACAGTGGAACCCGATCTTACGTTCTGGAATTATACGTTTTCCCGCGTGGTGCGTTCATTCTCTATAGTCCCGTCATTTAGTTCATTTATAAATCTTTCCCGCATTAATCATTTGTTTTATACGGTCCCTTGAAAAACGTAGAATCGGGGTTTCACTGTACTTTCTTTTATGTGTAACTTTGCATATGCATAAAAATACTATATGACAGAAATGTTGCATATGCATAAATAAATTAACGCTGAATATTGTCCACATTGGGAATGGGGGTGATTTAAAAATGATGAAGAATTTTTTTTTTTAACACTCGAGCACTCAAACATTTTGAGCTTTTGATTGGTGAAATACAACAATTTCCGCATTACTGCTGGACCAGGTATTTGAGTGTTAAAAATAAAAATGAATATGTAAAAAATTTGAATTTAAATAATGAAAATTGCCAATTACCTTTACTGTTAAATTTCATTGGACATAAATGACAGGCAAATGGTTTAAGTTCAGTGTGCCTGATTAAGTGTTGGTTTAGATTTGAGTGGGATTGAAAACTCTTTCCACATTGTGAACACAGATATGGAGATTCCTCCGTGTGTGTTCGTTTATGTACAGTCAGGCTGTTCAACTGTTTAAACGCTGAAAAAGAGGATAATGGATTTTTATTTATTTTGAAATTAGATACCTTTATAGGCAAATAGTTGTTTTTGCAAATCTGTGAATAAAAATCATTGTGATGAGCTATTGAAAAAAAGTAATAAGTAATATTTTTTTTTTTTTTTTTTAAATTTTAATTAAAAAAATATATTTGCCATTACAGCTTACGCTTATGCGCCAAATATTCTTAATTGTGAAAGTCATCCGAGATTAACTCAATGCTAAGTAATAAATCAGTTGTGCACAAAATCAACGATAAATAACATACACCCAGTCCAAGATCTCTTTTTTTTCAATTTAAAAAATCTGACCTTGCCGGGAATTGAACCCGGGTCTCCAGATCGCTAGGACAAAGCTCTTGCCACTAGATCACAGGGACCGACAATATTATATTGGTTTCAGTGAAATATTTAGTGTTATATAAGGTAAATGTACCAATCGTTGACCGTTTAAGAGAAAGTTTCAACATAAATAACGATTAAGGTTGAGCATTGTACTGAATGAAGGCAAAGCAAGTATACGCATAATGGACTATATGTCTTAATTAATATTATGTAACAAAAATTACGAAAAGGGCCTGTTTAAAAAAAGTTGTGTCAAATTATTTGAAGTGATGTTTTTGTTTCAGTAATTGACCATCTCACAAATTGAAAAGTCTAGGTGTTGACAATGTCTTATCAGGGGGCTTTATAGTGAACTTTCTTTCAGGGTTGCCTCAAGGCTTTCTGTCACACCACTCTTGGTTGAATCAAGTAGCAATGGGTGGTTCAGGAACAAGGTACACACCGTTGCTAGATTGATCACCTATGAAATTTGAAATAATACACTTTCCTCACTAGGTGTTGTTTTCAAATGGCACTCCATTGGCTATATGGTGATGTGTTAGTGGCTCATTCCGACCACAGATGTCTTGACTTGTCTGAATTTGACATTTTAGAGCAATCCCACATCTGCATTTCTTATTTTGGGCCATTTTATTCTCCCAAAGGTCAACTACTGGTACATGGTCAACGACTGGTACACGGTTAACAACTGGTACATTAATCTTAGTGTTTTTTTTTACGAAAAACATAAAATAATGAGCTAATTAGTTTGTAATAATAATAATACATTTTTAGTACTTTTTCAGCATAAAATTTATTTGATCAGGACCGGTTTCGCTCATGGCGAGCATTGTCAACTGATTAGTTGACAATGCTCGCCATGATGATAATGCCTTTCCACCAAGTATTGACAGTGAACCCTTAAAAGTAATTAGTTTGTGGCACAACTTACATCGACTGCAATAAATGCATAAATAAGGTTTGTCTATCTTAGCTCTATCTCTTATCGAATGCTGTAAATAATGTTTGTGGAAGTCATCTTTTAGTGTGAAGGTCTCATTACATAATTTACAACAGAATACATCAGTAATTTTATTGTGTATTTTCATATGGCTCATAAATGAATTGTATGACCTGAATTTTTGGTTACATTGAACGCAAAAGTTATTTTCCTTACAAATCATAGTTTTTGAAACAGTACAATTTTTACTGTTCAATGATGCATGTGTGTTCAAATGTTTTTTTAAATCATTATCTTTTTTAAATCTCTCCAAGCATTGATAGCATTCAAATATATTTTGAAATGTTTCAGATTTAAGACACACATTGTGATGTTTTTGATTTTCACAAAAATCTTTTTTTTTTAAATCAAAGCCGTCTTCGGATTTCTGACTAGAATTGTTGTATTTAGATGTCGAGTCATTCTTGTCATTTTTTGATACAATTTGGGCAGTCACCTTCATATCTATTGTATTATCAGATTCTCCGACATAAGAATCATGACATTCTTCGACTACAGTTGAAAATTTGTTTCGAAATTTTAAATCATTTTTTCGGCACTGCATACGAAATTCGTATGAATTAATAAGTGTTTTGGTGCAGCTTTGACACACAGTTGTGGGAAGCCCATCTTCATTTGAAACCTGATAATAAAAAATGAACACAGATAAAAGTTATGACAGTATTAAGCATGCTGTATACGCATCGGTGAATGATAATACCTCTAATGTAGTACATATTGTGAAAATATCTGCAAGACTGTATTTTGAATCACTGGTGCTAAAATCTATTAGTTTAGATAATTCGGTAGACATGCTGTGACTTTTCATACATGCTCGGCAAATTTGATGTTCTTCGCTGTACGAAGTGACGTGGTCCATATTTTTAAATAATATGACTTCATTGAATTTTGACATTACTGACATCTCTTTCATAATAGTCATACACAATGTTTATGTTTGGATGTTGCGAGCTCATTTGAAAGCGTAGACAATATTCGTCGGCTTTGAACAGTAATTTTATCATTATTGTCTATGGTTTGCTAGTTAGTGTCAATATGATAAAGGCATCCTTAAATTGATTCACGCTTGAGTATTAGTTAAAAATTAAGACTAAGTTTCTCCATGGAATTTAAATATCAAATTTGAATCGTTTTGGCTAATGATATGTTACAGAAAGTTCAATTTTGATTATCAGGATATTGTCTATGGACATGTTGGTATAAATGTCGTAAAACCTATCATAGTTATCTATGACCATATCTATTTTCAATGGCTGCGAAATGTTATCTATGGAATAAGTGTGTTGGTCTGTGGCTGCGAGTGAATTGGAGTGAATCATAGATGAATATACGAGTGAATACTATATAATTTGTTGTCATCTCTTTGCTAAATTTATAGCATTAGATACTTGGCTATTCCTTGGCATCGACAAATTCTAACATAATTACGTAAATCCTACATAATTGTTAAAAATGTCAATTTTTTGGCATATGACGAATTAAGAAAATTTGCGCTCATCAGATACATTTCCAACGAATGAAGTTGTTTCTATGTCAGATGATCATATGCTGGCCGCACCCGAAGAACGTGAGCCGAAGGTCTCTGGGGAGCGTCCAGCTGTCCAGGTTGCAGTGAAGAGACCTGGACCGGCTGCGGTACCCGAGAGATCGCTCTCCGATGAAAGTGCAGTGAGCAAGTTTAAAGATTATTTAACAAACTACTGTTCGGCTCCAAAGATAAAACCTACCGCGAATCTCGGACAAGTTAATGTAGGTAAACCTGGGATTAAAAAATAAAAACGCAATAAAAAAAATCGTAAAAATTTGATAATCGACCCGGCACCCACTTTGCAGGCACCGAACCCGCTGGGTTCGAGGAGGGATCCGGGAAAGACAAAAAGAGATATAGAGAAAGATAAGTTTAACAAAACAAAAGAAGATATTGTGAAAAAATTAGAAACTGGATTGATTCCTCCCGGCATGGAAATGGAAGATAATGGCGAAAAACTGCCAAGAGAAGTAAATAGACATTTGTCGGCCAGTCCACCGCGGCATATGGATTATTCCGAAGTTATGCGATACCATAGCCCGGCTATGAACAATTATGTGTTAGTGGATAAGACGTCTGCGTCCCCCGAGGGAAATCATGATAGATTTTCGAATCGTAGGTATTCTCGGAGTCACTCTCAAGAAAAATTCTTTGTCAAAGATGAATATCTTTTAGAAGGGACAGACAGACGTCATTCAAATGAACGCTATACATCGAGAGACCTGCAATTTGAACAAAGGAGAGGTCATTCAAGGGATAGAAACCAAATGAAAATGTCTAGACAATCACACTCTCAAAGCTTCAGCCCTGAGAGACGTGTCGATTTAAGACACCGCCTTTCGGTGAATCAAACTAGACGCCGTGGAATGCCCCGATCGAGAGAGATCAGTCCCAGACGCCATCCCAGGGAGAGGCCACCGTCTGATGACAAATATTCAAGGGGACGCCCCGATTCTTATGAGCGGCGCTTACTCGACGAAGGCAGTGGTGTGAGACGCCGCAGAGTTGTGGATTCTCCCAATCGGCATCCTGGCGAAAAACGGGTCAAACGTTTGCCTCTAAGAATGTCACATAACTCTAGGGATCGATCAGATTCAAGGGAACGACGAATTGCCAGCAGACAGCGTATCAGAATCAGAGAAAAAAAATCCAGACTTCAACCTGGTCTGAAGAATGGCGTCATCAATCCTTACCGTAGAAGAAGTGTATCTTTGGAAAAGTTATCTGAAAGAGAGATTCACTCCTATGATCCAAATTCAAATTTCCAGAGTGAACTTTCCATTGAACATCCTTGTGTCACCAATGTTCCCCCTCCGGAGCATCAGACATATCAGTATCCGCCCACGCAGTTCACTACTTTTGAACAGGAACATATGCCTCCTCTGTTTGAAGTGAACACTCCAAATATGATTCCTTATATTCCTCCTAGCGTTCCTAGCATTGTCTACGAAGAACCCGCACCTCTTATGTACATTATGCCACCCACTCAGAATACATTTTCTGCCCCTCCTCCGCCACAGATTCGAATGCCTGTGCACGCATCGCCTATCCCTGTTGATCATTACTCGAACAGCTTTCAAAGAATGCCTCCTAATAATCAAGCGCATTCCATGTCAGCAGCCCCGATGAGATTCCAACCAGAAATTTCCTCTCAGCAAGTGAACATGCTTAATGCGACTGCAAAAAATGTTGCCGCTCAAAACGCAACTGTCCAACAGAAGTCAAATAATATTACAGTGACACGATCATTTGGTAAGTTTTATAAATACAGGGCCAAATTAATATCAATATAGTGCTCTGCGCATTTCAAACTGCTGTGCGTCTTTGAAAGAATGATTAATGATAAGCTTTATGATTACAGGTGATAGATCCACCCAGATTATTAATGAAAATAGCAGATATGATTCTCAACTAAAAGGTAAGAAAGTTCATCCATTTTTTTAAGTAAAATTCTGATAATTCACTAAAGCCGCCATATAATGAATTTCAGATTTATGCATTAAAATTCCTCCGCTAATGATTAAGTTGCATACCATCTAAACATATATCCGACATCATTTTTATTAAAAAAATATGTATTTTACATATATTGATTTATAAAAATTCACTAACCTTGTCTACAAATGTATTGTATTGTTTTTAACTTCTCCTTAATGCATTCGGAACACTTACTTTACTATGTAATGTTCTTTTGACTTTAATGGACACTTCGTTGCTCACATTAGTCTATTAAGGTTTTACTGTATTAAGAGCATTATAAATAACCTTAGCACCTTCATGCCTAACATAATTGTATATCAGCCTGTAGCTGTTTATTAAGTTGGTACACAGTAAAATGTGGCTTCTTTTTAGTTAGTTAAATAAGTAGGTTCAAAAGCATTCTCATTGATGAAAACCATTCCAACTGTCTAAAACACACCTGTTAGTAAAAAACATGGTTTTTCTTTTGTCAGTTGTGTCAGTCAGCTAACTAATCTGAGTATATACGTTACAGCGAAATGTGTATTATCAGGGATACTTCAGTGAAAGCATATTCTACTATATTTTCACTAGCGAAAATATATTATGACTTGCAAGAATATATTATCATCGGCACATGTTAGTGAAATCATATTGAAATTAAATTTGACAAATTCAACCTTTGGTTTGGGTGCACGGTTTGAACTGACTTCTCTTGCAGGCCAGTGCTGCCAGTACGAAAAAATCACGAATTAAATGCGCCCGGCTTGCACCAAAGAAACATATTTTGAGTCATTGAAATTATATTTGAAATCTAATAATATACTTTCGCTGTAACATACATATATACGATTCATATTCATTTCTAGTACAATCTGCCTCTGAATTGTGCATTGTGTGCAATCACAGTGTTGTGCTGTGTCTTACAGACAGTTGAGTGAAAGCAAATCCAATTTCTTGATTGTTATTTTATATATAATTTGTGGTAAAGAATCCTATGCTCTATGTATTTTAATTGTCACTGAAGTAAATACCATTGTATTGTTTCAGTTCTACAAAACAAAATGCCGATCAAAGACCGACTGCACATGGAAGGTTTGTTAATAATCTTGACAGAATTATTATTGGGAAAAAGTTTTAGAGAGAAAAAATATGGTCATATTAGTATCTATGAAAGTTTCATTAAAAATTTCATTTAACGTAAAAATGACAATACGGGTCAGAATATTGATGCCAATATACATACCATGCATTTGACAAATATTCTGAAGACAGTTCATAAATGAATTTAAAACAAACTAGAGAAATACAGTCCTTGCAACTGGCGACTCGTATGATCAATGCGAAGAACAAGTTTAAAAAGAAGAAAATATAGTCATGAAACCATGAATGTTTTTAGTCTTAAGAATTTCAGGTTTGTCAACTCAGCCACCTAGAAGAAGAGAAAAATGCATGAAAATTGAAAAGAATCTTCAAGCTTCAAGACACTGAACTTATAGCATTCCTACGGATTTGGTTAAATAGTTTATACTTTTCTGAGGAATAATCAAAGCAAAAATATTGAAATTTTTTGCTGACTCGCTCTCATTGCAACTAATAGGAATTTATATGAACTCATAATAGATCCGCATTCAAGCATGCATGAAGTTTACTTCGACGCAGAGCAATATAAGCATGTGAACGAAATGTGAAAGCAGAGTCAAACATTTTCTTCAGACTACTTTTATGTTTTATTTGATAGGGAATCTTGAACCAGGGAAGGAAACCAATAGCATTTGAAAAGGTTGAAATCAATACTTTTGATGGTTTCGTCGGTAACTTTGTGGAAGTTCATTTTAATATAAAATTTAAAATAACTTTGATTATTCCACGTATTGTGCTACTAACTGTGACACGTGTTTCGCCTCTTTCAGAGGCATCTTCAGACTTACTATCGCAAAGTTTGCTTAAGTAATGAAGCAAGATTGATTCTAACATTTTAAATTATTATGTTGAAATCAAGTTCTTATCTTCTTGATTAATTTTAAATTGCAATTTGACTCCGCTTAAACTTAAGACTGCTTCAAATCCCAAAGAGCAGACACTTTATTTCACTCATGCAAGCTATGGGTACTTATGGGAAGCGGTGGCTCGAACATCTCCAGATTTTAGATGTCTTACTTACATCCACTGCTGATTGAACTGGGAGTATGTCCTTGCTGCACCAAAAAGTAGTCAAGATGTAGAATAGTTCTGAGCCGAAGCCTTAAGGGACTCAATGCTCAGCTGTTTTGTGAAGCAGCAATTACAACAGGGGGGATAACGCACGTAGTATGATTTTGAAATCATACATTGTATGCATATGTAAAGTGCTGGAAGATAATGTATATTGTCTCGCACTCAACGTGTGGTATGGCAAATGTCGTTTATAAAGCAGTTTTTGTATCATGAACCTCAGGCTCACTTGCAATTATCCATTAGAAAGCCGTTAATTACTCCTTGCTGTACCAGCACTAAAGAAATACTTAAATGGAAAATAACTTGCCTCTGCTGCTGCTGAAAATTCATAGAAAAAGTTTGGCGGAACATGAACTCTGTCAAACTTCATCTTCAGGAAGAAAAAATTATTAATGGATAAGGATTCGAGAAAGCAGACGCTGTGTCAGTGGCATATAATCCAATTTTGGAAGTGGAAGAAGAAGATGATACCAAGGAATTAATCATGGAGCATGAAGTCTAGATAATTACAGAAGAAGGAACAGAAAAACGGGTTTCTCATGAGATGAACAATTAAAGCCACACACTAGGAGGAACTCTTGGATGACATAGTCTTCTAAAAAAGGAAAAGCAATCAATGTTCGATTATTTTCTCATTGACAAAAAGAAACAAAACTTCTGATTGTGTTTTTTTTTGTCCAAAATCCAATACCAACTAAATTTGTTTGACGAATTATCTCAGCAGTCTTAGATCCAACTGTATTTTATATCAATTGATGTTCAGAAATTTGTACAAATTACTGCTCATAAATTTGGTTCAAGTATTTTGTATTTGTTTTATATTAGTGTCAATATTTTACCGTTGCTGGCATATGGATCGTAAGCATGGACCATCACTTTTGCTGACAGAGTGTGTTGCACATCGAGAGGAAAATTGGAAGATTGGACTGGAAATTTTCTGCGGTTCTGAATTTTTAAATGAGAAACTCTTCATTTTCTACGGATATTACAATATTACCCAACTCAGAGAATGTGTGTACTGAGTCTAGGAAGGAGTCTCCACTGAAGATTGACTAGGCGTACTGCCAAGTGAACACTTTCTTACCTAGACTAAGTTGAACCTTTCCTTTATGGTTTAAAAAAAAACATCCGATCTGGTGATGTGAAGTCACTACGCTTCATGCAAAGATGGTGTTTTTTGATGATTTATTGTATGTATCGAACCGTGAAGGAAAGGTTAAAAAGGCCTACATTTTGAGTGCTAAAAATTCTTGATTAGTGACGAGTGGAGAAATTTGCTTGTAGCTTTCGAGGCCCATTCTGAATAGAAATGCTGCTGATGATGTTTGTAAGGCATGCTAAAAAAATTATTGTAACAATTGAACTGGTGAGAGAACCAAGAACGCTGTCAGTTGAGAATGTTGTCAGTTACCAGTTACCAGTTACCAGTTACTCTTCCCAACATTCTATTGAAGAATTGATCCTTTTTCTGGTGAGAATAAACACCCCTCAATGCACGTCAGAACCAATTGCACAGCCTGTGATGTCTTTTCCAAAAGAGCTACATGATCAGTAGAAAACTCGTACACTATTATGTGATTATGAGAAGGTATTTTAGGGTGTAAATTAACAATACTAATTAGCAAGACTGTATAACAAAATAACATGAGAATAGCGATCAATATACGATACGGTCATAGAAATTGATTAGAGAGGTGTTATTCTATCTTTTCAATTTCATTCAATCTTTAACTGTTACAAATAATGCTTCATCAATTGATAATACGCACAACAATTGAAACCGTCCGCGAACTTTATGAAATATGTGGAATTAGTGCAAAAATTGTACTATATTTATTTAAATATAAAATAAGTCCAAAAAAGAATTACCACAAGTTCAACTCAATGTAGACCATCCGGTACCCTGTTAAATTTAATGCCGTTTGTTCAACTCCTGCATTATGTTCTTTAACAAACCACAACTCGATCTGAAGAAAGTTTATGCTGGGAATGACTAGGACACGTGCTGCAGATGCCCGGAAAGAGCCCCAACCCTACATCATGCGGCTACAAAGAATGCAGTGTCTTTGAAGATCGTGGAATATCGTCTGAACGACATATTTGGCAGAACTAATGAATGAGAAAATAATTGGCGGGTGTAAGGAAATACTGGAAGCGCATGTGGTACTCGTTGCTGTAAATTAAATGGCCTATCAACAGCTAGAAAACGTTGCGATATTTTGCATCCTAATGTCTTTCCAAGAAGTAAGATATGTTTGTGTTCAGTTCTTGTCCGACTGTCCATCTCACCCGCCACCCACTCTGTGTTGCAGCAACATCAATATGAGAGCAGCTATCCGTTATGCCGCAAGGTAACAAATGAATGACGCTGTGAAAACACCAAACGAATTGTGATGCGAATTTGTATGAAGAGGATAAGCTGGAACACCAATCAAGATAGGCAGCGTGTCTGTTAATGTAGGTCTTGGGATGAACCAGGCTGTCCTTAGCAATATTTTATGGAAAAGGCAGAGCTGCATCACTGGAATCATATCATACACAATTTTCAATCTTTGTCCTTGAGTGGGTAGTTGGATTTTATAATAATCCAGCTATCCAACAGCCTGGAAGGTGAAGGTTGAAAAGAAATACGATTCAAGCCCTAAACATATCTGACAACCTAACAATCAAGATTGTAACTTTTTGAATAATTAATATGAATCAGTGTACAATATAAAAATATGTGAATTATTTTTATAGTAAGTGGTTTATCCTTTTGTGTTTATTTAATATGTAGCAATTCCTGTCAAACTTCCTTACAGTTTGCTTGGTAATTTTAGTTTTACACTTCCTGTTTTCTTATCATATCATTATTGTAATTCTTTATTTGCAGACGTTATTAAACGATGCCAAATTGCAATTCAAAAGTTGGACTACCTACACTTACCGAATCGAATTTACTGCCCGCCTCCAAAGGCACCGGATATGAGTAAACTCAAGTTCACTTCTCCTCTTGTCCGGGAGCAGGTCACCTATGATTTCACTTCAAAGTCTTCAGATAAGAAGTCTTTCCTTGTCGCGAGCATATTCTCAACATTGGATATTGATATGGAAGACGTTCCCAGCGAGCCGAGCGTCACAATTTCAAAGTTTAGAAATGTTGCAGTGCAGACCAATTCGATCTCATGTGATGTTTGCATGATAAAAAATTCAAAATTAAGCAAATCTTTGTGTAAAAGCACCATGACCGATCAACAGCTAGTAAAAATAACAAAGCAGCCTCCGAATATTCAAGAAATGATTATACCACCTGCACCTCCTGCGCCCGTGTCTCTGATGTACCTCACTCCTGCCAAGATTCTCAATCCTGAGTACAACTCCTCGCAGCAGCGTATGGAAAATTCTGCAATGGTTTCCAGGAGCAACCCTCCGATGAACAACCCGCCTAAGAACATTCCATCCAAGAACATTGCTCCCAAGATCGGCAGGTCGCGTAGGGCCAAACGAAATGCAGCTGGAAAAGCCATGAATATGCCATTTCCGAACATCGCAAACTTTCACCCTCAATTTCCACCAAGGAATGTTAACCCTGACCAGATTCAAGAACGCATCAGGCAGCAATACCAGATTTACCAAAATATTAATTTTGATGCAACTCAAAAAGGTATGTTTCCAGGGTTCCAATAATTGCAGATTAAATGTTAATTTCAATGAAGCTTTAGAAAGCCTTTGCGTTATACAACTTCATGTTAGTATATTTTCTTCATATCCATGTTTTTTATATTTAAGGTTGGCTATATTTAGTTTTTTTTGTAAAATTCCTGATTTTTTTAAATTGTTACTTGGGCATAATAATAAATAAGTTTCTGAAAATTGTTTTATTTTCAATTAGCTTTGTGTTTGATACATTGTCGTAATGTGAAAAAAATCTTCTGAAAGAACTGTTGGGTGCTGCAAACATACATATTTTTTTTATGTTGCGATGCTTTTTCTTTGGTTATTGTTGCTCAATATTTGAAGCTTATTGCCTCCGAAATTCTCTGTCTCGACTGTCTGCTTGATACGTCCTTGGCCATGCCAGCGTCATCTTGTTGTTCTGAGTGCATCGTATGTGTGGTCATCAGCAGAATTCCAAGATGAGAGAATCTTATCTGATTTGAAAGAGATATATTTAGGCTCCCATCCGGCATGTGTCTGAGTCAGATTCACTGTCTCACTTCAAATTTTCGTGAGCTTTTGTGACGTGATATAACTTGCGAACCAATAGTTAAGTTTTTGATGTGTGGTAGTTTCGGTTATATGCTGTTTTCGTGCCTGACATGCCGATTGATAAATCGAGGCTTGTTTACTTTACAATCAATTTTTGTGAAGTGCTTACGAGTGGTTTAAGTAAATATTGTTGTTTACATAGCGCAAGTTCTAAAAATTGGCATTAGTGTGTACTGAATACAGTCAAATTTAATTATTTTAATAGAAAAATGTTGCTAGTGTTTCTTACTGTTATTTATTTCAACAAGAATCTTCGCAGCTTCTTCTACAGAGCTAAATCTGTTAAATGTGTGTAACTTTTAATTATTGATCATCTTTAATATCGATGAATAACATATAATGAGGAGGGAAACAAATAAGATTGATCACTTTTAAGGTGTTCACTGTCGATACTTGGTGGAAAGGCATTATAATAACTGATAATGCTCGCCATGAGCGAAACCGGTCCTGATGAAATAAATCTCATGTGGAAAAAGTACTAAAAATGTGTATTATTTTTATTAAAATAAGATTGAGATAAGTCATTCTTAGTATGATTTGAGAAAATTTTAAATCCCTCGTCTTACTTTTCTTTTTGCACATACTGTTTTGATGACACACTATTCAAAATAGCAGTGTTTCTGTTATGTTGAGGGGTAACATTTTTTTTATTGACTGAAAAAAGTATGCCAAAGCGTTCAGGACTAAATTTATGATAATGTTGTACAGAATTGGATTGAATAGTGATACAGAACAGTTCATTCACACCTTACAAATGAAAACGGCGATTGCTTTCATTAAAAAGAATCCCCACAATCTTTGTTTGAAAAAGGTTGCTGTGTGAACCGATACAATAGAGATGTAAAAAAAATGCTGATAACTAGGAATGATAGTGCGCCCAATATTTATGCGGTAAATGAAACATTGATTAATAAATCATGCGAAATCTATTTATTTGTAAGGGTTTGTTATTAGTTATTTAATGCAAATGTGGTGAAATGTTTTCTTGTGTAAATTTCCTTTTTTTATCGATGTACGCTTCCAAAGTAAAGCATATCCTCACCGAGTTTATTTCAACATATGTTTTTCTACGAGAACTGGTTGTTACTCAGTTCCTCAACCTCTCTTTTTCGAAGAGAGTATAGATTGAAAGGATACGAGGACCAGGACAGGACCAGCGGTTAGTCAATTGCTCTCACTGTGCGTCGCTTTTTGGGATGGAAAGGGATTTTTAACAACACAAACACCCATACCCTCAAACAGGACCGATCAATCAACTGAAAAATACTGCTAGTATAGGGACTTGAATCCGAGAGGTCCGTCACGGAAACCAACGATGTTGACCATTACACCACGGATTTAGGAGGTAAATTTGTGCCTGTATCAAAATATGTATATTAATTTTTGATATTTGCGAAGTGTTCGAGAGCAAGTCGTCGAAAGGTCCCGTGCTAAAATTTGAGCCAGGCCGAATGAAATGTGCCTTTCCCTTTGCTAGCCATATCTGTCGGCCCCTTTCCGTTGATGACACACAGTGCGTGCATATGTGTGTTGGCTCGTGGAATAAATATTCTGAAAGAAAACTACTTCAAGACTGATGTTGATCCTTATAAGTGGATGTGCGGTAGATGCCTGCACGGGCTGACATTTAATAATTCTACCCGGCCCGACTCTCCAACCCAAGCCCGGGCTGTGCTAGGGTCCGCGGGCTTACCCGAGCCCGTGCATACCTCTAATGTTCGGTCATATCTTGCAGTATGCACATGAAATAAAATGAAGCTGTGTCAAAAATATTAATAATGTGGACTGTGTCCATTATTTTTTACCTGATAAAATTTCACATTACATAATATTATAAGGAGGTATTTGAAAAAAGTCATTAAACATGCTTAAAAAATAAAAGGTTACATAATGCAAACTTTGGGAGAAATCTTGATGGCTTTCTCCCTTGAAGGTCTTGTGTGTATCAAATACACAATTTTCAACATCTTCTTAACTTTAATTAATCCTGTTGTTTTGTGGTACCCGAAAAGGCATCTGACAGCTCGCTATGGAGGTTACTGTAATAGTGCATACCGTGCTAGATTCGGTGACTCGACCACCAAATGGATTGGAGTCGCAACCGGAGTGAGCTATTGATGGGTTAGGAAATTTAAACTCAGATTACGTTAATCTCAAAATAAATGTAAGTATGTCATGACTCTAATTAGACCCTTACCGGTGCGGGCAGATCTTCGGAATGATTCAGATGCGTCAGTGTACCGATGCTGGAAGACTGTAGCACGAAGAAAGAGCTGGCTATTTGATTAGGCTTTATTGCAGGGATTTATGGAATATAGAATGATATGAAATCCTTTTTGTCGGTCTGATTAATTTCATGGCATTATCCACATGATAAAAATTAATTCACTAAACCCTTATGATATACTTAATGCACCATAACAGACTTCAAGAAAATTTTATATTCAAAGGCTAAAATTAAAAAAAAAAATAGCTTTGTTTCTAGGCTATCAATAGATAGGCAATCAGGTGGGAAACATTTCTTAACCACTTGAAAATTTGTTTCGTGTGGAAATATTGTATCACATTTTTTGTAAAATTTTTCTATTAAATACATATTTAATTTCATTTTCAAGTATTTTTTCACTATCCATTTTTTTTTTTTTTTTTGCCCATATCCGCTCCCTATTCGGAGCATATGGCCGCCACACGGTGCCTCCAAGATTCTCTGTCTCCCGCCAACCTCCTCGCATCTTCCCAGGTCATCCCGGCGTCCCTTAGCTCCCCTGAGTACATCCTATGGATGGTCATCAGAGGCCTTCCGCGGCGTCGGGATCCATCAGGTTGATAGAAGAGGCAGGCAGGATTCAGGCTCCCCTGGGGCATCCGCAGCACATGTCCAAGCCAGGTCCATCGTCGCCTTTTAATTTTGGACGTAATAAGGGGCTGGTTTGTCCGCTCTCTTACCTCCGTATTCCTGACAAAGTCAAACCACTGTACTCCTAGTATTCGCCGCAGGCATCTGTTTTCAAAGCACAGTATACGGTTATCCTGTGCTTTTGTGATGTGCCATGACTCGCAACCGTAAAGCAGCACAGTCAGTATGCATGCGTTGAACAAGTGGCACTTGGTTCTGACCGAGTACAGCCGTGAGTCCCAGACTTTCCGCATTGAATTAAATGTTGCTCCAGCTATCCCTAATCGGATCGCGAGCTCATTACGCCGGGTTGCCATCTCCCGTGATGTGTACTCCCAAGTACCTAAAACCATCGACTCTCTCGATTTCTTGCCCCGCACTCAACAGAGAGTAGTCTGGATCTGGACAGGCGCTGTTGCAGAGCACATTGGTTTTACTCGCGTTGATTTTGAGGCCAACGCGATACGAGTTGCTCTGCAGTCTATCCATTGTTTCCTGGATACCCGCGAACTGATTTGTCAAAGATGACAGCGTCGTCGGCATACTCGAGGTCACATAGTTTCAGGTTGGGAGCAACGGTTACTCCTCGGTCAGGTGGAATTGACTTCCTCAGGATGAAGTCGAAGATTATTATAAAGAGGAACGGAGCTAGAACACAGCCCTGTCTGACGCCGGTAGTGATGCCAAACCATTCCGTAGTTACGTCACCGATTCTTATGCAGCATTCACTGCCCTCGTGCAAGCATTTGATGATGGCGATTATCTTGGGTGGGATCCCATAAAGCTTTAAAATGGCCCATAGGGAAGGCCTATGCGGACTATCAAAGGCTTTCTCGTAGTCGACAAAGCAACACGCAAGCGAGCTATTGAATTCATTGCTTTGCTGGAGAAGGCATCTAAGGTTGTGGATTTGGTCCGCACAGGATCGGCCAGGTAGGAACCCGGCCTGATTTTCCCTGAGGATACGCATTATTGGGATCCTTATTCTCGCCAAGACTATCTGTGCCAAAACCTTGCCGGGCACGCTGAGCAGCGTTATACCTCTATAATTGTCACAGCATAGTGGGTCACCTTTTTTGTGGATGGTGACTATCTCACCGTTGACCCAGTCCCTTGGGCAGCGCTCCTGATCCCACACCTTACTAATAAGTTGGTATAAGGGGTGGTTTATCGAGTCGCACTGACTTTTTAACTATCTTATCATGGTTATGATAGTCAGTCCGGCGGTCCTCGATCCGGTTTGGGTCTGTCTCACTGTCCCTCAGTGTTTTAAGCCGAGCTCTTTCTGCAATACTCCTCCACGTGTCGTCGGACATCCACTTTGGTTGATCACCTCTCTGAATTCCAAGCACTTCATGAGCGGCTGACGCGACAGTATTCTTAATACTGGACCATTCTGATTCTATGGCGTCGGGTCGTGGGTTTTGCCGATCATTGGCACTGTTGGCGACGTTTTTCCTCATAGCAACATCAAAGTTCAGCTGAATTCGAGGAAATTGAAGTTTTTCGACGTCGATTCTACTCCGAGTTGGAGGCCTTGCGGGGCGTCTGAGTCTGAGACGAATTTTGCCGACAAGCAGCTCATGATCGCTGTATATGTCGGCACCCCTGTAGGTTCGTACGTCAAGAAGTTCCCTTCGGTGATTCGTGCTGTAGAGGAAGTGGTCGATTTGCGCTTTGGTGCGACCATCCGGGAGGTCCACGTGTATTTGTGGATTTTTCTGTGGGGAGAAGATTGTACCGCCAACGGTGAGCTCATTCATAGTTGCAAACTCGATGAGTCTCTCACCGTTGTCGTTGGCTACACCGAGGCCATGTTTGCCCATCACTGTTGGGCCAAGCAAAGGGTCAGTTCCGACTCTAGCGTTAAGATCCCCCATTACTATCATATCCATTACTGCTATATTAAATATTAACAATATTATGTATCCAAGGCTCAGAGAAAATGTAGTGAAACTAATATAATAAAGAGTGACAATTTTCTACTTTGAATGGAGAAGCATATCTGAACTGAAAATGTTGGTAAGAAAATAAATAAGTTCCTGCTAAAGTGAAATTTAAACCATTACAAATGAAGGGAGATAAGATAATTGGCAAAAATATGGTTTTTGAACTGTTGAAAACCGATTGGAGAAGAACGAATAAGGTTTTGGTTGGGGAATATAGTAATTCATAATAATTTGTCAGAACCTACAGTCCTACTTGAATAATAGTATAGTATTCATATTTGCTTTCTTGGTGTTGGTTAAATGATAAACTAACTTTTGACAAAATGGCATTGCAAAAGAAATTAGAAATTCTATGTTCTTGTTATTCGCTGTAAGAGGTTCTATTTTAATATTGATATATGCAATCTTTTATTGTTAGTAAGTGGGTCACGTGTGTTATTTTGCTAAACAATGAATGGCTGGTTTCTACTGAACACTTCCAACTGATGACATAAATATGTTGAAACATTATTTAAGCAACTGTGCGGTAGTAGATCTGATGATGCTTCTTGAAGAGGTGGAACACGTGTCACTATTTGCCACAGAATGCGTGGAATAAACTAAGTTATTTTAAAATGTTGAATGTGAAATCTTTATTTTTATAAAATTAAAAATAAATACAACCACGATGATTCTACACTAAAGTAAGTCGAATTGAAGATTTATTCCCTGATCTGAAACAGCCAATAAATTTCTTATGTTTTTCACAAAACTAAAACAAAAAATTGAGGGTTTTATATGCTAACACATTAAAATTAACCTTGAATTTCATTTCGTAAATAAAAATACACCTCTTTTTTTTAGTAATGAGTAATGTGATATATACGATGCTACCTAAATAATAATCTGTAAAATAATACAAATTAGTCGAATATTTAAAATTCAAATAAATTTTCCCGGGAATTATGATTTTGGGAACGAGTCGCCTTTGTAAATGATGCCCTTAATTATTTTCCAAGAGAAAACAAACGGTCGCCTTCAAAAATACATACTGTGAATCTACAACAAACAATGATTATGAAATATTTTTTTCGAATATATATCTAATATTTCTTTTTTATCCAGGTTTTGAGATTTGTTATTAAAATGCAGAATTGAAATAAAAATTGGTCAGAAGTAGCATGATAATTTCGAATTTTATGATAGGTAGCTAAATAATAAAACAATCATGCTTTTTTACAGAGAGTGAGTTTTTTATTATTTTTATGTCCAGATAATAAGTGAATATACATATATTATAAAATAGCTTTTATTATTTTAGTAACCCCATGCTGATCCATTCAAATCTTGCTTTTCAGATTTTATTTATTTTTATACATAACAAAATTTTTATTTAGTCACAAAATGTAGATAGTATTAGAGATTTAAAATCTTAATAATTCAGTTGTAGTATATTTGAGGTTGGTACTCTATGTTCTTGTCGAGCATAGACAATTCATTAATACGTATTATTATATTATATGAAGGAAGATGGCTGTAACCGCGGACAGCGGTGTCAAAGTTAGATTAGAAAAAATATCCTTGGATACCGACCAGGGAATACTAGAGAATGAGAGACAAAAATGGGGATTGACCCTCAAAGAAGTTTATAGACTGAGCCTTACGTTTTACAAAGGTATTAATATTATTAAATTGTTGGTTTACATGGTATACAAGATGAACTGTCACTTTATGTTGCGATCGTTTTGACTGACGTCTCTTTTTAGATAAAGAAGGAAAAGCGCTACATTTGAGCTACGAAGATAAACTAAAATTAATAGCCTACACACAGCAAGCATCTCAAGGAGCGTTCAATGAAAAAACCGCTCCTCCTTTGGGTGTACTAGACATGATAGGAAAAGATCGACGTTCAGCATGGCTGGAATTAGGGAGCATGTCGCAAACGCAGGCTATGGTGGGATTCATACACATGTTAGATAGGTGAGCACACATTCCATCAGAATTATTTTACTGCAGGTCTGCCGTTTACATTTAAATCAAGTATAACATTTTTACCACATCATTTTCAATAATTTGACATCACTGACTTTACTATCAAAATTTGCCGATCCCGTTGCTTAAGGGTCACCTCATCAGTGTTTTGAATACAAGATAACATAGTTTCATTGATCTCTACTAACAATTTTGTGAAATGATTTTACGTGTTGCAATTATATTAATTATAAGATCAATATAAGAATCTTCAAAGCTTATTAGCTATGGTTATGCTAATTGCATATTCTTTAATGGAAAATATTTATATTTTTTAAACTTTTACCTATGTTCTATTCCATTGAATAGTAGGTTTTAAGATGCCTCGAAGTTGTAGTAGTAATGTCGAAGTTGTAATTGAAGTGTGTTGTGTTCAAATACGCATATATCTAATGCGTATTTAGCATTCCAAGCAATATATCTAAGTTAAAATATAACAATAGTTTTTAATATGTAACGTAAGTTATATCGTTTTGAAATTTGGGTGTTTTCGGAATTTTGTTGATGTGTATCACTTGCTTACAATTGATGTAATTATATAGGCTAGCAAAGAACTGTTAAATCACAGTTTTGACAATGGTGCTATGCTGAAACAGTAATCAATCTAACAAGTCCTTTTATCATTTACCTTACTACAAAGACAGACCACATCACAAAATGTTTAGTAGTTTTGGATTCATCTCGGGGCAGTCTCATTGCATATGTACGCATGTTTATGATACCTGTTTGTCATTTTTTTCAGGTTGTGTCCATTATTCACGCCCTATGTGGAAGCCAATAGACAAGATAGCGATGAAAAAAATGATAAAAAGTAAGAATGCGTATTTCATAACATATTTAAGATTCTTTGATAATATCACCAAGTAACTTACATTCATTCAACTGGTTAAGATTAGACTATTTTATTCAACATTTTTAATAGCACACGGCTTATGCATATCCCACAGATTAAGGAGAAGAATACTAAAATACACACCAGGCCATTAATTACTAAAAAAAAAAAATTACTTGGAAAATGCTAAAAAACCAGTTTTTACCTTCACCTTTGACCATAGAGACTACTTATGTGGAATATACACATATTGCTTTACGTATTCCTATGACAGATAGTAGAAGAGTAAACAATTTATTACTATACTACAGAATAAGTTATTTATGCCCATTCAATTTTCTAGCAAATTTAAATTGTATTTTTAACATATCTGGTGATACAGCATTCATTGTTTGTATCTGGCAAAATGATTGAGAAATCATTTCATTTTTGTTTTTTGGCAAATATAGGCAAAAAGAAGAGGCTGAATGCAAACAGTATGAAGAATTACAAAGACATGCTGAAATGGAACAGAGAAAAGTTCAGCAGCAAAGAGCCACCGAGGAGGAACATGTGTAAGTGTCTTACACCAAATGATAATATATATAATTTATATCAAATTAAGAAAGACAAGATAAGGCAAAATAAACAGTTGGCTTAAGAAAAATGATAAGAACGTAAAGATAGCCATTAAGTTGTCAATGATTAAAATGTTTCTGATTTGAAGGAATGTAAATTTATGCCATATTAAAAATATATTAAGTTAGCAAAAAATAAATGTGAGGTTTAATATACTCTATTATTGTCATACGTTGAGACCGGGATCCAATGACAAAACAATTCATTCAAGTTTCGATGTTGGTTTTTCAAAAATAAAAACTAACCGAATTATCTGTTATATTCATCAAGGTACGAGGAAGGAAGAATTTTAGTTTATTTTGATGCCGTTCGTTTGTTTGTTGGGTTTCGAAGTTCTTTAGCTGATTTAGTGTATTGCAATATCCATGAATAGTATACTGAAATATTTATTTTTATAAGATTATTTATTTATAAGATCCTGGTTAACTCTGATATGTATTTATTTTTTATTGCATGTTCTTTTCAGCCGTCGCATTAAAGACGCCCTCAATGAGCAAACTTACGAGCAATTTCTGCAGTATGCTCGCCAGCAATTGCCTGGAAATCCGGATCAGCAAGCGATCCTCGTCAGACAGCTGCAGGATCAGCACTATCACCAATACGTTCAGCAGCTAGCCATAAATAGACAAGCGGCCATAGACCAGAAAGTGGCCTCCGGAAATCATATTAATGACAATAGAAACGAAAACGAACTGTCCGAGAAGCAAACGTCAACAGAGGACCGAAACACTGTGATATCAGAAAAAGTGTAAGTTGTAAAACAAATTAACACTGCAAATCCTTCAAATGATAACTATAAATTGGATAAATTCATTTCTATCAGATCTAACACGTGCAAGTAAACGACTAAATTGGTATATTTTTCCATTTGTTTTATAGGAATAATGATTTCTCTTTAGAAAAACATGAAAATGAGCCAAATGAGGAGAGTTCACAAGACCAGGCTGACGATAGTCAATCAGAAGAAGGAGAAGGTGGGTTTCTGAAGTTTTTACATCAATAGTTATAATATAGGGATACCTGTATTTCTACCAAGACACGGACGTGACGAATACTTCAGGCACATGTGGCATTTACCAATTGCTTATTTTACTTATCTTATCCATGGCAATGGTGCAACAAATATGTCTTTATCTTATACTAGGAAGAATGATATCGTCCTCACTTTTTTTTTCTTTGTTAATAAAGTACTGAGTAAAACAGTCGCACACATTTCATATTTGGTTTGACAATAAAAATCATGAGAGTCGTTCAACAATTCAACTCTCATCTAGCCGCGAGTGCGTGCTGTTCTTTCATATTGTTCTTATTGCAAGATTACCAAGAACAGATCACAAACAATTTTTTTCTTTCGAGTTAATTGTGTGAATAATTCTACGTGCCATATTAAAATAACCTGCAGGCCGCATGTCACTTGTCACTTGCCTTATAGTATGTGAATATTTTAAGTTGTAGTTATAATTTAGAATAATAAATATTGAGCTGATATTTTGAGTTGTATGCACTTCCATTCATAATTTCACCTTTGAGAATGCATACTTGTCTAACAAATAATTGTGTGGCGCAGATGGTTTCCCGTCGATGGGCTCGGCTAGCATGTGGACCAGAGGAGGAGCTACCCAATTCAAGCAATCCATACGAAGCGCAAACGGCAGCGGGGGCGTTCTGCAAGTCGGTCACGGTGAGACGCTCACTGTCAGAGTGCCCACCCATGACGGTGGACGTTGTCTCTTTTGGGAGTTTGCCACTGATAATTTTGATATAGGTAAGCGAAACATTTTTATCATGAATGAAACCAGTTTTCACTCATTTACTAAATAAGGTTTCGGTAAAATATAGTAATAGATACACGGGACAGTATCCCAATCCTCTCCTGCTTAGCCCCGCCTCTAACTCCTCCCCCAATATGGAATCACTTCTCTAGGCTCCTCCTCCAGACTCTTTCATATTTTGCTTTCTTGTCTATGAATTTTGACAGCTGTCGATTTTTGTCAAAATTGAGTTAAAAATTGATGGATTCTGCGGCATCTGAAGCTGCGAAAACACGCGGCTGCCCCGGGTCGACCGGTTCCCTGAAAATTTCAGGAGTTAGAGGCGGGGCTAAGCAGGAGAGGATTGGGATTCTGTCCCATGTATCTATTACTATATTTTACCAAGGTTTCAGGTTCATTTGTATGTCACACACTAAGTATACAATTCTTATACCTTGGCTAACCAAATTGAAAAAACAGGGTGGATTTTTTAATAACCATGTCAAATATTTAAATAGTTTCAGCATTTTCAAGAAATAATTTGCTATGATGTTTTTAAAATATTAGTGTATTGTATAAATAGTAGATAGATCCGAGGTTCTTCGATGTTCCTGTTCAAAGTCACAGTGCACTTTCTATCATAAGAAAAAAAATTGCTTTTATTACAAATCAAAAAGATAATATAATAGTTAAAGATAAAAATAATTTAAGAAAAGATATATGCATTTATGTAAAAAACAGTAACTAAAATTACCCATAACAAAATGGAATTTATTTATTGATTGAGTAGGCATTTACTTGGTAGAACTCCATTATAATACGGAAAGAAAAATAACAATGTATTTTAATTCTACATAAATTATTTTTTAAATATTTGTTGATAGCTATTTAAACTACGCCTTCGTCAGAACTACAGTTCTGACGAAGGCGTAAGCCGAAATAGCTATCAACAAACATTTAAAAATAATTTATGTAGAATTAAAATACATTGTTATTTTTCTTCCCGTATTGGAATTTATTTGTTGTGAAAATCAATTAATGTGATGCCTGAGCTTTCTGCAGCTCTCCTTAAATCTTTGTTTAAATCACTATTTTGCAGATTTTTCTGCTTTTCTCATTTTTTTCACGGTTCAATTGCAACAAGCTGCACCTGTGAAAAATCACTGAGATAGTGTCACGGAAAATTTACAAAGAAAACGGTTTTGATATAGAAGGCCATGTTTTAATGAGATTGCATTTACAGGATTTGGAGTTTATTTTGAGTGGGCTAAATCTTTAACAAACCAAGTGACCATACACGTAGCAGAAAGCGATGAAGAAGCAGATATAGAAAACTATGACTTCGAAGATGACGAAGGTAACCTTAATTATAGTTCAAAACCTTTCGATAACAATGACATGTATTTCCAAATATGATCATAAATTATTACCTTTATAAGTTTTTTTTATAAAATTTTTAAACTAGATTTTTTTTTTTTTAGAAATAGTTGGCGGTGATGATCTGGAGAGCGGTTCCGGAATGGAAGGTAGCACTCCGTTGGCCATATCAACGCAGAAACCCCCCACAAGCATAGTCATTCCAATATATAGAAGAGATAGTCACCTGGAGGTTTGTTATAATACTTTTAAACCAGTGTTCTTAAACTCTTCTCTCGCTCACTAGAAACATAGTCAGTTAAGCTATGTACATAGAGCAGGGACGGCTCTTGTAATGGTGCTATGGTGCACTGATCCCCCATTAATATACTTATTTAAATTCATGTCATGACTGCAGTATAATATTGTTTTTTTCTTACAGGTATATGCCGGCTCGCACACGTATCCTGGCGAGGGAGTATATTTACTTAAATTCGACAATACCTTCAGCTTGTGGAGATCAAAAACATTATATTATAGAGTATATTATACACGTTAAAGATGTATGTTTAAGAATAAATATATATATATTATATAGTAACTGTTTGTGTCCAATAACTAAAGTAAATTATTTTATCATTACAAAATAAATCGATAGCAAATTATCCAAGCTGAGTCATTTTACGCAATTGATTTATTTTCTATTATTACGCATTAATTTATTAGCTGTTGGTCTTTTTATTTATACGCACAAAATTTTGTATATTGGACAGTAAAATTTTTCGAGAATATGTAGTAAACATGATGGGGTTTTTTTTTTTGTATCCATATCGCACCTCTAATAAATTGTTGACATCAAATTGGCCTCAATCCATTTTGAAATTGGAATACATTGGTTAGTTTGAAAAATTTCTTGAACCTAAAACAAATATTTCGAATAAAAGTACAGTTCATTTGTTTTGCATACAGATTTTATTGTGGTACATAGAATCAAAAACTAAAAAGATATAATTATTACAAAAAAAAGTTATGCTATTTTGATATTCATCCACACAGAGTCATAATATATTATGTATCTCAAAATATAGATTTACACTACGGACAATGTTAATCTAAAATAATAAACAATCGTAAAATAAATAAAAATAGTAAATGATTAAAAAAATATATTATTCCATTCAAATTTTCAATGCTAACTTGGGTAAAATTGTGTAGTTGGCATACTTTTATTATGAACACATTCTATGCTAGACCTATGTTTTCATACGCTGTGGAACATGCTAGGTGTGTTCTCAGCACACAAAGTCTATTTATCATTAATTTTACGATGTCATTGAAAAAACCTACCGAAATTGTAATTCAATGATGCAATTGATTTAACGTTAAATAATCCAGATTACACTCAATAAACCGTGCACATGAAATGTCGAAAGGTGAAAAACTCATGGAAATATGCCAAACTCAACAATTCAAATTTTAAGTCTATTTTATTAGAGGTGTGCACTGTTTTAACGGTGTGTAGATACTCAGGGTTAGTTTTTTGAACCACAGAATAGTAGCACAACGTGTCGTGAAAGCGTAGGTGTTGTATGACACCCCATATGTATATTATCTAAGCAATATGATGGGGCAGTGAAGTATATTTAGACAATCATAAACAGCAACATTAAATGGATTCAATTTAGTACATTTAATCCTTCATAAACCTCAACTTTGCATGTATCTTACACATTTATCTTTGAAGTATTACACTGATTCAAAGTATACAAACTCACTGAACTCATTGCCTGAAAAATATGATGATTGATCCTGACATATTTCTGAAAACCCAGAATTACCATAAGAATACAGATTATTTCAGATTTCCTGCTGAGCCGATTTACGAATATTCCAACAACTAAGATTTCAAAAATTAATTCATTAGTGTTTGTGTTAAATAAACTCATGCAAGGCTATCGGACCAAACAATCCATATCTATCTGGAATAAAAAGAACATTTTCCGTGATAGTTTAACACTGCTAACTTTATTTATTTTTGAATATTAATTTACAGCACACCGCTGACAAGTTCTGATTGAAGACTATCAGTTCTAGTAAATTCGTGCACTTGAAATGCCTGAAGATATCGAAAGACAAAAACTGGGTCATTAGCGACAAAAGTTATGTAAAAGTACAAAATTCAAACGATTCAATTTAACGAATTTAGGAGGAAAAAAAACAGTATTTCTTTTGTAATAGCGAACCACCATTTCCTCACTGCAAAATAATGTCACCTGTAATAATGCTGTTCATGATAGTCTAGAAGTGTTTCATTTGTGAAACATGGTGGCAAGCCGATTTAAAACTGCACCTGGTTGCGTTGAGTCTTATGTATTTAATTCAAATAATTGCTTGTTCTGTTACAGCTGGAATAAAATCTATATTGTTTACTGGCAATACTCAGTGGCATAGATAATATAATGAAAATGACAATGTAAAATACACATTACACACTTCATTTAAACAGTTTAGTTTACCAAGTGAATAAGACCGGTCTACCTTAAATAAAATGGGTTACATTTATTAAACATTTGTAGTTGTTTTGATTAATTATTTTATGTACCGAATGTCAAGAAGTAAATATAAACAAATTGCATACCACGAGTATTTTATCAATATGTACATTACACTCCAGTATTGAGTATTCCCAACTATTTTAATTTTATTTATAATTAAATATTGTGCAATAATATCATATTTTAAATTGTGTTATACTATATAATATGTGCTTTTTTAAGCTGCGAAATTATAGATATTGTGTTTTTTCCACACAATTTACTTTCTCATTGCTTTATTTGCCGACAATTAAGTTATTATTATTTTTTATACATGTAATAAAAATAAACCGTCATTTTATGTTACTTTTAAATACCCAAGAAAATCTATGTATATTATAAATGTAACACTTAACCGTTTCTTTCGATAAAAAAACGACTTCTGAAACTATTTATCTAATCTATTGTATCATTCAAAAGTACTGTTGCTAAAATTGTATAAAGTTGACTTCTTCTGTTTGTCGCTTAAATTAGCTTGGCTCAAAAGTGCCAATTTATTGTATGATCAAATTACAAAATTTATTAATATGCTTGTGAAATGGAACCAATTTTCAATGTGTGTGGTAAAACTAAACATTAGATTCTAGATGAGATCGTAGTGTTGCAAAATGATCGTATTGTAATGTATGTTTACAAAGTGCAATTTCTCACAAACAATATAATAACGTAACAATAAATAGACACTCGGTTAGAATGCTGTATGACTACTGTTATCTAGGGATAGTTTGGCTTATAGGACTATTAATTTTCCATTTGCCGGATATATGCTGTATTATTCGATGAATTGATAATGTTATATGTTTTGAAAAATTTTAATAAAAGATTTATTACATTTCAGCTTTTATTAATTATTTCTCCCATTATATTCGTCTAGACCAGTGGTTCTCAAACAGCTACATAGTTTTTATTGGTATTTAATAAAATTGTGTTTTTACAAGTTTATTTTTCAACAAAGACAATGAAAATTAAATAGTTTATATAGAATTTCGACACACGCAAAGTATAAAATAAGATACCTAATGTCTTATGTTATCTATGCTAATGTCACAACCACAAAAAGGCACTGACTTCATAGATAACATAACTGACACTGACGTATGTTGCATATGCAGTAGGTTATCTATGATATGCACTGACGTTTGAAACTAGCAGAATTTTATTGTCGCATATATTAGTCTATGGTCGCAATTTTGAAATTGACATCTGTAAACGGTGTTGCTGTAATAAAATTTTAATAATTTTAAAAACATTTTATTCAATAGACTATCCATGTCTAGACTCTAGAGCAGTGGTTCTCATGTGCGGCCACAAAATATTTTGCTGCGGCCACCAACAGCTTCATAGATTATTTGATATTTAATAAAAATGTGTTTTTACAAGTATATTTGTCAACAAAACACTGAAAATTAAATGTTTCGTTTACATTGTATTGAGCATCAAGAATAGTTAGTCAGAAAATACTCAAACACATATATGTTTAGGTCTTTTTGACAAAAAATACTCTACAGAAAAATCTTGTGCGGCCACCAGACATTTTCGTAGGACCGCTGATGTTTCTAATACGGCCACAGCCAAATTTTACGTGAGAACCACTGCTCTAGAGCGAGATAATTGCCCCAGTATTAACCCAGAGACGCCGCAAAGATGTTGGCAAACAGTATCGACCTGGAGACGCCGTTCTATATTCGGCTCTCGTACAGACTAAAGTTTACTTCGCTACACGTCGTTTCCCTTCGCTTCGAGTTCACTGCCTTTTCTATGTCACTTTGATTTCACGTCGCTGTCACCTTGGGACGTTCGAACCCCAGGAACCTCGTACAACAGTGGTACGATATATATATAAATTTAAAAAAATCACAAATGCTTATACCCTACTTTCCCTTCTCTTACTGATTTACGATTTTTTAGGAGACCAACAGAAATGCCCTTTATTGGCTTAGTTTAGTTTACCATCAATACGAAGCTTGCTGACATGCGGAAGGCAAACAAGGATGAGACCTCCTGCCATGCAAACCTTGATCCATCTAAACGCCCGAATAGAAGCACCTTAAATTACGAGCTATGATCGTTAGTTCTATGCAGTTAGGGACTGGGTATGTATATTATAAGAAGTAATGATTCCAAGACAATCATTATAGTAACACAATAAATACGTATATAATGAGGTCAAATTATAAATTCTCAGATAGTTCCAGGGTTGCATGAGTAAAAGTAATTAAATCATCGATATGTTTATTGTAAAAAATTGAAAATTTTATACTCTTTCATCGTTCGTAAAAAGAAAAAAGATTATTGATATTTGTAATATTGGGCTTCAGGCTATGCATCACTGCAGTACAAGCAGTTTCATAAATTGACTTCTTTTCAGAGGCATGGTGGTATATAATTAACCGAGTACCAACCAGTTGATAATACTTGAGCTAAATGAGTGATGAACGAAACCGGTAATGATTTCAATAAATTCATGTGAAATAATACTAAAAATGTATTACTATTTTTATTATAATGTCATTCCACCAAGTAAAGGTGATCAGTTCTCATTTGATAATTTGTGTTTAGTCAAGCCTCCAAATCAGGGGTTCTTAACCTTATTGCAAAGGCCGGGCGCATTTGAGATTTAAGAAATGAGTGACGGGCACATGCTGGATTTAAAAAAAAACTAGATTTAGTATTTATGTATTTATTTAAGTATTGTTCCTTTGGCAGCTTTACATTTGTTACATTCATTGTATTATAACTAAACTATTTATTATAAATCGGAAGATTTATTTACATTTACAAACAAACTAAATACTATTCACATTTAGTGCGATATTTGACATTGCATTTCATTAGCTAACTTTTCAAAATAAGGAGTGTAAGATGATAATCCCAATCGTAAACAATTATCAAGGTTGGCATTGGTAAGTCGAGATCTTGTTTTTGATTTTATTGTTTTCATTGTAGAAAACAGGGCTGTGGAGTCGGTAAAAAAAGTCCGACTCCCGACTCCCAGCATTTACTAAAATCACGACTCCGACTAAAAAAAGGTTAATATCGTCACTTTTTTTCACTAATTTTACTATTTATGTGTATTCAATAAAATATCAACCCTATCAATGCGGCTTAAAGCCAAGTTTGACGTATTAAATTCAAAAATAAAAAGTTCAAACTTTTCAATATTTCCGACTCCGGCCAAAACGCCACGACGACTCCGACTCCGGCCAATAAGCCCCGACCAGGGCTGTGCCTGGTAGAAAACAAAGATTCACACAAATATGTGGAACCAAAACAGGACTTTATTTTGAAGATCCTTTTTTCAAAAGACGGTAGGTACTTTTTATGGTCAGCTAAATTCCAAATGTCAGTCCGTTCGATTTTAAGATGTCATTTTGAAAATCTAAAATTTCATCTTCAATATTTGGCGTGTCTTCTTGAAGAATTTCCGCTAGGGAATTAGCTATTTTATTAATGCCTATGTCTGCATTGAACGGATTTAAGGATAAAAGATAAAAACAAGTGCACAATATTGACACTACATTAACCGCACTAATCATGCAAGATTTATGCCTCAAATACCGGCTATGTGATAAACATCAATGAATTTTGATTGTTCATTTAAAATTTCTCTTTAACTCACTGACAGTGGAAAATAACTTTAATAATATTTAATATTTTTGAGATTTCAATTAACATTTTATTTATCATTATTTCTTTGCCGAGCGCACGAAAATGGCTTCGCGGGCACGCGGTTAAGAACCCCCGCTCCAAATGTTTCTATGAAATGTTCCAAAAACAGCAGACATGGTAAAAATTTTTTTTTTGTATTTGTCTGTCAGTGATAAGTGAAAGAAATAAAACAAAATATTTGCATTATCAATCATATAATATAATTAACAATTATCTACTTTTATACATTCTCTAATACTACAGATTCACAATAAACAGTGGCTTGTATAACAAACATTTTCACATGGGTATAAGAATGCTACTTAATTTACTTTGTTATAGTAATGTTATTGATTTTAAATAAGTTAAAAGAGCAGCACAAGGCTTTTAAATAAAGTCATAAAAACCAAAAGGATGAATTTACGAAAAATCTTTCAGGAAGTTCTAAAACCCGCTTCATTTAATTTAACAAGTTTAATAGAGTGCTAGAAATTTTCAGAGTAGGTTATGTGACTTAATTTAGTATGTATTTAAATTCTTAGAGTCGCATAAATGCGCAGCGGAACACATTTGACATGAGTTTAAACTGATATCCCCTTTCAGATGAAGTAAAGGATATCAGTTTTCTTAAATCAAGACGCGGTTGGTTCTGTATTCTCAGGTTTGTTTTGTGATGCAGGTGATGTAGTGTCTTCGCCGACAATATCATTAGCCATTTCTGCGTATTTCTGCTGTCTGAATTCATATTTCGCAGCGTTCAATAAAACATTGTGGATTAAATATTTGTTAGTATTTGAATAAGGTTTGAGATCCGGGTAAGGGTTGCCTCTGAGCTCAAGGACAGCGACTTCGTAAGTGGGCCCAGGGTAGGGTTTAGGTGCTTTGTACATTTTAGTGTACGAGGCTTCAAAGTTTTCGAATCTCGGTACGAGTACTTTAAATAATTTATGCACCAATTGTTTCTCAAGGAGCCAAAAGTCTGCAACTTCCATGGTATTTTTGTGACAGTCTCCATATCGAATAGCATCTGATATTAACTACAAATGAAAATAAAAAAAGACGAGAATAGTACAGTACATTTATATGTTAATCTTGAGTAATTATGAGAATGCATAGGTAGCAATTATGTTATCATGAGCGTGCATAAAATGTTAAATTACCCGTTCGGCATACCCTCTTGCTTCATCCGCTCTGTTATGATACAATTCAATTCGTTCATGTTTAATTAATGCAGTAACAGTTTTCCGCAATTTATTCATACGACCTTCCGGGCCCTCGGGTGTTTTCAAGTGCCTGGGAGCATCGCCTACTTTTATTCTCAATTTAGACACAACCTTAGAAACATTGGCCTGATTCATTTTGAAATTCGTCTATATTTCAAAATACGATTAGTCAAACGCCATTAGCGGATTCAAATTTGAGGTTATGGTACAGTCTAAAATCATAGACAGAAATATAAAATTATTATCGTATTTGTGAAATGAAATGAAAATGTCAGAATGAAAAAATTGAATTATTTAAAAAAACTAAGATTAAAATTAGATAATACATATGTTATTATTTCATTTTTTTTTATCAGCTGACTGCTGTATTTAACGGAGTAAATTTTATGATTTAAAATGCCAAATTTTTATCGAAATTAGAATGTCTATGTCGGAAAAAATGCTGTTAGCATTGTAAAACTCGAATCTATTGTGAATAAATTCATTATGAATTCATTGTTTTCCCACATTCACCGATATTTTTATGAATTCATAAAATATTTTAAAATTTTTATGATACTTCCAAATATATTTTTTAATCAGGACCGGTTTCGCATAGTAATGTAATCTATCTGACTCAAAGGTACAGATAGCAATCCATGTATCATGGAATTGTATGCTGCAAGTTTATGGTTACATGAATGGAAAGACTGCGTGAATTTTTTTCATACTGATACCGCCCTAAATGGTAGGTCATCAGAACTCTCTCGAACGATCTATTTTCCCCCTCAGTCTATGAGTTTAAGTCGATATCAGGAAATAAATTCATTCTAATAATACTCTATATTGAAATCTATAGCGATTCAATATAGAGTAATTTCAAATTTGTAAAAGAGAAATTTATGCACGATGTTCCGGAATGGTATTGCGGGCGTCTCGCTCTAAAATATCTCTGACTCTTTCACGCCCTGAGTGCATGAGATGCGAGGTATTTCATGCAAAGTTCGGTGGACCATAAATAATGGGTTATCGGGCGGACTTTTAACGGTCTTTTTGGTAACGATTTGGCTACCTAAAGGAATCGCTTTTTTTTCATTCAATTAGTTAGAGATTGGAGAGCATTGAGTGTGCACGTGCTTGCCAGATAAGTCTTACAGTCGTGGTTGAGAGGCTTCTCCCAACTGTAAGCCCTCGAAGTAGCCTACAAGCTCCTAATCATCTCCCTAAGGATAAAGTCTAGTAAATTCCTGATATCGCCTTCGCAATTACAATAGTCGTTTATTATGTATTGTAGAACGTTACGTGTATTGTAAATCTATCTGTGTTAAATCCGTGTGTAAAGTCTGTGAAAATTCGTAATAATTAAATAATGGGTGCTAACCGCACCCACATAACGCTTTGAGATCGTCTTTTGTTTATAAGAGCACCATGTTTCTCCTACTCCGTTCCCAAAATTCCTCTCCTGAGTGTCGGATAGGAGGCTCCTTCTCGATTTACGAGGGAGCCGAATCAAGGTCTTCTCAATACATACATTCTGTGGGAAACACGCATTGGCCTCATTGATAGCAGTTTTAACCTAATCAGAACTTGATGCAGTGGGATAACAAAGGAAGGGCCTGACATAACATCATTCATTTTTGTTACATAACAGCTTTATCAGCTTTAGAAATTACTAAATTATTAATTCTTAATTTTGATTGAACGGATTTAAGTGTACGCATTTCACATAAGTTATTATAAATGTTAGAACGAGTTTCTTTCTTCAGAATAGTTGAGCATAAATATTTGGCCGGTATATCTGACCTACACCAACTGCAAAGTTTTTAAAATTTTTCGTAGTTAATTTTATGTTTGGACGATATTTTAAACCTTTATTTAATAAAGTCATTTCGTTTGAATCAAAATTATTAGACAAAGTGTTCACTACACGTTAAGTAATTTTATCAACGTCGACAAATCAACAGTAATTTCAGCATTTTATGAATTCTCAACGCAAACTAACCGATTTTATGTTTGTTTCTGATTCAAAAAAGATTTATGAATAAGGAAGTTAACATCAAATCAAATATTGCAGTCTAAATAATAATTCTTAGGGATGGAGTTTACTGGTTAATTAAAAATGTATATGGAACACGTAAATATATAATGCCTTTCCACCAAGTATTGACAGTGAACAACTTAAAAGTGATATAATTTTTAGTTGATACTTATTTCAGAAGAACTAGTTCAATTATTATTGCTTAGTATTAGTTTTTTCAATCAGATGATTGCTGATTCCGATGAATTAATGTCAATTTGCAGCTTTTTGCTTTCATTATCGTAAATTATTATATCTACAAACACTTATAGATAAAAACAGCTTTATTTATATCAATTTATATAATTAAAATCAACTATCATTTAATCAACAATACTTAGTTATTACTCTAATTAATAAATGATTTATCAAGAGCATGTATGTACTGTAGTAAAATTTGTAATATTATATATAATTACAAGTACTATGAAATGTTAGAAAGCAAAATTGTTTACTTTCAATAAAATGAGAATATCAAAAACATCTTTATAGCCCATAATGGTGAATACAGCCGATGAAATATCATATGTTTTCACTTTGGCAAATCTTTCATGCCATCAATCATAAGACCTCTTCTGCTAAAGCCAAGGCCTGCTTTAATAATAGCAATAGCTGCTTCCACAGTGTACTGAACATCACTTTCAGATCCAATAAGGGGGTTAACTTCAACAAGATCAATAGCTTTGAGCCGTCCTGTGTTATACACTTGCTCCATTAAATATATTCCTTCACGGAGAGTGAGACCGCCACGAACTGTAATGTGAAAATTTTGAAAAATTTTGACGTATTATATTATTGAAACAAGCCGATACATTATTTGAAAGGATTGCATATTACAGTGAAGGTATTAATTACCACAGGTTCCGGTGCTTGGAGCTTCCAATGCATCTAAAGAATCAATATCGAAACTTATATGTATCGGTTTTTCTTGTCTTGGGTCCAAATGTTGCAGAGCCATTTGGACTACGGTGGCAATTCCAAACCTATAATAAAATCCACATATCAATTCTCACTCTTTGTACATTGGGCAATCAGTTAAAGAACAGTTTGAACTGTGAATATTTTGAACAATTGAACCTTTTCGTGAATGGTTAATATTTATCGATAACAGGCACATGTTCAGATAGCTACACTTTACTCAGCTCATAATGGAACATGACAATGATCTGAAGAAGTACTCAGAGAACTCTTATATCAAGATCACCAAGAAACTCAGTGAGGTTTGTTTTCTATTAAAGAAGAAGGCAAACAAGGACTAGCCAATACCGATATCAGTTATTAAAGATCAGGCTTCATTCATCAGTTGATAGTCAAAGGAAGTTTTCTTCATATGACACGTCATATGTGTATTATTCTTTTCAGTTTTACATTGATTACCTCAGTATAACGGAAAAACCAAAACTAATCGATTTGTTTAGATAGATTTAAATAACATGTAGTCACTCTTCATAGCTTAGTATATGACTTTAAACATTGTTATTGTATTAATATTCAGTCGACATAATATATTTTGTTTTGTTGAATTTACCTTTGTATATCTTCCATCCCAAATGCTGGTATGCCATATTTGTCGATTACTAGTCTTTCATATTTGTCTACTGAGCGTAAACCAATGTATGCCAAATTCCGAATTGAAAATCTATAAAAATATTTTTTAGATTATAAGTATATATTGTTCTTATTATATGACAACAGAGTTATACAACAATATACCAGAGAAAAGAATTTGTAAAACTTGCTAAAATGAAGGATTCAATAATAGTAATTCTGCATCGCATATTTTAGCACTATGATCATATTTAATACTGCACTTGTATTGAAATTGACATTTTTGAATCATGGTATTATGCAACCATTTGATGTGCGACTATTGCTATATTGTTTCAAAACATGTTTATATCTCGTACTCATGTTGAAATATATTATCAAAATATGATTGAGTTGTTTACCTTGGTACTTGCCAATCCATCGTCGGAAGGTAAGGCCAGTAATCGGCTAATTCTTTCACCAATAAAGCGACTGGCATACCGTGAACTGAACCACTTTCAGATGTTTTATTTGTATTGAGATCAGCATGTGCATCGACCCATAGAAGAACAACATCCTCATTTTTATTAAAGTGTCCATCTACTGTCCCTGGAAATGATACATTCAAGTATATTTTACAATAAGATGTTCAGAACATCTCTGATATTATATAAGTTCCATACTAAAATGTGTTCACAAAGAAATATTTTTTTCTAGTCGTATGATCAGTGCTCCGAAAAATTGGTTATCTGAGGGATAAATAATAAATAAACCTTATATATCTAGCTTATTCTATTTTTTAGCATTTTTTTATGGTATAGATTCCAAAATTAAATTTAAGAATTTGACAATTCTATGAAATCGAAATTCTCGAAAATATTGCGTGGCCACCATAAAAAGTATTATGAAATCATTCTTCACATGACGTTAATGCTCTCGCTAAGCAGTAGACATAAAACCTACAACCCTTATATTATATTCTAAATATTATGTTATGAAATGTGAAATATCTTACCAATTCCTATTGAATGATCACCCCCTAGTGTCACACACACCCTGTTGTCATTAAGCACAGTTGTCACCTTAGACGAAAGTTCTTTTGTACATGCGGAAACAAGAGACAGTGCATGCATATTATCCACCTTTCCTTCGTGAGGTGAAGTGTCATGTATTTCAACATCACCATAATCTTTGACATCGAGTCCATCTATAATAGATTAATGAAATAATTGATTTATTATTATCTAATAGCTAAATTATGTAGGTGAATGCTACATATAAACTTCTTGATACCATATCCACCACTAAATTATATCCGTTAGAGTTGCTGCATGGGTGCCCCCCCGGCTGAGCATCTGGGCCTCTACTCAGATCTGCCCACATAGAGAAAATGGTTGACATTTTGTTGTGACTATGAAATTCATGATAAATTTGAAAAAATCTGGTTTATATTTCCCGAGAAAAAAATCTGGGTTCTGGGTTGGGTAATTATTTGTGATATTAAGACTGGGGCTCGGGCTGAACCAAGCCTGAAGATGTTGGGCACAGACAAAGTAATTTTATCACATTTCAGCCTGTGCCTACCTCTAATATCCTTACCAATCAGAGGGTTCTGCTCTAAAGGGTACAATAATTCCATCATGGTATACTATATAGCAAAGATCTGCTAATTAACTTAAGTTAAGCTGTAATCACAAAATGCGATTTCCAAACAAACAGCATATTTTTTATGGAAATGCTACCTTCTCCTTGAAATTGTGTTTCCTATTATATTTAGCATATATTTTGTTCAATGAACAAATTTTATTTTCTCATTGGTTCAATACAAATTTTAGTAGGGAAAAACTTTTAGTTGATTATATTTTTACAATGCAGCAGACGCCTAGGTATATTTTAACTATGTTTTTATTCAATAAAACTTTTTCAATAGCTGCAAATATTCAGTTCAATTAACATTATTAGAGTTTTCAAAACAATTTTTTTGCTGAATACAAACAAACTACATACCGATTTCTTGTAATTGACTGATCAAACCACCTTCACGAAGCCTTGAGGGTCCTAAGTGTACGCCTGCTTTTTTTTGCCCTTTATCAAAAGGTACGCCGATAATACCAGCTTTTTGGCATCGTCGAAAACCAGTATTGATAGCGCGGATTGAAGATTTCAACATTTCGCCAAAGGAATAAATTCACAAACGTCTTAGCAAAATTATCTAACTAAACTGAGAGTGATTAGTAAAAATATCTCTTTGTTTATTGTAAACATATATTTTTTTAATTTGCATGACGTATGAACATAACAATATCATTAATTATGAGTAAATAGCATCACCCAATTCATAATAATCATAAAAGCAATTTTTTGAGAACACTCAATAATGGTTCAGTATGTTATAATAAATATTTATTAATTGTGCGTGTCTTATCATTTAATGCAGAGGCCTTTAAACCATGTTTATCGAGAAGGTACCACTGCGATAATAATGCGATGTTTTTCACTCCTTTAATTTATAAAAGAAATTGCCTTACAAGCAATTTCTTTTATAAATAAAATATTGACTGATTTTGATTGCACCAAAACTATCCTATTACCCATATTTTTACATTTCATTCAAAACCTGCAGAACTACGGAATATCTACCATCCCGTGGATATGCAATATAATGCTCTCTGCTACTCACTACTAGGTATATCTAAAGGTAAAATTGTTTTTCTCTAAAAAAAAAATCCATTCCTCAGTGTGCTATGAAGAAAACAGATTTGGCAGACACTGCTCTAAAGTTAAGCATAGTGTTGGGCTTATAAAAAGGTCTGTTATTAAACTTGTTTTTCAAAAAAATATTGACATTAGTATTACCAAGAGGTGGAGATTTGGTACACAATTGTTATTTTAAAATCTTAACTTGTAGGATTGAATGGAAAAAGATTTGTATCTTCATTAAAAACATAAGTGTAAATTTACAAAAATCTTGATTAAAAGCTTGATAAAATTATATCTTGAGGAACACTGGTCTATAAAATGTTTTGCTGAATGCCTATATTAAAAAAAAAAACATTAATTATTATTCACCATTTTGATAGACATTGATCTTGGGTGGCCTTGAACTTTTGATTAACTGTGAAATGATTTTTGTGGTCTATTTAATTTAGATAGAAGAAAACAACATTTTTTTGGGAATTTTCATAAAAGATAAGTTTTTATTGAAATATTTGTTTGGTGGTTTTTTCTACAATGTGACATGTCAATTTGAATTAACACATCAGAAAGGACTGCTTTCATATATATACCAGAACAGTTGGGAGGATGAGGGAAAACCTCGTTATTATTTAATGTAACAAATAAATTACTATTATTGGAACATCCTGTAAATATGACTAGCATATTTTAAAGGGCTTATCTTTTTTTGAAGAGCCATACATTAAATTTTGTGTCTCAATATGACATTGAAGGTGGAGCAAATTCTTTAAGCTGTATTGGCCATATTTTTTTTGTTGCTTTTACTTACCTGTTAGTAAAATAGACACTTGCAAGTGGAAATATCAAACATTAAGTAATGGTTTTAATCATGTATAATTATTATTAATACAATAGGTACAAACGAAACAGAAGTCCAAACAATTGGTTGTGACTAAATTCTGAGTATTATGAAGAAACAAAAATATGCTATAGATAAGGCTGTTGAAAACTCAAAATGTAGTTTCTTATTTGACCATTTTTACTTCATATGGGAGTATATGACCAACACGCAGTGCCTCCATCATTCCCTGTCACCCACCAATTGCTTTGCTTCTCCATGAGTTGCCAGCATCCCTCAGTTCTTCTGAGTACAACCAACCAGGCATTCAGGACACTGGAGTCCCACATGTCTGAAGAAGAGGCAGGTAGGGTTGAGGATCTCGGAAGTCATCAGCAGCACGAGATCCACTGATATAACATAGGGGTGCTCGGTACGTTCCCTCATGTACCTACATTACAAAAATCACAAATTATAAGTTTATTGCTTTTGCAATGTGAAAAATATTAAAACATTGGAAGAAAAAAAATATTTTTACCAGAAAGAAAGAGAAAAATAAAAATTGTAAGCCTCTGTTTATTTAAAAAGCTTTTTCGGATTATGTTGGGTGATAAAGGTCATGGAGAACAATTATCATAATAATATATAGGTAATAGGTAGTCATTTTTAAAGTGCTTACTAACTGTTAATTCGTAATAGATAGATCCTTAAGAAAAGAAAAAGACATTTTTTTGCACAAACCCACATTTTTCTGAAAATCCGAACCAATTTTAGTATTATAGAGTATTATCGGGTGATGAGGATTACCTTGTCGTTTTTTATTTTTGAAACATAAATTATGGTGTTTCATGTTTTTTATTTTGATTATTAGTCTTACTATTTGTGATGTCATGTTTAAAATACAAAAAAAAGATTGCCTTTTCACTTTTGATGCATTATCGATCAATTTTTTTAAGCTGGAATAAAATCACACTCGAAGCGAGGAGGTTATGAGATCATAGTGATCTGTTATTGTACCTACATGTAAATATTATTTTGGGCATCATGCTTTGTTTAGTAGTAGGTAGTCAGTTGATAACTAAAATTTGTTCCAGGTTTCATTTTTTAGGCTGCATGAATTATGGATGATGATGAATCAATGATTCTATGCTATCAAAAACTGCTTTATCCTTCTCATATTCAGTTTTCCCGTATGTATTGTTAATTTTTTATATATTTCCGGCCAAATCACTATAGGAACCATGTTGAATAATTCTGCATGTCTAAGTCCCAATTTAAATTTTCCTCGATTTAAAGTTTAAAATTAAAGTCATTTCACAAATAATGATTTTACCCAACATTTTCTACACTGTTCAGAAACGCAAGACCCTAATAAGGTTTAAAAAAATAGATTGCAAGTTTGCAGGCATTGTTTTATTCTTCTCATGCTCGCAAATACTTACGATTGTGAATTATAATTCTGACTTGAAACCAAGATGCCCTCAATCAAAAGTTTGATCTCTAGCAGAGAAGAAAAAAAATAATTAAAATACTTAATGCCGCATTCATTGTTTTTGACGCCTTCTTGGAAAACAGAAAATTGGGATCCACTCTATATATGTATGTAGCTTATGATATACACCAGTGGAACATTATGGTACCTATGGCCTACAATTTTTTTCTTATTATTCTATCGAGATTTTATAGTAAAAAAATCAAAAAAAAAAAAACATTTACCTAAAGCACCAACATAAACATACCAATTTCATAGAGAAGCCTTTATGGTTTTACAGAATGTCATTGTTGCGTTGGTATTATGTGCGGTAGTATAATGTTAGTGATGTTGCTTTCGATGTCATGGTTTAATAAGTTTATATTCTTTTTTGTACACTAATTTAATGCTCCTGCCTTATACCAACTCGCTCTTAATTTTAATATGATTCACACAATTGCAGAATCTTACAGCGAAATGTAGTTCTGTGTTTATCGGACGAAATTTATGGACATAGAGCGAGTACATTTGGGTTGTAGATGATATTTTGTTAAATCCAATAACTTCTTATTCGTTCTGTGCCTTATTGTATTGAAGAATTGACTTAATTACTCACTAAGTCACGATGGGTGAAGATACAGCAAATTTGGGCGACTATGAAATAAGTCAAATATGTAGATCTTGCATGAAGAATGACACTTTGCTTGTCGATTTGTTTCATTCCATGGATGAAACTGAGCAAATGAAACCAAACACAACCTTGGCAGATATTTACATGATTTGCACTCCGGTTCAGGTGAATACGTACTACCTTACGTTTTATAAACTGGTTGAATGAGCTAAATGGATGGACATTCTGCTTGATCCATCTAACTTATTATTGTTGAATTAATAATCCCACGTATTACTGCTAATATATTGTTCATACCGTTCAAAGAAATGGGCAGCAGAGCATCTAAACTTTGATAGGGAAATATTTGATGTCAAATGATATCTCTATTGTTTACACTGCATTACTATCTAAAAATTACAAGCAACTACCAAAGGTAGATCAAAATTAACTAAATAGCGATATCTTCTGTGTTTCACCTCACCCTTTTATTTATTTATACTCGAATAAAGTTAACAGAAATGTGCATATTGTGAAAAATGAAAAATTTACTTTGATTTCGAAACAGTTTTTTTTTTAACAAAAAATATCGTTTTTTTTTTCATTTTTTATCGCATAGCAATGTAAATAATAAGTAGTCAATGTTTCAATTCAAAAAAAATATTGCATTGATTCAACATTTACTTTACTACCAACATTCTAACCAAAGCAGTGCTAAAGTCGAACAATCCATGCTTTTTTGACAAAATAGGTCTTTCATCGAAGAGCTATGGAGAATGACGGCTAACTTATAAACCCGTAAGAATAAAAGAAATGTATTTCGATTTTTACCAATTTTGCGTCTTACGAATGCCACTAGATACAAATTATATGTTACGTTATGTTTCTAAGAGTCATCAATAAGGGAAATGGATATGATATTATTTCAATACGTATTAAAATCACTATCTTGTTCATAGCTCCACTCGAAACTAAAATAACACATTAGATTAAATTACTATTTTATATTTAACAAATAAATCAGAAAGCCAAAGCATCACATTTTAAGATAATAAAAAGTAGTGAACAATTAGTTAGGGTTCTCTGTCTCTAAAGGGTCAATATATAGTATATATTAGCACCAATATTTAAATGAAAGAACGTTGATAATTGTTGAGAGTATTTTTATTAAGAAAAAAAAACAAGTATTGATGCTCAGTAAAATGAATTCAACGAAATCTTTATTTAATTTTTTCCATTAGGTTTTACGAGAAGATGGCCTGCCACAAAAGTTATGCGAAGTCTGCATTGAAAGCCTGACTGCGGCGTATGCTTTCCGCAATCAATCTGAAAGAAACGATTCTGTACTTAGAGGATTTATTAAGACACAGTGTATCATCGACATTGAGACTCCTGTTAAAATTAAACAGGAGCCAGACGTCGATACCATACTTGATGTAAAACAGGAGGAGTATGACAACTACGAAGGAGAAGACTATGCCAACGAGCCGGACTCGTCGCCATCGCCGTCGCCCGCACCATCGCCTAAACCGGACATAAAAAAGAAGAAAAAAAACCAAAAGGGCCGACCTAAAAATGCCACACACGACTGCCAAGAATGCGGAAAGCAGTTTTATAAAGCGTCCCGCCTTGAGAGACACCTCAAAATCCACGTCAAAATTAAAAAAGAAACCTCGCACAGCTGCGATGTCTGTAAGAAAACATTCCTAAAACTCTCTGGACTGAACCGCCACATGGCGATTCACGATGCTGAAGCGAAACCGTTTGAATGCTCCCAATGCTTGCAAAGATTCAAAAGGGAAGGCTTGCTTCTCAGGCACGTAGCCATCCACACTACGGGCATCGATTGCCAAGTACTCGATAATAAAGATTCCATCACGCCCACTTCGTTTGATTGTGAGGATTGCGAGATGGTATTCGAATCTAGACACTCTCTCTCCAGCCATATGAGAATTCACAAAGAAAAAGCGAAACAGAAAAATTTCGCCTGCAAAGTTTGCCATAAAAAGTTCTCTTCGAAGAATCCTCTCAACCGACATATGAAGTTGCATTTAGAGGATAAGCCTCACAAATGCACCATGTGCGAAAAGCGGTACTCTCGCCAAGATCAACTCCTCGATCACATTAATAAGCATAACGGTGTTAAACCAAATGTTTGTCCCTTCTGTAGTAAAGGTATTATTCAAACCGATTTATCTCTAACATTTTTTTTATACCATGTCCACTTTCAACCCCGGAACATATAGACTAGTAGAGCAACATTGCAATTCATCTATGTGCCATTTTCATGTTTAGATAGTCAGTGGGTTTGAAAAATAAAAACATCTCTGATGTCTTGTCTATATATTGATAGTATTCCAGGATTCAACTCGCAACCGAGTGCAAAACAGTCCAATAGTGCTGCCCACTTGCCTAAGAACCATAACAATAATAAAATACATTAATCATTAATGATTTTAATTGCATTGCTTATTGCATGGTATTATTTCCATTAAAATTCCACCGTAATAATGTCAAAAAATAACAATTTGATAATTTTGACGAAATGATTTTATTAATTGTAATTAAATTAACGGTGTTCTTATTGATTATAAAGGTAATAAAGTCTTATGTCAACCACAACTCTGGCAATTCAACTCTACTTCTTACAACACAAATTGAGGTCTTTCTAGACTTTATTCTATTGGATCGCATTTCAATAGTTTTTTTAAGATTTCCTTATCTATACCTTTTGTTATACATTGATTATTCTTTGATTTCAGCATTCTCGCAGCTGTGTAACCTGAAAGATCACATGCGCACGCACACCGGTGAGACGCCATATCTTTGCTCACAGTGCGGTAAAGGATTTAATAATGGCTCCAACCTGAGACAGCATATGATGCGTCATACTGGTCTCAAGCCGTTTTCCTGCAATCTTTGTCCGAAACGATTCTCTACTAAAGGTAAACTTACTCTACGACAGATTACAAGCTTAATATAGCTACTGTATCGATTATGTGGTTTCAATGGAAATAATATTGAAGATTCTTTTCTAGATTTTTGGTAATAAATACAATTGTATTTTCTATTAAAATCAATATGGTAAAATATACTAAACCACTAAACATTCATCAGCTGATGCTATTAATCATTATCTACGCAAAGATTATTTTTACTGTTTTTGTAGTCAGCTTATTACTGTCGCTCTAGATATGTGACACTTATTACAATTTATCCATTTCTTAATTTAAGTTGCCAAGTTTAATTGTTATTATCGCAATCTGGATGAATTAGCGAATGTTTTGATGTTAATCAATTCGATAATTGCATCGGCAAATTACAATTTAAAGGTATTTTACGTGTGATATCTTTAAAATTAATGAACAGCTAATAGCATGGAAATGATTACTAATTTAATAGGTGGGTTGTATCCAACGTATTACTAAAGAATTGGTTTATTTTGATTGTTTGAATTTAATTTATTTAAAAAAGATATAACAAGGGTGAAATTAGAAAGACAAAGTTGCTCATTCAAAATTGGCAAACTGTGTAAAACTGCTGGCAGTCACTGCTTTGTAATCTATAAATACATTTTTAACTTTATATAAAAATGAATTTCGCATTTAGTAAAATTCTCTAATTTGTATGTTTGAATTGAATTCCAGGACAGATGACTTGTCATGTTGGTACCCATACAGGTGCCCATCCCTACGTGTGCGACACCTGCGGGCACGCCTTCACAAAGCCAAACTCGTTAAAAAAACACAAACTAATACATCTTGGCGTGAAGCCTCATGAATGTGACGTATGCAGTATGAGGTAAGCCGTGAACCGTCAGCGTTTCCGATTCCATTAACCCTGTGTATGGCTAGTTATTTTGTATGAAATAAATTGAATGTTTTTACATTTAATTAGTTCTGAATCAATCTGGAAGAAAGTATTACTAATCATGCCATTGGATATACATTATTAACCTACGCAATCGCTAGAATTTTATCAGTATATATGCGAAAACACTCTAAACCAAAATGATACATAGATTTATTCTTGATATTTTTAAAATAACTATTTTAAGAGCTTCAATACAAATCTGTTACATAGAGAATATTCATATATATATAGCAGGGCTGTGGAGTCGGTAAAAAAAAGTCCGACTCCAACTCCAGCATTTACCAAAACCACGACTCCGACATTGACCAAAAACACCGACTAAAAATAGGTTAATATCGTCACTTTTTTCCCCTAATTTTCCTATTTATCTGTATTCAATTAAATTTCAACTCTATCAATGCTTCCAAAAGCCAAATTTGACATATTAAATGCAAATATAAAAAGTTCAAAGTTTTCAAAATTTCCCACTCCAAGTTTGACTCCGGCCAAAAAGCTCCGACTCCACAGCCCTGATCCTGATATATAGGATACCTTTTTTGAGCGCATATCAGATTTAAAAAATATAAATCATCACCTTGTAATAATGAAACTAGTTCATATGAATGAAAATTTGATTATATGCGTGTGCCATTTCATAAATGATAATGTTCAGTCAATATGTCAATATGCTCAGTTAAAGGTAGCGCAGATGAATCCGTGGTCTTATCACTTTAGCGTTAAATAACTCTCTTACTATCAGACTGGCGATAGATCGGTGGTCTGATAGTAAGAGAGTTATTTATAGCTAATACATACTATATGTAAAACATTTCGACTTGTATACCTTATTTTGGCTCATCAACCAAATACTTAAGTCTCCTAAGACTAATTCTCAGAGTTGACTAGCGTTAATTTTTTATTGGCAAAGGTTATCTTAACATTTTTGAAAAAGAATTTTCTTTATTGAAATGAAATGTCTCAATATAAAACCGTCTGTTAACCCATTGTTTACGGTGTCACAAATTTGTGCGTTATTACCATAGTAATTAGAATCCCCGTAAATAATGTGTTAACATCAGGGATATACTAAGGGTAGCAACCACAAACCTCGTACTCTAAGTCAGGACTCTTGCTTAAACTCTTACGGAAAATTGGGAAATACATAAATCTGATAGTCTGGTAAATCCCCAGCTCTGCTAATACAAATATTTTACGCTCTTAAATGGAGGTTATGTGACTTACTAATTTTCTTCGACTTACTGTTCTTGTTAATTTTTCAGGTTCTCATGCAAGGATCATTTGAAACGGCACTACAGAATACATACAGGAGAAAAGCCATACAAATGTACATACTGCGAAAGAGCTTTCACTCAGAGTAATGATCTTGTCAAACACACAAGATCCCATATTGGTGATAATATATATAAGTAAGAAATTTCATTTATTTCTTTAATTTTATTTTTTAGAATGGAGAATTCACCTTTTATTCTTGTTTATACTGGGAATATTAAAAAAATAATGACTAGAATATTGCTTCCTCTTTTGATCCTAGTTGAATTGGAGTCTACTTTTCTCAAAAGCCTTCTAAATATTGTTTCTTAAAAATATCTACGTTTTCTAGACTTTATTATTTAGAAACGTATCCTGATTTTTGAGTTACGAATGCCACTAGATACACAATAATATGTTATGTGAATATCAAGTCAATGAGACATATCAATAGGATAAGTAGATACGAAGATATTTCAGTGTGTATAAATATCACTATTTTGTTCATAGCTCCACTTAACCTTAAAACAACACATTAGAAAAAATGACTATTTTATATTTAGCAAATAAATCAGAAAACCAAAGCATCACCTTTAAAGTAGAGAAAAATGAGATATGTTTCTTTACTTCTAAGGGGCCGAATACTTATGTCTTGGAACTATTTCATTTTCTTTGTATTTTGTTACAGATGCACAGTTTGTCAAGATAGTTTCCGTCTCCTCAGCGAATTGAAGAATCATTATCCCATTCATTACATCAAAGACGCCAACGGACAAAACGACTTTGATAAAAATCCCGATATTGTGCCACCCATTCCCGATGATCACAAGACGTTAATATCGTTTGATAAGACTCTAGATAAAAGTTTGTTTCATCAACTAGTGAATAATTTAGATAATAGGTATCCAAAGGTACAAACCAAAATCGAACCCAAGGACGGTGTTCCGATTATGGAGGATATAGTTTCCCCCGAAGTTAAAATATTAGTCGACGAAAGTCCCTACGGGGATGGGGACCCGTCTCTAAACAAAAGTGTCTAGATGTATATGGTAAATGATTTAGATTTTATTTAATTTTAGTGATGGAGCATAATATTATTTTTCATATGTCTGAATTTATAAAGTGTATTTTAATCAGTATTTTTTTATCAGACTGCAATTGTTGCATGTTTTGTTAAGATTGCCTTGTTTTGTATTCTGAATCGGAGTTTGTTTTTTTTTTGTAAAATATCCAGTACATTTGTAAAAACATAGAAAATTTTTAAATATACCATTTTGTATGAAATTCCTTTTCTTTAAATAAAACGAGCTTGTGGATGGCCAGCCGTATGTGGCAACAGGCTTAAATTTGGATATAAGAGCATGTGTTTCTATGATATATTCTACCTTTATATCCCATCAAATTCTGCATTTTATTATCAACATGTAAGCTGTCCTAAAATGAAAATTGAATTGAAGCAATATTTTGTTTCTACCAAACTATCTTAATTCCTGTTCTCTTCCACATTGAGTAGTGCAAAAATGATACATGAAATTTAATCAAACATGATTTATTTGTAATAATGTTTATTTATAAATATTCGATTTGGCAAAAATTTAATTTTAAAATATTTTATATCAATTAATGTTATTCCTAATAAATAAAATCTTTGAAGTGTAAAGCCATTAATAGTACTAAAGTTATCTGTTATTTCACATATATACACATGGGGTTAATTAACACGTTGGGAAACATGTAACACGAAAAAAATATGAATAAAACTAGAATTTAAGACTAGAGAGTAAGTCCTCCTGCATGGCTTTATTGTTGAGATAAGTTTTCTTTAGGAAATTTTCTGATGTTAAACGTAAACTCATATTATCATTTATTAAAGATTCCAATGCGGCAACATCTCGTTTATGACCGTTTGATTCTTTGTGAGGATTAGGACTTCTCATGGCGTCTCCTATCCTAAAGCTGGTAATGGACGTGGGTTCTGGTTTATCCACTCTAGAAATAGTGCAGGGTAGAGTATTGGGATCGGCATACAAGGAAGTGGCGCTCGTCAAAAAGCTCCACATCAGTTCTTCTTTTTCTAATAGGAGCGTTGAAAGATTTTGAGACAACTCCTGGGCGTTTATTCCGGCGCTTACAATGAGACTGCTCATTTTTTCAGTTTCTACGTGAATATCTATGATTTTCTGAACAAGTTGCTGTGTTTGTGGATTATATAAGAGCTTATCTCTCAATTTAAGACATTTGTACACAACTTTGACGGCATCCATGCAGGACTGTGGAGTACTTCGGTTTTCTTTAGGAGTGTTACGAATTTTAGCTACTAACGCATGAGTAATGCTATAAATGTCGATAAACTCAGTCGAGCAAAATTTCAGACTGGTTTCGGTGTCGTGGATTTCATTTGAACGCCTGGCCACGGAATGAAGCCTCACTGTCAGCTGCGACCATGCCTCGTTTAACTTATCGATGTTTTCAAAAAGCGGTTTGACTTTTTTCGACCACGCCTTGTACTGCGCTATGTACTGAGGCAAATTATTTTCAGCCTCAAATTCGCTTATCTTTTTCTCATCTATCTGAAGTATTCTCTTGAGCAGTTCATTTTTTTCAATCAACTTGTACATGCTTTTCTCAGATTCACTGTGATTCCGATAGAGTTTTCGGATTTCTATTTTTAAATATTCAATTCTTAACATGTACGCTTTAATCAAAGTTTCGTATAATTTTTTTTCAGATGTCACAAAATGCAAACTGTTTGAAAAAACGGCCAATAAATGCGCATAGGGATACTTCAGTTTAACATTTTCTAAGCAGTATCGAACCCTTTGAGGCAGCTTGGGTTTTATATTTTCATAGATTAAACAATCGGTGGGATATAAGTAAAGCATCACAGGCATTGTCTCATTCCAGTGAATGTGGGCTAATCCTTTTAGATCGACTTCGCCTTGGACGTTTTTCGATATAAAAACTTGTTTATTGATTTCAACTTTAGTATCGCGTTCTATCCATCCTTGAACAGTTGAAAACAATGTACTTTCATCGATTTCATAACTGAGAAATTCATAAGTCCTCACGGAGAATATAATCAATATTTTCTTTGAAAGAATCGTTTCTAGAAAACTGAATATTTCTATGTTCCCATTTTTGGGAGGTGACTGTTTACTATCTTCATCTGAAATTTCTTGGGGCAGAGAAAATTTCACAGTTTTACATAAGACGTCGTCTGAATGTCCCCGTTTCTTAGGATCCCATTCCAGAGCAATCCTCAACCACTTTTCCAGTAACCCTTTCAAACAATTAGAGATCTGGTTTTCTTTGAATATTTCTTTAGAAAACTCAACTTCGCCGTTTAGTAGTTCCCATGCGCAGATTTGATCGGATGTTTTCCTTTTGACGTGTGTCATCCATTGCACTGGTGGCATGTTGGGAAGGAACGGTCGAATTCCGCAGATTATTTCAAACGCTACTAGGCCGAATGACCAGTAATCTACAGTGTTACTGTATGTTTTGCTATATAGAAGTTCTGGGGCTAGGTATTGAAGAGTACCTACGAAGCTTGCACAAACAGAATTCGAGTCAATCTCTTTAGCATACCCTAAATCGATAAGCTTATAAATAACGTTACGGTTTCTCAAATTTGAATCAGTATCAGGACTTTCTTTCACGACTTGAAGTACGATGTTTTCAGGTTTGAGATCTCTGTGAGTAATTTTCAAATTATGTAAATAGTTCACAGCATTTTTCATGTCACTGAGTATGCATCGTACCTCAAAGCCGGGCAGGCCGTTGCTGTTTTCCGGTAGGTTGAGTACTTGTCTCAGATCACCTTTACTGCAATATTCCATGGAGAGTATTGGTAGTCTCGAAATATTAAGCGGTATTAATCCGTTTTTAAGTGCTTCCGGTAGCACAATTGTGCCTACGATGTTGTTATTGCTGATAAGATTCATCATTTCCACTTCTTTTGTCCATCTTTCCTTGTGTTTAGCGGTCAGTATAACGTCGTCGGCCCATTTGCACATCTTAATGGCTATTTCATCGTTTGATTTGATATTACGCCATAACGATACAATACCAAAACTACCAGAACCCAAAAATTTGTATTTAATCCAGTCCCCGATGACATTTTCACTATTCATTTTGAAGAAGCGAAAAAGCCGTCACGCCTTTTACAAAAACACATAACAATCTATAAATAATAACAGGCAGGAGTAAGTTCCAAGCTGTCAGTTGAAATAGACAATAATTTCACAAACTTCAAAGTTCAAATCATAGACAATATCTATTGAAATAAAAATAACACAATTTTGGGACTTATTCCACATTGGATTTATTGAGATCAGGACTGGTTTCGCTCATTTAGAGCATTATCAGCTGGTGAGAAATACATTCTTTTGAGTAAATAAGACTGTCATGCACTTCATTCTATTACAGTAGATAATTACCGACTTGATAGTTATTAATTCAAATTATGTATGATGGACAACAAAATATATAAATAAACTTAAATACCAGTATGCATACAGAAACGTGACGTCATATATTCAGTTCATTGGTCAGAAATTATGATAATAGTTCATGATTTACTTTTAAAATTATTTTATTGATTTTTTTTACACACATTTCAATCTAATATGAAGAGCAGTTTGATCTGTGTTGGAGCAACAAAAAAATATAATTAACAAGAATATTATGTAAAATTAATTCATTGGAAAATCATATAATGTTATGAGCTCCATTTAGAAAGTGTATTTTAAAAATAGGCTAAGCGCAATGAAAAAGTTTTTCACAGTAATGTACCTATGTGATTACAGCTATAAAAGTAAGTAAACAATATCAATAGGTTGGTCATGCTACATTTTAAACTATTCAACGTTTCCCTCTCTTTTGTGTTGCTAGCATAGATAACCTATATTGCTAGCGAGAAGTAATAAATCTTTTAAATATTTAGTTGAAATGCTTTGTAACAATAATATTTTTTTCCAAATACTCAAATAAGTGGGTATCCATAAAGTTCATAATGAGCTCAATTTCACCAGAATCGGTCTCAAGCATTGGAAATGGCTATATCAAAATTTAATCTGATTTATATGATGAAAAATAATAGTTGTAAATATTGAATAATCTTCGAAAATTATAGTGTGCTTAAAAGTTCATTGCGGTTATAAAATTTAAACTGAAATCTCAATAAGTAAAGCCATCATTGAAGTTGAAGTTAAGGATTTGGAAATCAATAATTATCAGTAAGTCATTCATTTTAGAATATTACTATATCAACATGTTATTTGTCAAATATATTTGGAAAACAGTTATTATTTTTAAATAATTGAGGTGTAATACAATGCTGATGAAAAGATGTATTTTTTTCTTTTTGCATTATCAAAACAGCAAATTATTATTATAAAAAAAATTTATGATGTAAATAATAATTATAGTGGGTATTTTTACAGTTGTTTCATCGTTACTTATACAGTAGATTATAGCCATAATGGCACAACAAAATGAATGCGATTCTATAAAGTTATCCAATCTTTCAAAAAACATTACTTTTGAGTTGGGATGCGATCAACCCTTTGAAGTCTATTCCAGTATTTATGTGTACGATCACTTCCAAAGGCGTGTACCTTTTTATAATGGGTTGCTCAAATTCACTATTGGAAATGAAAGCAATGGTGTGCCCCAAGGAATACCTGGCGATGAAGATTCATCTATGGGAGAGCAAAATACTTATAGATCAGAAAGATTATCATCATCAGCAACAGTAGTCTCTGCGACAGCAAAAGATAATAAACTTGCAAAAGTAGTTCTGAATACTTTAGATTCTTTCAATAAGATCCATAATAAACGTCAGCAACAGATGCAGGATAAAGGAATCCCTTTAGATGAACAAGCTCTTTATACATCTTCTGAAATATTCAACAATAATAATAATTCATCTACTATTGATGAAATTCTGGGATCGGTAATATACATATTCATCTATTATATAATAGTATCGAATAAGAATAGTACTTTGCTCTCCAAACTTGTTTAACGATTATTTATTTATATTAATAAAAATAATACTAGTTGGTTACTTGTTATAATTTATATCAAATACATTTTTTTTAAAAAGATAGGGTGAAAAAAAGGTTCAACAGATGTGGGTAGTCTAAACCATTTCTTGTTGGTTTCTTATTCATGTACTATTTAAATTTATGCAGATTTGAAAGATTTTTATATTCTTCATATTCATAAAAGCTTTATATCTTAATAATATCATTTATTCAAAATATTCAAACCCGTAAATCTACGTTGTTTCTTAAAAGATTTGATCTTTGAATTCTTTTACAATTCCAGGTGAACACTACTTATCACAAAGAAAGTCAGGTCAGCATTGATACAAGTTTGGCAACAGTTTTAAGTGACGATAATATCAGTAAAGATATAGATTACGAATCACTTTTAGAGACGGTTCCAATCACTCAAGATATATCATTTTCTAATATACAGCCAGACAAAGACTTTGAAGATTTCAGCAATCCAAATCACTATGCTGACACTATCAATATAAGTGGTGACCAAAATGACTTTGTGATTCACAATTCTGTCATCAGCAATCATTACTATAAAGATAATGAGAGCTTGCTTGAGGAGCTGTATCATCAAGATGCAGATGATGCAATTTTTGAGAATGATGAGAATTTAAGTCAATCATTTTGTTTTAACGGCCATGAGGAACTGGACGATTTTAATAACAGTAGAGATTCCATTAATCGGAAAGACACTGTTTGCCCCGTGTGCGAAAGAAACTGCAGGTCAATAAATGCATTAAACCATCATATGTTGGTACATAGTGAAGAAAGGCCCTACGTGTGCAAGGTCTGTAAAAAAGGTAATGAATTTTAACATATTTTGGCTGTCATTGTTTTAGCTATGTTCAAATTACTGTAGTCCTCTTTTTAAACGTTATAGGTATTATACATATAAGTGATAGTTATAGCAATTTTTATTTTACAAAAAAAAGAACCGGTTTCACTCAGCAAGAGATTATTGTCCTGGAATTTTTTTTGCATAAAATTGATAAGAACTTATCATTTATGCCATATGGAACAATGTTTCAGTTTTTTCAGAATAATTAAAGATGTCTTTACACAAAGGATAATAGTAAACAATACTAAATTTGTATTATTCAAGTGAGTGATCAATATTGTGTCTTAGTAAAACAAAATTACGTTTCAGCTTTTAAAGAGCAGCCTACACTAAGGCGACACATGTGGACTCACATGGAAAAGCAACACCAGTGTGACATCTGTAAAAAATACTTTGTCGAAAAGAGTTCTTTAAGAAGACACATGAGCACCATCCATGCTGACTTTAAGCCGGGAGCTAAAGTCAGCCAGCATCATCCAAAGCAGCTCTACTGCTGTGCAATATGTAATAAAATATTCAAGTCGCCAACAAAATACAACATGCATGTGAAATTGCACGGCGATCCAGATTTCGAATGCTCTATTTGTAACAAAGTTTACGCCGGTCGTTCTCATTTGAAAATTCATGAAAGGATACATACAGGGGAAAAGCCATTCACGTGCACAATTTGCGACTCTAAATTTGCATTCAAACATGTTCTGAAGTCACATCAAGCAAGAATACATCAGAGAATTAACAAATTCAAATGTAATATCTGCTCATTGACTTTTATTAAAAAGTCCGAATTATCTAACCACGTCAGCTGTCATATGATCAATGTCAAGAAAGGGAGGAGGCATTTTATTTCACCGAAGAATATAAGAAAGAATAATAATGCCGCTGAAGTTAAACACCTCTTGCAAAAAAATATGACAAGACTCAATAATGTTTCACCAAAGGGGGAAAGTTATGAACTGTTTGCACAGCTCATTGGGTTGACAAACGAGAAGCTAGAAGAGAATGTCTCGCAAGATTTCTCTCCCGAAATACAGATGATGTCAGGTGTTCTGAAGACAGATACTGATAGTGTAAAATTAGAGTCGTTTGAGATGACTGTTGAGCTTGATCAAGAATCAACGGCTGACCAAGAAAAGAAAAAAAAGGTAAGCAGAATATTCGAAACCTTAATTCATTTAGAAAATTATTCAACAAATTTTTCTTATAGTAAAATTCAGTAAAAATGGGACACTTTATGGGATAACTTAACACATAATTGTATCTTTCCAGACGGAAATTGGTTACAGATAGTCGATTATAGAATGTGAATAGTAGAAATTTATTTTGTACACAATTCGTATGCTTCTTGTATTTTTAAGATTATAAAATTTATGTTGAACACGTTTGATTTCTTATAAATTCTGGGATGGAATATCAAATATCAATGTATACAGATATTAAGATAAATAGAGTGTTGTTGACTTGTATCTTTGAAAAAGTGCTGGATAGTTTAGTGTTCAACACACCAGTCGCTCAAGTAAGAAATTAACTGCAATAAATATTCTGCCTGCTCGCTATCATGCAAGAAAAAAATTGCTTATATAAATAACTCTTTTTTATGGTGCTACTTGTCACTTCTTGGTGGAAAGGAATTTTTAGAAATAAATAATAAAAAAGAATTTGTACTAATTCCACATATAATATGATCAATTCACTCACCGCAAGCATTTTCAACTGATGACATATATAAAGAAAGTTATTTAAATCCAAATGAAGAATATTGATGGCTTTATAATTTTGATACTGATTCTCGAGTGAGATTAAAATTTTTGCCAATCAAGGGAATTATTTTCATAATTTATTTTTCTGGAACAGTAAAATCTATAATTCTTCATAGGAAATAGCAGATAATTCTTGATTGTGCGGTATAAGTGATGATTTATTATTTAATTACATTATTGCAGGAATTATTAGTGAAGTCATCTTGAAAATTTAAGCATTTAATAAGCTGTGAGTGTTCTATTTGAAAACCGTTCATGTCAGTCATCAAGTAGTTCCTGAGTGGTTAAATTTTGATTAGACTTTCTATAGAGATAAAAAAGAGTAAAACGTTTTTGTAAAATAATTCTAGAAGTGTCAGAGGTGTTCAAAGAAATTTGAAAGAATGGCAGATTTAAAGCGACACCTCATTTCGCATATTGTTCAAATTGCTGCGATTAGCACCAAGGACGGCAATCACGGGACGCCGCTCTACGAATGTGGCATTTGCGGTGATGCCGAATTTAATCAAGTCGATAAATACAAAGCGCACTTACGCGAGCATGCAAAACTGACACTGTACAAGTGCAAGCACTGCGGGAGAGCGTTCGGCGACTCCAGTAATTATTCCAAGCATAAGAAAGTTCACGGTGACAAGTATCTACAGTGCGATATTTGCCGTAGGAAATTCAATACCAAGCGGATGCTCATCTCGCACATGGATTACCACAGGAGCAACCAGCCGAAGACCTGCACTTATTGCAATAGACTGTTCCACTTTGAATCGAATCTGCGGAAGCATCTGAAGATGTCGCACCAAGGTAAGGCGAATGTCACTTATAAGTGTGAGAACTGCGGCGGGCGATTCAGGACGGTCAAACAGAAGTGGGAGCATCAGTGGGAAGTTCATCAAATGAGGAAAGTGAAAGCGGATTGCGATCTGTGCAGCGCCAAGTTTAGAAAAGTCTCATTACTCCGAGCTCACATGACAAAAGATCACGTTGTACAACTGCATCATAATGATGATACTCTTATCTTTGATAATTTAAATAATGTGTAACTTTACTTTTGATAGTATTTTTAAAGCTGATTCTGTGAAATTTGCTTCATGTAAAATTGTACAATTTTTTAAGTTTGATTCCAATAATTTCATTACCCTATTTAGCAATAATTTAAGATAATCAGATAAATAATTTTCATTTTTAAAATCCCAACAAGAAGTGTATTTGATTCAACTTATTCAATAAAGCTGTTTTGTATTAACGGCTTAAGACATTGTAGAATCGAGAATGTTCTACTAAAACTTTATCTTTTGTTCTTACAAAATATTGATTATTTTCATATTACTATTATATTTAACAGAAATTATAGATCAGAAGCTTTGAAATTTGCTCAGACACAATATGTTGAATAATGTTAATAACTGAAAATGCTTTGATATGTCTGGAGAGCAAAATAAATGCAGTTCAGGAGGTATGTTTTTTGAATAAATAAACTTGAAGGCTGGAATTATAATAAAATACATTTGCAATCAAAGGATTTCACCATAACAACAAACGGGAAATACAGTTATATAGGTTATCGCAATATTAATAATATTCTTATGTACATAGATATTTTTTGCTAACATGTAGTAAAATAAATTATTTTACTTAATTCTCAGCAGCATGGCATTTATTTTCAACGTAAGCCATGCATGCAAGTTAATAAAATATGTACCAACTAAACTCCATTTTAAGAATATATTTTGTAGGTATAATTATTTACTTAGGATGCAAACTAATATATGGTATTATATTATCACCAATGTTAATTATTAAGGCTTTTTGTGTAATAAACACAGGGATTAAATCATTTTTTCAATCCCCTTAAAGTGTTCATTGTCAATTCACCGTGGAAAAACACTCATATTTGAATATTTTTTTTTGTACTACTTCCACATATTTTAAAATAATCAGGATCGATTTCGCTTATTATAAGCACTGTTAACTGATGCATTTCTTGAAACAAATCTCTCAAATATATTGATTACATATTTTATCTTTTACTATTTTTGTTTTCATATATGTACAATATTTATTTCTTTGATTATAAGACTTCATTGATTTGTAGAAGGACTTTTCAGCAAGCAAAAAGAGTGTAGTCTTTTGCGCTGTGGTGCCTCCTCTTACAAATAGTCCTACTACTAAAATTTCTAAAGTCATTGTTTGTGCTTTGCTTACCCCTGCAAAGATCAAGTATACCACTACTTAAAATCAAGGAAACGGAATACCTAAAATCAATATTGTATGCAAAACAAACAAAACATTAAAATATCATTCTTTGTTAACACGTTCACTGCGGAATAATTTAGGCATAAATTGATGTTGCTCTAAAGTTCACATAGCTACCGACCAAGATGGTGAATATTATTTCGAAGAGGGATAAAGACACGAGGAATAAATACTCAGCTATTAATTGAAACAGAAATTGGCATGGATGAGGTAACACAACACATCAATCGGGAAATATTCAAGCAGTGACTATAGCGAGCGCCGCAGTGAACCTGTTAATTGACAATTTGAAATATTTTAAGCAAAGATTTACAGTTTATAAATAAAAAATTGAAATAGTAACAGATGTTTATTTTGATCGTACTGATTTTGTAATTTATTGTGTTTGGAATTTAGATTGAATCTATAATTATATTAAAAACAATTTTTTCGGTAGGTTTGAAAATATTCAAATTTATATCCAATGTTAAGTTTACGTAGTTTTAAGTTTCTCCCAGAGTTACTTTTAAAAAAGTACCTTAAAGAAAAAGATTATTTTATAAAGGACTTATATTAATTTGATTTATGTTTGTTATTTTTAGTTACATTTTATTTTTGTCTGAGACAATGTAGTTATGAAATATTTAGTTGAATAGACTAGTGATTTTTCACCTTTTGCGATATAATTTTGAGCATTTACTTGTATATATTTTTACATATCTAAACATATGCATATTCCTCAAGTACACATTTTGTTGTGGATAAATAATAACATCCGCCACATATGATAATGTTACTGCAAACTGGGGGCTCGAAATAATCCAAGAATATTTAGAAAGACTGGAAAAGATGGTAAAAAACCCTACACATGAAAATAGTTTTTTTTTGCTAATATTATGATCTCCAATCCATGTTTTCGAAAAGTTGTCATTGTCTTGATGCCCAATTCAGGCAAGAATTACTTACATGATGGAGATAATATTTTCTTTTGATTACCCTTCAGCTATAAATATCTTGTCTGACTATTCTATTGTATAAAGTAAAATTTTGGATCATTAAATATCCTGTATTATTAATAAATCTTTTCTTTATCTTGGATAAAAATAAACTACTCTTTCATTGAGTAATCAAGTGAATCATTAAAGAATGGATATTTTTTTCTTTGTACTGTAATTAAATCATTATATTTTATGTACGTATTTAAAAAAAAAGGTATGATATTTGCAGAGCTGTTTTTTTAACAACTCTTTATTAAGAATATCATTGATTAGTTTATGGAATCAGAAAAATTTATTAATTAAAAATGATATGTTAAAAATTATATTCAGATCAAAATTTTTTATATAAAGACATGGGATTCAAAAAGAAATCACAAATTCAATAATTACTCAAAGAATTACCCTTATCATTGAACTAGATATCCTTTTTTATGCAATGGAATAATCTAAATATAATTATATTAATGCTTTCGATGGATTCAGTGATATTTTTGTGAGAGCTCATTTTTAATACAAAACAAATTTATTAACAATATTAACAAAACGAGGTTCCTGAATTTCATAACTGCACTGTTCAATATAAATATGATATGTTTGATTTTTTAATGGCACTTTGATAAACCTGAGTCATATAAGAATGTTTTACGTACCTCTTCCTTTATTTCTTATTGATGTTTTATTTTAAGCAGAGAGTGGCACAATGAGTCTCAATTCTATTTATTAGTTCTTTACCCTTTTTCCGCTACAGGTCATGATTTTTTTTGCATTAAAAATATTATTTTGCAATATGTTTTATTAAATTATAACATTTGATGTCTTGCAAGCACTTAATCAATCCTTATACGTATTCCATTAATTAGGTTGATCTGTCACATCAGGTTTTCACAAAAAATTAACTGAATCACTTATTTATCAAAAAAATAATTATGTAGGTACATGCTACATTATAAAAATAAGTAATATTACAAACACACAGTGCCAACCTTACCAGGTGACGTTGTCACATACTACATATGCACTTATTTGTTTGAACTTTTTTCCTGGAGTAGATAGATTGCACATAATATCAAAATAAAATAATCGTCTTACGATTTCCAAGATGACTCCTTGTACCACTGGTTATTGATTAAATTATTTATCAATAGAAAAAGAAGCAAAAGATCGCAATACAATTAAATATGTTTGTATCTTTCAAGTTGTTGATAATTATTAAAGTGATATATTTTGTGATAATGTTTGTTTAGATCAACACTTTATTGGGTATCCAAAATTGACAGATAAAGAGAATTATGTCAATGGATTATTTATTATTTTTCTAATAAAGTATTCGAAATAAATTATGTTGTTTTGTTGAATAGGTAAAAATTTGTCTGGTCCGTGGTGTAGTGGTCAACGTCGTTTGCTTCAGTAAAATACCACCCGGGTTCGAGTCCCGGCGTGAGCAGATTTTTACGGTTGATAAATCGATTCTGTTCGAAGGCAATGGGTGTTTGTGTTAATTTAAAATTTAAAATAACTTTGATTATTCTTATTGGTGTTTGTGTTGTTAAAAATCCCTTCCCACCTTCCCGATCACAAAGGGTGATTGTCTAACCACTACTCCTGTCCTAGTCTTCGTATCCCATCAATTCCTACTTTCTCCGAAAATGGGAGATTGAGCAACTGTGTAACAATCAGTTCTCGTAGAAAATCAAATGTTGAGATAAACTCCGTGAGGAGTCCATATGCTCCAAGTTGGGAGCGGACACAGTAAAAAAAAAAGTATTTGGTAAAACCTGGAACTAATTTAAATATGATATTTATACTCGATTTCTAACTGCATCAAATACTATTATTAAAAATGTGTTGACCAAAAAACGAAAGAGTTGAAATGACTTTACTGAAACAAATATAAATGAACTAGTAAATATTTTCATAGAAATCAATGGAATAATTTAAATATGTAAGTGTAAATACAAAAACATCGTGACTAAGCTTTGACGTTATTGTAACAGATGGCACCACCATCTCGCCATTATTGCATAGTTGCCGTGGCAAGAAACTACGAGAGAACATAACCACATAGTCGAAAGATTTAAGAAAGATTTGAAATTAATTACATTCACTCAAACAAGCGTGGGAGGTATATAAATACCAGAAAATAATAGTTTTGTTCGTGCAAATTCTAGAAAATAAGATGGTCGACAAAAGTACTTCCTTCAGAGAAATCTACTTACCTTGTTTATTTATTGCGGTTACAAAAATTAAAGATTATGCCAGTGCTCTAAAATTATCATATTTTGTCGTAGAATACTTTTTAAAAGTGGACAAGAAGGCGGAGTCCCCCAGGGCTCGAATAGAAACGCAGCGCATCGCTGTGCCATCACATGAAATCACAGATCGATATACTACCCTTGCAAGGAAAATGTCTAACCAAAATTTATGAAAATGGTTTATGAATGCCATTTTTTAAATATTTTTGAAAGCTATATTATATGGTGCTCACTTTTATAGCAGTATAATACATAGAATCTGCTAAAAATATAAATATTTCAAGGCAACAACTTTAGTTTTCTCAGCAAAGAGGCAGTCAATGCAACTACAAACTGCCTGTTTACTAAGAAATGAATTCGTTTTTGAATTAGCCGCTTTTTATAATACTAAAATTTCAAAAAATACATTATGATGTAATTTTTATCAAAAATAACTTACTGCCTTCTTGCTTGGAAGTGCAGTATTGTTGAACAACATCAATCAAACAATTAAAATTGTCAAAAAAGTTATCCAAAGATTTTTGTTTGTCTTTTTTCGAGGTCAAATATATATTTTTATGTAAAACTAGTGTTGCTACCCGGCGTCGCTCGGACTAAGCGACCAATAATTATTTAATGTTATATCATTCGACATAATTATATCACAAAATCTAACATCCAAAATAGAGTTAAAATAAAATCACAAACTTTATTTAATTTTATGACACCCCATTCTCGCCCATTAAAATGTCCAAATTCAAGGAAAAAATCTAATTTGCTGTCAAAGAAATGTCAAATAATACCTTCACGTAAATAATAAACATTATTATTAATAATAAAAGCCGGGAAAATTTCAGTAGAAGACTAATTTATTACATTTTGACTAAATGTCTTCGCCGATAAAAATTCAAACATATTTTCTTTCATATTCGTTTTTATGGCAACTTAATGACCAACAATGCAAAAGGGAATTACAGACCCACAGACATATGTACATACGCCGTTTCGGTTTTATATATAAGATGTGTCGTATTTAAATTTGCTAATGTAAGCAAATCTTCTTGAATATTATTTTTCGAAATCATATTATCTTCATATTAGCTATCTATGAGGTACATATGCTTTATACATTTATAATTTTTCCAAATTCTTCGCCAAGCCGCTAGTTTTATTTTGTAGAACCGCTAGTTACGCCTCTAGTACAACATTTTTGGTGTGTGAGATGATAAAATGATAATGTTTACTGAAATAAATCAAGGTCATGTAATTTTAAAGGCGTGCTTTTGTAATACATATCATTGAATCGATATCACTCCGAAATTTTTGATATGCAACTGGGCATTTACGTACAGTTCTCAAACCACATTTTTGGCACCCATTTTGTATGGCGTCTCTCAAAATTAACCTGTATTTTATTGGCCACTGAATCGTCATCATTCACTATCCGCTTTTTTAACCTGATCTTTATATCATGCGATAAAACAAAATGTTGAGTAAATATTATAATTATTTATCATAAAGACTACACGCCAGTGTACTTGGGGTTACACATCATGGGAAATGGCAACCCGCGTAAAGAGCTCGCGATCCGATTAGGGATAGCTGGAGCAACCTTAAATTCAATGCGGAAAGTCTGGGACTCACGGTTGTACTCGGTCAGAACTAAGTGCAAGCTATTCAGCGCATGCACACTGACTGTGCTGCGTTACGGTTGCGAGTTGTGGCACATTACAAAATCACAGGGTCATCGTATATGTACTGTGCTTCGCAAACAGATGTTTGCGCCGAATATTAGGGGTGCAGTGGTTTGATTTTGTCAGGAAAACGGAGGTAAGAGAGCGGACAATCCAGCCCCTTATTATGTCCAAAATAAAAAGGCGACGATAGACCTGGCATGTGCATGTGCTGCGGATGCCCCAGGAGAGTCTGAATCCTAACTGTCTCTTCTATCAACCTGATGGATTCCGCCGTCTCGGAAGGCCGCTGATGACCATCCATAGGATGTACTCAGTGTAGTAACGGGACGCCTGGATGACCTCGGAAGAAGCGAGGAGGTCGGTGGGTGGTAGAGAATCCTGGAACCCCTGTGTGGCGGTCATATGTTCCGAATAGGGAGAAATAAACACGCCAATAGTACCTAGTACTGTTTGTTCGGAAGTAAGAAACTGCTGCGTTCACTTTTATTTCCTTATTAAATTAAAATTCTAACCTCACGATAGCGCGATATCAAACAATGATTAAAATAGTTGCCAGAATATAAAACACACATAGTTAATGCATTATTATCTTTTTAGCTAATTTCAACTGAATAATTGCACATTAATTGTTAAATATTTATATATATTATGTTGGTGTAAAATAAATCATCAAATGTAAACAACCCTTAGAATGATAATGAAGTAAGGATATTTTTAGTTGGAACCGGTGTTCAATAAAATTACACTTGCTCGCAATAATCACTCCAGGAGCTAACAAGCGGGATTAAAATAATACAAATTTGAGGCTTGTCTTTTTAATCACAATATTTGAACAACACGAATGAAAAAAATAAACCGATACATTTCTGTAAAGTCATGATTCGACGGGTGATATACATTGTATCGTATATCGATGAATTCGGCAGTTATTTTTTCCGTGATTTAAAATGGCTGAATGTAAAAGGAAATTACATGCCTCTCATTCGATTTCGATCCTACATTCCCAGTGAAACTATACGAAACGGGCTGTCACTCTTTTGGCTATTTCGATTTACAGAGTCATTGGACACTTTTGTTTGCTAACGATAAAAGAATAGAAAGATAGATATGTATGTTTTTAGATTTTGGGGAGCAATAAAGTATGTTTAACGAGCAAACATACATGAGATAACAATCATATTTTGGCAAAATGATGAAAATGAAAAATCGAATGAATAAAAAACAAAATGTTGCATAATATCATAAAATATACTAAATACGTATTCGACGCAATATTTATTACTTTCAAATATAGAACGACAGTGTCTCCTGCTAATCTATCTGATAATATCCATCACGTCTAGTACTATGAACATACGATGCACCTATAGAAATTGTTGGATAAACAAACGACCTTGATCGATTATAAATGTGGTGATTCCTAACGTATATAATTAAATAAATTCATAATCCTAGGACGTTTTCACTGCCATTACTTTATGGATCCCACTGTTAATTTGTTGAGATCAACACCGGTTTCGCTCATCGCGAGAATCTTCAACTGACGATTCAAAGACGAGCGTTGCGAACTGTTCATTACGTTTTTGTCGCTCAATAAGCTATATTTAAGCGGTGGAGAACCTTTAGATAAAAAATGATCATACTGGACGGATTGCTTGTTACAAGCGACGCAATATCTCAAATTAGCTAAGACTGGGAAATAGCCAGTTCAAAAAATATTATTTAGAGTTGAAATGATATATTATAAATGCTCGCGTGCACCAGGTTGCCGACCACCGCGCTATATATTGAATTTACTTGATGTAGTTGATGTTTTCTGAACCGCATAACCGGTGTTAGGTATAAGGACATACAATACAGCTTCATTAGGTTCTGAGGTTGTGATAAATTTTGCACGCCCGGAGGTACAAATTAATTGATTGGAACCGCAATTTTCGGCTGTATTTATTTTGCTGTTTCAGGTATGCAGCCAGTGTAACAAAAAGGGATGCGAAATGATTTTAAAAAGTTAAATAATATAACAATTAGTCTTTTTATTACTCAATTTTAAGTATTTAATTTTAACACTTTGTTTACGGGGCCTTTTAATTACTTTGGTAATTAGCATGTTATTTCGTATTTGATGGCCAATTAGCAAACGCACAAATTTGTGCACTCCGTGAGCATTGTGTTTAAAACGAAAATATATTATTGTATGTAAATAAGTATCTAGATTGTGAGCAATTCAGATATAACATTAAATTTGTGGCTCTAAATTAGTCGGTTGTGTGATCAACGTCGTCGGCATCGGTTGCGGCGATCATGGACAATTTATGAAGTTATGTCCCCCTAATCCTTTTATTCGATATAGAAACGGGCAGGTAGAGCAACTGAGTAACAAGCAGTTCTAGTAGAAAACCTTACGTTGAGTTAAGCTCCATAATGAAACCAATTTGTAACAGATTTGTAACGAAAAAATGTAAATGGCAGGCAATAAAATAATGGCGTCTGAATTTATATGATGATAAATAATAATTCTAGTTTCAAATATCCGTGAGTATGTTAGTTGAAATCTTTTATTACCATCGTTAAAATTAGAAAATTCGACACTCTGAAGTTATCTTAAGACTATTAATTGGAAAACATATTTTTATATTTTGGCAAACCTTACCTTTTGCTAAATTTACATGCCTTTCAATGGATGTAAAATAATATAATAAAGATATTTTGATTTTACAAGCTTGTCACAAGAGGTGTGTCAGCAATCATTTGCGCGGCCTTTTCTTCAAAGGTAGCCGAGAGAATAACGATTCGGATTAAAAAACCGTCACGTTACATGTGAAGTATTTATTAATTACAAATAGCATGCTCTGCGATGAATTTTTCGATAATTTATTATTACAGGCTGTGGTATCTACACCACCAAGTTTATAATAATATAAACCTCACCGAAACTTTTGGGAAAACGCTGATATATATATGAAGACTCTAAGACCACACTTGATTCAAAGAAGTGCCTAAATTACGACGTGTTGTAGTATTAATATTATTAATTCGTATAATGTAATACATTCCAAACATTTGATATGCTTTTATAAATTATTTTACAGTGTTGAATGTTTCCTCAATCTTGTTTTAACGATTACAAGAAAAGATATTAGCTTACATACGCGTGGATGTTTGAGGCTGGAATTATTTATCATAATATCTATCCGATCGTCTTTATTTTATTACCTGCCTGTCTTTTAATTGCAGTAAATGAAATCTCTACCTTAACATAGCAGTGGTGTTACTGAATTTCAAAACATATTACTCAAAATAATATGCAATAAACTAAAACTATAAATAAAAAAATCAACGAAAATGATTCTTTAAAATGTTCCGGCATCTCACAACTTTATATTAGATCAACTTAAAATTAAAAAACGAAACATAAAATGTTTTTGCACGAAGCAGCAAATGTACGCTCTCAAAGCAGAACACAGTGGAATAACAGTGAGTATTTTATAGGAAAACAATGTAATTATTTATGCATGGTCTTTGGTGAATGAGTACTAAATTACAATTATAAGATTATTTAATGGAACGATGTATTTTTATTAAATTATTATTTTATCTGTAAACAATATAATATATTGCCAATTAACATGATAATAAAATAAATTATCATTATTGGTTATTTGTTATTCCATTTTTTTGGTTACTTGTGTGCGTACTTCACACGTGTGTAGCTAAATTCAGACTGATAGATATTTTTCCAAAATAGACAAATTATGTAATGAAATTTTTCGAGCATCTATCGAATCCACGAAAGTAAAAAATGTCAATAAACATAATAAGCTAAAAAAAAAGTAAACTGCATAATCTTCCAGTTTCATGTATGACTAAAAGACCTAACGCATTATTGAAATCAGTAACTAGGGATGAATTCCTTGATAAATTTAAGGACATTCTTAGAATGAATAAAATAATCATCTCATTGTACTCATAGATATTTGATGGATAGACAATCGGACAGCGCGAGAGGAAAGGTTTACGATCTGTTGTTTCGGATAGTTAAAAACACACTTTCTAAACAAAATCAGCATTATTTATATAATTTGTTCATAGATGCCGTGAATGTAAAATTATCAATCAGATGGAATTATGTAAATATAATATTAGGCTGGAATCAAAATTCTCCTAGATTAATCCGGCGCTTTATAGATGATCAATGAAATTATTCGAGTATTCACGTTCCCTTAGCTCCTAAGGAAGTTGAATCAATAAAGTATTAACATATTTTGTAATTTTATAATAATCGAAATTGATGATGATTTCAAACAATGGCCGCATTTGACGAGGGACGGAAGTTGTAACTGAAACAATGGATGTCTATATTATATATTGTATGTGCACAAAAGGGGAAATATGGGATAAATGGGCAGTCGAATGAAAAAAATATTCGAATTTCGAATGTTTAATTTAATCTTCAATTATTCATCGTTTATAATATTACATTTGTGTGTAATAAGTTTCATATAAACTATTTTGATATTTCCGTTTTCAGCTGGAGACGCCTGCGATTTTGACCATCCCATTCTTTTGAATTAAGCCACAACATATTTGACTCATTTTCAACTATTTTATTTTGGTATATTATTTAAAAGACAGACTTTGACCTAATTAGATTGAAGAATTAAATGCTTCTATGAAATTACACATTTGAGACAAATTCTTATTCTCCTCCTGGACACGTACATATTTTGGTAATTATTTTCAAAATAAAAACTTTTCGCTCCCTTTGAATCCCCTCCACTTCCCAAGACATATTCTGCCAACAGAAAAGATTTAATAATATATGCTTCACTGGCTTTGCAGCATCACTGTACAACGGTATAATACTATATTTTATGAATAAAAGTTGATTTTGTCAGTACTCACTCGGTTGACATCTTTGAAAATTTCTAATATGATTTTATAAATTTTTTCTCTCTTTTTTTATGACTACAGTGTTTTCATCTTGTTTTTAATTAATTGGTGATTTTTATTATGTATTTACATGTATGTATGTATATATATAGATACATGTAATTATATTTTTCAAATGCATGGCGCATTGGCGTCAGCTGTAATGCCATGATTTGCTTTTTCTTAAATAAATAAATAAAACAGTACACCAAGTACCTTTCCCCAAGTTCCTTCTTCACATTGTTTTACGTCTTACGTTAGATTAGTTTGGCAACGATGTTAATACTGTGTAGGTTTATACGTATTTTGTGAGGGAGGAGGCCAAAATTAAAAGCGAGTTATATTTTATTTCGTCTTTTTGTATAACCTATCTTTCATCATTTTCATCTCTTCCTTCCCCAAAATGACGTTCTTGATTGGGAGGTATTGGAAAGGTATCACGTAGCTTTGTAGTATTATAGATATAAGAGGAAATCACATGTCACTAAAAGTGTCTTCGAAAAGATTTGATATGGTTTAGTAATTGCTGCAAACTTTAGAGTTGACCCATTTTACCCCATGCATGTAATTGTCCCACGTTGACCTTTTTATCTGCCGAATTAACATGACAATACTAAATGCAGAAACAATGAAGAAGATGTGTGTATAATTTATTGCATATATATATTAATTGTGGGAACATCTTATGAGACTTGTAAAACATTATATATATATGTATATTACCAATTAAATAATTCGGGTAAAAAAGATGTGTTTTACACGCACATCCTTTCTCTGTGCGTTCGCTGACAGAGTGTGTGATAAATCAAGACAAATATAATTTATAATAAAAGGATATTTACTCTTATTTCTTGTCTAGTAAATCTAGAAGAACTCGATTAGTTTGTCATGTTTGGGCCAATTGTGGATACTATAAAATTAGCGTATGAAGTAAGTTGTATACATTTCAATTGTGGCGATATAAATTTATACTAGCGTAAATTGTAAGTGTTAGAACTACAAGCTCATCAGAAGTATTGAGTGAGGGTTCTTTTTATTTACCATTTATGCTTCAATATGGAGTTTATGGACTAAACGTAAGCTCTTCTGCGTGAATCATTTGTTATAAATTCACTCCACCATGGTTTTACCAAGAGGTCAAGGAAAGAAATATGTTACTTGGACATGATTTGTAGTTAGGTAATCACTGAATTAAATCAAGACAAATTTACACTTTGAGTATACATAAACGAAAGTGCCCGAAACCAAAAGGACGACTCTGACCATTCGGCAGTAGGCACGTCAAAATCAAATGACAAACTTTTTATTGAAATAACATTGGCCGAACCGTTAAAAAATCATTAGATCAAAATAAAGTGAGGTGTATTGAGTTATAGATATTATGTTATTCGTCAAATTCAACATGCTTTAACATCAAACTTCAAATAAATTGCACAACGATATGTGCAAGACGATTGATTGTGTTTAGATTTACAAATAAGAGTTTTATGTCTTCAATTTATTCAGTGCAGGGTTGTAATTAATTGAAGGACGCCGTTAAAGACATGTCTTATTTATACCTGACCTATTCTATAAATTTTAATAAACATGGCGACAGGTTTATAAAAGTCGGTGGGTGGAAACTGGATTGTGGCATAAATGCAACGAAAATTAAAAGTAAAATAAATAAAGAATGTACAGTGATTTATTATCCACCTGTGGCAATCTTGACAATAAATAATTCTAAAAGGAATAGTAGCTTTGGTGATAAAACAAAAGTTTCAAGGATTTATTATTTGCGCTATCATTTGTCAATTCTCGTTTTAGTGATTGAATTACCATTATATTGGTAGACTCAAATATTTAACATAGTCGGTCCTGTAATCAATTGTTCAAGGTCTTGGGCGTTTCGATTGGGATATCCATGGGTTCTAATCCCCTAGCCGCCAGGGGCCTTTGTAGGGCCTAGCGGATACATCGATTGCTCCTCTTCCATATCTTGATTGAAATTGACTGCGCAACCTAGTTGTAGAAAAAACAAATGTTCATTTGTCTTCTGATAAAATCCATATAAAACAGAGCCGTCGCATGCTATTTTTCCACTTCATTGATTGAATTTTCCCTTTTTTACCATGTCCGCTCCCAACTTGGAGTATATCGACTTCTCAGAGTTTATCTAAACATGTTTATTGACGAGTACTTGTTATCCAGTTGCTGAACCCTTCTTTTTCAGAAGGGGTTGAAAGGAAAGAGGAATAGGACATGGCTAGTGGTTAGTTAATCGCTTTCACTACACGCCGCTTTTAGGAATAGGAAGGATGGGAAGGGATTTTTAACACCACAAACACATTGCCTTCGAACAGACTGTAAAAAATCTGCTCGCACCTGGACTCGAGCCCTGGCGATTTGTCACGGAAACCAACGACGTTAGCCACTGCACCACGGACCGGGCGAATATCCCTTCCTCATGTTAAATTTTAGCAATATAATGACCACGTGAGCACCCTTTTATAATTCACGTTTGAGGTGGTCTTTTTTTGCGCCTATGCGTAACGTCGGCATATAAAAGATCATTTTTTTATCGAGAGAAAAAAGAACGATCGGAATATACTTTACTATTCACATTCGGGATTTAAAAGTAGATCAATTCTACTCGAGAGATTTTGTCTTAACTATTGTAGAATTGGAGGCCACGTGAATACACATATAGTTATTCGTAGTATGAGTAGGTTTCCGATACACCCACACAGATGATAATATTCCACTCTCCGTTTCCTACGAAATTCATTGATCCGTCACACATCGTAACTCGTCCATAATATGACTTATTTATGATAATAAGGTCGGCATGAATGATGCCCGACCCACGCCTATTTGTAACCAAAGTCAATTAGAAATTCTCATATGAATATTCATGTTAAAAAGTGAATCCATTATCAAGTTGTAAACTTCTAAACATAATGACCTGCTTCCTGTGATGACATTTTAATGTTAACTAATTACAAAACATCTACGATCAAATCAATACAACATACCCATTTCTAGCATGGGTTGGCCAAGCTTGGATCCTAGAGATCCCAATGATGCAAAACGATTCTAAAATAATATAAATCGGAAGAATATTGATCCTTAACCATTCATACATTGTGGTTCGTGTAAGATTGAATACATATTTTTTAATACGGTAGGAAAATAACAATGTATTTTAGTTCTACATAAATTATTTTATATATTTGTTGATAGCTATTTCGGCTTACGCCTTCGTCAGAACTATGTTTTAAACGTGTATTAGAGATAGCTTATATACCTAGGCTAGACAGCAGTGGCGGCCGGTGACCAGAATATTAGGGAGTGCAATAAAACAACCTATTTATGCAAAAAATCCATCCTCCGATTCTTGGATTTTGAAAATACATCTATAACACGGATATTAAAGTCCGACATTGACGATACCAACTGCTTCTCTATACTTATGGCAAGGGAGAAAACAAAAACTCTAATAAGGCTAGTACAGCCACAGAGCCATGGAGTTTTTTTATAAATTCTACATTAAAATACCGATTGACTACTTTAGTTTTGGCCGTACACTTCTGAACTATATTTAAAACTGGCAAAGGCCGTCCTCCTGCTTTTATTTCTAGCCTTTTAGAAAAATCTCGACGATTTTCTTTGATATAGGACACTGAGTTTGCAGGAAACATTATTGATTATTATTTAGTATTATTAATAAATAATAAATATATATAATAATATTCAATGCTATAATACATATATTAATAATACTTGTTATATTAATTTATTATATATGTTAATATTTATTTATAATATATGTTAATATTATATAGTAGATATATAATAATAAAGTTAAATTATATTGTAGAATATTATATAGTAGGATATTGTATTTAAAGTTATTAAACAGTTTTATATAGACAAAGCCTTTCCATATAACAAAAACTTACAAAAGATTCATATTATATACGCTAATAGGGTTTGTATTAAGATGTCTATGAAATGAAAACAAGTATGAAAAATAATAAAAATGTTATAGTTGCGTGTTGCGTGAATCAAGTCGAAACTACAGATGAGGTTAGAATGCACTGTCACAAACGCACTTCACAAATCACCCGCAAATATCTTTATTTTTCCGTTCTTCAAAAGGACCTCATCTGCCAAAATTTGGGCCAATACTGAATGACAGAATACAAATCTATATGTTTTCGCTCAATTTCTTTACACAAGTCATTTTGGTGCAAAGGGTCTTAGTGCACCGGGTTAGTCGAAATTTCAAAAGATTTTTTTTGCATACGCCTTCGCCGTGTGAAATAAAGTCATGTTTTCTACCTACTTTTTTTATGCCAAATGGGACATTTCGAGAATTTCCAAGAAATGCACCATCGAGTAACATCTGGAATCAGCTTATTTCGGGGAATCTACTTATATAATATTTGTGTGTTTAGGTCGCATGCGTGAAAGATCGTTTTATGAAACCATACATCGTTGGAATTTTGAATGAACAAATTGGTATATATATTTTGAAATTCATGAGCTCGATTCTTGGGGGACTAATGCACGTTTGCTCCTTCACACGAGCCGTCCCTGCTAGACAGGGTACCCCATACATCTCCTCTCTGCTCAACCATCCCAGCGCCATATGGAAAAATTTAAATAAGTTATTGATCTGGCGTAATCCTGAGAACCTTAATCTGGGTATTTTTGGGGTTTCGGGCAAATCAACATGTTAGATCCTTTAATAATAAAAAAAACTGATTCACAATATGCAAACCACCTCATAGAGAAAGCACATGATCCAAATTCGGTCCCGATTTGTTTACATTCCTGTAATAAAGGCCTTAAGCTAAATGCATTGGAACAGCTAGAAATTAATAGGTATAATCAATCCATTGCCATTCTTAACGAACAGATTACGATTAACACATCACCACTTCTCAAACCTTTACAAGCAACAAGCTAAAAACAATTTAAAATAGATTCATTTGAGACATTGCGGATTTTGAGTTGTTTCACACGATAAAAATAACCCAAAAATACCCAGATTAAGGTTCTCAGGATAACGCCAGATCAATAACATATTTAAATTTTTCCATATGGCGCTGGGATGGTTGAGCAGAGAGGGGATGTATGGGGTACCCTGTCTAGCCTAGGTATATAAGCTATCTCTAATACACGTTTAAAACATAGTTCAGACGAAGGCGTAAGCCGAAATAGTTATCAACAAATATATAAAATAATTTATGTAGAACTAAAATACATTGTTATTTTCCTACCGTATTATAATGGAGTTGTACCAAGTAAATGCCTACTCAGTGAAAACATATTTTTTACATAACTTTAAATAGATTGTAATAAAATACATATTATGTATTTACTCTCGGGAGATCCGCAATGTAAAATAAATGATTTGAATTTGGCAAATATAATTGATGCTCCATCAAAAATATTGAAATGAGATACATTCCTTAAATAAATCATACAGACAAAGAGCACTATTTCTACCAAAGTAGAAATAAGAACTTGGGAGGCCCCAGCGCAATATAATTTGGAGGCCTATTTGTAATGTGATTAATTTTTAGTGTGAAATTGTCTCTCCAAAATCTAATTCACCATTTTATCGTATGTGATCAATAGTATGACTTGAACCATGTACGGTATTCCCAGTAGTTCACTAGTAACAGTTTCGGATGTTCCACATCTTCATGCCATAATTACCCATCGGTAATTCAATACTACTACCAGTACTCCCATTGATAATGCATTTTTCGGTGTGGTTCATATTCATAGCATATTCTTAGCCAAATACATGTATCAAAAATATTTTTCCGTTTTCAACGTTTATTTTTGAGGCCCCCAAGACTTGGAATCACCAAGCGCGCGCCTCTTGCACTTATAGGGTTATCCGCCACTGATGTTCACACATATTCTTATAAATATCAGCACCAGTTTATTTCATCGTAAGCCTTGTCAACTGATGATGGTTCCTTATCTCAGTCGACCCGATCGTCATCAAATATGTTGAAATACTACAAAAACATATTTTTTATTAATTTAAATTGAATGCCATTCGAACAATAATTGACAGTTAGCACATTAAAATGATCATTTTATAAATCGAATGCGTGATCATTTTGTTAGTGAGTGTTTATTATATTTTTAAGCGTTTTAATGCAAAAAAAAAAAGAGCATTAAATTACCTAATTATGTTTTTTCCCCAGGGTTGTCGAGGCTGTAAAAATACAACTTTCTATTTCATAAAACTGATATCATTCGATAAACGAGTCGATCGCAGTTTATTACCAATGCAGGTTTAATGCAGCCTTATATAAATACATAACTCTGTCAACGAGGAGTTTCCGACTATAAAATGATATCTTTGTCACTGAGTACAATAAAACTGTGTCAATTCCCAAAGTGAAGAATAATACTTAATGAGGTAGTCATCTAATGTTTTGGTTTATCTATTTACGCACACAAACATGGCCACGCATTCTGAATCTTGAAATAGGTCAGAATCTTTGGCAGAACTATTATGAATCTTTCACAGCGTCTCAATTAAATGAAAACTTTAATTCAATTATAACAATTGGACGGATATACGAACGGGATCCTTGTAAACACAGATTTTCAAAATATGTATAACGATATTATATGACATTTATAAACTGCGCCTCCTGTTGTCGTAATGTAGGAATCAATTAGTGTTGATAATCCTGACTGAGATTTCTGTCAAAATTCGAAATTTTAAGTTGTGATTGAACTGTATATAAAAACGGAAAGCATAATAAAAAGCCATTTCCATTGCTAAGTGGTTAATATTATTTGATGTTTGTTCTATAAGGTTTCGCTGCTAACAGGTTTCAGTCTCTGTACGAGCAATTTAGTTTCATAAATGTGTATAAAGTATGAAGAAAATACCCCTTTTACCATGTTATTCGCCGTATATTTTACTTTTTCAATAGCTTGAAAGTAATCGTAAAGTATTTTGAATTAAGAACAAAATAAGCTGCAAACGATACATATGAATGAAATAAGTAGTTGAAGTAATGACCGTCCAATGTGCAACGCAATCAACTAGTTTTGCCACTAGTTAAACTCTATAATGCTGCCTCTTACTTGTCCAGATTCATTCATTAAAAATATTCATTGATGAATTTGTGTCGGCGCCGTACGAATCACGACGTGATTGGTCGCGTGGGCGACCTTCCGACGTGACGTCACTCATCTTGACACACTCAAATGCAACCTTAAAAGGTGTGCTTCTCAATTTTTCATATCTGATGAACCGCTTCCCAAATGCGAATGCCTTTTTTTGACAAGTCGTTTAAACTACTTTTTTCACTCAACAGATTCATTGCATACCTTAACTGGTTTAATCAGTCATATAATCATAAAACAATTACTAAAATAGACATACTATTATTAATATTGTTAGAGGGCTAATTTGGAGGATTGCTTCAGTTGAGAATGTTAAAGTTATGACGGCTCTCCATCAAAAATAATCTAAATTTACTCAGATGATGTTTTATTTGAATAAATAATATATAATATATCTTTGAGCGTGAAGCATGTGGACGATCTTATTGAACATTTGAAGATTTTAACAGAAGTTGTTTTACGAGAACTGAATGTTATTCGGTCGTCCAATCGCTCTTCACTCGGATAGGGCAAGAATAGATAGGGATTTTTGATAGATTTTATGAGACTATTTTTTTGTGTTATGGAATTATGATTCTTAAATATTTGTCTATTTTATTGGTAAGTTCAGTGTCGTTGTCCATTACACAGACACTGTTATACACTTCTGACATGGAAACAACAAATTACTTTTTGGGAAAATTATAAGTTGTGTAATTGTAATTTATAGCAAAAAATCGAAATTACGGTTTTCATTATAACTTAATGTTTGACAAAAAGATTTTCTGAAATAATAATAGTTTCTTATTTCAAATTGTTTCAATAAACTAAACTCTGCTGAAAACCAACACTTTTTACCTATTTAATAATACTGAGCGGCTCGAGTTTTAAAAAGTTTGACAGCAACATGACATTAACGAAATCTTTGAATAAATATTGACCACACAAAAATTGCTTACATAAGTGTTTTTTCATATAATTTTTGATTCATTCACAAGATTTTATGGAATTTTAAAATTATTCACTGTAAATACGAGAAAAATAGAGATGAAGTCACTTGTTATATTCTTTTCTTCTAAAGCCAAACAAAATAAAGCCTACATAATTTATTGAAACTGTATAATAAGAATATTTCATATTTGGAATGATGAAGATGGTTGGACTGAGTCAGAAAAAACACTCAGTAAGATAAATATTTTATGGCTTAAAAATTCGAGACTCTAGAATCCTACTCACAGACTTCCCGCGGATATTATTCAAAATCTCGCGGGTTATTCAATGTTGCCACCGCTGTCAAATTTATTAATGCTAGATCGTTTATTATATGTGAGATAAAAGAAAGAGTGATTACACGAACGTCCTCTTTGTCAGTAATCTTTGCACTGAAAACAACCTATATTCAACAGGCAGGAGGAGAACGGTTATGAATACAACTACATAGCACACATTTGCTTTATTTTTGTATCCGTGAATGCCATTTAGTAATTATTTTTGATAGCTATATTTGGTGCCTACTTTTATAGCAGTACTAGCTGTACACTGCGAGCGTTGCTACGCCAGCAACTAAAATAAATTTGAAGGAAAGACATTACACAAATATTAAATTCAATTTGAGTCAATTTGAGTGTACGCCAGAAAGTTTCGCGGAAGTGTACTCGAGAAATTTGTAAAAAATCGATATCAATTTTTGGGGGGAGGGGGGTTGTTTGGCGGGGTGGGGTTTGAGGGGCGTATGGGAGGGGGTATGCCAGAAACCGTCGAAGGAGTGAACTCGAAAAATTCGTAAAGTTTGAAAAAATAATAATTGGGGGGGTGGAGCTTGGCGGGTGGTTGGGGGGAGGGGTTGGTAGGCCAGAAACCATTGCGGGAGTGTACTCAATAAATTTTTAAAGTTTCACATCGATCAGTCGAGCGGTTTAGTAGTCCATAGCGCACATACACACAGACATTCATTTTATATATATAGATAGATGTATAGATAATAGCTAAAAATCCTTTTTGAATAATAGGCATCTGTAAGATAAAAAATATAAGAATTTCTTTGCAAACAAACAGAAACAGAAGCAGTCGATGCAAATACTTAGAGCTTGTTTACAAAGAAATTTGTTCATTTTCACATATCATATAATCTAAATACTAAAACTTCAAGCAACACATAATTTTTCTCAAAAGTTTGTCAGATTCACCCTCTGCCTTCTTGCTAAGAACGGCATAGTTAGTCAGCGGCAGTGCTTAGTTAATTACTTCATTTTTACTGTCGGATTAGTAGGTAAGAGTTTAGACATCACATACCTCTTTGCCTGCGAGTGCAAATCTATATATCAATTTTTGAAGTCCTCAAATATAGCGTCTGATCTCTGCAATATATCGATATTACCACAGGGTGTTGGCATCTGTAACCACGTGACAGTAAGTGGGCTAGTTGTTTGTAAGAATTAGCGTTGCCCTTGCTTGGCCCTGTTTCATTAACTATTAAGAGTATCTACTTTACTACCGACGCACGGCATTCAAAATAAAGTGATACATGACAGTCTGTGGTTGCGTTAGATATAGATATCATTAATCGACAACATTTTTATAATGCACGGAAAAGGCCATTTTGTTTTTTATTATATTTTTTTTACCATGACCGTTCCTAACTTGGGCATATAGACTCATCACGGTGTTTATCTCAAAATGTTTTTTTTAAGAGAACTGCTTGTTACTCGGTTGCTCAAGCTCTCTTTTTCGGAAAGAGTAGGGATTGAAAGGATACGAGGACGAGGACAAAAGTAGTGGTTAGCTGATTGCTCTTTGAAATCGTAAGGTGCACAACACAAACACCCATTGCTTTCGAGCAGAATCGATTTTTCCACTAAGAAAACCTGTAGACTCGAACCAAAGCGGTCCGTCATGGAAGCCAACGACGTTGACCACTGCACCGCGGATATAACGTGTGTTAAAAATACTACTAAAAACGACTACGACTAACTTCAACACTTCTTTATTAAAAACAAATTAATGAACGATATAATGATATTTATAAAAAAAAAATTAAACCTCTCTTGGACAATATGAAAATGGGCTTTTTTAATAAATATGATGTCTTTCTTCAAAAAATTGGCAGTTTCACATAAACTGATTTTATGTTAGACTACATTAGAGGAGAGAATCATAAAATTTTTATGTCGCACCCATTTATGTATGTATTACACATTAAAGAAACTTATAAAGGATATATCTACTTTAAAATTGATTTTCGTTATTTTGAAAATGAGTGTAAATTTGTATTCACTCAAATGGACGAACTCGAGCTACTCAAAAGCTACAAGATTCATACCCCTGGTCTATACGGTACTATTAAATTTGATAATGTATTGCACGCAATAAGAGGGTAAATGAAATCAAATTTGGAACTCAATTCACGAGGCGAAAACAGATCGAATTTACATGCGAGAATTTGGCTACAATAAGGTTTACATTTGGCCCACACTAGAAGCATCAATTGTCAGAAACAATAACTGTGTTTCTTATTACAGAACATAACAGTGGAATCGCTTGACACTGGTTGACAATGGATTATCTACAAATATTATACATGATATTTAGGACATTGCCCAACGATAAAAGTTTCATTCAAAAACACATTTAAAATGTGGGAGTAATGTTAGATTTATGAATATTTGACAACGAGTTACAATTTAGCATTTCCGGAACGAAATTGATTTTCTTAATTTAATTTATTAAATTATGAAAGCTCGCGATGGATTTTTATAAATCAATTTTCAAGCTAGATTATAGGAATTAATGAATGTGTACGTTTTATAAGTCCACGAAATTATCGTCTAACGAGGATCATAAAAAAAATTCATAGTGCATTTAAAGTTAATTATACAATTTAGGTAACTATGTATAATAGCGGGGTATGATTTCATGCTAACGGAACAGGGCTCGAATGATAGTTCATTAATTGGAGCTTTGTGGGACCGTATAAAAAAATATCCAGTAAAATCGTAATTCCGACATGTCAAATAAAGCATGAAACAGTTGCCCAACTTGGCTTTTTAAAAATGGAACAGTAAGGTAGGAAAATATTATTACATCATTACAATATTGTATAATGTATATTGTCGATATTGGCATGTTTGAAATTTCTATCTTTCACACAAAAATACAGGTTTTGATTAAATCGACGGTGAACATTTTTTAGTTTATCATATTTATAATAAGCCAATTTTGGTTAATTAGTTAATATAATAAATAGACAAAAATAAAAACTAAAAATAAATGAGCACCGATGTGATTCAAAAACGTTCCATTCGATCGATGCGCCACCAAGTATGAGTTTGTTTGAAATTAACAGCAGATCAGATTGCTAAATTGTAGTTTAATTAAAAGTACCAAATAATGCACATCTGATCCAGCATGAAAACGGAATTGTGTATGTGTGCAGGGACTATTCCTGAGTACACATAGTTAGATAATTAACATTGTTTACCAGAAAAAATTAAATAACTTAAACCAAATAAAAACATTCGAATGACGATGGAAGATGTAAATGTCAAAATAGCTGTCGATAATATTATCTTGACAACTCTTGTAAAACTCAATATAATAATTTGTTATTATTTTAAATCCGATCCTTAGTGGGTGTGTCTTATATGTATAAAAAATATTAAATATTTCAATAATATAGATAAGAAATAAATCAATAGATTTTTAATTGACTGTTCATAACAAAAGATTTCCGCATAATTATTTGACCCGATCCCACGCATTTGTAGTTTTTTGTGTGAATTCATTTCTTAAGCCAAGGAAAAAAGTAATTTATTTAATGCTATTGCGTTTTATAAATAAGAAGATTACTTGAGATAATTTATTGATAATTACGAATAGCTGCAAATTTTGGCTTACCAGTAAAATTCGATTTACTGTACTAGTAGTCCGATCTGAAACGTATAGTCAGTGAATTAATCAAGATATCACACAATAAGATTCGTGAAATAGTCATGTCAAATAGATGTTTGGTATTTCCTATATTTGGCTAATTAGTGAATTCCAATAGTTGGCTATAAGTGTAGGTATCAATTTATTGGGTTCTTAAAGTTATAATGTTATAATCACTGTGTAGCATGCAAGTTAAGCTTCTCTCTGAATCAGCGGTTCGAAACTATCAGCACACGCACTAGTCAACTAAAAAGTATCAGGTTTATCCGTATCTCAATTATAATTTGATGTAATAATTTTCTGATTATACAGATTAAATCTACATACCAATTTCTCGCATGAGTTTAGCTAAGTATGTTTGACTTGAATCCAATAAAAATAACAGTGTTGTCCAGATAAAACAAATAAGAAAAAAATTTACAGCTAACATGTAATAAACAAACAAAACATGTAAATAGTGGCCTCAGATAGAATGATGTAAACTTAATAAATTTATGATATTTTAGTATACAAATTTGTTCCTTTTAAAGCATGTCTGCTCCCAATGTGGATCATATGGACTCCTTGCGGAGTTAAGCTCAACATATATTTTTCTACGAGAGCTGCTTAATCTCTCTGTTTCGAAGAGGGTAAGGATTGAAAGGATAGGAGAACTATGGTAGGACTTGTAAATAGCTAGTCGCTGTCGTTATACCCTTTGGTTTTTTTAGCCAGCACAAACACCCATGCCTTCTAACAGAATCAAAAAATCGAAAAATCTAGAAAAAATGCTGCTCGTACTTGGAATTGAACCATTGAAGTTCTTCGCAGAAGCCAACGACGTTGATCACGGCACTGCGGACTTTTGTTAAAATTGGTTCTAGTAACACAGTGGTAACAGGGTTTTAGAACAAAAGGACCATCTTCTCAATTTCTCATAAATGTTTATATGTTTGTTTATATAAATCTTCTGTTTTCTGTTGAGCAAAAGATTTTGGGTGACTGCTCTACGACGAGTGATAGTGATAAATCTTCTATCGGATACGTTTATTTGATAAACGGTTTACAACAAATCTCAGCGGTTATTGTTGCTCTTTAATGATCTGTTTTGAATAATTGTTGAATAACAAATGGAAGTAAACGTATCCGGCATGATACATGCAAGGGCAGAGCTATCAAACATTTTCGCCTCGCTTCACAGTTCCTTCTTACATGCATAAGTTACTATATAAATATCGAATCTATATCGCCACGAATCATGAATTACCCGCTCACCCACCATTAAGAATTGTAATAGCAATAACTATATGTGTAAGTTATACATAAGTACAGTATATTTAAAATTAGTAACCCCATTTTTCAGTATGTAAAATAAACATCGGTATGTAATAAGCATAAGGTATTGATTGAATGTTCAGAAAATACTTTTTCTTTTTTATGTTTAGTCACGCGTTGGTCTTTGCAAAAATTGAATATATAATCGAATTTACGATCACAACTGTTTGTAAATGAAAATGATATTGAAATTCCAAATATCAAATAAATAAAGGTAGATCATCATGATAAGTGTCCAAAAGAGATAAGAACACTTTTGGAGGCAAATCAATTAAGACTTGTCTGTTAACTAAAGATTACGTGACATGTAAATATAATTTTAAAAAAAACAATCAATATGATAATTCTAAAATTCTATAATTATAGATATGATATGTATTTATTTGGAAGAATTATTAATTGCTACTTAAGGCTTGTTTAAATTTTACTTAAAAATTGGTTCACACTTGATTTTTCAATAATGTTCCTCAGAAAACTATATGCTTCAAAAATAATACTGTTGAATATTTAATTTTATTGAAATTAAACCCAGTGTAATAATGTGGATTAATATTCATGGTTATAAATTCCGTGTCTAGACCAAAATGGTGATTATAATAATTATTATTCACAATTGATATCATTGTTACTTGAATTGAATACCCCTGGTAATAGATAAGGCGATTATCGAGTTATGAAGCGCCTTGTATAAGGTGTATCGTATGGAATATTATTAACTCTTTAAGAATCAGTAGGTGACAATGAAATATTTAAGTGTGAAAGAAATCTAATATTACATTATTTTGAAATTCGAATTACAAATGAATTTTGGTATACATAATACAATTTTGAGTGACGACCGTAGTATTTTTCAAGTATTATATGTATAAATGTTTGTAACGGAAATTAAAATATTATGTTTAGGATGTAATAACAAAAGAAGCAATACATAAAAAATAACAAAGTTCCGACAGTGATTGTTATACATTTGGCCAGTGCTAATAATCAACCACAAGAGGGTTATTTGATACAGGTTATTTAGAAAATTATATTCAAATATCATTCAAGTAAAATTTTGTCTAATTGATTTTTAAATCGGTGAATAAAGGTGCCGGAACGCCGTTCCACCGCATTAAATGGGAAAAAAGCCCTGGTCATATGTATCTGCATTTTTCCATTGCCTTTACTGAAACTGTATGGAGCTTTTGAAGTGTGCTGTCAGTTTGTTGTCATTTATTTTTATTTTTAGGGTGGCTGCAGACGAATTCTTTATATCCGTTACTCGTTTGTATCTACTAAGCACTTTATTTAAAAATAATTACACAACAGCTTTCAATGAGGCCAAAAATAAGGGAAAACACACAAACAAGACTTGAATTAACTTGACCATACAATTGGTTTTTGAAATTTACTCGACATTGAACGTATAGAACTTTACCGGAAGTCAGCAAACAAAACTTAGTCATCAAGGAACATCGATAGATGTCATATAATTTTTAGTATATAAAAACTATGGCATACTTACTCCACTACACTATTATATTGGCCCCTTAGAAGTTAAATGAGCTAATTGGCATTTTTGAAAAAAAGTAGTTAGATGCCGTGTAGGACTTTAACTATCCTAAAAGTGAAGTAAGTTTATTGAAAATAAAATTGGAATAGTCTTTTCTTCATTATATAAATATATCAGGAGGTAGTTTTCAAAAGTGGTCAAATCCATTTGTTTAACAACTGTGAATATGAGATATTTTCATTACATTTTCCTCATAAATTTGTGTTTACTATCAATATTTTTAAAATATGTTTTAAATTAAAGAATTACGTTGTAACAATTTAAACATTTCCATGTGAATAAAAAAGGTCTCAAAAGTTTAATCTAAAACTGGCAGGAGAAAAAAATTATTTTGGAATTGACTACTTTTGAAAATTACCTCTTGATATGTGCTCTCAGCTAATTTCAAAAGCTTCATTATTTTGCTACTTGGCTTACTTCACTTTTTAAGGGCTTAAATGATATGTCAGCGGTGACCTAATCTTACCCCTTTTATGACCTTACTTCAATTATTATTTCCCCAAATAGCTATTTTTGTTCATTTGTGTAGTAAACTTTCACGTAATGTTACAACTCTATGTTAGTTCTTCAAAAAAAACCTGAGTAAAAGCGTGATTGAATTTAAATTAAAAGTCAAATAGAAATGCTTAACCATTTTTAGACTTGTCTCACTTCACCTCTCAAGGACTATTGAAATATAATGTATCTTTGTGATGTTGTATAAGTTTAGCTATGTAATACGGGGGTTAGTGTGTCGATACGGCTGGCGCCTGAAAGGGCCAGGGTCTTACCAAGATGCTGCCAGATATGCACGCGTCTATTATATTGAAACAACTCTCTGTTCATTCAACGCATCGCGGTAAGTGCGTCCCGAGCATTCTGGACATAAATAATTATATCACTATCAGCTGTTCATCTGATGAAATAATAATATAACGAGCTCAGTACGCGGGGGCTGAATCGGACGTTTTTATCAAAGCGATTTTGATCGTGGTCTTTAGGCGCAATATTTACATTTCCATTTCCCTAGAGCTATGTGGACTCTTGTAGACACGTGGCATGCTTCTACGGCTGATACCCCAAAAGGATGTTTACATAAATTAATTCGTTACAAAATTAATGTTAAGCTCTGTAAACCATCAACATCATTATTAATTTGAGCATTAAATAATATGTAAATAAAAAAATTAAATTTATTCTTTACTTGTGCGTAAAAAATAGGTCACTTCTAAGGTGTTCACTGTCAATAGTTGGTGGAGTGGCATTATAATAAAAATAAAAACACTTTTTAGTAATTATTCCACATTAAATTTATTAGATCAGGACCTGTTTCACTCATGGCGAACATTATCAACGTCGCCCATTTTCAAAATACAGAAATCAATTTTTGAAGTAGACGGTGATAATCGCAACTGAAACCAACTGACCACTCGACCACGGATCTGATTATATTAAATGTCAAAAGTTTACGCCTTTCAAATGAAGAATTATTGAGTTATTCTCTTCAATTTTGTATCAGGCTGTGAGAGCCAGGAAATACACTTAGAAACGATATAACGTAATATTTATCCTGTTATTATTTTGTTAGTCGATCCTTCAACAAAGCGCTCTGTTATAGTAAGTGCAAAATTATGTAACCAAATAAAAGGATAGTAACTGGTCAAGTTTCTCGGCGTATAAGGCCATGTTTGGATAGAGTGAGCTTTTATAACAAGATGAGACATACGATTACTAAAATTTAAATTGTATTCGATCATGTTTGAAATATATTATGTAATATAATCTGCAACAGGGAAAGAAGTTTGCATTACGGAAACTTAAATAAAATAATTTTAAAAAAAGTGTGTACACAATCCTGGGCAGAGAGAACAATACAATACAAAGGACGAATCTTTGCGTTGGGTCACTTTTCATTTAAATGACTCAATAATTTACGAGTTTTGTGAAAGATCTAAGTGTAAATGCAAATGAAAGGAAAGGGCGATGTTGTTTGATGCGTCTAAAAGAAATAAAAATATATTTCCACATTGCAATGTTAGTAGTTAACGACGTTATTGTTTTTCACGCTTATATGATTAGTTGCATCCGGTTGCTACGACACAGTAACGACGCTAATGGCGAATGTATAATTCTTCATTGATTTTCTAAACCTACTATCTAGAGACTCCAATTACTCGACTTCTCAACTACTCGAGTATCGAGTAGTAAAATTTCAAATTACTCGAGTACTCGAGTATACTCGAGTAGTTTCAGATGGACCAAAATATATATTTTTAATTCGAATTTGTGTATATTTATAAATGAAAAATAATTAAAGAAACTAATACATTTATTTCCATTTATGCAAGATATATTTCAACAGAGAATTAAGCGACTCAAATTTCAAATTGGTTTCATGTTTTTCTTTATAATTCTCGCAGTAGAAAAAACTTCGACGATTATTACTAAAACGAGTATTACTCGAGTATTTTTCAAAATACTCGAGTATCGAGTACTCGATACTCGAATTGGAGTCTCTACTACTATCGAAAAGGATAGAATCAAACAATGTCGCGTCTGTTCCTCTATTGGCAAATAAATGTTTTACAATTGTGTCAATGTTACGCATTTGATAAATTAACCTTGTTTAATTCTTTCTCATAGTTGCCATACCGTTATGTCCGTACTTAGTCTGATATTAATTGAGACATGAGCTTTGAGCTTCTTTCTTCCACTTTATAAGTTTTCAAGAAAGATAAACGTATACAATTTTGGGAATGGAAAAGTTATGTATAAAATGCTTTAAATTGTTGAAAATAAATAGAGAGGGGATTGAGGGGAAGTGTGCTGTTTTAGCTGTCATATCAAATCAAGTGTTGCACTTTAAATTAAATTTTTAGCCTGCCTTTGTGACATAATATACGAGAGGTCTAAAAAGCAATAAAGCCAAAGTCTTAGCTTTATTATATGTTGCTTTTACGAATGTTAATTTTAAGACAGTGCTAAAAGGCTGAAAGTAGCTTTAATTGATTGTGTATGATGCGGCAAGGAAACTTCACAGGATTTCAACAAGGAACACAACTAGTGTTGAAAATACATTAGACTTGGTTTTGTTATTCAAGTGAAATAATGCTTGGTATGAATGATATTAAAATAGGTACGAATTGGCCGTTTCCTTTCTTTGACATTGCATACAATAATTCCCTATTGTTGAATAAGATAACTCTTATTCCACTCTGATAATTTGTGACAGTTAGTTTATCAGTCAAATAGTTAGTAATGTCGCGACAGCAAAACTGAAGAATTATAAATTAAATTATAATATTTTTAATGTATTGTATCATTTTTTTATTGATGGACTATATACAACATAGGAAATGAATGATACAGTGTCATTTCATAATCCATAAACGGGTGATTGCCGTAGCGTCGCTCTTTGTCACAGTCCGTTTTTGTCTATGGCACAAATATCTTTAATGTCATAATGCGAATCATCACTATGGTCTCTTCCTAACTCTTTTACCTGGTGTTTTGTATTGCAGTTTGCCAGAAGAAAAAAACACTCTCGTGTATCTCTGCCTTTACGTTTGATTAATACAATTTGGTTTTATGCAATACTTAAACTATTTATAATTATAATCCTTTAACGTCATTCTACCACGGATAACCATTAAACTATATTAAATCGATACTTTTTCATAAATAGACGGCGTGTAAAATGAAGTGCGGTAAAGTGATTTTGCCGCTTCACACTAACTGCGGTGGATAATGGCGCGAGCTTTGTATAAAATTGATATATTTCACGTTAAATTATAGAGTAAATATCGGGCACTTATATTTTATACGCATTAAAGTTTCTTAAACGCCAGAAGGCCAAGCCGAGGAACAAGTAGCGAGCTATCGGTGGATAGAAGGTGGAAGCACTTCATAAAATATGATTTAATATTTCTGTACAACGTGACTACGAATTGATATTATTTTTCTGAATCAACGTTAGGTATCCAGAAAATTTTGTGTAAACTTACCAATAAATGTATAATGCAAAGATTAAATATTCAATTTGAATTCACGAGATTATATTCAAACTAGAGACGGCTTTTTATGGTGCAATGGTGCACTGATCCCCTATTTATTGAAACAATATCAAAATGAAATTCTTTTCGTGTTCTCATACAAATATTGAAGGACGTGATGATTCACACATCTTCATTGGACGGCGCAAAAATAATACGTTTTTAAAAGTCAGCCGATGACGCAGGAGGTGCATTTTATGAAATGTAACCGAGTTGAAACAGTTGGCAGATAGATAGGCTGTTTGTCGCTACGCCAGTATTTACCACGCCACACGCAAAATTTGTATGGAAACGTTTTATTTGATCATAGATCCGAATTGTGACAAGCATTGCCGTATGTCCCATATTTTACACAGTGTTACATTTAGTAAGGCTTTAGTCCTTCCCAACTCATCTCAACCTTTGATAATGATGATAAAGCCTTAATTATCTTTTTGAGCATATCAACAAAACAACAACATTATTTGAATCTTTCATACAAGTTCTCAGAATACATTTTATCGAATTGAAGTAGATTTGAGTCACAGTGTCCTCCCATACCAAATTCTATGATGATTTTATGTATGATATCGTTTAGCGATAAAATCATAATATGAAGAACCACGTTCTATATATTACATACCGTACGTACGTGCAAACACTTCATTTGTTTTATATAAAAAAAACCCCATAACTCCCCATGAACGACTTTTTCGTTAATAGGATTTTAAGATTCGAATTTCAAAATGTTATATAACTGAAAGCACCACAGAATTGTAATCCTGACAATTCCAAGAACAGAGGTATTTCCTATTATAAGCATCTTGCATTTTATATAATTTATGATGTTAAGATAACAGATGGCACTATGATTTATTCAACCACAAAGGTAATAAAAATAGAAGAACAATATTATTATTTAAATATTTTATGATTAAATTGGTTGGCGCCGTCACACCTTTTCTGGTAATATTGTTAGAATCATCTATTTATTATTCATCAACTTTTACCTGATTTCGTTCGGTTCGATTGTGCGACGCTACTTTAGGATGATTATTTTTTTATTGCTGGATAAATCATGACATATTTATTCATTTATGTATTGTAGCTTTTATGTGGTTGGCAAATTAAATGATGATAAAATAATCCATCATCATACATTGTTAAGCCACATATAACTCTTAATGATATCAGTTACATATAATTATTAAATATTGCATCGATTAGGATATTATCAAGGTTTTCCATGCTGAAAATTTTGACGCCTGACTAGATTTCACAACGACAGTTTTACTATTTCATAATATTTTATTTATTTACGAAGTAAAATTTAAAGACTATTTAGAAATTATATATTCTTAATGATTTTAATTATTGTATTAATGCCTTTTTTATTTAGATCAGCGTCGTCACACATATTTCATCACGGATCCTTTTTATTCACCGATACAATATTTTTGATTTTTTTCTCCGTTGAATGATAAAGTTTCAACATTATATGCAGCGCTATCATTTTATCTCAATTGCATTCATTTGAAATTCACGAAATAGTTCGGGTTTACGAAAAAGTTCGAATCCCGAGAGGGATTGATTTATCAATCGATTTATTGTTTTCAAACATTAGTAGTTATAACTTCATTTCTCCCATAAACCATTTCTGAAAAAAGGACGTAGAGGGAACGTCGAGTTACTATAGATCAGTGATGCACAACCTTTGATGGCCGCATGGGTAAAACTGTTTAAATTGACTATATTTTTAGTGCATATAATTTTTTTTTTATTGTTTTATATTTTTCTTCTATCGTTCTGAAGAAAAAAGGTGGTTTATATTTGTCATTGCGGGCCACATGGAATGTCATTGAGGGCCGCAGGCATCTGTGCATCACTGTTATAGATAACACATCATAACTTGACCCCCACCGAAATCGGAAAATTTGTCTCTCCGGAAAAGACACCTTCAATAACCGTTATTCAATAAGTTAAATTTTCTTCTTTGAAATATAATATATGTATGTACAAAAAGATTTTTTTTCATTTACATTTTTAAGTAAATAAACAATTTTGATTGAGTATTGCAACATCACATACGCGATGGTGGCGCCCTCGCTAACGGTCAAGCTATAATGGTACATCTATACCAGTCGTATGTCGTATCGTTACGCCATAATACTATAATCAGGGCTGTGGAGTCGGTAAAAAAAAGTTCGACTCCGACTCCAGCATTTACCAAAACCACTACTCCGACTCCGACTCCAAAATTGACCAAAAACATGACTCCGACTAAACAAAGTGTAATATCGTCACTTCTTTCCCTAATTTTCCTAATTATGTGTATGTGTGATGGAGAGGAACTATTCATCATTGATTCATATAAATATCAACCCTACCAATCCGGCCAATAGCCGAATTTGACATATTATATGCAAAAATAAAAAGTTCAAACTTTAAAAAATTTCCGACTCCAAGTACGACTCCGGCCAAAGCCCCGCGACGACACCAACTCCGGGCAAAAACCTCCGACTCCACGACTCCGACTCCGACTCCACAGCCCTGATTATAATGCTCAAACAGGTTAAATGATTGATTTATCACTCAATCTCTTAACAGTAATAGTAGCCGGTATGCTCTTCCTTTGGAGAGGACACGGTAAATGATCAAGTGTAAAGGGAGAGTTTTATTAGATCGCCGGTACCCTATACCTACGAAGTAATTACGGATATCGATTTCATCCCACGTAAGAATACCGTGAACCTGAACGCGTAAACAAACCGCCTTCTTAGTGGAATGAGTCCTTCATACATCAAAATATCGTGTCTGAACATTTTTTTGCCTTCGCTCTCTTGACAACCTTGTATTGCTGGTTTCCCCACGCCCTTGCGTCTGGTTTGTTGGAGCTTGGGACCTTGAATCCGAAATCATTGACATGATTCGATTAAGTTTATTGGTTGGTTTTAATAGTCGGAAGCCGGGAATTTTTTTGAACTACTCGGTAACTCTGACGTGGGCTCGAGTCCTCGAATACTCATTTTTACGATGCAAATTGACAACTATTGGTAGAAAGGCATAATATTTAAATCTTTTTTTGTTGTAATTCGACATGTCTTATGTTAGGATCAGGACTTGGTTCGTTCCTCGCGAGCATTTACAACAAATTGAATACGTATTTTCATCATTCATAGATTTGTGAAGCCATCATACTTAGGTACCCAATCTTTTTCGAGTGGCGACTCCTTTTTATATAAGCAATGTGACCCGCGACCTCCATGCAATTCAAGAAGGCATTTTTAATAAGGTAATTTAGAAAAATAACGAAAATGTATTATTATAAATATTTTTTTTAGTTGACAGTACAAATTGGCGACCCCACAGAAAACCCGACGCGACCCATGGGTTGGGAACCCGTGATCTAAGTACTAGGTGTTCATATTATATTATTTAATAAAACATTATTTTGTCCATGGTCTATCAATATTAGATAAGAATGCAAATATGATGGTAAATATATCGAAGAACCCGGGAGCCTGACAACAAAAGGAGAAGACGTTGAGACTCGGCCACGGAGCCCAGTACGAGCCGTTTCATAAATAAAATAATCTAGCCTAAAATAGTAGAATCCCGTAGAAGTATCCCGTATTTCTGAAATATCGTCTTTAATAACACCCTTCTTAAAGCACACAATATGCTTCGTATTGTTAATAAATTAATAAAAGTACAATTATAAAGTGTGCAGAAATAATATTGACATTGTTCCGCTTAAGATAACTCTATGAGATAATTTATTTGTGGAATGAGACACTATCTGATAGCCTTAGTAACTGTTAATCAGTAAACTTTTTATTTATATCAAATATACATATGAACTGACGACAATAATTGATATGCATTGATTGAATGCAACGAATTTCGAATATTCGAATCACATAACTGATGCTCATTTGTTTTTTTACATATTTTCTGTCATAACTGCTTTAAAACATTTACTTTCTCCGTTGATTTTAATATGACAGTAGTTATTTTATCGTAATTCAATGCTATCTTGACATAAATATAGAGGCTAAGAACATGATCGGAAATAATATTTTTTTTAATCTCTGATCTTGTTGTTATGATCAGTTGATTGTCCCCTCCTGCGTATTTCGCGAGAGATCAACTCAGGTGGACTTTCAGATAAGGAAATAGACAGAGAAGTGCTGAATGCAACGATGAAGTTTTAAAAGACGTTGAAAGCGAAATAAATATCTGGTCGTGTTGAAATTTTTCAAATCATTTGTGAAAATCAATAATATTCTTTTTTTTAATTACAAATCATTTAACATCAACTGGGAAATATATCGATATATTTTTATCCTAACATGATTATGGATGTTTTATTTAATATGATGTGTTATTTATATACCATTATAACTTTACTGCTAGCGAGGGCGCCACTATCACGTGAGTAATGTTGCAATACTCAACCAAAATTGTATATTTACTTACACATTTTAATATGCAAGATGTAAATGAAGAAAAATCTTTATGTTCATTTATTTTTACTAAACCAAAATTGAAATGACTTTTGAAGATATTTACTCTATAGGAAGAATTTTAGTTCCGAATGCGGCGGCGGTCAGGTCCACTTAAAGTCTTTTGCCATTATTCAAATGAAAAAAATGTTGCTTGGTTTGGGTAACTGTGAATATAATTGGCCACATATGATCTAAAGATTCTATAGGATATAATTTTCGTTTTTATAGTAGGTTTTGGCGTGTTGAAAATTATTCATTCAATTCCAATATAAGTAAACTTTTCTGACTTTTATTTCATTTTTAAATTAATTTTGTTGCTGCGGATCAAGTAAAAAATAAATTATGACACCGCACTGCATGTCGTGTGATGCACTGCGGGGTGACGTGATACGAAGTGATGATATCTTATGTAGGTGAACTAGTTTCCTTAAATGGCCTGTCAGTCAACACCAACGTCTGGGCGCAGATTTACGCGTCCACCCGACGCAGACGCGTAACAGAATAACCATTAACACAAAACCTTAATGAAGTTTTTTCTACATTTTAGTTAATTATTTAACTAGCATTGCTACAGCGACGAAGTCTATGTGTTTTTCATTAAAAATTCTACCAAAAAAACGTTCTACAACAAACGTCAAATTTAAATTTCTGTAGTTCTTTTCAAATGATTCAAAAATGGAACAAAATTTTTAATATTGGCAATACTGTAAATTATAGCTGAAGATAAACTTAATTTTGAAGCATTTAACATTCGAATTACCGTCTCGTGAATTAAAGATGATATAATATTCTTCATATTATGGGTGCATACTATTATTTTTATTAAATATAAGTTCAATAAATTCAAATAGGTACTACACATTTTTAAGTGGTAAATTGTCATGGACGAAGAAAATAATGAGCATGATAATATATATTTACATAGCTTATGTAAAACGGTGCGTGAAGACTTAATGACATCGGAGAGTAAAGATTCGATTGATCAATAACTGACAGTGGAGTGTCAAAACTATTACAAAAGCTCGGCACATTATTTATTTATTCAATATCGAAAGGTAGATGATTTTCAATTTAAATTTAATTATTATTTCGTTTCTTTTACGTCTTTTCTTACATGTGTACAAATATTTCTATTTTCATATTTATACGATGAAGGGAATCATAGATTATTATTGATTGAGTAGGAATTTACTTGGTAGAAATCCATTATAATACGGTAATTAATAAAATGCATTGTTATTTTTCTTACCGGATCATAGAATATATTTTATTGAGAAAATTATGTCAAATTGAATATACAATGAGATCATGTGCATGCTACTTAAGTATGCACTTGATTTCATTGTACATGTCTTGTGTTCCACTGTAAAGTTTATACAAAATATTGAATGCTAGTCTTGAGCATAAACGGCTTGCGACAATGCTGTCGCAGTGAATAATAAAACTAAACTAAACTTAGCAAAGTAATCATATTATGTTAAAATTTGTCGTCTATAATATAGTCTCCTAACTCTTGAATTTCAGGAAAGGATACGTTCACATTTTTATATTAAAAGTAGTAGTAAGCGCATTTCAAATCAGCCATATTCATACCAATGTATTTATATTTGGACTAAAATATCTTTACACTATAACAGAATAGTTTTCCAACAATTTCATTAGTCATTATCTGAAGAATAATAGCAAGAACTCTTCCAAGCGATCCCAGAGTCCCGAGTTTAAGCCTTGACAAGATCAATATATTTTTTTCTTCGACATGATATTGAGTAAACTTGTTTGATAATTCTATTTGTTTTTCTTAATTTAAATTCAAGTTTGTCCTATTGCCAGATATTGTTTTCTTATTTTTACGATGAATTTAAAAAAAAACATTAAATATTTATCGTTATATTGAATGGTTCGAACGATTATGATAATCACCGATAATGCATTCTGTAAGAGAGCATATTTTTTTATTAACAAGCCGAGAGTAAGTAAGCAGAGCGATAAAAAATACACGTCAAAATCCCTTAAATCACGTCGTCCGATCGTTTCATACCTCCTGTGTCATTAAATCTTTAATCATCAAGTCGTTATCGACAAGTCTCTGTTTGATGTCTTAATTATTCAGTCATGCATGTCTTAATAGCTTTTCAGTATGCACTACCGAAAACTTAAAAGCTATATTGTGTACGCTTGTGTTGTATATACTTCGTGCTCAAATTAATCAATTATACTTTATAAACCATAAGATAATCTTTGTATTGATAAAAACATTTACAATATTTACATTGAGAGCATTACATAAAAAATGAAACACAATTCATATATTGCGATCGTCAGAAAGACTGGAATAAAGCATTCAAAATCGAGATTGGAGAAATACATAATTATATGATCTTCTCCATTATGATAGCTAGTTGAAGAACCAAAGCCTGCGAGAATGTAACAAACCACATTATGGCAATAACGATCCACTCGAATTAGTCTGACATATTGATCAAGTAACCCTATCACATTCATGTTGAATAATTTTCAATAAAATTTTAATTTAAAAAATCGAACATCAACGTCGACAGCCGTACATAAAAATGAGCGAATTAAAACTAAAGAATCAAAAATTTTCACAAATTGAAATGAATTAAAGTAGAACATTGCCTTTTTATAAATTTTGTCAAATAAATAAATAAATAATAAAGTGTTGGAATAATTCCAAGAACCTAGTAAAATATTCCAAAAAAGTGAAAACAAATTTTATCAGCAGATTTAAATATATTCATGCAAAGACTGAATATGCAACAAGAAAACTAACGATTACCCTTGATTAGAAAGTAAGAATTTTAAATCTAGAGCTAACTAAACAGATCGTTTAATATGATATACAAACTTATAGAATTGCCAACGAATGGTAATGCAGTAGGAACTGGGTATTCATATATTTTTTTTGTATTTAATCTAGCTATTTTGCGCTTTTTAGCAGGATTTTTCATTGAATGTCGGCATCTTTTTCATTGCTCTTTGCGTCATGTTTTGATTCGGAAGTAAAAGAGTTTTACATGTTTTCGATCCCAAACTATTTCTTCTTTAAAATTCTCTCAGATCTAAATTCTTTATTTGCTCCTGAAATAAAAAGATTTTAAATACTGTTTAAATTTTGAGACGAGACTGTACATATATGCGTGTCTACTTTGAAACAAAAACCAGTTAATATTATCTTTTTGTACATCGATGAGAGTGTTTGTACCCACTGAGCAGACCAATGGGCTGCAGCTCTGAAATTATTTATTTGAACGCTTTAAGCAGTTCGCCTTTGACAATTAATTACTTTTAAGAGGTAAATGTACCAGTATGGTACGCGTTAAAATGAAAGATTAATCACCAGCCCAAGACTTGCGACACGTGACATTTTTTATTCAAGATTATTAAGTTCGATACATTGAAATTTATGTGTCTGAACTTCTTATCATTAAAGTATTATTTATATATATATTCATTTTAATAAATAAAGCTTTTTAAAACAACCAAAACTGGCACAGTGTCATCGACGATTGAAATAGAGCTTCAATTTATTTGAAAACTACATTTTCAATGATTGTATCAGTTCAGTTGTGATATGTGTGTATACATTTTAATAATATTTTACTATCAATTATACTTTTATGTTAAGTCTCCGAACTATTATGAAATGATTTTTAAAGTTAAAATACAAATAAAATTTATACTACGGAAAGAAAAATAACAATGTATTTTAATTCTACATAAATTATTTTATATATTTGTTGATAGCTATTTCGGCTTACGCCTTCGTCAGAACTATGTTTTAAACGTGTATTAGAGATAGCTTATATACCTTTGCTAGACAGGGTGCCTCCTACATAATCTCTTTCTGTTGAAACCATACCTACGTCACATGAAAGAATTTAAATAAGTTTGATTTATTATCGTTAAGAATCGATCAGATCACAATTAATATTTCACCTCTGTTAAAACCTTTAACAAACAATAAACTTAAAACAATTTAAAATAGATGCACTTAGACATTGCAGATTTTAAGTGGTTTCACACGATCCAATAACCCAAAAATACCCAAATTATTGTTTCCCACCATTACTTTAGACCAATAAATCAAACTTATTTAAATTCTTTCATGTGACGTAGGTATGGTTTCAACAGAAAGAGATTATGTAGGAGGCACCCTGTCTAGCAAAGGTATATAAGCTATCTCTAATACACGTTTTAAACATAGTTCTGACGAAGGCGTAAGCCGAAATAGCTATCAACAAATATATAAAATAATTTATGTAGAATTAAAATACATTGTTATTTTTCTTTCCGTATTATAATGGAGTTCTACCAAGTAAATGCCTACTCAATCAATAAAATTTATACTTTTTTCAGAAAACTGATCTAAGTCAGTATCACCGCCCTAAAAATGGAAACGGAGTGTCAAAACTATTAAATCACCACTTAAGTACATATTCATCAATCAAGAAGAGTAATGAAAAAAATATAGCAAATAATTTCTGGTGGAAGTGAAACTAATGTGACATCTATTATTGTTGTGATTGTGTTTATTACAATTTTAGTGGTTGAGCTGGAAGATAAGCATTTTGAATAGAAAGTTATTAGAGGCAACTTAGACCCTCCCAGGTTCGGCGGTAGCTCCATGAAAATTAATTTTCCATTTTCAACAACAAGCAACACAAGCAATTCCACAAAGATTTTAAACAGCAGAAATTTTGACATCACACCATTACCTTGTTTTTTTTTACCTATATCTATAAATATTTTTATAGTATTTCAGTGTTTTCGTTTCCGTCATCGTTTTCATACCTAATATAAATCTATATTTAAATTTTCTTAAAAGAGTGGTTTATGACTTTTTCATAACACCGGCTAAATATCATATTGTACAATCTTGCTAAGGAATTCTTGCCAGATTAGATCTCGGGAACTGCTATAATCGATTTAACTTGTACATTTTAAATTGTTTTCCACGGTTTACTCGCCAACTTATCTCTTGACAACCCATTTACCAAGAACGGGCAAATAAATACCTTACATATAAATGTTTAACGATGACAATGTTCAAATTGAAATGCCATTTACCATTGAAATGTATAACAGGGTGTGCAGTGGTAGAGAACAGAGGAATTTCACAAAAGTTAAACTTTAAAAAAGTGTAAGTAATAATTTACATATTACAGATGAGATTTACGATTGTGCCATTAATTCATTCAAAAAAGTTTTAATAAATACGAATGCCAATCATAAAACTATATTTGAGCTTCATTAATTTTGGGCTTTGGAGACCTTCTGTTTTGGGGTTGGTGACGAAGATTAAGTAAACTGATGTTTACAGCTCGGGTGAGTGCCTGAGACAGCGGGTAAATGCTTACAGGTCAAAATAGGTTATATTGTCGCAGTTTTATTAACGCTGGATTTGTGAAAAGGAATAAGAGAGTTGTTTCACATATTCCTTGAAACCTTTGACATGTAAATTTGTCTTTAATTTTTCTATATTTACGATGTTTTTCTTTCAATATTTTGCGCAACATTCATATTATATGTATTTGTAACGATTCAAAAACATTTTGCAGAGCTATCCCATGTGTACCAATGTCAGCACAAGCATTGATCTGTCACACTCGATGCTGCATCAAACTTATCTTACAGGGTGGATTGAGTAACAAATCAGTAACGGATTAAGTACTCGCGAGAACCAGGCGCAATATAATTTTGGAGGCCCCGCCCTTCCCTTCTTTTACGAATGATAAAAAAATTTGAGGTGTGGTATTTCAAACGGTGTTTGTAATGTGGTATATAGGAAGTGGGATATGGTAAGTGGTATATGGTAAGTGCTCAGTGGTAAGTGGTAAATGATATATGGTAGATGGTAAGTGGTATACAAAGGATACAAAATGTGGCTTAAAAAACAAATACTTTGATTACATTCGTTTGAATTTTGTAGTTTTCAGCGAATTTTGTCATTAACAGCCGAGTTTCACCTTTAGGCATCTTCATGCATTTTAAATAATGAAAGAACTCGATTTTTTTAACAGGTATTTCAGTAACTGTCAGTTCAAGTTCATTCGTGCACTTGAAATGCCTGAAGATGCCAAAAGATGGAGACAGTTAGTGACAAAAAGATGAAAAGTATAAAATTTAAATTAATCAAGCACTTTCAGTCTACATTCAACATAATTTGATATTTTTCATTTTCTAATAAGGTGCTCTATTTTTTTTTACAGGGCACAAAAAAAAATGGAAAAAAACATGTTCATGAAGACTATAACATAGATGAGTGAATTTATTAGAATGAACTGTCCCATTAGGTAATTGAACACAGTTGTTTTGTTAAGCTTATATTTTTTTTTTCGAAGGTGGACTCCACTGGTACTTTCGTTCGCAACAAGGCAGCAGGAATGCAACTGAAGAGGCAGAAATCAACGTCGAGTTGCCCACACCACTGTGGCCAAGGTGTTAAATTAACATTTTATGAATGAAACTTTCGTTCCAACACTCAATAGATATGTAGTTTTCTTATAGTTGCAAAACTATTTAAATCAGAGGCGGATCAACATACAATTGATTGATTTTATTATTGTGTTGATAGCCAGTAATATTCTAATATTTTTAATTTAATTTGACTTTACAGATGCAAATGTAGAATAATTATAATGCATTGTTATGTGGTAAAAAATATTCAACGTTATTTACTCTTTGCTTGTGTATTTTTTTGATAATTTAACTACAGTTTCGCTTAAAAAGATTCAAAATAAATGAGTTTTGTTTGGAGACAAGTTACCCAAATTCTGACAACATTTTTAATGTATATTTTTGTATCTTTATATTATTTATAATATTCAGTAGTTGCTTACCATTTATTAAGGCCAATGTCTTAATGCATCTCTTATTAAACGTTTAAAATGTTCTTAATTTCGAATCACAGTCCATGGTTCCTGCACTAGTGGGCGAAAAATTGTCTTTAATTGGCGGGATTGTGCTGTTGGTGTATTGTGACAACCGAAATACCGATTGCATTAATGTAAATAGTGCTCTGATTTTTGTATTATGTCATTAAGTCAGCGGTTACGTCAGCAATTCAAACAATTCCAGTCTTCCATTTACCACAAAGTTTATTCTAAATTCAAAAAACAGGATAAAAGTAATTGTCTGTGGGCGATTTGCGTACCTACTATTTTACTGTGTTCACTTTACTTCATTTTCTGTTCTTGTACTTGGAAGTCAAACGGTCATGTATGCGTAATAATTGATTCTTGACTAGCTCTTCAAACCGGTTCTCACAAACAGAATATCGCTGTCAAAGTGACACATAATGAGGATTTTTTAGAAATGGGATCAAATAATGAATTAAAATTTTCCTCATCATTTCAAATATCGTACAAATTACAATTATTATTGAAAACTTTTTAAAACGAATAAAATAAAACATCTGTACTACTTTCATATATTTAATAATGCTCAGGACTAGTATCACCCGCGATCGCGAGCATTATCATCTGATGAATAATAAAAACTTTTAAGCAATTATATGTGTGTGTTCTAAATTGAATGTGGAATAGATAAACTCATAACAGCTCATCTTCTGATGTCGTTTATGAAGCTGGTTGCTATTAAATCGCTCGACGTCTCTTTTTAGACAGACTGAGAATTGAAAGACTGGGATAGGTAAGGATTCGTAGATAGGTGGCCGCGGTTAGAACGCCGTTTTAGGATAGAAGATATGAGAAAAAAAATTTAAACGTCAGAAGCATCAGAAGAGAAGTATCAGTACTGGGATTCAAGCACGCCACCCTTTCACTGAATAGAACGAACGAACAAAAGCGCTTCACATTCGACGACAGGATGGACGGATAAATACAATTTAGTGATTGCAAATTGTAGGTGAAACAAACAGTTTGAAACTGCTTTATCTACATACTATTTGTTATAATTTGAATTTGGAAGATCATAGAACATAACGGTGATAATAATATTATTTTGTATTATTGTTAAGTGTTGCAATTTATGAAAATAGTTTATCATGCTAGGTCTGAGCTATTTGTAAACGGTAATTATTTATCGCGAAGAAAGTAGAATCGTCGAATGGAGATTGAATTACAAATCTAACTGATATAAATTCTTCTTAAAAAGGATTTAAATGCTTAAACCAGACGACATGATATCTATGTCATCTATGAGTAGCTTACTGTCAGGTTAGGTAAGAAAATAAAACATATTGAATAATATTTTATTTAGAGTCGCAGGCTACTATGTAATAGTTAAAATTGTTTATCAATTAATAATCTTGCAAAATAGTCTGATATTAACCAGTTTATTTCTAAGTTTTATACAATATAGCATTTTGAATTGATTCAGTACTTTTGTAGCGTAAAATTCAAGGTAATTTAATTCCGTCATTTCACTTTACAAAGTTATGTTAATCAACTGCAATATAACAAGCAAGCAAACAATTTTATAAATATCACTTGTTTCGACGTATACTTTGTAGACGCATACAATATGAACATTATATCTAACACCCAGTTTGGTGTGTAGTTCTTATTGTATTATAATACCTTTGAGAGGTGAGAAGAAGAATTTTATAACCCAGTGGTAAGATCTTTCGCCATATCAGTTAGTTTATTGATAAATTATAAGGATATCATATACATAGGGTATGTCAATTAATGATATCTTTCCCCAAGATGATTTCAGGTGATTTATATTTCGCGTTAGTAAAACGTCTATGATATCTGGCGCATTGGCAATTTTTGTAATGCCAAGTAACAGGTAACAGTTTCACCTGTCAGTATTCAATCAAGAAGCTTGATGCGCTAAAAATGACATTACACTTAAACTCACATATTTGTTTTATCCCTGCATTTGCGCTGATACCTTTTTAGGAAAAATGCGATGTGTCATATTTCATCAAATGCATGCATTCGATACAAAATTTCTCATTGATCCAACGTCCTTGTAAAAACCTTGCCTATAAATAGTCTGCAACTAACAAGCCCAATTTAAGATTTAATTTCCACTGTCTTGGTAGAATTCCACTGTAATTAGGAACAAAATAGAAAAGCATTTTGCTCTAAGATCTTAGTTTTCGATTGGACTGAGTAATATAATGTACACCATGAAGTTTTGTTACTTAAACATTTGTATGCGTTTGTTCTTTCCATACAAAATCACTGCCATTGAAATATATTGCGTGATTGTTCGTTATAAGTTTTGCCTTATCCTACAGTTTTTGCTCAACTTTTTGTCAACAATTAATAGGTGACCGATCTTCTGTATTGTCTTTACCGCATTATTAAAAGTTTTCGCGAATTGCCCATTGATCCCGTATGCCCCCTGCCCATTGCCTAAGTCTCAAGCCTCCATCTACAGATCGGCCTTGCCAAGGCGGTCCGCCCTCCGATATGGTCATTCGAGATTCTTACACACCTTTAAGAGAGCGATCAACAATCTCGCCTCTGATGGCGTCGCGACTCGCCTCAGCTCACCCGTTAGTTAGCTCGGCTCTTTTTTAAGGGAAACTTTGCGATAACCGGTACTTACGTTACACTTACTTATTCATCATAAAATTACTATACATACAAGATCACACAATTCGAAATTCGCCACGAGGTATTTTCCCCAATTATATATTTTTTAATGTTACACTAGATCAGGGCTTCACAAACTTTTTCGACAAGGGGCCAATTTTTATCAAAAATATTTGGCGGGCCACCTTTCAAAAAAAATATTTCGCTGTCAAACTTATATTTTTTACTAAATATGCGTTAGTATTACTCTTATTGTCGGTCCCTGTGGTCTAGTGGCAAGAGATTTGTCCTAGCGGTCAGGGGGCCCGGGCTCAATTCCCGGCAAGGTCAGATTTTTTCAATTGAAAAAAAAGAGATCTTGGGCTGGGTGTATGTTATTTATCGTTGATTTTGTGCACAACTGATACATTATTTATCATCGAGTTAATCTCGTATGACTTTCACAATTAAGAATATTTGGCGCATTGGCGTAAGCTGTAATCCCAAATATTTTTTTTTGAATGACCTTAAAACCTTTTTTTATACGGAAAAATATATTTTTTAAGCTGATTTAAACATTTTGGCGTCAATTAGATACCTACACATATGTACATTCAGCCAGTTCTCAAATTTCGACGAGACGTTCTAACGACGGAGCATAAATAAGTAAAAAAGAGTTGTCAAATATTTTATACCTCACATGTCAAATTGAACTTTACATACGTTCATACTTACTTATTTTTTATTTATTAGAAATTCCACATGCGTCCAAGGTGATGGAACGGAACCTGTTGTAACAGTCAATGTAACATACAATATTGTTTATTTAAGTTAAAGCTAATAAAATGAAAACAGTTTTTCTGTGCGACATATGTTGCTACTTTTTTGGAATCAAAATTGTCTAAATATGAAAGTTTCCGCGGTCCGGCAAAAATTTCTTGCGGACTGCAGGTTGAGGAACACTGGTATATAGGGTTAAGAAACATGCATGCCCTTTTTGACACGATGAACATGACTGTTCGAAAGCATTTTTTACAATGATTTAATAAAGGTTATCTCATGTACTAGACAATATTGGTTATTGATTTTGTTTGTTGAAATAAGTGTTAAATCTTTATTATAATAATTGAATCTCAAATTAATGACTCGAATGGTACGGTTGGAAAATATTAACATAGAAATGTCAGTATTTATTTTATGAATACTATAAAATAGCAACAAGAATTTGCTTTTGCAAATTTTATAGTTATGTTGGTAGTATGTACAGCATTGATGGGCTGTTGCTTGATAGTCTATTCAGCCGAGCAGGCGCTTAAACGTGAAAGTAATTGAAATTGTCTATGGATGGAATGTTTCTAGGTGAAATTAATCGCGATCAGAGGCGTGACGAGGGTATTTCAAGGAATAAAAAAAGTTATCTTTCTTGTCTCATAGAAGGCCATAACTGAAAATAGTACCATAAACAAAGCTCACCGCTTGAGAGTTTTTGTACAAGATACAGATACGTGTATTTTCCGTTGTTTAGATAATGTATGATAACAAACGCTGGGCCTGTAGTCGAGTGGTCCTCGGTGTTGGCTTCTAGTTGCTGACATATTTGAATCCCAGTACGGTCAGTTTCATGAACTGATTTTCGCAACAATTTATTTGTCTCTTCCTAATCCTGTTTCACTTTATCTCTCTGGCAAAAATCAAGTGACTACAAACAACTCTCGTCGAACGACCTTTAATTATGTAAGCTTTGTAATGATTTAAATAGGTATGTAAGTTAAGTGTCTTATTTTTTTACCATGTCTGCTCCCAACTTGGAGCATACAGACTCCTCTCGGAGCTTATCTCAACATGTTTTTTTCTACGAGGACTCCTTGTTACTCAGTTTATCAGCCTCTATTTATCGAAGAGAGTAGGGATTGAAAAGACACGAAGACTAGGAAATGACTAGTGGTTAGCTAATAACTCTCGCTTTTAGTTCCGCTTTTTAGGGATCGGAAGGGTTGGAAGGGATTTTTAGCAACACTAACCTATTGCCTTCAAACAGAATTGATTTACTGACTGAAAAAATCTACTCGTAACGGAAATCGACCCCCGGGTAGTCCGTCACGGAAGCCAACGACGTTGACCACTGCATCATGAACCGGGCCTAAGACTAGTGTCCTTCCTATACAGATGTCAAATGTTTGTCAATTTTCTTCAGAGATCGGTGTTCGTATTTTGTATTTGCTGAAGCAATTATAGATGCAACATTTGAAATCAAAACAAACTGTGTTGTTGTTATTCTGGAAATTAAATATATTCCATATATGCATATACGAGAACGTGCTAACGCGTTTAAAGCAAATTGCGTAAGAGAGGCGGCGAGAAAACTCAATTTACGACGGAGGCATTATTTGAAATCTTGCCCGATGTCGATGATAACATCTGAATGGGTATTTTATCAGGTGCTACCATGTGTATCTTATTACAAAAATAGTGTATTTTTTGTATCATTCTATTTTTTGCATATGACGTGCATTAAATCAGTTTCGTTCTCGTCTGTTGCAAATGCCGAGCTCCAACTTGGCAGAATACGAATGCTTATTAAAACATTTGAAGGAGTGTGGACGCACTTTTGGTTCAAACAGTAGAATGAATTAAATTCAATATAAAATTAGAGATAACTTCGATTATTCCACATATTGTGTTAACTAATTGTGGCATGTGATTTGCCTCTTTCAAATGCATCTTCGGACTTACTATCGCAAAGTGTAATCTTATATATAAAACCGAAACGGTGTATGTATGTATGTCTGTGGGTCTGTAATTCTTTGGGAATGATATAACATTAAATAATTATTGGTCGCTTAGTCCGAGCGAAGCCGGGTAGCAATACAAGAAATACCGAAACAGCGTATGTATGTATGTATGTCTGTGGGTCTGTAATTCTTTGGGAATGATATAACATTAAATAATTATTGGTCGCTTAGTCAGAGCGAAGCCGGGTAGCAATACTAGTTAGTAATAAAGCAAGATTATGTTGAATTTCATTGAGTATAGATTTATTAACTCCTTTAAAGGTTAAAATGCTGATACATTTTTTTAAATTTTTGTAACGCCATTCCACTATTAGCTATCACTACTAACTATTGAGCACCTTAAAAGTGGCAAATGCTTATTTAAAATGTTTTGTGTTTGTGAATAAATGGAGTTTTTTTATTTATTATATATACAAACATGCGCTGGTATTGTAGCCGAGTGGTTAACGCTATTCATTCCATTTGGTTACAGTGTACAAATGTTTGATTCCTAGTATTGATAAATTTAATAAATTGATTTTCAACCCAATCACTCACTTATAAAAAATGATTATAAGTAGACTTATAAGCCCGATTCTTATACTCTACGAAAAATCGAGTCGAGAAGACAGAATAAAAACTATCCAGTACAGCTCAAGTAAAAAAATCTTTTGATGAGATGCTAGGTGAGTTAAGGTTGTAAATTTATCACTTCAACGTTGAAAACATAGGACCAATATAAGCAGTACTTTCTATCATATCTTTAATGTATATTATATATCCTAGTACTTAAAACTTTTGATGATTTCAGCGAGCGCAAATAATTGCGAAAGTCATCTTGTGCAGACAACATAAAATAACCATAAAATAATCCAATTATTATTCATAAACCAACCAACCTGTTTCATCTGTCTTTGAGACGCTACTTGGTGGTAAAACATTTAAAAACTGATTAATTGTGAACAAAGCCATAACCCGTTTCAATTTTATGGGGAAACAGTGGCAGCCCGGGTGATAAACGAGGTGCTACTGAATCTGTGGATCGCTTATGGGTGGATGATTAACATTGCTCGAGACCTGAACAACCAGCCCATCGTACGGCAATTTTGAAACGATCGTTTTTATTTAGACTACGCACAATATAAGATTAATTACTCCTCGCGTTTATACCTTTATTCGATTTAATATGAAATGGGAAACATTTCTATTAAAATTATACTTTTGAAAATGACTAAAATCGTCGGATAGCATAGCTTTGTTTGATACAACAGTTCAAGTCCACTCGTCCAATTAAAATGCCTGAAGATGCCGAAAGGTGAAATCCGGGTCGTTAGAGACAAAGCTTACAGTGAAGTACAAAACTCAAGTGATTGAAATGTGATATTGTTGAAATTGATAAGATGACATTGATATTCCATCAAGCACCTTCAGTCAAAATTCCCAATGATACGACGGTATTTTAATACTATGTCCACTCTGAATGCGGAGCACATAGACGACGTTTGTTATACGAGAACTGAATGTTTTCCACTTACTCAATCTCCTTTTTTTCGAAGAAGGATATAAGGAAGGACAGAATAAGTATAGATATACCATTTACAACATGACCGTTAACCATCGCGAGTGTGGTGTGCAATAATATGTTTATTTAGTTACAAATTTTAATATGCAAGTTATAAATGAAGAAAAATATTTGAGTACATATATTTTTACTAAAACAGTACAAGATAAATGGCTTTTGAAGATATCTACTCTATGGGGCCAATTTTAGTTCTGAATTCTGCGGCGGTGAAGTAATGATGGTACATCAATAGACAAATTGAGCTTAGTGAGCTTATTGCTTTCTCAAAGACCTTTTTTAAAAATCGAATAGGTTGGAACAAATTGAAAAATATTGACGGCTTTGAAAAGATATTGAAGAAACAATTAAAATATCAATATTATATAATAGTGCACGTACTGATATCGTTATCGAAATTGCGAAATTGACCCCTTGGCTAGAGACCCGACAGGTTAAAACCTTTCACTATTTATTCACAATTTATGTCAGTCATTATAAACTGAGAAGTGTTATAATTATTCATGGGAATAAAGTGGTAGTTTTTTAGGCCATAAATAATTAAAAATGACAGAATCGAATACAAATTAAGGTATTAGGATGTCGTAAATCAATCTACCGGAGAAAGATATCAATTAATCGGCAGGTGTCGGCAATTACGAGCAATGAATACTAGCGGATCAAACTGTGATACTAATTATACGTATTAAAATGTTGTACGAATTTGAATATGAATGGATGTTTTCCTAATCTGGCATGCTATTTTTGAGTCATAGTTTATGTCTAGTTTAGTAAAATGAATGGGCTACCTCATGAAATAGATTCGCAATTCAAAAATATTTGGAAACAGTCATATAAGATATGATGATATCCATTTTAAATTCTCCAAGTTCGAGATTTTCTCCCTAAATAGATGGCCCACTACAAAATCTAATCAATTTATTAAGCTAATCAATGCTTAACCCCTTTAATACCAGAACATTTTAGAAAGTGCCCGCGACAAATGCCAATGCATTTTTTCGCAAAAAAACAACTGTTGTCTCATATTATTAATCTCAGCTAATATAAACTTATCAGAGAATACTAAGACATTTTTGTTTCTTATTTCAAATAATATTCATTTAGTTCAGAACTGTTTTCGCTCATTGCGAACATTTTCTAAATGATGAAATGAGCGAAACTAGTCCTGCTGCGAAACTGTACAAACAATGTATTATCATTTTCTAATACAATGCCATTCCACCAAGTTTTGACATCTTATCAGTGTTATGTTTCTTTAATGATGATTTAATGATGTAAAGTCAACCCTCCTACAGCACCGAGATGGGGACTGATGATAAATATTCTTAGGATGCCCATATTTTCGTATAATATAACATAAGTATTTACGGAACATATAATTTGCCTGAAGACTGCAACACCACCTTAAAACAAACCCTTTATAGCAGAGGGTGCTGTAGGAGGGTTGACTGTATAGTATAAAAAGTACATGCTTTATATAGGTTGTAAAAGTATATACCTAAATGAAAAAAAGGTATATCATTACATATTATATGAAATGACTTTTAGTATTTTTGGAACATTTTGACAGTGTTAACATATCGGTTTCTGATATTTAATGCTTCATATTACACAATTGGAGGGTTGCAAACATTACAGAATAGTACTACATGTTCGAAAGTTATGATCCGGGTTTCCACTATACCCGTAGTGCTTGCATTCACGCATTCATAATTTAAAATAATCAGTATGATAAACTCCTGGAACAGTATTATTGCAGTACTACGTACACCAAAACAATATAATAAATATTATTAATTCAGTGAAAGATGTTTCAATGCATTTCGCAACGTGTTGCTCAAAGTTTTCGCTGCAGATACCGGACAACGCGGTCATAAATCACAGTGATCCATAACCTAGGTTGTGGTATAAGTTTTTAGATGTTATGACAATCATTATTGAAAAATATGTCAGAGTTGGAGCGCCCTCTGGCACTTTTACATTATCATCAAGAATATAACTTCAGCAAACGTGAATCAGATTTAAAAGGTGTTAATGATATATTTTTTACGATACTGTTTTGCAAAGATCATAACTGTAAATGCATTCAATGTGTTTCAGTCACATAAGATTGACTCAATGAGATTAATTTGAGGAAATAGTACATCCCATGTCCAAGATCTCATATTTAAATTGAAATTATCTAAATTTGATATTGAACTTGGCTGGACTATATCCCAGAGCAATCCTATTCCTAGGTTGAAGATCCATACTACTTGGCCACAAATGCATACATTTTTTTCAATTAAAAATCGACCAATAAATCTTATCTTTTCTTTTCTTAAAACGGAACATTGCGAGAACGATCAAACAACTACTCGGCATGTTCTAGTGACAATCTATTAGCAACGTAATAAACTTTATTTGAAGCCTTTGAGTAGTTTGGGATGTTTTATTTTTTCGTGGATTTAGACTGAAAGTGCTTGATGGCATTTCAATATTTTGAATTTGGCATATTTACATAAGTGAGTCGTTCAAGTTCACTCGCGTCCGTTCGAATCAATTCTTGCACTAGAAATGCCCGAAGGTCCCGAAAGGTGAAATCCGGGTCGTTGACGACAAAACTCATGGAAAAGTACAGCATTCAAAAGATTCAAAAAAAATATTGCTTTTCATGTGACAGGTTTTCCACCCGTCACATGAAAAGCAATATTTTTAGAAATGATTGGAATGGCACTATATTTTGAGAAATGATTTTTTTTTTGTATCTTTACTTTATACTCCACGCATGTTAAGATAAGGACCAGTGTCACTTATTTCAACAGTAAATGCTCACAATGAGCACAGATAAATTGTGATTTGTTATTAATTCTTCTGCACCGTACTAAAACGGAAATGGTATGGTAAGCCTCATAAGTAAGCGTTGATACAATCCAGCTGTTGTCAAAAAAACTTCCGTTTGCATCGAAAAGAAGCGTTCATAATATTATGATCCATGTAAGACGAAAAGATTGACGACCGCGTGATTTGTTGCGGCCGCGACAGTAAACCCCGTGCGTTATGGCAGTGTGGAGCGATAAAGTTGGAGGTTGCGCGTTCCTCACGAGATGGCGTGGGCGTTTCGGTCGGGCGACGCAACTTAGCATGTGATATCGCCTCGATAATTCACCGATATGACGATACCCGGTTCGACGGGCCGACCCATATCGCGCAACTTGTCACCACTGTACGGAATGCAAGTGAACATTGGCGCAACTGCGGTCCGGATGAACTTCACGAAGGAAGAGGAACCAGAAAATATGTAATTATATAAGTTCATTATTGTCAATTGAAAATGCTCATACACAAGAAATATTAATTTGGTTATGATTGTAATAAAATAATCTACTTCGAATTGCGACTTCAAGTCATAAAATGTTTCCTCTGTGAATCGACAAATAATCCAATCGATATGTTGTCATGTTTTGAACATATTTATAAGAAAAATCGAACTCATTTACTTTGATTCCAAATTCAAATGATTGACAATTCTTATTGAAAAAATGTGACAGCCGCTAAAATTTTCTTCCAGCTTATATGAAACCCATCACGTAAACATACAACTTAGTTTCTTCCACGTATCGTGTGAAAAATAGTGACAAATCAGACCTGACCACTATTTGATACATAATACGTGGAATAAACTAATCTTTTTTAAATTTCACAAGGTTACCGCCGAATCCATCGAAAGTATGACATTGTATTTTTTTACATTTGTTTGTCAAAAAATGGTATTTTTTTTTTAGCCCATACTTCTGATGATTTGTGTGCAATTTGCGAAAACTCATATTCTCACTTTCTATCATAACCCCATTATTGTATACGAACCCGTTGTAATAATTTGAATAATGATTTACATACGTAATGATGACCGCCGCTCAGTTTGGATGAAAATTTGAATTAGATATGTATCCAAAGTTATGGATGTCTTTGGAGCACCACTCACACAACTGATGTTATACCCTGGAGACGAGGTGTAAAGAAACCAAAAAGCTAAATTCATCCATCTTTCCTTGTTCTTATACATTTACTAGTGTTCGAACCCGGCTTCGCTCGGACCAGTTTGGGGTTATGTTCACCTCGGCGCGTAAATTCAGACGGGCCAAGTTGAAACAACTTTTTTCAAAATTCAAAAGTCTAGGACAATGAAAACGGAATTAAAATGAACATTTCAGACTAGCATTGACATTTCACAGCCCCTTTCATATATTGACAGCCCCATTCTCGCCCATTAAAATGTCCAAATTCAAGGAAAAAATCTAATTTGCTGTCGAAGAAATGTCAAATAATACCTTCACGTAAATAAAAACATTATTATATTAATAAAAGCCGGGAAAAGTTCAGTAGAAGACTAATTTATTACATTTTGACTAAATGTCTTCGCCGATAAAAAAATCAAACATATTTTCTTTCATATTCGTTTTTATGGCAACTTAATGACCAACAATGCAAAAGGGAATTACAGACCCACAGACATACATACGCCGTTTCGGTTTTATATATGTACTACTCGATACTCGAGTAATTGGAGTCTCTACACACACATTGATAACGAAACAAATTTACCGTCGAAACTTTCGCGAGCGAAATCAATTCGTTTGTTTGAACTTGCAACAACAAAGCAAAAGGGAATTACAGACATACATCCCCCGTTTCGGTTTCATATATAAGATATGTCAAAGTATTCTAAGTGAAGATCTGTTGACATGCTCGATTCAGAGAGCAAACGGAAAATATTGGGAGCGGACTTGGCCATTAAAAGTACATCTATTATTTAATTAAATTTAAAGAAGACGTTACATTTATTTTATGAAAACATTTCAGAATTAAATGAACGTTTTATTGGTGCAGTTTTAGCGCCAATGCAGCTCATATATTATTTTTAATCTGGTTGTGTTTTCAGGTAGACGGTCGACGATTGGTGTATTGCTTACATCGGTATACTATTGGTAGTACATAATTGGAGGCGCAGGAATTGATAGCGCTGTTGACATAAACATTATAATATCTGCTTTCGCATTATATTATAATATATTGTATACTAATTGCAAAGCCCACGTATTGGTCTTTATGCCATTAATTAATTTACAACATAACCTCACTTTAGCAGACATTTTATTAAACTTATAAACTTGCAAGAGAAGATCTTCTAAATCTATTGTCTTTATTAGCAAGATCTGGCGGAGGAATCAATTAGATAATTGATACGGTTGCTATAAATGACAATAACATTGCATCATTTACAAAGACATTATTAAATTCATTAGCTGCTTAATTGATGTGGGAGATTTTAACTTTTAAAAAGCCGAGAGATGACATCAAATAATAAACTACAATAGATAATGGAATGAATTAACTATATCAATAACATTTGTAAATTAATCTAAAATGTATGTATCTTCAATTGAATTTCGTTATGTTTTACTACAGTTAATTGCAGAAACAAATTATATAGACGTATGATAAGACTCTCATTTAATAATGGAGATTAATTAAAGTTTTCTCAATGTTTAAGTATGGGAAATCTTTCGAATTTTACTTAGCATGCTACGATTTAGAAATAGGTTTCATAGCCGAGTTTCCGTGGTTCAAATGTTTGAACCCTTCAAAAAAATCTTTATAACATGATTTTTCATTCGACTTCGCCATATAATTGAATTAATAATCGATAGTCGGTCCTTGTGGTCTAGTGGCAAGAGATTTGTCCTAGCGATCAGGGGGCCCGGGTTCAATTCCCGGCAAGGTCAGATTTCTTCAATTGAAAAATAAAAGATCTTGGGCTGGGTGTATGTTATTTATCGTTGATTTTGTGCACAACTGATAGATTATTTATCATCGAGTTAATCTCGTATGACTTTCACAATTTAGAATATTTGGCGCATTGGCGTAAGCTGTAATGCCAAATGTTTTTTTTCTTTTAAAATTATAAAAAAATATAGTAGCTTTCTTTCCCCGCACTTCCATTCGGTATCTGAAAAGAGATGTTAGAACAGTGATGTACGACCGATTCGGGTGAAGATCCAAATAATCAATTCTCAGATAGTCAGAGGGTCGCATGGGTAAAAGTGATTAAATTATCGAAGTTTCTAGTGATTACCCAGTCCTCTTTTTAAGCGATTTAGATTTAACGCAATTTTGAGTGCACCGTTCTTTTTTTTACGCGATTTACTCGTTTTAACGCAATTTGTTTTGAAAGAAGAAATGGCGAACGTTTATATTGGATTCAATCTGTGGCAGCAGTGACACAATTGAATTGAATACAACTGTGCATGTGTACATGTGAATCTGTTTATCATTGTATGTCAATAAATAAATACAATTTTACATGTGATAACAATTTTTTTCGAAATAATTTGAAGACAATTTTTGTTTTTTCATAAATTTTTGATATAAATTTAATGTGGAGTACTAAACAGAAATGTCTTTGCGGGCCGCAGGTTGTGCATCTCTGTGTTGGACAAATAACTCATTTGACAACTTTTGTTCAAAAATATTATTTTGAAATATGTACTCAATTAAGTGTCCACATTCCTCGCATTGGGTTTGATCCCGTGTTTTTATTTATCATAATAAGATTATCCAAATAATTATCTTGTGAATTGATTATGCGACCAGATTCCTTACATTTGATGACTGTAAAATTCGTAATAAAATTGCCATTAAAATAACACCCATGGTAATAAATAATCGAGAGACCCCGTTGCATTTCAATTAAGTCGTCAGGGATAAAAGATAATGCAACAATTAACGATCAATTTGAGGACCCTAAGTTTGACAGCATCACGCAGCGTTACAATATACCTAATCGATTTTTTGTGTATTAATTATTAACCCCTTTGTGTCCATATTAGAATTTTAATGAAATTCGTATTTTAAAATAAGCCCAGTTGTATTTAGAACAGCAAAAATTTCGATTCCAAAAACAAAACACTGAAAGTATTAAACAAATGAATGTTTCAAAAACAATATGACTAACATAACATAGTAAATCATTTTGTTAATTCAACGGCTTGCAGAATAGCTTGGCTTTACGCGATATTAAACGATGAATATTCTTGACATAGGACATGGGCAATAATTATTATTGTGTACGCCATTTTCTCGTTTCACACGAACGAAACACGTTTTATTGCAGTTCAAAGGGTTTTAAAAATATATATTGATAATATTAGTTAGTATACGTTTCAAAGCCGTATAGATTCCGAATATAATATTTCAACATTTTGTTGCGAATCAATTGTACTACGCTGTTTAAGTAAAATACGCACGGAAAATGATATCGACGCGGATAATAGTAGTTTTCAATCTGCGTCATTTGAGAAAATCAATTGTTATCTTATATTAGTGCTATAGAGAATCTTTGAAATAAGTAAACAACAACTGAATATAAACATATCCTAAAACGATTTCTATTAAACTTTCCGAGTATGCATAGTTTTTATGTTGATAAGAACAGCAAAGTAGTATTTACAGTGTTTACACCAATCAAATATAATAAATGATTATGTTACACCGAATCTGTGAAATTGGTTGTCGTCTATGGAATGTCTTGCAATGAGAAAAATTTTTACACATGTCAAAATAATTTGATTGATATAATGTTTTATTATCATATAAGAGGTTTAAATTTTCATAAATTAAGCATTTTAACATAATGCGCTATTTCGCAAATTTCATATCACAAATATGTACACAGTATATACTTAAAAGGGTAATATGACGTATAGTGCATCAAATAAAACACTTTAAGAATCTTCAGAGTTGTCAGTCATAAAAATAAAATACATAACTTAAACTAAAACGTTTTCTAGATAGTTCCGTTCTTATCTTGTCAGTGAGAGGGTCAACAAGTTGATCCCGCGTAGGGAGGTCCGCGGGCCGCCCACAGCCATTTCGGCTTTGCCTTTATTTAGACATATTTCACAGGATCTTAGGCGGGGGCGGGCGCCGCGTGGGCGGAACGCGATCGCCAATACAATATAACATTATCAAAATCGCTTTTTATTATATCAATTGGCGTGTCGTAATAACCAGTGAACCAGGCATCGCGCCAGAGTTGACAAGAAAATTCTTAACTAGGGATGTCAAATAAGTGAGTATATATATAATTTATATACTTAATGAGTTGAAAGAAATATGTATGTACCATCATTTTCAATTGCTATTTTAATTCTCAGCGTTTGGTAATTAAAAATCATTTGAAAGATTTTCATAAAATGCAGATTTTTACTAATAATTATAATAAATTTAAAATAATAAAAACATGGCATTACAGCTAATGCCAACGCGCCAAATATTTTTAATTGTGAAAGTCACACATAATGAATCAGTCGAGAACAACTCAACGAAAAATTACATACACACACCCATGTCCAAGATATCTTTTTTAATTGAAAATATCTGACCTTGCCGGGACTAGCACCCGGGCCCACCTGATCGCTAGGGAAAAGCTCTTGCCACTAGATCACAAGGGCTGGCGTATTTTTAGATGACAATAATAAAAATTAGATGTCCTGAAAAGTCGATAATTTTGACAAATAAAAAAACCTTTCAATAGAATCAATACATTTTCCCACTTGTATTGGGACCCGAGTTTCGCCTTCAGGATTTAAACACACGGTTGAATGAAAACTGACAGCTACCAAAGTAAAAGAATTAAATTGTGAAACTTAATCGATTTCTGTAGTATATTATAATAAGGGTGACATCAAGGGTAGTCAATTGAAAATGCTCGCGTTGGATGAAATCAGTCCTGATCTTAACTAAATTTGGGAAAGTTGTACAAAAAAATGATGTATTATTTATTTCAATACAATGCCTTTTCACCAAGGCTTGAAAGATAGCAGCTTTAAATTGAACAATAACATAGGCTTTTTTTATTTTTTATGAAATATAATATTATCACGTATTTTTTTTTATGTAAGTTATTTTCTTCTGATTAGATCTGAAGTTTTTAGCCAATCCTAAGTGTTTGTTTCATTCGGTGTCATAGTTTCCAGTCACAAAATGGACGCTTTCAATGTTTCTAAAATGGATAGAAGTGACGTTTATATTTTCCCCGCCAATCTAATGTTCGATTCTTAAATCGGGGCGCGGAGATAGTGATGCGCCAATTACTAGTACTTTCCTATTCGATCCTACCATCTTTGATAAGCTTAGTACTGCGACTAACTTAAATTCATGACAGTTACGCTAAACTACTCTTGTGATTGCTTCACATTAGGCGCCAAGCGGAGATTATTGTATATTATTTTTGATATATCATTGAATATTTAATATTCGTCTGATGTTTACAGAATAATATTATATATAGTTGACATTCTTGATTACATCGACGATCAAACAAAATTTAAATGTTATAGAACATTCTATTTTGAAGTCACTTCCTCGCTTTCTTGGTCGTAAAGCACTGCATACACAATATTGAATATTTTTCTACTTTATTGTACTTACGTAGGAAGTATTAAACTCGGTAAAAGTAATCGATTTATCTTCGAACGTGCATTTTATGATACTGTTACATATATTTTCTATGTAATTGTCTCATTCGATATTGTAAATCAAGCGGACAATTCCCCATTCAACAATATGAACACATTTAAACACAATAATAAGAAGACGAAACCGCATACAATCATGATGCACGTGAACAGCAGACGTCAAAAACTATTGGGCTCCGAAAGAAAATGTATTTTAATGTTTTCTTTAAGATTCAGAATAATTCAGCGTCTATTATATAACACATTCACTGTATTGGAGTTTTTAAATTCACATATATATTAATCTCTGATAAAATCGTTATTTCCGATAGGCAGAGCCTTAGGAATATTTTTTTAAATGGACGGACGATGGCATATAACAATTTATACCTGTTTTTTCTGTTATATCTATTGATGTAACAACTCTTAATAAACTGTAGTCTTAAAAACGAGATGTTCCTTTATATTGTTTTTAAAGATATAAGATCAAAATGCTAACAAATATTTTTTTTCCTAGCCTAGGATCTGACGTAATTCTTTTTATAAAAAAGGACGATAGGACGTTAGATAGATTCAATCCACCCTTCTCTGATGACTTTCTTTATATAACCAACCAGGGCTATATACTGCGCAATGGGAGCGGAAGTTGTTGGATATGAGAGTAATTAGTAAACTCCTCGTCGTGTTCTAATTCCACGGTTCTATCCCTACTCTTTTTAGAACAGGTAGGGGTTTAAAAACTGATTTACAAGCAGTTCTCGCATAACAACTTCTGTTGATAAAAATAATAAAACATTTTTAGTACTTATTCCCAGGGCTGTGGAGTCGGAGTTTTTTGGCCGGAGTCGGAGTCGTCGCGGCATTTTGGCCGGAGCCTTACTCGGAGTCGGAAATTTTGAAAAGTTTTAACTTTTTATTTTTGCATTTAATATGTCAAATTTGACTTTTGGCCGCATTGATAGGGTTGATATTTAATTGAATACGCATAAATAGGAAACTTAGGGGAAAAAAGTGACGATATTAACCTTTTTTTAGTCGGAGTCGGAGTCGTATTTTTGATCAATGTCGGAGTCGGACTTTTTTAGACCGACTCCACAGCCCTGCTTATTCCACATACAATTTTTGGATCAGGACCGGTTTCGCTCATGGCGAGCATTATCATCAGTTGACAATGCTTTTACTTTATGTTAGTTAGTTTTATATAATAATTATATTATCTAAGTGTAAAGTTGTAGCTATTAAAAACACGTATTATAAACAATATTTAAAAAAATGTAATTTTTTTAAATATTGTTTATTGCCAAATGAAATTTAAGCGATATAAGTATTTTTGAGGAAACGTCACATTCAATAATTTTGACAGGTGATATACTGATAATTTATAGTTTTTAGCACCAACAGATATTTTGATAACTGAAAAAGTATTTCATATACTGTTACTATGGGACTTAATTTGGAATCATGCGTTATATCATTCAATTAAGCAACAATAAATTCTGGAAAAAATTTCCTGCATTGAAGATATCTTAAATTGATAGTAAACACTTTTACAGATAATGTACATATGTATTAGAAAAAATATTTGAATAAAGAATGGGTCAAGGAACGTGCAATTCTAACACCTCTAAATGTCAATGTTGACGTACTACATTACTATATAATTAAAGAAATGATTCATGCTCAATCTCGCCATTTTTAATCATGCATTGTGATAAGATTTGCGGCTCTTAGTCGAAAGTTTATTGCCACCTGCCGTCGTAGATAAATTTAATAGTGAATAAAAAAGAATTGTCTCGTGTTCTATTCTGTCGCCATGCTTCGGAGTAACAAACAACTGGGCAAAGATTTACAAACATTAATCGGACATTTACAAGTAAGATGTCCGCGCAGCTTTATCTTCCCAGTTACTCACCGAAGCAACTTTAATAATAAATTCAGCCGATCTGAGACACTCGTCTAATATGGTATCATCCAAGCGTTCTCAAAATATTATATTTTTTTGTGAAATCGTGGTAAATTTACTGACGATACTTTTTGCTACTTGTACAAGTAATCCACCTAAAGAGTATTTGTATATTTAATATAACGTCGTTTCTATCGAGAAATTGTAAATCTGCAAAATCTATTTTTTTTCAGGAAACGATAAAAACAATATTGAAAAACGCACAATTAATATATTTGACTTAAACCATATTTTTTAACGGGAGTGTTATTTAACAATGTGCGAAATCGTCATTTTGCAGTGTTACTAACACATTGGCAGGGAAATATGGGATACGCGTCGTTTCTCTATGTGCTTTGAATTCCTCCGTAGCCAATGTGTCAAGACAAAAAGATGTAAATGCATGTTTTTGTAGACATACAATTTTTAAATTGAAACGATGATTTACAAAAATATAGAGAACAAACTAATATCAAAGTAAGCCACGTAAATATGGATTATAAAAATGGGAAAACATTATACATAATTATACACAAAAAAACCTTACCCCAAACCTTGCATAAATCACCTCCCAGACATGTATAGCGCGGTCACTATCTAGACGCCATAATCGGATTGATTTAATAACATTTTTGCATAATCCATTACCAAAAAAGGCAGCTTTGGAAGTGTACTATAAAAGCCAATTATTGGCGGAAAAACATTATATTTAGATAAATAAAATACGATTTTACTGATTACTTCCACAATTTTATCAACTGATCAGAACACGCTTTGCTCGTTGCAAATATTTTCAAATGATAAGTCGCATTCAAAATGGCGGTAATGAGAATATTCTTCTGTTAACATTTTGAGTAACCGTCGGGTTTGTGTAATAGCTTTTACCTACGAGGAAAGGAAAGCAACCGAGCGATCCGTATCACTTTACATTACCTTGATAGATTTTTTTATTGAGAAACTCACAATAAATTTATGACTGCCTTTGGATGCCTTTTATTCCTTCATTTCTTCGCCCGAGAGCTTTTTTAAATGCAAAATTTCATTTTTATGTTTATTTTTACGATTGTATACGTCGCGTGTGGGCAGGTAATTGTTATTTTCTTCATAAATAAACTGTGTGATATGACTTGATTTGTCTCTTTTTTTCTTTTAAATAATGCACTGTCAAAAAGGTTATCGTAGGTAAATATTTCGGAACCGAAAACAAACTTCGAAAAAGGAACAACACAATAAAATGGTATTGTTTTTATGGATAATTAATAAGCGGGTAGATATCATTCAGTAATTAATTTTCAAACTGCTTTCTAGTTCCGTTTTTGGGCTTTTACTTTGGTAATGATAATTCATACTTAATTGATTTTTTGATGTATTAGTTTGCATTGCTAAGAGGTCTTCAACATTTTATTTATAGTCTATTTTTCTTGTAATTTGCTTCAATTTATTTGCTTAGTTGTTTTACCAATTGTTTGTCATACCTTGTTTTTCTTACTTAACTTTTGTATAAATATCACTGTTTTATTGTATTCCTTATCAGTTGATAATGCTCGCCATGAGCGCAACCGGTCCTGATCAAATAAATTTTATGTGGAAAAAGTACTAAAAATGTATTATTATTTTTTATTATAATGCCTTTCCACCAAGTATTTATTGACAGTGAACACCTTAAAAGTAATATGTCTTCTTGAAATCCTACAACTCCAATGTCTAGTCTAGCTCGACATCGTATGGGTAACGCGCAACTCCTATTTCGAATCCTGCTCGACATTATAAGAACTTGGTTAGAAGACTATTTTTTACTAATTATCCATATTTCAAAAACCCTATTTATTGGATTGTGTGCCTTAGTTTAAATTTGTAACATGTCATGTCTTGGTATTTCGTTTCACCATGCTAATAAATACGCAAATCCTGTGATATTTATCGTTTTCTCAAGTCTATTGAGGAGTTGTGGGAAAGAAAAAAAAATATTGAGGAGTGCAAGGGTAAAATGTTCTTAACGAGAATAAGTTGTAATTTGCTAACTCAATCTATCATTTCAGAAAGTGATAATATTCAGCTAGTTGTTTCGCTTTTTACAAAATCAGGGTGGCACTGATTTAAGCATCGTGCAAATGAATTATCTATGAATACAAATTCATTAGACAATATGGGAAAGATTAAATTCGAAGACTTCATCTTATAAAATTTACTTTTACTGCGCTTATCATGACAGAATGGTTGTCTATGGTTCTGTTACTTTATTAAAAATCTATTAAGATGATCTTAATGACGTTTATATTAACAGTGTCCTCCTAAAAAATGTCAATGGCTTTATACAAAGATAGCGATCTAAATGTGAGATCCGAAATTAAGAGGTCAATTCAAGATGTGTGAAGTTTAGGCACAAACATAAAAAGGATAGTCCTTTTTTATGTTAATTTTACATTATTGCCATCAAGGGTCGGGGACATTATTGCGGCAAGGATCGGGACATTATTGACACATTGAATTCGGGTTTGGAAATGAACCCATAAAAAGTCACCGGGAACGTTGAATTAAATGTATTTTATTGCTAAAACATTGATTTTATGGAGACCCGTGGCTTGATGTATGTTACAAGAAAAAAAATAAAAAAAATAAGCGACATCTCCTTGCTAAATGGAGTATTTTAACGATGTGTATTTTACTTCCCGGAATTCTAGTATAGCATTTATTAGATACACAAACACTAACGGAAAATTTCTGATATTATTTGAGATTCGAATGTAGAATCTTCATAAAAATATTTGATCTTGAACCAATCAATCTCTCAATCTCTCTTTTGGTTTATGAAAATATATGAGTAATCCTTTTATTTTTAAAATGTGTGTATTTTTATAGTCCGGAATTCAAACCTTTGAACCAACACCGAGTTTTACGACATCCATAAATACATGGAAATGCCACCGGTAAATTCAGTATATTGTGCAAATTTTGAAAAAGTAATTTTAATGCTGGTGTGCTTCGATTGAAGAATGTAAAATGTTTATAATATTCTCGATCGATTCTTATTTTTTGCTTCTATCCTAATTCAAATTACATTCATCTTATTAAATACTAAAATTAAAATCAATAAATAAACTTGTTTTCCTAATGAACTACAACCATGGAGTGGAATGTTTCGAATCCTATTCTGGGAAATTCATTTGTCAGACATGCATGTCTGTGTTGTCCTTTACCCCCACCCCCCGTCTCTAAAACTTGGAAGTACCGAGATCGATAAACTAACCACTAGTATTAGTCTTTATCCTATTCTTACAATCCCTACTTTCTTCGAAAAAGAAAAGTGGAGCAACTGAGTAGCATGCAGTTTTCGCAGAAAACTTCTGTTGAGATCAAATCAATTAGGAGCCCACGTGCTCCACATTGAGAATACACATAACATATATTGATGACAGAACGAGTCTAAATTCTACTTTGAAGATTTTTGTAATATAATTGTTTTACCATAGATTAAAACATTTCAGTCACGCCACTGGCAATGCAGAATTTTCACATATTTACGTATACCAATAATAAAATACTTGTTTCTCTATCCCATCTGATCCTTTTATTTGATAATAATATAATAATGCAATCGACATGACAACAACCATTTTCTTACATCGCAGCTCTTTTGTTGCAGCGTCGACTTCCCCGTTACGCTGGCTTCAATATCCCATTCATGTGATTCTCATTGGATACAAGAGCACTCGCGTATTGGAGCTTTATCGTCCATCTATCTACGAAATGTAGCTTTGTAAAGCTGAAAGATGATCGCGTTGATAATGCTTGAAATGACACGAGGTGCTGCAAGCTTATAACTGCATTTTAAATGCTATTCTATTCAGCTGCATGAACTTGCCAGTGCAGCTGGATTCATTATTGTAATTTACACCATTGAAAAGAAGTAAATTAAGGCTATCCGAAACGAAAAATATAATTAAGTATGTCAATTTCAAGCCAACAAATATGCTTATGTTATGTGTATGGATCGAAGAGGGGCTTAAATGTTAAATACGTTTTCAAATACAAACATCTCTTGTTCCCATATTACAATATATTAAATATGAAAAAGTCAAATACGATTGTCCAATCGGTAATAATGACATATTTTGCCCAGTGACGGATTAAGCATTTGGAAGGCCCCAGGCGCAATATCATTTCGGAGACCCTCTTTTTCGCATGATTAAACAGCGTCGCAAAATTTATTCAAAATTTGACAAATATTTTGTTTTTACATTTATTTAATTTTGAGTCGTTTCTTCAAATTGTAATTTTAACAATCTACGATATTCTCCGCAGTTCACTAGAAACATTTCATAATGAGCAACTAAGCTCACCCGCACACCGTTCTTCATGATTCATATCATTCAATATAAGTACCATTGATCACTTTTAAGGTGTTCACTGTCAATACTTGGTGGAAAGGCATTATAATAAAAATAATAACACATTTTTTTGTACTTTTTCCACATCTGATTTATTTCATCAGTATGAAACTGATATCATCACTGATGAAATAAATCAGATGTGGAAAAGTACTAAAAAATGTGTTATTATTTTTATTATAAGTACCATTGAAAATTATTTTTTCGGTGTGACATTATAATATATTCGAATCTAAACAAATGTGTCAGAAGTGGGCAATATATAAGTTATTTTTGAGGCACCACTGATTTGTTCCATGCTCAATAAATGGTAGGACACACAACATCGTAGTTTTTTTAGTTTTCGATGTTATTACATCGTACTAATACATATTCATTTCTTTCACGACCTCAGTATATTTGGAAAATATATATGGGAAAAAGCTTCTCCTTACAATCCTCAAAGTAATCTCGATCAGATAATAATTATTATTTTCTAGAACCGCAATTTTTGTTTAATCAGAAGGATAAGATAACCACGAGATGAAATTTGGAACACCATCGAATTTCACTGTAGTTCTCGAATGTTCTACTGCTTTCTAATTAGATTAGATAATCAGATTGCGCGTCACTTCTTACCTCATGTTACTACTTATACAATACAGAAAAGGGTGCTAGATTGGGTAAAAGTTGCATTATAATTTATCTTATAACATATGGACACTGATAAATCTTTATTGCTGTCCCTGATCCAGTGCTTATTGTGTATAAGTTATGTTAATAAATTATGAACAACGAGTAGTTGGCTAAGAATTTCAAATATAATGCAATATTGGGACACGAACAAATTTTGGGACAAGATCAACGTGTGTGACCGGTAATAAAAAATAAATATTATTGTAACATTCAATTTGGTTACAGCGGATGCTCCGGCGACCCACCGATAAGCGTAGGCCATACGTGGGTCTAATCCAGGAACTCGCATACTCAGGACTGCGGCAAGTATATAAAGATATGTGTAATATGAACGCCGTAAACAATAGACAACAATTTGATTTAACAACTCAGCTTTATCAATATTTTATAAAAAGTCAAGAATCAAAAGAAATTGCATTTATAAAACGGCTTGCAGAATGTGTTATGCATTCTACATAGGACAAGTATTAAAAGTTTCGAGTTTTTTAAGATGGTAGATTTGTGTAACTAAATAAATTGGCAGTTTTTAATTCAACGCCGCTAATGTGCCAAGACTCTTGTGCGTTTGTCATATTCAGTTGCAGTGTCCACGGGTTTGAATACCAGTATTGACAGGTATTTTTTGTTAATGAATAAGTTTTATTTTCTTTTTAACTATGTGATTCTAAAAACGGGACACAACGGAAATGATATTATGATCACCTACTCTTAAAAGTAAATATTGATTTACTAAATAGCAGCTTAAGAAAAATTCCCTGTTAAGATGGTCAATTAACCTCTTCCCTGCTGAACCGATTAGCCAATATTCCAACAACTAAAATTTCAAAATTCAAATCAACAGTTTATATGTTAAATAAACTAAACTCATGGAAATCTTCATGATAAATAAGGCATTCCAAAAATCAATATATATATTGTAAGTGACAGTTAAATCAATATTTCTTTTAAATATCAACATGCGTCATCAGGCGTCTCGACAATTGACACTCAGTCAACGGGATAAGAGTCTTCAAATTATGGTAGGACGAAAACTATACCAAATAAATACCTATTTAATTATTTATAATAATTGGTAACCCCTGTTGTGGGTAACATCAATAGTAAAGCGATAAAATCCAACTTTATATTTATTGGCCAGGCATAGTTTTAGTGGGTCATAAAATTGAGTTAGTTTACACTGGCCTGGTCCTTTTTTTAATGATTTTATGTATTGTTGTTGAATAATTGTGTGCGGCCACCAATCAATAAACATTTCCGATAAGTGGATGTTTCGCAGTGTAATCGACGTAGTTTAAGCGTTAATTAATTATCGGACAATTTTATTATGCTGTTGGTACTCTCAATCACGTGGGACGCCATGAACAATAATTTTGGATCTGCCGTAAAGCGTAACGTCAGATATGTTTATTACAATATGTCAGTCAACATTGAAACTGTTACGTTATGTCGTTAAAATTATTATAACAAAATTATATTGAACTTAAATGATGGTATCTTCCGACCCTTGTTGTAATTGTAATTGGTGGAAGAAAAATGATTAATCATACTTAAGTGGAATTGAGCTATCAATGATTAAAATATTGACGATGACAATGAAATGGACACAAAACGCGAATCATCAATAAGTACCACAATAAAAATACAAGTGTTCAAAAAAAATATCAGTTACTAAATAACATTAAAAGTGTGAACCACTTATAATGTAAAAAATCTTGATTTTTGGCGGTTTGAGCTATGAATGCCAGTAGATACAAAATACATACTGCATTGCGTTATGAGACAAAAATACATACATATATGTATGTCAATAGGAGAAGTGGACACGGAAATATTTAAATGTGTATTAAAATCACTTTCTTGTTCAAAGCTCCACTAAACCTTAAAACAGCACATTATAATAAATAACTATTCTTATATTTAACAACTAAATCAGAAAGCCAAAGCATTGCCTTTAAAGATAGTGAAAAAATGTATTTGCCTAAAAATAGGTCAAAATTCATTACTTCTGAAACCTGTTTTTTGGCTCTCCTGAAAAGTCGAGTAAATTAGTAACGCTTCTTCGTCTCTAAGGGGTCGAAATAACACAACTGGGCTCTGCAATAAGTGTAATTGATGATCTTTCCACATCTAGCCACTAATGGGTATTTGCAATGTGTTGGATGTCCAATATCTGATGTAAAAGTAATGGCAATCAAAACCTTTATATATATATTAAATATAGATGCCAAAAAGCAAAGCTCGGGTCGTAGATAACAAACATTATAGAAAAAATAAGACGCATTTTGTTATACTACTTCCGTATATATTCTAATTTATTTCAGAACCGGTTTCGCTCATCGCAAGCATTGTCAACAGTTGACCTGGTCGTGATCTTTATCAGGATATGTGTGAAAGTAGTACCTACTACAAAAATTTTCCACCAAAAATTGAGGATTAAATTTGCATGACTCAAGCACAGTCGCAATCTTAAATTAAATATGAACTGATCGTTTTCTTGTAAGAGAGGATTAATTAAACAATTTGACGAAAAAGAATCCATAATTAAGCCGGTGAATGTAACAATTTTAGCGAGACTTTTTACACGTACAATTTATAGTTTCACCAAACACCTACTTAGTAAACCCACTTATTATTCAGTTAAAATGAATATTGTGTAAAAATAATACATTTATTTCTGGGTCCATTGAATTACAAATCAGCCATTTAAAATAAGAACACAATGTTATTACGAACTCCTGATTTCATAGATTGTATGTTCTAAAAATTCAAATATAATCATTATTCGTTTGTTTTTCCAGATATTATTTATTATACTGTCAATATGCTATAAATAAAACTAAAGAATTTCTTAAATTTATATTATCTCGCATGGAATTAAAACGACACGAGCGGTATTCGGACATGCGAGTAAAATCAATTAAGTGCTTTAATTTCCGTTATCTAACTACTGAAGAAGTCGAAGATTGAAAATAAGATATGCGAGCATTCACTCAAAATCATCCGATGGTATGGATGAATACGTAGGAAGCTTCGCTCATATTAAAGATAAATTTATATTGTACATTTACGCCGTAGGTGTTTCAACTGATTGACCTTTGGGGTATTATGAAGAAAATGTCACATAAGCGTTGGTTGCAATAGATATTATCAAAAATCTCTATCTCCTTTACTAGGTAGGCATTGTAGGACTATAAATCGTTAGAATTACTGACTGGCAAAATGTCTTATCAATTGGAAATAAAAAACAAAACATACTTTTACGGCAAACGCATTAAAATTATTGTCCTCACTGTTTGTTACTCAGTTGGTTCCCTTTTTCAAAAGAGAACAGGGATTGAATTGATACGAGGACTAGAAAAAGACTGGTGGTTAGCTTTTTTGGGATCGGAAAGGTAGAAGGGATTTGTAACAGCACAAACACCGATTGTCTTCGAACAGAATCGATTTATCGACTGAAAAGATCTGCTCGTACCGGGACTCGAACTCGGGCGGTCCGTCACGGTAGCCAACAATGTTGACCACTGCACCACGGACCGGATTAAAATGAGCCATGATACAAATTGATTTTTGTGTATAATCGTTTATACAATGCATAAAAACTACATATTTTTTAGACAAGGTTAATATTTTTTTAAAAAATAATTTATAAAAATGAGATGTTTGACGAATGTGTCTCTAACATTTTAATATTTCAAAGTTATTTTTAAACCTATTTTTTATGTCACCGAATTTTTCTTTACAATTATTCTTCGACCTTGAACCTTGTCATGTTGGAAGGCAGGATGTATAATACTTACTTAAAGGTACACTATTTTTGTAAAGACGTTTTGAGTTTCATACAAACTTTGGTATGATGTTTTCATTATTTATTAAAATTACACAAAATCAAGAAACCAAACATTTTACCGTTATAAAAATGTATACATGAATATAGATAATGGTAACCAAAAAGATTTATCATAGAATTTAGTGTCATAAAAATGTTGGTTTTAAATATAAATTAGGTGTCTTTGGCATTGCAATAAATTGTCCATCCCTGTAAATAAAAGATACAAAATTATTACGAATCCGTTTTATGTCTGCGTGAACACAAAAGAGCAATAAAATCAGATATTCGCTGACGATTTTCCGTTTTATTGCGTCCAGTATTATAATTTGATTTAATAAAATGCATTGGAGTCGCGAGTAAATACATATAAATCATCTTGACTTTACAACATCTCGGAAGTTTACGTTTGGTTTTATCTCACCAGATAGGATTTATTTGTTTAGGCTCTAAGGAAATTTGTTAAATCCGATTTTGTTAGTTTTGAGAAAAATAAAATAAAATTCTTTCGCTAATTGAGGTATAAAAACACATTTTACGTCCTCTTTTATTGCAGTTAAAAATCTATCAATAATTTTTCATATCATTATATCGAAAACAAAAATAATTTCAAAACTTGACCTAACGGAATGTTCGATTTTTAAACAAAGTGACGTCTTAAAAATTTGCCAACTTCGTGCGTAGTATTCAGTATAGTATACACATAAAAAATGTTGCCATGTCTTTAAAATTTAGAAATTTTGTTCCTAAAATTCGTGTTGCCAAGAATTTCCGCATTTTTCAAAATAATAATTATATGGCAAAATATGTTTTCAATATCAACAGAAACTATGATGAGAATTAATTACATATTCAGTTAATTACCTATATACATCGACATTCAATATATCTTAAGTAAAACTTAGACATTTACTGAGATGATAATATAGTGACTTTATCTTCTGTATTGGTATGTATATTATACAAGTTATAGGAAATTCGTGTTAGCATAGTTCTGACAATGGTGTGATACCAAAATACTTATCAACTGTATTAGCACATTAGCTACTGGAAACGCGGAATACGCGACGTTTCTCTGTGTTTTGATTTCCCCAGTAGCCAATGGGCTAAATTTATTTATTTTGTATTACTTTAAACTAAATATAACGAAATTTTATTAAGATACTGTCATATGAAGATTCCTGCACGATTTGAAATAAAAATTAGAAATCGATTTGAAAAAAGGCATTGAGGTCAGAAAATGAGCAATATTATAACTTTTATGGAAAGACTGCGTCGAGATAAAAAATTTTGTACCTTTTAAAAATCAATAAATCATCATTATGTTGATGACTTCCCACATTCGGATGAAGGTTTTTGGTAATATCATGGTTTCCATAACGTTCATTGTTTATCACAGCAATTATGTATCATCATTTTGATTGATGGATTTTGACTATAATAACGAGTAAAAGAAAATATTGAAATAGCCCTGGATTATTTCGTAAGTTTTTTCAAACGTTGGTCTATTCAAATTCTTTGAATTGAAACATACTGTATTTGACACGCTTAAAACGATATAGCAAAAAATCAATAATTCTCTAATAAAATCTCATTTCTTTAGTTTCTATATTATCCAGGAGAAATATAAAAAAAATCATTTGCATATTGCTTCAAGCGTAGACAATTTTGTATGGCAATAGGATTCTCGCTAATGTTGTTGTTACTTCAATTAATAATTATTGCCGGGATCATTTGTTTCTCATGTTTCTATTTTCAAGTAAAATTGTGTTACGCAGTGTCGGAACAAATGCTGTTTTCAAGTTCTGATGACTGGTGCAGGTAATTTTTTTGTAAAGCAGGAAACATTGCTACTTATGTACATATATGCTAAATATTACAATTTAAAAAGTTACATTAAATTTCTCAAACAAATCACTATAACTCCTAAAGAAATCTTGTTGTATTTTGAATCACAACAAGGTTATCCTCGACTCACAACAATTCGTACAAACGAGCTTAAAAAAATAGTCTTGCTCATAATGACTGGTAAACAGAGTACATGTCATAAAAAGGGAGAACTGCAATAGATTTAGAAATAAAACGTCAAATAATCAAACAGTATGAGCGTTGTAAAATAATGAAAGACATAAGTAGCTCGGAATCAACAATTATGACATTCAACGATCACTACAATTTTGAAGAATTAGGTGAAAAATTATTGAAACTGTTAAAGGCACAGTATCTATAAAATCTACAATATTTACAAAGTCTTGGACCCATCAACGAAATGGAAAATCTTAGGTGTTCCAGAACACATGGACCAGAGAGCTATTAAATATCATTTTTGTCTGTACAAAATAATACATTGTACTTATATTGTATATGCTTGATTTATTTTAATATTACTTACGAATAAAGTTCAGAAACGTATATCGGTCGTAAGTCGAGGACTACCTGACTCTTGTCGGTGGATGGATCGATAATCGAAATCACCTGTGTGATGAACACGATAAAAATTAAAAGAGTATAAGCTGATATGAAGCTATATATTACATTTATCACAATATATTGACGAGCGCTTAATTCCTGGGCGCAATAATTATGTATCGTCGATCGCTCGAAATACCCCATCACCCGACACTTTTTCGACATGAGAAATGGCCCTTGTAAGGTCCGCGGGTGATTATCTTTTATGTTATTCCTTTTGGTAAATCATCGCTGAAAATTCATATCCCGACACGTTTCGGCCCAGACACGCTCGGCCTGTGAGGACCGGTGAATTTTTATTCACAAATCGGTGATTGATTTATCGATTTAATTGAGGACGGACTGGCCACAATATATATTTTATATTATTTACTGTCTTGCGCGTGAAGATTATGTCGAAAACATTCCGTTTGGCTTTCCGAAAAACAGTAACGGCATGTCCACCATTTTAGTTATGATTTGGGACAGTCAAGTAAAAGTACTGAAAGAAGCCGTAGTTGGTACTTTTATGAAATGAGATTCGATTTTGCTTATTTCACTGCATATTTAATAATCTATAAAAAAAATTACAAAATATGCGAATTATTCGGTGTGATGAAATAAATCCATTATTCGAGATACTTTACATTTATAATATTATTAAATACGACTGTTGAATTTTATAATGTTTCTATTTCTGTCAAACTAACCAGCGTATTTGTGAAATTATTTTATTTATTAAATTAATGTCGACGCTGTTATTTATTTATTTCTTTTAAGCCATAGATCTCGATCTGGGTTTGAAAACTTCTTCTTAGTTCTATGTCCGAAAATAGAGTTTATAGATTCGAAGATAATTGTCACTCCGTGAATCAAAGTTTCACCTGTGAAAATCGAGCGAGAGAGCTTCTTCTTTGCCATCTTCGACATTATCATCAACGTCTCCATCATGTTAGTGGTAAGTGACAAGGGGTAAGTGGTGCATGGTAGGTGGCATATAGTAAATGTTAAATGGTCTATGGTCTGTAAATTTTCGACAAGAATTTTTGATTGTGGCCCCCATGATTTGTGCTTAGGGGGTAACCCGCCACTGTCTTAACAGAAATCGTTGGCAAAATAAAATATTATCTATTGATCATCGTAAATTTCAGATACATTATTGTCGCTTTCGTTAGTGAAAAAACAAATCTCCTACCTCAATTTTCCGTGAAGTTGCGTAAAAATCATGTAATGCGTTAAAAAAAATCTTTCACTTAAACGGTGCTGTCACATTCAATAATTTAATTTTTAATATATTGGCGACTCCATCCCTGTAATTGGCAAGTCAGTATCTGCTTGCCGCTCATGAATAATAATTTTATCAAAAGATTTTTTGAAAACGGTTGTTGAAACAAAATTAATGAAAGTGGTCCAATATACGATCGTTTTCCAAAAATCACAAGAGGTTTTAGTTAAATACCATAAGCTAGTTTCACACACCGATTTAAATAAGTAGTCGCATTACATTGACAATATTATCATAGCATATTAAGTAGGTAAATAGCTTTTAGATTGTTCAGTGTACTCAGTAGTGATTCGGCAACAAATATGGAATAATGAAGGGATTTATATGTCAAAGACATCTGTGCCATTCGAGCTTTAATGCATAGGAATAATAAATCAATCTATCTTCCATATGATCATCATTTACATATAAGTGTCCGTACTGGGATTCGAGCCGATAGACCGGCGATGCACAGCCTTTTTGGGAGAAGGGCCAGCAATCAATTCTCAGACCGTTTGAGGGCATCATGAGTAAAACAGATTGAACTGTCGATATTGTTTGTGTATAAAAAATTCAAAATTTTATAGTGTTTTATTGTTCTTCCATCGCCCGTTAAAAGTTCGGAAGAAAAAAGGTGATTGATATTTGTCATTGCGGGCCGTAGGTTGTGCATCACTGCGATATACACTAAAATCGAATATGGCATACGAAAGCGATGACCACTCGGCTAGATGACCAGTACATTAAGACAGTTTATACTAATGTATGATATACAGTTTTTTCTTACTGCAATTATTTAGAGCATGTAAAACAGACCCAGTTTCTTGCCTACTTTGTTGACTTGCTGGAATATTATGTTATTTAGTCTAACACTACACGTTATTGCCTTATAAAGTTACTATCTTCACTTCGATTCGTGTAGACCCGCCATTATATACTTAAAACCAGGCAGCAATTTTACGCATCTCCATTCTTAATTAATTCATCTCTACACAAGAAAACATTTACGATAGATGTCAGTCTGGTTAGACATTACAGGTCCGATCATTTACCCAAAATGGCGTATAATTAAATATTTTATTGATGTAGCGTATAATTTTAAATGGTGAGATTATTAACAAGTCGTGTTATAAAGTGGCCATAAATCAACGATAGATAGAGTCACGGAGTAATTATTTGACAGTGAATCAGAGTCTTTTTATGTTCAATTATTATGCAAAGAAAAATGTGAGAAGATTTAATTGCGTGATTTTTGAGTCACATTTAATAACATGGCCACTAAGTGAAATTACTCGAATTATATCTAGACTATATGAATAATTTAAAACCGTTTATGTTTGTAATTATGTAGCAGACGTATCATAACAAAGCACGCAGTCTTGCATAACATTTTCGTACTATAAAAAAATATGCAAAATAAAAATAAAAATCGGCAAATCTCTTGTTTAATATTAAAAAAATACATATTTATCAAGTGTATGTATTATTTTATGTATATTTTCCAATGATAGAAATATTATTGAGAAACGTAACGAGTGATTCAATTTGCTATGGATAAATTAACCTAGTATAAATTTCAGCACATGTTATGCAATGTTGAAACTGAAACAATCCTTGTCTGTATTAATCGTCGTTATAATAATTAACAGTCGGGTATATATTTATTATAATTAGGGTAATTTGTATTTGTTTTATCCAATTAAAAGCGTAAATAAGGTAGCAAATAAAATAGAAGATACCTGACATAGATTATTACAGAGGTTAAAATCTATTATTTTCAGATATGGGAATATGTACATATGTTTGGGCTATGGTTGCTTATTTTGAACTCAGAAGGAAAGTATACAAAAAAAAAACTCGTAACAAGATCGCATTTTATGTAGGTATATTGTGCAACTTACATTTTTATTCCAGTGATTTTTAGTTCCAGTTTTAAACGCCTGTCAAATGGCGCTGTACTTAAATTTACAGCGTTCCCGTTCCATAACTAATAATAATTTTATTCATGCATTTATAGCTAATTGTATTACTTAGGAATATTCAACAATTACTTATACACGGGTCGGCAAACTTCCAATAAATTTATTCTAATTCGTTCAATCATTGCCGTCGTAAATTTGTCGATCGCAATCTCCATTAATCAAATTGAGATATTAATTACTAGATCTATGTAAGGTGAGTATCATCATAATATAGGAATAGAGCTGCTTTAATTCTCTTCGTTATCTATGGTTATTTAATTACACTGGTTGTTTATTAGCCTTAAGCTTTTTAAAGTAGATGTCAAATAGGGAATCCGAAGTCTTTGGTTGGATTTAGTCAAATCAGGAGAGAAATTAAATGTTATAAAAATATTTATGCCAGTTCAATCAATATTTCTTAGTTAGTACAATTTTATTGTTTGGTCATAATCTTTCATTGTGATTTCACCTAAATTATTGTAACAAGTTTGCAAGTAATCTTGGAAATGTTTGAAGGAAAAAACTGATAATTTCAGTGTGGTACCAACATTCAATAACAATAAAGTGAACTTCTATAATCAAAACACCATCGCAATTATAAGAACATTATTTATGTAATTATATCGATTGTAATTAAGATTATTTCACATATCGTGACAACTTTGAGAAGTACGTTTCGGTTTGTGATTCTGTATAAGAAGGCAATTACAATAATATATCATTAGTGATTGATTTATATCTCTTGATAATCGTGATCAGTGAGGATAATTTTATACAGAATTGCTTTATTTAATCGCAGTAGATAAAATTTAAACCGAAAGCATCCTTTTATGTAAGTCAAAACCAGAAAAACCTTTTAAATAAAGTATAAATAATTCAATTAATGCATTCAGTTATCGCTTATAAAACCAGTGTTCTCAAGCACGAATCCAGCGCGCTTACCTCATTAAAATAAAATAGAAATGGAAGTGATTTTGTTGACATGTATTTTTAAAGATAATTGATTTTCGTTATCTAGTATAATAACAGTGTAACAGAATACATTGAATATTTGAGAACGTCTTTGACTAGCCATTATGTTTAAACGAACGTGAAAGAGCGTTTGATTTCTGTCTACTAATATCAATTTATAGTTTTATACACATAGTTGAAATTTTATTTTAGTATCGGTACCGACTGATTTTTAATATTAAATTACTGCGTGTATTCTTTGAGTTGAAGCTTTTGAATTGGAAATCATTTAATAATAACCTGTAAGAATTTAGATTTTTTGTGTTCAATTCTGTCGCAATGTGATAATAATCTAGAAGAATATACAGAATACTCTAACTTTCAAACTACTCAGTCCCTAACTGTGTTTCGAGAGTAAATATGGATTTACTATCGGAAGGTTCCCGCACAATCTATTCGTTACTTTCAAATATTGCATTACATGAGGTATCGATTTGCTTGTCAACGATTTTGTTGCATATTTAATTATTATAGATATAATATTACTGGGTATGAAAAACACGTAGCTCGTAGCAGGAAGTGCTCGTAGAAACTTACAATGCGTATGGAAGGTGTAAACACTGTTAAAAATACGTGGGGAACGCAAGATAAAATTATTTGGTGGTCTCTGATCAAACCCGAGAAAGCAAAAAATGTTTTCGAAATGTTGACAGCGGGGCTACAATATAAAGCAATAACAATTATAGGTAAGTTATTCTATATGCTGTTGAATAAAATCTTTCCTGAAGCATCAATACTAACGTAAAAATATAAAAAAAATAATGACTTCATAATTGGCCATAGTCGTAAAATTAATATAAAAAATCTTAGCGAAACATGTATTATGTGTGCGTCGACGAATATAAATTCTGAATAAATTTGGTATGCCCATAATCGAGATTTCAGGATAGGTTGTTATAAGTCACCTAGCCAATTTATTAAATGCATATTTTTATCATAATATCTTACTAAAGTTTAATGCTAACTTTGATTATTTCGCCAGTGTGCTTTAAATATAACATGTACATCACTCCAAATAAATATTTTATTGGTGAGTAAGCTTTTATATAAACTCTTTGGTATTTCGTCACAAATCTGAACATTAGTTTAGATAATTTTCCCTTAAAAGTGATAGACGGAAGGAAGCATTTATTAACCTAGCATCAAATGATTTCATCCAGATATTCGAGTGTTATATTGTAATATATATGGTTGATATTCAGACATTTATAAAAAAAATTAATCTTATTGATAAAATAAGGACCAACGTGTGTATTTTGTTTATGATTGGCTGTCGTCGGATACGTCTCTGATTAGCTGTGGTCAAATATTCTTTTTTCGAAAAATTCAAATTTCAAAAAACAAACGAATCGTGGATTAATTTGGAATTCGTTGTTTTATTATTTTTATTTTCGTAGTACTGTGTTTATATTATTTTATATTACAAATACCGAGCGAAGCCGGTTGAAATTACTAGTATTGATATAAAATTAAATTGCCAACTTTGCTATAACACATATTGTGTAACAAACAGTGACACATTATTCGCCTCCTTAAGAAGCATCTTCAAACTAAAGTGAGGTTACAATAGTGATAATAAGTCATAAGATGCTTATAAATAATCGAAATACGTTTTACTGTTATTTGTTACACAATACGTGGAATAAAAAAGTTACCAATTTCATTTTATATTCAAATGAGCTTAAATAATGTTAGGTACCGCCAAATTCATGGAAAGAAGTTCAATATTATTCGTTTAAATTTTAAAAAAAATCGTTCGGTTTCACATTGTATCTTTCAATAGATGTTTATTTTTAATGTATACATCATATTAATTACTCAAGTATATTCAAATATTTGATTTTAATTAATATTTGATTATTTCTAATAATATCTTTACTCTATTAACCGCAGAATCAAGCCGAATCAATTATTCTACATATATTTGAATGTAAATTTGCAATTATAATAAAGGTTTACTGCTGCAATGATTGCAATCTCAAATAAATTTAAATTGCAAATATATGTGAAATTAGCGTCTTTCTTCGTATATTTTTCTATCCATATCAACAAATACAAAATAAAATGCAAATTTAAAATAATAGATATGAAATTCGTTTAAAAGGTTGATAGTATTCAAAAACTTGTATATCAGTATTAGATGATAAAAAACCATGCAACAATTAAAAATAGCAAATTGAAATCTAGCATATTTCATTTTATACCATGAATAAAATAAAATAAATCTAACATATATAATCAACGCAGTAGAATGATTTTTTTTTTTTAAATAATAATTCAAGTTCCCATTTTTTTAAGATCCGCATTTAAATAAATAAATAAAAACAACATGAAATGTCACCCAGGTGGAATCTGAGTTATCAAATCAATTTTAATATACAACATAAACTATGATATAATTAATTTCAGAATAATAAAAACCATAAAATCGCAGACATCAATAGTTACAATCAGCGTTCAATGTGTGATATATATACAGTTACATATTATGCGAGTAGAAACAATTAAAATACAAATGTAATGATTCTCAAAATATTTTCTCTTAAAACTATTCAAATATTTTTGTGTGATATTACTTTTTTTATTTACATATGTTACATGAATACTGTAAATAAAATCATTAAACTATATAATTTTATATGTGTTTAATGTATCTTCTAACGTCTGCTTTTTTAGCGGTAGTAAATTTATAGTTAACGTATAATATTTTGGTAAAGTTTTTATTATGTTTGGCTGTAGGCTTAGAATCTTTGATACGAAATACTATATAAAAATAATAGGTATTCCGAAACATAATTTGTGTTTAGAGTTATACAAAAAAGTTACAAGATTGTGTAGGTTGGTTAATCAGTTGAAATAATTTATGATAAAATAAACTTACCGAAATTCGCGCGGGCATCACTTGCAAGATAATAAAAAACGTCACACGAATAAGTAGTTAAACTTTCACTGCACGTTTAATCTCTCCAAACTTAATCTGAGTAACTTAGCTTCTGTAACCCGTAGAGCTCTGTCGTTAACTGGTCAAAAGGTACTAAGAATTGCAAATAGTCGTTATTTCATTAGTCAGTGACCGACTTTAAAATTGAAACTTAGTTTTAAATTGTCACATTTTTTTAATATCTTGTAACATGACTATGGATTTTTTAAGAAGACGTGAATTCAAATATGATATCGAGTATCGATACACGCAAAAAATCACTAAAAACTGCCTTTTACGTAATTAAATGCAGTTAAAAACTGACCATCGCAAGAAAATTTATTTTCACCCCCCATTGTAGTGTTGCATTTTTTTTATTTCTTCAGACAAACTATCAACACAACTCTTAAAAGGTAAAATACAACAATTATTGCATCGACACATTGGCCACGGGGGAATTCAAAACATATAGAGAACCGACGCGTATTCCGCGTTCCCCGAAGCCAATGTATTGATAATTTTATATTCGAAAAATCTATAGATATAATTTTTATAAATTTCAAAATTCGTCCGATCGCATCACCTATTCCACCTAGTTCTAATGAGAGGATTTTGCTAACTACTTGTAGTTTCTTAGCTCTATCTACCCACCTTCACCCTCTTCAAAAAGTAAGATTAAGCGACTGAATAACATTCAACTCTAGTAAAACAGTCTGCTGATGTATCATTTTAGAAGTCCATATTATTATGCTCCACATCAAACATGTCAAAAAAATCGCCGTGCTCAGCATAAAAATATCAATATTTTTTTAATCGTTTCCCCATCATAGTGAATTTATATAATGTTTAGTTGTATTTATTTAAATAAAAATAACTACCATATATTAAAAAAAAGCTTTCGGACGCCCAATATCAGCAAATTCCCTTCACCCACACATAAGATCCCTATATTATATAAGATCATAATAAATATTTCATCAATTGAAAATTGGTTGTGATGAGCGAAACCGGTCCTGATCATTTGATTATATATTGGTTTAGCACACAAATTTATGTTTAAAAAAATTTTTTTTGATGAAAAATATGTTTTTAGTTCCAAATTTATCATTCAGAATAACCCTCAGCTGCAAAGTAATCACGCTGAGCACATCATTAAACCTACCTAATTTTATTGAGTAGTATTTAATTAAAGTCATTGTTTTTATATATTAGGTACATATTTACTATTTAAATTCTTATTATATTTGAAGAAGCCGACATGACGCGATAAAAAATGTTTATCAAATCTTTTTAAAATTTCTGTTGAGAACGTTTTGTATGGTCATTTATTAATTATAAATAAAGATAATAATTTTATTTATAGCTCATACGGTCATCTTATTAAGATATATTCAGTTAATACGGGCATTGGATATAATAAACGACCTGAATTGAGCTTATTTACCGTTTCATAATTGATACTTAGCACATAAATCTAGATGATTATTTATATATTTCTTTGTTAAAATAACCCTACGACAGTAATTTTTAAATGTTAATTTATAGCACTGTCTCTATTGTTATGTATGCAGAGTCCTCATTGGTGTAAAAATACAATTTACAATGAATTCTTTATAACTTAATAATAAAACTGAATGCGATTAACAGTGCTGGAAATGTAAATGAAAAAGTATTCTTCTGAAATCAGGAACACTCGAGTGGCATACGGGTCTGCACAGGTTCGGGTCGGGCCGGTTAAAGAAGGACGGATTCAGGCTCGGACTTGGGTACATAAAAAATTATAATTAATGTTTAGGACATAATCGTATATTTAAATTAAATATACACATATTAAAAAAATTGGTTCGAATTGATATAAATTATTATAATTTTATTGATTTGTTGAAATGTTGTCGGGTTCGAGTAAGATGTTTGGGAATAAGAATAGGCCACTACAGCTGTATGTGGCCTGCTCACGCGTTGGAAACCCTTCTGATTTATTCGCATACGTACCAAACAGAAAAAAACTATTGTGTATCTAAAAGCACCTCAATAAACACAATTAAAAGACAATCACTTTCTTTATTTATGTGGCATTGCAACGCTTGCCGGGTACCGGCTTGTGTTTACAATTCCTATCCGTTGTGCTGAAAAACATAGAGTAGGGATAGCGGTTTGCTCATAATCAGTCCATAAGTACATAATCATTTTGATGTTGAGCGAATGGCTTAGAATTAATTATCTTTCAGCTGCATGTTCCATGAGGAGTCTATGATTGAGCCATTGGAAGTGAAACTTTGATTCGACAATCCCTTTCATTAAAATTTTTTTCTCAAAACAATTTTAAAACTCGACACATCTTAAAACAGTGGTGGCCAAGCCGTGGCGTATCGGTTGATTGCAAGCGGCATTGCATCCTTGCGCCTACTTCGTTTTTTGAAGTAATTGCCATATTCATAACACCTGAGTGCTGTCAGTTCAATTCATGAAGACTTTTGCGCGTCTCAAATCGTCCCATTTTTTTGACCAGTTGACAACTGTTGCATGGGAACAGTGTGTTACAATATATGTGTGTGTTTCACACACACACCCACACTCTAGTCACATCCAAAAACTGTGTTCCAGAGTTATCTTCACCAAACGAGCAAACGAAACTTTCCAGCAGCTATAACAACATCAGCGGGGTCCAGGATAGCGACCACTCTCGTCCAAGAGATCATTTCTTACTTTTGAATATCTATGCTCCAAGAAGCGTGTCTTTTGAATTAAATAAATGTAATTTTGAACATTTTTGCTTAAATTAATTAATGTATATGAGTGTTGGAAGTAATCCTTTTCTCCCCTAAACACAGCAGATCCTTCCTTTTCTCTATTTTCTAACCCCTGCCGTAAACGTAAGAAGGTAGAGAAGTTGTGAAAAAATTGGCGAATGGTTGGCTACCCCTGCCTTAAGTAATCGATTTAGAATCTGAATTTGTGGCCCCCTTGAATATATGTATAATGTAGTTAGTTAGTTGTTGTAAGCAACTCAGCTAAATACCCCATTGAAGGATTCTTGCTAGCCATTAACCATGCTGTTGATTTATCATGGCCGCGACGCTGATAACTTTGTTTCTTGAAACATTTCAATGCTAATTTTAAAACAGTGGTATGTTTCTCAGTCAACACTTATAACTAAATCAATAATTCTCAGGTTCGTGAATACCAAATATGGCGTATTTGACAGTTCGCATTTGGCGGGAACAAAATATGGCCGCACAATAAAAGGTTATAATGTAGGTCTACAATAATTATTCATTCGATGCAATTGAGATCGTGCCGTGGAGAAGCATTTCGGCACCGTTTTGACAGGGTCGTTATTGCATTTTAACAAATAACTCGCCATCTTGTTGTTGTTTATGGCTACATAATATGCATTACTTCTTTAACAATATCAGCGTGTGACTGGAGTACTCTTATGAGAACAACAACTTGCAAAATACAATTTGGCATCGAATGTCGGTAAGGGGTATTTATAAAACAAAATTTTACTATGTACTTTTATTACATATTCAAATTAATAATGTCGACAAATAAAATGATGATTATTCAGATTGTTGATAGAATATTAGTTTGACATTATTTAAAACCGAAATATTGTTGCGTGTTAGAAAACATAATTATTAGGTACTCAGATGCTATAAAAAGATCAATGTATTTTGATGACGTTGATAAACGATATATTTCTTACATTCAATAGCCACATAATAAATATTGTAGGCTTATTCTTTTTTCAAAAATAATCATTTTCTTGTTTGACAACGCGAAATATCGACAGTCGATAATAAAATTCTGGTGAAATTGAGATATATAAAAAGCGACTTAACAGTTTTCGCAGTTAATAGGGATACATTGAAATAATTTACCTCTTACTGCAGAGGATGGTTTCTTGGCAATATTAAGGAATCCAATTTAATGTCTTCATAGTCGAAGACAAGGTTTGTATTTTATGAAGTGAAAGTAATTTATGTCTCTTTACTCTCCTATTCCATATGACCGTTCTTGAGCATTTGATAATTCTATATTGGCTATCTTCTGTATTCAAGAAAATACTCACATGATTATTTTGGCGTCATTGGTGCAGATATTCCATTGCTTATAAGTTTCACGCATACATATTTTAGGTGTTCAGGCCTTGAGTAATGCGTCAAAATATACAATACATATTATATGCTTAATATCGTTGATTCAATGAATACTTATGCATTTGTTTAAATGTTGCGTGATTAATTAACCATTTAAGTCCAGAGTCAAAATTTGGACCGATCGTGTATGCCAGGGGTTCTTAACCGCGTGCCCGCGAAGCCATTTTCGTGTGCCCGGCAAAGAAATAAAGAAAGAATAATGATACATAAAATGTTAATTGAAATCTTAAAAATATTAGCATATCTATCTTATTTTCAACTGTCAGTAAGTTAAAGGGAAATTTTGTTAATTAAATATAGCCGATATTAGTGGTATAAATCTTGGATGATTGGTGCGGTTAATGAAGTGCCAATAGTATGCACTTGTTAATGTGCGTATTTATCTTGCTGGCAGCACCCGCTCTGTCAAAATTTCCAGCAATTTTGCATAATCGAACCGGTGGCTACATTTTTCTGAAATCCTTTGAATGCAGAAATAGACATTTATAAAATAGCTAGTTCCCTAGTGGAAATCCTTCGAGAGGACACGCCAAATATTGAAGAAGAAATTTTAGATTTTCAAAATAACTCATAAATGAAAAAGGGAGCTTAAAAAATAATGTCCTGTTTTGGTTCCACATATTTGTGTGAATCTTTGTTTTCTACCATGAAAATAATAAAATCAAAAACAAGATCTCGACTTACCAATTCCAACCATGAAAATGTTTACGATTAGGATTATCATCTTACACTCCTCATTTTGAAAAGTTAGCTAATGAAATGAAATGCAATGTCAAATATCGAACTAAATGTGTAAAGTTATGTATTATATTTTTTTTAAATCGGGCATGTGCCCGTCACTCATTTCTTAAATCTAAAATGCGCCCGTCACCGCAATAAGGTTAAGAACCCCTGGTGTATGCCATAATATATTGGTGTTTTTGCTTTGATGTATGCATAAAAGTTTGCGCTCATAGTCCGGCACTGGCATAATGATTTAATTAAACATCAATAAATTAATTTTTTCATGAAAATTGACCAAATAATTATAATTTGTAGGTTAACGGATATAAATATTTATCAACGATAAAAGACATTTTTAAAATGATTAAAAACAAAAAAATTCGATTCGATGACTTCGCGGGAATTGGTGAGTGTCTTTTAAAAAAATCATAGATATTATTTCTTTTTCTTTAAGCTAAAGTAAAATACTTGTTATAGGATGCATCATCGGCCATAAAGATTGCATTCCAAAAGTGAAAGAGCCACTAGTTCCAAAGATTATGGGCTGGCTATGGACAGCTAAAGATAGACCTGGACATAAGGTATAGTATATTGCTTGACAAACAGTTATTATGTGCACCTATTAGCTAACCGTTGACAACGATCGGTGGGTTACAATAAACATACATATGTATGTATATCAGTTTGGTGATATGTGGCTCGACAATATCTTCTGATAAATAAAAATCTTTTTTTTTTTTTTTATTATTATTTTTGTCATTACAGCTTACGCCAATGCGCCTGAGTTGTGTAAGTCCCACGAGATTAACTCGATGGTAAATAATGTATCAGTTGTGAACAAAATCAATGATAAATAATATACACCCAGCCCAAGATCTTTTTTTTTTTTAATTGAAAAAATCTGACCTTGCCGGGGATTGAACCCGGGCCCCCCAATTGCTAGGACAAAGCTCTTGCCACTAGACCACAGGGACAGATGTATATTTTTTTGTTTGTTCGTACTCTATGCGCTGCCATACTGTTCATCCGATCGCAATGAAACTTTGACAAACTTTTTGCTTGCACTTTCGCGGATGTTTTTGACATAGTAAAATTAATTACATTACTTACGTTAGGTTTTTTCATATTTTATGCGCTAACATACGGTTAATTTTGACAACTTATTGTTGCACTTGCGCAAAGGTTATAGACATAGTACAATTATTTTTCATTAGGTTGCGCGTGTGTCGTACCATAGACAATCGGCAAAAGACAAACAGCAAATGTCAAACGGCAAATGTCATCGATACCGATCAATGTAAGTGAAATTAAATCGAAATTATTTATCTAAAATATTGTGCAACCGAAAGCACTTCAATAAACATAAACACTTTCTTTCATTGAGTGGCATTGCAACGCTTGCCAGGTACCAGCTAGTACTGAATAAAAATAAATTCGAAATCGCGATAAAAAAAAAGTTAACCCATGCCAGAGTGGTAATGCACTTGAGCTTAGACTCAACCAGGTTACGTGGCAATGGGACATATTCAGACATCGATTTTTCATAGCATTTATAAATCAATTTTAAGGTGTTCACTATCAATACTTGGTGAAATGGCATTATAATAAAAATAATAACACTTTTTGGTACTTATTCCACATAAAATTTATTTGATCAAGACCGGGTTCGCTCATGGCGAGCATTATCAACTCGTTAATAAATAAAATAAATGTCGAATATGTGTGGCGATTTCAGCATTACACTCACTCTATCTAATCCTGAAATCGGTAAGTTGACAGGGAAACTAGTAAGCTACCATTTTTTTCTCACCGCCATATGACTGTCCTTGCTCTTAAAATATGAGGTTGAGCAAATGACAATCAGTTTTCGTCAATGTACATGAACTGTTGAAATAGTCATAAGGCTTCTTTATCAGCGCAGTGGGGTGACATCGGTAAACATATCGCTTCTTCAGCAGAACATTGATGCAAGTGAACATTTTGAGATTTTTTATTTATCTATGACAAAGTAAGAAAAGAGGTTAATTTATCCAATGCGATATTGACACAATTATCTACCAATAGAAACGCAGAATTTTCACAAATCTATCATTTTCAACTGTACTTTTAGGTAAGAAATAATATTCTGAAGAAGTATACAATCGTCACTTGCTTCGTTGTTCTGACGGATAAGTAATATGCTAAGCCATGTTGATAATACTCAAACTGAATAATTGAACGATTTATTTTTAAGGTTTAAAAATAATACACTGGTAATAATGGTAAAAAATATTTCATGCTTTCTTTAGTATGACCCGGATTGGAGACCAGGTGCCATTCACAGAAATGCACTGAAGAAGAAACAGCGAAAGTCGAAAGACCAAGAATCCGAACATTTGGTTGAAGTAGTGAAAAAAATAAAACGGAAGAAGAAGGGTCACTTTATTGCAAGCGTAGATGAGGGCCAGGAAGAAGAGGACAAGTTTGAGCCAGCTTTTGCAATCAGAAAAAGAGATGGTAACATTCACGTTACCGTCCAACCGATGAAAGCGGACCCTGACAGGCACGTATCTGAGTATCCTTACGAAGATAAAGATCCGTTTCATTTTCATGTTGGGAATCAAACACGGACTCAAATTGATCAGATGACAAGGAAAAAGGCAATGGAAGAAAAGAGGATCAAAATTGAAGCTTGTACCTCAGCTTTGGACGAAATATGCAATGACTTGTACCAATATATAGACCAAGAAGAATTCAACGAGCTTGCAGGAAAGAATCAAGAATGCCCCTGCGCCTTTCTCCAGTCTGAGCTTTTAAAATACCTTGTTTACTCGTACATTCAATCGAAATCGAGTCAAAATAAGTCCAAGACTTCAATTGAATCTGAAAAATTTATACCAGCTGATCTGATTGACAATTTGATCGAATATTTTGTCGACGGTGAAAAGTCCGACAGCCAAGACGACGACTTCAGTCTGGTGGAGAGCAATAGTGGGAGATGGAGCATAGAATTCAATCCGCCTGTTGCAAAATGGGATCCCGATGTAACCAAAAAAACGAGTGTACACAAAAGGGATAGAGGTACTCAGTTTGGAGAGACAGAAAAGATCGAAGCTTTAGAAATGATTCAAAAGGGTGGGAAAAGGAAGACGTTTTCCATAAATCCAAATTTAAAGCACCAGTAATAACTTCTAAATGCTTTTTTGTATCAACGTATTGTTAATTGGAGTTTTTACAAGTTGGCGCTTAGTTTTACGTTGTATTTCAGAATCTTCACCAAAGATTTAATCGGGAAATAATCAGTAAAAAAATATAAAAACCATAACCACTATGTCAGATTTTATTTTTTTTCGGTATGGAAAATTTACAGGAATACGGTTCAACACATTTGGTAAGCATCAATATTGGAATGCTCATAGCTCCACTAACTTGCAATTTGAAGAGATTATTAAACGTAATAGTTATTAATAATATACAAATCTTTCCATCGAATGTAATCTGAATTATTGTGTACTGTACTTAAAATAGATTTTGACAATTAATTGTATTTTCTATATGCAAAATTTTTGGTCAATCTATTGCTCAAATATTAATATTGTGTTTTATTGTATAAAATACTCTGCTGATTTTAGAATGCAAATATTTTTGTTACAATACGTTTCAATCATAATTTTCCATGTTCCAAGATTTAGACTCTCACTCGAATTTCGACTATTTAACGGTAAAGGAAATCATAAGAACAGTTGGGCCCCAAATAAACTTTAATGTGACATAATCATATTACGTAGGGTTATCATAACAACGCAAACCACATTGCAATCGCATATCTGCTGGTCGTCGGCATAGCAACCTTTAGGTTATATATATATATAAACAGTATATAGACTATAAAGAATACAAAAATGGTAAGTTTCTCTTCGACATTTGGAGTCATAATAAAGCTTCTCGACTCTGACCTAATTTCAAATAAATATATACCCATATCATATCTTAAACATTTATATATGGACATATGAAAAAATATCTAGTTTTAATCCCCGACTAGAAACTCCAATTCGAGTATCGAGTATTCGATACTCGTGTATTTTTCAAGAAGTATTACTCGAGTATTTTGAAAAATACTCGAAGTACAATGTTTTACCAACACGTGGATATATTTTTTAAAACAATTTTCCGTTTTGTTGGTTGAAAATTTCTTCTGTTAAATTTGCTTTTGGGTCTTGCTGACATCTTATCAATGACAAATTTATGACACCAAAGGGACAAAATATAACATTGAAAAATAATCTTTTGATTTTGCCGGCAAAAAGACCCATCTGTGCATTTTGCATGCCTTCTTAGTAATTTACATCAGTAAAATTTCGCCAATCCTGTAACAGTAATTAATACTTTATTGCCCCGCCAATAGATTTATACTAATCTGTCAATTTTAGCCATAAAGGGTTACGCTGAATCTAAAGGTCATAGAATGCCAACAAGTGCCACGACTATTACAACTAGTATTATTAAATTCTACGAAGAAAGGAAAAATGAGCTCCGAACTATATTTCAGAAATATAAATAAACTTATTTATTTATCACCTATTTATTTCCAAAAATGTGAATTAATAGCATACATTTCGGTAAATGTGAAACTGGTCGAGTATACTCGAGAACTCGAGTATTTTAAAAAATTACTACTCGATACTCGAGTAGTTGGGATGACGAGTAATTGGAGTCTCTATCCCCGACCATCTCACTCATTGGTGTGATCTACCTACCTTCCTAGTCCATATCTTAACTAATCATAACAGTTCGAAGAGGGAGCTTTTAGCTTTCCACAAATAAGTTTCTAACCCACGGGATCCCAACCCATGGGTCGCGACCCCTAAGAAGGTCAGGACGGGTTTTCTGTGGGGTCACCAACTTATACAGTCTACGAAAAGAATATTCACTTTAATGCATTTTGTTGATTTCTCTAATTAGCTTATGAAAATTTCCCTTTTCAATTTGGCCTTGGGGTTCGCAGGTCAAATGGCTTTCATAAAAGAGGTTAAGAACTTATGTTCTAACCGGACTGTTCTACTTTATCATCCCTGGAAACAAACGTTGAGAGACTGGAGAAAGATAAGTTGTTGGAAAACACTTTATCGTCAAAAGCTTCATTGGTAGGCCGTATGCCTACTCTACACTAAACGTGGAAGTGGTTTAAAGTTAACAAAGACTTTTTTCCTATTTAGTTTTTCAAGAGGAAAATAAATGACAATGTGCGCTATCTCACGGTGCATTTCAAATTTGTATTTAACGAATACTTGAGCCAAAAAGTATTCGAAGAGAATTGAAAAATATATATTTACACTGACAGAATGTTAATAAATAGGATAGAAATGTATACTACATATATGCAAAGCTCATCGCTGAGCGTCTCCATCGACTGAACAATGAGCTGATTAGCCGGATAGTGAGTCTTTCGTTAATTATGTAATTTAATGATTTAAAATAAGGTAAATGTACCAGTCGTTGACCGTTACGTCGAAGAGAAAATTTCAACAAAAATAACGATTAAGGTTTAGCATTGTACCGAATGAAGACTAAGCAAGTATACTCATATTGGATTATATGTCTTAATTAATATTATGTAACAAAAATTACGATAGGGCATGCTTAAAAAAAGTTGTGTTTAATTATTTGAAGTCATGTTTTTGTTTCAGTAGTTGACCATCCCTCAAATTGGAAAGTCTAGGTGTTGACCATATCAGGGGGCTTTATAGTGAATTTTCTTTCAGGGTTGCCTCAAGGCTTTCTGTCGCACCACTCTTGTTTGAATCAAGTAGCAATGGGTGGTTCAGGAACAAGGTACACACCGTTACTAGATTGATCACCTAAGAAATTTGAAATAATACACTTTCCTCACTAGGTGTTGTTTTCAAATGGCCACCCTGGCACTCCATTGGCTATATGGTGATGTGTTAGTGGCTCATTCCGCCCACAGATGCCTTAAATTGTCTTAACTTTTTCAATTTAGAGCAATCCCGCATCTGCATTTCTTATTTTGGGCCATTTTATTCTCAAAAGGTCAACTACTGGTACATGGTCAACGACTGGTACATTTACCTTACTGTATAATATTCTATATGACTTTTTCCTCTTACCCGATCTCTGTCGAGTGATTTTGCTGATGCATAACACATCTAGATACCATGTGCACATTCCGTTTAATTTGAACAAAAAATGGAATACATCTCAAATGAGTGCACATTGTGTTGAAGGCATGAAAGCGCATCTTCATTCCTTCACATAGATAATGCGAATGCAAGTCGACCAGAATGCAATCGAGTCGCATCGGTTTCCAGTCGCGAAAGGTTAGCGCGCGATTTTAAGCGTCATCTAGTCGCGACGCATCGTTGAATAGTTATTGATAAGAAATTTTTGCCTTCATTAGACATTCTTCCAAAGAAATTGAATATAACTGGTCTAGTAACCATTTTACGCCTCATTTAACAGAAGATATAACATTGATGTAGAAAAAACATATTGTATTGATATAGACAAGTGATTCTCAATTAAATATTTATTATATTGATTGAATTCACATTTACTTGGAAGAACTCCATTATAACACGGTGAAAAAGAGCAATGTATTTAAGTCCTACAGAAATTATATTATGTATGGTTGATAGCTATTTCGGCTTACCCCACCGTCAGGACTGTAAATGTTATAATGGGTCTGACGATAGCGTCTGCCGAAATAGCTATCAACCAAAAAATATTATTTCTGTAAGACTAAAATACATTGCTATTTTTTCACTGAGTTAAATTTTATTGTTTATTTATGTATACACCATAACACATGTACATTACAAAAATCACGAATTATAAGTTTATTGCTTTCGAGGTGTGAAAAAAGATTAAAAAATGTAAGAAAGAAAAAAATGCGTTGGAAATTGTCAAAGATGTCATGCAAGTTTTGACAAAATCAACTGTATTTCATACATAAAAAATAGTACTCATGTTCACGACTCCAGGAAATTATCAGGAATATTCAATTTGACATTCTCGAATGATGGAATTCTCATTTTGGCCTCGGATAAGCCAAAATAAAATATATGGCCCACGCAAATTTCTTTTAAATTTAACCATTTAAGTTTTTATCTGAGCGAAGAATAATTAATTTTGCTTTATCGATCTCTGAATAAATAGTTTAAATATTTATGGATTTCTGGTCAAAGGCTTGGATGTCTGTAATATCTCCTTGTAAATTCACTCACAGAAACATAATATCTTTTCACTATACGTATTATTAACTTATAAGTAAAAAAAATAGCAGTGTATATAAGTTTGCCAGTGACAGACGAAGCAATGATTATTGTTGCTCATTTTCGTATTTGAACAAGCGCGCACTAATTGAATCATCAAAGAGCAATTTAAAATGATCACCAGTTTTACTAGTTCGGTAAAAGCAATATCATTGAGACGTTGTTATTGTGGAATCCAGATAACTTCGTCTATCTATAAAACACAGTGATGCACAACCTATGTAACAGACGTTCCGCATTTCCAACAGAATCTCTAGGACTAGCGATATGCTATCTCACTATTTGACAGATACATACATATATGATGAATCCATCGAAAGTATTAGATACTTATTATTATATATTATTATACAATTATTTGTGCATATTTCAAGATGTAGCATAATTTCAGCACCAATCAGATCAATGATACTGCATACATAAAGCATGCGTCCTGATACTTTCGATGGTTTCGGCGGTAACTTTGTGGAAGTTCATTTTAATATAAAATAACTTTGATTATTCCACGTATTGTGCTACTAACTGTGACACGTGTTTCACCTCTTTCAGAGGCATCTTCAGACTTACTATCGCAAAGTTTGCTTAAGTAATGAAGCAAGATTGATTCTAACATTTTAAATTATGAAATTACAAAATGGATTACGGGTTTTTTTCCTTCTAAAGAAAACAAGGAAGGGGGTGATAGAATCAAAACAATGCAATCGCATAATGATACTAATGAGGTGCAATCAATCAGATTGGGATTTTTCCTTTATAAGGGAAGCAAGAGAGGGGGTTATAGAATCGAAACAAAGCAAACAAATAAAAATATTTCTAATGACGTTAAACATTACAAACTATTAAACTATAAACTAATGAGCTGCAATCAATCAGATAGGTTAGTGATTACTCTATTAATTGACAATGAAACAATGTTAGTAATGGCGAGCAACCTGTCCTATTAAGAATATTATTTAATAATATTTCTTTTTTATTAAGAGTTTTATTTATTTCTAAAAATTCTAGACTATTCATCTTTAAGCCTTTTTTATTTGCGTGCAACATGCGTCCTGAGTCCTGACTTTATGCTTAAGTGTGAGATTTCTATCCTCAGCAGATCACTAAGATATTTTTTTCCCACGGATTTTATGTTTGGTTATGAAAACTCCACAAGCTCAGTTCTTTTACGCTGGATGTAAATTTGATTTTCAGAACAACACTAACTGTATATAAATTTCGGCTACCTGACAAAAAATGAGTGATATTTTTGGGAAGTCTATGTATTGTCAATGAGCCACCTTACATAAATTTTGGATATAATCCCATAGCTCTCTGTAAACTGATTGCGTATTACTGATCTGACATAACATGAAACATACAGAATACACACTCTCAGCAATCGAGAATAAAAAAACACAAGTGAGGAAATAATATTAATTTCGTACAATTTCAACGGTGCAGCAACATTACAAAAAATTGTCAATTGATTTGAAGAATTCAATCGAAGCTGTTCTTTTTTTTCTTAATGACTTGGATACTTCCGTTTCTTATTTGAAACAAGCCACACTTACGTGTCTCAAACATCATACCATTATATTTATTTCCTGCAAACGTCACGCCAGCATCTCGTTTAGTGCATATTTTGAATAGTCATCAGTCATCAGCGGCCATTAATAACGACGGAATCTATCCGATTGGGAAAAGAATGTAGAAGAAAATATGACTCAAGCTCTCTTGGTGCATAAGCAGCATCTTTTCAAGTTAGTTAATTTTTATAGCGCATTGTAATAAAAACTTCTCGAAAACCTTTGTAAAACAATAATGTCACTGTGGGTAAAAAACAAAATACGATATAGCAAGGTATAATGCGATATATAAGGTCTTAGAACGGAGACATCATCAACGTAGTTAGAGCGACCAGCTAACCACAATTTCTGTCCTAGCCTTATCCTTTCTATCCATACTCTCATTGAATTTAAGATAGGTTGAGCGAGTAGCGAGCAGTTTTCATAGAAAAGATGTGTTGATTTACCTTCATTTTGATCTCATACGATCCACTTTTTGAGCATACATGGATTAAATTAAATATAAATGAATAAATCGACGTTTAATAAATCGACGTTATGTGGCGTTTACTACCAGACAAAAATATGCTCTCGTTATTGTAGTAAGCGAGGATTTAGATTATTTAGAACATACATTTGAAACTTTAATTCCCGATACGGTTGACTCGTATCAAAGTTTAATTCGTAAAAATGTTAATTAACTAATGTGAAGTTATCGGCAATACAACTGCAATAGACATTCGCTTGATATTTATTGTATTACCAACCTGCTTTGGAATGATTTAAAACTACAGATTTCATATTAGCTTATAAAACTTAATAAATATTAAGTGAGGCTTAGTAAAATTGCAATCGAGCGCCCTGATTTCCATTCAATTCAAATATAACGTCAAGCGAGAGGTGAATTAAGTGACAGAGTGTTCAATTAATTGTTCTGCAACGGGTAAACGTGCAAAAACTTGGCCATTTTGCTTTCTGACAGTGAGCACATTTTGTCAGCACAATGAATACATACAGAATGACTTAGATACATACAATATTTACGAACTAGTTTATATTTTGGCGTTTATTTAATGGTAAAATTATATTTTAAACATGGTACCTAATTGACAAGTAAGTAATTAAATGAGCTGCATGTCGTCGTTTCCCGCACCTTATCTCATATGTGAATTACACATGTGAAGATAATCATTTTGGCCAAAAACGTCACAATGGAAATAGTATGCGGAAAACTACGATGAATACCCATGATTTCAATGAACCACTCAAATATGTGAAGGAAAATTAGAATTGGAGACAGGAGTATATCAAAGTTCTGATTTATAGTTTGCGTATTATCCAATTGAAATAGTAATATACTGCCAAGATCTTTGAGGCAGATTGGTTACTTAATAGTTTACATTGTCGTTGGAGCGATATAATCCAGTATGTTGAATGCACCTGCTGAAAAGGTCCTGATTCACAACGAAGGAATGGGAAACATTGTTTAAAGCGATACGATGTGATCAGATCAGCCAGATTTGTCAGGCATATAAACTTGATTGCATCTAGGATAAATAACAAGGCAAACAAACACGTACTCTTATAGAGAGTGATAAGCTGTCGAATTATAGATGCTCTTCGATAATTATTCAAAGAATCTTGTCGAATGTTTGTGATGAACGCAGTAGTGAACAATTTAGTGTATGGCCTGAGTGCCGACGGTTTTTACAACGCTGCGTACACTTTAAGTGCCGGTGGCCTCATTGGCTGTAAAAAAGGGTGGCAGCGGGAGCGAGCCAATGAGACTACTTGAATTGATGCGTCTCCCTTTTTTTCCGAATGAGGCCACCAGCTTTTGAATTGTGTGCAGCGCTGAAAAAAAAATGATGGTACTGAGGCCTGACACTAAGGAATAGAGAAATATTTTTTATGAACAAGAGATGTAACGTTTTTGTCAGTCAAGCCAGAGATTGTGATTTAAAAATACCGCTCAAATACTCAACACACGTTTGCTCTTTAAAAGATAATATGAGTAAATATTATCTTTTAAAGAGCAAACGTTAAATCCCATTACCCTTAATAAAAATAATAACACATTTTTTAGTACTTTTTCCACATCTGATTTATTACATCAGAACACTGATGTAATAAATCAGAAAAAATGTGTTATTATTTTTTTAAAGCCTTCCACAAATTGACAGTGAACACCTTAAAAGTGCATTACCCTTATCAATTATCATGCGGCAGCAATTTTTGGTTTACACTGTCATATTTAGCGTCCTTTTGCGATACCAGGAATCTTTCTTCCGATGACAATAATCGTTATTCACCAATAAAATTTATTCCGACGGCACCGTCCAAAGAGAAACCCGACGTTTTAAAATTCAATATAACATCATTTATCGAAGCTTGGAATTATCCATCATCTCGGAAACGTGCCATGACGCTATTACAATAATTCTAAAGCCTTTCTTGTGACGTTTTATCATTCCTATTCATTTTATTGGTCGTTCGATTGTGCAGTGTTTATTCCCTGAAGTTTAGTATTATATTCGACACGAATTTTCAAAATAAAGAAACCAAACGTACATGACTATTTTTTTTTGCAAATGGCAACACTTTAAAATAAGAAAAAGATCACTTATTAATAATCAGGGTCTTAACAAATAGCACTGTCACCGTTTTGACTAAATGTCACTCCAATTGTGTAGCATATAGTTTCCTGGTCGAGCTCTTTTGACAAAGGGCTTTTAGCGAGAACTGTTTATAATTCAGTTACTTAGGCTATGGTCACAGTGGTAGGCGTAGCTTCTGGCGTGGCGTAGCGTCACTTGACTCATAATCAAAGCTTGCCGCAATGGCTTTAATGATGGCGCCATCTGAGAAGTCGAAACGCAGCGTAAATGCCGAAGTCAAATCAGTTTCAAAATCATAAAAAGCCGCGCGTAGCGAGAGCGATTAGCTTATCACCAGTCCTCGTCGTAGCATCATTGTAATCCCTCCAATCTTTGAAAAAGAGACGTTGAGAACCTGAGTAACAAGAAGTTCTCGTAAAAGAAAAAATGTTGAGATAAACACCGTGAGGTGTCCATATGCTCCATGTTAGGAGAAGACATGGGAAAAAAATGAAATCAATTAAAAAAATAATTAGCGCAGGAATTTCTTGTTGGAAAAAAGCTACAAATATTTTCAAATCGTAGAAAGTTTTAAATACAAACACCATGCGAACAATTTTTTAAATATGCTTTCATTAAATCATAAATTATAATATATCTTTAAAAGTAATATTTAAAGTAAGTTGGGAGCGGCATGGTAAAAAAAATCTAAATAAAATAAACAGTTTGATGTTTTCATTATAACCTGTAAATTCATAAGCACACATTATTTTTAGAAATAATTTGCAACAATAGAGAATAAAGCTGTCTGTTGCCGCGTAAAAACAAGACAATCAGTAGACAATAACAGACGTAAACGATTGTCTATAACCGGCGTAAAATAATTCATACCTGTTGTGTAAATATTATGGATGGCGACGTCCCTGACTTGCGTAATGCACAATTTTTAAAAATTTACATTGAATGACTGGCAATTATAAAATCTAAAATGGCCTTTTGCAAAATTTATTTCATCATCACATACTTAGTGACGGCTTATTAGCTGTCCATAAACTTCACCGTGGCGCCATGTTTGTAGACAAGGCAGCGCATTGTGTAGTAGCAATGCGTGAAAGATATTAAATGTATTTATTAAATCGCACACATTGTATATGATGATGTTAAAACAGTTGTTTACTCTAAAAACATAACATAAGAAATGAGTATTTGATTTAGTAATTTTCAACTATTCCCCAACGATACCGGTCGTGGTATTCAGGATTCGGATTCTATGTACATATGTATGTACACGCAACCATCTTTTTGTACGAATTTGATTTGTGCAAAGTTACGCGTTTTTTTTTAATAACATTTTATATTTGTTTATAATATATTTTTAGGACTATTTAGGCGTAGATAATATGTAATAACGCAATTAATTACAATTCACATTCTGTAAGTTGAAAAACCAGTGGTTCAACTGTTCAATACAATGTGACCTAGGCACGTGCGTCCTTGTTTAAATGTATATGATATGTTCACATATTCTTCGGTCAATTGCGGTCTTGTTTTGTGCGATTTTCCACGGAACGCATCTACCGCACAAACAAAAGTTTTTTGTATAGAACACTTTTATAAATATTTTTTTATTGAATTAAATATTTGACTTCAATGGTTTTGATATCTACATTCCCTCTCAAACACACGATCCAAAAAATGAAGTAAAGTGGGGTAAAAAAGTCGTTTACCTATTATGATTTGTATATTATCTATGGCTAATACTTCGGTGGATTCGGCGGTAGCTTTGTGGTAAATCATTTTAATGTAAAATAACTTTGATTATTCCACGTAACGTAATGTGTAACTACACGTGTTTCGATTTTTCCTTAAAACCGCCATATTTTTAAATTTTCAAAAGTAATCGAAATTTTTATTCGCTAATAATTAACCAATTTATTTTCATTCAATATATATATTTGTAATTTATTAAGTTGTTCGTTTTGTGTGTTTGTGTCAATTTACTACGATGTTACATCCGAGAATCACAAACGGTTCCCGACTTATAAGGATATAAAACATTCCCGCTTTTATAGCAGACTTATATCAATTCACTACCACGGACGCATTTATATAATACAATGTATTAAGACATTTGATCTGATAGTTATTGAGACGTGACTGATCGACGCACTCATAATCGGTTTTTTTCATTTGCCGTTGCCGGTTTTTATGCGTCGCATTTGCAGCACTGTTAAGAATAAAATGTAAACTTAAAAACTTACATACTTCAACGGAGAAGCTAGTAATGATATGTTAAAACATATCAAACGTGAGGTGTTTAATAACTGGAATTATAATGATATTTAATCGTTATTTTAACATATTATAAATGCGTTTGGTTTCGTAATTTATGCATCATATAACTTCATGTTAAACATTTATATAGTTACATTAGAGTGAAAACAGCATTAAAATATTTATTTTTGGACATATCGTCTCTGTTGTAATTAGGATTTGATATTCAGGTTGGTTTCCCCATCCTATGATTTAACAAAGCCAAACGAAATATTTAATAATATACCAGAGCATGATGTTGTTGATAGTCTTAAAAGACATTTGAAAAAGGCATTTTTCATAAGGCTATTAAAAAAATCAACGAAATTGCATTTGAGTGATTTTTTTTAGTTGACTGTATAAGTTGGTGCCCCAAAGACAACCCGTCTTGGCCCCATAGGGGTTGCGACCCATGGGTTGGGAGCCCATGGCCTAGTGAGTAATGATAATTTTTCAGAAATATATTTGATCATCCTGATGTGGTCATGCTAAAACCGCCCATTTATGTAAGTGACCGTTATTTCAAAATATAAAACTGTGCTAGTAATATTTAATGTAAATTATATAAGGCAAATTCGATCTATACCGATGATGAACAAACTCATCGAATATCTAATTGGTATTAAAATATCATCACGACGCCAACAGACGTCGGAAATAAGATAGTCATTCTAGGGTTTGGAGCTGTCAAATGTAAGCTCACGACAATGATGTAAGTTATTTTTTTTTATTAGTATTTAATACTGTGAAAATATATACGAAAAGTAATTTAAAATTTTACGAAAACTATTTATTGGTGTTCGGGAGGTTAATATTCAAGTCTGTGAAGACGGCAAATCTCAAAAAAGAATTGAAATTTCCTACCAATATCGTAGTTCTACTGTACTAATCAAAATGTAAATAAAAAAAATCGTTATTTTGAATGCATTTGAAGATTTTAGATATGAAACGTACTTGCTGTCGCAACACTTTTCAAATCGTGAGCTGTTTACAATTTGACTACATAATATAATCTTAAGACAATTTCACAGATATAGCTCTACAAAGTTTTATGTCAATTTCTGAGCGACATTTTCTCTTTTACAGCATTTAAAAAAAAATCTGTAGTGTTAAACGAATAAATATGTCACATTGACAGTCCGGAGTGTTTCATATAAATGTTGTACATTGAATTTAATGGCGAACACGTTGTATGTTACGTACAGCCTGTGTCTCGTGTCACAATGGTCGCTTAAATCGAGTCTTCGAATAAAATTCTAGATAATAAACTTTAAAAGAACATTACGGCTAGCACCTTCCGAAGAAAGTGTAGCTGATACACCATTGCTGTTATACACGCCATTGAATTGAAAAGTCTATCGTTAACGCCATTCTGGAAGAAAATGACAAACAAACGATCAAGGAAGCAGCTTTGGCGCCTATTCGAGCATTTAAAATACGGCACGGTTGTCTATGGTTACGACAATTGATTCCTATTTAAAGCTTGTCTTGGCAAATAAACCCCATCAAAATTGCTGGAAAGTGAGGGATAAAAGATTGCGAATGATCGATTTGTCGGGTCAAAAAAGTCGGGAGGGAATCGCATAAATGAAATTATTTTTAAATGTAAAAACAAAATACAGTTCTGATAGATTTAATTCGTTGTTTGTAATTATTAATGCAACAATTTTCTATCACAATATTTGTATTATCTTACACGTAAAGCTAAAGATATTTTGTTGTGAAGTCGTTTTGATCACGCACAAATTCGTTTATAAAAAGAATATTTTGAATAAAGATCCTTTATTTTTCATTTGTTTTATCAAATTTACAAACAGCAACTGTCAACGAATTGTGGAATATTGAACCAGGTTAAGAAAGCGAATTCATTTTATGCGGTAACAACTTTTAACGAATTTCTCATCGGTAAAGGAAAAAAAAATAAGAGAAACAATAAGTTAATTGATTTATTTTTATATCGGTATGGAATTCGTCGAAATCTTTTGTCAATCATGGAATTATTGCTAAAATATTTCGATCATAAGAATCAACACCTGCTTGATTAATATCATGACATTATTTCAACCAATTTGCCTTTGTTTCTCATTCCAGAATAAAATATTTAATTATTGTAACTTGTTGAAAATTGTGTGACATTATTTTCAACACTTAAATATAGTTCGTCAATAGCCAAGCGTTAAAGTGTCTTGTCAACAAATTTACATTTTAATCAGAAACACATATTGATGCACCAATTAATTTTTTTATAAGTTTCATATACAATTTTATGATTATTCAATAAACTAATTAATCGAACTGCGCTTCTCAACCTGTCTTAAGATTGAGTTCCCGCTACTGAATACAGTATTCTTTTTTCTTAATTTTAAATTACTGTTTTAGCCACGTTGAGCGCGGTCGAACTGTGTATAATAACAGGAATTGTTCCTGCGAGGTATTTTAAACGCAGGGTCTGACGTTCGAAGCCCAACGCTGTCATCATCTTGTTCAAGAAACCGAGATTAAGATCGGATCTCCGAATTCAGTTTGTTCGGCTAATGGTACATCATTTACTTTTGGGAGAAAGGTGCAAGGCAATAAACATGTTTGCTCCAAAGGGATCACTATGTAGTGTAGACAGATGTTTTGATACAAATATCGACACATTTGGATTCTGAATAGGGTGTTCATCATAATTTCTGTGAAATGGTTTATTTTCTATGATTTTTTCGCATTTTTGTCTGTTATGACAGTGCTTCCTAAACTTTTCATGCAACGGTCCCTTAAATCTGAAAAAAATACGCGGCCCCCTGAACAAAAAACTGCTTTGTGTGGCCCCCATTTTGGAAAGCACTGTGCTATAAGATATTTCGTATATACCTAATTGACTTTTTCGACTATTCCTACACTTACGTTTTTTACAATTTATTCACATGATACAAATTTATCTAACTGGTTTTATCTCGTCTTGTACGCTTTAAAATTAATCTTTAAGGACACAATGTTGCATGTGAATGAAAGGGTGCCATCTGTTTTTTGACCAAAAATAGTAGAATGTGTGAATATTTGATCTCTTCTCCCATCTCCTTTGACATCAGAGACTCATCAACTGTCTACAAAATAACACCGCTCTAATTAATAAACACGAACTTTCGCAATTATGATTATTGATGATCAATTCCCTTTTGTGTTCCAGCTTTCCAGGAAGACAGCGAAACTTGAACTTGTGCGGTAAATAATAATTGAAACAATAAACAAGCAAAATCAGCTCAAGTGCAAAAAGAAAATAACGACAACCTATCCTCCCTCATTTAATCTCTACTGTATAAAATATGTACATAACTCAAGTGAAACAGGACTTAAAATCACAAGTAATGGACAATATTGAATTCAGGAACGATTTGACGTTTACATATTTTGAATATTTTGATCAGATGTCACATTACAGTGAATCATTTTTCCTGTAGCGAAAGGTGCCTGACGTATTGGAGAATATTTTTAAATTGAAATGGAATTTGGATAACAAAAAATATCATTCAGATACTGAGGATCAGGCTTTTTTCCATTTAACGCGGTGGAACGGCGTTCCGGCACCTTTTTTCACAGATCTCAAAATCAATTAGACGAAATTTTACTTAAATGATATTTGAATATAATTTTATTTAGTAAAAAGCTTGACATGAAGCGAGTTCCAGCACCTTTTTTTTCACAAAAAAAACCCTGCTGAGGATCAATATAAAAGGTTATTATTGGAATGGAAGCCGATATCCACTGAAAGACCACGAAGACATTTGTCTACAAACTAGGCAGATGGCCAAAAGAATCACCCGAAATGGTTGAAGACGACATTGCGGGACCGGGAGGCGTTGATGATGCAGGTAGGGACTTATCATAACTATATTGAATAGACCGATGAGATAAAATGATAATGATACTTAACCGTCTTTCAAATCAAGAATCTTTGAATTTCTGCCGATAATTCAATTAAATTGAATGGAAAATAGTCATGCGTACAGTAATGTAAAAAGAAGAAAAATTTTCTGAATAAAAAAAAATATTATGAATCTTTCAACGTTTCGGGCGGTTTAAGTTTACAGTGCAGTATGCTGAAAATATTTTCTCAAAATTGGTCCATTGTAATGCATTTTCGTGATATTAATAAAATCAGCACAAACTCGATTTATGGATTTGCGTGCAATACACATGATGCAGTGTATAGGTATAAAATGTAGACGACACTCTGCCCGATTGGTATAAAAAAATAAGCGGAAAGTATTGCAGTTCAATAAAAATGATTAATGCCATACACTCTTTAAATAATTGTGGAGTACTAATTTCTAATAAATCAAATTTATAGTTTCTTCTTTGGCAGTTGAAATGATACCAGAATAATATAAAATTTTAAATAACTTTGATTTTTCCACGTATTGTGTTTTTAATTGCGACACGTATTTCGCCACTTTCAGGGGAATCTTCGGACTTACTATCGACAAAGTTTGCGAAAGTAATATAGCAAGACTAATTCTAATATTTTAAAATGATAACCTAAAAAATGTTATTTCGGAAAGCAAGGAGGGGAGGATTGAAACAAAACAAAAAATAATTATATTGCTCAGAAACACAATAGTGGAATAATCAAAGATATTTTCAATTTTATATGAAAATGGCTTCTTTTAACTGTATTTTTTTATTATTTAAAATTTTTAACGGTCGAAATATATCAATTGGTGTTATCAGTTAAAGGTTATATTATTGTACTATGTAAATACGATTTCCGTCTTCTGAGTGTAGAAGTCACACATTTTAATGAGGAGTCGTATATTATGTGTTTCATATAGTATTTGAACATCCCTCCATTATACTGCGTAGTATGAACAATGCATTCTTTTCTGACACTGCGTCGATGTGTAATAAATCCTCACAATAAAAAGTAGAAAAAAGCTTCGTTCGCGAAAGACTCCATGCCGAAACAAAAACTGATAATAATAATTTGAGACAAGTTGAGTCGAAAGACGCGGGTGATTTCTCACGGAGTGTTGCCACTCTTTTGATATCAATCATAATAATTTATTTAACAACACATTCGCATACTACTGTGAACAGCCTTTCAAACTTTCCATATTGAATTTGGAATCGGTACATGAATATTGAAATCAAACATTCGCTTATTTGACATAATTATTCATTATGTTTTAATATGAAGCTATACAATTTCCATAATTGTCTTAGAAAAAAATCTTTATTAGTCATTAACGCCTTATTTTCTATTAATCAACGAAACAAAGAATATGCGGAGGATTATGGTAAGTATATAATTTAAAAAAAATAACTGATACATTTACATATGCATGAAATATCAATTTCACATAAAATGGGAATCAGATATTTATGATACCTATTGATTTGGAACTAAGAATAGTGATGTGAGCATAATAATATTTTATGAACTCTTTTGTTGTACTATTTTGATCATATGTATTTACAAAAAACTCAATTTTCTATGGAAATTACCAATCATAACAAACAACTTTTATTTTGATTTTGACGTGTGTGAAAATGAAATAATCGAAAATCTCTATATTCTCAATCAGTGGGTCGCTAACTCATGGTATTCCGGAGTGTATTTGGAGTGTTGGATAAAATTAATAATCTTTATTTAACCCTTTTGGCGGCAGATTTTTTGGTTGCTACCTAGATGCTGAAAACCATGTTGAATCAGATATTAAAAAAAACATGATAACAGTGCAATAAAATATATACCTTTTCGAATAAGATTATCACTAAAAATAAAAGCTAATGATATACGTGAACTACATTCGCTTTTTTTGTTTTTAATAACTTTCTTTGAATTGGATGTAAAAAAATATTCAATCACATCCAATCACAAACGAATCTGACAGCCATTCAGAAATAAATTACACACATCGGTCTCTGTTTTATAAATAAGAAGATAATACCAAAACTGTATGGGTTTAGTACATATTCGAATATTTGGTGGGTATCCTTACTTATTTACCCACGCGCCATAATTCGGACAAGCCAAGCTCTCGTCGCTTATATTTTCGGTTTTGCGATAATAAATTGAACATAAGCGTTACGCCATGTCAACAGATAAGCCAACCCGGCGAAACAACACGGCTGAGATACGCATAAGTAATCACAGCGCTCAAAACTGGTCGAGTAATAAAATAATGTACGGCGCTCGCTCAATTCGGGTTACTCGGATGCGGCCATACCGTTGGCTTAAATCGCGGAGCCACTTCGAATCATTATCGAACACTGACGATACACTCCTGAGGAAAATCCTCCCCAATAATGACATCGATTTTGATATATGTATTCGATACGGATCCACTTCCATAACTGATTGAGAAGCTCTGGTTTTCCTTGGCTGTGTGGACAAATCCAAAAAATTCTCTTTGCTCGAGAAAGATTTCGTCTTCTACGTTGTGTTTTACACTTTTGAAGGGAATAAAACGTCATCGACGTTTTGTGACATAGTTAGACATGTACAAATGTAGATTTACCATTATCGAGGGCGCCACCATCGCGTGAGTGTTGCTAGATAATTTATTTACTTGCGCGTCTTTAGATGCAAGACTTAAATATTTTTTTTTTTTTTGGTTTTATTAAAGCAATGCAACTTAAATAGCTTTAGACGATATCTACGAAATGGGAACAATTTTAGTTAAGGAATCCGGCGACGGTCAAGTAATGATGTCAAATCTATAGAACACTGATCAACAGGGTATCTCTGAACGTATTTACAAGTAATTTCACAGGCTGTTATTATAGTCGATTTTAAATAAATAAATTCGAAATTTAAAATAGAGCACCTAATTTAAACGAATAGAAAATATTGCATTAAAAATGTTGCCGTGTATATGAAGTGTATTCATTTTCAACGTACATTGTTTGTATACTCAACGACAGAAATACACATTTATAGATGTCTCATCAAACGAAATTTTCCGGGCCTAGACTTCAACGAAGCAATTGTCGGTCTAATACAGTAAATTTCTATTAGATTGTATTTTATTAGCAATACGCTTGGTATAATTCTGTCTAAAAATTGACATCTTTTCCATTTGCTCAAACAAAAAAAGACCCTCTTGCAAAATTGCAGTAGTGGGCGTGATTTTTTAATGTCCTGATATTCGTCGTCCGTGTCTCTGCTCATTCTGCGGCCAGTGGCGTGCCAGAGAAATAAAATTTATCGCCCATTGTGAGTCCTTATACGCCGCACTGCTCAAGAAACAACAGTGAATTCGAAATGTCATTTTGTTTCCATTCGCGGGAATGAGAGAGCTGTGTTTACAAGATGTCGCGCATGCTATAATTCATTTTGAATAAAAAAAAATAAACACGACAAATATTTAACTGCGAATAAAATGATATTGTTGAATGAATTTTGAACATGAACAATCCACGTTGGGCAACGACACCATTCGCGCAGCCATTTCGCAAATCATTAAAGCGAAGGTGACTTACGTATGTTGAGTAAGTATCGTAGTGAAATTATTAAGAACGCTACATATAATAATCTTAAATAATTATTTTCTAATGCAATTGCGGAGCGTACGGGTTCGAGGGTCAGTACGAGCGGTTTTATAAATATTAGCGAATAAATCAGAAAGCCAAAGCATCGCCTTAAAAGATAATGAGAGAAAATATATCTAAGAATTTCAACTCACGGTGACAAATTTGAATCGTTTGAATTTTGTAGTTAAAAGTTGTAAGTCAGTTTAAAGTCAGTTCAAGTACAGTCTTGGACTTGAAATTCCCGATGATGCCGAAATATCTGGTAATTAGTATTTGCGATACTACATTCAAAAATCCCTATAATTATAAATTATATTTTTTATCCATGTCCGCTCCTAACTTGGAGCATATGGACTCCTCACGGAGTTTATCTCAACATATGTTTTTCTACGAGAACTGCTTGTTACTCAGTTGCTCAACCTCTCTTTTCCGAAGAGAGTAGGGATGAAAGGATACGAGGACTAGGACAGGACTAGTGATTAGCTAATCGCTGTCACTATGCGTCACTCTTTGGGATCGGAAAGGTGGGAAAGGATTTTCAACAACACAAACACCCATGCCTATGAGCAGATTTATCGACTGAAAAAATCCGCTAGTACCGGGAATCGAGCCCGGGCGGTCCGGCACGCAAGTCAAAGCAGTTGCCACTGCGCCACGGATCGGACAAATTATAAATAATCCCAGGTAATTCATTGAAGCTCATTTGCATCAAATTTTCGCTAATTCATATAGACTACGTTAATAGCAATTTAACTTAGTGAGTACTATGCGTCACTTCAAGTAAATCCGTGCACTTGAAATGCCTGAAGATTCCGAAAGGCGAAACCCGGTTCGTTAGCGACAAAACTCATGTAAAAGTACAAAATTCAAACGATTCAAATTTGAAAAGATATCTGTTAATAAAGGTAAAATTGATTACTGGCGAAACCTGTTTTTGGGCCCTCTTCAAAAGTGGAGAAAAATGAGTAAGGTTTCTCTGTTTCTAATGGGCCGATAATTGATAAGTTACAATGAATATATTTTTACTGATTCCACAATTCTATGTAACATGATCAAGACAAAATTTTCAACGTGTCATCAGTTTAAAAAGCTTGCAATGAATGAAATCTTATCTGAGGTAAACCTAAAATTGAGTAATTAATACAAACAAATAATTTTGTTGATAGATAATAAACATATTGCTTATCCACCAAATTGTGACAGTTATATACCATAAAATTGAATCATTCGTTAACATAAAAAAAATACAACCGCAGATATGACAATAAACTTAAAATCTTTTCCTCTATTGGTTCTGAGATCGACCAGAGAGTTTCATCGTAGAGGACATGCAATATTCGACAAAAAAAAAATGTAGTTTACTTTTGAATGGAGGATGGTTGTTAGTAGCGCCAGAGCTTGGGCCGGCAATTAAGTAGATAGTTTATCGATCGAGTAACAGGAATTATGTCCAGTAAAATGGGCAGTCAAGATGATCGTGTAACAAGATGAGACAGCGAAACACGACATGCTGAAGAACACGTGAACAGTTTTAAAACGGTTGTATGTTGATCGATACGTCGAGTTTGGCATGTCGACTCTTACTGTAACCCTACCGTGACATAGTAAACCTATTGCTAGCTAGTATTATACAAAACATGGGGTATTTTGTAGTCAATACACTTTTATTTACACGGTTGATACGTACATTTGATCGACGCTGCCGTTGATAACATATATTTTTTAAATACATTTTGGTGGCAAGCTCGCCTTTTGGCTGTCGACTGACTATTGTTTATTTTCTTGGACCGCAAATGAGCGTTTTTGCGAATAACAGCGGCGACGATGCTGTACATTTTGAGTCGGAAAACGCAGCAATTTATTTCAAAGATTCAAATCATGATATGTCATGACGTGTGATATTGAATTGTATAAATATTGGGTTGCTATGCCAACGAACAACAAAAATGCAAATTCAACTTAGTCTACGTTATTATGAATCCTTCACAGATATCTGATTAAGTTTTCCTCTTTATCTGATTGTCTTCCAATTCCAGCTCAAAACATATTATTTCCCAATTTGAATGTGATTAGCTTCAACATATGAACGGCTTTGGGAGATGATGTGCCGGAATCTCGTAATGTTGAAAAACTTTTACGTCACGCAAGCACATCTTTAGCCCAACTGACAAACACTACATATTTTATTGTAACGGGAAGGTGTGTGACAATTAACATTCAGTGTAGACAATCGGCAAAAGACAAATAGCAAATGTCACACGGAAAAAGGTCATCGTTACCGATTAATGTTAGTGAAATTAAATCGAAATTATTTATCTAAAATGCTTAAAGCACTGCAATAAAAACAAACATTTTCTTTCTTTGAGTGGCATCGCAACGCTGGCTGTTTTTTTATTACATACCTCTATCGAATATTTTTGCAGTCTTGTTGTCTGTCTTAAGTATTTAATTAATCAATATGATATATAAATACATATTGAGTTTTTTACTCGTGGTGGATAATCGATAAACGTAAAATGTGTCAACTCCTTTGCAAAATGATAAATTTGTGTTAATCAGATGCAGGTGAAATAAAAAATAGCCCACCAATTTTAATGATAAATTATCATTACACCGGCAGTATTTTAAACGAATAGCATTACTATTATGCATTAACTTTGCCCGTAACTAAAACGATGTGAAAGAATTAATGACAACTCCCACATTGTTTAGGCCCACTTGTAAATAGTTGTTTAAAACAATCGAAAATTTTAATAATGTTATGCAATGTAAAAAAATGAAATACGCTAGTATTTTTTTAATAAAGGCATCTGAATAAATAATTGTTTTCGATTATGGCAACGCGTGTTTTTTCCAGTTTAGTCGATTGCAATCGGCAAAATTAATTATTTTAATAAACACTTCAATATGTTTTCTCATTTACTACCAAAACCACGACTCCTACTCCGACATTGACCAAAAACACGACTTTGACTCCGACTAAAAAAAGGTTAATATCGTCATTTTTTCCCCTAATTTTCCTATTTATGTGTATTCAACTAAATATCAACCCTATCAATGCAGCCAAATTTGACATATTAAATGCAAAAATAAAAAGTTCAAACTTTTCAAGATTTCCGACTCCGACTCCGGCCAAAAAGCTCCGACTCCACGACTCCAACTCCACAGCCCTGGAAGATACAAAAATAACAACACTTGTATGTTGTATGTTTTAAAAGTGTCGAAATTTTATTTTATGCGTTGGAATGTTTAGCTCGATATCCAGAGAAAAATATATCACATTTACAGCACTTATATACAGAATTGTCCTCAAAACGGGACATCTACCAATTTTTACGTAATAGTATGTATATTCAAGAAAACACGTATTTTTTATAGTTTTTATGTATTAATAAAAAGAAAAGGAATGTTGATAAAGAAAATAACAGGAATAAATAATATAAATATTAAAAAAAATATGTTGTTCTATATTTTTCTGATGAACAAATTTTCTTAAGTATATGTTACTGGGTTTGCTTTTAAATAAGAATGACTACAATAACACATGCCAATAAAAAAATCAATCTACAAGAAAGACGCGCCAGCTGTCAACGTGTAGTCGTGTACCCACAAACGAGCAAACTTCCGAATTGTAACAAAAAAATATGAATGTGTGGGTGGGTATGACGATTTCGCATGGACATGACTCACCAGCCACCCGCTGTAGCCATATGCACCAAAATCAAGCTAGTATTTTTTCCGCAAAGTTATACGAAACGGCTATACTACGCACCACTGTCGATTTTTTGCACTTTTTTTTTAAATTGTTACCGTATGTTGCCCTCTTTTTGAAAACGGGACATTTTGACGCCCCGAAGCTGTACTTGGGGACAGTGACGGCTGGTGACGGGGTGTTGGGGGGTGCAAAGGAAGATTCAACCATTTTTGCAAGAGTTCTATCCTATTCATTGGATTTTAAAACACTTCTATAGCATGGACTTTCAATTCAGATGTTCGCAATACCAACTGTTTCTCTTCCGTAGTACGGAAAAATAGTTGAATCTTCCTTTTGCACCCCCCAGCACCCCGTTACCAGCCATCAATGCTTGGGGACATAGGGACAGGCTACCTAAAAACGGGACGGTCCCGTTCAAAACGGGACGTATGGTCACTTTAACTATACTACTATTTTACAGGAGAGGCGCTTGAGGTAAATACATAACTAAATTTAGAGTGTATCATTTGTTTTTTTGGGATAACTAGACCTCATTACAGCTGTAGTTATATTTTTCAAATAAAGGAAATGGAAAGATATTGACTGTTCACATTTTTTTAAACATACCAAAACACCACGAATCCAATCAATCTATATCACTCAAAAATTATAATTTTAGCTGAGCTGGAAAGTAAAATCTCAGTAATTTGAACAGGGAAGAGTCTTTTTTGTCATAGAACATTATTCAATGAGAAAAGAAGACGATGGATAAAATCATCACATTTTTTAAGGGCACTTGTCAATTTAGGGTTAACGACTATCGGTTAAACGTGTTGAATTGGTGTATTTCAGAATGTAAATAACTTACTTGTTTCATCACAGGATGAGTAATAATTATTCTGATTTGTGACTTATCCTAGGATGGAATTAATGCTATGAATTGTAAATGGAGTTTGGATTTGAATTAATTTATAACTCGGATAACTTTTAAATGTCCCGATCGATAAGCTCTCTTACGTCAAATAATTTTAAACACTAGCAATACATATACATACAGTAGAAACTCGATTATCCGGACCCCGATTATCCGGATTTTCGATTATCCGGATTAGTCAAAATAAACAAAAATATTACAAATTTGTTGATATGCACGTGGCGAATTGCGTCCACTGTTTACGTACGTGATGGAATGAAGTCTTAATATTTTGATCGTTGCATTTGTTCTAACAATAAGTTCTGTGTAAAATATGGCTCAGTCATCGTCCAAATTCAATTCGCATTGAACGTTTGTTTCTTGAAAAATTGATCACGATTTAAATATTTATTTTTAATATTACCGATATGTCAACGAAAAGAAAACGTGTCGTAGTTTCATTAAAAGACAAATTGGATATAATCGATGCTTTGAAACGGGGTGAATCGGGATGTTTTTTGTCTAATAAATATGGTGTCAGAACGTCAACGATCTCGGATATAAAAAAACAGAGTGAAAAAATCTTGAAGTTTACCAATTGTTTAATGAGAGTCAAGAAGAGTGCTATTCAAGAAAACTTATGTGTCTTAAAGTATTCGTGATTTGGCAGCATCGAAAAGAAAAGCTAACTTTAAGCAGAAATCGATTATTGATTTTTTCAATAAAAAATAATTTATTATTAAAGCTATGTATTAATCTAAAGAAATAAAAATGATTTTTACTGAATATACTTGTCTTTTCCTGTTAATTGTGATTTTTTCGATTATCCGGATTAGTCCTTATCCGGACTATCTTCATCCCAAATTAGTCCGGATAATCGAGGTTCTACGATGTATGTGTTGTGTTATCTTGAATATTTATGTCAGGAATATGAAGCGTAATAAATGGGACATTAAAGATCGGAGTATATTTCCTTGAGACTTCGTGAAAAACTGAGACAATGACGTCTACAGGGACAAAAAATTGCTAAATAGAAAAGCATAGTAAATTAAATTATATTTATGTAAATTATTGTACCAAGCGTTGTACATATATCACTAAACTTTCATTAAGGATATTCAATTTATTATTTATGATCAGTTGGCAATACTCGGGATGGCCGAAACCGGTCGTAATCTTTGTTTATCCACAATTTAATTTATTTTGAACAAAAGTGTTTTACTCAAATGCATTAAGAATGCCTCTGATATAGTAATTTAGAAACGAAGATGTTTCTCAAAGTTTCAAAGCCCCTATTTATTCCACACTCCACAGGCGATACAATCAAATTTACAATACTATATACCAGGGCTGTGGAGTCGGTAAAAAAAAATCCACTCGACTCCAGCATTTACCAAAACCACGACTCCAACATTAACCAAAAACACGACTCCGACTAAAAAAGTTTAGTATCGTCACTTTTATTTGCCTTATTTTCTTATTTATGTGTATTCAATTGAATATCAACCTTACAAATTCGGCCAATAGCCAAATTTGACATATTATATACATAAATAAAAAGTTCAACTTTTAAAAATTTCTGACTCCGAGTACGACTCCGGCCAGATCGCCGCGACGACTCCGACTCCGGCCAAAAATCCCCGACTTCACAGTCCTGCTATATACTGTCAATACAGAAATTAACTAAAATATAAAAATGATTTATTACCGAGTATGGGTTGGGAATAGGCTCACTTGAAATCTTGGTTGAAAGCATTGGCTGATAGTATACTAAGTTAATCGGCGGTAGAAGAAACAAATCTTCACTGTGTCAAAGTATAGGCAGGTATTTGTTTCAAGAGAATGTTGAATGTTCGAAAGTAGAGGATTAAAAAAAATATCAACTCGATCAACTCGTTTACATCTTTGTTGTTGATATCCAAGTTTAGTTCATTCATTGATTCCGTACAAAAGTCTTGAAACAATTGAATTAAAAAAAATGTGCGAATGTAGAATCTTCGAAAGTCGAAGGCTGACTTTATTTCATAATTAGAAGCACAATGTCTGAATAAATTTAAATGTTGTCTTATTTTTCGACCTGTTTTTTTTTATTTAAACAACGCAGCGGTTTATAGCTATTCAATCAAACACATATCCATCAGCTGTTTTTTATCAACAAGAGTGTGATAAAATTCAACTAACTGTGAACGATAAATAACCATTAATCTGTCAAATTACCTGTGAATGTTTTCCATAAAACTGTTTTACTTTATCGACGGTATAAAATATCGTCATTAGACAGCAAAAACAGACAATACGTTGGGCAAGGTACATTTTATGTTCTTAGGATGTTCGCATTCACAATACACAATGAAAGATTTATTAATTAATGGTTTTAGGAATGTTGGATGGTAATTTTTATTATTATGTTTCCATGGCTACGCTGCCAGATGAATTATCGTACATATGAAGGTTGGTAAATGTTTTGTTATTGTACACACGTTAGTTTGCAGTTGTCGGAAAAGTTTGCGTTGCTTACTATTATTGCGATGCGAGAATTTCGCGCCAGCTCATAGAAACGATTGAAAGGTTTGTCGGCATCTGCATTATCCTTGCGATCAATGGGGAAGTAAAAGTCTGACAAGGTCGATATAAAATTGAACAGTTTTCAACATAAATATGAAATCTTGAAAATAGTTTTTTGTGCCGGCTTTCTCTTTGAACTCTCGATAGCCTTAATTCTTTAGGCTGGGATATCTCAATTGTCACCTTAACTATTTGCTAAAATACTTTTGACATTTTGTTTATCTATTCCAAAAAGATAATAAAAAAACCATTGTTTTCTCTAAAAGAGTGTTTGGGGGTCTAAGCTAAAAGCATTACTTGTTGAAAAGTTGATACCACTAAGTTTTAAATAATTTACATAGAAAGTAAACATGGCTTAAAAGAAACCATTGAATAAAAAAATATTGAAAACAAATTACACTGCAGAAAAATAGCATTCCATTGCTTAACACTTCGATGTATTTTATCTCAAGCCTGGAATAAAATCACTATTATGACTTTATATTATATATTTATATTCATAAAAAAAAGAAACGAATCGTACCGTTTCCGTTCTTGAAGATATTTTGAAAAAAGTATTTCGTAGTATGTATTTAAAAAAAGGGCAAAATTGTTCACTCATACTGAAAATGTTTATTATTAATCATAAATTTTAAATGGTAACATCGATAAAAAATGTTAAAAAATATGTTCTATCTAAATACCATACATACAAATCTATTGTAAATTCTGTATTTTATTTATCGTTCAAAGTGGTCTCATTTTTATGTGGTACTAACAGTAAATATTTTTTATCGTTCCTCAATAGATACCAGTTAAAGATTGAACTACCTTTGGAAATTATGACTGCGCTATAGATTAAGACATTGTTGTTTTGCGAAATTTATTCGATCATAATAAACCCACACACTTTTTCTTCACACATAACACGTAAACAGGACAATGCTGTCAGCAGGGACAGATAAATAAGTTATTTTTTATATTGATTGACGAAGCTTGGTTTTTTTTATTCCAATCAATCTGAACTTAAACTACCTTCAAAACATTCCAATCAATCTGATAGTAAACTTCTTTCAAAACTTATTCCTCTTTCGAAGAGGGTGCGGATTGAAAGGATACGAAGATCGTCGGTCCCTGTGGTCTAGTGGCAAGAGCTTTGTCCTAGCAATCGGGGGGCCCGGGTTCAATCCCCGGCAAGGTTAGATTTTTTCAATTGAAAAAAAAGATCTTGGGCTGGGTGTTATGTTATTTATCGTTGATTTTGTGCACAACTGATACATTATTTACCATCGAGTTAATCTCGTGTGACTTTCACAACCCAGAATATTTGGCGCATTGGCGCAAGCTGTAATGCCAAATATTTAAAAAAAAAAAAAAAAAGAAGATGAGGACAGGATTAGTGATTAGCTAACCCTCTCGCTACTCGCAGCTTTTTGTGATCGGAAAGGTGGGAAGGGATTTTTGACAACATAATTACTTAGTGCCTTCGAACAGAATTGTTTTATCGACTGAAAAAAGTGCTCGTACAGGAAATCGAACTCTGGTGTTCCGTCACGTTGACCACTGCACCATGGACCGGGCATTATTAATAAACACCTGAAACTTATAACTCTTTGATTTTAATTCTTTTATAGTAGGGTTCCTAACACAAGCTAATGGAATCAGTACAATATATTGTGATAAAAAGCATGTAAGAAAAATGTTAATCATCGTTAAGGATATCGGAATATTTAGTGACGATTGATAAATCGGCATGTTTTTGGTGCGGTGATTTGTCTTAAAATATTACGATCCCACCAAGAGGTGGTGGTATTCGCATATAAATTGCGGTGTCGGTAATAATTCATTATATTGACGAAAGGTCAAAAACTTGCAGGATAAAAGATACCATAGGGTATAATTATGGAGACGTTTTCTCGTTAAATATTCAAAGGCAAAACTTTAATCTCACTTAACCTCTGCTGTCGTTTTCGCAGTTAACGGTCCAAATTTGCGACGCTCCTCAAAGTGTTGACATCAATATTATAAAAAGTGGCGCTTGAATGTTTTCCTTCACGCCATAGTAATTAATTTTGTTAATCTCATAAGCGTGTTAGGAAATTAGCTAAGATGTTCATTTTTAAATGGCTTAGTAATTTATCAACTGCATTCAAACAAAATATAATATATATACTAAACAAATTCCATGTATGTTTAATAAATATCAGGACCGGTTTCGCTCATCGCAAAAAAAATTAAGTGATCACTCAACTGGCAACATTTATCGGATAACGAGATGATATATTTATGAAATTAAATCGCTCAAATAAATACAACATCAATATATTCATATTCTCCAATCAAATCGACCGACAAAAACGACAATACGCAAAAATAATATTTTTCGATCGAAAAAAACCTAATTTTAATAAAAACTTAATTTATATTATTGAAACTAAATTGATTATAGTTTATTTAAACAACTCATTGCTTAATTGATCAAAGTAATTCATACGCCAATATCCAAAGTCGATTTAATCAAATTTAATAAAACCTATTTTCGGCTAATACAATGATGAAGATCATTAATGAAAAAAATTGATACATTCATCTGACAACCTTTTTCTGTAGTAAAATGTGTTTCAACTAAAAAATGTTGAGTATCTTTGAAATTTGCTGAACTTAATCTGTGCCGGACAGGAAAATTTATTTTCTGGCGTTGTTACAATCAAAGAGCTCTTTACTTATTCATCGTAATTGTATTTTGGAAATTTTGAAAATATTTAATAACGCATCAGTTTTCAACTGATTACTGATTAAAAATCGCAAAGTAACTACGTATTAATATTCAATTTAACACTTACGTACTTTTTTACAAGAGTGGCATGCCTTTAATTAATAACCTAACAACTTCAGATCAGACCAAATCTGATAAGCGACTGTAGTTTTATTCTATTGCAATATTCAATACAGTTTTTTTTAGATGCGTTAAAAGTAAAAGAAATTGAGAACTTGGCAGTTAGTGAGATGTTTGCAAAAAAAAAACACAATGAATGTTGTTGTCATGCAATCTAAATAACCGATAATCATAAAAGCACTTCGCGTATGTTATACAATATGCGTATGTTGCTCTAAGCCAGGTATTTTCAACCCTGTGCCCGCGGTCCGATTTCTGTGCGCCCATCAACATTAACCAGAAACAATTTTTTTTTTCAACTTAACATTTTCGCAAAATTAATTTTGTGGATAATATCACATCGCCAGGAGAAATCTCTCGTGCATTTCCTAAAAAGGGACATGGTAGGTAACAGTGAATTAAGCGTAGAACTATTTGTCACACACTTTCAAGTGGTTCAAAAACAGTTTGATGAGAGATTACCGTAGTATACGACGATCGAGCCATTGGACTCTTTTATTATCAATCCTTTGATGTTTTGACGATTGTGTTCAAGAGAAGGCAAAACAAGTAAAAATTGACACTGATAATCTTTTCAACGAGTTGTCACTTCGAAATAGAGAGGTTGAGCAACTGAGTATCAAGCAGTTCTCGTAGAAAAGAACATATGTTGAGATTCATACTGCGAAGCGTCCACATGTTCGACGTTGCGAGCGGATATATGTACATGAAAAATTCATTGTCTTTTAATAATATCCTTAAAATAGGTTGCCCCACATATCTTTTAAAATGCGCTCTCAGGTACAATTAGTTTGGGAACCCCTGCTCTAAGCTTTATTGCTAATATACATATGTCATGTAATCTCTTACTCAAATTTTAAAAGAAGATAAATCTGTTTGAAGATAGCATGTTTATGTTCACTTGACAATCAAAAGCTTGAATTATTTTCGCCAACATTTTAATTGTTATCGATTCATCTGCATGATGATAATCTAAAGTGTATCATTACTTGCTATAATTTGCCTTATTTGTCAGTCGCACTTTATTGATGCCCGCCATTATCGCGGCATCTCTTCGTGATTCCTCATCCCAGCAATCGCCGTCGCAGCCGGAGACAAAGATGATGATGATGTTCTTGCATTAAGATATTTCCCACGGCGCGGGTTCCTCGGCCGCTTCTATCGAAATCCTTTCGAATTTTTTTATGCTCCTCTTCAAACAATAACTTAACTAGATGAGAAAAGAATCCAGGTATGACGCCAATGTAGGGTGACCAGCACTTAATAGCATCCATAATATAATATTATAATAGTTGAAAATGAAAGAACGTTTATTTTTCATTTACCGTTTAAGCGCAGAAATAAAAATATTATCCCCCATTATATTGGCAACAGGAAATTATTTCACCGTTAGAAATGTGGAATATAATAAGTTTATAAAAGTGGTGCGATTTAAATGAGAAAAAAATCAGGATCAGCCATTTGGACGTGTCAGCTATTCTCTTGAATCATTGTATCTTTTAATGTTTATATTTGAATACAATTATCAAATATGTAAACGACACTTCAACGTCAACAATATATATCTAAGCTTCATTTTCAAGACAATGTTCAATCCCAACGTAGAGTTTATGGACCCGTAACGAAGTGTATCTAATAATTTAAGAAAAACTGTCAATTTAACTAATGTCGGAAAAGGAGTAATAAATCAATTATTGTATCATAAAAATTAATCTGCAATTTATTGCAGTCCCACCACATGTTTTGTTATTCATCAAAGTTTTGTGTTCTACTAATGCTTATATCGCGTATGATAAAGGATTTACTGCTAGATAAGGTGTTTAAGCTCTAACTAAACGAAAAATAAAACCGGACTCGAACACAAAATTTCCACACACTTCTTGTGTATGTTTGTGCATATTTATTGTTTCAAAAACTATCATAATGTAAATTATAAATACAAATAATAGGACATTTTAGCACTTATTCTACGCGAGCATTATCAACTGATTCTTGCGATGAGCTATACCGGTCCTGATCTTAATGATAAGTACCAGAAATTTATTTATATTTTTATTATAATCCAATTCCACCAAGTATTGACAGTGACCACCTTAAATGTCAATTATTGAGAGTAAACGCTTTGAAACCGTTCAATAAATATAATTATACAGCAAATGGTTTAAATAGTGGCCATTTCTTAACTTTATATTTGTCACCCTACCGCATGTAGTATGATCGAGGCCCGTGGAGAAATTTGAAGAACTCTGTTATCCAGTTAGAAATCTTTTCGAGATGGCGCGACATTCATTATGCTTGTACATTATTTTATCTATCTCCGATTGTTTCACGGAGATTGTGAGCGATGCATTTGTCGCCGAATCGTGCGGAATAATTCACGAGCGTGTCTCCCCGTGGAGTTGGATCATGACCACCTTTTATTAGCAAATTAACGAGTTTCCTATTATGAGTATTATGTCACGTCCACGAAGTTTGAAATTAAATTAAGATCATTCAGATTCAACGGGCATATCATTAAACGATTGTTTCGATATTCAAAAATCACCGAATGTTTCCAAAGAAGAAATTGAATGTAGACTATTTTTTTCAGTTTTCAGAGACCTTTTCCTAACTAGGCGGCATGTCAAATAATTGCAAATAGATTTCTAATATGTATATAAAAATCAATATTTGTTTGCTTGTTTGTTTGTTCGCACCCTATGCGCTGCCATACCGTTCATCCGATCGCAATGAAACTTGACAAACTTTTTGCTTGCACTTTTGCGGTTTTTTTTGGCATAGTAAAATAACTTACACTAGGTCTTTTATATAAAAATCGATGTTTTTTCATATTTTATGCGCTGACATACCGTTAATTTTGACAACTAAGGTTATAGGCATAGTACAATTAACTATCAGTAGATGGTGCGTGTAGACAATCGGCAGAGACAAACAGCAAATGTCATCGATACCGATCAATGTTAGTGAAATTAGATCGAAATTATTTATGTTAAATATTTTGCATCCGAAAGCACTTCAATAAACACAAACACTTTCTGTTCTGACGAAGGCGTAAGCCGACATAGCTATCAACAAATATATAAAATAATTTATGTAGAACTAAAATACATTGTTATTTTTCTTACCGTATTATAATGGAGTTCTACCAAGTAAATGCCTACTCAATCAACAATCACTTTCTTTATTTTAGCGGCATTGCAACGCTTGCCTGGTGCCGGCTAGTATAATATATTATATAAAGCATCGACCGACATCAGCTTAAATCTAAAACTTTGAGATTATATATAAATATTTACATATATGTATGTAGATACACGGTTTCAATAAAACACCGCAAACAAATTTGAACGCTGTATAAAAAAATTTCGTATCTTAATTTAATCCTACTTATTGTGAAAAAAATATGTATTCAAATTAATGAGAGATCGTTTATCTAATATTGCAAATTCAAATTAAAGCCGCAGGGCAACAGTGGTTTCAAATAAAAAGTATCAAACCAAAATGGTAAGTAGGTAAATCTGTGATAATATCAAATCATGCCACATTGAATTTAAAAAACGATTTCTTATCTACTGAAATTTGATTCATTATAAACGTGAGTCAGTGAGCACAGTCGAGACATTAATTATTATTGGATTCGTTATTTTTATACTACGCAATCGTAATATTTAAATTACAATATCGGTAAGGATAATCTAGTCTAGTTAGACAGATAACTTAAATTTTATAGTATCACCGTACAACCTTGATTTTTTTGTATCGATTCTTTACATTGTTGATATATTGTGCACCAGGTCATACTATGTTTTTTTTTCTTTTGTTTATACGATATTATTTTTTTTTGAAAATGAGCACATCTCTCTTGGACATTATTCGTCGCCTGATAACGTGTCAGATGATTCTCAAAAAGTATATCTACTAAGCGTTATGTTTTTATTCCTTTAGCCAATATAATTTATTTTTGACGTGACAACGTCTTATAAATCGATGAACGCCCGCTGCACGCACGAAAAAACATGACCCATTGTCCCGTTTGTCGCGTTACGCCGAAGGCAAGCGTGCGAGCGAGAGCGCGGATAAGCGATAGAGAGGCACGATCGGCCTACCGTTCGGATTGTGGCGCATCTATCTCTCTTCCACTCGATTGGTCGATGCGTCTGAGTAGAAAAGAGACAGCGACAGCACACAACTTATACACATACAGTTCCTACACGTGATCTGTTTACAACTGTTTATAAAGTGAAGTGAAATGTTAATGTGGTTTTCATTGTTTATATTACAACAAAAATTGCGGCAATAAAGGTAATTAATTCTTGCATATTAAAAATCTGATTAACGTATAACAAATATACAAAATATCGCATCCATACAAAATAATGATAATTCAATAAAAATGATTCCATTTTATTCATAAAAGTATGCAATCATTTCATCAATGTTTTCTTATGACGTTGTCACGTTAAACTATCGTTCGTAAACCGACTTTACAGACACCAATTTTTTATTCAAATATCACCTGTTTTGTTCTACTATCACTATTTCTATAAGATTTTTGAACACTGACACTCCACGACTAATTATTGAAGTTTTGGTACGGCAATCTACGCTACATATGTAGGTCATTAGATAAGCGGTAAACAGAATATCGCTAAATTTATTGAGTACAAAATCTCCACAATGGCCCAAATTAAAAAAATCATGAATCGTTTAAAATATCTTGGTTGATTTCGGGAGTACTAAACAGGGCTGTGGAGTCGGGGCTTATTTGCCGGAGTCGGAGTCGTCGCGGCGATTTGGCCGAAGTCGTACTCGGAGTCGGAAAAGTTTGAACTTTTCAATATGGCATATAATATGTCAAATTTGGCTATTGGCCGGATTGGTAGGGTTGATATTTAATTGAATACACATCAATAGGAAAATTAGGCAAAAAAAAGTGACGATATTCAACGTTTTTTAGTCGAGGTCGGAATCGGAGTCGTGGTTTTGGTAAATGCTGGAGACGGAGTCTGAGTCGAACTTTTTTTTACCGACTCCACAGCCCTGGTACTAAACCTTGACTGCGCTACTGATTAGTGAGAAACCCCAATGCCCGTATATCAGTAGCACAATTATTTTCTTTATATTATTAGTTTGGTATATTTTGAATTTATACGTTTGTACGCTAGCTTAATTTTATCATTCGGCCAGTGGCGGATTACCCCATAAGCGCAAGATGCTCGCGCTTTGGGCCTGCAAATCTTGGGGGCCTCAAAGATAGCTTATAAATAGCCCACATAAGAGGTTTTGAAAGGGGGGGGGGGAGAAATAGACGCATAGTAATTGACGGTTGTTTATTTTGACGATGTACGATGGGTCAAAAGTACGATGTGCGGGTTTCTCGTGAACTGCGGGGAATACTATAAATTTTTCAAATTATAATTTGGGGAAACGACTCGACGAAATTAAAATCAACATCAATAACAATACATTTATGATTCGTCGTACATTCGAAATTCTGCGACGCTTTCATTCAAAAAAGAGGTCCTCCAAAATTATGTTGCGCCTGTGACCTTCCAAGTGCTTAATCCGCCACTGCCTTTAGCCAATATGTGTAGACCTCAATTTTCACGACGGTTGCTCTCTTTTTGTTTATCTATCTTTTTGAACATCATAAAGCAGCCAAATCAATGAAAATCATTTATTAAAATTCACCTTACCAGCTCTCAATGTCTTATATAAGCTCAGTATCGTTTGACAATATAGAATATACAATATATATTTTTTATATCTGATTCATTATCGACAATCAGATAACTACAGTTTTTGGTTAATATTTCTATTTGGCGGATGTGGATAGATTATGCAAATTTGTAATATGATAATCTCACAGTAAGAAAAAAATCCCGACACGAATTTCTCGTGTTTCCGATATGAAATCCAACACCATTGTAGATAAGATCAAGTAATAAATTATCAATGGGCAATTTTTTTTAACTAAGCCTCGTCTGGTACCATTAATTTGATACGAATTGGTATAGATTTGGTTTTTTTTATCAATGAATGAGCTGCTTTGAAGATTGTTGATCAATATTACCGTGTGGTAGGAAACGATAAGATTATTTTTATTGTTAAAATTTTCGAATTTTGAAATCTTAATCTGCAAACATTGATTTTTAGGTTTATTATTGAAAATCTTTTTCCAAACGACTTTGCGTATGTGATTGTGTTATCCCTTCCTACTAGAGTCTCCAATTCGAGTATCGAATACTTGATACTCGAGTATGCTCGTTCATTTTTCAACTACTCGATACTGGAGTATTTTGAAAAATACTCGAGTAATACTCATAATTTATAAATGAAGTTTGATTTCCAAATTTTATGTATGTACTTGTTTCAAATAATTATATATGTATAATGTTTAACCGTTGCGTTTAACTGAGACTTACAGATGGATTAATGATGGGTAATGTATGTATATTTAAATGGTTTTGCCGTTCACTATGATATGCGAGAATTTCTTCTGTTACTTTTGCTTTGGCTCTTACTGACTTATCTGATCAAAGTTTATGATGACGAAAGTCTACCATTTTTTAAATATACGTTTTATAAATTGAAATAAATGTACTAATGAAATTAAATGAGCTTATTAATTTACATATTTATCTGCTATTCATATAGACAAATTTGAATAAATAATATATTTGTTGGTATATCTGAAACTACTCGAGTATACTCGAGTATTTTACAATTTTATTACTCAATAGTCCAGTAGTTGAGATGTCGAGTAATTGGAGTCTCTACTTCCTACCAAGTGAGTACAGCTTCAACAGAGTCCTGAAAAAAATGCATAAAGAAAGAGCAATTAGCCAAAAAAATGCTTTTTATTTACCTCATATTTCTTTCCATATTTCTCTCAAAATGAAGATTGAGAGACAGCTACATAACATTACGCGAGATAGTTATCCATTCTATACTATGTTGCTCCATGTCATGGGCTGATATTTTATTTATTGAAATAATATTAGTAACTTATTTTACAATTTATACCGAGATTTATTTCAAAATTCACTCTTTATATTGGAAATACTACACAAATTTAATGAGTTATTTCTGTGCTCGAACTGGTTGCATTACAAATAAAAACCACATTTTCTGAGAAGTAGACATACAATTAAAATTGGTTGACTATATTCATGTACACCTATAAATATTTCCGCAAATTACAAGAAATCAAAAGAATCTTTAAATCTCGCAATGAGGATAGTATATAAAAACAAACTTTGCTGATTTCTGTTTTATATTGGGCTTGAAATATTGTATTCTTGGTCATATTTTTGAAACATTGTTGACTATTGACTGTTCAGCCAGACACTGAGCATATGGTATTTAGTTTTATATAGTCTATGTTTTTGCATTATTTTATTCATAAAAGACATATTCTGATATGTCACAATCACTATCATTATTGTTTTTTTATTAAATGTAGTAATATTCGTTGTGATTTATTTTAAAATAAAAATCTATTATGGTAGTGCAAATTTAAAAGAAAAACCAACAGGAGAGCAAAAACTGTTGCAGCGTTATTGAACAAATGTGAAATGTGAACAGTTATTCATTTCCAATCAAGAATATGTTTTTGATGTTGATCCACTGATCATAAAATTACCAAAAATAGATTAAAAACTCAAGTCAATCCATGACCATCACAGAAATATAGCATTGCATTTGTGATAGATATATAAATGGTTATTAAACAAATCAATTCAAAATCTGCTCTTTTCTCATAAACTTTGAAAATCAAGCCCCTAGCAAATTTGCTGGCTGCGCTTTTGTACTTTTAACTATCTAAGTTCAAAATCTGACTCGAAACAAAATAGCTTTATGTCAAATCGTGAGCTATTTTGAAATTAAAATAACGTGATATTTTTCATTATTCGCTACACCGAGAAAATGAGATCAAAACGTTTGACTCTTCCATTACATCCATTCCAGAATTATTGACTTACTGTAAATATTTATTTTACGTTTTGACAAAAACAATACAGGAAGTCTCATCATTCGATACTACATTCAGTTACGACAAAAACATGTATATATATATATCAGGGCTGTGGAGTCGGTAAAAAAAAGTTCGACTCCGAATCCGACTCCAGCATTTACCAAAACCACGACTCCGACTCCGACCCCAACATTGACCAAAAACACGACTCGCGACTAAACAAGTTTAATATCGTCACTTATTTTGCCTAATTTTCCTGTTTATGTATATTCAATTAAATATCAACCCTACCAATCCAATTTTATATGCAAAAAAAAAAATTCAAACTTTTCAAAATTTTCGACTCCGAGTACGACTCCGGCCAAATCGCCGCAACGACTCCGACTCCGGTCAAAAAGCCCCGACTCCACGACTCCGACTCCGACTCCACAGCCCTGATATATGTGTGCATTGCTGTATGCAGGTACCTTACTGCTAAACTTAAAGAATTCTTTACTGCAGTGCTTCCCAAACTAGGGTCGTAAAAAAAATGTTTTTTGTTCGGGAAGGGGGCGGATTATTGTATTCAGATTTAGGGGGTCTTTGCAAGAAAAGTTTGAGAAGCACTGCTCAATTGCTGATATTTTTATAGGTTATACATGAGCATTCAAATTCATAGCGATGTATGTCAAATTATTTGATTTACAGATTGACAGATAAAACAAATGGCGGCATTGTAGACAACACAATTGCCAAAATTAATATTAAAATTGATATTTGTTTTCTTTTAGTGTGATTAACGGCATTTACCTACGTAAAATCTCATAGTTTCAGTTTATTTAACTTCGAACAGACTTCCATTTTATATTTTGAAAAAAAGCTCAACGAAGTGCTTTTCGAATTTAGCGGTCTGCAATGTTATTACAGGGTTTCATATAAATTCACTGTTTCTCAAAATGATTCGAATGTAACTAAAACCGCTTAGACTTTCCGAGTAACGGAGTATTCGTGATAGTAAAAAATAGGAAGAAATAAAATCATTTTGGTCACATAATATGTTATCTATGCTCGCCAGCTTTTGCAGATGTAATAAATATCAGGTATGGAGCGTAGCGAGAGCGATGAGCACGTTACTTGTCCGGTCCTATCTATAGCCTTACTAACAAAATGTCTTCGAGAACAAGAGGTTGAGATTGTTCTAAGAAAGAGTCCATGTAATGTCTTTTTTAGTTGATTTCAAGTGGTTTCGAAAAAATCTGTCCTAGCTTAACGCATGTGTACATAAAAATAGTTGACGCATCGGGTTGTTACTGTCACTATAACACCAAGATTGTTTTATCTTAAAAAAATGCCAGTATTAAATATTTTAATATTAACTGATGTTAATTTATCTATCCAATACATTAACCACATATGACGATGATGCGTAATGATTAAATGTAATATTCTTAAGCAATCGACTGCGATTAAGATATTAAAACGCTTTTAACCCTAAAATCCCAGTTGACCCCTTGGTTTTTTACCGACCGTAACGTCGCCGATGATGAGAGGGTTATCCCTTTGCCAGGGACAAACTATGAATTACCGATTCAGTCACGGTTTGTCAAGCCGCATTGAGTTGAAACGAATTAAATAAAGTTATTTTTACGCCGCATTTAAAATGCCGGTGCTTTTTTATTACATTTATTGTAACTTTTTATTTAGTGATATAACCATAGACACTTTTTACTATAGAAGCAAAAATATTCAAAATTCAATAACTGTATTTAATTTTGAATCTTTGTTCCAATTTCAAAAAAATATCATTTTTTTGTCTGCCCATGCGTTCAAACTCAAATACTTTCATTCCGGCCGGAATAGCTTTATGATTTATATGAGTGTCGAAAATTGTCGCCATGGCACAACTCTATGACTAATCGAATGAAAAATAGACTTTTTCCAGTTTGTGTCTACCCTTTCTTTTGTGCTGAGTAACATAATATATTATTTCTGTTATATCTATTCAACCGTAACCTCACATAATTCTTAATCATATACCATTATAAAATACCTATAAATTCGAGAGTTCGTAGCGCGCTCTTTTAAAGTCCTACGACTGTATCTTGGTCTTTCACATTTTACCAATACGAAATATCGTTGTGCTTGAAATACAAGTTCTTCATAAATCGATATAAGACATTTATGATATATTACAAACAAGTGAACAATGTATTTGACAAATAATTTTAAAAAAGAACCATTTAGCTATAAATGCATGCTACTCAATTTTTTAATAGATTGACTATAATGTTTCACGAAAAATTAACAATTTGTAAATACAACAGAACGTGAAAAGCAAAAGTTTTCGTATATATGTACATAAAAACACCGATATTTCGGTATCATATTAATTGCATATCACCGTAATCGATTGCAAATTAAAATGCAGTGTTTTTTTTATAAATTCTTGGATATCTATCCAAATTGATAATTTATTGGTGGCAACTATTCCTTTCTTCTCCTTATAATTCTATTCGTATCCCTTTATTAAAAAAGTATCTGACTTGATCATTTTCAATCGCTCATTGAACACTTTCTATTGGCATGCTCAATTAGGGACACCATTTGCTTTACATTAGGTACGGCTACTAAAATTATCAATACAATATATATTTAGCCCTATGGATGTATGCGATGCGATATTTTCAAGAAATTTAATTCAATGTATACATTTCAAACTTTTAAAAATATTAGCATTAATTAATTGGGATATGTTGTTTTCAACTAGTTCCATATGCATCTTCAAGCATTTTATATGCACGAGTGTACTTGAACTGCTCAAAATGCGAAACCCGGGGCGTTAGTGACACACGAAAAAGTACAAAAATAGAACAATATAAATTTTATATTGAAATTTCATCATGCACCTTCAGTCGATATCCTCTATGAAGATTAGCTGTCAAAATTTAGCAGACTGGTAAAATACACACTTTTATCGAAATAGACGAAATCTTTATGGTCTAATCAATTTATAATATGTCATCAAAACATGTGTTGTCAGTATTTGTTTTCATTTGCGCGATTATGTTCAACTATCAAGTTACAGCCGTGAGTTTATATTTCGAAGTTTGAACGTTTATTGGTATATGCTAAGTGGGTGGATAACTGAGAAAAAAATTATATAGTATTACTGCTAAAATGTCGATTACTTTGAGACGATACTACGAATTTACTCTACGAAAACTATATTTATTATGTTTTATATGAACGCGTTGTTAAATCGCCATAAATCTTATGTTTCAACACAAATGCTATTAAATTTTCTTATGGCTTTATAGGAAAGTGCATAAATCCAACGAATAAAAAGAAATTTATGAATATAGTAAAAAATTATATCTCGAATCAGTGTAAATAAATTCATGGATTTAATAATCTCAAATTTCGTCGAAATATTTATAAAAAATATATAAAATTACGATTCAGTTTTTTTATCTTCCACTTATTTAATTTGTTTTTAATGTATTCACAATATTTTTAAACCATTCTTGCTCAGTATTTATTTGGAAGCTGTTCACTATTTATATAATATTGGGATTGAATTTATTGATTCATTACTATGGTTCTAATCGATGGTTCAAATTATATCACAGAATTTAATGATATGACGATGTCGCAAAGAAAAGACTATTTTGTAAATCGTCCGTTTCTTTCAAATAGAGCTAAGCCCAAAAGGAAAATTTTGCTACAAGTTCTTAAATTGATTTATCAATAATCAAACGCATGTGCATTTCGGTCATTATTATTGATAACTAGTATTGCTACCCGGCGTCGCTCGGACTAAGTGACCAATAATTATTTAATGTTATATCATTCGACATAATTATATCACAAAATCTAACATCCAAAATAGAGTTAAAATAAAATCACAAACTTTATTTAATTTGATGACAGCCCCATTCTCGCCCATTAAAATGTCCAAATTCAAGGAAAAAATCTAATTTGCTGTCCAAGAAATGTCAAATAATTAATACCTTCACGTAAATAATAAACATTATTATATTGATAAAAGCCGGGAAAAGTTCAGTAGAAGACTAATTTATTACATTTTGACTAAATCTCTTCGCCGATAAAAATTCAAACATATTTTCTTTTCATATTCGTTTTTATGGTAACTTAATGACCAACAATGCAAAAGGGAATTACAGACCCACAGACATACATACGCCGTTTTGGTTTTATATATAAGATTATATATTTCTTGACAATTTAAAAACCAAAACGATGACGGAACGTTAGGATATCACTACTCTCCGCGGATTCTGAACAAATGCACAGTTTTGATTCAAGTTTACGCTTAATAATAAATAGTATTATCTTCAACAATTCCATAAATTACTGTTTTCGAATTCTGAGGAGCAATCCTTGCATTTTTTACGTAAGTATTTCCCATTTATTCTCTGTTAATAGACGTATGTCACTGTCAAAAAAACTTTCTCCTCAAATACTTCAAATTTCTGAGATTCTCCTGCGCTCAACTTTCAGGCATTCGCTCAATATGACAACTTATAAATAAATCAAGTAAGTTTTATTTAATCTATCAATTAAAATTGTATAAATATTAATTTTTACTCGATCAAAAAAGTCGCAAGGAACCAAACATATTTCAGAAACAATCCGTAACGATATTTTTTCAGCTCGGACATCTTTTGATTTACAGCTATCAGGTATGAATAACACATGTTTACTTTTACGACATCATTTCTCTTCATTTCGCTATCATTGATTTTCGCTTACAAAGCGTAACATAATTCCTGCATAATAATATTTTAGTCTCATCAAAAAGAAAGGTAAACTTTGAACTATGACATTTAAAATATTCTATGTCGAGGTGTCAATTAACGAGGTATTCTTTTCTATCATAGTTGTATTTGTATTTTAATATAATACATTTAAAACTTTTATCTAACTTATCTAAGAAATTTCAAAATGGAGATGCTCTAAATAAATCTACTTTCTTATTTTGTGTAATATTTTGCCAATATATCAAACATTATTTGTACAATGTATTTTAGTTCTACATAAATTATTTTATATATTTGTTGATTGCTATTTCGGCTTACGCCTTCGTCAGAACTATAATAGAATAGTTCTGACGAAGGCGTAAGCCGAAATAGCAATCAACAAATATATAAAATAATTTATGTAGAACTAAAATACATTGTTATTTTTCTTACCGTATTATAATGGAGTTCTACCAAGTAAATGCCTACTCAATCAATTATTTGTACAGTTAAAAGTTTTTAACAGCGAAGTCAGAGAATAGGCAGAAATAATATAAACACCTTATAATTTGTATTACCATTACATGTAGATTAACGCACAATATTTACTATTCAAATTCGTTTAAGCCGTCTCCACCCTCAGTGTGGAGCATATGGATTATATGTCAACATAAGTTTTATACGACAACTGCTTGTTACTCGGTTGCTCGATCATTCTTCCTCAATTGTGGTTGGGACAGAAATGATAATACTAGGACAGGACCAGTGGTAAGTTATTCGCTGTCGTTACGTTCCATTTTTAGAATTGGATGGGTGTGAGGTTGAATTTTCGATTACGCAGCCATCAATTTCTACGATCAGAATCGATGATTTGATTGAAAAATTAATCTTCCTGGACTGGGATTCGAGCCCGTGCACTCCGCAATTAAAGCCAACACACACTAAACCACGGAGCCAATTAATATTTTTTTAATTGTGTCTGTATAAATTTGCTTACAACTAGTAAGGCTAGACGGGTTGAATGTTTATAAACAGAAGTAGGTATATATTTCGATAATTCTATTCAAATTTAAATTCCTAAGTAAATTCTTTAATATTCGCATTTATTATCAGACATAACCTCAACCAACGTCGTAAATAATTTTAGACGATTCATTTAGCCTGAATATGATTCATAGATCACTCATATTTAAAAAAAACGATTGTGCTAACACAGTAATTAATTTGTAATGTTATTGCCTTTTATTATTACTATCGAATTTTTTTCATCCACAAGCCGTCGATAAGTTGGCCATCGCTCCGGTTTAATGCGACGGACAGGGCCACCCAGAAGAATGGCTTCTAAATCCGTAGTTTTTTGTTTCGATGATCGGCATCATTCAAACTTCGCATCAATTTCAATACGCATGTCTTGTTATTTGTTCAACTTGCAACAGGGAATTGATTCCACTCGAATTCTCTTAATAAATCACTTAAAATGTTCGTTGGTTTTTAATACTAAAAAAAATGCGGTCTTTTTTCATCGTCTTGTTGAAATGCGGTGCATTACATGAATAAACATTCAAATCAATTTCAGGACATACTTTTTTTTAAAATTGAATGTGTATAAATGAACGCGTAATCGATTTGGAGGATTCCAGTTGTGTAGACATAAATGTACGAATAGCACTTTAGCAAGTAGTTATCATTCGAAACTATAGCTGTGTAAATAATATTAATTTATGAATACGGGTTTTAGATCAAGCTTTCTATCAACGTATGCCTTTATAATTATTTGTTAGTTTTATACCGTTATATAACAGTCTATCAGGATAAATGAAACGTATCTCGATTTTTACCGATTTTGTGTTATTTTATTTATTTATGTATTTAAGAAAAAGCAAATCATGGCATTACAGCTGATGCCAATGCGCCATGCATTTGACAAATATACATACATGTATATATATATACATACATAATAAAAATCACAAATTAATTTAATACTACTAGATACAAAATGATGTGTTACATTATGTGTCAAAGGGGAAATGGATACAATTAAATTTAATGCGTATTATTCATAACTCCACTAAGCCGCAAAACACAGAATAGAATAAATTATTATTTAATAAATAAATCAGCAATTCAAAGCATCGCCTATTGAAAATGAAAAAAAAATATTTCCGTTAGAAAAATCTTCTGAAAAGTAGAGAAAAATGAGTTGCGTTTCTCTGTTTCTAAGTGGTCGAATTTAACGTAACGCCAAACTGGGGATGTTTGGCATACAAACTGAGTATTTTTATTTGCGGTTTTATATGGAAAGTCTCTACCGCTTTAAAATGATTTTACGGTATTTTCTTTTGTAATATGATACGTCAATAAATACTGTAATATTTAATTACATAATTGTTGATTGCTGTCATTTTTTGGCTGCGTGAAAAGTTACTGAACTAATTACTGCAATAAAATAATTAAAAGTCATCAAGCTTAGTCTCTTTGTCAATATGCTCTGTAAATATCACATTACTGACTTTTCATTTTTAAATATTTATTTATGAATGCGTTCATTACACTTGCCATTAATTATGTATTATCCATAGGTATGAAGTATTATTTTGCTTTATGCATAAATATCAACCAACCGCACAAAAACCGTGATTATGAACAACCTTTCGTTCAAAATTATCTTTGTTGCAACCTAGAAAACTTTTAAAGCTGTTCAAAGTAAAATATCCCGATCAAATCGATGCGTGTGTCGTTGAAATGACCAACAAAATACAATACGTCGTGTGTGAATAGGTCTTTACTTGAAAGATTCTATGAACTGTCCCGAAACGTCCAAACCGGGGTGAAGTACTTAAGAACTCTAAAGCCTTTTTATACAGTGCCAAGGCCATATAAAAATAATTTTAGACATGCTTGAGATTTTTTCGGAGGGGGACCTGCTCCAAAGCTTAAATTTTCGGCTGACTCGACTCCCGTGTCTATCCGCATTGATCGTGTTAAACTGGACACACCATGAAAAGCCTTCATCCAGCACCGAATTATGAACAACTAATACCGAATAGCGCAGATCGTGTGACATGATTCGACGGCAGGGTCACTTGGGTTGACAAAGCCACACATGCGCGCCCACTCTCAAATAAATCCTGCGACCCCTGGCCTCCGACTGTCAGACCTAGGCACTCCAGTTCTCATCCCGGCCAGTTCCGACCGTCACGTCTTCACATAACATTATGTTGCTCTGTGTTATACTTTATCTATGCACGTTTGACATGAAAAACTGTCAATGTCACGTAATATAAATCGCATCGCTGTGTGTATTGCTGACATTTTATAGTATAGCGGGGTTACTCATCGAATCGATCGTCTTGAATTATTCCCTAGAAAGCTAGAAAGAGTTGAAAGTAAGTATGCCTTAAACATATTAATATGAGCGAGGTATCTAAGAAATTTGAAAATGGAGATTCTCCGACTAAAATACTATTTGTACCTTTCTCGATTCTTCAAAGATTTACTTTATTGATTTGTGGGAGAAAAAGTAAGCCCGTAAGTTATCTGTTATCAAAATGTAATAAGCAAAACCGGTCTTGATCTTTACCAAATAAAATGTGGAAGTAATAGTGAAAATGTGTTTTGATTATTTTAAATAATGCCGTTTCATCAAGAAGTGACAGTTAACACCTTAAAAATGTTTTTAATGATTTTATTTATGACATAATTATGACATTTATGACTTTTGTAAATAATATTAAATGATATCATTGTTTTTCCACTAGAGTACATCATTGGGTCACAGTAGAGTAAGTCATATTATTTTCAAAATGACAAAAAAGGGGTTTTTAGATATTTATTGCCAAGAAGGTGATTATTTTGATTGAACATTGAACAATATATTAATTAGTTCATATATTTTATTCGAAAAAAAATAATTAAAATTGCAGCTTAATTAAATATTGTAGTCTTCAATGTAATTTTGTAGGATAATGATTTTGATTATGGATTACATATGTTGTATACATCGAGTATGACTAATTAATATCAATAATTATTTCAAACCATTTTCAATATCCACAAACATGTTTTCTTCACTATGCTACCATAAACAAATATTTTGAATTGACTTTATCTGTATAAGTCCAAGAATTTTCTTTATGGTCAATTGCTGCAATAGTTTTATCAAAGGGCGGTAAAGTTCACTCGAAAGGTGTTTATGGTAAAGTGTGGTTTCTTACAGCACAACGCACAGCGGGATTAAAAAAGGAAATAGTGCTTCTTTTTCCTCTTTTGTCTATGGTCGGTGAGTGTACAGAACAATGGCTACAAAAATTTAATGAAAGGCCCAGTTATATATTATTTAAAGGCAGCGATTCAACGACTTGATTTTCTCTTGGCGCTTTCTTTTTCTTTCACAACGACTAACTGATATTAATTTCTTCATTCTTATTTTTATAACCTTTTTTACTATTATTAAATGGTTAAGTTATTTTACTATAATAATCATCATAAAACTTTAAGTATGTATTACCAAAACAAATAATTTACATATAACGGTATGCATCATATTATGTTGTATGCAACCATATCGTTCCATTATTGAAATATTTTTGTGACCGAATAATAGAAAAAAAACTCCTAATTATTAGTTCCTAATTTTGAATGTTCTAATTTCATTTTTTTTTCATCTATGACAGATAAAATAAGCGGCTCAAAATTTTGTTATAACATTAAGAGCTTTCGAATAAAGTTACTGCAAGTGCGAAATGTTCTATGAAAAGTTGGACTGAAAAAAACACTGTCGCGCTATATTGTATGCACATGTAATACGGCATTATAGGAACAATCCTTCGTTAAATTTTCAGAGCAGCTTGGTATTTGGGCACGTCGTATTTGGCTCGTGGCTTGACCCCAACCCCAAAGGCCAACGCCGCTTGAATAGGGGACTATAATTATTACGGCGAGGGATACCTCCATTTAGTTTCCGGCGTAAAAGCTATATTGTACTCGCCACAATAGAAACTGCTGATGCATTATCTTCGCGCATATAAATGGATCTGCAACAGTGGAAAGCTCGTACAAAAAATATAGGATATTAATTTTTCATGAATGAAAATATCTTAGTATTGGTTCACTTTTTGCTGTGATTATTTTGGGCTCTCTTATGTTTGAACTCGGCACGTTACACGTGGAGAACGTAGTTTCTTTTTTGTGCAGATCCAGCTAACTGGAGATTATAAATCTAGCAAAATCTTTTCCCCGCCTGGTATATATATATATATGTATTATACTAGGGTCGGTTCTGTGGTAGAGTGTTAACGTTGCCGGCATCAGCTGCAAAGCGTTCGGACTTGAATTCCAGTCCGGACAGCTTCATTTTAAATTTTATGAATTATTAATTCCGTACAGAGTAGTGGATATCTTGCTGTCTAATACTCACTCCCGCCCGACCGTTTATAACGGGACGCAGATAACCACTAGTCCTATTATTAAAATCCTCACTATCATTGCCATACAACATTCAACCGTGGTGATAAGCTTTAGAATTGGTTTATTGCAAGGAAAAGTCAATATAATGCAATTTTTATTTATATAAATACACAGTACCTCGGACATATGCGATGTAACCCTTTGGTTGCCGCGATTTTTAAAGAAATTACCAGAATTGCCGCGATTCGGTCATTCAACTTGATAAATTGTGTTATATAATTTTTATACAGTGTGTGCCATTTTTTTCGACGCATATTATAAAGTCACTAAGTTTAATTGTTGTAATTGCAATCGAATTAATTAGTGAATGTGTTGATGTCAATGAGTTTCAATCACCTTTATTATTTAACCAATGGATCAAGGTGTGATACAAAAATTTGAAAATTATGACCTACGCAATACATTTAATCGAGTAATCAAAGCTTCTACAATGTAGATACTTTTGCTGTCTCATAAAAACGCAGAATTTACCATGTCCTTGAATAAACCATTTTTTCCTTTTATTTTGTCTTGAGTGTATTTATGTAGAACGATTTTCCTTTAACCTGCCCTTTGAAACTATCACATCTCATGTTAAAAAATGCTTCTTTTTCAGATTTCTTTGACTTACGCGAAAACTTTTGAAACCAATTAATCGCGTTAGCCGAGGACTTATTATACTCATCTTAACAAACTATGTAATTGTTTGTAGTATCGGATAATTGACATTATATCAGCCGTGTCACGTTCCAATACTTTAACGGTCGTTTGATTTGTGTGATTGTTTGTTCCTGTGAAACAAGTCTTAAAAACTGTAAGTATGTATTCTACTTGAAAAAATTGTTAGATATTTTACTAAAAAGAATATTTTTTGATCAAAGCTTCAACGCTATAGACCAAAGTCGAAATTGCGTAAATACATAATGACTAAAACCCAATGTTGACTTTTAGTGGACTTAAAACATTGTAGTTCTAAAACTGTGGGGGGAAATCATAATAATTATTTTAAAAAAATATATTATAGTGCCATGATTAGTTAAGATATGTATATGATCAAAAAAATATAATTATATATGATTTCTTTAACGGAAATTTTATTTTTCACCTATATAACAATAAAAATTTTGCATTAAATATTGTAATATGTGATTCTTCGTTCTAGATTCTAGAAGATATCTTATTTTGCTTATTTTTATAGCTCTTAATAACGCGGTTAAAATATCTTCAAAAACGTGTTTTGTATGGTTGAATCGATCAATTTAAATATTGAAATTAGTTTTTGTGTTAAACTGTTCTTGAATTTTTCATACTTATATAACAGTTACTCAAATTTAATACGATGCAGCTTCACAAATGAATATAAATCTAATCATATAACTTCTACTGGCGTTCTTGTTTTATGTATAATATATAATTATAAATAGTATATAACCTATTCACATAATCGTGATAAATTTTCTGCCATCACTAGGAAAACTGGTCACATGACGTTTTTTTTTTAACTAAAGACAAATTAGAGGTATAGTAAATTATTTGACGTGAACTATCGTCCAAAAATGACCCATTATGGCCATTAAATATGTCCTTAGCCGGATGTCGGTAGTTTGAGAGACACTGCCATAGACAATTTTCAATGGTATGAGATGTCTAAATATTGACAAAACATTCGTGAGAACACATTTTTTGGGAATCATCTTTTAATTTTATGACTTAATTTTATTCGTGTATTGGTCAAGCATGACAAGAATGGACAGTTGTTATCTTTGACATCGAAACACAAAAGACATGTATATTTTTAAAATTGTTTTCTATTTAAAAAAGCAGGGTATATTTTATTGAAATATTGATTCGCTATTGATGGGTTCAAATCCTAGTACGGACACTTATTAGAATTCAAAGTCAGAAAATGCCTGTGATTTTAAAATTGATTACCATCAAACTTTTATTCAATCCTAAAACAGGACGACAAGATGGTGTATCTTTTCGTAGCCTCGTTTTTATGCCTTTCCTTTTCCCGTTGCGAAGTTGAGCGATTGAATTACAAACAGATATCTTAAAAACAGCTTTTTTAGAGTTGCTACTTATAAGGCTACGATAACATAAAAAGTTATATATTAAAAGTAAACAGGGTAAAAAAATCCACCTTTAGGGATTAAAAACATTTGAACAAATATCAAACAAAAAAAACATATAATCTAGATGATTATTATTATGTGACAGTATTATTGTAGATTTTGACAGTTTTTGTCAATAATACGTTATTTTTAAAAGCTATGTATGTCTTTTTTTTCTTGATTGTGAATGAAACACTCAACACTCATAGATGGATGGATGGGTTGTTAAAATAAAGTTTTATAAATCAAAATTGACTTCACAAAAGAAAAAACTGTCTCTCTATTTATGTCGATTTGATGTAACTAAAAAATATTTTCCTGTAACTGCCTTCTGAGCGACTAATACATTTATTTGATTTTATCTTCTTAAATGTACAGCCATCCAACAGGAAAACAAACACGATGTAAAACATTACCACAAATTATTATCTAGAATACTCGATGTTAAATTTCACCAATTTTTCGGCTATGATATGATTCGAATTGTTTTTATGAAAAAAAAACAGGTCCTCAGGTACCCTTTGTGTTTATGCAGCCAATGTTTCATGGACACTTTTCACAACGCTATAGACAGGAAAAAATGAGTCTACCCCTCCTCACATTCATGGCCAAAGCAGATCTGCACGGGGATGGTTTTGAACCATGCACTGCTTGTGCAAGTGTGCTTGAAAATAGAAAATAATAATTTACATGAGAGTGACTAGCTCAGCCACTGAAGTTAGCATTTGAAGGAGAAGTTAGCCTTTGTTGCAATCAGCAATCATCGCTTGCTTGATACAAATAATCAATAATAGTATGTAGTAACCCAATTTTTCTTAACCTTTTTACAACACAGTATGCTGATATAACAATATTAAAACAGAGAGTAACAACTCTTCATCTATCAACTCTCAAACACCAACACCGGTTAAGAAACAATGTAGTAATCCATCGAGATTGCATTGTTGATTCAGCTATGTCACTCAAAATGCTCAAGAATGAAGAGCTTTGTTGTCCAAATACCTCTGTTACAATTTCGGAGATCGGAAATTCCAAATTCTGACATGAAATATAGAAATTGTATGTCGATTTAACAGTTAGATCTCTTGTACAATGTACAATGCATTGTTTCGAATTGCAGTGGTGAGTACGTGTGATTCTGAGATGCTAACACGCCCGGATTTCTAGATCAGATAGATCCCATTTAGCGAGATATATTCGAAAAGCAGCCAATGTCTGAAGTAAATGATATTTACGCGTGTGATTTGTATGGACATAGCCCGTTCTTGCTGCATCCGAACAATCGCTCTTGTTATCTGAAATCACGTCTTGCAGTTGCGAATCTAGAGATTAGATATCGCATTTACATAAACACATCGCAAGAGCAGTACAACTCGATCTTGCGAATATATACCGGATCAGCCCGAATATAACACATCTTGGAGCAGAACTGGAAACAGAAATTCGAAAAAAAAGATGAATGTGTGTAACATTTTTCCTATTCGAAAAAAGAACATCAAAATTGAGCTGTTACGGCTGAATCCGTTATGTATGCAGCTTTTTAACAGAGCAAATGGACGCCATATTGAGACTATTTCAACAGAAATTATTCTAATAGAAATACCCAGTTGCTTAAATTTTCTTTTATAAAGAGATTTTTAAAGTAGATGGATATAGATAGTGGTTAACTTATCCTTCTCGCTGCGTCTTGTTTTTCGTATCGGGTATGGGTGGAAATTTAAGTCATCGCAGACCCCCGTTCCTTCGAACGAATCAATAAATCAATTTAGGAAACTATTCTTCGCGGGATTCGAGCCCGCGAGTTCTGCAACCGAACCCAACGACAATAATACACGTTCACGGACCCGACAATAAATCGTTACCTTACTTTGAAAAGGTTCTAATTGGCATTTTTGCCTAAAATGACCTTTTGGTCGGAAAAGCTTGTATTTACAACATTCTTTCATAAATAGGAATTTCAGTATTATCCATGGTTGAATAACGGAGTTAGCAGAATTCCAGAGTTGCACTGCATCTGCACACTATTTTACTGAATTTGTTTGACAAATTTCTAAGATTGTCACCATTAGATCTTTAAGATCATTATTTCTCAGCAGGAGTACTTAATGAAAAAAAAAAAGCTCAAAATAAGTAATTTGAAACATTTCTACTTGTTCATTGTTACAACTAAATTTTAATCAAACGAAACTTCATACGCTCATATCTCAAAACAGTGCCGAAAGCAGTTAGAACCTTTTCAAAGTAAGGTGTCGAAATGGCAAAGGATGACACCGGCTAAGTAGGCAAGAAATGTAATGTTTGGATATACATAAGTAAGGTTTACCATCGCGTTTTTATTTATGTTCACGGGTTACCATGTTCTTTGTTGTTATCTTCGATATTATGTATGAAGAAAACTTCAATGTTCGTTTACAAAACTAAGCCACTTCGTATTCAAAACGATACATGCGTTGCTTATTGGATGCTGTTTCGTTTGTTTTGACAGGGGCACTGGATCACTAACTTTGCACTTCCGGATCTACCAACATAGCGAGAAATTCCATTTTCGTAAATGTCACTAAAAATAAACAGTTTAAGTACACGAAGTATACAATTGTATATTACAACGTCAAAAATACAGATGGTTTATTGTTGCTAACCAATGAAAGCTTAATCAATCAATTTTTTTTAATGCAACAATTTGTGAGTATGGAGATAATGCATATTACATGGAATAATATTCATATTACGAATAATATTTATGTTAATGTCATTTCATAATACACAAATAATATAAGAAATTTAATTGTAAATTATCTATTAATACGAAATCGTTCAAAAAATAAAAAGCGCAGGAATTTCATGTTGGAAAAAAACTACAAATATTATCAAATCCTAGAATGTAATGAATTCAAATAAAATGCTGACAACGTTTAAAATATGCTTTCATAAATATAAAATTTAAGATAACTTTGATTATTCCACTTATTGTGTTACTGGTTGTGACACGTTTAAATCATGATATTTCATGCGGCTCAATATGACAAAAATCAATCACCATTTTTTGTTCAGAACTTTTCACGGACGATGGAAGAACTATTTTAAAATCATAAAAATTTTAATGTGATGAACACTGACGATATAGATAATTTAATCACTTTTTCCCATGCGGCCCTCGAACAACCTTAAAATTGATAAACTGGCCCTTCTTCCAAAAAGGTTATTCATCACTGCATTAAAATATATTTATTATTATGAATAGTGAGAAATATTTCTGTATGCTATCTCAAATCTATACCTCATTGACTTCAGATAACTAATTGACAGAACTGCAATTATTTATTTTCAAAAATTAACTTGCTCGTGAGATTAAGGGCGTTTATCTTAGAAATATACTATCGACCACTTGTTAATATCGTAAGCTGTTCATTAAAAATGGTTTTAATTTATTGATTATATCAGTAGTGTGATCACGAAACAGCTACTGTCGAAGCTGTAAACCTATTTTATATCTATAGTCAGGTTTATGAGCGTTATAGTATGACTGACATTTCATTAAATTGTATCGGCGAAATAAAGTTTCCAAAAAAAATTAACGACGTATCGCGAAAGGTGACAACTAGGTGTTCACTATCAATACTTGGTGGAATGGCATTATAATAAAAATAATAGCACATTTTTAGTACTTATTCCACATAAAATTTATTGGATCATGATCGGTTTCGCTCATGGCGAGTATTATCAACTGATAAACAATACAACGAAACAGTGATATTTATACAAAAGTTAAGCAAGAATTACAAGGTATGGCAAACAATTGGTATTACAACTAAGCAAATAAATTGAAGCAAAATACAAGCAAATTATATATTTTGTATCTATCTAAATTGTCTATTTTACTTCAATTTATTTTCTTAGTCGTCACTATTTCGTTGTATTTCTTATCAGTTGATAAGGCTCGCCATGAGCGAAACCGGTCTTTTGTGTGGAATAAGTACTAAAAATGTGTTATTATTTTTATAAAGATAGAGTAAAATTAAGACACTAAACTTGGTCCACAGCTTTGCAGTGTTCCGGTGTGATCCCGAAATGAGATTCTTACCCCGGAATTCTACGTGTTGTCCCGTTTCTTTTTTTCAAAATTGAAAACGTTACTCTACAGTTTTTCGAATTTCAAATAATATTGAAATACCATCAACAATTTGAATAATATGCAATTATTCAATTTAAAACTGGTAACAAACTTTAATATTTTGCTTCAACCCAAGTTATGAAGCGGTGTGTGAATTCCGCGAAGAGTAGCGTTTCGTAAATTAGTGAAAATCAACAAAGTATTTCAATAATTACCACCGAAAGGCTACGGGTTGAAAAAACATGACATTATTGAACATCCCTGAAATGTAATTGAACGGTTCACGAAAATTTTCATATCAATCAATCCCTGAAAGTGAGCGAATAAAAGTTAACATTCACGATTATTCATTTCTGAATCATGTTTGATCTGAGTTTTACCAACAACATTTTACTGTCAATTAATTGGTCTACCTCCATCACAGTCAAATAAAAACACAAATTAAAATTAGTGATGATTCATACGTTAATTATTAAATGGCAGCGACTAGATTTAAAACTGCATTTACGTCCATTCCTTATAGCTCAACCCCCTCTAGTGGTATTATAGTTACACAATTGAGAGTTATTTATGATAAGGTTAGTAACTTCTGTGCAAAACGAATTGCCACATCTTCATGCTGAGATTTTATTTAATGGTGTTCATTAAGGAAACCAGTTGGCAATCATTAATTGACTAGATGGGATAATTTATTTATATCCTTTCTTAAAATAGTCATAAAATGATGACAGTGGATTAACAAAAGAAGATCGACAGCAAATATTGGGTGTATTCCAAAATGTTAATTCATATAAATTGTTTTATTTTGTCTATTATTCGAACTGCCGAGTGTCAATCTTTCTAGGATATTCAACGCATACTTTTTTCGAAGTTTACGTCTATAGCACTAAAGTACATTTACCGTAGAAGTTTTAAGCGCATTAAAATAGTCCTCATTAGTAAGTCTCACAGAATCAATAAATCAATACTTTAAATTAAAATAATAACACATTTTTAGAAGGTACTTATTCCGCATTAAATGTATTGGATCAGAACCGGTTTCGCTTACGGCGAGCATTATCAGTTAATAATGCTCGCCGTGAGCGAAACCGGTCCTGATCCATTACATTTAATGTGGAATAAGTACTAAACATGTGTTATTATTTTTATTATAATGCCATTCCACCAAGTATTAACAGTGAACACCTTGGAAGAAATCAATAATTGGTTGCTATGCACGAAAGTTTGAAGCTGAAGAATTAAAAATAAAATTAGTTTTCAACGCAAATCAATTTAAATATTCCAAATTATATTGCTAATAACTAGAAGAATTAATATTGCAAAGCGGCTAGTACGTAATCATGAACGCGAAAATTTCTATTACTAAATGTTAGCGTTTTACCAACCGTTTTGTAAAACGTGGTTGTACTCAAGTGGGCGAAAGCCCAGCAGCATTGAAAACTCGTCATCTGAACCGTCACCAAAATGGCATATAGTGATTGGTCAACCACAAAACCGCCCTTACCACAAATATTCAAATCGAATACTGAAAAAAAATGTAAGATAAGCGCCATAAACTATAAATAATTTCAAGAATCACATTATAACTGTGGTCGCTAATTCTATAATAGGCACAACATTTGCATGGACCGACGCGTAACTGACGCAAGAATTGCTTTTTTTATTCACATGAATCCAAATACAATATCAAATCATTAAAAAAATAATACGATATCATTTGTACTTATTCCACAATAGATTTATTTCGATCAGGACCGTTTCGCTCGTCGCGAGCAATTTCAACTGAAAATGAAATTTAATGGCATGATCCTTTCCACCAAATATTGACAGTGAACACCTTAAAAGTGATCAATATGGAAACGTTCAGTGTGTAGGGCGTCTAGGACAGGAAATGGTCGTCTGGTAGCTCATAAACACTACGCTCCTTAAACATTGTATGTTTAATTGAAAATTTATTAGAAAATAGCGGAAATACCAACTGTCCGGTTTCGGTTTCGGCTATAGGGTTATACTGATATTGATATTATTCTTGGTTAAAGTTTCAAATAAAAAGTATTCTAGAATTAGAACGAAGTATCTTGAAACAAAAAAGGTATATTCATGATATCAGAGATAAATCCATTCGAATACCATAAAAGGAGTCCAGTGACAATTATTTTTACATAATTGTCGAACAATACTGTCTATTGACCAATTAAGTGTTATTTTCTTTCGTGCCGGAGTACAAGCAAGCGCTTGTTTTACAAGTTAATCGAATGTAAAATGGATAACATTAATACAGGCAATAGCAGTTGATGTCACAAACTTAGAAGAACGTAAATAAGTATATTGTCATAATGTGTTCTTGAGTTCTTGATTGTTTCGAAATTTAAAAGTACGCTAGAAATCTTCTTTTAAATATTCAAATCTCAGAATTAGATAGTTAATTATTGTTCATCGGTTTTTTCGATTTTGTCATGTCCACACGAAATGTCGTGGATATGGACCCTGATTGAGTAACTCAACAAAAGTAGTTTTACGAGAACTGCTAGTTATTCAGGCGCACAGTCCCCTTTTTGATAGGTTAAGGACTTATAGTAAATAGTTTAAAAATAGTAATATGAAATTGCCTGTGATTCGAGAAGTGGACAGCGCAACCGAATTAAAATTACGCCTAGGATCGTCGGCCACTCGGCGAAAGGACTGAAATCTTATTACTATGATGGCATATATACCTATATAGAAACAATAATTTCGGTTACAGTTATTTGTTCATTGTAATATAAGCAATTATTGAATCAAAGTAATTATGACAACTGTAGGATATATATTTATAGCTGTTTTAAGTCGACCTTCAGGTATATTCCATTGGCTCATGTCAAAAATCAATTATTGACCGTGTTCAATGGCAAACCGTCGTGCATGTTCTTTTTCAAACCATTTCAAGGAATGATTGTTTTACCCGCGCAAAAGGACTAACTTTTCATAGTTTTGGCAACTTGACGACAGCGGAATCATAAAATACCAGTATAACGTATTGTAGTCGTCAGTAAGGCTTTTAGTATATTATCTACATATGGTTAGGCTCCATATACCATTAGATGTGATAGTTTAAAAAATAACATTGTCATGGTATAATTAAGGAAAACGCAATTTTGAAGATTAAGCGCTTTTGCTTGGGATACTACAGCGATATATTCATTCATAAAATTTACATATAATTCAATCACCATTCAAGTCTACGTAAGCCACCTGCGAGTTGTCTACCTTCGCCTTTCATTAATAATCTCGAATCTAGAAATAGAAACACTGAGTCATAATAAATGTAATTTCAGAATCCAGATCCAGCGCTTTAAATTTAGAATGTCTACATATTGCATGTAGACAAATTAATATAATCTTATTTTTAAGTCATTTTATATTGTTCTTTTTGTTGAATACTACGTTAGGAAATTTGTATAGGCGAAGCGAATTCATTGCACCATCGTGAAAAACTTCATCCTGAAAATGCTTTGTAACGCGGGCTATTATAAAATGACGTACCATTGACCGTTTGCGATGGCGCCACCATCGCGTGATTGCAGTGCAATGCTCAAAACAAATTTGTTTATTTACTTACAAACTTTTTAATGCAAAATAGAAATGAAAACATTTATTTTGTATAAATATTTTTACTAAACATTATATGTAACATAAATGGTTTTTAAAGATTTCTTCTTTATGGGGACAATTTTAATATCAAATTTGACGTCGGTCAAGTAATGATGGTGCATCTATATGTACTTACTTCTGTACCATGCCCGCTCCAAATGTGGAGCATATGGACTCCTAGTGGAGTTTATCTTAACAGTTTTTTTCTGCGAGCAATGCTTGTTATTCCCTTTTTCGGCAAAAGTAAAGATTGATACGACTCGTGCCCATACCATCCGAAATCGAAGCCAACGACGTTGACTCTCGACTACGGACCCGACAACTCGCTTGCTTACTTACCATTTCCTGGCCTCAGAATTGTATTATTTGGAGGATTAACAACTACTTAACAAACACTCCTGTTACCGAAATATCTCAATATTGTACAGAGCATTACAGCTTACAACAATGGGCCGGAAAACGGCTTCAGATAGATCCGGAGTCCCGAAAATATAACTTTGTTTTTTTTTTTCAATTCAATTTTGAAGTTCTGGGGCATGGGTGTCTGTGATTTATTTTCCCCTAGAGTTGATCTCAAATTCATAATAACATTCTCATCCAGATCACGGGCTGGATCACGGGAATGAAATATCTAGTCGAAGTTTCTAATATTTTCAATTTTGATATTTCTTAAATGCATTATAATAATTATTATTTTATGTCTTAATAAATAATGAATAATGATGAATGTGCGATAGCAAGATGTTCTAAATTTGAAATTATGACGGCTCAATGAATCACAACATAAATTTATTGTAATCAGATTTCTATGTATTCATATAATGACGGTACTTCTGTGTCCATAAATGGCAACATTTTGTTTTTGAACTATATCAAATGACGTGGAATCTTGTTTCTGTTTATGTTTATAGTCAAATAATAACATAATAAAACAAATGACAAACATTTCTCAGTATTTATAATAAATAGATCAACGAGAAAAAATACAAATAGAAGTAAGAGACTATTAAATCGATTAAATCTTGAGAGCTACTTGCATAAAAATCATTGGGCTCATTTACACTGAAAAAATTACACTTATTTTCTTTTGAGAAAAGCGTAAATTTTAATTTAGAACAGGTCTATAGCAGAGTGGCCAGCGTCGTCATCGTCGGACGCTGTGTCCACGAGTACGATTCTCTGCATAAACACTTTCATAAATTGATTTTCTGATCGATTTATAGATTTTTAGTCAAATACTTTTTTTTTGTTTTGGGTGTTTGTAAAATTTTTGTTTTCAATATTATACAATTTTTTGAAATCATTTCATAATGTTCTCATTATAGATGTAACCAGTGTTAAGGTGGGGCCAGATCGGTGACCTGGCACCTGAAAATGAGCCAGGGCGCCGCGCTGCCCTACCACCCTTTTGACTTGTAACTTAATTTCCACGCACATTGTACATACATACATGTATTCAAAATAGATCTTTTTTTGGTGGGCTTGAATATTTTTGTACTTTTATCATTAAGATGTGAGAAAAAAAATTGCGCGTATTTTTTATTGATTTAATTGTTAAAACTTCAGACGGATATAAAAAAAATAAATAAGGACGAATTCAATGACCGACTTGTACCTATTTATTTACCACTACACCGCTGGATGTAACTGTATCGGAATGTGAAAAACTGAAGATGTGTGTGTAAATTTGCGTCGCTTTATAGAAAAATCATAAAGAAGGAGAAACATAGGAATTGAAATAATGCTCAAGCTTTTTTTAAAATACCTTTATTTCAACGGCATTAAAAAATCGAACCGCTTCGGTTATACATCCATGAAATTAAGATCAAGTAAAGCTATTTACCTGTTAACACTGTATACACAGAAAAAAAAACATTCAATTTTAAATAAATATTTTTTACCAAACAAACAAAAATGAATATCAATGAAAACAATTTACCATCAGTTCATAAATTCGACAATCGATACTGATTTTTCAAAGTTAATTTTTTTCAATTGCAAATATAAATCAAATAAGGATGCTTGAAATGATATGACTATTTCACAAACACGAATAACATAGTCAATACTGGTATATAAATAAAATATGGATTATGTACTACAAAAAAATAGCAATGTTTCTTTTATATCTATCAAACAGATAAAAAATAATGGCACATTTTCAATGGCATGAATTTAGCATTCAAATAGATATTTTTTAAAAGACATGAAGAGATGAATTTTACAGTACATACTCGAAAGTAGTTAGTTTTCCAAAAGTGTCTTCAATGTCAACTATTTTTAGAATGCATTTCATTAATTATCATTATCTAAGCGTTTTTTTTTAAATAATTATATTTTAAAATGGCTATTTAGAAAATTGTTTTTATTCAGTCGACATTTCTAAAAGAAATATATTTCTACATGAATATTGTTGGTGAAGCATACATGATAAAATGATAGAAACGATGTAAGATTACAAAAATTATGCGTTTTTATGAAAGCTGTGTTTTTGAGATATCAGTTGTGTTTATAACATTAAAGTGTCATTGTTTTTTTTTACATTTTAGTTCAAATCAAAAAAAACACAGCATATCTATAATATAATATATCTGACAGCTGTAAATTTCATTTCAATTGTTTCTGAAAAAGACGGAGTACGGCTTATGGTATCAAGAATGATATGAATGGATTTTTTGAATAAAACTAAAATGTGCGAAATTCTGCTATAGGTAATTCTCAGTAACAGTTCGAACAAAATTAAGCACGACCACTCATAAATACATTTTATTTGCAAATTTCAAATCATACATATATTATTGTCATAACGTGATCATCATAAAAATATTATTATCATATCCGGCAATCATAACATTTCAAAAAAAATGCATTTCGTTAAAAAAAAAAAAGTTTAAATGCACTGAATATTATGGTTTAAATTAATGATCTTATAGGTGTTGGTTGCTAGATTATGTTTTAAATAATAAATAAAATGTTCCTCAAATTTTTAGGGTTCGGAACGAAAAAAATCTTAAGCTGGAGCGCTTGTAAATTTAAAAATTATATCGACTTGCTCTTTCGTCTCATGTTTTTCGGTAATAATTATGAAACATTCATATATATATAAATATTTAAATGAAAAGACTTTTCTGTATTATTTAAGATATTAAACCAGGGCTGTGGAGTCGGAGTTGGAGTCGGAGTCGTGGAGTCGGAGCTTTTTAGCCGGAGTCGGAGTCGTCGCGGCGATTTGGCCGGAGTCATACTCGGAGTCGGAAATTTTGAAAAGTTTGAACTTTTTATTTATGCATTTTATATGTCAAATTTGGCTTTTGGCCGCATTGATAGGGTTGATATTTAATTGAATACTCATAAATAGGAAAATTAGGGGAAAAAAGTGACGATATTGATTTTTTTTTGGTCGGAGTCGGAGTCGTGTTTTTTGTCAATATTGGAATCGGAGTCGGAGTCGTGGTTTTGGTGAATGCTGGAGTCGGAGTCGGACTTTTTTTCACCGACTCCACAGCCCGGTATTAAACTGGCGATTTATAATATCTTATTATTTTCAAGTTAACCATCAAGAAATATTTATTTTATAATTTGTTTTTCTTGATGAACCCTTTTAAGCAGTAATACATATTTGATAAATATTTGATTGGCTTTGAATCTTGACTATTTTTTAATAAATATTTGAATATCATTTACTTTTTTTTACCTAAGCAAAACTTAAAATGAATGACATTGTATAATTTTATATAATATCTAGTCGCTTAAATTAATAATATGATAATTAAACTACTGCTATTTTTATAAACGTGGTATTTACAGGTAATGTTTAATCTTAAATCGCTAAATAACATTTTTAATGTCATGATATGTATCACTTGGATTCATTAATATGTGTTCTAAAGAAATTGTTTTTTAATAGTTAAACAAGAGTTCAATACTTATTGTTGTTTTTAACAAAAAAAATCACAACTTATATCTAATACTGAAGTCTTTTCTTGCACCACATAATATCATATATTTGTAAGTATTCCCACAATACATCAACAGCATCAACTGAAGTCAACCAAAAAAGGATCAAAGGGTGACAAGTCATGGTCAGGAAATCCTGGTGATAACGACGACTCGGGAAATCCTGGTGATAGTGACAGATCTGAGCATAAGGACGAACTCAAGTCTGAATATAAAGAAGAAGACATCTCCCTCGAGGAGTCTGAACAAAAAGATCCATCTATATCCTCAAGGGATTGTGTAGGTCCCGTCAAAGCCGCAGCCAGCGCTGCTATATACTGAGTAGCCAGGCGTAAAGTGGAAATTTTAGTGAGCCGTTCAGGTCCTGTTGGAGTAATAGAACCTCCCGGAACGCATTTTCTCAAGGCTTCGAAGGCTCCGTTTATTTCTCTCATTCTAGTTCTTTCTCTCGCGTTTGCCGTCCGCCGTCTGTATTTGCTCAACGGTGGAGCCCTGGGGGCCGGAGGGGCAGCGCGAACGTTTCGGGACTCGCGCCTGGCACGAGGTCTAAGTTCATATTTGAGGTCTTCGGCGGCCGTCGCGACGCTTTCAACTCCCTTATTGTTGTTCGGGTCTGAAAACAGACGGCCGAACTGTGAGGTCACTTTAGATTTCATTTTTCAATTCCGGAAAACAAGCTTTCACTCACAAAACCGTTAAAAACATTCGTGCTTTCATTTGTCTGTTTGTTTTAAGCATTCGCTATGTTTATTTTGAAGCCTTAGCCATTTTTTGCACTAAAAGCAATAACGCTCTGTCAAACAAAACTATTTTTATTTCAAAACATTACGTTTGTATTCTTAATACACTTTATCACATTCAATATGCAATGTTGAATTATCACCGATTTATTTATTAAAATGTCTATTTCAAAACACACCGCAGTAAATAATAAAGTAAAGACTTTAATATTCGGACAAAAGGTAAATATTATCGGCCCACGAGTTTTGAACTGTTTACGCCGATCAAATAAATCCGTGGGTTTCAGTAATTTTATATTCGTGATATCGAGAATAATATCGTTGAATCGATCATGAACATACAAAACACAAATTTGCTTCCACTTAGCGTTCAGACGTGTAACTCAACCGCGAGCCCACGATCTACTGACTCAAGACTACGAACATCAAAATCTTAGCAATCGTCTGTAGTAGCTGATTTTCGTCAAAACGTAGGAAGATCGGAATCTTCCTTCGGTAAAACTGCTTCGGTGTATAAAAAAAAACAAATAATAATTAATTCAATATTATCAATGAAGTAGTTCTTAGTTTTAAACATGATGGTGGTGAATAGTGGTGAATGGTGGTAATGTTACAGCACCATTCACCAATTTTACAAGACGGTCGATTTGGCACACCGAAAAACCGGTACATTTTCACCATCCCCACAAAACATAATCGTGGACCAAACTCTATTGCTTATATTTTATATCGAATATATATTTCGAATAATAAACTAATTGAAGACAAAACATTTTTTTTGTTAATTATTTTCAGTTTATAACAATTCAGCTAGTAACGTATTTAAATGCTAACTAAGGATCATACCATTTTTTCGTTCATGTATTTCAAATCCAGCTTGAAGATTACTGTGGTTGAAGCTTTAACCGTCCATAACACATAACACGTTCATTCATTTTCAATTAAAAAATAATGCTGAATGTCATCAACTAATGAATTAAGAATTTCGATTATCAATGTAATTTCAAAATCAAACTTAACGGTCTGGGTTTCGCCTTTCGCCATCTTCGTGCATTTCAAGAGTGCGAATAAACTTGAGCTGACTCAGTGTTGTGATAAAACTCTTAGAAATGTACAAAATTCAAACGATTCAAATTGCACAAATATTTGTGTATATTTTGACGATACATTTTATTCGTAAATTTATCTAGCTGTCAAAGAAGTTTCAAAATCATTTTAAAAATATCATTAATTGGTAACCCAAGAATAACTGATGATTTGTAATATTAACATTGTATCGTAATTTACCTGTTTTGTCTTCGTGTTTATCTTTGTCATTATGGTTTTCACCCAATAAATCAATAAAAAAAAACATGCAGACAGATATTTTTATACGAATTAGTGACATTTTTTGTACTCATACCTTGTATATTGTACATTGATCAAGATCGATTTCGCTCATCGCAAGCAGCTTGAATTACTGTTAGTTGATAATGCTCGTACTGACTGAAACCAGTCCTGATCATTATGAAATTTCTGTGTAATCAGTACAGAAAAAGTGTTTTAAATATTTAAATATTCAGTTTTTCCCCCAAAAAATTACTGCTAACACTTCAAAAGCGATCAGTAACGTTTTTTAGCTCGCTTCGAATATTCCATTTCTATTCTAAATAGAGGAGAACTATTTTATAAATTAGTGTGGCTGTAAATATTGAAGAAAGATACTGACACAAAGTCATTCATTCCTACGGTACATGCAATTCAATTCATATTTAAACTGTCAATGTATTCAAATGAAATAAACATGATCCTTCATTTAAAGTCTCAGGATAATTTATGGTGACCACTTTCTTTCAGTATCGTACGTGTAACGGTCATTTTTTAGTTTATTTATTTTATATAATATTATTTTCACCTCAGCTATATTTTTTGACAATTTATTGTAACTCACGCATTCTATAAGTTTACATTGTATAAGTTTACAAACGTTTTTTCACAATAATTATTGTCAATTAATTTTAGAGTTTTACGTGAATGAACTGCCAAGTGGCAATTTTTAAGAAGCCTGCATGAATTATAAAAAAGGAAAGTTCACATAATATTAATACTGTAAGACACTATTAATTTTAAAATAAATACTATTATTTATTTCGTGCAAACAGGGTAGATATTTTTTGTTGTGCGTCTCATATTTATTCAAATAAATAAAACTTCAAAAAATGCTTTTATATTTGAGTATTTTTTTTATATACATTGTATCCCTATACAATATCAAGGAAGTAATTTCCTATGCATAGTATTTTTGTCTATGCATTTCATTCGTTTTAACACCGCCGGGCGAAAGTGACGTCGATCGAAACTTTGTTTTATCAACGAATAATGGTAAAGGACACCGACCAACGTCAGCTTTAAATAGTTGTCCTTATATTCTAAAATCATTATTTTAACTTTAAGTAAGTGACATCACAGCATTGTGTAATGCAGGGTCAAAGTAAATCGAAGACACCCGACGCCAGTAAGTAGATTTTTACTTAGTTTTAATAAACTATCCTCATCCATTCAATTTAATTTTCTTATCAAGAACATTTTACAGACTTATTGTACTTACCTAAATACGCAATGTATTATAATACCTCATTTATGTGCATTTTAAGAACGAGCTTGCTATAAAACTTGTTTAGATTGTAATAAATCGACTATCGATTATTTAAATTTATTCAGCAATCGTTATTTTATTCAACAGATCCTTTGGACTCGTCGCAATGGCATCTTTACCTCCAACTTGCATCAGTGGTAACATTCTTAGCCGTTTTTGGTGGCTTATTTTTATTGAAAGAGGACAGTGTGAAGTCGAGAATCACCTTCATCTCCGACAGTCTGCTAAAAATTGAAAGTACACATTTAGTTGAAGGAGGTGCACGAAAACCAAAAGTTGCAGTCGGTTATGGTGCTTGTTACGATATATTTGCCGATGTCATACCACTGCTCAAGTATGAAGAGTTTGAAGGAGAACCACAGCATTTCGATGACATATCTACCGTTTCTGAATTGATGAAGAGTTTTGCCTATTATTTTAGGCATGGAGCTGCTGCTGAGTAAGTTGACTATGATATTTATATCTGGGCTTTAATACTAGAAGTGCCTATGTCAGATTTGAACAAAATACATATTGTTTTCTGTGTGTTTTGAATTCCCCATGTAGTTCCGCTTAACTTAGATTCAGTTCCCGACAAGGGCAATGACGTTTAAATCTATATTAGAGCTAATCAATATTTACTTACTATTAGACATTATTTACGACCTAAACAAGTAACATTTTAACTGAAACTTTGTCAGGTTTGTGGTGGATTGTCGTATTATTAATTTTTGTTTGGAAACATGGTTGTCTGTACTGTCTTAAATTCCTCTGCCTCCTCGTATAATATATAACAATATTATTCTACTATTTTATCTAGAAAGTAAATGTTTCTAAATCATTAATGCAATAGCTTGTCTTTTTAAACATTGAGATTACAGTAAATCAAACTGTTCGGTTACAATTCTAGAAACATATTTTTCATTAGTAATTGGTATTTAATTGTATAAATGAACATTTAACTGTAATACTTTCGATGGTTTCAGCGGTAACTTTGTGGAAGTTCATTTTAATATAAAATTTAAAATAACTTTGATTATTCCACGTATTACTTAAGCAAACTTTGCGATAGTAAGTGAAGATACCTCTGAAAGAGGCGAAACACGTGTCACAGTTAGTAGCACAATACGTGGAATAATCAAAGTTATTTTAAATTTTATATTTAATTGTATATTCATCATTCAAAGATTACAAAAATGAATCCAGGAATATATAAGTTTCGCCAGTGCTTCTTTGTAAGGAAAAAAATGTCAACTAAAATATTCATAACACATTCAGTGCTGGAAATGTACCAAGTGTGTTTTCTACTTTAATTACTGGGTGCTCACATAGCACTAAAAGCGTTACCTCGTATTTTGCTATTAATGCAAACAAATAAAATATCAATATATTAAATAAACGAGACCCTCCTGTACCACGTTTTACTTTAATAAGATCATTCATTGAAATGCTTAGACCCGTATCAGTTTTTTGTAGCAGTATCATCAATTTTCACAATGTTTTTAATAATAAAAACACCAAGATACAAAAGTATATGGCAATATCACCAACCACAAACAATAATCATGTGAATAGAAACAGTGAATGCTCTTTGACTTCTACACACATTTTTTTTAATCTTATTTGAAAATTCTTACTCAATGTATTTTCAAATGTGTAATAAATGACACTTTTTTTTACAGGCGGTTCATGTCAAACAGTTCTCTATTCGATGAGCTGGTTGCTTATGCGGAAACAGACTTCAATGCGCGGTGGGCAATCGGCGGAAATGCTCCCGTTATGGCGTCTCGCTTTTTCGCTGAGGGATGCGATGTCATCCTAGCAGCTAAAGTAACTGAAAAATTAAAGAAAAACTTGCCACAAGGTCTTCGGGTTGCCAGCGGCGGCTTAGCCGAAAGAGATGATATTCACTTGATATTAGAGTATAAAGCTAATGCTAAGTGGGGCCCCTATACAGCTCCCAGAGCCAATCGATATATTTTACACAACGACAAAAACAACCCAATGGTCAGTTCTTTGGAACCACTCGAGCACATGCTCCCCAACTTCGATGCCAATCTTCTTGTTGTTAGTGGACTTCAAATGATGGATAGCTATCCATTTAGTGAAGGTAATACACATATTGACTTCTTTATTGTATTTCAGTACATGTTTTTCGTGGCACCTGTAGTGTATTAACCCCTTAAAATTACGTTCTCTCATCACCTCATTAATGTCAGTTAGCAAATTGTACATGGGAAAGGTACAGCTGAATAGGCACTTTACAGCAGTGCCTATTCAGGAAAGATATTTGTAATCTTTATCTAGCCTCATTATCAGTCTATTAAAGATTTTCACGCTTTATTGTAAATCCTATTAATATCCTATTTAAAATTTCTTTATGCAACCACATCATTAGCCATACAGATAATATTCATTTTCTCATTTAACATCACTACACTTTGTTTTTTTCTGTGTCTTCACTTATCAATTGTTCAAAAGATTAAATTAATCTACAATGCCTTTCCCAAATTGCATTCTGTCATAAATTATCTCTTATCAGATATATTTTCGACTGATTTGTAACATCTATTTTGTAGCTAAATTTTAATACTTGTTTTTTTTCCACATATTTGAATAAATCATTTGTCAGCAATAAAACACTGTTTTATCGTGAAACAAATAATGGCGTCAACCTTAATAACATTGACACTGGTTGCTTAAATTTTGGTGAATAATCGTGGTTTGCTTTTTAAATAATAATCGGCTATAATTGTATGAAAATAAACCTTATTAATTTTCTAGCGGTAGCAATATAGAATTATTCTTTTCTTAAATTTTTATAAAAATAAAATCCATTCTCACCTCTTCTATTTATTTGCAAGTCTTTGATTATTCAGTTTCAATTAACATATTGATGTGGTGGAACCAATCATCTGTGTTAAGCAAGGGACAAGTGTATTCACAGCATCACTGAAAATCAATAAAGGCTATCTTCATAAAGTTCAAAATATGTACACCAATTGGTAGCAAACTAATACATCTTTTTTAAAGTCCTGATCTATGTAATTCATTATACTCTTAGTTACATATTGAGTTTCAAAAAATTTTACTTTGAATCGATCTTCAATGGAATACTTTGCTGCTATTCAAATATCTTTGCAGTTATTGATTCAAAAAAATATTTCCAATTGAAACTTAGAACTAAATACTGATAATTTAATTTATCTCTCTTTTTCACAGGAGTCCGTGAAAGTCGCCTTATGAAGATAAAAAATCAAATGATCTCCCAAAAGCCTTCTACTCTTATTCATTTTGAAATGGCAAGCTACGTCGAAGCTAAATTAATGTCGGATCTAACCGATCAGGTCATTCCGTACGCTGACTCCCTCGGTATGAACGAACAAGAACTAGTGAACCTCTACCATACGCTAAAATACGGAAACGTTAGTATTGTCACCGATTCTAACCCGAGAGTTGCGACAGCGCTTGATCAACTTCGAAATATATTCAAACTTGTCCGCAAAGGTAACAAAGATTTAGAGGATAGTAGAAAGGTGACGAGAATTCATGTTCACACATTGGCGTATCAAGCGATCATGACTGTCAAGGGGTCTCCGTGGAAACAGACAATGGCGGCAGCTGCCAAGGCGTCTTTGACGGCCCACAGACATGTCTGCGGTACCAAATCTATCCTGCCCGCGCAGGTGCGGCTGGTGATGGACGATAGTTTCTCAACATCGGCGAAAAGTATCTATGCCGAAAGGAAAAACTTGGATCCGACAAATCCCGTCTCATGCTGGGATGAAAGCTGGAATGTGGACGGAAAGGTTGAAGTCAGCATCTGCGTCGCTCCAGTTCTGGTGTGCACAAACGCCCAGCAGACAGCCGGGGCCGGGGATAATATTTCGGCCGCCGGTCTTGTCCTTCAAATCTAGTTTGATTCATTCCCAACACGACTGATGATTCAGTTACATTATTAATTTAAAAAATCATTTTATCAGCTATCCAGACATTCCACTTTTAGACTCTTATTACTTGAACAAACAAGTTTGACTTGGGTGAAAGCATTTATGTTTTTATTATTACTACTATACGTATCTATACTATGTTGCGACTGCTTATTTAATAACTCTTATGTAGCAATTTTACAACAAATGAGTCTTATACAGACAGTCCCAGGGTATTCGGCATTGTACCCAACACGAAAATAATTTGCCAAAAAATATTCAAAAAGATAGCAATGTGTGCCATAAATGATAGAAAAGTTTCTATGTTTATATTTAATTTGACCCATGTCCAAAAAAAGGATTTAATTTTTACTTTATTCATTGATATATAAATAATAATGTACTGGCATCCAAATTTTAAAACCAGACACTTTCATAAATTGAATTGTGGATCTGTATTGTTTACATTCCTTTCAACTCGCTAGATCCTTTAAATAGGGTGTAGGAAGATCAATAAAAAAACTTGTCATGTCCTAACCCATCCTTCTATGGAGGTAGTCCAAAAAAGAGATCAAGAGACAAACATTTCAAAAAAGATATAACACTACCATTAGTAAAAAATGCATTCTTGCTTTTCAATTTGTTTTAAATATTGTTAAGTTCACATATTGAGCTATTGAATAAGCAGTAACAATATAGTTCTTTTTTTTAGAACTGAATAATACTTAGTTTATGTAGGCAAGTTGCATATACAGACTATATTTTTTATTTTAATTTGGTCATTTTTAAATGACATTGTAATCGTAATCATTTATCGTGTATCATTGGCGTCATTGTCATGCATATTTTATTTGACTGATTTTTTTTAAAATTCCATGAAGATTTTATATTTTTTCCTCTTACTTTTTGCATTTATATTATTTAATGGTAATAATAATGATTCCTATTCGAGTTTTGGAAAATTAATATATTTAAAAATACAAAAAAGTTAATATATTTTATGTGTACAATAGAACCTCGATTATCCGGACTAATTGGGGATGAAGATAGTCCGGATAATCGTAAAAATCATAATTGACAGGAAAAGACAACTATATTCAGTATAAATCATTTTTATTTCTTTAGATTAATAGCTTTAATAATAAATTATTTTTTAATGAAAAATCAATTATCGATTTCTGCTAAAAAGCTAACTTTTCTTTTCAATGCTGTCTAATCACGAATACTTTTAAGACACATAAGTTGTCTTGAATAGCACTCTTCTTGACTCTCAAGTCACTTCATGGCGACATCTAGACACTGAAAAGCTTCAGAATGTGTAGGACCAATCCCCCTCACAAATCTTTTCTACGTCTTCTTGATCTTGTTCCTCTGAGGTTGATATTTCTTTGATTATTTCGCCATCATTCAAAATTTGGAATCCAGGATCGTTTGCATCGCAATTTAACCACTCGGTTATATCTTCTTCATCGCATTCAGCACATATTTAATCACTTTGTTTTTTTTATATCCGAGATTGTTGACGTTTCGACACCATATTTATTAGACAAAAAACATCCCGATTCACCCCGTTTCAAAGCATCGATTATATCCAATTTGTCTTTTGATGAAACTACGACACGTTTTCTTTTCGTTGACATATCGGTAATATTAAAAATAAATATTTAAATCGTGATCAATTTTTCAAGAAACAAACGTTCAATGCGTATCGATTTTGGACGATGACTGACCCATATTTTACACAGGACTTATTGGTAGAACAAATGCAACGATCAAAATATTAAGACTGCATTCCATCACGTATGTAAACAGTGGACGCAATTCGCCACGTGCATATCAGCAAATTTGTAATATTTTTGTTTATTTTGACCAATCCGGATAATCGAGGTTCTACTGTATTTGAATTATGTTATGTAATTCACTTCTAAATATTCCATAGCTAAACATAGCGTGTCTTGTGGATTTAACGTTCTTAACCAAATGTGACTAATACTTTTTAATAATTAAATTTTATCTGAATATATATTATGTATAAAATATTTTCCAATATACATTCCTGTATAACATGTGTTAATATATTATTTGTATATTGCACAACTCCTATATTGATTGCCAAGTTGCTTTCTTCATTTTCGGAATTTGCTAACATCCTAGAACATAACTTTACTCTTCACGGGTCTATAATGATTCTTTTCTCCATTGATATATTTGGAATTGAAGGCATTTAAAATAGATTTTTTTTATCATATTATATCACATCAAAAGATTGTAAAATAGCAATATTACAAATGTCCAATGAATTAAATGTTATGTATGGTAGATTATGATTATTTCAAAATACCTGCCCTTCGCACCTAGCATTCTGGGACTACATATACCAATTAGCAAAAGAATTCTTATTGTTCTGTGATTATTGTCATATGTTATAATAATGAATTAAGATAACATATGACTAAATACTTAACACTGAGGCGAAGTATGAATACAAAACTAAGACATAATTTCGGATGAATTTAACTACTTAATATAATATAACATTCCTGTTGTATAATTATAAATGGACTCAAAAATACTAGTCAAACTATATAATAGTCACGATGTGTTTTCACTTGCTCGTTTGTGTTCAATTTGATCGTTATGATCGAATTAGGGAAACATTTTGTTCACGTTTTGTATAACGTTCCCTTTTTATTTTTACTTAACACGTTTGACTGAATACCCACTGTTGTTTTTGTACTTTTACTCATGTACTATTCTATTTTGTATAATATGTACGAAATTTTAACCAAATACCATTGTTTAATACTCAAAATTCGAGATATTGATATACTTATAGAATTTTATAATAAAATGTATTTTTGAATGACATTTGAACACTGAGGGGTTTTGATACCTTTTAAAGGTGTCTTTTTTTTTTTTTTTTAATAATGCCCCTCGATGCCAATGCACATATGATAAAGTACCACTCCTGTACGAATATTGTTTTATGGTGGAAGTATTAAAATATATTTATTATCGTGGGTACCACAGGGACCAGGCACTTCTAATGGATTTTTTTTATCAAAGAACGAAGAGAGTTGGGCTAGTGTTCCTTTTTTCATTGTGAAATAATCTATAAACTGTTAATGGATAATATCCCACCCTTTATAATTTCCAAATAAAGTTTTTAATTTATCTTTTCCAGTGAAAACTAGATAAATATATTAAACCTATATTACACTTCTCGCAGATTTTAAATGCGATATAAAAATGAATTTCTTCAAATATTAAAAGAAGTTAATAAATAAGAAAAATATCATTCGTTCAAATTTAAGGCTGTGTTGATATTGAGAAAACCCCCATGAAAAAAATTGGTCTTTACTTATACATATATAATATATTATAATTCTCCTGACTGTTTGGATGATTCAGTATTCAAAAAAATAAACAATACATACCTAGTTCTTTTGATAGATTCGGCGATAACTTGTGGATGTTCATTTTACTACAAAATTATTAGATAACTTTGTTATTCCAAGTATTGTGAACCAAGTAGTGGCACGTGATTCGCCTCTGAGAAGCATCTTCAGACTAACTATTGTAATAATATTAATACATAGGTTGTTAACATTTATCAAGAAATAAGATGCAGGAAATACAATATAAATATGGAATCATAATTAATGTTGTTATTCACTATGTCTTGAGGTGTTCTTACATATTTACTAATAAAAGACTATAACAATGGCGAAGGGTTTCGGTGTTCTATTATGTGCTTATTCACATAATTCTGAAAATTTTACCATTTAAAGTGCATCCTTTCTCAAACCTCAAGATAATAAGAGATATTGATTATTTGACTTTTACTTAATAACCCTGCAGTTATGTTTGGGTGAATATATGCAATCGTATTTATCAGAGAATTATCCTCGCAAAGTGTTTTTAAACTAAACAATGACGTTACATTAATTTGAAGGTTCAATATACACTTATATATTATGTTCTTGTTGATTGATAATATTTAAAAAAAAAACATTTTGTTTTATTCTCCCAAAAATCATCTCCCAATTATTATACACTTATTGCAAATATGGGTTTGACAATCACTGCAAGAGAAAGTCATCAATATGGACATTTCAGATATCAAGACATACCAAATATTAAAGTCATTGCGGAATAATTTAGGTTAAATGATGTTGCTCCAAAATCCATATAGATACCGACCAAGATGGTGATATATAATATAATTTTTAAGAGGGCTGAAGACCCGACGAATCAATGCCAAACTTTCAAATGAAACGTAATTTGCAATGGATGAGATATCACGCCTGTCGTGATATATTCATACTGGGACTATTTAAGTAGTATCAATTGCCAGGCACGTTTGGCGCAGTAAATGTGTTACTATGTCTCATTGGGTTACGGTCAATGGTGTAGTGGGAAATAAATAGGTACTGTATGATGCATTTGATGATAAAAAGACAAAAACTTTCAAATCCAACAAAAAATAAATATTTTGAATATTGGTATGTACTTGTTAAGCAAGTCAAAAGGGTGATAGGGCCGCACCCTGGCTTATTTTCAGGTGCCAGGTCACCGACTTTGCACCACTAGTTACGGAACATAAGATTCAGTGTAGCTTTTGACCTGCAATACCTGAAACTGAGTGGCCGAGATCGTACTATTATGTACCAATGGTAACAGTTTCGAATCTTTGTTACAGCAACTTAGTAACATTTACTCCGGATTGTGAGCATTTTTTTAATAGTCGGGAAGTTTTTGATATAGTTAATCATCGATTCTTCAATATTTAACTGTGAGGAAGTAACAAGGCACTTAAATTAAATAAAACAATATCAGTTGTAATTGGTATAAATTAAACCATTTAGTATATAATTGAAAAAAATTAATCGGAAAATTTTATTTTCTTATTAGTCACTCCAGGTTTCATGTCATCTTTTTGCTTTGGATCCCAGAGACCGCTTCTGATAAACCTTTTGGCAGCTTCCTTGTTTAATGAAGGTCTGTTTTTTCTATCCAAAATTTCATCGCGCTGTTGCATTATTTGTCGTATTCGTTGCAATTGTGTTTTCACTGGATGGGTGTTCGGGTCGATCCCTTGCAACCGCAATTGTATCCAGCAGAGTGAATTTAATGCGTATGTCATGAATAATTTGTAATTGATAGTCTCTTCTATGTTCATTTTTTCTATTTGAGATGCACATTTTGCTGCTAATTGAATATGCGCGTGGATTTTGTTCATCCAATTATTTAGCTCTGTAGCTTTTGTAACAAACTCTGTATCCGTTGTGACATCTCCAAAATCCAAATTTTCAATAAATGTCATATCAATAATTGCTGACTCTCAAGAGTCAAACTTTGTCAACTGAAATTAATTAAAGAATTAATTATCGTCATATATATTATGAATCCCTTCGTGCAATATTGGTTATTTGTTATTCTTGTAGGTTATGTTTAGACTCGGTCTGACATAGGTTAGTTTATCTATGATAGGTTATCTATGGTCTGACAGCCGCGGTGATAATAATTTTACCGCGAGGGCCGCTCTTAACCTGTATATTGTCTATGCTCTTGTTCGGGAAGCTGTACTCAATGTTGAATGCTAGAAGTTACCTCAGCATGGCTTATATCAGGAGTGGCCAAAGCGCCGATCGCGTAGCTATTCCAAGTCACCCACATGTCTGGTGTACTGATGTACAGATCTCTGATTGCTCTTTTATTGCTGTGGTAATAGATTCAATTTATTTAGTGAGTCGATCGCCGCCAAAAATTTCAAAAAAAGTGACCCGTTGTGGTAAAAGTTTTGCTACCCCTGGTTAAGGGCACTATAAATACAGCATGGTAATTAAACCGACAATCCCCCATATTATCGACAGCAAACTTCTCTTCTTACACAGGTCGAAAATAAATGTCTGTACATAATCTGAGGCTTGAAAAAAACGCCAGTACGCTATACCTCCGGGCGTAGTAAAAAATAATTAAATTGCAGTTTCAGTAGGAAAGTAAAGATAGAAAAATTATTCTATAGATGTTAAATAGGCATTTATACTCAAAAACATATATTTATTTTATTTGCATAATTGAATAAATCTCATAATCACCAAAGTCCATTCTCGTCAAAATTTTAGGAGTAGTAGTGAGTTATTGTACATTTCAATTTATTTTATTATACTATTTTCTATTTATGGGAGTTTTTTATTTTACCCCTGGCATGTGTTCCAATGCAGTATTTTTTGACAGGTGACCTTCTGTCAAATTTGAATCTCAAAAATCTTGTGCGGCATGCCGGATTGTGATGCCGTAATATCGATTTTATTCACCTAAACATTGGCATTTATTGAAATGCACTCTGACATTATAAACGGAGCAATGTTACGTATTGGGGTTGACTATTATTTCTAATCTATCCTATTGTAAAGCAATAATTTTAATGTTTACAAAATGTCTTGCAATCCATTGAAAGCAATGTCTTCTACCTCAGTGAAAAAGTGGCGACTTATTTTGTATCTTCCATTTGCATGTCTTCTGTTTATATCCGTCCACCCTGGGAGATTCGCATCCCATTACGATTACATAAAGCAGGTGGATATCTGGGATAACCTCGCTGTGAAGGCGTCCAAAGATATATCGCACTATCGTAACACGGCATGTAACTATACTGCAGTCCTCCTCGACGATTCGGAGATCATTTTAGAACCGCTGAGTGAAATAATACTCGATACCGGGAATCTCAAATTGGGAGGTGAATTTATACCGCAGGGTTGCAAGCCGTCATTCAGCACTGCAGTTATAGTGCCTTACAGGGATAGAGATGAACAATTAAAAGATTTTCTCACCTACATGCATTTGTTTTTGAAAAAACAAATTCTACACTATCGAATATATGTTATAGAACAAGACGATGACAAACCTTTTAATAGGGCTAAGCTGCTAAATATTGGAGCTGTTATCGCCATTAAACATGGGTTTCCATGTGTCGTGTTACATGACGTAGATTTACTTCCCTTGAAATATAGTAATTTGTATGCTTGCACTAAATTGCCTCGACACATGTCTTCCAGTATTGATAAATTTAGGTAAGTATTTTTTTAACCATACACATTTCAGGATAGAATATTAATTTCATCTCAGTTCTATGGCTGTAAATGTTTTCTTTGATAGATTCTGTGGAAACTCTGTTTAAATTCATTTTAGTTAAAAAGTACTCTTCGTGGACTTTCTCTTTCCTAACGGACCCTAGAGACAGAAACCTAACTAATTTTTCTCTGCCTTTCAAGAGAGGCAAAAAACAATTTTCACCATGTTACCTATTTTAAAACACATAAAAATTGTTGTATGATAACCTGATACTATTTTTGATATCCTCGACACGTCCATTTTTCTAATGCATCGTAACATAATCCTGGGATATTTTAATTTATATCGGTATAGTATATATAGATGGGTCTAAACATTTGTAAACCATTGTTAACCAAAAAGTATTATGTATGTGTCGCGTTATTTGAGACCTCAAAGTTGCTCACGTGCCCATGCATGTGAGGCACTAGACTGGCTAAAGAAGATTTATTAACTGATTTAGCTCTTTGCGAGCATTTTCAACTGAAATCGAAAAAGATCTTTTTTTAGATTTAATCGACATAATTTATGGATCTGTCATACAAAATATCAGAGTTTAGTACTGGTTCATTTTGAATATGCATTACGGCTTGTTGAGTAGGTTTCGTTGTTTTTAGGTTCAATTTGCCTTATGAGAAGTTATTTGGTGGTGCGGTATCCTTGCTCTCAGAGCAGTTTGTTGCCGCGAACGGGATGAGCAATAACTACTTCGGCTGGGGAGCCGAGGACGATGATTTCTATCAGAGGCTAGAGGCCATTCATCTAAAGCCCGTCCGCCTTGAACCAGACGTGAGTGTGTACACCATGATGAAGCACAAACCTGAACCTGCAAGGTAAATAAGAATGATTCTCTTACTTTTATTTTTATAAATAATTCCCACCACCGGTGAGGAAAATAAGGACCTTTGGTTGAGTATCTCAACTGGTGAGTCAACAGTTAAACCGTTGAGCTATGCTTAAGCTTTTAGTATAATACCGTGATATTTTTTTTAAAAAAATATGTAATCTATCTTAACACAATGTTTACAGAGTGCAAAAATTTGCGCTTCTGTTAATTGGCCATCAAATGCGAAATAACATGTTAATTACCAAATTAATTAAAAGAGCCAGTAAACAAAGTGATAAAATTGTCATTTTGTACTAAATGTTTAAAAATTTTAAAAATGTTTTAAGTTTCTGAAATATAGTCATAAACTCGAAACAATATTTTTAAACCTAATGTTTAAATTGAAAGCTTTTTTATTTCTTTATATACGGTATATAATCTCAGCATTAACGGTAATTGCCAAAGTGCCATATATTTTTAAATACAAGATGGAAATATTTAAAATTGCCTAGTGGTTTAACACCCAGGCCCTAGGTCTCAACTATTTGATATTGTCCTTACTAGGAATCTGGAATCGTCTGATTGCTTAAGTATATACAGTCAATATGGCAAAAATATATTTTTAATAAATACCTATTTATTATATGTATGGTATAATAGCTTCATCATAATATAGTATAATATGGTAGCTTCAATGCTTGTATTTATAAATCTTCCTTATACATTTATATAGTAATGAATTGGTGCTTATAGTTTTGGTTCCGTAGTTATTAACTCTTTTACTCCCACACGATTTAGACATGGATATTCGAAAACACTGAAGCGTTTATAGCAGGGCGCTCAAGTGGTAAAAAAAACGTGACAGAAATAGTCTTGAATTTATGGGTAATTTTCGTGTTAGAGTTTAGGAAATAAAAATACACCCTACCTTGAGAAGACAGATTCTGAATATTCATTTTTGCACCAGATATATGCACAGTTTATTCATTCAATATTTTCACTTTAATTATAGTGTGTAAACAATACACATTATTGAATAATTTACTCAAAAAATTAAGAAAGGAGTCATTTTTCCTACTCCGACTCCTGATAAAACACTACGACTCTGACTCTGAACTTAATTGTAATTGTAACAAAATCTTTGATGATGTCTTTTTGAATAAACGATTTAAAAGTTGGTGAATTTTGGGTGTACCCAATCTAATAAGGTTCAAGAATAAAAAAAGTATTAGCAGGAATATACAGATTTAAAAAAATAACCAAATTAAATATGCACTTCAATCATTATTACTAAGTTTCTACATTATACAATTACAGGCATTTGGGTTTAAAAAAATATTTTTTGTATTTAATTATGTTTTTTATATTAATTTATGCATTGTAACTGGTGGATGCAAATAGCGCACAGGCGCCTGCGGAAGAAAGAATGAGCTGAGGGAATAGTAGGGTTAATAAACGTTTCCTTTTATCCTACTAACAAATATTCATATGTTTTTTCTATGTTCTTTACATTTCAGTGTATCTAAAAATAACCTCTTAGCAACTGCTGCCTTGAGGTATTCATCTGACGGATTAAACTCGCTTTCTTACATTGAAAAATCTACAAAACTGCACCCACTATTTACTCATGTAGTTGTTGAGTTATAAACTTTCTAAGACATTCTTTAGTCATTCAACACGGTGCTCTTTTCGAAGAGGTGTTCACCTGTTCAATATGTTCATTGATTTGAACATCCTTTCAACTTTCAGACACTGAAACGAATTTGTACATGCAATTACTAGAGTTACATCTCATACCAAAAATATATATATATGTCACTTTATATACCAGTGGTTGGTAAACTGTTGATCATGTTAGGATTTTACAGAAGCTTTTTAATATTACAAATAATTTAATGAATTTGTGATGTCTTACACAAGTTTTTTTCTCAACATTTATCTTGCTTCAAATATTTTAACTGTTAATTCTTGGTGGAAAGGTATTATAATTTTTTTTTAAACTGCATCTTTGTACTAATTCCCCATAGTACATAAAGATCGGGACCGATTTCGCTCATATACAAATCCAAAAAGGGCTATTTATATAAAATTTTGTCTCACCCTATTATATACTATTGGTACAAAAAATATGACTAGAGTTGATAAAATAATTGTAAATAAATCATTACATAAATATTAGGATCAAAATAATTAACACTCATTAACAGGTAGGTAGCAGTGATATCGGTTCTGATCTTTGTAAAATATGTGGAATTGATACAAAAAAAAATTGTTTTGTTTTTCAAAAACATAGAACTCTAACTAGGTCAATCATTATATTTTTCTGATAAGACAAGATCACCAGTGACTGGCAACACTGCATTTGGTAACTCAAATCAAAATGGGTGTACCTATGTTGCAGTGAAGATATTATTTTGATCAAGAATAGGAACATGGCAACTTTTTTGATGTTTTAATACTTTATTAATTGGCCCTTTTAATTACTTGGGTAGTTAACATGTTTTTCATGGATCAAACTAAAATTTACTTGTACGTGTACTGTGTTATGAGGTATTGATAGCCATGAGTTTAATCATTAGATACAACTCTTTCTACTTCACGCTACCGTCACTTAATTCTAATTCATGTCTTAATAACATTTTTATCTGTTTGACTCAAAAGTTTGTTGACCACTGTGTATACAATAAAAAACTGAATTAATGTTGCATTCTTTTCACCTACCACATTTATTAATTAAAAATTCACAGTTTTAAATAAAAATAAGTTATAACTATTATAAAATGATGTTTGTGTGTACCTTTGAAATGTATTCTTACAAATATTTCCACTTCAGCAAGACTTGTAAATAAATATTTAAAAAATATCAATTTTAATGTGATAAAACTAGAAATAGATATTTTATCACTGTGATTTTAGTGCTGTAAATTTATTTATTCTACATAGTATTTAACTCAGTGACATTGCATTAATTTGATCTTCCAAAGTAAAGTAACGCATTTTACCCTCCATTTAAATGAACAGCCATGAATAGAACATTCAAGACCACGGTTTGTGAGAGATTTGTAGTTGAATAGGGCTGTGTTATAAGCTTATATTTGACTTAACTTTCATAATACCTAATATATTCTACATCATATTCTTGCATACTGTCTATTTAAATATTTACTAAGATAATTGGAGGCGGTATTACATTTTATATATATTTACATATATATTTACTAAAACTGAAAATTTATATATTTATTGGTATTACCTAGCTTTGCTCATAATTTATTATATGTATTAATTTATAATCACAGTTCTACGAAAACAAGTTCAATATAATTAACAACGAATTCAAAATTATTCTTTATGTTCATAAACTACATTCATTTGTTTTTATATTAAATTTATTTGAAAAATACGAAAAAACAATATTTAACCACAGCTAATCAGAGACTAATCTGACGACAGCCAATCAGAAACGAATTACATACATTCTTATTTGTTTTATAAATAAGATATAATATTTTTTCAAAGGTCAAGGCACTGTGAATTTCTTTGAAACAATGACAATTCTTGCAGTTATTGCTGTATTGTCAACACGCTACTATTTTTATAAAAACAGTAGACATATGAGGCTAGAATTCTATAATTTGTATAGTGGACATTTGCTTGGCTAATTAAAGCATAATATATAAATTAATCAATTTTTTACTACTGAGGTTGTATTGGTACCGATATGAATGTATGTTTCTACATTACAAAATAATTGAGGAGAATCATATCAGAATGCAAAATTTCCCTGTCAGTTGTGTTTCCTACAAAGAAAGCAAGACAAAAGAACTTGACGGGGTAGATAGATGTTTAGTTATGCATAAATTCAACATCACTTCGTAAATACTCAAAAAAGTTGTCAATATGTTTGTCATGTGAAAAGAGTCACAAAGTGGACTAGTTGCATTTTGAAATGATACTCCCCACCTGACTATCTAACCACAGAAGTATTGTCTAAAATCTCATAACATTCTTCTATACGATGTGCAAATATCAAATCTTGTCATTATTTCTTACTTTTATTTAAAACACTCAAACATTGATTAATTATTAAGAATTTTGGGCCGATTCATAAGATCTAGTGATTATTAGATTACACAGATATTATATTTATTAGTCATTTTAGGTACAGTATATATTATAAAAGTAATACTCATATTCATAGAAAAGAAATGCATGGTAAATAGACAGCTAAAACTTCCCGGGCGGGTTCTTAAATAATTATATTCATAGATATGTATATTTTTATTTTTCTAAGAATAATGTGCAATTTTCAGTGACTTGATACTATTCTTATAATATTGATGTGTATAAATACTGTGTTCCTTAGCAAACATGTGTAAGTTGCACACGGTTTTTGTAATAGAACTGGTATTGCCAGTAAATAAACTACAAAAAATTATGAATAAGCTTATAACTATGATACTACATTTATTTATATTTAAAATAAGTAAAACACATTTTTTCTACCAATTTCACATAGGTTTATTATATAATGATTATTATAAACTTCATACATACATACGTACTACAAAAAAATGTGTTTTATTTATTTGAATACTATACCTTTCCATCAAGAGTTGACAGTTTACACCTGAAAAGTTAATAGTAACATTCATGAGCCATAACCTGATTAAAATTTTCTATTTTGATTACAGAATAATTTTGTTTTACACTTGCAAATGATATTAATTTGTAATGTGGATTACCGCATCTGTCGATGAGATTAACTTAAAAATAAAACAGATTGTCTCAAACTTTAATTTAGATTGAAATTTTCATTATTATTCTTAACACAGATTTGATCTCGCACAATGTACCTCAATTTAAAAAAAAATCAATTCAATGGATTATTAACACATGAAGGTAACTACAAATTGGCGAATTTTCATTAGAAAGGAAACCGGTTTTACATTAACCCTCTACCTTTTACATTACTTATTTAGATTGGTTTCACAACCTAAGACAATAAATAAAATAATTATTTTTTTATTGAATAATACAAAATACAGATAAATAATGCAAAAAATTATGAATAGCAGAAGTCTACTCAGTGTTGCCAGATCTTGCAACTGAAAATATAGAAGAATTGTGTACGGACGTTAGGAATTCTCAGTGTATTGTTTTTATGAGAATATCTCACAACCTACTAAAAATGCTAATTGATCCATTAGAACAGCACAATCCGCTTTGAATGGATAATAATGAAAAAAAATTTCACCCTTGCCTTTTTGTGTTTCCTGCCTGATAGCCAAAGGCATACCATAAACATAATAATGTATCAGCAAATACATGTGTTTATTTTCACATTACCATTTGACACATTTTCATTTATTATGTTACGTCTTAGTATGATGGATAGAATTGACAGCAATAAATTTAAAAAAAAACAGTTGACGTGTTACTAACCCATTGAATTATTCGAACACACATTTGCCGCAATATACATGAAAAGTAGTGAGCTATTAATATTTACCCATGAAAAATTGTTGAATTTTTAAGTAAGTAAACATATCACCATATATTATAACTTTACCATACACGTTACTTATAAGAAAGGAGGAGAATTTTATAAAAATTGTAGTCAACTATTCGTGCTTAATGTATCATACTTATAGATATACATACTTTGCACGCTGTTTATATTATGTTTTATTTGTATCTTGGTTGGTGGCTGAAAAGGCTTCAGTGAATATTAATTAATACGAATGTCATTCATCAATATTTGATGTCTTAACACCACTAATGCTATAATTGTGAAGTTATGGGCCATGAATTAAGGTATCAATCGTTGAGATACATATTTTATTTCTTATATTAACACATCGGCTAGGGGGAACGTGGAATAACCGTTGTTTCTGTGTTTTGTTTTCCCCTTGAGCCAAATTGTTAAGCCATAAATGTGAATTAAAACTAACTAAAATGAAGTTTATATATCACATGATATTGCAATCATTTGACTTTATCAAAACATCATCAAGTTGTAGCATAAATAGTAGCGAAGCTTCAATTGCTGTACTCATTCATGGTTCAAACAATACCTCAATGATTCTCACAACACCATGCTGTTGTGAGTAACCCTCTTCATGTTATGTGACCCTCTCACCTTCAACCTAATTGCTCAATCAGCGATATTATACCGCCACTTTAAAAATCCTACCAATTTCTCTGGCTGCTAAATGCGGGGACAGTCTTGATATTTGTAAATGATCAGATACAGAATGTTCCACTCTTAGGGTATCATTATTTTGAAGCCTCAGCAGCTATATGAAAGGGATTTAGGTGAGGGATGGTTTAACACGCTGCAAAAATGATCTCTCATATTGTTTTGTCCCGCTGGGCATTTGATTATTCTGTTTCTAACTTATTTATTTTCTTATCTGAATCATAAATTATATTCTTTTTTAACTACATATTTATTTTGTTATAATTTTCTTTGTTATTCGGTATATACTGCTTCTTTATATTGTTTGTTTATTATTTTTGAATAATTTTTTCAATTTAATTAAATGGGTAACCCATCATAGACTAATAAATCATTGAGATTTTTACTTAATTTTGTGTTTTATAAGTATATTGAAAATATCACTTTTGGTATTTGTTGATTTTATCGTAATGGCATTCGATATTCAATATAATACCATGGGTTATCCATTCAATCTAATAAATAATTTTATAGCTAAGATAGCATAGCACCCACTGACAATAAAGAAGTATATTTACAATGCTTTAATTTAATGTGTGTAGTAAACATGACATGTTTTTATTATTGAATAAAATATTATATTGATTGGAGGAGTTATTATTTATTAAAATATCACATCGCACAAGTCACAAAATTTGACAATTTTCAAAAGGGTATACAATACAAATTCAGTTATACCTAGCTGCTTTTTGGAAGGTAATTTATTTCATAATTCAGCAAAACTACATAACGGCATTTAGAGAACATAAAAAAAACATTACTACTTCATTGATTGATTAGATTTATTTATATAAATATTGGATTAGATTGCTTTAAGTAATTTTTCTTTGCACAACATACAAATCAAAATATGAAACATAGATTAAATAAAGTCAAGTCATTTTTGTCGGTATTCATTTAAAAAATGAAATAAAAATATTTTCCAGCATCGGATGATGTCTGTTTATAAGTTTAATGTACATCTAATAAATAATGTACAATCTTCCATTATAAAAGAGCCCGGCTCTCATCAAAATTCATGTGTAATACATATTGAATTCACTTAAAAAGAATTTACAACGTACATGCAGAATTATGATAATTTAGTGTGAAAACCAAAATATTCTTTTATATGTAAGTCTTGTATAATTCGTCATAAAATAAAAATTTAAAAAAACAAATTATTATTCAATTCATTTAACGTTATAAAAAGCACCGTTTTAACATTGCAAATATATTCACCTCATAATCAATTTTATTACAAGTTTATGTTATCAACACCAAGTTATTTTAAATGAGATTACCTAATGAACATCGTAAAGTAAACATCATACTTTATCATAAATAGTTTTTATAGTTATATTTGGTAATAACATTGAGGAATTCAGGGCTTTAGAAGAACCATACTCACGAGTCCCAGAACAAATGCCATAACTAGTTTGAGGTGCACACTTAAATGTAAATAACTTGGTAATGTTGACACTCCCTGAGCTTCAGCATACGTTGGAAGAAGTAGAGCAATTATGCACCCTACGCCGACTCCAACTGCTATTAAATTTGGTGTGGAGTCCCTATAATAAGAATTACAAAAGATTTGCATTCAATGAATACATAACTGAAGTATAGTATACAATATGCACAATTTTTTCTCATCCTTTCCTGAGATATAATATGTTAAATTGAATACATACTTTTTTATTTGCAATATACTTGTCTCTTTTATAACACGGTTTAAATAATGGTCACAGTGGATGGATTGCGACATAAATTTTTGAAACCATTAAATAAAAATATTTTATTTATGATCGATCATCGATTTGGATGAAATGGACTGAATATTTAAGATATCAAATAATAGGGTGCCTACGCGCTGGTAACGCAGAAAATCTAGTAAAAGTGTGAATTTAACAGGATTTCTGCCACAGATGATTTACAATGTTTTTAAAATGATACAGTCCTTTACAGAGAGGTTTACAGAATAAGAGGAGACAGTTAGTTGCTTATTATACAGTTCTCCAGTGTTGCAAATGTTCATCTTAACTATTTCATTAATATTTATTTTGTACAGTATTGCTTTAGTGAAAAGATAGATTCCTTAAGTTTATTTTGGAACACAAAGAATATTTTAATAACTTCAGACCTTGTATTATATTGATTTATTTGAAGTGGCGTTTTTGTGGAACCATACAAACGTGTTATGCAATTATGAAGTGTATACCATCAGTACAATGATAAGAATTTAAAAAAAAATACACATTAAAAAAGACTATAGGTTTATAGAAGATACTATCAACACAAGGATAATCGCTGCCTATCTGAGAAAGTAAACCGTTAAATTTTACCTGTGAGAAGGATAAGAGCACGTTCCAAGCTCATTTTTAGAATTTGTCAATCCTTTACCAGCCATAGGCTGAAAATTATCATTGGCTCCATCATATGAGATATTGTCAGGTTCGCCCAGCAAAAACTTTGCAGGGACATCTCGTTTTCCTAAAACCTATAAAGTTCAATGATAATCAGTAATTATCATATCATTCGAGCCTGATAACTAGGAAACCGACCCAAAAACATTTCACATCTTTTTGAATAGCATACATATGAAAAAATAAGCACAGATTTCTAAAATAAGAACATATCATGAAAACCTGTTGGTTTGAATGATTCTGTTTCGCAAGTGACATCACACAATATTTTATTTTTAAAATCATAGACAATATTTAAAATCATAAATGTGGTTCATAACAAGAAATACTGTGGAAAGGTTCCCACTACTGTACAATCAAATTATTTTGATAAATATAACAGAACAGAAATGAAATATATGATTTCAAAAATAACTGTAAATTCATTTTTACTGTAAAATTTAAATTTATAAATTAAAGTGAATGTAAATATGTGTGACTCATGTTTCATCGTTTTGAGAAACATCCAATAAGTCTGAAGATGCTTTTCAAACATGCGAAACACGTGTCAAAGTATATTAACATTCGGTTATAGTAAAAACGTTAGGTTAGGTTGTAATAGTGCGCAGTGTTATGTGAAGTAAGTTTATTCAACTTACTTGATTCGTATCCCTCTCCTGCATCGTAATCCTAAATTTATCGATGGCATTGCAGTGAGCGGCTGCCGACTGGCTGTATCGTACGACAATATCGACACAGCTTTGCGGGGCTATAACTCCTTCTGGGTCAATCACTGTAAACTTGTGGGGCGATGTGCATAACACTGAAATAAGATTATGTTTAATGTAAATTACAATTGCATCCTTATAGAGGCATCTCAACATAGTTTGCTCTAAGAGAACTGTTACTCAGTCATACAATCTCTCCTAAGTTCGATGAGACAACTCTCATCGAACTTAGGAGATAGGATCTCAACAGATAGAAATGCTAGGGCAGGACTAGCGGTTGGCTGGCCATTCTTGCTATGCTCCACTTATAGGATCAGACAAGTGTGAAGGAATTTTTAATCAACACAAACAGCCGTACTTTTGAAAAGACTCGACTGCAAAAAATGCTGTCCGTTAGGGAAGCCAATAATGTTGCACACTTCACTACAGACCTGACAACTTATTCAGAGAAAGATACTGTATTCATTAAACGATGTGTGTTTGATGGTGAGTTAATGAATAAACATTAACAATTTGCTATTTCCACATGTATTCTGATAAAGATCCTGAATGGTTTCGCTTGTCACGAGCAGGTTGACAATGCTTGCGATGAGCAAAACTGGTATTTATCAGAATCTATGTGTATGTAATATTATAAAATGCATTACATTTATTTAAAATAATGCCTTTCCACCAAGAAGTAACAATTAAAACCTCAAAGTATTGTCTTACTAGTTGAAATGCAAAGAAATATTTTTCCGAGAATGACGAAAATAAAAAAAAATAATCTTAACATTGGTGTGGATTTTGTTTATATGTTTTGCTGTGTGTGTGTGGAAAGCTTAATCTTAAAATGAGTTGATTATCCCCAATTAACTACAATGCATATCTGTGTAAAGAAAAGGAATCAGTCGAATCAACACACCTCAGTAAATTCCACGTGTTTGAACATGAAATTTTGTTAGAAAGTTCTCAACAATGCAAATATTGTTTTGGCTTCCCTGAAATATACCAATTTTAGATATCACGCCCTTCTCCGTTCACAAGCAAATTAAATGAAACTAATTTTGTAGAAAATAGCTCACTAATCAAAGAGTTACATTAGCAAAGCAAAAAGACTGACAAAGGAATAATAGTTCTTGTTAAATACGAGTGATAAAATGATATTTCTTAGGTTAATCTCACCTCAACAGTTCAATAGATACGTGGATAAAAATAATACTAAATAAAAAGCTGCAATGCTGGTTCCAACTGAATTTTTCGTTTTTTATCATCATTTTCCATGCTTTCATTATACCAATATTTGGCAATAAATGATTCATACCATCTAAAATACCAGTCATGGAAGTAACAAAGCTCATTACATACCTTTGAAATTTACGGCAAACTCATATGGATTGTATAGCGTCAACAATTGTTTGTGAGTGTGCCTTGCAGCCAAATAGAATTCTAATGAAATCGGGAAAACAAAAACAGGAAGTTTCTTCATTGCAAAAGATCAGAGTACATTGTTTGTAAACATGTGTCAGGTACGCAACAGCTGTTATTATTGGGTTTGCCATGTGATAAAATATAATTTTCATCCTTAAACAAAAAATAGATTTCCTTTTTCATTATATTTTCAATACAAAGTAAAATTAAAGTAAAGGTATAAAATATATCTTCTCACAATTTATACAGTAATAAAAAAATCTTTTAGTATATAAAACCTGTAATCTCACGCTTCTTTTTTTTTTTCTTAGAATGTTTGAGCTCTTGTGAGAAATACTCCACCGAGTAAATAAAAAGCCTTTAAAAATGAAAATTTTTAGCCATAAATAAAAGTATTTACAGTAAAGAAGTATTATTAAATACTATCCTTAATAGGACAGGCTGCTCATCACTGCTCAATCTATTCCCAATAGTATTAACCCTTCCCAGTTGATTGCATTCGTTAGTTAATATTTAGTATAGCAAACGTCATATAGTATAATTATTTGTTTGCTTTGTTTCTATAACCCGCTCTTTGCTTCCCGTAAAAAAGGGAAAATCCCAAACTCCAAATTTATCATTTTACAATATAAGAATCAATCTTGCTTTATTACTTAAGCAAACTTTGCGATAGTAAGTTCGAAGATGCCGCTGAAAAAGGCGAAACATGTTTCTCAATTAGTAACATACGTGGAATAATCAGTTATTTTAAAGTTTATACTAAAATGAACTTCTACAAAGTTACCGCCGAATCCCTCAAAAGTAGTGAGATAAATCACTTCAAACAAACTTAAACCATAGGCTGCCATGGAAACCTTCTGGTTATTACTGATGTTTAAAAAGTATGACTTTTAATTATTTGGTCAGTTTCTAATTCGATAAATGGTCAGTAATAAATGCTTAAAACGGTCAGTAATAAATACCTAAAATGGTCAGCTAAAAATAATAAATGGTCACTTAAAAATTATAAATGGTCGGTTAATAATTAATTTTGGGTCAGTGTTTTATTGTAAAATGGTCAATAATTTTCTGTTAAAGGGTCAGTAGATATCTTTAAACGAGGGATATAAGTTATATTATAACATATAGCATTAAAAATATATGGTGTTCGTATCCTCGCTGGCAATCTTAAAATTGAAACATCAAAAATTAATTCATAATATCATTTCTTCGTAAGACATACGTCATATAATACCATAGCTGTCAAAATGAACGATAAACAATAAGACAAAAATACTGGCTTATATTTCTTGTGGATTATTATAAAATGTGAAATCAATATGATTAAATCTGAAAAGTATCTTACTGATTATTGTATGAGTACTGAATTTATTTCGGAATTTTTAAACTCACAGTAAGGTGAAATATATATTTAAAAAAATCATGAAATCTTTCACTTCAAATTCGAACGTAAATCTTAAATGCATTCATCTGTGGACATGTGATCCTCTGAAACGAACTGAAATGATTTTTTACGCTGAAGAATATTGTTTAAAGCTGTAGAATTTGTTTCTAAATATTAGCCTATAGTCAAATTATTCTTTTTATTTTAAGCAAATAATAAAATTATGTGATTGCCTCTATCTGGAAATATTATTAGTTGATATTTTATGGTTGCAGTTTTGCTCCTTTTAAATTAAAACAACTCGATTTCATACAAAGTTGTCACAAAGTATTCTTTGGGATCTTCTATTATAATTATTCTAACAATTATAAACAAAACATTTCAAATAATATCGCAAACTTTACACTTATTAAAATAATATTATCTGCTTTCAAATACCTGAACTTCAGAAATTATTTCATTTCATGCGCTTATCTTTCATTTACCATGTCATTGCCTCTTACGACTATATTTGATAAAATTCACAAGCTGTCAAACAAAAACTTTATCATTTTTTTTAAATAACTGACCATTTTAATTAAATACCAACCGTTTTGAATAAATAACTAACCATTAAAATACATTACCGACCGTTTTATTTTGAACTGACCACATTCACACTGACCGTTTATAATATTAACTGACCATTTATTTATTTAACTGACCAAAATTTGAATTAGTTACTGACCCATTAAATACATGCCAAAAAGTATTAACATTTCAAAAGAATGTAAATGAGTGTAGGTGACCCACATAGTAATAAAAGGTATAAAGAACTATATATTTATGTTCTATATGGCACATTTTTATTCCTTTATTGTAAGCAGTAATACATATCTGCAAACTTCATCGATGGTGTCCGAATAGAAGAGTTGACAGTAGCCTAAAAATGATTTGCATGAATTCCACAAGAATACCTAGTATGTCATGTGATGTTAGCATGTAACCAATTGAAGATCATACTAGATTTGAGTTTGATAACTTTATTTCAAAATAAAATACACAACATACACAGCCAAGTTATTTTAATGTCCAATGTTGTCGACAGAAATTTCAACATCATGAACAGATTTCTCCTATAATTGCCTAGAATAATATATGGGCTAGTAATATATAGATCTAGTCTTATCATATTTAGTTCTCTGTTACTTAATTTGTTCCAAGTACTTGATATTTGATTGGGTAAACTATATTTAAAACTTACTCTATTTTATCATGTATCTCCGAGTTAGAAAATGTAAATGAGCAAAAATACATAATGATCTATCAGTGGCAGAATGCTGAAGTATCTATCGACAATATTTCACACTTATAATTTTTTTACATATAAATTCAATCCTATAATAATTGATTTCTTCCAAAGAAGTGCCGATTTATCAATTAACAAATCTTTTCAAAAGGAAAATCTTCAGATGATAAAAATTCAGTATTTCACTGATAATACCGATGTTTTACCCGATCTTCTTTCTATCTTTTGATTTGGAGTGCATCTCATAATTGTTGATGTATTCCAATTGCTGTCAAAGATATTTTCTAGAAAGAATGGAAAACAGCGATTTGGAAAGAAAGACACTGAATCCGATGAAGTTTATTGTTGATGGTAAGAAAGTACGTATCTAATCAATATTTTTTTATCATGTCTGCTCCCAATTTTCAACATATTTCAAAAGAAGTTTATCAAAAGCTCAACCTCTTTTTTGAAAACATTAAGGATGGAAGGATAGGGCAGGGCTATGATAGGACTAGTGTTTATCTCATCACTCTGCTCTACTACGCTCTGTTTTAAGGCTCAGTTCAAAGATCAGATGGATGGGAGTTTATTCTTGGACATCACAGACATCCTTTCTTTTAAACAAAAATATGAAACTGCTTGTGCCTGAGATTTGAGCCTGTCCCACAACCAACAACGAGAACCACTACACGGCGGATTCAGCTTTCTAATATACTGTACTTAAATGATTTATAATGTCATTATATGACTTCTTCGTTTTGAACAAAGTTTTCGTCAGTGATATTCCAAAAATTTTCTTTATTTCAAAAGTAATTCTTTGAAAAGAGATATCACCGAATCACAGTTTAATTGATATTTAATCTTTTGACTTGCTGTGATGATTCGCAATGTGCCTCTTTAAGTCGCATTTCCGAAGACAGCCTTTATTGCACAATTTACAATGGAAAGGTACACTGCGGGAGTGATATTTCATCGTGTGGAAATCGAGCATATGCTGAAGCCGAAACTGTTTCCCGCATCCTTCCTCGTTACACTTGAACCTGTTTGCGTTGGCGTGGTTATTCATATGCACGGCCAAACTTCGTTTCTGATTGAACCGTTTATTACATATTTTACAAGATGCTGCCTCTTCTCCTGTGTGTCTCCGCATGTGCGTCGCTAAATCGGAACAATGCTTTGTGCAAACTGAGCAAATTCCCGACTTCTCCGAGTGAAATCTCCGAAGATGCATCGTCAAATTGCCCTTTGTTGAGAACACCGCTCCGCACTGATCACAGATCACGGGCTTGTAATCTTTGTGTTGGTTTAAATGCTTAATAAGAGTATTTTTTGATTTAACAGATTTCCCACAAACATTGCATGTAAATAGCCTCGCCTCACTGTGGACAAGTGCATGCATTTTTAGTACAGATCTATCGATGAAACATTTCCCGCAAACGTGGCAGGGAAACGGTCGTTCACCAGTATGTATTCTTCTGTGACGAATGAGTGATCCGAGTTGTGTGAATTTTTTTGGACAACTTTGACATGCGTATGGTGTCTCACCTGTATGCATTCTAAAATGGATGGTGATGTCTCTTTTGCTAACGAATAATTTACCGCATTTATCACAGGCGAATTCTCTGATTTTGTTTTTTTTATCATCTAAATGTCGTCTTTTTATGTGCATTTTTAGTGTTCCGTTTTGTGAAAAGCATGCACCGCACGTGGGGCACCTGAAGGGTTTTTCACCCGTATGTGTTCTTGTGTGAATTATCAGAGCTGACACACTGCTAGTTCGTAAGCCGCAAATTCGACACGTCACGTCACTATTCGTAGCGGGAGGCCGTCGTTTGTTCAATTTTTGAAACGGCTTTTTCTTTTCGATCACTTTTGAGATTCGAATTCGTTTTGGCGTCTTCTTTCTCCGCTTCGCTGACGGCGGCGGAATATAATCCGCTACAGACCTTTCATCGTCAAATTCTAAATTTGAAATAAGCCCGCGTTTGGACGTTGTTTGCCGCCGTTCTTTTTTTACGATCGGCTCGGCATCGCAATCATCGTCGGGCTTGTCATCGTCGTATTCAAAACTTAAACTCTCATCTTCATATTTTACGGATACGTCCGTGTCTTCTTCCGGCTTTATATATTTCAAGCGGTAAGATTTCCGAAGGTCTTCATCAGAATTTTGACATTTGATAACAAATTCGTAAGCTACCGTCAAGTTCGACCGGCAATCTTTGCATATGACCGAGGGCAGATCTTCTAATTCGGAAATTTGTATCCTTGCACAGTGCATTATTTTATGTGAGTATTGCAAGGAGTCGTCAAATTCAAAAACGGATGTCATCGGTTTGCCGTGTTGTAAACATATACGGCAGATATCATCACTATCGTTACTTCCCATATTATTGAGATGACACCGAGTATGGTTACTCTCCTAATATTTGGGGGACGATATTCTATCAGACTTGTGTTGTCGCAACCCAATTATATATTATTTTTTTTATTAATCAACAATAACACAGCCCAACGCACTTTTATTTTCTTTTCCATACTGCTGTCAATGTCAAGGAATAAACACCATAGACAATAAGCAATTTATTAAATATTGTCTATGATACATTTCACTAAAATACGAATTAATAACTTTCCTCAACAAGAACGTCTCCACCATTACCGATAGACGCGAGATTTATTTAATATTGACCACCCCATCGTTATAAATGAAGCATAATCGTGTCTTTAAGAATAATTAAAAGATTAAAACTATCGAATGAAATTATTCACAACTATTCTGGCAACACTGCATCTGTCAAAGTTATAAACATTAGATATAAAAAATAATACTTCGACTCGAAGATTAGTATTAGTGAGAATAAAAATGGAAAATATTAACTGCGAAATTTGCCGGGTTTGTCTAAAGCACGGTAAATCTTTGGTCTCTATTTTCGACTTCGACGACACTTTGCAATTTTATCAGAAAATAATGCACTGTGCCAAAATTCAAATATCCGAACTCGAAGACTTTCCCACTGTAATATGTGGCGACTGTCAATCAGAATTATCCGTGGCCTACGAATTTGTCACGAAATGCCAAAACTCCGACGAGAACCTTCGAAACTCCGCCGACCTGAGTTTCCTGAAATCTGAAATGGTATCTTTCGAGGATGTTCCCGTAAAGGAAGAAATGAACAGCGATTCCATGGATGGCGTGTCATGCAAAGATGACCTTATAGAGATGCCTAAAAAGAAGAAATCAAAGCATTTAAAAAAGTCGAAACTTATTAAAAAGAAAAAACGAAAGAGCTATATTTTGAAGAATGATACTAAGTGTACTATCTGCGGCTTGGTGACGGGAAGCAATTCGGCATTAATTGTTCACACCAGAAAACATACTGGAGAAAAGCCTTACAAATGTCCGACGTGTGATAAGTGCTTTTCTCACAACGGTACTCTCAAAATGCACATTAAACGGAAACATTTAGATGATAAGACGTCTAAAGAGCGAGACTTCTCTTGCGAAATATGTGGAAAGTTATTCATCAGCAGGAGAGATGTCACAATCCATTTCCGTCTACATACTGGAGAGAAACCATACTCCTGCGATTTTTGTAACAAGTGTTTTTCACAGATGGGAACACTGACAGTACACCGTAGAATACACACAGGTGAAAGACCATTTTCGTGCAATATTTGTGGAAAATCGTTCATTGACACTTCTATGCTTAAAATGCATGCTTTGGTACACAGCGATGAAAAATTATTCACATGTAACGTTTGCGGTAAATCGGTCAAAACAAAGAAGTCGTTAATTAAACATTTGAATTTGCACAAAGATTTTAAGCCGATCATTTGCGATCAGTGTGGAGTGATATTTTCAACAAGAGGTAACCTCACGTGCCATAAAAAAACACTGCACTCTGAAAAATCTGGCAGATGCACCGTGTGTTCAAAGCAATGTGCTGATTTGACCCTGCACATGAGGCGTCACACCGGCGAGGACGTCTTCACGTGTAAAATATGTAATAAGCGTTTCAACCAGAGTAGAAGTCTCGCAGTGCACATGTCCAATCATGCGAATGCCGATAAATACAAATGCGATAAACAAGAGTGTGTTAAGACATTCCGACATAAATATTTACTAGACTTTCACATATTAAAATACCACTCCAGTGAGATTCCTTATTCATGTAAAATATGCAATAAAGGCTTCTTGAGAAAATGTGATTTGAAAAATCACGTAACGTCACATTTATCAAATAAACCATTTGATCCTCAATGATTAATGTCTACGAGCAATAAATAATGCACTCTGGCTGTAAGCAGCATGAATGGGAAAGAACAATTGGATGTTTTAATGGGCTGTATAGTCGGCGATACTACATAAGCTCTCCAACAAATGAAACTTGCTTTGGAAGTGAGCCTGAACCTTTCGTCTTCTTCCAAGAGACCAATGTCGTGAAATGCTGCCACTTTCTCTCTATAAGGTGGAACTGATATGACTGTAATGGAAATGAGACTACCAAAAATAATTATAATCCACACGGTTATAATCACTATAATCTTTGAAGGCAATTTACAATAAGCTCAACTCTTCAACACTATAAGATGAAGAATGGATTGGGAAATATCGTGGTTTTTAAATATTTATATACAGTAAACCCCCTTATAGTGTATATGACAGTCCCCCGTACAGTGATACCTCCTATAGCGTAACTTCTTTACAAAACGTACAATTTTCGTTTTTTTCTTATAGCATATTCCCGATTTCTACTAGTCTTTCTACTAGGGGGTCGACTATATGCAAATAAAAAAATATAAGTTTATTTTATTATAATTGTATAAAACATAGAAGACATAAAAACTTGGCAAGGAAGTCAACCGAAGAATCAATCAAGAATGTCCTGTTTTTATTGAATACATTTTTATATATGATCAAAAGACTTTTATTAATTGAACTGCTTGAATCTTTTTGTAGAACATATGATTTATCTACAATTTACAAGAGTGTAATTGGGTCAGGAGTGAAAAAAAATATACACTTTTTTAAACAGATTTATAATTTATTTGCGTCTTGCTTAGCAAAAAATAAGTCAGTATTGCTCTGTAGAAAAAACAAATTTCTTTTTCATCATCATAAATAATTTGGTAGATATATAAAACATTTCATAAAATTTGGTAGAAGTAAACAAAATCAAAACAAAGTTTATGATGCACCATTAACACTTTGTTTACGGGACTTTTTAATTACTGTAGTAATTACGCACAAATTTGTGCACACCGTTAACAATGGGTTAAGTGTCATCTAAACATTCATATCACATAGGCCGGCCGCATATCGCTTCATTTATTACATTAGATTATTTTATTTTTTGAATAGAGTAATTTCAAATATTGATTGTATAATATGAATACAGACCAACAGATGTCAGTAGTCGATCTGCAGTAGTATTGTAAGTAATATTACTCAACTGTGAAAGCCAAATCTGTTTCCTTTATACGGCTTTAAGTAAATTTTACTATTTCAGCGTGACATAAAATAATCAGGAAGTTTTGGTTAGACTAGATAATTAATGTATATTATTCCAAATACAGGGGTGACTAAAATAAATTGCTATGCTGTGAAACTTTATAATACAGTTTTACACAGCTTGAAGATGAATTTGAAAGTATAAATAACAAACAAAAGACTGCCATCGCCAGTGGAGTATGTACAGTTAAATCAGCAAATATTATTATTTACTATTATTAGAAAAAAAAATTAACAATAGATTTATTGATTCTGTATTCCAAGAACTGGCCTTGACATTGGGTATTGATAATATTGAATTACTAGAACAGTTGACAATGCTCATAATGTGGTAGCAGTCCTGATGATTAGATGTTATTTATTAAAGTAGTAATAAACTTTTTGTTTTATTCATTAAAGTATGATGTCTTTCCACCGAGTGTTCTTCAATATGTTCCGTAAATAATTTAGAATTTCGACTGAAGATGTTTTATAAAATTTCAATATCAAATTTGAATATTGAACTTTTTCAGGAGTTTTGTATCTAACAACCCAGGTTAACCCAATGCTTACGGACTGCACATATTTGTGTGTAATTACCATAGTAATTAAAAAGACCCATAAACAGAGTTTTTGCATCTGCTTTTATTTTTAAATCTGTATATATATTTCTTTTTGAATCTGCATTATGCAACTTGAAATGCCGAAATGTGAAACCCAGCTCGTTGTTGACAAAGCTCATGTGAAAGTACAAAATTCAAATTATATATTACAATGTAATTCCATCAAGGATTACAGCAAACAATATAAAATTTAGGAGTGAACAAATGCAGATGAACTATTCTCTTACACCAGCATGGTGGTTTGCAATATGCCGTTTTAAATCACCCTTTCGAATACATCCCTTATTACATATTTTACAGTGGAAAGGAACGTCTTGAGAGTGATACTTTATGAAATGAAATTCCAGCATATGCTTCAGGCGAAATTTCTTCTCGCAACCTTCGGCCTCACATTTAAATCGACTAGTGTTTGCATGTTTGACCATGTGTGCAGTTAGACTTCTACTCTGAGTGAAATGTTTATTGCATATTTTACAAGAAGCCGCCTCTTCACCTGTGTGTTTCCGCATATGGACCTCTAAATCGTTGCAATGCTTAGAACACACAGAACACATTCCTGATTTTTCTGAGTGGCGCCTCTTTAAATGGATGGTGAGGGTACCTTTCGTTGAAAATACAGCTCCACACTGATCGCATATTATAGGCTTGTACTCGTTATGCTGGCTTATATGTTTGATGAGAGAACTCTTAGATTTGAATGATTTACTACAGATATTGCAGGTGAACAGTCTGTCTTCGCTGTGTACCGAAGCGTGCATGCTCAGTACTGATTTATCATTGAAAGATTTACCGCAAATGGAACAAGTGTAGGGTCGTTCACCGGTATGTATTCGTCGGTGCCTTATTACAGAACCGAGCTGTGAGAATCTTTTAGGACAGTATTCGCAAGCGTATGGTGTCTCTCCGGTATGCATTCGAAGATGTGTTTTAAAGTTGCCCTTTTTAGCGAATACTTTACCACATTTCTCGCAAGTGTAATCACCCCCTCTGCGTTGCTTGTCGCCTAAGTGTCTTCTCTTAATATGCATTTTTAAAGTACCATTTTGTGAAAAACACAGCCCACAGGTGGGGCATCTGAAGGGTTTTTCACCCGTATGTGTTCTCGTGTGGCTTATCAATGCTGAAACACAACTGGCACGTAGGCCGCAAATTTTACATGTAACATCACTTTTGACAACTGAGGGTTGCGATTCTTTTTGTTTGTTCGTGATGCTTAGTTTATCTTCAACTATTTTGGAAACTTCTACGTGTCGAAATGATGGCTCTTTTTTAATTAATGTGTTGTCAGTATTTTCTTTAAGCTTATCATATTCGAATTCTAAGCTGTAAACCTTGGACGTTTGCCCATATTCCTTTTTTATTGCTGGTGCATATAAGGATTCTTTCCCTAGATTTTTATTTTGCAATCCTAAATTTGAATCCAATTCCCTTTTGGCAGCCTTTCGACGTTTTTCTTTCATTCTAGATTCTGGTCTTTGCTCTTCTTCAGGCGATTCGTCATGGATATCTACATCCTCATTTTCGTATTTGATCTGATGATCTTCATCTGACTTACAGTAATTTAAATTCAAATGTTTTCGAAGGTCGTCATCAGAGTTTTGACACTTGATAACGAAATTGTAGGCTATTGTCAAGTCTGACCGGCACGGTTTGCAAATGACTGAAGGCAAACTTTCTAGTTCGGATATTTGTATTTTGGCACAGTGCATTATTTTGTGGGAATATTGTAAAGAATCGTGGAATTCAAAAACAGATGTCATCGGTTTGCCGTGTTTTAAACATATACGACATACATCATCAGTATCACTATTACCCATATTAAAATAACACTGTGTACTTCCAAATAAATTCAACTAAGAACACTGTCTTGATCGGTAAATCACTCTAAAATCGTATAATTCAAAGTTTATTAACAGTGACAGGATTTTCCATTTTTATTTGTTGATTTTATTCGTATTGAGCAATGTTACCAGTATTCATCATAAACGATTGTGAAAAATTGCCAATCTTTTTACTAGATTGCCAGCAGCGTAACTATTAAGTGCTGCGAACATAACGAGGTGGAGTCGTCAGAAATAAGAGTAATGTAGAAGTTAAGTGTATAGGTATGTGAGTACACTATTAACCCCATAAAAATGATTTATTTGTTTAATTCATTGTATTTTTTGATAATCTCCTTCGTGTATAGACGCACTTTACCAACTGAAAAGCAATCTGCCTTTTTCTCTCACAAATTGTTACAACTCTATTGAGAAAAGATGTTATAATATAATTAAATTTCTTAATAATCTAAATTTATATTTATGGTTCTCCGTAAATATATATGTATTTAGTATTGTCTATGTTCTCGACAAAACGTCAAAACATCGAAACATAATCCCATAATCCCCTTCGGGATTGGACTGTTAAATTATGTGAAACATTTATTTAAGTTATTTTTAATTTTTGCCTATAATAGTAATATTTCTACATAGAAAGATGGACATAAGCGCTGAATATACATGTCGAGCATGTTTAAATCGAACGGAAAATGGCGTATCGATATTTGAATCGTTCAGTCAAAACGATATTAAATATAGCGAAATGTTCTCGTTGTGCTCCGGAATTGATATCGCTGCCAAAGACGAATATCCTCACAAACTCTGCCCGTCTTGCACGTTTGATCTACCCTCAGCTTGGAAATTTGTCAAGATGTGTCGCCTGTCTGACGAATTACTTCAAAAGTACTACGTTGAACGAAAAAACCAAATTTTAGAAAATTTATTAGACGTTAAAGTTGAGATTAAAGAAGAATTCTCCCCCTCTTCTGTTAAATCTGACAATTCAAACGATGACGGAGATCCAGATTTTGAGGATGATGGGTCTTGCAAAATGGAGGATGAATTTGAACCCTTAGTCAACACTGGAACATTAACAGCAGAAAAGAAAAAACCTGGACGTAAAAAAAAAGTTCAACTGTCTTATATAAAATGTACTCTTTGTGATTATTTTACCGTGAAAGAATGTAAGCTTAAAAAACATATTAAAAAGAACCATGTAGAGTTGTTGGACGAAATCAACAATTATCCATGTACTATCTGTGGAAAACATTTCAAAAGAAAGAGTGATCGTGTTGTTCATCTACGAGTCCACTCCGGAGAAAAGCCATTCTCATGCAACTATTGTCCAATGAAATTTGCACAATCTGGAACATTAATCGAGCATGAAAGAAACCATACCGGAGAAACTCCATTCATCTGTAAGTTCTGTCCTCGAGTGTTCTCCAGTAGATCATCATTCTGGAGACACAAACGTGTCCACACCAAAGAAAAACCGTACTCTTGCAAAATATGTGGAAAATCTTTCACCCACAGTTCTACATTGAGCCACCATCAATTGGTGCATACAGACGAACGCCCTCATGTCTGTAACGTGTGTGGTAAAACAACAAAATCAAAATACGCTATGCAGCAGCACATGTTGATTCATTCCGAGAAAGATTTTGTTTGCGAGCAATGCGGTAAGAAGTTCTCCATGAAACCAAATTTAATAAATCATATTAAAAAGATGCACTCCGATATCGCAGGATGCTGTGTGCTGTGCAAGAAAAACACTTCTAATCTCGCTGAGCACATGGTTATTCATTCAGGGGAATGCCATTATCAGTGCCATATCTGTAATCGGAAGTTCAGACAGAAAAACAGTTTGTCATTCCACATTGCACTGCATAACAATGCTGAAAAATATAAGTGTACAGTAGACGGCTGCAAAAAAGCTTTCCCTAGACAAAACATGCTTAACTTTCATAATCACAAAGTACATTCCAATGAAACGCCACACGTTTGTGAATTTTGTTCTAGAGGATTTTTCAGAATCAGTGACCTTTCTAGACATTTAAACACAGTCCATCATTTGGAAAATATTGCTAGTAAATGATTATTTTAAGTTCTATAATAACAATAATACTGAAACCCTGAAAAGTCCTCAATAGGCGAAGTGCGAATAAATCTTAATAATACACTACGTCTCGATTTATTTTATTTCTTCAGATTTTTATACGATTTCAAAGTAAATTGTGCGATAGTCAGGAAAGAGAACATTGTATTTGTACAAGAATATTCCATTAATTTGGCTACAAAATAAATGGCTTACAGATGCCAAATTTTTGCTTTGCAAACAAAAATTAAAATGAATGTTGCTAGCAAATCACCACATGTTCCTTTATGTATATTTATTGCACCTTTATAAAACTAAAAACTAGTTTATCTATGATCATTGTGAGTTCCTTATTGTGTTTTAATATTATATTTTTTTGTAAGATTGTATACTACTAGCCACATTCAGAAAATTGGTTGTAGAAAATTAATTGCACAAGTGCTTGGCCTGTAGCGGAGTGGTCAACATCATTGAGCTCAATCGGGATGTTGATGGGTTCGAATTTCAGTACACATTTATTTTTCAATTGAATAATGGATTTGTGTTTGTAAGCATAGATCTCCCATAGACACCCCCATGTGATCCAAAACAAGTCATAATGAGAGTGATTAACTTTCTGCAAGTTTTTTTCACTAAGCCCTAGTGGCAGGTATAATAAGTAGATAAATATAATAATGTGAATGTTCCAAAAAATAAATTAATGTTGGAAAATACACGGTTTTTATTAATTTTAAAATATATCAACAGGAAGAAAATTATATAAACCACTCATCTTAAAACCACTGCTGAAATGTGTTATGAGAAATGCTGTACTCATTAAAAAAAATGGCATACTTCAGTGAAACCTCAATCTATCCCTTCTTTACTGATCATTCAAAATTCTAGAGTATCTTGGTGTCTTTCCGGGCCGGGCTTACCTGAGCCTGTGCAGACCTCTACTGTATTGAAACATAAACATGGGATAGGATCCAAAATAAAAAAAAACACGGTACAATAAAGACATCATATCCATACTCAAAAGGAAGATGTGTTCAGGAAAATATGCATTAAAAAGGTCTATCAAAAGAAATGAAAGAAAACCATTCATCCAAAAAATTAAATTTAATGATAAGAATTATTGATGTACTTACTTACATAATATGATGTATTTACTTACATAATATTGATTTGTGAATTCTTGTATTTATTGAATAAAATACAAATCATGGCATTACAGCTGACTCACTTCCAAAGTCTTCAAAACTTTCTCTTTATAATGAATGCGAAAAATTTATTGTAGAAAATTCTTCATTTCTTGATGGAATGACATTTTTGGGGTCAACACATTGGCTACAGAGAAAATCTAAATGTATGGAGAAACAACGCGTATTCCACGTTCCCCGTAGCTTATGTGTTAATGTGAAACGATTTCTTCCACACCACTGAAAATAGTCAAGTTGGTTAATCTTGCAAAAAACATCAATAAAGAAATTCTTGGGAAAATATTGTCAATAATTCATTACATGGACTATGGGAGAATTGAAAATGTTTTCATGGAAACCCTTGTAAAGAAATGTTGCATTATTAAAGATATATGCAGTATGTCAAGGCTAAAGGAACAGGAAAGAGGTAAGGATTTTTTGGGCAAATTTTTTTTTTTTTTTGCATGCCTTTTTAGCACCTTGTCCTTATGTCACAATTAATTTAATTCAGCCAGCCGTATTACATGGAAAGATTCCATACTACTGTTGCAGAGTATAATGACACCTTGTATCTTTTATTGTGATATTGGGTATGAAGAATACAAACATGATTCAATTCATAGTTAATTTATTGAATTAAAAAATTATGTACAAAAATTGGAGCAATATTCAATTATTTTGTGGTATTATTCTTTTTCCCTTCATTCGGGTGATTTAGTTTCATATGCTTAGTCAAATGGCACACTCTGAGGAATCCTTTAGAACAATGTTTGCAAACGAAGGGAGTGTGCCCTGTATGTTTGAAGATATGGCATTCGAGAACCCACTGGGCGTAAAATGACCGATTGCACCCCTCAATATTACACTTGAATTTGTTGGCAGCAGTGTGCTGCCGACTATGAGTGACAAGCCCGCGGTTATGTGCAAATCGTTTGCTACACACTTCGCATTGAAAAGGTTTTTCTCCCGTGTGGTTTACCATGTGATCGGCGAGATTTGAACAGAGCTTTCGACAGATCGTACACTGCCCCGACCGATCAGAGTGGACTACTCTTAAATGAGAGTCTAAGTTACCTTTGATCATAAAAGACATTCCGCATTGATCACAAACATGATCTTTTTTATTTGTGTGCAGTTTTATGTGTTGTTTTAAAGCGAACGGAGATTTGACTCCCTTCCCACAGATACTGCATATATACGGCCTGTCTACACTGTGAACACTCTGATGTCGTTTTAAATGCGTAAGTTCTACAAATGCTTTCCCGCAGGTGGCACAGGAATATGGTTTCTCTCCAGTATGTCTTCGTTTGTGACTGATGAGTGAACCGAGCTGCATGAATCTTTTGGCGCAGAATTTACATTCGTAAGGCATTTCTCCCGTATGGATCCGAAGATGTATTTTAAGATTTGTACTGCAGGCGAAAGTTTTTCCGCAGTTTTCGCAAGTGTAGTCTTTACCACTCCTGATTTTTTTGTGAAGATGTCTCCGGAGGATATGGTTGCGTAATGTAGACTTTTGAGCGAAGCACAGTTCGCATGATGAACAGGCGTATGGTTTTTCTCCTGTATGTGTTCGTAGATGGATAATCATTGCCGACTGACTTTGGACTGCTAAACCGCAAGTTTCGCATTTCATAGGACCCCTACGAGCATCCGCTTTAATGAATTTTAATTTACTCTTATCGCGATTTTGTATTTTCAACTTATTTTTTGGTTTATTTTTTTTCCCACTCGATTTGTCTTTGACGAGTCTATATTCTTTGTCAGGGTTTTCGGATTCATCAACTGGTTTTGTAGATTTTTTGGAACTATCTGTGTGAGATAAATCCGGTTCAGATGTAGTGTCATTGCAGTCCAAATCTGAATCAAACTCGACTTTAAATTCTTCTTTAATATCGGCCGTTAGTTCTGATTCGCATTGCTCCTTCTTGACTTCCGCGATCATACTCCGCAGATGCAAATCAGATTTGCGACATTTTTCCACGAAATTGAAAGCTACTTTTAATTCTTCGACGCAAGTTTTACATATGGACGACGGTAATCCATCGTCCACTGCAATATTGACTCCTGCGCATAGCTGAATCTTTTCATTGATATCGTCCAGAGAATTGGATGAATGAAAAACGGACTGCAAGTCGTTTGCTTCAGCCAAACAGACACGGCAAGTACATATTTTCAAAGCCATCGCTAGAAAAATATCGGTTCAACCCCTAGTGTTTTTTTTACCGAGAGACTGCTTTGACTTTTAATAGCAACATTATTAGAATATATTGGATAAATCAAAACATCAATATTGACGCTTACAAACGCCGAGCATTGGCATATTTGACAGTTCTAGTCAGGAGACGTTTTCATGATTGCTATATGAAATATTTGTTCTATAATATTATTATAATTATTATGTCATGGTTTTATAAAAGTTGTGCCCGCTATTTTCCACAATCTTGCGATATGGACGTAAGAAATGAAAGCCTTTTTTCGATTTACTGAATAAAATACTAAAAAGCATCTCATTAAAATCAAAATCCAAAATTTCCTCACCAAATTATTACATTTTGTAAAAAAAAAATTGATGTACATTGTACAATATTATTTAGTACTTAGGCTGATTATATTAATTTTCATAAAAATGTATAGAAATTTATAAAAAAATAAGTACTATCTAGATTAGGACATAATTAGGATTTCAAATAATAATACACCATTTCGGAGATTTTGGCTAAAGGTTCTTGATAAAATTCAAATCGTTTGAATTTTGTATATTTTGAGTTGAAGTTACGTTGTAATACGATGTTAGGTTAGGTTAGGTTTAACGATGTCGCAATAAAAAAATCTGCAAAAGATGTAACTTATAGATGCAATTACTTATCCAATGAATTGAACGGCATTTATATTGAACCACTTAAAAAATAACCTAGATTTTCATAAATGACTTAAGTAGTGGTAGTTTTATTAATTATATAAATATAAACGATACAAACTATTTACTACGCGTCAGCTCAATTTCATCCGTGCAATTGAATCATACTTGAATGCCTGAAGATGCTGAAGGGTGAAACTCGGGTCTCAGTGGTCTATATTGAGTAAATTAATTTCGTTATGTATTGGTTAGCACAAACCTACGCAGTACCGATGCGCTTATTGTAACGAGTACAAAGTTAACGTTTCTTTGATATATGTCCCTCTCAAGTATAAATATAATACAATACAAATGTCAGAATGAAAATAATGTTTTCAAATTTAAATGGTTTTTGTGAATTTTCAGCGTATAGGAAATAGTTAAGGATGAATATCGACGCTAATAAAACGTGTCGAACATGTTTAAATAACACTGAAAATGGGATATCCATATTTGAACTCTTAGGCCAAAACAAAATGAAATACAGCGAGATGCTTATGATCTGTTCTGGCATAAGCACTTCGCCGGATAATGGATATCCCAATAAATTATGCCAGTCGTGCATATTGGAGCTCCCCGTTGCGTGCAAATTTGTTAAAATGTGTAAAGCATCCGATGCACTGCTTCAAAAATTTTACGCAGGGAAAAAATCTGAAGCGGCACTTAGCGGCGACGGAGTCGATTTAAAAATGGAAATAAAAGTAGAGTTCAGTCCGTCCTCCATCAAATCAGAGGTAATGGACGACGACGATAATGATTCTATGGATTGCGTAATGAAATCTGATTTCGATGAAATACAAAAATTTACAGATATAATGCATTCCTCACCGAAAAAAATTTAAAAAAAGGCTTCAAAAAAGAGTACTAGTAAAAGAAGGCTGATCAAACGACAGGACAAAAATGCGAAACTAGACATCCCTACTTTTCAATGCCCCGGCTGCGATTTTGTTACGGAAAAACAATGTCGTCTTAAAAAACACATGAAAATTAATCACATTGAACTGTTAGATCAATTAAACGATTTCCCCTGCTTGACATGTGGAAAGCATTTTAAACGAAAAAGAGATCTAGTTGTTCATTCCCGCATTCATTCTGGAGAGAAACCCTTCGCATGTAAATATTGTCCGATGAGATTTGCACAATCGGGAACACTTAATGAACACGAAAGAAATCACACCGGAGAAACACCTTATGCTTGTAAATTTTGTCCGAGGGTCTTCTCGAGTGGGTCATCGTTTTGGAGGCATCGGAGAGTACACACTAATGAACGTCCTTACTCGTGCGAACTCTGCGGGAAAACTTTCTCTCTCAGCTCCACACTGAAACATCATAAACTTGTGCACACCGATGAACGTCCTCACATATGCAGCGTGTGCGGGAAGACAGCGAAATCTAAATATTACTTGAGACTGCACATGAGAGTCCACGCGGAGAAGGGATTTATTTGCGAGCAGTGCGGGAAAAAATTCTCCAAAAAACCCACCCTACAAAATCACATCACTAAAATGCATTCAGATGTAGCCGGACAATGTCAGCAATGCAAAAAGCACACGTCTAATCTGGCCGAGCATATGATCATTCACACGGCCGAGTCGCCATATCAATGCCGGATATGCAGTCGCAAGTTTAAATTGAAAAACAGTCTATCTCTTCATATAACATTGCACAATAATGCTGATAAATATAAATGCACTGTTGAAGGTTGCAAGAAAGCGTTCCCAAAAGTCAACATGCTCGACTTTCATACCCGCAAAGTGCATTCAAATGAGACTTCCCATGTTTGCCGTTATTGTTCAAAGGGATTTTTCAGAATAAATGATCTCTCTAGACATGTCAATACTCTCCACCCAGATGAAAGTAATAAATAAGTATTTTGCACTTATTTCTATTTATTTATATATCACCCGTAATAAAAACGTACAAATCTTATGTTTATTGTTTTTATGACATCCAAATAAAGTAAAAATTGGCAATGAATTCTCCGAGTAATGTCTGGCAAAATCTACAGTAAAACATCGAAAATAGTACTTTTTCAAACTCAAACTCAAACTATGTTTTTTTCTGAAGCAATTGCGTTGAATAGTGCTAAAAATCTATCCATACTAATGCTGCATATTTGGAAGAAGAAACACTTCATCAAATAATTATAAAGAGTATAATTTGACACTATAAAATGAATAGTATAAGTCTCATTTTGGCTTGGTATTAGCCGAAAGAACCATGTGATAAGTACCTAGATTTCTCTTCAGGTGTAACTATTGAACGTGAACATGCCTGAGAGAAAGCCATTTGCATAAAGGCACAGAAATTATCCATAGACCCTCAAATAAAGTCTATCAAGCCTATTAGTTTTTAATCGATAAGTTTGTTGAATGAATACAGCAATATAATTTTATACATAAATTACACTTACTGTAAAATCTCAACTATCTGCACAATTTTCATCATATCAATATTGTTTAAAATACTATATTACCCTAAAATTTTGAGCCAATTTATGCAATGGTGCATGCTATTTGAGATTTTGCTGTAGTTTATAAAATTGTAAATAAATATGAATTTTTTTCAAACAAAACAGACTGAAAATATTTGTACAAAAATAATTCAGCTCAGTAGGCCAATAATTTTACAGTAGACTCACACTTAACCACGTAATCTTAAAAAAAATATGGTCTTAATATTTCGAGTATGATTCGACTAAAAGTACTTTATCAAAATTTATTTATTGTAATAACCGGGCTAAGCAATATTAGTTTGTCAGGCAATACATCCTGGTTAAGTAAGAGTCTTCTGTAATCTAAATACTGGCACAAGATTTATGGTTGTACCAAGATACATATTTATAAAATAAATGATTTCTAATAGCACATTAGGAATAAAAGTGATATTTAAACCAGCTTTTTTAATAAAACCTTTTCCTTATATATAATTTTTGTTTCCCAGTTTGTCTTAAATAAGTCATGAATAAGATTTCTTCACCCAAATGTGAGCAAGCTACAAGTTGATTTTTCAATGGTTTCCTATAATCGACTCAAAATAACAAGACAATGCAAGACCTTCTATTTCAGGACTGGTTGGATAATTCATGCTTTCACACAAATAAAAATAGCATAGATCAATAAGTAAAGAATCAGGTCTTTATTTCCGTAATATTATACATACAATTTGTCAATGAAATACAGTCAAAGATAATTAAAAACTATAAAATAGTTTTAGATAAAAAATATCAATACTTAACAGTGTTATTTTTTACCTAAGTTTAAGTAAATGCCAATATGATGATTAAAATAATATATACCACTAAGTACTCACTAATAAGTAATAATACTATGCCATATTGATACTACGAACCTTGGACAATCAAGAAAAAAACCAGATACCGATTGAAAGGGAATCTCATTAGTACACTGTTGGCAGTTCATTTCTAAGCTGATATTATAAAATGTTATAAAGGCGATCCTTGACTTGAATAATAATATTCTATGTTTGTACAATTCGCTATTTCACATATGAATGTTTTTGCATTGATTGAATCAAATGAATAAGTTAAAATAAGATGCAAAATGAAAACAGGATAGAAGTTGATATTAATCTTATTGTTAAGATTTTTAAATTAAGAAAACTGAAGCCTCATGTATTCGGAACTTTTTTTAACATTTCAGAAAAATATCCCAACGAATAGATTTCTAGTATGAAGGGGAATTAATAGACGCATGATGTTTATGAACTCTTCACCGAGCAATGTAGTGGTATTAGGCACAATTGCTAGATTTTCAAAATCAGAGACGAGACAGTCCTCATTTCGAATGATCAAAAAAAATGGTTGAGAAATTAATAAAAATATAGCATTTCAATAAGACTATGAAATATTTAAATAAGTAGTAAGAGACCGTGTAAAATATTGTCACAGAATAACTAACTATCCAGTTATTATAATACTATATTATATTGATTGGATAAAATCACAGGAATTATATTTTGATTTAAATACATAAGTATTGACAATCTTATCAGTTTTATTGAATGTTAGTTCTTTATTGAAAGACCTATAACTGTGTTCATTTTTTTACATATCAATTCCAGTAAAATTGGCACATTCAGACACAATTTTGGACTCGGGATTTGTATAATGAACTCAGAAAAGAGCCTTTCAAATCGAATTGTCTGGGAGCCTAATGACATATTACGAAAATATTCCTCATAAACATTATTGTGTTTATCTATGATTTTATTACAAAATTAATATTAGAAATCACAAATTCCTTTTTTTGACGTTGCAATACTTTCGCACATTTAAGTCCCATAAATATGCATTTTCAGAGCAAATAAAGCAAGATAATGCGAAACTGCCTGAAGTTTTAGGCATAATGGAATGTTATAAACGTATTACACAGATAGAAACGAGCCCTTGAAAAGTATCACTGCAGTGATGCTATGACACAATACTGTTGTCAAACTGGTGCCAAAAGCTGGTGTTAATATTCTTTAAATATTTTAAGCCGCTGAAAAATATTTACTTAATTGATATCCTGTAGAAATATGGTCAAATTTAGTTTTGAACACAATTATTTATATTGTTTAGTTGCACTGATTGTCAAGGTTGTTAAAATATTTTGCTGCCATAAATTATGTTTAAAAATATAATAAATTCTTCATGTTTTTAATAAAACATTTTTATACAAATATTTCTTGCCACTTTTAGAATAGTGTGAATCTCAGTGTTCAATGTAGTTAAATAAACCATTTACAATTTTTTGTTGTAACAGTCTGGTTGAATGGAAGTTGAAAGCAATAGTTAATATATTTATTGACACACAAAATGCAAATTACTTGGTAATTAAAGTTCATCTATAATATATTTGGAAAGTAGGTGAGGTGAGAATTAAACACTATTCATTGTAAATATAAATATATTATTTTTACATAGAAAATTGAAAATTCACTAAATAAGCATTTATTTTACTGTACTAAGAAAACAGATACCAGTTAAAAACAGCTCATAAAGGTGCCAATATACTTGGTTGTTTTACTTTCGGCCTGATATTTCAATATAGCTGACAGAATGACTAAAGATTGCAAATAATTAAGGAATTCAATTCTCTTAGTATAGTTTCTTAAATTCGTCAGTAACAAGTGTTTAATAAGACCATAAATTGTAGATAAAAAAAGTTCATTGAATAAATACTTCAATCAACAAATTCTGGTGATTTAGGTATATCTTAAAATTGTCATGGTTCTGATAATAAATATCGGTTAGTTAAAATTTACTCTTAACTAAATCATTGAGGAATTACAGGTTTGTTATTACTAAGATGTGATGCTGCGTGAATTTTTAAGTCACAGTTTCTTAAGAAACCTTTATTACATACTTTGCAAGAAAACGGTATTATGTTTGAATGATATTTTAGAATATGATAGTCGAGTAAATATTTATGTCGAAATGCTTTCACGCAATCCGCTTTATCACATTTATATTTGTCGGCGTTGGCATGATTGGACATGTGGCGGGTGAGACTACCGCTTTGGTTGAAGCGTTTGTTACAGATTTTGCATGTGAAAACGTCTTCTCCCGTGTGGCGTCTCATGTGCTGGGTCAAATCGGCACACTGTTTCGAGCACACGTTGCACCGGCCGGATTTCTCCGTGTGAAATGTTTTTTTATGGCACGACAGATTGCCCTTGGTTGAGAATACGGCTCCGCACTGATCACAGATAACAGGTTTAAAGTCTTTGTGTAAATTTAAATGTTTTATTAATGTCTGTTTGGCTTTGACAGATTTGCCGCAAATATTGCAGGTGTATTGCCTTTCTTCACTATGAACTAATAAGTGTAATTTCAGCAACGGAGCGTCAATAAACGCTTTCCCGCAAATGGTGCAAGGAAAAGGTCGCTCGCCGGTGTGGGTTCTTCGGTGGACTGTGAGGGAACCCATCTGCCGATAAGTCTTCGGACAAAAATCGCAAGAGTATGGCTTTTCACCGGTGTGCAATCGGAAATGAATGACAACATCCCTTCTGCTAATGAATAATTTCCCGCATATTTCGCAGGAAAATTCTCTTTCCTTGGACGTCTTATCATCTAAATGTAACCTTTTAATATGCATTTTTAATGTACCGAGATGAGAGAAACAAGAATCGCAAGTGGGGCACTTATAAGGTCTTTCGCCCGTGTGTTTTCTCATGTGAATAATTAGAGCCGACCTACCAGCGGTAGCCAATCCGCATGTATCACATTTAAAATCACTCTTTGGAGCTGAACTTCTCTTCTTTTTTTTTTTCTTTATAGCGCGTCTCAGTTTTTTCGATTTCTTTACTTTTTTCTCTTTTTTTATAGGGTATTCTTCCATTTCGTCTCTGCACGAGTCGTTGTCATTGTCGCTGTCCAATTCCATCTTGACAGCGACATCGTCGAAAGACGCCGTCTCCGTTTTAATAACATCTTCCGTAGATACCACGGCATTGCGTAAACTTTCGTCTGAATGTTGACACTTTACAACAAAATCATAAGCCACGGAAAGTTCGGATTGGCAATCGACGCATATCAATGAAGGGTATCCGTCGAGCTCGCTGATTTGTATTTTGACACAATGCATTATTTTCTGGTGGTATTGTAAGGTGTCGTGGAAATCAAATATGGAAGAGTTGGATTTTCCATTCTTTAAGCAAACACGACATACATCAGTTGCTCCCATTGTTAATTATATTTTATTCATTATATCTTTGAATTATTAGTAAAATGTCAAATTGTTTACGAAACTGACGGATCACAAATTATGAAATTTGTGCTTTTAGGGTTGCCTCAATGCATAATGATGTTTCAATTGTAAAGGAAAATATATTCAATTAATTCTAATAATCCACGAAAGATATAAATATATATATTTAAAAAAAACAAGCTTTTATAATTATTAAATTATGAGAATACAAAAATTTCAAAAAAAAATTGCAACCGAAATGAACATTTTACGATGTTTTACTATTGAAATCATCTTCAAATTAAAAAAAGCTATCTCGTACATATTAATGTTTGCAAAATATCATTAAACATAATTATATAAAAATTGATAAATTTCATGAAACCATATTGAATATTAATGTTTGGAATCGGACGACATAAACCAATAAATCCTAAATTGGACGACGGGTTGCATAAATATTTTACCCTTCGCAGAAATGTTCGCCATCGCTTCTTCCGATAATTTCAATCGCTTACATTACATTAATATGACTGTTTATATATTTGTTGTTCGGCAATTATTTATCATTTATATGGAACTTACATGGATAAAAATGTTAAATTTTTACCATAAATTACGTTGACAAAGACTAATTTATGTGATAACAATAAAACACGTATTATACGTTTGTCAAAGAACAAAATTACTATAACTATTTGAAGAATAATTTAGCAAAAAACTGGTATAAAAATGTAATTTTATTACATGTACTCTACAACAATGTAAAGCATTATAAAAACCTTGTCCTGTTATACAAGTCATCATACCTTTTGGGGTAGCAGGTACACAACTTTAACAATTCACGTATTTAGTCAGTTTTTCGCGGCTCTCTCAAATATTGATTTCAAGCATTTATGTCGATCTCATAAATAACAACTGTAGGTATTTTAGAACATTGTTTTTACAAAATAGCTACTGTGGAAAATAATAACTTATTAAATTATTGTAAACTGTATTGGAAATCATAATTTTTCCTCATATTTAAATATAGGATCTTTAATAAGGACGCTCGAAATGTGTAAGGTTATAGCAGCCATGATATTAAATTGACACCAGTCAATTTGTTGTCAATTGCTTAGTAGCGTACGGCAAATCACCATGAAAGGTAATAGCGTTGATATGCGTGTGAAAATCATCAAATTTTATTGTCAAAGTCCAATGTTTGGATGAATGGGTATGTGAACAAGCAAAATTGTCGGATTCAGGGCGATTCCAATTCATACTACATAAACCAGCACCAAATGCATCCCGAGAATGTCACTGTTTGGTGCGGATTTTGGTCTCGCGGAATCATCGGTGCGTACTTCTTGCAAAATGAAACTGGCATTGCCTATGCCTAGGTCAAACATTTTCCTAATTACTTCAAGGTTCAGTAATTTTTATAAACAATAACCACATGATGATAACCGGTTGATGACACAATTCGATAAAAAAAAATACCGCTGATGCATATCAGAAAATCGTAATGTAATTAACCACCTATCATTTGAACTAAGCTGCACACTAAACGCCATTGAACATAATGTTAGATTTAGCTAAACTTTGACGTTAATGTATCTTTTACGCATCAGTTTCATCCCGTAGCTGGTTTGTAATCCCATGGCTTACTTCTTTCTGGGACATCGAATCAATTTAATTTTTTCGATTGTTTATTCATTGACATTTGTTAAACATTAATACATGATTCGGTTTTACGCGTGATGGAATGGAAATTTTGTTTATTTAGAAAACGGCGAGCTACTTACTCTCTGCATCTTCATATTTCGAGCCGTATTCAAACCTTGATTCCTTTTTGATTTCACATTAATGGGTTGTGTTGGTCGATGGAAACTTCCCATTATTAAGTTTTCAATATATTTATGTTTATATTGTATTTGGAAAGCTTGTCTGCAATATTATACCCTCTCTCCGATCCTGGAAGCGGGGTGTTGAGGAAACGACAAGGTTTAGCTGTCGTACATTATATTAAGGTTTTGCTGTTAATACAATATAGTGATTTTTTTATATCACTCCAAATATGACGATGTTACTGATCTTTCATTTCGACGTAAACATTCAATAACAATGATATAACAAACGGAAGCTAATATTGTAATGTTTTTCGGACATTGCCTCTCATTATAAATTGATTACTATACCATTATAGTTGCGGATATTTGCGAATTAAAAATACAAATGTGAATTTATGAACATATCTACTGTAAAATAAATATTAGCATACATATCAATGTGGTAAATGTACACCAATAATTAGTGGCACAGAAAACATATGGGGGTTATAATAAACTACAATGCATTTGTGGAATAACATTTTGTCGAAAGGGCGTTACTATTTTTCTTTTTACGCTACGAAAAGTGGAGATTCATCATTTAAGATAGAGTCATCTATGAACGATACAATTTTTTAGACGGCTGATCTTATTCCGTGTATAAATATAATATGTATAATACGTCACCGTCTAAAGATCTGATTCTTTCACTTACTCCTTACTCATTATACATAAAGATAGAGACGATATTATGATGAATATTTCTGTTTCGAATAATTGAACACCGAACATTAGATTCTTTGAAAATATATTATTAATCGAATAGCATAGTGAGAACTTCGTTGTAGAACGCAACGACCTGCTCTATAAGATATTCAACCCAATTATTATGTTTCAGCCCTATAACCGGTTATATGGCTTACGATCTTGGGGTTTCATATCAATCGGTTGCACGATATAGGGTTGCGTTATGGGTTATATAATACTTGTACACGAAGGTTTTCAATGTTCGTCATCCATCCCCTATCCGCCATATCAGATTCATAATATGGGAGCGAAGAGAGTACTTTTGACTAGCTATTATTCCTTTCTTCATTCTTCTTAATGATTTAGCATTTCGACTGAAGGTACTTGATTGAATTTCAATATCAAATTTAAATCTTTTGAATTTTGTACTTTTCCATTAGTTTTGTCACTAACCACCTGGACGTCGTCTTTCGGCATTTGCAGGCATTTCAAGTGCACGAATAAACTAGGACTGACTATTAATTATTCTCTACTCACTCGAAACGAAGAGGTTGAGCGACTGATACAGCCGATTGAAAAGATGCTCATAAGCGAGATACATTTTGAGATGCTACATTAGGGATCCACATGCTCCCCATTTGGAGCGAACTTTTTAGTTTTTATTTTGATCCAAATCCTAGATGTTCAATGCTAGACCTGTGTTTTAAAACGCTGTGGAACACGATAGGCGTGTTCTCAGCACCCAATGTGTTAAAATGCTTAGATTTCGTTCGACGAAGGATCGGTTCTTATTCTTCGGCAAAATTGTGGATCTAGAGGAAAATGTATTTTTTTACATATGTAAATAAAGTTTATGTTATTACGATCGCTTATAGTTTAATTTTATGTAGTTTTTTACTACCTTATATGATATTTACAATACATTAGCCATTATTATATGTTAATATGTATAGACTGTTATATGTCATCAATTAATTACAGGGTTTCATGAAATAAAGCACTCAATAATATAATCGGATTATTTTTACATTATTTATGAAACGCCTCATAGCTTGAAATATAAAAAATGAAACTTATAGTTTATCAACTTGTCCATATTTAGGTTTATTAGTATATTGAAATGTGTATCTCCATAAATCCTCGTTCTCGAATGAATGAATTGCAGGTGCAATACATCGGGAAAACTAATATGCAAATATGGATTAAAGCACAACATTCGCGTAAACATTTGTGTAAAACCGGTAAATTTTACAATTCCGACTCGATTTTTTTATTTACTGTTATTTATAGCAATCCACAAATGTAATTAATAAATTAATGAGAATATTTTACTTATATTTTAAGCGTTTGTCTACAAAAAAAAAATGTGTGCGTATTTTTGCATATGCGCGTATGTTTGTATTTATTTACATTGATAGCAGTTTTCTATATCGGTTCGATGATGAATAATAAATATACACGTTATGAGTGAATGACATTTTTTGTAGCGATAATTTTCTTTGTGTACATGCAGTGTATTTCTTTCAATGTTTATAAACATATATCTCGCAACGCCACTCTGTATTAACATCAACGTAAGTGCGTCAATTACTAAATGAATAATTCTTTTTTCCTTAAGAGGCAATTCTTTGTCTGGGCTAGTTAGCAAAGTGACTGGTGACCAGTGACTCGCGCACAGTCTATCTCTCTGTCAAAGTAATCCGTTCCTGAATCATTCCGTTGATTTTTGGTATCCTGTGTCTCACAAATTAATATTAATAAACCTAGCGGCGTATATATGCGTTCGTCTCCAAGAGATACGATCAGTACATGACTGATTTCCGTTCATTAGATTACTATTAAATTCGGTCCGGAAATTTTGGTCAGTCGTGTTTCAGTTCAAAGGAGAGACAGTCAGCTCAAATCAATATGAAGTCAACAGCCTGTTACGTTATTTTGGCGTTCTGCCTTTCGTCAGTTTCAGCAGAGTTTTGGACCGATTGTGGTAAGCGTCCATTTTATTATCATTCTGCCATTGCATTATTCTCTATGATGCTCTATCACCCACAATAACGTAAATATTGCAACTTAAAAATACTAAATAACAACATTGAGAACACATCGTTGTAAAATCATACGATAGTGAGTCTAGACAAATAGATGGGGTGATCGTTAAACATGCCTTACACACAAAATAAATAGCATTATAAAATTATATTGATAAAATTAATTTATCAACATTGTTTATCAATAAAATTAAATCGCGTTTGAGCAGTAACTATGAACTTTTTCTGTAGCATGCTATTGTGTTTTGATTTTTATTTAATTACGTCGTGAACTAAACTAAAATCAACATTCAAGCTTGTACCACGCATAATATTGTGGTCAGCAGTCTTGCAATCGTGAGGATTTCTTTGGTCGATCAAGTAAGATATAGAAACTTAAACACATTGCAATACAAAAGCTGTACTTAATAATTTAACTATAATAAAGCGTGAATAGGGTAAACAATTCGCAGAGTTGTCAATCTAAAACTAGCACATTACTCTTTACCCATTCATTCCTCTGCTGACTTTGTTTTGAGTGGTAGGCCTTATATTGTGTTTATTGATTTGTTTTGTTTTAGGTTCTTATGGTTTTGAATTCAGAACATAGTTTTCAATTGTTTTGTAAAATAATACGAACAAATAAATGAGGCTAAGGTTACCAATCTTTTGTTGACTCGTTTTTTTCTAAAATAAGTCAATAAAAAAATCATAAAAAATGCATAATACAGGCGATCGATCGTGATGATTGATTTTATTGAGTTATCATGCCACTGTCCGATTAAAAAAAACTTTAAAATGCTACATATTTTTTTATATTATGCTCTAATAAAATGAACATCTGTTTTGAATGACATTGTCGAATGAGCAAATATTTCGCAGAATTATCCAACCCAGTCAGCTCAATTTTAAATTTACTCCATAATTGTGACGAGGCCACGAGGTTAATTATTTATTATTGTAGGGTTAGCTTGCTCAAAATTGTTGTTTTTTTTACAATTTTGGCGCAAATCATTCACGCTTTGTGAATTTGATTTAAGTAGTTTGGTTTTATATTACATTCGGTCGCATTACATATTATAATGTGTACTCGCTTCAAAGTGTTATCGTACAGTACAGGTATGGAGTACCTTTGAACCAAGTGTGCCAAATTCTCAATGTACGAGATATTTCTATAGCCGGGGTAAACTGTCATATTAGTACACTGAATTTAGAAAACCGTGTTATTTGAAAAAAGAACAACATTTTTTATGGACAATTGTGTTACAAAAGTGATAATAAAGGCCCAATAAGTAAATTGTAAAAATAGTTATTCATAATGTGTATTTTAATTAAGAAAAAATAGTACTATTCATCACTACTTGATAATAAACAGGTACCATGCTTGCTCTCTAACTATTGAATGACTTTTGTTTATTTGTTACCTATTTGTCATTATGAGAGGGACAGGAATATACAATATTGCTATATATTACCGTCCCTTTCACTCCAAACACGTGTCACACACATGGTACTGAAGCCAACAAAACGTCAGTGAGAACTGAACTGATTGTGGCTGTGACATTAGAACGTTGGGTCATTGAAACTTTTTGAATCGTGTTGAAACAAATAATTCGTTTAAAAATATAGTTTTTTTTTTTTTGTGGACCGTGTTATTTCAGTCCCAGATGAAACATAGTTGAGTGTATTTCTTGCCATTGTTGACATTATAGGTGTATATGTTACAGTGAAACTGAATTCTCAGTGAAAATGTATCAAGTAACAGATTTGTATTACAACACGATTTCACTGGTCACGATCATTGAAATTATTGGGCTACGTCGATGATTTGCCGGCCTAAAATTTTTGTTTGCTTTAATGAAACAAAATCACTTTCATAAAAAGAGAACCAAAGACAAAACACAGACAAACATAGGGCTGAAGATAGGGCGGTCAAATTTAATTTCAATGACAGCTTGGAGAAGAATACATTTTCACTGAGAATACAGTTTCACTGTAACATATATAATTTTAAAGAAAATAACACAAAACCAATGGCTCGAGTATAACTTATAATGTACGCGAACCTGAATATTATGGTTAGCTTTGAATGTAGCCTTTAGTATTTAACTGTAGAAACGAATTCAAGTTATCACAACTATTTGCCTCTTTAATGTACTCTTATTTTATACCAGAGTAGAGATCATACTATTGTAAGCTATATAAAATAAAAAATGCACTTTAAGCGATTGGATGACGGATGATGCAGTTTGAGATGGAGAACGAAGTTAAATTATTAAGGAAATGGATAATGATGTATTTCCTGGAATCGTGAAAATGTATTAATTTCTTTAAGTTGCATAAATGTAACAAACATCAAGATTTAACGGGATATGTAGAAAGCAGTAAGTACATTTTGTTTGTACAAATCAGCCTGTGTAAATCAGCGGCTCCAAAGCTAGCAGACTTGTGACAATTCAATGGCTTTTGTGGTTTGTTAGTTATTAATTTGTACATTGTAAATAATATACTGAAGTTTCAAATTTGAATCGTTTAGTATCTTTCCCGACCCAGGTTCGCCTTTCGGCATCTTCTGGCATGTCAAGTGCGCGAACTTTAACTTACAAGCCACTAAGCTTGTCAATTCAAGTTCACTCGAAATGCCTGAAGATGCCGAAAGGTGAAACCCGATCGTTTAAAAGTTTGTTTTATTTTATAAAATAATTTGGGGCGACAAGTAAAGTATAATGCGCAGTAATAAATAGTTTGAAAATCACTGGTGTGGATAGTTTTTCTAAAGATTTAAGCATAAAATTATTTCTTTACCATGTTGAACCGCAAGGTGTCTTTTCCATAAATTTAATATTAGCCCATAGAAGATTGGAAAAACGTGGTCCTACGCAAATTACTTGTCATTAGGATAGGAAAATAAGTCCTGGACAATGATTATAGTTGGCGAAAGATGCTTGTTATGCCCCTTTTAAGGATCCACGCCCAAACCTTTGCACACATGTCGATTAATCGATATATAAACAAATTTATGAATTTATCGGTAGTAAAACTCGAACACACGGAGACACTCAAAAACAGTCGAAAGAAAAACTTATTGAAAGAGTAAATAGTCAATGAGGCGTAAAATTATTTCATTTCATTATAATATCAGTCTCAGTTTCAGAATATTTATTCATAATCTATAATTATGGAACATGTAATATACTTTGTAACATTTAAATATGTGTTATTAATCTTGTTTAAACAATTATGTCATTAAAAATGACCTCTACATTATTCAATGGGAGATTCATCAATACATACGCGATTTATGATTGAAACACTTTGAGCTCCAGGCCAAATCAGGTGAATTTATTCCTGAGCCTCGTTCATTTTTCAGGAAAAGATTTTTACTCTAAGAATACGTTAAAGTTATGAAAGGGCTTGGCATTGAATTCTGTTTTTAGACGTTTCAACAATTGAAAAAAATATGTTACATTCATAAAGAAGGGAGACCGTTTATATGGAATTTCATTTGAAAATCAGTGGCACCAACATGAAAAATCGCGGCTCGTTTTGTAAAATATAAATGTCAAAGATACGTTTGTTGACCAATTTGAAATGACAGACAATGAAAGACAATGTAATTTCGAAGGACATGTCCTCTTTTACGATACCAAATGGCAGCCATATTTTTACTTGGCTTAGATATATGAAATACACAAGTTTTTTCACAATCCATGTAATGTGACAGATAATTTAATTGCAGCCTTTGGTGATGTTTTCAGACCTTTTAATTCAGCAAGCATTATTTGCGTGATTTATACAAAAAAAAAACGCCAAGCTTAATTTTGTGAATTGAATTTAAAACAAAACTCTGCGATAACGCATATGTGTCAGGGAACTGATAAATCTTAATAAAAATAAACAATAATATGCTTTCATCGGTACAATCTGAAAAAATGACTACTACTTATATTATCAGTTATTTTGCGGTAAAGTGGTTAAATCTTAATCGTTTGAATTTTGTACGTTTTCATGAGTTTTGTCGGCAACGACTTGGGATTCACCTTTCGGCATCTTAATGCATTTCAAATGCATGAGTGGACTTGCACTGACTTAGTTAAAGTTCATTCGTATGATCGAACATGGATCGAACGGACACACGCTCTCTCTCTCTCTAACCATGCGCTGACAGAGATATTATGTGAGTGTGCTGCGTTACAGATAGATATTGACACCGCCTTATATGGTAGGTCATCAGAACTCTCTCGAACGATCTATTTTTCACCTCAGTCTATGAGTTTAAGTCGATATCAGGAAATAAATTCATTCTTATAATACTCTATATTGAAATCTATAGCGATTCAATATAGAGTAATTTCTAAATTGTAAAAGAGACATTTATGCGGACGTCTCACTCTAAATGTCTCTTGGTTCTTTCACGCCCTGAGTGCATGGTATTTCATGCAAAGTTCGATGGGCCATAAATAATAGCTTATCGCGCGGACTTTTAACGGTCTTTTGGTACCTAATGGAACCGCTTTCTTTCATACAGTAGCAGTTAAAGATTGAAGCTCTTCGAGTGTGCACTTGTTCGCAGATAAATCTTGCAAGCTTTTGAGGTTTGGTTGAGGTGTCCTCCCACTTGGAGTACTGAAAAGTAGCCTTCGAGCTCTCAATCTACCCCGCTTAGAATAAATTCGCACCCAAAAGTCCTGATATCGTCGTCGTAATCATTATAATGTGTTTTTGTATTTTTAAATTAAATTCTGTGTTAAAAGTAAATAAATAGTGTGTGCAATCGCACTGGTTTACCACTTTGAGATCGTATTTTAATTATGAGTATCCTGATTCTCATCCTCCGATCCTTAAATCCCATTTTCCGAGTGTTGGACGGAGGTTCTTTCTCATTTACGAGAGAACCCGAATCCAGGTCGTCTCAATATATCAAGACAAATGTATGTTGTTTTAATATAGCGATATCGCACAAATTGAAATGCTAAGCCAATAACAAAATCTATACAGTAAAATCATCATCTATCAATCATTTATTAATTTGCTCTAACTATGCCCACTATTTTCACAACAATAGACAATTTTCTAGCTCTGTTCATAGATACCTGTAAAATGGTTATCCGGAAATGTTGCTTAAAATATCCCTCATATTATTTTATTTTAGTTCAATTACACATCACAATACATTATGTAGGTACTACAAGTATGTTTGATACATGTGGCATATAACAATAATTTGTTTTTTGAATAATCGTCTTCCCAAACTCCATTCAATGCCAAAAACATTTACCATTTATTGAGGAAACATAATATTAAAAGGTCAGCTGTTCGTAAATTTTCGATAAGTGAAAAATAAATATCGAGACATCTCTAATTATGTAATAATGTAAACATGTGTATGTAAACAAGAGTTGGGATATAATAAACATCTTGAGGATTCACTTTAAAGTTGTTAACGTTCACTTATGTTGGAAAGACATTATTTTAACAACATACGATTATCATCTGAGCATTATCATCTCTTGATAATGCTCGTGTTAAGCGAAACCGGTCATTATCTTTATCAGAATACACTGTGAATAAAATGTGTTTTTTTTTAAATTTAAAACTTGATAATGATTATTTTTCTTTTGATAGTACGTACTATACCTGGAACCTCATTACTCAATGCCGATACAAAAGCAACTGTACATGATAGTTTGATAAAATTAACGATACTTACAATCCAGATTGTTTTTTCGGCAATGCTACAATTATTTTCACTATTCCATTGCCATTGGTGTAGATTCCTTGCTCGAGGATGTTTAGTCTTGCTAACCTATCAATAACAGGGCCAGTTTCGCTGATTACGAGCATTGTTCTGATTTTAATCAGAATATATGTGGAAGTACTTTATGATGTGCTGTATTTATTAAAAAAGGTTTTCCACCGAGAAGTGACAGTTAACGTTACTCTGACATGTGAATGCCTTAAGCTTTCAACCGAACATTATATTCAAGTAAAAACCTACTTTTAACGGCTTTCAAATAGTCTAGTTATCTCATTATGAAGAAACCTTCCCATTAGTTCTTGGTGGTACTTATTAATACGAAAAATTAGCCGATTTGGCAAATTTTTGGTGCCTATAGGGACATCGGCTTAAAATAAATTGTCTCAATACAAGTACAGGCACGAATTTTCTCATGACTAGTTAGCGTTGTGTTTTCATGTGATGATATAGCTTTACAAACAGTGCCACAGTAGTAGATTAAGCATTTAACGATAGCTCGATCGGAATTGTCCAATTAGAATTCTAATCAAAAATGGTTGCCGAGTTTGTCGATTAAAAAACGATCTGATGGTAAATGATAACGCATCTGACGTGTCCGCTTTCCTTAACGAATGTCGTATTATGGTGCACTACAATTATTGAAAATTTAAATGATCAAACAAACAGGATGTGAGGGGACATGAGTGAACATATATGTTAATACCAATACAGTGAAACGCACAAAAAGTAAGATCGACACATATTTATGTAAAAATATGGACACATGATTCTCCATAAAGCAATAGTTTCATACATTATTGAATTTAAACATTGTTAAACATATGTAGAGTTGCGTTTGATTTCTATTTTAATTGTTATTTGTTTGACACTAAAGAAACCCTTGAAAAATACTTTTCTTCAAAAATTTGAAGGAGATATACTGGATAGTCTCTTCAGATTTGGGTTGGCTTAAAGTTTTGACAAACCTATAATTGATTACCTTTATAATATAATTAATATGCCTGTAGTTTGGAGCAAAGTTTATGCACAAGCACGACGTGATGAATGCTTGATACGATTCAAACAAGCCGGATATCACTTGTACATTTTATAGTACCGTAAAACGGGGTCAAAAGGGACACTTTTTAACCTTCACGACTATGTATCTTCATACCTGCGCAACATAATTCAAATATTCACTCGTTATTAAGACAGTCAATTTTGTTCGATGTCTCTATTCACATTGAATCGGGATGAATAGAGACGAGAGAGGGTAAATCGAGACTTGGCAGGTGAATAGAGACAAAAATACAGATTGTAAAGATTGGAATATATGAAACTCTATTCTATGCAAGTCTCTATTCATTCCGTGTTACGCTACTTATTACCCAAAAAAATTATTGGTTTTAATTTTCGTGCAATAAAAGAGAAGTTTTTAAGGGGTCAAAAAGTAAGGATGCACAGGCATCGGACTTAAACACGTTTATTTCAATTTTGGACAATCATTTAATTGGTTTAATTTTGTCATTCGAGAGATATTGTCATCGCAAAGAATTATATATAAATTGTAAAACATACTAATAAAAATGTATTATTATTTTTATTATAATGCCTTTCCACCAAGTATTGACAGTAAACACCTTAAAAGTAGAACATACATTGGACACTTAGTAAAGTTGAGCTAAATTTCAATCCTTGTTTTTGTCTCTATTCACCCCGATTTACCGGTATATCAAATGCCACTTTGACTAGAGTTCACATATAATATATATTTCATATTACAGACCGTCTTAGTACTGGCTTATATATGGCTATAAAGATTTGTAATTTTATGAATGAATGTATGAGGAAATATAATATGTAATACATATATGAATGAAATGCAAGCACTGGGGTACCATATGGTGTCAAACATGAATCAAATAAAAATATACTTTACACCTAGTTACTCTCAATTATTCTCAACTCTGGTCAAATAAGTACTGATGATTAATTTAGTTCCAATTGAAATCCACATCCGTATATTACACCCAAAAAGAGAATAAAATACACGCCAACACATTTTATAATAATTCAGAGGCGAAAAAGGAACGTTTGAATTTCGAATAGTAAAGTCCAGTGTTACATATTTGTCAAAGCTGACGTATGTACATTAAAAATTCGCAGTATAACGAAAGTTATTTGTTTCTTTGGCTACAAAATATACTTGGCGTATAAACAAAGATCAATCTTTCTGTGTGAATATTATATTCAGTTTTATTTTATGTTTTTTAAATATAATTTTTAACATGTTTCTGTTTAATTTCAGGTTCAAAGCTGGCTACGGTAAATAGCGTCAAGATCACAGGCTGCGACGATTCACATACAGAATGCACTCTCAAAAGAAATACAAATGTCACTTTCAACATTGACCTAACACCAAGTAAGTATACGATGTATATTATTATTAAATTTAAATTTAAAAGATTATAGAGGTCTATATGACAATATTATTGTTGGGAAGAATATCCAAGTATCCCAAACAAGGAATTGATAAAATGTTAACTAAATTTATGACATATTAGAATCAAGCTCGTACGCTCCTCTAAATAGGTCTTCAAAAAAAAATACGGTAAAAGTTTTTTAATCAAACATTTTTTTTTAGATGTGGCCATCAATAAAATTAACACCGTTGTTCACGGTGTGATGATGGGCATGCCCGTTCCGTTCCCTCTTCCGCGCCCGAACGCCTGCCAGGGTACAGGTCTTGACTGTCCCCTGAAGCCGAACCAAAAGTACAGCTACACAGCAATGATGCCCATCCTTAAAGCCTACCCCAAAGTCAACGTTGACGTCAAGTGGGAGCTCGTCAACGAGAAGAACGAAGATCTGATCTGCCTGATGATCCCAGCGAAGATTCAATGAACACCGAACCGATCCCGTCCAATTCGGCGGCAAATACTGTCGCACTGAATTGATTTTTTATACTTTTTTCTCGCACCGTTTTGCGTGAATTGGCAATATTTTTGTACATACATAATAGATACACACTGCTAATTAAATAAACATTAAAAAATCAAGCAACATTGTTTTATTTTTAAGTAACTACTGAAATACTCTTCTTTTTTCTGGTGTCCTTAGCCCATGGTTTATCCCTGGCCGCTTATTTAATGAGCGCCTCAATGTATGTAAATTGCGTTACTTCTTTCTTCATAGACAATAAAGATAGAAATTGTGGTTTGGATAGTAAGTTAGTTTACCTTTACATTTCATTTTTATGGGATACTGGATAATGTCGGATACGGTCAAAAACATCACCAAATTACAAAAGTGCTTTGCCTCTAATGAATAAATATATAACGTTTTATAAAATAATGATAGTATTTCACATATTTATGTACTTATATTGTTTTTTACATATTTTACTTACTTATATAGTTCTTTTAAGCCGAGACCATAATTTTGTATGAACCTTGATCTTCGTATAACACAGATTTTACATGACACGGCATTTCCACGTAGCCGTAGTATACAAGCAATTAAAAAAGAAGAGAATACTTTGAAAATATTTATTAATCATTAAACATTTCCACATAAGACATATATATAAAAGTTATAACATATTTATTTAGTGTCCAAAATCGAGCAGACCCTTGACATAAAAGTTAGGCAGCTCGTTAACCCGTGATCTAAATTCTTGAAAGTCACAGCAAATGCTGTATCCTAGTGTAATATTATTCTTGTTCCACTTCAACCATCTGAACCTCGAGGATCCGCAAACATCATGGCATATATCATTGCCCCATTGTCTCGCTTGTACAATGGTGGCAAATGGATCATTTAATCCGAGAAAAACAACAGCGTTGCTGGTTTTTACATCTTTCACTACCTGTAAATAAAATATTATTTGAATTGTTATTATTAACTCGTGAATGTTGAATTTTTACTCTCATTTTACATAAATAATCAGTGGTGAGGATATCCAAATATAATCTATATGTAATTGAAATTAAAACAAGAATTAAGTTATACATTTTTACATAAGCTCGATAAAATCAATTCATACTAACTGATAACTGATGTACCGTAAAACGGGGTGAATAGAGACAAAAACAAGGATTGAACTTTAGCACAACATTACTAAGTATCCAATGTATTTTTATCTATTTATATATAATTATTTACAATGACTATAATACTATCTCTCGAATGACAAAATAAACCAACTAAATATTTGGCCAAAATTTAACAAACGTATTTAAGTTCGATGCATGTGCATCCGAACTTTTTGACCCGTTATAAACTTCTCTTTTATTGGACGAAAATTAAAATCAATCATGTTTTTTTTTATTAATAGGCACCGTAAAAAGGAATGAATAGAGACTCGTATAGAATAGAATTTCATATATTCCAATTATTACAATCTGTATTTTTGTCTCTATTCACCTGTCAAGTCTTGATTTACCCTCACTCGTCTCTATTCACCGCGATTCAATGTGAATAGAGACATCGAACAAAATTGACTGTGTCTTAATAACGATAGTGAATATTTGAAAAATATTGTCATGAATATGTAGTAGGACCATAGAAACACGTTTCAAGCCATTCATATTTGAATTATGTGGCGCAGGTATGAAGATACATAGTCGTGAAGGATAAAAAGTGTCTCTATTCACCCTGTTTTACGGTACCTATGCAAGTTAAAAAATTACATATCTATAAAAAAAAATAGTTGGGTGACTTTGTGGGAAAAAACCGAATATGTTACTGTAAAAGTAGCATGGGTGAAGTTGAATCATAAAATTTTTGCAACTCCATAATAAATCGTAATTTTCGTACTTTATAAAACCATTTTGGAACTGGGATTCCTCGGGGCTCTTGGCTAAGATAGATTTTCTTCCAGTTTTTATTGTTATCTTGAAGTTTCAATATGCCAAGTGTACCAGTATAAATCTGTACATTCATATTATTTGCGATAACTTTCGAGCGTATATCCTGAAAAAGATAAATTCATTTCAGCAAAGGAAAAGTAATGGCCGTCCTCTCTTTCGGCTCTTGTGAAATAACTGAAGTCTTGTTCTTCTCTATATTCTCTATTCCATCGCCTTTTAACGCGGTGAAACGGTGCCTGAACTCACTTTATGTCTCCATCTACATATTTAGTGGCGAATTACCACAAGTGCAAGAGACGCGCTCTTGGGACCTCAATAATAATTTATATTTAAATAATCACATACTTTGTTTTGAAAATGTAAAATATACCCAAACATATATATATATTTTATGGCTTAGAATAATATATTATGATGTCACACCGAAAAATGAATTTACAGATATGACAATAATGGGTCATAAATCATGAAGTAACGGTGCCAGATATGCCAGGTATTCATTCTTAATTGTTTCTAGTGAGATGCGAGGAATACCTTCAACTTTGATCTGAAAAAAAATCTTAACACCTTTGATCATTTCAAAAAGAAGGCTTCCAACATTTTATTGCGCCGAGGGTAACTCGAGTGCTTAATCTGACACTGTCTTCATCTCATTCGGTTCATAACAATACCAGATTGTATAATTTTGACGATACAATATATTGAATTACGTTAGGCAAACATTGTTTCGTATAATTTTGAAAAAATTAAAAGATCGTCGATCCACCGCGTCAAATGGATAAAGGTTCTGCAAACAACTTATCGCAAATTGTTATTTGACATTAGATAATTGAAATAATGTAAATTTTCAGACAGGAATCTCCAGATACCTTTTCCAAAAGTTTCCAATTGCCATTATTAAATCTCGACCACTGCGGTGCGGCATTGAATAGTGTGCATGTCGTTCTTTTCATTGTGTACAAAGAAAAGTCAGCTAGTGGCACAAGATGTCCACGAACCAAATATGTATCGCTAGTTATCGGAGAAATATTGCCAAGGGTTCTACTGATAACCGTGGACTGCGATTCCCTTTGGTAGATTTGATCCATCCTAATTGGCCTGAACAAATTATGCGCTGCAAGAAAAAGTTTTGTTATATTCAATTATCGGGACATAAAAAATAAATCCCATCCAGTATTTTAAAGGATACAGGAATACAGTATTTTTAATAGAAATGGTGATAAGCGGATGAAATGGTAACATATTGACTGACATAGACAACATTTTGAATCAATGATCAATCCACAGAAAAAGTAAATATCTTTCTTTTTTATCGTACGAAAAAGACGTTCTCCCTTATTTATTACGCCTGAGGCCTCTTAGAAAATCAGCATTATAACAATTGTACTTTCGGACACACAAGTAATTTGAAAGTAGGTTTGTATCGTCATATTACCCCGCAGTGTCTCAAAATTTCACTAATCCAATAAGATGAAATCGATGTTGTTACACCTTTTTGTTAAAAACATGCTAACGTTATAATTAGGGTAGCCTGGTGGATAAGAATAACAGTGCTGACTTTAGATTGTTGTAATAAACGTGTACTATCAATTTTTAAAGATATTGCAGAAAATATTCCAATCTTTTTTGCTTACTTGTAAAGTCAGGTCTCGCCAAGGATTGAAAAGACGTGATACTGGCCGTCATATTGTGTGTGGCATATAGAACTCTGTAATTCTGTTTGTCGAAACAGGATTGTATTAATAAATGCGGTGCTATTCCTTGAATACCAACATTGACCGTGGTATGTGGGGAGTTTTGCCCTCCACATCTGTGATCCATTGGTTCTATGACAGAAGGAGAAACTTTATTACATTCAATTGTCGTCAAGTCGACGTTGATATCTGGTATCCAGGCCGAGGCCGCTTGAAATCTCACCCCCTTGTCACATGTCAGAGTCTGGAAAATTCAACAACACAAAACAATCATTAAACCGATCCGAAATCGACAGGGATGTAGGGAATGTTAATCGAAGTGAGTATAGATTACCTGTTGTTGTCCACCATCGAAAATTTTGTCTCCCGAAGTTATTTTCAGGAAATTTCCTTTGTCGTTGCAGGTGACGAAGACATGCTCACTGTGGTTGAATAGAAGCTTATTGTCAACGTTAAGCACCAGTTCTCCATTGTATCGTTCGTATACAGGTTGGGCGTTTTTAAGAAAAGTTTTTATGTCGACTACACATTGAGCTGCAATGTAAAACCATAATTTTAAAATACATCAAAAGGACCATTACTTTAAAAAAATATATAAACCGAACGCCTCTTTCGAACTTCTCTTTTTCAGCCGATATTATGTCAAAAAGAAAAATGTCAAAAAAAAGTTATTGGTCGCTTAGACCGACCGACGCCGGGTAGCAATACTAGTAATTATATAAATTTCAGGTAAATATATATTTGCCGCGGGGAACGGAGTCTTGAGAGCATAGGCGGATCCACTTGGGGGGCATGGGGGCCATGGCCCCCCCCTGAGGAGAATTTATACCATGAAAATATTATAACATTAATTTTCAAATGATTTTTATTTAAATAAATATGTTGTATTTCTCTTTTTTTCCTCGACCCTTTAGTTTAACAACTACAGTTACGGCAAAAAAAATCCGCGCACCTTCACAATTCCATTTATTTGCAAATATTTCCTCGAAATCTTTACCGATTTCCATTTGTGTATCTTCCGATTGTATCAACAATTGGTTGACACCTTTCACCAACCTTAAGATGACCTGGCTGCTTACCGCGTCTTGTCCTTACCGAGTATATGACTCGTCTCCATTCGTCCAATTTTTGTGCACCTTCGTCCTTTCTAACCTCTATTTTTTACATTTTTACTGTGAGAACTGTTTTTTTAGGCGCCGAGAAGGAAATCCATGTGCCATGATTCTATTACGGACATTTCGCATCGATCATGTGATATCACTAGTCGACTAAAGCTCAGCATGGAAAACTGTAGCAGATTTGAAGCATTTTTGAAAAAATATTATGTTTATATGAAGGTCGTCCAAGTCAGTTAAGCGTTCTGTGCCGGTTCAAACATACCTCTCCAGAGCGCCAGTTTCACGAAATATTTCTTAAAAAATTCACACTATTCTTTCCACAGGGTCTACTGTGAGCGAATTTTTTCTACTTGGTAAGTGTTCCGCAGAAAACTGATCCAATTTGGGCTTTTATTGCGATTACGTTTTCTTGCAGCTATCCATAATTTTGTCAGATGCTTACGCGACTAGATCTGGCTCAGTACTGTTGAAAATATCGAGTCCTGATTGTTTTTCAAAATATGGTTACTGTTTTTCTTACAATCGAATGAAAAAAAAATGGCTAATGAATCGTATGAGCTCGAAAAGACTACATGGTCTGGCTTTGTAACATATCCTATGGAAAATTGATATTTCACCTGAATATTTTTGGGCCTATTTGCAACGTCAAAAAAACGAAAATTCGACTTAATTTTATAATTTTTGCGATTTTTCTCTGGTATCAAACAATATTTTTTAATGTTTGCATTTTTGAATTGAAATATAAGAATCAATGAGTCATCAATTATATCACATGATTTTGTTCGGCGTCATCACTTCTTTAAACGCAGGGTCATCATTTATTCCGTTGAAAAAATCGAAAAAAAAATCGTGTAAAAAAAGTAGCGGTACCGTTCAAAAAATCGCGTAAAAGCGGGAATGGTTGTATATATATTTTTAATGTATCATGTTTGGGACAATTCCTGGATCCGCCAGTGCTTGAGAGGCACGTTCGAAGTGACTGAAGACATTACAAATGTAGCAAAAACCTTACACGGAGGCTATACATCGACAGTAATTGACGCTTTCTCGATATTGGGATATGCTCATCATTCGAAAGGCAGATTGACTTTGACTACCGATATGAACATTCTGTAAGGATATATCTAGGCTTAGTAAACTAAACTAAATGTGTACATGACTAAAGATTGCAACATTTTTCCGGTTGGTATTGGCAATACCACGAGGTAATTTTACACGGCAGTAAAATGTTCCGAGATCGACTAATATTTAATAACAGGGCTTACATATTATTATATGTAAAGGAATTGGTTTACTGTTTCTTACTTTGAAGACATATTTAAAGCAGCAAGTATCAATTTGAATCAACATAAAAAAACACTTTCACCAAATAATTTTTCAGTTAACAAACGCTTCATAATATTTACGCTTACTAATGTTTCCCGTGTAACGCAGTAAACTTTTGTAAGTATGTAAGGGGCCAGGGAAAAAGAAGGTTGAGTATGTGATGTAGGTAAAGATAATGGAATGATTTCCAAAAATCATTGTTTGTGCAAAATATATTTAATACTAGTTATTTAATGTTATATCATTCGACATTTTATCTAAAAATCTAACATCTAAAATAGAGTTTTTAATTTTTTCCCATTCTCGCCCATTAAAATGTCCAAATTCAAGGAAAATATCTAATTTGCTGTCAAAGAAATGTCAAATAATACCTTCACTTAAATAATAAACATTATTATTAATAATAAAAGCCGGGAAAAGTTCTGTAGAAGACTAATTTATTACATTTTGACTAAATGTCTCCGCCGATAAAAATTCAAACATATTTTCTTTCATATTCGTTTTTATGGCAACTTGCAACAACAATGCAAAAGAGAATTACAGACCCACATACATAAATACGCCGTTTCGGTTTTATATATAAGATTCGCTGTCGGTACTTCAAAATATTTTTATGATTCTACTGTGCATCACATTAAAATATATGATATTTTTTATTCAAGTTATCTTAATCCTGGACTTGTCACTGACCAGAGCAATCATGGAATGTGTACTGACAAATAAGACCAGTGGAAAAACTGTTGCGAGAGGAACTGTTGGGCTGTCAATTCCTGAAGAGCATATATTGTTCCTCAAAACTATGCCCTTCGACTCTTCGGTCAAGGATTAATGTTTGTTATTTTACAATGAAATCTATTCGACAATAATTATTGCGAGTATATAATAAAAAATCTGGCGAGCCATGTTTTGTGCATGTACCTTTGAATTATTATTTATTTTGATCAGTATATTTCCCTGATTCGTCTTATTTAACATTGTGTATAATATGCTTTTAATTAAATTATTTATTTAACTCATTTTTTATCTAAAAAGTCTTCTTGAAATTTATTGACGACTATTTTGATGATATAATTATTATGTAAATAGCACATCGTTTTTGAAACTAGAAAATTGTGTTACTGAAATACGCTTCTGAACAGGAAAGGCAAAAAACTCTCTCGTTTTGAAAATAATGCATTTATGTAAGTAAATTGGAAGATTCAAATTTCATAACACTTCATCAAATGAATATAAATCATTTACAGCCGAAAATTGCTATGACAATACGGGATATTTACATTTTCGCGTACAAATCTGAATCTATTGATCACTTATGATTTAACAATGCTACATGTTTTAGATTTGCAACATGGGTAAAATTATGTTTTAGTTCTTTTCCGATTAAATGGAGCTACACATTTTCCTATTTTTATAAAAACGAGGTGTGAATAATGTGTTATGAAACTTGTCTTTGACATTAAATGTACTTCAAATATAATAGAAGAAAACCGTCTTTTATTTTTATAAATTACCTTATACCAGGGCTTTTTTCCATTTAACGCGGTGGAACGGCGTTCCGGCACCTTTTTGCAATGTTTTTTTTTTCAAAATTTCAAATTCAATTAGACGAAACCATGTTTGCGCTTACGTCATTACAATCTGTATTTATATAATTCGTCAAAATGATTAAATGTGGTATTGTTACAAACCGGATGAGATGTGGGTGAATTCGAAATTGCCGCTCTCTAGTGGCGACGAGGGAGACGGGTACTTGTCTACGTTCTCATTGGTCACTCGTGCTCAAGGACTGATAAAGACCAGTAACAGTAACGTCTGACTTTTTTGATTGAATGCGCGTGTCTAGAGATTGAAAATGTGCGGGACGTAATAAATTTCACGTCATTATTTTCTTTTTCTTTATTTTTTAGTGCAACAGTTTGAAAATGAAAAAAAAGCCTATTACTTCTCAACTGCTGATTTCGCTAATAAAAAGTCTAAAACAATAACAGAAAAGACGAAAGAAAATATGGAAATATCGGTAGAAGTTGATGTCCCCGAATCACCTAAAGCTGATCTTGAGGAGCATGGTCGAACTCAAAACGATTTTTCCATAAACGTTGAAACTCTTGGAACTGAAACGACAATGGGAATGGAAATTTCCAAAGAATGGGCCAAGAATGAAATTATTCTAGGAAAGAAAGGAAGCTACAATTGGCGTCACTTCAAAAAAACAATTCGATCACAGAGGATCTGTTGCACACAAAGCAACGTTAATAAATATTTCTTAAGCCGAAAAAAGCAGATTAAAAACATTTTTTTTAAATCATTATCCTGCGAAAAATTAACAACAGTAAACCTTTTTCGAGCTGCATATAAGTAGCAAAGAAAAATCAATCATTCAATATGTTTGAAAGTGAAATTAGTCTCCAAGAACTAAATGGAATCGAAATGGGACATATTCTCCATTCGACTAACGCATGTATTAGCATTGCTAATCATATATGTGATGAAATGAGAAAAAAATTGTTTAAAGAAATTATTAAATCGACAAATATAATTTCAGTGATTCTACCACCATAAGCCAATAAACCACCCTCATTGTGTATGTTCGATGCTGTATCGAAAGTGTCACTAATTACTATACACTTTTATTCAAATACATACATTATGTATGTATGCATGTTATACAAATATATTTTCTTAAAAAGTATTAGTTGTACAATATATTTGAAATATAATGTGCGTATTTGATTGTTTCTTTAACAATAGATATAAAATACACATGTCTAAAATACAAAATAAATCAAAAAAATAGTACATGTGTTTGAAATGGGCCGAATTTTTTTACACATTATCCGATTTGTTTAGTTCATTATGATGATTTTTGGGCAGTAATGACCACATCTACGGCTTGTTGTTTTCTTTGGGAATTTATCGTCTCGAGAATAGATTTTTGTTAATTTTGGTCGCCCCGAAGAAGTTAGTTAGAAATTACTCGCCAGCGCAAATGTTCTTATTACAAAAAAGTAAAGACTATACATAGATAATTTAGCAAAAATAAAATGCTGTAAAAAGATACAATTTAAGTTAGATATAGAGGTTTGAAAATTCACGCGTAATTTGAGGTGAAGAATTATTTTTGAGCCATCAATTACTAAAATGCATGTTATACTACTAGTTTATTGAGAATATTCTATTATTTTCGCATAAATGATAAAATAATAGTACACAATAAAAAATCTAATCACTTTGCATTGCTCAAACAATCACAACAATAATTAGCGAACGATGCAAGTCGGCGCATGTGCCAAACTGGTGAAGTCAGTTTGCGTTAAGGGGTTATATACAGTTAGAATTTTCAAAAAATCGATTTTTTTATTATTTTATTTTCTTAATGTACATATATTTAAGAATACACACAGAAAATTTCATATCGTTCCAGTGAATATTGTCAAAGTTACAAGCATATTTGAAAAGGCGTTTCAGAGTTTTTTTATCCCATGTAAAATGCATTCCAAACTTTAAACGCGTTTTTCTCAAAATGGTGTTTTCAAAGTCGGTGACCAACATTACTCAAAAACGGCTAAACCGATTAGTCTCAAATTTTAACAGGACCTTCTTAAATATATTTTTAGTAATTAATCGAATTTTTTCTCTCCGATAAATATTTTTTTATAAACAATTTAAGGCCGAAATTGAATCGATTTTTTTAAAAACCGCCATTTTGCCAAAAAAATATTTTGCTTATTCCTTCGATTAATTACTAGATTTAACATTATTTTAACGAAATCTGTTTGGTTTTAATTTCAGATGATTCAGTTTTAAGATATAGTGGTCACCGCAAAACGTCAGAGCTCCTGGAGATCACAGCTCTTTTTTCAAATAAATATTTTTACTAGTACTAAGTCTTAAAATACAGTTAAAAGATACCATAATATGTGTATAAATTTTTGGATCAATAAATTTAAAAGTTTTCTCAGAAAAAATTCTAGAAAATTCACTTTTTTTCGGCCGTCTAACTGTATATAACCCCTTAACGCACGCACGGTGGTATTTTAAACTACCACCTACATATTTCATCGATAAAAAAACACTAGTTAACTTTACATTGAGTGGTTGACATATGAGTAGCTTGGGATCAAAAATGATCACATCCACTTTTTCCCTTTATACACTTTTCGTATAAAAACTTATCGCCATCACAAATTATTCAAGTAACTGTTTAAATTGATGTAAAAAGAAAACTAAAAATCAGAGACAAACAACATTAAAGTTCACTGACTGAACTGTCATGGCCGACAAATGCAAACACGCTATTGGCCGATTTAGGGTTTGGGCATTTATGAAACAAAAACACTGCAGGATTTGGGCAGTTTTGATTCTATAGTCATATTTTGATATTGAATTGCATGGAAGCTGTGAGGACTTCAGTGAGTTTTAAGATGAAATTATGAGCTTTTGAATACGTACGTCCCATATTACATCGCTATCTCGTTTTAAAATACACTATATTAAACTGGATTTGAGCATGTTTGATCCCAAGCTCCTCATATATACTAAAGGATTTTATTACGATCCGTATTATTATATAAAACCCGTTTTTAATTCGAAATCATAATAAATATTTACCTTAATGTGGGTGGTATTTACATGTACCTCTTTGTACTAAGTGTCCAATAAAGGGTTAAGTACCTGGCAAATAAATCAATAATGCTATTTCTATACTAATTTATATACTGGCATTAAAAATATCGTAAGCTCTGATTAAGCCATGTAAATGCAGTATAATTGTACTTGAGTCTTGGAAATTTTTTGTGGGTGATTAACACTAAAATACTACAATAATCAACCAAAATTTACTTTGCACAGTTTGACACACATATGAATTTCTTGATAACTTTAAACAGAATTGTCATGGAAATAAATAAACTTATCACTAGACAATATTGAAATAAGTACATATTTCAAAACTGTGAGCTGCACGTCGTACGTCACTGTTGTAATGTTGCGTGTCAAAATACTTATCTCCCTAGCCCCCCCTGCATTGGTCTGCCTATGGAGAACTCGACTAAGATAAATATTGTTAATTTTTAAAGATATATATATATATATATATAAGTATCTAAGAGATAAGAATTTGACCTCCGTCATCAAAAAGGAGTATTTTTTGTTGTTTTTGCTATTAATTAACGACTGCAGAGGTTGAGAAGTTATTGAAAAATAAAAAAAGATTGATTTAATTTAATATTAAAATGCACTTCCATCGAATGTGACGTTTCTATTACCAATATATGAAGTTTCGCTAGGTAATAATCAACTGCAATAGATGATGTTAAATTGGAATCAATAAATTACTAATCAGACGAACAACATTGCGAAGCTAACAATCAACCGTAAATTGAGTGACATTGAGCGCAAAGAAACACAAAACTGATGTTTAAGCCTTGAAACATTCGCGGTAAAAGATCACCGTTATGAGTCTTGTGGATGTCGAATAAGTTTAAATAAATGGTAAAAAAATGGAGTATTTTCTCGACTATTGATTGTTTTTTATTCCTATTTCGGCTTTTCTATTTTCAGGATGCGTCTCATATGATTGTCATGGTGTCTTAACAAAAGCTGTCATATATGCAGCAGTGATGATATTCGGAAATGCAACATAGCACCTTATCAGTTTCCCACTGGGATAAGCGCCTAAACACTTATGTTATTAGATGATTTCAACCTTTTTAAGGCCGCACCGGTGATAATTGGAAAATATTTCGCAGACCGGCGTCGACAACATACACATATCTACAGTCAGTTCTCGATTTACGACGATTCGGACTTACGAATATGATATAAATAAGAAAAAAAACAATCTCCAGTCTCTGTCAAATATTTGGCTGCGGGTGACCCATATAATGTGAAAATTTTACGTATGTAATATTTTCGAATTTCAGGCCTACGTCGAAGGTGGTGGAACGGAACCCGTTGCAACTCGAGAACTGACTACATATTTGTTTCGGATAATAAATCAAAAAAGGAATAATTTAAGCGTCAATTCAATGTTTCATAGAATTATATGAACTAAAGCTATTAAAATTACAACTTTTGGTGAGTGCGAAATCTGTTGCTGTTTTATGTTATCAAAATTTCCGAAACATGAAAGTTTTGCGGACCGCCGGTTGAAGAACACTGATTCAGAATCGAAAGACATTGAAAAGGAGTGAATCTTTCAATCCAGGAAAAGTGGCAATGGTGATGATATAAGGAGTTTTAGATGAAATTAAAATATTCATGGAAATTATTTGAAAATCAAAATTGCTTGTTAGGAAGTTTTTTTTTTTATATAAATTTGAAAATTTTAACACTATCGAACTGCGCGGTACGAAAAGCCATGGATGTATTGTTTATAATATAATAAATATATATTATCTTGCTTACGAATGCCCACATTTATTATTTTGATTTACATTTTATATTATCTAGGCTTACCTTGAACGAATGTTAATTTGGATACAAAACATATACAACCAAAATAAAACACTTGTTTCCACATCTTTTGAACCAAAACTTAAACAGTTTTTAAAACACAGCTGATCTAGTAATATTATCTGACTTTCAATTGTATTGGTTTTTCACAATGGCATGAGCGTCAGTGGTTATTTATTTTCGTTCAGAATATCTAAATAGTCAACACTCAGCCACTCTTCACGGTGAACTATACAAATTTTCGTCGAGATGTTTTCTGACGGATCGAAATTGATTAAATTGTGAATAAGTGCGAACCTACACATAACAGTGACACACAGTTTAAAAATAAAGATTCAAGGCAATTTCAATACATGCAGTCACGGATTCTATAAAAGATATCACTTTTAAAAATACCTTATTCTTATTTATTTTAACTATTTATTTCCAGAGCCACATTTTCGTGGACCGGGCAAAACGGTATGGGCAAGTGGTATAAGCTGGGCTGTGGAGTCGGAGTCGTGGTTTTTTTGTCTGGAGTCGGAGTCATCGCGGTGGTTTGGCCGGAGGCGTACTCGTACTAAGTTTGAACTTATTATTTTTGTATATAATACATATGTAAAATTTGGCTATTGGCCGGATTGGTTGGTTGATATATAATTGAATACACATAAATAGGAAAGGTAGGAAAAAAACGTGACAAATTAACCTTTTTTAGTCGGAGTCGTGTTTTTGGTCAATGTTGGTGCGGAGTCGTGATTTTGATAAATGCTGGAGTCGGAATCGTAGTTTTTTAACAACTCCACAGTCCTGGATATAAGGATAAAATTTTATGATTTAGGATTTCGATTGGAAATGCATTCAATCTCAAATTTGAATCGTTTGAATTTTGTATTATTTCCGCCTTGCGCCCGAGGAAGTAACTCGACGGTTTTTTTTACATTCATTTTGAAAATACTTAATAGATATATTATGATTAGGCAGTGTGATTCATCCCTCTTATGTTTCGGAATGGTCATTAACAGTTACAGACGATTTTATTTATTTTGCATAATTTTACACGAAAATCAATTGCAATCAATTGTTTTAAGATGTGCCCTCTGACCCCGCCACTGAAGCTTGTTTCAGATAACTGTCGATATATTATTAGGTCAAATATTAAAATTCCCCATAATATTTATAAAAAATAAGTAGACTATCCAATTATTTTGATGTATCGTAATCAGTGGCATAACTAGAAAATAAATTCCACCTACGAAAGATATCATGGACCAAGGAATTATTAAACGCACAGTCATGCAATATCTTTCTTCCTTCGTCGTCGCCTATAATTTGCAAATTCTGCAATCACATCAATACTTTTTCTAAGCTTCTTCATGTTCAATTCACCAAGTCTAGATCAGTGGTTCTCACATAAAATTGTCCTGTGGCCGCATCGTTAACATCAGCGGTCTTACGGAAAGGTTTGGTGGCCGCACCAAATTTTTGTGTTGACGCTATTGTGATTAAGTTTTGTTAAATAAACCTACACATGTTTGACAATTTACTATTGGTATTAATTGCATACAAACTGTTATATTTTCAGAGCCTGTGTTGGCAATTTAACTGGTAAAACCATTTTTTTTTTAAATATGAATATTTACTATGAAGCTGTTGGTGGCCGCACATGAGAACCACTGGTCTATAATGACGTTCACTGGCGTGCCCCAAAAAAATATTCCGTTTTTCGAAAAGAAGCAAATTGACTGCAACAATTGTGCGATTTTGTGGTGAAACCACGAGTTTCAATTTTGGCGGACAGCAAACGAGAGGCGTCAATAATGTGTAAAGATCTCATAACCAAAGAAATGTTGATTATTCGATTTTTACCAAGACCGAATTGATTGGGAATATTTTTCGAAATAAAGTCAGGGCTAGGTGGATTAATTGAGTTATTGAGAGGTGAAGTGAGCTAAGTCTAAAAATGGTGAAACTTTAAAGTTATTTTGGGAACTATCTACATATATATAAAATTTTTTAACTTACTACATAAGTGAAAAAGAATTTCCAGAAAACAATAATTGAAATAGTGTTATAAACTGGGTGAGATTAGTTTACCGCTAACATATCATTCGAGCCCTTGATAAGTGAAGTGATGAAGCAAAATGACTAACTATAACTTTTGGATTAGCTCAGAGAAAAGTTTTATTTGATGAAAAAAGCACTATTTAAGTGTGTTTTAATAATCTCACTTCACTTGTAGGATACTTTAAGATCTGAAGAATTTGATACTGCATCTAACTTTTGCCATTTGGCTTCACTTCTCAGGGGCTCAACTGTTCAATTCGTTTGATATCAGATGTGGCTGTCATAGGGGATAGCAATGGGAAAATAAAAACAAATATTGGTCACCTTGTATGCCAAATATACACAGTTGGAAAATATATATTAAAATTAATAATATCTATGAATACAGTACTGGCTATGATAACACAATCAATAATATGCCATAAGATAAATAAAACATTTTTGAACAATTCAAATGACATTTTTTCAAGTACGAGCAAATATTGAAATCTTGGACCCACCAAGCAGTCAATACCGTCTTTTTTGCTTGATGTGTACAAAGATTTAAATGCCAGTATGGATACATTCATAAATTTATTTTTCAATTGCTATAGCATTGTGCTAAAAGGTATGTCTGTGATGTCTGAATTCTGTCCCACCCATCCGAGTCTCAGCACAGTGCAGAGCAAAAGCCATTAGCTCACAACTAGTAAGTGTTTGCGATACTGGTATTACCAACAATTCAAATAATAATTAAACTATGGGTTTGTAGAGTACAGGTGGGCTGATAATGCTTTTTGTTAGTTATGCAGAAAAAATCAATAACAATGAATATTTGATGTAAAAAAAGAACAAAATATATTTACTTCAAATAAAAACTAAAATTAACAAGCACTGTGTGAAAAGTCTGACATAGAAGACAAAGTAGAAAGAAAATTCTTCGGTTAGAAATAAAATCTCTATGGCAAAACAGGTGGGTAAGTTCTTATACTACGCAGGAAAGACGAGGCTAGTTACAACACTTATATTTTTAAAGATATTAAATAAAATAACTAATTGTCACGAATCACTGGCTTTTCTTCCCTAGTGTTCTTTTGTCAAATGCAGGCAAAGTTTGAATACAAATAATTGATTCAAATTGAGTCATTTGTTTTAGCATTGCTATGACTACCGGTTAGATTCTAATTAATCAAATTGAATTCCATATGCAAATGAACAAAGCAGAGAAGGTAATCAAGTGACTCATTTCCCGTGTCTTATACACTCAATAAATGACCAATAAGAGAATTTTGGTAAGATGTTTTTTGGTAAATAACCAATTCTAGCCAGTGATCAATGAATTTTAAATCTTTTCACATTGCTATGAGAAAATTGTTTTTGAAAGAATATTGATGGCAAAAAGGATTTTTATTACAATCAGCAATAAAGCTGTGATTTCATATTAATGGCAATCATGAATTTTCGATTAAAACAATACATAGTTCTCATCAGTCTTATCATATATATGACAGCAGTATTAATGTGTCTACAAATGAATTAAGCCAGATTTGAGGAATCTACAGCTTTTCAAGTCTTTTTATTTATCATTTGATTGTTTTCATTCATATTCAAATTATTATAAAATAAAAATGGCTAAACTAGTAATTTGAGTAATTCAGATTCTTGAATAAGGCATTCTCACATGTAAAGATTCCTCAATCTATATTAAACCAATAAGCATAGTATGAAAATTCTGAAACCTCATCTGATACTGCGACAATACTAAATTAACTGATGCGACTGCCGTAATCTTCCCTGCAGGAAGTAAAGTAAATTATTCATTCGGGAGTGTGTGAACCTGTAGATATATTAACATTATTATGTTTTTTGTAATGGTTGTTTCTTAAATGTTTTGTTAAGTCCGATATACGGTAATAACCTTTTGAACAATATTGACAAACGTGGGGCGTGTGATTGCTGTGATACTTCATCACGTGATACTCTAATTTACATTTCATAGAAAATGCTTTGTTACAGTTGACCTCCGCGCAAGCAAACTTTGTAGCATTTTGATGTCTATTCATGTGACCGGTTAGACTTCGCTGCTGTGTGAATCTTTTGCTACACAATTGACACTGAAAAGGCGTTTCTCCAGTGTGAACTCGCATATGTTCCGCTAAATGAGGATACTTTCTCTTGCAGATATCGCAGTATCCCGACGACTCCGAGTGTTTAGATTTTATGTGAGCTTTCAAGTTGGGTTTCATGGCGAAGCCGGCACCGCAATCGTGGCAAATGAAAGGTTTCTCAGAAGTGTGCAAGAAGAGTATATGTTTTTTTAGCGCGAATCTTGATTTAAGAGCTTTGTTGCAGACTAAACATTTGAAATTTTTTTCATCCGAATGTACCGTCAGATGTCTTTTTAAAGTGGTGTGCGCTATGAACTTTTTACCGCATATTTCACACGAATAAGGTCGTTCGCCCGTGTGAAGCATCTTGTGTTGGGTTAACGTTCCGCTTTGGGCGAATCTCTGCAAACAAAATGAACATTCGTACGGCTTCTCCTTTGTGTGAATTCGCATATGAATGTGCATATCGCTCTTTTTAATAAATTGTTTACCGCATGCGTCACACGTGAACGATCTTTCAATGGGACAGGTGTCTTGTAAATGTCGCCGCTTCATATGTTCTTTTAGAGTGCCTCCTTGAGAGAAACATTTATCACAGTAAGGACATTTAAACGGTCGTTCGCCGGTGTGTTTTCTATTATGAACTATCAGAGCAGATTTACTTCTAACAATCAATCCGCATATTTTGCATAAGTGCATATCCGATTCGGAAGACTGTGGTTTTTTCTTAGGTTTAATACTGATGTAATTAATTGTCAACTTCTTTGATTTTTTCTTTTTCTTAACCGGTTTATTATATTCGAATTCCGTACTATCCAAGAAGTCATCGTCCGAGTTTAGTTCGGGCTCCTCTTTCTTAATAGTCACAGCAATATCCAGGGGGAGATTTTCCTCTTTGACTGAGTTAGAGTTCAATTCGTCGAATGGAATTTTAAGGTCGACGCACAGCTGTAGCTGTTCGTTCGTGACGCGACATTTGGATATGAACGAAACGACAGTCATGAGTTCCGACGAGCAGACGTCGCAGATAACATTGGGCAATTGTTCGTTCGGCTCTACGCTTAATCCTGTGTATTCTTTGATCAGGACGCTATAGTTAACTTTATTTTTCGAATCGAACAGAGGCACGTTATCGTTTTTTTCCACCAAACAAATACGGCATGTAGAATTGTGATAATCCATCATGGTTCATAAATAATTTGAACGGGTATCAATATCATAAAAGTTATTTTGACATAACTACATCCACAACATAGAGAATAATTAATAATACATCACTTGTCATATTCAGCCTCAGCAAAGACAATAATTATTAATATTTTCGATGGTTCCGGCGGTAACTTTGTGGAAGTTCATTTTAATATAAAATTTAAAATAACTTTGATTATTCCACGTATTGTGTAACTAACTGTGACACGTGTTTCGCCTCTTTCAGAGCATCTTCAGACTTACTATCGCAAAGTTTGCTTAAGTAATTACTTAAGCAAATTTTGCGATAGTAAGTCTGAAGATGCCTCTGAAAGAGGCGAAACACGTGTCACAGTTAGTTACACAATACGTGGAATAATCAAAGTTATTTTAAATTTTATACAATAATTATTGTTGTTTATAATAAAATGTATGAAATTGTCTATCAAAAAGTTCGTTCGTTCATATTTGAAAACAAAGGCTTTGCCTTAGCTTAGATGCCTGAAAATTAGGAAAGGATATTTTTTCGCTATTTATTGATACTTACTATTTAAATTTCGAAGAGAAGAAGAAGTAGTACAACCCACAGTGTCAGAATAAGCCATAGACAAAACTACTACTAAAAGTGAATAGTTTATGTTTACTTGCAAAAGATAAGATAAGCAAACATTTTAAATACTATAGTTGACTATAGTTTTCCAAACATTAATACCTGTCAAATACAGCAACTGTTTGTACATACAATGTCCTGTGGAACTGACAGTGCGACTAATTCCGAATGTAGAGTTTGCTTATCCTTTCATTCAACCATGTTTTCTTTATTCGATGACAATAAATATTCACTGAAAATGACAGAGTGCACAAACATCAAAATAATTATCGGTGATGGACTCCCAAATTGTATTTGTGAAAAATGTCTGAAAATTTTGCCGGTCGCTCATAACTTTGTTATGAAATGTCGGGAGTCGGACCATAAACTCAAACAGTATTGCGATGAAGGACTAATACAGAAAAGTGTGTTGTATATCCCTGAAATTGATATAAAGCATGAACCTGAAGTATCCTCTTACTTAGAATTAAATATAAATACTATGTCGTCTGATACAAAAGAAATAAAGACTACTGTTATAGATGGGGACGATTGCCCGAGCCCGACTTCCATCAAGGATGAGAATGATGATAATTACAGTGATAACACAATGTGCAATAATGTTAAAGATAAATCGTCTAAGAATAAAAAGAATATAAGTTGCAAAAAAAAAACGAAAAAACAAAATTCCCAGCCTTACAAACCGTTGCAGTGTTCCGTGTGCGGATTAACAGTTTACTCTCAATCAGCCATGATCATTCACAACAGAACACACACAGGGGATCGACCATACAGTTGCAACGAATGTGGAAAAACATTTGCACTGAAAGGTACCCTGACAGCCCACATAGTGAGATTTCACACTTCAGTTGGTAGGATGTTCGTTTGCGAGGCTTGCGGAAAACAGTTTTACCGTAAAAAAGACCTCACTGTCCACATGAGACTGCACACCGGAGAGACACCATACGCCTGCAGATTTTGCCCTAAAAGTTTCTCACAGCATGCAACTCTCACGAGACACATTCGGACTCATACTGGAGAAAAACCTTATCCATGTAAAATTTGCGGTAGAAAATTTGCTGGAAAATCGATGCTGAAAAATCACAACCTAGTTCACACGAAAGAGAAACGGTTCATGTGTAATCTGTGCGGCAGAGCCCTAAAATCAAAAGACACACTAGCGAAACATCAATTCGTTCACTCCGGCACCAAAAGCAACGTCTGTGACCAGTGTGGTATGGCTTTCGTTACTAAAGGAAACTTAAAGCTGCATGTGGGTAATGTGCATTCATCTAAATCCGGGCAGTGCTCGGTCTGCCATAAGCAGTGCTCGAATCTCGAAGACCACATGAGAAACCACACAGGAGAGAAGCCCTTTGAATGTCAGAAATGTGGAAAACGTTTTTCTCATAAGCACGGTTTATCAATGCACATAAGCAATCATGAAAATGCAGAAAAATACCACTGTTCCATAGACAATTGCAAAAAAACATTCCGCATTAAAAGCATGCTTGATTTTCACGTATTAAAATACCATAAAAATCACACCCCACACGTTTGCAACGAATGTGGCAGGGGATTTTTCAGGCAAAGTGATCTCACTAGGCATCAAACATTAAATCACAGTGATAAAAAAAAAAGTATTACCACCACTAATGAATAATAAAAGGAAAATACCTAATCATTGTTTCATTGAGCCGCATGTTTGCAATCAAAGCCATTTTGTAGTGATTGTAACGGTTTTTGCAGGAAAATCCATTAATCTGCATAGGGCGGAACAACGCACAACAACTAATAGGTTATGATTTGATATTGTTAAAATAAATTATTACCCTGTTAAAGATTATCCACATAGAAATATACAGATATTGAAGGCAGTTTTCTAGCCACAGTTACAGAGGAAGTTTTAACATTTTTTTATTCAATATCCACCTAGCATAATTATACAAATATCTAGCCACATTTAGATGTGACCCATACCTAATAGAAAACAATGTACATAAATGCTGAAGAATTATGCAAAAATTTTAGAGTACTTCCCACATGTAATTAATAATGCAGGTAAGCAGAAAACGGATTTTGTACCAAAAAAGACAAGGAAAGTAAGAGGATATTGAGTTTTAGAGTGTAAAAATAAATATACCAGAAACTTAGTTATTTTGTTTATTATACAATACTGATCTTCACATTTTTAGGTTTCAAATACATTTGTTGAAAATATCAAATAAATACATTAATATTCACTTATATCCATCTCTAACTGGCATGTTGAGAGATTTCATATGAAATATTTTAACTGTCCAATAAGCTACAATGAAAACACATTACACATAGGTTAAATTTAGTTTCTTGACTAGTTTGACAATAGTTCCTTTATATAGAAAAGAAAACGGGGAGAGGCTTACAAATATAAAAGAATCTAAATAACAATACCATCTCTAATATTGTACAACAATGGGGCAGTTACATCTTATATTACCTCAAATAACTTTAAAACTTAACAACCATTATTTTATAAAAATAAACGCCTATTATTTTTACTATTTTCCGCAATTTAATCAAATGATAAGGACTGATTTCACTAGTTGAGATTATTTTCAATTGATTTCACATTTTTGTGAATCATTTAAGTAAATTTATTTATTGAATTCTGTTTGAAGGGAAGTGGGGCGTAGCAAGTGCGATTAGCTATCTGCTATCTCTCTATACCAGGCTGGGGCAAAGTGCGGCCCGCCGAGTGATTACTGTGGCCCGCCATCGTATTTCTAAGTAAGAATATGTTTTTAATAAAAAAATATTGAAAATCGAATGAAATTTGAAGAATTTGTTGTTTCGTTAATATATCATCTCAGATCTTGTTGAAAATAAGAAAGAATTTAAAATTGAGAAGATAAACTTATCTCGACGAACCGTAGTAAGAAGAATTGAAGTTATTGATAAAAAATTAAATGAGCAATCACAATCAAAAGTATACCACAGTTATTAATTTTCACGGTGTACATCTAAATTTTAAATTAAAAGGAGCTTCTTTCCATGGAATCTCTTGAGTGAGTATACAGATATTCGTTTTCACAGTCAAATTCGATGGCTTTGCTTGGGAAAATTGTTTCGAAGAATTTGGGATATAAAGGATATCATTATTATGTTTTTGGAAATGAAGAATATTACGGACTTTCCCGATACTGATAATGACTGGATTTGTGATTTTGCATTTACTCTGGACATCGTGACACACTTAAAAACTTTTAACTCCGTGTTGCAAGGAAAAAAATAAGCGCCCATGATATGGTAAAAAGTTTGAATGGACTTCAATTAAAACTCATGTTATTTCTTCAACAAATATCGAATAACAGTTGCTTCTAGCAATAACTTCCAAATAAGAAATTGATGAATATACAAGAATATAAATTTGAAGAATATGGTAAAATTATGAACGCTCTGAATGACGATTTTTCACAAAGATTTGATGACTTCCGAAAAATTGAGACAAGTTTGACGCTAGTACGCGATCCATTTTCAATAGATATTGTTTGATACTGTATCGAAAGAGCTACAACTCGAGATTATTTATCTGCAATGTAACACTGATTTAAGAGAATTGAACCGTCGCGAAGAAATCTGCAAATTTTCAATGCTCCTAATCAGACAAATTCAACCAAATTAAAGATTTTGCACGAAAAATTTGAACAGACATTCTGTTTCTATCTTCTTCTATGACCATTGACAATCAGTTTTAAAAATATCAACTACAAAATTAACACCTGAATTTAAAAAAATGTTGAAAATTTTCAAACATTGAAATAGGTTCATTCTTCTCATAATTTTTCTTCGTAATAATAAATAGAGTAGGTACACCCAGTCCTTTTTTAACACCATTTTTTTGTACGGTACAGTTACTTTTTTAACGATTTAGCTACGAGTAGCTACAGAAAAAATAGTGCGCAAACTCATGCGATGTAATTGGTAACCCTGCTCTGAAACTTATTTAAACATAATGCATTTATAAAATTCGTTGAATAGCACGTTTCCCGGTCTTCAATTTTATCACAGAGAATTCTATTTCATATAAAAGCACTTCAGATGTCTAAATATTTTAAATGCACAAGAGTAAATATGAACTGAAGGTAGAAATATAATTTTTGAATGAAAATGAACATGTTTTTCGTATATAAATTAAAAATTTTATGCAAGATACATTTTTTTCGTCGAATTTGAAAAACAAATTTTGGTTTTTTCTTATATTTTGGATACTTTTTTGCACGATTTTTTTTGTGCGCCACTTTTTGAAACCAATGTTTCGCATAAAAAAACGATCGGGTGTATATCTAAAAATAGTATTTTACTTGCGGCCCGCGGCTCATTTTGAATTCTTGGTATTGGCCCGCCATCCGAAAAGTTTGCCCCCCCCTGCTCTATACCCTACTCTCTTGTATTTATAAAGAACTTCTGTTGAATTTAACTCTTTTAAGATTCCATATGCTTTAAATTGGGAGTGGGTAAAAAAATATATATATAGTAATATTTAAAAAAATTCTAAAACAACAGGGCAGGAGTACTTATTTAAATGAAGGCATAATTATATTAAATATCCTAAAATTTACTGTACATGTGTTTTCATTTTACTTTATAATCAATTTTTGAGCAATGAATAAAAATAGTTTGCAAAATAATTATTATAAATCACTTTAATAACTTACTACCAATGTTAAACAATCAATATGGACAATAATATTTCAATCTTAAATACATATCACACTTGACACAGGTTTCTGTACCAAAATATAAAGATATAATCACCACTCAGACCCAATCTCGTATCAGCAAAATAAAGTTTTACCAGGAGGTAAAGATTTTTTTCATTTCACATCATTCATGGAAAACAAACACAAGGTAAAGTCATTCAAGTGTCATTTGAATGAAACTTGCAACCGATTTGGTTTCTGATTATTTATCTACATTCTCATTTTCAGTCTTCATTTAAAACTAAGGACAAATCAGGTAATTTTCAATAATTCCTGAGATAGACTAGATTGATTCAGTTCTGTTTTTGAAGGAAGATTGTCTATTGAATCCTGAAATTAAATAAAATTAATATTAAACAATGAAAATTTACCAAATAAATTTATAATTAAATATTTCTAGTCCCTTTATATTTTAATAACAACAAGTATTTGATAAATCAAACCAAACTCAATGAGCCAGTATGAAAATTTTGTTTATATTACGGCGATATAAATGGCATGCTATTCTCCGGGGATTCCTCAAACCTGTCAACGGATCCAGTTGAATTCAAGACTTGCTCTTCTCAGAGGGTAGGGATAGAAGGAAGTTATTAGAAAAAGAGAAATATCTTTTTTATCCCATTCTGGATTCATACCCTGGGTGCACAACTCAGGTATGGCTAATGGGTTACTTCAAAAGTGAAAAAATCACAATGCAAGTTATGGCCTTACATGAGTCCTGTCAATAGAATGCTGAGCAGAAGATTGAGAAGGTATTTTTGTAGTGATTCTTACAGTGCCAGTCGATGGAGATTCTTTTGATATTGTGCTAATTGATTTTCCCTCTAGCCTTGCCTGGTGAGCTTCATTTATTTGTTGCATGTGCATCTGCAATCAACAATAAGAAATTATTTGCAGTATTTCAAATTTGATATTTGAAATACTGTTATTGGAAAAAATTTGATATTTGAGGGTTATAATAATTAATTGGCTTGTCAAGTCATGATATAAATGCAGACCTAAACTTATTGTGTTAATTGCATGATTTTTTCTGTTACCTGATTGGCATTAGTGATAATTTTATGTTGTTTCCTCATATGCTTGTTGAGCGACTGTGTATGGCCGTATGTCTGTCCACACATTTTACACTTATATGGCTTTTCTCCGGTATGGCGTCTCATGTGGATGACAAGAACATTTGTGGCAGAGAACTGTTTACCTGAAAAAATCACCATAAAACAGTAAAAAGAGTAGTTTTACTTGAAGTATGGGAATCCAATGGATGAAAACGAGTACTCGTAATTCATTTTGGTATCTTAATCTTTCTCATTATATCCCATTCTTAGGAACAGGTGAGTGTAGGAGGAAATTTTAAGAGAACACAGACATCCATGTCTCTGAACAGGAATCAATAATTCAATTGAAAAATGAAACTGTCAGGACTGGGATTGAGCCTGTGAGCTCCCCAACGGAACCCAACAACATTGACACTAGCTAAATCTAGAGGAATAAGTCCCAGCATAACTGAAAGACTTTTCAGTGTACAAGTTTGATAAACTTTCGATATGACAGCTTCTCTAAATTTAAAAAACTGCTGTCATAATCTTCACTTACCACAGAGTGGGCAAACATGAGGTTTTTCTCCCGTGTGTGTTCTCATATGAACAGCAAGCTTGTTGGCTGTGAATCTCTTCCCGCAAACAGAACATATATAGGGTTTTTCTCCAGTGTGGATTCTAGAATGAATAGATAAAATGTTTTTGGAGGTGAACTGCTTCCCACAAACACTGCAGATGTGCGGTTTTTCACCTGGAAACAGACATATTATTTAGATTTATTTTTAAAAATTAATTAAAATATGGGGTTATATTCATCATCCCCGGTCAACACGAAGGGCCACTTATTCAATGTGGATTCGTCTCAGATTGGCTGTGGTCACAAAATCTTTTTTCATGAGATTCAAATATTCATTTAATTTACATACAACACGACAGAATATTTTGGAAATCAATGTCAATTATGTGAATTTGTTTTCGTAGATTAACAATTATTTACACGCCCTTTTAATTTCTTGGGATTACCAAATAAACATAATATTTTGCATTTGATGGCCAGTTAGCAAAAGCAAAATTTTTTGCACTCTGAACATTGTGTTTTTTGGTGTCACTATGAAATCAGTTAAAAGTTACCTGTGTGACTCCTCTGATGAATATAGAGATTATTTTTGGCAGTAAATCTTTTGCCGCATAGCGTACAAACATGGGGCTTTTCTCCGGTGTGAACTCTCATGTGGGTCTTCAGCTCGTAGCTCGTGTAATAGGCGGAGCCGCATTGCTCGCAGCTGTAATTGCGCTCCTTTAAATGCCGCTTTTTGTGTATTGCCAGGTTATCTTTTTTACTAAAACTTTTCTCGCACAGGTCACACTGGAATGGCTTTTCACCAGTGTGCGTCATTACGTGAACCTAAAACAAATCAAAATAATTCATGGAATCATATTGAATGATTCAGTCAGTGCATTGCATTTTTGTAGCTAACCAATATCAGTGTAGAATAGAAAAACAATTGACAATCATACTTCTTAAGAATAGACAAGTATGTTTGACCTTTCTGATATAATGGATCAGATGGATCTGGGTTTAACCCTTACACGAAAAATAATCGTACCTTTAAATTATCTCTATACTTGAACTGTTTGCCACATTGATCGCAAGTATGATCCCGAGTTTTACTATGAACCTTTATATGATTCTTCAGTGTTTTCTTATCGGGGAATGACTTTTTGCAAATAGAGCATATGAATTCTGTTTTTAAAACCTTCATTAAATCTCCATCAATATCACAATCGTATTCTATGCTACTCAAAATTTTGGGTTTTCGACCTCTCTTTTTTGCAATTTTAGCAACTCTTTCAGAATCACTACGTTTCATTTTTTTCTGCTTGCTTTTTCTTGGCAAAATAGAATTTTCATATTCAGCGACATTTTGATTATAATTATTTTTTAAAGGATTATCCAGATCGATTCTTTTTGATATATGATTATGGTTAGTCGAGTTGTCGGCAGCGTTCTCTTCCGGATCATATTCTACTTTGAAATCGTCTAAAAACTCGTTCTTGAAATCTAGAGCGTTGTCGAAGAAATCGCAACTGTTTTCTATGTTTGTTTCTTCTTTTATATTCAAATCTTGCGCGGAGGCAGTGTCTAAACAATCAGAATTGGGGATGATGTGCAAGTCGTTTTTTTCTTGAATCTGCTGTACGATAGCTCTGATTTTTTTATCTGAAATTTCACACTTTTCTCTAAAATTTAGCGCAGAGTAAAAATCTTGTAAGCAAAAATTGCACATGTGCGTAGGCCCTCCGTCGTCTTCGGCGACAGTCACTTTGGCGAAACACATAATTTTGTCACATAAAGTTACTGAATCTCGACTTTCAAATAATGAAGTCATATCAGGTTGTTTATTTAAACAAATCCTGCACTTCGACTTTATTTCGATATCCATTTTGGAGGATAGATATTTTTTATTCGGCGCATAACATACAAAAATAATGCATTTTAGATAGAATTTGACAGCTATTGTCAGCCATAGACAAATATTCTAAAAAGTTACCACAACACATAATATATTTTACGTTAGATGAAAAAAACGATGGGTCAGCGGTAACTTTATGGAAGGTAATTTAAAAATTATAAAATATATTATAATAAATGATTATTCGAGCAGACTTTTGAAATTTGCATGTATGTCATCTTCGTCGACAAACTGGGGACGATTTTTACCATGTCGTCGCTGTAATTGTTTCGAAAAAAAACTAAAACATACTGGATTTAAAAAAAAACATTTGCGTGTTTTATTGCGTACTAAAACACAGGTCTAGCATTGAATGTGTTAGTTCATTTAATCTATTACCAGCTAGAAGAATTCCTCACTTTTTCCCTGTACGGTACGACTTTTTCAAAAATTAAAAAAGGACAATAGCTTTTAACTTTTTACGTTATTTAAGGGTTTAGTTGTCTTTGATCCCTTATGAAAGCAATTCCATATTAATTTCCATACCACATAGCCATATCTATGCACATAGCTTTTAGAGCGTATCTATGGAGCGTATTTACGAATCCTTGATAGGGGCTGACACACAGTTCATAATATTATGTAAATTTTAAGCCCTGATTGGCTATTATAAAATGAATTTTTCTTATGATTGTATGAATAATTTGTATTAATTCAATTGGTTTTAAACCTATATACATGCAAAAAAATTATCAAGAGTTTTGACAGCTCTGATGACCTATATTCACTTTTTGTTGAATATCTTTAAAGAAAACTATTAAAATGAAAATGTAATATTCATTTAATGATACATATTCATTACATATTCGATGTGATAATTTGAGAAATATTGTTTTTTGACGCCTTAAACGTATTGCCCACCAGTGGGTTCTTAGCTGTCAAGAGGTTTTACATATGCGACACCGATGTGTACAATTATAAATCAATGCAAATGCTTTCTTTTGTGATGTACAAAATGTACTCATTTATACCTATTGTCTTGAGTTAAATCAAAATAAAATGAGTGCATTTACATGTGGAATTATAACATTATTCACTAGATTTCGACTGAAGATTTAAATTCTGTACTTTTCCACGAGTTTTGCAGTTCCAAATTCATTCGTGCAATGAAATGATTGAAGATGTCATTGACAATATTAAATGTTGGTGTTATGTCAGATTTTTTTTTCTTTCATGTCCTTATATTTTGTATTTCATATTAATTGAATAGCAAAATCAGTATTTTTTAAATTGTAATTGGGATAATTGGATAAGATATAATAAAACAAATGTCATTTAATTTAAGTTATAATAACTACATGCTTATGAATAATTTACATGTTTAAATCATTAGAGTCTATATCACTATAACTAGGTAAATTCACTTTATGGAAAAAAAATAGTAAACCAAAACAATACTGAATTCTCATTTATAGGATACAAATTAGTTTATAAATGATATCAACTATATTGTTTCATTGTCAATCAAGTGTTAAATGATCTATATATCCAAAGATTTTTTTAAAGAAGAAATCATGAGATACAGTCAACATTACTTCACTAAAAAATATAATATAGGAATTGGCGTTTAATCACAGTAAATGGACTTACGTCGGTAGACAGGTATGCTGTTACTTATTAAATAATCATTGGATTTTAATTAAATCACTGAATAAATTTAATTTGAAAATTCACATCAACATAGAAGGTATTCAATTTGTCACCTTGTCAGTGAGACAGCTTACATAAATATATAATGGAATACATTTTGTTCTAAGCCCTGTATGTAAATGATGTATCAATCTGGTTTGAGAGATTTGGATTTGAAAATGGACACCATAAAGCAGAATATTAACGAGATTAATAGACACAACATTTATATAGAAAAATGTAATTCTAACATATTTGCATTGAAAAGAATGTGAGTGGCAGTTCTATTCAAGGTGACTCCTAAAATAAATTTCTATCTTTCTGTTCATCTACAACAGTTATTTATCATAAAAAAACATTGCCAATTACTAAAAAGAAAACATCAAATATTTACTCTACGTTTACATTTTTTAGTGTCTAGTTATTTTAAATGAGCTTTTGATAAATAATAATTTTAAATCACATGAAATCAGACCTCCTTGTTTTAAGTAAAATTATTCTCAATACAATAAAAACAATATGATCGTTACTCTTTTTACACTTCTACCCAATAAAAATAATGATTTTTATGGCCGTAACATCCTCAACACTTTACAGAAATCTAAAAACAAAGGTTTACAAATCAGAACACCTCATTTAGGACTCTGTTACCCTAAAAACTCGCAGAGCAACAGCAGTGGCTCTGACGGAGGCAAGAAATATCTGGAAGGAAGCCATAACGTCAAATAAAACAAAAAAAATAATTCATGTTATAAGAAATAAAATCCACTTTGTCAAAAAGTGCATCCTTCAACATAACCTAGGTGTGGTTGAGCAGCTGAGTTTGAAAATTAAAAATTAATTATGCATAATATCGAGGAGTAAAATACTTAAATAAAGTATGTTTTAAAAAATAAAAAATTTTAATTATTTTTGTTACTATAAAATATTCTTTTAGCATACATATTCTTTTAAAATTGACCATCGGGGCCAATGATGACCCCAAAGAAGACCAAACTTCATGTTGCTATTTAGGATACCCGCTGCCCTTCTGTATTAAAAACAAAGAATGATCTTCCGAGGAAATGGAGTGTAAAATGTTAATTAATGGCAATATTAATTATCAGCTGAGATTTTGCCGAACAGATATTATTTATCAAGGATGATTTGGGTTCATGAATGGGTTCACTAAAACTAGATAATAAACTAATACCTTAATAATCAACGGGCGGTGTAAAATTAAAGAATTTTCTGCTACCGTTTTCACAACAAAGATTGTTTGATAAACATAAAGCTCAGTTCACTGCTCAGTTTCAAATAAAAATTATACAAAGTATCGTAATTTACTCTTGATTAATTGAAACAGTCGAAACGAATAAAAAAATAATTTTGTTATTAAATAGAAAAATATGTTAAAAAGAAACTCTCAGGCAGGGGGTGAGCAACGAATGACTGATCACACTGCGCAATGCAACTAGGTGTATGTATATAAATATATGTGTCGACTAGGAGTGGAATTGAAGTGCTATCAACAACCTTAACAATGTAGAAGTCTTTTAATGAATGACTCAATTTAGTTGAGATGTCTTTCTAAATAGTGTCTTATATTTGGTTTCCTCAGGCGATCACCAACGGCTCGTCGTCGGCGAATCCTCGTATGCGTGGGGCGTCGTCTTCATCTTAAAATTCAAAATTATACAAAAATTAAAATCATAAATCTATTTTTGGCAAGCTCGACTCTAATGTAATCAATCGTGAGCCCATTGGTTCGCTATTTTTAGTTATCATTTTTTATTCATGAAAAAACTAAGCATGAATCATGATGAATCAATTCTGACAGTACCATACGCTCTCAGATGAAGAAAATTTAAATCTAGGCCCGAATCGGAAGGGAAAGCTTCTAGATAATTATTAGAAAAGAATAATTTATTTATTTATTTATTTAAGAAAAAGCAAATCATGGCATTACAGCTGATGCCAATGCGCCATGTATTTGACAAATATAAATACGTGTATTTATATATATACATACATGTAAATACATAATATTAATCATTAATTAATTAAAAACAAGATGAAAACATTGTAGTCATAAAAACAGAGAGAAAAAAAAATTATATTAGAAATTTTGAAAGATGTCAACCGAGGGAGTTCTGACAAAATCAACTTTTATTCATAAAATATAGTATTCGTCTGAACTCACTCACGTCAATATGAAATATGTCGACATCCGAAGCAATGCCGTTTAAAATTGTTAAAGCTCTTCCCAGAGGCATTCCCATTGGCAGACTGGTTCTACCCCTTGGAAGAACAAACAACTCATGCTCACGATTCCTCAAAAAATTATCAGGAACATTCAATTTAACATTCTCAAGAATGGTGGAATTCTCATTTTGGCCTCGGGTAAGCCGAAAGAAATATAATGCCAAGTACATTTCTCTTCGAGCATTCAAACTATTGAAAGTGAGCATCCCTAAGAGAAAGTCTGTTGGATAAAGCCATGGGTAGTACCCATATGTCCTCAAATAGAGAATTCTCAAAAATTTCTTCTGAACTCTCTCCACCATAAGAACACATTTCGCACCCCTCGGTGCCCAAACAATCGATCCACTCTCAAATGAATAATGAATGACAATTGATGAATCACTTAATTAAGATTTTTACACTACATAAAATATTGAGTATTCACTTTTAAAGTGTGACAGTACACTTATTCCTCGATTTACGGGGTACCCATTTTACGCGGTTAGGAAAAATCACATTTAAAAAAAAAATCAAACATATTTTGTAACATGTGTTACACAATTGTGAAATATATAGGATTAGCAAATAAAGAAATTAAAAATTCAACATTAAATGCTTGTTGGAGAGCAGTATGGCCAGAAGTAGTTGAACCTGATCATATAATTCCAGCAAGAGATGAAACATTTAACAACATTTTAACTATAACAAAAGCGTTGGGACAAGGGTTGGAGAATTTGGAATTCAGTGACATCGATGAATTGTTTCTTAATAGTGAAATAGACGAAGAAGAATTGATTTATATGGTGTCAACCAACGAAAAAGAAAATGTTGAAAGTTGGGATGATAGTGATAAAGACATTACTAATGAACCAAATAAATTTACGTCTAAAGACATTTCTGAAATTTTACAATTGGCCAATAACTTAGAAAATAAAGTTTTGGCTACTGATCCGGTTATTGAACCTGCTGTTAAATTTCAGCGAGACCTTAAAAGCCTGTGCGCGCAATACGATGAAATTTACAGACTTAAAAAAAAAAACACAACACAAAAATTAGTTACGGACTATTTAATAAGACGAGAAGAGCCTTTTTTGAAGATTTGTTTTTCTGGAACCTATCTTCCGTTTTTGTATGAGCTTGAAGTCTCGATTTACGCGTTTTCTCTAGGAACGTATCTACCGCATAAATCGAGGGATGAGTGTTCTTGCATTAAATACATTTAAAATAATAAGAAATTTTTTGTACTTATTCCACAGTAAATATATTTCGCTTCTTCCAGAATGACAAATAGCAAAAATAAAGTTTGTTTTTTCTATTTTTGCATAGCAACTATAAAAATATTCAATACACCTTATTTTCAATAACTAGACTCACAAAGGTAAGACCTTTGTGAGTCATGTTATTGAAAAAACAAAGTTAATATTTGTTTCATAGCTGACTAAATTATTGGCTGAATGATTTTGCATAAATTTGATATAAGTAAAGCAATTGCTAATTAGGATGAGCGCTTGTTTAACCTACTCACCAAGGATATCGGAATGGTTTCCGAGAGTAGCGGCTCCGGACCTAGAGTCATATCTTGGGTTTGCGAATCGAGCAAAGGATGTTGACAGCCGACGGTGTTTCAAGGCGAGGACGACGAGAGCTGCGCATGCCACCACAGATATTATAGCCAACGGTGTGCCGATAAATATTGACATGTGGGTCTCTTCTTCATACATTTCAGATTGTTCTAGAACAAAAAAATATTAAACTTTATTAAATGTGTGTTGCAACAAAACAAAAACAATCAAGCGACACAAAAAATGGTAAATCTGGGGAAAATTCTCATCTGTAAAATAAATCTGGTGGGATATAAGTTTTTTGTTGACAAAAAATGTGGATTAATTTAATATATACGTACCAACAGGTATATTAAGAGATCTAATCTCACTGAGCGGACTCATGTATCCAGTTTCTGTGACGAGCCGAACTGAAAAAGAATAATGGCCGCCGGGTTCCAGTCCGCTGATGGGAGCTGGAGCAGACGTCGCTTGTACTATTCTATCAGAGGACATCGTCTCATTTTTGTTCTCAGTCACTAATACTTCATAATGATATCTGGAAATAAAAACAAAAGGTTGAGGTTTACAGAATTATTAATATTGATTGCTGTAATAAAATCTAGCAAAGAATTAGAAGAGTTAAATAATAAAACTAGGGCCCAGGGAGAAAGAGACGAGTTGGACATCTGCAGATGTATATGGAAGATTGCGTGTTGATAGATGCCTGCAGGCTACTGAAAATTTTCAACTAGAAAAGGAGCCATGAAGTCTGGGCCGGATTGAGGAAGCCAATACCTTGAGCTGTAGTGCTATCAGTGAGGAAGTACAATAAGCTCTTCCAGCTCAGAAGATTTGCAGATCTCTTTTCTGCATGAATATTGGAGCAAAGAGTGACACGAATAAAAATAGTAATGTTCAAGTAGAAACAAATATGTATCATTATTTCCAATAAAAAATGTTCATAAATGCTGTTTTTCAGACAAAATAATCAATATATATAATTATAAATTGCTAGTGGGGTCCGGGTTCAATCGTTATTTGTTATATGTATTAATAATTATTACAGTCACAGTGCCAATTACGAAAACAAATTCAAAACAAATAACTAATTACTCTGTTGTGTTGTAAGTACATTCATTTGTTTTTTGTTGTGTAAATCATACGAAAAAACAATATTTAACAACAGCCAATCAGGGACGACAGCCAAAAATACACCGTAATAATATTAAATCGATTTATTACTATTCCCAAGATCACTTACTCGTGTTGATTTCCAGGTGTAAACGACGGCGGCAAGTCCATATTCTGCCAATATAGCATGAAGGTTCCATTGCCATCACGCCACAGCTGAAGTTGATGGGGCGGTGGTATTGGGGGTCCGGCAACAAGGGCTACGTTCGACATAGCATCCGGAATGTCGCGCTGGAAAACAATCAATATACACTTCAATATATGATTCAAATATATGATAGTCATTCTAAATGTTCATAAGTTTCAGAGATAATTATTCACTATCAAAGTTTTGAAGTAGAGTAAAAAGCTAACCCGGACAGCGATACTGTATCTTCCTCCGTATTCCATATTGACAAAGTTGTGTGTCAGGCTGGTATTGCTAGTTGGACTTAGACGAACTGTTGATGTTAGGTTTAGTGTCAGTTCAGTGACAGTTATCTGAAAATAAACAAATTAAAAATTATGAAATTCTAGAAATATCTATAATATTCAGCCTGTTTGGATTCAAACTTCTTACAAATCAAGTAATTATATGAAAGAAAGACACATATAATCTATAATAATTGTGCGTAACATTCTCTTTGTGCGTGCAGAGCTACAGAGAAATGACACTTTAACAGTGCAATCTGTATGAGAAAGGGAAAAGAAAAAATTAAATATGTTTTTACTAACTAAAACTTTTTTAAACTAATTGACAATACCCGTTTGTCTCCTTAAACTGTGTGGAACCTTCAAAGCGGGCATTCACTGTCATGGCTAGTTAATTTCTAGGGTGTGAACAGACTGAATTCTATTCTAGCTAAAGCAGTTGTCCACACACTGTACAATTGCTAATTGTGAGTATAAAAATTACAAAAGTGGTAAGTTTGACTAGCTAGGTCTCTAGGTTTTCAAGAGCCAAGGGCAAAAATCAAATACAGTAAAAGTCCGTTAATTCGAAATTCAAGGGACCGGATTTCCCAAAAAAAATCGAATTACGAATTACGGGATCAGTATGAAAAATTGAATTTTCTCGGCAATTCCGACGATTTGGAACATCGCGGGCATTTTTTTAATTTTTTATGGACCCAAAAAATTCAAATTACGCAATCACTAAAAAAAAGAAATTTTCGCGGCAATTGTCGACGGCTTTAAACATCGCGGCCATTTTTTCCATTTTTTATGGACAGGCATTTCATATGAATAAAAAACACTTAACATATTTGATTTTCAGTCACTTATATTTAAGGTAATCGCGCGTAAAATAGAATGACGTTTAGGTATATACTTAAAAAATGTGCCATTGTAGTGAAGTTAGGTACATACTAATATATAGATGTCTCGCTTGCACTAATGTTATATATCAGGGCTGTGGAGTCGGAGTCGGAGCTTTTTGGCTGGAGTGGGAGTCGGTGCGGCGTTGTGGCCGGAGTCGTACTCGGAGTCGGAAATTTTGAAAAGTTTGAACTTTTATTTTTGCATTTAATATGTCAAATTTGGCTTTTGGCCGCATTGATAGGGTTGATATTTAATTGAATACACATAAATAGGAAAATTAGGGGAAAAAAGTGATGATATTAACTTTTTTTTAGTTAGAGTTGGAGTCGTGGTTTTGGTAAATGCTGGAGTCGGAGTCGGACTTTTTTTTACCGACTCCACAGCCCTGTTATAAATGCTCGAATTCTATTTTGACATACGATACTTTACTTCACTAATGGTTTACATAAGCTTTACTCTTCAAAACAATGTGTCGACTAACTTTTAACCTAACAAACTCACGAAATTGGCAAAATTTCGAAATTGTTGAAACTGTCAAAATTTCTAATTACAAGAAATCGTATGTACATTTTGACGAAAAACATTACGAATTAAGCGATATTTCGAATTAACGGTACATTTTACTATGAAAAGTCACTATTGGGAAAATTTCGAATTACGAATTATCGTTGTTTGAATTAACGGACTTTTACTGTATTGATCTATCTGTTTGCAGTGGTAGCGGTCATGCGATTACACTATTGCCAGGTAGAATGGATAAATACGATGCAAGTAGGTTAATCCAGCCAGAGGCCATTTCTGCAATCCATCAGAAATGATATTTATATATAAAGGCAATTTTATGCAAATGCTTCTTACCAGGTACACGCTCATTTCATTGACAGTATTGCAGGCAGAATCCCACGTTATCACCATTGTGTGTATGTCTCTATCGCTTCTATTCACGAAAAGATTTTTCACTGAAGCTCTAGAAAATTAAATGTAATATTATTTGAGGCGCTGGCTAACAGTATTTCAGCAGGTTATTTTAAACACTTCAATTCAACCCTTACAATCTTACGTCTTTTAATAAATTGAATTTATTATCTTTTGAAATCTGTAAATTTTGCATAAGATTGATTTGGTCACATTAACTTCACTTTTAGTATTTTTATTTATATATTTTTTATTAGACAGATGACCTTTGCAGACTATGGTTCTAAAAGCCAGAAAACATAAAATGAAATTACAATCAAAGTTTAATTGTGTTAAATATCGTATTGTTGCCATTTTATGTAACAAATCCCAATTATCACCAAACTAGATAACTGAGCCGATTGAACTAGACTGGGATATAAATAAAAGGAGCGAGTCTCACTTCTTATCGTATTCTGTGTCGATTACAATGGGATCATTCGTTAGGGGGCCGAGTACCGGTCTGATGACTGCCACGCTGAACAAGTAGGAGTCGCAGGCTTGAAGATTTCTAATCATAACCGACGTTTCTTTGGTAACCATTCTGACTTCTGAAAATACAGAAAAAACATCATTAACATCTATGCTTCATCTTTCAAATGATTGACCAGTAGAAGCAGTTACCCGAGATTTAGGTGATATGAACAAAGATGTATTGAAATAGCTTACAGTTTGACTTGCTCTACAGCCGACAGACAGGAAAATTCTCGCGGCGCAACGTTATTAAATTCAATATAATTTTGTCATCAATATAAATACATATAATTCTTTCTTGTAAGAGAGATCTCCTTAATCTATGAAGACTGAATTTTTTACATTTTTTATTTAACCCTTAACACAATGCTTACGGAGTGCACCAATTTGTGCGTTTGCTAATTGGCCATCAAATACAAAATAACATGCTGATTACCAAAGTAATTAAAATTCCCCGTAAACAAAGTGTTAATAGACCATAATAATTTTACCATATATTATATTTGTAAATTACTGTCAAGCATTTTAAATGCCATCTTTTACCATTTTTTGTCATCACCACTTTTATATCATTGAAAAATGTCAAACTATATAAAATACATTACACATGCCTCATAATATATTTATTTTGAAAAGGCGAAAAGAAGCATATGAGCTTAATTTGTTGTAATGATTCGGGGAATTTAGATGTAGGGGTCCTCCTTACCTGTAAAAAGCTCATCCATCGTGAGTCCATAATGCACAGCATATTCAATGTTGCCCTTCGAATCTAGCGGCTTTTCCCATGTCAAATGCACCGATGTTTTATTTTGCAGGGATCCTTTGAAGTTTGAGACTGGCATGAGAGACTTTCCGTTGATTTTGACCATCGTGGCGAAAGGTTTTCCCAGCAAGTCACCTTTGAATGCCTGAACTTCAAGCTTGTACACAACACCTGGACTCATGTTGGAGACTAAAAAGTGAAATAATACAATCAAGTCACATTGAAATTTACCATTTTACAATCAAGGCTATTATTTCCTACTTATAAGTTTTTTATAAATGCCACAGAAAAAATTCAATGTAAAAGATATATTGAACTTCCCTTATTAAATGTCACAAATTTTTTAAGGCATGTATCTGCAATTTGTATTTATAAAAATACTAGTTAATAGTTCCACCTATCGTTATTATGTATTAATATAATCACAGTATCTATGAAAACAAATACCAAACTATTCTGTCATGATGTAGGTAAACTGCGTTTGTTTTTAAATTTGAATTGTGCAAAAAAAGAAATTTGCAATAGACAATAGGAAAAGAATTAGACACATTGGTTATTGTTTAACAAGACATGAGTAACGTACATGTTACATTGTTCAGAACAGTCTTGATGGGTTTGGGTTCCGGATATGGCAGCGTGAGCCTCTGTCTGATTATGTATCCGTCCACGTCTCGAATGGGACGCCAGCTCAGTGTGACAGCCGTTTCGTTCAATTTTGTCAACAGCAGTTGCTCCAAATCGTCGATATCACCCATTGCGTCAAACTCCAAAGTGATGGTCTTCGAATTGGCGGATTCCGAAACTGAATTTTTAGCGACCACCTGTCAAAGAAGAGTAATTTAACATGATAATTTGCATGTTGTAATTGGATTCTAACAAACAAACCAAAATTTCCAGAACTGTCCCAAAAGTCCTTCTTTATCTTTGCAAATCTGACCAAAATTATACATTATAATGTAGGTAATGTTTAAGCTTTACGGTCTTTGTAGACAGCCTGCATATAACAGTATGACATCAACTGGTGATTCTGCGAATAATAATCGACTACTTTGTATATATACGTTCTCATTCATATATTTGATTTTTTTAAATCTGAGAACCCTGATATAAACTTACCCAGAATGTGTAATTATTTCCAGGCTTGAAGTGTCCTTCTTGAACAAAGGCAGAAGTGGACGTGGCGGGCACATCTAGAGAGATAGGCGGTAGAGGCGGAGCCAGCAAGATCGTGTACGAAGTGATGATACCGCTGGGTTCGGCTGGAGGATGAACCCTCCTGCCGCCATCCGCGATGGAGTTCGAGGGCACTGGAGGATCCCATTTCTGGCATTTGAACCCTCATTTGCCGGCCATCTGGAACAGACGGAGGCGAGGGCACTGAAATATTTTTGGTTGTCTTATTATTATTCGCATTCCAACATAAAATTACTTTACAATAAACAATAATGATCGTAACCTACCAATAAAGCATATCCTCATGAATTTGGTTTTAATTAATTGGTGAATTACATTATAATATAGTTAATTACGTAGCAAAAATACAAAAAAGTATAATGCATTAGTCATTTTTATATGAATATTTTTGCATATAACTAATGGAAGTGATTTGAATAACGCGTTTTTAGAATGAATTAACTACGTAATTCAAAGATCTAAGAATACAAAGATATTCATTTTCAATCTGTCCAAGTGAATTAGTGCTTTAACCGTTGATGCCAATATAATGATTCCGATTTACCTCCTTCTTTGGTCTTCGCGATGATGTATCTGTTGGGAGTGTAGCCGTCTTTGGAGCTGGAAGCTGTGGCGTGAGGCGGCGCGAGCCTTACATAAACAGTCATGTTATACGCAGTGTAAGCCTTGAGGCCTTCGAAATTGTAAATGGTGTAATCCACCCAAGTCGAGGCGTTCTTCCAAACGTTCGCTTCGGGTCCGCTCACTTCAGATATGGTCGGCAAGAATTGGAACTTCATCCCTCCGGTCGTTTGAATTCTTCCCCAGTAGAGAACGATGCTAGTTGTGTTTGTCGAGAACTTTCGGACACTCAATGATGGAACCTGGTCAAGAGAATAATAATAATTTAAGATATCGTCTTGACGGATCTTCAATATCAAGTGGTCAAAAAGAAAATAATTACCTGACAGACGGCCGCTTCAATATTGCTCGTCGTGCAGTTCTGCTCATCAGTTCCATCGTAACAGTCTTCGTGTTTGTCGCAGCGTGGCGTCAATGATATGCATCTCCCGGCATCGCATGCAAATTGATGATCGGAACAATTTACTGTACTATTAACAGATGGCAATATACCCTTTCCGTTCTGCTGGAAAATAAATAACATGAAACTAAAATATATTGCAAACTGTACCATATTAGCCGGAATATAACGCGACTTGTTTATTCAGAATTGAATAGAAAGGAAAAATTCAAATACAAGATAAAAGTTAATTACAAAAATATTTATTTTTTATTATTATCTATATTATCAAAAAAGTATAAATCTGGCTCACATCTGTGGAACAGCCGATCTCGTCAGTTCCATCTGCACAGTCAATCTTTCCGTCGCAAACAGATTTGACGGCAATGCATGCTCCGTCTTGTCGACATTTGAACTCTTTGCAATGGAGGGAGACTGAGCCTCCGCTGGCTTCGCAACCCTTCTCATCTTCTCCCGATATACAATCAGCAGCCCCATCACACACCCACGATGCAGGAATGCAGTCACCTATTTTTAATAAGAAAACAGTTAGCCATGTAGCAATCTGAAAATCCAGAAACAAAAACCCCTTTTTTCAAGCAGTTGTGTAATCCGTTTCACGATTTCTTGCTTATGACAAAGAATGCTACTTGAAAATTGGTCTGAAAGAGTTACAATCAAAACACACCAACTGTTCAGAGCAGGGCTGTGGAGTCGGTGAAAAAAAGTTCGACTCCGACTCCAGCATTTACCAAAGCCACGAATCCGACTCCAACATTGACCAAAAACACGACTCCGACTCTGGCTAAAAAAGTTTAATATCGTCACTTTTTTTGTCTAATTTTTCTATTTATGTGTATTCAATTAAATATCAACCCTGCTAATCCGGCCAATAGCCAAATTTGACATATCAAATGCAAAAATAAAATGTTCAAACTTTTCAAAATTTCCGACTCCGGGTACGACTCCGGCCAAATAGCCACGACGACTCCGACCAAAAAGCCCTGGTTCTGAGCGGCGGCCTTTAGGAATGTCACTGAGCTGAAATGCTGATCTTAATATATTAAAAGTAAAAGAAAAATCCAAACATACTGCAATAAAAATGACTTACCATTTGGACACATGTAGTTATTCTTTTTGCAAATGGTGGGCGAGTCGATACCGTTGCTGTTCGGCGTAGACTTCTTGCTTTCCTCTCCGTTGATGGGTATGGTGATATTGCCGCAGCCCAGTTCATCAGTGTTGTCTCCGCAGTCGTCGACTCCGTCACACTTCCACCAGTAGGGGACGCACTTGGAATTTCCGCAGAGATACATCCAGTTGTGGCACTGCCCGCTGCCTGGGAATATTATGGCCGGAGACACCGTCACAGTGCTGACTGTTGTATTAACTGGTGGACAATTCTTCTCGTCTGACATGAGACCGTCCTTGCAGTCGTCTTCTCCGTCGCATACCTATAAATGATGCAAGACAGAATAGATTGCAATTAAACGACAAATTTCAAAAGGTTTCGCTGATAAAAGTGTAGTCTATTTTCAGTCTGTTTTGATAAAATAAACATCCGATGCTGGAGAACAATATAATAAGTACGCACGCACCACCAATAAAAATTATTCCGATACAGATTTTCAAAGATCAACTGATTTTATTAAAAACAGCTGTTTGAAATCTCAATAAAGTTATTTATGTAATGGTTTATTCTAAAAAAAAACAAGTTTACGAAATGTATTCAATATTAATTTATGTTACTGATATGAAGGACCTATAAATGAAGCAATAGTGATAATTTGATAGAAATTAAAAGCCTCTCAAAAGTCCATAGACAATGCAAAAATTTTCTGCAAATGTTTCCAAACCGCTATACAATATATAATTATTATGATACATCTGGCAATATTGACTCAAGTGAAACAGACAATATTTAAGAATATTCATTAAAATTATTATTTCATAAATACGAATATAATTTTTTTCCACGTTTCTTAAAATAAATTCATGTCAGCATATTCTCTGCATTTCATTAACCCATTGTTTACGGTGTGCACAAATTTGTGCGTAATTACTATAGGAATTAAAAAGCCAGTAAGCAGTATTAATATAATATGACATAATTAAATCTGCTAAGCTCACCCATGTCGCGTAGAGACATTTGCCATTTCCAGCACATCTGAACATCCACTCCATGCACGTGGTGTTCTTGCAGCGATGCTTCAGCTCGTCAGAGGAGTCGGGGCAGTCCACTTCCCCGTCGCAGAGCCAAGTTATCGGAATGCAATGTCCATTACTCGGACAACGGAATTCGTTGGGTCTACATGTCAAGGGGCGGGATGACTAAAAAAAATTACAAATCATCATTTGACGACTTATAGGGGCAATATTTAGTTGAAATTTAGCCATTTAATCATACAATCATTTTATTTGAAAAAAAAATGTATGGTTCCCAATGCACTCCCGTACCAAGGCATTGAGAGATCAACTATTTTTTTGGATATATCATGACCCAAATGCAGCTTCGACATAAAAATACATTTTATTGGTTTGAGCAGTGAAAGAATCTACCGCAGCACACCTAGCTTCAACTCATCTCACTCTAGTGTGCCACAGCACAGCAGTTGCTGAGCACAACACATGGTAATATAAATACATACGGTGCAATTCAATTCATCCGATCCATCCCGGCAGTCATTTTCCCCATCGCACTGCCACTTTTTGGAGATGCATTTGCCATTGTTGCATTGGAAGTCATCATCAGGGCATTTGCCATAATGGCAACCCATCTCATCTGTACCATCGATGCAGTCCTTGTCGTGATCACACCTGATGAAAAATAAACAATTCAATATTTGATTTGGGTGAAACTGATGATTATCTGGTTTGAATAAGGATTGGTTATCACCATAAAAAATTCAGACTATTTGTTGAAACAAATAGTATAAAATATGACCAATTTCATTTAATTTATGACCATTTTGAATAAATTATGACTATTTTATATAAGTTAAGATAGGTTATCGCCATAAACAATTCACTGTGTCAAAAAAAAATGTAAAAAACATGACCAATTTCACTTAAATTATGACCTTTATATAAATTATGATTATTTCTTCTGCCCTCTGTATTCTGACGGATACATTATGACCATTTAATATAGGCTCTGACCAACGTAATCAAAATTATTACCAAAACTGTATTAAAATTCAGACCGGAAAAATATGAGCCATTGGACAAATTAAAAAATTACCTGTAATAGTGCGGAATGCACTTGTCACTATCGCACAGCATCATCTGGGGTGGGCATGTGGTATACGAGCATCCAACCTCATCAGAGCTGTCACCGCAGTCATTGTCTCCGTCACACCTCCAGTTGGAGGGAATACAAACACCGTTGCTGCACCCGAAGTGATCCTGTAAAATCATATTGTTATCATATTCTTGATGAACTAGGAGGATTAACGCTGCACTAGGAAACTGATCAGTGAAGAATATATCGATACTGAAGACTTAAGAGACATTGTTCAGCTAATTCCCATGCAACATGTGAGTATACTATGATACGTGCACAATATTATGAAGTGTTAAATTGTGTTTAAAAGAGCCCAAATGAAAGAAATTCAATCGTATTTTTTTTCCCTATATGGTCCTCATACATGAGAAAGTGAAACTAACATATTTTTTTATAAAAATATTAAATGCTCCAGATATTTTTGAATGAGATAAGCTCAGTGAGAAAATAAATCATAAACATCCATTACAAAACACAAATGTTAAAATTTTAAAAATCTAACTCATCAATCTTGACATGGCTTGAGGTCAGAACTGTTCTGATTGCTAGGGCAAAATTTTTATGACTAGACTAACGAAAGTAATGCATATTATTTTAGACAATTATGTTTGTAAAGCATCAAATAAATCTTTAGTCCATTTTTGTGAAAAATACCACTAACATGTTGGGAACGGCGGAAGCCAAGAATCTATAATTACTTTTCAATAATGTTTTAAAAAAATACTCACTGTGCTGCATGAGTTGGACTCTTTCGGGCATGTCATATTATTGTATGGAAATTTCCCTCCGGGGCACACGCATTTTTTATCTTTCATCAATAATCCATCAGGGCAAAGACATGACATGTTTCCTCTGGGCATGCCCAAGCATAAAGCGTCGCAAGCGACATCTTTATTAGAACAGGCGTTGGTTCCCACTTGCAAAGAATGGGAAAACACTTTGAGATCCATCAACCCTGACAGATTATCATGAATATTGTTCACTAAGATGCCATGATCTTTGTCTGCGGAAAATATCGCTCTGGCTTTCCAGTCGTCCCAGAACATGGTGTCCTTGAAGACAGCCACGGCGAATGGGTGAGAGACTTTATCATCGTTAGCTATAATCTTCTTGAAGAGCTGACCGTTCAAATCCGAGCTGGCTATGTAGTCCTCCAAGGCGTCAACCCAATAGATTCTTTCGGCGATGTGATCCACGGTTATGCCGTTGGGCCATTCAACGATCGGTTTTCCGAACAGCTTCTTGACATCAGACCCGTCCAAGTTTGACCGGCAAACTGACGGATTGCTGGAGGCCCAATCGGTCCAGAAGAGATAGCCGGCCATCGGGTGCACAGCTATTCCGCGGGGCTTCACCAGAGTCTCAGGACCCAGAATGGTGCGTCGCATTCTCCCTTCGGTGTTCAGGTCGGTCCTGATGGCTTCAATTTTAGCTTTCATACCGTCAACGAAGAATAAAACGTTCGATATCCAGTCCAATGACATGCCTTCGACGCTGGCCAAATCTGTGTGAACGATGACTTCGTTAAGGCTGTCACCGTTACTGAGACACTGCCTAGATATCACGTCGCTGACGATGTCTGCCCAATACAGACAGTTATTTTTTATATCGAATTCGATTGCTATCACATTCTTTAGTCCGGTAATTGGAAACAGTTGGAATTTGTTATCGCTGAGACTGATCCTGGCGATCTTATCTCTCTGCGCCACGATGAGAAATTCGGTGGTTTCATTCATTGGGCACGGGATTAGATCAGGCAAGTAATTATAGTCGTAGCCGTCGACACACTGATCCCCGTCAATTTTACGGTACCCTTTAGTCCTGTTGTAGAATTCTCCCGCTTTGCAATGGGCTGGAACCGCGTACGGATCGAATCTGCTGAGAGTTTTGTTTCTTATGCAATGAGAGGGATGGGTGGTGGGCACGAATCCAAAATCACATTCAAAATCCGGCCTGTCACACTGGCAGACCTCTTTCTTGACAGGTCTGTCGTAGCTTTGGCCATTATAGCAGTTGGCATGTGGGATTCTTCTCTGGTATGTGTCTGTCACTCCTAAGACACAGGGGACTTTGGAACCGATTTCAGTTGATGACGGAGACCAATACTTGTAATCGTCAAGGGTGCAATTGTAAGAGAACGCCTTGAACAGGTCAACTTTGATAATAACCCATTGGTGATGTCCTTTACCCGAACCGAACATAGTGAACACTGTGGTATTTTCACCAGGTTCTGTCATAAGACCGTAGATTTTCAAATCGACATCGTTGAATCTGAAAGATCACAAAAGTTTTTTAAATAAAGAATCAACATCAAACAAATTAAAATAGAAATAATAATGTTATAAGCCGCTTTCACCAAATTCCATAAGTAGAAGAAGAAGAAAGAAGAAACTTAAATGATTTTATGGTTATATTATACAAGTGGTTTCACTTAGCTCGGTAGACGTATTAAACGTGATGTGATGAATATAAATAACATTTATTTGTTTTTTTTATGTAAATTTATTTAAATGGTACAAAAAAAGAATTTTTAACCACAGCCAATCCGACAACAGCCAATCAGAAACAAAATACACGCATTGATACTGCAACCTGACAGCCAAACGAGAAGTGATGGTTTAAGTTGAGTGGGAAACGTTTGACATGATATATTAGACCACAATAGCTGAAAATAAAGGGCCATGTATACTAACCGGTGGGTCATCCATTTCTCGCCTTCATCGGTCGAGTACAATATTTCTCGAGTCTCTCCGCGGCTTTTGAAATATTTAACCGCAGCCAGTGCCCCGCCGTGATCGCCATAATTGAAGAAATAATAATCCTTCAATATCTGCTTCCATGTTAGACCGGCATCTCTGCTGATGAAGACTCCAGGGTGACCTTTCAACGAAGTGCCAACAACTCCTGTGGCCATTATTATGCCGGGTGCCGATTTAGAACTCATTATGGTAGAAGTTCTGCAAAATGCCAAGAATGAAATGTCAATGATAAAAAAGATAAGATAAAACATATTTTTTTGTGCGAATTCCATATAATTTTAATTCCACGAAATTTTATAAAGGTCAGGGTGTGAAAGTGTCATATATTTCTTCATTCAAAGTCGAGTTGTAATTTTTAAATTGCTAAACAAAACCCATCTCTGGTTAAATAAAAAATTGAGAAAGATGTTTCCGTTTACAACAGTTTTCAATGTAAGTTTATTATAATCATCTTACAAAGTAGTACAAAACATTGTGTTTTATTTGTTTAACAAAGTGATAAATAAATAGGGTAATGAGTGTGGTGTGTTACCGTGACACTGGATAAAGCTGGCTGAACTTCTGGCTGAGATGCAGGCTGCAATCGTCTTTGAGAACGCACGATATCGGTTGACCGTCGTCGTCTTCCTTTGGCGGTTTGATAGATCCCCAAGTGTTGCCGTGGTCGAAAGATATCATGGAGACCAGGTGCTCCGGCCCAATGTTCACTCCAGAGGGCTTCGTCACCACTTTGGAGGCAATGTAGATTCCACGCAAACCCTCAACTTTGTATAAATCGACAAAAGCTTCTTCGGCAATATCGCTATGGGAAAACAAAAGAGCTGTTAGTTCCAGTTGAAATGTCGTTTATCAGACTTCGGCAGCGCGATCACCTCAGTCAAATATTAATATTTTGATAATAAATGGTTTGCAAATACTGACAAATTATAAAGACAGTGGAAACTCTACATGAATCCTATAATACAAAGAATAGAACTGTGAATTTTACATTTTGAACATAATAAACTCAAGCCTAAAGGCTATGTTAAAACACACACTCTCCATTCCACTCTCTATCTGAACATGAAAACAGGGCAAAGAGAGATTGATAAGTTAAGCAAGCATTCAGTCATAAGTCTCTTTAAAGACGTATAGCGATTGACTTACAACCAGTCTTTGTTTGAATCGTACCATTAGGCTCCATTGAGAGTCCATACGTTCCACATTAAATGCAAGCATGGTTATATATATACAGGGTATCTTCGCTATCAAAGTTCACAAAATCACACAAAAATATATAAAAGCATGCCTAATTTGTTTTTTCCGAAACGCATATGGACTTATGAATTTTACTATGAATATTTGTCAAAGCAATTATTTAGATTAGATTGCCATAATTTTTCCCAGAAACAAATTTTTTAGCCACTCAAATCAAACCAGGAGTCTACAACAAAACTTTCTCTAAAATATTTATAAACTAATTCATATCTACAAATATAAAAATGTTCCCATTTCCTTATGAATCAATGTTTATGCTTTTATACCTAGCCCCAAATTATGACTTAAGCTCTTAATATCAGATGATCCATGCATAATTGTGTTCGCTAGTAGACCCTTAGGGGGTCAATACATTTTATCATAAAAATAAGCACAATTCCATGAATAGCTGAGATTACTCATATTATAAGCCGGCATAAATAATTTATCGGCCGACATTATGAAATAAAAACTTTGAACGTTCAGATACAAGTGGTTAGTGACATTTGATAGTGACTCATTTGTTGGTAAACAGATATGGTTCATATGACAGCCATGTTTCTCATTATATTTATTTGTATGTAAATATCTTACAAATAAATATTGTAGAAATTAATTTAGATAAAGAATCATTTATCACTTTTAAGGTGTCACTGTCAATACTGGATGGAAAAGCATTATAATAAAAATAATAATACATTTTTAGTACTTTTTCCATATAAAATTTATTTGATCAGGACCGGTTTCGCTCATGGTGAGCATTGTCATCAGAATGTCATCAGAATGTCATTTTGATTTCTTTTATTCTTTATTCAAAATATTTTGGAATGAATTATATTTAGGGTGGTTCGGAGAGCAGTGTGATAGAAAATATGATGGAAATTATTTGGTTGAAGTTGTTAAATAGTACTTATGATTGCTGTGACATTATGTGACAAAGATTAGAGAATTCAAAAGTGACAGTTTTGTGTTGCATTTATGCTGTATGAATGAACAGTCATGATCTACGGATTCAGTGTAACATCAAACAGATCATTGTTAAAGAAATAAAGGCGACAGGCATGCATGGATAAAAAATTTCATAATTGGTTGTGAAAAAATATTTGGCTAAATATTGATTTACTGGTTTAAATGATTGTATATATCTGTTTATTAATGAACAGTCGCACATAAATAATCATTTATGATAATGATGACAATGAAATAACCACAATAACCACCAAGAGCATCTGATCAAAAAGATTAAAAGAATTCAACTTTTGACTGTGGATTTTTTCGTGTAGAATTATACCATAATCTAATCAGCGACTAATCAATTACAAAGAAAAATTAACGTAATTGTGGTGAATTCTTTGGTAAAAAAATCCGTGTTGAATCACATTATTTGTACTGCATTTCCTTACGAAGAATACATGCATCAGTGTTTCAAAGAAGTGTACAATTGTAATGCTACACCTGCTCCCAGATTAAAAGACATATTTTAATATTAGATTAAAAATAAATAACCATCACCACTGTGGTGTGCGGAAGAATATTTTCAATGCAAGCAGTCTAAAGTTACAGTTCCTGAATATGACTTTCGTTTGTGTGCAGTAAAATCTTGAACTTTAACAAACCAAAATATTTCACACTGATATTGCAATGTATGAAAATGAGCTCCAAACTACTACAAACGAGCTTCAAATAAGTGAAATTGTTAGAAGAAATTGAAGAACTCCATTATAATAAAGTAAAAATATTCAAGTTTTTAGTTCACTCATGCACATGTTTTTCATGAACGCATCTAGTCTGTAAACTGAGCTTGTATCGTCTGATTATATGCATAATGAATAACAGTGAAGCTCTGAAAAGTCGACTGATGTCATTGTGGTGAGTCACATTTTTTTTGTTTTATTAGAAACGTTGAAATAAACTCCAGATCATTAAATTCGCTATATTGAGGTTTTGAATATAATTTCTCTGTCTGTCTAAAATATTAGAAACATACACTTTTCTGGAGATTCATTTTACCGACAGTTACAGTTACAGTTGACAGTTAAAACCATTATGTTGTCCGCAAAAGTGCTATTTCGTTTTTTTTATTGGACTTGCATTCAAAAAATTTATGTTAAGATATGAATTCTGGGCTTGTGACTTGCACCATCATTATGACTTTAACCGACTGACATTATTGAGAAATGATGTACTAAAACTAGTCCTATTGAGTGAGGGTGTCTGATGAAACTTCAATCGGCGATCAATCGAAATGTTAAATATAAAAACAATGCAAGCGTTGCAAATTGGTTTTTAGGTGTAAAAATAATTTGCATAATTGAACTCATATACATACAAAGGGCCATGCACACCATAAAGGGGTCCCTGGTCCCTGAAAATGTTGAGTAAAGTGAGTACAGGGCAAAGTATAAACAACTGTAACACGGTGGCACACCGTAATCTGGTTCAGTCTGGCTATGTTAGGACTGATACAATAAACAATTCAATACTCACTTCAGCCAGCTCTTTTGCCAAGTACTGTTGGGGAAATAGCATAGTACAGACTCCAGACTCAAGACGAAATTGAACTCGGTGAAGTCCTTGTTAATCTCTGACACGTAGAGGTTGGCCTGCGAGTCGGTGTGAGAGACGGCGATGAAAATCCTGGAGCCCACTACGCCGGCCACGTGGAACTCTTTCAAGTCCAACTCGGTCTGAAACTCCGATTTGATGAACGGTCCGCGGAGGTATGAGATGTACAGATCCATGTTGCCCTGTTGATGATTATGGAATATTTAGCACTCTAATGTCACACTGAAATAACAATTTTTGGTAAAATATGGTTATAGGTACACGGGACAGAATCCCAATCCTCTCCTGCTTAGCTCTTGCCTCTCTTTTCGTAGGCGCCTGCCCTCCCAGCAGGCAACCACTTTTGCATTTCAGAAAGATAAATTGTATTGTTTGTCTATGGCGTCAAATGTCACTGAGAGTTTATAGATAGATAAATAAATAATTCTACGTAGGAACGTAGGAGGGTATTTGAAAGCAGATAATATTATTTTAATTAATGTAAAGCTTACGATTTTTTTTTGAAAGGTTTCGTCTTTAATTTTTAAATTTATTATAATAGAAGATCCTAAAGAATACTTTGCAATAAGTTGCATTTTTGCTCCCAAAAATTAAAACAACTCGATTTCATACTTATTAAAATACTGTTATCTGCTTTCAAATACCTTCCTACATTCCTACGTGGAATCATTTATTTATCTATCTATAAACTCACAGTGACATTGACGCCATAGACAAACAATATAATTTATCTTTCTGAAATGCAAAAGTGGTTGGCTGCCGGGAGGGCAGGCGCCTACGTAAAGTGAGGCAGAGCTAAGCAAGAGAGGATTGGGATTCTGTCCCGTGTACCTATAACCATATTTACCCATTTTTTTTGGTATTCATGTTTTTAATTGTAGCAAACTTGAATTCATTGTTGTATTTGGATCCACTCTCAAGAGTCAAAAGAGCTGATTTAATATCAAATACCAAAGAGAATACATCTGAGAAGATAACAGTGTGCAAAAAAGCGGTTGCTATGCGTCTTAGACTATTTGAAATACACGTTAGTACCTTACTAAAACAGAATTTAATTTGTTTGAAATGTGTATTGATCTTTAATTTTCCTGATGGAGAGACCCAGAAAAACTTAAAACTATATTCAAGAAAAAGTGCAGGGAAATATAAATTTTGAATTTTAAACATAAAGCTGGAGGGCCAAAAAGTTTAAAGTATCAGGGCGATATTTTTGTTTTCTGTTGATACCGCATGATGTTGTAGGGTATCAGAACTCTCTCGGACGATCTTATTTATCACCTCAATCAATGATAATAAGACTAAACGAGTAATATAAAGCGAATAATGTATTAAAATTATTATAAAATCATGTAACCGACTCATTGCGACGGCTTCGCAGTGATTGGTTGAATTCAGCTCAGGCCAGAATGCTTTGCGTTGATTGGTCGAGCTGTTTTTCATACTAGAATCACGGAGTATAAATGTGGCTGTCAAATAAAATAACCGCCAAGCGAGTTAGTCGTTATCCTTCTTTCAAAAGTCATCAGTTTTTTTTTATCGCCCTCCTTTCTCGGACAGGAGGAAGTCACATTATTCATTTGGTCTTACGCTTTGAAATGTAGTCGCAACTACAATTATATCTGTGTAACTGACAATCTAAATTGAGAACAATAAACTAGCCTACTCTGGGATAGAGTTACGGCAAAGAGAAACCGTTTGAAATCTTTGCGAGAGACACCTTTCTCCCCATCCTGTCCCTAAGTTCCGTCGACGAACGCCTTAGAATGACGCTGTCTGACGCAGTCAGATTGGGAAGAAACCCTGGTCATCTTACTGTCAATCTGTATATGATAATTTAAACAAAGAGGTCTCACAATGAAGTAAAGCTTAATCTATGGTAAGCCGAACTGATATATGTAAAAGATAATATTGTTGAAATAAATCTACATAAATCTATAATGTCAATGTAATGTAAATGAGATAGACATACAGTAGAGAGTTATTAATCTAATTACATTAAAAATATGACCGGCTCTCAGATAAGATAACAAATAATAATAAATACATTTGCTCACAGCTTCTTAAACTGTTCTATATAATTGACAGCGATCTGGGGGATGTTATTATCAGGTCTCTGATAATTATTTTCAAAAAAATATATTTTTCAACCATCTAGAAACTATATATGCTCATAGTTCGCTTGAACCGGAAAGAATGCTTCATTATCTTTTTCATTCAACCCATCCACCTAGAGTGGCCCCTTGCCAATGACTCTTTTGTCTATCATCCCTCCAGACATCAGCGACTGCTGTCATTTTTTCTGTTATAGGACTGGCATTCTATTATAGGAGTTACCAGTTCAATAAGAAATAAATTGAAAATTATTACAAAAAGGTTTCTCAGGGATGTAATATGTGTAATCAGTAGTTTCTATTTCAATTACACTGTCTATTCTTAGGTGTTATAACATTGCCTTTACATTGACCTTAGGTTAGGTTAGTTTGGTTTCCGAGATTACACTTCCACTGATCAAACAGTCAATATCAAATAGCTTTCATCACTTATAGATATTCAAATAAATTAATCGTTATGGAAGTAGTAAAAAAAGAATGTGTTTTATTTGTTTGAATATAATGCCTATCCAAAAAGAATTGACAGTTTAACCAGTCTAGTGCCTCTTACACATGGGAGCGTGAGTAGAGTATTAGACTTGTAGGCCTCAGGGGCAAGGGCAACACATTAAGGTGTCAGATGGGACGATACTTAATATTCATTTTATTGATTTACAAACGTTTAGTCCCACCTATACATCACTGGAATATATTAAAAAGACCCAGAGTTATGTAACGATGAATTGGAAATATAGATTTCTTTCATAGATTAAGTATCCAATGGGCGTGTCAAGGGCTATAGGCCTGTTTTGTCAGTAAATAAGCCAGTGTGTCGGTCTTTGTGTATTATGAGGGTTAAAATAGAATTAATATTAAGATTACTGTCACTAGTGGCGTGCTAGACTACTCGCATTTTTCTTTCCCCATGTTAATATTATGACATAAGTGTATAATATGTTAAGTATACATTTACTGATGATGAAAACTTTGAGAGGCTGAGCGGTAATTTTGTAACTAGATAAACTGTAACCCATGTGTCATAAAATCATCATACATAGAATCCAATCTGACGGGATATGATGAATGAATGAGAGATAAGTATTGTATGTTAGAACACATTGTAAATATTTTTTGTGCAAACATTAAATTTAAATAAAAAAGTCAAATAAAAAAAGGTTGAACTCACCGTGCTGGACTTTTTGGAGGCAAACATGAATCCGCCATTGATTTGGAAATCTTCCACATCGTCGATGATCTGCTTGAAAGAATAGTTGGCCGGGCTGGGCGCCACCAAGATGGCAGCGTTTCCGAAAGGCTTGGCCCTCTCCACGAAGAATTCGAAAGGAGGTCGAGTTGTCCACACAAACGACTTCACATACTCCTCGATGTGCTTAAATGTCAAGCCGCCGTCTTGCGTCAAATACAGCTAAAATAAACAAAATAATAATTTATCAAAATTCATTATGTAAATTATCTGAATCACTTGAACTTTCAATAATATTATGAAGCTACTTAAATTTTTACATTATTGACCTAATAATATTTATCAACATGTAAACATTTCATATCTAATGTTATAAGAAACAATTATTAAATAATGTATAAGCCAAAAGTACGTATATATTATAGTTATGAAAATGGGCAACATTTTTATAACATTATATAGATTATTTTCCTACTATGTATAAGGCATTGGTTTTAATGCTTATGTTTTTAGTTTTTATTTATGCAGTTTCATTGTGTATATTAAACCCCCCCCCCCCCAAGGTTGCTCACCATTGATAAAATATAAAAAAATATCCGAGTTCTAACCATAGACTAGGGCAGTGGTTCCCAAATTAGGGGCCGCATAATAAAACATTTTTTTTGTCCATGGGGGCCACGGATTATTTTTTCAAATTTAGGAGTCTGTTGCATGAATAAATTTGGGAAGCACTGGGCTGGGCAGTAAACAAATGCTAAATTGACAATAAAGCTGTATTAAATATGGCAGATATAGAATATAACTGACTCATGAAAGAGTTTCTGATATATTGTATTGCTCATAAAATCGTCAGGGTTACGCAAAATATTTGCGTAGGCCTGACTAAAAGCTATTATTATCACGGCCATCTGAGCAAACAAAACGTTGATTATACAAATAAAAACGTAATTTTACACGCAATAAATATTTTAATAAATTCGGAATTTAAAAAGTATTGTTTCATATATCATCTTTTGCCCTTCGAGTCTGAATGAAATATGCATAGCATGTGGTTCAATTGAACGATCTGAATTGCCTACTGCATTGTTTATAAAATTTGATTGTTTACTTGACCTGATGCCGTGGTAGTAAAATATGCTGATAATAACATTACATTCCACTCGGAATCCGATTTCAGCATTTTAGGCCTGAATGAGTGCAATATAATTTATTTATTTAAAAAAAAAAGGCAAATCCAAGTCTTGGCAATTTTCGCATACCTATGTTCAAATCGTCTAGGACTAAAAGGGTTAATAAAAAGCATTTCACGTGTATAGTAGGTATACTACTGAAAGGAGAGAAAAAGAGGCTGTGGAGTCGGAGGCATCGTGGCGTTTTAGACGGAGTTGTACTCAGAAATTTTGAATTTTTTTTTCTTTGCATATAATATGTAAAATTTGGCTATTGGCCAGATTGGTTGGTTGATATATATTTGGATACACATAAATAGGGAAGGAAGGAAAAAAACGTGACAAAATAAAACAGTTTTTAGTCGGAGTCCTGTTTTTGGTAAATGCTGGAGTCGGTGTAGTATTTTTTTTAATGACTCCCTTAGGGAAGGAAGAAAAAAAATGTGATGAAATAAAAAAAAAAATATCCGGAGTTGGAGTCCTGTTTTTGGTAAATGCTGGAGTCAAGAGTTGTATTTTTTTTAATGACTCCCTGCTTAACACAATAAAGTTATTAAACATACTGGAGTTACTTTACAATTTATATATTTTAACTAGCATTTGTGTGACTTTGTACTTGAGTCGATGATAGGAGTATTAAAAATAAAATACAAAAAATAACTCGTGACTGAAAACAGTGTATTAGTCACCATATCACATGTTACTAATCAAATTAACATTTCCAGTATACAAATATGCTGATTCTTGTGATTACCACATACTTCATCATAAATGCTGATTCAAGTATCTTTAACCTTTGCCCCTTGAGAAAGTCTCTCAGTTGAGACAATACATTTTTACTTTAGTTTGAGTTTACTTTGACTTGACCAGTCTTGACTCCAAGATGACTGCAGACTTTCTGCCAGAAGGCGGTGTGTACAATCTTAGAGCATTCCTTGATGCATAGATCAGCATATTGATACCGTAGTCATCCGCCTGTGCCATGGAACTTAACACCGCCTCAACGATCATCTTGGAGATCATCCTAAGTGGCTCCTATAAAAATTCATTAGGAATTTACAAGTTCTGTGTTAGTGTACCCACATACACTTCCACGAGTCATGAGTGACCAATTCATTTGTATAATTAGAGTTGACATCACACTCTTTCCAAAAATTAGATTTGGGTTTGTGGCACCTCTGGTTTGTGGCTCAAAACTAGCAATATAATCTGCATTGCTTGAAAACTGAAAGAATCAGTGGTTAAATATATACTTTACCTTTCTAGCCGTGTCCACTTTGTCCAGAATGACGAAGGTGTCGGCATCCATTTCGTCATAGGACAAGTCGCTGGGGGTGAAGGAGAGCTTCGTCCGGCGAATATTGATTCCATTGTCACTCGTCTGGTAGAGCATTTGATTTCGAATATCCACAAATATGCACTAGAATAAAATGATAACAATACTAGAGACATAGAAATTTGTGTTTATTTCAGAATTTTCATTATAAAGATTGGTGACCCCTGTTGAGCAAAATTCAAAAAGTTTGTTCAGAAAATCTCAAAGGCAAAATCGCAATATCAGATCTCCGTTTAATTTTCAAGTAATACTACATTGTAGTAGAATAAAATGTGTGTTTACTTTTCATAAATAATGCCTTTCCTAAAATAAATAAATAATGTCAAACTAGTGCTGATTGTCAAGGCTTTGTTTGATAACATGTTCAATGTTCATGAATGATATCTATATATTTCAGAATTTCCCGTACAACTGTGGTTAAAAAATATATGAAAAATATTTTGAAATTAATTCTTAACTCTAAAAAAGGGTATGGTTAAGATATTTATTTATGTTTTCAGTAAGTCAAGAATAAATTCAGAACAGGTTTTCTATCACATTTTGACAACATTGAATATCTCAAAAATATGTTATGCCGCCCCAGGTTCGGTAATGAATTCACAATATTCATAGACGCAATTGTCAACACACAATAATGTATTCATTGAGGACTCGTTTAATGCATAAAAACAGTTATCTTTTATCCTTTCAATGGAGTAAGTAAATATTGTTGACATGACGGCAACTTTCTACTTTGCTTATTGTGATAATATTATTTACTTAAACAGTAAATAAAGTATCAAAAATGGATTTTAAGCTTGCTTATCTTGTGGATATATTGTATGAAAGATATTTCAAGAATAATCAGTCATAAATTAATTGAAATGAGGCACTTTTAGACCATTGTATATTATATGACAAATTATTGTGATTAAGCTAGCTGATATTTGACTGAGTTGTCAAAAAAAAAGCCAGTCTATCCATTTAGTTCATTGTCATGTGGTTTCCAATTATAGTTCTTAATTATGAGTAACATATTTATATGGATTTATTTTATTTGAGCTGATATGCAATATTATACCAAGCTAATGGCAATTCAATCAATCAAAATACATTTGTCATTTAATACAAAAAAAATTTTTTTAAAAATAACATAAACCATTTCAGCAAATCAAAAATAACATTGATGCATACATAATAAAAAAATGTGGAGTGTGTTTTTTATAAACACAGCACCTTTCAAGTACATGAGCATGAAACAAAGGGTAATTAGTAATTCAACCTGAATTCCGAGTTCTTTTCGATAAAAATGTTCACTGTGGAAAAAGTGTAAATTGAAATTACATGTAAGAGCACGATAAAAATTGCACCGACCACGATGGTGAGGAATTTTGTGCCGAGGGCTGAAGACTTAGTTCAGAACTAAATGGATATTGATGCCAAGGAAGAAGGCAATGACTCATAAAATTTCTGAAATTGAGTAATGAATGCCATTTGCTAAATATTTTTGAAAGCTATATATGGTGCTCACTTTTATAGCAGTATAATAACTGAAAAAATGGACATCTGCTAAAAGTATAAGAATTTCTTAGCAAATCTTCTTTTCTCAGAAAAGACACAATCAGCGTAATTACTTCCTAAATGTTTACAAAGAAATTATTTCATTTTCGCATCAACCGCTTTTTATAAATTCAAAAGACTAAAATTTAAATAGCACATTATGTCATTTTTCTCAAAAGTTTGTCAGTCACTTACTGCCTTCTTGCTTGGAACGGCAGTATACTATACGATACAAAAGACAATTGAGTTTTAGATGGGAAAAAAATGCTTCTTATTATGTCGTACTTACATATGAATTGATTTTGGGATGATTGTAGAACTTCTCGATTTGAGCGTAGCCATCTTTCGGAGAGTCACCGAGGGTGAAACTTTCGGTTTTATTCACAAAGGTATCTCCGTAATCGTACGAAATATAAAGTGATGACGGAACAAACGGTCCGGTCAGCCTCTGGGCGGGATCTCTCGCCAGACAGATGATGACACTCGAACCCTCGCCCACCCAATGCACCATCAACTGCTGATGACTGTCGTTGAGAGCCGTAACCTGTCAAAAGAGAAGATATCATTTAATCATGGATGAAAAATAAATAACCAATTCAATATTGTTGAATATTAATAACCTCTTGCATTACAAATAAATTCTTAACATTTTGTTTATGGGCCCTTTTAATTACTATGGTAATTAAGCAATGGGTGAAGTAGCACACTGTTTTCATACATTTTATTTGCAACCATGTCCGCTCTAAGTGTGGAGCATGATGACTGATGATATATATTTCACTGGCTTGAACCCCAGTGTGGGGATTATCATATTTTTTTAAGAACTTTGGTTCAAAAGCATGAATGTCTGTGATTTTTTTTTCCTCTTTAATTGTGAATTTCCTCCCACCAATCTGATCTTAAAAACCGGACACAGAGTGATCAGCTAAGTATGATCCACATTGGGAGCAGACCTTAAATCTTGTTGAGTTCAATCAAGAACGATAAATCAAACAAACTGTCTACAATACATTGAGTTGTAGTTTCATCCAAATTGAAGATTGTCTCAAAGATGATGTTTCTTGATAAATAAGCTAACAATACGGTGGACTCTAAAATAATTGTATTGATCGACCATTACCAATTGGATTAAAGCCAGTCAGCTGTTAATAAAGTTTTACCACTTCAGTCGTCAAATAAAAAAAAATGCTTGAAAATAAATATACAGCTCTGTGAAACATGACAAACTTTCTAAAAATTGTTCATTCATCGAGTCTATATACTACCAAAAACATTGTTTTTGAATTTATGGAAAATTTACATTACAGGTAATATTATTGTTATCTATCTAATTATAACTAATGATAAGTGAACTGATAATAATAAAGGACTGTAGTTTCCATATTTTTTCCTATGCCAAGGTAACCATATGATAATTCCTTTGTACTAGTATGATAAAGCTGTATATGGTAAACTAAGCTAGTCTTGCAAAAGTTATCATTGTATGATACAAATTTTTAGAAAATACATTTAATTCATTCAAAAGATACCATGGATATGAACTGTATGACACTGTCTTTGCAGGTAGTAATCAGTAGGCCACATATAATATTAATTTACCTCTTCAGCAATGTGACAGTTAAAAAAAATACTTTTTGAATTTAATTTTTTCACACCATTATTCATGCGAAATTACATGTTTATTACCAAAGTAATTAAAAGGGCCAATGAACAAAGTGTCAATAGAAGTTATTGTTAAAGGTAATATGATACTATGGATGTATAAAAAAATGTAAATAATTAAATTGACTAGTAAATTTTAAAAATTATGCACATTCACGATGGTGCGGAAGATGTTTGCTACAGTAAAAATGAATTAAAAATATATATCTAGAATTATGGGGTGATTAACTTTTTCACTGTACACATTGATATACAATAAACACAAATTATAGATAAAGTAATACCTACATACTTAAATAGCGGTCTAGAAGATTTTTTATGGAGGGTCAAAATCAGATAAATTAATTGAAAATATTTGCTTCAAAAAAACAAATTTACTATTGGATATTTTAAAGAAATTAATATTTGGCGATCTTTTTTTGTGACCCATAAAAACTATTTGAATACATATACAAAATTAAAATTGATAATTTTGCCGTTCCACTGATTGTATCTTCAATCGGTGTAATAACAAAGTTATCAATTTTAATTATTAAAAATGAACAGATTTACAAATAAATCAAATACATGTTTTATTTGTTTATTATGCTTTTCCACCAATATATTAAAGCCTTCAGAGTGAAATATTCTTTTGTTGAAAAAAAGTATTGGACTGTCCATACCAGTGGTAGGTAACCAGTGACCTTTTTCTGAATTAAATTCTATAATTTTATTGATTTCATGAATATAAAAAATAATGTATACATTTTTAAGAATATAATACACTTGGGCCTTGTATAACACGGTTATATGGTTCCACAAAAACGTTGTGTTATACAAGGTTTGAAGTTCATACAAAATTAGGGTTTGAGTTCCAAAAAGCCATATTTTACATAATATACCAATCATTCATCATCGTTATCACTTAGAATTCTATATGTTTTACTCTTTCGAGATATGTTGTGAGTTTTCATCATCGAAAATTCAGTAATAAGCGATTGTTTGCTTTTAGCTTTTACATCTTTACGTATTTCCTTATATGGTTCCAAAATATTTCGTAATTCCCTCTTGAATTTCAAACCTTTTTCCATTATAGGATCATTTTCAAGAAAAATAAACGAATTTAATAGCCAATTCCAAGTTGTCATTCATTGTTTTTAATGTGAAACATGTAGCTACTTCGCTGCAACTGCTTTCTAAGTCTTTATTTGTGGTAGGTTCAACCAACATTTCGACTAATTCTTCTTCGTCCTCCAATAATCCTCCAATATTTCTTGGATGTCATAAATATCCATGTCATAAAAACTTTCTCCGCCAATAAGTATTTTTTTACCCCTTAAACCGTGTTATATAAAGCGAGTTGTATAAAAATATGTCACAATTTATTCATCCGTGTTGTGTAAAGCCGTGTTGTATAAAACCGTGTTATACGAGGTCTAAGTGTATATCCAAAAGATGTTTCTTGAATGTGGCCGTATTGATGAATAAATGGTACCTTCCAAAGTGAAACTATCCATACCAAACAATATCTTGTCTAAAATGTGTTTAATACAGAATATTGTAGCACATATTGAGAAATAAAAATGACTTAAATTAATGTAAACCCTTTTGGTCGTAGAGTGCCAATCTACCGATGCATACTTGAGTGTAACATGTAAAAAGCAATGGAAATTGTGAAACATGATTTTTTTTATATTCATATTTTAAGTCCCGTGAGTGTTAAGTGTATTATTTATTCTCTGAAGATTATAATTCGTCGACATGGCGTCTTTTGCTTGGCACTGACCATTTACAGATTAAACAATATTTTAATATCAGCAATCTTTAACAAAACGTTATTCCACGATGAGAAAATAAAAATTTTAAAAATTGGCAGAATTTATTTCAATGCCATTGAAAGCATTGTAAAACAAAAAATATCAAGCCAGTTGTTCATCTACTAATCCGAGCCACTCAAATGTCATTTGTGTTTTTACATTATATGCAGTTACTGATGGCTTTTACACATTTTTACAAGCACCTCCTTTAGACACCAAAGAAAGCAGTTAGCAGGACTAATATAAATATTTTTTTCGTGTATTTTTATTTTTAATAAATATATATTTCTTTCGAAACAATAAAAGTTAATTTGAACCAAAATAAGTGTTCCTTTTTTAACACAAAACTTATGCAGTGTACAAATTTGTGCATTTGCTAATTGGTCATCGAATACGAAATAACATGCTAATTACCAAAGTAATTAAAAGGCCCAATGAACCAAGTGTTAATAAAAATTGATCGGAGATTTTTTCATAATATACTACTTGAAAATAACAGACCACAGGGCCAACATGTATATCGATGATCAAAAAAATATGTCATATAATACGTGGATAATGCGACGTAACTTTATTAATAGCAATATGTTTGCGAATCCCCGTGTTTTTTTTTAAATAGTATGTCAAATACAATAATTGTTATTTCAGCGGCGCAAAATTACTTCCCACAAAGATATCGTAAAAATCATGTAGGTAGCCCGTCTTTTAAATTTTATTAATTAGCCATAAACATTTTACGGCGCAGCTTATGGTCAATACTGTTAGTCATTTCGCATGACTGGTGACAACAAAGAACAACGGTAATAGTAAATATTTTTTATCTAAAAATAAATCATTTTGACACATCATGTAAACGGCGTAGATTTATTTTGACAACAATAGAATGGACAATACGACGTTCTAGGGAGAGACAAATGAATTGAATTAATAAGGAAATGAACAATTACCCGGGTTGTGATATTCTCGCTTGGGACTGGAGATGAAGCATCTCGCCTGGCCCGATCTAAATGATCCAAATTGTCCAAACTGTCACCGGTGTATGTGTCTTCTTTCGGTGCATCAAATATTGCCGTATGTCGTTTGTCGTGTTTAGGGTCAGGGTTTTTATACATATGCAGTGTTCGCGAAGGAAATCCATGTCTTTCACCAACACAATAAGAACTTAAAAATAAAACTAATAATGGAATAAGTAGAACCTCCCGGTCGATCATTTTAACTTCACGACACTGATGAAAGTACCCGAGCGAAGTAATTTTTCTCAATACAGTGTACCTAGTATGCACAAATATTATATCCATAGATAACTATAATTATATCTAAATGATAAACACAATTTATAAATGTGGCGACATCAAAATATTTTATTCTCGGCGAAAAAATATTTTACATTACCCATGACTATTCATACAATATTCTGTATAAACGTTAATTTTTTTTGTATCATGCAAATGAACTCTTATTATGAATTCAAATTTGTGAAAAAAATACTATTATTATATCAAAATTATATTATAATACTATGGAATTATAATAATATTATTATATAAGTAGGGCTGTGGAGTCGGAGTTGTCGCCGCGTTTTGGCGGGAATCGTACTTGGAGTCGGAAATTTTGAAAAGTTTGAACATTTTATGTTTGCATATAATATATAAAATTTGGCTATTAGCCGGATTGGTTGGTAGGTATATAATTGAATACACATAAATAAGAAAGATATTAAAAAAACGTGGCAAAATTAAGTCTTTTTAGTCAGAGTCGTAATTTGTTTAACGACTCCACAGCCCTGTATATAAGTCATAGATAAACATATATAAGTATACATAGCGGAATACTGTTAAAAAAGTGTTTAAAATAAAATTCTAATGGCAAAAAGTATTTACAACTCAAATAAATTTAATAAGATAAATAATAAAGTGCATTTAATTTTAATTTTTTTTGTAAAGGTGAAATATTTTTAATTATTATTCTTGATTATTTCTTAAGCTTCATTCTGAACTTTAATTTTTGTTTTATATTTGCTGCTTTGCTTTTTTGTATATTTTGTATTTATAGTAAAAAGGTAATTAAGTATTACTAACTTCTTTGGCAACACAGAGTAAATAAATTTATCTGCGCACGCAATATGCACCAACCTTCAGTTTCTTGTATTCCAAATTCGAGTAAGATGTCGAAGACCAAAAAGATTCTAGATGAGGCGAAGGATTTTGCTAAACCAGAAATTGATCTAGTGGACAGGGGAATCGCAAGTTTTGATGATATGCCTGGCGTTCGTGAGTTGTTTTAAAGTTAATTATACCATCTCGGCCTATATTGCCAAATAAGGCAGCTCGTTTACGATTTTTTAAATTATGGGCGGGACCTATCCTCTTGTCAGATGAGTATTATGACATGACAGCTAAAAATAAACCAAATTTAAAGAGAATAATAAACAATAACTGCTGATTAAAAAATATAGGTTTGCTCTTTTCTCGTAATTTGAGAACAAAGTTATTTGTTTCATTTCTATAGGGATTTCTAAATCGAACACATTCATTTGTTTTGACAGATGTTTCGTGGTTACCCCACTCATTATTCTGAATGGCATCAATGCGGGGGCGATCAATGTGAATAATCAACAAATTGTAGATAATTTCATTAAAGACAGTTTAATTGTCATTTATATTTCCTCTAAAAAAATAATAACCTGATGTTGATGGTCATTCTTGTTCTATTTTTGATTATAAATGGCTGATAAATAGAATTTTTTGATTGGCAATATTCAGTGGCGACTTGGGACTCCCTCTCCCACTACAGTGAGACCATGTCATGCAATTCGTCTCCAATTGAACATGAAATTAGTCATTCCGTAGAAAATTCTATGATAGCACCACAAAATAAATGGCAGTGGACTATAAAATGAAAAGAAAAAACTAATGTATTACTTGTGACAAAACAATAAATAATACATTAAATAATAGCAGTTAAAGATCTGATTCTTTTTTTAGAGATGAATTTTTTTATTTTCAGTAAATATGACCAACATAACAAGATTAAGTTTGAGTCACAACAAGTTGTCGACCATCCCCCCCGGATTGGCTAATCTAATCAATTTAGAGATTCTGAATTTGGCCAACAATATCATCAAAGAGCTGCCTGTAAGCATATCATCTTTGCCGAAGCTGCGCATTCTGAATGTTTCAATAAACCGACTGGATTCGCTTCCTCGAGGTTTCGGAGCATTTCCTCTGTTGGAAGTCTTGGATTTGACTTACAATAACTTGAATGAAAAAACTATGCCTGGAAATTTCTTCATGATGGGTATGCATAATATTAAATATATTAGGTTCCTGGCAATGTTGGATTTTACTCATAGAAACAGTTACAAAACATATTGGTGGGCATAACCGGATAACTGATTTTTGAAATAAAGTGACGTGGATAGGTACTAAAATTTTGAACTTCTAAAAACTGTTATTATTTCAGGATATTCGAAATTGGAATAGTCAAAATTCTAGTAATAATTTATTTAATACGGAAAGAAAAATAGCAATGTATTTTAATTCTACATAAATTATTCTGACGAAGGCGTAAGCCGAAATAGCTATCAACAAATATATAAAATAATTTATGTAGAATTAAAATACATTGCTATTTTTCTTTCCGTATTATAATGGAGTTCTACCAAGTAAATGCCTACTCAATCAATAAATAATTTATTTGTTCACACTTTTCATTGTTTCAATATTCCTTCTGTAAATTCAATATTTTGCAATTATCTGGCTATATCTATGCCCAAACAACACTGTATTCACGATATCATATCCATGGCTAGAAAAAAAAAGTATGTTACAAAAGCGCTTTTTTGCAAAAAATAAAAATATATTACAATAGATATATTGGTACGTGAGTTAACATTCCCGTAATTTTTGACATAATATTATATCACTTCTGCTGGCCACAACTAGAGAATATTAATTGGAGTAATTTAAATTTTGCAGAAACCCTTCGAGCTCTGTACTTAGGAGACAATGACTTTGAATATGTCCCACCTGGAATCGGACAGTTAAAAAACTTGCAAATTGTGAGTATTGCTAATTACTTTTAATGTGTTAACTTCTTATTTTTCTTAGTCCCACCTTTTCTATCCCCTAAATATTTTTTTTTCAGTTCTGTTTTTGCCAATCATATTAAAAAAAAAACTTTCCTGTATATTGTAGTTATCATTGGCTATAATGCTGTATTTTATTTTTTGAGACGTTTTCGTTAGTGAATAATAATTATTATATAGTTTTAAGACTTGCACCGTAGATACAAAATATCAATATTATGTTAAAAGATCGATTTATCATCTAAGAATAGGCCAAAACTAAGTCTAAGTCTGTAATTACGGTCATAAATTAAATGGATCTTTACTTGTATCTTCATCACTACTTTTCAGTTGTCATTCCGTGAGAACGACTTGGTTGAGCTTCCGGGTGAAATTGGAGAACTGACAAGGCTCCGAGAGCTGCATCTGCAGGCCAACAGGTTGACGATGTTGCCCCCAGAAATCGGCATGCTGGATATGGCTAGCAACAAAGCCATGCTGAGATTGGAGGGAAACTCTTGGGTAGCCGCCATTGAAGATCAATTGCGTCTCGGAATCTCACACGTCTTGGACTATATCAAGTCAGAGACGTATCGTGTGTAAGTGGGCATTAATCTTTTAAAACATTTTCTTTTATATAATCAGAACCAGTTTCACAAATCATGAGCATTATCAACTGATAAAAAATAAGTCAGACCATTCTGTGCTTCTCAGTAGGTATTGAACTTACGCTATTAGTTAAGGAAGATCCATTCTAAACAATATTTATCCCTCTTACTTGTAAGAATTTAATGAGTATATTGCAGGGCTGTGGAGTCGGAGCTTTTTGGCCGGAGTCGTCGCGGCGTCGGAAATTTTGAACTTTTTATTTTTGCATATAATATGTCAAATTTGGCTTTTGGCCGCATTGATAGGGTTGAATACCCATAAATAGGAAATTTAGGGAAAAAAGGTGACGATATAAAGCATTTTTTAGTCGGAGTCGTGGTTTTGGTAAATGCAGGAGTCGGAGTCGGACTTTTTTTCCCCGACTCCACAGCCCTGGTATAATGTTCAGACCAATTTGCACCTAAAACTTTCTCATGAACAATGTGTTGAGGTATGAAACTTCTCCATAACCTTCAAGCAGTTGAACTATTAAATGTGATAAAAAAAATGCCTTAAAAAAATTCTGAAACAGTCAGGGAGGGCAAAGCCAACAAAAGTTATGAGTTATTTATAGACCGGCACTATCTCATCTTATTATTAAATGTCATGCTGAATTGCTTATTTTTACAAATGACTTTGTTTTAAGGTTGTACAATCGTCATTTAGCTGCTAGGCCGCCACCACCTCCGCAGAACATCGACAAAGGGAAAAAGGCAAGCAGAGCAAGATAAACTCACTCTTGTTACGCTCAGTGCCATCATCCATATACAAGGAATGTTAAAAAATATATTTAACATATTAAATCTTATATACATTTAACGATTGCTTTAACAAATACAACCTAAGTGTACTGATAACTTGCCTGTGCCTAACAATTTGATTATATTGTGTTTATTTTTGGAAGTTTAACTTGATTTAAAGATTATATGTTTATACAAATGTGTTCAAAACATCAATAGTTCGATAAGGTAAAATAGAAAACCCAAGCTATATGCAATCCAGGTTTATAACAATTATAAGGCGTTATTACAGTAAAACCTCACTATAATAGACTCATGCAGATGTGTTCATCCTATTTAGACAAACTAACTTTTTTCGTATATGCAACATTTTTTCATTCATTTACATGTCAATATTTAAAGGCTATGATTACATTGTTGCCTTTATGACACCTTTGAATGTTGCTTACATACATCATGTTGTCAGTCTACACGCATTTGAAACTGCTACAGCTGTATGAACAACTACTCATCACAATCAAAGAAAATTAGTTGTGAATCTTGAATCTCGAATTCTCTATCACGGTGTATTGAATAATTTTCATGTCTGGAAATATTGTCCATAAAATCTGAAGTCTGTTGTATGGAGGTTTAAGAATATGTACTTGTAAAACGCATGAATCTTCCCAAATATCTTCCATTAAGTTATTTGTGAGGTTTATAAGTTATAGTGATGAAAGAATGTTTATATGGAGTCTCACTTACACTTATTATAGAATGATCACTTTACAATAAAACCACATGTGCCTTGTTTTTAATTTTTATTTTATATAAATTATTATTTTACAAATGTATTTACTTATAAATATTATAGAAAATAATGACTAATAATTGTGTTTTATTTCTTAAATTTCAGTCTTAGTTTTTATAAAAAAAATATAGTATTAATGACTACTTATATTTAAAGATTAGCATTTATTGAAAGTTAATAACTGTAAAAAGTCAATTTAATTGATAGTTATGGTATAAAAAGGGAATTCAACAAAATACTTATAGAATTTTAGGCACAATAGAAAAGGTGTGTGCGTGGATTATAAGGAGGTAAAGAAGAGAAGAGTACAATATTGGCACATTATGATAAAACACCAGGATGAGACATTGAATTTAAAGTTTTTTCCATTGTGATAATTTTTCATAGAGTTTTTTCTCTCCAACACTGCTAAGCCAATTAGCAAAAGCACAAATTTTTGCAAGCAGTGTTAAATCCTAAATTTAAACCGTGTCCAAGGGCAAGCAAAGAGAAACTAGCCATATTAATAAAATAAAATTGCAACCATATTATATTACAATCATGAATCCCTCTTGCTGTAGCAGATTTACCTTATATGAACATTTTATCATGCGTTACAATTTTTTAAGTGAAATTGAAAGGCATCAAACATCATTGTATTTTTCAAACAGATGCCTCAATGAAGAATTGGCAAAGTTATTCTGCTATGAAAGCTAAATTTTGATTGATTTATTCTAGTCAATGAACATGTTGTTTCATGTTTAGGAAAATATGAACCACATTTAACTCAATGCAGACTGTTAGTGACACTTAGTGGTAGATACCATTTTATTAAATGCTTGTATTCTACAATATGGCTATGCGCAGGACTGGATTTACCTATATGCTAAAAATTTGACTCCTATGGCCTCCAGCAAAAATGTTTATATTTTTTTCCAACCGATTTTTTAAATAAATATTAATTTTATAAAATTTCAAGATTTGGTTGTGAATTCAGACGATTCTATTTTGATTTGGGACACGGAATGAAGGATATTACGAAATGTATTGTTCGAGACAACCAGCATTTGCATTTGTTTAGCCGTTCATTTATCGAAGTTCTAAGAAAGTAGTGCTGGCAAAATAAGTCTCATTAACCGCTATCGAAGATATTACATTGTATTTCAATGTTTTATGACTTGCTGTGATAAAATATAGAAAAATGCTTTTTTAATTAAAATATATATTCATGCGTATTAAATTTAAGTTAACATTTTATGTTCTGTAGTATTTTTATACAATTAATCATATTACATAATTAACCATTACAACTTGACCGTTGGCGGGACCCCACCATCGCGTAAGTGATGTTCCAACACTCATTGTTTATTTACTTATTGACAAAATCTTTATGTACATGTATTTTTACTAAAGCATTGAAACTTTAATGGCTATTGAAGATAGGGGAACAATTTTTGTTTCGAGCTCGGCGGCGGTGAAATAATGGTGGAACATCTATAATACAGTTATTATACTATTTTATAGTTCTTTTGTATTGTTTCAATGGATGCTTCCACTCCGTTTTCCTCTAATCCAAACAAGTTTGGGGGCCTCACAAGAATATAATAGGGCCTCATTACATCTAAATCTGGCTATGCAGTAGCAAAATGACACCTGACAGACTCAAAAACTGTAATGAGCTTCAAAAATAGATGCTTTTATCAAGCAACAGCATGTTTTTAAATTGATCTTGGAAAGACAATGGAACTGACTTGAGTCACATGCTATGGTTGCCTCTGATGTACTGAGGAGACAAAGATATTGGATAGTCCAAGAAGAAAAATCTAAAATTCGATCCAAAAATATTTGACTGGTATTTAAGAAATGAAGCCTGAAACGTGAGATGTAGAATCTTTTTATTTAGGTATCCAGATGATATATACACTTGAACATTTTTTCATCATCAATTCTCATTGAAACTGTGGAAACAGTAGATCAAGTATCCACTGAAATTGATTTCTCATAATAGCAGTTATTTATCATAATCAATTACTAGCAAAGCCATTCCCAATTTATGGGGCGGTGTTAATTGATATCAATATCAAATTTGAATTGTTTGATATTGAAATTCCATCAAGCACCCTCAGTCAAAATCCTTAATTAATGATATTAATATGTCACTACAAATCAAACCATCACTAATTTTTTTATTTTCCTTTGTTGTTATTGGTACTTTCACCTTCTTGTGCTAGTGACCTGTGTGTAACAAAAAAGGCGAATTTTTTGTTATAGCTCTAGCAGCAAATTCGTTGCATTTAAGCAATTATTAAACTCGATTAATCGATTGAAATGAACTGATTTCATTTCCACCAGCTCATTAATCTGACTCTTGAGCGTCTTACTGAACATATATACTTTCGTACTGAGATCATTTATTTTCCCCAATGAACCGTTTTCCATTACCTATTTCTAATCTTCGGAAAATGAAGAATCGTCACTCGTTAAATAATCGTCGTTTACAAAATTTGGCGGCTTATAGTTGCTTTTCAACTGGGATTTTTGATCTAAATTCTTGCGCTTTATCACAAATGGCACATCTGTGTTATAATCAGACATTTCTGTATCACTCAAATGGGTTTCCCCGTTGATGAATTTAGAAAATCTGAAAATTAATAAGAAAATACATGTCAAATTAACTTGCAAAATACATTCTAATACTTTGAATAATTATGGAACAAGAACATTCATTACCAATGATACCGAAATATATGCTTGGAAAACATTTATTTTGAGAAAGCTTCTGACAGGAGCGAAACTTCAGAATTATTTTGTTAATTTGAAAGAAATAATAAAACATTATAACTGTATTTCTTATCAGTTGATAATGCTCGCTATGAGCGAAAACCAGTTGTGATCTAATAAATTTAATGTGGAATAAGTACTAAAAATGTTTTATAATTTTTTATGATAATGTGACTGATGGAAATGCAATGTGAAGAAATAAAAGTGTAAGAATGGCAACCAACAATAGATAAAATACTAGGCTAAAGACCTAGACATTTATAATAGGTTTCTTAAAATGTAATATATAAGGCATAGAAATATTACACAACGGCATGGGAATCTTTGGGATAGGTCTAACTAAGTGTGGGCAATATTTAAAATACCTTCGAGGACTCTCCAGTTTATTTATCAAATCCCATTTGGCACAGTCGGGACTGTGACAGTACTGTCGCAGTTCGTCCAGAGCTTTCGCAGTTTCCTTTACCCCTTGTTGATAATACTCTTCTTTTGTCAGAAACACACGTTTGGGAGGATATTTTCTCCTCCTTAATATTTGAATATTAAACAAATATCAATAATTAGCATTCAACAGTTTAAAAACTAAATTAAAATTAATTTGCCATAACCCAGTGGCGATGCTATATGTCTCATTTTTGTGAACCAAGGTTACAATCCCGTCTAGACAATAATTGAGAAGGATTAATTTTGATTTTGAATTGAAAATTTTAAAATTATGCACATTTGCATTAGCCTACAGAGAGGTTTGGGAGGGTTGATATAAAAAGTATAAAAACATAAAAAGAAGTCTTACCAAAATTTTACGAATTTTACTATCCAGGAATACGGTCCATATTTCAAGATTATGAATATGACTAAGGGAATTATATAAATTTCTATTATGTATGTGCTTAAATATATGCAGCCTAACGCCAATCCCTGAAACAAGTTAAACAAAAGTATCACAGTAAACATATTCAAATAATTCTTCTGAGGCTAGATATCTCACAATTTAAATTTATGGCGATTGTTATTTAACTGATATAAGTTGACTTCCACTGAGGATCATCTTTGCAGCTTTGGAAGGACCAACCCATAACTGGACAAGGCATACAAATTAATAATTACATGTGAATGTACGTCAATACACACATACCCTCAATTAAGAACGTCTAGGACAGAAAGTGATCATCTGGCCGCTCATAAATACCGCGTACTTAAGCTTTTTATGTTTTTTTAACTGTTTATGTTAACACATTGTTGTCGGGACACGGCATTTGCCGTATTTTTCAGACTGTCGGTTGAATGCGGGACACAGCAAATGCCGAATTTGAACAGGTCAGCACAGAATTGTTTGCCGGCGTTTCATTTCACGCCGCAACTAATTACAATTAGTTCTACTTCTTTGCCAGATTATAAGGGTCGAAGTTTGAGCGAATAAACAAAAAAAATAAACAGTCTTATAGATTTATTTTGCGATCCCAGTTGCTTGTTCAGTTTGAGCCCTGACACATGTTGGAATATTTTTCATTCCGCTCGCGTTGCTTTGTTCACCGTTTCGTATTTTGTTATTTGAATTTATATAAACATCGCATAAGAAGTTATCCTTTCAGAAAATAATAATAGTGACGATGAAGTGTATGCCGATAATTTCAGAATCAGACTTCATGGAATAATGATTTGGAAGAGTTCGGATCCAGAATCAGAATCGGCTTAGAAATATATTGCAATTATGATGTAAAAAGCGTGTTTTTTGTTTTATTTTCAATGAATAAATATCATTTATGATTTCTTTGAAAATTTCAATCGAAAATATCGTTACGTTTAGAAAGTGTGTTGATTTTAAGAAAGTAACATATTTTTGCGCTTATCGCTAAAAAAACGCCCGCTACAGGCTTGAGTCTATTGTTCGAGGTGCCCGACAACATAGTGTTAAATAAAAAATCAATTGTGTCGACTTAAATTCTGAAATACTGGTAATTCAACATTTCCAGCTGGTTTATTGGAATATTGTTTACCTGTAATCCCCATGAAATAAGGTTCTTGCTCTTTTGATCCTTGGGCGGACCCTTCTTATAGCAAACAATAAAGCTAATAAGAGATGTTGCCAGTATATACCACAATACATATGTTTTGTAGGCATAAATTAATGGTTGAAAGTTAGACCAGAGCAGTTTGAAAGCATAAAGACCGACTGCCCATCCTCCTAACATTGTTGTATACACAATTGGTTTCTGAAACAAGAAAAAGATTATTTTTAAAGTCGCGATCAGAGGCAGATTCCTCCTTTTTCAAGTCATGTTATACATACCTGTAGTGTGCATTACTTGTATGGTGTTAAAATTGTACTAATATACCACTTTCATTTAGATAAAACCCATAATGAGAGTGGATTACCAATAAATTAGTCAACAGTGTAGAAGGAATCATCTGATTCTTTAAACATACTCTTGGCTTACAAAAGAATTAAAAAAACAAAGCAGTTGAATCATTTGAATTTAGAGCCATTCCATGAGTTCCGTTACTTACGGTCCGGGTTTCGCCTTTTAACATCTTCAGGTGTACGGATGGAATGTACTCACACATTTTGCAATATAATTACATGTTTAGCTAATTCACTCCGTGGCTGGTGTTCCCTACGAGTCACCAATAAATGATCTAAACAGTTAGCATCACAAAACATAGATTTTTTAATGATATATAAAAAAGAATTCCAATGTAAAGAATGTGATTAAATAACACTTTGTTTACAGGCCCTTTTAATTACTTTGATAAATAGCATGTTATTTGGTATTTGATGGCCAATTAGCAAACGCAAAAATTTCTGCACTCCATAAACATCATGTTAAAAGAAAATTTTTGTGTTTTACCTAGAATTAATTCACTACAAAATAAAGCATAATAAACTTACGCCTGGCAACATCTTGCTGAGTAAATATAGTCATCACAACACTGAAAAACCGCAAATGTAAAATTTTTTTCACTATATGAAAAATAGGATCAACAGCACTCCGACCACAAATAATGCCATTTTGTAGTAATCCACATCTGCAAAAAGAAGTCACAGAACTACTAAAAAATTTTAGTATAATAGTCATACAACACTGAAGAAAACCATTTTTTTCATATATGTTATGCGTAAAACACTATTTTAATATTTTTGTACTGATTATGTGTATAATTTTACTGTTGAACAATATTGGTTCTCGAGGTGTTGTCATCATATTTATTTCTAGCAACTGACTTTCAACTGATTCCTATATAACTCTTATTGTAGAAATTCTCCATTCAATGTCTATAAAGTCTGCATTGGGAGCAGTCAAGATTTAAAAAATATGAATGGCAAATATGGATTATTTCGTACATCCTTTACAATAATCATTACTATTTATGTGAGATATGAAATTTAAAAAAAAAAATTAATTCAAGAAATACACTCATCTCTCGATTTACGCGGTAGATAAGTTCCTAGAGAAAACGCGTAAATCGAAACCGCGTAAATCGAGACTTCAAGCTCATACAAAAACGGAAGATAGGTTCCAGAAAAAAAAAATCTTCAAAAAAGGCTCTTCTTCTCGTCTTATTAAATAGTCCGTAACTAATTTTTGTGTTGTGTTTTTTTTTTAAGTCTAAATTTCACCGTATTGCGCGCACAGGCTTTTAAGGTTTCGCTGAAATTTAACAGCACGTTCAATAACCGGATCAGTAGCCAAAACTTTATTTTCTAAGTTATTGGACAATTGTAAAATTTCAGAAATGTCTTTAGACGTAAATTTATTTGGTTCATTAGTAATGTCTTTATCACTATCATCGCAACTTTCAACATTTTCTTTTTCGTTGGTTGACACCATATAAATCAATTCTTCTTCGTCTATTTCACTATTAAGAAACAATTCATCGATGTCACTGAATTCCAAATTCTCCAACCCTTGTCCCAACGCTTTTGTTATAGTTAAAATGTTGAATGTTTCATCTCTTGCTGGAATTATATGATCAGGTTCAACTACTTCTGGCCATACTGCTCTCCAACAAGCATTTAATGTTGACTTTTTAATTTCTTTATTTGCTAATCCTATATATTTCACAATTGTGTAACACGTGTCACAAAATATGTTTGATTTTTTTTTTTAAATGTGATTTTTTCCTAACCGCGTAAAAGTGAAACCACGTAAAATGGTACCGCATAAATCGAGGGATAAGTGTACATATATTTTATGAATTTTAATTAAAATGATGACATTAATTTGTATCGATTAAATTGGCAAGCCGCTGAGGAAAAAAGAGAAGTCTATCGAGATGCTCCTATAGCGGCCTAAATTCTTTGCATCTGGATGCAGAAACGGTTGAAAAAATATAATGAGAAATGAATTGCCTTACTATCAATCTGAATCTGAATTGAATATTTGTAATCAGTTTTTAGCGCAATGCAAGTGTTGTTGAAAGGATTCAATGTGAATGACCGAGCCTTATATGATGGAAAAAGACTACTCGGCCAAATGGATGAATCCCCGTTGTAATTTTGCCAAACATCTTCAGGTGAAGATCCTTTGTATTGTGCAAAATAATCAGTGTCAATGTCCAAATGGATCTGGAAGATGGAAACACAGTTTTAGTTTTTAAAGGTTTGCCACTAACAATCTGGGTTTTGTCTTTTATCATCTACAATCTACATGCATGAAACTCCACTGATGGACTCCAACTGACAGTAAGTCAATAGTTTGCATGTTAACACATTGGATGCTGAGAACACGCCTAGCGTGTCCATTTTCATACTAAAAAACAGGTTCAGCATTGAAAGCGTTAATATATATGAAAATCACATATTTTACGAAATATATTGATGGTGATCGGAATTTATTATAATCATGTATTTAAACGTTACTATAATTTTGCTTTTATTTTAACATGATACAAATTATTTAGTTTATGTGATACTAGTAAACAATTTTGGTAATGCATTTAAGAGTTTTAATTTTAATTTAGTCCGGTCCATGGCGCAGTATCAACGATGTTGGCTTGTGTGCCGGACCGCCCAGGATTCGATTCCCGGGACGAGCGGATTTTTCCAGTCGATAAATCTGTTCAAAGGCAAGGGTGTTTGTGTTGTTGAAAATCCCTTCCCACCTTTCCGATCCCAAAGAGCGACGCATAGTGACAGCGATTAACTAATCACTAATCCTGTCCTAGTCCTCGTACCTTTCCACCCCTACTCTCTTCGAAAAAGAGAGGTTGAGCAACTGAGTAGCAAGCAGTTCTCGTAGAAAAACATATGTTGAGATAAACTCCGTGAGGAGTCCATATGATACAAGTTGGGAGCGGACATGGTTTAAAAAAAAAAAAATTAGACCGGTATTTTTTATGTGCAAACTATCATATGCAATAACAAGAAGTCTCTTCAATTTTTTTCAGGCAGTTGACTGGAAGTCGAGTGAATGCTAATTGATTGATTGCAGCAGACATTTTATCAATTCCTGGATACACAAAGCGTACATTTGTTTTTTCCATAGATTTTGAATATGTCTACTTACAAATGCCGACGTCCACACACTGGCAGCTTTCTTTGGTAATCCTTTAAAACAGTATATGTCTAAAAGATTCCGATATGACCCCGGATGATGATTGATTTTGATAGGTCCTTCAATCCATTGTACTGAAAATACACAATGTGTTAAAACTTTGTTTATGGGCTTTTTTAACAACTTTGGTAATTGTGCACAAATTTGTTCACTCTAAACAATGGGTTAATAAAATAAATTCATTGAGACAAAAACGAAACTTTTAGTCTTGTAAAATGAACTTATTTTTATCATATCTCACAATGGTTCATTTTGTATTTTTTGTCGCAAATTTTTACATGCTTTATCAATTAATGTTATCTGAATACAACACAACATTGCGGTCTGAGATTGATATATTAATAACTTCCGTTAACCCTTTCCATGATATTTCAATACCATTTCGACCACGTGTTCCCATGTTTATAATCATTTACAAATTTATTTATTTTCTTGATATATTGATAAGTGAAAAATTATGCAGTCGAATAATTTCGAGCGTAAATGTCTATCTCCATCCCTAAAAGAGTTTAAAAGATATAATTTTATCAGTGCATAATTCTAATTTTAAATGGATGCCAATAAATTCATTGAACTTGTATTTTCACAAACATTGGTTATTTTTGAATTTTGACTACTGATTTAATAAGCATGTTATTTGTATAAAATTCAAATTGCGCAACACAGAATAAATTATTTGGTTAAAATATTAAGATTGTTGAAAAACGGGTCAAAAATGGCATTTCTATCATGATGGGATGTATAGTCAACTCAGTGGTTGGCAACCTACAATCACTGAAGTGTAGTGACAGTTTAGGTACCACTGAAATTAAACAAGATAAACCATGTTGGGTCTGTGGTCGAGTTTGAATCCCAATCTGGGTAGTTTTGTTTTGCAATTGAATTGTTAATTTCTGTTTGGAGACATGGATGTCTAAAATTCCATTTCAATCCTAAAAACGGAATGTAAAGAGAGCGATAAGGTAAGCAGTAGTCTTATCCTCGTCCTAGCCATAGAAAAATGGGATTAGACATGGTTGAAAAAAAACAACATAAGGAAAAAATTAATGAGGAAATAACAATATTTGTATATGTATTGAAATAAAGGCCAAGAACGATTTTAATGCAGCGAATCTCGAATACACTGACGTAAAGTAATGAGCACGCCCATCTCACATAGATTGTATAATCAATTTACAATTTCACTATTGCAAATTGCTATTTTTAGAACGCACACAATACTCCTGTTAAGAAACACTGCTCTGGGCTGTGCTCTCAAAAAGTCTTCCGCTCCTCATCGATGCGTTGGCGACCGCTGAAATAGCTTATGAATGCAGCACCATTCGGCATGTTTGAAAATATGGTAAAATATACTTTAAATAATTAGACATCGAATCCATGCAAACACCTCCAGTAATAAGTAAGCAATGTGACCAAATCGAATTGTGAAATACATATGCGCACTATTTATGTTAGAATGGATGAGGCCCGGGATATGATGAATATTTTTAATTTCAATAATTTTGAATTCTATGAGGAGAAAATGTATTAAGCGCGAAAATTATGAATACTGTATTTTTCCCACAATGATATGGTTCAAATAAAACTGAAGTTATCCAGACAAACATACTTTAGGAATAGCAGAATCTAAGCACAAACCCATTGAAAACAACTCACTGCATGCATTTATTGAACGTACTTAATTTAATATTATAGGTTAGGATATTGTTTTATATTGACTTACCATTGTAGTTTTCCGATATACAACGGGCGACAAAAAAACCTTGAATAACAACTAATACTAGAACAATACATGAGGAACGAAACATCTCGTATTATAAAAATGACGAAGTTATAACAAACTAAATGAAGCTAACCGGCGCCAAACTTATTCACGGACCATTCGTTGACAGTTATGACCATATGATGACCATAGACCAGTATTATGTATTACGCCATAATTACGCATTCATAATAATAGCAATAAATAGGTACGTAGCTATCCTTAACTAGTTTATTTGGTTGTCATAACTTATTTATGAACCAAATAATTAAATAAAATCCCGTCAAATCGAATGTAACGCCATGTCTCAACCTGAATAAAAAGTCAGTTTTTTTAAACGAAATGTATGCGAAAATTTATTCAATTGAGTTTCAGAACTTTTTTCAGGTGGACACTGAGAAGGTTTGAGTAATAGTCGACTGTGTTTTTACTTCAACACATTTAACTCAAGCAAATTATTTTTTTATACAAAAATTTTATTCTATGATTTTCTAAATATAACTAAAGAATTCCAGCTCTCTCCTGCCATGGAGCAGCGACCTTAAATTTTATTTTCTTGTGGAAGTTGATAGCTGATATTTTTCCTCTTTTATTTATGGAGTTCAGAATTTTTTTCACTTTTAGAATAAACGTTTTTGAATGAATGTTTTTTATACCTAAGTGCAGTGATTAGTTTAGTAGTATTATAGATGTACCATTGTTATTTGACCGTTGGCAAGGGCGCCACCATCTTGTGTTTGATGTTGCAGTACCCAACTAAAATTGTTCATTTCCTTACACATTTTAATATGCAAAATTACATGAAGAAATATATTTATTTTCATGAATTTTCACACACAATACAACTTAAATGGCTTTTGAGAAAATCTACCCTTTGGGGACAATTTTAGTTTTAAATTCGGTCAATTAAATGAGATATGTGAGATATGTCAAATTTAAAGTCAAGTAATGATAGTACACCAATAGTAAATTAATATATGTAGTCATATAAGTGTTGATGATTTTTTACAAATGAAATGACACTTAACAGGAATCCTTTATCATAAATTAAACCCACTTTAAAAATATATTACGTTTGCAAAAATAATGAGTTAAAAAATATTCTAAAAATCACTTTTAAGGGATCACTGTCAATCAGTGGAATGGCATTATAATAAAAATATTCCATGAGGCCCGAGACCTCCCATTTCTCATAAAGTGTGTATCTTTTAGTTACTGAAACAGTTTTATATTCCTAAGGGTAAAATTGCGAGGCAATTAAAACACATCATAACATGATTGCAGTTCCAGGAATATTATAATATCAAAATTTTTGTTTAAGTATAAAACTAAAGTGGTTTCCATTTTGCTACTTAATATTGTCAGCCAAATTTCATATAAGAGATCACAATCAAATAAAACAGCGAGGGTTAGTAATGGCTTTTATTCTTATTACATAATCATCACATAATTCTAAAAATATGTTCAATCAAAATATATTGTACAAAATGTATATTTTATTCTGATAATGTTCACAAAATATATATTTTTACCAAACATTTTACAGTGGAAAGTTCAGAGGTCATTTCTAGATATTTATGTAGACATTGTAATGGACATAAAATGAGGTTAATACAAAAATATTTTTTTAAAAATTATTATCCAATTGATTATGTAATTCTCCTCGAAAACTCGGTGAAACAATGATGCGCTACATAAAATTGCATGAAAACTGCACAGAAAAACAGGTGGTCACACATATTGTTATAAAAAAAAAATTAAAAAAAAAAATATAAGTAGCTAATCACGAAGTGGGTAAGGCAACTAAAAAACTAACAGTTCACGTAGAACAACTTCTCTTGAGATGCATAACAGGCACGGCAGAACAATATGCGACAAATTAATTGAAATATTTTTTTATTTTCATGTTGTCATTTGTCTAGTTACCATACGATATTTGAAATGATTTAAATGAGGTTATAACCAGGGCTGTGGAGTCGGTGAAAAAAAGTCCGACTCCAGCATTTACCAAAACCACGACTCCGACATTGACCAAAAACACGACTCCGGCTAAAAAAAGGTTAATATCGTCACTTTTTTCCCCTAATTTTTCTATTTATGTGTATTCAATTAAATATCAACCCTAACAATGCGGCCAAAAGCCAAATTTGACATATTAAATGCAAAAATAAAAAGTTCAAACTTTTCAAAATTTCCGACTCCAAGTAAGACTCCGGCAAAAAACGCCGCTCCGAATCCGACTCTGGCCAAAAAGCTCCGACTCCAAAGCCCTGGTTATAACAATTAAAACACGTAATAAGTTTTTTAAGCCATGTTCACTTAGAATGTGATGTCCACATTATTCATGGAGGCATTCCAACAGGTGTTTTTAAGAAGAACGATAAAAGGATTAGGACTAGTAGTTGCCTTGCTGTGCCCTATTTTTATGATAGGAGGGTGCAAAGGAAACTATAAAGATCACCACTATTCATAAATTAAAATATGAAATTTTTCATACTGGTAATTTAGGCTATGAGAAACTGAAGCCAACAACGTTGCACAGACACAGTAATATGGTTCTCTGGGATTATCAATATACATATGCCTGTGTGCACGATGCATGTGTTTATATACACATTTTTCGTGTGCCTGTATTTATTTGGTTCATTTTTAAAGCTTTTTGACTAACATCTTACAGGAAGAATTTATTCGCATTATAATGAATGCATCTTCTGATTTATTCCAGACAAAAAAATGATGCTGAGATTCTCATTTTTATAAATTTTGTTACTAAACAATTTTTGACAGTATTAAAAAGCTGACATAAGAAATATGTTGACGTATCGCTTCTCCCGCAGAACAATGACACAAGTGCAAATTTAACATTGAAACAATTATCTGCCACTAGACAGGTACGTCGTAGTTCAATTGCAGTATTTTCAATTCCCACTGAATTTCTTGAATACATTATTTGAATTTTACACTTCCCCTCAAGTTTTGTCGCTAACGACCGGAGCTTTGCCTTTCGGCATTTTAAGTGCATGGGGGAAATTGAACTGGCGCGTAATTAACAGTTTGTTTCGTTTATATATAAGAATAAAACTATGTTACGAAATTTTTAATTCTCAATTACGTGTGTTTTTGTTTTGTCAAGAAGTGATGAAAAAATTGTCAGTTCAAAAAATCTCCATCATTGATATAGATAGTCGGAAATTACAATTTGTTTGTCAATTATTATTATTTTTGTCAATTTTAGACGCGGCATCCGGATTACTGTTAGTTTTCCATGAAAGATACGTATTCCAAAGCACAGCTACGATTTGAGCAAACAACACTTGGTAATGCAGCGGCAGAAGGTAAAAGTTTACAGTCTGCACCCACGGCCAAATGCAGTAGTTTGTCTTTAAGATGTCTAAATACTTCATCTCCAATTCCGTCTTGATTTCTTCTGAGCTAAGCCCGTTCACAGCGCTTATTATGCTGACAAATATGAGTAGGAATGGTGGGGCAAACAGACACTGGTCGGCGATCACTTTTTTAATGGCCACAGTAGGTCCTGATGAACCAATGTATTTATTCAAGACTCCGTACCATACTCGTAAAGTGGGACCCTGAAACAGTAAGATTATAGATGAATTTCAGCTACAGTAAACATTGCCGCCCCAGCGAGTGCACCTTTGTTGTTTTGCAATATTTTTTTTTGTTACATCACCTCTTTTTATAAAATCAACTCAAAAATTTAATAAATTTTTTTTTTCATATTGATCTTTTTCATTTTCATTTTTTTCATTATCATTTTCATTTTTATAATGATCAGATTGGAGCATTATCAACTGATTTTCAGTTGATAATGCTAATGATTCCTTTCTACTAAAAATAATGAACAGTTAACCAATTACAATTTTTTTTTACTGTAAATAAAATTTCGAAGAGCAGGGTAATTGAACTATTAAAGAAATCGGTTTGATAGAAATCGTCATTTTTTTTCCTGTCTACAGTATTTCAAAAGTATAGAACCAAAACAAAAGAATGGCCATTAGAAATTTTATTTTGGTACGTATTCTTCGATATTGATAAACTGGTATATGATACTAAGTTTTACTTACTGCAATAAAGAGACCAACTGAAGTGAATCGAGCTGTTCTTTGCCATTCAATGTTTGAAAATTTTGTTTTTTCCACGGCAGTTTGAGCTACGACATCTCCGACTCCCATCAAAAGTCCGGCCTGGACCGATTGAGTAAAAATTGGATATTTAAATAAAACATGTTTGTATACTTTCATAAATGCAGACATCTTTCTACGGCAAATTTACTCGCTCACACTAGAGAGAACCCGACCAGGAAAACAATAAATAATATTACGTGTTGCTTCGGTAACAGCGTATTTTTTTCAATTTGACGTATTGTTTATGATTTCGCGCGCCGCTATAACCTTACATGTTAACCATAGACATTAAAATGTAAATGTTGACCGACATTATCATTTCATTTATAAAACCTCTCAATATATTCCTTTTTCGCATTTCACTGTTTATCTAATGTAAACTAGAGGAAAACGAATCAAACGAACAATGCCCCATCGGTGACGTAAAAATCTTCCCTACTGTATATGACAGTAAGTTCGTTTTTAAGTTTGAGCTTGTCGATACAATTGTACGTTGATGTTGCGATATTAAAGTTTGATTTTGGAAAATGTCTGTTATAAATCGGGATATTTTGGCTGAAGAAAAAATTTTGCTGCCATTCATAACATGATATGCGAAACGATCTTTTATTTTATTTACAATAGTATGGCACACTTCATTGCATATAACATAATGGGGTAAGTCATTCACAATTTGGCATTACTTCGACAAAGAAATTTAGGCAATAGTTAAAAGTATCTTCAATTGAGATCGAATATCTAACGATCCTTAAACCGCAATGAGCATTTCGTTTAAAATATGCTTTTCGGAGCTACTAGGTAAAACCTCCTATTGTGGGCCAGCTACAATTATTGGCCACTTACATATAAAATCTAGTTTATTTTTTAACCAAAACAACATTTCCATCTTTTGATTTATTAATATAGTTCCCTTATTACCCCCTTATCGTTTAAACATAAAATTGTCATTTTGTAAATTTCTAAACAACTCCAAAAACGCATTTTTATCAGACAGCCGGAGTGTCACCGTGAAGCAAGTGAGATATCTTGTAAATATCATAAGGATTGGACTTCAGTCTAAAAGCATCATACACGTTTGTAAGTTTATTAATTTAAATTCTAATTGAACAGAATTATTGTTCTTTAGTGAAGTTATAAAATAATTATTTTTATGCATTGAAAATATTTTTGTAAAAGATTATGATGGTGGCCAATAACTGATTCCAAAAACACATGCAATTTCTATGACAAGCCTGCCAAGCTAATGCTATAAATTCTTATAAAAAAATCATAAAATATTATTTTTTTATGCATAAATAATGTTTTAATGTTGTCGTTTTGGCCAATAACTGCAGCCTAACAAATGATTTTGGAATCCAATAAAGCAGTTGATTTTACACTCAATAATGATTTGCGGTCATGTTATTATACATCTAGTTTCTGTTAAAAAAAAAAAAACAACTTTTGGGGTGGCCAATAATTGAATCTTTAGGTGGCCAACAATTGCAGAAAGTGGTCCATAATTGTAGTTTTGTACCATATTTTTTTAACTATTTTTTTTTCTATCAAAAATAATATTTTTTACGTATTTTAAAAATATATTTATAAAAATAAAATAGTTGCGTAAATCAAGTTGAAACTGCAGCCGAGATGGAATGGATAGAATGCACTTTCACAAGCCACCCGCGTTTATCGACATTTTTCCGCTATTCAAAAGACCTAATCTGGGATGGTTTGATCATATACTGAAAATCATTAGGCAACCAGCAAAAAAATATATATATATTTTCAGGAACGGTCGTCAACAATCGTCACTTCTCGCATGTACCTAGGGAGGATTGATCTGCCCGACTCGAAATTTCAAAAGATTTTTTTTGCTTCGTACTTGTTAAATAGTTCCGCGACGAAGCAAAATCATTTTTTCTATCCACGATTTCTCCGCCTAAAGCAGGGGAGGGGAAACTTTTCGGATGAAGGGCCAATTCCAAAAATTCAAAATGAGCTGCGGGCCGCAAGTAATATAACATTTTTAGATATACACCCGATCGTTTTTTACGTGATACATTGGTTTCAAAAAGTGGCGCACCCAAAAAAAATCGCGGAAAAAAGTATCCAAAATTCAAGAAAAAACATTTTTTTTTCAAAATCGACCTAAAATATTTGTTTTGGATAAAAAATATACCACAAACATTCTCAATTTTTCGGAAGTCACCAAATCTTTGTGAAAAATTGTCATTCAGAGCGTTCATAACACGGAGTTAATAGTATTTAAGTGTGGCATCGTGCCAGAGTGCCAGAGATTTGTGATTTTGCATTTACTCGTCCAGAGTAAATGCAAAATCACAAATCCCTCATCATCAGTATCGGGAAAGTTCGTAACATTCATTCTCAAAAATAAAATTGTAATATTTTTTATATCCCGAACTCTCCGAAGCACCTTTTCCAAGCAAAACCATCGAATTTGACGGTGAAAAGGAATATCTGTATACTCACTCAATATCTTGAAAATTTTTTAATTGATTATCAATATTTAAAAAAAAAATATAAATAAATATTCTTACTTAGAATTAGGATTTATGATGGCGGGCCGCAGTTTGCCCGTGCCTGGTCTAAAGGGACATTAAAAGATTGAGCCACCAAAAGCTCCAACATCTGCAATCGACTTATTTCGGCGAACGTATTATTCTTATTTTATTTTATTTTTTGTTTCGTTCGCATGCGTGAAAGATCATTTTATGAAATATACAACGATGGAATTTTGAATGAATAAATTGGTATATTTATTTTGAAAATGATGAGCTTGATTCTTGAGAGATCAGTGCACTTCTGCTCCTTCACACGAGTCGTCCCTATTGGGAACCCTTAATGATATTAATTGCTTCTTATGTCACATTATTGACCAGGTAAAGTAAACCCATTTGACGGTATTTAAATTCTCGAATTTAAATAATATTGGAACATTGGATCATATTTCCGTCAAATACAGTTGATTTGCCTTCCCATGCGTATTTTTGCCTAGTCTATTTTTTATATATATAACTGATCACAATGTAATAATCTTATAATATGTCATGGGTTTTAAAAAGTTCCCCGTGGCTGGGAGCATTTTATATAATTTAGTTGACGCTATTTTCATACGTTGGCAATTTTGCATACAAATGTCAAAATAAAAGAATCATATTCATAGACAATATCAATCACAACAAAATAATGGCCCTTGTCCTAATCGACCACGAACTAATAAATAACAATGTAACAAGTAATCGTTTGGGTTACTTGGTCGAAATTTTCTACGACAAAATTCGTGGTTTCGTATAGACATTTATGCGGAGCTAAATCTGTTGACATGGCCTCAAAAACCATGGGAACGGACTTGGCCAAAGCCTTACCCAAAGCGTGGACTAATGTTATCGCCAACTCCACTGAAAAATCTGTCACAATCAGGAGTAATATAGAGAATATGGAGGACATAAATGATTGGGTGATAGACTTTGGTAGAAATACTCAGACAAGGTGGAACGCGAGGATGTGTCATGCATCAAAACAAAAATTCGTTTGTTCGTAAGTAATTTTGAGTTGTTGGTCAAGAGGCTGATTGCAATGGGTGACAGCATCAGCTCGGATAGTTAGGTCCGAAGCGTGCTTGACATGTTCCCAATGAAGTTGAAAACCTTCAAGTCTTTTTTTCGCTGAGATTTAGATGTCTGTAGAGATTTTCCAAGTTGTAAAATAAATAAAATACTAGTATATGTGAGTATTAATTCTAATTAATGATTAATCGGCATTGTGCTTACACAAATTTATTGAATAATTAACTTTTTGTTATTTACTCTGATTCCCTCGCTGCACTTTATATACTTGAGTACTTGGGATTGACCTGCAAGTAAAGAGTTAATATTGATAATTAACGCCTGAAAATATTCTCTTAAATTGCAGGAAAGAATTTGTCTGTCACCACAGTAAGTATAACAAAAGAATACCAACTGCCAGCAAAGGGAAGCCCACCAAAAACACGCAATGCCAGGCCAAGATACGAGCCAAAATTAAATTGTATACCCAGAATACTAGGTATACAGACCCATTTGTGTTGGTGAGTATTTGAGTGACCATTTTATGGTAAACTCGGTCCACATATAACACAGTTTTATGTTTTATGGTGAGCCACTTGAAGGGCTTGACAAGTAAAGTAGATTTTTGTAGAAGGTGTCTTGCCACACATATCCGGATGGAGACATCTCTCAGCTGATAAACGAATCATATTTTCATGAATTTTAGTGCGTGAATAATGAATAGGTAAAAGAGTAAAGGCTTACCACAAAAAAGTAGTTTATGGGAAATATGTTTTTTTATTAATTCCGTTGAAAAATACAAATCACTTTTAAGGTGTTTAACCCTTTAAACGCCAAGCCAATTCCATGGATTTTTGCTGTATGCCACCATTTTCAATCATCGATTTTTCCATGAAAATGCCACGTAACATACCCGAAAAATAATTTTATACTCAAGTTATTGATTTTCATCGAAAAGTGAAAAAAATATATCAAAAGTACAAGATTTAAAAAACGTCTCAATGGCTGCCAAAAACAATAAATATTGTAAATAAAAATATGAAATATATAAATATATATTTTCTATAATAAAACAAATTATATAGGCAGGACAAATTGCATCTAGGGCTGCCACAAAAAAATAATGTAATTTATGAATAAATTAGAATTATTTTTTTATGACTGGAAAGTTATTTTTTTTATAATAAACTATATTTTATAATTAGCACAAAATGCTATGTGTTATCTACTCGCACTTACTGATATTTAGCTATTCTCTTCTCACTCTGACGCGCTCTATCAATCGAGCGATCATTACGATAATAAGGTGCCAGCCCTAGTGACATCTGTTAGCCCAACTTCAAATAAAAAGAAAACGCTTCAACATATGGGTATTCTAACAATCACATTACCTCCAAAAGGTGTCTCTGCATAATATTGCATTTAAAAATATTTAATTTATTCATTAATAAGCTCGTAATCGCGTTTGTGTGCCTGCACGCCATGGCGCTGGTGGTAGCACTGATTTCGCATGCCTGCACGCCGTGGCGTCTGAACGGTTAATGTCAATACTGGGCAGTAAGGCATTATATTATAAAAACGAAACCGGTCCGATCTTAATAATTTTTTGTGGAATAAGTACGAAAAATGTTTAGTTATTTTTTAATTTTAATGAAAATACAATCATAAATGTTTTTTTTAAATTTAAAACAATCGCTAAAAATAATTTGGCTGAAAAATTTATTGATAGATTTATATTCTATATATGAAGAAATAATCATTCTTTAATTCAAACTATGATAAATAAAAAACCCAATCCTTTGCTACAACCTTTTGGAAATCCTGCTTAAAAGTTTCAACAGTAGTGAGTGCAAAATAATTAGGCATATATATCAGTATTGTTTATTAAATAACTGGCAACATCTATGGAATGCACACATTCTCTCAATTTATTAAGTCAATTAGAAAGGATTGGGTCACCTAGCGAGTGTTCTCGACCAATAAAGCAAATCAAACAAACTGTTATGTATGAAATGTTAATTTAAAACTCTACAACTATTTCAGCAAAGACTGTGCGGGGTGATTGTCGTTGAGTTGGAGCACAACCACTATCTTGGGACGCCAGAATCCCTTCGTTGGCTGCCGGCAGACTATAAAATCAAAGACATGTTCCTCGGATACTATAAATCAGGCATGAGAATTGCGCAGTCCTGCCACTACCACCTGCGAATCCTTGAATCTCAAGATGAGTGCGAGAAAGAAGGGTGGCTGGCGGATCGTAGAATCAATCCTAACCAGAGAATAGTCAGGTCTTGGCATGATCAGTGGAGACTCATGAATGTGCCAATAGAAGTAAGTGTTTTTGTGCACATTGCACCTTAGTGGCTCTTCCCCCCCCCTCCCGGGGAAATTTTTTTAGAATTTTTCTTTAATGTAAAGCTTACGATTTTTTTGAAATGTTTCGTCTTTAATTTTTAAATTTATTACAATAGAAGATCCTAAAGAATACTCGGTGACATTTGACGCCATAGATAAACAATACAATTTATCTTTCTGAAATGCAAAAGTGGTTGCCTGCCGGGAAGGCAGGCGCCTACGTAAAGAGAGGCAGAGCTAAGCAGGAGAGGATTGGGATTCTGTCCCGTGTACCTATAACCATATTTTACCTTTTTATGTACCAAATATTATAATGATACAATGACATTTGACTTTACATAATTCTTTAACATCCTGGCTTCAATGTCACATTGTTTTCGACATTTGCAGAAAGCTGAAGATCTAGAAATCAAAAGGCCAAAGCGAAAACGTAGAAAACTGAGTCCATTTACTATAAAACCATCCGATGGTGATGCAGCAAAAGACAATGAAGACCGCTCCGAAGTGCCGAGCTTAAAACAAAAGGTGAGAATTGAACGTTCTATACATGTGATATGCTCAATACTCTCATACACACAGTCTCTCTGTCTGTACTTTGTGTGCAAACGCAATGTTTTGCTATGCGTTACAAGTAGACAAATATGTGTATGTGATTCTATTAACACGTTGACTGTGTAAAAATATCGCATCTCTAACTGAGAACCTGGAAAATACCCAAGATTCGAAACTATAAAACCATATTAAATATTAAAAACTATTATTATACCTTTTTGATACGACTCCACTTAGTTGGTGCTAAGATTTGTCAATTTCAGTATTGGTATCCACTGTCACAGATTTCTGTGATTGTTTCATCCTTCTCTACCTTCGTTAACAATGGCACCGCTGAGGAATTAAGTGTGCGCCACCATGATTCTCCTTTTTTTGACGGATGTGATAAATGAATGTTGTATATATTTTTTTAAGAAAAAAGATCCTGCCCCAGTCAGAAACTTACGGAGCAATTCAGTTTTAGAGAAGAGAAATGATACATCTGAAATATGCACAGATAATGAAAACCATAAAGAAACTGAACAATCAAATCTCAACAATAATGACAAAGCAGGCTACGTAATAAATAGAAATTGTACCGAAGAATCTTTGGAAAATATGGAACCAATCGAAGCGGAACCAAATGTTTCAAAAGAACGATTTAATGAAGATGATTCAAACGATTCACTCGAATGGAATCAGAATGTTGAGTTTGATTCTGGTGATTTAATTCCGGATAGTCCCGATTTCACCCAAGAATCTCAATGGGACACCTATGTTAAGCGTGTTGTGCAGAAGATGAAGAAAATACAAGGTGTTCGATCTCGGCAAACTGTGAAAGAAAAATTCAACCGTGTACTCTCTGTGGCTTTAGCAGGAGAGTATGAATCTGTGTATCCATGGCTGAAAGAATTCCAAACATGAATCGTTCTATTGTTGTCTATTTTATTTTAAGTGACTTGCTTTATATGGACTGAAACATTTAAAACCAAAGGTTATTTATTGTATACGTGTTAGTTTTAGTGGAATTCATGTGCCAAGAGAAGTTTTTTTCATTTATTAGTCTCAGAATAATCAGATACTTTTTTAGAATTTATTGTATTTGTTTTATCCATATTTATTAGATGGGCAACAGACAGTAAAAAGCATTGATGATTGATAAGCTATTGTTGATATACCTATAATGTTTGATATCGAGATAGCTATGTTTGTACCATCATTACTTGGCCACCGCCGAAATTCAAACTATAATTGTTCCCATAGAGTATATATCTTCAAAAGCCATTTAAGTTGTATTATTTTAATAAAAATAATAATACATTTTTAGTACTTTTCCCACAAAAAAATTATTTGATCAGGACCGGTTTCGCTCATGGTGAGCATTGTCAACTGATCATTATCATTGTCAACTGATAATGATCAGTTGACAATGCTCACCATGAGCGAAACCGGTCCTGATCAAATAAATTTTATGTGGAAAAAGTACTAAAAATGTATTATTATTTTTATTATAATGCCTTTCCATCAAGTATTGACAGTTTAAAAACACCTTGAAAGTTGTATTATTTTAGTAAAAATACATGTACATAAAGATATTTTTTCATTTATAACTTGCATATAAAAATGTGTAAGTAAATAAACAATTTTGGTTTGTGTATTGCACATCACGCACTTGATGATGGTACCCTCCCCATCGGTCAAGTTTTAACCCTTTTAATACCCTAGAGCCGATATATCGGCTTTCATATAATCGCCAAAAATACCCTGTGCCGATATATCGGCTTTCTAAATATGTATGTGTTTCAAATGTTTTCGCCACCCAAGTACATACTATGTAAGTTAGTCCCAATGTTTTTTTATTATCGACCACCGATCGATGATATCTTGAGTTACTCGTCACTCGGGTGCGAAATTTTGTCGCGGTTTGTCGTGGTGCAGTCTGCTATTGTTTTTGTGACTGTGTTTTTAATTTGCCCTTTATTCAATTATGCCTTCAAATAAAGATCGTGAAGAAAAATCCACAATTAAGAAAATGAGCCGATATCAATTTACTATTGATATAGTTGAAAAACTAAGTGAAGACTGGATAAAGGCCAAACAACAGAGTACGACTTCCAATCATTCTCCAATACGACAAGTCCAAAAACTACTTGATAAAAAAGAAAAAAACTGTGTCATTTGTAGTTCGAAAAATCGAAGAAGAAGAACAAGGACTGTTTGCTCCAAGTGTAATATAGGTGTTCATGGTACATGCTATCAAAAACATGTTTATTGAAAAAAAAAAAAAAAAAATTTCAAAATTTAATTTTATATAAATAAAATAAGAAAAACCCACTTTTTTTTTTTTTTTTTGTTTTATATCTATTCTTATGTGTTTACTTTTTTATGTGAAATGAAGTGTAAAACATTTATAAATTTCTAAGATATGCAAATATTATTTTGAAAATGTTTATTATTTTTATTTTCTCTGAGTTCTTTTTTATTTTATTTCTTTTTCGTTTTAGCAAAAAAATGTTAACATATAATAACTATGTAATGTTATTTCTCCATAAAATATAAAATATTTTACCAAAATGTCTTTGTTTTTAATACTTTTTCAAGAATTTACGAAAACACTTAAAAAACAGATATTTCCCAGGGTATTTTTGGAGAACCTATGAAAAAATATAGGGTATTAAAAGGGTTAATGGTACATCTATAGGACTGCCATGAAAAAAGATTTTGATGAATAAAATTATTTTCTAAACATTTTAATGATAATATTTCTCATGGAATGTGTTTATTCAGGTGCATTTATTATCAATTTGTTATTTCTTTTATATTAGGTAAAACGGAAAGAAATTACATTTTTTATGGTGCATCACTTTAAACTCAGTTTGTCAACGGTTGTCGTTGAGCTAGCATGGCTAGCACCAGCTAGAACGTTGTGGCTAGAAAAATGGAGAAGCCTGAGATTGAAGAAACACATTTGCGCTATTTTATGCTGTTTTTATTCGATAAAGGATTAAAACCAAAAGTAGCTACGCAGACCATTTGTGACATTTACGGTGACGTCTTGAGACTTCGAAAGTGCTTTAGATGGTTTCAAAAGTTCAAAAGTGGTGATAGGGAGTTAAAGGACAAACCAAAAACAGGAAGACCCCTCAAAATAAACATTGTGTTAAAACAATTAATCTTTTCCAAAAATATTTTGAGAAAAAATCTTAGTACAACTCTTCAAAGAGTAGCTAAGGAAAGAAAACATATTTATTTTAGTTTCTTGAACTGATTTCAAAGATGAAGTCCCTACTTAGTATAAAAAAACATGCGCAGTAAGCATAGTAGTTAATAAGGGCCCTGCTCCAAGCTCTTATTGAATCTGGCTTGCTGAAGGCGTGAGCTATTTCCTTTGAGTTTACAGCAACTCAAGAAATCGGGAATCTGGGCTGTGCCAGCCTTAAAGTGATGTAATGATACGTCACAGTCATTGTATGTGGAGATGATCTTTGTAATGGGAGAGTTTCTGAAAGGCTGCTGATGACCATCCATAGTATGTATTTACCGGAGCACTGAGATGACCTGGGAGGAAGCTAGGAAGTTGGCAGGTGACAAAGTATCTTAGAGCTGATGTTCGAAATAGGGAGAAGATATGAATATAATAGCATGGAAATGGGTTTTACTCCATATATTTACAGAACTGATTTATTTTGATTTATAATTAATGAGAAGTCTTTGACGCCTCTCATTGGGGCAAAAATCAACGAATCGGCACTGCTGACTGTTGTAGGGTATGATTAAAGTGACCATACGTCCCGTTTTTAGGTAGCCTGTCCGTTGTCCCCAAGTACAGCTTCGGGACGTCGAAATGTCTCATTTTAAAAAAGAGGGCAACACACGGTAACAATTAAAAAAAAAAGTGCAAAAAATCGACAGTGGTCCGTAGTATAGCCGTTTCGTAGCCGTTACTAGCTTGATTTCGGTGCATATGGCTACAGCGGGTGGCTGGTGAGTCATGTGCGTGCGCAATCGTCACACTCACACATTCATATTTGTTTGTTACAATTCTCCAGTTTACTCGTTTATGGGTACACGACTACATGTTGACAGCTGGCGCGTCTTTCTTGAAGATTGATTTTTTTTATTGGCGTGTGTTATTGTAGTCATTCTTATTTAAAAGCAAACCCAGTTATACTTAAGAAAATTTGTTCATCAGAAAAATATATAACATAATTTTTTTCATATTTATATTATTTATTCCTGTTATTTTCTTTATCAACATTACTTATCTTTTTATTAATACCTAAAAACTATGAAAAAATACGTGTTTTCTTGAATATACATACTATTACGTAAAAATTGGTAGATGTCCCGTTTTGAGGACAAAAATAAATGGTCACATTGGGTATGATGTATATTTATCTATGGGTATGATCATAGTTAGTATCTTGTCTATGGATCATAGACACTATACACAACTTTTCTCCATACAGTATCCATAGACAAGTGGCAATATCTGACAGCGCCCGGGAATAGACAATCATATTATTTACTATGCGAGGGAGTATCAAACTATGTTGTGGTTAATTTCAAATATAACATAACAATTTTCATTATTAAGTAGTTATAATAATGGAAAGTCAAGAGAAGATTGACCAATCTAACAGTGAAAGTGTGTTTCAGCTGATAACACTGTTGTGCGATAAGGTAGCTTCAGATTATGGACCAATCGAAGATGTACGGGTTCTCAAAAAGAATCTTAGATCTCGGGCATTTGGTATTCTTCTCAATAAATCTGATATAGTTATACCCTCGGAACCCGGCGAACCAATAATGGACTTACTGACACATTACTATATTAAGAATACGAGAAAGAAAAACATTGTTGATTACCATAACATTGCTTTATTAAAAGAGAAAATCGACTGGCTAATCGATAGAGATGGAAGTAAAGATGGAAAACATTTCAAAGATATTCTGACGTGTGTTGTTTCATTGACGGATTCAGTCAATGTCGATTGCGGAAAAGAAATGTTTGAGGTATGCTTAATGACACCTGATAATTTGTTCTTATTTCTTTTGATCACCGGTAAAATCCAAAATTATTGTCTGAAATTATTACGTATAATCCAACATGGCCTCCGTGGTAGAGCTGCCAGTCTACTGAACTTGACCATTTAGTTTTACCTTGCTCACCTTTTGTAATGAGTGCAATTCAACTGCTAGTTTTTATGTCATTTTCGAATAAACTTTGTAAGAGTTTGGAAGTGAAATAATCATTAATTGCTTTCTTAGTTGGCTTTGTAATATGTTCAGATCATGGACGACTTGCACAATTTGCTTCAAAAATCTGAATACCAAGTTTTTACCTTTTGTTAAAAAAAAATTACTAATCTACCATATGAATTGACTATTGTCAGCCCGGTACATTTTTCCTCTCCTGATTTATGTTAAAATAAGTTAGCCCGGGAATATGTCTATCGTGTAAGGATACGCAACTGATCTCACAAAACTGAATATTCCATTTGAATACTGAATGACAAATTAATAAAGGTAACTGAATCAATCAATGCTGTATATCAATGATAAAGAAACTGAAACCTTTTTTACCGTTGAGTCTTACAGTAATAACCAAATACTGAATAAGTAATGTTCGAATTACAGAGATTTTTTTTGAGAAAAATGCGGAATGTTTGTGGTGTGTTTTACTACTGCCCCATAGTAATGGCTTTCTTCTTGCAGGATCCATTTAGTTTTGGAAAGATCGAGGAATTGTTACGTCAGCAAACTGTACGACACAGCGAAGATGAAACCACCCCTTATTTACACTACCCACCGCAAATTTTTGAGATGCCTTTTACTCTTAGTGACAGACAACATTCCCAAAATAAATATTTGTCCAACTATGATTTTGATGGACAGGTATTCACTCATGAACCCGGTTAGTAAAGAAAATAATACTATAATTAAATCTACTCTGGGCCAATCAATTATGTCTTTTAGTAATCAATCCTATTTTGTGATTTAGCAAATAAATGTTAACCCTCAACCCGATCGCGGAGTGAAAAATCATCATGTGATGCGAAAACGACCACGCAATGATAACAATTCATGTAATTGACCCTGGTTTTTCAGTTGTAAAGCACTATAGTAAAAATTATCATCCATACCGTAAGATTTACAATATCATTGTACATATGTTATATTATTCTAGAACCGTTAAGTTGATACAGTAGCTTAACTGACGTTGCAATCTCCTGCTGTCAACAATTTAAACTTGAAAGACTTGAATAACTGTTCCTCACTTACAGATCTACATGTTTTGTGATACCGGTGTGACTTCTTTATTTATTTTACTGATAATTTGTAACATACTATAAATTTTTCAGGTAAAAATCTTTTTCAAATTGAAAAATTCTTAAAAACAGAAGATCATCGACCCCAAAATATTTTATCATGCATGAATGAAAGAACATCAAAATATTCAAACAACGGAGGTGGGAATTGTTATGAAAATTTTCCATCATTCCCTAGATTAACTGGACCCAGAGAAATATATATTCCCCAAGCTTCCACTAGTGGAGTAAGTATTATATTTTTTCTATTACGCATTCTTGCACTGGCAAGGCTGTCTCGAAAATGCATTCAGATGGTACTGTTTTATGGCTGCGAGTCATAGCACCTCACGAATTTTAATGTTACCATAAACTGGCCTATCAAAACAGACAGCAGTCGCCAGAGATTGTAACAGATTTTGACTTGCCGTGAACATGATAAATAGAATGTTTTTAATATTTAAACCTATTACTTTTGATAATCTTTAATACATTATACATTTCACTCATGATATTATATTATTTATGTTGCAGAAAAGTAGCAATACCCTGACTCCAATCAATTTCTCATATTCTTCAATTCAAGAGATATTTGGAACTGAAAGCAAACCAACGTGTGACTATCAAGAAACTAATTTAAATATTTGGGATCTGGCTAGTAAAGATACAAAAATACACCTTAATATTTGGGAAGAAGCATGTAAGATATGTTTTTTATTATAACTATAATAAGTGACATTCCAAAAGTGTTGATTAAGGTCTACGTCTACGTAATTATGAAAGACAATCTCCAACCAAACTTATATTAAAACAGTATTTGTACATAATTTTATGAAGATCAGGGCGGGATTCTCTCAGCGCGAGCATCTGTTGAAAAGGTCCTGAGCTTTATAAGATAACATGGGGAGAAAGTACAAAAAAATGTGTTTTTATTTATTCAAAATAATGTCTTTTGGCCAAGCAAATAAAAGTTTAAATTGATTAATTTTATGTTATTCTTTTTAGCTAAATTACCACCGGCAGTAGAAACAAGAAATCTCATTTCATCGTCCGTATCAAATATGTTACATTGGAAACAAATTCACATGAACAAAATGAGTGAACTGAATGTTATTTCAGAGGCGGAATTTATTTCCCACCTCAGATACCTAACTAGTAAGTATATTTAGTCTGTACTATTTATATTTTTTGTAAAAATATAGATGCAATAAATGTTATTACTGCTGACACCATAGCGCCGTGTATTTGACAACTGTAATGGTTGGAAACCTTTCACTGAGACCAACATCTCAAATGACTTACTTGCGACAAAAAACACTATATCTTAATTTTACCAAGTGAGTGAGTTGGAGACATGTCTATTTAATTGAAAGCCATTAAAATTATGTATTAGTTGACCCATACATTGACATAAGATGTGGGTGACTAATGCACTTATTGGTGGCTCTACTCAAGCAAGACAAATATACCATGTGATTGTTGACATGAATAGCAACCAAATCTATTAAACATGGGATTAGACGTAATACTCAAGTGTGGTTGCATCAAAAGACAGACAGTGGTAAAGCTTTTTATTCTAGACAGATGGACTATGGATTATACAGGAAATGTGCAAAACTGAAGTTGGTTCAACTTTGAAGCCCATCAGGTTCTGTCTGGGTGCTTCTGGCCATTTTGTAGAATTTTTGAGACAATGTCGGACATTCTCATCCAAAACAAGTTTGTGCCAATATGAGTATGAGAACTGAAATTGAAAATATTAATTGATATCATTTTATGTTCTTTATTCTAGTTGGGATTCAATCCAGTTCATTTATTTATGATGAAGAAATTAAAGCATTTAAAATGAATACTAGCCTTTGTTTAGAAGGTCTTCTTCAAAGGTATTTATCATCGTTTATCAGTGAATTTCTAGTTGTTGGCAGCTGTTTTTACAAATTGAATCAATTGAATAAATCAATGCCACCAGGAAAGGATATCTCTCGGCAAGGGTGTGTTTATCAGGTATGATTTCTAAAAATCTGTTTGTTTAGTAATGAGAGTTTCTCTCACCATTTAATGAATATGATTTCCACCCTGGATGTTAACACACTGAAACTCTTAAAAAATACAAATATATTCCTCTTTAAATTTCACTTTACTGAATAATAACAGGCATACTACAAAAACATTGCCTTGGTGGTGAACTAACCTATTCCACTTTTGTAAATGACCAAAATATAGGTGTTGGAAAATTTTATGTAAGTTATTGTGTTTTATACACAGACAATATCTTGCGATATTCCATTGTCGTTTCACAACTGATAATGAACAACACTTATTTATTGTGTGGAAGTGAACAGTTCTTAACAGCATAGATCATTAAAACAATATTTAAATTAACCATTAAACAATTTCGCGGATTCGCCTTCGAATTTTTCGCAGGCACTTTCCAAACTGGTCTGGAATCCAAAGGATTAATTACCACCGGTCGCCAAAACTGGTATCAATATCTATCCTTTGCATAATGTGCTGAGACCGTAATAACCGTTTTCCGATAACAATGTGCTTAAATAATTTAATCAATTTCAGTGCATGCGAGTGAGTCTAGGAAGATATCTAGGCTGGTTTCTCCTTCAGATTGAGAAAATATTTGGAGACGAACGAGAGTACCTACCGAGGCTCTTGGAGATTTCACAGCAAATCAAGTCACTCGGTCGACAGATTCAGACGATAGCAAAAATATACAAAGTGTGGTATTCAAGTTAGTACATGTTATATTTGTTAGCTTATATGCTTCTTTTTCTTTGTGAAACTTGGGGGCTTTAAACAGTCTTCTCCACCTTTGTTCATGCACGGACTTGAGTCACTTGCAGGTCTTGTAATACCCCATCCATCTAGTAAATCCGTGCATGACATAAGTTTTGAGTTTTGACAAATCTCATCATATGCAGTCACAAGGACTGGTTTCACTTATAGTGAGCATATCAATGGTCTTTTTAAAAAATAGAAAAAATTGCACTGTCAATTGTTTCAGAAACTGACCATGAGTATTTTCTGCGAGGACCGAGTCCAATGGCGTATCTTTACAATGAGGTTACCAATATTACTGATGCCCCTGTCGCTGCTATCCTGTACAATACTTTGAAGTCCACGTGCGCTGTATACTTTAGGTAAGTTAAAATTAGTCTTTATATAAATGCCTGAAACCTTCACCGTACAAATGTTTGTCCTATCATTGTCCCATCCTTCTGCCCATAATCTCTACAAAAAACAGACGTAACCGTGCCACTCCCAATTCACAGCGTATGGACTTTTACATTTGTTTTAATTATTTTTCTAACTGATGTATATTAACTTGTAGCAATTTCCTTTATTTCTAGATTTATCGAGAGATTTATATTTGAAGGTGAATTAGAAGATCATTTTAGCGAATTTTTCATCAAAGAAACGAAGCGGAATGTTGATTCGTACAATAAACACTATTGGGATAAAGCATTTAAAGTTAGACACAGTGAAACAATACCCGAGTTTCTAAGGGGCTTAGCGAAACACATCTTGCTGTGTGGGAAATCATTAAGACTGCTGAAACTCTGCAATCCTGATGTAAGTTATCATTTAACATTCCATACCTGATTATTTTTAACCGTCTGTTTAGGAGCATCTTTGCAGTAGTTGCATTACAGGAATTGGCTGTAAATCATTTCTTTGAGTTTCAAGTTTCAAGTTTCCTTGAAATGAATACAAAGTTATAATGACACTTGAATAGCCTGGCAGTGCGATAGCTATTTGACCCATTTTAATTGATTAAATAAAGGTGAAAATGATCTCATTTATATTTTTCCATATGGAGCACCATATTTTTTTTTTGATTTAAAGATTTTTCCACTGCTTGAAAAAATACTTTTATAGGATGTTGTGTCATCACTCAAACTTATTTTAATGCAGAAGAATTTGTATACATTAACGGAAATTAATAAACTATGAATTATGAGAATTATGATACACCAGATAAATTAACTTTCTTTTGCTTTTCCAGGATCCGCTGTGTATTCTCCTTTCAACAGATTATCCACCGATCAAGTGCTGCTTCACTTTTGATGAGATCGAAAGTCAGCAGATGCTTTACGATCAGTACAAAATGCAATGCCTGTACGTGTGTGGACAGCCGGTCACCTTCCAGAGTATGCTCATCCAGAAAGAGATGGACAAGAAAGCTTTTATAGAAATGGTGTCGTTGAAACAGGCCGACACTATGGAAAAGCTGATCGGTAATAATTTTTTTTACATTCAAAATAGTACAATTTTTTATTTATAAAACAATGGCCAATGAGTGTTATTTGTCTGTGACTGGCTCTCATTAAATATTCTTTTTCGGTATGATCTAAATAAATTTACTAAAAAAACAATGAATGCAGTTTACGTACTTCATGACATAATAACTTGGAATTTATTGTTTACACTTTGCTTACTAGCTCTTTTAATTTTTTTCGTAATTAACAAAGGTAATAAAACAATTTCGTAATTATTTCAAATTTGTAGGCTCCTAAACGTTTTGTTAATTATGTAACATGTTAATTACAAAAATAATTAAAACGGCCTATAAACAAAGTGTTAATATATATTACAAATACCAATATGTCTGACATCTCTAATTATCGTTATAAAACAGCATTTCTATTGTTTAAGTTTAACTATAAAATACCAAATACTAACGTAACTACATACTTTTGTGTTCTATACTATTTTAGGTACATTGGTAGTACAGTAAAAGTCCGTTAATTCGAACAACGATAATTCGTAATTCGAAATTTTCATAATTTGCTCGTCCCAATATTGACTATTCATAGTAAAATGTACCGTTAATTCGAAATATCGCCTAATTCGTAATTCGTAATGGTTTTCGTCAAAATGCACTTACGATTTCGTGTAATTCAAAATTTTTACAATTTCGTGAGTTTGTTAGGTTAAAAGTTAGACGACACATTGTTTTGAAGAGTAACGCATATGTAAGCCATTAGTGTAAGTGAGACATCTATATAAAGTAAAGTATCTTATGTAAAAATCTAATTCGAGCATTTATAACATTAGTGCAAGCGAGACATCTATATACATATTAGTATGTATCTAACTTCACTACAATGGTATATTTTTACTGTCAAGTATATACGTAAACGTCATTCTGTTTACGCGCGAATATCTTAATTAAATATGAGTGACTGAAAATCAATTATGTTAAGTGTTTTTTTATTCATATGAAATGCCTGTCCATAAAAAATCGAAAAAATGGCCGCGATGTTCCAAGCCGTCGACAATTGCCGCGAATTTTTTTTAGTGACGCGTAATTCGTATTTCGATTTATTTGATCTATAAAAATCGAAAAAATTGCCGCGATGTTACAAGCCGTCTACAATTGCCGCGAAAATTCATTTTTTTGTGATCGCGTAAATCGTAATTCAATTTTTTTGATCCATAAAAATCGAAAAAATTGCCGCGATGTTACAAGCCGTCTACAATTGCCGCGAAAATTCATTTTTTTTAGTGATCGCGTAAATCGTAATTCGATTTTTTTGATCAATAAAAAATCGAAAAAATGGGCGCGATGTTCATTGCCGCGAAAATTTCTTTTTTTTAGATATTGCGTAATTTGAATTTTTTTGGTCCATACAACATCGAAAAAATGGCCGCGATGTTCTAAGCCGTCGACATTTGCCGCGAAAATTCAATTTTTCATACTAATCCCGTAATTCGTAATTCGATTTTTTTTGGGAAATCCGGTCCCTTGAATTTCGAATTAACGGACTTTTACTGTATTCCAAAAACATTTTCAAGCAAAAGGCTATCGTATGTATTAATGTTGCAAAATTATGTAAATTTAACGTTTAAGCCATCCAATATTGTAAGCTGAAATCACCGCTTCATTATGATAATTTTCACCCTATTCATTAATGTCATACAACAATATACAAGCTGATTAATGAAATGCAATGATTCTTTTAAATCCTTTGTCATGTCCCTTCCTATATAAATTCATTTGAATGAATGGGGTTGCTCTGGAAACATCAACTGTTAATATAATCAATAATACAGTTAAGTTTTATAGCCAATTTTGAATCCGTAACAACTAAAGTATAAACAAATCATTTGGTATAGGTAAGACTAAATTTCCTTTGATTCATCGACTATCGTACTCTTTTCTAATCTGATGTGGTCTTTGCAGAGGAACGCAAACGTTTGTCTCGAATTGTCTCATGGCTTGCCACCACTAAACGTCTTCAACTGAACAAAGACAATGAGGAGTTAGCCGCTCAACGGAAACATAGAGAAGAGACTGACGATTTGGCTATCTTTGAGTACACACAGGCTTCCGACCGTTTGCATGCTCTGAAATTAGAAGAAGACAAGTAAGACTTTTTTATTTTGTTTTTCATCCGACAGTTTGATTTTTATATTTTTTTCATTTTGAAAATTGATTCACCACCATTTGTTGTCATATGGTTTCATCTTTACAATATACATGGAAATGTAATGTGTAAACATTTAATTTTTTTTTTTACGAATATAGGTGGAATTATACTGTTTATTCCCATCTTTAAAATTAGTTCTTTCTTTCAAATGCTTACATGTTTATTTTTAGTCTTTTTGTGTAATTATAGACATAAAGGGATTATATTATCTATTCAATGGTTTCCGCAGTAACTCTGTAGAAGTTCAGTTCAGTATAGTGTAACAAATAGTGACACGTGTTTAGCATCTTTAAGTAGCATCTTCAGACTTACTATCGCAACAGTCACACAAATTATTGGTATTTTTGATTTATAAGCATAAGATATAATTTTCACTCTTTCTTTCAAAGCTATTTCTTTTTCATTTTATAATTGACTATTATTATTTTAGGAGGAAAGTTCTTTCATACTATACTGATATCGGAGAAGAAGTTAGAATGCGCCGATTGAGAGCAGAATGGAAAATCAAGCGGTTGAAATTGGACGACAGGAGAGTTCAGCTTTTGACTAGTGAAAAAATGAGCCTAAATCGCGAAAAGTTGGAGAAAGAACATGACACAACAATAAGCGAAGCCCTCGCAACGCAAGAACTAGACCCGATCATATCATCAATCCAGGAAGAGAAAGATGTTATGATTGTTTCGAAGGATTCTCTCGATACAGAATTGGATAGTAATGAAGATAGCAAAATAATACATGATAAAGACGATAAACAAACAGTAAATGATGTTGATGTTGGTAATACACCAGTGTTTCAAGCGATTGATTTACAAGTCACATCAGCTGATGCGACACCTGATGATTTGTATCACAAAACAGAAATCGTGCAAAGCAATATCATTTTACATGAACACGTTGGTATTTTAGACAACGCTCGTACACAGTCTGATGAAATTGTCGATAACCCTTCATCCATCACAACTGCAAAATCTGTTGAAAATTTATTGAGCTCAGAAATTCAAGCCTCAGATGTCGTGAACCGTAACATTATTTCAAATCTGAAAGTATATAAATCTCTGGATTCAGACGTCAGCCCGACGGACATTATCAACAGTAATTATCAACAATCGACTAAAAGTGTTTCATTTAGTAATCTTGATATTTATGAGTCCTATCAGTCGCAAAAAATGGAAACAATGCGTAATAAAAACAAAGTTATGTCAAACGATTATGACTTAAAAATGTCAATTAATCATAACAGAAATACTCAATTATATTCCAATAACAACAGAAATGAGGCAAATGAAAACAGGTTGAAATCAATGGCCTCGGACGGTTTGAGGCTTGATAATTTTCCGCATTCTGATCTGAATCGGAGAGAGATTCCCCAATTTGATACTGAAGCCAGCAGACAAGCCCTGGTCAATAAGCAGAGGGTTTTAGGAGACGAGTTCGGAATTGTGACCGATCATAATGCTAGCATTAAGAGAATGAAGCAAAGAGATAACCTCACTTTAAATTTGAAAGAATGTACAAATGTTGCATTGAAAGATTGGGGTGCCGGAAAAACAAGTGGATCTCGATCGAGTCATATGTCTGTAGATTCAACACCTGATGTCTGCGCGACTACACCCGGTGAATTTCCTCTCAGGGTAAGATATTGTTTTTCACATTATTGCTGCAGCTATTTATTGGAGTGTAGTGTTCAAGTTTTAAAGGGTTGGTAGTTCAATACATAATTAATTACTGTGAAATATTTTCAGCTGGACGTAGAAACTCCTACAGCTATAGATGTTGATCTCATTGGAATGCCATCGGCTAATACGCTCAGTCCTAATTCAGGAAAGATAAGCAACTCCTCATTGCCTCAAAAGCATTTGACAGATAAAGGATTCCGCTTCCCGAATTTGTTGGAAAAGAACTGTCAGACGAAGAAATGGTTCCTGATAATCCGGTCGCTGCAGAAAATTTACTAGATACACTGACAGATTGCGGAAATAGTCTCAATAAATATAATGTCAAATCTACAGTGTGGAATTTTAGTTCTGACGAATTGAATTTTGAAAATTTTAAACCGTGCGGAACAGAACGCACGCATAACCTAACTTTCGAATCGATGGATATTTTCAATAAACCTATAGCACTCGAGTGTGAGGTTTCGCCATATTCGGATATAAGTGATATTGTGGCTGCGACGCAAAAAAAACCTCTCATGAATGTTTTTAAAACAGTTTCATCTCTGCAAGAAGACGACAGTGTCCTTCAAAAGCTGGATCATGTCGATTTTTCCACAATGGCTACCTGCCTGCGGAGATCTGTAATGATACCGCTGTCCTGTCAGATGGAAATGGTCAACAATGCCACGCTGAAGTATTTCCTCGTCAACTGCGACATTTACGATCATTTCAAAAGCTTGCACGACTATTTCTTTCTCATGGACGGAGAGTTTGCCAAAACTATTTGCAAGAATCTGTTTGAAAAGTTAAATGTGACAGAGAGTCCCAGAGAATTGCTGAATTTTGCCACGCTTCATAGTATATTGGATAAATCTTTTGGATCATCTGTCGGAGGTAAGATATCAACAGGATATTATCAATGTTTGACTCTGGTTTCTGGACTGATGATTTCTAGATCAGCCAATTCATAACTGGACTCGTATTATTCTTTCGACTTGACATATAGTAGTAAATATACCAAATTCTAAATGCAGCAATAAGCTAAAAGTATGATTCTGGACTGTGTAAGAAATAGTTACTCTAGTAGTAGTAAATAATTCTTGAAGCTAGCCAATCAAGAAGCTTGTTTATATATTTTAAACCTCTAAAACTATTGGACAGTTGCATTGGATACCATCTTGTGATTTGTTTATAAGATTGGTACATGGTCAAATGAAACTGAAATTTATCAAATGCCACTCCTTTCCTAACCACACCCTTCTATCTGCACCCTGTTTTTGCACAACGACTTCTGTTGAGATACTTGATGGTTGGGAAACGCTGTGGTAATCAAACTGTCATGTTTATCAATTTTCAGGTACTCATAAATATGCGGAAAATCTTTCATTTATTGTCAATGAAATGCCATTAAGCTTCCATCACAGCTCTCCAGATGTCTTGGAGTGTTTGACCTTGTCATATACGGCGACATGGCCGATAAATATAATTATATCACAAGAAGCTGTTGATAGATACGGCAAAGTGTTTCAGTTTCTTGTAAAGATGAGAAGGATATCATGGGCATTGGAGCAAGACTCAGAGGTAATGTTGATGATTTTGTACTATGTATATGGAACAGCACTAAAAAATCACACTTTTTAGCATTTTCAGGCATTCATTCTCGGATGAACTCTAACTTGGTTCAGTGTCAGTAAACCATCCACTTGAATGCATGAAGATATTGAAAGGCAAAACACAGATGACAAAACTTATCGAAATGTACAAAATTTTATGGGCTCAAATTTGATGTTGAGATTCTGTATAGTACACTCAAATTTTTTTATTTTGACTCTTTTATCCGTTGACTTTTTTTTAGTTGAGGCTTTTGTGAATGGATAATGTAATGGATATTTTGTCATGTCACTATATGATATTAAATTTATAGTGACTTATGATGATTTTAACACAGTTATGTTTGATTTGTAGAGCTTGAAGATGTCATTGAAGGAAGAGTTCATGGTATCAAGAGAGATCCAACGCTCCCCGCAGTATCATTCGGTGCAAATCTTCCGCTACAAAATGTCCTCGTTGATCCGAGCCCTTCACAGCTATGTCTTGACAACGTGCCTGCAATCCTCATGGAAGGAGTTTGAAAAAGACTTGGTAAACGTGAGAACGATTGATGAGATGTACTCTACTCACGTTGGATATTTGAAGAAAGTCCTGTTCAGATGCTTCTTGAACAAGAGGTCTATTCCCATGATGAAACTGCTGAATGATATATTTGCCGTTGTGCTACGATTTCACCATTTCCTAAATGCTAGGTATGTTTTAGTGGCTTTTGTAAGAACTTTCGTAATTTTACTTAACCTCTTCCCTGCGGATGACTGCTATACAGGTTATGAACACTACACAGGAAATTGAGCATCTCATTGCATATGAGCATCCTTATAGCTAGAAATACAGGAATTTTTATGTTTCCCCGTGCGGCGCCCGGCGTAAAGTGGTTAATGGTGGCAACTGACATAGTTGCTTGAGAAAATATTCCAATCTTAGTATAAACTAACCGGTAAAAACTGCTTAGCTATTTTGGCTAATCCCTTCTAAAAAGTCTGGTCGTAAAAGGGTTAACACATTGAATGTGAAAATTTTCTATTGTTGACTATTTCAGATGTTGGCACATTGCTGAGAATGAAGTCCACTACACGCACCCGCTCTTCCTCAATATGAAGAAACTCTCCGGAATATTTGAGAAGATGGCCAAAAACCTTTACAAGACTGCAACCAGATTATCGGAGTGTGGATACCAGCCACATTTAATAGAACTCGTAACCATTATCAATATGAACGGTTACTATAGCAACTGAAATCTCTACTACTCCTATTTTATATTTAGTGCACACTATCTGTTATTTAACATGACCACCATTCCATGAGTTATCTTTTTCCTTGTCTTTCACGGCATCAACTCCTCAACCCTCACATATATCTCGGTGATTATTGGCATTTTTATTAATCATCACTAGAAAACAATTTGTTAATAAAACCAGAAAAACTCAATAAAGATATATGTTAGAATTGGAAGTCATAAGTATAACTACATACATCATAAGAAAATAATGTTAATAAATAAATTACTTCATTTAGATTTTTTAATAAAAATTTAAATTTATAACAAATTACACGCTACTTATGCTATAAGTATTACTCTTTCCAGATTAGCAGCAGCAAAAAAGAAAGGTTTTTATATTTTTTATGTGTAATCTAATAAAGTTAAAAATTATTTTTTACACGAATTGCACCAAACAAACGTTAATTTTTTTATATTTTAACCTACACAGAGTGATATACTTTTGTCAAATGAGAATTACAAAGTCTAAGTGTCGATTTTTATAAAAAAAATAGTGGCAATGAAGTAGTCTTCCAGGAACTATTAATGGTCCTCGGAAGACTGCTTCCTAGTTGCTTTAGTTTTGCCAACAATTTACACTTGGATCCTTGAAGTTCTAAGGTTGCGATATGTTATTACTGTAATGTTTGAAATAATTGTAACCATGGTCAAAATATTTATCACACAATTCTTGTTATGCGATTCACTAGGCACTGTAGTCAAAAATATTTCAGTTGTATTTTAAGAATAACTAATCTTGTAAGTTTTTATATATTTCATAAGTATTTAAATAAGTTCTGGTATTTTTACAAACTGAGTAAAATGTTGCTTTTTGCTAAATGATATTACAAAGCTTTTTACACTTAATAATATTATTATTGCTAAAGAGTGACAGGGAAAGAGAATAATGTGGTGTTACATATTCTCGATCATATTTATATTTAAAAAATTCCATCTTATTGGTACACCTGCTCTAACTGCTCTAAAACAAACAAAATGCCTTTTTATCACCTTTTATTAACACATTGGATGCTGAGAACACACCTAGCATGTCCATTTTCATACTAAAAAACAAGTTCGGCATTGAAAACGTTAAGGACTGTGATAAAATGTTGGAATACGCTTTTAACTGTTCCAGAAAATAAGTTAAAGACGTTTTTATGAAAATATCAATTAAAGAATATTCAAATAAAAATGAACAATAAAATCGAAGATAAAAATATTCTTCTGATTCAATGTGCATTATCCTTCATCTGATCTATGCTGCAAATATTCATAAAGTTACTATAGTTCTGCTGATAAAGCCACCTTAAATGAACGCAAAATGAAACATTCTGAATTTAAACCATCTTGGTTGCATTTAAAAATTTTAACTTCAAAATATTTAATTTTTGGTAACATGATTGTTGCAGCATATAACAAATAAAGGTAGTGGACAATCAAGAAGAAGATTGTATTTTTTATATAGAAAAAAATAATTTATTATTTTTTTGTTTGAATAAACAGTTATTAGAATATTGTTTTAATTATGAATTCATTGAAATGCCTTCAATATTAATTATTTATGATTACATGAAATTACCAATAGTGATGAATCTTGCGACGCATTTTTATCATTTGAATAAGAGGGCCTCGTAAGTGCTTAATCCGCTACTGTAATTAGAAGCTTTTTCTTTGTTCAATTATTCATGTACATAGTTCACCTGCAATCATGACAAAAAAAGAACCTACTCTGGTTTATTTTGAGGTAATAAGTGTATTATAAACTGCCTTATCTTTCCACTATATTTATCAATAACTATTGAATTGAAAATACAGTACAAATTGTGTGACATCAATCTATCAGTCACATTGCGTGGTAATTTTTGTTAATTTTGAAAATTGTTGAATATGGCAACTTCTATTTATTTATCTAAGAATATTTATATAAATAATTTATGTATGCAGATGGAACTGAAAGTTCTAATAATGTTGAAAGATTGTTTACTCAATGATAATATTGTGTTGTTATTAATAACTGTTGTAGAAATGTGGCCTTGCTTCATATATATAAGCGCACCTCCAATAACTATTAATTTATTTGTAGTTCTAAACTCATTGGATACATTTTAATCTTAATTTAATAGCAAATGTTTTGTTTGACATATTGTGTGGTATAAAAGATATTTTATAGAAGGTTGTAAATAGTCCACAATGTTATTAAATTTGTGGATCATTAATCTCCAAACTGATCTGATGTTGTATTTTTTACAATACTGTTAAAAATATGTTTATGATATAGCTTTGAATCACTGTTGCACAGCGAAAAAAGATTTAACCTCAATAAATAATTGAACCAACTGGCATTTTCATTTTGTAAAACCTGTTTTTTAGCTCTCCTGGAAAATAGAGGAACATGAGTTTGGTTTCTCTGTATCTAAGGCACGGGTTCCCAACCCATAGGCCGCGACGGGTTTTCTGAGGGGTCACCAACTTATACAGTCCATTAAAAAAATATCCACCTGCATTTTCAATGATTTTTTAACAAGCTTATGAAAAACGCCTTTCTCAATTTAGCCTTGGGGCACGGGTCAAATGGCTTTCATAAAAAGGGGTCGTTATCTGGAGAAGGTTGGGAACCTACGATCTAAGAGGTTGATTGAACGTTCAATGACATTGATAAAATAATAAGTCGGGTTAATTTTTTAACTTTTTTTATTGTTTCGATTTTTTTTTTGTTTTGTTATTTAATAAATATTATAGAACAATAAATACATTTTTTAATAAATATAGAATAAATTATTATTAGAGTATTGTGCTCACAGTGCGGTTGTATAATAAAAATTGTTTGAGATATGAATAGTAATATTCATTTACGGCAATAAGGTTATCAGTATATTTACAATGACCTAATATTTAGAGGAAATAAATATAAAGAAACCATTTGTGGTATTTAAATGATGTCTGATAAAAAATTTGATGATATGATTTTAATGGAGAATTGTCACAGTGATGTTTTCTTGTGCACCTGCAAAGACTTAGATGTGAGCTGAAATAAAAAAATAAACAAATATTAATACATATGTCACATAGAGGTTTTATATGGGATATGAAAATAAGGTGTAAATATGTTGGGGTAAAATGCAGAGGAATAACTTAACTGATTGATAATACATGAATGGTATAATCCAATGTCAATAGTGGCTTAGATATAATACAAGTGTAGAATTTGTATGGGGGTAATATGGTTCAATGTAACTGGAGAAAATATAATGCAGGATGAGATTTGTTTGTGTTTGTAAGAAACATAGTAGTGTAAGTATTTCCAGAGATTTATCTACGACAATTTCCCAAACTTAAATATCGCTACGGCATCCACCTTTTATTACAGTTACAATGTCTTTTGATTCTTCGTTTTTATTACATTCAACACGTTTTGAATATTTCGATTGGATTTTTTGTTGAAAAATAATGTTCATACGTTTATTTCATTACATTGGAGATTTTAGTTTTCATTGATAGATGTCAGCTTGAGCAGCTTAGTTCTAAACACTTTTTTCGTAATTTAATATATTAATTATAACAGTATTTAAAGCGATTTTAAATGTTTTTTTTCAACCATGATTTTCTGGAACGGCTCAAAGTTGAGAAATGATTTTATACAACCTTTTCAGCATAAATAGGCTAAAATTTGGTCACCAGCTTTTGGTATAACAGCAGCAAATGGAGAATTCGAAAGAAAACACCGACATAAGTTTCCGTTTTGGGCTGCATCACAGGTAAAATAATCTTCCACTCTTCACAAGGATTTACCATTAATAATATGCTGTAAACTATAGCTCTGCATTTGAAATATGCTTAACGTTAAGACTCTTATATTGTACACATGGATTTGTTAATTTTGACATATTATGTTCATTTGAAAGACAATATGTTAAATACAGTCTCAATTGCAGTATTTATAATTTGTTTTTACAGTGAATCAAAATTTAATCTAGCTTCAAATCTACATTGTATATGGCTTTGTGTAATCCATGTGAAAAATATAAAAGGTGAGTTTATAAAAATATAACAAAGTAATATATAGCTTGTCTACAAAAACATGCATAGTTTTCAATGTGCAATAAAATATTATTTCAATTTCCAAGAAGAATTAAAAAGAGATAATATGCTTTAAAGAAGATTTTTAAGATGCCATATTAATATAAAAAAAAATACTTAATTTTATAAAGGTGAGAGAATATTTTTTAAAATTCAAATTAAAAGAAAAGAATGTGATTTCCAAACTCAAAATGTTTTTAAATTAAAACTATATTAACCAACTTTGTTGTTACCTACATCTCAATAATTATCACTATGTGAATGGCTTATTATTTATTAATTTTCAGTTATTTTATAAAATTTTAAAGTTACTTTTTACAGGACAGTACAGCATTATACTTAGCATTAAAGAATACTTAGTGTTGTTGTTGTTTTTTTAATTATATAATAGAGACAATCAGTATTATTATTCTACTATAGATGTAACCATATTATTCTATATCTTTTCATGCACTCAAAACATTACAAAGGTATAATTTTTTGTTTCGAAATACTTTTAATAGTGTCTCCATACGTATGGTCGTTTCTCGGATATTCCATCTCCAATAATGTTAGGATTCTGCGGTAAATCTGCATTACCAATTCAATATTATTGACATTATCAAATTTCAAGCAACTCCATACAACCATCTTCATTAAGACATAATACCTAATAATAACGACTTTAATCATGAATGGCTTCATCTGTAGTATATATAATATATTCATACAGATGTTTAAATTCGGGTCAAAATTGTAAGCAGAATTTAAAAATAATTACTTATTAAATATATTATTTGAAGGGTCTGTTGTGAAATTGTGCCTCAAACTTATTTCAATGAAACATGAACCCGTATTGAAATATCTGTACATTGTCTTTGTTCCATTTTTATTAACTATTGAAATCTCCAAAAACGCGTGATATCTCTAAAATTTATCTGTTTTTCCATAAAATTAAGTGTCATAACATAAAATTCATCAGAATTTCTAAATATTTTTTTAAATAATCATTATGTGTTATTAATGGTAATCAAGGAATGTTTTGAAATGACAGTTGGTTACCACCAAACACAAAACTCTCTAAACAAGATAATAATATTAAGAAATGCAACTGTGAGAGTTTGTAGAAATGTCACGTTTTTTTAGAAGTGAGAAACAAAACATAAAGAACACATTATCAAATTGTATGCTGCAAATGTGAATTATTACAGTATTTATGCATAATTAGATAATATAACATATAAAAAAAGACAAGTTATCACATTTTTCGGAACATCGAAATAACAGGGTGGGTAAATCATTTGTGGTCAACAATATTTTGCCCTTATCCATAATCATATATTTTTGATAAAAGAAAGGGTTCTGCCACAAATATTCGGGATGAAGTCATAAAACCTTTCCAGGGGTTTTACCATTCAATACACATATTCTCACATGCAGAAACGAGTCTCGCACAACTTGAATCTCACCGATTGAGGATTATTAAAATATTACCATGGTGAAGATATTGCACGGTACCAACCTTATAATATAATACAAAATTTAGAATACTTCAAAGTTCCGATAATAGCTTTATGACGTTTTTACAAATGAAAACACATTGGATAACACGATGGAATTACATGCCGACATATTATTAAACAGCATGAGGGAAAAACTAAAAATCCTCATTTTTCATACTTTTAAAGATGTCTGAGGAATGGCTGTATGTCGGTGAATTCTCGAAGACTTAGAGAGGAATCCAGCATAAAATCTGCCACCAGTAAATATCGGTTATAGACAAGAGTAGTGATTATAAAAAAAATACATTAATTTATCCTCAACGGTTTTCCTAAAGTTGCATTGTAAATAATATTCAACTGTTGAAAACATACAAATTTTAAATAAACACATAAACCTGGAATTAAATTTTTTACCACATAAATTTGTTTTACAATAAAGGTGTTACTGAGTCTTCTTCAAAATATAAAACACACTTAATATAGCATGACATATCGCCAGAAGTTGTTATGCATTCAAAAAGTGTACCAGTTTGTAGGTGGGAATACGTTCATTGGTTTTGTTTTTAGTAAAATTAACGGTATATTATTATAAAGGCTGCTTTCGCCAACAGTCTCTTGTTACTAAAGAGTCTTGCGATTGACCGTGGATAGTAATAATTAAAAAAAAACATTTGTTAGGGGACGTCACAGTATTGCCATTTTACTAACCGAGTGGCCTGATCGGGTGTTTGTCCCATAAGTAGGTACGTTTCACTGGTGACAAGTAAGAGTCCCTGACAAAGTACGGGCTCCTTCCCCAGCTGCTGTAAGGTGTGAACGGCCTCAGTTCAGGGTAGTCCCACCAGAAGGGATCTCTGGTGATGGCGGACATCGGTAGAGAGGGGCTGGGCGACAACAGTTCGGACCATGGTCTGCGCCTCAGTCCACCTCGTGTGTAGATGGGTGCACCTAAATTGTTGTTTTATTATTTAATACAACGTTCTTGTATTTCTTGTATTTGATATTATCTTCTTTTGTATCAATTACAATATTAATTCTCATTTGTACAGCTGATGACCCATATTCACATTTGACCATAGTCGCTCACTTTTTTTATTTTTATTTGAAAGCTGTCATTTTTATCGTATATATATATTAAAATTAGCACACATTATTCTTAATTGTGTTAGTAGTTTTATTAAATGCTTTTTCCATTACATATTTTCTATGATATATTTTACACTTTTTATATTGAAGCAACAAAACATTAATGGTATTGGAAACTTAACGAAAATTATGTAAGAAAAAGTGAATATTATGTTTTGTTTTTGATGGATTCAGCAGAAAGACTGGAAAATTTTATTCATTATTCCACTGTTTGTATATTAATTTAATTTTCATATGAAGAATATTATATTTTATTTATGCTCACTGTCAAAATATTAATTTGTATATTGATAAAAAATATGTAAATATGAATCAATCAAAAAATTAATAAATTAATAATTGAAGAAAAACTAAGAATGGTAAATATGTAAAAATTGCCACTGTCTAAATTGTTCCATATTTATAAATGGCCAAACCGAGAGTTTGACTGTTTCTTTTAGGAAATATTGTTTTTATATAAAACTCAAGATGATGACAAAGTAAACAATTTTAATTTTACTCAGTCAAATATCTTATCATGATTTAATGGTATATTATAAGAATTATGGCAATTTAAACATATCTAACAAGATTAAGTAAATGTGATACTATATTGTTAACATGACAGTTTAATATTTTGTGATAGCATAGTTTACAAAGGTTCTAAAAATTGCATTGTTATTCTTTGAAATATCAATTGACACATATCTACAACTTGAAATGAGTACAAACTTTCCAAAAACACTTATTCCACTTGGTGGAACATTAAGATTATGTTTTTGCATCTAACAGTTAATGAACAGTAATTTTTCAAGCTTATTTAAACTGGCTATGAAAAATGTACTGTGACCCTTTGTAAAGTAGGCTGGCAATAAAATTCCAAATCAAGAAATTTGTTAATTGAATATTGATGAAATATATAATCATAAATGTTAGTTAGTATCAAACAAGAAAAAGCACTAAAAAATAAAATAAAAATAATGAGGTTGAATAACTGTTATGAATGTTTGTGAGTACTACAAGATATACAATGTTATTATTTTGTGTTTGTGATAACTGTTTTGTAAAGTTATATACAAAATAAATGTGTTTTTATTGTGAAGAAAAGTTTGTTGTTTTTATCTTCACAATAATATATTTTAGTGTGAACCATCTATAATGTTAGACTTCCTAAAAGATTGCTGTTACACAATATACGTACAGCCGTTGTAATACTTTTAAAATGATTATAAGAAATTGTGTCCTTCATTAATGATCTATATAAGATAACTGCAATTCTGAATATGTCTGAAGAATGCTTGTCACTTGCATCTAGTCGTTTAAGTTACTTGCAGACATCTGATTGAGATTCGAATGCAGTCTTAAGTTACTTCTTTTCAGAAGTGTCATTAACAATACCGAATATAATCAAAGTAAATAGTATCTGAATAAGAAAGTTATTTACTAAATTTCACAAATAGATGTTTGTGATTAATGGAATGGGCTTAGTTCCCGAAAAACTGAGCAAAAGAATAGTCCAATACTGTTTAAATCATCAATGAAGGCCGATTTCAATTATTTTTATTGATTTAATTTATATCATTAAATTTTCCGTTCACTTTTGTCTCATCTCAGGTCATAGAAAATTATAATGAAGTGCTCGATAAAGTTTTAGTAGACATGAAATCACAGCTGTCTCAACTGCTGCGAATTTTACGATTTTTGTAGTATATCCACAACGCCAATCAATATCTTTATGGGGCTATTGTAAGTCTGTTTTTATAAGTTATACAACTGTCATGTGCATTGACCAGATACAAGTTTTTTATAAACTTTATTCAGCTTTGGATGTGCATGACAAATTTTATAGCCTACATTCAAACTGACTGAACAGGAAATAGAATACCTTGAAATTTGGTTCTGTAGACTAATATAAAGGAATAAAAAAAAAACGTAATGGAATGCACATAATTGACTCTAAATCATCCAAGTGCCATTGCTTGGAAACTGAAATGATAAATAATATATAAGTTTTCTTTCATTGTTGAAAACTAATGAAAGATAGAAAAAATCAAATAACTATTCCTCCACAAATTATGGAGCTAAGCAGCTTAAGCAAATTTATTAAATTTACTGATCATTCTTATTGGAAGAGATAGCTTTTTGGCTCAAGAGAACGTTTACACATAATCCAGAATTGAACGTGATATAAATGAGAATCCTTAATTTTGAACATTGGAAATGAATGATAGCTGTGTTCCGAATCTGAATAAATGTTATATGATTGGTTGATATTTTTTATTCAATGTGCAGAATAATGACAGAATAAAATATGAATGAAAAATATGCTGCATTCGACTATTTACTTAGGAATCTATTTGACTAAAAATGAGAATAAGTAGGTCGAATTCTATGTTATACCTGTCTAACTGTTTTTTAATATGAAATATATAACTTTTTATGGCAACTCTCGAAGAAAATCTGTCTTATTTAGAACCAATTCAGGATATTTTATAACTTGTATTAACTGGAGGTTGTAGCACACCAACGGTGTTGCCTTACCCTCGGAATCGAAGGCGACTTCCGTATTTCTGGGTGCAAACGGTCCAGCCTTGGTTGGAGTCGGAGAAGGAGAACTTCCTCGTGCAGCACGGTCCATGTTCATCCATTTGTCGGCTTCAGCGAACAAATTTTCCAGGGGCTCACCGAATTTCCTTCCTTTTCCGAGTCAAATTTACAAATAAACACAGTTTTGTAAAACGTTTATATGATAAATTAAATATTTCTTTACCCGTCTTCACATAAGATTTTATTGAAAAATCTAACGATTCATAAAATTATTATTCCCGTTAAAACTATGTGTACACGATTCAGTTTTTTATCAGCTTTTGTTTAGACGTAAACAGCTTAAATTTTGTAAATGCGTACCCGTACCTAGTAGATATTTTAAAAGTTAATTTCACTAAAACAAGTGAAAATTGACATGGCGATTTTCATACGAGTCCTATAACACGTCAATAATTATTATGTGTTAAATTATGCATTGAAGAAGACACCTGACCTGTTTTATAATACAATTTTTAGTGGTAAAAAACAAAATGATTTTCTATATTTATTTTTGAATAATGATAATTTATAGTGTACAGTTTTATCCCATTATAAGCACCCATAATACTGTAATTTCTTTATCACTTTTTTAAACTATAATATTTCCAGCCTCTAGCTTTAATTTGAGCATTTTGTGGTTACATAGTCTATTGGCGTAAATTCTAGTCTCATTTAAATTAGACTGCATGTGTTAAAAGCCATTGGGTTTATAATAACAGAGAGTGACGTATAAATGCCGCCAAAAAAGGATAATATTTTTTTTGCAGTCAAAAAAAGTAACTGATTGATTTGGTAAAAATTGAAAAGATTTTTATTTGTAAAATTTGGAAACTGAAGACATAAGATCACAATACAAACAATGATCTTAGTTTAATCTTTTATAATTTTTTTTTTGATGAAGTAATTGAATGGATGGTAGCTTCATCGAAATTACTTCCCTGTTTATATAATTAGACATAATTAAATAAGTACTTCGATTTACTTCATATTTTGATCATATATTTAAATATGTCTCGTCAGCATACATTTAGCGAAAGTCATGAGATCATATTCATCTTTGCCGTAGGCGCAATATTTTTGGGATGTGTTAATTATTCGCTAAGCTGTTTTCCACAGAACATTATTTGAAGCTTACATGAGACAAGTGTGTATATACAACAATGGAGCATATTTTACATGGAACATAGTTTTATGGTCCTACAAGGTAAATGCAGGCACATTCATAATAGGCATTTTGTATGTACATATTAAAATGTTATCAACAGCTGGCTGCTTTGTTTATTTTGCAATTATTTATATATACAGCTTTTCTGTCCATTGGATTTGACAGGATACAACAGAATCTCATCGTTATAATTCAACACAATTCCGAAGAGATTCCGAAATATTACAATATTATAAGAAATCCAATGGACATGATATATTATTTATGCTGACGTGAATCTTACATTATATAAATCAGTATCAAAGAACAGTAATAAATTAGGCAGTGTTGATTCGTCGATAATCTTATTAACGCTAACTTATAAACTAATGGTCGTAAATTAAGTAATCTACACTTACAAATTCTTTGTCATAATGCAACTAAATTAGTATAAGATGTAATGATTAGTAAGAGATTCATATCATTTTGTGAATTATTTCACAAATAATTATTACTCTACTGTCATGCAAGAAGACATCTGTGGAATAGTTGCAATAAGTGCTTGTAATGTGAAAATCAGTACATTGGATTGTGCTCCATGTGCACTATATTTCTAATGATGTATTATATATTGACTGCAATGATTAATTTAATGTTGACAGTGAGTGTCTTTGTTTTTGTATATTTTTAACTAGCGACATCTAATACTAATAATTGAAAACTAAAAGAAGTGTCAAAATGAAAAACTGATCACAATGGATGTCATGAATACAGAATAAATATAAATATTCTAATACTGAACTCAATTGAGTAATTATACCAGTGTGTGATTGGAATAATATTAAAAAATAAGATTTATCTAATTAGAGAAGTGTGGTAAGATTCACGTCATAAGCTATCTGCAATATATTCATTATAAATATTTTAGAAAAAAAATAAGATGAAATTTAATAAAACTCACCGTAGCCGAAGTGGGGCTTGTTCTCGGGCTCATATTCGAGTCCCTTAAGGTCGCTTGATCCGGGGTAGATGGGGCTGGCCCTGTCCTTCAGGTACAATCCATAGCGAGAGGGATATAGCCTGTCGATATCGGCGAGACGGTCCAGATGTCTCTGCCAAGCCTTTTGGGAATCGTAGGGGTCGGAACGTCTTTGGGGCACGTGGTAAACTGTTCATAAAAAAATCTGTTATTAATTGTTCACAGTCAAAACTCGACAATGATTAGAAAAAAAAAACACAAAGTACTACGGAACTTTAGAGGGCAATAATCAAAATTTCTTTAGTTGATTATTAAGTAACATTGGAATAATTTAAGATTATCATTTGGCTTTAAATTGGAAGCAGTATTGTTATGTAATTATTCAATATTAGATATTTAATTTTTTTTTTAGTTAATGTAAAATTTGATACATTTCAAAGTCATAGGATCAAATGGCAAAACTATTAAAATACAGTTATGAGATTATCGCTAAAACAAACACTTTGTGACCCTTGGCCCAAGATTTAATTGAATTAAACACTACTTGATTAATAGATAAATTTCATACAAAATATAACATTTAAAAATCTATTAATATTATTAATATTTATGTGAATATGTAAATCATTCAAATGTATTATTGCAGTCTAAAGTTCAAATTGACATTCTACCTTGGTAAGCAAACATAAAAAAATCTTGTTCTTTCAATTACATCTGTATTAGATTTGATATTATTTGTTTGATATATAGATTGTAAACATAGTGAAAACATATATCATATAAATATGATAGAATCATTACTTTGTAACCTATTCATGAGAGGTTACTTTCATATCAAAATATGAAGATATGAAACAAATAAATTCAAATCTCTCCAGTACAATGTACTCTTAATACATGTATATTTGTTTGCGATATAAGTGAAACGTACATATCATTAAATTGGATGATTGTTATTTCAACAAAAGCATTATCGCTTTTGTGGTTACACTCTGAGAAAGTCAAATCGATGCTTTCAAAAATCCTTGTATTTAAATCATAAAAAACCAATCCAATCAATTTCAATTAGGTACATTTTATAGTCAGTACCATTTTGTAAAAATTAATTATTTTAGAAAACACCCCAGTATTAATGTTGCAAAGAATGTAATATTACAAAATTAAATCAAAGAGAAGTTAATTTGAAAAAAATATGAAACAATAATTTCCTTGGTGGTTTCTAAAATAATTCAAAAAAATTTGACACATCTGAAACAATTCTTTTTCACTAGAACATTCACCAATATATATTTTACACAAAAATTTTGACAACCAAGAAAACCAAACATGTTTTGAAATGTGCGTGGATAATTATACTTTGTTTGCATCGCTAAACAGGTGACATCTATGTGTGAAAGTCAGGAGTTAAGATTGTGAAACAGAACAATTTATTAGCAGAAGTATTCTTATGTGTGAGAAAAAAGTATTGCTAGATAGGTTATAGTTCAATTGAAATGTAACTTTACAAAATCTTTTTGCTTAATATTTGACTCATGATTGCTTTCACACAAAGATGCATACTCTGAAATAGTCAGAGAAGTTTTCTGTCATAGCTGGAATAATAAATTATAGATGACGCTAAAATAAAGTTCCATTTTAAATAAATTGTCTGGGAATATAAGCGAATTCTATATTAATATTTTTGGAATTCTATATCCTACTTTTACAGAAGTTATAATGTTGTATTAATACAAGTGATTTAATAAACGTATCCCGCCTTTGAAACTATTTTGTTCAGAGATGCATACAATAAAATCATAGATGTTTCCAAATGAGTTAACTTAATAATAATGTACAGCAATTAGTATATTTATTACCCAGCTATGTCATCAATCTCCCTTGTTAAAGGTTTGTTCTATACTTACATTTATTACATATTATAGCTCAACGTGTAAATTTATTATATCTATATGAACAGTGTGAAAAGAAATGATTGGACATCACATAATATGATTCTTATGGTTTCATATTTACAAAGAGTGAATTTTAAAATAATCTTTATTACTTTGTGTTTCATTCTTTCTGATCAATGCAAACTATTGCATTGATCAGAACTGTTGTGCTATATACACTAATATCATTATGGAGGTTTACGGATTATGAAATCTGTTATTTGGTATCATAGATATGCTAGAGAGAGAGAATAGAATGAGCTATTTTGGATTAAAATTATATGGAAATAGTAGATAAAACCTTAGAAAATAACAACCATGTTCAATCTTTTTTTTTATCAAATCAATTTTCAAAATGTGTGTAATTAAGAATATTTAAAAAAATAGCCACATATGAATGAAGCTGTACGTTGAAGATCTATTTTATATTATAATAGTTGTCATGATTCAAAGTTTCATAGAAATCTTCGTTAACTGTTAAGGGCATCGTGGGTTACTCATGATTTATTAAAACCTTTTTGGGGAGTGATACTTGTGCGGAGTGTATTATGTGGTAACGTATGTCGATGTTGTCGATGGGAAGTAGGACGAGATATGAAAGTTCCCGTGCGCCAGGCTTCAATCGAAAGTAGCTCCGCTCGACATGCCGCGGTTAGTGGAAAGCAAAGCCAGCTCCGTGATGACAGGACAACAAGCGGTTAAGTTAAAATTAAACCGACATTCTCACCTTTTCATCCAGCGTCGTAAGAAAGCCAAGGGGATACCCCGAAATCTGTCTTTCGACATCTGCAAACTATGTTTTTAAAAGTGGTGAAATCACCGGGGATAGGGTGTGATGATGAAATGATATAGGTGAGATGGCTCGGGAGGCGGGCAAGCTCTCTCTAAGGGTTCGAGTTAGGACATTCATTAAAGACAAGAATCATTCCCTGACAAACGCTTGAAGGGCAGAACAGAGTACGATGCGGGTGAATGTAATAATAAATAAAACTGTGCAGTTAGAGAGAAAGCTGAAGGCGTCCGAGCTGAAAAACGACCCCGTGGAGCTTCGAGCCTTTGGCAGGGAGTGATGTTCGTTTCGCATTCACGTCCCATATGCGTTTATTTACCAAAAAAATTCATATCAAGGTGACAATTTTCTTACTCATATTTATATATGTATATCTCCCTTAACAGCGGTACATAAAAAATTGTAAAGTATATTAATATTATTTACAAACGTTTGCAAAGACAATACAATCGAGTCTATATCATTAATGTGCAATCTATACAATATGACATTATTCCTATCTGATGAACTCAAAGCTGGCCTGCGTATGTATGTACAACACGATTGCCCTCACGGTCTCGTGGAAAGTTACCTCTGACGTATCACAATTTACATGTTGATTAAGAATAGCAGAAGCGCACGCAAATATTACAATCTCACATACATAGATGACTGTGAGGGTGTCGAAAAGAATAGAATTAGATATCAAAGTAAGCAATGAGTGTCTGCAGTGTTGTGATCCGGCGTTAGATAATAGACCCAGGAATTACGGCTCCTCGTAATTACGCTGAAAAATTTCAATCACTTCCATGAGAGGTCAGTTGGCCTTACCCCAAGGCGATAACTGCACAATACTAGGCGCTGCAGCGATTTCGTGTTATTTAACAGCTAGATTAATCGGGCGGATACTTCACAACGCGGGTGCGGGATATGACATTCCCTCGCCGGTCGGCGACAGGGTCAAATCCTTTTCCTCGCGGCAGCCGAACCAAACGATAGAACTTTGTGACGCATTCCGTATCAGCTCCTTTCTGTTAGATATCGATTCGGTTGCCGAATCAACAAACAAAATATGAAAGGAGACTTTATTTAATAGGTCGTATCATGAGGTTCGGCGAAGCCGGGCAGATTGCATACACAAGATATTTACAATGATTCTTGAATGATGTTCGGCCTGTCCTTTTGACATCAGCCGCGTCGCGACAATAATATTTCTACATGGTTAGAATTGAGAAAAGTAAAAAATCAAAGCACCGAGCTCGGTTTATGGGACGGAAAATTATAACGGTAACAGTAGAAGTTACAGCCGTTCAATGACAACAGGGGACGAGCTCGGTTTTGTTGATTTTTTACTTTATATTACACTGCACGCATCGATAGACTATGCTTTAGAGTTTCTTAAGGGGAAATTTTTTATTTCGATTGATTTAGGAGATTTTGCTTTTGTTTTGATTGTCAATTAAAGCTGACGCGAGTTATTGTGTTTGGAAACGTTTGATAGTCTACCGACGGGCGCAGGTGTATGGATGTCGTCGCGCCGCGGTTGGACTCAGGCCGCGGTTCTCCCGCTCAGTATCTGGGCGTCGGACGGTACGTACTTGGCCTGTACCGGTCGAGCGAGGAGGTGGGGTAGTTGTGGGCGTAGATGGGCCTGGGAGAGTAGCCGTATGTCTCGCGGTGGATGGGCAGATAACGGTAGCCGGGGACGGTGATGCGATCAGCCGCGTGCCTCGGGTCATCATATATCGACTTGTTGTAGGGCCAGGTGGCGGACAGCTCTGGGTACACGCTGCGTCTGGATGACACACGGTCATCAGCACGGATGTCCTCGGACCCTGTCGGATAAAAAAAACATAGCAAAAATTAATATTTTGTTATACTCCCGCGCCATCTATGGCTGAAAAGTTGTACTAATATAACTGATAGTCCTTTATTTATATAGGTTGCAATTAAAAGTTAGGGCTGTTCTAACTCTTAAAATTGATTAACAATGTTCCTGTTTGGCTTTGTAAAGAAAACGAGGATGAAATTAACCTCTGCCTTCTATAATTTTTAAAGCTTTATATGAATCGACAAAATGATATATGTATTTGTTCAATAACATTGAAAAATCAAACAATCGCCCACATTTTAAATAGGCACATAATTTTCATTGCATTTCGGCTAAAAAAGATAAGCTACGAAATTATTATCAATAACTACGATAGTGCCTAAAAATTAATGCCGAAACAAAAGCGTTCAAGAAGCAGCAAAAGCTACCTCGAAGAACATCCTAAAGTTAAAGGATGATATCGGTATTGTATAGATTCTTGTACATATATGATATTGTATATAATCAATATTTTTTACCTTTCAGGGACCTGACGAAAGATTGCCAGAACTTAGCTTTCTTCGACACCGGCTCGTTTCTGCCAATCATATCCAAGTGATTCTTAAACATTTTGCTAGGGTTTTATATACCCGCTCGTTCGCTGTAACAAACAAATAATAAAACATTAATATAAAAATAATAAACATCGACAATGAAATGTAATATATTGTAAAATTGAAAGAAGCACGTAAGAGATCAAGTCTTCGCGCCATTTTTTTATCCATGGAATTGTGTTTTTTTTTAAATAAAGTTATGATTTGCCCATTTTCTGAGTTGGGGATTTTATTATAATATGAATATTTGTAGCGCAGTGGGTAATGGATGTCAATTGTCGTGTCGTTATAAAACCAACAAAATGAATACTCTCTGTCTGGTAAATCGATCATTTTACAGGCGTGAATGAACCATTATCTGAAAATGTTTATCCAAATGAACGTTGGAACGATCTAAATACGCGTAATACGATATATATCTTTACGTGAAACCACTTTGGCTAAACCGAGCTTTGTAAATTTCGGGCATAAATTATTAATTCTTCGTTTAATATTATTTGTTTAAATTGTCTCTTGTCAGTTTGTAAACCAACGATAGATTGTGCATCGGCCATGTTGTTAATTTTATGGCTGCTTCCTTAAATCAAAAAACAAAAGAATTTACGCGTCACGTTCTTTAGCAGAAAATGTTAACCCATCATATGGCGTTTATGACTTCTATGTAATGCCGTGCTTCAGTTAAAACTGTAAGAAAATGAAAAATTTGGCGAGTGGTGTAGAATGAGATTTGTTTTCGACATTATTTGAGTTTATTTTCTGGCCGTTAGACCAAACCACGCAGTGGGTCAATTTAAAATAAAGCTGGCTATTTCGAGCTCATTCGTGGAGTGGAAAATGTTGTCCACTTTGACGAGCTTACGAGATGTTGCATGATTCTTTTTTTGAAGCGGCAACACGTATATTTTTAACGTATTTTTTCAAGTCCATCGATGAATTCAAGCAATCTTGTACCGCGGCCAATAATATTTTAAAAGCGGACGATATGTCAGCGCCCGATTAAGAAACAGCAAGTGGTTTTTTGGCACCGTGCCTTACTCTATGCTTTGGATCGTAACGATCCTAATTAATTTATTACCCTGTATCACCTTACATTGTTTTGTTGCCGACCCACCAGGTGCAATGGTATTCTAACAGATGTGACACAATACGATAAGAGTTGAGACTTATTTTTAGAGAACAATTTATCATCTACAGTTACGGGAACTTTGGAAATTCTTCTTGGAGATTGAGATCATATGATTGACGAGAAATATGGTCTTTATAGTAACGAAACAATTACGTCATCTACAAAAAAATCATAAGATCTTGAGTGATAACTTGATGAGAGACACAGGCTGGTAAAAGTGTTATCCACCGTAAGTTCTCAATTGATTTACCCGAGAATAGTTTTGGGTATATAAATACATTATTTCCAATTGTGTGACATGCAACCCTTTCAAAACAACTGGATATATTTGCTTCCGGAAAGATAACTAATTGTTGTGTCTATAAAGTCTAAAGCGGGGTTGAACATATTTTTTTTTTTAAATGACTTGCATACTAAAATATGACAGCCAAAAAAATGACACGAAAGAACGCGAACTAATCTTAATAATGTAATTAAAATGTTGTATACTAGTTTTAAATTATTTAAAACAAAATATATTAGTTAAACATGCATACAATTATCAGAATAAACCAAGACACGTAGCTATTGATAATTCGGTCGAGAGTCGGCCCTGAGCTGAATACTTCGAGCACTTGAGTTTATTCTTGTTTTATTCGTGTAAACGTTTGAAATGTTTCTTTAATAAATTCCCTAAGCTCTTAAGTACTTCAAAGCTTGATGAAAATAGTTTTAAAATGATGTTGCGTATTTATTTTAGCATCAATCAACCAACATATATTTATTTACTGCCGATGAAATTGTGTTTCCATTAATTTAATTACGATAGCATTGGTTTGGCACTGAAATCTGTTTATGTAAACAGGAAACTGAAGATGAATTTGTTATACATTCCGTTATTTTGGTTGTTTTTTTAAACAACTATTCTCAGAAAGCTTGAATAAAAACTACTTGTATTTGGTAACGAACGATACAGAATGTAATAGAATATAGACAATATAGTAATGAATCAATTTGAAAGTGGAATATACAGTTGGACAAAACTAATGTGTGTGAAAATCATAACGCTTTTCCATTGATTTCAGTAAAAAAATATGAAATATAGATGTTGTAAAATAAATTAATCGATTGAACTGAAAACCGGTTTGAGTGTATTACAAGTAAATTATCGTTAGTAAAATAATACGCAAATTGAGGACGCGATCATTCTCATTCCAATATAAGAAGCCAAGACTTCGTCGAGTGTTGTACTGAAAATATTTCGTCTTCAAAAAAACAAACGATATTTTGACAGGATTCATGATTTGTGTTTATAAGATGAATTCGAAATATCACGAGCAATTTTTATGTCTATTCTATAAACCATTTACGATTCAAAAACCAAAATGTTGAGAATGGTCCACCACGAATTCGAAAAATATATGTCAAACGATTTCTTATCATATTTATTTCTTTAAAGATATTTTTATGTTGTAAACACTAAATTAATGAATCTGTATATGCAATACTTGGTGTTTTGTTTCACATTTGTATTGATACAAGTAAATCTCATTTTATGAATGGATTCGTTTCTTAGAATACAAAGAAATAGCCTTGAAAATATTCGAGATCCGTTTAACTTTCAGAATTCTCTATAATTATACCGTCTCCGGGGGTTGGCGGGGGGTTCCTCTTATGGTCTCAAGAAACGGGGCTAGTGTTTTGTTGCGTTTTAAAAGCGGAGGAAGCGGCGGAGGTGCGCGCGCACTTTTTCACCGGCCGGGCGTCTCGGCGACGACGCTCCCGAAATAGAGGCGTCGGTTTTCGCCAAGAAAAATCGTATCGCGTCTCAGCAAGTATCGGATTCGACTCGAGGTCGATTGAATTGGATATCTGACCGAAGCTATTTCGAAAACTCATTACTGTTATAACTACATCAAAAGTTAATGTTTAAAATTAATGTTCCGGATTGAGTTTACTGATTATAACGACTTTACGATTATACAACCTTTTCAATTAAATTAAATAAAAAAAAAATGAAAAATTTGTTGGTAAGAATCTTTTGTTTTGCAAATGTAGATTTTAAGCTTAAAAAAAAGACCCAGAAATAAAAGGCTAAGTAGACATGTTAAGAACTATTGTTCGAATATGAAAAAATAATAAATTTAATTAAATAAAAAATTTCCTATGAATTATAAAAAAATCATAAAATTTACACAAATCAAAACGGTTTTTAAATATTTAAATCGATGTTTTGATTTAAGAATCGGTAAACAAGTCTGAGCCGAAAATATTTTCGTTATTTTATTCTTTACAGAATTTAAAAAAAATATATATAACAAATATTAGATTAATTATGAATAAAATATTCAGTGTCACAATGTTGACTTGGTTGAGGTATACATCAAAAGTGGATGTCCACCTGTGGATCGCTCGTAATGTTATTGTCGTTAAATGTAGGCACGATTCTTCGTTTTTGGATCCCAGACAGACGACTATATATCTATTTAGAATTTGTTGTGTCACACATATTGGATAAGAGTTCTACGTCATTGAATAGCTAAAGGCCGTTTATTTGTATCAAATATCCAAAGTAACTGTACGGTAAAAGCTTTTAAGTGAAAAAGATTTTTTACGCCAATTTTATATATTGATATAGAATTGTTTTGACATATTGATTGAAATATTTTATATGCTTTGCATATTAATTCGTTTTGATAAAATATAAACAAAGCAAAATAATTTTGTCCCTCTAAATAGAATGAATGTTATACAGATTTGTTTCAGGTTGATTTAATGTTTTTAGTAAGAATAAGGAAATCAAAAAAATATTTAGTTCTAAAGATAAAAGCTTAAATTTTAAATATCAATAAAACAAGTATTGAAAAGGTTTAAAAAAAGATTGTTTGCCAGTCAATCATTCAACTCTCTTCAAAGAGTGTTTCTTGCCAGTTAAAAAAAAAACTCATAATGATAGATACGAGTGAGTAGAAGTTTTCTTGTTTTGTACATACCATACAGTAAACACTAAAATATTTGACGCATAGACGATGTCACTTTAAAATATGTGAATTAATAAAAATGTCCGATATTTTTTAACAGCTGACGACTTGTGTTGATAATGATAGCAAAGCGCCACTTTTTTGTCACAAAACCACATACCACCAAGAGCGAGTATTAGAATGGATTCAAAATTCACTTGATTATTAATGAAAGTCACTAATGGTTTATTGTTTATCGGTGCACTAGAGAAAATAAAAAGAATCTACCAAATTTTTCACGATTTGAATATTTGGTTGACGTTTCTCACACACGGTAAGTTTTCACAAAGAAAACTTCAATATGATACGGTGTTCTAAATATTCGTTGATATGTTTACGTTTAGTATTGAAGAAGAAGCTGCTGTCGCCACGTATGATATCAACTTGTAGAATTTTCAGTGAAACACAAAAAAAAATATTGAATTCCCGGATTTGTAGAATAGTTTCGATCGATGATTTCTCGTATGCAGGTAAACTAAATGGTCACAGAATCACAGAAGTTTTTTTTAGTTGTATGTATATGCTTACCAAATAAATAAAACTAAGTAAAAGTTTAAAGTCGATTAAAGTTCGTGATGAGCAGGCAGGGTGCGATCTGCTCGCTATGTACCGCTTGCACTACTGGCTTGGGAGGCGTCGCGGCGCTTCTAGTCGGCGTCGAAACCCCCCACCGTCGCCCCATTTGGGGGCCCAAGAGGGGGTGGATTTGACTCCCACCGTCTATTTGCGATCTTCAGCGAGTGTTCAAGACGAAAAGACAGGTGGACTTGCGTAGGTTTGTTACCGGGCAATTTCGCCACGATAAACTTTACGTTTTAAGGTGAAAAATACACATTTGACTGAATCACTCGGAATAGTTATTGCAGCTCTCATTTGTGAATGCCAAAAGTGTAACGTTGATCTCAATTGTTTCATATAATAATGAAAATGTATTACTAAATAAATTATAAACTACTAAATAGCAGACATGCCTTAAATGTTCAATGAGAGCTAAATCTGCAAAGTACACTATTATAGTAAATTTGAAAATTTGGAAACAGATAATACACTATACAACTCTGGAATTGTCATGCTATAAAAATATGTATTCAATATGTCTTTTATCAGCTAACAATGTATTTCTTAGGGGGGGCTTAGTTTGAATCAGCATAATAAATATAACTAAAGAATATTACAATATTTCATTATTTATGTGCTATACATAGACAAATGGATAAATCAAGAGATATATATTGTAATTTTAATAAAGTCATCGTTTCTCCGAGTCTAAAACTATTAGTATATTTATATTACCAAATGTTTCAACTGTCACACCTTTATTGGTCTTGCTTAGTTTTTGTAGAAATAACTTTGAATTGTTTTATTTCTGATCGGTTGAAAATGCTAGCGATGAGTGAAATCGGTCCAGATCTGCATATATTTTGTGTGGAATAAATACAAAAAAATCTTTTTATTTTTTCATATTATGCTAGTCAACCAAGTATTGACAGTGGACACCTTAAAAGTGACTAGTTACAATAAACAACCAATGCGTGTGGTAAGAGCAAATGGTTCTGATATTAAAAAAATTCTTGTCAACAAAAAGATTGTGCTTTCTTTTTTAAATGAACCTCTGCCGCTAACCATTCGTTTTGAAAGGGGATGAATAGAAAAATGGGTTTACAATAGGTCTTGTAGTGAGCTTATCGCTCTCTTTATGGTATTTTTAAATGATCGTATAAATTGGCTCAAAAATGATGAATTTCCCATTCGATTCGTTCATTCAAGCCGTATCACTGCATTGCTTTTCTCAAGGTCGTTTGTTACTATTGGCGACGTAGTGTCAAAGTGGGAAAGTAAGTGATTCGCGACGATTTTTTTATTTCCATAGAGATGAACGTGTCACTCACGTTAATAGCAAAGATTAGATCATTGAGATTGCATTCAAACGCTCGGCAGTCGTAAACTCACGGTGGCTGTCTAGTTAACTATCATACGAGTATTTTAAATATTATTCATAAATTTTCCACGAAACTAGCGATCTTTAGGAATCACTGTTGGTGGTAAAATGCTAATTAAATTTTGGCAAAAGTAACCCACGATTTACTGCCTACTCGTGAGTTGTCATGGTCTATTTTTGATTGACCCTTTCGACAAATCGTGGCAGAGGTTACCCGTCATGAGGCAACGTGATTCACAATTTCAGTTTTAGATGTCACGAAAACGTAAACACTTCACTGCTCGCGAATTGGACAAGGCAGTATCAACGAAATATCGCAAGATGAAAAACCAACCGTGTTGTGCTGCCTAATTAATATTTGTTTTCAGTATGAAGCACCAGATTACAATAAGTAATTCATATTTTAATCTGGTAAGTTTATGACGCTTTATGAATTTTAAAGTGAAAATCAAACTATCGATTAGAATTTGAGAGTTCTAAGCATTATCGTTCTTTATTTAAAAAAGTGCAAGAAAACAACCGAAAATATATTTATCCGTTTCGACGATATTAAATATATAATGGATTGAAATTAGTCGTTTTCGACATTATTATGCATAAATTATTGGAAATGTTTTTGCTGAACTGTTTGTGTAATTAAGGATAACATATATAAAGTAGACTATTTATTTTTCTTTTGGTAAGATTATACAGATTTATGCACCATTTACTGAATAAAACAAACTTTGCTTTTCGAAATGACATTTCAACATTCGAATTTAATTCAGTTACCATTCGTTTGACATGGAAATAAATTGAATTTAAAGAGGCTAAGCTTAATTTAAATTATCTATCCTCGAATTTGATTCAATTTCTTATTTCTAAAATATTTTTAAATCTAAGAAGAAGCTGCTGATTGAATATCAATGATTTATTACATCCCTCGTTTCCATGCACATTGAATAATATATGCAGTTATTTTTAAATTTCATTTGATGAAATACTCTATAAAGAATCGGCGCAATGGAAGCAGGTAGTTCGTGCACCGTTTTATGTAGGCTTCGCGTTTAAAAACAAATATTAAGAGCTTTTTGAAACAATTAAAATTTCGTATCTATTGGCAATGTATATAATATGAATATTCACATTATAATAATGCTTCGTTGATGTCGTTCAAATTAATATTTTATGGGTATAAGAAAATATTGCTTATATACTCAATATAATAAGTGTAATGTAAGTTTCCCATTTCAGTGTATTATGTAAAGATTTGTCTTTAAATAATATCAATATTAAGAAGATTGCAACTGACACCATATTAATCTTCATTGTATACGGCAATTTTGTGTTTACCACTTACGAGATACAGGAAATATATTTACTATTTTTTTAAATTGCAGAATAATAAAGTGTAACTTATTTTATATTATTGTTAAAATTCGAAGTTATTTATCTTTCAAAACAACAAAAATTATTATAAAATAAAAGCGTGTGCGCTTTAAAACTGTCTCATATAGTTTTTTTTATTCGAGTAAATGTTTGATGACATTTGAATAAATTATACACGAGCTTATCTCCGGCCTTCATCTCGACTGAGCATCCAGCATCTGTTTATACATGTTACTGCCCTATTTCACTGGATGCAAAAGGTCAGTATGTGGAAAGCGAATCTCTCAAGGATTCTCAGATTGTTTTAGATATTCAGAAACGGGCCGCGTGGTTGACAAATAGACGACAGAATTAGTTCGATAGCCGTATATTACATTTATTTCGACAATGTCTTGCGCGAATTACAAAACTGAATAATGATTTCAGAAAATATCTGGATGTAATCTGTTTTTTGGCAATATACACAATACTTTCGAAGTAATATTTTGTTTTCAATATTATTTATGTCAAGTGAGGCGTTTATTATTTAGAGGAGTCATTGACTTAATATACAATTTAAAATAACGTTTTTATAGCTTGGGAAAATCTTATAGATTATAATGAAATTGTATTTAATATATGTACATACTTTATTGTGCTCATAACTTAGATCATACTTTTTAAATTATTGTTGTATATTTATAATAATACTGTGTAGTCTCAGTATATTTTATCGATAAAATTACCACGCGACTCCTTATCGATATAACCCATTTCTTCTTAGTCACAAAAAGGAATTTCTCACACACAAACATTCAAGAATTGATATAGTAGTGTCAAGTGTTAAAAAAAACATGACGACGGCAGGAAATATTGAGTTTTATATATTCAAATGAAAATATATCTCTAACGTGAAAATCTTTCATACATTAACACCATTAGTATCATCAAATAGTGACCACTTACAATACATATCTGTAACAGAACATTTAAATAATCAATCTTCGTTGTATTTATCCTCGACTCAGGGTTGCTGTAATTATGAAACATTGCGGAAGATATCTCTTATGCTGCCAGCCTCGGTGAGGATAAATTTCTTCCAATCGGTTTGTTATTTTTGGATAACCATGCTGTCGATACTTTGTGATCTTTGGCGAAGAGTGTTTGCAAATAATTGCATAATGGATCGCAATGAAAGAGAAGACAGATTTTCACTGTTTTTGCACTATGTAAACACAGGCTCTGCGTTCTGCTCGCGATATCATCAGCATTTTAAATAGTCGCTTTCAAACGTTTAAAAATGAACGACTACTTTCAATACGTAGCATATTAGGTAATTGTGCATCGTATCAATTAAATTGTTTCGTCAATGTCTCTAAACATCATTTTTCACCGATAATAAAGCCTAGTTGCGTAGCAGTATATGGATGATTTTAGTATCTTTCATCCATTCTCACACACGATAAAGATTTAAAAAAAGCTAGGTAAAAGCTAACTACTATTATATATTTATATTTATTAAAAAAATAGCAATAATTACAATCGATAATTTTGCTGTTCCATTTGCTGGAAATAATAAAAAAATGTTCCAAATCTAATAAAAAAACATTATAATGTTTAATTTAATTTAATATTAAAAAATAATTTCTACAAATTTACCGCTGAATAAATCGAAAAAGTAGTTAAAAAGTAGCCATGAATAAGGAATAGATAATGTACAGATTTTACGGTTTTGGTTCGATAGTAAATAGGCTAACTATTTGTATTTATCTTTTTTATGACAATCTTTGCATTTCAGAAAAAAAATCCCTATGGTCATAATTATTTGTTTTTATCCGAGCCCATCCTTATTTTTCTACAAGATATGCATTCTAGGGTGATAATAAAAAAATGGTTTTGTTTATGTTTATATGCAATATATCAAACGAATATTGCTGAGGTACCTACGTCAATAATCATTCACTGACAGCAGAAAATTATTGTTAATCTTACAATTCTTATATAATAACTTCCGTTACCAACACGTGTCAGTTTAATAATAATAAAGTTAATTCCCAAATTAAAAGGTGTTGCCAATTTCCGATAGACAGATTGCGGAAAAGTTGGCAGTCGCGGAAAATTATTAGCGTTACCACATTTATGACAGATGACATGTTTTCATCTAACGAAATAAAATATCTTATAATTTTCGCATTAGTCGATGCCGTAAGAATAATAAATACGTTACGTAATATTTATTATGTTTTTTTTTATTCAATATGAATATGTTTCACATAGCTTGACATGACTTAATACATTTTATGCAAAAAGTTGAGTAAGAAATTAAATCAAGTTCTAAATTTAAACAAAAGGTCATTTAAAAAACAAAAGAAAATGTACTAGTGTCAAATAATCTGTGAAGGAGATAAAAATATAAAATATACGAAGTTAGATAATAAGAGTTTTATGGATTAAAAAATCTTTATTGAAAAAAGAAAAAAAACATAGCACAATCTGAAGCAAAGAAAGAAGTATCTGCAGATGTGAGTATAATTAATATAACATTGACATTGACATAATCAATGTAATAAGTAATGAAGGTATGATTCTTAAAAATGCAATATGTGAAATGAAGTGTTCTGCATTCATTATAATATACTATTTTTGTCCTATTTTTTATAAGTCGTGCCATTCTCATTTACACCAATTACCCTTTCATGTACATATGTACATATACATATTTGAAATGCCCCATAACAGACAGTAAAAAATTTCGGTAAAATTTTTCAAAAATGGGAGACTACCTAAATATCTATTCAGAAAATTACTAGATAATGAATTTAAAAACTACTGAAAGATATATTGGTGTTATTTTCATAGAAAACAACATACTTAAAATCAATTGTAATCACTCGTTATAGGGAATATGATTATCGTTATATGGTATTTATTTAATTTATAATATATTTGATACGTAAACGTATAAGTAGATTGGACAATTTATTCTAAAAATGAAAATAGCGATGCATGAAAAATACAAAGAAGAAAATACGTGTAACAAAAAAAAGTACCACCTAAAACAGAAATAATAAATATAAGTTAATAAAAAAAAAAGTGAATATAATATATTAACATATGGCAAAAATATTCAGAAAAATGTTTAGAAAATATCAGTATTATTATTCTGCTTTATTTATTCAGATATAATATAGTTTAAAAAAATAATCGATTTTTACTGCTGATAAAGAACTGGGAATCGCCTACATTTAAAATGAATCAGCTCTCAAAATATAAATAGATGGAATGATTCAAGTCTGGGCTTAAATAAAAACAAAAAACAGTAAAACAAGAATTTTTCAAATTAAGTATTAATGGACAAAGAAAAGCGTGTTGACACGTTAGTATTATATACATTATATATTTAGATGAAATATGACAACGATGCTTCGAATTTTTGAAATGATTTTCTTAGAAAACCTTAATTTGAGTATTTTCAATCGAACACCGAAAATGTATTTTTCAATTGTATAGCTTTGATTTATCTAATAAAATAATTACTTTTTTTTATGAACTTGCATTTAAATAAATCAAACAAAATAAATGTGTAGGTGTGTCAATTCTGTGGTAATGTGCTTCTTATTTGATTTCATTATAAGAAGAATAATTTAGAAATTGAACTGAATGCGCTTGATGGAATTTCAATATCAATACCTGAAGATGCTGAAAGGTGAAACCCGGGTCGTTAGCGATAAGGCTAATGTACAAGTACAAAATTCAAACGATTCAAATTAAATAGAATAGTAGAGTACTCATTTAATTCCGTTTCATTTAATATATTTCATAATATCCACACTCACTATATTTATCGTATTTGCGCCAGAAATGGGAAAAAATTAGATATTTTATTTAATTAGCTTTGAGATAAATTCAAGGCCTAAAACCTGTATTACTAGCATTGAAGATATATTATTCAAGATGAAACTGAAACGAATCAAAAACAATTTACAGGATCAATAGGTTTTGCACAAAAAGCTTAAAAAACATAAACCAACCAAAATTGTGTCTTTGACCTTACAATACATTAGTGAAAAATTAAATTTCAATAAAGCAGATACAGAAAATAAAGTTTATTACATTTTCGAGACTCTTGCTACGCCGTAGCAATCATAGGCGTAGGGCCCAGGTGTCGTAGAATGAACATTTTCGATCATGTTAGATTTTCTATTACTGCAAGAGCTCGTTTTATTTGGTAAATAGTTTATTCATTGAAACACAAAGTGCTATATTTTATTTATTTAAATAGTAATATACAAGTAAATATATGTATGTGAAGCACCAGAAAATATCATATTTCAGGGGGTAATTTTCAAAAGTGGACAATTCCAAAATATTCTTTTTCAACTGCCAGTTTTAGATTAAACTTTTGAGACATTTTTTATTCACATGGAAAAGTTTGAATGTTTACACATTATCCGTAATTCTTTAGTTTAAAACATATTTTAAAAATATTGACAAATTTATGAGGAAAAAGTAATCAAAATATCTCACATTCTCAGTTTTTCAACAAATGGATTTGTCCGCTTTTGAAAATTACCTCCTGATTTATGATCGAGGCAAAACGATATATTTTAATAATAATATCAAGTTTAGTTTTAAAATAGCTTAGAAAGTGTATAATTTTTTAATTTTGTATTAGTTTCTTTAATGCTTTACACGTAATTTTGATTGTAGACCCTCAAAATGTCACCGGTTGATAATATGATATAATTATGATTGTTTGTGATAGAATATTTTGTAAAACTGTTCACAATAAAAATAATCTTCGAAGAAACAAGTAACCAATGAGATGATACAATTATTTTGATTACAGATAAACAAATATTTCTGGATCACATTAATTCCGCCAGAAACATCATAGGATTACACACAAACAAAGATTTGTTTGACGTCGGAAAAATTTTCATTTCGTTTTCAAATAAAAAAGGTTTGAAACATTTCAATAGGATAGTTTTTCCAACATAGTCGGGCGAGCATGATGCAGAATGTCTAATTGAACTCATCAATCAAATTCTATTTCGGTGTGATAATGTTTGCGCATTCGATCGCAGTCGGCCGAACTGCGAGATTTTGCGGGAAAAATGGCAAGATGGCGTCGTCGCGGCAACACGAGATGGCTGCCATAAATGGATTCCCGCCAAGTGAGCCCGGCGGTGGGCGGAACGCCAGCCAAGATGCTGTGAAGACGTCGAGTTTTCGTTGTCTACGGCGGCTCCTTTAACACATTATCACTGATGGTTATAGACAATAATTATTATTTATTTCATCGGGTATATTGAAAGCTCAGTATTCATTACAATAAATTGACGTGAGCAAATTAAATTTATTCGGTGTGAATATTTTATAAGACAGTATATAAAACAAAAAAGGATCGCTTATCGAATGACCAAGATATCACCACTGGTACTTTTTGGTATTCATTCTACATTTAAAAAAAGAGTTAATGCTTTATACGTTTTTGTGTCTTATACATGTACCTTCTGTAGCGTCAAGAAAACAAAAAACCTCATGAACTACCAGCAGGTTTCAGGTTTCATACAATATAATAGTTTAGTTAATTAGTTTATATAAATTTATATAGTTTATATAAATTTGAAAAAGGCAATGCATGCCGATTGATTGATTCAACCATGACTTCTATTAAAGTTTTTTCATTGTTTTCTAATTTAGACTAGCTTTAATTTAGTCGCATTTTTTTAACCATGTCTACTGATAAAGTGGAAAATATGGATTTCACTTAGTTGCTCAACCTCTCTGTTTTGAAGAGAGTAGGAATTGAAAGGATAAGAGGACTCGTGGTAGGCTAACCGATCTTGCTACGCGTTGGGAGCAGGATAGTGGGAAGGGATTAACAAGACCGTGCCTTCGAACATCGGCTTGTACAGGAGCCCGTGAGGTCACAATACGTCGTTTCTATCGCAAAATTAAGAATCGAAAACATTAGAAAGACAGGTAAAGGTGTAGTTCTAAATAAAACAAGGCAAATGAAGAATACTGAGCTTTTTGGGATAATGAAGTGACAGGCGAAAAAAATCCTAGTTGGTATTCTTGCAAGCTAGTTTTTCTTGAGTTTTTACCAAGTTAAGAAAACTTATTTGACATTGATTAAAAAAACAAGTACAATATTTTTTCGAAAATTCGGAATTTTCGCGCCCGACAGTACGGCCAATTTCAAGAATTGCGCCCATGCGCGACAAAGGAGAGATATGGTAAAAACAGAATATTTAGGTTTTATTGGAGGCAATGTGTTAACTTTTCTTCGCGGCATGGTCTGAAACTGTGTGACGCAGCAGTCTTAAGTAAATGTATATTGATAACTGGCGTGAGATATTCACGGCCACATCAAAGCTAATAATAAAATGAATATTCTATCACAGGCTACAATCTACTTACTCTACATTCACAGCAACACTAGAGACGGTGTTTATCATTATTAATTCTTGCATCACAGAAAAATAGCAAATGCTAAAAAAAGCTTCATGAAACAACCGACAGCGATTCAGGCGATATTTTAAATCTATCTATTAGTAAAAATATATATACTATAATAATACAAACATTTATTAAAAATTTTATAACGTTAAATTCGAGCTTATATAAAATTTTGTGTTACACACAGTTGGGCTATAATTAAATTTTAAATAATGCCGATTTTTGGAAATAGTTGTAGGTAGTCAAACTTCAACCTGAAAACAAATTAACATCGAATATGTGGTCCAAAATTTTTTGAGATACATAAGTGACTTTAAAATCATATCTAATAGAGAGCAAGTAACTTTATTACTTTTTATTACTTTCTGCTGAAGACTCTTGATGAAAATTCAATTCAACAGTTGATCTTTCCCATTTTTTCGTCTTCAAACAAGTCAGGTCCATTATGAACAGGTTTCGACTTTCAGCATATTCAAGCTTTTATGAACATGGATAAGAATGAAAAAATGTCAAAGATATCTATCTCAAGTTATTAACTAATGAGTTGCTCAATTAAAAGGGTGATTGGGAAGTCTTTTTCGGTATGACACAAAAACATTATTAGAAAATTTTACCGTATAGATAGCCTATTCATCTTCAATGCATATGAATTTTATTAATAATATTCGAATGGCAAAAAATACTTAGAAAACTGATAATAACGATTCCACATCATGAATAATTGACATCGTCTCAAAATCTGCTTCATTGTTGCCACCGTCTCCAGTGTGAGTAGCTACATACTTTCATCATAAAATATCTTGTTATCTTCAGACCAAGATATCCTGAAACTTTTTGCACTCGACTACAACTTATCCAACAGATACATCGACATGACCTTAATTAAACAGTCAAAGCACAGATTGTATCTAAATTATTTCATATTTGAAAGATTTTTATTTAACAGAGGCATCTCAGATTTTTTCTACTTTAGAAATGACTGTGATTATGAAAACATCAGTTGTATTATTTTAGCAGTAAGCCATTGAACTAGTATTTGTGTATATTTAGATTATGGCGAACTGAAGAATGCTTCTCTTTTAGAGTGTAAACAAAATTCAGTGCAAATTTGCGTGGATTCAGTCATGCCATTCTCGTTGTGTGAGTCACTTGGGAATTTCACCTGCAATACGCACACAGAAATAGATCGTCTCTTTTTGACTGCAGGTCGCTTCTCGCGGCATTTAGAGTTATGTCAATGTATGTCACGACCGCTCGTTTTGTTTCACTTTTCAGTGTTCAGCTGTGGCTCTCTATATTAAGTGTCATCCTAGAGCAAGCTTGATATGTGTCTCTCTGACCATTGAAAAACGAAAAGAGATACTGTAAAAAAGTAAATTTGAATTTTTTGAATTTTGTACTTTTCCATGAGTTTTCCATGAGTAAACTCATGGAAAAGTACAAAATTCAAAAAATTCTAATTTTATATTGAAATTCCATCAAGCACCCTCAGTCGAAATACTTAATTGTAAAAGAGTAACCTAAGATAGTAGAAAGTAAATGTGGGCTACGCTTCTAAAAAATATTTTGTATCGTATTACTTTTTTGGTAAAATAAGATAAATATCCATTCTAATATATTGCTATAAAATTAAAATGAATGGAAAATAAACAGTTTTTTTGAATTCACATAAAAAAACATTTCACCTTTTCCCATCCTTGGAATAAGTAAGGGATGGGCCGCATGCGGCTTAGGTAACTTAATATGAAGCCTTCTGAATAAATCTTAGAATTAATTAATTTTTATGGTAAATTGTTATGTTATGTTATTCATAAAAAAAACATCGCCTTTATATTAAAATGGTATCATCAATTTGCTACCCACATAGAATTGGCTGCTTATAAGAATTAATTAATATGCCACCGGTTGTGAGGGTAAAATTCAGCATGGATTTCTGCCAAAAGATTTCTTTCCCTAATATAACGAAGACAAATTCGTTATATCAGGGAATACAGAATAATTGAAATTATAGGTTGAATACGAAAAGTTTCTGAATGGATAACATTAAATGTATTATTGCGCTAAGATACGTCCATAATTATTCCTTTCTTTCTAACATCATATGCGAGAAAAAGAAGAGTAGAAGATAACAGCATACCACATATTACGTTAAAAAATACAGTAAATATTTCGTTGGCTGAAAGATAATTGAAGTAAAGTCATAAAGTAAGATTTTCCCTTCTTAATCGATGTAATTATATTGATAATCAATTGTAAACAATGTGTAATCATTTTCAACACCCCTTTCGAGTAATAATTTAGCATTTCAGTGGCAAGTTCCGGTAGCTATGTTTTACATGTAAATTATAAGAAAAAAATACACTTTACATAATTGTATGACAAAATATGTGATTTATTGATTATTGAAAAGTCGCACGCGCAACTTAATGGTCACAAGCTACTCGCGAGTCGTGGTTTGGCGATGCCTGCAATATACAAACGGAATTAAAAATAATATTTTTTTTTATTGCACGTAAAAAGTAGCAGATGGAAATGGAATTAACTCACAAAAAGTGTAAGAATTGATTTTCTTTTTTAGAGGTCGTATATAATTAATTCTGATGCCGAATAACATCATTATGTGCAGACGCAAGGGAAATTTATAGAGGTTAAAATTGTTGATGCCAAAAATTCAAATTATAATAATACAATATCAGTATTGGATATTATTTCAACGACGCATTAAAATTTGATGGCGGTGTTGATGCGATAAAATACGGGCCCAAACCAGTGGGCTGCTAATGTCCATGCAAACATAAATTCAGTCCATTTGTCTATTGATCTTTAGTTTAATAATAATTTAATGTTTCCTTCAGTTATTTTTCTCATCTCTTCCAATATGATGGATATCATATACATTTCTGATCGAGCATATCAACAGAAGTATGTCTTTGAGAAATAGTTGTTATAAGTAACGATTGATGATTAACGGATACTACCCATGGCTTTATCCAACCGATTAGCATGCTCACGTTCAATAGTTTGAGTGCTCGAAGAGAAATGAACCTGGCGACATATTTCTTTCGGCTTATCCGAGGCCAAAATGAGAATTCTACCATTCTTGAGAATGTTAAATTGAACGTCCCTGATAATTTCTTGAGGGATCGTGAACACGAGTTGTTTATTTTTCCAATGAGTAGAACCAGCCTGCCAATGGGGATGCCACTAGGAAGAGCTTAAGTGATTTTTAACGGTATTTCTTCGGATGTCAACATATTTCACATGGACGTGAGTGAGTTCAGACGAGTAATATTTTTTATGTATTATAGTTGAAGATATAGGACTAGTCGTAAGCTTTAGTAGGGTTAGAAGTCACTCTCGCTCTGTCCCTTTTTTAGGGCTCCGATGTTTGAGACAGAATGTAGAAGTGATAGATTACAGATTAAAAACCAATTTTTTAATACAAAAAATTATAAAGAGTGAACTTAGTTTGGTCATCTCAAAAATGTTTCTCAAATTAAATTCAAACTTAAATTTTATATACTTCTTTAAATTAACTCTATTAAACGATTTTCTAGTAGGTATGCGGACCCTATAGATTCTATAGGTCTGCATATATTATAGAAAACACCATAAAGAAGGGTTCAAAAAATCCAGAGACTTGTAATGGAGAAGAGGGAAAATCAAATACAAAAATACAAAAAATATCTGGCACTCGATATACCAGAAGACAGCATATTTTTTTTCAAATAGTATGATCATCATACTACTGAAGCTTCTATAAAGCTAGCGTGAATGAAAAAAATATTTCGAATAAATAATATTAAAAATACTTGCGTTGGAAGTTTTTTTTTACAAATCGTGTAAAATAAAAGTTGCCAGCTGCAATGGAATAAGAGCCCTCTTTGTGTGCACGTAAGACGATCATTCACCCCATTCACACAATTTAATGGAAGTTTCCTTAAAACTGAAATTATTGACACTTTTATGTGTTTATGTTAACAATCGAGTCCTTAAAACATTCAGACACAATGAGTGTCCATCGACTGACGGGTTTGTTGAAAACCACGGCTATTAAAATTCTTTTCTTTCTCTTAATGTCGCTTATTATCAAATGCATTCGACCAAATTCTCCTCTATACTAGGCTATTAAGGATTCGCATCCTACACAGTAAGTGCCAACTGGGTCACGTGGTACGGATCCCTCCTAAGAGCCTTAAACCTGCTTACATCGTCTTCCAGCCGGTGGGATTCCAGCGTTCCGGATGACCGTTGAATACTATCCTTAGAATACACTTGGTGGAATTGAAGAAAGATGGATATACACTGGGAGAAGGTGTGGATGAATAGTGCTCACCAGTAGGAGAGAGTATGATTAAAAAAAGTTACATCGACGGAATTAAAATTATCTCATAAAACAGCCGTAATATAGACGTAAGTACGTACATCAGTTCTGAGACAATTGATACAACCAAGTGTAGTGTCATATAAAATTTAAAATAACTTTGATTATTCCACGTATTGTGTAACTAACTGTAACACGTTTTTCGCCTCTTTCAGAGGCATCTTCAGACTTACTATCGCAAAGTTTGCTTAAGTAATGAAGCAAGATAAATTCTAACATTTTAACATTTTAAATTATGAAATTACAAAATGGATTACGGGTTTTTTTCCTTCTAAAGGAAACAAGGAAGGGGTGATAGAATCAAAACAATGCAATAACATAATGATACTAATAAGGTGCAATCAATCAATCAATTAGATTGGGATTTTTCCTTTTTAAGGGACGCAAGAGAGGGTTATAGAATCGAAACAAAGCAAACAAATAAATATATTTCTAATGACGTTAAACATTACAAACTAATAAAATATAAACTAATGAGCTGCAATCAATCAGTTAGGTTGGGTGATTACTCTATTGATTGGGAATAATGTTAATAAAGGCGAGCATCCTGTCCTGTTAAGAATATTATTTAATAATATATCTTTTTTATGAAGAGTTTTGTTTATTTCTAAAAATTCGAAACTATTCATCTCTAAACCTTTTTTATTTACCCGGTGGAGTAAGATGCCTCTGAATGAGGCGAAACACGTGTCACAGTTAGTTACACAATACGTGGAATAATCAAAGTTATTTTAAATTTTATATTAAAATGGACTTCCACAAAGTTACCGCCGAAACCATCGAAAATATTAAGTGTAGTGTCAATCAAAAAAATTAAATTGAATGTTTTAGAAAAAAACTGGCTCTATAAAAAGAAATACGAGGTATAAGAACTGTTTTTCGATGTTTGGTCTTATTTTCAGTATTGAATAAATTAAAATGTAAATATTACAGTCATATGTTTTATTAAAGATGCAATAAAATGACGTACGATTTTTATCACGCGATTAGTAAAATGTGTTTATTTTCAGCTGAATACTACTTGCAAATAACATAAGGTGATATTAAAATCATATTCAACACCATTTGTAAACACATCTTGACACGACTGATGTATGTTTTTGAATGGCGGATGTTTTTAATGATGGGCCATGACGTTTATTACACATCAAGCGTTATATTTATAATATTATATTTACCGAATACTTATTCCGTAAGCTTGCCTCCAGTTTACGTATCGCGGTTTTCATAAACTTGAATACAAGCATCGCCTGTTGGAATATTTATAAAAGATATTGTGAGGATTTTTAATTTTTATTTTGTCCCATTCATAATATTTTAAAATTTAGTATTTCATTATTAAATTTTTTATACAAAAAGTTGAACACTTAATAATGAACAGCAGCATTGTTGTATTTAAACAAGTATCAATTCTTGTGGAACATATAGAATGCTAATGGAGGTATCTAAAAATATTGTTTTCTTACGAGGACTGATTGCTAATCAATCGCTCAACCACTCTTTAGTTTGATGAGAGTAGGGATAGAAAGAAAATGGCTAGTATAGGATTGGTGGTTAGCTATTACAATTATTGAGTTGTGATTATGATTTACTAAATTTACAGAATTTTCAATTAATAGGAAAGAAGTATAACATGTATATTATCACGAATTTGAATCGTTTGAATTTTTTTTCAACTGAGCCAGTTCAATTTAATTCGTGCACTTGAAATGCATAAAGATGCCGAAAGGCGAAACCCAGGTCGTTAGCGACAAAATTCAAAAAATTAAACGATTCAAATTTGATATTGAAATTTCAACAAGCACCCTCGGTCCAAATCCTAAAATATATTATGACAAAAATATGATCCCATACCAAATCGATAATAAATTTCAATTGTATAAAAATGTATAAAGAAACATTTTCGTATAAAAATTAAAAGATAGTTTGTGAAAATATTGAATTATTTTCAAGAAACAAGCAAATCCATTTAAGGATAAGTAAATGAAAATCGTGTATAAACGTACGCTTATAAAATCTCACCATTTCTTTTGGCACGTAGGAGAAAATATGCACGTCAGTATCGTTTCTTTTTGGCCTCTTTTTGATATGACAGCGAATTCAAACGATCTGGTATAAATTTGATTTGATGCGCATGTGAACGTAATTTATTACCGATCAACACAATCACATAACGTGGTTGACGTCAGCACGCTCGAATGAATCAACCGAAGAAAGTATTTACAAAACATTGTATTCTCAGTAATAGATCCGGAGACTGTAATGTTCTTCTAAGAAATACTAAAATACATTGACACGCGTTAAGAAATGTTTTTCGAAAAAATCAATGAAATTTGAAAGGCGTCTCTCGTTTCGTTGATTATTTATGGCTAGCGATGAAGACGTCCTGGTCAAGCGTGATATCGATAATGACACAATAAACAAAGGGGTGCGTGTACACCTAACATATTGATGCACAATCTTTTTGGGAGAAGGGCCAGATAATCAATTCTCAGATAGTTCAAGGGCCGCATGGGTAAAACCGATAAATTATCGTTATTTTAGTGTACATAAAATTGAAAATTTTATTTTTTTATATCGTTCTTCCATCGTCCATTAAAAGTTCGGAATAAAAAAGGTGATTGATATTTGTCATTGTGGGCCACATTACATGTTGTTGAAGGTCTCAGGTTGTAACAGATAAATAAATTTTTAGTTAATAGCTTCTCTATTAGATTTTTTTTCTAATCTTCTAGTCAAGTACTAAGGCGCGTTAGCGCCATAGTTCATCTAGTCTTCTTCGTCTCAATTGTTTTTTATTTTATTTGTTTGCATTCCCTTCCCTTTCCATCCCTGCCGACAGGAGGGTGCGATCGCTACAGTTGAAGAAGTCAACTTTCTATTTCGTCTCTACCTATGGAGGGTCATTGAGAAGAATAGCTCTTTGTCTATATAGACTCTCTGATGCCTTCTCGACATAATTCTGCAGACAAGAGATTTTATACATTATAAGAAGACAAACTTTATACATTATAAGGTTATACAATAGTTCAACCGAGTACAATCGAATCAAAGTACGTCAAATTTAAATCTCTAATAATAATAAAGATCAGATGACAATGCTCGCCATGAGCGAAACCGGTCCTGTTCTAATAAGTTTTATGTGGAAAAAGTACTAAAAATGTATCATAATTTTTATTATAATGGATAGTGTCAACATTCTTGTAAACAAGCAAAAAATGTATTGTATTGTATCTTTCTTTTGTAAGCAAGTAAGTAAGTAAGCATATGTTTTATAAACACGAATACAATTTATTTGCAATAAAATCTTCAAAAAAAAAGAAAAAAGCATAATGTTATTGAAATTTGATCTTGAATACACGAAATATTCCAGTAAACAGCCGTAGGACATTCGAATTTATTTACATTATTTCTAAAAGCATTTTAATGCAATACGTACTGGATAAAACGTCCAAATAAATTGACGTCCACAGACCGGATACCCAAAACAATTTAGAGATTTTCGAGAAAATACTCACACTTGAATTATTGGTATGATTTAAATTTAGAATAATATATGTAGCTGGCACTGTATATTTTGACTTTTATTTGCCATGATGTTTTCAAATGTGAATGCTATTTTAGGAATAAATGTTTTCAAAATTCTTAAGCAAAGAAAATAACTAAAATCTTAATATAAAATTTAAAATAACTTTGATTATTCCACGTATTGTGCTACTAACTGTGACACGTGTTTCGCCTCTTTCAGAGGCATCTTCAGACTTACTATCGCAAAGTTTGCTTAAGTAATGAAGATTGATTCTAACATTTTAAATTATGAAATTACAAAATGTTTAACGGGTTTTTTTCCTTTTTAAGAGCGAAACATGCGTCACAGTTAGTAGCACAATACGTGGAATAATAAGAGTTATTTTAAATTTTAAATTAAAATGAACTTCCACAAAGTTACCGCCGAAACCATCGAAAGAACTAAAATCTTACCTAGTAGAAAATACTGCAATGAATTGTGTGTCACCTAGATTTAATATAATACATTGAACGGACAATATCTCGTTATTGATTGTTTATTCGATTAATGGATATGTGTCCAAATACATGAAAAATGTTATGTCCAAATTCATTTACGTGAAGATTAGTTGTAGACAAAGAAATTAAATTTCAGTTAGGGCTTCTTATTCCAAGCAATCAGGCAATCCCGTTTATTCCAATTGTAGGAATAGTGAACACTACTAATATACAATATAAAACTTGAAATTCTATTTAAACATCGGAGTTATCGGGATTGAGAAAATGTCAACTCAGAAATCCCGGGATCATAAAAGAGTACAAGATATGAACACTAGTGCCTCCTAGTTTATCTTTAAAGCACAATGACCTAGTGTTTGATAACAACCCTGGAAATCATGTCAGTACGATTTACGCTGCTATGTCACGATATATTCAGACTTAATGTTGTGAGTCGGCAGCGGGTGGTGGCAAGTACAATGGTCAGTGTGAAGATAGAGTTTCTTTAGTTTATATTTATACCCTTCTCTTACCCTCTCCAAATGACCAGTTTTAATACTGAAGTGAATCTACTTCTATAAAAAAGCTTCTCCATATTAATCACATTAGTAGAGGACACGATAGTAAATTAATGTTCTTTAAAGACCGGTTGGCTTTAATTTCCCTAACGACTATCGTTGGGCCACCATCAACGCTCGTGCCAATAATAAATCTCTATACAAACTTTACTTATGCGATCACCGGAAAATTTCCGAGCCATATTCATTAAGAAATAATAAATATTAATTTCATCTTTCCGCAGCATTTGTCAATTGTTCTCGCTTCAGAGCTAATTATTTATTTACTTTTCATGTAGTATGACAACAAATCTTGTCAGATTTTCAAGTGTAAAAAAATCTTTGCAGATTCTGAAATGTAGTATATATTATTAAATATTAAAAAAAAACAGATAATTTTGCGGGCCGTCGTTTCAATTCTGCGTAGGTATGTATTGTTAGCTCGCACATGTAATAGCTGCTACATAAAATTGAGAAAATAAAATACTATCCTACAATTTCTCGCTGTAAAAGCTGTTCTAACCTTGTATCCAAGGCTCGATTTTATTTTGAGATGGATGTACAACATTTTGAATTTAATTATTACCAGGGGCGTAGTCGAAATGTATTGCAATAAAATAAGGAAGGTCTAATGACGATACGTTTACGACGTTTCCTATACTTCGCTGCATGTACTCACTGCCAGATGACATGATTCATCTAAGAAAGCTACGAGGAACATATTTTGTATTCCATAATGTATATTTTCGTATTCCAGTGTATTTAAACTGGAACATTTGCTTTTAAGGTACTTTATGTGAAACCTGTCATTGTTTACACATCACAGTAAAAAAATAATCTGTTGAGCCTTCCAAATGTATAAATGTTGAACACAATAAAATATCAGACTAAGATCGTTAAGTTGGTAAGTGTTTTTTCATATATTTATTGTGTTTCTCATATGAGAGAATGGAATATTATACACCATTAAAAAAATTACAAAATATGTACCGAAACTAACGAAATGCCATTTCAAATTGAAATTTTAAAATCTCTATCACAAAATTCATAATAAATAGCTGCCGCACAATAATATTAATTTGTCTGACTAATTTTAACAGAATCTAACATTTAAGCAACAAAACAAAAGAGTAATATTTATTTACATTCAAGATTCTTGTAATGTTCTATATTAAGAGTTGTATGTGTATTTAAACCACAATTAATAATTACAGTTTACGTAAACCATTCGCCTCCTCGTAAAGTTGAGAACGGCTTCGCGGTTATCTCACCGACGCTCTACATAACCTCAATAATAACTTTCCAATGTCATGTGGCAGCGCTACGTTGCGGCGAATTGTCGAAGCTCTGCGTTATTTCAGGAAAATTATAAATAAATTTTTTCACGCGACCCGATTTGCGTGGATTTCGAAATATCTGCATACATTAATATCGGGAGTAAAAGTTTAAGTTATTAATATAATTAAGTAAGTTATTTTGTTTACGTTGCAACAGGCACTGGTGCTGAGTTTCATCGTACAAAAAACATCTAAAATTAATTATCTTTAAAGAAGTTTCGCTGTTGAAAAATAGATACAGTGCGCCATTTCGAATTTATTGCCAGGGCAATTATTTTCAGAAGCAGACGTTTAATGATAACAGAAGGAAATATGTATAGCTAAGTTATACAAAATGCTACGAAATTATGTTTATATAATGATCTAAAATGAAAATTACGTCAGCTTGGTCATCAATAATAAATATTATTAATTTATCAGATTTACAGTTATGAGATTCCGTTAATATGAAAATAAGGAGGCCAATTTTCAACTTTATTTATTCGACGTATTATAAATAAGGACATGTTTTAGCCTCTTTTAGAAACATTATTAGACTTACTGAAGATTGATTTATTGCATGCGTATAGTTAGTTATGTTATGAATATAAAACTAGGTTTAAAAAATATTTACAGATGCAAACTTTAATACATTTTCAAGAATCTACATCACCTACAGTACATTTCATAGTTAAACTTACTATAAAATAGTTTTCTTATTCTCGTAAATTTTATAGAAGCGAAGGCATTATAATAAAAATGAACCCATAAACGAAGAATATCATACAAAGTAATGAAGTATTAAATATAATCATGCATATATATATAAGTTTATTAACTAAAAACTAAACACTAAAATTATCGGAAGGCCTAGTGTTGATGTCAATGATAGGCAAAATTTACATAGTTTCGTGACAAAAAAAAATATTACAAACGTTTATAATATCGTGTAAGCTGTGACAAAAAAAACAAGTGAACGGTTTTTTGAAAAAAATCGAATAATAACTCTTAGCTTGTTAACTATCAATTAATTGTGGAAATTGATGGTGAATTAAAACTATAGTTGAATAAATAAAACACATTTCTTTTGTTCTACTTACATAAATATTTCGTAAAGATCAGGATCGGTTTCGCTCATCGCAAGTATTTTCAACTGATGTCATGTTAATATAAACAGGGTTATGTATATCGAATTCTCCTTATTGTTCTCAGTACAAATACAAATTATGTTATATTTATGAAATCAAATAAGTTTAGAGATATAAAAATAGTTGTGAAAAACCAAACACTGTTATTCTATATTATTTAGTGGTGCCATCTGTAAGTTTATATAGTAATAAAACACCATAATTCTATTATGAAATATTGTTTTCTCGAAGAAAAAAATAAAATAAAAGAGAAATAAAGTAGTATCTGTTGAGGTAAGCTGGTATTATAATACCACAGTTTCCTCTTTAATGACCTCACTATACCGAATCAATTACTTAATATAACAAATCCATCACCGCCCTTCAAAATGTGGCCTAAGCTGTGGGCGGGAACTGCCTGAAAAGTTAAGGGGTGGAGAGGAAACTGCGCGCGCACCTTCCGCTGGGAAATCCATACAAGGTGATCCCTCGTAAGCCTTCCCTTATGTCGAAAAGACGAGCGGACGAGGCGTTATTTCCTATTGGATTAGAGTTGGGATTTCTTATGTCAGAGCCTTTCAGTGTTTCCATAATAAACTTTCGGTCACACTTAATAAGACACGGTTCTTGTTTATTTATTTTCTCGTGTGATACTTACTAAAACATAGAGTAACTTATGTATTTATGAATACATTCATAAACAAATATAATAGGTTACGTTTTCGTGTTTTTAGAACAATGCCCGTCGAACTATCTGTTAAAACGATTTAGATATTAATATTCACACCAGTAGAAATTTTTACGAGACTAAAAGTACAGTTGCTTTACGTGATTCAGTTAAAGAATTCTGAATATAGCATGTTGTCATTTATGTATAACCCTAGTAATGATTTAATATATCAGCCTCTTACAAGCAGAGAAACATAACTTTCTTAGATCTTAGATCGATATACTTTTATTTCATTCTAAAGAGCCAATAATTAATATTCATTGTAATTGAAATATTGACGTTATAAGTATATTTCATGATTGTAAATAAAAAAATTAATCAGTCTTTATGGATCAGGAAACGAAAGAACAATCAATAATATTGACTGCATAAATGCACAAAAATAAAAACAAGCACGTACAAATAATTGACGTTTGAATAAAAAAAAATAAATAAAAATAATAACACATTTTTTAGTACTTTTTCCACATCTGATTTATTTCATCAGGACCGGTTTCGCTCATGGCGAGCATTATCAACTGATAAGAAATACAATAAGACAGTGGTATTTATGCAAAAGTTAAGGATGAAAACAAGGTATGACAAACAATTGGTAATGCAACTAAGCAAATAAATTAAGTAAATTACAAGACAAATAGACTAAAAATACAATTGTTTGTCATACCTTGTTTTCATCCTTAACTTTTGCATAAATACCACTGTCTTATTGTATTTCTTATCAGTTGATAATGCTCGCCATGAGCGAAACCGGTCCTGATGAAATAAATCAGATGTGGAAAAAGTACTAAAAAATGTGTTATTATTTTTATTATATTGCTCTTCCACCAAGTATTGACAGTGAACACCTTAAAAGTTTGAATAAAATATAGTGCACGAAACTCACAACAAACATTTTTTTTCGATAGTATTTTCATTTCATCTACCGCCGACATTTTTTGACTTGTGCATAAATTGTTTTATTCCAGTACATACTGTAAACTTTAACGAATACAATGTCTACTATCTATGGTTCATTATACATCTTGGAGGTTTATCAAAGATTTTTTATTTTACATTATGAGTAAGCAGCTCTAAAATAACGATGGTTTTCTCGATATTAGTCGAGTTCTTTACTAAATCACGCCAACTTACCGCTATTTTATTCAGTGAGGAACTTGGAGAAAATGACCTGAGCGGTTCAAGGTTAAAAATCAAGGTCACGAGCATTATCAACTGACGACGATAATGCTCGCGATGAGCGAAACCGGTTATTATCTTTATCAGAATTAACGTGGATATAGTGCTTTATTTATACAATGTGCTGTATTTGTTTTCAAATAATGCCATTCCACCAAGACGTGACAGGTAACACCTTCAAAATGACTACAAGATGTATTAGTTTTTGAATTCATTCATTAATATTATATTGATTGAGTAGACATTTACTTGGTAGAACTCCATTATAAAACGGTAAGAAAAATAACAATGTATTTTAGTTCTACATAAATTATTTTATATATTTGTTGATAGCTATTTCGGCTTACGCCTTCGTCAGAACTATACTGGTTCTGACTATTCTGGTTCTATACTAGTTCTGACGAAGGCGTAAGCCGAAATAGCTATCAACAAATATATAAAATAATTTATGTAGAACTGAAATACATTGTTATTTTTCTTACCGTATTAATATTATATTTTACATATTCTGTTATCTTTACACACTATACCTATTAATAGTTTTACGCGTAATCGTTAATTAAATTAACAATGAACGGAATATTTGTGAGCTTGTGTCGTCGATTATTATCGATATACAAAAATTTCAGTATTAACGATAATATAAATTTTGTCTTACATCAAACAGAGGGTGTAAAATTGCGTGTGTTAATGAGTGTAAATTTTCATTATTGTGAAACAAGCTTTCATTTTTTATTAATTTAAACTTATTCCCCTTATTACAATCCTATTAAAGTTCGTTTAAGAATACTTTGAATTTTATGGATGTAATTAGTCAGTCCGTTATTAAAAATCTTTTATTAGGTAATATTCAACGTATTAAAGTTCTATTATCTGACATGTAAATACGCTATGTAAAAGTTCCTGGATTTGTATTACGTAGTTATAAGACGCGTTTGTTGTTTCTCAGCAGGGAAACGTCTTATTAGTTTTCACAATGTTGTTGGTGGGTGGGGAAAATGTCTACCAGAGAAAAGGGGCAGGAAACAAGCGACCAGTGTTTTTTTGTTATAATCAAATTTTAAACATTACAAAAAGGCTATGTATTATTATGAGACCTGTGGAGTCGTTAAAAAAACAAGACTCCGACTTAAAAAAGTTTCACTTCACTTTTCCAACTTTTTATTGTATTTAATTAAAAATCAACCAGCCGATCAGGCCAATATTTTTAATAGTAAACACATGTTATTTATTTATTTATTTAAGAAAAAAGCAAATCATGGCATTACAGCTGACGCCAATGCGCCATGGATTTGACAAATATAAATACATGCATTTATATATATATATACATACATACATGTAAATATATAATAAAAATGACAAATTAATTAAAATTAAAAATAAGATGAAAATTACAATAGTCATAAAAAAAACAGAAGGGAAACATTATTGTTAATATCACATTAGAAATTTTCAAAGCAGTCAACCGAGTGAGTTCTGACAAAATTAACTTTTATTCATAAAATATAGTATTCGTCTGAACTCACTCACGTCAATATGAAATATGTCGATATCCGAAGCAATGCCGTTTAAAATTATTAAAGCTCTTCCCAGTGACATTCCCATTGGCAGACTGGTTCTACCCCTTGGAAGAACAAACAACTCATGTTCACGATTCCTCAAAAAATTATCAGTGACATTCAATTTAACATTCTCAAGAATGGTGGAATTCTCAATTTGGCCTCGGATAAGTCGAAAGAAATATGTGGCCAGGTACATTTCTCTTCGAGTATTCAAACTATTGAACGTGAGCATGCCTAAAAGAAAATCGGTTGGATAAAGCCATGGGTAGTATCCGTATGTCCTCAAATAGAGAATTCTCAAAAACTTCTTCTGAACCCTCTCCACCATAAGAACATATTTCGCACCTCTTGGGGCCCAAACAATCGATCCACTCTCAAGCCGGCTTCGAACTAAAGAATTATACATTAGTATCACAATTTTTACTCCTGGAAAGTCCTTGGTAGTACGGAGGATAAAGCCCAACATTTTCAATGCTTTGTTAAAAGTAGTCTTAATGTGATTATTGAATGTAAGTTTGCTCTCAAATTGTACGCCAAGATCTTTAACTAATGAAATCCGCGAGAGAATTCGGCCATTCATTGAATACCGACAAAATAATACTCGTGATCCCCTTGTAAACGATAAAAGATTGCATTTATCAATATTAAAATCGAGTTTGTTACATCTTCCCCATTCTATTATATTGTCAATATCAGACTGGAGACGGTGACAATCATCCAAGGTGACAACCCTTAAAAAAAGCTTCAAATCATCAGCGAATAATAATAACTTGGCCTAACTTGGGACTAAGCATTGGCCCCAAGTTCGAGCCTTGTGGAACACCAGAATACGTGGAGAACGGTGGCGTTCATATGCATAAATAAAAAGTTTAAAGTTTTTCACGATTCCAACTCCGACTCCACAGCCCTGATTAAGATTTACAATACGCCAGAAGCATCTTGAGAGGAAATTATTTGTTTGCTTTGTCAAAACAATTATTTATGGTAATTTAAATCGAATTGATTATTTTTTGTTCTATACTAGTAATCGCTTTCAAACAAACGTTGAGTATAAGAGATTTGGATATATGTAGCAAAAAATGTTATTATTATCACTAATTATTATGAAAGACAATAAGGAGAGGATCAATCAACTTTAATATTAAAACAATCTGTTTTTTAAGCACAAATGACTGATTGTCAAAAGTAATTAAAATGTATTATTTTCATAAATAAAATTCAGACCTTTAAAATGCTATGTCATTAATGCTGAAATCTGTCTAAATCGGATTTTTGGATGACAAGGAAATGTTAAAAGCACAATCAATGCATTTGAACAAAAATGTATTGAATAATCAATATTCAAAATTGTTTGTATAAAGAATGAAGCTTGACCAGTTATTGAACTAAATCTTTTATATTATACTAGTATTGCTACCCGGCGTCGCTCGGACTAAGCGACCAATAATTATTTAATGTTATATCATTCGACATAATTATATCACAAAATCTAACATCCAAAATAGAGTTAAAATAAAATCACAAACTTTATTTAATTTGATGACAGCCCCATTCTCGCCCATTAAAATTTCCAAATTCAAGGAAAAAATCTAATTTGCAGTCAAAGAAATGTCAAATAATACCTTCACGTAAATAATAAACATTATTATATTAGTAAAAGCCGGTAAAAGTTCAGTAGAAGACTAATTTATTAAATTTTGACTAAATGTCTTCGCCGATAAAAATTCAAACATATTTTCTTTCATATTCGTTTTTATGGCAACTTAATGACCAACAATGCAAAAGTGAATTACAGACCCACAGACATACATACGCCGTTTCGGTTTTATATATAAGAAGATATAAAATGTATTGTATATTAGAAAGGTTGCCTGCATCTATCATGAAGAGTCCATAGACCTCTGAAAGAGGGAAAATGATCGCCTCGCATTTTTATAGAGACATTTCTCTTTTTAGAGGGTCGTATAAGAGTTTCCTCTTGCCTAACAATATATGAGACGTTTTTCCTTTCGCTAACAAAGCTGCATGACTTAGATCCTTTTGTTAGAAAACATTCTCCGAGAGAGATTCCTTAAAATATACTTCTTTTCTGTTATTCTCAGATAAAATAACTGTGAACACTGCAGGATTGGTTTGCTTGTAATAAAAATAGAAAAAACGAGTTTATATTCTTCTTATCGATTTTACTCCGATGTAAATTTGATAGAATGGTCCATTTGTTCTTCAATAAAGAGTCAGATTTTATTACTGCGAACACAAATTATTATCGTTGTTAATAATCTTATATATAAAACCAAAACGGGGGATGTGTGTCTGTAATTCCCTTTTGCATTGTTGTTGCAAGTTCAAACAAACGAATTGATTTCGCTCGCGAAAGTTTCGACGGTAAATTTGTTTCGTTATCAATGTGTGTGAAGAGACTCCAATTACTCGAGTATCGAGAAGTACATATATAAAACCGAAACGACGTATGTATGTCTGTGGGTCTGTAATTCCCTTTTGCATTGTTGGTCATTAAGTTGCCATAAAAACGAATATGAAAGAAAATATGTTTGATTTTTTTTATCGGCGAAGACATTTAGTCATAATGTAATAAATTAGTCTTCTACTGAACTTTTCCCGGCTTTTATTAATATAATAATGTTTTTATTTACGTGAAGGTATTATTTGACATTTCTTTGACAGCAAATTAGATTTTTTCTTGAATTTGGACAGTTTAATGGGCGAGAATGGGGCTGTCATCAAATTAAATAACAGTCTGAAATGTTCATTTTAGTTCCATTTTAATTAACCTAGAGTTTTGAATTTTGAAAAAAGTTGTTTCAACTTGGCCCGTCTGAATTTACGCGCCGAGGTGAACATAATCCCAAACTGGTCCGAGCGAAGCCGGGTTCGAACACTAGTTAAATATAAACCTACTAGTTTACGCCACTTTGGAACGTCTATATGTTTTTTCTTTGACGTTTGTAATTAATTTTATGTAACAATAATTGTACTCAAAACAAATATATAAATAAATCTAATATTGACGTATCCATTATAAAATAAAATGAATCACATGAGCATAAAACAGTTTAAAAAATAGCTTTATAGTAATAGATTTTCTTTTATAAAAAAACACATATTATGTATTTATATACATTTTTTTTGTCAGTTGTTGGTGAAATATATGTAAAGCAGATTGTTGCAGTGTTATTAATACAAAGAATTATAAAAACATATTTCACAGATATTAAATTTAGCAATAGAAACGACGATATAGGTTAATTACTCAAAAAAAAACCTTATCATTACAAAATTGATTATTTACAATCTAAGGTAAATTATGATGTTTCCTAGGCCACGATGTTTTTTTACAAATTTCTGAGACAACATTGCTGATATGTGCGAAATATTTCATTGATTTCGAAACGTATGCTCAACACTTCATCCTGTACCTAAATAACAGTTCAAAACTCGAATTGAAAACCCAAATATTTGTATGCGATAATATTTCTCACGCTTCCCATGAACGCTGTTTAGCAATCAATCTATTAGAGAAAGGTAAACTTGATGACACGTTTGGCGTTCACCCATGTACGTTTGTCAAATAAACGCTGTGTTACTTGGTTAAACAAAGGGTTCTGGCAATCGGTAGTGAGGTGACGGATTGACTTCTGCGTTTATCTATGAATGATAAATATTATATATGGCTATAATAAAGACAATATATAGCTTTATCGGAAGTAAAACTTTTTCACTTTTCAGGTGTTCACTGTCATTACTTGATGGAAAGACATTTTTTGTCCATCATGACCGATTTCGCTCATATTCGCTCACGAGCATTTTCAACTGATAAAAAATACAACAATAAAGAGTTATTTATACAAAAACTTAGCCAGAGTTATAAAGGTGTGACAAACAATTGATAATAACAATATGAAAAATATTTGAAGAAAATGAAACAAAATATGTATTATTGATAATCTATTTCATAAAGCACAAAAAAATATTATGTTTAATAGTAAAATTATCATTTGATAATGCGTATAATCAGTGGAATTGCATAAGTGTTAGTTTTTGAATATGAAATACTTTGCTGCAGCAAAAAGGATAAATATTTGAATAAAAAACGTTTTGAAAATATTTGATTAACAGTCGATTCTTTTTTAAACTTTAAAACAGGAACGAATGGAAAATTAACCTGGGTTTACATTCGCATAAACTATGTCTTCTTATTGTTAAATATAATGTTTAAAAGGTACTTACCAAGTTTCATCACCAATTGATAAAATTCCACTTAAACTCACGCGTATCCTAAATATTTTCAAAAACAAGCCGTAGAGATAGTATTTCAGGAAAATAATGTTCAATTCCGCACTAATTACCCCGGTGAAAATCTCCCCATTTTTTTCTAGATTCATTAAAAATCACAGTTTTTCTCACAATTAGCCGTGTGAGCTCCGATTCTGTGACCTCTAAGGTCATCGCGATCGGGTCGTTATGCACTGAACCACGGAACATCCCCTCGCCCCGCAAGAATGAAGTCACTTTCCGGCATTTTAACTCGTGGTAGATTTTATCAATTACCACGCTTCATTATAAAGGCACGACCACAAATGCTTCAAAATAGCTGCATTTATTCGATTTAACGACACATATTTTTCTTATTATTTTGGTGTGCATGAATTCTCAGGGCTCTCTATGCTTAATGGTATCTTAAAAATTTAATTAAAATGCAACAAGTGTGACGATCCTTGGAAGAAGAATATCAGAAAGTGTGTCAGCTTCCAAAATACCTTTTCAAGGGATATGGCATCACGTTTGTCATTGATGGTGCAGAAGATTTCTTTTTTAAAGAAATATGCTACAGCTACTCCAAGTCAATATTTGAGCTTCAAAAAATTAAAGACGAACAAAAAAAATACGTCACTTTCACATCACTTTTAGGGTGGTATATTAATTATATGACATATATTATAATCTGATTAAGATCGTGTTCGGTTTCGCTCATCGCGTTTATTGTCAATTAAATATGTAATTTACATATAACACTGTGGATGCTTTTTGCATCACATTTATGACTTTGTAGGTTATCCTGTTTTTATTATTGGTATTTAGTTCAATAAGTTGTTGCGTGTTTTATCGAGGAAATGTGGTGTATCATTTACATTCATAGCAAGGCAAATAAAGAATATATTAAACAAGTCTTTACAATAGGCAACAACAGAATTAGCTTTCACGAGAAAGAATAAAAGTTACCGTGTGCTTCCGATTACCATACAAAAACGACCGACTGAAATTAATATATAATACTTGCCAGTAACTTAATATATAATACAAGGGTTAAAATGCCACTCAAAGAAAGAAAGTGTTTGTGTTTAGCGAAGTGCTTTCGCATGCACAATATTTTAGATAAATAATTTCGATTTAATTTCACTAACATTGATCGGTACCGGATGACATTTGCCGTTTGACGTTTGCTGTTTGTCTTTTGCCGATTGTCTATGGTACGGCACAAGCGCCACCTACTGAAACATAATTATACTATGTGTATAACCTTTGCGCAAGTGCAACAATAAGTTGTCAAAATATGAAATAACATTGACTGTAAGCTACTGTAAGCTAATTTTACTATAGCCTTCGCGCAAGTGCAAGGAAAAAGTTGACAAAGATTTATCGCAATCTGATGAACAAACAAACAAACATGGATTTGTATATTATATTAGATTGTATTTGGACGTAGTACAAAAAATGTGTTTTATTCATTTAGAAGGTATATGATAATTTAAAATGTCACTTATACGCGTATCTTTAAATGTTCAAGCGAGCCATAGATTTTGAAAAACCAATTGATTATACAATTTAATGTGTGATTTGTACTCTTGGCTGTGCCATAATGTTTTATTCCCCAACAAAAGAGCGTGGCAAACACGCTTCGTATAATCTGACACCCCAATAAATGAATAAATAAATGCCACGGCTATTGTTTTGGCTTTTGGAGAATCTTGTCATTATATTATTTGTAAGCGTAGCTACACTGTTATATTACAAATAACCTTCTGAGGGGGGCACTTTTTCGTAGAATAATAACCTATTTATATTATGATAGACTACGTTAAACATTTAATGGCACATCGATATTACACGTATTAAGTAGGATTGTGGCGGTTAATAAGAAACACATTCTGTATATATGTATGTATTTAAAGTTTGCATTATCGGAACTGTAAAAAACTTTCAATCACATACGCTCAATTTAAATGTTTCATACTATTATTAATTGCATTTTGCTCATTCCTCGATTAAATAGTTCGGTATCACTACGTTTATATATAATAAAGAATTATTTTTCATTGTGCGTTCAATATATCTATGCATTTTGTAAATCAGGAGACATTTTTCTTGGAAAATGTCTTATTCAATACTGGTGATGGCGTATTGAAATTATCAAAAGTACGTGATAAAACAAATAAACATACGAGCCAGAGACAAAATAAATTTAAAGAAAAACTTCGCGAGGTACTCAACATCAATTGACCAAGAAATAAGCTATGGAAAATTAAAAATATGTTTTTATGCAAATATTTCGGTAATTGGAAAATAATTGGAGATAAACACAAAAAAATAGGTATAAGAAGTCACTCGAGACTAATTCAAGAAGAAATTACATAACTAACAATCGTGTTCAAGATCTGTTATTGTTTAAAAAAAATTTTGCGTCTGTTGCACAATCAATTTATCATGGTCAGGACCGGTTTCGCATATCGTGAGCATTTTCAACTGATAAGAATATACATAAATTCAGAGATATCTATGCTTTGTATAAATAACAGTATTAAATTTGAATTGTTTGACTTTTGTACATTTCCAGGAGTTTTGTCGCAAATGACCCAGGATTCAAACGATTGAAATTTGATATTCAAATTCCACCAAGCACCTTAAGTTGACACTCGAACATGATGTTTATTATTATCAGTTAAAAATGCTCTTGATGAGCGAAACCGGTGCTGATCTTAATACATTAACGGCGAAATAAGTACAAAAAATATTTTGCTATTTTGTATTATAATGCCTTTTTATGTGGTGACAGTGAATACCTAAAAGTGATCTCTTATTACTATTGATTTTGAATAAATAAATGCACATGAACGGTCGAGGGCAAAGAACGGAGACACCCAAAACTGTTAATCTTATTCAATCTATATGTGTTTATATACAAATTATGATAGCTTATTATTCGAAACAGACATATTATGAAACTGTTAAAATTTTTATCACATCGCCAATGAAAATTTGACTAAATGCTCGTTCCGTTTTTTGTTTGCATATCGCGGCGATGGGTGAAAGGTATTCTTAGCCAGTGGGAAATAAAATGGTGGATTGTGAAATTGTGTTTTTATTTAGTCCAGCGGTAGTTGAAGCGCTAATGGGTACGTGTGTTGGCACGTGTCGCCACCTCGTGTTTCCGCTGGAAGTATTGTTTCCTCCTTCCGGGACGCCGCTGCCCAGCCCTATGTTTGCCAGTGCAGTCCAGTTAATACACGCCCTTCTTTTCATTGTTTTTTTTTCGGGCAATAGAGGGCGGTTCGCGATGCTAAGAAAATATTTTATTCATCGATAATAATGAGGGATTAAAAAGGCACATTATATGTAAATGATTGACTTAAAAAATATGTATTAATTTTTAATTTTCAAAAAAAATAACGGATAAATAAGAAAAACTAAGAGCTAAAGGGTTGATTTTTTATTTGTTAGTTTTTAATTAATAAAATTATCGGTAGCCATATGCTCTGCTTATTGGGAAATGGATTTTGTGTAGTGTAAATGTATTCACAATTGATGATGAATGTACATTTTAATGTTTAGTACATTTTTTAATCACACATTGTAAATATTTCACGGACATGTTGAGCAGCCATTAAGAGCTGTCCTAGCATTTTATTTTTAACGTTATGCCAGTGTTATTTGTTCAGTTTGCCTTGTAAACAATATTAGATATATTGATACTTACATGAAATAGTATTAATTTTGCGAAATTTTTGAAAATTTGAAAAAGTTTTCAATTTCTACAACAAAAAAGGCAAGCTGTCGATTTTAAAACACCCTCACTATTTATCTTGCAATCGCGTTACGTGCAATTGATGTTTTTGTTTAACACGACATCAAAATAATTTATCTTGATGTCAAATTGTATCATCGGAGTCATTAAACATGTTTGAGAATAAGTTAATTGTGTATTACATGGTAATTGTATTTTTATTATTTTATATTACTCATACTACTAATACTTGAATGAAATATTGAATTACTGATACTCTGGTAAAAGAATAAATATTTTAATATTTGTCACATTAATCTTAAGCAGAACTCTTTTTTAATCTTTCAGAAAATATTTAAAAAAAAATACAAATTATTAATATAAAGTCAATAATTATAGTGTACAACTCAACTACTTCCATTCAAATCGCCATTTTTATTAGAAACAATTATTTTTGAAATAAATAAAGGTAAATTATGGATATATCGTCACGGGATAGAATCCCAATCCTCTCGAGCTAAGCTCAAAAAAATTATAATTTTATGTTTTGACTTTACTCTTTGAGTTCTTGTGGATTATTATAAAATGAGGAATCGAAATGATTAAATCTGAAGAATATTACTGATTATTGTACGAGTTCTGAAAGAAGAATTTGTTTTTTAATATTAGCCTATAATAAAATTATTCTTTTTACATATTTTAAACAAATAATTAGCTTATGTGACTGTCTCTATCTGTATAATATTAGCATTTTTGTAGTTTGTGGTTGCATTTTTGCTCCTGTAAATTAATGAACTCGATTTCATACTTATTGCGAAGTATTTTTTAGGTTCTTCTATTATAATAAATTTAAAAATTAAAGATGAAAAATCGTAAGCCTTACATTCATTTTATGTAATGTGCTTATTTTTCATAAATCTTTACAAAAATTCTGTCCCGTGACCATGTATCCATAATTTACCTAAATAAATATTAATACTTATAGAATTAATTGAAATAATCCCTCAAAAACACTTATGGTAAAAAAAGGGAATCAGAAACCAATATGCTTAAATACAATTGTTGTTGAAAGTGTTGGAATAAATATTTGTGTTTATAAATATTTTATACGGACTACTGTTTGTATTTATTTCGGATTAATTTATGAACACAGGTAAATTCTTTATTCAAAAGTAATATTAATCATAAATATGACAATTCGTTTTCAAAACATTACATTTTTAAAACAAACGATGCGAGGGAAACCATCATTTAGAAAATAAAACAACAATATATTATCCACTGTTGCCATCTACTTACTTTTATTATTTCGAGTTACACGTAGAACATTTTTGCATTTCGTTTAAATATATTATTCGCGGGCAAAGAATGAGATGACAAATAGGGACCGGAAGCGATCCATTTCGGTGGGAACGCTTCGCCGGAAGTCGTCCATTTTGCGGAAAACTGCGAGCACCACCGCATATACTCGTAATATATTTATAATAATTTTATTATACCATATAATTTTGTCTTCTCAAACATTCGAGGAGAATTATTTAACTAATGTTATACATACATATTTTTACGTGGTTCCTATAACAATCAATTTCATAAGAATAATAATGTATTCAGAAAATTTTATTTCTCATTTAGTTATTTGATATATTCATGATTTATTAAAAGTCATATAATCTTTGCGAATTTAATAAATATGTTCATGATGGTACTAATTTTTGATTCTCGATTGACTAATAAACGTTTATTTATTTTTTTACAAGGGATAACAATTGTTTGTTATTCATTGTCGTATCTTTCTTAATTTGATATAAACAAACTAGTTTATACGTATATGTTAACAGTTGAAATGCTTGCGATGAAAAAAAATTATCTGGATCTTTATTATCTTCCATGTAATATAATTATGTGGAAGTAGTACAAAAATATAAATTTTGTTTTTAATAATACACATTTAAAACAATTTATATTCCCACTCTTTGAACAACTTCATATTCAAATACTAAATCTCGTGTATGCATTATTTGTTTCAGCCGTTTTTATGACTTTTCTAGGCAAGTCTAACAGAACCGAATTGAAAATTTGAACCAGAGGTTTTTTCCAGGGCTGTGGAGTCGGGGCTTTTTGGCCGGAGTCGGAGTCGTCGCGGCGATTTGGCCGGAGTCGTACTCGGAGTCGGAAATTTTGAAAAGTTTTAACTTTTTATTTTTGCAAATGATATGTCAAATTTGGCTATTTGCCGGATTGGTAGGGCTGATATTTTATTGAATACAAATCAATAGGAAAATTAGGCAAATTTAAGTGACGATATTCAACTTTTTTAGTCGGAGTCGAGTTTTTGGTCAATGTCGGAGTCGAACTTTTTTTTACCGACTCCACAGCCCTGGTTTTTTCATAAATTGAAATCCGTTGATCAGATGATCACATATCACAAGTTAACCATGTATCGACAGAGATACTAATTGTCTGAATATAGTTTTGAATAGAGAATCACCTCGTGAAGGATGCAGAAATTATGCTACGCACTATTTTTTTGACAAATAAGAAGTCAGCAGTACACTTGCGAACATATATCCTATGACTAGAATATGGTAGTTAATTGATCGGAACTAAGTGTCAACATTTTTTTGTATTAAATTATATAAATATATCCACTCAATCTAGAGTATTGGTATTCTTATTTGGATTAGACGACCGCCTGTAGCGGTAAATCTGGAGAAATGGAAGAATTTAAAAAAAAATAGAAATACGACAAACTGGTGTTTCAATTATATTACTAGGTTTAAAACAAATCAATCTTGGTTGGGGCGGCCAAATGTGTAACCCTGCTAATAAAGAATATCTCTAAAAAAGTTGTTCTATATATTATACAAACACTGCATTTTATTCAATTGCTCAAAATCAAGAGTAAGGACAGAAGTATTATATAACGCTATGGCTGGAGTAGTAAGTGGTTATTTGAATGTTATTTTCAGGATCGAATGGATATGAAATATTTCTGAGCTCTTAAAAACAACAATGCCATTGAGAAAAACTTCATAAACTGATTTTAAATACCCGGATAAAATCCCAGCAAGCCTTTCTTGGTCCCGCGTTAATTAATGAATGGTTTTCAAAACAACAATGATTTTGATTAATTTTAGTTGTAATTTTTTAAAGTCTTGTCCAATTCGGCTCTGATATGAATTTTTCCTCGCAAAAATAGCGCCATAAAATCTTCCGGATGCAGAACATTTCTGTAAGGGACGATCCACCGCATATTTAAAATTTAAAGGGTTAACGACATCGAGTTGACATCGCAGATCCTCTAATAATAACAGCCATTAAAACAATACTGTTAAAGTTTTGTGAGTATTTGTATTACCAGATTATTGCGTGACATGTTTTTATTGAACATACATAGTTTGCATAGAATTTTTGTGTTAGGTACGATTAATTAATCCTAGAATGTGAAGCTCATTACTTCCAACATACTGAAATTAAAATTCAATTGGCTCTTGATTGAATAATGTTATTATTTTTATTTTGTTTGATGTATGTTCAGTGAAGCTGCTTTTAATAACGTAAACCAGCCATTATCCAGAACGTGAATGGTAGTAAAGATGCGTTTAGAAGGTAAGTCGTAGATATACGAAAAATTCATCGTAAGAATAAGATCACTCCACACTAAAAATTCCTAAGGGTTTTTGTAATGGTTTTCCCGAGTCGAAGCTATTTCGGCATCGCACCAACGTTTGGATAGACATGATAGTTCTGACGATGGTTTGATGTCTAGCTATCGATCTACTACAAATATCGCATTATGCTATTCTGCAGGAACTAAATACTTTGCTATTTTTTACGGTATTTTAATAGTCAACCATGACAGTCCAACGCTTCCTAACATAACGCCTTTAACTGACAGAATATTAGGATAGTATAGACCAGTGGTTCTCATGTGCATCCACCAGAAGGTTTGGATGCGGCCACCAACAGATTCATAGAAAAGATTGATATTTAAAAAAATGTGGTTTTACGAGTTATTTTGTCGACAAAGACCCTGAAAATAAAATATTTCATTTGCAATTAATACCAATATTAAATTGACAAGCATGCTTAGGTCCATTTTACATACCTCAATCACAACAGATTCAAAAAAAAAAATCGGTGCGGCCACCAGAAATTTCCATATGACTGCTTATGTTTACGATGCGGCCACCGTGCATTTTTACGTGAGAACCACTAGTATATACTAAGTATTAACCTACTTACACACAAATTAGTAAGAAAACTGAAATCTTACTCCTAAAGAATGGCGTAGTATCAGAAGCTTACTATAATATGAGTGTGTAACATGTTAGCTATTTCGTACATTAATGCTAACGTTAATTTAATTTTACATTAATCAATTGTATTACTTGGTGAAATATTCACTTCACATTTTATCAATAAAAATCGTATATTATTCATTTTCTTATGGTATGAAATCGCGATCTATTTCACAGTGAATTCTATTCGGAAAATGAAAAGAAAATAACAATCAACATGATTTCATGAGTATATGTCTGCATTACAAAAGAAATTTTTGAAAATTCGCTATTTGAGGTTATACGGATACAACCCATGGCTTTATCCATCCGATTTTCTCTTAGGCATGCTCACGTTCAAAAGTTTGAATGCTCGAAGAGAAATGTACCTGGCCACGTATTTCTTTCGACTTATCCGAGGACAAAATGAGAATTCCACCATTCTTGGGAATGTTAAATGTCCCTAATAATTTTTGAGGAATCGTGAACGTGAGTAGTTTGTTATTCCAAGGAGTCGACCCAGCCTGTCAATGGGGATGCCACTGGGAAGAGCTTTAGTGATTTTTAACGAAATAGCTTCGGATATCGACTCTATCACGGTGACACATACATAATTTATTCAATTACCCTGCAGGCTAGTAAACTTCTTGGATTCATAGTTCGGCAAAGTAAACCATTTGAAAACCCTACTGTGTTTCGTACTCTTTATGTTTCTTTAGTTTTAAGCAAACTAGAACAATTCATTAATGGAATATTATCCAACCAAGTTTCTTTTAGGAATGCTGTCATTTCACTCACTTGAAGCTCGGGCCAATATTAAAACATTTTTCGCTTCTTCTTCGGGGCCAAGTTGATAACCCTGACATCCTTGAAAATTTAAATTTGCATGCTCCCAGCTTTTACCTACGTGGTCGTAACAAAGACAAATCAATTTTCTTTGTCAAAACTTGTTTGTCACGTAGGTCTTTTGAATCTCCAGTTGCAAGGGCTATTCGGCTGATAAATGCGCTGCCTGTTGATGTTGACATCTTCGGCAGTGAACTTGATGCTTTGTTTAAAAATTATGTTTTCTTATGTAAATAATATGTTTCTGTTCTGTTTCTTATTTTTGTGTAATATTTTATGTAATCTTTATTAATTTCTCAAATGCATGGCGCATTGGCGCTTGCTGTAATGCCATGTATTTTTAATAGTTTTTGCCAATAAATAAATAAATAAATAAATAAATAATAGTAAGGAAACAATATGAATACAATTCTTTTATCACTATGTACGTTGATGACAATAACTGATAGATCTTTGTCAAATAACTCGATTACAAATACAATTGACTTGATCACAATTAAATTATTTTTCATAAATTATTCTGATTTTTTAGAACTTAAATCCATTAAAACTGTACGTTTCTCTGTTTACAGAAATAACATTATTTCGCGTTTATTTCTAATTTATTGTTGTACTAATAAAGAAGTGTAATTTTCCGCAATAAACTATCCAGTATCTAAACATTGTATTTTAAGTCGATTTTATGATTCTGTTTACGTGATAAACTGATCTACTTGCCGGTTGGAAATAATATAAAAGCTACATTTTACATTATTTCTCCGGTGGTTGGAATTCATAAAATATCGTAAATATATCGTTAAATTGTGTTAAGGAAAACATTTCTGTAGAATTGATTCAACGTTGAATACTTTTGTTTTATAAATGCTTCGTTAGATACCAATAACTTATGTAAAAAAAAAAGTTTTTCGTAGAACACAGATTTCCTCTTATTGTTATAATATAATATTCTCCTAACGTGATACATAACCAATACAAATAAAAGATTTTCACAAAAGATGTTGAAATAAAACTAGCAGTAAATTAACAAAAAATACTCGCTTTTCATATATGTGGGAAATTCTGTTATATAGGGAAGTATAAAGACATAAAAACAATAGTAAAGACAGGATTAATAAACTTGATAGAAGCGGTATATATCAGATGACTTGCGGTACATGTGATTTAGTATATGTCGGTCAGACCGGAAGAAAATTTCGACTCGCGCAATTGAACATGTTAGATCCTTTAACAGTGGAAAAACTGATTCACAATATGCAAACCACCTCATAGAACAATCACATAATCCGAATTCGGTCCCAATTTGTTTACATTCCTGTAATAAAGGCCTTAAACTAAATGCATTGGAACAGCTGGAAATTAATAGGTATAATCAATCCAATGAAATTCTTAACGATCAGATTACAATTAACGGTTCACCTCTTATCAATCCTTTAACAAGCAATAAACTTGCAACAATTTAAAAATAGATGCATTTAAGACATTGCAGATTTTAAGTGGTTTCACACGATAAAAATAACCCAAAAATACCCAGATTATTTTTTCTCACCATTACTTTAGACCAATAAATTAAACTTATTTAAATTCTTTCATGTGACGTTGGTATGGTTTCAATTGAAAGAGATGATGTACGGGGCACCCTGTCTAGCATAGGTATATAAGCTATCTCTAATACACGTTTAAAACATAGTTCTGACGAAGGCGTAAGCCGAAATAGCTATCAACAAATATATAAAATAATTTATGTAGAACTAAAATACATTGTTATTTTTCTTACCGTATTATTTCACTTGAAGTGTATATTCACGAATTTCTTTCGGCCAATTTTCCGTGAACATCTGAAATACAATTTAAATGGATTCAACATTCACTAAACATTTGATAATTTTAAATATTCTAATTCCAGAATTTTCGCCCATTATATATCTTTTCTTATATAACAGACTACCCGGCTACGTATTGCTTTAATATTCAATATATCGTAAATATAAAGATGCAACGTCATTTATAATATTTTTATTCTGCGTTGTTTCCAAGAACTGACAAAGAAAACAGAAGCTTGGATACAAGGTACATCTTCGTATCAATGATGATAATCTTTGTGACTTCTTCTCATTGTTAGTTTGATGCAATTTGTTAGAGGTAGGGGCACACGCAGCTGCCGACCTATCGTCACGCCTCTTCCCCCACACTTCGGGTTGTTTGCAATAGAGATTTATGAAAAACGATCTTGTGTTGGGTTCAATGGCAAATTTACCGTATGATTGTGGTTTAGATTGTATCGATATGGGCGTGCGCTAAATTGACGGTTAACTGCTATAGATAATTTATTGAATATTATTTTGGCATTTGAAAAGAATTATGTAACTATATTTTAAGTACCTACTTCCAAATGAGAGGGATTATGTTACAGAGTAGGTACTTATTCCCAGTAGAAATTTTAGGCGAATTATTCCAATAGTTTATTTTTTATTGCAAGTAGATATTCAACCTTTTTTCAAAAAGAGACATATTACAAAAAGATTTATCCATAATTTGAAAAATAACAAGAGCAACAACAATAGTGCGAATTAGGTTTTATGAGCATTTAATAAAATCGTGTTTTTTTAGCAGAGATTTGCGCTCTTTTGCCGAGGTGGTCGTTTCTCGATGAGTGACTGTATGATTTGAGTAATAATTTAATGTTTATTTTAGTTATAATTTTTGAAAGTGAGTAAGGCTGGATATAAACCACTGGGTTAGATTTTATCTAAGTATTGCAAGAATGAATTATGTTTTTGGAATGGCGAGGTTTTGACGCGCTTATGCTTCAACAAAATGATCATTCGGAGAAATATAAACATAACTAATGTATATTAATATAAATGTAGAGAATAGAAGAAATCGCAAATTACACCTTATGACAATAAATTTTTCCTGTTACGAAACTTACGTCTAATATGAATAAATACAAAAGAAATGAGTTTTCTCCAAAAAGATATCTCTTGTGATTTGTGAAATATCAAAATCTGTAGTTCATTAAAAATAAATGTTCTGTTTGAGTACGCTATGGATAGTAATCATAAAATTAGGAATTATGTTACAAGTCTAAGATTCAATATGAGAGCAGTAGAAGAACGCCATAAAAAATAAGAGTTCTGTTTTATCAAATATTCCGCGATTGACTATAAGGCAACGTATCATCTATGTATCTATGACTTTCACCAAAGTCATAACACAAAAATTCTTGCGTTCATCTGATGTATGTCATCATACTTACGAACATTCTCTTTTGATGGATTCTTGAAAGAAAGCCACAAAATAATATTAATATATGTTTATTTGGTGTAGATATAAATATCGTATATTATATATTAGTGATTATTCATAGATAAAAAAAACTACGCTGAGGACAGGATTCGAACCTGCGCGGGCAGAACCCATTGGATTTCAAGTCCAACTCCTTAACCACTCGGACACCTCAGCCGTTGAAAATATGAGTGATAAATTTGATGAAATAACATTTTACAATCTTATAGCTTCGCTTTGTTTATTCATTGTCGAAGACTGCTGATTAAACATAATAATTCAGCAGATTGTTCGATCAATTCGATATCGCATTTATAGATCATTCATTGATTTACGTTAGTTATGCTTTACAGATAGCATATACAGATGTGGATATATTTATAATGATCACCCTTTGATTGAAAATGAACTTATTATAAGCAGCAATAAAAATTACACATAGTTTTTTACAAAAACGTTAAAAATTTCCCGTTTTATGTTAACAGATATTCAAACTAATTTAACTCTCCCACAGTCAACTTCATATTTCACCACTTGGATTTTCACAGAAGTCTTGGTATTTTTCAAATACATTCAAATGGTAAAAAAATAATTAGGCTAGATCAAGCCACTATTTTATTATTATGGTTTTCTATTTTTAAATATTAATGAATATAAAAGTTGTTCAATTTGTGACCTTATACAGAACCGGTTCATAATGTGTATATTGAATACATATTGATACGAATAAAGAACTGATAATTTATGTAAAAGTGAAGAATTATGTATTAAATCAAGGGGGGGGTAAACTTTTCGGATGGAGGGACAATTCCAAGATTTCAAAATGAGCTGCGGGCCGCAAGCAAAATACCATTTTAGATATACACCCGATCGTTTTTCACGTGATACATTGATTTCAAAAAGTGGCGCACCTAAAAAAATCGCGGAAAAAAGTATCCAAAATACAAGAAAAAACCAAAATTGTTTTTTCAAATTCGAACTAAAAAAATATTTTTGCATAAAATATACCTAAAACATTCCCATTTTCATTCAAAAATAATATTTCTATTTTCAGTTTGTATTCATTATTGTGCATTTACAATATTTAGACGGCTGAAGTGCATTTATTTGGCATAGTAACTCTCGGGGATAAAATTTGCGACCGGTAAACGTGCTATTCAACGAATTTTATAAATGCATTGTGCTTAAATAAGTTTCAGTGCAGAGTCACCAATGATATCGCAGGATTTTGCGCTTCATTTTGTCTGCAAAAGAAAAAATCGCGTAACTACGAATAAATCACGGTGCCGTCCAAAAAATCACGTAAAATCAATATCATTGAAAAAAATCGTTTAAAAAGAGGACCATTTTTGTACTCATTTTTTTATTATCACGAAAAATATTTTTTTAAAAAATATGAGAAGAATGAAGCTGTTTCAAAGATTGAAATTTTTCAACATTTTTTTAAGATTCAGGTACTCATTTTGTAGTTGATATTTTTAAAACTGCTTGTGAATGGTCATAGAAGAAGATGGAATCAGAATTAAGCTGAGGTTCATGATCGACAATGTCAAAAAAATTTAAATTGGTCGAATTTGTCTGAATTAAGATGATTGTAAAATTTGCATATTTCGTCACGACAATGTGAGATCAATAATCTCAAGTTTTAGTTCTTTCAGTATAGTTTTAATATCTATTGAAAATGGATCGCGTACTAGCGCCAAACTTGTCTCAATTTTTCGGAAGTCACCAAATCATTGTGAAAAATCATCATTCAGAGCGTTCATAGCACGGAGTTAATAGTATTTAAGTGTGGCACGATATCCAGGGGTAAATGGTAAATCACAAATCCCTAATCATCAGTATCGGGAAAGTTCGTAATATTCTTCATTTCCAAAAATAAAATTATAATATTTTTTGTATCCCGAACTTTTCGAAGCACTTTTTCCAAGCAAAGCCATCGGATTTGACTGTGAAAACGAATATCTGTATACTCTCTCAATATCTTGAAGAGTTTTTATTTGTTTTTCAATATTTTTTTAAAAATATATAACAAAATTATTCTTACTAAGAATAAGGATTTATGATGGCGGGCCGCAGAAAACTCTCGGCGGGCCGCAGTGTGCTCGTGCCTGTATTAAATAGTACCTAAGTAAATAAGCGATCATCATCATTTTTTGTAGTATGGCTGGTTAACATATGTATTATAATAATTCACCGAAGGGAATGCGAAAAATGAAATCTTTATGATATTTATATGTACACATGTTAAAAAATAAATTATTTTTTCCCGTTTGAAATCAATTATATGTCAAAAAAGGATGGAATCAAATCATCGATGTATTATAATAATAATTATATTACATCGAAGGACTTCGATTGCTTTATCTGTAGATCATCTAACATTATTATATTTCATTATAAAATGGAGAAGATTACATATTTACGAATCAAAATTTTCAGAATCTACTCGCCATTTCATCTTCAGGTGAAAAAATTTACAGAAGTTTGATGAATATGCCCTTGGCTTACACGAGTCCAAAATGAGATCTCTATGATCTCAAATTGTATATTTCGCGTGATTACCTGGGGAATCATGGACATAGATTGTTACTTCATCCAATGTATATAACTAGTCTATATTGTTTTTTACAGACTAGCAGAGCTTAAACATTCATTTATCAACACTGTTCCACGTGAAACATAGTGTCATAAGACAAACTTCTGTTAGAAAGAACAATCAATGTAATTGATCGCATTTAAACAAAGGGTGAAATCGATTGTAAAAACTACAGAAGAAACGAGAATATTTATCGCATACAACAGGCAATCGCTCTTTATAATGTATTCATACTTCTTTTTTGTATTTACAGCAGATTTCTATATGGATCTTTCCCAACATGACAAATGAAAACGACTGTAATTTACTGTGAAAACGAGACATTATTACCTTTACAGATCATCTTTTTATTTATTATACGAACTCCGTGGCATTAATAGATTCAGTAAGCAAATATTATTCGAGCGTGCATCTCAATCATATTCACGTGAGTTATTGTTTTGTGGAAATAGTTAGGCATATCAATTAAATGTTAGAGCGTTTCGTAATTATCACTTCAACGATACATTGTTTACCGCAAAGTGACCGAACTGCAACGGTGTGAAGTCAGACACGAAATCCGCAATAATTAAATCATTCGACACGCTTACCACTCTCGCCGCAACAATCAACTCGACTCAAATTCAGAAACAAAATGGAACAACTGCAGAAATAAAAGAGTTATTAATATTTTCCGCATAGAAAATAGCTGCTCGCATAAATATGTGCTTTAGACTAAAACCAGTACCTATACGTTTTACAAATGAGAACCTTTTAAAAAGTAAATCAAGTCTTTAATACTGTTTACATTACGAGAGTTTCAGCGGGCCGCCAACTAACTCTTGGAGGACTGCGGGGTTTCCAATATGACGTACGGATATTCCTCTGCATCTTTGTTATGAAAGAAATTTTGACGCAAATATGTTTGCTTTTGCGTGATGAAAGGTAAATTTGACATAAGTCGCTTCTTGCATATTATATAATAAGTGTTGGCGACATTTCTACAAGAATGTGTTCTTTGAATTAGCCATCCATTCCATTAATTTTGCGAGCATGCATTCAATTTCGTTCCTGAAAAATTGTCGGATCTTCTTTCGGGTGTAGTCATAGAGTGCTGTGTGCACTTTAATATTATATAAAAGAAAAATACTGTAATAATAATAATTTTATTTTCCAATGTTATTGTCAATCCTATCACCTTTCTCATCATGCTTTATAATTTAAGTAATGAAAACAATAATTCATGTATTACCCATAACTAATAAGCTCAATTATTTGAATTTTAAAGTTTCATACTTTGGGTTCTAAGCTTCTAAGACTTCTAAGAAGCTTAGTTTTTACGATTCATATTGGCAACCATGAATTCCCGGCTCCTGAGTAAATTTGTTCACATGAAATTTAAAACGATTGCATGTTTTACATGTATTTACTGAACTGTACTGATTATTACTGAAGTCTGTTGGATGTATGAACGGTTGTAAAACAGATCTGTTTCATATTTAGTAAGTGTGTTTAATCCAAAAACATTCTCCGACTCTATGAGTTCGCAAGGCGCCCTCTTTGTTCTCCAGCATAGTTATTATGCTTTCGCGCGATTTTTTGACAGGTATCATACATGCATAATTACATGAAATGAACAATACTATTGGTATCAAACGAATCAATTAACATTATACATTTTAAAAAAAAAGCTAAAAATTACATCTATGTATTGATTGAGTAGGCATTTACTTGGTAGAATCCATTATAATACGGTAAGAAAGATAACAATGTATTTTAATTCTACATAAATTTATGTAGAATTAAAATAAATCGTTATTTTTCTTACCGTATTACATCTATGGTTTGGGACAATATATGAAATATATGTACATAGATGGAAAATGAAGTATATTTTTTTTGCATTTTGAATCTTTTAAAACCAATAAATATATAAAGATAAACTATTATACATGGCTCATAAGAAAACTTCTCCACTTTTTATTTTTCCACTCCAACTTTTGTATACAGGCAAAATTTTATTTGATTCTCAAACATTGTAGCTGGTAAAGTACGAACGTAATTTTTATTTTTATTTAATATTTTTTTCAGTATACTATGTGCTTCTCAAATTAAAATTATTAAAATATTGAAATAATAAATTACAACTCTAACCGTGTATTCGATAATAGGGGAACATGTCTGCAAAAACCAATGCCTGACTGAACATATCGCGCGATGAACGGTGCACTCTTTTAACTTTTTATCATAAATTAAAAATCAATCTAAATATAAATTTTGATTTCGCTTAGTTTTCATGAGCAAAATATCGGTTATCTGTATCGAAAAATAGTCCAAAATACCGGGATAACGGTATTGCAATGCCTGGTTAAACCTACCAGATGAGATTATTCGTGAACAAATAAAAAACTAACATTTAAGAGAAGAAGTCTGAGCTCTTTTATTTGAACCCTTTTGATGCCCGTGACTTACGATATACGCGCTGCCATTTTGGAGCGTTTCTTAGAATGAAATATATCTTTTCAATTTAAATACTAGCAATGTCATCCCTGGATGAGCTTCAATGATTAAAGCACATCGATTATCGAATATATATCTCGCGACGATTGAGCTGGCATGACGCATATCAGTTACTTGATAATTTGTTTGCATTATAAATAAGATTTAAAAAAAATTGGTATTGAATTTAAATCGGTAAAGAATGTATGTATATGTTTTGACAATGTATGGTGTTGTGACAACCCTAACTTTTGCGTAGATGTTCGCACATTTTCACGAAATTAGGTAGGAACAGGTATTTGATTTATTATAAGTAATTTATTTTTTAACTGTATTGAAACTTGGGCTGATGTAAGGTAAAAAGATCGCATATCGATTTTACCTTATTTTTTACAGTAATGGTGAGCCGAATGCAGCTATGTCTTTTGATTTCGTTTGTAGAAGTACTAAGTACTAGCTATAGTTATTATAATAGCAATAAACAATAATGATGTGTCTCTAGTTTGTTTTTATTCTGTTGTAGTGACACATTTACGCTAATAGACTTATTTGGTGAAGTAATATCGTTTAAATAAAACCATCAAATTTGACCCTGCTTAAATTTCATATTGCACTCAATCATTGGTGCTATTAATAGCTCAATATTTATGCCCGTATTTAGTAGGAAATAAATTGGACACCTGGTAGGTCCCATCCTTGCTAGAATTCCACCTGCACAGTAAAAAGTAATATGAAAACTCCATTATTGGCTGGATAGATAGGCATACAAAAATAATAATAGTTTATCATCGCGTTTATCGAAGTTGATTGCATAAATGCTGTTACCAGTATTTATATACAGATAATAAGCATTTATTACGAAAACATTATACGGGATTTGGATCAGAGATGACCATAGACAATATTAATTAATACGTAATATTTACCTTTTCATTCCAAACATATTGCGTTGATTTACAGCACGACTTGTTATTAATTAAAACACACGGTAAGTACATATTATTAGCATTGCTATTTTGGCCATTTTTGAGAAATAAATTTGCATGGCGTTCTTTTTCGTCGCGTTTTTCACGATTGAAGATTGTGACCAATTAGGAGCATTTCTGAACTTTGGATAAGCCGTCTCCATTGAACTGTATCTTCTGTTAATTGCTATATTTGTCTCGTAGGCTCTTCAATTTATCGGGAAATATTCTATGATTTGTTGAGTACCACAGTATCCTTATGAATTCAGTTTATTTTTTTCAAATATTTTACAAAAACATTTAATTTAATTTAAATTAACACTGGATGATAGAAAACACTGGTACGAATATGTTACGGATAAATTCATCGTAATTTATAATATTTTAAAAGGTTTGTGACTAGTCAAAAATGTAATTTATCCTTAAATTTCATTAGTTTCAGCCAGGGCTGTGGAGTCGGTTAAAAAAATTTCGACTCCAACTCCAGAATTTACCAAAACCACGACTCCGGCATTGACCAAAAACACGTCTACGATCCGGCTCCGACTAAAAAAGTTAAATATCGTCACTTTTTTTGCTTAATTTTCCTATAAATGTGTATTCAATTAAATATCAACCCTACCAAACCTGCCAATAGCCAAAATTGAAATATTATATGCAAAAATAAAAAGTTCAAACTTTTCAAAATTTCCGACTACGAGTACGATTCCGGCCAAATCGCCGCGACGACTTCGACTCCACAGTCCTGGTTTCAGCATTAGATTTCTATGCAATGTACAGGGACTTGTTATATACGTGTTATTTGTTGGTTTTAAGTCTTGGCACCTAAATAAGCGTGTGATTTAGAATGTATTTTTTAATATTATTACAACTGTAAATGACAGAGCATTAAACATGATTAAAGACTTCTAATGGAATTAGTTTAGATCATAACAGTTGTACTGCATAATGCATAAGATTATAGCTTTTCTTGCACTCTTGGCAACTTAAAATTAGAATGACCATTAGCTATCACAATTTGTGATTAGTCATTTGAGTTGATAAACGACGTGTAAAACAATTTTGCTATTTCCAACCAAGAAGTTAATTGTAGGCGTAGAGACACCATACTAAACTTCGTGTATAAAACTAAATTGTCTCGAGAAAGTCACTCGGAATGATTTAAGCTGCAGGACTTTGAATGCATGATCATCAAATCGTTAAAGTGTGCAAGTTTATTACACATTTTACCAAACTGCCAACAACTGAGACATGATGTCATACCCGTGTCACTTTGTTTTACAGTCCATTCGTGCATCATTTACATATACGTCATTTTGTTTTCAGTCTTCCCAACATCACGTTTCACCAACTAAATTTAAATAGTTTATTCGTTGACAAGCGTTTTAGTTTCATGGTATCGTGAGCATTGGCTTACTGAAAATGGGTACAATGTGAGAGTATTTGTCAAAACGATGCGAGATAATCTAAGATCTAATCATTAGATCAAAGTGGATCGCCGAAAGTGCCCATTGGACACTATTTTTTTCTTGTTAATTAGGTGTGCAGTGAGATATATTTCAGATTTAAAAGAAGCTCTAGAGTGAATTTAGGTTGGCAATCAATTCCATATAAATTAAACAGTATATAGTATCAGTTAGTACTAGGTGCAGTGGACAGTGCCCTCTGCAACTTTTATAAAAACCAAAATCAAAAAAACGAGGATGAATTTGCACATGGCCCGTGCTTTGATAATCTCGATGATGTCTGGATCTCGTATGTTCAATTGAATGGATTACCTTTCCCTGGAATGCCGCTGATGAGTGTGCAAATGGTGAACTCTGGGATACCGACATGACTGGGGTGAAAGCTAAAATTTGGCAGACGATCAAATGCTCGCAATGAGTGAAATCGGTCCTGACCACAATAAAATAGTTCTAGTAGAAGTACAAAAAAATGGTGTTGTTTTTATAAAAAGATTTTTTAATCATGGAGGCACCGCGCCGTGGACATTATTTGCTCTGAATTCTGATAGTCTATGTATAAAAGCTACCATGACCTTAGTGAATAAGCAAAGCATTAAAAGAAAACGATATAATCCCTCTTATTCAGAGTCCTTAAAACGCCTCTGGCAGCATTCGAAGAAACGGAAAACTGACAAGAAAATGTCAGAGTGTACAAAATATAATAACGGATATAGATAGCGTGAGGGCTGCAACAAGGCGTTTTTACAAGACAAACATTTCAGCTATTGCTTATATTTTATATCGATAATTTCTTTGTAGATGTTATGTTGAGAACAAGCACTTGTTTATGAATAAGATTATTGTACCTACCCTTACGTCATTATATAAACACTACCTTTTTATACATGCCTGACAGAGATTGATGTAGCTGCTGTCTTCATTTGGAAAATCGTACGAGATACAATAGTTATGTTTAGAACAAGTAAAAAAAAATTGATAACAACACATCGTGGAAGCTAGCGTGCTATAAAGGCCCAGACATCAGAGAGACTCCACCGTGTCAGATTCAAAGATAACTTAAAGTGAGGTCCTAGCTCAAACTCTCCGAGCTGTGAAAATATCCATGAAAGTATAAGACTCCAAGAAACACGACAGGACGATGATCTAAACCTTATGCTCCACTCCCCATTCTATTACAGCAATTTATTTATTAGTGGACGCAAACGTTTCAATTTCCAGACGACAATTTCGTTTTAAACAGTTTTCATATTAAAACCCTAAGAGATCAATCTTAAGCTACGAGTTCAGGCTCGTACATTCAGTTCAGGAAGTGGGCATGTCTATTATACGCATTGTAAACTCCTCAAGTTTACCATATCATTTGTATTGCTCATCGTCACGAAACGGAAACATTCACAACAATTCAGATCACAGGATCAAAAAAGGTTAAGAAGCGCTGTTTGATTATAAATGGAAACCAAAAGATAATCCGGGAATAATAAATTAATAATGTGCTCAAACGGTTCGATGATGTGCCAATGAAAATAAACATCGATGGCAAATAGCCAAAAACAAAAATAAATATCATCCTACACGAATACGGTTGCAGCTGTATGCTTTTTTGAAAGGTATACGTCCAGAATCCGAATCCACCACAACAATAATATAAATAATATCGATCCACCGCTAAAAGTTGTTATGTCACATATATCAGGTTTGAACTCATCTCTACTTTCAAGTTTTTCTGTTTCACCAATTCAATACAAATGTTTGAGCGCCCATTGCTGAACAGTTGCTTTACTTAAACGTGTTGCTAATACTCATAGCTTCTAATTTTTGAAATATCTCTATAAATATAAGAAACTCTGGGCTTAGATATTAGGTATTCTTGCCTTCTACATTTACAGATTGATTCAAATTATAACGGGATAAAAAATCATTTTCTAGCCGTAAGTTGCATCATATACGAATATCAACGCGATATAAAGCGAGGCGTCGTGACAATGATACCCGCACGCTCACTCGATGCCATGCGATATTCACAATTCAGAAATTCTCCGGCCTTCGTTTGAGTTGGATTATTCAGTCATTCGCTGACGTTTTTCATGTTTTCAGGAAATTAAACTGCAATTATAATACATTTCGTCTTACATGATGTGTAACAGGAATTTCTTATGTGTAATAATGTACCTTTTCATCTTCACATTCCGCATTCGTGTATCTGTAATCAAACAAAGTATATATAAATATTCATGCAATTGCTTTGTAAATGGACGACATCAATGCCAAACGGCCGCACGAAAGAACACAAACATCCAGAATTTACCGCAAATAAATTTAACATCTGAAGAATCAATAATATTGGAAGAAGCTTTAAAATGAAGTATTATAATGCTGAATAGTTATTATACATACTGAAGTTCAAATGGATTCCATTTTAGTTTTGGTTTGCAGCATACAATATTTTTTCGTATATATAATACCATACTTAAGGTAACTACAAGTATCAAATCGATCATATTATTGAATTAACGCAATTGCATATCTGTCAAACTCTTTTAGTTATTTTAAATTGTAAAATATTGTATATAAAATACGCATGACAACTTTGTTTTTTTTGACGTTGAAGTAAAACAGAATTTATGATTTATTCGGATTAAATTTTTCTAGTATACCAATATTTTAACAACAAAAAAATCTCCTTTATAGATATATATTATATAAAACTGGTAGAATCGGGTTGTAAAGAATATAATGAAGCCGTTCTTCTGCGAAATTTTACTATCAAATTAGTTCTTCAAACAAATCTCTAATAGAAGTTGCAACTATTTTTTGACAGATGATAAAACAAAAAAATTTATTAGTTTTTTTAAATTAAGAATTCTCGCTCATAGACAAGGAAAATAAGTTAGGAATAACCAATCAATACTAAACTTGATACAGTGCTACTTCAAAAAGATAAATAGATAATGTGTAGCGCAAATGTATTGCTATTATTGAGTACAATTGAATTGAATAATTAAATTGGCAGTAATAACCGTACATCTCAATTAGTTTGTTATGTCGTGCATAAAAGACCAAACGATTAATTACTACAGATAATCAATAAATTAAAAGGCGTATTGTTCAATGAACGAATATGCCAAAAGTTGCGTAGTATGGTTAGTGCTAACCAAACTGCTTTCAACCAATAAAACGACACCTAAAAACATTAATTCGGCAGTTGCGATTGAGTATAAGCAAAAAAATTGACCATCAGTTTTAATTAAGAGTTCATTTTGAGTATTTTTTAGACTGACAGTTAAATGTAGACATTTGATTCAAATGAATTCACATTAAATTTGAATCAAACGGAACCAAATGATGTAATACTTGTATTGAACGAGATAAACCCAATCACACCATTGGAGAAATATCAAAATTTTCGCAATTGACTTGCTTTTTCACTCTAACACTGTTTTGTCAATTGCAGGTAAAGCGAAAAAACAAATGAGTTGACATTTGTAATCAAATTGCAACTAGACCTACAGTTATTCGTTTTCGTTGCCCAATCTTCTCAAAGTATGCGATTAACGGCTCTCTCATATCTATTTTTTGTGTTCCCCAACTTCAATATAAAAATAAGTAACTCGCGGAGAATCCAATAATTTGAACTAGGCATTTGTTTTTATTACGTAGCGATACGACTCGAATGAACGATTCGAAGAAGGGAATCCAAAATGCTGGTCGTTTCTCATGACATGTAGCGATGCTCAATTGTATAGCATAAGAAGAGAAAGATTTTTAAAAATATAAAAATGGTTTTAGTTTTCAGAATTTCTCAGCCATTGAATTAAATAATGTAATGTTAAGTACTTTGTGGATATATTTAGAATCCTCGTAATAAAAAATACCACGTTTCACTTTATGAATAAACAAATTTAGCAAATCAATCATCAATTTGAAAACGGGTTTTTCTCAATCGATTAAATCAAGTCAACGTGGGCTATTGGCACTATTGAGTGCATTTGGAGACGAACCGTAGCGAAAAAGTTTGTTCGTCTTTTTACTTTTTCGTTACATGACATTCCTCAAGCAGCTGACTTTTTTTGTACACTCATATCATATAGTATATTGATGAATGACTATTAAAAATGGGCAGTATTTTTTGGCAGTGACGATCGTAAAATGGGTTTTGAATGGAGAGAGGGTGCCGATCGTGTGCACACCTGAGTTGACTCGAAAACCTTCCGAAACGCAGATCGACAACACCTGACGTACCTAAATAAATATATCCCGCCATTGGATAATCGATTTCGTAACAATCGTGAATCAATTTACCGCTCGGTGTAACAAAGGAATGGTTTCTCTAATACGAATGCATTTTCGAAAAATTGTTTCCCATTGAAAATGTACAGTGCCGAATTCAGAAAGATTTCTTTGAATCAACCATAAAATCATATCATTACGGATTACACCCAATATTCTTTTTGCTCCATAGACTACCGTAAAAAATAAACGTTTAAAAAAGATAAGTTGCCTATTCAAACGTGGTAGATAGGTTTGATTATTTTAAATACGAAATTCTTTAACTTTAAAATAAATCGCATTTATTTATTATTTACGCATCAAAAATATATTTAAAAGTTATGCAATATTAAATTCAAATAGTTTTCGATTTAAATTAAATTTAGCATAGAGAATGCAAGAAAGGTTTTATGATAAGGCTTATGAATTTATTTACTAAAAACACTTTTACTTTAGCTCACTTTAAAAAGCTCATCGGTTAGTAAAATATTCAAACGATCAAATTTGATATTGAAATTCCATCTAGCACCTTCAGTCGAAATCTCCAATAAAGAAAATGTATGTTTAAATCATTGAAATGAGCTGAGAAATTGGGACGCTATAAACGTGTGAAGCCTTGAGAGAATCGATAAAAAAATACTTAGTGCGTCCCTGACTTTGGCTAACAATAAATTCGCCAGGGTTGTATATACATTGAGCATTTGTGAGCAATTGTGCAAAACGTGTTCACCTTCATTGTTGTATCAAAACAAAATGGACGTAATGTGTTTGCGGACTACGGAAGACATGCTTTGAAGTCTGCTCTTTGTTTACCCGAGTAGCGGAAGTAGGGCTATATCAATCAAAGTTGCAACTAGTTATACTTTGCCTCAACGTCGGACAATTGATTTTAAGGGTGTTCCCCCAGTTATGAAGCAAAAATCACAATGGGCTGTTATTATTGTCGGCCTGACTTTAAGGCCGTTGGGAGCTTGGGCTTTTACTGATCAATAGTGTAAAAATTATATTTTATTTATAACAAGCCGGTACCCGGCAAGCGTTGCAATGCCACTCAAAAGAAAGAATGTGTTTGCGTTTATTGAAGTGTTTTCGGATGCACAATATTTCAGATAAATAATTTCGATTTAATTTCACTAACATTGATCGGTATCGATGACATTTGCCGTTTGACTTTTGCTGCTTGTCTACACGCGCCACTTACTGAAAACTAATTAACTAACTAATAACCTTTGCGGAAGTACAACAATAAGTTGTCAAAATGAACGGTATGGCAGCGAATAAAATATAAAATGAACATTGATTTTTATATAAAAGACCTACTGTCAGTTGATTTTACTATACCCATAACCTTTGCACAAGTACAAACAATACGTTGACAAAGTTTTATCGCAATCGGAAGAACGGTATGGCAACGCATAAAATACGAACAAAAAAACAAAGAAGCATTGATTTTTATATTATAACTAGCTGTACCCTGCGCGCGTTGCTACGCCAGCAATTGTAGGAGGGATTGGCGGGGTGGGGTTTGGGGAGCGTATGGGGGGGGGGGGTATGCCAAAAACCTTCGAAGAAGTGAACTCGAAAAATTCTTAAAGTTTAAAAAAAAAAAATTGGGGGAGGAGGTTGGGGGTGGTTGGGGGGAGGGGTTGGTAGGCCAGAAACCATCGCGGGGGTGCACTCAATAAATTTGTGAAGTTTCACAGCGATCGGTCGAGCGGTTTAGTAGTCCATAGCGGACATACATACAGACATTCATTTTTTATATATATAGATATATTAAATTAGATCACTTAAACTATTATTCAATAATTGAATACTTTTCCGTCATGAAAATATCTGAGAAAATGCGTCGATTATCCTACTTGACAATAATCACTGAAAAATGTTTTCGATACAATAGTGAAAATAATAATATTATCATAACAGCATTAAAGCATTCTTCATAATTGTTTTTCGGTTGAAAAATTCTGCGGTGACAGATTTGTGGCAACATAATATCAATTCGAAATAGATTTATTTATTTTCGATACGTTTGGACCTTCGAACTAAAATAACAAGCTCGAAAAATATTTCAAATAAATCATCAATACTTGGCACAGCCAGAATAATATTCATGACTTAAACATCTAAAATATTCAATATTTTGCAACGCTTTTAACCCTTTGGTTAACAATTTTAAAGGTCACATTTTGTACTTGTAAACCGAAATACATTTATTATTACAACGTTAAATAATAAAGATAAAAAGATAGGTCAAGAACCTAATCTCAAATACCCTCGAAATGAACTATTTAGTATTGCGATGTAAATTGCTTCAGTATAAACATTCCTATCCATTCATCTATAAATATAAAGATTCAGATGTAAACAATTATTTGGGATAATAAGCTCTATTTTTACAATATAATTCTGATCTATCGTTCTAGCATTCAGCGTTTTCCTGCATCCATCGTTTAGAGACTCAAAAAACGATGAATTGGGGTTGTAAAGACTGTCACTATCTTTGCTGTCAAGGAGAAAGTAAAATCTTTTTGTTATATATTAATTAGATTTTTCCAGCTCCGACAAAACGAAATTTAGAAGAAATCGTGTTTTTAGTTATTTAGACCCTAAGACACGAATCCTTTTACAAATATCTTCAACAAAATTTTAAAATTCAAATATTATATAGAAATTTATTAACAATAATATGCTTATTTAATTTTAATCAAATATGCTTAACTCAAAGATTCAATATAGATACACAACGATGATATGTAAATGTGCTGTTACGTACAATAACATTCTTTATAAATAAATACATAGTGAAGATGTATTATGAAAATTAAAGATTAAATTAAAGGTATGAAAAAAATCGATCGAGTTGGCATAATATCGAACTAGCTATCAGTTTAATATGTCACCAGTTTTTGGTGACCGTCTGAATATTTTGACTTAATATTCTAAGCTACCAAACTGTTTGAAATGATGCCCGTCTTTCAATATCATGTTTTATCCGTTTATTTTGGTATCAGCGAAAATTAATATATCTAACAAGTAATAAATCAAATTATATCAGGCCAGCTAATGAGATTGTTTGGATGTATGCCTTAGAATCAAGTAAGTTGTTTGTATATACTAATATTTTAAGAAATATATTGCAATTTATTACGGATATTGACAAAAAAATGTCTGCGCTATATTAAGAGAACGCTGTTATAGCTTGAGTAGCCAAATAGTGTTAAAAAATAATACGATTTAATTGTAACTTTTGAGGAACTTTCTTTCCAGTCACAAAATTGTATGACTTACTTGGGTAGTTTCAGTTCTGGTAAATCACCCTTCGTTAAAATAGTACAATATGAGATCGCAGCTCAAAATTTAATAGCGAGTAAGGTTGCATTTCCTCACTGCATTCTTCAAAATCCTAATGTAAGAAATATTCAATTAACAAGATAAAGAATTTTTGAGTGCGAATTTAAGTAATCATAAAGTTATTCTCAGTAGAGGAATACGCAACCAACCAATCACCCAACTTATCATGATTATTCTAAAACAAGAGAATAGGTAATTAATTTACAGATTGTCATATTTTTCACTTTATATTTTTTGCATTTTGAGAACGGATTTTGAAAGCGAATGATCTTTTACATGCCAATATTTTTAAAGCAGTGTCCTCTTCCTAAGTAGATTGCAACATAATGCCTTTTAAAGAAAACTGGTTGTAAGTTAACGATATAAAATAAATATATCAGAAAATTGATATCAAATTAATAGGCGATTACTAGAAGCTTGCGAACCGATACGTGTTTTTATATGTTATATAATACATCATAAATTCATTTCGAAAAATAGCATCGCAATGGTTGAATGCGTCCATAATGATATAACTACCTTAGAGCGGAAGTCACTTTGTGCAAAGGTGACACTTACTCCGATGAAAATGGTTCGTAGCGAGCTTTTTCGGCAGAGCTTTTGAGGCTTTGTGCTGTCGGAAAAAAGACAACAAGAGTCAAATGGTGTCTTCACAATGGCGCGTGATTCAATCGACTTGTTTACAAACGTTGTGGGTGGAAACATCCTCAAAGTTTCTATTACTATTACAACTTATTGAATGTGTCATTGATGAATTGGATTTATTGATGTGAACATTGTGAACACGAGAATCGTGTGACTATGTTTCTTTACCAAAAACAATTATATGACTCTAAACTTAATTACAATAGTAATAAGTACTTTTCGAGTGATTCTTTAAGATGAGACATGAAATTGTAGGAAATGGATAAAATTAAAATGATGCCAATTAAAACTTTGCATATTATTATTTCATTATAAAATGTTTGCTATTAATAGTTTTACAAAGTAAATTGATTACAATTTACTGTATACAACACATGTTCCTAATAATCTAGCGTCTATCCTATTCTGTATTAAGTTTATCCGTGAAATCAACCAGCATTCCATTTAAGTTTTTAATAGTAGGTATACAAAGATAGATTATAAAGTTTTGACTATAATTGGTTATTTATTTTCTGAAACACTTCCAACATACATAACTTCATTGTTAAGTGATGATCTTTTTGTTTTCTTAATTTGATAAATTAATGATTAAGAAAGTCGTTGACCATGTACCAGTAGTTGAGCTTTTGAGAATAAAATGGCCCAAAATAAGAAATGTAGATGCGGGATTGCTCTAAATTGTAAAATTAAGACAATTTAAGGCATCTGTGGTCGGAATGAGCCACTAACACATCACCATATAGCCAATGGAGTGCCAGGGTGGCCATTTGAAAACAACACCTAGTGAGGAAAGTGTATTATTTCAAATTTCTTAAGTGATCAATCTAGAAACGGTGTGTACCTTGTTCCTGAACCACCCATTGCTACTTGATTCAACCATGAGTTGTGTGAGAGAAAGCCCTGAGGCAACTCTGACAGAAAGTTCACTATAAGGTCCCCTGTTTAGACATGGTCAACTACTAGATTTTTCAATTTGTGAGATGGTCAACTACTGAAACAAAAACATGACTTCAAATAATTTTGCACAACTTTTTTTCAACAGACCCTTTCGTAATTTTTGTTACATAGTATTAATTAAGACATATGATCCAATATTAGTATACTTGCTTTGCCTTCATTCGGTACAATGCTAAACCTTGATCGTTATTTTTGTTGAAATTTTCTCTTAAGCGGTCAGCTAGTGATACATTTACCTTAATGCTTACATTTTCGTTAAAATATATTTGAATTAATTTAGATGTATTTTGTGTGATAACTGTAAGTTCTTGCACCAATAATTTAATATACCATCTCATAAGTTGTACTTAATTCTATATTTTAAAATCCTGCTTTATTTTATATTTTATCAGTTGAAAATTCACGCTGTGAGCAAAACCGGTCTCGGTCAATATAATATAATTTGTAATCAGTACAAAATATTGTGTTTTATTAATCTAAATATAATGCTTCTCTATCAATTCTTAGATTCAAGAGATATGTAATAACATATTTTATATGATGAATTCGTATACCTCACCATGCCGAATAACATTTGAATATACCATATAATATAATTATACCGCTTTACTTATTTTGAAGACTTAGCTCGTAGCTTTTTTTCTTTGGTCATTATCTCAACCATGTTTTAGCCTGTATTTACTATGGTACAAACAAATTGCGTTTCAAATAAAAAAAAATCATCTTATCATGAAAATTATTACGGGCACATCCGAGGCATGGTCACCGTTAGTTCTATAACATTGAGGATTTTGGAGATATTATTTTATTTGCGTAATAGATACAATAAAGTAAATTTGTTATAGTTCGAGCGTCACATCCGGGCGGCAAGCGGTATCTGGATTCGAAATTCGAAATACTTGCGAACAACTATTACATCGCGGGCTATTCTTGTTCTCTTTTCAAAAGATCAAGTCGGAACAACCGGCCGCCATTGTTGTCGGCCATTGTGGTGCCGGAATCACAGAGGAGCGAAGAAGTATTATGTTTTATTTCATTCATGTTTTAAATTATGATCGATTGAGGGTTAAGGTATAAGAATTGTATTCGGAAAGAAATACACTAGATGCCGCAATTTCTGGGTGTTATCAAATTCAGCATGAATGATAAGTGACCTAAATTATTATAAGGTATTTTTTTTCAAACTTATTTATAATATGAAATGAAATGACTATAGCTAAGTCTAGCGTTATAAGCAGGGCTGTGGAGTCGGAGTCGGAGTCGTGGAGTCGGAGCTTTTTGGCCGGAGTCGTACTCGGAGTCGAAAATTTTGAAAAGTTCAAATATTTTATTTTTGCATTTAATATGTCAAATTTGGCTTTTAGCCGCATTAATATGGTTGATATTTAATTGAATACACATAAATAGGAAAATTAGGGGGAAAAAGTGACGATATTAACCTTTTTTTAGTCGGAGTCGGAGACGGACTTTTTTACTGGCTCCACAGCCCTGGTTATAAGGTCATGTCACGGTTGACAACACTTTAAGATAATTACATGTGGATTGAATCAATACACTGTGTAGGAATAGTAAATATGTATATCCATGTCACATAATACGATTATTTGATTTTTTCTTCATATATTAAAAATAGTTTGAAATTCGACCACCGCATGAGCGGTACATCAACATTCTCTTGTTTTTCATCTGTATTTGTTTTGCGAAAACGTCATTGAATCTCAATAGATAATATTATATGGTACATAAATGAATACAAAGAATTGTCAATCCAAAGATGTCAACGTTTCTTGAATTATGCATATATCGAATAAATTAGTTACAGACGGTTCATCCAACTTTTAACTGTAGCATAACGTACATACGGCGTGTTTCATAAAAAAAGTTAAATTCTGTTAAATTCATTAAAACAAAAATATCACTCTTTTGTTTCGCGCACTTATCCATGTTTGATCTGCCACCTTACATATTGTAATTAGGAATAGAATATAAACGTTTGAAACGTTTCTAAAAAAAAGACAAATTGTCTATTTGCTCGGTTAAAATAAAATAAGTGTCATTGTTTGACAGCTCGCGTCGATGTGTGTTCCAAATTCGATTTTTAAAATAACATCAAAGTAAATAAGTCAGTGCAAAGCTACACTACATAAGTAAATGTTACCCCAGTAAATAAATACTTGGTTTATCTTAGCAGTGAAATTTAAGAAAATTCTCCACTGTTTTTTTGAAATACAAGTTATATTATTGCTGCAGGAGAGACCAAATAATACGGTTCAGTATCATATAATTGTAAAGTTAAAGACTGTCAATAATTATCGATGAGAAGAATAAGTGGAACCAGTTTCTAAAAATATACCGCCATATTCAAAATAACTATTTGTAAAAAGTAATTTCGATCAAAAATAATGTATGTTTATGATGTACATTTTTGTAGTACTACTTTCACATATATTCTGACAACGAACGATTGTCTATGATCAGTTGGCAATTTTCGCGACGAGCCAAACCGGTCCTGCTCTTTAACAGAATATATGTGGAAGTAGTACTACGCAATGTGTTTTATTTATTTAAACAATTCCTTTTCACCGAGAAGGGACAGTTAGCAGTTTTAGTATCTTAAATGTGGGATATTTGTCGATTTGATATGAATTTATTTCGCAAACGGAAATGTTAAGAAAGAAATGACAGGAGTTTAAACATTTTCACGGCCTCTTTATTGATCAGTATCATTATAGAAAAAAATGTTTTGACACATTGGCTACGCAGGAAATCTAAGCAATAATTTTGGGAACAGATTTCTCCATAAAACTTGTAACAAAATAAGTAAATCACCTTTCGGAGAAGCTTAAAACTTCACTCTGTCGTAACTTCCGAGTGTGCGGGCTAGAATAAAACATAGCTCACAGTTATTATTCCGATATTACCAATTTTTTCATCGATAAGTTTAGATGCGTGTCAAATCAGGAGATTGAGTTTTCATCCAGCTACTGTCCAACTGAAAACGCATCTCAAGATGGCGGAGGAATTTGGGTTAAGTCGTCGACGAAAATAACACAACGACGCCCTCTCTCTCGCTTGAACCCATTTTTAATGGGCAGAAATAAAATTAATATTTGCGCATTTGCCAAACTCAGAATGAATCAAAATAGTTCTTACGAGAGTCACTAGCTGCTAGGAGATTTGATTTGATATAATAATAATTAATTCATAGGCAATTCGACGGTGTTTCCGTTCTGCACTGTACAGTTGTGTGTTTTCTAATTTTATACACAAAGCAGCTTGAAAAACAGTGTAAATCGAACAATGAATATTCTAAAATATGATAAAATACTGTTACCAAAATAATATCTTCCTAACAACAGCTTAAAGTACCATTCTAGATTAGCTCTCTTTTATTTTATGCGTAGTATATATAGTATGCAAAATTCAATCTTTTTTAAACACATTCAGCAATGAATGCACGATGCGTCTGTTTAGGCTTCTAATTTGATCGCACTACCATATCCTTCTCTTCCAAAAAAACGAGAGGACGATTAATTGATTAAAAACAGTTCTTGTAATTTTTTTTTATCTAAATGAGCTCTATTAGGGGTCCAAAATGGAGTATAGAGAATACATTCTGGTTACTATATGTATGTTTCTGTATCTATGTATTTCAATATTTCCTTCATACTACGGTTGACTTATACGTCTAGACGTTTCAATAAGAATTTAAAAGTGAAAACTACTTAAGCTGTTAACTTAATTAATTTGAACCTATAATTTTCAATTTTTAATGAATGAATTGGGAGTGGCAAGATAAGTCTTAAATGCTCAAACATTTGATTTTGCGATTGATGATTTTTCAAATCTTTTGTTTTGTATATTTTATGGATACGGATATAACTGACAGCTGACAGCACCGGATCCGCGATAGCAAGAATGCACAATGAAATATCAACCTGTTTAGACTTCACTACTATGATATGGTATATTTATTTACATTTTCCACATAAATCTTGTAAAGGTTAGACAATCTCTATTTGAAAATGCTCTCGGTGAAATCTACTTCCACATATTTTACGAAGATCAGTGCTTTAATTTTCCTCATCTTAAAAATTAACTACTGAGTAGATGGGGTGTCTAAAAAATTTTTGATCAATCATTTTTACTCTAAGTTCAGTATCACAGTTTCCACTGTTTGACAGTTCAGCACTGTGATTTATTCGGAAGAATAAGAAAACACCACTTTAATTTGCTATGAATAATGAGCTTTACTCACTAGTATTTATAATAACCAAAGACGATTACATTGTGTAACAAACTTTTTACAGTTAAATCAATATGCTATTGGTATCGAAATTTATTTAAGAATTATGAAATTCTACTGTTTATTGGCGGATGAAAATGTACGAAACAAGTCATGCAAAGTTTTATTCAATGGCAATATTTGAAAGACGAGGTTGAATAGTGACTTTCTATTATTAATGTTGTTATGTTTTATGAACCGCATTCAAAAACATCCGCTAATAAAACTTCCCCTCGCTCTTGGCGCCACCTGAAAAAACTGAGGAATCAAAATATTGGAGGAGAAGGTGCTATCATCACCATTATACAGGTTTTAAAACAAATCCAGTGTAAACGGGATTTGTAGGTCTATCGTATTATTGTTTTATCCTACCAAATCTAATAAAATCTTCGTAACCGTGGGAGACAATGTTAAACTACAATTGTTCTGGTAAATATTAATGTATCATAAGTCAATCTATATTCTTTGAAACATATACAAAATATGAATATGGTTTTCAAAATATTTTAATGAGTGACCAGTTTTTTTCCTGTTATTTTTAGAATTTTCCGGATTCGCTCATCTCAAACACTTTCAACTAAAAACGTAAAAGTAAAAAAATATTGAAAATATGTTATTCAAACATTTATTTCAGCTCAGCATTTTTGACGGAGAATTTATGGCGTTTTTAATTAAGCGTCAACAGTTGCAATATTTCACGTACTTGGAACGATTATAGTAAGATATAGGTGAGTGTTTAGTCAGACGACGCTGTAGTTTTTAACACAGTGAAATCGATATATAATAAACATTTATACATTGATAAAATCAAGTTATCAAAAGCAAGAAATTCATTGTTGATGAAAAAGCATTCTAAGGAATATCTTCTTGTATATTGATTGAGTAGGCATTTACTTGGTAGAACTCCATTATAATACGTTCACATGACCTAAATTCAGTCCCGATTTGATACATTCTTGTAATATAATATTATTTAGATATTTTTATTTAGAAAATAAAAAAATATTTGGCATTACAGCTTACGCCAATGCGCCAAATATTCTTAATTGTGAAAGTCATACGAGATTAACTCGATGATAAATAATAAATCAGTAGTGCACAAAATCAACGATAAATAACATACACCCAGCCCAAGATCTCTTTTTTCAAATTGAAAAAATCCAACCTTGCCGAGAATTGAACTCGGGTCCCCAGATCGCTAGGACAAAGCTCTTGCCACTAGACCACAGGGACCGACAATAAGGGCCTTAAGCTAAATGCATTGGAATAGCTAGAAATCTTCCAATGACATTCTTAATGAACAGATCACAATTAACACATCTCCACTTCTTAAGCCATTAATAAACACTAATGTAATTTAAAATAAATTCACTTGATGCATAACTAATTTTACGTTTATTCCCACTTAGTAAAAACCCAGATTAGCTTTCACTTTATGAATACACCAAATCAATAACTTATTTTTTCCATATAAAATTAATATGGTGGAACAGAGAAGAAGATGTATAGTGTACCCTGTCTAGCCTAGGTATATAAGCTTGTTCTAATGCACGTTTAAAACATAGTTCTGACGAGGGCGTAAGTCGAAATAGCTATCAACAAATATATAAAACAATTTATGTAGAATTAAAATACATTGTAATTTTTCTTACCGTATAATATCTTCTTGTGTTAAATCGTAGACTGAAAGCCGCAGACCGTAGAACCTGCACTGCTACGACTATAAAAAACCCGAAAAGTAAAAGCTCGCATCGATTCATACCATTAAATAATTGTATCGCTGTATATTCAATATTTTGATATTGATTCCTAATTCAACCATACAAATAATGATGTGATTGGTTTATTGAAAATCGTAATGCAGTGATTTTATATAACTATACAAACAAACCAAAGTGCTTTTTAAAATACGCTGCCAACTTCAGCCATTAGCAAGCGTCAATCCTGCGCGAGAAGGATGGATATGGTAATATTCAGTGAGTACGAATAAGACAAGTGCGTATAATAATCGATACGTCTCCGATTCTCAAAGAATGAATTGTTTTTAAACTGTTGTATACGTAGAAAAAAATGGCGAATAATGTTATTTGTTTTATGACTTGATGGCGGTTAAAAATGCAGTAGAGTTTTCCCATCTTGATATTTTGCACTATGTATGTCAATCCGATTTAAGGAGTTTCGGGTTAGTCACCGTTCTTCAATCCTGAGTTAGAGTTTTATTGGACGTTGTTTTTTTGGTGGTTTATTTTTTTTCTTTTAATCCAACCACGGGAGTCTAGTTGAAACAGTTTGATTGGTTTATCTGGTAAACATTGAAAATAAAAATATTAAATATGAAACGTTAGAAAATTTGGAAAATTATTATTCTTGTGATGTAACATTACGCGTTCACTTGCTTCATACTACTGAATTAGCATTTTTATTACAGCCATTGAAGGCTTACCTCGGTGAGGAAACTAAGAATGGGCTTAAAAATATAATCATTTTTCATTATTTATTTTGCTTAGATGATAGATTTTTAATAATAGATAAACAAAAAAAAGCAAGCTGAAGTTTGTTCGAAGTCATTCAAGATCAACTCGTGGAGAAAAGAAAACTCAACCGCGAATGCTGAAGGTTTTCAATATTAGATTGGAAAAATAGATTTGATATTGTCCCTTACCTAGTCTCAGATTCATCTTATCGATTGGTTAAATCTTTTAGTACAGAAGCCAACTGACTAAAGTTTATTCTATTACCACTTTTTGTAAGTATTGAGTTTTGGAAAAGCATTGACCAGAAAAGATTGAGGAGTCGTTGCAGTATGGAAAAGGCAGATACTATAATTTGAATAGACCGGACGCTCTTACACAGGGCGTGTCTTTACTAATTATTGTTATTGTGGAACACGCCATGGCCTCTAAGAGTATAACCATGTCGCGTGACGTCAGCAAATAACGAACGAGTGAGGTGGCAATAAGCGGTATCCTCTTCTAGCGAGCTTCGTGAAACCGGAAGCGGATATCGAAGTGCTTCCACTTTCAAATAACTTAATCAAGATGAAAATTTCGCGCCAAACGGTCGGTGAATAAAACAAAGAAAATTTCATATCGTTACCGCAGAATTTAATAAATGCGAGAGTCAGCTAAGTAATATGAATCATTATTGATTTAATATGTATGGCCTTGTGCTTAATTAGTACAGAATGTTATAAAAGAACAAAATAGTGGGTAAAATTGACGAGTTAATTTATAAATTTATTAAAGTACAATTTTCGTCATCTAATTCAATGTTTTCTTGATTAAATTTAAAAATTAAAGCACTGTACAGAAATATACACATCATGATGCAAGCTGCTAGTGCTACAATGAGTTAAAAATCTTGTATTTAACAAAAATAAAATATTTTTTACTTTTATTATTGAATAATAATTTCGATATTACGAAGAGTAACATGATAAATGTGTTGCCTCCAAACCAATCGAAAGTGTTTAGTTACGCGATGATGATAGTATTTGATCAAAAATTTTAACAGCGATTTCTTCTAACAGTGAAAATCGTTTAATTTGAATCAGCAAATCATTGCGAAATTAACGATGTGTGAAAAAAAAATCAGCCCTTAACCCTTTACACGCCACTCTCTAGTTGTTTGCCATTATTGACTGTCATCGTAGAGAGCTGAGAGCAGTCACATGGTCGCGTGTCTCCACTCACTGTGAAGCATTTTTAACATACTACCGCTTTATAGATAACACGAACGACAAGATTCAGATAAAAGGTTTGTATGATCATCACTACTCTGTCACTTGGGTGGTTCAATTATTTTAAATCTGGCAAATAATGTGATAAATATAATATTTTAAGCAACATAATGTATTACCAGAATAGGTTTCGCTCATGTCGACCATTACCAATTAATCCGAATAAAATGTGTAGAATTAGTAAAAAAAAATGTTTTTGATTAATTTGAATATACTTTCACGAAGAATTGATAATTTACAGCTGAACATTTATTGATTTATAAAAAGTGTATTAGTTTAGAAAAAGTAATTAATTTTCCTAGCTATTGTGAGATAATCCCATCATTTTTCCTTGTTTTCGCATATATGTAAACATAAAAATTGTGATTATCTCACTGCAAAACTATTTCCAAAATATGATATATAAATATAAACGTTATGTGTATTAACACTTTGTTAAGTTGTTGAATATCAATTATTGGTTCATTCATTATATATAAATAAATAATGCACAACTTTTTTTACTACTTCCACGTAATATATCAAAAAAAGTATATTTGTTTATTGAAATGAGAATTTAGAGTAGTATGGTTAAATGTAACATTTTAGGTCAATGAGTGATGTTGAATATTGTTAATAATTTTTGAAATCATAAATTATTGATGAATTATTTTAAGCAGTAATTCGATTTTTGAGACCAATCCTAGAACCAAAATAAACATTGAATCTTTGTATGTGAGGTTATAGATACAGACCATACTTATTGTCAACCTCCTTGTGTTACGGCACATATTAATTTGATGCAATGACGAGAGAGAAAATGATCAGAAAGAATTGACGTCATTCATGTTATTCTTAATCTTGTGAGATTATTAATATTCTAATGGGAGACAGATTCGAAAGTTTGTTTAAAATTCTTAATTGTCTCTAATTGAAAACCATATCTGCTTCCATTATTTATCATGTACATACGTTTCAAAAAAATCTTAGTATAAACAAACAAAAGTTGTTTCATTCCACTGTATACAATCCATCTGCATTATATTCAATAGTTTTTTATCTATCAAAATAGAAAATATTCTCCCCTTGCTTAAAATGATTTTCCTTATTTCAGCCGCAAACTATCAAAAAAATCTCTCTGCAATAGTAAATTTAAAACCACAAGGCAATATTCAACTTTAAAATACAGCTATAATAATAATCTCCCTCTCTAACTGGGTACAATTCAATGGCATGTATCGTCAAATGAATAAACTTTATTAACCCTTGGCGACATATTGCTAGCGGAGGGATGATCCCAGTTGACTTGATTTCGGGGGAGGTTTGAATAAATCACATTATCTGTGTTTTGTCCTTCCGAAAGATTGATTTTCATGGTTTGTTGTTTCCTTGTAGGCAATTTGTTTGTTTAAGTGAATATCAGATTTTTTATGTTTTTTCATTTGCAAATGCATCCCGTTGCATTGTGCCTATATCTGTGGGAATTACTTAACATGGCCTAACAACAAACGCAGACTACTAAAACTATGAAGAAAAGCCCTTTCGAAGTAACTTTCTTGTATTATTCATCCCACAAATCGTCTATATGGAAAGCTTGAATATAAATATAAGTGAATTAAGGCAATAGCAAAGTATAAAGATTCACGAAAATCATAAGAAATGGTTAATAGTCGTTTCACAGAATCCTCATTAATACGTTTAAAGTTACTTATAAGGTGTTCACTGTCAATACTTGGTGAATTGGCATTATATTAAAAAATCATTAGACATTTTTTTACTTATTCTAAATTTCACTTATTTGGATCAAGACCAGTTTCGCTCATCACTAGCATTTTCAACTGATGATATTCAGTTGAACATCCTCGCATTGATCGAAACCTAATACTTTAATGTGGAATAAGTAAAAAAAAGGGTTTGGTGTAACTTCCGGTACAAACTAAGAGCTATTCATTTTAGAGTAATTTTCCGTTTCCCAACTGTTATAGGGTAAAACTTCCTAGTGCGGGCCAACTACAATTATTGGCCACTAACATATTAAATCTAGTTTTTTTTTTAGAACAACATTTCCAACTTTTGGTTTATTAATATAGTTCCCTTATTATTCCTCTATCGTTTAAACATAAAATTCTAATTGTATGAATTTCAAAACCATTCCAAAAACGTATTTTTATCAGACAGCCGGAGTGTCACCGTGAGGCAAGTGAGATATCTTGTAAATATCATAAGGAATGGACTTCAGTCTAAAAGTATTTTACGTTTGGAAGTTAGTTAATTTAAATTCTAATTGAACAGAATTATTCGTCTTTAGTGAAGTTATAAAATAATTATTTTTATGCATTGAAAATATTTTTTTAAAAGGTTATTATGATGGTGGCCAATAACTGATTCCAAAAACACATACAATTTCTATTACTGGCCGTCCAAGCTAATGTTATAAATTCTTATAAAAAAATTCTAAAATATAATATTTTATTACATGAATAATGTTTTAATAATATTACTAGTCACCTATGTTTTTATTACATTTCTCCGATATTTCTAGGAAAAAGTTGACTTTTTGGTCAATAACTGCAGCTAAACAAATGATGTTGGAATCCAATAAAGCACTTAATTTTACACTCAATAATGATCTAGTTTCTGCAAAAAAAATAAAAATATATTAATTTTTTTTGGTTGGCCAATAATTGAATCTTTTGGTGGCCAACAATTGCAGAAAGTGGCCCATAATTGTAGTTTTGTACCATTTTTTTAAAACTATTTTTTTTTCTTACATATTTAAAAAAATGATTATTATAAAAAATCATCAATCTAGCAAACAGTATTTTTTTATTTTGCCTCTTCTATGATAAGTGTCCACAAAAAATTACTAAAGTTGAAAAAATCCTTAAGTGGCCGACAATTGTAGGTTTTACCCTATTATTCTGCCATCATTCTGAAATGAAAATAATGAACGGCCCAAGCATACAAACCAATTTTTAATAAAACTTGGAACGATTTCTAAACTAATAAATGGGTAGGCGTGATGCAATTTTGGGGAGAAGGGAATGTATCAAGAGAGTGATTTCAAAACTAATAAACCTCTCTGTACCTGATATTTATTACTCTCGGGGATATCGTTTAGCTATTCATTTGATTTCTGAATTGTTAGAACATCCAAGAAAAATGGTTAACTGGTGTTTGTTAGTACGAGTTCATTCGGTAAATTATAAGACTTAGAAACTTTTTGTCTTCAACTAATCTTCGGCTTGTTTTGTGTGATTTAAAGTGAATTTAATAGAATTAGAAGTAGGAGAGTATTTGCAAAAAAAACTCATACACTAGAGATTTACCACTTGACTAAAAAACTTTGTAAAGAATTTGTTTGAAAAAATATTGTAGCTTAATTTATTATAAGTATATTTTAATAAATAAATAACGTTTCTCACAAATATTTCTTGTTTCATTTGATGACTGTACTCACAAAGATTAGTTGACACACCCCCGAAGCGATGAAATGATGAAACACCCTTCCTAAATGTAATCGCATGTAAGCATACAGAAATAAGAAATCAATATCATCGCTGCATGTTTTATTAGGACATTATCCAAAAAGCGATAAATCTTAATAAAGGGCTGCAAATAGAGTTATTCACCGTCCGAATACTTGGGGGATGAATCGTTTTTCTCAATTCTCTATGAAACCTCCCTTATTTCGTTCAATGAATTTTATATAATATTTACTTACATTAAACATTACAAAAAACATATGTAACGTTATAATTAAACTGATATTTTTTTTTGATTTTTTTACCATGTTCATTTACAATGTCCCCGCTCCCAACTTGGAGCATATGGACTCCTCACGGAGTTTATCTGAACATCTACGATAATTGCTCGCCATTCAGTTGCTCAACCTCTCTTTTTCGAAGATATTACGGATTGAAAGGATACGAAGACTAAGACAGGGCTAGTGATTAGTTAATTGCCCTCGCTACGCGCCGCTTTGTGGGATTGGAAGGGTGGGAAAAGATTTTTTGCAACACCAATACCCATTGCTTTCGAACAGAATCGATATATCGACTGAAAAAATCTGCTCTTAGCGGGACTCAAGCCCAGCTTGTCAAAAAACACAATTTTTGGACTAACCTCTCTAACGTTTCTATTATATAACGATCAGGATCGGTTTCTCCCATCGCGGAAAACCCGTCTGAAGTCAGTCTTGATCATTACAACAAATGTGGAATGAAAAACAGTGTGCAAGTAACATACAACCAGTCCTAATAACAAATACAGCTATAAAAAAAGCAGTTTTGAATTTTGAATGGTGGGGATTTCGCATTTATCCGAAAAGCCCCGACTGTTTGAAAATTAGACAGACCAGTATTGATTTTAGCCTTGCACTCAATCAATCAATGCTATAACATCACGTTTAATAAAATAGTAATCCGGATAAGCTCATTACCGGAACACCTGCTTAATGCGACAACTTTATAACTTGTCGTTCCTTCTATTCATTGGCTTTTATATATTAAAATATAAAGTCCATCAGGTTTAAGGCGACACTATAAAGTGTAATGCGTTCATTCTGTCCTTAGCGTCGTCTGCCACTCATTAACACGGCAATCAATCACAGCCTGTCATTTGTGATCTAGTTTATTACCGAGTAACTCTCTAATACTTCTTCATTGCCGGTTTAGATATTGCTAGTTTAAAATTGTATAGGTTGTTAAGAAAGTCAAATTTATCATTTATAATGTCTCGGTAAGGTGCAGTTGTGTAGTTTTAATCAAGCTGTAGTGCACCCAGGTACTCTTTCACAATACGATGGAAAAATTTAGCCATCCATATGTTACAGTGAAACTGTATTCTCAGTGAAAATATATTCTTCTCCAAGCTGTTATTGAAATTAAATTTGACCGCCATATCTTCAGCACTATGTTTGTCTGTGTTTTTATTTGGTTCTCTTTTTATGAAAGGGACTTCTTGCTGATTTTGTTTCATTGAAGCAAACCAAAATTTTAGGCCGGCAAATCATCGACTTGGGCCAACAATTTCAATGATCGTGACCAGTGAAATCATGTTGTCATACAAATCTATTACTTGATACATTTTCACTGAGAATACAGTTTCACTGTAACACGTACAAACACAAGTGTTGTGTGTAACGTAAAAACGTAATTTACTACGAGCATTGTAAAGTGGACATATCAGCTTTTGCTTATAGACGCCTTATTTCGTTTTTTTTAGTTTCATTTGGCCATGGTTGCTTTCAATGTGTTGCAATTAAACTCTTAATATAACAACTTTAAAGATGTCCGTTAACGAACAAAGGATAAAAAAAAGATGGATGAGATGAAGAGAGTGCTGATTTTATAATTTATGATTTCGACTGAAGGTGCTTGCGTGATAGAATTTATTGATCAAATTTGAATCGTTTGAAGTTTGTTCTTTTCCTTGAGTTTAAGTTTGTCCAAGAACATTCGCGCAGTTGAAATGTCCGAAGATGTCATAAGACGAAACCCGGGTCATTAGCAACAATACTTATGAAAAAGTACAAAATTCAAACGATTCAAGTTTGCTAGTTATTTGTTAATCACTCTAGGAAAGATAAGAAAAATACGCCTATTCATTGTTTGATGGATGAATCTTTCGGCTTGATGATTTTATCACTTGACTCTACAACCAAGTAGCACAAAAGAACAAAGCAATCGACAAAATATTAATGAGATTCATTTAAAGAATATCTTTATTTTTTTATATATACATTTATTAATAATACAAAAGTCATGTGGACAAAACTAAAACATAGTTTTGCTCATTTAACGATCTCAATAGCTCTAAAGGAATTAAAGCATGTTTTACTAATAAATGATCATTCTATAACACCCTGTAACAAAAGCTTACATGAGACCCACCGGCAATATTATAACGCGACCAAATTTCACGGATCATTATTAATTATATTGTCGCATAAATGTTCCGTGTTTTATTCAGGTGTAAAATTAACCGCCTTGAAATAAAGCTAACATAAATATTACGCGAGTATCTAAATTGGGTAATGTCCGCTTATAATGAGATGTAATATATTGTTCTATTAGTATCCTCAATATTCTAGTAAATACACACATACTGATAATAAAATACATTACATATACAGTTAGTTGGTTTTATTGTCACGTTGAACATTCACCTGTAAACATCGCTCAATACAGATGATGCACCAACAGTATTGTGTGTGTTGCGTTACAGATAGACAAAAAAATATTAAATGTTCATATTATATTGATTCAATAACTTGATTTATCTCATTTTGAAGGCCATATTTTTCACTCTTAATACAATTGATTAGTAGAATAGTATATCAAGGAAAACCAACTGATACATCTTCAATATTCTAGCCAGAAGGATTTAATTATTCACCCAACTATTTTGCATTGGTTCTTTGCTCAGAAGATTTGTTTTAAATGGTATTCAAAGAAGCCCATAGTATTCAAACATCAAGATACTGAAAATTCCAAGGATATCACTATTTTTCCGATATATTTTTTTACCATCAATAGCAGAAAAAATCACATAAATTACATAGTTTTACAAAAAATCTACTGGATTTAATTTTTTGCATATTTTATTATTGTATATTAAATTTTAAACATAATAAGATAAGTAAGTGTGAAATAATCGTAAGACGAAATGCAAATAAGAGTGACTTAATGTCCTGATAAAACGGCTTTGATTAAAAAGGGTGACGGGACTGTGATCACTTGCTTTCAATCATTTATGGTTGATGAGCGCTACACAACAACTAATAAAATAAAAATTCATTCCCTTTTTGAAATTAATTTAGTAATTAATAAAATTAATAATGACGATCGCATTACGCCAAAATAGCTACCAGCTATATTACAAAAATCTTGTAGAGAAACTGAACTATACGGATTACAGTTTAAAAAAATATTTTCACAACTTTAGTGTGGATAAATAATTTTCAATGAACATTGCTACTACAAGTCGCATTTTGGTTTTTTAAACTATTGCTTATTGCTACAGTTTTTTAGACGATATTTTTTTTATGCATGGTCTCTTTCTTTTTTTATAATTTTATGTAAGTGCAGCTTTTCCTTATATTCAAATTCAAAACACATGTTCTAAATTTAAAAAACACAAAACAAACTTACACACAAAAACAAAAGAACATTTAGAAAATTTTGTCAAGTGGTGACAGTAAGACGATCGTGGCTGTACTTTTGATTTTAATGCAAATTTTGAAAAATTATCCGTAAAAATACAGTGATTGAACAGTTTTAAAACCAGGAATAAAGCTGTACCCATTTCTAGCAAATTTTTTATAATTGTAGAAGTGTGTGTAAAATATTTTTAAAACTATACAGCTTTTTTGTAACTGAATAAAAAACGTTTTCATATAATATTTTCCTTAAAAAAATGAATATCGTTATAGACATGAAGCTGTTTGTCCAATATTATTGGATTAAACCAATATAATGGGAGGTAATTTTGAATCATAAAACGTTCATAGTGCACATGAAGTGATATATCAATTTTTACTTGTAAAATCATAAAATATTTTCCATGGAATAGGATATTGATTTGAAAATTTACTATCAATTTTATTATATCTAATAACTTTTGAAGAACCTCATACTATACTATTGTGGTTGTCTTATTGCAGTGGAATTCTGAGGGTTTTAATATAATGCAATTTTCTCGTGATGATATTGGATCTATTATTCTCAAGTCATCAAAAAATACTCACTTTTCAAAAAATACTTATTTTCATACAGTTATAATTGAGAAAAAGTTAGTATGGAAAGAATCAGCGTTTACATGTCGTAAAACGCTCCAATCGACCGTTTTGTATGGTGAATATAAATTTGTGTTTATGAGTCTCGTCATTATTTGGCACATTACATTGTTAGGCGATCGTATTTTTTAATGCTTTGAGGGGGAAATCACTTTCGAGATACATATTAGTATTTATTTAAATTTATACTTTACATTAACTTATAACCGTAAAAACTAAAAGCATAATGAAAGATAAAAATATGAAAGACATTCAATAATATTTTAGTTTTATCAATATAATTATTATATTATATGTATGGTGAAAACTAATAAATATTTTACAATTTTTCAGGTGTCAATTTGATTCAATAACTTTAGTAATAAGTACGAAGCACGGGATCAAAATATAGTTGTATTGTTGACAATCCATGACATTGTATAAGTTAATATTAGTTAACAATTTCAAGAATCACAACTGAGAGGTTGTATTTTCATCTGAATTGTTACTAACAAGCCATATTATTCACACTATTTTAGTTAACAAATCTTACCTTTTACTTGTGATGAAATAATTTTATTATCGTAGGTGACAAACCTTTAAGTATCATCATGCATTCATAGAGTATGGTTATACGAGCATGATTAAAAGACATAAACATCTTGCATGACAAAATCAATTGAAAATTCCACTATTTTTCCTACTATAAATAATAAAATAATAAGTGGAAATTGTTTATATCATGGCAATTAAAGAGAAACCAAAAATACAACTTGATAGCTGTCTTCGGTGTTGCTAAATATGGCGGTGTTTAATGTGAATGTACACTTTGTAGAGCACTCAACTTTGTACCCACCACCACCCGCTTAGATTTACTATTATTTAAGAAAGTATCCTGAGAAAAATCTTTCACATACACTTTACGGTGTGAAATAGATAGTTCAGATTTACTCGCACTGCGAATTACGCTGTAAACTATTTGATTTTGAATTTGATTTTGTTATCATAATATTTTTTACCAACTACAAATATTGTGATATATATTGTCAAATGCATGCCACACAAACATCGTCATATCATTTGCTGGATCACAATGCAATGTTGTCTACATGAGAACAATAAACCTCCGCCTTCGCAAAATAACCGGCGATTTATCAACCACTAGTTTATTAAGGATCATCTGCTCCCCGCTATTATGGGATGTCGGATGAGGGGAGCTAGTTACCCGCCGAGGAAGAGCAAAGCGGGGGCTGTACGGCGAAGTAATATAGAGACGTCGTTAATATTCATTAGGCGCCCCCAGGTAGTGACTTTTAGCGCTGCGACGCCCTCTCGCGCACCCCGTGAATACGAATGCACGTATTAAAAAGCGAAAGAGGCGCTTGGATTATTGCGATGCATTCGGCGGCGATGCCATGCTATGGCGAGCTCATGGCACCTGCAAATGTTACGAGTCTTTTTGTGTACTTTAACCGCGATGAACTACGGACTAACGAGCTAACTAACTTAACTAACTTTAATTAACAGCCAATCAGTCGCTCGACGCGTATCGCCACTTCATTGCTCTACGATGCGTCTTAAAATTCATTGATAAGTTTTAAAAAACCAATATATAAAAGCGTTTAATCGAATATTTAATCCCATGGTAGAATTTCCTAGTTGGCTGCAAGCCTTAAGTTGTATCGTTAAAGTGTTTATAAATTTCTATACATTGAGGCTGTACATATGTACATACTTAGCATGATGTTTTGACAAATAAATGTTTGAAATTAACAATTATTAGCTTTAAATCACATTAAATACATTTAAGAATAAAAAATGAACATGGCAGGATTATAACCCAGCGGAAACGTTCTTGGCTTTAACAGATAGAAACTGTACAGATATTACATTTTTTACGGTTTTCGTCTTTAATTGGATTGATAAATAAACACTCCAGTGTTGCTACAAAAGGTATTCGACGTGGACTGATAATTTTATTGATATTCATTTTTCAACCAAATTATCAATACAGTGAAACCCCGATTCTACGTTTTTCAAGGGACCGTATAAAACAAACGATTAATGCGGGAAAGTTTTAAATATTGAACTAATTGCCGGGACTAAAGGTAATGAACGCACCACGCGGGAAAACGTATAATGCGAAAACCTAAGATCGGGGTTCCACTGTATATACTTTTCGATGATCAGGATATGATTATTTGTTAGTTCATCACTGTGTCCGCTTCTTATTTCATGATTGGATAGGGCTGCAATAAACCATAACAACACAGATATTCATAACTTATAAGATAACGCACACGTCGATAGAACAATCAACGTTTATAAATAAGGAATACAATCTTATCACATACCCACGATTATCGACGATGACCATTAAAAATACGTTCCATCTTCATTGGAAAATAAAAAAAATAAAGTAGTTATAACGAAATAGCGGCGGAATACTAAATTAAAATTAAGCCACAGTCTGCTTTAAATCGGTCAAACGATCTCGTTTTATTTATTTAATTTCTTATAAAAAAATTACTTTCTTAGAGTGTTTTTTGTATATTAAATCGTATGTTGGGGATCGTTGGTAAAGGTCCTTATATAAGAAAAACGCCTTTTCTTAGACTGGTCGTTATTAAGCTCTCACGCCTTGAGTTCACGACGCCTATTATACCTCTCCCGCTCATGCTCAAACAAAAGTTTATGGTGTCGTCCTTCTCTGTTTTTCATTTGCCGTTCAAAGAAGTTAAGTTTTCCTCTCTTACGTACAGGCTTAAGGGACCTTTGTTTTTTTTTTAAATAGAAATGCAATATGGTTTTCTTTAACTTTTGAGATTATTACCGACCCATAATTGATTTTCATCGTGCTTTTTTGTACGTTTCTATAAAGGAGAAAAAAGACAGCAAAAATATTAATATTCAGCAATAATTACTCGACAGATACTTGGCACTCAGCCCAATTTTCAAGCAAAACAGTGAATATGATATCCTATTACACTTAACTAAAAAATCATTGTTCAAGTGAAACACAAAAGTCTCAAGTTTTAATTAAGGGATTTGAGCCCTCATTCATATAGTCATTCATCAAGTGCTATAAAACGGTCTTCCTTAAAATATCTATAAATAATCAAATTTAAAAATAGTGAAATAATAGGTCACACTAGTTTTCAAAATTGAGTACAAGAAAGAACGCAGTAAAGCTTAGGTTTTACGAAAGAATCTTTTTAGAATTATATGGTCTAGTAAAGAAAGTGTTCAAAACCAATGATATTTGATCCCTGTTATATAACAATGTCGGAAAATATTGCGTCTTGAGAAGATACTGTGAGAGCAAAATTCCTGAGACACTATGTTTTCTCTCTCTTGCTCTCGCAGTTTGTTTATTTTATAGAGAAGTTAAAAGCATGTCGCACAACCTTCGTGTCAAGTTTGTTAACGAGATGATATGGGAGCTTTGGAAAGTGAGCTTTCTCAGAATCTTATTGGAAGACTGAGTCAACCCTTAAGTAGGTACGGAGAGAGAATGTCTTTTCAACAGAAAATGCCATTTATGTTCTTGGGATACGTTTTGCTTTATTGTCGTGGCTCTGTGAGAAGCACTTCGGAGTTGGGATCTTGAGCAAGAAATTAACATATTACGACAATTATTTTTTTCAATTTTATTTAATATTTACTGCTTATTTCATGTGGTTTCAGATACTCAAGTTTGCACTCGCGGTCACTCACTTCAAATTTGCAACCCTTGTGGGTAATTAAGGTTTTATATATTTTTTCTGTGAATGCCTACTGATTTTTTAACACATTCCATAAAGGGAATTATTTTCTACAAATATAAAGTTGAGAGACAGTCACGTATACGGTATGTGGCAATATCAGATGGGTTGGAGTCATAATTTAAACCTTTAAAAAATCACATTGTCGTTTTTAAAAAGAATTCATAAGATGCCTTTTAATTTTTATAAAAAGAAAGCTAAAATATTCAATAGTACATCAACAATATTATATGGAAAATAAATATATGTGCTAAAAATATGTCGAAATGAATTCAAATAATTTATGTGATTGTATTGTATAAATACAATAATAAGAGATTTAAAAAACTGTTATTATCGAATTCAATACTGTATCGATTGATATAAAGATAAATTTTTCGGAATTGTATTTTAAGAGTGGGTGTGAGCACTGAGTATTAATTTCAAACAATAAAAATAATATATTAAGTGTCTGCCTTTGGCAAAAGTGTGGTATGTTTGTTGAATGAGAATGTGAAAAAATCCCGCCCACGCATCGCAGCTCTCAGCTTTTGTTATTCAAACAAGAAACATTCACATTGTTGAGTGTCAAAAGCCATTGAAGACAATTTTGCGGTTATTCATTGACAAACGAAATAGCCAAATATTTACCCAAGTACTTGGTACAATGTATTTTTTATTGTAATAAATTCTATTGGTTTTGATAAATATGGTTTGGGAATGACTATGGCATTTATGAGAGTTATTTTTGCTTTATTTAACTAGCATTTTTGAATTACTGATTAAATAACATCAGTACTTAAAAATGCTGAGAGTAACTTAATTAGAACACGCTTCCATTTGTTTGTAGCTAACGAATAGCTTTTCCGATTTCAGCATCGTCGAGCCTTCAAACTGGCGTACTAACCTACTAACACTAACTTACAACCAGCCAAATGTTTACATCGTTTTTATTAAAATTAGTTATACTGAATTCACAATAGCAAAATGTATCTATGTGAATATATTTTTTTACAACATACAAATACATATTTATATTGTGTGTTGTGTGGACTGTTGCTTTTCTCCACAACGACCGTTAAATATTCGTGATCAAATAACTGATTATATTTAAAATATATGTTATTACATTTGCGCACTAAATTTAGTGAAATAAACACAAGAAAGACAATCACAGAAAAAAGCTAAAAATTCTCGAGGTTTATGTTTTATTCGTGAATCCTTGTTTTACTTCTGCTACCTTCTCAAGTGTAGTCAAAATATGGAAACGGAAATTTCTTGACATCATCCATCCATTGCTGTGGTCATTCACAATTGAGTTCCTCTATAAGTCATGGCTTTATTTACCTTTCGTCATCTCCTCTACGGGTGTGGGAGATAGGAATCAAACTAAATCTGACAAGGCTGCACCACGACAAAGTTTTTGCATGATATCATTTTGGAAACTATTCAACTCCTTGTGAGATGATGCGACGTTCGCTATTTTTTGTATATCACTACACGAATTTGAGATGAAGATAATAAATAATTTTAAATATGCAAATATTCAACGGCTGATTTCATTGATTAGATAGATGTATTACAACGAATATCATATCAATTAATAATATGGATATTGATCCACCGAAAAAGTCTTAATTGTGACATTTTTCATTGACATTGATTGTAAAAAAATATACAATTAAAATTTACACAAATATTTTTGTATGAAAAACAGAAAAGCTCGTTATAATTAATGTAACAGTTGATTTGGGTATTACTTATATTGATATTCCAATTATCGTCTTATAAGGTACTGAAAGTATCAATCAGTATTCAATACAGTGTTTCGTCACCTTAAAAAAATATTTATTTATCTAACAATAATAATAACGGGGCACTATAAGTTATACGAGCATTTCTTGCTATTTAAAATTACTATTTTCTAGATTATCAGTGGGCATTGTCCATAAAGTTTGTGTACTTTGTACGTTTCATTGCTCAGCAAATTGGCTGGCTGTAAGAAATTATCTAAAATATGTACGCAGTAGTATTATACTATGTTTAGACATTTTATAATCCTTTTCATATTCGGTGGCCGCAAATGACACAAAGGACGTGATATCGTAGTGAAATTCATTCATGATCGCTGACATTAACGCTGCACGGAAGTTGTGAATGAGCCAGTAATTTAGACACAAAAAGAGGATTTCCCAGGAGGTGTTGAAAGTCCGCCGCTTTTCAATATCCAAAAAGGCTTATTACCTTAAGATGGAATTAACCGCTTCGTGAGCTTAATACTTAATATGCGCTTTGATGGCCTATTGAGGGTTTCGGCTGAAGCTACAGTTATCGAAAACATTTTGCCATCGAACTGCAGAAAGTGGGAATATATTTATATAAACAAAACATTTTTACAATTAGCATCGCTGAAGTATAAATAATCATAAGATATGAATAAATATAAAAGCAATTCAAATGCAATACCTTTTTCATGTCATTCTAACGTGACTTAATCTTTAAATTTTGATTTGACTTTTTAATTCAAATAAGGAATGGAATGAATCAATTATATATGTATGTTTATTACAACCACCATTTTATTTTTGACTCTACCAAACAGTTTCATTTTTCTTATGTATGCGTAATGTTAAAGTTGAAAATAAATCCAAATAATTAAAATACTTAATGAAGGTTTATTGGATATTCAAACACATACTACAAAAAGCAATTCATAAAACTTCAATGTATTATGTGCCCATTCATAAGATGTATTGTTGGAAATAATATTTTCAGATTGTTGAATATCACTGTATTAAAACGACGGAAGCAAAGTCGTGAAGATGGAACAATGGTTGCCCACCCAAGATGTACAAGCTTCACTGCTTCAGGTTAGTCTTACAGGTTAAGATAAATAATATTTTGATTCATGAAAAATTAATGACAATTTGGTCGTTATGAAAATAAAATACGAATCAGAGATGTATATCGACTTTTAATATCAAATTTATATTTGCTCTGTTTTGATGCGAGTTAAATTCCGTAAACTACAGCAAAACAAGATGCTTAAAAACTCAATGTCTAAACTAAATAGGCTGGTAGCATATTGTCGAATTTTGAAAATACCAGGGCTGTGGAGTCGGTTAAAAAAGTCCGACTCCGACTCCAGCATTTACCAAAACCACGACTCCGACTAAAAAAAGGTTAATATTGACATTTTTATTCCCTAATTTTCCTATTGATTTGTATTCAATTAAATATCAACCCTATCAATGCGGCCAAAAGTCAAATTTGACATATTAAATGCGAAAATAAAAAGTTCAAACTTTTCAAAATTTCCGACTCCGAGTACGACTCCGGCCACAACGCCGCGCCGACTCCGAATCCGACTTTGACTCCGGCCAAAAAATCCGACTCCACGACTCCGACTCCACAGCCATGGAAAATACATTTTACTAAATGGTCATACATTTTTTATGTTCTTGACTTCTCGGTCCAATATACTATTAAGACTATTAAGAGTTATATTTTTCAATCTGCTTCTGCATATAATCTTAATTAAGCCCAGTGATAAATGTCTGACCTATTCCCAGAGATCAATGAGAGCGATCGTCTAATAACTAGTCCTCTACCAACATCGTTCATCGAGTCTCACATTCTTTAAAAAAGAAGGTTGGGCAACCAACCACCTTACAACCGAGAAAACCCAAATATTGTTTATCGAAATGCACATTGAAAAATTCTAAAACAGTGTCATTTAATTCGGCTAAGAACTGAATTTTAAATTTTCAGTATTCTTGAAAGTATTCGTTAATTTATTGTGTATACATTTTTTGGAGTACATAAAAGAGAAATATTAAATGTATAAAAAAAGTTGGAGTAAACTTTTCGATGTTTGAAAAAGCTACCCCAGACTGCCTGTCGCCAACAGGCACAGACAAAAAGGTGTGATGCCGATTTATTTTACCAAACCCTAAATCTATGTACCTTTAATTTCATTGTTAGTTTTCAACAATGACAATATTGTATAAGGATGAGAATCTTTTCAGCTGTAGTACCTTAATACAAATGTGTAGGTTATTAGGTATTACATATTATGATAACTATTATTTGGGGCACATGTTTAACTGCCCGGTCCGTGGTGCAGTGGTCAACTTGGTCGGCTACCGTGCAGGACCACTTGGGTTCGAATCCCCGTACGAGCAGAGTTTATCAATCGATTTATCGATTTTGTTCAAAGGTAATGGGTGTTTGTGTTGTTAAAAATCCCTTCACAACCTTCCCCAATCCCAAAAGGCGTCGTGTAGTAAATGCGATTAGCTAACCACTAATCCTGTTCTAGTCTTCACATCCTTTCAGTCATAACTCTCTTCGAAAAAGAAAGGTTGAGCAATGGCGAGATATCCAATACTTGTTTCAAACATTCTATACAAGCGTGCATAATTTGTTCGCACAATTAAAAACGAAGCATGTATTGTAAAAAATACTACGCTAAAATCAGGTGGCTTAAAAGTTGTATTAAAAGTTGCACAAACCCCGAAAGTTATACCAAAAATAGTTTTGTAGCTATTCAGAATGCACTGCACTTTCTTCATTCAATAATTCACACAAAGGGACTTATTTTTATGAATGAACTTCCAGGTAAATTTGTAGTATCGTTTTGAATGTACGATGTGACATAATGCAATTTTACGTGTGTCCTTAATTTCACGCATGTTTAACTGAAGTTCCTTGTTTGTATAGAGAAGCTAAAGGATTTCGAGAATTCTCAATGCCCGGTAAATACCGACAGGTCTATGAAACATACTCTGAGATAATCTCCGGCTGACTTTTGGAACGTTCTTAGAAGTATAAAATTTAAAATAACTTTGATTATTCCACGTATTTGTAACCTTTGTGACACGTGTTTCGCCTCTTTGCTTAAGTAATTACTTAAGCAAACTTTGCGATGCTCTGAAAGAGGCGAAACACGTGAATAATCAAAGTTATTTTAAATTTTAATAAATGAACTTCCACAAAGTTACCGCCGAAACCATCGAAAATATGTTCTTAGAAGTATTCAAAGTTTAATTATAATAGTGTGAAATATGGTTTAGCTATAATAATTGGATGAACATAATCGTTTTAAACGTTATTAATTTGCAACATTTTAAGAATTGTATTGTTTGTATGCTTGGTATTTCGATAACAGCTAAATGGCGTAATAGATCTAAAACTAAAATTAAGAACAAAGACTTTATGATTACTTAATTCTTCTCATAAAAATATTGATGTTAACACATCTTATGTGAAGAAAATATTGACTTCTAATGGTAATAATATAATCTTAACCGTAATCATTTAACGAGAACTGTTCAACCCTCTAAGAGTGTAAGTGCAGAAAGCTTATCAATCTTTATGCGTCAGTGTTTTTCTTAAATATTGAGACAACTATGAAACTTCACAGATATTCATGGCATTCGAGTTCAAGTCTATGGGCATGGATAAAAAATGTATGAAAGTTTACATTCGTAAACTCAAACTCAAAACTTTGACCGCGTAACTGAATGGAACGCAGTTGAAGAACTTTTCCCACTGCGGTTGCTTAAAATAATACGTAGCTTATAATTGTGATAATGTATGCGACGGTACTAATACCGTATAAATTTCATACCATCTACAAAAGATATGGCTTTACTTTTAATCTTATATCTATAAAAACGATACTCTCAATTTATGTGACGGAATAAATCTTTTTATAGATTTTGCAAAAACACGTTTTCATTCAGTAAAATAAAATAAGCTGCGAAACATTTATAAATAATTGCTTCCTTGCCTTTTTTACGGGCGAGGGGTGATTTTATTTCACTTCAATATAAGAAAACTTTTTATGGGAATCAGCAGGAGCTCTGTGTGAATTAGGGAAGAGGGTCACTGGTCAGCTAACTGATCACATCTTGTCACTGACAGGAATAAAAGAAATAAACATTCTTTCAACATGACAAAAAGAGTACAACATATAAGTTTTTACTTTTTTGAAAGCTTTTATTTATACCGTGATAAAAGAATATCGTAAGAGGTATTGAGCCTTTTCCATTTTTTTAATCCAGATTATAAACAATAAAGATCACTTTAAATGTGTCAAATTCTTGGTGGAGTCCAGTTGACAATAGTCGAGATGAGTGGAACGGGTCCTGATCTTTATCAGGATATACGTGGAAGAAGTAGTATACAATGTGTTTTATTTATTTAACGTAGTGCGGCACACAGTTGTTTGAAACAAGAATCGATACCATTTAATAATTAAAATTTAAGTCAGAAGAAATGTGTACAAGATAAAAAAAAAATCCTCAATGAAAGACTAAATATCTTCAAACTGCTTAGCACCATTTGGTAAACGCTTTTATAATATAATCTTTAAAAAACGTCTATTTAGGCTTAGACTCCTCACAAAAACAATTACAAATAATATTTGTTTCACACATGATATTATTCTTTTAGTCTGCTTACTGGAGTATTTCTCGTCTACATAACAACTGGTTTACAACCTATAAGCTGAAACTCAAATACTGGTTGATTGATTGCCCAGTGAACACTTTAAATCTCATTAGATATCAAAAGTTTCAATGCACAAAGGCTACTCTTTCTTTTGACAGCCTTTTTATAATATTTATAGGCGAGTATAAAAGTGTTTTCGAGGCGATCAATATTGAATTAACCACCCAGAAAGAAAAATTAAAGTGTTTTACTCAACAGCGGTGCATCATTTTATTTTGACAAAAATAATATGAGTAATGTAATAAGTAGGCTCTTAGGCAAACATGTCTATTATTTCTAAGGACTACCGTGCAAAAAAAACCCGTGTAATAAAGATAAGGTGCAGATATAAAAATGGAAGATAGGTTCCATTGCCTAAATTCAACTCAAAATCGAATTTATTTATTATTTATAAATAAAAATATATTTTTGAACCCTTCTAGGGCAAAGGCCGAAATTGGTCAATATATTAACCACTCACATTTAGGTCAAAATATCCAATACCACCCATAATAAAGTCAATATTAGTATCTCAATACATCGTCAATAATATTATTTTGTCATAAAATTTATCAAATGGCGGAAAGTTTGTGTTGTTTCCCAAAAATCAATGTCTTTATCCGCGAGTTTTTAAATTAACAATTGGCCGTTTGTTTGCACAACTAACAGCTTTGGAGCACCGTATTGGATTTGGACCTGAATTATGAAGGCTGTTTTGCGATTTTTAGATGAAACTATTTTTATTATCATTTCATATACAAATAAACATACATTTATGAAACAAATATCCATAAAAAATCAGTCTGTTGTTGTCTTAGCAACATTTTATCATCACTTTTAATGGAAAAATCTCCATTTTCAATGTCGCGCAGTTGGCTTAAAAAAAATATAAATTATTCGTTTTCAAATTTAAAGTTAACTTAGCAGAGATAAATAGACTTATTCAGTGTCGCTAGATGATGATAAACGTGGCCGTTAACTGCTATTTTTCAGTAAATAGTTTTTTTACACCGTGCTAAAGCAAAAAAACAAGTGTAAAAAGATAATTAAAAAAATCAGTACTTTCTTTATTGCGTGCAATTTCTATGCCACGTAAAGAGAGGATCGAGCAGTGTAAGCAGATTTTCACGTTCAAAAAACTTTAGATATTTATGTATATGAACCTGAAATAAATTTCCTCCTTAAATCTTTTTCGTCAAAGTGACAGATAAAGTGGACAAATGTAACGTAGACGCATCGGGTATATTTTTTATAAACTTAATAATAAACGCACAGAGAATTTTCTAATGCCGGCGCTACTGTCTTGCAGCATTAATAACAGGTGGGCATTTAGAAGATTTTTCTTTTATTATATGTTGCATTGAACAAGAGTGCTTCACAGAACCATTCTATTTTTATCGTTTTATATTTCTGAATACTGATTCATCGCAACAGGTATACCACCACCTGAGAAAAAATATTACATGCTCAATTATTCTTTTTCGTTAGAGGACTCGTTAAGTCAAACTATTTTAATATAACACTTCGAAAATATAAACTTTACTAAATGCATAGGTTGAGCAACAACACTGTCTACAATGCATTACGCAAACACCGAGATTTTTTTATAAATTGGAATATAAAACAGCTCGTATATAACTATCTTATAAATTCATCATGTTGACACCTCGAACAAAAGTTTCCTGTATTTTTCATCTCTACTTAAATATAAAATGTCTACGTAGTTTTGACATGATTTTAAATTGGTATATAGAAAGGTTAATAAACTTATTTGTAGTCTTTTCCAATTCCATCAAAGGATAGATTTCGTTATCCACTTCCAAGGCAAAGTGTTGAACGACTGATTTTATTAAAAAAATATGTGTAACCAGCAATCTTTGGAAATTTGAATTAGCTTTTTGTAACTCAATTTACGCTTTATGAGAAGGACACACTAACAAAATAATATTTTACAATAGAAAAATAATGTTATATGTACGTATAAATTGAGACAATTCGATCACTTGAAATGCCCAAAGATGCCAAAAGGCGAACTCCAAGCCGTTAGTTACAAAACCCACGGAAAAGTACAAGTTTAAAACAATTCAAAATTGTATACATTAATGACATCTAGAATTTTTTTTCGTCATAATTTTAGATGGTGGAAAATCTCTGAAAGTTTGAAAGAGAACAAAGGTGGGCAGATGCAGAGTTTTCTGCCAAATCAATTGCAAAAGAGCTATTTTGTCAACTCTCATCAAAATTTGAAAATTTGTTGAAAAATGAAAAGCAATTAGCTGTCATATGCAAGATATATAATATATTTAGACACGTTGGATACCCATGATATAATATCATACATAAATATATAGACCATTTCTCACGAATAAAATATTATTTCAAATTAAAACAATATTTGATTCATCTTTTTACGAGGTGTATTAATTTTTCTCTGCGAGAAATATGGTTTCTAACGAGAACAGGTGCGTCGAAACTAGAAGCGAAAAAAGCCGCTCCATCAAAAATACCTTCGGTCCGTAAGGAGACTAGCCAAGTACCGCACGTAGCTACGTAGATTATGCAATCCAAAATGACAGACGGTTGCAATTTGGGAACATAGCTTACATAATTGAAGAAACTGTTGCGATAAGATTTGGCAACTAGGGATCACTGCTTGGCACAGCGCATTTAGACGACTTATTTAATCTGTGGCCGCTAATTGTACTGAAGTGGGACATGCACACACGATTTTTTGCGCCAAATCACAAGTCAGATAACAGTCGGAATTTAAAATGAAATTTGATCACTTGAACAGTGCTAACTGACAATTGTAGGATTGCTTTCATAACTTATCTAATATTTTGAAAAATTAAGGGAACCAATCTCGCTTAAAAGTGACTATTTTCAATCGTTGGCTTGTGTAGTGTAGCGGAAAGCCAATTACCCCAATGATCGGTTGGCTTCAGGTTCAAATCCCGGCAAAGTTTATCAAATAAGATTTTGTTCAATTTCGGGTTTCCTTGTGTTCGATTCTTATTATGTCTTTTCTTCCAGAAATATCTCGAGTGATTTAAATAAAATATATTACACTATTAAAACAAGAGGATTTGTTTTGTAAATTTTACACTATAGTATATTTTATAAATGGGTTTATAGGATACTAGTATTGCTACCCGACGTCGCTCGGACTAAGCGACCAATAATTATTTAATGTTATATCATTCGACATAATTATATCACAAAATCTAACATCCAACATAGAGTTAAAATAAAATCACAAACTTTATTTAATTTGATGACAGCCCCATTCTCGCCCATTAAAATGTCCAAATTCAAGAAAAAAACATGTTTTCTTTCATATTCGTTTTATGGCAATTTAATAAAAGCCGGGAAAAAGTTGATAGGGGATTACAGACCCACAGACCTACATACATATTTTCTGGTTTTATATATAAGATGCTACAGACCCACATACATACGCCGTTTCGGTTTTATATATACCAAATGACATTACAAGGCACCATTAAAAGTGTTTATAAAATTTCATTAAATACTTGTAGAAATATAAATTAAGATAGTGGCCCCAAAAATGTGTTATTGAATATATGTATTGCTTTTTCGCAACAGTTAACACTTATTATTTCTTAATACAGAGAATTAATTTATACCTTATTTTACCTAGTAACACTTCAGTATTTTATCCATACGGTTCATGAAAACGATGATCAGTTACACCATAAGATACTATATTATACATGCGTGCACCAACAGAAAAGGAGTGTGTGTGTGTGCTAGTGCGCGTGTGATTGCGTTTCAGATAAATAATAACTTATCCAAAAAAAATATTTATATTTTGTAAATGGCCCGCTAGTATAATCTTGTAATAAATTGTCAATTTTCAATAGATATGTATTTTTTTAAAGCTTCAGCGCTGGTATTCTCTTTATACCGTATCTACTGTTCTAATTTCAAAAAAGTGTTTCGTAAAGCATCCACTGAAAGCTTGCATACACAAACTTCCACATATTTATGTACATGCTTGAAAATAAATTAATGTTCACTGACACAGTTTAGCTTAATTTGTAACACAAAATCATTTTGCCGATACAATTATTATGCAAAGTAGTTTGTCTGTTTAATTGGTCTTTTAAATAATTTGGACAAGTGCTTTCTTGTTTGGTTTATTGGCATTCTGAGAACATCTGGCAACCGTACATACTTTATGCAACAAATGAATTATATGTTTTAGATTATTACTTAGTGTTATTTACTGTTGCGTTGTTCGTGTATTTAAGAGGCATTTAACATGATCTTTTGTGTATGCCATATATATTTTAAGGTGTTAACTGCCAAAACTTTTAGAGGCATTTTAATATTTTGTACATAAAAAGAATATTTATTTTTGAGCACGTTCGCGTTTATTTAACGATCAAAAAATAGTTATAGCATCGCCATTAGTTTCTCCGTTTTATTAAGGACTAGCTGTACCCTGCGCGCGTTGCTACGCCAGCAATTGTAGGGGGTATTGGAGGGGGGGTAGGGTGGGGGAGGGGGTGTACGCCAGAAAGTTTCGCGGAAGTGTACTCGAGAAATTTGTAAAAAAGTCGATATAAATTTTTGGGGGGGAGGGAGTTGTTTGGCAGGGTGGGGTTTGGGGGCGAATGGGAGGGGGTATGCCAGAAACCTTCGAAGGAGTAAACTCGAAAAATTCATAAAGTTAAAAAAAAAAATGGGGGGTGGTTGGGGGGAGGGGTTGGTAGGCCAGAAACCATCGCGGGGGTGCCCTCAATAAATTTGTAAAGTTTCACATCGATCGGTCGAGCGGTTTAGTAGTCCATAGCGGACATACATACAGACATTCATTTTTATATATATAGATAGATAGATACATATTTATCAACAAAAAAATATTTTGCTTGTAGAAAGTGTTGTATTTCTCATAACCCTCGTGCTGCTTAGAATCATTACTACCTATTTGATATTATATATATATTTTTTAAATTCTTGAAATTTTTCTAAATTGTATTTTTTAAATTTGTCGATTTTTTTATGATTAACTCATTACATTTTTCATATTTGAATAATTTGTAAGTGGCTAAATGTTAGATTGCAGAGGAGAATTCTGTTATTTGAAAGAGATCCATCAAATTATTTACTAGTTATTGTTATATTTCTTATACCTTTGCATTAGTTATAAGTTAAACCTAATATTTTTGAAATAACCCTGTTAATATCGTGATCAGTTCATCCGGTCCATCCAAAAATTTGAGACCAAAACAAAACATGTGTTTTTTATATCTAAAAAATCGTATGTCTTTACTAGATTTATTTTACAGAGATATCTCGACAATGTATATCATCCTGTCAACGTTAGGATAGAATGGGGGGAGGTATTTTAGACAATACAAGCATCCATGCTTTCGAACATAGTCAATAAATCGACTGAAATAAATGCTGATCGTACTGGGATTCGAGCCCGTGAAATCCGTTCCGGAAGAAAACGACGTTAACCACTGCACCACGGGCCTCATTAGTAAATTAAAATAATAATCTGTATTTAAGTATAGCCATTCTCTATATCTCTATAAAATCATAATAGACCGAATGAATTGAAATACTTTATATATTATTGTTTTTGTTAGCACTGATATTCACACGATAAATAGAACGGTGAGTAGTTCAATCATTCATCTTGTGGTTCTCCTGCCATCGGCCACCCATGGAACATACTTGTAACAGAAAACGAGCCTAAATAAAGAATATTCGTACTAGCTTACTCGTAAGGTGTTTGGAGGTTATAGTATTATTTATTCAATCGCTTAGTTCGTTTGCTCTCTGGGTCTGCTAATGAGCTGAGATCTTTTATTTGTCCAGACAAATACTAATTGCTCTCTATAAATCAGACGATGTAACAAAAACTGGTAATTGAATCAAGAACTAAAAAAATAAGCTCCATTTCAGTTACTTTATTCGTTATGGCGTAAGTTTTATTCATTGTCGTTAGCAAAACGGGTAAAATGGGCTCTGAGCTTCATAATTAAGGACTTTGATTGTACATACAGTGATTGACTCCAATGTTCGTTTTAAGCAGCGCGCGTTCGCAGCCACGCAGCATTTTAAAAGCCCTACACACTAGTCCTGAGTTGACGCGTACTCGATGAATTTTACAACCCAATTTATTGATATTGCTTAAAACATCTAAAAGATCCACACCATAGTGAAGTATGAATTTATATTACATAATACTTACATTTTTTTAATCCATTTCCGCTCCCCATATGGAGCTTTCATGGAGGTATCTGAACATTTTTTCTCTGTGAAATGCTTACTATTCATTCTTTCAAACTCTCATTAGTTCGATGAGAAAAGAGATAGAAAAGATAAAGTTAGGATATGACTAGTGGTTAGCTAGCTGCTACTGCAACGCCTCGGTAAACGACTGATTAGTCGGTTTATTCCGTTTATTTTTCTTCATTATAATCATGGTAAAACCAACAACACTTGTATATCTATGAATTGTATGACATATTGGTGTCGCGCATTTGTTGGCTTGGCCTGCAAACCATACAAAAAAATTGATAGAACATTTTCTGACTCCATTTAAAATTGGGTATGGTATTAAACTATTAACTATTATAACTAGTCTATAAAAATTATATCTTGATAATTCGTCTTTTGACATTTGTAATTTAAAATATTTACTGATAAATAAATGATGGCTTCTTACACTCTAATAACAACAGATGAATTCAAACTTTTTAAAAGTAACAATATTGAAAAGTTAAAAATGTGTCTGAAACTAGTATTCAAATTCCACATATAAATGGTAATATAATATTCAATACAAACCATAAGTCATAAATATTATGACTTAATGGATTCGGCGAGAGTTGTGTAGAAAATCAATTTTATATACAACTAGTATTGCTACCCGGCGTCGCTCGGACTTGTTATATCATTCGACATAACTATATCACAAAATCCAACATCCGAAATAGAGTTAAAATAAAATCACAAACTTTATTTAATGTGATGATAGCCCCGCTCTATTCTCGCCCATTAAAATGTCCAAATTCAAGGAAAAAATCTAATTTGCTGTCAAAGAAATGTCAAATAATACATTCACGTAAATAATAAACATTATTATATTAATAAAAGCCGGGAAAAATTTGGTAGAAGACTAATTTATTACATTTTGACTAAATGTCTTCGCCGATAAAAATTCAAACATATTTTCTTTCATATTCGTTTTTATGGCAACTTGCAACAACAATGCAAAAGGGAATTATAGACCCACATACATACATACGCCGTTTCGGTTTTATATATAAGATTCAATTCAATTTGATTACATTTTTGTTCTACTGAATGTGCTACAATAGTGTTCACGCATTGCGCGTTGGTCAGACTCAAAACGTTGAAAGTTTCCATTAAATTTTTTCAATAATTTGAACCGTAGCATTGTTAGATAATTGAGCATAGAAACATACTACATTATTTCAATACCTTTAGAAAATCAGTCCTATGATCGACTAGGTATGAATGAAAATCTGTTCTTTTATGTTGACCTTTTTTAATAAACCATACGAACTGAGGGCCTATTACTTTTGCAACCAAAGTATCGCCGCGTGTCTTATAATAGAGCCTCATTCAAAATATCTACAGAATAATTTGTCTTTTATATAAAATCAATTCAACAAGCTCTTCCGATTTCAAATTTATTTATTGCCATTTGCCAGTATTGGCCACCTTTTCAATAAAACCAACGCGTGTGGTTCGCTGCTGTGCCCATTAATAATTATTACATTGGCTGCACTGTTTAGTGGTCAAATTGCACCTAATTTCATTGCGTTCATTGTCTGCGGAAAGCATCTGACCATAGCCAACGAGGCGGAAGTAATAATTTAAAATTGGAAAATGGCCAACGTTGACATCTCAATAAGTGTGGTTTGACAGACAACACACTTCCGGCATTCAATTTGACAATAAGCCCACCAACAGTTTTGGTCAATGTTTTGACAGCCAGCAACTGCGAATTGTTTGAAATGGCTTTTACCCCGTAAACTTGCTTGTTTGAAGAATGTGGGTGATCTCTAATGTTAATAAAGATACCTACATATCGGTATACCTATAGCTGATATTTTTAAAAATTTAATTTATTTTAATTTTAAAGAAAAAGTGAAACGTAAAAATTTCAGAAGCATTAACATATTATTAAAAAAATACTAAAATTACGACATATAAGTACGTGGTTTATGATCGAAAATATTTCACATTTATTCATAAATTTCTAAATTATAAAAAAATGGCTTTCGTTATGATTTTTATATATTACATTATTTTTTGATGACACGTTTTTCACAAAGCGAACCTTTATAACTTGGCACAACATTTGTGCTACCGTACATTCCCAAATTTTTAGATAAATGCTGATCGATTCATGTTTATCTTTTATGAGTTTTGATATTTTTCAGTAGGTGCTGAAAACTATTCACAAAGTTTCAACTAGAAACCTTGCCGTACCATGGCAGTGCTGGTTATAATGGTAAATGGAATGCCACGGTTTCGTTTTATAATTTATCATTTTCAGTTTGTTGATAACTATTCACTGTGATAATACGCATGAAACTAAATCACGACGAGATTTGTTATAATTAGAATATTTGTTTGTCAAATAACGTTACGTTGGAAATATTAGTTTCGATTTTGAATAAAGAATTCACCTCAAATGATAGGACTTGAAAAAGTAAACATTTTTGTAAAAAAAATATGTCATGACTTAAAACGTCATAGACGTTCTTAAACTGTGTCGTTTCATTAATGTCGAGTTTTCAAAAAAGATTGAGAATTAATTATATACATTTATTAAACATAAAATTATTTCCACTGCGTCATTTCAGAAATATACTTATCTATACAAATTGTATTGCTTTGTTACTTTTTACAAAGTGTTTATCTTTTATGAAGTGGCCATGGACTGAAATGTATAAAAAATAATACATGTTATAATCACAACGATTCATTGTCTAGAAGAAAGATTAGATTTAATAATATAGGTATTTTTCTAATTAAACACTACGTATTTACAAAGAAGATAAAGCAAAAACAATGGAATAGCGATTTTTAATCCGCATAATATATTATATTGTCAATAACAATTCTTTTCTGATAATGAGTTAAAAATTAAAACCTCTATCACATTAATGCAATTGAAAAGCCAAAAGTGATTGATTATCATTCTAAACATTTTAGTTTCAAAGAGAGCACAGTTTTAAATAATTTTTTGTATGAATTTTAAAAACTTGAAAATGCTCGCAATGAATGAAACATGTCCTGCATTAATAATAAATAATAATTACAATTCAAAATACATATGTAGCTATAAATCAATGTACAAAACAAACATAGCTTGTCAGGAAAAGGTAAGAGAAAAGGGAAAATTGTGATGAAATGACAAAAATGAGACACGTTATAATTCTATTACTTTTTCCGACCAAAAGCGGTCCTAAGCATGCTTTTGAGTAAAAAAGCTTTGAACTGTATTTTTTATTGAAATATCTTTCCGCTTAACATTGCCATGTTACAGTATTCGAGTGACGTAAAAGTTTTGATTTTTAATTAAATATACACTTATTCGCGACTCTTATATTGAGAATGCTTGCTATGAGTATTGTTGTGAAAACATATAATATATGTATTTATCTATAAAAATATAACTGATATACGATATATTCATAGTCGCTTTGAAAGAAAATTGATTACTTAGTAATTGTAGTTCTCCTGAAACATTTTGTGGCCTCTCATATCCCTATGATACATGGCCCTCGGAACCACAGTACTGATCTAGATCATAAAAACTCTCTCAACAACAATATTTAAAATAAAATCACCCACGTTTAGTTATTTAATGTATACAATGGTAAAAAATTGAGCACGGATGAGTTTCAAGCCCTCAGTTAACAATAAAAGTTCATATATGTCTATTCATATATGTAGATGTTCTTTATGTTTGCAAGAAAATAATGGTTATAAAAGATCTGGATATCTTTTCGGCAAATCCACTTATTTATGTGAATCTTCTTCCACAAAATCGATGCGACATAAAATGCTCTTCATTCGTGGAAAAAATATAAAAAAGCTCACGGTGTTTATAGAATATGGCAAAGCGCGAATAAAAGGGCGGAAATATTAAAGACGTAACGGAATTTCCGAGCAATAAATTTCTGACCAATCAAAAAAGTCGACAGCGGGTATACACACTCGTGCTGTCACTGCGAGGCTATCACGTGGGCCGGATTATTATATCCTGGACAACGAAGGAAAATCTTAGATTTTGCACCCGGTAAAGCGCGATTGTAACTTCAACACACCTACTTTTACGGTTCAAAAGTTTGTTGGAAGATACGCACACAATACTTTGTATTTTTTTTTCAAATAAATCCGTATATCTGAGAAATGGAAAATTTTCATTTCAAAACGATAGATTAGTTTTGGTGCAATATAGTTTGACTGAATTTACAGATATACCTAAGAATGTATATAAATTTTCTTGTAATTTAATTTACCATAATCGAATATGATTTTTTCATCTTAAAACAGATGATCATCTTTCCTTCGGATCGGGAAGTTTATCTCCAACAATTAAAATAATGATTAACTTTGTACTGTATCGTCAAAAAAAATGTTATTTTCCACCTTGCATAGAAGTTCTGTATTAATTTATTTTATATCTAAAGCGTTTACTTAATCGCATAAATAATGGTATTCTGTTAACCCTAGACTAAATTTGAAAATATACCACTGGAACCAAACTTCTTTATCTAACTCTCATATCAGTCTAATAACCATCAGGTGTGGGCAGTCAATGTAATTTGAGCTTGACAATCTATCTGCCACCGTCGACTTGTTATCGGAGTTCTAATATGACTGCCAAATTCTCGACCCACTATCATCGTGAAAAAAAGCTTCTTTAAAATTGTCGATGGTCAATTATTTATGCATGTTTTTATAAAGATCAGGACCGGTTTCGCTTATCGCTATAATTATCAACTAAACACTTTACTTCATAAATTAAAATAAAAATGAATATGTGATAATACTAATCCGGGACTTACTTTCGTGTAACAGCCAACATACTCACGGTTCATTGTTGTATTGAGTTATAGAGGCAAAGTTGGCGATGATAAAAAACGTTCAACCCCCCGCCGTCCATTGAAATAGAGTTATCAAGCCGGGGGATGCCCCCACGACTTTTTTCGGACTTATTTGGCGGAAGTGGATCGGATATCCGGTTGCAATACCATTAGAGAGACGACTCCACAATACTTCGTCGAGTTGCCGACTCGATGATACCCACACAACTATCGACTTTTCTTTCAAATAACTTGTTTTTCTTCCCAACTTCGTTTTAGCAGCCAAGAAGGGATAAGTTTAGACTTCAATTACAAGTGATATACTTGTTTATAAGTTACTATAATTATGTACTATTAACGGATGTGCCAGTACAACAATTTATTTTGGTTACGTCTCCTCAAAATGTTATAATTTATACATAAATTAAGCCGTTTTTTCACGGTTTCTTCAATTTTTAACCCTATATTTCAACGTCTACCTTTTATCGACATAGAACATGGGCGCTATCTATTCTGAGAATAAAGACACAAACATCTAGAGGTTGTATTTTTACCATTTCTAACGTTACATCACCATCATCACATGATGAATTGGAATATGGGACTGGATTTTTGGTTTCCGGGCTGTCCGGTCTCTTGTCTATTACTTATGCAGGTAACTCAAATTTTTTGTGAGGTCAGTCAGGTAATAAGAGCCTAGAATACATGCAATTAATAATTAGTTCTTAATCACTTTTAAGGTGTTCACTGTCAATACTTGGTGGAAAGGCATTATTATAAAAATAATAATACATTTTTAGTACTTTTTCCGCATAAAATTTATGAGCCAACGAAATTGTTTCCAGTAAAGGAAAGTATTTTTTTTTTTTTTGCTCATTTGAAATAATTACCCGGATTTCCATCTAATTATGGTTGACAGACATGCAGATTTATTTTATTTAATGTACTAATTTTTGGGCTTTTACTTTGTTAATGATAAGTCATATTTAATTGATTTATTATGTATTAGTTTGCATTGCTAAGAGGTTTTCAACCTTTTATTTTTAGTCTATTTTTCTTGTTATTTGCTTCATTTATTAAGCCGTTTTTTAGTTTTTTCTACCAAATGTTTGTCATACTTTTTACTTAACTTTGTATAAATATCACTATTGTATTGTATTTCTTATCAGTTGAAAATGATCGCCATGAGCGAAACCGGTCCTGATCTAATACATTTTATGTGGAAAAAGTACTAAAAATGTATTTTTATTTTTAATTAGTTCTTAGTTATGATCTATTGCAACCGTAAATATACACGTTTTATTTAAATAAAATAGCAGTATGACAAGGAAAAACAATGGAAAAGATGTGTGTGATGTTCTCGATTCTCCCTACCCACAATTAAATTTAGTAATCTTGTTGTAGAGAGAGCGTTTATTCCGACCCCTACTATTTAACTGAAACAGTATGTAGAGTCGAGGAAGCTTTTGGTTTAAAGTAGTTGCTAAGACGGGTACAGGCGAAGTCTTTCGCTTACTCGTATGTATGCCAGCTCAGAAGTATTGTCGAAGTGAAAGATCTACAAAACTTTGTGTGGAGACACAAAAGAGAATGATTATCTAAATACGAATATTTTACACGACTTATTATTTTAGTCTTATTCTGTCATAATTAGCTGTCACAACTTTTTAAGCTTAACTGTGAATGCGTTATCTATAATAGTAATAATATGCTGCAAATCGCACGTAAACAAGGTTAACATATATGAATAATAGAGATTATATGAGAAAATATTTAGTTTCATGGCCATTTATAATTATTGTTGACAAGGAAATCTTTGATGATATAACATAATATTCAGATAGATGAAAGGTTTTCTCTTACGTGATTTACAAGGATCGATGTTTTTATTGTAATACACAGCAACAAGATAAAAACAAAACACAACACGCTACACGACAGGAAAAGTTTTTGTCGGAAAAGGCGTAAAATATTTATGTTTTTTCTTGAAAGAAATGGCCAGCGAATGTTCGATTTAGCGGAAAGTTGTGATAACCAGCAAATAGACTGCCGCCATTGTTGTGAATGGTTAGGTAGGGTGACTGACTTATTATTTACAAAATCGTGTTTCAACAAACAGAAAATGGGATATCAACATATTATTCATCATCATCGGCAAATCACTTATTTACTTCTTGAAGAAGATTCACTTACAATTTTAATATACTTACAATGCCGATACTATAACTAAAAATATTTTTAACCTCCTTAAACGCTTCGACCATATCTCGGTTCTCTGATTTATCAAATCATTCTAAGAAAAGTTTGCATATTCTACGATGATCTTTGCGTATTGTTTTTCTAACTTGTTTGTGAGACATATAACATATGTCTGCCAATATCCATTCATTATAAAATGGGCCATGTCGCTAAAGTTACTTTTTCAAATTTTAATTAGGCGTTGTCTGTGGTTTACCTGAAGTTCCTTGGTTTATACGGGTGCAGACATAAGGCCCGATTCAAAATTCGCCAAGTTGAAGTCACAACGAGAAATAAGCTGCCTTGGGTTTTCCTGTACACTTTCACACACAGCAGCAATGTTTTCACCAGGTATTGTATTTTGATGACGTACAAGTGTTGGCCGATTATTTACCAAACTGGTTGACTCAAATTTGGCCACTAAACAATGAATAATTTACTCAGCAGGACAAAGTAACATATTTTGAGCGTCCCTATTGAAATACCCTTTATAAGGAATACAATTGATTATCTTTAATTACTTTTTAGGTGTTAACTGTCAATTCTTACTGTAAATGTTTTTTTATTATGCATACTTGGCCTTAGAAAGAATTTGTTAATTATCAACAGTTTTTCCCTATTAAATTTAAGAGAACCGCTGGTTTTTATAACTTGTCCGCTCCTAATTTTAAACATATGGACTCTTAAAGTTTTAATGAACATAAATATAGATCGCAAAGACATGTATTAAACCAGGAACGATCATAATTATTATTTCCGTTGTAAATACGATGAGTTTTTTACAACTGATATGATGAAAAAAATAGTTTTTCGGAGGTTATTCCACACTTCTATTTTCAAGATTAGTTCGATTAAAAATCAATCTATTTTAATTCGAGGACTACATCCATTGACCACGAAATGTAATTGATGCGACAGTGTTATATTACTGTGTGACCACTCGGCAGTGGAGATCGTGTTTTTTTTATTACAGCAACACTAACAGAGGAGAGTACATCCTGAGATACCCTCCCAGTCTATAGAGTTCCTTATCTTTGTCATTCAGGTCGGCTGCACCGAAACTGACCCAAAGATGGCATTATATCACTTGATAAGGCAAGCCATAACACATGTCATATTTTGTGTTTCACAAAAATGTAACGCCGCTGCGAAGTCAAATACAACAACATGAATGCTTGTCGGAAATTAGTCTCCGAGATGAGTAAATATAGGGGTGGTTTTCGCTTGGGAAACGTAGGGTTGGTTGTGCTATTTCAGAGGGTCGTAACGGTAATGTGCCACGTCATAACTCCACTTATTGCCCTACATATTGGAATAGCATAATGTTCGGATGCGCGAGCTATGAAATATGTGCGCGGGTTGAATACCAAAGTATTAGTTTTATATAGTATATTATTTTGACTGATCGCTGATTTTTTTACTATAAAATTGAAAAATAAAATGAATCTATTATGAAAATAATCTTTTGATATTTATCACTTTTGAGGCGTTAGCTGTTTGTTCTTGGTGGAAATGCATTATATTTTTATTTATTTTTTGAAAATTTAATATAAGAAAATATTTGGCATTACACATCCTCGGGCCATGAATGTGAAGGGGTAAATTCCTTTTTCTAAGTCGATAGCGTTGTGAAAGGCGGCCATGAAACATTGGCTGCATATACACAACGGGTGGTGGTGGAGAAAACCAACTTGATGCCAATGCACCAAATATTTGTAATCGAGAAAGTCATAAGAGATAAACTTGATGATAAATAATAAATCAGTCGAGTCCAAGACCTCTTTTTCAATTGAAAAAATCTGACCATACCGGAAGTTGAACCTACCCACCTGCTCGCTAAGGAAAAGCTCTTGCCACTAGACCACAGGGACTGAATAACTAAAAAAAAGAAACGTGGTATAGTACTACTCCTTCATGTATTTTGAAAAAGTTTAATATTAATTTCACATTTTTTATATGATTGATCTCTTTATGTTATTATATTACTGAGAGAATTGTTATATTAGTACAAAATTGCAATGTTTTTTAGCACCCTGAAATTCTGCACCTTACATTATGCAATTATAAAAAATAAAAGCCAATCCAATTAATACGCTAAATGATTTTTATAATTATTGTCAAAGTGTGTCTTTTAATGAGGGAATGTTATCAAATTGATTCATTTTTCACTTCCGTATATTTTTTGATCCCCTGCAGGGCTCGGCATGACCTCCGAGGGTTGTGTGAAAAGTAGCGAGGTACAGGGGTGATTGCCGTGCGCCCGATACCCGACTCTCATTTACGAATGATGATTTATGGACAGTCATGTGATATGATTAGGTACCAAGCTAATATCATAACACAAGGAGTAGCCTTAGATAGAGCTGGATACACTTATCGCTTACCCCTCGGTCATTGCCTCTACGAAAGCCATGCTAATCGAATATCATTTTATCTTTCAATAAATGTAAGAATAGAAAAACTGTATGTTAATAAATTACCATTGTAAGCTGTTAGCAATAGACCGATAGGCAGCAGAATATTAAAATAAAATCTTGCAGTATCTACATACTACCTATCAGCCAGTTCAGGTGACGAAAATTCGTTATTAGTTGAATATCAACCCGCTAAGATGAATATCAAATTAATAAGAATTTTTCAATTGTTAATTTCAAACACTTTCAACGAGTAAAGAAATAACTAAATTGTGGTAATTTCTCGGGCGAGTGAGACAAATTGTTTTGACGTGTTAAGTTATTTATATTATTTTTCAATGTATTCATTCATGTCATCGATTATTATTTTTCAAGCTTATATTTTTCTAAGTGAGTTAGTTTACTGCTTTTTTCGTTGTTAGTGTCGATCATAGGACGTGCTTTTGATGTATGTTCTTATTATAATTTTTCAAAACCGGGATATTTCGATATAAATAGAATCAACTCAATTTTACAACCAATCTTCCTATAAATATGAAGGATGGAAAAATTAGGCTCATAAATGAATAATTTGTTCTCAGTTGCCCCCCTCTACGCCTAATTTTCCAAGATTGGTTATTTGGTGATAAAAATTGCAGATATCCACTTATTGAATTCAAAATCATTGGAAGATTTTCATATTGTTTAATATTCCGTTTTGTGATCAATTTACCACCCACCCACCACCACAACACTATACTTTTTTATTGTATTCCAGTGAGAAACCACACTGTTTGTGTTAAGCAGTATTTTTTTTATATATATATTTGACACTACAGCTTATGTAAATGCGCACACATATTTTAGGAATTACAAGATAAACTTTATGAGAGCTTTAAAATTCATTCGTGATTATCTGACCTCTAAATGAAATTGAAAAATCTTAGCCCAATTGATCGGCAGGGCAGCGCTTTCACCACATTTCCACGATGTTTGAAATGTCCGAGGAAATAGCTATAAACTTTCAATATAAAAAATGCTGACTTGAAGGTTAAAGTTCTTTCCCAGGATATTTACTAAGCAGGAAGACTTTGGCATATATTATATCACTGAACCACGGCAATTTACTTCCCATAAAAAATAATTATTATATGCGATGATGATGATAATGATGATCTTGAATTAAAGCATCAGGCATTACATACTTGTGTCGATTCTGAGAAGAAATTTTCACTTATAAAATTGATCAAAGGGCCTGTCTTTGTGCCCCGCGTTAATCTGTTTAAGCAAACATTAGTAAAACGTTTTCTTTGTGTGTTAGCCTCCCACAAAAGGCGTGTGCAGAGAACACCCCATCGACCGACGGTGGCTTAACAAATCCGAAACCTTTTGTGACGCACGGTATAATAGGCTTCTTCTTGGCCATCTCTCACAACTCAGAGATTGTTGCAAATAATAAATATATGCTCCCAGTGCACAAAGAAAGAATAAAGATAACAGCGGTGGAGTATTTGGGCACTCAAATCATAAAAATACTAAAATCGAAAATAAGTTCAGTTTTATTTTTTAAATTAAAGTAACTGATAATTTTTCGCTCCATCATTGGAGTGAGTGCAAAAACACATTAATTGAATGACAATTTACTAAAATGTGAGATTGTAGAATGGAGTCTTAATCATTTGTTTTATATTTTTTTTGTATATCCATAACATTCTAAAACTTCTTTTCCACAAGTTATGTCACTCACTACCCATTTTCCACCTTTCGACATCATTCAATTCAATAGCGACAAAGCTGATGGAAAAATTGAAAATTCAAACGATTCAGTTTTTTTATTGAAATAACATCATGTACCTTCACTCTAAATCTTTAATTCTACATTTTTATTGTGACCTCATTAAAAATCGTCACTGAAATAAATCCTAGTACTATTTTTAAATACAGATATATCAAAATTTGTTCATGAAAAACTGTGACTACTCTAATTTACTCACATTTCACTATGATTTGTTTTTTTACACTGTTCTGATGATAGTACTGACACCGCCTTATGTGGTAGGTCATCAGAACTCTCTCGAACGATCTATTGTTCACCTCAGTCAATGAGTCAGTCGATATCAGAAAATAAATTCATTCTTATAATAATCTATATTGCAATCTATAGCGGTGCAATGTAGAGTTATTTCAATTTCTCTTATCTCTTGACGCCCGACAAGTAAAAAGTTAGCGGGCGCATGTGTTAACGATTTTTGAAACGGCCATTGTTTTTCTTTCTAAAGTAACCGTTTGTTTTCATACAGCAGTGAGAGATTTGCACTGCATTTAGTCGCGTCAAACATCTTTTCACTATGATTTGTGTTTTTAACGTCTGTTAAACAATTAAATAATGGATGCTAACCGCAACCACATAACGCTTTGAGGTCGTCTTTTCTTTATAAGAGTGCCATGTTTCTCCTACTCCGTCCCCAAAATCCCTCTCCTGAGTGTCGGATAGGAGGCTCCTTCTCGATTTACGAGGGAGCCGGAATTAAGGTAGTCTCAGTACATATCGTAAATCGTTGTATTTTTCAAACGTTCAAAATATTTCTTAATATTTTTCAAATACCAAATTAATATTTTGTTTTACTTATCAAAAGTAATATTGATATTTTTCTACACCATTGTGGTTGCGAAGAAAATCCTTTGTGTGTAGTCAGCGCGTCAAATGAAGTAGAAGTATCTAACATACACACACACATGAACAAACAGTGGCTTCTTGGCCATCCGCGAAAGCTTTGTAAGGACGAATCTCTATCAAATGAATAATGGAAGGACATTTTTTATTCGCTCTTCTGAAAAAAAACGTCACGATTTAATACGCATCTCAAAGGGTGGATATGTGTGTGTAACACCGCGTTTTATTCCGAACGACTTTCACTAAAGCTTATACTCATGCGATAAATTAATATTCCACGATTTTTGACAAACTAATCCACCGAGTGGTTAGAGCTTCTTTGACTTTCATGCTGCTCGGCGACTCTGTCCAACTTAAGAGTCAACTCACTTAATTTAATTTTCGCTTACTTATCTCGTTTACAAGTTTTCAATTAATTTTCTATTTATTATCTTTTTGAACTGATATTTACGATAATTCTTCTCTCGAGATATCTAGTTTTCCTATAGCATGAACAAAGTGGAAGCTTATTGTATGTACCAACATCAAAAAAATGTATTCACGAAATACTTTTTAAAATACCGATCGACCCGATGATATTATAATGGATATTTTTTTCAACTAATCGTTCAATTTACACAACAATTTATAAACAACATTGTACTAGGAGCTTATTCACAACACCTATTGATTTCCAATATTGCCTATAAATACAATGCGTATTCATCCAAAAACACTTTTTGAAAGAATGTGTAATGTATTGTACAAAATCCAAAATACACGAAAACATTTATGTAATTCACCCATTCATCTCTAAAATGTTCGCGCTGTGAGAACAGTCTGAAAAAAAACACAATTGACCCGTTTTTGTGCAATTTTAGTTTTGTGTCATTTTAAGCCGACATTTTCAGTGATTAGAATCACAATACTATATAATCATGGTTTAACTGCCGTTCGGTTAACATTTCATTTAAAGCGAATATGTGTTATTAACACTTTGTAAGTTTATTTGTGATGGTATTTTTGCTTTTGCTCATACATTATAATCAAAATAAAATTCTCAATTATCGTGGACTTGGTGGAAGAACAAACTGTTTTTTTTAACCAGACGTGTGTTAACTCTTCATCGAAAAGGTTAATTATACCTCCAAAATAAATAACAGTGGCGAAGATGGCGGCGGTTGACAATTCCAAGTCACAAATTGATACGTCAGGCATACATAAGCTGTGCAACATCAATTAGTTTAGCATCAAAAGGTGAAAATGAAACTTTTATTTGTTTAATTATTATACTTATCCCAAAATCATATCGCTGTGCAGAATATGTAGTCGAATAGTCAACGGCATGATCTTCGATTGCGGTGGGTACGGGCTTAAATTACAGGACGGACACTTTTTAAATCGATTTATGGACTGTAATTCAAAAGACAATAATAAGACCTGCTCGATATTAAAAATAAAACTAAGTGAGACCAATTATTTAGCCTATGTCCTTGTTCCTAGTTCAATGATTATATTTTTACTCTCTTCGAAAAAAGAAAGGTTTAAACAGAGAGTGGCTAAACAAAGAGTAATTTTCGTTTAAAGATTTCTATTGAGATGCTTTAAGTAGAAGTTCATACATCTCATATGGGAAGTAAGAAAACGAGAGTTTACAGGGGCTTCAAAATGAATCTTTAATAAAGGACTAATGTGTGATCCCACCAAATGCTTCATATTGATACCGCCTTATATGGAATGCGATCAGAACTCTCTCGAACGATCACCTCAGTCTATGAATTTAAGTTGATATCAGGAAGTAAATTCATTCTAATAATACTCTATATTGAAATCTATAGCGATTAAATATAGAGTAATTTTTAATTTTGTAAAATAGACATTTAGGCGCAGCGTCTACGAATCGGAGCAGGAATTACATCTCGCTCTAAATGTATCTGACTCTTTCACGCCCTGAGTGCGTGAGATACGTGGTATTTCACGCAGACTCCGCTGGACCGAAAAAATGGTACGGCGAGCGCATCTCTACCGGTTATTTTACTCCGTTCAGATGACGACCAGTGGGACATCATCCGCTAAAAACGGATGATAAGGAGCATATAAGAACCGCTTTTATTTCAATTAAGGAGTCAGAGATTAGAAAGCTTTGAGCACTAGCCAGATAAATCTTACTAAGTGGTTGAGGAAACTCCCAAAGTCCTGAGAGTAGCCTTCAAGCTCCTAATCATCTCCCTAAAAATTCTTAAAAATCTAATTCCTGATATCGCCTTCGTAATCGCGATAGGGTAATCAGGGATATTGCCAATTTTAAGTAAATTCAGTGTCTTATAAATTTGTCGTGTTAAAATCGGTGTGTGTAATTCTTTTATAATCTTAAATCTGCGTATAACTTTGACTTTGAACTAAATAAATTGTGTGAGTGCTAATCGCACTTGTTTACCGTTTTAGATCGTATTTAATTAAGAACATCCTATTTCTCATACTCCGATTCCTAAATTCCTCATCCCTAGTGTCGGATCGGAGGTTCCCTCATTTAACGAGAGAGCCGAGATCGAGGTCGTCTCAATATAAATATGTATGTAAATATATCTGGAAAAACTTAACACTGTAAGGTGCATCAATCGCTTATTATAAATAACCATTGAATTGCGTATAAAAAAGTCTTTCAGTAAACAATTGCCCGTCGCCTATCGATTGTAATATTGGATCATATGTCAGACAGATGTCCCTGGTTGGCGCTTACCGGAAGCTCCCGGGTAGACATTGAGTGACGCGTGCTCTCACATCCGGTGGCACTTTCCGGTACCACTTTCCGGGGAAACTCGCCCTCTTTGTGCGATCGGCGAAATACTGAGACTCGTTTGCCGCCCGATGGGACACCGTAATGGATTAGAACAATCGGGCCCTCGTTGAGTCGATACTTTTATGATATATGTAAAAGCTAATAAATTAAATATTACAAAAAGGTTTTGCGGATGTGAGATTTTCATTTTTCTTTTAAGCTCATCGACATTTTTTAATTTCAATCAATTTAATTTGTACAAAGCATCGTGATTGTTATATCGATTAGAGAATAAACTGTTTACGGGCAAGTTAACACGAAATCAAATCTCCCTGCCCAATTTTTTGCGTTTCTCAATCGCAAGAGACATAAGGTATCTTGCAACAATTATGACTATAAGCATTGGCTGCCATATTTTGTGGCAGTTTTTCCGTTTATTCATTAAAAAAACGCCCATAAGAAAATGCTCGCAATAATAATAAACTCGTAAGAAAATGAAATTTCAACATTAATAAATAAAAAGCGAGCATGTGCTTCTAATATCAACGAAAAAAATTTCCATCGCAAGTGCGAATATTAAAAGTTTTTCTTTTCATATATTTTCATGAGTCCGCCATTCTGCGAAATTCCCTCGCATTATCGCGTCAGGATTTTCGCCGCCGTAAACCTTTTTCATACTTTTCGCACTTTCCGACTCCACTTACTTACCTACCTGCCAACATTTTCAGATATTACGAACCATCTTGCTTTTTAAATATTATTTTAACCTGAAGAAAAACAGAGGTATTAGTGTAATCAATTTACATACATTAAAGGATAAAAAATAAGTAAGGTTTTCATAGCATAATTTACAAAATAAAAATGAATAATAAGAAAAGTGATTGAAGCTTTTATTTATGTTGTAATGGCATTACATTTATTATTTTGAAAAAAACTTTCGTTACCACATTGTCACATAATTATAAGAGGGAAGTTGAGCAACTTGCTTGTAACGAAGTTATCGTTAAAACACTGTGTTAAGAGCTCGCAGGTTTCTCATCTCTAGGAGCAGGATGGTTAAAAAGTGAGGTTAAAACAGATTTAAAAACGACCTCTAAAACCCGTGGATATTATCCCGCAATATATTAAAAACTAAAATACCGTCCTATTTAAAATATGGGTAAAATTGATAAAAAAAAACCCACAGTGATTTTTTTAATCTTCGATCGTTTGGTTCATACAATATTCTTTTTTAAATGGTTCATTGTCAATAAATGGTGAAAAAGCATCATAATATAAAATAATAAAACATTTTTTAGACCTATTCCACGAATAATTTATTAAGATATGGGCCAGTTTTGCTCGTTGCGAGAATTTTAAACTGATCAAATGGCTCGAATTGCAAATGCAGTCAGAAACAAGTAATATCAATCATTCAATTCAAGATCGTATAATATTTTCTTAGATACGATAATTGTACTTAGCACGGCACTATAGTAATATTTAGGATTTCTTGTATAGTTTAATGACAGTCAATATTCAGTTGACCAAGATTTCTCCATCCCTGATAACGTTCGTTATATTGTATAATGTGGAAGGGAATAAGGCATAAACCTCTCCATTGCAAACAATAGCAAAGTGAGGGTTGTGTAACAATATTAATATCAGCTTTCTTCCGACGCCATATTGCTTTTAATAAACAGTCTTATGAAAAATAGGGAAAGGGAAAATCGTTTGGTAAAGTGCCATTGTACGGTCGGTCAAAACGAAAATATTTTTTAAGTTTGCTTACTATAATATATTTTCTTTTGGCTATATTTATGTAATGAACTTTTCTGCGTAAAATTTTAATAATAATCCTAATATGACTAATTTCACAATTTTATGTTTCTTTAAGGATCTTTTTCTCTCAGAAAATTATCATTTTTTTAAATCCATGTCCACTCCCAATGTGAAGTATATAAACTCCTAATTGAGGTATTTAGAGATGTTTTATCTACGAGAACTGGTTGTTAGCTAGTCACTATTTAGTTTTGATAAGGGTATGGATACAAGTATACGGGTTAGGAAAGGACTAGTGGATAGGTAATAGAAAATGAGTAAGAAATTATTCAATGAGTCCGTTTTGACGATGACGTGATGTCACAATAGTTATCGACGTACGTTACACACCGTATATTTTTTTTTATCTTAGTTCAATCATTAAAACTAAAACACTGTTTATATACATACATAAGCGAACATAATTATGTTTTATCCTTTTTATGTTTGGAAAATCTCTTAGACTTTACCTACCATGAGAAGCCGCGGGAGGGCAGTGTTTGTACAACTCATAATGGAAAGCGTGTAAGCCGTGCTTATGAAAAGTGTACATTTAATTAAGACCAACTTTTAATTATGTAGTAATAATTAGTGCTTAAATATTTCGTCGAAGACTGCAGCGAAAACGTTTATCCTTTTCGCACTCTGTCCAATGAAAATCAATCATGTATTTCAAAGATGTGAAAAGGACGATACTTTTTAATTGATTTTACGATGAACATAATTATTGACTGATCTGCATCAAATTTTTGTCAAATTCTGGAGCATTTTGAATATTTCCAAATCCTACAATATGTAACTAACTAATTATAATATTCATTTTGTTTTTAAAAAAGTGAAAATTCATTAACTGCTAAACGCATTTGTAAAATATCTTTTAAGATGTATGATACAAATACGTTTCCGGTCTAAAGTACTAAAGAGTTAATCGGAATCAAATAATCATTTTTATTTTTCAATACAATCACCGTGTATTAAATATTTATTTTAGTTTCTGTGTTCTTAAATTTACAAAAGTAAACCCAATCATATGGACATTTTCAATGATGACAAATATTTAAAATCATAACATCAAATTAAAAACATTTCATATGCCAGCTTTTAATGCAATAAACCAAAATATTTTTCGCTTTAACTAATTCAATTAACTGCTAAATCCACTCCAGGTAACACGTGATTTCTTATCGCTATATGATTATTCAGCATTTTATTGGTAATCTAAGATATATTATACGAAGCTTATCAGTTCTAGTATTATATATTATAGAATTTATTAGAATAGATATACCAGTATATAAATATCTTTTTTCCATTAAAAGATAAATCGATGTTGTCCATATATTTTTAAATATCTTATTCCGTCGAAATACAACCTTCAGCTTTGAATTATTCATTTTTAAGAAGAGACATTTGATGGTTTTCGAAAATTTTGTCAAAAAAAAACTTTTAAGGTGTTCACTGCCAATACTTGGTGGAAAGGCATTATAATAATAATAATACATTTTTAGTACTTTTTTCACAGACAATTTATTTGATCAGGACTGGTTTCGCTCATGGCGAGCATTGTCGACTGAGTTGTCAACTGATTAGTTGACAATGCTCGCCATGAACGAAACTGGTCCTGATCAAAAAAAAATTGTGTGGAAAAAGTACTAAAAATGTAATATTATTATTAAAAAAATTTTCTTTGTTAAATACTAAAACTGAGATATCCTATTACCTATTTCATAGTATTTATTATATCTCTGTCGGTCAAAAATCATTTATACATATTTTATTTTTTCCCTTGGTTACTCCACCTCATTACCCCAACCTTTTTTATCTGGACTAATTTTCTTTCTTAAAACTTGTTAGAGCTCAATCAGAGCCTTAGGAAAATATTGCACAGTATTCCATCAAAAGTATTATTTACATATTTGAGTTTCCATAGGAAAATATACCCTTACACAAATTTTCATAATAAAATATCGACCGACAATTTCTAAACATTCATAATAATACAATAATTCCAATATAAATTAGCAACTAAGAAAGAAAATTTTGGTAGCTTTGAAGCATCTAGTGATAGGTAGGGTTTTTTTTGGCTGACTGTAAATTGATACGAAAACGTTTTGTTACATTAGTCTTATCGTAATGTAAAAATGATAACAAATAGAGTCAGGTAGAAACTTACTACACAAATATTGCTCAAGAGAGGACATCAAACTGTCCAATCAATAATTTAATACGAATAATAAGCTTGGATGTTAAATCAATATTTTAATCCAAATAAGGATTTTTCGTCTCAAGTTTACAAGACATACGATTTCAAAGATTTTTTCAAATTTAGTTATCCTTCGTAGTGGCAATATATTTTCATACTCTAAACCAGAAACTAATTAATATATAAACTTTCTGTTTGATTATCATTGAATTAATCCAGTAAACTATTTAAAATATAAAATTCTTGAGATTTATTGAATTGCATTAATCTATACAAAACTTGACTGACGATTCTTGGTGAGAAAGCATTTTATGTGGTTCGAAAAATTACGATTCCAGCATTTACTAGGACTTCTACTAGGGGTTATCACTAAAGAAGTTGTTCTACGAATACTGCTTATTACTCAGTCACCGATCCACTTTTTTTCAAAACGAACTGGAAAAGAAGGAAACGGAAGACTTGACTTGTGGCTAGTTATCATTCTCACTACGTCCCGTTTTAAGGATTGGACAAGTGAGAAGAACTTTAAAATCACAAATCCATTTCAAAAACTGTTCATACTAGGACTCAATCAATTTTTTTATATTGATTAGTGTCGAGTTCATTCATCGCTCATGATAATTGATCAGTTGGAAATGCTTGTGAAGAGAAAAACCATAATTTCCGGGAAAAATCATTTATGTTTAGTATACGACTAATTTGTACTGTTTTTCAGGTGATTGTTAATGGCACATATGTAGTTATAATATATTACAAAAATCAACTTCCTCATTACTAACTAAAAAGCAATAAATGTATTTTTCTTCACAAAATGACTAAAGGCAATTTTTTCAATTTTAGTTGAATGAGCTGTGTTTGCAAATAATACACTCTAATTGTGTTAAAAAAATAATTACTAAATAGACAATTTTACAACGTTAATATTTCAGCATTTTAGAAACACATGCGAGTATCAGTTGTGTTCCAGATATTATTTATTATAGATAAAGTAAAAATATGGTGTAAGTAGGTACACTCGGTATCAACACACTATGGTTTATATATTATATTCTTTTTCGATTTTTGATAGATATGCGTTCGATAGATAACGGGGTGATAACGATAAAAACGTCCCTATAAGCTACCGCATCATAAATTATTGACGTGATATAATATAATTATTTCAATATCGAATACTCGATCGGTGAATATGCAGAGAATAAAAAAATATATGGCGAGGCAGTTTGCCATTCACATTTTAATAATAAAATATCAATTAAAAACTATCGTTCGCATCACAAAGATTTAATGTGATTCGAGTTAATACCTACCATTTCTTTCTTCACTTGAACTAGTTTAATTTATAATTATTATTGATAACGATTTAATAACCATAAATCGAAAATTGAATTTGAAATAGATTCATATTTCATAACGAACCTAGAACGATTAACGTTTCAAAAATCTAAAATCTATTTGGGATTTTATTGATTGAGTTGGAATTAATTGGTAGAACTCCACTATAATACGGTGAGAAAAATAACAATGTATTTAAATTCTACAGAAATTATTTTATATATATTTTGTGATAGCTATTTTGGCTTACGCCCTCGTCAGAACTATACAAGTAGTTCTGACGAGGGCGTAAGAATTCAACAAATATTTAAATAATTTCTGTAGAATTAAAATACACTGTTGTATTTCTCACTGCTTTCATCTATTTGGGAGTTTTGTTTTGACGTGCTTATCTTATATATAAAACCGAAACGGCGTATGTATGTCTGTGGGTCTGTAATTCCCTTTTGCATTGTTGGTCATTAAGTTTACATAAAAACGAATATGAAAGAAAATATGTTTGAATTTTTATCGGCGAAGACATTTAGTCAAAATGTAATAAATTAGTCTTCTACTGAACTTTTCCCGGCTTTTATTATTAATAATAATGTTTATTATTTAGGTGAAGGTATTATTTGACATTTCTTTGACAGCAAATTAGATTTTTTCCTTGAATTTGGACATTTTAATGGGCGAGAATGGGGCTGTCATCAAATTAAATAAAGTTTGTGATTTTATTTTAACTCTATTTTGGATGTTAGATTTTGTGATATAATTATGTCGAATGATATAACATTAAATAATTATTTGTGGCTTAGTCCGAGCGACGCCGGGTAGCAATACTAGTATTATATAATAATCAAATATGAGTGGCTTTCACATTGTTTTCCTCACAAAGGGTTCAGTACTATTTATAAAATGTAACTGTTTGTTATGTCCGTTCTGAATCTAGGAGCATTTGGACGGCTAATGAAGAACTTCAACAGAAGTGTCTTACAAAAATGTTTCTAAAAACTGACATAAAACTTCTTCTTAGAAAGGACTTAGAAATGACAAGTACAACGGTGGAAACATCAGAATGCAATACAGTGACTAATTGCCGATCCCCTTTCAAGTTTGATTGCAATAAGCTGTTTTAAAATAAATTGCAATGTTTACTCATTTTATTTAAAAGATACAGCAATAAGCTGTATCACACTAGAAAGAAAACAATGTCTTTGGCAAAACTGTCTATTTTTATTTTTTACAACTGCTCACTTATGGACAAATACGACTGAACATTGGATTGGGTAGGTGAGTGGAAGGAAACATCAAATAAGCACAGGGCTTTAATTTTTTAAAAAAAAGGTGCCGGTACTCATTTCATGTCAAGCTTTTTACTAAATAAAATTATATTCAAATATTTAGGTAAAATTTTGATTTTAAAATCTGTGAAAAAAGGTGCCGGACACTTAGCTGCGCGTTAGAATGGTAACAACTTGCAACAAAGTTTTACGAATGGTTGCCTTTATCCTTCGTACCACTGTGGTCTTTTCAGGATAATAATATACAATACTCCAAGTCCAAATCCAACGTGAGAGTGAGTCGATTGTTTAGGCCTCGAGAGATACGAGTGTTACGACATACATATGCATTTAGAGAACGTTCAGAAGAAAATTATGAGACTCATACGCATGGCTTGTTCCAATAAACTTTCTCTTGGGCGTGCCAATCCTCAATAGTTCCTGTGCTCAAAGATAAGTTTACATGAACAATTTTTTTTTTCGGCTTATACGATGCCAAAATGAAAATTCCACCATTCTTGAGAATGTCAAACATAATGACTTTTAATATTTTCGATGGTTTCGGCGGTAACTTTGTGGAAGTTCATTTTAAAATAAAATTAAAAATAATTTTGATTATTCCACGTATTGTGTAACTAACTGTGACACGTGTTTCGCCTCTTTCAGAGGCATCTTCAGACTTACTATCGCAAAGTTTGCTTGAGTAATAGGCGAAACACGTGTCACAGTTAGTTACACAATACGTAGAATAATCAAATTTATTTTAAATTTTATATTATAATGAGTTTTATTTGTTCTTCGAATGTGTACAATCAGCCTACCAAAAGGATACTTGGTTGCGGATCGTGTTATTCGAAGCATTGAATCAACTTCATGATTAGCTAGCTGCCTCATGTTTTCATTGTATCTCATCGGTGTGGTAAAATGAAAGTAAAAGACAGCAATGACACGAAAATCTGTTTATTTATCTATTTTTGATTCACAACAGTTTTTCTATTACGTTTTAATTCACTCGAGAAATAAATACCTTTAGTTCGTAATATTATAATCTGTAACAATTTCTATTTTTCATACAATCCCTTAACATAATATACTCTATACATCCTTATATTTATTTTATGACACAGTGGTTAGTTTCATTTTTTATACAATACAATTAAATCTATTTTTAAAGAATATTTTAACACATTTATCTAAATACGCAACTATTCTAAAATTGATTGTTTCAATTTATTCTTAGATATTTATTTAATTATAATAGGAATGCATTTGGTGGGGCTTGTTGTTTTGTTAATTTACAATAAAATAAAATTATTTTATAATATTTGAGAGAAAAATTATGTGCTATATAAATGATATTCTTGAATCAAATATTTGATTTTCAATATGAGATAAGAGAACTTTTACCTATTGCAATCTGTTGAACTTAATAATGTAAAACTCACTGCATAAATTCAATTAAATATACATTTCTTAAAATATGTATTGTTTTTTTAGTGTCCAAGTATTCATTGAAAAAATATTGAATATAAAAAATGTTATATGTCTGTTCATCTATTCATAAGTATAACAATAATGATGCATAAGAATATCTAAATGTATTTTATATCCTCAGTACCACACGTGCAAAAATTAAGCAGAAAAATGTGCAACTGTGTTCCAAGAAGATTGTAATGTCTTCAGAGTATGCACAAAACTTCATGTAACAGAATTTTTTTCCAATGTATCTAAATTAAAATGAATATTAATTTGTATAGTAAAGCTCTATATGAAATATTAACCAATTAAAAATGCCGCGGTCAGAGATACTGGTACTGATTAATATAAAGGTATGTGAATTTATTATGGAATTATTACAAAAAATGTGCTTTATTTATTAAATATAAAATGTTTATTTTAAAGCTGACGGTAAATGGATATTCGGTTTTTATGTAATATTCGATTTTTTTTTTGAGAAATAATTCTTATTTTTAAACCATTGCTTGGCACACCCAAAAATTTATGAAATATATATAATTATTAATATTCCATTTAGAAATAATACGATAAATGAATGGAATGTCCTATTTTTATTTACAATTTTACACATTTAAGAACTTCATAACAAAACATTCTTATAATAACTATACAATAATAAATGATTCAAACGATTTGTATTTACAATATTTTTTTATATAATAAATGTGTGACTTAGTTTAGCAACATAATGATATTTATTAACATAAAATGCAAATATTCTATAATATTAATGTAAATATTACTAAGTTTTTATCAATATTCGATAAAATTATGTTATACGTGGAATCAAATGATAAGACAGAGTTATCGGTGTAACTTTTAAACGATTTGAAACGAAATGTCTTTTTATACGAAAAAATATTGATTGACCAATCGCGAAATGGTAGCTCTGTGAAGTTACGAAAACATAATTTTAATTCGAGAAAAGAGTAAACTCTCTATGAAATCAATGGCTGCTAGTATTTAAAATGTTAATATTTAGAGTTTTAATTTTACTTCATTTATTGCGATTCGCACAAGGATATTTAGTTTATGGTGTCATATATTATTAACACACTAAGAGAAACTATTTTCGAACTATATTTGAAATAATTCGTATTGTACGTTTGTTTAACGATATTTGCGTTTACTGTTGAATTAGTTTAATTTTTTTTTAATCGATCGGTAAAACTTTACTATCAACATAAAAATATTCTGAAAAGTATTTTTTTAAATGTAAACCTCAAATATTTTCTTATGTTGGTATATAGAAAAAAATTTTTAGTCAACTTAAAATTTGTAAAATTAACTGATTTTATTTGACGTAAACTTGTCGAGAGAGTGCTAGAAGATTGATAAAATAGAAATTTGTACATTTTATATCAATATTAATAAATGAACATATTATGTTTTGCTAATGCGGATCCGTAAATAGTCCACGGCTTATATAGAGTCGACTTTTTGACATCCGACGGGCGCGTAACGCTGTCATCAGAATCGAACCATTCTTACGATATTATTATTTAATATAAATTTATCTATCAATACTAAAACTATTCACCACCAACACCTCGGTTGCGGAACCATGTGACCCGGTTGGCAAGGAGGCATCAGCAAAGGTGGAAGCTCTCCGGAACTTCTCGCTCCGGCACACGGTCTACCGTCTCTGACCAACACTGGAACGGCGACTCTTCGCGGAGACGCCATGGAGCTCTGTTCTTGCATGCCTTTTTCTTGATGCGCCCGCTTCGTCTTGTAGCGGTGGTTCTGGAACCAGATCTTGACTTGTGTGGGAGTAAGCCTTATTAAACTGGCTAAATGTTCTCTTTCTGGCGCTGAAAGGTATCTCTGTTGGCGGAATCTTCTTTCTAACTCATACGTCTGCGCTTTGGAGAATAATACACGTCTTTTGCGCTTTTTGTGTGCTTGTAGTTGGCCGGGGATATTACCGTCGTCTTCGTCGTCTTCCTGGTCATCGTCTTGAGGCTCTTCTGATTTTCTGAGGTTACCAAATGAGGCTGTAGGAGTGTCTGATGCTGCGGGTGAGGTGCTATCTGGACTAGCTTGTTGTCCCATCAAGCCTATAATAAAAGAACGCAATCTGTTAAAAAATTGTTCAACTGTTTCAATGTGACAGTTCTATAACACATATTTAAATAAAATATCTTCAGTACACGTTCAATAAGAACAAAGAAAAACAAATCAAATTACAGAAAGGTTTCATAAGTATACAGAATATAATAATCAAGATTATATAATCCCATCCGAATATCCTTTATCTCAATAGTCACTTATTTCATCAATCATAATTGCTGAAGATAATTAATGAATTTGTTATATAGCAAGTCACGGAAGCCTTTCAGAATGATATATTATCAATTTGACTGAAACCGATCTCATAAATCAAAAATCAGAATGGTTAAAACTTTAGTAAGTTTTTTTTTCAAATTTTCTAATAAGTACGTTTGCCTTTAATATTTATTCAATGCTTTGTGTTATTTATTTGAAAAGAGGAACATGTCTTGATAGTTTTTTCGTCATGATGCTTTTATTTCTAATAATTTAGGTGCTTGCCTCCTGTCGGTCAAAAAAGATAGAGGAATAGCTTTAATATATACAGTAAAGCAATAGGTTATAAAACACGTTCTGCTGAAATAGTTCTTAATATAATTATTCCTATTTGAAATGTCCCATATTTGACTTGAACTGTGAGTAATTTTGTGGGTTACTAGTAGAGTGTCACGTTATAATCGACGTATTTTAGATATTAGAACGGTTTCGATTTTTTTAAATCCAAATACAGAGAATTTCAGATATAAACCTCACACAATAAAAACTGCGCCAGTGTCGTTTGAGGTGATGCGCTACCCTAATTGGCGGGAAATGGCTAGAAAAAAATGGCGTGACTGATCGACCATTGTGGTGTTGCCATTGTTGAAAATGAAAGCGAAATAAGGCGGGTCGGGTGTGAATCATTTTTTTCCTATGTCAACTTTTCCGCAGCTGCTGTTTTTGATGTATTACGACCGTCATAAAATAATTCAACTCAAACTTATATGGTTCAATACAATCTTCCATTAAAATACATTATTACGTGTTATTAAGACAACTTTCATCAACTATTTGACTGAACAAGCTTTACAAATTTAATACTCCGTTTTAACTAAGAAATCGTTTTCTATCCGTTAATCAATAAAATTGATTGTTTCATACAATGCTTAGACTGTCAGTCATTAGCAATGTATAGGATTTGTAAAACACTGGTATTGAAATATTCGTTTAATTAACCGAGTGATCCGTAATTCTAATCTCAAAATGGATACAATCTTACATGAAACTTTCAATTAATGTATGGATTCAGACAGTTGCGGCTGGTGACAGAGTATTAGGGAGTACAAAAAATATTCAACTATTTTTGCAAAAAGTTCTTTCCTATTCATTGGATGTTAAAACACTTCTATAACATGGTCTTTCAATTCAGATGTTCGCAATACCAACGGAATGCCAGTCTTACGAATTTTCGGCTGTCCGTAGTACGGAAAAATAGTTGAATCTTTTTTGTACTCCCTAATACTCTGTAGCCAGCCGCCACTGGATTCAGATTCAAATTGATCAATTAGTTTCCTGGCGTAGATAGAGCATGGGGCTTACTCTTGGTGACTTTATAAACATCATTCATTCGTTAAGATATTCTAATTGATTTATTGTCAATTTTCGATCAATAAATTCGGTTCAGATGTTCTAAGAACTTTGTGATGTAAATCATGTATACATTTTACAACACAGCAACATTGAAAGTTACGAAATTTCCGGAAAAACCAAATAAAAACATTTTACAAGCAAATCCAACATTGCATTGTTTGTTGCAAGCACTTTTGTGTTACAATTGAAAACAAGACCCTTGTGAAAACCAGAAAATCAGAACAAGCTATATTAACCCTCGTGCTAAATGTATTTAACCCTCTTTGAAAGAAGGGCGGTAAATACAGTTTAAGTAGCAACGTAGAATCGCTGGCTTATTTGGTATGTTTCTATTTGATTGTTAGATTCAAACCAAACCAATATATAGCCGAACTAATTTTGCGATCAGCAATCGGTTCTCCAACTGTTTTTGTTTCTGTATATATATAATATATGGCTCACGGATCGAAATACGATATAAATAATGGGTGTCTATCGCTGAACAAATAATAGTATATTCTTGAAATTAAACCATTCTGAATATTTTTTGAATAGAGTTAAAAATAATGTAAATTTATACCTATTTTAAAGTTCACTGAACATTCGCGCTTCTACAAACTTCTCAGCAAGTTTAAGATTACGTTACAGTTAGTAGTAAATTTACATTTTTTTTTGTATTAAAATTACATTAAGTAAATATGAGTTGGAGAACCATTCAATGTGGACAAAAGAAGTGAGACTTGCATGAAAGGGTGCGAATTTAACGACTCTGTAAATATATCCACCCTTCGAGGGACATCTGCTTTTTGATTCCGTTTCGTCAATTTATACGTCATAATACAATTCTTCCTAGAACCCACCCAGAAAATTATCGAAAATGAAAAAGTATTTGGCCACCAATTCAATGTTCTGTTTCAGGATAAATTTAATGTTAGTGAATTTAGAACTATCAAGCACGATATCTTTCTCATCAGTTTTTGATTCGAAAGCAGTTGCACTACAGATATATCGCTGATATTTTACTCAACTGATTTTAATTAAATTTTAAGAAATAAATAATACGATTTAATTTGATAAATGATCTTATGTTTTCACCTGCAGCAAATGGGGTAATTTTACCGTCGCTTTCCGCTCCCGTCGGCGTCTTAGTTCTAATTTTTGATCTAATATTGCGCGGAAATTGCGAGGTTAAATTTATTTCGCTCAGATTCATAATCAAATAAAACCGTGTTGATCCACCAGCCAATAGAATTGTCCCCCATTTCAAGAGGCGTGAGTCTCCATTACACAAAAACACCCTCAGGAAACAAGGTAGGGGTTAGTATTAGCAACCCCTAATAGCGCTTTGCTACTCGGGTAGAAGTGCAAATTGTTTCAAATGCTTGCCAGTGGTTTTGGAGATAAAATTAAAATGACTAAAATACATCTTAAAGATATACTTAATCTGATTCTGTTATTAACACACAGGTTAGTTATTACGAAGCATTTCGATAGGAAATCTATTTCTATCTTAATTTTGATTTTGATAATAATAATAAATCTTCAAGCAATTAATAATCCTCTGAATTTGTTTTTCTATATTATAGATTAAAGTATACACTAAAAAGATTACACAGTATTAAAGTAATATAGCTTCATTGATGCAGCCTTAAAACGAATATATTAAAATTTCACGTAGAATACAATTTCATCGACTGGGAATCATCGTATTAATTTTGAACATACCACACGTATAATACCCTATGTAGATCATAAATTCTTGGGGTTTTATAAACAATTTATAAATTGAAATCAGATTAAATGATGAACACGAATCAGTTTAATTAATAGTAGCAAATAAAATGTAAATACTGGTTGTCGCAATGATATTTACATATATCCCCTTACTAGTTACCAATACGAAACGAAATATAATTATTCATCCACGCAGCCAGTGAGTTGATATTTCATCTGTGGTAAATAGGGATATTTTGCCATGTGATATGGCAACACATTTTTCGAGGGGTCGGAGCAAAAATCAATTCGAAATTCGAATCAAATAGTAGGCGAACATTAGCGGCATAATAAATAGAATATTTAATATTATGCGTCTTCACTGAAGTAATGGAAGGTCAACTGCGATGTATAGATACTGTTATCGCAATAAAGATATAATATATTTTACCATGTAGTTTTTTTTCTTCTATAAACAGTAATTGAAGCAGTTTCAATAAGATTGTTAAAACCTATTTACACACGTTTCGATAATAAGCGTCTAAAGCTAATACTTTTTTTTGAAACCAGTTTTCATACCAAAATATATTACATATGTATACGTTTGTAAATTTATACGATTATACTAGTATGTATTATATTTCCCGTCTTTTTTTAGGGATTAAATTCATACATGGGTTCAAACATTTGAAAATAATGTTTTTCGAAAATTTTAAATTTGAAAACTTTGTAAATTCAAATCATGTAATTAATTTAACGTTCTTTAATGTTTTAAAATCCTTTGTTTAAATGTACAAAATTACCACACTAATATATAAATAGATTTATTCAAAATATTATATTCTATTACATGTTTTTTTCGTTTCGCGGCGATATTGTCTAGTATCTAACGAGTGCTCTAATAATGGAAGCCATTATTTGAATCAATATGTTGTAACAAAGAACTAATCAATACTCCGTATGAATACAATCATAGATAAACGTTGTAATATAAAATAATCAAGATAAGACCGCAAAAACATGTTTAAAAGCACTTAGAATGAAACAACAATAACCCTTGTGTTAAAAAATCAGTGTTGCCAGTTATTAGCCGGGTACTTTCATACGCCATTGTCGATGATGTAATACAAAGGGGGAGTGAGAAACTTACAACAGACTCACGGTAAATTATTTTTTTCAACGTTTAATGTCACCGTAAAAGCTTTCATTGGCCGCCATCTTGGAAAAAGTTATGTGAACAATGTAAGCATGCGTGTGAAGTATATACACTCACAGGGCGACTGCATAAATTTATTTTTTCTCATAGAAGCGAGGCGTTCAAACTTTAACCGCGGCTTTTATAATTTAAAGTAAGAGTGTAAAAATAAATATCAAAATCTACAAAACATGCACTTCTTTAATGAAGTAATTAAACGATGACCATCAATAATACAAGATGTATTCCTTGTTAATATAATTTTTGTTTCCACTTCTCATTTGGTAAATATGATTTTCTTTCCGACATTGTAAACGCATTTTTTAGGGCAAAAAACTATTCAAAATTAACGAATTACTAAAACTGTTCAGAATGTAACACGAATCCGTGAACAATGCAACCGAAACCAAAGACTTTGACCACTTGGCTACAAGCCCAAGATGTTTATAAACAGCTGGTTGATTTTGTTAATTATGGAATAAATGTTGTTAATTAAAAAGAATGTTGTTATTGTACGGTTCGCGAAATAAATTGGTATCGTAAAAATCTCGACTGCGATTATCTTCTTCGATGAGGATTATTTTTTAATGAGTGCACTCCATTTCCTAACAGATAGTCTGTACGTCAGTAAAGAGCAACCATTGACTAGAGAATATACTGAGCCAAATGTTTTGATTTGAGAACACATACTGGTTGATTAATTACTTGACAACAGTAATTTTTGAAATAACATAATACCATAGCAAGAATTTAAAAAATGATTATTGTTCTGATGAATATAATTTAATACAAATTATTGCTGATTCCAATAAAATAATGTATGTTCAAAACTGTAATTCTATCGTTTTTAGAGATATGTATTTTGGCCTTTGAATAAATTAGAATCTAGTAAAAAGAAGAAATAAATGAGTGATTCCTTTTTGTTCAAATGGAAAAAGTAAATATGCTATGATGGATAATGGCTATGGCTACGTAAACTTTTATAACGTATACAAGTAACTCTCCCTTTACATCTATTTGGAGGCGACGGAGAATGGTAAACTTACAAGAGATAAAATATATATGTTTCAATTACAAAATTTTGCTTATCGACTAATATGATTGGTATTTGTTGCCCGAATGCAAATGGTTGCCCTTCAATGCCCCCAATTGTTTCAAGCACTTGCGACAATTTCAAGTGCCCAAAAAAACACTCGTTAATGTATGCATATCTCTTGGAGGGATTCCGTCAGATAATCTCATCGAGTGGGCTATTTTTCGCCAGACACGATGAGCCAGGTCTCGATATCTATAGTCATGAATTGGAGCCGATTTGATACATAATCGAGTACTTCACATACTGATCAAATCACAGATACAATTATCATTACGACTCTTCAGTTTGAGTGACAGTAATGAATAATGATGAAGGAGGGAATCCCACGAGTGTCAGAATTATGACCTAATTTATTTGTCAAATGCTATCATTGTGTTGCAACATGGAAAAATACTTGAAACCGTTTTTTATACACATATACACCCGTGATTTGTTTTTTAAATTGTAATTTAAACTCTTGTATATGTGTAACAGCTAATATTTGTCTTGATTTATGTACTTGTACTATTAAACCGAAAAGAAGTATAAGTATTAAATAGTTTTAAGATATATCTGAATCACATACAACTGTAAGTCGGCGAAATTAGCCAAATTGAATTATAGTTACTTTTGTATAATTTTGAATATGGAACTTATTTTTGTACGAGTGCTATTACATTTTTAAAGTTAGGTAGTTAGCTTTCCATCTCCGAGTGAAAAATTTAAGCACGTATCATAAAAATAACAGTGCCATCGAATTCAAAAAAAAAATCGCCACGTGTAAATATTATCGATTGCCAAATGATTTAAGTATACTAAATGATATTTTAATTAAATAAATGTATTTTGCAGTAACTTTAAAGAGTTTTGACAGGCGGCACCGCAATCTCGCTATTCCTTGTTGTATTGTGTGGGTAAAATTAATAGCTGATTTTATGAATAATTTGATTTTATTTGGCAGTGTTATTACTGCGGTGTAAAATCGCAAAGACGTAATTTCTACCATTGTCATATTAGTGATGTATAATTACTTGATAGAAGTGATAACATCTTCTCACCGTGATGATCATGATGCAGGCTCCATGGCGGGGGGAGGTGTCTGTCGGTGGTGAAGTGCGGTGGCGGTGGTATATGTGAATGGGTTGGTGTTTGGTCGTGGCTGCCCGTATTCGTCCCGCTTCTACCGTCTGGCATGTCTAGGATGTCGCATATATGGAAACCTGATGGACGCTGGCCAGGAGCCTTCATGCTGTCCAGTAATCTGCAGAGAAAAAAGTTTATTATTATATTATGCCTTTTTGCTGACGCTTCACATCTAGGTATATTTATTGTATCCATTTAAGCTCCCAATGTGGAACAAATGGTCTCCTATTGAAAGTATCTTTAAAGCTCTCGATACATCTGATACGCCAGTTTGTTATGAATTGTAATGAATCAATAAATGAAAGATTGTCTAAAAAATATGTATTTCACATATAAGCAAAGCTCAGTTTTTTATAACTATCAAAATTTGCTATCTAACCAAATGAGGTAAAAAAAATAAAATTATAAATGATGTCAACTGGATAACGCTGCATATTCAAGGGTGTGTGGTATAATAGAAAAATAGCTCTTACTACAGTGGGTAATACACATAAATTCTGGAAAATTTTCTGAAAGAATTCCATGGTGGACAGTTGGTATATACTTAACTTTTTAATAACTTTTAGTCACGTACAGGTATTTTAATGGTACACTTAAGTTTAAGATATCCTACGTCATAAAAGAACCAATACTTCAGAGAATAAAACGCATAGAAGTACACACCAAACTTGACTTGAAATCCCGATTATCGTAAGCCTGACTATTGATTTTAAAAAAATCCTGACTTTTTCAAACGATGCCGCATAATCAAACAAAAACATGTAACACCTATTTAAAATAAACACCTGAGCCGTCTACGTCCTTTTCATACGTTTTCAAAGAATAGCTCATGCTAATAACTTCTCAAGACGGGCCAATCCATCACTAGAGGTCCTTGTGATTTTACACCTCAAAGCACGTTCTCAATTTTGCCAAATCTGTGTCCACCATTGTGGGGTCACGTCCACTTAAGAGCGGAATACCTGTGAACGACTATCTAATTTAAGCACCTTTATCTGAATGAGTTTATCTGTCATTCTTCAGCTTAAAATAAAACGTTAGAATAATAAATTCATTCTCTTAGCTGAGGAGATATGTACTAAATTCAGTTATTATTATGATATTTTAAGTATTGAAATCTTTTCGTATATTATGTAGTAAAGTATTTCTTCCTCATCCATCCGATCCTAAAAAGCATGTTGGTAAAGCAATTATCTATCCGCGAGATCTATTATATGATTATATAAGTGAAGCTCCGTAAGTATAAAAACTGCGTTGATCCGCTGTACATATGTATATATGTATGTAAAACGCAGACGTTTTACAATTTGTTTATTATAAGTATTGTTTTCAAGGTTGTTCAACGTGTTTTAAAAAATATATAATCAATTGTAAATTAAGATGTTACGAAACGCTTTATCTATCTTTGAAAATTTATTAAATTGTCTTTTAAGTTATATTAGTGAAAAAAATTCATGTCGTCTTTCATCCATGTGAACGCTAATTCCTTTTAAGATCTAAATACTGTTATAGATAATAAATAAACCTGTGCATTAAAAACATGACTTCTTCGACAATTTATACACCCGTCTTTTTAATCCTCAAAAGAGGGAAACATTCGCAAATTTCCATCGGGTTTCCCAACCCTAATCCTGATAAAGACGTTAAAAATTAGCAGGCTAAATGCAGCGACAGGTAAGGCATCCTGGCTTTTAAGGCGAGTATGCGGTAAATAGGTACGTAGTATGTAACTAACTCGGATTTATTGGTTTGCATTCAGACGCTGGGTGGTTTACCTTGTTTTATTTTCTGACTAAGAAGGGAAGGACTTTGCTCCATCATCGTACCTATTTACGTATGATTGAGTTATTTGATTGAGAACAATAAACTTAAATGCGTTTCAGCTTGTTGTACACTTCTTGAATTATGAAAACGAATATTTATTACGGTTTAATATTGGTTGCTTAGGATAGAATTTGTTGAATAACTATTGTAATATCGTGTTCGTTAATTTATAGCTCATTCAAAAAATATTAAAAATGTACTCACACAGTACAAAACAGGTCGACAGTTATTGATAAAAGATTGTTTCTTTCAATTAATGTATGCATTATTTCCTTTCACAGTAAAAAGAAAATTTAATTTACTTCAGGTTTAAATATGCACTTTGCCAAGATGTGCTAAAAATTATAATAACGAGCTCACGGCATAAGGCAATATTTTGAAATATATACTTTGACTGCGCGTTTTCAACAATAATTGTATATGTTACTTATCTTTCTATTTATAAAGTAAACCAAAGCAAGCAATTAAAAATTGATAAATTATACATCTCTTATAAGTAATGAATTTATTTAATGGCCAATAAAAAAGATATGTGAAATTGAGTTTTCTTACGCTACTACGGAATCGCCTCTACTAAATAAGTTATGAAAATTGTAACCGTATTATTTAGTGGGAATGGTGTACGGAAGTGGCTGGCTATTTATCATAGTGGAAGGTTTCACGAAGAAAAATTGATAGAGGAAATGAGATAAATGCTAAGCCAAGTATGAATTTATGCCGATGGAACACTTTTGTGGTTCGTTGATCATAAATTTCAATATTTTTTCCGGGTCTTATGACACCAGAGAATAATTACTGTCGTATATTTATTTATTCTATTGACAAAAAAATTGATGACTTGATAGCATTTTATTGTGATTAAATTACGTGTGCTAGAACTAATATAATTTTGATAAAGATGTAAAACTATACAATGCGGGTAGATACATATATCAAAAAATATATCCATAGGTTTTGTTTCACTTACGTCATACTAAATGAGCAAATTTTGCCAATTAGAATAACCCAATGATAATAATAATATTAAAATGACATTAACACGCACATAACCATTAAGTTGTATTAATTAATTTCAATAATACATATTCTAATGGGGTAAATTCATATAGTTTTTACACAGAAATAGGCACGGGATTTTTATAGTGACGTTTGGGTAATCCCGATTGAGTAATAATTTTAATTACCATTACCTAATTAATTTAATTCTGCATTTGATAGAAATAGTATCAGTTTCAAAATTACGATAATGTCGACATTCTAAAAAATATATGAAATGCTTGGTTTTGACTTGATTATGATTATTTTATATTCAGTTACAAAAAATTAACGCATAAAATCAAAATTTTTAATGAAGCCCTGATATGAAATTTGAATAGCCGATATAATGAATGACTCTTAACTTATGATCCATCCCATTTCTTTCAAAATTAAAGACAAAATTAAATAACGTTTTGTAGTAGATGAATGCCGAGAAACAGATCCTTGTTTTAAAAACAATGTTTATTATTTCATTGCAAATTGTGGAGCGGCATAATTGATAACGCGGATTCTTTGAACTATATTGATTTGTATAAAATCTTAAACAGAGTTAAAAGAAAAGAGCAAATAAGTTATTACATGAATTTGTTTTGCTCGGTGTGCTTTTTAAATATTCTATTGTTCACGTCTGAAGGAAGTTGCAAGTCTGTATTGTAATGTTTAAAATATTATCAAATCTTTACTTATTTTCGCATTAATTTTTCGTTAGAATATTAATTCTAAGTAATAATTCAATCAAAGTAACCATATCTCTCTGAGATGATTTGTCATCAGGATTGATTCCAATAAGCGAATGAACGTATTCAGTTGTTATAGCTAAAAAGATAAAAAAACGATTCGAGAAGGAATCATTCAATTGAAATAAACATTTTACAAACCCTGGTAATGGCGTAGCAAGCGAGGGATACAATAATCTTGGCCACGGAGGCAAAAGTGTCGGTGGCCACCCCAGCAGCGGCGGTGCCCCAAGCCCTAGAAGCCGTTCGAGGAGCTCCTGTTCTCCGCCGGCACCCATCGCAAGGCCTACTCCCCAACGCTCGGCGCCCTTGCCAATCATCAGATGCTGGATGTTCCTTAGTTTTACACCCTCGTTGAGGATATTAAGGATTGACTGGCGATGTAATGGTGGACATTCGTCTTTAATTTGTGACGTCACGGATAAGGACGATAATTGTATGTAAACTTTGTATACTCGTTGATAACCCAACACACTTAAAGTTCAGCAGTATAGTTGCCAATCACCACAATATATATAGTATATCAATTCATAAACTCTTAAAATAAAGGTCATAAATTCCACTCGAATGTTTAGTAAATTTGAAATGATTTAAATAAAACTTTATTATCAGTTCAATGTATCACAAATTCGATATAAAAGATCACAAATACGAATATATGTATTAGTAATATGCAGATGTATATTACTATATTGTTTTTTTATGTCCCAAACACTTCATGTAATCACTTGTTATCAATGTTATAACGTGTTTTAAATCAAGAACGTACTCGACAAAAAAGCACTCGATTCAAAATTCGGATAATAATTTGCGCGTAGTATGTAATAATTTTGATCTGTCCGTCTGCTAGATTCGAACCGGGTCGCGCGCGAGTTACAGCACCACTGAAGCCTCTCGGTAAAGAGCCCTCCAAACGGGGTAGGAATCTAGTACCCCTGGGTACGAAAGCCACTCGACTACCACCCTTGCCTCTTCAAACGACTCGAGGGCGCACTCAGCCAATGGCGTCTCACCAAGAGGGAGGCGTGGCTAGCGCGGACCAATCGCGGCCTCTTCACTCACCTTTCTATATCGATTTGAAAAAAAGCGCGCTGAAAGGCTTCTAAGTGAAACTTTAGACGGTGAGTTAACATTATTTATCGCCAGCTTTTTCTTCGGCGTATCGTAAAAAAACTCACAATCTGATAGCTGAATAACTTTTTTGAGTGATTTTCAGACTGTGATTTTATTTTTGCGTTGAATATTTTTGTAAGTATAATAATATCACATTCTAATGATGGGAAGAGCTTTCAACAGTAAATGATTTTATAAAAAAAAAATAGTTTATTACCGTTTACATCTTTTTTATTAAAGATATTTAGCATGTGAGCCTCTAATATAAATAAACGAAGATAGCTGTTTTAGGTGTACAAGTTGTACAGTACAACCCTGATACAACTCATGTTATCTATTATCTTTCATATTCAGAATATTATAATTAAGGATTTCGACTGAGGGTGCTTGATGGAATTTCAATATCAAATTTGAATTGTTTGAATTTTGTACTTTTCCATGAGTTTTGTCGCTAACGACCCTGGATTCGCCTTTCGGCATCTTCAGGCATTTCAAGTGCACAGAAAATTATGTTCGTAATTCCAAGGCAGTCATGTATTTCATATGAATGTGCGTACAGTAAAAATAGTAATTAATAGTTAAAGTTATATTGTTTATTTACCCAAGGCCTATATGAGAAAAAAAATTAAGGTATAATTTGAAAGAAACGTTTTTGTATCATCTATGCATGTATGAAACTTCACTACAAGAGTATTTCAGTTTAATTTAGTTTTACGAACGGCAGGTTGTTGTGAAACTGTTAATGGCTTAAAAAAAACGTTTACTGCCATTAAAATATGTTTATGTCAACATATTTATTTTCACACGATGAAAAAATAGCAATGTATTTTTAGTTCTTTATAGTTCTGATATGTCAATTATATATCCTTTAATGTTTGCGAAACAGAAAAATATTGCTACTTTTTCACAGTGCTATAATGGAGTTCTACCAAGTAATTGCTATTTCATCATAAAATCGATTCATAAGGTTTACGTAGTACCTTCGCCCTTTTTAGTAAAAACAATTGGTCAAATAAATTAAAAACAAAGATGAGATCCAAACTATCACACGGACTTCTATCGTTATGGACCAACCATACTCGACCTGCGGCCCGATCTGCTCTTATGTGCGGCCCAAAATAATTATAGACACATTTTTTTGGTGATATTTTCAATATTGGGTGGCAATCGGTCGGTTTTTTTATTTGCTGTTCATTATTATTTTTTACATTTAAAAATAAAAGTTTCATTTTCACATCATAATACGTATATATACGCAGGATAGTATGAGCTACATTTACAGCTTAAAATAAGTATAAATTGCGGCCCACGCAGATAAGCACAAATCGGAATGAGACCCGGAGGAAAAAAAGGTTGAGTATGACTCATATGGACGCTTGTGGGAAACACTGGTTTCATGCAAATTGACTTTTATTTATAAGAAGCTACAAATTCAAGATGCTGTCAACTCTTGTTAATAATGGTCAGTATTATGATGTGCTCGACAATAGTTTAGTTAAATAAATTGGAGCCTTGAGTGTCCAATGTGAAAACTTAATATAGCTAGAACTGAAAATATGAGAGATGATGGGCATTGTATGTATATTAGGTCAGATATTGGACCTTGAGCATCCTGTTCATATTTAGTGTGTATGAAGAAACAAAGATTAGTATTGTTTACTAACACTTATGTTTTATTTAGAATACAACAAATTGTATATTAATAACATTTTGTCTAGGTTTGACAATGATAGTAAAAGCCAGGGGTTCATAACATTTAGGACATTAAACTATCAATTAATTCAATTAAACACCTCAAAAGCTTGAAAATCAGCACGTCCATTCAGCAGGTTGTCACTACCAAAATACGGTATTTTTTCAAATTAATGATTATGTTTATTTGATCTAAGGAAAGCTTTAGTTTTAAAACTGTTTCAAAAATATATATTTTTTAATATCCTAAAATAAAATAATAATAAAACATATTTAGTACCTTTTCCACGTAAAAATTATTGGATCAGGACCGGTTTCGCTCGTGGCGAGCATTGTCAACTGAGTTGAGTGAAATCAGTTGACAATCCTCGCCATGAGCGAAACCGGTCCTGATCCAATAATTTTTATATGGAGAAAGTACTAAAAATGTTTTATTATAATGCCATTCCACCAAGTATTGACAGTGAACACCTTAAAAGTGATCAATGACCTAAATATGTCATCTTCAGTATTTGTTTCAGTAACTACAGTTTTGTAACATTTGAATGCAAATTAAATATATCTATCAACGCAGGGAAAATTATTTATAATATTCAATTCGACCACTATTAAAATTCATGGATACTTTTCAGTTGTTGAGTTGATATTACTCGTCAATTTAAATCTCAAAAAAAAGGGTTTTTAGTCATTCCAAAAAAACAATTTGTCGTTCCTATAAAAATAAAAACTTAGAATGAGAAAAAATATCATCTCAGGATAGGCTTAATTTTCTCGATTCAGGGTATTATAAACATATTATACGTATATATAACATGTATCTTGTATAAAAATGTTCAGTATACAAACATTAGGTATTATAATAATTCCATTAATAAACTTAGCACTTCATATCAAAATCAATCAAACACGTTATTACACCCAAGTTATGTGCACCTACATAATTATTATGTATATTAAAAGATAGTTAAATACTTAAATAGTTGGGTATATTTTCTCATTTGGTTTTTTCAGCACTTATTACTGTACTACCATTAAGATTAACTATGTAATAAACATGTTGGGCTATTAATTTTAGGCATTTCAAATATTTTACCTATTAAGTTTGTGTAATTTCTAGAGTGTGGGAAAACACAGGTTGGGCTTGTTCACAAAGAGCTACACATATTTAAAATAGATTATTCTTTCAAGGTGCTAGGGATTATCCCACGATTACAAGGAGCAGGTACCTAAATGACTTTTAAATTATCTAGCTACCTATTGATTTGTGGGTATGATAATAGTTATGATTTAAGAATTTAAATAAGTCACATATTACCTGTATATTTGATTCTCATTAAAATTCGATTTTAAGACAAGTGAAATATGTATATAATAATTTTATTATCAATTAATTATGTTCATTTTAGAATCAATTTGTTTATATATTTCCTAAATCGATTGCATATTGTTGTATATATAACTTATGAATTATGTATCCGAGATGATAAATTTCACTGCTACCGTCATACAAATACCCAACACTTGTCGGTCCCTGTGGTCTAGTGGCAAGAGCTTTGTCCTAGCAATCGGGGGGCCCGGGTTCAATCCCCGGCAAGGTTAGATTTTTTCAATTGAAAAAAAAGATCTTGGGCTGGGTGTTATGTTATTTTTCGTTGATTTTGTGCACAACTGATACATTATTTACCATCGAGTTAATCTCGTGTGACTTTCACATCTCAGAATATTTGGCGCATTGGCGCAAGCTGTAATGCCAAATATTAAAAAAAAAAAAAAAAAAAAAAACACAGTGTTTTTATTTTGTTATACATAAGTATTATATTAATAATATTAAATAAGTATCAAATGATTAAATTTGTATGGGTAAACAAAAATAACTGGCTAGCAACAAACTATTTAAATGTTCGACTTTTCTATTTGGTTTATTTAATTAATAAAAGGGAAGGGATATTATGCATATTTTATGCATCTTGAATTTTCATCTGTAAAAAACATAAAAATACAAATACTCAACACAGTGTTTTTATTTTGTTATATGTATTATATTAATAATATTAAATGAAAATCAAATGATTAAATTTGTATGGGCAACGTAAAATAACTGGCTAGCAACAAACTATTTAAATGTTCGACTTTTCTATTTGGTTTATTTAATTAATAAAAAGGAAGGGATATTATGCATATTTTATGCATCTTGAATTTTCATGAAATCTGTAAAAAATATAAAAAATAACAAGATTTAAAAAAATATGTCTGCATATAATTTAATGTATTTAATCATATAACATATTGTAGATACTCAAAAGTAGTTCCTTTGTACTCCACATAGATTCAATTCCCCTTTGTTACGAGATACTGCTGTTACAAAGAAAGATATAATTTGTGTGTAATTTTGTCACACCGAAAAAACGGCTACCATAGACGTCAGTGGCGGCTGGTGACGGGGTGTTAGGGGGTTCAAAGGAAGATTCAACCATTTTTGCAAGAGTTCTTTCCTTTTCATTGGATTTTAAAACACTTCTATAGCATAGACTTTCAATTCAGATGTTCGCAATACCAACTGTTTCTCTTCCGTAGTACGGAAAAATAGTTGAATCTTCCTTTGCACCCCCAACACCCCGTCATCAGCCGCCACTGATAGACGTACTATATACATTGCTAAGAGAGTCGGCAAAATTAAAATGTATACGTTTAAAAGTGTTTGTTTAAATTTATTTATCAAATCTTTTTTTCTTTTGCAACATTATTCCTAACACAACATTATTCCTAAAAAAAGCTTCAGTCAACGATAACTTCACATTAAAAGTTTTCTGAAGTGAGAATATATGCCATACATACCAAGATTTTTATCACCTCTTTAAATGCTTCTTATTAAAAAGGGCAGTATTTCATGACTATGATATTTTTGACTAACTTTTTTTAGCAACTTTAATAAAAATATTGCGTGTTAACCAAACTAAATGTTCACTGTCAATACTTGGTGGACAGGCATTATATTAAAAAAATAATAAAACTTTCTTTGTCCTTATCACACAGCAAGTTTATTTAGATATGGACCAGCTCACCGCGAGTATTTTAAACCGTTCATGATCTAAATAAATTTATTGTGAAATGAGTACACAAAATATTTTAAAATTTTTAAATATAACTTAATGTATTTTGATCCTTATGATTGACTGTCAAAAAATGATTGGCATAATTTTGGTACAGTTGTTAAAAATCATTTAAATCAAAACTATTGTTTTTGAAAATTCAGTTGTGATATCAAATATTTTTTTTTAATGAAGTTAAATCTTTATTGAGAGCAAATAGCCAACTTGGCATAAACTTAAATACGCTCACTTTAGCATTCTCATCTTTTTAATGTTTTTATTTTGACCCTCTTATTGTGCCGCACTGGATACTTATTATAATTTACTCGGTCAGTCTTTGGTGGGCTGGACTCTTAGGTATTTCATTGTAATAAGGCAGGTGATTTCCGGTGCCGGTCTGTCTGGCGGAATCTTTTTGTATCCTAAAATACTAGAATAGACTTATTGTCACTCTGACTTCGCTAGTACGGCAACGAAATAGTCGGTTTTTAGTTGACGTACATTTTTTGCAATCCTTATAATTACTATATTATATCCATGTTATAAGAGAATATTGCCTCTTTGATATTCAAAACGACTTAGATATTTACTTTGCAATAATCCTTTATATTGGTATATTTCTTACTTAAGAAGAGGTACATTTTCTAAAAAACTAAAAATATATGAAGAGAGAAGTTATGCAACATTATCTATTGGAAAACTTCACAACAATTATACTTTTCTGATGTTATTTTGACTTTTATCTATGGATTAGATTAAGTTGCTTCCAAATCCCAATCAAAGAATCATTTATGCCAGTCAAAATGTTTTTGACTTTAAATAGTCATTGTCTTTTGTGATTATTACATCTATTATAATTACAAAATATTTTTTGAAATTCAAATTAAAATCGAGAACGCATTTTTGGTTAATTTTAAATATTATTTCCACTCAACACTCAGTTTTGATTGGCAGCTTCATTTCCCAATATTCATGGCGCGACAATTTTTTTGGTATCCCAATTTTGAAATGAAAAAAGAATCAGTTCTAAATTCAAAAATATTTTGTTTTCCAAGTAATGTGAATATTTTCTTTTTCAGCATAACTTCTCAAAATATGGAACGCAAACGCTATAAAAAATAACTGTTTTACTTGTTATATCTACCATTAATATATAGAAATGTTCTGGTAAAAATAATCACGCTTTTTTCTTACGGTTATGCAACTATCGGGTCCGTAGTCGAGTTTTATTGTTCAATCGAAATATTGATCTTTTTTCGAGACATGAATGTCTGTACTGTCTAAAATCCTCACTGACACCCATCCGATAGTAAAAAAAACGGGACGTTACGAGAGCGATTAGCTTACCACTACTCGTGTCATAGTCCTATCATTTCAACAATTACTCTCTCCGAAATAAATGGATGAATGAACCGTGTATTAAAAGGATCTCGTTTAAAGCTTTTATCAAAAAAAAATCATAAGAATTCGACATGCTCCACACTGAGAGCGGACAAAATACTTCTGTTACTTTCAAACCCCCACCCCCAATCATAGAAATCACGATTAACTCTTACCACTCTGCGGGCCACAGAGTCTGGCCGGAAAGAATCTGTTATGCAACTCCGTGGGCCAGACTCCCTGGCCCAGCGCAGGTATAATGACAGATTAATTAACATATACTTTAGTAGCTTAAAATTGATCACGTGCTTCATCCAACCCTATTGAAGACTATCACCACTTAAGCAACACATTTTTTCTTTTAATTGTACATTTTTTAAATCAGAAGTGCAAAGGTTAAAGTTATTTGAAATACATTTCACTTTTAAGGTGTTCACTGTCAATACTTGGTGGAAAAGCACCAACCCACACAAATGACAATGCTCGCCATGAGCGAAACCGGTCCTGATCAAATAAATTTTATGTGGGAAAAAGTACTAAAAATGTATTATTATTTTTATGAAATACATTTATTAAAAACAATTAAAAGGTCACGTATATAATCGTATTTCACAAAACACGCAATAAGTACAAATCGAGTCAGTGTACCCTAAATAATACCAATGGTATAATAAAGCAGGTGGTTTTTAATACACATATAAAAGAGGGTATCGAGATTAGATATAACTTCCCATCATCTGTTTACTATCACTGATGAAGAATGCATAAATTTTTTTGATTGAATGCATTTACTTAATTGTATTAATCTCCACTCGAAAAGTGACAATCGTACATAAATATTTTGCAAGTCAACCCAAATATATTATCCGTATTTCCAAGTTTAATAGAAAGTGTCGTTCACAAAATTGGCAATTTGGAATTTTTTTATTTTCCAAATCATAAAAAAATGTTAACCTGTGCTCGCGGTACTGCTTTTTACGTAGGTATAACATGATCGTTGATCAAGATCATATTTGTGCCTTCTTAACTATTGTCTAATCACGGTCAAGCTGGGGACCGTTTTATCAAGTGAATCTTTGTTTCCTTTTTTACAATATATAGGCATAATATAATATAAATATGTTCAAAACCTTTTGTACACGATTGTCACAGATGATTAATGGTTACGATGGAACTCTCGAAGCTTTATGAGAACCTCTGACGTAGAAGAAGCAATGCAATATAAAATTGTTGAATAAACAAAAATGAAATTAAAAGCGTAAATTGTTTTAATTGCATGAAATTACTATGTGCTGCGGCTCAATAGTTCCCGAAAAAGAATATTTTTTTAAAATAAAAATTAATGAGAAAAATAAAAATGAATTAAAAAATAGCACGTAGCCAGAAATTGCTTGTTACGAATTTTATATAATAAATATTACATTTGCTGATAGACCGATGTAATACGATTCCCTTGATTCATTCCTGTGATTGCATACTCATCCATTCTATCTACTTACGAATGTTATCAGCTGTTGAGAGGGGCTAAGCGGAAGGGTGATAAACTCAATGAACTTTAAAACCTTTCCTCAATAAAAATAAAGATAATTGGCGTGTTGGCCAGGTGTTCAGGTTACGTGGAGAACCATTTTTCATAATCACCTCAATTACTTTCAAATAAATACTTCGTGATCGGAAAGCGAACACCCTACGTTCAGTTTATCTTTCTATTTAAGGATGCGCTTTATGACTCAGAATGGGGTTGCACTGGAATCGATATATCAAATAATGTCTATTTTCAAAAGACCGTTTCTTGGGCGTAAGGCAATTTTTTTGTTACCATTACATCTAATATTTAGATTTTGTTTTGTAGAATACAGGAAAAGCTCTAGCTAGAAGTTAGAGCAAGCAAGATAATATCAATAATATTCTGCAATTGTGACTCAAAATTATCTTGATCTATGAAAAATGTTGTGAATAAGTAAAACGTGCTGCAGCCTAAAAATAAAAAAATATTTTTTGAAAACTTGGCGGGCCGGATGACAAATTAATTTGTGATGGAATCCAATAAGAACATTAATTTATATGTTCTAATATAATCATATATTGTAAACAAATATAATTTATACTGGAATTTATAATAAAAAATATTTATTATATTTTATAGGTCCGGTCGATGGCTTGCGTGCCGGACCGCCCGGGTTCGATTCCCGGTACGAGCGGATTTTTTCAGTCGATATATCTGTTCAAAGGCATGGGTGTTTGTGTTGTTGAAAATCCCTTCACACCTTTCCGATCCCAAAGAGCGACGCATAGTGACAGCGATTAGCTAATCACTAGTCATATCCTAGTCCTCGAATTCTTTCCATACCCACTCTCTTCGGAAAAAAGAGGTTGAGAAACTGAGTAACAAGCTGTTGTCGTAGAAAAACATATGTTGAGATAAACTCCGTGAGGAGTCCATATGCTCCAAGTTGGGAGCGGACATGGTTATATAAAAATAAAAAATAGGTTCATACGTTGTAGCAATTGATGAATTTAAATAAATAGTTGTGAATTCACAGCCAAATCATGAAATTATAAAAAAATAGTTTTTTTTATTTGTATAATTTATTTTCAAAAATTAAGAATTTTTGGAGGGCCGGTTGAAAAATCTTTGGCGGGCCGTAGTTTGGTGACCGTTGGACTACATCATTGGTTTCTGTTGCGTCTTTGACGCTTTTTAATGTCGATATCTAATCTTTGAAAACTTGCGACTACACCTTCACATTAAACTTTCTTTCAGTCATGTATATCGATGAACATGATGAACACTTTTAGCGCATACGGTTACTAGCCTAAATCAAAATGGAAAATCAATGAAGAGATAGGGGGCTTTGAACACAAGTTAAAAACTGATTCATTTCCAACCTATTGGCCAGTGAATATTTGAATTGTTGGCACAAGGTGTTCATTGACAGGCGAAGCTCTCTTTTTTGATTTATTACGTACATATTTATTTTAATACTGAAACGGAATACTAATTAAACATGTTACGTTATGATCAACTTTAATGTTGAAGTCAACTTTTATACTTCTGCCGAATGCTACTACTTCCAGTGAAGTCTAAATTCTCAAAATGTAAAAATGGCAGCTAAATATCCTATGGCCAAGATTACTATTATTTGTCTGCGATCTATTTCGTTATAAATACTTTCGATGGATTTGGCGGTACAATATACTTATTTGTCATTGTCATATCTTAAGACCAGTCCAGATTATTGAAGACAAATTTAGCCATGAAAAATGAAGTTGTTAACTTTTTTTTTACACTTTACTCTGTCCATATAGAAAAGTCACTCGCTAATGTATTGTGTTTGAAAACTTTTCAGTTACTAAAGCACTAACTAAGCTATTATTCTCAACAACTTGTCGTGCCTGAAAAAGCCTTTCGTTGCGAATGTAATGGGTTCACACAGAATGATTCCAGCTTACTTTTGAAAGAGACAAGATGCTAATAGTCATATAATTAATTGTCAGACAAATTTTAGACGTAACTAGAACGAAGAATTTAACCAGAATCATCTGGAGCACATGTGGAAGCGTGAGGCACAGATGCGAAGATACTGAAAGGACAACGAAGACACCTACATATAGCAGTAAATCCACAAATACGTTCATGGTGATACTATTTTTTGTTCAAATTAAATATTAAGGTGTAAAAACAGAGCCGCATTAAGCATTGGCTTTCGGATAGTAGACAATATTATTGGATTCCAGTGCCGGGCGGTGCCGCGTGCGTGCCGATCGTCGGTAAACAGCCCACCCACCCGCAAGGAAAAAGACAATCCCCAAATTATATCGAGGGGCTGATAAGTGCGCGTAGGAGAGGATGGCGAAGCGGCTGCTTCAGTTCTCAGCGTTATGGCCTCATTTGGAAACGAGGTATAGCGAACGATCAGGTGAGCAATAAAAAACAAAATTACAATGCTCAAGTCTGACTCTGTTCATATTCATCAACTTTTTTAAGACTACATTTTTACTTTATTGAACATGTACGTTAAATTACTTTGAACATGAACGTTAAATTAATTGATAAATACATATTTAAACATTGATGAATTTCAGATACACCCGATCCTATTTTTGCAAGGGTGATACGTTCCAAAGGCTTCCGGGTAAAAAAGATAAGATGCCTATGCGAAAAGGTAGATAAGTTCCATTACTTTAAATCAACTTAAGATGGAATTTGTTTATTATTTAAATTACAAACAAATAATTTTAAAAGTTGCAAGTAGTAGTAACACATTTCGTAGTTTTTTTATAAATAAATAATAGTCAGTAGTTTTTTTTAACCGTTTCATTTCTAAACCGTGCAAAAATTTGGATACACATCCTTAAATCGATCGAACTAGTGAACTCGCAATATTTTATTACAATAACGTATATTTTATTAAAGTTATAATCCACGACGCTAATAACGATAATTATCAACAAAAAAATAAATAGTGCTGTCTTTCTAGATGAATACCTATCTAGAAAGTTGACTAATTTCTTCGGAAATTTTGATTGATCACACAAACTATTCAGGAGCCTCGCGAAAGCGTGCCGCTGATGATTTGAAATCGTAAAACTTTAACAAAGTTCGCCATTATTTCCGCAAATGATCACATAAACGCGAACCAATTCCGACTCTGGATTATTCCGCATAATTTGAGGGACGGACTAGACGGGCTAGATGAGCACACACTTGTATATTTTGTAAAGTAATCGACTCGCTTTTTGTCTACGGCTTGAAGACCAGACTACACGAGACGGTCAAAACTTCGATTTTGCATAGTTGCACTCTCCACTTTTGCAATTCCAGATTTGATACAGTATTGTTTGTATGCGACCACATTACTACCACCTACCAAAAGCGATAACAATAAAATAATTCAAATTTATCTTACGCCAACTAACTAGCACTTTTGAGCCAACGCAGAAATGTTTTTAATTGACTTATCAATCATGTGCTATGTAAAGATGAAGCATCATATTATTTCTTGCGTTATAGACACTTAATGGGTCATTTCGACAAATGTTGCTGTACGAAAACTGTGCGTAGATACGTAAGATGCCCAGCTTCCTTTTCAATAAATTTTCTCAGCGGCCAGAAATATAGATAGAATTTAATCTAGGACTCCACACGCTGAACTTTAGTACGAATCAATGATATCCCGTCCCCAATGTGATGTTTTGAATTATCTATGGAATGTGCCAAGGATAACTTTGGCTTGATACAAATCGGCTCGTATTAGGACCACCTCCAGATATAAAGTACAAATAGCTATGAATTATGAATGAATTCATTCGTTGAGCAACTTATTTACTGCAGTGAAATAACTCCTACTAAATTTTCCCACAACTGATATGCTCCCGAAGATTAGCAAATAAGGCTGAAACAGGTATTTATCCAGTCTTTTGCGACTGCTTTTAAACTATATAAATATATAAAGTTTACAATTTGGGTTGGATCGTAACATGTAATGTGAACTTTGTTTCAAACGGCTGCAAAAACATGTCATGCAAAGGAACAATAAAGTGGAATGAATTTTCAAACTTGAGAGAGTCACTGAGAGACTTTTGTATCCAGAGTTATGTTATTGGAACATCCAACGAGAAACTGATTATTATTTTAATAACTTTGTCTTGCATATACCTACCTACCTTCTGTTGGCTGACTTTAATCATTTTTTATCGTTGTGGTTTTTAGGTACTTCAGAGAATATATTAATAAGCTAAATTGTAAAAATGTTAAAATGATAAAAAACAATATTGAATGAAAAAAGAATTTCCGAATACACATGTGATAAGGTGAAGTGAAATTGACCAATACTAAACTAAGTTAGCGTAAGTACATATTGTCAGTATATTATACAAACCATGTATGTAGGTAAATAAATTTGAGATAAATTGTAAACGAAGAAAATCAAGCCAAGCTGTCAAGTCGTCAAAATAAAAAAAAATGACGATGGACCTGGCTTGGGCGTGTGCTGCGGATGCCTCATGGGAGCCTGAATCCTGTTCGTCTCTTTTATCAACCTGATGGATTCTGTCGCCCCGGAAGGCCGCTGATGACCATCCAAAGAATGCACTCGGAGGTACGTGACGCCAGGATGACCTGCGAGGAAGCAAGTAATAACTTTGGAAGCATCGTGTTGCGGTCAATTGGATAAGTAATTGCGTTTTTTTATGTCTTTTAAATTAAATATGAAAATAAAAAGTGATTCAAATGGTCATAACATGGGAATGTATACTAATGTATAGCAGTGGCGTACGGTGGGTGTTAATATTGGGTGTGCTGTAAAAAATAAAAAAAAAAGTACATTATTTATTTTTTTATTAGCCGAGGCATTGGCACGCTTAAATTGCCATATTGCTTTTTTCGTATATAAATAAATACAATTACGGTAAATTATGTTTTAAAATTATTTTTTATTAAAAAATAATAACAACAAACCTAATCTAAAATTGCATCTAAAATATTCCATACTAAACAAAAAAAAATATTATATATATATATTAAATCTACTCTTCTTTCTTTAAGTTGTGAATTACAGGACTCATCATGGCCTCGAAAAGGTTGTTCTTGTTTTCCTAGATATACTACTGCGTCAATCATTCGTTTTAATATTTCCCTATTTTTATTAACTTGTTCATTATGTTGACTTATATTAGCTTTACGTTGAGCGTCAATCATCACTTCAATTCGTTGTTTTCCAAACATTTTGAGAGAAACAAATGATTGAACGTGTGACTGCGCTCTTTTGTGTTTTTTCAGTCCCGTTATCAAAAGACTAAGGTCAGCAAATCCACTTTTATTCCACACGCTACTTTCTTTGGAGAATAATAAACATGGCCAACAGAACAGTCTGGATCGAACATCGCAGCCTGTTAACCAATCAGTTCGTTCATATGATGAAAATGAAAAATGTTTTGTATATTCACATTTATTGTCTTTATGCTTCATAAATAAATTGGGAAGAGGCGGGCGGGGTTTGCCAATTTTGATTATCTTTAATTTAGTTTTATAACTTCTTTTTGAAAATGGGTTATTCAAAATATCTTCAGCAGTATTCTTCGTCATTATTGGGGTAAATAAAAAATTAGTATCTAGAATAAAATATATAAATATTGATAATATGTTAATAAGATAATAAACTATTACACCAAAATATGAAAAAAAGAGTGACCTGTTATTGTGAAATAATATAATAAAAAAGCAGCGACGCAAGAGTTTTTAATATACGTGCACTAAGTCCGAGACCGACTCCACTTGTGCGCTGCCAGCCGACAGGTCGACTAGGGCCGTTAAATCTGCGAACGATTCGATTGGTTCACGGTTCGCCTTCGAAACGGAGCGCCAGTATGCAGTTTTAAGAATTTATATTTTGGATGATTTTGCAGGTGTGCGCCACACACCTAGCACACCCTGAATATACGCCACTGATGTATAGGTCGGTTTTATCCGATTTCGTATTATTTTAAGAATTTAATTATTTTGATTGCTCGACAATTTTATTGATATGCTAAACACGCCTCGTTCATGACAAAACTGTAAATGTAGAATTCAAATGAAGATATTTCGTTTTTTTAAGAATTATATGATTTGATAGTAGTGTCATTGTTTTAATACAACGAAGTTTGATTTCACGAAACTGTGGGCAATTTATTTATATATGTATAAATATAAGGATGCCTTCGCTTTGGTTTAAACTTTTTTTGATAAAACGAAGTAGTTTTTAATCTTTTGGCTGAGACCCACGGAAAACATTGATGATACTTGTATACAGAGTATGGTTCAAAGTTTTTAGCCAATTATGCACGAGACCTGCGAAAACTTTATGAGAATGGTGACATCTGGAGACATCAAGTATGAAGCTTGTATTGTAGAACACGATTATGAATGCCTGCACGCCACTGTATTATACATATATAGTATATACCTACATACTTATACACGAGAAACAGAAAAACATCAAAACAACAAATTAATCCTCCAAGAAAAGAATATTTTGAACGATTCTTTCGGACTGTAATGTATAACGTGTTCTAAGTGTATTTTAATTGATGTATGTATTTTCTACCGTTATTTTAAACATATTTTCGATTGGGAAAATTGAGATACATAGTCTAAAAACACTAGTTCGTTTTGCAAAATAAAAACAGTTAGCAAGCTAATAAAAATAAAAATACATTTTTAAAATTTTATGTGGAAAAAGTACTAAAAATTTATTATTATTTTTATTTTAATGCCTTTCCACCAAGTATTGACAGTGAACACCTTAAAAGTGAGTTAGCAAGCTCTTGTGGTCTTAATATTTTTGTTTATTGTTTAAGCTAATTTACTATCTACACATTTTTCCGTTATTATTATTATGAAATCCTAAACAAACTATGTAAGTGTATTATATACACAAATGCATTGTATTGACAAACTTAAAATATCTGAAATCCTTATTTTCATATCTAAAATAACATCGTGTAAATCAGGAAGTTAGGACACACAGATTCATATAGTAGTAATTCTATGAAATATCAAAGAATTTCTTTTGTTAGCAGAATCGATAAAGAATAATATTTTTGCTCACGGTTATATAAAAATTTCTAGACTTAACACATAATGTGTCCTCAGGTTTTTGAAGAGTCCTCGAGTCCCAAGAGTTTGAACACCAAAATCTGTCAGAGGAAATATTTTCATGTAGTTCATCCATTATCTAAATTTGACATCGGGTAAGGCCGTGTGTGAAAATAAAATAAATAATGTTTTGCGTCGATTTAAAAAAATACTATTCGTCCATTGTGGACGCTCAACAATTGGGCCAATTGTTGTTGTGAAAATATAGAAAGGTGGTTTTAACAAACTGTCAGTTGTGACATAAAAGTGGAGTAAGTGGTTCTATAATTATTGTTTAAAAAATGAAAAAAAATCTTCATCTTCTATGCAACATATCTGAACTGAAATAGAGTATTCGAGCTTGAAAGCTAACTCTACAATTTTGTATTTTTTTTTCAATTAATTCAACGAAAAGATGCTTATTGATTGAGTAGGCATTTAATTGGTAGAACTCCATTATAATACGGAAAGAAAAATAACATTTATGTAGAATATTTATGTAGAACTAAAATACATTGTTATTTTTCTTTCCGTATTGAAAAGATGCTTCTTTAGGGTTTTTTAGATTATAGCATTCCATTGAGAGGTATAGAAAAATGAAGTCATTTTTGACAAAAATGTTGCTGGCTTGTTGAAGATGTGGCATTAGAAAACTTTTCTCCTCGATGAAAACTTAATTCAATGAGAAGTTTATGACCTCCTTATAAAGCATTTCAAGAAAGGTTGCTTGATGATTGAAGTTATGCCGCGCATTTGTTTGATTGGCCTTCTCAACCTTCGAACCTCTCGGCTTAGAGAGAACATTGGACTGCTATAAAACAAAAGCTTTAAATAAGATACTTGGTGCTTCAACACCAATTAAATTACATAATAATATTCGGTAAATTATGGATATATGGTCACGGGACAAAATTTTTGTAAAGATTTATGAAAAATAGGCACATTAAATGAAATGAATGTAAGCCTTACGATTTTTTTTGAAATGTTTCGTCTTTAATTTTTAAATTTATTATAAAAGAAGATCCTAAAGAATACTTCGCAATAAGTATGAAATCGAGTTGTTTTAATTTACAGGAGCAAAAATGCAACCATAAACTACACAAATAATAATATTATACATATAAATAGAAACTCTCACATAAGTTTATTATTTGTTTAAAATAAAAAGGATAATTTTATTATAGGCTAATATTAAAAAAACAAATTCTTCTTTCAGAACTCATACAATAATCAGTGATATTCTTCAGATTTAATCAATTTGATTTCACATTTTATAATAATCCACAAGAACTCAAAGAGTAAAGTCAAAACATAAAATTATAAGCCAGTTTGTATAAATTTTTTGAGCCTAGCTCGAGAGGATTGGGATTCTGCCCCGTGACCATATATCCATAGTTTACCAAATATTCTAGACGTAATCCATATTTTGTCTTTTAATTTGAAAATTATTGTAATTATTTTTTACCTTGTTTATACATATGATAATGCAATATTTATTACAACAACTTTAGCCATGCGTGCACGAGTCCCCGAGCCGCTGGTAGCCATACAATACAGTCGACTAACGAATCAGGATTATAACGCCCACAAACAACTCAGCGCTCGCATCCGGATTGGGATGGAATTGCCCTTCAGCAGCAGTCCGTCACAAACGACAATGAATCAGGGATAATCCGTTAAACGATTCCTAACGACCCGTCAATTGACACATTGTTAAAGCGATCCGACCCAACACATCACAAAGTGCGGGAGTTCTCGTTTAAATCGCAAAATCACATAACTCGAAAAATATTCCATCATTTCGACCTAACAAATCAATTGGAAATACTTTATTGAATATTTTCTTTAGATGAACTCTTTGGTGCGATCGAGTGATGTTATGATGAATTCAAGTATGAGCGAATTGCACAAATTTCTTTCCTAAAAGAGTTCGCAATTTCTATTGCATGATAAGTAATCAAAACGATTTACCACTTTTTACATGTTCACTGTCAATAATTTGTGAAAGGCATCATATTAAAAAACAAAACAAGATTCTTTGTATTTACTCCACAATTAATGTATGACGATCAGTACCGGTTTCGCTCATCCCGAGCATTTTCAACTTATAAGAGTATACATCAATACAGAGTTGTTTATACAAAACTTAGTAGGCAAAATATTATTCATATGAACCAGTATAACTTGACCATTTGCGAAGGCGCCACCATCGCGTGAGTCATGTTGCAATACTCGAGCGAAAGCTTGTTTGTTTACTTTCACATTATAATGTATATGCAAGATATATATGATTAAACATCGGAATGTACATATATTTTGAAGAAAACAACACATTTTAAATGGCAATTGCAGATATAAACTCTATGGGGATAATTTTAAATTATTCGTATTTTAATTATCAATTCGGTGGCGGTCACGTAATGATGGTACATCTGTACATAGACTTGCTTATTTTTGCATAAATAACTCAGTGTATTCTTGTCAGTGGCAAATGATAGCGATGAGCAAAAATGGTCAGGAACGCAAAAATAAAATTGTGCAATAAACACCTACAAAAATATTGTATTATTCTTCAATAAAATGATCTACTTTGTTATTTTTCGAATGTCATCTGGGCAAAATCTTTTACACGCCCCTGACTATATTATATGATATTTGAACAGTTAAATAATTCGGTTTGGAGTAATCAATTTCACAAACTACATCCGGATAGCAATAATTACATGAAATTTCTTCAAGAGCTTTGGGCAGAATACAATAAACCTCTCTTGGGTGGTATAAACGGTATCCACATTATTATTGTAAACTGACCCATTCTAAATTTTACAGTGGCAATATTGTGCGCCCACTAATCGTTTGACATTGTAGTCAATACGAAAAAGTCTTCCGTCGGAAATATATTCAATGAGCGAATTTATTTCTTTTGTTATGTTTATTTTTGTAAGCCATCCTTTAACTGGCGATACTTATTTTACTATATTATAAGTGTAGTACGCTATGTGGCATAGAGATGTTTCGTTTATAAATTTTATCTGAGAAATTGTAATCGTACCTAGTTTATAATAAGAATAAATAATAAACATTATATAGTATCATTTTCAGAATATATATTATTTTTTCCATATCAGCTCCCTATTCGGAGCATATGGCCGCGACACGGTGCCTCTATCACCCGCCAACTTCCTCGCTTCTTCCCAGGTCTACCCAGCGTCCCGTATGTCTCCTGTGTACATCCTATGGATGGTCATCAAAGGCCTTCCGGGGCAGGTTTCAGTCCTCCTGGGGCATCCTCAGCACATGTCCAAGCCAGGTCTATCGTTGCCTTTTTATTTTGGACGTAATAAGGGGCTGGTTTGTCCGCTCTCTTACCTCCGTGTTCCTGAAACCACCGTACTCCTAATATTCGCCGCAGGTATCAATTTTCGAAGCATAGTGCATATACGGTTACCCTGTAACCTTGTAATGTGCCATGACTCGCAACCGTAAAGCAGCTATAGTGTATTTTATCTATTTAAATAATACCCTTCCACCAATAAGTGACAGTTCGCACATTAAAAGTGATTATATGTAAGACGTTACATCTTAAATATGGTGCAATGTTTCTGCGGGCGCAATTTTCTTTTGTCATATCAGAATCTTTTATCGTAACTAAATAGTAACCGAGTATTACCTATTCGTCGATACTGAACCCCTCCTGCTACTTTTCAGAAAGTGGTTAACGCTGCTTTTATAAAACTTTCGAACTACAAACTATTCTATTCAATTTAATATAATTGTATCATCAAAATTATGCTATATATTCATATCTTTCTGTATCGAATACACGCATTTACATTATTGAGTTTGATTTACCAACATTACATTTGTCAAGATCTAGTTGCGGTTTTGTTCAAGCACATCTCTAGCAACACTTTGAGTTGACCATCAACTTTTATGAATGCAATACTCAAATTGAACGGGTTCATTCATAACAAGATAAAATAAATAGTAAAGTTGCCAAACTGCAACCACAGAAGCTTCACGTATATTTGAAAATGGTGATATTCTTTTGTGGATTTAATAGGGGTCTTTTGTTGATCGAACGAAAAAATTTGACTACGTATTTTTTGTGTAAAAATTGTCATTGTAAAAGTAGTAATGCACACTGGAACAGTCTTACAAAATAATTTATATCCAGACTCTTATTAAATAAGTTAGACGCTTTCCTAAGTCATCATGAGAAATAATATCCCACTATTTACCACTTTTGGTATAAACTGTCACTTCTTAATGGGAAGGCATTACTTTAAATAAATAAAACACATACTATATCCTAATATAATTTCATAAATATCAGAACCGGTTTCGCTCTTCTCAAGCATTTTCAACTGCTCTCACTGTCTCTTACGGATTTTGTTATTCTGTTCTACAAAAAATGAGGATTTTTTATATTGTAGAGGCGAATGGATTTTTTTATACAACATATTACTCAAGCACTATTCAAAAAAATAAAACAAATGTTTCATACTAAATCCACATAATGTATATAAAATGGGACGAGTTTCGCTTATCCCCAGCACTATGATCTGATTAGATGTATCAAACAATCAGTACAAGAAATATTAGAAGAATTCACTGATGAAATTACAAATAAATGAAATATTACTGTACAATATTCACCAGTATATTTCAAAGATTTTCCAAGCGGCACTATTTTCCATGCTTTGTTTGCTTCAAAAATAACTCCTTGCTTATATTTAGGAAAGAAGAATAAATTTACCGAAACGTTGTTTGACATATATGTAATATGAATATGTGTAAGGTATGTGGGCGTCAGAATTTTGTCATTGTTGACAGCGATCAACCCCTTTAGTAAATATAATTGAAATTTTACGCTTGTCGAATTGTGTTGCAAATACTATACAGCATTGGTAACACGCTGTAAATACTATACCTTTACAAGCGTTTTTAGAATGAAGAAATACAATCGATTCAACTATTTATTTTTTATTATTTTTAAGCATTTTATACGTGGTATAATATAAATATGACTATTCCGTATCGTTTTTATTTCCATTTACAATCAATTAACTACAATAACGAGATATCATAATCAATAATTGCAATGTCCACGTAAGTAAAATAGTTGAATTGTACTGAAAAAGCAAAAACAGAAAACCAATTAACGTCTTTATTTGCAGCCGAAAACAAGTATTATCGACATTATTTGAGGGAGCTTGTTGAACGTGAAAACTTGACCTATTACTCGCACTGGTCTTAAATTCGGTAATTTTATTTGTCATATATACAGCAAGTCTCAACTTACCTATTATAAATTTGTATTCAATAATTTTATTCCAAATCTTATATATATGTAAAACCGAAACGGCGTATGTATGTATGTGGGTCTGTAATTCCCTTTTGCATTGTTGGTCATTAAGTTGTCATAAAAACTAATATGAAAGAAAATATGTTTGAATTTTTATCGGCGAAGACATTTAGTCAAAATGTAATAAATTAGTCTTCTACTGAATTTTTCCCGGCTTTTATTAATATAATAATATTTTTATTTATGTGAAGGTATTGTTTGACATTTCTTTGACAGCAAATTAGATTTTTTCCTTGTATTTGGACATTTTAATCGGCGAGAATGGGGCTGTCATAAAATTAAATAAAGTTTGTGATTTTATTTTAACTCTATTTTGGATGTTAGATTTTGTGATATAATTATGTCGAATGATATAACATTAAATAATTATTGGTCGCTTAGTCCGAGCGACGCCGGGTAGCAATACTAGTAAGTATATAAGAAAGAATGCTAAGAGCTTTAGTACATAATATGATAGTAGTGTAACAGTTCGGCTTAAACTCTGGCCTTACCACTGCAGCCTCCTATCACCATAGTCAACTTCATGCGCATGGTGCATTATACCTACCGACCAACGTAGCATAATTCTTCATCCACGTTTTCTGCTAGCCAATTATTCATCATATAAATGTATCTATGAAACTATTTGAAGATACTCGTTTGGCCTTTTATTCTAACATAGGCCAATGCCTAATAAATCTTAGAGTTTGGTTTCAATAGTCTTGACTATTTTATTGTATTAGGTTCTAAGGTTCGTTTATAATAGAAACGAATATTAATTTGATCCATTTGTTCGAATATTTTAATTTCCGCATCATATTTCATTATTAAGTTCATAAAAATACTTCATACTCATTTCGGATTTCAGATATTATGAATTCTTGCCGATTTTCTTCAATCGGGCCGAGCTAAAATGAAACATCACACGAAACAAGGAGTTAAGTATACTTACGGGTATGAATTATATCTATAATCTTCCTCCATTGCGATTCCATAGTCGGGCGGGATTAGAGACCAGCTATTGTCGTAGTAATCATCATAACCAGGTATCATACCACCGTTAGCACACATTGTCATAATTTCGCTTGCTGGGAGACAATAATTATTCAACAAAAAACACGCGGAGATAAAAAAAAAATTACGTAACAAAACGTAAATTTATCACAAAACACGCGATAATTTTTTTACACAGATGTAATCTTTTTTCAGTTCTTTGCGATATTAATGACGTTGTTCTTTATTAACTAGATTATAATAATTACACGACAAAGATAATGGGTATTTATTGATAAATATTATGTCCGACTTCTTATTGGGATTATAGCTAGACGCCAACTAAAATATTTTACGATAGTAATAGTGATATTAAATACATGGCAATCGGTTTGAACAGTTTACCCTTTTTCTGACGTTATCTATATGCTTTTCAATGATATCATATCTCAGTATTATTATTTCCCCTTACAGGTAATATCGAAGCTGGGACAGTGTTTGTGGAATATAATATCGGCGTTTATGTTGACTCAGATAATGGTAGTCTAGCTACACCATGTCACTATGGATACGTTCTGTCAATGTAGTCGTTTGAGGGTTATCGTGAACACCTTGTTAATAATGAAAGTTTTTGGGAACTGCATATCACGAGTTATTAACACAGATCTTTATTTTCAGATTGTTTATTCTTCAACTGCAATTATTGTCAAATCCAAATTTTAGCAATACCAAACCAAAGTGGATTTGAAATAGCTTTAACAATGGGTAACCAGGGCTGTGGAGTCGGCGCGGCGTTTTGGCCGGAGTCGCACTCGAAGTCGGAAATTTTGTATTTTTTATTTTTGCATTTAATATGTCAAATTTGGCTTTTGGCCGCATTGATAGGGTTGATATTTAATTGAATACACATAAATAGGAAAATTAGGGGGGAAAAGTGCCGATATAAACCTTTTTTTAGTCGGAGTCGTGTTTTTGGTCAATGTCGGAGTCGGAGTTGGAGTCGTGGTTTTGGTAAATGCTGGAGTCGCAGTCGGACTTTTTTTAACGACCTTACAGCCCTGTGGGTAATTGAAACTAGACTAGACTGCTTTAGACCAGAGCAGGTTGATAGAAACTACTTTATTTATTCAAAAAATAATATCCTCACATTGAAGTACACTTCGGCCCCTTAATGTAAAAGAAAAGTACATAGATGAGTATTTGCTGGTCTTGAGATATTAAAGGCATTAGATACAAAATAGTATGGTAAGTAATGTACCAAAGAGACATATCAATAGAAGAATTGTATAAGATAATATTTTTTTTTCCATGTCCGCTTCCTATTCGGAGCATACAGCCACCACACGGTGCCTCCAGGATTCTTTATCACTTGCGAACCTCTTCGCTTTCTCCCCCAAGTCATCCCGGCGTCGCGTAGCTCCGATGAATACATCCTATGAATGGTCATCAATGGCCTTCCAGGAAGACGAAATCCATCGGGTTGATAAAAGAGACACGCAGGATTCAGGCTCCTCTAGGGCATCCGCAGCACGTGTCCAAGCCAGGTCCATCGCCTTTTATATATACTGTGCTTCGAAAACAAATGCCTGCGGCGAATATTAGGAGTGCGGTGGTTTGATTTTGTCTGGAACTCGGAGGTAAGAGAGCGGACAAACCAGCCCCTTATCACGCCCAAAGACAATTTTTATCTGTTGAAAAGTATGTAGCTTTGATAACTAGTGAAAAAAAAATTTGACTCACCTGAAAAGTAAAGAAAAATGAGATAAGTTACACTTTCTCTAAGAGGCCGATTTCATATACTGATTGAATTTGCATTTACTTGGTAAAACTCCATCATAACACGGTGAAAAAATAGCAATCTATTTTAGTTCTAAAAAAATATATAATATATGATTGGCAGGTATTTTGGCTAACGCACTCATTATAACTAAACCGTAAAAGGCAGTAAGACAATATATGTAGCTATCGACTTTATTTTAAATATTTTTTTGTAAAAATAAATTATTGATTGAGTAGGAATTTACTTGGTAGAACTCCATTATAATACGGTAAGAAAAATAACAATGTATTTTAGTTCTACATAAATTTTATATATTAATATATAAAATTTATGTAGAACTAAAAAACTAAATACATTGAAATTTCTTCACTGTGCCATATTTCGTATATTTGAGAAATGCATAAATTTCGGTCTCGTATAATGAAACATGTGTAGCTTGAAAGTAATATCTCTACCGTCACCTTATTACACTCTCAAACAGTATTGCCCCATATTTAATAGACATAAAATATAATTATAATTAATTGAAGTGAAGTTTTGAATTAACGCGATTTCAATACTAGCTAATATTGATGCTGATTGATTCCAGGCATTCAATACATATTTTTTTAATGTTTGACATGGAAATTTATGAGGAGAATACAGTTGAAAATATAACAAACGAGAGTTTTATAAAGCTTCCAAGTAAAAATGAGCTCAATTGGACACAAATTAAATTAAATTGAAAACATTGTTATTCCACGTATTGTCAAGTATGGTTAGTAGTGACACGTGTTTTGTCTCTTTGTTAATTATTTTCAGACATACAACCGTAAGATAATTATCGTTAGGTATTACTTAACTGACCTTACGATGGTAAGTCTGAACATGCGTCTCGAAGAGGCGAAAAAATGTCACTGCTTGTTACACAATACGTGTAATATCAATATAATGTTATATTAAAATAATTCTTGCAAAAAGTTATCGCTGAATCCATCCTAAATTGCAGAAGGGGAAAAGGTTTCACATTGCAGTTAAATTACATTGCATTTCCCACATCTTACCTTGCTGAATCTGAACTAACTTGGTTTTTAATTTACTCTCAAATTTTAAAGATGCTTTTTCTTACGGCAACTATAAGTTATTTTATATTATGTAGGTTCTCAAACATTAGCAACAACTGTATTTATCACAAGAATTACACTTAAAAAACAAAGTGTGACATATTCCACTTTTTGTTATTGTGAATACACCCTGATTACCATGTAGTTGAAAGTGATATTACGAAGTAAATTATAAAGATTTTAACATCGAATGGTTTTTCCATGACAAATTATCCTTTTTTCAGTTTACTAACATTAATTATGTAATATAATGATTATGTAATAGATTTTTTTAAGTGTGTAATTCAAATATATGTATGATATATTCTTTGGAATTAGAGGAATATATTAGAGGAAGTCGTAATACAAAAATATTTATCTATGATGCTAAAGTTAAACGTAATGTAATACAGAGCCCTCTCGCTGTACACCAAAAAAGTTTGTTACTAGATTTCCACCATTTCGTATAAAATCTGACACAACGTAAAGGCTCTGGAAAATGCGCTGAAAAATGTGTTGATTATTGGAAATTAAAATCATTATAGTACATCACATAAAATATACCCGAAATTCTATTTTATTTCATGAAGGTCACGATACATTATAGTACGATTGTTAAAAAAAAAATGGTATGGAATATTTTTAGTATGAATCAAAAAATATATGAATTGATAAAAACCTAATTATTGTTTTTCAAAAATCATCGTATATAGTATTTATTAATTGAATAATTATCTTAGAAAGAAAATATATAGTTTGCTTTATGGATATTTATGCAATCAAGGATCGCCAACTGGATTCTGATTGGATTCCTGCGGGATTTTATTGTAATGAAACCCTTTAACGTATTTGGTCAGTAGGTATTAATTATTACACGATTCGGAAATGCATAACCCAACCCAATAAGCATCGTGCAATCGAAAATCAATTTGTCAAAAAAAGTCGCTAATCGGTTTTCCGAATTTTACATTGAGAAGCTAATTGAAGGTTTTTCATTGATTCTTTTCGAATATGTATCATTTCCAAGCGGAATAAAAAGTATAGTGATTTACCTCTGGTGGGACTCGAACCCACAATCCTCGGCTTAGGAGGCCGATGCCTTATCCATTGGGCCACAGAGGCTAGATGATTCGGGTCCCCGCTAAGACGTATACAAGCCAAAGCGGTTGGGTTACGTCACCGGCTAAATAAAAAAAAACTAATTATATACAAAACTAGCCACCGACACGTAGTTGACTCGCCCACTCACCGCGATAGAAATTGATATTTTATTAGTGATAAGTATTGAGTACTTCAATGATTTTGCTGGATCAATCTATTTTATTTTTTATATTCATTGGCGCGATGTATGACGGATAGCGACGTTATTAAAATGTTGACGGTTTGAAGAAACTTTCAAAAGAAAGCCACGTTTTCAATTCTATTAGCTCTCTACTTGTATTTCTCTATGTCACACACTAGAGGTCTGCACGGGCTCGGGTTTGGCCCGCGGGCCGGGCCGTGTAACGGAGGCTTGGATTCGGGCCCGGGCCGGGCTCGGGAGCAATCTTACAGCAAAATATAACAAAAATCGGGCTATTTTCTAATGAGCTCACCATTATCGTAAATCTAAATTTAATACCATAATAAACTTCACGCACTCGTATTAGTCAGCTTTTCGACGCCTTGTTCGTTATTTAAAAACCTTCTTTTATGAACACACATTTGAAAGAACAAGATGCTTTGTTCTTAATTTAATGACTCACGCCACTATTTTAGTATTTTTTAATGATGTCTGCTTTTGAGGAGTTTGTACAATACGCATAATGAATTTCATAATATGATTCTGACTTCATTATTTCTTATATGGTTCTTTCGATCGGTCGCAATTCGATTTGTTAGGGCGACTTTTTTTAAATTTACCGACAAGAAATGGACTTCGAAAATATTACGACAAGACTGAAGAGTGGAGAATATATTTCTTCAGTAAAAACCCATGGGAAAAGTGAAGTGTGGAAATCATAGAGGTGGTTACAAACAAAAAAGTTGGATACGAGTGTATAAAATGTAAATGTATTTTTGTAATCAATGATGGCTGGTGACGGGGTGCTGGGGGTGCAAAAGGAAGATTCAACTATTTTTCCGTACTACGGAAGAGAAACAGTTGGTATTGCGAACATCCGAATTGAAAGTCCATGCTATAGAAGTGTTTTAAAAACCAATGAATAAGAAAGAACTCTTGCAAAAATGGTTGAATCTTCCTTTGCACCCCCCAACACCCCGTCACCAGCCGTCACTGTTTGGAATGCAATGTAAATGTAAATGCAGCTTTTCTAGTTCATAAATATGAACTTCTTACTTGAATTGTCATTCCTGTAAAACAAACAAAAACTAACTCTAATTAGGAAGAAATGTATTTCGCACAACTGCACACACACGATAATTTGTGAGTTAATTTTTATTAGAAAAACAGAATCGGATATTTTTTGGGCAAGGTTGAAAATGTCGAGGTCGGGTTCGGGTAAGAATTTTTGAAATGAGCCTCAGGCCCGGGCCGGGCCGGGTCGGAGGTCTTCGGGTTCGGGCCGAGTGAAATTTTAAAATTTCGGCCCGTGCAGACCTCTATCACACAAAGTACTAGGTACTCAAATATAGATGGAATTCTTGATGAAATTATGCTTAATTCGTCACAAAAAAAATTCTTCGCGTTTTTATTGGTACACACAAACCTCTTTTGTGCGATTTCAAAGATATTCGGTATTATTTTTTGTACATTTTTTTATTATTTCAAATATGATTTTGTGAGGCTATATAAACGTCCATATGTACGAACGTAATATACAGCATGCTGTTCACATTCTGTACGTGAAAAATCCAGTGTTTCACCTGTTTATTATAATGTGACCTTATCACGTGCATCCTTGTTATGTTCCCATATTAAATCATAACATTTTTTGTGCGATTTTATTTTATGTGACATTCCGCGTAACGATGTTTAATGATGTTTAGGTATATTTTACATTGATACATTTTTTCGTGTTATAAAATTAGTCAATGTTTGTAAAATTTTGTCATTGAAATTATTAAAATGATAAAAATAAATCTATTGAATGTTCCTTTTCAGCTGAGATGTTTCTAAAGTAAGCATTTCAATAAAAATAATGGAACAGCACAATCCGCTTTTTAAACTAAATTTATTTGGGCGGTATAAATAAAAAAAAAATGTTCCTATACTGATGAAAAATCCTTGAACAATTAAAACGTTGTTATTAAACATTTAAAGAATAATAATATGATTGATAATAAATTCTATATTATGTCAAAAAAATCTATAGGGCCGGTGACTTACTAAGAGGTAATATTAATTTTTCTCGCACTACAACACCGCAATCAACTCATTCTGAAATGTCAGAAAACTGTCAAAATATTTTCACAACATCTACTATTGAATTAGTTGTTAATATCTATATACTTGGATTCTGAAGTCTTTCTAAGATCACTGATTTATCATGCACGAAGCATTTGAGGTGTTTTCATTGCTCAAGCTGACAGAACAAATCGAATCGATAGCGGCTTACGGTAAATCATAGCTGATAGCATAACCCTTGTTGTTTTTGTATAGTTTTACGCCCTTTTGACTATGCACAAAATTGTGTTTTTGCTAAATGACAATCAATTGCAAAACAATGTGTTAATTGACAAAGTAATTAAAATAGCATGTAAACAAATTTTCAACAAAACATTTTTCTTTCGAAATGGCCACCATAGATACCATTGTACCATGAATTTAGACTAAACAATATCACAGTTCGATAATATACGGATTTAATATTTAAACCAGTTTACACTAATATTCAGTCTCCTACTAGATGATCATAAGGATCGATGTCAATATTGCCACAACCAATTTGCAACCTACATATCCTGCTGATTTCTAATATTTTTTGGGCTTCTAATGCAATGACGATGTCAAATGTTGATGATTTCTTAATATTGTTTTCTGCAGATGATAACCTCTTATTGGGAACCAGGCAAGGTCATCTCCTCATGTACCTTGTTAAAGAAAGTAAGGAAGGTCCGAAGTATACAGTTCAAGTTTTAAGTTACCTCAAGACATTCAGTAAAAAACCAATACAGCAAATTGAAGTTATTCCAAGTAAGCAGACTTGTCATAATACCAATAATGCAGACTTCGCTTAACACGTTCAGTGTTTAATACTATATATAATGCCATGTATTATATTTTTTTCCAATTAACAATGGCGACATCAATAGGTACTCTGATTTTTTTTAGAACATAACTTGCTGCTATGTCTTTCGGATAATGTGATCACCATGCACGATATTAATGTCATCAATTTTCCAATTGTACAACAGTTGCCCCAGACTAAAGGCGCATCATTATTTGCGATAGATGATATGGTGAGTATCTAAAATAAACATGATAATTGAATTGGCATTTACTTAGTAGACCCCATTATAAAACGGTGAAAAAAATAACAATGTATATTAATTCTACGATGGCGTAAGCTGAAATAGCTATCAACAAATATATCAAATAATTTCTGTCACTGTAAGATCACTTTTAAGGTGTTCACTGATAATACTTGGTAGAATGGCATTATAATAAAAATAATAACACATTTTTAGTACTTAATCCACATAAAATTTTAAATAAAACAATGATATTTAACACTGTTTCGTTGTAAATAATTCTTATCAGTTGAAAACGCTCGCCATTAGCGAAACCGGTCCTGTTCCAATAAGTTTTATGTAGAATTAAAATACATTGTTATATTTTTCACCGTAAACTTTATCCTTTTTCACTTAAATTGATAAGAAATTTTCCTATTTTAACTTAAGAAAATCCCTCTAATACGAAAAACTACATGAAAGAACTTCTACAAAAAGAAATTGATAACTTGTAATTTTTGTAGAAATAAAATACATTGCCATTTTTTCACCATGTGATTTGATTCCTATTTTAAAGTTCTTGCCACTATACTACATATCATATATATTTTTTCACATTCATTTTGTACAGTAAAATAGTCAATTTTTTAAATGTTTAAAAAACATTGTCAAAATTTCCACCTATCTGATCTTAAAAGCGTAGAGTGATTATATAATGACTAGTCCTCTGCTACCCCCATCCTTCTTTCAGCAGTCTCTTAGAAAAATAAGGTTTGAGTGATTGAGTTACATAATTTGAGATAAGTTTCATTAGCAGTCCATATTTTACATAAAAAAGTAGACATGTTTATACAACAAAATATCAAGATAATGTTGATGAAATTTTTTCCAGCCAACTGGTTCATTAACTGGAGAAACATCTGTCATAAGGCTGTGTGTTGCCGTCAAGAGAAAGCTCCAACTTTACTATTTCAAGCGTCGTGAATTCAAAACACTAACAAAAGACATTTCCATTGGTGACATTCCCAAAGCAATAATGTGGGGAGAGGCCGTTTTGTGTGTAGGATTCAAAGAAGAATATATACTTTATGGTGTAAGTATTAATGGGAGAATAAATCCTTATTTTTTCAGTGCTATAATTCAGTGATGGAGAGTGCCTGCCGTAGGGTTGTAACTGATGAGTAATGAAATAGTTATTACACAAATACACTCACTATCAGTTGTGGTGAAGGAATAAAATATTTGGATAGATTAAAGATATCACAATAGATATTTCGCTCATATTTAATTTTAAGTATTAAATATCTTTTACCTTAGCACAAGCTAAAATAGATGTCAAAACCAAATAATTTGATTTCAGTTGACTGGAGAGATTAAAGAGCAATACCTCTCGAGCAACTCAAGGTCTCTGGAGCCCTGCATCGCTAAGCTGTCTCCCACTTCTTTTATGCTCGGAAGAGATTTGACATCAGTCGTGATTGAAGAAACAAATCCTGAATTATTGTCCAAGACTGTTGTTAAGTGGAATGCCCCATTGATAGCCGCAGGTGAATTAATCACTTATTGACTTTTGATGATTTTTATTTACTTTTTCTTTTGTTAAAAACTTATTCATTTCATAATATACAGCTAATCAACTGAACTATGACTGACTTATAGAGTAAAGTTTTTATTGTGAATCTTTCTTTACTTTTACTCTAATCTTCTACTCCATGTTGAATCTTTGCTTCCTTGCTTTTACATCATGCTAAGTGCAGCCCTAAAAGTGCAGTCTATTTTTGCTAAATCCATTATAGCACTATAAAAGAAAAAATTATCACAGTCAAACTCAGTCTGTCTTACTATATATATAAAGTAATTAAAAAATATCCCCTGGGGATAGTGCCTGATCACATATTAACATAATTGTGTAAAAATTGCAAGTATTCAAGGAAGAGGAATCAATCAAGCAGTACTGGTACATGTTTCAAGGGTGACACTGCTAGTGTTACCAGGCATGTGAGGCACGGAAAATATTCTCTTTTATAAATAGTTTGTGAACCTCTCATTTTTTTTTACCATTGCTCTTCTTTTAATGACTCATTGAAAATCTCACATCAAAAGACACTGGCCAGCAACCAGTTTTTCTATACTAATCTAACAATATTCGTGAGTGAGTGAGTAACTCATTACCTCTAACATCAGATGTCCTATTTTCAGATTTATTGGACTTTTTAAAAGTGGTTATAGTAAAAAAAAAGATTATTTATACATTTCCTGAATGTGTTCTATGTTTGGTTTCAGCTTATGAAAATCCTTATATCTTAGGATTACTCAATGATCAGATAACAGTACAGACAGTGACACCAAATGCCTTTGTTCAAACACTTTCGGAACTGAATAAGGCTCGATTGCTCTGTAGGTAAGAATGTACCCATAGTAAATCTATATAATGCAAGATGGCTGGCTTTTAATAAAGCTGTCAAACGGCTTTTCATCATTATACATAAATGTCAGACATCAATTTTGGAACCCACATATCAAAATAACATCTTAATTTTCATAATTACATATTGACAAAACTAATTTCATAGTTACATAAAAATATGTTTTTTTACAAGAGTCACTAGTCAGACTGCCATTATTATGCATGGATAATCATATTTAAATCGCTTTCGTCTTTTATTACCATACTCTCAAATGTCATATTGTAAAAATTATTTTTCAATGTTTGATTCATTCAACATTGAACATACTTCAAATGGTAATGATTTGCCACAAGAATAAGATTTTATAATACTGAAAAGTGATTTTTCCATTAATGACCAATACAAAACGATCTATAAAATTTATTTTGTGTATTATGTATGAAACTGTTTTCATGACTTTCAGAATTCACAAAGTATAGCAAAAATCTGGTACTAAAGATGATTACTCATTTGTAAACTACACTTATGCTAATTTTTACAGCATGGCTTGTGTTTTAAAACATCTAAATTGTTGTTTTTGGTTAAAATAGATGTCGTCGCGGACTATTGTATGCAGCATCAATGAGCCATGTATGGAGGATTGGCTCGGTAGATATCACAAAGCAACGGCAGATCCTGTTGAAGGATAAACAGTTCCAATTGGCGATGGAACTGACGGTAATTAAACAAATAAGTTTCATCAGCTGATTCTAACGTACGTCGTTAATAATTCATATATTTTCATACCAAGATAATTTTCAACACATGTCATTGTTTGACAGGAGAAATATTTTATGATATTTATTTACAATATAAGTTGATTGTTTTACTAAATTTATATTGAAAATAATTAAATTTTGTTTTATTCTCAGGATATCTCTGAAGAAACAGACGATGAAAAAGAACACATCAAAAAATCGATACAGTTGCTCTACGCTTTTGACTTATTTCATCAGAAAAAATTCTCCGAATCGATGAAAATGTTTTTGAAACTGGACACTGATCCATCAGAAGTTATCGGACTCATTCCTGAGCTGTCTGCCAGTACAGGGTCCAAGCCACTCGCTGAGGTCCAAACAGATGTTAAGCCAGACGAAAACGGCCTGTCGGCAATGATAGAATATTTGATTGATGTCAGACGTAAAATTCAGAAGGTTTCCACACTTGCATCTAATGAAAAAGCAGTTAAATCCAAAGCGGCTTTGCTAGTGACCATCGATACCACCCTTCTCAGGTGTTACCTACAGGTACTTTTTTTGAGCAATCTCTCGATGTCGATGTCTTGACCATACATCCACATAAAACAGTCTGAGATGCAGGGATCTACGAAGTAAAAAGAAACTAATTATGATGATGTTTTAAGATCGTATATTTTACAATGTTTTGAATCCTTCAAAAATTTACATAACCTCGCATTCTCGACAGTGAAAAGAATCAAAACATTTATAAGAAGTAGTCAAGATAAACATAGACTTAATCTCTCGCTTTAATATCTAGTGAAAATTATGTTAAATTTGAAATATATTTTTTTTTTGCAAAAAAGAGCGAAGGATAAAAATGAAATGGTTGTTGTTTGTACTGCATCCCCAAATTGAAAAGTCACTGCCAATGATAATTACATATACACATAGTGGTTTACAACAATCGTAACCATATAACATGTACCAAAGAATGCCTGCATAATTTTTGTTGCAAAGTAATTTTTATAACTGTGTCAAGAATGTTTTTTGAATGTGTCTCATAACCATCATTTTATTCCAGACAAATGATGCATTTGTGGGGCCGTTGCTGCGATTAAAAAACTGCAGTCTTGACGAGTCGGAAGAATTATTGCTCCATCATAGTAAATATAGCGATCTCATCATTCTATATCAAACCAAAGGGCAGCATATGAAAGCCTTGCAGCTCCTGAAAGATCAATCTAAACAGGCTGATTCAGTTTTGAAAGGGCACCATCGCACCAAAGTCTACTTGCAACATTTGGGTAAATTATTCTAAAAAATTTAGCTTTTGCGTGTCAAAGGAAAAGAGGTTTATTGGAATCTGGGAATCAATTATGTATCTAGGTTTATGGCTTAAAAAAAGAAGCATCTTTCCTGTAAAATTGCAATTACTCGGTTTGGCTATTTCTTTTGTTGAATACACCTTCATCAGTTTTCACGTTTATTAAAAAAATTAATTCGAAAGTAACTGTAAATTCATTTTTAACCTTTAAATGCCCAGGCATTTTTTGCCAAATATTTGTGTGACCTGATGATCTTATAAAATTAATTATATCTCTAAAACAAGTCTGCCTATGTTGGGCTTTAAAAGGTCAATACAAAACTCAAATTAATTTAGGTTTTAAATTTGCAGTGTCACAAATATTAAAACAATCAGTGGAATGACAAAGATATCAATTTTAATTCGATGATGAGTTGAATATGCCTACATTACAACAAAAGGCGAAAAGAACCAACATCGCTGACTTAGAAAACTTTCAACAACTAAACGTCTTGTTTTGGCTTTTCTTAATATTACTCCTGACTATTGCTTGTAAAGTTTAAGTCCCTTTCGTTTTGCACAGTGTTTAATATTGATCAAATCATTTTTGCAATTTCTAGGCGCCGAACATATCAATTTGATATTTCAATTCGCTAATTGGGTGCTAGCCGAGCAACCCGAAGAAGGCTTGAAAATATTCACCGAAGACATTCACGAGGTTGAAGGTTTGCCCAGAGCGAAAGTTCTAGATTTTCTCCTTAGAGAACACGAACCTCTCGCTATACCCTATCTGGAACATGTCATTCACATTTGGGGAGACACCAATACTCTTTTTCACAATGCGCTTGTAAGGATGCTCAGGGAGAAAGTCATGGATAAAAAAGGGACTTATTCAGAAGGGCAACAGCAGAACATGAGAGTGAAACTTCTCAATTTCCTAGAGAAGTCAAATCTTTACACCCCAGAAACAGTTCTTGTACATTTTCCACCCGATTCTTTGTTTGAAGAACGTGCTGCAGTTCTGGGAAAATTAGATAATCATGCGCAAGCCTTATCTATTTATGTATATATTTTAGGTCAGTATATAATTATGTTGAATTGCTTCATTGTCAAGATATAACATAACAGATTGAGAGCACATATTGCTGTTGGAGCCAGAAAATTGATAATTTACAGGAGAATGACAAAACATTCTAGTTCTACGAATTATATATGTAAATAGAATGGATAAGTTTATTACAATCATGCAAGTGAAAATGAAATGTTCACAACCACTTCATGTCAACTGCTGTAATAAATTTCGCCTACAAATATGCGGCTATGGAGTTACATCACCTATGAAAATTCAGAATATACATTGACATTTTTAGATTAAAAAAAACTGACCTATTTCTAGTTTTAATGATGATATGGTTGGGAAAATGTATAATTAAACAAACTGAAATAAGAGAAGCCTTCTGCTCAAAAGATTTTTTATTCTGTGGCTTTGTCACACGCTGTGGATACCTTCGGAAGACAACCTTGCATGCCTCTTCTTTGAAAGAAATGTAATTCCAGCACTATGGATGACTATTGGGTACTATCTGTAGGGTGTACTCAGCGGAACTGAAGAGTGATGGGTAGTTAATTCGGAAGTTGATTTATAATTGTTGAAAACAAACAAATGATTTCAATAAAATAAGCATTAACTGTTTCGTAGGTGATATTAAGCGGGCAATAGAATACTGTAACGCTGTTAGTGAGAGACCCAAAGAGAAGAGTCCTAAGAAGGACAATGATGTTTATGTGATACTCATCAAGATGCTGGTCAATCCATCGCAGGAAGCTGTCCTCAGCGGGCCACTGAGTAATGTAGCAAAGAGTCCAAAAACTGCTCAGCCAGATATAGACACCGCCTTGCAACTACTAGATTTGCATGCTGACAAAATTGATCCGATTAAGGTTTTTATAACTCTGCTTTAAGTATTCGTAAAAATATTAAAAAATTGTACTAATTTAATCTGCAACTTTAGTAATAACTACTGACCTGCAGTTTAAAATCACTGCAAACTAAAAGTAAATGAATATTTACATATGTATGATGTAACTTCTTGGTAGAAAGGCATTACGTATTTTTAATAAATGAAACGCAATTTTTTTAACTAATTCCACTCATAATTTTATAGTAATTTGTACACACTTAGTTTTGATAATCGCATGTATTTTCAACTGATTAGCTTTATTTACTTAGAATACATGCATTCATATTTAAATCATAAGAAATGTGTACAATTTTTAAACAATGTCTACTTTCAATTTAGAGCGTGTCAACTGGTAATTTTTAGTTTTAAGTGTTTTTTACGCAACCTGGCTTAATATGTCACTCATCCTATCTTAAGAGATTTTTTTTTTTTTTTTGGATATCTGCTTGACGGAGCATCAAGTTCTAAGGCGTGTCAGCGCCAAAGTTCTTCCAGTCTCCTCGTCTCTAAATGTTTTAATTCTTGAATTTTATTTGTTGACATACCCTTCCTATCGCTTCCGACAGGAGGGCGCGATCGCTACAGTTGAGAAGTCAGTTTAATATTGCGTCTCTATCTAGGGAGGGTCATCGAGAAGAATAGCTCTGGGCCTATATCGATTCTCTGAGGCCTTCTCGTCATAATTCTGCAAGCAAGAGATTGTTGGGTTACCGTGAAGGCCCACAGCCTTATGAAACTTTTTTAGAGGTTTCACGAACGAATTCGCGAATAGTTGGCACACTCAAATCTCTGTGTAACAGCGAACCACGCACGAACCATGGAGCATCACATATTTGCCTTAATGACTTATTCTGAACAACCTGGAGAGTCTTCAGATGCTTTTGGTGAGCAAAAGCCCACACTGGTGTGGCGTACACCATAATTGGACGAGTTATTGCTGTATATAGGAGAAGTTTACTCTTTATGGATAGTTTGCTCCTAGCATTAAGCATAAAGTACAATTTCGCTTTAGTAGCATTAGCTTGGCGCTTTTTAATCGCGGTGTGTTCGTTAAACTTCAGTCTCTTATCTAAGGTTAGTCCAAGATACTTGACTGTGTTAGACCATTTGATCTCTGTATTGTGCATTCTAATGCAATTGAAGTTATGTTTTCTAATGAAGCCCTTAGAAAACATTATTGCTGCGCTCTTTTCTGCGTTGATTTTAATTCTCCAGTTGTCACACCAGTCCGCAATGGTATCGACAACTGTTTGGACGTGTGCAACTGCGCTTTGCCGATTACGAGATTTAGCCAAGATGGATGTATCATCTGCGTACTGGGCTATAATTCTATCACTTTCCCCACCGGTGGGAATGTCATAGGTGTATATATTATACAGTATGGGTCCTAAGACAGAGCCTTGTGGAACCCCCGCAAGTGTTGACCTCGTTGAGGACCGGATTCCATTCATTTTTACCTGAAAACGTCTACCTGTCACAAATGAGTTAAGGATCTTAATTAGTGGTAATCCAATTCCAGCCTTTGACATTTTGAATACAAGCCCTTCAACCCACACCCTGTCGAAGGCTTTTGCAATATCTAAGAAGAGGCCAGCTGTGACTTCTTTTTGAATGAATCCGCTCGTGATAAATTCCACCACTCGAAGAAGTTGATGGTTGGTCGAGTGATCCGCCCGAAACCCGTGTTGGGTGTCGGGGATGATCTTTTTCTCATCAACCACTTCTTGTAGTCTGGTTTTAATCACTCGCTCTAAGACTTTGCTCATTGCAGGAAGCAGACTTAAGAGATATTAAGGGTAGATAGATGAGAATTGAAAATGACTGAATGCTTCCCTATACCCTGTTTTTAGGATTGTTTATATTGGGTTGAGAAGTATGAAAAATTCACTGGGCCTGTAGGGGAGTTGTTAAAATGGTTGACTTTGGTTTTAGTGTTCACAGCAGTCTAAAATCCCAGTGTGGACAGTAGGACCTATAAACGGGGTGTAGCAAGGGAGAGATTCGCTTACCACTAGTCTTATACTAGCCCTATCTTTATATCTTCAATTGAGTCTCCAGAGACTGAGTAACTAGCATTTCATGTAGAACTACTTATTTTGAAACAAGTTCTATTAGAATTATACGCTTCACATTGGAAAGCGAAGATGGTCGATGGAAAAATCAACTTATAAAACTGTCTGGACTGAGATTTGAACCTGGGAACACTATGACTGCTCACGCCAATTTTTGAAGTTACTTGCTGGTAAATACTAGGTGAAATAATATTAAAGTTTTTTCCACTCAATCTACAACTTCATATAGTAAAATTTCTAAAATTTAGGGCTATACTTTCAATTGAATGAATGTGTGAAATTGCCATTGTTTGCATTTTTATCTTTGCAGAATATTTATTTATGCGCACTGTAATTTATTTGTATCTATTGCAGGCTCTCGCTGTGTTGCCTGACTCCATTCCTATATCCCGGATACAAACATTCTTGGAGACTTCCCTTCACAACCAGTTGAGTCATCGTCGTATGATGCAGGTTATGAAGCGATTATTGTATTCTGAGCATTTACAGGTAATTAATTTCAAATGAAAAATATTCAGTTTATATATATTCATTATGTTGTATCCTTTTTGTACAGCAAATTGAAATGCCAATTATATTTGAAGTTAAAATTTGCCCGTGTTGTTTATACATAAATAAGTAAATTTCATGATTGATGTTCATTGAAATTTATATTTTATTTGCTGATGTTAAATCCTGGGGTAGATTAAAGTTTCATGGCTGCTTTCCAAAGATTTCCGTCTCTAGCCGCTAACTTAATGTTGAGGTTTTCGCCACAGACTAGTTTATAACTTTTATAAAACAATATTTTCAATCAATTTAAGAAATAGAGCATTTAACATAATGATAAATGAACAAATATTATATGTAACTCATCACACCATTTTTCCAGGTACAAGAGCTGAAAATGATTCACGAGTCTCAGAGTGTTGTAATTGCTGACCACAATGTTTGCCCTGTTTGTAAAAAACGGTTTAGAAACCAAAGTGCATTTGTTCGTTATCCTAATGGTGAAATAGTGCATTATTCATGTCATGATGTCAAACCCTAGATCGCTATGATTATTTTATAAATATATTAAATTATGCAATAAATAAGAAAAATTAGTTGATGTTTATTCTACAAAAGTACTGATTTAATTAAATTTACATATATTATATTGAATCACATATGTAGATATTTACAGATAATTTTCAAAATAAACTTGGGCCTCTTCAAACACATTCCGATATAACGCAGTTGATGAACTTACTTTCAACACTTTCTTGTTTATTACGAGTTAAGAAAAAATCATCAAATAAAAATATGACATATGGCTTGAAAACCCCATGATCAGGCCATCACAAACTATATTCTTTTCGTCATATTCTACCTATCAAATATTCAAGATATCCAAGTCAGTGGACGTGTTTTTAATGTAGATAGACTAGTCAAAATATCAGATGAACTTACCAAGATTAATGACGGAAAGCGATTGCAAAGAAACACCTTTATGTTTCACATTAAAAACAATAAATAAAGGCTTTGGATTGGTTGATAAACTAGATTATATAAAAATGGTTCATATAATGGAAGTAAAGAAGTTTAACAAAAGAAGAATAAAAAAATTACTTGGCCTGTAATGAAAACAAACAATCAATCTTGAAACACAACTGAAAAAATTGAATTTTTAATGGAAGTGATGTAGAGTGATTGATATATCTGAAATATTTTTTATTAAGTACTCATTTTTGTATATTCTGTATTGTTTATTGGAAAAAATAAAGAACATAATTAAACTTTGCAACGCACACTTTAATTTTATATTAACTTTTTTTTCAATACAAAAATTGAAGTTCCCAAAATCTCAGGTATTATTGGATTGTGGAATTATCATAAACTGATTGAAAAGCATATTCTTCCATTTGGTAGTATTAAAACCAAGGCCATAGCTAGGGGCTGGCAAATAGGGTGAACACCTTAGGCGGCAAAATAATCACAGGAAGCGCAAAATCTACCTGCTTGCCCTCCGCGTCAAAGAACCTCACTTCGGCCCTGATTAAAACATTATCAATGTATTTATTTTGTCTTATAATTTTTGTACATGTGGTAAGTAGGTAGACTTTTTTTTACTAATTTTTTTTCAAAACTGAAGTAAAATTCAAAACAGATTTTAAATATATTTAAGATTATATACACACATTTAGTTTCATACATCGGGCTGTTTTGTTACAGCTACATAACTAAATGATTTTATAATTATTAGAAATGGCATCTATATATTTTATTTAAAAACTTACATAATAGATTGCTTAGCGGGTCTCTACGCTTTCACATGTAGGTGGCAGCACTCTCAGTTTAAAACCTATGGGCGAGTATTTGATGAGCGTTGTTGGCAGAATTTGTATTGCAGAAATATATTTAAAATTGACAGGAACTGTTTTAGAATCTTCAACCAATATATCGTTATGAGTACACATGAATCATGAATGGCATGACAATCCTTAATTTTCTAAAGAAAATGCATCTCGGCAAGAATGACAACGCCCACCTTGTATCATTCACTTCTATTACCGGCCGATGACATCATCCCGCCATTTTAGTTGTACTATTCTTCTTATAAAGCAGATTATCTGTAAAACAGCCGTATAGTTAGTTGTTTATTAATTAAATATTTGTAGAGATTTTTTTTTATTCTCATTACTGGCTCAAAAAAAGTCAAAATAACATCTATTATTGGAGTATTTGTAAGCGCTTGGACTATTTCCTGTTGAGTTATTGCGCAGACGTACGCCACTTTAAGTTGTATTGGTGGAGTGGTGTGAGTCTTGAGTAGAGTGCTACGGGACTTTTTTTACGAACGACGAAGAATTTTCGGGAAGTGTAGCTGGTTAAATGTGAATAAAATCGGTGTTGTTGCCGCCTTTAATTGGAATATTTACCTGAAATTTACGGTAAGTGCTAGATGTATGCTTATATTAAACCGCTATACCTTGAAACTGCTTAAGAAATGTCACTAGGCTTGCCGATGAATATGGCCGTATTTCTTCCTCGGACGTTATTTTTTACCACGAAATAGCCCCTGCTTAAATGTATATTAAACCGTATATAATTCAAACATGATGAGTCTCTCTAGTGTAAGCATGAAACATAGATTGTTACCGTTTTGTACAACTTATTGGATTGTTTTGGTAGTTACGAATTTTCGGAAGGAAATGTCAAAATATACGAACCGTTGGATTACTAAAGTCACCGCACGGCTTACGTCAATGATGTCATTTTTGCATGTACTCTGGTACTGCCAAAAACAAAGAAAGAAATCGATTTTTCCTCTTGGTTTATTGCAGATATTTTCGTTTTATTGATATCTGTTAAACCTACTAATTGTCAAAAACATATTACTTGTTACCAACATAAAAAACACCTACTAGTCACAGTTATTTGAGAGGCAACTAATACAACCACATATTTTATATTGACGACTAAATTTGTTATGTTCGTTGAAATTGAGTTGAATTATTCGATATAGTGAAACAAATATTATAAGCAGATAGTCATATAGTATTGTTTGCTATTCAACGATGATTCTTGTATTAGAATTTAGTAGATTTATCTCGTAAATTGACGACATTAGTAGATGTGATTCAGTAACAAAATAGCCGCTATTCGGCTAGATCTAATTGATGAGCTGAAATCAAAAGTTTTAGTGCATGCGATGGATAAACCGAAACTGAAAATAATATCAATGTATCGGTCAAATATACTGGGTAAATCAAAAGTAATCTCGAAATATGAGGAAGTACGAATATGTAACGTAAGTTTAATTTCACTCTGTTTATATCGACGCACTGTTAGTGTGAAAAAACAGGTAGTTTGTTATTTGGTGGATGGATGTTTATTCAAATAATTTTAATGCATCCATCTTTATTCACACTTCAAAAATATTTACATTTGTTTTCACCTTTTCAGTTTTATATGCCTTATTTTTAGAATATTATTGAATACCATCTATCAATTTATGGAAGTACCACTTCGGGGACTCAAACTCATGACTGTGAAAAGGATTTTGGCTCTAGTCGTTCTATCTCTCGGCTCCGGTGACCAGCAAATAATCTAAAAAAAAATCGATTCGAAATATCTGTTGTATGAAGTGACAGCTAGTTAAAGACGAATACAATTGAACAATTCATGCATTAAATGGGCACTACTTCAAAAATGAATGAAAACCCAGTAGATATTACGTACCATTAATGTTGGTCGAGATCCACTTGGGCGGACCCTTTTCACACCCCTGAATCAGTGCCCAAACACAATGTTCCAATAAAATATTCCGCTTATGATGTCTTTCCTGTTTGGCTTGCTGTCTATTTTTAAAATTATGTAAACACAACTATTGAAGAAGCTCTTATTCGAATATTTGTTAAATTGTTCCAAATCATGCTAACTGATAAACAACGGCACGTAGATTCTTGATAGTGTCGCTTTTACATAGAATATGAGTCAATATATTTATGTAAACTTTAACTTTGTTTATTACTTTTACAATTGAAGTTGTCCGTATTATTTTTCACGTTATCTAAATAATAACTTGGACGCCGTATCGTTTTCCCACTGAATAAAAAAATGTGAGCAATTGTATTGTTAGTATTTTCGATGGATTCTGCGGTAAATTTTTCGAAATTAATTTTAATATAATATTATATTTGATAACTTTGTCGCTCCCCTGATTGCTGAATAACAAAGCTATCATGCTTAATATTACGTTATTATGAATCCAAACCGTAACTGTGGTGCTGGTCTAGGGGGTGTAATTCCGATCCCTATGTTAAAATTATGACCATGTAATTGCCAATGTTGAACATTGAATACAAATAATAAATTATTTGAATGCTGTCTTTCTTTCTGTGTTTTAAACAAAACAGAGAAGGCACCTTTCTGTGTCATAATCAATATTCGACAGTTGGTATTTTTAACTCAAGCGCCGTTATATGAAACACTTCGTTTAATTTGCGAGTCTGCGTCTATGGAATGTGGCTTCATAGTCCTAGTCGTTAGGAAAGGTCATGAATATATTATTACTCCTATCGGTGTTCCCCCATGCGTCGCCGCGAGCCCTCTTGCAAACGGGAGGACCCCATCAGACATCTTTATGGTTCTTTTGTTGTCATGTCAAAGGATGCCATAAATATAGCTAAATAAATGGTCTTCGTTCGGTGCGACATTGGATGGACTTCAGTTATTAAAAATGTATCTACTTCTCATTCAATACCAATCTTTTGAATTAAAAAAAGAAGAAGTGCGAAAATAAAGTCAACCTTATGGATATGTATTGAAACTTAGAGTTTAATGTTTTAATATGCTTGGTTATTTTGGCCATGAAACGTGATTTAAAAAAGGTTATTTGCAATTGGTTTGGAGAAAATTTTGGACTAACAAATCTTGTACCCCTTTCATGGTTATTCTAGAGATGAAGAATAAATTGTTTCTGTTGATTTTTTAAAAAATATATCTTATAATTTGCGATTAATTCATTGCTTTTGCAGTTAAAATGACAGCTACATAATTCCATTCACAGTCAGACATAAATTTGAATAGCTAATAAACCAGATCGGAACAATTCTTATTTTGCTATTGTATTAGCCGAAAGAAATAACGTTGTCACCGGCGTTAATTGACATACGTACAATGACAATGTAGTGTGTATTTTCAGAAATTTATACAGCTAGTAATCCTTTTGTTTCCCAGCACTGAATCGTATCAATACTCCTGAATTAGACACTAAAGGATTTTTATCAATGTGTGGTTAGACCATAGGCTACCAACCTTTCTCGGGTGGCGACCCCCTTTTATAAAAGCCATGTGACCCGCGACCCACATGCAATTCGTGATCCATGGGTTGGGAACCCGCGGGTTAGACAGGTAATACGACATCACTCTAGGTTTGAGTAACATATAATATTTCTTCGATCGTTCTGCAAATGGGCTGCTCACTTAGACGTGCCGAATTTTTTGATTTCGGGCAATTTTAAGTATCCGCAAAAAATGAACAGTCATAAGAAACAGGCGAGTCAGCAAGTTCATTAGTTTATAGATTTCGGCTAGCCATTCGGACTATTACGGTCAGAAAATCGATTTTATTGCCTTCTTTCCGAATTTGATCAAATTCACAGCACGTCACCATTAGATGAAAAAAAATTGTGATAACGACCGTTGAACCTAGCTTATCAAATTTGAATTGTTAAAATTTTGTTCACTTCTATACAAATTAACACTATTTGTCACCTTCAGGCATTTTAGTGCTTGGACTTTTTCGAACTGAGAGTTGACAGTTCTTATTGTTTATGTATTCAAATAATCAAGCATTTTTTTTACATTATACATCCTGAATACAAAAATCCAAATAACATATAATAATCGAAGTATCCTTAGTTGTAGCTTATTGGGTCAAATCATTTTCAAGGATTTAGATTCTTTAATTTTTTTTTAAATGTACCACAATGTACTGAAAATATTCTAATATCCTCTAAAAAAACCAGGTGGTGAAACCATATGTAATAGAAAATTCTGTTCCGTGAAATAATGTTCCGTGACATAATTTTAAATGAAGTTACTTTCATAATATTGGCTACGTAATTTCATACATTTAATTCCTCTCGAGAAGAAAGAAAAATGCCCTAACTCAGACAACAAACAGTGCAACAAAGGCTGCTCTATCGTAAAGCAAACACTTATTTCACTTTATGTTTTATGACATAACATTTAGTATCTACTCTTGTTGCTACTTACAATCAGGGCTGTGGAGTCGGTGAAAAAAAGTCCGACTTCGACTCCAGCATTTACCAAAACCACGACTCCGACTTCGACATTGACCAAAAACACGACCCCGACTCCGACTAAAAAAGTTGGATATCGTCACTTTTTTTGCCTAATTTTCCTATTTATTTGTATTCAATTAAATATAAACCCTACCAATCCAGCCAATGGCCAAATTTGACATTATGTATATGCAAAAATAAAAAGTTCAAACTTTTCAAAATTTCCGACTCCGAGTACGACTCCGGCCAAAACGCCGCAACGACTCCGACCCCGACTCCGGCCAAAAAGCTCCAACTCCACGACTCCGACTCCGACTCCACAGCCCTGCTTACAATATATTATACACTATTGACCATCAATGAACGGATTATCGTATACATCCAACATTTCAGTCTCGTATCCCCCTCGTGTGTAAATGATTAGTTGGTAGAAACGGCCATGATGAATTTGAAATTTGCGAACAGGCTGGCCCGGTTGCGTCATGTCATATTATGAAGAGTATGTACAGGGGCCGCGGTTCGCTAATTAACCCAAATTGAGCGAGAGCAATCGTTCAATTCCCCCCGACGAGGCGCGTAACTTCAGTGTGCGATTTTTAAACTTTCGGTTTCATACAGAAATTGTGAACTGCCTCTTCGGAGCGTTTCATTACAGCAATTAATTTTTTAACACTATTTTTTTTGCTTAATTCGCTCGGCGACTGTTTAATTGGTTTGAAATGCTCGCATCTTTTGACCGGTGAATTTGTTTGATTCGCACACGAGAGAAGTCGATTGCGAAATTTTAAATTTTAGTAATAAAGCTTACATTATGATTTCAAACATAAAATCGTCGTTTCTATTGCAAAATTACATATCTGCAAAATCTTCAATTTTGAACCATAAAAACAGTAAAAAAATATTATCGTAATGAGTCAAAAAATACTTCCCTGTAATTATATATTGTTAGTTTTGTGTGTGAAATAGGCGTAAGGGCGATTTTGCAGTGTTATCAATACAGAGAAGTCGAAAGCAGGGCTGTGGAGTCGGTAAAAAAATTCCGACTCCGACTCCAGCATTTACCAAAACCTCGACTCGGACTCCAACATTGACCAAAAACACGACCCCGACTCCGACTAAAAGAGTTGAATATTGTCACCTTTTTGGCCTAATTTTCCTATTTATGTGTATTCAATTAAATATAAACCCTACCAATCCAGCCAATGGCCAAATTTGACATATTATGTATATGCAAAAATAAAAAGTTCAAACTTTTCAAAATTTCCGACTCCGACTCCGAGCAAAAAGCCCCGACTCCACAGCACACATTGCAATCTATACATTAAAAGCAAATTCAATATAATTAGGTCTTATTTTCGGCAGTGCATTAAGAGCAGTCCATTATTAGGGCGAACCACCACGAACAGTTCTGTAAATAGTAAGTATTATTACGCACGAACATTACATTTCCCCATTTATACTATACTATATGGTGGACTACAGTGCAATTGTTAATAAAATAAGTAATAATAATAAAGTAATTTAATTTGACCAATCCACCGAATTTATTTGCAACGATTGAAATCTGCAAGAATATCTGCGTATTGTGAATGAACAGGTTAAAATAAAAGCCAATGTTGTATATATTCAGTTAACACGTTTTTGCCTTGAAGGTCTTCATATAACTTTCATTTTGACCGGAGTCATGAAAATTTTTATATTCACGATTTAATTAATTATTCTTCGTTACCTCAAAAAGTATTGGTATTCGGATGTATCATGTCGTTTTTTATTGATCTGTTTTTCTAATCAATACGCATCCTAACCGGTTGATGAATCCTCGCCGAAAATTGCTCGTCATGATAATAATTAATATTCTATTCTTAACGAATTCAATATTGTATGTCTCAGTCGCTCGGTATAGAGCATGGGTCCTTTTACAGACTGAACAGTTGAACATCATTTCCTGGACGGCTTCCTTTCGCTCACTGGCAAGGATTAGGTCGACGATTGATTATTTATAGTGTCGAGAATTGGCGGTTCCTTCTTTATGATACTACTAGTATTGCTACCCGGCGTCGCTCGGACTAAGCGACCAATAATTATTTAATGTTATATCATTCGACATAATTATATCACAAAATCTAACATCCAAAATAGAGTTAAAATAAAATCACAAACTTTATTTAATTTGATGACAGCCCCATTCTCGCCCATTAAAATGTCCAAATTCAAGGAAAAAATCTAATTTGCTCTCAAAGAAATGTCAAATAATACCTTCACGTAAATAATAAACATTATTATATTGCAACTTGCAACAACAATGCAAAAGGGAATTACAGACCCACATACATACATACGCCGTTTCGGTTTTATATATAAGATGTAGAAAATAAATAGTAAAAAATCTTATACTTATTTACCTCTCCCAATACCAAGCTCTATTAATATGGCTCTTTGACACAAAATGTAAGATATTATTTAGTATCTAGTGGCATTCATAACTTAATACCGGCAAAAATTGAAACGCTTTTGTTTTATTATAAGGGGCCGATATATTGTAAAAGGCTTCCTAAAAAATGAAATATCGCATGTATTTTTTCTATTATTCGTTTGGGTGGCATTTGACTGCATATTGATGCTATCGAATAAATATTGGAAGCACGTGATTTGAACAGAAGATGAGTGTTTAGAAATTAAAAATGGACCCACTGATTTAATGACCTTGAAAGCGATTATTGCAGCAGAACATCTATCTGAGGTTTGGGATTGTTTGATAAATTAGAACATCACACATTTGCGGAAAAAATATCAAAGTTTATTCTATACTTAAACATTATTATATCGTGACTCAAACTCAGAGAAAATTTCTCACGATTTTATTATTTTTATTTACACAACCGAACTGTGCCCTAACTTAAAAATAAAAACATTTCGTTTCACTGCATGTGTTCAACGTTCCGTTTGGCAGCGGATTCATCTAAGACTCACGTTCAAATACTTTATAATGTAAAAGATTTTAAATATGAATTTTTAACATTTAATTTAAAAACAGATTCGAGAGATTTCACGTGTCGTTTGTTTACCACGATTCCAAATGAGTGTTACGTCAACCTGAAACTATTAGTTAACGATTTGGATTCGTAGTTTGAAAAAGCGGTTATTCTATTACTCGAATTGGAAGCTAGTTTTTTTTTGAATTTAATTTTATATTTTAACAGTTAGTGGTCCACTCATTTATTTGGCAGAGTTTCAATTTGTTGTGTAATTAATCAACAGTGTTTTTTGCTTTTATTTCGTTAGCCATTTGGAAAATGTTTTGAACATCAAGTACAGTTTTTTAGATAATTGTTAGGCCTTCATTATGTATAATTGGGGATTATAAAAGATTGTGACTCATTATTTCATGTGTTTCGTGTTTTCGGTGACGAACCTAAATGAATTCTGCCGATTGAAATATTTTCACCGTTATTTGAAAGAGAATTTCTTTGACGTCAACCGTTAAGCGTTGTTAAATAGAGCACGTGTCGAGAGCGAAATGAAACTGTTACATTATGCCAGTGTGGTAATACTTGGTCACAGGGTTGGTTCGGTGGGGCTTCCCCGCACTTTGATCCCTCTTTGGGGTCGTCTACCGATGCTAATGAACTTGCCAGCGTGCTATGTTGCGCATGTGCAATAAATGCATCATAACAAAATTAAAGAAATAATACTACAAACAATATTCTTACAACGGCTATTGTCTTTCAAACCTCCAAACGACATTTTGTTTTATGCTATAAAAATAAATGAGGTATTTTTTTTAAATAGTAGTTCGTTACATCTCTTGCATATTGCTGCTTTAAAAAATATGGATTTTGATCCAACGATGTGTGATGTACTCTTTTATCAAATCCGACCACTTTAAAGCCACTTCAGTACCGTAAGGCCACTGGTGGCCGCCGCGTACGGACGTCGCAAACAAAATCGCAAATATTTCAATATATATAAAAATTCTTCCTGGAAGAATTCTTATGATATTTTTCGTTTCATATCTAGTGACACTGTCTCTTGAAAAAATGGTTCAGGAAAAAATGAAAATCAGGCGGTAGATGTGTTCAATGAGAACATTTTGCTCGCTACTGAAGCGGTTACTGTACTAGAATTTTGACAATTAGAAGTAGCGACCCATCACATATATTGAACTATATTACGTTTTATATTGTTTTAAGTACCTATTTATTAATATTTAGATTGTTATGGTATTCATCTGAGTATGCATCGGCTCGATTAACACATGTAAATTTATACAAATTGTATAATGTATATAAATTGTATAATGCATATATATTATCACTTGGGTAATTATAATAATTTTCATTTCATTAATCTTTATGATAACCTACCAGTACAAATAATATATTATCGTTTTCACCTAGTTGATAATCACTACAAAAGATAAAATGACTAAAAACAACGTTATCTCGTGTATAATGAACAATATTACATAAACAGTGGACCTAATATCATGCAGGCCAGAGTGGGTCTAGCTCTAGACTTCCATCTTTAATTCTCTTAAAAATTCCAAAAATTATAGCTTTTCCGTCTGCCGAATAACTGGTCAATTCTTCACAGTTGTTCGCAGCCTAACCATTGCAATCTATGTTTGCACCCCCGTTAAGAAACACTGATCTTTATGTTGGAAAGTATTGGTTAATCGAACAACTGTCAGAAGGAATATTATCACTAGAATTTCATGTATTACGTTGATGAATTTTAATCGATTGAGTCAAACAGTCCAAATTTGGCTGATTTTTTTGATTAACATTTGCATTTATGCAAAAACGATTCGACAAAACTTCCTCCGACTTTTATAATCGTGATAAAAAATTTGCATAGCACAATTCACGATAAGTAAGCGATTGGAATAATTGATACGGCTCCAAAAAGTCACGAATTCAATCGAAAAAGATTTTAGTTTTTTCCTTATTATGCAGTAATCATTTATAATCAGAAGCATTTAGTTTTATTATATGTATCATTTAAGGATGGTGAAAAATATAAAGCTACATCAAAAAAAGGTATTTTCACACTATTTTTTCTTTAGATATAGTCAGTTACTGCTACGGATAAAAAATGGTTGGGATATATACACCATACGATGAGGACATGATTAGTGGTTTGCTAATCACTCTCGCTACATCCCGTTTTTAGGATCGGATGTATGTGGGAAAGAATTTTAGACAACACTGACAACATATTAAAGATGTTCAATGTCAATACTTGGTGGAAAGGCAGTATTTAAAAAAATAACAAGACATTTTTTGTACTTATTTCACAATAAATTTATTTAGATCAGGACCGGTTTCGCTCACCGCAAGAATTTTCAATTCATAAGAACGACACTCAGTTGTAAATTCTCGCGGTGAGCGAAACCGGTCCTGATCTTAATAAATGTGTTGTGGAATAATTACAAAAATGTCTCATTATCTTTTAAAGCATAGACATCCATGTTTCCGAAGACTGATTATTTGGAATTCGAACCCGTGCGATCGAAAAGTGAGGCCAACGGCGTTGACACTCAACGTTGACAACTCAAGAGATTGTTTCAGCAAATAATGGTTATTCGAAATATTACACAACGCATGGTATTATCAAAATGGTTTATTATATGATTAGATCCTGTTTTCTGGTCGCGTAGCTTACCTTTCTTGGACGCTATGAAATACTCGTTTGTCCGAGTGGTATCGGTAGCCGCAATCAGCGTTCGATGAAACCTTCGCTTGGCCATACAAAACTTGCACTGTCCATTTTAGGAAGCAATTTTATGCCTTAAGTGGACGCATTGTGAATGCTCACCAGCTCACTAGTCACCGTGCCCAGTAACTGATGGTCTCCGCCAGTGTCGCTCATACTGTTCTGGAAATTAAAAGTGAAAGTACACACGATCCTATTTTTGCACGGATGATACGTTCTAAAGACAACAATAAAACATGTAAAAAAGATAAAGCACCTATACACACATGGCAGGTAGGTTCCATTAATTAAAATCAACTCGAACCAGGGCTGTGGAGTCGGAGTCGGAGTCGTCGCGGTGTTTTGCCCGGAGTCGTACTCGGAGTCGGAAATTTTGAAAAGTTTGCATTTAATATGTCAAATTTGGCTTTTGGCCGCATTGATGGGGTTGTTATTTAATTGAATACACATACATAGGACAATTAGGGAAAAAAAGACGATATTAACCTTTTTTTAGTCGGAGTCGTAGTCGTGTTTTTGGTCAATGTCGGAGTCGTGGTTTTGGTAAATGCTGGAGTCTGAGTCGGACTTTTTTTACCGACTTCACAGCCCTGCTCGGAACACTTGAACTCAAAAATAAATCAAATTTATTTTCTTAATGCTTTTAAAAGTTACACAAGTAATTATAGAAAATAGTTTTCGATTTGAATTAAATTCAGCATAAATATATTCATTTACTGTCGATACTTGATAATAAACTTGCCCGTTTCGGTGGCGAAAAATCACTCATCGCTGGGAATATTTAATGGAGAGACATCTTCGGGATAATTTCTTCTTTAATAATATATTGCTCATACATACGTTTTTTTTATTCAGTTTGTATTTTTCAACCATTTCAAAGCAAAGAAATCAGTATAAAAAATAATACATCGATAAAACAATTGATCCTTTTTTAAATCCGTGTTATTTTGAAACCGTGCAAAAAGAGGATCGGGTGTATGTACATATTTTTAGTTTCTTTATAGTATCTTCAAATGTTGTCATATTTTAAAACAAGACAGTCCTATCGGACGTATTTAATTACGAGGTTAATTAGACTGTAATGGAATCATTGCTTTGGTAAACCTTTCGCTCTGAAATATCATGGCTGGCTTTGCTGTGCTGCATACAAAAATACTGTTTCATATAAGTTTAACGAGTAACGATTTAATGGTCTGCATGTAGAAAATGTTGACAACCGTCTTTTAGATCGTTGACGTCTTAACTGGCATAGACATGGTATTATGATATAGCATCTATGAATAAGCAATATACGTTTTATACTAATACGTATTTATCCGGTCTTTACATATACAAATAGTCGGCTTATATTTGCTTTCATTGAAAGAAGGTATTAGCTGGTTTTTATCGAATAACTTTTTATGTAATTTCGATTTGGTTAATTTATAGCAATAGCTATTTTTTTTCCCTTGTTTTTTTTTTACTAGATTCGACCACTTTCTGTTCGTATTCACCACTGTAAAGCCGAACCTCTTAAATATCCTCGCGTAGCATCGAAGTGAAATTACTCATTACTAATAATCGTATATAATAATTAAATAGTATGCATATAAAATATTTTGCTAAACATATTTATTTTAGTTGCACGTGCGACGTGTAATTAGAGGAAGTCGATTATTATTATAATTAATTGTACAAGCTATAGGTTGTTATATACATCTAATAAGAGCCTGCACATTCATTAGCATCACAGCAGCCCAAAATTCCAATAAAGTTAAAATAATAGAATTCGTTTGTAAAAATATGTCAAGCAAGCTCTAAAATACTCCTTCCTATCAAATTTCGAGAAAATGTGCGAATATCTATGCAAAAGTTAGGGCCGTCACAACGCCACACATTGTCAAAAAATATAAATTCACTTTTTATTTGTTAAAATTCAATTCTAATAAATTTAAAATCTTATTTATAATGCTAATAAATGGTCAAGTAACTGATACGCGTTACGCGAGCTAACGCTTCGCGAACGAACGAACGTGTGAGTTATTGTAATGCAATATGGGGATATCCTTCTATTCTAGCTATATTTTCGATAATCGATGTATTTTTTGATTTAAGATTATCCAGATATGGCGTTTCAAGTATATACATATTTCATTCATATAATCGCCCCAAAATGGCAGCGTCGATTTCGTACGTCACTGGTTCCGAATGGTTAATCTGAATTTGAATGGTTCGAGTAACTCAATTTACCACCGTGTTTTGTTTCGGGGTTTCAAAGACAATACTGTTTCTAAAAATTAGTCATGGGAACCGAGCCACTTTGGCATAAATCGATTCGATTTGGATTCACCACGAGTTTTTCGTTTTCTCAAACTAATTTGGGTGAGAAACCGAGTGACCCATGACTAGTCTAATATTTTTATAGAGGCGAACGAAGGACTTTCATTCACATATCAATCAGGTCGTTTGCAGACGGTACTTTTCGACTAAATCTCGTAAGCTTTTCTACTCAAGCTATTGATTCTCGATAATAATATCACTCGATATCAAGGTTACAGGTGTACCGCTTGTGTGCGTTATAATTTCATTATGTTATCATTTGAAACATATTTTTTTATGAATTTTATTTACTCAAACTTGTCATGAGTCTTGCAAAACACACTCGGCAACTGATAAATTGATAAGCGTTCACATGAAATTGGTTTTCTATGAAGCCGATTGATAAGATAAATACATGTATTGCAATTTAATTAATTGAATTACTATTCTCAGTAAGCAGTTTAAACAGCTGTTTTTTTTTCAAATAAATCAGACCAGAAAAAAGCAACATGAATGAAAGTGTAATTTTTTAATAATTTTTAGACTTGTGTTGAAGGCTTGGATGTATGTGATATAAAATTCCCTCCAACCCATCCGACCCCCAAAACAGTGTATTGCGATAGCGATTAGCTAACCGTTTGCGTCCTGTTCTAGCCGTGTCATGAAATGAACTTACCGACGTCGCGTAATAGCTGTAGTTGTACGCGTGCTATTCGTTTTCATACGAAATGACTTTTTTCCGACTTGGACATAGAATGACTTTGATTTAAAAAATAAAATAAAGATTTATATTGCACAACTAGTGTGACATAGATACTCATTTCCATATGTATATTCCAGAAACTGTTGAAATTACTATAAATTATGGTTTGGGGGCAGGGACGGCTCTTGTTGTGGTGCAATGGTGCATTGATCCGCCATCTATGTTCTAACCATATCAAAATAAATATACGAATTTACTCATTTAAATTTCTTCTTAGGGAGTGCTTTTTTTTCATTTAGCAGATAGGGTTGAAATAGGCAGGAAAAAAAAATTGTGTCACGCTGTGTTGGTTTTGAGTTCTCTCTCGGAAAAAATATCGAATTTTATTGCATGTATGAATTTGCATAACCTTATCCCAACACAGCTCCTGAACAGACGTAGAATGGATTTCATGCATACATAGGTTTTTTCTGCCCTTCCTCATTTTATTGTCGCCGGCCGCCACTAGTTAGGGGTGATATCTGCCTGGGAAAAATGTCCAACCTAACATTGGTACCTCATCTACAAATGTCAAAAAACTCGACCAGGCATGTGAATATGAAGTTTTTTTTGTAAAAAATATTACAAATGTTCAATCGGTTCTCATGTACATTTTACGATTTTCACACTTCACTCTCTCGTATGATGAAATATTATGTCATTGGATATCTAAAAGATTATCAGTGAATCACTTCCCACCTAATGTGTTGTAAATACATTCGAATATGACCATTTTATAACGTTCTTTTTTGTTGTAAAAAAGAGTAATCAGGGAACCATTGTATGAATATATACAGGCCCGTACTATGTAGGGCAATCACGCGCATTGCGGAGCACACGTGAAACAAGGGGTCTCATCAGCGGTGTGATTATCCGTATGATAATATTCAATCTATGACTACAGGTCTTTTGTGATTTTACGATGATATGATAAGCGTCGTCAAGCTTCCGGTCGTCGCGCATGGCTTTCTCACTTCCGATTTCAATAAACCACGATCCGTGCTATTTTAAACAAATTTAGTGTTACATAATATAATGTTTCATCGCAGACAGCGATGTGATTGGCAGATTAAAAAACTGATGTCAACTTGACTCTTCCCCTCGAAGGATATGCTTCTGCAATTAGCATTGAATTCCATCGCTAATTTTTGAATATGTGTACAAAAATGTACCGCGCACTTCACTAAGTATGCATTTTAACGATCGAACAACGAAACAGATACGTAGCCAAAGGTACGAGCTACTACGTAGATTATCGAATATATCGTTCGACTAAAAAGATTACCCTTGGGACAAAATCAGAGTTACCGCATTTCATTCACGTTCGTTAGTTCGCGACGCGTTTGTTAACTGTGGCTAAATATCCACATATGTAATAATTATTTCGTTCTTGCAGCTCGTGTAACTGTGGCAGCGGTGGGCGTTTACACCGATATCAAACTGGACGATAGGTATTAAAATATAAACGAATATAACAATACAGCGACGAAGTTTTTGTTAAATACGAATCAGAAGAACATGGTTTATTTCATTTAAGTTTCAATAATAGTAATCTACTCCACCGGAACCTACGACATTACTTCATTTGACTCTATCTGCCATATAATAATTGAGGCCACTTTTGCACTCTCCACTTTTGCCTGACGCATTCTCTTACATCGCTTGGGTTGTCTTTATGACAATGGACGGACAAGACATAAGTTAAACTTGACATTCGTTACCACGAATTCAGTCCCCAAGGAAAATCGCCAATGTATGGTTGAATAATCATTCCAGTCGAAAAACGCGCCAGTTTCGACACCGCGAACAAAACACAATAACAAGCACCGTTGCAGATTCGCGCTACTATTTTTGAACTTGGAACACGACCGCCGATGGGAGCTTTGTTCGCGAGCGACGAACCGTGGCGAACGAATGCGACGAGCGGTGCGCGCGGTGGCGAGTCGGCGAACTAAATTTGATCATCGTTAGAATTGAAATAGTATTGAGGCCGGCGGGAAAATTATTGTGATCCGAATCTTGACAGGCCTTATGAAGTTATGGTTTTATTATGCGTTTTTTTACCCTTATTTGAATCGCCCGACTTTATCTGACATATTATATAATATTGAAAGGGTGTGGTGTTGCTACCGAAAATTTACCCACGTAATGAAATATTTTTCAAATTAAGAATGACTACAATCTGTAGATGACTATATTTTTTACTGAAATTGATTGTAACTCTAATTCTCAATATGTATTTTTGAAGAGATTAGGCATATAAACAAGGGTTGGGCTATGACAGGACTAGTTGTTAGCTAATCGCTCTCTAGCGGTCAAAGCGTCTTACAAACTTTCCTTTGCACTTGTTCCAATACGAAAAATATTTTTCAAAACGCTCTTTGAAATGTTTTTTTTTTATATTGCTCTATTTTCGTACTTCCGTACACATTACCAAAAACCAAAAAGTGTGTCATTAGTCGATGACCACTTTAAAATTTCTGATAATTCATTTAACGAATTGACGTCCTGTTATATTTTATATTTTTCTTTACCGTTGTAAAATTATTCCGTAATCGCCATCTTTGTTGTAACACTACTTTGACGGGTGACATTTCCTCGTTCCAGAAGACCAACTGTCATAATCACTTGACACGGAGACAAATCGAGCAATTTATGAGAATAACGTGTCCACGATACAATACTGTTTAGGTGACGTCACATGAGATTATCATCTTGATTATCACCGCAACGCGTGTCGCAATATTTAATAATAGCAACATAGCTTTTCGCGATCGCTTCAATACACAATTTTAACGAGCTATTATATCGAAAAATATCCCACTTTTTATGTTTTGTAGATTGGCTCTCGTCTAGATGCATCGTTATCAACAATAAAAATTATAGCTTAAATTATATAATTAATTAATCAGCTGAATAGTTTGCCAATTTTAAACGAACAACTTAATCTTCCAAACTCGCTCATTTTTATACCCCTTTAAATAATTATCATTAATTATTTATTCAAGCACTAGAGATCAATCAATTCAATGGTGATCAAGGTCGGATAAAATCCTGCATTTATTTATATATATTCCTATGTAATCTGGTAATTAGTATTTGTGATACTACATTCAAAAATCTCGATAATTATAAACAAACCTTTAACTATTTTTTTTTTGTAAATGAGCGATACAAGGTGTCTGGTACGCGTCAGTTCAAGTACATCCGTGCACTTGAAATGCCTGAAGATGCCGAAATGCCAAATCAGGGTCGCTGCAAAACTTATGGAAAAGTAAAAAATTCAAACGATTCAAATTTGCATAAATTATAGGTTACTTATACCCAGATACATGGCACATCACAAAAGCACAGGTTAACCGTATACTGTGCTTCGAAAACAGATGCCAGCGGCGAATACTAGGAGTACGGTGGTTTGACTTTGTCAGGAACACGGAGGTATGAGAGCGGACAAACCAGCCCCTTATTACGTCCAAAATAAAAAGGCGACGATGGACCTGGCTTGGACATGTGCTGCGGATGCCCCAGGGGAGCCTGAATCCTGCCTGTCACTTCTATCAACCTGATGGATCCCGACGCCCCGGAAGGCCTTTGATGACCATCCATGGGATGTACTCAGGGGAGCTACGGGACGCCGGGATGACATGGGAAGATGCGAGGATGCTGGCGGGAGTTAGAGCACTCGGAAGCACCGTCTGGCGGCCATATGCTCCGGATAGGGAGAAAAAATACTCAAAAAAACCATTCGGTTGTTCAGAAAATTTTCTACAAAAAATAACCGATTAAATTTCAGAAGATTTCTCAAGTGCCCATATACATGTTATATCTACTCCAATTGCTTCCTGAGTCATTACGCAAGTAGAGCGATATATATGCGATAGTGTCGTGACAGGGCCCCAGTGACATCTGTCCACTCGATTGTTAATTCAATGAGAACGGTAAAACTTCTAGAATACCCATTTACATACATGAATATCTTCGCAGTACCATTTAGCTTACCTGCAATCCTGTGACGTCTTATTTGCAGGTATATAACAACATACTTCGTATCGTTACATCGTAAGGCTTGCTGATATGTGATGGATTTGCGTATGTATTTGTACACAAGATAATTTTTTATCCGTGATGTTTTCAACCCTTCCAACCGTACCCACTTCCGAAAGCGAGTCTTAGAGCAATTGGCTTACATCCAGGTGGGACCTCATCCTTCTTTTTTTATATTTAAACGCAGGTAAGGGACGTACAACCAGTCAACGTTAAAGGCAGTTGAAAAACTTTGAAGGAGAGGTTTATGTACTCTGTTCTTTATAAAAGTCTTTTGGATTGAAACCTTAGAGCGGTGGTTTCCTGGCATAGAATATCCCGACCATATAACCATCTCACCAACTTTCAAGGGTTTATTTCATTTTTGATACATTTTCGCATTATTCGACCAAGACATTTTCTTAACCCCGTGCATGCCAACATTTCAGCTGTCGATGCTGTTTCATTTTTGAATGGATTAGTAGGTAAAGGCTTTTATATCAGCCAGTAAGAATTATCTAAAAATATTCTTTTCTCTAAAGTTGTAGATTAAGTTAATTCTACTAATATCACAAAGAAATTGTTTACTACGTTTGGATGTGAAGAGTGATATTATTTGACTATTAATACAATTTAATTTTGTATTTTGCATTGGTTGCAATATATAGTTGGAAGGAGACTGGCAGACCTCAGTAGACATTACGGCCAGTCGTAAGTTTTATGAATGCCCGCAAATACCAAATATTGCGGAATTTCGTTCATTAATGTCGCGGCGACGCTTGTTTTTCCTAATTTCAGCTATTTACGACCCATCCCGATGCCAAAGGTTGCCAGGAACTGTTAATTGCCCATTTCGGGCGAATGCTTGCGCCAAAATCGGCTTACGTACGGAACATATCGATCCCGAAATCCGCCGGCCTAAATATTATTCGCCAAGTATGCAGGTGTTTGGTTGGCCCAAAAATGACCCCGTGACCTTTGGGTGTTGTGAAAGGTCGATACACTCCTGTAGACGAGGATCAAGTCTTTGATTATTAAACTTCCTACCCTGAGAGCTGAGAGCATCGGCGACACAACCTTTAACGGGGTACATATTTTTCTTTATATTTCTGGGTTCTCTTCTCTATCAAAAGTGGCGGTAGAGACATTCCTTGTTGTAATATCACATACATACCAAATTTAAAGGTGTTAATACTTTCTATGCTCTTTTTTTGCTTTGGGAACATTCGTAACCTTTCATGTTTTATACTTATTATTTTTTAAAGGAAACCCATGCATTAATTTTATATCTACAAGATACCTTCATATTTATAGCTAGTATCATGTCAATTAAAAAAAACCTCGTGACAAATCCAATTTAATCGTCGATTCAACAAAAAATCACTACTTTTTTGCCAATGAAATCTATTTGTTATACTTATTCGAACCTAGAATCATGAGATGTTTTAAGTAATCGTTTTTTTCGCGTTCTAATCAAGGTCAGTAAAAAATTTAAATCTTTTCCATTTATTATTTGAGGTGAAATCTTCGATGTGGTAGTTAGTGATTGCCTTGGATTTTCTCATTGAGTTAATATTGTTCTTTTTTCAAATTGAAATAAAATAACGAATCACACGTATTCATTCATTTTTGTGTAACAGTAAAATCTTTTTTTGTCATTTTGTAATTATATGACTCAATTGGAGGCGTGCATAATTATGTCAACTCAACGATCGTTAACCTTTGTTCAAAAACCATACTTCCGGACGTTGCTCGCTCAATGAATGCAGTATTTGCACCCGATTTGCTAAGCACGGCAATCGTTTTTTTAGCGTGCTTTTTATCAAAAATGCTCCGGTGAAAAACACAGAATTTTGCGCGTTAAATTCATTGTAAAGTATCGTGTGAAATCATGACGGATCAGTGGCTTTCAACATGTTTTTACTTAGAAGAAAAATTTACTACAACTAGGTGGTTGGCGCACCCTTTTCCCAGTGATATTTTTAATAATTTAGGCAGATCACAAAAGCAGGAGAGCTACATTTTTATAACGCTTATTCTGTGACCAATTAATTATAGTGTGATTATTTTTGCTGCATCGAAATAATTTATTGACTTAACTGACGATGCTGCAACAGCTCCGCGGATCACCAGTTGGGGGCCGCCGATCCAGACAAAGGTGATAATTCCATCTGGAAATTATGGTTTAAAGAACCAGGTTTATTTTTACCTATATTAAACAATTCGCAACCAATCAAAGTAATAAGTTGAGTGGAACCCTTCTAGTTAGCATGTATCGATATTTAAACTGTACATACAAAGTTTTGAATTGAATACGGTATATAGATATTCTGCAGTTATCGCATCTGTTAAAGACAAGTGTGAGAAAACTGTTATATAAAATGACTCGTATTCGACTGATGAAATAAAGATTTTTGAAGATATTCTACATCTTTCACGATCATTTTCAATTACCTACCACAATTAAGGCTTATTCTTTCCGATAAAAAAGAATATGTTTTGATTTTTATCGATCATACAACGATAATATGTATATACTTAATTTCTGGTATTTTAAACAGCATTATTTCAATGTGTATTTTTTTTTCCATCAACAAATAATGTTCAATAAAACGTTTAATGGCGTATTTTTTCACGACTATTCATATTAACGTCACCTATCCAGCATTAAAGCTGTCAACGTTTTTGAGAGACAAAAAATGGTACGTTCTAAACCAATATTCAAATAAAGCAGCAAAAATATAAGACAATTTATTTTATCCTATCGTCAGTGTTATTCAACTTAAAAAATAAACTGCAGTAAAAATGTTTATTTTTATATGCAAGGTCGTACACAGTCAAAAATCATTCATAAACAACTCTTTGACATAGATTTAGAATTTCCGTTTGCCAAACGTACTTATTCGCTGAAATTTGATTTAGCAGTGTGACGAATTTCTTATTGCGTTAACTACGCCCGAAATTATTTCGCGATTTCTCTTGAAAGTTATTTTAATTTGGACACTACGGCAGGGGCGGAGTAATGAATAAGTTCGGCCTGTATACCGACATGCGAATCGGCCCCTTTTAGACGGAGATACCTTACTTATTTTTTAGGTTCATCTTCCTCATTCATCTCATCAGGTTTCAAAAGTAATCAATTTTACTTATTTTTTCACAAATACCAATTGTCTTTTCATTATCTTTAAAAGCGATACTTTGGCTTTCTGGTTTATTCGTGCAATATAAAATAGTATATTTTGTTTTAAGGTTGGAGCTATGAACAGGAAAATGATTTGTTTTGAAATAAGCGGATTGAATTATCTTCGTATACACTCAAACGATTCAATTTAATATTGAACTTTCATCAAGCACCTTCAGTTGAAATCCTCAAGTGCAAATTTTCGTTTGTTGTATGTTTTAGAATTTCAGCATTCATTTCACATAAGATTTAGTTGTAAGAAATACAGTCAAGATTTTAAAAAATTTGTATTTGTTTAAAGCTACGCCGATTTTATCGTTTGAAACAGGGTAAAATGACAAATTTTACTAATCCAAATTATTTTAAATTAGAATTTCATCCGTTGTCCGTTATACTAATCCGATCCTGCTCCGGCGACGTTTGATTTAGCGATTTAAATCAGATTTGTCTGGTTTACAGTGTAAATAATAATAATTCTTCAAAATAATTCGTTAGCATTACGATTTGTTGATCCACCGGACGCGAACGGACGTCCGCTCCAGCAAATTCACCATAACGCTTTGTGTGAAAATGTATGGCGTGCGAGCAAGATGGATGACGCGATAAGCGGAGAAAGAATTACTATTTATTAGCCACAGCTGGGGCCGGAAGTTTATGTTTTTCCGATGACGTTCATGAGGGAACAAGACGGAGGTCGAATGGAGAAATGCTAACAAAATTCGACAAGTTACATGCTAATATTCTTGTCACCAGCCGCCACCTTAAGTAACCAATAGAGTTAATAATAATTAGTCAGTAGATTCGGACTAAGAAATGGTGAATATTATCATATAATATATAGCAATGCGGTCGACAAAGATTTTAACGGTAAGTAAAAACATAGTGTTGATTTTTTAGTAACCTCTGTGTGAAATATAATTCTTTACAAAAAATATATCTCCCGTTATTACGTTTTGAAAAAAGAAAAAAATGTAAATAATGGTGAAACGTATCATAGTATATTATCACGATAAGAGAGGCTAGACAAGCTTTTGAGAAGGAGACTGAAAGTAATATCAGATAATTCGTTGAAAAACAACGCTTCTTGTGGAAAAGCTGATTTGCTTATTATGTCACTTTTCATTTCATGAAAACTCTAACCCAGATGTTATAAATATATATTCAAATGTATTTTACATTAACCATGACATTTTCTTTTACGACACCTAGTTATCCTATACATTGTATTTGTTTTTCGTGTTATGCTGAATTCTTGAAAAATAGTAGTGACTCCGTCAAATTTAACTTTGTTTATGGTAAAATTGAAGTAGTTTTTTATTTTAGAATCGAAAATTTTTGGTAAGCACCACCGATTCAAATTTTATATCGAAATTCCATCAAGCACCTTCAGTCGAAATCCTCAATTAATAAACGTGTGCTTTTGGTTATGAAGCTCTTTTGTTGCTTCGTTATCCACGAGTAGCCTTTGTGTACGTAGTGTACGTAGATTTATTATGTATCTCGCAATTGCAAAAGCATACTTCGAAATGTCAGTGAATTCAATATATGAGGACGAAAAAAGTTTTTACAAAAAGCCATGGAGCTGCTTTGCACTATTTCGTCCGTTTGTGTTGATTCTAAGTAACGAAATATTTGAAGATTAGTACTGAATTCACAGTCATTAAATTAATGAGCTTTCTGTCAAATAGTGTGTTTCCTCCAAATTCCTAAATATTTTATACTGACAGTAAAATTGATTTATATCTTGCATTGACTAATAATTTCCTGCAACCTTCATTTTGCGAAATAGAGTGTACGTAATTGAACGCAGTAATGATTTGCTATTTTCGTTTAAATATTGACATACATGAAGGTGCATTATTCACCGAACGGTTTTTATTTATATTTATTGCAGGTCGCCAAAATTGCATTCGATATTTTGTTTGCGAGAAAAATCATGTACAACATAAATTTAAATATAACGTTTGGATTATGAAGAAAGGCGTATTTATAAATTCTGTGTAAAACATGTGACCAAGATTTTATTGAATATTTTCATAGTCATTGATTGAGTAGGCATTTACTTGGTAGAACTCCATTATAATACGGAAAGAAAAATAGCAATGTATTTTAATTCTACATAAATTATTTTATATATTTGTTGATAGCTATTTCGGCTTACGCCTTCTAGTTCTGACGAAGGCGTAAGCCGAAATAATAACAAATATATAAAATAATTTATGTAGAATTAAAATACATTGCTATTTTTCTTTCCGTATTTTCATGTCACTTTATAGCATTTCACTATCGATTGCTTTATTTTTTGTTCGTCACCAATAGGTTGAACCATACAGTTTTTATTCGATTGAATGGCACTCTATTATGACATCGTTTGTATGTTTTTTCGACTAACAACGAGGATGAGTTTTTGATATAAATAAATCAACTACGTAATTCGCTTGACAAAAAAACGTAAAAAATAAGTAAAAAATATTTTTTACTTATTAAATTAATGTTAAAATAAAATTTTCCTTGTTGGTAATACGAACCAAAACGTTGGTTTACATTGTTGACTTATCACAATTATTGTTGAGTGACAGCTTTATGTGGTGTCATTATTACTTCTAGCACTCATTGGCGCCTATCACGCCAAAAAAGAGCGTCGGTCAGTCGTGGAGGGTGGACCGTCAAAATAACAATCAGGTCCGGTGCGAAATGCGCCTGCACCAGGGTCAGCAAGAGCGAGAAATCGCCCGCGAAGCTTTTCCGGGCGGGTGACAAGGGGGCGGGACGCTCGTGGCGTCGCCGCCGGGGCGCCCCGCCCGGGGATCGATACTCCAGTCGCGTGCGTGCGCGACCTGCGAAGCCGACTAGCTACCTCCTGCCAGCCTATTTTTCCTTCTCACGTACAATGGACGGGAACGAACGCTTCCTGAACGTTGTTTTGGACTAGCCCACAGCTGATTGTCGACTTCATACCAAACATCTTGTACTTTGTTCAATCCGCTGACCGGCGGTATCAACTGATAAAGAATGGATCGTAATTGTTCTCAATCATATTTAATTTCTTATTTACAAATAAAAAGGCATTTTTTTCAATTATGTTTAATTTATACAACGCGCTAAAGGCTTGAAGCAAAATTTGTCTTTACAATCAGTATTAACCCTTTGGCAACGGGCGAATTTTCTTAGGTTTGTGCGAAAAGAGCGGGTCGGAAAATTCGAATTTTCCTGGGTTTTGGGAAAATCAATGTTCCTGCCGTAATTTTTAATATTTTTTTGATTTTTATTTTATAACGTGTTGAGAACAATATGCCCTACGTGAAATTTCAGTATATTGAAAAATTAGCTCAATAAATATAAATAATAAAAAGTAATAAAGCCGAAAAAATGTTTTATAAATACTTTAAATTCGTTTTCAAATCCAAAAATATGTTTTTTTAAGCGACTAAATTTACTTACCGATTATGGTATTCAATAATATGAACTCTCCTTTGTATCACAAAAGTAAAAAAAATGTAAAAAATGATGGGCGTCTCTTTTGACAACGGTTTATGTTTATTAGGTATGTGCGAAAATAGCGGGTCGGAAAATTCGAATTTTCCTGGGTTTGGGGAAAATTATGTATTTGCCATAATTTTAAATATTTTTTTAATTTTTATTTTATAACGTGTCAAGAACAATACGCCCTACGTAAAATTGCAGTATATTGAAAAATTAGCTCAATAAGTATACATAATAAAAAGTGATAAAGCCGAAATTTTTTTTTCTAAATACTTAAAAATCATTTTCAAATTCAAAAATATGTTTTTTTAAGCGACTAAATTCACTTACCGATTATGATATTCAATAATATGAACTCTCCTTTGTATCACAAAAGTAAAAAAAGTTGTAAAAAATAAGAGCGTCACTTTTGACACCGGGTTATGTTTCTTAGGTATGTGCGAAAATCGCGGGTCGCAAAATTTGAATTTTCCTGGGTTTTGGGAAAACTATGTATCTGCCGTAATTTTAAATATTTTGTTAATTTTTATTTTATAACGCGTCAAGAACAATACGCCCTACGTGAAATTTCAGTTTATTGAAAAATTGGCTCAATAAATATAAATAATAAAAAGTGATACAGTCGAAAAAATGTTTTCCTCATACTTGTAATTCGTTTTGAAATTCAAAAATATGTTTTTTTAAGCGACTAATTTTACTTACCTATTATGGTATTCAAGAATATGAACTCTCTTTTGTATCACAAAAGTAAAAAAACTTGTAAAACATAATGGGCGTCATTTAGGATCACGTTTTTGTCTGAAGTCAGATAGATACATAGCTGATAACTTTACAATCTATATGCATACACAACACTTTTGATTATTTTACAAACGAAATTATATTATCATTATTATAAAACCACTTACTTATACTATGATTATTATTATATCACTTAAAATGAACTATTATATTAACATTTATGGTCTCCAATGCAAGTTGGATGCAAACCTTTATCACACTTTATGCAAACATATCTTGACCGTTTCACCATCCTTCTTCCAACGCCTTTATTGCACACTGTGCACTTTCGCATTTTATTTTGTGGCAGTCTTTTCACTAGTTTACCGGGAGTGGTAGTTGTTTGACTAACTACGTTTGTTTTTGGGATCCATTCGTTTTCTATAAAATCAATTACCGAGGAAGTAAATTTTAGCCGTACGAGTCTTTTATTTCCCTCGTAATTTTCTTTATATAGAATATACGCATTTAGCATCATTCGTCCAAAAATATGGAATACTACTTTCTTCCAGTATTTGAGGGTCCGCCTTTCATCCAAATAGGTATATAACATCTGATCTGATGAATCGACACCTCCCATATATTGATTGTAAACTTCAACAATTTCAGGCTTGGAAATCTCTTTGGATTTTTTATTTAATCTTGAAAAAGTCTTTGGCTTTGCATATGTAGATACTAAAAGTACTGGTTTTTTCTGCGATTTTTTCTCTCGGTATCCACAAATAAGAGTCTGATGTTTTTTAAAATATTTTGATTCTCCAATTGAATATTTGTGTTTGAGGAGATTTTTAGGAATAAATTTTCTGTTTTTACGACAAGTACCTGTCAAATACGTGTCTTCTTCCATAAGATCTTCTGCTAAAGGTATGCTGGTGAAAAAGTTATCGCACACCACGTGGTATCCCTTAGACAGAAAGTTACCTAGCCGCATCAGTGTAAATACAACCGAATAAGATAGTCCTTTTTTTCTATTTTCACCGCTTGTAAATGGATCATTCTTTCCTTTGTAACAAAAAAATCCTAAACAATAGTTTACTACAGAGTCGCATAGCATCCAAAATTTTATCCCCCATCTATGGTGTTTTTTATTTTTAAATATTGGGATAACACCGTGTGGTTCTTTGTTCCCACTAATGTTTCGTCTACGCTAAGATGTCGGTGGGGTGTGTAGTGATAGCGAAACAAGTGATTGGCGTGATCAACGAGAGTAGCAAACCTCGCACAGGGGTCATACTTGGAATTTCCTGGTCGAAACAGTTTTCTATTATCCACCAAGTGAAAAAAACGTAAAATAGACATAAAACGATCTCTAGGAAACATTTTCCTGAACCAGGGTATTTCGCGGGAACTTTTTGTCCAATAAGATAAAATATTCGGTTTTCGCGTGATGCCCATTTCAATATAACTGCTATAAATGCTTTGATTTCCGCTGCAGTAACCGGTTTCCATTGCTTCATCTTATTTGACTGTTTTCTAGTAACTTGATTAGCATACCTATTATTTTCGGTGGTAATCAAGTTCAACAAATAAGCATTAAAAAAAAGATTGAAGTAAAAAATGGGTTCAGCTGATTTCGGAGGACAATGCTTGGGACCTGTTAACTCATTGAATGGAATGGTTAAGGGCGAAGTGTCATTATTGTCTTCTTCAATTTCACTAAATTCTGTTTCATAATTCTTATCACTATCACTATTTGTCTCCGAGTTCAATTGTCGCACTCTGCGTCTTTTCCGCTGCACAACTTCACTGTGTGAACTTGCACTATCAGAAGAATGATCTGCCATTATGGGTATTCAATTTTCAATTACTTTTATAATGAAAACAAATATCAAAATATGAAGCGTCTAAATTTCACGACCGACGAAAACAAACTGAAGTATACCCAGTAATGGAATATGTATCCAGGTTTCGAAGAGTGAGATTTACAAAAATAAACCACTTTTATTGCTAACTCAAACCCCAATATTTTGTGCCATGTTGATTTATGTAATAATTGTCCTTAGCAGAATTCTTGAAATACGTATGTAACCCGACTCCTTTATGGGCCATTGTATTTGGTGCATGCTTAGTCTAAACCAGTGTTTCCCAACCGGTGGACTTTCCACCGGGCCGTAAACAATAAACCTAATTTCAATCATTTATTGTAAACTCAAACTCTTGAAATCAATCAATTCAATAATAATAATTCGAATTATTTATCGACATTTCCATATTATTACCTGGCAATTGGTATTCGCGATACTACATTCAAAATACATGATAATTATAATTTACCCACATCATTCACTGAAACTAATTAACAAAAAATTATTGCTAAATCATATACATTACGTTTATAATAATTAAACTTAGTGAAATATGTACTTTTATTTTTGTGTGTAAACGATACAAACTGTTTACTAGGCGTCAGTTCAAGTACAATCGTGCACTTGAAATGCCCGAAGATGGCGAAAGGCGAAACCCGGGTCGATAGCGACAAAACTCATGGAAAAGTGAAAAATTCAGACGAATCTTATTTGATGTTGAAATACCATCAAGCACCTTCAGTCGAAATTCTTAGTTAGAAAATGTGAAATAAAAACCATTTTATTTCTGTACAGTCCGCAGGAGTAAAAAGGGTAAAAAGTGTACTCAATTTACACCAGCGATTTTTAAACTGGGGCGAACGAAGGCGCGAAAGGTTTAACAGAAATGTATTTTTTATAAAATACCATATTTTTACAAATTTATCAAGTTTTACACTTTTTCAATGCTTTTTTCTTTTTGAAGACTAGATTTTCTCTTATCGTAAAAAAATACTTTTAAATGTATTGCAGGTATTGCAATTTTATAGAAATTATTATAAAAACTAATATAATTATATTATTTATTTATTTATTTAAGAAAAAGCAAATCATGACATTACAGCTGATGCCAATGCGCCATGTATTTGACAAATACATACATGTAAATACATAATAAAAATCACGAATTAATTAAAAACAAGATGAAAACATTGTAGTCATAAAAACTGAAAGAAAAAAATTTATAAAATCATATTAGAAATTTTAACAAAATCAACTTTTATTCATAAAATATAGTATTCGTCTGAACTCACTCACGTCAATATGAAATATGTCGACATCCGAAGCAATGCCGCTTAAAATTGTTAAAGCTCTTCCCAGAGGCATTCCCATTGGCAGACTGGTTCTACCCCTTGGAAGAACAAACAACTCATGCTCACGATTCCTCAAAACATTATCAGGAACATTCAATTTAACATTTTCAAGAATGGTGGAATTCTCAATTTGGCCTCGGATAAGCCGAAAGAAATATAATGCCAAGTACTGTTGGATAAAGCCAAGGGTAGTACCCATATGTCCTCAAATAGAGAATTCTCAAAAATTTCTTCTGAACCATCTCCACCATAAGAACACATTTCGCACCCCTCGGTGCCCAAACAATCGTAAAATTATTATGTAAACAAGTGTATTTTTTATTGGAATATATAATATTTATTTTTATGGGTTCATACATTGTCGTATTTTATAGGTACCAATTAATGAATTGAAATAAATTGTTGTGAATTCAAAAGCAAATCATGAAATCTATAAAAATGATTTTTCTCATTTGAATAATTTATTTTCAAAAATCGAGAGAATTTTGGAGGGCCGGATAAAAATCTTTGGTGGGCCGTAGTTTGGTGACCGTTGTTCTACAATCCTAAATCAATAGACAGAGCAAACATAAAAAAGCCATTCTCTATTATATATTTTTAAATTTATTTATACATACACATGAGTCATTATCACGATAACTTTTTATTATCTAATTCAAAATTTTTACAATTTATTTCTATGTATATTTTATTCGATTGATTTGAAGCCGTCAAAGATATATTTCTATCGAAAAAATAAGAATAATACGTTGCCGTAACGGGACGCCCTTTGAACACGTGTTGGTCATTCGGTGCATTCAAAGCATCGCAAACGTAGAGTTATTATTATTATCAGCACAGCTAAATTCGCCTCAAAATAGTTAAATTGTGTATTTTACATTTTATGCTCGAATGTTAACCATAAATGTTTAAAAAAATCAGTGTGGATATACGTGAAATAGTCAACCTAATACGAGACCAATCGATCGTCGCTTTTGCGACGACCCGGCTTTTTCGCACCAAACACGATCGTCGCAAAATCGACGACCCGTAACCAAAGGGTTAAACTATAAAATCTCAACTACTGATACCTTTGATTAATAAAGTAGCTTTACGAAAGTCTGAAGATTCCTCACAAAGAGATGAAAGACGTGTCACTACTTGTGACACAATACGTGCAGCAACAAATCTATCGATTTAATTTTATTCTTTAAATATCTTATCCTTTCTCAAGTCACTTAAGGGGGTCGCACCATGTCGAAAAAACGGCCTCCATCCGATCGGAAATGAAAAAATCTAACGGCGTTTTAATCTATAAAACTGTAAAAATCGTTAGACGTAGGATCTTTTGAAAATGTGTAAAATTGAACATTTGACAATTTTTTTTAAAAAAAAGATTTTTTTCGACTATTTGGTTACGTAAAAACAAAACGGCTGGGAATTTTTTGATTATCCAAGCTCAAACGATGACAAAATATGTTTTTAATCTACCATTAAAATTTCAAAGCAATTTGTTAACCCGTTCTTGAGATATCGAGAGTTAGGAAAACACAGTTTTGAGAAAAACGCGTTTGAAAGTTCAACAACGATTTAAACTGAAATCTTTACTCCCCATCAATCTGCTATGCCTGGTTCATAGATAATTCTTTCTTCTTCCTGTTTTAAGACTTTTGAAGCTGCTTGCTTTGCTCTTGCTTAAATTTTGGTTTGTTTCATGAATTGAAATTACATGTGTATTGAAAGATCTCATGTAACAAGCCGAAGCATCAAAATGTGACCGATGTCCGGCCTCGAAACAAGTGTAGTGTCTAACTGCAATAACTTTCCATCGACATCAAATATTGTAAAATCACTTTACCAGCATATTCTACACGTGTTTAAGAGTCATTATATGAAAAAAAAAGATTGTTTCAAAATATCACTTGGGGGGAACCCCTTAAGAGAAAAGTTAAGACAGCTCTCATAAAATGGTAACATTAACTATTCATAATGAATATATTTTTTTAATAATACTTCAAATCCCATTTTTCTAAATTAAACTATGAATGTAAATAACACATATGAGAATTAAAATAATCTTCCAAGTGGTATTCCAGTCTGTTTTTCACTAAAGGATAACAATGTCATAGTATATTGCCTTTTAATACTACAAGAAATTCAGGAAAACAATCAATTCCAGTGACAACTTTTCTCTAGCCTCTAAATTTTCCATATATTTTTGTATTCATTTGAAAAAGAGAAGTTGGGCAACCCAGTAACAAATAGTCCTCGTAGAAAGCTTCTGGCGCGACCAATTCCATTAGGAATCCATATGTTCTTCATTCCGACTTTACAAATTTTAGACGCCTGTAGTACAGCCCTGTTAAAAAAAATATAATTATTTTTGTAATGTCACAAATGTTGACAATAGTATTATCGTTAGGCGTATATTTTACACTCTTCCCTCGATTTACGCAGTAGATACGTTTCTAGAGAAAACGCGTAAATCGAGACTTCAAGCTCATACAAAAACGGAAGATAGGTTCCAGAAAAAAAAATCTTCAAAAAAGGCTCTTCTTCTCGTCTCATTAAATAGTCCGTAACTAATTTTTGTGTTGTGTTTTTTTTAAGTCTTCGTAAATTTCACCGTATTTCGCGCACAGGCTTTTAAGGTCTCGCTGAAATTTAACAGCACGTTCAATAACCGGATCAGTAGCCAAAACTTTATTTTCTAAGTTATTGGCCAATTGTAAAATTTCAGAAATGTCTTTAGACGTAAATTTATTTGGCTTATTAGTAATGTCTTTATCACTATCATCGCAACTTTCAACATTTTCTTTTTCGTTGGTTGACACCATATAAATCAATTCTTCTTCGTCTATTTCACTATTAACAAACAATTTTCGATGTCACTGAATTCCAAATTCTCCAACCCTTGTCCCAACGCTTTTGTTATAGTTAAAATGTTGTTAAATGTTGTTAAATGTTTCATCTCTTGCCGGAATTATATGATCAGGTTCAACTACTTCTGGCCTCCAACACGCATTTAATGTTGACTTTTTAATTTCTTTATTTGCTAATCCTATATATTTCACAATTTTTTTTTATATGTGATTTTTTCCTAACCGCGTAAAAGTGAAACCGCGTAAAATGGTTACCGCGTAAATCGAGGGATAAGTGTATAATATAATATATACAGTAAATATAATAGGCCCATTTTAAACAGCTATTTATACATAATAATAAGGAAGATATTCCATAATTTATAAGGGGAAATTACATCTTTTATCACAATTTATAACAACAAGCTTCAACTGCTCACGGCCCTAGAACGAGGGCACGTTTTTCTGATGTTTGGTTTGGCACACCCCGAGCTTAGCATGTAACTAGGCTGTCCATGGAAAAATAAAATAAATGTCAACTTTTAGAGGAGGACATTTACCTTTGTTTTTACGTAATTTATAGGTGTACTGTTAGTTAAAATATTTTCACGAAGCAAAGCAGGTTGACATTTGTGAGGTGTAGGAGCAGTATTAAAAATTCAATGCATTTTTAACAAAATACAAAATATTCTAGATTATATCGCGACGGTCATTATTATAATCGTTGAATCAGTTTCGCACAGTAAAGGGTTATTTTCAAATAGTGCAATAAAAAATTTCATGGTATATTTATGACAGTGAAATGTTTTTACCGGTTATAAAAAGATATTTAACGACTTAAAGTGTGTCAGACTTAATGTGGTATATTTTTATAAATATACTGTCTTAACGCCAATATTACTTGAGATTCATAGAATTCATATTTGAATTTTCAGAAACTTTCTTGGACTTCTTGAAGTAGCTTTGCTATTAAATTTAATTCAGTTAAAATTCCATGCGACGGAGAGTTCGGACAGATTCTTTTTCGACTAGTTTTCAAAAATTATACAAAAATATCCTGCCTATGTTATACGCGTTATATATGAAAGAGTCGCAGCTCGTAAAAAAATATTTGCATATGACAAGCTCATGACCGTAGCGGTAGCAGTTTTCACGTGTGCCGGCTCATGATTTGACTTGCGCCAAATTAAATCAATCCCATCAAATTCTCATCCATCTCTTTCCATTTTTCATAAAATCATAGTATGTGCTAGTTTTCTTTATGTAACATTTTAAATTTAACGAATTCGAAAAACTTTTTTTTATTACGGGCTTTATCAGACACCCCCGTCCCTCAGAATGACGTCATGTCAAGGTTTTGCTGGATTGATTTTAAGATGAAATGACAGTATGCAGAATTATAATTACAATGTAAACCATATGGACTTCTGATGAAGTTTATCACTCAGTTTTCATCATCTATTTTTCGAGGAGAGTGGGGATACAAAGTATAGTATTACGGCAGGACTAGCGGTTAGCAAATTGCTCTAGCTAATCGCTGTAGCTACGTCGTGTTTTTAGAAACGGATGGGTCCGAAAAGAAATCAATAATTCGATGTAAAAATTTTGAAGTGGCTAAACATATTATAAATATCAACTATACCCCACATTTGTATACAGAATTAAATTGATATATAAATTCAACAAGTGGTATATTTCGTTCTCATCCCCTACGGATATCTGACCCTAGCATACCGAAATAAGTGGTTAATCATGTATTTGTTCAGTGCACAAGTATTCGTATATTATTTGTCTTTAAATATTATTTTACGATATCTTAGCGCGATACATGCACCGTATCAATTTAGTATACCAACAAAACACTTAAATAACGTTAATATTTATTCATTTTTATCTTGTTTGTCTCTTATCGTTCTTATCGTATTCGGCACCGGGTTTTATTTTATTTACATATTAATTCCGATTGCCTAAAATGAAACGATTCACCGTTATAAATTAAAAAAATCGTGTTGAAAATCTAAATTATTAATGCTGGCTTAATAATGTTGCCAATCCGCTTTTTATTTGTAAATATTTGTCAATCTATCAATAGTGACGTAATATAATATCAGACAATTGGAATAGGTACTGGAATATTGTATTAATTATTTTTGCCAAATCGAATTTAAGATTCAGAAGGACATAATATTTTTGACTTCCATTCAAAATTAATTGCAATAAACTTTATCAGAGTACTTACATGATATCATTACTAATTTTTTTCAAAGGTCTTCAATTAGTTGTTTTTTATATGGAAAATATTGTAGATGCGAGCCCACTTATGAGAAAATTATTTTTAAAGTTAGTTCGTGGATATTTCTAAAAAATATTCATTCCCTATTCGTCTACGGTACGATCGCAAACAATAGTATGGTTGAATTTATAAAGGGTCTTTTTATAAGGACGCTTAGTTTTGAAATGTAAATGTTATGAATTTCGACTACATTTTAATTTCATTTGTAGTATATTTTACGGCATTAAATATGGAATATAGCATCAAATGTCTGCCAATATCCATTACAAAATGGGCCATGTCGCTAAAGTTGACTTTTTTTTGACAAATTTGGGTGTTCTCCAGAACAATCAGGCGTTGTCTGTGGTCGTTTACATGAAGTTCCTTGGTTGGATTTTATACGGGTGCAGACATAAGGCCCGATTCAAAATTCGCCAAGTTGAAGTCGCAGGTTCTTGTGAACAACGAGAAATAAGCTGCCTTGGGTTTTTTATTTAAACAAGCAACACCAGATATTGTATTTTGATGAAGTACAGGTAGGTGTTAATATTTACCAAACTGGTTGTTTGGCCACTAAACAATGAATAAATCAGCAGGTACATGAGCGTCCCTGTTGAAATACCCCTTAAATATAAAGATTTTGAGTTGTTATCAATTGATAATGCTCACGATTAACGAAACCGGCCCTGATCGTAATAAATTTAAAGTGGAAAAAGTACAAAAATGTGTTTTTTTACATATGTAGATAGTTTAGCACTAGTCCCTTTCATGGTTGGTTAATTACCAATTTTTATTTAAAAAAAAAAAACTAAGTTATTGCACATGGTTCATATTGGGTTTGAAAATGTCAAATTGTTTAAAGATACCGTATCGTTTGGGTTATGTATGTTCATCTTAGCTGTCAACATAAAAGTTTCCCACGTACATAATAATGACAATATTTTCATTGACCTTTTGCACTCCAAAGATTTTTTAAAAAAGTTTGCACTAGCTCCTAATTTAAGGTAATTTTCTCAAAAAAAAGATGTTAAAAGTGATAAAAAAGGATTTATTGCCAAGATGTTTAATATTGAATCAATTTTTAAAATTCGTTATATTATGATGTATTTTGAAACATTCTCCAGGGCGAAGGGATGGTTTTCGCTAAATACTTTCACGATAATATTAGAAGTAATTAGTTTATAGATATAAAATTATCTATAAACACGTAACATGTAAAAACTTATTTTCCAGAAATCAAAAATATTTCACGACTCTTCACAAATATAATGTTGACAGTGACATAGTTCAACAGATGTACTAAGTATACATTACAACTGCGGCGCCCGAATAGCCGAACCCTAACATATTTTTTCCCACATTCCAGGAAACACTTTGAATGGCTCAATTCGAAGGGAAATATTAATTAGCTCTTCTAGAACATGTACCTTGGCTCATCAGGTTAAAAAATATCATAGAAGCTAAAAACTATTTGTAAAATAAATTTGAAAAAAATGTCCACACGTTGTGGACATAGGAGCTGCCAGTAAAAAATAAATGTCTACTACGTGTGGACATTGGAGTACAAAGGGTTAAAACAACATCTATGCTAAAAATAAAAATAATAACACATTTTTAGTACTTTTTCCACATGAGATTTATTTCATCAGGACCGGTTTCGCTCATGGCGAGCATTATCAACTGTTCTCATGTGGAAAAAGTACTAAAAATGTGTTATTATTCTTATTATAATGCCTTTCCACCAAGTATTGACAGTGAACACCTTAACCCGTGGCGGACGAACGTCACAGATGTTGTGTCGGGAAAAGACAAGGCCCGTACGCGACTGTCACGACTTGTGTGACGGGAACTTTCAACTGATGATTAAACGATAAATCTCAGGGGTGATTATTGTTTTAAAATATTGCCTTATCTATCTTGCTACCACAAACTCCTTGAGATTGTCAGAAATAATAGATTTAAATATAAAAACATCGATTTCTCATACAATTTTTCGATTTTACCCGTGCGCTTATTCGTTGCGCGAACTCGCGCCTGCGCAGTTCTCATATAATTTCATTCGCGGCTGCGCATATGACGGAACTATTTTACGTGACAGGCACTGCGCGGTATTATATTTATTTTTCGTGCGATCTTTATTTAATGTTTTATACTTCGTATTGTATTGAACACATTTAAATAAAAAACTATCGTGTATTTATTCTAATTGTGTCGACTATTGTGTTTACTAAAAAAATTATTGGGTGTATTCAATATTTAAAAACATTTAGTTCTGATTTGTGATTTGCACAATGCTCAAATGTAATTCAAAAATAAAAAACTTTAACAAGTTTCATGTGCAAAGATTGTGTATTTGTCGTTATCTTTTCTACAAAATTTATAACTCTTAAAAGATTTAAAAAATCATAAATTATTATCTCCCTAGGTGTATGTGTGTTGAACATTTGGTGATAAATGTCTCGATATTAAATTATTTATGTGTTTTAATTGATAATATATGTATGTTTCGAAGTGACAACGACCATCGAATGAGTTCGTCGCAGGGCTCTTAATTTTTCGTAATTAAAGAATAAATACGTCATGTCGACAAGCATTGCTTTTTGATTTGTTTGTTTAATGAATTGTGGCTTGTATTTCTTTCGGGTTTTTAGTGATAATGTGTTCCCGCAAAATATCAATCCAATTATTTTTAACTCTATTTATTACGATATAACGAAAAATAACATCCTTTCATAATTCGAAGAAAGGTGACGCGCACGGTTTTTAATTGAGTGAATATGTCAACGCGTGCGCCGGGTTAAAAGTGATCAACATCTATGCCGTGAAAACTTTTAACGCGGCTAGCGGCAAGGCATGAATTCTGATCATTGAAACGTAAACCGGGATTTTGACATTTCATTTTCTGTCGTTTATTGAGTATATTGCTTTATGATGATATCTTTAATTGAGCTATAATTTTATAAAACAAAATTAGCTCTGATTTAAACACGGATGTTTAAAAAAAATGAATTTTTACTGTTTATATGTTAAACTGCATTTTCGATATCTAATCAAAATGTCACTCAAAAGCCAAACGACCAAGTAATTTTCTCGCAAGTTTGCGCTCGACATATCCAACTATTTATGCTTGTAGGCACAGGTAATGTTTACTTATGGTGAGGTTCTTGACACAACGACGCCCGCCCCTGTTCCTGATTGCTTGAACTTTGTACAAACTTTCAAAGCTAATACATTATACCTAGACCGTTTCGATTGCTATGCATGGGCTCAAAAGCATCGGGCATGTTAAACATTCCGTAAATTCTCTTTTATGGACCGCAAGCATTTCATATATGTACATAAAATTTCGCCGCTCCGAAAGTTCACAGACACCGACTGCCCTATATAATGGACGGAATATAGAGCGTTCAGTGCCCTGAAATAAAAATAAAAAAAATGTTATGCGAAATATTCGGTAGCCGAGTATAGTTATTTTATTAAAAAATATGATCACTTTGCATTCATACTAAGCCTTTATAAATGAGATGATAGGCATTGCTTTAACTTATTCATTTTCAAGTGTTTCACTAGGACTCAAATACATGAATGTGGGCTTTCAGTCTAAATATTTTTGATGAGATACTCCCACGCTCACTGGAGACCCGAAAGTTTCAAGTGTCAATTGGCTATGAGACGTACGATGACATACTCATTCAAATTATGCATTTTTAAGTTGTGCAGTGGCGTAGAATTAGGGTATCATGTTTTTTTTTAAATAATTAAGAATGTTAACTACTTTGGGTTCATTCCTTGTCGGCAGCTAACCTCCCCTCGCCCTTAATTATTAGTACGTCAATAATTTATTATTAGAATCGAGTTAGCAAAATAAAAACCGCTATATTATATTGGTGGTGTTTGGGCATAATCTGATAACTGCAAACTATTGAATATACAGAAAGAATATTCAAAAAAATATGAAACTATAAGTGATAACAAATAAATATTATCGACATTATTTACATAATAACGGTATTCATGAGTTCAAATTTAATAACACAATTATATCTTCGAAGAATCTATCAACTACATACACTATTTTTCAAAAATCAGTTGTCAAGTTATGCCCAGACAGCACCGATATATATCCCTCTTGTTTAATTTTGTAATCGAATAAGATTTTTACGATTTCAGAATAAATAGCTTGGAAAAATACTATTCGCTTTAATGGATGGTCCCTTTTTGTTGCAGTTCATTATTTGCGCCACTGGTTCTGGAAATAGTTCAAATTATTACTTGATGATGGAGACATAAAACTAAATACTGAGAGGGGAATGCCTATCTGCCTCTTGATTCCTTGTTCACAAATGTGTTAGGTCACTCTGGGGTTAATTGACCCTATCTGATACGATTCAACCATTAAATGGCCGAAGACTTTTTATTATTTTTAAATACTATTAGGCAATGACATGCAATGTGTCGTGTTTGTTTAAAACAGTTGTCGTCCCTTATTCACTTCCACGAAAATTGCGACATTTGTATCTTAAATGAAAGATATTAACGACATGTGTGTTCATAAGTGTACACATGCACAAAATGAAACGACCAAATCTGTGAAGTGTACAATACTTGCTTTATCGTCTAAATGTTAATATTAGATTCGTCACGAATCGCTTGTTTTCTCACTCTTACACTTCTGTGACAATATCAGTCAGAGTGAGATAACAAATAAGCAAAAAAATTCAATTGAAGAGTCATTTGTTTTCGTTAAACATATTGTAGAGGATAATCGACTCGCAGTGTTCGTTTCGCGTCTACGTGAAGTGTACTTACCAGTTTTTGCAGCACCCGCAATGTATCGAATTTTTAAAAATATTTAATTACAAAATAATTCACGGTTGATTGAGAATGAAAGATGTACCGAAAAAGATGTAATTGTGTGTCATAATCAAAATTGGAACACTACGACTAGATGATATAGAGACCGTCAATACTTTTATTTATAAAAAATCTTGTACCCGCTATGTCCTGGTTAACCGAAAAACAATATGAATTAACACTGGCATATCATTGAATTCGAATAAATCAACAAGTCCCTTCATATTGGAAAGTAATTTGAGCCTCTAAAATTTGTGATTGATCTCTCGCACTGTTATCACATTTTAGTTTTTTTAATCGTATTCGCTCGTAAAGTGGTTCATTTTTTGAGTGTTGGATATTTTATCACTACTGGTCGCTTAAAACATTTTCTGGGGCTTTATTATATTTTAAGTAACTCTGGCAACCTTGTACAAAAGGATACAAATTGAACCAGTAAACATATTATCTTTTATACAAAAAATGCGTGATTTTTTTTATCAATAAAACATTATCTTAGTGATTAGTTTGCAAACGTTTTTATTTTAAACATATTTTTTACCATGTAATGTTCATTAGTTTTCTTAAAACACTAAATCACTGCTAATAATTATAGCTTGAACGATTTGCAATTTTTATTCGTATTTTTTTAAAGGTATATTAGACATTTTTATATTAGTAGACGCTACGTTATCAAACGTTGGCAAATCTTAATTTCTTTGGTTTTGTCCGCATTCAACTGTGTGTATTCAACTTAGGTGTATCCAATACAATCCATGAAACTTTATCGCTTATCATGGGAGAGCTATTGGAGATGAAAATTGATTTAAATAAAATACCGCAGCCCGAATGTTACGCGACCTGTTCAATTCCAAAATTCCAATAAAGATTAATTTTCTTGAAACTGTTTTATTGATTTGAGTATTGTTCAGAATTTTGTATAGTAAGTCTGTGGCTCATTTTGCTGTAATTGCCAGAGGGGTACAGAGAAATAGTAAATCAGTCGAAAATTGAACTTGCACCCAACCGCGTTAGACAGGTCTTGCTATATCTGAAATATTACATGTTCGAGATGAAAGAGTTGAGTATTGTTTTTATTACTTCTCTCCCGAATATAACGCGAATGCCTCGTGCATATTTTCAAATTAATAACCATCGCGTTATATTTGGGCTGATGCGGTCAGTATCAACAGTACTAACACAAGTACCTGTCCCTCACCGCATGAGATTTTTGATATCTCAGTCAGATATATTCCACGGAAACTGTTCTTTCATCTTTGATAAAATTAACAAGTCAACAAAAATTATAACAATAGCGTAAGATATGTTGCATGTTAGATATGACATGCCCGATGCGGTCATCTGTTTGTTAATGGGATGTGGGCAGGCAAATTGTATGAGTCGAATTGGACAGTTTAAGCTCGGCTAGCTGGCTCGTGATGTCATTTCCCTCGAGCTGGATTAATATACTACTGGAATTGACACGCCCATTCTATAAATAATATGATCCGGTACGGCTGTTTGGCTATTTTTTTCGTTGATTAAATTGATATTTAGAAGAACTCTATTATAATGATATCAAAAAATGAATATTTGAATGCCGTGTTGGCCCGAATGTAACGCGATGCAAAAACTATTCGCGTTATATTCGAAATCTCGTCTCGGTTTTTCATACTGTTTTTTTAAACCCCTATTGCAATTAAAGCAAAGAATAAAGATGACAGTGCAGAACGCATGAAAAATAAAGAACCAACTAACCCCTTAATTAACAAAGAAATGGATTAAAATTCATAGTGACAGTCGCTAGTGGGGTTGAAACAACATCTTTTAATTTGTATTTGAATTTTAATTTCAATCCTGCTTCGAATAAAATAAGTTCAAAGTTACGAGGTTACTATATTTAGGCTAATACAGTATCTGTACAAGGATTTCAAAATATTATCGCTAGCTGTTATTAATTCTTGATAATACACATTAAATTAACATATTATGCTTCGACGTGTTGTATAATAATTTGTTTCATATAATTGTAATGCATCTGAAATGTTCCAGGATTGTTAGCTCTAATTGCCGATGTAATGCACATCAGATCTTTATAAAATAATGATCGAAAATGTTTCCTGAATCGCGTAGACATATTCCATCCCTTCTGGCCTCAACGCATTTCACTATGAGAAATTCCGAATATCAAATATTAAAAACTCCGATCCCAACATGTGTCAGAGTATTGTGGTGTTAAAATAAACAAAATAGAATATACCAAGTAATAATTTGACACTGTTTTTTTTAACCCAGTGGTTTAGTATACATTACTTTTTATGAAATGATTTGCGATTGAAATCCCCAAACGCAATACATGAACCACACGATAATTTATTTATTCTACTATCGAAGATCTTAGATGTCTATTTTATTGCTATTATAACTAATGGAGTGTTAAAGTAATATTGCAATAGATTATAATTATACCTATTTTTCCGTAGATGGCTTCAATCTAATGTTTCTCTGATTCAAATCTCTTATCATATAATTGGGTTTCATCTTAATGCAAGGCTTGCGTGCTCGCTTCTCAATCTCTTTCTGCTCGACATAGAAGTGAGCGTCATATTAGTTAGTGACTTTAAGCTAGGAAATACGAAACATCTCACTGGAAAATGCATTCTCTTTCTTTTCCATTGCCAGTGTGTGCCTTTCTTTATTATAATTATAAAAGCAATTATCTATAACAGGAACGCACAGAACTAAGGACAAAAAAACTTTGCAGACTCGAAAATATAAAACAAATAATAAAGTATGCTGTAATATTCTTAGTTTAAAGGTTTCATCGTTTGTCTCCATTCTGGTGGAGTCATGAATAAATAAAAGGGCCAATAAAGATTTTATAGTTTTGATATTCCGCTGTCGATTGGGACAGTTAAATTTAATGTGGTATATTTGGCAAAATTTGTCATCTTCTAGGAATATTTGCATTCCTTTCCATAATTATTACAGTCGTTACAGTATACGGGCAGATGAGGAAAACTTGATTTTAAAAAATTCTTTGAATGTGTTATGTATGCGGGAGGTGTTTTCTAATAGTGAGAGAACGTCTCTTGAAAGTAGTTAGATAATTCTCCATACGTTTCGAAATAATCGATGTAAAACCGCATGTTTCTTATACTTACATTTGTTATATACACATAGCATAAACGCCTATCATTCTTGCCAGTGTTGCTGGTTTTGAAAAGCGATTAAGCGGTTAGCCGCAGAATGGTGGAAAACAGGTTGACAGATAAGAATTACCTGTCTCTTCCTGATTGTGTCATGGTTAATCACCATGCCTTTTGACACATGACGCTGCAATTCACGAAATACTTCCTAAAATGTTAATTTCTGTTTACGGAATTCATTAAAACACATTCTCAATCGGAACGTCGCTTAGAAAATTTAATTATTTTTTTAATGAATTCGTGTTGATTCTTGTGTATTATAAAGCGGCTGCTATTCTTCTTGAGGTTTACCATGCAATGACACAGTTTTATATTTAAACATATTAAGTTAAATATGATACAAGACTTCTTGCCGTGATACTATACTATACACTAACTTTGGTTATATACTAAAATATAGAAATGGCATTGATATCAATATATCAACACCATGTTTGAGAAATAGTATTATATCAATTAATTTATTATTTTTATCTGTCCTCTAGTTTTTCCATTTCGTTCACATTTTATCTCGCAAACAAAACGCATTGACAAAAAATATTGTCAGTAAATAAAAAAAACCAGCAAATTTTAAATGAATTGAATTCGTTGGAATTTCGCGTCTAAAAAATCTATTGCATTTAACGTTTCTGTCATTTTTAATTTCTGGATTATGACTTAAGATATGAAGTTAAGTTCTTATCTTAAACCGTATTCAGTCCCTTAAATTAATATAATGTCACTGAACAAATCTAAATGCAAAATGAAATCTATATTTGGAGTAAATTATATAGTAAGTAAGATATACATTTAGTATGCTATATTTTTAGCAGAGCTAAAATATTTATCTCACGGTGGCCTTCAAAGCGGCTTTATGAAAATAAAATAGCCTGACTTAGACTGGCATTAATTACGTTTGCTATTAATAATTCAGTGGCATTGTTAATAGTGTATTTTTGATACAGATTATTTTGGGTAATTTCTAGAGAAAACTGAGATGTTTGTGGTTCAATCGACGGCTATAAATAAATATTTTCTTCAACACGCCTCCCCCAGGCTTTGCTTGTTTTACGAGTATCTCTTATATGTTATATGATAGCCATATTTATATGTTCGTTTATAGGATTAAATAAATTCAAAACGGAACTCTGTAATGTAATATAAGATTCACAAAAATAATGAGTTAGCGGGATCTTATCAGGTGCGTTCCTCGTATGTACATATGTGTGAATAAGATTATGAATAAATTCAGCAGTATTAGCACATTAGTTTGATAATATGTAATGCTGTAGTTGGGGTAGACTTATCATGTCGTAAATATAAGGGTTTTTTTTTACTTTCGACTATAATCACTTCATTCGGATTCTAAATTCATTTCGAAATCAGTCAATAATTTGAAGACTTTACCTAAATATTATTGCTCGAGATTTCAACGATTTGATGACTAACTAGCTCAAATCAGTACAGCCATTAGTTAAACTTCATGCAGCTCACTCCATTCAAGGTCAAACATGACGTATGTTTTACATCCACATTTGTCAGCGAAAATATTATTGATATATATATTCATATATGTATTATATTTAGAATCACCATCAAATGATTTATACATATTTTATTTCGTTCGTGTAAAAAAGTTCACATAGAAATGGATGTGAAGAAAGTAATACATAAAGTAACTTATCAAATATTTATTTCACAAACATGTATAGAGAAGAAAAGAAAGTACTTATATTATAATCAGAAATTGCGTTCTTTTACTTGTTAGTTGTGCTAGTTCTTTCTCGGTATTTAATTATTTATATAAATGTATTCTTTTATTTTTCAGGTAAGCCCTCTTGAAGAATTATTACCGAACTCCCAAGTAGAAGGCCATTTCCTAACATCTTGGGGTGAGTGACTACTTATGTCTTCTCAAACTTATTAATCATGAATTTAGTGTATTCGCTTTACTTCAAGTTACATGTAATTTATCGTAAATAAATCTTAATTGATTTGATACTAAATAATGGTATAAAATAGATTGATTATTATAATAATTATAAACAAATTATATTCAAACAATTTTTCCAAGTTTCGAATATCGAACTGTAAAAATGTTCGAATATCCAACAGTATTAAGTTCTAATATCAAATATTTGACCATGAACGTTATTTCGTCATTTTGTGTATTCTTTAAGCTTGTACGTGTCTAGCGATGTAAACTGATAAATTGTATCGAATTATAAAAACTGACACTGCATTATCGAAAACTCCTAATGTCTTCGACCTTCCTTACCGTTGTTGATTCTTTCCATCCATTAGAAGAATTCAATTATAGTTATTTCCACGCACGTTTCTCCTCAACAACACTGACTGGCACTTTTATATTATTATAATCCGAAGTCGAGCCGTGACTCGCGGTAGTGGTTCAAATGAAATCCACTGAATTTATTAATAAAATAATCTACTATCCCCGCAGGGCACACCTCTTACTCGACAAAAAAACTTCAAGGTTTTTTCACGTTTTATTTCTTATAGCTTTCGATAACGCCTCTCGTATGTATATTGCCTGCCCAGCAAAGACTTCTCTCGATGAGACCGACGATGATTAAGTATGATTGATATTTCCTCATTTGTACTCTCCTGATACAATGTTCTTAGTAATTGACTGCCTATTGATGATGTGAGGTTGCTCGATACCAAATGAATGTAAATTATTGTGATGGAAGTCTCATCATCTCATGTTTCCAATGTAATAATAGTTTAATGAAAAAAAAATATTCATGCCTTTCATATACTTGATAGGCCTGTCACAATGTAAAATAGATTATTTTTTGGAGTAGTATTAAATCATTAATGTATCTAAAACAACTGATTATAACTTCGAAAACTTTTTACATATCTAATGAGCTTTGAAAGGCTAATTCTTTCACCATACGCAATACGTATATCGCATAGTCTCAAATGTTGTTATATAAATATATAATAATTTTTGTTTTAAGAAAAAAATAATCATCATTTCACCCTAATATTTAAATTCTTCTCTTGATTGTTATTTTTAAAAGAAAAACTAATTGAAAGCACAGTTGTCTCTTTGAATACTGGTTCCTTTTTTGTATTTTACCTGTATGAAACGTTTGGTTAAAGGTAATATATTTGTTGATTGAGTAGGCATTTACTTGGTAGAACTCCATTATAATACGGAAAGAAAAATAGCAATGCATTTTAATTCTACATAAATTATTTTATATATTTGTTGATAGCTATTTCGGCTTACGCCTTCGTCAGAACTATGTTTAAAACGTGTATTAGAGATAGCTTATATACCCTTTGCTAGACATACAGATAAATAATAAATACCATTACTTTAGACCAATAAATCAAACTTATTTAAATTCTTTCATGTGACGTAGGTATGGTTTCAACAGAAAGAGATTATGTAGGAGGCACCCTGTCTAGCAAAGGGTATATAAGCTATCTCTAATACACGTTTTAAACATAGTTCTGACGAAGGCGTGTGTCGAAATAGCTATCAACCGATATATAAAATAATTTATGTAGAATTAAAATAATTGTTATTATTCTTTCCGTATAATATATTTGTATATATTATCGGAATATTTGTTTTGTATCAAACGTACATAAGTACAATTAAAATCCCTTAACTTATATCTTTTTCCTTTCCTTTTCCTTCGTAGTTCTTCGACCCTCTTAACTTAATACAAATTTAAGAGTATTACTTACAAATTAATAAATTTGCGTCTCACAGCTCATGCACGGAAAATATATTAGACACTAATGAGTCCGTGTTCTATAATTTTGTCTGTTTATCTTTTATAAGTATTTCATCGAAAAGATTTTCTATTACGTAAGAAGTTATATCATAATAGACTCTACGCAAGGGTGTGGCTGAACGTATGCTAAATTGTTCGACTAAACACTAAACTAAAGAATATTCAATTAAATAAATTCAAAATGATACCGCATGCTTTTATCAAAGTAAGTCAAATTAATAATGAATTTATCATGGTAATTATATTTCTAAATATCTCGCTCTATGTTTTACCAACAGCTGTGACCTTTAATATATTTTTTAATAACACACAGACTTGTAGTGGCATCCTTTCTCTCTTATCTCTTGTATGGTTCAATTGTAAAATTGCAGTGAAGGATTTCCAATTTGCGGATGTGCTGAGTGCGGTCTCACAATGTACGCCATTATTGCGACATACCATCATTACATGAAAATTTAATTATAATTCATACTAAGGATAGTTTAAAAATTGTACATTTTCTCCTAATGAGTCGGTTTTAAACAAAGGTTTTGAGATAAATCCAGTTATTGAACTGAATGTTCAAGCCGATATGATGTTTCGAATACAAATTATGGCTAAAGATTGATTTTTTCAGTCGATTTATATTTTAGTTTGCTTCAAATTGTGTTTATAATTATCATAAAAAAAATCTAGTTTTTAGTAGCGTTAACTCTGACTGACTGAAAATATTTTTTTTCAATTATATTGTTATTTATAATACATGATATGAATTGTTCCAAATTATTGTATACTAACAAGAGAACTATCTTCTTAAACTCTTTAAATAATTTAGGATTTCGACTGAAGGTTCGAATCAATTAACATTTAATTCAAAGAAACTAATTAACACCAACACATTAGCTGACGTTATGCAAAGTTATTCGTTGTTTTTTTTTTTAAATATATTTTACATGCAAGCATTAAACTTTGAATAAACAGTTAATAGTTCCTGCGTGACGTGATGTTAACTTTGCACTATTCGCTACCGACTGACTTATACTCAATGGCTTTCGTCGAATGTTTTTTCCGAACATATCGAGGTCGTGGTGTCACTTCATTTTAATCGATGACATTACAGAAGAACCTGGGGCAACACGACGCAAATATTGATATAATATTCGGTATTCACTCTCGCAGACTTATAGAATTAGCATTTATTTGACTGGCTAACTCCTCAGTTACTAAGACTTTAGAGGGCGGCTTTGCGCTATTGGATTATATACAGTGATCAATGAGAGTTAAGCGGTAACACTACAAACTAGTTGATTAGTATTGACACCGCCTTATGTGGTAGGTCATCAGAACTCTCTCGAACGATCTATTGTTCACCTCAGTCGATGAGTCAGTCGATATCAGGAAATAAATTCATTCTTATAATAATCTATATTGCAATCTATAGCGGTGCAATGTAGAGTTATTTCAATTTCTCTTATCTCTTGACGCCCGACAATGCATGTGCTTCATAAAAAGTTCATAAGGCGATAAATCATCCCTTATCAGCGGGCGCATGTGTTAACGATTTTTGAAACGGCCATTGTTTTTTCTTTCTAAAGTAAACCGTTTGTTTTCATACAGCAGTGAGAGATTGGACTGCATTGAGAATGCACGCCTAATCCTCTCCATCAGAATTAAATTCGCGTCAAATTCCTGATATCCTCTTCGCTATCGTAATATTTGTGTGTTGTATAACGTCTGTGTAAACCATAAACAATTAAATAAATGGTGCTAACGCACCCACATAAGGCTTTGAGATCGTGTTTTGTTTTAAAGAGTACCATGTTTCTCCTACTCCGTCCCCAAAGTCCCTCTTCCTGAGTGTCGGATAGGAGGCTCCTTCTCGATTACGAGGGAGCCGGAATAAAGGTCTTCTCAATTGGCCCGTACAACGTGGGGCACTTTGGCCCTAATGTCTAGTGCGTCAATTCGAAATTGTTGCAGACGACTAGGGCTAATGATGTTTGACAACATCGGAACTCACTCCCGCCCACTTCATGCTCTGAGGTCTCAAAGCGTCTAGGTTCGTATAACCTAGTGGCGCCCAGTGAATAGTAATAATTTAGTGTTTTATAAATAATTACGTAAATAATTTCGAGTGCTCCGCAAAAAATAATATCTGTGCATCGTTCATAAACGCGAACGATCGCGAGTGCTCCGCGGGCATCATTAATTACGAGTTTATAGTTGTCAATTAATAATATTTGTGTTTTGTTGAGACATGAGTATGTCGCAGAATTAATAAAATAATGTCTTTTTTTTAATAATGCGAATTCTCGCACGTGCTTCACGGATAAGCGATTGTAATAATAGCAGTATTTTGTGTGTTTACTTAACCTTTGTTTACTTAATAACGTGTAATAATTAATAATAAATATGTTTGTGTTGTTCGTAAACAACGTGTCAAGGGTGCCGCCCACCAAACGCGCAGCTAAAATAAATTGCTGCAATATCTACCGAATGCCGAGGGTAGTCAGCCACGTAGGTGACGAGGAGTGTACCAGGATGTGAGAGAGCACAATAGCATGGGGTTAAGCCATGCAGGACGATACAGCAACCTGGATGACTCACGAAGACGACTGGGGAGACGGCGTCTCCACCATACCGGTATGGCCGGAAGACAGTTGTCATCCGTGCCTACCGAGATGACCCAAGAGTGGGCATAATGGAGCCAAGGACCGAGGGGGACCAGCAGCCGCCTTCGAACCTGGAGTAGTGACGGCGAGACGTAGTGATCTACGTCCATCAGTGCCGGGCCTATCTTCACCCTAGATCGCGTGAGCTTGCGTGGCGACCAGAGGTGCCGTGGCACCAGCATTTGGAATCCAGTCGTCCAGTCAGGGTCGTATCTCCTGCATGAGACCTAGCTTGCCACCACAGACCTTCACCGAAACCTCGCCAGCCAAAGGCGACACTCGCGTAATAGCTTTGTATCGCGACTTATTGCAGACCTCCGTGACATGATTGAAACAGCAAAAGGAACCGACGCGACGAAAATCGACACTCGATATCGCCGCGTTCAAGACGTTGTGTTATCGCGCAAGATAACGTGACGCCTGCGCCGACCGAAACCAACGCACCTATTGTTCTTTTTTAACGACGCCGCTGTGTCGCTTATATGCTTTGTTTTATTCATGTGATTTTTTTTTAAATGTGTGTTTTTATTTACGAAAATACTTTAATATGTTTTCAAATCTAACTTCTTTTGATTCTTAATCAGGATTTGGAAATTTGATCATTAATGTATGTTTTCCTTTGATTTATAACTTGGTTTACGATTTTTTTTTGCTTTGATTTATGTTTTTACTTGTGATTTAGGCATTTAACTTGAGTAATGTTATACTCAAACTTTGCTTTGAAATTGGATGTATCCTTTCAACTTGATGTACCACGGTCCTTCAGACAGAAGATGTGATTCTTGTATAAAAAAAAAAAAATTTTTTTTTTTTTTTTTTTTTGGTATATTTTGTATTTTTTTGCTTGCGAAACCATTGATTGAGGAAGACGTCCGAGATAGTTGCTGATTATCAGAAGTAGGGGATTTGACACCGCCTTATGTGGTAGGTCATCAGAACTCTCTCGAACGATCTATTGTTCACCTCAGTCGATGAGTCAGTCGATATCAGGAAATAAATTCATTCTTATAATAATCTATATTGCAATCTATAGCGGTGCAATGTAGAGTTATTTCAATTTCTCTTATCTCTTGACGCCCGACAATGCATGTGCTTCATAAAAAGTTCATAAGGCGATAAATCATCCCTTATCAGCGGGCGCATGTGTTAACGATTTTTGAAACGGCCATTGTTTTTTCTTTCTAAAGTAACCGTTTGTTTTCATACAGCAGTGAGAGATTGGACTGCATTGAGAATGCACGCGCCTAATCCTCTCCATCAGAATTAAATTCGCGTCAAATTCCTGATATCCTCTTCGCTATCGTAATATTTGTGTGTTGTATAACGTCTGTGTAAACCATAAACAATTAAATAATGGGTGCTAACGCACCCACATAAGGCTTTGAGATCGTGTTTTGTTTTAAAGAGTACCATGTTTCTCCTACTCCGTCCCCAAAGTCCCTCTTCCTGAGTGTCGGATAGGAGGCTCCTTCTCGATTACGAGGGAGCCGGAATAAAGGTCTTCTCAGTATGATCTATTCATTTTAAAATTACAGTGTTGAAACATTTTGGCTAAAAGTATTGTTTCGTGTTATAATTATACAACCAAAGATCGGTATTTTTACGTTGGTTTACTTTAAGTTATGAGTTGGACGAAGGATATGTAATGTTTAAAAACCTTTAATATATTAAGGTTTATTTTGAACCATGTCCGCTCCCAATGGGATGCATAGGGACTTAGGAGACAGAAGATTTATACGAGAACTATTTTTACTCAGTTGCTCAACCTCTCCTTTCGGAGAGATTAGTGATGTAAAGATTGTTAAGGATTGATGACGGACATGCCGAGTGGTTAGCCAACACGCTACGTCCCGCTTTCAGTAACAGATGACGTGGGAGGATTTTAGATAAACCAGACATCCTTGTCTCCAAACAGAAATCAATGATTCAACTGAATAAGAAAACAGTCCGTACTGGAATTTGAATCAGTGATCACCGCAACCGAAGGATTGATGTAACTGAAAATGTAATATTAGTTTTAGGTCTGTCCGGCTCGCTGCTCCTTACTAATATTATCAGCTAAGCGAAACAGCTATGTATTCATCTCATATACTAATGAACAATATACATATTATACTAAATACAACTTGGCATTCGACCATTTTTATTACAAGCATACGCAGTGAAATATGAGCTATTGGGTCGTACCGAATAACCAGTTTATTATAACGATAATTTTATGAAATATTGAATAAATTATTGTCACGCTATTTTTTTCGTTTGTTATTTAAACGTTAACCGTATAATTTACTTGAGTCTCTCAATCCACTGTAATCAGGAAAACAAAATTATTCCCAGTTCTCATAAAAAGTTTCAGTCATCCACCAATTGAACTCGTGAAAATATAATTTGATTGTGATAAATTGCTCGGATTGACCCCAACGCCCACCTTTCCTGAATCGCCTCATACTCGTCTGTATTATCCGCATTATTTCGGCTTCTAGTGCGATACGTATGAATTTACCGAACCCAATATTGAAACTGGTTATTATTCTTATAAGGATTTTTTTGTGGATTAACGTTATTGCAGAACTGTAGTTACACAAAAAGCATTTTCAAATAACTTTCATTCATGGAAAGTTTAAATTACTATATGAACAATAATTAATACAAATGATAGAAAACTATATTTCGGCTGAAGATGAAGACGAGTATTGAAAAGGATAGTGCTGCTATTATGGAATTGTTTTTAGCCCAGTGTCACGATTATGTCATGAGTAGAGACTGGACTATAATTATTGGTAAAAATATTACTAAAAATAGTAAAAGGATTTCAATTGAAGGTGTTTTGCTTAATTTCAATATCAAATTTGAATCGTTTGAATTGTATACTTTTCCAATTCCCTGATAATTGTAATTTACCTACAAAATTAACACTCATTGAATTCATTGAAATTCATTAACTTATAATACAAACAAAGTAAAACGATTCAAAAGTTTATAATAATCATTCAAGTACATATTATAAAATATAGTAAACAGATATGGCATCGTCAGAAGTATTTTATAATGATAAAATCGAAAATTGTGACTAAAACCTGATTGATACTTAATATCACTTACACTAAGTGGTTGTGCAAGTCACATCTTTTTCCCCGTGCAGCTCTGTAACGGGCCAATAAAGTGACGAGTAAACTCGTTTCTTTTCTTGATCACATATCGTTATACAAGGCAGGCGTGAACAACGGCTGGATAGACATAACCGGAGACGGTGGGACAACCAACTTGTACATCCAAATGTAAACTCACGTTCAAAAAGTGCCAATCCACCAAGACTTGACGGAAAACACACTTAAAGTGAGAAACGGAAGTCCGCAATGATTAAAAAGATCTCAACTTCAAAGTGTTACATTTAATCTTCCATATATGTAATAATAATGTACCGAAAACTGTTCGTAATCTTGTCTTTTTGAATATTTTTTCTTTTCCAACAATCCGTGACATTGAATAGCATTTTTTTTTTATCTTTGTGTATATTTTGTACATTCTTATTTGACGAACTTTATCTTAATATTATTGAGGTATACGTTCCTCCGCGCTTGCGCATCCCGCCCTTCTCCGTTCCCTCCCCACCTCACACTTTTCGTTCAGTCTTGTCCGCGCACTCGTAGGAGTGGTCACGTTTCGGCAGCCCTGACTTTTTTTGTTTAACGGATCTTTTTACATATTTTATTATTTCTATAATACCACAGTTGATTCCATCAAAACCGGGCTCATCTTAATCATATTCGATATTATAATCAGTGAACATTATCGATCCTACAGCAGTATTCGAAGGTTTGAATATTCAAGTGAAAAATCAAAGATTATCTACCGGTTTTTTTATTATCATATATTCATAACTTTTTTATTACTTCAGTGTGGTTACTGCGGATGTATTGTGAATTGTGCGTCTGTTTTAAGAAAAGGAAAATCAATTAATATTGTTTCCTTTTTTGTTCCTATTTCTCTTCTAGGTATCTGTTTGATTGCATGTTGTGTTAGTGATAAGTATAATTACTGTGAAGTGTGAACATTGGGTTTATGGTTCATCCAGGATAGTTCTTCTTTGAGGTACGTAACATCAACATACCTATACTGTTTTTTTTCTAAATATTCTTTAGTCCATATTATAAACTTCTCTGTTTTACTCGCGCTTCACAACATTGCATAATGAAAAGTCAACCGGCGAAACGACCGGTGAAAGTTATACGCTTGAAATAAATTGTTTTTTTTATTTTTAATTTCACTTGTTTTGGTATCATCAATCATTGTCTATGGATCGTCTAATTGTACGCTTTGTTTGGTACTGTTTCATTTTATATAACGAAACGAATATGACCGACCATCCAAAATACATACATAACAACTTCCCTACTTCGTATTTTCTGCTTGTGAGTTAATCCAAATATCTTATTACGTATAATATACCCTGATTAAAGATTACCGGAGAAAATGTATTATTTTTTATGAAGTATATCGGAAATCTATAGTGTGAATAAAAGAGTATTGGGAGTTTAGTACCAACATATATTTAATTTTTTTTTTCACTTAAAAAAGAATTACAAGGATTATTGCAATTCGGGACAGTCAACAACTATGTTGCATAATTTTTGATCGATTTTTATCAAACAAGTTTTTAAGTACATATTAACTGTTTTTTTCTATAAATTGTTGTTTCAAACAGTGATATTTCAGTATCATATTACCTGTAAACGGAAATAATAAAGTAGACGTTAGTTTTATTTGAGTATCAGCTCTTGGTTCATTTGATATTAAAATCAAAACCGGTCCTGGTTTCACTAATCAAATAATGTCGTCTATATATAAATTGGGTGTAATAAGTCTTATCGATATTTTTTCGTAACATTCACCGAAATGTAATAGCTTTTATCTACCCAAATTTCTTGCGCTAACCAATACTTCAGTATATTTGCACGGACATCCCAGGGGAAGAAAACCACCCACCCTTCCGTATATCATGGTGGATGTACATTTATTGGTTTGTTAACATAGCCGAGAGGATTGTCACATTCAGGCCAAACCGACTTCAACCCCTCCCGTTTGTCAAAAGAAATAACTCGGAACGAATTACAATAGCTTTTAGCGATATTGCTTTTTTATCTGAAACTGAAGAGGGAACAACTAACAGTGCTTTAATTGTCTCAATTTTATATCTCTACTCCATTATTTTAATACTTCAAAGAATTGTTTTCATCGGCTCTTCCGCTAGTCCGCCTTTTAGTTATGGAGATTAGGACTAATGCGATTTAATATATTTCAAAATATGTCAGTTATGCAGTCCGAAATGAGTAATACCGACACTTCAAATAAAACACAGTTTTGGGGCGTGTCGTGCGAGCCTAACATGTTTTGACCGATTTCAGAATTACAAAACTGCTTGTAAATTTAAATACGGAAGTATTGTAAAAAAAAGTACAAAATGCATCAGAATGCATATATGTAAGTTTTTGATATTGCTTTCAATCGTAAACTTTGACTTTGGCATATGAATCCACCACTCTTTGAATTGGCATGGGAGCTCAATTTTTTTGTAATTTAACATTCATACTGGCGGTATCCATTGCTTATAAAATTTTAATATTTTGTATAACAGAACGGTGTAATAAATTTTCAACCAACCGCTGTACAGTTGGAACATAAAAATTCACAATACAAAGTATATTCTCAACTTGGTATTAATGGGTACCTAGTTTGTCCGTTCCCTGGCGCTGTGTCAACGGTGTTGCCTTGCGTGCCAGACCGCCCGGGCTCTGATTCCCGGTACGAGCGGATTTTTTCAGTCGAAACATCTGTTCAAAGGCGTTTGTGTTGTTGAAAATCCCTTCCCACCTTTCCCGATCCCAAAGAGCGACGCATAGTGACAGCGATTAGCTAATCACTAGTCCTGTCCTAGACCTCGTATCCTTTCTATCCATACTCTCTTCGAAAAAGAGAGGTTGAGCAACTGAGTAACAAGCAGTTCTCGTACGTCAAAAAATGTTGAGATAAACTCCGTGAGGAGTCCATATGCTCCAAGATGGGAGCGAACATGGTCAATAAAAGTTTGTCTTGTTTACTTGCTTGTCCCCTTCACAATAATTTATCTAACCTCGCGTGGCTATATTGACTATTATATACCAAGTTCGTGTAAAATGTGTAGCATATAGATTCCTAATTGACAGGGCTGTGGAGTCGGAGTTGGAGTCGGAAATTTTGAAAAGTTTGAACTTTTTATATTTGCATATATGTCAAATTTGGCTATTAGCCGGATGGGTAGAGATGATATTTAATTGAATACACATCAATAGGAAAATTAGGCAAAAAAAAGTGACGATATTCAACTTATTTAGTCGGAATCGGAGTCGTGTTTTTGGTTAATGTCGAAGTCGTGGTTTTGGTTAATGATAGAGTCGGAGTCGGGACTTTTTTTACCGACTCCACAGCCCTGCTAATTGAGGATATTAACAGCAACTTCATATTTAGTCACTTAATCTCTTTATGAATGAGAGGGTATATAAAAATACTAGTAGTTAGATAATCGGTCATACTACGCCTAGTTTTGTAGAATCGAACGCGTGGGAGAAAATAAAATGTAAACAATTCAGACACCCAGACATTTGAACACGGATCTATAAACATATTTGAAAATCTCCTTACGAATTTTAGACATTTTGGACACTTGGTATCGAATATGACTTCCGAACTAGCTAAAACGGCACATGCTAGCGAGATTAAATCAGTTTGTATAATAATACAAATCGGTTTCCACGCCTCTTGTATTTTTTTCTGTATTGTGTTATTTTATTTCGAAAAATTGTTGGTTTGAATGCCTATCATCATATCGTAATGTCCTTAATTTGCCCAGTGATGTCACACAGACACATGTTTAGCTCGTAATAGAAATCTAAATTAATTAATTCATCATTACGGCAGCAGTTGGACAAGCGGCACTGAGGTACTGAGCGTGCACGAGAGTTACTGGAGGCAATTGCTAGAATTTTGTTATTCGGGAATATTGCACAAATAATCATTTTTTGTTATAACTTTATCAAGGATCGCTGAAGCCAATGATGGTTTATTTTTAATCCCGACATTCCGGGATTAACACATATTATAACAGTGTACCTATTATGATTGCCAGCAGGTGTAACTTCATTTGAAGAAAACAAACATTATCTCAAACAGAACAATATAAGCAAGTACAGAGAGAAATTTAATAGTTTTGTCTGCGTTCCTACCACCATTACATATTCATACATCCACCTGATGCTTTTCATTAGTCTTTCCCTATTGTTAAACACACAAATATTATATAATTATAATCAATTATCATTTTATGTATTTACGCAACAGTTGAGGTGAAATATTTTTTCTTTAATTAACCTTGTTAAAAAATATGTTAGCTCCCTCTCTATTATTGTGCTTATTTTCAACCCTTGCTGATCTACGCCTCATTTGTGAGATAATTAAATATTGTTGTTGTTTTTTCTTTAACTTAGTATTCAATTGACTACCGACCATTTATTTATTCCTCGTAGTTCAGAGTGACCTTCTAGTCTCTTATTTGTTTTTATTCTTGCCACAAGGAGAAAGTACTTAACTTCTTTCTTGAAAGTATTTTAGTATTCAGTGATCTAGTTTGTTGTTTTCCCTTATTATCCACTGTCATTGGTATAATTTACTGTCATAGATTTCATTTAAATTCTTATCATATATTCTTTTTATTAATATTAAAATTGTGTGTATTCTAAGTAAACATTCTATTCAATGAATTAGTAAAACAAATGATGACGATAAGTGGGATATAAAATGCCGAGAACCATTTTCTATTTCAATTAAATAGCCATAAAAATGTTTGTAAATAAATAGAAAAATGATTCAGACAATAGGTCGCATTACGGACGTATTAAGCCGCAAGCACTTCACCTCTCGCCTTATAGCACAGTAAAGACACCTTCGTATTTTGTTTCTAAAAAAATGAATTCATTATAATCTCATCTCATTTCATAAAAAACAGCGGCAAAAAACTAAATAATCTCATAATCTCTTCTTGCTACCAGAGTAGCATTGAAAACCAACCGTTATTATAATGTTGTTAATGTTGCGTTATGTAATAAGGTTGTGTAAAATAATATATTCTGCAGCCATAAGATAGGAGTACTTTATTATTATGGCACGTCCCTCATTACATGTTTTGGTACTTAGTTCACAAAGTAATATCTATTCAAACGAAACGTATCTACTTGATATTATTAAAGTTACTTAATAATATAGTAAGACATTTTAGCTGTAATTTAGAAGAATTCTTCAGGCTTCCAATATTTGACAGATAAAATCATCTTTCTATGACAACGTTTGCAAGCTGATCGGATTACGTTTGTGAAATTGATCGCGTATATTGTATTAAATTTTCTGGCCGTATACTATTTTCTCCTGATTTGTGCAATGAAATCATGTATTAAGAAATCATACTTGAAATACGAAGAATAATTTTAAATATACATTTAAAATAATGTTATTGGCTTATAAATACAAGGATGTAATGTAATGATAATACCATAAGATTTCCTTAGAAAAAAATCGTTGATTTTCAAAATACGTATATATTATTTAATAATATATAAAGTAATTGGACGTCTTTCTGAAAAAGAGATCCAACCCACAAAATTACCAAAATTGACTTGTCAAAAGATACTTACTATGCTAAATAGATCCAAGTCGGATACAGGGATGATTTTCGCAATTTCCAATACGTGTCACACTATCGATGTAAAAGATTTAACTTTAAGTTTCTGATGCCCGAGATGAAACTAAAGAGTTTTTTTTAAATCAATCTTTCTCAAATATTGAATTTTGATACATGTGTGGGTTGGATCTTGTTTGTAAAAATACGTCCAATTGTTAAATGGAATGGTACCCTCACGGGTGTTCGATACCATATTTTTATAATTGAATTTAACTAATATTCAATTAATAAAGTGCCTTTACAAAATTAGGCCACATAACGTCTGTCAGATGAAAGAAGATTTCATAAACATTAATATACATATTACAAAATATATGAATATATCTCAGCGAGCGCTTCGATAATTTTCGACTCTGGAATGAATAGATTATTTTATAAAATACGCCGCCCTCTATTTATAGAGTCGACATACGAAATTAATTTCACTCTCTTCTCTGCCTTCCCGGAATTAATTGGCGATAAATTTCCTCCGATATTCCCGAAAATTTTCGCTCCCCATTTACCAGCGCGTTTATCAGATTATTATGTTCTTTGATTTTGTCATTTAGAATGGCAATTTTAACATGACACCGCTGCTATACAATTTTATAGAGACGTCATAAATATAATGAGTTGTATGTTATAAACCAGGAGCTTAAATATCATTTGATTTCATTTTAACATCAATATAAAACAGTTTTATTTGAGGTTTATAAACAGGTATATTAGTTAAATTACAAACACCGTATTGAGTTTTTAATAGTATTTTTGTACATGCATTTAAAGTAGAAATTATTTAGCAAGTTCTTAATTTTTTTATCTACAGTGTTTTATTAAATATTTTGATAGAAAATAATGCAAAACATACGTATTTAGTATGTGAAAAATATGGTAATACTGAAGTAATTTGATGTTATATTCACATTAAAAACGCGATTAGCTCCAAATTAGCTGTTATTTTTGCATTGCATGTCGTTTACAAAAAAGATATTTTTTTCTACCTATTTTTCAAATGCCATAACGCGCGGCTTAACGACCTATCCCGTGCAGCCATGTATCACGTAGATAACATGTAGAGTAAATTCGATTCTTTTCTTGGTCAGCGTTGTAAATAAATGATTACGTTTTTGTGATAATTGATTTCTACTGAATTAATCTTCATTCCATCAAAAACTTCTCGTTCTTCTCTAGTTCCATCATTAAACAATAATCTTTCCCAAAACGAGGTTTTTTGAAAATTCTCTCAAAAAATGTTAAAGTTCTGTCATGTTTTATCATCTGATCCACTTTGGAGGCGGACATGGTTAAAAAACATCTTGTCAAAATGCAGAAATGATTCGCTTACCTTATCGGTTCCGTGACGCGTGCTGGTGTTATGTTACTTTTGGTATAAAAATTGCAAATAAACCACCTTCCCACACTGTTCGGATACATCGCAAAACGATAATATTGAATTCCCATATCAGATTCCTGTTGATATACAATATTGTCGTTTCTCAAGCGAAGGACAACGACGTGACTATCGAATAAAATTTCAATATACGTATGCTTGGCAATATGAAGGCGTATTGATCCCTTCGGTGTTGAAATTTCCTTTAACTTTCTTGCTCTGTTCGTCTCGTGTAAGATTTTTTTCTTAGTATTTTTTTATGTAAATAAACCATCATACTATATGGTATTCTCACTGTTTCGCATGGAATTATTTTTTTACTGTCACGTAATATGTTTCTGTAATGTTTATCTGACTTTATCATATCAAAGCTGTTGACTGTCACACGTGGAAAGGCATTATTTTAAATTATCAAAACACAATTTATAGCACTACTTCGACGTATATTCTGATAAATATCTGGACCAGTTTCGCTCGTCGTAAGCATTGTCAACTATTAGAATATGCAGTGAAACAAGGTTATTCATATCAAGAAAAACATAAGCAAGGTATAATTAATATTTGCTTTTAGAAATGTACCAACAACTTAAAGATAATCCTACACCAATAGAATTAAATTGCTAATCAATAAAAAAAAAATGATGATTTCTTAAAAATGAAATGACACCACCATTCGGAAATCGTAAATTATCAATAAAACCAGTATTGAAAATATTTCATCAGTTGATAATGCTCGCGATGAACGAAACCGGTTCCGAGCTTAATCAGAATATATGCAGAAGAAGTACTATACAATTGTTTTTATTTACCAAACTAGAGCATATCGGTAGGATAAGTATATGTTGTTGATATTGGTTTTAATTTATATCACAGTGTTCACACCATCATATGTTATTGATGTGGTTGTTAAAATTTTACACGGTATAGTGAGTTTATGAAATAGTATGTCGTACATGAATCTCAGAAATTTTCATAAATCGCTTGGGTGAATGTCGGGCGCGTTCCTCGACGATATATTGAAGATTCCTATTCTACTTATTATTTCGATATCACAATGCAGAACGCGACAAGTATGTTGGTAATAACAATGTTTGGAATGGTATGACGTTTACCCGCAAAACTCGGCCATTATTTTTTAATGCTTACATAATATAATTTGATTTTGAATTATAATTATCTTTTGCAGAGTTCAATAATTAAAACAGTAAAATAGGTTGATATTATACCACACCCTTGTTTTTATTAGGTACGGATAATCCACTTCCAATATTACATCAACATACCACCAGCGTTTGTTCCCATCGTGATCGCCATATGATTTGTAAAACTTATGTTTGGGTTCAGAAAATATATGTCAGACGATGGTAGGAAAATTTAGTTGTATCCTTCTCGTGGGAAATGAAGCAAACTTTTGCGTCGAATCTAGTTATTTTCAACGAAGAATAATGCTCGAGTAATGCTTTTACTGTGTTATACAATAATGATTTTAAGGCACGTCCTTCTGCATTGTTCAAGTGTTATTCTCAGAGACACGTTGATGAAACATAAAATGATAGGATTACGTGCTATTTGTATAGGCAATTTGAAAGCAAGATCATTATAAGATGGAAAAGACCTTCATAAAACCGACTCGACCGTTGATTATTTGTAATAAATTTTAATGTTTTATTTTTTATAATGCTGTTGGTCAACAAACATACACAATATATTGGTAATGTAATAATTTTATTTTGTATTCTTCATCACAACTTTATTTATTTCACCGTTTTTGTTTCTTCATTACTCCAACCAGCCAAATCCAGAATATATTAAAGTTATGATCTATTTAATATACATGTCTTGGCCGATTTTTCATTTCGATCACTCGTGACGGACAATTCACGAGTCTCTTTTCGCCCGTTCGATCAGTGTTCTTTTTTTAAAATTTTAATCTGTTTGTCAAACAATCCAGCTTCTTGTAAACATTTCCAGTACCCACAGATATATGGGACGCCTAAAGTGTCCAAATTTCAAAACACGAATTCAGAAAATTTTCTCTCTTATAGTATGTTCCTCAATGATAATAATCAAATCGTTTGCCAATTGCATGATATAATATGCTTTATGAAAAAATAGCAATGTATTTTAGTAGTTGATTGCTATTTCGGTTTACGACCACGTCAGAACTATTCTGACTATAAAGTACCTACTGACGAGGGTGTATTAGTATATTTGTCCTGTAACATTTATTTTTACTATAGTTTTTTAAACACGGAAATTCTAGTGTCTCGAAAACCTTTATCGGAGCATTGTGAAGAACGTTAAATAAGCAAGCGGTCCATGACCAGCGAAAAGGGGACGCTTGGTCACCCTACACATGTGTAGATACATTACCCAGCGACACATCTGCAGTGAAGTAAGGGGTTGTACGATCGGGGACTGGGGACAGTCTCGTCTCTCATTCGTCTCGACCGTATAATTTTATTCGCTCATCCAAGACCTGAGTATGCCTAGCACAAGAAATTATTCAATAGTCAGGCAACCGAGAGTGTGCGCACCTTGAATTGGACTGTATACACCTGTAGATACATGCCTATGCGGTGCCGTGTTGAATCAGGTTATGTAACTATCCGTTGTCAACCGACCCGACGCAATAAAATGCGATAAGCTGATAACGATATTGCCATACTGCGGCGCTTTGCGTGTCTTCTTCTTTTTCGCCTCCTATATAATATTGACCGTTTCTTTTCCCCACCCTGATTGATTATGGTAGGTGTGCGATTCAGGCCAAGTATTTCTTGCTTTTTAGGCCAAAATATTTTACAGAGACTATTTCTCGCTCTGAAGTATTTTTGGCATCAAAATTTAGAGAAAATATTGTGTTACTATTTTACTAATTCGTTAAGTTTGTGGCAGTGATTGGCGCAAAAATGTCATACGTGGCCCACCCCGTTTTATGGCTTTACGTGAACCTTTATCATTATTGTCAAAACAAATAATATGTTTCAAAGAACATACTTTTCATAGTTTATTCTCATTTGAATATAAATAATTCTTTTACGATAGAGTTGATTTGATGATGTTCCGTAATGAGGCGAAACACGTATCAATTTAGAAACAGAACCAGTGGAAATGCATGTATTAATTCAAACTGTATGCTTTTCACTCTTTATTATTAAGGATATACATTTTTATATCAGATGATCAGAAAAATCTGAAATATCGATCATTTATTCTTATAATCGATATATTCGACTGGATGGTATTGATGAAGAAGTATCGTGGTAAATTGATTCTAATATATTTACTCATTCTGCATTTGCAGACAATTGATGGTAAATTCTGATTTGGCGAAACCAACAATAAATATAGCTGACAATTTTGTATATTTTTATATTGACATGAACAATAATTATGATAACGTGATGTCGCGACCTTTCGCCCAGTTTTCTCAACTTAAAATTGTTTATAATGATAATTTTTACACAATTGTTTCATAAAAGTTGCTTTAAGGTTTACGTGCACTTGTTTCAAGGTATCGTCACAATTTTTTTGGTGACTACTACGATAATCATGCCCCGCGTCAAGTAGCAATCCGTGCTATAAGTATGTACATTGTGACATATTATGTTCCGTGAGACACGTAAATGCTACAGTTGGAACCATAATTTCAAATATTTATTTTGATGGTGGTAAATAAATAAACTATTCAACTGCGAACTGCGACTTAGTATATTTTCGATATGTTTTATCTCAAATTCACAATACATACTGTTCAATCTGGTCTACATCTTTATATCCACTAATTTTATGTTTGTTTTGTCGTGTCGAAAGCGGACATATGTACATACTATACAGCAAGCCCGATCCGGCATCTAATGTATGTTTTATAATCATGAATGACCTTTTAAATTTTTAATATATTCATATTATTATAGCATTATATTCAATTCAAACGCTTCCTAACAGTCGTTAAATTTAAAATGATATTTTAATGCATTATAAAAAATCATCTAATGGTAAAAAAATGTGTTTGAAAATAACTTCGTGTTTCTGCCATACGGTTAGTAGTGACAGATGTCATGCGTTGGAAATTTCGATAAACACGTTCATCTATTTTATGAAATCCTCAACTATCCATATTAAAATACATTGCTTAAAAAACGAACGATATCGTTAACCGAGTCAAACTGGTTGCGGATGTATTATCGAGAAATCAGTTTTGCGATCGTCTTGGGTATAAATACCCACTCCATTAAATAATCAGGCCAATCGTTTGTGATGGAGCAATTAGCTTTAATTAGGATTTCGCTTAAAATAACAGCACTTTGACATAATTAATTTTGCAATTTATCAAAGCTGTTGCGTTTGAAACAGAAGTCCCTATATTGTTTATTTGTACTTATGTTCCTTTTAATTTCAACATTTAAATGGCTAATTATTAGCCTGAAATATTGTGTGCGAATTCAGCACTCATGACAAAGAAGCAGCAGGGAATCTTACATAATAAATACTAGAAAACTGAACCATTTATAAGAAATTAGGGTTGATTATTCGAGGTTAAAATATATAATTTGCCAATTTTCTTAAAGTAAGAATAGTGAGTAGCTATGTATGTGCAATGAATCCAAATGAAAATAATTTAAAGAATTGGAATCACAATATGTACGTGTTTTTCGTGGGTGGAAAAAATTCCAAGAAACAATTTATACATCACACTCGAGTTTTCTTCTAGAACTCCACAATGATGTGTTTAAAATTTTTAAAAACACTTTTTTGACACTGTTCGATGTTAGACTGCACAAATATTGATTTAGTGTACATTTTATTTTTATCGAATCGTTCATAAGCGGGCATTAATAATTGATCAATCTGTTTGAATATTACTCGTCAAGCTCCAATTGTAATCTGGAATCTCAGGAAATTTCTTTTATGCATCCACTTTACTGTATTTCATCGAAAATTGTAGTGGAAAGTTTATCTCGGACAATCGACTGCACGTTGATAAGTTGGTGAATTATGATATCATGGGCTTTTCCCGTGATGGGCCGTTTATAATTTTTGATTCAAATTTAAAAATCTACACTCAGAACTATTGTATATCTATTTTTTAAATGCAAAAGGCAAGCCCCTTTTATTAGAGCAGTCATCAATTGGTATCTTTTTACACGTCAATATTTGATTATATATGACGAAATACTGCATTGGATTGTTCTAGAAAATAATAAAACCGTCGAATTCTAAACATTAACCTTCGTATCGTCTTTCAACATCGATAAAATATAGTAAAAAAATTACAATAGTTACGTTAGGTATATCTAAAAACCTGTCGATAATATCGTTTTGTACCGGTTTTCTCCGAACATTGGAATCTTGGCCAGAGTGATCTCGCTTCGTTTTGCGTCTCTCGCCGTGGTCTTTTGGCAGCGGTCGCTCGCCGTTTCGCGGACGAGTGCAAACGAACCGGAAGATCGGCATTTTTTATGCATGTTTTCATCGACGTATTTTATTCCACGGAATACTGTTTACTTCCAGACAGATGTAGGAGGACTTGGCTGCTACTATTGATGCTAATGCATACCTAAAAATGCGTTTTTAGTATGCATAATACATATATCACAGTTTCTGCGTTTCTGGCATCTGTTATTACCTTAAATAGCCAGTCTGAGAAATCCGAAGATTATTCAATTTTAAATTAACAAGATCGGTTATATTCTATTTAGAGATTTCCGTATGGTAAAAGCTTGTTTTTTGTACGCAATTTACTGGCATTCGTTTATCAGGTATTTACAATTTCGCGGGATTCAGAGCATGGCATTTATTTACCTTGCCCGCGATATATTAATCCGGCTTATTGGACAAGTCTGTGAGGTGAAAGGTTTTTTTTAATTATGTACCATTATATTAGTAGTTTGTTTAAAATGCGTGGTAACTAAAATTGAGGATATTTCACCAGTGGTTTAAAAATTGTAGTTATTTTGTCATTCACCCAAGTTTTCCCAGACTAACATACTTTTTTACATATCTCATCAAACCCCAGTTACTTTGTCATTCATAGAAGCAACATGGATTACCTAGTAATCTCGCGCGAGCTTATATTTATTTCGTCTGCTCCCCTCGTTAGTAGGTTTGTTTATCTCCGGGACAGAAGTCAAGACCTAAAACTGTTCACCTTAAATATCTCTGCCTCGAATGCTGTTCCCATTAAAACATTACGTTAAACCTTTTTAAAATGTTTATTATCTACAATCCTCATTTTATCATTCGATTCCGTGTTCTTGATGTCTATTTGAATCAAATTGCATTATATGATGGTTTTGAATAATACAACGTTACAATTCCAACGAAGTATCGCTGATTTGTGTTTCGTACGTAAGGGCGCAGAACTCCAGTTGTGTAAGATTAAAAGTTATTATTATAATGACTGTCGAATTAATTTGTGTGGCAATGTAATACGTAGTGGTGATGATTAATATGTTTGAATAAGCTTCATCCTATCATTAATTTCGAGGCTATAAGTTTAATCATAATACTGGGAAATCCTCTCGTACCGCACGTGCAAATCACATCGCCATTGTGTCACTATATTCCAATTATATTATTTATTGTGTCACATTCGCACGGACAATTACCTTATTCTATTTATAATATTATCGTTCAAAAAGTCGCATGGCCTCTAGTTTATTTTACTCGATGTTTCGAGGTCCGGCCAAGCCTCCGGGAAAATTTATTACAAACGTGCACGATAAGCTTTTCCACTGTATAAACAATATAATACAACTGAGGCAATAACCTTTTAAATGATCTATGAAAACTATATGGATCCCCACTATGACATATAATTACTATGTTAAATTTCTGGGAAAAATATCTCGTGTAATTCCTATCAACATGATTTTGATCCTATATCCACGATATCCCCTAATTTCAAACCATTTTATTTGGTTAAATATGCAACGTACTTACGAATATTACAGCAGTGTTTTAAACTAAAAAAATATTTGTGTGTAGTCTTGTTAGACGATATCAAATGTAGTTGCTCCTAGCGGCTATAACGGCTGAGTTTTTTGATCACGCAAAGTTGCTGCTCGCAATTGCACCCTGTTATTCTGTAATACTTAGTGAATGTACGATCTAGAACAGTGGTTCTCATGTGCGATCACCAACAGCTTCATAGTAAATATTGATATTTAAAACCATGTGTTTTTAACAGTGAATTTATCAAAAAAGACTCCAGTGAAAAATATTTCGTATGTTTTGTATTGTACATCAAGAAGTGTTAGTTAGCATAACTGTACTAAAACGCATGAAAGTGTGGATTTAGCAATGATTGCCAAATTAAATCATTTTTGAGGTGTTCACTATCAATACTTGGTGAAATGGCATTTAAAAAAATATATTAACGGTGTTTTGTTTTTATTCCAAATTAGATTTATTACGATCAGTTGACAATGCTCGCGATGAGCTAAACCGGTCCTGATCTAAATTAATCTAATGTGGAATAAGTAAAAATATGTGTTACTATTTTTTAATCAAATTTAAACTACACAACACACTCGAATCAAAAATTTGGTGTGGCTAGGAGACATTTTCTGATGTTTACAATGGCGGCCCCAGTACACTTTTACGTGAGAACCACGGAGCTAAAATGAAAAAAATATTGCTGACTTAGTCAAGACAAAGCCTGTGGACTTTGGTACGCTACAATGGTTTTCATGTATAAATTTTCTTTAAAGTTCTTCTGTTATATTGATTCCATTGTTATTAATCATTAGGAAATATTTCTACATATTATGACCATACCCAGATTCAGTGAACGTCAGTCATGTGCTGCGAATTACTTCTTGTCTTGCTTTGAGATACAATTTCCAAACCACTACTAATAACTATATTTATCCCAGGCTTTTCACTTGTACTCAATTTCATGCGATATGTCGATTTGTTTGTAGTGCTTTTGTTATGGAATTTGTAAAATTTCGATGTTTTTGTGGTGATGTCTGTTTTTTATCATTCGTTATTACCATGTCACTTCTATATAGGTCTCCAAACCATTACTGAGTAAATTTATCGAGACCGATTTGGGCGACTGCCAGAAAATGTCTTGTGCTCTCGACTGTTTCTGTTTCGTATATTCAACAATTTTCACGAATATCGAGCAAACGTTTGCTGAACTTTCTGGACGTTTATTTCCGATTCCTGGAATTAAGGTTGTTGACCTTGACACATAATATTTATTATATTACGTCTTGTTTAGTTTCATAAATACAGAGGTTATTCCGTAAAGCGCTCTATTTCTTTAAAAAAAAGTAAACATTATACGTTTAACGATGTTGCCTCGTGCGTGAAAATATATTGCATGATTTTAAACCTTTGCCAACACTATTTTATGACACGTATTGTAATTTTTTCAATATATCATGCAAATTTTTAAATTTGACTTTTTTTAATGGATCCTTTTTCGTCTTGGTCAAAATATGCAAATTTTCAAATTTTACGTTAGTAATATTTAAAATTTGAATTTTGTACTGTTCCATGGATTTTGTAGCTAACTTCATAGGCTTCGTCTTTTGTTATATTCAGGCATGGTAAGTACACGAATGAACCTGAACTGACGCTTAATCTGAATTCACTTGAAATGCCTGAAGATGCCGAAAGGTGAAACTTGGGCCGTGAGCGACAAAACTTATGGAAATGTACAAAATTCAAGCAATTTAAATTTGATATTGAAATTCCATCAAGAAAACTGTGCCAAATAAACAGTAGTAATGATATAATTTAGTAACACTGTTTGTGCGAAATAGTCGTAAATTCGACCGTTATGGAGCATCGGCGTGCTGAGCTGAGCCAGTTTTATATTAATTTTTTATGGTTGACGTATCTGCCGTCCGCAGCGCTCCGCATCGCTGCCTCTCCTTCGTCACAACTTTATTCCCCCTAGCCGTTCGCCGAAAGCCGGCTACGTGCGTTTTTTGTTTTTCTTTCGCGTTTGGACTGTTTAGTGTCACGAACCGAACAATGGCCGTTCCTCACGAACTGCCACCATATCGAGTACAGCCCGAGCCTTACGACTTCAATCGATAATTAGAGAGCGGATCCTGATCTCTGACATCAATTATTACCTCAGTAAGATTATGATTTTAATGACAGCGTTTTTGTCCAACTTAATCGTTCATGTGTTGAGACAACCGGCTTCATGGTAATACGAAACAGGTTCTGGTCGATGATGTCATACCCAAGTAGCAATCGAAACTTTTGCAAATGTCTTTAAACCCAGATACACAATTTTTTCCAAGATGTCACAAATCTAAACATCTTGTAGTTTTACAAAAAAGTTAACAGTCTAGTCATCCCATATTGGATTTTCACTGTGTACGGGTAATTAGTAGTACCGAAAAACTCATCTAAATTTCTAAAGCGAATCCGATGAATAAATTAACTAATTTAATATTATGTACAATTTGAATCGTTTGAAATTCATATAGAAACTCTATTAACTTTCAGTCGAAACTCAAAATAATATTCAGAATATGAAAAACAGGAACCGTGTAAACGTGTGGGATGCAAAAATACAGTTGATGACTGCGTTATTGCGCGTGCTAAGTTTCACGCCCAGTATCAATTGGATATACCACTGCCCGCATTAGATTTTCCTTGTTAACAATGTGCACAACAATTAAGAATACTGGCAGTATTTTTACACCGAGAAGAGTAGTGAGTTCGACACGTATTGTGGAAACTGATACTAATTAATTGTTCTTACCATTCCAATCTTACATTATAACATGATTGATTATTCGTTATTAATCTATCTTGCCAGCTGTTATATACATTGTTACGAGAATAGTTATTACTAGAATAACAAAATCTCATGAGGAAAATTTAACTTTCCTATACATATTTTGTCGAACGGGAATATTTGTCCGTGATTATACGTTCTACCAACGTCGATACGAAATCAGTTTCGCTTAATTTGGTCTCTGACACATGTTAACTATCGTATTATAAATGTAGTTTGAACGCTAGCAATTACACGTGAATACAGTTAAAAATACTTGTTAAAATCAAGACAATTACATACTGTTTTCACATGGTTTCATCATAGGCATTGTCACGCCATTTTTCAATTACCACTCCATGTGTTGCCTCATCCAACCATTTCGAATGGATAAGCGGTCCTAGGGACAAGTACCCGTCGTATTTCAGCATACATACTAAACCAACACCATCAATCAGTGTAAATAGTTGGATACATTTACATCTTCGCGGAGTAATTGGAACTTAATTGCCTCATCCATTATTCTCGCAGGTCCCTAAGGACTTCAACTTTCATAAATCTCTGTAATTATTTGGCTTATGCAACACTCTTACTTTAACGCACACGAAACTCTTCGGAATGTGAGTATTTCAAAAAGGTCATCTTTTAAAACCATGTCCGCAACCAATGTGGAGCATATGGAATACTCACGGAGTTTATCTCAACATAGGTTTTCTACAAGAATTGGGTGTCATCAACGATGATCTCGCTTCGTTCCGTTTTTAGGCTGGTAATTTTTTTGACACGACAAAAAATAGTTTCACAATAATAATTGTAAGGTTTAAATACCTATGTTTTTTGATATTATTTTAATCGAGTTCAACTATGGAAATGCTTCTTTCGGATGATGCAGAAAAGTGAACCCCGGGATTTTAGCGATAAAACTCACGGAAAAGCAAAAAAATAAACGATTCCAATTTGATATTTAAATTCCACCTTGAGTCAAAAAATCTAATTAAAAATCGAGTTTTTCATTCATATCGTCTAAAATTTTATTGAATGAAAAATCTGTCCTTGAATAAATTCCCACATGCATTTTTTTAAAACAATGCTTACGCAGGCGTAGCTTAATGAATGTGATGATATTACCCAACCGTCTTGAATTACTCATGTACTCGATGATAGTCATTTTTTACATGAATATTTTCTGTACGCACTCAATTGGTAGCAATTTGTGCATTCGAATAGACCCAAAGAATTTGACAATTTGGCTTTTAATTTTGTTAATGGAATATAAATCGCAATAATCTTGAGAGGGAATCAGACATACGGTTCATCTAAATGTCGACAAGAAAGCAATTGTAGCCTGTCATTTTACCAAAACGCGCCAGACAAGTCTCAATCTAATTTGTACTGACATAGGAACGCAGTTCATACATTGCTATGCCACGTATTAAAACATCGCGTTATATTCATTCGAACGCGATAAGTATTCACTTTCGTATTTATAAACCAATGTCTTGAGCGAAGTCCAACGGAACATGGTAACAACTTTTCATAGCTTACAATCTCTATTGTTGATGCTTTCGTATTGTTTTTATCTTTAAATATAACTGCAACTCTGACCTTCGATCGACTTTAATGATGATTGCTATGCCGCTCGTAGATGTAGCTGATTAAATATACACGGCAATTCACTGCAAAAAGCAATTTGCCGATGGTAATTGTGACATCCCATCTTCTCGCATATTTATGCTAAGTAAAGAGAGATATAACATTAACTGACAGATCAATCTAGCATCTTGCCGTGTGACGAAAATCGTTGACTATGAAGCTCCTCTGCTTCCTAGAAACTCTAGAAAATGAGCATTTAGATTGCAACTTATGCTTTGACGTAAAAATACAGCAAGTAAACATCAACTGTACTTTTAATCTCTTTACAACATTTAATTATGTGCCTTTCTTAACGATTCAACTTTAACCAAATTCTTCAAAGTGATAATGAATGAAGGGAATATACTTATATATTGTAGCTCACATAAAAAACATTTTTTTTCAATTAATTTATCTGAAATTATAACTATCGACATTGTCTTCACAATATAGATACTTTTTGTCATTATCGCAGTGCACACATGTTAGTCTACTAGCTGAAGATGGAATTATTATTATCGAAATTGTCTTTACATGATAAATACTTTGTGTCATTATAGCCCCGCCCCGTACAGACATGTTATTTCACTGATAGTCTGAAGATGCTTCGAAAAAGATCCGAAACACGTGCCACCTTTTGTAACAATTTAATTTCATATTACAACAATGAATAACCACAAAGTTATTGCCAAATCATATCGAAAGTATTTTTGTCTTTTTATTATTTTACCAGTTCTTTGCAGAGGAATTGTATTATATCATAATTTAATATTCATATATTATATCTTCTCAAAGACTTCGTATTATATATTTTAAAATGGCAAATGGATGAGTTGAGCATTATATTATAATATTAACGACTATTAGGACGCACATGCAGGTAAAAGACAAAACAAGTATTTAATTATTCTCAAAATAATGTTTAAAAATGTCCTCCTGCTGTGCATTCTCACTCTGCCCTGCTTACCAAACAACTTTTCGGTGTAAAATAATCAGAAATAAAAGAAAATAATGGTCCATTTATGAATTGCAACATTAGGCAGACCAAACAACTTTTCGGTGTAAAATAATCAGAAATAAAAGAAGAAGAAAATTGTCGCATTTTATGAATTGCAAAATTAGGCAGATCTACAAGTAGATCAGCGAATACACGCCCTCGCGTCGGTACGAATGTCCCCTCAGTTTGTTGGATCGGCCAATTTGGTACTCCCATGTTTTAGCGGAATTAACCGATGTCGGATGTGCCATTGCGTCATCGTCCGGTACTTGATGCTGTGATCATTTTATTGAGAATGCTTGGCCCATACAACCCGGTTCATAGAATTTAGCATCATATAACGCTGGTGAAACAACACAGGATATTATATTGATCCAAACCCAGTACATATTATACCCAGGAAAACGTTTCATATCAATGTGGTCGTAGAAAGAGGCAGCACAGTGCTTGCATAATTAACACATGACATATTTTTTGGGCACCGCTTTAGTGTCCTTGCAAACAGATAAAATATGCTTGAAATGAATGTTGCCTGCTTTTAAAGGTGGTGTAACAACACGCTGTATTCACCATGTCCCATGCATGAATGCCATATGGATATGTCGTGAAATCTTTCAAACTTTTCACAGGTGTGTGTCAACATTGTAGCCCAACGATCTCTTGCCTGCATAATTATTATGAAAATAAATAAACGAATAGATTTTAGATCGAAAATCGCCCACCTCAATGACAGTACACAGGTTGAAAATATTTATTAATTCAACGAAAATGATTTCTTCGGCTTAGTGTGTAGAATAGACGCATGCCTTTATGTGTGAATGTGTAATGCAAATATATTTATATACATTTGTGTACGGTGTGTATATATATTATACATATAACTGCGGAAGCTAACCTCTTGAACTGGCTTCATCGTGGATTTATCACCACTGCAGCGATCACGCCCTCCCTCAGCGGCGATGGGAAAGAAATGAAAAATAACTATAAAACTTAACTCAGATACGACGGAGACAACAAAAAACTTTGACGCTAACGCCCCTCAGTAGTCTCAGTACTCAATGCTTTATCAAATCGATATCTAAAAAATAAATAAATATTATAATGGTATAATATGCATTATTTAGTTATAAGTTAATACTAGTCGAAACAGAGATTTAGCATTCGTCGGTCGTATTTCTTGCAATGCATAATATGATTAGTTTGTATTATTACATGATCGAAAAATCAATTGTGTAATGTCTTAAGATTGCATACATTCTATTTGGATTGCTCATTTCAAGCACCCTTAATTGTACCCATTCAGTGAGATATACATGAAAACATATTCGACACGGAATGTTAGAGTTTAGTGTATTTATACGTTTAGTAATTAATCTCAATTTTCGTTTATATGTAAACTACAGTACACTCTCGATTATTCTGGCTAATGTTTGGGAGGATGGTCACGGATAATTGAAAAACACGGATAATCAGAATCATCAATTTTTTATTATATTTTCGAATATAATATCATTTACAAATTTTTAACACATTTTATGTATTATTTATCAAAAAACACAAACAAATAAGTGTACATATTTTATATTAGAACATAATTTTTTAAAAGTATAGTTTTATGTATCAAATTTAAAAAGTTTTCATCTGTTTTATTTTTTTAACGAATTCCTTATTTTTGGATGTTAAAGATTTTTACATTATTATATTTAGTTCCCCTTTGTAAGGCGTAATCTAGCAATGTTTCAATACAATGTCGTTTCATGACTAACGTAACCACTGGTATCTTCTTCGCTTGTGGCATTTCATTTTCTTGATCTAACAAGAGAAACGATATCAGAATCGACCGTTCATAGGATCATTGAAATCATGGTTGAACCACTCTATATTTAACTTGAAAAAATTTAAATCTGCCAATAATTCACATTTCAGGTACAAAACTTTCTTCATTCTCTTCCGAATCCATTAACCATGAAGAATTTTTTCTCCATGATCGAACGAGTGTTACTGGCTTTGACCAAGATTGTGCTACACCATTTTTAATGCCAAATCAGATTATCATCTTCCCAACAAGAGTTTAAATAAATAGAAACATGTGGAGTAAAAGAATTTTATTTACTCATTCTATTCCTATAAATTATGATGTTTATTGCGGTATATGCGAACATTCATCCATTCAAAAGATACAAGTGGTTTAAAAAAAAACAGGGTTAGTTACGTAAACACATCGCTAAATTCATCCTTTTTTCAAATAACATGCATATTCAAGATTGCAATTCATTAATGCGTCCTATAATCGTAATAGAAAAAAATCAATCAAATTAAATTTGAATTAAAAAATATTTATTTTCAGGCACGAATAATCCGCAAACCGGATAAATCCATTCACGGATAATCGAGAGTTTACTGTACTTTGAAACACAGATTTATATTTACTGTTTCTATTCGTAATATTCAATCATTAATTTACGAATACGAAGAACTGTGTGTTATAAATGTCTGCGTATTGAAATATTTAAAGAATTCGAAGAATACATTACCTCTTATCAATCAAACTGTGTGTAATTTGAGTATAACAATATGGTCGATTGATTCCAAACAGATGGCGTGAATCAGCGTTGCATCTGTCAACACGCATCGACGGTCTGGTATTGCACATCACTTGTTTATTTTTGTTTATCTCTTCGTGTTAATTTCTGTCAAACATAATCGTTAAAATATCTCATACAATATTAACTTAGGAAAGTTCTGGACACTCTTGCATGAGTTTGTTGGCAAATGAGTGATTTCCGTTGATACAATTTAACTATTCTGAATGTAGCGGTCCTTTCAATGAGAAGCTTGAGGTTAGATAAAGACGTTTTTCATTCTCATAGAAGAAAAAAACCGAAAATTCGATGACAATTGTATTTGAATCTCTTGGCTTTCTTTTAGAATTCTACCTAAATTAATGTTTTTTTCAACATACCCTCACAGATTCTAGGATGTGTTGTTTTAACTGTACGAATACCGTTATAAATAATAGAATTAATAACACATTTTTGGTACTTATTCCACATACAAAATATTGGATCAGAACCGGTTTCGCTCATGGCGAGCAAATTATCTCTAGTAAGTTAAGGTGTGATTAAAAAAGTAGCGGTTTTCCTAATTTGTATGAAACCATTAAATACATCCACGCTTCATATGGAATGGAAAATTTCCTTACGATGCTTGTTTTTAAATGTTCAATGACATTAGATTCAGCAAAATACCGGTTTTTTTCAAGTATATTGTCGGAATAAAACTTCTTGAAGATTAATCACAGCGATTTATTTGCTGCACGTTGACGTCATATTGTTTATAATTTAATTTTGATTAAGTTTTTATAAATCTTATTTGATATCGAACTTATTTTGGTTTTGAACACGACTTACACATTCCATATACATATAATTTTGGAGAGTATCACAGCATCTACGTCACCGCTAAATATGATCTGCAACAGTTTTATCGTTCTTTGGGATTATTTTTATTTGTACACCAAAACAAAATAAAATGCATCATGCCTATTTTTAACATCACAGACTGAATACGCCCGTTTACCATGATATCATCCAGCGATTTTGATCAGTCATTCAAGTATATATTATATTAGTGATTTTATCAAAAGGCGAGTAAAATGAACCTTGTACCAGACCAGTAGGTTTGTATCTATTAGCACAATTCGATAATTCTTCATTTTTTTTTTATCTTTTGGCTGCGAACATACAATTTATTAAAACTGTGTCATCTTATGTTCAATCAATCAAATATACATTTTGATGTCGATTAATTTTCAATACCAAAATACCAGTGTCTCGCATTGTCGAAACGGGAATTCAGTATTAGAAAAATCAGCCAAAAACCGGGATACCGGTATTGTAAATCTTTATTTTTATCGCAGTCAATGTTGGAAATTTTTGAAGTCACAGACCTTCAACGATATGCGTATTTTTAGCTTTGGGAGTAAAGAACAGTTAATTTTTACCATTCCGATATACTGCAGTTGTATAACTTTTGAAGGATATATTTAAAAAGTTGTAATTTTGAATGCTCGAATTATCTCCATTTTTCTTTTGAAAATACGTAAAGAAATTACGGTTCTCGATGACTCTATGCGACAATCTCTTTCATAAAATATAAATATTATATTCTTCAATCACTGTAGAGATGATGTTCCTATTGATGTGTAATATTCTATCATCCTTATCGATTATTAAAACCACTGTACAGAACTCTTCCGTTACTCGTGAATATCTGTTGCTGACTTTGTGTGTATGAAGGAAGATACATACAATATATTACATTTTATATCCTTTACCATGGTATATGTTTGTGTCCGCTTTGCAAATAAGTCGTAGGCAGGCAAACTTGAATTGGCGGTCTTCCTTATATGCATTTTGATACGCCTCGATGTTACCAACCGTATCATCTGTCTGGAATTGCATAACATGCTATTAAGTATTATGTATGAAATCTTGCCTATCGTACGATTAAATAAGTTGCCGTGCGATCGTCAGTTGCAAATTTGCATAATTTATCATACAGTTTGCGGTAGTCTCTGACTTAATTCGTTGTGATATTTCTTTATGAAACTATATAAACGCACGGGCTTATTTTTTTCTGTCACATCGACAGGAAATAAGATGAACATAATTTATGGAGGCATATCCCACATATGTATTTACAACAATAATTATTCTTATATAAAGTCACAGCACATTTCAAGCTATTTTTTTATATGACGAATTCGTGATAAAATATAACTCGAGTCGTGATAAAACTAACTGAGAACTGACGAGGCAACCCTAAAATCTTACTATAATTCTCACTGATTGTTCTGTTTTAAAAAAAAGACATATTTTTTTATGAAATCTTTAAATTGGCAACGAATATAAACGGATAAGTCAACAAAGCGATACAAATTAAATCTACCCAAAAAAATATTGATTGAATTATAATATCCAGTTTTTAGGATCGTAGTGTCTCGGGGAACGCGTAAAAACTTTCATTTCTTTAATAATTGAAACCTTTTCAAACTAAATACTTTTCACTGTGTTTTTCGTTTATAAGCATTTATGTAAATATTTGAACATTTTTCTGATAATATCTTTTTTTTGTCTTACAGGTGAGTTGACGCTTATTGGATTTCTATGACCGATTGATAACGTGTACTGATTGGAGAGACATCAAAGGTGAATATTTCCCGATCGATTTTATTTAATAAAGATATATCAATCCAATTATCACTTTTTTAGATATCGTCGTATACTTATTGAAAGATTAAAATTAAATTAAATAATTTGTAACCTTATCTAAGTGATAATAATTATCACATAAACCAATTGAGTAGTGATTCTGATTTGCATACATTTCGGCTTTATTCCGTTTATTATAAATTTCACCGTATCCAAAAGTCAACAATGATGGCTATCATTGTATCCCTTTCAAACATGCCTGGCATTTGAATACGTCCGTAAACTCATTTAGAAATGTCAATTTAGTTCAGTTCTTACTTAAACCGAAGCATTTTCGTTCAGAAGATACTTTAAAGGTTTAATCCTGTTGTAATAATTTGTTTTGTATCATTTTTGATTATCAATCCATATTAATTTCATTACATGGTATAGTATCCTATATACTACAGTTGAAAACATTTATTTATCCTAACAATGACCTTATGACATACCAAAAATCATAAATGAGGCGGTATTTGATTGAACAGCTTGCGAAACGATTGAACGTAGCTTTATTGAAAATGACACAATGAGTAAATGAAACACATTATAAAGTACTTCTATATATATTATGATTGAGATCAGGACGGTTTCGCTCATTAGGTGATCCTTATCACACTACTAAATTATACAAAATATTTTAATTCCCCAAATGTTATGTTTTTTGATAGACTTGATAGACTTGAAGAGCTATTCGGTTGTCCCACTTGTTTCTTGACTTACAACAACCCGCACTGTTTTAATTTTTCTCACTAGAAACGTTATTTCTTACTGTTATTATCCTTCTATGAATGTTTTTTGATGTAGTGATATATAATGTGTTTTATTTAAATGATGCCATTTCATCAAGAAGTGACAGTTAACACCTTTAAAGTAACATAGTAAGGTCGATATTGATAGACTTAATTGGTTGTTGGTAAATCTTGCGAAAGCATTTAAATCATAATCGTACGTTTAGTTATACTTTTAATTCTGTATACAAATGCTATATTTAGTAGAAGGACGTGTTCACTAAAAATTGGGCGCGCCTTTAGGCGGTGGTTTGAAAAAATATATAAGTATACACGAGTATACATATTACGCTAACGACGTCTGCCGGCCGTTGTCCGCTATTTTATTGTGTCATCAGAGGAATCGTTACAAGGCCGCCGCGTCGCTCGCTCCAAACGCCGTCGTTCCAATCAACCGGTCGACGCGATTGGTGCACCTAGTCCAGTGCCTTTCAACCTCGTCTTTATCGGCACTCTCAATTTCTTTCAGATCCTAGGTACTCTAAAGAAATGTTGCAATTACCAGAAAAGAATTGAAAGAAATATTAAAATCTGTATCACGCAAGAATTTATGCCATAAATATTAGAATTTTTTTTTGAACTCAGAACTATTTCAAATAAACATTTGAATAATAATAATGGTGTCGGGTACCCTAGGCTTACCCTTTCTATCCTTAATATCATCGAACTTGAGAGAGGTTGAGCGACTGTATAACAAACAGTTCTCTTTGAAAAAAAAATGTTCAGATACCTCCATTAGGAGGTCATATTAGGGTGGAACATGGATTCAAAACAATATATTCGAAAATCACTATTTGTCTTTAACTTAAACCATGTCACAGAATATATGGGTGAGTGCAGTTTATATCCTCTGCCGTTTTTGCAATGCTGTTAACATGGTTAACAACCCTGACATTTATGTCCAAACTTCTTTAAAATCTGTTCATCAAATAAAATTATCTTTCTTTCTTCACGTTAATTAAACTAGAAAATTGCTCTCTCGAGATCGTTGGCGTATGATACAGCTATACATCACATCAGGGGCCATTCAATTTTCACGGATGCCATTCCGGGGGGAAACCAGGCGGAAAATCTCACGCCGTTCCGAGATTTATTATTTCGACAAGTGCTCTTAGGTACAAATGCCTTAATCGCTTTTAAATTACCTGCTAGAAGTAACAGTTGATTATCCCACAGTCGATGTAATTTTAATGTTCGCATTGTACCCCGTGACAATCTTATCTCTCGTTGCTATTTATACACATTAAAATTATATTTGACGTCATCTTATCAAGCGACCGGTATTAACAATTTAAATTGCGCGATTGTATGTGTTTTTTTGTTGTATATAACATTGTGTATGTGGCTGTAGTATCTGCTCTAAATTATGACATAGCATTCGCAGAAATTATACTGATTACATATGAAAGCGAATTTGTTTAGTTGCTCCACATGATTTTTTTGAAATTTTGCACTGTAGCAATATCGTTGACATTTGAAGCCATTACTTTGTTTGATAACTTAATATGGCATGGGTTTTTCTAAAATGATTCAATGAAACCGAGTATGTATATATGCCATCCACGCCTATTTCAGCGCGGGTAGGGGCACAAATATCTGTGTGTTTTACCACAAGCTGGTTAAATAACCAACACTTAAAAATATATTTAGTCAATTTGAAACCACACAGTATTTTACCATGTATGTAACGACACTCCCTATGCAATTCTTGGAACTCAAAATCATGTAACTTATTTTAATCAAGATATTTCTACAGTATTGATAACATTTAGTTTCTTTGGAACAGTCCATGTGTCATATCTCGGAAAACTTCAGTACAAGACGATTCCAGTTACTCTTTAAATTTGATGTTATCAATTAATCTGATTGTATTGCTACTCCGGCAGAACAATGCGCAAGATCAAATTATGTGATTATTTAGTTGACTTTGACAAACTTCTAAAAAAAAAAAATTTATCCAATGCAAAATTGACACATATGTGAAACATTTATCTGCCACTAGAGCAGTGGTTCTTAAGTACAATTTTACTGTTTCCACACTGTAAATGTCTGTTGTTTTTGCGTTTTGTTAAATATACCTCAACATGTTTGACATTTTACCACTGGCATTAGTTGCATTTAATAATTTTCTCACTATTTATTCCACATCTTTCACGCATTTGACAACATTTTTGCAAACGAACACTTCTTGATGCACAATACAATGCATATGAAAATTTCAATGAGTCTTTGTTGAGAAATTTACTTATGAAGCTGTTGGTAACTGCAAGAAAACCCTTTCGTAGCCGCACATGAGAACCACTGCACTAGGGGGACTTGATTATAAAAATATAGTTTCTTAAAATTTTAGTTAACTTAAGCTTAATTTCTTATTAATTTTATAAAAGATCTTCCACAAAGCTACCGCCCAATCCATCAAAATTATTAAATCTTTTTTGTTAGCTATATGTGAGCTTAAAATATCTCTTTTATACCCATAAAGGTATTTTTGAAACTTGTGTGCGATGTCGATCTCTCAGTAACAAAACAACGTAAGTCACTTTTGTGTTCTACACTCTGACATACCTTCTCATCTGTGCTAACAATTCATGGATATAAATCGAATAATACCACAAACGAAAGCGTTTGGTTGCCAAATTCACCGTGTACGTTTTTTTGGTTCGTATTTATTTTTTGCGGTAAAGTTTCTCCGCTTGAGGCTGCTGTATTTGTAACTATTTTATTCGGGCATAATGTTTTATTGAGCGTTGCTATTGTATGGAGATTAAACTAAATCAAAGTGTGTATCTACAGATATACGTGCACTCGAAACCATTTGGGTATACGGTAGGTAGTGTAATTTGTTTTTATTTCAAATATTTAGATGCAGGGTTGAAAAACTCGTGCTGATAAAGTTTTTACAGCAGACCTTTTCTGAAGAAAAAATATTTTTAAATAGCTGGTTGAAATATATTGCGATGATTTATGATAAAAAGGGTTGTGGGGAGATTTTGGATAATCTGACGCTAAAAATATTGTCCCATATTACGCCCAAAATATTTTGTATGTCATACTATTTTAATACGGAAAGAAAAATAACAATGTATTTTAATTCTACATAAATTATTTTTAAATATTTGTTGATAGCTATTTCGGCTTACGCCTTCGCCAGAACTATGTTTAAAACGTGTATTAGGGATAGCTTATATACCCTTGCTGACAGTGCCTCACATAATCTCTTTCTGTTGAAACCATACCGACGTCACATGGAAGAATTTAAATAGGTTTGATTTATTGGTCTTGGCAATGGTGGGAAACAATAATTTGGGTATTTTTGGGGGATCGTGTGAAAGCATTTAAAATCTGCAATTTCTAAGTGCATCTATTTTAAATTGTTTTAGGTTTATTGTTTGTTAATGATTTTAACAGAGGTTGTGATTTGATCGTTAAGAATTTCATTGGACTGATTATACCTATTAATTTCAAGGTGCATTCAGTTTGAGGCCCTTATTGCAGGAATGTAAACGAATCGGGACCGAATTCGATTATGTGTTATAAGGTATTTGCATATTGCGAATCAGTTTTTCCATTGTTAAAGGATCTAACATGCTCGTTAGCTCGAATTGAAAGTCATCTTATATATACCGCTTCTATCAAGTTTATTAATCCTGTCTTTACTATTTTTAAGATGTGTACCTAAGTTATTATTAACTTTAAATGCTACATTTACTGAATTTTTAATCTCGTGGTGAATTTTTTCACTAATACTCCCTAAGTAGTTAATTGATTTAAAGAAGCGGTTTTCTTGTATTAAGTTAGGGTAAATAAGTTTTCTAGCTAGTTTTAAACGTTTTTCATTTTGTCAATCAATATGCCCCTTGCATCCTACAAATAGTTTTGATTATAACGTTATAAATTAATCTAAATTATTTTAGATTTTCTTAGCTGATAGAGAACGTTTATTTACTTCGTTAGAGATTATTTGAACTCTTACTTATATTTAAATACAATATCAGTTTTCATATTTCTTGCATTGGTATTGGTTTTACTTTAGTTGTGTATTATATACACCGCAAAACACAATATAAAACTTGCGTATTATATTTCTAATTGGCTGAAGTGCTTATGGCACTTAGCGGTTTATACACCAAGAGTAGATATAGATCGAACTATATTATGTTACGATAAATGGTTTTTCTGTCAGCCTAATAGCAGCTTTCTAGCCAAAGAAGATTGTTTTCGCTTTGGTATACACACCATCAAAATATAATATTAATTTAGAGAAAGGGAAAAGAAATGTTCGGCAGTGGTAGTGTTTCTTAAATATTCTTTTCTTTGACATTAAAATCCTTGAAATTTTAGTTAATTTTTGATGAAAATTTTTTATACAGAAAAACTTTGATAGACCGACGCAAAGAAAAAAACTTGTCGATCTCGATGATATGAAATCTTTGGTGGATGATGGAAATTCAATATTTTTCATTTTTAAATTGCCACGCACTTGTTTTACTGTAGTACGGGGTTTCTCAATCAAATGTGGTCGCGGGCGCATTTCAGATTGAAAAAGGTAGTGGCTAACGAATGAATGTCGGAAAAAACGGGAAAAAATAGCTAAATTAGAGTACTGTCTAACACTTATTATGTACTTACTAAATTACCGTGAACGCTTTGAATTTAAGATTCAATGTTGTTTTTCGTTATTAATTATTGCGTTGCATAAAGGGCGCTTGTAAAAATTGCTTTGCAGGCAAACAAGTGCTCGTTGGCAAATTGTTGGGAAACCCTGCTGTACTATCATGTTTGGATTAATGTAATATCGGCCTTTCTCTTTCTTTGAATTGAACTGAAAAAAATCAACCAACTTCCATGAGCATACATGAAAATATGTTTTGTTTGAATGCCATTTAAGTTTATTGTATTTTTTATGTACAATATTTAAACAAAATTACAGCGTTGTTTTGTAAAAAAAAACAAAAATTTGTGTTTGATGTAACAGTACATTAAAATAAAATTAATTATATAAAAAATAACATTTGCCAAACACATCACCTGAATAAATGAGATTCTTCCAAGGAAAGATATGTCGACGAAATCACTTTTAATACTGCAATAATCCATTTCTGAATAAATCACCCGCTTATCGTTTTATCTCAATAAAGTTTCAAGAGTTCTTCCATTATAAACCCTCCCGTATTATTTTACTCGAGGATTTTACCGCTTTGTTATATTTTTTTTGTATCCTCGTAAGCGACAAATCCACTTACTTTTATTGGACTGCAATATACAGTGCTAAAGGATGACGTTTTCTCAAATTTACTTTTAAAAAATCTTCAATAATTATATTATGCACTACACTTCTTTTTATTTTAGGATACGCACAATCTGCTATCATAAATTAAGAAATAAAACTTGACAAAAAAAGTCGCAATAAGTATGATGTTCTCATCTTTCAGCCTTTAAATTACTGCTCTTTGAAAAAAATATCGTAACGCGTTTTCAAATGAAACAATTAAAAAGGGTTATTTCTTTCCACTATCAAATTTATTTCGCGACTGTGTAGACTTCACTAACAATTCTTTTTTGATCGGATGACAGTATTGCTTTTTTCAAGTTCCGTGCTCACTTTACTTTTGAACGATACAACAAACACACCCAATACTTGCGGATAGACATTCTTTCATAGTTTATTTTCGAATAGGAATTCTAACGATTAACAACACACTAAAGCACTCGACGAAAACACTTTTGATCCACAAATTCGTTTTGCTCCTACCCTATAACAATTTATAATGTTAGTATTTTTAACTTATTATAATTGACTACCTTTCTATTTCCACTGTCGGTCGTATAGGGCGAAATGAATTAAATTACTTTCTTCAAATATCAAGGTTGGACGATTGACACTTCATCTCACATCTCTAATTTTGTCTATGGAGATGAATTCGAAAATAACGTCCGGGGGATTTACAGCAATTATAATAATTATTTATCTTAATTTATCAGCCTGTAAAGCAAAATGTTTACATATCACACCTTCTGGGCATCGTGCGGGGCTATTTTGACAACCCATTGTTGCTTAAATTTTTCGTATTTTTATGCTAGCAATGTATTTACTGTCTTACAAATATTTCGATTTCGATGATATTTGTTGGAGGGTTGTTAAAATAGCCTTTTCATTCATTCACCTGACAGACGGCTGGTGGGATTGACATTCCGAAATCATAAACGGAAAATTTCACAGCTGGAAAAATATAACACAATGATCGTGATGCCGTTATATATTACCTTTTTTTTCTCAAAAGAACACCTATTACAGACTACAATTTAAAATGTCCGTATACAAACCCAAACGTTGGTAACCTACTTCTAATAAAACTATATCAGTCATTTTCCCCAAAACTAGGTTTGGTCCCTGAGGAGATGTGGCTTGCGCCTAAAGCATTCAGTTTTTTAAATTTAACACGGCACTCCTTTGGGCGTCCGAAATTAACTCGGCTTCGTAGAATATTGATTGGTTAAAGTTCATAGTAAACTGTGGTGATAATTCAAATATAAATTCATATTTTCCCTAACACTTTTGGTTATGGTAATGCGAGTCGCCCTATATAACACGCACGTGTAAAAATTATCAGATGTCCTAATTGCGTGAAGTAGCTATATGGGTCTCGATGTTACCCAGATTCCCATTGGCTTACAATGCTTACATAATATAAAAATAGCTAAGGTTTTACGTTTGGCTCCAAATATAGCGATGCACAGCTTCAAAATATGTATAAAATATTCGAAATATTCGGGCAGAAGATTATATCTCATCAAATATCACGCTCATGGTTTCTGAAATATATATCGATAGTTTTATATCTAGTACGCTTTTTCACTATGAATTAACGATTTCGTTCGTTGCAGCACTTTTCTTGTTATTAATTATTGGTCTGCTTAGATATGTATCTCGTCTTGAGCCAAGTCAATAACTTATTAAACTGATAATGGGGATATTAGTTGATATATTAGTTGGGTAGGGTTGGGCTTGATGTGCATAAATCATTAGCCGGCACGCATGTAAATTGCAATGGTTTCGTGCACGTTACACGCGAAATATTGCACTCGAACGATGATATCAACATATCATGTTCCTTTAACCAATTTTCACGTTTAATTTAACATCACAAGACGGCTTCGTCTTTCACCTATATGTTATTGTAAAATCACTCACTGTACAGAAAAGTTATGTATGTACATTGTTTTTTTCTTTTGTCGAATGCACATTAATTTTAATTTATTATGACAAACTGCATGCATTTACTAACGGCCAGTGTTGTTTATGTCTCGACATTGAGTGATACGTGTGAAAATCAAAAACGACATGAATAATTTATTACTTCATTATAACATTGATATACTCACATGTATTTTTAGTATTTTATTCAGTTGTTGCTTACCGTGTTGCGTAACGTTATTATTATGAGTCATTTCTCATATAACGTTACATGATGTAAATTGATAGGTGTCGTTCCGCCCATTTTTTCAATACATCAAAAAAGCACGTACACAGGACAATCATTACAAAAAAACCATAATACATTGAAACGCTTACTGAAAGACGCATTTTTATATATACTAGACAGGGAGATTTTAGCGTGCTGTCCCAGTCATTCGACTTGTATTGCACGCTTCTTAGGACGGGCACCTGAAATTTGTACAGATCAGATAGGCGACCGACTAGGAATCGCTACGCGATCGACGCTTTGGCCACCCCTGTACTACACCATTGATTTAATTCGGATACTTGATATGATTAACATTAACATTTGAGGGAAGGAAATTCGATCAGTGGAATAAAAAAAGCTACCAATTCGTTTCTGATTGTCTTTCATTGGAGGATTCAAATTATTTTCATAAAAAAACTAACGAATATAGTTGACGTACATCACGGCAAAATAATTTTGGACCTATTGCTATCTACATTTGATCTATTTTTCACTAATAATGAATGGTGGATTTAATTTCACAAATTCGTGTTACCAATCTTCACTTGCCAAACAAAACCGTCCCTGTTCTAAAAATCGACAGTGGACGACATCGGAAAATTTTAAGCTTTTTATATGTTATTTTTGGAGCAATTTTAAAACAAACGTTTCTGTATGGTTGGCCTTTTGAGCTTAGCATAGCAATTACTGCCATCATATTCTTTAACACCACGCGCCTTAACACTCTTTCATTATTAATTGAAATATCAACGGAAGTGCATCGTTCCTTTATTGACACTGCAGCACGCCTTACTTCCCGAACCAACGTCGTTTCGAATTCATAACATAACATAGCACTCTATTCCGACGATCACGTATTTCTTACGAAGGAGTGATCGAGAACAAACACCGGTAATTTAATATAATAGTGGCCACACTGAATTGAAAGTCATACATTATTCTTTTCTTCTAGATTTACTCCGCTCTAAGAACGTAGCTTCGTAACTTACCATGACAACTTATCTACGAAAATGTAATAGTATCAAAAGCATGAATTGTCAAAATTTAATTCATAAAAATATATTTAAAAAAAAAACAAAATAAAATAATTGTATAGTGGAATATGGTTCTTCGTGTACAAATGGACATTCAAAACTGTTGTATATACCTCCTTGTCAATTGTTCTTATTAATTTTTATACAAATAACCGGACTAGAATTTATTTTTAAGTTGAAAATACTTGTGATGAGAGAAACCGGTCCTGTTATTTCTTAACAAATAATGTAGTTAGTGTGGAAAACATGTTATGCTTTCCCACTAAGAATTGAGACACCCAGTGATTACTTTATTTCGTATTCGATTGTCTTTCATATAAATTTAAATTAGCAACGAATGAATTTGACATTTTTAATGTGTCCACTGTTAAAACTTTGTGGAAAGGCATTCTATTAAAAAAAAATTAAACATTTTTTGTACTTAGATATTATGTTATAAAGAACAGATACAACGCTTAAATTAACTCGATCCCGAGCAGATTTCATGCGAAGATTCTAAACTGCTTGACAATCGGTCACGAGCGATTACACCAGCTTATTACTCGCCCATCATCAGCGTCAATCCGCCACAGACGAGATAATGACAGCCGGCCCGGCAGTACGTGCAAGTATAACACGCGAGCTTCGAAGAATACCTACACAGTACACACCGACGCCCCTGAAGGTCAACGTCCTTTCCCCAGATCAAGTGTACTATAGCATCGAACTACGGACTGAACTTTATACCATAATAGATGGTTATAAATTGTTACGGATTGTTAACGTTTTGATGTAACTGTGTTTTTTTTTACGATGCTCTCCCGCATAGTGAAACACTTATTGATAGATAGCGGGTGGTTTGACCAATCACAGGTCTCATAAACTGCTAGTTTTTGTTCTTATTTGTGATTACTGAGGAGCTTCCGAGTAAATGCTAAGGCAACAAACGATCTGATCGTTGTATCTTTCTTTTCCCGTCAACTCATTCTCCAAATTATCATTCCTATTCACTGAGCCAAAGAACTTTCCGCCTCGAGCAGAATAAAACGAGAGATGGGCGTTTTTTGGGTTCATTGGGTTTTATACATTTTTTATGCGTCATATATCAAAGCAATAAATGAAAAATCTTATTTATAATGCGAATACGTGATTTAGTAACTGATATGCGTCGCCAGCTTACGCGTCGCGAACTAACGAACCCTGATTTTACCCCAAGGGAAATCCCTTAATTCTGGCCATATATTCCATATTCAATGAATTTTATTATTAAAGCTTTTCCAGAGATGGCCATGCTAGTATTTAAATTGAAAAATAAATATTTCATTTAGAGAATCGCTCCAAACTGGCAGCTTATTTTTTGCCTGCGGTGCTACATCAAACATAGTAAACCTCTCCATATTTTGACTATATTTATATGATATACTGATTTGGTAATTATGAAATTCGTAAAAATGTAGTTTGTTTTAACTATGCTATTTTTCGTGTTTCGCTGAAAGTCGATTGTCCTGTAAAATTTGCTCATGTTATACGGATTTCAAAATGTTACGTTGAATGTTCCGAAGTCACGATTCCTACGTGCATTCGTTCTGAGAATAGGACATTCCGTTATTAATTTCATGTTTTCCCACTTATGAATTCCACTTCGTCCAAACGTATTCAGTACTTCATACATGCCTTCACTCGTGGTATGAGGGCTTTCGGTGTGCTTGCGCTGCTTTGTTCGACGCGAGTAGCGTTATTAGATAACAATTCAAAATATTTTTTTTCACGCTTTGTTCCTATTTTAAATTAAATTCCTTTTACTAAAATTATTCTTAAAAGTGGAAAGGCAATATTTTAAATTTTATAATACTCTCAATGAGCGAAACCGTTCCTGATATTTATCAGAATATTTGCCAAGTAGTACTATAAAATGTGATTATTAATTTAAAGTGTAATTAATCGATAGTGTATACATCGAGGATTAAATACTACCATTGTAATAAATAATATTTAAAAAAAAATCCTAACCAGATGTTTTGTCATCAATGTTTACAATTTGGGCGTTTTTATTTTTTCATTTGATTGTTATCGCACTGTGCCAGGTAGCCGTGAAATCAGCAGTGGCATACTCATAACGGGTGGTAGTGAAACAACCTACTTGTTATATATTTTAGCATTGGTCCAGAATTATATAGTCATCAACGTATACATGATATATTCATACAAAAGAAACAACGATCGCATACGCATATATATGTAAACGATAAATTAAGTACATCGTAACAAAAGTTTAGGTTAAAAGGTTTCATAAAGCACTGATCTCTTTGTCGACCACTGTTTCTAATATATATTAGATTGAAGTGTAATCACTGAAAGTAATCAAATTATCGCATGCTATTTCAAAAATTGCTCCCCAGATAATTTCTTATTTTTTCTTACACTCAATTCAAGACATATCGGTTCAACCGTTAATGTATGCAAACCTTACTTGTTACATCCTGAGTACAAATAATCCAATAGTGTAAATTTTATAATAATATGCACGACGAATACCGGCCCCCGCCGAGGAGTCACTCTCGTAGCGTTGCGGCATTACGAGGGGTTAAAGGGAGTCCCATTGTTCGTGGCGTGTGTGCATACATAATTCACTACGGGTGCCGTTATTCAACCCAGACATGAGCAGTGCACGGTGCGGTATGTTGACACTGGACTATGCTCCTGGACAGTGGCGGCCGGTGACCAGAATATTAGGGAGTGCAATAAAACAACCTATTTATGCAAAAAATCCATCCTCCGATTCTTGGATTTTGAAAATACATCTATAACACGGATATTAAAGTCCGACATTGACGATACCAACTGCTTCTCTATACTTAGCATGGCAGGAGAAAACAAAAACTCTATTAAGGCTAGTACAGCCACAGAGCCATGGAGTTTTTTATAAATTGCAACATTAAAATACCGATTGACTACTTTAGTTTTGGCCGTACACTTCTGAACTATATTTAAAACTAGCAAAAGACGTCCTGCTGCTTTGATTTCTAGCCTTTTAGAAAAAATCTCGACGATTTTCTTTGATATAGGACACTGAGTTTGCAGGAAACATTATTGATTATTATTTAGTATTATTAATAAATAATAAATATATATAATAATATTCAATGCTTTAATACATATATTAATAATACTTATTATATTTATTTATTATATACATATGTTAATATTTATTTATAATATATGTTAATATTATATAGTAGATATATAGTAATAAAGTTAAATTATATTGTAGAATATTATATAGTAGGATATTGTATTTAAGGTTATTAAACAGTTTTATATAGACAAAGCCTTTCCATATAACAAAAACTTACAAAGATTCATATTATATACGCTAATAGGGTTTGTATTAAGATGTCTATGAAATGAAAACAAGTATGAAAAAATAATAATAAAAAATGTTATAGTTGCGTGTTGCGTGAATCAAGTCGAAACTGCAGATGAGGTTAGAATGCACTGTCACAAACGCACTTCACAAATCACCCGCAAATATCTTTATTTTTCCGTTCGTCAAAGGACCTTATCTGCCAAAATTTGGGCCAATACTGAATGACAGAATACAAATATATATGTTTTCGCTCAATTTCTTTACACAAGTCATTTTGGTGCATTGGGTCTTAATGCACCGGGTTAGTCGAAATTTCAAAAGATTTTTTTTGCATACGCCTTCGCCGTGTGAAATAAAGTCATGTTTTCTACCTACTTTTTTTATGCCAAATGGGACATTTCGAGAATTTCCAAGAAATGCACCATATCGAGGAACATTTGGAATCAGCTTATTTCGGGGAATCTACTTATATAATATTTGTGTGTTTAGGTCGCATGCGTGAAAGATCGTTTTATGAAACCATACATCGTTGGAATTTTGAATGAACAAATTGGTATATATATTTTGAAATTGATGAGCTCGATTCTTGGGGGACTAATGCACGTTTGCTCCTTCACACGAGCCGTCCCTGCTCCTGGATATGGTGTGAACCTTGGGTCGTAACACAAAAATGAATGGGCTTATCTCGACCGATGGTCAGCCGAATTCAATTATTTGACCATTCCAATTCACGCAAATCAATAAAGACGCTTTCAGACAACAGTATTGGTTTGAATCTATTATACAGTGGTTTTTAACCTTATTGAAGCCACTATACAACACACCCTAAGTTAAAAGCGTTATGTAATCAAACTTTTGTTTAAATGTAGATAATAATGCGACACTAGTCAATTTAATGCGGAAGAACTCGGATGTACTGACGTGAAAGGATTGATTGAAATGAGATGGCCGGTTTTTAATATCTCAGACCTCAGTTCAAGTTCGTTTGGGCACTTGAATTACCTGAAGATGCCGAATGACGAAACCCAAGTCGTTATCGACAAAATTCAAACGATTCAAATATATATTGAAATTTCATAAAGCACCTTCAGTGGAAACCTTAATTATGCAATATTGAATCGTTCACTTGAGCATTTCTTGATTTTAACAGTAAACTGCTTAGTTTTGAGGTGCTTGATACATAATATTATCAATTTGAATATTTATTAGTCATTTCATATCTGTCTTATGATTGTCCCCGTTAAAAATGTCGATTTTGATACTATGCGCGCAGTATCATTAGCAATGAAAGACAGTTGGATCTTAGCCGAGAAAGTTTTCCTCGCTTCAGTGTTGTACCAACAATGGGCCTCTCTCACCAACACGTTGTACCCTTTTTGTATTGTCTACCAAATGCGGCAAGAAGCAGAGTTTTACGATTTTCCCGACACAATTCCCCCGAACTTTTTCTTTTACCGAATTTGTAATAAAATAAACATTTTCTTTCAGTTTTATCAAGCCTTTTACATTTGAGAGGAAAGCAAATATAAATTCTTCATTATAACGGTAATTATTATGTGAAATTATTTGTGTCGATCTCAAACAATTAAACAATTTAACGTTCAAATAAACATAGAAAAAGTATGTGTATTTTTATGTAAAATTTTGATTATGGAGGGTCATATTTTATTGTTATGTTTTCTTTAAATTGGCTGTTAAAAATCTGCTTTCACAATGGCTAGATAATAAGAAATTGTGTGTAATCGAGCGCTAGACAACAACGATCGATGAATAAAAGTGAACGCTTGCGTGCCGGCCGAACTGACAAGTCAGCCCACCGGCGACAGCCAGAGACTGATCAAATCAGAGAGTGGCAGACTTATAAAAGCTTGTTTTGTTGTAAAAGATGTATCGATTTTTATATTCTGATTCGTGTTGGCTTTTCGAGATAAGTTAATTTGTACTCAACGTCCGGACGGCAAATACAATGGACTTTTTCCGTCTATATCTATACAAAAAACTTCTTTTTTTACTGTACTCACTTTCATTTATCTTTTACTCGTGAGCTAATAATTGAACCAGTTTTTGTTTGAAAGGTTTTCTCCCTACTCAGTTGATAGATGCATTCATTTTTCAGTTGATGTATATATTTTTACCCTAAGTTTTCATACCTCACTGATTACCTAATTTTGATCCTAAAAATGGAAACCATCAGGATTGATTAGCTAACTGATAAGTTCCTTAACGCGTTGACTGCTAAAGTCGCATTTGTTGAGACACATAATTGCGGAGTGTTGCAATTTGATATTCAAAGTGTTAAAACTATCGCGAGGTTTTTATTATTCCAATAGGTATGCATTATTTGGTATCATAGCCGCCATGAGATTATTTAACACAAACACTGATGAATTAGTTTTTGAAATCTTAGTTGGAATATTCTTAAATCGGCTCAGCAAGGAAAGCGGTTAATTGCAGAAGACGGACTTTCTGTGACTGACTTTATGGTTCGCAAATAAAGCTGGTATGCAAAAAACGTGGTCTTAAGATTAAGGAATTCTATTTTACGATACTCGGTATCATCAAGTTATCGATTTCTTCCCGATTCGCTACTCCGGTATAGGTATTTTATTTTTTAAAAACAACCTCATCTTACGGTGTCCATCTTGCTCGGTATTGTTGGCTATTCGACCGCAATGGCGCGTGACGAATTCGGTAATGATTGTCTTCAACAATAATTTTACTTTCCCATTTTCTCATCTACCTCATATTTTAAAAAGAGACAATGCTCTGCTTAAAACCCGACCACACAAACAAATACCTACTCGAAACTTTTATGCAGTCTATTGACTTTAATGTTTCGTTTCTTTACCATCTTTATCGACCGTTTCATCTTAGTAATTTCAAAGCTCGTGAAGTGTTTAGATTCCATTGAGCAGTAATCACTTATTTTTCGATCACTTATTGTGTTTATTTTTGATATGATTTTAAACGTGGCCATCTGCAAACAGTTTTTTTGATAATATTATTGAGAAAGAACAGGATATTGTTAAGAACAGACATAGTTAAATGATTTCTATCTATTTTATAAAAACTAAATATTTATGACAGAAACTCCGCTTTCTTTTTGTTGCTATATATTTTTTAGTCAAACGCGAAATTATATCATCTTTACACCGTCATTGATTTTTATAAAAAGATGTCTCTAAGTAAAGAGCTGTTACATTTTACTCACGCTCCATCTCGAGCAATTCTGTCACGTATATTTGAATAAACTCGACAAAGAATTGTTTGATATGCATTGACTTATTGATGTACAAAAAATATTGTAGTTCTCTTAGTTAATGATTGACAACTAGGTCCTATAAAATTTTGAATCCGTATTGTACATGTAAAATGGCATTAGTGCAGGAAGAATTGATTTAAAACTGGATTGAAAAGTCGACGATAATTGAAAACAGTATGTATATTTATTTTGGATATAATCTTAAAATTTAACCAAAATAACTGCCGCAGCTTAGTTGGCTTCAAATAAGTCTAATATACTTCACTAATATAGGCATAGGAGTAATTTTTATCGAGCGGGCTCAAGTACTCACAATAAAGAATCAAAATTGCCGTATCCCTTTGTTCAAGTTGAGTATTTCACTTCGACTACCATGGCAAGACCTACTTTTTTATAGTTTTACCGGCTCATCGCCGTTATTTCTTATACCGGCGCAGCCGTAAGACGAGCTCATAAAACACTGGTGATATTCGGCAACGCTCGTTTTATTTGTTGCCGGAAGACACTGTTGAATTGCACTGCCGAAAAGTGCCGCTATGTGGCGTCACCGTTCCGGCCAATGCACCGGGCGGGTAAACGCACGGAAAGTGAAGCCTTAAAACCGGCCATGGGGCACAGGATTACAATGCATGATATTACGTATTTAAGATTAAATCATTATGAACTAAGTCTGCGTGTATTATATATCGGATACCTGATATAAACAGAGATGTGAGATAAAGGAATTAATACAGGTATCGATCAAATCACGGTGACTTGTATTTTAATTCGATATGTATGAACATTTAGTGATGAATATTGAAGACTAGTTGTCTGAGCTAATGGTAGTGTATTGACGTTGTGATTTACACGGGAACTGAAGAAACGAGCCGTTGCCACATTGAGCTTATACCCCGTCATCACAATAATTAGAAATGTCGAAATATTTGTATTTGTAGAATGTTAGTCAAAACGTTTATTGCTGTTCATTGGAGTAATCTAAATCAAACGAAATGGTGATAAAAAAGTGAGAATACAACATACGCAAGATATTGAGATGTATTTCGCGTCGTACTAGTACATGTCCGCAACGAATGTGAAGCATATGGCCTTCTGATAGATCAACGTTTTTTTTGTTCAATAGTCGCTCAACCACTAGTGCTTTGAGAGTAGGAATAGAAAAGAAGAGACTAGTTAAGTTCTGGTGTTAAGCTATCCGCTCTCGCTACGCCCCACACCGTTTATAGGATGGCATGGGTGGGAATGCCTCTTTTAGACAACACCCATGCCTTCAACCAGAATCGATAAATTGAAAAAAATGCGGCACTCGTTCAATTCTCGTATAAACTCATTGCATGGCGCAAACTACTTAGTAAAGTTTGCATTTATGATAAAATTTAGGTCTTACTATCCTTGCAAAATAAAATCTTAGTATGTATTGAAAAATCGTCCAAGGTTTTCGTCCCAGTTCTCGAGACGTTTACTACCTACCACTTCGCATAATTTATGTTTAATTACTTACACTGAGCGACTTTAACGACCCATTGAAAGCGCAATAGTGGTATCGTGACGTTTTTTCAGTGCATTTCGCTGCCCCCATTCACCTGCAGTAACATACTAGTTTATCTCGCTTTAGATAAGCAGGGCTGAGCTGTCAGCACACCACTGTGACACGCCTTATCGATAAAATTCTTCGACAATTGAAACCGTCACCAGCAATGAACGCGAGGGTTAGTGAGTATCAGCAAGTGAACGATACACTTAACAATTATCTAACGATAACAATGCTTTTCAACTCTTTGCGAATAAGGGGAAATATATGTATGTCTGCATTACCGACACTCTCAAGAATTTGCGATGGACGAGGCGCAGTTATTATTTATTTTGTCTACAATACCGTTAGTATAGAAAACGATTTAGGCTCAACACTCACGTTAACACAGTCTGTGCGAAATTGCATTGTTGTGTTGTGCGTTGCAAACAGACACAGGAACGGATACATTAATCAAGAAAAATGTCAAACTTTTATTTATAACTAGCGAATACCTGGCATGCGTTGCAATGCCACTCAAAGGAAGAAAGTGTTTGTGTTTTAATTCTGTTTATTGAAGTGCTTTTTGATACACAATATATATTTAAAAAAACCTTCGTGGGCGTCCACACAACAAATCACCAATGTTTTATCGCAATCAGATGAACGGTATAGGAACGCATACGGGACAACCAAACCAACATTATTTTTTAAATATATAGATACCTACTTCTAATAATTAGGAGTTTTATCAAAATCCACTGTTGACCTTCTGAGATATCAAATATAAATAATTTTATGAACATCGTTATTTAAAGTCGACACACCTGATATTGCTATATAAATTTTAATAAGTTATTGTTTGCGTGAATTTAAATTATATTCTTTCGTTGGCAAAAAGGTGGTGCAACGATTTTAACAGTCGACAGTATGTATTACATATAATGTACAATTTTTCGATATACGGCATAAAATCTCAGCGACCAGAATACAGTATTACTTTTTCTCGGTAATGGATGAAAAAGCTGTTAAAAAATAGCAATGATTTCTATGCTTACTCACCCAATCTACATATAATAAATCGTTCCTACTCATTCCGAAAATAGTTTTGTTTGTGCCAATTATAGACTCTGAAATATTTCACGACGTATAGTTACTTCAGACTAATGTTTTCATATGAATCGAATTACTTTGGCACGCGTCCGTTGTTTTTAAAAATCTCCGAAGAATATGAATGGCCGATTACTAAATATCTTGACTTGGCATAAATATGAGGCGTGGTCCGCTATGATTCTTAATTGGTTCATAAGTGAAGAATAACGTGGCGAATGTGTAAATATTGACGACAATAAGGCTGGATTATTCATTTGTTTCTTGTTATTGCGGGTTGATTAAACTGTATAGCAGACAATATCTTATGATTAAGAATTTCGACTGACGGTTCATGATGGAATTTCAATATCAAATTTGAATCGTTTGAATATTGTACTTTTCCATGAGTTTTGTCGATATGTCAGATAAAACCCACCAATTGTATTCGTCGACATTTCCATGTGGTAATTAGTATTTACGATACTAAATTGAAAATACCTAATAATTATAATTTACACATAATTCATTGACATCAAAACATTCGCCAATTTATATAGATTACGTTGATAATAATTAAACTTAATGATTTACTTTTATTTTTATATATAATTTATATATACACACTGTTTACTGCGCGTCAGTTCAAGTTCATTCGTGCACTTGAAATTCATGAAGATGCCTAAAGGAGAAACCTGGGTCGCTAGCGATAAAATTCAATCGCTACAAAATTCAAACGATTCAAATTAGACAATATCTTACCAAAAATATTCCCATTTGTCTCCTAAAATAAAGAAGAAAACGTTAAATTCATATTCAAGTAAGTATCGTAAACTTTAAGCTTAAACTTAACTTAAATCCGTTCTTATTGCAATTCAGTGCTGTCTTATTTACATTTTTGCAACCATTATCTAAAAAATGTCTAAAAATTCAATCATACCACCTTTTCTCGTATTTGATGACGGATCTAAAATTTCAAATATAGAACCCAAAAAGTCAACACAAAAAATGTCACGCCCAAGATATTGTTTTTCCTTATATTCATACCACTTCAGATATTGTGATTGAATGTAAGGTTGGTATCTTCGTGTTGATTTTTTTTATATCTTACTCAGATACGGCAAACCGCACCCAGTAAAAATATTGATGGATTGAAGTGGGTATAGCAAATATTGTGAATAATTATTTAATAATGTTTACAATTATTTAGTTTTATCGTAGACGTGTAGCTTGTGAATTATTTAATTAAATAAAAATATGTACAAATTCTCGAGGTGCGTTACGCGTGTAAAAAAAAGCGTTATGCCTTTTCTCGCGCTTTCAGAAAACGCTTATAATTTGACTGACTGATGTTAGTTTAAAAATTCACGACATGAACACTATAATGAATCAATATTCATAATTAATTTGTATCATAGGCTTAATTGAGGTTAAAAATATTGCTTTTCTGCTATAAATTGTATTTTATGTTACGTTCCTTTTAGAAATTCATATAAAATGTGCCCTACTTGCAAACTTCTCATGTTTACTTTTCTCGGTAGTAAAAACTACTTAATTGCATCGCCAGTAGGGACTCCAATTACTCGTCATCTCAACTACTCGAGTATCGAGTAGTAAAATTGAAAAATACTCGAGTACTCGAGTATACTCGAGTAGTTTCAGATGTACCAAAATATATACTATTAATTCACATTTTTGGAAATAAATAGGGGATAAATAAATAAAAAAGCTTATTTAATTTCATTGATACATTTTAATTCATTTTACTAAACACATATTTTAAAAATAACAAAAGAATTAAATGTTTCAAATTTAAGATTTGTTCTAATTTTAGTTTTAATTATTCCCGCAGTTGAAAAAACTCTCTCGGTAGCTGTGGACGTTGGTTTTATCGTTAGCAATGAATTGAATAGTGTATCTAATTTATATGTCCGCTGCTTAAAAGAATCGAACTTTTTAAATCTTCTTTTAAATTTTGACTACAAGAATGTTTAATGAATTTAGTTTTCGGTTTATGAGATATCGATGAAATGGCATTTTTCAACTCTTGTTGAATAGGATCTTTATCTTTAAAATATACATATAATAGGGCATATAGAGAACTGAAAATTTGGCTATTTGTAAAAAAAAATAGTTGAGCATGTGTAGAAAAAATAAAAAATAAATATTTTCCATGTCTTCTTTGTGTAATCAATCATAATTCGAAAGCCACGTCGATTTTACCACAGAAAAAATACAATAAGTAACTATTTACTTCGGAGATATAAGTGAATATTTACTTAAATACAATAGCTCAATAATGCACGCATGGTGGGAAGGAAGAAGGCGAAAGACAATTAAGAGATAAATTTCATTAGCAGAATAATTCAACAACTGACATATTGTATGGGATGGTAGACGTAAAGCCAAATAATAATTACTTACGTCTTCGTATACCAAGTGCGATATTCGCTCCTCTGAAAGCTCAATTAGCAAAACGCGCTAAGTGGGAGATACAATAAATTAAAAAAAACATGAGAAAGTTCTACAAACGAAACAATGTTCTCGCGATGAACTTAACCTCATTTTTACATGTAAAATGACGAGGAAAGAAAAATTATTGCTATAAAATATCGGAAACAAAAGCTTCTTTATTAGACTTTGTTTTTCTTTCTGTTTGATAACGAAGTGTAACACGTGTTTATATTGAATCTATATAGCGGAAGTATAAGTTTCAATAAAAAATGACGTTTTAAATCATCTTACAAAAAAGATTATTATTTATTATACTTATTATTTAGGGGAGATAGAAATATACAAACAGTAATGTGTGAGTAGCAACCACTGCATTTTAGCCGAGCGAAACAGTCGTAAAAATGTTATGAGTTAGACAGAGAGTGCAATACATACAATATTCGATTGAGATCGCGGTACAACAGCGGAAGTACACGTGCACATTGTTCTTACATGCTACAAACTTTTAAAAAGCTTATTCCGTTATCTAACTTTGCCAAGTTTTTTAACTGTCATAACATTGTTTATTTGTGATTCGGAAAATTTTCACAATGGTCAGACAATATCTGACACAGGAAGAAATGAATAAAATTGCTGAAGAGTTTAGTGATAGTGATACTGATTCCGATAAAGATTTTGAGAACATTGCGGGTATTTCGGATGCCAAAGATATGGAGAATGATGAATGTTGTGGTCACCATATTTTTAAGGAATACCTACTAATAATATAACAAATTTTAAAAAATATTTTCATTGAATATGATGAAACTGCGTCAGTTAAATATAATTTCTTGGAATGTTCACAAATTCACAGAATGAATATAATCTAGTTAGTATTTTAGTAAAGATCCCGATATTTTGTTATTTCTTATAATTAAAAATATGTTTCCATTAAGAGTTTGTGTTTTTTATTGCAAATGTTCAAGCACATTTGAGTGACAGATTTGTAATGTGTTTTATGGTAATAAAATTGTTCATTCAGAGAACGAATTTACGCGGCTGTGCTTTTATTTTGACACACATGTCTCCATCCATTTCCCTTCCGCCAGGCCCCCCCGCCCCTTTCGCCAGTGCCCCTTGTCGACCGTCAATTACAACACGCGACGATCACGCTTTGTAAAGTTTCAAACGTCTTCGAGACATATTCAAGGTTTCTTACGCCTATGTATATATTTTTTGTAAATAAAATTTGGATAGAGATGTTTTAAAGCTAGGATCGAGTATTTACTCGAGTATTATTCAATATACCCGAGTATCGAGCACTTGAAAAATGGACGAGTATACTCGAGTATCGAGTACTCGATACTCGAATTGGAGTCTCTAATCGCCAGTTATACATGCACTGCGATGAAAATGCGATTAAAATATTTTTGCATACATTAACAAAGCTTTTAATTTTAAATAGTATTCTATTTTTACATGCAATTAGAATTTTTATTATATCAAAGCTACCGTTCATAAAACAGCTGCGAATCAATCGTTTTCGTTTTCACATTGATTAATCATGCTAACTAATATGTTAAATAATTACCAGTGTCAATGTTTTGGCAAATGGAAAAGAGTTAGTTTATTATTACCAAATGCACGTAGTAACTATAAAGGTCACGTGATTTTAACTATCAAGTAAAATTGTAATATAGAATTCAATAAAATGCTCCCCAAAATAAATGTTTAAAATTTCCTTCCACCCATCCGAGCCTAAAATTCTCCAAAAAGAAGAGGATGAGTAATCAAATAACTTATAATATAACTCCAGTACGGCCATTTGCTCCACATGCGGACTTAGTAAAATGTTTCATAAGTATCTTGATATCCTACAATAATTTGTAAGTAAATTTATTACAAATTGAATGTGTGACTGTTTATTATTAATTGATTTATAATTAAATAATTGATCATCGATTATTGTTTATTTGTACAATAATTTATTAATGACTTGTTAAATCAATATCAATTAGCTTGCTTGTATTTAATATTCAATATAATTGAATTGTTTGTACATATAATACTCATAATAATAGTTAAATATGAGTGTTAATATTATAAATAATTATAAGTTAAGTTATTTAACATAACCTTTGCGGCGGCAACACATGATTACTTAAATTTATGGTTTAGTATTGGATAAAACTGTAAAAAAGAAATGTCCCATATTTTCCACACTTGTGTATTAATATTTTTTCACAATTTTCTATCTGATTTAAACACTTTCAACTCACCACGACTGTAGTATCCTTGTGATACATGATCTTGCTCTGGATACGGTTCAATAATGTGTTCTATAAGCAGCGGTTTGATTACTGACAATACTTAATTTAATATTTTTATGATTTGACATATTGAAGGAAGCAGTAACGCTTTACGTGACGGACAGGAAGTTAAATAATGAAATATCTTGACAATATTCTTGGACAGGATATCAAGCATCCTTCATAGAATAAATTATTTATTTCCGTCTTATGCTTTTCTAGTTTGACAGTTAAACAAAACATTCGCCTTTCCTAAAATGTTTCTCACATACTAGAATCATAGTTTTTTTTAAATTAAAATACAATTTGATAAATATAAAGCTAACTTTCATCTTCCAAACTTATTTCGGTGATACATATCAGTATGAGTGTTATAATTATCGTACATTTAAAATGACACAACATTTACTTCTCGTTATTGGAATCTTACTATATATTTTATTATTACATACTAAGGAGGTCATAGTTCTTCTGATAATGTGAATAACTGATTTGGGAATGCTCTCTTTAATACCGTTAGTTATTATTTAAACTAACGAAAGTTGATAACATTATGAGACATATATATACTTATTATATTCGATTGAGTAATGCTGGATCTATTTTAATTATTGCAAAGAAATATAAATTATAATTTTAGGAAATTTTCTACTGATTGATACTTACCTTTTTTCGACAACAACGAAGCTCTACCGTTAAGCTACATAAGTTATAATAATATATACATACTACATATGTATCATCCATCTTGGTAAAGTTATGTTCGACTGTAATGTTGTTTGTCGTGTGCAAATATCATGTCGGGATAAAATAAATACCTCAAGATTCTTATTTTAAACTCTCTGCGCCATTTCCCGCTCTTTTCTCTCGACTAATGTTTTTTTTTACAGCTTCCTTATTAAACAATCGCCTCTATTTGGATTATTCCATGACTACAAAAACAGTAATTCCGTCTGTTCAATATCCGCTGACGGAACTGGAGCAAACTTCATCTTATTTCCAATTTCGCGTCGGATTATAACACAGCTAGCCACTAATGGAGGACGTTCACAATTAACCTCTTCTTTTATAGAGGTCAATTTTATTACACTGTCATCTTATTTCTAAAGTCTTAACTATTTGTCATAATGAATGAGAGAATGCACGCGGAGTGTAAAATTATGTAATTTACATCGGATTCATAATATTTACTTAAATGAGCTGAACTAATACTGTAACACAAATATTTGTTTAATATATTTCAACTGTGCGATTACTAAATAAATAAAACACATTTTTAAGTATTAGTCAGTACGTACTAACGATCAGTGCCGGTTTCGCTCACTGCGAACATTTTCCACTGAATTTATTTATTTAAAATAATGCCTTCCTGAAAGTTAACACCTTAAAAATGATATTTAATTAAAACTTAAAAAATATTTATGCAGTCTAGATAAATTGAAACAGTTCAATTAGCACTTTTTACGGAAAGCTTAGAATCTAAATGTAAAAACGAGCTTCATTTGTATTCGTTTCAGGAAATCATTCCTTTTTCAACTTTTTTGTACGGAATATAGAATTTTCAAATGGCAGTTTTGTCCGCGTAGGTTTGTTAATGAATCAAATATTAATATGACGACCCAAGAATGCTTGCACTCTATAATCGTTTTGTTGGTATTTATTGAAAACATTTATCAAAACATGGTTAACACACGATACCGTGGTGTACAATAATTGTCTATTTTTCCATTATTTAAATTCTTCCGTGACCGACCGCTCGGGTTCGACTACCTGCACGAGCAGATTTTTTCAGTCGATGTATCGATTCTATTTCAAGGCAATGGGTTTGATGTCTTAAAAATCCCTTCCCACCCTTCCGATCCCAAATAGCGGCGTTCTCGTATCCATTCAATCCTTTCTCTCTTCGAAAAAGAGAGGTTGATCAAAATAGTAAAAATCAGTTCTCGTATCACTTGGGAGCGGGCATGGTAAAAAAATCTTTGGTTTACTTCTGTGACAATTTGAAACGCGGAAGCATATAACGGTCACCATATGCAAAATTTTGAATGTACAGTAAACCCCGATTCTACGTTTTTCAAGGGACCGTATAAAACAAACGATTAATGCGGGAAAGTTTTAAATATGAACTAAATGCCGGGACTATAGAAAATGAACGCATCACGCGGGAAAACGTATAATGCGAGAACGTAAGATCCGGGTTCCACTGTACCCGCGTTTTTAGTTAGCAGTTACACACTAGTACGAGAAGTTTTCATGAATGATATCGTCCAATAGAAGATTTTTCGCTATACTTACATACATGTATTACTTTCTTCAAAGCAACCTTTTGAAAGGGTTTAGTACTGTTATCCTGGAAAAGGGGAGTGTAATAAAAGCGTACGGTGGTGGTAACAAAGCTTTGGTGTCCTGGAGATACGCTTGAAATTACTTCCGTGTGCATGTGAACCACCCCGGCGTGCGTCGAAAAGATTGCGGTGGTTTCCCGAGGCGCGCCTCGCGAAGACTATTTCCGTCCTCGCCACGCTATTTTTGCCTTACTCACTTTTTACGTCCTATGAATCTCTTCGTCTCCGCTGCGATTTGGATATTTCCCCTGACTCGGCTTGCTGGAGTGGTCCCGGCCGTGCTTTATAAGTCGCCATGGACAATTAAAATTATTGCGCCAAAAGACACAGGATATTGCGCTATCTTAAAACGGTAAATTGGCGCTGAAACCGTGAGAAATATTCGTAATATACCGTACGAGAAGATGGCACACAATACATAGTATGATACTGGCTTATATTATGTATGTGTTGGTTCTCATTGGTGGAATTATGTTATATTATGCACGTGTTTGTCATCATTTTTATAAAATGCCGATTGCCGTAGTCGTATGGCAACGCTCCAGAGTCTAGACTACCGTTGCATACTGGATTGAAATCGGCTGACAGAATTTTCATCTAACATTGATCATTCGATATAATATACAATGATAAATAGCGACTGGCTTCACTTAGTTATTTCCAATTCTATTTTTACGATCCTTGAAAAAGAAATCCTTTAAATATGTACTTACTATTAGAAGATATTTTTTGGGTTCTAATTGTGTGGATTTTGCACAAACTATTATAGTAAGCGCAATTTTAAATTTATCCGTGCACTGTCACTGTCTGAAAATGCCAAAAGGCGAAATCCGGGAAAAAAATTCAAGCGATTTAATTTTGATATCCGAATACCATCAAACTCAGTCGAAATCATGACATATTCTACTGCTGGCAGATTCAAGTAAAATGTCTTTCTTGAAATTGGACGTAGGAATAAGTAATCATAACGCGAAATCTCTGCTTTTGCTCTGGTTGCTCCCAGTGTGTCGCGAACCATAGTAACGAACGAGAAAAAATCATTTCATATCTCTTATAACTTATAACACACGATACAATATCATGTAGTAATGAAGTCACCTAAGCACTCTTCATTACTTGGAAGGGTCATCCAGTGGCGGGTCATGGAGTGGCAGAAGCGTTTGCTGGCCATTTCAAATCTGTGTACTCGAGTGATATACCACACCTTAATATTGAATCAGTTTTGAGAAATCGGACTGATGGTGCCCAATACATTGATGCAATGCAGATCGATGAAGCGGATATTGTATATTTTGTTAAGAAACTTAAAAACACTCGCTCACTTGGTCCTGACAGGGTCCCAACGTGTTTTTTAAAAGGATGTATTGACCTCATCAAGAGTCCGTTGTCCTATATATTTAACCTTGTAATGAAATCAGGAATTTTTCCCGAAAAATGGAAAATATCTAAGATTACGCCAATTTTTAAGAGTGGTGCAGAATCATCAGTCGAAAATTATAGACCAGTGGCTGTTCTCTCAGCGCCAGCAAAGGTTTTAGAGATGATCATGCATCACATGATACTTAAAAGAATTGAACCATTTATAATAGGTGAACAGCATGGATTTAGAGCCGGGAGATCAACCGATACAAACTTGATGGTGTTCACGGATTACGTGGCGACGGCATTAGATAAAGGAATACAAGTTGACTGTTCTTACAATGACTTCGCGAAGGCGTTTGACAGGGTCGATCATGACATACTTTTGGAAAAACTCCAACTAATCGGTTTGTCTGACGGCTTTGTTAGGCTTTTTGCGAGTTATTTTCGGAACAGGAAACAATACGTAACGTATGGGCTCTTTGAATCGCCACCGTTCTCCACGTATTCTGGTGTTCCACAAGGCTCGAACTTGGGGCCAATGCTGTTCACTATATTTATAAATGATATCGTAAAAGTCATCAAAAATTCAAAGTTCTTATTATTCGCTGATGATTTGAAGCTTTTTTAAGGGTTGTCACCTTGGATGATTGTCACCGTCTCCAGTCTGATATAGACAATATAATAGAATGGGAAGATGTAACAAACTCGATTTTAATATTGATAAATGCAATCTTTTATCGTTTACAAGGGGATCACGAGTATTATTTTGTCGGTATTCAATGAATGGCCGAATTCTCTCGCGGATTTCATCAGTTAAAGATCTTGGCGTACAATTTGAGAGCAAACTTACATTCAATAATCACATTAAGACTACTTGTAATAAAGCATTGAAAATGTTGGGCTTTATCCTCCGTACTACCAAGGACTTTCCAGGAGTAAAAATTTTGATACTAATGTATAATTCTTTAGTTCGAAGCCGGCTTGAGAGTGGATCGATTGTTTGGGCCCCAAGAGGTGTGAAATATGTTCTTATGGTGGAGAGGGTTCAGAAGAAGTTTTTGAGAATTCTCTATTTGAGGACATACGGATACTACCCATGGCTTTATCCAACCGATTTTCTTTTAGGCATGCTCACGTTCAATAGTTTGAATACTCGAAGAGAAATGTACCTGGCCACATATTTCTTTCGACTCATCCGAGGCCAAAATGAGAATTCCACCATTCTTGAGAATGTTAAATTGAATGTCCCTGATAATTTTTTGAGGAATCGTGAACATGAGTTGTTTGTTCTTCCAAGGGGTAGAACCAGTCTGCCAATGGGAATGTCACTGGGAAGAGCTTTAACAATTTTAAACGGCATTGCTTCGGATGTCGACATATTTCATATTGACGTGAGTGAGTTCAGACGAATACTATATTTTATGAATAAAAGTTGATTTTGTCAGAACTCATTCGGTCGACTGCCTTGAAAATTTCTAATGTGATATTAATAATATTTTTTCCTCTGTTTTTTTATGACTATTGTAATTTTCAACTTATTTTTAATTTTTAATTTTTAATTAATTTGTGATTTTTATTATATATTTACATGTATGTATGTATATATATATATGCATGTATTTATATTTGTCAAGTCTATGGCGCATTGGCGTCAGCTGTAATGCCATGATTTGCTTTTTTTTTAAATAAATAAATAAATAAATAAATTACGTTGCGACATATTCTGTAAAATCTCTGTATACCGTTCTAAAACGATCGCTAGTGTAAATAGGTACATGCTATGGAAAATAATACATTTTCTTGGAGTGCTGAAACGAATCCCAGGAATTTCTCGTTTACTGCTTGAAAACAACACTCCACTCAACTTGCCAACTCTGCGGATTAATTACATGAAATGAAACCGAGTGTATTTATTTCTACTTTTCGCTATTCGGTCTAATTAACGATTTCAAATAATCTACTCTGGAATGGATTACACTGAGCGATAAAGCTCGAATGTAATAGATGATATTTTAATAATTTAAACTCGTAAGTTCTACAACTTTTAAAATTTGCATTTTTGCGGTAAATATTTACTATGCTAAAGAAGCGCACAGTGAATTCTGATATTTGCAAGTGATTCTATCGATTCTACTTCTCACATTTTCTCACGTCTTGTGCGGCCTCATAAGACTACTACAGAAGACTGGATGGAGTGTCTTCTCTTCCACTCTATCCTCTGCCAGTCTTGATGATGATTATAATTTAAACCCCACTAGAACTAAAGATCTCATATTGGCTTGGCGTACCAAAATATCTATACAAAATTTTAGATAATTCTTAGTTTTATTTTTACTTGTTACTGCCGTCTGTTGCAAGGGTGCAAAAACGCAATTTACTTAATGCACTGTAAAAATAACGAAAATAATATATTCACTTCTCTCAGTTATCTTTGTATTTTTAGTCTGTTTACTTCGTGGCTAATTGTGATTTTATTATTGTTGGTTACAGTGAGCAGCGTGCCGCGGCCACGGCATGACGACGGACATCTCGCTGGTGCGCTGGGATCCATCCCTGGCGCCCGGCCAGGAGATCTTGGACGACTACGAGTATGACGGCGGCAACTCCTCCTCGAGGCTCTTCGAAAGATCGCGCATCAAGGCGCTAGCCGGTAAGGATCACGATTAATATATACCCCCCTGGGCTTAACCCATCAATAATCTTGAATTTCACCGGGAACATTATTTGATTACTCTTCGATTAATTGACCATCTCATCTTCTTAACGGACGCTTAGAAAATTTACACCTAATAATGTATTTGAATATATGCCATATGTCAATAGCTCCAGAAGATTAATGTTGTTTGGAATAAATGGTCTCGATCTAGCGAACACCTCGTTTTCAGGATCGGATACAGGGTGGGTGTAAAAGATATCATCACAAAAAAACACTGTCTTACAAATCAGATCGATTATCATTGGAAAATTAAATCATGACGAAAGTAAGACGGAAACTTTGGAACAGTAATCATAAATTATTTTGGTGGAACCACCATCTCGATTCATTATAAAATCTAGCCAGTGTTGGTTGGACCCCAAACAACTGGGTTCTGAGATAATTACTACAGTTACGCAAACGCTGTCGAGTTTCTAACAAATGGGTTCCGCAAACAATTAATAACCTCAGCCGGCCAAATTAATGCTAAACAAATTAACCCTGATTGCTTAAATACTTCTTCTGAATACTTAAGATCAGTTTGGCTATTTTTATTAGTATGTAATTATTGTCCCATCAGGAAAAATTTTCACATTTTAATAAAATCAGAAAAAAATGACCAACGTTTTTGTGTTCTTCTGAATGATTTATAAAACCAATGACCATACGTTTTATTTAAAGTACTGACTGGACGCCAAGAGTCTGTACTTTCATATATGTACCCTTCAATTTGACGTTGATTATTTTAATGGATTATATCAAGATGCACATTTATGTAATTTTCATAAAATATAATTGATAATGCTTTGTTGGTGTGTGATAATTCCTTTTTAATCAAAACTAGTTTAAAAACTCCGCCATTTATTTATAATCACATTAAAATTTTTGATAATTTTAGTTTATAAATAAGTTTTATTTGGCAGCAACATAACATGCTTACAGTCAAGTTATAAATAATTGTTTTACAAATGTGTGTTTATCACGACCGCTTCCTGCTTCAAAATACCCTCCTTGTTTTCCTCAAAAACCGCGGTTCCGTACTTACATATTATTTCGCAAATCTAGGGCCCTTATCAATAGTTTTGTGTTGGTGTATCTACACTTCAGGTCCGCGCGTGTGTTCTGGACTGTCAGTATCTGTTGTTCATGACGTCTTCACATGCTTCCTTGAATAAAAATTATTTCCTTTGTTTTCCTATAAACATAACTACATTTACTTCTTTGGTCGGCGAATCCAAATCTAGCTTGAAAATATTTTTTATTTTGTCACCTTTACCGTTTTAAAAGCGTAAAGCGTGACGGACTTATCACGTAACGACTAATTGTTTTGTCTGATAAAATTTGAAAACTTTGTTGTTCCACGTTTTGTGTGGCAAATACAGTCACGTGTTTCGCTTCATCGAAAAGCATCTTCAGACTGAACACAGTGCGTGGAAAAATAAATTTCGAATAAAAATGTAATAAATTTCTTCAAAGTTACCACCGAATCCATCAAATGTTACCCGAATGAATCGTTCGCCCATCACCTTGGGGTGAATATTCTTACATGAGAAGATATTTATTATGTTCTTTTTAATCAAATAACGATAAAAGTCGCTGTAATTGCTCTTATAAGAACCTCACTGGGGATATGCCAGTGTGTGGACATGCGTTGCGAAAGGTCCGTCATCCAGTTGTCGATGGTCAAGCATCAGTCAGTCTATCAGACCGTCTCTCTGGGGACACTTGAACACGCGAATTAACGTTCGATTTACTCTGTGAGGTGTATCATCTCATCTTACCACGTGTGAATTTCTATCGGTCAGTGGATTGAGGATATTGCGATGTGTACCGTGTTCTATTCAAGTTAACCGAAAAGTAATCTTTATTCTACATACAAATTATTTAAATATTTTCGATCATCAACTTCTTATAAATGGGGCGTGGTTTTTAACGATTTTTTTAAAATAAATATAGAAAAGTGTCTATAACGAGTTCCTATATTTTTTGTAAACAAAATATTGTTGCATTTATATACTGATGAACGAAAGTATATTCAGTCAGTGGCGTAACTTAATTGTGCAAAAAACGACTTAAAGAGTATGAGAAACTTCGGAAAAAAATATTTGATAATAGTTTTCGCCTATGAGAATTTTCTCTTTGAGAGTATCTTAAATAACCGATTTTGTCAATCGAATAAGTCCTACGAATAAATTGGGAACATTTTTTGCGTATATCACTCCCATTCCAATATTAAGCGTTTCGTTAGTTTAGTTCTTTGCCGCCAATCTGATATAATTTCACGTTGATGTTTCCATTTTTGAAAATTTACCACGGACTATCGAAGGCGTAATGAAAGGTTTTCTTCGGGGTTAATGAAAACTTGTCTTTGTCAGAAATAATAGGCCGATGCTAACTACATATCTGACGAATCTAATATCTTTGCAAAAGATTATCATCAATTAGTTTGATTTCTAATACACCGGTATTTGATAGAAGATATTCAATACCGACTATTATTATCAAGATTTATTCAAGTTGCGATGACGTATTTACGTTCATTTAATAACGACCTGAACCCAACAATATTCTTCGAAATTATACACAAATTTATAAAAAAAATAGTAGGGTAGTCGGAGGGTACTCGGCCGAGAAACTGACTATAATTGACGCCTCAAGATTTTAAATAATTGTCTTTTCGTTATATATTTTTTTTCATCCTCTGTTAGTTTATATTATCTTTACCCTCTTTATAATTGTTTTTGGTGACAATGTTGCCATCACCTAAAGATGCAATTTTTTCATTCGATAAGCCAATTAGTTTTATAATAAAAGCATTTTATCGATGTATATACGCCACCCGAAGCCGAGCGGGAAGTTCTTAATTTTAAACCGGATTTTTACCGCCATTGGTTCCATAAATTAATATTTATATTTTCATATATATTTACATGCAAAAAAATGTGACTTGAACGAGATATATTTTTTACACATCCGATTTTACTGCTTTTTTTTTTTTTTTTTTTTAAATTTGTTGAGAACCGTTACGATTTCAAAATTATCATCATGGCGAGTATTTAAACAGAATTTATATCCCAAGATATATTCAACAGCCCAACTCGGATTATAAAAGTAGCATTATTCTAGGAGGACTAGATTTAAGCGAAGTATCAAAGATAGGAGGTATCGAAAAAATGAGGATGCACATGTATGCATAATGTCCAGTTTCGGATTTGAACTCGAACCGTGGTGTAAAATCTCTGGGCGTCAACAACTAAACTATGGTGGCATCTTTATTTTTTTGCGTGTCGAAACATATAACGGTTTTTAGTTCGCGAAATTTTTAGCAAAACATCCTAATTTGTTGCATTATCGTACAGGCAGGATGTGGTCGTTTTTGATTACTGATCAGTGAAATTAACAACCCGCCATTTTGTTGATAATTACATAAATGCACTATTTATAACCTATTCTTTGCGGTCTAATTCATTTTTGTATAGCCGTGATCGATCTCTTTTCGCGCGTAATTTTTACGTGGAATGTTGCCAGCATCACAAATCATAATTAATTTGACGAATTACTGCTAATTCGAGTTAAGATCATTTTATCTATTATTTCTTTTGAATTAATGAATCGAATCCTTTAATTATTTTATAACTAATCTAATTGTTACTCCCTTTCAATTTTACGATTTATGGGATAGCCATAGATAATGTTGTTCTTTTGCCACATTGCTTACGTCTTATTTTTGGTGATAATTATTACAGATACAAAAAAACACAACATGGTTTTTGAGTGAGCCGGATATAATTGATCCACTTTCCTATAAAACTTAATTCAATTTGGTATTTCGACTAAAGGTGACTAAAGGTGCTTCATGGAATTTTAATATCAAAATTTAATCGTCATAGCTTAGAACTTTTCCATGACTTTTGTTACCAACAACCCGGGTTTCACTTTTCGGCATCTTCAGGCATTTCAAGCGCACAAATGGTCTCGAACTGCCTTGAACTTAGTCAGCTAAAATTCATTTGTGCCTTTGATATGGCTAAAGATGTCAAAAAGCGAAACCAGTGTCGTGATGACAAAACTCAAACGATTCAAATTTTGCACTAATTTACATTCAAGTTAATCACATGTCATGACAAAAATTCCAGTAAACTCTTCATGTTCACAACCCCTTTTTATTAATTCCGTATGGCTCATATATATGAAACCTTACTCAATAAAATACTTAAATAACTTCACTAGTTTCAAAATGAAATGATTCTGTCAGTTGTTTTACTTGGCAATTTTGCTTAATCTCAATAATGTGTGTATGTGTATTGTGGTTTGTTATCAGGTGTTTTTAGTGAGAATATAAATTTATGACACGGTTTTAACTAAAGTGAATTGAGTGATTGGCATTGCCACTGGGTTACAAAATAATCATTCTCTCATTCATTGAATGACAGCCACCGAAGGCTATGAGTTAATTCGTATGGGAGTCGGGACAGAAGTGCCAGGCCTAGACATGTATTTCGATAAGGTGGTGTTGGAGCTGAGAGGTAATTTTAATTCACACCACCATACTATTTTCGGCTAGTTCGAGATGCCACCGCTTTCCTCAATTTGTTATTAGCTATTTTTTAAATCTTCATTGATCTTTACATGTGTGTCACAGAAATTCTATTAATAATTATTGGTTGTAATATAAAAGATGTTTATGGTTGTAAAATTGATGAATTGTCTATGGAAGTGAGTTTCTCTCTTATAGAGCACTATCATTATCTGATTAAATTATTATTTATTATCATTTATCCTTTTTGTGCATAATTGTGGGTTGTTTGTTGGTGATAATATTTTATTTGATGCATTGTTTCAATTTTTATTATATTTTATACTTTATACTACTGTATTTTTTCTTTGACTTATCTTTTTATCATATCAAATAAGTGAAACAATCGTTATTGTACAATTTTACAATGTATTTTATATATAATAAATCATACTACAAATAGATAAAAAAAAAGTATTGTCACCACATTCAATATATTCTGTAAGTATATTTAGCTTAGTAACCTTTAGCCAAGTGGCCAGGGTAGTTGATTTCAGTTGTAGTTCTCACAGCTTCGACAGTTTCATGAATTAATTAATGTATTTGTGTTTGGAGGTATTGAAGTCTGAAATTTTCCCTCGACCCATTCAACCCTTAAAAATAGGGTGTAGGAGCGATTGGCTTACGACTAGTCCTCCCATAGCCTTCTATTCTTGCTCTCTTTGAAAAAAAGAGGTTAAGGAGTAACAAGCAGTTTTCATATCTCCATTAGGAGTTCATATTTGTCTCAAAAACACGTGTCACAATATCATTTTAGTCTCTGAAATCTCAGAAATTCAAAATTTTGTGTCAGAATTGACTGTTCGACTAGTGTCCATTTTATTAAATTACTTAATTTTTTTTTTTTTTTGAAAAACATTACTAGCATAATGCAGAAGTGTAACCATACTGTATTATTCATTAATTTGACCTCTGTCAATATTAGATCCACTACTTTGCTTGGTAATAAATCTAACCATCTCGTGTAAATTCATTTAGACCTTAGTTACACCTCAAGGCCTTCAGAATAAAATCAAGATATCTTTTATGCTTGTGATACATTTGGATACTTCCATTTAAAGTAATTGGCTAGTAATTTATATTGATAATAATTCATATCTTCAGATTTGAAAATTTTCAACAGTATTTTCACCATTCTGGAATAGTGTTACTCTCCCAGGAGAAGAGAGGCTGGCCAGATAAGCGGCTGAAGTTCATATTCTCGAATAAACTAATCCATCAAGTTCTTCATCATTTGAGTCTTTTTATATTATTTCACATGATCATAAAAATCTAACCTTCCTTACCAAAGCGCAGAACATTTTAACTCTTCCTATATATTTCATGAAAGATTTTTTTGATTTCTTGGAAATTACTAAATTTTGTTTTTATTTTCTTGTTTCTAGACGAACGAGAGAGTGTTCAGAAGAAGACTTTCCAGAAATGGGTGAACTCCCACTTGGTCCGCGTGGGGTGCCGTATTGGCGACCTCTACGTCGACATGAGAGACGGCAAAATGCTGATCAAGTTGTTGGAGGTTCTCTCCGGCGACCGATTGGTGAATAATTACAATTACTAAAGATTCAGTCGGAATACAGTTAAAGCTTCTTTCTTCATAAGCAGCACAGATACTCCAATAACTAAAATTTCAAAAATTACTTCTGATAAATTGATGGAGAAATAATTAAAAATTTTAATTCTTGCTTTTCAGCCCCCACCAACGAAAGGCAAGATGCGAATTCATTGCCTGGAGAATGTAGACAAAGCTCTGCAGTTCCTGAGAGAAGAGCGAGTGCATCTGGAGAATATGGGATCTCACGATATTGTTGATGGAAACCCTAGACTTAATCTTGGTCTTATATGGACAATCATCCTCAGATTCCAGGTATAATTCAACTTCAACATTTTAACCATAAAAAATATAAACAAAAATTATCTTTCCATTAAATTTATGGCCTTTTCCATTGATCCAGATAGAGGGCGGCGCACTTTCGTCTAATTTTAGCATGCTGGTTGGATAATTTTGATTGAATCATTATTATTTATCGATGATATACATATTTATCAATGATGTTTAGAAGTTATTATGAAAATATTATTCTTATTTAGTGGGGGAAAATATGTACGAATATTTCGAGAAAAAATAAATAGATATATATAAAAATCCATTTCATCATTTTTACGTTACGCAATTCTCAACCTATGGCCTAATACATTTGTGTAATGAAGTATCACATGTTTTGTATACCAGTGGTATTCAACCTGAAGTCCGCAAGAATTTATTACTGGTCCGCGAAAATTTTCACCCAACTACATCGCTACACGATTCGGGGAATTCCTACTGTTCCTACTATCACAGACCGGCATCTATTCGTAAAACAATCAACAAAATTCCTCATTTTCCTCCTCGATGTACAAAAAAATGTTATTTTTATAAAATAAAAAAAAATGTTGAGAATCTCTGAATAGGATTTACACAAAATTTCAATGAAAGTGAAATAATAATAGTTAAAATATGTAAAATAATTGAACGAACAATAAAAAGGGTGTAGAATATGTTAAAAAAAATGTTGAGAACTACTGATTTTATTGTTTTTTTAACTATATATACACTATAAAACAATAATATATGAATAATAATAATACCTTTGAAAAGGAATCTAAATTTAAAACAATAATCATATTTGAAAAAAACCTAAAATTAACTCACTCCCAGGATGTGTTTTTTGCGAAATTAACTCACTAATCAAAGGGTTAAAAGGGTCAACAACTCATTTTCAGTCTTGGTGATATATTTTAATTGAATGGTAATATAATGATTCTTTTCATCATCATGCAGTGTTCACACTGTCAATATCTGACCATCAACTGGGAGCACAAATTCCCATATTCCTGAACTTCCATAAAGTATTACTAAAGATTTACACAATATCTGAAATAATAATCTGTATACTAACTTTTGCCCGTAAACTGATAGATATAAAAAATATTAAACCTCACTCACTTAAGTTTTTTTTTATTTAATCGGCTAGAAATTTTTCCATGCCACATTTCTTTATATACTTATAATCTTAGAATTGGCCTTGAGTGTTTGAAAAATGCTCCATCTCAATGATGGATTGTTATTCTTTGTGTTGAATAAACTTATTTGATTGTGATAATTTTCATTCCAGATCCAAGATATTACAATTGAAGAAACAGACAATAAAGAGACAAAGTCCGCCAAGGACGCTCTTCTTTTATGGTGTCAAATGAAGACAGCCGGATACCACAATGTAAATGTCAGAAATTTCACAACCTCCTGGAGAGACGGACTCGCTTTCAATGCCATCATCCACAAACATCGTCCAGATCTCATCCACTTTGAGAAGCTCTCCAAGAGCAATCCAATCCATAACTTGAACAATGCCTTTAACACAGCCGAAGACAAGCTGGGTCTTACAAAATTGCTTGATGCTGAAGGTAATGAATGATCTCCACCTATTATGATTGATAGTTCTTATCTTTTCCTGATTGAATATAATTACGAATTAAAAGTTTTTTTTAACCATGTCTGCTTGGCATGTGTAGATTTATCAGAGCTTTTCTCGAGACGTTGATCCAGATTTACTGGTTGTTATTCTGTTGATCAACCTCTCTTTTTTGGAGACGCTAAGGTTGAAAGGATCCATCCAGGTACCTGGATTAGAATTTGTGGACATTGCAAGCAAGTAGGACAAAAAACCCAAGAGTGTTTTCAGATGGTTCCCATCTATGAAATTTGTTCACTCTCACGTACCTGTTATTAGTATTTGTTGTATCGTCCCCATATCTGCACTAAGTTAAATAAATTCTATCCACACTCTTCCTCATTTTCTGTATGTGAAGATGCCATATTTATATATCTGAAGAATAGTTTTTCTTAGATCCATTTTTGAAACCTTGAATCTCACTTCATAAAAAGAAACCTTGTGTGATGTGGTAAACAACCAATTCTAATAAAAATTACTTCTGCTACTGCATGAGTCCAATAGGTTCAGCTTGGGAATGACACAAAATAAATGTAAGGATGGATGAATCAAAATGAATGGATTAATGGAGTTCTATAATTTGTTTATTACAGATATCTTTGTCGAACACCCTGATGAGAAGTCTATCATCACTTATGTGGTTACTTATTACCATTACTTCAGCAAGATGAAGCAGGAGACGGTGCAAGGCAAACGTATCGGAAAGGTCGTTGGAATTGCCATGGAGAATGATCGCATGGTCCAAGAATATGAATCCCTCACCAGGTACATTGCAAATATCTTAAATTATTAATTTTGGTTAATTCACACATGTGTCCCTATAATGCCGTTAAAAATTGGCAAGGATTGTTTGCTTGTCTGCCAAACACGCTACGACAAAATCTACTTTAAATATTAGAAAGCAATATTGTTACTATGCTTTCAATTTCACTGAGCAAACATATAAACATGTCTTACGTAGAATCCTAAAATGTGTTTAATTTGCATTGAATTATTTGCTGGAAGATTTTTTTTATCTACTACTACATTTTAGATGGCTTGATAATAACTATATATTTTGTTTTGTTTCAGTGATCTTTTGCAGTGGATTGAAAGCACCATTGAAGCCCTGGGAGACAGGACTTTCGCCAATTCACTTGTTGGAGTTCAGCAACAACTGGGACAGTTTGCTAACTACAGAACTGTTGAGAAACCACCCAAGTATGTTATTATTACAATCCAATTCGAAAATACATTCAGCATCACCTTTTTGATGCCTAAATATATTTTCCAAACAAAATTTACTTATGATTCTAACAGGGAATTTATGCTTGTAATTATTATGAACACAAGAAATAAAATGAAAACTGTTAGAACAGTCTCACTATTTTCATGGAATATGGTGAAGCTTCTCGTGATTACACAGGTCTTTTAATGTACAAACTATTTTATTCTTTTTAGATTTGTAGAGAAAGGAAACCTAGAAGTCCTTCTGTTCACTCTGCAATCGAAAATGCGAGCCAACAACCAGAGGCCGTACACTCCCCGAGAGGGAAAGATGGTCTCAGACATCAACAGAGCCTGGGAGAGGCTGGAGAAAGCTGAGCACGAGAGAGAACTCGCTTTACGAGAGGAGCTCATCCGACAGGAGAAACTCGAACAGCTCGCCGCTAGGTATTTAATACAACCATCACTTTCTGTAACAATTTACATCCATTTATTTTCACATGAAATACATCTTTCAAGCTTCGCCTGTTATATTAGAAACAATTTTACTTTTTTCATTTCAGATTCAACCGCAAAGCATCCATGCGTGAGACTTGGTTATCCGAGAACCAGAGGCTAGTCAGCCAAGATAACTTTGGCTTTGATCTTGCAGCAGTGGAAGCCGCTGCCAAGAAACACGAAGCCATCGAGACAGACATTCTCGCCTACGAAGAGCGTGTACAGGCTGTTGTTGCTGTATGCTCGGAACTACAGGCCGAGAGGTAACACCAAAATCTTTTGAGACTCAAAGAAACTATTGTTTTCTTGATTTGTTTATTCGCTTCATATCGCTGTTAGTAAAATCAAATGACTCAAGATTCAATTCTTTTATTTGGTCACTCTTCTTTCAATTGTAGAAGCATAGTGTATCTCCTTCAATTTCTTTCAAAAAATGTTATTCATGAGGATTCTAATGTTTCCATTAACGAAAATGAGGGACTCATGCTACTATAAAGGCACGGCCACTTGGGTTCTTTCATTCCCAGAAATAATAGCAGTTCTAGAAATTGTGCCATTGCATCATGCCAAAGGGGAATTCCAGTTTATAATTGAATATAACTCTGAATAGGATGATATGAATTCGTTTTGTACAATGTTTTTGTTACTTTGTGTAGGTATCACGATGTCGAGCGTGTGAGTGCCCGCAGAGACAATGTGCTCCGTCTATGGGTATACTTGATTGAGCTGCTAAAGGCTAGACGCGGCCGCCTCGAAATGAGCTTGCAGTTGCAGCAAAACTTCCAGGTTAGACCATACTGTTGTTGACTCTGTCATCCTGAAGGAGATTTTTTGTTAGCCTTCTAGCACTTGGAACATTATTCATGATTTTATGATTATAATTTTGTTTCGTTTACACTTATGAGACTCACAGGTCATATTTGTGGATGTACATATTGTAAAAATTACTTATTGCTTTGGACTAATATTAAAGCTCTTAAGGTGAGAGCATTAAAGTACCTTTGAAATTAAATCTATTGGTGAATTTTGCCTTCTTACCTTGTCATTCTCTTCATACCCTATACAGAAACGGAGGTCATTACATTGAGATTTGATTTTGATACTTATTGTGTTTGAAAGGGACTCAACTGAAAATTATTTTATTTTTGTCACCAGGAAATGCTATACATCTTGGATTCCATGGAAGAGATCAAGCTCCGCTTGTTGACAGACGACTACGGCAAACATCTCATGGGAGTCGAAGATCTTCTTCAAAAGCATTCTCTCGTCGAGGCTGATATCAACGTACTCGGAGAGAGAGTAAAGGTATATATCATTGTGTTTTTTTTCTTCATTTCAATGATTTTCACATTTTTTGCAAAACGGCTACAGATTCATTTGATTTGTTCCATTTATTTTTACAGAGCGTGGTTCAACAAAGTCAACGTTTCTTGGAGCAAGAGGAAGCTTACAGACCTTGCGACCCTGCTATCACCGTTGAACGTATCCAGCAATTGGAAGACGCCCACGGAGAACTTGTCAGATTGGCCATTGAGCGCAGGTATGAAATACTTTCTATCATACATGTAATTGTGCTATTCAGCATTTGATAACTGAGAATAGTTGATGGCAAAAATCTTCACATCTTGGATTTAAATGTGCATTTTTTTACTAACATTATGTTTCACTTTATAGAAAGCGTCTGGAAGACAGCCGCAAACTGTGGCAGTTCTATTGGGACACCGCCGATGAAGAGAATTGGATCAAGGAGAAGGAACAGATTGTGTCCACTGACGATATCGGCCATGACCTTACCACGGTTTATCTGCTGATGAGCAAACACAACGCTCTGCAGAACGAAGTGAAGTCGCACGAACCGCAGTTGATGGCTGTAGCCGGAGTCGGTGATGAACTTGTCAAGGATGGACACTTTGGAGCCGATAGGATTCAAGTAATTTATTGAAATTTGCTTACAATTGCAATTTTTATAATTTTTTTCAATTTCAAAATGTAATATAATATCCTCCTCAGGATCGCTTGCGTGAAATCTTGGCCCAGTGGAGTCATCTTTTGGATGTGGTTTCTCTCCGCCGCGATCGCTTGGACTCAGCTGTCCGTTATCATCAACTCTTCGCTGATGCTGATGATGTCGACATCTGGATGCTTGAGACCCTCAGGTAACTTGGAAATATATTTATTTTTTTAAAAAAACAAATTTAATTTAGTATTCCAATAACTATTTCAATCATTTGTCTGCCGGGTAAAAATCATACATTACTATTTTTATGAATATTAGGTATCATAATTTCGAAATTTTTCCCAATCCTAAAATCTCTTGTATTTTTATTGTTACATATTATTTTCAATACAGTGGAACCCCGATCTTACATTCTCGCATTATACGTTTTCCTGCGTGGTGCGTTCAATTTCTATAGACCCGGCATTAGGTTAATATTTAAAACTTTCCCGCATTAATCGTTTGTTTTATACTTGAAAAACGTAGAATCGGGATTTCACTGTACATGTAATTTGTGTATATTTTATTAGGTAATAAAGTCTTGGGATGCAATCATATTATGGAGTATTTTTTAAAAAAATATTTCTGGATTGAGAATACGAACTGTTGTTTTTTTAGATATGTTTCATCTGAAGACGTTGGTGGTGATGAAGCTCAAGTGCAGAGTCTACTCAAGAAACACAAGGAATTGACCGATGAGTTGAAGAACTACGCTGGAGTCATTCAGCAGCTGAAACAACAGGTAGGGATGAAATATATCTATTCTGTTTCAGTACAATATTAGATCAAATAAACATTAACAGTGTTACTGGAAAATAGTATCATAAATTGATAAATTTCTAGGCTGCTCAACTGGTGCCCGAGGATGCCCAAGCTCCAGAAGTTATCGAGCGTCTTGCTTCTATCGATTCTCGTCACGGAGAGTTGACTGAACTGGCTCGTCTTCGTAGACAGCGCCTGCTTGATGCCCTCTCACTCTGCAAGTTGCTGTCCGAGGCTTCTGATGCGGAGCAATGGATCGCCGAGAAGGATAGGATGCTCACCACCATGGTTCCTGCAAGAGATATCGAAGATGTTGAAATCATGAAGCACAGGTAATTTATCATTTTGGTGACATGACTTATTGAATATGTGCTGCATTATTTTTAGTCGACATGATTACACATACACCCGATCCTCTTTATACATAATATTTAAATAGAATGTTGAAATTCAAATTTTTTTGTGTTCACCAATAGGTATGATGGCTTTGACAAGGAGATGAACGCTAATGCATCCCGCGTAGCCGTGGTCAATCAATTGGCCCGTCAACTCTTACATGTTGAACATCCAGACTCGGAATTGATCCAAGGAAGACAAGCTGGACTCAATAACCTTTGGGGTCAGCTCAGAGAAAAGGTAAGGCATACGCTGATTGATATGAATATCTTTATTGAGATTAATCTAACTTAAAATAAAGTGCATTTTATGAAAACATAAACATGGTTAATTTTATAAAAATTTTAGGCGGAGGCAAAGCGAGATGAGCTCAAATCTGCCCAAGGAGTGCAGACATTCCACATTGAATGCCGGGAAACCGTCTCTTGGATTGAAGATAAGAAGAGAATCTTACAAGCTACTGACAACTTGGAGATGGATCTTACTGGTTAGTTAATACGTATAAAAGACTCATCAACCATATTTTAAAGAATCAGTATCATATTCGTAATGTGCCTCAAGGAAATGGAAATTTACTGTTTCATTGTTAATCATCTAATGTTCAAATATTTTTCAAGGTGTGATGACCCTGCAACGTCGTGTCACTGGAATGGAAAGAGATTTGGCCGCCATCGAAGCCCGCATTCAGTCTCTGACTCGCGAGGCTAACGCCATCGAAGGAGATCACCCAGAAGAAGCCGCTCAAATCAGGGAGAGGATCGCTCAGATCACAGTGATCTGGGAACAACTCACTCAAATGGTGAGTTATTAACTCTACCATGTTACTTAGTTATTCAGATTTTCTATACCTATAATTATAAAACTTAATGTTTGCTTAGTTGATTTTATCTGACCTAAGGCGAATTGACACATGCATCCAAAGAGTAATCGTAACCTAAAATTTTAGTTTATTAAATTAGCAAACCATTTGAAATTTAAATCCTTGTTTACTCTTATTTTCCTGTTACGAGTGGCCTTAAAAGAATTCGTGTTTGTATAAAACAAAGGGCTTGGAATACAATTCATAATATTTGACTGATTGAACTACAGGAATATTTGAGATTTGATTTAACTAAATCAATTAATATTTTTTTTTCCTAAATAAATTAACTGTAGAGTATTTGATACATAATTCATATTTTCTCTCTATTCCCCAGTTGAAAGAGCGTGATGCAAAATTGGAAGAAGCCGGTGACTTGCATCGTTTCCTCCGTGCAGTGGATCACTTCCAGACGTGGTTGACCAAAACTCAAACAGACGTCGCTTCAGAAGATATTCCCGCATCTCTGGCTGATGCTGAACGTCTTCTCAGCCAACATCAAACTATCAGAGAAGAAATCGACAACTACACCCAGGATTATGCTAAAATGATGGAATACGGAGAAAAGATTACTGCTGTAAGTATTTTTACATCAGATCAAATTCAAATCGTTGAACGTTTGGTGTATTCAATTTATTGTTAGCTTTTGCGGAATTTCTATACAATGTACTCGTGAAGCAATGGCTTTAAATTGAATATATATAATTTAATATTCCAGGATCCATCGACCCAGGATGACCCACAATACATGTTCTTGCGGGAGAGGTTGAAGGCACTCCGGGACGGATGGGCAGAACTCCAGCAGATGTGGGAGAACCGGCAGCAACTGTTGTCGCAATCTCTCGATTTGCAGCTGTTGCAGCGTGATGCACGCCAAGCTGAAGTACTCCTCGCTCAGCAGGAACATCGCCTCGCCAAGGCTGAGCCGCCAGCGACTCTTGACCATGCTGAAAATCAAATCAAGGAACATGAAGCCTTTCCTCACCACAATGGAGGCCAATGACGACAAGATCAACTCAGTCGTCCAGTTTGCTAATCGCCTATGCGAAGAGGGACACTTTGATGCTGACAAAGTACAGAAGAAGGCAGAGAACATTGATGCTCGGCGTAATGTCAACAGGGAAAAGGCTCTGCAGCAGCTTGACAAGTTGCAAGATCAACTCCAACTTCAACAATTCCTCCAGGACTGCAATGAGCTCGGAGAGTGGGTTACTGAAAAGAACCTCACTGCTCAGGATGATACTTATCGCTCAGCGAAGACTGTACACTCCAAATGGACTCGCCACCAGGCCTTTGAAGCCGAGATCGGTGCAAACAAGGAGCGTCTAGTTGCCGTGCAGAATGCTGCAGAAGATCTCATGAGGCAAAAACCTGAATTCGCTGAAATCATCTCTCCCAAGATGAGCGATCTCAGCGATCAGTTTGACGACCTCGAGGTCACCGCCAAGGATAAAGGAGAGAAACTCTTCGATGACAACAGAGAGGTTCTCATCCACCAGACCTGCGATGACATTGACTCTTGGATGAACGAGCTGGAGAAGCAGATCGAGAACACCGACACCGGTACCGATCTTGCCTCTGTCAATATTTTGATGCAGAAGCAACAGATGATCGAGACACAGATGGCCGTCAAAGCCCGCCAGGTCACCGAGCTGGAGACGCAGGCTCAGTATCTCCAGAGAACCGTCCCCGACAAGATGGACGATATCAAGGTTAAGAAGGTTGCCGTGGAACAGAGGTTCGAGCAGCTGAAAGCTCCGCTTGTCGAGAGACAGAGACAGCTAGAGAAGAAGAAGGAGGCTTTCCAGTTCCGTCGCGATGTGGAAGATGAGAAACTCTGGATCGGAGAAAAGATGCCACAGGCCGTTAATACTGAATACGGAAACTCACTTTTCAATGTACACACTTTGAAGAAGAAGAACCAGTCTCTCAAGACCGAGATCGACAATCACGAGCAGAGAATCCTTACTGTCATCAACAACGGGGAGAAGCTCATCGATGAGGGACATGAATCAGGATCCCAATTCCAAGATTTGATTAAGCAACTCACTCAACGTTGGCAAGAACTTAAAGGTGAGACATCATTGTACTATTCTTGAGAATTCTCTTATACATATTTGATATTTGCGAGGGAGTAAAAATCTGATTATTTACACAATGTATTTATGATGCGGTCCATTTTGTTTTCAGATGCCATCAACGATAGAAACAGTGGGCTTTTACAATCGGAGAAGGCTCAACAATACTTCTTTGACGCTAACGAAGCGGAATCTTGGATGAGTGAACAAGAACTGTACATGATGGTCGAAGACCGAGGCAAGGATGAGATCTCTGCCCAAAACCTAATGAAGAAGCATGACATTCTTGAACAGGCCGTAGAAGATTACGCTGAAACCATCCGACAACTCGGAGAGACCGTCAGACAGCTTACACTGGAAGACCACCCTCAGAGCGAACAAATCTCTGTGAAGCAGTCTCAGGTTGACAAACTGTACGCCGGATTGAAAGATTTGGCCGGAGAACGTCGCGCTAAACTCGACGAGGCTCTGCGACTCTTCCAACTCAACCGGGAAGTGGATGACCTCGAACACTGGATCGCTGAAAGAGAACTCGTCGCCGGATCCCAAGAGCTTGGCCAAGACTATGATCACGTCACTCTTCTGTGGGAGCGCTTTAAGGAGTTTGCCCGCGATACAGAAGCGATCGGCTCCGAGAGAGTCGGAACCGCTAATAGGATTGCCGACCAGATGATCTCTATGGGACACTCTGACAATGCAACCATTGCACAGTGGAAGGATGACCTCAACGATTCATGGCAAGATCTGTTGGAATTGATTCAGACTAGGAGTCAAATGTTGGCGGCTTCCCGAGAGCTTCACAAGTTCTTCCACGACTGCAAGGACACCCTCAGTCGTATTCTCGAGAGACAGCGAGGAGTATCCGATGAACTCGGCAGAGACGCGGCTAGTGTTTCTGCTCTGCAAAGAAAACATCAGAATTTCATCCAGGACTTGATGACATTACAATCACAAGTAAATAAATAATTTCTGTTTTTCCCTATTTTGTCTATTTCTCATAAAATTTATTTCTTTGTTGACTTGGATGAAAATTTTAAATTATTGTTTTTTTTCTTGTTCAAAATAGGTTCAGCAAATTCAAGACGAATCGGCAAAACTTCAATCATCGTATGCTGGAGATAAAGCAAAGGAAATCACAAACCGGGAAGGTGAAGTCCTCACAGCATGGGCCGCTCTTCAAGCCGACTGCGAGGCGAGACGTCTCAAGTTGGCCGACACTGGCGATCTTTTCAAATTCTTCAACATGGTGCGCACTCTTATGCTCTGGATGGACGATGTCCTCAGACAGATGAACACAAGCGAAAAACCACGGTGAGCTTAGTCACTGACCCCTTTTTTATTACCTACTTAGGATAAGCAATTTAATTTATCTAAAGTCTATTTCACCCTTTTGCTAATGAAATTCATACATTAACCCTTTTGCAAATGAAATTTATCCTTTTTAAAAATCGTATTAAAAAATAAAGAAACTGAATTAAAAAATATGTGCAGAAGTGAAGAAAAGAGTGGCCAAAAAAGCTCTTATTTTATCAAGTCAATCAAAACACATTAAATTGGATCTACAATATTTATTTATAATTGAATCAAACGAATGCTTAATATTGCTTGTAATTTTTCAGGGACGTATCTGGAGTAGAACTATTAATGAACAATCACCAGTCTTTAAAGGCAGAAGTGGACGCCCGCGAAGACAACCTGGTAGCATGCGCGTCACTCGGTAAAGGCTTACTGGACCGACAACATTATGCAGCACAAGATATCCGAGAGAGACTCCTGGCTTTAAACAATCAGAGACACGCCCTTCTCCGAAGATGGGAAGAGCGTTGGGAGAACCTGCAGCTCAGTGAGATTTTTGGCTTAGCTCTAATCTGTGTATTATTAGAACAAGAGTGATATTTTACTAAACATTTTTGTATATCCGTTTAGTTCTGGAGGTGTACCAATTCGCCCGGGATGCCGCTGTGGCCGAAGCCTGGTTGATCGCACAAGAACCTTACCTCATGTCCTCGGAATTGGGTCACACAATAGACGACGTAGAGAACCTTATTAAGAAACATGAAGCATTCGAAAAGTCTGCAGCAGCTCAGGAGGAAAGATTCGGAGCGCTTCATCGACTCACCACCGTGAGTTTTTCATTATGCATTCACCGTATGGAATTGATACATATTTTTCACTGTTTGGTTGGGTAGTTAGATAGCAATTATAGTGTTATGGTATGAAGTAAGAAGTGACATAATAATATTTTCATTTACTTTACTTGTTTTGCACTTCTCGAAACTCTTGATTTATCTAATTATTTTCAAATGGACACCAATGTAATGATTACTTTCAACTGATAGTTTTGATCTGCTCACTTATTCACTGCACTGATAACAATATCTTTTATTAAATATTCACCTTAGCTTAATATCTTACATTCAATCGACCAATCAAATAAGTGCATTTTATGGTGTAACAACCTAATAAACATAAGCTTTGCAAGAATGTATTGAACATAATTGTCTAGTTGTTTTAGTGGTCTTATACATTAGAGTAAGCTCCCCTTTCTTTCATTATTATACAAATTATGCTGCATTCAAATATTACTATTGTTAGTAATTGAAAAATACTATTTAAGGAATTTTCTTCAAACAAATTAAGAACTTATTATTATCATATTTCATCATTGAATGAAATTGTTCATAATTGTCAGAATTGCTAGGTATTAAGAAAAATATATTCGTAGCAACAGATATGACACTTAGTTTGATCCTTATTATTTGAAAGTAGCTATTGAAATGCTAAAATAATACTAGTAAGTAGCACATTGGATTTGTTCAAAAATTGATTGATATTAAATATAAAGAAGCTTATTGTCTTCTGTATAGATCATTTGTTTTCTTTACTTTAAGGGTTGTGGTACATATTTGTTGGGTTTCTTTTCTTGCTATTTTGTCTGCTTATCTTTTTTCTATTCTTTTACTAATTGTAGACCATGTTCAGTCATAAATCACCATTTCTAAATCTCTCAGTAAATTATTGAATTAAAAAATGACTCATGATCTCTTCATACATTTAATATCTTTTTCATCTTGTGTGGTTAATGTTTCTTATATTTAATTTTTATATAACTAATATTTCTTTAATTTTATTTTTTTGCATGACTTTTTTGCTAATGTCTTGTGTATGTGTTTGTAGCTTGAGAGATTAGAGACAATCGAAACTGCACCCTTGTGGTTACAAATGGATCCTTTACCCGATCATTCCATCTTCACTGAGTCTTACCCATCCTATATGGCGATGCTGACTACCGACGAGCAACCTTTGAACAGTCCCGTTAAGACTAAAAAACCGTCAATATTTAAAAGGTGCCTATCTCGTTCTCTTTCGAGAAATGTAGGCGACGTCGTTAGAGATATTCTACTAACCAGTAATCGTTTTTACAATCCTCAACCGCTCAAAAGAAAAACTCACACTTCCCACGGCACTAGAATCATATATCCCGGTATTCCCGATGACTCGGAACCTATCCGAAGTATTATTAAAGAAAAGGAAAGAAACAAATCCTTCTTGTGGGATTCTCTGCTATCTCAAGGTGAAATGGAAGATAATGAAGATTTCCCTGAGCGAGATAAAATTCATGAAATCAAAAGTAAAAAAAACACTAAAATTAGTACTATCGAAAAACAAAGACCCATGGATATCAACGAGCTTGAAATCGTACAGACTGACCTGAACGGTTCAGTACTAAATAAATATGATCCAAAGACGCCAATACCGCCTGTGAACGCTTCCGATTTAGATTCAGATGTTGTTTTTCACAGTACGGAGACCGTGAGTGTCAGTCAGGACGCGCCGGTGTCCAACCTTCTGCTGGCCGCCCAGCAAGGCAGGTCGTTGACCGAAAGCATGTACATGATCTGCCCGGACATTTGCAAGCTTAGATTTGAAGTTCCCCGAGACATAAAAGTCGCTTGTTCGAATTTCATCCACTGGGAGAGGTGTTCTTATTATGGTCTCAGAAAACCGTTTTCAAACATGTCATCAGCAACTAACACTCTAAGTTCGGTGCAGGGAGTCACCAAAAGTGAAGCCGATTTAGATTATTCCGTTAAGAGAGATCTTGTCAAAAGACAGCTCAGCAAAAATAGCACTCTACCTTTGCCGAATACTAATTTAAACGGCAGCACTAAAAGTTTTCACTCTTGTGAGAATTTGACCAGTCCCGCTGGAGTGGCTATGCCAAAGCCGAGCCTGGTGACTTATTTCAGCGCGGAAATTCTATGTAAAGATGATAGCTCTCCCGTTATCCCCTCCGAAACTTCCTCAATGCAGTTGCATGCCTCACTCTTCGGTTCAATGTCTGACATGGGTAACGACGAAGGTGATACATTTACCAAGGTGAGTTTGGCAATAGTTCTTGTATTATTTTGGCTATGGATTTATTTCTTGTTCTTAATGCTTGTTCTTAATCTTTCAACTGGCTGTGGGTACATTTATTAATTATACTATTTATTTCATAAGGTTGTTTCTTATTTGTTTAAAGTGAACTATTATTAAACATATTCTACTTAAACCTGTTCTTTAAATTGATAACATCGAGTTTTTTTGCAGGTTTCAAGAAAAAAAATATTGTGGATCATTCAGAAAATGTTCATTATTCAGAAAAATATAGACACCCAAGAAAAAACACTCTTTTATTCTATCATCTACAATAGTAAAGTCGTCTAGTCAATCATAATTATAAATTTATTTAGTGTAACACTATTCTTTAGATTATGACAGGCGATCATTTCCCTGATTTTAACTTTTTAAAATTTAAAATGATCGCTGTATGAATGGCTCCAGTGACTGAAGTGCCAGATTTGGTTAAAATAAAAAATTGTCCACTGCTGGATATTTGCTATAATTGATAAAATTTTAATACACAATTCAGAGTGAAGGAAAAGAAAATTAGATGATCATAATTGCAAACAATATAGTTTTCCTTCGTGTATTTTTTCAGTTTGAATTGAAAGAAATGAAACGCCGTCAAGACGCAGCCGAGGAAGCGGAGAGGACCCGTCTGGCGGAGATCGCTGAAGCACAAGAAGCCGCCGCCGAGGAAGAAGAACGCAAACGGAGGCAACAGAGAGAGGCGCAAGACGATTCCACAGACTCACCGCAAGATGCTCAGGGTAAACGATCAATACATAGCAATCCTTTAAAATACTTACGCACACTTTTTATTCTAGTCTTTCATTATGATAAATATTGCAGTTTTCGTAAAGATATTCCATCAGAATTTTCGAATGTATTCAACCTCCTTGAATAAAGTTACAGAATTAAATTACGGTAGATTCTTAGATATCACTTAAAAGGGGAAAATTATATTGGAAATGTATCAATTTAGAGCCAAATGGGGTGGTCTCACAGGTGTAAAAATACCCCAAATTATTCTGGATATTTTCATAGTCGAATAATATTTATGTGCTGCTGCAATAAATGAGCATATTTATTCTGATAAAATTAATTTAATTATATTGTAGGAATAAAACTAGTGTTATCTTTTTTCCATACATAAAAGATATAAAGACAAAAATAGTCAAGAAGGATAGGGATAAAAACTAATGTGTTTTTTCATTCAACTCTGTATCAACAATGCACTTAGTTATTGACAATATTTTTTTTACACATTGTCGAATAAAGTTGATGACAAAACAAAGATACTGCTTGCTTTTGACGAACTATTGATGCTGACACTTTAACCAATAACGCAGATTATTACATAATAATGTTTTCTTTCACACATGCAAAGTCTTGTCTTGTATTGTCTGCTAATAATTATAAACACACAAAAATATACCAAAACTTCCAGTGATTGTCTGGTGAAATTAACAGCTTACTGTATTTTTAAATTCATCAAGCTTTCTGTTCCGATTCTGTCTAATGTCTGGGGACAGCGCATAAAAAATTAGGTATTGTCAGCGATGATGATTTTGATGCACTCGGGTTGTGTTTTTTACACTGTTGTGTGTTTCTTTCACGCTGCCTTCATTATCTCAACGCTAAACAAAATGGATATGTCTGCAAAATTTAAAAAAAATGTCAATTGAGGTACGATAGTCATAAGGAGGAGTTCCACTAAGGTGTCGGAGAAAACCCAAGAAAGGCCGCACTCGCAACCAGGTAATGGTTGATACGTCGCTGTTCACGCTTCCTCAGTTTTGTGCGCACAAAATTTTTAATTTGATGCTCATAATTTAGACATTCTTAAATCACCGTAATCGTTATTATTTTTTCAATGGCACAAAATTATTTGTTATGCTTCTCGTTCCATGCTGTTTTGTATTTTTTCTTTTATGGGAATCAGTGTGTTTTTATTGATTACACCATTTTGAAAATATTGCCAACTTCATTCTCTATGGTAAAATAAAAATACAATTAAAAATGACTGTTTTGGCCTTTTATTACACAGAAATGTAAATGTACTAATTTCATTCATTAGTATTCCGCCTTCCGCACTAAGCCAATATGAACATTCATAATATACAGATAATAGATATAGAACAGTCATATATGACTCAAGTTAACCCTTTGAGTAGTGAGTTATTTTGGATTAAATAATAGTTCAATAAAAAAATATGGGAATAAAAATAGATAATAGAAATACATGGTTGTGCATGGTGCAGTCATACTGCTCAGGGGATATGTGTGTCCACACATATTTATTGAACTAAATAGATAGTTGGATAGATTAGATCTTTTCAAAAATGAATACAAATCGATATCGAGAAATAGTCCGAATGCTGATACATAAAAATTCTTTGCAGATACAATGCACCTAGACCTGGTTTTACATCTTCATGATGAATGATCATAGAGATTTTATTATTAAACAATATCAATGTTTCTACGACCTTTAGGAATGAAGTATCCAATACTTTCAAAATGTGAGGTTATCCACAACCAGTAATAACACTGTTCTTTCATTTTTTTTAAATATCAAGACGATTTTGTAAATTATTTACATCAATCCATTTTTTATTTATCAGTAGAAACATATTATCGATTGATCGGTTATTTATTTTAGTGTATCGTTTGTACATAAACTTTAGTTTATTGTTCATCTGCTTAGAATGATAAGTTGACAAGTAAACTGTAAAACAATATTTTTTAACATGTCGTAAGGCTAATTATGTATGAAAATGTTTCCTCGACTTGTAAGCTATTGGTGATGGTATGGTAATCTGGTCTTGGCTCTATATGACACAATATTGAAACTCATGTAAGCACTGCCTGCTCTCTCAGCTCAGGCGGCAACATTGCTATCCCGGCTAAATATGTTTTATGTCTTTAACCTTGTAACATTTTCCTTTTTCAGTGTAATCATAATACAATTATTCTTACAGGTTTGGTTGTATCGGTAATGATATAAGAATTTATGTCATGATTTTTTATTGGAATTGTTTACACACAATATAATGTTTATAATACCCATGTTTGCTCCCAATGTATGGATATGGAGTTTATTCCAAACAAAAGTTCCTAAGAGGACTGCTTGTTACTCAGTTGCTCAGCTTCTAGATAGAAAGGGCATGTCTAGTGGTAAACTAATTGCTCTCGCTATGTCCCGTTTTTAGTTATTAGTTTCTTTTTTTAATTTTCATTTAATAGATGAATGGATTTGAGTACAAAATATGTAACAATAAAAGTTTTTGATTCAATTTCAATAAATGTATTGTTTGTAAACAATTGATCACGTGCTATACTAAATTTCAATTTAAGCTTATTGGTGGATGAATCGAGAATGTTTGCCCTATCACAGGTATGTCGGTTAATTATACATATTCATTTTATATAACAACCACCTTTTGGCTGGCTTTGGCTTCACTGATGACTAACAATTTCAAATAAAAACCCTGTCAGCTGTATTTCACTGTCTTTGGTGTTGGGAATGGTTTTTTATTTTATATATTTTACACATTTACCAACAGTTCAGTCTACTGACGTACACAATAATTTTAATTGTATTCCTTTTATCTACCAAAAATTATATCAAATTGTTTATTAGCCAATTAAAGACAGGTTTTTATTTTGCATGTTTTATTCTAATTTTAGTTTACGTCTTTGTCAGTTACAACCATCAAAAATATATGACAACAATATTCAATATAACATAATAATTTCATGTGACATTTTGCACAGGCAACTCTTGACCACACTTTCCATATCCAAGCGTAATTTAAAACAGAAATGTATTTTACTATTATAAATATATCTCTCCGTCAAGAATTAAAGTTTACTCCATAAAAGTGATGGACATGTCTGTTTCAGTCCATATTAAAATCTTCCCATCGCATTTGTTTTTCACTAGATACTCCAACAGAGGATTCCGTTCACAAGAAAACAAATAGTTTCATATAAAAATTAATTAGCAGTGAAAAATGAAATAAGATATTCAAAAAATGCTTCCATGGCAAGATATTTTTGCACATTGTGCCTTTGTTTATTGGTTCAATAGTGCCTAATAATCGGTACCCATTTAAATTATCCCCAGACTGTAATTAACTGTGGGTAATGAATTAACTGACTGTAAAGGATTCTGTCATATAATACCCAATGTCAATAATAGCTAACAATGTATTTATTTGATGGTTGAAACATACAAGACAAAGTACATGAATGGGATCAGATGATATTATTTCCAATGAAGTATATATTATGACACAATTTTTCTTTCTCAAATTTGAGAAACTTCAGTATATCGAAGTAGTCATTATATTATCATTGGCAGTAGTAGAAATGTGATGCTGTTATTTGTACCTTTATAAAATGCATGCGCAGCGATGGGAGGGCGAATGCAGACTCCACCGCAATCCAAATCCCAATCCCAGGGCATGTCGACTCCTCAAGCCGGAAGCAGCGGAAGTAAACGGCAAAGCGAACAGCCCATCAGATCGACTCCTGGCAGGGGCGCATCCAGTGAGTAAAAACTCTGCCTCTTCATACGTAATCTCACATCATCAAATCATAGTACATGGCAGAAAACTCATTCATATAGTTTAATTGTATTCCTGTCATCACTTGTTAAGTAGTCGAAATTCGCAAATTTGAAATATTATTTATTAGTATTCAAATAGATTTCTATGCATCATTTATCTTCCAAATCAAGTAGTCTTTTGAACTGACTGCATTTGATTATTTTAAAATTTAATAAACGTTCAGGTGAAACTTTTTGGGGGAATATGAATTGGTATAAGAAATATTATTTACTATTTGAGGTTATGGGTCTTTCTAAGTACAGTAGAACCTCGATTATCCGGACTAATTGGGGATGAAGATAGTCCGGATAATCGAAAAAATCATAATTGACAGGAAAAGACAAGTATATTCAGTATAAATCATCTTTAGATTAATACATAGCTTTAATAATAAATTATTTTTTATTGAAAAAAATCAATTATCGATTTCTGCTTTAAAGCTAGCTTTTCTTTTCGATGCTGCCAAATCACGAATACTTTTAAGAGACATACGTTGTCTTGAATAGCACTCTTCTTGACTCTCAAGCCACTTCTTGGCGACATTTAGACACTGAAAAGCTTCAGAATGTGTAGGACCAATATCTCCTCCCTCACAAATCTCTTCTAACGTCTTCTTTTGATCTTGTTCCTCTGAGGTTGATATTTCTTTAATTATTTCGTCATCATTAAAAATTTGTAATCCAGGATCGTTTGCATCGCAATTTAACCACTCGGTTATATCTTCTTCGTCGCATTCAGCACATATTGAAAGTTGTGTTATTGCTTCCGCAATGTCTCCTCTATCATTTCCTACTTCGTTACTGGAACTTACTTATGGTCTTTTCAAAAGTAAACATTTCGGTAATATTAAAAATAAATATGTAAATCGTGACCAATTTTTCAAGAAACAAACGTTGCGTATCGAATTTGGACGATGACTGACCTATATTTTACACAGAACTTATTGTTAGAACAAATGCAACGATCAAAATATTAAGACTGCATTTCATCACGTACGTTAACAGTGGACGTAATTCGCCACGTGCATATCAGCAAATTTGTAATATTTTTGTATATTTTGACCAATCCGGATAATCGAAAATCCGGATAATCGAGGTTCTACTGTATAAAATTACAATGGTGACAATGAAAAAAGATTCATCTTAGCTATAACAAGGGTGAGCTAAATGTAGGTGGGTGAAATGGAAGATTCAATGCAAACATCAGCTCTGTTTTGAAGACGGTCAAATAATAAAAACATTGTAACTTCGCAGCTTTTATTTAAATAAGACATTAATCAAATAAAGTATCAATCAAATTTATTTTAATTATTGGTAATACAGTCAACCCTCTTATCGAAGATGTTAGATATTTAAAATATGAATGTATGTACAAAAATGTGAAACAAGATGTGTAAGTACATACGCAATATATTGATTTTGTTAAATTTCCAAAATACACTAAAAATCGTAGCACCAATTTTGTATGGGTGCCTAGTATCTTATTGGTTGGGTAAGCACTAAAAGAGAGTTGAATGTATTATACAACAGGTATCATTATTCAGCAACCATGTCCACTCCTGATTTGGAGCATATTGATTCATAATAGAATTTATCGAAACGTTTATCTATTAGAACTTCTTGCTGGAGAGTAGGAATAAAAGGATAGGGCAATGTCATGGCCTGCCTTGGAAGAGAAATCAATAAATTGATTGCAAACTTGAATTGATTGTGAATGGGCTATGGGGGTTAATATAAGTAATCCTTTCGAACAAACAGGTCTACTAAGAAAGGTATATTTTAATATTCTTAGCATTTTTGATGCATGATTGATTAATCAATGTGGCTTTTATATCTTACTTTATTTACCTAACTGGCACTTGATAAATGTTTTCAAATAACTAAAGCACATTTATTGTAAGACCTGAAATATACAAATGTTACTGTATACAAGGTGAAATTCTCACTTGAAAGCATCAATAATAAAAAAACAAACATTTTCAAATGCTTTACATGTTTCTTACACCAAAGCAATCATGATTTACAAGATCTCTTTGTTTGGAATCATAGAAGGAATTCCTGAATCAATCAATCAGTATTTGAAGATCTACTCTAGAATAATCAATATATAGTCTTATGAAACTATGATACAAATATTTTAGTTTGAGCTGAATTTGGTAAAAGATATTAACAATACAAATTTATAACAGCAGGGATGATTTTTGAAGGCTTTCCACTGTTACATGCATCAGGAAATTACAATTAGAAGTCCATCACATTGAATATTTTACGTGCTATATGTAACTATTAAATATTTGCATATTACATAAATTTTCATTCAAATTAGTTAAAAACAACATATTATTTTACCTGCTGCTTTAGTTCTTGATGCACATTTTTTCATACACCATTTTAGGATATACACTTTCATCTTGGAAATGATAATTGCCTTACTGCAGGAAATCTTTCGTGTTTGGGTATCTATGAAAATCTCATACATCCCCTGTTCAATTAAATAGTGGGAAGAGAATTATTATTTCATGATTGTTTTGACAAATTTAAAATGGCTTTTCATTATTGTCCGTGTGTCTGTAGTGTATTAATTGTGTGTCCGTTATCATTGTATTCATTGTTCCCTAACCCCCGCACGATCAGCTCTGTCGGAGAGCAGATCTCCTCAGTCGGCCACGCTGCCCGCTTCGTCCGGCTCTTCCAAGGTCAAGAGCCGCTCTCGCAGCAAGTCGCCGTTCAGGAGTTTCCGCTGGAGGATGAAGCGGTAGGACGCTTCCACGTCGTCCATTAACGACGGCGCCCACAGCGATGACGAAGCGTCAGGTAGAACCTTCAGCAGGGGAAGGAGAGGTTTGGGAGGTAAAGGGACAGGCGGACAGGTTCCCAGACGGGGCCGCTCGGTGACGGTCTTCGGTTTTCAGAAAAATGGCACATTTTCATTATCTGCACAAACTGTCAACTAACCCCTGCCCTTTCTAAATATGTAACATCCAATCTCTCCTTAGCTTATAATAAGGGTTATATCTCGGTAACCTGTAAACCATTGAAATTATTGATCCATATAGTAGCGTTCAAGTATTAACTTATTATGAAACGTCCAGTTACTGAAATACGAACTAAAAAAATATTTTTAATTATTTTATACAAACCTATTTTGACTTTTATATTTTAGACCACAGATCTTTAGAAATTAACCTTTTATTCTTAAACCTACCAAGTCGAATTAGCATAATTCATTTAAATATATCCACTATCAATTTGACTACTAATTATTCATTGTATTCATTTAATTCTTCATTATTATGCTAAATTATAAAGTTATAGGTTATGATTATCATTTCTTCCCTGGTATATTATTATTAACACACTTATTATTTACAGGTACTTGAACATTATTACTTGTTTTTGTTTTATGTATGCTTTATTCCCATTAGTGAAACAAAAGGTTTCCTGAACGTTACTACGCTACACCTCTTTCATACGTTTCGGTATTGACTGAATGTTCGAAAGATTTCACAATCCCACCCTTTGTTTGACTGATGGCGATAAAATATTCTGTTCTGTTGCTTTATTTTCCATAGCCTAATAACATTGTCCCTCATTCTTTATTTATTAATATTATTTATTATCTGTACTCAAAAATGACCCGGTTGTAAAGAATCCTTATATTTGATATTTTTTTGATTTTCTACTGTTACTATCTGTTTATTTACCCTTGCACTATTTTATTTGTAATAATTATTAGACTTTGCCCAAATCAAATGAATTTTCTTTAAACATTATTTTAAACTGCATAGGCAATTTTTTAACTATTTTTTGAGACAACTTCATAATCATAATAATGGAAAGCAAAAATTCGTTTTTTTCTGGTTATTATTATTATTATTTTACAAACAAAAGATGACTTATTTTTACGTTTTTTAAATTGTAACTGTAACTTGACAGCTGTAATAAAAAATTGTTTTTCATTTCAAATTGATGAAATGATTTTCACTAATTTTAAAATTTCATTTATTATCAATCTTAAAATAAAATCAATCAACATGAATCTTGCATTGATAGATTGTTAATAAACAAAAAATTCTTTATTCATAGTTGTCAGGGTACAAATCGGTACCTCGGAAGTAAACTACACTGTGATGATTTTTGGCACAGTTCAGATATCAACATTGGTTTCTATACCTTGGGATGTTCTGTAAAGTGGTCTGCTAAACTATATCATAATAGGATCATAACAAATAGTGGAAGAAAACCACTTGTATTTTATCATACATTTCATAAAAAAAAACTATATTCAGCCGGTGCGAAAAATAACCATTTTCGACATAATGTGGTTTACCTCCCACTACTTCTTTATTATCCCAGGTACATAAATGTTTTTGTCGGTATCATTGCAATGAGTTTTTTTTATATATAATAATTGTTTCACTGTTCCCGTTTGTCTTTATAAATTGTGTTTTTGAGCCAAGTCAATCATGCCCAAACCTCACCGTTATCAATGATTTAAATTTATATTATGCTGTTTATCCAATGTTATACTTATTTTTATATGTTTTCTGATTGTGTGCTTATGAATTATAGAAGGGCAGAGTCCTGGCAGTGACGACGACGGAATTGAAGGCATTCTCGTACGGAAACACGAATGGGAATCGACAACCAAGAGAGCATCTAACAGGTTGGTAGCAAATAATATCAATTTGGAATACACCACAATCAGGCATCTCAACGTATTAACCGGTTACACTATGCCTGTTAGTATAACAGATGGATAAAAGTACTGAAAGATGAGTGTATTGAACAGAATCCAAAACTTTATGCATAGCCTGTTATGTTCACCGGCCTTACATTTTCTCTAAGATGCCCTGTATAATATAAGACATGTGTTGTTTTCTTATGAGGAAAACGTATGACCTAATATTTGAAGTGCTATTTGAAACTGATTTCTATGAGAGAGCCATTCAAACAAATGTTGCCAGACCTTTCAGTCTGTGGGTTGACACTTATCAACTCATTTCTCATGTCTAATATATACAACTTAACAGTAAAATAATCGAAAAATTATTACCAACATCTAGTCTTTTACAGGAATATAGTTTTTCAATACCTTTTGTTTTCTTATAGATCGTGGGATAAGGTGTACACAGTAGCAAAGGACAACAAAATGTACTTCTACAAAGACAGCAAGACTTACAAATCAACACCAGACCAGACGATACGCAACGAACCGCCCCTTGATCTGGCCGGATCCACCACCGAAGTTGCTTCAGACTACACTAAGAAGAAATATGTGTTCAGAATCAAGTGAGTATAGTTTACCTATTTTGCATTAAAAATCAAATACATTGTTTTTATACCATTATTTAACTCTGTGTATGATAATAATGAAACAATGTCTTAATTTTATATTTGTTTGTTTTTGCAGACTGTCATCGGGTGGCGAGTTCTTATTCCAAGCGGCGGATGACGCAGGAGTCAGCAGTTGGCTGGCCGGCTTAGGGGGACAGGCTGCTGCCGCAGGGGGCGGTTCAGCCCGAGCGCAAACTCTTCCGCCTCCACAGAAGGACGAGCAGAAGCGACGCTCCTTCTTCACTCTTAAGAAAAAGTAATATACCTCCCGTGTTTTACATTGTTGCATCATCTTTCTTTCCGTATGTATTAGCTGTTGGCAAATTGACCGTTGAACTGTCATAAATTGAGGACTACTTGAGTTACAATGTCCTGTCTGTGGAAACTGTTATTAAATCATTTTATCAGATGGACTTTCTTAATTTTCCACTACTTGCCAGTTGAATTTTGTACTAATCTATATTCTTTTTTCAGCTAAACTGACGAATCCACCTCTCGAGACTAGAGATTTACAGAAGACAATGAAAACATCAAGTAGGATTCAACATGAGAACTGCTATACTGAGTAAAAATTTTACTCGGATGTTCGAGATTCATTTGCAGCAATATCAAAGTATTTGAATTTACGTTGTGTTTCACAGTAAAGTCTCAATCTAAAATAAAAAATAAGTCTCGTGTGTTTGAATGCGTCATAATGATTTCTCACCTATTTCGTATTAAAATTGATCTTTGGCGATTGTAAAATTCGTTCCGGTGAATGTTTGAAATATGATCGAGACAATTGGACCAAATATCGCGCGGTTGGGGGGAGCAATTGTGCCCCGCCGGCCGCGGGCGCATTCACAACAGTATCGCCGATGTTTTGGCGCCGTCTAGTTCTTCAGACGGCGTTTTAAATAATTTGACAAATTTTATCGCATCCCCTCGTATCTAATGCTTAAATACGAGCGGACAGTAAATGTTATTTGTAAATGAAACTCCCGAAACCCCCTTATCCCCCTTTTAACATCTTGACAAAAATTTATCTTAAATCGATTAAAGATATTTCGCAATTAAAATTATTATTATATATATATGTATTACATTTCTAAATTGGAAAGATATATATTATAGAAAAAAAATATTATGTCTATAAATTATTGAACTCATATATGTATTGATATAAACAAAATATTGATGTTTCACGCAAAGCTATAGCATTATTGCATTCAAACTCGAGAGTAAAATAATTTTTAAGAAACGTCTGTCTGGAATTTTATCTTCTCCGCAAACGCACTCTCTCGTTATCGAAAAAAAAATTAAACGATACAAATAATATATTGATATTTAATTTAAAAATATTTTAAAGCTTACAATTGTACTGCCAATATTTGTCACCGTAACTGATTTTTTTGTATTTTTTACTATTATACTTTGTAGTGAGGATTGTGTTGATTTCTTACTCTGATAATAAAGTCGTTCTCTCGGATGTCGGAGGATTCCACCCGACGGATCAGTCGAATTGAATATTATATATGTTATATGTGAAGAAGTTAATTTATATGATATGAATAAAGCAAAGAGTAATATTGTTTTGATATTTAGATCATACTAGGCTGCCGTCGCTTGTGTATGGATGTTTTCAATTTCGCTGCTTCATTATCTTTGACCAAATCAATCAATCTGAGTGTAATTTTAAATTAGATTTGTTTTAATAAGGAAGAAAAATATATAATAAAAATGATATCACAAAAATTGTATTGTTTTTATGTGTTATTTTCTTTTTATCGTCATTCTATCATCTTTAATATTATGTACAATGTTCACGGTAGGTTGTAAGATATGTTTGTTTTGTCACAATTTTGTATCCATCTCCTTACGGAAAGTAAATATTTTTAAAATAGGAACGCATGCGAAATTTATTTAAAAACTGACAAAGCAAATTTGACGCGAAATGCTGATTTCCTCTAAACCCTACTATCTCTGTTAAAATATTTTTTAATTATTATCATTCACCGAAACAGTGTCTGAGTAAATACTAACTCATTTAACCGTTAAAAGAATATTATTTAAAAATCATACCGAATGTGTTGTCATAATGAAAAGTTTGTCTCTAAGCATGTATCCTAAAATAGTAACAATTGGGTTATTTGAAATGATTGTGTGTATGTATTTCAAATGTATATTACTCTGACAAAGAAGTGTGTGTGTAAAATTAATTGTTGCCAGTGATTTTTCTCTTTTATTCCAGACACTGTTTCATTCGAAGAAGTATTTATCACTTCTTAAAAAAACATTCATACTTCGTGCTTTTTTTTTAAATATTCATTTTAAACAATATAAAACCTTGCTTCTATTATTTATAAGGCTCTTTGAGTCATGTAAGTTGGTTGAATTTTAATTAAATACAACAATGGCTTATGATTTTGTTTTATTAATTTCAACCCTGGCAATTTGAAAGGCAAGGAAACATTCCCAATTCAAAATCTTGCCTTTCGATTGTTTTCATATCCCCATTGACTGACACGCACAATAATCATACAATACACAGTTTTAAAGCTTTTAAACTAACTATGCTATATTCTACACATTGAATAATTTAGTTAACAGTGTTAAAAATCTTGAATCAACCTGTCGGCAAATAACTCATCGGCAAATAATAATCAGGTATAATTTCATGATAAAAATCTCAATATTACATTACCATTCTCAGGACTTCTCTTGAAACTGACAATGTATAATAATAATTACTACTGGTTTTGATGGAGTGATTCTGAAGAATTTGTTGATTTCCACCATAAAAATGTGGTTACCTGAAATCTACATGGCAACCTAAAAAAACATTTTTTTCAATACTTCCTGTATCTATCCATAGAGTAGGTATTTTTAGATTCCAGTTGATTATTGAGACATTGTTGTATCTGCTATGTAAAGAAGCAGTTTTATTTCTTTACGGAATATGATGCGTTATTTCATTTAAAATACTAACAAATGGTTTATAATATTTCATTTACCAAAAACGAAATGAACTTACATAATAGAAAATGCAGTCAATTCAAGGATACCAAGGATTGAATGTTAGGCGATATCTTATTGCCTTTAAAATTACGGATGGAGTAAATATACATTAGAGATATAGGAAACACAGAAAAAAGGAAATTTTATTGTGAGGTACAATAATAGCAATTCGTATGAAATCAGAAAGAGAAATAAGTTCTAATACAAACTGACACTTTCATTTTATTTATGTTGCCCCTTTTTTTGCCATTATTTCTTAAAATATTAGGGTTACTGGAAATCATACATATTGTCAAAATTATCTTTGCTTTATTAAAAAATTATAGTATCGCTTTATAAAATGTCAGTGTTGGTTTGTCAGATGCCTGTATGTAATATGCTGTTAGTAAAAAATATTTTTACTAGAGTTAAAATATTTATTGTGAAAATATTATCGTTGCCCCCCCTTAAATTAAAATGTTAGATATTATTTACGGCAGTTTTTCTGATAAATATGGTCAATGGTGGATTATGTGTAATAGATTTTATTGCTTGTTTAATTTTATAGTTTAAAAGTTTGGTTGTAAACATCTTTTGAATTAATGCCCAGAATTGCATATTTTTTTCCATTGAAAACATGTGTGCCAACATGCAATGATTTTGCTAAAAATGTAGGTAAGTTTTTAATGATTTTAACAGTTCAATCTGGCATACAGGTAAAATCTTGATATTCTTACAAATTGTACTGTTATTTTAATACAAAAATACACAGAGCAGCTGATTAATGAATTCAACAATTCAGTTGTATTTTGAATTGTCTTTCAATTATTTTTCTAAACAATAAAATACAACAAAGGCTACGAAGTATTTCAATTTAAATATGTATAGTAGACTGCTAACAAGTCATCTGCAGTGTTATGGGAGACACCCATTTTAACAGGTTTGTAAATCTGTAGTGGGTACAACGCTGAGTACCCCGAAAGAAAAGTAGATAATGTTAATGATTGTTAGATTTCTGTTCATCCTAGAAATAGACTAATCAATATGTACTTCTCAAAGTAAATATCAATTTAATATAAAATAACCCATCAAGCAGCCTCTGAAGGATTTGTATTTTCATTTTTATATTCTAAGTATCTAGTTCTAGATGGGTGTAAGTAAAAATAAAATTATTGATAGGGTTTAAATGAAAGTTACTTCTTGTTATGATTCAGGTGAAGTTTTCTTAATTCATTTCGTTTCCATTTTAATATACCAATGGACTGGACCGTCCGGTTGGTTTCATCAGATTTATCTTATAATTTCAATTTATATTGTGCAGAAAGAGCGATTAGCATTTTGCAAACCCTTGCCAAAAGATAAATGTTATATGTAAGTATCACAGAAACACAAACAGAAGACAATGTAACTAAGTGTGTTATTTTATAATCTTGTATCAAATATTAACTATTTGTTTTTTAATTTTCACATTAAAAGAAAACATCTAATTTAATAATAATTTCTCCACAGGCAATCTTAATACCTGGTGTGAAGAATCGTAAATTTTTAAAGAAAGTATAGAAAAAAGCGCTTGCTCATTGTTTCTCTATATTTTTAGCTTAAGATTTGAGATAGATTTGAAACAATGAGAATTCTAAGCTATATTTGATGTTATTTCTTCAAATTGATTAAATATTTGAAAATCATCAGGATGACGTTGGTTAAGCAACAAGTGAACCAGATTAAGTAGGTTGATATCCCTTTGTCTTTTTATATAATGCTAAAAGCTTAAATCAAATATGTAACTATTGCAAAAAAAAATATTAGCATACCTATCCTAAGAACAATTTATTTTTCAAATGTTCTGTAATGCTTTCTACTTTTTGTGACACTGCAGTGTACTTTTAAGATTAATTACTAGACCAAACTATTCATAATTCTTCAATGGATCTCAATATTTATTTCTTAGTAGAAAAGTTTTTGTAAATCAACTTAACTTTTTACTACAAACATTGAAATCAAACGTCTAACAGCTTTCATATTGAGTGCTGTATGCGATTGTATGCTTCTGATATACTAATAACAATATTGTGTTCATAAATCGCCAGTATTTATGAATTTTACTTCTCTGTGTGTATGTATCACATATTTGATTCTAAAAAGGCAATGTATATTGAATATTAAGAAATCTATGCTTGTGAATATTTTTCAAGTAAGTAAATGGGATAATGTAACCTTGATTTCAAAATAAGAAGAACCTCAACCTTTCTCCAGCCAACAACTCTGTGAAGCACAGTAGGTATTACAATCATATAAATGCCAGTTTGGAAATAATTTCATCAAAGGAATATTCAAATAAATGATGGTTATATCATTAAAAAAGAGTTGCCAACTGATCAGGAGCACTTTTAAAGTCAAATTGGCCCGGAATGGTGGTCACATTTGTATACAAAATTTAATTGAAAAATAAACACCGTCGCTTATCATTTAATAATAATGCCTCATTTTTTTTATGTGTTGTTTGTTCTATGATATGTTCAGAATTTTGGTAATCTGTAGACCATTCATTTCAATCTGAATTGTGGCTTTATTGAAAATGAAGACTTAGTTTAAGGGCTGAAAGAAAATTGCTTATGACTCTTGAAGAGAGGCTTATACTATTTATAAAATTCTATTCTTTATTTGGACTTCCTAAAAGATAAATTTTTGTAGCGTTGCTTTTTAAATTATGAATTTCAAATAATGTTTTACATTTTCAATTCAGGTTAGACTGAGTTGTTTGTTATAAAAAAGATTGCTTTGGAGATTTAATGAGTGCTATTTTCTCTTTATTAACATCTTATGAATCATTATTTTGAGATTATCAAGAACTTGAATGTGTTCATAGATGTTAATTATGACATATTTTAATAAGTAGTCAATTTTTTGTGTGTTTTCTTCAACAATATGTGAAAAATGTTGGTTTATCTCAAACAAAATATTGTATGTAAGTAATAAAGATGTTAGCTGTCAAAAATTCAATGATTTTATGATACTTATTAGATTGTTGAAAGAATTGATAAATATAATAATTATTTGAATAGTTTAGAAAAATATATTTATGGTTTTTAATGGACTAAATGGATTACTGATATAAAGATTAGTTTGGATTCTGAATGATAATTTTTACTTGAAATAAAATGAAATAATTCATAAGGCTTACACAGAATCAACATTATCTGATAATTATGGTAGAAGGAAGTGAAATAAATGTGTAGAGTTTAGACAAACAAATATCCTATATTACCAATAGAATACAATATATTATATTACAGTAGAGTGGAAAAAATAAATTAAAATAATGACAGATATTCATAATTAACACTGTCAGTAAAAAACTGTCATCACTTTGAAATTGTCTTTTACAGGAGAGCCATTTAGAGTTTTTAAGAATTTACTCTAAATACAAAAAAGTCTGCATGCATTATCTTTTGCTAGTCACTATGGCAAAACATGATTTCTTTACAACTGCATTTTAGGTTTTTCTGACAAGCGGCCATATTGTTATTATCAATCTTATTGTTTTTTAAATTTGATTGAAATTGACTTTCTTGAAATTGTAAAATCTAATCATAAAAATTTCAGACTTAAGATATTATTTTACTGACTGACAATTTATATAGCGACAAAGTTTTGGTAGTTTTCCGAAGACGTAATACACATTCTTATAAATGAATTCTGTATATGAAATGTTTTTCTTAGATGCTTGGAGTTGTTAGTATTGGTAAGGTAAGATATTTGACTGTATTTAATCAGTGAAAGAACTATAATAATTGTATTCGAATTGATAGAAACATAATTCGCTGTTAGACTTGAATTGAATGGTATAAATAATTGTTTCTTGCGTTGGCCTCTAATGTATCTTTTGCTTGCAGCTAAAATGCAGATTTTGTGAATTATTTTTTTATCATAAACTAATCTGTGGCATTGTTTTAAATCTTTTTCAGAAATAAGACTCTTTGTATAGGTAATGCGTGTCATACGTTATCCTTTCAGCTAGTATAATACACAATAAAAAATAAAATGCAGCCTTAAGAATAATTATCGACTCTTGTTTTATTTCATCATGTATTTTTTTATTAAAGAAAACATTTGTACGCCCTTATAAGAGTCTCCACAAATCTCTTTTAGACCTTTGTCGAATAATGTACAATGGGCAGTGGCATTCCTAGGGCTGGTGTCACACGGTGCGGAAAATACTATTACACCCCCACACATTTTGCGGTAAAAAAATATATTATCTAGGTGAAGAGTGATATAATATCTTTTTCTCTCATCCCAGTTTTCTTGAAGAAATGGTGATAAGTCTACATGCGAGGGTAGAGCAAAACATTAGGCAATGAAAACTATCAATATAAACAACATTTTTGGAATATTTAAAAACCTCTCCGGTTAATCGACACTTAAAATTTTAGTTGAACAAAGAAGCACAGCTATAATTTCTACATATCAATTAACCAGGAAGATTCTTTAGCTTTTATTTGAAAAAAGTTGACAGTTGTATATGAATTATACATTAATTAAATTTCAGATATAATTAAACATTAGGAATGTGAAAAGTTTTATGAATTTTTGTACTGAAGAATGAATATTTAGTTCATCATTTCAGCGTTGGTGTGGATCCAGTCAACGAAGTTGGTCAACCTGGTGAATACCGCTGGCCATCCCTTCTCGCAACCGAGAGCAATTCCGAAAGAAACAATACCAACCTGAAAAAGTAATAGCAAAACATGAATTTAACATCAATACAAATTAAGTTGGACTGCCCGTTTCTTTTTAGAAGGCTCTATTCTAAAAGTATGGGAAAAAGAATGGACCTTCAGAGAGTGTCAAATACACATTATTTTAGCTTAGTACAAATTTATTATCATAGCACAAATAGTTAGGCAAACCCTAGCAAATGTTTTAAGCCTCAAAATAAACAACCAAATGTGGTAAGTAAGATTAAACATGAGATTTGTAAAGTAAGTTTTTAAGGACCAATATGTTACAAAAAACAAGAAATAAACTTACTTGGGTGGTCTTTCCGCTGAGGACAACAGTCAATGGGCCGCCGGAGTCTCCCTGGATAACAAAAAAAGGATTTAATTATTAGTAATAGTCCTTAAACTGTAAAGAATAAATATTTGAAATAATAATCACATACTAAAGAGTATTTTTCGAAATTCGTTTTCAGTCACTAAAGATCATTATTTCTATGTGTTCAACACATCTGAGAATTCGCATCTCAAATATACCTCCTGGAAGTAAATTACCTTCGACAGCTCCCAGTATATTTTTACACACTGAACGTATGGAGACATGAATTATTCCGTCTCTTGTTATATTGGCTTGATTGATATCATATTATAATTTGAGGTCTAACTTAATTGTAGTTATATAACGATTATTTATCGTTAAAAAATCTTTGGTTATTGTAATGTAGAACGTAATACTAACGTTGCAGCTGCTCTTTCCGTTGGATCCGCTGGTGCAGATGTGAGTTCCCTGGATGACTCCAAGATACCTGACATTGCATTCGATGTTGGTGATGACATTCATGGTCACTTCACGGAGTTCAGGAGACAAAGCGTTGATGGCTGCAAGAAAGTCACCGATTATTCAAACTGTTTATATTTAAAGATTTCTAAAGCAATAAATAATATGATCAATTTTAAGGTGTTAACTGTCACTTCTTAGTAGAGAGGCATTATTTAATAAATAAAACACATTATATAGTACTTTTTTACACATTTATTCTGATAAAGATCAAGAGCGATTTTGCTCATCGGGAGCATTGACAATGAACCGGACCTAATCTATTTCAGAATATATGTGGGAGTAGTAATATAAAATGTGTTTTATCTATTTAAATATTATAATGCTGAAAAGAAATCAATGATATTTCAATATTAAAATGTTTTGTTCGAGTTTGTTATTTAAAAGGAAAATGTACAACTTTTTCTTTTAAATAAAAATCCTTGACAAACACTGTCATCTTTTGCGTGGTTTTTTAATTAGTCAATGTCAAATAAAAATGTTGGAAAAATTATCCATACCATCGCTGGGCTTTCCCCATCCAGAAACGGTAGCGGCATTTCCGGTGAAAAGGTTTCCAAGTGCGCTAAGTGGAGGAAGATCGATGAGTTGGATGTTCTCTGAAAAATGAATTCAAAACCTAATTATCCCGATCCATGCGGCTTAGAACTGTTCACATCTATTCTAGTAGTTTTGGTGGTTTATTTTATGTCAGTTTTGAAAAGATCAAATATTGTGAAAAAGCCTGTATAAGAAAGACATATTTTTTTTAAATGCTCATATCTCAATAATTATTTACAAACGTTGCATAACTTAGTTCACAACCAAAGGGGTGAATTATTACATTGACTTGGTGTCATCCAAAACGAATAATAGAGGATTTAGACTGAAGGTGCTTGATGGCATTTCAATATTAAATTTGAATCGCTAGAATTTTGTACTCTTCCATGAGTTTTGTCGCTCACAACCCGGGTTTCGCCTTTCGGCATCTTCAAGCTTTTCAAGTGAAGAAATGGACTTGAACTGACGCATAGTAAATAGTTTGTATTGCTTATATATGTATACTATTTTATAACTTTATTGTTACACTGATTGCGTTACGAAAAAAATATATTTCTCCTTTTTTAAAATCATCTTTAGAATGTATCATCCATTATTAGTTGAATGGTGTTAATATGTTTTGAGGAAATAACTAAAGTTAGATATGAAAGTTTACCGGTAAGTTCAACAGCAACGGGCAATTTGATGAGAGCAAGATCGTTTTGGAGGGTAGCTGGGTTCCATCCTGGGTGAATGATGGTGTTCTTGGTCTGGATCCTCACGCTGTTCTCTTCATCGTAGATGTTGTGGGCTCCAAGGACGGCGGTGAAGTCGGTGACGGTGTTTCTGCCATCGTAGATGCAATGAGCAGCGGTCAGAACGAACCTCTTGGTGATCAAAGATCCTCCGCAGAAAGCGGTTCCATCGGGAAGAGTCAGCAAAAGTCCAACCTGAAGTGTGCCAAAAGGATGATGTATTTACAGTATTTCATGATCATAATATATCTTATTTTCAAAGATTTTACTTAATATGTGACGATATTAATCTTTTTATCTATTACACCATGTAAAAGATTATATAATAATCAAAAGATAATGGTGTAAAATAATTTTTATTTACAAGATTTTATCTCAAAAGATATAATATATTGATTATAAGAGTAATCAATCAGTGGGATTTAAGATTTGTATAAAACTTAAGCAATAATTAGTTTTATCGAAAAATCCATATTCTATTTATGAAAGGTCTTGTTTGATAAAAATCTTTATCGTTTTTAAAAAAGGTGAAAAAATATTTTTTAAATGGTACGGATTTTAAATAAAACTATGTTATTGCGTAAATATATTCCAATGCTCTAAGTGGAAATTGGAAAATACAATATTTTGAATATTCTCAACCCAGATTGTAAAGCTCTAAACTCCAAAATAACTGCAACTTCAGAGCTTACTACAAGAGATCATAAAAAGTATATAGTAAAATTATTATTGTGAGTTTTCCAAAATAACTTTTTAACGATCGCATCAGATAGAAAAAAAATTAACGTCAAATAAATTGACATCATTTGGACAGTATAAAATGTAAAAAAATGTATTACTATTTTATAGTATATAAATATGTAATAAGTTTAAATTAAAAGAACATCTTTTGTGACCAGTCTCTGTGGTCTATTGGTAAGAGCTCTGAATTAACGCTCAGGCATTTGAATTCAAACTTTTTTTTTTTGATTCTTTATTGATACTAAATACTAGACAGCGTAATTTATTTTGTAATCTTATTATAAATAAAAAAAACCTCATATAAGACCGCAATAATTAATGTTTATATTGAAAGCAAGACTTTCAGCATTAAAAAAATTACAACTTCTTATGGAATATCAATATGGTATGAGTTTTTTTCATTTTAATAGACTCATATATATAATTTGAATATAATTTAGGAGGGGTATTTACCTGGTAGGGTCTGGAGTGTGGTGTAACCTCGGTTCCTCCGACGATTCTGCTGTTCTCAACAGCCTTCAGGAGGTTGTTGAACCTCTCGGCTCCAGACGGCCTCATGAACCTATCGATGGCTGGCATCTCGGCGGACACAGCCGCTGCGCACAACAAGAGAACCACTGCGATCTTCATCTTCACGTATCTGGCTTCACAAACACGAATGAATGAGGAACCGCTGATCGGATTCCTATTTATAAAGGAAATTTATCAATTTGGAATTACCAGTTTTGTAGATATAGATTTTTAATCTTTGGTATCAGAAATCAATGTGGTTGCCAACCATTTACAATCGAGGTTTATAATTCAGCAGATGAATGATATTTGTCAATTTTATGAGCTCCTGGTCTAAGATTAAATTCTGTTTTTTTATTAAAGAGATGTACAATGATGACAGAAGGCACCTGTCATTCTTCAGCCTCAAGGTCATGAAGAAAATATTTTTGCACTGACAAGTCATAATGCAATCTTTGCCCTGTCATGTCATAATGAAACGTTTGCACTGTCAAGCCATAATGAAACATGAATCAGTAATATAGTCACTGTAATTATATAATATAGAAAAAATATTTCTAAAGAAGCAGATAACTAATACAAGCTTGAAACAGTTGACTGCTTTGTCTTCCATGGCTATCTTGTGAGTGTGCCAAATTCAGTCGATTAGTAAACCGACAAAGTAAAATAAAGCAGCAAACAAATACCGTTTTCCACTCTTAACAGTTCTTAAAGTTGTTTCTATTTTCTTATTTCTGATAAATAAAAGCAAACTTTTAGATATTTTCATGGCAATGCGTATGGTAAATATGATATAAGCTTATAAAAATGAAATTTTACCGCGCGACAAAGTTGAAGTTCCATTTTGTATAACCCCATAAACGCAAAAAGCGCGCGTTTGGGGCCTCCAAGTCTTGGGGAATCAAAAATAACTTGTGTATAGCCCACATAATATGTTTAAAAAACGGAAAATTATATGGTGCAGATACTTTTAAGATGTCACTAGATATGTAAGTGTCTGTTGTGCTAGGTATACATTTTGAATTTTTTCTTGTGAACTGCGGGGAATACCGTACATTTCCCAAGCCAAAATCTCTTTCACATAAAGATAAAAAAATTACAATTTGATGAATCGACTAAAAATGAGATCTACATTAATTACAAAAAGTCTCATTTCGAATAAATTTTGCGTCGATTTTTTTTACATTGAACATGAATAATTGTCAAATTTGAATTTTTTGAATTTTGTACTTTTCCATGAGTTTTGTCGCTAACGACCCGGGTTTCGCCTTTCGGCATCTTCAGGCATTCCAAGTGCACGGATGTACTTGGACTGACGCGTAGTAAACAGTTTGTATCGTTTATATACAAAAATAACAACACGAAAATTCAACACTAATTTACTGTACAGTTTAGTCAATCTTGCCGTACTAGCAATGTTGATATAATTGTATTATGGTTGATCATTCATGCAATAAAAAGATTTATTTATGACACGGTAAGTAAAATTGATTACATATTTACATGAGTTTAACAATATGTGCTGATATTATTAATACATTCCGAATGATATAATGAAGATTATCAAAATCAGATTTGAAGAAAAACATTGGTATTAATATTTATTGCTTTATCTTGTCGACAGTCATGATTAATTAATTAATTTTGATTTCGAAATCCGATATCATCTTATTTTGCATGTTAGCAAAACGGATGTCATAATGTATTTTAGCAGTAATTGTTCAAATTACCAAATTAATTCAACAATACATAGTTAGAGAATGGTTAATTAAGTTCTAGTACCTATTTATCTGCCATACATAACATTGTACACCCAATCCTCTTTTTACGCGATTTTGTTTGCGCAATTTCGATTTGACGCGATTTTCTTTGATGGCAGCGTTACTTTTTTTACGCGACTTACACGTTGTTACGCAATTTTTTTTCAATTAAAATATTCAACTATTGGCCGGTAAAACAAATTAAATTCAATATTATTAGAGATTCTTTTCAACAATTCTAATTTCCTAGTCTTATATATAAAACCGAAACGGCGTATGTATGTATGTGGGTCTGTAATTCCCTTTTGCATTGTTGTTTCAAGTTCAAACAAACGAATTGATTTCGCTCGCGAAAGTTTCGACGGTAAATTTGTTTCGTTATCAATGTGTGTGTAGAGACTCCAATTACTCGAGTATCGAGTAGTACATTTTACAAAATACTCGAGTGCTCGAGTAGTTTCTAAGAACCAAAATATCTTATATATAAAACCGAAACGGCGTATGTATGTCTGTGGGTCTGTAATTCCCTTTTGCATTGTTGGTCATTAAGTTGCCAGTTGTTTCAACTTGGCCCGTCTGAATTTACGCACCGAGGTGAACATAACCCCAAACTGGTCCGAGCGAAGCCGGGTTCGAATACTAGTACATATATAAAATTTGAAAATTTCACTTTGTAAAATGTACTTCTAAATATTTTTTTCCCAAACGATAAAATTTTCTTGGATAGGTTTGTAAAAGTATCACTTTATTTTAGATACGATGTTATTTTAGTGGAAAAATTATCTTAGGTAAGTAAATTTCTTTAAATGAGCAATCAACAATACAAAATAATCTTATATTGCGCGCTAACGTCGTAGTGCCCTTTATACAGCCATTATACCACAGTAAAATTATACAACCCGCCCTAACACCATTCTTTGAACGTTTGTACAATGTATTTCTTGATATAAGAACTAATTTAATTTATATTTTAATGCAGAAGATCTCGGTTACTCTGACGCAAGTCAGCCTCAGAGAGAGTTTAAAGCCCACGCCAGGTTATGACTATTTAGATCTTTTATGACAATAAAAAAAAAAATCACGTTCAGAAAAATGTTAAATAGCCGTAGGGCATGTCAGCAATCTAGTCAAAATTTTGATACTTTACTGTTTGTTGAAAATCGGCTTGGATTTGAACCAAAAAAATAGCGTCAAAAAAAATAGAACACTTTATTTTAGCGCTGAATTTTCAAATTCGTAGAAAGAAAACATTCAAAAGCAGAAACTAATACTAGTAAAAAATTCATACTAAAAGCTTTGACTAAATGCCAAACCTATATAAAGCACTGTTCTCACAATGTTTTATTATATAAATACATCACTTGTAAGGTGTTCACTGTCAATACTTGTGGAATGGCATTATAATAAAAATAATAACACAGAACAGGACCGGTTTGGCTCATGGCGAGTATTATCAACTGATAAGAAATACAACGAAACAGTGATATTATACAGAAGTTAAGCAAGAATTACAAGGTATGACAAACAATTGGTAATTACAACTAAGCAAATAAATTGAAACAAAACACAAGCAGCAAGACTATAATTAAAATGTTGAAGACCTCTTAGCAATGCAAGCTATAACATCAAAAATCAATTAATTATGAATAATCATTAACAAAGTAAAAACCAAAATAAGTGCATTAAATAAATCTTAATATCTTTGTTAATGATCATTCAACTAAATTGAATTTTGATGTATTAGCTTGCATCATAATTCTTGCTTATCTTTTGCACAAATATTACTGTTTCATTGTATTTATTATCAGTTGATAATACTCGCCATGAGTGAAACCGGTCCTGATCTAATATATTTTATGTGGAGTAAGTACTAAGAATGTGTTATTATTTTTTATATAAATATGTCATGATATTAGAAACATGTACCATTTCCACCATAAATATTTAATGAAAAAATTTAACAATTATTTAGGCATCATTAGAATAATTATACAATTAAATGAATCCCATCTATCTGACCCTTAAAACGGGGCATATGTAGAGCGATTATATAACCACGAGTCCTTTCCTAGCAACATTCTTATATCTAACTCTCCGAAAAAGATAGTTTTATTAACAAGTAGTGACAGTCGAAAAACAATGTTGAGGTAAGTTCCATTAAGTGTCCATATTGGTCTACATTGGGAGCGGGCATTTTTTGAAAAAAGCTAAAATTATCTTAGCAAGCGATAGTTAGAAATTAGTAAACTTTATCTTATATATAAAACCGAAACGGCGTATGTATGTCTGTGGGTCTGTAATTCCCTTTTGCATTGTTGGTCATTGAGTTGCCATAAAAACGAATATGAAAGAAAATATGTTTGAATTTTTATCGGCGAAGACATTTAGTCAAAATGTAATAAATTAGTCTTCTACTGAACTTTTCCCGGCTTTTATTATTAATAGTAATGTTTATTATTTACGTGAAGGTATTATTTGACATTTCTTTGACAGCAAATTAGATTTTTTCCATGAATTTGGACATTTTAATGGGCGAGAATGGGGCTGTCAACAAATTAAATAAAGTTTGTGATTTTATTTTAACTCTATTTTGGATGTTAGATTTTGGATGTTAGATTATGTGATACAATGATATGAACATTACATAATTATTGGTCGTTTAGTCCGAGCGACGCCGGGTAGCAATACTAGTTATCGATAAAACAACGACCGATGTGTGTAGCTCATTTCTGAATGGCACCCGTCGGATTCGTCAAAAAAAACGAATGCAGCTTACGAACACCACGATAGCATATTCTGTAATTCGTTGTTATTATTTTTCAAGTTGATCACTTAAACTAAGTGGTTGTGTCTGTCACATTTCTTTTCCTTTTACTCTAAGCAGTGCAGTGCATGGTTGAAAATCATCACCGTGCAGTTATGTATCGGGTCAAGGAAGTGAGGAGTAAATTCGTTTCAGTTCTTAGTAGCACAGCGTTAGGGAAGTCGACCGCAAAAACTGGCTGCATACGTATAACGGGAGGTAGTGGGTCAAACAACTTTCATATCCAAATATATAATGTGTCTTCGTATGACAGTGACTATTTTAACACATATAATTACCATTACAGAGCGAAGCCGAGTGGAGCTACTAATTGTATCTAAATAAATATATTGTTATGTAGATGTGGACATATGAGTGTACTAATTTTGATTAGTACAAGATTTGTACTAATGTTATGGGGGTTTCTAAACTACACGATTGAAATAAAATATAATTTTTGAATTGTAGGTAATAGAATAATTTCAAATTGTAAATTTTTTCCAAAGTAGAATCGTGTGACACAATCTTACGTGGGAACCGATAGTGGGAAGAGCGATGATCGGGCGAATCGCGAGGACGGCTGATCGAGAGGGGGAGGGGTTAACAGTGACATACGAAAACCGCTAAGTGCATTTCCAACACCAAACCTTCTACCTACAAACGGTGTCTGGGGCAGGGATCGTCCTTTACTAACACAAAAATCCAATTTAACTGAATATTACCACATAGGCCATCGGTATCTAATATATAAAAATCAATATTTGTTTGTTTGTTTCTTCGCACCCTATGCGCTGCCATACCGTTCAACCGATCGTAATGAAACTTTGACAAAAATTTTGCTTGCACTTGCGTGGAGGATTTTGGCATAGTAAAATTAGCTTACAGTAGGTCTTTTTATATGAAAATCAATCTTTTTTCATATTTTATGCACCTTCATACTGTTCATTCTGACGTATTGTTGCACTTGCAAAAAGGTTATAGGCATAGTACAATTAGCTTTCAGTAGGTGGCACGTGCGTCGTACCATAGACCATCGGCAAAAGACAAACAGCAATCGTCAAACGGCAAATATCATCGATACCGATCAATGTTAGTGAAATTAAATCGAAATTATTTATCTATAATATTGTGCATCCGAAAGCACTTCAATAAACACAAACAATTTCTTTCTTTGATTGGCATTGCAACGCCAATAAATCTCAAAGGTAAGGATGTATCGAGATGAAAGTAGCCATCATCGTCGCGAGCAGTTTCAACTGGAGTCAAAATCATCAGTTGAAAATGCTCGCGATAAGCGAAACCGGTCCTGATCGATAATTTATCGTGGAATAAATACAAACAATGGCTTTTTCTCAATTGTTTATTATCATGCTTTTCCACCAAGTATTGACAGTGAACACTTTAAAAGCGAATAGTATATTTGTTTCTCAATTAAATTTAAAAGTACGCCGCAAATATTTCATTAAAATTATGGTTTTTTTTTCATTGTAAACAGTAAATTAGTCATTTCATTTCATGTGGTTTTTACAACATTTCTGCGAATGAGCAATATGGTTTTACTCACCTGTATTTCCCAAAGTATGCATACTGCATCCCGCCGCGCCGTACCTAATGGCGACCACAGTAAAACAAATTGACGTTTGCACCCATGTTGTGGAGAGGCACGAAATAGGATGTCCATATTTTTTTTTTGTATTTCAGAAACACACAAATGAATGAAGTATTAAATTATTAAAAAAAAATCATGTCAAGTATATAATTCAGATTTAGGAACAATGAAAATTTAAAGAAAATCATACACACAGTCTTCTCTATGATAGTAAATTAATCATGATTGATAAGAGTTTGTTAATTTGGACGAAACACGTTTCGGAAAGATTTAAAATGACGATGTTTTTAGCAGTGTCGGATTTTCCTAACGGAAAGTAATTTTAAATGATTTTTGATTAATTGATTGTACTAACATTTTTAGCCCATTTGAAAACGTAATTAGAGAGTAATTATTTTTAAACTTTCGAAGTTAATATCAATATATTGTTTTTTAATGACGTAGCTTGTTTTGTATGTATTGTTTAACTAATAGTGACACGTTTTTTGCCTCTTTCAAAAGCATCATAAGACCTAGTTATATTCAATTTCACATGAAAATATTATTTCCATATTATGTAAAGCTATTTGTTTAGATTTAAAATAAGTACATTCAGTATGTTACCAATCATCGATGCTATTGCGCTTCTTAACTACTCGGTTGATTGATTTCTTAATAGTAAAAATCCTTTGTTAACAAAATATTGTTTTATATCGAAAGGTTTAAATACTACAACAATTTCTCGTTAAACGTCTCGGTATATCTTCTTCATTAGAAGTCCCGAATGTTCCATTTGGTAGATAGAATTTCTGAAAAACTAGTTAATTGCACCACTAAGCTACATATAAGTGAGATTAAAAAGTTTCCGATCTAAAGGTATTAAAAATCAACCTTATAAAAACTTGACGCATGAAACAGTTCATTCTGACTGGTAAATTTACCAAAAGCAATTGACTTTTAACATTCAAAAAGCATGCTATACAAGCCAAAATAATTCCAAAAGCAGCCAACCGCTTTTTCTAATGGGTAACAAAATTTTGCATCTATCACTGAACTGAAACAATAAAAGAAAACGGAACCCATATGAAAATTGTATCTCATTTGATATCGAGACAACGAGTGCTCTGAAAATAGGCACAGTAACAGTGGCGTTGAAATACTATACGTATACGAATTTTTGATACTAGAATTGTATAATATAAATTTATTATTTAAACTGAACGATAATATTATTCTATAAATCTTTTGCAGAAGATTTTTAACGTTTAAGAGTCAATCACTTCAGTCAATACTTACGCATAGATACTAACAGCCTTGGAAAAGATTCTGTAAACTGAAAGAAATTTTGGGAAATCGAGTAACCAAGTCTTCTCCGCTAGTTATTCTTCGACGACATTGCATCTCCTATATTATTTCGCTTTCTTAACCCCTGTTCTATGGAAATTATTTAAAACAGCCTGCTCACTGTTAAACATGTCTCAAAAATAGACCTTTTAAACAAACGCAACTTTCATAACTTTATGAAAGTGGAGAGTTTTAAATGATATAGTTCTTATTTGGGTGTAATGACGTTATTCTTTTATCGTATTTCTTTTTTTTTTAATCCATACCTGCTTCCAATTTGGAACATTTGGAATACTATTGGAGGTATCTATACATACTTATTCTACGAGAATTACTTGTTACTCAGGCTCTTAACCTCTCTTCAGTTCGACGAGAGTAGGGATAGAAAGGATAACGCTAGGACTGGACTAGTGGTTATATTATCGCTCTCGCTACGCGCCGCTAGGAATGAATTTTTAATATGTAATAAAATTATCGTTTTACGTTATATAAATATTATCGTATTCCCATCTACCATAGTTGAAGAGTCTTGTGTCTAGTATATACTTAATATGTTACAAAACAAACGCTTGAAACAATTTATATAATCTTTTAATGGAGTAAATTCGACTAATGGCATCGGCCGCAAAATTCTAAGTAATGGTTATTTTAGTCTTCCAAGTAGAAAACGGTTGCCATTTATTATTAGATAGTTTAAAGTTAAACACAGTAAAAGTAATTATAAGATTGCCGCATTGAAATTAAATATAAATACACCGTATCGACTTTTACGCGAATATTTCGATTATATAGTTGAGGGCGCCACTGTATAAGGTAGATAGATAGATAAAGGAGGCTGGTTGGAAATTGCCCGCCTACAAGTTTAAGTGTAAGGTGGTTTAATAATTCACGTGTCTAGCCGTGGTTCGAGTACCACGTGAAAAACATTCAGATGAAGGTACTGCACTTACTCTGGACACCAGAAGAGGATTAGGGGATACACTGGGGTTAAGTGAAGTGAATCCTCAAGATACCTGATCTCCCCCGACCACCATAGCCCATCTTTATATTGATAATATTATACAAGTAATTGTATATCACAGCTTGAAATTTTGGGCAAACTAAATATGTCGTCGATAATTATCAGCCATTGCTTCTCTAGAATAGTTTTGTTTTGTTTAATATTACAAGGAAATGATGAAGTTGAATTCTTGAATATTTCCTAAGCTAAATAAATTATTAAATTTATAATACAGTCACGATAAGAGGCACTATAATAACATTTTAGTATTTTTTATCGCCGTTTAAATCCTCAATACAACTCTGCTGATCAGAAACGGACTTCAGGGATATGAAAGACCCCAGGTGACTGTATAGCTTTAAATTTACCATTACGTGTAAAATACAGAATGTACACAACTTTTTTATTACTGATTTTTTAACCTTCGTAGGTTAAAGACCATAAATTTTACCGAGGCGAAGTTTTCAGACTTTTTATGATCAAAATGTCATGGGTATATTTACATTTGTATTTCGCTTGCTGTCTCACAGCAGACCATACATTGCCCAACTTAGTTTTTTTGCTATCGTTGTGAAAGGGTTTTTGTGAACTTGGTGTTCGGCTAGTTAAAAATATCATCCCCGTTCTGACAGAAACGTATAATGAAGCTAAACTTAGAAATCTCTTTAAAAAATTTCCAGCAGTCAATATGCTTGATGAAATCTTAATATCAAATGTTGTAGGTTTTTCTATGAGCTGACTTTCACATTTCGGTAACCTTAGGTATTCAAGTGCATGGATGGACCGACGTTAAGTAAATGGTTCGTATCGTGTATAAAATGTTAAAATAATAATGGTTAAAAGTTAATGATGGTGTTTTGGATTAATTTTACTAATTTGTTTTATATTAACGATGTTCAATCAATTGGGAAAGTAGTCGCATAAACATGTTTATGAAGGTGTTCCAAAATCTAGATCCAAAGCCAGCAGTTCCCAGTGTGAATGGGTGAAACAATATAACATACACGGCTGTACGAGATGGTATCTCGTGATCTCGCATACATTTTTTTTACGCAATTTTTATTTGATTTGTTGATTGGCATCATTCTTTTTTTATGCGATTTCCACATTTAATCATTTTTTTACAAACTTGTTATCACAGGTAATCCTAATAACAAGAAGTGCTTAAAATGTCAAGACGTTGCTAGCAAACGAAACGATCTAACTAAAGTTCAAAGATGGAAAATGCAAGGATCAAAAATCTATAACGGATTTTATTGCGAAGAAAAATTGTTTACCAGCGGAGCAACAAACAAATCTTATTTAATAATAATATACTGAGATGAAAAATCTAAGAAAAACAGCATTTCTTCCAACGTGTTAGATCACGGGTCGTCAACTTAGTCCGTACCACCCACTAGTGGGTGGTGGGCGTTTGGCGATTTTTGCTTTTACCCCAAATTTTTTCACCCATATACTGAATTGAAATATAGCCATGTTGGTGGGCGGTAAGGAAATTTGACCATGCAAAATAAGCAAAAGTGGGCAGTAGGCATAAAAAGGTTGACGACCCCTGTGTTAGATAGATGTTCACAGTAAACTCCACTATGAAGAAACTGTTTTTCCACTATGTAGAAGTGAGGTATATTTTATGGGACCAATGTATCGTGTAAAAAAATATTGTGTGTATGTGTATATAAAAAAATAAATACACTTATTTTTCATCCATTATTATACTATATGTTTGTTGAATAATAACGTCTACGTGGGTGTCTAATATATAATACAATATATATTAAGTTTCGATAATTTCTCGGTAATACTGTGTTGAATTAGATTTCATTTGATAACCGACACGCGTCTGGGATAAAGCCAGACGTGAAATGAAGTAGTGAATAAAATATTAATTCTACTTTTTGAATTACTCCTTAAGAAGGAGGGAGGATTTTAAAGTGTGCGAATCCCCAAAGTCCTTCTGAGTTATAAGAGACGTTTATAAAAAATGCATTTTTTATGAGCGCCAGGCTTTCTTGTAAAACAACAAAATTTAAGTTACATGAAACCAAGTTTACTGAAGTCTTGTCAAGGTTGATCAAATACCAGTCTAAGAATATAACAGTTTGATTGAAAAAAACAGTCATTCTTTTCCTGATTCAACGATGATAAAATTCAAAGTAGAACTTGGGTGCCTCCATCATTATAGTTGTTGACCTGTCAATGTTAATCTATGACTCCTATTTTTTCCTACCTTTAAATTCCTACTGAAACTATTATATATGTGGGATTTTCTTGGCTATGTTTATGTGGGTACATGGTATTAATTTCCTTTTCCCGTATGAAAGCTAGCTAGGTTATTGAATGTCTAAAAGATTCTGTCAGCCGAAAGCTTTTTTTGGGAAATCACTTAGGAAAACCCCCTAATAAGAATGATTGTCTTTGAATCATTAACATAAGGTTTAATTCTTACCAAGAATTGCTCGTAATGTTGGCGTAAATATGACGAGTTTTTATAATAAATGTGCCCAGTCAATAACTGAATAGATGAGCCTGGCTCCTGATTTGAAGCATTTAGAATTTAGATGGGATCTGGCAAGGCTGGTGGCCTCTTCCACGTTTGCCCCAGCTTTTCACTCCTTTAGCTCCAGAATAGCTATGTTGATTTAATCCAACCATCAAAACTGAAGGCTTCTGAGCGATGGCAAGTGACAATGAATTGCTGTGAAGGAAAAAGGTATTAGAACAATTAACAATACTTGCGATGTGAAACTGGTCCTGATATAAAGCTGTCCAAACAGTTTATTATATAATAAAAATAATAACACATTTTTAGTACTTTTTCCACATGGGATTTATTTCATCAGGACCGGTTTCGCTCATGGCGAGCATTATCAACTGATAAGGAATACAATAAAACAGTGGTATTTATGCAAAAGTTAAGTATGAAAACAAGGTATGACAAAAATTGGTAAAACAACCAAGCAAATAAATTAAAGCAAATTACAAGAAAAATAGACTAAAAATAAAATGTTCGAAGACCTCTTAGCAATGCAAACTAATACATCAAAAATCAATTAAGTATGAATTAACATTAACAAAGTAAAAGCCCAAAATTAAGTGCATTTAATAAAAATAAATAAATCTACATGTTTGACTATCAACCATAATTAGATGGAATTGGAATAATTCATACTTAAATGATTTTTGATGTATTAGTTTGCATTGCTAAGAGGTCTTCAACATTTTATTTTTAGTCTATTTTTCTTGTAATTTGCTTAGTTGTTTTACCAATTGTTTGTCATACCTTGTTTTCATACTTAACTTTTGAATAAATACCACTGTTTTATTGTATTCCTTATCAGTTGATAATGCTCGCCATGAGCGAAACCGGTCCTGATGAAATAAATCTCATGTGGAAAAAGTACTAAAAATGTGTTATTATTTTTATTATAATGCCTTTCCACCAAGTATTGACAGTGAACACCTTAAAAGTGAGTTTATTATATCTTTACAAAAACATCTTGAATATGTATTAAGATCTAACGGCATAAATAAATAGACAAACAGTGTGAAAGGAAGATTATCCGCATAAAAAAAACATTTGCAATAATTTAAGCCATATCGAAATATCAACATTTAAACTAAAGTAAATTATTTTCAATATACATTATTTATGTATCGCATACCAGGTCGTCAAAAACTGTGGATGTTCGTGTATATATGTACTATTGAATTTGAAAATAAAACAAACATTTTTCCAGTATCGTATTCACACACGCATGTGAAAAGCGTGAATACATCGTATAGTTCGTGGGAACTTCAAACTATCAGAAACTACAACTAAATAATCGATACTTGATGAAATTAGATAAAAGAGTCTTAATTATGCCTATATAATGTTGCTTACGGCAAAACATATTAATTTCTGAAATTATTATTAACTTAGTTACCTTCTCAATAATTATAACGTGTTTAAATATACACTTTTAATAATAAATTATTACAAGTGTAAATTAATCTAATCATTGTGTTACTCATATTGGTATGTTTTGCATTCAATGTTGGAGGACACCTGTTACTTTAATACCTTCAAATTCGTACAGTATATCATATTTTAAGTGTTTAATTCCCGAAACTTACCTTTAAGATATTTAATTACCGTTTCAAAAATAGAATACTTACTTTCCATTCATTACTAATTTTTAATCGCTTAAGAAATTTCATTACTGATATTATAGAACAATACCTGAACAAAATACTTAGAAGCAATAAAAAAACGGAATATTAATCATAAATGTTATTCGCTTGAATTTGGATTTTCTCATTTGTCTTTAATGGCAATTGTGGCTCTTTAGATCCAAATTTATCCTCACCCTCCCCTTCTTTTTGAAGATAATCAACGAAGCGGGGGGCAACAATTTTGCTTTACAACTCGTAATCCTGCAGCCCTCGAGAAGGGGGCGCGCGTTATTATCTCCAGTGGCTGGCCACGAAAATAGACCACAGAAACACCATATATTACAAATACATTCCTTTTTCACTATTTTTTTTGTAATGCCTTTCCAACGAGGTTTGGTAGCAGAATGACAACACGATGTTTCAGAAATCGTTGAAATAGCGGAATCTAGATAAAAACATTTCTTTAACCGCTTCAGTACCGAGCAAAATGGTCGCATTGATCACAACTACCGCCCGACTTTCTAAAAATCCCCTTTTCAATAGATAGACTGATGACAGAAGAACCATTTTTTCTAGAGACCGTGTACATATGTCACTAGCTATGAAAAGAAAAATATCATAAGAATTCTTACAGGAAGATTTTTTTTTATATATTTTGCAATATTTGCGACTTTATTCGCGTCGTCCGTACGCGGTGGGCACCAGTGGCCTTTCGGTACAAACAATGTCCGCCATGACTGAACAGGATAGTCCAACAAATGAGCGGCATAATTTCATTCATCAAACAACTTCTATAAAACGCTCATTATGATATGGATGAAAAAAAATAACTTAGAAACATGTTTTTTCTTAAATTCATGCTTTTATATTTTGTGAATCTTTAAGATATTTTAAGCAATAATTACTGACCGCCAACCTAGCACGAGAGCGCGTGCGTTTTAAAACTACTGCGCGGCTTAGCTTGCATTGGTAACAGATTACGATGTCTCGTATCTACGTAAGGATTTTCAAAATACCTCAATACCACTGAGGATAAAAAAGTGTGAGAAAATAGATCGAGTATATTATATATTATTTAAATTTATTTATGAATATTCGGTTATTTTAATTTAAAATTCATCAGCACGCAGCTGTGGTATTCTGTAAGTACTAAGCTGCCAAATTATAAATAATAAACAGCAGCCATTATTTTTCATTCGTTGTAAAAAAGTTTTCCCGCCGTTTTTACAACAGATCGCGGCGGCACCTAATGGCGCCCAAAAGTTTAGCCAAAACTTCATTAAAATGCTTGTTTCTGCGCTCTAAAAGCACGATTGCGAGCCACATTAGGCGAAAAAATAAAAAAATAATAATATTCCCCGCGGAGGGCGGGCGCGAAACAGGGCCTTATGACATCGAACAAACGGAGTGTTATGATTCAGGATAAACTTTAAAGATCTGTTTATATCAACGCGAAATGGTTTTTAAATTTTGTTTCAACACTCCGTTACCTTACTTTGAAAAGGTTCTTATTGACATTTTTGCCTAAAATGACCTTTTGGTCGGAAAAGATTGTATTTACCACATTCTATCATATATCAATGGTAATTTTCAAAACTGGTCAATTCCAAAACTATTTTTACTATCTGCCAATTTTAGATTCAACTTTTGAAACCTTTTTTATTCACATGGAAAAGTTTGCACATTATCTGTAATTTTTTAATTTAAAATATATTTTAAAAATATTGCTAGTAAACACAAACTTACGAGGAAAAAGTAATGAAAATATCTCAATTCCTCAGTTTCTCGACAAACGGATTTTACCAAATTTGAAAACTACCTCCTGATATATGAATTTCAAAATTATCTATGTTAAATAACGGAGTTAACAGAATTCCAGAGTTGCACTGCATCTGCACACTTTTTTTACTAAATTTATTTGACAAAGTTCTAAGATTGTCATCATTAGATCTTTAGATCATTATTTCTCAGCTTTGTAAAAAAATATGCTTAAAATAATTAATTTGAAACAATTTTACTTGCTCATTGTTAAAAGTGAATTTTAATCAATCGAAACTTCAAACGCTCATATCTCAAAGCAGTGTCAAGAGCAGTTAGAACCTTTTCAAAGTAAGGTGTCGATTTGCTAAGTCGCGCAGTGGCGATAGGCAGTTGAACTATTGCAATACATAAAGTAATGCCCATAGTGATACCATAATATATATTAATAACTGCTGCTATTTTCTAGTACATATCTTAAATTCATTAAAACAACGGTCAACAAATATGTTACAATATGGTAAGATAAAGGATTTTAGAATTGCTTTGTACAAGTTAAAAAGTATGCCCTGAGTGTTATCATAATTAACCTACATCACCTCATACCAGTAATGTTACATTAAGACAATAAATCAGTGGTGCACAACCTGCGGCCCAATAAGACAAATATGACGTCACTTCTATTTCTATAGAACTTTTCACGAGCGATGTACGGACAAGTATTGTTCTATTGAATATATATAAATTATGTGTTTGACAAATGATATTTTTTTTCCTTTGATAAATGAGCGATACCGATCCTGATCTTAATAAATTAATTGTGGAATGTTGTAGTTTTTAAAAAACATGATTCCTTTCCACCAAGTACGGTGAACGCCTTGGAAGTAATTTTCCCAAAATAACCAAATTTTACCCAAAAATCCACATACATATATATTGATCACTTTTAAGGTGTTCACTGTCAATACTTGGTGGAAAGGCATTATATTAAAAATAATAATACATTTTTAGTACTTTTTCCACATAAAATTTATTTGACCAGGACGGTTTTTTTTTTTTTTGGATATCTGCTTGACGGAGCATCAAGTTCTAAGGCGTGTCAGCGCCAAAGTTCTTCCAGTCTCCTCGTCTCTAAATGTTTTAACTCTTGAATTTTATTTGTTGACATACCCTTCCTATCGCTTCCGACAAAGGGCGCGATCGCTAAGTTGAGAATCAGTTTTATTGTACTTTTTCTATCTAAAATTTCATCGAGAAGAATGGTAGTTGTTCTACTAATTGTTTGTCATACCTTACTTAACTTTTGTATAAATATCACTGTTTTAGTGTATTTATTATCAGTTGACAATGCTCGCCATGAGCGAAACCGGTCCTGATCAAATATATTTTATGTGGAAAAAGTAGTAAAAATGTATTATTATTTTTAACATATATATTGCTTTACTATCCTGTTTCCTTGGCAACTTGTCTCTTCTCGCTTTGTCAGTCTGCCGAACCCTGGTCTAGACCGATCGCTTAAAATTCCCTTCTCAGTGTTCTTATTTCTTACATCTATTGATGGTCCGTAAATACCACATTACGTTTTTTGTTATAGAATGAAAGATTTGAATAAGCTACTTACCCAAACTAAGTGCATAATATACTCTGCTATCGACATATTCAAATAATAACAAAACGTCTTCTTAATGTTGAAGATGCGTAGACAGCTAGGGAGAAGGGTGGGGGGGCACAATCAAGCTGTGATAAATAAGACAACTTACGCTGAATATCATAAAAAAGTTTTTTAGTTTGCAGATGCTTCGTCAACAAAAGACTTGGATACTTTAGAAGTTGATTTTACGAGGTGGCCGTTACTTTAAAGGGACATTGTACTGACAGAACCGTATCAGATAAATACAAAATAACTAATTATTTATATAAATATTTGCAGTTTATAAGTAATTTAGTAATTAAGACCAGTCCTTGGTGCAGCGGTCAACGTCAATGGCTTACGCGATGAACCACCCAGGTTTGAGTTCTGGTACGAGCAGATTTTTTCAGCCGATAAAAAGATTCTGCTCGAAGGCAATGGGTGTTTGTGTTGCTAAGAACCCCTTCCCGCCTTTCATATCCTTAAAAATCGGCGCGTAACGAGAGCGATTAGCCAACCACTAGTCCTGTCATAGTATTTGTATCCTTTCAATCCCTACTCTCGTCGAAAGAAAGAAGTGATGATATAAACTCCGTGAGGAGCTCATATACTCCAAGCTGGGAGCGGACCTGCTAAAATAAGTAATTTATCAAATGAGCTAATAAATAAAAAAAATATTTTTTATTCAGTATTGTGTTCATATATTTAATAAGCTTCTAATGTGTATCATATATTTTAAGCTCGAACAGACAGAAGTTGATTATCAAGTGTTGGAAAACGGCTATAACTTATTTTCTCAAAACACTATGTTGAGAAAAGTTGGCTAGGAAAGGAGAGGTATTTAGCTGTCGTTTTTTCTACGCCCCTTGTTATCATGGTCAGATAAACTGTGAGTGAAAACAAATGAATACATCGCATCAAACCTTCCCTTTAAATACAAATCGATTGATGCAAAATCATGTTTGGAGCTCGATCGAATCCTAGGATTCGCGACGTTGCAGGAGTAATGGCTAAGATGCCAGCGGATCTAACCCACTCTTCAATTGGCTATTCGGTTTCTTGTCTTACAATTAAAACATTATCATAGTTTGACAGTTTATTAGAAATGTATTTAACAGAGGTTTTTAAATACAACATATTAATTAATGTAGTTTTCAAGCTTGGTAATCTTTAAAAAAATATATAATTGGTGCATACTATTGAATTAAACTTGTAGTGTTTCGTTTCCCGGATAAAAACTAATTGAGCATTCGACTAAATCACTTCAAAGGCGTCCACTGTCAATTCTTGGTGGAAAGGCACAATATAAAAAACAACTTATTTGTTGTACTCATTCTACATTTAATTTATTATCTCATCACGAGCAATTTTAACTAGCTCGCGCAAACCGGTCCTGATTTTACTAAAGTAATTGAAGAATAAGTTTAAAAAATTGTTTAATTATTTTTTAATTAGACTTAATACAAAAGAAGCTAACATGGATGCCTTCTGCAGTGAATAATTTAATGCCATGTTTCCTTTCATATGAGAACAGTCACAACTCACAACGTGAAAGAGGTAGTGCCTATTTGGTAATGAAAATAATTATAAATAAATCTGTTCAATTTACTGTAAAAAGACGTAAAAAGGATGTGTTACATAACATGTGAATTAAAACGCAAATTGCCAAAAATGAAAAGAAACGATTTCTTTGAATATTTTAGAGACATCCGACTCTGCAAGGTGGCGCAAAAAATCTTCAGTTACTTTGTTTTATGACGTTGTATATTTTATAGTACTTAATAACATTCTTTAACTGCAGTTGGATGCTTAAGGCAAGAATATTTTAATATACGTATATCGTATATCTACAAACCGTTTTGAGAATTAAAAGAAGACGATACTTTGTTAAATTATGTACAATGCAAAGAAGCAGTCTCATAAATTTATATCAGCTTACATAGATTTTATCATATTGCTATTAAAAACTTTTCAGAAAAAATGTTATGGTCTTAAAAAAATTATAAAAATAATGATCATACTTATTTGAAAAACACCTCACATAGTGACATTACATAACATAATGACATAGTATTAATAGTGCTTGCCGTATATATGTACTCAAATTTGACTGAAAGTACGCTATTGAGAATAATTTAAAAATGTTTGATCAAATCCATTTTTGAATTAAGAAATAACGATTGAAGAAATTATGTCTACAGACATAGATTTTTACGCATTATATACAAGGGAATAGTTCCATAGTGAGGATCAAGCTATGGATTCTTTTGGAACACAGATGAAACGAAAAAACTACTATAGTTATATACAAAAAACGATAAGTCTAATATTCGTATATTAATGTAACAATGATTAAGCGTGGTGTCTAAATGAAAACATGGAAGACCACTTCGCAATGTTTAGTGGTATATGACGTTAAAATAACCTATTTTAATATAAATCTATTATTTTCATTGTTTCATCTGTAGTATCCAATATGTATCTTTTAAGGTGTTCACTGTCAATACTTGGTGGAAAGGCATTATGATAAAAATAATAATACATTTTTAGTACTTTATCCACATAAAAAATCAATATATATCTATTCCTATATTAATTAATGAACATTATACCTTCTTTAATGACCTGTCGACAGCTATTTGTAATATTATCCATATAATTAGAATAAAATATGACATATTGGTATTGATTTTATTGGGTTCAGTGTGAGATTTCCGTGACATGTGAAGCACATATGTAGTTTTTGTCAGGATTGAAAAATTATATTCAGTATCATCGCGTATAATATATTGTGAAATAACTTCTTACTGCCAACCTCATAATTTATAACGTCTTTATGAACATAAATTTATAATTTGAAAGTAAAGAAAGTTTTGAAAAACTAAATGCTAAATTTTGAATGGGTGCCTAAATTTCTATATTGTCCCAACGCTGTGGAAGAGTTGACTGTATTTGAAAAATACAAATACAAGTTACACGCAAATATTCACCATCCATTTATTCAAACTAAATGTTGTTTAGTTGTATAACAAATATAAGAACGTATATATTTATTAAAAATTATTATGTTTTACTTAATTACTTTAGTAGTATCTTAATTCTATTTATCGAATTCGCTGCGCGTAAGCATGTAAATAATGAATAAACCCTCATTTCAACACGAAAATTTTTGCATTTTGATAAACTGTACAAAGAGGGTGGTGTTTTAAGGAAAACTGAAATTCCTTTGCGCTATGCAAGTGCAAGAATAAAAAAAACCAGTAATGAATTTCTTTATTCAAAACATGTCAGTTCCACAAAGTCGATAGGGGTGGTTTTTTCACTTGTACATGTAAAACTTGAAAGAGAAAAATTGTTGCACTCTCAAAGGAGAGACAATTTTTAAAATGGTATAAAAAATAAATAAAAATTTCTCAAAGGTGTCGAATTGTCGGTCTGGCCCCTGCTGGTATCAAATACTTTGAAGAAGTGCTGTGTTTTAATAAAGTGAATTTGGTTTACTAAACATCTACGAGAGTAATACAATTTTTACATTAACTGACTCTTTTGTAAAGTATTGATCATTTTTTAGTCAAATTATCTTTCAAAGTAAACTCGCGAATAATATTATAGTAGCATGAAGGCGTGGATAATTGAATAGCACAGACAATCTAAAATTTGAAGCGCGATTAAAGAAAACGCCATGTTAAAAGTGTTTGAAACGGTTAATTGATAATTATGTTGTTACAAATAGTGACACATGTTTGGCTTGACTCATTTTTGTTACACAATACGCGAAATAACAAAGCTATCAATTTTATTTATATATTTAAAATGAAATTCCATAAATCTTATTTAATTCATGCGACAATCTCACCACGTAATGTAATTGATAATTTTCTTTCACTTAAATTCTTATCTTCCTTTTCATATATCATATGAGCAGTATAAATGATATTAGTCACTATTCTAATGTAAAAATTATCATTGGTATAAGTTCAGCTAAACGAAGCTTTTAGGTAAACACCTGGTAACAGAGTTGTTTTGTGACTCGTGGAACCAATCCCCGCAAAGTTTGTCAATCTGTTTCTATGAGTTCACTTATATTCAAATGAAGTCAAAGAATAGTTTTATTTCATAAAAAAAAACAATATTTCTGAGTATTTTTAATCATCTGACTTCACTTGTTAGATACTTTAAGCCCTGTAGGATATGATACAGAATCTAATTCATTTTTTTCTAAAAATGCCACTTAGCTCACTTCAATTCTCAAATACTCATATTTCTTATTTTGTTACGACAATTTGCACTTATTATTCCGGTACAATATGCAATTACAGCAATCGGCCAAACAGAAAACCAAGAACACTAGAGTTGGAAAAACATTAACAAATAGACGGTGCCAATGTTGGTCGGTAAGTATTTTTAACCCATTGTTGACCACTCTGCGGACTCGTATATTCCGTTGACCTACTTCCATTACGGCTGACATCTTAACAAGTTTGGTTTTCTCGCATCGCCTTTCTTTGTGTCACGCGTGCTTCAAGCCTACTGAGAATAGAAAAAGAGGTTTTAGTTAAAATTTACAGCACGTTTGCGACATTAGGCAACTCTAGTGATGTAGTGCGAGAGTCTTTGGGGAAATTTTAACGAAAATTTGGTGTGTTTTCCTCAAAAAGCATATTGCACCAGAGTCAAAATATATTTATTTATCTCATTATAAATATCATCTTGTCTTGTAATATGACAAGATGATATTTATAATGAGATTCTAGAATGAGATGATATTTATGATGAAAAATTCTCAAGTGCGTTGTTTTTGGAAAAAAAACTATTTATCCTAAATTACACATTGATCAATTGATTTTCGCAATCCGTATTTTCATAATCACTATTAAATCAATGATAAGTAATGATTTTCATGTGACATTCACACTAATATTATTATTAATTAAGGCCAGGAATAAAATGATACGGATAGAAACTCAATAATTTAAATTATGCAATAAATACGAAGGTTAATTACGTTTTGCTATCTTTGATTTAAATATAATCACTTTCCATAAATATAGACATTGATACACCGACTTATCATAATGTATAAAAACTCTAAAATAATGCGATTAAATATATAATTAAGACGGAATTAAGATAATTAATTCAGATCAAAATTAGATATGATATAAAAATATTCCTTGACAACCGTTAGTTCGTTTTTAAAAACCATTTTTATATTTGCAACAAATTGATCATTGTATTTTCTAGTATGATTAAAATATAAACAGATTATATTTAAAAATAGGCCAAAGATGAAGGTTTTCGTCAGAATTATCTAATTTTCTACTTTTCAATAAATTTGTCTATGAAAAATCCCAGGTAAAGAGCTAAAAAGACTGTAATTTGGAGAAACAAAATATTGCTAGTAATATTATACACCAGATAAGAGTGTCACTTGTCGATATTCACTCATACTATCTTTCTGTATGCGTATTGTGTGCAAGTGCAGTTTTGTTTTGTGCAAATCAATCAAGACCAATAGTAACTATTTACATATGATGGTCGGTTGCAGCTTCATTTCCAGAAATAATTAATATTGAAATAAAAATGATGTCAGAGTAACGCGATTATTCAACAGATCCATTTCAAATAAGAATCATCGGTGAAAAACACTTTAAAGGTTCAAATTTATCAGAGTTGGAACAAAAACTAAAATCATTAAAATTATTTTTTCACGTGTATTGAAATATAATATTGTTTGATGTGTTTGGAGTCCCCTATTCTTACGCCATACTCCAAATGACGGAAGATTCGGACTTTCAGCGACAAGTTTTTTTTTAAAATAACTGATTGTTAGTCAATCACTGAAACTGTAGAAGAATAACGTTTTGAAAAGCACAGTTAATAGACAGACAGTCTTTCTACTAAGCATGGAAAAGAATAAGTTATATTATAAGTAGTCCTAAAAGTTCATAAAAATGTACAACATTCACAATGAAAATCGCTTTCGTTAAGTTTCTGTTCGTTGGAAAAAATGCAGAACAATATATTGTTTACAGGAACACACGTTTTTAATCTTGTTCATAATTTTTACACGCAAAACTAAAAATGCGGTAAAAATGTGCTCCGTAAAAGTTACTGAAAAAGGAATACATATATGTATGCAGTTGCTAAAAGATTTTCTGGTCTGATGTAATTTTCTAGAATGAAAAACTACTCTTATCGAATAGCGATCAATAAATGGCGATACAAATTTGATTCACATAAAACGTGGCGAACGATATGTCAAACTTTATCCAACAAATGAATAAATAAAACTACAGTATCCTGATCGACAGTTGCCAAGTTGAATACACGTCGTTGTCTTATCATAAAAATTTCGCACTAAAACGATCTTCGGATCTTTGGTAATAAAACGGAAAGAAAGAACGAATCGGTCTTCAGTGGGTTGCCCCAAAGTTTGAATGCCTCCAGGGGATATGCGATTTTGTATTTATTTCTGGAAGCGATTTTTGTCTCTCTTTGAAAACAAATTGAGACGAGCCCAAAGGGGTAAATAAATGACGTTTGATCAGAAACGACACTTCTCCATTAGCATATGTATGTAGCTATATTTGTGACTATTTATATAGTAACGCTCTAGGATCTGCAGCTGAATTTTGATATATATTGATATAACCTGGTAAAATTGATGAACGAAAGGAGAACACATTTAAAATATAACACTTGGTGGAAAGGCACTATATTAAAACCTCTTCAGTACCGCAAGGCCAATGGTGGACGCCCCGTACGTAGGAAGTCTTATTATATTTTTCTATGCATAGCTAGTGACATCTATACACTGTCTCTAGAAAAAAATGGTTCTTCTGTCATCAATCGATCTTTTTTGAAAAAAGATTTTTAAAAAGTCGGGTGGTAGATGTGATCAATGCGACCATTTTGATCGGTACTGAAGCGGTTAAAGACTAAAAATAAAAAAAATTACAACTGCACAGAACTGATTTTTCTGTTGAAAATACTTTGCGACCCGAGTATTTCAGTTCAAGTTTATAAGTGCATTGAATTGCATGAAGATGAATTTAACTAATCTACTGCAATGCGCGAAGTCCATATTACCGGTCGACGTTATAAGAATATTATTTAATAACAAGGAAATTATTTTAATTATGAGCTGTTTATATTTAAATGCCATATTATTTTCAGATTTCAAATATTTATATGAGGCCCATCAGAAGAATTCTTTTATTTGGAAGAGATTTCAGTTGGAAATCCCTGGTCTTAACTAATTTATAATTATTAGACATATTACATAATATAAATTGCAGAAAAAAAACTTGTTAAGACGAGCTTATACTTAGTTTGATGTTATAATATTAAGCTGAATGAAATTTAGTGCCCGAAGATACTAGTAGTTTAATGTAGACTTTAGGAAGGAAATGATCACAGTCTCCCGTTGCACGAAGAGTTACCGTCGGAGTCCCTGCGGTGCAATACCACCCCCGGCCGCAGGCGTTATTTTCTCATATATTATTGCTTGCGGGAGTCTAAATGTGTGATTTACAGAGGCGAGGTCCGACCAACGCCAGCGCGCGCGACTTACGGGGCGTCGGAAAATGAGCGACGCTTTTTTCAGCGAGACCTCTCCTAAAACGCTCGCCGGGCGCTGGTAACATGCACCCGGTGTATGGGCGGAGGTCTTCTTTAGCGGAATCCTGCTGCGAGTTAATATTCCACATTGACATTTATTGAACGCTTTTAGTAAAGGACACCTGATTCTCTTTTGCTGAACACTTTTGACTTAAAAAAATAGCAATAAAAAATACAATAAAAATAATGAAACATTTTCTTTTAAAACCATGTCCGCTCCCAACTTGGAGCATATGGACTCCTCACGGAGTTTATCTCAACATTTGTTCTTTTTCTACGAGAACTGCTTGTTACTTAGTTGCACAACCTCTCTTTTTTCGAAGAGAGTGGGAATGGAAAGGATACGAGGACTATGACGGGACTAGTGATTAATTAATCGCTGTCACCATGCGTCGCTCTTTGGGATCGGAAAGGTGGGAAGGGATTTTCAACAACACAAACACTCATGCCTTTGAACAGATTTATTGACTGAAAAAATCCGATCGTACCGGGAATCGAACCCGTGCGATCCGGCACGCAAGTCAACGCCGATGACACTGCGCCACGGACCGGACATTTTATTTTTAGTACGTATTCCACATAAAATTTATTAGATCAGGACCGGTTTCGCTCGTCGCGAGCACTATCAACTGATTTTATTTTTTGAATTTTGGTTTTATTTTTATGGTCTCGTTCATTTATTTCGGAACCCTCGTGATCGCTGGAATAGAAGAGTATTTTATCCCCACTTTGCACCACACACATCATTATGAAAAAATCAAGAGCGATACTTTCCACCGACAACTTACACATTAAAAGGAAAGATGCGATCTTTTGATTATTACGGTAGTATTTTATCGTTGAAAGTTAAACTTAATTTGGCCTGAAGATACGTTGCTTTAACCTCTCAGTAACAATCAATTTCAACACTTTAAACAACTTAATTGTATATACTGAGTTTTTTTTATCTCTATCTATGCATGAAAATATTACCAATAGTAAGTTAAATCTTAACACGACTTACTCGTCATAGGTTTCAGTTACATTGAAGTTAATAACGAAAGTACCACGAAAATCAGTTTCATTATATCGATTTATTGAATTGCGTTCGAGGGCATGAATGTATAAAATTCCATCCCGCACAACCCTTAAAAATTGATCACTGAGAGTGCGACTATTTCACTACTAGTTTTGTCCTAGTCCTATCCTTCTATCACTTCTACAATACTATTTGAAAAATAGAGGTTGATCAACTGAGTGACATGCAGTCTGTGGAATAAAACGTTTGTTAAGTTAAGCTCCACAAGGAGTCCATATGATCCACATTGGGATTGAACATGCATGCATTTTTTTTAATCGTAAGAATTTTGTAATTTTCGCCTGAAGATGTCGAGAGGCGAAACCCAGCTCGTTATACAGTTAAGCCCGTTTCGGTTTTCATTGTCTGTATAATTTTTAAGCCGTATTTCCATGACAGTAAATATATCATGATAACAATTTTGGATGGTTGGATTTTTGAATTCTTAAACATTTTAGCGCCGTGTTTGATGTGTGTTGATAAAACAGGTTGATGGTAGCTGATTTAGGGCATTGTAATGGCGGCGTCTGTCGGTGACGAATGTGACCACCTTCCCCGTTGTTTTTAGGAATCCTCCCGCACGCACTCTCCCGCCACCCTCATGAATTATTTAGCTAATTACACATCGGTGGGGTAGATGTCACCGGTGGCGGATGCGTGTGGTTTGCAACTTGGATAAACTGTTGCTAGATGGCATCGCTCGAAAATTTGCAGTTGATTTCTAATGCACTACGCCCTATCGAACGCTCAATGATGCAGCTTACGATCATCGCGTGGTTAAGGCAATCAAAAAGAGTTTATTCGTATATTTTAACCGTCAATATGTATCGGAAATATTCGTTTTTATAATTTCACTGACTAGAAAAAATATTTTTGGAAGAATGTAATCAAATGAGGTTCCGAAAATATTTTAAGCTTCGTTAATAAGGTAATAAATAATTATTATAAATGATAACAACCCTTCGATAATATTATACGAGAATTCTTACAGATGCTTTTACCATCATTCGGAATGACAATAGAATCGGAATACAAGAAGAAAATAGTACCATGCGAGTAATCTTTTTACAAATGCTTGTTACAAATTGCAATGGCCGCCACTGATATTGCTAGCCACGTAACAATTGCTGCGCTCGAAAAAGCATTTCTTGTTGGTATCATCGGAAAAATCACCATAGAAATTTTTCGATTCTGTATTCATTTTTTTACCCAAGGTTTTTAATTCGCTCTCATTGTCAAAGGGTCAGCATTATAGCATCATATGATCTGTTCATTATTTAATTCATAAACACTTACAGACCTAAACCACACGACAGATTTTTGCGATATGAGTGAAAATACAGCTATTTAGAATGTATGTCTTATTGATTTACTTGGAATGATTCAAACTACCACCATTGATTTCAATCATTCATTTGTAAACTAATGTGTCTTATGATGAAGTAAAATGTTTTTTCAGGAGAATAATGATGACGAAGTATTTGACGATGAAGAGGTATGAACCCACGTATGTGTAATAACATTAAAAAAGTGCTTATATTGGCACTAACACACATCTCTAGAAGACTAATTCATTAATTTAGTAATTTAGAAACGAACTCATGCTTTAAGTAAACAGCTCAAGCGCTAGTAAGTGCTTCATTGAATTTGAAAAGTTTCATTGTTAATCAAATAATAAATCACGGATGCACTGCCATTATAAATCAAAGGCAAATGCGCGGGACATTATTATTCTGTCGGACATTTTCTTTTTTGTCTCTGGTCAACCAAAGGCGACGACAGTGGCGCCATCGTTTGTCGACACGACCTCTGACTTCCGACCGAGCGCAACCCTCCCAAACCAAACTCACAAACCCTAGAATAAGGTATGTGAGTACTTGCTTCTCCGCTGGAACCAACGAAGGGCTATTGAGCAAAATATTTGACGTGAAACGATATTAAATAAATATTATTATGGAATAAAGATGTTTAAAACGAAAATTTACTTTTTTTCTATTCTATTTATTCCAACTCAAAACCTTTATTATCAAATGCATGACGCGTCAGCCATCATTCCATGTAACGTATTTTTACTTTTTCTAGTAAAAAAAATGAATAGTTAAATGCATTTCAATTCCAATTGTATGAGTATTTCCAACGTATTTTTTTATGAATTTAAACTATAATGATTGAATTTTGGAAAGTTGATTAATTAATCAAATTCCAATATTATAATATTGAAAACAGCTAACATAATTATATGGAGAATTTGCGGCATTTCTATTCATTTCGTGCGCCATTTTGGCTGAATTCTAGTTACAGATCAAATTATTTCAATCATTGTATTATCTATATTTATTTTCCATCGTAATATGAATATTTGTAACATACTTTGAATCGCTTGAATTTCGTACTTCTCCATTAGTTTTGATAATTAAAATTCCATAAAGCACCTTCATTTGAAATTATACAGAATAAATCTTCATACTTCATTAGATATATTATTTAGATGTTCATAAAATATGTTGCATTTTGTAGTGGATATATTATATTTTTTTCTTCTTAATTTTTATAAACATATTTTATTTGGCCTTTCAACGCAGACAAACGTTGCTTATTTCTGTTCTATATTTGAAACAAAACTGCGACATTAAAACTATTTAAATATCAATACATCAAAAATAGTTATCTATAACTTCATGTTATCATCAACATCGAATTACATATTTATATACATAGCATAAATCAAAACATTTTTTTTGTTTTGACGTTATTATAATAATTGTCTTTTTCGATATGGTGGTGTTATATCATGTGTAAAGTATTTTTGGTTGATAATTCTGACCCCATGCATAGTATTGTAAAGATAATCCACAATGTATCAACTGAGACGTTTCTAAAATCCTAGCGAGCTTAATTTTTATCAATTACAGGTATATTTATAAAATAGTACTAACCATTTTTTCTCATCAATAGATTTTACTGACAAATCTGTCTGATATTCCCTTGCCATTGCGCGGTACGTACCGTACTAAGGCCTCGAAAAACAAAATGAGAGCCTCTGCAAGTGGCACTGATCCCAAAGGGGTCAAGCCACAACGGTGGAAGGAAGAAGTAACCGGTGTGATTTTTCAGCCCAGCAGACAACCTATTTTTCTTTCCTAAAGGGTTAACTGGCTTCGTTAGATAAAGGGACTAGGCACATAATAATTACATAAAATTATAAAACGGGAAGGTTCACATATAATTAATGTGAAAAAAAATCGTACTATATTGTGAGATTAAAGATAGGATGTGTTTTCAATATCTTTTAGAAATGGACTATTTTTGGATATGATTCCATATATGATATATGAGGAGATAATTTTCAAAAGTGAACAATTCCAAAATAATTTTTTTCAACTGCCAATTTTAGATTAAACTTTAGAGACCTTTTTTATTCACATGGAAAAGTTTGAATTGTTACACATTATCCGTAATTCCTTAATTTAAAACATATCTTCAAAGTATTGATAGTAAACACAAATTTATGAGGAGAAAGTAATGAAAATATCTCATATTTTCGGTTTTTCAACAAATGGATTTGTCCACTTTTGAAAATTAGCTCCTAATATATTCAGTATGAATCCATTATATTTTCAAGTAGTTTTACGTGATGTACTAGACGCGAGGTGACAAACTTACTACAGTTTAGGTCCACGTGCTGCCTTTTGACTGAATCCATTTTTTTAACCATGTCCGCTCCTAACTTAGAGCATATGGACTCCTCACGGAGTTTATCTCAACATATATTTTTCTACGAGATCTACTTGTTACTCAATTGCTCAATCTCTCTTTTTTTTGAAGAGTGTAGAGATTGAAAGGATACGAGGACTCTGACAAGACTAGTAGTTAGTTAATCGCTCCCGATATGCGTCGCTTTTTGGGATAGGAAAGGTTGGAAGGGATTTTCAACAACACAAACGCCTATACCTTCAAACAGAATTGATTTATTGACTGAAAAATCTCTGCTGGTACCGGGAATCAAACCCTGGCGGTCCGGCACGCAAGTCAACGATGTTAAGCACTGCACCACGGACTGGGCATATTTTTTACTACTTCATTATTTTCATTCATAAATTTTATTGAATGCAGTCTAACTAAGTAAGTGATAACCAAACATTTTTCTCCTATTAGCTAATATATCAAGAATGGCGTTGATAGTAGAATGATTTGCTCCACATCAGCGGAAAATATATGACTTTTGAATTTCGGTGACTACGTTATACCCATGTATAATTTACTTTCACACGATTTTTATGTTGCGAGGTCCATCCGGTCTCACTTTGGTACTCGCGTGAACCACCCGCTTACAATATTTCCAGGAAGTTTCTGTTTTTATCAAATTAGGCTTATTTTGTGGCCGAAATTTTAAATGAAATGTGTCGTTGTACTCCATTATGACCTCTAATTCTCATTCCCTTGGACTAGCCACACACTGTCACATACGGGGTGTTCTAAAATAAAACAACGAGGAATATTTCAATTAAAAAATTTAAAATTTAATTTAATTACATAGGTATCGTCAAATAACCAAGTATTTTTCGCAGCCTTTTATTCGACGGATTTAAAATTGCAGTATAATTCATATAAATACCTCTATCAAAACGAACTCTCTTACTCTACCCTACTGTTACTCAAAATGTATCCCAACCCATCACCTTATAGCCTTACTTGCAGCCTAAAATTTCAACATAACGTCTGATCGCATGCACTATAGATAGTGTGCAGATAGTAGAATGAATAATGAGCAGTGGATGGTGAAAAAATACCAATGTATTTTAGTTATAAAAATATATATCTAGTTGATAGCTATTTCGGCTTACGCCCTCGTCAGAACTATGTTTAAACATACATATGTATGCTTAAACATAGTTCTGACGAGGGCGTAAGCCGACATAGCTATGAACTATATATTATATAGCCCGGTCCGAGGTTTAGTGGTCAACGTCGTTGGTTACCGGTACGAACAGATTTTTCCAGTCGATAAATTGGTTCTGCTCAGAAGCAATCGGTGTTTGTGTTGTTAAAAATCCTTTTCCCACTTTTCCGAAACCAAAGAGCAACGCATGAAAGCGATTAGCTAACCACTAGTCCTGTATTAGTCTCCGTTTCCTTTCCATCCCTACTCTCTTCGAAAAAGAGAGTTTGAGCAATAGAGTAACAAGCAGTTCATGTAGAAAAACATATGTTGAGATAAACTTCGTAAGGAGTCCATATGCTTCATGTTGGGAAAAGACATGGTTAAAAATATATATTATATATTTTTGTAGAACTAAAATACTTTGCTATTTTTTCACCGTGTTATAATAGAGTTTCTAACCAAGTGAATGCCAATGGAAAGAGTTAAAATCCAATCGCTTCCATAGGACGCAGAGAATTATTTCACGTTTTGTTATTATTTGGTGTGTGAATGGAAAGGTGATATAAAACTTGAGCTTTTAGATAAAAGCAACACAAGCCGAGAGAAATATGAACTGTAATAAAATATTTTTAAAATCGACCCCGTAATCATTAATATTTCAAGCAGCCTGTGTCGCTATCCTCCCTGTGGTCCACGCTCTACACACGGCCAGAGGAAAAGTTTTTTCATCCTTGTGGACCACTTTGTCCGGAGTTAACCCTAGTAAAATAAATAAATTTAAATACAGCGACCGCCGTATGCCATGCCACGTACTGCCTACGCAGGCATACGTTGTATGCGTATATGCTCAATCACACGCACAAAAGTGAACATAGAATGGATAGATAAAAAAATGCCTCTCTGCTTAGCGGTAAATTTATTTATAACTGTTGATCGTGATCTGAAATTTTCCCACCTGATACTGTGAATTTCTTTGACTCTGTGCTAACGAATTAATGCTGTTTTTCTTTGAGGATGTCTCACTGCATAGTAAAATTTTATACGTATTTCTGTAACAACTAGGTTAAGGTGTACACTGTCAATACTTGGAGGAAATGCATTATATTACATTGAAAAAAATTGTTCGTATTGCACAATATGTTTATTTAGATTGGGACCTGTTTGCGCTCGTCACGAGTATTTTTGACTGATAGAAATATAATAACACAAAATTATCCACTGCAAGCAAAATGGGAGTTCATCTTGTTTGCAGTGGGTGTGAAATCTAGATGATTTAATTAGTAAAATGTTAAGGAAAATTTTATATCGTTAATATGTAGTTCATGGCCTGACTTGATATTTTAATGATAAGATTTAAAAACAAGAAATTTTGTGATTAAATGACTGAAGAATTAAGCCAAATTACAAAATCACTCACCCACAAATTAAACGTCAAATCATTGGAATGTTTACTATGTACGGAATGTAGGTATATAGCAGAATTGAGCACTTATTTAAAAAAAAAATGGAATATGTAGGTACATACAGTGGATAAGCGGATAGTGAATATCTTAAATAGAGATAAAGAGCGGAGTAATTTGAAATAGTTTGAGAAAATTAGTCCTGGTTTATAGTAGACAAGGTCATGGTTTCAGAAACTAACGAACAGATATAATTTTAGAAAAGAGTCTTTATCAGAATTATTTTATTTGTTTGAAATATGTGTAGGTGGCTCAATTTTGAGCACACTACCACACTTGAGTAACCGTTCTTTATGTTAAGTCATAAATCTTTGAAGAAATCGAATGATTTATTATTAATAATATAATATATATTTTTTTTTTTAAATTTTATAATTTTTTTTTATATTAAATTGAACTTCCACAAAGTCACCGCCGAAACCATCGAAAGTAATTTATTATGAAATTGAATTAATAACGCTGGTTAGTATGGTGCCAGTCTATAATATAATGGACTAAAACATCAAACAATATAACATTAGTTCATCTGTGAACACAAAAGGAAATGTCAAACGAAGAATTTCCCTGTGCGGTATTCGTCGGGGGTCTGCGACCGCGGTCAAAACCCCCCTGTTTCCTAGTTTGCCCTTTTTAGACTTTTCTCCCGACTCTCGCGTCGGTTGTCCGCAAGAGCACGCGTCGTTATTTATGCCCGCGCGCTCTCTCGCCGTGCCACTGTGCGTCTGCCTTTATTATTTCAAATTTCGAATAATTTATTGCTCATTGAAGGGTCAAAAAATGGCGGGCGAGAGTGAAAATTAGCGCCGCCGTCGGGTATTATTTTCATGTTTAATGTGTTTTATTTGTTTAATTATCATGGTTCTTAAACTTTACGGCTTATTTCGGCCACCAGCTGCCTTCGTTGGCTTATGTTTAAGCAATACAATTACATAAACCGTTTTATTCAACCGGAAAGTTACCATTTGTTTGACAGAATTCATTTCATATAAACATGTTATACATTCTAGCTAAAACAATGTTTCAGCTCAGTTCAGTTTTACGACAAGTAATTATTTGTCGATCGCTCTACCTAATTTCAATGAAGTAATGACGACAATTATTCGAACTGATTATTAATTAGATTGCCACAGCATAATTATGAAATTGATTCAAACACGATTTGATACTCGCAACTAAAGCTTGAATATAGGCTCTAATTATCGCTAGCAATAAAAACTGTCCACATGAGGCAAGTGCCTACAGTTATCCGGGTTTGTATATCTCAATTTAATATATAACTGATTTCCGATTGCTAATATATATAAAAGATTTTGAAAGATTTTTTACTTGCAACTGTATTAAGTATTAACCACTTGTCGGTCCAATTGATTTAACATATGTACATATGCACACATTTTAAAATGCAAAATACACACACAAATTTGTGATAGCATATTTTATATCTGTTAGTCTGTGTCCAGCCCTTGCTTGGACTAGATCAAATTCGTAATTTTCGTATGAATTTTGTCCGAGTTATATCGCGATGTCCGTTTTTGACGATTTTCAATGCCCGTAGTGATTTTGATTACTAAATTGGTGCGGTGAAAAGATTTGATAAATTTAAAAATATTTTTTTAGGGAAAGATTTACTTACAATTAAACAAAAGGGCTAAAATTGTATTTTAATACAAATGTGTATTTTTTTTAGTAAAAAAGCATGTTTAAATAAATGCAATATTTTTTTATCGGATCGGTTCTATCTCATTCGTCATCAATCAATGCAAAATATCTTTGGCTAGTAAGAAAAACATAAAATAATATAGCGTATTTTGACCAAATAATTTGGCAATAATTAAAAGTTCAATACAGGTGAATGTCAAAATTATTGATGTTTTCCAATTGGGTGTTGAAATTAGTTTGACAGCTGATTTCGGTTACTAATATTAACAACCCGATTACGTTCATACTTTATTAATTTAAAGTTTATAGCATTGGGTTAACAGCGTGCAGAAGCTATCAAACAAGTCAACAGTATAGAATAATTGTTTTAGACACAACATCAATTTGTTTTGAGTAACCAAACTCAAATTACAGAGATGTTTGCTATGATGTACATAAGTATTCTGTAATAAACAAATTAAACATAAACATACTGACTAAAACAAATGCTTTGTTGAAGGAAATTCTTTTTTCAAATCGATCGATAAAATCGCAGTTTATTCAAAACATAGTCAATTTTTTGCAGATAGATGTCGCTAGTTTGAACGCTGATTGGAATAAATATTTGAAAAAAGAAATTCAAATTAGAGTAAAACGATTTTTATTGATTGAAATTTGAATGTTTATTTCGTTGCTGACACAGACGTATCATGAAAATCATTCTTGAATTATATAAGTCAACGTAAAAAAAATTGATTACCGATTGCTTAAGTTTAAGTGAAATATAATGAAACAATTTTCACACATTTATAGTCCTTATGATTTTCAATTTGGAAATTATCTGTCGTATATTGATATCATCGATGTCTGCAACGATTTTTTGGACTGCCAATATACGTGATCAGATTTTGGAATCCTTTCAAACGAGAAGCAATGCATTGAAGATACATGGAGTCTAGCGCTTTGGAAGACCAGTTTGCAGCGGTTTTACGGGATAGTGGCACTTCTTGAGATGGTACGAAGAACGTGATTAGGATTGAGAGCAATGTGGGATATGGTTTACTCCGGATGCCAAAGTAAAAATAGAAGAGATGTCAAAGGTATCGGAGGTACATAAAAAAAAATCATTTGAAAACCGCATAATTTAGTTGTGTGCTAATCGCTAGTGAATATGTGTGTATTAATAATGAGCACAAATCCAACATCAATTTTCTCAGAAGTAGTATTTCCAAAGATCCAGCCGGGACCGTGGTGCACTGGTCAACGTTGGCGTTGTTCGCTTCCATGACGGACTTCACGGGCTCAAGTCCCAGTACGAGCGAGATTTTTTCAATTGATATGCCGATTCTGTTTGACGGTATGGGTGTTTTGTTTTATTTTAAAAATTATTTACCACTCATCCGAACCCATAAGCGGGCATATAGTGAAAGCGACTTGCTAACAACTAGTGCTGCCATAGTCTGATACTTTCTATCCCTACTCTCATCGAACTAAAGAGAGGTTGAGCGAATACTTTCTAGTATAACAAATATTTTTAGACATCCTCATTATGAATCCATATGCTAAACATTGGAAACGGACATGGATAAATAAAAAAAAGAGTATTTCAAATTTAGTATTTTTAGTCAGAAGGATGACAAAATAGTTTTAATTTTTGACACAACCAAAATGATGAAAAGTGTATTTATTAGTGAAAAATGCATTAAATCTTAAATTTAAATTTACTTGGTATATCGCATTATTTTTATAAACTTTATTTTGGCGGCATTTAGAAAACGCTGTGTTTAATGGTTGCACAGACTTGGTTGTACCTACCCTTTGTTAGGGACGTGTCGGCTGTCGGGCGAAGCGTTTGCCAAAACACGAAAATTTTCCACCGCGAAGGGGTTGACGTGTTTTTGAATGTTATCTCATAATTTAAATTCTATTCATTTCAATTTGCGCGCTCTTTTAAAATTATGACATGCATTCTTTATACCCAACAAATTATCATGCATTCAAAATGTTTTGTTCTCTCCGATCGGATATATTATATTCGAGTTGAAAATAGAACACCATAAAATATCCCAGACGGTAACGTCAAATATGTAAAGAATTTATGAAATTTGAATTTTAATAATATTAATTTGTATGTTCCAGGTGTATTTTACAATTAATTGATTCATTTGGATTTGTTTTTGAAAATTATAATTAGATTGATGTTATAACTCTTTATAGAGTTTTTTTTATGTGAGATTACCGTATTATTTTATAAGATAATCCTCGCTATTTTCTAAGCCGAGGCACATACTAATTCAATAAAGTTTAACCAAAATAAACGAGTATCGATTATGTTATTCAAATGTGAACTTTAAAGGTGTTAACTTTCAATACTTGGTGGAATGGCTTTATAATAAAAATAATAACACATTTGTAGTACTTATTCCACATAAAATTTATAGGATCAGGACCGGTTTCACTCATGGCGAGCATTATCAACTGATGATAATGATCAGTTCATAATGCTCGCCATGAGCGAAACCGGTCCTGATCCAATAAATTTTATGTGTTATTTTTTTATTCTAAAGTGTTCTATTTTACCGACTTTTCGCACAGATAGAAAGTTGAATATATCTTTTTTTTTTAATCCAGAGAATAGAATTTCTGGTTTTACTGTAACCGACATGTGCAGCTAGTATCTATAAATTAACATTTTTATGCATGAAAATGATTGTTATTCATTGTTAAATTATGATGGCTAAAATATGCAAATATTTGGGAAAACTAATACCGTTTCCAGCCAATTCTAGATAGAATGATATAAATAGTAAACAAAGCGATTAAACTTAAAATTGCTCAAAAATCGTTTTTTAATAAGCAAATGGAATTTATACGATATAAAGTTTTGCTATATATATGATGAATAAATGAATATACATCTAACTGATCTCCGTAGCCTAGTAAGAGCACTATATGTGTTCTAAGATCTAGGACTTGAATCCCTCGGGATTTCATCTGAGAACATGGGAAGTCTGTGATATTTCAACCCTTTCTAGCCAACCTGCCTCAAAATCTGTATTGAACTTTGAGTGAGTTTTTAAATTATGTTGTACAATCAACATTGTATATTTATATAAAATTTAAAATAACTTTGATTATTCCACGAATTGTGCTACCAACTGTGACACGTGTTTCGCCTCTTTCAGAGGCATCTTCAGACTTACTATCGCAAACTTTGCTTAAGTAATGAAGCAAGATTGATTCTAACATTTTAAATTATGAAATTACAAAATGGATTACGGGTTTTTTTCCTTCTAAAAGAAACAAGGAAGGGGGTGATAGAATCAAAATAATGCAACCAATGAAGATGCCTCTGAAAGAGGCGAAACACGTGTCACAGTTAATAGCACAATACGTGGAATAATCAAAGTTATTTTAAATTTTATATTAAAACGGACTTCCACAAAGTTACCGCCGAAACCATCGAAAGTATTGTATATTTAGTTAATGCCTTTTCTTTGGAAGGTTAGGGTTATTGCATCTTTTCTTTCCATTTTCCAAATAAATCAAACGCATGAGTCTTCGTTCTTATTCGTAAGCATTTTTAATCCACGAAGTCCTCGTTATACGGTTTTTAATAATAATGATTACAAAGAAGGCAGTCGACTAATGTATATTTTATTCTCTTTTTAGAAATGAAAAAAGAAATAAAATTCATACAATGCTTTTATAAACAGAAGATGAATTTTAAAGTGTCAAAACACATGTCATTCGTTAAATAATTATATGAAAAAAAAAATTCAAATATTTCATCGAAAATGGTTTCACACGAAAAAGCCGATGGATCTATGGATAACTTGTAAGGTATTTATTTTCGCTCTCTCTAAAAAAATATATTGTGACAAGAAAGATACTGGGATTCAAATCTTTAATTAATAACATAATTCGATTCTTTAATGACTTGTGTCGTTGCCAGTAGGGTGGGGTGGGAGATGAGTGTTAACTATTTTCGATAAATTATGTGCAAACAATTATTGTCGAGCAACAAAGTGTTCGGTTGCATGGCAATGGCAACATTCGCAGTGAAGCAATATAAAATTTCATTGCACCCCGCTTAAAAATGGCGCATCTGCACCAGTCGAGACGATAAACCTGAGTAAGAAGAAAAATTTACCCTCAAACAGGATTTTACGATTTTCGCGGTCTTACTTTACCCAGTCTCTACTCTAAGCCATCTGTGCAAGAAAAGATAGATGTGGCGTGGAATGGACGAGAAAATCTAAATGATTTCCTATTTCAGCGTTGATCAACAAGATCAATTTGACTTTATTTGTCATCTATTTACTGATCAATACGGTAGAAGTAAATATTGTAGTAAGACTTGCAGCCAATTAACAATTAACAATTAATCAAATATTGTGTATTTCAAAGATCATTTGAGAAAAAAGCCATTTCTTCATTCCTCAGTGGCGTTTTTTGTCAAATGCTCTCGACCAAATTGTTCTCTGTCTCTTTATACGTTCATATTAACTATATTAGCTGATTACCAAAGTCATGAAGTGTGATCCACTTAAAAAAGCAAAGCAGCCAAAAGAACTTATTTGTATATCTTCTTCTAATAACTTTTAATTTACGGCTTCCCGTATCCTTGATCTTCAATAAAATCGTGAAATTTAAAAATAACTTTAAAACAGTTAGAAATAGTACCGGGACAAATGTTACTTTCCGATAGTTAGCAACAAGCATTTTATTGCCATGCCCTGCATTGTCCTATTGTTGGTTGTATGTAAACGGTCAAATGATGTCATAGCATTCCTGTTATCGATACGCATGATTTCAAATTATACCAAGAGAACAAAAAAAATGCATGTGACACATTATCAATTAAACTTTATAATAATTATTAATTTAAAGTTCTCGCTATTTATTTGGCTAAGCGAGGCGTCTCTACTGTCTGGTTATTTGTGATCTAACTTAAGTTTAAGCAGGGTAAAGTTTTTACGACACTAGAGCAGTCGACGGTTAACCTCTTAGGTGAAATAAATATTCCCGTATAAAATAGATTCGATCCCAATAAAATGAAAGCGCTCTTAAAGAATGTAATGCATTCCCTAATTATCTCATATTTTATTTATAGCCGTCCACGTTGCATATTAAAAGTGGCTAAATCATGTAAATCATATATTTTGGTTGTCATAGATATCGAGAGGACTCAATTGATATAAATTTGAGAAAAATGGTTTATCACTTTTAAAGTGTTCACTGTCAATACTTGGTGGAAAGGCATTATAATAAAAATAATAATACATTTTTAGTACTTTTTCCACATAAAATTTATTTGATCAGGACCTGTTTCGCTGATGGCGAGCATTGTCAACTGATAAGGAATACAATAAAACAGTGATATTTATACAAAAGTTAAGTATGAAAAACAAGGTATGACAAACAATTGGTAAAACAACTAAGCAAATTACAAGGAAAATAGACTATAAATAAAATGTTGAAGACCTCTTAGCAATGCAAACTAATACATCAAAAATCAATTAAACATGAATTATCATTAACAAAGTAAAAGCCCAAAAATGAGTGCATTTAATAAAATAAATAAATCTACATGTCTGTCAACCATAATTATCATGGAAATCCCGGTAATGATTTCAATTGAGCCAACGTAATTGTTTCCTGTAACAGAATAAAAGCCATATCAATTCTTACGAATTAAAAACAAACAAAGGAAAATACATATGTATATATATTTATTTTTGTTTTATTTAGAAATTAAAAATGGTTTTTATTTATATTTATTCATCATCATCATAAAGAAAAATCTTTTTAGGGATTTCAGTGGTAGCCGGCGGTTTCGGTTCTGGGTGATTTTTTAGTAGAAAGTTTTACTTTAAAAACATTTAAAGATTTATGTATTGGAAGTTTACAGCATTGCAGAAACGTACACATTGAACCAATATTATTCAGATTAGTCATAAGTAATCTATTACTTTATGCTTGAAGCACAGATTATTAAGTAAAGTATGATATCTTATTTAACGGTTATAACTAAAGTGAAATAAATCTTTTGATAATTTATTATTCATGTGTAGTAGATTGTAGGTTCACCAATCCTGGCATGTATTTGAAATATTTTCTTTTTGATTTATGAAATCGCTTCAATTTCACAAATTATATGTTTTTGTATATTATAATTAATATAAATTGGCTCGTCGGCAATTCTCGCATATAACTCAGTCAATAACAACTCCATGGAAACCCGAAATCTTCTTTAAAGAAACCTTTGAAGTGCGGGTAAAGGCTTTGATTTTAGGAAAAACGTTTTCCCGCTAAACCGGACTGCATCGCCGCTTATTTTCGAACTCAATTTTACCTCCCTAGGGCGAGGGAGGTTTGAAAGCCTTTAAGGCTGTAAGGGTAAAATAGGGTGTCTTGTTAGAAATTGCATTTACCGATCGTTTTCACGCCTTCAAATATCTCTCGGGTCAAGACTCTTTGATAACTTCATACCCGGCGCCTCTAAACGAAAGTACATTCTTATATTTCAAAAGTGTTTGTAAAAGATAATGTAAAGATTTTATGAGTCAATATTTTTCTATTATTTTTGATAAAATTTCATATGAAATTAATGAACTTACGTACTAACTAAATTACAGGCAACCCATGCGCCTCATCAAAATGGCTGATAGCTTTTCATCGTATTAGAGCAGTGTCTAATTGATCTACACGTTTTGGTCTACTGATTATAAGTCCAACAACTGACCATGAAATCAAAAATACTTACGACACCTAAGATACTCGCCCAATTGGATGGTATTTCAATATATAGATGAAGTCACAAAGCTCGTTTAATAGTCGCACCGATTAAACGAACTAACCCAAACCTCATATGCTTTTTCAGGCACGGTATAATAGAGAAAAAACGGCATTTGAAGGACAGTGGAGTAATATGCTTATCTTTCTATCAAGGTGACTTACTTTTACTTTGAAGTTGTTTTTTTAAAATTAAATATTTGACAGATGTCCGAGACATAATTATGTTCTATTAACGACATAATTATTGTTAATCATGAATATCCAATCATTTTTCACGGTAGAATATGTCTATTATCAATCAATTTCTCAACTTTCATATGAATAATTAACAGTGTGTATGTGTTTTTTAATCAAAATTAAAGCCACTATCAGTATCCTGCGTAATTATTGGTTTACTCACATTATGCTTATTATTATACTTCATTGAATACATTTTTAATGTTAGTGAACAATCCCTTAAAAATATAATTATCTTTTTAGTAACGACCTCATTTATCGTGGAAAATAAAATTTTATTTCACGCGAAGGATTGCAATACTTAATTCGAAATAGTCGACAGTGCCGACATCTATGTGCAATTAACGCGGCTATCAAACGTCGGCCATTTTGGCAAAGGTACGAAATTAAACTGTTTTAAGTATCGTTAATGTCTCAACATAAAAGGGTTATTTCCAATTTAAATGTACGCAAAGTCATTTCCAAGCCTAAGAGAATAATATACTTATAATAGTTAACATGTTTCGACTATACTACAACATTAAAAGTATAAACACAAAAAAAACTTCACAAAAATACGTTCATACAGTGGGCATGTTAAGTACCTACATATGTGTGTATATTCAATTTGATTTAATTAATCTAAAAATTATAGAAAACCACATTAAATTGTTGACTGCATTGTCAACATGAATTTTTAACCGAGTAGTTGATACTGATCGCGATGAGTGAAACCGGCTCTCATCATTATCAGAATATGTGTGAAATCAGTACTATATAATGTGTTTAGATAATATCTTACCATCAAGAAGCGGCAGTTAGCACCAGTGATGAATCTTGAATGATTTTATTTGAGCATTTACAATGCGGGTGGGTAGAACAACAAAATATTTTTTTTTCAAACGATTTGATAAAACAACAAATTTATCATATTATAGCTCACAGTAATTATTTATAAATATTTACAAGCTTGATTTATACAATTTTGATTCTTCATAGTGTATTTCTTTTTAGCATATATATTAGTTGCCATATGCATGGCATATCGGTGACAGCTAAAATACTCTATGTTTTTATTGTGTAATATTTTCGTAAATGTATATTTGTGGATAAAGTATGATTGCTCGCAGTATTTTTATAAATTCGAAAAAATTTACATTCTTGTATATTTTTATATGTTTGGTTTATAAGACAATATCTAAGAAGGAGCGTAATCCAGGGATATACAACATATGATCCGGATAAGCGAATATAAAATCTTCTAAGAATAAGTGCTTTCCACAATGATCCTTTTCGTATGTTAGTGGATGTAAGAGCTCACCAACCGGAACTGTTTTTAAGCACACTTAGAGCCGAGAGGAAAGACTGCCATACTAAAAAAACTATTACGTTTTTATCCGAGCATATAGTGTGTGGTACACGATGAAAATTCATTTTGAATTTGTAATGATTCATATCTCGTTGCTTTCAGTTAGTAAGTCTCAACGAACTGAATTATTTATGAATACTAAAACATTTTGAAGGCGTGCGATGTACAACTAAAAATAATGGTGAGATCTTTGACTGTCATCCAATATCCATTTCATGTCACTAAACGTACCACTTATTTTATCCGTCAATATTTCCCGTTTACGATTGACTAAAATCGGTAAATTGCTAAAAATATATCGGAAGAGTTTTACGTCAGTTTAAAACTGGAAACTACAGCAACGTCTCCTGTGATGTGTATATCAATCCTGATCAAAATAGTATAAAAGATGTTACTAAAAATGTTTGATCCCTGGTCAGAATTAAGCATTTGTTTATTGCTTCTAAGAAAAAAATAATGATCGTAAGGGTTTTTTTGCGTTTTACTAATATACAGTTTTAAGACTTGGTACATATTTATTTTGAGTATATAATTTATGTGTTTCTTGGTATTTGTTGTTGTTAATATAGTGATACGGTAAACATTATGTACAATGGCTATAATATCGGGGGATTAGTTCAACCTTAATAATGTATGGATTAGTATTAGCAGTGGAATTAATTGTTAAATAACAGTCGTCAGCAGACATGTCGGTAATTCCAGCGTCTCTTAAGCGTAGCGCTTGGGCGCGTCGCCTAGTATAAACATTGACAACATTCAGCAACAAAGCTTCAGATTAAGTACTAAAAAAATATTCAAGTGCTTTGATCAACTAATTATTTTGGTTATACGGCCAGACAATGAATACAATAGATTTTTTTATATAAAATATCTTAGACGTAGTACATCAATCAATGTAAAATATCAAAAGAAAAAATTGTTTTCGATAGAAAAATATTATTTTCAAAAAAACTATCCAATTTTACTGTAAAAACAAGGGTTTTTAATTTATCTGTAGGTATTCTCAATTTGTAAGATATGAATGCAAATCTTTTTTTATTCCTAAAATTCGCAAAACGTGATCACCGCGACGGAAATGTCAAAAAACATGAATACGAATTACTTTTGAGCTGTTGATTCTTGGTGGAAATGCATTATAATTAAATAAATAAAACACATCTTCGCAAAAAGTTTCAACTGAAATATATAATATTGATCAGTTGAAAATGTTGCCGACGAGCGAAACCGGTCCAGATCTTTATGAAAATTTATTAAAGATTAATTACGTTTTAACTCTCCAATATTAAGTTTCCTTTTGGGGGGCTATGAAATTCTTATTCTAGGTCAATTATATGCTCCAAATATATTTTTAAATCTCTCAAGTATTTAACGATATAAGAGAAGACGTTGATGATGATATTTGATATATAAAATGGTCGCTATCGCCTACCCGATTACGGAAATTGACCACTTGATTGTAAAAAACAAATGATGTAGTACACAGAATTTTTTTTGTCCCCCTTCACACTCGAAGGTATCGGATAACCTGTCGAGGCGATGATCCAAACTTGTCAAAGAAGCCATGAAAAAAAAATAACACGACTTAATATCACACGCCGAGGTGGCAACCCCAATTCACACCTAAGATGACTGAGAATTTGTATGATATCTATGGCAATATAAATTCATTCAGTCAGATTTTTCATAAAACTTGAATCGCGGACTGTGAGGTATTTTGTAGCCAATAATTTTATCTCGTGAGAAGACTACGATTTATTATGCTCATCACTCTACATCGGGGGTGGCCAAAGCGTCGATCGCGTAGCTATTCCATGTCGCCCGCATGTCTGGTGTTATGATGTACACATCTCTGATACCTGTTTTATTTCAATGATAATAAATTCAATTTATTTTGTGGGTTGATCGCCACGAAACATTTCACAAATAGTCGCCCGTAATGGTTAAAGCATGGCCACTCCTGCTCTACATCAACTCTACTTTGCCAATAGGAGAAAGAGAGAAAGCAAATGACTCGCACACAAGTCACGAGTCATTTGATTTATAATCTATTAACACTTGTTTGTTAATTACAATATTGCTAATCAAGAACAATCCTATCAAAATACAATATGTATCATTTTTTTCAAATCAAATTGATTGATAATAAAAAATATTTATGATATATTTGTACTTATTCCACATTACATTTATTAATTAAGATCAAGATAAACTTATAAGCTCACCACGAGCATTAATACCAGTTGATAATGAACGCGATGAACTAAACCCGTCCTGATCTTAATACATGTTTTTTTAATATATATACTGCCTATCCACCAAGAATTGACCTTAAATGTGACCAAACTGATTGAAATCGAAACAAAGATTCGTACAGGGCAAACCGACTGGAAATGTTCGATCCGCGCCGAGTCGCCCCGTAGCCTTTGTAAAATAGCCACAAACTTGAATAAATAATACATCATATGTTATCGGCTTCGCCCCAAAATATACAGCATATGAAACCTTTTTGTATATTATCAACAGAAACTGTTGAACGAGAACTGTTTGAAAAGCAGTCGCCAAACCTTTCTATTTGAAAGGATAGTCGTTTATTTTTAATGATTGTTTTATCGATTTGTTTCAAGACACGGGTGTTTGTTATATTTTTATTTTTCCTCATTCTCTCCCAATCGTATCGTGTAAACGCGGCGTAAAAAATCGTAAGAAAACAAAATATTGTTATTATTTAACTTCAATATTAAATTCCATTATATATTAATTATTTCGTTTGAAATAATATACTAGATATAGTTGGTATGTAGTTTGTTTCTCATTGACTAATATTCGGATAAATCTCTTTGTTTCCAAAATACATCATTAAAAAAAATAATGGTTGCCTAAAACAAAAGTTATTACAACATGTATATTTATTTTATACGAAGAGTTATTATTAGTTAATATTCACATCAAAGGATTGTCTCAAAGTCATTTTTGGAAGCTTTCAACCATTAAAGAAAACAGCATTTTGGAAAAGTTTCTCTCATATTTATTAAGTATCGATTTTATCATAAAGCAATGCACGCTTTCTACATGATGTATTTGAATTTTACAATTTTAATGAATAATGGTTATTAATTCAATAATAATACGCATCGTATATTTTATCTTGTTGTTTTACTAAATTTATTTTAAGAAACAAACTAATGTCATAAGTCATAAGGCAGCATGCTTAAATTCATTGCTACTCAAACTGACAAAATTGGCATCATTTTTTTCCCCTTATATGTATTACATCTTTTTCTTTCTTATCATTTTATTTAAATATAAAAAATACATTGACACATATATATAGCGTGAAATATTTTCGATAGCAATATGGATTGAATGGTGAAATTCAAAGTCGAAGATATTATTATTTAAACTAATATAATAAATAACACTTTTAAAATGTTCACTGTCAGTAATTGGTGGATTTAAAATTATTCCACAATTAATTTGTTAGTATCAGGGCCGGTTTCAATCAATTGAAAATGCTCGCGATGAGCGAAACCGGTCAACTGAAGGACAATAAATATTTTACCAGATCCGTGGTGCAGTGGTCAACGTCGTTGGCTACCGTGTCGGACCGCCCGGTTTCGATTCCCGGTACGAGCAGATTTTTTCAATCCTGATTCTGCTCATAGGCCTGTCACATTTGTCAACCTGTCACATTTTAACATTCTCTTGATACGCATGCGCCAACAAAGAAAAATAGTGTTTGAGTGTGTATGCGTGCTGCGTTAGACATAGAAAGATGAACCCAGTGTAAGTAAGAATGTAAATATATTTTGTATTTATTGATTTAAAACGAGTGCAGTTTACAAAGCCTCACTGTATTTCATCAGTATCCAAACTGTGCACTTCATTTAATATATATTACAATGAATGGGACTGTGTACGAATTTGGCTGAGTGTACATAACACGGCCGTCGGCAAAGTTCAGACCGGTGGCTGGTGAGATATCAATGTCCACTTGAGTGGACCCCTTAAACGTGACAGGGCTGTGCACCACTCCGACAGAATAATGCCACGATGAAGAGATACGTAATTTGTGTGTAGGGTTTCCAAAAACTGCGATTTAAATTTGACGGGGAAAATATTTGGCGTCAAAAAAGTGTAAGACAAACAGAAAAGCTTCGCATAGTCCACATTTGAATCAGTTCCGTTTCAGCTTAAACTAGTTTTGAAAATTACTCACTTTGCTCAGTATTCATTAAGTTTCTAGTGCAAGAAGTGTCCTTGTCAAATATATCAATTATTCTGTATAAACAATTGTTTGTTATTGGCAATACGTTTCTCAAAAGTTTATTGAAATTTCTGGTCTCAATGTAGGTAGTCAAGTACAGTGTTGGTGTTTCGCACTACAACTGCCTAAGTGAAAATAGACAATTCTTCAACTAATAAATTTCATGTTCTGATTATCTATATATGTAAACATTAACATTTCATGGTGCAAAGTATGCTGCAAAATTATTTTGACATACAAATTAGCTGTTCTAATATTTCATTTATTTTAAATCGAATGGAATTGGTTTTTATAGCATACAAAGAGAGAGTACTGTTAAGTAAAGGGTATTTTTATAAGGACGCTTAGTTTTGAAATGTAAATAAAACAAGTTGTTTGTGAAATTTCGACTAAATTTTAATTTCATTTGTAAGTATATTTTACGGCATTAAATATGGAATAAAGAATGTCTGCCAATATCCATTCATTATAAAATGGGCCATGTCGCTAAAGTTGACTTTTTTGACAAATTTGGGTAAACTTCCAACTGCTCCAGAACCCAATCAGGCGTTGTCTGTGGTCGTTTACCTGAAGTTCCTTAGTTAGTTGGATTTTATACGGGTGCAGACATAAGGCCCGATTTAAAATTCGCCAAGTTGAAGTCGCAGAAAAGTCAAGTTCTAGTGAACAACGAGAAATAAGCTGCCTTGGGTTTTCCTGTACACTTTCACATACAGCAGCAATGTTTTCACCAGATATTGTATTTTGATGACGTACAGGTAGGTGTCGGCCGATTATTTACCAAACTGGTTGACTCAAATTTGACCACTAAACAATGAATAATCTACTCAGCAGGACAAAGTAACATATTTTGAGCGTCCCTATTGAAATACCCTATATTTTCTGATTCTTCAATGAGAATATCCAACAGATCCACTTCTAGCATTAAGGCCCAGATATTATAAAATGGCTTTAAATACTTATAAAACTCGATTCAATTAACGTTCACAGATATACATGCTTCACTTAAATAGGTCGTGAATCGACGAATTATTAATTTCAAAACAATATTGAATTAGAGGCGTGGTGAAAGTCCTGCGAACGAATAATCATCTGATTCTACGAGGTGTTCGTTTTTAAACAGTCCAATATATTGGTGGAATCTAGAACGGCGGGTTATTTGAGGCAAATGTCCCGAACTCTTGTAACATCAAAGGCAAACCTCTGACTCTGGTTAATATCAAGCTCTATACATATGGAATTGAGAATCTGATTAATAAATGGGATTTTTCTACCATAAGTCTATACACTGATACTATCCGTTATCGAACTTTTCCGACTGTCAACGTGAATGCTCGATACATTGATTCAAATACTCAAAACATGAATCAAAAATAAGTTAAAAGTGTCAATTATAATTCAATTTTATATTAAAATGGATTCCATAAAGTTACCACCGAATAAAAGAAGCAATACGCATGTGTATTTTATGCTTAATGTTTTCATTTTTAGATAATATTATGTTCAACCATGTATTGTTAGCGGTTATACATATGTGGCAGATTGTCGCCTTTGTCATTAATAAATATGATTACGGTTCTACCGAAATCGGACTTAACTTTCAACATGAATTTTTATAGTTAAGCTTCTGTGTTTTCAGAGAAACGCAAAACGTCGACAGAGCGACCTTTGATTTGATGGTAACGTCGATATGTTATGAAAACGCATATCGATGGATCAATGACGGTGTCTTCACTAAATTTATATTATACTATATTTCATTATTTAAAAAACTTTTTATTCCGTGCATAAGATTTGATTTTCTTATTCCAGTTTTACACATTTCCGAAGAAAAGCCATCAAAATATGATGCAATAAAGATCAAGTTGCTATGCAAAGCCCTGATAAAAATCTAAGCGCTGACGGTGGAGCGACACGACCTGTCAACGGACGATAACAATCCCAATCGACCGGACATGATGACCCTACATGTGGGTCGTATCACCCACTCGACATGTCATATTCAATCATTGGACTAGTACAGAAAGAAGAGGGTAGATATTAACAAAGCCCGTACCTATAGATATATTTCTAGAGTAATAAATGAAAATAAATAATTTTATTTATATTTCGAATCAGGTAAATCTGAATAAATTCCTTCGGTCTCGTCGTTGTTTATAAATATGGAATACATTTATTCAATCTAACTAATCTAATGTAGTGTGATCAGACTCCTGAGAAACTTATTTCAAAATTAATATTGAAATTAATCTAACAATTCTTAATGGGTAATAGTTTACGCGTGTAATAATTTTATATCGATCTTAAAAAAAATCGTAGACACGTATTATGTCCAGTAAAAACCAGATGTACCATCAAAAATAGATTCATTTTGCAAAGAAAAGTTATAAAACTAAATAAGACCCAAATAATTCAGTGGTTTTTTATTGCAGTATAAAGATAGCCCTTTATTGCCAATATTGTGCAAAAAGAGACAATAACTAGATAATCTATATGGCAGTAATCTACAAATATAAGGAAGCGCTGTTAAAATAAAAGCATCGCCATTTTACTTTCCTCGTTTGTTCATTTATTTCCTTGTTTATGGCGGCGTATATTTTCATTTTATTGCCTATTAAATTGTAATTACCACGCGAAACCCGCGGTTTTATTGTATCTGAGGCTTAATCAATGACGATCGTTTTCCTCTAGACAACGAGGCTTATTTAATAATAAGAATTTGCGGTGGACTTAAAATGTGGCAGAAATACAACTTAAAAAATAAGCACTTGAAACATAACATACTTTTCTAATGAAACAGTTTGTACTGTCTAAATTCAAAGTTTGGATTAGCACGGCACCACAAATTAAAATGTTAAATACGACCAATTTAATTTGTCCGATCACCACATGTGTGAAACTGCCTTCACTCGATTCTTCCACGATTCTTCGTCTTCATCTTATCATATTGATTCATTTCAAGTCATGTCATGGTACGGTAAATTCACGGTAGGCACACCTTTTGAATAGTTATTAACAAATTATCAGAAAGAAAAAAAACTAATGGATTTTAATAAGATACAAATAAGGTTGCGGATTCCGCAACAGGCAGGTTTTTCGTCACTTTTGAGTTATGGAAATTATAAGAGGATGCATATTCTGCTGTCTCCGATTCATTTCATAAGGAATTATACAAGTATGTAGTGTACTCCTAGTATTTCCGTAGATATCTGTTTTCTTAGCCCAGTGCACAATCCGCATGAAATATTGTTAGTTGACATGACTTTGAATTGTACAGCAGCATAAACTGAGTACAGCAGAATTGTGAGTCGCGTAGTATCATGAAATAGATTTTGTAATTAATTTAACAACTTGTGATAATTCAACTAAGTAATAATTTATATTGCATTCATTACATCGCGTATCGACCACAAATGCAGTATAGGTTAAAAATACGGATACAAACATAATTGAACTACTTTAAGCGAATGTGTGGGACCTTTGGTTCAGCAATAACCAAATCAGATTTCAATAGCTCGCCTAGATGTAGGAAAAAGCAAGCTAAAAACTTACTCGCAAAAATTAAGTTATGGATGACTGTTTGATGTACCTTTCTATAGGTAAGGGTCGTTACTGGAAGCCAATTGTCACATCGGATTGTTGCGTTTTAGAATATGGTATGAAGCTCCAAAATGCCGTGCCCACTCCCAGAATTTCAATGGGAGAATTTCAATGAGTTGTTTGAAATATAAAATTAAAAATAGCTTTGTTTATTCCACGTGTTGTGTTTCACCTCTTATAGAAGCATATTCAGACTAATAACCTGTTACTTTAGTGATTATTTAAGTATCAATACTTTCATTCTTGATAAACAATACGTGGAATAAACAAAGTTATTTTTAATTTTATATTAAAATAAACTTAACCAAATATAACGCCGAATCCATTTAAAGATTTCATTTCATTTCAATAAATTGGAAGCCAGTTGTACAATCTGACTTGGGGCTAAAGATAGAACAATATAGTAGAGCAAGGATTGTAGTTAGATGAGTGTCCTGTTTACATTCACGGTTTCAGGATCGAGTAGGTGGTGGGAAGGAATTAAAGAGGATTGAACATCTACGTTCATTTGAATACAAATTCATAAATCAGTGAAAGAAAACCTGATCGGTATTCTCACGTCAATAACAATCGACCTATCATAGTGTATTAAGACATTATATTTAATATTCTCCATTTTGGAAGCGGTTTAAAATTGCTTACTGATCAAATTAATATTCTGCGATTTAAATATTGTATTGTCATACAGATTCCAAACAAAAGCAATGACGTTTCCGTAAAACACATTTTGAGTTATGTCAAACAATTCGTCAACGCAGTGTGAATAATTAGTGGAGCGTCGATGGGGTTAACTGCGATCGGCCATTGCTGATTGAATTCGCAGGTCCAATATGGGTTTATAACAATGGGTAACTGGCGGAGGGTCCTCTCGTTGGGGTCGAGCCCAATCATTTACCTGCGCATGGGGTTGCGGCACACCGCAGCATCTGTCAAACACTGCACTACTTCAAACTATAACCCCTCAGGGCGAGATGTAACCAAATGTTCCCACAGAGGTACGGTGAATTCTAAAATTCTTACGATTGCATATTCTAAATTATTTTGAGAGGTTATAATATATATATAAGTTATTTTTCTACTCTAAACGTCAAAATAAAAGACAAAAAAACGTTGAATTCAAAAATCAACGGCATTGTATTGGTTAAGCCATTACAACCTGTCAGTATAGCTTTCAACATTAGAATATCAGATAATTATCGCGGGGAAAAATAAAATACTTAACATTTTTTATCTTATCATAATTAATATGAAAGAGCCAGTAAATTTTAATTTTAAATAAATAAACAGAGAATTCGATAGTGAAAATTCAAAGCTTGTAAATATCAACGTTAAGTTGTTCACTGTGAATACTTAACGTTTTTTACGATTTTAAACTATATTGCTTCAAATGTCGACATATTTCACATGGACGTGAGTGAGTTCAGACGAGTACTATTTTTGCATCATATTTGATTTTGTCGGCACTCACTCGGTTGATTTCAATATATTTTTTTCTGTCTCTTCTTTCTGTGAGCCATATTTTTTGTTCTTTTAATGTTTTAATCTTTTTTCTCATTGCAAAAGCAATAAACTTTTATAATGTGCATATGAGTAAACATTTATTAAAACTTAAATTATTACTTTGGTAGAAAGATGTATATTAAAAAATTATAAAACATTTTTTGTAGCAAAACCGATCCTGATCAACTGTGGTATAAGCAGAAGAAAATGTTTTATTATTTTTTAAGCTTGTGAATATATTTTCATGATAGCTAGTTCGTTTGTTGTCTTTTGATGATATGATAGTAAATTATTGTGATGATTATTGCAAAAGTATTACCAAATCATGTTTTGAAATAAACGTATTTTATTTTGTATGAATACTTTCGATATGGGTCAATGGTAAAACAATCCGTTTGGTTTGAGTGTATGAATTAAAATACAGAGTTGATTCGCTATTGAACGTTACACGGGTATTTTCATAAGAATTTTATCCATAATCGCAAGGGTTATGATTGAACTCTAGCCATACGGTGGATATGCGCCACTCAACGTGTTAGTTCTGATTTGAACAAGTAGATTATAGGGAGGTTATTGCATTATGTATACTCTGATAGATATTCACTATTCCAACTGTGTCTATTGATGTACTCTAATATGATTTTCACAACTTTGCTACAGCAGTGAATGTAATTGCAATAATTTTATCATAACAAAAAACACTTAATTCCATTTGTGGTAAATAATAATTAAACTGGCAATAACTATATCTTTTTTTTTATTATCATTTGTTTAATGCGATTAAGCATTGAATATTCCGTGAGGTGCATCAAAATAATCAAATTTTCAGACTCACACGCTTTTCAATATTAAATACAGACAAGGATTGTATGTTTGTGGACAATTTAATATCATATTTACGTTGATTCTTCGTATATGATAAGTGAAGCTTGAAGCAAAGACAATTTAGGAATGAAATTATTAAAAGATTAACAAAACTTTTTGTCACGATACCAAATAGAAAAAATAATTTCAGGTTGTATTGTAATATGCATTTTCATTCGTTATAGCTGGTGAAAATAATACATGGTTGGCAGGCTTTCCAGAGACATTAACAATTTTGTATATACTTAAAAGACTTGGACGCCAGGGAAACAAATTGATATCATTGATTAGAATAGTTTTAAAAATGGCTGTGCGAAGATTTAATGAATTTTTTATATTAAACATTATTTTATAATGAATAAAATAGTTCATTTTATATGTTTGATCTGATCAGATTTTAAAACCACGACTGTCTTTTTGAACTTTTGAATTTGAACGAAGTGGCTTAAGTAACAAGTACATTTGTCTTAAATTTTTTTAAATGAAACATTTTCTTACTGTGGATCATATAAAAGATACCCAAGATCACTCAATCCACAACTCTGTTCACGGACATTTCGAATTTGTTGAGAAATTTGACAAAACTTAAAATCCTTTTCTAAAGAATCTTTTGCGACTAAATGGGCGCAAAAGATGAAATAGCGAATCAGTAAAAATATTTTTTTAATTTCACCTATTTCTTTGATTGCTTCAAAAGATCATAAAAATATTTCATTGAAAAACAAAAGGCGGAAACCTGCTAGCTGATTAATTAAATATTAAATGTAAATTTTTATTTTACAAAGTAAATAAAAATATGTTTTTTTATAAATTCTAGATGTAATAAACATGTTTTTACGGAACAAATACAGGCGATGAAGTGGTTAAAAAATCAGCAATAGGTAATATGATTGCTTTATATATATTTATATTTTTTCAAATTTATGAATATCTCAACCACTTTTGAGAAGGGTAGCTCTGTGGTGGATATATCCTTCTACTCTTTATCATGCCAAATTGCGCCACCGCCTTTTTAAGCTTTTCCATGTCTCATAATATATTTTAACGTGACAATTAATTAAATCTGTAAATATTTGTAAAATATGGTAATATTGTCGCAAAGTCGTGCAATCTTTCACTCGTAACATTCCAGCTTTCATTCGGCAAGGTTTTTGTAAGTAGTAATAATGCTAAGAGAAACTTCTTTCTATGTAATCTATGTGAAATATTCTCCATAATTTGATTTCACAATTCGCTAAATCACTGGGCAATTTAAGCATGATTTTACAGTTATATTATACAAATTGCTTGAAAGAAAATAATATTATTGTGCAATGCATGCCCGCCTTCCTCTAATTTCATCAAATTCGAATGGTATAAAATCACCCATTCACACGATTTCATTCTATTCGTGGCCTAAATTTAGTAAAATAATCTTGAAATCGATCCTCGACTTTACTACTGTATATATTTTTGTTAATTTAACCGAAGAAGTTATTTAACTCTATGCTTATTTTGAAAATCAGTTTCAAAGCTAATTTTTTGATTAGGGTTGGTATAATAAATTCTCTTTCCAGACTTTTTTCCGATTTTTTACTTTTATACTATGGAATACTGAATAATTCATTAATTATAAAACAGTTAAAAACGTTTGAAATTTTACAATTTGTGATAAAAGCAAAGATTGTAATAAATATGATATATTTTTTTTTTATGTAAAGACCATATGAACACTGCGAGATACTTAAAATTTAATCAGTTCATACGAATTTTTAAGTTGAAATCTATGTTTAACAACAAATAGCCAGATTTTTATTACACCACACACACTATCTCTAGTTTGAATAAGACGAAAGCATTAAAATAAAATTGAAAACTTTGTTATTCCAAGTATTGTGTAACAGGTATTGATTGATACGTGTTTCCTATATATATTTTACATGCGTTTTATTTTCAATAAATTAAATATACTTTGTTAAAATAATTTAATATCAAATTGAATATTTTCGCGAGGCCTTGATTCCCGGGATATTCAAAATATATAATCCGATCCTTGTGAAAAGCATTGAAATCCCGGGAAATATTTTCGTATGTTCTTGACAGAAAAGTCTTTAGAATTTCTCAATCTTATATGACAATTATTATTTATTTAATTAAGTTACTAAAATGGCTTATTTAAACGTGGTAGAAAATTTAAAATTCCAATTTGCATGTCACTTATTCCGAATTTTAAAAAAGCTGGATATTTTTCCTATTTTTTTAGGTGTTTAAAATCATTTGAGAAAACAGTCATCAAGAAGAAGAATAACGGTATTTATACAGTTCAAAATTAAAATTACCTGATGGTTTAACATAAAAAATGTCAAAAATAGTAACGACCACAACATTCAAAGAAAATATTCGCAATGCATTCAACTTGTTCGATATAAAAAACCTGACATTCGACGACCACTTGCGACTTTACTTATGGCTTCTGAGGACTTTTGGGCTCGGGTTTCTAGATGACGATTACTATATGTCCATATACCCATTTTATGGAACATTCACCGTTATCTTGTTGGTATACATATGTATTTCTGATGTAGTTTTCATTCAAAATAACATCAACGATGTATCGAAGACCACAGAATGCTTGACAACACTATTGCTTGCGACAGCAATGCTTTTAAAAATCGGTGTTCTCTGTTATTTTCGACAAGAGCTTCGAAATCTTATCGATGAAATGCGAAACGTATACAATTTTGCCAAGTCTAGCAGCGAAGAAGAATGGAAGATCATGCTGAAAAGAGTTCAAGAAGCCAGGATCATGACACGGCTGTTTTATTTTGTGACGGTAAGTTGGCGAATTAGAATAACAATGAAATACTTACGTTTTACGCATGTATTTTATTGATGTTTCCGTTATTATTTAATCTCTAATTGACATTATTATCATGAACGCAAAAAATTACAAGATTAACTTAGGGATTCCGATTTCCAGTATCAAGGAATACAGTTATAAGATTGAAATTTATTAGCACATATTCATGGCATATAAACAGCTTGTCGATGTGATCCCGTAAGAAGTCTTATCGGATGTCTAGTAATATTACACATGATTAAAAATTAAAAATGGTATTTTCACGCACTGTAAGCCAAGTCGTGCTTTTGAACATTGTATTTTTTCCAAGCTTGTCTACTTTTTGACGTTTTTTCACTAACAATATTTCTAGTGAAAGATATTTTATTCTCTTTTGATTTCAATAAATCTATTCAGATTGCAGTGACCGTAACCTTCATCTGCTGCACCCTTCCTCAATACGAAAGCAGGGCTCTTCCAGTACCAGCTAAAGGGGTCGGCATCGAGGGCGATGATATAATTTCTTACGCCATCAACTTTATGATTCAAGTATGGTCGATGATATTTGTGACGCATGTTATGCCAGGTTACGAATCTGTGTTGCTGTATGCTCTTCTTATTCAATGTGGCCATTTGGAAATTTTGGCCTACCGACTGGAAAATATTGGCCGAGGGAATAAATTTTATGGAAAAATTGACGATGATGACAGCATCGATTGGGAAAATGGCAAGTAAAATTTTAATAACATATTTATATATTTTACAATCACGGCTAACACAGAAGATTTTTTTTTTTAATATAACGAACGAAGGACTATTTGCAAACAAAATGAACTATATTCTATTTGTGACGCTTTTTATATTTTACTCAATTGTCGCTGTAAAAGGTGTAAGCACGTAAGTTCTTAAAAAAACTCACCAGTTACGATGAGTCATATGTTGCATCTAAAAAAACCCATCGAAAGCGTTAAGATTGTTAATAATGTTGTAATACTATTTTCAAATTTGAATTAAAAATGGCACAACGATTGACTAGTTTGTCAGCCCTCTTTTATTTAGTTGTCTACTAGTAAAAATATGGTTTCGTTTCCAACAATTCAAGTCGCAGACCATGTGCAAAATTTGAGTCTTTAAATTATACGAAAAAAATAAAAAAGATTAGTGAAGAATACTGTGTTCTCTAAAAATTTTATACTATTTTGTCAAATATACTCATATAATATTTATATCTATAAATCCTTGTGGAGCATACATTTCCTCCTAATAGAGGTGCTCAACATATATTTTTTTTACGATAATTTCTTGTTTATCAATAATGATCGACATGATAATGCTAGGACAGCAACTAGTGGTTAGCAAGTTTGTTTCACTGATAGAATCGGAAGGGTGGGAAGGTTTTAGAGTTTTAGACAACACAGGAACCGATGCTTTCGGACAGAGTCGATACTTCGTCTGAAAGTTGTGTCTAGGACTCGAGTCTCATGTACCCAAATATATTTAAAAACTAAGATGCATATTATAATTTTCTTTATTGAATTTAGTATTTTTGACTGAGTTTCAAGCTACCAATAATGATATGTCAAATTTTTCGTTACAATAATAATATTATCATAAATTATTTTACAAGACTATTTAAAACATTTTTTTTGTATTGTAACATTGACTTATAGATCACTGAGTGACCTACAGGTCACTGTTCGCCTCTGCATGTCTAGACACTTAAAAATCATGAGTTTTGATAATGAAATCAAAACGATACAAACACAGTGTTAAGCGTCAATCTTTTGGCAGACACTTCAATTAAAGTGATATTGATTTTATAATTACAATAGAGTATGTTCTGTCGTGTAAGTAAACGAGCACTACTCTAATTAATCCTTCTCTGATCTTTTGTGATTATTGAATATCGCCATAATTGATTTCAGTTGATTTTCAATCAGACGCCATACCAGCCCACCGGCTATTGGAATTTGATTATTCTTCAAGATACTTAAAAAGCTGTGTGCAAATTCATCAAAAGATTTACTTGTTAGTATATTAGAAATAGATTATTTTATAAAGCATTTCAATTATATGAAAATTCTGTATTGTACTTTAGAGTTTTTAAATAAATCGTTATGTAATTACTATGTCAATAATTGCAGTTATTGATGTGATAAGAGAGTTCTTCGCTAATTTTAAAATTACATATTTATATGAACTTAAGAATTGTATAATAAATATTTAGGGTAAGAATTGACACTTGAAACGAACTTCTTACAAAAAACTGATGAAGATCAGTTGATTTGAAAAGGTATTTTGTTCATAAACCAATGCATTAAAATTATAAATCTTTTACTGGATATGTCTATTATGTTTATGATCGCGGATGTATATTTGGATCGATTGATCATTTTTTTTAAATATCTTCTCTGTAAGTAATATAAATCATGATAGATACAAACTGATTTAATTTCTTTCAACTAAGTATTCCTGTGTATAGTAAAATAAAATGGATAAAAATTATGTCGCACAAGTTTAAAAAATAATGAATAATTTATTACGACAACAATGAGCATAGTTTTTCTTGAATATCTAACAAGGTTTCAAAGTGGAATACGTCTGAAATATAATTGTTCTATTTATTCAATTTACAGGTTTGCAGACAATATGAACACCGTATATAAAATCGATTGTCTTTGCGAGATTCTTCTAAGCACATTAGTGGGTTGTGTTTCGCTCTATCAAATAACAGAAGTAAAAATACAATTTCAATTGAAAATATGTTGATAGTTTTAGGCTAACTTTTATTAAATGACAATATATAAATGGCTAAAATACTTATGTTAAAAGCTGTTCGTGATATAACATCTTCATTGTGTTATCTGAACTTTCAGCATTATATTTATGGGAGAAATTTAATTATTTATTCATTTATTCATGTCAAAACATTGCTGTTAATCACTCAGATGAGCTTTAGTAAAAAAGAATTGATAGAAAACATTGTATTTATATTCTGAAAGATTTTTAAATATAAAAAGCTATATTCTATACACAATTTAAAAACTAGGCAATAACTCGTCGATACAATAACTGTCGAAAAGCAATTTTTGAAATTTAATGAATGGCGTTATATTTAACAAAACAATATTTTTTTTACAAATCAGTAACGTTTGGTGTAGATTTATGACTGATAATACTAAGTAAACAAATCTTATGTCTTTATTCATCTTGAAAGCAAGTACAAGAAGAAAGAGTATTATTTGTAATTTCTTCCTTTAAACTTTAAACAATGAAAGTGAATTAACCTTTTTTATGTTTTCAGGGTACGAATGAAAATGTAATTGCATTTTACTTATACTTGGCATGTTGTACTCTACAGATACTTGCATATTGCTGGTATGGAGATCTTCTCAAAGAAAAGGTAAGTACTAACAGCTGTGCCAGGGATAAAACTGCACAGTCAATGCCACGCTATTTCCGATGATGATTTAAGCAAAAGTCATCAATTGCTTCCCGCGTGGAGACAGTAACTATTTTTTTATCTATTGGAGTGATGCAATAGTCTTGACGTTTTTGTAATATCTTGATTTAAAAGTCATAATTGAAGCTAATCCACGTCAAAACATTAGGGTAAGCCCCCGCATAAAATCAGTTAAATAAGGTTACAAATATATATTTTGACTATTTTAGTTAATAGTAAAAAATATTTGGCTAGCTTATTCAACCGTGGCAATTATTTTGAAATAGACAAGTGATAAAAAATGACATTCACCCTATGACCAAGAACTCAGATTTAAATGGAAAAATCTGACCTCGCCGGGGCTTGAACCTAGACCCATCTGATTGCTAAAGCAAAGCTTTTACCACCACTATACCACGTAGACAATTTTACTAGTTCAATAGTATTGAAGAGTCGGTTTCACTCATTGTGAGCATTTTTAACTGAAATGATACTGGTAGAAACTGTCCCTGCTAAAAATAGGCGAAAAATATTATTTTTGAATAGCTATTTCTCAATATTTTTATATAATCAATAAAATAACGATAAAAGAACTCTTGAATAACTATTTTATTGATAGTTTTTTTTACTATTCTGGTCTCACAATTTATGTTATATCAGTTATGTGATTATATCTTACCCACTTTATTCTTTTAACATGCTTATGCCACATCGAAACACACTATGTTTCATTTGGAGAATTTCTCAAAAGGCCAAAGTTTTTTGAAAATACGAAGCAGGGCCTTATTTCCTTAAGCTATGCGGTTGTTGGTAGTGTGAAAACGATCGCGTCCACTTTTGTCTCGAGCCTCTTCCGCGCTTAGAATTGCAAGCGCACCACGCGATTGATCCGTCGAAGCCTTAAATTGAGTCGGCACTAATGATTTAATCAACGGATCGAGCAATTCTGTGGCTTTGTTAGTGGCACGCCGTAACGCCACTAATTAGAGAGGGAGGCTTTGATTGTTAATTTACACGGGATACGGAAATGTGACGTCACTTTCGCAGGCCGTAGAAGCAAGCAGGTGTTGTTTTAATATAGGCACGTATTCGTACTTATTACGTTTGAGACAGGGCTGGATTAAGCCGCTGTCATCAAAAGCGATCGTTCGTATTAATTGAAACTTTGTTACAAAAAGATTTGTAGCCAACACTTTTTCTATGGTTGTATTGATACTACCAACTACCTACGTTAATATAGTTCTTATGCTTTTCCTGATGAAAACAGCGTGAGTACTAAACATGTTTTATACAAATTTTCACAAAAGGATAGATATTTTTGAATATTTACAATGTTATAAAAATATGCTTTCCTCTCTAAAAATACTACAATTATTAATATAAATAAAACAAATTCTATAGAACTATTTTCACACATATTTTTACTAAGACCCGGACTGGGTTTGCTCTTCGCGATCATCGTCAGTTGATTAAATATACTGATGTGTTTATATTTAAAGTTTATTATAATTAACCACCAAAAAGTTTATTATAATTAAAAAAAACTTGAAAAATTGCTAGAAGAACAAAGGATGAATAAGTCAATTGATCGAATGCTTTAGGATTGAATAAATCGTATAGAAATATGCACATATTTCGTCTCATCAAAATCATATAGGTACATGATTGATCATCGTTGATCAATTCACAGAAGCCATTGCTGTTTTGCAGATAATAATTTAACTCTTCATTCTCAACCTTTATCTTTTACACGTTTTGCTGACTACATCATTCATATTAGATTACATTGAAACTCAACTCAAACTAAATTCGCTTGGATGACGTTCAGTATCTTGTATGTAAGGTTTTTTTACGATCCAATAAAGCTGGTCATATATCGTAGAAAATTTCATTTTGAATTTAAAAAGTGTAACTGGAATAACCTTGGACCATTGAACTAAGGAATTCTTGTAATGAATGTCGCGTGTTAGTTAAGTTGCTTCCAGATTATCCATTAAAAGTAATAATACATACATTTAGACAAAATTTGCTGTAGTGGGCGTAAATATTTCATTCCGTCTCTGGTCACATAGGATCGTTCACAATAATTAGTGAGGTAGTTTTTAATGAGCGCTTTTTATGATTTAGCTTTTGATTGGTGGCTTACAGATTGAAAGCGGTCAAGCGGAGTTGATTAGTGGCCGTTATGAAAAGCAATGATTTTTATGAAAAATGGATTTACCCTAGATCTCATCGTACAGCCGCTGCTGTTTATTATTGGCTCGTTACCAGTTTCATTAACCTGTGAATACAGGCGTACTTTAATAAAAATCTATAAATTTTACTATAAAACGTTATGAGCATTTATTTTAACATACTTTTGTTCATCAGCAAACGAAATTAAATGAATTTATAATGGTGATATATGTATATATTTTTTTTGAAACTACTGATCATTCATGGCTCGAGATCTTTTTTCAATCACTAGTTGAACAACTGATGATGTAATGGTCGTTTTTTATGAGAAAATGGTCGCCTGGAATCAAACTGGTGTATTATGGAACCCACATATTCCTATAGTTAATAACCTACTGAAGCTAAAGAGCAGATACAAAATATCTTGTCTTCGTCTTTCCCTTGCAATTTAAGACTCTAAATAGTTGGGATTGATAGGGGAGGTTTTAAAATATCACAGAGACTATGCGCTTACATTTTACAAACTCATCCATAATATCTGTTGAAAAAATTATTCAACCCAATTTAAAATACACTGATTTTTTTAAGACAAACTTAATTTAGAATGATTTTTCCATCATTTCAAGAAACTAATTTTATGCACAAATAAAGCAATTTGCATAAACTGGTGACAAGTGACTGGTAATTCTTTCTTTATTAGTAAAATGATAGAATATATGCATGTGGGTGTCAATATCCAAATAAAACTAATTCTAGCAATGTATTGTGCTTAGTGAAATAAGAAAAACTATGTAAAGCATACAGCTTTGATGAATGTAGTATTTTTTTTTCAGAGCTTGGAAATATGTGCTGCAATTGGTAAAAGCCCATGGTATCTTTTGCATCCTTCTCAAAGAAAAGATTTGCAATTAATGCTCTTGAAAGCGCAAACGCCTATTACTCTGTCAGCCCTGTTTGCAGAATTGACTTTGGAATGTTTTACGACGGTAAGTAATATGTTTGATTTTTTTAATATCTGAAACCATTGTCTATAAATGAGTCTTGCAAATGACTAACTAACACACTCGTTGTTGATATCAAAGTTTAAAAAAATGATTCTTGAAAGTTAATGGTAATATATTACATATACCATAAACGGCATTTAAATAATATTAAATTAATGTATTTGTGTTTTAGATAATGAAGTCGACATACTCATACTATACTGTTCTAACTTCATCTGAAGATTGAACATTTTTAGAACAAAACACTTTCATAGTTTGAACTTATTTAAATCAGCATTGATATAAAAGAGAATTTAATAATTTAGTTGCACACTTATTGAAAATTATTCATCACATCACTGTGTATGTATTCTCATAAATTAATTGCGTTTTTATTCAAATAAACCCACACTTGGGAAGAGTCCATTTCGGACAAGTCGACGCTTGCAAGAATAGCAAAATACAAAGAAGAAAAAAAGTAAAATTATTTACGATATGTAAATGATAATTCTAAAACTCACTCTTACTCCAACAAATTCAAAGTAAACAATAAAGACTTTACTTTTATACAAAAGAGTACTATTAAATAACAGTTCATGATAAAAGGTAACGTAATACAATATGAAGCATAAAATAATATTTTACATATATTCGTATTACTTCGTTCGCAAGAGAAACGGCCATAAATTCAAACAAGGTAAGGAAGTGAGTAAAATTTAGCATATGGGATTTATTAATGATAGTTTCTAGTTTCACTTTGATCTGGCCGTTTCTTCTTTCGTGTCGACTATGGGTTACGTCAAGAGAGTGAAGTTGTATAGCGAGGGGAGCGCTGAGAAAGAATGAGGTGCAGGGGCGTTTGTAAATCCCATGAAATTGAAAACAAGGCACCATCAGTGCATAGGCTTACGGTGTATTGGCAGAAGGAATATTGTGTACTTATTATATACGGTATCATGAAAGCTCCAAAGCTTTCGCTGGAATTCTAAGCGAGTAAATTAACAACTATAAATACGACCCATTTTCACATTATGTATAATCCGCAATTTTTTAGTTGATTATTGCATTGCAATACAATTGTGGTTCCTCTTTAAAATTTCGACTGCATATTTTATTAAGGTATACTTTCAATGTGTGCACTGTCAATACTTGGTGAAATGGCATTATAATAAAAATAATAAAACATTTTTAGTACTTATTCTACATACAATTTATTGGATCAGGACCTTGGTACCAATTAGTATTACAACTTGTAATACCTTGTAATTCTTGCTTAAATTTTGGATAAACATCACTGTTTCGTTGTATTTCTTATCAGTTGATAATGTTCGCCATAAGCGAAACTGGTCCTGATCCCATACATTTTATGTGGAGTAAGTACTAAAATGTTTTATTATTTTTATTGAGTGCATAACGGTATTTTTATATCCTTTGTGTTATTGAATTGCACATAGAATTGTTGCAAATGACGATATGAGTTAAAGATAGCGTTAGAAACGCAAACAATTATATGACATATGTGACATTATGAGACATTGTCTCGTCCAGTTTTATTATATGATACTATGTATACGACATACTATTTATCATAACAAGAGAGACAATGCTTGTACGAGAGCTGGTGGTATGTTTTTTGCTTGACCTTTCTTTTTAAGCAGTGTAAGTTATATTGAGTGTGATGATGGATATAAGAAAGCTTAGAAAAATTGAAAATGCAAGATTGATAAAAAAATATCGTATAAATGGAAATTGTATGGTTGCAAGAAAATGAATTTGAATAAAAATATATCGGTAGTGTTATCTTCGTACGTCATCAACTATTGAAATGTGACAATCTATTTGGCGAGGTGTACTCCCCGATAGGTGTCTTTATCGGAGTATTTGAGGGCTTGAAGAATTTATGAAATCTTAAGGGATGAGCGCGGGGGAGATAAGATGTCGTGATTTTCCCGTTTTCCTGAGGATAAAGGACGGGGAAGAGGGAGGCCTTCACTGTAAACTCACTAAAAACGTCTTAAAAGGCACCCAAGAATAACCTATAAAAGTGCGAATGGCGATGGGATTATGCATTATATCAATCTATCCAAAGACACAATCCATCGATAAAAGCTTTTTATGTTTTAAATTACTTTTCAATGCTTAGAGCAAAGAATTATAAGAGGATCTTTGCTATAGGTGGAAGGAAAAGAATAAATTACATTTAACTTTTTTCTCAAGACTTTGATGATAAACTAACCACGTAAGCATTGAAAAAAGCGGCATAGTAACGTTGCTGCGTTTCTCGTGCTATAATTCAGTAAGAAAATGCGCTGAAAAATATGCAAGGGAAAATGCTTTAGATTCTGTTTCCCAATAACAATATGGATTGCGATTACAGAGAAAATCAATTCATATATATGTTTCAAAAGCTAACTTAAAGAATATTAGCAGTTGTTATGTCATTCATAAAAAACATAACCGCCCAAATTCGAAGAAGGATTATCTTTGGAGCTACATGAGGTTATACGTGGGTCAGCTTCTGAAACATTGACAATAAAAATTTAGAGGAATGTTTGTGATTGGATGACATTTTCGACCAAATTGTGCCTGAGAAAATTAAAAATTTTGCTGCCTCGTCAAATAAATAAAACTCGTATTGGCGTTTCGAAATTGTAAGCCATTTAATGATGTCTAAAAATCTTCGAAACGGTAAATATACTAGAAACAGTTTCTGCAAATAATTGAATTTTATGTAATTACACGAAATTATTGTAACTGACATTATTGAAACTCAATGTACGCATGTCCAATGATGATACGTATATCTTGTTTATATCGTACAATTTATAGGATACTAGCTATACCCTGCGCGCGTTGCTACGCCAGCAACTAAAATAAATTTGAAGGAAAGACATTACACAAATATTCAATTCAATTTGCATGTAATTGAATTTTATATCGATTTTTTAGGAGGAGGGGGGTTGATTGGCGGGGTGGGGTTTGGAGGCGTATGGGGCGGGTATGCCAGAAACCTTCAATTGTGAACTCGAAAAATTGTGAAGTTTAAAAAATTGGGGGTGGAGGTTGGGGGATGGTTGGAAGGTAAGCCAGAAACCATTGCGAGTGTAATCAATAAATTTGTAAAGTTTACATCGTCGGTCGAGCGGTACAGACATTCATTTTTATATATATAGACTAGTATTGCTACCCGGCTTCGCTCGGACTAAGCGACCAATAATTATTTAATGTTATATCATTCGACATAATTATATCACAAAATCTAACATCCAAACACAGACCCATTCTCGCCCATTAAAATGTTCAAATTCAAGGAAAAAATTTAATTTGCTGTCAAAGAAATGTCAAATAATACCTTTACGTAAATAATAAACATTATTATATTAATAAAAGCCGGGAAAAGTTCAGTAGAAGACTAATTTATTACAATTTGACTAAATGTCTTCGCCGATAAAAATTCAAACATATTTTCTTTCATATTCGTATTTATGGCAACTTAATGACCACCAATGCAAAAGTGAATTACAGACCCACAGACATACATACGCCGTTTCGGTTTTATATATAAGATTAAAAGTAAAATTAATGTGACAATTCTCGAAATGGGTGAAACCGGTTTTGATCTTTATCAGAATAATGTGGAAGTAGTACTGTATAAAAGTTTTTATTTATTTAAATAATAATATTCCCGAATAATAGTATTTTATGAATGCCAAATTGAAAGTGTGGATTTTTTTGCATCGCTTGAAGGCATCTTCAGATGTCTGATATAATTTCTGAAAAAAAATGTAATGCTCTATCTTATTTACTTTTTTGTATATGAGCTTCACACAAATCAGTCACGGTCCAAATACATCATAAAATTTTACCGTTTGTGGAACAATCATGATTTTTATGAATATATCAGATATAACGTTATTATTTTCCAGCAGAGCGATCGTAAAATTATTATTTTCAGCGTCAGTGGATATTATTTTGTCTACGTTTACTTAAGGATTATTTAAATTCAGAATTCCAATAAAAACGTAGCACCACTTTCGCGGCAATATTTGCAGATGATATTTCTCGAGAGATCATTATGCTAAATAAATCAATTGATTTTAAGTAAACGAATATTTGATCGAGAAATAATTATTTGCAATATATAAGGCGAAATGATTTTAGTTGTTAAAATATGTACCTATTCGTAAATTGCTGAGGAATAGATTTTAATAAATATTTATAACAGTAGATATTTACATCGAAATAAGCGCTTTTGAAAAATGAATTTCTTTTACAGGGATTCTATACGATCAAGTTTTAGTTACTCAATTAAATTCTTAAAGCTATTATGTAGAAGTATATATAAATTAATTTTAAGATTAATAGCACATATTTTCGACAAAATAATTTTAATAATTATACCATACTCGCTAGAAAAAAATGTATTGAAAAATGTTCATAAAATAAACCACCGTGCCAAATATAATATACAAGCCAGGATGCTAAAAAATATATTCGATTAAATTGATATATAATAATGGAGGAAATTGGCAAAAACAATATACGTAATTGCGTAAATATTTGCTATGATAATTATTGATGAGACCAGTGGTTCCTTCCTCCTCATCTCGTCGCCGATTAATTCCCTTTCCAATTTAAATTTGAATTTTGTTCTTCTCATGATTTTTGTCACTAACAACCCGTCTTTCGCCTTTCGCGGTGCACACTATAATTGATTCTAATGTTACATTATTTTATTAGTTGAAAAACAGTTAATCATGTTTAATAAAACAATCGGAAGGATATCGTAAAAAAGCTGAAATAACCCAGATATTCAACTTAGTACTTCGATAGATTTTTAGAGCATAAATTGAACAAGTATAAAATTACATTTAGCTACATAAAGTGTATGAAGTGTTGGGAAAGTGCACTATCTATTAACGCCTTTCTCCTTGTCACTTTTCTAGTCCACCTTGCACCCTTCACCCTCACCCTACTTTACACCCTTAAACATACTAATGGACTCTAAATGCTTTTTTGTACCCAACGTACCTATAGGAAATAAGTCCTTTGCAAATTTGTCGCTTGTTCGCGTCAAAGCAAGAACAGTATACATATATAACTTACGTGAAAGCAAACTTAAATACTTTTTAACCAGATTTACTGTGTCATATTATTGAGTATTTTAATAATCGCTCATAAAAAATATATTTTGATTCAGTCAAAAACTCGCACTTGAAAACCAAGAAGGCCACAGGATTCCACTTATATACTACTTAATCTATATATTATGTGTTTTTTTGAAAGAAATTAAATAAACTGTTACAAGTTTTATGATACTTTTTTTTAACATATTCAATTAACCTTGTCCTCTCCCAAGTGACACGTATCGTCGGCTGCCGCCAAAAGATTATGAAAGAAATTATGGCTAACGTTTATATGTGTATATGCGTATCTAAATGCTTTTTTTATGAAGGTAAAAATAGCAAAATAATAATTCTAGAAAAGCTATACATTGACATACATATTTTTATAAATTTATTTCATGCAATAAATTAACGAATTTAATAAAAAACTTTCAGCTATGATCTATAAGTCGATAAAACTTAATTTCATTATTTTTAAAACAATCAAGATGAACTTTTATAATCTTTAAATTAAGGCATTTTAGGCATGACAGTCCAGTCGTTTTTCTCAATACAAAATATAGATATGGACCAAGTGTTTTTTTGTCACCGAAGAATTTTTTTGACCATTTTGAATGACTTGAAAAATATACGCATATCACATATCATAATAGACGACTTTGGCTAAAGTTTCCCTGTTGAATGATAAAATTAAACTTATTAAACCAAATACGGCCAAAATGTTTTAAGCCTCTTTCTTGCGATGGTCTAGGAAAATTCATAGGCGTTCAAAAAACTCTCAGGTCATATTCATTACACCCACTACTCATTGAGAATTTTGCGAATTTGTACATCATCTGAATTGAACACTTTATTCATTTTATAACGTTAGCATCCATAAGCAGTTTCGACACTTAATCTTTATTATGTCTTTTTACGACAGACTTCAGGAGAATTCATAGATCCATTAACAATAAAAGAAACTCTAATATAATATTAATTTGAATCCAATTATGAAGACTGCATTAAATTTGCAAGTAAGTAAAACCATTTAATAACTTTATATTTTTTTATGAAGATTAATTACGAATAAATGTCGATGCCACTTTGCTACAAATAGAGCATATAGACCAGCGATTGGGTGTTTATACCGGGGGCCACAGGTTATGTCCGGCAAAAAGCAATTTTTTTTGTTCAAGGGGCCGCCAATTTTTTTTTCAGATTTAAGGGGCCGTTGCACGAAAAAGTTTGGGAAGCACTGACATGGAAGACAAACGGAGCATTTAAATTGCCAACAGTATGGTCAAACAATCATTATTTTGAAATATAACGAGAAAAGAAAAATGAATGAAAATCAAGGAAATAAAATAGTTAGTCTATATACAACTATATAAATATCAAACATATTCATTCTTTTGGATACAATGTGTTTATACTACTGTATTTTTTAAAAAACATGTAAGTATGTTTAAAAAAAAAACGTTGTTTACTTTTCCTCTCGTTTGTTTCTATAATTTTATATTCAATTTTTTAATACAAAAAAAAATTTCCACCCGGATATTCAAATAAACTTTCGATAATACTAATATGTGTTTTCTATTAAATCTAACGGCTACATACCAACTTCGAAAAATTATTTATAATTCTATTTGAATAATGGAATAATGAATGAAATTAAAATAATTTAAGTACTATAGTTATTGACATCAGATTATGACGGTCTACAAATTTTCTCCCCTCTCCATTAGCAGAGAAGAATCAGAATAAATGCGACGCGACATTTTTCGCTCCGGTAATGGCTCTAGTAATAATTTTATTATATTCACTTTCAAAACGTGTTAAAGCTTTTTGTAGAATTCCCCGGCAACGATATTTTGGAGTGAAAAGGAGACTTTGAAAAATTGAGACAATACAAAGTATGAAGAACGTTAAATTTATCAAGTAAGACACATAGACTCATTTTTACCATTTAAATGGCAATTTATGCGTTTTTCTTTGAGAATTATTAAGTATAATAAAAACATGTTTCTTTAATATTTATGAAATTAGTAAAAATAAGTTGAAATTGTTAATGCATAGTTGGATTGAAGAAGTGTTGGAAGGTCTCTAGTAACTGTTGAGTCCAATTGCCGACTAAATCCGAGCTAAATTATTATACAGCCAATCTTCTTACAGCACCTTCTGCTATAAAGCGGTTTTTTATAGCGTGTGCTGCAAGTGTTCAGACAACTTGTATGTTTCGCAAATATGTAATATTTTAGTTAGATATGTGCATTCGAAGAGTATTTATCAGTAGATATACGTCCCTTTACTTTTAATAAAGTAAGCCATACAACAACCATATCTAAGCGCTGTAGAATTGTAGAGAGCTAGTAGAGTTGACTATTCAATATAAGTGATAGCTTTAGATTTTTTTTAAATTTCAAATGTATTTATACCAAAATAAAATCTGTGTATGTTTCGAAGAACAAGATTTCATCTCATCTTACAGCAAGAAATGTAAGAATTATAAATGCTCTCTTATGTATTGCTTGCACCTAACCAATGTAATCTTTAAAACATGAAATGCAAGTCGAGGTGTGTCACAGTCATTGCTCAACTTTCGTCTTTGGAGAGATTAAGTAAAGATGGGTGTAGTTATGCTAGCATTTAGCTAGTTGCTATATCTACGCTTCGTATTCAATATCGGATTAATAGAGGGCAGGGACTTAGCGGGAAATACGAAAACGCCAGAGCCATATATATATGTCTTTGGATACAAATTCATGAATACATTGAATTTTTACACTTGTGGATTTGAACCCGTGTCCCCCGGAATGGCGGAACATGCGAGCATTAGTTTTTAATGGAATTATTTATTTGTACAAAAAAATAATGGATTTTTACCACAATCATACTAATTATTGGCTATAGCTATCTACACGTATCTCCCTTCACTACATCCTTATTTCATTTCTTTCTTCGAAAAGGAGAAACCCATGACTTAATAACAGCCTGTTCATGAAGAAGTGTTTCTATTGAGATGCTGAATTAGAACTTCATAATCTAAATACTGAGAGAAAACATGGCTTAAAAAATATATTAATACATCAATCAGCCTGAAGGCGCTTGATGCAACTTCAATATCAAAGATGGCAAATGTCGAAAATCGGATCGTAAGTGATAACACTTAGGAAGGAAAAGTATATAATTCAAAAAATTCAAATTTAATACATCACATTAAAACAGCAAAAGATTGTACAAAAAAAATATGCGCAAAAATCATATCGTCGGCGTCGAATTTCGTATTCTACTTTCAAGAATTGTAAACGAAATTAGTTTTTTTTACATACAATTTTACCTCTGTATTTTGACAACTATATCATAACTTTGAATTTATCGTTGAGTAAAATTAATGTTTTTCTTAGAAATGATATAATTAAGTCAAACCAAACAAACTTTGGCCTTTTAATTGTGCTTGACAAAGTAGCTGTGATAACGTATCTCGAATCAAACTTTAGTAATAAGCACTTGATAGTTCTGAAATACTTTCTATTCGCCGTACGATTTAGCTGCTACAGAAAACAGTCTGCCGTTATCGTAGACGATCGTAGAGGTCGCTCCTGCTACGAAAGCTCACTTTGATGTGGCCACCTCTACTTTGCCCCGTCCGTCTAACGTTAGAATATCTAATTAGGACGATGGAATTTGACACTTTGCACCATTACTCTGACGCCTGAGTAAATGACTAAGTAGCCGAGGATCGTGTTGTAAGGCTGGCATAAAAGGCTCTATTTTGATACTACGCCGGTACAATTACGACAACGTGTGTTGAATTAATGTCTTTTTACTTTAAATTAATTAATACTCACCGAGCATTAAAATAAAATTTCACTCTTATTATGTTTTACGACGCATATATCTTTTGCGAAACATTTAAATTAATTAAAGTTGTTGGTTACTAAGGTTATCTATGAGACAAGTTTTGATACAGGATTTAGACTGTTATTTATTAATGTTAACTTTCATGCTCACTACAATTATTTAATAACTTCAAAGGGCAGATATTTGAAAACACAAGAACACAAAAATCACATCATCATTTAAGATATATTTTTCATTTACAACAATTTACGCAGAATAAAGTTTATCGCTTATTAAGGTGTTAGCTGAATTCTTGGCGGAAAGGCATTATTTTAATATATGCAAAACATTTAAAACTACTAATTTCAAATATATCATAGTAAAGATCAAAACCGGTTTTGTTCATCGTGAGCATTTTCAACACATCGTCAATTTCAGCTGACCGGTACTGACCTGTATAATGTTTTTTAAATTTAGTTATACCATCAGGGCTGTCGCAAAATACTTAACCTTGATAACAACCCGAGATTTCAATAGTGTTACAAAAATGTAATTCTTTAGAAAAAAATGTTTGGCAAGTACTTACATATAAAAGGTATCAATAAAAATAAAACCGATCAAAATACTTCTCCCGTTCAATTGTAAAAAAAAATGTTGTCACAACACCATACATTGTAATACCGTATTATAATGGAGTTCTACCAAGCCTACTCAATCAATACCATACATCGTCATAAAATATTCATTCGATCTGTACAGATTTTTTTATTATATACGTGTGCCAGCTTACGTGTCGCGAACTAACGTACGTGAATGTGAGATATATAATGAAATGCGGGAACCCTGTTTTTGCCTCATGGGAAATTCTTTTATTCCAACATTGGTGGAAACAAAATATTTCATTCAATCACCTAAATAATCGTCACGGATCTACCGTAAGGTGGTTATAATTTTGAATGAACAACTGAGCAGTTTGGACTTAGTTTTTATTTGACATAATTTTTTCTTGCTTTAATACATTTTTTATGACTTTGTTTTTTCAACCTTTGTCAAAATTACAGGTTTATTCACAGTCACAGTGTTTAGTTATTTTAATTGCTGACTTGTTTGTGGACTTAAAATCCGCTTTAATTTATTTAGTTTTCGATTGATTACTGACGTACATTTTGTGGAAATATGACCATTATTACTACTTCATACTTTCCCAATACGAAACCCAAAATCGCTTGTGATTGATTGATAAAAACGTTGCTTGTGACAGATTGTTCCTACAGTTATTTCTGTTCACCAGTGAGGCTGGAGCAATCTATCAAATTCAAATTACTTTTTATGCAGCGAAAAAATGAACGCACATCGCATAGTGTATAAATACTGTCAATCGAAAAGCGCTTTTTGCCAGGTGCCGCCGTTTCGTTTCGATTCATTCGTACCGCGTTATTCGCCTTTATCGAGATTTTATTGTATTTTATGCTCGTCGTAAAAAATAACAATCAATCTTTTCCGAGCGGCAAAATGATGATCGGAGATTTCGCACACCATTATAGTTAATATAAAGATAATAATATAAATAAACACAGACGTGACACAACACACAGATCAATCTGAATTGAATACTCTTTTAAAATGGATAATTTCATTGCGTTGTATATGCGTGCATATTCCATGAATGATTTAACTGCTTCGGAGCCTTTATATATCCTTGTAGAATATATTACTGCCAGTGATAAGTAGCGATAAAAAACATTTTAATAACATAAAAAATGGTCTAAAAAAATGAAATTGAAAATGAAGATTAAGTTTGCATTTACTTGATAGAACTCCATTATTAGATGTTGAAAACATAGCAAAATATTTTATAAAGTTCTAAACAGGGCGTAAACCAAGATAGATATCAACTATATATATTATGTATACTATTTGGAGAAACTAAAATATTGTAGTGTTACAATACACTAGAGACTCCAATTCGAGTATCGAGTACTCGATACTCGAGTATAATCGTCCATTTTTCAAGTACTCGATACTCGAGTATTTTGAAAAATACTCGAGTAATACTCGTAATTTATAAATGAAGACATATTACCAAATTTTATTTACTTATTTAAAAAATATATACATATATTTTTTACCGTTGCGTCTAACTGAGTATTACGCGTGGTTTTATTGTCAGGTTATATTTATTTTGAATGGTTTTGATGTTGACAATGCTTTGCGAAAATTTCTTTTGTTACTTTGGCTTTGGGTCCTGCTGACTTATCTTATCAAAGACTATGATGACAAGAGACAGAATAATAAATTGAAAAACAGTCTTGATTTACCGACTATGCTGCTGTGGCATAATCAATTAAATGCGGTTATTTATTTATTAATCATTCATTTAAATAAACAAATTTAAAATTAACAAGAAAAAATTGGTACATCTGAAACTACTCGAGTATACTCGAGTATTTTATAATTTTACTACTCGATACTCGAGTAGTTGAGATGTCGAGTAATTAAATTTATCTTTTGTCTGTGTTTGAAAAGAATACGTGTCCATGAATCTAGTCACATTAAATATCCATTTATTAGTCATACAAATCATATAAATATATATAACGTCGAGTAACAATCAATACTAGTAACGGTGCCTTGCGGTTGCAATATTTATTTAATTTTTCGCTGTCAATCTGTCACCTATTATTTGTATCTACAATCTTAAATATTTTTTTAAAACTTAAACTAGCGAAATTAATATGATTATATGGTAAATGAAAATATATTCTTTAAATCAAGTTTTTTCAGCTTCAAAAGACTCTTATTAACCGAACTGAAATTTTCACCTAAACGCATAAATTTAAACACCACTCCAATTAGTATGTAATGAAGAAAGTGTGTTAAATCCATTCGGCGTCTACCTATAAACTAAAATTATTTGTTTTTTTTCGTCTTGCTCTACCACTATTTGAAAAAATGAGTTATGACATAAATTAAAATGAGAACTGAACGCAAAATAAATCTTCGAATTGGCAGTTGGTTAGGATTCTTCTAAATTAAACAGATTTATGTGTCTATTTTAACTGAATCCAATATATCTGAATGCCTATTCGAAGTATTAAAATCGCTGAATTAAAAAAAGCAATAGATTTAGTTGTCAAAAGCGCTACTGGGGTCACAAAAAAGCTTTAGTGAATGACGCAGGCCTTAAATGAAAAGTCACTTTAAACTTAAAGCTTACTTTAAGTAACAAGCGGAGCTTTTTTCTCTCTCATAAAGGCGTCCGTACGCCATGGTGTTGAACAGTGTTGTCTCAAAATCATTTTATTTAGCTAAGGTAAAATATAAAAGAAACCATATCAATTAAGTTATTGACAAACAAAAATGAGTGGTGCTCGTACGCTTAATACAAAACACTATTTCTTGTTTATTGATTGAGTAGGCATTTACTTGGTAGAACTCCATTATAATACGGTAAGAAAAATAACAATGTATTTTAGTCAGAACTATCGAAGGCGTAAGCCGAAATAGCTATCAACAAATATATAAAAGAATTTATGTAGAACTAAAATACATTGTCATTTTTCTTACCGTACTATTTCTTGTCAAACTTAAATATTTAAAAATCGATTGAGACAATTTTGTTAGATTCGTGGTCGAGTGTCAATGTCGTTAGCTTCAGTTGCTGAGCACACATGCTCTAACCCCAGATCGGGCAGTTTCATATTTCAATCGAATTGTGATATCTGTTCGTGGACATTTATATCTGTGTTGTCCAAAATTCCATTCCTTGCTCATCCGATCCTAAAAACGAGACGTAGTGGGAGCAATCAGAAAACCCACTATTCCTATCCTTTATAGCCTTACTCTCTTAAACGACGCAGCTTAACAATTGACTACCAAGAACTACTCGTAAAAACTGTTGAAATAAGTTTTATTGGAAGAGGAAATGATTAAAATAAATTTAAAAACATCGACAGGAAAGTTTAAATCTTTGAATATTGTTCGAGTATTCTAATGGATTACATAATACGTTGTAGATGTCAAAGACTTGACAGCATACGAGTGTTAAGAACAAATTAACTGCATGTCGCTTGCATAGTAGATCATTCTGAAATATGTTTTTTATCAGTTGAGTATTACTCAATTGTCCTGGCCAGGGACAATGTTTTGAATCAAGCTGTATTTTCCTCACTTAGTGGTGACTTTATTTAGCCCGAGAAAACATTCATGACTTGCTACAATAGAACTTGATATATGTCAAGATGATTGTGATTGAATCAATTATTATTAGACAAGATCAGTCATGATCAAAATTATTTTTAAAAAAAAAGTACTATTTACTATAATGCTGTTGTAAAAAATGATGATCAGGAACAGAAGTAACATTTATCGTTTACAAAAATGCTCGACGAGAAGTTTATCCCTTGAAATGGCATGTACGCACGACACTGCTGCCTTTTGAAACGGGCCCATAAGCCTCATGCAAGTTATTAAACGTCAAGAACACACGGCGGTGTAAGTTCATACTGTATAAGTTAATATGTTTTCGCTTATGAGACGAGTGGAGACGCACTCAATAGTTTATAACTTCAATGAACATAAATTCTCGCGACAAAATGATATCATAGCGGGGGGACTATGGTCGGGGAAAAAAATATTTTACGATTAAGTACGATTTGTTGTTTGTTATTCATTGATGAACTGTTCTTGTAAAGCAAAGGAAGCACATTGTCAAAAAACATGTAACAAAGAAACATTGCAAACAATTTTTATTTAACCTTTTTAACCCTTTATAGAGCAAATTAAATACTATGAAAATCGAATTTAGACGTTATTTTAACATATTTATTAACCATATAAAAAAATATTATAAAAAAAAAAAAGTATATTTGTGTCAGATACATCAATATTTTCACTGGTTAATCTTAACATTTGAAACCTGTACCTGTTAACATTGACTTATTTATAAATTTTTTAACTGTGTGACATTGAAGTTGGAGATTTTTCCATTAAAACGTGACGATAAAATGTTGCTAAGACAAAACAGACTGATAATTTATGGGATTTTTTTTTTATAAATGTATGTTCATTTGTATATGAAATGATTATAAAAATAGTTTTCTATAAAAATCGGAAAACAGCCTTCATAATTCAGGTCCAAATGCAATACGGTGTTCTAAAGCTGTTAGTTGCGTGCACAAACGGCCAACTGTAAATTTAGAGACTCGCGGATAAAGACATTGATTTTTAGGAAACAACACAAACTTTCCGCCATTTGATAAATTTTATTACGAAATAGTATTATTGACGATTCATTGAGATACTAATATTAACTTTATTATGGGTAGTATTGGATATTTTGACCTTAATGCGAGTGGTTAATATATAAACCAATTTCGGCCTTTGCCCTATAAAGCGTTAATGTGTTCACTGTCAATACTTGGTGAAATGGAATTATAAGAAAAATAATAATTTTTAGTACTTATTTCACATCAAATGTAATTGATCAGGACCGTTTTTGTTCATGGCGAGCATTATCAAGTTGTAAGTTATCTTAGTTATATTCAAACGAATTGAACAAAACATTGCTTACTATATTCGATTCAGAAAATTGAGTAAATAAATCGAATCATAGAAGACATTCAAAATAAAGGCAAGAGCCCAAGGTCGATGGGTCGTGGGTTGAACATAATTTACCTATAGATTTAACTAAAAAGACTTGGTAAAAGATTAAGTATTAAATAAACCAAGGAAGGAATAAATTGGTTTAATAGAGAAATCAATTTATGCCCACCCTGACACATCCCTGAAAAGCAACACACGAAGCCGTTATTAAACGTCAATGTTTGTTTTGAGAGATCAAGAACAGCCGGAAAGTATTTGTCAGATGTTAGCATTTGAGTAAATGACATTACTCGAGGCATTTCTCGAAACTTATACCAACAATTCTTTAGTTATTATGTATTTTAGCCACTACCTTTAAGTGTGATGCGGTTTTTTATCCAAAAAAATTATCTTCCATCTTTTTGTTGGCATTTGTTATTAATGTAGCATTACAATTTGATTAAATATTTACTTCACAGTTCATGTTCAACAATGTATAAACGGTGTTGTAGTTTCAGAACTTCACCCAATGATCTGGGCCTGGATTCAAGACTTATCTGATGAGAAATGAGAATTATGACATATTTGCGAGTATTAAAGGTTATCTCTACGAGGAATCGTAGATATGGACTGTTTTGTAAGCCAAAAGTATGAAAAAGCTAATAGTGTACATGAAGAAGCTTTGACAATGTTCATCGATATGTACACATAAAAGTTAGGTCAAAAGAGTACTATTTTATTAGTTATATAGTACATTTTATATACACTTCGGGCTATCCAACGCGCCAATTTGACCGTTTCTTAAGTCCAGCATGCCAATATCAATACTATGTGTCTGTTGTGTATTGATGTATTCATTTATTTAATTATATTTATGGAGGCGATGAAAACAAAGGCGGCAGGTTTTAGAATTATAAAATGTTGGCAAATTAAAAGAAACGTTTTATTTTCTTTTTTTGTGATAGAACGTCTGAAAAAAGTTAAGTTGAATAGTTTTAAATATAACAAATCCATTTTAATTATGAAAGCTTTCACCTTTGTAACCACTATGCGTAACTGCCGTCGTTTTTTGTAAAAACTGAAAGCTGACGAAGCAAATGACTATACAGGACAATGGAAACTTTGGCCTTTGTTACAAACTAGATTTTAATTCTCTACAAAATTTACATGTAAGAGCCTTGTTTGTTTAACTTACTATCATATATGAAATTGCCAGTTTCTACACGATGACTTATCATACTCATTTTTGTCAAAACAATGTATGAAAAAACTGCCGTCGTTGTTTCTAGTGCCCTCATTATAATATTTTCATTTTGGATGTTATTGGGTGCGGCTATTTCTTGGTTTGAAATTTGTATCTTCAATAAGATGTATCCCGCATATTACGTTTTTAAAAGAGCCACAAAATTGTTGATAAAGATAATACTCCAAATTATTTCTAGAGTACTGTAATCGCAAGTTTAAGGATATTTGAGGATGGGATGGAAAAATAGCTAACGCCTAATGATTGGCAATTTTTTTTATTAAGATAATACTAAATCTTTTTTTTGAGAAGTAAAGATACAGTAAATGGATCAGACAATACAAATTGAAAGTACATTACTTCATCTACATGTTATTTTAAGTAAGGATGAAAACATGATGCTCTTGTATAAATTTAGTAAAACAATTACATTAACCGCCCGGGCTCGAGTCCCGGTATGAGCAGATTGTTTCAGTCGATACATCGATTCTGTTTGAAGGCAATGGATGTTTTTGTTGTTAAATAAGATTCTTTCCCATCTTTCCGATCCCAAATCCATGGTCCAAGTTGGGAGCGCACATGGTTAAACATACAAAAAAACATTTAAGGTGTTCACTGTCAATACTTATAAATAATAAGTATTTATTAAATGCACTTATTTTGGTTTTTACTTTGTTAATGATCATTCATACTTAATTGAATTTTGATGTTATAGCTTGCATTGCTAAGAGGTCTTCCACATTTTAATTATAGTCTATTTTGCTTCAATTTATTTGCTTAGTAGTAATACAAATTGTTGTCATACCTTGTAATTCTTGCTTGCCTTTTGTATAAATATTATTGTTTCGTTGTATTTATTATCAGTTGATAATGCTCGCCATGAGCGACACCGGTCCTGATCTAATAAATTTTATGTGGAATAAGTACTAAAAATGTCTTATTATTTTTAAAACAAAACAATTACGTTTATTATTTTTAGCCCTTCGTCATGATACTGATTGGAAGGAAATTATACCGACTCAAAAAGAAAATTAAAAGATATCGACAATGAATGCTTGAAATTTTTCTCTCAGTAATTTTTTTAACATTGTTATTGTTTACCATACAGTTATGAAGCTTTTAAGCGTCGTATCACGAATCACGATCTAGAGGGTATTTTTTCATATAAACTAAAATAAATACTGTTTTGAGAGTATTTTTTGTGTTTTTTTAAATGGCGGATGCTCCGGAGCGTTTGTTTTAAATGATGTAAACCGTTTTACTTCCACGGCGCTAGTTGGGTCGAGTTTGTTTTGTGGTTGCAGTTTTTATTGAGGAAAGCGTCTGGACGCTTTCTCCCGGTATATAATTGACTAGCAGTTGCTCTGAATCTTTGAGATTCTTCATTTGGTATCATCATCGTACTTTAATTTATCTGTTATCAATAAAACAATTTTTGGTGTAGGTACTGCTTTCACATATATTCTGATGAAGGTCAGGACCAGATTTACATCGCACGCATTATCAAGTAATCATAATCGAGCGATGAGAAAAACCGGGCTTGATCTTTATCAGAATAAATGTGGAAGGAGTTTATGATTGCCATTTTCATTGATTGACGCTTAACCAAATGTCGTGCATCATATCAATATTTTTGCATGCCGTCCAATATTTTCCGTGTATTATCAACTGTTAATACTTAGAACGACTAAAAGAGATTCAAAGATTTTGAACATGATCACGTCATAATAGGATAAAACATTTTTTTTAAATTTGTAATCGGGGTCCGTGGGGCAGTGGTCAACGTCGTTGGCATCCGTGACGAAACTCACGGGCTCGCGTAGTGTGACCGACTAGCTTAATCCTTTCGATCCCTACTCTCATCGAAAAGATTGAGGTCAGTCTAACATGCAGTTCTCGTAGAGAAGAATGTGAAGATATACTTCTATTCGTTGGTCATATGCTACACACTGGGAGCGGAAATGCTTTAAAATAAACATATTTTTAAACCTATTGTAACATGTGGATATATTTTTAATGGAGCCTTTTGCATTTATGAATTTTTATGCCATCGATTACTTCGCATTTGATGTGAAAGATTTTTTAACTTGTAAAACAAATGATTCGATCACTCGGAATATTTTTTATATTCATAAATATATTAATATAGAATTCAAAATCGAAAATGATTACGATGACAAATGAATACAAGCATCTTGGGACAAATCAGTGATGCGGTGGTGTTTTGAGCAGTATGAAAAATGTGTGGTCAGCAAATTTAATTGATAGCACAAGAATTAAAGTCATAGCAGTAAAAAAACACGTATATTTCTTTTGATCTATACACAATAAATAGAAACACTCAAGTATAATGTATGCAGTGTTCGATACGTGGTACTCAAGACACGAATGTTGACAACTCATGCCCGAGAGCAAACCATTCGCGCCTGAAGTGCACTTAAACACTAGTAATACTTTAATGTATGATCGGTCATGCCTTTAAAAAGCAGTTTGCCGTCTAAGAAGAGGTGTGAAAACAGACGATCTCTATTATATTGCTTGTTGCTTGTTGGAGGATTTCATTAAAAATTCCATAACACGAAATAAAAATTATTTAGAGCCGTTTTGTAATTTTGTTTCACAACAAGATATAAATATAGTTTTTTTTGAATCGTTTGAATTTTGTACTTATAAATGACGACCCAGGTTTCTCCTTTCGGCATAATCAGACGTTTCAAGTGCGCGAATGAACTTGAATTAACTTTATGTCGAAATCCTAAATTCAATAAATATTGGTTTACTTTCATAACCTTCAAACATATTTATGCTAAGCCAGTGTTCTTTTTAGTTTTATCCAAATTGGCCTGCACATATCAGAATAGTCTCAATCTTCCAAAATATGTAGAAAACTTTTAACCGATATGTTGTATGTATATTTTTACAGTCGGCTCTGTAGCCATGTGGTTAATGTCGGCAGGCTTTGTCTATATGTGCTTGGCGATCAAGTAAAAAATGCTTGCATCGCGCTCACCGTTAATTCATATTGAGCATATTAAACAAAAAAAATCTTGACCGCTACGCGAGTGCTTCTTAGCTAACAATTATTCCTATCAGTTGTAATTTTCGAAATCTTTTCGAACTGAAGACGACTGAATAACAGGCAATTCTCGTAAAAAACATGTTGAGACCATATGCTCCTCATTGGGAGTGGACATGTAATAAATATTCAAAGTGAAATATTGCCTTCCCTAGCTTCTAGATGAAAAAGTAAATATTTTAAATTGCGGCCATGAATACAAATCATTCGATCGTGATTATAAAACATGTTGAACAAATGTATGTGAGTTTTATTTTTATTAAAATCACGATCGAAAATATTTAATGAGCCCTCGTTTGTTATTAATTTCAAGCTACGGATTTTTGCTTTCAATTTGCAAATATTCCCATTGAAAATTTTCAATTACTCGGCGTTACATTGAAGCTAACGTTGCGTCAAAAGTTCTTTTCAATTGAACTATTATGTTTTCAGTACTGGTCAGTTTGCTTTTTAATTCATGAGAACCTTTAATGATGTATATATATATGGTCAGCAGGAATTTCAATGGGAGAATTTTGATTGAAAAAAATATATACTCGGACAAAGTCAGCGTTCGATTCGACCAGCTGCCTTGCGATAATGATCTAAAATATTGCTTTAGAAAAGAAAAAAAGTAGTTTGAATATCTAAATGCCTCATAATTTATTCTTATTATCGGTATCACATTGACAGATCACTTTGTTTCACATTAATATATGGTCGCTGATTAATTTTATAACCTAATGAATATAAGTCAGGTTTGTTTTTATTTGTACTGTGAAGGTAATGCACTAATTCATACATTTATTTATTTATAGACTAGCTGTACCCTGCGCGCGTTGCTACGCCAGCACAAATATTCAATTCAATTTGCATGTATTCAATACTCGAGAAATTTGTAAAAATTCGATATCAATTTTTGGGGAGAAGGGGGGCTGTTTGGCAGGGTGGGGTTTGGGGGGCGTATGGGAGGGTAGGCCAGAAACCTTCGAAGAAGTGAACTCGAAAAATTCGTAAAGTTTAAAAAAAAAATGGGGGTTGGAGGTTGGGGGTGTTTGGGGGGAGGGGTTGGTAGGCCAAAAACCATTGCGGGAGTGTACTCAATAAATTTGTAAAGTTTCACATCGATCGGTTGAGCGGTTTAGTAGTCCATAGCGGAAATACAGAGAGACAAACATTCACTTTTATATAAATACTAGCTGTACCCTGCACGCGTTGCTACGCCAGCAACTAAAATAAATTTGAAGGAAAGACATTACACAAATATTCAATTCAATTTGAGTAAATTTATTGATTTCGTTAATTTTAAAAAAAATGTGACATTGCAGCTTTTCGTTTCAATTCGATATAATTTTTGGGGGGGAGGGGGGTTGTTTGGCGGGGTGGGGTTTGGGGGGCGTATGGGGGGTATGCCAGTAACCTTCGAAAGAGTGAACTCGAAAAATTCGTAAAGCTTAAAAAAAATACTTGGGGGTGGAGGTTGGGAGGTGGTTGAGGGGAAGGGTTGGTAGGCCAGAAACCATTGCGGGAGTGTACTGAATAAATTTGTCAAGTTTCACATCGATCGGTCGAGCGGTTTAGTAGTCCATAGCGGACATACACACAGACATTCATTTTTATATATATAGATATAGATTAATACTAAAATAGAACAGAATCCAAAATGAAATATACCTGTAATGGTTTGTTTCCGAATAATCTGTAATTTTGTATTCAATTGATTGGTTTAGTTTTTACAAATTTTTCAAATCAAATTTGAATCATTCTTTATTAAACGATGTTTGAAAGCAATGTGGTCTGTAATGTTTTCAATTTTCTTCACTTCAACCCAAAATAAGGTCCTGAAAGCGGAGTGTATATTTTAGAAAATTTTACATTGTTAAAATTAAGAATAATATCCCAATGCGCCATCTATTTCACAACTGTGGTATTTGAAGGAAAGAGTCAATCACATAAAATATAAAACGACATCGAAAAGAATAATAATTATTCTTCGTTTACTAAGTTTTTTTATAATCTTATCCGAATAGAAGATAAATATTATAAGTTGAAATGGTCTTATAATTATAGCCAAGTACTGAAACACATTATTTTTGTACTTCTTCCACATACTTAATAAAGATCAGGAAAGGTTGAGTTCAGTGAGAGAATTATCAGTGGATAGTCAATTTTATATGAATAGTCTTATTAATATAAATTTGAGGTATTTATGAAAAGGTTTATTATTATTAATTGATGCAAGAAATATGTCTCGAATTGACGGATATTCCTACAAATTGATAAATGAAACCAGACTAGTGTGAAACCAGTACTGAACTTTTAATATAATTCTTTCTCCCAATAATTGACAGATAGTCACTGAAAAGTCAACATATTGCACTTTTAAATAATCAAATATGGTCCCCATTTTGATAAAAAAAAACATAGGCTAAAACATGAGATATTTATGTTCTCTCGTTCGTCAAACGCACAAGTTTATTGAAATAAAGAGTTAAATCAAATGATATGTATTTCATATTTGGAATGTTTATTGCTTCAATTAATATGATTAACACACAGATACATCGATTGAATCATTATTTTTAAATGTAATAGTCTCAATTAATATCGTCCGAAAAGGTCAATTAATTTTACATATTTTTAGTTTTGTAATCAAAAACAAAAATATCTGTTTGATCTCATTCAAATCGTATCTGGCGATATATTCTGTTCGTGATATCTCAATTAAAATCTGTATTTCAAATGCCACAGGCCAGCTTAATAATTTGAAATGCACTAGATGTATTGCTTCTAATATATCTTATGATATGGTAAAGACCGGTGTGTCTCAATCTGTGGTTCGCTTCGACATAGTTTTTTTCGTTGATTAAATTTTAATTTAAAAAAAATCCACTGTGAGAATTTTTACCTTCACACTTGTGCATTGATGGATGTAGAAAAGTTATAAGTTTAAACCATACCATTAAAGAAATAACCAGTATTTCTTAGAGAAACGTGTTGATTATTTACGAAACTTAAGAACTTATGCGAAATAATTGTGGTAAATCTTTGAAATTACTTAGATATTTTTATCGACGCATTCTTTTTTTGTTCATATTCATATATATTTGTCTCGAATCACAACTAATCAAAAAAATATGTTACCAAATTTTTTTATTAGAATTAAACTTAACAAAATGAATCCATTAATAATATAAGTTTTTTTTCATTTCTCATCACGATAATGGCTGATTATATGATATTTACGAGTAAGCTAATAATGATTTTATGTAAAAGTAATATTTTCAGATATACCAACTCTCAAGACCACCATTAGATGCGGGTGCTTGCATATGTTAACAATGAAAATGTTATTTTAATAGCACAGTCGAAAAAAGATTTTAACATCAAATTTTAGAAAGAGTTATACCGAGAAAATGTTTAGAAACAGCGGTTTTATTATATGTCTTTTGGTGATCTACTTGAAAGAGTTATTTATATAAGTACGCAGTACCTATAATTAAGACGATTCTAAACTGGTAAATGATAAATCCTTTTGATCTCACAATCTCTCTCCATGTCACACAGTCTGTTTATTTTAAGGATATTAAATAAACCAGGATATGGCTAGTATCGTTTACAAACAAAGCTCAAAAATTGGAGGTGAATTAAAATCGAAGCAATAATCTTATATATAAAACCGAAACGGCGTATGTATGTCTGTGGGTCTGTAATTCCCTTTTGCATTGTTGGTCATTAAGTTGCCATAAAAACGAATATGAAAGAAAATATGTTTGAATTTTTATCGGCGAAGACATTTAGTCAAAATGTAATAAATTAGTCTTCTACTGAACTTTTCCCGGCTTTTATTAATATAATAATGTTTATTATTTACGTGAAGGTATTATTTGACATTTATTTGACAGCAAATTAGATTTTTTCCTTGAATTTGGACATTTTAATGGGCGAGAATGGGGCTGTCAATATATGAAAGGGGTTGTGAAATGTCAATGCCAGTCTAAAATGTTCATTTTAATTCCATTTTAACTGACCTAGACTTTTGAATTTTGAAAAAAGTTGTTTCAACTTGGCCCGTCTGAATTTACGCGCCGAGGTGAACATAACCCCAAACTGGTCCGAGCGAAGCCGGGTAGCAATACTAGTTAATAATCAATTTTAAAAAGTGATAAAACCATAGACAATAATATTGAGTTTAAAGATAAATAACAATTTGTCTTTGTCGTATTGTCTATGGACAAATAAATTTGTTTCGATCATATGAAAAAATATACTGTATACGACTTTTTGTGTGATAGCAAAATATACAATAATATAGAGTTAAAAGATAAAAAAACTATTTCTCCCCTTGTCTTATTGTCTATGGACAAATAAATTTGTTTGACTTATATGAAAAAATATACCGTATTCGACTTTTTGTGACATTTATGTTATTATATATATTTTAGTTGCTACGACTTTACCAAAGTTTGCGTTGCTATCCTTACCAGGTGAGATTATTTACCAACAAAGCTGTACGGATGACAGTCAAGAGAAGATTTTAGAATTCATCCAATTTAAGCAGAACGCTTCCCTGAATTAAAACTTTATAATAAATTCATTGACAGGTTCACCGCAATCTTTTTTCATAAATTTTGCAAAGTACGTGTTCTTACTATAGGAGTTCATAGATTGAGGAGGTGTCTTGGGGAGCACGTAATATTAAGACAAATTGTTGCAGGTAATACAGAAGCTCTAAGCATAATTAGAGTTTAATTATTGCATCTAAGAGTGATCGCCTCGTTCACATCCGAGTATGTTATTAAAAGTGTAATGATAATTGAGAGAGTACAAAAATATGGTAATCCTTCAAGTGAGGGGTTCAATCAAAATTTTTGCATTTAACACATAATTCAAGATGGTGGCCGACAGTGTTCCCTATAATATTAATTGCTGATGTGTATTTGTTCGTGTTGGAACAAGTAATATTTCTAAAAAAAACCTAACCTAAACTTAACAAACCAAACCTAGCCTTACCCAGACCTGACCAAAAATAAAATATATAATTTGATTATTCCACACATCAGAAATTAATTAATAGGGAACAAAGTCGGCAGCCATCTTGAATTATGTGTCAAATGCAAAACACATATCGAAGCCTTCACCTGAAGGATTAACAAAAATATACTACATCAATTAAAGGCGTATGATTACATGCTCCCATTTAAAGTAATATCCCGTGATGCCATTATAGCAGTAATGAGAAATTAGTTTCTCATTTAAATAACCGATATATTACTTACAAAGCCGTATCCCGAAATAAATATAACGATACAATTTGGCATAGCAACACAGCGGGGGGATGCTGTAGCCAGTGGCGTCACCCTTTGTGTGTTTGATTGTTGAATTTTAAATAACGTTTACCCCTTCGCAGTAATCGCACCAAATAGCCATGTCACGAGCATGCACTGCACTTCCCTGCATTGACTCGGTGGGACCATTTCAAGATGGGAGTATTTTCAAATACATGAACTACTGCTTTCAAGATTTATCAGGTGTTAATAAAAGGGTTTTACAACAAACAAATTACAAGTAAGCACGCTAGTTCTCATGAAATCATCGGAAGAAAACATTTTTTCGTGTTAACATTTGCAATGTTGTGACTAGTGAGCTACATTTGTGAGTTGGCGCCGGGAAAAACACAATTTTCAGGAACAAATTAACTTAATACATATTCGAAAACAAAACAAAAGCTTAAAGAGGTATGTATGGATAGCGGCACCTTTATTGTAAAATGGCTATTTTTTTTCTTCAAAGATGCCAACCTTCAACGTCATGAAATTAAGACGGAACGAAAATATTTTTATTCATAATTTGTTTACCGAATTTTATAATAATAAAAGTTTTCATGTTTGGTGCGTTTGGGTAGAGTGACTGCCTACATTTGTCGTCTTGTCGTCAGTTAGATTCATTGTTCTTAGCGAGCTAAATGTGTTGGTTCAATGTTAATTTTCAGTCAAGAAATATATACATAACAGAAGTGATAGTTTTTTTACTTTAAACATCGACTCTTTGTTCAGCGACTTCGTAAATATTTACTTGACTTTCGATGTCTGTTAAAATTCGTCAAAATATATTTGTATGAATCCATGTATGAATGTTATATTTTCCTGTATCGATTATTTTACTTTTACATTGTTGTGATTATTTTTTACATGTAATCTTTACGATAAGTTTTAGATTTTTTGACTACCCATAATTCTTGTAGAAATATTTATTTTTGCTAGTAAATGAAAAAGGATAATTCTGCTTGATTACTCATTTTTTGAAAATATGTTAATTTGTGTTTATTGCCCATCGAAATATTTCAGTTGACAAACTCAATATCAAAATAAAAAATAAACATTTTAAATCTCAGTTCGTATGTGAAGACTTTTTATACTACTCTGACTATAATTCAAAACACATACGTGAAACAAATATTGCCGGCAGCAAAAATAATGTTAAATTCAAAACATAATAAAGATATACAACTTAGATATAAAGGCAAACCACTGCCGTGGTTATGACAAAAACATTCTTAAATAATTTTCGTCATTGTATTGTTTATTATTTTACACCGACATCTTAAAAGCTTTCGTGTGTTTGACGGGGTGGATAATTTCACAAGCCTCTGAGAAAATCTGAATACGCTAAGTGTGAAATAAATGACTATGGGGCAATAAAAAACGACTGCGGCATGAAATAATCAATTAAACAAACAAACAGACTTATCAACAGTATTATGTAAACAAACACCTTGTTCAGGTGTGTTCCTTCTAACATATCAGAGATAACACTGATAACCCAGCATAATCAAGATATCTGCAGTGGTTTCCTTAATTTTTTTTTTTTAAACCCTGAACTGAACAATACATTTGAAAAGTCCTTTTACGAACTTAAAAAAAGAACAGATTACTTAATCATGTGGAGAAATATAGATCTAGGGATGTTAATAGAAAAGAGAGAGTCATTTACGGGTCGTCTTAGCTGGGCGAATCTAGGCGAGGCGATCCGGTGCAGCTTTGAAAGCGGCAGAGTTTTAAAATATCAAACGGTCCTCGCCCATGCATGTGTCATATGTGAGCGAAGCGACCCGGTCAGGACGGCATATGTCGCAAGTCGCCTCAAGTGCGCACTCATGGCGCACGCGAATCGCTTGAAAATATGAAACGGTCCAAGCTCATTAGAGCGTTAATTGCGTCTGGCCGAGCGATGGCACATAAGACCTTTGATCAACTACGTTTTAAATTGACTGGATTCGCCTAAATTCGCTTGCCGGTTCGCGTCGCTTACCTAAGACACGGGGTTAGACACTCAACTTTTGCATCAGGCTGATTAGATCAAATACGACTGACAATTAGACTCAAATCGTTAACGGTTAACTCTACCAAGAGAAATTATATATAATCAGCGTGTTCTACAAAATATTTTATTAATTAGAATAGATCTCAAAAAAAATCGAACCCAACTTATTGGTGCTCAGGATCTAAAAAAAGGAATAACAATTGGGATTGTAGGTAATTTATATCTTGGATACAGTTTGGAGGTTGAGCACTCTTCATATTGCAACACAGACCATAGCGTATGTCATCTTGCTCTCCAATGTCAATTAAAGTTGAGCGAAACCGGTCCTGATCAAATAAATTTTATGTGGAAAAAGTACTAAAAATGTATTATTATTTATATTATAATGCCTTTCCACCAAGTATTGACAGTGAATACCCTAAAAGTTATCAATTAAAGTTGTCCAAATAAAACATCAGATTATCATTCATAGTGATTATGAAAAAAAGATGTTATCATAAATGAAAGTTTTACGGAAAAAAATAATTTCTTCTGGTCTGAATTTTAATATAGTTTAAATCATATTTTTCATAACATTAGTTAGCATTCATATTAAATGGACATAATGTATCGGTCCGAATAAATAATATAAAGCCAGAATTTAATACAAAATGGTCATAATTTAAATGAAATTGGTCCTATTTGATACTATTTGTTTTGACACATGGTCTGATTTTTGTTTTGTTGATGAACTAACCTAACCTGACCATGAATAATTTTATTCATACCGTTAATGCTTTTCTTCTGACCATCAATTGAATTGTATTAATTATCAGACCATTTAATTCATTCCATAATAATTGCAATGGAATGCAAATATAAACAAATGAAATTTATGAAGAAAAAAAATATCATTTCCATATATAAGCTAAGGAAAACGGCAATACATTGTGTGGTAGAAAATGCCCGCAGACAAGATTTCTTGTAGAAACGTGCACTAAAAAGCGAAGCGAAAACAAAGCTTCAATATACGATTATAAGGAAATGTACCAGCAATTCCAAACTAAAATGTGGGGAATATTTGCTAATACTGTCTAAAGGAATACAGCGCGGCTTTCGCTTATCAAAATTTCTTCTGTGTAGTTAGAAAGCCTTTCCCGCTGAAATTCACGTTGTACTTAGGGTTAAATATCTTATGAACACTTTGCGGCTTTACGCTAAGTGTACTCGCGGCAACCAACATGTTAAAAATGCTATCGGAGCTTCGTGAATGGGATTTATTTGGTTGTGTAATTCGGCAGATTAAATTTAATGCTATGTAAGGTTGAATAAGTCTGAGAGGTATTTGAAAATACGCAGGATTTACGAATGCGAAAGAACTTCATAGCATGTAGGTAATGTGTCTGAGTATTCGAATACTTCAATTGTATTCATTTTTATGAAAAAATCGAATCAAAGTTTAAACTAGATTCACGAAAAACAAAAACTTGTTCGCATTAGAATTAAAAGACTTTTTTTTTAAAAGATACTTTGATTATTCCACGTATTGACAATACGTGGAATAATCAAAGTTATTTTAAATTTTATATTAAAAAAGACTTTTAAAATACGATTTAATTCCAACAAGACACAAGGTCCAAGCCCTTAGACAAAGCTAATTATTTTAATAACCGTTCATATCTCATATATAAAACCGAAACGGCGTATGTATGTATGTGGGTCTGTAATTCCCTTTTGCATTGTTGTTGCAAGTTCAAACAAACGATGATTTCGCTCGCGAAAGTTTCGACGGTAAATTTGTTTCGTTATCAAATGTGTGTGTAGAGACTCCAATTACTCGAGTATCGAGTAGTACATTTTACAAAATACTCGAGGTCTCGAGTAGTTTCATATGAACCAAAATATCTTATATATAAAATCTGTGGGTCTGTAATTCCCTTTTGCATTGTTGGTCATTAAGTTGCCAGTTGTTTCAACTTGGCCCGTCTGAATTTACGCGCCGAGGTGAACATAACCCCAAATGGTCCGAGCGAAACCGGGTTCGAATACTAGTATCATTATATTTTTACAAGTACGGCTTAAATTTCTGTCATAAACTATAGTTTTTCTTTATCCACAGTTTCTTTAACAAAAAAATATATAGAATAGTGTATTGTACAACAAATAAATATAATTAACAAATAGTGAGTCTTTTATTTCTTTTGAAAGTTTAAAAATGTATTGTACGCAAATTAAAGTTTTAAACGTAACATAGTTTTCACCGGTAATTTGCCTGTCCAATCAAAGTTTGAAGATATTTATGCATTAGAAGAATTTTCTACACGCGTTTGTGTATATATCAGATGCATGCCCTTCAGTTGTAAGCTTTCTCACTTCATCACGTGTTAAATGAAGAAAGTGAGCGAAATAATAACGTGCTGGCATTAACTTTTTAATATACGTCTTGCTCACATACAAATAAGGCTGTGTGAAGGAGAGAGAGAAAAATCTACCGTACCCCTAACTATTTAACTACTAAAACTCCTATGACTAGTCTAGATCGACATCGAATAGGACTATAGGTAACACGCAACTCCTATGTCAAGTTTCAAACCGTATGTATTGGATTGTGTGCCTCAGTTTATGTTTGTGACAAGTCATAATGTGGTAATTTTTTCGGTATTACTTTTAACCATGCTACTAAATACGCAAACCCTGTGATATCGATCAATTTCTCAAATCTATTGAGGAGTAGGAAGGAAAAAAAATATATATTGAGAAGTGCAAAGGGTTAATTTATATAATAGCATTCTATTTGTTGTACTGATACCATAGCATCATTGTCTGGTTGACTGATGAAATGAAGTTTAGATTTTTAATGAATGAATTCCTACAGTTTATTGTTTTGTTGGTAAGAAGTGTATCAGACATTTTATTTTTGTGAACAAATATTTAAATCTATCGAATTTGCGCTTTCATTAAACACTTTCTAACCATTGTAATTATCTAGGCTTTCGGTGTTGGCTTTTTAAGACTTTAAAATAAAAAAATTGAAAATAACTATGATGTATCAAATTGCACTGATAAAATTAAGGTAAAACATTAAGCATCCCCCTCCCGTTAAAGTTGACAAATTGTAAGTACATTAATATACTGCATACTTTTAAAAGCAAAATTATATTATGCGTGTACAGGGTGAAAGTAAATTTTTAATATCTCGTAATAAAATGACGAGTGTCGTACCCAAATGGAGACGAGACATCCTATACTAGAGTCCATTAAAAGTAGACGCGTTTCAAAATAAATAAATATACAGTTTTAAAAGTTATCTTTTATTAATGCTCGGTGCTTATTAATATTGAGTTTTTATTATTGGTAAAAATATTGTTTTGGATTCATTTATGAAAAAAATCAAAACATTTCATATCTTAGAACATGACGTCATGTGCAATATGTACTGATTTTCTAAGGTGTTACCTGTCACTACTCAGTGGAAAGGCATTATTTTAAATTAATAAAAAACGTTTGATAATAATCCTCCCACATATGTAATGACAAAGATCATTGGTCAAAGTATTGTCATCCGATGATACTTACTCTATCAACGGCAATTTTACATATCCTCCACCTGTCTGCCATCTGTCAAAGTGGATTTTATTTTAGTTGGCAAAATGTTTTATAATTTTTCATGGAAATCAAACGAATTATGAAGGAATTCAGTTTCCCTAGTGTCCCTTGTACGCATTTCTTCACTTTGAAAGCCCTAAAACCGTCTATTTTTTACAGTCGAAGAAAAATGGCTGTCCGAAAAACGCGTCCGTCAAAGTTGTATGGCTTAAGATCAGAATATATGTGAAAGTAAGGTTAAATGTACTAGTAATTGACCATGTACCAGTAGTTGACCTTTTGAGAATAAAATGGCCCAAAATAATAAATGCAGATGCGGGATTGCTCTAAATTGTAAAGATCAGACAAGTTAATGCGTATGTGGTCGGAATGAGCCACTAGCACATCACCATATAGCCAATGGAGTGCCAGGGTGGCCATTTGAAAACAACACCTAGTGAGGAAAGTGTATTATTTCAAAATTTTTAAGTGATCAATCTAGGAACGGTGTGTACCTTGTTCCTGAATCACCCATTGCTACTTGATTCAACCAAGAGTGGTGTGACAAAAGCCCTGAGACAACTCTGACTGAGAGTTCACTATAAAGCCCCCTGATTAGACACTGATGGTCAACTACTGGATTTTTCAATATGTGATATGGTCAACTACTGAAACAGGAACATGGCTTTAAATAATTTAACACAACTTCTTTTAAACTGGCTCTTTCGTAATTTTTGTTACATAATATTAATTAAGACAAATGATCCGATATGAGTATACTTGCTTTGCCATCATTCGGTACAATGCTAAACCTTAATCGTTATTTTTGTTGAATTTTTTTCTTTTTAATGGTCAGCTACTGGTACATTTACCTTAGTCCTATAAAATGTGTTTTATTTATTTATGAACGCGAATCTTTTGCTAAAAACCTTGATGAACGTGAAAATGTGTTTAATAATATATCAAAAGCTTTATTTATTAATAGATACCATGTACCTAGTTCTTGAAGTGAGAAAGTGTCAAAGTGAATAATCTCTTTGAATGAAAAGAGCTGAGTACTAATTTCATTAATGGAGATCAGTTTTATAATCATCGTAAACCAAACGAATTATTTTTTTTTATATTTATTTAGAAAACTTTGAAAATTTTCTGAAAGATTGTGTTTTAGCTAGTCATTTTCAATGACGATAAGTATACGCTAAGTACTCCAGTGGAAACAAATTTAGAATGGCACCTCTAATTCTGCATCCTTTTACCGCGTTGTCTCAGGGGAGGGGTATCGCAATATAAGGCGAGGGATTATCCTGAAGGCTGCATGTAGATGCAGAAGGGATGAAATGACAGGACTGCGAGTGAAAGTCTGTTTCGGGATAGGGACGCTAGCCTCGTAGGGGTGCGTCAATCAGGTGTCAGAATGCAAAAATTTCAGAGTACGTTTGAGGGATAGACAACTGTAGGTTAAAATCGATTAAATAAGTTCAATGATAATAGTTACTACTAATCTTTGTTGTGAAGTCATTGCAATTAAAATGTAAATGTATAGTACATCTTGACAGTTCGATACCTTACTTTGAAAAGGTTCTAACGGCACTTGACACTGTTTTGAGATATGAGCGTTTGAAGTTTGACTGATTAAAATTCACTTGTACAATGAGCATGTAAAAATGCTTCAAATAACTTATTTTAAGCACATTTTTTCTCAATTCTTGCTGAGAAATAATGATGACAATCTTAGAACTTTGTCAAATGAATTTATTAAAAAGTGTGCAGATGCAGTGCAACTCTGGAATTCTGCTAACTCCGTTATTCAACCATAGATACTTCTGAAATTCATATATATGATAGAATGGGGTATTTACAATCTTTTTTGACCAAAAGGTCATTTTAGGCAAAAATATTAATAAAAACCTTTTAAAAGTAAGGTAACGATTTGTTACTTTCATATAATGCAGTTCAGTTAAGTAAGATTTTGTTAACTTTTTGAATTCAGTACAATCGTATCGGGCATGGTTGCCAACTTCTGAAACATTAGTGCTTTCCCTTGCACAAACGTTATAAATTCAGTAAATACACAAATGCATTTCGAAGACGAATGATTTAGAACGCTTTTGATTCTTGGCAATGCTAATTTTAAATATGAAATGTTTTATTTGATGGGAGACAAATTGAAAGATGTTTTTGGGATATGTTAATATGAAAAACCTTTTCCGTCAAAGGGAGCGAGCAATCGAAAATTGCTTGAATTACTATTATATACATATTATATTGTTGCCAGTATACATATTATCGTCAATTTACATCAATCTGTTTTTTAGGTGTTCACTGTCAATAATTTTTTCAGTACAATTAAGATCAGGACCATTTTCGCTTTTTTCGCAATGAGCGAAACCGGTCCCGATCTCAACAAATCTAATTAAGTACTAAGAATGAGCTATTATTTGTACCGAAAAAAAAGTCAAACATTAAAGTTTTACAGATCGGTTTTTGAGTACTATACCTTCTAGCTATATTTTTTTTTATATGCTTCAATTGAATAATACTTTGAAATTTTCAATCATGATATCATGATGGTGTCACATTCTATATTGGAGCTGTTTAATATTTTTCTATAACAACCGATTGAACCAATAGAATAATAGTATAACGAATTCTTTATCAAAGCACGAAATTGTGAATAACTCGGAGTTACGACAGTATTTTATTGGAGGTGCAATAATATGTGGCAGCGGCATACAATTTATTTATCGCTTTGTTTGTACTTCAGAAGATGAAAATATCATTGTTCTAAAAACAGAATATTCAAAAATTAAACGATCTTCGTCAATCATATTTGAATAGTTCTAATTACATATTAATTAATGTTTCAATGGAATCAGATCTAGTAATTAATACGTAAAATATCACTTAATTACAATTTAACTATGAACGAAGTAGTTCTTAATACTAACTAGAGACTCCAATTCGAGTATCGATTACTCGATACTCGAGAATACTCGTCTATTTTTTAAGTACTCTTTACTCGAGTATTTTTAAAAATACTCCAGTAATACTCGTCCTGAACAAAACTAAAGTCACACCAAAATTTGAGACGCTTAATGCTCTATTATAATATGAAATAAATGAATTCATGAAATTAAATATGCTTATTTATTTATTTATCATACATACACAAATTAGAATTATTGATGCTACTTCGGTACATCTGAAACAATTCGAGTATACTCGAATAGATGAGATGTCGATTAATTTGAGTCTCTAATGCTGACGTATTCCTTCTTTTCGTAATTTTCGTTCGCCGCCTTCGATACTAAACTTCTGTTCCAAGAAGACGAAGACAATTTAGGTAAATGATAATATCTATAGTTTGTCGAATTTCATTGGTTACAGTTTCTATTTTATTTATTTTCCCAGCGTATATACACTATAAAATAATGATACTTTTCAATTAGACATGGATTATATATTACACTTTTAGTTACTCATTGTAGAGACTATAAGAGAAAAATTCCTGGAGGAAGAACTAATCCCTTAATCCATGGAGCATCGTGCATTTAGTTAATGGAGGCTTCCACTGAAAGCGTTGAAATATTCAAAAGTTTAAAATAAACCCGAAAATCAGAGACGTATTTCGGAGCGCTATAGTGAAAATACATGTAGTTGCTGAGTATCAAAAAGTTTTAAAAGCGAATTAGCGCCAGACTCCGCGGTCGGCCGCAGAAAGAAGCTTGACGTTTTTATCTGTCGGCATTGCAGGAACCTGCAATGGAACACTCAGGGCTGCATACGAAGCGGTCAAAATTGAACTGTCATTTTTCGAGTTTATAAAGTAAGCAAATAGTATAACTAAAAACAAAAAAATACAAACTCATATTGGTTGTATTGATAACTAATACAAATATTCTCTATATGAAAATTACGGTTGTTTTATCGATTCAAATCCACTGATAAAAGTTTAAATTATGAAAATTAATTACTGAATAAAATTAATAAATTCTTAATCATCTACTTAAAAAATGGTCCGCAAAATCCTGGTACAGCTATCTTACATTATTGACATGATCTTGATTGGCTTATAAGTGATTTGTGCTTTAATTTCATTCTGATTTTAAATTTAACCTATTTCTGTTTATGTAAATTTTCTCTATTCTTAAATAAAAGGACGAATGTAAATTATTTAAAAACCACGTACGCTCCTAATGTGGAATATATGGTCTTGCGAAGGAGATTATCTCGATATAAGCTTTCAATGATAACTGTTTGTTATTCAGTTGCTCAACCTCTTTACTGATAGGACAGTACTCGAAGCTTGGCGATCGCTCCTTTTAGAATTATATCTTTGTACAGAAATCAATAATTTGATTGAAAAATTAAAATGCATGAACTGGGACTTGAGCCCGTGTGCTCCGCAACTGAAGCCAACGACGTTGACAATCGACCACGTACCCGCGCGAATATCAAATAAGCACTGCAATTGATTGTATTAAAAATATACCGCGTCTGAAGCCGAGTGGTCAGCGTCGTCCGCTTCGACCCTATCCATGGTTTCGAGTTCCAGTATGAAACCTTTCACGAATTGATGTTTTAGTCATTTGTGTTCGAAGTTATGGATATATATGATTCCCAAAATATACCTCCCATCCATTCAATCCCTAACAGACTGAGCGAAGAGAGAGACATTAATTAACTGCTAGTCCTTTAAAATAATATGTGAAATATATTGCCCCGACAAAGCATACTAAAAAATATTGAAGGTACGCAGAAATCGGTCAGTTAAATAGTGTCCAATTTATCTGTCATATTTATTGCGTTTAGCGGTTGACAAGCCTATAAAAAATAAATATGGTTTTCAATTGAAAAGACAATGTCATGGACTTAAAATTTGCTTATTTTAGTATGAAACACAAAAACGTCGTTTAACATTTACAAAAAAAATGAAGATATTATATTTAAAAAAAAATATAATTTGGGTTCAATTATCACTTTTAAAATAAGCCGCTCTAACCGAATAATGACAGTCAAATATGTTCCGGACAGAATTATTAAAATGAGTTAAAAGTCAATGAAAACACCATTAATATGAGAACATTTAAATGTATATATATAAATTAATAACGGCTTCAGCCCTGACTGACAGTGAGGGGTTGCAAATTACGTACTATCATCTCGGTTTTATGATTTCCATTAGGGAGGATGAGTAAATATTTGGGGTTGAAGAATCATGACAGATCTACAGACTTGAGCGGTTGACAGGCGGCAGAATTCTTCTTCTGTCGTAAGATGATTGTAATGGACAATTGCAATGTTTATTTACTTACGATAATTTATGGACTAACACGTTTTATACCCATGATTGATGTCGTATTTGGTTAATCTATATTACTTTTAAGTCATACATCAATCAAAAGAAACGATTTAATTAACTAGAAACACCAGTGACTCATCAAATTTAAATAAGTAGTATCTGCTTGGATTATATCCATAAAAGTACAGATGATAGTGCATAGAATTCGACGGACGTTCTTCGGTAATCATCTATTTGCCAATATTAAGACATAGTTTTTCAAAAAAGTAACGGACGTTGTATTAATGAGAGATATCGATAGAAATTAAACAAACATGTCTATTATATTAACAATATTATATATAAACACCAATAAACAAACTTTTACTCTCAACAAGAGCTTAAATCCACTTCAGTAACGTAAGGCCACTGGTGGCCGCCGCGTACAGTACAATGTACAGAATCGGTAAGTGATTAAAGAATATCTGATGAAAAGCTTCAATAATTGGTCGAAATCAAATCGTTTTCAGTAAAATTAAACATAATGTAGCAGTGTCAACCGAAAAAATGCCTCAACACGCTATCGCACACGTCATGTCACTTTGTAAACGTAAAGCGTATTTTACAAAGGTGCAGTGTTTTTTTCTCTTCGTTACAGATATAAAGATAAATCAAGACACTGATACTAATATGCTACTGGCTAAAGCTTTCCAACTGAGCGTTCAACTTGATTGGTCGTTTCAAAAGATATTATCTGGCAAGTTCTACATTGTTTACTTTTAAGGTGTTCACTGTCAACACATTTTTAGTTAGGACCGGTTTCGCTCATGGCAAGCATTATTAACTGATAAGAAATACAACGAAATAATGATATTTCTACAAAATTTAAACAAGAACTACATGGTATGGCAAACACTAAGCAAATAAATTGAAGTAAAATAGACTATAATCAAAATGTTAAAGACCTGAAGAAGATGCAAGCTATTACATCATAAACTATTACATATAAAATCAATCTAGATTGTTTGTTATAGGAATGACAAAAATAATGTAAACCTATTAAATATTGGTTCTATGTTCTATTAAAAATAATTTAATCTAAAATGTATTGTTTTCATGACATGGTTTTCAAAAAAACATAACCAGTAATTCCTTATATACACCAATATTTCATTTTATATTGCCAACTATGTTGAAATTACGTTAAATTTTAATGGTTTTCTCATTAACAAAACCTATATATACATAATTTAATACTTACTGAACCGTTCGCTTTAAATGTTAAACGGCCCAGCTTCAAACAAATATCATTTCCTTTGAAAGTTTTCGACTAAGTGAAATATCACCATCGACTTCCGATTTACGATGCGGAGAAAATCTTCCCTCACCGTCCAAGGGTGAAATCTATTACCCTCTTGTGAATCATTCTTATTTTATGTGTTCCTGGTAGCTGCCAAAACCGTGCACTTTGAATATTTATGAAAAATTATTCGTTTTATGGATTCCGTAGGTTTATATTATATATCAAATAACTCACACTCAGGTCGGATTCAATATACGAAGTTAACTTTCATGCGATATTTTATGTGGTTTTTGCGTCTTTGTGTGGATAAGTTGGTGAATCAGCATGTCAAGTTCCCCTTTCACTATGATTTTACTACCTGGATTTTATTATTCATTTTATAATATAAGGCGCACGCCTACAACCGGTAGCGCTCAGGCCATATAAAAAATGAAAGATCTGCGTGTTTAAGTAAAATCTATAAAGTATACTCGTTTTGTATACGTTCTCATGATTTTGATAGTGTTCGCGATCAATAAAACCGGCCTTTGACAATTATAAAATATGTAGTCTAAAAAAGAAGTCTGATTTATTTTAAAAAATATAATGTCTTTGCGCAAGAATTGACGTCTTAATAGTAATCTTATCATATGTTAAACACTCATTTTATTAAAACATTTCACAATGAAACATTGCGAGCACTTTTTGATCATCACATTTAAGGTGTTCACTGTCAATACTTGGTGGAATGGCATTATAATTTTTAATTTTTGAATTTAAAAAAATATTTGAATGGCATTATAATAAAACATTTTTAGTACTTTTCCCACATACACCCAGCCCAAGATCTCTTTTTCAAAGAAAAAATCTGACCTTGCCGGGAATTGAACCCGGTCTCCCAGATAAAGTATTTGATGATGCTCGTCATGAGCGAAACCGGTCCTAATCCAATACATTGTATGTGGAATAAGTACTTAAAATGTTTTATTATTTTTATTATAATGCCAATATCCACCTAGTATTGACAGTGAACACCTTAAAAGTGATTCATTATATTATTAAATAGTTTATAAATTGATAGATTTATTATTTGCACAGAATATGTTACCAGTAGTGACACGTGCATCAATTTAATGTTATATTAAAAGAACTTAAAAGACAACGACACCGTCGCATCCATCCAGTATTACTGTTTTATTATTCATTAGTATTCATATTGATAAAGCATTTTTTTAAATATATTTGCACATCTATTTTGTCCTAACAAAACAACAGGAGAAATTTATCAATAGCTGACAATGCTCGCGATCGGTGACAACGATTCTGATATACTGACACCTTTCCACTAAGAATTCACAGCTTTAGACTTAGTAATAAAGTACAATAAAGAGAGCATTGTAAAAAAAATTACGCCGTATAACAATAGTAAAAAAAATGCACGCAACTTGACAACATGTCGGAAAAGAATTAAAATCAAGCAGTAATATTTTTTTTATTCGCTACTTAACTTTCAATTTCGCTCTTTGGCAGTTTTAGCTGATACTGCTTTAAAAAGTTTAAAATTTCTCCAGCTTTTCATCAAACAAAACTATTCTAACAACAATAATATAGGTATGTTGCCCGATATTTATAATATAAAAATATCTATCAGTTAACATCAGTTTTTTCAATTACTTTTAATTGATTCATATTTCTAACTTCGTCCACAAGCTCGTCACCTTGAGGTTGTTCAATTATGTACATATAAATATTATTAATATCAAATCAGTATGAAAATAAATTCAGATCCATTACCATTACAGCTTAATCAGCTGTTTTTTACGAGACCTGTTAGCTCCTCAGTTGGTTATCCTTTTTATTTAGAAGACAGTTTGGATATATGGATACAGTTAGAATAGGACCATGACACTCACTACGACAAAACTCATACAAAGTAAAAAAAATCATCTTTTATGAAACAGAACGTACTGGAGTTCGAGTCCCTGAGTACCACCAACGACGTTAACCGCTCGGCCACCTAGCTATAAGATCATAATACGTTTTTTTTTTTTAAATACATAAACGAAACAAACTGTTAACAACTGTCAGTTCAAATTAATCTGGACACTTGAATGCCTGAAATGCCGAAAGGCAAAACTTGGGTGGTTGGTGAGAGAACTTACTGAAGTGTACAATATTTTATCGGTTAATTTTGATGTTGTAGTTTCATCAAACACCCTCAGTTGATGTCTTTTGGAAAATAATATAATTCTTTATCTGATGGTGGAAATGGAGTGGTAATGAAGTTTAACAAGACTGATTTTTTTCTACGTTTAATTGCTCGAAATTTATTACTTATTAATGCATATACAATTGAAGTAGCTAAGACAATTGATTTATTTTTTAACCATATACGCTATGGACACTTAATTTTTTAAGCCAAATTGGCCCAATAATAAACCAACAAAAAAATATCACAGTAAACTTTTTTGTATCCTTAATCTAATTTATTACACACTTTTTTATGCCGTGTCCGTTACCAATGTGGAGCAATGGGCTTATAATTGAGTTTATCTCAACAGGAGATTTTAACGAGAGCTGCTTGTTACCCTGTTGCTCATCTTTTTAAAACAGGGTAGGGATTTATACATAAAAGAACTATGACAAGACTAGTGATAAGGTAATCGCTCTGTGGGAGTGGAAGTTCTGGGTGTGGGGGGAAATTTAAGACAGCACAAACATCTATTCCTTAGAACAAAAATATATTTAATTTGATAAATGATAAATGCGCGGACTGATCTCCACAACCGAAACCAATAACTTTGAAACTCGAAAAATTTCAATATGTTTATGTCCATAAGCTGATGTATTGATTTATGTTCAAAGAATAACATGGAATAATATCATGATATTGCAATTTCGTAATTAAACCAATGGTTCTGACACTGTGATAAATTACCGATGAAATTTATTTCTACGTACATTTATTATTTCCAAATTGAAAATTCCGCCATCAAAAAACGAACGGAAAAAATGCGAAATTAATTTCGGGCAAATCTGTTTTGATAATAGCCATCCCTTTGCGCCGTAACTAATTCTTATGTGTCAAGATTTTGTCGGTCGCAGGGCGGTTTCTGTTCGGTTCGATGTTTTTCTGAATTAGGGGTCGGTTTCGCCGCGACATGGTCTGTCGGCGCCGCCTACCCCTAAGGAAATCACTTACTCATAGCCATTATTATTCTTTGCTTGACATATATAGATAAAAGGGATGCAACAATGTTGTCTTAAGAAAATAGTTCCTAAAATAAATGTGATATTATTTTTATCTCACGAAATTTACAATATATAGATCAGGGGTTTCCAAATTTTTTATCACTAGGAGGGACCTGCTTTTAAACTTATTGGCGGCTTTAAGTAAGCCATTAAAGTAATTTAAAGTCTTAATTTGAAATAAACATACATAGATAATATCAATATCGGTTTAGTATAAAGTCCGATCCGTGGAGCAGTGGCAACGGTTTTGGCTTGCGTGACGGACCGCCCGGGCTCGATTTCCGGTACGAGCGGATTTTTTCAGTCGATAAATCTGTTCAAATGCATGGGTGTTTGTGTTGTTGAAAATCCCTTCCACCTTTCCGATCCCAAAGAGCGACGCATAGTGACAGCATAGTGACACTAGTCCTGCCCTAGTCCTCGTATCCTTTCCATCCCTACTCTCTTCGAAAATAGACAGGTTGAGCAACTGTGGAACAAGCAGTTCTCATAGAAAAACATATGTTGAGATAAACTCCGTGAGGAGTCCATATGCTCCAAGTTGGGAGCGGACATGGTTGGAAAAAAAAGTTATTATAATTATTGATGACTTCACACAGGCATCAAAATAGTATGAATAAAAAGCAAGTGTTCTTTTATTTTACTTTTATTAATATGTAGATATCGGACAGACGGGTAACTAGGAATAGTTAAGCGTTCAACCCTTTGGTCACTTTTGATAGATGAATAATTATAATGTTTGTGTTGTCTAAAATTTGCTTCCACTCCAGGAGAAATAAGTAAAACATTATTCCTGAGCCAGTTCTATTTCGTATTTCCTTACTCTCTTAGAAAACATACAGGTTGACCAACATAGTTTGTTAAAAAAAGCCTGTATTTCAGATTGAGATGCGCTCCCACGGCTATATTTCCAACAAATTTTGCAACAAAATACAAATTCATTTACTTGAAAAGACTCCATAAATAGACCGCTATTATGAAGAGTCCCTCCTCCTCAAACGTACTTCGTTATTATTTCAATCTCGTCAAAGCATTGTATACAAGTTGAGTACAAATGAGTTATTTTTAATATTTATTCATCATGATAATTTCAACGTGTTAAAATTATTTTTAATTTGAATTACAAACTATTTATAGATTTCTAAAAATACAAGGCGATTTCTAAAGATACTTCAGGAGGTAATTTTGAAAACTGGTCAATTCCAAAATTATTTTTTTCAAATGTCAGTTTTAGATTAAACTTTTGACATCCTTTTTTTCACATACATTAGATATTATCTGTAATTCTTTAATTTACAACATGTTTTATATTGTTAGTAAACACAAACTTATGAGGAAAAAGTAATAAAAATATCTCACTTTCAAAGTTTGTCAACAAATGGATTTGACCAAATTTGAAAACCATCTCCAGACTTATATTTTTGATTATATTTTAAAAATAACTTTATTTCAACATATTGTAAGAAAAATGTGTGCAAAAAGATCAGTTCTATTTGGATTACTGAATGTATTATATAAAGGCAGTAGCGAAATGTGACAAAACCTCTTTGCAATAATTTTTTTCCTGATTTAACAAAACTTCGCTGCTAAGGCAACGCGTCAGGATGACAAGGAAATGATTTTTAAAAAATAAATGAAATAATTACAACATCCAGGAAGATATTCATGAGATTATTTTGTTTGAAATGTGACAAGCGTATAAAATATAAAATAAGATGGAATAAAAATACACCGAAAACATCGATTCCTATTTTACCGACTCGGCCGTATTTTTTATCCGGCTCTGAAATAAGATATCCAAATAAAAAAAATGGCTAACATCGTATTTGAATCAACTAAAAAAACTCCTCACAAAGCCGCGACATACGATATGTCTGTAAAACGCGAAGAAAAAAATGTTTAGATATGAAAGGTGTCGACATTAGTGATCGTCAAATAAACGAAAAAGCTTTTTTTTGTTTTCGTTATTTTTTTGAAATTCAAACGAGTTTATAGAATAATTATTTCTAAAAGAATGAACAAAGACACAGGTCTGTATTTATGTTTATGAATTATGTAATGAAGTATTTCGTTTTAAAAATGTGAATGTTTTAGGTCAAATACACATTTTTTTGGCCCATACAAGAGTTTATTAATTTGTTTTTTCATGATTATGCAAAACCCGTATTTTTAATTACTGGATGAATGCAAAATAAGTGATATTCATTCTGATTTGCGATACTCAAATGTTATATCAACGCAATATCGTCAGAAACATTGCTTAAAAAATAATGTTTTCAAAATGGTACACGTTAAGATGGAAATATTGAATTCAAAATTATTTTATATTGCCTTCTATTTTATGGAAACCATTTTCTTGATTTAACAAGTAAGGTTTCGGATTAACTCGTGTTTTTAAATTATTGTTGATAAAAAACAAAATGGTAATTTTTTTTAAATTGAAAAGTATTTTAATTCCGTCATTCAATACATCGAAACCGGTCCTGGTCTCAATAAATGTGGAATAAGTACTAAAAATGAATTATTATTTTTAATATAATGCCATTCCACCAAGTATTCCACCAAGTGAACACCTGAAAAATGCATGCCATAAAAACTGAAGCTTTTCCAGTCCCTTAATTAATGAAAGATATAAAATTGATTATGATATTGTTTTAAATTATAAAATAACTATTTGATCTCCCAATGTATGCTTCAACGTATGAATGGGTATATGCATATATTGAACTCTTTGCTGAGTATATTCGTCTCACCTTGCAATTATCACACCTCAGTTAAAAGTTCCCCTGGTAAAGTTGTTCTCATTGCCGTTTCATTCATTCGCATCCATTCAAAGGAGAAGCATTTTGTTCGACTCTCTTCTCGACTATTATTCGCTTTTGTTTGGCTCTTATGTGTGCTCTGATATACACAAGAGAAAAGGTGAGATTTTGCCAAAGGTGCACGATTAACATTACGATTTTTTTTACAATTATCTAAGTGCAATTGTATTTTTTATCGTAAATTGTGGATCGTTTTTCTTAGATGAGAGATAGCGCAAATCAAATTACATCAAAAGAAAAATATTTTTTTTTCTATTTTGACTATGAGCTCATAGTTTTCTGACTTTATTTCTTGCTGGGGAAAACCCCTTACGAGTCTTGGAATCATTAAAAAAACGTTCAACTCTTACCAAGAAATGCTCATGATGTTGGTCTCAAATTGAAGAGTTTACTATTCTTACTGTATATATATATATCGATTAAAAGATTATTATAGAGTATCAGAATATACAGGCAATCTAAAATTGTAGTTAAAGAAAAATATAAATCTTCTTATGAGGGAAATTTGAAAAATGGGAACGGTTCTTGCACATCGTTGTCAAGAAAAGTCAACGCCATCTTTTCAATATAAAATAGGGTAGGTAGAAATGAATGATCAACAGGAATTATTGCGTATTGATAAAATTCCATTGATCGATTGTGAAATACGGATAAAAGTGCCTATTCAATGATTCGAGCCACTCAAGACAACTTTTAGACGACAATACATAAACACGATCCATGCCAAAGTTCTCAAATGTGAAAATACATACAAAACCAAATTCTATTTCGATTTTGCCAAACTCCATATCACCAATCTACAATTTGAGCTTATTTTTTTATTTTAAAACCGAAAGAAAATTTCGATTTCATTTAATGGCAACATCAAACAGATATCTTAATTAAAAAACAAAAAATTCTCGTCAAAAAGTATCAGCATATAAGCCATATTTCAATGATATTTATCTTATATTCATAATAATATTAGGAACCTAAGTATGTTAAATACATATTTACTTTCGTAAAAAACCTTTTGTTGTTATTTGTTTATTTATTTATTCAGGAACCGATATCATTGAAAGCTTGTTTGTGTAAAATACAAGACGCTTTAAGGGCAAGTAAAACATTCCAACAATGCTTTATTTATATTATTTTTTAGTCAGCGTAAGTATTTATATAAATTTGAAGAGAAAAATATTTTCGAGACCTATTTATTATGTATGGAATACTTACATAAATATACTATACCCAATGTCTCAGTAAATTATGTAGATGTTTCGAGATTTATTATATTTTAAGGAGTAGGATTACGGGCTTAACTAGATATATGTTTATTGACGACAAAAAAAATACTGACTTTTATTTTTACAAGTGGGTCTTTTAAAATCATCACAATGTCTTGATTAAAGAAAAATATTGTCTTTCAAACTTGTATTGCTAGTCGTTGATGATACTATAACATAATGATTTTTTTTTGTATGCCCACTCCTAATGTGGAGCATTTTGACCCATAATAATGCTTGTCTTAACATATTTTTTCTACAACTTGTTACTCGGTTGCTAAACCTTTCCCTTTCAAAGAGATTAGGAATATGAATGATTTGGCTAGGACAGGGGCAGTGGTGAACTAGTTGCTCTCGATATGTCCTATTTTTAAGATTTTATGAGTGCAGGTATAAATTTTCAGATAACACAGACATCCACGACTTCAAACAGAAATCAATAATTCGATTGAAAAATGAAACTGACTGGACTGGGACTCGAGCCCGCAAGCTCTTCCAACGACGCATGGCATATTTTGACATCATGTTGAGATGTAAGAAGGGTAACTTACATCACTATTCTATGGCTTTTATCTATTCACATAAATATATGAACGACCAAAAATCTGTTTGAAATTGTTCTGAAAATATCATGATGCTTTAAATCTTTAAAAGACCACAAAATAATTAAAAATCCTTTTTCCTTTTTCCTATATTGAGGCTGTCTTTTAACGAAGAGTATATGTCGAGTAAAATTGCTCAGATTCTCCTTGAATTTATTTGAATTATTTAATTATTAGTTTTGTTTTAAATTTAACTGTAATTAAAGCAATATTTAAACATTACTATAAAAAATAAGTTGTGTAACGGATCATAAAACACGAAAGGCAAAAATAGGTAGACCAACTATGATTATCAAAAAATAGCCAGTATACACAAAAATCAAATAAAAGTAAATATTTAAAGTGAAAGCCAAATACGAAATTATATTGCTTTGTAATCTGTTTTGGAAAATATTGATATTTTGTTTATTCAATTATTTAAATATATATTCTGATTAGAAGTAGTTATGGATTGATTTTTCAAGCTTAAAAACGCTGTCAGATAATATTTCCATCTGGTTTTATTTAAACTGGCTTAAATAAATAATATGAAAACCATTCCAAAACTAGTTTCGTTTATTCCTAAAAAAGTTATTACTGATTTGTAATCTTTGATTTGAAAATTAGTTCAGCCTTAGTTGCTACATAATAAAATCTTAAACAATATTGATACTGTTTCAGACATTGGCCACTATTTTATTAGGAAAGAAGAAAAAAATACAGCTGAAAAGTATTGAATTAATGTAACAATATATCCGTTTTATGATATACTAGTCTTGCTACCCGGCGACGCTCGGACTAAGCTACCAATAATTATTTAATGTTATATCATTCGACATAATTATATCACAAAATCTAACATCCAAAATAGAGTTAAAATAAAATGACAAACTTTATTTAATTTGATGACAGCCCCATTCTCGCCCATTAAAATGTCCAAATTCAAGGAAAACATCTAATTTGCTGTCAAATAATACCTTCACGTAAATAATAAACATTATTATATTAATAAAAGCCGGGAAAAAGTTGGTAGAAGACTAATTTATTACATTTTGACTAAATGTCTTCGCCGATAAAAATTCAAACATATTTTCTTTCATATTCGTTTTTATGGCAACTTGCAACAACAATGAAAAAGGGAATTACAGACAAACATACATACGCCGTTTCGGTTTTATATATAAGATTATATGATCGTCGTATAATTACAGTTTGTATGTGTGGAAAAATTTTCATCCCTTGACTGTGGGATAGTAAGTGAAAATATTGATAATATTTATATGTAATATAAATAATATAATTGATAACTTTAATGTTATTCTTCTTAAAAACAGAGTCTATCAATGGTGTGCGATTGAATATCGATTTGCAATTATATTAATATTCGAGATCATTTCTACGATTCAATAATATACAGATTCATAGAAATTAGATGATAAAAACTTATTAACATCTATTTTTTCATAAAGATAATAAAATTTAAATTTAACGAGTGGATATGAATTTTCTTGTTCACTGGAAGAAAATAAGTGTTCATATTTAAAAGTTTTCTAATACGTTCCCGAATATGTGTCTCTACGCTTCATCAAAGATGTATTATAAATATATCATTCCTGTAATAAATGACCATAAAAATACTGCATCTTTGCATGAAGCGTAGTGCTTACACATAATCGGATCGGATGTGTTTTTTTGCGACCGTAAAGGAAATGTTAAACACGAATTGGCCCTAACGATGCGGAAATAAAGTCTTAAATTAAATTGCCTTTAATTATTTATTTTCCCGTTCGGTTTTCGATAATTGGTTTTATGTTTGCTTTATAATCACAATGAACATCGTTGAAATAAATTTGATAAATACAAAATGTCAACCCGAAAACCGCAATGTTTATCAAAAAGTTTGGTAATTGGTGCGGCAGAAACGCTTCCCAATTTTTAATTTATGAATAATTTAACGGGAATATGGTAATGGAAAATCGTTTAAATAAAACTTTGCCAGTCGTAATATTTATTCTGCGGCCGAAATAAATTTGAAATAGTGTTGCGGCCGCTCGTTTGGAAAACAATTATTTGATGTGGCAATCTGTTTATGAGATCTGACAAACCAAAGTTAGGGCGTGAGTAAATTGTTGGAATTTCTAAAAATAAAACAAACGGAAATGTACGGGCAATTCATGAACTTTTAAATAATTATTTTAGAACACAATACAAGTTGAGGAATGCCACTCGCTGTGGTCGAGACATAACTCACCAGGACAGGGGTAGCAAACAAGTTTTATGAACTCTTAACCTTAAATTATTCAATGAATTTATATTTGTTTTTCCCATTATAATTTTGTTAAAAATAACGTGAGTTGGACACAATAAGCAATCCAGATTACCGAATATAAGTAATAGTTATAAATATAACATTAATGTTTGTTTTTTTGGCTGTCCCGTATGCGTTCCTATACTGTTCGTCCGATTGCGATAAACTTTGTTGAGTTGTGGTGCGGATGCCCGCGAAGGTTTCTTAATTAGTACAGTCATTTTACAGCTAGGAAGTACGGAAAACAAAGCGATCTACGCGCCACGGCTATCAGTTTCATGGAAAATAATATGTACAAATATTATATATCCTATAGCACTTAAACAAATAGAATTAAAACATTTTCTTTCCTTGAATGGCATCGCAACGCTTGCCGGATACTCGCTAGTGTATTATAAAAACGATGCAAAATTTTTACTGGCCGTCAGCTTAAGTTTATTCGCGCAATGTAAATGCCTGAAGATGACTAAATTAGAAAACCCGTAAGTGACAAAACTCTTGGAAAAGTAAAAAATTCAAACGATTCAGTCGATATCTTTAATAAACTTAACCGTCTTACATATTTCGGTAATTGAGAATTTTAGCTTAGGACTTGTTATTCAAATAAATAATAACATCTTTTTAGTGACCATTATTGGAAAATAGTCATGGGAAACATTCGTGGGTATTCAGTTGGCAATTTTATTATGTTTCAGGTTACGCATCACTTATATAGGGTGCAGTATTGGCACGGGGAAGAGTTGCATTACGTTTTATCTAATTCTGGCACATTTTATGAAATTCTATTTGCCATCTCCAGCTCTAGCACTTGTGTTCTACTAGGATGTGAGATCTAGAGTTTGCGTCAGAACTGATTTATGCACTAATTTTTAAAGCCGTGGATGTTTTCTTCCCTGTCATTTCATTCTATCCGATCCTAAAAAAACCGCTTAGCTTTCAAATATTAACTTTTCATTCTATATTTGTATATGATATTATTAATGAAAAGGACTGTGAATTACATTTATTGGTTAATGCATGGTCCATTAGTTAAATTAAATTCACCTAATTCAACCTAATTTAAAAATTACTTACGTTCATGTACCTAACGTTACGTGTTGATGCTCAAAAATCCCCGATTGGCTTTCATTTCAAGAAAAATAAACAATCAATTTTTCACAGTTAATATTAGATGTTTCAATATAAAATTAGGATGTTAGTATAGATGAAAAGGTGTTTTGTGTATTTTTTCTACGCCAGTATGTAAAGATAAGCTTGCTTTAACAAAAATAGTTCTGACGAATGTGTAAGCAGTTATAGCTATCAAAATATATATTCAATATTTTTTGTAGAATTTAAAAACATTGAATTTTTTCACTGTGTTATGATGGAGTTCTAACAAGTTAATGCCAATATAATCAATACACGGTAGAGGTTGATATTTTTAAAAAACGCAACAACCGACGTCGACCCATAATCTGAAAACAATGATTTTTTTTTCTCTCTATAATTTTCTAAAACTTTTTCATCATAAAATCCATGAAATACTAATATAAATATGTATGGGAAAAAATGAGAACGAACGAAGTACAATTATTGTGAAGAGTTTCATTATAACACTAGAAGAACAAAAAATACGACAGTGTTACGTTGTCTCTTCGATCTGCATAAATTCGCTACCAACACCTATCTACACAGGAAGGTCCTCCGTCAATGTTTTAACTAATTGAAAAAAGTGTTACACAGCCCTGATTAAAAAGAAATATTTTGATTTATTGAATTCAATATATATATATATCAACCAGGATACTTCATACAAATAAGTTATCATTTTTATTTCGTCGTATCAAATTACATTACGCAGACCAATTGAATCGATGACTTAATGATCAGTCACAAAAGAAAATCGGGACAACTTTGTATAAACAATGATTATTGCAATTTTTAACCGTCATGAAACTATAATGATGCAACCAATTTATGGAATATTATACGAAATATGCCATTTTCAACTGCAGAAGCCAATCACACTGACAATCATTTGACAGTTATTTTAGCTGTTATTTTGAATTTCAGGCTCAGGTGGGAATGACGTGAATGAACGCCACAGTCGTTGAATTTGATTTACAACATTTTTTATTAGCTACTCAATCGAGGATGCAACCCATTCGGGAATCGAGCCCGGACTACATTCGTGGACGGTGACAAATCATCGTTTTTTGTCGCTAAATGCGTACGATTATTTTGAGCCCGTTTTAGCATTTTTTTTATTTTGAAGCTACCGAAAAAGGGTGAGTAGTGACGGTCATACACGTATATGCAATGTTGAAAACAACTTTATACATAGAAAAAAACATATATATGTCGATTGATTCAGCTTTAAAATTTTGGATATTATTCCTTTGGTGTTGCTACACGTGTAACCTAATGTAACGCATTTTCCAGACTGAAGATGTGTCTCAAAGAATTTATTGTTCAATAAAAAAATACCATATTTTTCAGCATATGCAACATGGATTTAGACTATTTTTTAAAAACAAAGAGATTATTCAATTGTATATAAAGCGAGTTAATTTCAAGCCAATGATTAAACTTAAAACTGTACAGTAAAAAAGAAAATAATTTTTTCATTTATTATTTTAAATGACGAGGAAGCAAATCAAGATGTTGATTTTAACGTAATATAATATTGTATTGATTTTGTGTTTAAAATTTTGATTCTCAATTCATTTGATGTCAATAGAAGTATTTTTAAGAAGTTTCGTTTCACCTCAATTTTGCGAGGAGAGTAGTGTTAGAAAAGACAATACTACGGCTAGACCAGTGGTAAGCCGTCCGTTTTGAAGATTGGAGAAAGAAATCAATAGTTCAATTGAACCGTGATCTCCGCAACCAAAGTCATCGGCGTAGGCACACAACAAGAGCCTTTCAAAAATAAAAAATTGACAATCCTGTTATTTATTCCACGGAAATGATATAAAAAAATAGTCAATTATGTTCCACCAATTTTTTGATCAACAACTTTAGTAAAACTTTCTTGGATTATAATAACAACTCAATAAATAAAAACAATATATTTGACGATTCACAATAATGACTGGCAAAGATCATTTTTCACATAGTGTCTATGAAGGGAACGGTTCTGATTTTGACACATTTTGATAAATTATGGCAAGTTCAATCAGTCACTATCGTGCTCTCTCAGTCGTTATAAGTTGTCATTATTTTATGGGATAATCTTGCCAAACATAGCTGACAAAAATAAATTAAATATAAGTAATTTTCCTTGATTGAAATCAAATTGTTTTTGTTTACGTACATTACATCTTTGTACATTTTTTTCATAATGCATTTCATAGTAGCACTTGACAAAGAATTTCAAAATGTGTAATATTATAGAATCTAATCAGCGTTAGTTGTCTCGAGGGAAAACTACATGACAAATAGAGAAGGCTGTGAAATTTATGGTACATATCGTAGTATAAACCGTAACCCTTTTTATGCCATGTGACTTAACAGTAAATGTGCGAAATAAAAAAACATTTTTTTTTTAAATTAAATTAATATATTTTTAAAAAACTTTTTGCGTGTTGGCTCTACAGTGTGTAAAATATATTTTTTTAAGAAAACATAGTTCAGTTTGGAAAAAATCGATGTTGGAAATTTGTGTTAACTACATAAAGCCCGTATAAAGCCATTAAAAATGTCGCTGTAGAGTAACATTAGGCTACAATTGTTGTTAATTGCCATTAAAAAGCTAAAAAAATTAGGAAATAATGTTACACAACAAGTGGAATAGCAACCGACCCAGCTATTAAGCATCATAATAATTTATGGTGATTTTAAAAAATTCATATCTCAATATTTTTCCGTACTCAATTTCAATACGGAATAAAAACAGTTGGTATTGATAAATGAAATCAAAATGAAAGTCCGTCTATAGAAGTGTTTTAAAATCCAATGAATAGAAAGAAGGGATTTCAAAAATGGTTGAATTCTTTGCACCCCCAAATTTTGGTCAGCCGTCACTGCCTTAAGCATCATAATAATTTTTGGAGATTTTAAAAAATTCATATCTCAAAACGTTTAAGTACTCAATTTCAATGAATTTGTATAAAAAATGAAAATTTATTAAGAATAAATAAAAAACAAGTTTTAAATTTCGTTGAAAGTAATGGAAATTAAATAAATATATCAGGGAGTTTCAAATTGTTAATATTTGGTCAGTATAACGCATTTTCTAAGCTAAGAAATTAATCTTATTTTCTCATGGTGATTGATCTCCTTTTCAAACATTTTCGAGAAAAAATAAAGCTTTCACAATGTTTGGAGTGAGTTTTAAATTTCGTGAAAGCAATGGTATAAATATCGACCCCTTGATTTGAAATCATTCTGATTTCGAATGTGCATGTTGCAAATCCTTTCAAATGAAGCTCATGCAGCGACTGCAAATAGCAAAGTACCAACACGACGCATTGTGCCAAGTCATTCTGATGCATTTTTATGTGCGATTTCAAAGGATATTTATTCTGCGAGGCTTACGACATGCATCAGGAGACTGAAGATAAAAAATAACATGATATGGGGCTTTAAGATATTTTATATCGTGTACTATTTTTAAAGAAAATTTATATGATTAATTAAATATTGATTTTCTAAAACCAGCTTGTGGATTGTGTATGTGCAAATCATATTCACGGCTACGATCACCATAAACCAGGGCTGTAGAGTCGGTAAAAATTACGACTCCGACTCCGACTCCAGCATTTACCAAAAACACGACTCCGACTCCGACTATAAAAAGTTTAATTTCTTCACGTTTTTTTATTTATTGTTTATAAATATATTGAATTTGTGTTGTTATCACTTCTTAAAATATTCTCGGCTATAGGACCGGTTAGACATTTAAATTTTTTGATTAGGACCGGTTACGCTTAAAGGAATGTTCATTTTCGTCAAATCAAAGCTCTATAATCAACAACAACTAACGTTTGGGATAGCAAGCAACTGACAGAAGAAAGAATCAAATTTCAATGGTTAAATACAATTTTGGAAAAATACAAAATTTAAAAGTAGTTGAAATCCTCAATAAGAACAAAACATATTTTAATATTAAAGATTTTTTTATCGCAAATGAATAAAAATTTTGAGATCTTTTATACTGTGCTAATAAAACAATTTTTGTTTATTTTACTAAAATAAAACATCAGAAAACTACTTTTTTAATGCTAAAAATTGTGTAATAGTTGAAGTACATAATGATTAAAAAAAAGGATTTTACGTGTGTTTTACCGAAAAGGACATGTTTATTTAACTAAGTTGGAAAATTTATGTCACCATGTAGATACGCAAAGGCTGACGATGATGAAAACAGTACTAAAATCCAACATCATCATATCAGCCTAAAGTGCGCATTGCATGAAATTGCTCATTTGGCAGAACATATCTAGCTTTTTTTTATTTTAATCCAAGCATCACCTCGATAATCGGTGCTACTATCAGAGCTTGGCAGCAATCACAGCTTTCCAGTTTCCCATAGGACCCAATAGTGATTTGGTTGACTGACTGAATTCAATACAAACTCTCAACGACAGAAAATCAAGCAAACTACGAAATGCTCGGTTCCGTTCGCCAAAAAACGAGACGCAATACCCACCGAGAGATATTTATTGGGTGGGTTAAAAGGAGACGGCGCACAGAGAAATCTAGACCGTTAGCGGGACGGTCGATAGGTTCAAGCCCCAAAGGGCCTATCGATATCGGCTAATCGGAGGGATGATAAACCCTGCCTAATCTGACGTGAAGAGCTGTCAGTTACGGCTGGTTGCTTCCATCGAGGGTTGTTTAGTTCATTGCGAGGGAATATAGTTTTGGTTTGCCGTATATTTATGTAACTTGTCTCAAAGTTGCTACTTATTGTGATTGGCTCGGATATGTTATAGTTGGGGTTTAACGATCGCAGAATTTTCTATGAATTTTCAAATTTTTAACATGATATTCTTGGATCTCTTTAAATAAATAACTAAAGATCGGATCAGTATGATCCTTAATAAATGAAAGCGTTTTCTTCTTATCATTAAAATTCCGTTCTGTATACTATACCTAATAATAAACTAAACTTCGTTAATTTCATTAAATAACATCAATACTATTAATTTTTAAAATTCGAGTAATTTATCGTCTTATATTTTATTCAGTAATCTAATTTGATAAGATTTATTATTATAATTATCTTATCTACGTAGTGAAACAATGAGAGATTGTAAAATACTGATTTTCGAATAGTTAAAATAACATTATTATTATCAGTCCAACATGATAATATGTAGAAAATTTGTTGATTGAGTAGGCATTTAAATGTATACATAGGCTAGTTCTGACGAAGGCGTAAGCCGATATAGCTATCAACTAATATATAAAATAATTTATGTAAAACTAAAATACATTGTTATTTTTCTAATCGTATTTTGTAGAAAATTGTTTACTGTGAGTTTATTTCATCAAATATTGATATTTCCTAATCGAGATACACATGCATAGAGAATGGTTTGAATATAAATGTAAGAGTTGGAAAAGAAGTGTCAATTTTTCAACTTTGAACAAAACTTTTAGATACTTTATTACTTGTTTGCCATTGTACTTTACCTTTATTACTTCGTAAAAGCTCACGACAGTTTGAAATCCAACCAATATAACTATACAATTAACATTTTGCTAATTGGCTCTGTTATTAGTTGACGCGTCAGTCTAAGTTCATTTGAGTACTTAAGATGCCGAAAGACGGAAAGAAGGCGAAACCTGACTGGAACAATAGATTCAAATTACGAACAAAGAAATGTTGTTTCGATCATCTTAAAGGCAATGATATCACATTACATCACGATATTGACAAATATTAAAATTTCTTGTATTTCTAATAAAAAATGTGTTCCATATATGTATGTATTTCTTAAATTTACTTTAAGTCTACACGATTTGAAATGTGTTCCATTACAAATGTTACAAATCATTTAACTCCCAAAGACATATGTACATAATATATTACAATACCGCTGTTCAACATTTTAAAAACAATTAATAATGTGATTAAATTCATAATTTGAAATTGAATAGAATAATTATTACGCATAAAGCTCTGTAAGCGAATCTTCGAATCTATCGTTATGTCAACAAAACATTTATTTATACCACCCTTCTGAAAAGATCAATAATCGTATGTTTTTTGTGACATCTATGAAAAGAACTAAGAATACTTTTTATTCCAACTGTTCTTTCGGGATAATTAAAGATTTACATATTGATACAGTGTTCTTCGAATATTTTTTGCAGTAAAAGAGATAGACATGACGGTAAAAAATTGCAACTGTTATGTTGCTTTGGATAGTATTACAAACTAACTTTTGTCATAGGAATCTGCCATTTACTTTGATTTCCGAAGATTCTTTAAAATTCTTGGTATGAATTCTGAAATAAATTCATCGTTACAATGTTTGGACTACGGAGCATAATTGTATTAATGCGATACAATGTTGAAATTTCAAACTATAGTATCGAAGTAATCACGAGGTGACGTTAGAGTCGGTACAGTACACATGACGAAAATTGGCAACCCCTCTATTTCCATTAATTTAATTTGAAACCTACAACTATTCGATAAGAAAGACACGAATTTACTCGTTATGTATGTTACAATGAATATAAAAAATGTTTTATGTATACCATTGAGCTATGTATAATCTATGTCACATAAATGTCCCTGCACTTGATTTTTACTGAAAAATGCCTCCTCGTGAGTTACAGAACATAATAATTTGATGCAATTATCACAGAGAATGGCAAGCACCAGAAAGAAACATGTTTGAAAAACTGAAAAATGTATAAAAAAAAACTGAACATCGATTATGCGATCATAATATGTTTTATTTGACGTATAAACAAACGATAGAATATTTGAAATGTTTTATTTGAAAAGGTCAAAAAGCGTCCCATTTCATACATACTCACACAGGGTGCTAAGCTGAGAAGCATTCTTACCGTATTATCTAGAATGATTTCAAGGGTGGTTATTTTTACTATGCCCGTTCCCAGTGTTAAGCATATGTATTCATAATCAAGTATATCTTAACAATATTTTTTACGACAAATTTTTGTTTTTCAGTTGGACAACCTTACTTTTTCGAAGAGAGTAGGTATCGAAGGACAAAGTTAGGACAGGAAAAATAGTGGTAAGCTTATCACAAAAATCCTTGCATACGAACAGCTTGCTTGATTAAAAATCAATTAATTATTTTGCATTTCAAAGTTAAGATACCTGATATTATAACAATAATAAATAATCAGAGAAAATTTGAGAAATAACTCTTTGTCATTTTTCAATTCTATTAGCAAAAAGTTTTGTTGAAAAAATCTATAAACCCCTTACGACTACTGAATAAAAATGTTTCAATTGTAGAAAACAATTTGTTCTGACTGTGGGCAGTTAAGCCACTTAATACTGCCAGGTTTCGGTGTGTCTAATGTATTCACCAACTATTTGTACCCTCGTGGTCAAGTAGCAACGTAGTCCGACGTGGTTGCTGATCCGTCGCGGCATGCCTTAAATAACTTGTTGAGACGCCGCCAGGAATGCAACCAACTGCATACGATGCAGTCGAATGCATTCTAATCGAAGTAGCCTGGAATTTGAGCACTGCAACGTTTGGTTAGTATCGATGGACGTTAAATACTTACTCCCTTGTTGTGCTTAACTGTGTAAGTACTTAATTAAAATGGCATATTTAGTTCAGTCATTCCGTTTGTATGACAGAACTCTAGCGTCAATCCGTTCAAAGTTACAATGCAACATAGGTCATTGTATCTAAATAATTGAAGTCGTTGATAAATTCTATATCAGGTTATAGTTGTCTTATTTAAAAGTTAAACTCGCGAATGACTACTTATGAGACATACGGTATTGAGCATTTACATCGTAATTATGACATGATATACACCATTGGTAGCCAACGTGTGGGCCGCGAAAAATTTATTTTTGTCTCGCGTTTAAGAAAATTTTACAGTGTATATTTATGCACATTCAAAGATGTCCATAATACTTATTATTCGTATAATATTATTACTAAAAATATTTATTATTCGTTTTAGAAACGATCAAGAAACTATGTTTCATGCAATAAATTCTATCTCTTGACATTACTAGCAGAAATCAATAAAATATCTAATAATTGCTATATTTTTTTAAACTATAATTAAAATATAGCTTGAAATGCCTGAATATATCGTAAGGCGAAACCTGGGTTGTTAGCGACAAAACTCATAGAAACGTACAAAATTCAAACGATTCAAAATGAAATTCTTTACATTCAAAGATTATTATAGATCAGGGTTGGCCAAAGCGTCGATCGCTGTTACAAGTTACCCGCCTGTCTCATGTACTGATGTACACATCTCTGATTCCTCTTTTATTATAATGATAATAAAATCAATTTATTTTGTGTATCGATCGCCACCAAAAATTTCAAAAAAATTCGCCCCTAGATATAAAATCCAGGCCACTCCTGTTATAGATCGACGTGAAATGATCGAGTGGAATGGGTCATTCATGATTCATGGCAATTTACTGAAGCCATCTCACTTAATTTGAATACTTTGGTAAAATATGTTCATAATGTATATAGATAAATAAAAAAAAATCCTTTCTACAACTTCCACATCAGGAAATAAGTTCAAAAAAAGTTTCGTCTCTTGAAATTTGATGAGTTTTACCAAATATTGACAGTGACTGAAAAACTACGTGATTTTTGATTATGCGTCAAGCTCAGAACTCCATTATCCGTAAATAATAAACATTATTATATTAATAAAAGCCAGGAAAAGTTCAGTAGAAGACTAATTTATTACATTTTGACTAAATGTCTTCGCCGATAAAAATTCAAACATATTTTCTTTCATATTCGTTTTTATTGCAACTTAATGACCAACAGTGCAAAAGGGAATTACAGACCCACAGACATACATACGCCGTTTCGGTTTTATATATAAGATTAAAAATATATCGATAGATTTTACCAATTCTCAACTTGGAATCTTATCAAGTACCGCTGGAATCGAAGCACGAGCACATTACCGCTGTGCTATGCCGTGAGGGAATTAGAGTTTACTGAAACGTAAATGCACAAATGATGTCTTTATGTGTTTAGCATAAAGCGCAGTTGCGATTTATAGGCACAAGGGGACATGTCATCTATTCGTTTGCAAAATCTTCATGCAGAACAGATTATGTCCTTGTATGGGATCAAAGGATATTTTCTCTATTCAATATATAATATATCCTATGTGACATAATATAATGAGACGTATGTGCCTAAAAAGTAAATGCTTTTTCTAATAGATATAAATTTTTATTTATGATGTAAATCTAACGCGAAATGTAAAATTTGCGTATAGGATATTTTAACAGTCAATTTATTGACTGAAAGTATTTTTTAAAATGAATACATAATATTTCATCGCTTAAAAATAATTGTTTATGCTTAAGGATATAATTTTTTTTATTTCATACTATTTTAAGTAAGTAATCTTGCGATAGGAAGTCTGAAGATGCTGCTTAAAGAGGCGAAACACGTATCACTATTTGCTGGGCAATATGTAGAATAAACAGTGATTGACCATTTAAATTTTACTGTAACCACTTAAGTTTACTACATTTTTAATTAAAAGTCATAATTTGTAGCACTTATTTTTAAGCACATGATTATAACACGATTATAAAACAATAAACTTTTTATTAATAATAAAAATATTTTGAGTAAATATAGAAACGAATTAACATGAAATTTGATCACAAGCTCTCTTATTCATTATCACTGTGAAAAAAAATCGAAGACTAAGATAAGACTATTTAGCAATACGTTTTGAAATACTAAATCATTTTCCAAGTACGGTAAAACCCCAAAATTGCGTAATTTAAGTGATCAACCTGAGAAGAAAATAATATGATTAATCTCGAAACAATATAACGCTAAAACGAGTATTAACAAAAGTTTTATTTTACATGGTTATTTATGGTAACAATGAGATTATAGAAAGCAAATTAAATATATACACCATGTCCATTATGTGTATTATGTCCATATCAATCTATCTACCTTCCATTAAGTCATCGTCATTAGATATGATTTCAGAATAGTTAAAGATTGAATAAATTAAGTAATGCTTGTCGAACATAATACTGTTAGAACTAGTTCTGACGAAGGCGTAAGCCGAAATAGCTATTAACAAATAAATATATAAAATAATTTATGTAAAACTAAAATACATTGTTATTTTTCTTACTGTATTATAATGGAGTTCTACCAAGTAAATGCCTACTCAATCAATAATTTTTAAATGTGCTAAACAAAATTGAGTTAGGTATGTACATATATTACGTAAGAGCCAATCCAAACAATGAAAAATACTTATCTTGATTAAAATGTTGTTGTAAAACCTCTTTCCGGGGATATTTTAACCAGATTGATACACAAAGATGTCGGAAATTAAATGCTTTCATTTAATTTTTCTATCCAATTCCGGTTTTCTCGTCAAAAATTCTCCTCCTTTCTTGGGTTTACCTATAGACATTCACCGGTCAATGTTGAAGTGTACTCAAGAATCATACATCAAAGGTTTTGCTGTAATCTGATTTACAGACAAAGAGCATTTATGTGTTCTGCGTTATTCCTGCTTCTAGAATGCAGGGGTGGTTCGTGAGAGGTGGCTTACAGCCTTTGACAAAATTATTTTTCTTTGTGCGGACACTAAGTTGATATCTTATTTGTTATGTGTGTGGAAATAAGGAGCAACGCGTTGCAGAGGAAAGGAAAAAAAATGTGATGTAAGCTTATTTTACTTTCGAATCTGGTGCAGCACCAATCCAACAGTTTTCGAAAATGGTGGGTACCCGAAAAATTTTCCTTTTTTTAAGAATCATTTTCAATGGTTCCGCAATGCCTGTCGAGCGGGTTGGAGCGTCAAGATCTGAGACGCGTTAACGTTGTAACTCTCCCTGAATCCTATGTCACTTATTTTAGTTTTATATTCAAGTTGCGTTCCATTCTCATCGTTAATGACAGGAGGGAGTTATCACTGTAGTGGTCAGCAATCCTTGGTGAAGTCAGAACAAGAGGTCGCTTACCTATAATCTTAGGGTCACCGAGAAGAATTCTCAGGTGCTCGTCATAATTATACAGATAAAAAATCATTGAGTTACAATGATGGCTCATTGCCTTGTGAAAATTTTGAGACGTTTTACGAACAAGCTCGCAAATAGTGGGGAAACTTAAATATCTGCAACCACGAATTAGGCGTGCAATCGAGCGTCACATATTAAACGTAATGATTTACTTATTTTAAATAATCTGGAAAGTCTTCAGGAGTTTTTGTTCAGCAAATATGCTAATACTGGTAGGGCCTAATGTTTTCAAGTAATGCAATATGTTTTACTATCGTACGCCACTGTATTCAAAGTTCACAGTAAAAGGGTTTTCCTGTACATTGGGCCAAATAAGGCATTACCAAAGAGAGCGGTCACATGCTAAACAGAACAGCCGATTCCTTTCAGTTTGTCGCTAGGGATCGTCATACAAACAAAAAATATTCCTCACCGCAGCAGACACTGCAACGCGTGTTAGACGGTAAACTTAAGTACATCATGGCTGTCATCGTATTATTCAAAATCTTTTTAAAGTATAATATATGCGTTTTGTTGATTTGTGGTAATATACTATTTGTTGGTCTTGAACCGATCCGTCATATTACTCGGCTGTTTGCTCCATTTGGTTTTAGAATCAATGGATCGAATCACCGAACGAACTTTTTCAAATATTGGCCGGTTTATAAACTTCTGTGATATAAACAAATCTTGGCACCTACTTCATCATCAACCCTAACGTGATTTGGTAACTATTCCTACATTCTTACGCATTTGAAAATATAATTTTCTGGACTAAACTAGAACCAAAAATAATAAAACATTTTTAGTACTTTTTCCACATGAGATTTATTTCATCAGGACCGGTTTCGCTCATGGCGAGCATTATCAACTGATAAGGAATACAATAAAACAGTGGTATTTATGCAAAAGTTAAGTATGGAAACGAGGTATGACAAACAATTGGTAAATCAACTAAGCAAATTTGCTTAGAAAGTCATATATCATTTCATCTTTACTGATATCTACATTATATAGAATTTACAATATTCACTGATTTGAAAGACTACATCAAAATAAGAGAGTAATTGAGTATTTCTAAATTTAAAAAAATACTCTTAATGCGTATTTGTAAAATGTCATTGATATTTAAATATGGAAATGTTTTAAAATAATGAAGCTTTAATATCTTTGACTGGAAGTCTTGATTAATTGAATTGATAACGTATATTAAAAAACAATTAACAATCCTACTCTGGAATAAGCCTAGTATCAAATTTAATTTTGGAATGATCCATATTTTTTATACAGTTATATATTAGATTTCAAGAGCCATTAATTTTTAATTTCAATTTCTGAATAACGAAGTAAAGTGAAATAAATTCGAGAAAATATAATTTTTGGGGGATAAAATTACATACGGGATAACAAAGAAAATCCCAAAGCTTTCCCTCATCGTATAAAGTAAATTTGTTCAAAAGCTTTTCAGTCGTGTCATATCGTTTACATAGGAATAAAGGGGTGTTTACTCTACATAAAATTCTTAATAAGTTTAACTTAAACAATATGATTCCAATGTTATTACAACGTTACACACATAATGATATATCTCGAAAGTCGAAAGAGCATATTGATTTTTATAATATTAATCTATTGTCAAACTGTTCTTTCGAACATAAGTGATTGACAAAGTATCGTAAGTGTAAAAAAGCGTCTAAATTCAATGATAAATAAAGCTTGAGGAGTTAAAGCTTGCTTTTGAAGAGCGAGACGAAAATATCCTTTTGAAGCAATGTATTTTAGTGCTACAGAAATTATATTATACATTGTGGATAGCTATTTCGGCTTACGCCATCGTCAAAACTATGGTTAAACATACATTTAAATATCTGTATATACTGGTATAGACAGGGTACACAAAACATCTTCTCTTCTGTGCTAACATCCGAATTTTATATTGTTATAATACATTATTAAATGTGACAATTGATTTTATGTATTTCTTGAAGTGAAAAATAATATAGTTTTTTATTGAGTGAGAATAAACGTAATCTAGTATAGTATTTGGTTGATTTATTTAAAATTGCATTGACCTTTCGTAATGGCATGGGAAGCGGTGATATAATAGTTTTTTTTAATCGTGTTATAATGGAGTTCTACCAAGTAAATTCCAGTTCAATCAGTTTATCATTTCCATTTTAATTAAATGGCTTTTGGATTTCAGGGACAGCGTCGAGAATCAAAGTGAAAACTTTCAAACAATCATTACGTATCTGTTTTCTGAATGTATTTTTTTTCTAAATCCGTATCTAGAGTCTGTGAACCTTTTAACACCCCCACCTCCTATTCTATGCTGAAAATGAAACGCAGCGAGAACTGCTACTAAGCTCTATCCTAAGTCTATCCTTTTTTACCAGTTCTGAAGAAGAGAGGTCGGATGACTTACCTACAGCATAAGTTGCATTACTTGTATCGAAATGTTACATTACGTCAATTTTAATATAACCAACGTTGGGAGTAGAGACTCCAATTACTCGAGATCTGAACTACTCGAGTATCGAGTAGTAATTTTTTTTAAATATTCGAGACCTTGAGTAGTTTCAGATGTACCAAAATAAATATTATTAGTTAAAGTTTGTGTATATGAATAGATGATAAATAAGTAAGTAAGCTTAATTTCACTAGTACATTTGTTTCAATTAAAAGAAAAAACTACCTGCAGTGAAATCCACGCGTAAGACTCAGTTGGACGCAACGGTTAAACATCATATAGATATATATATTTTTTGAGAAAATAAAATTTGGAAATAAATCTTCATGTACAAATAACGAGTAACACTCGAGTATTTACTCAAATCAAAATCACTAGTTGGGAGTGGCTAAAATAAAATTAAAAATAAAGCATCTGGACCAGTTTCTTTTGACTAGTCTAGACGTTCAACGGAAATATGACTTCCATGATACTAACATTGCTGTCATGCAGTTTTTAGAAGAATTCAGTATAGCACTGAATGCCACTCTGCAACAACTGCCCTCCCGCGGGAATGCAAGTGTCACTCTGCCTCCCTTCATTCCTGCAACGTGACAAATTTAAATAATGGCTTCAACATACTGGTCATTTGGGGTGGGGTTAGGAGGAGTCATTTGCGCTAAAGCGTTCCTGAGGTAAAATTAGTCATGATAAAAGCTCTATTTCAAAAAGTCCACTTTGCCTAATTCTACACTCAAATGGAGATTTTGTTAAATTTATAAAAATACATTTTCTCCAAGTCAATGTTTCGAATAAAAATACATTAAAAGTATCTCTTTTAAGGTGTTCACTGTCAATACTTAGTAGAATGGCATTATAATAAAAATAATAACATATTTTTAGTACTTATTCCACATAATATTCATCGCCAGGAGCGAAACTGGTACTGATCCAATAAATTGTATGCGGAATATGTACTAAAAATGTGTTATTATTTTTATTACATTAGAAATAAATGAAAAACCACAAAACTGTATTCCTATTAAACGTTATCAAAATCAAATATCTAGTTCAGTTACTAATAATTATCAACTGAAAACTATTCCAATGAGCTAACTTCATCACAAATGTACACGGAAAATAGTTTTACAGAAATTATTTCTGAAAATGTTATTTTACATCTCACCGAACTCATTCTGACATTTATGGACCAAGTAAGCCTGAATTTGTATTGAAACTTTGTTTGCTTGCAAACAATTATTCAAAATTATCTTTCTTCCTTATCATAATTGATTTAAAATTTATACCAACTGAAACCGTATTTTTTTTCATTGTACAATGGTATACGAAGAAAATATTTGCTTCATTTGGTACCAAATGAAGATTACGAATTCTTGACTATTTTCGTCTAGATTATTTGAATACATTACAATCTATACTAATGCTTGCATGTAATTAAGTGCAATTTAATCTGTTTTTACGTCCATTACAAAATTTCCTTTTTGGATATTTATTTCTTCAAATGTGTCATATCATATATGTATTTCTGACTAAAAGTTGTTGCATGGAATATATTTGCCTAGTATCTTAATTATTTTCGGAATACGTTCTGTAAGTATACATATGGATAAAAATAGGGAGCAATTTCTCTCTGGAAAAATTGTCATTCTTTTATAAAGGCACGTTGATAAAAGATTATTATTACTATTTGTTTGGTATTGTATTTTTTCACTTATTTGAATAAATATAGTACATTTTAAGACAACATAGTGCTTTGCTATGGTGATACATTTATATTGTTTTTAGTATGAATAATTTTTGTATCATTCTGCATTTTATCCAAAAATTTCGCATCCTAGAATTTGTGTCAATGATATGGGTAGAGTTTGTGAATAATGACGTTCAAAATTTTATTTAATTCTCTATATTATTTCAAAGCCAGGAATCTTCAAGGCCCAAATCCTGTACTTTAAGTCATAAATTACCGTGTCGTATCGATATATAATCTCTAATATCAGCAAACTCTTGACTAAAAAATGACGCATGTTTGTATTGGAAACTTGAATTCATTAAATAAATAAAGAAATAATAACTGCAAGAAAGCCTGTAAAACCTTTTTGTCACACTAGCAATATTAACAAAAATCTTGAAAAAAAGAAACACATTTTTTTGTACTACTTTGTACCAAACATGTTTTATAAAAATATAAAATTTAAAATAACTTTGATTATTCCACGTATTGTGTAACTAACTATGACACGTGTTTCGCCTCTTTCAGAGGCATCTTCAGACTTAGTATCGCAAAGTTTGATTGAGTAATGAAGCAAGATAAATTCTAACATTTTAAATTATGAAATTACAACATGGATTACGGGATTAGAATTAAAGAACATATAAGATGTCTAAAAAGTAATAATTTTTCTGAGTTTGCCAATCATTTAACAGAATATGACCATAATTTTAATCAGACTAGTAATGTAGAAATACTCCACCGAGTAAATAAAAAAGGCTTAAAGATGAATAGTCTAGAATTTTTAGAAATAAATAAAACTCTGATTAAAAAAGATATATTATTAAATAATATTCTTAACAGGACAGGATGCTCGCCTTTATTAACATTATTCCCAATTAATAGAGTAATCACCCAACCTAACTGATTGATTGCAGCTCATTAGTTTATAGTTTATTAGTTTGTAATGTTTAACGTAAAGAAATATATTTGTTTGCTTTGTTTCGATTCTATAACATCTTGCGTCCTAAAAAGGAAAAATTTAATCTAATTGATTGATTGATTGCACCTTATTAGTATCATTATTTTTATTGCATTGTTTTGATTCTATCACCTCCTTCCTTGTTTCCTTTAGTAGGAAAAAAACCCGTAATCCATTTTGTATTTTCATAATTTAAAATGTTAAAATGTTAGAATTTATCTTGCTTCATTACTTAAGCAAACTTTGTGATACTAAGTCTGAAGATGCCTCTGAAAGAGGCAATAAGATGTCACAGTTAGTAACACAATACGTGGAATAATCAAAGTTATTTTAAATTTTATATTAAAATGAACTTCCACAAAGTTACCGCCGAAACCATCGAAAATATGTTTTATAAAGTTTTTATAAGATGAAAATGTTAGTTATGAGCCAAACGGGCCCTGATCTAAACAACATATACATGGAAGGAGTTTACAAAAAATTGTTTCAATAATTGAAATATAATGCCTTTCCTCCAATAATTGACAGTAAGTACCTTCAAAGTGATCATCAAAAGTTCAAATATGTGCGGCGAATATACCATACCTATCCTGTGGCTAAAATGCTTGAATTTATTTGTATCAAAATTAATACGAACGGCAATTTTTTGAATTGTCTACCGATTATTGTCAATAACGATTATTCAGTATACAGTATACTTCAATTTAATTTTGATTTCACATCTATTGATTTATGTATTTCAGATATTTATATATTGTATTGAATTTTGAACAGTGTCATTTTTAGCAATAAGCAATCTTATTTACGAAGATTATACCAGTGAAACTAGACCTAGTGGATTATTTAGTAGAAAAAGTTTATGATGCTGCATTTTAAGGCAGCAGCATTGCAGTTGAATGCAGAAATGCAGCATGGACGTCGCACCTTTATTGCTTTCCGAGATGATTATTTCGCAATCGCATTTCTGCAGCAAGTGTTGCATATTTCAAATGATATTTTAAACCACCTCCCCACACTCGGGCAAATAGTTTATTTATGTAAAGTTATGCCAGGCGTGACGGGGAAAGCGGGCGGATGGACAGACTGAAGGGCGGGCCACTCCAGCGAAGAGTGCGAGGAGATGTCGCGCCGCCCAAGATATATGAGCACATTAAAACCGACAAATTTCCGTAATGGACAGAATTGTAAAAAAAGTTCTTTTTTCGACATTGCATATGGAAGAGGACTTACCGATAATGAATAGAGATGCACTTGAAATTTTTCCTGTCATTCGCATGAAATGTGGATTCTCAACCGCAGGGGATCTCTTTGCAAGTTTAAATGGATTTCGCAATAAAATTTGATTTATTCGTTTATTTAAGAGCACTTTACTATTTTCACAGTATTTTTTTGGATTGATTCATAATAAAATTAAGCCTACTCAAATGCTCGACGTCGTACTATTTGACTGCACGTTTAGGCCTCGTATAACACGGATTTATAAATTGTGACCTTTTTTATACAACACGCTTTATATAACACGGCTTAAGTTAAAAATAAATTTACAATAAACATTTGTCGTGGTATTGGCGGAGAAGGTTTTTCTGACATGGATATTCATGACATCCAAGAAATATTGGAGGATCGTACGTTGAACGAAAAAGAATTAGTCAAAATGTTGGATTAACCTACTCTCAATTAATGACTCAGATAGCAGTTGCAGCGAATTAGCGACACGTTTCACATTAAAAACAATAAATGACGGCCTGGAATTGTCAATTTTTTTTTTATTGAAAATGATCCAATAATGGAAAGAAATTCGAAATTCAGAGAAATTACACAATAATTTGAAAACTTATAAGGAAATAAGTTTTACGGTATTTTTTTTGAAACGCAAACCCTAATTTTGTATGAACTTCAAACTTTGTATAACACGGAACGTAGTTTAATACAGTTTTTGTGGAACCATATATGGGTTTGAGTCTCAGTATGGATACGTTGATTTTTTCTTAATTCATCGATTTCTGTTCAAAGAAAAATATGTTTTATGGTAACTGCATTCCATCTCACTTATCCAAAAAACAATGGAATATTGCGAAAGAAATAAGCTCATTAAAATGTGGTCTACCCATACTACTGAAATAATGAAAAGTAATCGATTTATTAACAACGGGTTATTTTTCTAAAACTTCTGTTCGGTGAGCTGCCCAGTTGGATTTTACACACTTCAAAGATGAATGAGGTTGAAAAAAATTAAGCGTAGAAAATGATTCAAACGCAAAATGATAAAATATATTCAAAATAGTATTGTTACAATAAAATCAAAAGATTTTATCATTTGAGCAAATATCTTGCAAGACCGTTCCACAAATGAGTTACATTCAAAAAGTGGTTTACCCTGTAAAAATCTTAATACAATATAGAGTTAGTTCGTGATCTTATTCCAAGGAATTTGTAAAAAAGAAACAAAAATGAGCAACACCATGGGTGACTTTATTTCAATTATCCATTCTTCTAACTGAATTGATAACATCGACCGGGAATGTCACCGATGACCAAATATACATGATCTATGTATTCAACGAAACTTGGGGAGGCTTACATGACTTGGGACGAAGCAAAACGCTTGGGGATAGGGAATCTTTGAGGCACCGTATGATCGCTATATGCTCCAAATAGGGTTCTTGATATCAAACGAAAATCATAACACGTTTAGAGAAAATGGTTTTGACCCTAAAAATGAGTACAGAAAATATGTTATGGAGTGTTTTCATAAATACCAACAACAAACCAAAAAATACCAAACCAATACATAAGGCAAAACATAAACGAAAATATTATGTAAACTTCATTTTTTAAATTCTAATTTTTAATTGACGATATACTTTGAAAACCGAGATAAAATGTTTTTGCGAATAAAATTTTTATATGAAATTAGCATAAAGTTGCGAAGAAAACTTTCATCGAAATAAAGTTAAAGCAGTGAGAAAACTTGCGGTCTTTGTTTGCGTTTCGCGTGTGTAAATGAGTTTTGCATTCTGTAGACAAGTTATGTTGTTGTGTTTTGAAATAGTTTTAGACTGGGTTTCCATTTTCTTTTTTGCTGGTAAAATTTCCGAGAAAATGTATGCCACTCATGCGGTGCTAGAAAAAGTTTATTTTCCGTTAAAATACCATGGAAAATTCCCCAGCAAATGAGACATTATTTTGATGGGGTAATTATAATGGATTTCTCTTTCTATTACCGACAAACTGGCTAACTTTTCATATGTAACTTTGAAAAAGATTGACATTGTCTATATGAATTCATTAGAATTTTTTGATTTGTATCTGCGCTCTGTAACTTTGACAACACAAATTATATAAATATGATTAAGCCATGTTTATTTCTAATGTGTACAAATGTTCTTATGCAGCTTATCTTTCGATAAGTTTGATAAGAGAACTGTTTGTGACGTAGTTTCTCACCTTCTCGTTTTTAAAGAGAGTAGGGATGGAGGTTAAGGCAGTCAATCAATCACTTTTGTTATGCCCTGTTTTTAAGTAAAAAATCAATAAAAAGTGGAGGGGTTGGTAAGGAATTGTCAAAATCACAAATATCCATATGCCTTCGAGCACGAAAAGAATGTCTCAGGTGAGTTAAAAATTCACTTACTTTATATGTGTATCTTCCTTAAAATATGGATCTTCACATCTGCAGCGCATCACACACAGTCTCTGTCAGCGTATGAGAACTGTTACAACCTTGCCTAACATACTGCACAGATTTGTTTTACACTTTTCAATTTGTTTAAATTTTTATACTGCGTCACAAGTTATAGTATTGAAAAATCCATTTGCATTTCACAAAACCAAAATTAACCGATTTTATTTCATCATATTTTGAAATTCTGGCTAATTTTGTTGAAATCATCTAACTTTCACTTTTCTTCCATTGTGTGTTATGATTGGAGAACGGTCCGGCTAATCACACGCGACTTCTATTTTGGTTGCGTGCTAGGATTAGCGGATGGCACGACCAGTTAGACGCGCCGTCTGTGGTTCTTCTTCTTTGCGTTTGTTTTGTTACACTTTTAGCAACAACTGTATAGTTATGTTTGTGACGTCTAAAACACCAGTAGTCGGTGCTCTGAGTTAGTCAACGTTTAAAATTAATTTATTGCTCAAAATTTACCAACCTGCCAACAAATATAAATAGCTAAATTCATAAATATGTTCATGTTGATAAGTCAAGCATATTTTTAGTCCCATAAAAAATATAAAACAAAGTTAATATCCAATTTAACATCTTGACATTGGTATATTATTTTTGATGATGATGCAGACTGGAGCTTTAGAATTTTAGCTCCAGCTATGGAACCAAAATTTGGTTCATATATTCTGTTTAAATTACCTCAGGTTGTTTGCAAAGCAAAATCGCTTTGAATTTCAACACTTCCTGAACTTCTATTATTATTGAAGCATTGTTTTCCAAACTGTTGGTAATTAAATATGAACACCCGCGGAAATAAAGTTGCCGTGTTCACAATTGGCAGGGTACCATAATAATTATCGGTTGGCAAGAAGTTTAGAAATTTTGAAACGTAGTTAGTTTACTTTTACGTTATGCCCGCCAAGCCAGAGATGGAAGTACGAACTGCAAACTTCACGACACTCCAAAGTTTGGAGCGCGGCTAAGTTTCCCCCCCTAAATTTTGTGCTATATTTGTTTATTGTAATTATATTATTAATTCAAGGGGTCATTTTAGATGACTGCACTTAGTCAATATAAAAAGGTTTAAAATAAATCTCAACATATAGACTTGTTTTCGAGGTTTGATGTTAAAATACTTACGCTTTGACTTTCACGCCATGACAACATAAAAATAATGATAAACTGTTTCGACTGGACCAATTGGTAAAACTACTTGATTTTATAATGCTTGCAAACGTTCAACAGCTGATATTTTTTACTCATATAGTAATCATTATCATCTCAAGCAGTATAGTTGGTTTGCTATGCTGGCATGAAGTCAAATAATGAAAAGCACGAGGGGGTTTCCACTTGAAGAGTCGGTATTATAATAATACTAGGAGAATTGCTTAAGTCAGTTTCAAGCACTAAAAAGGTTAAGAATAACTGTTAAAGAGCCTCAAAAAGCAAATGTAAATCATCACCATGATACCACATCTATTAGATATCATATCACTTCCATACCGTTAGACCAATGGTGGTCGCCACGCATGGACGTCGCGAATACTGTCACAAATATTACAAAATATATAAAAAATCTTCCCGTAAGAATTGTTTTGATATTTTACTATTCAACGCTAGTGACATATATACACTGTCACTATAATGCAAATGGTCCTTCTGTCATCAGTCGATCTTGTTGAAAAAGGGTTTTTAGATGTTGGGCTGTATATGTGATTAATGCGACTACTTTTCTCAGTACTGAAGCGGTTAATAACGATTTTCAAACATTTTTTTTTAAGAAACATGAATTTTAATCAACGATATTAACCACTTGACCACGAACCAACAAAAATTCAATCGATTTATTATTTGTGGTATATGAATAATATAAAGCCAATTTGAGTTTTTGGTCGTTCGAGTTCGTGTAAAAGTTCAAAAAATCATTGAAAATGCAACAAGTAATGAATTGTAATGGATGAGAGGTTTCGTTGCAAGGTCGCTGGCGTCTTGTGACGTCACATCAATGGTTCTTCGCGATCAATCAACGAGCGCCACCTGCAAACGACGTCGTGATGCAGATCTAGGGGCATGTCATTCCACCCTTCGCCACAAGGCTTCAACCATGTAGTCCCTTTGGCACCATAACCGAAAGTCCTCGACTGGACACTGGAGAGGACTAAGGAATTACATGGTTGCATTAATTATTAATATATCAATTGATTTTCCTGAATACATTGCAACGTTTACGTTTACAGGTTCCATTCACAGGATTTTTTTCAGACATTGACTTTATTGAGTCCTTTTATCCGATCCGGAAAGAAGGCTGTTTCGTTAGCAAATTAAAATGATTGACAATACGCTGTCGCAGAATAACTTCGTTTGACATATCTATATAAAGAGTCCAAATAATCCGTAGCCATATTCTTTTAAGGCAGTATTTCGGTCTAGAGGCTGAAATTTTAGGTGTTTTTGCAAGTGCTATAGAAAAAAAAGTAATAGTAATTGTACGATCCATTATTTTACCAGATATTACTTAATGTTTTAGAAATATACTAAAAAATATTCAAATCAAAAAACTAAAACCTATAAAGTTACAGGCTGGTAAAGTGGGGGTTCTCAAACTTTTCTTGTCACATAACATAGTATATAAGTATATTCTTAATTAGTACAGATGTCATTTTAGTATATACTAGCACGAAGTCAAAATAGGAGTTTTGAAAAAAAAATCTTTTTTTTTCCGTTTTTTTTTTAAATAGTAAAAAATTGTTTTTATAATCCTAGTATATATCATAACTGAATGTATGAAAAAAGTTCTCATCAAATGATATTTAAATCGGTTAAGTAGAACTTGAGATATCATGGCAATTATTTCTGAAAAAATCCGAAAAATAGTTAAAAACGGGTAAAGTTAAAAACCGCCCAGATTGGCTAGATTCTACGCCACTAAAGTAGCTATATATCTAAAAATAATTACAATTTTGACTAAAATCTTGTAAGGAAATATTTGTAAAGATTTGAACATTGAAAAAATGTTATAAAAAAAAACGGCTTTTTCAGAATCCTAGACCAGAATACTGCCTTAAATGTTCTTTCATTATGATCAGTTGAATCAAAATAATTGAGTATTTCAACTGGAGATTAAGCAGTCAATACTCAATTAATTGAAATACATTACCATCAAAAAAATTGCACAATGCTGGATGCAATTACAACAATGACAACTTAACTGAGTGGAATACTTGTATTATTACATTTTAGCGATACAAACCTAAGCAACGGTTCAAGTTCACCTGTAAACTTGAAATGAAAAAAGATGTCGAAAGACCAAACCCGTGTCGTTCGTAAAAAACTCATGGGTAATTTACCAAATTCAAACAGTTAGAAATAAACCTATACTATGGTTAAAAATGTTTTTTTTAAAGTACTGCCAGTAGGTATGTCAGTTAAAAAAAAGCAATCTTCTGACGACGTTCGTCTATTAAAAATACTGGTTGAAATGAATAGATGAGAAACTTTCCAGCTTGTGAAACTTCAGCTCGTTTATTCTTTGGAGTACTCAACAGTCTACAGTGGCATTTATATGGAAATTCATTGCTATAAAAGATGTATGAAAGAAAACTAGCTGTATTCATTTCTGATGCAGTGTAAGGGAATCCCTTCGATCCGAAAGCAGACAGTCTCAATAAATAAATTGACATAGAATTATTATGTGAGTGTAAGTGAGACATTGACGGACATCGTAAATCTCAAGTGCGTAGGTACCTTTGTTTGTCCCGTGAGTAGTTTTATAGTCCGGGACATAAATCTTGGCCCCCGCGTGTGACCTTATGTTACATGGGCGGCCGCTTTTACAGCCCTAACGTCATCATCTTACGGCGGGAGGGTGCGCCCTAGCTTTATTCTATTAGGGACGGATCGACCAATATGTATTTATCTGACAGGGATGCCGCGAAAAAATGTGCAAGCCTCAAGACATGACAATACTTTTTCTTTTGTCTCCAGTTTTGAAAGTTGTCTCAAAAATACTATATAATTTATCAAGTTTTATCTGTTTAATTTTGCCTGGCGGTCTATCGTACCACTCGACCAAGGTACCAGTTCAAAGTAATAGTTTTATTCGTAGTAACTAATTTTTTAATCATGTCTGCTCTCAGTGTGGAGTATATGCACTACGAATGGTGTTAATCTAAACAAAAATTTTCTACAAAGACTGTTACTCAGTTGCTCAAACTTTTTTTTCGAAGTTAGTGGGGATATAATGGATATGACAGAAATAGTGGTAAGCTTATCGCTCTCGCTTCTTCCAGTTTTTAGGATCGAAAGGAAATATAGACGACGTAGACAGCAATGTTTTCAAATTAATTATTCAATTGAAATATGAATCTGCCCGGATTGGGATTCACCGATTCAGCTCATCGCGAGCTTTGTCAAATGACTTCATTGATCAATTGTCAATTGACAGTATTTATTCGGAAATAGTAATATGTGATGTAATTGAGGATTTCGACTGAAACTGCTTGAGGAATTTCAATCGTTTGAATTTTGTCATTAATTCATCATTTGGTATCTTAAGACATTTTAACTGCACAAATGAACTTGAAATCCCCAAAGAAGATGAAAGGCGAAACCCGGAACTTAAGCCACAAAACTCATTTTAAAGTAAAAAATGTAAACGTTTAAAATTTACTTTATAATATATAATGAGTTTTATTTATCTTAATAATGTCTTGCTACGTAAAAGTGTAAGTTAACACCATTCTTAACAAGTAGCGATTCTTAATGCTCAATAAAAAATATAACCCCATAAAAACTATTCTTTTAAATAGACAAAGAGTGTTATTAAGCAGTTAAGTTCATCTCGAGTTGAAATGCAGTTTCAAAAAGTATCTCAATACTTTCCTAAGTACTTATATACCTTACTATGATTCCGTAAAAGTTTCGTTAAAAGCTTTCGAATCCCCTTTTAGCGATACAATAATTATTGTGAAATATAAAGCTCTTTATCCTGTACATACATCTTATCCATTTGTAGATATATAATGGAAGTAATATTGCTTCATATAAAGATAGTCGTGAGCATTGTTCGAGATCTCTCCCTTTACTCGAGAAAATAGCCCCTGTGGTGTTATGACCTATTACATTATGACTGGAATGATTGTGTTTCCTGAACTTTGTCGAGACTTCTTATTATAGTTCGAAACACTTTCATATCACGCGTAGCTTACTGTCAGATATCTGTGAATTCAATTTTTTAGCTTTTCCGAGCTGTTTTACCTGAAAACTAACCTTTTATTTACGATTTACTATTTTAAAATCGTTTGTAAGCTTACCAAAATATGCAATTGGTTGGAAACATGCATTTTATCAAATAGCTATATATTAAATAAAAATCAGTTGTTGAAGTATTAATAATTGAAATTATAAACTACTTGCACTAATGGACTTCTTAAGAAGTTTATAATAACATAAGTTTTCTACGACAGCTACTTGCTATTAAGTTGCTTAACTTCTTAGATAGAACTTTTGGTTAGTTAACCACAGGTGGGAGAACTATTTTAGACAAACAGACATCCATGTTTCCGAATGGAAATCTATAATTCGATTGAAAAATGAAACTATCCACACTGGGACCCATGATTTCTGCCACTGAAGCCAGTGGCGTTGAAGCTCGACCACGGTGCCGACTAATAGAGATATTAACACAAAATAAACATGTAAAATAAAATGTATATAAAGTGTATTATAAAAACGGAAACTATATGTAAAAAATTAAGCTGTTTATTTATCTTTCTTATTTTGACGCCATAATTATGTATGTATAAAAGAAAATATCACGATTTGAACTTAGGATTATTATTATCCATAATGGTTTATAATGCTCTAAATTTAAATAAAATAAAAATTAAAAAATAACGTAATTGAAAACTACCGTTACCGAGAAGAATTTTATTCAAATTGATAATAATCTATTAATTTGTTTACGTGTAAATGCTATTTTTCGTCGATTAATCTACCCACTGGTGTCCAAAAACTTTTTGAAAAGGGTGACAAAGTTTATAAAGATGGTATGTACCGCTGTCAAAAGAGCATCCCTTTGAAGAAATCGATTCATCACCCAACTGTCACTGGCTTTCCCTCGACATCTTCCATGCTACTGTTATTTCAGCCCTGACCTTTTAGTATTTTTTTTATTTTATTGGAACACGTACAATTTTCTCCCGTAATACAGTGAAAACATGTTTTCAAGCAGCAATCTACGATACATGTTCACTTTTGTTTCGATATTTTTGCATTCCGGAGAAAATATTTGTGAAAAAGATTTTATGAATAAATTACGCATTGGCGTCGCGACACCATTGACTTATCGCTTTGTAAAGATTGCTCAGGTCAATACATAGGTCAAGCAACTTTTTATAAATAATACTTTAATTATTCCGTACACATATTTTTATTATTTAGTTGAAAGTTCCTCATTAACTTGTCACGTATTTATGGCAAAAAAATGCTGAAATTAAATGAAGGTATCAAACTGTATTTATAACTGTCACATAAAATTATATACACACTAGCATCGCTTTATTCATATATTTATAAGAAAAAAAGAAATGTCATTTCGTGACGAACTGTTTTGAAGTAAAGATCGACGTCTTTAAAAAATGCCAGAGTGCATTTTGTGATTTTCCAACCCCTAACAGGCAGCTTTTCCGCTTGACCGTTTTGTACACAAATTATTCTTTTATTAATGTACTCTTTTCATTGCTGGAAAAGATCAGTCACTATTTCGGCACAATGATCATTGACAGGCACTATTTAGATATTTATGGACGAAAACGTCACCCTTTGTATTGAAATTTGAATACAATTTGTAGCATTTTTGTGTGTTTGTACCAATAATGTGGAATCGTAAAAAAAAAAAAAATTCTACCTTTCCAATTTATGTGTATTCAATTATATATCAACCAAATAATCCGGCCAATAACCAAATTTGACAAATTATATGCAAAAATGAAATGTTTAAGCTTTTCAAAATTTCCTACTCCGAGTACGACTCCGGCCAAAGCGCCGCGACGACTCAAACTCCGGCCAAAAAATTCCGACTCCACGACTCCTACTCCGACTCCGATTCCACAGCCCTGGTTTGTGTACGTATGCAAAATGTAACGTTGCATTTAACAATTTCGTTTATAGATCTGTTGATAAGATAATCTAGAAGTTCACATTTTCCATATTGGGAACAAATCATTTAATTTGAATAATCCAACAATATAACTAATATTATTTCGTACATCTTAATTAATATTTTGAAATTATTCTGTTGATTCGAGCTAGAATTAGTTCCATATATTTCACTGCTGGTGTTTCGTGCTGCAGGGCCAAGGGATTTCCCATAAGGCGTAACGTTCCGTAAAATAGATCAGTTAGGAGGGTTAAACGAACCATATCCTGGTCCATAAACAAGAGAGACGATGCTGCTACCTTTATGTGCCAGTGACATTTCGGTCATGGTCTGGAGACGACCAACATTGCACGGCTTAAGTGTCTCAGGTAAGAGTAATGTGATTCAAGGATTTCATTTTCGTTGAAATGGCCACCTTTGGAAACGAACAGTTATCTTGGATGCAGAAAGTTTCGAGTCATATTTTGAAATCGTGGTAGAGCATATTTTTTAATGGGCAGAATGTGTGATTTTTTAAGCCACATCCACATATAATGTGGAGCATATGGGATTTTTATAAGAGTTAATCTCAACAGAAGAGATAATCCAAACAGACTTTCTACGAGAACTGATTGTTACTCAGTTGCTCAAGCAAGAGAGCAGGGATAGAAATGATCGGAATACGACAAGACTAGTTGTCAGCTTAAAGGTCTCCCATCGTTCTGTTTTTAGGACCGGAAGGGTGTGGAATGAGGTTTGAGATAACACAGATATTTATGTATCCGAAAATGAAGCTACCTGGACTGGATATCGAGCCCGTGTCATCTGCAACCGAAGCTAACGAAGTTGATACCCGACCACAGACTCGACAAATGAAATATTTCTTTTATAAATTACATATCAGGACGTAATTTTCAAAAGTGGTCAATTCCAAAATATTTTTTTTCATCTGCCAGTTTCAGATTAAACTTTTGAGACCTTTTTTATTTACATGGAAACGTTTGAATTTTTACACATTATCCGTAATTCCTTAATTTAAAACATATTATAAAAATATTGGTAGTAAACACAAATTTATGAGGAAAAAGTAATGAAAATATCTCACATTCTCAGTTTTTCAACAAATGGATTTGACCACTATTGAAAACTACCTCCTGATATATATGTAAATGGAGTAGTTTTTTTTAGTTATTTAAATTATGTAATCATCATTGATTGTCACTATTTTAAAGAAATTCGATTCACTAATAGAAATGTTTGGATTACGACATATTATTGTTTATCGAGCAAAAAATTTATTCTATTACATTACTACATAAATCAAAGAAATTATGTTTTTACCCAAATATTATTAAAACTGGAAAATAAATAATCAATATAAGAAAAATGCATTTTGGAAAGGCCTGCACAGTAGCCGCTTTCTAAGAATTTAAAAATGGAATAGAAGCATGGCCTACCATTATTTTTAATGTCGTATATTTTACAATCACAAAACCTAAATTACGCAACCCTTAATAATTCGTTTACCTTTGAAGGCACATGCTGATTGTATGCAGTGGCGTGACATTGTTTTGACACATGTTCTCAATAAAAAGAAAATTTAAAAATTCAAGTATCTCGTGGTTATTTATCCATCCTTATATGTGCAAAATAATTTGGCTGATGCTAAGGAATTACTGAGTTCTATTTTTGACAAGGTCTTTTAAGCACTTTTTATTTCAATTGCTGATACTATCATCAAATGTTCGGAGCACAAAAATTATTGGATACATTTTGCTGCATAAATCACTATGTAGAGTATAATTGATGTTATTTATGATTATATCTTGAATGTGTAATCGTTTGAATCGGTCAATGGAATGGTTTGAATCGGTCTATTTTAAATAAACCTTTGTCATAAAGGATCAAACGCTTTCCTTCCAGTTACAACCACTCAACTTCTAAATCAGTAATATCCATCCACCGTGTACGAGTCCAAATGATTTTAAATTCAGAAGAAAGACTTATCCAGCCTTTGTACCTCATGGACTGTGAAAGCTCCATAAAATTATAAAAAAAATAATCGTTACTCAAATTTTGACTATAAAAATTCGTTCGTACAATAATTATGCTTTTACAATAATGATGACAGATGGAAGGCCTACCTGCTTGTACCCCTACAGCATTGATGCACCTCGCGGCCACTGTTACAACCCCTACACATTTACAAGGTTGGCAGGGTGACGGGAGTCATGAGTCGTGACTCGTGAGTCACAAACGATGTCTTTTAAAACCCCCGCAACCTCTGCAAATGCACAAAGCTCGTCTCTCATTTGTTCCATCACCATGAATCACGTTCGTATGTCGGGATGACACACTGAGTGCAAACGTATTATACAAACGAGAAAGGAACGCAGCTGATGATTATTCATCGTAAGCAATAATTAAATTTTATAATTATTGCTATTTTTCCTTGGCTAAGCCATGGACATAGTGTAAATCTGGGATCTGGATTAGAGGTCTGCACGGGCCGACATTCTAAAAATCTACCCGGGCCGAGCCCGAAAATCACCGACCCGAGCCTGAGCTCATTTCCGAACCCGACCTAGCCCGACAGTTTTTTCAACAAAATTTTAATCACAATTTAAAATAATTGAATATCAACTCTTCAAATAATATTTAAAATGCATGTAATTTAGATGTACAATAATGGCTTATATATCCGGAATCGGATTATGTTTTATTTTGTGGACCCAGGCCCAAGCTCGGTTCAGGCTCGAATCCAAACCTATGTTGCTGGGCCGGGCTCGGGCCCGTGCAGACCTCTAATCTGGAGCAACCACTTTTTTGAGTTGCTCCGCTCCTACACATAGGAGGCACACACGGAGGAATATTATTTATTCATCGTATTGTATTTATTTTGGTTTAGAAGACAACTTTATTTAAAGCAAGTTATTTAATATTCAATATATTTTATAATAAATTATTATTGTATTATTATTATTAATAATAATAAGACATGCCTACATATATTCATCTCTTTGTAAATATTTTAATATATATATATATTGACACCGCCTTATATGGTAGGTCATCAGAACTCTCTCAAACGATCTATTTTTCACCTCAGTCTACGAGTTTAAGTCGATATCAGGAAATAAATTCATTCTTCAATTTCAATTTTGTAAAAGAGATATTTATGCGGACGTCTCGCTCTAAATGTATCTTGGCTCTTTTACGCCCGAGTGCATGGTATTTCATGCACAGTTCGATAGGCGATAAATAAGCGCTTATCGGCGGGCGCACGTGTTAAAGATTTTTGTAACGGTCATTGCTTAGGCTACCTAAAGTAACCGCTTGTTTTTTTCATACGGCAGTGAGAGATTGGACGGCATTGAGAATGCACGAGCCTAATCCCTCTCCCTAAGAATTAAATTCGAGTCAATTTCCTGATATCTTCTTCGCTTTCGTAATATTTGTGTGTTGTATAACGTCTGTGTAAATTCTTAACGATTAAATAATGGGTGCTAACCGCACCCACATTACGCTTTGTGATCGTGTTTTGTTTTAAAGAGTTCCATGTTTCTCCTACTCCGTTCTAAAAATCCCTCTTCCTGAGTGACGGATAGGAGGCTCCTTCTCGATTTACGAGGGAGCCAAATCAAAGTAGTCTCAATATATATATATATATCGGAGCAGTGAAGCACAAAAAAAAATCCAAAGACTTGTCGCTCTACTGCTCCGCTCCAGATCCTTGGTGTAAATTGCCTAAAAAGTATTATATTATACATCAGGCTTTTTTATGACTAACCAATTACACGGCAAAATTTCATTACATAAAATGCTGACTCTTTAGTGGTCGATGAGTCTAAATTATGAACCCAGTATTTTATCCTAATTCAGCTTTTTATGAAACTCTTAGAAGTGCTACATATGCAAATGTCTCTGATATATATTAGTCGAGTTTATGGTCAAGTGCCTTATTTTCAATTCTTACTGGCTCGAATCTCAGTCAGTCAGGCAGCTTTATTTTTCTTAAATTATCGAGTTGTTCGAAGACATGAATGTCTGAAAATCGTTTCCACATCCAGGATACGATGGAATCCTAAAAAAGCGAGACGTAGCAAGAGCAGTTGCTTTGTCAGTTAATCCTCTCGTCATGAGCTAGTGTTAACATTTCTAACCCTATTCTCTTAACCATAAACTCTGTGAGAAGTCCATATGCTCCACATGTTCATATTTTTTTTCTTAAATAAATAGTATTTCTTGTCTTTTATGACAATGCCATTCTCTCAATTACATTATTATTATGTTTTTTTTTTATATATATTATGTTCTATCTATACTATATCTGTCAAGAACATTGTGTATTGGCGTCAGCTCTATTAAATTATATATGTATAATACATAAATAAAGGTTTTTGTATATAAATGAGACTTTTTAATTTTAGTTGTTAGAAATAATCGGTATAGACCCATATTGAGCTATTAAGCACAAAAGAGTGGAAGCAATTTTACATATAATGACTATACTTAACATTAAATTGAAATGATATTTCCAGTTTAAAAATGTCTTTTGGAAACCCAAAGTATTTTTATCACCATGTAAAAATCTTTAGCGCCGAGTCGTTGTTACATATTTTATAATTATCTGACTGGCTTAGCTCATAGCGAGCACTGTCAACTGTTCACATTCTATTGATTAAATTGGCATTTACTTGGTAGAACTCCATTATAATAGGGTGAAAAAAAACAATGTATTTTAATTCTACAGAAACTATTTCATATATTTGATGATAGCTATTTTGTCTTTAGCCATCGTCAGAACTATTTGTTACATCTGACGTTATTGTTCAATTTGTATTTATTGAAGTATGCTGCCTGTTCACCAAGAATTGACAGGAGCCAACTGAAAAGCAAAATTTATTTCTTTGAGTTAGAGTACATTATTTTTTTTATAAATTGTCCAGAAAGATATTCAAAACTTTGAAAACGCAACGGAATAAAATCCAAGAATGAAAACCACTCGGTTACAGAGTCAGCGGATGAACCGAATTCAATAATGAAGGTATTCTCAAAAATCACGTACAAAACTCTACATTTTACATTGTTAAGAAAATGTTATTGATAAAAATATTTTTCGCGTAGTATTTAGTGATGGTCAATAATGAAATACATGAATTTTATAAAAGGAAACCACCCGCGAGGTACGGTCAAATAATTGTGATGAATTCATGGTGGCAGAGGGATGAGAGTATATTTATGTTGAGTTTTAATGTGACCGATCCCCGTGGGAATATCAAACTCAAGGGGATTTATATGGGGACATTGATGGATTTTGCGGGGTTGATTTAAATCACTGCATAATTATTTTTAAAGATTATAATTACAAAGCCGTTAATGAATTTTTGCAAAACCATTTTTGAATCGTGTTGCTTTCCTAAAGTGACGATCTTAATGACTGAAAAAAGCCGAGAAGACGAACTAAAAGTAATACAATAAATACTACAAGGAACCAAATAAAATGATAAATCATATGAAAACCTACAAAACCTATACTATATAACTTTAATAAAAATAATAACATTTTTTTCAGTACTTGTACCACATTGGATTTATTGTGATCATGGCCTGTTTCACTCATCGCGAGCATTATCATAATTTTCGCACTAAGCGAGTGTAGAAGCAGAGCTTGGAGCAATGAAGCAATGAGGTTGCATAGGAGCAGGAGCACGGAAATAATTTAGTGCTCCAATGCTCCATCTTTTTAACATTGGAATTGTTTGACATCGGTACTATCAAGTGTACTCAACTTCATATTTTAACATTTTGGAGACAGTCCGTTAATGACGACGATGAAAACAGCCTTTTCAAATTTGTATCCATAACACAACAATTATTCTTCACTCGAGGGAAGCATGGAACGGAGCAAGAGTAAATACTTAAAAAAATAATAAAAAATGGCCCGCTCTATCAATCTGCTTTGCATGATAGTATTTATTAAACGAATGTACACATATATCCGCTTCCAGCTTGGAGCATATGAACTCCTTACGGTGTTTATATCAACATGTTTTTTCTACAAGAACTGCTTGTCACTAATTTGCTCAACTCTTCTCGAATCTCAATCTCTTTTTCGAAGAGAGTAAAGAATGAAAAGATACGAGAACTAGGATAGGACTAGTGGTTGGCTAATGGCTTTCACTTCGTGCCACGTTTTGGGACCGGAAGGTGGGAAGTAATATTTAACAACAAAAACACACATTGCCTTCGAATAGAAACGATAAATCAATTGAAAAATCTGCTAGTACAGGAACTCGAACCCGGGCGATCCGTCACAGAAGCCAACGACGTTGACAACGGCACCACGGACCGGGTACATACACTTATGTAATTCTCATAAAAGGTTTATAAACATAGCTTTTTCTTTTCAATGAATGTTGTAAGGGAAATTAAAAAAAAATTCATTTACTATAAATATGCATAAGCCAACATCTGTTAAGATAAGTAAAAAATGGTAATTTGTTGAAAGTAATCCGATTTACAGTAGTCAGATATCAAAAGTTCTGTCACCCTATTTATTGGCTGTGCATTATTAAAAATACAAGGGGGACACAAGTGGGGTTGTAGTTGCATCCAATTTATTTTATAATTTAAAATTCGAGCGTTTTTTATTTTCAAATCAGACGTCAACATGTGCATTTTAAATCCATGTATTTCATATGATTTGTGGTGAGTGCTTGGTGACTTCATTATAAAAAGATGTGACAATTCAAGAATGGCTTTACTAAACGTGAAAAAAGCTGCATGCCGTAAGTTATATTTTGTATGAAGTATTTAACACTTAGTGCTTATATTCATCCTTATATATTTATTTAATAATCGATGTTTGAAGATTTATAATTAAGTTAGAGCTTTGTCTCAGTAAGAACTTCGCTTTCTCTTTTTCTTTTTTTAAAGCCTTTTTTTATTTATAGCAGTAGGTAATAGTAAGAGATTTTTAACATATACATACATAGTTAAATATTATTATCGTAATAAGAAAAACCTGTTCTCTGAAGAAAATTTAGTTTTTCTCTTTATAAATCAAAGTATGGAAAAAATTAGGAAAAGTTTCAAGGCTTTCCGGTCTGAAAAATTGGGTAAAACCGACCAATTATATCAAGGTGTTAATCATAATATTATCCATATATAATCATATATAATCATGTCAATTATATAAGGCTGAAATTTACGTGTTACGTAATAATTTAAATCCATTTGCTTTATTTTAAAAACGTGTTTATATGTCAAATGAGTAGCTAGCTCAGGACAGCGTTTTGAATAGAAACTTCGATCGATACATCAAAGAAGTTTTTCACATTTGTGATAGAAAAACAACTGATATTTTTTTAATATTTGATTTGCTCGCGTGAAAAGAAAACATAGGAACATGTTTTAAGCTACATAAATCCACATAAAAAAACATTATCAAACCACCTTTAGTGCACCACGAAAAGCACCTTTTAAGATAAATACTTGGATCAGTTGATAATGATCGCGATTAGCGAAACCAGACCTGATCTTTGTCAAATTATATGTGTAAGTTGTACTTAAAAATGTTTTATATTTAGTTCAATATAAATCAAACATAGTATTTCATTGATAACGACTTTTGATATTTTATTACGTAAAATACCAAAAGACGTTTATTGATTCTTTTAAAAATACTCCATTTAGCCATTTAGGAATAATTTGAAAGAATTGTAGTTCACACTGTTTACAGGCAAATATTTTTTTCTCTGAGAAAACGATATTTTCAAATGTGGGGTATTTCACTATATACAAAAATGCTCACAATGTGGAATGGAAAATTTTCGATATAGTCGTTTAATAATAATGTATGCAAGTGTGATTTATCTATGCACTTCAAAAATCCGGACAGCCCGAAGGGTGAGACAGTATGAAGAATCTCTGATTTTAATTCAATGGCGGAACACTATGTTTTTTTTATATTTATTATTTTTAATCTCAATATGGTACAAAAAACGGACTTAACGTAACTTAATTAGAACGAACGGTGATGAACGGTGAGTCAACTTGTTTGAAGTATTGAAATGATGTATCATATCACTGTATAAATATCACTGTTTTGTTGTATTTCTTATCAGTTGTAAATGCTCGCCATGAGCGAAACCAGTCATTATCTAATAAATTTTATGTGGAATAAGTACTAAATATGTTTTATTATAGTGCCATTCCACCAAGTATTGACAGTAAACACCTTAAAAGTGAACTATTCATGTCCTTGACATATCCTTTCTAATCCTACTGTCTTCTGCTGAGGTTGATTAACGGAGAAACAAGCAGTTCTCGTAGAAAAACTTTTGTCGAGATAAACTCAATAAGAAGACCATAGGTTAAAAACTTTAGAAATTTTGTAATTGACTGTTGTACAAGAATACAAAAAAAAACTGTGACAGTTTTTTTGTTTATTATAAGGCAATTTCGGCTGCAAAAATTCAGTGCCCATAGCGGATATGGTTATACAAGTATTCAATTTGCTCACCTACGCCAATGTAATATGCAGTTTTGCATGGGGATGACATCCCATTTTGAAAGATTTGATTTAGGGCCAGACTCTTTTATGAGACTGCATGCATTAAAAAATTTCGCGCCGGATTAAAATACGCAACGTAGAGTGGCCCTACTCGAGGCGGCCGCGACAGTCACACTCGGTGCATTCGATGTGGGGTGACCACGAGATACGCGTGAATAATGGCACTGCGCGGCAACTAAAAAAATAATTGCGTTTTGAACGCTCGGGGTGGTTGCGAATATTGAATTTCAAATGCCGGCTCCGAATTCGAATGCAAATTTTTCAGTTTTAGCCGAACGCAATGGAATCGCAGCGCGAAAAATTAATTTTATTTGTACTGGCAAATGTTTAAGGCACCACCGATTTTGAATTCGTTTTTATATTTGATTTATACCAATCTATTTACGGAATAAATCATAGCATAGATAGTTCTACAACTGTAAAAATTGTACACTCAATTTTACTGTAGAATTGAAAAATTTACTCTGCACAAATAAACCACACTCAAAATGCATACGAAAGTCTCCATATTTTTTTGAATGTGACATCGTTTTTTTTTGTTACAAATGTAGGTAAATTAATTTGAAAATAATTTCTCTTTCCTCAGTTATGGTGAGTTGAAAATGGTTGGTGTCAACATAGTAAATCAGCATATTACTGGATAATGAACTTTAATTATCATGCTGATTTTTAGATATAAAAGAAATTTGTAAAATTACCTTACGCTGCTTATTAAATTTTCGAATTTTTTTACCAAAGTGGAATTAGCTGGTTTGCAGATTTAGAAGTCGTTATCTAACTTGCATTTCTGTATATAAATGCACTGGTATTTTTAATGAAATTTCAGTAATTATAGTTATCTTAGCGTTTAAATGAAGTGTATGGAAAAAGTAATCGGTATTTAAAATCATAAATGCCGAATTTCTTGTAACTTAAAGAAGTACATAATAAAATAATGATATGGAGTGACCTAATTAAGCCTTTTTTTCAGGGCTGTGGAGTCGGAGTCGTCGCGGCGATTTGGCCGCAGTCGTACTCGGAGCCGGAAATTTTTAAAGTTGTAACTTTTTATTTTTGCATATTATATGTCAAATTTGGCTATTGGCCGGATTGGTAGGGTTGATATTTAATTGAATACACATATGTAAGTAGGAAAATTAGGCAAACAAAAAGTGACGATATTAAACTTATTTAGTCGGAGTCGGAGTCGTGTTTTTGGCCAATGTTGGAGTCGGAGTCGTGGTTTTGGTAAATGCTGGAGTCGTAGTCGAACTTTTTTTTACCGACTCCACAGCCCTGATTTTTTGATCTATCTCTTATTCATAAATCATATGATCTTATAATGGATAGGGTAGATATAATGCAAGAAAAAGTCAGATGTAGATTATAATCATTTTATTGGTTCAATTTCAACTAAAAAATATGTTTTACAAAAGAACAAAGCGATTCTCGACTGATACCTTGGCACCTATCCTTCGTCGTCAAAATAAATCAAGCATAATGAAAAATACAAAAAAAAGAAATTCGACACCGAATGTCAAATTCAATTTACATAATTTTTATGTTCAACAAATAATTATTTTAAATGTTTACAAAGTATTTTTTTATTATGCTTAGTAATTATATATATAATTCTAATTGGAATCAATTAGATGAATTACCCTTAATAAGCTTTTCATTAAAAAAAACTGTACAACAGTATATTTTTTACCATAGTCCTTCAACGTTTAAAATTTTATTTTTTCCTTATAATTAATAATATAACAAATGTTTTAAGTACCTAATAATTATTGCGCAACGAATGTATTTTTGAAAATGGCTTCATTATATTTATTGTATGATAATTTACAAAAGAATAAAAAAAACAAAAGTATTCTTTTTTTCAAAAATTCGAAAACGAAAAAGTAATATGTTGTATTCATTTATTCAATTTCGCTGCATGATTATAACTTGAAACTGATGATGAAAAGAAATGATGTTAATATTAATATTTACAATCGTTGGGACATTTGAAATAAACAATAACATTTTTCCAACATTCCTAAGTACATTTTTTGGCCAAAAAGAAGGCATTACAATAAATGGCTGGCTAATAAATGAAAACGATTATTTATTTATTTTCAAAACAACAACACAAAGTGGACAGTTTTCGTAGCTAACTTATTGAAAGATATCGGAAGGTAAAAAAAAACATTTTTCGTCTTAAATATTAATAGTTAAGATGATTGATTCTACTTTATTTTTGATGCGATTACATGACTTTTTTTTTATCTACAATGAATGATTGTATAATGCAAAAATGTTGTAATGTTATTTAGACTACGATAAATTCAACTTTTTACAAATCTTATGAACCTTTTTATGAAATGTAAAAATTAGTTATGTTTTTAAAATTATCACCTAATTTATACATGGCATTGGTGCAACTCAATTCGATATTTGAAAAAGAAAACAGTTACTTACAAAATAAAAAAAATATACTATATTAATTTTATTTAAATATATGGACTGCTTAAAAACTAAACAGCCCAGCTCGTCAGGCTATTTAGGATCAAAACTGTACATATGTTTACTATGTGGAAATGCAAAAACCCATATTATCAATGTTATGAAACGTATTTTTTCTTGTATACATTTTATTTAAAGATTAGAACCTATTTCGTTCATTGCTATTTTTCCAAGAATTTTCAGCTCGTAAACTGAAAGTTACGTGATGAACAAAACCGGTCCTGATCATAATATTTTTTGTGGCATTAGTACTACAAAAGTGTTTAATTTATTTCAAATAATGCTTTTCCACGAAGAGTTGATAGTTAATACCTAAAAATGAAAAAAATACAAGTAGTTGAATTTCCACAATTTTTTATCATTTAAAATTATTTTATTATATGCGTTGCAAATGAAAATGATCCGAACTATAAGTAAAGAGTATATCACAGTTTGGAAAAGATATACGTATAGTTTTTGAACTAAACTTATAAATAAACCAAGTTATAAAGTAAGATTAATTATAACGATTATTCTAAAATCATGAACCATGAGTAACAAAATTACTTTAAATATCTGGTATTTACGAAAACAAGATTGACAACCTCGAAAACTTTTCTATGATGCGAAACAATAAAATGATATTATGAAGATTTTTTTTTTGATAATTGAACATATGGCTCGATAAAAAGTCGTTTAAATTGAATGTTAGAACACAGCGCGGGCCACTTGAACGTCGAAATACATGGGCCATTCAAAGAATTGCTTTATTAAACAATATTTAATTCATAGCACGCTCTCACACATAGGAGGTGTATTAAAAGTATGAAAAACGAGATAATCACGTGTTCAAACAAATTTAAAATGAATTCCATGATCATGCTTTTATTTCAACTATAATTTTCATAAACTTGTTTAGAAAATGAGTCCTTTTGATCATTTTTCTATTAAGGAAGAAATCTTATACGATCAAAATACAGGCAGTTGATATCAAAACCATCGAACATTCTTAGTCATTCTTTTCTAGAGTTTAAAAGGTTGATTAGATACTTTTTAATAAAGTGGATATACATATTTTCAGCTTTTAATTTTAATATATGAGCACTTCAATAGAACATAGTTTAGTTCAAAAACTTAATAATAAAATCTCTACCGTTTGTCAATTATTACCAATGATAATTTGCTAAATAAAACAATTCGCACATTTTGTTCGTAAAACTCACGTATAATAATTAAATTCAATGCATATTTCAGTATGAAATACAATTGTCATAGTTTTTATTCTTCAGATATGTTCACTATTCATTCACTCCTGAGGTCTATAAAAATTATATTCCAGTATTTCTTTATTAGAAATGTCTTATTTTATTCAAGAAAAACTGGTACATATTTACCAATAAACGCACTTTTTTCAACAACCATAAAGTTTACATTCATTAAAATAATTCACTTTTCGTTTTTAGCACAAGTTTTTTATTGAAAGCTGATTTCGTAAAAATGCATCTCAATATTTACTATAGTCCATTCAAAATATTGTGTCACTTTTTTACTACAGCTAAATTTTCACGTTTCTTTTTTTAAAATTCGTTCTTCCCCGCGTGGCACATTTTCTTATTTATTTGAACTGGATAAGGTTAAGGATTTTGTGTATTGTATTTTTTTTTAACGGAATGCTAATACGCTGTTAATTTATGTTGTGATTAATGCATCCATGATAGACTGACATCGACGGCTTCTGAAGTCCACTGCAGGAATGGTATTGGCAAACAGCTTACAGGTGTCACGGAAACGAAGAGTAGGTAGAAGATTTGCAGCAGCTATCACACTATTTCATTCGGGTATGTGTTTTGATTCGAATCATTCTGCCTCGCGCATTGCTATAAAAAAAGAGAAACAATTAATAGAATAAAACAAAACAATTTATAAATGGTACGCATGCTTGATTGAATAAAATAAAACGCTTAGAAGATGGTATAAAGATTTTACTTACGTCTTGCTTTCTCTCCCACGTTTTCATGGCAGACTTGTATTTTTCAAATTCGTGGCACCAGTTGGAGTAAATTTTCTGATATTCGTTACTCTTCTCGGGAGGAGAACATCTGTTGATGAAGAAAAAAAGTTAAAAAACTGATATATATCTAAATTTAAATAAGAAGCACGGCACAGAAAACATTAAATCCAGTCGAATGGCATACTTCTTAACCAGGCTCAGGTCATCTTAGTTCCGAGTATTTGCGGATCGTTTTGCAATCCATCTTAACATTTAATCTTGCTAAGTGCAAAATGGAATTAATTTATATAGAGTTTAAGATTCCTTGAATCTTACAATTTGACTTACCAATTGAGTCTCATACTGTGCTTAGACAAATCGAAGAGGAACGGTTGTGGTGTGGTATCTTTGGTTTTCTTAAGTTTTAAAAAATCTAATGCCTTGTAGTTTTCTTATTACATGCTGCGGATTTTATGATAAAGAGTTGACTATCATTAAAAAAATCATTTTTTAAGCTGAATCTGACTCCATACCCTGCTTTAGACAAAAATATTTAATATATCATACAATTAAATTGATTATGTTACTAAAGTATCCTTTCGATAGTCTGTCTGGCTATGTTTTGAAAAGATGTGAAACACGTGTCATTATTTTTACACGATACATGAATTGTATATATAAATAAAATTTCTTTAGTTACTGCCGAATTCATCAAGAGTATTAATATTATTTACCTGTGCGAGTCGACGGTTATATTGTATGAACAAAGAAGGGATCCACCAAGCCAGCAGTCATACAGTCCTGCGTCAGCTTCTGTTGCAGCGATGATCAGCAAACCATGCTCCGAAGTCTCGATATACTTGTCAGGCCTATATATAAAACGATTCATATTTAAAAAAACGTACAAGCTTAAATAACAAATCGCATTTAAAGCGTAATGGAATAACTTGAAATAGTCGTAAATATTTTTTTAAATAATAAAAAATATCACTGATTTGCAACACTATAAATGTGCAAAGATTTTTAAGGTATAATATGATTCTTTGAAAGTTAAGAAGTAAGATAATAATGTTATAAAAAACCGACCTGAACACGATTTGATAACGTCCTCGTTCCTTTGAGTAGTGGAACCATGTGACGGATTGTGGTTGGAGAACTTCAGGCATCTTCACAAAGCTTCCCAGGTGAAGGCTTTGGCCCCATGTAACTGTGATTCTCTTCTGCATGATCGAAGAGTCGCAGATATTGGCAGTGTCGTTGGCAACGTCTTGGAGTAAGCTGATAAAAAATAAAAACGATTAGTTTAATGACTTAAAACCAGGGCTGTGGAGTCGGGGCTTTTTGGCCGGAGTCGTAGTCGGAGTCGGAAATTTTGAAAAGTTTGAACTTTTTATTTTTGCATTTAATTTGTCAAATTTGGCTATTGGCTGGATTGGTACGGTTGATATTTGATTGAATACATATAAATAAGAAAATTAGGCAAAAAAAAAGTGACGATATTAAACTTTTTTAGTCGGTGTCGGGGTCGGAATCGTGTTTTTGGTCAATGTTGGAGTCGGAGTCATGGTTTTGGTAAATGCTGGAGTCGGAATAGGAGTCGGACTTTTTTTTACTGACTCTACAGCTCTGCTTAAAACACAAAACACGTGATTGATGTTGATGATTCGATTTTGACAGACATCTGAGATGGAAATAAAAATTATTTATATCTATGAAAAGTAAAAAGAATGGTTGACAATAATGGCTTCAGTTGCGGTACTTAGAATCCAAGAACGGACTTAATCGATATTTCAACTGATTTATCGATTTATATTCGATGCCAGTGATGATCATAACATAACCTTCCACTATTGCAATCTTTAAAGCGGGAGTTGAGCGAACGAATAGCTAACCACTAGTCTTGCTTGAGCTCTAGCAGGCCAGCTGATAAACATTCTAAGTAGACATGGAAACTAAAAATTCAAGCCTAACGATTTAATGAAGATTTTTGAAAGCAACAAATAATCTGAATTTTTGTCATTAAAACTGTCAATTTGAACCACAGTTGTAATTCTTGGCCTTTTGCCATTGTCAAACCGGTGTTCTGATTTGATAGATTATGCGAGTGGAAATGAGGAGCTGTTATATTTACCCAGGTTGATAAGTCTTGCAGGTGTTGGAATCTTTATCCCAACCACAGTAAGGGTCTCTGACGCAGCGAAGACAGCTGTCATATCGGCGTGCACACATCACGAGCTGAAGCTGCCGGACTCGCTGGTCTGATCCCACGTACAAAGAACTATGGACGCGAGATATTTCCATCGCCTATGGACACAAAACAATCGTAAAATACAAAAGACGAATAAGAATACTTTATAATGGAATGATGGAATATTTTATGATAAAAAGAATAAAATTACTTAAACCTGCAACACAGAAAAGCGGTATTAGCAATTTAGATTCCATTGTCTTTCCGATTACATATATTTCAGCCCCTTACGATAAAAGCAACTGCCAAATAATGTGTTATGTTATGTGTCAAAGAGACATATCGATAGTAAAAGTGGGGTCGAAGATATTAAAATAAATCACTTTCTTGTTAATAGCTGTAACATAATGAAGTAAAATTTACAGCAATTTAAAAAGGTAAAGAAAGAAATGTAGATTTTTGCTTAGCCTGCTAGACAGGATTATTGAATGAACGCAATATGTAGAAGAGTTGTTGGGTGGAATGACAGATAATGAATGATGTCACCTGTTTTAGTCGAACAGAGTAAATAGTAAAAATGCCAATGTTTTACCTGTATCGGTTCCCCAGGTGTGACATCGAATATGTCCAGTAGAGTTGAATAACTTTCACCGTTCCTCATCCACTGCACGATTTTGTGAACTTTCCCGTCATCTGTGGAAAAAAAAATAATATTAATATCAATTATGGTCAAAAATGATCATATTACATCCCTGGCTATATAAAGTGTGTCATCAAAACAAAGCCGAGGTCGGCATTTAGAGTGAAAATATAATTTCATCAAGATGTTTGCTATTAGTAAGTGTTCTGTATCAGTACAAGAAAAAGAGCCTCAATGTTTTGAATGTATTACGAAAATGACTCATGTGCATTGAACTAAAAACAAAGCTGCTTTTAATCCATATATATATGATAATACATCAAAAACTAAATTAGTTCTATGCACGGGATGAAAATTCAACCCCTAATGCAGAAATCGTAAATCAAACGCATCTAACGTTCCCGAAATGGCTTAAATAAATTATTAATAAGCGGAAAAATGGACTCATCCACCGTGACTGCCCCTCTCTAAAAATAAAACAATACCGAAAGCGATATTATTTGGTCGGTTCGTAAATTCCCCCCATATCTGGTCACGGGATATGTTATTATTTATGTTTGAACCAACTTACTTACATACTATTTATGCACAGGGTGACTGTGTTGTAGTTACCTTTACGAAATAATAAACAGTACCGCCATATAGATACTTTTAAGAACACACGGTAAATTATAATTTAATTATAAATCTGGAGAACACGTTCTCATGAACTGGAGGAAATCTGTAAAGTAAATTTAGTGTTCTCTTTTATATATTGCGTTAGCGAGTGTGGGATAAAAATCTCTAATCTTTGTATCGTTTTGAGAAAGTAGGCATGTTATAAAAATTAATTATATTTGTGAAATTAAAATCAGTAATAAGGTAAAAATATCGATGTATGTTACTATCTACAAGGATTGTGTGAATTGGTTTAAAGCTGATAGTAAATTAAATATGATATCGTCCCCCCTGAGTCAAAAGGGAGTTAATAACATTTTGGTGATTCTGCGTTAAATATGAGGTAAAGTTCACAAAACGTTTCAATAGACTGCCAAAAGTATGTTCTTAAAAAAAACTCCAATACGTGGGAAGAAGTGGTATAGGAACAAAGTTGTTCTACTTGACACAATATGTGTTCACTCTTTTTCTCTCCTAAAAAGTAGCGATTTGCCACCAACGAAAAGGCGATATGTTCTAAGCTAGTAAACATATCTAAAAATAAAGCATTTTAACAGATTGTATCTACTTTGTTTGATAGTTTTAAATTCGAATTAAAGGAAGATAGCTCAAATTATATCAATAATAATCAATTAACTAAATTTGTATTTTGATCTAGTTGTTTTTTTTCTTTCTGGAAATTTTACACATATTTTATCAACATGCGGTTTGATTTTAACAGTGTTTTGAATAGCATGATTGTGTTTTTGTATATTTATTTATTTATTCATAAAAAAATACAAACCATGGCATTACAGCTTACGCCAATACGCCATGCATTTGACAAATGTATTTACATATACATACATACTTGTATACACATAATCAAAATTATAAATTGTTATTATAAGAACAGATAGAAAAAAATTATAAAATCACATTAGAAACTTTAAAGATGTCAACCGAGTGAGTTCCGACAAAATTTTATTCAGAAAATATAGTATTCGTCTGAACTCACTCACGTCAATATGAAATATGTCGACATCCGAAGCAATGCCGTTTAAAATTGTTAAAGCTCTTCCCAGAGGCATTCCCATTGGCAGACTGGTTCTACCCCTTGGAAGAACAAACAACTCATGCTCACGATTCATATATATTAAGACTAAATACCTTAATGATCGATTACGGATAAAAAAAAACACTATTCCATGACAGTTTCACTAAACTCCTCAGATATTACATGGCAATATATCATAACATGGTATTGTAACGTATTAAACTTTTAACGCACGCAATTCACCCTGTGCTTTCCAATATGTGGAGTTAAGTTAACCCCCCTTTCTCATACTGGTTCGCCAATACCCTACAGACCAAAGAACCGACCAAACGAAATCCCAAAATCCTGTAATTTTATTTGGTATGTACGAGAGCGATGTTACATGAATAGTTTCGATCGAAAGGATTAACTTTTATTGAAAAGTAAAGGAACCGCAAGCCAACATACTTATTAGTATGTTGTGAACTTGAAAGAGGAGAAACACGTGTCACTTTTGGTTACACAATACGTGAAATAAACTAAGATAATTTCACATGAAATATTTAAGAATAAAATACCAAAAAATAAAAAGAATCAAGTGATCCAATATAGTCCACTAATGAAGTAATATATTCGGTTTTTGATAACTTAAATATTAATTGTAATTATTTTTAACTGTCACTTACTGTTGGAAAGGCATTATTTCGATAAAAAAAACACATTGTAGAATACTTTTTCAAAATATATTCCGACAAATACCAAGTCTGGTTTCACTCAACCCGAAAATTTTCTACTTATTAATAAAACTTACATTGTTATAAAACCAACTATAGTACTGCTACTGTATGAAATAGAATTATCTATATAACATTTTCCTGAGACAAATGAAATAGGTAAACCATGTTTTGTTTCTTTTTTGCGCGGTAAAGATAGTTGATGATAGTGTAAAATACTTCAATTGATTCCTATAATATTTTTTTCTTTTCTAATCCAACTTGTTATGTGATATCCATCCTCGAGCGAGACAGCACTACAAATTACGTGGCATTTAGAGACATATGTCCCTCTCTCCCCTACGGAGCGAGCTTACCCGACCAGGCGCGACCCTTACAACTAATCCACGACAATTAGACGATTGAGACCGCGGGGATGAGTGTTCACTCTTTTTTCCCTCGCGGCTTATAGTTTTTTTTCGTTATTCGTACGTTTCCAAGGGAGACAGAGGGATGTTAGAATGAAAGGGATGAGTGTGCAGAATGTTTGTGATTTAGGGCATACACGTATGGTCATTTATACTATTATTTTAAAAGCGTTGAATTTAGGAGTAAGGGATATACCAGATGTTAGATTTTTACTATATCTATGCAATATTTAGTGAATAATCTATGTTAAAAATAAAAATATATGTTCATTCGTGGATTTGAGCCTAATATTGCTAAATGGCAAGAGTACCGAAAGGTTGGCGCAAAACTACCCAACAACTGTGCTAGCAAAAAAAAGATCAATATAATAATAACCGTTATTTATTATATGTTGTTGGGTTAATCTTATATATAAAACCGAAACGGCGTATGTATGTCTGTGGGTCTGTAATTCCCTTTTGCATTGTTGGTCATTAAGTTGCCATAAAAACGAATATGAAAGAAAATATGTTTGAATTTTTATCGGCGAAGACAAAGTCAAAATGTAATAAATTAGTCTTCTACTGAACTTTTCCCGGCTTTTATTAATATAATAATTTTTATTATTTACGTGAAGGTATTATTTGACAGCAAATTAGATTTTTTCCTTGAATTTGGACATTTTAATGGGCGAGAATGGGGCTGTCATCAAATTAAATAAAGTTTGTGATTTTATTTTAACTATATTTTGGATGTTAGATTTTGTGATATAATTATGTCGAATGATATAACATTAAATAATTATTGGTCGCTTAGTCCGAGAGCCGCCGGGTAGGAATACTACTGTATTAATATTTTTAACAGCTTCAGTACCGCGCAAAGTGGTCGCCTTAATAATATCTACCACCTGACTTAAAAAAAATCCTTTCTTCAACAAGATTGACTGATGACAGAAGCACCATTTATTTAAAGACAGTGTATAGATGTCACTCGCTATGAAAAGAAAAATATCATAAGAATTCTGACAGAAAGATTTTTTTAGTATATTTTACAAAATTTGTGACGGTATTTCGTGATATCCGTACGCGGTGGCCAATGTAAAGAAATGTAAAGATGTGATTTTAATAACTTATGCGTTGATTCAATGAAGCAATCAAACCGCATAAAAATAGCTTATTTTTAATATTATTTAAAAAAAAAAAGTAATGAAATATTTACAACAATTCGTAGAAAACGAAAATTTTGATTTTTTATTTTATCTAATCAAAATTTGCAATTAAAAAAGGTATTTAATGAGAAACATTATTACGACAACTTATAAGTCTTGTAAAATATTGCCGGGTATGTGCTCGAGAGTCAACAAAGTTGGCTTCAGTTGCGGAGTTTACGGGTTCGATTCACAGAACGGACTTGATTAAAAAAAAATGTTCAATTTAGTGAATTTGTTCACTTTTTTACTGATATAATCAAAACGAGTATGATAATTATTATACGATGAAAGGGGGACGTATATATTTTGATTGGTTTGGTCACAACAAACCAGAGTAAATGCATTTTACTGTCAGTCATTAGACGGTTGCACTAACCGTGCCTTATCTCACGCATGCATGTCTTAATTACGATACTGTACCACATTCATACAAATAAACCCTGTAAGAACCTTTGATAGATAATATCAACAATGTAATTATGTTTAGTGCCAACCCTTAACCGGTCCCAAATAGTCCCTTAACCGGTACGTGATTGCAAACCCGAAGCACGAATATATCAAAAGACAAATTTATAGAAAGTGAGCGTTGACTTGCAACGGAAACGTGTATTAAGCGATTACAGTTAAATTTATATTCCAGTGGATAAAAAAATTATTACACTTATTTAATGGTACGTACCTTTATCAGCTGTTTTTTTTATTTTATTCAAAAGATAGTAAAAAAGACAAATATTTCGTAAATTGTTCAAAATTATAAACGGGTATAGGTGATACTTATTATCGTGAAATCTATTTAAGGTTTATTTTAGAGTGGTTTAGGAGAGACAAATATTACTTTCGATGGCTTCGGTGGTAACTTTGTGGAAGTTCATTTTAATATAAAATTTAAAATAACTTTGATTATTCCACGTATTGAGACAAATAACTTGAGAGAACTGGTTGATAGCGAATAGCTGAATGAGCAATGTGTGTGACACAAAGTATCTTAGACTATAAATTTGTATAGATTAATGAAAGAAAATCCAAAAAAAGTATGTTTTAAATTCATCGAGGATAAAAAAAAAATTACAAATAGAAAGATGACAAATTATTTAATATTATTTATTTATTCAAGAAAAGTATCTCACAGTCATCGCTCATGCCTCATAAATAATGCCACTTTGCACAGTGAAATAAACGAATCATTTATTGGGCAATACTAAAACAATGGCTATACGCTTTATATGCCATATTTTATTATGTAAGTTCCGTTGCTTCCAGTAATAGAAAACCGATTGCAAACAACTTTAATAATAAAAGAATACTATTTACGCAATACTGATGATACAATTATCTAAATATTAGAGATGAAACTGAATTGAGTTTTTAGATAAGATCGCTATTCACATTTCCTGGTTTTCAATACGACAGTTTTTAACAATTATCATTTTTGAAACGAGTATGTACGTTTAAAAAAATTACAAATGAAAACTTTGATTCCGTCCTCTATATAGAAGCCAATACACCACGGGGTTGAATGGACGCCTTGGCACGTTTTTGTTTTACACATTAAATGCACGCACTGAAATTTGTCGTTATTCGACAAATTCTGTGTAAGGTAAAGTTATTTCTGTATGTATCCAAATAACATGGACGTATTATTATAATTTAGAAAGAAAATGATGCTTGATTATTTTAGTAAAACGTTGATGAAGATATAATGTTTCTAAGTCGTGATATCTTAAGGGTAATAATTATCGAATATTCTTAGCAAACTGATGACATAGAAAAAAATCTAATGAATGTGAAGGTAATACTATCTTTCTATAACAAACTGCTTATGTTGACTGTCAGAAACTCGAATCTATTTGAAAATATAAATAATAAGATTAGGATACGTTCTACGAAATGTTATGTAGCCTTTCTTTTGTTCTGCGAATAAGAGTACAAGTATTTCCAACGATTCGCAATTCCTGGGTTTAGCTCCTGTCTCCACCTTACCGAAACAAAATTGATTACCGGCAATAATTCCTTAACGTTTATTGGCGTCACATATTGCTGTTAAGGACAAAAATACTAAAGATTATGGCCGCCGGAGTTATCGCTAATGCGATATGTAACGCGCCGTTGGAATTGGCCGTAACCGAATTATTGTAAACGTTAAATCGTGATAATCAAAAACGTTATATGCAATACGGAGAATGATCCGGGGAATTGGCAGACGTAAAAAATGTTTATGATTCAATAAAGTTACAGTATCAAAAAAATGAGATAGCGGATAGTAGGTAATCAAGAATGAATTGACAACTTGCCCTGTTGACGAATTGCTCACTAAAAAAGCGAAACGAAAATCGAATTCGATTTATCAATGAAAAGTCGTCAATACACGATTTTTTTAAAATCAAAATGGAGCACATAAATAAAAGTTGTATAACCGGTTTTTTAAGCTCTGACTTCAGATAGATTAAAAAGTGATGGGTAAGTTTATGTCCTTAGTAATTCGATGATCTCTTACACTGAGATGTTTTTTAGGATCTGATAAGGACGAGGGTAGTAGGACGGCTTGAGGAAATTAATGTATGAACAAACAGTATTTAAATTCACTTTAAATTTTTGAAAACGGCTCTTAGCCAACCATTTGAAAGATTTAAGTTAGCTGCTGCGTTACGAAATACGACAAAAGCTGTAAATTCGTTGTGTTTGGAAAAGGTAACAAGTTGAATTGTTAAATATTTGAAGATAGAGATTTCAGATTGCGCGTATTAAGGCTTACGCCCAGTACAACAGGCGGTGTAAGGTATAACGCTGAGTACCATGAGACGAAAGCAACTCGGAAAACCCATCTAGCCACTGAATTCTAACACGTTTTATCGAATGATGATGAGGAATAGTATTTCTTAGTCTATACTTAGAAAAGTTTTAAATTAAACCTATTGGTGCTGTTTTTCTATAAAACGAAATGCTTATTTGTTAAGTATAGAAATAAGTTGATTGAATTTCAGAATCAATTGAAATTGAACATCGTTTGGGCATTTGTGTTCGCTCAACATGAAAACTGGAACTTCAAAAAGTTGGGCTATTAATTTATCAAAACGAAACGACCGTCGATGATGTAAGTAATTGGATGAAGCCCATTCATTTGCCTTTTATTAAAACGATACAAAAAGTGAGCCTTTTACCAATTACCAATAAAAGAAGTATTTACTCGTAAGGAATCACATAGTAACGCACAAAGCGAAACTTTGTTATGCGAGCCAAAAAAAGCTACGCGAAAGAAAATATCGCAAATGAAATGACCGTTATTACGGGGGCATAAACTAATTTCACCGGTCGAACTTTTATAGAATTCCCGATAATTCCAAATGTTACATGAATTGGATCGAATAATTTCACCAGTTTCTTTTTACCTATACATCACCTTGATACTTTGTCGGGGAGTTTTTTTTATAAAGAAAAAAGTTTTGTGAGAAAAACTTTTTGACCGACAGCTAAGTCATATTATTTGATTACTTATTTAAAACAATATTATAGCGTGCTTTTAATATTGCTGTAGCTTTGAACAGGTGGTAAACATATTTCATCTGACATAAAATAATTCGGCTGAGATAAAACGTGTTTTATTTACAAATGAAACTAGTTTTGTTTGCTACTTGTGATGAATGCAATGCTAATGACAAACAACGAGTAAACTTTTTTATTTGTAATTTGCATATTTGGATTTACACGACACATAAAATATTTTATTCAAACCTTGTATTTCTTGTTATTAAATATGATTTCGACACTTCTATACGGTGATTAAAAAACTCTGCGCTAAAGTAAGTTTAAAGTTTCAAACGGAACGTTAGTTATTAGGTTTACGTGTTTGCATTACGATATGAAAGCAGGAACACGGTATTTAATGTCGATGTTCGTAATATGAGTTTAAAACAATCTACCCTTACATAACATAACCTAGGCACTCAAAACAATATTAGAGATTAAGCAGTCGTTGACTAATGATGATTACAGAAAAACTTGACCATTATTAAGGCATATGCTAACGATTAAAGCACCGTGTGGTGTGCACACACCCCCTTACGTGTTTTGCTTACACTACCCTTAATACGGCACACTCTGACTGTCCGTTGCGTTTTGGGTTGCACAACTAATGTTTTAAAAATAATAATTGTTTTAGAATTTGAAGGCGTGACCTACAATTTGTACCTTATTTGTATGTTCGTATTTAAATGTAGACAGATCTTTGGCGTATATTCATAACGGTCTGGAAACAAACTGATTTACTCCAAAAAAACAATTGAATACTATTCATTTATTAAATACTCAAATAATTGCAATCTTAATAAGACGCTAAAATAATCAACTAAATAACACTAAGCATTACACAGCTCGCGTAGGGTACCATATTTATAAATTTGCCTAGGAACAAATTTTATCAATCGTAAGGGCAAAACAGAAGTCTTACTGGATTTTATAATATATATTAAGTTTTTAAATCTAATTCTACTTTTGTAGGTAAAAAATCAAGATGTGATGTGTGATGATTCTTGGCCATTACTTCAATCACTCAATTACAAAATCACATTACTTCGATCAAAATGTTGCATTGAACTTAACGCCATAAAAATCGTATTTGTGCTATTTTTTAAATGATAATTAGAAGAAAGCTTACTTTGCTTCTAATGCCCTCTATTAAATATAAGTAGCCTTACTGAGTTTGAAGACCACTGCATTACAGTATCAATTACAATGCTCCCCTGACGTCAATTGTTTAAATTGTATCACAATGAAGATTTATTATTATTTTATACTGTGGCTGTCAAAGAAAACTATTTAAAGATAATCAAGCTTAATAATTGAACATTCATCGCGTTATAAAGAAATATTAAAGACACAATAAACAATGGTTACAAGATCAGTCCCGTGCAGCTCTGTCTAGGGCCAAGTAAGTGAGGAATAAATTTGTTTCTTTTCTTGATCGTATAGCACGGGGTTTCTTAACCGCGTGCCCGCGGAGACATTTACGTGCGCCCGGCAAGAAATAAAAAAATATTTGTTGAAATTGCAAAAATATAAGCTTATCTATGTTATTTTGAGAGGTGATGATATTTTCAATGTCTTTAAAAATTACGCAAAAGAAATTAGAATGGCTTCATAAAAGGTATCAGCAATAATTACTGATAATGCTCTAGCAATGGTCGGCTGCAATATTGGATTAAATTTCCATTGCAAGAGAAATGAATCCTTCACGTACTTTATGAATTACCATTGTATTACTGATCAAGAAGCATCATGTGCCAAACATTTTCCTTTGAACATGTCATGAATGTCGTTCGGAAAATAATCAACAATATTTGAACAAGCCCTTATAGAAAAACTGATGAACTGTGAGGTATTCAGATGGTTTTGTCAATTTAAAATGCTCTTCGTTAAATGCAATGCCAAAGATTACGCGAAATGTGCTTTTTTATTTCTAGGATTTTTTGAAATTATAAATAAATGCATAATCTTCCGATTTAAAATAAATAATTGAGTCAAACAATATAATGAATGTAAAATATGTAAATCTGTCAAGGGAAAAATAATAAAATTAATACAAACATAAATATGTACTACTTAAATCTTGTTTTTTTTAAATCCGGCCTGGGCCCGTGACTCATCTCAAAAATCTCAAATGCGCCCGTCACCGCCATAAGGATAAGAACCCCTGGTATAGCATTATGCAAGGCGGCTGTATAAAACGGCTGCACACACATAACGGAAGGGTGGTGGGAGAACCAACTTGTTCACCCAAATATATAATTCGTAAGATATACATATGTATATTCATCTGATTGAAAGATGTAAAGGGAGAGGTGTGTGAAACGCAACAATTTTTATTAAGCACGTAGAAAATAGAATAACAAATAATCAACTCTCAATTTAGGGCAAAAAATTGATTCGCACAGTCATTGGTTAAATATTTCACGTAAATTAATGCCATCGCATAGTGTTTTCCCAGAGACGGCATGAATGCTTCCCGTGTGCTTCTACCACCCCAATCTCCACCCTGAAGGGAATTTTAGATGGTTAAGGAAAGCTCAGAGAAACCGAACGTTGGATCACGTCTCAACCAATCAAATTAGTGGCAATCAGACCTTGGAAACAATACACACACAGGAATAACTTAGAGTACGTACGGAATGCTATATCCATGACTCACCAATATAGATAATGACCCTTTTCAATATAGGCCGTGTAGGCCAGACCAATTTTCCGATGAAACGATATGGCTTCGGAAATATTCGTTAGTAACTTATGTTATTAAAGTAATCATATTAAAAAAGACCAATTTTAATAAAATTATTTTTTGTGATGAGAACAAGGATAAAATATGATATTTCACAATGTAATTTATCTAAAAATTTTCATTCTGAAATGATAGCATAATAACTTCCTCATTGATAAATAAACATCGCAATACAATACTGATCCAATACGACCAGCAATTTATGCATATTATTTTTGCTCATTCCAAAAAAGATGTAAAGTGGCAAAGTAGCAAGAAGTTCTATTATGACAACGTCGGTTAAAATATACTCCTTAATTTTCGGTATGAATATGGTTACAAAAAGAGCACGTCTTTTTGCTAGTCAATTCACTATCGACTGAAAGTCTCTATAATATAGTACATCAATGAAACATTTTCCCGTTATTATTCATTATGAATCTGTTACTTTGATACAGAATCGTGCACTTCGAAAGATTTACAATACTGAGCGACAGGTCGTAAGTTACAAACCTTTTTAAGTAGACAATTTGAAGCTTTCAAATGATACTCAAAATTTGAGACAAGAGACGATTGAATTTTGTACTTTTCTATGAGTTTTGTCACTAACGAAACTTGTTTCATCTTTAGGCATCTTCAGGCATTTCAAGTGCACGAATGAGCTTGAGCGGATGCCGGATTCAATATGTTCAGAAAAATATATGATATTGTTGTTTTAGGTTATCAAAAATGTTTCCCGTGACTAATGATGAAAGAAAGAGATTCTCTGAATGAATGGAAGCAAATACAAGAAAACGGAAATGTTGACCTTTTAGCAGAGACACAAATATAATACGTACCTTTCTTAATTAATGACAGAGCAATCAACTTATGCTAAGAACGTTGAACTATACCGTTAAATGCTTCTCAGAAGCACAAATTAATCATTTCGTTATATTGACATTATTCATCGAATAAAATATACCAAACTTGATATTTCGGTTCCGAAATATAATATAAATGATTTCATATCTATTACCACGAATTCTTTTGATCATTTACAACACAAAGAAAAATGTATAGCAGTAGACTTATCAACATACTTTATACTAAAGAATTTTTATACAAGCAAAGTAAAAGTCGAGTGGTATAGTTTGTATCCGGAACTGGACAAAATAGATCGAAATAGTTTTGATAAATACAATCTTATATATAAAACCGAAACAGCGTATGTATGTATGTCGGTCTGTAATTCCCTTTTGCATTGTTGTTGCAAGTTCAAACAAACGAATTGATTTCGCTCGCGAAAGTTTCGACGGTAAATTTGTTTCGTTATCAATGTGTGTGTAGAGACTCCAATTACTCGAGTATAGGGTAGTACATTTTACAAAATACTCGAGTACTCGAGTAGTTTCATACGAACCAAAATATCTTATATATAAAACCGAAACGGCGTATGTATGTCTGTGGGTCTGTAATTCCCTTTTGCATTGTTGGTTGTTTCAACTTTGCTCGTCTGAATTTTCGCGCCGAGGTGAACATAACCCCAAACTGGTCCGAGCGAAGCCGGGTTCGAATACTAGTATTATTATACGATTAATAAGTTTTCTTAATGTGCGCTAGAGCATTTAAATAAGATTTGATTAAAACAAAGTAAAAATAGCCACGTATTTAGTTTCACATGAACGAAATCGAATTGTATCACTATCTTCATTGTTTGTAATAATGCGTGAACAAAAAAACGTCGAGTAATAGTTCTGACACATGCGTGTTGCAAAAAATCTACGCTATTTATAATAATACTGTGTAAATAATTATTACTTTGATATATTAACCTTATCATCGTCGAGTTTTAGTAAGTGAAAAAACCAATCGGTAAACTATAACTTAGTTTCCTAATTGGTACGATTTAGCTTTTCAATAATATTTCATTATCTTTGTTGGGATCGATGAATTTCGTACAGTGTATTTTCTTATCAGATAACGGGGGTACTGTTGACCTTACTGGCGACAAGCGAAGAATCGGCCCAAATCCGGAAATCGATCACGTCGTAGAATAAAGCAAAGGTTGCCGCGTAGCAATAAATACCGGCTGGCTACGACGAACTCGGGTCTACGCCGTAGCGTTTAAGCACTGGAAATGCTACAGTCGTTACTGGTAAACGATATGGAACCCCTTTTGTCGTAGCGGAGACGCCACGCTCGTTGCTACTGTAATTTATGGGCGGTTCGAGTCTATATGATAAATATTCTCGGTAATAACCACAAAAAAATAAATTATCAAGCCAATACCAATCACGCTGTACACATACGTAATAATTGTTATTGCAATCTTTTTTTATTTGATTTTTAGACTAGCGTAGCGGTTTTTATGTAAAATTTTACTGTGACCGTTTGGAAATATGAAAATATTTAGCTGTTGTTTTTACTATTACTATGAGGAATAAGCTAATAATTTTATTAACGCGTTGGTTTCAATTTATTTTAAAGCAATGCATATGGAAATTGCTCAATAATTAATATTTCTAAAGCAAGCCGTATCGTCATTTCCAAGTTTCCACCTGTCAGTTGGTTTTCGTATTTATTATTTCTAAAGTGCAAAGCACTGAATGATCTTTCATAGTATACAGTTCGAGAGGAAAATCGACAATATTATTGTTATTCAAATAGTGTTCCAGCATTATGATCATGACTGATTTAATAATGTGTATTTTTTTTAGTATACAAACGTCTATCGGAAAATAATTTTAGCACAGAGGTATCTAAAAATTGAAAAGTTTTCATGAATAAAGAAAACAAATTTCTTGATGTTTTAACTAAATAGTAACTTTTGTTTGTTTTTCATCCGTCGAAAGAAATAACATACACACATAAAATATCAGCCGATATTTTTTGTGCTTTTTTATCTGATGTTTAATTTATTTCACTAACCATAGTTTTTGTAGAGATACGTTTTTGTTAGGGATAGTACCGATTATCGTATAAAAGATTTAGCCTACTTCACTAAAAAACTCTCATAATTTGTAAGGGTGTTTTTTAGTCTATTTTCAGAATGATATATTGTTCCAAATCAATCAAATTTTCACTAGTTTCTTCTATTGAATTATTTTTCAAGCAATACACTACAAATTTATATTTCATCAATATCGACTACTTTCGTAGTATTGGTATTAATTTTCTTAGTCACATACAAATAAAAGTTTATATTGTATACGTATGCAATACGTTCGTAAAACGCACGCACTGTGAAATTGACCCGCCCATTTGCTTGTAACTTGCGGCAACAGGGCCGGGGCGAGCGTGAGGGCGTTTTTATTAGGTCGATTTTTCTTGTCTTTCTTCCGGCGAGTACACATTTCCGATCATGACTCACTCACGACGGCTTTGTTGTGAGAACTCAGCGACAATACATTTTACTCCCACTGCGCACTATTGTGGTCACAACTAGAGATTTTAAAACCGGACGAACATGTGATATCAATCCCGGTATTTCAAAATTTCAAAATGAATACACATTTACTGGTTTTTTAAATTTCTAATACCGATTAGAAATTTTAATATAAGTACAGGATCGACTAACAACGGTTCGATTTACGACAATTCTCACTAACGACCGAAACATTTTTATTATTTAAGAAATTTAAAAGTGAGTTTTAAAAGAAAAACTATTGGTGTACCATCTTTCTACCAATATAACAGGGAACTATTGTATTTAAAGTGTATTTTTTATTTATAAATATTTACAAATTTAGCAACAACAGATATAAATATATATCCTGAATATGTATGTACATTCATATTTTGTATGAAATTCGACACACGATCAAAGTTGAAGAACGTATCTTGGTCGTAAACTGAAGACTACCTGTATTACAAACAAACCTTAAAATAATCAAAAATAACAATAACAGTGATTACGAGTCGAATACAGAATAAAATAAGTTGTTTAGTGTGAATTCGGATTGAAAAGTGGAATTTTTGCAAGGACTAACGCGTGACTGAACATATGGCATAATAAACGCTGCTTTCCTTCAACATTATTTATGTCAAATCAAATACCAGTATTTCTGTATCGAAAAATCAGCCAACATAACAGGATAGCTGTTTCGATAAAACAAGTATTGCAATCCCTAGCCGGAATTATTGCTGGTAGCATACAGAATGAAAAATCTTTTTCATATATTAATCAGAATATATCGTTAATGAATATAATAATTGTTATTATAAGTTTAGTAAATTTAATTAAATTATTTAATTTACTTTTATTTTTAGTTAATTTTCGAAAGCACATATGGTTTTTATTTATTTTTTATGTCGTTTTAAGCTGCATTCGAATATAATTCATCAGGCGGTTCTGAGTATTAAAAAAATGTGGAATTACTATTCAAAACATGAAATCCTCTTCACGAATAATTAATAGATAAAACTTTAGAAATTATTTCAACTCGCCTATTAATCGAAGAATTTCAGGAGGATAAAACATTGGGTTAATTACAGATGCAGGACAATGCTAAAAAAATCGATGATACCTGGCCGTTTCAAAATTAATTGAAGAAAATGGCGCAAGAAGAGAGTTTAAAAAAACACCAGTTTCAATAATTAATGAGTCGTCCAATTTAGACCCACGCCGTATAATTCTAACGATAAATTCCCAGAAATGTGGTCGATCGTCTGAATCATTGATGCGCTCTTAACTCCCCTCATCCAGAAATGCAACGGCGTCGGTGCATAATTAAAGCCTCCAGCAAGAAGAGACGTCGGAGGCGTCCATCATGTCGGACGTTGGGCCGGAAAATGCACCGAATTTTCCTCCGCACAGCGAAAACTCCACAGTGCTTGTAGTAAGAAAAACGACTACCACTCTCCAATGTGTCAGACGCTTTTGTTATGTTGATACGCCTGTGCATTTTTAATATGAAACTTTTACAATGGCGTCTGTCATGCGATTTATTCGGGTAAGTTGGCATTTAGTTTCAGTACAGATTTTTTGTAAACAAATAGCTCTCAAAACTATAAGACTGGTAACATGAGCGTAGCAGAATGATTTCGAAGGCGTTTCGAATGAATTATAATTTTGTTCGTCGAACATACATACATAAATTCAGTTTAAATTAATTTGTTTACGAACAAAATAAAAGTCAAATTACATCGAAGTAAAAAATGGGCGTGTGTTACATACGCCCATTTTATACATGGTATATGAAACTAGTTGGGGTACCCAGCCTGGTATGGCATTAAGACTTTGTGTAATGGGCGGTTCGCTATTTTGCTTTTAAGGTTTTAATGAATAATGAATAATGAGAGATCGATTTCAATTATAAAAGATAGCATTAGATATAAGACTTTTGCTAATTCTTTTTTACACGTTGACATTGTGTTGACCGTAGCCGAGAAGCAACACCATAGGGTTCATAAATCTAGCAACACCACGAATTCAGTCCCCTGAATACCCGATAGAATGAATACATCAATCGATTAAGAAAATATTATTCTAAAATTTGTATATTCAAAGATTTGGACTGATTATGATGTTGAGTAGACAAAAACTATTATATATAATAACTAGTAGAGAAAAATTACATATTTTCAAAATAGTATTATTTTCTGACATGTGTTAAACGATTAAGAATAACAACAGTTAACAGAACGTTAAAGCAATACAAATGTCTTGATACAGACAAAAAACAATTAAAGATAAAAACACTTTCTCTTTCTAATATGGAACTAAGTAATGAAATGCGTAATAATATTAAAGGCATGTCTAGCAACTAAGCGCAGCAAGAATTTATCATATTTGATACAAAAATACACATTCCCACGTTGGACATGTGTGATTTAGGCGTAGACCTTCATAAATTCAATTCCGAAAGTAAACAACGCAAGAGGGGCGGCCGTATTTACGTGGATTTATGCGTTTCCAGCTAGGCTGTACATTATATTCGTTGACAACTTAATGCCATACTTGTTTGTTTTGAGCACGACTTTTTAATCAGCCTGTAGGAGGATAATTCCCGAATGTCCGGCGTGGATTCCAACGGGACTGTTATGATAAAGGCTTTCACGGCAAATACCCTGAAAGTAAACATATTTTGAAGAATAACTTTTAATAAAAAAACTTTAATGTGTACACAAATACACAAAAATATCTTTTTTACAAAAATTAGCTACACGTAATAAATATACCACTGTTGAATTATGGTAGCGAATTTACGCAATTTTTAAAAAAAAATAAGAGAGTCAATTGTCCAATACTGAGGATTAGGCGGTCTGACATCGTGAAGATACCGGAGATCAGAGACGGATCACGAACCTTGCTATTAGCCGTGACGGGTGCTGACATGATACGGGAGGAAACGAAGAGAGTAAAAGAACTTGCTAGGATATTGGGGATTTTCCCGCTGAACTATAGTAAAATATACATTTTGTTTGCGATATCAGAATCTACATAATTAAGAATTTTGATTGCAAGTGTTTGATGGAATTTAGATATCACATTTGAATTTTGTATATTTCCTAGAGTTTTGTCCCGGGTTTCGACATGGTTGAATTGACAAGTCACAAACCGGATCAAATTCATTCGTGCACTTGGAATGCCAGAAGATTTCAAAAGACAAAGCCCGGGTCATAAGTGACAAAACTCGTGGAAAGGACATGATTTAAATTTGACATGATTAGTTAAGAATTTAGACTTAAGGCGCTTGCTGGAATTTCAATATTAAATTTGGATCGTTTGAATTTAGTACGCCGAAAGTCAAAACCCGGGTCGTTAGCGACACAACTCATGGAAAATTAATAAAAACAAACGATTCAAATTCATGCTTAGTTATTGTACAAATAACGGCGTATTTTGTATCTCTTATCAGTTGGTAATGCTCGTGATGAGCGAAACTGGTCTTAATAAATTAAATGTGGAATAAATACCATAGATTGTTTTTTATTTTATTATTATCATTGGTGAATTATTCTGAATTTTGATCCGTTTGATACAATAATCTGACAGTTGCGATGGCTCTGTAATGTTTGATTGCTGTTGTTATTTAATTGTGTTTACCCTAATAAAAAAAACTACTTGACAATCGTTCTTACATTAACATCGTCGTTGTGTAAAGGTCTGAATTGGCTTTAATGTGTCGATTCGTAAGCGGATGTGTACGAACTACACAAAACAATGAATCGATTACAGCAACCTGACAAGCGATATCCGTGTAAAGTATAACTCGCTAATTACGGCTGTCGGACCGGAAGGATTGATTCGAATTAATATGTGCGGCATGTTCGCATGTCATTCCAGTTTAACATTCCCGTCGCGTCTGGAGCCCCGGCAAGGAAGCTAATCCTGTGATACTGCTGGCTAATACAATTAGCGGAGGATGTCTTAGGCCTAACGAGGCGCCCGGATGCCTTCGTGACATGTTCGGGTGGCTCCGGATGAGAAAACTCACGCGAGGAAAGCACCTGGCGGCAACAACGCACAACACGTGATATACATCCTTAATGATCTTTGGTGAAATAATTTAATTAATAATTAGCATTGTCTTTGATAGACGTAGAGTTAAGAATTTTGTGTGTTCTATAGCTAAGAATAAGTTTAACTTAAGCCTTAAAGAAATATGTTTTTTTTTATATAACATTAAATTTAAAAAGCTTTTTAAATAAAAAGTGTCCGAAATGTATTTGTATTTTTTATAAGGTAATTAAATATTTATGTGATCTTTTGCGGGTCAAGATATTTCATTGTATGACTATGTTTCAATAAACAAATTATAAATAGGCATTGAAAAATATTTAAAAGAAATATTTATCGTACAACATATCAATTACTTTGTTAAGTTAATTTTACTGTGAAATTGATTAATACGAAACATTGCATATGGACCATTAGCTAATTCCTATTATTTCATCTCTAATGTAAAATAATAATGGCTGAATCAATTCTTTCCTTAATATTATTCCAAGGCATGAGTAGTGAGTATTTTGAGAATTTCCGTAAATCTTCACCAAATAAAATTATATAAGAGCGTAACAACCTTACATATAATCATCATCTTCTTCGAATTTTTTTTTTGATAAAATTCCACCAGTAAAGTCACCAATACTTGAACTGCGCTTGCGCACAATGCGCATGTAATGTGAGTACTCACCGAACGCTGACAGGTGATACTGCCACCTAATTTATATTATAACTACATATTTTGAAATTTAAATTAGTTTTTTCAAGAAGCAGCTAAATATTAAATGTCATTTAATTTTTTACATAAATACTTTATTTGGCGGAGTAATTCTTAAAAGAATATATGTGACAAAAAAGGCTACATATATTGTTTTAATTAACCTATTTGTGACTTTTGATACGATTGCAGTTCGTATAGTCTCAAACACTAAAGCTTACTCCCAAAAAGGTTATAGGCGTTAAAGCAGATGATACTTACTAAGATTGTAAATATAATAATGACGATGTAAAAATAATATGTCCGTGGGAAAAACAAACGTTTCAAAATATGCTAGTCGTAAATCAATCCACGTAAGTGAAAAAGTGTGCTGTCTCAAACTTTTTTCTGCTGAAGGTGGTTAAAATTCTACCGGTTTTAAAGATGCATTTTTACGTCGCAAAAAAAATAATGGTTTTATATATTGTGTAAACCATATGAACAAAATTTCAGATATATTTTTTATGATGCATTACATTTTGTAGAGAAAATAAACTTTATCGTAAATATTGTGGCTTCAATACTTTCATCGATTATTAATCATCTATAAAATTTTCAACTTTATTTTGATTCGATAAATTAATAAAGAATGTAAGAAAAAAAATGTGGGTATATATATAGCACGATACATCAATTTATAAGGGTGTCTATATAGGCATATGATTCATTAATAGTAAGCGTCATTAATAATAATTAAAGTGTTACTTAAAACTTTAAATCAACCGTAAATTTGCGGAGGCGAAACTTATTTTTAATATAAAATAAATTTTAATATGTATGTTATTTCACGTATTGAGTAGAAAAAATTTACACGTAGTTTAATCAATAAATAAATTCTGTTCAAAGGCAATGGGTGTCAGACAGGTGGCTCACCACTGTTGAATTTATTTCCTACGAGATTTGTCTAACCAAACATAAAGCATTAGTGTGTAGTATGATATTGTAAGGATATATACTATATAATGTTATATTTAATTTAGAGCGATGGCTTATTTATGTGCGATATCTATGAACCACCCCAGCAGGAAGCAAAACGCATGCGTTTTCGAATACGGACTAATCAGGAAAATAATGTGTATCTGTTAGAACAATGCGTAGGAAACAAGCACGATCGTTCACCCACCTCTATTGATGATAGGGTCACAACAATAACCCAACTGCAGTTTCGGGTGATTTATGATGACGGGTAATAGTTCAATATAAACGTCAAAAATAACAATCTCAAGAGTCCTAACAAATGGTAAACGTAATAAATTTAGTATTATCTGGTATATACATATGATAGTGTTTACTTTCAAATTACTACTTTAGTAAATAAACAAATCGGAAATATTGGAACGGTGAATATTTCTATCATTTGATATTCGGGCGAAGTGAGCAGTAATATAATAATCGCATAGAAGCTACTGAACCGGAAAAAGAATAGCTGTTACAACAGTATACATAATGACAAAAAAAATATGGTAAGTAAAATTAATTACTCGTCTTTTCAAAATTCAAGCATTGTTAAATATTAATTTCGATGGATTCGGCGGTAACTTTGAGGAAGCTCATTTAAGTATAAAATTTAAATGAGCTTCAGATATACCATCGCAAAGTTTTCTTGAGTAATTAAGCAATAGTAATTCACATTTAGTAGCGCAATACAGTGGAACCCCGACCTTACGTTCTCGCATTATACGTTTTCCCGCGTGGTGCATTAGTCCCGGCATTTAGTTCATATATAAAACTTTCCCGCAATAATCGTTTGTTTTATGCGGTCCCTTGAAAAACGTAGAATCGAGGTTTCACTGTACATGGAATAATCGAAGTTATTTCAAATTTTATATTTGTTAAATATTATTCAATTACTCTGGTCGGATTTAATGCCAAGTACTTTTTCGCAGCAACACGGCAACTTATTGGTTATTTAAAAAAAATATTGAAAATTATTAAATAAAAACTCAAAAACTAACTGATTTTTATAAACTATTAAATAACGATGAATGAACTTTGTGTGACGTTTATTTTGTCGAAAGATTACCAAACAGTTATCTGATATCAATCTGTATATTATGTCAGCCATGTGTACAAAATTACAAACATATACGCATATAAATAATTAAACTGACCTAAAATATCAACTGTATTGAACCAGTTCAAGACTCGAAACGAGCTAAGTGTCCTTGGTATTATTCAATATTCAACTAAAAGTGGTTTACGTGTTTCATATTTGATATTATGTTTCGTGCAGGAAAATGCTATTTGAAAATAATAAGTTAGAATGTTTGAGAACCAATTCAGAGCTTCTAAAAAATGTAGAAAAAGAGGATCAATATTTTTGACGAAATATACAAAACTTCCTATCTTCAGTTTGAGATGCTGAAAAAAAATTTGGCATATTGTTTTCCTCTCGAGATTGTTCGAAGTTTTTGTATGTAGTAATTTCACGGTATCCAAAATTTTATATATAATGAAAATTTCACACTTTGCCACCATTTTGATTTTATATTTAGGTGCCCAGAGGCCTATGAAACATATAGTGTTTCAGGTGCAACGACTCAAGATTAGACAAAGCTTTTATGATTTGAGGTTTTCCACTTTCCGTCTGATGGCGAAGTGTTCTTTAGTGGCTGGTGGCTTTCTTATGATTTCGGTTACCGAAATATCCATTGGATTTTTTTCCAGATTTTTGCTTATTAATACATAATTTATATTCTACACTAACCCAAACGAACGTATTTTCAAAATTATTTTATCTCTGTTTTGAGATTAGTGTAACAGCCAGGCCTAATTAAAATTAACACAAATGAAACAGTCCAGATCATTAATCTTGAGGTAAGAGCAGACTACTTAAGTTAATTGTAAGTAGTATCATAAAAGTTATCTTATATTATTGCAAAGTTTTTCTAGAATGTTTCAATTACGACGATTGAAATATGAATTTAATGGTTTTTTTGGGACGATGTCGTTAATGAAATTTTGAGAAGCAGTGATCTAGATTAGTTCGTCAGTGGCGCCATTACGGCTAATGTGTATTTAAACGCCATCAGGTACAATGCAGTAAATAGGCGCCGGCTAATACCTGGCTGTAGCCACATTTATGAATAGTGAATTCTAACTACGATTTTTGTCGATTGAAAAGGAAATAAAAATCAATACCTTTATATTATGTATATCGTACATAATAATCAACAAAGCTTAACAAATTAATTCTAATTTTGAATATCCATACAAAATACAAGCCATAGACTCTCGCATAAAACTTCTGTTTTTGGTAGTAGAGCTCTAACGTATATTTGAAGTCTAGTATACTACGTTAACTGGATTCAAGTGAAAAACAGTATCGTAAAGATTTTTGAAGAATTAACATTTCGTAAAGACTATTTGAGGGGTATAAATGCATAACCGCCTCTCTCCACAAAGTCAAATTGTTCAGCAATCGAAAAAAACGATTTTAAACTTCAAGTATAATATTAGAATAATTTACAAAGGGAACACAAAACGTTTGTATGGTGAGAGGGCGATATGTCAGTGTTCCCTGGCTCGTGATTTGTGCATTTAGATTGTGGCGGTTTTGAACTTCACATATGGTGGAGAGAGGCGGTTATGCATTTGATCGTCATTTTCGATGTCGATTTTAAATGGCTTAGAGATAATTTTTCGTTGGTTTGATAATTGCAGGGAACCGTAAGAACCGGATCATTATTCAATCATTATCTCAAAAATGATAATATATAGATAGAGGCGGTTCTGCTTTTATACCCCTCATTTCTTTTAACTTTTATATCAAAATGATAGCACAAGTACACATCTGCGATTACGGAAAGTTGATTGAATTTTATAAAAGTTTATCTAGCAAGACATGCATAGATGTGTAAAACCTATAATATTGACGCCCCATCGTTCGCATGCAAGCGTGTACATATAATACAAAAAGACACGAATAAAATGTGACAATGACGAAGAATACTGAAGAATCTGAACACTGAACCAATACTGCAAGAAGAGAAAATAAGAATACATGTTACAAAACTAAATAGTGAAATGACGAGAATAGGCTAGGTGTAAATAATTAGTACACCATACGGATGTCAGTTGATAAATTAAAATTATTGCAGAGTAACGAATTATTTCACATTAGCTATAGGAAAGCTGGGCCGGTCCGTGGCGCAGTGGCCACGGCTTTGACTTGCGTGCCGGACCGCTTTTTTTTCAGTCGATAAATCTGTTCAAAGGCATGGGTGTTTGTTGTTGTTGAAAATCCCAATTCCTTCCCACCTTTTCGGTCCAAAAAAGCGACGCATAGTGACAGCGATTAGCTAATCACTTGTCCTGTCCTTGTCTTCGTATCCCTTCCATGCCTACTCTCTTCGAAAAAGAGAGTTTGACCAACTGTGTAACAAGCAGTTCTCGTAGAAAAACATATATTGAGATAAACTCCGTGAGGAGTCCATATGCTCCAAGTTGGGAGCGGACATGGTTAAAAAAAATAAAATAGAAAAACGCCATGAAAAAGAAGTATTCATTAAAAAAAGATTATAACGTACATTTTATCGAAAATTATTATTCAGTGAATTTATTATTTTAATCGAAGCTGTAGCCATAACTGTGTGGTCGTATAAGTACATCATAAGTACACAATACAGCATATCTCATGAACTCGCTTCGCCATGGATCATAAAAACGATTTTTATACTTGAACTTTTATTAAAACATATCTGAAAGCTATCGACGCTTCGTTTTTTGGAATTTTAATTAAAAGTGATTAGTATAATATATATTGATTTACTTTCTTTACTGGTTGTTCAGCTCATATGGTTTTTATTCAGAGTTCTATTAATCAAATTATAGGTAATTCGATATTGAATTTGTTACAATTTAAAAAAAATATTATTTTAATTATTTAACAAGGCTAAGGGTTAAAGAAGAATCAGTCGCTCAGGTTTGGTGGAGTGAAATTTCATTTGAACATATCACAGAAATAGAGTTCTAATACATAAAAAATCATCAACAATATGAAGATTGATTGGGTATCAGACTTCATTATATTTGCATACTAGAATATTGATAAATATGACACAAATGGCTTTCAATTTAAAACAGCCTGACAGAGCTATTATTTAATCCACGTATTCTGGACAAGGGTGATTGAATATTTTTTTTTGTTTTATAAGTAAGTAATTTAATTGATTGAGTAGGCATTTACTTGGTAGAACTCCATTATAATACGGAAAGAAAAATAACAATGTATTTTAGTTCTACATAAATTATTTTATATACTTGTTGATAGCTATTTCGGCTTACGCCTTCGTCAGAACTATGTTTAAAACGTGTATTAGAGATAGCTTATATACCTTTGCTAGACAGGGTGCCCCCTACATCATCTCTTTCTGTTGAAACCATACCTGTCTAGCAAAAGTATATAAGCTATCTCTAATACACGTTTTAAACATAGTTCTGACGAAGGCGTAAGTCGAAATAGCTATCAACAAATATATAAAATAATTTATGTAGAACTAGAATACATTGTTATTTTTCTTTCCGTATTATAAGTAAGTTTACATCAGAGTTATCATGTTGGTAAGAATATTAATCTATTTTTATCGCGTGTAAAATTATTAAACAGATAAAATAATTTGAAATTGTATATAAATTTTACTCCATAAATGATCATAGTTTTGTTTTATTAAATTAACGTTGAGGCAATTTTGTCACCAAAATAATTATGTTCCGTACTAAACAATTTTGATCAAAAGAGGAATAACATTATTTAGTAATTTTACATTTTCAGTAACACGAGAAACATTTATTTGTTTTAAAATACAAATAGCAGAATACTTGAACATCAAATAAAATTAACATTAATGTTAATCTATTAAAATAATCACGACTGTATTATTTGAACTGGAAAATATTGCCACTGAAAACATAGACAATATTATAGAAACACAAATAGACAATCCAACCAGTCGCAGAATAATAGTAATTAATTATAAATGTAGTTTGAAAGTTGATTATGTTGTATGAAAATAGATTCAAGATAGAGTGAAGTTGGTTCGGCAGACAAAGGAAGTTTGTAGATTTATAAGTGCATAATAAATGATTCTACGCCTTTTATAGTTTAAATTCAGCTGTCGTCAAACTTTGGGCAAGTTTTTGACATACATAGACCGGGAAATGTTTTAGGCCGTATAATATAAGCAATACACATTTGATAATAGTAATATTCAAACACACCCTACGAAGCCAAATCTTTTTTTGAAAAAATGATGTTAGTTTGTTAGTTTATAATAAAACTTGACCATAATTATATTACAAAGCATACAAAATCGTGTGGTAAATAAAGCTTATTTTTGTAGATAAAATAACTTTACATAATTTAAAGTATGTTGCATAATAAAGGAATATTTAAATTATATATACTTTATTTTTTTGTGTATGTTATATCTTGATAGGTTAAGTCAACGAAAGAATCCAAACGATTTAAGGTCTGTAAAGAACGTCACTAGTCAACCTATGTGGAAATATTGGAATCGTTTGTCTCTTTCCTACTTTTACACTGATTTTTCAAAAGGATGCTAAGCGAGAACATGTTTTATCATGACAGAATGAAAAAACAAATGACTCAAAAACCAATCAGAATTAAGCCACGGATCAGTTGTTTTTTTAAAGCGGTGAAACGAACTCAAATAAACGAATTTTAGAGGGCTATAAAGTTTCTAGAACGTATGTGTTATAATACGGAAAGAAAAATAACAATGTATTTTAATTCTACATAAATTATTTTATATATTTGTTAATAGCTATTTCGGCTTACGCCTTCGTCAGAACTACATGTGTTATACATTCTCATAATTTGTATAGCTGACGTGAATATCAACCCTTGATATGAAACCTGATAACTTGACTCGATAAGAGCACGACAAACTAGCAAGACTTGATGGATCATTCAAAACAGAACTTCACGCTCGTCAGAATCAGTTAAAGTCTGACAGGCCAAGTAATATGTCACTTTATGATTTCAAAGCGAAGCAATTATTGGCCACCTCTGTACCACGGAGTGAGGGTGGAGTGGGCCAAGGGGGTAGAAATCGAAACATCCCTTCCAGGCTGAACGTAGAACCGGGCTGCACGTGACTCGCTCCGTCACGAAGGGGCTATTAAAAACCAGTTAAATTTACAAAATAAGACTTCTGCGGCAGCGTATCACCTGCAACATGGGTCGCTCGGTTCTCAGAATATAAAAGCATAATTTAATTTTAAAACAATCAGTAGAAAATTGCGTACCCATGAAAACTATAAAAATTCATGGGAATTATCCGACAATCATCATTACAGATTATGAAATATACTTAATGGTAGAAAGCCACGACAAAATATTTAGTTGTCAATCAATGTTTTATAAAAATAATCTCGAAACTAATTCAACGTGATTCAAATTATCTATAATAAAGCAAAAGTAGTACGATGTGGGTCTTGAATCAATTTAAGGTATTTAATACGAATAAAGTACATTTGGAAAGCATTATAATTAAATGTCAATGTAACAGCGAAAATTTAAGCAATCACCGTGTAAATTGTTAACAGTAGCAGTGAATAAAATTGTGATTTAAATATATGCGTCAAACCACACAGAGTGAGAATTATTTTAGTTGCCGAATAGATAATATTTCTCTGAACTCAATAACTTGCGATCGAAATTGATTTACTCAAAACTTGTATTTTGGCAGATCTGCACCGATGTATTCGTGAGAGGTTATCTTCAAATGTTAAGTGCTTAAAATCTGTGGTTTCAGTGTAATAAAGCTCATAGCTAATACGAATTATTTAAAGAATGGTTTTTTACATTGGACAGGACATAATTTGTGTGGAAAATAACCGCCATTAGTAAATATAAAATACATGCACACCACATACTTCATAATCAATCGCGGTTGTCAGTATTAACTTCAGACTACACCATATTTCACCATTTATTTATTTATATTTAAGAAAATACAAATCATAACTTTACAGCTGACGCCAATGCTCCATGCATTTGACGAATTTAAATACATTTATTTATATATAATATATACCATACATACCTGTAAATACGTAATAAAAATCACAAATTAATTAAAAACAAGACGAAAACATTGTAGTCATAAGAACAGAAGAAAAATTAATAAAATCACATTAGAAATTTTCAAAGCAGTCAACCGAGTGAGTTCCGATAGTCGACCATCATACATATTCATTCGTAACTTTATTTTTTTTCATGGAAATGGTACGTAAAAACTAGTTGGTTAATAAAAAAAATCATTTACTTCGAAGATGAACTGGGAATTGTTATATTGTAAATCAATAATATGAGACGGAAAGAAAAATAATAATGTATTCTAGTTCTACATAAATTATTTTATATATTTGTTGATAGCTATTTCGACTTACGCCTTCGTCAGAACTATGTTTAAAACGTGTATTAGAGATAGCTTATATACTTTTGCTAGACAGGTATGGTTTCAACAGAAAGAGATGATGTAGGGGGCACCCTGTCTAGCAAAGGTATATAAGCTATCTCTAATACACGTTTTAAACATAGTTCTGACGAAGGCGTAAGCCGAAATAGCTATCAACAAGTATATAAAATAATTTATGTAGAACTAAAATACATTGTTATTTTTCTTTCCGTATTATAATGGAGTTCTACCAAGTAAATGCCTACTCAATCAATACTATAATATGAGCTTTTTTTGCAGATTTTTGTCCTTTCAGACCAAATTTAAACCTTATTGACATATTAAAATGTTGCGGAATTATTCTGAAAAATTTTATAATGGCATGGCGAAGCAGTATTGTAATTTATAGTAATAGCAGTTAATCAGGTTTATTTGTTCTGCAATAAAAAAGCGACCATTCTTATCGAATGCTTGTAAAACGAATAGCATATAATATGTAGCTACGAACTCACGTGTACGTGGTATATTTCGGATCACGTAACATGTAACTACGTTCACGCGAACTACGTTTCCGTAGAGTGTACCACAAGAGTTCTACGATACTTCAGGTGATGCAAACTTTCGGCGAATTGGCCATTCCAATTAATTTACGTAAAAAACACAACAACGAATGATACATATATTGGTTTGGCATAAGGATATTTGAGTACATGATATGATGAGTACACAGTTAGTCTACCGAGCAAGTCCCGGAGTAATCTACTTATTGAAGAGTGACGATTATTTTTTAAATCTTATATATAAAACCGAAACGGCGTATGTATGTATGTGGGTCTGTAATTCCCTTTTGCATTGTTGGTCATTAAGTTGCCATAAAAACGAATATGAAAGAAAATATGTATGTTTGAATTTTTATCGGCGAAGACATTTAGTCAAAATGTAATAAATTAGTCTTCTACTGAACTTTTCCCGGCTTTTATTAATATAATAATGTTTATTATTTACGTGAAGGTATTATTTGACATTTCTTTGGCAGCAAATTAGATTTTTTCCTTGAATTTGGACAATTTAATGGGCGAGAATGGGGCTGTAATCAAATTAAATAAAGTTTGTGATTTTATTTTAACTCTATTTTGGATGTTCGATTTTGTGATATAATTATGTCGAATGATATAACATTAAATAATTATTGGTCGCTTAGTCCGAGCGACGCCGGGTAGCAATACTAGTAGAATATAAAACTTTCTTAGCAAGAAACAATTAGTTTCAAATATTTAAAAATAAATTTAAGTGTGATACCATAACTATAAAATGTGATAGTACGAAATTATTTGTAACTGGATGGAACTATGTTATTTTGTATTTAAAATTAATGTAACTTTGTAGTATCTTCTCCAAAATGTTGTACTTTGATCCTATTACTTTCACTTAATAAAAGAGAACTTTCAACAGAATCACATTCCGTTCCCAGTCACATTATTTGTGGAATAAGTAAAAAAAATGTGTTTTACTTGTATTGTATAAATACTATAATATAATAATTGACAATAATCAACGATATGGTTTTGAAATACGACAGAATGTTCAAAATTAAACGATACATTTATTTTACTCAATATTTATAAAATACGTTACAGAGTCAGTATTTCATTCCACGAGATCAAACATTAAGTTATAAATCGAGATCTTTTGCTGTTACCGATCTGAAAGAAAGCATTGGGTAAAATATGGGTTTTAAAAAATATTATAGAATGCTAACGAACCATTTTTACAACATAATTTGATTGCAATGATCTTTGTAACGACATAGAAAAATTCAAAATCGGTCTAGAATAGAAGCCTTTCAATAATCTATACAACATAAAGAAAGAAGAAATATTGTATACTTAGTAACGTTGTCCATGTTCGGTTGAGGTAATTATATTTCGCAAAAGATTTCTAATCCAAACACGGATGGTGCAAAACATAAATTTGCTGATGGAAGTATTTTTCGTAAGGCGTATAAGATATATTCACGAAACCCATGTTAACGACTCGGCGCGATGAAAGATGTTAGCATAGATTCAAAGATAAATAAAATGTTGTATTGCACCAGAGCACCGGTGCCGTCGATATTAAAATATCGAAGAATGAATAATATCGGAAGCCTTCAGGCTGCGTGGACATGTAATTGATCGGAAAATAAATTGTATCAGATGCATTCCGCAACATTGCAGGCCAATGATTGTGAACAGCTTGCGATAAAACCGAGCTTTGTGCCCCAGACAAAGGGGAAAATTGAAAATTATGGACGATCGACTTGCATGCATGGTACATAGTAAACAATGTCTACGAGCAATTGCTTTGCTCAAAAGAACATTACTTCAGATGCTATGAGTATTCGTTGCATTTAAAATTGAATAACGATACAAAATAGCAAAATAAGATCTTATCTGTTCGCGGTTTAAGTGCCGTAAAAAATAAATGTTTTTAATAGATCGTAGTGATCCATTCCACTTGTAATTAAAGACGTGAACATATACGGGAAATATTTGCCTATGACACAGTTTCTATGGACACGCAAAATATATATATTAAACTTCAATATAAAAACAGCCATAAAGTTTTTTATTAAATACTAGCCGGTACCCAGCAAGCGTTGCAATGTCACTCAATGAAAAAAAGTGTTTGTGTTTATTGAAGTGTTTTTGAATACTTAATATTTTTTCTATTTCTGTTAGGCGTAAGTTAATACATCAGAAGTGTTTACGACTCGTGAGCAGGCCACGGTAAAGAATTGCATACGGGACAAAAAAAACATTTTTATATGCATAGATAGATAGATTATTAGGAAACCTTCGTTGGCGTCCACACAAAAAATCACCAAAGCTTTATCGCAATCGGATGAACGATTTAGGAAACTTCCCAGGCATCTACACAACAAATCACTAAAGTGTCATTGCAATCGGTTGAACCGTATGGCAGTGCATAGAGTACGAACAAACAAATATATATTGATTTTTATATATAATATAAGATTGGAATGATCATAAAAAATTGGTGGAATTGAATAATTATATTAAAAAATAATAAGACATTTTTTAAATATTTACTCCATAGTAGGTTTATTAAAATCAGGACCGGTTTCGCTCATAGTGAGCATTTTCCACTGATCAAACATTCATATCATCTTAAAATGCTGGCGATGAGCGAAACCGGTAATGATCCTAATTTACCTAATGTGGAGTAAGTTCTAAAATTTTTTATTATTTTTTTAATTTAAAGAGTTAACACTGTTGTCGATAGTTGTTCCTGAGTTATAACCATGATCTTATATAAAAAATGAAATAAGGAGACATTAGAGTATTTTCCTGCAGTGAAATAATAGGAAATAACACGTTCGCTCCTGTTACATGATTCCGAGGGATAATTATTAATGGCGAATATGATACAACTCGTAATGATGGATTGATGTATCAATTACTCGGCTTAGATGTGTGTGTTATAGAATTGTATTCGAAGCAATTAAATCAATACGATAAATGTGATGCGCTATGTCTAAACATGATAATGCAGGGGTCACCAGACTTTTAAGTAACGGGCCGGATGACAAATAAATTCGGGGTGTAGTCCAATGAGAATATTAATTTCTATGTTCAAATATTTATTATATGTAATGGGATCATTCGTTTTCGTATCTTAGGGTAGCAATTGTTGAATTGAAATAAATCGTTGTTATTTCACGACCAAATCATACAATTTAATAGGAAAAAAATCTTATATATATTTTACGAGAATTTTATGAGGGCCTGATGAAAATTATAGGCGAGCCGTAGTTTGGTGACCGTTGTGTTATAATGTATATAGTATATACAATGGTAGTTTTCATTTAATTCATTGTCATTGAATTCTGTGAGCCATTGCACTATAGTGACAAAAGGTTAATATTTATCACACTGAGTTAAATATATCAAAATCTTATTCAAAATTATCCTATGAAGTGTATATGGAATTAATTTAAGTTCTTGTTTAAACTTTATCATTTGTAAAGTTTTAACTATTCATTATCAAGATACACGCTACAGCCAGAGATGCACAACCTGATGTCCACGTGCCACATACGGCTCAGTATGACATTTCTTGCGGCCCAATAAGACAAATACTTCGTCTCTCCTTTTTCTTTAGAACATTTCACGAGGGAAGGACGGACCAGTTTTGTTTTATTGAATATATCAAAATTACATGTTCGATATGTGAAAGGTTTGGAGTGATAAATGTCAATAAATTAACTGTGGATTAAGTACAAAAAACGTTACATTTGTTTTTTTTTTATAAAACCTTTCCACTAAGTATTCACGGTGAACAACTTAAAAGTGATATATGTATTCACTATTATACCAGCGGCCCTTGAACAATCTGAAAATTGATAAGCTGGCTTTTCTGCCAAACAAGTTGTGCATCACTGTGCTACACCAATCAATATTATATCAGATGTTTCAGTTCAAAAGTAGCCTCAAGTGATTATGATCACACACTTAGTCCGTAGCATACATAATCTCTTTGATGAAATTTTCATGATATTTACTGTTTAATGTTCATGTTTAAATAGTTGATTTAAGCTTACTTGTTCCTGCATAGTAAACGGTGTATTCGAGATCGTTTCCAAGCATATCCACTTTGAGTCTATCGACTACGAGTTTCATGAAAAACAAGTCTCTCTTGTAGTAGACTGGCTTCTCGCTTTCGTGACTGACAGCTGCATCCATCAGTGGATGGGATCTGAAACAAAAAGAGAGACATTTGACATATAGTTGAAATTTTGCACCATTATATCTGAAAGGGTCACAATCAATGCAGCTTTTTCTAATGTAAAAGTTTAGCCTGTCCAATATAATAAAACCATCAATAAGACTGTGTTACTATTAAATATCCGTATCCAAAAATACTATACATAAATTATATTAACGTATTGTCGTCAAATATAAATAAGTATTATGTGGACATTATCTTTAAAAGCAAAACTAAGCGGCACCAAAAAAAACACGTAGTCTGCTTTAAATATTTTCGTTTCATGCATAATTTATTCGGCCTTTTATGAGGGACATAAAAATTTTGAGGACCCAAAAAATCGCCGAGGCTGTTTTTGTATTTCGCGATACCTCAGCAAAGAGGGCACAGGTGCAATTAATATGCAGTAGGAGGGAAAGGCATTATGCATTAGGCCACCGGCACGGCCGTGAGTACGCTCTACGTTTTACGCTACGATTTGGCGTAGAGGGCCATTATATGTGAGGCGCTTTTCTTCAGGATAAAATAGGTCATTAAAACGGTTAAATAAAGCTATTATTAATAAGAACAAAGTTTTTCTGCTGACGCGAGAACAAGTCTTCACCAATGTATTGGTTTTTTAAACATTTGTATTTTTCGATTATATAATATATATTTTTCTGAACGGAAAAAATACGCGTATCATAACAAAACTATATGTCACTTTTAATGTGTTGACTGTCATTAATTTGTGGAAAATCCATCATTTAAAATAAATAAAACACATTTATTAGTACTACTTCTACACATATTCTGATAAATATCAAAAACGGTCATTTGATAATGCTCGCGATGAGCAAAACCAGTCCTGAACTTCATGAGGAAGCAGCACTGAAATATATTAACATATTGCCACACCATTTCGTTTTATTTTAAAGTTTCAAAGTAAAATTCTTTGCAGTCTTTTATCATTGAAAATATTCTAGTGAAAAGCACGATTAAAACTTGCAAACAAAAATGGTTAAAAGTAAAGCCTCCTTTGCAACTTACTTTGAATTAAATGTTATAAGCTCAATTTGTTTAAATAAAATCATAAAGTGCGGTAATTCAAAAAGAATTTCGGAAAGCACTTCGAATAATGATAGCGTATTCTTTGTATAACTATAGTGATTTAAGGGCTGGTAAGCCGCTGTACGGAGGTGTAATATGTCTTACCGACCGCACTAAGTCATCAAGGGGTAAGTAACAAGTCTCTTGGACGTATCCCCTAAACCTGTCCGACTTGCAGACTCGAGCGACATATCTTGTTTACGGTACGTTCCACATCTTAAATAAAGAAATTTATGTCGCCAAACTGAAGCAAGCAATACATTCACAAAATAGTGAATCTAAAAAGATCGTAAAAATTGACCGGATCAAATAACGTTGAAGTTAAGTGAATGGTTCATATTGTTCCATGAGATAAATACAACACATTTACTCAATGTTTTTTTTTATTAAATTTATATTAAATGATATTTTAGTTATGTCAGTTGAGTAATGAAGAAAGTTTGGCTAAATTATGGTGAATTTTAAGCTCTCTGTTATGAATACAAATGTATTTATGTTTGTATGATTTTGCATTGGTACAGCGGATTGATACAACTAGTTAAAATTGATTTAATTATACAATATAAGTATAACTAAACTATAAGTATAAACGAAGTATATGAATTTTTAAAACCCGTATTCGATATTAAATGTCCATATTATCATATCCATCGAGTCCTGAATCGCTTTTTTGTAAGTGATATTTTTAGTTGGTTATCTTATATATAAAACCGAAACGGCGTATGTATTGTATGTGGGTCTGTAATTCCCTTTTGCATTGTTGTTGCAAGTTCAAACAATCGAATTGATTTCGCTCGCGAAAGTTTCGACGGTAAATTTGTTTCGTTATCAATGTGTGTGTAGAGACTCCAATTACTCGAGTATCGAGTAGTACATTTAAAAAATACTCGAGTACTAGAGTAGTTTCATATGAACCAAAATATCTTATATATAAAACCGAAACGGCGTATGTATGTCTGTGGGTCTGTAATTCCCTTTTGCATTGTTGGTCATTAAGTTGCCATAAAAACGAATATGAAAGAAAATTTGTTTGAATTTTTATCGGCGAAGACATTTAGTCAAAATGTAATAAATTAGTCTTCTACTGAACTTTTCCCGGCTTTTATTAATATAATAATGTTTTTATTTACGTGAAGGTATTATTTGACATTTCTTTGACAGCAAATTAGATTTTTCCCTTGAATTTGGACATTTTAATGGGCGAGAATGGGGCTGTCAATATATGAAAGGGGCTGTGAAATGCCAGTCTGAAATGTAACCATAACCCCACACTGGTCCGAGCGAAGCCGGGTTCGAATACTATATTATATAAATGACATTGCAATAATTTTTTAAAGCAAATTATCTTAAGTTTATTTCATCAGAATTTATCTACAAAAACTGCTTGGTACTCAGTTTCTCAACTTGTATTAATCGAAGAGATTTGCGATAGAAAAGATGGGACTAAAACAGCTTGACCACGCTTGCTTGATGTTGGAGGTCATTTCAGACATCCATGTCTTCAATAGAAATCAATACATGGATTAAAAAATTAACTATTCGGACTGAGATTTGGGCCCAACATACTACTTAGATATAAATTCGCTAAAACCTGTCAATCTACACTTTGATACCATAATTTTTGTTATGAACATACTATTATTTACACGAAGTACACGTACACAAACAAGTGGATGGCTACTTGATATTCTGACAGGAGACTGACTGTCTAGTATATGTTTTACATACACCCTTTGTAAAGAACAAGCAAATTTACGTTCCTGGCGAGTGACGTTTAGTGTCATGGGAACAACAGCGACGCGGAAGGAAGCGAAACGGCCGACTCGTAAACCGTCTTCCGGTTAGCGGAACCCACGACGCGATTAGCTAACGAAGTGCCGGCACTTTTACGAGACCATAAATAATATCGACGTATCGATTTCGAAAGCTTTTTAATTTATTAATCCACCTTTGAGACTCTTCGGCGGTTTCGTGACAAATAAAGCTTTGTCGAATCGATAACTTTATTGCAAACAACTTACGTAAGTAACGGTTTTGTTCTTAAATATACTTTTACTGCTAATAAAATAACCATTTTCTTTTCACTATGTATTACGTAGGTATTTAATTCAGCAACCTTGACAAATGAATATATCAGTAGATTTTTTTCACGTCGCAAACTTGTTATGCAAGCTTAATGAAATTCAGTCGTTAAAAACTTAACACTCCTTATAAATAATTCATCGCCAATAAGCCTCTAAAAAAATCCTTCTTATGCTTAGCGATAGCGATTAGCTAACCACAGTCTTGTCCTAGTCATCGTTTAGTTACAATCTTTACTCCTTTCGAAAAGGAGAGGTTGGGCAACTGAGTATAAAGAGGTTTTCGTAGAAAAAAACAAATGTTGAGTCAAACTCCGTGAAGAGTCCATATGCTCCACTAAGGAGAGGACATGGTAAAAAATTATATATGAAAAGAAACGATATTTTATACATAATAAATATAATATAATTAAAAAAATCTGGTACGTTTATTTCATAGACTATAATTGTAAAAAAAAAAGTAAAGATAAAACTTGCATATTGATTTAAACTATTAAGATGTACAGCATATTTTATTGACAACAATACAAAAATAAAACTGATATACGGAGTGATATTCAATAAACTGTTCATGCATTTCGGCTGTGATAGAAAATATGCAATTCAAATATGCATTAGAATAATCACTCGATAGTCATCAATCGAGAATGCAATTTTCAGCAGGAAAATTCATTTCGGGGAGGCTTTACAGTTAGATCCACCGTCAACTCAAAATGTGTACTCCCACACTAATTGAAATTTGAAATGTTCATTATAGAGGCTTTAACAATGCGAGGTGATGTATTTATATACACATATGATGGAACATGACATACCTTAAGTTCTACGACATCTAAATATAAAATCAAAAATTTTATAAACCATTATATTTTTAGATAGATGCGACGGTAACTTTGTGGAAATTAATTTAAATATAAAATAAGAATAACCTTTTTTGTTTGTACTGTGGTATCAATGTAAAAATCTCTGAAATGTCTGAAATGCTTTTTAAAAAAGCGAAACACATGTCACTGTTTGCTTCCATGATAATACGTGAAAAAAGGTATTTTAATTGTATAGTTCGAACCCTTTATTTCAAAATTCGAAATTATTTATACCAAGCTAACATCTTGACGGATCAAGGTTAAATTGAAAAATATGGATCAGCATTATTTTAAGTGACTTGAATCGATTTTTTTTCGTATCTTATTTTACTGCACTAAATACAACATAACGGTTTGCCAGTGAATCAAGTGAAAATAAAATGTACACAGGAGAACAAGGCTAAGAGATTGTTTCGTAAGGCAATGTGCTGTTAGTGTAAGAGGAGTAGAAAATGTCACAGGCAAACATAATTCAGGATTGCGATTCTTAGCCTAGAAACTTGAGAACACGCCATTAATTTTAATGTACTGGATATTAATAATTTTATTGCGTATAATACTTACTGTTTTATCATTATTCAATGTTAATTTTCACAATGACTGCAGCAAAACTTCTAAAAAAAATTCTAACCTTTCTTTAAAAAAAATCAAGGTAAATATTTACAATCAACATAGAGGGTTTATTTTCATAACAAATTGCAGCATATAAAAAGGGCAGCGCGCATTAATTTTCCAAACGTTTATCTGAATAAATAGCGACAACTTTAAGCACACAATCGTTTACATAATTCATATTTTATGCAACACAGCGAGATAAAATGATGTATAAAATGAAGGAGTTCATTTTGTTGCCAACAGATGGCACTGGCGATGTGGAACGTCGGAACATAGTTGCAACGGAAAAATAAACTAAGCCAATTTGCAATTTATTGTCCAAATAGTGATTAATTTTGTTGGCGAAGCTTAACGAACTGGCGCCTGGCAATAATGCGACAAATACACTATAATGGAGCAACACAAGAAAGGAGATCAGCCAAAAAATGAAACGAAATATTATTTTGAATAAACAACCGCCAGAGTAACAAAGTTTCAACGTATATTTATTTACCTACGATTACAAACGTGAAACAAATTTGAATTGAAATTCCAAGAAGCACCTTTAGTCGAATTCCTCAATATATTTATTTACCCGCTGAAACAACGCCGAGTTTTCAAAGTATACTACTGTATTTTTGTTTTGTTCATACGGTAGTTCTAGGAATTCTAAATGTTTGATGAAAACAAATATTCGAATTTCGAATATCAGAAACTTTTCGAGTATTCGAACATTAAAAATTAATTGAAATACTACAATGAATATTATCTATCATATAAGGTAAGACTTATTAATTTTAAGCACATAAGGACTTAAAACTAATCCGTATCTTGGTTGAGTGTGATGGTGCTCATATGAACAAAATATAATTAAAATAAATAAATTATCAGTAATTTGATCAGAAAGCGATCTTGATTAATATATTAAACAATAATACTTTTCCACCAATAATTCACAGCTAAAAACCACGATAAAAATATTTAAAAAAAATCACGATCAACTTTAATGATCCACCATATGGCATTTATAATTAGCCGTATTTAAGTATATGGGAAAAATAGTAAATATTCGAACATTATTATCTAAAAGACAGGACGCATATTGAATCGTTTAAGTCCTGCATCGATTAATGATTGTATGAAGGAAGACATTTTGTTTTTAAATAAATTTCGTAATATGGCCTGGGAGGCAGTGATTGAATATATAAAATAATGATTAAATATGCATAAGCCCGTTGTTCACGTCCGCTTTCCATAGCGCTATGTGTTACTCTTCAGTTACTTGACTCGTTACATATCCGCACGGATATGTATCGAGAAATGCACGGATATGTATCCGGTCTTTTGATCATGCATTGTGGTGAAAAAATTGTGTTTAATATTAAAAAAAAAAAAAACTTTGTCGCTCTACTTTTTTAGAGTAGTTTATAACCGTGGAAGCCTGCTATTTTTTAATTTGATATGAAATAATAACATGAAATGCTTGGGGAGCATTAAGTGGTAGTACCTAGTTGCAACAGTATATAAACACGAATCCCTATTTTCGCAATACCAATAACTGTCATCAATCGAAAATATTTTTTTTAATTTTTGCTAAATACACTTCATAAAGATTATATCGTCGAATGTTGTGTGTAATTATTGTATGCAATGATGTCGTGATCTTTCAAATTAAACTTATCAATATGTGTGCAAATTTATTACAATACTTACGTCAGTGCTGATTTTAATACGTTTGATGGATTCGGCGGTAAGTTTGTGGAAGTTCATTTTAATATAAAATTTACTCGCCGCTGCTTAATCTATTTACAATGGGATTCACCCTTTTCAATTGATTGCATCTCATTAGATAATATTTTGTAATGCTAATGTCATTAAAAGTGTAATCATTTCTCTGTTTTGTTTCTATAATCTGCTCCTTTCTTTCCGTAAAAAGGAAAAATCCCAAACTCTATTTCGTAATGTATCATTTTAAAATATTAGAATCAATCTTGCTTTATTACTTAAGCAAACTTTACGATAGTATGTCTGAAGATGTCTCTCAAAGAGGCGAAAGACGTGTCACAATTAGTAACACAATACGTGGAATAATCATAAGTTATTCAAAAATTTATATTAATTATGATTTTCGTTATGAAATTGACAGACAATGAATACAATTGGTTTTTATTGCGCATTTTTTATTATATTGAAAACAAAGTTTGGAAAAAGCTAACCTAACCTTTATCTTTATGAATAAAGTTCAGTTATAGTCAGCCTTTTCTTTTATAACGTCTCATATAAATGCTTCCAATAGGTTTTTAATGCCTCCAATAAGTACAATTAATGACTTTTTATGAACTTAAATACGTATCGTACAAATAATTGTTTTCTAATTGAATATTTTTCGTATTTACTTATTGAAAAAATATTTTTAGAGCCATAAGAAATAATTTTATATGAAAAGGAAATAAATTTCGCTTAAAATAAGTACGGAATGCCATCATTTCATGTATTGATTGTATGGAATTGAATATGACTTAAAAATAAATAATTATCAGTTAGGTGGGTTTTCTGGTCTAGAGGCTCAAATTTTAGGTGCTTTTGCAAGGGCACTATAAAAAAAAGGAATACAAATTTTACCGTCCATTTTTTTATCATATATTTATTAATGATTTAAGAACATACAAAACAAATATTCAAACCAAAAACCTAAAAAGTTACAAGAAGTGTGGAGTCTCAACAAAATGGGGCGCCATGGTTGCCATGATCCCAACTTTTCTTGTCACATGAAATAAAAACAATATGTTTATTATTATCAGTAAAGATGTCATTTTGGTATATATCTCTGATAATAATGAAAATTTTAAAAAAAAACTTGTAAGGCCATATTTTCAAAGATTTGAATAAAAAAACGGATTTTTTCAGAATCCTAGACCAGAATACTACCTTAAGAGAAAATATTCTTTGTCTTATAAATATTTAAAATAATTTAGATTTAGATTTTTTTTTGCCTATATAGGAAAAAGTGGCGATAAAATACAATCTATTTTAATAAATTTTGATGTTGTTTATGGTAGTGACATTTGTAAGAAATGTGTCCCGGAAATATGAAAACATTTTTTTTTCAAGCCAAGATTAAGAGAAGATGAGGAAAAATCAAAAATTACTTATTTTTCATAAATCATTGTTGACCGCGCAAAGTGGAACTAGAACGCCAAGTGGCCCAAAAAGCAATTCTTTTGTGCCGCCCCCCAGCCTACTTCTTTTCCCGCCAAAAAGGTGGAGCCACCGAAAACATTAATCAAAAGTTCAACCAAGTTTGAAATTGGAAAAGGTCTATCATCATCGTGCCACAATAAAAAAAACCTACGAATCAATTTTATGCTGGTACCCGATGATGTGTACATCGCGGTTCAAAAATGTCTATGACTTATTTAATATTAGAATGGTTTTTTGTAGTAATTTTATTGACCATTTATTACATTCAACTAAAACGATTTTTCAAGTTAATCCCAATTCAATAAAATTGTTGTAGTGCAATTGATTCGTTTTTTGATCGTTAGTAAATCTGTGATCAATTTAATATTGTTTAATTTCTTATTTTTTTCCATATCTACTCCCTATTTGGAGCATATTGCCGCCACACGGTGCCTCTGGTTTTTCTATCACCCGCCAACTTCCTGGCTTCTTCCCAGGTCATCCCGGCGTTCCGTACTTCCCCTGAGTACATCATATAGGTGGTCATCAAAGGCCTTTCGGAGCGTCGGGATCCATCAGGTTGATAAAAGAGGCAGGCAGGATTCAGGCTCCCCTGAGTCATCCGCAGTACAAGTACAAGCCAGGTCCATCGTCGCCTTTTTATTTTTGACGTAATCACTTTAGTAAAAAGCTGACTAAAATTATTTTTTGTAGGGCAAGAAAAAGATATTAAATTTGATTCAGTTAATTTGTTTTTTTTAATGTTCGGGTAATGTGTACTTTTTCACTCATCATATTCACTAAAAATAATTGTCTCGGTAATAATAAAATGAAATTACCACGGAGTGTATTATTTCTGAAGCATACTGCAAATGATGCGGATTTATAAACGGAGCGGTGAATGAATGTACATCACCAAAATGGCCGGCTATCGGGAAACGTCGGACATTTTTTTTTTTTTTGTCGTTTTTATTATTGAATATTTGGGCGGACTAGTTAAAATTTAGCGGGAATTCGCGGGGTGTACGAAATATATTTCGAAATATTAATCAACAGAGTTCACATTCGGATGGGCAATGGACATGTATCGGTTTCGTTGCATTCGTCATTTTTATCGGAAAATGATTGAAATTCTATCAGAGATTTTTATTTAATGCTTTACTGCTGTTACCAGATTAAAAAAAATGGCGAACTATTTTTGGTGAAATGTCACGTTCCACTTGAATGAATGGAGAATGAAATGAATTCTAAATTTTAATTAATTATTTAGGTATAACTATAATAATAATTATAAAGAATTTTCGTAAAGAAAAGCTATCAGAAATAAATAGATTGCATAAGGCGGTTTACAAAAAAAAAAATAAGACATTAATTATAATTTGGCCACTTAGAACAAACATACATACAAATAAGATTTACTAATAATAGTTTTCTGTTAACATAAAGTGATCTTTTGCTACTGTATTACAATGGAATGCTTGTGAAAATCAGGATGCTGCTACAAACCAAGCAATGTGTATTTTTTTTCCTACTGAACGTATGTTTGTAGTCCGTGAAGTAGACTTCAACTTTCCTAGCCAATGTTTCTTACTATGGTGGGTACAGACAACAGTCTAAGTCTTTATTTCCCTTTTCATGCATGTAAGCAAGCTAAGCGTTGAATACCTAAAAGAAGTCAGCTGAAGGCTTTATGTTAGAAAAACCTTTAAGAAAAACCCCCCACGAGAATGATTGTTTCTATAAATCATTAAAAAAAAACCATCAATTGATACCAAAAATGTGTATACATCTTCAAAAAAAATTTTGAAAGAATCCACTATTCATATTTTATGTATATTTCATTTCAAGAAGCTGCAACAAATTATAAGAAACTTATATGTTTATAATTGGTAGAAGTAACTGACTCCTAGCTATTTCTAAGTGAATATATTAAACATCGTGAATGTATAACTTTAGTATATAAATAAACGCAAGCAAAAAGATCAAACTATCAAACTGAAGTAAAAAGTTTACTCTGTACTGAATTGCTGAGCATATTCTTCAGATAAAGTATGTTTAAGTGAAATTAAAACAAGCCCTTTTTGTCTTCCGCGGAAATATTGCACCCCGTAGTGCACTTTTCCTGATCGGAGTGAGCGTAGCTTAAAAAGAACTCGCAATGCATACAAATTGCAGTTAATTTTGGCGGGAGTCGTCCACACAGTGGCGGCAGATGAATATTATATTTTATGGTTAAGTATCTTTTTTTATTGTACGAGGTTATAGCGAAATGTAGTGTAATTAAGCACAATATACTATTAACGCAGTTAAAAAACATAATTTAATTTTGTTATTATGGCTGCGAGATATATGTTCAATACGTAGCAAACGCGAAAATAAGACATATTTTGAGGCATCAAGTTAGTTAAAAAATATCAGCTTAACCATTTTTATTCTCAGTGATATATTATTTTTTTTGATTTTTATTGATACATATGTACATTACAAATAATTTAGTTTCACAAAAAAGTAGGTATTTTCGTTGGATAATGATGAAAATGCCAGGTCCTTGGTCGAATGTCAGCGTAGTTTTAGGAATTATTTTTTATACATAAACTCCATAAGCAGTCCATACGCTTTACATTGAGAGCGGGCTTTAATAAGCTTTAATAAATTTTAATTAAGGCAAACCAATCAGGAGACTAATTCAAATAACATTACGGATATATATGAATTTATGGAATAAATGAAGCCCAACAAAAATATTACACAATTTTATATGTGTACTATACAAGCGACAAGCAAGTGTTAAGTTTATATCGTATACGTATCAGCACTTTTAATTACTAAAATTTTCTTAATCAAAAAATGCAATGTATAATTAAACTTATTTTTAAATACATTTATGAAGATAATGGTTTCACAATATGCGCACGCCCTTGTTAAAATTGCACTCATATTCAAGAGCAAAGTAGTTGTAATAACGGAATATTATTTTTTTATTCACAAAGAGCCATAATCGTGAACATCTTCTGAAATTTATTTAACTCTCATTTTTTTCAATGGCAACATGTTTTTATCTTGCAAACGTTTTCAGACGCAGGCGCTTTTACAGCAGACGCCGTTTGGTTTTCATTTAGTTGACTATAAAATATTAATTATTTCAAAAGTGTAAGCAAACAATAAAACATTATATTCTTACCCGAGTATGAATTGAATATTTCATGATTAGTAGAACCGTAAGTTAGTAAAAGATGTGTTAAAATTGAGCGAGTTATAGAAGCGGTTTTTTTTTCAATTAGACTTACAGATTAACTAACGTAAATGTAAAATAAACCATACCGCACAATGAATACTTTACATTTAACTTTAATAAGCACTTTATCTTTGTTGTTATTGGAAATAAGGATATTACAATGAATATTACGTTGGATATTAGTTATTCTAATATAATTAATATCATTCTTAATTCTAGTTCAAATATTGTACAAAATATACTTTTAACCTCCATGCTTAATGTTTTTAAAATGATGTTTGTGAATTTTGTCTGAAAAAATTTCAATTCATTTTGAAACGTTAAAATGTGTTCAGTAATTTTTTGTAAATGAATTTAGGCCGTTTATTAAAAAAAACAAGATTATAGACTAATTATATTGTGATATGAAAATGAAGCCCTTGCAGAAATTTTAGAAGATATACAATCGTATGTTTACAGAGATTAAATTATCTTGGAACGAATTGGAGTTGTATTCTTCCATGAAATATACATTTTAAAGAACATACAACCAAAGCAAACAGACGAGAATCAGTATGAACGTTCCGTAGGTATTTTATTTACAAGGTGGATTGAAAAACGAAAGCTCAAGCCTGATGTTTTAAAATGTACTTAAGACTAGATGTACGACTCGAAATGTTTTAAATCAGAGCCGAGTTAACGACAAACGGAAGTAAAGAAAAAACAAACGCTAAAAGCGCTGTTTACAAATGGCTATCGTTTAAAAGGAAAGCTGATACATGGAATACTAAACACGTCGTGTAATGGCTGAAAAGATTTTCACTATTTCATTGCTGGCACAAACGCGAGGGTGAATTAAACGAAACGGAGTATTATTTTGATTTAATATTCGAACAAAAAAATGGCGACAAAACAATTTTTCACGCGCGTAAATGGTGTATAAATTTATTGCAAACTCCCACAGTAAAATAACGCATTCAATAAATGTTCATTTTAACGTTAAAACAGTCGAACCAATGAGAACGGGAAAAAATAGTATGAAGCACCAAGACTAGCGGAGGGGACCTGTTCATGATGCAAGGCTGCATTTAATTTAATATATATTATATAGTTATTCTATGCGGCGTCGCTCGGACTAAGCGACCAATAATTATTTAATGTTGTATCTTCGATATAATTATATCACAAAATCTAACATCCAAAATAGAGTTAAAATAAAATCACAAACTTTATTTAATTTGATGACAGTCCCATTCTCGCCCATTAAAATGTCCAAATTCAAGGAAAAAATCTAATTAGCAAAGAAATGTCAAATAATACCTTCGCGTAAATAATAAACATTATTATTAATAATAAAAGCCGGGAAAAGTTCTATAGAAGACTAATTTATTACATTTTGACTAAATGTCTTCGCCGATAAAAATTCAAACATATTTTCTTTCATATTCGTTGTTATGGAAACTTAATGACCAACAATGCAAAAGGGAATTACAGACCCACATACATACATACGCCGTTTCGGTTTTATATATAAGAGATTAGTAAATGATTTTGTAGATGAAAAGAAACATTTGATAAAACACAGTTTACCCATTTCTGTATTAAATATTCACTCATTTAATTAATTAACAATGTTAAATAAGTTAACTGCAGTTATCAAAGAACGAGTTAAATGTCACTTTTCTGAGAATTTTAAATAGTTCAAAGCTGATGTTGTAGGTATATTTAAAGTAATATGAATATAAATACTATGTATGCATTATCGTTTAAAAAGTTGGCGTGAATTTAAAGGCATAAAAAGCATCATATCTATAACTATAATGAAGCTTTTTAAGAAATAAGGAAAACCTTCATAAAGAGAAAGCTAACCGATATTCACTCTTTAGTATAAGTTTAAGAGCATGAGGACCGCCTTAAAATACTGAGGCAAAGGTGGAAAGAAGAGAGTTATATGGCTAAAACGAAATGAGAGCGCAGAAAGTATGCAAGCGAAATAAAATGTTATATGAAACATACATTATGTTGAAAAAGCTGAGTAGGTGAAACATTTTACGAGAATGCGTAAATAATAACGGCGGTGCTAGTCTAGTTAACAGGGATGTGAGATTATTTTCTCCGCGTTTTAAAGCAAATATCTGATACGTAAATATACGTTACGTGCGAAATAAAAACTACAACTTTGAATATTTTCATTTTCAAAGTACACATACCGCGTCGTCGTATCATTATATAATATGTGAGTTTTGTTACTATCACTAAAATAAGAAAGTGGTTTTGATAATTTATAAATTCATTTTATGTAGGAGACATTACGATACATACATTGGAATATATTATTTATTTATTTAAGAAAAAGAAAATCATGGCATTACAGCTGACGCCAATGCGCCATGCATTTACATACATGTAAATGCATAATAAAAATCTCGAATTAATTAAAAACAAGATGAAAACATTGTAGTCATAAAAACAGAGAGAAAAAATTTATAAAATTTTCAACCGAGTGAGTTCTGACAAAATCAACTTTTATTCATAAAATATAGTATTCTAAATATTCTAAAAATATAAAAACAATTTGATTGGTTAAATATTGCTTAGATGTTTTGAATAATGAATATATAATAATGTATAGTAACAATACGTGGAATTTAATATTAAATTTGAGCTTCCAAAAAGTTTCTGCCGAGTCCATCGAATGTTTTAATCATTATAATATTCATTGGAAACTAAAATTGAATATAGTTTTCTAAAATTCGGCGGGATTTTGTATAAATTCATTTTTAGATATAAAAATTGATAACATTGTTATACCACTTGATTTTATAGAAGGTTCGACACGTGTTTAACATTATTAATGAAGCATGATTGATCTTCTAATAATGACAAAAATAAATAAAAGGGTTTTTTTCTCCTAGACGTGGGGAGGGGGCTAGAAGCAAACAACAGGAATATACAGTTTTTTCGGTAAACATTAACACATCCCTTAAACGAAAAAAGAGAGAAGTGAAAAGGAAAGGGCATCGGGGGAAACTGAGGTGATACTGAGCATACGGGGATAGTAAATGCATTATATAAATGGAAAAACGGCGAGTTTTTCTTTTTCTTTCAGGTACAGCAAAAAATGCAATACAGGAGAAAATAATAACAAAACCCTCATACAAGAAGCACAGTCCATTTTAATTTTGCTGCGCGAAGGACTTGATCTTTATTCCTGGCTTTTCCGTAAAGAAATAAAAGATTTTTATATACTATGAAGCTACCTGATGATAAATTTCAACGCGATGGAAACGAAATTTTTGTGGTAGTGTTAAAAAATGATAATTTTCTAATACATGTTATATACTAGCTGATTGTTCGGAAGGTGGAACATAATGGACGTCTGTTTACAAAGGTGCATGAAGGTGTAAAAAAGGGGCGAAACGAGGCCCGATAAAACTAATCTTAATCAATCGCCACATCTTAAGCCGTTACAAAAAATCAATGCAGTTTTAAATATATCAACTTGATAAAATACTAATTAACGTTTATCTCCACTTAATAAAAGCCCAGATTAGTTTTCACTTCGAGAAATACATAAAATCAATGTGTCACATTTAATAACTTATTATTACCATATAAAATAAGGCAAGTAGAACAGAAAAGAAGATGTATTGCGTACCCTGTTCACAACGGTATATATAGATAAACGTTTAAACATAGTTCTGACGATGGTGTAAGCCGAAATAGCTATCAACGAATATATAAAATAATTTCTGTAGAATCAAAGAACATTTTTTTTTCACCGCGTTATAATGGAGTTCTACTAAGTAAATACCAATTCAATCAATATGTAAATCAAAGTAATAAATAACATGCCTCTTATAAAAACTATTCGGAGCAGGGAGCGGAGCATGGAGTGGAGCTGGAGCAAGTATTTGGATGTCGAAGCGGAGCAACACAAAAAGTGGTTGCTCCATTTCCCTGATAATTTCATTAAACGTAATATATTTTAATTCTAGAATAGTATAATCGTGACGTGTGTTAAGCTTAATGTTTTATAAAGAAATATTTATTTTCCTTTTCTCTGTTTAAGTATGATTGATAGGGTCTAGACTTAAGGTTAGTATTGATAAAGTAATTGACACAAAAGAGTCAGTTGAACGTGAAGAAAAGGTTTGATATCAATATAGATTGCTCAATACGAAAGAAACTTTTACGTTCTGATGTTCCGAGGTTAATGTCAGAGAGAGGTATTTTTGTTTTATATCCGAAAATAGCGAGTCAAATATTATCACGAAATATATTTCTGAGAAAACTGAAGAACTGGTTTACTACAAGAAATAATATTACAGAAGAGTCAATACGGTTGGAAGATATTTTTGGTGAATTTTTTAGTTTAAATGGAATCGCAATACAAGGTTTGTGTGAAAATTTGGTACAAATAATTATTTTATATTGTTTAATGAGACTATCAAAGAATATTGGCATTACAATTAATAACAGAAAGTGGCGTTCAATGATTCATGAATAATGGTGAAAATCCGTTATATATGTTTCATTAGCCTAGTTCTAGCTGATTATAATTCTTTATTTATATACTTTTATTTCATTTGAATTCTGTTTCATTTTGTTTGTCTTTATTTATAGGAATTGATATTGCCCCCTATTAATTCTGTTCGCAGAATTTTTTCGTTGGATTGAGCATTACCTGGAACGCGACGCATTATGGATGACAGACATTAATATTTATTTATTAAATGCACTTATTTTTGTTTTTACTTTGCTAATGATTATTCATACTTAATTGATTTTTGATATTATAGATTCCTTGCTAAGAGGTCTTCAACATTTTAATTATAATCTATTTTTATTGCAATACGGTAAGAAAAATAACAATGTATTTTAGTTCTACATAAATTATTTTATATATTTGTTGATAGCTATTTCGGCTTACGCCTTCGTCAGAACTAAAATATACAGAAATATAGTTCTGATGAAGTCGTAAGCCGCAATAGCTATCAACAAATATATAAAATAATTGATGTAGAACTAAAACACATTGTTATTTTTCTTACCGTATTATAATGGAGTTCTACTAAGTAAATGCCTACTAAATCAATAAATATTTTTATTGCATTTTGCTGTAATTTATTTGTAATACCAATTGTTTGTCATACCTTGTTTTTCATACTTAACTTTTGTATAAATATCACTGTTTTATTGTATTCCTTATCAGTTGACAATGCTCGCCATGAGCGAAACCGGCCTGATCAATACATTTTATGTGGAATAAGTACTAAAAGTGTTATCATATAAAAATAACTATATATCGATTTAATTTGTCATTTTCTTGGTAGAGCTCCATTATATCGGTCCCTGTGGTCTAGTGGCAAGGGCTTTGTCCTAGCGATCGGGGGGCCCGGGTTCGATCCCCGGCAAGGTCAGATTTTTTAAATTGAAAAAAAACACCTTGGGCTGGGTGTATGGTATTTATCGTTGATTTTGTGCACAACTGATACATTATTTATCATCGAGTTAATCTCTTATGACTTTCACAACTTAGAATATTTGGCGCATTGGCGTAAGCTGTAATGCCAAATATTTTTTTTCTTAAAATTTAAAAAAAAATTCAAAAAAAAAAAAAAATAACACGGAGAAAAAATAGCAAAGTATTTTTGTTCTACAAAAATAACTTTTAAAAGAAGTCACACTGTATAATAATTATCTAGTCACTTATTTTTATTGAGTAATATAATACAGCCAAAAAATAGTAGTGTATAAATACGGACGAGACGTTTAATGGGCATTAAAAAGGTCCCGTTGTTAAAATGTATAAATTACCCGTGAAGGATCGTTATATTAATATACTGATAAGGAGATTATCGAGTGAATAGTCCTTTCAGGATTCTTCAAAGTAAAAGGTATCAATTACTTACCCAATTTGCTTTGCAATAATTAAGAGGTGTCGGACGAAGTGTGCCATCCCTTCAAGTTTTGGGCGCTTGATAAAGGTTAACATGTAAAAAGCAATTTACGTAAACCACCTTTATTAAATAAAGCACGAACATGAAAGATATCAGATATTAATATTACAGGGATCACCGTTCATATTATTTTTGGAACCACTATGAATTGTTTTTTTTAAATAATATTACAATCATTTACACGAATTACTGTTGAATTTTGAAGCAGAGATTATTCCAAATATTTATGATCGAAACTGGTCGCGACTACAGCAATATAGTGAAATAAATACCACCAATTATATTTTATTTTACTATGTTTTCCTATCAAATATTTTTAAAAATTTGAACGGTTTTGAATTTTGTACACTTCCATGAGCTTTGTTGCCAACGACCCGGGTTTCGCCTTTCGAAATCTTCAGACATTTCAAGTGCACGAATGAACCTGAAAGGACCCTTTAATTGACTTTCAGTCGAAATCTTCCAGTGTATTCTTATTTATATACTATATCATGGAAATTCATCGTTAGTGACTTATAATGGAGCATTTTAACATACGTTTTTTATACGAGATCTACTTGTTACTCAGTTTTACCACATCTCTTATTAGGATATATCTAAAACAAAGAAAAGAGCATTATGTTTTCACTCGCCGTATTTATTTATGAAACTGTAAGTACTGGGAGTCGATCCCGTAACCTCCGCAAACAAAAACAGCGACGTTGGTACTCGACGACGGCCCGGCAATAAAATTAGCACCGTAATAATAAGTGGTGGAGAGGTGAACTCCGATAAAAAAATATCCTTCATTATGAATGCTAATGTAGTTTTTAATCCAATTACATGAATGTTAATTTTGTTATTTTCCTTCAACATGCAATTGCTAATTGACTTACCGTATAAAATTTAGCACTGTGTCGGGAAGAGTTTCCGTGTCATTAACACACGTCCCAGGTCTCGGCTCGGGTACTTTACTGCTGATGACTGGAAGCCAAGCTGACGAGGAAGTGGCTTGCTCTTTGAATTTCCCTTCGAATGCTTTCTGGATGTCTTGGGTTGTGAAGGTGCAGATAGCTGAACCCATCAGACCTGTCGATGCAGTTGTGAAAGCCCCGTAGAAACGAGAATCGTCACCAGGTATCTTGTAAATGCTTTCTGTAATTAAGGAAAAAAACGATAGAATTAGAGAAGGTGGGGCGTGGGGGTTAATACGGATTTGAAAAATAGTCAATATAAATATATGTATAAATAACAAATTTTATGTTAGATCAGAAGGCTGTGCATTCTTAAATTCTAAAGGATATTAACTGTCATTTTAAGGCATTAATTGTCACTTGTCATCAGTTGACAATGTTAACGATAGTCGAAACCAGTCCTGATATTTATCAGAATATATGTTGACATGGTACTTTATAATGAGTTATCTTTATTTAAGTATTTATGTTTTTGATATATTTTTTTTTGTTATTTAAAAGGCATGAGACAATCACTGAACGTCTAATATTTACTAAGTAAGTTTTATCATACAATGTTTAACATCTGATGTGTATACGGGGAATTATCGATCGGTACTTTTTAACTCATCCCATATTTTTTATAAAAATCATGATAAGAATCAAGGGTCTCGCTCTTCACAAGCAGTTTCAACTGAAACATTCGTCATATTTGGATATTAAAATATGTCAAAATAATATTATATGAGCGTAATATAGAAATCATTAATTCTTACAAACGTCAATTAAAGTATATTTACTTTTCTACTGAGAGCATGAGATAAAAAGCTGCTTGAAGTGGAAACATTAAATGTAGTTATAAAAGAAATAATTTAAGACGATAAAAATAGTGTAGCTCATTAAATTGACCCTACAAAAAATGTGTCTAAAAGAAGAAACAAAATATTATCTTCTATTTATAATATTACTAAAAAACTTCTCATGGGGGTGTTTGTCTGATAAAAATGTTCAGATATCCACTAGTGAAATATTAAATTAATATAAATATGATAATCATTGAAGAAAATAAAGAAAAAATCAAAAAACAATCCGCCATCCTATCCGACATGGCTATCACGAGTCAATTGATATGATAGGTCTAACCAGAGCTAAGCCTGGCGATCACGTTAAAACGTGACCCTCCCTTAAATCCCCTCAATTGAGGATCGAGGGTTGGATTAACACCCCATTGGAAATTTCTCACTTTATACAATTGCAGTGGCGAACCAAATCAAATTTTAAAAAAAATTCTATAAATTTATTTTTGAATATTGTTTTTTAATATCGATTCGATGGAGCATCGAGCAAGCGTCAAAGATCTTCCCGTATTCTTCATTTAGTTTTATAGTTAATTTACATTCGCTTCTCATCTTTGCTGACAGGAGGGTGTGACAACTGTAGTGGTAAGTAATCCATGGTGAAGCCAGCTCAAGAGGTTAGCTTGTATTCAACTTGGAGTGGGGGTTAAGATTAATGTATTTTTAAGTAGTATTGGCAGTCAGTGATCCAATTGAAGGTTTTTTTACGTCTTAAGACAAAATATAATGCAAATTAATATAAGAGTAATAATTCTATCGCTGTTAAGTGAAGTTAATAAAAAGTGTATTGTTAGCAACAAGCGAGATGCTTAGAAAAACAACAGTACGAAAAATATGTTTGTAACAAGGCACGTGCATGACCAGAAACTATAATTTCGAGGTCGTCATTCCAAATTTCCAAGTGTTGTCAATAGATCAAAAAATATGTATATGATCTGGTTAAGCTTTAGAATCATTCAAAAATGGTAACACGCACATACCAAGGTAAAGCAATCATATAAAAAAATGTATTTTAACCAAAATATCACTGAATAATAGGATATAACCGAATCTGTCATTCAATAAAGTGAGAAAACACGAACTTTTTGGACGTTATTGAATTTACAGAATGAAACTAAAATGCCACCCCTGGAAAAGATGCACTTTCCTTTCTGCCCTTGAGTGATTTTTCGAAATCGAAAGCGTTAGTTGGGAAATGAGTGGAAAGATCGAAACGAAATATTATACAATATTTTCTCGATGCGTTGTGGGACTTACATTGAATCTTTTATGAATTTTACTACCCGAATCTCACCCCTGAGGGTGAACGAACCATAAAAATAAGATCAATTGATTATTTATTTCACAGTATCTTCAAAAGTAGAAATGTAAAAAAACTATTAGAAAAAAAATGCCATTAGATTTTTAACATGGAATGTTTTCAATAAATTATTTCAATAGTTTATTGTTAATGCTTGTTGTTTTAGATACACGTACTGTTGGGAGAAAAGAAGTTAAAAAATGCATACTGGCTGTTATCTATCGTCTTTAAGACAACTGAAAACGATGGAAGACGATAGACAAAACCATTTAACTATTTTCGCTGTTATTTGTGCGTCGATAAAATGATCGTTTCCATTTATCAAATGTTATTTTTTTATGAGGAACTATCATGTGGACTTTTAGGATACAACAATAATTATTTAAAAAGTTATATGATATTTTCAGTGAAAACGAAGAGGAGAAAAATATTAGTATAATAATATGAAAACATTAGATACATGTCTTGTTATATCGTATTTTATTAAAGTGATTGAATTTTCAATGCGGAACTATATTTATTACTAATTTGTAAAAATACGTTAGCAATATTGCTAAGACAGGCGGGCCAATAAAAATAATTAATAAGAGGTAATAAAAGTTATCCGGGATTATTTATCGATAGTAAATAAAAGATTTCATAAGTCGTAAGCCCCCTATTCGATATCTTTAATCCCCTCACGTGCCGGTTTACACGGAAACGAAATAAAAAAGTTAAAAAATATATTTTCTGTTGGTAAGTCACGAAAATCATTCATTTGATACCAAATGGTGTGGTTCTCACAGAAGCTACGCAGCAAAAGGACCCATCGGTGCAAATTATCGGCTGACAATATTGAGTCTTATTGCATCGGATAATAAAAACGAAGATTGTACGCATGATTTTGGGAAATATTACTGAAGATTTAAAAAAATTGAAATATTAACCAGGATACGGCGTAAAGCAAATTCGACGTTATTTTATTTATTTTTAAGATTGTTTTTATCATGAACGATGATTGTGACATGGATAAATTGAAAGGAAATTGGACCTGTCTATAAAAAACTGTAATAAATCCTTATTATAAGTTTAAAGTTTCAATAAATGTGTAAATTTAAAAAAAAAATGGTGTAATTTAAGAAGACATTGGGAAATGATTTACAAGAAAAGACTTATTGATTGAGTTGGCATTTACTTGGTAGAACTCCATTATAATACGGTAAGAAAAATAACAATGTATTTTACTTACGTAGTTCTAACGAAGGCGTAAGCCGAAATAGCCAAATGTATAAAATAATTTATGTAGAACTAAAATAAATTGTAATTTTTCTTACCGTATTAAAAGACTTATTTAAAGACATGATTAAATTATTATCTCTTTCAATTTTGTTATAAAACATATTTCGATTAATGAATTAAGTCAGCAAAAAAAGCTTTCATGACAATTGAGATTTTCTCTTAGCCAAAGTGATTCGTTTAGAAAAAAACTGATTCAATTATACAAGTCTTGTGATTTCAGCGAAAAGAACCCGCAATTTTCTTAATACATCAAATGTAAAGTAAATTGAATTCATAAATCTACAAATGATTACAAGGAATGCTTTTTTACTTAAATAATTAGTTAATTGCAAAACTTGTTGTCGTTAAGTATTCTTAATAAATGTTTAAGACAATATCGAAATAAGGTTTCTCCAGAAATCTGTACAGTAAACTGAGTGCAATATTATAAATATATATTTTTAAGTAAAGCTTTACATTTAAGTAATGCCTCGTGTGAGCTTTCAAAACTTATTTTTTTATGATTTTTTAATGACATTTTTATTCAAATTTAAATCGTTTGAATTTTGTACTTTTCAATGAGTTTAGTCACGAGTTTGGAAGATTAGGTTGTTCGTTTAAAATTGGCAAACTATTGAGCTGGGCCCTATTTATTATATTTATATTCATTAGGTTTTACACATTTTTACACTCACCCTAAAATAACCAAAGCGAGTCTAGCCTTCTAATAACTACCCCCATTATTTTATCATTGCCGTATTCTATAAAGAAAGGATGATGCTTTAATATCAACCACTTCCCTTCAAACGACTTCTATCAAGATGTTTTTTTAGTAATTTGTATGCTTCTCATTGGTTGAAGACAATGTTGACAGCAAATTGATACGAATAAATAAATTAATAATATTTTTTGAATTAATATTTATTATTATATTTAATCAAAAACGTAATAAAAGAATTTAATAAAACACTCCATGCATAAGGCCAACAAGTGAAAGTGCATAGGAATAAGGTGAGCTTAAAGGTTCGCTGGTTAAGTTTTCAATTCCGAAAAGATTAATCGAATTTTCTTGGCGCAGGTTATTTTTCAATTTTCCAGATCGTGATAAAAATGTACGATGTTAAAGTAGTGTTTTGTTCGCATGTATACATCCAACAAATTTAAGGTGTGCAACGCAATCTTAAGAGATGTAAACCATGTTTTTCTCTAACTTCAACATAATGGGTAGTTTTTAATCTATAGATTGTGCGAAAGTTTTTTGCCAATTTAAAGAACAAAAAATTCGGTAATACATTCAGATTGCGATAATAACAATTACACTTAGTGACTATCTTTTATTTTATACATAAACAAGACAAACTATTTCCTGCCCGTCAGTTCAAGTTCATTTTTGCACTTGAAATGCGTGAAGATACCACAAAATCGTTAGCGGCAAAACTCATGAAAAAGTCTTCAAATTTAAACGATTCAAATTTGATAGTTGAGCTATGTTGAAAAGGATAAAATATAAAATCCGGCGGCTGCTATAAATTTGCAAAAGTTAACTATCGTATTCGATGCCAGAAAAAATGAGCTTTTTGATGCTGAACGTATTGGAAGATTTAAACGAAATTCATCGGTTTTATGATCGATCTTTTAAAATTTAAAGACATATGTTATATATTTTATACCGATTTTTGATAATGTATTCATTCGGTTTTTCAATTTTTGATTGTGATACTATTAAAAAATCTTTATTGTTAGGATTTTACTCACTTATATTTTTTTATAATGAAATAATTTTTGTCATGAAGTGGCTGGTAAAAATTTGAATCAACGAATTGAAAAATATTTCAATTTACAAGACCTGTCATCGCTGAACGTAGGCCCTATTTTAGGAACTGGATCGGAGAACGGTCATCTTCTATCAAACGAAGTTTGGTAGCAGCCTAAGGCAAGAGCGGAATGATTTTGAGAGGGGTCAGGTTGATGGAAAAATCAACTGGAAAAATCACTTATCCCTTATCTAAATTGAAATAAAGACACGGCTGGGAATAAATTTCAACCAAAAAACGCAGACGAATAGCATTTGATATATATTTTTGAAACTTAATAACTCTGAATGGAGCCATATTTTAAATTGTACGCTGACTCTTGACTATTATAAAAGAAATTTAAATTTAAAGAAAACAAAAATACGTTTCATCGTAAAATACCAAAAGTAAAATCGTTTTGTTTCTAAATGTCGAAGACATGAATACAAAAAGAACACTTTGATGGTTTTTAATTATTTTTTATTGGAAATATTTCTTCGCTATTATTTAAAAAATATATTTCAGTTGAAAGTATTATAAATTAAAATTGATTGAATTGAGTTACATGTAAAAAGATTTGTAACTTTTCGAATATGTGTATAAATTCAATTATATCGAATCATTTTTTCATTCATGGTTGAATATAAAATGGTAAATAAAAATGAAGTCCTGCTCAGTAAATCGAGCTGTGAAATAATAAGTGAGAATTATTTTCTTTCAATCTCTAGCTTGAACAGATTTTACTAGAACTACAGTGAAATAATTTAAAATAAATAGATTAAGTACTTGGTGGAAATGAATTATTTAAAAAAAATATATATGTAAAAACCATTTTCATCAATTAAATTATTATCCGTAGCGTACTGTCAACGTTGTTGGCTTGCGTACCGGACCGCCTGGGTTCGATTCCCGCTACGAGCGGTTTTTTCAGTCGATTAATCTGTCCAAAAGGCATGGGTGTTTGTGTTGATGAAAATCTCTTCCCACCTTTCCTATCCTGAAGAGCGATGCATAGCGAGAGCGAATAGCTAACCACTAGTCCAGTCCGAGTTCTCGTATCCTTTCCATCCCCTACTCTTCGAAAAAGAGAGGCTGAGCGACTGAGCAACAAGCAATTTTCGTAGAACTCCGCGAGGAGTCCATATGATCCAAGTTGGGAGCGGACATGAATAAAAAAAATGCTCGCGTTGAGCGAACCTGGTCCTGATATAAATACATTTACTGTGGAATAAGTTCAAAAAAATATCTTTTTATATTTAAATGTGATTTTTTTGTCGATTTGATAATCATCTGGCAATAGTTTCATTCCAAGTGTGAGCGAGCCAATGTAAATAAGCTTCTATCTTGTCTAGGAGAAGTACATGAAAGGCGATCTCGAACTCCCCGCAAACACGACAAGTCGTATAAATAATTACATTCGTACGGAACAAACGTGTCATTCGAAACGCTGCGCTCAGAAAGCGATATCCGACGTGTAACTGATACCAGTGCATTACATTTTTCCTCGAGTTTTTGGCAAGTATACCGGCGGAGAGTGTTCCTTTGCGGGGAACGGCCAAAAGCCAGGGGGGACACTAAGAGCTTCGTGATTCGACTGAGTAATGTTCACTTAGTGAATTTTATCACAAGCCGGGGAGTCATATTTTACGGGAAACATTCTTTACGGCCACCCGCTTGCATGTCGGCCAATCTACAGGTAAAGAAATATCACCGCTTGACCGTTGGATGTATCAAATTGAAATGGTTTGTAAATATACGCTTGGACATACTTAACATACATATATTCTGGATACAATATTTTCTGACAACTAACAAAAATACACAAGGTCCGAAATAAAGATCATAAATAAGCAAAAAAATTGTAATCAATTTAAGTACTTAGTACTTTCGATGGTTTCGGCGGTAACTTTGTGGAAGTTCATTTTAATATAAAATTTAAAATAACTTTGATTATTCCACGTATTGTGCTACTTACTGTGACACGTGTTTCGCCTCATTCAGAGGCATCTTCAGACTTACTATCGCAAAGTTTGCTTAAGTAATGAAGCAAGATTGATTCTAACATTATAAATTATGAAATTACAAAATGGATTTCGGGTTTTTACCCTTTTAAAGGAAGCAAGGAGGGGTTGATAGAATCGAAACAGAGCAAATAAATAATGATACTAATGAGCTACAATCAATCACATTGGGATTTTTCCCTTTTAAGGGAAGCAAGGGAGATAGTAAGTCTGAAGATGCCTCTGAAAGAGGCAAAACACGTGTCACAGTTAGCACAATACATGGAATAATCAAAGTTATTTATAATTTTATATTTAAGTACTTAGTTCCAGTTCATCAGTTGATAATGCACGCGATGAGCGAAACCGGTCCTGATCTTAACAAATTTTATGTAGAAGAAGTACAAAAAAATACTTATTTCTTATCAAAATATACATTGCTATAATGTAATTTTACCAAGTAAATACAAATTCAATCAATACTGCCAAAAATTTCTTATTATTTATACATTATAATGGCATTCCACGAATTGACTCTGTATACGTAAAAAGTGATCAATTTAAAACAGCAAAACATGACACAAAAAAAACATTCTCTACTGTCGAATTAAAATTATAAGTGGTGCATCGATATAACCCAAAAAAATGAATCGTTTTATCAATTTTCATTTGTATTACAATAGATTTTTTTGTTGCATCGGATTTATAATGTTTAAAAAATGACCGTATTTATTATATAATATCACTGTTTATAGAGTAGAAAAATTGGTCAAACTGCATATAGTATTCAGATACGGAATACGAGAAATTCTTTAGTAACACAGAGCACATAGTAATGTTGCAATCGATACATTTTGTCTTTTAGCCTTCCAAAAAAGAAAGAAAAATCGAAGCGTGAAATAAATATTGTAACTGATTAAACACATAATATACTTCTAATGATATTGAGGGTGATTTATATCACGCGAAGTAAGTGTAAAACCGTAGAACTCTTGAAAATTATTTTTTAACACAGTTTCAAAATTAAATTCTTTTACTATATTTAGATATAACAATATATCAAACTGCCAGATTGATCAAGCAAATATAAAAAAAACTTGAATAACATGCTAAATTGTATAAGCGTGACAAATAATCTATGGTGTCAAAAAAGAAACAAAATGATTATAGTAGGAAAAACAATGACACCAATGTTCCACGTAAAGAACAATTCAAATGGTAAAAAATTCTCCGGGCATGTCGCCTATACCGGTGAATTTTTTAAGGATGTCAATGTTGAGCACCTGGAGGTACTCGTGTATTCGTTAGTTACGATGACAGCTTGTGAAGTAATGAGAGTACAACAGAGTAAATTTTCACGTCGGGTTTGTGGTAGTGTCGACGGCGTTGGCTTCGGTTGCGGAGACATAGATTTCTGTGTGTAAAAAGCCCATGAAATATCAGATGTAGTAATATTTTATAAGAATGTGAAATCAACAATGAGTATAAAAGCTACGGATTAATTTGTCAATTTTGTTGAAATAATATTGATCTATAGCTTGCAATTTAAGTGCTTTTTTCTGGATTTTATACAATGGACATGAGTCGTGACAATATTTTCTTGATAAGAATATATAACTTTTGTTAACTGAACACCTAGTCATTATATAAAGGGCTCCCATCATTCAGAACAAAGCAATGAAAAAAATATTTAAAAAAAGTAAGATTACATCTGTTCTAACTATTGGAAAAATTTCAGGTTGAACCAGTGCTGAGAAATTAGAGTCGGAGTCGTGGAGTCAAGGTGTTTTGGCCGGAGTCAGTTGTGAAAAACTTTTGACAAAGTTTGAACTTGTTTTATTTTTATTTAAACCTAATAGGCATGTATGATATGAAAAATTGACTAAAGGCCAGATTCGTTATACACATAAATAAGAAAGGTATGAATAAAACCTGACAAAATTAACCTTTTTTCGTGGGAGTCAGAGTCGAGTTGTTGGGCAATGTCAGAGTCCACAGGGCTATGAATATGACGTTAGAAATATTGTGCATGGCTGCTTATGATATATATGTATTTGGTAAATTGATATTTGAGATTAAATACCGAATATTAAATTTTTACGAAACAATGGAATGCTTGATTCTTCAAAATGATTTTACTCGGATATTGATCGAGTACTCGGGTATCAAGGGTTATAGTGTTTGCACGTCCTTACCAAGGCTGTTCCGCAATAGAAATGGCATAATTTATTATTATTCCAGTGAATATATTCCGAGTGTGTGTACGAATAGCGCTCGAAGGTCACGACGCGCTACACGGGTGGCCACTTTAAAAAATGAAAAATAAAAATGACTGTGACAGAGAGAAACGTTGTGCGTATTTAGAATTCAACTGACGCTCGCACGAAAGTTGTTTGGATGTATAAATGATGTAGAATTGGGAGCAAAATTAAGGAAAAATATGAAAGTGCATGTGACAGGTTGGCACGACAAAAAAGGTCTTCGCCGGTTTAGGGATTCTGACGTCATGTCTGGATTACGCGAATAGTGTTTTTTTTTCGTTGAGAAATTGTATGTGGGACAAACGTGACGGGTATTTTTACGGTTGTTGTATTCGATACTATTGTGTCTAACAGTCAACTGTCACCATAACGTGTAATATATAGAATTCCATTGACATAATCACTACATCAGTGTTAACTGGCAATGTATTGTTGGTAGGTTTGCGCGATATCAATTTATTAATAAGAGTGATACAAATAGTGGAATTATTTTTATGTTGCTTATGAAAATAATTGAAGAAAAACGCAGTGAGTTTAAAATAGTCATATTGACATCTATGTATGGAATATGTGATTTTATGCACAAGTGAGAGCAGTACACATGTGACAATAATATATAATATTTTAGGGAGTGCAAAGGAAAAACTTCGTATAGATTTTGCGTGTGGCGTGGCTAATACTGACGTGAAGTCCCGAAATATTTTGTCTGTTTACTGTTTCAACTCTGTCAAAGCAGAAAATGTACCTCTTGAGAGTCATCGGTTGACTTTGATAAACGTTTTATTATTAATCACTTTTATTGTTTTGTAATATTATTATTATAATTTTAGCACCATCCGGTAAGCATGTGTGAATCATTGCTTTCTTCAATATTCGCATGGGACCATGCAAGGAACTTTAAATGAGTAAATATTTGATTTAATTAAATTGATATTACTTGAATACAAAAGGAGGATTAGTGCACCATTGCAGCATTTAGATAAGAGTTTAATGTTAAAAAGGCGAAAGCACAACAAAAAATTTAACGACTCTTTCCGCTTTATAAAACATGTCAAATGGAATCTAAATAATATATTCTAATCTGGAAAAATATCGACAGTATAAAGCTATTTATATTTGATAAAGCTTATAAATATATCTTTTTCTGTCAAGTATTATCTAACAATTGTATTTTTTCAAATATATTTCAGTAATCTCATTATAAAAAGTACAAAGTTTTTCCGAATTTATTCTGGCTATATTTATAAATATTTTCACGGCAATACGTTTTTTACAATAACACCAAAAACGTATTAGATTTTTTCGATTTTGAGTTTATTTAGTGAAAAATTTCATACCTAGAAAGGTAGTGTCAATCAAGATGCCCAACCCTTATCACTTGATCAAAAAACGTCACTCATAATTAGGCCGGTTCGCCTGTCTTTTTTTTCAGTATCGATTTTGTCTGGAAAAGCGTATTTTCTAACATACATACTTACTTAGAAGTTGCAGTTAAAGTCGTGATATTTTCTGGAAACGGTAAATATTAAATAGCCACGTTTTCATTGATTTACCTGTCAGTACGTAACGCATTAACATTTTCGACATGATACATATTCATTTTATTTTTATGATATATAAAAAATATTATTTAGAGCATATTGTCAAAAAAAATGATTTCTGTTACATAGCCAGATTTGATAAAAAAAAATAAGCACGGTAACTATGAAATATAAATTACATAATCCAGGTGGTTTTATTATTTATAAAAAAATCTACATCACTGAAGGTAAAATTAGTGTTTTAAAGATACATCATTAAAATTCAGTTAGGTTTAACACAATTTGAATTTTAGAATCTTACTCAATTGGACTATTATAAAAATGACAAATTTACCTAGGATCAACGTTTATTGACGAAAACCACTGACAGCCAAGTCGTGAGCTTTTTCAGTGGTAAAAAGCTCGTTTTGTGTCCTTTATTTTGGGTAATAAAATATCGAAGTTGAAAACGCTTTTATATGGTAATAAAATTTAAATTGAAGCATGAAAAATTGAAATCAAAAAGTTCAATCGGCTTTAATATTTTCATGAATAATAAATAAAAATCCTCTTAGAATATTTTCTTTCGCCTCGGGCTGTCTAAATTTTATCAAAGAAATTTCCCTCGAATTATACAACGAGACTTTAAAACTACATGTTTGTCAGTTATTGATTGTTCAACAATTTGCCGATTTGACTGTTCACAAAAATATAATTTTGGAAAGACAGCGAATATTTTTTAAATGTTATAACTTAACTTAATTTTCGTAGCTGCTAAAATTTACATTAAGTGTATGGATTTTAAATGGTTTATACTATTTTAATGTTCATTTAGTTTATTTGTAGTTAAAAAATGTACCACAAGAGTGTAATTATATCATATTTTTTTATAACGACATATGCTGGGAATCGTACAGAGGAGTCTGAGCCTACTTATTTCTTCATCCAATCGTACGAATTCTATCGCAACGGAATACTGTGCATAGGATTAGTGATCGCATCACCAGTATTACCGAAACAGGATTATTGTTATTTCAGTTATTTTTTCAATGCCGAGACTTAAATAAAAAAAAATACCTTTGATTATTCCACGTATTGTGTAACTAATTGTGACACGTGTTTCGCCTCTTTCAGAGGCATCTTCAGGCTTACTATCGCAAAGTTTGCTTAAGTAATGAAGCAAGATAAATTCTAACATTTTAACATTTTAACATTTACCATTTTGTAATTTCATAATTTCATAATTTAAAATGTTAAAATGTTAGAATTTATCTTGCTTCATTACTTAAGCAAACTTTGCGATAGTAAGTCTGAAGATGCCTCTGAAAGAGGCGAAACACGTGTCACAATTAGTTACACAATACGTGGAATAATCAAAGTTATTTTAAATTGTATATTAAAATGAACTTCCACAAAGTTACCGCCGAAACCATCGAAAATAAAAAAAAATACTACTATTTTAATGTGTTGCTGATTTTTTAAAGACTTTTGTCCAACCCGGTTAAATTTGATGAGAAAGGACATATTCCAATAAATCCTATCTAGATATATGAACTAACATATATAATTGTATATTTTAACTTTAAAAAACAACGCACATATATGAAGTATAAGACTATCAGTTTGTTGGATTTTTGAAATGTACGTATTTAAAATTAATATTTCATCAGTTGTCAATGATCGCGATGAGCGAATCCGGTCCTGATATTTATCAGAGTATACGTGGAAATGGTAATGTATAATGCGTTATATTTATTTAAATCATGCCTTTCCACCAAGAAGCGACAGTTGACACTTAAGAAGTGATTTAAAATGATACTACTGATTTATTCGTATGGTGATACGATTTCTACTGGCCATTTTTAATACTGGTTTTTCCTGTGAAATATATTGGTCCATAGAGTTTAGTACTAAAGAGTTTCGGGATATATTTAAACTAATTATGTTATATTTCACTAAAACTTTGACGTTTATTTTTTCACTGTGGTGGACAATCTTTTGAATAATAAGACAAAATTTAAAATTATTAGAAATTGTCTTAATACAGTGACAGGAAATAAGAATTTTAAATGTAATTTATTGATTAAGTCTTTTAAAAATTACAACACAGCTTATCAAACCACTCCATAGAAAAGAACCACAGATAAAAGCTCATTCTATCGATAATTTAATAATATGTATTCATACATTGACATTAACGTAATAATGTACAGATTTTTATCCATTCTAAAGTTGCCAGTGGAAGTTGAACAAGAGAGTTTTGTGGCCCGTTTAAAATTAAAGTTAAAAATTGATGCTGCAATGGATGCGTAGATATAGTACAAAATCTAACGATGGCTTTGAAAAAATATCAGAAATGCGCGGAATTCTATGAAAGCTCCATCCGACGGCTAAATGGAAAGAAAAAAATCGGGAAACAATAACGACGAATATAAGTGCTATTAAACGTTGATACGATAAAAAATGTATAATGCGAAAAACAAAAAAAAAGTCGTTTTCCTTGCAAACATCGAAACCAATCCGATGGCAGATTGAATCGAAAACAAATTACCGCTAAATGCAATAAAGAAAATCAAATAAATATAACGCAATAAAACGTACGATGGATGCTGAAACGAAACGGGGAGGAAAATGTCAAAATGCCCAATGGTTGTTCGCCGGTAAACGGATTGGTATAAATATTTTTAATACGCTTTATAAAGAGTTGGATTTAAAACAAGACAACAATGTTTTTGTAATACATATTACCCAGTGGAAAAATAGTATTTTAACCGCTTCCCGGGCGATTTTTTTATATTTTTTTGGTAATCTAGCCTTGAGTATTTTAGCCGTTATTATTACGTATATATTGAAAACATGTTTTTTCTGGTTTAAAATGGTTCAAATATTATTTGCGTCACTACCCAGAATTTTACATCGTTTTTAAAAACATGGATTTCTTTTGTATCCTCCAAAATCATATTTTTTTTTCACGCTTAACTTAGTTCGAACAATTTATGTGGTATGTTTTATTATAAACATAATTTCAGTTGAATATACGACGTTTGTGCAATGATCCTGCGACCTGCGACCCTTAATGACATTTCATGCGGCCCGCAATGACATATATCAATCACATTTTTTATTTAGAACTTCCGGACGATAAAATAACAATATGAAACAATAAATTTTTCAATTGTATATACAATAAACTAGCGGTGATAACATAATATATATGTGGTCAAAATAATTTATAAATAAATATTCCAGCAGCAGAAGCGAAGGTAAAATGTGAGTATTAAAGTATTTTTAATTTTTTAGACCAGTCAATTGCTGTACAAGGCGTGTCTTGTGCCAATGGTTAAGCACAGATGCGTTAGGGACATCATCCTTGCGAATTGGAAAGTGTGTAAATATTTGAAAGATTTTTTCGCGGGATAAAGGAAAGCAACCAAAGGGGAAGTTCACAGAATCTACAAAATACAGAGGGGTAAAGTGGACAGAAACTCAATATCAAGTTTGTCCAAAAAAAACGTGTATCAATTATTTTAAAAATAGAGTGCCAGATTGAATTTCATCTCGATAGTGGTATATGTGATAATAAGCCGTTAGAGAAAACTTTGCGAAAATTATTGTTATATTTCAAATGAAACCCATAGTTTATTTTAGATGTGTTAAATTGTTTTATTTAGTTACGCACCCCACGCAACGTTTTTTTAATATGTGACCTGTTGTGAGTAGGGTTTCCAGTCCCGGTATCCCGAGCATTTTCAATACCTGACGAATCCCGAGATATAAAACATAAACCCGATATTTTCGGGATTGATTTGTCATCAATAAAAGCGTTATTTAATTCAAATAATGTGTCCTCATTTTAACAATTTGAGATTTTTTAAATGTGTATAACAATACATAAATCTTTATTTCAATTAGTTATTAGATCGCATTAGACCGATAGTCTCGTACATTGTATTTCAATCGAATATTTTCGCTCTTCATTAATGGATAAGCCACCGAAATATAATATTCATATCAAAGATAGTGACATCAATTATTCGTAACTATTATTAATGATACATTAACATGGCCAATATTTAATAAATATGGAAATTATCGACCAATAAAAAAATATTCTAAATTCCGGGACCAGTCCCGGGATCCCGGGGTCGACCTATTGCAATCCTGAAATTCCACGATCAAAATTTTGGCCCGGGATTGGAAACCCTAGTTGTGAGCCAAAAGCACAAACTTATATATTAATATCAGTAAAGTTTTTGGCGAAAATGTTACATTCTATTTACGAAGCCAGTTGTCAGTTATTCTGGTACTTAAATACAATCGTATACTTCCACTGTAACAGTATTTCTAATCAAAATTAACCCAAACACCTTCGCATAATGTTTGTATTAATAATATAAATAAATATATGTATAAAAAGAGGAGGGTACAAGTACAGGCATTAAATTTGTAAAATATCTAGGGCCACAGGAAGGCCAAATAAAAAAATTCTGAAATAAAAATCCAAATATAGTAAGTATTAAAAAATGAATCGAATATTTCAAATCCAATTTGACTGGGTACTCCTCCTCAAAAGCTCCCCGTCTCGATACCGGCGGGATTTAAAATAAATTGCCTGTAAGCTTCATACAAGCTTTCAGTCCGAGATTTATCAGCAAATGTTGATACGGGATAATTTGGGAAGAGTCGCGAGCTATGTGCGCTGCGGGCCACAAACGGCGATTGGTTGTTTTGATTTATGCCAGTTGTGAATATTCCGAGAGACGAAATGAATATCTATAATATATTACTATTGTGTATAGGAAACTATTATTCATATGAAGTGGTAAGTTTGCGTACATTAAGGGAAAAGTTCTGCTAGTGTATCCAACTATCCATTAATAAGACGTCAATTTGTGCGTTGATAAGGCAAATTATCGTAGCTTTGAGAAATTTGTAACATGCGAGTTGACTTGATAAAAGCTTTATCTGTAAACGGAAAAAAATGATTATCCGCACACTCAAATTTTGGATACACGTATGCTTATGAATGATTAAAATTACAAGAAAAAAAGTTACGCTCATAAATTCCGGCCAATGAACGGCGATATTTAACATCAACGAAACAATTAATTATTATAAACAAGTTATTTGTTTAATGAATTATTATCGAAATATCTGAACCGAATTGTTTAAAATGTGAAAATAAAAATAAAACAAAAGGAATTTATAAATAAAAAAGTAGGTTTTATAAAATTCTGCAACTAAATAAAAAGACTTCCATGGGAGAGTGTACATATAACAAAGTGTTTTTCTACACTTAAATGGTGTTCACTATCAATTGGTGGAAAGGTAATAAATTAAAAAATAGTAAAAAAATGTACGTATTTCACTACTAATTTATTCCGATCAGGACCGGTTTCGCTCATCGCGAAAAAAATCTACTGATAAGTTTATAAATCAGTAGAGTTATTTATACAAAATTTAGAGGGACAAATAAGTGTATATCTCGCGATAAGCGCAACCGGTTCTGATCGCAGTAAATTGATTGTATTATAAGTAGAACCTTTTTTTATATAGTTATTCATTATAAAAATATATATCTGTATTTTGTTGTCTTCTGTACACGCCACCCATACGCACACATATACACAATCATTTCCGTGAACACACAAAGCGAATGTTGACAGGTGACACTGTGACGTGGTTATTTCCAATGTCGTATTAATGAGTTAAAGAAAAATTATCGATTAAATAACATTCAAAGTTATAAAGTAATATATTGTTAGGACTTACGGATCTCGTTAAAGTAGAACGGGAACTCTCCAGGAATACTGCAGTTGAGTCTGGCCTTTAGATATGTGGCCCAGTTCTGACTGAGGATATTCTTCCCGCCAGTATCTCTCTTGCAAACTCTTGCGACTCTTGAGTATACAGCTTTACCACAGTTGATGTACTCCACGGCAGTCTCGCGGAAGAAGAAGAACACGTGGTCTCCAATGTCGAAAGATCCAACGAAATTTGGTTCTGTTGAAATAAAAAGGAAATAAAATAAGATTCAGTTACAACAATGTTTCTTCAATCTATTCCTAATGTTAATTGGTTAATTTAGAAGTTTTTTTTATCAGTACATAATATAGATTGGATTTAATAGGATCGGACAACGCAAAACAAAACAACGGCTTGATGGTAGATAGGCATAGATGAATATAAAATGTTTCATACATTATTTATTGTGACATCTAATCGTCGGTATTCGCAATTAAAGGAGTAATCTTCAAAGTTTATTATAAGTTCTGTACCTGGGTGAACATGCTTTACTTATTAGTATCGATTCGCAAGTATTCGAATCGTTATATGGACAATTACAAGAATCGATTTTAAAATCAATTTATGTCTTTTTATTTAAATGCACAAATGTTTATGATGCAACGATAGATACAAACAGTGGCTATGTGAAGTTAATTTTTAACATTTATTTATTTATTTTATTTATTTATTGGCAAAAACTATTAAAAATACATGGCATTACAGCAAGCGCCAATGCGCCATGCATTTGAGAAATTAATAAAGATTATATAAAATATTACACAAAAATAAGAAACAGAACAGAAACATATTATTTACATAAGAAAACATAATTTTTAAACAAAGCATCAAGTTCACTGCCGAAGATGTCAACATCAACAGGCAGCGCATTTATCAGCCGAATAGCCCTTGCAACTGGAGATTCAAAAGACCTACGTGACAAACAAGTTTTGACAAAGAAAATTGATTTGTCTTTGTTACGACCACGTAGGTAAAAGCTGGGAGCATGCAAATTTAAATTTTCAAGAATGTCAGAGTTATCAACTTGGCCCCGAAGAAGAAGAGAAAATGTTTTAATATTGCAATTAGTCTTCGAGCTTCAAGTGAGTGAAATGACAGCATTCCTAAAAGAAACTTGGTTGGATAATATTCCATTAATGAATTGTCATACGGAAAATAGTTGAATTTTTTGAAATAATAATAACGCAGAAATTTTTTATGAACTCGCTCCAGTTGCGACTTAAATTTAAATTCATATGGACCCCAAATAATAGATCCATATTCTAGTTTGCTTAAAACTAAAGAAACATAAAGAGTACGAAACACAGTAGGGTTTTCAAATGGCTTACTTTGCCGAACTATGAATCCAAGAAGTTTACTAGCCTGCAGGGTAATTGAAGAAATGTGGGAATGAAACGTGAAAGAAGAGTCAAATGTTATACCAAGATCAACAACTTCAGACAAACGCTGTAAAGTCATATTCGATATCTCATATTTATATTTGATAGGAAATTTTGAACGAAACATATAACTGTATTATTTTACTGGTGGTATGACAATGTGTGACTCGAGATTTGTTCCTTTAAATATAATCTCCAGACTAATAGCTTCTTCCTCTTTCTTTTATACAGCCGTACTACTTCATTTACTACATTATTATCCTGAAAAAGAGAAGTTGATTGCATGAATGAAGCAAACAAATTGTCGTAAAAAAATTTACGTTTTTAATTTAATAAGAGTCTTCTCAGATCGTTCTTTGCATTTGTTGCGGTTAGAAATGAAAATTTAGGATGAAGGCCTGTTTAAAAAAAGTTGAGTTACATTATTTAAAGCCATGTTCCTGTTTCAGTAGTTGACCATCTCACATATTGAAAAATTCAGTAGTTGACCGTGTCTAATCAGGGGGATTTATAGTGAACTTTCTGTCAGAGTTGCCTCAGGGCTTTCTGTCACACCACTCTTGGTTGAATCAAGAAGCAATGGGTGGTTCAGGAACAAGGTACACACCGTTTCTAGATTGATCACTTAAGAAATTTGAAATAATACACTTTTCTCATTAGGTGTTGTTTTCAAATGGCCACCCTGGCACTCCATTGGCTGTATGGTGATGTGTTAGTGGTCTTTACTTATTTAGAGCAATCCCGCATCTGCATTTCTTATTTTAAGCCATTTTATTCTCAAAAGGTCAACTACTGGTACATGGTCAATTACTAGTACATTTACCTTAACTAAAACTTTCCTCAAGATTGGAAAACACAAAACGTTATACGCAGTAGGTCAAACATCCACAATTAGCTTTTCCGAACGAGTTAAAAACATTTGCACGTAAAGTAATGCGTTGTTGCTATTTCGGGCAATTAAATTAACGTTAAGTGATAAAGAAAGGCGAATGTAATAAAGATGTATGCGCGCCGTGTTATTTATAATGTGTAATTAAGGACAAACGGGCCAAGGGTGAGATAATTAATAATAAAAAGCGGACAAAAGGGCCACGGTTACTCGTACATTTAACGATATAAATGTTATATTAGCACCCTAGATAAGCCACCACCGCCGATGTGGATTCTGTGTGCCCAACGAACGAATGATTACTTCCACAATTTGATACACAGTGTTATAATACTATAATTTTCAGTACTTGTTATTCATATCTTACAGAGGGCTTATAATCTTGCATATATTTAATGTGACGTTTCTGCTTACCTCATTCAAATATTTGGATCAAATATTCCCTGTCTTTACCATAGTTCCAACATTGGTACATGTTTTTTTAATTGTATCCGCCATTAAAATCAAAAAACAAAACCTTGGATTTTAAAATGAATGTGTTGTCAGACTTAATATTGATGAATAAGAAACTTGTATGAAAGTCACGCATAACGACAAAATCATTTTAAGTTTTTAGCAGTAATTTCTTGCTGGTCATAGACCGGTTTCGCTTATCGCAAGAATCGTCAGGTCCTAATCTTTATTCGATTATAAACATATGTAGTAATATTACTATAGAATAAGTTTTATTTATCTAACTTAAACATGTTTCATTCAAACATCATACTTAACTTTTGAGCAATAATTGTCGCTTTAAAATTCAATTTCATTTTAGATACTGTAATTGAATTATCTTTACCTCTACATATATATGTTAAGAAGCAAATGATTTTAATTTGAATGGCTGTGTATGTGTTAACAGTTGATGGAGAATAAAAAACAAAACATATTCGTCACATATAAAACTAACTTTATTCACGATAATAAAACCATCGCACCAACAATCCTCGAATGTAATGCATTGTTCTCGATTTTTTAAATCACATTAGCAAAATCTCACATGCAATCTTTTACCATTATTGCGAACGTCTATCCAATTCGTTTCTACTTTTAATATGACCTAATATCTTTTAATATCGCCATGTTATTGGTCTATACCTATTACAAGCCTCTCGATTAATCGCTAAGGATTTCCTCTTAATGAAAAATACGACACGTGCCCGGGACGCGGTCGAGGGAATTTGTAGGGAGAGCTTTTGGTAGGGAGTAGTATTCCGATGCCTCACTCCGAAGGACTGATAATCCTCCGCTCTTTATACATATATACATGTATTATAATATATAAAAGCTTGTTTTATTTATTGATTGTGTGAGTGGTGTATGAGAATAAAGAGCTTTCTTGTAAATTGTAGATGTCGTTCCAAATAATCAGTGAAGTAACTAATTAGATATATATTTAAAACCATCGTAAGCGTTGAAATAAAATTAATGTGCTAATATTATGTCGACGGTTTCATTTGCGGTACTGACGGGTTCAAATCTCAGTAGGAACAGTTTCATAAATTTGATTTTTAACCGGTTTATGGATTCTTCTTAAACTGCATGGACGTTAGAGATCTCTTAAATTACCGAGACGTTGAAACAACATTCATACTATCAGTGCATTTATAATAGTTTTTTGAATTATTATAATCTTTTTATTATCTCATTGTATTTAATACTCAAAATAAACTTGAAATAACTTTGAAGAATACTTGAGTAATAATCGTACTGATCAGAACTTAACTCACACTAAAGTTTGAGACGTTTAATTCTCTATTATTTTTGAAATATATGTTTTCTAAATTAAAATAAATTTATTAATGAAATTAAATATTTATTAGCTTATTTATATATTTATCTATTTATGTACAGAAATTTGAAATGATAGCATATATTTTGGTACATCTGAAACTACTCTAGTATTTGAAAAATTTACTACTCGATACTCGAGTAGTTGAGATGTTGAGTAATTGGAGTATCTAATTGGTAGTATTATTTATTTTGCTATCTTAGTAGAACCTCGAATGTAACTGAGTACACGATATTAAGTTAACAAAGTGTCTAATCCTATGAATGAATTAAATAAATACTCACTGTCTAGCCATTTGGAGTCATATTTCAAGGTCCTCTTGAACGAGAATTCCCTCCTGCCTGTCGTCAAGTTGAACAGATCGGTTCTGAAAATGACCGTATCAGCCTTAGTGAATTCAGCGTTGGTTCCAGAATATAGAGCTGGAAGTGATCCCTGGTTTCCTCTCTCCACCCAAACAGCTGTGGAGTTGTCGGCAGGATCGTAAGGGCATTTAGCTATGCCCATCCCAATCCCTGGGACGTATTCGTGACGAGGGAGGTGTGTAAGGTTTGACTGTAAGAAAAAGAAAAGAATTTTATAATTTTAACCATTGATTATTGACAAATTACAAGACATAAATAGTGAAATTTAAACGATAAAAAAGTAGAACACTTCATGATGATATTATTTGACTTTAATGCCTAAGGCAATATTTCTGTATCCACATTATAAAATATCGTTGATATAAAGTAATGAATTATCCAAAAGATTCAAATTATTTGTCAAATAGCTTACGCTTAGAAATTTAACATTAACCTCTGCTGTGGTTGAAAATTGAATAAGGCAGAGGAGGTGGACCTATTTACGTGGATTGCCACGCACCGAACACTAAAAAGTGTTTATATATAAAAAAAAAATCATTATAATAATATTGAATAACTACCAGAAAATTGTTTGTTTTTATTTTGTATTTTACGGGTTTAAACTGTACTTATTTGACGCTGGAGAACGCTTACGTGATGACAGAAAATTCCAATGCACCACCTCTGACACGCGTGCCAAAGGTTTCTTTATTCTGTAATAAGGTTGTGAAATTTATCGATAAATTTTAAGCCATGAATGCATGATAACAAAACCATCATTGTTCGGATGGATCTTTGATCAATTTCCCAAACCACAAGATCATTATTCTTGCTTGATCACAATATCATTATGACAGAAAGCTATTAATTTGACTGGTATTTAATAAAATTGTAACAATGGTTAATATATGCATAACTTAAAATATAGCATTAATACATTAATTTTGAAACTTCTAAAGTTTCCGTTTAGTTAAAAATGAACATACAATTTGAATTAAATAATATTTATGAAAGCAACTGTTTTTTTACAAAAATGATTTATTGAAAAGGTTTTATTATTGAATTAAATAATTAATCAAAATATAATTATAATGTCAGGCTTGACCAACGTTGCTAGTGTCTTAAATAAAATTTTTCCATTGAAAAAAACGGATACACTAGCAACTATTTCAATACTTGTATTCTCTGTATATGTGGGGCACACCGGGAGAAATATGCTGATCCGTGCAAACGAACATGTTAGATCCTTTAACAATGGAAAAACAGATTCACAATATGCAAATCACCTCACAGAACAATCACATAATCCGGATTCGGTCCCGATTTGTTTACATTCCTGTTATAAGGGCCTTAAGCTAAATGCATTGGAACAGCTAGAAATTAATCGATATAATCAATCCAATGAAATTCTTAACAACCAGATTACTTGTAATCCTTCACCTCTTCTTAAACCTTTATTAAGCAATAAACTCAAAACAATTTAAATTAAAATAGAAGCACCTAAGACTTTGCAGATTTTAAGTGGTTTCACACGATAAAAATAACCCAAAAATACCCAGATTATAATTCGCACCATTACGTTAGACCAATAAATTAAACTAATTTTAATTCTTCCATGGGTGGTATGGTTTGAAAAGAAAGAGAGGATGTACGGGGCACCCTGTCTAGCATAGGTATATAAACTATCTCTAATACACGTTTCAAACATAGTTCTGACGAAGGCGTAAGCCGAAATAGCTATCAACAAATATAAAAAATAATTTATGTAGAACTAAAATACATTGTTATTTTTCTTACCGTATTATAATGGAGTTCTACCAAGTAAATACCTACTCAATCTTGTATTCTCTTAAGCAGTTCTCTTAGAAAAAGAAAAACTAATCGAAAGCAGAAATAATTTTAAAACATGATAAGATAAAAACCATGAATGTTTAAGCAATTTTGTTATAAGCCAGGCAATACTAAAAATACGTCAAATTAGAATTTTAAATACAGAAACGTCAGGAGGAAAAAAACTTCTATTCTATTTTTTCATATTTTGTGAAAGACGTTTTGCAGCGTTTTTATGACTCGCATGACCTGTTCTTACATTGACACTTGAAAACTGGACCCTTATGAGGGCATAAAAGAATGCACTTGGAATATTTCTGTGACACGTAATGCAGTCAATGTAGGGTATAGCATTACCACAGCTACGGATTTACAGCCATTTTTAGGCGTCTCCCAAAACATAGCAGCATAAAGCGTTTTAAAATGATTGCCATGAGTTACTTCTAAGATCTACGTAACGAAGCCCAAAGGTAGCGTTTCAATCATTTTCGAAAAATCAACCTTAGTACAGGGAAAAGCATTCAATGTGAGAGATGTATTTATTTATTGTGACTCTATCGATATTATATTATTAACCTGTACTGTGTCGGGTAGGATTAGTATGGCCGTGTATGGAGGGCCGTGATTTTGTTTTTAAAAAAATAAAGCCTAATAAATATATACTTTTTGCTATATATCAATAGTACATCACAAACACTTACCATATATATACACGATGTGTCATTTACGCCATCATTTATTCAAAAACCAAACGAAAAAACGTTTCACAACACACACACAGAAAATACGTAAACGTGGTTTTATATCGGAACTGATTCATAATAAATTTAATCATAAATGTGAATAAAAAAATACGCAAAAAATTCTTGAAGCAAATTAATAGTCTTCCACCCTGTGGTATGTCTCAAAACAAGGTTCTACGCATACCCTGCTAGCGATACAACGAAACAGCTCTTTTTAAAATCCATATATTTTTGATTACTATACAATATCTTTAAAGTATTACAACACGATTCCAAGAGATGTCACTATTTGGACACTATTTTAACATTATTATAAACTTTGCTCGTGGTCTTTAAGCCACGTCTCAAGTACTGCGTGTTAACACGCACATTTTGTATGGCCGGCCAACCAGCATGGGATTGTATGGCGTGTTAACACGTTTGCGGCATAGAAGAGATTAACTGGATAAATTTGGCGCAAGAAAAAGGTAGGTGGAAATTGTTGTGAATCAACGATTCACCTTTATAATAATATTTGCTTCGTAAAAAGAAACTTGAATATTTAAATCATTACTTTGAAGGACAACAGACATTCCACAAATCATAATAAAATAATGAAATATTATACAGCAATTTTTTTTTGTGGGTAACTGAAATGCGACTTTATATTAAAATATGCCAAGTATTATTCCGCAACTCGAATCCAATTATTTACCTCCTAACGGTTTCGTCAAAACATTTTGCACAAAAAAGATTACGAAATGCTAACGACCGAGGAAAAAATTACGTCATAAAAAAAGCTTAATTAACAAAAATTGCTTGTTTACAATGCTGATGATGCTATGCGCTTGAGCCACGTGGAAATATTTTGCTTAGCAAAAGGATTTCCTCCGAGATAATTATTATCTTGCAATGTAAATATTTGGCCTTGACCTGAAGTGAAAGGGAAAATTATAAAGACTAAGTGATGGTGAAAAATGTACGAAAAATGGTGGATATTCATTATGCGTTTGCCAAAATATTAATTGGATTCTTTTGTGGGATGAAATGTTGTGATAATGATGTACCTCAGCTTTTAAAAGGTCATACTTAACAAGCTTAAAAAATACTTTCTTTTGTAAAAAAGAATATAATACAATTTAATGTAAGGAATCGCTGGGTTATTATTTAAAAATAAACACTGTTTAACATTAAGCTTTGCATCTCATTTGGAACAAAGGAAGATAAATTGAGGTGATCTCAGAATATATTTGATATTCTTGAAAAGGGTGTGTTTTTTCGACAAATGATGCAAAAATATGTCAAAATTACCCATCTCTATTAGTAACTTACTGAGTTGATATACAGACGTGAATTTTCAGTCAAGATTCATGTAAATTCGAAATAAACCCCACATAATAATACGTCATGTCGACAGATATGATTCATAACAATATAATCAGTACCAACTTGCAACTGGAGTACTGCAAAAACTACCGATAATATTTTATTGCTATGAATAAATATCTCATCCAAAATAAAGACGCATTGTGATTTGATCGATAATCTTCAGGATTAATTAAGCTACACCAGGAAGGAAAGATGAATCTAGTACATTACATCACAGATTGTACTACTTCTTAAAATTTAAGTAGCGATTGTCTTATTGATTAATCTACGTATAGTGACATTTCTATCCTAAAACACTCAATCTCAATATGAAACAGAATATTTTGGCTGCATAGAAAACCGAGATTTATTTGCCAGTTGAGTACAGGTGTTGTCCCAGCTTCATGTATGGCTATATAAAATATATTTGTTTTAAAAAAATGGCGTTATTCTCAAGCAGTTTTCAGCTAAAAAGGGAAAAAAATAGTGTAAATATACCAAGGGTATTTGAAATTGAAGTAAAAAATATCTTTTTTTTAAATATAGCCTACCGTTGAACCAAATTATAACATTATTTTTTAAAGAGCTGGGCATCATTACATCGTGTATGTGGAGGGTTATTTTTCATTTGTTTACTATTATTAGATAGTAATTTAAATGTGTTAAATTGATAGAGTAGCATATTTCTACAAATTTATGAACATAAAAACCATTACGTAAGTACATATTACCGAAATAAAATCTGTTAAAAATGTCTTATACGTTTCATTGCATACACGATAAAAATAAAAGTATTGAAAAAATGGCTTACATTAAAACTAGCAGTTTAAAGCAACACCTGAAGTTAGTCAAACAATAGGCGTCCATTACTTTTTGAAAGATCCAAACGTATCGCAATCACGATAAGACGATTGACGGGCAATATAAGCACCCTTAACGATTTTTTCAACGCCAAAACATTAGAGGCGTCTAGTCGTTCAAATGACCGCGGTCAGGGTACTCCAATAAGCTCTGTGTCAGGAATAAGCTCAATGTGGTGTATGAGCTGATTTTTTAAATATAGAACATACAATAAAATAATAACTTTTATATTACACGTATTTTATAACAAATCGTGACACAAGTATTGTACAAAACAATTCAAGAGCCCCAGAAAAAGTGACAATTAACTCTTAAATAAAGCATGGGGATATATTCTTCCCAGGCGATTTTTTATCTTAGTCTAGTGGCTTGTACCAGATGAAACAATAATTGAAACAGTTTCTGGCTCTTACCAAAATTTATAAATACAAACTGCTGTTCGTATTCTGATATAAGATAGTTTAAAATAAACTGAGCGATTGATCGACCACTGATCCTGATTTTTACCATAATACACGTGAAATAATCACTATGAAATGTGTTTCTTTATTTAAAATTATGCTTTTCCAACAAAAAGTGACAACAGATACCCTTAAAAAAAATGTATAATGTGTTCATTGACGATATTATAATGAATTGTTAAGATATTTTCGTATCGTAATATAAGGGCTGTAAAATATATTGTAAACGAACATCTTATTTATAATAAAGAGTGTTTTCAGTATCATGAAAATATTTTATGGAAATATTCTTAAAATTTAATCCAAAATTCATGTCATTAAATAAATTATGTAAAATTTATCATTCGTACTCAAATTTGCGGTACAGTATGATCATAAAATTAATTCAACCTAAATTAATTGCGGCAATCTAGCAAACTTTGTTTTTTTGTTAAGATTAAACCATTTAGAGATTCTCGTCGGATAACAGGTTATATTCCTAACGGCAACTGGCATACTTGGTGACCCCTGCTCTAGATTACTGCAAATCACAACAGACCGCCCCCCAACCCGATGCTAATGATCTTTTTTACTCGCGGCCAGGTACAATTAGCCAGATCCCCCGTGGTTTTTTTCGTGCGAATTAGTACTGCGGTGTTGCTATATCACGAAAAGTTTCCCGCACGTAGTGGAAATTTGGGTAAAAATAACCGCAATTAGTTTCGAATATTTAATCATGAAACATTTATAAAATTAATATTTAAATTTATTTTAAACATACTAAGCTGAATTCTAAATTTTCAACTAAAATATTTTAATTTTACTAACCAACACGTAGGGAATATTGTAATGCCATTACGATATGAATAAAAATACACTTTTAGATTAGTAGTAATTAATTGTTGATACGCTTAAAAAATATTTTTCACCTATTTTTTTGTCACTGAGTCAGCCAACTATCAGAATTAAAAATCAGTACACATTTCAAATTGCTATGTCAAAATGTACGGGCGGCTATCAAATTTGAATAGAGGTCAACGTAAAATCTTTCTTTGAAATTCTGACAAAAAAATGGAATTTAAGTCAATTTAGTCAATCAAGTTTTAGTAAATTTAGCCATATCAGTCAACAATTAAAGACATCTGGTATAAAGCTTTTTGGTCATCGTATGTAATTATTACTAAATATTATTCAGATTGTAAAAAGTGAAAAATTACACTGTAATTTTGTGAAGCAGATTATTTTGTTAACTAAACGAATTTTAGTATTGAATTGTATTCTGTGGACGTAACTAAACGTTTATATTTCTATATTATACAAATATGAACGATGATGAATTGTTCGATCTTTAAGTGGAAATGAAGGGTTCGTAAACTACGCAAGAAATATAATAAAATTTATCGATTTTAAAATATATTATTTTATAAAAGTTTCCCTTGGTCAAAGATTAAAGAAAATTAGAACGATATTTACAAAAACGTCAAAATCGTGCAATATTGATGAGGGTAAGAAAATCGACGTACCACCTCTGTACCATGACAATTATGCTATATAAAAAGGGTGGGAAAATAGTTATGTTTACTATATTAGAAAGTTAAGTGATTTTACTAGTCAAATTTATTTTTAAAGCGATATTATGTTCTTTTTTAGGAAAATATTTTGAATGATGAATGAATACTTTGACATACAAATAAAAATAAAGTACTCAAATCGGATTGATTTGTCGTAATCGTTTTTTAATTTTTTTTTTCATATTCGCTTCCTATTTGGAGCATATGGCCGCCACACGGTGCCTCCAAGATCTCACCAGCCAATCCTCCTTGCTTTATCACAGGTCATCCCGTTAGTTTCACAGGGTACATCCTAGGAATGGTCATCAGCGGCCTTCCGGGGTGACAAGATACCTTGAGGCACCGCAGCACATATACAAACCAGGCCCATCGTCATCTATTTTATTTTTTACGTAATAAGAGGCTGGCTTTTCCGATCCATTACCTCTGTGTTCTAGACAAAGATATACCATCGCTTTCCTAATATTCACCGCAAGCATCGGTTTTCAATGTGCAGTATAGGGTTATTTTGTGCTTGAATAATGCCCTATGACTCGTAACCGTAAAGCAGCACACAGCCAGTATGCATGCGTTAAACAATGGCACTTGGTTCTTATTGAGAACAACTGTGAGTTCTTTTTAGTGAAAGGTTAATCTATTCACTTAGTAAAGGCATAGAATAACTAGCATGTACTATAAAACATTACAAAAAGAGTCGAATCAACTACAAAATGGCTTTAGATTCCAGCTAATTGACGGATATATTCAATGTTACTAACTCAGAGGTGAGCTTTAGTCTGTTGGTAATAAAAGCTTTATTTTATAAAACGAATGAATATCGTGTAGATATAATAAAATAATAAATCTGTAAGTAAAAAATTTGGTGACGTGTTTGCTTTATTAGGTAAAATTTTGATTTTATTAAATTCGCGACACGCGATTGTTTTTTGAAACTTTCGGTGCCGCCATAAATTATTAGGTTGCCATTTATTAGCTTATTGTATTGAAAATATATTTATGAATATTATTTGCGTTCTTTAACGGAATTTACGTAGCTATTTCTGTTTCTTTATTGCAAATAAATAAATATATTTTTCAATTTAAGCATGATAGGTAAAGTAGGCTGCAGGCAACAATGTTTCGAAAACTTTTAAATATGAACAATGTATAAAAGTCCAGCGTTTATGATTGCAATTTTGTCTTGGCGTCGACATGCTATGTTTATTGCAGTTTCTGATTTAAGACGCAGATATCAAACATCGTTACCTTACGAAACTTTATATTTTTCACTGGAAAACAATAGCGTCGGAGCGTATTGTTGACTTTTATCAGAAAAATCTTGTACAGAAAATTGAGCTGGATTTGTCACGATATTTTATTACTCTGTTTACAATGCGATTGCGAAATAATAATTTTATGCTTCTATTGTATTTGATAGGTGTATGAAAACACAAAGATAAGTTTACTTTTCAGAAACACATAAAAAACATTTTATTCAGAAAAATGAGACTAATTTTCCCTATAAGCTGCACTTTGAAAACCTCCGCGCACTGGTCCAAGATTGGATCGCACTCACAATAGTTTATGAATTCAACGATCTGATTCACACAAGATATTGCCCAAAATATCGCACAAATTAATAAAAACATGTTAGTAACGTTTATTTTGTACTCGCACTCGCAAATGTTCGCCCTAATGTGGAGCATACGGTTGCATAACAGAAGTTGCAAGATAAAGAAACTTTAACTTAACGAAAGAATTTTATTTGAACGAAAATGGATGAATATTTGTTTGCTCATTTCGAACAATATATATTGAACATTTTTTGTAGAACGTAAATCCATTGCTATTTTTTCACTGTGTTATAATGTTGTAATGCCAGTTCAATAAAACGTATGTGCGTATAATTCCTTTCTACAACAGTATATGTATGTTCATAGTTCTGACAAAGGCGTTAGCCGAAATAGCTTTCAAATATGTATGTATTGAATAATTTTGTATTGTACATTGTTATTTTTTCACTGGGTTAGAAAGAGTATTGCAATCTAAATAACCTTTTTATGGTTCAAAACACAGTTGATTTCAATGCGCCTTTATTTCACAGATAGTAAATATTGTATCAAGAAGGTATGAAGCAAAAATATTTAAATAACATGCTTAAATCAGCTACTCAAATGTGATAGGAAATTAGTCTTCTTTACGAGCGACTTAAATTTGTAAATGAACATTACGTTTATTGATATGTGAAATCAAACTCGGATGTCAGATTATATCGGTCATATAATTGAGCGTATAGATTCGAACGATTGACGATGTCAAATGATGGGCGTCGCGTGATGGGCAGTATCTATTATGGTTGGGCAATACGGAATAATTTAACGGCACAATGGCGGACTTTGGGTAATATGTCATTCGTGAAATTGTCAGGAGCGAATTATAATAAAAGTTTATGGACGAATCATGGCGCGAGGGGTGGCAATCGATCGCAGTGCGAGCCTTATTATGGTTTTGCCTACTTATTTTCCCTAAAAACCACTGCGCTCAACAACAAAAACAGATTCAATTATTAATATTTAATAGGTATATGTAAATATAAAAAACGGCTGCTAATTTTTACCAAGTGGTTAAAAGAGTATTTTTTTTAAATCCCGGAATGCAAATCTTGATAATTGAATTTATTGATGGACTATATATTCAAAGGTCTGGATTTCTGAAAAATTTCCTGCGACTCGCTAAATGCAAGTTTTTTTCAAATTCCACTCTTTTTTTCTAGCCCTCGTCAATTAGAGAAGTCGGCGATTGACTGACAATGAGTATTTAAAAAACTTCCATTGTCCTTCCAACAGTTTATGTTGTTTTAGTATCTAAAATATATAGTCCCTGAACAAAACAATCTTGAATTATTATTTTGGAAAATCTTGTATCGAAACTTTTTAGTGATACATTAAAACAAAACGATTAAAAAGTATATGTGTCAGGCTTATTTTGATAATTCACAACGATAATTGATTTTCAAAACATTGAACATGAATCATTTTAACAAGAAATAAATTACAATGAACATAACTCATAACGAGCATTACTTTTTAAGTGACATGAATAAACGAATGGTGCGATCTCACGAACTGGCTTCCCCATGGATCATTCCTGTAAAAATATTTAACTATAGCGGAAGAGTCTTATAGTATTTTGAAGTGTTGAAAAGACTGGACCGAGCATGGCGATTCAAGAGAGGATTTCCAAAAAACTAGATTACAACTAGATTATAAACTGACGATTAAGATTGTTAAAAGATACAACAATTTTGAAATCATTATGCATTCATATTAAATAAGATATGATTGATATAACTTTTAATGTTTCATTTTCATTTCATTTGCCAACGATAAAACAAAATACTCCCAAACGAGAAATGCATTTTTGTATAATATTTCCACTCAGCCTGTGCAAACTGGCTTGTACATACACATGTAAAACGAAGAAGTCACATACACAAATAATAATGAAACCAAGAAATGAATATTTGAACAGGAAAATGATATGTTGACCAAACCGTAATAGCTTACCGACTGTGGGGATAGGCTTATACAGGCACATATTATAAATATATTCTTTTTCAGAATGTTAACGAAATAAAATAAAAATCTGAAAAATGGAAAAAACATTTTAATTCAGTTTTTAGTTTCGTCATGTTTTCATTTAATATATAAATCATATTTGAACAGTTATTTTCCCACAAAAATTGTTAAAATCTGAGATATTTTTTAATTTTGCTGATTTAAATTGCATTAATATGTTAAGTGAAAAGATTGCGAACTACTGAAAAAAATTCTCAATTTATATGTGATTATATACGGCCCATTTGTCTTCTGATCCAACTGGAATAAAATAATCTTAAAGTATTATTTTCTACCCAGGTCAGGCTAGTGAGAAACAACCCGAAGATGTGTACACTTCAATGCAACGAAAGGAATAAAATCACCTGCTATGCTTTCAACCCCACCTGTTCAAATGGAGGGTGGGCAAAACCAACCCTTAAATGTTTCGCTTATCTTTATTGCTAGTGACTTGCAGGCGTAAAGACGACTGCCGATTTATTCCCCAAATGTAACAGAAAGGCTATATTATGTATGCATATATGTTTTGCTTAATGGCGGATTACTAAATTGGAATGGAAATTATTTAATGTTTTGGATGAAGGTACAAATGAGAAATGCTCCTGTTAAAAAAACCTACAGATTAAATTGTGTATGTTACGAAAGTTTGACGAAGGACGCTTTATTGTTTTGGATGAAACATGGTTATATTATCAACCAACGCAATTAAAAGTTTTCATGTTTTTTTGTTGTTTAAAAAACAAACAATTATTGCGTTTTATTCACGCATAAGTTACTCTACGCTATTTAAATCCTTTAGTGATCTAAGGCTGGGCTTTATACCGATCGGTTGACATCATTTGCTTTGTTTGCGATGCACACGAAATCAAACCCCAGTTCGAAGTATTTAATTGATTTATGAATCTCGTAATCGAAGAAATGGATGCCTGTGATGCTTGAAGTTGCTTCCTGACCATCCGATCATAAACGTGGCTGTATAAGTATTGATAAGCTTACCGATAGTCTTCCCTGGACTTGGATTTTACCCTTACTTTCTTCTTCAAGGGACAGGTTGGGTGGCTGAGTAAAGAGGGGTTTTTGGAGAAAACCCTATTATCTGTCATAAACTTTTTTAAGCAACTTTCATTCCAAATGTAACGACGCATTACTAAGTCATCAATTTTTTTTTTTCGGAGACAGTAAAGATTTTAGGATGAAGACTAGTGGTAAGCTGATTGCTCTTGATACTCTCCATTTCATAATTGGATAAGTGGAAAGTAATTAGAACATCACAAACATCTCTCAGCTGTTATAAAAAGTTGAAATTCAACCATGCGAATTCCGCAATCGAAGCCAGTGACGCTATCCACTTAGCTTCGAGACCTGTCATAAAGTTGCTCTCGTGAAAACTTAAAAAAATTCATTTATTTAAAATATTAACATATTATTACAGTGTAATCAAAAAAGTTCTACTTCATGTTACATTATTAAATTATCATATTATAATATGTATTAGTGTGTAAGCATCAAAAAATGAAAATTTAATCATTTCACGTTATGAAGAGCTTTGAGAGGAAATTGTGAAAGCTTTTTCGGCAACTGGGATTAAATTAAAAACCTCCCGTGATATTAAATACCTTTTGAGACGAAATTAAAGAAATCATGTTTGAAACATTTAACAGTTTCATATTATTAAAATTGTCGCCGAGTGGTCTTTTGACGGGGCATATTAAATGCACCAGTGTTTGTTTGTCTCGTCATTAAAATTATTAATTAAATTTTTATTTATATAAGATGTCTTTAAATCTAAATATTATATATGTCATTTGATTGACAGCATCGGATTTAATTTAATTTTTTTTTGAGCACAGAATTAGTTTCGCGTCTGTGTTGGTATGTTAAAAGCCGTTTTGGTAACGGGATCAAATCCCATTTTTTTACCATTTGATTTAACTATCGGTTAGTGGATTTCCATTAGAAGGCCTTAGAACCTTACTCTGTTTTCTTACAACAAGCAGTTCTTTTAGAAAAGCTTATGTAGATATAACCTCCATTAGAAGTCTATATGTTTTAAATTTGGAGCGGGCATGATTAAAAAAGATAAAAGTATTTTTTTAAAAAACAAAGATAGATTTAATTGTATGCAATTTGACTTAATATATATCTTTTTATTTGGACAAGTATCTCGAAATAAAGTTTTAAAACAAATAAGCTACCAGTTAGTTAATTAATATCTTAAAATGCCGTGTATTTGACGACCAGATTGAAAGATATGCAATTATCATAGATTTTGAACACATAATAAATCGGTTTAAAAGTGTGAAACTCGATGTTTTAGTGTTCTACTCGTGAATACTCTATCGCAGGTCCGTCAATAAGGCTTTAATTATTTTACAGTTTTCAAGTGAAAGAAATAACAAACTTTATAAATAATATCAAAGCTACTGTTTGTTTCATAATTAAAAAAAACGGGCATCAAATTCGAGATAGCCCATAAGAGTAATATGAGTTGCAATCGATAATGAATTATGTCAGTAATTAATTGAAAACACGGCAGTGAGTGTAAGCTAAATAATGGATTAATACTTACTTCACAGAACTCTACGATGGAGAGTAAAAATCAGGAAGTATGAAGTTTAACTTATCTCTATTTCTACTTCATGCCGCTTTTCAATACATTTTTAAGTTTATTTACTTGTACAACATCTGTTTATATGTTGAACGGAACATTAATTTCTTACCATTTTTCATACGCCAATTACTAATTATAACTTGTATTTGTATTTGATATAAATAAACATGTTTTTATTTATCACAAAAGCTGGTATAGACAAAATATATGTGGAAGTAGTACATAAAATGTGTACATAATATTAAGGTAACGTCAAAATACTGACTAGGTTCAGTGAAAGTACTTTTCAAAACGTATCAATATATAATATAAAGAAAATTTTATCAGCTTTGTTCGCGACGTTATGGGGCATAGAATGCATTATTACACGTATTTTTTTCCATAAACACTTCGCCTCTATAATAAGATTAATAAAAATCACAGAGCATCGTGCGGAAAGTCGTGAAATATTCGAGCTCAGTGCCCCCAGTCGATAATTTTCGCTGAGCACATTCGCTCCACTAAACTTTACTGTATTTTATATTATTAAGTGTTCTATTTGAACGAATTACTGCACACACTTCTCTGAGCATTAGCGAAGTACCTGTCGGCTTGTTCGCTTAACCGCGTCTTCGTAAACTGCACGCGGTATATTCATAGGCCAAACAGTCTATTTTTAGGACTGTGAACTACATTATAAGCCTGATAACACAATGAAAATTTCGCATTGAATGCATTTTCAGTAATGCTTAACAAGTATACTGTTATTTTAATAGACAACCAACAAATCATATTGCAGCAGTTTCTTTGTTTCTTTTGCCAGTCGTGTCAAATTGAGAATTTTATGAAAACATTACAGTGATAGGCAAAGAAAATAGAATGTTCTTTTTCATGAAAAGAAAAAAATACTTAAGTTTAATCTACGTATTGTGCTACAAATAGTGAAACGTGTTTCTTATCTGTAAGACGTATCATTACACCTACATACTATCGCACGCTTTTTTTAATAATAATGTTAAGATTTTAATACTCTTACGCTATATAAATATATATACTATATTTTAGTCGATAGCTATTTCGGCGTACTATTAGTTTCACATATTGTTGTTTATTTAGGTCTCAGAAATAAACAGTATCATTCCAATGTTTACAAAGTAAATTGGACTGGAAGTTATATGAGGATATTTTCATTTTGTAAATGTAATGGAGTAAAAATTATCCAAGGTATCCAAAATACTTTTAGATGTACAACTAGATATCACACCTACTTGGTTTCAACTAGATTCGATCGTAAACGGGAAGACTCCCCTTTAAGGAGCATTTTGAAAGCAAATCGGGACGAAAACGGAGGCGTGGGAGCTGAAGATTAAACGCAAACAACTCTGGCCCAGGTAATGGCGAGGAAAATTCGCGGGGCGGCAATTTTACTATCTAATTCGGGAAAGGTATTGGGCGGTTTAGGAAAAGCGAACACTGTCAAAGATGTCAATTCAAAAAATGCGATCATTTCAAAGTTGCTATGATTATATTGAAATAAACTGACTCATTTTGAAAATTCGATGATAAAAATATATTCAATATTTCACGCAAATCTTAAAATAAAACCTAGCATTTCGTGATTTCATAAAGATGGCTTAGAGTGTAATTTTGGTCCCTCCACTTTTGGCTGATAATAGTGTCATCTTGCTGTATCATTCCCGTAAATTTTGTATAACCAAAACTTACTTGAGTGCATCGTAAAAACGTTTTAAGAAAATTTAATAATTCCATTCTCGTTTAAAAACCTACTCTGCTAATTATCCAACTCCACAATTGTTTATTGTCACCTGTCATTCTATCGTTGTTTTTCGGTGGTACAAATAAATCGTTTGAAAGTCCTACTTGATATTTTCCCGATCGGTTTGAAAATACCAAAATAATCACACACTCTCCTGCACAATTGACAAAAACGAAGAAAGCAAATCTACTGTTTAAGCCATCGATATGCAAAATCAAACTTATAATAAAAGTGAAAAACGTCCTTTTACTCTATGGTCTAACGATAATGACACAGCTCTCGGTGAAATAAATATTCTACTTAAAATCTTTAGCCCTCCTTGTTTGTTATATAATGCTTATGAATTAGAATCGATTACAGCCACATCATTCCACCAACTCATAATATAATAAATGCGCCATTTGCCTGTTTCTCTAATAAGCACGGACATAGTAAGTTTAACGGCAAACTATTTGGGTTGGATAATTGTTCGAAAAGCTGGATTGTATACACGACCATCAGGACGCTAACCGCCTCGCTGGGACTGATCAGATCTGTTTGCTGCGGTTCGTCTTCATACGGGACTAATAGGCCATGTTGATTGACAAAGGCCAACTTTGAGGCATTCGATAAATTTGCAAGATCATGTATGTAGGTAACGGGATACCCTTAACTCCTCTTTAGAATCAGAATGGTGTATATTAAACATATTGTATAGTTACTCAAATGGTTAATTAAGCAATTAATTGAACTTTTATTAAGGGTAACATTTATTAGAGTAATGTTTTTTTTAACGCGTTCTTATCTTATAAATCGGCGAGTGTGTGATTTTGCAAAGTGCTAAAGCGTGCAATATGGAAAGCTCTCGAAGAAAGGCTTTTAAGTTTTGAGAATAAAGTATGCATGTATTGATAGATTCTTAGTTTAAGATGCACACCTTTTATGATATATATTTTAAACTTTATACAAGAAATTCGTATCGGTAAAGGTTTTTGATCACCAATTTAAGCGATAAATAATTGTATTATTATAATAATAACTACCGCTAAACAATCAATGAAAACGGACTAAAAGCATTTCGATTTTTAACAAAATGTATGGTTTTCTAATTTCTGCATAGTTTATAGTTCATTAAGAAGATTTAACTTAAACTTTAGACAAATAAGTGAAAGACGTAAATATTTTACTATATATAAGTTAAAACAATAGACTGTCCATGGATAAAGGAATCACATTCATTAAATATTAAAAAAAAACAACTTTTACAACATGGGCTAAGGCGAGGACTATTTATAATAAATACCCAGGTGTTCACTGTTCACTATTACATCAAAAATGTGATAGCTATTTTTATCAGTCGATAATGCTCGCCTTGAGCGAAACCGGTCCTGATCCAATACATTTTATGTGGAATAAGTACTAAAAATATGTTATTATTTTTATTTTACAATTTATAAAAGACAAATGAAAGGTAATCTTTACAAAATGTATTTGAAAGAGATTGAAACGATGCATTGTATATGTATGTATGTAAGTAAGTATTTATTGCGCTTTCCGAGACATTTGTAAGACATGGCAAGTGAGGATAAAAAATGAGCGCAATTATTGTTTCACCATTTGAAATATTGCTATTAAAATGCGAACGGATATAAAAAAAAATGCTGCACCCTAACAATGCATTTTTACCCCTGCACAATTGTGTGCAATAAAATAACCTCTTGCATATGGTGCATTTCAATAAAAACGTCGGCGAGAAAAATGGCTTTTATTTAAATAAAAAATATATCTAAATAAGCAATTTATTGGTTCGTTAAACGGAACAAATGTGACGGGCGCAACACTGATACCAATAGGCGGGACATTTATTAAAATATTGTGGAGTTGGCAACGAATAATGTTTAATACAAGAATTATACGAACAAAAAGATTAAGCACAAGCAATCATTTTTTTTTATACGAATAAATGTTTAATAAGCCCTAAGGAATCTATGACGAACAAAAAAGTCAAAAAAGAGAACTATAAGAACGATTTAAAACTGATTTTTTAATAAATTCAAAATTCGGATAACACATTGAAAATAGCAATTAATAAATAAGTTCTACGAGGAGTCTATTTGGTTAATCCTGTGAGCACACATAGCAACAAATAAAGTCAAAAAGAGAACTATAAGAACGCTTTAAAAACTGATGGTGTAAATGCCTAAATCAATAAATTTATAATATCTTTGTTCGTTTGACGTAATATGTAGCAAATGGTGACACGTATTTCGTATATTTAAGAAGCATCATCAGACTTACTATTGCAAGGTTGAATTCGTAGTTAAGTTAAGATTGATTCAATATTCTTAAATTATAACAATAAACTAAGTTATTTTATATTTTAATGAACTTAAAGAAGTATGAGGATGTTTTAAAAATGTTTGATTCGGTCACTATACTATCATTAAAAAATTATCTTTCATGAGAAAAATAATACAATCAAAAACTTTTTTTTGTAAACGCACTTTAAATGCAGTAATTGCAAAAAAAAGGTTCAATTTCCATAAATATAGATTTGTAACAACATACTTCAATTGATTGGAAAAAAAAGTATCCGAGACTACTGATCACACTGGAATAAAAACAAACCTTAAAAAAAGCGAAATAAATTGCCATTACTCGTATAAAAAAAGCAATATTTACAATTTTTAAATGACTTGTTCGTTTTCAATAGAAAATTTAATAAAAAAAATCCAGTCATTTCCGAATCATCGGTTGCGAATTTTCGGAAAGTTGAAAAAAATCAGTCATCTGAATTTTTCCGAACCAGTAACTCTGAATGCAATCATTTGTGTGTTTTGAACACGCCTACCTAGGTAGTTCTATTTTTTAAACGAAATCTACGCCTATTATCAGCATTTTAGTCTTTTCCTATGTAGTGATTGATGTAATGCATTTTTATAGATATTATTAATAACTGTTATATATATTATTGTCATCTCAGTTGATTTTTAAAATTAGTGGAATTAGTACGAAATATGTGTGTCTATAATGTGTATAATAAGTTTACACCATCAATCAAAGCGATTATAGTTGAATTTATTTTTAAGGTTATCACTGTCAATACTTGAATGGAATGACATTATAATTGAAATAATAATAACATTTTTGTACTTACTTATTTCACATAAAATGTATTGCATCAGGACCGGTTTCGCTCATGGCGAGCATTATCAACTGATTAGAAATACAATGCATACTATAAATATCTATGATTCGTTGTAGTTCTTATCAGTTGATAATGCTCCCCTGAACGAAACCGGTCCTGATCCAATAATTTTTATGCGGAATAAGTACTAAAAATATTTATTATTTTTATGATACGCTATTTATAATACATGAACAAAACGTTTCAGCCTTTTTTGGTATGATTTTCCACGAATATGAATACGTATTATTCCACTGTTTTACTAGTCTTTTATAATGAAAGATGCAATGATTTTTAAATATGAGGCGTTAACTACCGATCGAAGAAAGGCGCCTTCTTGGTACAGAAATTTATTTTGTACAAACTGTGTTGAGGAATATAAAATTTCGTTTTACAGACAGCAGATTTAAGTATGTGGTGACCTGAAAACGAAATGGATTTTATTTGAATTTAATATCTCACGCTTTGTTAAATCTTTAAATTTGTATAGATAATGTTGGTGTGGATCAAACAGAAATAAACGATTGTATTATTGAATGTATCTCGTTTAACATAGATTATTTTGACTGGCGTAAAGTTTATAGTAGTAAAAATATTAATTTCACCGCCATATTTTTTTTAGAATGTCTATTTTGTAGTATTTGAAGTTTTCATAAAGTTTCTCTTAACAAAGTTTTTCAACGAGAACTGCTAGTTACACAGTTGCTAACCTCTCTTTCGTAGAGTATGGATAGATAACATAGCAATAATACAGGATTAGTGGTTAGCTACGTCCCGTGTTAAAAGTGGTTTTTTTTTATTTGAAAATGATATCAAATAAAATAGATTGCCATGTAATTTCAATCTGAAATTAGTTTTTTAATGAAGATTGATAAGCCCTTTCGAGAACTAGACAATATTGCATTAAAAGCTACAAGGGAATCGATAGATTTTAATTAAGCACTCGTCCAGATTCTATCAGGGCAAATTAGCTCCCTAAATGAATCCGTAAAAATTTACTCTCAAAGAGCATTAGAACATATTGAAAAGACGTAGCGTACGCATTTTTTAACAACAGTGATTGTAAAACAGTATAAATAAATTTGTACGATGCTAAAAACGTGGTTCATATATTAATTTGGCAATATGTGGGAGAAAACGAGGTATAGATATCTAGCAATTGTATTATTTGAAATAAGATTTTTTCCATATTATAAACAAGAAATTTATAAAACAATCGTTCAAGTTATAACGATTTAAGCTAGACTAACGATTGAAAAACAGTATGTTATGCAATGAAAAGATTTAATAAAAAAAATTAATTCATGCTTCTTATGAATTTGATTGAAAGATAAAAATAAGCTTTAGCTAGAAAACAAATTCGTGAAATAACAGAACAATTTGAAGTATATTTATGTGTTGTTTGGGGATAACCTGATAAATGATTTTTGAAGAAAAGTGTTGTGGAAAGGTAAGATAAAATTTTAGTATTATTATTTGAACTCATGAAAAACAATTTTTATTTCCATGATTAGTGGAACATTTAAAATTCTGATAATGTATTATCACGTATTTTTTGTTTGAATATTTCTCCTGTAAATTAAATGTTTTGCAGTTGTGAGGTTATGCTCTAACAACATTGATTTCTAAATATATATACATATATTAATAGATTCAGTAATTCTGAATTATTTGGCCAAGAAAAAAACACTTTAAACAGTTTAATTTAGTTAATAAAACTGCGAATAAAGTTTTTGAATGCCTAAGTAAGAAACTTTCCTTTGGGGAACGTATAAAAATATGTCGCAATAAATTTTCCCAATATAACGTACGTTGTACAAGCCATTTCCAAACTCGTATAAAAACAAGAATACGAAAAGTGAAATAACTTCGAAATGACTTGCCGAGGAAAACTTATTTCCGAACGCATTTCTATGAGTCTCACCTCAGCGAGGAATTTACCACGAAAGTTTGAGAACGCTTCACCTGACTATAGAGACTTTACTCGGGAGGGTAGTGGAGGGATGTAATAAGGGTGTTCCCTATGATGAGTGTGGGGAATGAAGAATAAGGGTGTGATGCGAAGAAGAAATCTCGCCCCAACTTTTCGCGCACGTTCCGCCCATAAAAATATTATTGGATGCAACTGAGCGAAGAAAACTGACTTAGCCGTAGAAGTTCTTTGACGCAGTACAATATTTCTAGATATATTTTTTTAATATCCGATACAGGATATATGTAATGTCCGGGTAAAGGAAAAATGCACAGAAGTTGTAATATTTCATTAGGTATTATCAAATACCAGTTCTTTTTAGACTTTGATACCAAATAGACGCGGAAAAATATCATTGTTCACGGGAAAAAATCAGGTTTTTTACTCATACTAAGGAGTAATGATTTATTCTGTAAAAAATATAGAAATATCATTTTGTGATGAAATGTCATTTTTTCAAATTGTTAAATACCCGATCTTATTATCTTTTTGCATGGAGGATACGTTCCAAAAGCTAGCCTGCAAAAAACGCGTGTAAAAAGGATACGTTGCCCGCCCATATAAACATGATTTTTATACATTTGCTTATTATTTATCGGAAAAAATATTTAAATAAACTTATTATATAATTTTCGAATTAAAAATATGCATAGAGAAATAAATTCAATCAGTGCAGCTACTGAATAAATAACGTGTCTGTTACTGCTAGTGTACAGTATATAGTTTTTTTTACGCCGTGTTAAAGCAACAAAAACTCGAAATCGTGCAACTGTGCATCAAGAGATATAGTTAAGAAGAGATATTTTTAAAGTGCGTATTTTTTTTTTTTAAATAAACTTTTGAGACAATTGATTGCTAAGTCACAATTTTTTTTTTAAATGTTACTTACGTGTACTCGAACTGTCAATTCAACTTGTTTCAATGAAAATAGCAGATAGGGTTCGTTATTAAAGTGCGTAACAATTATTTTTTTACATAAATTATTTTACATTTGTCAGAACTAGTTCTGACGAAGTCAATTTTTTTTATAAAAATGTTTTATGTAGAATCGAAAATAATTCAACTTGTTTCAATGAATATAGCACGATAGGGTTCATTATTACAAAGATAGTTTATTCAAATATGTTTTTGTATTCAATTTTATATTGAAAATATTTTAATACACTTTGACGTTGCATTCGTCTCCTCCGGGACAATTTAAGCTTTTTCTTTAAGTAAATGATTGCTAAACTTTCATGCTGAATATCAAAGAAACGTAAATATATAAAAGTGCACGAGCCATTAAAATAAATAGACGATACAGATATTGACGTAACCGCTTAAATTTAAGTAGGGTGCGGGTCGTCGGAGAATAAGCTATTCAAAAAAATGTTTTCAACTTATTTAGATAAGCTGAAAGATTACAACGGAGAAAAACTATCCAATTTCGTATACTCTTCCTCAAGCAAGTTTTTCATTATAAAATATATTCACAGCACCAAGAGGCTTACAGTGTAGTTGATTTAATGTGCGAGTTCATGTTAATTGTCAACAGTAAAATTACAATAATTTGATAACATTGTCTTGAAAGGTAGTAAAATTGTTTTTTTTCTCTTGTTGGAAACGGAGCAAGAAACGATTTTTAGTCGACTTAAAAAAACGATAATAACACATTGGATATATGGTTTAAGTTATTTGTTTCGCACAATATATGTATAAGTTTGTTTGGCCATTATTGGTATTTGAAAGAGCATATGGCCCCGGTGACTTAATCTGTATAATGGAATAAAATGAGGATAACATCAAGCCATCAAAACGTTGAGTAAAGATTTAACTAAAGTAATAAAATGTTAAGAGACCTACATATATATGCTTTACATACATACTTGTACATCAGTCACAACCACTATTGATGAAAAATAGTGTGGTTTAAGATTATTTTATTCAAGCTCAACCTGTTCTATTCTTTACAAAATATGTGGAATTATACAAAAATATATGTATATTTCAGGTATCAATTATTGTTTTTACTTTGGCAGTGTAACAGTTAAAAAAAAAAAACTTAAACTTGTTCAACAATGATCAGGTCCAGTAAAGCTCATTTCAAGCTTTATCAATTGATTTTTGTAAAATATGTGAAAGTTGTTTTTTTTTTTGCTTGGATATATATTTTTTTTCCAAGAAACACCTTACACCTTAAAAGTGGTTGATAGTGTTTTATAATACGAATAATTTTCTTTGTATATTGCCTTTAAATATGATGATTAGAAAATACACTGTCAAAAATTGATATTAGTGTTAGTAAAGAGGGACACTCGAAGACGTGTACTCGTCCTGGAACACGTCGACTTTTCGAACAAATTCAATGGGAGAAACTTAAACGATAATAAAAAAAAATATCAGGTAAATCGATCAAAAAAATTTACAAAATATGGTCACATTGTATATTGAGTCGTAAGGAACAAAAAACCTGATTCTGATAATATACCCGACGTGTGTTCTCAGTTGTTTTTTTCTGGAAAGACACTAATCCGAAATTAAGATTCGTTTATACATTAAGTTTTACCAAAAACCAATGTTGATTTTAAAATCAACGACTACTCTATAAAAAGATATTTTTTGCAAATTGTATTTATTTTTACAGAAAGCTGTAAGGTAGGAACCAAGAAGTTGAAAAATGTAAAGACTTACGTAAACTACCCAATCCTTCGGGCTATGAGCGTTGGTGCCACACAGATAAAGTCGAGTGCCATCTGACATCGGCTGAATAACTCTTATGTGGTTGCGACAGTCGAAGTGCTGGAACAAGAAAAAGAAACAGGTCTTAGAGAAATATTTCATACACTATAAATAAATACAAAGATTTTAAATGATTGATATCTAACCGATGCCATATTGACTACAATTAGGTGTACCTTTTCTACAGAGCACTGCGGTACTATATTAATTGTGAAAAAATGATTTTATGTAGTTCTTGTAATGAAAGCAAATCTGGGTTTTTATTGAGTTGTAATGGACGTAGATTAGTTTGACATTAATTAAATAAATTGCATAAGCCTTCTAGTGTAAGGCGAGATTAAAGAATTTTAATACAGTTTGAATGAATTGAAAATGATATCTCTTTTTATTGACTAAAAAACATTTTTTTATCTCTTATTCGTAATGATTTCGTTTGTTTGCTCATTAAAAATGTCATTATTGATACCTAATAGTTTCTAATTGTTCCAATGCATTAATCTTAGGGCCTTAACTATGTACATAGATGTAAACATGTGGGTGCTGAATTAAAAGTTATAAAATGATATTTCTTTATGAGGTGGTTGCAAATTGAGTCTAATACTATTTAAAAAAATGGGTTTGCTTTTCTTAATATTTATCGGTCTATAAAGTAAGCATGACCACCCGCGAGCACAGGCTTATCATGGAGAACGATACTCATTCTATGAAACTATAACATTTTCCTAATAAATAACTGAAGCAATTTTGAAAGGTTTAGTTCTAAAAAAAACATCATTACCACACAATTTACCGCGACAGTTTCCACGTTGAGGTGGTACTCCGGTTCAATAACGTTAAAATAGATTTGTTTCATAAATCTCAGTTACATTTAGTGGAGTTTTCGCTTCTCAACATTTTCCGAGCGCAGGGCCTCCTAGGTGGAGCGTCGTCAATATGGCTATAATAAACCATTTTGTACCAACAATAACTGCCTCATAAATTGTTCCCAAACGACCGAACGGTTTTATAACCCTTTCTGTTGCTTTTTTTGTTTTTCTTTTCGTCCACAGGTTACGTGCTGCCAGCGAGGGAGGGCTCACAACGGGTATTTATGTGAGCTAATATGTTTATATAAATATGCATTTAATACAAATCACATTGATACGTAGTAGAATATCGATATAATTAAAGATTTCAACTGAGGGTGCTTGATGGAATTTCAATAATAAATTTGAAATGTTTGAATTTTGTACTTATCCATGAGTTTTGTACTATACCATCCGTGCACTTGAAATGCCTGAAGATACCGAAAGGCGAAACCCGGGTCGTTAGCGACAAAACTCATAGAGAAGTACAAAATTCAAGCAATTTTAATTTGAATATCGGTATGATTAAAAGGTCTAATATTCCGTATTTATTCTTATACACAGGGTACAGCTTATGTTGCGGAGTGGGGCTAGTTGTCTAGCCGATAATCATGCCCTAACTTTATCTTCTTATCATTACTATCTCTTCAAAAAAAGAGAGATTGGCGAAACTAGGTAACAAGCAGTTGTAATGGAAAAATCTAATGGGATATGTCCAATAATAGTGGTCCATAATATGCTTCTCACTGGGAAAGGGCATGGTTAAAAATATATAAATAACTATGATATTAATTTATACCATCGTGTATAAATTTAGAATTTCGATATCCGCCGGTATTATTTTTACCGATTTAAAGTTTTGAATGCCACTAGATACAGATAAATATGCTGCTTTTTGTGTCAAAGTGGGTGCGAATATATATCTTATATATAAAACCGAAACGGCGTATGTATGTCTGTGGGTCTGTAATTCCCTTTTGCATTGTTGGTCATTAAGTTGCCATAAAAACGAATGTGAAAGAAAATATGTTTGAATTTTTATCAGCGAAGACATTTAGTCAAAATGTAATAAATTAGTCTTCTACTGAACTTTTCCCGGCTTTTATTATTAATAATAATGTTTATTATTTGACATTTCTTTGACAGTAAATTAGATTTTTTCCTTGAATTTGGACATTTTAATGGGCGAGAATGTTAGTAGAGAAATACTTCCAATTGGCTGAATTATTATCAGTTGAAAATGGTCATAGTGAGCGAAACCAGTCCTGATCTTTGTGAAATATATTTGTAAGAAACACAAAAAAGTGCTTTATTTACTTTACAGTATTTTCTTCAGAAATATTCTAAAACCGTTATCTGCGATTAGGTTTAATATATATTTTTTTTAATATCTTTTTAAATGAAAAAATATTTGGCATTACAGCTTACGCCAATGCGCCGAATATTCTTAATTGTGAAAGTCATACGAGATTAACTCGATGATAAGTAATGAATCAGTTGTGCACAAAATCAACGATAAATAACATACACCCAGCCCAAGATCTCTTTTTTTCAATTGAAAAAATCTGACCTTGCCAGGAATTGAACCCGGGTCCCCTGATCGCTAGAAAAAAGCTCTTGCCACTAGACCACAGGGACCGACAGGGTACTTGCATGTTTTGCTGTACCTGCGGAATCCTCGTTGACTTTCAGTCAAAAATGTAAGAATGATTCAAGATATGTACGTGCGATAAATTACACAAAGGCTATCATAAAAGACTCAAATGGCTAGGTCATGTACACAACGTGGAGGAATCACGCGTGGCATAAATAATGGCATGCAGGAAGGGATGGACAGTTACGGCTGCTTACGTGCAATGTGACCGACGTACAATTCCTGTTCCAATTGAATAATTTAAAAGTCCATCCAAAAATTTTCCACTTCAAAATATATGCTGATAAGAAGATACATTATTAAAGAAATGATAAAAAAATGCGATGATCATGACGAGATTTTATCTAAGAACACTTAATTCTTTAATTTGAATAGTTTAAATTTTGTACACATCCATGAATTTTGTCACTTAAATGTCTGAACACCCATATTATGATGTAATTATTTTACAAAATTCAAACGATTTAATTTCCATCCAATTCCATCAGAACCTTGAGGCAGTATTCTGGTCTAGGATTCTGAAGAAGCCGTATTTTTTTAATTGCATATTTTCAATGTTCAAATCTTTGAAAATATGTGCTTAAAGGATTTTTGTTTAAATTGTAATTATTGCTAGAGATGAAATTTAACATGATTTTTTTTTATACGTTCTTTTATGGTATATACTAGGATTATAAAAAAATCAATTTTTACAATTTTTAAAAAATTTGGCAAATCAAAAAAAGCGGGGGAAAAAGAGATTTTTTTTTCAAACGTCATATTGCATCTTTATTGATTACGAATATTACTTTTTTTTTTATTTCATGTGACTATAAAAGTTGGGATCATGGCAACTTTGGAGCGTCATTTTTTTGAGACCCCCTACTTTACCAGCCTGTAACTTTTTAGATTTTTAGTTTTTTGGTTTGAATATTTTTTAGTATATTCTTTAAATATTAATAAATATCTGGTAACAAAATGGACAGTAAAATTGCTATTACTTTTTTTCTATAGCACTTGCAAAAACACCTACAATTAAGCCTCTAGACCGGAATACTGCCGAAATCCTAATTGATACCCATACGTATGTTAGAAATAAATGCGACCGTTTTTTTTAAATATATGTACTTCAATAGTCAAAAATTCTACTGTAACAGAAGTATTGATATTATTGTGTTGGCCATTATCAACTTTTTAAATATATACAAACAATGGCATACAAATTTGACCTTGTGATATAAATATTTGGGGGAAAAGCAGCTTCGGCATATGTACATTTTAAATATATATTTACTTATAATGCAGTTGGGCATTAATACTCTTATCAGAATGCAGCCGCAGCAATATTTTTATATAGCTTTGCTTGGAAGTCTTGGAGCATTAGAGAGGAACATAACTGTTGCTAGCGCAGTGATTTTTACACTTCGGACGCCCCCAGCTTAAATATGGTAGCATTTTACGTAATACAGCATCAAAAAATACGTAAAATAGCTTTTTTATAATTAAAGATTTCTACTGTGAAAACCTGACAAAGCGCATGAAAAAGTAAAAACTTCAAACGATTCAAAGAAAACTAATGAAAGCCTTAATAGGGATTCGCGCGAGCCCCTTTATGATAAGCACTACTCTAGACGAGCCATTTACTGTGTTTTGACCTATATATAATATTAACTTAGATTTCTATATATTATTTTATATATGTATTATAAATATCGATGTAATGGAGCGGTTAGCCCTTGGGCACGATACTGTCAATGTTCAATCCTCTCCCATCGTAGCCGTAAGAAGGGCATGATCGCTGAATAGCTGATAAATCCATAATGAAGTAAGTTCAAGGGGCCAGTCTTTGCATCGAGATGCGCATGTATATAAGTTTTTTTTTATATACCATACCCCTTACACATACATACATTTATGTATATATAAATATAAAAATACAAACATTCGCATATGTTCATACGGCAAACTGCATAAATATTTTCCGTAATGCGAGGTATTAATCAATTATTTCTCTACTCATCCGATTTTTAAAGTAAAAATCTCACAACTAAGCGACAGAAGTAAACGGATATAAGTTAGGAAAATTCTTAATAATCCGAGTATATTTTCCCCCATCACGCACTCAGTGCCAATTGTTGACGACACAGGCAACTTAAAGGATCATCCAGGTGTTAAATATTCACACTGAGTGAAACAGACAAAGAAAAATTATGCCATTCTTTTTTGGTATAACAAGAACAGTAATGAATAATATATAAGCCCACTTGAAAAATAAATGATGAAAAAACTGTCAAATAAAGACGGCAAAGTCTACCAACATTTCCTAAGTGTCAAAATATAAATCAAGTATTTTCAGCACTATAAAATGCGCGAGGCAATACTTTTTCATAAAAAGAAAAACCCTTTTCAGTTTAGCATGTAAATAAAACAAAAGTAAAAAGCACATCGCATTTTCTCACGATAGTTTTCTCGCATAAAGACAGATTTACTTTGCAAATCCTAAAAGCCTTTACCGATATAAATCTCAGTTTGGTGTGGACTCACCTCTGATTTTCCCTTGGAAACACACTGCGCCACGTTGCTAGGCTCCAGATTGAGAGCGTCCCTCTGTGAAACAATAAGAGAACAATATTACATATTTTTGACATAAATAAAAATCTTTATCAAACACATACACATAATAAATATAATTACACATTTTTAGTACTTATTCCATATACAATTTATTGGATCAGAACCGGTTTCGCTCATGATGTATCAAATCGTCTGATAATAAATACAACACAACAGTGATATTTATACAAAAGTTAAGCAAGAACTTTTGCATAAATATAACTGTTTCTTTTGATCCAGTATTAGTATCCACTGTTTACTAAAAATATGTTATTACTTTTACTATAACGCCATTCCACCAAGTATTGACAGTGAACACTTAAAAAGTGACATACACATAACTATTAAAGGCGACGTGAAAATATCGTGTATGGAACTTTATCGCAGAAATAGTCTTATTTTCATGACTATTTTAACATGCCACTATGAAGCTCATCAAACCAAAGATAACCAATACTTCAAATGGATTTGGCGGTAAGTTTGTCCATGTTCAATCTTATATATAAAACCGAAACGGCGTATGTATGTATGTGGGTCTGTAATTCCCTTTTGCATTGTTGGTCATTAAGTTGCCATAAAAACGAATATGAAAGAAAATATGTTTGAATTTTTATCGACGAAGACATTTAGTCAAAATGTAATAAATTAGTCTTCTACTGAACTTTTCCCGGCTTTTATTATTAATAATAATGTTTATTATTTGACATTTCTTCGACAGCAAATTAGATTTTTTCCTTAAATTTGGACATTTTAATGGGCGAGAATGGGGCGGCTGTCATGAAATTAAATAAAGTTTGTGATTTTATTTTAACTCTATTTTGGATGTTAGATTTTGTGATATAATTATGTCGAATGATATAACATTAAATAATTATTGGTCGCTCAGTCCGAGCGACGCCGGGTAGCAATACTAGTTTAATATAAAATGACTTAGATTATTCCATATTCTCCGAATCCATCGAAAGTATTAATTAAATAGCCAGTATGATAAAAAGGCGATTTCCATACGCGGAATAATCGGAATAATAATAGATGTTATTTTATATCTAAAAAAGCCAATTCAAAAAAAAAAAAAATATATTTTGGATAGAACAAAAATAGTAAATCGCACTAAATCACATATAAATTCCAAACTAAATTAGTCATCTCGGAAATCATAGAGCACACACAGCGTGAAAAATTAGTTTCATTTCAACGCCGACATGTCTTGTTAGGAATATAAAGTACTACGTTAATAATCGGACACCTCTCACATTCCATGTGCATGTAAAATATTGTTTGAAAAAAGTAACTTATAAAATAAATAATGACTCAGCCCTTTGAGGGTTAAGTTGAACGAAGACGAATTAGATAAGAAAATCTTTTTTTTTATGATTACTGAATAATTTGAGTTTTCTGTTTCATTATTTAATAACAGCGATTAAACGCTCAGATTTCATTTCCAGTAAAAAAAAAAAAATCTTTTAGAAAGAATGTGTGTTACAGCATTCAAATATTTTTTTGGTTCATTCTAGCACTGATAATAATTTGAGTTTAAAAATGAATAAATTACCCGGAATGTGTGTAAAGCAGCTTTATTAAAAATAATATCCGTGATTTACACAACATAAATTAAATTTATTGAGCTTATGGGTGTCGTAAATCAGGTTTCTTTTTTAGTCGAAACGCTTTATGGTAAGCAATAAAGTATGACTACACAGGTTTTAAACGATGATTCATTACTAAACGATCGTTTGGACACATCTATATATGTTGCTTTATTGATACAATTGTACTGTAGAGCTCGGCAGTAATATTACCTATCAATGAACTTTTAATCACAATGAAAGTACGACGAGATAAATAATCATACTTAGCAGTCTCAAATTAGAGACAAATTTGCTAGATCAATAATTTTTTACGTGCTGTGTTTAATTTACCTTTATTATTGTTTGCAGAAAGCAGACTTTAAATTGAAACAATATTTCGTTGACCTAAATTTCCTTTACGTTGTCAGTGTAAACAGAGGTGTAGTGGGACCAGGTCACCGACCTGGCAACTGAAGTTGAGCCAGGGCGCCGTTCTGCCACCTTTTGACTTGTAACTTAATTTTCAAGGACATATATATATATATATTTAATGCGTTTTTTATTGATTAAATTGTCAAAATTTCTGTTTTAACTTCGGACGGATATAAAAAACATTGGTTTGAATTCAATGACCGACCTAGTACATATTTATTTACCACGACAACATTGGGTGTAAAAAGAATTTGACTATAGAGAACATTAATATTAAGTAAAATTTAACATAAGTAAGAAATAGCATACCTCGCAAAGTGACTGTGTGATGTTGCTCAGGTTAAGTCTAAAGACACGGTCCCTATAATAAAAAAAAACACATTTTAATATAAATACATTATTTCACTATATTGAAAAATAATATAAAATAGCACAAGGATTTTAAATTAATCTGTGCGAAGAGAAATCAGTACAATTTAAAATGGGTTTTATTTATAAGAATATTTTTGACAATGCAGCAATAGGTTTTATATCTTAAGTAGCGTTAAATATGATATGTTTTTTTTTTAAATCCATCAGGGATTGAACCTGAATGTGGTCACAATGTAAAGATATTATCGCTAGGCTACAGAGGACAATAAATCAATTCAGAAGACAATAAATCAACACGCTCACATAAATAACGTTGAAGACATTATTCAAATTTAAGAATTTCATCGTATAACAAATAAGATGATTTTTGTACGATCTGTGTTTTCAATACGATTATTTTGATGCTTCTATTTTTTTGCTGTCATAATTATTAAATTTTGTAAATCATATAAAATACCAATACATGTGGGCGGGGTATCGAACAAAATACTTTTTTTTTTACAAACGGTAAACTGCAGTTCTTTGAACTTAAGTACGTCATTTCAGTTTACTCTCACAAAGTATATTGCAATCAAATATAAATAAAAAGCGACTTATAACTTGATTGCTAGCGAAGGCGCCACGCCACTATCGCGGAAGTGATGTTTAATACACAACCTAAATTGTTTATTTACTTACAAATTTTTATATGCAATATATAAATTCAAAATTAAATCTTTTTGTCTATATATTTTTACTATAACAATACAACTTAAATGGCTATTGAAGATATCTACTCTGTAGGGATAATTTTAGTTCCTAATTCGGTGGCGGTCAGGTTATGATAGTACATCTATAGTCCAATTGAAATGTTTGAAATGAGATTGTAAATAAAAGAAGAAACGTTTGACATTTATATGAACAATGTTAAATCCGAACCAAATGGTATGAAAGATTTTATTTCTTTTGTAAGCTATAGGCACGCGTTTGTATAAATTTGCCGATTTCTCTGTTTGAGGATAAGTAATGCCACAATATGTCTTCCCGTATAATAAACATTGTTCATAAACATCATTGTGGAGTGACGGAAATGCTGAAAAATGTGTCGCAAGAATAATGCGTGTGACACACATAATATATAATATTTTTTCATACTATTTGACCTCAAATGTAATAAAATAAATTTGTGTTCAACTCACATTGCCCCCACGAAGAGCGTGTCGCGTTTCATGTCCATTAGGAACGTCCTATAATACATCATGCCGCATGTGAATTCCTTGACGTGATCTGTAAAGAAAACAAGAAAAAATCATTATTGTAAGTATTCGGAGAGACATTTTACAGTAAGTCAAATCTTAAAGAAAATAGAAACACATTAATATCAATAAGATGATATTTTTATATGCCATGCCAGGGCTATCCAACAAGTTGATGGCGCACGACCGGTCGATAGTTGTAACGACAGTTTTCTGACGGCAGAATTCCGGTCTAGGATTTTGGAGAAATCATTTTTTTTTTCAAACCATTAAGATTATGGCCTTTCAAGGACTTTTCGAAATTCCGAGTATTTTTAGAGATACAACTACTTTAGTGACGTAGTATCTTGCAGGTCTGGGCGGACTACCTGAGCTTGGGTTCCCTTGTAAAAAAATATTTATTCCTAATATTTATTTAAAAACCGATGAACATAGAAAGAACATCTGGAAATGCTTATTTTGAAGAAGAGGAAGGCCCATTGTATGGAGAAGGAATTGCGGATTAAATAAATGTAAGTATAAAGTACCATTATATGACTTAGACTGTTTGAAACTTCGCCCAAAACTTTAAAAACGTTTATCTCGAAACTACTTTTTTCAAAATAGTTGCCATGATATCTCAAGTTTTACTGAACCGATTTACATGAAATGTGGTGTGAACCTTCTTAATACATCCAGTTTTCGCGCATATTATTATTATTATATAAAAAAAACAATTTTTACTATTCTAAAAAAATTCGGAAGTCTCAAAAAAACAGGAAAAAAACGATTTTTTTCAAACCTCTGCCATTTTGTGAAAAATAAATATTTTTACATCTCTCTTATATGCGCGAAAATGACATTTTTACCAATTAAAGATATATTTTTAATTATATTTTAGGTGACTAGAAAAGTTGGAATCGTGGCAACTATGGAGCGTCATTTTTTTGAGATCCCCTTCTTTACCAACCTGTAACTTTTTAGGTTATTAGTTTTTTGGTTTGAATATTTTTAAAATATTAATAAATATCTGGTAAAACAATGGACGGAAAAATTGTTATTACTTTTTTTTCTATAGCACTTTGAAAAACACCTAAAATTTCAGCCTCTAGACCGGAATACTGCCTTAAGTCAAAAGATTCTAAATTTTGAATCGTTTGAATTTAGTACTTTTCCGTGAGTTTTGTCGCTGACGACCCAGGTTTTGCCTTTCGAACTCATTTAGAAGTACTAAATTGAAACGATTTAAGTTTGATATCGAAATTTCATCACACACCTGAAGTCGAAAGTCTTCATTATACGAGAGTTTCTGTTATATATGATTCAACAAACCAACCAACATACTACGTATATATATAAATAAAACACATTACATAGATATGTAGTAGTATTTCCACATGTATGTAATCTGCGAGGATGCTGAAACTGAACTGTCAATTGACAATGCTCGCGATGATCTAAACCGGTCCTGATCTTCATTATAAACACCTTAATAATACTACATTATGATCATAATCAGAATTATTTCAATATAAAATAAGCGTCAGACGATTGACACGAAATATTAAAAAATATGACCCAGAATTTTTCATTCCAGCTAATAATGATTAGATTTTTGTTGCTGTTTATTTTATGTTAAATGACTTCGCCATTGAGAGTATTAGTACTTAAATCGAGGAAAAAGCCTTTTAAAGCAAAGATAATTCAACTATTCCATATAAAATGTCCATGACAACGAACCCGTGGTCAACATCGATGGTATCCGTGACGGACCTAGCGGGTTTTTCAGTCGTTTTATCCATCTTTTCGGAGACAGTGGTATTTGAATTGCCTTAAAATTCAATCTTATGCTACTTAGCTTTATCCTTTTTATCTCTAATCCCATCGAAAAAAACAGATCTCGTGGAAAAACTATCTTAAAATATCTCTTTTGGAAAGTCACACATGCTCTTCATTTGGAGCAGATAAACATGTATGTGCTGTCAAATGTTTGACTTCTCTAAGCATTTAACTCACGATCGATGTGAAAATACAACAGACACTAAAGACATTAGCACAAAATCATGTATGTATGCTTTGTTTCGATTCTATAACCCAATCTTTGCTTCCCGTAAAAAGGAAAAATCCGAAACTCCATTTTATAATTTTATCATTTTAAAATCGATCTTGCTTCATTACTTAAGCAAACTTTGCGATAGTAAGTCCGAAGATGCCTCTGAAAGAGGCGAAACACGTGTCACAGTTAGAAGCACATTACGATGAATAACCAAGGTTATTTTAAATTTTATATTTAAAATAAATTCATTTAACTGTTTATACTCGAGTACACGAAACCCTTGGCCGCGCAAAAGATTTGGGTAAATTATGGATATATGGTCACGGGACAGAATTGTTGTAAAGATTTATGAAAAATAAGCACATTAAATGAAATGAATGTAAGGCTTACGATTTTTTTTTAAATGTTTCGTCTTTAATTTTCAAAATTTATTATAATAGAAGATCCTAAAGAATACTTCGCAATAAGTATGAAATCGAGTAGTTTTAATTTACAGGAGCAAAAATGCAACCACAAACTACATAAATAATAATATTATATTATACAGATAGAGACAGTCAAATAGGTTTATTATTTGTTTAAAATACAAAGAATAATTATATTATAGGCTAATATTAAAAAACATTTTTTTCTTTCAGAACTCATACAATAATCAGTAATATTCTTCAGATGTAATCATTTTTACTCCACATTTTATAATAATCCACAAGAACTCAAAGAGTGAAGTCAAAACATAAAATTATAAGCCAGTATGTATAAATTTGTTAAGCTTAGCTCGAGAGGATTGGGATTCTGTCCCGTGACCATATATCTTTAATTTACCAAGATTTGTATAGAATGTTCAGAGCATTCACGTCCGATTATGTGACAGAAGTATACACAGACAATATGCGTAAAATTCGTATTGTAAAATATTATACTTGATAGGTATACAAAAAGCTTTCAACCCTTTTGTGGGAAAACTTTGTAAAAGGTAAAGACGCTAAAATTCCACGCGACCGGTCGCCCGTCAAGCAGTCACCGCGTCGAGCTTTCTTAGCGCCGCCCTGCCTGCGCGACGACAGAGAAAAAGACACCGACGAGCAGCCTGAAAAAAGCCTTTGATGTGTTATATCCTGGTCTGCAGGATGTATGTCGAAATTATGTGTGCCTCAGTCAAAGGCCCAAGTAGGTGCATGGTACAAGGGGATCCATATTAGATTTGGAACATCGTCTCGTTATGTGGCTGTGTTCCGCGCAAGGGGTTCAATTTGGGGGTTCATTTATTTTTCGCGTTTATTCCTTTCAGGCCGCAAATTGTAAAGGACCGTCGTTTACCCGGAGATTAAATATAAAATATGTATTTAAAAAAAATGTTGCTTTATAGCTTTCAAATTTGATGTATAATAATGTTGAAACGCTGATTACTAAAATAATATTTAGAGAAACTACTAAAAATTATGATTAAGTACATTTTTCGAATTGAATTGGCATAAACTTGGTAGAACTCAATTATAACACGGCAAAAAAATTGCTATCTATTTTAGTTCTAGAAAAAATATATGATACTTTTCCATGAGCTTTGTCGCTAACGACCCGGGTTTCGTCTTTTGGTATCTTCAAGCAATTCAAGTGCATGAATAATTTGAAATGATTGTCAGTTCAAGTTTGCCAATTTCGTTATTAACTAGTCATATTTGCTATTGAAATTCCAACAAGCAGCTTCAGTCGAAATTCTCAATTATATAGTTGATAGCTAGTTCGGCTATCAACTACACATATCCTTCGTATAGGGGCATAACACGCAGTGACGGCTGGTGACGGGGTGTTGGGGGGTGCAAAGGAAGATTCAACCATTTTTGCAAGAGTTCTTTCCTATTCATTGGATTTTAAAACACTTCTATAGCATGGACTTTCAATTCAGATGTTCGCAATACCAACTGTTTCTCTTCCGTAGTACGGAAAAATAGTTGATACTTCCTTTTGCACCCCCCAGCACCCCGTCACCAGCCGTCACTGATAACACGTGTCACTATTTGTTATGAAATGCGTGGAATAAACAAGTCATTATCAAGTTGATAATGCTCGCGACGAGCGAACCCGGTCCTGATCTCAATACATCCAATGTGGTATAAGCATTAAAAATATGTTATTATCATTATTGAATATTGATAGTGAACACCTTAAAAGTTATTATAATTGTATATTGAATTTTATTTTTTTCAGTTTTGAGACAGAGGAGCGAAAATTAATTAAATATACGCATTTTTTTTTTAATGTGATACATTTCGAAATATTTTCACGCAGATAGAATATAAACTCCCTCGGCCGTGCAGTGGGTTCAAGTCTTTGTATAAAAACATCAAACAATTTTTTTTATTCCGGTAATACAAAAGGATATATCGGAGTAGTATGTTACTCTCGTTTAGAGGAATATGTTTTTTTAAACATTTTTTAGACTACGCGTCATATACAAAATGCGGGTTTACTCTTTTAAATAATTTAAATTAGTATTTGAAAGACACTGTACTGTGTGTACAAAAGCTCAAAGCTCAAGCGTCTGATTTTTTACACACGTTACAAAAACGTATTCCCGGAATTAACAAATGATAAAACTATACAAAATAATAGCCTGAAAACTACGGTGTGGTTAAAGAATGACTACACTTTGTGAAATATGTAAAATATATCCGTGCATTATCCGAAGAGTTTGATTAAATCACTTTTAAGGTGTTAAATATGTCACTTATTGGTAGAATATTACATATATCACAATACATAGTCATATTTTGACATCAAATTGACCGTATTCTTTTTTTATATATCTTTGAATTATTGTTAAATTTGTTAAGCAGACTGTTTGTTGAACCCGGTCTTATTTTATCGGGATTTTTGAAACCGGTTCTGATTTTTATAAGAATATATGTGGTAATGTGGGAATAAATCTTTCAATTGAATATTTTGTAGCATGTTGCTAAATGAAACTTATACCGCGGTGTTTTAAGAGAAGTAGCCTTGCTTTATAATAAATCTAATAATGTTTTTTGTGTCAAAAAATATATTGATAGAGTAGGCATTTGCTTGGTAGAACTCCATTATAATACGGTAAGAAAAATAACAATGTATTTTAGTTCTACATAAATCTTTATAAATTATAACATAAATCTTCATAAATTTATGCAGAACTAAAATACATTGTTATTTTTCTTACCGTATCAAAAAATATACTTCACAGTACAAGATAATACGCGTAAATTTTTTTATGACCTGAGAAGAATTTACACTTTTAACCCAAAAAGGGTGAAAAAAACGTGGTAACTTTTTCAGTTACACAATAATTGTAATTTGCATGATTAAAAGCTTCTTTGACACCACGCTATGATGACAGACAACAGATTGCGTGATATCTTTCAAATATGTCGCACAATTCTTGCAGGACTAAAGATTTATTATTTCAAATTTGAATAGTTTAAAATTTGTACTTTTAAATGAATTTTGTAGCAAACGACCCGGGATTCACCTTTGGGCATCTAGTCAGTTCATCCGTGCACTTGAAATGCATAGAGATACCAAAAGGCGAATCCCGGGTCGTTAGCGACAAAACTCATAGAAAAGTACAAAATTCTAACAATTAATATTTTATATTGAAATTCCATCGAGCACCCGTCAATCGAAATCCTTAATTTTATTATTCCATTCTTATAACGAAGCTTTATCTACTATGTCTCTAACAATTAAATATCAATATACTTAATATTGTTATATTATATCATTTATTTATTTATTCATAAAAAAATACAAATCATCGAAATACAGCTTACGCCAATACGCAATGCATTTGACAAATTTATTTACATATACATCCATACTTGTATACACGTAATAAAAATTACAAATTGTAACCATAAGAACAACTAGAAAATAATTATAAAATCACATTAGAAATCATGTGCATACTACACACATTCTTCAGGGAAGTTTATAAGGAAGACTATTTATTTTTGGTAAAAAGTAACCTCAAAATAGAAAAAAAAAGTTCAATGATATTGTAAAAGAATGAGCAAATTATTCTGTGATTAAAATTATAAATTTTTCAAATAACCCATGAAGTAAATAAAAAAAAGCTGTAATTTCGACTATAAAACTTTGTCATGCGTAATTTTCAAAGATTTTTTTTCCAGTTTTCTTAACCAAAATATTCTTTCATTGTGCGAGATTAGGTTCCTTAATCAACTTTCGCTTAAAGGCTTTGTATAAAAGGAATATCTTCCGTGTTCATTTCAGGACCAATTTCACACCGCAAGGGACGCGTAGGCTTGTTCTCGTCAAATTGTGCGCTTTCCAGGAAAATGTTTAACTTTTGCGCATAATTTGTTTTACGGGAAAAGCAAACTTATATTTGGCATTCTGTCAAAGGAAATATTCGCCTTATTCATATTCATTCAACGGTTCATAACGACCATTTTAGTAACAAATTGGATTTAAGACCAAAGTTCACGTGATAGCAATCACCATGGTAATATCGCAGATAGAGACTCCAATTTGACTATCGACACTCGATACTCGAGAATACTCGTCCATTTTTCAAGTACTCGATACTCGAGTTTTTTGAGAAATACTCCTAATTTATAAATGGAGACTTATGCCCAAATTTTATTTAATTATTTTATATACATATAATGTTTAACCATTACGAAATTATAAGAAGCTTATTTATTTACATAGAAAATTTTGAATAAATAATAGATGCTTTCGTACACCTGAAACTACTCGAGTATACTCGAGTATTTTAAAATTGTACTACTTGATACTCGAGTAGTTGAGATGTCGATTAATTGGAGTACCTAATCGCAAATGAACTGTGCTGGAAAAAGTTCGTTATTACTATCATTAAAAAATTTAGTTATAAGTCGGCGAATGATTCAATGTGTTTGTGACAATTAAATACAATTGATAATGCTCACGATAGGCGAAACCGGTATTTTTTTTATCTACGTTCACTGTCAATGTAGACGTAGAGCATATGCACTGTAATGGAGCTGTAACTAATAGCCGGGTAGGAACGACTAGTGGTAAGCAAATCGTTCTCGATACACCCCGTTTTTATTATCAGAAGAGTGGGTGAGAATATTTAAACAGAAAGATATAATTCGATTGGGAAATATATTTATTTAACTATCCATAATGGGATTCGAACCCACGAGCACGCAACCGAAGTCAAAAATATGTGTATAACGAACACGTACTAGAACTCTATTTTTGAAACACGATTTTCGTCATCGATGTGATCAAAATAATGAAAAACACTTTTCTTTAAGAATGTAAAACTATTAAAATGTATGAACACTGATAAAAAAAAATAGCAGTTGATCAAGGAAAATATTTTTTTTTTTTCAAAAAGCTTCAAGGATTCGAATCATATAATATAATTTGACGCAAGTAAGAAAACTCTCTTATATTTAGAAGTGTCTCAAAATTTGAAAATATTAAATGAAATTTGTTAGTATTGACGCCTTTCTTCGTTAAAAACAACATCAATATAGACAGCGAAATCTTTGATGGAAAAATTAAGACTATACAGGCTGATTAGAACCATTCAATAAGTGAATTAGTGTAACGTTTTTTAATATAAATAAAGAAGCTTACACTCGTTATAACCCCAGTACTTTTGCACTATGGAAAACTCAAGCCTAAAGATAAGACAAAGAAAATGGGTCACTTAGTTACGAATCACACACTTTTTCTTACGAAGTTGTATCACTGTGATGAATTGGTGAATTCTGCGGAAGTCATTTTTTAAGAATCAGTATGCTACTTACAACGAACTCATTTTGAAAGTAGTATAACAAATGACTTGAACGTTTCATTCTAGTAAAATTATATTTTCTACGAGTAACTGCTATCTAATTCAGTCATTCATTCATGATATTGAAATAGTAGAGAAAGATTAAAGAAACAAGTTATTAGCAATAAATATAATAAAACATTTTTAGTACTTATTCCACATAAATTTTATTGGATCAGAACCTGTTGACAATGCTCGCCATGATCGAAACCGTTCTTGATCCAATAAAATTTATGTGGAATAAGTACTAAAAATGTTTTATTATAATGCCATTCCACCAAGTATTGACAGTGAACACCTTAAAAGTTAACAAGTTATTAGATGAGAATTGTTTTCGATAATATCTCTTACTGCTAATGTCGCATTTTTTTTTGCTAATTCAACAAATAAATGAAACGAAACAATTTGTCAATCAACCCCTCGAAGTCCTTTAGTTATCATCGTGCTTTCTTGATGGATACATGCTATAAAATACCATAAAAGCTATGTAAAATGAAATATGCATATTGATGCCTTCGATTCGGTTATAATAGATATTCGCTTATGTAGTATAAGTACGTGAATCAAATACATCAAGAAGAATATGTTGATACGTTTTTTTATACGCTCCTCGACTCTTTAATATTTCAAGTGGCAATATTAATCGATACCGACTGCACGTGAGACATTTTATATAAAATACTTCAACAAAGTAACATGACAAATTTGCCGTCATTAGCATACGGCCAACCGATACTTGAGATGGAAAGTTGAACTGTGTCAAAAAGGTTTCGAAGATGTTCGTCACGAGAAATTAGAAGGAGACAATATTATTGAACGGAGCCTGAGCCTAAAATGAGTTTTAAAGCCAAAAATGATGATGATAAAATAACTTTTCTGTCTGAACACCTTTTACGGCGTAAAGCGCGTTAATTTTGACGCCCTGAAAGCGAAATCGCTCTCACTGCGAAGGCCAAACAAGCCGATTTGCATAAATAAATTATTCATCGACCCCTTTTAAAATCAATAAGGGCCAAAGAAGCGTTTAATTCTGTTCATATCAAAGTTTAAAATTAGATTTCAATTTGAGAGACGAGAGACGGTCCAAAACATGCTTTTTGAAAGGTTTTTTTCCACCGCCGTCTTTTTATCGATAATATCCTTTTGGGCAGTGCCGACTTTCGATAATTTATGCATGGAAAAAGTAACTCTCAAAGATTATGTAAAAGTTCTTGAAATTCCCTATCGATGAATTCCAGCGGTCTTAATAAACACCTTTTTTAAAATTAACGCCAAAGGAAGAACACTAATTTATATATGTATATTTTTGATTAACTTTTCAGTTAACAACTAAAGTACTCGATTACATAAAGAATACCGGAAACACGTGGCTTTTGTAGACAAGCGGTAAGAGTTTTTCTTTGCGATCATCCAAATTGAATACCTATAGCCTTGATATCAAATCGCAATTTTTTCGTTTTAACGGTTGATATACGACTTTGGTGTATTATACACTTTTTAATTTGATAACAAGGCAGTCTTTACTATTATTCTGGGTGTATTAAAAAAAATGATACGATAAAGAGAAGAAAAAAATCTTGACGTTACGACAGCAATTGGCTAACCACTAGTCCTGTCCTAACCGTATCTCTTTTGTCCCTACTTTCATCGAACTACAAGAGAGTTTGAACGACTGGCAGTAACAAGCAGTTTATAGTAGAAAAAAGTATGGGTAGACACCTCCACTAAGAGTTCATATGCTCCAGATTGAAATTCCATCAAGCAGCTTCTGTCGACATCCTAAATTAAAATTAAAATTAATCTTTTATTTTCTATTAAAACGTGTAATTTTTCATAAATGTGCAGTGCATTTATATAAAACATACATAATCTGTTTACATTTAACCTTTCCACTAAAGATTAAAAATAAACGCTATCAAATTTATTCAATGAAAATATATGAAAGAATTGTATTTTTCCTTTACATTCGTTGTATTATACTTTATGAATGCGATCAATCGCCGATGAACAAAATACTTCATGCAATTTAGTGATCCATTATGAGGGAATATTCTATGGTTGCATTTGATCTTATTGTGCGAGGCAGTCACAATTAGATTCTCGGACAATGGCGCACGGTAAATGTACTTCAAAAGACTTATAAGAATATGAGATGGGGGTGAACTTTTCGTGGGGTGGGTAAAAGGAATTTCCTTCGATATTACCCAGCGATCTGTTCCGCAGTCGACATTTTTGGAGCAGTGGATTTTCTTTAATCTTATGAAACATCACGATGTTGAAAAAATCAAATAAACGCATGAAAATGAAACCGAATTTTCGAATCGACAACTTTTATAACCGTGCGCGTTTCTGATATTTTTTTATGACTGATCTTTTATGGTCGATAGGTGAATGTCGGAATTTATAATGAAATAATACCTATTATATGTGTTGCACATATAACACGATTTGTATCTAAATACTGGAAAGATTTCAGTGGACATTTTCAACTAAAATTGCGTTATACAGTGGAACCCCGATCTTACGTTCTCGTATTATACGTTTTCCCGCGTGGTGCGTTCATTTTATATAGTCCCGGCATTTAGTTCACATATAAAACTTTCCCGCATTTAACGTTTGTTTTATACGGTCCCTTGAAAAACGTAGAATCGGGGTTTCACTGTACTTAACTTATATTTTGACAGCTGTGTCTCCCTGTTTTGCTAGTAGTTTATTAAATGAACACATTGTTCTTACTAATTCCACAAATTTTATAAAGATCAAGACCGTATTTAGTGTAAGTTTGGAACACCCACATACAGCACTTTTCCACAAAGAATTGACTGTTTAATTTTAAAAGTGATTTTTGGTGATTGAAAGTATTCAAAGTTTTCAACAGATGAAGCTTAATTTATTAGCATCTTCTTAATATGATTATTAAGAACAAATTGATCATGATGAAACAGTCAATTTTTTTGAGTAGAGTGTAGATAATAATTAATATTTCAAGTATCATTGATGTTTTAGTAAGCATAGTAATTTGTGTGGCTTCTATTGTAATCTTGAATTGCCTTTACATTTTAAATGACTTTATAATACATGTATGTATAACTAAAAATTTATCAAAAAAATATTTTCAATCTAAATGTATCAGTTTAATTGATTCATTTGTCTACGTGAGTCTTTAAATTTCAGACGAATTTTGAAATCATTAGTAACTAGGTGAATACATAACTTTTGGCGTTCATATGTGTACATACGATAACACACTCTCTATAAACTATTCCAGGTATTAGCCGCACGTCTACTATTATGTGAATCGTAGAACATTAGAGTCGCGTCTACGCCGTAGCAAATTGAAGTTCGTAGCAATTAATCTGGCACAATAGCGGCCGCTAACAATCGGGTTAGCGCTGGCTTGCCGTTCAGGAGGCAGCGGCTGCTCCTGTCGCAACCGATGTGTACAAAGACTCCACTCTACTTTGGCGTAGCGATCGACGTCCACATCCGGAAAATGGGAAAACGCGCGTCGGCACATTTCAGTGTCCCTGAAACGACTTTGACGAATTTTGCGTTGTCTATTATAAAATGACTATAGCCACGATTCGACAGTGCTTTAAATGTTCTAAAGAAGTAAATATTAGCATAATACATTAGTATAAATATTAAAACCCGCAGCGGGAAAATACGTCAGGTTGATTTTAAAGAAACTATGTAGTAAAATTGTAGTAAATAATCGTTTTTGTAGAACATAAATCCATTCCTTATCATTTCACCGTGCTATAACGGAGTTCAACCAAGTACATGCCAATTCCATAAAAAAATATGTAGGTATATTAGGGACTCCAATTATATATCGAATATAGATGATGTTTCAGATATAAAATTTATTTGCTAAAATTTGTTTTTAGATGTTTAACAAATAAATAAGTTTATTTTATTTCATTTATTTCAACAAATTTAATAGATACTTAAACAAAAAATAATAGATACTTAAACGTCTCACCTAATTTGGTTCGAAGATTTGCTTTTTATTCCTCGCTCTTTTTATAATAAAATTAACAATCAATTAAATAGTGATATCTAGTTTTTCTGTCCGCTGCTTAAAACAAAATAAAATTTGGAAATAAACCTTCATTTATAAAATACGAGAGTACTTAAAAGTATCGAGAACTCGATACTCGAATTGGAGTCTCTAGTATATATGTATGTAAAATGATTTTAATATAGATGATGGATTAATATTTGTTTGCTCATTTAGAACAATATATTTTTAAAAAAATTGTAGAACGACCATTGCTTATATTTTCACCGTCTTATAATAAAGTTCTTATAAGAAAATGCCAATTCAACAAAAATATATGTATGTACGTAAAATGATATTACATCATGATATCTGTGATAGATTTTGAACATGTCACTCGAGAGTATTAAATGTAAAATTTGGAAATCAGAACAAAATCTATGTCTGTAGCCGAGTGGTCAAAGTCACTGTAATCAGTTGCGGCTTTCACGGACGCTTCTATTAGTGGAAATTGAAATGATTTCTAGTGTTGTGTTCAAAAGCATTGATGTTTTTGATATTTGCATTTCCTCTCACAAACCCGATACCAAAAACATGGCATTGCAACTTCCTAGCTATTAATCGTGTAACCTTATATGATATATTTATCCTAAGTCTTGAAAAAAAACAGATTGTATACTAATTAACAGCCAGTTTTCGATTTGGTAAAATCCAATTTTGCCAACTAAATTTATACAGCTGTTTTTCTTAAATTTTCATCAGAATGCAATGCAATTTTGTGTCAGTCTAAAAGTGAATTTTGGAAGTGACGCATTAAGGCTCGCGGGACAGGAAACGTCGCACCAGCGTTGACACGCGTGCAACCTGCTAAATTAGACGCCATTCTCGCGACACTCACTGTCACCATATAAGTTATTTATGAAAACATGTTTTATGCGACGCGGCGCTGAGCGTGCTAAGCCTCGCTATAAATGGAACCGCCAAAATTATATCCAGAAATGATTTAAAATAGAATTACACATAAAATAAAAATAGTAAAAATAACAAATAACAAATAAACTTTTCCGAATGTATGTATGTATAAATCAATTGTGACTTTTAGACCGGCGGTTACCAGACTTTGAGAGACGGGCCGGATTGAAAATCTTAAAAACTTGGCGGGCTGGATGACAAATAAATACGTGTTGGAATCCAATTAGAATATTATTATATATGTTAAATTTATAATAGGATTCATATAAGTTTTGCCATTTTTAGACTTGGCTTAATTCACTTCAAAAGATAAAAAAACAATTAAATAAATCTTACAGTCATCATTGAGATTACATAGTCAATTATTATGTTTTTATTTTATAGTCAAGAAAAACATAATGTCATGTGTTTCGGCATCATGACATCCACAAGGTTATACTTTTTATATATTTTCTTTAAGCCATGTCCGATCTCAATATGGAGCATATGGACCTCTCACGGTGTATGTCTCAATATTTTATCTACCGGTGATTGGATGGGTGGGAAGGATTATTTTAAGCGAAATAAACAACTATGTCTTCGAACAGAATTGATGAAAATCGACTGAAGACAATTCTAGTCCAACCCGCAAAGGCCGTCACGGAACCTGCTAAAAAAAAATGCTTTTAAAAAAGTCATAAGTCAAGGAACGTTAAATGTATCGTCATCGGCAACACATAGCATAGAAGTACAATTCTTAGATTGAAAATGAAAAAAAAACTATATAAATACATGTTTCATAATAATTCGATAAAGTATTTTTTCTACTTCTGTTGTAATATTGAAAGTTGCAAACGTAGCTATTGAAAAATATTTTCTCGCAACATTACATTTCGTGTTAAATTGTGCATTATGGGCATGAAAGAAATGAGAAAAGATGGAAATTCGACGCTGGTTTTGATACTACAATAAAACTTTCAGAAGATTTTCAAGCAGCAGAAATTTATATAGGAAAAGCTTTATTCTAAACAATGTACACTTTAAAGTGTTCTTCAAGTAACGTTTCTACATGAGAATCACGAAAAAGGGTACACCTTATGCATCGTTATTTTATCCTGGTTTTATGAAGTTTTCCACAATTAAAAACAATTTAAAATAAATAAAAAAATTGTCTCTAAAAAAATATATCGTAACGCTTAATCGACGATAAAGATAAAAATTATGGTCAAAAGTGCATTTAAATTCTTATTTTAGATGTTAAAACTGTAATGAAACAGTCAAATATGTATTCAATAATGGTAATAATCGAGGAAACAGTCAACAGGCAAAATAAACGATCAATCTATCTTAATTACGGATAGTAAATTTGATACATAAATTTCGTATAAATAAATACTTTGTTGTTCACCAAGTCTAATTAGATTATGGCTGAAATAAACAATACATTATCTTAAAATTACGTTTGTCAAGATATAATCTGAATCACATTTTTGTTGCTTTTAAAAAGGAATAAATAAAAATACCCTACCGTTGTTAATATTCAAAACCCCACGAAATGTTTGCGAATCTATTTTATATTATTCGAATAAAATATATATTTATTCCACCGTAGGCATATCAGTCTGTTAGTGTTCATTCGAGTTTGGAAAAGAAAACGCAGACTTTCGTGATGGAAATAATAATATATCAAGTGACAAAATCATATTTCAATTTACTCGCGTGGAGAAAAAACGTAAGGAAGTCAACGTGTTTGCGAACAAAATATAAGAAAGGGGTTTTGCTTGCAAACAAAATAAGGCACGACTTGCGTATGGCACAGCAGTGGGTGGATTAAAATGATTTTTCGATGGATTCGACGATAATATTCATTTTGAATTTCATATTTCAAAAAAAAACTTATTCACGACTTTGTTATTATTATGGTTGTATTATTGAAATTAATAAATGCTTTATGAACAGAAATCGATTACAAATAACATTCACAGTTAGCAAATAACAAGCGTTAAAAGAAAAGACGGATGACTCTTCTTTATTAAAATTAGTTAATTGACAAATAGTTTTTTATTGTTTTGTTCTACTTGCTTTCCACGCCCAGTTAAAAAAAATCATAATAATCCGGTCTTCTTCTAAAAAACCGTTACAGATTTTTTTTTACAATATAAGCTTTTGTGGGTTTTAAACGTTTAGTTTTATTCTTCGGTTTATGAGTTATATAAAGTAAATATAGTCCTTTAAATAAAGTAATTTAATCAATTAAAGTAAGCCTTTAATCAGGCATTTTATTGACTTATAAAACTTAGAAAGATGTTTTTCTCGTTTTATAATCAAATTTTTACTAAGCTTATTCTAGCTTAGAAATTAATAAGTTGTTTTTTGTAAGTTTGACCCCGATTTATTGGCCATTTTTATGATGATGACAAACGAACACAGTTCATCAGTAATACTTATCGTAGCTTTTGTATTCAAATATTATATATAAATATTTTCAAGTTAACCTACCCGTTTTATAAATTAATTATTATTTATAATATGATTCGTGGTCAAAATACTATAAAAACAAAAATTGACGATTCGGAGTGTTTAACTCATGATGCTTCTCCAATTAAAATATTCCCACGATATTAAAACAAAATCATTTGAATACAGAATACAGATCATATTACATTTCACTGACTGTATTTATTCCACTATTTGTGAAAGAATTTTTTCCTATTTTATAATCATATTTAAAATAAAAATAAAGAAAAACTCCACCAATTGGATGCCGATTCTGCTAATATCTGCTTTTAACTTTCTTTATGGAAATAATATCAAATTGTCAAGCACGGTTACTGTGTTAAGCCTGACTCACACGAGTGGATTAAAAATTATAATTAATTACAAAATGGAAAAAATTAATATTATTTCTGTAAGTGAAATAGTAAAAGGTTGCAGTTGTTTTATTTGGAGCTGTTCTTGAAAGAATTTTCTAAATTGAGGTGTTTAAATTTATATTTAAGCACGGGATTAAAATTCAGTCGTGACTCATGGCGAAAGAATTTCTGTTTTAGGGCTGGGTTAGCGAAAAATATTCAAACGTACCTTTTCTCCTCATAAATATGTATCGCGGTTGTAACACCTGTTACACAAGCGGCCTCTGAAAATGTTATCTTCCTAACAAAAAGCGGTATCTCCTCTCACGAAGGGAGAAAGAAATTACCTCTCGTCAGACAAATCCAAAATGGATCATGTGGAAACTTCAGAATATAGGTTGTTCTGAACTACATTTTGTAATGAAAGAGACAATTATGTACGTATTACTACTGCCGCAGAGTAGTGTGAAATAGTCGCCTGGTGTCAAGTTTTTAAACTAAGCATTAATAGAACATCTCTATTGACTTTTTCAAAAAATGATCGATGTTTAAAACAATTGAACAAAATAATTCAAAGATTATTCACGTATTGTGCTACTAACTGAGACACGTGTTTCGCCTCTTTCAGGGGCATCTTCGGATTTACTATCGCAAAGTTTGCTTAAGTAATGAAGCAAGATTGATTCTAATATTTTAATATGATAAAATTACAAAATGGAGTTTGGGATTTTTCCTTTTTACGGGAAGCAAGTTATAGAATCGAAAATAATTCAAAATTACTGACGAGATTGTAGCAACTGCAGTCAAACGTAAAATGCTTTGTCAAATGGAAAGAAAATGAACATTTTTTGCCGATTTCTTTTCATTTATTGATAAACATTTAAAAGAACAATGCTGGAAATAAAACTTATCTAAACGGAAGTTTTTTTAAAGATGTGTTTATAAAATCAGTTCCTCGACCATGTGGATTAGGGTTGAAGGGCAGGACTAAGAGATAACTAATCGCACCTACTACATCCCGCTGCTTAGATTGGATGGGTGGAGATAAATTTGATAAGACAGCTTTCGAACATAAATCTATAAATCGATTGAAACTTTCTATACTGGGATTCAAACTCGTAATTATCGCAACTGACTCTGATACCGTCAACCACTCAGCAATTACAGGCACGGCAACAGGATTTTCCACATGGCTTACCCTTAAATGAAGACTGCGATTCAAAATTATATTCTACCAGACAAATTGATTGGTATACAGATAAAAAACTATAGCTTTTATTTTCTGACAACTCTTAATATTCTTAACTAGGTAACCTAAACACACTGTATATTTTAAATAGGCCAGGTTTATTCTACACGGCCTTGTTATTTTATTCTTTCTCTTTTATACATACCTCACCATATTTTCCCGTATACATGTGTGTGTAAAAGAATTTTTTTATTTAACTCATATTCATGAAGGTTTATCTCTTTTTGAGATTTCACTTACGTAATTCCTCAACATTTTTCTTTCACACGTGCCATTTTGTATTAACATAATCCTTTTGGAGGTTGAATGCTTTTTAACATGTCTCGTTTTTAAAAGATATAAAAATGTTTTTGTCTGCATAATAATATCATTTCTTTGTGTGCGTTCTGGATATTAATGCAACAAATAAAATATCTTTATAATCGTATTTCACTCAATTTAGTAATAGTTACCAAAGTAACCTTAATAAATAATTATTAAATATTTGAAACACGTATCAATACGTGGCATAAACAAAGCCATACATTTAATTCATCAGGAATACAGGAATCAAATGATCTATATGTTCGATAAAACAACTTATCGTGCTTCTAAATTTTTACAATATAAAAAATTGATTTAATCTTGTAACAAAATTAGAATGGCTGTTGTAATGCAATGCTCTCTAAATAATTCACGAAACAATTTACAGGCTGTCAAATATGCTACTTTTAATTACCAGAAAGCGACCACACTATTTGATAATAATTAACGTTCAATTGTGTTCTAAAGAGACACTCTCCAAAAAGGATCCACAGTTATTTGAGTTTTTTCTGCTTATAAAGACAGTCTGATTTCGTCATAACCACACCACGCCTACTTCAGCTAATTGTGGTTTCCAAATAAAGTGTCTAGCATTCCCATTAAATTAAGACCGGTGAGTACACCTAGTAAGAAGGAGCTTTTTTGAATATAAATATTGATTTGAAATGCTTGCTCTTTAGATTTTCCTTCGACTATGCCATGAAAGTATGGATAACGCATATTTTCCATATATATATATATTATTTCCCTAAGTATTTTCTTATGCGACATCGTCTAAATAAATCATTTTACATAGCAACGCGTTTTCATAAGAACGACTTAATAATCTCTATTGATTTATTCCAGTCTAGTGAACTGTTCTTCGGGAAATTAGAAAATCCGGTATTTTGACAGTGTGGAAGGAAATTTGGCAAGTCCCATTATTGAATTGAAAGTAAGCCCACACCAAATAATAATTTCGCGTGTGTTTCTTCGACAAATTGGATTTCACACCGCTCCACACTGAGAAAGTATATAACCATCCAGCAGGGTTGATGGCAGACATTCGTACTTTATGATTAACAGTCCAAAACTTGTAACTGCGCGACACACGACTTCACAATGATCGTTATGATACTATTCTTAATATTTTTTTACACCACGTGTGCTTCTAACGTTAGTAAAAACTTTGAATAAATACAGCACACTTTTTGGTACAAGTTTCACATATTTTTAATGATCAGGGCCTGTTTCGTTCACCGCGAGCTATTTTACTATATGAAATCAGAGCTGTGGAGTCGGAGTAATGGAGTCGGGGTTTTTCGGCGGGAGTCGAAGTCGGAGTCGGAAATTTTGAAAAGTTTTTACTTAAAATTTTGGCATATAATATGTCAAATTTGGCTATAGGCCGGTTTTTTGTCTGATATATAATTAAAAAATTTTGGTCAATGTTGGAGTCGGAATCGTGTTTTTGGTAAATGCTGGAGTCGGAGTCGAACTTTTTTAACGACTCGACAGCCCTGGATTAAATATATTTCCTTTTCATCCAGTATTGATAGTGGATATGTTAAGTGTCCACTGAAAGAAAATCTCAAGTTTTTGATGAATAGTGCTAAATAATATAAATATTTTGTAACAAGTCGTGTTTCGCCTCTTTGAGGAGCATCTTTAGACTATCCATCTTAATATTACTTCAGTTATAAAGTTTATATTGTTTCTAATTATTATTACTAAAAATAATAGTACTGATGAAATCCGACTAAATTTAATCCATTTTTTGACATGTTTTGAATTCTTTTTACTAATATTGAAATGATAGCTCATCTTTCTCAGATGTTATGTAACGAAGAATGAGCGCGCTGTCGCTACAGAGAGGGCGAATTAATTTAGCCTAATCAAAATTTAATTTTCCCTAACGTATTTATTATCATGAGCATTTGCAAACGTAATTGTATTAAGATTCGCTCTAAGGTTTATCATATTGTCTAATAAGATTTGTTAGCGAAAACAAAATAATATCGTTGTTTCTTACGGCTTGTAAAATATATTTACGAAAATAAATCTCTATTCTTGTATCTACAGCAATAGTTAATCAAGGTTACCAAAAGCGTTTCTTCATTGTTTTAACTAAATATTCATTTAACTATAAAAAAAACTTGATAATTTATTACACATCTAAAATGATGAGTGAACCGACATAATAATTAATATAAATGCACAAATTTTAAATTTAGGAATTTTTATGTTTCGTGCGAAGCAAGTCTTAATAAGTCTCTAAAAATGTGTTTGATTTATTAAAATATAATGCTTTTCAACAAGAATTGAGAGTGGACGCCTTAAAACTGATTTCATCATGTGATAATATAGAATTTAAACACACACATTTCCTGTGATCATTAAATATTGTATGCATGTTTTAACTATCCATATAAAGTATCGTGTCAAAATCGTATGGCGCTTCATGTCAGGTGCTTTAATAACTGTTACTTTAATAAATGTATTCAAAATATGAGAATGAATGATACACAGTAGCTTAAACTCAGATTAGCGACAAATATAAGGATAGGGCTAAGAAAATACTAGTAGTTAGCAAATCGTGCTCGCTTAACCCCGTGTATAGGGTCGAATGAGTGAAGGGGATTTGTTGACATCAAAGACATGCAAAATAATCAAACAGAAATACATATACTTTTTAAAAATCAATTTATGAACATTGTATCATTTTTTAAATATTCACACCGTAATTGATGCCAACAACCACTCGACCGTGGACCTGGAAAATTAAGTTATTTAGTAAGCTCTGTGGCATTATTTCATTAAATTGCTTACATAGTTTTTTCTTACATAAGCTATTTTTTTTAAACGAAAACCTAGCTGCAAGATGGAAATAAAAAAAACACGATGAGGAATTGACAGGGAAAAATAGAAAAGTTTTTCTGCAAGCTGTACAAAGTAATTCAAGTGAGCGCTGCGATGTGAATTTATAAAACGAATATAATAAAAGCGGAAGTGATATTGTTCAGTAATCTACTATTATTAACAACGATGAGTTCCAACACAAATATACCGTAAACTAAAAAAATATCGATTGTTCTGTAAAACAAACGATTATACAGCAATGATTTGACAGCTGATTTATCAGTGCACAGTTGAGTTTGACTGAAAAAATTCTAAAAATTGTCATTGACCGTTCTTACTTAATTTGTTTTTAAAAGTTGTAGCTTCTATTAGTAAAATGGCAACGTTTTAATTATAGTCTAATTGGTAAAAATTATGTTTGTTTTATTTTCTAAAAAAATATGTGCATATTTGTATTGCCAATTGTTAGTAATACCTTTATTATTCTTGCTTAGTTTGTGACGTTTGTGTATAAATAACGCTGTATATTTGTATTTATTATCAGTTGAAAATGCTTGCGATGATCATAATAAATCTAATGTGGAATAAGTACAAAAAATGTATTACTATTTTTTAGTAAAAATTATCTTAAATAAAGGATCGTATGAGTGTTCACCAATTATGCATTGCTCAATATCTTTAAATACTGCATACATACGTTACTAATAAATTTAATTTATACGTTTTACTCAAATATTTCAGCTAAAAATCTTACGATACAGTTAGTATGAAGATGTTTCTAAAAAAAGCAGAACACTTGTCAGAGCTATTTATCAGCAAAATTGTTAATTTAAATCGAATAAAATTATGTTATCGATTATTGGAACCCGGAAAAGAAGCACGACTTCTTTATCCATTATAAATCTTTGACGATCGTTTCAATGAAATTCTTAGAATTCATTCCGTATTAATATCGAGCTCATCCGCTGGAAATAATTTCTCTGGTATTTGTTTTCCAAGAATATAATCCCATGAGAATGCGTCGCTTGAATATGGCGGTGCTGTGTGTGGCTTCTGAGATCCATCTTTCAGTCCTTCAAAGTGTCTATCTGTTCGCCGGATAGATGTCACCTGCAGATAGAGCTTTGCCGCAACACATCTAGGAAACGGAAAGACTACCGAGAAAATGGTTCTTAAAGCTTGTTGTGTCCACTCCAAATTTAATGCTTTTCGATTCATTTAGACTTTAGATTATTGGTTGTTAAAAAATAGCACATTTATTTTACTTATTCCGAATTATATATTTTAGGATCAGGAACGGTTCGCTCAACGCGAACATTATCAACTGACAAGAAATACAAAAAGCGTTTGTATAAAATTTTTGTATTTCTTATCAGTTGATTATGTATGTGACGAGCGAAAAAGGTCCTGATCCTAAAAAATCTAATGTAGAATAAGAACAAAAAATGTTTTTTTTAATACAATGCTATTCCACCAAGTATTAAAAGTGGTTGTGATAACCCGTTGAATCAAATTAAATAAGGGTTTCATCTGGAAATGATATGAATTAGCATTCTTATTTCCCAACGCTTTGGGATCGGATGGTATGTGTGGTATTTTATAGAATTTTTTTTTTTATTTTAATCTTCATTTCAAGTTACTCTACAAAATAAAAAAAACATTACTTGATACATATTTACAACAGTTTCATTTATCGAGAAGCTATGGAAATAAGGACGGTGTTAGGAAAGAAACTATAATTTAGCTTATTTTTTTCTAAATATGATGACTATGATGGATCAAATACGTTTTTAGCGTAATCCCAATTTTTTTTTTAAATTATGTGAACGACTAAAATGAAAGAGTCTTTCTACCAAAGATTAACAGTATTTTTTCCATGAATTTTGGGAATCTGTGGTCTGCCGCATATCTGAATTTAAGTACTGAAAAGTTAATCTTTCATTTTCTTTTCAGAAGAGCAGTAAACTTTGAAAAAATTCAAACTTCATTCGAAATACATTTTTTGCGTCTACACGGGAAGTGAAACAAAATAAAAAAAAATCTCGTTTTCACGTCAAATACACGGAAAACGCTTGAGTGCATCCTTGGCGGGATATGTTTTTCGTATTGATGTGAAAAATTTTATACAAAAGCGTCCATTATATTGAGCTTGGCTATTAGCGATGGTATCTTTAAATTAATAAGAACATTCTAAATTAAAAAAATAATCGCCGAATACATATCATTATTAGTGCGTTTTTTTATTAAAAATCAGTGTCGCCATCTACAATTAGGAACCTGGCAACTTTAATATATTCAAACATCATTACGCAAAAAGTATATTCCTGCTATGCAATAGGTATATTATTTTACTTAGTACCGGAGTATTTATCGTGGCCCAGTAATAACGTTCTGTGCTTCTGCACCGCGGTACAAAATGTAATTACACGGCTGAAAATGTTGACGACATTCAGGAAAAATGGTAATTTCAAAAGGTCGTGTTTACTGTAACACAAAAAAGATTGAAACATACTTGTTTTATTTATTTATTTATTTATTTAAGAAAAAGCAAATCATGGCATTACAGCTAATGCCAATGCGCCATGTATTTGACAAATATAAATACGTGTATGTATTTATATATATACATACATGTAAATACATAATTTTAATCATTAATTAATTAAAAACAAGATGAAAACATTGTAATCATAAAAACAGAGAGAAAAACTTGTAAAGACATGTGTCCTAAGTAGAGAATTCTGCATAGGCAAGATAAATAAAAAAATGTCACAGAAGTAAAACAAACGTTAAACAACTTTAATCTTATATAAAAATTCTTTAGCAGTATTTATTTGTATGATATGTGAACAATGAATGCATTAGTGAACAAAATAAATGATAAATAAAAAAACATTTAAGTTCAATTGTCTATACAATGATTATTTGAAAATTGCGATAGATTTTGAAATTGATGGGATATTACAAAAAATATATGTAAATATCTCCGGTCCGTGGTGCAGTGGTTAAAATCGTTGGCTTCCGTGACGGACCGCCCGGATTCGATTCCCGATACGAGCAGATTTTTTCAGTCGATAAATCGAAGGCAATGGGTGTTAATGATGTTGAAAATCCGTTCCCATTTTTTCGATCCCATAAAAGCGAGAGCGATTAGCTAATCACTAGTCTTTTCCTAGTCCTCCTATCCATTTAATCCCTACTCTCTTCTAAAAAGGATAGGTTGAGCAACTGAGTAAAAAGAAGTTTTCGTAGTAAACAAAATGTTGGGATAAACTCCGTAAGGAGTCCATAATTATACTCCAAGATGGGAGCGGACACTGTAAAAAAAATAATCTTATAAACATTTTTTCTATAAAGATTGCATAAAAAAGGTAAGCTTGTAAACGAATAACCTAACACTATGGTATAAGTAGGTGGTGTAAAATAGGTTGTTAGCATTTCATGTTGCTGTTAATTTGGATAGAAAAGAGTACTTCGATTGAAAGATTTGTCCAATCAAATATTCGCACATTCTTTGAAAACATTATAGTTTAAAGCAGCGGCTTTTAAAGTTCTAAGTGACTTGTTCAAAGGTTTTGTCTTCATGATGATTTTCTGATAAAGTTAGGAAACGACTGGTATATACTTTTACAAAACGAAAGACAAAAATAATATACATATATATCAAGAAAAATATGACATTATATGTAGTTAAAATATTCTTCTTTGCTAGGAATCGTTCTTTATTCGAAAAATAGTTTCTTATTTTCAGTTCCAAAGTTGCATGAAAACTGTTTTAAAAAAGCTTCAACTTTAAAGCGAGAAAAATTATTTCACGTTTCACTTGATTTGCGTTTTCAACCGGTATTCCTCTCCCCTGAAAATGTAGGTACGCGACGCTGAATGTATCGCGAATTGGGAAACTCCCCGGCATCCTTAACACTTGACGGAACAAATCCGACGGCGGGCGTCGAAATTCGACGCGCGTCTCACGTCACGGCACAAAATTATTTTGTATTCAAAGTAAACTTGGAGAGGCGGGATTTTCCCGAACCCGACCATGTGTGACTTGAAAGCATTTTATTGTTTATTTTTTATGCGCCGAAAGGTAAAGAAACATTGTTTGAATTTTATCTTTTAATGTATTATTTATACACGAGAGAAATTTCAACGCGTAGAAAAAGTATTGTAAAGCCTTTCTTGCGACACTTAAAAATGTTAGATTCATTCAATTCGGTGTGAGAATATATTTTTGATATTTTTTTTACACGGTGAATGAGTAGCAGTTGAATCATTACTTAATGCTGTACATTATCGTGTACAACTGTTTTTTATTGGGGAATAGTGTATTTTCGCATTTGAGAACTTTATTGAAATACAAGTAGGCGAATGAGTGTCTGTATCAAAATTTTCAAGATGGTCGCGTTATTTTTTTTGCGTCATTGTATACGACTACACCTGCATTAAAATTAAAATGTCTGCTTATGATATACGTTTGATTGAGGCAAAAGGCTTCAATGAAGTTAACACTGCTATCAAAAAAAGATATCAATTGTTCCAACTGAATTATGATTGGTTTAATTATAAGTAAACTCGCGTTAACTCCGTAGACTGTCCTTTAAGTAAAGCCCAGTTTCTAATGCACATATTGCGTGACTTATTAAATAAATACAATCTATAATGGCCATTCTTTTCATTGTTGGTTTAATAATACAATTAACATGCGTAATGTGAAGAGTTTTTTGTTCCAGTTTAAGATAAAAATTGATGTCTGTAGTGTGGTATATTTAAAGAAACAGTTTGAGCGAATCACGAATGATTCGTTCAAAACGAACAATGTCACTTAACATTGCTCGTCACATCACATTTTCGAATACCGCAGGCTTTGTGACATTCGATAGAATGAGAAACTAGTTCCAGCCCCTACGAAGCATCGCGTAACGTGATAAATGAATTCTTTAATAAAGAGTGAAAAACTATTTTGGTGACATAGCGCCAGAGTTGGAAACTGTGTGAGTACAATTTATAAAAAAATATGACAGTCAATGTCCATTTCTCACTTTATATGTGTTAACCGTCAATTCTTAAAAGGGGGGCATTATAATTACTAAAATAAACACGATATTTGGATTGGTTAACTTGTTCCTCATTTTATTTTCCCAATACAGAACGGCGTTGATCTTTTAGCCATACAAAATGTGACTTGCTCAGCCACTTAGTTGAGATAATATTAATATCATGGCGGTACACATGCGTTTTTTATCCATTCTCATTAAGAAACAAATGGTCTCCTAATGGAGATATCTGAGAATTTATTTTTCTAAGAAAGATGGTTGTTACTCAGTCGCCCTACCTTTATTTTTTTAGGTTAGAGTAGGGATAGAAAGTATAAGTCCAAGACAGGACTAGTGATTAGCTCTCACTAAGCCCCGCTTAAAATATCGGATGGGTGGAATTTTTATACAACACAAACACCCATGTCTTCGAACAGAGTCGATAAATCTACCGAAAACAATCTGCTCGTGATGGTACTCGAACCCGTGAGGTCCACCAATGACGTTGACCACAACACCAAGGATCAACAACATCTCATTTAGAACTTTGAAATACTTGAGGCATAGGAAATAGTATGCAGCAAAATAATAAATAAAATTTCCTCTGATATTCCATAATATTTAACAGTAACCAAAGACTCTACTATACTACGATTCCACCTATTGTTTGAACATTTTATTATGAATATTGAACTTTGGTGGGATTTGGGTCTCGGCAATGTCGCGTCGTGGTCACGAATCTCGAAATGTTACACATACTGCTAGCCAAACGTAAATGTACTATTCCTCCGTATCGGCCATTGAATGTGACATTCTGTGCTCAGTCAGTCGCCTTGCGTGGCAATATGAAATCATATTGGAAGCGTATCGACGGACTAAAAACTTCTGAACGCGAGAAGCGATAGATCACTCACCATGTTCATAATAAATTATATTCCAACTATTCTATCCGTATGATTATTTTATCCATGTTCGTTTGCTGTTTAGAACATATTAAATATGACATATCTCAACTAAAGTTTTTTCTGACAAGGCTGGCTGAGATTACGACATCTAACTACCCTTTTTTGAAGACAATTAATATATAAGGATACAGGGGCTAGATAAAGACTAGAAGTTAGCTAATCGCTCTCGAAACGTTAAGTTTTAAGAATAGAATAGATGGAAAGAGGTGTAAGAATCATATATACGTATAAATGAGGATTTCGACTGAAGGTGCTTGTTGAAAATTCATGATCAAATTTGAATCGTTTGAATTTTGTACTTTCCCAGGCATTTCGTCGCTAAGAACCGGATTTCGCCATTCGACATCTTCGGGCGTTTCAAGTGCACGACTGAGCTTAAACAGACGCGTTGTAATTAGTGTGTTTTGCTATAGCTTATACAGAGTATACCACTCGGTTAAATTGTGATGATCGCAATCTTGATGAATTAGCGAAAACTTTGATGCTAATGAGTTTCAATTAATTGTGTGGGTAAATTATAAATATCAGCTATCGACGATACTACATTAAATAAAGTATTGATGCAATGCACAATTACACCCTGAATAAAATGCAAATTAATTTATAACCAATATTTTATTTTATACGATAACTCAATTCTGGGAAATTCGACTATGCTTACGTTACAATAGAGCCAACCTAAAGATACATTCCCACTGTCTGCAAGAGTAGACGAATATGTCTGTAGATAGCTGACAGACTATTGTAAGGAAATGAGTAACAATTGAAGGATATGTTCGATATTCGAAAGACGTAAAAGTAAATTACTACGATGCTTGAATTTCGTCATTTTGAAGCTGTTTTCGGGGTGAATTTTCGTACACAAAAGGTGGAATGAATAATTCAAATCGAACGGAAGATATTTGATAGGACTTCAAATTTCAACGTGCTCAAAAAATTTTACCCGAAACCGATGAATATTTTTTTTCAATAGTAGTTCTACATATGAGTACGTGCTGTCAAATTTCTTTTATATATTACAAGGATTTTTACGTTAAACTAGCGAGTACCCGGCATCCGTTGCAATGCTTGTTAAAGAAAGAAAGTGTTATTTTTTGTTTTTCTGTCTGGTGTCGAACAAAGATAATTTATGGAAAATGCGCCACAAAGAATCTGAAAAATAACCAATCAGCGTGTCCGGCTTTCACATTTTGCGACATATGATTTGCCATTAAAATGATATACGTTGCGCGCAGATCTCTTTTTTCTGTGAACTTTATCATTGTAAAATGGCTGTACTAATTAGGAAACCATCGCGGGCGTCCGCACCACAACTCACCAAAGTTTTATCGTAATCGGATGAAAGGTATCGGAAAAAACAAAAAACCCAAAACATTCATTTTATTGTTTATGGAGATAGAATTGTATGATATTTATAGTAAAAATTGTTAAATAAAATATGACGTTCATAAATGAACGTGGCTGGTTCACTTTCCCAGAGTCTGATCAGTGTTGAAAAAAACAAGCACAACTTTTATGTTTTTGAAGCTCATGCCATCGGTCATAGGTCATTTCTTGCTGAAATTAATGCCTTTACCGGAGTTTCATCTACTAAGGAAATTTGTCCTGACATCTTTATTCCTGTCAGAATTATGCTATTCAACTATAAATGTCAAATGATATTGATTGATAAATACATTACAATATCTCCAGCTATGAAAATAGTAATGTATACTCTTCGAACTTAATGGGAATTCGTTATCAGTTATGAAGCGTTCAAATTGCGTATGCTTTCATATTTAGTAACAAACGACCCGATTTTCAACATCCAATATCTTAGAAACTTAAGTACGAGCATTAACTAGACATTAACGGCGAAGAAAAGCTACCCATGGGACCTTTTGTCACAAGTCACAACATATATGAAAGCGTACAAAATTTGAGCAAAACGATTGTGTTAGAAAAAAGAAATTGAAAATATATAGTAATAATAATGTAAAGAAAAGAGTATGTATGTCTACAATGATTATACAAAATAGGCTGCACGTTATTGTGAGGATAAGATCGGATGAAATACCTTGACCTTATTATTTTGCTAGCTTTAAGTGACTTATACTTAGTACATAACAATTCAATCTATACGAATAATTGTTTAAAGCATCGAAAGTATCTCTCCTTTAACTAAAAATGAATGTTTGTTTGTCCCGTATGCGTTTCTATACCGTTCATCCGATTGCGATAAATCTTTGGTGAGTTGTTGTGCAGACGCCCGCAAACGTTTTAGAAAACTTTTCACTTGATTTGCCAGGCATGTCACCACACATTTTATTTAACATTGAAAATTGGTGTAGCCATCATTTTTCTACAAAATATAAATCCACAACGACTTTGCAATGGTAACGAGCTTGCAGTGAAAAATACAATAAACAATATCCTCGAAGCAACAATTTTAAATGAATAATTTAAAGGAGAAGATGTACTGTTCCTTTGAAACTATTTTATATCCCTGCATATGAATAAGCAATTGAACAACTTTAAATCCAGAATCCCATGATTTAGGTTCGTGTATATTTATTTTCAATAATGTAGCCCATCTGCATGTAATCAGATGCCAGAGCATTGACAGAGTTGACCCTCTCACGAAAAAAAAAATCACAATATGACGGTATACCGTATTGAACAGCTATACACAAATTTACTTTTAGTGCAAATAACATAAAAAAAATAATCCAGATGGACGGTTAAACGTAAGGGTGGGTTAGTATTGAGCTTCACGCCAGTTCGTCGACGAAAACCATTTAAAATACATATTATATTTCGCACAAGTTTTAAATGGCATCTTGAATGATTTTATCTATTAATGTTTGATATGACAGCAAAATGTAAAAAAAAAAAAATTTTAAACATGAATAACTGGCTGTGAACGCAACTAAAATTTTTCTGTTCTCTCTACGGGATTTTATTAATATATAATCCAGTTCAATTATTTTCATTCCTATTCATTCCCATAAAGGATTTTTTTCTTTTTAACTATCAAGTAATCAGGACTATTATTGCTCATTGCAAGCGTTTTCAAGTGGCTTAATTTAACAATAATTAAAATTGAGAGTTTGTTAGCATTTTAATTATAGGTAATTTAATTGCATACCCTATAATAAGTTCTAAACAATGTTATTGTATGTTAAAAACTACTATTTCATTAAAATTATCAACTTCTTTGAATATGACTCCGACGACCAACTGTCATTGGAGCTCATACGGAGGGTCCGGCAAAAATTCGTCACCAGGGTTGCGCGACCCTTCAAATTAATAATGGGGTAGCAACAAACGAGGGTTGGCAGTTTTTTCTTGATTTGTTTACCAAACTTTTCTCCTGGGGATTTTTTTAATATACAGCGCAGACAACTAGTAACATTTGATAAGAGGTCATCTGTAGAGGTTACAATGACATTGACCATTATGGTATGATTGAAACACCCTTCTAAAGAAATCTCATTGAATTATTCAATCTCTCTCACTCGCTTACATATAACTCGATGCGCAAATCTAAGATATCAATACATCTCTCTTTTTCACAAGCGAATGAAGCTGTGAGAAAAAAATAAAATCAAATGCAGTTAAATACAGCAAAGGTGTATACTTTAATTCAAAAAGCTTTGTTTCGAGACATTCAAAAGCTCTGCCGTTTTCCCACCTAACAGTGAAAATAAATTAAATGTTTCATTATAATTTGAAACACTACTTATTATGGCAACAGTCAATTCTAACTGGAAATGCATTTTCTTATCTTAAACTTATTTTATTTAATTAGAAAAGAACAATATGTTTAAGATCCGTAACGATAATTAATTGTTCGCAATATTGTATTGTTAAAATCATATATTTTATTTGGTCGATTGATGAAATTTTAAAAAAATTTACATTGAGACAAAGTAAATTCTCAAATAACGTAACTATTAATTATGAATTTAGTTCTTGAAAGTGCCTCGATCCACGAATTTAAATTTAAAAATCCAATCAATGTCACTTTGAAGGACTGATTTCAAAAATGAATAAAATTTTACTGCAAAAACGTGTTCAGTTTTCAAAGAGCCATATAAAAACTCATTAATGATTAACGTTTGACGCTATATGGCTGTTTTATTATTTTACAGTCTCAAAGTGACATTGTATTTTTAAATTTAAATTAAATCCCTTTACAATTTTCAAATTATATTATATCGAATAAATTAATAAGAAAATGCAAATTTTTTAAAACGTCATCAATGTAAGAATAAATTAATTAATTGATGTCTTTTTTGGAATTGAAAAAAGTTTGCTTCGGCGGATCAAAAATGCTATCGTCGATTTTTCGGCTACAAGAACTAAATTACATATATTTAAATTGTTATGCTATTTATTTTTGAGGGTTTATTTTGACTTCAAACGGAAATTCGAGTCCATGTGTATTTATGTTGTTAAAAATCACATCCCAACATTCCGATCCCAAAAAGCGGCGCGAGAAACAGCAATGATTTTAAGCCCCCGGATCCTTGAAATCCCGGATTGGAAAATAAAATGGAGGTTGAGCAACTGAGTAATAGTGAGTTATCGTAGAAAATCATATCTTCGGATGAACTCCGTGAGTAGTAGGGAGTTCATATTCTTCACGTTGACGGCGGACATGGCAAAATTTTTTTTTATATAAATAATCCAAAGGCTGCTTACAAGGTTATAAGCCTTAACAAAGTTAGGTTTACAAAAAAAGGTACTGATATAAACTTTTGCAAGGAGCCCTCCATAGTGATCAGAATGTTCGAGTTCTTCAAACAAAGTGAATATCATAAGTTAGAGGTCTGCACGGGCTCGGGTTTGGCCTTGCGGGTCGGGCCGGATAACGTATATTTAAATTGTTATGCCATTATACAACAAAATATAACAAAATCGGGCTATTTCCGAATTTCCATTATCGTAAATCTAAATTTAATACTATAATAAACTTCACGAGACGGACCTCCCAAGGTTGAGTCCATGTAAGATTTTGAAAATGAGCCTCGGGCCCGGGCCGGGCCGGGTTGGAGGTCTTCGGGTTCGGGCCGGGTAAAATTTTAAAATTTCGGCACGTGCAGACCTCTATCATAAGTGTGTTTTATTTAAATTAAAAATTGAAATCTTGTGTAAGGAAGTGTTTGATTACTAAGCAGTGATGCAAACCTTTTTGGGAAAAAGGCCAGTTAATCAATTCTCAGATAGTTCATGGGCCTCGTGGAAAAAAATAATTAAATTATTGATATTATTTGTGAATATAAAATTGAAGAAAAAAAGATTGATAATTGTCTTACTGGGTCGCATGAAATGTTGTGGCGGGCCCATAATCCCATAATATAATGCAAAAATACTTTTTAAATTACTTATGCATGTTGAGAATATGTTTACTAATCATATGCACAACCATTTGAATATGCTCTGACCTTGACGACGACGACCCCTGTAATGAGATCGAATAAATGTCCACCCCAGAATTTGTATGACATGTCTCCCGCCCGTGAACAAAATGCCCCCATTTTGTCCTTTTTACGTATCGAATGATGGACCCTCTGGCCTTTATTATTATTATGTGTATTACAAGACGGACCGATCGAATCGCACGTTTGGGGATCCTGTTTATTTCTTAATTCAATCCAAAGTTTCGGGAACAGGGGGGACGACCCCCATTTTGTCGAACTCAATTAAATATGGGCGGTTTTCAATCTGAAACAACTTTCACTAGTTCAATAGGACACGAGTATGATTATGCAGTAATGCACATATATATGGTTGATCGTTTTTTAGCTATCTTGTAATCTGAAAATGGTGAAAACGATATAAACCGTCTTTAAAAACCAAAATGGTAAAATTTTTAACATACATAATTACTTTACAAATAATAATACATTTTTAGTACTTATGTATTCCAGATTGGATTTGTTGAGTTTTTTTTGTCGAGCATATTCAAATTCAGTTGATAATGCTCGCAATGAGCGAAACCGGTCCTGATACATCTAATGTGGAATAAGTACAAAAAATGTGCTTTTATTTAATACTTTCATTGGATTCGGCGGTTATTTTGTGGAAGTTCATTTTAATATAAAATTTAAAATAACGTTCCTGACGTATTGTGACACGTGTTTCGCCTCTTTCAGAGGCATCTACGGACATCTTTTGCGATTTCTCCCGAGTATTGACAGTGAACACCTTAAAAGTAATCTCACATCATTGTGTTTGTAGTTACACATTTATGTTTTTAAAATTATCTTATGTTAAAAAATAATTCGTTAAACTGTGTTGTGTATATCCTAAAAATATACAAAATATGTTGATCAGAATAATAACAGGAGGTGGTTGAAAAATCAAGATATATTTTAAATAACATTCATCTCCCTTACGAATGATTACAATTTATTTCAATCAAATTTTGTATACAACTTCACGTTGAATATAAAGAACACATTTTATTTAATATCGATACATCAATGGGAACTACTTAGCAGACGATGCGAAAAGTGCTTTCATTATCCGGATTTCCGTGCTGTGCAAAAAAGCTCGAATTCAAAAGCTTATCTTGCTCAAAAAGTGGCGACTTTAAAGCGAAACGATTCTATTACCCGCACGAAAGTAAAATCGAACGATTTTTTCCTTGTAACAATTTTCAATATACGAAGGGGGCCGTTATTTTATCGGAACGATCCTTTGTATGACGTTTACTTTCCACGATTCAAAGTAAGCAACGCATCCTTTGTCGGGCGCGCAAAACTGTACAACTGCAATGGGCACACAGTACTGACTTTATTTGGTTGAATGCAACCGGTGGCATTGACTGCATGATTGAAAAAAATATATATAAAAGGGGCTCGGACGAATGACAGACGGTTTTGTCGTTATGGGGGAGAGGTGGGCAGACTGGGGAAGGGGAAGACGATAAGGAACAAGTATCGGGATTGTTTTGCGAGCACAACATGTTTATTGATTTTATGAGGACGCCCCATTCGCAGTGTTGACATTCTGTTTCAAATGCATTCTGTCATCAAATGTTAGAAGTCAGGCAGGATAATTGCATTTCGACGACCGTCAGATTGGATATTTTCTGTCAACCCACTTTCTGCAAGTTTATTTTTTTATCATTGAGACATGCAATTTATTTCAGTGTAATTGAAAAAATGTAGATACACAGTGATGGGGGATTGCTAGACGCAATTTGATATTGCTGTTTAGCAGTTTTGATTTTTTAATAATATGAAAATAGTATTCATTTTAGACTGAAACTTTCATGATTACGGTATTTCGTTCACAAAAAATCATCGAATTATTTATAATATATCGGTATCATAGCCGAGCGGTTAACGCACTTGGAATTTTGTCTTGATGTGTGGTCAAGTTGACGAATTATCAAACGGAATGTTGAAAGGAGTCCCCTTTAATGTGTTAACTATTACTTCTTGTTGGAAAGTCATTAATTGAAATAAAAAGAACACATTTTATAGTAAACTATTTCCACATACATTCTAATACAGCTATTGATCGATTTCGCTCGTCGCGAGCATTATCAACTGATGTAATACACAATTTGAATTTTGTTCAGTTAAAATTATTATTTTATCGAGATATACAGGTTTCAAAAATAAAAAGATCTGAATTCTAATTTTTTCACAAAATTGTTTAGTTTACATCTAAGCACACGTTATCTGAAAAGAACTATTGATTAGTTAATTATTCAATACTAGAAGGTGGGCGAGATAAAATTAAGCATTTTATAATATGTAGTTATTTCTTAAAACAGAGTTACTTATATAGAAGGACGAAATTCTAAAAACGTTATCACTCAACACAGTGATGATTCTCAAAAGAACGAAAGATGTGTCACTTCTAATGATATATTTTTTTTGATTCATAAGTCTAGTCCGTGCTGCAGTTGTTGTCAACGTCGTTGACTTCCGTGCCGGACCACCCGGGTTCGAGCCCCTGCGCGAGCATATTTTTTTAGTCGATTTATCGCTTCTGTTCGAAGGCAATGTGTGCTTGTGTAGTTAAAAATCCCTTCTCACCCTCCGATTCAATAATGCGGGTTATCTAACCACTAGTCCTTGTATCCTTTCAATCCCTCATACTCTCTTCAAAAAAGAAAAGTAGAGCAACAAGCAGATTTCGTGGAAGAAAAAAACATATGATTCCGTGAGGATTCCATATCATCTACGTTTGGAGCGGAAATGGTTAAAATAAAAATGTAAGTTAATTATCATCGCGTGAGTAGGTACACTGCAATGCGAAAAAGTATATTAACGATAGCGATTTCACGTAGCTTTTGAAAAATGATAAAAGCCCAACGCCCCGAATGAGTGAAGCCAACAAACAGGACGCGTTCTCCTTCCCAGTACCGGGAGATTGCGTAGAAACGGAGACATTGATATGTTTTGGTTACATCTCAGAAATGCGATCAACCCCGCACCCCCATCCCCCGTGCCATCCCTACGACGTGGCGCGGTACTTTTCAACGCGACATTTCATCTCGTGACGTTTGTAATTTTCACTTCTCAATATTTAAACATTAAGTACCCCCCTAATTTACAAATTCTTTATTGCAATATTAAAAAGAGCGACGAATAGAAAGCTTAAAGATTAATAAAAATCTGGCATTACTGTTGTTAGTTAATTGTTGAGCTTTTACTAATTGGTAAGGGAATCGCATAGCAATGTTCCACGTTCAAATTTTTAATAAAATGATGAGGACAAAATAGATGCACGGAAATTTGTATAGATATGAGCATTGGTGTTTTTCTTTGTGAAATGTAAAATGGGAGTTAGAATAATCGAGTGATTTGAAGTTTAAAAATAGCCTAACGCATTCGTAATTTACTCAAAATTATACTAAAATTCATTTAAAAATGATAAATGTTAATTCATACTCTCCCATTAAAATCAAAATGATGGACAACTTTTTAAGAAATGAAATTAATTACCGGTTATGTGTGTAAGTGTTTTGTGAATCCATTTCTACTCGCAACGTGGAGCATATGGATTCCTTATGGAGGTGTCTCAATATATTTTTTCTACGAGAACTGCTGGTTTCTTAGTCGCACAACCTCTCTTTAGTTTGATGATAGTAGATAGAAATTATGGCTAGGACTGGTAAGATAGTCGCTTTCGCTACGTCTAGAATTTTTAGAGAACACAAACACTCATGCCTTCGGACAGAATCGATAAATCGACTGATCAAAGAACTTTTCGTACTGGGACTTGAGCCTGTGAGTTCCGTCACGGTAGCTAACGAAGCTGATCACAGCACAACGGACTCTAATAGTGTTTACTTTACTTTTAAAAGTTGTGCTACTTAATGTCGGTTTATAGTAAAATAATTAAATTAACACGTTGAAACAAAATCATGTCGTTTAATTTAAAACGATGTCTTAATAAGCTTTTATTTTATCGAAAAGTTATCATCATTTCACGACCCACATTTTGAAAACAATATCCAAAGGGGGTGATGTCGGAAATTCAACGTTCGCAATGATGGCTGTGTAGGCATTTTTTTGGCATCCGGGGGTGGCGCACTACCCCTCTTTCTGCACCCTTATCTATGCGGCGGCAGAACAGGTGGAATATAAGCGAGCACACGAGAATACCAGACCCCAAAATATCTCATTAGTTGGATCCGTGAGCTATTCTTGGAACACGGGCTATTAAATGCGACGATATTCGACGGGAATAGACAATATGCCTTCTTATCATTGTCAATCATAAATATTTCTCTATGAAAAAGAATACGGAGTCGGGAAAAAAATATTGAAGAGAAAAAAAATAATCGCTGTTCAAAATATAGTAGAAAAAATGATCAAACATTAATAAAGGAGAAAAGTTCAGGAATTGATACAAAGTGTGACGTGTAAAGTATTTATTCTTTTATTACCATTACACATTTTTTATACAAGCTTCATGTGATATATAACTGATTTCATGCTGGTATTTGAATTTAAATAAATGGTTTAATTGTCTGCCTTAGCAGTTAAGTGGCAGGAGTTTTGCTCTGACAATCAGGTGGCTATGGATACAAGTCGCAGGAAGGAAAGATATTTTATATCAAATTCAAATTAACTGAGATTATATCACGTGTAGTGTTACAAATAGTGACACGTGTTTTGCCTCTTTAAACATCATCATTAAACCTGCTATTGCACGGTTGATTTTAAATTCAATGGTTAATCATTTACTAAAGCAACCATTCGATAGTAGGTATGAAAATGTGACCCAATACGTCGAATAAACTAAGTTATTTTAATTGTCATATTCCAATAATTTTCCATAAAGTTACTGCCGAATCCATCGGAATTATTAAAGATTTTGTTAACTAATTAATCTGATATTTACGACACTATGTATTTTTCTTGATTGACTTTTCAAAATTCTCTTCGAGGCTATTAATATTTGGCAGATTGACATAAGCTGTAATGCCAAATATTTTATTGAATGATTAAAAAAAGTTTTTTGAAATAATGGATAAGTTGTAAAACTGGGACTTTATAAAGTATTCAAATTGACATTACGGATAAAGGTATGACAATAAAAATTCTAAGATCTTTCCTGTCGCATCTAAAGAGAGTCGCCGTGTTTCTGCTTTTGAGTACTTTTTTACAAAATAACACTTTCAGATTTCCTGATTAGCATTTTTGGTTACTTTGTGCTTCACTTTCTCGCCAGAGGCGGATCTTAAAAATTACGATTCGCCCTTAGTGCGGCCACTAAATAGTCCACACCTGGTGTGCCCATCAAACGCACCCTACAAAAACAGTTTCAAACTAAACAGTTCGTCGACATGGTTGTGAGAAAATGTGAGAAAACAAAATTCTTTCTAATATCCCAGTAATGGAATGAACAATAAATTTACTTTTTTGACTCCTGCCACATTTATTTGGTAATGATTAGTACCGGTATACGCATCGCAAGCATTTTCAACTAATTTCCATAATTATTTCTATTTGTTGAACAGTCTGTTTCTGGTGATAAAATTATAACTTTGTAGAATAAATAGTTCTGTGGTATTTTCTTATAAATTAATATCAAATATAATTCAGTTTAAAAAACCTTATTTGATTGAATTTTATTGATAGTGATTTTTCATTGATTGGGTTCTTACCTATTTTTATGTATTAACTTATATTTGTTAGAGGTCGTAAACATTTTCAGTAAAGTCTATTTAACATCAATTATGCATATTTTCTTTCCTTTAATATACATTATTTGCATATTTTTACTAACAATTGTTGGTTACTACTTCATTAGTCTTGCTTAGTTTTTTATATCAGTTGAAAGTACTTGCGAGAGCGAAACCGGTCCCAATCAAAATACAGGTTATGTGGAATAAGTCCAAAAATTATTTATTTACATATATACTACCTATCCACCAATAATTGACAGTGAAAACCTTAACTATTAATTCTAGGTGGAAAGGCACGCTATCGATAAATAATTATTAAAATCATCATCCTAATAATAACAAGCATGAGATCATTTGTATTAAAATACTAGCCAGTACCCGGCAAGCTTTGCAATGTCACTCAAAGAAAGAAAGTGTGTTTATTGAAGTGCTTTTTTTTATTTCACTAACATTGATCGGTATCGATGACATTTTCCGATGGTCTATGAGTCGACACACGCGCCACCTACTGAAAGTTAATTGTACTATGCCTATAACCTTGGCGAAAGTGCAACAATAAGTTGTCAAAATAAACGGTATGGCAGCGCATAAACTATTTAAAACATTGATATTTATATAAAAGACTTACTACAAGTTGATTTTACTATACCTATAACCTTCGCAGAAATGCAAGCAAGAAGTCGTTAAAGTTTTATCGCAATCGGATGAACGCTATGGCAACGCATAAAATACGAACAAAAAAACATTGATTTTTTATATATAGATGGAATTTTGAGTATTTCTTTTTCACCCAGCAAAGGTTTCTGATTAGCGGCGTCGTGTTCTTAAAATAACATCCGGTGACAACCCAACGGAGAATCACGCTAAGCCCCGCCGTGCATTTTTAAGAGGGATACTTAACTCACTTTGTAAGTTTTAGACATTAAAACTCTGCAAAAGTACTGCGGTATTATTTTTCCCTCGCTCAATTATGATAAAAGGAAATGTAATCGGCAGATACGATGTACTGCATCTAAGTGCCTCTACCTGGCCAGCGGTTTTATTAAAAAATCAAGTGGATTTTAATGAATAAAGACAGTTAATTTTTCAAATAAGCGCAGTTTTAAAACATACAAAGGATAACGCACGTAGATTATAAGTGTAGCTTTGATAGTAGTTAGTAATAACACTCGTATTTTATAATAAAGTTGATGTCTATAATAAAGAGTTAACAATGCCATGAAGCCAAAACTCGCAGAAACTCCTTAATAGATTTGAGTTTGCGAACTTATACCGAAAAATATACCACTAAGGCACACAATCCAAAAAAATACGGTTTTTGAAATCAGAATAATTAAAAAATAATTTTCAAACCAAGATTGCGAAATACCTATACGATGTCGAACTAGATTCGACACTTTTAGGAGTTAAAAATGCTAATAAATGGATACGACTATTTATAAAGGAATAAAAATTGATGACGGTTATCCCACTAGTTGTGTTACTAGTTGCGACACGTGCTTCGTTTCTTTGAGAGACATTTTCGGACTGACCTTTTTTTTTTACATATTTTTGAATGATTATTAAATTTCCCTACATTTTGTTTATTAAATTTAAATTAATTTAAATTTAATAAATAAAATGTAGGGAAGAAGTACTAAAATGTGTGTTTTATTTATTTTCATCGAATGAATTTCCAACAAAGAGTTGTTCAGTACACGTCTCAAAAATATGAAAGGGTGTTTAATTCTTCTAATGTATTATTTACAATTGACATAATTCATTTTAAGATCTGTTTGGTACATAACTAATCCTCGAGCGTGACTTCTTGATATCTTTCCAGGCCTTTCTTACACTATCTTTTGAAACATCGTCTACGATGCAATATTTTCTATCGGAAATGTACCCTCAAAGTAACAGAAACCTCCCCTGCTGAAAAAAACTGCAGAAAAAGCAAAACTGTCGAAAAATAAAAAAAAAGACAAAAATAATTTTACCAAAAAATATACAAATTTATAACAAGTGCTAGAAAACGACACGGGGTGATTTCTCTTTCAATAATACAACAAAAAAATAAAACTCTAACACAAAGATTGATAGAAAAATATTCCCTTGGCAGTAGCGCAATAGAGTTTTTTATACTTTGCTACTTCTTCGGAGAGATGGAAACGTTTTGAAACAATCGGGAATGGGGAAGTTGTGGTAATTCGACCGTGTAAAGAAATCACAGTGAGATTCTCTCGTTTATTTTTTACGGCGCCGATATTTTTTTATTTTTATTCTGTTTTCGTTTCAGTTGCTTTAGACAGGTGGCGCAAGGCTACGGTTGTGGCGAATGTCTGTATTAGACAATGAACCGGAATTGTAATAATCTAGGGGTTGTTATGATTTAATTATAACCAAATCAATATGATATGGAAAAAATCGTTTTGTTACGCACGTTTTTAAAGTAAATACTTATTAAGACTGGAATTAATTATGTGTTGAGCTCGTTGGTGCATATGACTTACAATCGCTTGCGAGCCATACAGTCCGTACAGGTAAGCGTTTAATTGATCCCTGGACAATTCAATGTTAATCACCCATATCAATTACTACAGACTGAATCAGAGACATATTTTTAAATATAATTAAGTTGCATCATTACAATTAGCCATTTCCTTTGAAAGTATTTTTTGAGCAATACAGTGAAACCCCGATCTTACGTTCTCGGATTATACGTTTTCCCGCGTGGTGCGTTCATTTTCTATAGTCCCGGCATTTAGTTCATGTATAAAACTTTCCCGCATTCATCGTTTCCCGCATTAATCGTTTTTTTTATACGGTCCCTTGAAAAACGAAGAAACGGGGTTTCACAGTATACAAAGTTAACTTTTAAGGTGTTCAATGTCCATACTTGGTGGAAAGGCATTATAATAAAAATGTATTAGTGTTTTTATTTTAATATACAAAGTATTAACTACCCTCTCATAATAATTTCTATGTAAAATATACAACACTCATAATATACAAAGTATTTAAACCAATATCTTTAATTCGTACTAAGAATACTAAAAACCGGATTTGATTCATATCTTCTAGCTTATTACAAAATTAACAACAATTATAAAAGAATTCTTATCGTTGTAAAACTAACACATTGTGTTATTTCCTTTCTTTCTCCAAGGCTTAAGGCCATCCCTATTTCGGCTTTAACGGCCATACAGACACCTGAATCGCGTAATTTGGCCGTATAAAAAGAAAGTCGTCCTCAAACAAAGTGGAGTAATTCGCCCGAAGAGCGACAGGAGAGGAAAAAAAGGGGGAAAGCCTGGAAGAGCTTTTCCTGAAAGGGGTTGAGATAGTCAACGGAAGTTAAATATTTAAAGATAAATCACGGAAGCCTTGAATTTCACGAAAATTTTTCACCGGGGAAAAAGAAAATGAGTCGAGTTTTTATCCAACGAAAAATTTTCGCTCAGGTAAATATTTAACTTTAAACTAATTCAATTTTGTACAGGTGATTTCTTCTGCTAAATATCTTGTGAAAAATCAACCTATCCCAGTTTTGTCGTGATCATCAGCAATACAACATTTAATATTTTATCTTAACTACTTATATAAAAAGAAGTTACACATTCTAATAGATAATGTGTATTAAGTCTTTTCATTTTCTTTTCTTATTTTCTTAACAATTCTGTATTCATTTTAACATAAAAATTAATCGACGAGAAGTAACATGCTTGTAAATAAAACAATATCTTAGAAGTACTATAGTCATTGTACGATTAGAACACTTTAAAAGTACGATTTGTAGGCATAAAATAACAGTCTGAGACTCGATAAGAATTAAAATTGCGTTGCTCGTTTGATATTTATCAAATCAATTACATTGTGAGAATATATAGAACTTTTCCAAATGAAAATCTGTTTTCAATGTGAACTTATTACAATGTATATTCCGTCTGCTCAGCTCAGTATAACAACATACGTCTGCAAGCTCGTAAGTTCAAAGCAACGTTTAATCATATAAACGGTATTTCAATAGGGACGCTCAAAATATGTTACTTTGTCCTGCTGAGTAGATTATTCATTGTTTAGTGGCCAAATTTGAGTTAACCAGTTTGGTAAATAATCGGCCAACACCTACCTGTACGTCATCAAAATACAATATCTGGTGAAAACATTGCTGCTGTGTGTGAAAGTGTACAGGAAAACCCGAAGGCAGCTTATTTCTCGTTGTTCACAAGAACTTGGCTTTTCTGCGACTTCAACTTGGCGAATTTTGAATCGGGCCTTATGTCTGCACCCGTATAAAATCCAACTAACCAAGGAACTTCAGGTAAACGACCACAGACAACGCCTGATTGGGTTCTGGAGCAGTTGGAAGTTTACCCAAATTTGTCAAAAAAAGTCAACTTTAGCGACATGGCCCATTTTATAATGAATGGATATTGGCAGACATTTGATGCTATATTCCATATTTAATGCCGTAAAATATACTTACAAATGAAATTAAAATTTAGTCGAAATCTCACAAACAACTTGTTTTATTTACATTTCAAAACTAAGCGTCCTTATAAAAAGACCTTTTACATTGCGTAACTGTCACTGTGTTTTGATATTTAAAAAAAATGTATAATAGACCAAGAAAATAATTACACAATGGATTATTATCAGAAGTAATACAGAAGTTAAATTTGAAGAATATTATGTTACTCATCGTTGTTTGATTGCTTACATTTATTATTATACTAGTATTGCTACCCGGCGTCGCTCGGACTAAGCGACCAATAATTATTTAATGTTATATCATTCGACATAATTATATCACAAAATCTAACATCCAAAATAGAGTTAAAATAAAATCACAAACTTTATTTAATTTGATGACAGCCCCATTCTCGCCCATTAAAATGTCCAAATTCAAGGAAAAAATCTAATTTGCTGTCAAAGAAATGTCAAATAATACCTTCACGTAAATAATAAACATTATTGTTAATAATAAAAGCCGGGAAAAGTTCTGTAGAAGACTAATGTATTACATTTTGACTAAATGTCTTCGCCGATAAAAATTCAAACATATTTTCTTTTATATTCGTTTTTATGGCAACTTGCAACAATAATGCAAAATGGAATTACAGACCCACATACATACATACACCGTTTCGGTTTTATATATAAGATATCATACTAACCAAAGCTTGAAATAGAAAGTAAGTTACAGAAATATCTTTTCGCTTTTGACGGCAATTAATATAAATTATACATATGTAATTATACATTTTTTTAGTTCAACTTTAGTTGTAAATGCTGGCGATGAGAGAAAACGGTGCTGTTCTAAATAAATTGAATGTGGAATAATAACAATAATGTTTAATTATTTTAAAATAAAATGGCTCTACCTGGCATTGACAGAGAACACCTTCAAATTAAAAACATTATTGAAAAAAAGCTCAAAGTATACATGAAACTGTAAAAGGAATTTATTTCATTTTACTTATTAGAAGTAATTCTTTACCAACAGTACAAGTTATGTTGTGTCAGTTAATGAAGTATTTTCTTTAAAAGAAATCTCTCGGCAGTGTAAAATGTACGTGCTTATGGCGCGGCTGAGTCCTTTGGCAAATCAAACAAGTGACAAAAACAATGTTTGCAGTGGAATGTGTCAAAATAGACGCAGAGTAAACATGCGCGGGGACAATTCTCAGTTCTACTAAAACAAAACAAATACAATAGACACTCGCTAGCTTGCTATCTAAACATTACTAACTATGTCACACAGAGAAAAAATAATGATAGATCATTATATTACACACACCTGTTGCATTTAAACAGAAGTGGGACAGCGAGTTTATACATGCTAAGAATTGAATATTTAAATTCAAGTGTAGCTTTTACACTACAGATTCCAGATTTTAATTCAGTCATAATCAGAGTTGTGAAGTATTTTGATAATTTGCCTTTCAGATTTGTTTCATTCATTCTCACCAAAGACTCAAATTCCCTTCACATTTATCATATAATATACACTATAAAATACAGACAAAGATTAATTTGTATTTGATTTAGTAGTGTAATTTAAAGAACTTCTGTATCGAGTATCAACATCGTTGGATTCAGTCTCGTAGCTTACGGGTTCGAGTCTCAAAACGGGAGTTTAATAAACAATTTATGGATTTCTGCTAGAAGGCATGACTGTCTGTATTGTCTAAGCGTCACTTCTACTCATTCGAACCCAAACACAGATTGTTACGAGAGCGACCAACTTATAACTATTACTATCGTAGCCCTATTTTTCTATCTATTACGAAGAGGGTAAAAGAGAACAACTGAAATACTGAAAGTTGTCTTTGTAGAAAAACTTCAAAATGCTCCACATTGGGAGACGACATGGTTTAATAAATGGGAGTAACAAAGATGGAGTTGGGTTGTTAGGACAATGACGCTTCCAAAAACATCAGGTCCTCACGTGCCCTGGTTATAACATCTTTACAAAAGTAAACTTTAAACGTGCTTTTAACGCAAATACGACGCTATGTGTTCAGAATATATTTGTCTATTTTCTAAAGCATTTCCAAGAAAAAAACTGCGAGCCGATCATCGTAAATAAAAGAACCGCTTGATAAATCTTTTGTTTTATATCGAAAACTTTTATCTTTATTGTGCAGAAAGCATTATCTATTTAAAGACTATTGCGTATAAAAAATATATAGCCACTTTTCTATTTCATCGGTTGTGCCTGACGGGGTATTCAATTTCCTGACCCTTTCTCCTTGGCCCCTCTCCTTCGGGGCAATCAAAGTTTTTATTGTTATCCCCGAAAGCGGATCTCCTTTGTTTACTCTTAAATTACGGACTCTCGTGTTCGTAATCCAATCAGCAAGTTAAAACGAGCTGGATCGTGTCTAATTCGGAACATGGTTGACGATTGAAAAAAAAGGTTGAAAAATCCCACGCTCCGTTCTCCTCTCGCGTATCAATAATAGCATACACATCGGATTTTTGAAGGGGCATGAAAATTTGAAAGATACACAGAGATAGATAAAATCTCCTTTAAGTGATGTATGCCAAGTGGAAGTCAACTGGTTCCGTGTAATTTATTGTTCCAAATGTAAGTAAATACTCTTTAACCTTTCATTGCTTTAATTCAAGTTGAAGTCTAAATGTAGTATAATTGCAGATTAATTTCATGAAGAAAGTCAGCCAATGATCAAATAATCCAGCCCAAACAAAGATCCAAGAGTTTCTGAACTGCGCATATTACACGTCATCGAGTGAGAGTGCGGGTGTCATTGTCACGACGCGGCAAACGAATGACCCTCTATTTCTACCACGTTGACATCCGTATAAGATCAAACTTATGGCTAGAATTTAGAAAAAAAAACACACTTCCACACGTTTGATTGTAGTGGTGAGAATTTATCTTGAATTTTCGTGAAAATTTCTGCGCTACGAACGATGACTGGCTATTATTATTACTGTTATAATTGTATTCTGTCTGTAAATATACATGAGAGAAATACCTCAAATCTACACCCAGGCTTATATTAATAGAGATATTTCAATTATTAGAAGCTATGAGTATTAACACACATCTTAGTAAAGGGACTGTTACTTCTTTTTGTACTGTAAACATTTCCAATGTGGATCATTAACATAATCAATGTGGACCCGCTTAAGACCAGACATTAATTATTATCCTGACAAGACAGCATTCCTTAGCTCTACTGATTGCACCATATGTACCGTTGTGGGAATAAGGAGAGGGCGAGCAGGTTTGGGAATCTCCGAACATATCCAAACCAATGGCTCTAATGTGTGTGACCACTGACGTTAAGGATAATTTACAAATCTGTTTAAGCAATGCCTTATATCTGGATAAGTTTGCATCATTAAAGCTCGGTATTATAAATAACTAGTATTGCTACCCGGCTTCGCTCGGACTAAGCGACCAATAATTATTTAATGTTATATCATTCCCAAAGAATTACAGACTCACAGACATACATACATACGCCGTTTCGGTTTTATATATAAGATATTACCGAAAAGTGCCGCAGGGTGTACTGAAAAACAAATAGAAAATCTCTTATTTATATAGCTTGCTTGATTTTAATAATTGATGTTTTTAATCGTGTCGTAGAATATGAAAAGAGCTGTATAGTTATCTTATATATAAAACCGAAACGGCGTATGTATGTCTGTGGGTCTGTAATTCCCTTTTGCATTGTTGGTCATTAAGTTGCCAGTTGTTTCAATTTGGCCCGTCTAAATTTACGCGCCGAGGTGAACATAACCCCAAACTGGTCCGAGCGAAGCCGGGTTCGAATACTAGTATTCGATAAATTAAGATAATACGTTAGTATACTTTAAATATTCAAAATAAGGGCAATGAAAATCTTACAAGCAAAGATCTGACATTGACGTGATGAATAAGTGGCTATCTAAAATCTTTTCAATCAATACCAATTATTGATCGATTATGGCCATTACAGGTTAACAAATGGATGCATCAGAGATTTTTTTTTTGTTTGCAACAGGAATATGAACATACATAAAATGGTATATGAAGATAGAAGTCTCGGCTCCAAATTTTTGGACGAACTTATGGCTGGATGAAGTGTTTTCGTTCTTGAAGTAATTCGGACTTTGAGTAGACTTTAACTCATAGAAGCTTTGTTTCAAGTCTAGAATACAGAAGGAAAATTTTTCCGCACACATGTCACAGTCTCGGACAGTTGCTTCTAAGATACTCTTAGAATATTATTAGTTGAATGTTTTCTACGCCACTGTGTTTGTCGTATAAAATATGCGATGCGAATACATACAATAATCGTATGCTATTTGTCGGATTAGTTTCAAGAACAACTGAAAAATCGCAAATGTATGCGTGTATTGTTGGAATTGGATGTTTCATATTCATAGCTTGGATATTTGATTAAAGTTTGTATTGGGTGCGCTATGAAATGTATTTGAATTTCACAATCAGTTCCGTTAGTTCGCTTTCGCGACGTTAATTTGCTTTTGAATTATTGATAAGCGAAATCCTGCCTCCCATGATGTTTTCTTTGACTGGGGAGTTTCTTTTTAACAAAAATAATATAATGACAACTAACAAAAACTTTCAAAGTTGCTAAGACACTTTATCGTTGAATCGAATAGGCTATGGTTTATTAAAATATATAGTTGTCTTCATGATCAATCTATCTAATTGCGGTAAAGGCTATCTAATTGTGGTAAAGGTAGTAGTAAGAGGGCGTAAGCCGAAAAAGCTATCAACAAATATATAAAATAATTTATGTAGAATTAAAATACATTGTAATTTTTCTAACCGTATTAAGGGTTTAAACATTTTAGCACACCCACTCTCATGTCTCAATTGAGCGAATATTGACAAGCGGCACTGTCATCTGGTAATGATTTATAGTTTGAAATAATTGGCATCTTTCTAACAAGTGTGTTGTATAAAAGAGACATAAGCATGGTGAAGATCACATGATTTTACATAATGTTATTCATATTATTTATATGTGTCTGATTATGTTTTCTCAAAAAAATAAATTTAAAATATAAATAATAAGCCTCAATATGTGACTTAATAATTCATCGTGATATAATAGGTATATTGATCATTTATGAAACATTTAGAGCACATATTGGACACGGCTCAATTGCTATTTGTATGCCTATGAATCAATTTGCACATCCATAATAATGATTATTTATCAGGCAGGTACTGACAGCTCTAATTAAATGCAATAAATTGCTCGATTTTATTATGCAAAGAATTGTTGTGTCCATATGTAACCGCATAAAAAAATATCAAAGATGTTTGTGATAAAGTGAATGTATTTTTCATACGTAAGGCTTTTTGAGAATATACGTTGAAACTAAATTGACCCAGTAAGGATTTAGGCCACTACAAAAAAGCCCGAATTTTGGCTTGAGGGTGTACATTTCATAAACTTGCAAAGTTCATCCTACAGACTACAAAGCTTTTGTAACTTACATTGTCGTAGTGAAAGTTGAATTAAGAAATATGTTTATCTTGATTCATATGTAGCGCACATACAGTAGAACCTCAATTATTTGGACTAATTGGGGATGAAGATAGTCCCGATAAGGACAAATCCGGGTAATCGAAAAAATCATAATTGACAGGAAAAGACAAGTATATTCAGTATAAATCATTTTTATTTCTATAGATTAATACAAAGCTTAAATAAAAAAATATTTTTTATTGAAAAAATCAACTATCAATTTCTGCTTATAGCTTGCTTTTCTTTTCGAGAAAAATATGCTTTTTCACAAAGTAATGGACCAGATATTGGCTGTCCAGATGATCGTCATTGTATGAACCACATCAAAATACACTCTTCAACTTCTTCATTTCATGAAGTTTTCATTCAATTTCAACTTTACGCTTTGAGCTTCCATCTTCTGACATTAAGCAATTTGTAAACTTCAAGATTTTTTCACTTTGATTTTTTTATATCCGAGATCGTTGACGTTCCGACACCATATTTATTAGACAAAAAACGTCCCGATTCATTCCGTTTCAAAGCATCGATTATATACAATTTGTCTTTTAGTGAAACTACGACACGTTTTCTTTTCGTTGACATATCGGTAATATTAAAAATAAATATTTAAATCGTGATCAATTTTTCAAGAAACAAACGTTCAATGCGTATCGAATTTGGACGATGACTGACTCATATTTTACACAGGACTTATTGTTAGAACAACTGCAAAGATCCAAATATTAAGACTGAATTCCATCCCGTACGACAGTGAACGCAATTCGCCACGTTTATATCAGCAAATTTGTAATATTTTTGTTTATTTTGACCAATCCGGATAATTGAAAATCCGGATAATCGAGGTCCGGATAATCGAGGTTCTACTGTAAAACTGTTTGCGTATTTTGTAACGCACAGCCAAACGCAGCACATACACACATACAAAATCTGTATCTATGCATTGAGCGGATATTGACCGGTAATGGAACACGTCATACTTGGGCGCTATAAAGTGAGATAATAAAATGTCTCAAGTTGTGACATGTTAAGGTCACAAATTTTTACTCCGTGATTTATTAATGCGTGCCTTTTTCATACATAATTCATAAAAATAAATCTCCATGAATATACTTTTATAAATATTATATCGTATTAAAAGTGTCGCTATGCTATAAAAAAGAGCTTTTTTACGAACGAAATGTATGGGAGACATGAAAGTTTACAGGTTATTGAAAATGTAAATCAGTCGAAGCTTCAGCCGACGTGGTAGGAGCGTAAAAATACTGGGTCAACAGAAAATAAGAAAGGTTTTCGATAATTTATGGACGTGTCCCTACCTGAACACGTGTTCACAAAAGTGAAATGTCAACGGTGCCCTGAATATCAAGTTATACGAGCAGAAATATTTTATAGACCGTTGCTAAATTATCAATTGCCATGTCGTACATAAAAGTAAACGTTTTTCCACTATTTCTACACGGAGAATAAAACATGGGGAGATTTTACAAAGATTTTCGATTAACGCGTGTTATAAATGAGTCTTTTCTTACAGAGAAAACTCAAAAAAAAAAATATGAGGACAAAATCTTATAAATTCACCTTTTCTGTGCCAGTTTTTTTTGTTATTGCGTTCAAGATGTGAAAATTATGGAATAATCACAAACGATCATGCTAAACTCGGATTTGATATCTATTCGTCGACCTCTATAGTCAAATAATAAAAGCTTCATCAAACCGATCAGATGGTTCTAGGTTAATGTCTAAATGTAAAGTTTAGATTTGTCATTTAAAATAGAAGCTGATAACTTCCTTATTCTACTGATAATGATACTACGTGTGACACGTGTTTCGTCTATTCGATTTACATCTTTGGATAACATATTTTGTTTTATTTTAAGTTGTACGTCGAAAGAGATTTGAATTATGAAAGTTCACAAATTTACCGCTGGATCCCCCGAATATATTAAAATTATTAATTTTACATTTGGCATCATGGACACACTTTCTATATTATATCATGTGAATTTAAAAATTACAAATATCTTGACACGGGCTTTAATTAGCTGTAATGCGATGTAATGCGATAGCTGTAATGTCTTTTAGTAAAATGTATATTTAATATGATAGTTGAGTGAAAGGAGGGAAAGTGGAGTTTAAATTATTGTATCTTAAATATAGTTGTCCTTGCCAGGACATTAATGGGTACCTCTTATTGAAGAATCTGTCCATAAATTTAAAATGCTTTCATACAGATTCTATTTCTTAAACACTTAATATTGCATTTATTTCCTTATTTATTAAGAAAGATTAATTTATTCAACTTTAAAATATTTTGTAAAAGCGATTTGTCTTTAAAACAATATAAAAAAATCTCATTCGAAGTTATCAAACAAATTTACTGTACACGGTGTAATGTAATAAGAAAGGGTTGATGGGCGACTTAGGTTTTGATATTTTTTTTTATCTGGCTCGTCCAGTCAGGTGTTAGGTGAATTTTACATGACTGCTAAGGATTATAAGGGTGAGATTTCAAACTAGGCTCAAGAAAGACTTTCTTTGCGAAATATCACCAAAAACCCTTGTGCGTGGTTTGAAAATGCTGTTATGTTAATTTATTTCTTTTGCCGACAAAAATTAACTGAACATGAACAGTATATACCAGATTATAGCAGAGCATCGTTGCTTCTTTGGCAAACAAAAAAAAAAATACAGTGCGATTCCTATCATGGTCCAAAGTAAATATACTCAATCATTTGAAGGGTATTTCACGCAGTACTTTGCAAGGTGTAGTAGTAATGGCAAAGAATTTATTTTATATACTCTATGGTCCAATTCAACGCCCAAATCCTTTTTTGTTTGCACCGTACAGAAAGGAAGTAGAATCAATGTTGGGCAAACACGGCATACGAGATTTAGAAAAGTTGTGCGCTGACCAATTCATGAACGTGTTAAATTTTTTAAAATCATATTTGTAAACAATATGGAGCCACTGTTTCTTCAATATTTATTTTTAATCATTTTAAAATGTTGACTGGTGCATAGCAATACATATATGTATATTTTTAAGTTGACAAAGTGCTGAACACAATATTTAGACATTATAATGTATTAACTAAAATTATTAAGTAAAATATATTATCCTTATTTGTTTTAGTGATAGAAGTCATTATACAAAAGATCAGTCATTTGTGCCTTACAACCTTATATGATTGTCGAATTATTATGTGAAGTATCTGAAATACTATGGGTCTACACGTTTTACACAGACAGAACCAAATCACACTATTACTAATGATAATTACTATTTAATTAGTTATCATAGCAAAACAAGTTACATAAATTAAGTTACAACTATTGCAGCTTACTAAAATATTAATAAATTATCAAGATATTTTTCAACTATTCTAAAAAAATACGATACTATAAAAAAATTAATTGATTGAGTTTTTTTTTTATTATATTCTAACAAAGTCAATGGACAAAGTCTTAGGTCTACGCACATTGGCAAAGGGAAATGTGTAATACGCGTCGTTTCTTCATATGTTTTGATTTTCCCCGTAGCCAAAAAAATGCAAAAAAAGTGGTTGATAGATGTTTTGGCTGTGAATTAGACCTTTAAAACGTTACAAATATAGCATAGGTATTACGGAATAACCTATTTCAATCAGATTTTTCCCAACACATCTATGTGTATACTCGTTAGGTGGTATTATTGTCGATATTTGCACAATTAAAAGTGATAGTATTGTCCAAAAAGCTTTCACAGCCAACCCTCACCGTTGAAAAAACACATTTTCGCAAGGTAGAAAGCTCTCCGAGGCCGATATACGGAGGCCTTACCCTTTCTTTGAACAGTGGTGGGAGAGGTGTGACGAAATAAAAAAAGACAAATGGTCAAAGAAACGCCCAACTGGCACATATATCTGTGTACAGAGGCGTTAAGTCGAAATAAAAATAAAACAGTGGCACAGTTGAAGTTATCAACTGATAAGTAATCTTTCATCACACCCGTACATATTCTTACACTTTCAGAAAAAAAGCTAATAGCGACTGAAAAACAATCAGTTCTCGTAATAGACAACTTATATTAAGATACTAAATAAGTTATTATTCTTCACGTTATATAAATGATGATGAGATGTAAGCTATCAATCTGCGGCATTAATACATAACATGGATGTGCACGAGTGAGCCTAAAGACGAAACCCGAGTTGTAAGCGACAAAAATCATGGAAAAGTACAAAATTCAAGTGAAGAAAATTCCATCAAGCACCATCAGTCGAAATTCTAAATTAGTTTTCTTTAAACATGTCCGCTCCCAACTTGGAGCATATGGACACCTTACGGAGTTTATCTCAGCATATGTTTCTCTACGAGAACTGCTTGTTACTCAGTTGTTTAACCTCTCTTCTAGGAAGAGAGTAGGGATGGAAAGGATGCGAGGAATAAGTCAGGTCTAGTGGTTAGCTAATCGCTGTAACTAAGCGACGCTCTCTGGGATCGGAAATGTGAGAAGGGATTTCAACAACAGCATTTTTATCAACACAAACACCCATTGCCTCTGAACTGAATAGATTTATCGTCTGAAAAATTAGGTCATACTGGTAATCGAACGCGGGCGGCCCGACACGGTAGCCAACGACGTTGACCACAACACCAAGTAATTTAAAGGCTGTACAAACGTGTGATACCGAAATGAGCATGAAAATGTACAGATCGAAAAGCAGTTTTAACCAAAACACAAAATCAAGCACTTTCCAGAAGGTAGTTATCGGGAAAATTGGGATCCATAACAAAACAATTTTGGAAAACGGGTTCGGGTTCACTCCCACAGGTGGCCGGCCCTCGGGCAATGTGACTGAAATGAAAATAAATGTGCTGCACTGCAATTGGTTTTGTTATTCCGCAGGGTGGAAAACCAACCCTTTGGACAGGGATGAGCAGTGAATATTTGTGCATAATTGAGGTTTAGCGATACATTTCGTTTCCAGATACCCTAATAGTTTTCAGAATGAAAATCGAATACAAAACAAATACTAGATTGGTTTTCCGGAGTGCTGTAACCTTTCAGTTGATTTTCATTTTTAAAAATGATTTCTTCTAAAATATATTTAATTTTAGTATTTATAAATTCCACCTGTATTTTTCCATACATGGATTATATTTTAAAGAGGCACAATCGATTGTTTTGTTTGAGGATTTTGATTGAAGGTGCTTGATGGAATTTCAATATCAAATTTGAATCGTTTGAATTGTGTTCTTCTCCGTGAGTTTTGTCATTAATGACACGGGTTTCGCCGTTCGACATCTTCAAAATGCCAAAAAGTGAAACCTGAGTCGTCGATTTTTTACAATCAATTTTCATGTCTATTGATAGTTGCTAATTATTGAGCGTATTTCAAATGAACCAAACCAATCAATTTTGTTTATAAATCATGAAAGTTCAGGTAAAATACCTAGTGTTTAACCCAATCAAAATTGCAATCTTCTCGTGTAGGCATCTGTGATCTATTAGTTTCTTCGAGTTTTATTTTAGTAAATGGTAATATTAGATTTAGATTTTCCTCAATCGACGCCAAATATATTAATAATATGATCCTAGAAACGAGGGGTTAAGCGGAGTAATCAGTGGTGCAACTCTCTTACAATCTGCATTTGTCAAGACGTCGTTCAAAATTTTTTTGATACATTTATCTATACTCTTCAATGGGAGAGGACACAATAGACCATTTTTATTTAAGTATTAAGTCAATTGTTAGCCGTAAATTAATGCTGTTCAGAAGCTTGGTATCTAGAATTCACCATGGCAGACAGTAGAATGTGACGTTTCTATTCCAGACATTCTAAATCAGCCACTTTTCGCAATTCAATGGGAAATGGTTTTCAAACTATGGGCCAATCGAACGCCGCCTACTCCTCATCCAATATTTATTATTATTGCTTTCGGATTGCGTTGGCTGGAATTGAGTTAGGGTCCCACCAATCCCCTTAATTTCAATTTGCATTTATAGGGCGATATCGAATGAATTTTCGAAGATGAGTACTGAGAGAGCCAAAAATAGCAGAAATATTTTGCGAAATAATGATTTCGCTGCTCCCAAATAAACGTAATTGATTTTTTTTTATAAGTTTTTTATGTTCGTTTGATGTGTTCATTAAAAAAGCGAGTCGGTTTAGTTGTGCAGTGGTCCGCGTCCTTGACATCCATGATGGGTCTCAAGGGTTCGAATCCAAGTTCGACCATCTATTTTCAGTCGATTTATCGATTCTATTCGAGGGCATGGGTGTTTGTGTTGACTAAAAACTACTTCCCACTCATCCGATTCTATAAGCGGGGCGTGTAGCGAGAGTAGTCTCACATCAGTCCTGTCCTCGTCCTCCTATCCTTTCAATCCCCACTCTCTTCAAAAAGAAAGGTTGATCAACCGAGTAACAAACAGTTCTCATAAAAACCATATGCTGAGATAAATTCCACGAGGAGTCTATATGCACTAGTATTTGATATGGTTTAAAAATAAAGAATATTGCAGAATATCTAAATAATAAAATGATACCCATTTCATTAGAGCTCACCACAACAAGATTGTCCATTGAATGCAAAAGTGTGACTCCATGGGAAATCTGAATTATTTGAAATATTATTATTCACTGAGAAGATGGCGGACTAATCAAAAATGCATTTTCGAAAAGGGAGAACTGTCCTAAGTGTGAGAAGGAATTTTATCGTTATGCAATAAGTCGAAATTGCTTTATTGATAAAGGAATTGTAATATCCAGGTTTGCAGGTGCTGATTAACTGTTTAGAATTAGAATTAATATTTAATTATTTTTATTAAATTTTCTGCAACTGCCTGTTTATCTAAACTTTTTACATACTAATACTGTCTCAATAAATAGGAACAGTGATTTGTTTAAAAAAACTGTATTGGATATGAAATCATTGAGAAATAATTCATTTATAAGTACGCATTCATTTAGAAATATTCTGATTCGAAAGAATATGAAAATACATTCATAATAATTTCATTTTAATATTAAACTTATAATTTTAAATTAAGTTAAGAATTTATAGGAAAATTAAAATGATTGTATGCGTAGGCTTTTAAGGTTGAATGGAAGTATAATTATAAATCCAACAAGAAGGATATTGTATAAACACTTTCATAAAACACTTTACTTAAGCAAATATTCGTTTAGTATCCAAACTGATAAAATTCGCTTTGACTGAGTTTAGGTTTGGTAATGATTTTATTCTGATTTGATGAATCAATACCTGGGAACTGAATGTATACTGTGTATTTCAAATTGTGTTTTATTGTCTTCCTTACTTGTCCTGATTTATTTTGTTTAATATCACTTTGTTATAAATACTACATAAATTCAGACGCAGAAAAATTATTGATTATGCATATCCATGTTCAGTTGTCTCATTTTCTTGGAGTAAATATTTTGTATTTGAACATACAATTCTATCACAGTTGTGATAAATAAAAGAAATATGATGTTCTGTTGAAATAGTAAATCGGGCTTTGTCTAAGGCCTGAATTAATATTGAATACCGGCGTCTGTGCAATCGCAGAACAATTCAAGAATTCATTTTAAACAGAGGGTTTGTAAAATAGATTACCTCCATTTTCCTATACACTGTAAACATTAACATGTCACGTAGACATATAATTTAACATAAATTAAAATCGATAGGAATATAAAAAATTATAATAATATTTTTATTTCATAATTAATACTAATAAAAGAATCACTATTTAAATATAATAACCGTATTATAAATTGATTCTAACAAACAAGCGATAGCGAATTTAAGCAGTGTAAGAAATTTAGTTAAATAAAAGACATAACCAATATGTTGACATTCTGTCGAAGTATAGTTGTTGCAATACGAATATTTGACTATGATAATTCTAGAATAATAAATATCAATAAAGAGTTGATGATTTCTTTTTAATGTTTCATTAAAGGTGAAACAATAACGAATTATTCATACTTCGCAACGATTTTTTAAATGACTTGATTATGACACTTTAAAATAAAATCTATAATATTGTGATGGTTCCAGGACAAAAAAGTTATGGAAGTAGTTTTAAAGCATCAATTAAAGTTGAAGCTGTACCAGTATATCCTCATCATTTTTTCCATTCAAGTGTATATCAGATGAACAGACATATGAGACTAGTATAATATACATAGATAAAAATATTCATTTTGATATTATATTACTTCTGTTTGATGGTGTATAAAAATATGTTAACATTACACATAAACAAATCGCTTGACTGTTAGAGAAATACTTATCGCAAATTCCAGTTATGAATATTCCAGTAAATTAAGTTCTTTGCGAGTTCGCCCAGACAGTGCGAAATAGTATATGTACATACATACATAGGCGAGCAGTAAGAGATTTGCTCTGTGTAACTAAATGTAAGAGAACGTCTATCTGCCACTTTCATTGACTGCTATGCTCTCCTTTCGATTTGCATACGTTAAAGTTATGCCAATATTATAAACTACAATAGGCTTCATGTCATTTTAGTATTCCGAGCGAAGATATTATTCATTATTGAAAGACAGCGCCACTTGCGGAGAATATTGATATCGATACACGTACTGACAGCTCAATCGCAGCCAAAGCGACCAACAGTGATATATAATATCAACCCAAGTCACTTAATAATTATTTTAGTTCACCTATAAACTTAAGATAAGACATGCTCCGTATGTGAATAAACGAATCCAAATTAACTCATCTTGCCAATAGTTAACGAAACATTCTTTCACATATATGTATATGTTACAGTGAAACTGTATTCTTAGTGAAAATATGTTCTTCTCCCAGCCATCATTGAAATCAAATTTGACTGTCCTATCTTCAGCCCTATGTTTGTCTGTGTTTTTCTATGGTTCTTTTTTTATGAAAGGAACTACTTGCTGTTTTTGTTTCATTGAAGCAAACCAAAATTTTAGGCCGGCAAATCATCGACTTGGGCCAATAATTTCCCTGATCGTGACCAGTGAAATCATGTTGTCATACAAATCTATTACTTGATACATTTTCAATGAGAATACAGTTTCACTGTAACAAATATATAAACATAAGTATAGATCAGATAAATGAACAAATAAAGAAGAAAATATCTTCATGCAAAACACTTGTATGTTAATTCTAACATAGCCTTTATTCTAATTAGATAACATTTTGTCTAATGGGATTTCGTGACTTTATGATCCCAGTTTATACACAATCCTAGACATTAGTTTTAATGAAGTAAATTATATTTATGGAATTTCATTTTGTGTTTTGCAAATAAATGTGTGTGCAGTATTTTTTTAGATGGGAGATCTAAAAAAATACTGTGTTTAAAACACCACTGCACTTTTCAAATTTTGATGTATTGATATAATCCATCCACTGACGTTATAAAAGATTTCCATACTGAACTCATGCCCTCATTTTTTTATTCAGCGCGAATTTTTTTGTCAGATTATCAATGTATTTATTTATTTAAAACTCATTTTAAAAGAGATCTCTTAGTTGATCATTGTGTAATCGTGTTAAAAAAAACATGATTTATTATATGAGAGCATCCGACGATAGTATTTTCACGCGTTGTTTTATAAGCTAATTGAAAAGAAAGAGCGAACCGGTCCTGATTATAATAAATATAATGTGGAATAAGTAAAAAAAAAGTTTTATTCTTTTTTAATATAATTTTATTCCACCAAGTATCGACATTGAACACCTCGCAAGTATTACAAGTGAACACTTCAAAAGTGATGATTGAACAGAAATGTAAAACAGTTTTGTTGATTTTTTAGCGCGCAATCCAAGTAAAACTTTGCTGTATTAATTGACCACTCGACCATTGGGGCTTTTGAGTGAGCTGATGATGATGCACATTTCAAAAAAATGCAGCATGTACCGTTGCCATTGCACGGGCATAAAGTTCAACACTCACCGGTGCTGTCAGTAATGGTGTATATAAATTCTTACGCATACTCTTTCTGCATTTCACCCCCCGCGTCTATGCGAATTCTTTCTCCGCTAAATTAACATTGCCGAAAGGGTTTCAAAGTTATTTCTGATATGTGCTAAAAAGGTATAATGGTTTTAGTTAACGAATTCTTTCGTTTCAGTTTTTTTCTATGTGTAATTAAAAAACGGCATGACTACGCATTCTGGTGATTTATTGCATTTTTTTTTGTTGCTGTAGGTAGCATGGTGATATTTAATTGGGATTAAAAATGGTTTGCAAAAGGTTAGAATCAGTTGTGTTCTGCAACAAACAATTAATCCAATCAATAAAAAGAATCTTATTTTATATCAGTCAATGCAATTGGTCACAATTCGTAACCTTACTGACATTTATGCTTAAAATGAACATTTGGTGGGAAAAGTCTGTATTTACCGCAATCTATCATAAGTATAAATTTCAGAAATATCTATGGTAGAATAACGGAGTTAGCAGTATTCCGGAGTTGCACTGCATATGCACACTTTTTTTACTGAAGTTTTAAGATTTTCATCATTATTTCCATCATTAGATTCTAAAGATCATTATTTCTCAGCAAGAGTTGTGAAAAAATATGCTTAAAATAAGTAATTTGAAACATTTTTACTTGCTGATTGTTACGAGTGAATTTTAATCAATCGAAACTTCAAACGCTCATATCTCAAAACAATTTCAAGAGAACCTTTTCAAAGTAAGGTGTCTAATTGGTAATTTTTATGGACATTTTATAACGTTCGGTGTTTTTTGTCATGCAGTAAACGCCAAAAATACTTTTTGTAAATTCTAAGCATTAAGTAGCAGTAAGCACAATTGTATGCCAGCTAGACTAAATAAAATACATTGTTTCAACGTATGTTTCTTTAGAATATGTATTAATAGTTGACACACTTATTAGTGGTTTTGATATTTACTTTGTATTAGATCACTCCAATATAATAAAGTAAAAGTAGTCGGTTTGATAAGAAGCATATAAGATTTTTGATGAATAATATCAGCATCCTGCTATGGTTTTGACGACGGAGTGATTATGATCTTTTACAGGGAAGATTGTTGAAATAAACTGCTTTTAATACTATGGTTGATTTGATTTCGGTGAAATAATTAAAAAGCTTTGGATAGTTTTTGAAACAGGACGAAAATATTAATATGGTCCAACAGATTCTAAAATAGGGAAAAATAAAAATCTCGTGATAATTTAGTCGGAGAATTTTTCGACTCAATAACAGGGAGGAATTCGGGTAAATGTTTGCCCATCGAGATATTTGGGATAATTATAAAAAAGTCTGTTCGTTACGCTGCCAAATTTGATGGGGATATTTCTCAAACTTTTATTTTTATTCATTCAATGCTCAGTCGAAAAATCCCAGATTAATTATTCATTATACCAAAAGCTGTATTCGCATTTATGTATCATCTGCTTACAGTGTTGACAATTTATTGCTTGAATAACTGATTATTAGATATAAAAAAAAAGCTCATTGAGATTTTTCGGTGAAATTAATAAATTATAAAATTGAAAAAAATTGTATGCAATTTGGTATTTGTTTCCGATATGCTGATATTCTACCGTGGAAGACGGATCTGAATGGAATTATGAATTGCACTAATTAGCTCGATCCGTGAAGCAGAAGTCAACGTCGTTGGCTTCCGTGACGGACCGCCTGGGTTCGATTACCGGTATGAGCTGATTTTTTCAGACGAAAAATCTATTCCGTTCAGAGGCAATGGTTAGTGTTGTTGAAATCCCATCCCACCTTACCGATCCCAAAAGCGACGCTTAGTTACAGCGATTAGCTAACCACCTGCCCTGACTTAGTCCTCGCAACCTTTCCATCCCTACTCTCTTTGTAGAAGAGAGGTTGAACAACTGAGTAACAAGCAGTTATAGTAGAGAAACATATGTTGAGATAAACTCCGCAAGGAGTCAGTACGGGCAGATTTCTTCAATCGATAAATCGATTCTACTCGAAGGCAATGGGAAAAAAATCTTTCCCACCTTGCCGATCCCAAAAAAAGAGTCGCATAGTTCACCACAATTTCTATACTTGTCCCTACTCTCTTACAATAAGACGTTGAGCAACTGAATAACAAGTAGTTTTCGTAGAAAAATATTTATTGAGATAAACTCCGGGAGAAGTCCATTTGCTCAAAATGGGAGCGGACATGGTAATAAAAAATTATGACATGTATCAACTACAAAGACGTACTTAAATTCACGAAACACTTGAATACTCCAGTGTGTAGTCCTAACAAAAAAAAACATTTATCGATATATAAATTTCAAACTGTATTCTTATGATAACAGTACCCAATTTTAAATGTTTAACGGGTTATAAATCACAAAAATATTGAGAACCTTGCCATCTACCAGGTGAAAAAAAAAAGTTTAAATTGAAAATTCTTTGTGCGCTGTTTTGGCGTCTGGCGTGCACATATTTATTTACGGCGGATGTAAATGTATTTTAAGAATTTACTTTTCCCCCATCAAAATTATTTCACCCAGCAAAAGCAAATAAATACTTTTGCGGTGGTTTAGTATTAAAAGCATTTTTCACGATCATCGAACGTGCCGCAATTTGTTGCGATGGAAGCCATTTTGTTTAACTGTTATTTAAGCATTAGATTTTACGCTAAGCTAATTTTTCTCTTAGTATAATATGCCAATTTACGTTACTCGTCTTATAATTTTAATTATAACGGAACGTTTTTCACTGTTCCAGTAAAGTAATCTTAATGATAATTCGACATTTTTTTAAAACTAATTGTGTTGGTCAAATAATTATTTTTTATCTCTTCGCAATAAGAAAAATGAGCATGTACATCTAACTTTTCCACCAGAGTAAACGTTTTGTTAGAAAAGAAAAGCAAATTTCAATCGATTGAATTTTTTTTTCGATGGTTTCGGCGGTAACTTTGTGGAAGTTCATTTTAATATAAAATTTAAAATAACTTTGATTATTCCACGTATTGTGTAACTAATTGTGACACGTGTTTCGCCTCTTTCAGAGGCATCTTCAGACTTACTATCGCAAAGTTTGCTTAAGTAATGAAGCAAGATAAATTCTAACATTTTAACATTTTAAATTATGAAATTACAAAATGGATTACGGGTTTTTTTCCTTCTAAAGGAAACAAGGAAGGGGGTGATAGAATCAAAACAATGCAATAACATAATGATACTAATAAGGTGCAATCACTCAATCAATTAGATTGGGATTTTTCCTTTTTAAGGGACGCAAGAGAGGGTTATAGAATCGAAACAAAGCAAACAAATATATTTCTAATGACGTTAAACATTACAAACTAATAAACTATAAACTAATGAGCTGCAATCAATCAGTTAGGTTGGGTGATCACTCTTTTGAATTGGGAATAATGTTAGCAGAGGTGAGCAACCTGTCCTGTTAAGAATATTATTTAATTTATTTCTTAGAAAATGACCATAATTTTAATCAGACTAGTAATGTAGAAATACTCCACCGAGTAAATAAAAAAGGTTTAAAGATGAATAGTCTAGAATTTTTAGAAATAAATAAAACTCTTAATAAAAAAGATATATTATTAAATAATATTCTTAACAGGACAGGTTGCTCACCTCTGCTAACATTATTCCCAATTCAAAAGAGTGATCACCCAACCTAACTGATTGATTGCAGCTCATTAGTTTATAGTTTATTAGTTTGTAATGTTTAACGTCATTAGAAATATATTTGTTTGCTTTGTTTCGATTCTATAACCCTCTCTTGCGTCCCTTAAAAAGGAAAAATCCCAATCTAATTGATTGAGTGATTGCACCTTATTAGTATCATTATGTTATTGCATAGTTTTGATTCTATCACCCCTTCCTTGTTTCCTTTAGAAGGAAAAAACCCGTAATCCATTTTTGTAATTTCATAATTTAAAATGTTAAAATTTATCTTGCTTCATTACTTAAGCAAACTTTGCGATAGTAAGTTCGAAGATGCCTCTGAAAGAGGCGAAACACGTGTCACAATTAGTTACACAATACGTGGAATAATCAAAGTTATTTTAAATTTTATATTATTTTTATTTTTTCATTGGTTTTGTCGCCAACGACCCGGCTTTAGCCTTTTGGCATTTCAAATGCACGAATAAACTTGGACTGACGCGTAGTAAATAGTTTGTATAGCTTATATATAAAAAAAGATCACTAAATTTTGTTAGTATCTTAATCTGGATGATAGATAGATAAGGATACCAAATTTAAAATTCCTGATAATTTTATATAATTACACACAATTACTTATTATAATTAATTACTCATTAAGTTTAATTGTAACTAACGCAATTTAGATGAATTAGCAAGAGTTTTGTTGAATTGTGTAAGCAATCGTGGATAAATTATAATTATTATGTATTTTAAATGTAGTATCGTAAAAACTTATGACCTGGTAATAGCATGGAAATGCCTACTTATATAGTATGCGGGTTTTATCCGACGTTTTATTAAACAAAAGAAAAGCAGTAGAAAGAAAAATAAATAATTTCAATACGTGTATAAAGGATACACAGATTCATAGTTCGCAAGAAACCGTACAATATATTTTCATTCAAACAAATCGCATAAGTCCTTCTACGATATACGTCACATCCGGGATGCATTGCACCGCTACGATGCACTGAACTGCTACGATATCCGCCGCCTCCACGACGAACCGGACTGCTGCGATATACGAGGCGCGGTCATGCGGGAGACGTCCATTTTATATTCTCTGGGGCGCGAGGGAAGGTGATAGAGGGATTCAGGCGCGTCACTATTTACTTAGAAGACATAAATAACAGCAGGCTGTAATGTAATGGCTTAGCGGTTGTGTTGTTTCTACGACTTTGACTTTGAGATGAATCCCTAGTGAGTTGGATGCTGTGAACAGTACTTGTTAATGCACACTGCATTAGAAATAATCCTTGATTACAAAACGAAAGTTGAATGAATGGTATTTGTTTTATTTCTTTAAAATAACCACAAGGCTCAGTTACTTTGTTGCAATTGAAAAAGATAAAAAGTTTAAATTAAACATATCGATGGCTTAAAGAGTATGTTTTCTAACTCCGTTTTTGTCAATTGTGTAAGAGAGGGTAAAAACTGATTATTTTTGTATTTTCAAACCGATCGGGAAAATTTCAAATAGGACTTTCAAATGTTTTGTTTGTACCGCCGCTCAAAAACAACGAATGAATGACAAGTGACAATAGAAAATGGTGGATTTGGATAATTAGCAGAGTAGTTTTTAGAACGACAATCGAGTTAAAAAACGTTTTTACGATGAACTCAAATAAGTATTGTTTATAAAAATTTTACGGGCATGCACATTGCATGATACAACAAGATGGCATTATTCATTGTCAGCCAAAAGTGGAGTTAGCAAAATTACTCTTAAAGCCATCGATATAATATAATAGTCAAATTTCAGGCGTCATAAATATTGCAAAATATATTTTTTTAAATCCTGTTAGAATTATCATAATATGATCTTTCTGTTATTAGTCAATCTTGTTGAAAAAAGGATTTTTTAGATGTCGGGCGTTGGATCTGATCAAGGCGACCACTTTGATCGGTACTGAAGTGATAATTTCTTACGATTAAAAATAATTCTTGGAAACTGCTTGAGAATCTTAGAAAACCTAGAGCTATTTTATAGAAAAAATGTCACGTAAATCCGACAGAAAAACTATAAAACAATAAGTAGGAAAAACAAATGTATTCCGTATTCAGGAGGATATCCATAAAAAAGTCCGCCTTGTGAAAGGACGTAAAAAAAAGTTCAAAGGAGTAACTAAGTAAGTATAACAGGGGCAGACTAATCCGGGACTTCCTGCAGCACATTGCCATCTCTCTTGTCTGTTTCCTGCGTTACGGTCACTTTATGGTCAGGTCAAATTAGGTTAGGCGAAAATCTCGTAAAACACTCCCGCGCCGCGGTGACGGGGATTCGCTACTTATTTCCATTATCTGAACTGCCCTATGCAAACGTACCAATGATGTCTGGGGTATCTTTTGCTGGAATAGTTTCAAGAGATCGAAACCAATAGCAGGCAAGGAACGGAAGCTTTGATTCGATTCAATAGAGCTGTGAAAATATGTGTGCCAGGAACAGCCAATCAAACGTCGGTGTTACAATATTATTAATTGGATTGGCCTTTACTTGATCGACCTCCATTATTTAAAGGTTAAACAAAGCCAATAAAAATCTACAGCTTTTGAAAGTATTTGTTAATACCGTGTATGCTTTTTCCCTAGAATAAGTGAAATTGAAGTTATTGCATTGAATATTATACTTTATTAAATAAAAATATTCGATGTTTTAGTTATACAGATGAATTAATGAATACCTTTTATAACTAAATATATGTAGATATACTAAACCTTTTCCAACCTTAATCTGACAATATCGAGAAGCCGACTTATAAATTAACAATGTCATTAAATTCTTGTAGATATATTAGGTTGTAAATTTTCTACCAAATAACAGTGGATTTCTCACAAGTATAAAACCATTTGAATAAAAAAAATGCAGGAAAACTCTGACGATGGCACGATGTCGAAATACTCACATAAAAAAATAATTGTAATTAAATTAAACAATTTACAATTTGTGATTTATCCAAAGTGAAGATTATTGCTGGTAAAATATGATCAAACAATATGTATCATTGGTACCTTTCCTTATTTAAAAAAATGTATATTTCGCACAACTAGGTATGATTTTAAGTTAAAAACACTTACATGATAATTTGTTTATTTGAAAGAGATTCAAAGTTCTTTGATGAATTTCGGTGCTTACCTGTAAATAAAAGAAAAATATTTTATTATTAAATATATCAAAATAATTTGCAAGACTTGTATGATAAAAAAACAAATTTAAAAATAAGATTATTAATATTACATTTCATTATACTATCACTAAAAATAATATAGGTATATGTTGCGTATAATAATTTATAGTAGTTCAACTGAAAGCAGCTGAAAGGTTCTTTTATGTATAATTTATCTCTATATTGTTTCAACAATTTCATCTCCAATTGAAATATTTCAGAGAAATTTTTAAGCTGTTACATAATTCAGGGATTGTTACATAATTATATTCCAGCGAACACGTCTTATTTTTTTAAAACACACTCAGCCTAATGTCAAGATGGTTTAACCTTTCTATCAAAGACGCTGTGTTGAATTATCAATTTAAATCTAACACGCTTGAATAAATATAATATTTTACAAAACTTAATCTTAAGGTTTAACATAGAGAAGTTTCGAATCTTAATTCGTATTTCATTTAGATGTATAAAATTCCTTCTTGTGGAAAATTTAGTTTAAAATAGATATGCTAACGCATATGTTTTTGTAGATAACAATCAATTTCACTTTGAATTAATACTAGCCCATTTTGACATGGCGACATTGCTAGTGCGTGAAGATATGATATAAAATACGTATCGATGATTAAAACCATCAGAGTTTACTGTGAAATAATTCGCGAAATATGCCGATGTTTATTATGAAATGTCTACTGAATTTAATTTCCCCGCAGCTTTGACATTTAAAATAATAATAAAAGATAATTACTTTGTTCATTTCGTATTACTTTTTTTATAAACGAGACAAAAGTATTCGTCGTATTAAATATATAAAAAGTAGATTTTGAATATAATCACTAAGCTTTTGAACGTTAAATAAAACGAAATATATTGCTTAAATTTGGACAAATCGAGAGAGAAAAAGCCATATTTTATAATGTTAATTGTGAATCCAATGTATTTTAGCTATTTTTGTAAGAAATAGATCTTTTTAAATGCTTAGCAATACAAGCGACAAGATTCTACTAATTATAAAGTGTTTTTGAACAGATCCTGTGATTGATCCATTCTAAAGTAAAATACGATAAATAATGTACGAGTTCTCACAGAATACTTTATTTTTTTGAAAAAAAATACCATGAAGCAACCCTTAAATAAATTGAAAATACTTTAGATATAATTCAATACAAAACATCGGACAACAATCAAACTTGGCAGCCATTTGCATTTTTATTGCGTTTGGCAGTTAATGCGATTTCATAACAAATAACTGTATGAATCGTATCGTAAAAGTCGCCTCTTGTAAATAGTAGATCAGTGGGTATAACGTGTTGTGTGTAATTATTGGTGACATTTCAGCCGACAGAGGCAGTTACGGGATTAATGATCAAATAAAAAGATTTATCTTTTCTACTGAGGGAGGCACGGTGTCATTCGTTACACTCGTAAATCGAAATAATGATATTATCTATGTTCGTATTAATAACACTTAACTAGGAAGTGGCGATAAATCAAATATTTATTATAGTATGTTATTTCAATGAGCTTAATAGGAAATATATTATCATTCGCTTATTCATAAAATAGCGGAAGAAAATAACGCTCGTAATAACCACGGACTTGATAGAAAAAGAATAATTTGTTTGTGAGTCAAAAATCAAACTAAATTGCTTAGCGATAACAAAAAACACCCCGAGGCCCTGTGCGATTCATTTGTTTTCTCACTAGCGGAATATTTACAAATGAGTGTAAGAGTAGGAAAGCGTATTTGTTCGCTACGATTCTAATATTTATATATAAGCCAATGAGATAACTTTCATTATTCAATTATTGGTTGTTTATTCGAGAAAAATATAACACATAGCATCACAGTTGACGCCAATGCACCATGTATTTGATAAATATAATAAAGGCATACACAACATTTTTTTTAAATAAAAATTATAAGAGTGAAAATAAGTTCACTTCTGAACATGTCCAAAATCCTACTGAGGTGAAATATTTCATTGAGGACTATGTTGGAGACTATTGAGGTGCCTATTGGCAGTTCATTGATCAGCCGAACAGCACTTGTGACTGGTGACTCAAATGACCTACGCGACGAACGAGTTCAAATTGTACATAAATAACATACATATTTTACTATCTTATAATTGGATACATATGCACACTTTTTATTCGTATGATAACAAGTAATATACAGGTTCACGATTATTATTATGCGTCGGTAAAACAGACTTCGACATTAGTACAGTGGAACCCCGATCTTACGTTCTCGCATTATACGTTTTCCCGCGTGGTGTGTTCATTTCCTATAGTCCCGGCATTTAGTTCATATATAAAACTTTCCCGCATTAATCGTATTTTATACGGTCTCTTGAAAAACATAGAATCGGGGTTTCACTGTATAACAAACTGTATTTTATACAAAGCCTAGTTAAACATTTACGATAAAATTCTAACACAAATTCAAGCTAACAAAACCTTTCGTTTTCAGTCATTGAGTATAAACCAAATATCCAGGTTTAATATTATCCCGTCAGATTAAGTCGCCGGACACGAAGCATACGTCATGATCAGGGGCTGCAAAATTGACATCTCTAAAATGTCGGTCCCTGTGGTCTAGTGGCAAGAGCATTGTCCTAGCGATCTGGAGACCCGGGTTCAATTCCCGGCAAGGTCAGATTTTTTCAATTGAAAAAAAGTGATCTTGGGCTGGGTGTATGTTATTTATCGTTGATTTTGTGCACAACTGATTCATTACTTATCATCGAGTTAATCTCGTATGACTTTCTTAATTAAGAATATTTGGCGCATTGGTGTAAGCTGTAATGCCAAATATTTCGTTTTTAATTATAAAAATTATTTATTTAATAGTAAAAAAAAAAATTTAAAAAGCAAAAAATATTAAAAAAAACATTCAATATTTACTTCCTTCGAAAAAAACAGGTTGATTAACTGAGTAGCAAGTAGTTATAAATAGACTTATGTTAAGATAAATTCTAGTAAGAGTTCATGTGCTCAGTATTGAGAGCGGACATGGTTAAAAAAAACAATATATATAATTCTTTATAAGCGAAGCCGGAACTGATCTGTATCAGAATACATGTGGAAGTAATGCCACACAATGTGTACTATTTTTTTAATTACTGCCTTTTCATCAAGAAGTGACAGTTAGCTCTTTAAAGTGACTATAAATTCTTGTAATACCGGGTTGTGTTATCTGGAATACCGGTGTTATATTCCTCAGACATTGCAAACCCTAGTCTCGAGTAACTAACACACGTTAGACGGACGCCGTTTTATAGCTCATATAAAATGGCCATCGTTAAGAGGGTGGAGTTGTCACCTAGAAACGCTCTTTCCCTGATAGTTTCGCTACAACAATAGAAAAGCAGTTAAAACTGCGGTTTGTCAAACAGACCTTGCCTCCGGTGACAGTACAAAACAATTTCTATTGTTCGGTCGAATGGATTGTATAATGGCGATATAGAATGATTTTAATCCGAACGATATGCCCAGATTAAATAAACTATTAATTTTAAATTGTACAGCTCGCTACTAGTCAAACATATTTCACATATTCAATAATTTTCTTTTCACATACAAACTTAAATTGATAAGCCTGTTTTTCAAGCAATTGTTTTCATATACACACAAGATTTATCTCTTTTGGGAAGCACCAGCTTTTGGGCTGACTTTGGGGTAAAATTTTGAATTAGAACGTTTATATAGATTTTACTTCTTTAAATAAATTTTCAATACTTGGTGGAATTTTTTTGTACTTATTCCACATTAGATTTATTAGGATTAGAACCGGTTTCGGTCATCGCCATTATCAACTGACAAAAAATACAAAATTACAGCTTTATTTATACAAAAGCTGAGCATGACTAATAAAGGTATGACAAACATTTTTATTGATTGAGTACGCATTTACTTGTTAGAACTCCATTAAAATACGGTAAGAAAAATAACAATGTATTTTAGTTCTTCATAAATTATTTTATATTTGTTGATAGCTATAGTTCTGACGAAGGCGTAAGCCGAAATATCTATCAACAAATATATAAAATAATTTATGTAGAACTAAAATACATTGTTATTATTCTTACCGTACAAACATTTTTGTCATCGATAGTTCAGTTAATAATGCTCGTGATGAGCGAAATCGGTCCTGATTCTTATCAATCTAAAGTGGAATAAGTTCAAAAACTGTGTTATTATTTTTTAATAACTTGGAATGATAAATTTAATTCGGGTTTTACTCTGCGCGTAGAAGGGGAAGATGCAAATAATCTCAGAACATAATAATATTCAAATATTGCATATTGAAGTACAATATTTTTAGTTTCAAAGCGATTATTATTAAAGTAATAGTGCAATAGATAGATAAAAAAAATTACGATGTTATAAAAGGTTAAGTAAGTTGTTCTCTTTTAAGCCCGTTTATTACTGTATCTGGTTGGAAAATAAGTATAAGCTATCTATCTATACAGGAATTTTAACTTTTAGACATGAAAGCAAGTTATATATGATTCAGACAGGTGCCTAACATTGTCATGTCAATCACACATACATTTAATATAATTTGTATAGACTACATTCGATAAACTACGAATAAGATAAATATTTTTTTTCATATTCATCAAAACAATGATGAAAATTTTTGATTCATTTAAAAGATCACAGTCGAAGCCGTAAGGGAGTATTGTCACTGAGTTAAATATTGATTAGAAACATTAATTAATGAAACCACAAAAACGGTTAATCAAATTAAAAGAGTTTCGATGTAAAGTCCAGTTTTTTCGTTAATTTAAAATGATTTATTTCCAGCCATTGAGAACGAACGATTTCAAGTTGATGTAGATTGGGTTAACACAATATGTGAAATGTGGCATTGTGGATCGCCAGAATTTCATTTCGCATGTGGCGAATTCTCAATAATTACTTCCATTGTTCAGTATTTTCCCCCCAAATTATCGAGGGGTACACCCATAAAACCATTCATTGCCATGGGCATTAATGTCACTCCCGACACACGGCTCGCCCCAAATTTAACGCCATTTTCCAAACCGGCCGAAGAAACCCATTTAACGAATATGTCCCTATTAGGTGAATGGTCGGAAGTGTTAAAAACTACGTAACATTCAATTTATGTACATTTTAAATTGTCCGGTAAGAGAAAATGGACAAAATCAAATGACAAAATGTGTAGGTACATTGAACGATTTATATTCTTGGATATGTTACATTCACCAACGAGATCACATATTACAAAAATACATTTACAAATCAAATTAATTATTTCAAATTTGGAACTATCGTAAAATCAAAATATGTACTTCGAACTGTATGAAAACTATTCAGTTTAATAACGGGAAGTATTTCTTCTGCAAATTCTCAGTACAAAAATATGTGGAGTGTTCACAAACTGGTATTAAACAATTTGAAGAAAGAATATTTAAATCTCAATTTCAATTTGAATACATTGATTCATATAATCCTAAAATAAAAAATAATAATACACTTTTAAAACTTTTTCCACATACAATTTATTAGATCAGCAAATACTATTTGCTTAGTAGTAATACCAATTGTTTGTCATACCTTATATTTCTTACTGAACTTTTGTATAAATATCACTGTTCTATTGTATTCCTCAGTTGAAAATTCTCGCCATGAGCGAAACCGGTCCTGATCTAATAAATTTTATGTGGAAAAAGTACTCAAAATGTATTATGTCTTTCCACCAAGTATTGACAGTGAACACCTTAAAAGTAATCCTAAAATAATAAATTCAAATAAAGTTTTTTAAATATCAATCTCAGAATTGAACAATACAAACCGTAATTTAAATCATTTTAATATTAAAAACTTAAAACTTTTCTAGTATTTATAAATATAACGTCAACTTGACGGGAATATGGTTAAATAATTACGACGAATGGAGTAAGATATTATTGCGGCGTAAAAAATAATAAATTTCGCTTGATATTACATTATATCAAATAAAATAAATACGTCTTCATTGATCATAAAATTTTCTTCATAAAATTTATCTTCTGGTTAACATCAGTAAAATAAAACGAAATGCCAGTATAAAATCGTATACCATATCGTATAAAATCTTGAATGCTGTACAAATGTGCAGTTCCTTGTATGTATCAACATAAAGCTATCCCATATTTAATACATTCATCATGTTAGAAGGCATTATTCATCCCCTCGTAGTAGGGGTAGCATACAAAACAGCTTGATGTCAATTAGATTATTGGTCAGTTGGAAATGCATTTAGGCGAGATGCATTTTTGGAAAAAGATTCTGAGGTGAAATCCGTGAGATAATGCACTTTCAAAGTGAATAGGGGAGCTTGGACAGGAAACGAAGTATTGATTACTTTATGAGGAAAAAAGAACTGTTGGAAATTTATGTTGACAAGCGTATTATTGATGTGGAACTAAATGAAAAATAGCGTTACGAAAAGTTTTGAATAAATGACTGTTTTGTCAAAACGAAAAAAAGATAATTATAAATAAAATTTAAGTTTATACTGGGTGTGATATTAAAGACACTACACTTACGCAAATAGGGCTTCAAATAACAATTGTTTATTCTTTACGAAGTACACGAAAGAAAAATTTGATATCTATGTAAATATTCCTTCGTCCCGGAAGATTATCGATGACCATCCATAGGAAGTATTCAGCGGAGCTACGGGACACCGGGATGACTTGGGAGGAAGCGAGGAAGTTGGTTGGTTGTAGAGAATCCTGGAGGCACTATTGAGAGAGTGTTGATAAATTATAAGCAGTACAAAAACCAAACCAGACAAAATACATATATACCGCTGCAGTGTGTTTATAGAAATCGTACGAAATGCTCCCCGTATTTTTTATATTGTTGACAATGTCATTTGTTATATATATCTTAGTACTAATCGATCAAAGAATTAAGGAAAAGGCCACAGCTTAATAAAGTTGAATTTGTATTTTATTTGTATTTTATTCTTAATAGGACAGGTTGCTCTCCATTACTTACATTGTTTCCACTTAGTAGAGTAATCACTAACCTATCTGATTGATTGCAGCTCATTAGTTTATTAGTTTAATAGTATGTAATGTTTAACATCATTAGAAATATGTTTATTTGTTTGCTTTGTTTCGATTCTATAGCCCTCTCTCTTGCGTCCCTTATAAAGGAAAAATCCCAATCTGATTGATTGCAGCTCATTAATATCAGTATAATTATCTGATTGCATTGTTTCGGTTCTATCACCCCTTCCTTGGTTCCTTTAGAAGGAAAAAAACCCGAAATCCATTTTGTAATTTCATAATATAAAATGTTAGAATCAATCTTGCTTCATGACTTAAGCAAACTTTGCGAGAGTAAGTCTGAAGATGCCTCTGAAAGAGGTGAAACACGTGTCACAGTTAGTAGCACAATACGTGGAATAATCAAAGTTATTTTAAATTTTATATTAAAATTAACTTCCACAAAGTTACCGCCGAAACCATCGAAAGTATTAATACTTAATAAATTGTAAAAACATTCGATTCCATATATTTATTAAAAAATTACACGCACTCTTTGGATAAAGTTTATCGTCGTATTCCCGTGTGCATTCTAAATATGTATTTACACAGTTTTCATAAATATTATTATCGTATAGCGTATCATAATAAAATTAGTCCCTTATGAAAGCTCTGTCTGCGCCATTAGTCTACAATAAGTCATAAACAAGTTTAGCCTAGCATGCTCAAAACGGCAGCTCATTCATTTCAGCCCAGACGGACCGGCAATATATAAATAATTTAAGTCTATAGCGAGACAGTATTTAATAAAAAGGAGTAACAACAAAGTCCGTAAGACGGAAATATATTAATTCCAAATGAAAACCGGGCAGACCAGCCGTCACAGCTGTTGTGCGGAGAAAACTTTTTTGAAAAGCTTCCTTACTTTAAGTTCCCGCATATAGAAGCATATTTGCATATTTACATTATTAAAAGACCCATACACCCAGGGATGACGATATAAGTAACGAAAGTACTCGATATTGTATTTGTTAAGATTATGTGCACTCTAGTACCTGAATAAATAGTCAAATTGAAACGAGATATTATATTTTCAGCTCAAATTTAAGAAAACGTATACGTGCCTTGTTTCAAAGATAGTTTTTTTTAAATATTAGTTTGGGATTTTTCCTTTATACGGGAAGTAAGGAGGGGGATATAGGATGAAGGCAAAGAAAGCAAATAATTATACTACCATAAGAGTTAGGAATTACATAATATTAACTAATAAGATGCAATCAATTCGGAAAGGGTTTCACCTGTCATTGGAAATAATGTAAGCAGTGGCGAGTAACCTGTCCTATTTAGGATATTAAGAGCCGAAACACATGTCACAATTAGTAACACAATACGTGGAATAATATAAGTTATTTTATATTAAGTCATTATTAGTTTATGAGAAAATAGTTGCGGTGTTTTCACATAAAGCTTATGTAAGGAATCCAAAAAATTGGTAACCTTACATAATGTATCTAAATACAGGAATATCCGAGCATTAAAATAGCAGTAGTTTAGCATCCCTACGTACAACAAGGATGCGGGACAAAAAATCTCCAATCTCAATTCCTGCATAGCAAAGTAATAAAGATGGGAATTTATTACAGGTTTGCATGCATTTATTAAGGTAGGAAAATGCTGATTCTACACTAGGGGAAAATCTTGTATTTTATAATACTCCAGTCGAGTCATTAAAATTGGTATTCTGTGAACATCTAAAAAGGGAAAATATCTTTTTAAATGACTGAACTGTTGCCCTGTGTTAAATTGAATGCGATTGTAATGCCTTGAAGCTTTATTTACTGTTTCGTTGTTAACAGAAGTTATTTTTTTGAGAATAGATTATACGTGAGTCGCCAAACCTCTCTCCCGATGATGTATGGAAGAAGACGAAGTAAGGGAAAGACACGCTATTAGTAAGAACAATTTGATAAATTGATTAAAAGACTTAGACATTAAGGAAATCGACCTGGTACCACGATCCCAAGTGGAAATTCCACAGTTTTTTTTATGTAGCTGGATTAATTGAAGGCATTTCATCTCCAAAGTTGAATATGTAAGCTCGTTGAACAAAACTAGTCCTGATCATTCTGTAAAGCCGTGGGATATGTACAGGTGTTTTATCGCTTAAATCTCGTTTTACAATTAACACCATTCAAGCGACTTGCAGAAAACATACTATCAGAGAAATAATGATTTAATATACAGAGTGATAAATTCACTTCATAACGATAACTTCAGTTATCTAGGTAGAGTACTGTCTTTGAAATAAATTAATAGTCTTAATTATTTATTTCAAAGAAGAAGAGAGAGAATGTATAATAATCTATAACTTTTAAATTTGAGAGAAACACAAACGGTTTATATTTAATAAATAATTTTACTTAAGCATCCTATGATGATGATAACTATTTTATTTTTAGCTAATATTACAAAAATATTCATAATTAAAAAGTAAGTAATGTTTCTCAGAAAGTAACTTTTAAATGAAAAAGGCCTATCTAATTCTTGTTAGCAATAAGAAAGCTTTATTAGATCAGCAATTTAATTTAAAGAACTATTCTTTCGACGAAAACTTTGTGATTTTAGTTTTGCGTTATTAATTTGATAAAAAAATACGCTGAAAAAACTTCAATCACACGATGGAAATAATGCCGGCTAATTCACTCGGAGAGCTGAGAAAAATATAGTTTTCAAGTGAAACTTCGGATACTGCAAACGTAAGAACTTTGGATGTCTGCAAAAGATACAAACCCTTTGATGATGCTTTTACTTGAATAATATTTCAAACATAATTCAGTTTACAGTTTTCATATTAAAAATATTACTTCATTGGATAAAACTAATTATGAAAGTTGTTTTAAGCACTATAAATAGATTACAATAAAAAGTGTTTAAAAAATATGTTTAAATAATATTGCGTTCTACATTAAAAACTCGACAAAGTATAAAGCTATTTCACTATAATAATATTATTGTAATACGATAAAATATTTCATGTATTATTTTTATATATCTGTCCCCAAAACAACAATTTAAATTTGACAGAATTCGAAGAACTATTACATCGAGTACATCTGTGTACTTGAATCAAGAATGAATTAATAATATTATTTTTTTAATTTTAATGATTCAAATTTAAGTATGATATGTATTTATTAATCCAGTTATCCGTCGATCTAATTTTTATATTGTTAACTAGTGTGACCAATTTTTTTTTTATATCTTAGAAGCAGGCTTAATTGAATAATAACCAAGTATTAGGCAACTGCAGCCATCAGTATGGCAATCATTTAAAAGCTTAAAGCGCTGCTGTGTTTGGGATAGCGGCGAGAACAACGTTAAATACGTCGGAGATTTGGTCAATAAATAATATATTATATATTATAAATTTAAATCTTGATTTTTTATATCCAGTGTATATGTAAATGTTGGTTTATTTCATACTTAAGAGAGATGAAAGAAGCTTGTACACTGCCGACATATTACCCCATCGACTAAACTTTCCTGGGAGGGTAGTTCCCGTTAACTCTTAGAAAAAATAAAAACTGAGGATTTCCCATTTAAGTTATGTTTCGCTCTTCGCGACGGCAACTCCGCGTTTCGTTCCTTTTTTATTATCATATTCGACTCCGCTGCGAAGTTATTTATATCTTAATATTTAAGGAACCGTATTCCAACTCACTCCTGGTATTCCCGCAGGAGAAGCAAAGGAACTACATTTTGTAAGTTAGTGACTCGATATTTTCCATCGAGACGATTTGCTTTTGCCAATTTCAAGCTGTTTGGAATATAACGTGTTCGATAAACGGTTATCCTTACCTAGTTTCGAGTTTTTTCTTTGATTTCTATACGCTTACTACAGTGGATAATGTTTCCGATGTCGTAGCTATAAGCAATTTTCTCAGACTATAGACAACAGTGCCAATCATTATCATATATGTTTAATTAACTAACTCCTAATGTGCATTTTTTTTTTGTTATCATGTCCGTCAATGTGAATTATAAGGACTTGCAATTAAAGAAGGTCTTTTACGATAACTTCTTGCTGCCCAACCTCTACACGAGTAAAGATATAAAGTTTGGGCTAGGACAAGACTAGTGGTGAGCTACCCAATATCGCTTCGATCGAGATTACATAATCTCGAGACTCGGAGATACATAATCTCACAGAAATATTTACACTGATGTTAAACAGGTTTGGGCCAGTTACGAATTTGAACGGCTTGACTTGTTGGTCAATTATGTCATGAGAATCATTGAAACAAGAGAGTTTTGTTAGAAAAACAAAATTTAAAAAAAAAATTGAAAACATTTCTTTTGCACGTGATAAAATGGAAGGTGGTCTATATGTAGTTTCTTAACGTTAAAGCTTTTTCTAAAATTTATAGACACATTTAAATGTAATAAAAAACAAAACAATTTCTCAAAGCAATCATTATAACATTTTATATCCACATATATTCTCCTCGTACCTGACGTTGGGCACATAACATAGCCTGGAATGTATTAAATATGCATGCACCTGTACACACTTGCGTTGCATATAAGATGAGATTCTCAAACCGTGAAAATGTCATAAAACCGTGGATGTTGTTTGCGTATCTTGCACATCAGATGCACTTGCATTTCATATTCCGCGCCAACTTATTACGTTCATAAGGAACCGGGCTTAGAAGATTCAAATTTGTATGTATATTTGCACATTGCAAAGGATTATTACCTGATCTTAACTATTTAATGTACGAGTAAGTAAACAAATATAATAAGATGTCATACTTTTATATGACCATTTTGTGTTCCTCTCAAGCACGGTAATTGCTGCGGTGGACGATTTAAAGTATTATTTTATTTTTTTGTTCTAACAACAAAGAAATTTCAAAGTATAATGGGGGGAAAAATAATAGTTAAGTATTCTGTAATATAGATGAAAGCTTTTTCGTTATCGCCCCATCATCAGAATTGTGCTTAAACGGATAGATATACACTATTTTTAAAAACTCACGATAGCATATTTAGTATTTTATAAACAAATATATATAATAAGTTAGATCAAAATTTTCAATGAAAAAAAACGTTATCATACCTTTTATATCTTATTATATGGTAATTTAGGATTTTTGCTGAAGGTGCTTGATGGTATTTCAATAGAACTCTTTAATCGTTTAAGTCAGGACAAGATACGTTAATCGCGAGCATTATCAACTGGTGATAGTGTTCGCCATGAGCGAAACCGGTTCTGATCCAATACATTTTATGTGGAATAAGTACTAAAAATGTGTTATTATTTATTTTTATTATCATGCCATTCCACCAAGTACTGACATTGATCATTTTATAAGTGATCAAATCTTTAGTTAAATTAAACCAGATCAGTATTAATAACCTTTGAGCTTTGTGATAATAATTATAATGTTGTAGGTTTATTATATACGAATAATCTATTTGCTAAGCTTCCATGCTAAGTTGAATTAATCCGTGCACTTGAATGCATGAAGATGCCGAAAGGCGATACACGATTATGATGTTTATCAAAATTTGTTACACACATTTCATCCGTTCTGTACCAAACAGAAATTTCGAATTCATAAGCTGTTTAGATTTATCTTTTGAATATTTTAACATGAAAAAAAAGTTTCGGGGGCAATTGACGTAAATATATTTTATTTGAGGGTTAACTTGATAAGATTCAAAAAAAAATATTGCTCGGTGACAATTTGTGGACCCAGCAAAAAAAATCTACCCCGTCGCATTACTTTTATATTTCTGACAAAGTCTATCGCAGTGCCAAATCTAGTTTATTTTCTATTAAAGTTAGCCTTTTGTACAAAGAACGTAGTAGGTATGTTCAGCAATGAAAGCCTTACACTCCTCCGTCTTGCGTTGTTTTTTTCCACATGAAAGTTTTGACCTCGTTAAGGGAATAAACAAGTTAAAGGGAGAAAATTTTAAGACAGATTATATTGGGTATGCCGTATGCCATATTCGTTTGCACACTTGGCGTAGTGGTCAATTATATTATTTTCTTTTGAAACTGTGTGAAGGTTCTTGGCTAATTTATTGCTAATGTAGTTTCAGACATTACATCCCTTTTCCTGTGTGTTTCTGTTACGAAAAATATTCTGGCAGTTGAAAGTTTCGTGTAAAAAGATGATTAATATTTCTGACTTTAATTAATACAGACTGAATTTAGTATCAAACAATTGATATCGTATATTTCAGCTGCTTATCAACTTTACCAAATTTACACTGAACCTAGTATCACAAGGGTGTATAATACCAGGGAAACAGTTAAAAACAAAACATATTTTGTTTTTTGTCAGATAGCATACATTGTAAAAGAGAAGTTTGTTATTTTCGTTATAATCTGTTTTTCTTTCTTATGAATCTGTAATGACACATAAAAAAGCAATGGAAAAGCGAGTAGTTAGGATTAGGAAAGAAGTTATTGCCTTTATACTTTGAATAATTACTATGTTTTGTTATATATCTTGTATCTTTATTATATCTGTCAAATGCATGGCGCATTAGCATTCGACAATAAACAATGCGATACATTTTAATAATTGAATGTAGCATTTGATATTGCGGATCATGAAAAAAATTACCACTAATTCTGTGACTCTGAACTACTCTCAACGGATTAGACTGACGAGCAAAATGGTGGAAAGCATATTTCCGGAATCGAAGCAATCTCAAAATCTGCCGACGCATTTCGCCACTAATTTTAATCAGATTCCAATACACAACGCCGAAACATACAATCGCCATTATCGTCCCAATGCTCAAAAACGCTTTCCATGAGATTTTCCTTGTAATTGGAAAAGTTACAACTGAAAACGACGTGTTTAGTGGGTGGCCGATGCGCGGGGCGAGAGGCATACGGCCACGGCGCCCCACGGAGGCCCCCGCCAGGGGTGGGCCCTAGGGAAATTATAGTGGGGATTTAAAGGTTACCTCCCTTGGAAAAATTATGTGTCCGATCCCTTTGCTGGCGGAATGGCCAACTTGCGGACTCGCGGAAAAAGATCGTTTGATTACGATTGCGTCCTTTTGAATATCGTTGCTATGAAAGAGCAATTCCACTACATCGGAACTAATATTTGACATGCAGAAAAAAACATCTTCAGTCAACGATGGATATTTTTTGGTAATTCATCCGATTTGTAACGATATCACACGATACATTTGAAATAGTATTTTATTTAAATGTTTAAGGAACACCTTTAATGTGTACTTCCACATATTATATAATGATCACGACCGTTTTTTCTCATGACAAGCATTAGCAATCAATCAGTTGTTGAAGTACATAGTGCTATAAATTGTAATTCATTTATTTAAATACAATTATAGCATACGCCAATCTTAAGGGTTGAATTCGTTTTTCTTTGAAGACTATTACTACAGTACAACATTGTTCGATAACTGTAAACTTTTTTTTAAAATTTGAATAAAAATTCATTGAAATGATTATCTGAAACCAAGATACAGACTGGAAGATGTTCGTATTCGTTAACACTCGAGTATTGCGATTAAATACAACAAACAATGATAGAAAAAATAATAGAGTGGCATAATACTTATAAAATAAGTGAGCCACAATCACATAGTATAAGGAGCCATGTGTAAATTCTGGAAACTGTGGAAAAACATTTATTATATTACATATTCAAAAGAATGAGATATTTATAGTAGTGCCAAACTAGCCCATAAAACAATTATGTTAAAATAAGATATAAATGTACTCAAATGATTAATAATAAATCGAAGATTGTCTTGTTCAGATTTAGAATTAACTGAATTCGAAGGATCGATTTGATATTTTACTGTACGCCATTTTGATTTTCTTAATCGGTAGTTGCGGCATGAAACAATATAACGAATACTGCTATGCCAAAAAAACCATATATAGATTGCATGTATAGACACCTGTGGCTTTCAAATGAACATCATACTATTAAAAAAAAAATATGTTTTGTTGTATAGACTGGTTTCGCTCATCATGAACATTTCCATCGAAACATTTTCTGTTAAGAATGTTCACGGTAAACAAAACCAGTAATCACGATTGTATACATTGTGCAATTGTGACAAAAATGTGTTTTATTTTTGTAGAAAAGCTCTACTGACATCTAAATATTTGCATTATATTACATCTTTAATATTGGTAAACTGCTGAAATGGTCATTAATAATTCTTTCGTATTGGTAAGACATACAATTTTTCAATTCGTTTTTGTCATCTACTTCATCTAAAATAAACGTTATAAAAAAGTATTATTTCCATCAAAAATTTACATTTGATTGATTCGCCGATATTACATATTCCAAACATACGGTATTTACAAAACCGTTACGCGATACGTGTGGCAAATTTTAATGCAAAAATAGGCAAACATAAAAGGATATTATACAAAAAATAAAACGAAGGAATATTTTGACATAAATAAAAATCACGACGCAGTATTGCCAAAATGTTGTCCTTTTTTATTTTTTCACCCGCACCATCATCTCACAAATATCACGTTTCAACTAAAACAAATTGAATGCAAATATTGCTGCCAGTCAAATAAAGCGGCGCGTGTTAATAGCGTCGGCCGCGGCGCACAGGATGAACGCCCCTGCCTTTATTTATGAAAGGTAGGCGGCACTTGGCAACAGTCGTGCCGCAGGAAGTGAAAAAAATTGCAAACGCCACTGTTTATTTGTACTCGAATCTGTTTGTCTTTTATTTTCCGCTAAGAAGGACCATACTCCCCTTGCAGGTGACTCGCCTTACCTGGATAATTCCCATTGCAATTCGGCACTTGGTACACCTTTGCATTAGTGCCATTTTGGGTCGAGGGGTTGGGTTAGTTTTTGTTAGTTCATCTAATATTGGTGTCACGCCATTTCGTCTTCAATACGTAAAAAACAGTATCATGACACAAGTGCAACAGTTTATTTAATTATCAGTACTTTTAAGTAAATGAAACTCATTAGCATTCGCTAAACAATCACCCTCAAAAAACAAACATTCTCTCCCTGTATTTGTGAAGCGAGTGTTGTGCAGTGCGTTGCATACAGGCAAATTGGAAGAAATGGTATGACAATCTTTCTAATTACAGCAGAGGTGCGATATTTGTTTGCGTATTTTTAAAAGTTGTTTCCGTTATCTGAAACAAAAGGTGTTTTAACTGTCTTTTTAAGTCGAGAGTTAGAGGCAAAAGGATTAAATGTTCGCGATGAAAGAAACCGGTCCTGATCTAAATAAATGCATCGTGGAATAAGTAGACAAAAATGTTTTATTTTTATAAGAACCGTGAACAATTAACACAGTAAAAGTGCTTTTGATCGATCCGGGCGCAACTTTGAGGAAGTTCATATTAATATAAAATTTAAATGATGGTAATAGGAGCTTTGGCAGTTATCTACAAGATTGCACATTTTTATCAATTGATATTGGTTGCCACAGAGAACGGAGGCATCGAAATTAGAAAAACTCTTTTCACTGAAGTATTATTTATAGTATTTGAGTTGAATACAATTTACTGCAATACAATAATATATTGATGTGTGCTTGTTAACGTGCCTGTGGTTTTGAATATTGCTCTGGGTGAATTGTTCGTATATTATCCGCAGGCGAAACAGTTTTAACTCTAAAGGGAGCTGTGCGATACCTCCATTTGTTCTGGCCAAATTTCCCTCCCCGAGGAATCAGAGGTGGCAATGGCATTAATATTTCAACAAGACTTGCGAGAGATCAAGAAGCAAAGCGATTCTTCTCAGATCAAACATATTACCATTCGTCCTGATAGGCCTTGAGCTTTCGATTTCAAATTCCACCAGGGGTGGGAATAAAACGCATTATGAAAAATTGAATTCGAAAAGCTCAGTCCGGGCGTGAGTCACACCGACTTTTTGGGGTTGTTTTCGCCGTTCCATTGGCCGTAATAGATTTTTGAACTAAATCCGCGGAGGGCTTTTTGACTTTTATTTGATTCCCTTGAGATGTGGTTGAAAGAAAATTATATTTTTAATAATATGAGAAATGGAAATTACCTAATGAGAAGAAGGCGGTATTTTTTTTACAATAATATAGTCACGTCAAAAGCCAAAACAATTATGAGAAGATAATAGACAAGTACTCAGATCAGGACCGATTACGCTCATTATCTTCTGATTCTCCACTTATCATCAGTTGATAATGCTCGGGATGAGCGAAATAGATCCTGATCTTAATAAATCAACTGTGTAATACTTACAAAAGATGTTTCAGTATTTGTTTAATGTAATGGATGCCGCCAAGTTTTGACAGTGAACACCTTAAAAGTGATATTAGATAAGCTTTGTATGTATCTTTTAAAGCGTCCTTCCGCATAAATATTGTATAAAAAAACAATAATTTAATTGAGGTTACTTTATCCCCTATTTAAATCTAACAATAAAAAGTACTGTACAATATAAGACGACCAGGGTTTCTTCCCAATCTGACTGCGTCAGACAGCGTCATTCTAAGGCGTTCGTCGACGGAACTTAGGGACAGGATGGGGAGAAAGGTGTCTCTCGCAAGGATTTCAAACGGTTTCTCTTTGCCGTAACTCTATCCCAGAGTAGGCTAGTTTATTGTTCTAAATTTAGATTGTCAGTTACACAGATATAATTGTAGTTGCGACTACATTTCAAAGCGTAAGACCAAATGAATAATGTGACTTCCTCCTGTCCGAGAAAGGAGGGCGATAAAAAAAACTGATGACTTTTGAAAGAAGGATAACGACTAACTGACTTGGCGGTTATTTTATTTGACAGCCACATTTATACTCCGTGATTCTAGTATGAAAAACAGCTCGACCAATCAACGCAAAACATTCTGGCCTGAGCTGAATTCAACCAATCACTGCGAAGCCGTCGCAATGAGTCGGTTACATGAATTTATAACAATTTGAATGCATTTATTCGCGTTTTATTACTCGTTTGGTCTTATTATTATTGATTGAGGTGATAAATAAGATCGCCCGAGAGAGTTCTGATACCCTACAACATCATGCGGTATCAAATAGTAAATTGTTTTTTTTCCAGGAAGCATTATTCACCAAAAAATATTCAATTCAGATGATAAGTTCTAAGTCTAAATGTAGAACTTTATAATAATAATCGAACGTAGAAACGTAAAAAAAGTTATTTATGCGGAGGAAATACTATGAGATAATCGCTCAATCTGACACTGTACAAAAAGCAATTATAATGGCAAAGTTTTGATCATCTTATATATAAAACCGAAACGGCGTATGTATGTATGTGGGTCTGTAATTCCCTTTTGCATTGTTGTTGCAAGTTGCCATAAAAACGAATATGAAAGAAAATATGTTTGAATTTTTATCGGCGAAGACATTTAGTCAAAATGTAATAAATTAGTCTTCTACTAACTTTTTCCCGGCTTTTATTAATATAATAATGTTTATTATTTACGTGAAGATATTATTCGACATTTATTTAACAGCAAATTAGATTTTTTCCTTGAATTTGGACATTTTAATAGGCGAGAATGGGGCTGTCATCAAATTAAATAAAGTTTGTGATTTAATTTTAACTCTATTTTGGATGTTAGATTTTGTGATATAATTATGTCGAATGATATAACATTAAATAATAATTGGTCGCTTAGTCCGAGCGACGACGGGTAGCAATACTAGTAGCCTTATAAAAACTATTGGGCCTGAAATAAGACGGAAAAGTCAAACAGTTCCTAATTATAAATGTAAATATTCGCTATGTTTAGATGACCCACTCTCTGGGGATAATCTAACATAATCCCGGAAAAGATACCAATTATATTATTTAGCATAGTTCTTGTGAAGCTAAAAAATGTATTGCCTTATATCAATAATTTAAATTGTGAACAATTCAATTGAGAGATAAGTATGTGCAAGTAATTTAAGTAGTTACTAAATAATAAAGAGTATTGTCAAAACACTTTTCACGCTAGTATTGAAAGTATATCGGGTATGGAGAGATCTTTAGGAAATCCTGAGAGCATAGTGAAGTTCAGAAAACCATTATAGGATTTTTGTTTCGAAGCCGGTGATACAATAGTAAAAAGGAATTGCTTCGAAAGAAATACGAGAAATAAATTTTCAAGCTGTAAAAAAACAGCTTACTCTTAATAGGTTTTGAGGAGTGAAATACTTAGTATGGTCCCATTGTAAATGGTATTGGATTGTATATAAAATCAAGAAGGTTTCTTTTTTCTATTTGCGTCAAAAAATTACGGGTCGATAACTTACGAACCTCTGTATTTATCAACTTATTATCGATTGATTTTACCAATAAATAAATAGATTTTACCACTTTTGGTAAGCCCATATTATATTTAATGTATTAACTGTAAATTTAGTATGAAAAGGTGAAACAAAATATATTTAAAAAATAAAACACATTTTTCGATCCTTTTTTAACCCAATTGAATATTAAATACCATGTCTGTTTTTATGAATTATCAGTTATTAATGCACGCAATTAAAGAAACCAGTCCTGATCATAATATAATATATCGTCGCCAGCGGGAAAATATTTACCGTGTGGTCGATATAGCGAAAATGAGTTGAATATTAAATTGCAAAGAGATTGGTAGATTCAACTACTGATTGGAAATACCCCATGTTTTAAAAACACTGTTATTTCATTTACAAGATTTCCTTACATCTCTTATGTCGTTATATAAAATATTTAATACTTATTTAAATATTTCGGTTTGAAATACCTCATATATTTCGTATTTCCAGAGCTATTGATGATATTTCAGATATTTGTATTTGTAATTTTAAGTTTTTATTTGATAACATACATTCTTAAATAATATGAAACTCTATAAAGAACAATTTTGAAGTTTTTGCAGGTAATTTTAATTACTTTGGAAATAAACATATTATTTCGCATTTGATGGCCAACTAAACTAGCAAAAGCAAATTTTTTCAATTCGTAATTCTCAAAAATCAGCTTTTAGTGCCTCCTGGAAAAATTGAAAAATGGAAAATGAACTAATGAAGGCTTTCTTTATCCTCGCAAAGCTTAGGCGGTGACCGTTAAACGACTATGGTTACCAAGTAACGTTGTTACATATGATAACTTTAAGGCTTTTTTTGCTTTGATTATACGGTTAAGTTATTACATGACTACCATCTAGAGACTCCAATTCGAGTATCGAGTATACTCGTCCATTTTTCAAGTACTTGATACTCGAGTAATTTGAAAAATACTCGAATATTACTCGTAATTTACAAATGAAGATTAATTTCCAAATACAGAAAAACTAGATAGCGCAATTTAATCGATTGTTAAATTTAAACCGACGTTCACAGCAACAGAAAGATTTTTCTACTGCAGGAATAAAAAAGCCTTTTAATTCTCTTCTATTTTTGTAATAAATGTTTCGTAAGTTGAAATATATGTATTAATGAAATAAAATAAGCTTATTTATTTATTTATCATCTATTTATATACACAAATTTGAATTAATGATATAAAGTTTGGTACATCTGAAACTACTCGAGTATACTCGAGTACTCGAGTATTTTAAAATTGTACTACTCGATACTCGAGTAGTTGAGATGTCGAGTAATTTGAGTCCCTGCTACCATCTCAAGAGATGAGCATACAATACTGAAAAAATGGCAGATTGGTCGGGGTACCATGCTGGAATGAAGAAGTTTCGTATGTACATGTGATAGTGTCTACTTATTTATCGATTGATAATTCTACAAAAGATTTTATTCAAAATGTCCTGATTTATTGTATTTCATTAACGGGATTGATGCGCTGATTTTATGACGGAAGTTTCAATAGGTATATCGTTCATTTGGGGCGTCATGTGGAGAGCGAGTAAACCTCAATTTAAAGTCTTAGTCCACCTGTATTGTGTTGCAATGGTCAACGTCGTTGGCTTCCATGACGGACTTCACGGGTTTGAGTCCCAGTACAGCACCCGGAGTAGATTTGTTTAGTTGATAAATCGAGTAGCATATAAGATAAACACCAGTACTGTCCTAGTTCACGTATCCTTTCAATCCCTACTCTTGTCTATAAAGAGAGGTTTAACAGAAAACAATATGTTGAGATAAACTTCCATATGCTCCAAGTTGGGAGTGGAAATGGAAAAAAAGATCGATAAGAATATGCACAGGTTTATAAATCATTGAAATGCTATGCAGGCTATTTTTCGTAAGTGGTAGTATAAAATTATCGGTGATGTGTGAGTATATAGGTGTGAATTGGGGGTGGGGGTCAATCTCTCCATACGAATCGTTCACTCATTCCCGATAGACGAAAAAAGTTGTCAAAACGGCGAATAAAAAAAGTGTCACCGGGACATTCGGCGCCCCGGGGGCAAGAATAAAAAGTTTTATTGGGTAAATTTTATCGTATTTTTATTTCGGATTGGATTTTTGCGAGTTTGGTCGCCCTCTGCGGAGTCCAACTATTACCGGCGACGTACCCCGTGGAAGGGTTGAGCGCTAAATGCTACCTTAATAAGGGTTGTTCCGCACGATACCATTGTGCTATTCGAGAGCGCTATGACGAAGATTTTATTTTGATACCAACGGGGAGGTTTTATGTACTAAAGCGACATTTTTGGTGCGTGGGTTGACTCTATATCAAAAAACCTTTTCGATCGCTTTCACGTCGGAATTTCAAAAATGTGTCCCAAATTTATTTTGTATTATCGAAATCTTTGGAGTAATGATTTATACCTTGAACCCAGCGGACAGATAATTTAATATTATATGTGTCAGATAAAATTATCACAAAGAATGGATTCATTACATACTATAAACGGATTAAGCTTCCGAGATTTATTATTCAAATATTTGAATGACTATCAGGAATAATCATAACATTTATCGTATTTTTTTTGATCACTTTTAATGTGCACTCACAATATGCAAACCACCTGATGGAATCACATGACCTAAATTCGGTCCCGATTTGTTTACATTCTAGTAATAAAGGCCTTAAGCTAAATGCATTGGAACAGCTAGAAATTAATAGGTATAATCAATCCAATGACATTCTTAATTATCAGATTATAATCAATACATCACCGCTTCTTAAGCATTTAACAAGCAGCGAACAATAAAACAATTTAAAATGGATTAACTCGAGGCATTGCTGATTTTGCGTTGTTTCACACGTAAAACAATTAAAATAACCCAAAAATTCCCAGATTAAATTTCACTTCAGGATTACAACAGATCAATAACTTTTTAATTTTTTCCATGTGGGGTTGGGATGGTTGAGCAGAGAGGGGATGTATGGTGTACCCTATCTAGCCTAGGAATATAAGCTATGTCTAATGCACGTTTAGAATATAGTTCTGACGAAGGCGTAAGCCGAAATAGCTATCAACAAATATATAAAATAATTTACGTAGAACTAAAATACATTGTTATTTTCCTACCTTATTATAATGGAGTTCTACCAAGTAAATGCCTACTCAATCAATACATTTAATGTGTTAAATTCTTGGGGGATGCCTTATATTCAAATAAATATAACACAATTTTTGTGTACATCTTTCACGTACATATATATCTGTTGAAAAAGCGCACGATAAGCGAAACCAGTCCTGATCCTCACAAAATACACGTGGAGTTAGTGCGAAAAATAGTTGCTCTATGTTTGTTGGAGCTATTGGTCGCCGGGATGACCTGGGAGGAAGCATTGAGGTTGGCCGGCGATTTCGGCCATATGTTCCGAATAGGGAGCGGATATGGAAAGATAAAAAAAATATTCAAATATTTTAATTGTTTGAATTATCATTTATTCGGTAGAACTCTATATTATTAAAAAAAAATACAATAAACATTCAATCCAACAAAAATTCATTTACATGTATCAATGTGTTCATTTTGTAAGGCATCATATATTCAATAAACTGTTTATCTTTATCTAAATAATATGGGTCAACATTTTAGTGAATAAATAAAACACATTAAATAGTACTATTGAATAGCGGTTTCGCTTACCGCATTATCGATTGGCCAGTTGAAATAATGCCATTCCAACAATTAGTGACAGTTAACACGTTAAAAGCAATAATAAGTTATTGATTAATAAACCCACTTTTAAAACATTCCAATTATAATTATAATATAGAGACGACCAAAGTAAAAAAAAAGTGAGTCTCTTCAATGGTTCATTTAAAAATGACGACGGTAAATTCGAAAAAAATATGATCGGAGACTGAAAATAAACTTTTTCTTATTTTGTAATTTAAAACATATTACAATAGTGTCATAATATTTCCATGTGACTGACATTAGAGCAATTTATATCAGTATAAAACAAAATTTTACTTCCCTAAAAAAATTAAATATGGAATTGGCTTCCCAGACAAAATACCGTTCCCATCTGCGAGTAATTTACAAAGGTAGTAAGATTGAAACGTATGCGTATCAAGGTAATTAGATTCTTATTTCCTCTGGAAGTCATTATTAAATGTATCAAAGCCTTAATTCGATTTGAACGCCCCCAAAGAGCCTGAAAAATTGCTCACCAAATGGATGAAGTCAATTTATTTTAGGGACACTTGACTTGCTCGACCCGTCAAGAAAATTTAGTCATAATAATTTGTCTCTTAATATTTCGCAGCGACTTGCGAGTTTATATCTAGGGTTGATTGTGTATGCTCACAGCTAGGCAATGAATTATAAAATATGTAAGGCATATTTTTGGTTGTATTTGAAGCAATACATTATTCAAACGACAACTATTAAGCCCAACAAACAGTTTGTTTGATTGACTGGCACGGGTATAAGAATGGAAAACTCAATTACTTTTAAATGAGATTTTATGAAATAATTCCAGAAATTTCCATCATTCAAATAATAACAGGTTTATAATAATGTATTTTTTTCGAACAATATTTGAATAATTTTGTTGTTTAGGTCTGAAAGTTTATATTTTTTTAAAGCTTCAAAATTACATTTAAATTTATTTTTTATAGTAACGAGTTCTGCACTTTATGTCGTTTTTTTGACGCATAAGTAATCACGTTTTCAAATGAGTCCCTGAGGAGTTAAATGGGCCAAGTGACATTTTTGGAAAAAAAAATTAGATGCAGTATCATATTTTTCAGGTCTTGAAGTATCCTACAAGTGAAGTGAGGTAGTAAAAAAATACACTGAAATAGTGTTCTTTTTTATAAAATAAAAGTATGTCATGATCTAATACAAATGTTTGATCATTTTGCTACTTGGATCAATTCACTTCTCAAGGGCTCAAATAATATGTTTGCAGTGAACTAATCTCACCTTTTTATTAAGACTACTAGTAGGCTTCGCTCGGACTAAGCGACCAATAATTATTTAATGTTATATCATTCCCAAAGAATTACAGACCCACAGACATACATACATACAAACGCCGTTTCGGTATTTCTAGTATTGCTACCCGGCTTCGCTCGGACTAAGCGACCAATAATTATTTAATGTTATATCATTCCCAAAGAATTACAGACCCACAGACATACATACATACGCCGTTTCGGTTTTATATATAAGATTTCAATCATTGTTTGACTTTTCTATTCATTTATGTAGTAAGCTTCCACAAAAGAAGTAAAAACATGATTGAAAAGTTTCACCATTTATGGCCATTTCTGCTCAAATTTATTATTCATATTTTAAATGGTCTAAAAAAATCAATCACATGTAACATTTCCAAATAAATGAATTGTAAAACAAGGGCGACATTTATAAATGAAACATTTGAAAGAAAAATAACGAATTCTTTATTCAAAAAGTATTTTATTGGAGTAGTAATAACAAGTTAAAATCTTAAATGAACAGAAAACATACCATTTGTTTCGCAGCAAAACAAATTTGTATTTCCACCTTGCCTCGCAACAGAAACAACACTTTTACAAAGGAACTTTTCCGAGAAATAGTTTATAAAATCAATCACAAATTCAATACGAGTGCCAGGCAATCATAATAATAAAGAATATAATATAACAATGCATTTGTTCCGGGGGATAAAAGTCATAACTCCTATTTTTCAATTCCCACCTACTTACAGCTAAATAATTGTGTTTCACCCCTACAGAATGACTCGGTTCTATAAGATGGAGAAGTATAGTACTTATAACTGTACATATTAATGCATACGCAATAGATAAGCACAAGATTGGGGAGAGGGGGAATTCGGGGAACTTTATGGGAAGAATGATAACTCATTTCAGAATCACTACTCTTTATACACCAAACAATAATAATAAAAGTACAATATTAGACCGAACATTACGCAGTGTTTTTTATCCCAAACATTTTATTTCAAAAATAATTAACGCAATATCTGAAATCTTGTGGAAAAATTAAACATTTTAATATTTTTTTTTCATATGTAGACTTGTTTGGCGCGTTTGGGTAAAATGACAGACTTCAGAAGTTTACTGTTGAACAGTGAGATTTATTTGTTTTTTTGAACCTGACTTACGATTATTGCAGAATGATTGACACATAAAAGCAAGGCTTTAGTGACGTGGGGAAATAATAATAATCTTACACTTAAATCAATACAGGTTTTAAAATTAGTTACAATAAAAAATTCAATTTGACAGCCGCTAGAAGAGCTTATGTAATGTACAACTGTTATTGTTTCTAATATTATTTCTCCATTTAAACAGGTTACATCTTATTCAAGCGATGCTATGATCGGGAATTTTTTTAAAGTTAGTCGGACTGCATTTATGAATGATCGAGTGTATCAAATAAAAAAAACTGGACTTCCAATTTGCAAATCATCTCATATCAGGTTCACATAACTTGGATTCTGTACCCGGATGCCTACTTTTTGCTACTTGGGACAGTGATTAAATATGCTCTCTGTTTATATCTAATTGCTCTAAATGATTGCCGGAATAACCATCCCAATTACTAAACCAATATCAACGTACTGCTATCGCTAAGCTTAAACTGTTATCATAAACAATTCACTAATACTTATACCTTTCCATTTTATTCAAACAATTTTGGTGTAAAGAAGATATTATTGTTACAATAAAGTTGAAAAAAATTAACCAACAGAAAATTTTCAAACGCTTTAATAGATATCATTTAATATGGGTTTTCAATTAAATAATTGGCATTTTTCATATAAACTTATTTATTTAATAAATCTCTATATCGTAGTTATTTACCCATCTTTCAAGTGGACATACTGTATACTAAAAAAAAATCGCACAAATTAAATCAAATAAAGAATTTTATGTATTATATTTAATTAAATTTAATATTAATAATATATTCGCGACTTTCGCTACCATCCTACAAAGTAACAATCAGAAAGGTGGATACATTAATTCTTTTGACTTATAATGCTCATACATCTGTCTGGCTTGGGGGCGCGGAGTAGGAGACCATATTATATTTTCCTGGGGATGCATTTATGAGATTTCCTCCCCCTCTCTCTTATGAAAAGTCCCCCCTCGCAAACCTCCTCTTCAGATGGAGACTGCGTCGGGAAATTGCTTTGTCTTTGCCACTGTGAGACGCAGGTTTGAATCGAGGAATAAAAGTGTCCACACGTTTTTTAATTGATCTGATTGTGGGGTAAACAATGATTCTAAATTTAAAAATACAAATTAATATCTATATAAATATTTAATTAATGTGTCATTTTATCTCAGTGAAATATTTTTTGCGTTTTACAGAATCCTCTTGTTTCCGAAATGTGGCAATTGAAATACATTTTTTTTCAAAAACAAAAACACGTGTATTAATTTTCAATCAATCGGTACTTAACAGTCAATATAAATTAATCAATTCAAAGTCAATGTTCACTCTTTTAGTGATTTTTTATACACTATAAATTGAGCGTTTAGTTGTTAAAAAATATAATCCAATGTTTCGCTGATAGCGAGAATTATGTTTGAATTAAATACGTTGTTATTTAAAAAAAATTAAAATAATAAAACATTTTTACTACCTTTTCCAGTTAAAATTTATTGGATCAGGACTGGTTTCGCTCATGGCGAGTAATGTCAACTGATAAGAAATACAACGAAACAGTGATATTTATATAATGCTCGCCATGAGCGAAACCAGTCCTGATCCAATAAAATGTATGTGGAATAAATACTAAAAATGTTTTAATATTTTTATTATAATGCCATTCCAACAAGTATTGACAGTAAACACATTAAAAGTGAATGTTATTATTTCTTGCTTGTACTATCATTTTATCTTACCATACATAATAATTGTTTATGATTATTTTTTTAAATGAGAAATGTTTTGCAGAAGTGAACCAGATTGGTCAATCGAAATGCCCAAAATACTGCACACTTAATAGGAATAATAAAACGTGAAGACGATTCACACAACCGTAAATCATTTAAATCACCGTGTTGGTCTAGCGTAGTGCATGTTGATTCAGTTTACCGCTCCATGATATTGACGCACCGAGCATACAGCCCCTTAATACATCACTGGTGTATAGCATTGTATTTTTAAGACGGGAATGTTTAAATTTTGGGAGTCTATTGAAGGCATCGTTTGCGTTCTTGGAATATTTACACGATGGGGACTGAATTGGAGAGAGGAACAGTCAATTTGCATAGTGTTTATTAAATAAAACGAGCCGATGATGCTATTTGAACACTTCCCTATGGAAGATTTTTGAAGAAACGTGCGTTAATTTATTAGCTATGGTAAATTGAATCTGATCAAAACAATCAGATTTTATATAATGATATACATATGTATTTTTTGTAATCCTGTTATGGAGAATATTTATTTATTTATTTATTTAAGAAAAAAGCAAATCATGGCATTGTAGCTAATGCCAATGCGCCATGTATTTGACAAATATAAATACGTGTATGTATTTATATATATACATACATGTAAATACATAATTTTAATCATTAATTAATTAAAAAAACAAGATGAAAACATTGTAATCATAAAAACAGAGAGAAAAAAATTTATAAAATCACATTAGAAATTTTCAAAGATGTCAACCGAGTGAGTTCTGACAAAATCAACTTTTATTCATAAAATATAGTATTCGCCTGAACTCACTCACGTCAATATGAAATATGTCGACATCCAAAGCAATGCCGTTTAAAATTGTTAAAGCTCTTCCCAGAGGCATTCCCATTGGCAGACTGGTTCTACCCCTTGGAAGAACAAACAACTCATGCTCACGATTCCTCAAAAAATTATCAGGAACATTCAATTTAACATTTTCAAGAATGGTGGAATTCTCATTTTGGCCTCGGATAAGCCGAAAGAAATATAATGCCAAATACATTTCTCTTCGAGCATTCAAACTATTGAAAGTGAGCATCCCTAAGAGAAAGTCTGTTGGATAAAGCCATGGGTAGTACCCATATGTCCTCAAATAGAGAATTCTCAAAAATTTCTTCTGAACCCTCTCCACCATAAGAACACATTTCGCACTCCTCGGTGCCCAAACAATCGATCCACTCTCAAGTCGGCTTCGAACCAAAGAATTATACATTAGTATCAAAATTTTTACTCCTGGAAAGACCCTGGTAGTGCGGAGGATAAAGCCCAACATTTGCAAAGCTTTGTTGCAAGTAATCTTAATGTGATTGTTGAATGTTAGTTTGCTTTCAAATTGTACGCCAAGATCTTTTACTGATGAAATTCGTGAGAGAATTCGACCATTCATTGAATATTGAAAGAATAATACTCGTGAGCTCCTCGTAAACGATAAAAGATTGCATTTATCAATATTAAATGATGATCTGTTTGATCTTGTACCTTTTCTACGAGAACGTTTGTTACTTAGGTGTCTACTCTTTTTTGTAGAGATATAACAATGATACGATGGGTAAAGATCCGTTTTTTTATTAATCGAGTCCGCGGGGGGATTGAGACAGCAAACAGTCATCTTTTGTCCTGTAGTGATTTTGTGGAATATTTTTTTATTTTACGTCCGCCTTGTAACGGACTGGTCGACGTCGTTGTCTTTGGACTCGAAGGATCCCAGTAATACAGTTTCGTAAATTTCAATCGAGGTGTGCTTGAAGGCAACAAAACAAAGATTACAAGGATTTCAACTGAATCGTTTGAATTTTGCAATTTTCCATGGGCTTTGTCACTTACGACCTTTCGGCATCTTCGGACATTTTAGTGCACGAATGAACTTGAGCAGCACGTGACTGTCAGTTCAAGTTCATTCGTACACTTCAAATGCCTGAAGATGCCAAAGGAGAAACCCGGGTCGTTAGCGACAACTCATGGAAAAGTACAAAATTCAAACGATTCAAATTCTTTAAAAAAAGATGACAATACTTAGAAATTTTGTATCTTGAATTATTCAAATACTTTTAAGTCGTTCACCTGTTCAGCACTATTTAGTTAAGTTCAGTTCTATTTTTTTTAAAATATTTTCCGTTTATTTAATTATTTTACAAGGGATAGAATAACATATTATGTAATAGAACAAGGGCAAGATAAGAGAGCTCAGTCACTTGGCAACAAGCTGAGATCAAAATTGGATAAAAATGCAATTGAAATAAACATTTTTATCGCGAGTCTAAGATTGAACAGGGACATAAATACTTGGACATACACGGAAAAGTACCCCCAGCTCACCACGACAAGCTGTATAAGAGGAAAAGTGATGTTTTTAACTTTTGTTATAGTGATGAATTAATTATTAGTAATTTAAATTCATGCAATAAAAGATTTTATTGCAAGTGGGGGACGTAATCAGTAACTTCCAATGGATTCGGCAGTAAGTTTGTGGAAGTTCATTATCATATAAAATAAAAAATAACTTTGATTACTCCACGTTATCGTGAAATAGTTTTATAATAACATAACAGTTTTTTTTAAACAAAAACTACCATTATTTTATATAGAAAACAATGAAAAAAAACTGTGTAAAGATACGGATATGTAATAAGCAATTTAGCAATTAATAGTAATTTACTTATAACGGATATATTAAAGTGAGGAATGGAGATAAACCGGATAATTTTCGTTGTTAATTGAGGAGAAAAAACGAAACTCCGTTTCATATTAATAAAAATAAACTTTAATTTCATATTGACTTTGCTGTGACTTTATCTCAGCACCCTCTTATCGATATGATGAAACTATTTTACAGGTGGACGACAGAATTCAGCATAAAAAAATATTTAGAATAAAAGCCATTTACAGCGTCTTTATAAAATAAATGAAATAAAACAAGTTATCTGCACAAAAGAGGTATATTTAAAACGTTTAGTATATTTTTTTACTTATAATAAATGGTCACAAAAGTCGTTCATATTAGTTTGTCTATGGTATTTTAATAATGATATGAAGAATTTGTCAATGAACCAAATCTTTTCAATTGTTTACACATGTATGATGTGATCTTATAAACAGGTTCATACACCGCTTGCTATCAAGCACCCCCGTCACCGTCGTCCAAGCTGGGAAATAGAAAATATTAAAGCGGGATTGAGTAATAAAGAAAAACGGGAATGAGAAAGAGATAATGGCAAAAAAGAAAAAGATGCAATGCTTAAAATACAGAAGTAATCTTAACTCGCAGCCGGGTAAATACAGCGGCTAAGTAAAAAGTATAGCACGAGATTAAATGGAGAGCTACACAAAAAGAAGATTCTACTCTGGTATTTTAATTGTACGCGTGACACGCAAATTAGAAATCTTCTTTTAGAATTTAAATAAATACATGTTTCTTCACAGTCCCTTTACCAAGATGTGTAGTAAATACTCATAGCTTCTCAATATAATTCTAGGCATACATTTGATGTATACATTCCTTATACATTCACAGACAGAATAAAAAATAAAGCAGTAATAATAAAAACCACTCATCGGGCAAAGCGTGGATTTTTTGTCGAACTTTCGGGATAAATTCACACCAATACAATCAAACGCGTGGAAGGGTGTTATAATGTTCATTTTTCATATGAATGCCAACGCGCTAGAAAGAGAGGCTTATTCGCGTGTCGCGTCGTGACAATGACAAGCGCATACTCACCATATACTAAATTCAGAAACTTGTTTGAGTTTTTCATGTTTTCAGGAAATTAAACTGCAATTATGTATATTACATTTCAAATACATATAACTTGAATCGGTTAAAGTCACTTCAGTGAGTATTTATAATTTCCGTTAAATATATGCTTTAAATCACTATAAAAGCACATGATGTGTAAAGACCACACATCACCGAAACAAAGGGTTTTTTTAGTATCTAATATTAATTAATAAAAACTAATATGACATTATGGAATGGTTAAGAAAGAGTTTCAGATATAAATAATTTTAAATCACACGACACCTACTCAATTACAAACATTAATAGCTTGAGATAGAACCTAAGATAAAGATATCCAACGATATTTAATATATTTTTTTTAAATATATATTGACCTTCTCGGGACTTGAACTAAAACAAATCTGAACGCAAAGGCTACGAATTTTTCCATTACACCAATATAGTAAGATTTGAAAAAATGTGATGGCGACAAAATACACTTCAAACACAGTTAAGGAGTCTCCTCTCATTTAAAAATAAATTAAAGGTTTGCGCGACTATATTTGATTAGGATACGCTTAAATTGAATTATTTTACTCGTTCTAAGAAGTTTTATTAAAAAAAACAGATTAAGATTTTTTTTACAGAAAGCAATTGTGTAAAAGATAGTAGAATGAGACTTATTAAAATGAAAGCTGTAAGTTTATACTTTGCAAGACAAATGTATTTCTATGAAACTTTGCAGTTATATAAAAGTAATGAGAAAACACACAATTTCTTCCAGCGTTTATTATTTTGGGCTCTCAACATTTTATATTTAATACAGATGTACTGATGACCGCAATGAGCTTTTTGTATGGAGCTTTTAATCTCGAAGACAATTTGAAAGTTGCCTTTCTTCACTGCAAGAAGACAAAGTCCCGAGCTTTTGAACTAGTGTTTCTTGCATAAATTAAAGCCTTCCTTAGGAAACTTCACTATATTAAAATATAAGGGTGCTTACTCACTCAGCGCAAAACTTTCGGTATAAAAGTCTTTTGCTTAGTTTGTAAAAATATTTTTTTAATTTAAATTCACGACTGGGGTGATAAAAATACTGATTAATTATTCTTCCTTAAGGATAGGAAAATTTTATAGCTTTTGAAAAACTTGAGGTTGAAGTATCTACTTAAATAATTTAAGGGTTGTTTTTACTTTGATATTAAAAAGGATTAAGATTTACTTCATTTAATGTGTGATAAAATTGAAAGCGCTCGAGTCTAATGATATTAAATTTAATATTATGATAATCAAATAAAGTGTAATTAAGGTCGGTAGCTAAATTTTGTTTCCTTGTAAATCATGAAATTATGTAAAATTATAAATTACTAGTATTGCTACCCGGCTTCGCTCGGACTAAGCGACCAATAATTATTTAATGTAAAGAATTACAGACCCACAGACATACATACATAAATACGCCGTTTTGGTTTTATATATAAGATGTACGAAAATGAAACCGTATGAAGCCATTTGTAAACTAAAAACGAATACCTCTTACTTAAAAAAAATACATATTGCGTCCAACAATTTATTGACATACAAAAACTTATTTTATCACACAAATTATTTGACAAAATGAAATTCATTCTAAAGGGAAACTTCATTATATTTATCTGGTTATATTTTGCTATAATTTTAGCATATTTTGCATTACAATGAAATCAAAAGTAGTATGATGGAATTCTTCGAATTAATTTTATGTGACAAAATTAATTAAAATACTTTGATAGTTAAAGATTTCAAAAGTAGGGTTAATGTGCACATTGTTAAGCTTCTAAGCTCTCCAAAATATAATTTAACACATATTGGAAGTTACTTAACAAAAATATTGTATGATCCAAGGGACGCATAAACGTATACAAAAAGAAAAGAAGAACACTTAACTCTGCTATGATACAAAGTCAATGATTGACAGTAATTTTCGAGCGTACTGAAAAAAGTTCATTTATTGCGTTAATGTTTCAATTGTGTGTATGTTATCATATTAACTGCCACTTACGTTTAATTATGACGTAGGCATGATTCTTATTTATTATAAAAATGTCATGACTAAAAAATCTTCAGTGACGAATTTAATAAAAAGAGATATTACTATTACCAAACAAAGCAATCTTGCGAGGCTGCCGGTACTAACGCTCATCAAGTGGTAGCTTTAAGTTCGTCTTAGAAGGTTCTATTTTGAGGCCTGGCAGTTCTATTGTGAATGATTTATTTGGATAGGCCACGTCCGCCATCTGTCGGGACTCGAGACAACACAACCTCCTAAAGAAATGTTTTCCTACGGCCGGAAAATAAAGGCAAGAAAACTAGCAGTGAAATTTTGTCGTATGTCAAGTCAAGCAGGTACATATAAATTTTGAGCGCGTGTATAAACTTTAGAAAGGATTTTGGTCGGCTATATTATAAAAGGTAAAAGCTTAAAATTCATAAATGTTCACCAAATGATTTATTGATTGTCATAATGAAGAAAGTTATTCGGCATCATATGCATATCAATATATGTTACTAAAGCAGTGCTTAATTTATTTAAAAGAATGCCTGTCAAACATAACATAAGTTTAAACCTTCGAACCAGTTTTTTACCATTTTACCGTCGTGATTTATGGTCACGATTCATTGCGGATTTTGGATCGGATGGGTGTAGGAGGAAATTTCAAAGACAATAAATATAGGCATACATGAAACAGAAATCAATATTTTAATCAAAAAATGAAACTGCCCGTGCTTAAAGCTCGTGAGTTTTGGAACCGAAACCAAGGACATTGACACCTCGACCACTGACCCGACAATAATGAGCATGAATTTAAAAATATAGTACAATTAAGAAATGAATATATTTTACACTTTTTAAAGTTTAATTTATTTTCTTTCTTCTGTCTTTATAAGAATAGCGCTGCAAGAAACTAGCTTAACTTGAATATACATATGATATTCAAGTCCATACAAATTTCAATATATTAGAAATATTATCGATATATTGAATAAAATTACAATATGGCTGCTTTTTGTATTTACTTGCATTGATTATCAAACAAACTATAAGACATGAATCATTTTGAAGCAGAAAATGCCACAAGAACCATGATACAGAAAAAAATGTTACTAAATAATTATGTAGATTTTTATTGGCAATATAAATTTTAATACAAATAATAAAATTGTCAAATTGGCCTGTAAAACATACAGCACGACATAGTTGCGTGAGATCATACAAAACAATTTTATTACACAGTAAATATTTTTTTTTATGAATCATCGTTCGTGATAGTTGGCCGTTTGGCGTTTTTTTCACTCTGGATTCCATTTTGATTATTCTGTAACGGTGTTCGCGGCAACATTAGAAATAAATGCACCATTATGTATACTTACGAATACCTTTACATTAAGAATGTATCATTATTCTCCCATAGACAAGCATGCATTAAACATTATTGTGAAATAAACGGTGTATCGAATTATGGCTCCCGTAACAAAATAGCCTCAGTAGCAAAGTCGGGATAAAATACTCATCAAAAAATATAAACGCCTCGATTTAACGAGCACTATAAATATAGGGTTAAAAATGAATGCCGGAATTATCACTTTTAAGGTGTTCACTGTCAATACTTGGTGGAATTAAATTATAATAAAAATAATAAAATATTTTTAGTACGTTTTCCACATATTTTCCTTTGTTTGTTTTTAATTGTAAGAATTGATATGGCCTTTATTCTTTTAGCAGGAAACAATTTCGTTGGTTTGTACTCATTACCGATATTTCCACATCTAATTATGGTTGACCGACATGAAGATTTATTTATTTATTAAATGCACTCATTTTGGGCATTTACTTTGATAATGATAATTCATACTTTATTGATTTTTGATGTATTAGTTTGCATTGCTATGAGGTCTTCAACATTTTATTTATAGTCTATTTTCTTGTATTTTGCTTCAATCTATTTGCTTAGTTGTAATACCAATTGTTTGGCATACCTTGTATGTCTTACTTAACTTTTGTATAAATATCACTGTTTCATTGAATTCCTTATCAGTTGACAAAAACGTAAAAACGTTATAAAATAAAGATAAAAATCAGTTGTGGTTGAAAGAAGGCTGTCGATGAAAATCTAAAATCATGCGACGAATTTTAAAATTTGTAATGAATTCTTTGAAAGTATTTGCTATTAAATCTGATGCGGACTTAATTAGCAGGTTCTTTTTTTAAATAAATCGACAAAAAACGCGTTAATTAATTATCTTATAAAACAAAAGAATTCTCACAAATATTTGAACAAGGAATGTGTTCCCAATATTATTGAGACATCAAAGAAAAGCAGTGTTTAAAAACGAACGTTCCATTATTAAGAGACTTGTTTCCAATTTTCATTTGTTTGCTGGAAATAAATTAATGAAAATTTACGCCTAGCTTCTGCGGGATAAAGTTTCCGATTCACGGAATGAAAGGACGGAAAAGTTATTACAGTGAGAAAAAAACATTTTTTTAATTTGAATTCAATGGCAAAAAAGAAGCTTTTGAAACATGTCACGTTATAAAAAAACTATTTTTTATCATCTTCATAAATTTAATAATAAAATTTTTCAACATTTATTTCTCAAAAACGGTAGATTTGATTAAATAAAATTAATATTATTTTTCTTTGAGACTTCGGGAGCGTTTCATTTGATCGACTAATAATCAGCGAAGACTAAATAACTAGACCCTTTATATCGTATTGGTAACCTTATGAAAAGATGATTAAATTAAAATGATCAACTGTTGTTAGCACAATATTTTCTTGTATTTTTATACAATCAAGCATTTTTATGGGATAAATTGCCTTTTTTTTTTCATAGCACATGGAATAATAAAAAATCTACGACAACTGCTTGTTACTCAATTGTTCGACAAGAGAGTATGCACAGAATGGATAGGACTAGGACTTTTTTAGGATCGGATGAGTGTGTGAGGGAATTTAGGTCTCGGAACAGAAATCAAATTTTGGTTGAAAATTGGGATTCGAGCCAGAGCACTCCACAATCTTAGCCACGCATTATTAATACTATTCTACTAACAACTTTAAAGAGTACGATGGCAATATATTACACGAGCAGTGATGTGAGTTTGACACGTATATATACAATCTGATAAGCAAAAATCAATTGAATCCCAGACGTGGGGCCCCTGGACCTTTTTCATAGCCATTGTCAAACAACGCCCAGATCTGCAATCGTAAAAACATACATTACGATAAGAAAATTGCTGTTTACTTGTAAAAATTCATTGCACATTGAATGCCGGTCTCCCCTAAGAAGTGACGCAATATGGCTCATTGCAAGAAATAACTTATTTGCCCAACTTTGTCTTTCTTAAATAATAAAACGAGTTCGAGAGGGAGGCAGGGTGCTTTGAGACTCAAAGAGAGTGGTCAGGCGGCGGTCGTGCTTCTTGAGGGGCGACCCTAATAGATTAGATGCAGTGGGTGAGTATTAATAAAACATGATGCAGGAAAAGGCTGACAAAAATGACTTTTTTGCCGAGAATGACGCTATGTCTTTGAGACTCACAAGGAAGTTGATATATCCCGCAAAAGGTGTGAAATAAATAAAACTATGTAAAACAGGTCTATTATGCTACAATGATTTGAGCGAAAAGAATCCAATTTATTAAAAGAATTTATATTGACGACAAACTCAAACACTTGAAATCAATCAGTTCAATAATAATAGGTCGGATCAAACCTCCATTTCTTTGTTGTTATCTGGTCATTAGTATTTGCAATACTTGATTTAAAAATACCGATAATTATAAACTAACCCATATAAATCATTGAAACTAATTTACATCTATTTATTAGCTAATTCATATAGATTACGTTAGTAACAATTAAACTTAGTGATCTACTTTGTTGTATGTAACCGATAAAAATTGTTTACTACGTGTCAGTTCAAGTACATTCGTGTACTTGAAATGCCCGAAGATGCCGAAATGTGAAACTCAGGTCGTTAGCGACAAAACTCCTGGAAAAGTAAAAAAATCAAACGATTCAATCACTATAAATATCAATATTTAGTTTGTAATACTTGCAAAATATGATCAGATGTTTTTTCTAGTAAAGTGAACGCTTTAGCAATTCACACGCTCCATATGTTGACACCAGTACTAAAAATCTACCAAGGAGCCGTGCCACCTGTCAATAGTCGCTTAATGCGCAGGCAGAGGGAGACATATATGAAAGATAAAGCGACATCAATAAGTACGGAAACATTAAAGAGTGAGTATCTATAACAAAGAATGTATTTTTTGTTAATTATTATGACAACAAAAGAGTTGTTGAAATTTATTAGTTTAGCTTTATTTAAAGCATTCTTTTTCAAATTATTTTTTCACACAAATATTTACTATAAAGTTATATTCAAAACTAGTATTTCTAGCTTAAGAGAATAATTGGTTAGCTTTTTCTGAGCAGGTATGTCTTTTTCCAATATTTACCAACATTTGTGCACGAAAAGCCCTATTTTAATCTAAATATAATTGAAAAGGCTATTAGGAAAGACCATCCGTAAATAGATAGGGGGGTAATTTGGATAATATATTTTCATTGAATACAGAAGCTATTTATAGTAGGTTGTATGCGTATAGTACCATCAAAAACAGTCAATACGTACACCCCTTGTCTTAGGAAAGCATTAAGGGTGGAAAAGCGGGGTTGAAGATAGTAATATAAGTTATTTCTTCTTTGCGCATTATCCTACTACTTATTGCCTACATTTTTCAGCTTAACTTTTCCCGGTTCAAACTACTGACATCTGAAGGGTGTATGAAGCAACTTTGCAAAGAATATGTTAAACGCATTTATACTTTTACAAAATAACAAAGGCATATAGAACGAAAAACAACACTGGGCGTTTTTATAGACATCCGTGTTTACAAAATAGCACTGTTTGTGGCTTCACAGTAAGGTATGGTATATATTTTCATTTAATATTCATTCAGTTTACCTACTTGAAATGTATGCAAATAAAAATTCCTTTTGATATTATAATTTTTCTGAGATCTCTACTTGATAAATAAGAAAAGATTATGAAGTGTTAAATCATTTGATAACCGCATATTTCTCTGTTAGATATATTTATTCTTTGCAGATATATTTAAAGTATTAAACAAATGATATCTAATATATAAAAATCAATATTTGTTTGTTTGTTCGCACCCTATGCCCTGCCATACCGTTCATCCTATCGCAATGAAACTTTGATAAACTTTTTGCTTGCAAAATTAGCTTACAGTATGTAGGTCTTCTATATAAAAATCAATGTTTTTTTCATATTTAATGCGTCTTATACCTGTGGTCTAGTGGCAAGAGCTTTGTCCTAGCGATCTGCAGACCCGGGTTCAATTCCCGGCAAGGTCAGATTTTTTCAATTGAAAAAAAGAGATCTTGGGCTGGGTGTATGTTATTTATCGTTGATTTTGTGCACAACTGATTTATTACTTATCATCGAGTTAATCTCGTATGACTTTCACAATTAAGAATATTTGGCGCATTGGCGTAAGCTGTAATGCCAAATATTTTTACTTTACTTCCTTTTAAAAAAAAAAAAACTTATTGTTGCCCTTGCGCAAAGGTTATAGACAATCGGCAAAAGACAAACAGCAAACGTCGAACGGCAAATTTCATCGATACCGATCAATGTTAGTTAAATTAAGTCAAAATTATTTATCTAAAATACTGTGCATCCGAAAACACTTACCAGCTAGTATGTAATAAAATCTTAAGATGTCATTAATAAAAGACATTGAAAGTCTTTACTGACATAATATAATATGAACGAGATACTTTCGATGAGATCTGATGATCGTTCATCTTCGATATCTTTATATGGATACAATCATCGGATATGAATGTATTAAATTTGAAGTAATAAATTTAGTATCTCGCCTTGGATTTACGACGGTCGTCATATAATGGGTACGATAAAGATAAGATTCTCCGTCTTAAGGTTGTTAAATTTACACTCAGAATTCGAAGCATTTAAGATTCCCATAATCGTAAACTGTCCAATTGACTTGAGCTTACGGTATGGAAGCTCAATATGGTTTCATAAAAGCTTAACAGGAGCTTTTAGAAGTTACCAATGCAGGATACATGATGTTTTAAGTTTGCTGCGAAAATCTTGAAAGCTGTCGTATATTTTGTATAAAGGAATATGAAAATAAATATATATTGACATTTTATCGAATTGACAACATTACCAGAAGCACATTAAAAAAAAATTACATGGCTACTCGAGAAAATACTGTATTATATAATATTGACAATAGAAGGCAAAAAGGACGCAACACGACATTTTTAGTCTTTTTTGGTAATCAAAATGCACGCGATATCAAAAGCAGAATTAGTGTCTTATTTAGCTTATAAGTTTGAAAAAGGAGGGCCCGTGAAATTTGAGGAGAAGGAAAAGGACTTACACTACATCAATATCATCTTTTCTGTGTTGGATACGCCTTTCTATGGTCGATATATAATTTAAGAAAACACCGCATTCGACGGCCAATTATATATGCGTGTTTGCAAGGAGACTGCAAAATAAATTGAATCTAGCGGTAAAATTAATTGAAAAAATTATAGAGGAATCTTTTACTATCATCTTCTACTTGCGTATGACGACCGAACACAACTATCTTACATGTACACACTATCTTACTTATAAATACATGAGAACTGTTAAACAATGTAATATATTAAAGAAAATATCCTAGAATAATTTAATGACACTGGTCGGGACAGAAAATCCTCTAAAAAGTCTAGTCAATTGACATATTTGACTGACGTCATCAAGGGAGTCTAAAAGTCATCAAGCACATCTATTGTCTCCACGAGTTTTCCTTTCAATACTACACAAACGTGTCAATTGCCGTAGTAATCCCATTGTTGAAAGTGTATTATCAAGATTATCGAAATCATTATCGTAGGAGATTAGAAGGTATGACATAGCTAAAAATAAATAAAGGCAGTGGTGGGTTTAGCGGAGTAATCTAAACTAACTGAGACGGTGTTTACTCATAAAGCTCGCATGAATGTTATCGCGATGAGGTAATAAAATTTAATCTCACTTTACGGCAGCCTTAGATAATAATGCTAAGAGATGTCGACATTGCGAATGCACCCCTCCGGGACAACTGAGATTTAATTTTCTTGCGTTAAAGTTTTGGGCACGACAGAATGTATCCCTGGAATCTTACCTCAATGTCCCGTCAGTATTTTTTTATTACCGAATTAACAGTTTATTCTATGGATGACATCGTCGTATAAATACAACTTAAATCCGTGAAAGTTTCAATTTTGACTATTTATATTATAAAGTAAAGAAAAACATTTTTACGGCGACATTTCGTGTACTCATTTTACAATTTTGAACCATGGTCAAAACCGGTTTCGTTTATCACGAGCATTATAAACTTATGAAGACTAAGGATATGTACATATATAGCATTAAGGATGACTAATTATGCGGTAGAATAATTTTTGCTATATTCAACATGACGAGAATATACAGATAATTATAAAAAATATGAATAAATGGAAACAAATGAGCTTCAAATAAAATGTTAAGGACGTCTTACAAATAAATAACGACGAATCTGTAATAGAAAATTCAACTTCATTAAAATAGTGCTAAGCAAGAAAAATAGTTTCTGAATAGCAATTCGTTAGTAAATTTCACTAATGGGAAAATTTTACGATGAAATTGAGAGCCGCTTTCATTATTATAATGTAAATTATCCCGTTTCCCAAGGTTGACGTCGAACTCGGAAAGTTTCTTTATACTGAATAATACGCAATGAAAAGCACAGAGCTGGAAATATTTGGGAGTGATATATTCAGCAGCTGGACGCCATAGGATGATGATCCATCGAAGTGGCATTGTTTAGTTGGAGCTTTTTAGGTGTTGTATTGAAAATTGACAGATAATAATGAATAAAATTATTGACTACTTTACATGTCTTCTTCGTTTTACGCCCATCAGATTTTCTATTTAGCGATGATCTTACCTGAAACAATATAATGAAAAAATATTAGAATAATTTGTCAGGATAGAAATATAAATATATGTACTAACAAAATTGTAAAAAAGTCAAACGGTAAAATATTATTGAATACCACCAGTATTCGACGACAACTGATATCGACCTATACGGTATAAGTATTTTGTAACGAATAGTGGCACGCGTTTCGCCTCTTTCAGAAACATTATCAGACCTACTATAGCACGGTTGCTCTAGTAAAATTACCGCCGAATCCATCAAAAGTATTAATGTTACTTTTAAGGTGTTCACTGACAATACTTGGTGGAAAGGCATTATAATAAAAATGTATTATTATTTTTATTATTTCATTAATGTTAGCCAAGTTCAATCTTGTTTGAATAATAATTAGCTTAGATGCTGTAAAAAAGAATAGCATAATTTATATATTTGTTATCTCCTCTCATATAGTTACACGAATTCAATTTCTGATTAAAAAACGTCCCACGGGAACAATTCATAGAAATTTCATTCGTCGTGGATAGACTCCAGATTCTCTCACTTATGCTCCGCTCACACGATATATTCGAATTAAAATTCATTAACATTTACAATCGGTTCGAGGTTGGACGAAAAAAACGAACCAGCCGCACTTCTATCTTATTTTTAAGTATTTTATTATGGCACGGTCTCGGTAACAATTTAGAGGCTGTCATAAATTCTCATACGATGGCGCTAGTTAACACATTGTGTATCGCAAACAGAGACCGGAAATTAAACCGTTATCTTTTGTAAGCCGGTACCGGTATTCAAAAAAAAAATGATAGCAATTTATTTCGAAACAAAATTAACTAACTTAATCTGAATATTTTAGATGAAATATATATTTTAAATCTGCCGCAAATATGCCCTCGAACTTATTGTATGTATATTATCAGTTTCAGGAGCGTATAAAATTCTTTATCACATAACACGATGCTTGGCGCTGTATCCACTATCACTCACGAATGAATAATCAGACGTGTTTTAAGAACATAAGTTATGAGTGGGTTGCTATGCAAAAGTGTGTATTGTCCAAAAAAATGTATCATTAAAAGCTTCCTCCAGCTAAAATTTTGTTGCTTGTGGCTTGATAAGTTAATGAAATCGATTAAGCGTGAGCTTGAAAGTGATTTCACTAAAGAATGAAAATATTGTTTTCTTTTATTAAAAAGGTAATCAAAATCAATTACATTAATTAAATGAGATTTTCGTTAGTAAGCCTTAACTAAAGTTAAGCTTTCGACCTTAATTATCACTTTTAAAGTATTAACTGACACTATATTACAATCAAACACATTATATAGTAGGTATTAATTCCAAATATATTCTGATAAAGATCAAAACTAATTTCGTCTATCACGACCATCAGTTGAAAATGGTTGTGATGAGCGAAACCGGATATTATTTTTATCAGAAAACATGTGGATGTAGTAAATTGTCATGCGTTGTATTTTTCTGAATAGACCTTAATAATATGAAATCTTTGTATGCATGACTCGATAAATAATGGCTGTGTTGTGTAGTAAGTGTTTTGTTAATCAACCTCTGGAAAATCAGTAACTTGTATACTGTTAATAATAACATTCTAGAATCAAGAGGGTCATAAACTAGAAAATAATAATCAAAAAAGTCGTTGTAAAAATAAATATCAAATTGGTTTATATTTATATTATTGTCTGTGTTGCAGTGCACGCAACAAGTTTGCGTATACCTATTGTTACAGGTAGATTTAATACCAGCCTATATAAAATATACAGAAACATCTTGTTCCATGGTTTGAGTATAATAAATACTTTATTATATGATTACACGATATTTTATGGTGCAACAAATTATACAAGCCTGGAAAGCCTGGACGAGTACAATACTTTTATGGCGATGCATGTTAAGACAATAAGGAATAATCGAGTTTTATGTTCAAAATAGAAACAAAGAAAAATATACCTCACATTATTTAAAAGGCACTGTGACAGTGTTTTCAAACTGAGGATTCGCTAATATTAAAAAAAAAAACAAGAACATATTGAAGTTAAACAAATATATTTATACTTAGAAGTGAGAAAACTTCAAAAAAATATATTAAATATTGAAAAATAGTATAAATACGAATGTTTAAAAAACATCTCAAATTGATTATCTACTGTTTTTAATCCATTTCTTCTCCTAAAATAGAGCATACGGCTTTCTATTGGAGGTATCTTAACATATAATTTCTACAAGATCTTTTTGTTACGCAATCTCGCAACTCTTCTTCAATTCGATGAGAGTAAGAATAGAAATGATAAAACTAGGACAAGACAGTCGCTTTCGCTATGCTTTGCTTATAAGATCGGATGGTTGGGAAAGAATTTTCAGACAACACCCATGCCTTCAAACAGAATCGATAAATCGACTAAAAAAGGGGACTCGAACTTGTGATTCCGTTACGTAAGCCAACGGACCCGACATGATGAATATTAACTGTATAAACGATTGGATTAAAACGGTGTATATAATATATTCTAACTACCAACTAGTTAGAATATCAAATTAGAATTTTTTGAATTTTGTACTTTTCCATGAGTTTTGTCGCTAACGACCCGGGTTTCGCCTTTCGGCATCTTCAGGCATTCCAAGTGCACGGATGTACTTGAACTGACGCGTAGTAAACAGTTTGTATTGTTTATATACAAAAATATAAGTAGGTCACTAAGTTAAAAGGTTATTAAAATGTAAATTAGCGAAATTTGAATGAATACAAGTTTCTATGATTTAAGTGGGTTTGTTATAATTACGGGGATTTTTGAAAATATTAATGACCAGATGATAACATAAGAATATTTAAAATAAATCTAGGGTCCTATCCGTCGTCTCGTTAATGAGTTGATTGATTTTAAGCCTTTATTATTATATTACATTAATGATAGTAAGTGAATTGATATTTAATAATAGCAAGTGCTTGAATTGTAAATAAATGACAATTATTAATAAATGACAATAAATTAAAATTAACAATTATTTAAAAGGGTACAACAATGGTGAACTAGGCAAATATAGTTGCTCGTTCAAAATTGGCAGACCGTTGAGCTGAGCTCGATTAATCTCTAAGATTTCTTGATAAAATAGTTTAAACTCACCCCTGTTAGTATGTAACAACTTAATGCCTGAGTCAAAAATTAAACGTATGGTTTTCAAGAATTAAATGGTTGGCGAAGGTGGAGGTATCTTTTTTTAAGCGAAAAGCGGCTAAATGCTCAGCCACTCTTATATTTAAGGTTCTAGCAGTTTTACCAATATAAAATCTGGGACACTCACTACACTGCAATCTATAAATCCCAGATTTGTTTTTATAATTTATAACATCTTTATTATTTATCAAAATTTTACCTAAAGAGTTCTTACAGTAGAAAGCTGGTCTAACACTTTCTGAGAGCTGTTTCTTTATTTTTTAAACTGGTGTGTCCTATGTAATTCTCACCAAAACCTCATATCACCTGAGTCTTTCGTTGTTAATCCCTTGTATAAGATTTGTTGTGCTAACTTAATGCGTTTTTTATATCTTTTATATATTTGCCTAGTTCACCATTGTTGTACCCTTTTAAATAATTGTTAATTTTAATTTATTGTCATTTATTAATAATTGTCATTTATTTACAATTCAAGCACTTGCTATTATTAAATATCAATTCACTTACTATCATTAATGTAATATAATAATAAAGGCTTAAAATCAATCAACTCATTAACGAGACGACGGATAGGACCCTAGATTTATTTTAAATATTCTTATGTTATCATCTGGTCATTAATATTTTCAAAAATCCCCGTAATTATAACAAACCCACTTAAATCATAGAAACTTGTATTCATTCAAATTTCGCTAATTTACATTTTAATAACCTTTTAACTTAGTGACCTACTTATATTTTTGTATATAAACAATACAAACTGTTTACTACGCGTCAGTTCAAGTACATCCGTGCACTTGGAATGCCTGAAGATGCCGAAAGGCGAAACCCGGGTCGTTAGCGACAAAACTCATGGAAAAGTACAAAATTCAAAAAATTCTAATTTGATATTGAAATTCCATCAAGCACCCTCAGTCGAAATACTTAATTATAGTTAGAATATATTAAGGTCCATATTATGATATCAGCAACCCTATAACAGTTCAAGAGTTGCATGTGCTATATTGTATAGTATACATATTTGCATCCACCATAAAATAAAAATAAAACACAAATATGTTCAGATAATTCAACAAATATGTTTTTTTAATTAAACAATATCTTTTAATATTTTTCGTTAAAATCTATCACACCAGAAAACTGTTTTACACACATAAATAGGGAACGTCGTGTTGTAATCTAATATTATTTTTGTGATGAAAATTAACATCGAAAACATAAAATAAGTTATTATCTATCGCATAGAATTCAATAAATATCAATTTAAACTTTGCAAGTATTTCGGTTTAGGGGTAAAACAACCCTAACTAAAAATATTGAAACGTTAAAATAAGTTCATGTACGAAATTAAGTTAAACGTTAATAAATAATACGAATAACTAAAATCTGACACCCGTATAAATTATTACGGCTTAATTAAAAGTTCGGAGGCAAGCGGTAAACTTTAAAATAATATTTATTGCCCCTTTCATTCGCTGTGAAATGTTCCCTAACGAGCCTCTACTGGTATTGCTTAAAACTACAGCGCTAAAGAAAATCCGCACAGGAAATCGGATTAACACTTCGCAAGGGTAAGGGGTTGCTTTACTATGTAGGTGACCTGGGAATAAACGAACGCCCGAGGGGGTGAATCTATTCGATTTTATCCGAAACAAAAAGCTATTACAAATAATTTGAAACCGAGGATAATATTTAAAAATATTCATGAAACAAATGACAATCATAAGAACGGTTTTAAATTTGGAACCGTAAAACAAAAGCAAGTTTGTTGTGGAGAAGACGAACTTTTCTTCTAGTAAGAAGCTAAGCTTACAATACTACCCATTCGACAGTAACATTGCTTGGTCATCAAATCTACCAGAGGCATCTATACACACGGTGTAAATACAGCAGCCTAAATAAATAACCTGAAAGAACTTATGACAAATTACTTAAAACTACATATATCATATTAATGACACCATTTTATTAGTAAGCAACACGACTACGGTACGGGTCTGTTGTCCAGTGTCAACAGCATTGGCTTTAGTTGCGAATAGCTCAAGCTTGAGCTACAGTCCGGGTAGTTCAATTTATCATTATTTTTTTTTTGCACTATCTGTTAGAATACATGGATGCTTGAATCGTCTTAATCCCTCGCACACCCATTCAATCTTTAAAACCACTAGTTTTTCGAAATAAATAAGTTGAACATCTGAGTAAAAATCAGTTCATCTTCAGTTGAGATAAACTCCATTTGGAGTACATATACTCCAAATTGGTGGCGTATTTGAATCGTTTGAAATAAGTACTTTTTCGTGAGTTTTGTCGCTACCGACCCGGGTGTCACTATTCAGTATCTTAAGGCATTTCAAGTGCACGAGTGAGCTTGTAAACAGTTAAGAGTTTGTATCGCTTATATGTAAGAATAAAAACAGACCATTAAGTTTTATTGTTACCATCGTAATCTGGATGATGGTGCAAAAGTTTTAATTAACAGCCGGAGTATGTGGACTTCGAATATTAAAAGATTTTTAACAGCTTAGTTTTGTGAGTCGGTAATAATCGCTGTTCAGTGATGGTAAATATGTGTGAATTTAGTTATTTAGTGTGGATCAGTTTGCTATTTGATTGTCGAGTGAGGCAGGAAGATTGATTACATCACGAACATCAATGCCCTTGAATAAAAATGCTGAAACAATTTACTTATTTGGTGTTTGTACCTAATGAATAAATTGAGTAAGAATAATGGTCAAAACGTAACATTACATTCTGCCTATAATCTTAAATCCATTTTCCATAAATAAATTAATAAAACATACCCGTTAATGGTTTCATGATGGCTATAGTTTCATATTATATAAAAGTGCTGTGATGCTTTTCACAAAAACCGCTGTATACATTTTCCGCTTTGTTTTGGATACTGCCGTTATTAATTCAAACATAGTACTGCCTTATTTTTGTGCCTTAAGTAGCGTAGGATTGAAAATATTCTTGAAAGCTTCGGAAGTACAGGGTGTGCCAAAATCCAATTACTTTCAAAATTACATCCCTGTATCGGGCGTGGGCCTAGCACGATTATTAGCAACCAGCAGAAAATGATCATTTTTTCGCGTTATGGATGGCTCATTAAATTGCAGATAACGCGTGTAAGCTGAAAGTTTAACGCGATGTAGAAAATCTTGATATCAAAAATGTACTCGATGCGTTTTTCAGTATTATTAAAAAACTCTTCAGCGATCTTTAAACATTTGATACCTAAATGGTGGTAATGTTAATTGTTTCACAGATTCGATAGTTGCTTCGTGACATCGTGATTTAATTATCCATTATTTATGTGTCCACTACCACTTCTTGGACAAATTTCTCATTAAATTTCATAAAGATCAGGAATGGTGAAAAAGCATTTTTTTACCTCTATTTGGACAATAATAAGTAATGATCCGAATTCATTTACGAATTTTAGGTTAACTAAGTGGATGTAATTAAAAAAAAACGGGTTCCTGGGTGAGTGATAAACGTGGGTGGTTTCAGTTACAGTCCTCATGGGTTCGTTTCCCAATGTTTTATCAATCGTTTCATGGATCATTCGAGTACATGGACGTCTGTGATGGATGCCTTACATTATTTTATAGTAAGAATATAATACGTTTTTTTAGTAATGATTTCAGATTTTGGTATAAAAGATCAAGGCCGGTTTTGTTCATAGCGACAATTATCAACTGGTACAAATTTATATCAATATTCTGTTTAATATTCAAATTGCATGTGAGAATTTTCACAATTTTGGATAGTCTCTGAAATAAAAAAAAATGGTTGTCTGTAAAGTCGGTTTACGAACGATAGTTTAACGTGACAACGTCATAAGAAAACATTGATGAAATGATTGCATACTTTTATGAATAAAATGGAATCATTTTTATTGAATTATCATTATTTTGTATGGATGCGAAGAAGGAGTGAAATGAAATCTACAATTTTTTATTGATATATTTTATTCGCACTCATTAATTCAAGGATTAATTACCTTTATTGCCGCAATTGTTGTTGTAATATAAACAATGAAAACCACATTTCACTTCACTTTATAAACAGTTGTAAACAGATCACGTGTAGGTACTGTAGGTGTATAAGTTGTGTGCTGCCGCTGTCTCTTTTCTACTCAGACGCATCGACCAATCGAGTGGAAGAGAGATAGATGCGGCACAATCCGAACGGTAGGCCGATCGTGCCTCTCTATCGCTTATCCACGCTTGCCTTCGGCGTAACGCGACAAACGGGACAATGAGTCATGTTTTTTCGTGCGTTCAGCGGGCGTTCATCGATTTATAAGACGTTGTCACGTCAAAAGAAAAAAACTGCTCTATTATATGATTAATTATTGTATGAAAACAATTTAGATTGTATACATGCATTGTGCTCAAATTTCGTAACAAAAACCAATAGCTTCCAACGACTGCCAGGGGTCGTATGTGGTATTGCAGATTTCCTGGAACAATATCTACTATAAATTTTACTTTTTACAATGGGTCTGTCGATTGGATTATAAAGCCGTGAATACGCACTAATAATGTTGAAGGGTGGAAATCGAATCATGTGATCAGTCATTCAAATTTATATTTATAATTTGATGTGAGCGTTTGCATCTATTGTACGAACAATGGGTTTATCGCTCGTCGAACATTTTGCTTCGGTAAAATCGATCGATGCAAAATGACAGCAATTTGAATATGATTTTTCAATGATTTAATTATTAGAAGTAAAAACACTCGACGCTTTTATGTTTTTTCGCATGGGAGACGAGACGTAATGAAATTTTATTCATAGACCTTTTTAAAATAAATAAAAATTGTAATATTTTCACATATATACATAGATCTGAGCCAGTTTCGCTCATTGCGAAATTTTTTAGCTGATCACATATTAAAGAAAACAGAGAGACAAAGACAAGATAAGATTTTATAAATAGTCGCATGTAATAATTTATAAATTATCACGCATATATGGAATAAAGTTTTTAATTGAATTGGCAGAACTCCATTATAAAACGGTGGATAAATAAAAATGGATGTATGAACGTCAGAACTTGTCAGACAGTTCTGACGAACGAGGCCATAAGCCGAAATAGATATCAAATATAAATCTTAAAATTTTTATAGAACTAAAATACATTGATTTTTTTCACCGTGTTGGAATAAAGTTGTCTATAACTTTAATGTGTTTACCTTCTTACAAAAGAATCGACGCTAATCGAAAATCATAAACTAATCTCATATTAAAATAAGTTTTTACAATATAAATGAGAATCATTAAAAACTAGGGTTTTAAATTTATTTTTAAAATATTCTGTAATGCATTGTCACCAAGAATTTTAATTGAAACAGTTGACACCATACAAGTGTTTTTCTATATATTTATTTCAAGATAAGTAACTACACGAGATCAAATTATTTCCCTTAATATTTCAGATTTGAAAGCAATAGTTCAAGCATCAAATGTATACGTATTATGTATTGTATTGAACAACAAAAACGCCTTTTCATTTAATTAACTAGATCTTGAATAAATGTCTAATAAAAGTAATTCCGATTGCGGATTTAGGGGAAAGGTGATATGAATCAGTTTCTTAAATGACTCCCCAGTTTCCAAGAAATTGAAGCATGTAATTCACCATCTTGAATAAAAGTCAAGTGGTACAAGAGGGCTGGCGCCTAAAAAATTGCCCGTGAGCATGACTGGTTTACCCAATCTCCTACGCCGCCTCTGGAACTCGCCCCCATAACATATGGCTGAGCTCAAATGAGTTATGGTGACCAATATCAATTTATTTGATTATTCTAGTTTCTAAATTCGTATATTTGATCTGTTTTATCATATTTATTATCAGCGCAATTCTAGGAAATAATAAGGTCAGTTGCACTATTCATACTTTTGTCAGAGGACTTATATTATACTTACATATATAACTAAATGAATGTCAATGAAAATCAAAGATGCGTTAATTGAATATCTGATTGCGTAGATCAGTGATGCACAAATGCGGCCCGAAATGTTTTTTTTGCGGCCCAAAATAATAAATACTTCGACAGCAAATTTTTCATTAAATATGATAAAAAATAGTATTCGATATGTGAACAAATTATGCAGAACAACGATCAATTGAGATTGAAATATCAGGAAGGCGATCTGCAGAGTTTTTACAAATATCTCCCCGAAGAGCAGTTTCCTACCCTACATAAAAAGGCTGCGCTTTGTGCAAGTCTTTTTAGAAGCACCTACATTTGCGAGCAAGCATTTTCCATATTAAAACTAAATAAGTCTCAACACAGAAACCGCTTGAACAATGATAATCTCAGTGCTGTACTGAGATTAGCAACCACAAACATTGAACCCGACATCAAAATGCTTGCTGCCAGTATACAGTGTCAGAAGTTCCATCGTGCAAATCTGCAAGTAATGTGGAGCGGAGAAGGATCGAAGTTGCTGATAAAATTATGTAATTATTAAATTAAAAATAAAATATAAAATTTATATCTCATATATCAATATATTTCTTCACTTTTACCCTTTGCGGCCCGCGAAATTTTTTAAATGGATAAATTGGCCCTTTCTCTCAAAAAGATTGTGCACCACTGGCGTAGATAATGTGATTTTTACCAATAATTTGATGGACTGAAAGGCAGTTATAAATTTCACAAAATTTGTAAAAAACTTACTGTAAATTGCAAAATAATTAAAAACTAAAATTCCGTTCACAGACAAATTATACATCCTGATGTTCACTTAAGCTATACGATGAAGGAATATGAACATGATTTACTGATACAAAGATTACTGCAGAGGAAATCAATTCTAAAGGAAAATTTTTGGACGCTATAATATTACTTAAAAAACACCTGAAAGAGTGCGAACCATAGTTTATGAAATCTAATTATAAAGAGCTTTTATCTTTAATATTATATATATGCAGTATCGTTAAAATTAATTATTTGTGCGTTGAAAGTGTGGTCACTGAATCATTTTGTCCAGAAATCAGCAACGGCGCCTGCATGGTTTGCAGAAATATACGCAAGTAAAAAAGGGGGAATGCACCTACCACACGCGTAATTGAGAATAATGGTCAAAGAGGCGACGGACTGGTGGCTTTCGGATCCACTAAGGACTTGATGGATGTTGCCCAGATCGGGAAGGCTTTTATCGAGCTCTGATTGCGTTCTGTCTGCCCAACAATGCAAAAAGTGCATTCATAAACAAGATAAATACGTCGATGCAAACACGAGAGATTAAATTAAGCCCATTAATCTCGTGTATTAGTGTATATAAGTATTTTAATATAATAACTTATAAAATGATAATTAAAGCAATACCTTGATCAATTTCTCGCTGGATAAAATTGAAAATGTCCTATATACGGCTGCCAAAAACGTTTACTATTAATTTTGGGTTATCTATTTTTTCCGAACATTACAGCAAAACAACGTGCGGTTTCTTAAGAAATTGAGAACGGCATTCCCATATCTTTATGAGTTTTCCTTGAATACTATTAAGCCCCATACATTGCTTAGCGTATGTGAGACTATATTGTCAGCCGTGACTCTGATTAGTATGTATATCGTATGTAGGGACTCCAATTACTCGACATCTTAACTACTCGAGTATCGAGTAGTAAAATTCTAAAATACTCGAGTACTCGAGTTTACTCGAGTAGTTTCAGATGTACCAAAATATACATTATTAATTCAAATTTGTGCATATAAATAGATGATAAATAAATAAGATAATTTAATTGCATCAATACATTTATTTCAATTTATGAGACATATACATATTTCGAAAATAGTAGAGAATTAAACGTCTCAAATTTTATTTTGGTTCGAAGCTTTGTTTTTTTATTCGTGCAGTAGAAAAAACTCTATCTACACTGTGGACGTCGACTTGAAAGTTAACAATAGATTCAATAGTTCTAACAAGATGCGTTGTCCTCTGCTTAAAAAAATCATTATTTATAAATAACCAGTATTACTCGAGTATTTTTCAAATTACTCGAGTATCGAGTACCATAAAAATAGACGAGTATACTCGAGTATCGAGTACTCGATACTCGAATTGGAGTCTCTAATCGTATGGCATTGTTTTCTAAAAAAAGGGCGACTGAATGAGTTATCCAGTGACGGCTGGTGACGGGGTGTTGGGGGGTGGAAAGGAAGATTCAACCATTTTTGCAAGAGTTCTTTCCTATTCATTGGATTTTAAAACACTTCTATAGCATGGACTTTCAATTCAGATGTTCGCAATACCAACTGTTTCTCTTCCTGTTGGAAAAATAGTTGAATCTTCCTTTTGCACCCCCAGCACCTCGTCACCAGCCGTCACTGGAGTTATCTAATAGCATAATAAGAGTACACCCAGTGAAATTAGAGAGTCTACAACCACGTAAGTTTTATATTTCGTTTATCATTTAAAATAATTTATATGCACTAACTATAATTAAATAAATTAACCGCTTCAGTACCGAGCAAAACTGTCGCATTAGATCACATCTACTGCCCAACATCTAAAAAATCCTTTTTCAACAAGATTGACTGATGACAGAAAAACCATTTTTTCTAGAGACAGTGTATATATGTCACTAGCTTTGAAATAAAAAATATCATAAGAATTCTTAAAGGAAGTTTTGTCAATATTTGCGACATTATTTGCGGCGTCCGTACTCGGCGGCAATCAGTGGCCTTACGGTACTGAAGTGGTTTAAAACACGTTTTTTTACTACTTCTACAAAGATCAGGACTAGTATTGCTCATTTTTAACTACAACTGTTTCCGCATGCTCGCGATGAGCGAAACCGGTCATGATCTTTACAACATAACCGTGGAAGTGGTACAAAAAATGTATTTTATTTATTTGAATATATTGAATAAGCGCTTTCATATTATTATTTGAAATTTTAATTTAAAAAAATAATTTAGTACCTACATATGTAGTATTGAAAAATATAATATCGTTTCGGAAACACTGAATGTGTTTAAGTAGCACTGGTTTAGAAGATTTATTAAACTGAATTCCCGTATCAAACTTCAGTGGTATGATTTTATTTAAAACAGGAAAGTACTTGATTCGAAGACCGTTTTATCTACGTCTCTCTTTTATTATTGCAGAAACCATGTGGTAAAAAATATAGGTGATGAAAAAATGATAAAATAAATGTAAAGATATGCCGATGGCAAATCAAGTATGTATAAGAACAAATCTGCTGTGAAGAGCGTACAGTGCAATGAAAGTATACACAGTGAAAGCAGAAGCCATCGAGACGTCCAAGTGAATCACGGCATACGTCACAGCCGACGTCACTCTTTCCAAATCTTGGCGTCAGATCCAATAATTCATTACACAAATTCTTTGATTCACCCAGCTTGTTCGCTTTCTGATTCTAAGGGCGGGTTCTAAAACTTTCAGATAATACATATGAGCAAAAAAAATGTTATTATCCTTAATAATTTAATATGATAAACGTAAACAAATTTTTATCTGTACTTCATCAGTATCAAGGTTTTTTAATTATTTTTTTTCTATTTGTACAAAAAGGATTTTAATTCATTTAAGAATTTAAGATAACTTGGTAAAAATAAATGAAAAAAACGAGTTCCTGCTTGAGTGGTATACGCCTATGGCTTTGGGTGCAGTGCTCACGGGCTCAGGGGTTCGAGTACCACTATTCTATTAATTATCAATCATTAATTACATATATATGAAAGTATTTATTTGTCAACGTCATTTTTATTGACTGTGGTGGTGTCTAATACTAGAACTTGCAATTCACAAGTAGATTTACCAATCTATTAGTGGAACAACTCCTTAAAACGTTGTTTAGTCCGACTAAAAACTTGGATCTTCATTAAATCGTCATTAGTAAAAAAAATCATTTTTATATAGAAAAACAAAAAATGGGATTAATTTTTCAAATTTAGACTAAACGAAGTGACGCATGCATTATTTTTAATATTTTAACTGTCAATTCTTAGCGGAAATGCACTATATTAAATAATGAGTTGTAACCAATGTTCATCTATATTATTTGAATGTCAGTAGAAAAAGCTGCAACTGTGAAACTTCGACAAACAGTGTTCGGGTACAATGTCATGTATTCCCCGAGAAGAAGCAAACGTCTGCTTCTTTTCTCGCACAGATTTCTAATTAGCAAAGTGGCAGAACCGACCCCCGTCCGTCGTGACAATGGGCCCTAATGGCAATGAAAATCACGTCCCGTTCAATTATTAACTTGTATTACAATCAGAGAAAGAGATTTCGAAGAGTGGGCGCCTAAATGAATGACACGGGCGGCGGGTAGCGTGATGTCATCATGGCGAAAGACTAATTCAAGCCAATGCAATTCTCAGGGCAGACTCCGCAATTATACATATACAATTATTGTGTATGCAACTATGCATGTATGGTGTCGAAAAACACTTTTAAATCATTGATTTAATTGGCATGTCAAATTACATATATTGAACGACAATACTTGATCTGTTTTATCATATTTAGCAGTGCAATTCTGGAAATAATTAAACCAATTAGACTGTTTATACTGTTTTCAGAAGCTCTTACGAGATATTCAACTAAACGAATGTCAATTATAAATTCAAAATCTTTCGAATGATGCATTAATTGAATATTTGATTGCGTAGAAAATGTGTTGTTTTCAATAACATGATGAACTGAAATGGTAGTTATAAAGTTCAACAAATTTGTAAAAAACTAACTGTAAATTGCAAAATAATTTACAAATAAAATTCCGTTCACAGACAAATTGATCATCCTGACGTTCAATTTTGAGGAGTTCACTGTCAAACACTTCTAAATCATCAATTTAATTAGTAGTGTCCATGGTAACAAGCAAGGCATGTCAAATTAATAGAACGACAATATTCATGAGATGCGGTTGAAATAGTTCTGGCGATGTCGGAAATATAGATTGCCATCAATAATGTCTGCGAATCCAAATACTCTGATACAACTAACTCATGTCTTAAATATCATTTAATGTAAGCCGTTGGTTGTTATTTGAAGTCCACATTTCAAGATATACTTATGATATGATGAAAAAATAGCAATGTATTTTATTCTACAAAACTGGTTCAGATGAGGGCGAAACCGACAAAGCTTTCAGCTACATATATTATATATTTTTTATAGAACTAAAATACATTGCTATTTTTTCATCGTGTTGTAAGGGATTTCTAACCAGTAAATGCCAATTCAATCAATATACTTAGGATCGTTCACCTAGATAAGCAACTCAAAGCCTAAAAAAAGAGTTCTAAATCTTGAAACAATATGGAGTTTACGTTTTTTATGATTATACATATAAACAGTGGCGGCTGGTGACAGAGTATTAGGGAGTACAAAAAAAGAATCAACTATTTTTGCAAGAGTTCTTTCCTATTCATTGGATTTTAAAACACTTCTATAACATAGAAAATAACATGGAAAAATAGTTGAATCTTTTTTTGTACTCCCTAATACTCTGTCGCCAGCCGCCACTGCATATATACATTTATCATTAAACAAACTATGCAGTATATTGTGTTTCAAATAAATAAGTTGAAACATATTCAATAAAGAGCGAAGATAATTTGATATTTTCGTAAATGATAATAGTACAAAAAGTATAATTTGTGGAATTAGTAGAAAATGAATGTTTTATTACTTGGTTCATACTTAAAATTCTACTCCCTTCGGCTAGATATATAAATTTATTCACAGCATACCCCTCTGAAGTGAGAGATAAGTGAACCTGCATAGTTTAACGCCATTTTTCTACGCGGAAACTGGCTTGGCGTAGAAGTCTACGATTTACCACTCTACGCCGAAGCTCTACGGAACGATTTCACATAAATGAGCGCTGATATCACAAAATCATTTTTTTTATTATATAGATTATACATCTAATAATTTTCCCGGTTTTGTGATTATATTGTATGGATAAGTATTGAGTTTTATTACTGAAAAATATAATAGAAAAGCGTTCATTTTATGTGTGTTCATATCTTTTTCAATGGACGTACTCACGTTAGTTTAACATGTGCATCTGAATTCAGCGGAAAACCTCATGTTTATGTATCGGACACTTTTCTTTATGCCTTACGGTACGTTGGTCAAAGGATCTAAATTTTATTGTGCAGGTATAAATATATACCAACCCTATTTCGATACATTAATAGCCAATGCCACTTCAAGTACAAACGGTGAAATATAATCAAAAACAATGCAATTTTCAAACATAAGCGATGTTAAAACTATGCGTAGTTTCACAATTATTTTTATTTCATAACAGGACCAATTCGACTGAGAATTTACCGATGGTACAGCTGTCACAGTTTTTTTGAGAAGAAAATAAACGGCTTTCGGCATGTTAGCTTGGAATGATTTTTGGGGACAGTGAATTTTTTTTTACCATTAAAATATTAGATATATATTATATGAAAGAACGATATGCACAATTTTTATATAATATTAAGCTGACGACATTAGTTTCTGTTTATAAGTTTATGCAATCGTTGTTTAATTAATAAATATAAATTGATTCACTTTTGTTTAATTAATGATGCAAATTCTCAAGACAAGATGCACCATATTTTTTAAGCCATTTACACTCCTAATGTAGAGCATATTTACTCTTATGGAGTGAAGCAGAAGTTTTTCTACGACAACCGCATGTTTTACATTTGTTTACACTCTCTCTTACAAAGAGACTAGGGGTTAGCTATTAGCTCTCATTACGTCGCGTTTTGAGGATTATTTATACATGGATAGAAATCATTAATTAAATTTAAAATAGACACTCGACATACTCGTACTCCATTCTGTAATTCAAATTTTAAATGTATACTGTTATTATTCTACTTGTTTTGTACCTTACGGGAAACGCGTGCTACGTATGACTCTTTGAAAAGTTTGTTTAAACAAATATATTGCACGATAAGTATTTACAAGATTTTGAGATTATTTAAAAAAAAAAAATTAAATCAGAAAATTTACAAATTTTGTCTGAAATAATATATCTAGAACGGTAACTAACACAGTTGCAATGCTTTTCCGGTTCTTTACATCTCTGTAAATACAGAGCAGAGATTTCTGTAGGCATGTTTTTGTAGGAGGAAACATGTTTGTTTGCTCTCTGTTTCTATTTGCGTGAGGGAATGCAGAATGGTCGAATTTGGCAGACGGTCGTTTTGTTGTGTTTTATACAGAAGTGTAGTCAAAAGGTCGTGAGCAGTGTAAACTTGCCCTTTTCAATAATAGAAATGACACCTTATGCTTATACGATTCCACTCAATGGGTAAACACAAAGCAGTATTATTTGTTTAGTTTAACTATCAGAACTAGATAGTTTGTTATTAGCATCAATTTTATTATTTTATCGTTTAGTACAGGGGCCACCAGACTTTTTGAGTAACGGGCCGGATTGAAATTTGTAAAAACTGGACTTGCCGGATGACAAATAAATTCATGTTGAATCAAATTGGAATATTATTGATTATGTTCTAACATAATTAAATTATGTAAGTAAGTGTAATTTTATTGAAATTTATAATAGAACACATTTATTATATTATATTGGTCCATTGCATCATACTTTGTCGTATCTTATAGGTACCAATTGATGAATCGAAATAAAAAGTTGTAAATTCTAAGCCAAAACATGAAATTTAAAAAAAAAATATTTTCTTTTTTGAATATATTTTTTCAAAAATCGAGAATTTTGGAGGGCCGGATGAAAATTTTGGCAGGCCGTAGTTTGTTGACCGTTGGTTTAGTATTACAACTACCGAAGTATTTCTTATAAGCTCTAATATGAGATAATATGTGATTCGTTTCAATTTGTGGCAATACTTTTGTAATTTAATAGTCACAAAACACTGAATGCTTTTTCGTCATTACGGATATAAAGTGTCTTTTTATAAGGACGCTTAGTTTTGAAATGTAAATAAAAACAAGTTGTTTGTGAGATTTCGACTAAATTTTAATTTAATTTGTAAGTATATTTTACGGCATTAAATATGGAATATAGCATCAAATGTCTGCCAATATCCATTCATTATAAAATGGGCCATGTCGCTAAAGTTGACTTTTTTGACAAATTTGGGTAAACTTCCAACTGCTCCAGAACCCAATCAGGCGTTGTCTGTGGTGGTTTAACTGAAGTTTCTTGGTTAGTTGGATTTTATGCGGGTGCAGACATAAGGCCTGATTCAAAATTCGCCAAGTTGAAGTCGCAGAAAATCCAAGTTCTTGTGAATAACGAGAAATCCCTGTGGTCTAGTGGCAAGAGCTTTGTCCTAGCAATCGGGGGGCCCGGGTTCGATCCCCGGCAAGGTTAGATTTTTTCAATTGAAAAAAAAAGATCTTGGGCTGGGTGTTATGTTATTTATCGTTGATTTTGTGCACAACTGATACATTATTTACCATCGAGTTAATCTCGTGTGACTTTCACAACTCAGAATATTTGGCGCATTGGCGCAAGCTGTAATGCCAAATATTAAAAAAAAAAAAAAAATAAGCTGCCTTGGGTTTTCCTGTACACTTTCACACACAGCAGCAATGTTTTCACCAGATATTGTTTTTTGATGACGTACAGGTAGGTGTTGGCCGATTATTTACCAAACTGGTTGACTCAAATTTGGCCACTAAGCAATGAATAATCTACTCAGCAGGACAAAGTAACATATTTTGAGCGTCCCTATTGAAATACCCTATATATTCGTTTTTTACACACATTTACTTTTTAAATTTAATTAATACAATAAATTTTAATATTCAATTTAAATGTGATTTCATTTAACGTTTTTTTACAAGTATATTTATCATTTTTACAATACAATATGTATTAATTCATGACACACAATAAATTCAAAACGGTCTGAAAAATAAATTCAAGGTGATAATCAGGAAATATGAGTATAAAAAAAACCATTTTTATTATTATTTAATCACAAAGGAAATATTATTCGCAAATATAATTTACCTTCAAAATATACCAAATTAATTAAATGTCTGTTACAAATAGTTTGTTCGTATTAATCTTTGATTATGGTATGTTATAAATTTTTCCACTAAACAATTTTTTAAGTGGTAGCAAAATTGATTTCTCGGTTAATTAATAAATGAACGTATTTAGGAATAAAAGCACCTAAAGGTTAATTATGTATCAAACGATTTTCATAATCTATTGTGATTAATAATTAAATTAATTATAATTATTGTAAAAATTTATTCATTTGCTTATTGAAACAGTTAAGTCTGAATTTTGTTCCAATTAAATATCGATAATAGGCAGTATATTTAATGGAAATTTCATTACAAGGCTTTATTTACACACATGAGTAGTTGGCAATTAAGGTAATAAAACTTAATACAAATATAGTTATTTAAAATAATGGTAAGAATTCGAAAAATAAATTTATTTGATTGGATAAGTTATGAGTGTTTTTCAACAATTATAACTAATTATTCTACAGATAATCGGATTGAAGGATTATATTATAGTTATCAACAAATAGTATTTGTATTTTAATCATTATTACAGCCGTTTATTTAATAATGTGTTTATACCTAATAATACAAAACACAGTTTCATAAACCTTTTAAATTCAAAAAAAAAAATTTTAAGCCCAACAGACAGCAACACTCTCTACCACCGAAATGAATATTCATTTTTCAAAAATGGAATAATAAATTGCGACATGAAGTCGAAAAGGTAAACACACACATCTCTTCCCTCGCCACCAACTAAAAACAGTAAGTAATGTTTTTTTAACACAGCGAACTAATGTAAAATTTTATAAGTTTATTTTTTTCGCACAAAACATGGCGTCGAGTCTCCGACAACCCTCTGCCAGGGGCGGTACAAAAGGACTCGAGTCTTCGTGTACACCAAATCAGGGGTAAGTAAACAATGGTGACGTATTTGCAACAGGAATGAGATTTTTATCGCAAAATCGAAAATAAGTGGTGATTGCTTTGGCTGTCATGTTGTTTTGCACCCATTGAATAAAAATATTTTTGGTAAATAATTGCATTTAAACTTTTTGTATTTTAATGGCCGCTAACCAAGCTGATACCAATTTAATAGAACCAATAAATACCTACACCGATATTAGTGATAAATAATTTTAATAAAGAATAATATTTACAAATTATAATTTCAAATTTCGACTGAAAGTGCCTGATGAAATGACCTAGGTTTCGCCTTTAAGCATCTTCAGGGATTTCAAGTGCAAAAATTAACCTGAAATGACGCGTAGTCAACATTAAACAACAACAACAAAACGCGACCCCCGAGACTTCAGCGAGAAAACTCATGGAAAATTACACAATTCAAACGATTCAAATTTGGTATTACAAATATGTTTAAGATATTCATCATTAATTTTAAATCTCCACCTGTAGTTGGAATGCTCTGTGGCATTAATGTTATCTAATGATCTTCATTATTGTATTTTTTGGATGCGATGCAGCTGTTAAATAGCTGTCAGTTGGAATCAACCCATGTACATTAATAAACATTAAGATTCCTAATAACATGACCCGTGCCGTTAATGGTATAATATGCTCAAGAGAACATAATTACCGATTCAAATGAGAAGGAATTCAATTAATGTATTACATTATAAACATATTTTTGTGGGCATATTATGAATCGACTTACGCATACATACTTACTTTCTGATGTCGTTGGAAATACTTTTCGTGAATTTTGGAAGTGTATGCTTACCTGGAAAAAAAGAAAAAAAAATGTTAGTTATATTGTATTTTTTGACACTACAATCAATTTATATTTCATAGGTAACTGTTATTAAATTGATATCGATTTGGTTTAGTATGAATATAATAAATATATAATAAAAGGTTAGTTCACTTACAACGGTTAACACTATCAACAATATTAAAATTCTATCAACCATTTAATGAAAACAAAATGCGTTCCGACTATGAAATATCGACGATTTACCAAGCCTTTTTTCCTGACATGCAGTGGTGTCATACAAGTAAATAATTAATTAAAAATTCACGAATCGTTTTAGTTTTTTGGTGCTTCAATTAGCAGATTTTTCATGTTTCAAACGAGACCAGAAAAATAATATTATTGAAGTCATTGAGGAATCCGACTGAAAGATCCGAGATCGGTCAGCTAACCTTTCGTCTTGTTCTACATCTAATTGTCGAATAGAAGAAGTTCAGCAACTGAGTTACAAGCATTTCTAGTAAATAAACCTATATGTATTACAATAAGCCACATGATGTTTCCAGATACAGTCAAACCTCCGAAAACACTACTCTGTAAAACACGCTGGCCGAAAATATTCGGCGTAAATCCCCCGATGGCACGGTCGCATTCCATTGTCGTTGCTATGTAACGTTGCCGGCTGTTAATACGGGGCGGATGCCGATGCACACACACAGCCAAACGGCTGACCGTCTCTACGGTGCATACTCTCGCATACACACAAACAACACGTGCCAGACAATACACGACGGCGTGCTAACTTCCTGTTTGCTACATTTTGCGAGCGCTATGCATTGTATCACCTAGCAACCAAATATTTACGTAAATATTTCGATCAAATATTTTTTTTTGCAAAACTCATATATTTATAATCTTAGTTTGCATTTTTCGCGGAAAAAGACGAAGTCTCTAATTTTGTATGTGATTCACGCCCCCTTTTACACTACTTCTTATACCATGGTCCCGACTATAGTGTTAGCGGGGGTTTAACTGTACTTCACAATGGAAGCACACATCGTTTAAAAAATCTTATCAAAATTCTAAAGAAATAATAATATTTTTGTATTAAAAGTAATATTATATCTTGGCATATATAGTTTGCAACCATAAATAATTTTATACGAACAGAGGATTTCCTAAATAATATTCAACGAAAATATTAATTACCGACTCCGAACCAAAGCAAACTTCGGGCAGTTATGTATGTGCATGCATGTAAATTACAATTAGATATGGGTTTTGTCAATTGAAAAACAAAGTTTCCTCCCCTAGCCATGAAAGCGTTCGCTCATGAAAATATCTAGATCCTTCCTAGATCCCCCTGAAGCCTTCTGAAATATAAGGGATGAGAGAAGGGCAGTTCTTTCAAGGGTGCAACGCAGCCTCAACATACCTATTTCTCTGATGTTAAGCTGATATATAAATTTACGTATATGAACGTGGATGTAGGTGAGCCAGTGATTCTCATAATTTTCTAATAACACTTAATATTTTGAAAGCAGTTCCACTGAATACAGAAAGTTCGGAGAAGATAAATTTTAATTTTTATCATTGAAAAGATTTTTTTATCCGCAGTTACTAATAAAACAAACTTTTCACCATTTTCAAAAGTTTTTGACACACGACAGAACACACGTAATCATTGAAATTAATTTCATCTTAATCCATCTATTCCAAGAATTCGGAAATGCAAAAATATTAAGTTGAATAAATATTTTTTCAAATTTGAATTGAAAGGGAGCAACAAATATTTTTTGATGATATTGACATTTACTTTTTACTCTTCCATTTTTATATATCATATAAGGTAATCAAGAAGATTAAGCAGAATTATTAGACATGATTGAAGCCGAAACAGCAATGAACTTAATCATTATAATTGCAATTCTAATAAATATATATATATATAGAAAACAACATCTTTTAAACGTTTTTCTTACAGCAAATATACAATTATGTTTGAATCGTTTAAATTTTTCAGTTATTATGAGTGTTTCGTCTTTCGTTGTCGTTACTTACAAAACTCACGTAAAAGTAACAAATTATAATTTTTCTAATTTGATATTGTTATTCCATTAAGCACCTTCAGTCTAATCTCTAATAACACATACTACTCCGGCATCGATTTCGTCAAAAAAGTATTTCCGACATGACGACGAAACACAACGATTTATCCTTCAAGAGAGTCACAAAGGCGACACTAAATATTACCTGATTAACATCTCAAAATGAAAGATTTTCCTGATAACAATAAGTCAATTTACATATTTTAATAAATGAAAAATATAAAGGTCATTTTTGGAACCTGTGGCTTTTCCGCAGAGGTGGTTAGGTATAATATGCAAACTAACACTTACGAGCGCTTGAGAACACGAGAAAAAACAGGGATATGCTATTCCACGGTACAGACGATGTATGAATACACGATAAAGGAGGGATAGGTACGACAAGTATCGTCTGAGTTTTTTAAGATTAGACGATAAAAGTATGCGAGTAAAATGTACGAAGCATATACGGGGAGTCATAATAGGCATATATTCCGCATTCGTTAATATTTCTTCTTCATTATGAAGCCAGTCTAATTTATTCGTATAGAAAATTGATTTGGAATATTTAACTATAGCTATACGATGACGCCAATTTTTTTATTTATTTTAGAAAATTCTCGTTTGAAAATCATACGATATAAATTCGTTGAGAAATTGGAAGAGTTAGTCGAGAACAAGTCGACGCAAAATGCCTCAATTGAAAACATCTGACCTTGCTGGGATTCGATCCCAAACCCACATGGTCGTCAGGACAATGCTCTTGCCACCAGACTACAGACACCGACAGTTAATTATGTTCAGTTAAAGATATCAACTGAGGTTCGTGGTGGTACTGTAATATCAATCTTGAATCCTTTAAAATGTGTACACTTCTATAAGTTTTGGCACCTAAAACATTCAAGTGTGTTGATAAGACTGTTATTACAATAATTTTTACAAACATTTTCCAAATTAGTATGAGCCGACATTTACAAAGCCATTATTATCAAATGACTTACAAACTGCGCTATAGGAAACTTCTCTTTGACGCACGGGTACGTTTTACGGGGGAGTTACAATAAATAAAATGATCATATCAAGGAATTTATTGTTTGCTCTGTAATTAATTTAACGAATACAGTCATTTTTTTAACTGGCATCTTTAAATGACATAAAATATACTACCGGCCATACGTTGCTGGTGTATACCATTTATTATACTTAGTGACCAGTTTAATATTGTTTTCACAAATATACTTGATTAGATAAATACATGTTATTTTATTATAAATATGAAATAATATCAAGCAGAAGAAAATACTCTCGGTGATTATAAGTATGCAAAAGAAAACAAGCAATAATGCTGTGTATAAATTATAATACTGAAGTGACAAAGATGGCGTACTACAACGCCATGATAATGGACCCTCTAATCCAAAAATGGCGTCAACTTAGATATGCACGCGTGGTGTACTCAGGACAAAAAGCATCATTCAAACACCATCATCCCTTATGTTCCAGCAGCCCTCGTTTCCACCGGAAGACGCATATTAGAAACTACATTTAGTTCATTTAAAAGGGGGGTGTGAACATGATCATCCCTCCCCTTCGAGAGGCGGATCTGCCGTAATGGTACTCTTGAGCCTGAAACAGCTAAGACAGGCCTACATCAGGCTTTCGCGTGGTGACTAACTTTTAAGCCAGTGGTAGTGAATGAGTCGGTGACTGCCAATAGAGAATTTAAAAAAGTACGATGGAAAATAATTTCTATTTCTGGTGAAAATGTTACTTACATAATTGTGAAGTACTCTTCACATACTCTTGCCATATTGCAAAAAAACGTCAACAGTATATTTTAAGCATAAAACATCTTTTATAATTTAAAAGTTATAAGCAGGGCTGTGGAGTCGGTAAAAAAATTCCGACTCCGACTAAAAAAGGTTAATATCGTCACTTTTTTTCCCTAAATTTCCTATTTATTTGTATTCAATTAAATATCAACCCTAACAATGCGGCCAAAAGTCAAATTTGACATATTAAATGCAAAAAATAAAAAGTTCAAACTTTTCAAAATTTCCGACTCCGGATACGACTCCGGCCAAAACGCCGCGACGACTCCGACTCCACAGCCCTGGTTATAAGATTTTTCTTACCCCAAAATAAACTTATATGGATCAGTACTGGTTTCGCTCATCATAATGTTGAATAAGTACAAAAGAGTTCTAATATTTTTATCAAGTCAAATATAATATTTATTGACAGTGAACACTTAAAAGTGATATCTTTATCATTAATTGGTAGAAATGCTTATTATTTCAAAAAAAAACACAATAATCAGTTGACAATGCTCGCGATGAGCGAAACCGGATCTGATCATAAACAGAAAATTTGTAGAAATCCTACTACATATACAATGTATAATGTGTTTTATATATTTACATAAGAAATGTTTATATTTATTTATAAATCACACAGTTTTGCTACTACAAACATCAGGACCAGTTTTACTCATCGCCAGCATTATAAATTCTTTCATGTGACGTAGGTATGGTTTCAACAGAAAGAGATTATGTAGGAGGCACCCTGTCTAGCAAAGGGTATATAAGCTATCTCTAATACACGTTTTAAACATAGTTCTGACGAAGGCGTAAGCCGAAATAGCTATCAACAAATATATAAAATAATGTATGTAGAATTAAAATACATTGCTATTTTTCTTTCCGTATTATAATGGAGTTCTACCAAGTAAATGCCTACTCAATCAATAAATTATGAACTGATTTTTAAAATTTGCAACTGATATCAGAATTATCCAACCATAATATATTGCCGAATCCATTTGTCTGTATTCATAACTCATAACTGATGATTATCGATCAATTGATTGAGAAACATCTTCACTAATTATGTATATGTATCTATATGTAGTGTAAAACATTTTTTTTTGTTTTTACTTTACAAAACGTAGCCGCAGTCAGTAAAATATGCATTGTTTTAATATCAAAATTTTCATTTACAAACATAATACTAATATGGTTTAATACCCCACCGCGGGCCCTAGATTTGCATTTGCTTAATAAAACAGTACATGGTACATGTACTTTTCCGTTGTCTGCATTTACCTATCTTTTACAATGTCGTATAAACGAGTAGACTGTGAACTGGGCAAACACAATAGATTGCATGTTTGAATTTTTATACGGAGTATATGACAGGCGAATGAAAACTCTCGGCGTGAAATCAACGAAGGTATATCAGTTTTTATCGATGTTATTAATTGTAAGTAGTTTTTTTTATCTATAATGGAATAATTTAGCAGAGTAACAATAAAGCATTTTTTGAGGTTATTTGTGTCGAGGCTCATTTATTTTTTCGGTCATGTTATAAGGCAAGTTGTCAGCAAGTATTCGTCAATAATAACAGAAAATGCTGAAAACTACGCTAACGATTTATTTATATAAGTATCAACAATCTGTTAAAAAACAAAGGCAACCAAAACTTACGTAAACTTAAATGAACTTCTTGATCCTAGATACTGACCAACATTATCAATTTTACAATAATTTATTAAATTATAAGGTAACTGCAAAGAAAAGCTAGCAGAATCATCTATTTACTTGTGGAAATCTGCTATTGTATTGCTTATGGAAAGAAAGATTTTGCGACATTTACATTCTAACTTATTTTAATTTAAACCATATATTTAGTTTATTATTTTTACTGAATGAGTCAAAAAAATTGATCTCAAATTTATGACGGTTTATGCATTAATTAAGTTATAATTATACGTAATTTTTTTAACCTTTTAAGTTATTATCGGTAAATACTATAACAGAAACATAAGGAATGGAATATATTCTGTATCAAAATTTATTTGGAATGTGTAAAAGGATTTTTTAGCTCTTTTCGCAATTTTATTTACTATTGATATTATCACATCAAATTTTTTCAACACTATCATAAAACTTGAGGTATTCACTTTAGATTTATTTAAATTCAATATTATATAACTATTATATATTAATAATCAAGAGTTGATCCGCTGTGTGTGTTGGGTGTTGGGTGTATGGTAATTTACTAAAAATCTTTTACCAGAGCACTATCAGATGCTTGAGTGTGGACAGTTCATAAAAATGATAACTTTCATTTTTCCACAATGTGCTTTTTTAACTTCTCTTTTTGTATATGAGAATAATAAAACTGTGAAAAACTACATTACTGTAGTCACAAATCAAGCTGAGAGTAAACTATGTTTAATATGAGACATAGCACGGTAAAGTAAGTGTGTGAAGAAAAAAAAAGAAATATGGGAGAGTGAACGAAAAATAATATAAAAAAACGTATTTTTTCCACGATGAGGTAAAAGCTCCGTGATATGTTGGTCTGGGGACCTTTGGGATTTTTTCAGTTTCCAGACAACGCATCGTTACTCACATAGTTTTTGTAGCCCCTGTAGAAGCCTTCATGAAATATTCACTATCGGATCATCGTCGACTAAGAAGTGCTTTAGGTATACAAACATCATGACTTGAAATAACCATTTAAAAAAAATCTCCACAATTTCATTTTTTAAGTTATAGGGAGACCGGTCTGGCGTGTTTAGATAAAGTAAAACTATCGGCACACTTACTATTGTCTTGTCATTTGTGTGTATCTTCCACCAAGTATTGACTGTGAACTCATATTTAGAGTGATTGATCGTTTTTGATTATAATTATTTTAGACAAATTTAATAAAAAAAACTTGTCCTGTGAAAAAGATATCTTATTACTATTATACTTAATTAAAATTTCTCATTTAATTGACAGCATATAATTCCAAAGCAAAACCATGTACATGAGAATGGGTCGGAAATAAAGGTATGTAAGGGATAATATTGCAATCCTTTTATTTTACTCCGCGCCAGTTTTAAATTGAATGTGATCGACCAACCAAGAGATTCAACTTCAAAAAAAAGTGCATTGTTATTGAAATTTCATTATATTGAAAAAGACAGCAATATAACAAACGAACAATATATTCTTCAATGCATAAATATAAGATATAATGCAGCTAGGCAAAACAATCATAATAAGGTTGATATACAACAAAAAAATGTTCAGTAAGAATGGTAAAATATATTTACTAAATATTGAAAAGTTTATTTTTCAAATACTTAACAAGATGTTTGATTGTATTCAAAGAAATGATTATCATTTTATAATTTATGTATCAATAGTTATTAAGTATGTATCAATCAAGTCAATTTAAGTGAGTATGTTGGTTTAGGTTAGATTTTTTATACTTAGATGACGATCTTACCAGCCTATAAATTTTTCTTCAAAGAAACAAGTGTTCAAAATATTTATTAATCTTCTCCTTTTTACTACTTCATCAGTGAGTAGGTACTTTGTTTTACTCATTTGAATGGTTTTTAAAAATTATTCTATGGCCCTAGTCATAAATATCATTGTTTTAATTTGGATTTACTTGGTAGCACTCCATTATCAATCGGTGAAAAAATAGCAGCGCGTTTTACTTATACAAGAAATATACATTATATAGTTGATAGCTATTTCGGCTTACGCCCTCGCCTGAACTAAATACGATGCTATTTTTTCACCGTGAGTAAAAATCAGGGTGGTGGAGTCGGAGTCGTGGAGTCGAGGCTTTTTGGCCGGAGTCGGAGTCGTAGCGGCGTTTTGGCCGGAGTCGTACTCGGAGTCAGAAATTTTGAAAAGTTTGAACTTTTTATTTTTGCATATTATATGTCAAATTTGGCTATTAGCCGGATTGATAGGGTTGATATTAAATTGAATACACATAAAAGGGAAAATTAGAAAAAAAAGTCGGAGTCAGAGTCGTATTTTTGGTCAATGTTGGAGTCGGAGTAGAACTTTTTTTTACAGACTCCACGCCCTGATAAATATCAATCACTTGTCATCTTCTTTTACAAATATTAATAATTTATTTCGTGTTAAACTTGGATTAAAACATGGATTCTTTTAAGTATAATATATACACTAAGCCGAATTTATTTTGTTGTATTTTGGATACGGAAACGTCAGAAATCTATTAATCTTCGTTATGTTTAGTGGTGAAACACGCCATTTCCTGTGGACTAATAAGCCCTTACTCTAGATAAGATCAGATCTTTAGATAATGAGGACCTAAATATACCAGGCACTGCTGTGGAACAACAAACATTATAGAATGAAATAATATAAACACGTTCTTGTCATAATTAGGTGCAATTCAATAAATGAACGTCAAATATATTTTTCAATAATAAAAATAAGGTTAGTCTGCAGCCATCAAATATCGATCAATTATATAAAATCAATGACTTATCTTTTCAACTTTTCTATGGTTGTCGGGCTAGAGACTATATTCCTTTAATCTCTGTGGTGTTCAAGTTGTTTTTAAATAAAACATATATAGAACTATATATAGTTCTGACGAAGGCGTCAGCCGAAATAGCTATCAACAAATATATAAAATAATGTATGTAGAACTAAAATACATTGTTATTTTTCTTACATGTAAAGTTCTTCTATTTATAGATAAAAGCGTTTAATGATCAAATTTTACTGATGTTAATGACGTCAAGTATATGACCGTCATTTCTTACACAGTGCGCATGAAAGAGATGGGGATCATGACCTGACCTGCTGAGAAGTCTTGTCAGTTTAACGACAGTTGCCAAGATTAACAAAACTGTTAGCTGCATTATACTGTTAATAAATCTGATAAAAACAGCATGGAAATGAAATGTATACAGAAATACTCACCTAAGTATTTCGCTTAAATTTCCGTATTGAGAATTAGATCAAGCGTGCAAATATCAGAATATATCAACTTAAGAAAAAGCGATGATATTTTAGTGTTCAACAAATAAATTAAAGTGTAAAAAGAGAAAATGGAGACATTGTTTTAATAATTCAAGAGTCATCTGATAAATCTACAGTTTCAATTAATGTGCGTCATTGAGTTTATATTCTTTGGTTTTACCTATCAAACAACATGGCGAAACCAATCAAGTGAAGTGAATGTGAAACACCATGCAGAAAAATTAGTAAATACCTATTCGCATATACCAACAAGAAACATTTATGATTTCATCAGAGGCGTGCACAAAATGACTGTTTCGAATACTTATTTATATCGGTTGTTTATTTTTAAATCAATTCCAACACATTTAACTATCGGAACCGAGCAATGTATGTTTTCTTAAATTATACCAATATTGTATTCATAATGATAATGTATCAAGGCATTTATATTCCGATTTGCACTTGCACATTACTTGCCCATCTTAAGTTGTGTCAATATTTTACGATCCTATATCAAATGTAAACTGCAATCCAAATCCCAATTACACTTATAAAGGAGTATGGACGCACTTTTGGTTCAAGCAAGAGAATTAATTAAATTTAAAATAACTACGATTATTCCACGTATTGTGTGAACTAATTGTGACGTGTATTTTGTCTCTTTTAGAGACATTTTCGGACTGTCACAAAGTGTAATAAGTAATAAAGCAAGAATGGTTTATCAATTTCAATATAGATTTACCCATTCCAGTGAATGCATTGAGATCAGCACCGGTTTCACTCATCGCGTGCATTTTCAACTGATCTTAGTAAATTCATGTAAATTTGAAGTAAATTCGTTGTGGAATAAGAACAAAGAATTTTCGTTTTTTTTTTATTTTCAACACCTATATTTAATCAGTAATATTTATAAAATTAGATCATTAAAAGAAATAAAATTAAAATTAAAGCATGACTAAACAAAAGTTTTGATTTTAAGGTTTTAAGAAAAAGAACAATAATTTATTTTTTACTATACAAATATTTGCATTGCAAAAAAGTTCACAAATTTAATGGAATCATTTAAGATTTCTAAAAAAAAAACACAACATCATCCGCCACTGCGTGAGTTTGGCGTTTGAGTCCTGGACACGCCTTTGAGGCTCAAAATACAGTTAGGGTTGCGCCAGCCCATCATCACATCATCCAAATCAAAATTAAGGCGTGTACCTTGTGCATCGCAGCTGCATTAATCGCGGGACGGCAAAATTAAAACAATAGCCCTGATGCATACATAGCACGCGAGGGAACAGGCTAAAACAATAAGACAGGGTACGTCTCGATGGCACTCCGCGACAAGGACTCGGCGGCCATCTTTTCAAACTTCAAACAAACTAATAACAGTGAGATGCAAGATGGCATATTATGCAGGGTTGCTAATTTTTAAAAGAGTAGAAACATGAATTGAAATTAAAAACAGCAGGACTTTGCAATATTATTTTTAAATGACAATATTTTAAGTTGATGATTTTGTATTACTTTTCAAAGTACGAATATAAGTTCGAGAAAATAAAAGCCTACAAATTTGATATTGGTCAGTAAATTTGACATAATTCAATATTATAATTTTTTTATTATACAGATACATTTACTGTTTATTAAAGATACATTTATTCAAGAAAAATAGTTATATTCTATGACTTTCCTTTCATTTCATGACATTTTCTCATGACGCATTTAGGTATAAAATTAGAAAAGGGTAATTTTTTATTTAAAGAATTTTTAAGGTGTTCACTGCCATTACTAGGTAGAATGGCATTATTATAAAAATAATAAAAAAAATTTACTTATTCCACATAAAATTTATTAGACCAGGACCGGTTTCGCTCATGGCGAGCATTATCATCTGAGAAAATGAAACATGATTTGTATTTATTCTAAGAGACATATTCGAAGATCCATTCGCTTACATACGTATGTATAATAAATATATATAATTTCACCATAAAACAAAAGTGATAACAATGTTTTTTTTAACGCCTATAATGTTAATTGATTTGAATTTGACAACCCTGGTAACGTTTTACTGTATGATGGCGTGCTATCGGTACAATCAAGAGGCGGATTACAAGATGGCGGACACCGGCACGAAAATAAAATGGTGGCACGACGCGCAAGGCGGGAAATCGAAAAAACGCTACATAACTAATTTTGTAGGTGACAAGATGACTCGTGCACATTTTTTCTTGGAATATGTTAGTTGAACGCTTGGATATACATAAACTTAAAACATCATTAGTACCAAAATTCAGGTACTAAAATAGCCTACGGTATGTAGTTTTCGTACCGGCATTATTAATATTTATTTGTAATCTTGACCTATTTTAGTACCTATTCAGTATATTAAAATCATAATAATATCGTAGAGTATATGTTTATAAATATAATATGCGACGTAACGCATGTTTTCGAGGTTTTAAAATCATAGATGAATAAATTTAAAATCTTTTTTTTACTACATCAATATATATTCAATTGTGGCCATGCAAATGTTTGCTATGAGCGACAACGGTCTTAACTTTTGGGTATAATACAGCGTCTTTTCATCTAGAAGTGACAATAACATCTGACAAGTGAAAAATAATAAGACATTTTTTGTACTTATTCCAAATTAAATTTATTTTGATCAGGACCGGTATCGCGTATCAGTTGAAATTCTCGCAGTGTGAAAAACCAGTACGGAAAATGTCTTATTATTTTTGTAATATAATTCTATTCTTCACCAAGTATTTACAGTAAACACCTTAAAAGTGATACTAAATTAACAGTTTCTTTTCGAAAGAAAGTTTGCCTCTAAATAATAATACTATTATAAAAATAATAACACATTTTTAGTACTTTTTCCACGTGAGATTTATTTCATAATACCAATTTAATTTATTTGCTTAGTTGTTTTACCAATTGTTTGTCATACCTTGTTTTCATATTTAACTTTTGCATAAATACCACTGTTTTAATGTATTCCTTATCAGTTGATAATGCTCGCCATGAGCGAAACCGGTCCTGATGAAATAAATCTCATGTGGAAAAAGTACTAAAAATGTGTTATTATTTTTATTATAATGCCTTTCCACGAAGTATTGACAGTGAACACCTTAAAGGTGAATAATACCATTACCAGATCAACAAAAAAATACAAAAAAGAAATGAGAGAAGTTTCTGAGGAATCAAAATTGAAATTTATTTCGATTCCCAGATATTTATATCTCATAAAATCAACAGTATTATCTCAAAAAAATTTATGAAAAGTGTTTCTAAAACTAGTCAAATAAAGCATTGATAATAAGAGAGCATACTTTATACTTAAAAGCATTTAAAAATTGACTCAAGTAAGAATTTATTCCACGTACGTACAAAAATAGTGTCAAAAGATGTCAGTGAGGTATTTCAAATTTATGTCAATGGCATGTAATGCGACAAGGAATAAAAAAAAACTTTCCCACTGCGAAACAAAAACACTTCAAACAAAAAAAAAACAAAACAAGTCACACAAAACAAAATTCCGCAATTCTTCGCGTGAAAATTCGACGGAAGGAAATGACATGTGTAGAACAAGGAAAAGTTTTTTTCATTGTGGACAGCGAGAATGATGTAAATATAACGACAAATAACGCGGCGACGGAGCAACAGGGGGGGCCGGGGCGGAAGTGTTCACAGGGCGGGACCCAGTTGATGGAAACTTCTCAAAAGCTTTGGTCTGCGGCAGGACATTCGTGTCCGTTTTTGTCTGACTTTGTTTTCTGGATGGATACTGAATTTTGTCTTCTAACTTTGGGACAAAGACATTCCAACTGCATCAGAAAGGAAAATGTATGTATATTTGGTTTCTATATTTTTTACCAAGAATTATTGTCACTTAATTGTAACATATATGACATGTAATGTTTCTATTTAATCTGTAAAAAGATGGTATGAAGCAATATATTCGAATGTTATAAAGATAAAATTCTATTTTTCTGACGGATTAGCGGTTACTTTCACGATATTCATTTTCAATGTAAAACACTAACACTAGGCATTGAAATCGGAAAGAAAAAAGTTTTAAAAGTAATATAAATTCCTTCTTGAATGTATATGTCAATCCTTACTCTTTCCTCTATTTTAATCCATATCCACTTCCAATGTGGAGTATTTGGCATCCTAATGAAGTAATGGCAAAATATGTTTCGTCTATAAGAATTGTTTGTAACTGAGTCGCTTTATCTCTCCAGTTGGACGAGAGCAGGGATAGAAAGAATAATGCTAGTACAGGGTTAGTGGTTGGCTAGTGGTTGGCTAGTGGTTGGCTAGTCGCTCTTTTAACGCCTTATTTATAAGATCGAGTGGGTGAAAAAAGAATTTTTAGATAGTACAAACAACTATACCTTCATAATACTTTCGATGGTTTCAGCGGTAACTTTGTGGAAGTTCATTTTAATATAAAATTTAAAATAACTTTGATTAGATAATATTAAGCAAACTTTGCGATAGTAAGTCCGAAGATGCCTCTGAAAGAGGCGAAACACGTGTCACTGTTAGTAGCACAATACTTGGAATAATCAAAGTTGTATTAAACAAATTTTATTGCATAGTTTCGCTCAGTTAGTGAGCATTTTTGTAGGTTCCGTGGGGGTTAAGATTTTATATTAACTATACCTCCCAACAAAATCGATAAATCGCCTGTAAAAATATTCGATCCCGTAGTCTGGCACGGAAGCCAACGGCGTTGCTCACGGCAACACAGGCCTGAAAGTCTTCACTCCTCTTTACTTAAATAAAAAGTCCTTCAACACGTTTAACGTAAGGACTTTTAAGAGCTTTGTATAATGAATATAATTATAATATCAATATTGTAAGATTGTATTACAAAGTTGTTATATAAACTATATCATTTGAATTGATTAAAATGTATACTGCAAATACCCTTCATATATCCCTAATACAGTTGTGGGCGGGCTTAAACAATTTGATAAGATAATTTGAATATGAATTTAATCATAAGTATTTTGCATGCATTCGTATATGCACAGACGACATCAAAGCCTCGCGAAGTTATGAAGTCTCTTTATAAATACGTATATCAAATTTGAACTGTCACTACAAACTCAAAACACTGTCAAAACCAACTGCTATACGACATTATGTCAACTGGGATCGGTTGACTTTACCAAGAGAGTAATGCCGCAATTTATATATTTTGATAACGGATTTCGTAAATAATTCAGCACACATTGTTTTGTCTGATATTTTAACTATAATTTCAACGTTTCTAGTTGTCGATACTACTAGTTCCAGTCAACGTAAAATAACTTATAGAGATAGCAGCTGGAAAAAAACTGATAAAGTTTACCAACACATCATAATCAGCTGTTTTGACAGCCGGCTTCGGGTAAATCAGGGTTCACCTGACTTTTTGAAAAACCAACAGGATTGATTTTTTTTAAACTTGGCGGGCCGGATCACAAATGAATTCGTATTGGAATCCAATTAGGATATTTATTTATATGTTCCAATATAATAATAGAATGTAATTTATTATGGGACGTATTTATTATATTTTATGGGTTCATATGTTGCCGTATCTTATAGCTAACTATTGATGAATTGAAATAAATAGTTCACAACCAAATCATAAAATTTAAAAAATATTTTTTCTTGTTTGAACAATTTATTAACAAAAATCGAGGAGGGCCGCATGAAATTCTTCGGCGGGCCGTTGTTTGGTGACCATTGGGTTAAACCATAGCCAAAAAATATTCTATCATACTATTTCCACAATGGTACATGTTATATATAAATATAACGGAAATAATAGTTAATAACAGTTTATGCGTTTAGTTACTTCTAAAAAATCAATATTTTTCGTCATAATATCTTGAGAGGTCAGAGTTGGAGGAATTTTGATGTACTTGACAAAACTGAGACCAAGGTGGTGGAACCCAGATTATGAATGCATTTGTTTGCACATTTGTGGAAAGTACTAGTTTTATTCTGCCACTATCCTTACATTATACATACATTATTTTTTTATTTTCAGCAATAAAATATAATCTGAGATCTATGTTGTGAGTATGTTTAGTGTTTATTGTTAAGAATTGATTTTATTATCAGAAATATTTATTTCACGATTGTCATTCTTCAGGAGCTACATTTATATCTTTTTTAATTCCTTATATTAATATGGTGGCAGTATTATTTGAGGAAAAATTTTCATATTCTCTTAAAAAAACATCACATTTTTATATAAGAAAATATGTCAGTTGCGATAGCTTTATTTCGGAAATAAGTATATTGCAAAATAACCAACGCTCCTTCCTACAGCTAAACCAAGACAATAATGGAAACAAAGAAACGTCTTCGATATTCGGATTTTGCTTCATACTATGCCAATTTTGACGCTTAAAAATATCGAGGGTCATGACAAGTATTTTAAATCATTAAAAAAATAGTAGGAATATGTATAGGGAGACGTGTGCGGAAAAATTCTTCATTATAAAGAAACAAATACATATGATAGATTTTATGCAACTGGTGTAAACTTTTACATTTAACTTACGTATAAAAGTAACACAATTGGAATAAAATTGGTGTAAATTCTAATTTTATTTATTTATTTAAATATATATTTATGTAATTAACAAAAATTTTAATGTATTTTTTCACATTGGAAATTGGCAAAGAATTCAACCGAGTGAGTTCTGTTTATCTTGTAAAAGACTTTCCACTGAGTAATCAACGAAATCCATATCCAAAAAAATCATTGTCTTTATTCCATCTTTAATATTGATACGCCCAAGGGATTTTTTGCTTTGAAAATGTACGTAAATTTTAATCTTATTGTTTTATATTTTATGGAAAAGTTTTACATTTTTTTTTATTAGTACTTACAATTGCTTTCGTTCATTCTTAGCCGTTGTATATTTTGTATTATAGTCTACATATGTATATGTATGCCCACTAAGAATTTTTAGTTAATCGTTGTATCATGAAAAAAATATATATGGAATTATCGCATGCTTGATTTATACTGAAACAAAATACTCTTTTAAATGTGACGTTATTGATTTGGCGGCAAGTAATATATAAGCAAGACAGAAACAGTATTTTTTCTTATTGTTAGAAATGGCTCAACTATTTATTGATTGAGTAGGCATTTACTTGGTAGAACTCCATTATAATACGGAAAGAAAAATAGCAATGTATTTTAATTCTACATAAATTATTTTATATATTTGTTGATAGCTATTTCGGCTTACGCCTTCGTCAGAACTATGTTTAAAACGTGTATTGGAGATAGCTTATATACCCTTTGCTAGACAGGGTGCCTCCTACATAATCTCTTTCTGTTGAAACCATACCTACGTCACATGAAAGAATTTAAATAAGTTTGATTTATTGGTCTAAATTAATGGTGGGAAACAATAATTTGGGTATTTTTGGGGTATTGATCGCGTGAAACCACTTAAAATCTGCAATTTCTAAGTGCATCTATTTTAAATTGTGTTAAGTTTATTGTTTGTTAATGGTTTTAACAGAGGTGAGCTATTAATTGTGATCTGATCGTTAAGAATTTCATTGGACTGATTATATCTATTAATTTCAAGCTGTTCCAATGCATTCAGTTTTAGGCCCTTATTGCAGGAATGTAAACGAATCGGGACCGAATTCGGATTATGTGCTAATTCAACTATTTATGTTGTAGTGTTTTAGTATCATTCCAAACATAAGCGAAAACGGAAATATTTACGAAATGAAATACTTGTTTGTTATTTAACATGTTAATAAAAGTTTCCGTATATTTGCAGCCCTGTCACGAATACGTTCGGCTGAGAAGTATGTATGCGTCGAGTCAACATCTGCTTCGGTGAAACAATCCAAGTTTCGCCACTAAACGTCAGACAAACTGTCAAAAACACGTGTTGGATCATGGCGGGAGTTTCCCATTTCCATCGCTTTTCCGAAAGCTCGAGCACACGCCCCACTTCCCCGAAAGCTACTGAGTGGATTTCCCGACTTATTCATAATATCATAATAACACACTCGATCCACAAGGTCTTCTTGAAATATTAATATAATTAATGAATGATATACGTATGTGTAATTGTCGTGTTTATAATGAGCGCTGTTATTAGACAAAGGCGTGAGAAATAGATGAGAAAGCTTTGATGAGGGATATTTAGAATTATCAATCTAAAATTTATAATATCATACAATATTGTAGTTTTCCTGAATTCTAAATACTTTACATAGCAAAGTTAAGTTTAAAAATTAAACATTTTGCAATTTAAAATGATTTATTATTTAACTTTTGGTGTTGCAACGAGTGGCATGTCTTTCCCTTTTATGAAAAGAATCTCTAAGCGAGATATGTCAGGTTTAAAATTTCAGACTTTCAGTTCTTTATCGAGTGTATTCATTTCAATCAATTGGTTTTTGTACTTCATAAATAGGACAAGGAAAATCTTTATTAAAATGGTGTAGAATGGAGATCGATACAAAATTAATATTTTCCGACTCAATATAACTCTAAATAACACGAAACACGTGTCACATGTCACATCTATTTACATGACATTTTGAATGGTAAATTATTGATTGCAAAGTGACTTTCAAATCCATCGATTTTTTTTTATTCTAATTAAAAACATAATTGAAATAATAAATACCACGGTTTATTTTCAAATTAAAACGTTTTTTATTGTTTTGTTGTGACATAGGGCACAATTTGTTTGCTACAAAGATGATGGATGTAAACTTGTCCCCTTCTGTATGGCCCCCCACTGAGACAATGTCGAATATATAAAACGTTTTGCCCTTTCCTTGAAATATTGTACGTACAATGTTTACTGACAAAAAAGGGGAGCCGAAGACAAATATACCTGAATGTATGTATTATTGCAATATCAAAGTAATTTCGTTTAGAAAAATATTTGAAAAAATAAATACACTTTCTGAAGTACAAGAACTTTTTAGTACATACTTAAATTCAGCGGCTTCTTTATCGTTATTTTAAATGTAATGTCATAAATGTTTTTTTACTGAACGACCTATCATTTCGGAAAAAATTAAAAATGTATACCTGTATAGGTATATAAATGTTTGCTTTAATAATAATTTGACGATTTCGTTATTTAACGGTCAAAACATTAGCATCATTTTAGTATTGTTATTGAAATCATTCCATTTTAACTTTTCAAATCAGTGTGCTTTACAAGCTCGTCATAACAGTAACACATACATACACAGGTCAGATCTCATTATTGCAATATTGAAACAATTTTCTCTCCTTCTTCGAAGCCAAGTTGATAACCTCGACGTCACTACACAAACAAACTTGCATGTTTCCGGTTTTTACTTATGTGGTCGTAGAAAGAACCAAGCATTTTTTTATCAGAACTTGTTAGTTGCATCGTTCATTTGAGTCACCAGTCACAAGGGCTAGTATTCGGATGATTAATGCACTGCCTATTGTGGTGGACATTTTCAACAGTAATCTTGGTGTTTTATTGTTAAATTTCTTTTTGCTTTTTATTTTTTGTTATATATAATGTTACATTTGTTAAATGCATAGCGCATTGGCGTCAGCTGTAATGCCATGTATGACATTTTTCTAATAAATAACCAACAAAAAAATTCGAGATTTACAATTTAACGCGATCTTTTACATAAACACATTTCACGATTTGCTGTTAATCACTGATTAAATGATATTAATTGAAAATTAGAACAAATATAACAAAAAAAACATTGGAAGAGTATAAATTTTACTTTTTTATTATTGTATAAAGAGCAAGATACAAAACTATGCTACTTTTGTGAGTTTGTAAAAGTTTGCTTTTAAATTAAAGGCGTAAAAAATTCTCAGCATGAAAATATACTACAGAAAATTGTCATCTTGCATTAGTTGATTAAAGAGTCAGTTTTTTAATAAAGTATTAGAAGCTTGGCGAGAAGATTTGTAAGATATCAAACAACATTTACGAAAGTTTTCTTTTGAACCAAAGGTATGGGTTGGAGGGCTCAAACTTTGAGATGTGTGTATATATTTTAGAGGCAGTCTGGTATCTTCTTCGAGAGGTTTCCATTAATATTTCTGCGAAGTTTGACGAAAACTTACGACTGCATACGTCAAGCGTCTAACTATTTTCGCCAGAAGAATTCCATCATTTTTATTCGCAATTTAACATGGTGAAAGTTTGCATAATATACTGAATATATTTATACTTTTTAATAATATCAATTCACTAAAAGATAAATATCATTCAAAGATTTTTATTTACGACACGTTTAAATACATCGATTGTAAATAAGAAATTTAATAACAATAAGCAAAATCCTTCATAGAAGGAAATAATATTCTCACTTTCTCTGACAGTAAAGATTTGCTATTAAATCACAGCCATTTCGACCAATCGATTATATATACAGATGGTATTTTGTATAGTATAATGTAAACGTTAACCTCATGATTATTGTCAAACCTCTATTATTTGAGCCATTGCAGCCTCCAATTAGGTGATGGAAAAGCAAAATACTTCGTATGTCTTCAGTTAATAAAAAATAGTTTAAGCTGGGAATGAAGCATCATAGTTTTCCGGTGCGATTTTTCATTTATTTCAGAGGTGACAGAACAGTGATTAAATACTAACATAAATAAATCATAATTATCAGGAGCGAATTGTAGATATTAAACGCACGAGCTGAACATCTATCAACAATTGTTTGAAAAATATCTGGATTACACGTTAAATATGATCATAATGTTAATGTTACTTTTTGAAAGTTATTTGATAATTAATTCTTGATGAGAACAAACGATAATATATTGCATTGTATATTAATTGAATGTAAAGAATTGTCATTTTTTTAGTTTGAATTAAAACGAATATCTTTTGATACCATAGTTGTTATTATCGATAAGATGTTTTATTTTTCTTAAAAGTTGAGCGAAATTGGCTAAAGCTGTATTGTAAAAGTATTATAACTACATCTTATGATATCATTAGTAACATAACGAAACAAGTAATCGACAATCTTCAAAGAAATCTAGTCTTTATCTTTAACGTTTGTGCGATTCAAATTTCCGTTGGGCGACTATAAGCTATGAGTAAGTTTTAACGATAGTTGTTTCGTAAATAGCCGCCCCTCCCCAACAGGCGCAAAAGTGAAGTAAAGACGCCTTTCAGACGCGGTCTAAAGTTTGGTTCGAGTTTAGAAGCAATAAGTTGTTTAGTGAGATACTAAGATCTAACGATTTCTTCTTGAAGTGAATTCTTTGTAAATAATATAAACTTGCGGCTAATCGATTTATAGCGGGACAGTGACACGGAACACGAAAACTTAAGTTTGGATAACAATTACTTGATATATATGAATAACTAAACACTTTTCCAATATAACTCAGCGTATAAGAACTTCATACGAATTCCTTCTATTTCATCGTCAGAGTTACCTTTAATAATTTGTCAACCGTTTTAATTTTCCCAGAACGAATAATGAATAATCAAGAGGAGATTTGTTTCACGCGACTGTATATGAATGTTATATGTATTAGATCACTTTTAAAGTGTTTACTCACAATGTTTGTTGGAAAGGCAGTTGAAGTTTTTGGAAGAATTTTCAAGCTGAGTTTAAAATGCTCGCGAAGAGCGAAACCGGTCTCGATCTAGATAAATTTACCGTGAAATTTACAAAGGATTTATTCGTCTTAAAAATAGTTTTAATATCCATTGTGGATGTAAAATTTTCAGTTAGAAAAATAATAGTAACAAGTGGTTCAACTCGGCTTCGCTCGGTATTTGTAATGTGTATTAATGTAATCACAGGTCTACGAAAACAAATTCAAAAGTATTCTGTCATGATGTACGTAAACTAAATGTGTTTGGTTTCTTAGTAAATTTATTTGATCGTATGAAAAAGAAAAATTTTACCACATCGAGTCAGAGATAATTCCGACGACAGCCAATCAGAAACGAATAACCCACACGAATCGACCTTGGTTTTATAAATAAGAAAATTGAAAATTTTCTATTTTTGAAATAGTGATATATAACAAATAGTTAATTTCATACAAGGGTACGCCATTGGGAGGATAGAGTTACGAATGTTGGGCCCACAGAAGTTAAAGAAAAGAGTGATTTGGAAGAAATTGGAAACGCCAAATGAAAAGAGTAGGTGCGAAGAGAGAAACAGCGAGAACGGCGGTAGATAAAACTCATTGGCTCGGTTAAACTGTAGGGAAACCATCACGCCACCAGCGTTTCACAATGGGTCGTGGAAATTGGAGTAATTCTTGCATTTATCGAAGCTCTACAGTTTCCCCGAAGAGGCTTTTTCTTCGGAAAATTTTGTTCTAAAGAATCAATGAAAGCGTTTGCGTTAAATAACTGTTTTAGTCTACAAACGTAGCGCTGTTCCTATGTAACTGTGAAGTTCGATACATTTATTTCATGATAAGAATGGAAAAAAAAAGAAATGGTATGGTAGACGACAAAACAAAACGAATGAAAATTACGAATAATTGCATATACAGGTTATTTGTATTGATCGAGACTAATTATGTGACATTTTATATAGGTTTTGTGTTATTGATTCACTCTGCATCCACGATGAAAATTTGATTTTGTATTTTTGTTCCAGTTTATACAACATTTTATACGTGCTGAAATGGAATATAGCTCTATCATATGTATAGTAAATATATCGATAAGAAAAGGAATGGCATGGTTTGCATTTACATGTTATCCGAGCATGTTTGAGAATGCAGTAAATGATTTCATACGATCGTCCATATATGTATTCTTCTTCATGGAAACTTCATGGAAAATATAGACGAAATTGAGTAATATGTGGTGATTCACTATATTTACATATTATTAAAATTAATATTTATAATCGGAAACGAATGGTTTGAACACTTTTTAATATTCATTAGGGAGGTAAAAATACTGTTAAGGAATTAATTTACAACGTTGAGTTCCAGAGTACTTGGCAGAAATAAGCTCATGAATAATGTGAAACAAAATATCAGTTGAAGAATAATAGTTATAAGTGAAACCAAATCAACTATCATATAAATATCTATACTTTTTAAATATATAATTTAATATAAATAACGAACATTTTTAAAATTCACACATTTAAAGAAGTGGACACTGATGGCATCTCTTGAGAAACAGTGAATACAATTTATTTTATGTCTACGAAAATTATGTATTATCCTATATATTAACTGTATTACAATGGTGTTTTATCAAGTAAATGCCAATTCATTTGTTGGTCACAGATAGTTTCACTAAAATTATGTTGATGGATAATAAAGTCGATAGTTATCTCGGCTCCACGCCATCAACATTTTATTTAAAAGACGTGATGCCGAAACAGCTATCAACGATATGATACAACGATGATATAATTAAGTATTGACGAACAACATAATATACTTTAAGCTTGTAGCTCTACAAAGTAAATGATATTTCAATTAAACGATATTTTTGCTGTAAAACGAAGTTGATTTCATTTCAAACAAGTAAAAAAATGCATTTTTATTTCATATTAAATTTATATTTAAAAGTTATTACTACAAATTTTAATGTTTCATCAGAACACAGTAAATTTTCAAGGTGCTAATTATCACTTCTTGGCGGGAAGGCGTTATTTTAAATAATTAAAAAACATGGTGAAACCCAATGATTCATGTATTGAAAATGGTCGCAATGAGCGAAACTAGTCCTGATCGTTATAATATTACACATGGAATAAGTAAAAAGAAGAGTGTTTCACTTATTTGAAATATTTACAGTACAGTTCATATGTGGTGGGAAAAAAGTAAATTCAATCTGAAATTGTGTTTTCTTTAAAATTTTCCATACAATTGTATAAATATTTAACCTGATGTACAACTAACTGAGCGTGGAATATTATATGTCGTTATAAATTGGATAGAGTTTATTTTTATATGTTGCTTGCGTGACGTTTACATTTCAATTTAGATATGAATACGGATTCAGATATGAATTGAAGATTTTATACAACTGATTCCTTACATAAAAATAAACTGAACATAAATATTATCATTATAAATAATGTCGGGTCCGTGGCCGAGTGGACATCGTTCGCTTCTGTTGCGGAGCTCACGGGTTCCTATCACTCCTATCACGGGATTTAACAAATTCGAAGACACGGAAGTAGCAAGAGCGATTGGTAATTCCACTTGGCATGTTCTAGCCATATCGTTGTATACCTACTCACTTCGAAAAAGAGCGGTCAAGTAACTAATTAACTTCTGTTGAAAGAAACTACATTAGGAGTCCATATTCTTCGTGTTGAGAGATGAGTTTGACAAAATATACATATGTATTCATTTTTTTCATTTTACCATATCGCGGAGTTTATATAATTATTTATATAAAACAAACACCCATGCTTTCGAGTCGGATCGATCGATAAATTGACTGACTCGAGCCCGTGAGGTCCGTCACGGAAGCCAATGACGTTGGCCACTACACCACAGACCCGGCACATATTTTAAAATTAATTAAAAATTAAAATATCTAATTGATTTTTGGCTACATTTGAGTGTTATATTTTACATAGATTATTATACTAATAATTGATTATTTTAAGCAATTGAAAGTATGCAGTAAAAGTAATTCGTAGCACTCGCATACAATCAATCGTCCTACGATTTGGATCGCGTGCAGGTGTATTTACTCACTATCCCCGTATAGATATTATATTATTTAAGGGGATGAGGTGCAATGGTAACCTGTGTCGTGCGGCGCTATTTTATCCGAAATAATCAATCGGAAAAGAAACTCCAACCCCTACGGAAAACAGTAGACGTTGATATTTCAAATAGATTCTTCGGTTATATTGTGACATTTCCAATATAAAATTCCTATATTTTATTAATAAATGGCACGTGTTTCATCACGAATATCCGTGAAAAAATATGTGCATTGGTGTAAAAAATAAATGTTTCTTTTGTGTTCGTGTAGTCTAGTAAGACATGTATACCATATTACTTTCATAGTAAATATATTTTGTCCATTTCTCTCTTCAGCTGTTTTGGGCTCACACGTTTTGAAGTAATATTTATTTATATTCTATAAGACAAGATATTATGAAACCATTTCAAAACCATTGAAAGTTTCGGCGTTAAGGGATTGTATGACTTTGTACGATTTGAACACTTGCATGGCCATGTAGTGCAACAACGTCATTTAATGTTATTCATTATTTAAAATATGTTTTAACAACGGTAGACTAATGATTATGCAAGATGGTCTAGGAGATTTTTTAGGATGGTTTTGTAACTGATACACGGCAACCCGGCACCCCGATGACAGCACGTAGTACATCCCCGACATAAGCGCATAGGACATTAACGAGCAATATAAGATTTTGTTGTATTGTTGACAGCTCGTTTTAAAATATTTACTTACCTGCACTTTGTAATATTTATTTATTTTTTTAATTTTCTTTCGTGATTTTTTATGTATTTGATTTAAGTTTTTTTACTTTTTATTAGTTATTTAAATATTGAAATGATAACTATTGCCCGCTAACGTTGCTGCACCAGTTTCTTCAAAGAATAATATTAATTTAGCTATAGCCAATCATAGGCAGTTCGTTTTGTTCGAGTTCGAGATTGTGTGAACTGGTGATGGTGAAAAAACTTGAAAAAGTTGTATTGATTGAAGACACGAATGAAAAGGGATGTGTTGAAAATATTGGACCAACAGTTGTTGTCCTACAGAATAATCCGGATATAATATGTGAAAATAACAATGCTGACAGTTGGTTGGAAATAGTCACGTAGCCATTGATTTAATAAACCCCTCCAAGCTGGTTTTTTTCGCATCCGGAGAAAAGTAAAACTTTCGCCAGCGACAGTGTCATTCAAAAGCAAAACGAAAAGGGAGCTTTCCGTGGAGGTAAATTAATGTCGCAACTCAGAAATAACTTTTTCTGCTGTTAATTATTAAGACAGATAGTCTCTGGCGGAGTATTAAATTGAAATAAACAGAAAATAACACTTTTCCGCACTTCAATATTGTACACATTTTCAATGCAAATAAGCTTTCTTTGCTATGTATACACATATACACATATATATATATATGTATACATGTTACAGTGAAACCGTATTCTCAGTGAAAATGTATCAAGTAATAGATTTGTAAGAAAACATGATTTCACTGGTCACGATCATTGAAATAATTGGCCCAAGTCAATGATTTGCCGGCCTAAAATTTTGGTTTGCTTCAATGAAATAAAATCAGCAAGTAGTCCCTTTCATAAAAAGAGAACCAAATAAAAACACAGACAAACATTGGGCTGAAGATAGGGCAATCAAATTTAATTTCAATGACAGCTAGGAGATGAATATATTTTCACTGAGAATACAGTTTCACTGTAACATATATTTTTATGTACAGCTTGATCTTCTCCTGACATTTAAAGATAATGTGGAACCCATGGATATTTTTTTTCAATTTTTGAGAAACCATGAAATTTAATATATGTAAGTGAAAACGATATGTTTCCAATCATAATAATATAATTAACTATTCATCACTTTTAAGGTGTTGACTGTCAAAACTTGTGGAATGGCATTATAATAAAAATAATAACACATTTTAAGTACTCATTCTCAATTAAATTTATTGGATCAGGTCCGGTTTCGCTCGGTAATTAACTATTATTTTCAGCTTCTGAAGTAGGCTTAAAGAATGGCACTTTAAAGTGGTCGACTTAGGCAACTCTACAGCTTACATAATTAAGTACAATTAGACACGGCAAACATTTTTTATTGAAATAATGAATATTCAATGGTGTTCAAATATATGTAGCGAATACTTTAAGAATACACACTTAACAAGTCAAACAATATTTTAATGGCTTTCCTGTCCCACTTACTAGGATATATATTTAGTTTTAAATCACTTATAATATATATATATATATTTTAGATATTTCTGTTATTATCTGATTATTAGTATTTCCAAAATTCCCAATAATTATAGCGAACCCACTTTATTCATTGAAACTTGTTTGCATTCAATTTTCGCTAATTTGCATTTTAATAGCAATTTAACTTAGTGATCTACTTCTATTTTTGTATATAAACGATACGACCTGTTTACTACGCGTCAGTTCAAGTACATCCGTGCACTTGAAATGCCTGAAGATGCCGAAAGGCGAAACCAGGGTGGTAAGCGACAAAACTCATGGAAAAGTACAAAATTCAAATGTGAAATTCCATCAAACACCCTCAGTAGAAATCCTTACTTATAATATAATAAAATTTGAACCATATCAATGATGATGCGATAGCAGTAGACACTCGTAGTATATCATGATGATAGAGTATGATTGTAGGATTTAGCAGTTTGATTGCTATTCTACGTATAGAATTTGTTATTTTACTTGTGGAACTAATTATCAAAAAAACAGGAGCAGGAACAGTCAATGAAAACAATTAGATCTTTACGATTACGGAATATAATATAATTAAACAAATTATAAATTATAAATAGGTCAATCAAACATTTGGCTGGCATTTAGATAAATAATTGAAATGAAATCAGATAATACAGATTTAGCTAGTTTCAGTTAGTAATTGTACGTGGGTCGGATACGAATATATTTTACACAATTTCGATGGGCCGTAAGTTGAATAATAAATGTCACCTCCAATACCCATGCCTACTTTGCAATGTATCTTGGCAAAGTTCTGCTCCGTGATTAGGGGTGTAATGGCAACTATCGTTTCCCCTAAAACTGGGACCCTATTCACTAACATAATAATCAACTCAAGGCCATTACTTTTGCTCGTCTCCTAGGAATCAAACCGCAGTACCTTCGGTTCTGGTTGGGAGAGTACACGCAATAGTAAAAGTGTAATAAATAAATTGGTTAATAAGGATAGAATTGTGATTTTTAGAAAAGCAAGAGCTTCACAAATTTCAAAATGGCATGGTTATGATTTAAAAATGGGCCTTTGTCATGTAACCCAGCTGGAATCGCTTGAGTTTTCTGTCTTCGGCATAGCTAAAAAGTCGTTTAAAAACATCGGCTTTATCTTATATTATGAATTAATTAATCTGTTTTGCCTTATGCGTAATTTTATTGTCCGATATACATAATCAGTCACTATTTCATCACCCACTAGAACATCGTTTTTTTCAGACTATCCTTTTCAAGTGTTTTTTCCAGAAGAAATACTTGTTACACAGTTGCTCAGCTTCTCTTTTTCGAATTAAGTAGTGATATAAAGGTTAACCAATCGCTTCTTTGCTTCCTGTTTTTAGGATCGAATGGGTATGAGAAGAAATTTTAAGCAACACTGATATTCATTCCTTTGAACATAAATCGATAATTCGATCAAAAAATGAAGCTACGAGAATAACGAGAATAACAATCGAAAACAGTCCCGACAAGTATAACGAATAGGTAGCCAATTTGCAACGCATAACAGAAATCATTGGCATATGTGTATGTTGCCAGCGTTTATCGGTTGATATGGAACAAAAGGAATATATAAAAGAGTCGGAGTGTCACACATCGACGACTTCGTGTCCATGTGCCTGCTTTGCATAACGAAGACCCAATTAGTTCGGTGAGAAGGGTACAGTAGCAGTTCCAATTTAGGCGAGCTACTCCAAATTACGAAGTACATTGTAATGCGCAGGTATTTAACTCATTGGGGTCTGTCTAATGTGAAATGAGCAAGATGCAATATTTAATATATTGTTTATGATATGTCTAGTGTCAAAAATTATAGCACTTCAATAAAAAATATGAGAATGACAATAGATAATAGATGACAAAATACTTGGACATACGTACATGTACGGCCATACCACTCAAAAGGGTTATGGTTAAAATAAAAAATGCATAATTCCCCAAGAATTATAAGATAAGTTTATTATCACAGGTAATTACTTAAGAAGGTGATATTAAAAGGAAAGCATACATGTATGCTTTTCCTTGACCCATAATACTATTTAACCAAGGCTTTTTTGAACTCAATTTCCCAACGATTACACTTTTATATCCGTATTAAATATAAGTTATACAGTACGATGTGTCTATATGGAAACAAAATAAGTAATTGAATTAAAATAGTTGTAATAACTCAAACAGTTTAATATTTCATCATCGAAAACTCATTAATTGTTTCATGCAGATAATATAACTTTTACTGTTATAAACAAAAGAAGAGATATGTTCGTGAAAAAAATCCGTAACAATCCGAAATACGTAAAAATAAAGGCCCTAAAGTAACAGGGGTTGAAAGCGTCAGGCTAAAAGGGTAGCAAAAGCTTATGACTGCTATGGGGTTAGCAACAATCACGGAAAGTTTTAGCCCGCTCTCTGCCGGTTAGCAGTCCATGATTAATGGTAGCTGACTCAAATTTGATGGCTTTTTAATTAGACTCCTCCAAAGCCTTAACTCAGGTGAACAGTTTCCGGAAAAGCTTCACGAAGAACAGGATCCTTCAATATTCATTTGCTCTAATTTTAGAAATGTCTTATTAAAGTGACGTATTTTAACTCGAATATATACGTTAAAATTCGTGATTATTTCGTAGCAATTTCTTTGAAGAACGTCATTTTGTTCGTATCATCGTAAAATGTTTTAAATACTAAGCGAGTTACGAGTATTATGGATAGATATTTGTTGTTTTGTTATATTTTGTGACACAATAATCATGTTATGCTTTTTATATTCCAGGTATACATTGCAACAAATACATAAAAAATGTGATTTTCCAGGTTTTGAAGGGAAAAAATTATAGATTTCGTAGAATGCAACCGAATACAAACTGGATTTTGGTGTGTGCTGTGCATCCATCACAAGTCATCAAATTAAAATCTTTATGACATTTTATGGTAAAAAATTGTACGTTAGATATGTTCACATAAATTAAAGTTGAAAAACATTTCATGAAAACTATAATAATACATTTTTAGTACTTTCACCACATAAAATTTATTAGATCAGGACCTGTTTCGCTCATGGCGAGCATTGTCAACTGATGGTTTTATGTTGATAAAAGTACTAAAAATGTATTTTTATTTTACTATAATGCCTTCCCACCAAGTATTGACAGTGAACACCTTAAAAGTGACTCATGAAAACAATTAAACAATTGAATAAATCCAGGTAAATTTATGAATTTATATCCAAACGAAAATTAAGCTTTATAAAACGGAATGATTAACAATTAAATGCTATTTTATATGAAAAATTAATTTTCGAAAATTCACAACCGAATCCATCGAACATACAAGCGATATCACAATTTAGTAATTATTCCACATTAAATTTATTGAGATTAGCGAGCATTATCAACTGATTTAAGTACTAATTTTTTTATTATAATGCCATTTCACCGTGTATTGTATTGACAGTGAACACCTTTAAAGTGTTTCGATGGATTCGGCGGTAGCTTTGTGGAAGTTATTTTAGTATAAAATTTAAAAAAACTTTGATTTTTCCACGTATTGTGTTACGAATTGCTTAAGCAAACTTTGCGATAGTAAGTCCGAAGAGGCCTAACACAATACGTGGAAAAATCAAAGTTTTTAAATTTAAAAGTGATACAAAAGATATTAATATTTAGAAAACTATACACACTAAAAAAAGCATGCAGTGTATTTTTTTATATAACGAACATCAATATTTTCATGGTGAAAAGCGGTTTCATAAAAATAAAAAAAGCTCAATTTTGAAATGGCTTATCCGTGAAAATGTGTATTTTCGAACCAATTTGGTAACCATTCCAAGCAGGAAGTCAAAAACATCAACATATCATTATACGCGGTACTATTTTCGTAAAGAATTATGCGTGCACCTCTCGGACACGCAACCAAATGTACATACACCTCCGGAATATTCTCGAGAATCGTAAAAACTTCGTGAGAAATATTAAAATTCCAATTAAGTAAAATTGCTACACCAAATAAAGCGATTAGAACATGTTTTAATTATTCAGAACGGGTCATTAACTTCACGATATTCGTGTTTTTACTACGTAGATTGTCGATCGACCAAATTTTGATCGGTATCTTTTTAAGTAGTAGATTTTAATAGACAAGTTGAGATGTAGTCATAAATTATCTATGATTACTAGTATAATTTCGGTATTCAAGCGTAATGTAAGACTTTCCATTTAGTTTTGACGATGGATTGCATCAGGCAGTTTCATTAAATTGATATAAGCTAAAATATTTTTTAAAAAAGTCGTTACCGATTAACACAACTATGAATGATGAAATTATTTAAATCGTTTGAGTTACATATGTCACTAACGACACATGTTTTGCTTTTTGAGGCATTTCAAATGCACGGATGAACTTTGAAGTATCGTTAATATAATATCGCGAGCATCAGTTGACAATACTCGCAATGAACGAAACCGGTCCTGATCTTTATCAGAATATACATGGAAGTAGTACTATAACATGTGTTTTTGTTCATTTAAAATAATGCTTTTCCGCCAAGAGCACCTTAAAGGAGGTTTAAATGATGTTTAAAAATAAAACAAATATCACTAAACTCTTACCACTCCGCGGGCCACGGAGTCTGGCCGTAAAGATTCTATTAGGCAACTCCCTGGCCCAGCGCTGGTATAAATTTAATGACAGACTTCTCAATATTTAACAAATACCTTTTCAGTTAAAAAGTGATGACGTCCTTCATACAACCCTATTGAAGACTATCACTCACTTAAGCAACACATTTTTTTTAATTGAACATTATTTTAAAACACAGTTGCTTACATGTCGTGAGAAAATTGGATCAGAGTGCAAAAAGTTAATTTAAATTGAATGTAATTTATGGCAATTTGGACTAGTTTATCAATGGCTTGGTATTAGTTACGTTTACTTGCGCGTTGTTGTCGATGGCGAGATGCCAAAATAGCTATCAACAATATTTGACAACTTTTTCAGAAAATGGTAAAAGGGATGTTACTAAAAATTGAAATTAACTATTTAACCTTGTGATTAATCAGTAAATCAAATACAGTAACCAATACTTACAAGTAAAACATTACAGTTTGTATTTTAAATCATATCACTTTTGTATATTATTATGAGACTATAAAAGCCTGTAACTACGAAATGTCCTGTCACTCTGAATCAATAAATTCGACAATGATTTAGCAAATTGGAAATGAATTGGATTTTGTAATGCGAATGTTTTTTATAGCATCAGTCTTTTGAAACTACTTATATTTTGTGGCCAATACTTACGCGAATAAATTGGCCTTAATATCGCAGGAGGAAAAGGCACGTAAATCAGCGATAAAGGATGTTGAGCGTTTTCACGTTGAAAGATAATATTATCGAACCGCGTTCAATCTATCAAATAACGTAATGCAGTGAAAACGAAGGCGACCTAATATCGTTTATATAGAGCGAGACCCGCAATAAAGGGGGCAAGTTCTGATGAAGATTTCATGCTCATAAAATGGTTTGCTCCAAGTGCACTTATTTAAAAAAAAAAAATAAAGTACCGTCTTAAATGGTTTTATTCATTTTTTTCCTCTGCGTGCTTTTGTCAAATCGCATTCTAGAATCGAATAATTTTGCGCTTTATAACCCTTGTTTAGGATTCAATTAGAAAATGCACGAAATATCAACCATAAATTGGAGATTTACCATATTTAATTCAACTAGAAAAACTCATTTATCCTAAGAATTTATCTATTGAATGAATACCAAAATGATGGCTATATCTAAATGCGACAATACACATGAGTTAACCCTTTAACGACTAGACTATTATGAATCAAATGAAATGTATATTATGAGAAAATACTAAAGAAGATTACCTAGGAAAGATTACATGAGCACAGTGTAGAAAACAGGATGGAATTAAAACCGCATGTAAAAAAAAAAATATGTATGTGTAACACATTTAATGTGTGAACTGTCATTTATCATTAAAAGAAAAAACACGTTATATTGTACCATTTCTGCACATATGTTGATGATGATCACGGCCGGTTTCGCTCATCGTGAGAATTCAGTCGATAGCGTTTAGTTGACAATGCTCGGTATGAGAATAATCGGGCCCGATCATTATCAGAGTACATGTTGATATAGTATTAGATTTTTTTTTAAATATTTATTGATAAAAAATATATCTAAAATGGTTAATTACCGCCAAAAATAAAACCATACTAGCAATTGATATGATTTCTTTTTCAAAAAGTAGCATTATGGACATACGCACTGTGGGTCGACCTTTTACGTTTTCCGGTGGCGTTCATGTCAGCTGGCAAGAATGAAACGCCGTCCGAAAACAAAATTATACACCCCCAAGCCCCACCCCGTATAATGATCGTATTTACCGCTTGTAAATTAGTAGGTACACACCGAATATTTCTGATATGAAACAGAAACTAGCGGCAGTTTTTATGGGGGAAGAAAAACGCCGGCAACTTTGTTACCTACTAATCAATAGAGATTATATATTTTCTTTATTTATCCACCCTTGACGTTGCCTTTTATCGAGCGCGCGTTTTCATAATATGGAAAATAGTTTCTTTCATCGAAATGTTAACAAGCAAAAGGAAATTTACAAAACAGCGAAATATTTAATTCCACAGGAATCATATAAAATAGAATTTCCCAAATTTTTTCTTCGATGGAACACAAACCCGTAAAATTAGTATTCTTTTAAAATTTACTAATATTTTCAAGTTGTTTTTTATCAGGTTTATGAACAATATTTAGAAGCGGGCTAACCGTTCTGTAAATCTTGGCAACTGTCATTAAACTGATAAGACTTGTCAGCCGGTTCGGTTAAGATCCCATCTCTTTCATGCCTGTGTTGAGATACTTGACGTCATAAAAATCAGTGATGATAGCTCATTCGCCTTTAAATTTTAAGTAGAAGATCTTTGAATGTGTTGCAGTGTCTAAACCTTTACAAATTGTCGTAGAACACATTTCGCAAGTAATTTGTTTTCTTTCATTGACATACTGATATTTGATTTTCTGTTCTAGTTTCGTTATATGTGCGCCTAAGCGCTCTAAAGCTTAGACTGTTCATGCAAGTTTTCAGCTCACATCATCCAATATAACATTAAATTTAATTATAACAGCATTCCTTGCCGTGTTACACAATTTTTAATTCGGCAGTGTTAAGTATCGACAACCAGTAAGCTGCTAATACCCAACAAGTACTCTGCAGTGTCATCCGCTCACAGTACCCTCTTTAAATCGCTACAAATTGTCCCAACACGAGGCGGCGAAAGCGTATAATGTGAGGTGTCGAACAAATCCGTCGATCGCCAGGACAAGGTGCAAAGTATCGGACCGATGCTGATATTATTACTACGAAATCGTACAAGAAAACTTACAAGCGCCGGGGGCGGGCGTCGTAGCGATCTAAGGCTGAGCTGCGAACACGCCTCTACGCCTCGGGGTCTACGAGTAAATGTGACACTGAATCGGATTTTCAGGAGTTGTACAGTGTTTTCGCTGTAGTCAAAGAATTGTATAATAAACATTTTTAAAGCCATTTAATCGAGGGTAAATAAAGTTAAAACTTTTATCTGTTGATTGCTATTTGTGCAACCATAAAAGATTCAATTAATGAGGTACACGTATTCCATGTATTGACGTGACATATTGGTATTACAATACTTCGAATAATCTTGGTTATTTTAAATTTTATATATAAATGATTTTGTTACCGCGGAATCCATGGAAAGTAACAACGTTAAACAGATAATAGAAACTCTACAAAATCAATATAACAAATAGTTTCTAAATATACTAACTATCACTGTATTTCAATCCTTTAACAAAAGTGATAAATAAATTTACTAAAATCAATTAGTTTTTTATTTATTGGAATTCAAAAACCAGATTATATGACAAAAATAAAACTTAAATAGCTTAACTATTTTTTTAGATATTTTTACAAACTATCATCATTGAAATGTTAAAACAATGTGAAGCAATATTTTGTACGACTATGTTTAATAAACAAAATAAATCTAAATTTCACCAGAACTCATCACACAGGAATGGTATAAAACCAATCGTTCAGCTATTCTAATCATACAGAGTGAAATATTTATAAGGATGGGGTTAGAAAAGAACTCATCACATACATTAATTTTTGCAATTCAAATTCACCTAACTTCGATAGATAATTGGAGTACAGTGATAAATAACCAGTAATCTTTCGATGGTTTCGGCGGTAACTTTGTGGAAGTTCATTTTAATATAAAATTTAAAATAACTTTGATTATTCCACGTACTGTGCTACTAACTGTGACACGTGTTTCGCCTCTTTCAGAGTAAATAAAAAAAGGCTTTAAAAATGAATAGTCTAGAATTTTTAGAAATAAATAAAACTCTTAATAAAAAAGAAATATTATTAAATAATATTCTTAATAGGACAGGTTGCTCGCCATTACTTACATTGTTTCCAATTAATAGAGTAATCACTAACCTATCTCACTTTTAAGGTGTTCACTGTCAATACTTGGTGGAAAGGCATTATAATAAAAATAATAACACATTTTTGTACTTTTTCCACATGAGATTTATTTCATCAGGACCGGTTTCACTCATGGCGAGCATTATCAACTGAACATTATCATCAGTTGATAATGCTCGCCATGAGCAAAACCGGTCCTGATGAAATAAACCTCATGTGGAAAAAGTACTAAAAATGTGTTATTATTTTTATTACTAACCCATCTGTAATTGATTGCAGCTCATTAGTTTATACTTTAATAGTTTGTAATGTTTAACGCCATTAGAAATATGTTTATTTGTTTGCTTTGTTTCGATTCTATAACCCCCTCTTGTTTCCCTTATAAAGGAAAAATCCCAATCTGATTGATTATTATTTTATATCTGATAGTTATTTTATATTAACCAGTAATCTGTTCATTTAGAATTTAGAGAACACGCATAAACACAATTGAAAATAGTTTTGAAATCATGATTTTTATATTCGAATTATGGAAATATAATTTTTTGACAGAGTTATGTCAAGAGACAGATTCACAGATTAAAATTTCTCACACAGAGTAAGTTATGTTAAGTTTCACATTTTCATGTGATAAATTTAATAAATCAATCCATATTAAGGACTCTGAAGTACTGCCCGTGATAATGTAGAGCACTTTAAAACATGTCACGATAAAAACAACAGTTTTTTTGTTTATGAATAAAAAATGTTTTCGGGTTGGCCGCAGAAGGTGAACGCCCATACACCACTGTCTAAGGGGTGGCGAAACGAACCCTCAAAGGCACATAAATAAACCTGAGCGACTGGAAAGTAATATACATAATGACTTGATGATTGGGTCTGAACGATATCCTAGGCCCTGATAGTAATATGTGAGCAGCAGTAGCGTAGCCTTCTATAGATGCATCAGATGTGTACATTTGGTATCCGTAATATGGCAAAACTCATAATTTCATTAATCATACCGAGTACTAAGATCTTCATCGTACAGTCAGTCCCAGACTTACGCGATGAATTGGTTCCAAAAGTTTTTGTGTATGTCGAAAAATCGCGTAATTCGAAGAAAACTTTAAAGTAAGCATTTTGTTAAGTAATCTGTGCAAGTTTCAAATGATAGATATAAGCAAAATGAATATACATACATACACTTAAGACCACATGGAAGAAAAATACTATCTCTTCAGGTACATGGTAAATTATATGTATTTATTATACAAAAAAGTATCAACATACATACGTATATGTGTGTACTGAAATATACGTAGGTTTTTATCGTGCGTATACTTTTGGTATTGAAATATCACTCCAGACATCCACCAATATTTGAAAAAATTTTAATCTTGTACTTTTTCCAAAATTGGATTACGATTTTCCGTTATACCTCATCAAAAGCTCTCGTGTCTGCCTTATTGTATTTGTAAGGTAATACTTCTTAAATGTATGTATTAAATCTTGATATATCGTACCTTACTTTGAAAAGGTTCTAATTGTCATTTTGGCCAAAAATGACCTTTTGGTCGGAAAAGCTTGTATTTATATGTGAATTTCAGAATTACCTATGGTTGAATAACGGAGTTAGCAGAATTCCAAAGTTGCACTGCATCTGCACAAATTTTTAATAAATTTATTTGGCAAAGTTCTAAGCTTGTGATCATTATTTCCATCACTAAATCTTTAAGATCGTTATTTCTCAGCAAGAGTTGTGAAAAAATATGCTTACAATAAGTAATTTGAAACATTTTTACTTGCTTATTGTTACAAGTGCATTTTAATCAATCGAAACTTCAAACGCTCATATCTCGAAACAGTGACAAGGGCAGTTTGAACCTTTTCAAAATAAGGTGTCGACATGTTGAATAATAAAGGTTGTATTTGGAGAAAGGAATATTTTTTAAATATTTCCACGACAGTCAGTGGCTTGCAATAATTGAATGTTTACCATCTCAGTTAAATTAAATTAATCCCGTAAGTCGAGGCTTTACTGTACTGTATAAAAACAACAATTTATAGAATCATATTTTCCAAATCCCTTAAATGTGCACTACACTGTTGTTCTGATACTTTTAGTTTCAGCGGTAATATGGATTTACTGGCGCTTTCAGTATGGTAGGCGGGATGTTAATGAGGCGGCAATTTTCGTTTGCACTGCATTACGCCGGATTATAAAAATAAACAACCGCCGACGATTATGCGGGCATTTTGATATCGCTGTTAGGCATAATTTAATACATTTAATTTGTGCTATACGGCGTTTTCATGCGATAGCGACATAATCCACTATTTTTTCAGCCACACTTATTCCCACAGTCGATCATATCGACGGGCTATTGTGAATCATCAAAATATTGTTATCAAAGCAAAAAGTAACGATTTGAATATTAAATTCCACAAGAATTGATAAATGGGGCATGTAAAATCAACAGCCTTCTAGTCCGCATTTCAAGACATTAAGATTTATTTATTAAATGCACTTATTTTGGTTTTAACTTTGTTAATGATCATTCATACTTAATTGATTTTTGATGTAATAGCTTGCATTGCAAAAAGGTCTTTAAAATTTTAATTATAGTCTATTTTGCTTCAATTAATGTGCTTAGTTGAAATACCAATTGTTTGTCATACCTTGTAACTCTTGCTTTACTTTTGTATAAATATCACTGTTTTGTTTTATCTTTTATCAGTTGATAATGCTCGCCATGAGTGAAACCGGTCCTGATCCAATAAATTTTATGTAATTAAGTAGGTACAAAAAATTTGTTATTATTTTTATTATAATGCCATTCTACCAAGTATTAACAGTGAACACCTTAAAAGTTATATGTAAATAACTTAAAAAAACGCACAAAAGTATTCGACAAAATATTGAACTTGTTATGGCATGCAGAACCCGATGAATTCAATAGTTCTAAGGAAACGCCGATATGTTACATTTTATTAAGTTAATATTTGTTTGCAATTAGAAACAAGTGACTGGGTTTTTAAAGTTAGGCATTCTTTTTCAATTCGAAATACGATACGATAAAAAATAAGCTATTTTATTATGTAAAAGGTAAACTATAAATATTTCAAAGCGGATTTATCACAGGATAGAACAGTCTTGTGATCGATATGTGTGTTTCATGACTAGAATGTTCTTCCGATTTAATAATTCACTTGCAATAAAAAAATAAATGCACAATAAAAGACAGCTGACGCCAATATGCCATGTATATGACAGATATAATGTAGGAATTATATAACACAGAAACATAGCAGAATCTCGCTATCTTATATGACTGACACAAAAATCAATTTTCAATATAACAATACGTTTGCTACAGCATAGAAGATGACAGTCTCAAAAGATATTTCAGTGTTTTAAAGAAGAGCTTTAATGTCTTAGGCACCTGTGTATTTAAATTAGAATTTTTTGAATTTTGTACTTTTCCATGAGTTTTGTCGCTAACGACCCGGGTTTCGCCTTTCGGCATCTTCAGGCATTCCAAGTGCACGGATGTACTTGAACTGACGCGTAGTAAACAGTTTGTATCGTTTATATACAAAAATATAAGTAGGTCACTAAGTTAAAAGGTTATTAAAATGTAAATTAGCGAAATTTGAATGAATACAAGTTTCAATGATTCAAGTGGGTTTGTTATAATTACGGGGATTTTTGAAAATATTAATGACCATATGATAACATAAGAATATTTAAAATAAATCTAGGGTCCTATCCGACGTCTCGTTAATGAGTTGATTGATTTTAAGTCTTTATTATTATATTACATTAATGATAGTAAGTGAATTGATATTTAATAATAGCAAGTGCTTGAATTGTAAATAAATGACAATTATTAATAAATGACAATAAATTAAAATTAACAATTATTTAAAAGGGTACAACAATGGTGAACTGGGCAAATAAAGTTGCTCGTTCAAAATTGGCAGACCGTTGAGCTGAGCTCGATTAATCTCTAAGATTTCTTGATAAACCTGTGTATTTATTTTTTGAGTCGTTATATTAATATAATAGAGAGATGCTTCCAGTACAAAACTGGTTATAATCCAAATACATACGTGAAACATTATCCGTTTAAAACGAGAATATTGATATATAAAAAATCGGAAATGCTTCGGGGGACTTGTGACAAGAAATTCTTTTCAAACACGCACAGGATGTTTATTTTTAAAGCTGTCAAAACAAAACAACATTTCAAAGACACTTTATTCATTCGTCGTATAGAACAAAAAACGTGTTTTAATGTTCAATGCATATCGTATTTCTAAGTTGCACTTTTTATTACATTTAATTATAAATGTAATATAAAACGTTATTGATAAAATGAATAAAATATTCATCGATTTCACGTTAGTGTAAAATTTAAGCAAATTTTTACGGCATCCAAACTAATTTTTTTAAGTTCAAAAGCGATTTCGCTTATTGCTACAATACAAAAAAGGGATTTATTATTTTAAATTACATGATTTTGCCACAAAACAAACCTGATTTTGCAATAACATTAATTTTTCACTTTTAGGGTGTTCACTGTCAATACTTGGTGGAAAGGCATTATAATAAAAATAATAATTAATTTTTAGTACTATTTCCACATAAAATTTATTTGATCAGGACCGGTTTCGCTCATGGCGAGCATTATCAACTGATCAGTTACTAAAAATGTATTATTATTTTTATTAATATTAATTTTATTATAATTAATTATTAAGCTTTTTTAATGAGATAAAGATTCTTTATACGACTACTCTGCCATAAAAGCAATGAAGTTACATATATAAGAGAGAAAAGCGAGATAATTCATTGTGTCGATCATGTATAACGGTGCTCCGCTGGTAACGGACGCTCGCACGCATATTTTTGTTTGATAGCTTTCATAAAAAATATTTTATTGTTATACGTGGGCATCTAAGCGATTAAGCTGTTTGAAGTTAGATCAGTACCACTCGACCACGGCGATCAGAACATATCATTTGACGGACGCCATGGCCGAGTTGCAACTCGCAAAAGGCTTCGTCAGTATGTGTAAACAATTTCCGTTCCTAAAGTTGAAGCTAGCTAAACTACTCGAATTTACGCTACGCCAAAATAGTGTTCGATCAATAGATTTTGTCGCACTAATATTTTTACACCGCTTGAATCGTTATATTGTGGTAGTTTAACAATTTTAAATGCGGATTATTGTGGTAAAAATCAATCAATCAACAAATTTAATTAACCATGAAATTGTCTGCTCGGCGTAGGTTTAATGTATAGATTATTCAAATGCCATGGCTATTCATTAAATACCTTTCAGGTAATTTTCCAATTCAACGTACGTATTATCTCGCATCATCCACTAATGCAATTATCCATATAACTGGCAAAAACTGACAATTAATATGACAAATGACGCGCGGTTTTCCAAAACCGACATAACATTCATGCGACGTCACAAAACAAGCATTATAATCGAAATAACATTTGCATAATTTTCAAAACGGACGATCGTTTCGAATATTCCTGTGGAATTTAAATGGTCGCTCGATTATATAATTCCGCATTGTGAACAGATAAATTGTTATTTCAATGTTTTTTTTAACAAAATATTGTAAGACCCGTGTGGTGTGGTGAAAAGAATTTGGTTTGATAATAGATAGGGGCTAACATACGATGATAAATTGAATTATAAGGTATTGTTTTTCATACTTATCAATTTTTTAAGTCATTTAATACGCATTATATTCAAAGGAAATAACTTACGATATTTTATCAAATTTTCACAGATACCAAACATCTTATATTTAATAAAAATTAATCTCAATTTTTATTACTTATTCGACATTTGATTTATAGAGATCAGAACCAGTTTCGCTCATCGCGAGCATTATCAACTGAGCAACCGATAATGCTCACTTGATCTTAGCTCTTTGTACTCTTCAATATATTATTTGTAACCTTCCAATAACTCCTCAATAGTTAAATATCACAGGGTTTGCGTACATATTTATTAACTTGGTAGAACGAAATAACAAAAAATATACCACATTATGACATGTTACAAACTGTAAATAAGGCACACAATCCAATAAATACGGTTTTTGAAATGATGATAAGTTAAATTTAATAAAAAATCATTTTCTAACCATGTTGTACAATGTCGAGCAGGACTAGACCTAAGAGATCTAGGAGATAATAAATCTAATTTGGAATAAGTATGTATTAAAAATGTGTCGTTATTTTTATATAAAAAGAAGAAACAGTGGTAAAACATTATTAAATGGGAATAAAATAGTGTCTATAATCTAACCAAAATAACTTAATACAGTGTTGCTCAACATCGTAAATAAGTAGGTAATTAACAAAGTATGAGTAGTCACTAGACATATATACGAATGTTGTGTATTGGCACAATAGCGTGTGCTCACAACTCGCAATTTCAGCATCCAGCTTAGATTCACGAATAATAGTTTATGTTCCAACATGTAGTACAATCTTTGTCATCGTTTGCGCCAAGTCGAAGTTTGTGGAAGTCTGTAAACCAAACTGAAAACAGCGCGAGAAGTTTGGAAAGCGCTGCGTTGGATGAATGGGTTTCAAAGTTTGACCTGACTACGTAAAACAAAATGGCTGATATATATTCTAATATATGAAACAACATTAGAAGCGGGGAATCAATGTAAACAATGCGATGGTAGTATGTATATTATTACGGTTTGATTGTAACTGTCTAGTTGACATTGCAAACATCTAGTTCTGTCTGGAACGCTGTGAACTTTGTATGTTCGGTCGGTTAAAATAATAAGCAGTTACTAGAAATCAGTAAGTCAGCTATTTAGCAAGTCAATAATTATGTTAAGCCTTAATAGTAATCGAATTTGGCAAGGTTAGTTAACTTAATTTTAAATACACACCGTTTGATATAATTAACTGACACTTAAACTAAGTTACAGGCCACATGGGTCAACATATTAAATCAGGGCTGTGGAGTCGGAGTCTTGGAGTTACGGTTGTTTTCGCGGAGCCGTGAAAAACTTTTGAAATGTTTGAACTTTTTATTTATGCATATAATATGCATAATGTGAAAAATTTTGCTATTGGCCGGGTTGGTTGGTTGATCTTTGATTGAATACACGTAAATAGGAATGGTAAGAAAAAAACCAGACAAAGATTTTTCATAGTCGGAGTATTTTTAACGACTAAATAAAATGTTACAAAATAGTATAAAAATCAGGATCGAAATATATCATGATCTTTAAAAACTACTTATTACATATTTAATTAAAATACTTTCCCAATGTAAATTGACTGTTACCACCACAAAAGAAGTTTTCATACTGAAAATTTTAAATATATCTGACAAAACATACTGGCTATAATAAAAACTCGTTTACGTTCGTGAAACCATTGAAATCTCAGATTTGCAGATGATATATAAAAATGGCATCCTATTTTGAAAATACTTGTTTCAAATGCGTTAAATTTTGATTTTTATTGATCACGTTTTGTTTGTGAAATTTAATTTTTTCGTCTAAGCTTTATACGAAATTCCTCGTCACTCCGGCAAAGCTTTTGAAGAAATAACTGCATTAAAAATTACTCACCCAACGGAGCGAAATGCGAAAAATCAGCTTTTTTCGGAATGAATGGAAAAACATACCTGAAACAAATCAAAACAAAAAAATGTTAGATATATATGATTTTTGTAATTTCACATGAAGGATTGTATTTAATCATTCCGATGGCGCAAAGAGTAAATTTGCCATCTCCGTTTTTGTCAATTATGCAGGAGAGGGTAAAAACTGATTATTTTGGTATTTTCAAACCGATCGGGAAAATTTCAAATAGGACTTTCAAACCATTTATTTGTACCACCGCTGAAAAACAACGAATGAATGTCAGGTGACAATAGAAAATGGTGGAGTTGGACAATTAGCAGAGTAGGTTTTAGAAAGACAATGTTTTTTATCAAATTTTCCGATGCACTCAAATAATTTTGGGTATAAAAAATTTGCGGGACATGTACATTGCATGATACAAGATATTAAGTCATTTTCAGCCAAAAGTGGAGTTAGCAAAATTACTCTTTAAGCCATCGATACATCATTTCAAATGACATACATTAAAATTAAAAACTCCTAAAACCGGTTAATAACAATTTGCTACTAATTACTATCAGAAAAAAAAAATCATAAATGGTCAGTATCTTATTTGTTCAAATTATATATCGCTTCAAATTATGTTCTATAAATCTTTATGACTTTTATGAATATTTCATAACATACGTAGTGACTATTTTTTAATAAATCATACAATACTGAACATGTTAATATATACTGATCAAATAAATATATACTGTCCAAATAAATGTATACTGACAAAATTAATATAAATTGACCAAGCATTTGAATCAATTCTATGATAACAATTAGAAGACAATAAGTGATGACATTATTTAAATGAATAATGACGATATACATATCAAGTAAATTGGAGACAAATTATGCTGAGCGGCCATTAAAAGAACGCTACAAATTTATATCAATTAAAAATTTACCACACTCTGGTATACGTGCAAAGACCTCATTATAACACCTTAACAAGTGCTTTAAATGTGCTAAATGGCGGAGTTTTATTTACACTCCGCATATCATGAGAACATAATTATCGCCCGAGTGTCAAAATGGTGCGGAGCGAATCACAAAACGACTCTTTTAAAAAATATAATTACATATTCGGAATAATACTTATCAAATGGCGTGCGAATAAAACGTCACCGCCCACATCTCACTCCCGTACTTCGAATGTAATTTATTATAATTGACCGCCCACTTAGAGTATAATGCTAGTAATATCTAGGTAGCCTAGGTACTCGCTAAGAAAGGTATAAATAACACTAGCATGGAATCGCTGATAACAATAGTAATTAATTAAGGGTTTTGACTCAGGGTGCTTGATGTTATTTCAATATCAAATTTGAATTGTTTGAGTTTTGTACTTTTCTAAGAGTTTTGTCGCTAACGACCCGGGTTTCGCCTTTCGGCATCTTCAGACATTTCAAATGCACAGATGTACTTTGCTTTAAGTCAAAATAAAGGTTTAATAATGTTCGTGTGAAATTGGGCGAGTTTTATGGAATGACAAGAACAAAATAGAATGGTAGAAGGAGAATGGGCGTATACGCAAAAAAACAGCGTAAAATTTTTTCTCGATGCATATTTATCTAGCCTTTACTAAATGCGGCGCGATTAGCTTACCACCAGTCCTGCCCTTATTCTATCTTTACTCTCATTCAAAAAGAGTTAGATTGCACGACTGAGAATCAAGCAATTCTTTCATAACACTAATGCACAGACAAGCTACATAATGAATCTATATGCTTTCATTGAAAGCCAGTGTTGTTTGAAAAAATAAATTGAAATCACTGTTTTAACATTATATTAAGGTTTATTTGATTTCGTAAACTTATATTTAAGTAAATTGAAATCACTTATTTTAGCATGGATGTATCCTTGTATCGCACAGAAAACTATTACATTCTTTTTTATAACACCGAAAACAGTGCTATTTTTATGCAAACAAGATGCTTTACCAAATAACAAAGCAGAGTTTACTAAACAAAAGGTTTCAGTATTTTTTCAATTAGAAAGCTCTCGACTTTACGTTATTAACCACCTCAAAGCACACTTGCCTGACCGCTTCCAGTTGAAAGTTTTACCTTTTGCATTAAGCTTCCTGAGGAGTAATTATGCCTCTTGAAATTAAACAATGAAAACTGAGTAATGACTGTGCGTACCCGATCTACTATACAGAAAGGTGAAGAAAGTTTAAGGGTGAGAATCTTAGGGGCGGGTCTCACAAGGAGTGCAAAACAATACAGCCCCAATATGCAGAACTACCTCAAGACCTTTACTAAAGATTTAATAACTTTATAAGTTATTATGAATTTAGCCGGTACGGGTTCGTAATATATGTGTAGTGAATATATATAGGGTTAATTTATAAGACAATTTTAGATTGATCAACATTATATGAAATGTTCTTTATCGTCATTGCTATGTTGCATAAGATACTACGTAAATCCTTTAGGTTATGACATTTTATACGATAATAGTGAAAATGTGTGAATGAAAATTTTTAACAAATTAGAAATAAATAAAGCTCTTAACAAAAAAGAAACTTTATTAAATAATATTCTTAATAGGTTGCTCGCCACTGCTTACATTTTTTTTTCAATTGGCTTACATTATTTCCAATTGCTTAGTTGATTTACCAATTGTTTGTCATAACTTGTTATCATACATAACTTTTTCATAAATACCACTGTTTTATTGTATTCCTTATCAGTTGATAATGCTCGCCATGAGCGAAACCGGTCCTGATGAAATAAGTCTCATGTGGAAAAAGTACTAAAAATGTGTTATTATTTTTATTCCAATTAAAAGGTTTAACCTTAACCTATCTGATGATTGCATCTCATTAGTTAATATTTTGTAATGCTAACGTCATTAGTAGTATAATTGTTTGTTTGCTTTGTTTAGATTCTATAACCCCCCTCCTTGCTTCTCGTAAATAAGAGAAATCTCCATTTTGTAATTTTATTATTTTAAAATATTAGAATCAATTTTGCTTCATTACTTAAGCCAACTTTGCGATAGTAAGTCCGAAGATGCCTCTGAAAGAGGTGAAACACGTGTCACATTTAGTAACACAATACGTGGAATAATCAAAGTTGTTTTAAACAAATTTTATTGCATGGTTTCGCTCAGTTAGTGAGCATGTTTGTTGGTTCCGTGGGGCAGTGTTCAGCGCCGTTGGATTCCGTGACGGATCTCCCGGTTTCGAGTCCAGTACGAGCAGAATTTTCTCAGTCTATTTATCGATTCTGTTCGAAGACGTTGATGCTTTTGGTGTCTAATATCATTGCCCGCCCATCTGATCATATAGGCGGGGAGCAGCGAGATCCACCACTAATCCAGTCCCAACTATATCCTTTCTACCCCTATTCTCTTCGAACTGAAGAGAGAATTTGAACGACTGAATAGCAAACAATTATTGTAGAAGAAAAAAGTTTAGATACCTCCATTGGGAAGTCATATAGATGGAGATGGATTTTAAAAAACATTTATTTGCCTTTTATTTTTTCATAGATTTCGGCGAAAATTCGGCTTCTTAATCGCAGTTTATTCATGAAACTTCATTGCAATTAAATTAAAGTAAAAGTAAAGCTGTGCGAAAATAAAATAATATCTTTGAATACCATTCCAATAAGAATGAACTCATAGTGGACTAAATTGAATTAACGCGGACATAAAATTTCTAAGTTCCTACATAATAGCCTCGTCTAAAGTATGGAATTTAATACGATGGCGAAAGTTCGTCTTTTTCAGTCATGCTGTAGTGTGAAGTATTGTTTTAAATTACTAAGATGTCGCCATCTCTGGATCGTGACACCAAAAACTTTGCGAACTGCAGGGGACAATGTCTTGTCTGCAAATTACGAACAAAACGAAACAAAACAAGCGAATTAAATAGAAAATAAATAGCAGAAAACAGATAAAGTTTCCTGTCTTGCACTTAATTATCATTAAACAAGTTTTCTGTTTAATTCTAGCGACGTTCTTGCTAGAATCAATCTTGTGTAATTGCTGAAGTGTATGTACATCATCTGATTACATATACAATGCAATACATCGAAAGCTTGATTATATGGACAAATCGGTTTCTAAGAAATATAGAACGTAAAATACCTTTAATATCTAATTAAAAATCTGAATTGATCCGATTACGTATTTATTCAAAACACCTATTTGTCGATTAAACAGATTTTAAATTTTTTTATCGAATTTAACAAAATAACGAAAAACACATGAGGAAATTGATTTAAAAAATAAAATGCTTATCGGGCTTGCCTTTTTCAATGCGAAACAAAATGTTTGTTTGATAAATATTATTACAACGATAACGTGTTTTTGACATTTTTTAACCATATCCGCTCCCAACTTGGAGCATGTTTACCTACTCCTCGCGGAGTTTATCTCAACATATATTTTTTTTCGACGAGAACTGCTTGTTACTCAGTTGCTCAACCACTTTTTTTCGAAGAGAGTAGGGATGGAAAGAATACGAGGACTAGGACAGGGCTTGTGGTAAGCTAATCGCTGTCACTGTGCGTAGCTCTTTGGGATAGGAAAGGGAATCGAGCCCGGGCGGTCCAGCACGGTAGCATACGACGTTGACCACTGCACCCCGGACCGAGCATTTTATAAGATTCAAATTATTGCTGAACAACATTATACTTCGTTAAAAATTAAGAAAAGGTTTATAATACGGAAAGAAAAATAGCAATGTACATTGCTATTTTTCTTTCCGTATTATAATGGAGTTCTACCAAGTAAATGCCTACTCAATCAATGAAAAGGTTTATATTAATTTTACAATGAAATAAAATATGACAATATAAAGATCAATTATTTTATAATGATTGTTTAATTTCGTTTCGACATTTATTATATTGTGGTAAATCCACAATCGTGATGCCTATAAATTATAGTAAGACATTATTGTAGCGAAACTTAAAACATATATCCAACAATTTGTCAAATCTGAATGAATATATCTTTAATCCGAATTCTTAAAAGGCAGCAACACGTCTCAAGTGGCATGCATGTATTTATGTAACTGTTTCTATAGACATCGTTTCCCATTATTGAAAACAAATCCCGGATTGCGATCCTTATGTGAGAGTAAATCGATGTGAAATCTCCTACTGCATAATGCTTTACTTGGGACCTGTGATTAAAGCGACTGGAATTATCGCGAGCTGCAAATCACTGAGACTCGGGTGCTGAACTGCCGTGCGTGATTTTACGAACAGGCAGGAGAGGATTAGGGTATGCGATGCCGGTATTACCAATATCGGGAGTCCGGTATTTTGCAGTTCTTTTCGATACCTTATTCCGGGGTTACAAATTCAACATACGATTTGAGAGGTTTGATAGAGCAGGCGGACTTAGTTGTACGGAAATTTTAATTAACTCATTGCATTTACTGTTTGATTCATTCCAGCATTGCTTAACATGATTTTTTACATTCAAATGTATTTAAGAAATTTATCTTTTCGTTTGTACTTCTCATTCTTATGGTAAAAAAAACCGGTATTCTATTGATAATATCGGTGATACCGATACCGATTGATATATTCGACCGGTATTGCAATCCCTAGAGTATGTATACATTTTTATCGGTATCTTCTCGTTCCTTTTTGTTGGAAGCAGTAACGATTGAGAACAATGCACATACAATTGTCACAAATCACGGGATGTTCGCACGAATGAACAAACTATTGTTGGCAAAAGAAGGTATCCTGGTAGCGAGCGCGGAACTTTTCAACGCGACTGCATTAGGCTTCCTTTTTACACTGAGGGCGCCCCAATAACAAATGCCATCAAAATTACAAAAAAAAACTACTAACAATCATAATTTTTATACTGTCATTTTTTATATAAAACTATTACTGATGCATTGAACATTTCCGATTTAATTTTCTTGATTGTAACTGCATATTATGAGCCCAAAATGCACTATTGAAAAGCTATAGTCATGTGACGTCATAAAGAAAAACTGTTAAGCCTGACCGGAGGATAGCAAAAACATGTTTAAACTTTTCGGTATGTCACGGAAATCACACGAAGTTTTGCGTGTACTGTATGTATATTAGTATCTAATAAATAAAAATCAATATTTGTTTGTTTGTTTGATCGTACTATATGTGCTGCCATACCGTTCATCCGATCGTAATGAAACTTTGACAAAATTTTTGCTTGCACTTGCGTGGAGGTTTTTGGCTAGCTTACATTAGGTCTTTTAAATAAAAATCAATGTTTTTTTCATATTTTATGCGCTGCCATACCATTAATTTTCACCATTTTTTTACACTTCATTTTGACAACTTATTGTTGCGGAAAGATTATAGGCATAGTACAATTACCTATCAGTGGGTGGCGCGTGTCGTACCATAGACAATCGGCAAGACAGACAGCAAACTTCAAACGGCAAATGTCATCGATACCGATCAATGTAAGTGAAATTAAATCGAAATTATTTATCTAAAATATTGTGCATCCGAAAGCACTTGAATAAAATTTTCTTTCTTTGAGTGGCATTGCAACGGTTGCCGGGTACTGGCAAGTGATATATAAACTACACAAACTATTTACTGCGTGTCAGTTCCAATCCATCACACGAATTGTATGAAGATACCTAAATGCGAAACCCGGGTCATTAGTTACAAAATGCATGAATAAGTACAAAATTAAAACGATTATAATGAGATATTGAATCCTATCAACCACCTTCGGTCGAAAGCTGAAATAGCTTAAATTTTATATTAAAATGAACTTCCACAAAGTTACCGCCGAAACCATCGAAAGTAGCTTGTATTTATTGCTATTACAGTTGACTGATTTCCAGTATAAAAAAGGGTTTTTTTACTCACATTCTCAAATTATCACCGGTGAATACAATCATGTAAATATGTCCAGACCCATTCATTTAGTGTGTGGGATGATATCAGTGCTTTAACAATTCACAAATTACAAGAATCATTGACACGTGTCATGAAAATGTTTCGAAAAAACACGACAGTTTTGAATCAAATAAAATTTCCACAGCCTATTTTAATCACCGAGAATTCAAGAATGACCCCTCAGTTGAGAGTGCTGCTTCGCCGAGCGTAACCGGCCGTAAACATATTATAAAAATGTCTAAATTCTACATTGTAGTGGTGGTTCACATACTATAACAGCGTCGTGTAACTATTATAATTCATTCTAATGGTGATCGCAGTGATGATTCTCACGTAATAATCACAATGTTGATTGTTTTATGCAAAATTCTAAATAGGATATATGAATCGGATTCCGTTACCGTCTAAGAGGTTTATCCAAGAACGTTTTAAAAATGATTTAACCCCACCCATTTTATCACAAAGTTATATCACTTGTTTCGTTAGTTGACTGTTTGCCAAATTAACTATGTATATATACATTTAAACGGGTCCGTCCGTAGTCAATTGTCAATCCCGTTTTCTTCCGTTGCGTTCCGCTCAGATTTAAGTCTCATTCGATGCCGATTCATTATTCAATCGCATTATTGATTTCTGCTCGGAAACATGGTCGTCTGTTTGTCTAAAATTCTCTCCTACATCCATCGAGAATATTGGGACTTAAAAACAGGGTGTAGCGAGAGCTACTGCCTAACCACTATCACTTCTCTCTTCGAAAAAGAGCGGTTGAACTGATAAACAAACGCTTTTCGTAGAAAAACTTCTGCCAAGATAAATTTACATTGGAATTCTATATGTACTACATTGGGAGCGGACATGGTTAAAAATATGTAAAGTATATCATAGACTCAAATGCATATTTTCCTTTTTTTAGGATATTTTATGATTTAAAATCATTTCGCTTAAAAGATTTGTAGAGATGTTATACGATATTCTCATAGTTTCGATAAAATTGTATGGATGATTCTCGCTTAAATATGTAGGTATAACTAAGAAATGTGGGTGTTTACTTTTGAAAATATGTCGTCAACCGTACGATAGAAGTATGATCTATTATTTTTATGAACGTCTGCTTCCACCTTCCACGTCAGGTAAAGCCAAAGGTACACCATTATAAGTGCAGACTCGGATAGGGGTTTCAATCGCTCACAAAGAAATCTACTAAAAACTTAATCTCCAGAATCTGTTCAAGGCTGACCATACAAACTTATGGCGAACAAAGGCGTTAGGCCAGCGAACACAAAAAGCAAAATAGAACGGACTATAATAGAGAATGGTTCCAACGGGTCCACTTTTAATTAAATCTAACCCACCCGATAGCTTCTTTCTTCGAGTTTTTGGACCGAGTCTAGAATGGAAAAACGTGATATCTTGAATAAAGTTTTTTTTGACAAATGCACATTTTAAATGCAGAATAAATGCTGGAAAACAAGAGAAAATACCACAGACGGAGAGTAAATGAGAGACATTGAAATTATTTAAAAAAAAAACTCACGTTCAAAATTGCTTTCAAATAATGAAAACAACCCATAAACTAGTAATATGCAATCTGTGAAATTAGCGAAGCACATATGAATTTATATGTTACTTTCACTTGACAAAGCTAGCGTCCCAATTATTTTTGCACTATGCTCGATAGTGCACAAATTCATCAGATATGGATTAAACTATATTATTTTGATTATTTAAAAATTAAATCTTCCTTTATTTATTAGTTCTGGAAACGTCGTTTGATTTTTTCATTTAAACATTTTGCTTTATTTTGAAGATGTTTCAACCATATCTAACGCATTATAAATTACCAACTACTTCCGATAACTCTTGTTAATCTTAATAATTTGCAACATCTTTTAAACTTTTTAAAAGTTATTTCTGATGTAATAAATAGATATTTAATCTCATTTAACTGAAAAACGTTGTTTTAAAAATGTGTTCAATCTGACCTTCTGACAATATACAAATTGTGTATGTTTCGAGAAATCCGAATTTATAGATTTGTGATGTCGAGATAATTCATACTTTTCATAGAAATTTATATTTACCACCACTTCATAAAATATTCACTAACGGAATGTTATGTTTTAAAACTGTTTTGTTTTAAATTATTTTGCAATTTAATGAGACAATATCTATTCGATTATAAATAGTTATTCTTTTACTGCATATAAAAGTACAATGCAGTATTTTTTATGGGAGAAAAGATCGTATACAATATCTCTAGACTATTTTACTACCCGATATGGCCTTAAACATGTTTAGTATAATTTATAACGCATGTCCAATCTCATATCTTATAATTTATTATATTCATGTGTGAAGCATGAGTGTTAAATCAACGCTATCGTTAGATGACATCAATACATTTCGGACATTCAACATTATTTATGTTTTTTTTTCATCAACAATAATTATTGAAACACAATGATAAATATACAAATGGCGGTGAAGCACGATCCATTTTACTAATAATGTAAAACCGTAGTCGTAATTACTTTTTCATTATCTATCGAAAAGGTTTCATTACTGTTGTAAATATCTTTTGACATGCCACGGCTTATTATTTATGAACTGTATAATAAGATAATAAAAGGGTTTATATTGCAAATTAAAAAGTATTAATATAGCATAATGTATAATATGCGTCCCAAACATATACATGTATGTATATTTAAAAAATAGTAAAACATCTTTAGTATATAGTTATATACAACCGAAAATTTTCAGTTGAAAATGATCGCGATGAGCGAAACCGGGCCTGATCTTAGTAAATTAATTGTGGAATAAGTACAACTAAGTTGTTAAACATGAATGTATGTAATACACAAGAAAAGTTACATGTCAATACCTATGTCTGCTTATCTTTATTCGGCTCCCACCGATCCTAAAAAACCAGGCGAGGCGAGATCCATTGGCTAACCACTAGTACTCTTTACTCAAAAATTTCCGTTCAGATAAGCGCTAACAGGAATCCAAGTCCAAGTGAGCCACACTTGAAAAATAAATGGTAACGGAAAAAAAAAACTCTAGGAGTTTAAATTTTAGTCTCCGATTGGATTACTGAAATCAAGATATTCGAAGTTTCGATAGAAGAATAAAGTAATAAAGATACAATATATCAGGAAAGTTCTACAAAGTTGTTGAAGAATATTTTAAAAGATTTATATATGTATGTAAATTACAATTTTACTATTTTATAATTAATTCAATGCCAACGCAATGGATTAAATTAATTGCAAGTTGTCCGCTTATCACCTTATTGGCAATCCGCTCAAGGGATGGTGTAGGTTTACTTTTGCGTAAAAATATAGAAAATTGACTGAGCTATCTATTAATTTTAGAAATACCACTCGGTCACAGAGATTTTCGTATACTGATTAAAATTAAATCTTCTTCAAATGTTGTATTTTTTGAATTCAAGATTTCTCGATTGGAACTAATCTTAAAAATGACAACATAAAATATTGTATGTGTAATTATCAAGGAAACGAATGAGTAGTATAACTATTATTGATACGATTAGAACCATATTATATTGTATAAAAAATAACGAATAATAGAATGTAGAATTTTTTGGCAGCCCTATTTTGTCTTTAGTCAAAAGCCAAAAGAGGGCTTTCAGACAAAAGATCGTCCTTATCTCTTTCTCACACCTCATACATCCGTTAGGAAGTCTCTTATTCAATGCGTCTATATTTCTCTGACATGCACAGTCGTGCCGCGAATTATAACCGCTGACGGAAACATTTCGAATCATTACAGTAAACGAATAATAAAAAAATACATGCAGTTTTATATTTCCGGTACAATTTGCAAATTTTGTATACCATATCAGAGGCCGTGTCTCGGTTACTCACATCAGCGCACACGTCTGGGATGCATTATTGTTCTCACCTGCTTTGCGAGACATCTCACTGTCTCTTTCCTTTAACTGTTTTAAGGGTTAAAAACTTATCTCTATCGCTCTTTCTTTGATTGTGTGCAGTCAGCAAAAACCAGGGTGACCATTCAATTACTTGATAATTTTAATTCTAATTGAATATCTAGTATGATTTCGTTAAGATTTTTACTTAGTGAGTTCTCAAAGCTTCCGGTCAAATCATGCTGTAATAAGTCATCAGTTTTAATGGTAAACTATTTTTATGATTTTTTTTGTTTATATCTCTTATTTATTTGTGACGTCGACTTTTGGAGCTTATTATAATTAATATAATGCAACCAAATCAACAACAAGGATTCATATTTTGTGGCAACACCAGAATCTTTACATGTAAAAAAATGTAAGCAACAATTTGACAGATTTAGTATGGAGCGTTAAAAATACAGCAAAGCATTTATTTAGAAATGATGAGAAAATAAAGAAGGATATAAAGGGTATTTCAATAGGGACGCTCAAAATATGTTACTTTGTCCTGCTGAGTAGATTATTCATTGTTTAGTGGCCAAATTTGAGTCAACCAGTTTGGTAAATAATCAGCCAACACCTACTTGTACGTCATCAAAATACAATATCTGGTGAAAGCTAAAGTGTACAGGAAAACCCAAGGCAGCTTATACTTTTCAGAAACTTGGCGAATTTTGAATCGGGCCTTATGTCTGCACCCGTATAAAATCCAACTAACCAAGGAACTTCAGGGAAACGACCACAGACAACGCCTGATTGGGTTCTGGAGCAGTTGGAAGTTTACCCAAATTTGATGCTATATTTCATATTTAATGCCGTAAAATATACTTACAAATGAAATTAAAATTTAGTCGAAATCTCACAAACAACTTTTTTATTTACATAAAGACCTATATAATACTTTCAGAAGCTCATTAGTGAAATTGTCACTAAGCATTTCGAATGGTAATAATGTGAGGGTTTATTTAATTCCTTATTCATTTGATGCAGTTTTTTTAAAAAGATAGAATATAAGAATGAACGATAGAATATTATTAAACGTATCTACACCTAATGGATCATTTTTACAGAATTTTATTGAAAAAATGATTATCAGTTATTTAACGTATCTCCTTTTACACAAAAAAATAATATTCAATATTAGAAAGGGACTATTATTTGGCGATTCGATTGTGAAATATCAGACATCCCTGAATTATGTTATCGAATTCATAAACTGATTGAAAAATCAATATTTGAAGGTTCTTATTTCGCTACTAAGTGAATGAAACATTAAAAACATCAACGATCGGGCTGACAGAAAAAAATACTGCGCAAAAACGTTTAGTTTATAAAAATATTGAACGTATGCGGACCCTAGTACAGATGCAATCTTGAGTGGAGCTCACATCATCTGCCTCACGCTTGACGTCTGATTCTAACACAGTGCTTTCTGTGTAGAGCGGGATCTATCTTGCCACGTATATCTGAATACCTACCTACACACCAACGAAACAGGCTGGGTGTATTTTCGTTTTCGGGGTGTAAATCTAAAATCAGATAATATCGTTCTGTTACCCCGACTGTAAAATATATTTTCGGGGTGAATTTAACGACTAGACAAGTTATATTTTATAAACTAGCTAGAATTGAAAGAGAGGGAATATATCGCAAGGTTTTTTGTCGTTATTTTGGTAATAATATTTGACTTTTTATTACTCGTAAAATATACAACTTATATAAGCTTTTTATGAACTTGAGTTCCAAGATATAAATTGTAGAATGATTTTTTCCCATACCCGCTCCCTTCTCGGAGCATATGGCTGTGACAAAATGCTTCCGTGTCTCTCGCCAACCTCCTTGCTTCCTCCCATTTCAACCCGGAATGAAAATAAATTTATTTAATCATGTGACTGTTAAAATGCACACACTGAAATATGGTAGGAATGTGAAAATACCGACGGATCCGTGGTGCAGTGGTCAACGTCGTTGGCTTCTGTGCCGAACTTCACGGGTTCGAGTCCCGAGTAAGAACAATATTTTTTCAGTCGATTTATCGCTTTCTTTCGAAGGCATGGGTGTTTGTGTTGCCTAAGAAAAATCTCTCCCACCTATTCGATCCTATAAGCGAGGCTTAAACAACCACTAGCCCTGGCCTGGTCCTCGTGTCCTTTCAATTCCTCCTCTATTCGAAAAAGAGAGTTTGAACAACTAAGTAACTAGTTCTCTTCATTGGGAGCGGACATGGTAAAAAAATGGCTTTCGAACTTCAAATGAAAACATATTTAAGTACGATCATTAAGATTTAACGTTTACTAAACAAATAAAAGATGAAATATAGATCCTAATGATGTCAAATTCCGTTGAAATATTCTAGTTTAAATTAGGGTAAAACCTACAATTGTCGGCCACTTAAGGATTTTTTCAACTTTAGTAATTTTTTTGTACACTTATAATAGAAGAGGCAAAATAAAAAAAAATACTGTGTACTAGATTAATGATTTTTTAATAATAATCAATTTTTAAAATACGTAATTTTTTTTAATTAATTTTTTTGATAGAAAAAAAATAGTTAAAAAAAAGTGGTACAAAACTACAATTATGGGCCACTTTCTGCATTTCTTGGCCACCAAAAGATTCAATTATTGGCCACCCCAAAAGTTGTAATAAAAAATATTTTTTTAAAAAAACAGAAACTAGACGTATAATAACAAGACCCCAAATCATTATTGAGTGTAAAATCAAGTGCTTTATTGGATTCCAACATCATTTGTTAAGCTGCAGTTATTGGCCAAAAAGTCAACATTTTCCTAGAAATATCGGAGAAATGTAATAAATACATAGGTGATTAGTAATATTATTAAAACACTATTCATGCAATAAAAAATTATATTTTATGATTTTTTCATATGAATTTATAGCATTAGCTTGGCCGGCCAGTAATAGAAATTGTATGTGTTTTTGGAATCAGTAAATGGCCACCATCATAATAACCTTTTACAAAAATATTTTCAATGCAAGACGAATAATTCTGTTCAATTAAAATTATGATTAATCAACTTTCAAACGTGTATGATGCTTTTAGGCTGAAGTCTAATCCTTATGATATTTACAAGAGATCTCACTTGCTACATGGTAACACTCCGGCTGTCTGATAAAAATACGTTTTTGGAGTTGTTTGGAAATTCATAAAATGACAATTTTATGTTTAAACGATAAAAGAATAATAAGGGAACTATATTAATAAATCAAAAGTTGGAAATGTTGTTTTGGTTTATAAAAAACTAGATTTTATATGTAAGTGGCCAATAATTGTAGCTGGCCCACAATAGGAGGTTTTACCCTATGTTCCTGTTGGTCGCTATACATTTGAAAGATAATAAGGAAAAACGCATGAACAGCTGGTACCCGGCTGAAGACTGCATGACAGAAATAACATATGGCTGACAGCAAGTCATATAATAAAACCACATAAATCATCTTGATTTGTTATATGGATGGTATTTTTTTGTGGAAATAATTAAAAATGTATTTCGGAAACCGTTCATGTTTTCTAGGAAACAATAGAGATGGCGCCAAAAATGTCAAACTACGAACAGGTAGGTATGAAACAAACTCTTTTTTTTCAGAGTAAAAAATTGCTTGATGTTCCATTATAACTTGGCCGTTAACGAGGGCGCCAACATCGCGTGATTGAAATTGTTTATTTACAAACACATGTTAATGTGCAAGATATTAATGAATACAAATCGGCATATACATATGTATATTTTTACTAAAAAAATACAACTTAAATGGCTATTGAATATATCTACTCTATGTGGACAATTTTAGTTCCGAATTCGGCGGCAGTCAAGTAATGATGGTATATATATAATAGACAAAATATGGTAAATTTATATTTAAGGATAAAAATTCAGTAGATAGGAAAAAAATAACGATTTTATGATTATTTTATTTGATGGACATTAATACAGTTATAGGTGAATATTTAAATCAAATGTTTATAGATGATTGATTTTAAAACCATTCCCGCTACTGGCATGGACCACACGCATATTTTAATGTATGCAATGTATGACTTTTATGTGACGTAGTTAATAAGAACAAGTTTTGACCCAGTCGATTTTTTACATAAGGTAAAATTTACATTTAATACAAGACTAGGAAGATTTTTGTGATATTTATCTAATCCCTCTCATTTTCAGGATTGATAAAGGGAGTGGGTTAGAGTAATGTCTGCTCCCAACTTTGGAGCATATAGACTCCTCTCGGATTTAATCTCAACATGTTATTTTCTACGACGACTGCTTGTTACTCAGTTGCTCAACTTCTCTCTTTCTAAGAGAGTAGAGATTGAAAGGATACGAGGATAAAAAAAGGACTCGTGGTTAGCTAATAACTATCGCTTTGTGCCCCGATTTTTTGGGATCGTCAAGGTTAGAAGGGATATTTTTTATTTTTTCCACACCCATTGATTTCGAACAGAATCGATATATCGACTGAAAAAATCTGCTCGTACCAGGAATCGAACCCGGGCAGTTCATGACGGAAGCCAACGACGTTGACCACTGCACCACGGACCGGGCATCGAATGAATTAATTCATGCAAATCTAAAACATTCGAGCGAATCAATATCAATTTATAAACCGATTGAAAACGCAGTGGTTGAATAAAGTACCAGTTAAATATAATTAGCCTGATGTGAAACGAAAGCTATTACAGAAGTGCCACCACTCGGTTACGGTACTAGTCATTCGAATGTATTCTCCAACTACAAGATTATCATTCAATTATATTTTGTGACAGGTAAAAAAATGACTTATGCGAAAACACGATGATAAAGTCATCTATCTGTCCTTTTCTTAATTTTTAAAAAAAATCAGTGATGTTTAAAACTCTGGTGGTAAAAAGGTTTACTACAGAAGGCATAGCAGACGTCACGGAATTACCCTAATCCGGTCGCCAGACTGCCAGATTAGTGAAACCCCCCCATATGTCTCGGGACAGAATTAAAAGTGTGATTTTATTATGTGCCGATCGTCTGGATATCACTTTTTTTTAATAGTTCTGAACGACCATTATGGGAAAACGATTTATCGATGAACGATCAATGCGGTAACGTAATGTCAATTGCACATTAACAATTTATTATAAATTTAGGAAGTTCAACCATGCATATGTCAAAACGATCTATTATACTTATGAGCTGCTTAAAGTAGTATATTTAAAGACGATTCGAAAATCGAAATAAAAATCAGTATTGCTAAGATCTGTATGTTATCTACATATGTATGTAGGTCCTTGTTGAGTAGGCAACGACGCCCTAGGGATGTAATGCAATGATTTTTTCAATTAATTGATGTATTTGTGTTCAAATGTATAGATGCCTCAGTGTTAAAAATACAATCCCACACATATGTTTACTTCTTGGATTCTATCAAATCCTACTACATATCTTGACTGAATGAGCGACTGAATAAAAATCAAATATTTTTTTTAATGCTTTATATGCGTCCAAAAGCTCACCATTTTTTAATTCTAATAGGGTTTAACAAATAAATACATATTTAAAAACATGTGCATTTTTAAGGATAAAAAATCATTTCTAGTGGTTTGTCTTCTATGCTATTTATATATTCGATTACAGATACGTTAATTCAATAATATTAGTACGTAACTGGTATTTGTCGAAATAGTTTCTGTTTAATAAATCTTAATCTATTAATAAAGTGTCTTACCTTTATGATGTCTAAAGTGATGTTTCGATTTAGTTCCATACTTGGAGCAACATGGCTGCTCATAATAAAAATTCCATGAGTTATCATAATCGGCCGGAGAGAAGAAGGGCGCCACGTTCGTATTGCTGTTTGTTTGCCATCCAGCGCCCACGACGAGCGAGCAGCCCATCATCAGAAGCACCAGGCTGTGCAGCAGAATCATCATGATGTGATCCATAGCTATTCTTTTAAGATATAATCCAAAACAATTGAAGTATTCAAAATGACTTTGATGTCACAGACTTTCACAATATCACCTCATCACTTTTCACGATTTATATTTTTAAATAATTATACCTCACAATAATTACAAAAACTAAAACAATAAAAATAACTAATGTTTATGGATACTGTTCTCACATTTCGTTGGTATTTTATTGTCTATCTAGAATAAAGAAAAAAACCGATTAAAATTTACTTCAATTAAAATAAACAAAACTCACAAATAAATGAAAAATATTTTTATTTCCAGATTTTATTTTCATTTATGAATAGCACGTTCTTGAGCGTGTAAAAATAGTACTTAATACTATTACTTCGAACACTTAAGGTATTACTGAGATACTAATCGAAAGTGTATTTTAATAAACAATACACTAACCAGGTTTTTATTAAGTTATATATAATATTAACCTCTCTCAAATAACAGATAGATCATAGATAAAACAAGTTTGAAATTAAGACTTCAAATTAAGAATGTTTTAGAAATTTTTAATTTCTAAATATTCACAGTGATGGGTATGCTATCTGTTTTATTTTTTTATTTATCGCTTCATTTAAATTTTACAAATAAAATAACTTTTTCAATTCATTAATGCGTAAAGCAATTACAATAAAAACAAAAATATGCGTTATTTGTGAATTTTATTTACAATTTATGAAGTAACGTTCGATAAAGCACGCCCACACCACAAAAATTTACAAAATTTAATGGACTTTTGATATCTTTCAAAATATTCTTATGTCGTAAAAATGAGTTTCGTGTCGTTAAAGTCAAAAAAACTTTTCTGCGATAAAGGTCAAATGTTTAATATTAGTGCGGATTGAATTTATTTCAATCTGAAATACGGTTCGGTTTAGCTAATTTATGACTCTTTGATGATTTAAGGCGAAGATTAAAATATTTAATGAATTAACCTGATGAAATTGTAAATGTAAAATATGTTTTGACGCCATTCAATTTTATCTTTCTGCGTTATTCATTTTCATTCAATTAAGTCGTACCATTATGCATATTAAGAAAGGCTGATCGATACTCAAATTATAATTATCAAAACAATATCTAAAAACTACATATTCCACGATTAAATATCGAAAACCATCCAACATTATTTGGTTACTGATGAATTTAGAATATTAAAATCAGAACTTCGAAGATGTATCTTGTGTTTTCTTGTTGGTGACAAGAATATCTATTAAAATGGTTGTTAAATATACTCAACGTGACCGTTACACGTTCAAAAAAGATTGCCGAATTATGACCAGTGTTATAGTAAGAGTGAATTTCTTCTCCACTCGTTTCTTAAAGAGAAGGAAGATGGATTTGTTGAAGATATAGGTTTTTCTGCACGCCTTTATATTCTTGTCAGCTACCGCCACTGGTTAATATATATAGATACTGTAATTTGAATTATAGTAATAGGTACTATTTATTTTCTTTGTGTTTCAATCAATATTAAGTTAAATGTGTAATTTTGAGCGAAATTACACCACTTATATGTTCAACCAAATGAGTTTGTTGAACTGGCAGCGTACCACAGACGGCTATTATTTTTTAACTAGAACCGCGTATTCACAAAATGAATATGTATTGTCTGGATAGAATATAAACAAAACATCGAAATGCAATCTGTGTTTGGGAAAATTGCATCTATTATTGAAGGTGCAGTCGGTAAATTTTCCCTGCAGCATATGAAGATAATGCATTTTTACCGAGTTTTTTATGCATTTTACCAGCGCCACAACAGGTTGGAACTATTTTTTATTTGTTTTATAAACAGAATTTAAAAAATGCATTTTTATAATAACAAAATTGCTACAAGCATTTGTTATACTGATTTTTTATTTTAGAGAAAAACATATTTCCTGATTTCAATGCGTAGGTACCGATTTGATCCAAAGATGAGTAAAATTCCCTGTGGTCTAGTGGCATGAGCTTTCTCCTAGCAATCGTGGGACCCGGGTTCAATCCCCGGCAAGGTCAGATTTTTTCAATTGAAAAAAAAGAGATCTTGGGGTGGGTGTATGTTATTTATCGTTGATTGTGTGCACAACTGATACATTATTTACCATCGAGTTAATCTCGTATGACTTTCACAACTAAGAATATTTGGCCCATTGGCGTAAGCTGTAATGCCAAATATTTAAAAAAAAAAATCAGCAAAAAAAATCAAAAAAAAAAATCCTTTATTATCAACAAAGAAAACATTAATGTGTATAACATTAATAATATTTGTACATGCTTCATTCAACCTATCCGATATTTCAAATACGGGGCGTAGCAATTCGATTACTTAACTAATACCTAGTCTTTTCATAGTTTCATCCTACTATCCCTACCGTCTGAAATAGAACAACATAACTCTTTTAACAAGAACCTAATGCAGAAGGTCACTCACCCTCCTTCTTTAGAGGCAGAAAGGAAAAAGAATGGATTTTGAAAAGTATTAGAAGTTAGCCAATAACCCTCTACCTATTTCTCTGTTTTCAGATTGAGATATATGGACGGTGAAAAGGCATGAAAAAATCTGACATGGTTAAAAATCAATGCATGAATGTCAGTATCGTCAGAACTATAGTCAGTAGTTCTGACGATGGCTTAAACCAAAATAGCTACCAACCATACAGAATACAATTTCTGTATGATTAAAATACATTGGTATTTTTTCACCGTGTTATAATGGAGTTCTATCAAGTAAATGCCAATTCAATCAATAATAATATTACGACTGAAGACATTTAAAGGAATTCAAAAAAAACCTTTAATAATTATGCAATTAAGTTTCACAATAATTGAAAAAAAAACAGTTTCGTGATCACGCTTAAATCTATTCTTGTGGAACTGAATATTTTGCATTGACAATTAAAATTAAAACGCCTTACTATACACAGCGGACTTAAATAGACTCGAATTTATACAGTCTTTACTCTGGTTGACCCACCAAGCATGCCTGCTAGCACACTTATTTCTAGAGACAACACAATTTCAACTTTCCTCTGTTAAATTGCATTTGTTTATCTAACTCGGTTACGTATTCGCCGAGCGGAGCTTTTTCCAGCTTCGGAATTGGTGCATAATCAACTTTGCAACATAATAATACCCATGGTTGTACTAGTGGCGCAATGATAATAGTTCACAATTATGTCGCGGAGTTCGCTGCTTAAAATTTCGCTAAAACTGTTATTAATTGAATCGCGAATGTGTAAAATTGGTTTACCATCGAGATACCAAGTGCTACTGTCAACAACACGAATGAATGCAGCGTTAAAGTCTTTTTACACGGTATTTTAAACAGGCAATAATTGATAACATAATTTAAAACATAAAAAATACATAGTTATTGAGAGATCAAATATTATTAGGTTGGATCACGCAAACAAATCACTTGCTTAAAACGCCGATAAACTTAACGGTCCAATTTAAACGTGTATCAATTTATGACCCCTGACAGAGCAAACTTGTTTTTTGTGTACGGTAATTAAAGTAACATTGTATCAGTTCTGTAACCGTGTAGCAGAGGGATCATATTGGGAAGCTAGCTACATAAGTGATGGTTTCAAATCTCGCAATTGAAACATTCATTACGTTGAAGTCTCAGTCGATTTGAGGACTGTAAACGGCTCGCGACTGATATACCTCGTTGCATTAACACATATTCTGTATAAATGCTCTGTATGCTCCACATAGGCAACGGACACTGAAAAACCAACATATAATATTGAATCAAAAGCACAACACTCGTGAAACGTGACCAAACCAAGTTCATTACTCATTACAATTATTGTTGGTTTTTCAAATATTAAAAAAATAAGTTTAAAATTGCTCGAGTTAAATTAGACGAAAAAATACATTACACAGGTAAACCATGGCATGACCCGAAACGGAAACATTCTGACTACAGAGCGAGCTCTTACCCCGTGTCTTAGGTAAGCGACGCGAACCGGCAAGAGAATTTAGGCGAATCCAGTAAATTTAAAACGTAGTTGATCAAAGGTCTTATGTGCCATCGCTCGGCCAGACGCAATTAACGCTCTGGTGAGCTTGGACCGTTTCATATTTTCAAGCGATTCGCGTCGCCATGAGTGCGCACTTGAGGCGACTTGCGACATATGCCGTCCTGACCGGATCGCTTCGCCTACATATGACACTTGCATGGGCGAGGACCGTTTGATATTTTAAAACTCTGCCGCTTTCAAAGCTGCGCCGGATCGCCTCGCCCAGCTAAGACGACCCGTTAGAGTAAGGATAAATACCTCTAAATGAAGAAGACCTTGTCTTTATTTATTTTTTAGTTTCAGCTGCCAAACTTTTAATAAACACGTTGGAATTTACAAAAATATTGTGTAGTAGTAAATAGGTTTGATTAAACTAAATGCTGAAATAAATATTATCGCTTTTTAAAACTAGATGGCAATCCGTGAACATCATCCACAAACGATATAATCACGTGATTATCCAATCATAAATTACCGTCACGTTATTGCCGTGTTCATGAAGTATATTTCGATGTGATATTAAACGTAAAGTCGATTTGAGAAATGCGTGTCTTCCGAATACGGTAGTATTAAATGAAGATTAATACGATTGTAATTGGGCCTATGTGCAAGACTACGATGAAGTTTCCACTTTCAAACATTTCAATAAAAGCCGATGTAAAAAAAGCGTTAACTTCAAAATAATCTGCCAGTTAATTTAATCGTGATGACTAGTAGAAAAAAATACTCGTGGCAAGTATAAAAAGTGAACGAATCGAATGCTATCCATCACGGCAAGTTTGCATTGTGTTTGCAATGGAATAAATAGCATAATAGGCTTGAAATAATGTTGGAAGAAATAACCCTTTGAGTCATTTAAATATTAAAAAAACAAAAAAATATTAATACATTTTTTCTATTATCGTTTAACCTCTAAATAAAAATATTTCGTTGTTACTCGTACACAATCTCCTGTGTGGATAAACACATTAGATTCGAATGATTAGAATATATTTTCCGTACTACGGAAGAAAACTGCGAAGTGTTTTAAAATCCCATGAATAGGAAAAACTTTGCAAAAATGGTTGAATCTTCCTTTGCATTCACTGCATTAGAATCAGTAAAAACTATGGAATAAATATTAAAAAATTCCAATAAAATTTACTGTTTTTCCTTGCATTTTGCACAAAGAATTTATTGCGGTAGATTCATAAAGCCAATACTGTGCTCGGAAAAATATCTTCATTGTGTGCTGTCACATAGGATATTTTGTGTTGGACAATTATGAATGTCGGCACATTAGATGAATTTTAAATCAGTATATTTCCGAAACGGAACAATACGTATTGTGAAGCATGTAGAAATAAATCTGAATACAAACGTGTAAATAACTCATTTTGGCCAAAAACGATTTTTCTATGTACTTCTGTGAGCATACGAGTATTTTGATATAGAAACATAGTTTTTCACAGTGAATAAAAGGATAGAAAGAATTTAAAAATATTAACAAACGTTTCAGTTCAGTGAAAACATGGCATTAAATTATAAACATGTATGTTCACTAAAATGGTTTCGATGATAATATCAATATGTATTTACACTGAAGCTTGATTCAATCGAATAAGCTTTAGTTTAATAAATACAAAAGGATGCTAAAATTAGTGATAATCTATACATCGATTCTGAAATACTACATGTATTAAGTAAAACATATAAATTCGTTTATAACTATCCCACGAGGTTGACAAAAGAATTGATCGTACATTTAGTAAAGTATGATTACCGATTTTATTCATATTGTATATAAAGCGACCTAGTTACAAAACAAACAAATATGATTTCATTGAAATCAACCCTATACCACAATACAAGCTACTTTACAGACGTTATCAGAAATACTGAATCAAAAATACACAATAAGAGAATGCGTGCATAGAACATTAAAAAAGAAATAACGAATGAATTCAATAAAAAATAACGTTCCGATGAATAAAGAGGGCATTAAAAATGCACTGTATCAGTCAGTCATCTGATATCGATACGAGAATCAGACAAAGGAATAAAAGCCCTGCGATTGCAAGCCAGCGCTTTTAGGCCTAAAAGCTCTGGCCGTCGCGTACGGTTCGCGCCGCGCGACCAGTCCTCCCTGCCAACATTATAAATCAACCCTCAAATGTAAGGGAGGGTGCATGCCGGTGCACAGATAAGGCTCGATGACATTTAACAATTTGGCGGTAATATTTTCTGGATATGTGCTGCGGACAACGGACGTCGCTATGTTATTTCATTGCCTTTAAATTTATATGTTGATCTCGTGAACGAACTCGCATAATATGACCGCGCTACCCTACTAGGGTAATAAGTTCACCACTACGTTAATACATTTAAGATGTTATCATGTCAATATCATACACTTTAGATAAAGGGTTCATAATGATAACACATAGAAATATCATTTAACATTTTGTCACCATTGTTAATCACAGGTTTGCTGGCTGACATATTTAAATATTTAGTATCTTAATTTGAATAAATTCACATTGCGGTTAGATTCGGATATAGAAACTAGTAAATTTAAAATACTTTCAATGACAATAATATCAAATATGCAGTTTCGTATTTTATCATACAAGTAACGATACATTTTCCTTACAGTCCAAAATAAAATATAACTTTTTCAAAGAGACGGTTTAAACTTAAAACAATGACAATTAAATGATAGAGTAAGGATAAATCAAATCAGTCCATTTCAAGCAATAAATAATTTATTGCTCGTTTCAAAAAATTTATCCCATAATTAATTGGTATGTGAAAAAACGAATTTAATTACTAATAAAAACAATTTATGGGGGAATGTTGGTGGAAAGAAGTATACATTGTATCCCTGTTTTAAAAAATATAAAAAGAAAACCCACATTTTTATATTTTTATAATATTTTTTTCTAGGATTGACAGTTACGTAGTTTAATAGCTTGAAGTATATGAAAAGAATAATGACAAAATCATCACCAAAACTAATATTATAATATTTTAAATATAAATCTGATAAATATTTTCCAGTATTATATTACGGGCACATACTGTATGTATTGTTAAAATGCCACTTCTATGGATTAATCGCTATCTATTATACCTCAGTATTTAGTATTAATGAACATCATGGAAACCCCACATTTCTTTACAAAGATTATTAGTATTTATAATGATGATGACGGAGAGCGCATCACAATGGGCCGCTTAGCTGTAAAAAGCGTACCTTTCTTGATATCGTAATACGAAATGCGATGAGTGGTTTTTAACCTATTGCATATGTGAAGATGCTATTATGCGATAAAGATTTAATAATAATTCTCTTTTTATTCGTAGTGCAATTCGACGCAACAATGAAATAATACACCCATCTCATTTATTTTATAATAATCCCGACCGTTCCTCGAACGACGGCGCTCCATTGTGAGGTGGAAAAAGATATCAGACATCCCCCCCCCCCTATATTTAAATATAGGCATGTCAACCAACGTCGAGTGATGAACTGTCAAAAAAATTAAGACCAAATAAGAAGAGTGTATGTATTATTATAATATGAATCCCTGCTAATTGAAGTGTCATTTGAATACAAGTGAATACTATTGAAAACACACTGAAATTGCGTTTATTTTTCATAAAACAAAAGTATTCTCTGAGCTAATAAAAAGACATTTCATCAACTTCATTTTGCTAGTTGGTTCACTTCACTTCTCAATGGCTCAAATGATACGTTTGCGATGAACTAATCTCAACTCTTTAAAAACTTGATTGCAATCATTGTTTCACAGAAATATATTTTTTGTTCATTTATGGAGAAAAATTTTAGGAAGATAGTAAGATTTAATTTATAAAATGAATTGATAATTTATCATAAAGTAGTTAAAGTGATTTCTGGTGAAAGATTCAAGTGGGAGACTACTAATGTCTATAAAAGCGCTCATTCCTATTCAACATCAAATCGAATGAAAGTGGTAATAAGAAAAGTTTTTTTGCAATCCAATTGCTACTACATATATTCAATCAATTTGTAAAATAATCTCAGTGCCATGTATGCATAATGTGTAAACTATTCATTTTTAAATCATTTAAATTTTGTAATTTTTCATGAGTTGTTGAGTTAATTAACAATTGCACGAATGAATTCGAACGGACCAAATTTAAACGATTCAAATTGGATATTGAAGTACCTGAATATGATTTGTAACTTATCTTATCGATATCTTACAACATCACGAATTTTATTACGCGTTTAATTATGGGGAGCAATGTGTTTTTATGAATACAAATACGCTTTTTAACTAACTTCAGTTTGTATTCAATATATACCAGTCATTCTGTGAAAATTATACAAACTTTGTGTGAATCAATTTAAACAGTATCGTTATTGGAACATCGCTCAGGTACCGCGAATTATAATTTAATATGAATTTAATACATTAATAATGGCAGAGTCGCATAACTATCAAGGGATCTTCTTGGAAATATAAATTTAATAAAGCCAACCGCACGCATTACATTGTATGTATCAATGCAACATCATCTCTTGCTATTTATTATGTCCCTGGGACCAACCGGTACCCATATACACAATAAAACGCACATAATAATGAAAGCATTTGCATGCGTACACATTTAAAAGGTTAAACATCTCTGAACGAGTTGTTTAATTAAGAGGGATCGTAAAGTTTGGCTCAATCATTTGATACTATAGTTGTTGAAAATTGTACGAATCCATTTTAAATCATATTTAGTATCATCGCGCAGTATCATTGGTCTACCGTTGTTAAAACCTATTAAATCATAGCTTCCCACCTTTTTCGGGTGGCGAACCCTTTTTATAAAAACCATGAGACCGGCGACCATGGTGGTTATTTAAAAAAGGCATTTTTAATAAGGTAATTAAAAAAAAACAACGAAAATGCATCTAAGTGAATATTCTTTTTAGTTGACCGTAAAAGTTGGCGACCCCACAGAAAACCCGTCCCATATGTTAATAAAGCAATGCTTTAAAACATATAAAATTTGTTTTCAAATTTTACTTTATTAGTTTTGTCGCTGACGTCCCGGATTACGCTTTTCGGCATCTTCAGGCATTTCAAGTGCACGAATGTACTTGAACTGACGTGTAGTAAAAAAATTGTAACGCCTATACACATATAAGAACTAAATTAGATCGCCAAATATAATCTGGATGAATCAGCGAACGTTTTTATGTTATTGTGTGGGTAATTTGTAATTATCAGGTTTTTTTTAAATTTAAATTAAATTTTTACGATACCACATTAAATCATGAATAATCTCAGATTAAAAATTATATTGAAATGTTTATGAATACCCTATCAGTATGAAAGTATCAGGGTATCATAATTTACGAAGAGGGGGGAACGTTAGTATTTAGCATTGTGATATGGAACTAATTTATTTTTGCTTAAAATCTACGGTTTAAGCGACGCCTATTACCAATTATACTAGAAATCATATTCATTTCACGATAATAATTCTAAGCGTTTGCAAATTAAAATTATTCATCAATGCATAGGTGGAGCTTAAGATCAAAACAAAAGCTTATTGGAGTTTGAAGACACTGCGAGGAAGATGGTTATTAATTTTATAAAAACAATATGAACTAATGTGAGAAAATGAAAAAAAAAATACTTTGACTTTTACTACTATGATTTATATTTTTTTAATTAAAGATTATAATATGATGCATTTTATGATTTCGTTTGCATAATTCATGCACATGCACGATGCCATATTTATTTGTAACGATTGACATGTTAATCCGATTTACCTGTTGTGACGATTGCATTTGCAGTCTTTTGGAGGAAGATTTATTAAGCTAGTTCTGACCCGACGAACTTCGCACCGCCTTAGAATCAATAAATGTTGTGTTAACTTATAAGCTGAATTAAATTCAGTTTTATATTAGGTAAAAATGAATATGCAAAAATCAAAATTAGATGTTTTAATACTTATTCTGCTATTCGAGGCGGTGACAAAGCCAGAAAATCAAAATCGGTTCCGCCGTTCTCGACTTATAAATGGTGTAACTAACACGACTTTGTTTTATATATATATAGATAGATTACGAAATTTAACAGTCTCGTCAATTTGGGGCTGTCAGGACAAATAGGGTTCAAAACCATAAACCGAGAGTATGTTTTCTTTTAAATTTGCAACGCATATCAAATGAGAAGATACACTGAACCCGGCCTGCTGTGCTATTAAAATTTGAGGAAACTTTTCAAAACGAAATCACAAGAACCAATAATTGAGTTGTAGGAACAGTCTGAAGGTCTCTTGTGGACACAAAGTTAAAAGGATAAGCCTTCCCAATTAGTCTTAGCGCATTACGAAGCAGGAAAACGAAATTCGACGAGAGATATTCTCAAAGGGAAGGCAAAACCATATATTTACACGGAATAATTCCATCTTATTACATATTTACTTTGAAAATATGAATATAGCGCTTTTAATACGGCGGGGTGATTTCGCTTCCTCCACGTCATCCTGTTTCTTCATTAAATCTTTCGAGTTTCCCTGAAAATGTTCGGCAAGCAAAACAGGATCACATAAATTGTACCTACATAATTTAATGCTGAAATCGTTTAAGACTCTTCTGTTTCTGCTTGCCGTATCAGGAGGCTTGTATTTAATTAATTATTGATATCGTAATTCATTTTAATGTAAAACATCAACTTTATTAATCTCAACCATTTTATGAACATCTCAAGCGTTTGATGAACATTACAAATATACTATCTTAATATAACATGTAGAATAATATGAGATGACGGGCGACGCCTTGGCGTGGTTACAGACAAAGATTATTGTAAAGCAGTAAGAACAAACGGAAACTAAAATATATTTGTTTCGTTCCATTCACATTCCTGGTAGAACTTTATTTAGTGAATAACGTTGTGACGCTGAGGAAGAACACCCTGTTAGAAGAGTGTCGGGTTCGTGGTCGAGTGGCAACATCGTTGACTTCGATGGCAGCGGTCACGGAATAACAGTACATTCAGTTTCATAAAATGATTTTTAATAACCAAATTATGCTCATAAGCATGGATGTGAGCGATGCATCAAATGCTTTCCCATCCAGAGACAAACCGCTCGCTTGCTTTTATTCCTGTTCCGGCCTTATCCTTTCACCTATACTCTCTTCGGAAAACGAGATGTTGGGCAACATAGAAATAAGCAGTTCTTTGATAAAAGCTTCTGCTTTTACAAGCGTCATTAGGATTCCATATGCTCCATATAGTAGACACGCCAGGTACGTGGACGAGAGGATGATGCCAGGCAGAACGTTGAGTGCCGTAGGAAACATAAAAAAATAGATTGATGATACCTCTTATTCCGTATATCCGACATTGAAGTCTGTCAATATATATTTCTACGAAACTTTTTTTTACTATATTACGGTGAGATGAATACATTAGCTATCGACCTGTCCTGCCGTCATATTTATGTACAATGACAGCCAACTCTTGAGCGGTATATTACACAATCTGTTTCATGTGATTCGTGATGATTTCTTTTCTTACTTTAAAATAGTAAATTATTTAACAAGATTGAAACTTTTGAGACGAAATAAGCACGATATATATTATCACTGAATGCTTTGATCTGATTCTGTAAAGAAAATGAGCTCCCTCAACCCTCAGTGCTCATAAAGTAACTTGATTCATGCAGACAGGGTTCCCAGATTGATAGAGCCAGATAATGAAGAAAGCGTAGCGACCATGTCTTACGCTTGACAATTTTACACATCCCTTATCTTTGTCATCCGTCTCAAGGGGTATTGAATTCATGATGAATCGGTTCGGGTACTTATTTATTATGCAATTTTATTACTAGTTATCTCTTTTTCTATGTATATTCACTACCAATTTAAGTTTGATAGTATACGATCACTTCAACAGTGATATTTGTGAATCATGTACAAAACCTCTTTAATCTGAGAAGGTTTTGATAGAAATAAGTCGCAAGTAAAATTTTTCACGCGGACTATTCATCCCAAACGAATCCGTCGAAAGGTCAATTAATTGAACGCGAGATTGTACTATTCTAGTCATATTCATTCTATCCGTACCCTCTTGGAAAAAGATAGATTGAGCAACTGAGTAACAAGAACAAATAATACTGTTCATCGCTACTTGATTACAGTCGGGAAACGTGCTTGCTTCCAAGTTATTGGCTGACTACTTGATTACTTTTTTACCTATTGGTCATTGTGAGAGGGATGAGAATATACAATATTGCAATATATTCTCATGTTGGTACTGGACTTCAGTGAATAGTTAAGTGCTCTACGCACTCGCGGCCAATTGTGGCTGTGACATGATAACGTTGTGTCATTGAAATTTTTAGTTTCTAGTGACCACTTATTGTGAGTTTTCAAAGTTATGCGGTTTTTTATAACGCAATTTTTTTTTATATATATTTTTGGGACTAAAAATCGTACATATTCAATAACGTAATTGTTCACATAATGTATGTAATAATGTAATTACGGAATAGGAGGAGTTTAGATGTACAAATATATGTAGCATTCATACTTTTTAGTGAACCGTGTTGTTTCAAAAGAGTTAAGTGTATTTAAAATTCATCTAAAAAAAATTATACCTTAGAGTAGTATTCAAAAGTAATTAATCAACTTAAAAAAATAAACCTCTCAATTAGTTTCCTTGCAGGTGAATATCACAAGGCCAGTCTGTAAACGTCTAGCGTGCTAATAAATGTCGATTCTTCTACCGCGACATTAAATAAAATCGAAATGACAAGGCACACTCGGGCATTTAAAACAATTTATCAATCTATTACATATTGTAAAAAAATATGTTTCCTTTCCGTATTGTAAACATGACAGGTACAGCGAACGAATGGATTTGGTTTACTGCTACTTTTTGAGCTTTTCTAAGATACATTTGACAAATGATCTATCCGTGTTCAACTACGCTAAGTATTAATCAACACAAGAGATTGGTACATTAAAAAAAAATACTGGATAGACATTTGTATTTAATTTATTTCTAGTAGCATTTTTATCAACAACTTGATAATGTAAGCTGAGTTACGGATTGTTAGTCTTTTAATTTCATAAAGTATGAAAATATGTATGTATAAATAGGCAAAACAATAACGATGGATAACATGGGATGTGTTACTGAGAATACTGAGATTTTGGGGTTTATCATCAGTGGTGTGTTGTGGTAAATAAATGGGTACCAGGTCGGTCATTGATTTCTTCCATATCCATCCGAAGTTTAAAAAAACCACAAGTTTTGACAGTTGAATCAATAAAAATAACGATGATCAGACACTTGATATGTATGTACTTCAAAATTAAGTAACAAGTGGCAGGGCGGCGCCCTGGCTCATTTTCAGGGAAAAGGGAAATAATTCAAACGATTCAAATTTGATATGGAAATTCCATCAGACAACTTCAGTCAAAATCCTCAATGAAATAAGTAAACGATATTTTTGCTACCCATTCATTCATCGCTAAATGACCATAGATTGACTTAAGCCTAATAGTGGCCCCCCAACGTATACATTTTCTTGTTTTTTATAATACTAACAACAGTGAATATGGTACTTATTAACATCTACGGGTTGAATGGCCGTTAACTAAACGCTATTTAAGGTTATATTATCATATAAATAATCAGTCGAACCTATTAATAATCACTCATTATGAATATTTAAAGTTTTTGGTACATCGTTGTAAGAGTAAGTTATAAACATTTAGATCGGAACCCTGTATTGCCAACCCTAGCGACAAATAAAACCGACATCTCTTGACCACCTATTTTAACAATTTGATAAATCGATTTCGTCTTCCATAACATTAATATTTCATATATACCAACTTGCAGCTCCATTTAATCTTGTATTATTATATCAATCTAAAGATCTGGTTTATTTTTTCCCGAGTCACTTCCTCGATTGAATCGATCAGTTTCGCTCGCCTTTCAATGTTAATGACCCCCGATTTAATCATTAAAAGTTTACGGTAGCTATTTTAAAATGTTCCCAAAGCAAACTTCGGGCGGACATTCATTAATTTGGCGATACTCAAAGTGTTTTCTTTGTATGCAGCGTGAAAATCCAATTTGGTATGCAGATTATTTCGCTTGGATTCAACGATCTTATCTCAACCAAACCGAATATAATCTCGGATACAAATAGCCAAAATAATGAAGTATTTTTTGATCGAATACCGTGAAATAATTATTAATTGTTACTATCCGTTTGTAGATTAGTTTCTAAAAGTAACGAATTAATTTAAATAATTAACAAACAATATAAATAGATGCACGTGTTCTAAATGATGCGTATAGTCATTGATTATGCGATTTAAAATTTAATTTGAATTAAGTACATAAATTTAAACAACATTAAAAATCTGAAACACATTGAATATTTCGTTTACTTACGCCGTTGTCGGATAGAAATAATTTTCGAATTGATTGAATTGGCATTTACTTGGTAGAACTCCTTTATGGCATGGTAAAATTTCATAGCTATTTCGGCTTACGCCATTGTCGAAACTATATATAAAATGATTTCTTTAGAACTAAAATACATTACATATATTTTTTTCACCGTGTGTTAATAGTTGACGTATTTTATAGAGCTAATCGAGTAGTTTGACGGCGGTCGCGACTTGCTTTCTATTTTTGTGTCGCAAGTCATTTTTTTTACATATACATACCTACATATTATTGAAAAAATTCGTTTTATTAAAATATACATACTTTATTATTAATTATGTAAATTTGAAAAGTATTATCGAATATCATGTAAACTTTAACTGTGAACAACTCTTTAATTGACGCAATTAATCCACATCGCATGATTGAACTTAACAGTCACCGATGCGTGATATATGAAACTATAACTAGCCTCTATAATCCGCTCATATTGTTTATATAATCATTTCTCGAGGCATCTTTATATCACTGAAAGAAAGTTAAATCTTTTTTGTTGCCGCTCGTTTATCGTTGTTTAAGTTTGAAACATGATTTTTCCACGAATTTACTCAACAGTTAATATGATAAACTAAACAAATAATTCAATTTAAATAAACTAAACCGTTCATTCTTGTACAAATACGGTAATATGAAAATTATAACGTTGATTTAAAAATATGACTTTCACACCTTTCCGGGAGCCTAAACAAACATCAGTTTTAAAGTTATACACTTGGCAAATACTACAATTTATTCGTTATCTGTTAGATGCTGTTCAAATCCAGATATTTACAAAGAAATGACAACATTGTATTAAACAAGGACGAAACCTCCTTTTATACCAACAATAATGTCACGTCTTTCTATCGCGTATTTGTTTTTTTTTTTCTTGAGATACGTACGACAAATGATACAGAAGCTAGGGCTGGAGCTTTATGAAAGTTTAATGTTCGGCGAAGCTTTCTCCCTTCAAAGTATAAACTTTACACTCTTAAGAGCTCAGTATTCGAAGCGTGGACGCCAAACAGCCAAATTTATATTTCGTTATCGTAATTAATGTGTACTTTATCAATTGAAAGGCACTTGTTTATAACAAGACCTCTGTTAAGATAAGAAGTTATAGAAAACAATATATTTGCTTAAATAAATTTAAAATATACATATTTAATAGTCAATTTTAAATTGCACATTTCATATTTTGCGTTTATAATTGAAACACGACTTAATCAATTACAATAAGCTGTTTTAAAAAGTTACTTTAAAATAAATTATCTAATATTTTAAATTTATTAAATTTATAGATGAAAAGAAGTAATTGAGTATTTAAGCCACTGATAAGCGTAATTGCACAATTTTTTTTTTAAATTGTATAGGTGCTTCTGAATTTACCACAAAGCCATATGTTTTTGGTAAACTGTTAACATTGTTTAGTGACAAAACACAAAATTGTGTGTATAGCTAGGGATTCACACTGACCACTATATATATATGTAGGTACACGTACGTTACAACTGAGTATGTATGCCAAAGAAATCGTTATAATCTAGTTTGCGAAAATGTCCAAATCGATATAAATTTTCGCCACCTGAGACGTTGCCAACATTTCATAAAGTTGTATTATAATATTCCTAACCACTTTATCTTAAAAATCGTAAAATTGTTTTTATATTTAGTGATAGTACTAAACCGGTTGTTTTATCGTATGTATTCATAAGCCTTGATAGTTTCGAATACAAATTGGCTTGATCACCGCCGCCTTATATGTTTCTGCTGTTTCGCGGCCGCTTTCCATAACGTAACAAAGATCAAGAAATTAAACTATTTAATTTTTCGTGCTCTTGGCATTTTGTAGATCTTTACTCTCTATCTGTTGGGTGACTATGAATAGTGTCTGAAAATTGCGCAAAGTAATATTATAATAAAACAACTGTTTCGAATATGTAAGTATCTGTTATCATTTCGACACAAATACTCTTAAAATAATTTTAATAAAAAATATTTAATTATTAATAATAGGTACACGATGATAGTCAAATTAAATTTGGAAGTCCTGAGACGGCCATTCCAATCCGACGAGCGTATAATAATTTAACATCCTTGACAAGCAGCGGGTCCTGTTGATAACTCCTTCTAACGAAGATGCCAACTTACGATGCTTAATTAAGACGTTGAGAACTTTGTCGAAGAGTATCAACGTTATTTGCAATACAGATTGTGAACAGTGGTGGAGCGTTAATTACAAAATACTGTTGGTAGGTAAAAGTTTAAATAAAAAATATGTTATACAGAAATAATCCAACACATTTTGCCAACGAAATGAATTTATTAAATAATTCATAGCAATACTCCAAACGCCCCGTTTCAGGTAATGCTGAATTAATATTTAACAATAATTAAAAATAGTAATTTACGTTTTTTGTACTGGTATCACTGACACGGCAGCCATATTGTAAGAAACGACAAAAATAATATCAGATAACTAACTATGGATTTTATCGGCTCGTAGCCTTCAGGCCTAATTTTAAATTGTAATTTTTTATAACATAGATATAAATATATATTAAATGGACATACCGTATTGGGCAGAATAAATAATTTATGGTCATAATTTATATAAAATGGTCATATTCTATATCATTTGGTCAGATTTGTTTTGACACATAGTTTGATATTTCTTTTCTTATTACTATCAATAATTTTATTCAGACAGTTAATATTTTTATTCTAACCAAAAGTTTATTTAAATTCTGACGGAAAATTGATTTAAATACAGACAATTTAATTTGTTACCTTTTAAGAATTGCAATCGTTTTTAATTCACAAATATACTTCGATATTAACCCTCTTAGCCTCAGAGCGCCGATTTATCGGCGCACCTAGACTATGCGAAAAGCCTCACAGCGCCGATCTATCGGCGCATAATTTGAAATATCATATACGATATATAGAGAAAGCAAACATAGTGAAACAAAAAAAGGTCATTGGAGAAATGTTTCATCATTAAAATAAATTAATTTACGAATTATTATTTTTTAATATTCAGGTTTTTAACAGATATATTTTTAGTTCCACGTGTATTTCGCTCTGATGATCATTATCCGTCGGCGTGACCTTTTATAAACCTAAGACTGACCATTTACCAATAAAAATATGTTTTGATATATGGGGTTGTATGCAGGTACCCTAATTTTTTGTTTGCAAAATTCCAGTATTGTTAAGTTGCCCACGTTGACGAATACTATCTTTTTTTTTATTTATGTTATTATGTATAAATAATTATCGATTTATCTCTCTAAAAATGTTCTCCTTCATCTATTAAAGTGTCCTGAATTTTTTCGTTTAAAATAAAAAATATTTATTAAAAACAAATTTTGAATTTTGTACTTTTCCATGAGTTTTGTCACTAATGACCCGGGTTTTACCATTCGGCATCTTCAGGCATTTCAAGTGCACGGATGTACTTGAACTGCACGGTTCTCGGCAACTCATGGAAAAGTACAAAATTCAAACAATTCAAATTTGATATTGAAATTCCATCAAGCACCCTCAGTCGAAATCCTTAAAGTAACTATGTTTTCATAAAAATAGCTCTGAGCTTTTTCGCATTTACCCGCAAAAATGGCTGAGGCTAAAAGGGTTAACAGAATTGATTGTAAATAAATTGTAGATAATAAACAAATTAAATATGCATACAAAATTCACAACCAAGTATAACAATTACTGAAATGTTGTATGAAATAATATCTTCATCGGACAGCATACGTTTGCCGTAAGTTTCTCACATGTAAGGTCAAACACGCAGAGATCATTTACCGCCCGTCATTACATAAGTACTTACCTCAGTAAGTATGTTAGTTTTTTTCTTCTTTTATCGGATGCATACGTGAGACTAGACGTTTTTTATTATTTGCATTCTTTAACGCGATTTGAAAACATCTCATTTCGAAAAATAACACATTATCAGATGAGAGTAAAAACGTGTTAAAGCGATAAATAAAAGAAACAAAAAGCTGCTTAATTATATTCAAGTGTTTTGAAACGGACACCATGTTGTTTTTCTGAATGCGAAAAGTCTTTAGTCTTTAGTTAATACTGTAAAATATGTGTTATTTTTATTATCTTTACAATACATTAATTTATGAAAAATATATTCATAGACTGATAGAAATCTGTGTGAAGTGTTAATTTATGGAGAGTTTATACAAGTTTAAATCAAAGTTTAAAAAAATGCTAGTTAAGGGTTAGAAACAAAATTAGAATGTTTTTAGTTACTAACAAGTTTTATCAAATATCGCAGATGAATATTTCGTTGTCTCGACATCGTCAGAATTAAGGATAGCTGTGTTTGTATACCAATAAAACTGAAAACCGAGATCCCGATTTTCAAAATGAATAAACCGATATTTAAAATTATTAATTATGTATTAAAGATGTATGATTATTTAATGATCCAATAAATTATAGGTGTTTATGGAAATCAACCCCTTCCATGACAATATTTTTGAATACAGGTGGTAAATACGAAATATTTAAATACTGGAGTTGATTTATTCGTTCAGAAACGCGATTCCAATTGACCATAAGCGTTTTCGTAAAGGTATGATGATTTCATGTGTATGGTGGTCTTGAAAATGTATTCCCATTGCGAAACGGGAATCGGATATATTATTTGGTTTTTTGTTCTTGTTCTATTGGTAACATCGTGCGCATGCTCTTGCCATGCAGAGTTCCGCGGCTGCAATCGTTTTGCTGTCAGTGAATCAACGCGAGACATTTTACGTTATAATTTAAATTTTGATTAATTGTCCGAGATAACGACTTAATTTTGGAAGTAGTTGAGTTACTAGACGGTTACATACAAGTTAAGTTGTTACCTCACTAAGATTACCAGATATTATAGTTACCGTCGAAATTTTAAGAGCGTTGTATATATGTATCTTTTATATGTTTTTATTTAAAAAATTTGAGTATGTTTCTATTTGCTTCAAATTAATTTTGTATATTAATCTAAAGAAGTGGCTGCGCAATACATTCTTTTAACGTAGTTGAAAAATAAATAAATTGCGTCGTGTGCATGATGCACGTTCACATGCGTGCGCGATTTTTTTGCTACCTCTATCGAATATTAAGAGCGAAAATTTGTGTGCTTACTTGCACAAATAAATTATCGATTTTGCAATAAGTAAGGAGGCAGATTATTGACCGATTCCGTGATCCAGATGTGAACGCCGCTGGCTTCCGTGACAGACAACACGGGTTAAAGTTACAGCAAGAGCAGATTTTCTTTTAGTCTATTTATCGATTCTGTTCGAAAGCATGGGTGTATTTGCTGTCTAAAAATTCCTTTCCAGCCATCCGATCCTATAAGCAGAACATAGCGAGAGCGACTGGCTAACCATTCGTCCTGTCCTAGCGGCAAATCAGGAGCGGATATAAATGTCAAAAAAGAATTCAGATTCAGCCAATTTTCTAATTTCACCAAAACGAGATAAAACCATGACTCTTACTCAGACTTCCCGGCCTTTTTTTCGCTTTTAAAGTTTTGGATTTGACTGTGTAAGTAAAGCAACGGGTAGGGCGAGTTAGTTCAGATAGGATCTGAGAATATTATTTTACTTAGTTGTCAGGTAGATTGCTAGTGGCTTCCTCGGTTTCACGAAACGCTCATTTGAGACAAACAAAAAAAGTATTTATTTAAATTTCCCGGTGGCTGAATGCGCGGTTGGTAGCCATGTTCTTCTGTCGCCGACCAAACTCGTTTTTAAATGTTTGCATAATCTTCCGCGCTGAGAAACGAACAACCTAAGAATGTTTACCTGCATACAAAGGTACATAGCATTCGTATTTTTCATTTCTTATTGATATTATCACGTTATTCATAGTATATGAAGAATATCTTTACCAATAAAATACAGAAAAAGGCATTGATTTAAAGTTCAATAATAGTTTTCAAATACTGTTGGTAGTCATTTCGGGCCAACATCATGCCGATCAGCTATGATCACTTTCGGTGGCTTCGACGGTACCTTTTTGTAAGCTCATTTTGATATAAAATTAAAAATGACTTACATAGTTTATTCCACGTAGTACTGTGTTCCAAAAAGTGACGTGAGTTAATGATACCACCTACAATATTATAGCACGGATGCTTTAGTAAGAAGATACGGATCTATTTTTATATTCATATTATTAATTATATTTAGAATGGAGGTTGGGATTTTTCCTTTATACAGAACGCCAATTATATTAATAATGACACTCGTATTAAAATTGATGAGTTGTAGCAGTGAGAATGAAAATTATCCCCTATGTTTAGAATAATAAAGTGATCAAATTTAATTTAATATTCAAAGTTAATTTCTTAATGAGGAAACCATCGAACGTATAAACATGATTCGTTGATTTTTATCAGATCGCTGATCGATGTCACCTTAACATAAATCCATCTCAAATATTCCCCCCAGAAAAGAGGTGCTAAATCCAAATAATAGAAACACAATTTTCACAAATAGCCATGTCAATTCCAAAGTACAAGAACACGTAATAATGTCCATACCTAAAATGAATTGAGATAAATCATCGGTCGGCTTCATTTGTTTATTTCTGGTGATATTTATAACCCTATCATAAAATAAACGAACAGTGTTATCAAGAATATCAAGTAAACATACGATATCCTGTGTTTATACTTAAAAAATACTGTTGCACTCTGATGCTTATTATTTTTATTGAACCTATAGTGGAGTAAATACGACACCACATTTACATTTATTTATAGTGTAAACATTGCTTTATCTTGTTTATATAACATTTGTTTGTGAGCTTAGCACCTCATCAACAGTGGAATTAAATATGTAATTTCAAAAGGCATATCTATCAGTAATGCGTTTTAAATAAAACGATTCGTTTTTGTTTTTATACCGTTACTAGTATTGCTACCCGGCGTCGCTCGGACTAAGCGACCAATAATTATTTAATGTTATATCATTCGACATAATTATATCACAAAATCTAACATCCAAAATAAAGTTAAAATAAAATCACAAACTTTATTTAATTTGATGACAGCCCCATTCTCACTCCATTGAAATGTCCAAATTCAAGGAAAAAATCTAATTTGCTTTCAAAGAAATGTCAAATAATACCTTCACGTAAATAATAAACATTATTATTAATAATAAAAGCCGGGAAAAGTTCAGTAGAAGACTAATTTTATTACATTTTGACTAAATGTCTTCGCCGATAAAAATTCAAACATATTTTCTTTCATATTCGTTTTTATGGCAACTTAATGACCAACAATGCAAAAGGGAATTACAGACCCACAGACATACATACGCCGTTTCGGTTTTATATATAAGATATTCTATTAATTATTTTGTTCTTGAATAGGCCACATGGTCTCTTATTATACATTTAACAAATGCTTGGATTGAGAGGATAGCCATAACTTTCAACAATTAAGGATATAAAGTTTCAATTGGGATAATTGCTTTTGAGACTTACCGCCGCAGTCCAAAGAGACAACCTCAAAAGCTTTCGTATTGTAGTACGGCGCTTTTGAAACATTTGTTAAAAATTTTAATATGAACTTTGATCTACAAATGGATTCACAATCGACTTGCAATTAACTGTCATTGTCGGTCCTTAAGCTGCGTGATCAACATACTTAGGTCATCGTCATGGTGACGATGCGGTAACCGAAGATTTAAATTTTTTCGTACTACGGAGGAGAAACAATTGGTATTATTCGTACATTTGAAATGAAGATGTCAATGAATAGGAAAGCCTTGCAAAAATGAATTCAAACGATTCAAATTTAAAATACATTACTTTTTTTCAAAGTGTTCGAATCATCTTATTTACACTAGAGAAACAGCAGATTATTTTAAATAAAAACTTTGGTTTATCCGATTATAGCTTTTATTGAATAATAACATCTATTGAAAGGTCACTCAAACAAGCAATCATGTAGTGTCAAGATAGCATTCATGTTACTCGAGTTGAATGATAATAAAGTCCACTTGACCGATGGGTCGCCCGTCAAGTGATGGATATAATAATTTCTATTGACAGCTATTGAAAGCCTTTTCTCATTGATATACCTGTATCGTCATTTTCAACGTATGGATAAATAAACAACTTTAAGTTACATGTTACAGTATTCAAATAAATAAAGGATGGAATATTCATTTTTAATGTGTTATTAATTGTCATTAATTTTCATTAAGTCTTGAAAGAAATTCACTTTTCTTTTGTACATAATTGAAAGTGCTCGAGATGAGCGAAACCTGTCCCGATCTTTACCTAATATACGTGGAAGCGGTAAAAGAAGGATTCGTGTTTAACTTTTAGATAATGTTGTTATTAATAATAAGCAGTTATGGATGAACACAATTTTCTATATAAATTAGTATAGATATTATAAAATTCACATGTATTGTGAAACTTATCGTTTCGCCTCTTACATGAGCATCTTCAGACTATCTTACTATCACAAAGGTCAGTAATAAAGTTCGAATGATTTTAATATTCGAACATGATATATTTTCACTTTCAAGGTGTTCACTGTCAATACTTGGTGAAATAGCATTAAAATAATAAAACGTTTTTAGTACTTACTCCGCATAAAATGTATTGGATCAGGACCGGTTTCGCTCATGGCGAGCATTATCAACAGATCAATCATCAGTGTTTTAGTAATTTTATTATGATATATTTATTATACAAACGGAAAGCATGGAGTGGAGAATAGAAACAAATGTTGCTGGTGAAAAAAACGATATTCAATTCATACTTAAGAAAATAGATAAAAAAAAAAAATTTGAAGGTATTTTTAGATGAATAGAGAAAATATTGGTTTTTTCTTTACATTATTATTTAAATATAAAATCAAAATTCATTGGCATTTCATTTATATTCATGACTATTTTTTAAATTCAATATTGATGTGTGTTGAAGAATCGCACGTAGTTACAATCTTTTGACAATTTTCGAAAAATACACCCACACAAATGATAAAATTCAACCAGAATATTAAATTGTCAATTTATTTATTAGGAAATTAAATACGCACGAATTCTTGACACGAGCTAAGAGACAAAATGAAAATAAACAAATACCTGAATTAAATAGTTTTAAAAACATTCGTAAAAATATCCTTATTTACTATTTATTACATTTCAATCTTGTCGATAATCATAGATGTGTTTTTATCAGGCCCGCTCCCAATGCGGAGTTTATGTAATCATAATGAAAGTAGCTCGACATATTTTTTTCTACGAAATCTGCTTGTTACTCACTCTACCTTCTTTATCTAGATCAGTGGTTCTCATGTGCGGCCACGAGAGGATTTGCCTGCGGCCACCAATGGCTTCATAGTAAATATTGATATTTAAAAAACTCAATTTTTCAACAAAGATTCTAAAACTTAAATATTTCCTGTGCCACCATTAGTAAATTTTCAAACATGTTCAGGTCCATTTGACAAAACTCAAACACACCAGATATTATTGTAGGACCGCTTATTTTTATGATGCGACTACGACACAATTTCATGTGACAACTACTGATCGAGATTCTAGATAAAGGATCTAGGACAGGACTAGTGTTAAACTAAAGTATGAATTTTAAGACAACACAAAAAGCCCATGTCTCTGAAAATAATCGATAACTCGACTGAAAAATGATACTCGGACTTGAACACATGAATACCGTCACGAAAGCTTAAGACATTTGTGACTGCACCACGGAACCGCTGTGCACTACGCAGATACATACATATATACGAATACATATATTTAAAATAATTCACAAAAACTGAAACAAATGTCTTCTTTTTGGACTCTGAAATCAATTAAAACTACGCGGTTGTTTCCTGGCTTTTTTATAAATATAAATCTACGACACAAGCTGAAAGACTCTTGTATTGTATTATTATAAGAAACACTATTTTTTAGTTTAACGCTGTCATATCTAATTAAAGTGTCCAACATAATTATTTTATTTATTTTTTATTATTTGGATAAATCAATAAAAAAGAATCTCAGCAACAATCATATTATTCTAAAATTTCTACAGTAAGACAGCACAAGAACTAAAATTGACGCGCTTCCCAGAATAATTTAATTTAATTATTCAGGGCTGTAAACTAATTATTAACATTCGTGTTCACGTGTCCATGACTGTACTGAGTAGGTATTTATATGACTGTTAAAATTTCATATCTAGTGATCAGTGGCCAGGCAATAAACTTGGTAATAGAGTCATTCGGTGCGACTTATCTCTTTCTCCGAATCACAATAAATTCAAGGAACTCTATCTGCGACTCTGTTCAAATTGAATGTTTTACCTACCGTGCTAAATAGAAAAGATACGGTGGGTATTGTGAGCCCTGAAGTAATTAATTATATTTATTACAAATTTTGATGTGAAAATTTATTGCTCATCCAAGAATTTAGTTTGAATTCGCAGTTTTTAACCATATACGCTACCAACGTGTTTATCTCAACATATGTTCTCTTTTTGGAATCGTATGAATTTTGTACTTTTCGATGAGTTTTGCCGCTTTAACTGTCGTTTTAAGGACAATCTAGCACTTGAAATACCTGAAGATATCGAAAAACAAAGCCCGTGTCGTTAGCGATTCAAACGATTCCAAAAAGAAAACATAATGCAAACATGATTCAAATTTGATATTGAAATTCCATCAAACACCTTCAGTCGAAAATATAAATGATATGTTTTCTTTTTTTAAAAAACTGCGTGCCGCTTTTGGGATCGGAAGGGTGGGAAGGGATATTTAACAACAAAAAGATGCATGACTTCGAACATGATTGAAAAAATGTTGTTCCACGCGGTCCGTCACGGAAGACAACGTCCACTACTCAACTACTGCACCGCGGACACGGCAAACAAAGAGTAATAACAAAAAAACTTAAAATAGGATAATAATACGAGATGAAATGGATACGTCATTTTATTCTGACAATACCGACACTGATGATTGAATCTATAGGTGCGTCAGAATGAGAAAGCTAACATATTATTTTCTTTGTTCTCTCAATAACAGAATGGTCACAGGGCGTCTTACGTAGGCGAATATTTGCGGTTACACCGCGACCAAATAATAATTAATTTAAATCGTCGCGGACTAAAGGTCTTATGTGCCATCTACGTCTAGCCAGCCGCAGTAAAAACATAAGTACCGCCATGACTCACAACAATTTGTTGAAGTTGTTACCTATGGCACCGTGACCGGAACGTGCCGCTTCGTCATAAAACGTCCACCTAAGACGGTGCGTTAGTATTACTCGGTTACCTAAAGATATTATAAAGCAGCGTTTTTACCGAGAGCTCATATCTCAAAATGACCGACGTACAAATTAAATGAACGAGTAACGTTCCGGTCCGATTGTTCTAATTGTGTGTTTACACTGTCGCTGCAGGGCATGTCATAATGACTTTTTTACATTGTCTGAATGGCTTTATAATGTCTGGTCACAATTGTATCCAAAGGCGCTGTCTTAAAAATTCTACGTTCAACACAGCGTCAATTTTGCAAGTCAAAAAATAATTATGTGATATTTATATGGTTCAATTAAATAAATTCAAAAGGCGGAAAGATATAATAAAATTACTATAATTCTACTGTGAGACTAATTGTCACGGCATAAAGGAGATTGTCGTACTGTTTCAACATTTTATAAGCATACCTGCTGTTTATTAATTAAAATGATTTCATACCACAATTATTAAATAATTTTTGAAAATGCTCGATGGATTATTTTTTTTAAATAATTCAATTATTAATTTATTAAATAATAATTATGTATTATTCCTGTTTATTAGACCTGTGTCGTGGAGTCACGGATTTTTGGCCGGAGTCGGAAGTTGTAAAAAGTTTGAACTTTTTATTTTTTCATATAATATGTAATATTTGACTATTGACCAGATTGGTTGATTGATATTCAATTGAATATACATAAATAGGATTGGTAGGGAAAAAACGTGAAGAAATTAAGCATTTCTTAATCGGAGCCGTGTCTTTAGTCAATGTTGAAGTCGTAGTCGGAGTCGTGTTTTTTAACGACTCCACAGCCCTGCTCTTTATTTTATGATAATTTTTGCCTCCATACCTATAATCTAAGCACTATGACTTAAGTCACTTTTTTGTGCACTAGACAATTTCTTGACCATTTAAATAACAAACATAATAGCCATCGTAGTAATTATCCATTATGTATAAGAAATAACCGGTATCTTATGTTCATATCTACTAGTAAAAATATAGAAAATTACGCCAAAATTTTGCGACATACATATTTGAGATAGCAGAGAGAATCGTTAAAACTTGTATACTTTCCATGCGAACTTAAGGCCGTCGAAATATATATTTATACATATTACGTTATATTAGAATGTATTGATTTGTTCTGTGGGGAAAATTAAGCTGTCACAATACTATTTACTATGCAGCACTTAAAAGCTTAAAAACTTGTATATGAAAATATCGTTTTGTAAATGCAATTAAGTTTCGATGGAAAGATTTCAAGTTAACGATGATACCTGGTGTGGGAACGAGAATTATACAAGTAAAAACACAGTGATTTAGGGAGGTCTTATATTGTTTTCGTTATGCATCATGTTCTCTTCCTTGAGGGATATTATTTTATATGCATACATTTTCTTAAAACCTTCTGGTTACTAACAAGAAGTATTCGACTAAAGATGCATATCAGAAATTTCATATATATTCACGGACACAGTCTAGCTCTCTCTGTCAGCACATGCGTATGCTTACGGTATTAGTGTTAATATTCTAAGAGAAACGAGACATTCAGTGATGGGTTAACAACATGTCATAATTCTAAATACGAGCAATCTGGACTATGTTTTTAAACGCAGCTGTTGCTGGATCACATCATTGCATGTTAGTCCTGTGAGGCTAAGTCCGTTCATTTATTTATCCGAATATATCCGAGTTCTTCTACATTAAAATCAATTGACTCAATTAACAATACATTCTTTCTATCTTAAGAGGGGAGAGGGCTGCTGAATAATTTTGCTGAGGTAAAGGAGAGAATAGCTTCAATAAGTTTTAAGAAACACTGAAATATGCGATCCACCCCAACCGGTCATGCTCACTCAGTCGCATTCGATAGAACATCAACGAATAAAATTAGCCCGACATAGCGCTGATCGGGACATTTCTTTCATTAGACAACTTCAGCGCTTTTTGAAAAAAGATTATCAAAAATTATTATGCGAAAATATTCCAAGTGCTACATCTTTTTTTTCATTCATTGATACATTGACTACGAAAGGAGAAGTTCTTCTCAGTAATAAGGCATTCATTTCTAGGATATCAACTGTTTCATGTGATATAAGTAGAATCGGATAACAACAATTTTTTGACTCTCGGATGAATGGCACGTTTATATTTAGATATAAAATAAAACCCAACGATATATCATTATAATATAGTCTCACAGAGCGGGGATGTATTCTGTTACTAGAATACATCTTCACAAAGGCATTTTGTTAAATAATGGTCCGCCTCGCTTCAGCAGGCACGTGAAAAATAATTTAACAATTTGATTTACACAAGAAAAAAACACACCTCCTTTGATAAAAAATGAACAAACACAGTCACGCAAACTTCTAAACCTCTTAAATATGACGCGGACATTTTTAAAATACAACAAAAAAATAATTTACTGACAGACAACATACGAAAAATACACGAAAAAAAATCCTAGAAAATTGTTTTCATTTTTGTCGCAATTATTTAACCTATTAATTGCGTCACATTTTTAAAATGTGCGTCATATTGTCGATACAAAATGATTTAATCTATTATTATTTTTTGTTTCGTGACTTCACGCTTTTCAAGACCCCCCCGCTGCATTCATTTATCATTTTCGTCACTAATTCGTAAAAAATATCACATGTTATATGAGTAAAATTCGAATTGTCCTGCATTTATATCCAAAAAGAAAGTATTGCCGAAATGGTGGCAATTATGGCAGAAATACTACACGTACAAAAAAGGTTAAGAAACTGTTTACTTTTTTTAAAAAAGCTACGCACACTTTTCATACTCATTCCACAATTATTTTTGTAATGATCAGGACCGTTTTTGCTCATTGCAAGTTCAGCGAATTTCTTCCATTAATTGAGAGGTTTTTTTTATAGTGGTTGGTATGTATACCAAATTTCTTTTCGAGAGTTGCGAGAGCTTTCGCTTACATTGTAATATTAAACAAATTTTAAACTCTTGTCAAATTTCCTATACCCACTATGTGATATACGTTGCCATTATTAATATGTACTTGATTTTATTTTAAAAAGTCTGGATATGTATATTTCATCAGTTGATGACCGAACATACAACTTACACGGCTTATATGATAGTTTACATTGATTGGCAACATGGCTGTATATTTAATAGTCCAACGAATGTTGATTTATCGTCATGGACATATTATTATATTACTAACTACCAGTGTCCGGTTTCAACAATTCTACACGTCGCAAAACCGGTGGGAAAGATATTTAAAAAAAATGCATTGAACAATAATTACTACATTATTAAGTTATCTATGTAAATGTATGTAAAGATTATTCAGCTACAAATTTATTAACTATCATATTTAACTTTTTTTAAGAAGTATTAAATTATTGGAATATGATATTTTTTGAATAATTCTTTGAAATAAATTATTTTAAAAAACATGGTATGTATTCACTTGAATATCGTTAACTATTACCGCTCTCGTTTGAGTGGGCGTTTTCAACGATAAAAAAAATTAACGACAATTCAGAAGGTATATATGTAATATTGAAAAAGTCGTTCATAATTAATTCTTCTATATTCAGTGCCTTGGCACCCGCAGGCAATAATGAAACTGAGTATTTATTAAGTTGTTCATTATTCGAATTACGATTTTGTTACTAAATACATATTGTCAATTCCACAATAAAAGTAGTGGACGATTTTTCATACATACCCAACAATCATATGAAATGCGTGCCGTTTTACAGATTCAAATAAATTATTTGAAGATAGATTGAATAAAATAATATTTTAAATTTACATTTTCGTTTTGTCAAAACAGAAATACTACATGAACCGAGCCCGAAGCTCATTCCCGATCATTTAACCCGAATCCGACCCGAGCCCCGGGAGTGTTCAACTTTTCAACAAAATTTTAATTTATAATTAAATCTCCGATTAATAAAATGAATATAATTTTGAAGAATGGGCGTATGCATCCGGAATCATCGGATATGCTTTTTTTATTTGTTTGTGACTTTGTGTACCTAAGCGTCTGGCTCGGTCCCGAATCCAAGCCTTACTTACTCGGCCCACCCGGAAACCAACTCTAACTTCTAACCATTATTAAATATATGCACATTAAAACGTCTTCAATATAATCGGATCAACCTGATAAGAAGTTAATCTCATTCATGCAACTTTTAATTGAACTTTTTTATCTTTGGGTGACTGAAAGACAAACAGGTCTCCATCGATCTTATCTTCGGTTTATTCCGCGCTGCTAATTTGTATATGGACAGGAATAATAAATATTTAATTAAGACAGTATTCATAGTGAAGCTACACTGCAGCAGAAATTGCGGCCATATTTTATTTCTTTGCGGGATCAGATTTCCATACAGTGACAGTTAACCATGTCTTGGACCCATTAACCCCCACGCACTCTTTTACATTATCAGCAATCCGATATTAATTGCGGAGTATCTCAATCGATATAGATTGTATACGTGTAATTAATTCTTCAATAAAAAATATTAATGGTTCAATTATTGGTTGAACTGATGGCGTGGGAAGTGGATCGACTCCGGTGATAAAATGATAAATGATACGTATTCTAATTAAATTTTAAATCGATATGTCTCACGTGCAATGAAACACTTGTCATAATATAATACATTGTGCCTTTGAGACAGTGGTGGATCCATAAATTGTCCCAGGGGGTGACCATTCAATTTGAAAATAAGCTGATGAAAATATATACACCCAAATACTTTTATATACGATTTTTTTTTCGTTTTTTTTACAGAATGATGATCCTGCGCTTTAAGAAGTGATGACTCCGAACAAAATCATGGGATTTAATTGATAACTCTGACCATTGTCATCGATTCTTTTATTTCAATTCAAAAATGCAAACATTATAAAACATAATATAAAAACCATATACCAGAGAAAAATCGCAAATATTATAATAATTTGAATTTTCGTTTTTTTTTGACTTTACAAATCTGCCCAAAAAATATTCAGGTTATATATCTATTTTCCAGTGGAAATGTTACAAAGATCAAACGAACTCATACGATTCCTTAGTACGGTTTTCATGCGTCGGTATGTGGAAAAAAATCCTTTCAGCGGTGGCAACGTTGATTGCGAAACAATAAAACTCGTAACAAAACCTCACAATTAGGATATAATTATGAATTTATCATATTTCGTATATACAACTGTTAAACTAAAGGATCGTAAAAAAAAGAGAACATATTTATTTAAATAAAAATCATTTGAAAATTAATATTTTGAATGGAATAAATTCTCTTCAGGGGGGACATACCCCCCCCATAGAACGTCAATGCTTAGAGAATTAATTACAAATGACACGCCGACCTGGTTTGAATAAAGTTGTAATTAAAAAAAACATTTGATTGAAGAAAAAAATGCAAATGATAAGCAGAAATTCATCTTTATTACTTTTTAAACAAACAAATTGGAGTCTGGATTTATAATAATATTATTAACTAAATTTTCTGGACGGCTTAAATAGTTGTAAGTACTTTACGAAAGCTTTCAAAGTAAATTAGGAATAAAGTGCCCATTTTATAATTGAAATACATTTTGATATAAGTGAGTTTGTGTTATTTATTTACTTTTGTTATAATATCAGTTAAATGTAACGTAAGTCTGCATAATATTTTAAGTTATTTCTTTCTCATTATCCGTAAATGGCGTTCATTAAACCATTTAATTTTATGAGAATTTATCTATTATAATTGAGGATTCCGACTGAAGGTGCCTGATGGAATTTCAATATCAAATATAAATCGTTTAAATTTTGTATTTTTCCATACGTTTTCTTGCTAACGACCCAGGTAATAAACACAAAAAAAAGTGTCCGATATTTTTTACAGACTGCTATTTTAATTTTTAGGAAAGGGGTAATTATATTTCTATATGTTCATCACCAATTTTCAAAGTCACGCAAAGTAATATAATACTATCAAAACGATAGTTAACACGTTTAAAATAACGACTAAGAATATTGTGAAATAAAAAACGATCCTTTTTCCACGCCTGCTGAGAATGACGTTTGCAAGGTCTGAATAAAAAATATATAGTCCTCAGATTTAAAATAAAAACACTAAAATACAATATTATAATGAACCCACAATGGAGTTGCGGATAAAAATAAAATACAAGACCAGTGTACCTCTGAATTGAATGTGATTCGTATCAAAGGAAATCTGGTGTAATTTACATGTTCGCCACCATTCAACAAACTTTGTTTTGTATTTAATTTTACCAAGGTGTTAAATTTTGACATCACCAGCTGGACTATAAAGGGTATGAGAGTATAAAAAAAAAAATAACAAGAAGAAAAAGTATTGTCGTAGTCATTGTCATATTACATAATATTATGTAAGATTTATATGAATATTGAATAACCAATCTATCTATACTTTTGGTATAAAAGAGTATGTAGGTATTTCTATAAAAAATCCACTGTCAGTCCATTATTCATAAAAAAGCACCTCGTATATCTTATGAATTAAACCGATTTTTTTGTGCTAATTCCACAATTTAATTTAATGATCAGTTTTATGACAACATTTTGCAGCCGACAAAATTTTTGTATTTTAGATTATGTGTTCAGTGAATTTAAAATTGTAATTAGTGGTTATAGCAATTATTTATTGTTTACATAAATGCCATACTACGGCTTATGATAATTCTTTTAAAGAACAAAAAACATTTTTTTTTAAACTCAAGCAAAACTTTGGAGTTGGCCATTTTATGGTTTTTGTTCTAATGAACTTAGAAATTATTTTTAGATATCAATAAAAACACTGCCTATTATTCGGCTTGTGGAAACAAGCACTGAATAATAATTTAAAAAAATGTAACATAGTTATTTAATGTTGTTATTATTATTTTCAGTATTTAGATTACACTTTTTAAGTGTTCACTGTCAATACTTGTAATGACATTATATAAAAAAAAAAACATTTTTAGTACTTATTTTACATGAAATTTATTATATGTGGACCGGTTTCGCTCATGGTGAGCATTATCAATACTACAATACAATATATTTGTCGTAATAATTAGTATCTACGATACTACATTTCAAATACATACCTAATAATAATAATTTACCGGCACAATTCATGAAACTCATTGGATCAAAACATTCGCTAATTCATATAGATTACGTTAAAACAATTAAACTTCGTGATCAACTTTTAATTTTATATATAAACTACAAAAACTGTTTAATAGCCATTTAACTTAGTGATCTACTTATATTTTTGTATATAAACGATAAAAACTGTTTTCTACGCGTCATTTCAAGTTCATTCTTGCGCTAAGATGGCCAAAGGCGAAGCCCGAGTCGTTAGCGACAAAACTCATGGAAAAGTTCAAAATTCAAACGATTCAAATTTGATTTTGAAATTCTATCAAGAACCATCTGTCGAAATTCCAAATAAAGTTTTTATTAAGTAATTTTACATTTGAAATAAAACACCTCCTTACAGATTTTGTAGCCAGATAATAGTGTGCCAATGCTTTGTCAAATGTGGTGAGTTTCCTATTTTTTTGTAGTTTCATATATGTATTAATTTATTTGAAATACATATAATAACTTTCCACTTATTATAAATCAAATGTTCACAGACAGGAAAACAGAGATATTCGGTGGATTTCTATACTTCGATGTGCCAAACGGTCACATAGCCCATATTTGATATCAAAGTTTTGAAAGTTGGCACATAGCCCATATTCTATCTCCTTGAATATTTGCTTTTTCACATGTTCTATAAATTAAAAGGTGCAGAAAAAAAAGAAAACAAACTGTATATTTATCTCATTTTCGTAAAGATGGTAACATAGCCCACATTTGATGCGCAGCGACGATATAACAGATCTTTTCGTGCATCTCCGTGTGCATTTATAGAGAATAGCGTGATTTACCTTTCAATACTGAATAAATAAGCAATCCGCGAGTGAAAAGCTTTTTTCACATATTTTTGCAAGGCCCACTGTTCTAACAGCATTTAATAATACTATCTAAAACAAAATCATTTTTTCCAAAATCACATTTGCTTGTAGAATCCGGCCCTATATAATACATCAGTTTAATTAGATTATTTTAATCTTTTATATAGAAACGCAAACAGTGGATAAGAAAAAAAATCGTAATAGTATTTATAACTCTATATATCAATACTATTCAGTAAAAAACGATTCCTTAACTATGCTATTAATTTATTAAAAATTATGCTAATTATTTTTTAAATTGGCATAAATTATTTTAAGCACACTTAATTATACCAAATCATTATAAATAAAAAGAATTTGTTTTTAATATAATTCAAAAATATTTCGTTTGTTTATTACAAGAACAACTCGAACCAAAATTTCACATGAAATAATTATTCTTGGAATAATTTTAATGATAGAGTCAATGTACACCAAGATACGAAATATAGTATGTAAGTTTATAAACATCTAGTGGAATACCAAATTTACCAAACGATGGCCAGAATCCGAAATAGGTAACTTTGTCTTAATCATTTTCTGTGGATTTTATTTTGTATAGCTTACAATGTATCTCATGCGCTTTTTAGAATTAATTTATTAATGTACTGTCGTGGAATTAAAAATACAGCAAACGGAAAAAAGCAAGTTCACATCAAATCAACATTAAATATAATTTCAACCATTGTAGGTATACATATGTTTTTATTTTTACAAAAATTGATGTAAACGAAATGTTTTTTTTCGTGACAATGTTACTTAGTTATAAATCACTCATTATTTGTTTCAGGTAAAGACCAACGTTTGCCGTAAGCTGTCTTTTATCTTATGACGGATGTATATTAAATGTTAACTATTTAATAAAATTATTCAGTAAGAAATAATAATATGTATTTTAATTCCATAGTTTGTATCGTTATAATTGTAAGGTTGTTCATAACTTCATGCTCTTTCTTGGGACCTGTTCTACCCTATGTCCTGACAAACAATTTATTTTAAACAGGTTCTAAGACTGATGTTAAAGATATGACACTGAGTGGATAAATGAAATATTTTATATTTCGCCCGAATAACTACTACTTCTAAAACTTTTTTGTTTACAGAATAAATTGTTCATTATCAAAAACGAATCTAAGTTACTGACTACTGCATACATTATTTACATTATGAAAATAAATTAAGCTTCAGTGAAAGCTCTCCCATGGACAAATTTCAAAAGTTTGAGCCTACCAGTTGTTTATTAAAGTTTTCGAAATTATCTAGATAGTAAATTTATTTCCTAGTAGGTAAGACAATATTTTGTTTGCATTAAACAACATTACACGGTAAAAGAATGACAATGTTTGTAGTTTTGCAAGAATAATGTAATGAAGTTGATAGTTATTTTAGCATCACGACATCTTCAGAACAATCTGGTTAATGTTAGGCAATATTATTTCAGATAATATCATGTAAAGCCTAGTATTGATTCAATTCCCTATATACATCTGTTATAGTAATACCATAAAACCGGCTTTCGCGTATAAGATTACAAATAAATTAGCTTCAAAATTTCGCTGTCACTAAGAGATAAATTATAAAATATCACCGCAGTTTTCTGTCATTAATGTGTACTGTATAAAATATTATATTTGGCACACAATTTGCATTTCATCAGGTGTGTCAATATATATTTTTCACGTCGACTTCATAATTTTAAAAGTATCAAAAGACCATTTATATTAATAAATATATGTTGAGCATTAATATTATGCTTGTAAATAAACCATGCTTACTTTTAATTCACCTAAATAAAATTCAGGACTGTGGTAGGTTCGACTGAGCGAGGATCCCCCGTCAGATGATAGAATTTAGTAAAAAATAGAATCACGACATATTATTCCTAGGCCAAAAATACCTTTCGGAAAGAGACAGTTCGTTCCACTGGAAGACAAAACAAAACTCTGTCAAAGAACACCCACGTTGTCACTATATTTCAATATGAAACCATGTAATAAAACAATCAAAAACAACAGTTTATTTGTTCTTATGCAGTTTGAAATATATCCCTTTTATTGTTGGTACACTATTCCACTAGGTTTTCATTTCAAATATTCAAATTTAGAACACGAAGCAACACAACACGATTTGTTTACAAACGATATTCCATTTTTCAAAGCTTCAAATAGTCTTCCAAATTCAAAATATTGTGTATGATATTTGTATCGGTGAATAAAAAAGAAAGCTTGAAAGTTATTTCACTCGGACTGCATTAAAATCACTTTTATACAGTATTTAGAAAAAAACTGAAATACGCTTCGAGAGTATTTGAAAAGCTGTGCGGCCGTAAGTACAAACACGTTCCACCCCGCTCAAAAGCCGGGATGCGACTGATTCTTCTACATTTCTACTGGATAAAGTTTTTAAGCATGGAGCCGAGCCACGCTTTTTACCTCTGTGTGCACAAACACAAACACGAAGCGCTGTATACATATTATCTCTATACTGTACAGTGGTATTATATACATTTGTAGTATCAGTATACAAGTCTCGAGAACATTACCCCCCAAAACGCGCGCGAGAAAGAGATCACACTATGCAAACATACCGATAGAAGCTGCGAACGAGAGAGAAAGAACTGTCGAATGAGTATATCAACACGTCTGTGAAACAATGGGATAGACAGAGAAACGGTTAGTGGAAACAGATATAGTTATGTCAGTCGTACATATAAGGGGATACTTGTAATTGGGGTTGATGGCTTAAAAAATGGCAGTTCTTTCTGTATTAATTAAATATCAATGTAAAATACGATAATAACGATTTATTGTTTTCGAAGATGATATTGGAAGATGTTTTGTTAATTTTTAGTCTTGACGAGTTATTTAGTGGGAATTATAAACAAATAAAGCTATTCAAGACGTATATTCAACTAAAGAACAGTTTTTTTATGAAAACTTATTATTTTTCTAATTAAGTTTTTTCTTTGCCATTATTTCTGTTGCTTGGATTTATTACTATCCTAGCAATATTTCAAATAACTCAAATCTTAATTTATCTTTTATAAGTGCAATTATATTGGGTATCTACCTTATTATAATAAAACAATTCACGGATATAAACATTATTTGAAAAAAATCGTTTCTCTTATTCGCCTTTATTGAGATATTGTTGTTCTAGCTGATTTCAGTCACAGATTGAAATCACAATATATCACAAGTTGCAATGACTAAATTTTGGATAAAACGCCCAACCTCATATTTTTTTTAAAGTAATAATACACGTTTAAAACATAGTGCTGACGAAGGCATAAGCCGAAATAGCTATCAACAAATATATAAAATAATTTATGTAGAATTAAAATACATTGTTATTTTTCTTACCGTATTATAATAAAGTTCTACCAAGTAAATGCCTACTCAATCAATAATACTCGTCATAATTAAACTAAATTTAAAGAAAATATACACCACCTCTCCTTCATAGGTACGCCTGATTCTGGTTTGGTATTAAATTCTATTCATTTATTAAATTCATATTAGATCCGTTCATTCAGTCACTGGAGCTTTTTCATGTAGATATTTTTTGTGTTTGAATTTGAAAAAACACGTGTCCTTTTTTAAGTTTCGAAGAAAGGGACCGTCGGGCATCCTAGACAGAGACAGGTGGCACTTTGGGAGATTTCAAGGGCGCGAAAGCGAGATAGAAGGTGACCATAGCCCAAAACATTCCTGCCAGCTGCTATGGAGATAAGTTGTCTTTTAAAATGTAATATGTATCTGAAATGGTTTTTGTGCAACAGAAAGATAGAGTTCACTAAAACTTAACCAAATTAATGCATTTCCATGTCAACGTCAAAATATTTTAGAACCATAAAAATCTGTTTTTTTTCTGACACTAGTTTTTTTCTTCAAAAAGACGATGTTCCAAATACAAAATTGTAGCATTTAAATATCGTTTTTCACACCACAACGTTCTCCAGAACAGGTTAAATATTATGATAAAATTTACCCGAGATAAAAGCTTTCTGGTGCATGGGGGGCGGATGAGGCACCTAAGCCAACCAACAACTGCAACTAAAATTTGATTCTTTGAATTTTATACTTTTCCAAGAGAACCCGGGTTTCGCCTTTCGGCATCTTCAGGCATTTCAAGAGCACGAATGTACTTTAATTGACTGGTCAGCAAAAAATTTAAACGTTAAAAATTTGATAGTGAAATTCTGTCAAGCACCTTCAGTTGAAATCTTGAATTATACCAGCAACTTATTCAAATAATAGATTTTTTTAACAAAGCCGCTCGATATTAATATATAAATATATTTTGAAAATTTGTTTTAAAAAATCAAAAAAAGGTCAATTGTTAATTCTACGATTATTATAATATTTGATATAACTATCACAAATGATTTCGTTCAATGCAAATGTTATGAGGAGATGAAAGTGTTTGACAGCCAAAAACAAAAAGGCGGTCGGCATAATTCGATATAATTGCGGCATAATAATTGTTTTGATACATCAATTCTTGATTTCATTAATTGAAGCTTATTCCTAAAGATAATACATTCCGATGAGCTGACATCCCACATTTTAATGTTAGCAAAGTCACGATCTTCAATACCCGTTTTTGAGATTTAGTGATGTTCCCAAAATAGGAACGCGCCGGTTCGCAAATATAACTTCAGGTACCTATAATATGCACTTTTAAAAACGTTGTGAAACGCACGCAAATTATCAAAGCAAAATGAATGGTATTTTAATTTTGATTATCTGGTCGATTTTAACGTTTGGCTTAATCCAGACCTGTGGAAAAATTTTGAAAAGCATAAACTTTTTATTTTTGCAGTAATATTTCAAATTTGGCTATTGGCCGGTTGAGTCGAATTCGTGTTTTTGGTCAATGCTGTAGTCGGACTCGGAGTCTTTTTTTTCTTAACGTCTCCACGGCCCTGGTTTAACCTAATGTTGCGGTCCGTGGCGCAGTGTCAACGGCGTTGGCTTGCGTGCCGGATCGCCCGGGTTCGATTCCCGGTACGAGCGGATTTTTTCAGTCGATAAATCTGTTCAAATTCATGGGTGTTTGTGTTGTTGAAAATCCCTTCCCACCTTTACGATCCCAAAAAGAGCGACGCATAGTGACAGCGATTAACTTATCACTGGTCCTATCTAAGTCCTCGTATCCTTTCCATCCCTACTCTCTTCGAAAGAAAAAGAGAGGGTTAGCAACTGAGTAACAAGCAGTTCTCGTAGAAAAAAACAAAAATGTTGAGATAAACTCCGTGAGGAGTCCATATGCTCCAAGTTTGGAGCGGACATGGTTAAAAAAAAAAAGCAAGTATTTTTCAGTTAAACAATTTTTTTTGGACGAATTCATTACATTTTGAATGATCAGGACTAGTTGCGCTCGTCGCTAGCATAATTATTATGCAAGTACAATGTCTGGAATTATTAATACTGGAAGTAGTCTTTAACACTTAAAAATTAATCAGATGTAATTTTTCTTTTGTATTGCAAAATTATCGTGATAATAATTGAGCTTCTCAAACTTAAGCAGAAGACTATGTAAAAGGTAAAAATACCATTCCCGAAGTTCACCATCAGTCGGAATAACGGGTATTAATACCCTTCCCGCACTTAATATGTTAATAGCTGATGAAGTATTAACTCATTGAAAATAATTAACGGCCATTTACTAACGTTTTACGATGGTTCGTGAATAAATAAAATATCGGCTTTTAATGCAGAAGTTTTCAAAAAAAAACATTAACAAACGGTTCTCTTATCAAACTACAATCTAAGAATAACTCCTTTTTATTTTTCGCATCCATATCTCTCTTGAAGAAAATTCTCGCGAATCACGAAACGTCGTTTGCAGTAATAACTCAATCCCGCCGTCCAACATGAACACATTCATATTGGAGATAGAAGCAGGCATTATTATTTTTAATTAAGAGCTTAAAACAAACACACAATTGTGAAAGATATTTTTTGTAAAATATTACAGTGTCAAACTATTATTAATATATCACATTTTCTATATTTTTTTTGATAAATAAACATAACATTTTTCTGCCTGTAGCATCATAATATATGGATCCTTTTTTTTTAAAAGAAATGTCACATCCACAGACAACGAAATATTACCTTCAAAAAAACTGAGAGTAAAATTTTACTTTGTGTCGAGGTAAAGGGTCAGTTGTGTGTTGTGTCAAACATTAACTCACTGCTCTTTAATTATTTGATAATTCAACAAAGAAACCACCGGGCCTGTAGTCGAATGATCAACGCCGTTGTTTTAAGCTGCGTTGTCCACGGGCTCGAAGTGATAAGCATACCAGCTGACCACTAGTCCTGTCCTTGCCTTAACTTCCTAGTCCTAATTTATCAGTAGAACAAAAATATTTCACATACATACATAAGTAGTTATTAATCGAAGCATTGACGGATGGCAGAAAGGGGAAGATTTGCCTCAAATAAACGCTTATATATGCTGTAATATGGTAGCTCCCCATTGGACGTTGTTTTCAATAACAATAAGATTTCAATACAATTCTTTATATTAATGTGTCCTATAATATTTCCCAAATGCAACTAAGTCAACTAGTTTGTATTTTCACAAGCAAAGTTTTTTGTCAATATCGAGGGCAGTAGTGACGAACCTGTAGCCTGCGGGTCAGACGCTGACCCACGAAGGCTTTTAAATAACCATCGCGATGGCTTTTTTATACTTATAATTTATATCATTATAGAGAGAATTGACAATCGATATTCTAAAAAAAGAGAAAATATCAAATATATAAAAAAACAAATCCAAGTAGACGTTGGTTAACTTTTTTTCTGCCGTGTCTGCACGTATCACTCATGACATTCATAGTTGTTGAACAAAAATGAAACCTTTTTGAAGAATTTTAAAAGGAAGAACAAAACAATAGGCTTAACTGTCAAGTTTCGAAATTATCGGTACCTGTATTACCACAAACCCCCCAAACTCTTCAAAAGTGACGGCGCTGACATAGGACACACGGTCTATTATTTCAAAAAAATACCCACTTCTCAAAAAGGCTCTCCATCACTGATTCAAAACCACGAGTGTCCAGCCTTTTGGTTATCTTGGTCCACAATGATTGATGTTTACTGTTTTTTCCTAATATTGTTTTAAGTTTGTGAGTTGCTGCGTCGGCGCTACCTTTTTTCCTATTCAGCATGACATTGCTTCACATATTTCGCGAGATGCGTTTGACCATTGGGGTTTCATTTTTTTGGGCCGCGATTGGAGAAGCCTGATCTTAACCATTGATCGCCGAACCGTCACTCTCAATTCGCTTGTAACTTGCGGCAGTATTTTTGGCAGAAATATAATAAATAAAAGTATTATCTGCCAACGTAAAAATGGCACGAGAGTCGTATTATTTCATTAGACTTAAGCCTTTCAGAGATATTTCTTCGATTGCTTTTGGAACATTCTTTATGAGTTGATACATTATAAAAATCGCCTGCATATAAGCACGATTTCACAAATAAATCACCAATGCTACAGAATCCATATAGAATGAGGACCCATATGCGGATTAACCCATGAACGCATGCAGGTACGTCCCGTGTAAAGGTGCATACGTGCACTGCACCCCCATCCAAATATTCAAGTCATAACCGATATACATACACATTTACAAAACCACTTCAAGCCATACTCTCGGTAAATCAAAATTCGGAGAAATGACTCAAAAAGAAATCAACATTCAAAACAAAATATTTGTGATTTGTCTGATCTCGAATAACATTTGCGACGCCATTATCATTGGAAAGAGAGGACCTCCAAATGTTTATTGCGCTTGGTGTGCTTTATCCGTCATTAGAATATAAAAAATATATTTAATCCCTTCCGCTTTCTAATTTCTCGTCTCAGGGACTCCCCGTAAACAATTATTAGGTGAAATTTATCAAAGAATTTTTATTTATAAAAAAGCCACTGGTCTAGTCATATCAATTTAATTCTGTATCAATTTACTGTTACTTCCCCACTTTGGTACAGGTATCCACTCCACAGACGGACCAACCTGGAATAGCAAAACAAGGAATATAACCTATCTTTAGTGATGTCAATACTATCGATGATAGGTCACTGTAAGTATTTGATACTAGGCTGCTGGTCTTATCATTCTGGCAGATAAATTATCATACATAACCAGTACCCAAAAGTAATTATATATTCCCTGTCATCAACACACACTAGCCCGCATAGATTTCACTAATTTCTGCTTGGTTGTTCGCTATATACGTATTAAGTAAGCATCGATTCATTATATATCGGTGAACGTGTAAACACTTATCACTCCATAGCAGATATGACGAACCTTTTGAGCTCGGTGTGTCAAAATTCGGAAATCTAGCTTTAAACCCTTATACGACCAAATGATTTTTTTTGCATCGTTTGATAATGGTTCATATAATCGACCTCAGGTTTTCATGTTGTTCATGTTATTTTAAAAATAATAAAGTTATGTGTAAGGCATTATGTAACGAATGTTGGGAAAACTTACAGTTGAAACAATTAAGATCTCTAATCAGCGTTTGCTTTTGAAAAATATATTCAAACCGGTAAAAACATGCTTGGTTTTTTTGGCTAATTCCTTCAAACATTCGTCTGGTCGTAAATGGGTTAATACGGGAGTCGTGTCACATTTACATATATCCATACTTTTGGTATTTATTTAATAATGTTATTCAGAAAAATGAGTTTTCGTAGTCGAATAAAATATACTAAATCTCCAATTAATGTTTGGCATTTCGTACATTTCAATCCTAAGCAAGCTCTACCAACGTCTTCCGTCACTCGACTTCTTTTGATTGTATTATTTAATTCTCTGAATGGGGTTTCCCAAAAGTACGCAGAAGAAAAAAATGTGGATAAAGCCATTTCAAATCTTTTTAGGGTTCTAAAAGTTTACTGTTATCAGTTCTAAGCACTCCACATATCCGTATCGTAGTGGTATTTCTTTCTGCATTCTGCTCCGTCTATTCGTGATCGAAGACTGTTCACAAACGATGCGTGTCACAGAAAATGACTTTGGTCTAAGTTTACCATCACTGCTCTATGACTAACAGGGTTCTAGTGAGAGGCCATCCATTTATTTACCTGTCCATATAATGAATGCGTTGTGCATCAGCGACATACCAGGATCGTTTTGACGAGGGCTTTCGGGTTGATGGGGGACAAATTTTAAATTCACACACGTAAATTGCCGCTTTGAGAATTAGCTCCCATTAAAATGAATATTTGTAATTCGTTTGGAAATTAATAGCAATCATAATTACGAACGTATCACTTTTGAACGAAATAATAAATCGGTTTGAATTTATTTATCTGATTGAATATTTGATTTAATATTTTAAAATAAATCTTTATTTTTTTTTACAATGTTGATAATTGCCAACATAATAGTAACCTAGATATATATTTTTTTAACATAACATAACTAAATAAATCATTCAAAATGATAATACATCTAATATCAGTTCATAAATAAAACGGATAATTGGAAGAACATCTATTTTCACTTAATCAGGATTATTATCATTTAATTTTCACCAAAGACTTTTTGTAAATCTGCGAATCTTTCATCCCAGCGTACAGTATAAATGTCGTTGGAAATGTGTTTATAAATAATTTTTATACTCTTAAAACCATGTCGTTATTTTCAACACTGAAACGGTGACCGAATGACAGACAAATTATACCCAGTCTGCTTTTCTATATCAACTGTTCAATCTTTAATAGCATCAGTGAGGATCCATACGCGATCTTAGGGTCCTAGATTGAAATCATGAGAACATTAATAGAAATTAATTGTCTGCGAAGTCTTTTGAATGGAGTCGAAATATTGAAGCATAATTTTGTGAAACTTTCTTTAGATTTCATTCATCTATCTAGAATTAAATAAGAAAATGGATTTTTTTATTCATTGGACGTTAATTGAACGCTTTATTTTTATATGAAAATATCTCAAAGTATTTGTGAGCGCATATAAACATACAAGACCCCAGTGTCGTACTTAGGCACTGTCGCCTAAAACAGTTGATAACTCACCAGTGCCGCTCAGGTGCAATCACGTATGGAAATTTAACGCCAATAAACGTTGATTATAATTAACTTTGATGTGTGCAATTCACAACTGACAAAATTATTTTACTGGGGGAGTTTGAGTGCGATTTGTAATAAAATGATATTTATAATATCTGCAAAACACTCTTAATATCGCATGTTTACTTCTGTAACATGTAATGAAGGTTCTAAAATCGTAAATATTGATAATCATAATTCGATGGTTAATTTGAATAAGTAAGTTTTCAGGAGTTAATAAGTTTTTTAGCGTTTAGAAAAAGTTTTAGATACACATCTTACTTAAACGCTTACACTTTTGCCTGGTCTATAATAATCTAGTTTCTAATAATGACTTACCATAAACTTGAAACATTTATACACGACTTCACTTTAACGCGGTTAAGTAGAATGTTGAGAATGAGCACGATGGGTTAAAAATTGATTCAAATATGGAATATACTCCAAATTCCGAAAAGACATATTTGTGCACAGTACAAAGAAATATACAAATAATTATCGAAAAATAAAATACACTCAATAGTGAATCTCATCACGGAATTTGTAGTAAAAAAAAGATATATGTAGTTGTAAATTGTGGATTTGGACTAACCAGTTCTTCTGATGATGATAGAACCAATTTGGAATCAGTGACGAAGAAAATACTAAGAATGTTAGAAGACAGCAGCAAAAATTCCATATTGTTTGATAAAAAAATACTCATGCTGTTAGTATGTGACCTACTGCAATTTATTTTAAATAAATATTTTCGCTATAACAAACTTTGCACCGTTTTATACGCGGATTTTCCTGAACGCATCTTGAAATTAAAAATTGAATTCAATAATATTTACACGGGCGTGGGAAAAGCGTATATACCGCGTAAATCAGGGGATGGGTGTTATTTATATAAGTATACAAGCGTTATATTGAAAAATAATAACACATTAATTGTACTTATTGAACATTAGATTTATTAAGATCAGGACTCAGTTCGAGCTCACTGTGAGCATTATCAACTGATCATCATTATCTGAGCGAAACCTGTCCTGATAAATCTAATGTGGAATAATAAAAATATATTATTATTTATCACTTTTAAGGTGCTCACTGTCAATACTTGGTGGAAAGGCATTATAATAAAAATAATAATACATTTTTAGTACTTTTTCCCACATAAAATTTATTTGATTAGTACTGGTTTCGCTCATCGCGAGCATTTTCAAATGATAAGAAATACAATACAACAGTGATAATTATACAAAATTTAAGTAAGGTATGACAAACAATTGGTGGAACAACTAGGCAAATAAATGAAGCAAATAACATTTTTCAGTCTATTTTTCGTGTTATTTGCTTCATTTATTTGCTTAGTTGTTCTACCAATTGTTTGTCATACCTTACTTAACTTTTTTATAAATATCACTGTTGTATTGTATTTCTTATCAGTTGAAAATGCTCGCCACGAGCGAAACCGGTCCTGATCAAATAAATTTTATGTGGAAAAATTACTAAAAATGTATTATTATTTTTATTGTATTATTATTTTTTAATACAATGCCATTCCACCAAGTAATGACATTGAACACCTCAGAAATAACATCTGCATAACAAAGTAATTATGACTTTTGTAATGAAACTATCTGCCATATTTAAAAAGGAATGAGTTTGGTGTGTTGTTGTGAAACATTGCAGTCATTCCACGTGTGACAGTTGAAAATAGTTCGTTATATGCAAACAAATCTTGACAAAATGCATCAATATGGCGCTAGTACATGATACCTAGGTACAGCCTTTCAGTGGTTACTACAAAATTCGCCCACCGAAATCCATCGCTTTTGCGGACTTGTTAAAAACGATTCATCTCTGTACCCGCAGAATACGTTTCGATTGCACATTTCATTCGCGACCAGTGGTGTCCGCTTTACGTATATCAAATAGTATCACACAATGTGTAAAAGGTGTTATTAGTTTGAAACAAAATTTAGTGAAGATAATTGTATAAAATATATAAATTATTTGACGCAATTTATAAGTAATTGTCAATACAATTTGGAATCACTTTTATGGTGTTCACTTTCAATACTTGGTGGAATGGCATTGTAATATAAATAATAAAACATTTTCTCGACTTATTTCACAATAAGTTTATTAGTTGATAATCCTCACCATGAGCAAAACCGATCCTGATCTAATAAATTTTATGTGGAATAAATAATAAAAATGTATTATTATTTTTAGTACAATTTGGATTAATTGAGGAGTCAGTTTAAGTTTATTCTTGCGTCATATTACAATGCAACATTCAAATTGCTTGATAATTGTAAATTTACCCTCACCATTAACACTCATTAAAATCAACACACTCGCTTATTTATTCAGATTGCAATGATAACAATTAAACTTAAGACCTTCTCTTATTCTGATTAGGTCGGCGATACAAACTATGCATTGTACTACAAGTCAGTTCAAGTTAACCTGTGCACTTTAAATGCCTGATGATGCCGAAAGGCGAAACCCAGGCCGTAAGCGAAAAACCAAAGGAAAAGCATAAAATTCAAACGATTCAAATTTGTAATGTAAATTACTCCAAGCAACCATTGACAGACAAAAAAAACAAAATTTATGAAATATAAAGATGTTTGACCTTGACAGACAAAAAAAGTGATTGCACTCCATTATGCATCAGTTTGTAGCTAGCAAGTGTGGGGATCGTTTCGTTAATTATTTTTTTAGGTTTGAACCTGTTGGAATTGTGACTATTTTTTGTTCTTGGGAATCGTTCGTCGTATAATTATGGACGCACCCTTATTTCAAAATGGCACTACCTGCGTCACAGGACAAAACCACGCTTTCCGCATTTTTGTTCGCCGCTTATTAATGACACGTTACCGTTTTGGGCAGATGAAAAATGCAGCAGTGTGATCGAGCCATTATTGGAAATTTCCGCCATTTGTTTTGACAATTTTTCAGTGTCGCACTCGGCTTTATGTGAATCCGGTTTTTGAATATGAATCGATGGAATGAGTTTTTTCTTTTTTAGAAAACCATCTGATTTGATCTGCAAGAGCTGCGTTTATGAAATTTGTAATTGTAAAGAACGTCATCAGTAGCAAATGCTCGCGAATCGCGATGAGAGAAACCGGTACTGATATTTGTAAAATATAAGTAGTTTAAAAAAACGGGTTGGTTTATCTATTTCAATATAATGTCTATACATACATCAATTTCAAATTTATACGTTAAAAGCAATATTTTTGTACATTTGACAAATCGAAACCGGACAAAAATTTGGTGCCGCCACCAGGCATTTCCTTAGGACTACTTATGTTAACGATGCGGCCACAGTGCAATTTTGTGAGAAAACCACTTGTCTAGTGGCAAGAGCTTTGCCCTAGCAAACAGGTGTACAGGTTTACCTGATAAATAAATTTTGTTGACAACGTCCATTCTGTATCTATAATAATATAATACCATGTAATATAAAGTCATATAAATGACCACGTTAATGAATTGGTTGTTTTTTATGACTGCTTATTTTTTTGTCCGATCCGTGGCGCAGTGTCAACGTTGTTGGCTTGCGTGCCGGACCGCCCGGACTCGATTCCCGGTACGAACGGATTTTTTCAGTCGATGAATCTGTTCAAAGGCATGGGTGTTTGTGTTGTTGAAAATCCCTTCCCACCTTTTCGATCCCGAAGAGCAACACATAGTGACAGCGATAAGCTAATCACTAGTCCTGTTCTAGTCCTCGTATACTTTCCATCCCTACTCTCTTCGAAAAAGAGAGGTTGAGCAACTGAATAACGAGAGCAGTTCTCGTAGAAAACAAAAACATATGTTGAGATAAGCTCCGTGAGGAGTCCATATACTCCAATTTGGGAGCCGATATGGTAAAAAAATATGTTTTTTTACACATTTTAATTTCGTATTATATGTGTGCTGTGAGGAGGAGAATATAAAAAATAATGGAATATAAAACACAGCTTTTAGGACAAATGGGAAGATTTATCCACCAGAAAAGTGAAGAATTAATACGAAATTTTAAATACCAAAATAAAATTTCATTTCATTTTTATATCAGCAGAGTACCTAACCTACATTAAAATTATGAAACGTCCATCACTCGGCTGAGTCTTTTGAAGAAATATAATAATGTATTTAATTTCATTCAAAGCCTTTCCAGTATTTTTTGTGTTGGACAGAATAGAATAAATTATTTTTGTCAGCCATCGTATTGTATTAATAAAATAATTTTATCTTATACTGAAATTGTTTTGTCTCAGATCTGCTATCAAACGCCGGTTGGGCAAGATCGACAAGATAAAACAGAACCGTATTCAAGAATAAGTAAGTTAAAAAATATTTTATTGATTTATTACCGTCTTTACCAGTGTTTCCCAACCTTTTATACCTCCGGACCGGTAAAAAAAGGAAAAAAAATCGCGGACCACTAATTCTGAAATAAAAATAGTTTTTATTTCATACAAAGAGATTCGACTGAAGGTGCTTGATGGAATTTCAATATTAAATTTGAATCGTTTTGAATTTAATACTTTTCCATGAGTTTTGTCGTTAACGACCCGGGATTCTTCTTTCGGCATCTTGAGGCATTTCAAGTATGAACACGAATGTACTTGATGAGCTGACGTGTAGTAAATAGCTTGTATCGTTGATGTACAAAAAAAAAGTACATCGCAAAGTTTAATTGTTATAAACGTAATCTATATGAATTAGCGAAAACTTTAATTTAACTGAGTTTAAATGAATTATAATTATCGCGTATTTTGAATAGTATCGCTAACACTTATTACCAAATAATAGCATGGAAACGTCTATAATTAATTTGTGGGTTTTATCTGAATTGATTGATTTCAAGTGTTTGAGCTTATAATAAATAATTGAAATTTGGCGTACTGTTTGTGGCCCGGTGGAAAGTCGCGGACCACTGGTTGGGGAACACTGGTCTATATTGATCCAATTTGACAAATAGCAGCGCTGTTTAATATTTAAATATAAATTTTAAGAATATACCTCAGTTATAAATTTTCATTAAGAAAGTTAAAACAATCAATGTATACTACACATAATTTTCTATGAATAAATTACAATATTTCACTAAAACACACAAAAAAGTTTGTGTGCCAACGAGACGAAGTAAAATTATTTCGCGGATATATTTGTACTAATTAATTATTCTTTATACAACATTAACAATTTTGACTGTTATAATTCGACCTTTAAGTGATAAAATCAAGTGCATATTTCACAATTATTATATTATGTATAACAGATTTTGAAAACTTGACAAGATTTTGTGACCAAAATGAATTGTTGAAATATAGATGAATTATTATCGACAAGCTGTATTTTATGTGAGATATATTACGTTAAATTTTGGTTATGAGTTAACTGAATTTAATTTTTTATCATCGCTTTTCAACAATGTCCAGCGCATGGTAAACAAGTGATCACTTAGATGCAGCAGTTTTAACGTTAACCGGCCGATGATTTGATGTTTGCTTAGCCACGCCCAGCCGTATTCAATTACTTTGTTTATTATTTTTGAAGCACGAGTGCGAAGTAAATAAATCAATTATATACAAAAAAAGAAACTATTTCCCTTATTATCTTGCCTACATTTGTCGCTTATATCTAGTAGTAGAAATAATGAAACATTTTTATTACTTATTCCACATAAAATTTATTGGGTCATAACCGATTTCGCTTATATTTCTAATCAGTTGATAATGCTCGCCATGAGCGAAACCGGTCCCGATTCAATAAATTTTTAGTGGAATAAATACTAAAAATATGTTATTATTTTTTATAATGCCATTCCACCAAGTATTGACAGTGAACACCTGAAAAGAGATATACATATCTAGGTTTTATTTTACAATAATATAACTAACGTTATTTGTTTCATATTATAAACATATGTATATGACATGTATCAGGAAAATTCTGAATGCGAAGTTGTTCAATGAATGAATCTTATATATAAAACCGAAACGGCGTATGTATGTATGTCTGTTATTCCCTTTTGCATTGTTGTTGCAAGTTGCCATAAAAACGAATATGAAAGAAAATATGTTTGAATTTTTATCGGCGAAGACGTCTTCTAAATTAGTCTTCTAGCAACTTTTTCCCGGCTTTTATTAATATAATAATGTTTATTATTTACGTGAAGGTATTATTTGACATTTCTTGGACAGCAAATTAGATTTTTTCCTTGAATTTGGACATTTTAATGGGCGAGAATGGGGCATCAAATTAAATAAAGTTTGTGATTTTATTTTAACTCTATTTTGGATGTTAGATTTTGTGATATAATTATGTCGAATGATATAACATTAAATAATTATTGGTCGCTTAGTCCAAGCGACGCCGGGTAGCAATACTAGTATAATTATAAATACGTGGCATTTTTAATGTTTTAACCGGCCCTGCCAAACGAGTCGCGGGCACCGAACCCGGGACCTCCCGACGTGAGGCGCGTGATCGACCCGCCAAGCCGCTCCAACAAGACGAAGATAATGTCTTCATCTCAGTTTTAGTATTCAAACTAAAATTACAGGGTTCGATCTACTAATAGTAAGTTATCACACTTAAGAGATCACGTTGTTATACAAATAAATCTAGAGCAGCTTTTTACGATTTATTCGATTGAATTGTTATTATTTCGTAAGAAGCTGTATTCTGTATTGATATTATTAAGCCAAAAAATGTAAAAACGGAGAAATATGTAGATGCAATTTTTATTGATCATCTGGGATGGTATTTGATTTATAGACGTACACTCAAACCTCTTCTTGTGCGATTTCAAAGTAATGCGGTTTTTTTTATGCATATTTAAAAATTTTGAAACTACATAGATACGTATATATTTAATGACGTAATCAACAATTCACATACTGTACGTGCAAAATCCAGTGTTTTATCTGTTTATTACAATGTGACCTTGAGACGTGCGTCCTTGTACATGTCATGTTTCCATATGAAGTCATGGCTATGTTTGTGCAATTTTAAGCGGAACGCATCTACCGCTCACAAAAAGGTGTAGGTATATATATATATATTTTTTAACCATGTCCGCTCCAAACTAGGAGCATATGGACTCCTCACGGAGTTTATCTCAACATTTTTGTTTTTTTCTACGAGAACCGCTTGTTACTCAGTTGCTCAACCTCTCTTTTTTTCCGAAGAGAGTAGGGATGGAAAGGATACGAGGACTAGGACAGGACCAGTGATTAGTTAATCGCTGTCACTATGCGTCGCTCTTTTTTTTGGGATCGTAAAGGTGGGAAGGGATTTTCAACAACACAAAACACCCATGCCTTTGAACAGATTTATCGTCTGAAAAAATCCGCTCGTACCGGGAATCGAACGCGGGCGACCGGCACGCAAGCCAACGCCGTTGACACTGCGCCACGGACCGGACAATATACTTTTAGTACAATATTAAATATTGTAGAATAGACTTTTAATTTTTGTTTCTGATCTGACCTGCATTAAATTAAGTAAAAGAATATTAAACAATTGATGAATAATATTACACTACAAAGTCGACTCCTTGGTGTTTTTTAAAATAAAGTTAATAAAGCAATTTGCAGTATGTATCATTGTTAGTCCACAACATTATGTGGTTTGAAAGTGGAATGTCAATGGAAGTCGTTAAATTAAAATAACAATATGTTCGGTATGTTTATTAGTTCTGACGAAGGCATAAGCCGAAATAGCTATCAACAAATATATAAAATAATTTATGTAGAACTAAAATACATTGTTATTTTCTTACCGTATTATGATGGAGTTCTACCAAGTAACTGCCTACTCAATCAATCAACAATATGTTTTATTTCACATGAATAACGTAATACATAATTGTAAAACTTTTTATGTTATTGCTTGAAACCAAAAAACCAAAATAGCTACCAACCATTTCCACCAAAGTCTGCATTAAAAAAAACCGCATAAATTTGAAATCGCATAAAAAAAGTCGCACAAAAAGAGGTTTTAGTGTATTTCGGTTATGCCGGGTTGAATACGGGAAGATTTCAATGCCATACTAAAAAAGGTTTGTGTAAAATGTGAAATATACCCATAAACATTTGCGTGGGATGTGCGGTCATGTTTCGCAAGTAAATATATATCCTTACCAATTTTCAATGTATTATTTTAACAGACCCTTTCGCAACAGGTTCATTACATGTTTTTAAAGATCAGGTTTATTGTAGTTCTTGATTAAGGGTGACCACGACCAACGCCGTATTAAAATGCATTACGAATATAGAGATATGCATTTCATTGCACCACTTATACAAAATAACTTGGTTGCGAAAAATTCATGATTACGTTTGGATCTTCTAGACCAGTGCTTTTCAAATATTGAGCCGTGGATCAGTAATGGGACGAATGTGAGCGACAATTGCTCTTCAGTCATTAAAGTTAATCATTTATGCTAGACGAGTTTCTCGACTATGAGTATAGAAGATTACATATCGAAATAGTATCGATACGCATTATCCATTACGTGTGACATTCTCTGAGATAAAATCAGACCTTGATTTCATCTCAGAGATTGTTGTTGTTATCTTATAACAATCAAGCTCTTAATATTTTATGTCTTAGAAGTATAATCTTTAGCACAGTTATCCAATGGAAATCACATCGTTTTTCTTACAAATAATTTGAAACAATTCCCAACTTCCAAAACCATAAAACTTTGTTGATATTAATTAAAAACTGTGGAATAAGTACCTACTATTTTTCTTGAATATAATTTTTTCCTATTAGATGTGTCATCAGAAAAGTATTTACATTCTTATTTTAAATAATATGTCAACTTTTAATAGTTAATATCACATGTTTGAAAAAAGATCATATCGTTGCAACGAAATGTGCGTAAATTTGAACCTACAAGAGTTTTTTAAGTTGGTACGAGCATTTGTGCGTTGCCAGCGTTTGGTGTGGAGAGTTTATTATGATTTATTGGCGATGGATAAGGTATTATTACTTCACGCCGGTCATAGAGCTCGTATGTATTTTATTACCAACTATAAAATGTTTAAAATTCCCGCCATTCATCTCATGGCGTAATGGATGACTTTTATCTGTCATGTGTACAGTGTTTTGACCAGGGCTGTGGAGTCGGTGAAAAAAAGTCCGACTCCAGCATTTACCAAAACCACGACTCCGACATTGACCAAAAAAAGGTTAATGTCGTCTTTTTTCCCTAATTTACCCATTGACGTGTATTCAATTAAATATCAACCCTATCGATGCGGCCAAAAGCCAATTTTGACATATTAAATGCAAAAATAAAAAGTTCAAACTTTTCAAAATTTCCGACTCCGACTCCGACTCCACAGCCCTTGTTTTGACGTTAGATTTTCGTTTTATCACATTTAAAGAAATGTGATGTTGGGTTTTCCAGTTTCCCGGTTCAAATGAAGACATAAAATTATTTTAAATTACTCAATATGTTCAATTATTTGTGCATGAGAGCTTCTTAGAATTTCATAATTATTACGGTCGGTGAAGACTGAATACGTCGACAATGGTGTGAATATAGAACTGTCAGTAACAAGCGAACTTTACACTGCTGTCATGCATTGTATTTTGAATGTTAAATCAGCGCTAAATCGTGCAATAAAGCATTGAATACCATGCATCAAGTCGCTTTTGCAGCTGTATCAAAAAACAAGTACATACATACTCATGTTGCAAAATACAATAAAAACGAATCAGCGTACATACCTTTGCACATATAGAATACATTCTATCTTTCAGTACGTTGGATAATTTATGAAATCGATTAAAGCTTTGTTTTACTCGAATAGCAAAAACAAAATAGAGTCATTACGTTTATTACTATCTGAAGAGATATAAATAACATAGAAAAAAAATGCCGAGCGTGATTATTCAATTCCGAAGTTGCTCGAGTAACAATTTGAAATGCATTACAAGACGTAGATGAACCCATACATACGTGAATAATTGTGTGCATGAACACAAAAATACTATACTTTACGCATACACACATTAATCGCTATGATTTGTGAACTCATTTCGGTGTGAGAGTGTTGGAGATTTTGTATGGGAGTGTTGGTACCTGTCAGCCGGACCTGATGAAGACATTATGCCGTGAATTGGTCTTTTGTGTCATTGTGTGCGTGGCTATTTGTGTGGCATTTGTCAGAATCCTCAAACTGTAAATTCGCATCGTGTACCAAAAGATTCGACCAATTTTTATTAAGATTGCTCGTATGAATTTCAGAGAAGGAATCTGTTAATAACATAATTTATAACTTATTTTATTAGTTTAAGTATCGTAATAACTAGTTTTAAATATCTCGTTTCAAATATCATTCATTCATTAAGTATTTCGACTGAGGGTGCTTGATGGAATTTCAATATCAAATTTGAATTGTTTGAATTTTGAACTGACAGTTCAAGTACATCCGTGCACTTGGAATGCCTGAAGATGCCGAAAGCCGAAACCCGGGTCGTTAGCGACAAAACTCATGGAAAAGTACAAAATTCAAACAATTCAAATTTGATCATTCATTCAATAAATTGCAATATTGTTGTCGTCAAAAATCTTTGTATTATGAACTTATGAACTGATGATAAAGCAACCATAGACTATCTTACTTATTTGTCTTACGGAACATGATTGTATATACAAATTTACATATGCTCTAGAGATGTGTTCAAACAAAATTGATGAATTAAAAACAAACTGCTTTCATTTCGATTTACATTCTAAGCCAGGACGAATAGGGCGACCGCCCTGAGCGCCAAAATGATGCCAGGAATGCAAAATCTACTCCTTGCCATGGGTGTCAGAGGACGTCGCTATAGTCCTGTTCAGTGACGGCTGGTGACGGAGTGCTGGGGGGTGCAAAAGGAAGATTCAACTATTTTTCCGTACTACGGAAGAGAAACAGTTGGTATTGCGAACATCTGAATTGAAAGTCCATGCTATAGAAGTGTTTTAAAATCCAATGAATAGGAAAGAACTCTTGAAAAAATGGTTGAATCTTCCTTTGCACACCCCGTCACCAGCCGTCACTGGTCCTGTTCAAAGCATCCAGTATCTCATAAATAATTGATCTTACAAAGATTCTTGGTTGTTTGAATTTTCGTTGTCGATTGATAAAAAAATTAAACAAACCTTAAACTTAATAGTGAATAATCAGATTCCATGATAACGAAAAGAACAAAACGCGAAATACACTTTTCTCCTACGTGATATAAAATTTAGAAACATTATTATTATTTTTTGGTTTTATTCTTTTTATGATAAATCATAATCTTTCTCATTTAAAATAAAGACAAGTAGCATTGCTATCGATAAATTTATAAATTATTTTTTTAATTTAGTTTCCGCGCAAATTATATTAATTAATAAATACCTCAAAATAGGTTTCGTTCAACAAAAATGTTTGATTATCATTTCCCGCAAAGGCGGACATACACGTATAATGAATTAAGGCTGTGTAGGTGAGCTATTACAGGCCTGGGATAAGTGGCACCTACGATCCGCGGATCGAGATGAACGTTTTCGGTTTAATGAGTAATACGAACTGGTTTCTTCGTTCACAGATTGAGAACCATTTGGCAGCGTACGGATTTGTTCTCATTTTACAAAAGATACTTTACCAAATGCCAACAAGAAATAAGAAAAAAAAGTCGCAACATAAAGCAATTCGCACCTTTGGCAATATGCTTACGTTTCAGTTCTAACATCTATCATTGGACATGCTGCGTATTTTATTCACTATTTTGATTGTTTGTTGCTTAAAAGAAAATGTGGTTGTTTTATTTATAAAAAAGCCCCTGGCTTAATAATTCTTGTCAAATGAAAGGTGATGTCAGTCGTTGTACAATATGTATTAAAAAGAAAGGTTTTTCTGTATCGTTATATACCAGTGATGCACAACCTTTTTTGGAGAAGAGCCAGATAATTAATTCTCAGATAGTTCGAGGGCCACACGGGTAAAAAAGATAAAATTATCGATATTTTTAGTATATATTGATACCGCCTGATATTGTAGGTCATCAGGACTCTCTCGAACGATCTTATTATCACCTCAATCAATGATAATAAGACCTAAACGATTAATATAACTCGAATAAATTCACAAAATCTTGTAACCGACGTCTCTCGTCAAGCTCAGGCGCGATTGGTCAAGCTCAGGCGCAAACGCTTCGCTTCGATTGGTTGAGCTCTTTTGCACACTAGAATCGGACTGTACCTTTCTTCCCATCCTGTCCCTAAGTCCCGTCACCGAACGCCTTGGAAGGATGATGTCTGTTACTGTCAGATTGAGGAAGAAACCCTGGTCGTCTCCATATAAAATATTTTTTTTATTATTTTGAATTGTTCTTCCATCGTCCGTAAGAAGTTCTGAAGAAAAAAGGTTATGGATATTTGTTATATTGGGCCGCATGAAATGTCATTGCGGGCCGCAGGTTATGCATCACTGCTCTATATTAACTCAAATTCATGCACTCTTCGTATAAATCTTTCTTTAATGAAAAACTCCAAGACAATAAAATACCAATTCTTGTGAAATTATGACAAAGTTCTTATATTATTTTGTAATTGTAAAATCTATGGCGATTCTTTGACTTTTCTAGGATTAATTCCGGTCGGTCTTGATTTCCGATGTCTTATTAATTTCTTCTTATTTCATTTGTCACAGCGCTAACACTTTTATAGACTCTCACTTCTTGGAGAAAACTTTTTATTGGATTAACTGCAACTTTTATAAATATTATAACAAGTTAACTATACTCACATTGAATTATCAGTATCACTTTGTAGATGAAGACGATCCACTGTGAAAAGCTTTCTTATAGTAAATTATCTTACCTGAAACAATCGAAAAAAAAATAATTAGTGAAATTATGGAGAATGTGGAATATTAATAAGCATTTCAACTGAATAGATTTGGGAAGAACTGGTTGTTAGTCAGGAATAAGACTATTCTTAGAGCGTAAATATAAAAAGAATTCCGCATTCAGTTAAAATAAGAGATACTTAAAAAGATTTAAAAACATTATTCATTCACGTTTGGTACACATTTATAAATCGATTGAGCAGTGAATGATTCAAATTAAAATATGTTTGGCGACTCGAGGCTTTGCTCAAAACCAAGTATAAAAAATACTCCAAGGCTGGCAAAAAACAATCTATTCAATATAATATGAGTTTTAAAAAAAATGATATGCACTCACTACGTGATGGCACTATTCAAAAATAAATGTAAAAACCGACATTAATATTTTTTGACATATTTGATTGTTTACGACATCTGATTATAGCTATCGCACCACGCTCTCGCCCTATAAAAACGAACAGCTCATAAACAATATTATACCTGTTTATTAATTATTATATGACTAACGTTGATGTCTTATTCGTAGTGCCCGCGGAAGAATCATTTTTATATTTGATTTTTGTGATTGCCTTCGCAGCTGTGGCAGTCATATAATTCGTACGATTCGTTTTCAAAATTAGCCATAGAGTTTTAGGCAATAATCAAAATTGATTTACGGTTTTGATTGGTCACTGTGTGAAGCTTTCTGATTGGTTACGGCTTTTTTTAAAAAGCGATCACGTTAAAATATGTAATTTTCTAATAAATATAATAATTGTGATCAAACATAACTTAGTGAGGCTTTTATCAATACCACATACTTGAAACAACAATATTAAGCACATTTATCATTAGTGAAAAAACTCAATGAAGGATTCTTTACTGAAATAGAAAACAAATGAGGGTTGCTTTTTTGGCGAGGTAATTTGGGTTTATACTATTTTGTCTCATCGGGAATGTAATTGATTCGAGTATACCATTTACATATTGGAGTCAAAAGACTCTTACGATGTGGAAAGAGTTAGGGATGGAAGCTAAAACGAAAAGTGACTGCAATGTTGAAGAACGTGTCAGCACGCTTGCTTAATGCATCCAAAATATTTCATAAAATTTCCTGTAAACATGATATAAAATTCACGGACATTTGTGGGATTTCTAATACCTAAGTAACACTTTGCTTAATTTGTTGAATGTAATGTTTCCCCATAATCACTCGTTACTGGTTTCTTGGATACGCATTAACTAATACTTGTTTGTACTATTTGTAGTATATACATATATACAGGACAAGGCCCAATGGTGAGCTGAAACAGTTCAATCAAAATTATCAAATAAATTTTGAAAAGTATTATAATCGATAAATATCACAGAACGTGCTATCGGTCTGTTTCTTTTCATCGGTGATTACTTTATTTTTCAAAATGAATTAAGCGTTACAGTAATTATTAACAGAAAAAAACCAAAAGGCCACTGTTTAAGCACGCCACTGGCGCCCTATACAGCATAAGCAGTGAAAGGTAAGTGGAATAGTGCAACAAGGAATGTCTTAATCAGTTGTGATGATTTTGAAATTCTTGTACGTTAGATTTTATCAATTTTACGTATTTTTGTGTAAATCCATTATATGTACATTTTTTAATCAGTAATAGATGTCGCTCTATCAACTATTTAAGCCTTTCATCCAGCTTTTAGAATACGTTAGAATTTGGTTTTCTAATTTTATTTATTAAGAAAAGCACATTGTTGAAACAAAGCTGTATCAGTAATAACAAAGCGTGAACACCGATGGTGAAATGAGCTAATAAATGCCGTAAGGCCCTCGCTTTGTAGTTCTGGCACTCCGCTCCCATTGGCAAAACCATCCATCATCTTGACCGAGTAAACATTAGCTGTGGAGGCAAGTGATTTGAATCAACGCACCGAAGATGTATTGTCTTTCGATGTTATATGATTTTACCTTCGCTTGGTTTTCGCTGAAACGCTTTGGGAGGCATTGGTATAAGTACAGCACGCTCCAGAATCAGCGGTCCAACATCAGTAATATTATACATTTAATCTTCCGAACGTTCTACAAAGGAAAACGAATATCTTGAAAATGTATAATGCGTCAAAACTATTGGTATTTTTTGTGAAACATAATTAGTTTGTTATCGTACCACACCACAGTTTAGAAATATTATTTGACCGCTGACAAATAAAAAAAACAACTAAAAAAGATCGTGTTCGGTAGATATTTTTACCCGGAATTGACTGTTATTTAATACATGAAAATTGATTTTGAATATATGGACAACGAAAGTCATTTTAACAGAAATAATTGTCAGTTTCTCTCAACTTAATTTCTTCAAATAATCTTATGGTAATTGAGTGTGATAAGGAAAAGATTAGCAACAAGCCAGGCATTATTTATATACTTGGTTGAATCGGATAGTGGATTTAGATTATAAGGTAGTAAAATTGAGCAGCCATATATTTTTTTTATTTTACAATCTATGTATAGTGATTAAATGAAAAAAAATCGCTTAAAGTCAACACAGAATGACAGGTGGAAAATTATTTATCAATAAAAGTTGTTTTCAACAAGACTTTAATCGATATTTCATTAAAAAATGTCGGCGTAATAAAGTTGTCAAAAGGTGAGTTTTTGCATTTCCAATGGTTATAAAAAATAGCCGATTATCGTATTTACAATAATAAACATTAATTGATCACGTATAGACAGAGTATAAACTGATTATTTATCGGAGTATATTTTATTTATTTAACGTTAGTTAACATTCCCGTGAATATCAAATAAAACTATTTATTTTATGCTTATTAGTGACGTTTAAAAGTTAAAAGTTGGTATATGCAAAACATACAATATGACGCTACAAATTTATTTCATCAAAAACAATAAACAAATTTAATCATTTGAATGTTTGTACTTTCCAATGAATTTTGTCGCTGACGACCTGGGTTTCGCCTTTTGCCATCTTCAGGCATTTCAAGTGCACGAAAGAGCCTGATCTGACTGTCTCACTTGACGTTTCCCGGTCATTAGAAACAAAATTCATGGAAAAGTATAACATTCAAATGATTCAAATTTGATATTGAAATACAATCAAGCTCCTTCAATTAACAAAAACTATATTTTTTTTTTGAATAAATACATAGTTCATCGTGTCATTCCATTCGGTTTTAAATTTTAAGATTTCTTGATACTTATGGTCAGCCATTTTAAATTTTTATAAATATAATACAACACATATATTATGTTACAATAATGAGACTAAAAAAATATTTTTTGTCGACTTGATGCACTCATTAAATTTTATTGTTTGTTAATTGACCCGTATGTTATGTTAAAAACCTTTCTAATTTAATGTCACTGCCTATCTACACTCAAAGCTCGGTTTGTGCGACTTTTTTCTGTACAATTTCAAAGTTATGCGGTTTTTTTAATTACAATTTTAAATTCAATTTTGGGTTTATATAAACACACATATATACATAATAACGTTATAATCAGCGCGTTGCTTTTTAGAGACTCCAATTACAATTTCGAGTACAAAAAGCTCGAGTATATAGTAGTTTCAAATGTACGAAAATATATATTTTCAATTCGAATTTGTGTATATTTATAAATGACAAATAATTAAAGAAACTTATTGAATATTACTAATACATTTATTTCCATTTATGCAACATATATTTCAACAATAATAGAGAATTAAGCGACCCAAATTTTAAATTGGTTTGATATTTTCACCCGCAGAAAAAATTCGATACTCGAGTATCGAGTACTCTAATCCAGTGTTTCATTTGTTTATTACAATGTGACATTGAAACGTGCGTTCTTGAACATGTCATATTCCCATATTATGTCATAACTTATTTTGTGAGATTTTGTTTGTGCGATTTTCCGCAGAAGACATCTACCGCAAAAAAGGCCAGGGTGCAAACTGTTTTGTTTTTTTTTAATATTTGTTCACACCTTTTAACGTGATGTATTACAAATGTAAAGAAATAAGACATGAACATTTTGAAACTATTGCTGATCTGATTATCAAGGGCTGTGATCAATTTATTATATATAATGGTTTCCAAGCGTCGTGTGATAACCATTCATCATTTTACTGTCTGTGACTTTTCAAAATAATAGCTGTGAAAAAACTTTTCTGTCCCATAGGTTCTCGTTCAATAATTTCCACAGTGCATATGCTGCCGTATGAATAAGAGAAACTTTTAGAGGTACGATTTCGTGTCATTTATTTCTCTGTCGATGCATGGCAGATAGCATCAGCGTCAGTTTATGTATTCTTTCGCGGGAGAATATTTTTATTTAAATCTTAATTAGTACCGTGTTTAACGATGTAAAATATTTCAATATCATTGATGGTAGAGATTTATAATCCGGATTCTAACATGTTTTTTTTTTTAATTTAACGACTCAAGATATAAAATATGCGATCAATGATAAAATAAAAAGGAGATGTCTAATTTAAAGTTTTTTTTATAAAATTTCCGGTGTGCGGATCTCATCAATCGTCTTAAATACCGACTTCTTAAAATACATATATAATAAATCAAAAACAAAAATACCAAAACTAGCAAAGTTAATTCTCTTTTTTATGCTGCAGATGCGTTGCACGGGATATCACACAAAAAAATCCACATATCTTGGAAACTTAAATAAAACCAGAATCGCATTAAAAACCGAAAGAAAATAATAAGACACATAAATTTCTCGAAAATCTTTATTAATGTCATCATCAAAACGTTATTGTTTTATTTGGTGAAATTTTTATTATCTGTCGTCACTGTTTGTCAATTCTTGGTGCTTTTTGCGATGCGGCTCTGAATCCATTTGAACTTGCCTGCCACACAAACAACATACTACAACAAAAAACTGGACACACGTGTTAATTTATTGATTGAGTAGGCATTTACTTGGTAGAACTCCATTATAATACGGAAAGAAAAATAACAATGTATTTTAGTTCTACATAAATTTATGTAGAACTAAAATACATTGTTATTTTTCTTTCCGTATAACACGTGTTAATGTTACATTTTAATCAACCCATGGAACACTGGATTCAGCTGATGAAGCATGTGGATTATTTATTATTTAATTTAATAAATTTACGATAATATTGTCTCAAAAATAAATATTTCTTAAAAAACTGCATAACGTTGAAATAGCATAAAGCGTGGATTTACTCTATTTGGATATCGATTATACGTAGTGCTCTGCTGTGTTATCATAGTTATCGTACTTTTAGTTACAAACGTTTTGAAACAAAGTTTGTTTCATCTAAAATACAAATTATTAGTTTAATTAATTGACTACCGGATATCGATATCATCAAGGTATTCAATACTGCACCCACGATCCATGGATGTAAATATTATATACAGAATATTCGGTGTTAACAACTGCCTTTATTAAAGTGTTCAAATAATTCACTAGAGTAAGTAATATAAACCAAAAATCATTATGTCGCTTTGTAGGTACTTGGTAAAAAAATACGAATCGATTATTATTGATTATTTTTAATCTATTTTTGTATAAAACTGCACAACAAACTACGAGTCTTTTTAATGGTAAAAAAAGTTGCATGTCTTTTTTGATTTTACATCATAAATAACTGACAATTGTGTTGATATTTTTCAATATGTTTTAAATAAAAAATATTTATTGACGTCAACTGTACGACACATCAATCCTTAAATGTAATTTTATAAAAGGTATACCTGATATTTTGACAGGTTATTTCGCCAAACAGTTTTTTTTTCAGATATGTTATTATAAAAGCAATATTGCGTGCGAAGGCTGTTGTATTTGAATATATTTCAATGCTTCTGTATTTTATGTAAATTAATAAACTGGCACCTGGAAACTTGGTATTTTGAATATTTGATTAATGCCATTCATTGTACGTTTTATAGAAAATTACACAGCTGAAAGAATATGCATTATGAGACAAGCATTAATAATTAACTAATTAAAATAGCAAAAAAACTTAATTAGCAATTTAGTTCTTTATGAGGCAAAGCAACGTTAATGATTCTCCGTTGGCGATTTAATTTATTCCTGCCGATACTTAGTAAATTAAGCTTACATAATTCAAATTATAAATATATATTTAAGCCATGCTTACTACCTATTATGGACTATCGGGAACTTGTTACTCATTTTCCAACATTTTTACTAAGGATATTTTAAATACAAAAAGTAAGGAAAATATTACTTATTCAGGTCCATTGTAAGTTCTGCGTATTTATTGCACATATTGCTTCCATTAAATTCACATTTTAATAGCAACTTAACTTATCTCTACTCTATTTTTGTATATAATCGATACAAACTGTTTACTACGCGCCAGTTCAAGTACATCCGTGCACTTGAAATGCCTGAAGATGCTGAAAGGCGAAACCCGGGTCGTTAGCGACAAAACTCATGGAAAAGTACAAAATTCAAACAATTCAAATAACGATTGTATTTGGCTTAAGGAATATTTTTTTAATATTCTCAATTAAGTCGCAAGGCAGAGTTCGTGGATTATAGAAGTGTATTGTCACCTCAGTTAAATTAAGTTAATCGTGTAAGTCGAGGACTTACTGTACATGAAATTAATTGAATTGATCACACTCCCCTAAATTGCCATTATCATGCGTTTGAAAATATGTTTCTATAACGTTCCGTAATGCCTGTATGAGAACAAGCTTTTTCGGAGATTATTGATTCTTACGTCATAGTTTTGTTGTATCGGCGTGGCATTCTTTGTTCAAAGTTATAATTTATTACTGATAGCTTATTTGTTATTTATTGAAAAACGCGATTAATATGTTTCGCGGCTGAACGTTGGTTTGATACAGGTTGAGCCTTCTTCGCAACTTAATTATTTACCTGTCAAACAAGCAAATTAATATTGAACATAATATTTTATTTGTATTTAAAATAATTATAGGTATCTCCCACTCGCCGCTGTTTCGTGCATAGGCGTAGGATATTATTACTTCATAAAAAAATTATACCATGATTAAATTTATTCAAAAAATGAATTATTTTATGTCATAATAAAAATATATTCGTGGTCTTGCGGGGCATGCTGTTTTTTTATAAATATAAAATGACAAACTTCAAAATTCAAATATAAATAATGTATAAACTAGCATTACAGTCAGCACCAATGTAAAAGTCAGTGGCGGCCAGTGACATAAATATTATTAGGGAGTGCACTAAAACTTTTATGCAGGTCTGTTTTAGTGCTGCATTGGGAAGGAGTTAGCTCCTATTAAACGTAACAATATATACGGAACATGCCAGTGCAAGTTTGTTTATAAATTCATTCGGCAACGTTCGTCATAATTAGGCTATATTATAAAGTGAGAACTCAGAACTGATTGAAAAAGCATCTGTATACAAGTTTTGCGTGTGGCGTGGTAAAAACTGGCGTGACGTCATAAAGTGCGTTATTGGCTGACGTCGACAAACGTATTATTATAATTTTTGCTCCGTCCGCTGAACATATGTGAATTAATGGCCCCCTAGAAATTGGTATAGTAATTTTGTGATTGCTTATTGCTGGATTATGGGGGATCAGTGCAACATTGCACCATTACGAGAACCGTTCTTGGTGACGGTAATCTATACGAATGCATGAAACAAAAGTCAATATTAACAGAATGAATGTTTTTCAAATTATTATCAGTTAGATAAGAAAAAACATTGTTCTAATAAAATATTTTCACCTCTTTCAGCAATAGATTGATCGAAAGGTCAAATCGAATAGTAAACGGTTCATAATATGCTTTGATTGTCAAGTAAACCTGACATCAAAGCCGTAACGTACATATGAGGTTTTCGGACGTCACTGTAATCGTCAAGAACTAAATTTTTCCCTTTAATTGTAATAAGATATTTAATTGCGTGTTAAAGAAAATATGCTCTGAAATTATAATTTAATTTAATTATCAGATTAGGCTGTAAAACAGTTTAAAAATATTTTATAAACAAAAGATCAAATGTTAAATATTTCAACACTATATCAATGCGGAATAATTAAATACTGCCCGAAAATTACAGCTATAGTCAACATATTTATACATATGATAACTAAAAGATATGAAGAAAATTGTAGAATTTATAATTATGTCTCTAAATTTAAAAACGAGTTTACGACTAATCCCGTCATGTCGTTCAAGCTTAACAAAATCACTGATTAAGTCATTTCGAAGGTGTTAATTACCAAATCTCAGTGGAAAGGCATTGTATATTATATAAATAAATAAAACACATTGTTTTGGGCTACTCTACATATATTTTGTATAGATCAAGACCGACTTTACTCGTCGCGAGAAATTTTCCACTATGTAATTGAATTATTTTTTTAAATCTCCCATGAATAAAAGAATAACTAATGTGAAAAGAATGTTTATTGTTTACCACTGATTCGATATTTGAATCATGTGAAATAAATTTATGTAAGGTGGAGTTGGCGCTTATTGACAAAATCGTTAATAAGAATTCATAATAAGTCCAACACCATTCACGGTAATCAGAGTTACGTCCTCGGTCCGTGGCGCATTGGTTTACGTTGTTCTCTTTCGTGGCAGACCGCCCGGGTTCGACTCCAGGTACGCGCAGAGTTTTGCAGTCGATAAATCGATTCTGTTCGAATGCAATGGGTGTAGCTAGCGATAGCGACTAGCTAACCACTAGTCTTGTCCCAGTCATCGTATCCTTTCAATCCCTACTCTCTTCGGAAAAGAGAAGTTAAGTAAGTGAGTAAATCGCAGTTCTCGTAGAAAAATACGCGTTGAGATAAACATCGTGAGGAGTCCATATGGTAAAAGTTAGGAGCAGATATGGTTAGAAAAAATTGCAATGTTTAAATAAAACAATGTATTATTTTAATATTGATGAAGAACTGTTAAGCCTTGATAGAATCTTATTATAACATGCCGATATTATATGAAAATACAAAAAATCCTTTGCGTATTAATTTTCATTATATTTTAAGCAGAATATATTTGTTTATTTTTTTCTTAAATTATATGCTTATAATAAATCAATTTAATATTTTTTCTGTATGTGCTGATAAGAAAAGATAAGCGTTTTTTTGCCACATGAAAATTTATCAGATTTTATTGAAATGATAAAATCGTCGACTGTAATTCCATCTTATGTCCGTGCTCCATAAAATTGGAAATTATTACAACGTTCGTGTCTTACGATAAAAAATTCTCAGTACCTACCTAAATACATTATTTACGCAGGCCTAAATATGCTTTTGAATTTTTGATGTCCAATTTAATTCGAGCAGGATAATATAAAAATGTATATTTAGAATGTAAAATGAATAAATGTATTCATCGTAAGCGGGTCCGTAAGAACCACTGCATTTTAAAATAGTACCCAAAAACGGATAATCCTCCGTCTCAAATAAGACGTAACGTTTTTTTCTTTCAAATTAGGAATGACAAAAAAAACGATTTTTAAGCAGGGAGAAAAAATTTGAATTGCAAATGAGAAACAGAAATTAATGGAACAGAACCACGTGGTTTTATTATTATTTTGAACGTTTAAATTCTGCAATTTGATTGGGCGAGAATAAATTATACGCCGCATTTTTTTAAGGACCGGGTTTTTTTATTGGCAACATTTTTACTCTCGTAAGTAATGGCTATTTTAAATATTTATCTTTTCAAAAGGATCCGCGATAAGATACGGCTTAGTTTTATGAAGTTGATTCAAATAACTTGATCACAGTTACAGCATTATAATGATGTCTTAAATTTTAAGTCCAACTATTTTCTAGGAATTATTTATTTCTAAAGTGTTCGAGAATCGAGGCACCTGACAATCTGGTGCAATGGAAAGAGGACTAGACTTTTTAGATTTAACACTAGCCACTTTCAAAAACCTTTTGTTGTTGTTTACTGATCGATACCTAGTTAAGATATAAAAGTTAAAATAAACACACAGACTGCATCCAATGGTAGTCATCACCATGTAGAAGAAGTAAACAATATGGTATACATCAATTATTCTTATTTGACAACAGTTTCGCTCCTAATGTGGAGTAAATGGACTCGTGAAGTTTATCCCTGCAGAATTCACGAGAACTGATTTTTATTTAGTAACTCAACCACTAATTTAAGAATCGAGTAGGGATAGAAAATATAGGACTTGGATAATTTTAATGGTTGATTGACGCTTCGTTTTTAGACGTATTTTATAAATCGCAAACATACATATCTTCGAACCAATATCCAAATACTAATTTATAAAATTGGCTGTATTATTATGATTCAGCACGATGAATACGAAGCAACGATTGACAGTAAAAATTGAAAAAAAATATATGCACTTAATGCCATCCTCCTATGACTTGGTTGCTATGCACTAAAGTGTAATGAAAATAAGTATAGGCAAGTTAACATTTACGCGTTTTCCACATTACATTAAAAAAAGAAAACAGAAGATTCGCTTCTGTTGTATGTTGAATGCTCACAAACATCCTTGTATAAAATTTGATCATGCTAAAGCTTCATTAAATATGACAAGTTTTTTCCAACGATTCTTTTAGCAAAAAAATGTTTTTTTTTGGTACCCACGGTTTCTTGTTATACGTGTCCCACTGTGTATAATAGTTAACAATTTTCATCGAACACATTTGAGGTGTTAACTGTCAATTCCTGGCGCAAAGGCATTTTATTTAAATAAATAAACGACATTTTTTTGTATTACTTCCATTAACTTATATTATGTAAATATCAGGACCATTTCGACTCGTTATGATAATATTTATCGAATGATTCAATATATTAATAAAATGTCGAAACTTTTTCATTGGTTTCTATTTGATTATCGATCATTTAAACTTTCAGGTACCCGTGACGATACACGTACGCGCTAGATGTTCCACTTTCACAGGCCCGTCGCTTACGATATACGCGCTGCCATTTAGGAGCGATTCTCTGAATAAATATATATTTTTTTCAATTTTAATACTAGAAATACCATCTCTGGATAAGCTTAAATCATGACATACCTAAATTATCGAATATACCGCTGGAATAAAAGGATTTTCCTTGGAGCAAAATCATGGTTCCTGCATTTAATTGTAATATTTCATATACACATTCGTTAGTTCACGACGCGCGAGCTGGTGTAAAATTTGAGTGAGTACATTTTTAACGTAAGGTGTTATGACAACTCAAACTTTTGCATCTATGTTCGCACATTTTTGCGAAATTGAATAAGAAATTTATACAATATGAAAGTGCTTGTTTAACATATTTATTTAAATATATATTTTTTTTAACTTGACTTTTGAAATCTTGGGCCGTGGGCTGTATACCTTGTGTTTCAGTCTGGGCTGCTGAAAGGTTTAATATAAAGGGAGTAATATAGTCATTCTTGTCATCGACAATAAAATTTAATTTGATTTACATATGAATAAATTTGTCTCCACGGTGATCATATTTGATAGGAATTAAGCTCGAATAATTCATCAATAATCCTCATTTGGGTCTTTTCAACGGAGCAGTGCGGTCCGTTTCAAAACCTTTGTTGTGTTACGCAGGCTCCAATTTAAGGATTTCGGGGTATGGACGTCAGTGGCTGTGGGTGAAGCTATAAATTATTCGTTACTATTAATTATATCATTTTCTATAAATGCAATTAGATAAAGCTAAGCAAAAGGGGTTGATATGTTAGTAAGATTTGAGTTGGTTGAATTGATTATTCAAAAGTTAGACTTTTTTGGAAAGTCACGTCAAGGTCAAATGATGTACATATTTCAAGCAGTCGTGGATAGTCAATGGAAAAATCTTTGAAGGTTTTGACAGAGTTGTCAATTCTTGAGGGAAAAACGAAAGAAATACACCTAATCCTCTTTGCATTGCTTAGAATAAGCAATGATTTAAAAAAGTACCAATTTTTTTTACATTGATTACATTGTTTTGTCTACACGGTTTTAAAAAAAATAGATTATAAAAAATAGCAGCGATACGGACTGGATATAATGTATCATTGCTTAATATAATTTAAATCGAAAACTATGTAAGTTAATTATTTGTATAACATTATAAAATATTTTATCCAAAAATAATAATTGAATTCGATTTATTTTGAGTTGATTTTAAGTAATGGAACCTATCAACCACATTTGTATCGGCACCTAATCTTTTTTACGCATTTTTTTTCACGGTAGTCTTTGGAACGTTTTCCCCATGCAAAAAGGATCACATTTTTTGTGACAATGTCAGAGTTTTATGAGATGGTCAGAAGCGGTTCCGCTTATCACAAACGTATTATTAACCTGATTCATTTCCAGTTAAAAATGTTCATGATGAGCAAAACCGTCACTTTCATAAATTCAGAAATAAGTAGGATTTTTTTAAAAATTAATTATTGGTTTTTTTAACAATTTTAAGTAATTAGCATGTTATTACGCATATGATGGCCAATTAGCAAACAGCTCAAATTTGTGCACTCCATGAGCAATAGAATATTTTTTTAAATTCAATCACATCATAAAAAAAAAACTGCTGTGAAGCACTGTGTATACATTTTATGAGGAAGAAATAAATTTAAGTCTTATTTATGTGTTATTGTTATTTAATGTTAATTTAAATAAAACAACCAACAGTATAATTATTTTGAGCACCGTTATGTTTTTATTTTTATTAATAGTCTTCCGATAAACAATTAGAGTGAATAAATAACACTTAAAATAATAGAATTAACAATAACTTAAACGGCTTAAGATTAATTATGAGATGGACGCCCGTGGTTTGTAATCCTTATTTACTAGCAATGTGTTAGTCAGTTCCCTACTCAGAGCTTGGAGAAGGCCTTTGGAGATTTTTACAACTAAATTATTGTTGTTAACGAGAATAGTCGATTCTCCTTTGTCACGCTCGTAATAAAACACGATGTATATCAGAGGTAATATACCAGCGGTCGTCGACTCCCAAAAAGCTCGCTAAAATCATTTTTTTAACCATGTCCGATCCCAACTTGCAGCATTTGGACTCCTCACGGAGTTTATCTCAACATATGTTTTTATACGAGTACTGCTTGTTACTTAGTTGCTCAACCTCTCTTTTTTCGAAGAGAATAGGGATGGAAAGAATACGAGGACTAGGACAGGACTAGTGATACGCGTCGCTCTTTGGGATCGGAAAGGTGGGAAGGGATTTTCAACAAAATAAACACCCATGTCTTTGAACAGATTTATCCATTGAAAAAATCTGCTCGTACCGGGAATCGAACCCGGGCGGTCCGGCCCGCAAGACAACAACGCTGACATTGCGCTACGGACCGGACATAAAAATCATTAAATTCCAAAGAATCGGGGATACATATGATCTACGTTGATAAAAGAACATATATGTTTTAACATGCGGATGGTTCCACGGATTAAAAAAAAATCCCTCGAGGTTTTCGTATCATGAATCAGTGTCACCATCAAGAGATCTTCACCTCACCGCCATCATCATCACCATTCATCACTATCTTCATTACACCAACTACTAACAAGCGAAACATCTATCATGAGACTTGATGGAAATAAAGACTCAACACCCTGGGTCTCCTTCTAGTGTGAAAACAAATCGGCTGCACAGATTGAGTAAGTTTGTGGTACAAATATTTCAAATACACAACACATTTCGTTAATACTGACATCGGTATCTGAAAGATAGCGCCAATCCGTGTTTCGTCATATCCAGTGGCATGGTTGAGGGTTTGAATTGATTTCAAATTGATTTGGGGAAATGCATCTAAATAAATGGACACCTCTATTATTTACATTTTTCACTTTCCGGACAACCATAAACTAAAAAAACATCAATTTTACATTATAAAGTCCAAAAAGATTTGTCATTTTTAAATGAATTGGTATTTGCTTGATTCTCTTCGGTAACACTGTGAAAAAATAGCAATGTATTTTAGTTCTACAAAAATGATATAATTTATATTGATAGCTTATACGTTTTATTGTTCTGACGAAATATTATCTATGCTATTAATTATCCAATTGATTGCACGACATTAAAATCATTAAAATTGCAATTAATCAAGAGTGAAAATTATAAAATTTGGGATATTTCTTTTTTCATAATATTCAATATTATGTACATATGTCATTAAAATTTATTATGCAATATCTGGTAAACTGCTCTTCCTACGATTTTCATCTTTGGATGTCATGTTTTATGCGTAACGATGCAATATTTAACCCAAAACAGTCATTTTTATAGTTTCGCCGTTATGATCCCAGACCCAGATGTATAAAAGATAAAAAATATTTACTATGGGTTAGCTTACATTCAATCTTGCATTTGAAATGCCTATAGGGGCCGAAAGGTGAATCTCGAGTCGTTAGTGACAAAACTCATGAAAAACTCATGAAACAATCAAATTTCAACAATTTTTTTGATAAAAAAAGGTTAACGATCGATGGTTATATGCCAAGAGAGACGTGACCGTTCTCTCGCTGCATACCTGACCGATGCGTGGACCATTATACCTGTCCGTGGAGGGTATTTACGTGTGTGTCTACAGGTGTATTCATCGATGCACGAAAGTAGCGCTGTGAAACAATGCGGCGTTAAATCCTCTGCCTATTTATCGTTCGTCCATTACTTTAATGTCATCATTAAGCATTTACGCTTAGTAATAAGATGAGCATGTCATATTTAGACACACTTGGATCACATGTATGCAAAATGAGGAAACAGGTCATTAGCGTTATCAGTAACCTAACCTTACCAATATTTGTATGCAGTTTTACAGGGCCGAGATAATGATCAATATTTCTGTACCTCGGAGGTTAACTACACTATGGTGATTTTTAGCTAAATTGAGATAGTGTTATATGTATATACACCTCGAGACGTTCTGTCACGTGGTATACTTTACTATGTCCTAATCGCATCATAATAAATAGTAGAAATCACAACTTTTATTTTAGCATATATAAAAAGACTAAACAGTCGTAGCGAAAAAGAACCATTTTCAACACAGTCTACTTTACCTTCTAGGAACAGACTCCTATTAAACCTATGGCACCCCAAACCAATACCAAACCTATTTTACTAAGACTTGTTCTTCACGTCGATCATTTGAGTCGCCAGTTACAAGGGGTGTTCAGCTGATCAATGAATGTATTGCCTTAAGACCTGGACATTTTCCGCTATGATCTCTGTACTGTTTTTTTTTTTTAAATATTTCCAATCGCAATATAGAATACGATTACAGTTTTTCCCAAAATACGTTTTACACGATAGCTGATTGTTATTCAGTTGACCAACCTCCTCTTTTAGAAAATAGTAGGGTATACAATATATGAATAGATCAAGACTAGTAGTTAGCTGATCGCTCACGCCGTATTCTGTTTTTGGATCGAATGCTTGTTGGAGGGAATGTTAGACAAACTGACATCTGTGTTTCCGAACAGAAATAACTAATAATTTGATTGAATAATAGTACTGTCTTGACTGGGATTCGATTCGATTCTGTGCGCTCGGCGAACGACCTTGACACTCGACCACGATCCCGAAGATTGATTTTGAGTTATGTTTTATTCTAAGAATTATTATAAAAATAACATACGTTTTTAATACGTACGATTTTCAAATGCATGGCGCATTGCTACCAGCTGTAATTTATTTTTAATGCATTGTTCTATTATTTTTTATAATATCTGCCTTTGGTCCAAATGATAAAAAAATTAAGCCAAACACAAAAATACTGAAAAATATGAACAGCTGTTTTTTTTTTTTTTTTAAATATTGTTAGTCTTTATGAAAATATATGTTTATTTAAAATCATTCGTTCATCATAAGAGCATTCGTCATATTGATTATTTTACAAAAAATCGTTGTTGGCTAGTCACTCAACCATTCACTTTGGAAAGGCTAGTATAGGCAAACTTTAAATAATTACAGAGTATTTAATAAACATATATTGATTTATATGGGATGCGGGTTTTCGATTTTGCATCCCTGCTTTTATCACGAAGTCGGTCGATTCAAATGTTTGATAATTTATTATTACTTTTTATCGATCTATCGAGTGATTCTGTGCCGATTAAGACATTATAATATTACTATGAAAAACATTGGAAATATGTGGTTAGCGGCGTTGATTTTACTTATTTTTTATGAGCAATACACAAAGTCCGCTTTATAATAAAGATATTATCATGTAATCAATTCTTAGAATTTATAATACTGTATTTCCAAATAAATTTAGTGAGTATTTTTGTTTAAATACGTTATTTATGATTATTTTTTACATATAATTTTATGTGTCAGATTCGTTGCAATAAAAATATCTTGAATCGTTTTAAAAATAAGTTTAAATAAACTCTTATCTGAAATCATGATCTATTCGATATTCGGTATAAATACATTTTTTTTCGGTTACGTATTTAATTTAATTATTTTAATATCAAAAGACGTTGAAAATTAGAGGATGTAATCGTGAAAATGCTAAATAAATTGAGGATTGTGAACTCGACCCAGTAAAAGATAAGAACAATTCTATAATATTGCAAACAATCTAAAACATTCATGGGCAACCACCGGCCCTCCGAGCTACTTTGTCCGGCCCTGATTCATCTCGGCGTAGTAATAGAAAAGAAATTAATAGTAAGGGAGGGATTAAATAATGAAATGACACGGGCACTTGCAGTGTTAATAATTTGCCAGAAATTTACAGATTGAACTTATTGAGCTTCAGGGGGCTTTGATGGATTTTTATAAATTATATTTGGTGAAAAGAAAAATACACAAATTTACGCGCATTTGCAAGAAAAATCATTATTCATTTTGGCAGCACGTGAAAACAGTTTTTTTCGGGGATGAAACACACTAAATCAAAAATTCAAACTAGGATAACAGATGAAAATGTCAAAAATTCTATGCGATTATCCGCAATATCAACGCCATTATTGTAAGTCTCGAAATTGAAGTGCAAGACCAATCTTCACACAAAATTTTGAAATCAGTATATAATATTAAAATTATGTCATTCATTATATAAATAAAAAATATATAAGAAGTAGCAACATGTTTTATTGAATTAAATATTTCTTTATAATGATTAATAATTTGGTCCGGCCCGTGACTCGGAAACAGAATGATAATTTGGCCCCAGACCAAGGAAAGGTTGCCCATGCCTGATCTTAATGAAACAATGGTGTGCAATCTGAAAGAAAACCAGGTATCCACAGGAATTTTGAATTTTATCTAATTTTTATTTCGATCTAATAAAAGAAAATTTTCGAGTTGGAAAATATATTGTGCAAAATAAGTCGTTCTTTCCTATTTTCGTTGTTTTTCAAATGACCTTATAAAAAATGCCTTTTTGAATTGCATGGGGGTCATGGGTCACATGGCTTTTATAACAAGGGGTCGCCTCCCTAAAAAGATTGGGAACCTATGGGTTATACTGAATATCCATTGTCAATGATATCACAAACAAGTAACTTGATATGTATGATGGTTTAGATAAAAATTTAGGCATTCACCCTTTTCTGATGCATCACTGTTTTTTTTACATTCACATATGCATAAATTGTGTATTTTCACTATACAGAGACCATCGGTATGCAAACCAGTAAAATAAAAAATAATTGTTCTTTTCTTAAATTTTATATTTTTAAAACATTTGGATGTCTCTTTGTGAAGACAACATTTTTATACAAAAACAGATTTTAAAATATTATACAAAAGTTAGTTTTTGTTATAATATATGTACTCTTGTCTTAAAATTTATTGGTCGTAATTATCGATTCTTCATATTTCTATACGATACATATCACGTGAAAGTGCAATACTGACTAACTGCAAATATTCAATCTGTACGGGCCAAATTTTACACAAAAAATACACAATGAAATAATGACGCACGAAATAAATTTCACACAGTAATTTCATTTGAACCGTGAATTAATCTTTTGCTCTCGCCGACCGTTTTGCAGGGTCTCGAAATATGTAGCATGGTAAAAAAAAGTAACGATTACATTTTTAGAGTATTTTTTTGTTTATCACGTTTTAAGAAACACTAAAATAAGGACGTTTTAATATAATTTTCAAAAAAAAGTGCCTAACATTGTCGCCTTTCTAGCCATAATTACTCAATATGTAAACGACTTCAATATTCAAAACATACTTTGTCAAGCAGCGATACTGAACGAATACAGTTGTGTTCCTATGTTTAACTTAATTTATATTGAAAACTATGTAAATTTATTAGTATTATATGTATGTATCTTTTTATGTATAAATAGTAGATAAAATGTATTTTTTTGATTTCATGAATTTGGTTTTTCATGTTGTTAAGTAATGGACTGTATACCATATTTTAAGTGCACTTTTTATTTTTTGTGCGGTAGTCTTTGGGACATATTCTCCGTGCAAAAGAGGATCGGCTGTAACCTGAATAGGTAGGTATACATATTGAGATATAATATTTATCGAAAGCATATTTTTGATGCTGTACCCTCGAATTTTCATTTTCTTTGGAATGTGATTTTTTTGACGCCCATAAAAATAATAATGTACTTTATCCATTTTTCAATAAAGTTTTCCGACTTCTGCAATACGAGGATAATGGCATGCGTGGAGAATTTGTGCGATAGCATCTTAACTGACAATGGAAACAGGCTTGATCAGTACGTTGTGTGCAAGGAACAACCACCAACCGCTTCATATAAAACTATAAGCCCTCCATGCTACACGGTGACGAAATATAATAAATAAAAATCCCAAAAATGTACACTAGAAAAAAACACATATAACAATTTTAATGGGAAGGAGTGTTTAAATCAGTAAAATTCTAGGAGAGTGACATTTTATTTTTATCTTTAGCATGGGTTTATTTAAATTAACTCGTCAAACTACATATGACATTGCGAACATAATTTTAAAAATTGAATCAGTATTTGTAAGAGGTTTTATTAATTGTTTACCCAACTCAAAACCTTTAGCAAAAGAGTTTTAATACATGCAGAAGATATATGGAAACGTTGTAACCAGCTCCTAACCAAAGACTGCTTTCATTAAAATGTGATACAGTTAGCCTCTGCTTTAGGGGGTGGATAGGGAGTACGCTGCAACAAATAAATGCTATATACACATAGGCACCCATACAAAATTTTGGATTTGGTTTTTTCAATTGTACTTTTTTTTGATTTGAAGCAAATCAAACATTTTTCCAATTTTTCAAATGTTTAGTTTGTAAGCAAGCGACACATGCATTCTACGAAAAAGCTCTATAGAAGTGTCCGGTATAGCAGGGTTGAATGAATTTGTTTTGTTTTGTCGTTTTATTTAATAATCAAAATTATTTATTAGAGTATTTACTTTTTAGGTTCCGTGTTAAGTCAGAAAGCTCATTTGATATGCCGTGGTGATACAAGTATGCAGGTATGAGCTTGCATACGGCCTTCATGCACAACTAGAGGTCTGCACGGGCTCGGGTATGCCCCGTAGGCCTTACCTGGCCCGGCCCGCGGGCCGGGCTCGGACGCAAGCACACAACAAAATATAACAAAAATCGGGCTATTTCCGAATGAGCTCAACATTATCGTAAATATAAATTTAATACTATAATAAACTTCACGTACTCGTATTAGTAATCTTTTCGACCCATTCGAAAAAACAAGATGCATTGTTTTGAATTTAATGACTTATGACTGACGCCATTATTTTAGTATTTTTTAATGATATCTGCTTCATAGGAGTTTGTACAATACGCATAATGAATTTCATAATATGATCCTGACTTCAGTATTTCGTATATGGTTATTTCGAACGGTCGCAATTTGATTTGTTGGGTTGATATTTTTTAAATTTACCGGCAAGAAATGGGCTTCGAAAAATATTAAGACAAAACTGAAGAGTGGAGAATATATTTGTTCAGTAAAACCCCATGGGAAAAGTGAAATGTGGAAATCATTTAGTGAAATCATAGAGGTAGCTACAACAAAAAAAATGGATACGTTGAGTGTATACAATGTTAATGCATTTTCAGCTTTTCTAGTTCAAAAACAGGAACATCTCACTTGAATCGTCATTACTGTAAAAACAATCAAAAAATAATTCTAATTAAGGAGAAATGTATTTCGCACAACTGCACACACACGATAGTTGGTGAATCAATTTTTAATTTTTATTAGAAAAAAAATTCGGATTTTTTTCGGGCAAGGTTGAAAAATGTCGGGCTTGGGTCAGGTTCGGGTAAAATTTTTGGAAATGAGCCTCGGACCCGGGCCTGGCCGGGTCGGAGGTCTTCGGGTTCGGACAAGCTGAAATTTTAAAATTTCGGCCCGTGCAGACCTCTATACACAACCAATGAGCATATCAGATACTGTTTCCGTTACTGGGTATTTCATCGAACATTGTGACTTCGCCAAGGGAATAACATGGACAGCTTTTCAGTCATACCTATTTGGAATACTTCGGCTGCATATTCCAAGCAGAAATACACCAAAAGTAATGTTAACCATAGCTGGAATCAAATGCATAATTCAATGTAATAACAGTATTACATTATCATAAACATTGTTTTTTGCTGTAAAGATAATAATGATAACATTACCTATTCATCGATAATAAGGTAAACCACAACAACTATATTTATGGTCTTGATAACAACCGATTCATTGGTGTATTTAATTATTGGTGACTGACCACGTCCGCCAACAGCGTGGCGCATACGGACTCCTCGCAAAATTTATCTCAACATATATTTTTTTTCTGCGAGAACTCCTTGTTACTCAGTTGCTTAGCCTCTATTTTCCAAAAAAAGAGCAGGGGTTGAAAGTATACGATGACTAGTGATAAGCCAATTATTGTCACTGTGCGCCGCTTTTGGGATCGAGAGTGTGGGGTTTTAACAATTCACACTCCCATACCTTCGAACAGGATCAATAAATCGACTGAAAAAATCTGCTCGTACAAGGACTCGAGCCCGTGAAGTTCGTCACGGATGCCAACGAAGTTGACCACTACATGACGGACCGACCTGAATATTATAATCGGTACAATCATGTTAAAATAAGATCATATATGTCGAATAAAAACCAACTAACTTTTTGTCAGCAGGAAATATTTCCGAGTCCTCAAAATTGAGCTTCGTAAAATAATATAACAAATTACAACCACAATGACGTGCGTATTTTGTATCCTCAAGGGACGTCACTAGATGCCCTGTCATATAGCAGAATGACCCAGACTGTGATCTTTATTCTTACATCCAATATACTCTTAGATGGGATGTTACATGTTACCTGCCTGATTTGTGTCAAGATGAACTGATATCTTGCCAACTAGAGGGCACTATTTTAATAGGCGTCTTTAAGACGGTTGTGAAATACTTGCAGCCTGCTATTGCGATAACTAGTAACCTTATTTGGAAAAGGTTCTAATTGAAATTTTTGCATAAAATGACCATTTGGTCGGATAAAGCTTGTGTTTACCGCATTCTATCATATATATGAATTTCAAAATTATCTATGGTTGAATAACGGAGTAAGCAGAAATTCCAGGGATGCACTGCATCTGCACACTTTTTTTTACTAAGTCTAGTTAGACAAAGTTCTAAGATTGTCATCATTAGATCATTAAAATCATTATTTCTCAGCAAGAGTTGTGAAAACATATGCTTGAAATAACTAATTTGAAATATTTCTACTTGCTCATTGTTACAAGTGAATTTTAATCAATCTCATGAATCTCAAAACAGTGTCAAGAACAGTTAGCACCTTTTCAAATTAAGGTGTAGAACTGTTGTTGATGTTATAAGAAATTACACTCCTATCCATATCGGCTTTATAAAGAAGGATTCAACATAAATTACAACACATCGACCTGATATCTACTATCGCATTTAAGATGTTAACAGTCGATTCCGGAACTTATGTATGATCAAACGGTACTAACTACGAAGCTACAGGTTTTGAGCTAAGCCCCGATTGAGTAATGCCAACAGTATATTTACTATTCACTTATAAAGTGTACGTGATGAACGAAACCGGTCATGATTTTTATCAAATTATATGTGGGAGTAGTATAACAATTGTGTTTAATTCATTTATAATATTCAGATTTTCCCTCCTAAGTTGGCTATCTTGTGTCAACAGACTTTCAATATAGCATTTAACAAATCCTAAGTTAGAAAAAAATGTATTCTAGTTAAAAATATTTATTTTTCTAATCATGTTCGCTACAAATTTTGAACTAATGAAATCCGTAGAGAACATCTCTCGTCAGAAGAATGTGATACAAAGAAATAAATACACCATATGTATGCTGTATATTAAATAACGTATAAAAAGAGCTGCTTAATAGTATGCGTCATTCAACAATATATAGTAAACAACTTTGAATTTTAAACTAGTATTAAAATACACTACATACCTGAAATAATTTTATTCTTTATCCAGTTCGTTACTCTATCCTTGTATTTTATGTATGTATGTATGTATAGTAAAGTCATATTGGAAATACATACATCTATTGTTGTAAGAATCTTAAAATGACAATTTTATCTACAATTCGTTAAAAATAAGTTTAGTAATAAAGCTCTTACTATTATTAATTACATAGCATTAGAATAATTTGTTTAATTTCTGATATAACTCAATTCCCTTAGGGCAAGTTCAATTCATTATTATTCTATCATATCTTATATATACCGCCAAATCCTTTAATTTATCCAAAAATAGTTCGCTGATAGGGATTGAATGATTAATGAGACTTTAGACAGAACTTTGTGTTGATAACAAAAGTAAAATTATGAATGAAATTTATAATATCTCATGAATCTTGTATGGGCTATCATTTGGCTTTTTAGTCATGAATAGTAAGAAATAAAATTTATTTGAAACAATTTAACATTTACATGACATGATTAGTTCTGAATCCAGTTGACATGCGTAGCCAACATTAAAAAAACTAGTTTCGTGATAAAAACACAGTGCCGTACGGCCGTGAATAAAATAAATTTAAGATTTAAACATTAAAAGTTGGTTATCTAATTGATTGCAACCACTTTCAATTAATTGGTTTCCATTAATCGATAATCAGGAGAAATGGAAGTGTTTGCCCACACGAAAACGTCGTTTAATTTTTTTTATGCAATAAAATATTTTTTAATCTAAATAGACTCCAGGAATAAAAATACTCAATAACGAAATGTTTGTTGATGTAAATATATTATAACAATATTTTTACCGTCTCGAGAATAATTATATACAATAGTTGATAGCTGTTTTGGTATCACACCGTCTTGTGAACAATGCTTGGGGAACCAATTTCTATTTTTTAATTCATAATTCTACCAAATTAAAACAAATTCCACTAATGGAAAGAAATCACAGATCAATTATTTATAGATTCATTTTAACGAGGCGTTAAATACGCAACTAAAAATTCAATTTAATAATCAGTTGATTTGTGTTTAGAAATTTTATAACGAGAACTATTTGTTGCTATGTTGCTTAATCTTATAAGGATACGGCTACGGTATGTCAGGACTAGTGTTTAGCAAATCGTTCCCGCTAAGCCTTATTTTTAGTTAAAGTTGGATGAGGGGGAAATTTCGGACATCAGAGATTTTTATAACATCGAGCACAGATCCATAAGTTCGTTAGATTTATGAAACCGACTACTGTACTAATGTACCGGGACTCGAGAACGTGAGCATTGTAAGCTAAGTTAATGGCGTTGACCAATCGTCTTAAGGTCTAGTAAATACTTGTCAGTAGTATACATGTAATTAGCTGTACACATTAAAGTGTATTTAAATCAATGTTATTCCACAAGCCAAGATATATAATCAATTCTATTCCTAACAGCCTTACTTATCGCTTAATCGCAGAGATGGGCGTTAAAGCTTTTAAAATACAGCACTGGATTTTGAAATGACATGGAATGCCGCCCGTTGTTTTTGAGAAATAATCGATTTGACATAAGTTGAATAATTCAGTGTACTAATATAAGAGTTGAAGCTTAATGGCTTATTATGACCTGTACAAAACGATCTTCACCTAATATACATAAAAAACTATTTATATAATAATAGTATGTAACAGCATTCTGAGCCTAGCTCTGCCCATTAATAACGTCACAAGATTTAGGTTATTTATGACTCTATCACTTTTCAACACAAAATACTTTACCAACTGTCTATATTTCAACATTTTAAGCTCCCTTTCGAGATGAATATTCTTAAATAGGAAAACTAATACACTTAAGTCTCGTATAACACGGTTCTATGATTCTACAAAAACGTCGTGTATTACAAATCCGTGTTATACAAAATTAGGTTTTGCGTTCAAAAAAGATTTTTATTTTACTTTATTTTTTTAAATAAACAAATAAACATTTACATATTTACTGAATGAAACTTAAATTACATAATATACAATTCATTCATCATCTCTGTCACTTAGAATTCTATATGTTTTACTCTTTTTCGAGATCGGTTGTGAGTTTTTAATCATCGGAGGATTCTGGAATTTTTTGGCCTTCAAAAATTTGGTAATAAGCGATTGTTTGTTTTTAGCGGATAAATCTTTACGTATTTCCTTATAAAGTTCCAAAGATATGTAGAATTAAAATACATTGCTATTTTTCTTTCCGTATTATAATGGAGTTCTACCAAGTAAATGCCTACTCAATCAATATATTGTAATTCCCTCTTAAATTTGAACTTCTTTCCATTATAGGATCATTTTCAATAAAAAAATAAGCATAAATATATTCTTCGTTCAACGGACTATCCTCCAATATTTCTTGGATGTCATGAATATGCATGTGATACAAACCTTCTCCAAGACAAATGTTTATAATTTAAAAAAAAAATCCTTCAACGATGTATGTATGTATGTGTTATTAATTTTTAATATTATGCCATTCCACCAAGTATTGGCAGTGAAGACCTTAAAAATGATACAAATGAACTTCCACAAAGCTACCACTGAATCCACCGAAATTATTCGAATCTTAAGTTATGGGTATTTCTAATTTTAGCACAATTGCCAACCCACTTCAGTATAAGAGCTGTCCTAGGTCAATTCTTCATACATAATCTGCATTAGAAATGTTTGAGTTAAAACCAGTTTTCTCCTAGTACTTTCTATTGAAATGTTATCCTATGATGTTATCGGGGCGGACATTGCATAAAAACCATGTTTGCGTTTAATAATCACACAATCAGTGAGATAAAATTTGTATTTTTGACAAACTCTTTGTCATTGTGATTCCCCTTTAAAAACACCCTATAATAATTTGAAAAGACTCGAAAACGAATTGGAAATTTATTCGCGCGATATCAAAAATAATAATTTCCACCAAAAATATTCTTTCCACAGATCGCCTCGTTTCTTCCAGGCCAAGATATAATTGACAGGGATTTATTTCGGGAAGCAAGAGATAAAATTGTAGTATGAATTCCACTGTTATGTAGAATTTGCCACAGGAGGTGAGCTATTATTATTGGTCTTGAAACTTGTTTGATACGCCCATATAAGGGTGCCCAACTGGTCTGTTGCTAAGCGAAATTGGGTCGATGCAAACAAAGATTTTGAATTTCAAAAATAATATTTATTTATTTTATCAAGCACAAAAATTCTGAAGCTAAAATGAGGATTGATAGGCGAAGTGCATTGTTTGCAAAATAAAATTATTCTTTTCTGACATGGCGTTACAATTGGTAGCAATCGCATGGCGTTTTCGTATTCTTGCATGCTTCATTCCCAAAATTTGTGATGTATAAATAAAAATGGATCTTTTGGCTCACCACTTCTTTAAAACAAACTACAACGCACTTCTCAGAACTGACTCGCCGTATAGTGGCCATCTTTTCGGTAGCATACGTGCATATCTAGTTTGTTTAATTTCTTCGCTGCAATTCTTTGTATGGGGAACACTAACGAAAACCTACAGTAATCAATTATAATAGAATGAACATGAAAAAAAAATGTTACTGTCAACATTATTAGTTATGACTTCTAATTCATTGTAATTATTCCAGATCAACAATAAGATTTCATGAAAAGTGCTGTAAGCTTTGGAATGTTCAACCGTAGTCCATGTTGAAGTTTGAGGCATTGAATGAAATTTTACGGCTTCGTTATCGTATGTAACTAAAACCTGTCGAATAAGACTGTTTAAATAAAGAGATGTTTAAATATGAATTTCTTGCGGGAATCAACTGTTATTTACAAACAATTCATACGAGTAGCTTCCAGTCTAAATATGTGATAAATGAGGACAAAGTTCCCGTTTTTATCATGCATAAGACAACATATTTATCAATATATATTCACGAAATCGTGTACATGTACATAAAAATGAAATTTAAGAGAGTTATTACAGTAATCAAAAATTGCAATAAAACTATCATGGTTCAATCATTTATTCTCGAAATAAGACGTTATCGATCAAGTTTCATGAGGCGATCTTCAAAATTACAGCTTCTGAGAAAGACAGAGTGAGAAAAGGAGACGAAATGAAAAATAATACTTAAGGCAGTGGCTCCGTCTTACTTCCGGAAAATATGAAATATCATTTTGATTAACGGAGAGAGAATGTTTTCGGTACTTCCTGTACGAATGAAAAAGATAACTCAGTGAGCTTTCCGTATTATTTTGTTTGGAAAAACTTTGAAAAACGATTTCTTCTCATTTAGTCATTTGTTAAGACTTATGTTACCAACGAGACAATATAAATTACGTTATCGTTCAAGTCACATAGCACCAAAGTAAATAATGATTTGAAATATTATTATTTTGGCCTTTTTGGGATATAGTCTGGTAAAACCATAGATATGTTTTTGCAGTTTCGCTTATTATTACGACCAATGAAAAATATGTCCTACCAGCGTTCCATTGGACTTGGCAGTTTCTAGATGGCCATGGCAATTTCAATGAAAAGCTCTTTGCGCTGGGCAATTTGGTTTTAAGGCCGGATTGTACTTGTGGGCACGCCCACCAGGACGCTAATCACGTTCTATGGGACTACCCCTAAATGAATTCCGAACGGGCAGAACTGTTTGCAATGGTCCGTCCTCGCACGGGCCTTATAGGCCGCGCTGACTTGATTGCAACTAAGGGTAACTTCGTTGCATCTGAAAAAAAATCAAAATTTTTTGTGGATGGACATAATCTCGATTACTTTTAAGGTCAATACTTGGTGGAAAATGCATTATAATAAAAATAATAATACATTTTTAGTACTTTTTCCACATAAAATTTATTTGATCAGGTCCGGTTTCGCTCATGGCGAGCATTGTCAACTGACATCAGTTGACAATGCTCGTTATGAGTGAAACCGGACCTGATCAAATAAATTTTATGTGGAAAAAGTACTAAACATGTATTATTATTTTTATTATAATCTCGATTCTTCACTAAAGTCAATATGATCGTCTGGCACGACCTCAGTATACGGATTATATTTATTTTGGATAAAATACTGTTCCTATTTTATCGAAAAATATTTAAAATGTGTGCATTTAGTTGCTGTATGTACCATTGTTGTAGAATATGATTTCGCGAATTTTCAGATAGGCGAGGTGGTTGCTATATCCGCCGCTCAAATAGAAATTTCCAATTCAGAAAAGCCACCGCATCGGCCTGTCGAATGTCGCGTTTAAACAATAGGACGAATTTCGGCTTGCAAAAAAATACACACCAACTTCATACGCCAGGGGTGTAGATTCAAAAAAATCTTAAACAATCCATGCGATATATTTTTAAAATCAATTTGGTGGCTCTTTTATGCTAACTAAGAATTGTCTAGTACCATAGTATACGCTAAAAAGTCTTAATATTAAGTTTGAAAATGGCGATGAACTTTGTCTACTGATCAGCTAAAAATTCTCGAGATGAGCGCAACTTGTCATGATCTAAATACATTGACTGTGGTATAGGTACTTAGGTACAAAAATGCTTTGTTAGCTAAATATCGTTTCCATTTGTCAGCATTTTTAAATAGCGAAATTATTATCCAATTTGTAGAATACTATCTACGTGTAAGCACAAAAAACGTCAATTATGATTTTTATAAATATAAGTTTAACGATAATATATTTTGTCATAAATTTCATTAAACTAAAATATATAATATTTATAGAAAAACACGATTGCTTTTCGGCCTCTTAGGTACCGTCACATGTTATTCAATTTTTGCATTATGAATGCCACTAGATATGTACAAATAATTTATTACGTTATGTGTCAAAGAGACATATCAATTGGAGTAGGAGATACGAAGATATTTCATTACATCACTTTCTTGTCCAAAGCTCTAATAAACAAAACAATATAACTATTGACTATTTTATATTTAATTAATACATCAGAAAGCCAAAGTATCGCTTTTAAAGACAGTAAAAAGACAATTTGTATCTGTTAAAATTATAGGTAAAATTGTTAATTGGTGAAAGCTGTTTTTTGACTGCTGAAAAGTAGAGAAAAAGGAATTTTTATAGTGATTTTTTTTCAGTAGAACTGATAAAAACTGAAAAATTATATGTTGTGATCTTAATAAGTAATAAAACTGTCAAATAGCTATAAATTTTATATGGTCAAATTTTTTTTATTAAATATGGAATATTTTAAACGTAACTATATTCAACTGCCCTGGACGAACACAAAGGTCGGATACGCCGCGGCCGATATACAATAGTCGAAAATCTGTCCACTTTTTGTTGTCAAAGCCTTTTGTCCTGCGGCCGCGAGCTCTCCAGGTATCTCATTGAGCGGGTCGCAACCAGGAAGCGGTCCAACGTGACGTTCACGTACGTGGCGTTTCAATAAAGCCTACTTTTACCATGCGCTCCTGATTGACTTGACGACGCGTGGTAGATTTGCGGTGAATTTTACGGCCCCCGTGTGGCATGCAATGTTAGGTGTGCTATAATATATTGTATGGTCAGGTGTGCTATAATATTTAACATATTGTATTTGTTCAACTTTAATTGATAAAGTTCTAATCTGCACATACATATATTTCAATTGCTATTTTTTGATCTGGCCTATTTCCAATTTAAAGCTAATTGATGCGTAAGTGTTTACAAATTATCAAGTACATGTAGTACTCTTTTATCGCGACTTAACATGATTTTTTAGACGGCACCGCAACTTTTTTAAGCGATTTATTTGTTCTTACGCGACTTTTCGATCCTACTACTAGGCGTGCCAGAAAATTCCAAAATGAATTGCGACCCTCCATAACAACTCAAGGAACTGTACGGAACTTTATAAAGAATTACAGCCACGGAAAGTGCAGAAATAAAATCGAAAACTTAATTATTACAAAGAGAAATAATTTACCGTCGGATCAACAAAACATCTGTAATCCAATGTAATAATATTTTGGAACCAATTTATCAAATGACATAAAATCAATGTTTTTTAAGCGACTTTTTTTATTTGCGCCAAATTCTGGAACCTAGGTATAGAATAAATATCACGTTACCAACAAACCCTGACAACAATTGGGCACTTTTGTTCACAAAATCAGTATTAATTAGGACCTTCTTAATCTTTTCTTAATACAAAGCAATCAGATGAAAAATCTTGAATAATACAACGTTTAGATGGGACACAGACGGGACAGTCATATAGAGACCATACATAAAAATAAAGTCTGTATCGATCATTGAAATAATAATTCTACTTAACAATGCTATACAGAGTTTTGACAAGTAAGAATAGATACTAAAAAACAAATATTGTTTGACTGCTTCAATAAACGGATAATGTATTTTTAGTTAATTCTATAAATAATACTATTTCGGTAACCATATAAAATAAAAGATTATATATTTAAGCCCAAGCTCCAGGTGTTTTATTATATTTGAGATACATAGATTTCACACAATAATTAGTATGATTCGTTCACAATTAGATTCAGATAATACCATGTCCGCTAGACTGGAAACATGTCACACAATATTCGTCTTATATGAAATAAAATACGTCGAAAAGCTGCTCGTATAATTAATCCAAAGATCCATTAAACGATGTTTCTACGATCAAGGATTCAGTAACATACACTGAGAACGCTGCTTTTATTTTTTGAATAACGCCTGAATACAAAATTGAGTCAGTAACGTGTGTTTAATTATTTAAAATACTCGCATTTGTCTGTCACTCAAAAAATTATGTACATGCTTTTCACTCTAAAAGTGTTTTATTATAACCAAGTATTGACAGTGAACACCTTAAAAGTGATTGAATAGTTGGTTCGAGAAATTGCATATTTTGAGCATGGTACTACTTTTTCTTCCAGAGTAAAGAGTTGAAGATATTTCAAATTTATTAGTTATCCGCCTATAACTGACTTCTTGAACTAGAAATGACTTGAAACAACCCCTCTTTCCTGAAAATTAGCAGCCTTCCAACGCAAATTTTTCTCAGTGGCAAAAAATGTGAAGCTAATTAAAAGTGATAATATGTACATACAAGCAGACTGAAATTGAACATGGATTAACTGCAAATAGTCGCGATTATAAAAAGTTGAATGTGTGAGGCTGTTTAAAAGCTCATTGGATGCGATTTAAATATTCAATATAAAATAACTTTGATTATGCCACGTATTGTGTTACTAATTGTGACCTACTATCGCAAAGTTTGCTTAAGTAATAAAACAAGATTGATTTTAATATTTTGAAATGATAAATTACAAAATAGAGTTTGGGATTTTTCCTTTTACGAGAAGCAAGAGGGGATTAATGAATCAAAACAAAGCAAACAAATAATTTGACAACGAATGACGTAAGCATTACAAAATATTAACGAATGAGATGCAATCAATTGGGAAGGGTTAAACCCTTAACGTTGATTTACTTAAAACTAGTATAAACATTTACTAATAAATGTGCTTTGATACATAAACAACGATATGCTTAAAACAATTTCAAATTAAACTAAAAGTATCAATACAAAGTTAACTAAATATATTTACATGTTAATCATATTATATTATCAATAGTATAATATAGTAAGATGTAAGTGCTCTTTAAATAAGTAAATATTATTTCATTTATAATTAACTGTGTTGTACGCAGTATTTATACAACCTCTTCGGCAATTCTACGAATTGGTTATTGTAATTAATTATTAATAATTGATGATAAGGGTATTGGGGGACTCGATATCAATGCAGGTAGCATTAAGTTGATTGAGTCCAGGTGGCTCCACGTGTGGGTTTATACTATTTGTTCTTGGTAAAAAACAGTGGCGTGCGGAAATTAAGATCATATTTTAATGATCGGCGATACAGCAAAGATTTCATTTTTATATCGTAACATCCATTCTTACAACTGTATTATGCAAGGTAGCTAAATTATTTTTTATACTATTACCCATGTAAAATTATCATTTACTAGACTGTAGACATTACAATAATGTCACAGCTTTTCTTAGTTGTGTTTCACTCGCTCTCTATAGGAGAAAGTGAGCTCATATGGCAGCAAAGAAGAATGCCTATATTCAGATGATGTCTTTCGTCAAAATTTCTTGGACCGATATTAAATGAAATACAACTTTGTCAATTCTACGCAGGGCTGTGGAGTCGTCGCGGCGTTTTGGCCGGAGACGTACTCGGAGTCGGAAATTTTGAAATGTTTAAACTTTTTATTTTTGCATTTAAAATGTCAAATTTGACTTTTGGCCGCATTGGTAGAGTTGATATATAATTGAATACACATAAATAAAAAATAAGGGAAAAAGACGTGACGATATTAACCTTTTTTTAGTCGGAGTCGTATTTTTGGTCAATGTCGGACTCGGAGTCGTGGTTTTGGTAAATGCTGGAGTCGGAGTCGGATTCGGAGTCAGATTTTTTTTTACCGACTCCACAGCCCTGATTCTACGTATTGTATCCAATAATGGCACGTGTTTCGCTCTTTCGTTTTCTTCAAAAACATCATCAGACTCTCTAAACCATGATGATCTAACATGATAAATGATGATAGAGGCGACATTTTTTTACACAAAGCTTTTTTAAATTTAATATTCAAATATTTATTACAAAATTACCGCTGAATCATCCGAAAGTAATTTTTGTAGTAATTCTATTTTTTTATAGAAACGACCGGTTTTTTTCATAGCGACCATAATCTCCACTTGAATTTGAGCGAAACGGGTCCTGGTCATTTAAAAAATGTATGATAAGTACAATAAAAATTTCTAACACATGAAAAGTGAAATAATTCTTTGGTTAACTACATGAGCAAATTTGAATGCATAAAAGTACCTTCCACGATGAATTGTTGTTTAATCATATTGTCTTTTTGAATAACAATAATTATTACGCTGATGAAAAATTTGTGCGCCACTTTTCCAAGACTCCGTGTTTGACCTTATTCCCTGGGGACAAGTCTTAGCTGAATGCCAATAAAAAGTATACTATTAGATCGAACCAAATGCGACAGGCAACAGACGTCCGGGAGAACGGATGTCTGAGCGGAAAATCTAAGAAAAGCTCCCGCCATCCTGCGAAAAACACATCCTCAGATTGTTTCGAAAATACCCTGTCAGAATTTTGCTGTCAAACTTTGTTGTTGTTTTGTTATGACTTTCCAATGTCAAAGGAAAATTGAATCAGTGTTGATTATTTGGGGTGGTTTTATCGTAAAAAACAACGACATGATCGGAATTGTTGGCCAAGGACAATTCCAGTCATAATTTGTGGGATTGAGCTGTATATGAGTAGTATTATTTATAATACAAGGCCAATGCATTATTAACCTTGGTTTACTTTATGTTCATAAATAACAAATATTATATAATGTAGGATAAACCAAAAAGGTACGGATATATATCGAGTTTTGGCTTTGTTATAATGTTAGGTACATTTGAATCGTTAGAATTTTGTACCTTTCAATGTTTTCTGTTTTAATGATTTCAAAAAAAAAAAAAAATCTTTAATAATACGTTGGATACACCCACAAATTACTTATGTTAATTGGTATTACAATGCTATTAGTTTTTAATATTTTTTTCATATGCCACATTGAAATTGCCTGATAATTGAAATTTACACTCAATTTATTGAAGCTCATTAAAATCAATACATTCGCTAATTCATCCAGATTGTAATATAATAAAACAAATTAAACTTAATTACATACTATTATTCTAGTGTAAGCGATACAAATTATTTATTGTACTACGTGTCAGTTCAAGTTTACCGTTGTTTGAAATGCCCGAAGATGCCGAAATGCAAAACCCGAGTCACTAGCGACAAAGCTCATAGAAAAGTACACAATTCAAACGATTCAAATTTGATTTAATTCTGGTTGCAGTTTCAGTATCATGCTATCTTATGAACTTGGAATCGCAGTTTCAGTAAAACCGGTACCGGGATTTTGACTATTTGAAAAAATGCAATGTACCATCATATTATTTAAGATACATGTGAATAATATTTTATACATTTGTGTTCTATTTCAGTAAAAACAATGATTTTTTTCAAAATGCTTTCACAATTTGTCTAAATAATTATAATTTGAATTATTTATTTTGCTATGTCAAAATCTATCTATTTTGATATTGCGTTTGCGGTCCTTAAAATATTTTTACTATTTTTAGTGGTCTGCCGGTGTAAAAAGTTTGAGAAATAGTACTTTAATCCACCTTCATAGTAACGAAAAGTATATTGAAATCAGATATGGCTGGGATTTAAATATTACGTTCTTTCATAACTTTATAATGTAGCGTTGCGCTATAGACTGACATATTCTTTAATTAAATTAAAATACAAGTCTTTGAACTAGCCTTCAGTGAAAAAGTAGCAATTTTACGAAAAAAAATTACGTTGTTTACTGGACGATTGAATTTTCAAATTGATTCTTAGTAATAGTTTGTAAACTATTCAATTCAAAGCTTTTTTTTTTAAATTTTATAAAAAATATCACAACGTAATATTGGGTTTGTCAGATAATATATTGAAGACATAGTAAGTAAATAATTTAAAATTATTTTGAATATCCCGTTAAGGAAAGTGTTTTGGATTTATCATCAAATTCATTTTTCTAGCATGGTTATTTTTAAAAAGATTTTTTTGCGGAAATAAATTGATTGGAAATGAGATACCTGACAGAAAACGTATATCAAAAGAGAAATATGAAAAATAATTGATCACTTAAATTCAAAAATGTCGATCAAGTGGTTTACAATACTCATTCAATCGTATGTATTGGATAAAGAAAACAACACCGAAAAAAAATCGAATTATACTTGGCTCTATTGGGCTAAAATTTAAAAGTTAGAACATAACAAATACGAGACGGAGGCCAAATAATAAATAATATTTGACATTTTTTTTGTACAGTATAATACACGCAGTTTATTTTCTCAGCCGTATTTATAAATTTATTGATAAATGTGTATACTTACTTAGCGAAAATGTGAAAGTTAAAAACTTTTCTTTAAAGACAACTTTATAAACGTGGAAAATTTTGATTCGCGAAGGCAAATAGCGATCGTGAGAATTGATAGTAAATATTTAATGGAGGATGATTTTGCTACGTATCGAAACTAACAATATTCAAGCACGCCTGCCTGCTCAGTTTGGAAATAGGGGAGAAATGTTTTTTTTTACACAACCTTTCCGCAGATTTGTTAACTGATTGTAAGCGACCGAATCATCCTATTTCATATTTGTTTTAATGTGTACGAATAAAAAGAAAAATTCTATAATAATATCACCATGAGAACGTATGTACGTGCAAATTGGAATTTGACAGTTATTTATTTAGCACGGAGAAATAATAGCAATGTATTTTAGTTCTAAAAGAATTATATAATACTAGCCGGTACTCACAAGTAGTGTTTGTGTTTATTGAAGTGTTTTCGGATGGACACTATTTTAGATAAATAGCTTCGATTTAATTTCACTCACATTGACTGGCATCGATGATAGTAATGTACAATACAATTGCGAATGACGTGTGTCGTTTGACGTTTGCTGTCTTTTGCTGATTGTCTATGGGTCGACACGCGCGCTACCTACTAAAAGTTAATTGTACAATGCATGTGACTTTTTCGCAAGTGCAACAATAAGTTGTCAAAATGAACTTTATGGCAGCGCATAAAAAATTAAAAAACATTGATATTCATATAAAATACTTATTTTACTGATTTTACTATGCCTATAAACTTCTCGGAAGTGCAAGCAATACGTTGATAAAGTTTTATCGCAATCGGATGAACGGTATGGCAACGCATAAAATATGAACAAACAAACATTGATTTTTAAATATAAGTTATAGCCGAAAGAAACGTCGGCTTACGCATTTGGCAGAACTAAAATCAGATAACAAAGAGCACGGTCTTACTGAAAAAAGTCAAATAACTCGAGAGGTTTAAATATTTATTTTGTAATGATTTTTTGTTTATCATTATTTGTGGTATTATACAATCACATCTTTGACATCTCCAATAACCGTTAGAATAAATATGAGAGTGTGTATTCATTAGCAAATTTAAATTACTTTTAAGCAAGCTGGACCAAAACGGTGTGTAGAAATACTTTAATATTAAACATGGTCTCAAAATGTAATTCAATTGATTAAAAAATGTGCGGGCATAACAATGCTAATCGAAGATTTTTTCCTTAGTTCACAAATTTGATTGTATTTTTCGTCGTCAGGTTTCTTACAAGTTTAGGGGAAATTTTTATGGCGTAAGCTTTATTGGTTCTTTAGATTAAAAGCTCGCGGCTGGCACTCATTGTACGGCGTGCTTTTAATATGGTTAAGCGATGATAGGCAATTTATACAGGCGAGCTTTCACGTTTCGTGCTTTTCAAGACGATAGATAATAAAACCCCCGAAAATTCATTCAATGTTTTAAAAATTATACAGCCTGCCGAAAGTGCTGGTATTTCAATTATATTTGATTTAAAATCATATTAATTAAAAAGAAAGTATTTACGATGACGAAATAGTTATAGCTTGATCTTCGTATTTAAATAGAAACATACCTGCGAGTTCTACCTGCGCCGCTGATATATGGTAAACACGAACTTTCAACGAGGCGGTGAATTTCAGCTAATATCAAACGCTACTCATATTTGTTTCTTAATTCATAAACATATGACTAGGTTACAAACCATTTGTATTTTAGTTTCATGGCCATACAACTTATTACAATTACATTTTAGTGGTAAAATTACCAGGGTTTTGGAGTCGTCGCTGCTTTTTGGCCGGAGTTTGAGATTTTGAAAATTTTGATCTTTTTATTTTTGCCTATAATATTTGAAATTTGGCAATTGGCCAGATTGGTAGGTTGATATTTAATTGGATACACATAAATAGGAAAAGTAGGAAAAAAACGAGATGAAATTAAACATTTTTTGGTCGGAGTAGGAGTCGTGTTTTTGGCCAATATCGGAGTCGGCGTCGTGTTTTTGGTTAATGCTGGAGTTGGAGTCGTATTTTTTTTAACGACTCCATAGCCCTGGAAATTATTTACAATTAATGTGGTGAAACCATTGACCATATTGTAATATGTTGTCTTGGGATATAAGAAAACATAATTTTACTAAATTTGAATTGTCTGAATTTTGTACTTTTCCATGAGTTTTTTCGCTAAAGACTCGGGTTTCGGCTTTCGGCATCTTCAGGTATTTCAAGTGCACATATTTTTGTATTTATTCCAGATTAGATTTTTTATGATTAAACGATGAATGTATAAGTTGATAATATTCTCGATAAGCGAAACCAATCCTGATTGTAATAAATCTAATGTAGAATAAGTACAAACAATGTGTTTTTTTACAGTTTTCGTAACTTGTTTGGTGTTTTCAAATTAAAATGGAACTAACACATACAAATTACGTTTCTTTTTATGCTCCAAAAATAATAAAACAAAAATGTAGTATAATATTTTGCTAATTAAATGGAAGGTTAGAACGAATATTTTCTTACTCATAATAAAATTACATTGTTTAAACGTATTATTTTCATGTTTGGCTTTACATCGATAATCTTTTGTTCCGTTTTGAAAAAATGATTAATATTTTGTTTTGATACTCGGTGAGCATTGTTCATTTTTTTTTGGAATTCTTTTCGACGCAATGTGCGCGTAAACAAAAACAAAAAAATCTTATTAGACAAGAGTGGAGAGTGGAGAGAAAGAAAAGAATCTCGGGTAATTTTCTCTCATTACCAAATGATTTGGTCAGTATGCCGCCCTGATATATGGTTCAGATACAAAGCGATCGTAAAAAAAGTCGAATCTGGCAAGGAGGGCATAAAATGGATATTGATAGTTAAGAAGAGAAGAATACAAAAGGTTAATATACTGCGGCCTTCGGAGATTCATCATCAGTTATTGGTCGATGTTTTTGAACTTGTCAATACATATGTACTTGTGCCAAATAAGATTACGACTACAATTAATTCATTTATATTTGACAAATGAATCTGTCATTTCCTGGAATACATGACACTCGGTATGGATTATAGGCCGCTTTTGGATGTATTATATACCTAGTCAAATACCAATAATAACTATTGCTAAGTTGAAGCTTAATATGTTTACCATGAAGTAATAACTGTTGACGCCAATAATTAATTTATTTAAAAAAAATATTGACAAAAAATTGGTTTCAGTAAATTATCTTAACAATACATTCGTTGGCTTCGTTTGAAGTTTGTATTCATGGGATTGAATCCCAGTTCGGAAAGTCTTCTAAATAAACGGAATTGTTTATGGATTTGTTTTCGAAAGCATAGATATCTGTGATGCCTATATTCCACCCACTTATACGACCCTAACAACTGGGTGTCTTAAAAACTACTTTCAGTTCTTGTAAGATGATTTGTATCGGGAGTTCTTGAGACAGGTCTATTATAAGACCATATGTTCCTTAATAACAGCGGAATGCCAAAAAAATATGCCAAGAAAATATTTTTAGAAAATGAATGCATCGTTAGCCTTTGGAATTGACGTTTTATATGGCTGAAGCTTATAATACCACAAAAGTGTGCCAAATTTTCTTAACAAACGTTCTTTATAAAACATTACACTTTAATTTCGAGTAAAAGTTAAGTATCTTTCTACTCCAAGTAGCCAATGACTCCGTCTGGGCGCCGCCCATCAGTTAGTCCAGAAAAACGGGGAAACCCCCGCTTGAAATTAGGCGGGCGTGGTTCCAGGGAGGCGCTTTGAGCTTTAACCCCAGCAGGATGCGAACTCCCGAACCCGTACCACACGGTACCTTGCATCGTGTGTTGTACCACTAGTCTTTTCGTGTCTTGACTACTCACTCTCCGATAGAAGAAGTTTGTTAATTGTTCCGAAGTAATGTATGGGAATTATCGAAATTGGAGTGCCAAACTTTTAACATTGTGGGATTTTTGATAGACAAAACTTCGCTTGCGTTCGGATAAGCTTTTTAGTTCAGTGCTTTTTTATTGTACTCTTCGTGTAAACTTTCAAATCAAATTACTTAAACTGATTTAGTACAATCCGCAACGTTGTGTGAAAGTGTTATTCGAATCCCTACGCCAAATTGGTGATCATGAAGAAAGATTGCCAGTATTTATACCCTTTTTTTTGTTCTTAGTACAATAGTAACTAAGATCGTTTTTTCAAATTCATTTGAGGTTTAACTATGGACTAGGTAAAAGTAAAATTCCTTTATATTCTAAATACAAAAACCTTTCAATTTACAATACGGAGAATATGTGTTTTACCGAAGAACGTCAACAACATTTTTTCTTAGAACCTTTTTAAATTAAGCGTTTTCTATGTTCAGAAACATTCACGATTGAATGTTGGTATAAGGAAATATTAATGGGTTTTCTTAAAATTCTGTTGAAATAAACTTCATTAAGAGTAAATGTTCTCTGCATTGGTAGCCTATAGGGACTCCAACTCGGATATTCGAATATTCGATATCCGGATATATTTTATATTCGGACCCTCTAAAGCTCTCCGGATATCCAAATATATCCGGATAGTTTCAGTTTAACTATTCGATGCGAGCGTACATGGTTTTTTATGGCTCGCGTATTGCCCTGCCCTATGGGTAACATCCTATAAATCGCCGTTACGAATTTATGAATTTATTCTTTGGGTCCAATTTGAGAAAAGAGCTATGTAACGCATAAATAATTTGGCCACTCTCCTTTCAATCTTGAAAAATTATTGAGAGATGCTCGGGCGACGAAACGGTTAGAAATATGTGTTAAGAATACGCACAAGATATGCATCGTTGCTCTAAATATAGAATTTGCCGTCTCTTTTTTCTTTTATTATAAATATACAGGATGGGAAGTCAAAATATAAACAAATGGAAATGTGACTGAAAACAGATTGCGATAGAGAAAGACATATTTTTTAATGCCTTGATTTTCCTTAAGAAAATTTTCTTTCCTTTCCGGAAAATCATCACAATGTAAAGCTACATTCAAATGTTTTTTTTATTATATATTGCACAACAGAAGAACCGAAGAAATAATAAACATTTATGAACAAAGCGCTCAGGAGCGGAAACAGAATCAACTGAAGTGCTACTTAAAAAAAAGTAATCATCAAATTGAAAAAATCACGTTGTATCTATATAAAAGATATTTACTGAATGTATCATAAATGCTTTTTCTGCGGGTGCTTTGTGCCTATTTTGCTTAATAGTAAACGAAACAATAACAGTTAAAAGCAAAGGCCATTTGTGTGGTTTAACGTTTACATGGTAAAGGGCCTTTTTCTGACGAGCGTGATTTTTTCATCTGGTTTTACATTTACGTAGGAAATAAAATCGGGATAAAAGCTTCCCCCACATGTACGTATTGAGTAATGTTTACTTTAAATATCGAGCACTTCAATTAACAAAACTTGTTTACCAACCAACCACTTTGTTACGCTTTGTTAATAATGTTTCTAAGAAATACATATTAGAAAATATATAAAATTAGCTGATTTTAAATACATTATAAATTTTACATCAAATTTCATTTTAGTGGAACATTATGTACAAGATTTAAATGGTAACACTGTTGAGCGAAAATTGATAAACAATCATTTATTCATAAATAAATATAGAAGCTTGCATATTTTTTTCGTATTTATTAAAGATAATTCATAGGCCACATCATATTTTCATGCCATTAGTGTGCAATAGTATGTATTTTTTTAAATCCAACTAAGACAAATAATTTAACATAATTTATAAGATATTACACAAATGTCAAAAAAAAATACGGTTTTTTTTTTGCAAAGTGAGCGTTTTTAACTGATATATAAATAGACATGATTTTTGTCAAAGACAATAAATTTATTAACCCTGAAATTATAAAATTTCATAATACTTGTTACTTATATATTGTTGTATAACAATGATTATCTGCCTTGGTGTAAGCAATGCCTTTGTGTTCAATTCAGCTTTTTGTATACAAACGAGGTGTATTCACTTATTTCTTGTCCAAAGCATGGTAATTTTTAAGCAATGTGGGAACGTATGGCAAGGGTCTTTAAATATTAATGGTCAACTACTTTTTGCATGTTAGGGTAGCTAGGAATTTATTTATTTTTACAAAATGTGTAGTTGTACTGTCTAATTGTTAAATTAAATACCGTCACTTAAAACTATACGACGAACAAAAAATCTTTCAAAATAAAAGAAATAAATTTTATTATTTTTAGCACAATGATACAATTACATATTTGATTTATTTTTTGAAGAATATCGATTAAAAAGACAACAAAAAAATATCGTTTATTAACGGTCAAATGAAACGAAATTAATATTTACTTATACAATTTAAAAATGTGCAATTTGCGCACCGCTTGTGACGGGGCTGCGATATAATTGGACAATTTTTTTTAAATAGATTTTAAATAAAACAGAAAATCTCCCCTGAAGCTCATCTACTACCCTGCGAGCTTTAATTAAACCCTTAACAGCTCGAATAAAGTAAAATTATAGATGTAAATGGATGACTTTTATCTCTCTCAATTAATTAAATTAGAATTAAAAATATACAGTGTGATGGAAGCAAACCTCGAGCAGCGTTCAAAGTTGAGATGTGGCACTTCCAAGACCCCTTGCATGGCAGTACTATCCTGGTTTTAACTTATAATTGGATTTTTATCGCGTTTTATAATCTTAACCCGTTAAAATAATTACATTAACCGGGAGGAAGGGATAAGACATTCGGATGGAGGATATTCGCTGCTGTCCACGTTACCTACTTACTGAGAAGGATTTCAATCATTTTATAGACCGTTACACATTTTTCATCGTAAAAGTAAGATTAATTAAATGATAATTAACCATTTATCAAACAGTCGATTGCGTAGTTCGTTTCATTCGCTGAATTTTGAGAGACCAATCTTAAAAAAAAAAACATTACCAACTTATGAAATGATGTTTGTTTTTCACATACACTTATAATTGTTGCAAATTTTTTGTTGATACTGAAACTGATTTCACGATCGTATGTACGTTCTTTTGATTTGAGACTGCACTTTGCAGTAAGTTGATTTTTCAATATTATACTCTTCATATAACAAGAGTTTTATTATCGTATATTTACTTTATTTTTGATAATAGCAATCATTCAAAAAAAAATCTTTACATTTGTGTGACTCTCATATAGTTGACCAAGTTATTGTAAATTCGATACTGTATTTAAAATCCGTATTCCTCTCGGCCCATTTGAATCAGAAGTGGTGGTGAGTCGTATTTGCCGTAATTAATTCAATTTTCTTTGAAAATAAGTTTAAAAATGGTTGAAATTTTCAAGCAATGAACCACAAATCGAAACACAGATGCATCTAAGTATTTTAATATTTTCGATGGATTAGGCGGTAACTTTTATCCCAAAGTCTAATTTAATATAACTAATTTAGTTAATTCCACGTATTTTTTAACAGAAAGTGAAGTAATAAACATATGTATTACTACTAAAACAACTTTGCGATAGTAAGTCTTATGATGCTTTTGAGAGAAGACCTAACTTAACTTATTTTATGCTGAGTACGTTAACTTGCAGATATATTTGATATTACTTCAATGCCATTGACATTTAAAGTATACGTCAATAAATTCAAATTACTTCCCTAATCTAGCTAACAAGAAAATAGTAGACGATATTCGAGTGAATAGTGTAAGACATTTAAATCATCCAATACACTGCGATACTTTGTTTGTGTTTCCTAGAAGGTACATTGGATGCAATAACAGTCATCTCTCCCCAATAGAAATCACGTATTTTCTTTGTGTAACTTTGTATTTTATGTCACCCTCGTCCGAAGCTTTTTGCGTCGTAAGCCTTGCACTATTGCTGATGTCTTACTTTTCAACTTTTCCCTTTTTTACGCACGCGTTTCCTCTAAGAATTGTCATTTGTGTCACAGTGGACGTATGTTGAATAACGTACATGCACTTTTATTACAAAACTTTTGTTTGGTTCATACGTAAAAAAATGTTTTTGATGCCCCGGTGGGTATCTTAATATACTGTTTGATTTCTTTGTCACTGAATACTTGTAGTTGTAGTTTCTTGAAAAATCTTAGCCATCCGCTTGCTGAGATATAAGCTGTAATAAAAAAAACAATGGAACAAATGTTGCTACATATTTTGAATTCGTGCACAACGAGTAAAATAGTTTCTACCGAACGAAACTTCCAAATATGTACATATGTTTACCCATTAAAAATCGTCTACTCTCTCACGCAGAGAAAACGAAAAAAAAATCGAACATAAATTAATTGCACCAAACTAGTTTTAATTCAATTCTTAATGGAAAAGAATATTTATATACATAAAACTCATTTTTTGCACTTATTCGACATACATATACATATATAGTATCATATTTACCAAATATATGTGAAAGTAGCACAAAAAAATATTTAATATTGGTATATTTTGAAATATGTTATTTTATAAATACGGTAAAAGTGAAATTGGTTTATATTACCTGTGCGAAATGATTTCTGGATAGTATTTTTATATAAACGATTAACTCTAGTTTGGAATTGATTGAATTGGGATTTACCTTGGCAGAACTCCATTATAATACGGTGAAAATAAATAACAAGAAAATAGTTTCTGTAGAATTAAAATACATTTTCACCGTATTCTAGTTTCGAAATTTCTTCAACAAAGTGAAGCTGATTAAATTGTTGAGTAGTGTTTAAATAAAGAATTTCATATCTTTCCCCCTTTTTGAAGCTGGAGTTAAATGACTGTAAATAGGAAAATGAATATAAATCATTTTGAATCAAATAAATGACAAACAACTTAAAGATACTTAAAATGATATAGGTAGTCAGTTTCACAGCGTTTAATTCAAAGAAAAATATTCTTTAATAATACGAATTTGAGTTGGCAAAAAATATCATAGTAAAAAGAGTAAAGAAGGAAACTAAGATTACTCTTTGGGCAGTAAGACGATGGCGAGTGAGCTGACAAGCTGAAGGACAGATGGGTTATTTGTTCAGGGGTCACAGATCGACTCCCGGCAATCTTGGATGCGAATTGATTAATTTAGCAGTACCCTTATTTCTGTCACCGGATACGAGCTGACACTTTGAAGGCTGGAGGGGAATTTAAGGCTTTTAATAACTTCTATCGGAACTTTTTCAGAAACACGGGGAATTAATACATCGGAGAAACTTTTACTTTGTGTCTTTGTTACAAAAGAAATGCTATGAATAAGATTTTACAATTATAGTGAAAACAATTTTAGCCATTCTGAAAAGTTATAAACTAAACAGAAGATTTTTTTCACTTATCTCTGAATGTTAAAATTATTCACTTTTAAGCAGTTTAATTTTAATTTAATTTGTAATTTAATATTAATTTTTTAAAAAAATATTTGGCATTACAGCTTACGCCAATGCGCCAAATATTCTGAGTTGTGAAAGTCATACGAGATTAACTCGATGGTAAATAATGTATCAGTTGTGCACAAAATCAACGATAAATAACATACACCCAGCCCAAGATCTCTTTTTTTTCAATTGAATAAATCTGACCTTGCCAGGGATTGAGCCCGGGCCCCCCGATCGCTAGGACAAAGCTCTTGCCACTAGATCACAGGGACCTACATACTTGCCGAAATGGCATTATAATAAAAACATTTTTAGTACTTATTCCACATAAATTTTACTGGATCAGAACTGGTTTCGCTCATGGCGAGCATTGTCAACTGAAGTGAAAATTATTTATGACCGACTTAAAAACATTTGGAATGTTCTAAAATCGATTTTTGGTCAACTTGGGCAACTGAACGCATGTCTTCCCAGATATTATTACTGGTGTGAACTTCTCATATATATATATCGACTATTGTTTATAATAATATTACTGGTATCGAAGCCAAGTAGTTATTGCTCTTAAGCTATCATTCTGTTCAGTTGCCGTATCTAAAGAATTTCCCGATCAAAAATTATCCTACTTTTATTTAAAAAAATATTGATTTCGTGCACAAAAGATCCTGAAAACGAATCGTAAGAGATTAGTTAACGGCTAATTCTTCGTTAGCGTGTATATAATATAAAGGATATATTAGAAATAATTGTTTCATAACCGTATCGCAAAGAAGAGGTTTTGTAAATGTATTACATGCTTGTGATTGTTTTACATGGAAAAGAGTTTCAGTCTTGTTTTCAATGGTTGGCGAGTAGGGACTCCAATTACTTGATATCTCAACTACTCGAGTATCGAGTAGTAAAATTTTAAAATACTCGAGTACTCGTGTATACTCGAGTACTTTCAGGAGTACCAAAATATGTTTAATTAATTCAAATTTTGTGTCTATAAGTAGACGATACATAAATTAATAAGCTTATTTAATTATATTATTACATTTATTTCAATTTACATATGAAACATATATTTCAAAAATGGTAGAGAATTAAACGTCTCAAATTTTAATTTGGTTCGAAGTATTGTTTTTTTTATTCCGCCAGTGGAAAAAAACTCTCTCTGTTGCTGTGGACCTCAGCTTAAAAGTTAACAATACATTAAATTGTGCTATATAGTTTTTCTGTCGCTGCTTAAAACAATATAAATTTGGAATTAAATCTCCATTTATATATTACGAGTATTACTCGAGTATCGAGCACTTGAAAAATGGACGAGTATACTCGAGTATCGAGTACTTGATACTCGAATTGGAGTCTCTATTGGCGAGACATATGAACGCGTCAACAGTATTAATAAAAATAGAGGAAATATTTTTCACCTTCACAGTTCATCAGGAAAATTAATCAAAGATAAGATGACATGATATTTAAACATAATTAAGACAGATAGAATCACCCAATTTAGAATATTTGAATTCAGAAAATAGAATCTTCTGAAATGAAGTCGTCAGTTAACATAAAAGAAAGAATAAAAATATTTCGTAGAAATAATAATTTGATTGAAACAATAAAACCTAAAAGAAGTAGTTGCATAAAAGATAATATTAAGAATAAATTATATACGGAGCAAAGAGCAAGTAATTATTTGTGTTAACCAAGTATGCTGCAGCTTCCAGCGAAAGATTTTCTTTAGTTAGGAAGGATTTCATTTCTGACTAACTTCTGAACCGTCCAAACAACCGATAAGAAAGTTAAAAAACTGCTCTGAAAAATCGCCCCTTTGATTTTTGTTTAATTAGTTTTTTCAGGCACCTCTCGCTTAAAACTTTCCCACTGTTATCAAGGAGTAAGATTTTTCTTTGAGAAAAGCCTGAATTTGCATTGTTGCTACATAGCTGGAGTATCCATTATCAGATGACCTAAAAAGATGTGAATAATTGATTTGAACTCTGTCTTTCGAATGCTTGCAAAAGGAATCTGCGTCATATCTGATTGAGTTAAAACTTTTATTAGTTCCGTTTTGATTCACGATCGCGTTATTAAAATTCTTTCATGCAGTTTTATTCAAATCTTAAGAGAAATTAAGAAATAAAACTCTTATCAAATACACCCTTTGAATAATTGATTCTTAAAACTGATTTTAACATTTCAATTTCGCACAGTGCTTAAAAAATAAAATGATTCATTTACGCTACACCCGATTGAAATATTTTAAAGTAGTCTTTGTTCAACCTTTTTTTTGAGAATGTGAATTATGTTTTTAATTAGATTAGCAATTTGAAAACTTTATAGCTTATTATATTATACATATGGTTTATTAGATTTAATATTATACATATTGATTGAGGTACAATTTTATGATGCAAAATATAAGAGTCTTGTCTATCAATTATTATCGATGTTTCAAATGAGTGCGATTTTTTTTCCAAGATATTCATTTTAAGATTAATTAATCCACAGTGAAAAAATATTAATGCATCACATATCATATATTATTAAATTATATTTCAAGGATCCTACAAATTATAAAGTCACATACCTAATTTTCAAATACCATTCATTAAGGATTTTGACTGGAAGTGCTTGATGGAATTTTAATATTAGTTAAAATCGTTGCGTCATTGTAGTTTATGCCCACGGATGAACTTGAAATATCAGTTTAAGTTCATCGTGCAATTAAAATGCCAGAAGATGCCGAAAAGTAAAACCTAGGCCTATAGGAAGAAAACTCATGGAAATGTACAAAACTCGAGCGATACAAATATACTTTTATTTTCTTTCAAGGGGAACCATAATTAAAAAAAAAACATGATTTACTGTCTAAGCATATTTATATAGACTTTGTATCAAGACTGTGTAAGAATAATGTTAATCTTTTTCACATAGAAAATTTAATCTGTGCTTTGGAGAGGCTCAAATAATGTCATATACATTGATACTTTGTGCTAGCTGATTTTTGTGTATTAAACACAAATTTTTCACTCATAAATGTTTAAATATTTACTATTTTGTTAATTAAAATACAATAAATTTAAGGCGAAACTATTTTCACGACTAAATAGTAAGATAATCTTTTTTATTTGACAAAAAATAATTCAGTAAAAATAATAAATAATTGAATATTGGATTCAAATGATTATTTGAAAATCACTTAAAACAATAAAAGATAATTATTTTTAAACAAATACGTACAATTGCATCAATATTTACACAAATGAATTTAATCGAAAACACTTGCAACAAATGTTGTTTTTAAATAAATTGCATGAATTCAGTATGGATTACTTCAATTGAATTGCAACAAAGAGTATAAAAAATATTTTTGGACTATAGCCAGTTTATTTGTTACCAGAACGGTCGGAAAATACAAAAGCCTCACGGTTTTTTCCAAAGCTTTCAATATTTATTTCAGTATATTTAAACACAAAGCCCAGCGAAGCTTTAACGCGATAACGTTCAATTGACTGAATTTTGCTAACTGTGTGACCTGATAAATATTTGGTATTGTTTAAATATTTAAATGTAAAGTTTTTTTTTATGTTGCTGTACATTATTTTATATATATCTGAATAATATGAAAACGCCGTCAATGAATAGACTTTCTGATCATCATTCTTTGTTCATATTTTTATTTTATTTATTTATTTATTGATTGTAAAAAATTAAACAAAATACATGACATTGACAAATTTAATAAAAATAACACAAAACAAATTACACAAAATTGAAAAAAATTGAATAAACAAATGTATGAAACAGAACAGAAACATATTAGTTACATAAAAAGAAAAAAACTATAATCAGAGAACCAAGTTCACTGCCGAAGATGTCCACATCAACAGGCAGTGCATTCAATTTTAAGTAACTAATATGTTTCTGTTCTGTTTCATACATTTGTTTATTCTATTTTTTTCAATTTTGTGTAATATATTTTTTTCCTATATATGTTCTGTTTGTTTATACATTTGTTTATTCTTTTTTTCCCGCCAATCCTCGCATCTTCCCAGGTCATCCCGGCGTTCCTTAGCTCCCCTGATACATTTTTCATTAAGCCTTTCGGGATTCATCAAATAGCCAGGTCCATCGTCGCCTTTTTTAAATATATTTTGTGAAATTTTTATTAATTTGTCAAATGCATGGTGCATTGGCGTCAGCTGTAATGCCATGTATTTTGTTTAATTTTTGACAATAAATAAGAATAAATAAATTGTATATGAATTTATCATGAATATCCACTTTAAATGTAGAGATGTCATATTTTCAATGAATATAATCTCGATTTTGATTCAGATGATTTTAAAAAATATGACTATTATTGAAATAAAATATGCTTTTCATTTTATTCGAATGAAACACGCAAGAAGCACAACATAAAGTTTCCAGTTTGTAAAAAGTAAATGAAAAATTATATTGAAGCCAATTTGTAGTCTTCAAACTGGCATAAAGGCTTCTAATTATCATGTTTATTTTGAAATACCTCTTTTAAATAGAAAGCATAAAATCATATTTTTCTTGCGATATTTTTTCAAATAATTTTAAGCTCGAAATTTTTTTTAAAAACAATGGCAGAGAAATTTAACAAAGTGACAAAACAAGAAACTTTTGAGAAAGATCCGCTTGTAAAGTTATAATCCTTAAGATATAATCTGACAGTTCAAGTTTTTTCTAGTAATACGGGACGTATTAAAGATTTATATATTTTTTGAGATAATAATTTTAATAAGAATATATTCAACAAAGCAATAATTTTAAACTTTTCCTCTATCAAAAACATTTCCAGCGCCCACAGGAAAAAAAAAGCGAATGAAGTAGAAAACTTCTTCAACAAAGTGTTATTTAAATATTCTCAAAAGAAAATCTTATTAATTACACATCGGGCAGAACAAAGCTTTGGCGAGAATTTTTTTATATTTTTACTGAAAAAGCTCTTTGATCGACATTGCTTGTGCTTTTTTCTCGCCGTGATTTGTGAAACGAGCAAAAGTTTAGTAGGAAAGCATGGCGTTCTGTAGCAAACTTTATGCCGCGCTGGCGAGGACAGATTTAGTGTTGTTAATTACCCATGTACCGTGTCTGAAAAAAGGTTCTATGATCGAACCCTTGTAAGAGAAAACCGAGCCACCGGATACCGTAACAGGGTCTGGGAGCTTTGTAGAAAAAAAACATCACGGTTTTCATTTTTTTAACCCACATAAGAAGTCGATGATTGTGAATAATATTAAAATTAAGAATAATTAAATATATCAATAACTGTATTTATTTCATATGGATGTATAAATATAAAAATAAAAAATACTTTACCACGTATTGTATGACAAATAGTGACACGTGTTTCTCCTCTTTAGTATGCATCTTTGGATTTACTAACACAAGGTTACTTAAGATTAGTAATAAGGTAAAGATTGAATCTTATATTATAAATAACAAAATGGATGTTGGGATTTTTATGTTTAACAGGACGCAGAGAGGGGTACCAAATACAAACAATTAATAATAATGCGATGGACCCAACATCACAAATTAATAAAAAAAGGAGTTGTATTTGGATAAGTTTTCAGATTTGTTTTCTACTTAAAATTATAATTATGTACATCTAGTTTTATAAGATTTTGATCAAATGATGAAATGAAACAGCTTTATAATATAATTTTAAAACCTATGTTTCTCACACATATTATGTATTCAAAGTTTATCTTTTTAATTAGGCATACTGGAAAAAGCAAACATTCAGTACATGTCAAATTTATTCTTAAGTCGAGTTCGAGAAATAAGTCAAGATTAAAAAAATACAGACCGAAGAGGAAGGGGTAAAAGAAAGTTTGTGAAACATATATTAAAATAAATATTTTTTGTTAATATATACATAATGTTAATATATAATGAAAAATAATTACCTTCAGGGAGCGGCTCAATAACAATTTGAACGGCAGACGTCCCCATCAATATTGCAGCGGTCACCAGAAACCGCAGGCTAACGACTCCTTCTCTTGTAGGTGACATTGTTATGAACTATAAATCTCTCTCTGTCAGCACTTCACCAATCACAGAATTTAAATTTTTTTAATTTGGTAGAAATGGAACTTCTTCATATTTGCAACACTTATTCAAGAAAACAAAAAATAACACACTGTCTCTAGTTTTCTTCGAAATAGTCCTGAAACAGAGAAAAAAATGTGATTAGTTTTATTCGTATATTATACGATACTATACCGTTCAACTGATTGTGAAAAAACTTTGTCAACTTATTGCGTGCACTTGCGCCAAGGTACCAAGCAATAATGGACTAATGTAAAATTGACTTACAGTAAGAAGCGCGTGTGTCACACCATAGATAATCAGCAAAAGACAAAACAGCGAACGGTATATGTCATTTGCAATTTGATTATCACTGGGATAGCTTGGACGGAAGATGTTTTTTTACTTCATAGTGACGTTTTATATTCGCCTTGGTTACGGCAAACAACCGCGGGGTAATCTAAACAATTATCAAATGAATTCGTAATAGTTGTCACAAAGCATTACTTTCGCTGGCAAATAAATTATGCCATCCAAGCAACAAGGTATTGGTCGATATACACCTTAAGCATAAAATAAAAAATGGCAAAATGATCGTCTGAAACAGACGGACAACGGGAAGCAAGACTAGAAACAGTTCGAGATCGCACTAACAGCAGACGAACAATTCAACATATAAATTTAAAGAAGAAGATGTACTGTTACCACGCATCCCAATGATTCAGACATATATGCCATTAGAATAAAAACGTTCGCAGTTGTCGGTGTGACTCACATTTGCAATGGCCATCAATAAAGCAAAGGGACAATCGCTATAAGTGTGCGGACTATATCAGCTGTATGTGGCCTACTCAAGCGTTGAAAAACCTTCTCATTTATTCGCATATGTGTATGACAGACAGAAAAAGAAAAAATATAGTGCACACAAACACTTTCTTTCTTCGAGTGGAATTCTTACGCTTGCTGGGTACCGGCTTGTATTTAATAATAAAAAATAAAAAGAAACAGCTCTGTACTAAGTTATCGATGTTGCGATTCTTCGAATGGAAGCAAATGATTTTAATAAGCGAAACCATATAACTGAACCAAAGAAGTGATGTAAATGTAAAGTAGTCTTATTTTTAATCATTCGTTTGAATTGAATTTCCGTTAAAAGAAAATTGGCTAAAGATAATTATATAAAATTGGTGGCGTGTTGTTATCTTTATGAAAAAGTTTTCCACTAACAGTTACGTGTAGTAAAAGAATTTTATTTTAATGCCAGATATTCTTTCAATGCAGTTGCAGAAACTTTATTAGTTTCGTTTGCTTTAAAACATTTCTCTGGACATGTGATAACTTTGTTTCTCTTTTCATGTACAGGATTTGTGCTTTTTATTTCTATGTGTAACTAAACGAGAAAATAGTTACGTTAAATCATAACAACTGACCATATTTTTCGAAGTTAAAAAAGAGACACGGATTCAAAATGAACTGTCTTAAATCAGAAATTATTACCATTTTTATAGTGGGTATATAATCATTCAATACCTATTGAAAATTGAAATATTAAACTTGAATATAACACAGTATTTCATTTAAAAATATTTAACCACGTAACTACCAATTAACGCTACATACTGAAATAGTAATTGAAAACATTATATTTCCAATATAAATTTATTTCTGAACTGCATATTTTACAGATAAGTGTTGTGACCTTTTTACGCAGAAGGTTTACTGTTTTAAAAAAACAAAAAGACAGGAAGATCTCCATCTTACGTCTGCTTAAGAACTGCATTAGAAAGGACTACACCTTTACTAAATGTAACAATATATTTATATGCGGCAGGATAGTGCAAGTTGATACATGCATTTGGTAACACACTTCATAATTCGACAATCTTTTCGAGGGAGATCTCAGCACCAGTGTAGAAAATTTCTTTATACAAATTTTACGGTGCGGGTTGTAAGTACTGGCGTGACGTCACAAAATCATTTTTGCTGCCTCTTGTTACAACTCGGCTTGGGGCATTACAGAAAATGTACCTCATGCGCGCAATCGGCTACTTTGATTATTATTTTATTTTTGGCACCGTACGGCAAATATGTATGTGTGAATCATCGCTTCCTTCAATATTTGTGAATTTTTAAATTGGTTTTTTGCTTGAATTTTAATGGTGAGCCAGTGCACCATTGCACCATAACAAAAGCCGCCCCTGTAGTATACCATTCCCTCAAAATGCGACTTATTAATACTTAACGCATATGTTTACCTTATAATTATGAATATTTAGCAATTTATAACACTATGTTATCTTTCATTTAACGCTTTTATATTTAAATTCTTTCGTTGCATACAGGTCACAGACAAAAAATCTAAGATGACAATTGTATCAAACATTTCCTTTATAAAAATTGTAATAAAAATAACAATATCGCAGTACATTATCTTAATTTTCACAAATAAAATAAAAGTCTTTCTATTCTATGTAGGTATTTCTCAATATGTTTTTTGCTTCCCTGATAAAAATGTGTATAGATAAATAAAATACACTGTAATTGCAATTTTTTGATCAATATTCTAAAACATATCTTGTAAATTCAACTTCAACTGTTTTTGTTTGAAATCTATCAAAGTATTATTCAATATTGTAATTTTACTTGTATTTCTATGTCCAAAACAAGAAAGAAACTAATTTGAATAAAAACAATTTATCTGCTGATGAATCTCTTTCAGAAAGAAGTTTATATTTGAATATTATTGAATATTCGTAGAAGTAATTATTTCACCTTAGTAAAATAAATTTAGGCTGAGATCTCAATTCAAAGGCACCATTTGCAGACGCATCGAGAGTTTCTCGGGTTTTTTAAAAAATCTACTGGCCAATTTAGTCTTTTGTGATATCTCAGACAAAAGAGATTGTTAGGGCGCGTAGAATTTTTCAACATGCTGTCCGTTTTTTGTTTCTTTTCTTTTACAAACTATTTTGCAAGAAATGATTTAATCAAGGGCAAGGACGTAGGAGGCGGCTTATTAACATCTTTAAAAAAGTCTTTTGTGAATTTACTTACCTTTGATATGATAACGCATTTTTTTTAAAAGTAACGATGTCGGTTGTTTGTTTAAAATGTAGGCTCAATTTATTTAATATATTTTCAATTCATTTAACAGCGTAGCTTTGATGCTCTCGCGCTATAAATACCCCCTACAAAAACAACTAAAATTGAGCCAAACAGTTAGTTTATCATAGCAAGTTTTCATTTTTTAAAACAACCTATTTCAAAGAAAAAACTTACTAACGGTCTGCAAAATAGCATAAATGAAATAAAAGCTTTTTTACCCATAAATCTTATAATAAGATGGCCAATATTTATTTCTCAACGATTATAATACACACATGTAGGTACATTTAAATACGCTGTTTTGACCTCAAAGGTATGACCAAACGGATATCGTAATTATAAAAATTTGTAAGAATGTGAAAAAATCATCTCCTAAAGATGGAATAATAATATTCGCAAATAGTTTCCGTAGCACGAGACATTTTGCTTTTTTTAAGAGTAAATCTCACATTCATATTCGATTCGGCAGTAATATTGTTAATATATTTGATAGACATCCAAATTCAAACGACAAAAAATTTTCATGCAGCTTATTTTAGATGATTTGCTTAGAATTTTTACCAATTTCGTTACTTAGGCCAAATGATAGCGATTAAATTCGATTCTGGCTGCAAGCGAAAAAAAATCTTTATGACGTAAAAGTTTGTCATTTCATCTCGATATGATCTTGATTGTCTTCCAATTTCATAAAGTTAAAATCCGGTGATTTAATATTTCAAAATGTTTGGCCTTGATAATGTATATTCTTTATGTTACACATACGTATATTTGCAAAGGTTATGTAGATCCAACTGTACACAAATATAAATGCACACCAACTAAATCCGACTGCACACATCCACAAATATACAAAAAGAAAAATGTAAAAATAAAAAAGATTGAATGGATGTGCCAAAAGAGTGCAAGGGTTAAAGACATTTAATTTATTCGGCACAATTGCACGCAAAGTATTCTTGCCAAGAATAAACGGCTTTAGATAAACGGCCAAAATAATCCTGCGCTTATTTTCCATTATTGAATTTGATTCATTCCGGAAAACAGCTGTACGAATATGTTTGCATCATTCCGGATTGCCGAAAACAATAAAAGATGTTTTTATGACTGCATGCTTAACCGTCCGGAAAGAGTTAGTATTGCTGACAATAATGTAAGGATATAAATCTGGCACAAACGTTTTTGGCAAAGAAAAAGTATGTTCTAATAAAAACGCACACAGAAACATGTGTATATCTATCGAGTATTGCAAAGAAGTGGTTGAAAACTCAAGACACATAATATACTATGTAAAATTTGTGTTTATAAATATTAATACTGACCCAATTTTTGGTAATACTTCCATATATAATTTGATATGTAGTAAAGTGTTCAGCCTTTCCAAGGAAGAAGACAGTAATAAACAACATTTCTTAATTTGAGTTATGAATGCCATTTGATAAAAATAATCTTACAATCCTTCATGAAAAAATGGACATCTAGTAAAAGGCTTTATTAGCAAAAAGGCAGCAACTCTAGTTTTCTAAGCAAAAAAGCGGGCAATGCAACTTTTTACTGCTTATCAAAAAAAAAAAAAACATTTTATCATCAGCCGCGTTTTATAAATTTAAAATACTAAAACTTCAAAAACAAATTATGAAATTTTTCTCAAAAGTTTGTCAGAGTCACTTACTGCCTTCTTGCTTGAAACGACAGTGCATATATCTATATACATACATATTCGGCATAATCATTAAAAAGATTTGAATTGATTTCAAATAATGCCTTTCCAAGTGATACCTTAAAAGGGATCAATACTGGCGTTTAAAAAATAGAAATCAAGGTTAAACAGAATTTTTCTCTTTCTATATTCACTTACTTAAATTATACACAGCCTGCAAAGCGAGTTCTTAGTTTTATTATATATATTTTTACTTTTAGAGTAGGCTCTGAAAAATTCATTACATCCATTTCTCGCATGTTATCTTGCTGAGTAGTATGGAAACAATTTCAAAAAATCATTCACGAATACTAATTATGGGTATTTTGTTTAAAAAACGTGTTTTATTGCTATTTGGCATTGCTCGTTATGTGAAAATAAATTTGATGACATTATTTTAACTTGACCAGTTTCTCTAAAAGACGTAAGATAGTATTTCATAATGACTGGCTTGGAGCTTTTACCAGGACAGTGCGCGCACAACCTAATCATTACTTTATCCTGAAGCATCGATTAACTCTTCGATATGCTGGTCAGCCAGCTGGACGTCCTAGAAAATGGGAAAAATAAGACTTGGCTTAGACATATAACTTATTGATTTCGTAAGCGTTTGGAGTTTTCTAAAGGTAAAGGAAAATTAAATGTAAAAAAAAACATATTTCTTTTATAAAACCTTAAAAAAATTAATAATCATTAGACGTATCGAAATCGTTATTGTAAGTGTTGTATTTGTGAAAATATTACTATACAATATTTATGATACCGTTATTACGACTAAAATGTTATATTATAGCTATTGTTCAAGCTGCCGATAAAATGTATCCCTTGTTTATGAATGGATTTAAAAAGTTTGAGAGCTGTCTTAATTATATTTAAAAAAATAAATTACAAAACAAAAATTACTGAGAAATACCGGTAAATATTATTTTATTTACAACGATTTTTGTGAAACAGTGCTGCTACGCTTGCAGCCTGTGCTTCATTTTTCCTTTTTTTTGTTGTTGATATTTGGCTTTTTTGGTTTCTTTAAAAAAAGATTGTGTTTGTTTGTTACACATTATAATACAGTCCTGACGTATGAGGCATATTCAGCGATGCGAGAGCATTTGTTTATACCGTTAAGAGATTGTGTTGACTTATACAATAAAGCTCAATAAGGATCTACTTTAATATAAATACGGTAAATCGTAAGACGAGAGGTGGGTTAAGACAAGCCTGGCTAAGCAGATGTGTTGATAGCAATTGAATAATCGCAGCATCATAATGATACACTACCACAGTGAATAGGGATAGCTTAAAGTGGTTGTAAGCCCGCCACTAAACAGGAAGGTTACCAATATAATAACGGTGACAGTCATTTGAATGACCGATGACAGCAAGCCCTCCATTTTTATTATTTATTTATAACTATTTCAAAACGTGGTCCAAGTACACTAGATTAACCATGTATTATTCTTCTTCTTAAAACTTACAAACGTGTGCATTATTACAATGTATACATTTAAGATGAGAGGAAAGTTGTTCAAAATGAAAGATTGGAAGAATAATCTTCGAAGATATATGAATCGAATTAAAGTTATTGTTTTATTAATTTATAATATCGAATCAATGTGCGTAGAAGGAAGTTTTAGACAACACAGACATGGATAGTCTTACTTAAGTATTAACATTTCACGGTTCTTATAATCATTGAAAATTTCAGTATGAGAAGACACAGTGCTTTAATTTTATGAATCGTTATCAAATGAAGTTTCAAAACTAATGCATTTTTCATTCAGAATAGTCGTTATAAAAAAATAAGAAAAATATTTGAACGATCAAATATATTTTATTTGGTGATTAAATGTGGCTCATAAATAAAGGGTTGTATCGGTTAATTTAAAGTGCCTGTAAAACTATTATAAATATATTGTAATACAGCAATATATTATTTAAATCAGGCTTTGAAAAATGTTTGGTATAACTGCCATATAAAATTCACTGGAATGGATCTTTTCCAAGAAATATTTTTACACGAAGTCTAACAATGAAATTGAGGCAGACAAACGTTACCAACCATAAATAAATATACCCCTTCAATAACAAATATTATTTTCTTGTAATATTCTACCAAAAATAAAAAGGAAGTCGTAGAAAAAACATCATCACAAACGACTGTCATAATATTATAATTGAAAATCAAAAAAGATGTATTTTTTTTACTTTACAAAATAAAACCACCAAATACTTAATTCTGGTAAAATTATTAGTTTATTTCTTATAATAACGCTTTCAATCCAGTTGAAGAGAGGGATCAGGTGGGATCGCGGGTATTACGGACTATTTTCTTACAAATAGGATTTTTCAACAATTATATTTATGGATTAATATCCTAGGGCTAAGGCATGAACGTCTGTGATGTTTTCATTCTGTCCGACGCTTTTTTTATTGTATCCTTAAAGTGTATAGTTATACAAAGTTATATTCCATTCAAAATTTAGTTTTTCCTTAACCTTTCCAAAGCGATAGATGGGGCAAATGTCTTACCATTAATTATTTTTCGACTTTCTTCTTTAAGTATTGGACATTCATTGCTGAAGACATGGTACACTATAAATAAATAAGATAAAAAAATCTATTCTAATAATAATATCTCAATATGCATTGATAGTTGTGGACGCATTAAAAAACAGTCTTTCGTGCTTCTTGTATACAAATTAAATAGTATAATACAATATTGAATATTAAAAATATGAAATTTTCTATTCGAGGATTCACACAACAAAAATAAATTCGAATATGTTGCCTGACTGATATGGAAAAAGTAGGCATACGCTTATAATTAAATCTTATTATAATCTTAATAAATGAAACATTTATGTCTTGTTCGCAAGCAACATATATTATTTAAAATAAAATCGGACAGAATTCCTTCTAGAAGGCTAGAGGGCATTTTTCAGTTTTCAATGTTCATTAAATGAAAAAAATCAGTCATACCTTTGAAACAAAATAAGTACTAATTTGTATGTGTAGACAAAAAGTTCTAACATCTTTGTTTCTGAAATTCATCTAAAAATAAAATTATCCTACATGTCTTCAATTTGTCTCTCTGTACATTCTCGTATAAAATAGAGACATGCCTATTCTTATTTACGACGAATATGATAAACAAATAGGCGATAAAACATGTCTAGATGGAACTGATATGGTACGTTGCGTTTTTGCATAGCAGCCAAGTGGAAAATTAAATTGGGCAATGTCGTTCTGTCTTAGTGATTTCTTGTTTGATACCGTTCACAAGGCTTACAGAGTTTGTATTGGCCAAGTCAGGAGATTCGTAAAAAGGCTAACTTGATTGATTACGAACTATGGGAATTTGGTTTGCTTATGAATGTGACACATCCGATAAACTGAAAGAATTTTGGTTAATCCATTTAATTGAAAAGACTACATCTCATCGATATCTGTACAAAGCTTTACAAGCGTATCAATAAGATTAATTATTGTGATTGATATAATTTTGATTATAATAAAATGAGAAAAATAACAAATATTTAAAATAAATTTATTTCTTAGAATCAGTGTATCCGAGATTTCTGCATCAAAACTATAGGTACGTAAAATAGTGCTTATTTCAAGAAATATATGTTAAAAATTTGTTTTTACTTGCGGGAGGGTGCGTTGAATAATTTGAATGGGGTGGAAAGTCTTAAAGCTTCAATAAAGTTAAGAAACACTGGACTAATTTATGGCTCTTTCTGGTACTAAAGGTCGCATATTGTATACATAATGATACAGATTGAATTACAAATATACTAAAAATGATACAGAAATTTATTATATATTTTAGCTACAGAAACTACAATACTTCACGCTATTTACCCTCACTCTTACTTAAAGCACGTCATTGTTAGTATTTACGTCTAAAACATTCAGTTTGTACGGCCTTGCCGGTTTGATAAAGGTTCGGTAAAACAAAGCGGGAAAGACGTAAAATCTTTGATGCCACATAATGTTTGAATGGCGTACTAAAAGTTACTTAGTAGCAACCAAAGGGGTTTCGTTATGGCAATAATTAAAGAAACAGAAATAATTTTACGATACAGTGATGTCTTGGCCAAAAATACGATGTTCGTGGGAAATTATTTAACACTGTTTTGTTCTAAAAGGCATTCTTTGTAATAAAACTCCCTTAGCACAATAGGACTATGGCTGAAAAGTTCATCACACCAAGAGCTTGGTAAAATGTAAGTTTAATTTCTTTATACATTGTAAACATAAATTATGTATTCATATGTTACACTATTAATTCAATTGATAAGATTTATAATACAGTTTATTAGAGTATCGTGTCTCAAGGTGGAAGATTGATTTATAATGAGATCTCTCAGGGAGATTTAACTCGGATTAAGTATGTTAGTTAAAGTATAGCTAGTTTGGGAACTTATCCTTAAAATTTGATTCTAAAATCTAATTGTTCTATTTAATCGATGGGGTTTTAATAAAAAAAACTATTTACGACTGATAGATAAGTATTTAAGAAAAATAAAGTTTAATTAATACGATATTTAAAAGTAGAAAATGAACCTGCAAAATGGACTCGCAATAATTGATTGATTGGATTGGAGTCTTATTACCCTTTTTCTTAAATACATGAAGTTTTAATCTTACTCATTTAGCTGATCGAATATTTCGTTTTGAGTAGTAGTATAGTATAATAAGAATGTAAAAATATTTTGTAACGAAATGTAATAATAGGGAGAAGGATTAAAAAAAATACCTAATTTCGGGATGTCAAATCTGAGATATTTCAATTTTAAGGTGTTCACTGTCAATACGAGGTGGAAAAGCAATTTATAAGAAAATAATAAAATATTTATGTACATTTTAATTCTACACAGTTGCGAACTTAGATAAAAATGCTCGCAATAAGTTAAACCGGTCCTGATCTTTAAAAAATAAAAAAAGTACAAAAAATGTTTTAATATACATATATTAAAACTCAGATATTGAGTATATATCAAGTTAATATTCTCAATAAAATAATATATAAATGATTGGTAACAATAAGTATGAACTAAGTATTAATTAAATAATTGAAGACCAGAAAAGATAAAAATGCATTTTTTTTTAAGTAGAATTTATAAAATCAAACATATATTCCAAGCTCAGATAGATATTTGTGATGTCACATTTTACATAATCTTACATATCCCCTCTGTCCCATGTAATCGCACTATTTTAGGTTGGGGTGTCAATTATGTAGTAAGTAAAATAATATTCTTTGGACAAATTAAATTGATACAGATTATGCGTGAGACACAGAAGCATCATTTTGACTGTTATGAGTTTAAGACCACACGCAGTTTTTGGCAATCGCTGTGATTTTTTTGCATGGATTGATAATAAATTATTTATCTGTGAGGATTTATTGAACCCTTTAAAAATATGAGCAGCAAATATGTACATAATGGAAAATCTGGGAATATTACACACCAGATGGCAGTTCCATATAAAAAAAAACACACTCACACTCACACACACTCGGTGTATGCGCAAACCCAGTGTTGTGATGTGCGTTACAGAGAGACGCATAAACTGTCGTAAAACACAATATAAATTACACATCTGAATCAAAAATTGTAGTTATTCCGTAATTATTTTATTAAAACCAGGATCGGTTTCGCTCACGGCAAGCGTTCATTTGAAAATGCTCGAATCGAAATGGTGGAATAACTAATATTACTTTTTAATACAATACTTTTCCACCAACAATTGACAGTGCATACCAAGTCATATTTGTCAAAACTTGTTTGTCACCTAGGTCTTTTGAATCTCCAGTTGCAAGGGTTATTCGGATGATGAATGCGCTGCCTGTTGATGTGGACATCTTCGCCAGTGAACTTGATGTTCAGTTCAAATTTTTTGTCTTCATATGTAAATAATATGTTTCTGCTGTTTCTTGTTTTTAAAATTTTTGTGTAATTTATTATGTAATTTTTATTAATTTGTCAAATGCATGGCGCATTGGCGCTTGGTGTAATGCCATGTATTTTATATAGTTTTTTGCCAATAAATAAATAAATATTGATATTGCAATATGACTAGTTTTATGCATTTAAATGTTCAACTAATAAAAATTTCAGAAGCATATTCTCTCATCGTAATGATTCTATAAACAATATAATAATAAGTTATTTCTTAAAATTTGCGTATTCAAATAATACTAATTTAGTTTCAGCATAAGTGGTTTTAAACTAATTACCGAAACTTGTGACTACTAAATGCGTAATTAATATTATGTTTCATAAGTTATTAATAAATAATTAACGGTATTAAGCCATATTCTTCTCGAAAAACTGAACCATTTTGCATTTGATTTGTACAAAAGTTTTCTGAATTTAAAAATCTTATATTTTATTTGATAATTTTTCTAATAATTAATTAATTGATAAAATCTAGCAGAGAAAACATTACGGAGAACCCATGCTCTCAAATTTTTCATTCAATAAGTATTTTGATATAATTTTTTTCGGTTCTTCTACTTAGGCTTATTCAATTGTCAGGGTTAAACTGTCAAAACTGAATGTAGAGATTTTTAAAAAAATACTTATAATATGTAAATAAATAGTAAAACAATGTCCATAAATAAATTAATTCTGTTTTGACATATTTTTGAGAGAAAAAGTTGTTTTAAAACAACCAGTCATGAGATTAAAAAAAAGTGCTTACTCAGTGTATTCCCGATAAGAGCGAGTGCTTCAATGAATGACTAGTTATTTTGAAGCGTTTTTTTGACAAATAATTTCGGTCTGGAAACAAAATATCAGAATTAATGTTTATTTTTTTATTTGTAGATTTATGTGTTTTTTACTATATCACGAAATTTTACCAAAAATAGGAAATTTTGTGTTGTAAAAGCGTATGCCATAGTGTTTCTTTAGTATGGTAGTTATTCCAGCAGTGTGGACAAAAGTTAAGTTGCGCCACGCACCGCCCGTGGAGCGTCTGGTTAATGACAGGCAGTTATTTGAGCAAACGTTGCTTATTAGTGCCTGAGAGATAAGTAAGAGTGGGAACTAAGGGAGAATTTATGGTTCGTAAGATATGGCCGAGGAAGCCTCACTGTAGTGCCAAAATATTGCGCTCGAGAGCTGAAAACTTTCAAATTTCGAATATCATAAACTGTAGTGTGTGTATCTGACGTCGAAAACTTTGACATGTAAAATTCACGACGATATTTCGATGATGGAATATTTAATTTTATATTTACACTAAATATAGACTGATAGGACACGAACCAAGAATTACAAAAGCTTCATATTTCAACTACATTTTTCACTAACAATTTTATTTTGTGGATATATTTTGTATATCACCATTTCCACTTCTTATGTGAAGCGTATAGATTCCAAGTGGAGTTAATCTCAACAGAAGTATTCTTACGAGAACTCCTTGTTACTCAGTTGATTAACATTCCTTTTTCGAATAGATTAGGAGACCAGGTAAGCTATTACCAAATCGCTCTCGCTGCGTCCCGTTTTCCAGATCTGATGAACGAGGGATGGAATTTTTTACAACGCAGGCATCCATGTATCTTTAGGGAAATCAATATTTCGACTTAAAATGACACTGCTCCGACTGAGATTCAAACCCGAATGCTCCGCAACAGAAGCCAACCATGTTGGTACTCGACAACGGACCCGAAAGCCATGCCATCAGGTATAAGGAATTGATCAGAATTTGTTTAATAAATAGTTCCCAAAAAAAAAACAATATTGCCAGTGAAAATATATATGAATTCTAGGTTGATTAATAATATATAGACATACTTCTAGAATATTTTCTATAAGTACTTATAATATTTAGGTTACTAGGACAGATGGGTTTTTGTAGTATAACTCAATATATACATATAGGTTAAACAAAATTGACTTGGAGACATGTCTGGATAGAAAAAGGTTATTTGGAAAGCATTTATTTTATTATTCGATTACACGAACTTTTTTATTATATTTGATATAATCACGTAAAAAAGGTTTATATCTTTCATTTCATTTTTTGTGTTCTCACGCTGAATTCGATATTCTTAAAGGGACCTGATTTTTTTTTGAATTTATTGATTTTGAATAATACTTATTTTCTTGGAAACTTTTTAAGTCAGACACTATGTGTGAACGATTTCATAGAGAAAAATAATTTAATTATAATATTTTGTTAACGATTTATTGAATCCGTAGAGATTAGTAAAGTTAAATTTGTTATAAGATAATACATATTTGTATTATTCGATTCAAACTAATTTTACATAACACAACTCATCTAGTATAAAGCTTTGAAGTTCTGCCGCAAAACCTTGTAAATATCGCTGCCTGGCCAGTGTTTTGTGGTCTGAGAAAGCTCGCAGAAGGATAGCTTTAAATCAAGCAAAGTGTTGAGCATAATACGACCACCCTGGATGCCTTTCGTCAGGACTTTTGTCATTGAAGATACTATGGGGGAAGAGTACTGACGTACTCGCTTCTAGTCTGGAAACTCTGAGGTCAATTTTCGTATATGATGCCCACTAACCGGTTGGTAAATGTTACTTGATGTTAAACTAGTCACCCTTGTCTAGATTCAACGGTTAAAATGTGAATAAAGAAAATTCTCGATAAAGCGGACTTCATATGATATAACCAGAATATCATCTTATATTAGAGTAGATTCTATTAATTCTTATTTTTATTTATTGAAGAATAATTCAACACAACAAAGAAAAGGTCAATTCAGTCTCGATAAATAAAAGACAAAACACGTTTTGTTATTTAAAAAATGTGTGGATGGTATGTGGGTTAACGTAAATTAAATCATCGATAAAACTTACCTTACCTACCCTTCATCATCCAATCCATATTTTTCCCAAGCATTTTGTGTACTTTAATCTTTACTTAACACGTTTCTTAGAATAAATATCTCTGCGGTATGACATATAAAAAAGATTCATCGAAAAACAAGACCTTTATAGTTTTGAAATTTTTCCTGAAATCGTATTAAATGACAATCAATAAACAGAATTAAATTAAATTCAAAGCATTGTTTATTTTGTTTGTAATATGAATTTTATCATTAAAAGCAAATTCAATTTATAGCAAGAACCACACAATTCGGTAAGGGTCCCAGTTGAGAAGGGTTTCTTAGAATTAATTTTAACCAGAGGTATTTTATTACATCTTGAGGTGCCGCATTTTCTTCATTATTAACAGTAATTGTTATTAAGGATTCTGGATTTCTACGTCAGTAGCTGGATATTGGGTTATGGAAACTTTAAAGGTTTCCAAAGTCTACCTGATACCGTCATATCTAGGTTTTAAACAAATGTAAATTGAAACTTAATACATCTCTCCCTTGATGTACACGGCACTCAATACAAACGCTTAAATAATTCAGTCAAAGATTTGGGTTACGCGATTTTGTTTCCATGGACTAGTACTTTAAAAAATAGCAAAACTCTCAGAATAAATATTTTACTATGAGTGTATCAATAACTTTAGTAAAACAATTAGGAAAATCAATAACCCAAATTTCTTTGAAAGAAATGTATTTTTTTTTATAATTAAACGATTTTAATCATACGTATAATTTCTTTACTTTCCTCTCTTATTGTCAAAAAATCATTGAATAATGCCACAACATTAAAAGGTTTGTCAAGCATAATAACACAGCAAGTGGGACGACAATGTCTTCAAATTTAATACAATGTTTGTAATCATACACCTAGTTTCTCCAACTTCTCAATGATTTTGAATTGATTTTGAGCATCAATACTTACAACCACGATTGCGTTTTAATATCCTTGTGTAAGAATTTACGTTCTCATCATATATATATATGTAAACCTATTCCATATTATTATTGAAGGACGAGACGACCCATCAAAAAAGCTTTGGTCTGGTGAAGTGAAGAAGATTCTCAATTAGTCTCCAGTTCGTCTGGCAAAAGCTTTACCAAAAAGCTGCGGAGAAAAGCTTTTGTCTTTGCTTTCATGAAAAGGAAATAATGGGGAAAAAGAACAAGTACTGGCAGTCTAAGTCGCTAAGTAGGTACAGGCGCTGTGATTTTACTCGAATATTTAAAGGAAAATGTGAACAGTACCTATAAATAAAATCGACGACACAAGATTTTTTCTTATTTTATAACTATCGTTAAAATTTTCAAATGTATTATGGACATTAAAGACTGCGTCACCAAAAGTGGACAGACACAAATGCATGCAATTTTCACTATATGTTCTAAATTGGCTAAATCTAATTAATACAAAACAGGTGTTCCTTCGATGATTTTTGTCGTATAAAACAATAATCTTGTTACTCGAATTTCAACGTTTAAGTACCATATATATACATATTAATTACTTTCAACTGTTCACGGTGAATGCCTCATCAAAGTTTATATGATAAATTATTTTAAATTTTGATAATCATTCTCGCAAAACATGTTGTCCACGCATAATTTTGATTTACCTATATTATGTCAATTATTCAAATATTATTATAAAATCTGTTTATGATTAGTCTAAAATTAGTTATTAAACAGTTAATGATGCTGACCAATCATATTATATATGATGTCACTCGATGTAAGGGGTGAAAAGGACGCGTTATCAATGGTGTGTTGATTTTTTAATGGCGTAAGAAAGGGTAGGTAGCTATGTAAATGTGTCACAAACGAAAAAAATATAAGTCGTTTGAATTTTATACTTTGCCACTATCGACCCGGGTTCCACATCTTAAGGCATTTCTAGTTCATGAATGAACTTCAGTTCTAATTTAGTATTGAAATTTCAGCACCTTACGTTAAATCGTAAATAAAATCATAAGATGCTTTTTAGTGAAGGGAAAATAAAATTGATCATTGATGAATATAGTGTCTAAAAATTACCAGAAATATATACAGAAATGCGACGGTCAAAATATACATAAAAAACCAAAAGAATAATTAGAACGTCTTTTTATTACGTTCGACTGATACATTTTATTTGTATCACAAGCTTCATTTAAAATCATTTGATGAACTATATCTGTTTATTATAACGAGTGACGTAAACATAGAAAAAAAAATTATATAGATTTCATTACCATATAAACGCCGGTATCAAACCAAGAAGAAACCTTTTGAGACAACATTCCTCCCTTGTCTCAACAAGATTGTGGTCTCCCAAAGAACCTTCCACCCTCTAACTCTCGTGATACCGCCCTTTCACTGCTTCAGGTGTATTGCTTCCAATTTTAAGCCGTTGCCTGTTTTAAGCCAATTTGACGAGAGTTTGTTTTTGTGTACATTTAGGCGTAAGTAAATAGATTATTTAATAAGAAGTTTTAAACAATTACTTTTTTTGTTATAAAGTGGAGCTTTTAACGTCAAGAATAGTAAAATAAATATTTTCAAACCATGATAGTGTTTGTTCAATCAAAGAACTGCTAATTAAATTTATTTTACGATATAATTTTCGGCTTCCACGGTCTCAAAATTTCAGTTCAGAAAAATTAGTTTTATTACGGCCCAATAAAACAAAGTCATGGTTGAGAAAAAAATGATCAATTTGAGCGAACTAATTTTCAATATGATAGTATTATAAAAGTGTGTAAATATAAATTATAATTGTAGTTCATTCAAAAATGTATTACTATAAAAAAGCTAATTAAGGAAGATGCTAACCTACTATTGTATGAAACAGCTGCAACAATCATTTGCTGCAATATTTAAAATATCTGTTTTAGAATCTGTACAACTTTAATAATATTCTATAAGCTTCTCGGTTTCGTTCTCTATAGGAGTAATAATGACATGTAACGAGAAGTTTTATGATATATAAATGTAAACTGTATTTGACAAACGATTTTTACTATTTTTTTCAATATCTGTAGATTTCATAATTGAAGGAAAAACTATCAAAAGAAACATACATAAAACATGTAATTACATTAAATGGGTCGTCATAACTACATCAAATTGCTTTCTGTATATGCCATATGAGCCAAAACTCATCGAGGAAATTTCAACTTAAGTGTTGGGCATAAAACGTTACTCAAAAAGACACAATACTCAAATAATATTTCAATGCTAGTTGTACGTGCGTGTAAAGCAAAGTCACGAAATATGCGTTTAATGATAGTCAGAAATCGTCAAAAATATGTTTGGACACGTCTTTTGTTACAGAACGAGTACTATGTACAGTGACAACCTTTGGTGAAAGCTCTCAATATAATTAATACACGGTTGTCGTTTTATTTCCTGTTTGTATATAACGTCTTATTTAGAAAGTTCACCAAAGCAGTAGCAAAGCATCATGTAATATACAATGATAAAAAATAGCCTATGCTTAAGCTCAAAAAATATTTCTCGATGTAAATAAGGCTTATCTTTTGCAAGAGTACCCTCCCATGGTTCATATGTTAATGCGAGTGTGTATGTTTATGCTAAGGCTGCCTTTGTTGTGCGGTTTAATTAGGGATCTGCAATACCGCCGCACAGCCTCCATAGCCTTCGCAGCCTTCCCAACACAGCCAGTCTCCGTTTTCGTTTATTCAACCAAGCTCGTTTTACGGGCGGCAGACGGTGTACACCTCACCTCCGCAGTTTGCCTCTCAATCAATTCAATACTCATTTATTTCAGGACAATTCAATGGATTTCAATAATAATTTGAATGAGATCATGTAATTTTGATACAAGTTTGAAACATGGCAAACTGACTGTCGTTGGGATACAATAAAGAAATTTAAAACAATCAATATAAAGCACGATGGAACTTATTTTGATGCCAATGCGTCATACATTACGCAAATATAATGTTAACAGTATATGATACAAGAGTTTTAGCGATTTAGTAGTAATATTGTTTCCCCAAACCTATAAACAATCAACAATGCTCAGAGTCTTTTGCCGGAAATGTTCGAATCTCTAGGCAATATTTTAAACAGGCAAAAAACACTTAAATCTGGCGTTTGATATAACAAATGTTAAACACAGTATTGAAGGTAAATCTTTGTCAATAGTGTCGGCTATGAATAAAAAAATTAGAAGTTTGTAGGTTCATGCTATTTTTTAATTATAACCTCAACCCATTTGATCAATAAATACAATTCAAACAATCTTCGATTTTCAAGAGAGCACACGAAAGATTCATTAAATACTATTAAAAAATGTGGCACTTAAAATGGCCCATTTAGTTTTACGATAAACTTAAAAAGTTTGCTATCGCGTACGACAAATTAAACAAGAGTCAATAGGTATATCATATAACTTCTGTAACTAGATGTGACCAGTGTTTCAATTTTTATAAAAAAAAAATGCGGTAAATTCTGCTATCTTAAATATTACCTATAGATTTTCTTTACAATATCCAGCCTATCAATTCAAATAGAATTATTGGCTTATTATAGGATCGCTTCTTTGGTTATGAGCTTTAAAGCTCCTGCCTTATAAGGTACACCCTTTTCAGTGAGCTTTTGATTAGACACCTTTATACAAAGAAGCTCCTCGAATGGCATAATGTAACACGCTAGGGGTTAGACTTCCCGTGAGTTGATTTATCAATACGTTTTTAATTTAAAGCTGACAATTTAATTAGCTCAATAACAACAAGCTGATTTGAGATTTATTAAATCGTTTAATAACATTAATAAAATAAAATACTAACTGAGGTTTCGTATTTTCAATTTAATACTAATTTAAACTTCAGAATATAAAAGTTATGAATAAGTATGCAAGAAACGTGATGTAAAGTGAGATAGTGAACCTGAAAATTTTGTGTAGATAAATAGGTTAGTTTAGAACAGTGGTTCTCTCGTTAAATTTGGTTGTGGCCACATCAGGAACATCAGCGGTCCTACGGAAATGTCTGGTGGCCGCACCAAATTTTTGTGCCCTTTTGGCCAAAAAGACCTAAACATGTATGTGTTGAGTTTTTACAGACTAGCAATTCTTGATGCACAATGGAATGCATACAAAAAAATATATTTTCAGTGCTCTTGTTAAAAATATACTTGTAAAACCCAATTTTTATTAAATATCAATATTAACTATGAATCTGTTGGTGGCCGCAGAAAAATACTATAGTGGCCGCATGAGGCCACCGTGATCACACATGAGAACCACTGGTTTTGAATGTTTAGATTAATCGATCTCAGTGTTGCTAGGAATGCCTTTGAATCTTGATTTTTTGCTTGAGCATTTAGCCAAAATGGCTATAAATTGCAAACAAAGTTACTGTGAATCTGAATACGATGGTACTATTTATCCTCTTTGAATGGAGTTTAACCTGTTTAATTTCAATTAAATTGATACAATTTCAAACTAAAGATATAGCGGAAAACTCGTTCGCTTTAATATGTAAGTTTTTAACGGTATTTTTTAACGAATTAAAGTGCTTATTTTTACGCCAAAAGCGTAATAAATATAAAGATTATCAGTTTGTTTCATCGATATGGAAGGCGGCCGTGAAAGTCAGTTTATTTTTAGATAGCCAAATTATTGAATATCAATATCAGTCATTGATTCCATAAACAACTCATTTATTTGCTGTGGTAATGTAAAATTATTTATAATTAAGTTTTCTTAACTAATGAGTGATTGTAATTCTAAAGTTTCCGTGAGTTACTCAGTCTCTGCACTGCATCTCAAAAATTTTAAATGCAGTATAATTCACCCAATTCAATCCAGTTAACGTAACCTATTCTCTTTCGTTACCCCTCTCTGGACATTCTCATATGATAAGCATTTTGTATACTGCCACATGGACCTAAACTGATATATGCGGCTCACATATATGTATGTAGGGAACATGCTCTGTCAAATATACATCACGTTTCGTTTTTTTGTCTTTTTTTGTGTTGTACACCACCGTTGATATTAATTAACTGTATGTTAACTGTTTTATCATCAACTATCCCAAATAAACATGGCGGACTCACAGGTACGCATAAATACCTTTTGACGTACGATTTATGGGGTGACCTATCTTTATTACTGGAATAATTACCTTGCAACTGGGCGATAGTAAACTTGTCAACGATAAAAATGCAAATACAAACAAGAGTCAATCTAATAAATAATAAAAGTTTGACATAGTGCTCTGACTGAGTGAATTGTGAATTATTTTCTATACATTGTTGTTCACAAAAGGTATGATCTCAAATTTTACTAGAAGAAAGGTCTTTTTAAGTCTATTGTCACTCAATTATTCTATTGCATTAAATCTATGAATTGAACTAAAAATAGTCCAAAAATAGAGAATTGAAGCCTGTTTCCAAAATTTGAATGAAAGTATTTCAATAAAATATAAAACAGGAATTTTGAGTTTTTTTCCCACCGATAATGAACCGTATAATGATATTTTGACTGTTTTGAGGACTCTTACAACAATATTATATTACATATTAATTGTTTGTATTTTTTACTTTTCCATGAATTTTGTCACTAACGACCCGGGTTTCGCCTTTCGGCATCTTCAGGCATTTCAACGGATGTACTTGAATTTTGAACAAAAGTACAAAATTCAAACAATTCAAATTTGATATTTAAATTCGATCAAGTACCCTCTGTTGAAAGCCCTTAATATTATATTATCCTAAAAAAAAGTCTTTAGAAAACGGCGTATAGTTACTAGTATTTTCCTTGACACATTATAAGCGACTAATGTCGGATCGTCGTTGGATAAATGTTTCATTAATGCATGCTTATTTCGAATTGTAAGCAGACATCGGTCAAAAAAATCCTATCCAGTAAACAGTGATTTTTTTCCGATGGCTTACGTTCTATAAAATTTATAGTTTTGTCTGTATCATATGAACACAATATTCATAGTTAAAATTGTCTCGGACGGCACTTTCAAAACGATACGAATGGTCACCCTGTTGTTATACAGTGAGAAGGTACCAATGCCGTTTTGCCGATCGTAAAAAAGGATATAAAGTCGGTGGAAACACAGCCGTTGTATGTAAATTAAAGCTCTCTTTTTATGACTTCTGATAAATATGGCGGCCACGAATGAAAAAAATAAACTGCTGAAATGCGCTCTCCGCTAAAAGCAAAAGTCTTCACGTGGCGGAAATGAAGTTTTACGACGCCGAATACAAATATCAATTATGAATTTTTACAGTGGTCGTTATTTTAATGATATTTACAACTATTTTGTTGACACACGAATTTTTTAGCCATACTTTTTGTTTTAAAAATAAAATTCAGGAGTGTGTGAAAATAACTGATTATTCCACGTATTGTGTTACAAATTGTGACACGTGTTTCATATCTTTCAGAGGCATCTTCGGACTTACTATTGCAAAGTTTGCGTAAGAAATAAAGCAAGTTTATTCTAATATTTTAGAATAATAAAATCACAAAATGAAGTTTAGGATTTTTCCTTTTTACGGGAAGCAAGGAGGTGAATCAAAGCAAAGCAAACAAATAGTTATACTACAAATGACGTTAGCAATAACAAAATATTAACTTATGAAATGCAATCAATTAGGAAGGGTTAAACTTATCATTGAAAATAATGTGAGCAGGGGCGAGCAACCTGTTATATTTTGGATATTATTTAATAAATCTTATTTACTGTTAACACTTATTTATTTGTAAATATTTTAAGCAATTCACTTTAAACCTTTTTTAATAGGGATTAAAATACGTGGAATAATCGAAAATGTTTTAAATTGTATTTTCAAATGAACTTCCACAAAGTTACCGCCGAATCCATCGAAAGTAATTTAACTTCCATTGAAATTTTTCGTATATTCTTTCAAGAAAAATTGATTTGGTATACTTGTAATGAAATATTTCAAAACATATTGTTTTCTTTTCAAAGTGTAAACTCATTATAATATATAATTTGCGTCCATCGAAACCTTTATCACTAAGTAGTAAAAGCTACAAAATCGAGCTTTCGGTTCACTGAAGTACGAGAAAAATGCGTCCATAAATTCCCCTATTCAGAGATTCAAATACGAGGGGCTAGATGTAAAGAAAAAGGTGTTAAAAATAGCTAGCTTTCAAATTAGAGTACAACTTGTATGGAGGACTTAGACAGAATATAATCATCCAGAGCCTACAAAGCTTTTCCTGCTCACAGTGGTGTTAAACTATCATAGAAATGAGCTTTTTCAACTGATATCCTATTAATCCAATGTAAAATTTTACCCCAGTCAAGTATTGCAGCAGCTTTACGTTGAGTCATTTTGGAGTTTTCAAAAGAAATACGATTTTTAGTCTGATATTTTATTTTAATTACATTGAATTATTTTGAATTAACAAATTACTACTCCAAATTTTTTACTATCCCTATTATGATGCTTACATAGCTTTCAACTATGCTAGATAATAAGTGTGGATTTTAAAAGGATGCCATTTTGTAAAAACCATAATCTCGATACACGAAATCGGTGTTCAAGACAGGTCAAGTTTTTAAATGAACAATAATTTACATACAATTAATGATGCTATATAAAAAAAACAAATTCAAGCAAAAACTCAATTCGTTCTTATTTTATTGCTTTGTTTATTTAAAAAAATAAAACACAATATTTTGTACTACTTCCTCATATCTTATATATAAAACCGAAACGGCGTATGTATGTATGTCTGTAATTCCCTTTTGCATTGTCGGTCATTAAGTTGCCATAAAAACGAATATGAAAGAAAATATGTTTGAATTTTTATCGGCGAAGACATTTAGTCAAAATGTAATAAATTAGTCTTCTACTGAACTTTTCCCGGCTTTTATTATTAATAATAATGTTTATTATTTACGTGAATGTATTATTTGACAGCAAATTAGATTTTTTCCTTGAATTTGGACATTTTAATGGGCGAGAATGGGGCTGTCATCAAATTAAATAAAGTTTGTGATTTTATTTGAACTCTATTTGGATGTTAGATTTTGTGATATAATTATGTCGAATGATATAAAATTAAATAATTATTGGTCGCTTAGTCCGAGCGACGCCGGGTAGCAATACTAGTATTTTATTATTTTCATAACCATTTTCATCAGCTGATAATGCTCAAGATGAGTGAAACTAGTAGTGATCATTAAAAATATATTGATACAATTGGCATTTACTTAGTAGAACTCCAATATAGCACGGTGAAAAAATAGCAATGTAATTAAGCTCTTCAAAAATTATTAGATATATAGTTGAAAGCTATTACCTGTATATCTTATATTTTTTGTAGAACTAAAATACTTTGATATTTTTCACAGCATCAAAAGTATATCTGCCAAAAGAACAAAATATTATTTTATTTATTTATAAATATAACCTTTTCATCAAGATTTGACAGTTGAATAACACTCAAAGCGTGAAACAAAAATACTAGTGATTATTTCAGAAATCTTTGGAAAATAAAACGGAGTTTCGAATGCTCATTTCTTTTATTGCAAAAATAATATTTGAAATATAAAATCACGATACAATATGTTACCAATATATTATGTTAGGTTAGTAATGCCGTGAAAATATTGCAAATGAATACGTATTTATATCTTAAATTTGTTATGGTACGATACATACGCTATGAAGGTTTATTAAATTTAACATTTAATCTTGAAACCTTATCTACATCAGCATAAGCCGGATATTTTATCTACATAAAATATGACACAAAGGAAAATCACACGAACAACATTTATTTATTACTCTTTAAGGCCATACTTATGAAATATAAAGACGGTCGCATGCACCCCTAAGCAACCCTTATATGACACCTCTACGGAGAGAGTAGGAGTATTACATACGAGAGTGTAACCGGCAAACGAAATAGGCTGCGACAAAAGTTCAGAATCGTAGATGGTAATATTAAAAAAGAAACATTTTTTTACTATGTTTTCCATATCATGTCGAGTTAGCAGTTGGTTCGTTTACTTCACTGAAACGAATTCATTTTTTTCTCGAATTGCTAAATAAGAGAATAGTAGGTATTTTAATTTCTTAAAAGAAATTTAAAAAAAAAATTAACTCTATTTTAGCTAATTAATATAGATTACAATAATAGCAATTTAGCTTAGTGATCTCATTTTATTTTTGTACATAAACGATACAAACTGTTTGATACGCGTCGGTTCAAGTACATCCGTGCACTTGAAATGCCTGAAAATGCTGAAAGGCGAAACCCGGGTCGTGAGCGACCTCATGGACAAGTACTAATTCATACGATTCAAATTTGCATTTATGTACGTGAGTAAAGAATAGCGAGAAATCAAACTAGAATTATATGAAGAGGTAATGACAAATCAACTTCGTTGTGAAAATCTTGATTTATCTGTATTAATATCTTTTTTTATTGAAATATTTTTATTTTATCTATATTACACAAAAATACCAATGTCCAACATACACACGTAGCTAAAATAAGAAGGTTTTCTATAATTATTATAATCTGGTACGATTTTTTCATAGAACAACGTGCAATGAGAAGATTACCAGGGCTGTGGAGTCGGAGTCGTGGAGTCGGGACTTTTTGACCGGAGTCGGAGTCGTTGCGGCGTTTTGGCCGGAGTCGTACTCGGAGTCGGAAATTTTGAGAAGTTTGAAATTTTTATTTTAACATTTAATATGTCAAATTTGGCTTTTGGCCACATTGATAGGGTTGATATTTAATTGAATACACATACATAGTAAAATTAGGGGGAAAAAGTGAGTCAGACTTTTTTTTACCGACTCCACAGCCCTGAAGATTACATAGTTTTCAGTTAGTTGACTTATTCGACTTTATATCTCTGTGTGTTCATACAAGAGTAATTCAATAAAAACATATGGTGTTCTATTTTCAACGAATTGGGCTGGAAATTGATATTGAATATAAAATTAAATTTAATAACTTTGTTTATTCCACGTATTGTGTTTATGAGAATCTTCTGAAGCAGGCAAAGTACGTGCCACTTTTTGTAACACACTTCAGTCACTACATAACATGGTAATAAAATTTAATTTAAGATTATATAGTGTATTAATATTACCAACATATAAATGTGAATATAATCGAAACTGTCTGCCTCGTTATTTCTACTTTCAATGGGTTGGTGTAATTTATATGAAATATTAAATTTACGTGTGACTTTTACAGAGCTCTTAGATATTCTATTTTTGGTTGTGTAACATCTCTCCTTTCTCGATTATATTTCTCACACAATTCCGCGCTTTTCTCATCATATGTTTCCCTTTCTGCGGTGAATGATATGGAGTCTCTTTGAAACTAGTTACGAGTGTTATAAAATTTAAATGAGATTTCTTGGGCAAAGTGTTCTGATTTTTGTGGGATGATAAAACTTTTTACATGTATATTTAATAAAAACATGGCGAGATTTTATTATTATAGTGTAGTTTCTACGCTCATTAATAAAAACAAAAGCTATACATATGAATACGCTAGAATATACTGTTAAAAGATATTTTAAAATTCTACATCTATAGCAATATAAGTAATTGCCAATTGAGCAATGAACGAATATAAATAATAAGCATAATGATCATTGTCTAAATTAGTAGTAGTTACTTCGATATCATGCGATCTTAATTCAAATAGAAATAATCATATCTACCTGTGAAGATACTAAATTGGCTACCAGCTACACTGAACTATATTAACCAAAAAAAGCTTTTTTAATCCTTTTTTTTTATTAATTTTATAATAACGAGCTTACATGGCACATTGGATTTACTACAATAATTTGCAGTGCTAAATTCGTAGGCTCCGTGGTCGAGTCTTAACGTCGTTGGCTTCGATTGCGGATCTCACGCGTTTGAATCCCAATACGTGGGGCTTCATTTAATTGATTTCTCTATGGATTTAATAATATTTGCTCTGATACATGGTAGTATATAATGTATATATTCCCTCTCTTACATTTGCCATGCTACAATATCGTTGTAATATAGTAGAGTTGTATGCAGTACTCGCAGAAAAACGCATTGATAGCGGATATGGATAAAAAAAATTGAATAAAGTCTTCTCGAGTAAAAAACACACGAGTTCAAGTTTTTTTGAATTGAAATGAAAAAAACATGCTCAGTGCAAGAATTTTGATTATTAAAAGCAACAAAAGTAAAACAGGCAATTAATACCAATGGGAAAAATACTAGTTTTAGATTTTATTCTAGAAAAGTAATAATGAAAAATAGTTAACAGTGGAAAAACCGCCAATATCAAATCGCTTTAAGCCATAAGCTAGCTATTTATATCGCATTGTTACCCATAAAAAAATATTTAATTAGCTCACAACATATTTCTTATATTGAATCTTATATATAAAACCGAAACGGCGTATGTATGTCTGTGGGTCTGTAATTCCCTTTTGCATTGTTGGTCATTAAGTTGCCATAAAAACGAATATGAAGGAAAATATGTTTGAATTTTTATCGGCGAAGACATTTAGTCAAAATGTAATAAATTAGTCTTCTACTGAACTTTTCCCGGCTTTTATTATTAATAATAATGTTTATTATTTACGTGAAGGTATTATTTGACATTTCTTTGACAGCAAATTAGATTTTTTCCTTGAATTTGGACATTTTAATGGGCTAGAATGGGGCTGTCATCAAATAAAATAAAGTTTGTGATTTTATTTTAACTCTATTTTGGATGTTAGATTTTGTGATATAATTTTGTCGAATGATATAACATTAAATAATTATTGGTCGCTTAGTCCGAGCGAAGCCAGGTAGCAATATTAGTTCAATATAATCCACAGTCCACACGAATTATTATACAAAGTGGCATTTATCCCCCAAGATAATTTATCAAACAAAAAAAACTAGGATGTGGTAGCACTGTCGCATGAGAAATATTAATGAAGACATTGTTATAAAATTTAAATTAAGAGACTTCACCATGCAGTGAATTAAAAATTTTAGCTGATGATGACAAAATAGCAAGTGGATCTTTTTTCGTGTAATTTGAAAATTATGTTATTTCATTTCGTTTAAATTACAACGTGAAATAAAAAAACCGGAAAACTAATTTTCTTGACAAATGACGCAATCTCAAAAAATCACATCTCCTATAAATTCAACAAGTACAAAAATCTTTCTATCTCTCGTCTATTTTAAAACACAATAAGGATGAGACAATGACGTATTGATGTAATCACATAGCAAAAGGGGAAATAGGATAACGTTATATTCTAAAATCTAAAGACTCGCAAGTAGATCCCTCACTGAAATAGCATAGTTATTCATATTTAAAACGAAATAAAATCGTCAAGTCTTTATATTACATAAATTCCACTGCTATCTTGAAACCTAATGAAATTACTATATATTACTGATTACTTAAATATTTCGTTTCACGATAATTATATATATGTAAGAAGATGGCTATTTCGGGTTGCAGCTTTGAAGAGATGAGATCTGTTAATCATTTTCAGTAAAATTATAACTTAATGTTTTGCTTATTGATTGAGTAGGCATTTACTTGGTAGAACTCCATTATAATACGGTAAGAAAAATAACAATGTATTTTAGTTCTACGTAAATTATTTTATATATTTGTTGATAGCTATTTCGGCTTACTCCTTCGTCAGAACTATATCTGACGAAGGCGTAAACAAATATATAAAATAATTTATGTAGAACTAAAATACATTGTTATTTTTCTCACCTTATTAATGTTTTGCGTTACTTTAACCAATAAACTGTACTTTTTAACCATGTTCGCTCCCAACAGCATATGGACTCCTCACGGATTTGATCTTAACGTGTGTTTTTTCTACGAGAACTGCTTGTTGCTCAGTTACTCAACCTCTCTTCTTTCGAAGACAGTAGGGATGGAAAGGATACGCAGAATAGTGGTTAGCTAATCGCTGTCACTATGCGTCGCACTTTGAGATCGGAAAGGTGGAAAAGAATTTTTAGCAACAGCAGCATTGAACAACATTGCTTTTAAGCAGAATCGATTTTTCGACTGAAATCTGCTCGTACCGGTAATTGAACCCGGGCGGTCTGACATGGTAGCCAACGATATTGACCATACACCATACACCGCGGACCGGATGGGTATTTTAATTTATAAACCCTTAATATTTAGTATCTAATTTTACAAATCTTGTGTTTGTTTTTAACGACGAACAAATTTATAGTTTATTTGTTCATCATAAGTTATAACTAGTTTTAACTATACATTATATTATACACTAAACACCTTCCTTTATTATTTAATTTAAGTTTCAAGGGATTTGCTGATGACGGGAAATAAACTTGAAAAAATGTAAGGCATATAAATGAACGGAAAGTCACACGAGATTAACAAATTTTTATTCGATGGTAAATAATGTATCAATTTGGTTGTGCACAAAATCAACGATAAATAACATAACACCCAGCCCAAAGATCTTTTTTTCAATTGAAAAATGTCGCTCCCCAACTGTTTGAACCAGGCCCCAGAAAGGGAAAAAAAGCACTGTATGAAAGAATGAAATGTAAGGAAAATACAATGTCCCTTTTAAGGTGTACACCATCAATATTTGGTGAAATGGCACAGGGACCGACCTGTTATTAGATCGTCACCTGTTTCGTTCAAAGCAAACGTTATCAATTGATAAGAAATACAAAAATACGACGATATTTTTACAAAAGTTAAGCAAGACTTACCAGGTTTCACTAACAATTGGTAATACAACTAAGCAAGTAAAGAAAAGAAAAACAAAAACAAAAAGGACAATAATTTAATTGTTGAAGACCTCTTAGCAATATGAGCTACATCATGACCGGTTCCGGTCATAGTGAGAATTATCATCAGTTGATAATGATCACTATGAGAGAAAATAGTCCTGATCAAATAAATTAAATGTGGAATAAGTACAAGCAAATTTATCCATTCCGGTATTATAAAACATGACTCTCCAACCAAAGATCATTTGCGAACAGGCTAAAAACTATTTTATAATAAAGAAGCTAACTCACAAATGCAGCTCACTTTTTATGTGCACTATTTCGAAACACCGTGGCTTTCCTTGTACGTATGTCATATTTGAATCTCTACAACAAAATTAAATGAACCCAGTACTGTGTGTATAAAATATATTCTATTACTTGATTCGCTATCAGTTTCCGCACTGTATCACCCTTTATTAACTACTCGTTGATTGCAAAGGAAGATAACCAACCCTCATTCATACAGCGCCATAGACACAGTGGTACTTTGCGTGTAAAACCTGTATGGGCTGAACCCCAGCCCTTTGCCTTAATCAGCATTGTTTTCCCGTCGCCAAGTACTTTGACACCTCGCACGAATAATCATACGCAGCGAAGAGGGAGAGCTTTGAGAAAGATGAGTATTGCCATATATTTAAAAATTACACAAATACTTAATTCATCATGATTATTGAAAATAGTCTGTGTTTTTTCGGTCTCTGTGATCCATTGGCAAGACCTTTGCTCTAGCAATCCGGTGGATCTGCATTCAATTCCTGGAAAGGTCAGATTTTTCCAATTGAAAAAAAAAATAACTTCCACAAAGTTTCCGCCGAAGCCATCGAAAGTATGAAAAAAAAGATCTTTGACTTGGGTGAATGTCATTTTTCGTTGAGTTTTTCTTGACTGATTAATGAAATTTATCATCGAGTTTATTTCGTATGATTTCCATGTTTAAATATTTGGCGCGTTGGCATTTTGTCCTTATCAATTTAAAGGTTTTCACTATCAATACTGGGTGCAATGGTATTATATAGTTAGTAATGAGACTTTTTTTGTACTTATTCCACATTAGATTTATTAAGATCAGGACCGGCTTCGGTCATCGCGAGAATTATCATGTTACGTTATACTGCATGGAAAAACTATTTTTACAAGAGATATAGGTAATATTGATACTACTTTAGATGGATTCAGCGGTAACTTTGTGGATTTTCATTTTAATATACAATTTTAATAAAACAACAGATTATTCCACGTACTGTGTGACTGGTGGTGACACGTGTTTCGCCTCTTTTTGGGGAATTATCAACACGTTTCACTTATAGTCACACAGTATTTCAACACAGTAGATCAATGTTGTATGTCCAAAGTTTAGACTATTTTATACATACGGTTATAATATCGTTAGTAAAAATTAAGCATTAAGATTTTAAGAGTTTGGTTTTTAATCAATAATGTATTCGGGTGAGTTCTTAATAAACTAGTATTACGTTATGAAATTATTTATTATTCTATATTTTTGTACTTTTTCATGTGACCTTACATCTAGTATGATTCACTATAAATCATTGCATGATAATCTTCATAAAGAAACAAATGATTAGAATGAAATTTTAATCAGCAGTATGGTTGAAAAGTTGTTCATCCACAAGATTATAAGTACATATCAAGTAAATTAATACGAATGAATTGAGTGTATATCCATGGATTTATGGATACTAAGCACTGTATCTTTTTTATCTCAACATATTGCAGACAGAAAAACACAAATCCTTAGTTTTATATCAACCCCTTTGTCCACCCAAGAGGATTTACCAGGACTTCATTTTACCGGAGACATATGCAAGGCATTTGATTTCCCTGGTGGACAAGACGGTGCACACGTGTGAATATCAACGCCATCTGTGATTCTGTGGAGAAACCATTGTTTGCATTGAGAATTTTTCATTTCAGTGGAAAAATTGTAATATTATTGAATTCATAGAATTATGTGTAAGATAACATAGCACTTAATTCTATGGGGATTTACTATTATGGATGGCATATTCTATAAGCCATGATTATTTCTTTCCATATATGAAAAAATGTAAAATAAACTTTATGGATGATGAGGTAAAAAACTAGATTTTCACACATGAATTAAAATATGTTTCTTGGGAACTAATATCATGAATTGAAATAAATTTGGCCTCTCTAGTCTAGTGGCGTAAGTTTTACCCGAGCAATCTAATGGGTCTAGGTTCAAGTCACGGCAAGGTCAACGTCAGACTTATTTTTTTCAATTTAGATGTGTCATTTATATTTGTGTTGTTTTTTCTATTCGGGTTGATCTCGAGTAAATTGCCAAAAAAACTCATGGCTTGATGTCATGTGATTTTATAAAAAAATATCTGGTTCCTTGGCTGAGCGTTGTAGACAAAATACACGGCAATCATATGTCATAGATTTCAATGTTAAATTGAAAATTTTTAATTTGTTATTGACCACTAAATTGCAGCCAGACTTACCTGATTGTAATGGTACAGCCTTTGCAACTAGAAAACAGAGGCGACATAATTGTAAAAGAGCGTACTCACTTCTCTCTTGATCAAGCTGTTCTTCAGACGCAGATGAGATGAGTAATCCATTATTGAGAATCTGAAACGATACGGAAAATCCATTGAAGTAATGGAAGCATGGCTGCTTTTTAATAAATATTGAAAAAGGAAAGCTTCGAACGATATGAAATATCTTTATAAACAAATCTTAAATGAAGTAAAAATACTATCTTAATTACAAGCAAAGTAATGCTTTTCTGCTTCTGAAAAAATCTCACCGATGAAGTGTGAAGATGAAGCTACGTAGAAATAAGCTAATTTATGAAGAGTGCATTGGTTTCAACAAGATTTATGAAAAGAAAATGTTGATTTATATTATGTAGAAAACTAAATTAAAAAAATATAACTGGATATATAATAGTATGATATTTCATCAAATATGAAAATAAAAAATTGAAACGATAGAGTGAAATAAATACGTTTTTTTTGATACTTTTTTTATTGATATTGCAAGAAGAAAATTGAATGTCTTTCCAAGAATTTTCTAGCAATTTCATGATGAAAAGTAAATGAGCCAAACACTATTTACTGTAATACTGACGAGTGTGCCAATACCGCTATTTCAAATATCAAAACAGGGTATAGTTTAAATGAAAAAAAAAAAAAAATTACCGTCAATTTGCATTAAATAGCATATGGTAAAAGCATAAAACGCTAACTTTTTGTTTCTTAGAATTAAAATAGGACTTTTAAAAGGGTATTTTCTATCAATGATAGAACATGTCAATATTTAAAAAAAAAATGTCCAACTGTAGAAAAAGCTCTCTCGAATTTTCCAGAAGAACTGACGATCAAGCCTGAGGGGTATTTTTAATACGCACGTATTATTTAAACCGTTATCAAACCTCAAACTTTGAAACACCAAACCTTTGTAACAAATAAATCTAGATTTCTCTTATACTGATGTAAAAGTTTTGAGTTGAGAAGCTTTTTGCTCAGCTATGTTTTACTCATTAATTGAATACGAGAAACGTGAATGGTTTCCTTTATTGCTGCAAAAACGTTGCAATACCAGTTGGAAACAATCAGCCCAAGTAGGTTGCTTTTGCAAAGCTCTCTGGCGCGGAGTATTCATAAAAGCAGCATTACAAGAAATTAAATTATTCCTTAGCATAATGCGTAATAACGTTTTTAACGTAAACCCGTAAAAAGTTCAGTATTCATACATTTTTTTATTCAAATGATGTCTTTGCAGATCTTGCCGCCTTTTATCACCTTAATATGGTTTTTTTTCAAAGCAGGAAATGAGCTTTGTTTCACAACGGCGCGTTTTAGAAAATATAATTGAAAAGTCACGAGAAAATAAAAATGAAATAAAATTCCTTTACGATCATTAAAATATTTCAAAAAACCGATATTGCTCTCTTATAATAAATTATGATTTAGAAAAGCATTTGAATATCAACTGTAGCGTTTTAAGAAATATATATGAATAATATTTTATCGATAACTTTTTTAAACTACACATTTTTTTGTAGAAATTTCAAATTAAGTTAGATACGATTAACGAGAAAAGATATAAAAAATCAAATCGTGCCTTAGGTCTCAAAAGTTTATAGACTAGTTTTTTAAAAGATCATTAAAATATGTTTTCATTCACAAGGGTTGTCAAGCTATAATTTTGAAATAATAATTTCAATTTTTTGAAATATTTTTCGTACATCTAGAAGAACTTTTGAGCATGAAATTAAAATGGTTTTCAAGTCGCACTGTGTATTTATATTTAACCTTATATCAAATGATAATATTAAAATAGAAATGATATTATATTATATTATAATATAAAATAATAAATAAAGTAAAGAAAGAAAGTTGACATTGATCTTGTCAGCACTTTAAATTGAAGCTTTTTGATAACGTAGGGAAACTCTTACTACTCGACGATAGAGTCTATCAAAATTTCAAGGCAAAATAATATGCAAGCATCCTTCGACTCTCATATGCAGGCTAACCGAGGGTAGTTCGTATTAATCAATTAGTGCAGCATGACCCACATAAGAAAATATTTTCACCCTTGTGCTCAGTGCCATGTCATGTATTTTTAGATCAAGGGTCGAATTTGAAACAAAGATACTAACACATAGCAAAAAAAAGTAATTAAATATGAATCCTTTTGATTTTGTACTTTTGAATGATTTTTTCGCCAACGAACCGCAATTAGCCTTTCAGCATCTTCAAACATTTCACGTGCACGAGCAATGACGTTAAAGTGACGCGTAGTAAATAGTTTGTATAGTTTACAAATAAAAATAAAAGAACATCACTAAGTTTAAATGTTATTATGAATTAGCGAATGCTTTGATGTTAATGAGGTATATTAAATAAGCCATGTTATATTATTCAAATCCATATTACCAAAATTAAATCAGTATATAGTCAACAGAAATTGAAGAAAAAAACTTTTTAGCCAGTCAATTTATCCAGATTGTAATAAAACTAATTAAACTTAATGACTTTCTTTTATTCTCATATGTAAGCGATACAAACTATTGTACTACGCGTCAGTTCAAGTACATTCGTGCACTTGAAATGCCTGATGATGCCGAAAGGGGAAACCTTGGACGATAGCGACAAAACTCTACTAAAAGTACAATATTCAAACGATTCAAAAAAAGAGATCAGTTTAAAATAAAATGCTCGATAAGATATTCATCACCTCCCAATGAATGATGAGTTTATATTGTCTATTCTCTCTCGAAAACCATTGACTATATATTGTATGCCACTGCGCTGTTCCGTAGAAGTTTGCACCGTAATCAGAATAATTTGCAATATCAAAGTTGCAAAGTGCTGCTGCAACTGTTGCCCGGAGTATTAATTGCTAAGCAATTTTGTTACGGCAAGGCACTACTAACATGGCAGTATCATGGGCTCAGTATTGCATTCATGTGGCAAAATACATGTCACACTGAGGCTGAAGTTGCACGAATGATACTACTTTCAATACAGATATCGGTAATGAAATATTGATATTAATGTATATAATTTAAATTGGTTAGATCCGTGAAAGCGAATTATTTGTGACACGTATTCTGGTCATTTGAAATAGTGACACAAATTCGATACAATTTATGTTGTTATTCATATTGTCAACCCCTAATACATACTTGTCATTACTCCATCAACATAAATTTTTCTGCACGTAATAATTTTACTCCTTAAAAAGTTTATCTATTATCCTGTTACAAAGCACACACACACTGTCTCACCCTCTCGGTCCCATAAAATTTATTTTATGTAGCAAACACAGCAATTATTAATCAAAGTGTTTTCAAAATTTCGTAAAAAAAACGATGACATTTAATCAATGTTAATAAAATTAAGAGATTCAAATAATTTTCATTAAATTTCCTTGCCTGTTTCTGATACAGCTAAACAATCAACTAAACTAACTTAACTACTATACAAAAACGTTTGTGACCTCTATGGTCTGATTATAAGATCAGATTGGTCTTGGATTGTAAGATCAGATTGGTTTTGGATTATGTTCCAGAAAGGTCAAACATAGATTCTTTAAATATAAATAATACTTGCTTTCCTGGACACGGGTCTTGTCTCCTCAGGCGGGTTTCTCGAATGGTTATGGTTTTAACCGCTTCCCTGCTAAGTCGATTATTTAATAGTCCAACACGTAAGATTTCAAAAATTAATTCATCAGTGTGTGTGTAAAATATACTCATGGAGGATATTAGACAGAATAAATTCTGGTCCATGATAGTTTTAACAGAGTTCAATCTATTTATTTTTGTATATCAATTTTAAGCACACCGTAATCAGGTGTCTTAACGTATAATATGCTAGCAGTCAACGGGTAAAATATAAAATAAACATTTACTTCCATAACCAACTGTTAACTCATTTTTTACTACTTAATTTATACCAAAGCGTATTTTTCGAATGATAAAAAAACGTTTTGTAATATCACTAATACTTTGCTATCAATGTTCATTGCATTATGAGTCATTTCTCAAAATTGTAATTTTCTTTTCAAATTGTATGTGAACGAGAGTATTGTATGTGTACAATTAACTGTATTCCCCGCAGTTCACTAGAAACAATTCAGTGCCTGGCACACCTGCATACCGTACTTTATGATTTATGACCCATTGGTCATTCAATATTACTGTTTTGAATATGAATTTTTTGATTAGACAGCATAATATAATATTCCCAACCAAATACGTGTGTCAAACCTATTTTTCGAAATATATAATTTGAGCTATATCTCTATTTTTGAGGCCCCTAAGATTTAAAGGCCCAAAGCGTGCGCCTCTTTCGCTTATAAGATTATCCGCCACTGTACAAATGGAATCCATTTCTTATGTTTCGTAATAAATAGTAGAATGTGCTTATAATAATACATTTTCCATAATGGCCGTCACTAAACATATCTAACCTAGGTAATATATCGGTCAGATAGATCAGAAACTTTACGTCGCTGTTTTTAAAGTCAATTCGTCATGTTCTGTAAACTGTGAGTATCTCTGACATTTCTTAGTAAAAGAAATGTCAAAAAATCTCTAAACTTTCAAAAACTTCTACCTCTGTATCCATCTGTCATCGTGGAGATCATACAAAAAGAAGAAACTAAGCAGTGAATGAGAAATGGTACATGTGGTTTTTGACTGTACATCATCTGATCCTATGATATTGAATCGCACCCATTGACCAGTACTACCACAGCGCACAGATTCCTTTAGGTATCACAGCGGACGCGTACAAGAATAATTCATTCAAGTATACTTAAAATACATTTTTAGAAGTATGTATATTCATCCTAATTGTAGTATGTTTGTTGATAAAATTATTTAGTTAAATGGTTATTTAAGGCAAATTTTGTTTTTGTAATATGTGTATACTAATTCAAATGTACCACCGATTCTGTTATTTTTTACGCTTTTCAAATAACACGAACTGAAAAAACTTACGAATGACTAAATCAATAATTTTAGTACGCTAAAGAATATTCGATATAATATTTTAAACATACATAATAATTTATTAATTATAGAGCAAATTAATAGAAGTATAATTAATTTATCCGAAAACTTGATATTGAGCGATTGAATGTCATCCAGCTCTATAAAAAAATCAATATTTGTAAGTAAGACCTAAGAATCCATATTTATGGTTACAAGTACATACATTAGATTCGTTTAAATTTTGTACTTTTTCATGTTTCGTCACGATCGAACCATTTCGGCATCTTCATGTATTTAAAGTGCACTATTGAACTTATTTGCTATTGAAAATCCATCAAGCATCTTCAGGCGAAGTCTTAAATTATAGGTTATAAGTTTAGTTTTAACATTGTAGCCGTACTGTATTAGAGGTGCGATGGCTATCATATTTAGCTTCTACAAAGTTATGTTTAGATATTTACAAAGAAAAGACAGATACTCAGCATCGTAACTTTCAAGGTGGCGATGAAATGAAAAACCAAGTTCATTTACAATTGTCAAGTGTTAGCTAAAACCGTATCAATCTCCATCATAACTCAAGGCGTCATTTTAATATTTGACACTGAAATGGAATTTCGTTAGTTTTTACCCATACCAACTGGTGAAATGGTTATTAAGTAAATTACATATATTGAACCGGTATTCAAACGGAGTAGCCAATGTTGTAGTGCAGTCGATAAATTGTGGCATCCACGGGTTCGCATCTCCCAACTGTCTTTTTTAATCAAATAAACAAAACTCTTCTTTTTTTATACTAATGGCACATATTTTATACGGATGAGGTCGGGTTTATTTATTATTGGTATGTCACTAACATAATGCACGCTTGAAAGACTTGTCTCGAATTAACCCTGTAAAAAAGGAGATTCGAATATTTCTACCAATCGAGGAAATCAAGGAAATCTTTCTATCAACATAACGTGTTTGTAAATCTCTCATTATAATAGCTGCCTATCACTTAAAATTGATTTTCAATTATTTTAACTAATTGAACAAAATATTTGATGCTGAGTACTAGTTTGTTTCACCGCTTAAATTATCAAAATATTGTATTACAGTTGATAAAGCTCTCAATGATCAAAACCGGCAATGATCGTTTTACACTATCTAGAATTAGTGAAAAGCATGCGTATTAATTTATTTAAACAGAATGTTTTTCCTCTATTCATGTAAGTTTATCTTAAAAGTAATTAATAATAAAATATTTTTGTTGAGTGGAACAAATAATGCTTTATATGAAAATAAGTTATTTTGAAATAAAGAACACTGACATCGCCGGCAAATTGTTACGTATTTTTCGTTTTCTAGTCAACTCTGACCGTAGTTGACATCGAAAAAAAAAGTTATAAACTTCTCATCGGCCGATAATGAAAATAAGTTTTGGAAACAAAGTATTTAATATCTTAGCTAAAGTAAACGTCGCTTTGGGCCGCATGCCCACGGGCTGTGCATCACTGCTTCAAACTGTCAAACAATCTTAAATAATATGTAACAATGCCCCATACAGCGTCAAAATATATCTCTACTCGAGAGGCAAGCGCACTGCGTGTCTCTCAACGTGTATTGCGATACGTGAGTACTACCCAAGCTCCTTGTCCCGGCTTTATTATGATCGATGCACCTGCCAAATGCTTACACTGATTTATAACGTCCCGTGGCGCGGTCTGCTTAGCGCAGTAGTTACTGCATTTGCAATTGAACATATATTACGAACAAGACACGTTTTTAGGAATCCCATGTGTATTGAATGATGGCGATGTAAATATTTACAGCGTCTTGGTGTGTTGCTAAGAGATTTAAAAGCGCTTTGACTGGATGCTCACACATTTGTATTAATGATGATTATTAATACGTTATTGAATGTTTTTAACCCAGTCGTGTTAATCACTTTGAAGATGTTTCTTACTTTCACATACATTTTTAAAATAATAACTCACTTGTGTAAGTCCTCATACTTTGAATCAATTTTTGTTGATGAAGAGTTTACTTTCAATTTATTAACATGTTATTTATTTATTACTAAGAAATATCGATATCCAAAGTGTCTTTTTACAATTTAATTTGTCAACAAAGACTGTTATTAAATGCACAGAAGATTTAAAATTAATACTGAGAAAAAATAATAAATACAATTTATACCAATAATAAATTTACAAACAGTCTATTTGATAAAGCTCAAAAACAACAGACTCTAAACAAAAATTTTACACGGCCCCTAGACATTAATTATACTCGAGAACCACTGATTAAGATGGTTCTTCCTTTCTTGATATTTAGAACAAAAATATTCGAGAATATACGAATAAAGTATCATGATTCGATACAGCGAAGCAGCAATGAATAAAATACAAGGCTTTGATTGAAATAAAAAATCATTGAATCAATCGCAAAAACCCTTGCAACCGTGCTAATATAAATACAATGACATTAATTAGCAAATATAAAGATAAAAAAGCTCAATAAGGAATACTCAGTTTTAGATAAAATTCGTATTTTAATTTTGTGTTAAAAATTGGATTGTAAAACTCCGTATTAATCTTAATATTTCACAGCTCTGCCCTTCACTTGACCTCTATGCTAATTACGCCCGTGTGTACCTGATCCCCTATTCAATATTAAAATATTCCTAACAGGTAATAAAATGTCCGCAGACAATGGTCGATGAATATTATTTATGTTGGTCGAAAAACAATAGAGGGGCGTTTATCCAATTGTCTCTAGCGAAAATTTCACCGCACATCCCGTTAAAGTATTTTCGGTGCAAAGCGTCCGTTATCCACGGCATGTACAAAAGTATTTATAATGCATACAATTTACAGCGGAATCCGCCAATGGTCAGATTATTTAGATTGGGAAATTCACTAAAACAGACCCATATTAATCCTAAAAATTCAGACGCAAATCAAAATTTATACACACATACCATTGGCAAATGTTTTTCATACCGAGAAATAAATTTCGTTATTAGAAATATATGGGGTACTGATACTGCAAAGCATTTTTATTTTATATATATGGACTATTTACTTAAATTTAAGTAAACTATACAAAACATTTTTTGAATTAAATCATTGATTTTTGGTAATTTTTTTTTATTCAGAGATAATTTTAAATAAAAATGCCATATTGAATTGAAATTCGCATTAAAAAAGATATATTAAAGTCACTATAAAAATACTCAATGAAATACTTCGATTAGAGACAGTATCATGAAGCTTTTTAAATTGTAATTTAATATGGGATATTGAAATATTTCTTTTACCACTAGGCCACTGAATCATTCGCTACAAATTGCCTGTTTTATTTAATCCGATTATTCAAAAATGTATGAAATATTAATCTAAATATGTAGTCAACAAACTTGACACGCTTAAAAATAGTGCATAAAGTTTTCACCTGGATTAAAAAAGCTTTTCAGCTAAAAATACTCAAATTTATCCGTTATTATATTCTTTAAGGAGTTTTTAAAAATCCTTTTACAAATTATTGTCCAGTTAGTTTATTTTTTGTATAATATTAAAATTTAAAACTATAAGTATAAGTGTGTTTTGCAACTATTGGAAGCTTCTGAAAACTAAGAACAAAAATCGATATTGTTTTAATTGATTTGAATCCAGTAAAATTAACTCCACTTGAGTAAATTTTCCAAAACAATCAATACTGAAATTAATACCTGCATGTTTTTATCGTTAATATATAAGGCTAAAAACACAACATATTTGTTTACCATTTACGATACATGTAAAATGGTGGCACCTTTGGCAAAAAATATACGATAGCTTAGAACTTTTTTAAATACTAACCCTGCTTATTCGACTGATTAATGTTTATACTGTTTTTAAGTATACTTTATTAAATAAACAAATTTATTTGAATATAATCCGAGATAAAACCTCCCTTCGCAGTTTGAGAAGCGCAAAAGGTCTCGGCCAGTGTCTAACCCCCAAGCGACCAATAAGCCTTCAAATTAGAACACCTCAACGAAGGACCCACGCAACCCCAGCCCAATTTTATGCAGGGTTTAAATTTAAATGCCTCTGTATTGCTCGCCCTGAGAGGGCTCCGGGACCGCAGAGGAACGCTCGTAAATACCATAAAGCCAGCAGTTAGCCGGTTTTGATAATCTTTCCGTGGGCAAATGGGTTTGCATACAATCTATTGTATATTGTTGTAGTTTAAGCAGGACAAGCTCAGTAATATTGATAACAACTTTCGTCCCCATATATTATGATGAACTTAATATGTCATGCACGTGCGTCACAAAAGGTGATTTAAACGATCGGTTTAGATGTCCGTTCAGAGTCCGACACACTGACAAATGAAAGCAACTAGATTCATCGATGAATCTTAAAATACTGGGAGTCGAACAAAATTAGAATTGGCGGCTGATAAAATTCATGAACGGTCAGTAGCCAAGAATTGATATGGTCTCATTAAATTATTTTTTAGAACCCTCGTAATATTGGGCTGGAAGAGTAGTTTTTCCGACTTTGCGCGTGAATTAACATTACAATTAAAATTTAATTTGTTTTGTTGAATAACGCTGTATTTTTTGTTTTTTATCAGTTGGTAATGCTTGCAATAAGCTTAACTAGTCCTGATCTCAATAAATCTAATGTGGAATAAGATTAAAATATCTAATTAATCTCATAGGTGTCGACAGTTAATCAATTTAACCACGGGTTAGTTCCGTGTTCGATTCAATTGTGTTACGGACGAGTTTGAACCACAGCCTGAAAAAGTTTAAATTTTTAGTAAAATTATTTATTTGTGTTCGTAGACATGGATGAGAGTTCCATCCCACACCCATCCAATCCTAAAAAACGGGAGCTATAAGCTAACCCTTTGGATTGCGCTTATTCTTTCTATTCATACCCTCTTCGAAAAAAAACAGGCTGAGTATCTTCGTACCACACAGTTTTATATAGTAGTAACACTTTTATTTATATTGATACCGCCTGATATTGTAGGTCATCAGGACTCTCTCGAACGATCTTATTATCACATCAATCAATGATAATAAGACCTAAACGATTAATATAACGCGAAAAATTCACTACAATGTTGTAACCGACTTCTAGAAACGACGTCTCTCGTTCAGTTCATTCGCGACCGCTTCGCGTCGATTGGTTGAACTCTTTTGCACACTAGAATCGTAGGGTATAAATATGCCGGTCTAAAGCCAATTTCTCTCAGTCGTTATCGTTCATCCAAAGCCGACAGTCGTGTCGCCCTCCTGCCGTCGGACGGTAGGAAGTCGCAATATAATCGTTTTGGTCCTTCGCTTTTAAATGTGGTTGTAACTGTAATGGTATTTCTGTAGTCGCAACTGCAATTGTATCTGTGTTTTGTAATCTAATGTAATCAAAAATTTGAAGAAAATAAACTAGCCTACTCTCGAATAGAGTACGGCCAAGAGAATACCGATTGAAATCTTTACAAGAGATACCTTTCTTCCCATCCTGTCCCTAAGTTCCATCGTCGAACGCCTTGGAAGGATGCTATCTGTTGCTGTCAGATTGAGGAAGAAACCCTGGTCGTATCAATATAAACCAAATGTACATGGTTAAAAAAAAGATGAAGCGCGTGATAAAATCTGTTGAATAATTCATAATTGACAAGTCAGTTTTCGTAACGTAATAGCTACGCAATATATACTTCAAGGACTCAACTGAATCCTGTCAAAGAAGACTTAGCCCTGGATATTACTCCCAATTGAAGAGGTACTACCACAAAATCGTTTCGTCAGCATATCTCGTGCTTGTACATTACTTCTTAATTAATAGAGGTCCATTACTTATGCTTTATAATCTAGTGTATGTAATATATCAAGTTTTATATTCAAATACATTTTTAAACAAATGATACACGGTTTTGTATATTGAGAGCATTTTTTACTATTGATGACGATTATGATTTATTTTTAATTTTCGAATTAATGCTTGACAGTAAGCGCCTTGAAAGTGATTTAAGTCAGTGATTTCCAAACCAGGGGCCGCAAACACATGTTTTTTGTTCAGGAGGGCCGTGGATTTTTTTTTCAGATTAAATGGACCGTTGCATGAAAAAGTTTGTGAAGCACTGATCTTAGTTAAAATGTCTTTAAAAGATAGGAGAAGTCAAAGTAGCGTATCTCTGATCATTATTATGTGTATGTAGATGGTAAAAATAATTATGATACATTTCTCTCTTAACTATTTGTTTTGAATATCGTATTTTAACATTTAAACGTTCGCTCAAAAACATTGGTATTTAAAAACAAATAAATATCTTTGAAAAGGGGTGCAGTACACTTTTTTTACCTCATTCATTTGTTTGGATGCCTTTCGAATCATGTAATGGGAAAATTCTTTCATACACGCATGATAAATAACTGTTCATTTGAAAATTTGCGGTCCGGGGTTATTCTACAACCCGTACCATAAAAACTGCCAGCAGCAATCTTTATAAAAAAAAAATCAAAGCATTCCTGGTATATTTTTTTAACCGAAATTGTTTTCCACAAACAACGTTTTCAAATGCCGCATGCTTTAACAGCGAAATAATAAACACGGGCGATTTAAATAAAATAAACTCATTTCACAGTTTATCATGGACTTTTTTAAAATTGCCGGTTTGACAATTATGAGTTTGTCAGAGCGTTGTTTTTCAAAGGTGAATAGATATGAATGGTTGATATTAGTTGTATTTCGATACAATCGCATACAAACTCATTTGTAAATTAAGAAATAAAACCATGTTAATGTTTCCAGATGTTCGCAGAACGGGAAAAAAGAATCAAAATTCGTCTGAAAAAACAATCAGAAGTAATTTTGATTAAAAACAATAAATCACGCAACACGTGGAATATCAAATTTTTTAAACTATATATATTAAAATGGTATTTATTATATGACAAATATGTTAAAAAGTTTAAAAAAATGCCACAGTAGCTTTTCTGATTATATGCAAATCTTTTTAATCCCTTAGTGAAGAATTTTAACAAATATGAGTATGTATTGTGTAACTATTCGTTACTCGTATTTCGCCTATCTCAAATGCATCTTCAGACTAACTATCGCAAAGGTTGCTTAAGTAATGAATAAAGCATGTAAACCTATGAGAGTATTTCTTAGATAAAACTTAGTATGTTTTCTATGTAGCGCAGTGGTAAACTTTCTTGGGCATTTGTATACTCAACTGAGTTGTCAAGAGCTTAAAGCTTCGATTTAAAACATTCGCATGCATACTCCAACCGAATATGAAAATGGGCGGACAATAATAAATGTCTTTCTAAGGACTGGAGAAATGAACATTAATATAATCTAGCCTAGAGTTTTACAGCCAGTGGTCCGCGCAACAGTGATCGTTTGCAAAAAACTATGAACTACTTATAACTGCTAAAAAAAACTAAATTAATACTATTTTTGATGTCAGTTCAGTTTCCAGTTATTTGAACAAATTATAGTATTTTCAAATATTTTACATATGAAAATAAAACTAAATACTTTAAGATAACGACAAATTTTCCTTATTTCAACTGGTTCGCGGGTTTTAAATAGTGAAACAACCAATATTGTGTTTTAAATTAACTGCATGTATACCATTAATGGCGTTTATTCATCATGTTCAAGTAACTTGCCATTAATATTAAGAAAATTTGGTAGTGAAGTATAATAATACTTAACATCATTTGCATAAGGGCACAACGCAACACTTGCAGTAGCTTATTGCCCCTATTAGCTTGATGTTCTATAGATACAAACAGGGCCGAAATGTGAATGGGTATTTTGTGGCGAAATACTTAAATATTTACCAATATGCATAAAGGAATAAAACAATAAAGAATATGTCATACCACTAAAAGTTATCTTAAATAGTACGTATAATAGAAAAGTAATATTTGAGAATTTTGACTAAAAATATTGACTTAATGGATGAATAGATTATCGCTTAACCTAAAAATAACATAAAACACATATTAAAAGACTTATTTTTATTTAATATTTACGCAATAGATCTTGATATTCGAGCTAGTGAGCACCTCGCCCGAGGATAAAGAGGTTAACAATTCGACCACGAACCCAACGACGGAAGCTTAAATAATAATTGATTTGAAATGACTACTGACAATATACATTGAAAATACATTTGCTTTTTAAAAGCCTGTAGTACCGGGAAGTTATAGCTTGATTAAGATAATCGTTATATTACACCCATATATGTATGTAGGTAATCTGGCTGGCTTTTTACATACTTCGTTACAATTGAAAGCAATGGACACTTTGTCATATATAGTAAATGAAAATCAACTGTGTTCAATGATTATTGTTAAACTTTATAATTCATTCAATATAGTCAGCATAAAATAAAATGTCCCCTAACCAATTGATCTTTTTAATTAGCACCCATAAATTAACATGAGAATATTAACCATGCCTTTTTGAAATGTGAAATTTATATTAAAAGTGCCATTTAAAAGTTGTCCACGTTATCTGTTTTGTAGCAAAGCTTTTGTATATTGTGGTAAATTTAATTTAATGGCTGAACTACATATATTCTTGACCTGAGACTGTTCCTGAATGTTCTTGCAAAAACAGATGCTGTGCACGCAGCATCTAATTAATTTATCCTCTTACAACGTTTCATGATCAATATTACCAGCTTAGTTGCATTCACTTTAACACTGTTCTCAATCTATGATACAAGAGCACGCCTAGCAGGCTCTAAAAATATTTTCTATTCTAGCAGATTATTTATTTTAAACACTTTCTTAGCTATGCAGTATGATAAGCTATTAGTGTAATTAAAATATAGGTGAACATGATTCCATGTTTATACTTCTGAGCATTATATCATTATTTACTTTATAATTTAGGCTTTAATGACAATTTTCAAACTAAAGATTATTGCAACTCTACCGTGACATAAACGAATTTTAGGATGGCTTTGTATGGGTAAACAAAATACTAGATTACTGTGAAGCAATATATTATCCATAGTAATTGTAAACATACGTTACTGAGCATATCGAATCCAATCGACACTTTCATGAATTGATTTTCGGATTAATTTGCTTGTGTTAAAGCTACACACTCTATTTGCCACCTATTGACTGTAAAGAAGTGCTATATTTATGTCGTCAAGAACCATTGTTCACTGAATAACAGAAATATTCTACTACAAATCAACATTTAAAAAAGTTCTGATGATGATTTTTTTTTCTTTGAAACATTTCTTTTAAGCCATGTCCGCTCCAATTGTAGGGCATCTGGACCTCTAATGAAACTTAGCTCAACAGAATAACAGTGAATAATATTTGAAAATCTATGTTTAAATACGGTTAGTATTATTCTACTGAATGAGTGCTTATTAAATAAATATGTTTTTGATTGCTTAACAATCTCAAAATGTAAAGTGCTATAAAATGCATTAATCGAACAGGTTCAGAAGTACTTTGTAAAGGAACACCACTTCACATCCGGCCCGCCAAAGTCGCCTCGGCATAAAATATAGCGGCCCGCTCTCTATGGGAGGGGCTGTAATTAAAAACGATACGCCACCCTTTGATACTCTCTACTGGCTTCAGTGAGAAAGTGGCCGAGCAGTGTGGGAGACAGATGAAGGCTCTTATTTATGATTTTCAAAGCGATTTAATTAGATCCTTTCCAAATGTTTTAATTCCTTCTTGTTTTAAAAAGAATATTTTTATATATAGTATTATATATAAAAGTATGTAGTACAGCTAACTCGAAAGGAGGTTTTTACAATTGTTTTTTTATAGCTTTCAGAATCGAGCATTCATATTGAATGAAAACATTTATAATACAATACAATTTTCAATTAATGCTTTAAGCATTTAGCATTTATCAAAAAACAGCTGAATTTCAGTATTATTTAAAAACTATACCTGTTTAATGAAGCGAATCAAAACAATCGAGATAACGGTCTCTCCTCAAGCCACTATCACCCGTTCGTTGGCAAAATAGGCATCGCAATTGTCGTCACTGCATGTAGACAAGATGGACGGCATCTTCCGAGGGGTGTCAAATGTTTTATTTCACAGATGTGTCCTGAAGGCTTGTATTAAAATCACCTGCACATTCCGCTGGTCTTGTCAGATTCTAACCGGCCATAGCAAGTTAAGTGCAAAATTCTACGCGCTGAGCAGGAGAGAGATTAAAGAGATAAATAACAAAATGTATTAAACGGCTTGGGTATTGTTCAACAAATATGTTTGTGAATTTTAATCTTTTGGTCAAAAGTATTTTATTTTTGTATCACAAACATTTTTCTTCGTCAAATAAATTTATCAGTTTACTATAAAGATTTTTTCAATATAGTTGAATTACATTTATAATCTGTGACTTTTACTTTTCCCCAATAAATAAGGCTGCGCTTCCCTGACTAGATGCATACCACTTCATTATTGGGCTTTTGCAAGGTGTTTTATATTAAAAGCTCCCTATGTGCAGGAATACACGAGGAAGAAACCTCGAAGACAATAACTCACCCGGCCTAGACTCCAAAGCATGCGGTGTACTAAGTTGTGGTACAATGTAAAATTGATAAAATATGAGGTTATAAAAGAGTTAATTATATACATTAATTATATTTTATTTAATAGATAATCACATCTGAAAGTGTCATATAAGGCAGTATGACAATGTTGACTCTACTCTTATTTCATTTGCTAAATGAGCATAGCAAAGTTATCAAATATAATATTATATTGAGAGAGTGCATTGTTTTATTTTTGTGTGTCGTTGTGCAACATTAATACAAAAGGAGTATGGATTGTAACCTCTCTAGAAACTGAATAATTTTTCGAATATTTTACAAAAATAACTTTATGTTGGTTTTTATAATTTTGTATAGGTAGGTGTGTTTGAATTTAAAATTAGTCCTTGTTATGCCAATTAAAATAAATATAAAATTTGTATATGATTTTTGGCTCAGTTCATGGTGCAGTGGTCAATGTCGGTTACCGTGTCGGACCGCCCGGGTTCGATTCATTCAGACGACCAATCGTTTCTGCTCAGAGGCAATGGGTGTTTGTGTTGTTAAAAATCCTTTTCCACCTTTCCGATCTCAAAGAGCGACGCATTGTGTCAGCAATTAGCTAACCACTAGCCCTCGTATCCTTTCCGTCCCTACTCTCTACGTAGAAGAGAGGTTGAGCAACTGGGTAGCAAGCAGTTCTCGTAGAAAAACATATGTTGACATAAACTTCTAAAGGAGTCCATATCCTCCAAGCTGGGAGAGGACATGGTAAAAAAAAATGATTTAATTTATTTAACATTATCGATTTATTGAGTAGTGTCCAAAGCCGTAAGTTTTATAGGTTGTTCGTATTCCCTCCATGCCATCAAACCATTTTTCTATTTCCTCTTTCCAAAAAAAAGTAGTCAGGCGATTGAATCAGGTCTCGTAGAACTCTGTTGAACTTCCGCTGAGGAATTTATTTGATTCACATCACGGACAAAAAATAATCTTCGGTACATCTCAAATAATTTCGAATAATCGATGTTTGCTAACCTTGTGTCGTTCATTTATTTTTAAACGACCAGGAAAATATACAATGAAAAATATTGATTGATATTATTTTTGAAAATAGTCACCGCTCTCCTTTGAAAAAATGATCTCAGCATAAAACTTAGCCTCGGTAGAACAGGCAGCCACTTATTTTGCTCCAAGAACATGTATCATTGTTATTGAAATTGAATCAATGAATCGTGAACACCCAGTCAGTAAATTCACGATAGTGCAATCCTTTGTTCGAATACACTGTAAATACCGATGGGTTATAATATGACAGCCTGAAACGACGGTAACGTATCGTAGGTGTATTGTTTTCTTGAGAAATATGTTTATTAGCATTCAGTCTATATTACCGCTGTTCAATAAAAAAAGCCCGACACAGAAAATACCTCGCTAATTGAATAATATATTTTTTATCGATAGAGTATGAATTTATTTTCGAAAATTTAACTAGCTTTCCTATTTCACTGTTTCTTTTTCAATTTTCTTTTATTGATTGAATTGGCATTTACTTCGTAGAACTCCATTATAACACGTTGAAAAATATAACAAGGTAAATTACTTTATATAAAGTTGACATTTCGGCTTAGTTCTGACGATGGCGTAAGCCGAAATAATTATCAACTGTGTATAAAAAAAAATTGTAGAAGTAAAATACATTGCAATTTTTTTCACCGGTAATATTTTAATTTGTTCAGACACATAATTAATTTGATACACAAAGTTAGATACGCGACTTCATCCAGAAAACGCGTTGGTAATTTTGATTAAAATAATTAATAATAATAATAAATATTTAAATAATCGAATTAAAATCTATATGAAAATAGAGACCGTTTTATCGGGGATTCTTAATTTTTGCAATTTTAACTTATCTATGTTATTTTGAGAGGTGATGATATTTTTAATGTCTTTAATAATTACGCGAAAGAAATAAGCATGCCTTCATATAAGGCATCAGCAATAATTACTGATAATGCTCCAGCAATGGTCGGCTGCAGTAATGGATTCAATTCCCATTGCAAGAGAGATGAATTATTCACGTACTTTATAAACTATCATTGTATTACTCATCAAGAAGCATTATGTGACAAAATATTTTCCTTTGAACATGTCATGAATATCGTTCTGAAAATAATAATCAATATTTGTACAAATCCTTTATCTCACAGCATATTAAATGCCCTTGTAAAAAACTGATATACCTAACATGATTTTGTCAATGTAAAATGCTCTCAGTGAAATGCAATGTCAAAGATTACATGAAATGTGTTTTTTTATTGCTAGGATTTTTTGTAATTGTAAATAAATGCATACATAATTTTCCGATTTAAAATAAATAATTTAGTCACACAATATAAAGAATGTAATATGTAATGTCAAGGGAACAATAATAAAATTAAAACATACATAAATATGTATGTACAACTAAAATCTTGTTCTTTTAAAATCCAGCTTGCGCCCGTGACTCATCTCCAAATTCTCAAATTCGCCCGTCACTGCAATAAGGTTAAGAACCCCTGGTTTTATGATCGCATTATTTTTTTGCGATAAATTTGATATTTGTCTTCCAAAAAGATGCGTTGAGTTTTCATTTAATTATAAAATGGTGGCTGCGTAAAATTAATAGATTGTATATTTAATATATCATGGAAAGAAACTAAAGGTTTCCACGCGAAACAATTTTTACAATAAGTACTTACCAATCAGTGATAATTGCAATCCGATAGTATAAGATCAACTAAATAAGTTAATTATCTAAAAAACAAAAGTTGCTTGACGCTCTTTGTGAAAGAATAAGTTAGTAAAATTAATGATTTTTGCAAGATAAAGAAGCTCTTTATCCGTATCCGTTTTCTCGATATATGGCATATGGCTTTCTTGATTCATTGTCCTCCGTCAATCTCCTTGCTTCATCCTAGGTTATTTCAACGTCACATAGGCCTCATTTTAAGAAGCCGAAGAGTGAGAGGAAAATTTAGACTTCCATCGTCCACGAATCGATTGACAAATCAATTAATGAAGTCTGCCCACGGTCGCTTTCATGTCTTGTAGATGAGACAAGACAAGAAAGACTGATGGAAAATCGGGATGCAAGCATCATAAAAATATGTGTTCGTAAAATTGCATAGGAGCATATTAAAGTGTGCGACATGTTTTTCATGTTTACCATAACGGGATGCAGTACTGCCATGCTGTACAAGGACATAAAAGACATGAGATATTGTAATTTAGTAATATAACTATGATGTTTTCTTCGAGCTCCTTTTATAGACGATTATAACAAGGAAGATGTTGTTCAATCTTTCTTCTAATAAGTCACATTTATTATATAAATAAAAAAAATAAGACCATATATGTATTGGATAGTTATTTTATTTGTCATGATGGTTCAAAAACCTATTAAAGATGACAGGTATTTTTTAAAAAAATTCAAATATTTTTTAGCACTTCTTTCACATTTCATTTGATAAAGATCAGTAGTGGTTTCACTCATCCCGATCAATATCAACTGTTATCAGTAGATAATACTCTGGATGAGCTAAACTGGTCCTGATCAGTATTCAATTATTTGTAAAAGTATGTAGTACTAAGACATGTGTTTTATCTATTTAAAATGAAAGCATTTCCACCGCCGAGATTATTGATGGAATGTTTTCCAAATTTATGACTACCACATTCGTTTTACTTTAAAGATTTTTGTAGATTGCTTTCCTCATTCAACATATTGAAATGGCCGAATGTTTTGGCAGACAATTAATTGTACAGGATAATGAGAGCTCGCTTCACACGACTTAAGAAGATAATTTAAGAAATAAATAAGATTTGTTATTTGTTTAAAATTTTTTTAAATCTCTAGCCTATCTTTTCTAACCATTTGTAATTTTTTTTTGCAAAGTCGTAAATTTTATGACCATATCGTCCAATTCCGGAGATGTTAAGTGAGTGGTTTTTTAAACTCTGCATCAGATTCCGGATTATCAAATTAATAACTAAGCGTTCAGAAAACAGCTTCTTTGTGAGAAAGTTATTATGTCATTAATAATCTTCAATGATTTCCAATTATGAATTAAGAAAACGCAAACCTAAATCACACTTAAATGGTAAACTTATTCAATATTTTTATTTTAAAAACTATAGGTAAGAGAGATATACGGCTTTCGTGATTTTAACTAACTTTTGTAACAATAAATCATTTTTTTTGACGATAATATTATGTAACTAGGCCATAGCTCAATTTCCTGTAATTGAAAATATAGAAAGACTGCACTTTCGTAATTTGCAATACCATTATAATAGTTGTTCGCTGCTCTACATCAGAGGTGGCGGGCGCATTGCAAACGGCTTCAAAGTGAAACATGCATATTTAAAAAAGGCTATTAGTGCATCCCATACACAGCCAGTCGAAAAAGCCATCAAGCACTTACGTTGGTTTTGAATTGCCAACGATCACGTGACGTCATATTTATAATTTTGACTATAACGTATAAACCATTTTGGGAATACGTACGATAGATACAATTTTTTTTTTTCTAATAATGTAAAGTTTTATTAAAAGATATGAATGTCATACGGCAAGAAAAATAGCAATGTATTTTAATTCTACAGGATTTTTTTTATTCATTTGGTGATAATGATGATGGCCGAAATAGCTATCAACTAATATATAAAATAATTTCTGTAGAATAAAAATACATTGTTATTTTTCTTACCGTATTATAATGGAGTTCTACCAAGTAAATGCCTACTCAATCAAAAGATATGAATGTCGCTTACCTAGTGCGTCACTCATCTATGCAGAATAGATTTATTACAGTTTTACTAAAAATTGAATGAAGTCATTGGAAACCATTAAATTTACTAAAATGTCACATATGTATAATCATACACGATTTTTTTTTCCTTTGTGGATATGTTTGATTTTCTTGCACATGTTTGGAGAAATATCAATTTATGAAATTGAATCTTGAGAGGTCATAATTTACTATTTTTTTAGCAATGTTGGTCGGTATTCAAAATTCTGATGAATTAAAATATATACCCAAATAGGATGGTTAACATTTTTCATGAGTATAAAAAAATATTATACTGAAACCGAAGGAGCTAAAATCCACCCTTGCAGTTAATTTAATGTTTTGGCTCTGTGGATAGCAAAAAACATATTTATGATATCCCATTATTTCATTAAAATAATCGTAAAAGTACCTATTTTTACAGCGAACATAAAAATCCAACTTTTACAACTCAAATGAGGATAAATAATAATATTTATCTGGTATATCCGGTCAATTTAAGCTTCTGGGTTAAAATAAGGCTTTTAGGGGTGGAAGCATATGCATGAAGGACGTAGATTCTCTCTCGGAGGCTTTTAGATTAAACCTACACACTCGAATAAATTAACGTACATTTATACAAATATGCCTTTCTTGCCACTAGGGAAATGAAAACCTAAAGAGAAATAGAGAAGAAACGTATAGGGATATGAAAATAAAATGAATGAATATTAATAATTGTTTTGTTGTAAATTGAAATAAGTTTTATTGTTATACGAATAGCGGCCCGAGCTTAGTGTAGCTTCCGTATACATTAAATATTTTTACATTATATGAGTCTAAGATACAATCTAAAATATATTTTTAATTTAACAAGGAAATGAAGGGTGGATTTCATGGCAATATAAACAGTACATTAGTATACACTTCATCATCATTTGTACCACTTCGACCGTTTCCAAGACCAAGAACGATTCGATTAATCACGATCATTATGAACTGGTAAAAAATAAATTAAAATAACGCAATCTAATAACAGATTTTCATACAAATTATGACACAAGAAACCAAAAAACATAAGTCCACTATTTTTCACATATTAACTACAAATATGTCGATATAACACTTATCATTGTCACGATAATCGCAATCACAAACCGATAAATTCAATGCCGATACACCTAGTTATATTTTGTTTATTTTGATATTTTTTTTACATTTTTGCCATTTACTACAAACTTATTTAGAAGACATATAACCTATCGCTTTTAGACGCCTCATAATGTATACAAATATGCTTATGCTTGATTGTGAGGCACACTTCCTTGTCAAAAGATAAAGCATTTATTTTTGTATACCATGGAGTTTCCCGTGTGAAAAAGCTAATTTACGGCATTTTAAATAGAAAACATCGAACATGCTTATTTATTGTAATAAAGTTTGTGGAAATCAAACTTGTATAGGTGTTTACCAAAATCGTCAAAAAGTGAATATGGTATCAAAGCCCACTTTTACACTGGAGTGAATTTTTAAATTTCCATTTTATGAGTAAGGCTTTTCTGTTGTGAATGTGGGGACACGAATCAAAGCCAGTTTATGAATCGTTAAAAGAAAAATAAAATTTAGAATGCGTATGAAAAACAACACACTACTGTAATTTGATTTAATAATTATTCTATGCAGCGATAAAAGTTGCCAGTAACAGATTGAGTCTATTTTCCTCAACTGCACATTAAAAAATACAGTAAAAATCAGCATAATAAAACTGCCATTAGCAAACTGAATGTTTATTGATGTTGATGGACGCCTAGCCAAATCATTAAATAGCCCTAAACTGAAATCAAATTTTCAAAATAATGGCGTAAATTGTAGAGCTTGGATTTTTCTGGCATCATAATGATTACAATCGTTAAAAGTATTAATATTCATGAATTAGGGATACAGATTTCCGGGTTTTACTCTTCTATATCAATGCAAATAATTTGTGGAAACACCTACTGTTGGGTTTTTAGTAGTAATTAGTTTTCAGTATGTAGCGGTAACTTTTACAACATGTGAAGTTAGTATAAAGCTGGGTTTTTTTTAAATATTGAGAATTTTATCTCTATTTATTTGCTCAGAATATTTAGTTAGCTGTCTTTTAATTTATGGTGGCTGGTATAGTAATGAATTTTCCGTCTGATGTTTTCCATGATATATTAATCAATCAAATGATATTAAAAGCTCAAATGTTAACCATTTCCACTATCTGTATAGTCTATATGAGTAATATAAACGAATGCATTTTCAAAACTACTGTCAATAATTATAATCAATTATTAGGTCAAATATAATGTCGTCCATTTTATGTAAGTAAATTATAACAAGTTTTTACCCACAAGAAGTATGAATTATATTTATTATAGATACATCTAGTGGAATTTTAAGCGGTAAACTTATTAGAAATAGATAAATCGAAAAAAAATATGTTCCGATGTAAAAAATGGTAAATTCAACATGCAAAAGTCAAAATGCCAAATAAATCATCGAAGCTATTGGTCAATTGTTTTGATAATCTTATAACAATGAAGTTCAACGAAGTACCTGTATTGAACCAATTTTAAACTTAAGCTTCGGTTCTGCTATTTTTTATAACTGTAGTATTAATACCATAGAAGCTTTATTTTCTTTGGATGCTGTATTCAAAAGATCAAATTATACTTTGGATAATTATATAAATTGATTTCTCAACCAATTATGATTTTGCGCGCAATGGATCGGATGACCCTGGCATAGAAAAGTTTTCCGACTTATCTCACCAAATGTTATTATTACATATTTATATTTATGCTCTCTCTGACAAGAGAGATGTAAAGAATTAGAGAAACAAGTAATTCTTGTGAGACAACTTGTGTAGTGATAAGCTTCATTACATGCATGTTTGTATGCTCAAAGTTTGAAGCAGAGATGGTAACAAATAAGAATAGTTACTTGCAATATAATACAAACTTACAAAGGAACCTGCAACTAAAAATACGTTTTTCAATATCGGAATTGTGGTTGGAAATTATGATTTTATGTAGATTTTTGAGCGCAGTCTCTGCAAAAGTTTTGTGAGCCGGCTATCCAAAGTGCAAAACCCTGCTGTTCTTTTACCCAACTCATACTCTTATTTTATTTGATTTACTCGCTTCTCTTTTTTCTTCATTCCTTTCACTGTAAAGCTTTGACTTGTTTTGAGAAGCTTTATTCAAGGCAGGTTGTTCTCAATTATATTTATGATGTATTTAATTTAAGAAAAAGCTTTGTTTATTATTCCACGCATTGTGTAATAAATAGTGAAACGTGTTTCGTCACTTTAAGACATCTTTAGACTTACTATCGCAAGGTTTCTTTATCGATTGATTTTGATATTCTAAATCATGAATCACAAAATATTATTTTCTTTTTACACGACGCAAGGCCCAGGGAGGTTAAATGCAAACAAGCAATACTAGTACTAATGATAGAAAAATTTCAAATAATTAATTTATGAGTTGCATTTGGAAGGGTTAATTCCAAAGGAAATAAACATAACAGTGGTGACCCACCTATTCTATTTAACATATTTTTTAATAAAGGCTACTAAATATCCCCTCCTCCCTGAGTCATGTTAAAAGAAAAAAATAGCTTGCATTTTGAAATTTATAATATAAGAAAAAAATAATCAATTTGCATACTTGAATACTAAAGTAGGCTTGCGATAGTGAGTCTGAAGATGATTTTATATTGAAATGTTTGTCCAAAAAGTTAACGTCGAATCCATTGAAAATATTTTTGAAATATGTTTATAACATAAAGCTAAGAGGCAGATACAATTTGGAGCTAGCAACTAAATAATTTCACTTTTAGTAGTTGCTAAATAATGCAACGATGGATATTTATTTACCAAGCGTATTTATATGTAATAAACGGAAAGAAAATGTGTTTTTTTTATTTAAGAGTCTTAAGGGGGTCTTCCCCATCGATAATTAGCGCACAGCACGCACAAATAGCATACTGGTATTTCACCAGGGTTCACTAGCGGCGTGGCGCCGGTGTAATGTGGGTAGGCAAAAATACTTGTTATAAAGTTATATAAGCTTTAAACAAATTTGAAGATTATTCTTATTTAAAAAGTTATTTAATTACATAGTTAGGACCGCAAAGTCTCAAATCGTTTGAGCTGCACTGATTTAAAGTAAAGTGTAAAAAATTAAGGGTAAAGAAAATCAACAAAGAAGTAGAAGAAACCGTTCACATTCACCCCAAGAAAGCCTCCTTTTGCTGGGGGAGGTTTTTATTTCAACACTTTTCTTTTGAAACTGGCAAATTTTCTTTTGCAAAAGTTCGCGCAGAATTGCAATATTACTATTTAAGCCGCAGTGTTTTAGGTACAAGCCGAAGACGTGACATGGAAACTCTATTATTCAATATACGCAGCCGCCACTTTGTATGAATAAATGCAGGCTCTGTTTACACTACGGAATATGCATTGAATAGTTAAATAACGGCGTAAAATGCGTCAGATGGTTTTATCACAGCTTTTGTTTTATTGCCACGGGCAGTTTGAAAAATATTCCGCGAGCTTAACAACGACGAATTTCAATATATTTTCACTTTAAAGTGCAAGTGATTTTATTCTGCCTAGTAAATGGGTTGTTTCGCCAATGGTCGAAACTTATAATTCTTAATACGTTAATGTAGTTAAATGTATGGATGTTATTTTCGGGAAATGCTATTTCCAACTTAAAAAACGTGTCGTTAAGATAGAAATTAAGTTAAGTATCTGGCTGGCATTACTTTCTATTCTTTCAAAGTAAAAGGTAAATGAAGATATTGACTGATTTTAATAACAAGTAAAATTGTTATTTGAAGCGTGATTTTTTTACTTTTCGCTGTCATGCCGCAGTATAACAGGTAGAATACTGTGCGCGCAAAGCCGAAAGAGTGAGAGATGAATATGCATTTGTCGTCATTTTTATGTTGATGTGAATAATAGTCATTCACTACTCAATCGCACGCTTATAGTTATGATTAACATGTTTTTTCAAATTATTTTGAGTATTTAGTAAATAAATACATTATTTTATTTATTTTTTAGTTGGTTCTGCGTGTGACAGTGAAAGTGATCGGAAAAGTGTGAACTTTGACAAAAAATACGAGGGAAAATACTTTTCCTATAGTTGTGTGAAAGTGTCTTTTTTGAATTCATATATTTCTTTTCAATTTTAAAATCACATGCCATAAACTCAAATGAAATATTGTAATCACTAGACATTAACGCAAAGAGACATCACGAGTGCCCGTGAACTTAAAACTAGAACTATCTGATTACTATGATAAAACTCTTTCCTCTTGTCTGAACCAATCAAACACGCCAAATTTAATATAGTTATATCTAATTAAGGATGACGATAAATGGTGCTTGATGGATTTTCGGTAATGAATTTAAATCGTTCGAATTTTGTACTTTTCCAAGACTTTTGCCAACGTCCTGGGTTTAGCATCTTCCGGCATATCAAGTGCACGAATGAACATGAACTGATTCGTACGTGAACTCACACTTGAAATGCATGAAGATGCTGAAAGGCAAAACCAGGGCCGTTAGCGACAAAACTCGTGGAAAAGTACAAAATTCTAACGATTTAAATTCTTTTATCTATATTGTTGAAAATATTTCCGTATGACAGCGTTGAAATCATAAATAACTAATTGATTCACGTATTTCAGTCACATTCTCTGAATCTAATTAAGAAATTGTCTCTTAGTTAAGGGCAACTGGCAAAGCCGCTTTTCTGATTCATCAAAAAACCGCCTAGCTCCAAATTTACGGAGCTTCCGCATAAAAAAAAGACAGCACACGACCAAAGGGGCGTTAATTTTAATTTCGCGCAGATAAGCGCGGGCAAAAACCAGCCCCGGGTTCCTGTCAGAGCAAAGTACCAACCTCATTATCACGCAGGATCGTGATAACAATTTCAATATCCTAGTTCCACCCTTCGCCCCTAGCAGATAAACGTAAGGGTGGACATGGGTGGACTTTTCACCCGACATCGGGGACGGCCGATCGTTAGCGGATTTGGCCGACAAGATTATTTGTGTTCTGCTTCCCTTTTTTTGCATTTTCGACACGATTGATAGAGTGGTAAGAGTGAAGGGTTATTTTTTAATCTCGTTATTTAATTATTATTTATTTTCTGATCATCAAAGCCCTTCGTTTTATGAACTAAACATACTGATGTTTCTGAAATGATTAAAGACATACATTTTAGTTTTAGTTAAATTTCTGTTTGGACCGCCTATGTATATTGTATACAGTGTTTATTGCTTTAAAATTATGTATAATCCATCCAAATATATCTGTATAATCTATGAATAGTTATTTATTACTTTTAAAGTGTTCACTGTCAATACTTGACGGAAAGGCATAATATTAAGAAATCATAAAGCATTGTTTGTACTCATCCCACAATTGATTTATCAATATCAGGACCGGTTTCGGTCATCACAAGCATTTTCAATTAACGAGCGGTTTCGATATTCAGTTTTCGGATAAAGTCATAAAAAATAGTAAAACCAAACACATCTCTATTTTTGCCCAATATACAATGCCATTTTTGGAGCATTTTCTATAATAACACATTCACTTAATAATTTATAATTGCCAATATATTTAAAAACAACAACCTTTATTATTGCGTATAAACATCTTGTTATAATTATTACATTTTTGATAATGAAATAAAACCATTCGATTACTTAAAAATTAGTGTCACTGGAATTTATCGTATATAACATACTTAAAATTTGAAAATTTAATATTTCGAGTATGCAAATAAATGTACGTTATTATGTTGGTTTTGATACAAATAGTTGGACAAATAATGATATATCTAACGAATGTATCAATCAACTCCAGATATTTACTAAAAACAAATGTTTAGCTAGAAATAAGAATATTGTAGCCACGTTTTAAGATTCAAAACAAGCAACTCATGGTCAGCGTTTGTCGTGTATGAAAAAGTCATCAAGGAGGCCCTCGGTATATAAAGACCAGATAAAGAATTCAATCGGTCGGCTTCAAAATAATCTTAGAAATAGAGAAGAAAACATGCTTTTTTTTGATTTGTAGTAATGGATTTAACCAGCTTTGATTTTTATTGTTTTATGGAGAGCGATATTGTATTAAGGAGTTGATCTTTTAAGTGATGTTGTTTTTGGATTAATTCAAAAATCTTAACTACTCAATAGTATTCTCAAATACAAAAAAAGCATCCACCCGGTTCGTTACAGCAACACACGTCTCTCGTAGATTGGTATTAGCACACCCAATGTTTACTCAACATATTTAAATGCTAAGTGTTTTGATAAACATACAGCTGAGAGATTTCGATTTGAAAATCGTGATTTTAAATCCACCAACGCACGAGGGTTGGCTTATTCTCAACATAGAGGGATTGAAGTCCTGTCTATGATTTATGGCATTCAGATACTTCGCAATCCAGATTGGACATGGAGTTTGAAACTCTATTACTGTGAACTCGTTTCGTGGATTGACATAATGGTTATTTTATTTATAAACTTTTTTTTTTAAATTTGAAAATAATATTTTGTTCGTATAATAACATTTTCATTTTTTCGCGTTAGGGTGATTCAAAAACTTTGCGTAAAATTTAGACCTATTAGAGAGAGCAATAAAATGCGTGATCGGTAGAATATTATTAACAAAAGTTTTGAAAGGTTTTTATGTACTTATTGCTATTTCCGTAACCATCTATTGCAAAGGGTTATTAAAGTGTAAGTAGCGTGCATACATAGTGACTAAATCTGTCATAATGTTTGTTTTTTTTAATCTTTCAATAAATAGAAGATCGTTAAAATATTCAATACAACTTTTAAATTTAACCGATTTTTTTTGCTGAAATGATTAAATTTTTTGGATATAGTAAAAAGTCATTTTTATGCATACTGATGGCTTTATTCATTTACAGCATTATTGTTAAATAAAGATCGAAATTGAATATTTTATCACTATCTTAGATTCTGAAGCTGTGGACTCCAATTAAGGTTATGTTCAAGTTATTCAAATAATGATGGTTTATAGTTTGGTATTCAAAATAAGTAGCAGTCTTCCGTTTCATTTAACTCTTAAAATTAATCAAATCTAAGTTAAGCCTTCAACAATATTCAATTCGCCAGGCATTTACAATTCTGTCCAAATCGCTTGCCAAACAAACGTTTATGTTTACCTCTATACGATTACGTATTGCGTTTGTATTGGATTAGCAAAATCTATCGGGTTTTGTGTGGGAGCACATCGGTAACAAAGGCAAACAGATAGATATATGAAATGAATTTGCGATCAAAAGGGTCCATCTGTGTACCGGAGATGAATTTACCGGACTGGCCGAAGGCGGCGGTTATCGGACCGGACCGGATTTTGGCATACCTGCCCGGAAAGTGCGAAATGCGTTGGCGTGTTATTTAGATTTCAGATTGCGTTGGGAAGTGCAACAATGGTTTGATCTTAAATATAGCGAAACAATACATATAGGTGCCTTTCAAATAAACAATATTCAAGTCTGATTATGATGAGGAAAATTGATTTCAGGCGTCATTTACGGAGAAATTTATTTGAATTCTCGTTTTATAGAGAAAAACAGTGGTCATTTTTTTGCTTTCGATACTATTTAGAGCAACTATCCCCTATAATATCTAATTATTTTGTAAGAAAATTAGCCTGCATATTATTGTTATCTTATCGGTCTCTGAGGTGTAGTGATATTTGCTTAGCTTTGAACCAAATTAACCAGGTTAGAGTCTATATTAAAATAAGATGTTTTCATTAATTTCAGTTATTGGGTATGGGTGTATTTTTATTCAAATTGATCTTGAATGACTTGAAACAATCCCATCCAGTTTATATTGTGTGATTCTAAATTTAAAATATTTGTTTTAATTATAATCAACTATTTCATATTTATTATTTCAATTCTTGCTGTGAGGACAACTCAACGGAAGAAATTTAACGAAAAAAAAATGTATATTTATTGTAACCAAAAGAAGCAAACTTTCCATACCATTGATTATCGGAAATGATCTGTTTTTCAACTTGTCTCCTTGCAGCCTTTAATAATTTTGTTTTCCGAAAGCCTGAAGTTGTGAAATTTTCTCATGGCTGCAGTTTTCGATTACGAAATATTCGTTTTTCTTCCTATCACTAAATTCCTTGAAACAACCAAATTTCCACCCAAGTCAAAGAAGTCTGTTCGTAAATTGATTTGGTAGGCGCACACTTAAATTATATGCAATTAGGGGCACACAAGCGCAATGGAGGAGTTTCGGTACAATAGAAATCATTTTAAATCTAGACTTTACTTAATGTTGAGTGACCAAAGGCTCGTTTACAATCGTATATATATAAATCGACTCCACTCAAAAAAAATGATTTGATCTAAAATCATGAAGTTTTGAATGCTTTGTTATTATTACAATACATTTTAAAAGTTATTCAGTTATTGATAATTTTATTGACTGTTTTAACCTTATTTTTTCTTTCTACAATGAAAATTGACCAGTCGATGGTGCAGTGGTCAACGTTGTTGGCTTGCGTGACGACCGGGTTCGAGTTCGAGGATGATCAAATTATTTGAGTCGATTTATCAATTATGTTCGATATTTTTTTATAAAACAGTTTATTCGCATATTTCACAAATACCTACAATTTTAAGCCAAGATTAAATACAGTTTTAATTATGTTGAGCTTCAATATTCTTTATTGGTCAAACTTATTTATAAATTCAATCAATGTAAGCGGAAAGTAAGGTATCATTCATATGAGTTATACTTTTAGAAATACCGGCCAACATCACTAGAAGGAAGGGTAGGTTTGCTATGGTAATTGTGGACGGGGCTTTGTAGTTATTTGCATCAAACAGAAGTTGTTTGATTAAAAGTGTATTGACCTTTGTTGTTGTGTGCGTGGTGGGAAATCAATTCTAGACTTTCCTTAAGTGCCAAACTTTTTGATTAAAAAAATGCAAATGAAATGCGGCCTATGGTGGATGCATTGATTGCTTTGCATTGATGGCCTCTTCGAAGATATTTTGTTCAGCAAATACATAAATTAAGCTCTATTAGGCATGATTTCAAATATGGAGCAAAATTAAGAGACAAAATATATCGAGGTACAAAAATGTATTTTAGCTCTACAAAAACTTTTTCTTTTTGAAGAACTTAAATACATTGCTATTTTTTCACAGTGTTATAATGAAGTTCTACCAATGAAATCAATACATCTAAATATATCGTTTTAAAAATTAAGAAATGTGGTTGTTTTTTGAGGGTGAAAACAAACGACGCTATCGTATTTGAAAAATTTACCAAAAAATACTTATATTAATTGATTGGTAGAACTCCATCAGAATTAGTCTTAAAGATATTTTTGCATATCTATATAATATACCGGTCTAAAAAGATAATCATTAGCACCTTACTTAACCTAACATTAAATTTTATTGCCTTATTTAACATTGAGACATGGTTTTAACAATGGCTTGAAGTTTAAGTATCTATTTAGCGTATTTGATAATTGACAATAAATACTGTTCTTGCTTTCTTATTATATATTCATATCTCTTATAAGAGATAAACACATTATCAGTAACTATCACGGGAAAAAGATTTTTACTGGTGAAAAAATATTGCGTCATACAGTAAAAATGCCGTTTGCATAACAATTTTAGCAACCTTGATATTGTTGTTAATTCTAGAAAAATAAATTTAACCGATTAAAAATAGTTTTATTCATCAACCATGTCCGCTCTTCTTGTAATAATATCTCTAATTGTGCCACAATTTTAAGGACCATATTGGCAAGAGGTAATAATTATCAGTGGAAATAATTATTTGGATAATTTTTAATTCACGTTTTTGTGCAAAAGATAGAACGCTTATTTAATCATGAAAAAAATACTGAATTTTTGCGCGTATATCGTATATTTTATTATTATATATGAATGACTTTCAAATAATATTTGTTTTGCAAAATAAAAGTAAACACATTTAGATAAAGTCATCTAAATACTAAATTACGTACACTAAATAAAATTAATCGTTCGTTATTTATTTAATTAACTTGATAACTTACCGTGTCCCCCAAATAAAATAAGCCCGAAGCATATTTTTTCGACTACAAGCCTATAATACAATCTCAAATCAGAAATGGTATATTTTCTTACTTAGCTACCCCGATAAGCTGTAACAACTTAACCCCACATAAATAGTCATTATCTGAATTGGATCTCATTTAATTCCCTGCAGAGGGGATGAGCAAAGAGAAATATAAAAAAATATACCCCAGACAGATAATTAAACCAGATGGTCAGGCCCAGTTTGCAACTTCACCCGAGCCCTGATCACATTAATTGCCGTTTGACTGACTCAATATTGAATTTGTTGCCTAAGAGTGCAATTTAAATATTTGCGCCGGTTAAAAGTTTCTTTGATTTTTTTATACAGTATATAAATTTGGCATCTCACTTTATGTATTGACAGAGAGTTTGGGAATAATTATTTAAACTTTTGAAAACTGTTAGAATATCAACGTTGTTGGCTTAGGTTGCGGAGGCTAAAATCTCAGTAAGGGCAGTTTCATAAATTGATTTCTGTTTGTAGGCATAGACTTCTCGCACTAGAGACTTCAATGTGAGTATCGAATAATTGTCTATTTTTCAACTACTCGATACTCGAGTTTTTTCTTCTGCAGAAATTATAAAACCAAAACTTCGATCCAATTTAAAATTTGAATCGTTAAATTCTTTATTAATTTTGAAATATATGTTCTATTAATTTGTGGGTGTAGGGTAGTGTTTCTCAGATGAAATTTGGCTGTGGCCGCATCAGAAACATCAGCGGTTCTACGGATATGTCTGGTGGCCGCACCAAATTTTTATGTCGAGTCGTTTTTGCCAAAAAGACCTTAAAAATGAATGTGTTGAGTTTTTGATAACAAGCAATTCTTGATGCACAATGCAATGCATACAAAATTTTTTATTTTCAGTGTCTTTGTTGACAAATTTACTTAAAAAAATCAATTTTTTATTAAATATCAATATTAACTATGAATCTGTTGGTGGCCGCAGCAAAATCCTCTGGTTGCCGCACATGAGAACCACTGGTGTAGGGACATACGGGCGAACCTACAAAATGGTCTGTTTTGAGTTAAATATGGCATTGTCATGCTCAAATGCAGTTCTATAAGATATCAAAATATGAAACTTGTACCAAGAAGGGTTTACCAGATATTGCTCGGCTTTACTCCGTAAGAACAGAGTTTAACATTGAAAACTGTTTTGCCATTTATCTCAGTTCATTGTTTTTGTAGCTTCGCCCGTATGTCCCTACACCCACGAATTGAAATAAATGGATGAATGAAATTAAATAAGCTTATTTATTCATTTATTTCAAAAAAATTGAATTAATAGTATATATTTTGGTACACCTGAAACAACTCGAGTATTTTCAAAGTTTACTATTTGATACTCGAGTATTTGAGATGCCCAGTAATTAGAGTCTCTACTTCCCACCCAATTGATCCTAAACATTGATAACGATTAGCTTACTGTTAGCTCAGCAATCCCCTATCCTTTTATCCATTGTCTATTCAGAGTTTTAACGGTATTTTATGCATTTTTTCTAGAACTGAATAACTAGAAAAAAAAAAACTTGGAGCTTATATAGTTAAATCAGCGGTCGCTAAACTATACTTACACGTAGACCACAGTGCCAATTTTGGTACTCTGTGTATGAAAGTTATATCAATCTTTATGTTATAATTTCATACAAAGAAACATATAAACATCTTCAATATTACCAAGATCGTGAACCAATTTCGATATATTTCAAAAGTGCGGTAAGGCATATGATATTCTTATGATAAATGTATCATTATGAAAGTAAAACTATTCCAACCATTCTCGATTTGCCTGATGGTGTTTATTTTTTTCATCTACTACTTAATAATCTTGGTAAAGTGATCTATTTTCCACATCTTAATTTATTCAAGCGCATGCATATTGATAAAAAAACGAAGTGTACATTTATTTATTGTCCACGCAGTAATAGAAACAAAATAGAGACACCCGCGTGTACAGTTATACAATTTCCATTAATGCAACACGGATTTTCAGTTGCATTTTTTGTGATTTAACAATTTCCATAATGCATCACGACAGTAACAATAATTATAGTTTCCGGTAGCTATGCAGTACAATAATAATTAATATTCATAAATGCAGCAGTGAAATGATAGACTCCGCACTGCGTAGAAAAGTTGGCGTGCCAACGGTCAATTCTGTTTACAGACTTTGGCCACTTTTTGTTGATTAATGTTTATGATCCTTTTACAGAAAAATGCAGTATCGCTATTATCAGACACGAGCTTATTGATCGGCAATCTAATTGGTACACTGGGCTTAAGGAACCTCATGCAATAAAAATAGTGTCATAAAATTGTAGTGCATAATTGAAACATGTTTTATAGATACTACTCCTCGGAGGTTTCGTATGGTTATTGTATGGAACAAACATAATATAAAGATATATATTTTTTAACCATGTCAGCTCCCGACTTGGAGCATAAGGACTCCTCACGGAGTTGAACTGCCTGTTACTAAGTTGCACAGAAGGTAGGTGCAAGGTAGGAAGGGATTGTTATCAACACAATCATTCATTGTCTCTAAGCAGAATCGATTTATCGACTGAAAAAATCTGCTCGTACCGGGAATCACCCGGGCGGTCCGAAACGGTAGCCGACGACGTTGACCACTACACCACGGACCAGGCATAAAGTATAAAATGCCGATGCCAATCATTTTAAGCTAGTTCTAATCTTAAATTATACGGAAATAATGAAAAACGTTCTCGTAACAGATTCTCTTGTATTCATTTTTGGAGGTTCGAGCCACATTCTTATGGCTCAAGTGTAAAAAAGAAACGGATACAAACAATATTGTTATCTGTTTTATTTTCCTTTTAATCTCATTAGAATGAAAGCTTAATAACGTAAACATGCTCTAGCACAGTCAAGTATTTTTGAATCTTGATTATTTTGAGATAAAACATTGTTAAATTAAATAGGAAAATGGTTACCAATATATATATATATATCTCTTCGTAGAGGTTATTTATTACATCCAGTTAAACTAATGAAACGAACACAATAAAATTGGCAAATAATCGCAAGGTGCTAATCGTCGCTAAAAAAATAATTAACTCGTATCAAAACACAATCGTGGCGGGCAATAAAAGTGACATTTTATCTCAGCACTAAACACTGCTTTAAGCTCTGTGCTTAAAGAGCGAGACGGGGAGAGATACAGTCGAGTATAAAACTCCTAACAAAGGCAATCAAACCCGATGAATTATACTACCCGAAATTATCTTTTGGGCGTAATAAACAACGCAGACGATATGAATTCGTAATATTTGAAAATCGGGCGCAACGAAAGAGAGGGAATGCCGACTAATAATCAGTGAAGTAGTTGTTGAATTTTAATATATTTCACAAAATTTTAGCTACGTAAGCAGAAATATTTCAAATTTGGATTCTTTCAATAAGGACGCTCGAAGGTTATAGCAGTCATGTTGTTACAGTGAAATATGACAAATCAGCTGTCAATTGTGTATGGCAAATTACCATGTAAGGCAATTTTATAATTAAAGTCACTGCTCCGTTCGAGAAACGTTCAGCGCAATACGTAATGTTTATCCTCGCCACAACCGTCCTACCAAGTCGACTATTTGACGTTTGGCAGCCAAATTCAGCGTATACCAGTACGTCATCGAATCGCAGAAACGAGATCTACTGAAAACATCGCTGATATGCGTGAGAGTGTACGTGAAAACCCAAGGCTATACAATTGTCAATTTTGCACACATCTCTATCCACGTTTACTAACCAACTGTTATGAATTTACAGCCTAAGCTGGAAGCTTTCCATTGACGGGCAGCATCAAGTGCTTTGAAATGGATGACAATCCCTGCCAACATAATATGAAAGATCATTTTTGTGAACGCAATGATATAATTTTAGTGTAGGTAGCAATGTTGTACGAAAATTTCCAATCTTTTGAAATGAAAATGGTGTCAGATGTTGAATTGTTACGAATAAAAATCAGGTTTAATAAATGTATATTTTAGAATTCAATTGATTTTTTTGATAAAACGACATATAAAAGATGTTATTTTCATAATTACTATCAGATCCATATTGTGATCAAATAATCTTCTTTTCGTGAAATAATCAATGTAGATTCCCACATAATATAATTTTTAAATAAATAACAGGTTCTTATATTTAGTTGAAATTTAACGCGACGAGCGAAACCGGTCCTGATCTTAACGTAAAATATATTAAAAAATTGTTTTTAATTTATTTAAACATGTTATCTGCATTTCATCAATTGGCAGCCAACACGTTAAATGTGAGTTTAAGATTTTTTTAATAAAATAAATCGTAAATTATTTTCGATAATATTTTATTCTAAAGCCTCTCGTTGATACGTCCATGAAAAGGGGGGCAAAGGCAAATTATTTCACGTTATCTGAAAGCACCTCATCATTCGGAAGTGTGGGACGGAGGAGAAGGGGGTTGTATCATGGTACTGCAATGGTACTCCCTGTATGCCATACCTGTACACGTTTGGTCTGTTTGGTAAACATAAAATGAAAGCAAAGCTTTTTTTGGGCGTGTCTGTATCAAAATATATGTGTTTTTTTCCATCGCCATGTGAAGTATGGTTTTCTTATACAGTCACCTAGAAACTATGATATTTAATTGATTCTAACTTGATTTTACAATATGCATTCTGCAAATTAATATTATCAACTAGACAAATTAGTTATTAATTATCTTAAATTTTGGACATAGCGTTAATGTAGCGGCAATAGTCAATTTTGTTTTGGAAATCGCTTTGTATAAATAATCAAGACTAAGTCGCAATATATGATCGAAAATAAAAATTTCTTCATAAAATTTAAATCGCTTGAATTTTGTGCTTTTTAAGTTTCATTTATGCACTTCAAGTACACGAATGAACATGACTTTACAATGCTCTTTTTGGAAAATGCTGAAAGGTGAAACTCAGATCGTTAGCGAAAAAACTCATGTAAAAGTACAAGATTCAAACGATTCAAATTTTATATTCAAATTATATCAAACATCTTCAGTCGAAATCTTTAATTATTCCTTCAGAAATATGCACATTGTATATTTCTATTTTAACAGCTTTAATTTTACAAAGTGATTGTAAGCTTAAAATTTTTTGTAGTGTATCGCAAGATGAAAAATAAAAAGAGTATAAAACAAATTAAGTGTTCGATGACTGCTTCTCAATTTCACTCCATTAATACCATCTAATATTTTGCTATAACTAACGAAATAAATGAAATTATAAAGTGATATATGTTCACTATGTCAATTCATGCACATTCTAAAAAAACGCTTTGAAGTTTTCGTGCACAGATAAAACATGCTGATTATTTGCATGTTTTCCCATACACACCTAATTTAACTGCATTAGGCATTAAAGCACGTAAAAGAAATTATCGAAATCGGTAAAACAAACATGATTTTATATGGATATCAACCCTTGTGACAAGTTTCCGGAAGTATATGAATAAATATCCCCAGCGTATCCTGTCAATGAATCCCCTAAGTCAGATATGAACAACCTTATTTGTTCCATAGTCTACAGGATTTTTTTAAAATTAAGTCCGTACTCATAATAAATGATTTTTACTGTTTCGATAAAATAAAACATGTTTTAAAATGTAATTTTGAAAACATTTTTTTAAGAATGCGTGGATAGAGGAATTGGTTAATAAAAGGAGTGATTGTAGAATCTACATTTTATGTACGCCCATTTTAAGGACTTGATATGGTTGAAAACAGAAAAAAATAGTATATACAGTGGCATGAAGATCTGTATACATTCAAAAGCAATGTTATTCGCTGAATGATGGAGAAAAATGATTATTTATTTTATGTAATCTACCAGTGATAAACTGCCGAAAGAGCTTTTTGAACTCTCAATCAACAAGTTTATTATTTGGTAAACAAGGTTTTGGAAACAAGAAATAAAAATATTCTGGCCGTAATAGCGCTTAATTAAAACGTGAAAACAATAGAAGCACATGCTTTCTTACAGTGAGTGGAAAAACTATTCCCTCATAAAACTACAATATCGTCGCATTTCTTGAATTAACGTTTTTTATATTATACGGAAACATATTTTTAATTAAACATCATACACGATAATATACACACATCTCGAGCACGTATGTTGTTGGTTTTGTTTCCCTGTACTTCCATGCCAGTATAACACTTCATCGCTTAATTCTGTTTACCTGCCCATACAGAAATGAAAATGCTTTGATATCCGTATTACAGCCTTTCAAAAACAGTCACAATAAAGAAATCATATGAGACGAGCTCTAATAAAAATGCAGTAAGATCTATTTTATAAAAGAGATTTTATGGCTCAATTTAATGTGCAAAGTGACCATAAGTTCACAGCTTTATCTACTTCTTAATTTTTTATTGACAGCCTTTGTGGATCAGTGGCAAGAAATTCACTCTTACTATCGGATTTGTCTTCGTTCATGTCTGTGCCAGGTTAACTATGTTTTAAATTTAATATTTGAAATCTTGGGCGTCAGTTGAAGTGACGTACACTTGGGCCTCGTATAGCACGGATATATGGTTCCACAAAAACGTAGTATAATATTAATCCGTGTTATACAAGGTTTGAAGTTCATAAAATTAATAGTTTGCGTTCCAAAAAAAATATCTAAGATTTTTATTTTACTTAATTTGTTAAGTAAACAAATATACATTTACATATTTAGTGAAAGAAATTTTAATAACATAATATACCATTTATCGCTATCACTAAGAATTCTATATGTTTTACTCTTTTTCGAGATCGGTTGTGAGTTTTCATCATCGGAGGACTGTCTGTAAGTATTTAAGCGGAGGAAAGCTTACAAACTTACATACAAATATGATGATTTTTTGATATTGATATCAATCTTCTTAGTTGTTTTTCTCATAATTCACAAACGATGATAATTATGTCATGCTCAAAAAATGAAGAAAGATTTCAATTTTTTTAACGTCTTCGTCTGCCCAAAGTTCAAATTGTCTTTTCAGCCATCGTTAACCTTTTGCGAGTCGCCCTCCATAAGCAACGTGAACTTTGTTACCAAATGCCTGACTTAATGAATTGACTGATTCTCGTATGCGATCTCGGTACCCGAGGGACGGGTAAATTTTTTGCTAGCCAGCTTATTACGAGTGCTTTGATTAGGAAAATTTATGAAATGTTTATTTTGTGTGTTTGCTAGGAAGCATTTTTCGATGCTCCGTAAACAAATATAAAACGTAGCTCAGGTAGAAGGTTAATTCCGCCATTTCATTTCAAACGTATTTTTTTCAAATTTGGAAATCGAACGCAGAATTTTTTTTTGGGTTGATACATCAATAGAAAATAGAAAAATCGTTTTTTTTAACAATTTTTCAAAAGTATAAATTCATCGAAATAAAATGAATATCGCATATAAATTTGTTGGAATAAAATAAAGTAAATGTGTAATAAATAAAAAGTATTATCAATTTTTAGATTGAAGTATTATTAACTACTAGGCAAGCGAAACCTACTGAAAGTTAATTGTACTATGCTTATAACCTTTGCGCAAGTGCAACAATAAGTTGTCAAAATGAACGGTGTGGCAGCGCATAAAACATGAAAAACACATTGATTTTATATAAAAGACCTACTGTAGGTTAATTTTAATATGCCTATAACCTTCACGCAAGTGCAAGCTATAAGTTATCAGAGCTTTATCGCAATCGGATGAACGGTATGGCAACGCATTAAATACGAAAAAACCAACAAACAAAAATTGATTTGATTTGACTTAGAAACTAGCGGCAGGTTTGCTTTCTTCTGCGTTGATATGTTTCGAATAGTCTTCCATTTTTAGACCAAGAATCAAAAACAAAGAAAAGTAACGCTCATGTATAATAGAATACGTCCAAATTATCTTGTAGTTTTTCCACCCCGAAGTCTACATTTACAAGTCTTGGCGCTTCTTTGAAATAAATTACATCATACAATAACGATACATTATATAAAAGCTCCATCTGCGAGAGCTTTCGTTGAAAATAAGATAACGGTATAATTTACTGGCACATTTTAACATATTTTCTTGGGCGGTATAAATAATTCCCACTCTTTTGAATATCCGTTTACAGATGGCACTGCCTGGTAAATAAATACAATTGAAATCACTTCTTTGCACAGACATCATGTTGTTAACTGTGTAGATACAGTTTCCATGGTGACTGCTCCACCCCCTTATCATTCTTATCAAAAACTCACTTACGCCTTAACCGAACGCTCCCAAACTTTTTATTAGTAAATTCCAATTCAAAGATAATAGTATTAAAATTAGAATACAAAAAGGACTATATTAATTAATACAAAGATTCTATAATAGTCAAAACCATTGTTAAATATAATTGAGGATTTCAAATGAAGGCCGATATCACATTTAAAATATCTGATAAATGTAATTTACCAATTACTGAAAGATTCATTGAAACTAATTAATTAAAATGAAAATATTTACATAATAATCCACATTGAGACATGAATAACTAAACTTAGTCACATAATAAAACAAAACTTTTAATATCATATATAAACTATTTAAAACGCTTCAGTTAAAGTTTATTTATGCATTTGAAATAGCGGAATATGCTGAAGGGCGAAACCCGGGTCGTAAGAGACAAAGATAATAGAAAAGTACAAAATTAAAAAGATTCAAATATTATCAGATCTCGATATGTTTACGTAATATATTACAAACTTTGGCTAGGTTTACAATATACCATTCATACATTATATTATTATAATCATACATACATACATTATTTTTATTTGGCCGTTTTTGGCCGTTTATTGAGTTTTACTACTTTTTAGTTTCTACCGTGGTTAGTAAGTTTTATCAAATTTGAATCATTTTAATTTTGTTCTTTTCCATGAGTTTTGTCTCTTGGGACCTGGGTTTCACCACTGACGTTTCGTTTTAAGTTCACTGATGACCTAAATTAATTGAATAAGTTTATCCGTGGACTTGAAATGCCTGAAGATGTCGAAGCGGAATTCCCGGGTCGTAAGTTTCAAACTGAAGGAAGAGTACAAAATTAATATTCCATCGATCCATTGCAGTCATAATTTTAGTACGCATATTTTTTTAGCCTATCTATTATAATTCCACGTTCGGTAAACTATAAATTATTTAATTTTTGAAAGTAACTGAGTTATTTGCAAACCGTAACGTATTCCTTACGTTAGAGTGATACCGTAAGGAATAGATGTTGGTAAAATGTAACACATACATATATTCATCTTATAAAATTTTCGTTTGTAATAAAAAAAAGTACAAACCTTTTTATATTTGACATTCAATAACTAAATCAAGTAACCAAAAATACAATTTTAGCCGTTTACTCATAGCTTAGGAATCAGTTGTCTATCCTAAGCACTCCCCTACTGCTTTCAAAGGCAACTTATTTCTGTAAGATCCAAGGGTGAGAAAATCTCGCAAGGCATTGTGGTCTTAATGGATAAGGTTTGTGGGGTTGAAGTGCGGTGTTCACTGTATGGATTTTATCTGTGAATCTTCAGCATTAGAAATATTGGATGCGGAATTAAGTACGCGAGGCGCAATCTTGATAAGTATTTTAGCAGAGAATATGTTTTATTGAAAAACGCAATCGATTTTGCAAAGAACGCAAATACTTGTATACTAACCGTTTGTAGACACCTTGCGACTGAAAAAAGAATTATAAATAATCACAAATTTATTTGCAGACAAGATGTGCTTTAAAAATGAATGATTATATTATATTACAAGAATTATCTATGCAGAGATAAATACTTTATACGTTTCTTACAGAAATGCTAACGGTCGATTATAGATTGTACGATCAAAAGTACAGATCCCAGCAAGATACTTTATATAAATATTTGTTTGGTGAATAAGCAATTTTCTAACAATTAACTTTTCCCGGCCGTAAACTTCTTCCCCTTCTTCTTAACTTAAAGAGGTTGACTTACCACCGGTTCTCGTAAAAAAGAGTATGGTGCTAAAACATTTTTCCATATGGTTCACAGAATAATGGAATATGGCTTAAAAAAATTTCCTCTTTCTTTTTTGTAAAAAAACTGCCACATCTTCATTTAAACCTTGGGTATTTTTATTTATATGTATATGGCTTTATTCTTTTTTCATAATGTTTTATTATATACAATACACCAAACTTTTTTTTTGTGCGGTAGATGCGTTCCGCAGAAAATGCCACAAAACAAAATCGCTCAAAAAAGCTATGACTTAATATGGGAACATAACATGTCCAAGAATCTACGTGTTAAGGTCACATTTTAATAAACAGGTTTAACGCTGGATTTTTCACGTACATTATTTGACCAACGCGCTGTAAATTACGTCATATAAAGTCCCAAAAATGGTTTTTAAAAATTAAAAAATCCATTGAAAAAATAACTTTGAAATCGCACAAAACATGTCGCATACAAAGTGATATGAAAGTACATATTGTGAATAATAAATACTTCTCTTGAAAACACAGTTGTAAGACTGAATCTTACAAATTAGATATACGAAAATAAACAGACAGCTAGAAAGTTTTAAATTGAAGTGTGAAATAATTGCTTCGATAATTGTTACAGATCGAGCAAAATTTCCATCTTGCATCATCTTATAACCGAGCGAATGGCGGAATTCGGCCATATCCGAAAGTGCGCGTGAAAATATTCTAAACTTTCGTCGGCTTCCGCTAACTGGGTGATATGGAAGGACGCGAGAGGGGGCGGGGGAAGTCACCATTTTAATAATAAGCTCCCAAATCTGGCTGCAAAGTTTCAACTTGGGCCGTTTCCGCTTTCGCTTTCTGCCGAGTGAAGTTCACTTCAGTTCGCTGCGGAATAATTTAAAACTTAACACATTTGGTACGCTTAGAATTTTTATATCAAATTTAATCAAATAAAAAATCTTACTGTAATTGATTGGTGGATTTTTTTAAACAATGTCTGTTCCAAATATGAAATATGAATACTCGTAATAAAGTTGCTAAGCACTGCTTTTTCAGATGTTTAAATAGCTTATTTTTGGATACCGCAGCTATGGAAGAAGGAACAAAAAAGATTTAATTGTAACCCTGTTGCTTTCTTCACGTGCCCATTTCAAATTGGATGGACAGGAGTGTATGTAAACGTCGCAAAGACATCCGTGTATCTGAAAATAAATCCATTAATCGATTGATAAGCCGTAAGCCAACGTAAGAAAGTGTTGGTTGTGGGAGTTGAACACGTGAACACCGCATTCGAATATTGACTTTTACACAATCAATAATTCAAATTATAATTTATAGCTTCATGAAGAATAAACAAGTTCTCAGTTATAACAGAATGTGTAGAATTTTAGATGGCTTTTTGACTGTCGTCGTAGAATTAAATAATTTTCTATTATCGCCATTTTAATGTATCTTTATGTTTTGTTTGATACCAATTCGATCGGTGTAAATACAATAAGAATGTCTCAATTGAATGTATGTATATTCGAGATAATTTTGATAGAAATTTCACAATTGTTTCACACACAACTGTAGACTTTTGTTACCCCACACAACATCGCAATGTAAAGAATAACTTTGTAAGAGATAATTTAACTCATTATTATTAATTAACAAAAAATAAGATTAATAAAAAAATTTACACGTGACACTGCAAACCAAACGCGGAAAAATTATTTCCTGCCGATCATGAAGCAAACAAAGATTAGTAAAAAAGCAGCGTTTCGTTCAACACCGACATTTTTTTCATTACATAAAATATGGAATTCCGACGATAGTTATGAAAACTGATTTGGATTAGTGACTTGGTTTCATCTACAATTATTGTTGCTGATATAATTAACAGTAAATTATACTATAAGACATAATCTATCTGAAATTATATTAGATGTAAATGGCATTAGGAATATCTGGTACTATTCTGTCATGTACCGCGGTGATTTAAATAACAATTATTATTCCCATATTAAAGCGGAATGCTATTAATCCTAACTAAGCCCAAAGCACAAGTCGCGGTTGCTTAACAGCTGGAATTCCTTTAAGATTAAGAAAGTGTTTGCATTATTGTGAATCCCCTTATGAGAGAAACCCTATCTTCATGCGAGACTAAAATAATTCCTACATATATTATCTACTGCGACAGGAAGAGTGAGTGGATCTTGTCAGAATTGGATGAGGTGAAGTGAAATGAATAAAAATCGTATTAAGTATTCGCATAAATTTATCAATTAATTATGCACGATGACAATTTTCATTATCAACTAGCCGGTACCCAGCAAGCGTTGCAATGCTACTCAAAGAATGAAGGTGTTTATTGTGTATGGCCGTATTTAATGGCTGTACTGATTCAAAAACCTTTTAGGTATCCACAAAAAAATCAACGAACGTTATAGGAACGCATGCGGGACATACAATCATTTATATGTATAGATAGATAGATAATTAAGAAATCTTTGTTGGCGTCCACACAAAAATCACCAAAGTTTTATCGCAATCGGATGAACGTTATAGGAACGCATACGGGATAAAAACATTCATTTTAATATACATAGGTAATTAAAAAACTTTTTTGGGCGTCCACACAACAATTCACCAAAGCTTTATCGCAATTGGATGAACGATTTGGGAACGCAAGAAGCTTCCCGGGCGTCTCAAACTCACAAATCAACAAAGTTTCATTGCAATCGGATGAACCGTAAAGCAGCGCATAGAGTGGGAACAAACAAACACATATTAATTTGTAAATATAAGATTTTTCGTTACGAGGAATACGTGAAAATTATTTTATGTCATCAAAATCAATGGTTATGATGATAAAATATCGATTAATTCATTCACATGATAGTTACATAATATAGATGCATTTATTTATTTGAAGATTTTTCGAATAAGTTAGTTTAAGTGCTATTTTTATATATTCGATATGAATCGAGTTTTAAGTGAAGCATTCGGAGGAACACCAACATGAGCTTTAAGTGCTGATGCTAACTTTGAAGACAATTCGACACACTGCTTAGTTAAATTTGAATCTTTCAGTTATTTTTTTATTTTTTTTTATTTATAAACGATAAAAACTGTCAGTTCGGATTCATATGTAAACCTAAATGCCTAAAGATGCCGAAAACTATAACTATCATACATCTTATAGGAGTGTATTTTTTAACCCATTCAAATAAGGTTTACAATTTTTGGTTACCAGTATTTAAAAAAAATCTACAAACAAAACATTAGAGTATTTATGGAAGGATAGAGTTGGGAAAAGACGAGTGTTAATCACACCCGGTTATCTGCGAATTTTAGACAAGAGAGACATCCGTGTCTTTGTATACAAAAACTTTCCGTTTTAAAATTCAAGGCCGTGAGAACTGTAACCAAAACCAATGACGTGATCCATCCGGCTAAATACTCATAAAAAAGTTATTATTGATTAATAGAACAGACATTAAACTACACTTAATGAAGTGTAATTGTATCAAAATGATAGTCGACGTTTATCAAGTGAACTATTCCATAAAACAGATTTAAGCAGCTCGGAATGCAGAATTTGCTATTCACAACTTATTTGGGTAACGAAATCCTTCGTCTGGGTCTGTTTGGCCAAATCCCAAACACCTTCCACTGTATTACACATCTTAAAATAACAGAATCGCACAATATAGTGAGGCAACATTACAGATCCACACTTGTTCCGAATATACAGAGATAAAGTTACAAAATGTACACACCTAGTGAGTAAATTTATTCCCTTTCCGAGCCATTTAACAATATTCTGGTGGGTCGGAGGTTTGCGAATCAAAAAGACGCAAGTGCTTAGTACACCATACACCTCACACAGTGGCGTAGGCTCACCTCTAGGTAGCTCGGCCGGAATGATTAACATTTTAGGGGCCTTAACCGCCCTGGCCTCATTAAATGTTACAACATTTATGTTTCGTTTTTTATTATAAGCTAAAATTTTTCGGTAAAGCCGGTCGGTGTCTACTGTTACTTATTAATTTATTTATTCTGTTACACAATCCCCTAAAATAATTTTATATAAACGATATAGCGTTGATTTGATTTGATTTTTAATTTTCATGTTGTCCTCTTTATACCCTATTAATTTCCAAAAATCAGATATTTTTGTACTTGACTCGATAAACTCGGTGGTAACTTTGTGGAAGTTAATTTTAATATAAACTTAAAAATAGCTTTGATTATTCCACAATTTGTGTTACTAATTGTGACACATGTTTTGCGTCTTTAATAGGCATCTTCAAACTTACTTTCGCAAAGTTTGCTAAGTAATTAAAGAAAGCATTACTTTACCAAGCTTTGCGATATTAAGTCCGAAGCCATGGTAAGACATTGAAAATGTGATTGGTTATTTCATAAATTAAGCAGTCTCATAAATGAAAATAAATGTTCATACTTGTTTATATATTGAAAATACTCACTGACTGAACGAACTGATTTTACTTGAAAAAATTATATTTTTCTCATAATTATTTTTATAATTAATTATAATTATGCTTATCGAAAGAGGTCTTGTCATTTATCAATTTAAAAAAACCGAGCATATTTGATGTCGACAGTCTTTTTCAATAAATGTTATAATAAATTACAAAATAATTTATTATTACATTCTAAAGTGACCATACGGTAATTAGTCTGGAGAAGATTTTTAAAGATGCAAAACACGTATAATTTCTTGTTACACAATCTGTGGAATAGCAAAGCGATGAATTTCATTTGATATATTATTATTATTATTTTTAAATGAAAATGTTTGAACATTAATCGATTCAGTACCGAGCAAAAGGGTCGCATTAATCACACCTACCGCCCGACTTCTAAAAAATCCTTTTTCAACAAGAATGACTGATGACAGAAAAATATCATAAGAATTCTTACAGGAAGATTTTTTTTAAATATTTGCGACTTCACTCGCGATGTTCGTACGTAGTGGCCACAAGTGGCCTTACGGTACTGAAGTGGTTTTAAGGGTCACCATTCTATATTATATTGTAAAGCATTTTTAAACGTAATTAATTCCATTTTTAAAAGTTTTTAAATAATGTAAATGAAAAAATTATGCATACGACCCATACGACTCTTACGAAGTTCTTACACTACGCCACTGAAATTATGGCTCTAGGGAAGTTTTGGGCCGCAGTAACAGCTACGTATAATGCATTGCCAATGATCCTCGGTGGTGATAGTTGGAATGCTAGCTGTTGGTGTTATCGCTATGGTGGAATGGGAGTTGGGACATACTCGAGCACGAATGCGTTTGTCAAATAATATGTGCATTTGTGTAAATTTTCCTGGTGCGTGTTGAGGAAGTTAAAATATTATTTAGTTTTAAATTTACTAAATATTTCACAAGCTTCTTTATAAGTTACAGCAATAAAGAATAATTTATTAAGTAAAGGAGATGCTTCCTATTTACTTATTCGATTTCAACAGATTTCGTTTCTATTCAAGAATAGATTTGAAGTGTTTTTTTACGAATGGATAAAGTAATTCAAAAAACTATTTAACTTATGCTTGAGTCGCCAAAATGTTTCTTTTTTTTTCATTCTTAAATCTTTAATGCATAAAAATTCTAAAAGATTTTCAAAATGTAACACAAAGGTTACCTGAAAATAATTATCAAAAAGTTAATAACCCATGACACTATTAAAAAATATCACATAAATAATATGCAGGGAATTTAAAAATATTCTACGGTAATATTATATCAAGACTTTTTTTAAATTTTGATATTTTGTAATGGAATATTATTATATATCACAAATAAAGCGTGGGCTTGATGCATGACATAAGTGAGCTTAAAAAGTTCTGAGTGTGTTTTCAATTAATTATTTTTATAATTAAACTATATCGCATATTTTCAGTTGGAAAATCGAAAGACTTATTGAGAGTAATAGTTTTTTTTATATGGTATACAATATTTAACAGGGAAGATTGGCAATTTTTTCTTAGAGTTTACTCGAACTTTTTTCTATCATTTAAATTGAATTCCACTGATTGTTAATATGCAACTTTTCGTCTGCTATCAAAAACATAATAAATTTTTTCGTTAACCTTATCTATCCTGCATCAGTATCTAACAAGTGTCACACTAGTAACTAGAGTCAAGCGTGGGTATAAATGTTTCCTGGAAGGAACTCTATATTATGTCTTACGCATCATCTTAAATGTAACTGTGTTGGTTTGTTTGGTCCCCAAATACACTTTTTTCGAACCATGGAGAATATTTGAAATTATTCTGTACATTGATTGGCCACTGAATTTGATGTGCTAATCAAATAATAATATTTTTACGATCTGCTTTATTTATACTGGATAACAGTCGCATAAGACTATAAGCCACGAAATTTCAAAAATTTTATTAATTCAACCAGAAGAATTTTCAAAAATGAAAAAAAATAAATATTAAAACTAGAACAGTCATTGTTGACAAACAAAAATTGTGGTTCTGTCACAGAAGTTTGAAAAGTGGATTTTCATTTAAAGACAGCAAAGCAAAAAGAAAAAATAAATATCGAGGTAAAAGAGAGACAGATAAAGGGAAAAATATATCACTGGAAAAGACACTCGACGGTTTTTCATTTCAATTTTCACGAATTCAAAAGTGATACGTTAGGATTTGGTAGTTCGTCATCGGAACCTTCACCGCCACCCGCTGGTTTTGTTTGTAAGCAAACCGTTTATCAAAGTTCTAGGTCGCATTTTGAATTTATAGCTGTAGCAACTTTCGGAAGCTTTCGCATGGCCATAAATATAAGTTCAGTGGAGTCTATTTTCTAATGTGAATACAAAACAAAACGAAGAAACGATAATGCCCTATACGTGGCTTTTTACTGTATCCGTGGTAGAAATTTGTTTATCATAATATAGTTATTTTTATTTTTATTACTCTTCTCATTATGTAAGAAGTTACACGGAAGTAAAAGATTTTCTTATATCATTCTGTTTCAACACGTAATTTTTCACAAAAACAGACATAGTAAATAAATAATTAAAAACACAATAATATTATTATGTGAAAATAAAACTATATTTTTTGAAAATAATTGATCTATAAAGCAAATTGTTTAGTTAAGGATTTCGACTGAAAGTGTTTGATGAAATTTAAATATCTAATTTGAATTTTGTCCTTTTTAATGAGTTTTGTCGCTAATGACATGCGTTTCGTCTTTCGGCATCATCAGACATTTATAAATACACGAATGAACTTGAACTTAGGTCAGTTCAAAGTTTAAAATTTGAAATTGTACAGTTGTTAAAATTTTGTTATCAATATTATATTGATTCCATCGCTAGGTTAAAGCTCTTGCTGATAGTTCGTATAGGCCAAATTTATTTTTTAACATTTTGGTTTAATTATATAAATTATTGATTAAAGAAAGGATGAAATACTGTATTATTAGCACCAGTGCGTCATTCGTTTGCCAACATAACACAAGAATCATTGTATCGGAGGTATAAGTGTAATTTGAAAGAATTATTTGCAATACATTATAAAATTTACCAACCCTTAAGGTGCGAAGACACTTTTTTCGTCATAGTTGAGAAGAGTGATATCAATCTATGTCATTTTTGCCGTGTAAATTCATTAAAATCGACTCGGAGGTTTAATTAATTTTTACTGTCAGACCGCTTTTTTCATCAGATGTTAACGAGCGCCATGTCAAATGCAATAACATGCATTACTTGCAGAAAATGCCTCCTGCCACCTAAACCGCCCCGCGTACAACAGCCCTCTCTTATTTCCCTGTATTGGCACGCCGCAACAGTTTTTGAACTTTCTTTTATTAATTACTAGCCGTAACCCGGCAAGCGTTGCAATGCCACTCAAAGAAAGTAAATGTTTGTGTTTATTGAAGTGCTTTCGGATGCACAATATTTTGGATAAATAATTTCGATTTAATTTCACTAAGATTGATCGGTATCGATGACATTTGCAGTTTGACATTTGCCTTTTGTCTTTTGCCGATTGTTTATGGTACGACACACGTGCCACCTACTGAAAGTTAATTTTACTATGTCTATAGCCTTTGCGCTAGTGCAACAATAAGTTGTCAGAATGAACGGTATGGCAGCATATAAAATATGAAAAAACATTGATTTTTATATAAAATACTTACTGTAAGTTGATTTTACTATGTCTATAACCTTTGCGCAAGTGCAAGCAATACTTTGACAAAGTTTAATTGCAATCGGATGATCGGTATGGCAACGCATAAAATACGAAAAAAAAACAAACAAACATTGATTTTTATATATTAGATTGTTTGTGAATATGTTTTACTATACATAAAGAAGTGTTAGTTGGCAAAACTGTAATTGAATGCATCGATGGTTTGGAATTCACAGTGAAGAAAGTTTTAAATGCAATTAATACCAGTAGAAAATTGTCAAAAATGTATACGTCTACCTGACAAAACTCAAACGAAATAAAAATTTGGAACTGCCACGGGACATTTCCATAGATTCGCTGATGTTAATAATATGGCCACAGTAAAATTTAACGTGAGAACCCACTGCTCTATATAATACATAGAATTTAGTCGATTGAATAGCAACCGGTTTCCGAAAAAACTTCTTCTGAATTCATTTCTGATTCAAAATAGCCACATGAATATTCAGCAAATAACAGACAATCACAGCTGTGCACAAATCACACAAGAAATTTACTCACCGTGGTATAATTAAATGAAAATGTTGATGTTATCTGTTTGAGCACCGCGGAATGGACGAGCCCCGTTGTACTGGAAACATTTTAATTTGTTAGCAACCCTTTGGTCTAAGCGTACCCCTAGTGAGCGATAAAGCGTTTCCAATACAGTGCATTTGAAAGTTTAACAAGGAATCGCGGTAACGATACTGCACATTCAAGTATCGATACAGTATGTACTCACTCAGCCCCTATAGTTTTATTTAGATCAGGGTTTCACAAACTTATTCTGCGACGGAACACTTCGAGAGCCCGAAAAAATTTACGGAAGTTGGTTTATTAAAAAATAATAAGACATATTTTGTACCTATTCCAAATGAACGATATTGTATGTCGTATTATTTTAATGCCATTCCATAAAGTATTGACAGTGAAGTGTGATTTTTTAATCTATATCTATGGTAAAATACGTAACCATAAAATACCTACATGACACATAATTATTATTTGCATACATTATGACTACTAAAAAAAAATCTTATTAAGTATCACTATGGCTATAGGTAAAAACGTCTTGTTTTATATTTCGTATTCACTATAAGAACCACTATTGAATAAATGAGTTGCATTCTTTAAATGTAATGCATTTTATAACATCTTGAAGCCGTTTATATAAGATTTATAAATAAAATTATTTTTTTCGGCTAGCCGCTCTGTCAATCTTGGCAACTGTCGTTAAACTGACGAGACCTGTCAGGCGAAAACAATATATTCTATATCTTTCAAGCACTCGGTGCGAAAAACGATGGTCTTCTGCCTGTACCTAAATACTTTACTTACTCGCCTTTCGATTTGAAGTAGAAGATCTGTTAATGTGTTGCAATGTATAAAATATTCACCGGAACAGTAGTGTACGGCGGAACATAGTTTGGGAAACCGTGATTTAGATAATGTACCGGGTATAAAAAATATCAAAATATATATGTATGCTTCATGGTGAAATTATCGGAAGCGTACAAGAATAGAAAATCTTTCGTCATAAAATATGTCGATAATATATTTATCTACCCAATAAACTGATGATAAAACGATTGCTAAATTAATTACTTTATGAAATACTAGTATTCGAACCCGGCTTCGCTCGGACCAGTTTGGGGTTATGTTCACCTCGGCGCGTAAATTCAGACGGGCCAAGTTGAAACAACTGGCAACTTAATGACCAACAATGCAAAAGGGAATTACATACCCACAGACATACATACGCCGTTTCGGTTTTATATATAAGATATTTTGGTCTATATGAAACTACTCGAGTACTCGAGTATTTTGTAAAATATACTACTCGATACTCGGGTAATTGGAGTCTCTACACACACATTGATAACGAAACAAATTTACCGTCGAAACTTTCGCGAGCGAAATCAATTCGTTTGTTTGAACTTGCAACAACAATGCAAAAGGGAATTACAGACCCACATACATACATATGCCGTTTCGGTTTTATATATAAGATATCTTTCGTAACAACGTTAAATAGTTCAATTGAATTATTATACGTATCAATACTGGCTTGGAGTATTTTTTGCAGCTTTTATACCTGAAAATATACAATACGATAAAGCCAATAGCACACTGTGCAACCGATGTGTGTAAAAATCTTTTTTTTATATTCAAATTATCGTTTTAACCATTTATTAATTTTTAACTGTTGATACAATATGAAGTAATATGTAAGTGCCAAAAATAAAAATGACTTACTTTATTCCTATTGTTCCAAAGTCAAGTGGTTGTTGTTAGAACGTATTGTAAACCTCAAAATGAGCAAGGAAGTAAGGGTGGATACAGGGAGTTAGTTTATCTTACAATCAACGTCTGTTTTCAAGATCAAATATTGGTCGAGTGAAAATGGTTTAAATGAAGAAATTTTACATACACACCATTGAGTGGAATGTAAAATCAGTTAATGAAATTTCCCGTTCAAGGGCTTGAACCATTGCTCACGAAACAAAATCCCACTACGATTAACTCCTTGGTATCAAGGTTGATAAAAGCTTTACTGGTCAATAAATAAAACCGCTATTTTTTTAGATTTGGCGGCTTATTTTATTTTCAATGCCCAATACTAACAAATAAATAAAAATGTGTTGCATTGGTAAGAGGAAAATAATATTTCTTCCCCACGATATTAGAAAATAAAAAAAAAATTGAATGACATGTTTTTATATTTGTTTAAAAATTTACGGTTACTTAATTAATGTTGTCTCATGTTGAAATATTCAAGTACACCTTCAAAAGTTTTATTTAAGAATATACATAATCTGTTTCAATTGATTAAAAGGTTGCCAATATCAAAAAATAGCATTAAAAGCGATAAAAAAATATGTTTAGCAAACATAAAAACAAATCATAAACTTTTCATACTACATCACTGACGTATTTTTTATAAAGTCTGAAGATAAGTTAGAAAAAATATACAATTATTTTATCAAAAAATTTTTAGTCAAAGTGATATACTGATTTTTTTAATTGGCTTGTCTGCAAAGTTTTAGTAACTGTTTGATTTAAATAATAAAAATACGTTATTAGTTATTATAAATGCACAGCATCGATTGAAATTTGGCATATGTATGAAACTGGAATATGTCACATTTGGATAATATAATTCGTGGAAACCCATCCTAGCATGACTATTGTGGAAACAACACGAGAATATTTGAGGTACATAACCTTAAATATTGACTCGATGATAACATGCGGGGCATATCATTCGACTGTAAATACACGGCCATTTGCTTTTTCCAATGATATCTATCAATTTGAGATTTATTTCGAATAGCATACACCTATAAATTATATTTTATGTAAACAATTTGAGAATATTTATGAGTATAAAAGAAAAATGCGTTTCCCCTACTACTATCTGTTGTGAATATAAAGTCAGTGTTTTATAACTGCCTTCTATCACTATCGATAAAAACAAAACTAGTATTACCCTTACATTTATTGACTGAAATTAAGTTATATGTGCTTTGACCGTATCCTATGTGTTCGCCGTTTTATTAGTATCAAGAAATATGCATCATATGGGCTTCTAATGGAAACAAATGGTTGTAATAATTCATTCGTTCAATCTCGTCTTTTAAAGAAAGCGAGTCTTTACTCGCTTTCTAGAAAGATTAAAAAGGCTGATAGCTGTCTCCGCGCTTCGTTTCTAGGATCGGATAAAAGTATGTGGGAAAAAATTGAAACACCAAATTAATGCGTGCCCTTGGACACCAATTGATGAATACATCTAAAAATCAATGTATGAATGTTCAAATTTTGAAAATCGAGCTCATTGGGCACCAATTAAAAAAATATCCAAATGACTATATATAATGAGAAATCGAGATTTTTTCAATCACATGACTAATTATCTTAGTTTTAAATGCGGTGAAGTAAGCTTTCAGGTTCGCAGTTCAGTAGACAAAATCGTTGGTTTCCACGAAGAGCCTCGCGTTTTCAAGTCCCAGTATGAGCAGAATTTGTATCAGTCGATTTATCAGGTCATGTAAACGGTGCTTTTCTAGCACAATTAACTGACCATTTGTAATGTCATAGCCTTTTATTTCTTTCCCTACTTTCATCGAAATACAGAGAGGTTGAGTGACTGAGTAACAAGCAGTTCTGGTAGAAATAAGTATGTTTAGACATCTCTATTGTCATGCCATGTACTCTACATTGGGAGCGGACATTTATTTAAAAAAGGTATGATTGGTTGAATGTAGAGACTCCAATTCGATTATCGAGTATACTCGTCCATTTTCCAAGTACTCGATACTCGAGTAATTTGAAAAATACTCGAGTAATACTCGTTTTAGTATTAATCGTCGACTGTTTTTTCTTCTGCGAGAAATATAAAAACAAAACTTAAAATTAATTAAAAAATTGTTGAAATATATGTGGTATAAATAGAAATAAATGTTTTAATGATATTCAATATTTTTCTTTATTTACTTATCATCTATTTATATACACAAATTCGAATCAAAAATATATATTTTGGTACATCTGAAACTACTCGAGTATTTTTGAAATTTTACTACTCGATACTCGAGTAGTTGAGATGTCAAGTAATTGGAGTCTCTAGTTGCATGCAGCGTTGCTCATAAGACCCATTAAAAGATGCACCGCAGTTACGAACACCAAGACAGTAACTTTCACACCTATAAGGCTAGTAATAAAATCAAACCTGTTTAAAAAATCAATATATTTATAATTATATTCGTGATAGTTGTAATAAAATAGACCAATAAAAATCTATACTAGAAAAACTAAATTGATAAATAATTTCCATATACTTATAACACCCCAAGGCTGTTCCTATAATTGCAATATGTACCAAGCGGGTGCAGCGCATTGTCGGACAAGTTGCAGAGGGCGGCTTGCACAGGTCCGTGTACGCTGCGGTAAATATTTGCCCATGAGAATTTAGACACACAAGTGGGCTGGATTGAGCCGCCCATGCGAGGGTAGGCGGACTCGATGTCCAGTATGTAATGCAAAATGCCGAACGTATTCATTGATTCACGGCGATGTTCACAACAGATCACCGGCCCAAACACGCCGCCATGGGGAAATTCGGACATTATTGAATTTTGCCTTAGAATGTAATCAGTTTAAATTCGCTAATCTCTTGCGCTGATGTGAGGCAGTTCATTATTAAGCTACGTAAAGCATTTTGGCGAATGGATCGTTTTATTTAAAACTATAATTTGAAAGGTGATAAACACAAACTATTTAGCATTATGGGTGACGCCTATGCTCTATGCTTTTACTAAATAGATGGTAAATTTAACAATTAATCGAACATAATTTAAAAATTATGACTTAAAATACAGTTTTTCAAATTAGAAAACAAATCACAGAATATTTCAACGTCTCAGAGCAATTGCAATGATAGGCTGGGCAGACATCGTTTGAATTTTGTACTTTTCCATGAGTTTCAATCAACTGATCTTGAGTTGATAATGATCGCTATGAGCAAAACCGGTCCTGATCTAATAAATTTAATGTTCAAGAAGTTTTGAAAATGTTTTATTATTAATCATTATTAATTATTTCTGCTGATATACACACATCTGGTTTTAAATTGCAAATTCAAAATAAGAACCAACATTGAATAAAACTAGTATTTTTATTTAAATAAGTAAAACACATATTTTTACTCCTTTAACATGTAATTTGGCAGAGATCATGATCGGTTTCTTCTTTCATACTTCAGTTGATAATTATTGCGATGAGCGAAAGCGGTCCTGACATTTATTCAAGTTTTAAGTGAATATATTCGCTTTGATGACAGAGTCTCGGGTACTATTAATTATACATTGGGGTTGAACGACCTTATGAAGTATTTGAAATCAACATAACATGATTTGAGTGGCATGCATCAATTGAATTTTGCGGTAGTGTTTGCAATGCTGACTTGGATTTGTTCTCCACATAATCAAACTAGTGGGAGGGTGGCATTATAATAGTAGTAGGAACAGAACTGTGATAATTAAGATAATGAATATATCAAAATAGCTGTAGGTGGTATATTAAAAGCATTTTTGTTGCACTAACACCAAATATGCTATCATTATCAAAACCGGTTTCGCTGGTCACGAAAATTATCCTACTGATGAAATATAAAGTTTTTGTGTTTACTACAAAAACTGTTATTCATATCAAATTGATTAAGGTGTTCAAAGTATGTATATATAAAAGAATTGATACTCATATATGAGGCGACAGGGGGTGGCACTTTTGATTATCCTCTGACCCCCCCCACTCCTCCACATACAACCGGTGAACGACGTTGGACATTGACCAGCAGAAGAAAGAAGATGATGATATCTCGACGCAATGAAGATACAACTTCCAGACTGTCTGGAAGACGGTGACCGTCGGCATCTCACTAGTCAACACAACCATCCACACAGATGATAAAGATATAAGGTATCAGCTTCTTATCCTCATCATTGATGAATACACAACTTAACGTAGTTCAAATATAATTCAAATGCTAGCAACCTCTTACCAGTCAATTGACACTAATTTGAACAACAATTATAATATATATGGAAAGGTAAAAGGAGAATGTTTTTTTAATAACTATTAAAGAAATAGTACAGTAAAAATGAGAACCACTCAAATTTAAATGAGTGAAACCTGTCCTGAAAAAATATGTGTTAGTAAAAAATATATTTGTATTTAAATATACCACCCTGCCATCTATTATAATTATTGACAGTTGCACCTGAAAGGCGGTATTTAGCTAAATTGACACATGAAAAAGAACTTCAACGATGAAATTTTGTTATATTGTAACACCGTTCGTTTTTTAAATAAAATATTATAATTTTTCTGATATGCTTCAACAAAACAGTGATTTTCATGCGGCTTCGAATCGATCACACAAAATGTAATCGGGAAGAATGTTTTTTGGAAATTGCGATAGTGAATCAATATTTGTTGTAAATAAATCCATCTGGTAGCAATTAAATGTATCTTCAATAATAAAAGAAAACGCGTAAATCTATTCAATGTTTAATACGTATCAAACTGATAATATAAATACCAGCCAGTGAAATGTATAAAAAATAAAAATTGTAATGGCTATGCAAAACATATTTTTCGTAAAGTTTTATGCGAAAGCTCGGTTTTATAAACTTTTTCGATAAAGATGGATGGGTCATCATTTCTAAATTGACTGTTCTAAAAGTAACGATCGCAGTGCCACCTGCCACGAATACGTAAAATCGAATCCTAAAAGTGCGAAAGGTAATTTATTGCCATGACAACATCATCAACAATAACTCGGGCAATTTGCGACGCCATCACTTTGACGTATGCACAAAAAGACAGCAAATGATCCAGTGCGGTCAATTTAGAAACTGCGTCATTCGCAGTAATGTTTAATGACCATTCATAATTCGGCACCACTATTTCCATTTGAATCGATACGTGTAAATATTTTTATAAGACATTAATACGTACACATCGGTTATATAAATACATATCTTTAATATGAAGTTGCTCATAAAAAGTATTTTCAATCATAAAAACAATGAGTGTAAAAACTCTTCTAAACGTAAATGTTTGATTACTTAGTAACTTATATAAATTTTAAAAATAAATGTTGCTCATTTATAAAGAGTAAAATGAAACAAAACAAATAATTACTAAGAAATATTTTTTCTTATATAATTAAATTTAAATATTTCATGCAAACTGAGCGTAACTAATCCTGCTCGGGTTTTTAAATAATTACTTAAATTGCTGTTATTTTATAAAATATACAGACGCAATTAGTACGGTCTCATTAAAAAATCTACCCTACAGTAAAAATAGTCGATAGTTTCATGACGGTCTAAGCTCTAATAAAAGATATAGCCGGGAAACTAGAACTTAACTGAATCTTGTATTCACAATGGTTGACTAAGTTTTGAAATGGCTTAAAAGTAATCAATTGCAGTTGACTAATGACAAAACCTGAACTCGGCAGACAAATTAAATATTTACAATTCAATAATAACGATTCATGAACAAAGAAGCAGTTATAAAGACGTTTCCAATGCAATTATTATAAATCACATCTCATTTTAAAGCGATTTCAAAATTTTACAAAGCACGAACAATGTAAGCGGCAATTAATATGAAATTTTCACATAGCCATTGGTCGATAACTTAGCGAAAGGCTACAATATAATTTAATCGTGAAAAGAGTATCGAAAAGGGCCATTTTGAATAATATTTCATTCGGGGCCATTGTGCTTGATTTACGGGGAAAACTAAAGGTCATAACGCTTTGGTCTATGGGCCCCCTTTATCTTGAACCGAGTCAAAAGTGAATGTCAGGACCCATTCAGAAGGGGCTCGGCCGGAATCGTTATGAATTTGACCTTAGTATCATAATAGCCAACGGTGCTAATGTTGCCTTTAACGAAAGTATGTATGTTAAACTTTTATCGGGTCATTACGGTTGAAGCTGCCATTGGCTATTGGAAAGACGCAGAGCTTTGCATTAGAAAGCTTCAAATAAACGTACAGTAATTTACAGACTCCAAGAAATTAATAAACGAGAAAACTATTAAAATTACTTAAGTAAAAAGACCCAACTTCACATTTCACCAAAGAAAAAGTGTACAACCCTGATTTCTAAGAATGACTTAAACAAATATCAATCGATTTTTTAAAAAAGTTCTTGTAGCTTGCTCCAATTGAAAAAAAACACAATAAATTTATAATTACATGCACGATTTTAATATTATGTACTGGATATTTATTTATGTAGTATGTTTTTCAATTTTCATTACTCACTATCTGATATAACGATGATAGATTTGAAACTGAAATATAAGCGTGTAAGGCAAGATATAAATCCTTATTCAAATAATATTTGTATTTATTCGTTTGAATAATGAAAATAAATCATGGAAACATAATATGCTGACGTTTAATGCAATATCAACCGTGTCCGCTCCCAATGTGGAGCATATGGACTCCTAATGGATTTTATCTCTGCATAATTTCTTCTGTGAAAACTACTTGTTCCTCAATCTCTTAAATTATACCTACATGGTGTACGAAACTAAATAAATAAGTATTGGGAAAAAATTGAGAATTTATGGACCGTGTATTTGGACGGTCACATGTTTTTACAATCTGGAGAAAAAATCGGTATGCTTTGATACTACGGCTTATTATATGTGGTTGATGATGACGTTTTAAATCAAAACCTCTTGCTTTCAAGACAGGTAATCCTTAATAAACTAAAAATGTATAAGACCTTTATACATAAATTCAAGCAAAAAACCTGGCACTTGAATACTAAGTCTTTTGTAAATTAAGCACATTGTAAAGTCTGATCCCTCAGCGTTTGAAAAAGGTCATATTAAAAACACGCCAAAAGAAAATCATTTACGCTAACGAATGCTTTTCAAAAAAAGCTTGTCTGAAACTTTATGTTTTATTATGAAGCTCATACAACGAGTGAAAATTCACCTTTGATTTTAATATCACAGAAAAATCCCCTACTTGCGGGGAAATGGAGGTATTCGCGGGAATTTTCTTAAAACCGCGCTTTAATGGTTCAAAGTTATAACAGTACTCATGGGAAATAAGTCAACAGAAATTACTCGTGTTTCTCTGTCTGAGATTGAACAATCTTCCACCAGTTCAAAACTTAATTTGTCTCTACTCTTTTCCGTTGGAATCCCACTGATTAAAGTATTATTTACTTGATCTAATTAATAAAAATGCTAAAACAGTATATTTAATATGAAAAATTGATTATATAAAGTAAGCTACACTGAGCAGGATTTTAAGTAGACAAACTTATATTCCTTATCTTTTTCCTTAGCGAATTTTCTTCTGAATCGTTTGCGCTAGATTTATAAATGTATTTTTGAAGTATTAATTTGACAATAGATTTATAAAACTTCCAATGATAATTTGCATATTTTTGTTACTTTTCACCCATTTCTTTGAGTAAAATTTAATACACAAGACAACAGTCAAACATAATTTCAGCAATGAAATAAAAACATTTGAAAATCTGGATGTTATTTTTGACAGAACCAAGAATACGGGTTGATAGGTATTTAATGAAGTTTATTTATATCTAGTTTTTTAAAATATATAAAACCAAATGGTTTACAGATTTTCACACATTAAATTCACAGTCGAGGCATTGAATCTGATAAATGGTTGTGATATGTCTATCCTTTCCTTGTACAGGGGTCACCAGACTTTTTGAGATACGGGCCGGATTGAATTTTTTAAAAACATGGCGGGCCGGTCGACAAATAAATTTGTGTTGGAATCCAGTTAGAATATTAATTTATATGATTATATAATCATTATGCTTATCCCAATTGATAAATTGATACACATGTCGTATTGTAAAATCACAATAAAATCTTAAATTTCTTTGTAAATTAATATTTTCTATATAAATAATTTATACAAAAAATCAATTTTTTTAGGGGGGACGGATGATAATGTTAAGGGGGCCGGATACGGCGCGCGGGCCGTAGCTTGGTGACCGCTGCATTAGTACAATAATAATCCTAGATCAAATCCATCCATTTCGTATATACAAAAAATTGTTCAGCCGACAGAATTTTCATCAATTACCTATGTCCCAAACTATATGTATTTTAATAACTGAATGTGGTTTATGATGAAATGAAAAAAAAAAGATTATTGGCTATCAAGACGGAGTTTTTTTTTATCACATTCCATTTCCTTGAAATCATGCACTACTTTATTTTGAAATGAACCATCGCTGGCAAATCCTAAATTTGATTATTTGTGAACAAATAGCAAATTTTAAATGAAAGAAATATAGCCATGAAAAGCGCATCATGATTTGTGATTTATAAAAATACCAAAAAGCAATTTTCTCCTAAAAGTAAATTTTTCATATCTCGCCAGTCATCTCAGGTGGATCTTGTTTGACGTCTGAATCAGTCGTTCATTTGTTTCGACTGTGAAATTATGCACCATCAACATCAAAATAACGCTACATGCTTATTTTAATGATTATAGTAAAGATCTTCAATGTACATATTTATGTCTATGTTAAAACAACTACCGTTAACAAAGTAATTTTCTCAGCCAACCGAGCGAATATTTTTAAAAGTCAAGTATTGAAAATTAATTTGCATTTTTTGTTTTCCTTAATAGGAAGGTAATTTGGAAATGAAAATATACGGCGACAGAAATTCGCCCATGTTGAAAGTAGCGAATTTTCATTTGGCGAAACTCGAAATCGTTTTCTTGTTCCTTTTTTGAATTTATGCGTTTAATTTTGCGTTAGTTGGAAATGAAGAAACAGCAAATAACAGCACCGACGTGGGTGAAACAAAAACAAAAATTAGCCCAAACGAATGAGGGAAAAAGTAATTTTCAAAAATAAAGATTTATGATTTTTACATTCGAAGCGCCTCCTGAATATTTTAATTCCTTAGGCTCCTGGGGGTGAATTTTTTATTGGATTTTGTCATTTGAAAAAAAGTGTGAAACATGTTTATACACGTAGGTATTTTTAGATTTTTTATTGGAGCGTGAAATGTTTTATAATTGAACTCTCTCGAGAAAATATTTTTTAGAAAAAAATTTCAGATATATTTTTAAATCCTTTGATTGTTTTATCGAATAGTCAACATTTTTTTACGATAAACATACATTGAATAATCTTTCTTTGCTTAGTTTTACTTATTATAAACAGTGGTGGATTAGCTGAAAAACAGCACGTTTGTACCTACAGCCTACGTTTTGTGGCATTTTTTAGACCCCAATAGACCCATAGATTAATTTTTTTGAAGATCAATTCATAGGTATGAATCGAATGGTGTCAGTATCATATATCATTAAATATGAACAAAAAAAAAATACAGCAATTGAAAATCTTCAACTAATACTTTTGTCCACAATTATTATTCCATGATGGACTTGAACTCATTTTATCACAGTAAAATGATTATTTTGTATAAATTTAATACAAATAATTGTATAGAAGCTTATCATAGTTCTATTACATAAACTCCAACCCAATAAATGAATCTTATTCTGTTAAAGCTATTTAGAAGTCTCAATATTTGGTGGAAAACATTTACATAAAATAAAATGTCGAAACGTTGTGCATGATATTTGAAATTCCTTAAGTAACTTAACCCTGTTTAATATCATAGTATAACATTGATTTTTCACAAGAATATATAATAAAGTTATTTCATAATCACGTCAGAACTTATATTTTATGGATTTGTGGTCACTTAGTATTGTAGAAGAGATAGCCACAATATTATGTTGAGCTTCATATATTTAAATAGAATTAATTTAATGTCGCAATTTCGATTTAAGATGTTCTATGCTGAAATAAAGATACAAATATATGTATCCAATTTAATCGAAATACTATTTATATATTTGCGACGCAAGGCTTTTGCTGTAAGGCACTATCGTTTATTTTTTACAGCATCATCTATACTGACTAAACACAATATTTTCTGCATTTATATAACTTGTTTTTAGCAGATTTTACGACGCCGGTGTCAAATCAACGAAAGCAATCCGTTGTTTCAAATAAACATATTATTTTATACGTGCAAAAGTTTCTTGACTTCAATCAGCATAAAATTGCAGACGGAGTTGCTTGCTGGCAAACAGTTTGATTGGATAATAAAAAAGATTGAAAATGACAAAGAAGTGCACTCAAATTTTGTCAGTATATAGAATCTCTAAATATTTTAAAACGCATACATTTTGCATTGAAGTTTTAATATATATCTATTTTTATTTATGGATATCAATTTGAAGAGCATTCAGTCATTAAGTTTGGAAGCTTTTAAGTTCTATCTGTCTTCTTTGTCTCTGAGATTTATTTTATTGTAAATTTTCATTTTCTTTATATCGTTGCTGACAGAAGGGCGTGTCGATGTAGTAACGATAAATCTACAGTGAAATTTGTCTGTGGTCGCATTAGGAACATCAGCGGTCCTACGAAATTAAATATCAAGCTGATGATGGCCGCAGCAAAATCCTCTGGTGGCCGCACATGAGAACCACTGCACTAGAGGCCTGCGGAGTCCAAAAACAATTTGTAGCCCATGTCCGGAAACCTCAGATTTGATCCGGCTTTAGCCCGGGATTTAAAACCAACCATCAAACCCGAATCCGACACGGTTTTTTTTACTTAGGCCGAACCAAATCGAAAATTCATTTTTTTGTCGATAACATTGGGAAAAGCGGCCACGAAAAGACTTGAAGTGGTGAAAAAAAAAAACATCATCGAAAACTGTTCATCTAAATGTTAAGGAATTTAAATTTGCCTTTGATAAACTTTTTTATCATTAATTTATTCAATAATTTGATTTAAAATTTTACTTATAAGCTATTTCAATATTGATACTGGTAATTCTAATTAAATTTCTCTTATTATACTCGCACTAGCCACACTATCCTCGTATCTACATGATTCACTTTGGAAACGTAAATCGTGATACAATTTGACACTTTCAATAAAAATTAAACATGATTTACACGAAACAAAAATACCACCAATATTTTGGCACACATTGTAATAAAAAATAAGTTCACATGTAATTTTTCAATAAGCGATTACGGTTTTACTGTTTCAGTTATAAATCTCCTGATTTTTCGGTTTGCATAGTACACAAGTAACATACTGGAGTGACTTAAGCTTTTATCTTTTAACTCTTCAACATTTTCACTTAAAATTTCTTCAAATCCTAAATTGAATTTAACACGGAAGTATGAGAGAGCGATTGTCTTCACAGCGAGAAAGTCGTGAAAAAGAGCGTACGTATTTACGTGCTTGCTACCTATTTTTACGATACTATTGAAAATAAAGGTCTGCACGGATACGAGTTGGCCCGCCAGCCTTAATGTAGCCCAGCCCGAGTGCTTGATTTGGACCCGTTACCCATTATTATCGTATAATTTAACATTTTTGTTTTTTTTTGTGCTTGGCACTGGTACTACTGGTAATACGGTACCCGTGTTTCATCTGTTACGGTTTGAATATGCTTATCAAAGAGGAAAAGCATGTGCAGAACCTAGGTAAACAGACATTGAAATGAAAACAAATACATCAATATATTATTTTTATTTAGTTAATTCACTAGTGAAGCATTCAGACACAATGAATAATATCTGTAAAATCTTCAATCAGCCAGTAAGCTTTGATTGATTGATATTTATTACTGTAAAAAACTTTTTGAATTTTTATAGGGTATTTGGTTTCAATTATTATATACATATTCAAAATTTCTTGTCCAGAACCAATCTCATTAATTCATTTTATTCCATGTATGCGCTACGAAGCAAGAACGTATTAAGTTCTATGGAAATGATTAAATGAATCCGATAAATTCTTCGCCCATATTTGAATATTAAAAACAAAGCAAATATTTTTTAAATCTTATCTCTCGGGGTTTCTTGGTTGATACAACTAAATAATTATACGATACAACTAAAAGTTCTATATATTTTCTTCAGAAACCTTATATAATAAAAAAAGAATATATAAAATACACTGGCTGGAATAAAAGGCATGTGATTGTGCTCTCTTATCTTAGAGTTACCGATGAAATTTTACCACTAAAAGAATCCGTTTTTATTCTTGAGTTAAGTGGAATCAAACTCATGTGGAGCCACGAGAGTCTTTTTTAGCATCAATTTTTCTAGTAGTCCGCTTTAGTTTTGAAACTGATACAGCTTGTTTTTTCAAAAAAATACCGTACAGATTTCTGATTCAAAGTTAAAATATGCCACGGAATACTTAGTAGTGGGTTTATTCACAGCGTAAAACATTGTAATGTTAGGGAGTCATAAAAATGCTTTGTATAATATACGGATGTCTAAGTTGTTTATTGCATATATGTGAAAAATTCTTCGTATTTATTATTGTTATGTATATATTGTTCATAAGTAATTACTATATACAAATTCAATATGCTTATTCATTTGTATCAAACAAGAAACACTGAGAGTTAAGAATAAAGATTCTAAAAATATTTGCTTATTAGAAATTACATTAGAAATTTTGAATATGGGCCAATAGTTTATTGGATTCATTTCATCATTTCTTTATCATATTTTTGGTGATGCATATTGATTGTTAGCACATATGTACGTTGTCAAAATATGTGAGAATTATGGTAGTGTTTCAATAAACAAAATATAATGTGGCACTTAAAGACATTTTTGTTGAACAGAAATTTCAATTAAATACTTACTTTATCCCTTTTAACCAAAAAAGTATCAAATTAGTGTTTATACTTTAATCTCATTACGCGTTACCAATGAAAAAAAGTGCTCCTGAGTTTTCTTACGGCTAAAAAAATAAAAATTCTCCCTTGCGTAGGAGTAATCAGAAAATTAAATAAAACTATAAAAAAGATGTCATAAAGCTGTGGGCGCCTGATGAGGCTTCGGTCATAAAAGCTCGTCCCACTCCCAGAGAGGCCGACCCTGTGCTTAACCTACCTGCGATAGAGCCTCCATTATGAGCCGCGCAGTGTTTTGTGAGCTCATATTAAAATATAATATAACTCTGTACATGGGACACTGAGTAGTAAAATTACGTATAAAATATTTAATGCCCGTATCGTGGCTTAGTTTCAGATGAAGGAATACGTAATATGAGTTTATTTAGCTAAAGAAATTTATAGTAAGCTTGAGGTATTTTCTATTTATACATTTTTATAAGATACACAAAAAAATCAGTAAAAATAGTTAAACAGAATCGCTGAAATAAATTAAATTTATCTCACGAAAATTAGTAAAATTTATTCATTCAAAAATAAAAATTAAATCAAAAACTAATAATTATTTTTTGAATAATGTTGTTAGTCTTATAAGTTGTGTTAGTTGGGACTGTATTAATTAATTAAAACAAAGACTAGAATTCAAATTGAAATATATTTTTTTGTATAAAAATCAAATAAGTTTTCGTCGAAAATTCAATGAATTTCTAACATTTACAATCTCATAAGTATGTCTTGGTATGTAATTATTTAATTAAAGAAAATTGTAAAACATATCATGCAGTATTAATTAATATGCTACTGAAAATGGCAATACCGCATTTGCTTGATTCAAAAATCGATCGTCTTAGTAAAAATATGACTTAGTTAATAGTTGTTTATACTCACCCAAGGCGGGATCAATCGCATTAAATAAAGCTGTTTTATTTGCACTTGAATTAAGCAAAACAAATATCTGAAACAATCCATTAGAGCTTGACAGACTGAAATAAATGTTCCAAGACGACTTGGGGCAAAAAAAAAACTTTGTCGATAAATAACTGTAGCAAGTCGGGAGGTAATTAAGAAGTTTATAGCTGTTTCGGACCCTCTTTTCAGATGATAAACGCATTGTTATCGTTAAATTAACTAACAGTTTTCAATCTGCTTTTAGCTTATCTGAAACGTAAAAGTAACGCCTGGCAGAAGGGGGGTGAAACAATAAATAGTGGTCTGAATTAACGAAGTGCAATGTTATTTATGTGGCACTTGCACCTTGCGCAAGTGATGGCAATACGTTAAAGAATTTTTAAAAGCTTACATCGGGACTGAAAAACGTTTATCGTATTAACGTTTCACTTTCGTTTAAATAATGACAATTCCCTTATCCATTCACATATCCAACACTTACCTTACAATTTTTTTAAATTTCATTATAAACATATCCTTAGTTTTATGCCATTATTCTTATATCTTTTTTTCAACGGATATCATATTTCTCAAACCATATCAACACTCAATGTAGACAATATAAAGATCATTTCAACTTATTGATTGAGCTGGTATTTACTTGGTAGAACTCCATTATAATACGGTGAAAAAATTAACAATGTATCCTAATTCTGCAGAAACTATTTTATATATTTGTTGATAGCTATTTTGGCTTACGCCATCGTCAGAACTATCGATGGTGTAAGCCGAAATAGCTATCAAAAAATATATAAAATAATTTCTGTAAAATTAAAATAGTTATTTTTTCATTTCAACTCTTCAAACCTGTCTTCAGAGATGGAAAGAATAACACTATGGTAGAATGAAAAACTTCACTCTCCGTTTACTGAATCAAATTGACTGGATGGTAAGCTATGAATGCGTCATGGACGTTGATCAAAAAAACCATAGTGTCTATATTTTAATATAAAATTTAAAATAACTTTGATTATTCCACGTATTGTGTAACTAACTGTGACACGTGTTTCGCCTCTTTCAGAGGCATCTTCAGACTTACTATCGCAAAGTTTGCTTAAGTAAGTTTGCTTAAGTAATTACTTAAGCAAACTTTGCGATAGTAAGTCTGAAGATGCCTCTGAAAGAGGCGAAACACGTGTCACAGTTAGTTACACAATACGTGGAATAATCAAAGTTATTTTAAATTTTATATTAAAATGAACTTCCACAAAGTTACCGCCGAAACCATCGAAAATATCTATATTTTAAGTTTGGCATTCAAATCGTTGACATTGGACTGGAGTAAAAATAGTGCCTGAGATTTTCCATTCAGCTACGACAGCGGTAAATGTTTATGATAGTTATATAACAATTGAAAATATTGTACTACAGAAACTACTGTAGTAAGACTACAACTTTAAGTCATATTAATTTTGTTACATACACAAAAAGATATTTTTATATTAGTACTGTGAGCTCTTCTGCATTGATTATTACTTGAACTGATTGACTGTCAATTGTTCGTGGAAAAATGCTGTATTTATATAAAACTAGTATTCGAACCCGGCTTCGCTCGGACCAGTTTGGGGTTATGTTCACCTCGGCGCGTAAATTCAGACGGGCCAAGTTGAAACAACTGGCAACTTAATGACCAACAATGCAAAAGGGAATTACAGAACCACAGAAATACATACGCCGTTTCGGTTTTATATATAAGGTATTTTGGTTTATATGAAACTACTCGAGTACTCGAGTATTTTGTAAAATTTACTACTCGATACTCGAGTAATTGGAGTCTCTACACACACATTGATAACGAAACAAATTTACCGTCGAAACTTTCGCGAGCGAAATCAATTCGTTTGTTTGAACTTGCAACAACAATGCAAAAGGGAATTACAGACCCACATACATACATACGCCGTTTCGGTTTTATATATAAGATAATCATGATTAAAAATGGCTTTTCATTGATGGAAACGTATATAAAAGGTCTTATCATATGATTTTACAATACATTTTAATGAATATTTAAATATCGATAATTATTTTTCAATAAAATATCTAACAATAATTTAAGGCGAGCTCAATTCAAATTATAAACATATTGCGCTTTTTTAATAACAGCTCGTAAAAGATAAATGAATCATTTTCAATCAACCTTTTTTATAAAACTAAAAGAATATAAAATCTCTGTAAACAATTTGCGTCAATTGAGATAAAGCTGCATCGCACAAAGCACAAAGCTCTCCAAAGAGCTGAAATTGTCGTTGTTTATTTTGCTTGGCTCTCCTCCCCTTACTATATTTATAACAATCTTGATACTGTCTTGGAACATTAAGAAGAATAATTTACTTAGAAAAAGGCGTATAGCTGTGAGAGATTCGTTTTAACTGAGAATTAATATTTAGAGATACAAAATGGAACCATAAAAATAATAAAAAAATATATTCAATATTATTATATGAGATATATATATATGTACATATATGTTTGTTAAATCTTTTTTGTAGCGAAAAAAGAAAGAAATAAATTTTCAAGTTATCAATGTCCTTACCTAATATTTAAACTATCATATCTTTATTGAGCATCATCTCATCGAAAGCTCGTTCAATTCAATAAAGCTTGAATATATTTTTTAAAGGTGATCACGTCATTTTCAGAAAGAAGCTCCAACTCGCTTAAAAATTTTAATGTTACATGTGACAGTTTGATGGTACTCAAAAAGAAATTAGCAGTAATAGTAATTCATATTTTTAAGCCACTTTAAAGGTGTTTACTGTGAGATCAGGACCAGTTTCACTCATCTAAGAATTTACAGCTGAAAATGCTCGCGATGAGCTGATTCAGATTTTCAGTTTCAAGTTATGTGTAAAAGTAATACAATAAATGTGATTTATTTATTTATATATCTGTTCAATAACGGGAATCAATGTCAAATGGGTTTATTGCATTCAATTTTATACATCAGAATTTATTGAGAATATATTCATCATTACTCATCATCATTCTTATAAACGTTTATAACAAAAAAAATAGTTATAATTGTAAGCAGATTCCACTCGTATCGAAGAGAAAACACTATACTTTGAACATAAAATATAAAGATGAGTTTATGCTTAAGCTGGCTTTTCCATATTAAACTGTATCACAAACAAAATAATTCCATACAATAAAACGCGAGTAATATTAATTTATGTAAGAAAATTTCTATGCTCAGTTACTAAGATGTCGTCGCACATCATATTTGTTAAGATTAAACTAAGCAAATTAACTACATGTAAGTATTCATACAATCCTCATGTACTCAGAGTAATATGCGAAGGCAAGGATGTTTAAATAGTGTAATCTCACATTAAGCACGTTCTCCGTTGAAATATTTCGCTCAGTTTGTTGAAAAACTTAGCCCTGCTTGTCAGCCTAAAATCAAAATACATGAATGCTCGACGTGCTTGATTAGTAATTAAGTCTGTTCAGATTCCTTTTCATTATTTACATATATTTGAATGACGGATTATCTCGTCAGATAAAAATATTCCTGAAGAATTTGACTGTAGATTTTTTGTAAAGTTTATATTTTCTGTCGGGTCTCTGGTCGAATGTCAACGTCGTTGGATTCGGTTGCGGAGCGCACCGGCTCAAGTCCCAGTCCGGAAAGTTTAATTGAAGATTAGTTTGAAGACATGGATATCTGTGTTGTCTAAAATTCTCTCCCAAATCCATTCGATCCTAAAAACGACACGTAGCGAGAACAAAAAGCTAGCTACTAGTCTTGTCCTAGTTATATCCTTTCTATCCCTACTTTTTTCGAAAAAGAGAGGTTGAAAAACTGAGTAAAGATCGATTCTTGTAGACAATTTTCAATCAAGATTAACTCTATTACAAGTGCAAATACTTCACTTTGCTAGCGGAAATGGTTAAAGAAAATGTATTTTACCATTCGGCACGGTGGTTACGCTGTAAGCCTATGTCAGCCATTTGTTAAAATGTTAACACCACATGATTTTAACCATATTTTCGGAAATAAAAAATCGAAAGGTGATCTAAAAAAGTTATGCATTTATTAACGTTTAGGCGTCTTACTACGAATGGTAGATCTCAACTCTGATGTTTTCGTGCTAAGAACTGTTTTTGTTTCAGCGCACATCTAAGTAATTCGTGGCCCAATTGGTAACGCCCAATGTTATTCAGAATATATGTAGTTAGAAATTTGAAGTCGTAGCGAAAAGAGGCTGTCGGTAAAACGATGGATTGAAACAATAACATGGACCACTCAAAAGGAAAAACAAATTTTCTAGGCAATTATATCACCAGTGCAATCTGATGACTGGCATCAAGAATATCCAACAAAAGCTCAATAGAAATGCTATCACTGTTCGATAATAATACGTGTTGGTGGGCAAACCAATGGTCAAAAAGTTGATACAATAAAATCAATACAACAATAGACCCATAATCTACCAAAAATAATCAAAGTGCGTAAAACTCATTTCGTTTGAAAGCAGTCTCCATTGCAAAACGGAATTAATACGTTCTCTTTGATTTCTGTTTCCTCTACCCGAAGTTTCGATGTGGGGAACAGTGCTACATTTTCCATTTCCTGTCTTTTACCCAAATACAATTCGGATGGTATATCATGTGGAAACCAAAATTGTTTCTTCCCAAAATATATTCCTAGCACACGCGTCTTCAACTTTGATCACACGTACGAACCTTTTGTATGTGTGTAAGCCCCTATCTTTTGTTTTCGCAAGGGCTGTTGCACTGTTTATAAATCGAAACCTATTCAACTAAAACAAACATTTTGATCAACTTAATTATTATTTAAAAAAAAAGCAATGCCTTAATTATCTAAATACCTTTCTTACACGATTCATATTGAAAATAAGCTCTAAATAAAGGAAAGTTTAGTTAAATTTCATCTACAATATTCTTAGCCACAAAACTTCAAGGCATTCATTACTTGTATCATTTAGGTCCAGTGTTGAATGTGGCTATTTTTTTTCATAATTAGTACATTGCTAAGTCCACCATTATTTAAATATTATCATACAGAAAATTTTATCATTGCTTGAATGGTTTCAAACCAGCAAGTGTCTGCCACAAATTAAATTACGTCACAGTATATTCCTGAAATAATACACATAGTAATTAAAGCTTCTAAGAGTTGGTAGAACTTTGAATATACTTATATGAATAGTATTAATAATTTACTATCATTACAAATAACAAATTAAAATTAAGATCTTTATCATTAGTTTACAAATACATTAAAGACATACAATATACATAAGATAAAACTACTTGTTACGACACAGTTATTTGTTTTCTTCATATTGATTGTAAATTGAATCATAAATAGTTTTGATTCAAAACAATATAAAAACACCCGACATAGCTAAATACTATATAAGGTCACATTTAAGGTGTTCACAGTCAATACTTGGTGGAAAGGCATTATAATAAAAATAATAATACATTTTTAGTACTTTTTCCACATACAATTTATTTGATCAGGACCGGTTTCGCTCATGGCGAGCATTGTCAACTGATAAGAAATACAATACAACAGTGATATTTATACAAAAGTTAAGTTAGGTATGACAAACAATTGGTAGATAAACTAAGCAAATAACAAGAAAAAAAGACTAAAAATAAAAGCTTGAAGACCTCTTAGCAATGCAAACTAAAACATATTAAAACAATTAAATATGACTTATCATTAACAAAGTAAAAGCCCAAAAATAAGTACATTTAATAAAATAAGTCTGCATAATTAGATGTAAATCCCGGTAATTATTTCAAATGAGCCAACGAAATTGTTACCTGTAAACAGAATAGAAGCCATATCAATTCTTACAAATTTAAAACAATCAAAGGAAAATATATATATATATATTTTTTTATATAGAAAAAAAAATACAAAAGGTTATTGAATCGGATATAACAAAGGTGAAGAAACGAAGACTAACTGATCATTTAATAACTCGCATGATGGAATGAATTTATCTGCTAAGAGGTCTTCAACCTTTTATTTTTAGTCTATTTTTCTTGTTATTTGCTTCATTTATTTGCTTAGTTTTTCTACCAATTGTTTGTCATACCTTACTTAACTTTTGTATAAATATCACTGTTGTATTGTATTTCTTATCAGTTGACAATGCTCGCCATGAGCGAAACCGGTCCTGATTAAATACATTTTATGTGGAAAAAGTACTAAAAATGTATTATTAGTATTACTACACAAGGTATGTAGTTGGGTCGTGTCTATACTTCCGTATTACTTTCAGAATACGTTGTTTAAGTGGCAAAATATCAAATTTATTATTATTTTACATGAATTGAATATATTTATTGACCACTGAACCACGGACCCGGAAATGTATATTACGTTTTGTACAATAATAATTATAATAAAATCAAAATTTAATTATTTATAATAATTAAATAATATATGAAATCATCTTTTATAAAAAGATGTCGTATTTGTCATATTTAAACTTGTTCTCTTCGGTAAGGCGTGCCTTTTTTTAATAACCCTTGTTTATGTTCGAAATTAAAGCTTACATTCATGTCGCGGAGCAAGGGATGATTCGATTTCATCCCACACGGTACAGTTGCAAGTTCTGTGCTGGCTTTCTGTAACCTGATTTTCTTTAAATGATGCCATGGCAGTCGCCTCTTTGAGAGATGTCCATTTTGTAATGCAATTTGCAGTGGAATATTTAAATAACAAAATGAGCTTAATTGTTTTGAAAATATAAAGTTTCCGCATGCTTTGCTCTACCGTCGGACAGACTGCATATATTTTGTTACTCTCCTATAGAATGATACTTCAAATGTAGGAAAATAATACAATTACATATGTTATTTAATTTTGTTATGTTTTTCAGTTGAATTATCCCAGTATATCGACTAACAATGTAATATTTAATTGGGGAGTGTTTCCGGAGTTTTTTGTATCTTTAAAATGTCTCAAACTCATTTTTTTATTTTATAATTGACTATTAAAGTTTACCTCCATTACCTTTCAATAATATGAATCTATGTTCAATGAGTATGTTGTATTTGATTTAAATAACAAATATTTTATTCTCACTCTCAGAATGAATAGATTATATGGAGAATACATCCAAATCTTAATGATAATTCTCATCCACGTATTATAACAAAAAAGCCAAAATAATTATAAGCAGACTTCACAAGTATATGAGAACACACTTAAACTCTTTGATTATTCCACGTATTGTGTAACTAACTGTGACACGTGTTTCGCCAAATTTTATATTAAAATGAACTTCCACAAAGTTACCGCCGAAACCATCGAAAATACACTTAAACTCATTTATTCGTAGAATTGACTGTTACAACTGAACCAGTTATTAAAAAAAATTGAAGCGCTAAAATTTTGAAATGACTTTTTTCTCCGCGGAGACCACTCGGCCACGGCGATTGGAAAATGATCCTCCTTCTCCTGGTTACTAAGATATGAGAACGATACATTGAATCAAAAGTACTTTTCTTGCCCAATCTGTATATCTTTACCGTCTTTGAAAACATACTTTGAACAACTGACAAGAATCAGTTTTCGATATATACATTTGTCTTTGATTTGCACAGAAAATAATGTAAAATTAAAGACAAAGCGGAACAAACAAGTGAGAAATATTATAATTTATGAGTCTGCAGTTTTTGTTGTTTCCCTTTTAATATTTAGGTAAACGTCTGAAAGTTGAATATTTATAAAATAAAATCAGACAATGGCAACCTTTGAGAAACATTTGAATTTGTTCCAAGGCTACTTTACTGCTTGCTTCGAGCTAAATGGCGTAGAAATGCAAAGTAGTTATGATGGTTATTTTAAAATTAACGTCATTTAGCTACCATTTAAGAGACAATCAGTCGGCAGACAGTTTGATAAATAACGGAGTTAAGAATTAAATGGGTTTGAAAGCAGATTACATAAAAAACAATTAATAAATTGATCAATTCGTGTTATTCCAATGATGCCTCAGACATAAATATAAATGTTTATTTTATATCCATAACTATGATTCAAGACCTCTATGACACAAAATTTCATACATACATATATCAAACAGATATTTTATTGGATTTTTTTTAGAATCATATTTATTTTTCTTAATTTTTATTGCTTCTGAAAAACGAAAACGCGTAACCTGATAATGCTTGATGATCGAATAGTATTTATATTGATAAAAACAAACACATTTTGTAAGAGATCGAGAATTTCATCCGTTAATCAGGATCGGTTACACTCAACGGGAGAGATTTCAAATGATGCTTTCAATGAGACATACCAGTCCTAATAATTTTATAACAATATACAAAAATACAATAAACAAAATACAAAACTGTACAAAATTAGTATAAATATTGATGTGCCTTTAAAGTTAAACACTTTAGTGACTACTGTATTCATACATACTTACCTTTTCAGAGACGGAAAAGTATATCGTTGATTTAAGTAATGCTGTAGTTCTAAATCAATATTTTATTTGAACGTGTCATTTCGAGACATTGATAAGACAAATTTCTATTCGAAGATTCAAGTAATCAATAATTGATCGATTAACGGATTATTTAAAAAAAATATTCTTTATTTCGCGTAATAGTAAAATAGTTCGGGCAGTTTTCAAGTGTTCTTAAAGTTGTAATAGTAGTATGTGTTCCCACAAAGTTAGAAGAAAATAAAAAAGTTCATAATATTAAAAGTGTAATTTGGATAGCAAACATTTAATTTTAATGACAGTCAATAAAAAAATGTCCAACGAATTAAATTCTTGAATGAAATAAAAAAACAATTCGTTAATTCATTGACGTAGAAGAAAACTCATAACTTTGTCTACATTGTTTCGATCCAAATCATTAAACTTTTTTTTATATTTCTCAAAGCATTTTTCTTATTTTACTGCCGGTATTTTATATTCGTTTATTTCGCAGATATGGTGTCTCATCCCTTTCTCTCACAACGCTTATCAAAATTTAACACCCCCGAAGCACAATTTTCTCAAAAGCTCTGGATGAAAATGTAGGATCTGTTGCTGTATAGCTCTAATAAAAAAACATAAGAATCACGCCATTTTGTTTGTAAAAGTATTTCATCTTAAAATTTATGTTGGTTAGACTGATAACTAACTTAATGATATATAATAAAAATAATAAAAAAATTTTAGTACTTTTTCCACATAACCGTAATAGAATCGTGGCACATGGATTTCCCGCTCAGCGCTTACAAAACGTAGTTCCTACCGTAAAAATGTAAAATGGAGGTTAGAATGGACGAAGGTTCACCAAAATTGGTCTTTGGACGATTGAAGAAGAGTCATATACTCTGATGATTTAAAGTTTAACTCATGAGGACAAGACGCGGTAAGCAGCCAGGCCATCTTAAGGTTGTTGAAAGGTTGACATCGATCGTTCTTTAAAATATGGCTATTAGTTTTCTTTACAATCGCAAGAAACAAAAATGGAAATCGGTAAAGATTTCGAGGAAATAATTGCGAATGAATGAAATTTTGAAGGGTGCGCGGATTTCTTTTGCCAAAACTGTAGTTGTTAAACTAAACGGTCGTGAAAAATAATGAGAACTACAACATATTTATTTAAATAAAATTCATTTGAAAATTAATGTTGTAATATTTTGAATGGAATAAATTCTCTTCAGGGCCCTCCCCCCCGTGGATCCGCCTATGATCTGTTGCAATGCCCCTATAAAAAAATCCATATGCTCCAGATTACGAGCAAACATGGTTAACAAAACTACAGACTACAACGGGAGAAATAATTTATATTTTGAAACTTATTTATGTTCTCCTTGCTATAAAGCCAACAAACAGTTTCTGTATTGATAAGCAGTGGATTTTTTTTAAAGATGCATCCAACGCGTTTTTTTAATGTTGCGTTATTCAACAAACAAAATATGCAACTACCGAAATATATGGTTTTTTTATTATTCACGCTTCTTAAAATTTGTGTAGGTATTACTCCTTTCGTTTTAAGGGAATTGATTAAACAAGTACTGTCGAATATTTTATGAAAACCAATTTAAATTAGTCTTTTCGATACCAAAAGAAGTTAAAAATCTTGTTTTGCTGAGAAGTGGCTATTGTGTTTCTACATACATACATACGTCATACATAAATAAATCATAAGTTCAATAAATTTAAAAAGAATTGTGTTATTGGAGTTAAAAATTAAATGATCACGAGAGTAAAGATTTTACCGTCTATCGTGAAAATATATTTATAAACATACAGTATACATAGTTTATGTAAAAGCTTATGATTAGAAAATCTCGTTTTATTAAAATTAACACATTTTCATCAGTCCAATAAACAAATATAATAAAGAGTTCCATTCCAAATATTTACGCCAGACACCAAAAATGTTATAAAAATGGCTAATTAAAGGAGGAACCCCCAATACTCAGACAGACATGAGCTAGTACAACATTGTCATTAGATTCCCTCCTCGACTTAAAGCTCCGAAAAAGCACTCAGAATTCAGAGATACAACTGTGCTTAAGCAAACCCTGTCACTGGCAAGACTAAACGACAATCTTAATTTTGCCAAAGTATTAATTAAGAGTGAGATGTAAGGTGGGTGGGGAAGGTTGCCTCACCGCTTCTTTGCAGCACGACGAATACTCCGAGTAAAAAAGAGAAATAATAAAACAAAATATCCTTAGTAAATGGCTTATAAAAAAAAACAGAATTACACCTAAAATTTGGCGAGATTTCAGTCGCGATGGCGTAAAAAAGTGTCCGTAAATTTTATACTTTATATATTTTTTAAAACTTTTTTATTTACACATCTTGTTATCGAACTTGGAAAAAGGGTTTTTATTTAGACGCAAAGCAAGATTTTTAACAACGTTAAAAGAATAATCAACCAAGGTGATCTTCAAATAATTTATAAGTCTTGATTAAAATTTTGTTTCTGACACACCATTAGCAAGTAATCTTTTTTATTTGTATTGGAAAATAGAGTTTTAAAAAAACAAGTTTCACATTTTTACTAAGCCTTTTTATAAAAAATACATGTATATGTGCAGAAAAAATATGTTTGCAATATAACTAATTATAAATAATATAAAAGCTTTTATTAGGTTAATTTCTTAATGAAACTATAGTAGTTTGATGACGATATTTCAATGTTGGATGTGGGTAAAGATACATGACTCCACAATGATTTGTCATTAAATTTATGTAAGAAAAAACAAATTGTTAGTAAATACAGAAATTTTAGATGATAGCAGTTATTACAGTGTATCACCTCATTTAAGCAAATGTGTTAACGAATATATTGAAATATAATCGTTCATTTGAAACAAAAAATAATCTGATATACTTAATACCATAATGTAAATATCATATCTGTATTAATTATTTTTTAATGCATAAAACTTTTAAATATTCAATCAGTATAATTGATTTAATGTGTGTTTTTTTGATAAATGTTAAGTTTATGAATTGATTAGTTTAAAGAACTTGAATTACATTGATAACTTTTTTATTGGCTTTAATTATTGTGCTTATTTCTGCAGTGAACATGTATTGAAATTGTATATAGAAACAAGCTTATAAAAAATGATATCATAGAATATAGATAATTTAAATAAATATCATACATTATAAATTCAAATTGTATTAAATCTTAGTAACCTACTTTTATTTAAATATATAAGTGTTACAAAGTATTTAATATGCAGGCACTCAAAGTGCACAAATGAACTTGAACTGACGAAGATATCGAAAAGCGAAACCCGCGACAGTTAGTACACAATTTTAATTCGATAGATAATTGCTGCTGAGAATTAAAGTGAACACGTAATTGTTTTCTTTGTGCCACTCGTATGTATCAAAGACAAGCTTGATGTATTAATATTCTTACACATGTTAATAAAATAATAATGGAGGTAACGTGAAAATTGTGTTTGGCAAGAAGATAATTTGATAGTGGCCGCGGGTCTTGCGATGAGACGTGAAGCGAAGTATCATTTTCGTTGCCCCGTTCGCTCATAGAACGTTTCATTAACAAAACCCACAGCTAATCTAATGAGAAATTTTCGAGGGGATTAATTAAAACCGCTCGAGAAGGCGCTCTCGTCTATACGACAGAACCGTCCGTTTCAGGTAGTAAACGGAGAGGTATGCAAAATCAACCGTTGGAAATATAATATAAAAATATATATATATTAAACATAAATAATTATTTTGGGCTTTGTTTTTGACAATTTGACGAGTAAACTCTTCATCCATAAAATTAATATCAAGTAAGCGTCCTTTTTAAATATTAAAATAATTGACTTCGGAGACAAATCACCTACAATATTTTGTCTAAAATTGTCTACAGAACGATTCCGATCCTAAGAAATGGAAAATATCTAGAGCGATCAGCTAACCACAAGTCTTGACTTAATCATATCATTTTTATCCGTATTATCTTTGAAAAAATTACTGAGCAACAAAGTAACACGTAGTTATCGTTTGAAAAACTTTTGTCAATATTAACTTTATAAGAGTCCATATTCTCTACTTTGGAAGCAGTATTGGTTAAAAATATTCCATCTAAAACTTCAGCATATGTAGTCAATGTATAAATTTACTAGTCATGATGTAGCTTAATTGTAAACAAACTTCAAAATGATAAGGCGTGCATTCATAATGTCATTTCTAATCATCTGCCTTATTTTATAATTTACTAGTATTGCTACCCGACGTCGCTCGGACTAAGCGACCAATAATTATTTAATGTTATATCATTCGACATAATTATATCACAAAATCTAACATCCAAAATAGAGTTAAAATAAAATCATAAAATTTATTTAATTTGATGACAGCCCCATTCTCGCCCATTAAAATGTCCAAATTCAAGGAAAAAATCTAATTTGCTGTCAAAGAAATGTCAAATAATACCTTCACGTAAATAATAAACATTATTGTTAATAATAAAAGCCGGGAAAAGTTCAGTAGAAGACTAATTTATTACATTTTGACTAAATGTCTTCGCCGATAAAAATTCAAACATATTTACTTTCATATTCGTTTTTATGGCAACTTAATGACCAACAATGCAAAAGGGAATTACAGACCCACAGACATACATACGCCGTTTCGGATTTCGTTTTCGGATAAGATTTGTAAAAACCTATTTCAAATCAAGTTAAAAATTTAAGGCCATGAATAATATATAAGTTATCTTCCCGTTCCCGTTATTTCTGTTGATATGAATCATTACTCCAAAATAACTATTATTGAGAACAAATAGTTTTTGTATTAAAATTATCTCAATTAAAATCTTCACGGCATCATGTTTTTAGTATGCTAGTTAAGCGATAACAATCAGTAATACTTAATAAATATATGTCAAAATGATTCTCATGAAGCGAAACACTTGACACGCACAGAAACATTTAAAAAAATGAAATAGAATTGCCATCAATTATTTTGTATTTATTACTAATTATATAATTGTCTGTACAACACGCACCTCCAATGTTTAAGCTTTTTAATAATGAATCTCATTCAACCGTTGCAAAGACATATCACATCAGTGTTAAAAACGTAATTTTGCACGGCTGAATAAATAAATATTCAGTCAATTTTGAACGCCCTAAAGTTTCCCAAAATTTCAAAGAAAACGGCTTTTCAGAATATTCCATCACCCTCAAGTATTTAAACCATTGAAGACTTTGATAATAATTAGGACTTTTCTTCAAAACACGAGAAGCAGTGCTGCTGTAGATACTTTTGTATGCATTTGAATAATCCAATTGCGTTTTATAAAACATCATTTAATTTCTTTCACTTTATTTACATATATCATTTCATTTTGAAGTTGATTAATTTTTGATGACTTATTATTTTGATTATTCATCATTGTTGGATGAGCTTTTTAAAAAAAAAAAATCTTTTTAGAGTAAGGATGCTTCTTATTTTCACATACTGATACTAAATAAAGCCTGCAAAGTTCGATCTCATTTTCTTGGCAGTTTTAGATTAATGAGAATGGTCAGCTCAGGCCTTTTTTTAATGGGGAAAACTTACTAAGAACCCATGAAAATATTCAGACGATTTGAAAATATTGATTGCATACGTTGATGAATTTATTTAATACTTGCATATTAAATAGTATTTCAAAAATTATCAAAAAGAGCTTCTACAAAAATGTTGCGTCTACAGTATTATTTTATACATTATTTTTAAAAATTACTAGAAACTTATTTTTTTGTAATTAAATGCTTATTCAACACTCCCTGAAAAGAAATCAGTGCTATTTTTTTTACCTTATTCAATTTTATTCTTTTGAAGTATAACTAGGTATGTTCACTTTCATGTTTTTTGAGTAAGCAGACCGAACCCCTGATAAATGATTTGAGCAGATAGATTTTATGAGAAACAGCGGTAAGTAGGTCGCTCAACTCTCAAATTTAGAAAGGGTGCTTACCTTATAAGGTGTGATATTAAACCAATCACGGTTGAATGAGACGAAAAAAATGGAACTGTCATACAAAGCCAGATTAGTTGAACAATCTTTGTACAAAAGAAAAGGCATATGTGAAATATTCCCATCAATTACATACAATAATTATTTAAAGTCAGAATCTAGGTCAGCACTATATAAGTATACGTAAAACAATGCAAGTCAGCAGCGTTATCAATATATATTGTGAAAGTTTATCTATTTTATAAAAGGGTATGCTTAAAGTATTTCGTGTGACTTTTTGCTCTTTTTGTATGTTTATTTTGGAAATTTTGCATGTTTGCACTTTCCAACGACACAAGGTTGTATTTCTTTGCTAAGTGAAGTAATGCTTTCATTTTCTTCGCCGGGTCTTTCAAACAAGAAATGATGGCTTGTTTCTATGCCATATATTTTTGTTAACGCCTTTCACGTTAGTCTTAACTTATACAATCTATATGAATGTAAAACATTAGAAAGAGGAGAGAGAGCTCAGAATGAGTTTTTTTCAATTTAAAAGATAAGTGTAATTTTAAGAAGTGTTAAATATATAAAAATGTTAAAATGTTTTTTTACAAAATCACTGAAGCCGTATTTTCAGAGATGATATGTCAACTATTTTGTATGTATGTATTTATGAAAAAGATACATATATTTTTTACCTTTCCAATTCCATACACAGACTATGCTTTAATTTTAAAGAGCTTGCGTTACAAAATTATCAGTATTATAAAAGAAGCGGTATAAAAAATAAATTCATAATTTATTTAAGAAATTGAAATTTTCAGATTTAATATAAACACAAAATGTGCAGAGCAATTAATATAAATGCTATTAGACTACATTTAATTCAACAGAGATGCCATTACAGTCCCTATAAATGAAATAAAATCTAAAATTTACTAGTGAACTACATAGTAAAACTATTATATATTTTAGGACTTTAAAAAAAATTTGGTTGGTATTTTTCTTCCACCTATACAACGACTCCACAAATTGTATAGAAAAGTTATTTGCTTTTAAATTTTCATGATATAGAAGGACTGCTTTGTTGTTTTTTCGTGGTTTTTACATTAGAAAAGCAATTTGTAATTCACATCAAATTGAAGTAACTTTGATGAAGATAATGATTCCATAAATAACAATTTACAGCAGATTCAAATACCAGACAGTGATGCACAAACATCTTTCAGTTACTTTCAAAATCTTGATTGGACGTGGAATTCTATTTTTAATTAACATTCATAAAACTGCGAGCTTGCATACAAATATCTTGAGGAAAATCTTTGATCAACTTGAAAGCTCATCCACTCAAGTTTTGTTGTAGACACGACGCTCAAATCGACGTCGCAAATAAAACTATACAGACCAGACGCTTTGCTACTATGCACAACTTTGAGTTTTGTAATTACGTTTTTAAATTTACCTGCTATAAAAAATAAATAAACGTAAATTACGTTAACTGTCTAATGCAGAAAGGCTACACGCAAACGAACGTTTTTTTTTGCCATAGCATTGTGAATTTACCTCTAACAAGTCATGAGGGAATTTTTTTATTTATCGTGTTGTTTTGTATAGAATATTACATTGTTATGTAAACTTACAAAAATTTCAATTGAATCAATTGTAATGTAAAATTAAAATGGACTGCTTTATCATTTCACTGGCTCGTTTGAGAATCATTGTCAGATTAATTGTAGATATGTATTGGAAGTGTCTACATTCACAACCAATGGAATAACAAACGGTATAAATTTTAATTTAATTTGCAAAAAGATACTGTTGATTTTATTGTAATTTTTTATGTATTAAATAGCTGAATCAAAGTTACTTACATATGTATGTTAAAATGAATACTCTGATAAAAAAACATGCTCAAGGCTGGTAGTTCAAATATATACAATTTTTCCGGCTTTGCTAACTTGTATATCATTTTGTGAAAGTACATATAAAGGGGCGCTTGAATTTTTTAAAAATTACTTCTCAACATATTTATAATGGAAAGTTATTAAAATAAGTATTTTTCTGTTGTTATAATTGCGATTCTAATCTCAACTATTTATCATATTTGATCTTGAACCGATATATGGAAAAATGTCTTTATGCACCATGCAAAAGATAACTATATGCACTGTGGCCATCGGCAAAACCTTTTTTACAGAACAACAACAATTTATTGATAGAGCAGGCGTTTACTTGGTAGAACTCCATTATAATACGGTAAGAAAAATAACAATGTATTTTAGTTCTACATAAATTATTTTATATATTTGTTGATAGCTATTTCGGCTTACGCCTTCGTCAGAACTAACGAATAGTTCTGACGAAGGCGTAAGCCGAAATAGCTATCAACAAATATATAAAATAATTTATGTAGAACTAAAATACATTGTTATTTTTCTTACCGTATAACAGAAACAATATTATTTTTTTTTAAACCAACGCCAATAATTTTTATGTATATATGTAATTATTAATGGCTCTTTAATTCTCATTGATTCAATGGATATTACTATCTTTTCTATATGTCATCTTTCCAAAACCGTGAATACATTACTGATAAACGATAGAGCTTAAGCGGTGTGATGATCATCATCAAAACATTAAAATACAATTGGGTAACTAATATAAGATATATAGCAACACCTGCTGATTCACCTGAGAGCAGTTTGCAAAATCTTCGACTCATTTAGACTAATCTTAAGAATGAGACCCGTACAGACTCTAAATATTTAATATAACATTGAAACACGTTTACTTGAGTGATTTGGGTGTTTATTGAGGGCGCAGCGAACGCAGACGGCTCGAACTAATGAAAGTCGTGGAAAAATGTTACTTTCGGAGGGTGTTTAGTTGGCCATCCACTTTCAAGAAAGCGGGTGGTTTTCAACAGCGTCAATACACCCCGCGGGAAATGAATCATTTGTGTTTCAGGCTTTGCAAAAGATTTGAATATAATAGTTCGTTTGAGACGAAAACTTGCAAGGCATAGAGAAATTCGATTGCTAATTGAAAAAAAAAAACATTTATTTTATATCTAAATATGTCAATTTTTCATCATAATTTTAACGTTTGAATTTTGTACATTTCAACAAGTTTTGACGCTAACGACTCATTTCGACGAGCCATTTCAAGTGTGCTGAATGCTGATGTACATGAACTGACTGGCGTTAGTGACATAGCTCAAGGAAACGTACACAATTCAAACGATTAAAATTTCACATTGAAATACCATCAAGCACATTAAGTCGAAACTCTTCATTATTTTCAACTCTCAAGTCTTATTCAGTTCACTAAGTGTAAAATTATCTCATTTTGATTTTTTTAAACTTTGTTATATCCCTTGAGGTTAGGTCGATACAGTTAAAAATATTTATTATTTAAAAACGCAAATCGGTTAGGTGTTTAATATATCAATTTTCTATTCATACGATTAGACATCTATAAATTGTAAGTTAATTTAAGATGGATGACAAATTAACAACTAAGCCATCGATACTAAAACAAAACAAATAAAGACTCATTCCATGTCAAGATTGCTGCTTTTGATAGCGACAAGCTCACCAAAATTATTTAAAAAAAATCCCTATGAAACACAATATTTCGATAATTCTTTTAATATTTATTGAATCTCCATTTAAATTAATTTAGTTAAAAACTGTTCTCTTCTACCCTACTCTCCCGCTTAAGCACATTATTCTGTATGCAGATTTATTAAAATAATTAAATTTAGATGTACTTATCGCTTATAACTGTAACTGGCACCGAACCATGACTTGGGGATGATATAAAATTTGCATAGGTCCAAAACCTGGATGCACTTTATGTCTGGCAACCCCTTTAAAGTAGAATTGTAGCAATTACACCCCACGTATCGCGTTTGAAGCTCAAATTCACTTTTTACTTTAAACAGGGATGCTTCTGTACTAGTATATAAAAATATAGTGCAACATCCACATTTTTTAATAAAAAATGAACTTATACTGTAACGGCCTATATGAAATTTATAATAAAAGCCGTCGCTTAAAGTATTCAAATATTAATTCGATACAATTGTTGGACTGACCAAATCAGTACGAAAAAGAATCCTACAATATTATATGAACATCCCAATTGTCTTTCCATTAGAGTTTGATGTATGCATGATCATTAAATCTTTTTGAATTTGAAAATCACTTAAGAATTAATTTTGAAAAAAACTAAAAATGGTATTTGATCTAGCCAGTGATTGTTATGGGAATTCGTTAGCAAAAAAATGCTCGATAATAATTCTTATCAATTTTAAGTTGTTTACTGTTAATGCTTGACGGAATTGTACCAGGACCGGTTTCACCCATTGCGAGCAATATCAAATGATCAGTTGATCATGCTCGCAATGAGTCCTCTCCTCGTCCTCTTAATAAATCAAATGTGAAATAAATAAAAAAAAATGTAATCATTGTAATCAGTAATAATTCTTATGTTATTTCAAATAATGACCAGGACCGGTTTTGCTAATCGTACTCATTGAAACCGATTCTGATCATGATGTGAAATTTTTATAATTATATTAAAATAATAATATTTTTTTACTTTGTTTGGAGATTGAAAGGCCCACTAAAAAACATTTCCATCAAATCATCTTCGCGCACGTGGATTCGTTTGCCGTGAAGGGGGGAGGGCCAAACATTTTGTATAGGAAAGAAAACAATATACGGATTAAGCTCATTTAATAAAATTTACGTCTGCCATCCTTTGCGATTGGAATATTTTTAATATGAGGGCGGAATATTTGCTCGTTATTTTAAAGTTTGCCTTGTTTGGGATGGACGGTTCGGCACACGTGTGCCTTTTTAATTAATATAAACCACGGTTTGCTCACTAAATATTTTTTTGTTGAAATTGAAACAAATTGAGAAAACCAAAGTAGTGGTGTTTTTAATATGATTATAATAAGATCGACGTGGTGTAGCGGTATCATTAAACGAGTTACAAATTATATAGAATGTAGACAGATTGAAATAATATACAATATATGATCCTCTAAATTCACGATATTTTGTTTGTAATGTTGATGCCCTTCATAATTCACCCATTAATGGAAATGTGAATAGTGAATGATCAAAAATTTTATATTCTTGTATAAACCTTTTAAAGCTTTACGGTGCTGTATGGAACAATGACTTCGGTGCACTTCGCTATCGGATTACACTGATTTATGATAATAGTTTTCAAAATATGAATATTAGCTTTCATAAATAATGTCTTTGAGATACTGATCCATAATTTTAAATTCGGTTTCGTTAAATATGTTTGTCATAATGAGGAATATAAACATCTGCGTAACAAGGTTGACTCTTGGGATATGCGCTGTGTTATATCCAGTGGGCGGAATAAATGAGCTTTATTCACACCATACACTATATTTCAATGCGGATACAGATTCCATACCTAGAAATTTATCCTTTGGGCTGACCGATTTTTTTTCAATATAGCTGTAGCTAAAATGGATTCGTTTATTACTTATTTTTATAAGAGCTACAGGTCACGCGGAGATTTCGCAAAAAATGCTCGGGCGTTTAAAGGTTAAGTCTTTTATCTTTCATCTATATTTTACATCTCTTGCTGATGAATTAAATAAAGTGTAAATAAAACAATACCATCATCAATAGATCATGGAAAACAATTATAAAAAAAAAAATTGACACACATTAGTTTTTTTTGTAGAAATTTTATGTGTGAATATTTAAAAATAAAAAAAAAAATGATTAATTAAATGATAAAAAATTGAATTCAAAGAAATGGAAAATTGTAATCTACATGCAAATCATTTGTTTATTTTTTATTTAAAAAAATATAATGCGAAGTTTTAGCACGTGTCGTAAAAACACATCATTATATAGCCACCGCTTCATTTAACGTTTGAAATAATTGCGCCACTTTTTAATTACAATTAAAAACAACATTCAGACAGTTAAATGTTAACAGTTTTTTGAATAATACAATAACTTCAAAGTTGTGGTCCGTTTAAGTCATCTAGAAGGCCTACATAGAAAGGTCGAGAAGTGCAATGATTAAACAAACCATTATTCAAAGGAAATTAAATGGTTCTCGCGAAATAAAACTGACGTAATTCAAACATTGAATTCACGGGGACAAAACATTTTTCTTTTAAAAATAAAAAAACTTAGTGGCTGACTTATATTTATATAGGTGAATCTTGTATTGAATTGTATACAGTCAAATGGTACTTTAAATTAATGCAATGATGATGAACCGTTAATATCTTATCTTTAAAAATCATCGTTGATATAAATATATAAAAAATCTTTTTTCTATAAAGATTACACAAAGAAAATTTTGATGACTTTTCAATGTTACTACTATTATTTTATTACGTATTATAGTATTTTTCTTTTGATTCTTGGTAGAGAAGCTTGGAGTAAAGTACTATGTTTTATTCTCTTTTCACAATTTGATGGAATAATTATGACCGTTTTTACTTTTATAATTAATTTGTAATAATTATAGTTAACAAATAATGATTATAATGACACAATTGGTGTAAGATCGTCAGACTAAACTAAAGATCATCTAACAATAAAAAAAAATACAAAGAAAATAAATGAAATTTAAACAAAAATTACCTAAAATTAAGTATTTTAAAAATATTCAATGGCAAAATACGAAAAATGTCTCGAAATAAGACGCCGGTAAAAGTGAATATTGAAACTGATGCCATTGCAGTATGTACTTCACTGTTATATTAAACAAAGACTGGGTGTAGTTCGGTCAGCGGTAAAACATATGGCGTTAGTGGTGATCACACTCAATAACGTCCAACAAAAGTGAAACACTTATCCCTTTACTTGGGTGACCTTTTGGAGCATTGGAGCCACCCCTTTGCAAATAATCAAAAGAGAAAAATGCAGTGCAATCCATGTGCTATTGTGTCTAACTGCAGTAAAAAAACTGTGTTCCATTTTCAAATAAAAATGTAAGATAAGCTTTTTGCTGTTTCGCATCAGTTCTTAATTTGAATTACTTCCATACAAAATAAGATTGTTGGTTGGTTGTTTTTTTGTTAATTTTTTATGTCACTAAATCGTTTTTAACAATATAAAGTATATTAAAAGACAGAAAGTGACATGATTTATATTGAACTATTTCATCAAACGCCGTATTCTTTTATTAAACAAAATTAATGAATCTTATTCCGCAACGACGATAAACTAAAGCATTAGATATATTGAGATGGGACACTTTTTGAAATTATCGGAAAGCAGTAATAAACTAGAAAGTCGTCCGGGTTCATAAATTATAATGAAAAATAATATAAATTGCATTCAATAAATATTGCCATAGTATGGTTAAATATAAAAGTGTGTGAAACTTTATGATTTGGAGAATTGGCTGGAAAAATAAAATGCAGCCTCTTCAAGGCTTAAGACTCATAAATAAAATATTAAATTTATAACTAAGAGAAATGAATTCTTTATACAAATTTGTGGGTCAATTTATTTTAATACGATTTTCAACTTTTTTTTGACAAAGTAGTTGTTTTGAGAGGTCATAATTCGTTGCGTGAACCGTATTTGCAAACAAAACTACCCCTCTATAAACTCACCCCTTTGCGCCTTTGTAACAAAGAGTTACTTTAATGAATATCCTCTTTACGTGAGGCGACAGTAGTGGGAGCAACAGCTCGTAACTGCAGAGACTGAGTAGCTACACTTACGTGCCGTCGTAAATTACAGCCTTATAACCGTTTCTGTGCGCATCCCTTTGACAATTTAATTATAATTGATTAAAAAATTCTAGATTTAATGATAAAATTAAACAGTAAGAATACCTTTTTAGTAGAATCTTTGGAGATTTTTTATAATTAAATCAAATATTTTGAAGTTTTTTTTATGTTGAGAATATTTTTTTAAAAAAAGGGTAAAAAAGTTTAAGAACAATAACTAGACAAAAAGCCAGGGGGGCATCAGAGTTTTAAAAATAGGTTACTAGATAAGAAAGTATTTAAACATTATTTAATTGTTTGTTTTATGAGTTCAAATATTCTCACTTTCACCACACTGTAGGTAAATAAGGTAAAATAATTTAATACGTAATTTAAACCTACGAGTTCTGAGAGGGCGTAAGCCAAAAAAGCTATCAACAAATATATAAAATAATTTCTGTAGAATTAAAATACATTGTTATTTTTCTTACCGTATTATAATGGAGTTCTACCAAGTAAATGCCTACTCAATCAATACATAATTTAATGTTATATCACTCGAAATTACCAAAAATGATAAACTACATACATTAATATGCAGTTTGATTAAAAAATATCTCTTGATGTTAATTTCAGGCATTAATTGTATATAAAAAAAAGCTTTTTCCTTGATGTACATGCTTAAACAAAATACAAAATATTTATTGAAAATTCTTATTACTATACACGATAACTTTTCATAAGAACAATTTAAGATATATTAAAAATATCTTTTTTCAAATTATTATCTGCTGCCCAAAATACCGGCAATAGGTTAAAATTGGTAGTTTGGTGGTGGTACCTGTGAGTCCCCTGGGATATTTCAAGGGTGACTAAGCAGGGATAATGGAGGAGGGTGCAATATTTTAAATTCTTCGAGGGCAAAACGAACTGGTTCGATTTCTAACTGGCAATATTAATGGTGTCGTGTGTGTTCGCGGGTTTGCTCATGAGAGCACAGATTTCAAAACTTGTATAAATGGTGTCAAAGATATTTGACTTTTATAAAATAATTTTGTAAAGATATTAAAACGACTCATTTGCATATAAAGGATTTAAAATAAATCTTTGCTTGAATTTGTGGGGTGTTATTATATGGGAAAGTGTGGTGGTAATTAATGACAATTTGGGCCCTTAATATTTTAAGGGAAAAAATACACGTTGTTAATAATATTCGCATTTCATTTATTCGAGTTGTAAGATAAAAAAGACTTCTGTTGAATTCAAACAGACCTTGATCATAATCAATGAATTGAATCGTATAGTATCAAAAGTAGTAAAAGTAATAGTAGTAGTATCAAAAGTTGAGCTTAATTTATATATTACAATTTTAAAAACATCCCATAAAAACCTGAAACTAAAATTTTATATGGGCGGCCACATCGCAACAACACTTCAGTATTACTCTGTGATTGGTCGATAGTATAATTGACCAAACAATTCTACTATTGTTTTCAAAGCCGTGAACCGTTCTGATTTTGATAGGTACTAATCATAATTTTATTTTAAGTTTTTATACCATATGTACATGATTTTTACACAAATATTTTATTGCAAGCCATACACGATGACTCGAAGAATGATGTGACAGCATTTGTTCAGTTTCGAAAGATAAAGTTCTACTTGATACGACTCGATTATAAGAATGTAATTAAGTCCCAAAATATAAACCTACTTACGAGTACCTAAAGCATTTCTTATAGAATCTTTTCAACAGCAATAATTTATGTTTAGTATAGTTTTATGTATAGTAATAACAACCATTAATAAGAGCTCTTGGCAATCATCAATAATCATATCCGGTAGAAATCAAAACAATTGAGTACCCAGAGAAAATTATAATTACTAAAACTATTACACTATTCCTCAGTTGGCACTTTGTAACTGTAAAGCACTATAAATTTATTTTTAAACAAAGCCACGAAAGTTTTAGCAACGGAATTAGCTAAAACTAGTAAAAAAGCTTTTGAAAAATATGTTTTTCATTTGTTTATAGCTGAAACGGATCTTTTGAAGAATCGAATGCAAAATTAAGATGATTTTTTGACTCGTACACAAATTTGATCGAAACCAGCTTTGTGCAAATAAATTGGAATAATTATTGCTCGTACAAAAATAACTTATAACGATATTTTTGGACGTGGTGAGTACCGCTTGTCAAATAAATACAAAATTAAATTAATTCAATTTGATGAATACTTTGAAATCACTGATCTAAAGAGAACGTAAGGTAGAAACGGAGATCGTGGAGCCTAACAGATGGGATAATTTGTGTGATCCATTTATTTGGAATTGAAATCAGCTCATGTGCATTTCCACCTTTTTTAATGTCGCAAGTTCAAGTAAGCAGAATAAACGAGAGTGCTTTATGCTGTTATATAATAAATAATATTAGGAGAAATAAAATAAACCCAATTTACTTAATCCATTACATGTAATGGAGCTTGACGAAGGTAAAGGATGAGACAAAAACGTTCCACAATTTTCAAATAAGCTCTTAGGTTACATCTTTGAAATTAAAAAAAAAACATATAAAACACAAACCAGACTTTTTCTGGATATTTTTAATTCATCTATTATTAACACTGGTAGTTATTTAATTACTGAAATCGCCTTTCTCGTAGTGGCTTTATGTATAAAATGCGATTACGGAAGACTAGTAATCACCTCTACCTTTACTCCTAGTTGTATGAATTGGATAGATGAGTAGGAATATCGATATCACAGCCGCCTTCTGTAACACTATACTGTCACTCCAAAAAAGAAGGCAGTTAGTGACTGTAACAAAATTTTGAGTAAAATAGCTCAATTTGTTATTTGAAGTTTTTGTATTTAAAATTTATAAAAAGCGGTTGTTGCAAAAATACTAATTATTATAACTAATTTCTATAGAACTAGACAGTTAGTAGTTGGCAACATTGACTGCTTCTTTGTCAAGAAAACTAGAGCTGCTACCTTTTTGCTACGATTTATTTTTATTTTTAGCAGATGTCCATTTTTTCACATTGGATTTTTAGAGTATTTTAGTTAGTATACTGCTATAAAAGTGAGCACTATTTATAGCTTTAAAAAATATTAAGTATTAATGCATTATGTAATGGCATTCAAAACTCAATTTCATAAATTTTGAGTTACTGTAATCTTCCTAAGAAGGGCAGTATACGTCTCGTGCTATTGTGTTACCATCATGATGATTGTATTCACAAAATTAACCAACTTCCACATTATAATGTTCACTGTCGAGGTTGCCTCGGTCGCATGGGATCGAACATAAATATCATACGCACCATTGATCTTTAGCAACAATCGATTGAAAAATCAGTGTTTGAAAGGTTTCTAACATTATTTTCCAACCCCAATACAATAGTACAAGCGTGCAAAAGTATTAACCGCACGCCATTTTTTTTAAGCGTGACATTTTGATATCATTAATATTACAACAAATCGTCAAGCTTTTTCAGTAGACTGCAATTAATACCATACTTATATTTTAATTTGGCTGCACTTATATGCGTAAAGAGTATTTTGGGCTAAAAGTACTCGTTTGGGCTAAAAGTTGTAAATTCTAGCTCTGATTTGTTTTTAAACATTTTATGTAAATAGAATACAAACATGCGATATTATTTTTCAGTACCGTAACAAACAATATTGTTGGGATTTTTTATGGATCTTGCGATCTAACTATTTTTCATAATTAAATGTTTTACATCATTAACGACTTATTTCCTCAAAAGAGCTTTCATTTATTTTGAGTCAAGTCGATAAAGCTGTATTTTTTTAAATTTAAATACTTATAATATTGCTTTTCATACCTCAAGAAGCAACTGGATTGGATCACTAACCTGAAAAAAAAGAAACGAATGTTTTAGGAAATGTATTACTTACAAAAACAAAAGATACCGCATAATAATTGTCAAAATTGATAAAACATGTTTTACATAATATGTTGATATAAAAATGATTTATTCTGTTATTTGAAGATGATAAATTTTTCAAGTTGAAAAAATATTCCTGGAAAATAATAAGATATTTTCATGTAAATTTGTAGAAGAGAGTTAAGCAATTGTATATTTCCCTTGTGACTCAGCTTTCACTTTCAAATGTTGAACATATGTATAGCTACTTTATTACAATGCTATTGTCTTCCCGGCTTAAAGGCGATAATATGTTTCAAAATGCAGTGGTTGAAAATCTTAGGATAATTGGATAGACTATTTATTCATAAATAAATACATAAAAGATTGTCATTGATTTTCAACAACTTATATAATCTTATCATTTTAAGAAACTTGTATATACTACTGATTGGCAAAAAAATATGTTCATATCAATTATATAGGGCGACAAAAAATTTGATTTAAATAAAATGTATACAAATTAATGATTATAAAAATTGAATTACATGCTTTTAATATCATCGATTTTTTATACATGATTTAGTATTGAACACTAAATCAACTTAACTTTAGTTGAAAAATCAATCTGAATGTAACAGCATATAACAAACATCCTAAATAATGCATGTTTTGTAAGAAATGTGAAAGTGGTATTATTTACTCTTACTAAAGAAAACATTTATCAAATTTCATTTTTTTTAAGTACAGAAAGAACTGTTATTACAGTACGAGTTTCATATAAAAAAGACAAACTCTTAAACCCTTCAATTATTGATTGAGTAGGCATTTACTTGGTAGATCTCCATTAAAATACGCCTAAGCGTAAGCCGAAATAGCTATCAACAAATATATTTAAAAAATGATGTAGAATTAAAATACATTGTTATTTTTCTTACCGTATTATCTCTTTAATTATGTTCTTTTTGCTATGAATCACATAGCTTTTTCAGACATCTACCATAGAAATACATATAACAGAACATATTTGAATACTAAAAGTGTTTGAGATAATGAATATAGTAGTAAATGATCTTGTTAAAATGGAGAAACAGGAGAAGTCTTAATATTTTGACAGTATTCATAATTTAGAAAAAATACATATTGCGAATGGGAATGAAGTTTGTTTATCAATAATGTATCTCCAACTGCAGCAAAATCAGTTTACAATCACTTTCCAGCTTTTCCTCTCATATAAAATATACACCTAATAGCGGCAACTTACTTCACACTCGAGGCAGTTGCAGCACTCTCTCGTGGCGTAAGTTGTATTGTAAATACCTATGTACGTCGGATAGGTACGGATTATTTCTTAAGCGAGGCAATCGCCGGCGTCTCTCGGATGTAATGGCCTGCGCCGCGACGCTTTCAGAATGGGCGCCGCGAGGTGAAACTGGATTAAATATTTATTTAGCAAATTAGTGCTCTGACGCCGATGGCAGAAATTTTATTAAACTATTTATATTTCCACTAGCTTATGTGCAAATGTTAACAACCACATAGATAGTAATTATCGTAAGATGATTATAATAAGTAAAGAATTGATATTCCCCCCTTTTAATACTTTTCGCAGAACTTTCGTTGGATTGAGCACTCCACGTGGATTATAGACATTAAGATTTCTTAAATGCACTTATTGTGGTTTTTACTTTGCTAATGATTATTCATACTAATCGATTTTTGATGTAATAGCTTGCATTGCTAAGAGGTCTTAAACATTTTAATTATAATCTATTGTTATTACGTTTTGCTTCAATTTAATTGCTTGGTTATAATACCAATCGTTTGTCAAACCTTGTAATTATTTCTTAAACGTTGTATAAATATCACTGTTTTGTTGTATTTTTTATCAGTTTACAATGCTCTTCATGAACGAAACCGGTCTTGATCCAATAAATTGAATGTTGAATAAGTACTAAAAATGTTTTATTATTTTTAAGATCAAGGATTCAAAAATTACAGGAAATGCTGGTCGATATTTAATTCTCTTCACACAATTAAATATTGTGTTTTTTTCTCTTGGTTATATTATTTATATTATGTGTGATATATTCAGTAAATTCAATTATTAATGTGATCAAAGTATTAAATCCAGCGTTGAACATGTTCAGATGATATATTATTATCTGCGAACGATTCATTAATTTATCTTTGACCAACCGACCATAAAAACATTGTTTGAACATCTTATAATTATTACGCTCTGTTGAGAATTTATATTCAGAGTTAGTGATGATTCAGTTCACACTATGAAATCAAAGAAATATTTTAGGGAGATGGCTATACATACCATTGAAGCATTCACATTTAATGAGTATTATTCAACGTTAAATACTAATGAAAAACAATTGAGCCTGTTCTCAACGGATTCATATTAAAAAGGCTTTAAATAATTTTCAATACAAATTAATCATAATTAAAACTAGCTAAGTGGCAGCTTTCTTAATTATTATTGTATATAATATATTCTATTATTTATATCCTGTAAATTATTTGTAATGATATCTGCAGATGGTGAGAATGAATATAAGTATTATTGCAAAAAAATAATATTGGTAAAATGAATTCACGTAATTTCGAAGACTAACACAAGTTTGTCACTACAAAAGCCTCATTAGACCAGTTTTTGCGTAATTGAAAGCTGAAAGTGTTTGAATGAAAGCCCTTCAAAAATATGTTGGTCGTGTCTTTGAAGATATCATTGGCTTTATACCAGGGCTGTGGAGTCGGAGTCGTCGCGTCGTTTTGGCCGGAGTCGTACTCGGAGTCGGAAATTTTGAAAAATATGAACTTTTTATTTTTTCATTTAATATGTCAAATTTGGCTTTTGGCCGCATTGATAGGGTTGATATTTAATTGAATACACATAAATAGGAAAATTAGGGGAAAAAACTGACGATATTAAACTTTTTTTAGTCGGAGTCGTGTTTTTGGTCAATGTTGGAATCGGAGTCGAATTTTTTTTTACCGACTCCACAGCCCTACTTTATACCCTTTATTATTGTACGCATTTATTTTTCAAATTTGTCAAAGCTTAAGTTAGAGCAGTAAAATATGTACCAAGAAGGAATGATGACATTTTCTACTAACGTGTGCAGTCCAATGAAAAACCATGCCTTCCTTGGATATATGAGATCCTTTAATATTTATCTACGACTGTGGAAGGTCACTGAGAAAGGAGTGTACAAGATGAAGACAAAAGTAAAGTGAAAATGTTTGATTAACGAAGCAAAAAATATTGATGAGAGAAGAATATCAAAAACAAGTGGTATATAATTTTGAGGATTATTTTTTTAGATATCAACAAAATGGTTATACGCTTAAAATTTCTATATATATTAGTAGCCACAGTGTTTCTCTATAGATTCCCTTCGTAAAGCTTTATGGAAAACTGAAATAAATACGTTACGAATCGAAATTGCAATTACACAGGCTATTAAAAGGACGTCAAAGAAAAATCCAAGAGAGACTTCATTAATGCAAAAATAAAAACACTCCTTTGAGCCAACGGACGTCGCGACGCCTAGAGTCTATCACATTTTTCCGCTCCTATCTATCCCTTATTGAATGGCCCTGCCATTAATCCCTTGGACATTCATTTTTATAGGAACAGTGACGCCTAGTAACAAATTTCGAACCATTATATAAAAGTGCACACCAAATAACTGCAGATAATATGTTAATCAAGTCCTTTTGGCTGCCGTAAAAACCGCAATGTTAAAAAACTCTTAACAGTCTAAACAATAAATATCAAATGAATTTACCTAGTACAGATTTACTGAACATGTTACACGTAAAGCGTAGGACGTATACCGTAACATTGAATTTAAATGATTGCCATAATTTTCTAAGAAGGAGACAGGCAAACATCCAAGTTGCTATGCAACGAATAGTGCAAAAAAGCAGACACTTTAATCGAAGATTGGCATCTACGTGTGTATAAATTTAATGTACTCTTCTTCGTCATACATAAGTATTCATCAAAGTTATATAATATAGATAGGTATTTCAGTTACATAATTAAACGGTTAAATTTAAATATTAGATAAATTGTACGTATTCTGGTCTCAAGTTTGTCGAGCAATATTAACAAATAAAAAAAATTGGATACTATACTCTCAAATGCTATCATCGTGGTTGTCCCATAAAAAACTTTTTTTGTTTAGTATAATTTGCATTCCAAAGAAATTTTTGTTATGGGACGACAAATGTTTGCTATAGAACGACAATTTTTTTCAAATGAAGATTTTGTGACATATCGACACCATACTTTGAACAGGTTCTAACTGTTCTTGACACTGTTTTGAGATATGAGCGATTGATGTTTCGATTGATTAAAATTCACTTGTAAAAATGAGCAAGTTGAAATCTTTTGAATTACTTATTTTAAGCATATTTTTTTCAAAACTCTTGCTGAGGAATAATGATCTTGAAGATCTAATGATGTCAATCTTAGAACTTTGTCAAATAAATTTAGTAAAAAAAAGGTGCAGATTCAGTGTAACTCTGAAACTCCGTTATTCAACCATAGATAATTCTGAAATTCATATAAATGATAGAATGCAGTAAATACAAGCGTTTTTCGACCAAAAGGTAATTTTATGCAAAAATGACAATTAGAACTTTTTCAAAATTATGTAATGATATTTAGAGTAATATTTTTTGATATTTTTCCTATCATACAAATTAGTAAAATTCATTTGAAATTAGCTTTTTAATAAAATCTAATTCTGTGTAATTTAATTAGCAGACATTTTTTTAATGTTGATTCAAATAAATTGTTTCCAGCGCCACTGAAAATAATACCGGAATGTGCATTAATTAAAAGTTGAAGCGGGAAATCCATTCGTTGCATCGAATGGAAACTTTGTATCAAAGCTGGCGTAGGTACGTTCTTACTGGATTGTTGATGACACTTCTCTTGAAAATTACAATACACCATCCAATACAAATAATTAAAAAATAGCGCATTTTTCCAAAGGCGGTAAAAGGAGGATTAATAAACGGCCATATTGGTATTACTCACCAGATTTTTACGACCGTGTTCATTGGACACAGGTAGAATGCTTAAATTGTGAATGTTTTTAGAATAACACAAAATTGAACGATTCAACTTATTGCTATTTCACTGATTCTTTTATAATATTAAGATCACTGTAATTTTTCCAAGATAATTTCAAGCTTAGGTTTAAGTTACTTAAAATTTTATGAATATTACACACTTCCTTGATTATAAGACGATTTCGATTGTAAGTTAATCTCTTATTTAACTGAAAATATACTTATCATAATAAATAAACAAATAAAATATGTTTACCAATATCTTAAATATCTCATGCTTATTTTTATTAATTTTAATTACCAATTTTTATTTAAAAACTTTTTTTGAATATTTTGTGTAACTCAAAGATCACTGTTAAGATGTTTGGTTAAATTATGGATATATGGTCCGATATACGGGACAGAATTTATGTAAAGATTTATTAAAAATAAGCACATTAAATGAAATGAATGTAAGGCTAACGATTTTTTTTTAAATGTTTTGTTCTTAATTTTTAAATTTATCATAATAGAAGATCCAAAAGAATGCTTCGCAATAAGTATGAAATCGAGTTGTTTTATTTTACAGGAGCAAAAATGCAACCACAAACTACACAAATAGTAATATTATACAGGTAGAGGTAGTCACATAAGTTTATTATTTGTTTAAAATAAAAAGAATAATTTTATTATAGGCTTAAAAAAATTCTTCTTTCAGAACTCATACAATAATTAGTAATATTCTTCAGATTTAATTATTTTTATTCCACATTTTATAAAAATCCACAAGAACCCAAAGCGTAAAGTCAAAACACAAAATTAAAAGCTAGTATGTATAAATATTTTGAGCTAAGCTCGAGAGGATTGGGATTCTGTCCCGTGACCATATACCCATAATTTATCGGTGTTTAATGTCATTTCTTGAACGAAAGCCATTATTTGAATAATTAAAAAAAATATTCAGTTCTACGTCCTCATATATTTTAATACAAATCAGGACCGGTTTCGCTCATCGCGAGCATTATACATGATATCAGATGATTATGCTCGCGATGAGCAAAACCGGTCCTGTTATTAATTAAAATATATGTGGAAGTGATACTATAAAATGTGCCTTATTTATTTAAATTAAAGAAGATCGTTATGTTCAAGTGTCCATAATTTGTAGCACTTATGTTATATAATATATTATGCTTGACGACTTAAGTTTTTTGATTATAATACTCAACACGAAATATATCAATACTAGTATTCGAACCCGGCTTCGCTCGGACCAGTTTGGGGTTATGTTCACCTCGGCGCGTAAATTCAGACGGGCCAAGTTGAAACAACTGGCAACTTAATGACCAACAATGCAAAAGGGAATTACAGACCCACAGACATACATACGCCGTTTCGGTTTTATATGTAAGATATTTTGGTTCATATGAAACTACTCGAGTACTCGAGTATTTTGTAAAATGTACTACTCGATACTCGAGTAATTAGAGTCTCTACACACACATTGATAACGAAACAAATTTACCGTCGAAACTTTCGCGAGCGAAATCAATTCGTTTGTTTGAACTTGCAACAACAATGCAAAAGGGAATTACATACCCACATACATACATACGCCGTTTCGGTTTTATACATAAGATTATGTCAAGGACTGACCTAGTTAAAAATTTTATATCTGTGTAAAAACGCTTCTTATATAATTCATATCATATAATACGAAAATGCACCTCCTCTATCGAGTTTTTCAGGTTATGATCATACAACATAATTTTTAAAAAAAATATTATTTGATATATAATATAATACATTTATAATATATAATATTGTACTTTTACCAAGAATTGACAGTTTCTAATAACACTCAAGTAACTTAAATGTACGTACACGAGTTTAAACCAAAATCACTTCATTTCCCGTAAACTATTTTGCAGACAAATTACTTTATGAAGAGTGTACCTCGATACATAAAAAGAGAGTCGATACATAAAAAATCTTACAGTAAATATTATTGAACACGATATCTCAAGAATAATTTTCAAGGATTTATTCTACAGAGTAAATTATATAAAACACCACTAACGTTAGCAATTATGACATGTAAATGGCAGAATATGTCTAAACCAAGCCTCTCAAGACCCCATACTACATTTTACTGCTAAGTCGTACATTAGTTCACAGTATTATTTCACACACTGAAGGATCTTAATGATATACATACCTACGTACGCATTTCAATGAACCAAAGATGATTTTATGTGCGACCTAGGATTCGTTGTAATTAAAATTTCTTTGATAATTGAAGGCTGACTAATGAATATTGATGTAAATATCATTAAAAAATATTTATTGTGCGTTTATAAACAAACGGTAATCATTTTAAAAATTCTAACCATTCAAAATGAATCCGTGAATTTCAAAGGGGAAAAAAATACACTGTGAAATCAGCTGGTCTTCTGCAAGTCAAAAAATTTGGAAATAATAATAAGATTTTTTACATTATTATTATGCCTTTCCAGTATGTATGATAATAAATGCGATTTTATCACCAAACTATCTCAGTGAAGTGCATAGTAAAGTTACATACTTACAAATATAAATACATTTGCACACCTCTTGAACTGGCTTCACTATCGATTATTCACTACTGAAACGGTAACCACTTATGATGGCAACGATGGATGCTGGATTAAAATGAATACCAATCCCTAAATATCAAAAAAATCATTTGTTTAATGTAGTATATTTGCAGCATAATATATCTATCTGTCCTGAATTAATGAAAAGTAAGTTCCACCATCCACAAAATGAAACCATTTTTTTTTTATTCGTATACACAATTTATGACCGTACCCAATGTAGAGCATATGGACTCCTAATGGAGGTTATCTCAATATAAGGTTTTTTTACGTCACTCATACTTGTTACTCTGTTTTTCAACCTCTCTTTTTTGAATAGTATAGACATATAAGGATAGGGCAAGAACAGGAATTTTGGTTAGCTGATTTAATTAAAGTATCTAATTATTTTTTTGAATAATAAAGAAATAAATACAAAGATATTGATTTGCGTGTTAAAAGTTTTGAAAAATATGGGACTCAGTTGAACCAGTAATATTGGAACAAAATACATATGTTCATAAATTTAAATCGTAAGCAGCCGAATAATAACATAAAATAAAAATGTTCACATCGATTGAAAACTTCATCTTAAGAAACCAGTGTTATTCCGTATGTGTATGACTGTAATTTAAATGTAGCCCTACATATATCTAATACTCCCTCACTAACAACTTGAAATATCTTAAAACTTTTCACCCTAATTTCAAGTATTGCGATGGGTACTTTCAACCTTGAGTGACTGTTACAGAGGCATTTGGAAATATCATTTTCCTTTTGAGATTTTCAAAGCAAATTATTAAGGAGGTTTCATTAAAATCGTCTACCGACTTGTAAGACTTCTGTATCTCTCGCTATAATATCTGAAGATAAAACTTGATTTCGTAGTAGGAAATATTGTAATGTATTTAATGATTGAATCTTTTCAAAGAATGTGAAATAAATGTTTCATAAAAGTAATTATTTTTTAATTTTATTTATGATGAATAATCATACTATAAAACAGAAATTTTTGCCGGACTTCCTTCACAAATCACAATTAACGTGTCAATTATTGGTGAAATCGCATTATGTATTTTTAAATAATTAAAACACCTTTCTAAAAAGCTTAAGTTTAACGTATCTGAAGATATCTAAAGATGGGTATAAGGTATTCTTCAAATACGTTGCAAAGACAAGGACCAGTTTTGCTAATTGCGGGTATTATAATTTATTGTAAATATATGAAATATGTAAATAAAAAAGTGTTTTATTTATTTATATATAATGACAATATCCAACCACTCCCCCAAGAATGATTGTTAACACCACTAATGTGATTATCATAAATATTAAAATGTCATTTTAATCTTAATCATTTTAAGTCATAAATTTAAATGATTTGGATAGTACAAAAAATAAATATTTAATTTAAAACAACATAATTGGTTCGAATTTTACTTTTGACTTTTGAATTTTTCTGATTTTTGACTGCAGCTTTCAAAAGTTTCCAAGTTTCTTGCTATTTGAAACAATTCTGTCATGACGATTTTTTTAAATGATAATTTTGCAATGTCAGTTTGTTGAGGATATAATCCGAGGATATAAAGACGACCAGGCCAGTCCATGAAATAATGTATGAACATAAAAAAAAATTTCCTCGACCTCGTATTAAAAACACAGTTTTTGCGATTTATTCACGAATTGCAAAAATTTTCGTTTTCCTAATATGTTCAGGTATTTGATTAGGAATGTTTTTGTCGATTGCCAGATTTTGTAGATCGAGCATTTCATCGCTTAGATTTTTGAACTATTATCCCATCGAGTTTATCAAGAGATACGTTGTTTTTAAGATATTTTATTATGATATGGTAAGAATTTTGCATTCTACCGTGCATGGATAATATTGACAGCAATGCGACGGTAACAATCAATGGAAAATTCTTAAAACTTTGGCACGCTTATTTATTTGAAAAGCCTGAAAGCATGAACAAAACTTCGCTCGAGAATATTTAATGAGAAGGCATGAAAGTTGAGTTGCAAACTGAGCCTCTCTTGTTACAAAGGGCGTTGCCTAATTACTCAGCTACGGGATTTATGATTGCATTTTGGTTGTGCAGCACGTAAACGCAAAGTGTCGTTATAATGTTGCAAGGTGTTTGAATCACACGATTATGCAAATTGTGCAGCAATTATAATCATTATAATGAAACACATTATGTTAGTATGAAACAAAGTTCTTCTTTAATTGCAAACACGTCTGGCAACATTTTGTAGCATGCTATACTAGGATGCCGCATCTAAAAACACTTTCTGTAAATTTATTTTGACTCATATAAACGATGGAAGTTTTTTGATACCTTGATAATACACATATTACAGCAAAATATGCTTTTGACGCAGTTGTTGAACTTAGATGTATTTTAGAAGAGTTAAGATAAAATGATAGAGTTAGCATAAGACTAGTGTTCGTTAAATAACTCTCGCTACTCTCCATTTATTGGATAAGATGGGTTGGAGAGAATCAATACATAACAAAACTTCCATGTCTTTGGAAAAAAAATTCATTAATCGATTGAACAATCAATTCGTGAAAATCTACGTACCGGGATCTGATCCTATAAACTGATTTTGTAGGTAGCTCCTGTTGCATTTCTTGAACCAATTTTTGTTAAAATAATTTGTCTATGTTTTCAATGTTTGTTTTTATTGACTTTGTTTCTCTGCTTTTTTCATCATTTGATAATGCTTGTGATGAGCAATAGCGAATCCAAACCTGATCTTGATTAGAATATATTTGCAAGTAGTGCTCTATAATTTGTTTTAATTATTTAAATAGTCACACTTATTGCAAATATTTGCATCGAATGCTTTCATTTTCGAATGCTCGGTTACTTGAATACCAATATTGCAATCATTAGATATAACGATTGAAATATATTTATTTGATCTTACACCTACATGAAATGCTCGAAGCTTGCATATTTTATATTTCATATCAGCCACCCCACCCTCTCTCTGGGGCCCTGTTTCAATTTCATTACTGCAACTCTCACTTCACAGAATGCTCAAAAATATTATCAGAATCAAACAGCAAAGAGAAATAAAACACCATATGGGCGACTGATGAAGCAGACGCAAAATGTATCCAATTCGCCAAGGGTGCAAAGGGGATGAGGAAATTAAGCACCTTTGAGACCACCCCCTCAATCTGATGATTTTTTTTGTATACATTTTAAAATATATTTCAAACGTTACACCCTTCTGTTCGAAATTTGAATATTTGATTCGATTAAGGATGGAATGATGGAAGTGATTTGAATTGTTCTTTATGACGTATATTTATCACAAAGAAATTTTCATTTATTTATTTATATGTATGAGCAACAATCACGATATACGTGTTTATTTCATCCATGAAAAACAATGATTATAATATTTATATTGCAAGTTAGCATAATGAATAATTTCGTTCAAGCAAGTCAAATAACTCGAAATCATTTAATCGATTATAAAATAAACATAAAGTTGAAGATTTCGACTGTAGGTGCTTGATGGAGTTTCAATACCAAACTTAAAACGTTTGAATTTTAAGCCTTGAGCTTTGTCGCTTAAGACCCGGGTTTCTTCATTCGGCATTCAGACTGAAGAGGCATTTCAAATTAGATAACGTTAATAGCAATTAAACTTAGTGATCCACTTTTATTTTCTTATATAAACGACACAAAATGTTTACTATGCGTCAGTTCAAGAACACCCGTGCACTTGAAATGCCGGAAGATGCCGAAAGGCGAAACCCGGGTTTTAAGCGATAGAACTCATGGAAAAGTACAAAATTCAAACGATTCCAAATTTTAAAATTGTACAAATAATTGAGGATTTCACCTGAAGGTGCTTGATGAATTTTCAATATCAGATTTGAAGGTTTGAAATTTGTACTTTTCCATGTAATTTGTCGCTAACGAATCGCACACGTCAACCAATAACATCACTAAGAAAATTGCTCACGTAGAAAGTTTATCGCAGAATGACAACAAAAATATTCAACACAGCTTATATTCAATATCAGTTTACTTTAAATGGTCAAAGTGATATTTGTGAAACAGCATTTGAAATTTTTAAATCAAATATTTAAACATAGTGTCAAAAATATCATAGGCACAAGCCAACTTAAAATTGTGCTGAAAGTGGTCTAAAAAATTATTGAAAGCATTTTTAACTTCACACACGTAATAAATAACCAGTTACAAATATCCAGTTCGCCAATCAACTCATGCATCAATAACTATCAATCAAAAACTATATATTGGCTTAATGGGTCTCAGAACAAAACTAATAGTTTTATTTGAATTTTTAAGGTGTTCACTGACAATACTTGGTGGAAAGGCATTATAATAAAAATAATATTACATTTTTAGTACTTTTTCACATAAAATATATTAGATCAGGACCGGTTTCGATCGTGGCGAGCATTGTCAACTGACTAATTACTATTTAACCCTCATATTTATCATATTACTCATTTTTATCAATTATAACATAACTACATAAAATTGATATAAATGTATACGTAAAAACGTATTAAAATGCTTAAACATTTTATTAGAGACAGATTGAATAAATAAGGATAAAAACATAATGTTAATTGGTTTAACTGTCTAGTTTTTTGCAAAGTATCATAAGAGTCTAGAGCTTTGCAAGCTTTACCGCAAATTCATATATTATTTTATTCTAATATGGCCGAATTAATGCTTTAAGCTCATAGAGGTGGTTGTTAGCTAAGGTAGGAGATCATAGACATGAAAGCTTCTGCCTAGCTTCCTAGCGAACAATTACGCTCGCTGATTTATTCATGGTGGAAATGAATTTAGAATCTCTCTCTGTAGTATTCCTCTTTACGCTTCCAACAGTCATAAATTACAGTTAGCCTAATCATTATATGCATTTATACAACCATTTAAAACAATTATTGTTGGAAAGAGGTAAATGTGTGTGCATTAGTGTCTTTCAGGTAAAGCATCTACTTTTCTATTTCGACTAATTTGTGTTTGACCATGTCCGCTCCCAACTTGGAGCATATGGGCTGCTCACGGAGTTTATCTCCACTTATGTTTTTCTACGAGAACTGCCTGTTACTCAGTTGCTCAACCTCTCTTTTTCGAAGAGAGTAGGGTTGGAAAGGATACGAGGACTAGGGCAGGACTAGTGATCTAGGACAGTTAGTCGCTGTCACTATGCGTCGCTCTTTAGGATCGGAAAGGTAGGAAGGGATTTTTAACAACACAAACACCCATGTCTTTGAACAGATTAATCATCTGAAAAAATCTGTTCGTACCGAGAATCGAACCCGGACGGTCCGGCACGCAAGCCAACAACGTTGACACTGCGCCACGGACCGGACCATTCGTGAATACTTATTTAAACTAAGTTTAAAACTATATTTACTATATTTAAAAATATATTTTATGCTTATTATTATTATGCCTTAACCTTCCATACGCCACGGCGTGCAGGCACGCAAACGCCTCTACGAGTTTATTTATGAATACGAGTAAATTCGATTTTTTTAATAAAACACATGGCAGACACATCTTTTCAAGGTAATGTCATTGCTAAAATATCGATATGTTTAGCCACTTTAATTTTGTCTGAGGTTAAGCTTACATATGTCACTAGGGCTTGCACCTTTAATTATCGTAAATATCCCTGGAAACGTTTTTTAAATCTAAAACATTTAATATTTTTTTTTCACTTTTCTTTCAAAACCAAAGATAAGTCGGCTTTAAAATGACTTTCCGGGTATGTTACGTGGCATTTTTATGCAAAAATCGATGGTTGAAAGTGATGGCCTGTGGTGAAAATCCATGGAATTGGCTTGGCGTTTAAAGGGCTAAAAATTAATCCTAGAAAGTCGGTGTATATATGCGCAAGATACATAGAGGGATCTATTAAACATTTATTTGAATTTAATATTTCTTAATCTGGTCAGAGCGAATAAAATCAGTATTTTTTTGCTAGTATCGCATTCAAGTTGACATTATATTGACTTTTCGATCAATGTGTGAACTTTTATCCTAGGATATGTTTCGCCTTTCGGCATCTTCTGTATTTCAAGTGCACGAATGAATTTGAACTGATGCTGAAAGGCGTCTCGGGTCGTTCGCGACAAAATTCATGGAAAAGTACATAGTTCAAACGATTTAAATTTGATATTGAAACTCTATCTATAAGCACCTTCAGTCGAAATCCTTAATCAAATATGTTCAGATGTGCCTACAAATCTATTTTGACAAGTGTGCAATATGCTCTCTTTTGTGGACGGACAAGGTACCAATATTATCTATTACATTAAAATAAGACATATAAAATAATTTGATGTATTTATGCTTCTATACTATGCTGCCCTCAAATGTTTCCAATATGCCAATATGCAGTATTTTGTGTTCTTGTTATTATCCTCTAACTCAATCTGTGTTCCTTTTATTATTGCACGAGAAAATTTGATAGTACAGGCGAGAGCAATAAAAATATACTGCCAATAAAAAGTCTCAGTTGTTCGAATTAGTGTATAGGTATTTTAAAAGAATAAGTATCGCAACGTAAGTTTACAAGTATAGCCATTATCTCGTTCTCTGCGTCTTTGTTAGATTTCGGCTGAGAGTTTGAACGATCACAATATGATAATGTTCTCGTGATATTGGCACTATATTTTAAACATATGTATTCACATACGTTATCAGTACAGTGCGGTTATGATTACAATATGATCTAAATATCGTTAATACTATTTCAATTTAATTAGGGCTATTATTATCACGGCGCCTTAAAATTGTATGACATAATTCAAAAGGTATTGATCAAAATAAGCGGTATTAGATTTTTTTTTTAAATTTAAATTAATCACTTTATTATTCCAGTGGCTGCGATCCGACATTATGATATTATACAAGTTTCGCCGCTTTGAGAAATATCTTCAGGATGAGTTTATCGTGTGTAGTCTGTGTTGCAAATAAAGACATCGACAATGTTATTGGTTTTAATTTTGTATTGGAATAACGAACTTGTTCTTGCAAAAGCCACAGAATCTATCAAAAATAGTATGCGTTATTAAACAAAATTTCAATTATTTTGTAAAAAATGTCAAAAGTTTTATGGAAAAATGAAAATGCTGCTTATAGGAATCCTTTTTTGAAAAGATAACAGTAAAATCAAAATATTATGATCATCGAAATAATTACAATTTGATAGTTGGGTGAAATTGAGCAAACGATTAGGGATAAATTTCTTTTCCATGATCCAAACGATTCAATTTTGATATTAAAACTCCATCAAGTACCTTCAGTCTAAATCCTATATTAGAATATGGGGATTAAGAAAATATAAAAAAAATGAGAAACTATTTTTCGTTGACAAAAAAACTGTTATTGCATGTAGGAATCTATCAATCTATATGAAATTTTCGTGTTAATAATTCTTAGTACACAAAGAGCTTTCTTAGCTTTAATGCTTGTTGGAGAGCTTTCATTTCCAAATGTGTCGCTGTATATTGAAAAACAGAAATTCTGGTATTAAAAAAGAATCCGAAGGGCTAGCCTTTGGATTTTCATGTTTAAAAGAGCCTAGTGTTCTGCTATTTCCGTTTCTATACTAGTTTGTTTTACAATATAGACCCAAAAAAATAAAAACCTATTGAAACTAAAATTAGTTTTAACTTTAAAAAATCTGTATGTTTTTTTGTATTAGCCTGTTACCAATTTCTTTCAGCAGGTGTTTCTTTTTCAAACAGCCAGTTGGAGCAGTTTTATGTTTATCGCTCGATATTATGCTTGTGTCGTATGACTCGTTTGGAGAAAATTCCTCGCTTCTGAAAGTGTTTGTGAATCAAATTTTCAATCGTTTTCAGATATTTCGTTTTGTAGCAGAGCGCCGCTCCATTCAATAAAATGATTGGAAGTGCTTATATTCTACGAAACTTTCTATTTGATTTATCGTGTAATAAGTATATCCTAAATTTCTGAATTATTTTAAGATGAAAAATAATATTATTAATCAACTATAAATAAAAATAAGAGTTTTATACCATTTAACAAAGACACATTTGACATATAAAAGAACAATACATTATGTGAAATTCTACTTACTTAATAATTTTATATTCTTAACTGATAAAAATAATTGACACTTCTCGAGAATAAAAAAATTAATTACATTTTACAAACTAGAACAGTGGTTCTCATGTGCGGCCACCAGAGGACTTGGCTGCGGCCACCGACAGCTTCTCGGAAAATATTGCTATTGAATATTCTTTTAACTTTCAGGTTAATTTGTCAACAAAGACTCGAAAATTGATAAGAAAAGACGCAATTAATACCAATAGTAACTTGATATTTACATGACAAGCATGTTTAGGTCCATTTGACATACCTCACAAACAACAAAATGAATAATTTAAATAATCTAAAAATCAATTGTGGAAAAAATTTACATCTGCCAAAAGTATAAAAAATTCTTAATAACAGCAGCAGCTCGATTTTTATTCAGAAAGAGGCAGTCAATGCAACTTCTTACTGCTTGCTTAAAAAGAAGTTGTTCATTTAGCATCAACCGTTTTTTAAAACTCTTAATAGTAAAACTTCAAAAATCACATTATATCATTTTTCTCAAAAGTTTGTCAGTGTCACTTACTGTCTTCTTCATGAAAAGGCAATATATTTGTGATACATTTTAGAAGATTGCTTCAAAATACTGCAGAAAGGATTCAGAAACTCATCGATCTATATTTGCAGACAATCCCAAGTCAATATTGTTGTTCTCACCTTAAAATTTAGCCCAAAACGAAGCCGAGGAGGTGAATCCAATCGAGCAATTCAATCTCGTCGATTTATAAGCCGCTCTTTCGTTGGCAGTGTTATTTGCCGGGGCCAAACAGACCGCCGTGACACATGAAGCGTTGTTAACCCTCGATAAACCTATTCACCCCAGCGAGTACACAGTGACAGCGGGGTGAAAAATGAACCCCGAGCACTGGCTGTGTCAGACGGCAATTTAACCTTCAAATCTTCCCGTTATGATAACGGCAAAACAAACACGCCATCAACTGAGCTGTAAGTGATCCCCCTGTGTTTGCCTCACTTCATTGTCACGACTCGACTCGGTATTATTATTGTTGTTATCAAAACACTCGGTGCATTTTTTATTTTCAATGAACAGGTGATGAATCACAATGTACATTTGTTTCGCCCTTTTTTATTAAACGTAATTTATTACGTACGTAAATATGTTTGACTTAGAAAACATATTAATGAATGAAAGCTAAATTCGAACATACTTTTTTACCATTCTCCCAACGTGGATCATATGAAGTCCTCATGGAGTTTATCTGAACCTATGTTTTCTACCTTGTTGCTCAATGTCTCTTATTCGAAGAGAGAAAAAATTGAAAGGATCCGAGGACTAGGGCAGGACTGGTGGTAAGCTGATGGTTCTCGCCATTTGCTTCTTTTGGCATCGTAAGTTTAGGAAGGGACTTTTAACAACACACACACCCATGCCTACAAACAGGATCGATAGATCGACTGACTAAATCTTAAAAAAAAAGTTGTCCGTCACGGAAGCCAACGACGTTGACTACTGCACCACGGAACTGTCCAACATCGATGAACATACTAGTCAAAAAGAATTAACTTTTACAACAACATATGTATGTATGTCCATTTGAAATCTAGAGCAAATTGAAACACAATGAAAGTATTTTAACATAACTATTTATTTAATCAGAACTATTCGTCGTGGCTCAATATATTGCTTAAAACGTAGTATATATAGAAAGATAGGATGTATAAAATTATATTGATCAACTTTATGATCAGAATACGATTAGCTGTATGTATAGGAATAAAACCTTCACCGACATCCATGTTTGAAAATATAATCGATATAGCAGTCTTTATTAAGAGGTTGTCTCGTATAATATTCATATGATGTACTGCACAAACGATATTTATGTGTACATTTTTTCTTCCTACTATCGCACGGTTACTTTATTGATTCATCCATTTTATATTAAAAAGAACTTAACTAAGAAGGTTAATTAAATTTTTTTTCAGACACACTTGTGAATGTATTAAGTCACTTTTTATTAAGCTTACAAGAGCTGCAACTCTGCTCGGGTTATGAATGCGATGTTTGAAAACTATTATTTTACTTAATTTAATGCATCATAGTAAATTACGTTCGAAAATTCGCAGTTATTATTATATTATGTACTAATTACTACTGTATTTACTTCAATGAGCATTCGTCTACATCAACAAGACAGTAGAGATAAAAACTGTTTTAATATAAATACTATTATGAAGATATTTAAGATACGTTCGATACATAATAAGAAGAGGACAAACGAGCTGCAACTCTGCTATGTTTGCTATGAATGCGATGTTTCAAAGTTGTTGATTTACTTATAATAATAAAAAACGTTCGAAAATCAACCGTGTTATTAATATAATATGTACTAATTACTACTGTATTTACTTCACAGAACAGTCGTCTACTATGTACATCAACACAGTCGAAATACAAACTATTTAAAAAAATACAAAATTGTGAAGATTTTTAGAATACGTTCGTTAGATACTAAGATGAGGACAATCGAATGGAGGAAAGTATCCATTTACCACGCACATTCTCCCACAAAGCTGCAGCACGCTCCTGCCGGGAAGTCACCCAGTGTTGAGGCGCTATTGAGGTAGACACGCGATTCCTGCGGCGCCCCCCAAAGCTAGCGTAATGACCAGTTCGAGAGGGGCGGCGGGGGTTATCCGTCCGCCGGGCCAAGGCGGCAGACGTCAATTATCCTCTAAATCGTGATGGATTAACGACGCAACGGAGCTTGGCTTTGTGCAAGCCAAGGTGCAACAGATTGCGTGCGCTACCATCAAAGGAACTGAATAGTCCTTGAATAGTAATAAATATTATACAGCGTACATTGAAGATGTTTAAGCCGAAATGGAAATATCGAGAATATCGGTTCAAATTATTACTGACCAGCTTATACAGGTAACGAGGTAATTTTCTATAACGGGGTTGGGAGACATTTTCATGTCGGGAGACCGCTTTTAAGGCAGTAACAACAATTATTTTGTCACACTAAAATATGTCCCAGACTTACGCCTGATCTCAGATATCCAAATACATAATTTTTGTGTGTTTTCAAAGATGGAAAATGCCTGGAATGTCTAGTTATAGATATCAAATTTGTTACTGAATAATAGAGCTGCAATAACCTTCGTTGTTGTAACGTATGACTAACTAGTCAATGACAACGAAATAATCTATGGTGCAAGTTTATATACTAACGTCAATAACAATACTTTTTTTAAAATATTTGTAGACGTAATTCGGGTAAACGCAGAATTTTTAAAAACTAACATAAAAAGTGACCTACCTTATACCTGATTTAAAGAACTTCAAATGAATTAATGAAATTGAACATTGTATATTTAATAATTTTGGTTGGTAGTAAAATGAATGGACATAGGATTACCAACATCCAATTATTTAATTACTAAAAATAATAAATTTTAATGTCATTTGAAACATTGTCCGGTGTAGTGAACATTAATAGATCACTGGTCAGTTTCACACGTAAATTTATAAATTATTTTCCGAATATATATTGTAGATGCCGTAATGTTTTCATGAAAAGTTTCGGTGGAAATCTCAGCTCACACTCATACAATAGTTACAGAAACGCATCAGAAGCAAGAATGGAAATCATTACGCTATTATCAATTTTCCGACTCGATTAATTCACACAATTGAAGGCGTTATTATAATGGTATAAGTTTTTATCGCTGTCAATCAAAAAGAAACATTTCACCCCATTATCTTTTTTTTTGAAAATTAAATATTACGTTTTGAAAAAAATACATAAACCGCCTTCAACAATACGCATTTTATCATGAAATACTGGCGTTAAGTTAAAGGGAGTGAATGCACTTTTTGTGAAAAATATACATATTAAATTAGTTTCCTTCATGTTAACCTGCCGTGTTGAACTTTATAAAAAGGGAAGTAATATTAAACGAATAAATATCTAAATAGGAACATTACGTTCGTGTCTTATCTTGGACACGTTTTTCGTTTGTAATAAAAACATATTTATTCCCTATACCGTCAGTATAAATAAGGTAAATATTAAAGAAGGTAAAACGTATGAATGTGTATATGGGACACACACATACCTAGATTGGTTAATGGCACAAACATTTTTAGAGTTCAATGCACTTTTTGAATAAAATATAGGACGGCTCAGGGCCCAAACTCCTGTTCAAATATACTTTTCCTTTTAATTCAAGTTTTTTTCTGCAGGACGTTAAGACTTGCTCACGTGTAATAATAATAAATTCTGAAGAGATACGTTCTTGACAATATATTTATTTCAGCTTAAACAAAGTAAAGACGAGAATTTTTGCCACTCTTTTAATTTCTGACGCTCGTCTCAAGACACGTGTATACGAATTGTCTTTTTCTTAAAATATCTAGCTAGTCATACCTTTGTCGGTTCAAGTTCATGCATGGACTTGCTATTCTCGAAGATGCCGAAGGTTGAAACCTGACAAAACTAGTGAAAAAGTGCAAAATTCAAACGATTTTGATTATACTAGTCTGTGAATGGGTTAGCAAATGAGAGTTGACATTTTTTTTGTCTATTTTGCTTCGGTACATTCCACGTTAACAAAAGTGAGCTCTCTTGATTTTCTATAAATATTTTTTTTAAAAAGTTATTACGTTTATATATATACTAGCTGTAACCTGCGCGCGTTGCTACGCCAGCAATTGTAGGGGAGATTGGGGGGGCGGGGTGGGGGAGGGGGTGTACGCCAGAAAGTTTCGCGGAAGTGTACTCGAGAAATTTGTAAAAATTCGAAATCAATTTTTGGGGGGGAGGGGGGCTGTTTGGCGGGGTGGGGTTTCGGGGGAGTATGGGGGGGTATGCCAGAAACCTTCGAAGAAGTGAACTCAAAAATTCGTAAAGTTTAAAAAAAAAAATGGGGGGAGGTTGGGGGGTGGTTGGGGCGAGGGGTTGGTAGGCCAGAAACCATTGCGAGAGTGTACTCAATAAATTTGTAAAGTTTCACATCGATCGGTTGAGCGGTTTAGTAGTCCATAGCGGACATACATACAGACATTCATTTTTATATATATATAGATATCTATTTATATATTTACTATTTGAGTATGTACAAATAAATATACGAAATCATGTGAGAAAAAAAGCAATTTGCAAGGTCTGTCTTAACGAACTGTCTGTATAAGTCGACGACTATATGGAGGAAATTGTGAGCAAAACTTTGTTCGTTTGAAATGAAATTAATTATTGTATAAGTTTCCTTCTTGGAAAATTCATCCGGAAGTAAGGATTTACGGCTAAAATAGGTTTACATGCAATGCGTTGTCATTGGTCAACATTATTTACGGAATGCAGTCACGTTTTCAATTTCCAAGAAATGAAATCCATCAAGGAAGCGGTTTTCCTCGCCATTATTATTGTTTGTAGTAAAGTTTATCCGTATTTCATTTATACACGGAAACAATATGGTGATATCGGGATTGATAATTTAAATTTCATTTAAACTGTAAGAAAATATATAAAACTGCAATTTTTTTGAATCAATATCCAGAATGAATACACGATTATGTGAAGACAATGAGAAGGTTGCTGGATATTTTTGATTTGAGGCACAATTTGTTTTATGCTATTTATATTGTTGTAAATTATGAAATCAAAGCAGAACTTATTCAATCATGGTAAATGGTAAGATTTTTTTTTCTTGAAATTCTATATTTTACGGACTGTGATGGACTTACAGTTTTTAATAAGACATGTTATACTATTCACGCTTTTCATATCAAATATCATTTTAGCAGAGCATCATTAAAAATCTAAATTGCAATCATCAATAAATAATGCATGTGGGTTTCCAAAAATAGTCTAGTTTGTCGCTGACTAATTTGTATTGCATATAAACGTCTTTCTAACACTTCATAATCCCTCCCAATCTAGCGTTTGGCTTAATTGATATCATAGGATGAAACTATGCATGAATAAAATACTTTCGCAAAATTAAATGACATGCGAGTTTTATTAAAAAAAAGAATACAGTATATAGATCCCATTTTTAATTTTTAAGTACTGTATTATTTTGCAAATGTGCAACGAAATACTTTTTAAATTTTAAAACAATATGCTTTTCAATAAAACATGTCCTGAACTGATCACCGAATGGCTTAATTTAGAGTTCAGTTGAGACGACGACATCCTGACAGTAAACCGAAATAGTGATGAAAAGCCATTACAATTTACGGTAATATTATATCTATGCTTAACGTTGATGTGATAAATAAACACATGATCATATAAATAACATCAACTAGGTATTGTGTCTATCGAAATTAATATTCAATGCATTTGTGCATAACACAATTCAGATAAAGAAGTACATGTTTAACTACTGCATGTATCAAAGCTTTGAAATAAGTATTTACCGTTGGCAATAACAATTCTAAGAAAATTATAAAAATAACAAAACATATTTATCATTCCGACTAATAAAAACTATCAACGTACAATTGTAACGCTAAATTCCTTTGATAAGACACTGACATGGTGCATAAATATCTAGATATAATTTATATTTTCTTGTTCTCTCACGGAAACAACATTATTACTAGTACAATATTGCGTGATTTAGCAAGGCATTGCTTAGCTTCTGAAAGGCTCGCGTGGAGTTAACTGTTTCTATACAGTTCAGAGTTGAAAGCTTTAATTCGCCATAAAAACCTTAAACGTATCTTGGAGTCATTGGCTTTTAATGCTGTCGCTTGTTGGCAAAATTTTAACGTATTGCTTTAATAGCGTGTAGCTTGTGTAATCATAAACATAATGACATATTTTTTAACTCTAAAGTTAATGTATAAAATATCTTTTATTGATAGGAATACAAAACAATGGAATTTTTACTAAGCCGAATCAAAGTGATTATTTAATTTTAAAACACAATCATTTTGATTGCCGTTATCAATGGTGAATAATAATATCCCATTTGGAAATTATAATTTTTATCATTTATTGCTAAAATTTTCTGGATGTCATTAATGTTAAAAAAGATGATCACAGATAATGTATATATTCATCTACGCATTCGCTACTATAATGTTCTTGTGACAGAAAAAATATCTGTGAATAAATTAATTTATTTTGACTGTCCGAAATGAATATTCCGAATAATAGTGAATAACACAGCTATAATCTGTGCTCTTGCATCGTTAGTTTTGTCCGATGCAGCCCATTTTTCGACAAAATATTTCGATGATTTTAGTTCACTTTTGCAGGAATGGCTGAAAAAAACAATTAAAACACCTAATCGATCCACTGCCTTCCAAGAGCAATCTTTTTTCCATATAAAAAAACATGTTTTGCAAAAATTAGTAATCAAGCTGTAAACAAACACTTTTTGTCGTTGCATACAACTTAAAAATACTGTAAACTGTTAGATTTATCGAATAATTGAAAATTTTGTATCGAAATGTTTATAACAATGACCAATAATTGTGTTTTAATAGAATTAAATGTAAATAATGGTGAACACTGCATGTTTAATGCTACAGTAATTTTAATAACAATTAATCCATCATAATATTAGCGAAGACTTAAGCCAGATTTACACCACGTGGTCTGTTTGCGCAGTTGCAGCACTGCAGTCAAATGCACTTTATCATATTAATCCTATTGCAGTATGCTTCATGCTTAACGAGCCATGTATGCAATGCCTACGTAATAAGATCAGTTTTAGATTCAAGTGAGGAATAATTAACATATAATTATACTGAAATCTTATATAATGATTTTTCTAGTTGAGTAGAAATCTTGAGCTTAGTCAAATATTGAATTGTAATTGCGGTGTAAATTTATAATTCAAATGTTATAAAATATATAGTGTTGCAATCTAAATGATGAATTTGAATACACATATAAAGTATCAAATTATTCACTTATTTTGCATATTAAATGTACCAAAGCAGTGTTACATAAATATCATATTTAATATAAACCCATCCAAACTTTATCTTTGTAACATTATAACATGAATATTATATTTAATATACATAGCTAACTGGTAAGATTTTTTTTGAATACTGTGAAAATAAGCAATGAAATATTTATTTGTTGATTATATTATCTACATAGCTAGCACTGATTACAGGATATATGTTTTCTTTATTTTTCAAAAACTATCTACGTCTTGTTTTAGTTTGTTTTGTCTACTTTCCCGATGGAAATACATAAGTTGATAATCAGGCAATGTCTAAAAAGACTAATATTCCATATTGAAATGGTTTTTCATATCATGTCAAATCTATTTAAATTTATTCAATAAAATTGAAATTTATAAAAATACTAGTATTGCTACCCGGCGTCGCTCGGACTAGGCGACCAATAATTATTTCATGTTATATCATTCGACATAATTATATCACAAAATCTAACATCCAAAATAGAGTTAAAATAAAATCACAAACTTTATTTAATTTGATGACAGCCCCATTCTCGCCCATTGAAATGTCCAAATTCAAGGAAAAAATCTACTGTCTAGCCTCTCGTTCCTCGGCAGTTTCACCCAAATTAAACGATCTTTTCCGTTTTGACATGGCTCTAAGAGGAGCAAACTTTTTGCTCTATCAATATTTTGCAAAGCAAGCAATGCCAAGCAAGGCAGAGTAACAACTGTTCCCAGCTTAGAAGTTTATGTCCGAGTATAACCAGTACAAACATCGCGTTTCCAGCCCGTCCGAGCGCGTCCGTCGTTTAGACTTTTCGAGCTAAAATCCGTCCATCTTGACCAATGGGAAAGCGGGCTACAAAGTTTCAATAATTTGGCCAATAGGATTGGCGCTTATTTGACAATTACAGACATACATCCCCCGTTTCGGTTTTATATATAAGATTTGGTGAGTCGGCAATAATTGCCAGGTTCTTAAACTTCTTTGCTTTTCTTCTGCAACAAATAATTATGTTAAAAATGTCACATGTATTTTTATTCATTTTCTCTCACAATAGCTTGCCGTCCAGTTAATAATATTAAATTAGTCAATAGTTATGAGCTCAGTAATTCAGTAAGAGAGTCAATGGAAATTTATATATTATACATTCTACGGATTTAGTATTCAGGTACCATAAATGAAAATATTTGAATAAAATATACCATCACAACTTCGCCCTTTTCGACAAATGTCGATTAACAAAATTCATAGCGCTGAAAAGTTATTATGAGATCAATGATTAAAGAAAATTGATAAATTACACCAAAAGGATGACAAAATAATCTGAAGAGATAAAAATAAAACGTATTAAAATTATGCAGTTTTAACGTGCAACGAATGGCATTGACGTCGAGCGCCAAGCGTCGCGACGCCGGTGCAATTTCCATACTTTTCCGCGGAACATAATTAAGCCTGCGGATAGGCATTCAGAAAAGTGCTTCTTATTTCCATTTAATTATAAGCGGAATGTCGAATGGGAAAAGTTCCATGTTCCACGCCATTATGATTGCGAAGAGGGAAAACCAGATGCGTCGCTATGTTCGGCTCGGTCGTGATTTTGAAAAATAAAATGGAATTCCATAATTACTTATTTCGCGCTCGTTCCGCGTCTCAGTTTTGTCGTTTCAACAAATTGCTTTTAATGATTATGTCTTTACTGCCTTACTAATGAAAGAAACGTGTTAAGCAATATTTTATTTCTTCAACTCGTGGTAATTCTTTAAGCACATCTAATTAGTACTTCCTCATATTTACATTTTGAAAACTTGCTAAAATTTTATAAACACATTTTTTTATTTAGAACGCAGTCGTATGTATTCACAATATTTAAATCTAAACTTTATAAAATGGATTTAGTGAAAAAGAGTTATCAAACTCTATGCCAAACAAACCTCTCCAGATTAATCTTACAGTCTTAGCCTACATTCATTACTTATGTTATATTATTACCCATAATCAAGTCGGTCTTTGTGGTCTAGTGGCAAGAGCTTTGCCCTAGCGATCAGGTGGGTCTGGGTTCATGTCCTGGTAAGGACAGATTTTTCAATCAAAAAATAGATCATATATTAAAATATGTGGCGCATTGACGTTAGCTGTATTTTTTTTTCAATTTTTACCACCTGAAATTTTTAATTCTAAAATACAAACCATACTGAGTGTAGAGATTAGAGACTCCAATTCGAGTATCGAGTACTTATAAATGAAGATTTATTTCCATTTTTACAGAAAAACTAGATAGCATAATTTAATTCATTGATAGCTTTTAAGCCAACGTCCACAGCAACAGAGAGAGTTAAATCTACTGGGGGATTAAAAAACAAAACTTCGAACCAAATTAAAATTGGTGACGTTTGATTTTCCATTATTTTTGAATATATATTTCATATCTTGAAATAAATGTATTGATTCAATAAAATAAGCTTATTTTTATATTTATCATCTATTTATGTAGACAAATTTGAATTAATAATATATATTTTGGTACATCTGAAACTACTCGAGTATACTCGAGTACTCGAGTATTTTAAAATTTTACTACTCGATACTCGATTAGTTGAGATGTCGAGTAATTGGAGTCTCTAGTAGAGAGCGAATCACAATATTTCTCTTCGCTTAGGCGGCAGAAAAAATATTTTATCTCCACAACGCATTTCATTACATTTAATTTTGAGTAAATATTTATTTAAAAAAACGCATTAACAATTAGATTCTCCTTAAAATATCTTCAAATATTTTCCCAAATCCAGTTAGTCAGCTTGAATATTAGTTGATCGAATCATAAATTTTCTTTACGCATCCCATAAAATTCATTAAAACTACAAATAATTACTCCAGTTCCGCATAAAATTACCCGAGCCAATTTCCATCACATCAAATTGTCGCGCGTAGAAGTTAGTTGCATTGTTTACCTGAAGTACGGCGCATCGTTCTACCGGACAACATTGTTGCACAAAATAGTGAGTAGCGATTTTGCATCTGGAACAACTTGCAACAAAGTGAGCACCCAGTTACTATATCTACTTATTTTCCAGACTCCGCCAAACAATTTACAGCGCACCTGTGTTTGAAAGGACGCAGGCATTACACCTACTGGATGTAAACTTTATGTTCGTGAAGTGCCTAGTTCGACTTATTCCTGTGCCGTATTATTATTTTACGTACGTAATTAGAAACATATTATATCGCGGAATTAATATTCATTACATATTGTGGTGAAGTCAACCTATTCCACAGTGACTGTGTGTGTATGTAAGTGACTCGCGTTTTGTATTCGTTCGATTGGTGTTGAAGTATTTGTAAGTTTAAAATGAGATGAATGTTATGATGTCTGTTCATGTTTGATTTGACAGATAATATATTTACATGCAAAATTAATAGAACACTGAGAGCCTAAGTGATAAACTTCGCCGAGGATATATTGTTATGAACTAAAGGGTCTTTTTATAAGGACGCTTAGTTTTGAAATGTAAATAAAACAAGTTGTTTGTGAGATTTCGACTAAATTTTAATTTCATTTGTAAGTATATTTTACGGCATTAAATATGGAATAAAACATTAAATGTCTGCCAATATCCATTCATTATAAAATGGGCCATGTCGCTAAAGTTGACTTTTTTGACAAATTTGGGTAAACTTCCAACTGCTCCAGAACCCAATTAGGCGTTGTCTGTGGTCGTTTACCTGAAGTTCCTTGGTTAGTTGGATTTTATACGGGTGCAGACATAAGGCCCGATTCAAAATTCGCCAAGTTGAAGTCGCAGAAAAGCCAAGTTCTTGTGAACAACGAGAAATAAGCTGCCTTGGGTTTTCCTGTACACTTTCACACACAGCAGCAATGTTTTCACCAGATATTGTATTTTGATGACGTACAGGTAGGTGCTGGCCGATTATTTACCAAACTGGTTGACTCAAATTTGGCCACTAAACAATGAATAATCTACTCAGCAGGACAAAGTAACATATTTTGAGCGTCCCTATTGAAATACCCTTTATATTTAAAATTATTGTCATTTGATGATAATATTTATTTTTATTCAACTTGCAATATAGTAAAAAGTATACGTTGTATACGAACAGAAAAAAACCAAGCTAACTTTCCACAACATCATTGATTACAGTTCCATATTTTGTACAAATAATTAGGTCTTAATTTACTGTATTTTGAATAAAATTGTTATTGTTTGTTGGGGAGAAATACAATTCACGGCATTATAGCTGACGACAATGCACCAACACAACAATCATTCAACAGAGAATGGAATAAAAGATACATCATACCAATCATATGGAAATTATATCAACAAAAATAAAGCACCGACTTTACGGCTGAAAGTGTTCACCTTCTTCGGCATGTGACTTTGTATTGCTATGTGACATATCATATAATGATAAAAACAATTATTGGTTAGAGATTTTAAAACCGTATTCAATCTGAAAGTGGAGGTCATTGACTCGTAATGGAATTTATCTGATGTATTTCTACGAGAACTACTTCTTACTCTTTCCTATCTTTTTTCAAAAGAGTAGTCATAGAAAGGCTAGGTCTAAGGCATGTACCAATCGCTCTCGGTACTTTCAGTTTGATGTGAGAAGAATCTCTATAGACAACACAGGCATTCATATTTCCGAATAAAAATCATTAATTTGATCGAAAAATAAAACTGCTAGGATTGGAACTCAATCTCGTTCGCACTAACATATAATATGCACAGGTGTAATTTAAAGAATATAAATTAGGTTTCAGAAGGTTTAAGGTGATTGATCAAATACTAATATTACTATTATAATGCATTTTCTCCGAGCATCGTCTATAGAAATGAATGAAGCCCTAAGATGGTTTCTTATATATTACAATTAAGGTAATTCCGAAAACTTTAATCGCCCATTTTAAATTAACGTAGATCAATTTGATATCCTGATTATAAGGTTTGAATGTCGTGTAGTGTAACGGACTGTTAGTGAAGTTACAACTAAATATGGTTTACGAGTGCAAAAAGCTGTAAAAAATTACTACATCTCCAGCAATGAGGAAACCCCAAAACTCTCCAAAGTTCAGAGAAAACATTAAAAATTTTGATTAAAATATGTTTTCACCACGAAGCCGCACGCAAAAACAAAATTCCAATTTCCTTTTCATGTTGATTTTTCAAGATGTAAAGAAACATTCCCCAAATATTGCTGATATACACAAATATTTTCGTTTAACCTCATATTTCACAAAATACATACGTAATGTCATTATTTTTTTGGAAAATCTTTAAAAATGGTAAAAATAACGAGTAAAAACGTTTTTAAGTATTCCTGTACATTTGTTAATTATATAGTGCTATTCGCTTGACACGTGAGGTGTCTTAAAGCAAAGTCCACTTATTTGTCGAAAAACAAAAAAACAATACGTTAAAAGTACTACAAGTCAATAATAATAGGTAAAGATTAATAACTGATGCGTACATATGTAATTATATAATAGTAATAAGCTCATTACTAGCTATTAATTAGCTCTATTAGCGCTATAGCGAAGAAAGATTGAGGACAGAAGAAAAAACTTTTTTAGGCGTTAAATATTATGCCGATATTATTATTAATTAATTAGTGTCCATTGCTCTTTATTGGAAGCAGAATTATTACTAAAAAACACCCCTCAAAAGAACTTTAGTAGTAATTATTTAAATGGATCTATAATAAAAAAAACTCTAAGCAGGACCATATTGTGTCTCAGTTCGTTTTTTTAATTCATGTACAAACTCATATTACAATAGCCTTCACTTCTAAGGTGCTTCGTGTTGATTTTGGTGGAAAGGCATTATTAAAAAAATAAATATAAAAGTTGATAATGCTTGCGATGAGAATAAATAGGTACTGGTTAAAATAACATATGGAATAAATTCAAAAATGATAAATTTTGTAATAAACCATTTGAAATTTTATCGCAGACAATTCAAATGCATGAATGAACATAAGCTGATGAAAAAGTACTAAATTCAAACAGTTTTAAATTGATATTTAAATTCCATTTAGAATCTTTAGTTAAAATCTTCAACTGTACAAAAATTGTGTTTTATTTTTTTAAAACAATACAATATCATAAAAAAATCATTAAAAGATTCATTGTCATTTAAATATTTAGCACAGTAAACGTATACATACTCCTAAAAGCATATGTATTTATTTGTAGGTTGACATTGTCAAAAAAAATCATTTACTTTATATATTAGTTAAAAAATATAGATGTAAAAAAAACTAATAAACTGACAGGTGCTTCTTTTATATTATTAGAAAAAGTCTGTCTTTATAGGTAGTGCAATTGGAAGTTGTACCCAGTTTAGTACAACGTAGCAGCAGAGTCGTTAACTTTTAAACTACATGGCGAGATACAGCTTGCCCCCATATGTCGGTACTCTTGCAAACTAACTCGAGTTACGTCGGTATACAGTGGCGTAGTAATGTTGCCTTAAAGTACTTTCGTACGTTATTCATGACTCGGCGAGGAAAGAATAAATTCTAATTTAAAAGAAAATCCAGCTTTATCCACCGAAACATTAAAAAAATATTTATCACAAATTGCACGGACATTATAGAATTTATCGATTGAGTTGGAATTTGCTTGGTAGAACTCCATTATAATACGGTGAGAAAAATAACAATGTATATTAATTCTACGGAAAATATTGTATACATTTGTTGATAGCTATTTCGGCTTACGCCATCGTCAGAAATATGTTTTAAAACTGCATTTATTCATCCTTATATACAGTTGTAGACAGGGTACACAATACATCTTCTTCTCTGTTCCACCATCTTAGTTTTATATTATGGAAAACATTATAGACATTATAAACATTATATAAAGCCAATAATATCAGAAATATTGAAGATTTTGGAGTGTAAATGAATAGATTAATAAAGTTCATATAAACATTCCTAACTTTCACGGTCCGTGGTGCAGTGGTCAACATCATTAGCTTCCGTGACGGACCGCTCGGGTTCGATTCCCGGTACGAGCAAATTTTTTGAGTCGATAAATCGATTCTGTTCGAAGGCAATCGGTGTGTTTTTGTTGTTAAAAATCCTATCCAACCTTTCCGATCCCAACAAGTTGCGCATATCGAGATCGATTAGGTAAACACGAGTCCTGTCCTTGTCCTCATATCCTTTAAATCCCTACTCACCTCGAAAAAGAGAGGCTGAGCAACTGAGTAACAAGCAGTTCTCGTAGAAAGACGTATGTTGAGATGAGAACTCCGTGAGGATTCCATATGCTCCAAATTGGGAACGGACATGGTTTTTTTTTTCCTAATCATTTATTAATAGTCACGCTCAGATCAAAAAAATATGTCCAAATAGCAGGATAATTTATGTATATTCTGCAAATAACTGATACTCATTTAGAAGTTATCTTTATTCAGAGAACGTTTATTTTATATAATAAAACCTAAATACTGACAAATAAAATATTTTTTTAAATGAAACCAATCGTAGATCTTGGAAAATTATCGTTGATTTTAAATGAAAACTAACAAACTCTTGTGACATATAGTTATACAAATTAAATATTGTTAATAGTATTTTTAACATTCAAAAGTTGTTTTTACAACAAACAAAAAATCCTGTTTCACCATAGTTACACCACACAGACTATTTTCGCTTTTTCTATTTGATAAAAACAAATTATTAAAAATTAAATATTGTTAATAGAATTTTTAACATTCAAAAGTTGTTATAACGCAATTCCCTAATGGGCACATCACTGGATGAATTCAACATAGAAATTTTTGTCAAAAATTTTCAACAAATAAAAAAATCAAATTTGGTTTACATAGTTACACCACACAGACTATTTTCCTAAGCTTTCTATTTAACTGAGAAGATAAAAAAACAAATGATAAAAACAGTCTCGAAAATTCCCGTGAATAGAAAATGTTGTGTCTCGTATCCCGTTGAAACCCCGAGATTCCAGATCGCTAGGACACATCACTGGTCGACCACAGGGACCGAAGAAATACGGTGTTATGGGTTTAATAGGTGTTGAAAAGTTGTGAAAAGTTTGTGAACCTAGCGAATATCCACGATAAGGAAAAGTTTGGATTAATCGCTGGTAAATCTGCACTATCCTTCACTACTTGAATTCCCGGAAGTTAATGTGCGGTGCTTAATTGAACGAGGATGTAAATTAATCGAATGGTAAGCGTTATTGACTATCAAAGTATAACGAAGCACAAAACATATTTTTAAAGTTTAATAAAATCATTTTAATGGTGTTAAAATTTTACGCACAAAAATAAGTTTTTGTAAATATTATGAAACTATTTTTCACCAATTTTATAACGTGCTCAGATAGGAAATAAAACTTAAATTTTATTGAAAAATTACTTATTGTCATTAATTGACAATAAAACACGTGTAAATTATTTATATGTAACCCCTTTACCCGGTTACATATCCGCGATAGTTACGTTAACCTTACGTTTGACCATAAAAACGGAGTGTAGCAAAATCGATTAGCTGACTGTTAGATCGTATTACTCCTTTGTTTATGTATATTATTACGCTATATGAAAAGAACATGATATTAATTATAACGAGTAATCGTTTTATATCATACTTTGGAATGCTCCATTGTGGATTCACATGCTCCGCTTTTGTAAAAACAGATCACATGAATTTTTAACAACTACCCTTGAAAAAAATTCTCCAAAGACGCCTCTCAAATCAGCGAAGCACATGTCAGTAAAAAAATATCGAACAAATTTGAATGATAATAAAAGCATTGTTTCATTGATAATATAATTGTCGTGACTAAGTTAGCTGCCAAACAAATTCACATAAATTACGATTCACATGGTTGGTATACTGTCTGTATAAAATTTTAAATGCAAATATATTATTTAGATAATTTATGATAAATATAAAACGATAATCTTAGCCGATTAGAATATTGTGTCAAAATAAAATATTATTTATTTATTTGAAATAGCACTACCATCTAGCGATGAACGCATGAACTTTGGACTGGTGAACCAAAATGCGCATTTTAGCAGAGACGCAAACCAATTCAACAGATGTCGCTGTAATAAATGCTATTTTATACTATACATTTTATATGGATGTATTTTCCTGACTCCAGATTTATTGATTTTCGCAGGACTTCGAGAGTTGAGTTAGATGCGATTGCATTCGACAGAAATAAATGAACGCCGCTGAATACATTTAATGACATTTCAACAAACATTATAAATAATATATTTACAATTAATTTACATTATTGGGGAAAAAATTTGAATCGTATTTATTGAAATATGTAAATTAATTATTTGTTGCATTTATTTTATAAACTTAACTTCAAAATAACACCTAATCAGATTGTTTAACGTCGTTATAAGAAGTACGACGAACGACCTTTTAGTAATTAAATTCACATCAACATTTTTTCCATTATATAAAGGTCAGTAGTCAGTATCTTAAGGATATCATTTTATGTTAAATTAACACTTAAATAAATAATTCAATACCATAAGCTTTTAATTGTATAATTTGAATGTAATAAGGACAATTTTGCATGTCCATATTTATATTTTGTATTTTTATGACACTGCCCCCTTTTCCTTAGTAAAAGCTGCGGGTTTGTAGGTAAGAATAGTCCTGTCCAGCTCTGAGGCAGGACGAGGTTATTAAATTGAAAGCCAGTTTTGTCGAATTATTAATGGTTATTGACTTTTGTTAGCTCAAATAATAATTATATAAATAGCTGTAAATAAAGGTGATTTTGTCCTCAAATGCTTTATTAAACCAGATAAAGTTTATGATTTTCAAATTGATATGATGATTAAAAATGTTTCATTAATTAAAGAAATCTAGCATGAAGTTTGCTTTTACTTGGAATAATATAAAGTTAAATGAATCGTAAAAAATCAGAAATATTTATAATATAATTTAATTTTGACAGAAATAAAATATGTGTATGGATTTATAAAAATACAAAAATAGCAACGAAAAGGGTATATAATAAAATAATGGCAAACAAGACTTCGGTTCAAATGAAGATTAATGACGGGAAAAAGAATTAGAAAACTTGCTTTTTCAGTAAAGGCTTCAAAACTGAAAACATTTTATATTTTTTCCTGACAAAATAACAATATAATATATATTCTTATATAATTATTCCGCATAGTAATGGTGGTCAATTTTGAAGAGGATTTATAATCGCCATACTATTTGGAAGCTTGTGATAAAATCGCTTCGATCATGATTTTTCACCCTCTATTTGATTTAGTAATATGATTTAGTAACAAAATGTTTTCTTAGACAGCGACAGGAGTCAGATTTTTGGGCTGTTATCACATTGCTTGTTTTGGTGTGAATTTTGCTTCAGCCCGGAAACTTGGTTCCAAACGGTTTCCTTGTCATAAATAATATGATCTTGCTATATCTCGATAATTATTTATGAATATAACAAACATATAATTTTTCCTTTATGGCCTTCGTTGATAGATTTTGAAAGCTTTTTTAGTAAAATTACAAATACTTTGCATATCAGTAAGTTTTCAATACGCTAGGAATTTTTGATTTAATAAAGTTTAGGACTTGCGGCACTTTAGATGAACTCGAGAAGAAAAGACAAACTCACAATATGTCATAATCATAACATTGATATAAACCTTTTCCTTCTTGTTTTAATAATTCTTCTTAATTTTTTTTTGAATAGAATGCTTGGAAATAATTAAGAATACACCGCTACGAGAAAGATTACATAAACTATAAATATATAACTACTTATATATAAATATAAATATAACTCTTAATTACAAATACAATTTGTTCTTCACTAGAACAATATACAAAATTGCACTATTATTTCTATCCGAAATTTGATGATAAATAACTAAGCAATATACGTGTCATAGGCAAAGAATGTGTATAATACTCCAAAGCAAAGGCAAAATGAATTCAGCATTTTAGGTATTAGAAATATTATAAATAGGAAAGATGATGAACATTTAATAATCATGTAATCTAAAACATTGTTTTAAAACTGAATGCCGCATGTTGCAAAATATGAATTTGTAATCATGTAACTACCATTGTTATAGAATTTAGGAATGTGTTTTTCCTCTTGAAAATATTTTAATACAAAGCTATTTTTACTCGAGCGTAGCTAAAAGCAAAAAATGAAAAGCTGCGAAGAATATAATAAAAATATGTAGGTGATTGTAACAGCGATGTGGAAAAGGAGATTTATGAAATTGCTCAGATGTTTTCGTCCATATGTTAACTTTGAAAACAAAGAGAGTCCTTAGCAAACGATGATTTACGCGCTCCACTTGCCAGGATTAGTCCTCTAGGACACATGGAAATAAAAATAAATGAAAAACTTCGCTTCGTTCAGTTAGCAGTGCGAAGTGGGAGAGAGAAAACCGCAACGGTATCAGTTTCCGATAGCAAGGGGACGAATAGGGTTGCCGTAAGTATTTCCCAAAAATAACCCTCCATTAATGGGAATATTCGACCACCATTTCATATGAATTTGTCAAGTTCTTATTATAGCATATCCGCATAACATATTCTAGGTATTTTTTTTCATTGCATACTTGTTAAATGTATTATTTTATAGTGATTTAAGAGGAGAGTTAAGGCTAACGTATATACTCAATCAGGACAACATGAGTTTGCCTAAATAAAAGAATTAATTAAATACAAACGCTCAGGTTAATCGCTAACCGAGCTTTGAAAGCAAACGATAGAAACGGCTTATGATACGAATTCCGATGATTTAACATATATCGTAGTTAGTAGACAGGTTTTAAACAAAACTATTCCCAGGGGAAAGTTTCTTATCAATCTAAAGCCCCTTCATATTGCATTGACATCTCCGATTGAGTATTTTTCATTTTGTTTATAATGTATGTAGATATGTATAATCTGACGAACATTACCTCATCTGATAATATATAACTATACAATAATCATTGATTAGCTTGAAATATACTTATAAGAGATTTTAAATAACAATTAAAATGTCGTAAAAATGACAAAAATTGTTAAACGCTGTATCGGAATTGTAATATGATCATAACTTTTGAAGAAGGGTGCCGTGATTTCAAAATATTGCGTTGTAATAGTTTTAGTTATTTAAAATTGATCTACATTGGAATTTTAAATATTTAATGTACATGAAGTGTTTATTGTGTAAAAAATTATGATGGGTGAATTCTTTAATAATCGTTGTCATCCCTAGAATATTGCCAAGTCTGCAAATGTACCAAAACATTTGCAAGGAAACATCGACACTATACGAATCTTTCACCTCGTACCTCGCAGAAACGCAATATTGAGTCACTGCTACGTTACCGCCACAATGTCTTTGAATATAAACATATTTTTGAATGCTGTTCTATGAATGAAAGAAATGACAAGACATAAAATGAAAATTGTTGCTGAAGTAATAAAGCAATAGTAATTTTAATATTCTAAAATAATAAATTACAAAAATTGAGGGTTGGGATTTTTCCTTTTTACAGGAAGCAAGGAGGAGACGATAGAGGTAAATTATGGATATATGGTCACGGGAGAGAATCCCAATCCTCTCGAGCTAAACTTAAAAAGAATATACATACTGGCTTATAATTTTATGTTTAGACTTTACTCTTTGAGTTCTTGTGGACTATTATAAAATGTGGAATCAAAATGATAAAATCTGAAGAATATTACTAATTATTGTATGAGTACTGAATTTATTTTCGGAATTTTAAAACGCATAGTAAGGTGAAATATAAAAAAAACAATAATTCTCGAAAACTTTTAAATAATTATCAAGAAGCCTCAATCTTTAATGCATGCGCATGTTTTTTAATATTAGCCTATAGTAAAATTATTCTTTTTATTTTAAACAAATAATAAACTTACGTGACTGTCTCTATCTGTATAGTATTATTATTTGTGTAGCTTGTGGTTGCATTTTTGCTTTATTAAAGACGAAACATTTCAAAAAAAATCGTAAGCCTTACATTAATTAAAATAATCTGCTTCAAATACCTGAACATGAGAAATCATTTCATTTAATGTGCTTATTTTTCATAAATCTTTACAAAAATTCTGTCCCGTGACCATATATACATTAATTACCAAAATGTCTAACTATTAATTTTGAAATCCTTTTTATTTACTCGCTGGAGTAAATTACATCACTACTCTAATACATATTATGATCGTTTTCAACAAAGTGATCACTTAATAAAATATTCCTAAATTATCTATTAAGACTTAATATTGTTTTCAATTTTGTACGTAAGCAGAAATCTTACTAGCTGATCTTAAAAAAAAACAGTTACAGATAATAATCTTATTGATAATAAAACATATTTGTTAAATTTTGAGTCAAAAGTTTTATTTGATTACGACGTTTGTGCCTACCAGTATCAGTACAAAGGCAGAATAATTATTTCCCTTCTAGTTCTAACCCTTCATTGGTTACTTATAAATTCAAGGAACTTTATTAGGTCCTCAGACGATACGGTTTACCCGTACGGACGGAATTTGCATGTTCGGAACAAACATGTTCACGCTCACTAGGGATTGGTCCGTTTTTTTGATCCCGGGATTTGAGAAACGCAATCCTAGGATTATAAAATACTTTTATTTTCACAACATTGTCGGTATTCGGAATAAAAAAATACGATTTACGTAAATATTGCAATATTTGGAAGCTGCAAAAAACGAGCCATGGGCATAGATCAGTGATGCACAACCTTTTCGAGAAAAGGGTCAGATAATCAATTCTCAGAATTGAGGGCAGCAGGGGTAAAACTGATTACAATATCGATATTTTTAATGTAAATAAAATTTAAAATTTTATTGTTTTCCATCGTTCGGAAAGAGTTCTGATATTTGTCATTGCAGGCCGTTTGTTATGCATCACTGGCATAGAATAAGATATTGTAGGAATCACTTTTATTTCTTATAGCAAGCGATTGACTAACTTCTAAATAGTTTTGTTTTCCTACATAACCTGTTTTCATACATTAGCTTTTATATAACGTGACTTAGAGTAAGTTTTTCTGGCTTTTAGTCGAGTGTTCAACGTTGTTGGCTTTAGTTATGCTATTACCGGGTTAAAGTCTCAGTAGAAACAGTTTTTTTTAATATATGTATGCGCATAATTTTTTTGTTGCAATAAAATGTTGGTTTCAAAAACATGTTATATTAAAATATCCCAAATTCTTTCTATGTACATATGTACAATAGCGATTGTAATATAGCAATGTTGGAGGGCGGTAAGGAAATTTTGCCATGAAAAATAAGCAAAAGGGTGGTAGGCATAAAACAGTTGTTGAGCCCTGCTCTACGTTATATGTTGGCATGGAACACAATAGATTATGCAAAAATTCAGTAGTCAAAATTATATAAGCGGAAGCAATATTTTTTCATTTAGCTGTCCTACCAAAGATGGTGTGAACAGTAGGTCCTTTTGACTTGCTTACACTAATACCTACTCTATTATTATAGCAATCTTCTTTCGATAGTAATCTTTAAGCATCCATTTTACAAATAATTGTACTACAATCATGATAAATTCATGCTACGGAAACTATTTTTGCACGAGATACTGTCGGGTCGAGTTTATAACAGCTAAAGCGTTTTTAATTCACGGTATACCGCGCAAAATAAATTAGAATTTAATTTTCTAAAATGTGCTTTTTCGACTACATAATCCGGCGATGAAACCACGCGCTATATTCGAGTATTCGAAGCATTTAAATATTTTCCGGCAATTTTCCTATTCCTTGCCTAAATTTAGGCATACCAGCCGACCTCACATGACTCCCTACGTGAAAAGCCTGGATTATTACCATATTTTTAGCATGCAGCAGATAATTTATAATCCTCTTACAAAAACCACGTCCCATCCTTTGTGATTTACACCTTTAACAAATGGGAAATCGCCAGTGACGTACGGAAAGCTACAATGAATAAAAAAAATGTTTGTATATGTTTATAAACAATTTGTATGTCAATGGAGAAGAAAAATGTACAGATTGTAATAACAAAACTCTCCGAATATAAAGTGACTTATTAAATATCAGTGTGAAAACGTACTTGACGGTTTGATTTCGCTTCATATTTATTTGAATTCATAAACCGAATTGTTTGTACTTAAGTATGTAAAAGAAAAAAATAGCGTGAAAAATCTTCTACTAAGCTAAACTGTCAAACTTTTACACGCAACTAGCGTTAGTTTTTATACGCTCGGTAATTTTTTCCAAATTTAATTTATTTTTGAAAGCTATTTTGATTTTTTTAAAAAAAAATGTTTTTTTCCAAAATGTATTTAGCTATTAGAGATTTTTATAAAATATACTTACACTCACATTTTATTTAAAAGTGAACATTCACATATTCTACATTAACACATTTAACTTATTTTCATCCGTTGAAAATGGTTGAGCGAAATCGGTCCTGAAGAAATACAAAGAAAGTGCGTTTTATTTATTTAAAATAATGAAATTCCACCAAGAAGTGACGGTGAAACACATGAAAAATATTAAATAATAATGACAATCCGATATTAGAATAATTTAAAGATATTAGATAATATATTTGGTATTAAAAAAGTTGCCTTAGAACAGTGATGGACAACTTTTTTGGGAGAAGAGCCAGATAATCAATTCTCAGATAAAATAAAAGGCCGCACGGATAAAAGTGATTAAATCATCGATATTTTTAATGTAGGTATATAAAATTGAAAATTTGATATTGTTCTTCTATCATCCGAAAAAAGTTCTGAAAAAATAAAGATGAATGATATTTGTCATATTGGGCTGCATGAAATGTCATTGCGGACCGCAGGCTGTGTATCACTGTTAGAACCTTGGCCAGGTTGTGTCGTTTTTAACTAAAAGTTTTGATTAACGGAGTCCATACAAAGTATGTAAATTTAGAAACTTTTTACATATTCACGTCGTAGCATTACATTATGAATATATTTAGTCATAATCACAGAACAAAACGTCACTTTTCAAGCTTAAAACTAGTCGCGGAAGACAGATATTATAAAACAGTTATTATTAAAATATGAATTGATTTTGTATTCATTTCCATCCAAAATACATCGGAAATCAACTTGCGTAGAAATAACACAGAAATATTTTTGATTCACTCAGACTAGCATGGACGCAACTGGCGATAGAAGCTCTTTTGTAACGCGAGCGCATTATAACCGCATTGTTATACCAGGTGTCGTCGGAATAAATGACTTATAGCAGGATTTTAACGCAATAATTTTCTATACACTTTTTTTTACAAAGTCTATATTTTTGTTTTCCTACAACCCCACTTAGTATACCTGCCTGCACATGAGATCCTATGAAAAATCTGCCGGAAAAACTTTTAATACCAACATACATATTTAACTATAATTGAATACAATTTTTGATATTTTATTGCGAATGAAGTGTTTTTTTTAAATCGTAGAGAGGATTGGTTGAAAAAGAATTATCAATATGTCTTAATTACTTTATTCACGCTATTATTATAGCATTATCGATTGATTAGTTGATAATGCTTGCAATGAGCGAAACTGGTCCCGATCCGAATAAATCTAATGTGGAATAAGTAAAAAATATGTTTTAGAAGTTTTTAATATAACGCCATTCCACCAAAGTATTGACAGTGATCACCGCAAATGTGGTATATATAAAAGAACATAACAATGTGTTCTAAAGAGTGGAACATGAGAATTAGTTTTGGAGGGCTTTAGCAGAAGTTGTTTTTACAATGACTGCTTGATATTTAAGCTCTCACTATCAATATTTGCAGGTTATGATGTAGCTAGGCAAATACTTGTTTTTTATCGCACTGCTTGCGTCTAATTTTCAGGATTGGATGAGTTAGAACGAAATAAAAAAAACCATAGAATTCAATGGCTTTGAATAAGAATCTCTACATCGATTGACAGAGTTGTATAAACGTTTTACTACGTCGTACTGGTTCGTTCAGAATTTAACTAAGCCTGTAGCTGAACGATCAACTTGCTAAGGCTTTTGTCCACTTTGGTTACGGAGTCCAATGGTTTGACTTCCCATCATTTATCTAGAGGATTATTTTGAAGCACTGTTATACATTAGTTATACATCAATTAACTGAGACATTTTTAATACTGTTATATTGCTCTATTCTATACTGTAGCAAACGATCGAGTTTTATATCTCAGTTATCAGACACTTTTTTTCTAAAAGAATAAGCCGATATACGCTTTATGGCTTTCTGGACATGTACACAATATAGTGTAAATCAAGAAATTTCATTACATTTCGACAAAACGAATTCCCTATTGGTCACTGCAAAATTACAACATTTATTCCTTACGTTGTACAGTCTAAAATGGTGCGTTAAATTATAGCTTTACGCGAATGGACGTTTTTCTTCGAAGCGAAACTGCCCGAAGCTACACATTCTGACAATATTTCAAGCCAGATTACAGCACCGAATGCCAACGTATGAAAAACATGCCCGTCCAGTCGTCACGTATCGCTCGCCCTAACCAAAGATCATCCTTCAATACCCCGGGGGTTCTTCTCGTTGAGGAGGTCAGATAAAACCTTTGTTTCTATTGCCGAAATACGATTGTCTTGGGACCCACTCTATTTTAAGCGTGTGGCGCTAGGTGGTGTCAGTTGCGCTACTCTTTATTGTATACGCACTGCACAAGTTTGCCGACCATTTGAATGGATGGTGCTTTCGAGGATACATTTAATTATTTATGTAATGTCTTCAAATATTTTTGTCAGAATTACAAATTTAAAAAAAAAAATTTATTCACAAATGTTTGGCTTTGCTTGAAACAATTTCTAGGGCAAGCTAAAGGATGGATTGTAAAGTCGTCAGCAACAGTTTTTTCCAGGGCTGTGGAGTTGGAGTCGGAGTCGGAGTCGTGGAGTCGGAGCTTTTTATTTTTGTATTTAATATGTCAAATCTGGCTTTTGGCCGCATTGATAGGGTTGATATATAATTGAATACACATAAATAGGAAAATTAGGGAAAATAGTGCCGATATTAACCATTTTTTAGTCGGAGTCGTGTTTTTGGTCAATGTCGGAGTCGTGGTTTTGGTAAATGCTGAAGTCGGAGTCGGACTTTTTTTTACCGACTCCACAATTTTCAATGACTGTTTGGAATGAAATCACCTTACCTCCAATCTAAGAGAAATGATTATAAAACAATGGTGATTGATAAAAAAAAATACAAACTGTTTCAAGTTTCGATTAAAAAATACATACAATATGGATGCCAATCTCAAACGGAATATTAATATCTAAGCATTTTATAAATTAAGATCATTAAACAGTGACAATATCATTAAAGTCATAATTTTTTGAAACTTAAGCAGTTATTCAACAAACTAAAGTTTTTCTTTCGAAACCAATTCTTAAATACAATAATTAATTCTGTGTAAATTATATCTTCGCTTTCATGCATTTCTGATTCTGAAAACGGAACGTACCGAAAGCGAGAAGCCTACCACAAGTACTGTGTTTCTTTCTATACATACTTCAAAAAAGTGAGGCTGAGCAAAAAAGTAACAAGGAGTTGTTTTAGAAAGCTTCTGATGAGATACATTCCATAAGCAGTCCATATACTTCAAACTGGGAGCTTACATGGTTGAAAAATGTTATATATTTATATGTAAAAGTTTATTAGTTATGATTTTTCTTGGATATATATTTGATGGAGTTTCAAGTTAAAAGCGTGTTAGCGTCAAAGTTCTTGTGGTCTCCTAAGACTAGTTTTTATATTTAAGATGCATCCTTTTGCTATCACGTCTGACCGAAGGGCGCAATCGCTGTAGTGGTGAGCAATCCCTCGTGAAGACAGTTCAAGAGGTCAGCTTCCTTTTAGTTTTTACCTATGGTAGGTCATCAAGAAGAATGGTTATCAGTCATCGTTATGACAAAAAGTATCGACGGCCTTTGTGGCTTTCAGGTTAGAGTTGTGCCCTGGCTAACAGTAAGGTCATTTTAAGTACCAAATAAATCAATGTATTTTTTAAAATTCTAATATTACCTCGAGCATGGGTGTTGACGATATATAAACTCATCCAGTTGATTTTAAGCAATTTAAATTAATTAAATCTATGTGGCATCAAAATATTTTATTCAATTAAAAATCGACAAATTCTTCCTCTGGATCCTGACATTGTAGCAGGCACTATGTATGTGGCATTGCGTAGCGCAAAGATGACTGAGTTTGCGTAGTCCAAGCGCTTGCTCGAGTCGTATTATTTACATTTTTATCCAGTTTTATTTTTACAACGCAAAAAAGGCGTATCGTCAATTCAAATGAACTTACCATGTAAGAACGTACTTAGAAAAGTTTTATGTCGCTTGAATTTATTTGACTGCAAAGTAGTAGGCCCTTATGAAGCCACCATTGTCCCAGGTACAATTTTATTCTATACAAAATAAGCATGAATAATTTAAAGCTTGCGTATATTGTGTACGAATATAAAAAAAATATGAGGATTATAATGATTCAAAAAGGATATCTTTTTGAATTCGTTTTGAAAAGGTGTCTATGAGTATTACTCTTTTTTCCAACATAAACTATATTATTATAATACGGTGAAAAAAATAACAATGTATTTTAATTCTACAGCTTACGCCATCGTCAGAACTATTCTGTAGAACTAATAGTAGTTCTGAAGATGGCGTGAGCCGAAATAGCTATCAACAAATATATGAAATAATTTATGTAGAATTCAATTACATAGCTATTTTTTCACCTATTAAAATGGAGTTCTACCAAGTAAAAGCAAACTTAATCAATATATTATTAAAATGTCATCGCTATCTCGCATTGATTTTTGTAAAATAAAACTGTATCATTAATTAAACAGTGTCAGATAAAAAAAAACCCTTACGAATACTGACCGTGTAGTTTCAATACTCAAAAGAAGTTAAAAATTATCAGCTGTATTCGTTCTGAATTTGAAACAAATGTAATCCTTATTTGTGGAACATTCTTTCTTATATTTAAGAATTTAGACTGAAGGTGCATAATTAATGGAATTTTAATATCAAATTTGGATTGTTTGAATTTTGTAATTTTCCATAAGTTTTGTCGCTAACGACCCGGGGTTTGCCTTTCGGCATCATCGGGCATTTTAAGTTCACGTATGTACTTCTTTGTAATATTTTTTTAAGAAAACTGTTTATTATTCAGTCACTCAGGTTCTTTATGTGTCGGGATGTAGCTAGAAAATGACTCACAGTAATCAAAATAATAGGACTAGCGCATTTCGTATCCCAGGAGGTGAGATAATCACTTATTATAATCAGTGTTTAATCCGAGGATATTTAGTAAAAAATAACAAGACCGTTGATAATCTGTTGACCACTTTCTCTATACAAGATATTCTTGGAATGAAGGTATACCTTTATATGGGATTGAAATCATCTTAATAATATTTGACATTGTTACTAAAATATTATTTATTCAACTATCAAATCCTTGTCAACGACTTAATTGTAAATTTGTTGTGTATATCACATTTTGTATGCTATCCACACTGATTTTTTTTTTATACACGTTACTAATACACATTTCGTGTGTTGGCTTGGATTTCGGAACTTCTGTTTTATACATATCCATATTAAAGATATAACATGAAAAAATGAACTTGCGTCCAAATCTACAAACTTTTTTATTTCTTACATTATTGTTTTTAGCAGAGAAAAATAAAAGGAAAAAATATCCTGTGTTCCTGTGACACTTTTTAGAAATGTATTTTCGGAATACTTATACTGGTCTTTTCATTTGTTTTCTGTTACGATTCCAAAATGTTTTCCAAATAAAACATAGTACGTATAAAAATGTTATAAATGTCAAATAATTACCATTTAACGAAATATTTTTCATTAGAAATATTTAAAATCTGAATAAAGCTTTTCTTAAACCCAAAGAACATGTTTTCCTTGTACTACAGCAAGTCATATTTTCTCGGAAAATTCCACTGAGGCTTTGAGAGAAGAACTTGTTATATCAAATTTATATTGCTTCCAAGAAATGAAGTTTTGTATATCAGTGCTTCCCGACCTTTCCCATGCCACGGACCCCTAAATGTGAAAAAATAATCTGTGGACTCCCGAAAAAAAACATATTTTAATCGTCAAAATTTTTATTTCACATGTTTATATTTTATCACAAAGAATAGTTTCTTCTTTATAAATAGTTTTAAAAAATAAAATAAGAAAAACTTAAGATATCACGAAGCTCACAAAAGAATTTAATGAGATGGTTGTGGTTGCATGTGTTCACACAACAAATCAATATCTGGTTCAATTGCAGAAATGCTAACTCGCAAGGAGTCTTCCAAAGTCTCTGTGGAAAGGCTACGAAAATGCTGTTTCACATGGGTATGAAGTCGCAAAAGGATCACAGAGGCTTCTTTTACAATATACGGATATTCTTGCTGTCGCCGTATCCAAAATTCTGAAATAGTTTTTGCATTACATTTCCCTTCAAGTAAATTATCCTGCAGACCCCAAGTTAAGAAGCACTGATGTAGATGACTGAATCTTGTCTTGAAAATTCACATGTGAGGAGTTTGTATGTTGCAGCATTAAACAATAATGATACCTCTTAACCGATAAACTAATGAACGTTGCGTAACATTATATGAGTAAGAATAGATTCTACTTCCATAAAATATAAGATATCTATTTTCTTACATTTTACAGTGCCATAAGAAACTATTGTATAAAATATACACCAGGTGGCGGTAACATCTTTCATCATTCACTTAAGACTCATGCTTACACACACAATCTCTATAGTTGCATAGTGCATCTCGCGCAAGCGCAGTGTTGTGCCATTTTTAATTGTAAGATAAATTATATAAAGAAAATTGGCACGAATAATCCATGGATAAACCTCTAAAAGATATTATAATGTGCATGATTTTCAAAAATAGCATTGTTTTTTCTACTTGCAGTGTAAAAAAATACTGACACGTGTTTATTACTTTGAGAAGCATCATCAGTCTTATTATGCAAGGGAGCTTTAATAATTTCAGCGGTCGCCTATCTTTCAGATCTCCCGGACCATTAAACTTTCAACCTTGAATCTCGATGACCACTTACATATAAAATAATGTTCATAAAAACATTTTAAAATGTAATAAACCCATTTAATTTTAAAAAATATACTTAGAGTGATATTTTTTGTCTGCGTGTTTGATATAAATTTGAGAATCTTGAAACAACTCTGCGAGCCATCCAGATTTTCTCACGAACCACTGATTGGCGGCCACTGCCCGATATATTCCTGATCCACGAGTGGACATTACTAAGGCCAATAATTAAGCGTAATAATTAGTATACTATACTAGTGTCTTAATGCGTTATTCTATTTCTACCCTCTCCAAAAAGAATGGTCGACCGTCTGAATAACAGACAATAGTTTTAAAAAATACTTCACTTAAAAAATAGTATACGCCAGTTGAAAAAGCAATCATTATTAAAATAATTATGTAAAATCATGGTGGAGTTTTCACTTGGATGTTATTTTCAAACGTGCTGTGTACATTTTTATTGAGTTTTTGCCTTCGTTCAAAATTGCTACTAAAGCGATACGCAAGCAATTGCTATCGACTGCTTCGTCATCGTTTCACCTGTTTATAACAATGGTCCATAAAAAGTAAGCGACAAAGGTTTCCCATCTGCGTTATTTCTCGTCACAAAAGCGTACTTGCAATGGATTTATTTTTTAAGAAGTCTCACTATTAATTTTATTATATGTGATATTTAATTCAAAAGAGTTCTGAATTTTACTAATATCACATAGAATAAGATAATGACTGTTATATTAGTTCATCATCGATGAACGAAAATGTATAAAAGATTGCCTCTCTTATATCACTTTGGGATTTCCACTAAAGCTGTTTGTTGGAATTTCAAGCAGATAGAAAATTTGAATCGTTTTAATTTTGTTAATTTCCTTGCGTATTGTCACTAAATACACGACTTTCAAGCTTTTTCAGCTAAAGTTTATTCGTACACATTAAATGTCCGAAGATGCCAAGAGGCAAAAGAAGATTTATTTCTGTAAGTTGAAATATTCAGTTTTAACTGTCTCCTGAAAATTTAGAGTAAACTGACTTAGACGATGTTAGAATTAAGCCGACGATATGTTTCAAATATAAAGCAAACATAATTTTTAAGAAATTAAAAATTTTCCGATTTCAAACGCACGTTAAAATTATTGCCAGAAAAACTTTTTTTGAATTTGAAATATATTTTTCGCGTTCCCTTACGTCATCGCCAGCCAAGGAAAATATTTTTTTCAGCCATGGCGTGCATTAGTGTGAAAACGTATTAATTTACCCAGCTGTCAGTCAGAAGCCTTAATTTATTTCCTGTAAATATACCTACATATATTTGCCGGAAAACATTTGTGTAGCAAACCTGACAAGTTTCCCTTTTTTAGAATATTCAGTCGATTTACTCACTGCAACTCACCCAAAACAAGTGAACATGAAATGAGCATCATTTGGTTGATAGAAAAATGAGATAAATTGAATATGGAATCATTCGCTAGAAACAATTTAAATTTTACTTTTGATTTAGTTACAAATTATATTAATTGATTTACATATGGCATGTCTCTACAATTAGCGACACACGGGCTGAAAATATTAAGCATAGATGATCAATTAAAAGTATGACTGTATTTTTGTACGTGTTTTTTTGCGTTGGAGTCTTGTTTGGAGTTGGAGAGAGACTCGCTTAATCACATCATCAAGTTTAAAAGTTTTACGTCCATTATTTACAATGTTTTTGGCAGAATAAATTTATTAAGTATATTTGCAACAGAACATTGTAATGATAAGATGTGGCCAATAAATATCACACAAAAATTAAGCCTGCATTTTATAATTTAAAAAATCAGGAGAATCACTTTGCACTCTTTACAGATACAACATAAATGCCATCAATATTAGGCGATGCCGTGAAAAGTACTTTGTATGAGTAAAACTCTCTTGCGAGCTCAGAGATCGACCGTTGCAATATATTTTGCAGTGATTTAATTTGTCTAGTAACCTTCTTTCACAATATTATTTAATTTATCTAATTTATTATTTTGGAGGGCGTATGGGGGAGGGGTATGCCAGAAACCTTCGAAGGATTGAACTCGAAAAATTCGTAAAGTTTAAAAAAAAAATGGGGGGGGGAGGTTGGGGGGTAGTTGGGGGGAAGGGTTGGTAAGCCAAAACCATTGCGGGACTGTACTCAATAAATTTGTAAAGTTTTACATCGATCGGTCGAGCGGTTTAGTAGTCCATAGCGGAAATATAGACAGACAAACATTCATTTTTATATATATAGAAGATGTATGTACAATAAGAATATGCTTATGTTTGAAATAATACATTGTATTTTCTAAAATAAATCAAGTGGCAAATATCATATCAGATAAATTATTTGTCGGTGATGAATTGTGTTGTCTACTATTGAAGGAAAGGTTCTTTTTACAAACTAGCAAAGTAAGGAAAACGACAGACGCTCGTTGTTTTTCCTTCGGTTGTTTCATCATCGGATCTACGGACGAGAGAGAATCTTTTCCGGAAAATGGTGAAAGCTCGCAGTTAGCATTTTTCTATTCTGACGAGTAAAAATAAACCTATGTTTTTTTACTATCCATTTAGACTAAGCAATAAAATAATCCGCATTAGTTGGTACCGAATCTATTTATAATTTCATAAAGCTTTCATTTAAATTCTTATTATTAAGTCATTTTAAGCAATATATAAACATCATTGATTTTTGCCCGCTTTATTATTTGGCATCTATTTAGAGAATATTTAAAATATAGTGTTTTTATATTTTTATTGGTTTGATTATAAGTCTGATATAATCCCATTTACATAGGGTAAAATAATACAATTATTCGAGTCTTTGTGGTGATATCACCAGAAAATATTTATATCATTAAAAATACATGTTTGCTTAACCTGATCTCTGCCTAAAGCGTATATTTACGCGCTACAAGTCCGTGTTCAAGGGGCCGTCCATACAAAATGCGCGTAAATTTACGCTCTCCTTTGTACTTAATTTACAAGTCACCAGTTCCTATTTAAAATAATTGAATTTAACTTGCATATAGTGACATCTTTTGAGAGCGTGTTGTACTACTTGAACTCGAAGAATATTGAATTTTAATGTGTAATACATCGATAATTATATTAGGATTTATTTTTTGAAAGAAAATCGCGGCCTCCTGTGTACGGCCATATTGATTTTTACCGGCATAGAATCGGTTAAAAGATAAATGTCGAGCAATTTTTATCTAATACAAGATTCCGTTGACCTGTTTACCACGCAAAGAGTTTGTTGTATACATCACGTTATAACTCACAAATTCTGAAATTATAGTAGAAAATAAGCCACATTATCAATTACTGACGATTTAGTTATCCCAAGCAAACGTACAGTGCGTATAGCTAAAAGCTTTGCAATCTATTGAAAGTTGAGAAAAGCTCATCGTATTATGATTATCAAATATTATTTGTCGATTTATTGATTTGAGTTAAACTATAAAAGATAAAATATGCTATAATCGGTAATATAATGTGTATAAATTTGTATTTTTCTATTAAGCGCTCTTAAATTAAATTTCGCTGAAATTATGAAAATACTAGGAAACTGTGAATTCATATGATGTGAATTTAAAAAATGTATAAATTTTTACCTTGTATAAAAGCGCGACGCTTTTAATCACCAAACTGTTAACGTATTGGAATTGAAATAAATTACATTTCACGGAAATAATATTATGCCTACGTCAGGGTTTCAATTATAAATTTTGGACTACATCATTGGTTTGCAGTATTGCTTGTTTAACTTGGGAAGACTTGATCGGTTTACCATATCATCCATTGGACCGAAACTGCTTTGGTTTGCTCAATATCCATGTATCTCCGAAGTCGTAACTCGAAGGGGCAGAAGTAAAACTTGCAGTACAGTCAATATTTCCCAAGGGAACTCTAACTTCTTGGCTTAGAGTTAGTATTGCTTATAGATAGTAAAGGTCTACAATGATCAATATAACGCATTCCGAATGATCTTTGGGAAATGGTATTACATGCAACTTGAAATCGTGTTTCTTTTAAAACAATAAATAAATCAGCATATATAGTAGTAGAACGTTAAACTTTTACTGATTTTGTAATTCTTGCTTAACTTTTGTATTAATATCACTGTTTCGTTGTATTTATTATCAGATGATAATGCTCACCTTGAGCGAAACCGGTCCTGATTCTATAAATTTATGTGGAATAAGTACTAAAAATTTGTTGTTATTTCTATTATATTATAATGCCATTCCACTAATTATTGACTAGTGATTTAATAATTTTTAAGGTGTTCATTGACAATACTTGGTGGAGAAGGTAACAATTTTGGTAATTATTCCAGAATTAATTTACTAAGATTATTACCAGTTTCACTCATCGCAAGCATTTTCATCTGTTGATCTTTCAGTTGAAAATGTTCACGATTAGCGAAACCGGCACTGATTGTGAACTACGTACAAAAATGATTTTTTATTATATGCCGGTGAAAGCTATAGTTGCGAAATGTAAATATTGTCGGAAAGTTTTCTTACTTGTAATATATGTAGTTCTTGTGAAAACAATACATTGCCATGTCTTACCTTAAAATATAAAAGATAATTAGAGCTTCGCAGTAAAGAATATTTGATCATTAATAAGTCTAAATAAAGTATTTTTTGTTTAAAAAGGAATCTGTGTGAGGACAAACAGTAACGAATAATTTACATATTTGAATTCGGAAAATTTTAATAATGCCTGTGTGAGTTTGTTTTCGAACAATATATTTGTTTTTTTATCGACCATTTGTTCATAAGTCAAAAAATATTCTAGCTTGACAAGCGATGTTTTATTTGCAGACAAAAGCTACAATTTTCACTTGAAAAATCAATTGCTTCAATAATTAGTATTTGGTTGCATCAAATAATAGAAAAATGTGGCTGGTTGTTGATCTGATAAAAACGTTTTTGAATACAATGTATTTCATTGATTATAGATTGGAGTTGGGAGCTGATAATCTTATACTTTCTGTTTCGCTGTAGAATTAAACGAGACGATACGAAATACTTGTTGGTCTTAATGAAAAATTAAATAATTAAAGTTCTCAAAGAAACTTCAGCTACACACAAAAAGTCCCACTAAGAATAAAAGATATATTACTTTTTACAGACGATTTATTTTGCATTCACTTGATATTTCATTTCTTATAGTTATAAATGCATTTAAAGACAATGAACGGATGCGTACAAGAAAAGCAGTAAAACTTTAACGACTTAAAATTCACAACCACCCATAAGACAAAGAAAACTGCCCCTTCATTATCTGATATCCAGTGCCGCGGTTATTGTATGCTAGTGTACTTTTTGATTGTCAGTTAGTTGGGGGATGATTTTACGACGTTATTATCCACAGATTTCACCCTCCTACAAAATTAGCTCCGCAAAATAAAACAGTCAGGTTTTCAGTGGTCTGCCCGGATTGAAAAGAAACAACCCCCATCCCTTGGTTCAATAGACCGCGTCTTAGGGTGGAGCTCGGCCAAATGGGTTGAAAATAAAGGAAAATTTCAACTTGTTCGAGAGGGTTTTGGGAGCTTTTAAATGAAAACTGTAGATACGAATGGCTTTCCTTTAGAAAAGGTTTATTCCACTCCCTCTCTTTGGAAATTGAAAATATAATATATTTATAAAATTCTACGATTTTAAAGTTGCCTGCTATAGATTTGAAGTGTATATAAACGATTACGGTTTCTTTAGAATTGTAAAAGTATTATGAGTTCTTACTTTTAAAAAGATTTAAGTTTAGGTTGGCAAGTAGGTATGCAATCAAATTGAAACATTAAAAGCAATATAATTGTTCTCTCTATATACCATTTATATATCATTTGTAATACATAATGGTTTGATAACACGTAATCAGCAGTAACGCAAGTGTTTTATTTTACAATACATTAGGAATGGTTAAAAATGTTTTGAAATCATCACGTCAATATTAAAGTAAAGGAAAATAAAAATAAAGTAAATAAAGATCAACTTCTTTTAATTCGACGATGGCCTGTTGTAGCTAATCAAAACATATGTTACAGTTTTTTTGTCCCAGTGAAAATGTATCTTTGATGATTATTGCATTATGTGACCATAGGTCCTTTGACATAACAATATGACGGCGTGTTGGCAAGATGCTGATGTCAAATAATATTATATTCGGAAAAGATAAAAATAACGACGTTAAAAAAGCAATTTAATATAGTATGTTCTACACGGAACCTTCTAAACGTTTCCGTATCGTTAAGCTTTACCTCATAATTGAATGTTTAACAAAGTAATGACAGCTGTATCGGAATTTTGCTTCCTGTTTTTATGAAAAAAAAAATCATCACAAAAAATGCCGAAAACGTAAATTTATCCATATAAAGAAACGAGATTGGTGTTTCTATGCGGTGTAAAAATCTGTTTTTTTTGAAAAATAAAAAAATAATTTTCCACCAAAAGAATATAAACAACGATTTTAAGAGACGATGATAAAAACAAGATTTCACGTGATTGTAATCAGGGGTGGTTTTTGCGCAAAAAATCACGCCAAAGTACGCAATTAACAATGACAAAGTACAAAACCTTGCCGGCATCAGCGAAAAAATCCTGTTTTATACTCATTAGACCCGCATCATCCCCACAGCTCCCCCCTTAACCTGCGTGGAAATAAAAATAAATAATTTCACCCCCCCCTCCCCAGGCAATGGGCGCACTCCGAGAATGCGTGCACTCGTATTTTTTCGGCGATTTGTGCTTTTAGGTGCTTTATGCGGGCTCACGATTTCAAGGGTACCTATCTTCACGTGAGTAAGGGGTGAGTAGGGGTTAATAAAACATTATACAAAATTTTAATATATTTTCAATTTGGCAATTTCATAAGCAGGCACACAACTTCTACATACAACTTTACTCATAAAAATACCAAATATCAATTTTTTTCTTAAAATTTTGAAATCAAGGAGCAAGCTTTGTAGTCTGCTTTATGCAATGGTTATGATTGCTTGCTAATTATTGCAATAGATATTAAGCAATGAACTAAAAGAAATGTAAGCAATGCTTTTATTCATTGAAAAAAATATTATGTAATGATTAATACGGAGAGAAAAATAGCAATGTATTTAAATTCTACAGAAAAAATCTGTAGTATTAAAATACATTGTTATTTTTCTCACCGTATTATAATAGAGTTCTACCAACTAAATGCCAACTCAACCAATACACTACATGTTTCTCAATAAAATTGAAAAAGCACCAATTTAATGTGGTCTGTGTGCTACTGAGTTCTGATTTGATGTTTGTCTTAAGAATTATTATAATTAAAAAAAAAACGGAAAATATTAAAGATTAATATAAATATACAACAGAAAATTTTGTTATTTAAGTGTTTGTACTACATACAATACTATCACACAATCTACAAGAATATAAAAACAAAAATCAATCGCCACTTCTTAAGCCATTACAGAAGGTTAATACAATTTTAAATAAATCAACTTCATACTATACTAATTTATACTTATCCCAACTTATTAAAAACACAGATTACCTTTCACTTCGAGAAATACATTTTTTTTTTTTTGGATATCAGCTTGACGGAGCATCAAGTTCTAAGGCGTGTCAGCGCCAAAGTTCTTCCAGTCTCCTCGTCTCTAAATGTTTTAACTCTTGAATTTTATTTGTTGACATTCCCTTCCTATCGCTTCCGACAGGAGGGCGCGATCGCTACAGTTAAGAAGTCAGTTTAATATTGCGTCTCTATCTAGGGAGGGTCATCGAGAAGAATAGTTCTGGGCCTATATCGATTCTCTGAGGCCTTCTCGTCATAATTCTGCAAGCAAGAGATTGTTGGGTTACCGTGAAGGCCCACAGCCTTATGGAACTTTTTAGAGGTTTCACGAACGAATTCGCGAATAGTTGGCACACTTAAATCTCTGTGTAACAGCGAACCACGTACGAACCATGGAGCATCACATATTTGCCTCAATGACTTATTCTGAACAACCTGGAGAGTCTTCAGATGCTTTTGGTGAGCAAAAGCCCACACTGGTGTGGCGTACACCATAATTGGACGAGTTATTGCTGTATATAGGAGAAGTTTACTCTTTATGGATAGTTTGCTCCTAGCATTAAGCATAAAGTACAATTTCGCTTTAGTAGCATTAGCTTGGCGCTTTTTAATCGCGGTGTGTTCGTTAAACTTCAGTCTCTTATCTAAGGTTAGTCCAAGATACTTGACTGTGTTAGACCATTTGATCTCTGTATTGTGCATTCTAATGCAATTGAAGTTTACATAATATCAATGTATCACATTAAATATATTATATCCATATAAAATTAGGATGCTAAAACAAAAGAGAAGACGTATTGTGTAGCCTGTCAACAACAGTATATATGGATAAGTAAATGCATGTATAAGTATAGTTCTGACGATGCCGTGAGCCGAAATAGCTATAAACAATATATAAAATAATTTCTGTAGAATTAATAGACAGTCAAAATTTTTCACCATGTGATATAAAAAAACTTATATTATATTACTGGTAGACGCAAAAATTATATTCGTCAACTATACCGGTGAATAATATTTTTTAAATAATGTACCTTTATTCTTATAGTATTATACAATAGCGGTGTATATTTTTTAGATTTCTTATAATAAAAAATAAAAAGATTGACTAGAAAAATATTGTGGTCCAGACATGACCATTGGTTTGTGACCAAGCTAAAAGGGGTGGGCTGGACTATTTCCTTTTATTGCCTCAGTACAGAGGTACTCTTAAAAGAATGAAGGTGGTTGCTGGGGCGTAGAATGTGTGGCATCACGCTAGTAAAATCACGACTGAAATTTTCAATATTTTATTACGTTAATGATAATCAAAACATAAGAATGCTTCAAAAATCAATTTTAGATAATACAAGAAATGGCTGGAATACGAGGACACCAAATTTTATTCCATACTTTGTAAAAATGCATACAAGCTGACAAACATTTACATCGTACTATTAACACTTTTATTCAGTATTCAATTTTGAGTATGAAACAATATTCAGTAGGATCTCAAAGACACAACTTTTGTGTACGAATTGCATATCTGAAGCCAAATATAATAAGCTCAGCCTTTATTTCAATAAACAATCGTAAGTGGACTGTTGATATCAAAGAAATTTGTTTTCACAAATAATTTCAAGTTTACTGTTTTTAAATTATGTTTTTTATAATAGATAAAGTTGACATAATTTACGAAGATTGATTTCTTTTAAGGAATTCTGTCTTCCTATAATATTTTCTCATTCTATGCATACTAAGTAATATAACTTTTTGTTAACTGTGTTTTCATGGAAACAAGTATTACACTTATTCATACGACAGAGTTAACAATACCTTTTAAGGAAATAAGTGTTAGAAAAAAAACTGCTTAATCAATGGAAATGAAAGCATTTTTAATCTTATTCGACGTTGAATCTTTTAAGTTGAGTTGTTATCGAGCTTTGTAATAATTAAAAACTTAATTAAATTAATAGCACGAATAGACGCTGTAATTAATAAACACTTAAGGTGTATGGGATTCTGATTACATCGTTAAATTTAATTTTCATTTTTTTCTACAGCAACAATGACCGTCAAATTTTCATCCCCTATTTTTACTAACGAAATAATTTAATTTCACATTACGAACATAATTCCTTAAAGGTGCCGCAATACGAAACAATTAAACGTTATTTTATCTCACGCTATAGGCAATTAAAAGAAAATTAGAACAAAGCTAATTTCCCCAGTAATTTTCTCCAAACTTGACGCACAGTGGTCCAAAAGCTTTTCTACGGAAACCGGTATTTCACTGGGATTTTCTCCCTCCCCCAAATAATGTTTTGTTTTGCAAAAACAAAAGCTACACTATACAGCTCACGAAGAAAAACTTTTTCGGCAGCCCACATTTAAAACAGCGTAACGAGGTGAAGGAAAACACGCCAATCGAAGGCTTCTGGACAACGGTTTACGAAGCAAAATCACTTGCCGATTGCGAGAAGGTTTTTGGCTGTGCAAGCTCAGAGCTTCGCCCGTGAGTCTGCACTACAGTGAAAATGTTTACTTTTGGATTTTGAAAGTGTTTAACTGCTTTTACTTTAACAAATTTACATAAAATGTTTAAACAGAGGCGATTCGTCATCTAAAAGACCTGTATCGTAAAATTTTAGGCCCACAGTTAAACAAAGAACGGGTTTATCTTTCATTTTCACTGAAAGAATTTTCAAGCGAATTGCGCAAAGATGCTGAATTGCGTGAATTGTAATTTTATGGAAACTTCGTCGCTTTTAATTTTTACGTGCAATTTATTTTTAAGTGAAACATTGAGAATCAAATTTTCATCGTAATTTTGCAATATACATTATGAACAGAATTTACAAGAAGAGTAATGTTGAGAAAATGTTAAACTTACGGTAGCATCGAATATGACGATTTGTTTTTAGGTTTTGAAGTTTTTTAAATCTATTTTTATTAGACAATAGATAAATGAAGGCGAATGTTGCATATGAAAAGATTCCATACATGACAAATTACATGATGTAAGATAATAATGAATATTTTTGTTTTATCATGTTTTATTCAATCTGAGAATGACGAAAGTATTGAGGTAGCATAAGAGATATTGTACTGCTCCTGAAAAATCATTTGTAATTTGAAAAATAAAGAAGGGAAAAAGTATTTAAACATATTTTTTTAGAAATCTGAAAGAAAATTCAAAAGTTCACACAATAGATTTACATTTTTACTAAAAATTAAGCATTCTCATTTATTTACTTAAATACAATTTCGTTATATGTGTGGTAGATTTTTCAGATTCACTTTGAAAAATCCAACAATGAAACTAACGTTCAAAATAAATCGATTTTTGTGCTGGAAATATTAAAGAAAGCCTCATGTTTTTATTCGTTTATGGAAAATCTAGTCTGGCCACCTGAGGCTTAGTTCAGATAAGAGTTGCGTAATATTGTTTTATGAAGGAATACATATTTATTTGTCTAAAATATGCCACTAACTTTGCTAAAACTATCATTATAAAGTATTTTTATATTTTTCATAGAAAATTTCATCACAAATGTGCCATCTCAACGAAAACGACCCGTTAGAGAGTCATCTGTTGTAAAACATTAAAAGTTGATGGTCTCGATAAACATTTCCCGATCGTTTTTGCCTTGTAGTGTCCTTATTGGAAGTTCAAAGCTTGAATCTCTGAATGGATCAATTCGAATATTGTTTTATTAATATTGTATATACGTGGATAAAATTGTATTCACAATGGTTTACAAAGATGTGACAAGCATTTCCTACACTTATTATTTTTACTATAGCCGTAGAGCGACGTTTCAAGCAACTTATTACCATATCCGGTCACGTTTTCGTTTAACGTGTTTACTAGCATTTCTTTGTGGAAAAGCATTCTATTGATAAAAAAATGTGTTTTGATTTTATAAAGTGAAAGAAATTGTATTATGTTTATCAGTGGCTTAATCTGTCGTTATCATTAATGAAAAATTGAGATAATTTAGAGAATTTGAATTATCTACTACTTAACTAGAAAACATAGGCTGTATGAAATCGAAATATTGTCTGCGCAACCTAGTTGGAAACTTTTTAAGCTGTGGAGAGAATTTTTTATAAAAAACTCTTTGGTGCTCATCGTTTTCGGCAACGGTGTTCAAGTTCAAACACAAGTTCTCGAGCAGATATGTACTTACGTACACTGATTTTTTTTTATCAATTTATAGATTTGCATAACCATCCACCATAAAAACGACGCTTCAAATGAGCCCAGTGATAGCAATTCAATAACTGCTACCTGTTTCCTAGATTCATATTTATTTGCTGGTGGTACATTAACTGTATACTCTTCAACGAGTCACAAAAATCTGCTTTGAAACTTGAAACGATAATAATAGAAAAAAATCTGCTATTTATTTTAAATCACGTAAGCATTTTGAGTTGACAATGTTCGGCAATAACCAATGCTTTTCCGCATTTAGAATTGACATTCTGCACCTTAAAATTTTATTCACGATCCAAAAAAGTAACTCACATATTTAAACTGTACATACCTAGAATTACCACAGATGTTAGATAGACCATCTGTTTTCCAACTAAATGCTTCGCATTCAATAAATTTCATTTTAATATAATAATATGCGTTACACGGAAATGTGTGTGGGAATGATGAAGGCAGATGTTTTTAATGCCCATTAATAAGGCAAACAGGTATTTAGCGAGTGGTACTCTTAAAACTTTAAAGATGCTCGAAGTGTGTTCTTAAATTTAATATGAAGAGTAAAGAGTAAATATCAGTATCAGGATTTTATTAGGATATTTATTTTTCGCATTGAAAAAACAATACAAGATTCACCAAATTATTTGTATGTTTATTTTAAAAGGTGAGAATTTATTTAACTATCAGTAATTAACGCAGTTCATTGAATTATCCACAGAAATTGTTAATTAATTTTTCTAGTTCATTCAAACAAACACTTCATGTCCACGATTTCTTCAAAAAATATTAGGAACATTAGATTTAACATTCTCAAGAATGAGTTTTTATTTTGGCCTCGTATACGTCGAAAGAAATATATAGCCAGGAAAATTTATTTTCAAACATTAAAACGTGATTATCTTTAAGAGAAACTAAGTTGCATTTTAAATGCATTTGAGTATTTGATGGTTATTTATCTCTCCGCTCACCTCAATGTCATCTTGAAAAGGAAACGAGAAGGAATAGTTAAGTACTAGTACTCGCCTAAGTCCATTCATCCTCCCCAAGGAAAAAATTAAAAGAAATTGTGTCGAGCAAAAGACCATTTGCTCACTAGGCAAACATTGAAATAAATATCGAATATAACAAATTTTATGACCAGTTCTGTATTGATTATATTATTTAAATAAAAAAAAATACTTTTCTGAACATGATGTTAAAATGCTGAAACGGGTTTTTCCACCATTGTATTTTTTACAAATTAAAAAGCGCTTATCCTGAAATATTCAAATCATTCGAGTGTCAATGCAAATTTGGCACTAAATCACAACTTAAATCTGATTGCAATCACAGTTTGTCGAATCTGCGCCGTAGGCTCTACGAGGGGGGCGAAGCCGTCGTAGCACCCAACCCGCGTGCTACGGATTTATGATTGATTCATTTGGGTCCATAATGGGGACTGTTATTCCTCGTAGAGCGTGTTGCTACATCGCATTAGGGAATTGGATAATGGCATTATGGGTTTGAGCAGTAATTGAAAAAGCTTTGTCTTATTAAGAATATAATTAAAATTTCACGAAATTTCAATTACTGCATTACGGATATAATTATAAAATTAAACATTATTTTAATCGGTTTCGATAGATACATACTGTTGTATTTATGGTATAAAGATGATTCTGTGCATCATTGAAACGACACTTTAGGGTCCATATCGATTTTTTTTAAATTCATAGATGTATAAAATTGTATATCATACATATTTGTATGTCTTCTCATTTCCTCTTCTCACCCACTCTTATCTAGTCTGAAAAAATCCCCAAACATCGTAAAAATTAGCGATTTTATAACCCAAAGCTTAAAATGTTATTAAATATTACATTATTGTTTTTTTCTGAGAAACGAAATTCCTTGAATCGCTTAGTACTGAATAAAATTAGTAGCCGTATACTGTACTGACCATTCATTATACTTAGTGACCATGATGATATATATATATGTATATACCATGCCACTACCAACTATGCATAGCACTTGGAGCATATGGACTTCTCACGAAGTTTATCTCAACATTTATTTTTCTACGAGAATTGCTTGTTACTCAGTTGCTCAACCTCTGCTTTTTTGAAGAGAGTAGGGATTGAAAGGATACGAAGACTCTGACAGGACTAGTGATTAGCTAATTGTTCTTAATTTGCGTCGATATTTGGGAGAGGAAAGGTGGGAAAGAATTTTGATATATGTATATTACTACCAAATAATTTTCTGTAATGCCCAAAAACAAGAATAAGATATTCACCAAATAATTCTGGATCTTGATTCATTCTTAATAAAGTTGCTCCTTTGTTCTTATTCAGTGATATATTATGTTGGTAAAAACCATTGATGAGAAAAATAATGTGAGTGATTGTATTTGTACTTATTTTACTTTTCACAATACATCTAACTGAATTATTTCAACGGTGAAATTATCCAACATGTTGGTTTTGTTAATTAATCCATCATTGTTTGTGTGCGCGCAATGTGAACTCATCTGGTGCTTGTTTTATCTATGGTTTTTAGAATAATGTGCGAAATCTAGTGAAATAGCTACAGTCAGGGATTGAACATATTTGAAAAAAATAAATATTCGAATATCGAATATTTAAGCCTCGTGGAATTCGAAAATATTGGAATTATAAAGTATAATGCTTTGATATTTCTAGGGAGACACATACATAAGTTGCCAGCACGTGCCAGTTGGATATCGTTATTAAAAAAACAGCAATCCTTCCGCATACATTTTGTGGTAAATTATGGTCACGGGACAGAATCCCAATCCTCTCGAGCTAAGCACAACAAATTTATACATACTGGCTTATAATTTTATGATTGTAGTTCCTTGTTACAAACAAATATGTTTTGAAAAAAAAGCATTGACCAATCAACAAATTGATGAAACTTGTAAGTTTTCAGATACAAATTTTGGTAAAGTTTTAATTTAAAAAAAATGTCGATATATAAAAATATTGAAACTAATATTTAAATGACAGCTTAAGTTAATTATATTAAGTAGGTAAGTTAATACAACGAACTACATTGTGAATGTTACTTAAATATTAAAAATGTAATTTTATGTCTAGAAAAATTCAAAAGATAAAATACGGTAACATTAAAATTTTAGTACATTTGTGATAAAGTTTTTGAAGTACATTTTTATTGGTCGGAAAACTGGTATAATTTTTACTAAGATTCGTTTCATAAACTGTACGTAGGTTTCATTTTGACAATAAAAACAACTTATTCACTTTCTAATTAATGATGAAAACATCTTACTAAACTTGATTGAACTACATAATATATCTGAATATATTTAAAGGACTTTTTTTTTATATTTTAGTGTAAAACTAATATAAAACCGTTTGCAATGTAACAGAAACATCTTTAATATATTTTCGATGGTTTCGGCGGTAACTTTGTGGAAATTCATTTTAATATAAAATTTAAAATAACTTTGATTATTCCACGTATTGTGTAACTAACTGTGACACGTGTTTCGCCTCTTTCAGAGGCATCTTCAGACTTACTATCGCAAAGTTTGCTTAAGTAATGAATGTAATTACTTAAGCAACACAAAAAACGTGTCACAGTTAGTTACACAATACGTGGAATAATCAAAGTTATTTTAAATTTTATATACATCTTTAATATGTTTACTTATACGGTTTTACATATCTGCTAAAAAAACATATCGTAAAATTGTAGGTAATATACTAAAAGTATTACTAGTATTATTAATTGTTTACCAGAATCATTATTGGAATCTTTTTACTATAAAACCTTGATACTTATGTACATATATGAAACTATTTTCTACTGAATAATTATTAATTTTACTACTTAAGTCATTATTTTTGTCAATAAAAAACATATTAGGAACCAAAAATTTTCAAAATATTTGTCAATTATGTAATATTCTTTTTTCGAATGAAATTTAAATATTGATTGCTAAAAATGCTGCCTTGAAAATGCTTACACGCTTATTATTATGACATTTTGGAATTAGTATTTTTAATGGTTACCAAAAAAAAAAATTAAAAACATTTATCACATATGTAATGCCAGGAGCAGTTTTATTTTAAATATAGTCGTCGAAAGTGTTTGTGTCCTTACAATATTTTCAAGAGAAATTATCTGAAGACGTTGCATTATTATCCTATCATACATAAAACGACCAGTATTTGTTATTGCCCGAAGAAAAAAGACTGGAGTGAAAGATCTCCTTGGGAATAAAAATTCTCACTATGAAACTGTATAATGGAAGCTGTGGAGTTATGATACAGGATGACTAGAGACGTATTAATTCTTGAAATAAAAATTGTATACAAACCGTCTTCTAACCGTAATATTAACAGTTATTATATGAACCGATGTATGCTGTTATTTCCTATTTTTCTCTTGCAGATATATTGTATTAAGGTAAAGGGGTTTAGAACAGAGATTATGTGAAATGTTTACGCAAATATCTTCAAAAAAATGCTCGTGGAATGATTCGTGGTTGGAATTTACTATATCAAAAAACTCATTCATTCAAATTTGTAAACTATATTTTTAAATCATGTCCACTCCTAATGAAAAAAATATACACTCTTAATCAAGTTTATCGCAACGAAACTTAATAAAGTTCATTATGAATAAACGATGTGATAATTAGACTCCAAATAAATACATATTTGTACTATTTACCCAAATGAATTTATTTATCTCAAGTCAGCAATTTTGCCTTTTTTAATGTCACATTTTATTTTCATAATATAGTTTATAACGAACACAATTCAATGAAAAGATTGAGTTATTGATTTGACATTGTATTTATAAGATGGTTTTCACTTTCGCATTTAAGTCAAATAAAGACGTATGAGTACGTCAAATTTGAGTACGTATTTTAAATTTTACTAAAATTTTCTTTGTATAACTAACAACTTTTATAAGTTGTACCATAGCTGTAAGAATTTGCAGGGGGTTTTCTTAGTGGTTGTTTCTTGACGGAAACATAAACACGCTTTTCTGGGAGGTGTTTTTATAATTCAGGCATTTGTGTGTGGGGGAGGCACTGCTGAAGTGCAAGTGGGCGATAGCATTATTGCAGATTGCTACGATGAAATTAGACATGCCAATCTTTGTTAGAAGGGTGCGTTTGTTTATTTGCCTCTCTGAATCAAACTTTACACAAAAACCAGCTTGGAATATATTTCAAAAAGTGAAAAATTGAAATTTCGTTTTTACTTTGGGTAGCATGATTTCAAATATGTGAAAACACACCAACCTTAATTATTTTTGACGTAAAGATTCCAAGTCACAAAATACTTAAATGAAAATAAATGAGTATGACTTTTATATGGGCCCAACAGTGGCGTATTTAGCACTTTAGAGGCTCCAGGCGCCATTTAGGCCCTCTTTTTCAAATGACTAAAAAAGCGTCGCAAAATTTATTCGAGATTCGACAAATCACAAATATTTCGTTTCTCAGAATTTTTATTTGAAAAATTTACGGTATTCCTCGCAGTTCACTAGAAACAATTTAGAATAATTTTCAAACTCACCCAAGCATCGTATATACTTCATAATTTATGACCCATCGGTCATTCGCTATTACAACCATTGAAAATGATTTCTTTGGTGTGACATCATGATATATTCTCAACCAAATACAAGTGTCAACCATATTTTACCGTAATTTTTTAGATCCCCAAGACTTGGAGGCCTCAAGAGTGTGCTTATGGGGAAATCTGCCATTGAGATACAATTATTGCTATAAACTTTTCATGAAGCTAGGGAAATATAAATAAAAACATGTTTAATATTTATAACTTAGAAAGTTTGCTTTTCAGGCCGACCGTGTACTTTTTTGCAAGTACATTCGTGAAATATAAACGTACCAGCTGTTAACTGCTTCTACAGTTTTTATGCGTAGTTATTTACTGTTATAGTTATGTAGCAGTTTATCTTGCTTGTATCATTGTAACTTCACAACGTGGCAAAGAAGTAATTGCAACTTATACCATAAAAACATAAGAGACATTTCAAATAATGTTTTCTTGAAATAATTTTCTGTAAGACATGAAATAATAGTTCTCTCGAGAGTATTTGCTGATTTTCAACGTAATAAGCATTTAATTTATATTTTATAAATTTTGTTTATTGCTTTTTCTTTTGAACTGTGTCATTAAGTAGAAACTTTCATAACACTTTTATACCACACAGAGACATAAAGCCAAATGATGCAGTAATAACTTAGTAGTGCTATAAGCAGGAAGCAACCGCAGCATGACCATGGTTTGACTGGATTAACCGGCTAGGAAATACATATACAGAATTTTTAGAGATAGATTCATTCAGAAGATAATAATTCAACAGAATTAATTGAAAACAACAAATTGTTTAATATTGTTATCATAGAAACGATATGCTTTGCTATATTTATCATTGTTACCTTTTCTGTGCAATTCTCACGTGATCAAACTATTCTCGGTTTTATCTGAAAACAAAGAAAAAACATATTAGGTATTTTGAGAGTCTTAAATTCAGAAAAACTCATGCTTAAGGCCTAATACGTTAAGAAAAATAACAATGTATTTTAGTTCTACATAAATTATTTTATATATTTTTTGATAGCTATTTCGGCTTATGCCTTCGTCAGAACTATTTCGAAGGCATACGCCGAAATAGCTATCAACAAATATATAAAATAATTTATGTAGAACTAAAATACATTGTTATTTTTCTTACCGTATTATAATGGAGTTCTACCAAGTAAATGCCTACTCAATCAATAAACTTAAGGCCTAGCCTCATTTGATTATTGTTCTTAATTTAAATTAATTTTCATCGTTTTATTTACATACTGAACGAGCATTTCTATTTTTAAATTGTATGGCTTTATTAAGTGCGCAAACTATGGTTATCAGCAAACTTTTGTTTTAATATTTTAATGTTATTAATATGACGAATTCAGAAGCACGTTTGTATTCAGTAGATTTAAAAAAAAATTAAAATGATGTGCTACAAAACGTAGAGCTTAATACATTAATAAGTCAAAGAGAATATAAACAGAAGTTGTTTACTAGGAAGTCGTGTTTGTAAGTTAGTCATTCAAGTTAAGATAAATGGGGTTACGAAACGACAAGTAATTGGTTACCTGCTCTCTCTACTTTACTTTTTCAGAATTGGATTGGAATTAGGAAGAGATGAAAATATACAACCAATTTTCGTGCAAAAGCTTCTGTTGGTTTACTTCACATCGTTTAAAATTGTTAAAATACTATAATATCAACTTCGCCAAAGAGGATATTGTAACCAGTCTTAATAAACAACGATAATTTTTTTCGTAAATTGCTTTCCGAACTTATATTACTGAACGCTCCGATATAGATATTTGGACTAAATATTGGAATCCCATGTTTCAAAAACATTACAGACACATAATAAATTATATAAATCTAATTATACAAAAAATGAAAAAAGATACTTTATGAAGTTATAAAAAAGGTTCAAAAATGTGTTTGTTTATAAAGCGATTGAAGGACTTTTATTTTTTTATAAACGAAACAAAAATAGTTAAAACTGCCGGATCAGCGGTGTCGTCTGCCTTTTCGGTTGGAAGCCGCCGCTCTAATGTTCATTCGATATTAAATATCCTTCGCACAGGAGTGAAGTGCAAAAAGTGACTAGATGAAAAGCAAGCGGAAAGGTTTTACGACTTACTTCTACGTTCCGCTGTTTGCGACACATAGCACAGAGAGCTGATTTACAGGCAACTTCCGGTGCTACAAACTACCCGTTCTAAATTTGAAAAAAGCGACGTTGATTTACCCTGTAATTCTCTTCAACGATCTCCCTGTAAAAGAAAATTTAAAAAAAGTGAAGGCTAAAATTAATGTGTCGGTGATTGATCTCAAGTGAAGTTGAGAAAAACGTTCTATGACGTTGATTTAACAAAGTCAAGTCAAGTAAAATCTGGTGGATAATTCATTATTTATTATTTCATAAATATTTTTAAGCAGATTCGGCTGCCAATGTAGATTTAAGGACTTATAATGGTAAAACGAGAACTGTTCATTTCTCGGTTGCTCAACTTCATTATTTTCAATTACAGTAGGGATTAGAATATAATGATAAGACAAGGTAAGTAATTAAGTTAATTTCTTTCACTTACCCCGTTTTATGGATCGGATGAATGAATGTAAGATAAAGTTAGCTAGCAAGACTTCAAAAATTCAAAAAATGAAACATTCCTTATGAGATGCGAGCCCGTGAGTTCCGCAACCGAGATATTTTATGCAGTTTTACTAAAATTTATTTAAATCGAATATGTATTTACAATCAGAAACGAGGATGTATTTTAGTAATTCATGCATTCAGAATTCAAAGGAAATAATAGCTCACTCCCATTCCAATTGCACCAAACCTTACTCAATGCATATAAATATTATATTATCTTGAGTCATTGCTATCTAAGTACTTTTGTATATAATTTCTTTGTCGGTGAATTATGATAAACTATACTATATTCATGTATATGTGTGTATGAAAATTTTTGCATGAAATGTATGTATTTCTACTATAGGAATCATAAAAAGGCCTCTTATATTGTGAGGGATCAAATTAAAATTAAATTACTTTCATAATATGTATGTCACAGTTAAACGACTTTTTGGCGCTTCAGATTCGAAGTGTGTCAATACAGTGAGCGGAACAATGCATTTCGCTGAGTCAAAAATTTCAATGGAGTAAGTATCAGCCGTACATCTTTTACGACATTCCGTGTGAGGTAATGCAAAATCAAATCCCACCAAACGGGGCAACATCTGGTGTCCTAAATTGAATTTCAAATGAAACATCCAATGTGCATACAAAAGGTTCATGTCATTCTATTACGGAAACGGGTTTGATACGTTTCAGTACAATGTAATGTATGCATCGAAAGTAATTCTTTTAAAGAAAATATATGAACACTTTTAGCATCTTAGATCTAAGCAATCTCACAAAGTTAATAAGCTCGTGTTTGAAGTCTTACTTCAATTAAATCAAATCGAAGAATGTAGTATTATAATATATAAAAAAATGTGAAAGCTATTTTGGCACCACGAATATAATAGTTATTTTTTATGTTTACTTACTACGTCGTTTTTACTGTGAAACATAAAAACGGGATTATTTAGAATATTTAGATTAACCGATAATTCTTTCATAAAAAACACCTGAACAGTGTTATCCTTAAGATGTAATGAATTTTTAAAAAAAGAATTGATTACTGCTATTTTTATTAAATGTTTGGATGGTGTAATTAAAATGGTAAATGATATTAATTTTTATTTTGAGTTTCAATTACATAGCTGGTACTAGTTGAAAAAAAAAAATTTGCCCTGCTTATTCATTTACTATCAAAATAATAAGTAAATGTACCCGTAATGAAGTATTTTATGCTTGTGAATTTTAGCGTACACTATTTATTAAAATTTTATCTTTCAGTCAATCGCTCTTCAAACGTGCTTCAGGAGTAATCAACGGAAGATAACTTGACCTAACTATTTTAATTTTAATTTAATTTAAGTACGTTTAATATTAAATTTTAATCAGTTATTGAAGTCTTATTATTGGCATTTTGAAACGTTAAAAAGTTATAGAAATAATAAACTTAATGTTATACTTTTGGAAAACATTTATTTTTCAATTTTTGTTGTCTTAGTTTTTACCATAATATGCTATCGTTAAATGGATAAACTCTTGGCTTTGCACCACAAGAATGAGTATTCTCTCTACAAATTGCTACGCGTCTTCCTAAGTGAGCTTGTAAAGGTCGTGTCTAAACTTTTTCATAAGAATGCTTGTCATTCCGAGCAAGGTGTGTGGAAATAGTGTATAAGAAAAGCGGAAATGAAAATGGCTTGAAGCTGCTAGTTCTGTTGATGAAAACAACAAGATTTAGTTTATGAAATATATATAAAGAACCCGAGAGTTTTTTATGTAAGTCGTTTAATAATTTCTCAAAAGAAATTTATTTGGCAATCAAATACTAATAGCAAAATGATTTATGAATTTCATTTAACTATATGGAATCAAAACTTTTATTAATATTACCCATTACATATTTGTTGAATTTTTAATCCGATCCAAAAAACGGATAGTGATAAAAACAATAAACTAATCAATAACCCTGCTTTAGAAATTTATTTTTTATCCTTCTATCCTTACTCTCTAAAAATTAACAGTTTAGCAACTGATTAACAAAAAAAACTCGTTGAAAAACTTCTGTTAATTTATGCTCCAAATTAAGAATAGATGTGGTTTACTTTTTCTTTCATAAATTTAAATTGTTAAATAACTTTCACAATTCATAGCCGCAGTATTTTAATAAATATATAATCAACACATTAAAACAAATGAACTACACTTTTCAATTTCCACCTGTTTTTTTTCTTAGTAAATCTAAATGATGAAACTGATAAATAAATCTTTAACACAAATTCTAAAAGACATTTTTATAAATGGTTGTCATTTTTTTAAAATTAGTTATTTAATACTTATTTTAAAAGATAGATACATCAGTTTGTCGAAAGTGATACTGGTATTTCAATGTATAATCATATCAGAAATATGTAAATAGGAGGGTGTTGTTAATGTAACAAAGGAAGTTAATTGAAAGGAGCTTTGGGCGGAAACTAACATCTAGTTAGTCCCTAATCACAAACATCCGGATAATTGAAAAATAGTAAACTAGTAAATAAGGTATTACACCTGGTTTCTCCCTTTAACGATGCCAATGACATGTAATTTTTTTATAGAATGATTGTAAAAATTAGACATCGTTATAATTTAAGCTTTGATATGAAATCATTTAAATGATTCATTTATTGGGGATAGTATTGAAATTTCACGTAGCTAAAGCAAGAAAAAAAATCTTCCTCGACAAAATTTTTCACGTTTGTGAGAAAGGTTTTTATTTATCAATCGGGTATCTTTTGAAACTGGAGCGTCACGCATGCCAATCGCAACAAAAACAGCGGAACAAAATGTTTTATATCAAAAGCTTTAACGAAATTATTATCTGCTAATGGAAACCCGTCTTTTAATAAATGTAAGCAGAAATGTAGTCTCAGTTAGATTAATACATTTAATTAAAAATATAAGTACTGGTGAGTTATAAATGAAAAATATTATTCAATATCTAACGAGAATTTTTTATAAGGTTTATAAATATAAATTGATTGAATCTGAATTTACTTGGTAGAACTCCATTATTTCACTGTGTAAAATTAACAATGTATTTTAGTTCTACACAAATTATATACTAAATAGTTGGTAGCTATGAAGAGGGCGTATGTCGAAATAGCCGTCAACTTTGGATATATAATTTAAATTTTGCAGAACTAATTGTAATAATAGATATATTATTATTTTTTCACAGTGTTACAAATATAAAATTTATTGACTTATTCCACTTAAATCAACCAAGAGTCTTTATTTTGACAAAGCTTTTTTTTATTTCTCAACGAACTCGATTCATTGAAATATGTATTCAGAGACACAAAATAAACGCACAATAAATATTTTACAAACAATTGTTTTGTTATTATTCAACGGAGAAATTTGAGTGAAACTTAAAATCCATCTACATAAACCAAAGCTTGGCTGTGTTTTTCATAGAAAAGCTTTTACACGAAGCTCTGAGCAGCGTTGTGTAAGTCTTTTGTGAAAATTACATGAAAACACATTCACTAAACCTCTTATAATGCCGTATTCCCTCAACACATGCGTTGTTGATTTAGATTTGTTTTTGTTTGCTGCTCGCCTAACCAAATAACTACTTGCACATGGGAGACCTTTTTGTGAGCTTTTGCCCTTTCAAGTTTTCTAGAAAAATTTACTTCACAACTTTTAATAAATAAGTTCAATTATGACACATTAAATACGATCACATTATTGGTACAGAAAGACTTGTATTATACAATAGCAAAACGAATATTTCAAACTGTGGTCAAGTTATTAGTGATAATTCTACTAGTTTACGTTTGTATTTTCATGCATTTTATACCCTTTTTAAAGATTGTTCAGTCTCAGTTTCAAGCATTGCTATTTTAATAGATTACCCAAGAGGACACCGCTAAAGGATAGCTTAATGAAATTAAACAGTTAACCAACGGCTATTTTTGCTCGTCGTTTCAGAATCAGGTAGAAGTGACTTAAGTAAAGTAATTAAAATGACATTAAGTTCAAAAACGACTGCCGAATCTTTTAGATAGTTATATGGTCAGAACAATAGCAATGTATTTTAGTTCTACATAAATTTTATATATTTGTTGATAGCTATTTCGGCTTACGCCTTCGTCAGAACTATATATATAGTTTATGTAGAACTAAAATACATTGTTATTTTTCTTACCGTATTATAATGGAGTTCTACCAAGTAAATACCTACTCAATCAATATTTTAGTTAATTATGAAATGGTAATTTAATGATGTTAATTCACATTTTTTGTAGATAAGTGCAGTATTTTAATAAAAAAACATTTTGTTAATAGCTTTACAATCAAGAACAAGGTTTCTCGTTACCAGCATTTTCAATCAATGTAAATGATACTTTTGATGGTTTCGGCGGTAAGTTTGTGGAAGTCCATTTGAATTCCACGTAATGTGCTACTAACTGTGACACGTGTTTCGCCTCTTTCAGAGGCATCTTCGGACTAAGTATCGGAAAGTTTGATTAGGTAAATAATGTTACTCAGTTAAAATGTGATGGATAAAAACGGTTTTAATCATTGTATTGAATTGAAGTATTAGTATGAAGCGAACTGATTTATACATGAAAGAAGGTAGTTATTAAATAATTGTAAATGTCATTCAATCATGTCTTATCCCTATAAAAGACAGAATAGAAAAAAAAATCTTCTATTTGTTTATACATAAGTCTAAAAAAATACTATACAAGCAAAAAAATTACTGGAAACTGTAATTTTAACTCGTTGACTTATGTAGTAAACTATCCCATAAACGCATTCACTAACTTAGTACTTGCATTGCAATCTCAAAGCAATACGACGTCTAAAAGTGTGTATTGCATAAAGCGGTTCTTTTAAACATTAAAATTCCAAAGAAACCCTTGTTCATAAACACTTATGCTTGTCGCCTTGGCTCACAATAACAAGAGTAAAGAAAAATGTCACATGGAGCTTCCTATAAATTTCTATTCACTGTAAAAAAAGGTGTTTTAGTTTGAAAGCTGTGTATTATTTGTATTCAGAAAAAAAGCATGCTGAAAATTATCACAGGGTTTGTCAATAAATACAATTTTGAGAGTTTTTGAACAACAAAACTGGTATTCAATTCATTTAAAAAATCATTGATAATGCAATGTTCTATTAAACGTATTTTTCATTCTTTCAGCGACAATTCATCTCGCACAGTATCGTCGATTTGAAGAATCCTCGATTTTTTTTTTCTTTGAATTATTGTATTAATTTTTATTATAATCTCATATTGATTGAATTTTTTTCTTAGTCTATTAAACTATTGAGAATGAATACGAAATAATAATGTAATAAACGGTGAACTAGATAGCATGGTCACATTTACAGAAATGTATAAGGTACACTCTGATTACTTTAACAGTTCACTCGAGTGTACAGCAGCCGTTAATACTAAATAAATGTTCTCCCCTCTGACATAAGAATCCACCTACCACACTAAGCCCAAGCGTTCAGTCTATATCAAATTAGGGAATTATTATTTTTTTAAACTCTGGAAATCTTTTTTTTGTGGGCGTCATTCAGGATATTCTCACAGTGCCACACTTTTGAGTACATACGTAGCGTGGTCAGCCTGTAGTGCCGTGGTGGAAAATAAAGTCTTTAGATACAAATTCATTAACATCGACAGCAAAATGATGTTAAAATAAGAGACATTTTGTTTTTAGTACTACTGATACCAGCATTGCGAGATGATGAGCGATGAGCAAAATTGATCCTGATCAGAAAAATAAATATGTGTAGAAGTAATACTAAAAATGTGTGATTCAAATAATGCATTCAGCCAATAAGTGACATCTTAAAAGTAACAATATGAGATTGTATCTTACAATGTATCTTGCAGAGGAAGAAATGCTGTTTTTAAAAGTGACTAGAATTTATCAGAAAGAAAATAATAAAAATACACAAAGACAAAACAAAGCCGTGAAACAGTGTCGCCAATCACACAATTGGCGCGCATTCCGACCGGAATTTCCGTTTCCGCGGAGATCTCAACTTTCGACGAGCGGGAAACTTAGCTTCGGGACGAACATGCGGTTAACCATGTAATATTGAAAGACAGGTGGGGTGGCAGGGACCCACTATGATTGGTTAAGTTTTCTCAGAGTTTTGGCAGTGTTGCCCGAGTGAAACGTTTTCCGCAACAACGCGACTCTGGAATGATATTGCAAGGATGGAAACATAGTACTATGAATAGGGAACTTTCTATATAGTATATATGTAGGTCAAAATAAATATTATTTTATTTCATCTGCAAAATCAAATTTTGTGTACTTTTTTCGTCGAAATCAAGTGAGTTATTATCATATCTCATGGTACAGATTAATTTATAGCAAAGCCAGTAGTATTAAAAACAAAAAATGTAATTGAGTTGAATACGTCCATTTTTATGTCTAATTTTGAATTGGAAAATTTGGGAAAAAAAATTGCGGCTTGGTTACATACATAACTAAAAAAAAACAATTGTATCACATTTTTCTGGTTGTAATATACAGGGCATCACTGCGTTTGCGCACGATACACGAAGCGCAGGGCGAGAGATAGTGAGTTTGTGATTATTGAGTGCATATTGACAGGTGGAACTATAATAATATTTTAACGGCTATCGCTTAGCTAATTTACGAAGCTAAGTAAAACTCGATATTGAATGTGATGATTTTATCTTTTCTAATCGTTTAACCTGGACATAATGGCATTGCTTAGTTAACTTGTGGTTTTTTCTTAACCTTATTTTTGCATTTCTACTGTTTAATAATAAAAAAAATGATTTACATTCATATTTGTGATAACCATTCTGATGTAATGTTTAATATACAAATAAAATTATCGATGATATTATTCAAAATATGAATTGAAAAATACAATGTTATTATTTCAAAAGAAATATCGTTGAATTTATCTTGTTCCCATGAGTTCAATATTAATGTGATTATTTTCTGCTTGCAAAAAAATGCGAGACAAAATATACCAATAATTATTGAATAGTCAAAGATAAAAGAAAGCTCGCGGAATTTCAATTTCTTATTGGGAACGAGGTCTCATCTTTGGTTTTGTAAATAAAAGCACGTATGCGGAAAAAAATAAAACAAATAAGGTAGAAATTGTTATAAGAAAAGTGTGTCGCAAAATATTATACCTTGAAGACAAAAGATAGGTCAAAGGTCAAACAACTTAGAAAAAATGGCATCTTGGGCTTTCAGTAATATTTTTTTAGAACCTCTTTTAGCTTTTTGTAGTCCGGAATATTTTTAAATGCCTAAAGATTCTAGCTGTGGTAAATGTTTTTTTTAAATGTATAAACCTTTGTCTGGTAACTTTTCTTTAAAATAATAACAAAATATACGTCAAAAGATATTTTCTCAGCAGCTTTTGAAATTTTAATATTTTTAATAAAATGATTTTCTTTGGACAAACTAAAGTATTATAAGTTCATCAGTTGAAACGTACGCTTTAACGAACGAAAGGTATATAAAAAAAATTGATATCATTTTAAAAATACAGTTTGTGCTTTATTTTTCAATTGAATCTACTTGATTGAAAATATAAAACAAAAACACGTATGCCAAAGATGAAATTAAAAAAAAAAATGATATTTCCTTTCGATATTGAATTTGTCAAGACATGAAATGATATATTAACGACATGTAAGAGGTTTACTGCAATGCTGATTAAAATTAAGTATGTTTACTGTTGTATTTTTTAAGCTCATAATTGATTGTAATCTCTTATTTAATAGAGAATACTCGTTAAGGCTTGATAAATGAAAAAATTAAAGTAATATGTAAATATAGTTTATGATTAGAATAAATAAAAACAAATTTTGTATGATAGGCGATAACGTGTCGAATCGTATGTAATATAATGAACAATAAAAATTGTTTTGTATTTTTTTAAGATTCAAATAAAAGCTTGTAGTGTATAAATTATTTCTCTATTGCATTAGCTATACTAAAATAATGAAAACTTTTCATGAAAAGGGGTGGCAAAAGATTGTTTAAGTTCTATTTTAAATTTCTCTTATTATATGGTACTAATTAAACTATTTTTTATTAAGATCGAGTCTCTGTTACCCAATAAATAAAGCATTGGCCAATTACACTGAAGATTAAGAGATTGAGTTCCGTTAGAAGTAAATGAATATTTTTTAATTTAAAAGACTTAACGTTTTGATCATTAGACCCAACATAAATATATGGCATTTGTCTTATGTTTGGAATTTTTTATGAAAGACATCGATATTTTATTGATTTGTTTCCTAGTTTGTTTGAATCGTGGGAAAATATGAATAGTAAGTCGTATTTTATCAATGGAAAAGTATTGTGTTATAAAATGAGATAAAACGCTTTAAAATCGAACGGTAGTGCTAACAAGACAGTTAACATGAAACAGAACAAGTCGCAAATCGTCTACTGAATTCAATTTGTTCACCGATGGAAGAAAAAATTACATGTTCCGAAGCAATACAAATATAAATATATGAAAAGGAGTTACTTAAAAGAAAAGTCGTGAGAGATGAGTTATTGAGTCATTGTTTTTCATAATATAGATTTTTTTTTAGAATAACTAGTTTTAATTCAGTTCCTTAATACTTCTCTTTTTACTTTTAATGTATTCTGAGATAACTTTGAGGAAACTCATTTTAATATAAAATAACTTCGATTATTATACGTATTGTGTTACTTTTCATGACACGGGTTTCACCCTTTCTGAGGCATCTTCAGACTATTTTACTATCACAAAAGTTGTTTAAGTAATCTAAAAGTATGAAGGTATTTATGCTATAAATAGTTTATAATTTTTAGAATTAAATAATAGTGTAAACAGAAAAAAAGTATTAAGACAATATCCTAAATAAATATGAGAGATTGCTCGTCAGTGCTTAATTTATTTTATGCCTTTAAGCCGTTCAAATTGATGGAACTCATTATTAGTATTATTATTGTTTGTTTGTTTCTATTCCTGTTTGTTCCAACCTTCCTTGCTTCCCGTTTTTATAATATATCGTGCTAGAATATTAAAATCATTCGTACTATATTACTTGAGCAATCTTTGTAATAGTAAGAGAGTCTCTCAAACAGGCGAAACACGTGTCACGATTAGTAACTCATTAATGAAATACCTAATCAAATTAATGTTAAATTTAATATTATAATGAGCTTCTGCAAAGTTACCGCCTTGTTCTTAGAATGTATGAAGCTCATTTATGCTGATTATTTTCTATGAAAAAGAATCTTCAAGGAATACTGTGAAAGTTTACTGAGAGCTTTAGAACTCACCTATCATAGATCGTTTAATATACAAGCAAACGTGAGTTTTAGTGTGGCACAACATTACTGTCAGAATAAAGTTTCTCTCTCTTCCGCTCACTGACAGTTATGAGTCACGTGTTCTGTACTAACCAAAAGTTATCATTATGGTAGCTGTAGGAATTCAAAATGGACGAGTTAATCCCAGCATGCACTGGACAAGTCTCTACGGGGAATGTTTTCCAATGTTGCCTTTTTCAGTAGCATACATAATTAACAATATAATATTTTCGGTTGGCAATTTTAAACATTCATCCTGGTTGTACATATGTGCTCTTATGCTTTTTTCGTGTTTCAAAAATTTCAATTCTTCACAATGATTTTAATTCCAATTGTTATAAGCTTTCTTAGACAATATGTAATCTATTTTTTTGACGCGAAGCTGACTTATGGTTTACACTTGGAAGCATACTATGGACTCCGTTTGAAAACAGTTTTTCTTTAACAATATTTCTTTATGCACTTAAAAGATGTAAAGTGTACACAGAAAAACATATTTAATGTTTAACCACATGTACTTGCTTCAAGCATAGTTTTTAAATGAAGTGATTTGAATAGGAAACAAAATTATGAAAACCAATTTTGAATACTATGTGTGACTAAATAATTTCGATAAAAAATGGTCGAAAAGTTATTTTTTTTATGTTTACAGTTACAGTTTTTACATTTATAAGAAAAAATAAATTACATAAAGAGTTATTAAAATTACACCCAATAACAAAATGTTTGATAGAATTTTCGATTAATTTATTTATTTGCATTGTTTTTTAATATATTAGAGAAGGTTATTTGTTCAGTCCTTAATACTACTTATATCACAAGCTTAATTTCTTTTTGATGATTCTTAGACAAAATGTTTCACACCTTTTCATAATAATGACTTAATTAATGAATAAAACAAGAACGATTGCTTTTCCCCTTCATATGGATATTCGCCCATATCATTACAAGTAAATCACTTTTTAATGACGTAAAATATTATTTAAAACAGATTTACTATAAATATTTGCTTGCATAAAAAAAGGCATATTTAACTTAGCGAACATTGGACCGAATATTTTCTAGCATTCAATTCTCAGAACTCCCTTATTAAAATGAAAAAATTGGGGTCATTTTTCTTCACCGTAATGACTTGCATTACGTCTAAAACCACCCGAAAGAAAGTCTTCGTTAAAACATCTACCAAAACCAAAACGTCCTATGTGTACAACGATGCTTGAAGAGAAGTTGTATGTTATTTCCATACAAAATGCCCTCTCAATACCTAGATCACTTGAAGACTTTTGATATGTGATCAAATATTTTTTTATAGGGTGGAAAAAAAATATGATTGAAGACGTTTGGAATCGTGTCAGTTACAGGTAGGTGTAGAAAAAAATGGTTTTATGTTAATTTTTAGCGCGAAAAATGTCTGTGTACGTGTATTTTTATCCGTATGGGGGTGTATATTGATGTGTCAGTTGGGTGACATAGAAGGCAAAGTGTTGTTTACATTGTTTTTGGTGATGTATTGTTTGTAGAAACCTCACAGGCGCTGAATCCATACTCTGATATATTACTGTTTTTTATAGTATTGACAAGCTTAAATTACGATCGTTCCACATTTTTTGATAATCAAAATTGATAATTATATATATGTAAATATATTTTATCCTTTTGATTTTTGTTGTTCGGAATATAAAAATATTATAACGATTTATGTGACCTAGCAATAAGTAATCCATAGCTGGAATCTAAAAACAGAATTATATTCGTAGGTTCATGTAATTTTAACCCTTTCAACGCCAAGCCAACTCCATGGATTTTTGCCACAGGCCCCCTTTTCAGTCATCGATTTTTACATGAAAATACCACAGTTAAAAAAAATTTATCAAGAGTGTAAGATTTAAAAAATGTTTCCATGGAAATTTACGATAATAAAGTGCAAGCCCAAGTGGCATCTGTTTGCTTAACCTCAAATAAAATAAATACGGCTATCGATATTTTAACAATCACATTACCTTGAAAAGATGTGTCTGCATTAGGTTTCATTTAAAAATACGATATTTATTCATAAATAAACTCTTAGTGGCGTTTGCTTGCCTGCACACCGTGGCGTATAAACAGTTTAAACTGACCAATTTGATATTTTGAGCTGAAATTTCACTTCATTAAAAATATTTTATCTTTACCAAACAAAATGAATTAAAAAAATAAATTTAATTTTAAATACTTATCAATTTAAATGAAGAAAATATCGTCATTGAAGTGTATAGTAACGTAAACATGCAAAAAATATAAACAATTCCTCCCTCAAATTCCCTGTTGGGACTTAGGCCCAATGCGCCTATTCTATTAAACAAGAACCACAGTGGACCACCATGCTTAAGGTCTAGTATGTATGAACCCCTAATGAGTTGCTTTGAGAATTCACCCTAGACTTTGTTTTAATATCAGGGATGATAATACTTATGTATAAGGCATATATGTGATAGTTTGTAATTTGCACATCTTTGAGAGATTATTGTGTAGTTGAATTGTTCAACAATAATGTTGTTTTGATTGTATTGGGCGTGGAATGCCGCCTAACACTTAATTATTATATAAAGTAAAAAAAAGCATCGCAAAATGTAGTTATTAAAGAATTGATGTTAAATAGGTATTTAAGAATATTTATAAAAAATATTTAAATGCAAAGTCTTAGAAACGTCACGTAAGAAACATATTTTGAACCAAAAAAAATAATCAGCCAAGCGGTAAAACCTTTGAATAGAGATGGAAAGTTTCAGGTTTCTTTTTTGAGAAGGAAAAATATTATATACATATTTTTTTAAAAATAACACTTTTTCTCATTGCTTTATTCGATGTTGACATTTATTTGTTGCTGTTTTCTACACTTCTTGGTTCCACAACCCCATTAAAATTCTTTCTGGTTTTCATAGCATATGAATGTTAGAAAAACAAACCTCGAAAAAATGGACGATTTTTAATCGCTTTTTGTAAGTCATGAGCATTAGAATAAAAATCATTACTACGTACTATTAGATATCGCTGCAAAATAAATATTATTAGCTAATTTCATCGAAAAAGAAAATCATTTAAATTCCGTCAATTTAAAGGAGCGGGTTCTAACAATATTGTTATTCACAAATGAAGACTTACGTACGTTTTTTTTCGACTTAATTGTTATTTCATTTGAAATAATGAACCATTTAATAAATTTGGTTGTGATCACCTTATAAATGGGCTAATTGCATGTTGATACTTGAAACATTTCGATGAAGACGATAAGTTGTGTGTATGCATTGAAAATCATTATGCATAAGCCCTTTGCGCATAGCCTATGTATATGCGGAAGTCCATAACGTAATCAATTATGCCCTTACATGGGGCCGTTCCACCTTTGACGCTTATGTTTCTTACGCGTTCACAATGCACCACGAATCACCAAAGCAAACTTGGAGTAAGCAGGCGGCTTTGTTGACCTGTCCTCGATGCTAAGTTTGGGCCACGAAACCACAAGACCCTCAAGTTAATCTAAGTAAGCCAAGATTACCACATCCTGCCAGGACCCGCAGGAATTGTCCTTTGTTTACAAAATTCATACTTAGTTAAACTTTTAGAAGCTTTAAAATAGCTCGAAAATGTCAAGTATCATGTGCAGCTATGCTGTATTTGGTTTTAGCACAGAATGAAAATAACCACTAATATACAATTATTTACGACTATTGACGCTTTGTCGTTTCAAATTTGTAAAAGGATAAGCTAAAATTATAAACTTAAACTTTAAAAAAATATTTTTTTTACCATAACTATGTAGTACATTAATTAATTAATAAATATAAATAATTCGACAAGAATATGATCACAAGCACTGAATAAATGTGTTAGATTTAAAAGACATTCAAGAAGTATCAATACTTATATTGGATTGGATTTATCAAAATGTCTTTGTAACATTACGATAGGACAAAATGCCTAGTACTGACAACGATGAGAAGGCAATTTGTCAACGTTTTGAGGAAAAAATAGTATGAAAAAATGTATTTTTACACTAACAAAGTTTTGTCCGTTCATTTGTGTCACCATCAATTATTTCGAACTTCTCTTTTCTGACAGGTAAAGAATAATACAATGACGGAGTTTGGTAAAGAATTAGGATTTCAATATCCTCCTTTGTTATCTTACATTGTTCATTGCTGGATAGGAAAAGTGTGTATAGACTATTAAAGAATGAAACTATCCATTCGAAGATTCTTATCTTTAACTATGCAACCTAGTTAAAGCAAGCAAGAAAAGCTACATTGAAAAATATTTTGCCCTGGTGTTTAGTAAAAAGGTATTTTTTTTTTAGCCACATTCAACAGATAATTCTTCCAAATTGCTTCATATCTTATATAAGACATTTTTGCAGACAAAAATAATATTTTTATTAAGTGATTATATAATATGATAACATAACACAAAAATGATATGTGGTAGAAATACTTCAAAGATGTCTAGACATGATTTTCAACATGTTCGAAAGATTTTTTTGTCAGAAAATCTCAATTGTAAATCTTTATTTGCTAACGTAGGCAATTATTACTGACAATCTAAAAAGCCGATAGACCTTTTGCTCAAAAGGCATAAAAATCAAATAAGTGGTCCAGTAATATATTATAATTGACTGAAGTCTAAGAATGAAACACCAATAGACTCGGACAGCCAAGTGTTGAATTGTACTTTCAATTCGAGTTTTGATTTGAAATACGGCGAAAATACACTGTCGGACAGATATATTAAATTTATATACAATCCATTCTTTTTTTAATCGTTGTAAAAGATTGTTGATGGTGATAGTATACTTAAATGATTTAAATAAATTGGTGTGTGCGTATGACTTCTAAAACAATTAATAGTATATTAACTATTGAACTTAAATATAACGAGTGGTATTTCGAAATCAGTTACGGAGCCCAGAAGCACAGATCTTCATATATTTACACAAATATATATTTGTGGACAAAGTCATATATTTCTGTGCTGCTTCCAATCTTTCCGATCCATTCTTAATTTGTTCAAAAGCTTGGCAGTAAGATTTTTATTTTTGTCCTTCCACACACATATTTATAGTGTATGTGGCTTAGTGGCTAGAGAAGTACCTTAACGATCAGATGGGCTTAGATTAAAATACCATCAAGTTCAATCTTCGGCATAAATGGTTGCGATTTCTTTCCTCCTCGTTTCGCAAAACCTGACATTTTTTTTTGATTTTGATTTTTTCGTTGAAAAACTTTCATAAATACGCTACATTAGTAGTTTATATGATCTGCATTCTATTCCGATGTGAAAATTATTTAATATATCATAATATTATTATAAAGCAATGTCACCTTTATACTTAAAAACTTTTATTATTCGAACATTAAATAAAGATTAAGGCCGCCATTTTATTATTAAGTAATTCGTATCGTATTTGTATCGGGTACGAATCTAATTTTCATTTTACTCCGCCGATGATTTGAAATTCCATAAACTTAATGCGATTTCCATACGGGGAATGGGAGTTTCAGCACAACAAGGGTCACATTTGGTTTGACAGCTGCAAAGGGTGAATGTGTACTTACCCCAAGTATACAAGTTTACCCGAAAAATCCAACCCTGTCTCGAAGGTTCCAAGCATGTCCGATATTTAGATCTTGTATTGATTTCGTATTTTTAGTATTTCGTCCGATGTCCACTTTTATATGTAAGTTTATTCAAGTGAAGTAGAACAATTATGTCTTTATCAAATTGATATCTCCATATACATATAAGAAGACAAGATTTAGATGTATGCGCTATTTATAATAAACAAATTAGTCAACTAAGAATTTAAATAAAAATCTGAATCGGAAAATGATAGTTAAAGATTTTTTTTCAAATTGTTTAAATACTATCCTGCGCTTTCATTAAACTGTATGTATCGAAGATATTTTTCTATATAGTTAATTTCTAGCGTAATTCAAAGCATGATTTATTAAAAGAGAAGAATAAATTGATATCGCAAGGTAAATTTAGTATTCTAGTTAAGATTGATTCTAATATTCTTACGTGATAATTAAAAAAATGGAAGTTGGTGTTTATACCTTTTTCCATTAATTTGGAAGGGTTAAACTATCAAGAAATAAATTTATTGGTGATGAGAAATCCATTATATTTTAAATATTATTTAATAATGTTTCATTCTTGTTGATGCTCTTATTTGTTTTTATCATCTGATTCTTTCTTATTCTCTGTATGAATTATTTCAACACGATTATTTAATATTGTGATCGTTTTACAAGAAATGATTTGCAAATTCTTGAAAAATACTACTTTTGAGACAGTTTATATTTTTTAAAATTCTATAATAAAGTTTCTAACTCTCTCCCTGTATAAAAAGCTTGACAGTCTCCACAAGAGAAGCGATAGATATCACTTTGTGACAATGAATTTACGCGATCTTTAATATAAAGTTAGCTATTAACGGTATAAGATATGTAAGTTGGATCCCGCAAATCGATATAAAATAAGAATAAATGTATGGATTATAAAGCATATCAAAATGTTTTATACGACCCTTTAAAAATCAACTTCGGTTATTAAACTCAAACCACACTTATTCATTACAAAACACTTTGTTTACCCGTACCACTATTCACAATACAAAAAGTCTCATGGCTTGATGTCATTAAACCAAACTATTTAAATATTAATATTAAAAAAAAAAATGTTTCGTAGCTTTTATTAAAGTACAATATAATTAGAGTGATAAAAGCTTTAACAGCAGGAAATTTTTACCAGTCATTTTTCACTGCCGTCATTACGTATAAAGTATAGCACGCATGGCTAATTTAAGCACTGTATTAACATAATGACTAAAACATTAAACAAATGAGCTTGACCTTGAATTTCGTAAAGGTCAGAAAATACAAAGTATCTAGTATAAAAGTAAAACAAAGCTTTATTTAGACAATGGAACATTCAACACAACCAATGAGAACTTTCAAACGTCAACAACCCTACATCTACTACAGTCGAGAGAGAGTAGATAGACCTTTCAGCACTTTCAATACTGCAATATTCTACAATTATTATCCTAGATAAAATAAAAGGTTAAGACAACTAACTAATAAAACCGACTCTCATCAAATACTTTCTGCAGCTATCAATTATCGTGAGTTTAAAATATCAATACAAAATGTAACTAAATTCAACAATTTTGTACCAAATATTTCATAATTGGGTATGCCTTTGAAGCCTTGCTGCTTGAAAAGCATAATAGATCTCAAATTTGGTGAGAATTAAAAAATCAATCTGACCCACTGTTGAACCAGACGGTTATCGCGGCATGTTGATAACGCAGACGAATTATATCGCCATAAGCTCAATATCACACTCGAGCTTTTTTTGAGTCTCTGTGTTGTTGCTTAGTCATTTATAGGCGCTTTAAACTGCTATTTTGTGATGTCCTATGTAAAGATTGCAATACCGGAAGAATATGTCAGTACTGGTAATATTATTATATCAATGTCAGTTCTGTTAACATCAATATCAATAATTTTTCCATATGCTCTCTCTATTTGGAGTATATGTCCGTCAAACGGTGGCTCAGAGACTCTCTGTCACCCACCAACCTCACTGGTTCCTCCGAGGTCATCCCAGCATTCAGTAGCTCCACGAAGTGTTTCATATGGATCTAAATATAAAAATGTTCAAGAATAAACAACAATGATAACTAATGTGATCAGAAAACTAGCTGAATAAATTGTACAATTGATTTATTTTAGATGAGCGTGTAATCAAATATTGATGCAAGTATCAACGGTGACTAAAAAAGATTCACAAAAATCGCTGCAAAAACGCTAAATGAATAATAAATCAATTAAACATTTCATTATTGCTTGATTTTCATTTCTGGAATCCCAGTATTTTGCACATTTAAATTTCGTCATCCTAGTTTCCATATCGCAAATCACAATCTCAGTCCAGTGTAACGGAATGTAAATTTATTGATTGAGTAGGCTTTTACTTGGTAGAACTCCATTATAATACGGAAAGAAAAATAACAATGTCTTTTATGTAGAACTAAAATACACTTTACGCCTGGCTATGCAGTCAAGTTACAATTTATATTGACGCAATAATATTTAATAGAAAGTACCAATGTTTTGAGTGTATTGATTTCCGTAACTCGGGACATCTGAAATATTATTACAATATATTTAATTAAACAGGCATATATAAACTAATATTTTCAATGATTGATTTATGCTCAAAATTCTAATCATTTAAGAAGAAAAATAGTTTATGATATTATTGACGCTAACCATGCACATTTAAGAAGCCAAAGTCTATGTAATATATTAGAGTTGGCGGATATGCGGAGTTTTCTTTACAACTACCCTTCATGTGTGCCCTTACTCTAACTGCTGGACGAACACAAAAGCCTTTCACGCGATTTTACTTATAGCGGACAGAAGCATTTAAATATGATGAAGTTTACTTCTTCAAGTAGCAAGTGTAATAATTGTTTACAAGATCTACTCGTTTTCTAATTGTTGTTGCTATCTTTATAGCTTTGGAATAAAACAACGTTTATGGTAGCATTATAAGAAAAATGTATACATACAAATAATAACACATATTTGTCCTCTCAAACTCATAAATTCGTTTGATTTCATTGGTAACGTATACAGTATCGGTCTGAAAAATGAATTGATTGCCACTTTAAATCTCTAGAAGATTATAAGAAGAGAATAAGTTACCTCTGTATGTCTTTAGTATTAGAACACAATATTAATTTTCTCTTAAAAATAATTAAAAATTGGCGAATTTTATCAATATGATATAAAATGAATAATAACTTACATGATTCCACGTATTGTGCGACTATTCGTGACACGTGTTTCGCCCCTATCAGAGGCATCATCAAACTTGCAAAGGTTTCTTCAGCAATCTTACTCAAGCAACCTTTGCTATAGTAAGTCTTTATTATATCATTTTTGGATTGATTGAGTAGGCATTTACTTGGTAGAACTCCATTATAATACGGAAAGAAAAATAACAATGTATTTTAGTTATACATAAATTATTTTATATATTTGTTGATAGCTATTTCGGCTTACGCCTTCGCAGAACTATTTCCGTATTATATAATATCATTAACTAGAGTATTAAATTTAAGCTTCATCGTGTAAGCTTACTTCGAATTAATGTAGAGAGTGTCAAGTGTCAGAGTGAGAGAGAGCATACGATGTAAGCAAAACATGCAATGGCCAGAGATGTTGTCCTTCAGTGTAAATATTTACGCAGTTTTGTCAAAAGCTCTGCTCGGGGGACGGTCAAAGCTGTCTATTGTCACCCAAAGGCCTGCAGAAGCTTTGCGCTCTTGTATGTACTAATTTGAATCGGACAAGGCACGGTTTGTGTTGTAGGTATGCACGATGCTGGAATCTGAAACCCACTTGTGCGTGACCGCAAAGATAGCGGGGAAAACATTTCAAGTGAACTACTGAATGGGAGTTATGGTAATGATTTCATAGATTAAACATGCCACCAGTGTTATGCTCGCAGATTTTTTGAATACCTCTAAATAATAATCAGCTTTGGTATTTGAATGGTATGAATTTTTCAAGACCAGACAACAACTTACTCCTTTGATGTAAATTCATGTAAATAAAACATAACTGTTTTTCTAAATAAAAATACACTCGTGTCTATGCAAAGATACATATATTATATGAGATGAGACATTTTATTTAATATTTAGTTTACACTTTACTGCTTAATTGAGGGTTCAAAAACTCGACATCAGTCTTGTAATATTATAAGAGTCAGCTTTAAAAATAGCATAAAAACGTAGTTAGTTAGACTTCAATGACATATTGCAAACGCCAAGATGGTTACTTGCGTATGGTACATATAATAAAACGAAAATTTGAAATGTTGTTTTTAAATATTCAGTCAAGACTTTCAACTGAGAATAGAAAGCAATAAACAATAAAAAACGTTTTCTTTGTTATTCGAACGGTACATACTAACAATGTGTTTTGGTTTTTATTATAATGCCATTTTACCAAGTATTGAAAGTGATCACCTTAAAAGTGATAAAACTTGTACTTAATTAATCAAATAGAAATAATTCTGATACTGCTATATGTGAAGAAATGATTTGACTTATTAACATAACTTCATCATTTTTTTTTGTAAAATAATCGCTAGCTATCCAGTTATGTCGTGGCTTTAAAAATTACCGAAATTATTCGCTTCCAGCAAATTTGAAACAACAAAAATCCTCGAGAACGCGCCACACTGCCTGTTGTACAATGTACGTTGCGTAATAAATTTACGGTTATTGCTAACGTTATTTATGTAAGCTACGATTTTACGTTTATCATCAACATTGTATTCCGTACACCGCTCTGCTCGTAGAACATGCGTCGTAGAGGCTTTTAATTAAATGCATCAGCACATTCTACGCTGCTTAACCATTGATTTTATTGGATCAAGCTTTTGATTTGTAAGCTTGCTTGCGTAAGAAAAGTTTATTACAAATAAGCTTACCAAGTATTTTTTCAACGTTGTATGAAGAAAAACTGGCTTTGAACTTTGAGCTCACATAACTATGCGTATTCAATACTGGCTTGTATTGTCCAGTCCTGAAATCGAGTAGTGACCGACTTGTGGCGTCTTTGCTTTTCGATTGCTATATACATACATGGGTTAAGCTTTTGAGCGGAAATTTCCAATACTGATTTTTCAATCGATCAATAGATACTTTGTTCAAAAATAATGCTGTCTCTATTTTGTACCGTCTCCGTATATTGTTTATTTTTGAAAATTAAACTACAATACATGACATTACAGCTGACGTAAATATGCAAATGCCAAATGTAATGAAGGTAGTAGATACAATTTATATAACAAAACATAATCCGACCTGAATAGAGAGATTGGCATAAAGACAAAACAAAATTCAAATACATATTTTAAAATAAAATTTGCATTTCTATTTGATCAATCAAACTGTCCTTGCGGCTGGTGAATCAAGTGACTGACGTGACAAAAAAGTTTAAATAAGTTTTAGCAAAAGCCACGTGAGTAACAATCGGGAGCATTAGAGTTTATATTCTTAAGTATGTCAGGTTTATTAACTTACTTAACTTGAAAAATTATTATATTATAAATATCATGTCCAGTTTGGCTGAGAGTGCCTGCGATAAGCGAAACCGGTCGTGATCTTTATGATATTATATGTGGGCATAATACAAAAAAGCTAACAGTTCTTTGTAGAACAAGTTTTGTTGAGCTTTTTTATTGAGAGAGAAAATGGTTGAAACAATTACAAAGTATTTTCCGCAGGCACTTACAAAATTATATACCACTCAGCTGGAGCTATTCTGTAATAATGTAGCATTTAATGACTACCCGTAATGTCGCAGGAGCGATTGTGAAAGAATTATTCCTATTCACCAAAGTGTGCTTGTAAAAAAGATAGTGTATTAGTGTGTAATTGAAGATTTTATGAGCTCAGATAAACTCGCTCTTTATCTCCGAACATTTTCTTTGCAATTCAGACAATACGTTAACAAAGAAAAATCAGGCTACATTTCACCTCTTTATAAATCTGTTGAAGTGAAGACTTAACACTTTCTATTTCTCACCAGAAACACGTTCATTTATATATTATACTAGCTGTACCCTGCGCGCGTTGCTACGCCAGCAACTAAAATAAATTTGAAGGAAAGACATTACACAATTCAATTCAATTAGATTCAATTTATTGATTTCGTTCATTTTGAAAAAATTGTGACATTGCAGCTTTTCGTTTCAATTCGATATCAATTTTTGGGGGGAGGGGGGTTGTTTGGCGGGGTGGGGTTTTGGGGGCGTATGGGGGGGGTATGCCAGAAACCTTCGAAAGAGTGAACTCGAAAGATTCGTAAAGTTTAAAAAAAAAATTGGGGGTGGAGGTTGGAGGGTGGTTGGGGGGTGGTTGGGGGGAGAGGTTGGTATGCCAGAAACCATTGCGGGAGTGTACTCAATAAATTTGTAAAGTTTCACATCGATCGGTCGAGCGGTTTAGTAGTCCATAGCGGAAATACAGGCAGACAAACATTCATTTTTACAAAGGGTATTTCAATAGGGACGCTCAAAATATGTTACTTTGTCCTGCTGAGTAGATTATTCATTGTTTAGTGGCCAAATTTGAGTCAACCAGTTTGGTAAATAATCGGCCAACACCTACCTGTACGTGATCAAAATACAATAACTGGTGAAAACATTGCTGCTGTGTGTGAAAGTGTACAGGAAACCCCAAGGCAGCTTATTTCTCGTTGTTCACAAGAACTTGGCTTTTCTGCGACTTTAAGTTGGCGAATTTTGAATCGGGCCTTATGTCTGCACCCGTATAAAATCCAACTAACCAAGGAACTTCAGGTAAACGACCACAGACAACGCCTGATTGGGTTCTGGAGCAGTTGGAAGTTTACCCAAATTTGTCAAAAAAGTCAACTTTAGCGACATGGCCCATTTTATAACGAATGGATATTGGCAGAAATTTGATGCTATATTCCATATTTAATGCCGTAAAATATACTTACAAATGAAATTAAAATTTATTCGAAATCTCACAAAAAACTTGTTTTATTTACATTTCAAAACTAAGCGTCCTTATATATATAATATACCCTATATATATATAGATATGAACAGCGATACCTTATCTATCACGGTCAAACTTGCCTGCCACAAAGCCAACTGCTGAAAATTTTCACTAGCCGAAGAAAAATATAGCTAGTCATGGTAATATTATAAAATTAAATAATATTCATATAAAAAGACATTCAAATAATTTCCTTAACTACAAAACTGGTGTTATCTTTTATAGAATAAATAGTCTTAGATATTCTTAAAATAAAAATAAATTTTATTTAAGTTATTTCTGATTTCTTTTCAACCTTTGATTTGTTCGCTTTTACCGCAAAATTGGCTAAATAAAGATTTTTTTGATAGTGGAAACGTAATCCTTTTCATTATTGAGGAGCGTGTTTGCCTTCGGGCAATACCCTTCATCTAAGATCAGGGGCCATAGAGGACCGTTTTGACCAGTAAAACAAACTCGGGGACAAACTCTTTGCCTTTGAGCCTTTGGTTTGAAAAATAGTCAAACGGGTTTATTTTCAAAGCGTAATACGAAGATAAAAGAGATCAATTGGAAAGAGAGTGTCTTTGCAAAGAATATGCTATACAAGTTTAATATTTTTAGACAAAATTAATATTTAAAATAAAAGTAAGTTTACATTGTCGAAGCATCATTTGAATAAATCTACAACACCAAAAAATGATGAAAACACCAATACTTTAAACAGGCGAATTTATTAAAACTTTATTTAGAAACAAAATGATGAAGACTGAGTCAGACAGAGAAAAACTATGAAGGTTTGACTTAAGCTGTAGTACTGCAGTGTATTGAAGAAGAAAAAGAATTGAAATCAATATATTATTGAATTTTCTTCGAAAATTCTATTTTAAATGCTTTTATTTAAAGACAGATCCATCTGTAAAGTTTCTACACGAGTGATTGTGTGAGGTAGAAAACAAATTTTCCGGTTGACCTGTTTTTCTTTTCTCCGCTTAAATTCGTACCTCGATTTCATATTGAATATACACTTGAAGACTTTTTATTGAATTTATTGCGACACAGTTTGTTACAGAGTAAATGAATTCTCGGAAAATAATGAAATAAGCTCAGCCACACGAAAACTTAAACGAATTTCTGTGTAGGTAAATATAAAGACATTTTTTTATATTTTATAACAAAGAATCTGATTGGTTTGTGTTCTATTCATATAAAATAAAATAATGCAGCAGTTTTATAAAAAGTATAAGCTTTACAGCAAGTTCAAATGCTAAGATTTTCAAATGGTAATGTATTTTTGTTCGATTGCTGAAGTATCCAATTTAGTAACCATCCTACAATTTGATGTTCGAAATTTCTAATCTGCCTAACATAGTCATTTATTTTTTTCAATCGATTAATATACAAATGAACTCTTTCGAGCTTTTTTTATATGCCGTATATTTATTCAGTCACAACTCACAAGTAATGGAGGTTGATTGCGAATCATTTTTTTTACATCATAAATAATCATTACAAAAAACCCATTATTTAAGCAATCTCTTTTCCTTTACTATTTCTATGCATTGAAATATTTCAATTTTACGATCCATTTGAACAATGATATGAAGTATTAATTACATAAGAGACTAATTATGGTTTGAAAAAATATATATTTTACATAATACTAATTCAAAATAATATTCTTGAAATTCAAAAAAAAAATGTGCACAAATGAACGCTACTCGGTTATGGTGATTAATATTATTGTTTGTAAATTCATACATGAAGGTTAAAAAGTTCATATTATTGTTTTTTAAGTTTATATTAGGAAAAACAAAGGAAAGCTCGTAGGAGCTACTAAGTGGTTTACTAATAGTACTTGACACAGGGTCGACAAGCAGCTTCGCCAAACGTCGAAACATCACGGGAAAGTTTTGAAACTGTTTCTCCCTCAGACGTCAACAAGGCTGTCACTTTTCGAAATGTTATAATGAGGATTAATGGCGATTTCCATAATTATCATTTGCGAGTGTGGGCCATTTGTTATTATTCAATTTTAAATACAAATGATAATTATGCTTTAATCCAATCAAATTCAAAGTATTGCAGTAATATTTACGTACATAATACATTATTCTGAAATTAGATGAAGAGAAAATATGTGTTTACAACACATTGAAGAAAATTGATTGCATGGGAGATTGATCGCAAAGAGTATATTCAAGAAAAAAACCTGTCTTGAGATAAGAATAAAAACTAATTATCACTTTGTGAATGAATGACTTCAACGTTATGAAATCGAGTTCTTTTCACATCTTTAATTCGGTCTGGAAAAAGAAGATGATAGTCTATTTTTGTTATACTTTATAATTTAATATAAATATTTCTTAGATTAAAATAGGAAAACTAAACAGCAATATTTCAATGTAAAATTTAAAATAACTTTGATTATTCCACGTATTGTGTTACTTATTGTGACACTTGTTTCGCCTCTTTCAAAGGCATTTTCGGACTTACTATCACAAAGTTTGCTTAAGTAATGGATAGTAAGTTCGAAGATGCCTTTGAAAGAGGCGAAACACGTGTCACAATTAGTAACACAATACGTGGAATAATCAAAGTTATTTTAAATTTTATATTAAAATTAACTTCCACAAAGTTACCGGCGCATCGATCGAAAGAATGACTGATATTACAATATAATTTTTTTCCGTAGTCAAGTGTTAACATCGTCAGTTTTGGACGACACTGGCTCAAGTCTCAGTCTGGGCAATTTTATATTATATCAATTGAATTATAAATTTCTGTTCGAAGACATAGATATCAGTCTTGTCTTAACTTCCTTTTCATATCTATCCAATCGTCGCAAGAGCAATTAGCTAACCACTAGTACTGTCCTAGCTCTTTTTTCCATATCCTTTATATTTTGGCATATTTTATATTAAAAAAAATATGCCAGAAAGACTCTGCCTTTGATGGAACTAAGATAGCATACCGCAAAAAATCAAAATAAAAATATTATTTTAGTAACTACCACTTATTACTACTGTAATGGGAAATGTTTTTTTTATGCTGAAAAAGCAGCAATACAAACTTTTGTTTGTTTCAAGATTGTACATAAATATTCTTGTTTTCTAACAGAAAGTTTTAAATTACATTCCACGTATTGTAACGGCGCGTGTAGATAAACAAAGATTCAAATAAGTGAAGTAGGATGCTTTATAAAATTGGCAATTCTAGAACAGGGATAAACTGCCATTTCGGGATAAAAGTTAACATTTGAGCTTTAATGAGTTTGACACACGATATTGTGTATGCTCTCGGAGCTTTTGTTTATTGAAAATACTTAGTCAAACTTCATCTGAAACAGAAAACGTTTCTCAGCGCTGCAATAAACAAGCCCCGGTCATATTAAATTCTTCATCTAGAAATCTAAAAGTAAATCTCGATCTTTTTTAAAGATTTATCTGCATAAAAATACGTTATTTTACTTGTGGTTAAGTTTTTCATTTTTGAATAGTGCAAAGATATATTGGAAATCTATATTTTAGATCGATTTTTTAATATTCAATACTAACCATGCTAGTATGTATATTAGCTATCGGCTTGTAATAAAATGTAAAAAAATTATGAAAAATTTACTAGGCGTAACGACGATAGTGACAAACATCGTGTGTGTTAACATAAATACTCATACAGTGGGTAAAAATGTGCTCTAAATAAGCAATGTTTGTACGACATCATTTAAATATGACATAAAATCATTGACGAATTTTAGAAGAAACATGTTTATTTATTACAGGTATGCCCAAGCCTTGGCCCGTCAAGTTGAGGTCCAATTGAAGTTTTTGCGTGGGTCTTTCAAGGATTTCAACTTTCTATAAATTATGTTATTGATAAAATACATCACTCAATTTGTTACGAATTTCAATATAATACAAGAACCCTTTTAAGGTGTTCACTGTCAATACTTGGTGGAAAGGCATTATAGTAAAAATAATAATACATTTTTAGTACTTTTTCCATATAAGATTAATTTGATCAGGAGCGGTTTCGTCCATGACGAGCATTGTCAACTGAAGTTTTTCAGAAGTCAACTGAAATTTTATGTGGAAAAAGTACTAAAAATGTATTATTATTTTTATTATAATACAAGAACTCTATCAAAAAAATAAACTTGAAGATAAATTTACAAAATTAAGGCAATAAGAATATTAATAGAAAAATTAATTAGTAAGAAATGTGCACTTTAGCTGCATCAAAGTAAAAAAATCGCAAAACCTAACCGTCGAAGCCGGCTGACTACTAATTTAAGAAGAAAGATTTTTAAATTCTTTATTAATACGGCAGATACAAACTATTAAATATGCGACAATTCAAGTTTATCCGTGTACTTGAAATTCCTGAAGATGCCTAAGATGCAAGGGTCGTTAGCGAAAAAGCACATGAAAAAGTATATTCAAGTAGATTCAAATGATTCAAATTTTTTATTATTATGACCTAAAATATTTATATGTGGCCCACCAGAGACATACATTTTTTGGCTTCGCCCAGCAAGAGATTTCAGTTGAGCATCCCCGATTTATTATATAACGTGTTCTATGTATTTATTTTGATATAAAACAAACAAAAAAGAAGTTATGTATTAACATTTGATTTAAAAAAGATCAGTCGGAGATAATTAAGCGCTATAACAAGTTTTCCATGATGAAGATTTCACATAATTAAACAAACGATAACTAGTGCACGCGGTCACATTGCATATGTTAGATATGAAGTATACACCTCAATGAATTGACTGTGCGGAAAATTCGTAGAGTGATCAATTATTGTGCGTGAGGTCGATTTATTTTGCATAAACTATTCTACCGGAACAGCTGAAAGCTACTACAAAAGCTCCCAAAGCATGAAAGCTACGAATGTAACTTATTCAAAATGATAAAATTGAAAACGAAATCATTCATGAATTCAAGATATTTTCTCTTTTATAATATAAATTTCCAAATATTAGGTATTTGTATAAAGGGACTCGGTTAAGCCGTAAGTAATCCAATTATATAACATGATTCCATTCAATACAGCTTCATAAAACGCGGTCTATTTTTAAGCTCGGTTGAGATGGCAATCACTTTTGCAAATCTTGAGCCCTCAATCCGGCTTTGATTTGGAAATGTCCCGGTAGGCGCTCTGGGGTCGTAATACTGTTATTTTACCAAAGATTTCGACTCAAAACTATGTAAACACTAGAGAGATGGGCCTTTGGGATTCTCTCTTCATATCAGTTATTCTCAAACGTCCATCTGTATTTTAAGCCGCTATCGAATTATTTTCAGATACAATTTTCAAAAAGTCATTAATTTCTAGATACGGATAAAAAAGGAATGTTGATACACAACCTGCTGTTGTGCATTTTGCTCAATCTTTATAGGATATGTCACTTGGGAAGTAAAAAAATAATTGCAGCCGTCGACATTTATTTGAGAAATAATCATATTTTGATGAGTTGTCGTAAATGGTTTTTATTTATTTCATTCACAGCCAAGTGAGGACACACAACTGATATAAAACCATTCTGCAGCTTTTTAACGTAATTTTTGGTAGAAACCTTAAAAAAAACAATTGCATTAAATTTTGTATGAGTATTCACTCATCTCAATTCAAAAGCCAACATTCAGCTTTATGATAAATAAAATAATATGTTTCATGTGTTTATTTGCACCAATTTACTTATGCTTAAAAGTGATTGGAAAATATTTATTACTTTGTAAAATAGTGGGTACATATAAATAATGGTGTATAACCCTAAGAAACTAAAATTAAAAAAAACTGGATAGCTTAAAAATGATATTCATAGTGTTCTAAAAATAAATACAAAAGTACATGTTTATTGAAATTATTTTCTTCCAAGTTTAAAATTCAAGTACATTTTATTCTCAGTTGTGAAATTTTAAACTATTAACTGACGAAATGAAGCTACGTGGACTGAGATACGAGCCCGTGAGCAACGCAAACGAAGCCAACAACGTTATCACTTTGCCACGGAACCGATAGTCGAATTTAGTCAGTCAAAAAAAAAATCTATACAATCTGTGTATATTTGTATGAACCCTTAAAAAATGTCGCTATTATATCCTAACATTGTCTTTTTTTGAAAGCATTAATTTATAAAAAAACATAGTTTTATTTGACAATACTGTTCAGTATTCCCGACAGGTAACTTCTCACGATATAAAATTAAATTACATAACTCCCACCTTTTGGCAAGGTCTGCTCAAAAGGATTGCAAAGTTTACGTATAATCTTATCTCGAGCTTAGGAGAGGTGCCCGGCCTCCTTTTGATGCGAAGCGTTGACAAGGAAAAATACTCCTCACTTTAGTGAGAAAGGGAACATGGAATGGGTGAGAACTGCGTAACCTGCAGCGCTGGACATTCAATAGAAAGGCATTTATAATATTTTACGTGGTACTGTTCACAAAAAACGATAGCCATCTGGTAAGTTCTTCAAGTCGAAATTTATTGACGATAAAATGATATTTGACTTATACGAAATGGTTTTTTTTTGATTGTTTATTTATTTATTTATTTATTGAAAACCGTTTCACGCTTTTCTTCTCATATTTTGTACTGAAAATCTCTTAATCTGTTTTCGCCTGCTTCTCAATTATATCGAATAGTTTTTTTGATACAATTAAAGCAGGCATGGGCAACCTTTCCTAGGTCTGGGGCCAAATTATCATTTTGTCTCCGAGTGAAGGGCCGGACCAAATTATTAAACATAAAAAAGTAATATATAATTTAATACGGAAAGAAAAATAACAATGTATTTTAATTCTACATAAATTATTTTTAAATATTTGTTGATATTATTTGGCTTACGCCTTCGTCAGAACTAGTTCTGGCGAAGGCGGTTTCAACATATCAAAAATCTCTATCTAATCTATCAAAAATCTATCTATCATCTATCAAAAAAGAAAATAGCTATCAACACATATTTAAAAATAATTTATGTAGAATTAAAATACATTGTTATTTTTCTTTCCGTATTATAATGGAGTTCTACCAAGTAAATGCCTACTCAATCAATAATATATAATTTAATAAAACACCATGTTACTACTTATATATTTTTTTATTTACCTCCATAGGAATTATATGTGATGTTTGTGTGAGCTGATAGACTAGGAAAATGGTTTAATAAATATTATAATCCCTCCCTGGAACTATTAATTTCTTTCTATTTTACTTTGCTGAGATGAATCAGGGCCGGATAAAATAGCTCGGAGGGCCGGTGTTTGCCCATGTATGAATTAAAGTATATTGAATAAATTTATATTCACTTTAAAGTAGTTAACTGACCTTTTTTGTGGTAGGAATTATTGAAATTAATAAAACACACTATAGAGTAAGTACTATTTCCAAAAATGCTCTCAAAATGTCAGTACCAGTTTCATCAGCATTTATCAATAATGCTAAATAAAGTATTTCATTTATTAAATTATATCCCTTACATAATAAAACGATAAAATAGTCAATTTAATAAACTAATGTTTGCTACATATTGAGTTTTGACTTGCTATTTATATTTTAATTCGGGTATTTAAACATTGAAAAACTTTTTCTATAATGTTAATGACACTTTGTTTATTATAATTTTGAATGACCATTTTTCTCATCGCCAGAATTTTTTAAGTCACTTGGCTACAAATTTACTTTCTTGGTCTTAATCAAGTTTTTGTATTTGTATAAGTCATTTTTGCGATCATGAGTTGACCCAGTTGTAGATTAATAATGACTCTTAATAATTTAAAAATAACATCGAAAAACAAAATAACTTTTTTTTTATTTAGTGTTACAAAAAATTCAATTAAAAGTAAACTAAATAAGAAACAAACAAAAAAAGACTTAAATTTACGTTTTAAATTTCATATAAAATGCTCGGAGACTTTCATTAAAAGTGGCTTTCAATACAAATGTTGTATCGAAGATGCCATACAAATTTTTCCAATATGTAGTGAAGTTGTATGAGTCTGGGAAAACATATATAAGTATCCAATATGAGAGAAAATCCCTACTCACGGTTTTAAAAATACAAAATACTCTTTTCAGCTAGAGAAAGATCGATGGGCATCAAGACTTTAGTAAGCTATTTTTATACTTGGCTGCAGACAGTGATGTTTACAATGGTATAACAAATTCAATTCTTTATGACATATTTCCAAACCTAAACTTTAAAATAAAAATGTTTATAACTGATATAATATTTATCATTTTCACGGAGTATTGATGCTGATCCTGAAATTCCGGTAACCGAGTGGTCAATCAACACTCTATTTGGATGCTGAATCCAAAGGCAAACTTAACTTAAGGGCGGCAATTTTTGGATCTTATTCAATGTGTTATTACCGTTTGTATTTTCTCAAACTTTTCCGGTATTTGAATTGAGAAATAATATTTTCTGTTGAAATGCCCTATATATAATAGAATAACTATTTGAAAGCCATAATATTCATATTCGAAGTGAATATGATTGAAAAAGGGTAACCCTTTTATTATTTTATTTTTATTTTAAAAAAAATATAAACCAAACTAAGCAAAAGTTTTACTGTATAAGTAAGTACGCACGTATTTGTATTTGATATAACCAGTGCTGAAAACTTCCATTCATCTCGTATCCATAGAGAATAAAATTTTTGTATATTTTACAGAAAAAAAATCACTTTACTGAGTACTGAAACGTTGATCTCATATCAGCCGCATCCATATAACGAATTAGAGAAATAGGAAATAAATTTACGTGCATGACAAAACCAAGCTTGAATTCAATTTAATCAAGTGCTATCTTTAAAAGGTTTAGTTATGTTTACTTTAGTAGATTTTTGACAGGAATTGTATTTTTTATCAAGTATCGTACAGGCTGGATTTAAAACGTTTTCTAGTTTCAAAATAAATGCTTATCAATGAATTTAAGGTGGAATATTTGTATATGGTATGCGTTACTAATACTACAATGCATTGATGACAAATCCACGGCACTTTCATTTATTTGTAATAAAAACATTAACAGAGTACCTTCATATATTGCCACAAGACAGAACATAACATTTTTTAGATTCATCCGTATAAAATATGGCTTCAAACCACAAAAAAAAACTTTTATATAAATTGGAACTAATCCACTTATGTATTAACGTTATTTTATATGTTTATAGATACAATTTATTAATGGCAGTGTCATCTGGCAAAGCTCTTGGCTGTAGTTTGGTTCAGCAGGAAATGTTGTTTTGATCAAAAGTATTACACATTTAAACAATTGTTAGAAAATTCAAATTTGATTCAAGAATAGACCAAAACACGTGAAAGGCGGCAAGTAAATTAATTAATATCTGCTCCTGACATCTTATTTTTTAGAGCTTTCTGAACCGTAAAATTAAACTTGTGAAAATGTATCACAATAATTCCATAAAAAAGATTTTTACATTTCACGGTTCAATATTTAAAATAAAATTTCATTGGCTCACGATTTTGCTCTAAATATACTGTAAGCTGCGTTACAAATATATTTACAATGAGATTAACCTTTTAAAGCGCTACGGTCCCGTATGGGACCAATGATTATGGTGCACTTAGCCCATTACAATAATTTATGATAATAGTTTCCAACATATGAATATTTTTGATTGAGTAGGCATTTACTTGGTAGAACTCCATTATAATACGGTAAGAAAGTAGTAGGATAGGTAGTTATGACGAGGGCGTTAGCCGAAATAGCTATCAACATATATAAAAAAATAATTTATGTAGAATTAAAATACATTGTTATTTTTCTTACCGTATTATATGAATATTAGCTTTCATAAATAATGTCTTTGAGATCCATAATTTTACTTTCGGTTTCGTCAAATATTTTTGCCATGATGAGGAATATAATTGGTATATGTGTTGTATTAAGCCCAACGGACCATAATAAATCAGCTTTATTCATACCATACAATATATTTCAATGCGGATACAGATTTTCTTTCGATACCTAGAAATTTATCCTTTGGGGTGACCAATTCTTTTTTCAACATAGCTGTTGTATAATTGTTTCGTTTATTTGTTTAACAAGAGAATTAGAAAGCGTACAAATTGCGGTGCTGGTCTTTGTTCGACAATTATAAGCAATATTTTATTTTGCCAATAATTTTTATTTTACCCACATTGGCTGACTTGGTTTAGAGATAAGATAATTATTATATAAGCTACGAGTCGTATGAATATTTCACAAAAACGCTCGGGCGTTTTAAGGTTAATCAAGACACAAATATATATTTATGGTTCGTAAGGAACCTTTACGGTATACATTGAGACCAGGTATGATCCAATATAAATGCATCTTTATGACAGCGTGTATCATTGTTTGAAGTATTAGATTAATATAAAGCACTGGTGCCCCAAATGCGTATTGTTACAAATTCTGCTCTAAAGTATTCATCTTCTTTTCGAAAATATTAAATTCATAAACATCTCGTTGCTTTCGTAGTGAGTGGAATCCTTTTCCGATACCCAATAGACGGTTTTGAATCCATAAACAGGCCGAGTATGGGACGGGATTGTGTGAAGTTATTCGCTCATTTATTATTCATTCACTTGCTAAAGTAACACCTAACCCCACCTGTCGAGATCTGGCTAAAATACGACTTCTTTATTTGGCTTCAGCGTGTCTGGATATTGATTGGCTGAGAGAAAGGTTTGACGCGAACTCGCCAAGTTTTTTTTTATTTGATATATAACATGACAGCCGTGAGATATAAAAATCTTCGCTATAAAACTTTTCCTTTTGTCATAAATATTTCAATACAGGATTTGAGGAACCGAATTTATAAGTAAATTTCGTTTTATATTTATTCTTATTCTCTAGTTTTATAGCAAAAAATCAGCGAACATAAAAAAGAACATTAAGAAAAACATAATATACCTAAACGTATAGGTATACAATTAAATATTAAAAAATATTTAATGTGTTTTTTTTTTGAATTTCTCAGAGAGATAAATAATTACTACCTGTGAAGCAATTTTTGTCTTGTATATATGTATATGTGTTTTTGGCAATTATTATAATTTTATTTACACTTTTTAATGACGCTAATTATCTTAAACGTCATATTAATATTTCTTTTTAGCCATGTCAGCTCTCAACTTGGAGCATATGGACTACTCACGGAGTTTATCTCAACATATATTTTTCTACGAGAACTGCTTGTTACTCAGTTGGTCAACCTCTCATTTTTGAAGAGAGTAGGAATTGAAAGGATTCGAGGACTCCGACAGGACTTGCGGTTAGCTAATCGCTCTCACTATGTTTTGCTTTTTGGAATTGGAAAGGTGGGAAGGAATTTTCAACAACACAAACACCCATGTCTTTGAACAGAATCGATTTATTGACTGAAGTAATAATCTGCTCGTACCGGAAATCGAACCCGGTTGGTTCGGCACGCAAGTCATCAACGTTGAGCACTGCGCCACGGGCCGAGCTAAATTAATATACCTTTCAGAATATTTTTTGTTTTGATTTAATAATTCAACTCATAGAAAAGTTTTTGGTGAGATGCTTCCATAAGAAGTTAGTACATACATAATTTACTACATAAATATTAATATGCTAATTATGTATATATTTAAGTATCTTTTAAAACATGTTTTCTTTTAATTATAACCTACTTACTCGAATCATGCTTTAGTGCCTCATATGGGAAAATGCTTATAATACTTAGTTTGTTGTGCATACGAGCTTTTAGATTATAGCGTCAGGGCGGAAATGAGTTCATTATGCAAATTTGTACCAATTAGCAAATGCAGCGATGCACCTCAGCCCATAAGAGGACCGGAAAATGACGTGTATTCAAATAACCAAACTTTGCACTCCCTCGCGTCAATTATTGCTAATGCCTCGGGGAAAATGATTGAAAATTGCCAGCCAAATGGTCCATTCGTGTACTGTGTTCCATAGAACTTTTATTCAAACACTGCGATAAAAATATTTATGATGAAATTGATTGAATCATTTTATTTTGTATAGTTTTTTTAAAAGCATTGTTTTGTGAAAGCTTAATTGTAGTATTAAATAATGAAATTATAAACAGTCTAATATATTGATTGACTTGGCATTTACTTGGTAGAACTCCATTATAACACAGTGAGAAAAATTACAATGTATTTTAATTCTGCAGAAATTATTTTATATATTTGTTGATAGCTATTTCGGCTTACGCCCGCGTCAGAACTAGTTCTGCATTATAATAAAAATAATGACACATTTTTAATACTATATTTTATTATTAAGTACTTGCTTAGTTAAAAAATTGCGTTGACAAAAATTTGCTGCTGAATTTATTAAATATTTCAACAATATAATTTTAATAATTGAATTTTTTAGTACATATTTGAAATATAATTGTATAGTAAAATATGTAATGTGATTGAAAAAATAGTCAAATAAAAAAATTCACATTCAATGGTATTCAATTTCCAATGTTTCACTTTATAATCATATTCAAATAAAAGAAGGTAATAAATTTTGACGGAAATGCAAAACGTATCGTATTTTTTTTAATTCGATTTAAAACAAACAATAATTCCATTATATAAACATTCCATTCGTATTGACCATTTCGAAAGCACTCTGACCCTTCAAATTTGAATTCGTTGCGTGGAATTGAATTCAATGCTACGCTGACATATTTCCAATTTTTCATTTCCATGAAAACGTTTAATCAGTGCTTTGCTTTTACTGTTTCGCACTCTGAATAAAGTGACACTCGACCGTTTTGCAATAATTGTTTTGTAACGAATTACTCCACCGGTTGAAACATTAAATTCTCCACTGGGTCAAGTGAATAATCGCGCCACGAGAATGGAGTGCGCTGTAAATAATCGAATGGAACATGAAGAGTTTTGCTAACAGTTTTCAAAGCGACGTTCACTTCATTATTCATATGACGTATATTTTGATGAGGTGTTGTATCAACCCCATAGCCAAGTGATGAACTCTGATGTATTCTCTTTCAAACTATGATTTATCAATCACTATCTATATCCTTATTTTATAAAAATATCCGAGACGAACGGTTAAATGACTTATTTACATCCAACTCTCACTCTTAAATCAAATTGAAATGCTATCCATTAGAGCGTGTTTTAATACAAATAAATCACACGAAAAAACCCAAGATTATTTCACTTACACTTAAACAGTAGATAGGTATTTTGGCGTCAAATTCATGTGCACGTAATTAAATTGTTTCAATTTTTGTTGTCTACATAAAGTTGTGAAGAATGCCTAAATCGCAATAGTATCGATTATATATATTTCTTTTGGAACAAAAACTATTTACTTACCTAATACAATTGGATATCTTTGAAGATCATTTGTGCCTCAATTAACAACTCGAACAATCCATCTTATGAATGCTGAACGTAAACTTCACTAGGATTTTTTCAAACTGTTACGAGTGTTAGACAGTAAATGAGCGTTGAGAAAAAAATACATATAGCGAGAATTTAACTCTTAACAATTTATTTCGAATAAGTTAGTAAAAGTGTCTTATTATCGATTCATAGTAATAAAATAATAAATTCATGTGTTTTTATTTATTTTTATCATGATCATTCTCTTACAATGTAGAATATGTAAATTTAAAAAAAAATCCACGGAACACATTTCATGGCCTGGTTTTTCACAATACTCCGTCGTTTTCCTACAGCGGAAAACCGGAAAAAACTAAAGCATACATAACAGCATGCTGCAGTTTGAAATGCAACTGCTTTTGTCCCCTTTAATCCAATTTCGCTTGGGCTCCTACTTAATCCCTCAATCCAATATAAGGGTAGGTTTAAAAAGTGTAAGAATGGCACTCGCCGGGGAAACCCTTGTGCTCAAGGGTATGCCAGTCTGGTGAATTTTCTTACCCCTTACGTATTTATGTTATTCCCGTGTTATTTGAAAAATTCAAATAAAATTACTTACATATATGAATTAAGGTATGTATTAAACGTAAATATTTCAATGCCATAAATTTTGTGAGTATTTTCTGGGGTTGACTGCTTTTCAAATTTTCTATTTATTGCTTCTTTATATCGACAAATAAATATAGAAAAAAATCCGAAAGGTTTTTGAATAAAATGGTTGTTTTATTTCACATTTTATTTACAATTGAATTGCCGTTTTACAAAACCAATAATATTTTAATATTTTTTGAAAATGATAAAAACGCCCGATTTTATCATTATAAATTATTTCTTTTTATTGAGGTAATAATAATGATGCACTTTTTACAAATGATTTAAGTAAATAATATTTAAGTTTCAAAAAGAATAGTTAATCAAGTTGAATTATGAAAACAATGAATAAATAAGGTAACGTACTTTCTGAAAAAGAGGTTTAATTCAAAACAGAGGCAATTTTTTATAATTTGCAAATTATTTATTTTCGGTTATTAAAGTTGATTTTTTGTCAATTCACCTATAGAATGCATATTTTTTAAAATTAATTAAGACATAGAAAATATCACGATTCAAATTATTTTGAATGATAAAGCCACTCAAAATAATAGCATATTGGCCTTGGTCGTCGCGGAATTATAACGTCCTTTAACATAAATATAAGAGACTAATTTAAATCTACCAAGACGGCAGCAGATAAAAAAAGATTGATGAAAAACAATACTGACACTTAAAAGTAGATATGAATGGAAAAAATAAGGTTCAACGTTTTGAACTGAGTTGATTAAAGTCTAATATAATAAAAAGTCAACCACTTGTTTAGTCAACGATTTAAATAATTTAATTGATATATAAAATGACCTTTGTTGCCGGTAATTGTATTTCATTTGTGGTAAACTGTGTTTGAAGGTCTAACTACTCTTAGACAACATAATCGAAAAATATTAAAATTGTTTGAATTTAAAAAAAAAGCATCAACTTGGCTAAACTTTCTTTGTCTAATCACGCCCTGCGTAAAAAAATCGTTTAGTAGAAGACACTTACAGTATTGGATTAAGGAATTTGCCGTAAGACTGGATTAGGCCAATGTCGTAACGGGTCCATAAAAATCTGTTACCCTCCCGAACACAAAATCGAGAGCTATAAAGACATACCTTTATTACTGGAAGGGACTCTGGTTGCTCATAATACAACTCGGTATAAGAAATTGCATAGCATACAACCGGGACTAGAAACGTGCGATTTTATCTCAGATATTATTTTGTGATTTGAAATCTAACGTTTACATACATACATTGAAACCATCAAAAATTTCGATTAAAAAGAAAGATCGGAATGAGATTGATTGGTTATAAAATTTAATTTTGAACACTTGCGACTGATGATATTTATCAATTGAATTTTAAATCAGGAACATAAAATAAAACACATCAAAATACTTTCGGAAAATTTTTATATTTCCGTGACACATGTTTTGCTTCTTTGAAAGGCATTTTTATACAGAATAATCATCAAAAAAATATTTACGTCTTGTAATGTTACAAATAACATTTACTTCACCATTGTTATCTCAAAAGTTAATTTTAAGGGCAATGAATTTTCATCAAAAAAGTGATACTCTACTTTTAAACACGATACCAGAATTTCATTTTAAGCTCAATGTATACTTTACTCATATTCCAAGAGTTATCAATATTCAATACTTACTTCAATTAATACAAATCCGGTATATACCAAGGCAAAAATGTTAAGATTAAAGCAGTTGGCTTAAGCCTAACGTTGGTCTACTCAGTGACAATGTGCGCAATTGCAGTTCATTAACAAAAATAGTCCAAAATTTTGTGGTTTACTTATAGAAGTATTTATAAAATTGTGTATAATTCTCAACAAACTAAAAAAAAATGTGGAAAATATAAAGAACTGACTCTTGCGTGACTTAAATATGCGTATGTATTTATTATGGTATAAAAAAATGGATAAAAAATATAATAATTCATTAGTTAGATTATCGCTAATATATTTTTTTTGGTAGTTAGCGAGTTAACTCAATTTCATTACAGAAAGTTTTCGCTTGGCAAGTATTTACAACGCAAATAGCAAAAGTGAAATACCACTCTGTTAATCAAACACCGTATTACGTGGGTAAATTTTTTAGCGTTTCCCTTTTGAATTTTGTAAGTGTTTCTAGTTACGGGCAATAGCTATTTAAAATGGCGTAATGCTACGCGGATGGTCGCCGTCAGGTTGAGGTGGAATTATTCTAACGTGGAAATGTGAGTATTATACGAAAAATTTCCACGTAAGTTTCTACGAAGTGTCGGTGAATATATTTAGATGAAACTGTTTTAGAAAAGTGATGAAAATATTAGCTTACACATTCAAATCTCAATAAAAGTAATATCTTAATAAAAATATGGCATGTTTATGTCAATATATGTGGAAAATGTTCTATTTTTATGAATAACATGATTGATCTCGAAGAAAATTTAAATAACTTAATGATTTTGACTCGTTTTAAAAGGTGCATTTAAAGAATAGTATACACCGTATTATTTTCTTATTAATTACACATATTTTAGAAAAATGCTGATATTGGTTATCTGAACCAGTGTTGACCTTTAGCCAGTCAAGTCTTAAAAAAATATGTTATTTGTTCAAAGTATTGAATTAGTCCTGTTCTTCAATCCCTACTTTCTCTGAAAAAGAGTGGTTGAGCAAATCACAGAGTCAAAAGCAATTTTCATATAAAACATATATTGAGATAAAGCTCTGTGCGGTGGATATGGCTAAAAAGTTCACATGTCCATTTCCAGCTTGGAACATATGGACTCTTCACGGAGCTGAAAGCAACATATGTTTTTTTAAGCGAACTGCTTGTTACTCAGTTGCTCAACCTCTCTTTTTCGAAGAAAGTAGGGATGGAAAGGATACGAGGACTAAAATAAGGCAGTGGATGGCTATTCGTTGTCACTATGCGTTGCTCTTAGGTTTGGAAATGTGGAAAGGGATTTTAACAACACAAACACCCATCTTCTCTGAGCAGAATCGATTTATTGACTGACAAAAATCTGCTCGTACCGAGAATCGAACCCGGGTGGTCCGAAACGTGAGTAGCCAACGACGTTGACCACTTGCACTACGGACCGGGCATACCGTTGACTTATTTCTTTGACATTGATTTACTTTTCATTGGACTGAATATTTTTTTAATATTTTAAAATAGCTCCGTGAGAGAATTTAGTTCATAGCACATAATATTGCATCCGTCAAAGTGATTCTATGATATCTCACTAGAAGGAAATTGACATCGTATCCGGTATCGTAGGAAAACCATTTACCGAGTGACTGTAATATGGTGTGCAAGGGTGGCGGCTGAGTATGTTGCATGCTAAGCGCGAAGGTATGCAAAGTGCCTTCCACTGAGCTTTCCATGAGAGCTTTCGCTGCCGAAGGGACAGTCATCTTTCTCTGCTGATACCGAAACCACTGTAGCGTGGAGGTTTGAACGAGACATCTCATCGAATGAGTTATTTTACAGAGAGAATTTTTTAAGTTTAACAAAAATCATTAATGTTTTCATATTTTGTAAGTAATGGTACTCCATCACGATTTTTAATACAAAAATTTTTACAACGTTTTTAAATGACTCTTAAGTTTTAGTCAAATTACAAAGAGGTTTTTACTCCTCAGATAACCGGTCAAAAATAAGACCACTTTATTATATTTGAACAGATGAAGTTCAAGCAAAGGATTTGTATTTTTACACATAATTGAAAAAAGGATGTTTTAACTAAAGTATATTATTGAATATTTGTTCTGCCAAAAACTTCATGCTGTTGTTTGATAATCAGTAAAACACATAATATATTATCGCCATTTGACACACTATATTATATGTGATGTGTATGGCCAAAATGAGTTATTTGCGTAATTGAATTCTGGCTTTTTGTCTCTCCATGCGACACAATATTTTATTCCGTTTCCTAAATATACTGATTTAAAATAAATCCTGTGCGCCAAAATTCATAATTGTCTGCCACAAAATATCCTATGTGTCAACACACTACCTAAAATATTTTTTTGTGCACGGGCTTGGCGTTATATATCTAGTAAACAGGACGAACAGTAAATCATATGTGCAAAGTTCAAGAACAAATAGTCAGTTATAATAGAAATTTTATATTAATTCCACTCAAATTGTTTTCTCAATACATTTTTTATTGATTATCTCATACTATGGTTTTAATCCACATAAAAGATTGTGTGTGGAAAACAGAGATATATTTAAAAAAGAAAATATTCACCAACCATCTTTTACTACATGAATTATAATATTGTATCTCGACCACGTTCAGAAGGCATGCAGTCGGTTTCGGAAACTACGGTGTCGCAAAACTTACAGGTGCTTAGTTCGAGACATGTGTATCATGTTGTTTGATATTTGAAAGAATTCGTAGTGAAATATTAAATAAATATATAAGGGCAAAAGATTTAAACATATTGAATGAAAACCAGAGTACATATCTATGTAGTAGATATTTTTAATATAATCAACAAAGTATACGCTCAGTCACGGCAGTAATAACCGCACCTCTTTAAAACTAATTATTTTTCTAACCGCTGTCACTTAAAATTTTTAAAAATAGTGTCGATCACCAATGTGCTAGATGTATCTATAAGATAAGTTGTTTAAATCACACTAATTACATTCGAAAAAAGAAGACATCTCGAGTGCCTGATCTCTAAAGGCAAACTTTTAGTAGAATTCAAAATAGCTAGCAAGTAAAACACCATTTTTAGATATACGATCTTTTTACATTGATTTCAAAAAGTGGGCACATAAAAAATCTGGTCCAAAATGAAAAAACAAAAATTATTTTTCAAATTCGGCCTAAAAAAAAATTTCAACAAATTTATAAATGCATTGTGCTTAAATAAGTTTCAGAGCAGAGTTACCAATAATGTCGCATGAGTTTGCGCACCATCTTGTCTGTAAAAAGAAAAATCACATACCTTCGAATAACTCGAATACCGTTGTGAATAACGTAAAATCGAAATCACTAAAAAAATCGATTAAAAAGAGGACCGGGTGCTCTATTTATTATCACGAAAAATATCAGAAGAATGAAGCGTATTTCGAAGATTAAATCTCTTACATCAGTGTTACATTGCAGATAAATAATCTCAAGTTGTAGCTCTTTCAATACAGTTTTAATATCTATTTAAAATGGATCGCTTAAACTTGTCTCAATTTTTCGGAAGTCACCAAATCTTTGTGAAAAATCGTCATTCAGAGCCTTCATAACACGGAATATGTCCAGAATAAATGAAATCTAATCATCAGTATCGAAAGTCCAAGAATAAAATTATAATATTTTTTTATTTCCCGAACTCTTGACACTTTTTTCAACAAAGGTTTTGAATTTAACTGTGAAAATATCGGTATACTCACTCAATATCTTGAAGAATTTTATTTTATTTTCAATATTTTTTTTAAAAAATATTAAGAATTTATTCTTACTTAGAATTAGGATTTATGTTGGCGGGCCAGAAAACTTCCAGTTTGCCCGTGCCTGCTCTAAAGGATAGTAGTATACTAGATACGCTTTAGGGGGGTTGAAGACATCATATAGATACATCCTTTCTTACATATATAGATAAGGTAAGACCGCTAAATTTTACGTTAGATTATCCCAAAATATAACTAATACAAAGCTATAAATAGTATTAACAAAAGTGTTCATTCGGAGATTTGCGGATTCAAATAATTGACCATTCAACCGAATACGAAGAATGGACTCGGGCTTAACTACTATATTGTATATGAATGCCCAAGATGCTTTGAAGCAAGTTTTCATTGAGAAGAAAGTACTAGGATTGGAGTCGAAATTCCTCACGTGAAATGTCTAAACTTTCGGGGGGCGATCGTTAAAAATGCCGCTACATTTACGCCGCCCTGAACTTGCAAAAGTTGCCGGTGAACTCAGTCTCCGGGACTTGAACATTGGAGATTTGGAGAGCTACTCTCCCAAGTGGGAGGTTTACTATGAAAAACGTCTGAAATTTTTTACGCCCAGCCTAAACTATCGAGACTCAGTTGCTGAGAACCGTGTCTGGTTTTAAATGACATTATTGACCCGAAAATATTGACATTAAATTGTTTTACTCTATAAAATAACTTACAGTGTTTGTTTCGTTAGTAAGTGACGTATTTTAAGAAACAATTAGAAGATATTCAATTTGCTATGCGTATAGAAAATATATAAATGAATTAGTTGTTTACATTAATTTAATCGCTTGTCAAACGTTAGTAAATAATTATAAAGTAAGTTAAAGCTTGTAATCGTTTATCATTTAAAAAATCAAAACATATGACAGAACATAGTTCAACATATATTATGTTATATTTTGATAGCTATTTTGTGTAACCCTTTCATCAAAACTATTTATAATGCATAAACCTTTAAAATGTTATATTAGTTTTCACTGGTAGATCAACTTTATTTTGTGGCATGGTTTTTAAATTTATATTGATAAGCAAAAGGTATTAAAGTAAGTACTGTGAAAATTTAATAAAGTGGAATATAAATTCAACAGTCAAAATATGTATGTGCCTTTTATACAGAGGTTTATGAGATAAATACCATGTAAATTCAAATTAAATCAATCAATGACATAGCATATTAATGTATTCGTGCATTGTATTACATTCAATTTTAAAGCCATCTGAAGCCAGTTTGAAGTTTAAGCGTTTTTGAAATAATTTTTTCACTTTTATATAAAATTTAACAAAGTTAACTTTACATCCATCATAGATAAAATGTTGAGTTTTATCTGTAAAATTATATGGACTTATATATCCGCAAAATAGCAAAGTTTACGAAATTACTTTTGTCAAAAACCCAAAGTAGTCTATTTGAAGAGAAGTTTAACACTTCAAACATAAAATAGCTTTTGAAAAGTTTTTCCAAACCCATTCGATACACGACGTCAATACATCCAACACCTCTTATAGTCTCCTGATATTTCAGCATCGGAAAATGCGACCTAAAAACCATATACAAGTATAGGATACGCTTTTCATCTGCCACTACAAGGTGTATAAGATGTGAAAGATATCTCTTTTTTGCTAATATCAATTGATACATTAAAATATTTTGTTTTTCAAAGAGGATTTTAATGAAAATAATAATATATGTTCGGAAATCTTCAAACAAATAATAGTTTCACACGGTTGCAGATTCAATTGTATAATTTAAAAATAAAATAACACAGCAAAAACTATAGTTGATATTTATAAAACAGTTTCAATGATTGTTGAAATCCCTTAAAATTAAAAACTGAAATGGTTTAAAAAAATTACAAAAAAAATGAATAATCATATCTATGGTTTTATGCATTAAAAAACTGGGATTAAAAATTGATTCATTATTTTACAAAACTGATTAAATGCAGGATAAAATAAGCAAGACTTTTTTAAAAAATACTTCGTGACGTGAAAAATTTACTTGTTATTAATATTTTAAAATGTCATCTTTTTAAAATGCTTTGCCAAACGAGCAAACTGTATGCATTTTTATTTTTGTTCAATAACAATGTCAGTTAGAACTGTTTATTTAATTTAATATTATTATTATTACGTCTAAGAAAAATCTTGTAGAGGTGTGAAACTTTTCCCAACCATTGTGTAAATATAAAGTCACAATAAATCTATTATATGGCGCCGTTACCTCCTACCGCCTTCTGATAGCCGTGTATTTATTCCGTTAACTTTACACAAAATACCCTCTCAGTACTTCCTGGAGTCGCATTCAGTACGGACCATAAATACAAGTAACACATATACCTCCTTACATCTTCTGATATTCTGATATCCCTGGTCTGGGCGGAAAGCCAGGCGACCCAGAAGGCCGGCAAGCGGGCGGTCGATGGAGGAACCGCGGGCGGTCTCAGCGTGTCGCCGACTTCCTTCCGTTTCGAGAGCTCTTGATACTTGCCACAACAGTTTAGTACGGATTTTTCATACGATTTTTGGTTAAAAAATAAAATACTTGCTTGTTCGGACGAAATGGCTGATGTACAGCGATAAATATTAGGGTATCACATTGTCGCGCTTTGTTTTAATAGAATATTTTACGAAATTATGACTCATTAGGGTTATTAAAAATACAGTGCAGTGCTCTAAAACAACTTTATTTAAATGAATTTTTTAGACCAGGCTTGTAAGTAAGTGTTAGCCAAATGAATATTTTTTTTTCTAGCACAAAACATACGATTATAACTTAAATATTTGTTTTCATTTTGACATATTTTGTTTTTTTCATTCAATGTACATATATAATTTTTCTCTGATTTTTTCATTTAAGCAATTGTGCTTTTAATGAAATATATTTCAGAAAATATTATTTATGATATTGTCACATAAAACCATGTATTAAACATAGTAAATATTAGTTATAAAAAGTTATATTTCCGTATTTTAAATACATAGGAGGCAAATAAGTTTTTGGAAGAAGTGCTGAAAATTGATTTAGTAGAAAAGTAGTACGGGTAAGATTTTATCTATTTTTATATATTTATAGAAATGAATTGAACTTAAAGAACTTATTTTATCTTAAATCAAAGTGGGAAAGTTTTGATTTAGCAAACTTAATATAAGACAGAAAAACACTTCTTCTTTTTGCTTACACGACAATTTTCGACATAAAACTGGCGTAATGTAAAAATGCACTTTACACAAAAATGTGGAATTGTAAATTTTATCGACACAGCGCAGAGTTTGGATCTGAATCTAAAATGCGACAATTGGAATATGTGATGCAACTGTAATGCCAAGGGATTCACTGCATTTGGTATTGAATACATAATGCACTTTTCGACATCTTTGTTTTTATATCTTCTGAAGACAATACATTGTGTACACTGAACGTCCCTAAGATGTTTTCTTGAAAGCATACACATTCATTTCTTGAATTTCCCCCAAACAATTTCTTGAGTGAATTATTTGAACGACGTTCTGTATTACTAAATATGATCGCGTATTAAAACACGAGATAATTAATAATACAGGTTAGTGTTACAAATAATCTTATAAGACAATATTCGTTAATCACTCTATTTAAAGCTAACGCCCACATATTTTTCAAACTTAATATATTTATGGATTAAAAAGTCCTTCAACAAATCTTTGAAAATATCAAAAATGAGATGTTTTTTTTTAATAATCCTATTTTTTGTACTAGTAACAGTAAATTCCAAACGTGTTTGTTACAATTGACAAAGTGAGCATAATAATTGAATGTTCCTATACTCAACAAAAAAATGAAATAGTGGTCCTTCACATTTTAAATTATAAAGATTAATTACATATACTTTTTTTTACTTTGTAAGATAATCTGAAAATTCTTGGCATATTTTTCTTCTACCAATTGTTTCGTTGGTATAACATATAAATCGTCAAAATTCAATTTCGTATTCTTTCCCACTATGGTACTATGGTTATTTTATCTATTGATAGAAACGAGGTATGATTTTGATGAAGGAGTGTAAGTAAATTCTTCCCTATATGTGTTTACTATATATACTTAATAAATTGAAAGCATGTCTCACCCTCACAACGGTTCGGCTACCTTTTTTGCTGAATTATTCCTGAAACAAAATGATAAAATGTCAAACACACAGAAAAATTCAAAACGCTCACTGCACAGAAACGTACTTTTCGAAGAAAATCCAATCCAAGCGCCGTATTTCTCTATATAAAAAATCGTCGATGCTTTTCCAGAGAATGTTTTCCATCATTCTTTTCTCGGGTACAAATAACATCATTAACGAAAAGGTGTGAAATACTCAGAAAATATATTCTCTCTCTCACGTTCAACCCGTGCGTAATCAGCACTTTTACTTTATTATAATAAGATATTTAATGTTCCGTAAAAAAGTACGCTCTAAAAAAGGCGAACCCTAATTGTTTACTTAATAATGTACAAAAAGGTAAATTTTGTTAAAAGTTTTTTTGGTAAAACCAAACTTGATGATAATAAATTTTGCCAGCCAATGCCAATTTTCGATAACGATCATTTGTAAAAAATGTGTATTACAAATTACGTAATAACAATAAGGTTATAATTTATATCGAAACATATAATTGTTTACTCGTTAATTTAACAATTCATGTGTTTTTACTTCAGTGCCTATAATCAATATTTTTTTTAAAAAGGGCTTTTTAAATACCTATTATTTTTTTAAATTACTTCGGTTCCACATCCCACGCATTTATCATTTTTATTACGTATTTATTGATTATATTAGAATCACTGCTACTTAATCAATCTTTACCATAGTAAGTCTGAAGATGCCTCTGAAATAGACTAAACACATGTCACGAATAGTAACACACTACGTGGAATAATCTAACGTAATTTGACTTTTATATAAAGTTAAAAATATTTTCAACTAATATCCGATCCTGAAAATGAGACGTGGTGAAATTCATCACAGTTCACGTCTTTTGGTTAGAATTTATCGTTCATTTATTCAGAACTATCTTTATTGATATAGCACACACTTACATATATTACACGATAAATAATATAGCATTGCCACTTACACTCACATAGAATCTATTTAAACCTTTAAGAAGAACTTTATTTTCTTTATTAAATCAACAACTCAACTTTGATGATTTTGTTGAATAAAATGTTCTTCTAGTTTATAGTTTTTATTCGAAACAAAAACATCAAATATAAGTCCATAAGGAAAATCTCGTGAGCCACGAAGACTCGAAAATAAGCGCTGAAGTAAACGTGCAAGTCACTGGAGTCTAAATGGGTATAATCTATTGATCCTCCGCCTTGGCTGTTTGGGAGAAGAACATAATTCACTTAATTATTTATACTGCTACTCCTTAATTACATTATCACAGGCCTGTCAACTTTCCTAGCGCGTCGTCGAGAAAAAATAAACAGAGAGAAGATTATTCCATCGGAAATCAACTTCAGGTATGATTAAATATTTAACGTTTTTTTTTCTCTCTCGTCAAAAATACTCAAAGATTTATTATGATAAAACTCTCGTTAAGAAGATTTTTTTATTGACTGTGAAATTGTGTTTTATAAGAGAATTATTCCGCTCTTTGGGCAAGTTTATCGGAAGTTATCCGAACAATGTGCTGCTTTAGAAAATGTTATTAATTCAGAAGAAAATTTTTGAATGTAAAATTTAGTCATGGAAAAACATATCATTATTTGATGTGATTATGAAGTATGATTTATAGATAAATTAAATCAATATTGATTGAAACCACTTTTAAGGTGTTCACTGTCAATATTAATTCGGTGGAAAAGCATAAGATTAAAAAATATTAAGACATTTTTTGTACGTAATAAAATTTATTTGGACCAGGACCGGTTACGCTCATCGCGAGCATTTTGAACTGATAAGGGCTTCAAAAATACATGGATTAGCTATACAAATACTTAGCAAGACTATTAAACGACATGTGAGGAGCATTAAAGCTTTGAGATAATTGAAATAATTAAACTCTTATTTTTTTCCCTTGACTCTCATTAGTTCAGGTCGGTTAGCGGTTTAAGCTGACATATTTGACATGAACATGAGTGAGTTCAGAAGAGTAATGTTATTTATTTATTATAGTTGATTTTGTCGGAACTGCTTTGAAAATTTCTAATGTGATTTTACTAATTTTTCCTCTCTTTTTTCTGACTAAAATGTTTTCATCTTGTTTTTAATTAATTTGTGATTTTTATTATGTCTTTACAGGTATGTACATATGTATATATATATTAATAGAAGTCTTTTTTAAGGTGTTCACTGTCAATACGTGGAAAGGCATTATAATAAAAATAATAATACATTTTTACTACTTTTTCCGCATAAAATTTATTTGACCAGGACCGGTTTCGTCCATGACGAGCATTGTAAACTGAAATTGACAATGCTCGCCATGAGCGAGACCGATCCTGATCAAATAAATTTTATGTGAAAAAAGTACTAAGATGTATTATAATTTTTATAAATAGATGTATTTAAATTTGTCAAATGCATGGCGCATTGGCGATAAATAAATGAAATAAATAAAAGTGTTGTCATAATAAAACATTTTCGTACGGATATAATATGTCATATATGAACCCCAAGTTGGTTCGCAAACTTACCTTTACGTTATTCAGAAAATGACTTTATACTGAATTACAAATTATCGATCATTGATTTTTCTTTAATTGAAATCAAGTTTTTATTTTCGTAACTGAAATTTTGTCGGAATATTTTGATAAAGATTCGATAACAAACATTGCTTTGAACAAATTTACAGAATTTGTAAACTGTTCATTTATTATTTTGGCTCTTGACAAAAATCGTGCCACCCCACCGCTTTACAGTCAACCCCTAATAGTTACGTATTAGCGTCATTTACCACCATACGTCACAGGGCATATTTCACCCGAGTAATGAAACAACAAGTAGGTTGGCGTTTTGTGTTTGCGACCCGCTGAACGCACGAGGTTAAAAATAGATTTATTTGAGTGCAAAGGTTTATTAGCTCCACTGCACTTTAAGTGTTAAAAATTACTCAATTTCGAGAGCTTTTCTCTGCTCACATTTTCTTATTGTATCTTTTTTTATTTGCTTAGTAATGGTTAAGATATATCATTAGATATAACAGCGAGAACCTGTTATAATAATTATTAACTTACAAGAAGGATTAAAGTGCTGAAGAGCTACTCATAATAAACTTACATACAGTTTTCCACCGCGATAATCAATTTATTGTAAATTCCGGACAATGCAATTCAGCAATAAAAAAAAACGGTTATGTTTATTGTAAAAGGAAATGTTTTTAGGATAAAAGTTAATAAGCGCCATGGAGCCAAATATTTATTGTACACTCAATGATTATTTTCAAGGTCACTTGAGATCAACTCGAAGATAAAAGATCTTACAGACAGTAATTATGTCAAAGATTGTTAATATGAAAAATGAATATTTGATATCAACTTTGCCAGGATATGAGCCAAGACTTATGTGATCACTTGGGTAATCCTTACACACAGAAGCCATAAATAATATAATAATTTTTAATGCTAGGTACAAGTGGAGAAAAGTTTATTCAAATATGACAGCTAAAAAGTACCTTGAAACTCTGGACTAGTTATAATTCCTGTTGTCTACTATTAATATCACATTACGACTTCATGCACCCAATACCTAGTTGCGACATTGCAATTGACGTGTATATTACCAACGGCAAACGCCTCTTTACTGCGGCACGAATTTGTTTAATTAAAACGTATACATTTTGAAAAGAGAAAAATAAAATTAATTCGAGCTTTCAACGAGACTCGAGCGGCGCAAAAAATTGTAATTTAAAAATTCTTGCAAAATCGGTTAATTTGACACTTTGAAATATGTAGACAGTTCGATCCGATCCAATTTTCGGTGGTGCCGTAACCAAAATAATGTTTATTAGGTGAATGAATCCTGTGGACATATTACGGCAATTCTTCAACGTCAGACCCACCCTTGCAATGTGGGCTGTGCAGGCCGGGAGGGTCGTGAGAGAAGAGGGTGTCGGGGTAGCGAATCGATTAGGCTATCGGTCATTGTCATCCCCCTTATCAGAAACACAACAGACCGATACCTGTTTGCTACGCGTCTGCTACAGTAATACCTGTATTTTGGATACATTTTTTAATAATATAAGCCTCAATTGCAATAATTATAAAATAAGTCCTTGTATTAAATCTAACAAATAATTTTATTACTCTCTCAAGAACCCGACTTAAATAAAAATCGACAAAGTTTATTCCATTCGAGTAAATTTCTTTTTCTACTTTATCATCAAGCCTAGAAACGTTATGGTTTAAATATACATACATGATAACCAGGAGACTATTTACGTTATATTTTTATCATTATAACAGTATAAAATATTTATTGTATTTTAAACTGTATACGCCTCAAATTCATGTTGATCGCAAGATATACATAGTCTGTTATAAGACTGTTCTTTATAGGCCCTTTCCATCTTATTACGCAGTCATTAAATGACTTCCCGGATTTTTCTGCATTTTTCATACTTGAATTACACTTATTTTTGCTGTAGCGTTGACGCCATTATAATGAGAACATTATCATATTCAAAACATAATTCTGTACAAAAAACAAGGGAACTCGATAAGCAGTCTTCGAAATACATAAACTAAAATTTGAAACTGAGTAACAAAGTCAGTGTCTATCACAATTGTATTCACAGATAGTTCCATTCCACAAAGTATTGGAAGTGAACACCTTAAAAGTTATCATTACTAAACAAATTTATATTTAGAAAGCAATATAAGGCAGTCTTGTAACTGAGGAGTTAACTTTGTTGAACTTTATTTTAGTCAACTTTGAAATATAATCTTACAAATGGAACCGTATATTCTTATTATTGTAAGAGTTTATAATTATGTATTTAGCCCCAAAATTTTCATAAAACTAAAAAAGATAAAATCGGTAATTAGTTGATGTACAACTCATTACAAAAGCTGCCTTTAATACACTGCCAAATTTCATCTTTGTAAAAACTATATTTTCTAATGATAATAAAAAAAAGTAGAGCTTTTCTTCTAGTAAGCGTGTAGTAATGATGCGTGGATAATTTACTACGCTAGTTGGTGCATTCATTTGTGTATAAATGCTTCAACGGTTGTCAATAACAAAACAAAAGAAATTCTACGTCACAAATAACTTTGTTCTTTGTCAGTTCAACGAACGAAAAACGTTATGTCGTTTTGTCAAAATAATCATAATACCTTTGACATAATTTCAATAACGTTTTGTACATTTCTTTTAAAAATAACAATATTTCTTTCATTCGATTGATTTCATTTGAATAAATTCATGTTTTTTTTTCTTTGAGAAACGTATGAGCACATACACATTTCTTCTCTCACTATATTGTCTCTCTGAGAAGTGAATTAACTAACCCAAAATAGTTAAGAGAGAAAAAATGTTTGTAAATATCTTAATAAGGAAAGGTGATGGCAATTTTCTTAATATACATATTTCAACGAGCTGTTATTCTAATATATTTGAAAATTATAATGCCTCAATGTCAATAATAGTGTTTTAAATTTCGTCCACAGTATTTTGTCGTATTTTATTGAGGCATTGATGCATCCATTGAATTAAGGAAGATTTTAATATTGAGCTTATTATTGAAATAGACTAAATGGTTTTAAAATTTAAGATAGTGTTTTTATTTTAATTTATTACGAATTTTGTAACGTCGTATGGGCTTACAAAATATACATTAAATCATTTTATACTTTGTTGGTGTTTCATTAAAGTCTGTAAATGCTTTCGATCAAAAAGCGTTGGTACAAAATTATTGAAGCTATCTATTTAAATTCATTTGACCACTAAATGAACTTGATGCCCAATGTTCAAAGTAAATCGCAAATAAAAAGATTTTTAATATTGTTTAAAATTGTTGTAGATTATAAGATGAAAGATTAAAAGTAGTTCAAACTCATTCGCAAAGTTCTAATGAAATTATGCCGAAATATGCAGTTACCATACTCTCTTCGCTAAAAAAATATGCAAATTTATCGCTCATTTCAACGAAAAGTTTCTAAACTTCCCGATACAAGCGCTGCATTAATAAAATTATACGATTATTCGACCGCCATCTGTTATCAAATTTTATATTTTTTCTCGAGATAGAAGTGAGGCATTAAAAAAGTTCTCAGCGACGCCCTCCCCGTTTCGAACCGGAGCCCTGAATAAAAGTAATAAAAAACAAACTTTTTTTCTCATTTTTAAACGTTTATTTACCGACGGCAACCTCGGCGTAATTACGTCGCTTTTAATGTAATTTTGGGGCTCACAAAAACCACGTAATTATTAAGAAAAAATGCAAGAAGTATGACAGGTTTATTTTTCAGTAACAATTTTCTCATCAAAATAAGTGAAAGTGCAAAAACAAGTTGGGGTAAATAAGCTAAAAATGCGTTGACAACAAAAATAAATATTATTTAAAATTATATGAACAATTTGCTAAATTATTTTGAGACTTTGTTTTATAAATGTTTTTTTCAATCGAAATATTGATTTCTATTTAAATTTCTTTGGTGTCTTAAATTTTTTCTCCACCCTTGCTTAAAACGGGATGTTACGAGTTCCACAAGGTCATCACTAGTTCTATCTTGAATACTTTCTATCGTTTCTTTGCAGTAAGTAGAGAGGTTGAGAAACTGAATTACAAACAATTTTCGCAAGAAGCTTATGTTGAGATAAACTCTAATAGAAGTCCACATGCTTCGCACAGAAGTGGACATAGTTCAATATATATTTTTACTTACATCTTACAAAACAGCGCTGTTGAATAAAAACGTATTTGAATTCAAGTCGAATTCATTCATTTTCATTAAGACCAGAAGAGACAAATATTGTTTATTGCAATACTAAAAATACATAACGTTTGTTATAATTCATCATTTTATATTGAAACTATATCAAGTAGATGACCATATTAATCAGTAAACAATATAAAGGTCAGTCTTAAAAAAATGACTTTCATTTTAAGGTAGCAAAACATTGTATGTATTAATTAAAAAATGAAAGAACAAAAAATAATCATTAATAAAAGTAAATGGTCTTTAGTAAATAAATAAATAAATAAAACATTGCAATGGACCTCAATGGCTACAAGTATTTGAGCTATGCACGTGACGAAAACTAAGAGAAATCTAACATTATATCAAAATACGACAAATTAATATGATCAATGATTAAATAAAAATAATCTGAAATAGAATTATTTTTAAAATACTTAAAAACAGATTATCTTATAAAAATAATTAAGGAAATCGTTGTTTCAAAAAGTTCTACATTAAAAGTAAGTTGATTCGTTCAACTCGAATTAACATACGTAATTCTCGGCGAAAAAACTCTCTCCTGGGCTTAAATTATTCATATTCTTTGTAAGGGATTTCTTTATGTGTACAAGATGTGCAAAACAGTATAAACGGAGATTTGGAGAATTAAAAGCCGAATTCTATGTAGAGCCTAAGTCAGTAGCAGCAAAGCTTTTATATGCATTATATAACAGCTGACTTGAAATAAATTGAAAATTAATATTTTTGTTTATAATAACTTTAAATGAATATAAAAATATAACAATAAATTTACAAGGTGACCAAAAAATATGGTGTTGAATTTCTACATGAATAAATTACATTTTTTTTTAAATATAAATAAGTTGTGAATAACAATATCCTCTTTTCAATGAATATAACTAGTTCATCTAATGATGATCAGGTAAGCAAGCTATGGTAACCGACAAATAATTTCGTATCTTTTTTAAGTTCTTACAACAATAGTCATATTATAATGAATGTAATTTATAAAAAAAAATTAAATAAAGGATAGTAATGTTTTACAGTTATCGCTGAAATTATAAAACAGTTCGAAACTTCACTTTTCAAAGTGATAGCTGCCACAATTTTAAATAAAAAAATACTAATTGCACACATATTGTAATACTCTACAAAAAAATAAAAAATCAATTATTTATAAAGAACTTGTATTGCTACCCGGCGTCGCTCGGACTAAGCGACCAATAATTATTTAATGTTATATCATTCGACATAATTATATCACAAAATCTAACATCCAAAATAGAGTTAAAATAAAATCACAAACTTTATTTAATTTGATGACAGCCCCGCCCCATTCTCACCCATTAAAATGTCCAAATTCAAGGAAAAAATCTAATTTGCTGTCAAAGAAATGTCAAATAATACCTTCACGTAAATAATAAACATATTATATTAATAATAGCCGGGAAAAAGTTGGTAGAAGACTAATTTATTACATTTTGACTAAATGTCTTCCCCGATATAAATTCAAACATATTTTCTTTCATATTCGTTTTTATGGCAACTTTCAACAATAATGCAATATGGAATTACAGACATACATACATACATACGCCGTTTCGGTTTTATATATAAGATTAGTTTTGACAAGGGCGTAGGCCGTAACAGCTATCAACTATGCATTATGGAAGTGTTGTAGAACTAAAATAAATTGCTATTTAATCAACGATTCATAATGAAGTTCCACCAAGTAATTGCGGATTCAATCAATTTATGTCATCAGTTAAAAATTCTCGTGCTGCACGGGCCGGTCCTGCTATTATTTAAATCATAAATGGATGATGTAAAAAAAAATGTTTTATTTATTAAAAATATTGATTTTTCACATCACGATCGGTGACAGTTAATTCTTCGCAAAATATAAAATGTAAGTAACCATATTTCATATAAATAGTATCTACTAAAAAAAGCATATCTATTTAAAACCAGCTCAGTCAAATACAAACTAATTTTCCTTGACACGTCGTGTTTATTCGCAAGCAAACAATGAAACATATTCCAACTGTTAATGAGTTGGCAAACTACAAAATCCCTCATTTTTTTCTTTTAGCTGGGACAGCATCTCATAAATCTTTGCATTCTCTCAAAAAACAAGAGAAGTTCTTGCCATCACAATCCGGGGTAATCATTAGCATTTCTTTTCCCTGTGTTTTGCCTTTGTCCTGTGGTCTTAGGCAAACAAAAATCTACCATGCCGTACACAAAAGATGGCCGGTACAAACCGTTATTTCTCTACTCTTTTAACGTTATTCAGACCTTACTTATTATGCCAAACGAAATGTAGACGCAAACTCAGAGAAGGTGGTGGAATCATTCGACGTTTCATGGCAGCTGCCTTCTTAGAGTTTTAACTGTCTTGGTTGATATTAATTTACAGTGCGTAATATAACATTTTACATCCCGCGAATACATTTAACAGTGAATTAAATTTGCATATGTTTGTATTTAGGAATGCGATTTTCAAATAAGCTTCCCGTAGAGTTAGCAATTAAAAGATTTGAATTTGCTCTTTCCGCTTTTTTATTCCTATACAAATAAAAATTATTTGCTTCATAATTATTTTGGAATTACTATCAACGATGACGTGATCCCGAAATATATATTTTAAATACTTTTCGTTGCGCAAAGGATAGAATTGAGCTATATCTGTGCGAATGAAGTCAATTAGAATGTAGGCCGGACTTTATGCGTGAGGGAAAAAATCAAAACTTTATTTAATAACACAATAGCAACATTTACAGATGGTTTTAACAGAACTCTTATAACTAGAAAAAAATGCCTGCGTAAGTATTGTTGTGTACAGCTCTCAAAAATGAAATGAAGCTTATTTTGTTTAAAAAATAGCAGTAATTTTCCGGAAAATGATTTCATTTGAATATGTGAAACTATAGTTATAAAGTTCTTCGGAAGTGCTGACAAGGCTCTCGACGAATTCCTAGAAAGTTATCTATTCGAAAGTAACTAAACATTTCTAGGTTTCTCTTGATTGAGTAAACTCCATTCAAAACTAACTTCTTCGAAGAACGGAACTAATAGTTCTGACGAAGGCGTAAGCCGAAATAGCTATCAACAAATATATAAAATAATTTATGTAGAACTAAAATACATTGTTATTTTTCTGACCGTATTTCTAGGTTTCCGTCAAGTATTTAACCCTCAAATACGTTGAATCAAATAAATAATGATACCAAGAACTATGGACAAAGCATAAAAAGCTAGTGGTTGAGCAAAGAAGCCTGCATGTGACGATGATCACATACAAATAATATTTCCTTAATATAATAATAATTGCTTAATTTAATTAAAAGTATTGTGACCGTAACAGATTCACTGAAGAAATCTAAAGAGAAAAATACGACTAAAGTAAACAGATAATTTTAAATTAATTTATTCAGGTAATGATAATAAAGAGTGATGCTACACGAAAAGGTTCTACTTTTTTTTCGTTTGGCTTTTTCCTTTTCCCAGCATTTCTCTTTTTTACCCTCACTGACCCTAATGTTAACCTTAGACTCAGTGGCGTTCCATTATACATTTTTTTCTTTTCTTTGAATTAGAGTATTCTGGACATGCTTTCGTAAAAAGTGTTTGACATTTTTATAAAGCGAGAAAACAGAACATTAAATATATTTAGGTATATAGTTTACTCTAATTCATATTCTTGACGACAGTTCTGATAAATAAATACAATTGATTTATCCAGCAGGATATTGAATAGAAGCTTTGTGTTTTTTTGTTTGAATAGTTGTAGTGGATGTTTTATCAAATATTGATCACAATAAATTTATTTTTAAATGTTTTCAATATTTTGATCCATAAGTATTTTTAAACAATGTTTTTAAATTCCAATAAATGAATGCACATAATTGCATTCATTAAAAGTCTAAGTGCTTTTAAGATTCTGAGATCGAAGTAAAATGAATTGATTTTCAATCGCTAATAACAAAAAAAAAGTAAGTTGGAATAGTGTCTCCAGCTTCCAAATTAGTGGATATCATTGAGTAACTCTCTGTGTATAATAATATTTGTCAATCCTTTCTCAACAAAATATGTTGCTTTATTTGTTTGTTAGATTGTTGTCTTAATACCATATAAGAAAAATATAACGATTACTAAATGAAAATTAATTGTCTTATGTTTATGCAAAATGCTTTCTAAGAAGTAAAACAAGCGACAAATTTAGTTGTAAAACGTGATGAATCTACAAATAATTATGTAGTGTTTATTTATAAACAAGCAGTGAAGTATTTTTTATTAAGAAGTCATTATAAAATTTCCTGCTGAATTTGTCGAATGATAAAAGAACATTCCAAATAGTGGAATATTTAAAAACATTGAATAAGGATGTTTTTAAAAGTGTTCGTAAAAACAATCGAAAATTATAATCAAAATGAATTTTGTAATATAAATAAGACGCGTGTGTGCTTTATATTGCTCTAAATATATATATATTAAAGATTTTCTTTGTACACACAAAGAAAATCATTTAACTGCTGTTAGTTAAAAAAACACCATACTACAATGTAAACTATAACCGCATTTAAAAAAAAATGTCCAACGATTCTTCTTCATCGTAAAAAAAAATAAAAATCTTGGTTACATAAATATATTGTTTTCTTTCAACCACTACCGCGCTCGATCTTAGGAGAGTTTCTTCAGAACACTCAACAGAGTGCGCTGGAAGCTCAGTGACGTATTATGCAGCAATGCTTGCATCTGAGATTTATATGCACCCACCCTAACCTCAGAGGTGATGCTTGAGAGAGCGTGGACAGTGGCCAACCCTTGTAATTTATAGTGATTACAGCCGGGATTAAAGTCTCACACCAGTGCTTGAGGGTTGGACAATCAGGGACGCAACACACCCCAAAGCCTAAGCTTTTTTTTCGGGAAATATGTTTTATTTTTAAAGGATAAATTTTATTCTATCAGTTAATTTATACGAAAGCTTTTTATATTATTTAAATTTATTGATATAAAGAAAAAACAGATGTGGCAGAAGAGATTAAAAACATATTTTCAATTGATCTAAAAGAATACATATCGTGGAGTAACAAATATGTAATGGTCCAATGCTAAAGTCTCTGGGAACCATCAATTTATGATTGCAAGTTCTATGTTCACCGAATGTTATAAAACTCTTCTTGAGCACGTCAAAGCTTGAAATATATATATTTTTTAAAAATTTAATTATGAACACGAATGCTTAAAATCAATAGAATAATCTAGCGTTAAGAGTTAAGCTCTTGCGATCGGATTTTTCTAGGATCAAATCCCGGCAAAGTGTGATGTTAATTTTATAAAAAATGTGTGATTTTTTGTTAACTTTAAACAACTATCCTTATCATCTAATCCAAATGTCTAGTAATTATCAAGTTTAATATGCTTACTGTCTCACCAAACGTTGTTTGCACTTTTTGGCTTGCCAACCGGACTGTTAGAAACTACTATCCCTTCGAGATATTTTAGTTAAATTTCTACGCGACCCATTTAGCACAGATATATTTTGATTGACTAAACTGCTCTTGATTTTTCGTACAACCCTCAAAGCTCAGAAATGTATCGTCAAATCGAAACGTCTAAAATAATCCCAGCCCGCTATTATAGGGGAGAATTTTATGGAAACCCTACTTCTGTGAAATAATTTTACCAAGAAAAATCTTATTTTGTAAAAATAACAATCGCACAATTTTTTTTTAAATAAATAAATAATGTGGCTTGAATTTTGTGAGTTTTTCACCATTTAATTTCAATTTATTTTGAAAATATTATACAATTAATGCACCTAGTGATAATATTTTTCATTAATAACTGCAGGTTTTATTTGAAAATCATCTTATTTAATATATAGGCACTTTCAATAACGACGCCAGCTCGTGTAGAATGTTCATCGTGACATCAGCAGCGCCATCCTGTTTAAATCACATACATATATGCATTCAAAGCATCCAGTTATGGCCACAAGAAGGCACTTAATATCTATCTGTAGATCTCCGTTGACCGTTATGGGAATGCCAGTTTTATAAAAAGTACAGACCGATGACTCCACCAGACAAAAATCCGCACCAAACAGTCACCTTTTTGGGATGCATTTGGTGCTGGTGTATCTCTTTTGGATTTGAATCGCCATGTTCCATCCATTCATTCAAAAATACGCCTCGTTGCTAAAGGTGACGTATTGCGAGGAACGTTTCGTATTAATTTAGTTATCGTTTTATTTAATTGTGGAATGGTGCTTCAAAGAATATACGATTGTAATTGGAAACACGATAAAGCAATTCAAATATTAAAAACAAGTGAGAAATTCACGTAAAAGAATACTGCGGAGAGCTTTTGTAAACTTTTTACAAGTTTATTCTTATCGCACAGCGTGACGGCTGAGCTATTAAAATTTCGTCCTCGCCCTCTCAGACAGTTAGCATGCAGACATTTTTGAATAAACATATTATTACTCCATGTTGAATTAATTTAGAATATTAAAAAGGGTGGTTATTTACACCCAATTTAACGAGAAGTTACCAAGTCAGTGCTAAAAACGTTTTTTTAACCTTTCCTTCTCGGTGGGTGAGACAGTCGATGACCACTGCCATTTTATCTTGATAGTAGTGATACAATGTGTCAAATTTTGGTATTCTTAAATCATTTTCTTACACGTTTTGGAGAAAATAAATATAATTTGTATCGACTTGTTTCGTCGCAAATAAATAAAAAAAACAGTCAGATTATTACTAGCCGAAAACCTTTTATAACGTTGCTACAAATTGCCATATAAATAGAGCCATACCACTGAGGTTTTTTTATACCCCTCTTTAGCAGACGCTTTCTTCTTTTGGAAACGTCTTTTGAATGCTTCAACTATCGTTATATCTTTATAACTATCAGGATGTAAAAAAATAGTGTATTTTTACTGTACAACTTCACGGTAGTTTGGTCAGAAGATGATTCTCAAAGAGACGGAAAATGTTAACAATTTAAAATGAATGTCATTGTCGAATCCATCAAAAGTGATTAAGATAAGTTTATTTCTTTCAACACGATATCCAGAGTTTCTTAAGTATTAAATTAAAACTCTTGTATTGCTATTCCGTTAAAAAAAATATACTTTTTTTAGACTTAAATGAAAGTCGTCACGATACACTTTTTCGATACCAGTAAATATTTAAATAAAACAGACAATCAAAAAAGTTTTATTTTACCCATCAATAAAACGGATACTTTTATTCACCAAAGGCTATTTTTATTCGGCACGAATGTAAAAAAGTTGAACTCTTTGTTCAAACGCAGTTATTTTTACGCTTTGAAAGACAGGCCGGTAAACTATAAGACTAAATTTAACGCGAGCTAAACTTTTACCCGCAAAGGTCTGTCTTTTCTAAGCCGTAAGAGATCGATAAACTTTTTTCATCCCTCAGGGACAACCGACCGGGAACTGTTTTACCCTCCACCTACAAAAACTAACATTTGACTATTAAGGTGAGCACTGTGAGCAGTTATCTCGCTCACTTCTGTTGAAGTGTGTATGTGCAGCTCTTTCGCGTATAAAAGCACCACTGACTAAGCTCAAAACTCTGCCATAGACGAATTGTATGGTTGCGAATTTTATGCACGTTTTAAAAACTCTCTTTCTGACTTTGCTTGCTTTCGTCTAGCCAATTCCTTTCCTCTTAAAACATCTCTTCTTGTTTTTGCCCTCATGATACTCGTGACCGCAAAATTTTCCTTTATTTTACTTTCTTTCTACAGTTAAATAATGAACAATTATTTGATTTACGGAGTTAAAATAAATGTCAAGCCAAAACTGAATAAAAAAATTTAACACTTCATCGTAAATGATGATGGAATGAGATTGATAATGAATATTATGATACAATATCTTTGTAAGAGTGTTAGATTTCTATGCAAATCAATCATTATGAAAAAAAGTCACACTTTACACTCGAATAAAATAATTGCAAATTGTTGTATTGATTATAAAAATATGTATGGACCGATACTGGTCGGACAAAAGATTGTTAATCAATGTTGTTTGTTATAGGAATATGTGGTGATCATAAACACACACATAATTTACCGAAATTAAATCCATTGCCAAGATCAAATGTAACCATGATTTACTACAAACACCGAGAGACACTTTACCAAATTAATTTTTTTTCATGTCGTTGATATTTAAAAATTGATATACATATGTATAATCAATCGAAAAAATATACAGTAATGTGAAAGCCAGCAATGAAAACCCAATCATTTAGTACAGTAGAAAAGTTCACTAAAAAGTTGGTGGACTGCAAATTTTAGTTTTTGAAGAACTTTATAGCATAAATATTCGCAGACCTTTGTCGTTGGAATTGTAATACTATGATACTACTGAGGATTGGTGGTAGACAGAGTTCAAAATACGCACCTGTAATTCTATACATTTAAGTATGCCTACTTTTCTTTAAAAGATGAGTTGCCTTCTCATATTTGATTACATATGCCACAGAGGTTCAAAGAATATTTTGCAAAAATACCTCTATGTTACCTGAATAATTTAATAATATTGGATAAAGATATACGCAAAAATGGTAAAATATTTCATATAAAGTATTCATGGGAAAGAATATCTAACGGATACTATGCGTGTGGAATTTGTTTGATAAATTCAGATAATATTATAATAACAGTATTGTGTTAAGCTATACATATTGTAATACCAAAATATGAGGAAAAGCTGTATACTTGAATTTTCATAAATAAAAACAAAATAGAAAAATTGTATTTATCAATATTTGCTTCTAAACGTAATATATATTTACAAGTAAAAAATACTCAATATTTTTCATTAAATGCTGGTACTGTTTTGTTTTCACTAACGGTACCAAATGATTGATATCATAATATTATATTTAAAAATGTTTATCCTGTATATACCTGATTGCTATCTTACTAGTAAAATTAAGCTTAAGTAACAAACTTTTTTTGAAAAGGTTATTAGCTATTTTCGATGGTTTCGGCGGTAACTTTGTGGAAGTTCATTTTAATATAAAATTTAAAATAACTTTGATTATTCCATGTATTGTGTAACTAACTGTGACACGTGTTTCGCCTCTTTCAGAGGCATCTTCAGACTTACTATCGCAAAGTTTGCTTAAGTAATGAAGCAAGATAAATTCTAACATTTTAACATTTTAAATTATGAAATTACAAAATGGATTACGGGTTTTTTTCCTTCTAAAGGAAACAAGGAAGGGGGTGATAGAATCAAAACAATGCAATAACATAATGATACTAATAAGGTGCAATCACTCAATCAATTAGATTGGGATTTTTCCTTTTTAAGGGACGCAAGAGAGGGTTATAGAATCGAAACAAAGCAAACAAATATATTTCTAATGACGTTAAACATTACAAACTAATAAACTATAAACTAATGAGCTGCAATCAATCAGTTAGGTTGGGTGATCACTCTTTTGAATTGGGAATAATGTTAGCAGAGGTGAGCAACCTGTCCTGTTAAGAATATTATTTAATAATATATCTTTTCTATTAAGAGTTTTATTTATTTCTTATTTTTAGGTTATTAGCTCTTTAAGGTTGATTGGTCCTTTTTATAAGATTTTTTTTTTTTTATTAAAATGGGCAAGAAAATAATTATGTCAGAAGTACTTTTTTTAGTTTCAATAGAATGTATGGCTAATGCAATGAAATAACAAGCGATATCGTATGTTTATTTCATTCTGTGCATTCATATAAGATGAATTATTATAATATTATAAATAAAAGAAACTTACAAATATAAAGCACTTGCACCAATAAAATTTGTTGTGAGTAAAATTTATGATGGCAATGCTTGTAGTCTGATTGATGATTTACCAATTTTTTACTTGAATTCATTTTATATATTGGAAATCAAATGAACATTAATTTATAAATGTTTAATAAAAGTAGTTGTGTGTTGGTAAAAAAACCATTAAAGGTAACCTTACAACAGCTGTTAGTTTATTAATGAGTCAGAATATTTCATTATATAATTAGTTAGACTTCTTTCGATCAGGTTTTACATATTTTCAGTTAAATTATCTTGCAGTGAGCAAAATTGGTTTAAATATATGTGTGGGAGTAGTACAAAAATAATTAACTAACACATTTAAAGTGATAGTCAACTGAATATGTTCAATCTTGACACAAGATGAAGTATCAGCACTGTTTCTTACTGTATAATAAAACAAAACAAAAAAATGGTTCATTTTCATCAATTTATCCTCCCAGTATATTTTGCCGATAATCAAATGCGATCATAATCGATCAATCGCTAATTTTGTTTCCGGCACAAACATTTGAGTAAAAAGAAATCGTTCTTCTTGTTGCGGAAAATTTCTGTATACCTGATATCCGTCCAAACGTCCAGGGCAGCAAATATTCAGCCGTCTACGTGCGGGTGAAAAGGGGGCACTAAAACAATAAACGCAATAAAAACGAAATTTATTTATTTTTCCCCTAGCCGTAGGGGGTCCGTCGGCCGAGCGTACTTTATAGTCCTTGGCATAACTCTGTGCAAGAGGTAGGTGGTGTGGAAAATTATGCGTATTGTTATAAATCCGTCGAATAAATAACACCGAAAGGCTTTGCGTGCATTCTAACCGAAACCTTGAATCATTTTAAAAGGAGACCTTTCTGAAGCCACCCATACCTTCATAAAATATTATCTCTTTTATAAAACGGAAAATGAATTTCAAAGCAACCAATCTTCACTAAAGACACCAAAAAACTTAAAGCGTGATTTTTTGCCAAAATGAATGGAACATAATGATTTCTTAGCGACTTAAAAGAAACTTTCATTTTACAAATAAATCAACATAATTTATGATGTACAGTGGAACCACGATCTTACGTTCTCGCATTATACGTTTTCCCGTGTGGTGCGTTCATTTTCTATAGTCCTGGCATTTAGTTCATATTTAAAACTTACCCGCATTCATTGTTTCCCGCATTAATCGTTTGTTTTATACGGTCCCTTGAAAAACGTAAAACCGGGGCTTCACTTTACCTATTAATAAGATTATTTTTATTACAACATCAAGTAATATTCTAATTATATTTACTTAATAAACCATTACAACAAAAGAAGTTATCCAAGGCCTGGCTTAAGCCAGTCGTTAAACCTTTCTTTCGATGGGATTAAAAATGAATAAGTATTTGGCTTATCACTGTATTTGCATCCCATTTTCAGAACCGAGAAGGGTGGGTACGTGGGTAGTGAAAATATCGCACATATTTCTGCTATGCGTAAAAATCAATAAAACGGTTGAAAAGTTTATACATGAAATTGCCTTCCGACTATAGCAACTAAAACTTATCGCAATAATTTAGTGTAAGTATGAAGCCTAAGCAATTTATATCTGAATAAATAAAGCAAAATTATTTAAAACCATATTATGTAAAGATCTTGACCGGTTTTGTTCATCGCATAAATTTTCAACTTAATACATTTAAACAAGAATATGTATTTATATAAAATCAAGAAAGGTAAGACAAGGTGTTATAGCAATCAGTGAAAAAAGAACTTTTAGATACACATATTTACATTTATTGTGCTTTCTTACAAAAGAATTGACACTTATCGAGTACCATAAATCTGTATCTGGTAGGTAAACTACACTATGTCGAAAATGGCTTTTTTCGTTGCGGTTGTTAAAAGTCTGTTTATGAAGTGTATTATAAAATACAAGTGGTTTTCTTTTACTATTTGTTATGAATCAATTAATGATAATGCTGTTACGACATAGTTGACTATACCATTCGACAGATCGTCCCGAGGTATAGAACAATATGTCGATATTTCATTTTGCCAAAAATCGTCGTAGTGTAGTTTCCTTCTATTAGAGGTCTGCACAAGCCGAAATTTCAAAACTTTACCCGGCCCGAGCCCGAAAACCTCCAACCCGGCCCGGCCCGAGCCCGAGGCTCATTTCCAAAATCTTACCCAAACCCGACCCGAGCCCGACATTTTTCATCCTTGCCCGAAAAAAACCCGATTTTTTTTCGAGAATTCTAATAAAAATTAAAAATAATTAACTCACCAATTATCGTGTGTGTGCAGTTTTGCAAAACACATTTATTCTAAAATCAACTTAATAAATCGAATTGCGACCGATCGAAACAACCATTTAAGAAATACTAAATTCGGGATCATATTATGAAATTTATTATCCCTATTGTACAAACTCAATAGAAGACTAGTCATAAATTTAAGAACAATGCGTGATGTTCTATCGAATGGATGTGTTCATAAGGGAAAATAAGGTATTTAAATAACGAACAAGGCGCCGAAAAGATGACTGTAACGAGTACGTGAAGTTTATTATAGTATTAAATTTAGATTAACGATAATTGTGAGCTCATTCGAAAATAGCCCGATTTTTGTTAGATTTTTTGTGTGCCTGGGCCCGAATCCAAACCCTCGTTACCCGGCTCGCGAGCCAAACCCGAGCCTGTGCAGACCTCTACCTTCTATGTACAAAAATAAGACAATTCTGATAATTATTAGTTCAACTATCATGCATTATCATCAAAAACATACAGTGAACTTCAATCAATTTTCCTTTATTTTGAACCTATAATACTTATTGTATTATTTTTTCCTTGAAAACATATAAAAATCAGCATAAGATAAATGAAAGGTTTGGTGAGATTAGATATACTGTATTATTTTAAATATGGTATATAAACAAAATGCCAGATGAAACTTTTCAGTTCGTGTTATCATTTCAAAATTGAAAATACGATATCTCGAAAGCTTGAAAGCAAATAGTGAGAGGGATATGGAACGGGGAGCGGTAAAGCTCTCTGCCTACTGAAGAACGAAACTTGTAGCCATGTTCTCGCGGTTTTCGGCCTTGCCAACAAAGTTGTGAAGCCTAGTCCGTTCACTTCATGAAAAGAAGTACTTATATTTCACGGCAGTTTAACGTGAGGACCGTTAAATACAATGACCTTTTACCATAAAAAAAATGTTTTCAATTTGATTGCTTGATATCACGAATTAAATCGTTGGATATATTGTTTTATTTATGTTAATAATTAAATCATTTGTTTTGTAATAAAAATGTAATGTAAATCAGGACCAGTTTCACTCATACATTCCGAACTAATTTCTATCAACAAAAAATAATATATGTTTTTTAATTTATTGATTGAGTAGGCATTTACTTGGTAGAACTCCATTATAATACGGAAAGAAAAATAACAATGTATTTTAGTTCTACATAAATAGCTATCAACAAATATATAAAATAATTTATGTAGAACTAAAATACATTGTTATTTTTCTTTCCGTATTATTTTTTTTAATATTGTATAATGCCTTTTCTCGAAGAATTGTTAGATTATTAGTACAATTTTATTAAATAGTTTATCGGATCTAACCTGTTCTCAGTCAGTAAATCAATGAAATTTTATTTTAGTTTGTAGCAAAAATTTTATGTTGAAAGAAACTAGCGAATTTTCGGCATGCGTTGCAATTCCACTCAATGAAACAATGTGTGAAAAGGCAAACAAACATTCATTTTTATATACATACGTATATAATTGAAAAACCTTCGTGGGCGTCCACACAACGAATCACTAAGGTTTTATCGCAATCGAACGAACGGTAAAGGAATGCAAAAACCTTCGTGGGTTTCCACACAACAAATCCAAAGCTTTATTGAAATTTATATAGATTTCAATTCACAATCTAACATATGTCACAAAAATTAATATAAAAAAATGAAATTCGATGTAGAAAACCTTTTCCCAAGCTGTAAATAAATACAGTGGAACCCCGATCTTACGTTCTCGCATTATACGTTTTCCCGCGTGATGCGTTCATTTTTTATAGTCCCGGCATTTAGGTCATATATAAAACTTTCCCGCATTTATCGTTTCCCGCAATTAACGATTGTTTTATACGGTCCCTTGAAAAACGTAGAATCGAGGTTTCACTGTATTGTTAAAAGTTACATGTTTGGAATCATTATATGAGGCGCCTTCTTGATCTAAACAACAAATCTCCGTATGACTATGAAAAAAGTAAACATGAATAGAGTATACTTTCTTTTCGCTAACGATGTCAAATATTTAGTCAAAGGATATGGTCTGAAAATCCACCTTTGTCTCTGCTAAACGGATGCGCCGTCCCCCTCTCCTGCGCTAAGTAAGTGAGGTTTGTATGATGTATGCATACATAATGAATATTTTAGTAGAGCCTAATCGTATGAAGGGTTAAAGTGAAAGTCTGAAATGAAGGGAGGAAACGCGATGACAGTGGCGTCGACGGCTAATTTTCTTTTGTGAGTCACTATAAAAATAACAACTTGTATATAAAACTGTTTTATTATAGCCTAATACATATTATATACAGAGCGTTTAAGTGGGACGCATCTTCTGGAACATTTTAAATGCAGCCAATAAAATTTTGATTGTGTAGGAGTCTATTTTTTATCTTTTTTCCAATATCAAGTCGAGTGAGTAGAACTCTATGAAATAATGAAAGACACACATACCTTTAAGCCAAAAACCATACATTATTTGAATGTTTTATTTCGAGAATTCATTGATGATTAAAAATAATAATATTTGAAATAACATTCAAATTTTAGTGCACCTGATCAGCTAAATTTCAAATATGCTCAAAAAACTAAAGAAAAATTAGCCTAGGACACTCAAAATTGACTTTAAAATCTTCAAAAGAGTGTCAGAGTTTACAGTAGGAAAGGTAAAACAATTAAGCATGATTTTTTCTTAGTAAGTAAACTTATTTTATCATAGTAATTAATTATATGTTGACCCCACATCGCACGCTCTTTGTTATAAGGATATATGATGTCTTGACTAAAAGGGGACTAGAACACATAAGGTGTTCTTCTAGGGAAAAAAGACACCTGGCTTTTAAGAGCAATATATGTTATTTTACATAAATTAACAATATACTTATCTTAAATAGCACAAGTTCTACAAGATATTATTGAATAATATGTCAAAAAAAAATCACAATTAAGTTCTATACATAACTTAATTTTTCTATTTTGTTTATAAAATTATTAAAAAATATAATTAAAAATTCTAACGTATTTTTAAAACGTGATTCGGGGCTTAATTGTCGTTAAAAATGTTAACCATCGTAATTTTAAGTATGTCAATAACCACTACCTTTATTTTATCCATGTCCGCTCCCAAATTGGAGCGTATGGACTCCTCACGGAGTTTATCTCAACATATGTATTTTTTTTTTCTACGAGTGCTTTGAACAGATTCATCAACTGAAAAAATCCGCTCGTACCGGGAATCGAACCCGTGCGGTCCGGCATGCAAGCCAACAACGTTGACACTGCGTCACGGACCAAACATAGATAATTACCTTTCTAATTCCAGCTAATGCAATACTTCTTTCCTTACGATTTTTTAAGAAATAATATCTTTCTAAATACAAGTTTTCTACTTTTTAGGTGTTCACTGTCAATACTTGGTGGAATGCCATGATAATAAAAATAATAGCAATTTCTTTGTAATTATTCTACATTGGATTTATTGAGATCAGTACCGGTTTCACTCATCGCGAGTATTATCAGCTGAAAGATGTTATGTTGATATGCTCGCGATGAAATGTGAAAAAAGTACTAAGAATGTGTTATAATTTTCATAACAAGTGTTTTTGTTTTATTATACGCCAGATTGATAAAAAAATATAAAATATTAAGATGATATTATTTAAACAGACGATGAAAGATCGATTTTTTACATATTTTGTAAGGAAAAAAGTTCAGTCATACAACATTAGATTGGTTCTTTGATTTGGGTTGAAACATTTCATATAATATAGCCATTGTGGACGTATACACACACAGCTTGTGTGAAAAATCTCTGTTATTTTTACATTAAGGAAGAACACTTTCCAAAGAAACTTTGTAAAAAGAATTTCCTTAACAATAATATTGCTGATATCAATGTTTTGGTTCGTATAATGGCATAAGCCAAAACTCGTTCCATACAGCGTCCACACTTTTCCGAAGCACCAGTATGCAGAGCAACCCCGCGAATGTCATTTCTATTCAAACCGTGTCTTTATGGAATGCACGCGGTAGAAATGATATGGAAATTTCTAACCCCCTCGTGTCATATCCTCTCCTTGTTTTACTCTTAGGCGTATTGTACGTGAATAATAAAACCGCACACTTTAGATATTCCCACAACCGAGCGTTTCTTTTAAGATATTGTACACATACGGTGGAAAGTAAAAATTAAAAGAAAGCTTGTGTGGAGTTTGTTTTAATTCTTCTTATGCGTAGAAAATCAAATTTACTACATTTATAATTGTTTTCATGACATGTATTTTCATAAGAGTTGTGCTTTAAATTTAATATGTCATATTATAGGACAAATAGAATAGAGATAGGTTAGGAAATAAAATATGGGATAATACACCCATTTTTTCGATTAAAAATCGAATTTAAAAATGAAAGTGTTTTTTTTTAATTTTTTCATTAGAATATGAAATATTTTTTTTGCAACTATGTCTTTGGTGTCTTCTATTTAAATATTAACGTCTCTTAACTGAGAATGGGTCATGAAGCTGTCATTATTATATGAAATATGATATGGGTTTTTGCTGTGCTTCACCTTGTTTTATGATAAATGATTTAAATCATTATAATTGAAATGCTTTTTTTTTAGTTTAAAAACTAATGTATCGCTTTAATTGGGTTTTACTTGGTAGAACTATATTAAAGCACGGTGAAAAAGTATTTAAATTCTTTGATAATTATAAAGTATATAGTTGATAGCTATTTCGGCTTACGCTCTCGTTAGAACTGTTCAAACTTATTCGAAGAGAAGAACAGTAGATTGAAATTCTGAAAACAAACATTCGATTGATTTGGCTTTAAGGCCACATACTTTTAAAACCCTATCCACATATAAATATATAAAGAAAAAACTAGAGTTTGATAGAATTTTTCTAACAGTTGGCTTTAAGATATACAAAGTCAAACATTTGTTGTTTGTGTATAAGAAAGACATGAGAGCAAATAAATCCAAAAAGGGTCGTAAGAATAAAATTTCATAAACTAGAAACAATTTATTGATAGGCAGATAAAATATTTACAACCTCAATCACTTTATGAGTTTTATTAGTATTTCATAATACAGCCAAACAAACTTTTTTCAATTGAAAATCAATTGTCTATTATTGCCTGTCAACAGTGCAATGTTGCATCAATTTTGATTATGCTTTTAATGTAATTTTTCGTATACAACAATAAAGACTTTGTTTCAGTAAAGGCAAATACTGAGTGTTTTTAAGAATAGATAGATATGACATAACTTTTTTTTTTATGCTTATGTCAATACGATAGTAAGTATATTAATTCACTCTCAGTGTAAACACGCTCAAACTCATTCTAATATTTACTTGAAAGTACAAACAACAATACCACGTTATTCTGTTAAATTCAGCAAATATCATCTTATTATATTGAGATAGCTTAAATAACTTGTAAGCTTCAGAATCGGAAATTGTTGAGGAAAGCTTTAACAAAGTTAGGCGTTATGCTTGGCTGTACAAATAAGTGAGGTTTTCTGATAAACAACGTGAACCCCAAAGTGCCTTTAAATAAATTTATTTATATCGTGTACATTCTGTTTCATTAACGCTAATTCCAGCTATATAAAAATCCTTAACACATCCTGTTATTGGAATCTGAATAGAATATTGTGATTTAGAACTGATGTTGATTATATTGAAAACGCTCCAAAAAATAAGTGAAACAACAAAGTGATCAATTTCAATTTTATATTGAAAGTAAATTTTCGCAAACTAAGTACCTAACCGATGATTATTTATTTATGAAGTTTGAACGCTATATGAAAATTAAGTTTCAGTAGACTAAACTTAGGTAGCTATTTTTAGTTTATAAAAATATTATGAATTCGATCAATCCAACAAAAAAATACTGAAAATATTTTTTTTACGCTCATTCAAGTGGACATATTTATATTATTTCTGCTGTAATAATTTATTGTAAATTTATTTATTATGAAATATATTTTTTCATAAACAAGCCTAATATCTTTTACTATGTACAAATTAGGTATATAAAATAAACCTGTTTGAAGCTTTTAGTGAATAAAAAATGTTTTATTTAATCATACAAAGTTATTAAAAACAGTGGGAAGAATAAAATGCATGATATGCTAATTGAAAAAATCTGCATAAATAAATATTTAATCACCCGAATGCGAGTCTTTTCCGGCGCGTTTGTAGCTATAGAACAACCACTGCATATTAATTAAATTAAAAACAGAACCTACGTTCACTTGAACCTATTTAAAAATAAATAATATGAAAATTTAAATTGTACTATTCGATAAAATAGAAAAAACACCATTGTTCAGGTATGTAAATAAATAGTTAAACTGACAGCTTTATGATAGATTTGAAAACACTCTATAAGAACAGATATGAACTATATAAAAACCGCCATATTATTTTAAATTAAATAAGAGACGTAAATACATATTTATCATAAAATCTTCGTCATTGAATTATAATTTCTTTATAGTGTTAAAATATTCAGTTCAAAATAGTACATATATAAAAAAAGGTATAAAAAAAGAACAAATTTAAACGTTTGTTGCTTCATTTATTTTTACATAAAAGTCAATCATTTTTCAGTAATAAAGAAATTATTCATTCGTTTTATTAGTTGGTCATTATTGGGTTAATATCTCCAGTCGCTATATCAAATCTTATGTTGCTTGTACTTTTAGAATACAACTCAAATCCTTTAAAACTAAGTATGAAATGTTTTATAACTTCTTAATATTCTTCCTAGAGATTAATGTTATAATCCGAATTAAAGAAAACTTTACCTCGAAAGTTTTCTTTATCTTTCGAATTAAAAACATCTAAAAGAAGTTTTGTCTTTTTCTCATGTATAATCGAATACCTATATAATTTTAGTACGCCGTTATGATATGATTGGTGTTCGATCAACGTATCATTGGATCTTCATGTTAAGCTTCAATTGTAATTGGTTGTAATAAAACAATAAGAAAGCTAAATATACCTTTGACGATCACCACCAATCACGACACGGTATTTCCAAAATATTAATTTTAGCTATATAGAAATAAAATAAGTTATTAGATGAAGGCGTATCCATTTATTCCTACTCTGAGAATTTTCAAATACAACAATACGAAAGTTTCCACTTTCAGACATTTTGTCGGCAATTGTAAAATACATTTGCCTTAACGACCAATTACTTAAAAACATCATTAATTGACAAAAATAACCTCATAACTACACTTTTCATTTAGGACTACAATAATTAAAACACGAAAAAGCTTTTCAGTGATTCAAGTAGGTACTATTTAATCTTCTATATACTACAGTCTGTACTATCAAACCTAAGAGAGTTTTCTTCGGACATTCTTTTCAGCGATTTGTTACATTTTCAAAATATACTCTATAAGGCTTGAATCCGTGGCACGTGACGATGGGTACAAAATTTAACTTTAACTGTGTTAATTTAAACATTGCATTTTGAGAATTTTATACTGAAGCAGGGTCTCAAATAACCATACCATAAAATCATAGTACCCGATTGTCGGTAAGAAAAGAAAAGATTCAATAATGTACGGGGATTTTTTGACAATGTCACAGAAAATAGCCTCCGAGGAAAACAATTCAAGCAGAAGAGGTCGGAAATGACAATTTCGAAAACCCAAAAGTGGCTTAACAAACAAAAAGCTAGCTTACACGTTGGGATATAACTGCATGAATACTTAACTTGCCATAGGGATTGTATTTTTCACATTTTTTATCAATATAAATAAATAGCCTATGGTAATGCATGCGACTTTTTTTAATCCGTGCGTACCTGGACACAAATTACTCAATTTCTCCAAAACATACTTTTTGCAGCCAGATTTTCTAATATCCAGGGCTGCGGAGTCGTTAAAAAAAATTACTACTTCGACTCTGACTCCAACATTTCCCAAAAACACAACTCCGTAAATATCAACCCTACCAATCCGGCCAATAGCCAACTTTGACATATTATATGCAAAAATAAAAAGTTCATACTTAAAAAAAAACCGACCAAAACTCCGCGACGACTCCGACTTCGGTCAAAAAACTCCGACTTCACGACTCCGACTCCACAGATCTTCTAATATCAAAAGAATTGTGTAGTGTAAATACTGTAAATGAAAGCTTTTCTGGTAGCACCATATTATCTGATACTTTTTAACAATGTACAGTAAATAACAATCGAATAATTCAAAAGGAAAGCTCATAAGATATTCTTAGCTAGCATATCTAAAAAAACTCTCCTACAGGTCTCTGAGGCCATATGTATATTGTGTGGATATTGCGTTGATTCAGCCTGAGTAAATATATATATGGTCATATCATATCATACTTTATTTCACAGTTTTCATTCATTAAACATTTAATAAACATAATTAATATCTTTTTGTCGATTGTATACTTTAAACTGACGGATATTTTTTGCTTTTTCTGGCTGTTCAAAAGAGTATCGTTGAAATTTATCTAATATATAAAAATCAATATTTTTTTGTTTGATTGTTCGAACCTTATACGATGCCATACCGTTCATCCGATAGCAAAAAAACTTTGACAAACTTTTTTCTTGCACTTGCGCGGAGGTTTTTAGCATAGTAAAATTAGCTTACTAGGTCTTATTAGGTCATTTATATACAAATTAATGTTTTTTCATATTTTATGCGCTGCCATACCGTTCATTTTGACAACTTATTGTTGTATTTGCGAAAAGGTTATAGACATAGTACAATTAACTTTCAGTAGATGGCGCGTGTGTCGTACCATATACAATCAGCAAAAGAGATACAATAATGGTTTAACGGCAAATCTCATCGATAACGATCAATGTAAGTGAAATTAAATTGAAATTGATTTATCTAAAATATTGTGCATCTGAAAGCACTTCAATAAACACAAACACTTTCTTTCTTTGAGTGGCATTGCAACGGCTTGTATTATATAAGTTCTGATGATTTAACATTAAAATTAAGTTTTGTAACATAAAATGATTAATTGTCAAAGTAATTTAAAATCGAAAATTAGGTTTTATAAAAAGGTATCATCTTATAATATTTTAATATACATTTTTTGTATGCCTTCCCGTGTGACAGTGGCTTTGAATTTTATGGGCAATTTTTCATAAAGAAAATCTGTGAGTGGAGAGCTTCCTCCAAAATCACTTCGCAAACTCTCTCCCCCGAAGCTGCGTACCTGAGCGTTCCATAAAAATAACTGGAAAATTCGAGAAGGCTTTTTAATTTCATAATCCACCCCTTATTTTCCCTTTATCCTGAACGCGTCTACGGGAAACGATTTCAAAGAGTGTTTATACCGAAAAATGATAATTTTGTTAGAATATTTTGTCTTTGTACATAATTTTGTGAAAATTTCAATTTAAAAGAATTAATTTTATTAAAATGAATTTTTACTTTAGTATTTATGTAAATGCAAAAACATTTAATTGAAACTTTTCTTTTCAATTAAAAAATACCCCTCTTTAGAATGACAAAATTGTATTTGAAAGATTTTTTTATAAAAAAATAGTATCACTTCGAAACAGATCAAATCTTTAAAATATTATTTATTAATTCGTATGTAAATATATGTTGGTGGGATTTATTGATTTCTAGCTTGGGTAGAAAACCTGTCGATTGCACCATTTTTTAATGCTAGTCTGTTAGTTTTATCAGGTACTTACTAATAAGTCAGTCCATGTGGTCTAGTGGCAAGAGCTTTGTCCTAGCAATCGGGGGGCCCGGGTTCGATCCCCGGCAAGGTCAGATTTTTTCAATTGAAAAAAAAAAGAGATCTTGGTCTGGGTGTATGTTATTTATCGTTGATTTTGTGCACAACTGATACATTATTTACCATCGAGTTAATCTCGTATGACTTTCACAACTAAGAATATTTGAAGCATTGGCGTAAGCTAAAAAAAAAAAAAAACAGTAAACTTGCAATAGGAGTATATGTATATGAGAATGCAAAACCATAAATCGATTTAAATACGAAAAATCCATGCAGACTCTTGCAAAAGTAATCGAGTGGACGAAAGCTCTCCAGCTTTTACCACTCGACTACAGTACTTGAGTCAATAGTAGAAAACATCAAAAATGTATTCACACGATTCAAAGATTATGTAAAATCTAAATAAATTAAAGCTCGAAATAACGCAACCCAAACCTTTTTCCGAACCATCAAAAAACTTTTTATTTTCGGATTTTTTCCTTTCTGTTCTTGCATTATAACTGGCGGTAAAATTTGCATTCATGACCCCATATTATCATCTTATTGTGTATCTCAAACCTGCTTTGAGTTCAAATCAGTTCACATTATCAACAATGTAAAATTATATCCGGATTTTTTTTACCAAGTCGTTAAGCGATGTTCAATTTTTTAGACAAAAGACGAAACAAATTGTTCTACTTCAAGATAATTTGGTATATAAGAACTTTGCTTAATCGTGACTGCTACATTTCAATTATTTTTGCCTTTCATTAAAGATCACATAACGTCATTTAAGGATTAATAGATAAAGTGGAAAGTATTATACATCACATGTACCATACATTTGGTGTAGTTAATAGTTATTAAAAACTATTAATCGCAAATATACGAAAATTAATTGTTTTTTTATCGCTCTCTCTCTAACGGTCACACGTATCGAGTATCAAGTACTCGATACTCGAGTAATTTGAAAAATACTCGAGTAATACTCGCAATTTACAAATGAAGATTTATTTCCAAATTTTATTTTGTTGTAAGCAGCAGACATAAAAACTTGATAGCACTATTTAATTGATTGTTAACTTTTAAGGTGTTCACTGTCAATACTTGGTGGAAAGGCATTATAATAAAAATATTAATATATTTTTAGTACTTTTTCCACATAAAATTTTTATTTGATCAGGACCGGTTTCGCTCATGGCGAGCATTGTCAACTGATCTGTTGACAATGCTCGCCATGAGCGAAACCGGTCCTGATCAAATAAAAATTTTATGTGGAAAAAATACTAAAAATGTCTTATTATTTTTATTGATGGTTAACTTTTAAACTGACGTCCACAACAACAGAGTTTTTTCTACTGCGGGAATAAAAAAACAAAACTTTGAACCAAATTAAAATTGGAGACGTACGTTTAATTATGTATCTATTATTTTTGAAATATAGTCTTCATATATTAAAATAAATCTATAAATGAAATAAAATAAGCTTATTTATTTGTTTATCATCTATTGATATATATATTAGAATAAATAAAATATATTTTGGTACATTTGAAACTACTCGAGTATACGCGAGTACTCGAGTATTTAAAAAAAATATTACTCGGTACTCGAGTAGTTGAGATGTTGAGTAATTGGAGTCCCTAGGTCACACCCACCTTCTTTGCATGAAGATTGCAGTACCATATAAGTATGTTGATACTTGTTATATTAAAATAAATACAAGTTAATTAATACTGTTTTTTTTTTACTAATACGACATTTTTTTTACTTATTCTACATAAAGTTTATTTGGATTGGGACCGGTTTTTAGAATTTTCAGCTGATCAAAATACTGCGATACTGCTCATTATCCAAATAAATTTTATATGGAATGAGAATAATAAATGACTTATTATTTTTTAATATTATGCCATTCCACCTGACATTATTGACCTGAGATTATCAATTTCAGTGAACTTAAATTTTTCATGAAAAATATAGAACCTGGTAAAATTGGCAATAATCTTTAGATATTTAGAATATTTTTCATTAATATATTTCACCTCTAAGAATTTTATGAAAATATAATGTGAATTCATTATTATATTAAAATAAAGATTTTACTAAATTTCTATATCGAATTAAATTTTATTTTCATTGCCGGTATTTTGATATCGATAAAACATATTAAATACCGGAATGCTGGTTTAAGCTATACTGTTATTGCAATGCTGATAATTCAGATAATCTTATTTGATTATGAAAACATGAATTTAATAATGCATAATTTACAGAATATTAAATTGAAATTAAGAGTTCATTTTGACTGTTTCGATAAGGCTGGCGAAATGCATATCGGCCTTTTTGCAATTGAATTTAAGTTAGGACTGAATTTATTTTACGGACTGGTGTATTGACATAGCACTCAGTTATGTATGAAAAACCTTTCACAAACAATGAAAGAAGATGGCCGCTTCAAACAAAAACGATCTGTATTCAAAACAGAAATTCGTAAATTTTATTACTAAATAACCGCCGACGTTTCAAAGGAATTATGCAAAGCAAACCGCGTGGCTGTGGCACAATTTGTAAGAAAAGAGTGACACTGGGTCAAAAAATTCACTTTTTTCAAAAGTCGATTAAAACAGTGCTTCCCAAACTTTTTTATGCAACGGACTGCTAGATATGAAAAAAAATCCGCGACCCCCTTAAAAAAATAACTTTTATGCGACACCTAGCTTGGGAGGCACTGGATTAAATTAAAGAAATTGTATAAATTGAAAACAGACAATATTAATCAACACAAAATTTTGTCACAGATATTAGAGGAACCAATATTATAGCGATGAGTTTGCAAGGATTATACATATTCATTGATTGCATAATTCAAATTTATTGAGAAATATCAGAAAGGTATTTAAATAAAAAGTAAGGAGATAATTAATTATTTCGTGTTCATCATTTTTGCTTAATTAATATTGCATTGTGAACATCGTTAATTTCTTTTGTTGTCATTTTGAATTAAATAGATTCAAAATTAAATAAACCGTCACAGATTCAATGCTTGTTCCTTTAGATATTTTCTTTTCGCGCTTTCCCAAATTTTGTGTTATTAATAAGAAAAACTGGTTTAGTTTAGGCACCTCCCGGCTTGGAAACCGTTGACTTTATAATTTTATACGATATTATATTATTTTTATGGCTTAAGTTTTGTTATAAAAATTTTTGGTCAGAAACTTGTTCGTATGAACCGAATTTTATTCGAAGTGAAAATACTGTCGAAGATATTTCTCAGATTATTTTATTGACTCGTTGCTTCATATGCTTTCATCAAGTGTTCCAATCCTTATCTCGTACGACACAATTATTTCTGATAAAACAGGATTTTATCGATGACATAATAAAACGAAAAGACTTATGGCTAGCATTAATGTTAATTTATAAGGTGTACAATTGAAAACAAGACGGAACTGAGCTTTTAAATTTATCATCGCAGAATCGATATTATAAATGCAAATGAATTTTTCTCTGTCTAGAATCTACGTAGATGAAATCTAGTATCCATTCATGTTTATCTATGCTTCTTAATATTTATTTAAGTTTATACAGTATTAAAAACGTACATTCCGTGATTCATAGTTTTAAAACGCCTACAATGTTTAAAATTGATGTATTCGATTGTGTCTAACTTTTTTATAAAACTAATTTATTTGTCTCTAGTAACCCAGTACGGTATAAATGGGTATATCTCCAGTAAGTCCATACCAAAAATGTATGAGGCATAATTCATCCTATATGTTGTTAGCTAAAGCACACTCTGTGATCTCGCGTTTCCTCTAACGACTTTCTACGAGCATTTACGGAAACATCCGAGAATTTTCGAGTTCGGAGAGTGAAAGCCGATTGCGGCTCCACCAAAATGGCGTCCGAAAATTGGTTCATCCCTTAATGACAGAGCCTATCCTTGCGGCCCACCCTCTCTTTGCAATTCGATGCAAGCGTGATAAAAGGGGCTCAAGCACTCATTTTGGGATCATAAGTATTTATGAGGGTGTTGGCGAAACATTTTTTTAAATTACTTTGTTAGCGGACACTTAGAGTTTAAGAGTTTAAATCGATTAGGCATACTGAAAACATGACAAGAAAAGCGTTTCATGTTCAGGGATACTTTTTTATCCTTACAAATTTAAAAACATTTACGAAGTTTTCTTCGCAAAATGGATTATTTTTAAGCTTAGATTAAATATTTATCAAAGTCAAATCTTCTACACTTTTATACAATTTATTCCACTTACAGAAGTATCTTTTTAGCAAATTGTATCATCTCTAATGTTAGCAATTCAATATTTTCTTTTCAAAAACGGTAAAAATATTTTATTTCTGAATCATTAAGCGCGCCTTCATAATTTAAAAGTTTGTCGTTTAGAATGAATTGTTGTTATAGCATATATGTACATAAATATATTTATATATTAGTTTCAATAAAAAATATGCGTTAAACTTTTCATAAGTTTGCAAATCAGTCTGACCAGGCTACAAAACAAACGCTTACATTTTACATAATTAAATATATAATAAAAAAAAAGGCAATATACATTCCTATACTCTACGTTTTGCTTTATATCTAAAAAAAATGGAACATTTGAAAACCAATAAAGCAATAATAATTATGTAAATTACTTTACTAATATTCAATAGCAAACATTAAGCATTTAAACTCTTCGTTTAATGAAAACAAGCTAATCATACAAATCTATGAAGCAGTATGATTATCCTGAATAAATAAAAGCTACTTTACTTAACCACTAAACTTTGGAATAACATAGATGAATCGTTATAAACGAGCAAGTTTCTGAATTGTAGATAGCAGCTTACTATCGTGTATTAGTTCGAATAATAATAGTTTACTTATAATTAATACATGAAAATAAAAAATCATTGAAAAAAAACATGAATACAAAATTTTTTGTTCCTTAAAATATATTTCAAATTACTATTGTATTTCTCTATATTAAGTCCATAGTTTTATATCTTTTTCGAGTAATACTGTAATGAAAATCAAATATACTCCAGGATTTTCTATTTTTCAAGTATGACGAAATAAATCACAAAATAAATGATTTCTTATTAATGAAAAAAAAATCCATTTTTAATAAAAGTGTAGCTATTTCCAACAATGTTCTAATTTATTATCAAGTCAAGAAAGAAAGTCATATGTGAGCTGTAATGGATATTTTTTTAAATCCTCACTATTTCCGATTCAATAAAAAAAAATAAGACGATGAGAGTGAGCATTTAAACTTTAATAATAACACTTATTTAAATTCTTAATCGCTCTAAAATGAAAATTTTTAAAAATTGTAAATACCACTTATACTGTAAATTATAGAGGAATATGCAAATCTGATCGAAACCAATAAGTTAAATAAAAAAATGGTTGTCTGTAAAGTCGGTTTACGGACGATAGTTTAACGTGACAACGTCATAAGAAAACATTGATGAAATGATTGCATACTTTTATGAATAAAATGGAATCATTTTTATTGAATTATCATTATTTTGTATGGATACGAAGAAGGAGTGAAATGAAATCTACAATTTTTTATTGATATATTTTATTCGCACTCATTAATTCAAGGATTAATTACCTTTATTGAATCATTTTTATTGAATTATCATTATTTTGTATGGATACGATATTTTGTATATTTGTTATACGTTAATCAGATTTTTAATATGCAAGAATTAATTACCTTTATTGCCGCAATTGTTGTTGTAATATAAACAATGAAAACCACATTAACATTTCACTTCACTTTATAAACAGTTGTAAACAGATCACGTGTAGGTACTGTAGGTGTATAAGTTGTGTGCTGCCGCTGTCTCTTTTCTACTCAGATGCATCGACCAATCGAGTGGAAGAGAGATAGATGCAGCACAATCCGAACGGTAGGCCGATCGTGCCTCTCTATCGCTTATCCGCGCTCTCGCTCGCACGCTTGCCTTCGGCGTAACGCGACAAACGGGACAATGAGTCATGTTTTTTCGTGCGTGCAGCGGGCGTTCATCGATTTATAAGACGTTGTCACGTCAAAAAATCAATGTTTTTCTTAAATGAATTCTTGTATTTAAAAAAATATTATTCTATCGATTGATCTGACCAAAAATAAATTAACAGAAGCCACACATTAATTAGAACTTTGTTAAAGTTTGCATCATACCATAATGTATCATAACAGCTACCGGATAATTCAATGTACTTATCTATAACAATAATCTGTTCACTTTATGTTTATTCTATTAGCGCCCGTCGCATTGCGCACCTTTTTGCCGGGACCAAATCCCTTGCCAGACCGTCCCGCGAAATCCTTAATGGGTAACCCGATACACGCCTCGTAATCCCTAGCCTGTTTTGTCTCATATTTCATGTTTGCCTGTTACTCGTTAACTGCAAGAATGTCGCAACTAGCGGCGCGGCGTGTGTATAAAGGCTGAATCGTGTTACATTACGAGCTCTATGTAAGAACACTGCCTCTTAATAAAACATGCTACCCTGATACTTCCCTTACAAAACTAATTCATTAAACAATGTTTTATAGGATATTACGTACGTTACCGTTACCCTAAGTCAGGCACGGGCATAATGCGGCCCGCCATCATAAATCCTAATTCTAAGTAAGAATATTTTTTGTAAAAAATATTGTAAAAACAAATAAAAACTCTTCAAGATATTGAGTGAGTATACAGATATTCCTTTTCACAGTCAAATTCGATGGCTTTGCTTGGAAAAAGTGCTTCGAAGAGTTCGGGATATAAAAAATATTATAATTTTATCGTTTGTTATCTAATAATGGTATTTTACTTGCGGCCCGCTGCTCATTTTGAATTCTTGGAATTGGCCCTCCATCCGAAAAGTTTGCCCCCCCTGCCCTAAGTGCATTTACTGAAAAAGATTTAAAACAATTTCGTGGAAAGCTTATTCATTATCAATCTCCGCTAAATGAACCGTTTAGTAGTAGAGGCAAATTTATCAGTAACGGTAAATTTGTATTCGATATTTAATAACGAATGGTTTCGTAAATACAAAATCACTATATATTATTGATTGAGTAGGCATTTACATACTTGGTTGAACTCCATTATAAGATGACGAAGGCGTAAGCCGAAATAGCTATCAATAAATATATAAAATAATTTATGTAGAACTAAAATACATTGTTATTTTTCTTTCCGTATCAAAATCAATGTGCTCCAATTTTGTCCTTCAGTGAAACGGCTATTTGTAAAAAATAAATATCTCGGTATATGTATGTATGTACAAAAATATCTTGCTAAATAATTTATTCTTATTTGGATACTCTTTCGAAAAACGTTATTTGCCGGTTTTGTGATTATGGTGCTCGTGTTACGGTAGTTTTGGAAAAAGGATTACTCAAAGAATGTTATACGAATTCGATGATCCCTAGGGAGCGAAATAGGATACATACATATTAGGGTTACAGTAGAAACATCTGAATAGATACAATTGTATCGACATTTCGTGCAGAAAAAAGCCGTGGGGGTAAATAGAGGATAAGTTAAGTTATATTAAATTCTGTAACAAAAATTGTTCAAATTATTATATGTAAGGTATTCATTTATTTTTGAATCATAAAAAAATTATTGCCGTCGTAAATAAAAAAGGCAGCGTACGGCATATTAAAAAATAAATGAACACTGTGTTTTCTACCATCGTATATTTTCTCTTAGATTGATAATCTCTTTGATCGATTAACAAGAGTTACTTATCATTTAAATACAATTTTCATATCAATATTTAACTGTAGTTTCTACAATGCACTACAATGTTGTAATTCTCGCATGGAAATTAATACTAATTCAATTACAGTAGAACTTCGATTATGCGGAATAATTGAAGGTAGTCAGGATATAGAAAAAGAACCTCATTGAAAAGGCAAGACATGTGCATTCAGTATGAATTATTTTTATTACATATACACACACAGCTTCAATATCCAATTATTTTTTATTCATAAATTCATCTGAATACAAAATAACTGTCCTTTTTGAAGCTTAAAAATCACGAATAATTAAAAATACATATATACGTTGCCCTAAGCTACACTCCTATTGGCTCTCAAAACACTTCATGGGTGACACCTAAGCACTAAAAAACCTCTCAATGTGTATGACCAATATCTCTTTCCTCGCAAATCTCTCCTTTGTTTTTGGGACTTTGTTCCTCTGAGGCAGATATTTAGGTATTTGGAAACCAGGATCATTCGCATCGCAATTTAGTCACTCGACCTCATCTCCTTCGTCACATTCATCAAATGTTTGCTATTGTTTTCGCCATGACTCCTATATAAGTTTTGTTGCGTTACCGGAACATACTAATCCGTTAAAAAAACGCATCAATTTCTCAAAGTTGTAAATCGAAAGAATTTCAACGCTCTGCTGCCTTGTTGCTAAATTCTCTTAAATTTATTTTCTGGTGGAAACCGAAGACTTATTTTTTGATCAACCAATGACAAAACAGTGGGAGTCAAGTGCAAACATAAAAACCTTTTGATGGCGGTAGCTTTGCGGAAAATCATTTTAATATTAAAAAACTAACTTACGATACGACGCAATTATTTCGATGGTAAAATAGGCTGAAGATGTCTCTGAAAGAGGTGATAAACTTGCCACGAATAGTAGCAAAATTAAAATAATGTAAATTTGATATCTTTTTTTTAACCATGTCCGCTCCAAACTTGGAGCATATGGACTTCTCGCGGAGTTTATCGCAAAATTTTTGTTTTTTTCTACGAGAACTGCTTGTTACTCAGTTGCTAACTCTCTCTTTTTTTTCGAAGAGAGTAGGGATGGAAAGGATACGAGGACTAGGAGAGGACCAGTGATTAGCTTATCGCTGTCACTATGCGTCACTCTTTGGGATCGGAAAGGTGGGAAGAGATTTTCAACAACACAAACACCCATGCCTTTGAACAGGTTTATCGACTGAAAAAATCCGCTCGTACCGGGAATCGAACCCGGGCGGGCCGGCACGCAAGTCAAAGCCGTTGCCACTGCGACACTGTCCGGGCATATCTTTAGAAATGTTTATTTTGAACGATACGGATGATCGAGTTTCTACTGCAGCGATGCACAACCTTTTTAGTAGAAGGGTCAGCTTATCAATTTTCAGATTGCTTGAAGGCCGCATTTTTTTAATTTTTTTTATACTAAATTGAAAATTTGGTTCTTTCTTTATTGTTATTCTATCGTCCGTAAAAAGCTCTAATGAAAAAAAGGTGATTTTTGATAAATTTGTCATATTGGGCCGCATAAAATCACTTTTCTACTGTATTTAATTATATTATAACCTTTTTCATTACATGACATTTTAATCGACGCTTGAATAAATTCAAGCGTCGATTAAAATTGATTAAAAGTGACGTATACAAATATTCGTGATCAGCAAGATAGTGTGACTTAAAAGACGAATTGTTCCGCATTCGTTTTCATAACACATTGGAAATGTATATAAACTTGCTTTTCGTGTTTTGGTCCTTTTTACGTACCGGCGGTTTATTTCCTCGCAAGTTAGTGTGTATTTCCCATGGTTTATTCACTGCCAACATAAAGATGTGACAGAACGCCATTAATCATAACTGCCTCTCCCCCTCAGGCCTCGAATCCCACCCCCGGACTCGCCCCGCGACAAACGCTACGCCGCATGCAAATCTAATAGCCCCAAAGCCGAACGACCCCGAAAAATTGTAGACTGTGTAAATATCGACGGATCTATTCATTTTATTTTATCACATTAGAGGAGTTCAAATGTAATAATTTATCATTCAAGTTTAATGTTGTAGGACACAAAAAAGTACTATTTTTGTGATATGCCTGTTTGCAAAGAAAGAACTCAAACGTAAATAAGTTTATTACAATTAATTTTATAAAAAATAAATATCTTGTGGTCATTCACGATAAATATTATATTTACAATGTAACTCATTTGGGAATACACCATTTTTAGATCGGTGGCTAGCTTTAGACGTTTTAAAACTATTGTAATTTTAATCAGGTAAAATAGTTATAAAAAGAACAAATTAGCATTGTTGCATATAAAACTATGAAAGAAGCATGAAAAACGTTTACCGAAAGAGTTTAAATAGGATTTGTGAAAAAAAATGTTGATAAATAGCGCAGAGATTATATATGTAAATTATGGATATATGGTCAAGGGACAGAATCCATATCCTCTCGAGCTAAGCTCAAAAAAATTATACATAATGGATTATAATTTTATGTTTTGACTTTACTCTTTGAGTTCATGTGGATTATTATAAAATGTGCAATCAAAATGATGAAATCTGAAAAATATTACTGATTATTGTATGAGTTCTGAAAGAAGACTTTGTTTTTTAATATTAGCCTATAATAAAATTATTCTTTTTATTTTAAACAAATAATAAACTTATGCGACTGTCTCTTATGTTTAAATATTAGCCTATAATAAAATTATTAATAATATAATTAACTTATGTCTCAATCTGTAAAATATTATTATTTGTGTAGTTTGTGGTTGCATTTTTGCTCCTCTTAATAAAAACAACTCGATTTCATACTTTTTGCGAAGTTTTCTTTAGGATCTTCTATTATAATAAATTTAAAAATTTAAGTCGAAACATTTCAAAAAAAATCGTATTCATTTCATTTATTGTGCTTTTTTTTCATAAATCTTTAGAAAAATTCTGTCCCGTGACCATATATCCATAATTTACCGTAAATTAAATATACGCATTACAAATATATATAAACATAGAAGGCTTTTTTTAGAAAAATCATTTATTTAAATACAGATGTACAAAGTCAGAATTGCATTGCTGTTTTCCATAACTAAATAGTATAATTTTTCTTTGATCGTGATTTTGTCAGTAGCAAAATAGAACAACAAAAAATATGACTCAAAACGATGCATTAAAACATGAAAATAATATATGATTATTAAATGTATATGTTACAGTGAAACTGTATTCTCAGTGAAAATATATTCTTCTCCTAACTTTCATTGAAATTAAATTTGACCGCCCTATGTTTGCCTGTGTTTTTCTTTAGTTTACTTTTTATTAAAAAAGCTACTTGCTGATTTTGTTTCATTGAAGCAAACCAAAATTTTAGGCCGGCAAATCATCGACTTGGCCAATAATTTCAGTGATTGTGACCAGTGAAATCATGTTGTCATGCAAATCTATTAATTGATACATTTTCACTGAGAATATAGTTTCACTGTAACATATACATTATAGACAACAAATGGAAATTTAAATTGCTAAGACAATTTATTGTGACGGAAAGAATATAACATAACTTCGTAGATGTATGCTAAACTATTTTTTTTACAAATAACTAAATTTACAGTTCTCTATATGCCCTATTATATGTATATTTTAAGGGATTAAGGCAAGACGTACACGGCTGTTACACGAAGAATACGGATAGGTTAAGAAAAAACAATTTAAAAAAAAATATAAGTGAACCGATATTTGAGTATACATTTAAATACCTATGACGGAAACAATAAAAACATTCAGTGTCACTAAAAATGTCCAAATTTATCGGAAATGAATTCGCAATAATCCATCAATGGGTGTATGATAGATTGTAAGAACCTGTGAAGAAGAAAGAATGTAGTTGAATATTTCATGATTTATTTCAGTATTATAAAGTATGAATATTAAATTTTAAATTATTTTGGTTTACAAATTCGACGGCTTTAAGGCTAGTTGCGTAACACATAACATACAAAACCTGGTCCATTTTCAATAGAATCCCGAATAAAAATATACACAAGGCGTAAGTATGCAAACTCACGGTAGGCGATGGGACTCCCCGGTGATAGCCAACAAAGCATATCACGTCCCGAGCTCATTTTGCGGACTTTTATGGTCAGAATGAAGACTTTTCGCGCAGATAAATCATCCCTTATCTTTGATTTCGCGCATTCAGTGGCCGTTAGCACTCTAATGGCCTACTTTGAGCATGTTTTCCCAGGTGGAAAGTGCAATGTCATCGTGCTGATGATTAATTGGCGGAAAATGCACGACATGTTTACTAAATTTGATTAAAAACTGCGAAAAGCGGCTCTTTTATATTTGTGAATTTTTAGATTAAAAAAAATAATTTGAGACGACAGCGCGTTGGTTAACGGTCCATATCATATTTATTATTAATAAGTTACCTGAAAATACTACGCGATTAAAAAAGAAAACCATATTTCTTGCTACAAAATTAGTAAGAATATGACATGTAGACTTAAGTCTCTTTTCACATAACAGATCGAAAAAAAACAACACAAATTGATGTTTAAAGAGAGTCTTCAACGAAATCTTTGCCAAGTCTTTATTTTTTAGACTAAATAATGATAGTTCTAAAAGAAAAATGTATGGCCAGCAATCAACATATTATATATCTATCGAAATAAACATGGCTTCATTTCCATTTACTATATTTGTTTAATTTTAATCGGTCAACCGAATGTCGTTGCTGCATAACTAAACAAGTGGACTAATCAGGACTGGTTTCGCACATTACTAGCATTTTCAACTGATGAGAATTAAATAAAATTATGGTTTTGTATATCCGATAGAGGAAGACAAGAAAAAAACAGAATTTACTGATTTCATAAAGAAATGGAATCAAATCGTCGAAAGATTTTTTTTATGACTTCTTTGTTAAGTTCTTTCCTGGTAAGGTATAATAATATATTTTTATTGGAAAGGTATTATTATTATAAAAACACATATTTCTTGGTTATCTTACGTCGTGACTAGATTCACAATTTTCTTTGCGTATTTATACTAATTTTCAATATATTTAATGCGTATGATCTCTTTTCCTTAGTTGCTTGCAGTGAAATGATAAGAAACATACTGAGATAACATTAGACGCATTCATTTTACGCTCCCTCAAACAGCCATCAGGGGATGCTACGTCATATGGCAAACTATGTGTATGTCTCAAACTTATTTTTGTATATAAAATATGATGCATTGGCCTCTCCTATCAGATACATCCTATTTTTGATCCCTCATGAAAACCTCGAATTCATAAAATATATGTGTAAAGAAAGATAGCGTCACTTCAGCCTAATTTTATGTTGTTTCCGTTAGCAATGTGCTTTTATCCTTATACATTTAAATGGAGTATAAGAATAATAGTTAAATAAAATTGGTGATCATTAATAATAATTCATAGTATCTAGATCTGCTTCCTAGGAAGCAGGCATGTTCCAGAAAACTGCAATGTTATAACGGATCGTAGGTAATGAAGATTTCCTCGAATATTAATTCTGAAGAAGTTTTTTTCTGTTAATAAAACGAATTGCGATTCATCATGTCACAGTTTTTTTTATGAAAATGAATATTCAAATTTACATAAAATCTGTTGTTACAACAAAATCACTATTTTGAAAATAATATTATCAATAAATAATTGGAAAATATTACAGCACACGTAATAATTAACAAACACACATGTTGTATTGCTTGTTAGACCTTGAATTAAACTGAATTTATTTTATGAATTCAACTGATGATTTTTTTAATAGAATGCATTTCCACCATGTTGTGAAAGTGAGCAAATTAAAATTTATTAATGATTTATTTTATTATTTATTAACACATTGGCTACGCGGGAATCTGAACATGTGGAGAAACGACGCGTATTCCACGTTCCCTGTAGCCAATGTGCTAAAAAGAAGCGATGAAATAACAAAAAAATACGCTTTTTTCTACTTAAAAGAATACTAATCAAGAGGCTGACAACAAATCTTAAAAGAAAATAATCTATTGAATGGTCGTTTTTTAAATATTGGTTCGACAAAATAAATACGATTATTATCAAAGTAACTTTGTAATTGATTGAGTAGGCATTTACTTGGTAGAACTCCATTATAATACGGTAAGAAAAATAACAATGTATTTTAGAACTAGAACTAGAACTATAGTTCTGACGAAGGCGTAAGCCGAAATAGCTATCAACAAATATATAAAATATTTTATGTAGAACTAAAATACATTGTTATTTTTCTTACCGTATTAACTTTGTAATCCTTTTTCCAATTTAAAGAAGTCGAATTGACCCGAAACGTTAGTGACGCAACGATTATGAGGGGTTGTTAGCATGTTTGCGGCACTAGATCATCTCGCAGGTGGCTTTTTGCTATTTATGGAACTAATGGGACGAACTTATCCTTTTAATATTTAATTAATGGATCGCGCTGACTTAACGCGATGCAAGTAACCCATGAAATTTCTATCATAATGAAATATTAGTTTTATTACTAGAGGTTGTGTTTTATGTTACCACTGTGAATAATTAAATTTTACAAAGTATAAACCAGTCATTCTACTAAGGCGGGAGTCACATATATTTAAATACTATTTAATAATAGTGGGTATTATAGTTAAGACTTTATAAAAAGAGTAAATTTTCCTTGATGTGTATATTTTTAAATATTACAATAAAAACAAGCCTTTACCATAAAAGTATAATTATTAGTGAATCAATTACATATGTTCCCCATTGGGAGTGGACATGGTTTTAATAAAACTACTACATTAAAAAGCGCTATAACATCCTACTGCGCTTTCACATGCAAACAAAGGCTGTCAAACATCCATTTCAAAAATAATTTCTGATACTGAACAAAAATTAGATTGTCTGAAGATGCCACGGAAAGAGGTCAAACACGTGTCACTATTAGTAACACAATACGTGGAATAATCAAAATAATTTTTAATTTTATACTAAAATGAACTTCCACAATGTTTCTGGCGATTCCATCGAAAGAACTGAACAAAAGTTTTTTATAGACTTTTATCTCAACTAACATCCAATTGTTTAAATAGAGTGTTCGGAAAATGTCTTTCTCCATGATTTTTTTATTGCTCTCCAAAGGTAGACTTTGAACGATCAACTAGCAAGCTGTGATCTATTTTAATATCTCCGTAAGACCCGGTGAAATTCACCGATAATAACGCTTGATTAAAAAACTTTACTGATTATTAGTGATGTTTTATATTATGATTATGATGTCAATATAATCATTGATTTAACAGCCGTGATGGTATCAAAAAAAGGTAATTGTCTCCATTGCTGGATACGAATAGCTGCACTAAACCGAATTACCTTGCATTATTAAAATGCATGGAGATGCAAATTTCTATTGCACGTTTTTAGCTTGCGGCGTGTTTTCTGCCATGTAGGCAAGAAGTAATAAAACGGTCAGCCACTTAATTTATAGGATGCCGTGTACCACATTAATTATACTGAAAATTGCTTTTGGTGTATTATCGATTCGTGATGTTACACTTAAGATTAATGTTTTAAAATCTATAACGAATTTAATATTATTCTAAAATTTATATTCACAGTAAAAATGAAGAATATTTTATTTTACTTTGGCTTACGAGTCTTACGAAGTTCATGTTGTAAATGTAGATTGTAATAAAAAATCTGAGAAAACGTTCTTGACACAGTTTTATTAATATTTTGCCTATCTGTCTAATTAAAAACATTCTAAAGTATGTACATATATTTCTTACAGTTTCAATTCAGTTAATCAACCCTTAACTAGGCAAAACGTGAACACAAATAATTCTAGAAAGAAAAACAGTTGTCGGCTAACAGTTGTCACTATAACCCTTCCACTAAGACTCCATATTTATCACAATGTATAATACAAGTTATCAAGTAAATAAAACGGTGAAGGTGTTAAAAAGTGTTCCACTGTAACGATTTCAGAAATAGTGACGATACCATGATGCTGAAATAGCTGTCAATTTATTCTTTAAATAAATACACTGATTAGTTTGTATAATTTGTCAAGCATACAATAACAACACCAGTTAAGTTAAATAAATGTAAAAAAAACACTCATCTAGCTACTAATTGTTTTGAATCAGACTGACTTTTGAAATACATTTAGGTTTTTAGATAGAATTATAGGCTGTCAGGGTTGTTTTCAGAAAGGCGTGTTATCTTTTTACACAAATATGTCACAACACGTCGCATATTATGCCTTATCAGGGTGTATTTTGTACACATATTTAAAGTGTAGTCTGTTATTTGTCACTGTTTGTTAAACAGGGGTATAAAATTGCTTTAATCATGCTATTTTAACACTTAACACGAAGACATTTCAACAATAGTAAATTGAGTGAGATTTCATGAAAAAGAACATAGAATGACTAACTGAATTTAGTTTGGCGTAACACAGAAAGAAATATTATATTAACATTATACTACAAGTTCTCTAGCACTCTAGATGCTCATTAATCGATCTAGTTGACACACAAACATAAGCAGATACAAAAAGTAGATGAATAACAAAGATTTAAACTCGTCTACTCGTTAAACAGCACACACACTCTCTCTCTTCTTTGAGCGCACGTGCATATATATAGTGTATGTAGAGGTGTGTCGAGTGAATTACAAGTAAGTGTTTTTTAGCGCACACATACTCTCTATCTATGTATATAAAGATTTTCGCATATCGATTGTGTACGTATTGAGTAAATAATTACTTATGATACTTTTTAGTATATTAATTAAACTCATTTTCTTGCGTAGTATATCGTGTAGACTGTATAATTGAACGGAAATAAATAATGGTTCTGTTTATTAGGCAAATAACTGCCGCGTAATCCTATTTACAAATGTCATCATTAAGGACATTGTTTTTTTGTTGTTTTGATACGTTAACAATGAAATAGAGGCATCAACTATTGACCTTTCCTGTTATGTAGGGCTGGCATATGCGTGCCAACTGACGGTTTGTCATTTATGTCACCCTTAGCTAACCCGGGTATTATAAACGCACCACCATAAAGAAATATCTATACATCGCTATAGACTTTTTCAGTGATGGAAAAATCATAAGTTTGATTCGTAAAAATGACAGATATCATTTGAGCAAGATCTGTTTTATGAAAATACTTTAATGTTTGGCTTTTACAACTTTAGCATTATCTGGGTTTTAGAATGTTCCGAATTACTTCAGCTAAATCAGAAAAAAAACGTCGCCTAAGCCTAAAATTCGTCTACATTCATGATAAACTTCAACATAAAATTATCATGCTATGCCAGCTTTTACTTCTATGCTATGGTGGAAAAAAAAGGTGCCACAATTATTGTTATTTCTAACTCCGCTGATCCACTTTATTCATACGTCATATCCACGTGATAAAATTTTGTGCTATTTACATATAATGCACATCTTTCTAGGATACATAAATTCTTTTATATACAAATTTTCTTTTGACACGATTTTGAAACATGAGCATTACGTTAGTAGAGAAAAGTCTTTGACATAATATAGTTAATAATTTATTAAGTTTATTTCATCAAGACAACTCATTTTTCGTTCTTATTTGTGGTCATTATAATCAAAAACCATCATTATCGTCGCCAAAAAAGTGTTCCAAATTCATAGCTCGACTCCAACATCAATTTCGAATTTCCTGCCTAGTATATTAAATCAGAAGAGTTAACACACCAACATTTAAAAAAAATATCAGATCAATTTCAATCCATCTCATTCGCCTTCAATTGGTCCTAAAAAAGGTGACTAAATATTAATGTCCAATTTGAAAACGAATAACTTCATAAAAAATCAATATTATTTGAATACAAGTTAGTTTTTTCACCGTCAAGAGCATGAGCACATAATATTTTCATTAGGAGAAAAGAAAATATGAGATGTAGAGTCAGTTCTTCATTCATAATTAAAGACGCCAAGTAAACAAAACACATCTTCACTGCAACATCTTCATCTGTCTCATAGTACACAGGCATTCTAAAAAAAAAATATTTCTCGTACGAATACTTTATTATTATCAGTAAAATACTTAAAAGAAAATTTTCACGAGACTCTTAGTTTTTAAACAGCTTCCATTGTTATGGATATCGAATAAATATTAAAAACGGAAGTTAACTTATATTGTACAGTAAAAAGATACCGTAGATTCGTAAGGCATTGTTGAGTAACCAATATCTGTTATTAATGACAGTACGTGTGGTTCTTTACTATTCACGTGCCACAGTTTACCATAACTGTTTCACATTAGATTATCGTAGACTGGTTATACTCGCATTATTACATAATGAAATGGATAAAGATGGACACGTGTTCTTGTAGTCATGGATATGATATGTTTGAGCAGTGAATAGCCATTGAAACGCTACGTCGTTTTGTAGTTCTTGAATAGAATTTGAATAACGAGATGTGGCAGGCAAACAATGTTTTACTGTCCGCTTTTAGATATGCAGTACGTCAAGTATAGCTACAGACATGAACATTTTTTATAAAGAGGACACTTCTGTTTCAAGGAATACTGATAATTAATTTGTAGGATTTATAGACATGTTGACTACACTCTAACCTGTTTAAATGCGAAAAAAAGTTATGCTCTTTTTTTTAATATTTTCAAATTAATTTTTGGGACTTTTTAACGTACAAACATATACAATAGCGTAATAAACAGCGAGTTGTTCACATACTCTACGTGCAAATCCAGTGTTTCACCCGTTTATTACAATGTGAGTACTTGTTATGTTTGCATATTCAGTCATATCTTTTTTTCAGCGTTTTTCCGCAAAACGCATCTACCGCACAAAAAAAAGGTTTGGGTGTATTTCGATTAACTTATGCAAGATTGTGTGATGTGATGGTTTTTCTTAAATATCATACTATGTAAAATTGTAAACAAGTTGTTTAGCTTATAACATTTATACTGTCACTTCTTGGTGGAAAGAAATTACTATAATAAAAATATAAACACATTTTATATTACTATAGTTTGTTTGATTAAATTAGCATTTACTTGGTAGAACTCCAGAATTTTAGTTCTACAAAAATTATAAGATATGTACGTAGTTTATTTCGGGCTTCGGGATGATTTTGACGAGGGCATAAGCCGATATAGCAATCAACTTTACATCTTATAATTTTAGTAAAACTTAAATACATTGTTTTTTTTCACTGTAAATATATATGTATGTACATAGGTATACATTCTAAAGTTCCTTTGACAAAGCTCGCGATGAGCGAACCAGTCCTGATCTTTATCACAATATATTTTGAAGGTACTATAAAGCATATTAAATTATTTGTCAGGAAATTTCAGAATCAAATTGGGATGGAGGAAAAAACAACCATTAATCAGTAATAAAAAATCAACGCAGAAAAGATTTTATTCCTGGATTTGAACCAGTTCCGAAACCAACATCGATAATTTTAAATATATAATGAGTTAAGTGTACGTCCATTTTTGACCATAACAATCTGAATTTACCAACATACTCGTATAATCAATATATAAGTGTAAAAATGTCTTTGAATAAATATATTTGTAAACTAAATCTATCCACCACAAAATTGCACATCTTTCGACTCTTACGTCATCTACACACTATAAGGAAATAATTATTTTCTTAATCCATTAAAACGATACTTTTCTTTTCATGTTAAATAATTAAAAATGTTTAATAATTATTATTAAATAGCCACAGTTACAGTTGTAATGTAATATAATATAAATGAGCTTTGAAAAATAATTGTGTGATTAAATTTCCTTTACCGAACTAAAGATTATATTACACTATCTGATAGTAATCCCTGATCAAGAAATTTTATCCGTTTGCTTTTGATATTTGAGTCAACTCAAGAGATACGTTAGTAAGTACTCGTTTCTACCAGATATCTTACAAATATTTAGATCAATAGGAAGGGCTTGATTCATCCAAATACAAAGGGGTAGCAAGCTTTAGAAAGGAAGGAACCGAGATTCCTATCGGGTGGTTTCCGCCAGAGAACGACAACAAATAACGATTCGTTCATTAATAATTTCAAATATATTTTGAACAGATTTTCGTTTCCACACTAACCCAAATGACAAAATATGAAGATATGATAAATGTATTCAACTAAGTATCTCACGCCTTTTTTTAAGATAAAAAAAGAAACAGATGCTAATGGTAAAACAAACTTATTAAGATTGCATATCAATAGAGATTATTTTAGAATAGACTACGTTCATTGTAGAGTTTTCAGATCGAAAGATATGTTTTATCCAAGGTCTGAATAAAAACGTTAATTTTAAAATTAATGAACATTATTTAACAAGATTATTTGTCTACTTTTTTCTACTTATTTTTGACTGTTAATGCCGAGTATAAGTCTCCTTTATCATAACGCATGGTCAGCGATGAAAACCCTTGATTATTATTTTTAATTATTGAAAGCTTATTATCATTCCCTATCCGAATAATTATGATGAACACGTGTCAAAGATAGTACAAATCACTAATTTTAGCTTTACATGTTCCAACGAAAGTATGTTTATACATATTACAGTTAAATAAGTTCTTAATGTAAGCCGTATGTCCATTTAAATGTCTTTTAATATATGAAATCATTTTAAGTAGCTCTTCTTTCAATCCCATAAAAAATAAAAAACGTGAAATCTTTTCAGAGTGTGTCACTGACAAAAAAAAAGAAAAGATTTTGAATCCCTTTTTTGCGTGAAAAATAAATTGGCAGTTTAGAGCAGAGTTTGAAAGGTTAAGCTCTACTGATATTTTAGGGAGAGTGGTGGCGCCCCTGTAGGATTTCCGCAAAAGCCTATTGATTTGCCTACTTGAAGGCAGAATAGACAAACCCAGCTACTACGTTCTCAAACACTTCGAGGAATCTTATCCTGACACGGTTAAAATAATCTTGTTCGGAGATATCAAAAGCGAACTCCTTCTATTTGACATGGAATGAATGATGTAGTAGATTAAATATTCACTATATGTACAATGTTATTTGAATGCTTGCGTAAATTATATTCGACGTTGGACTTACTTATTTCTCATAAAAAGCTTTAATCCGATGCAGTTCTTATTTCAATGAACTGTTGTTCCTTATATTTTAAAAGAACTATTTTTGCCAGATCTTTCAATCAGTGGAATTCACTTTTTAACAAAGTCAGTACAAATACTAAAAAGAAACAATTAACTTTTTTAAATTCTGTGTGAAGATGTATCACGAAGAGGCGAAACACTTTTTGAAACACAGTTAGTGCAATAACAAAGTTAACAAAGGTAATTTAAAAATTTGTTTACATTCATTGTGTTTTTTTGCGATACATGTATTTGAAGACAAATTTACTGAATCGAGCGCAAAAAATCATTATTTCGATATTGGTTTTTGTGTGTACGGTCCACAATACTGATGGTTTAGAATTACATATTAAAAACCAAATCACATAAAAGATAAAAGCAATCAAAAAGTTAGAAAACATATTTGATTATACGTTATACGTATGGAAAACTAATTTCCATAAAAAAAAAAAATACTTCATAAGAAAGCATGTTCGTCAATTCTAGAATCTGACAATCTTGACAGAATCTTCGTGAAAAGAATATTGGTTGTAGAAAAACAGATAGTGATAAAATTATTCTTATAGATCGTAAAACCAAAAGACCGATATTTTTAATTTACTAAACCAATTTTCGGTTTCCAAAAAAACTTATAATACTAGAATCCCGGTTTCTGCAATATCAGTCCTACAATTTAAAGATCTTTTAAAATTAATAATATAATACTTTAATATATTGTATTTTTTCCACAATGAAGCTATGTCTGTATTGTGATATATTATCCCGATCTAAAAAAAATATTGACGAATAAATAAAAAAATGTATTTTTAAATATGCATATTTCCATTCCACCAAGTATTGAACACCCTAAAAGTGGTTTTTAGATCTTTACTTATATTAAAGTTAAAAAAGCTCCATTGATTTTTCAATAATACCTGGGATTTCGTTCACGCAAAATGTTGTTCTTTAAATCATGGAACCAACAAAGAAATACATTAATGAAAATTAATCATGCTTATTCACGCTATTCTATAGAATATAAAAAAACGTTAATAAATAGAGACTTAGTGATTAGTGAAACTCGAGCATTCAATTACGATATAAGTATTGTTTTCGTCTGCCTATAAGATACCTTCGCAGTAATCTATTAGCATTATTGAACATTTCATATTCATGAATTTCCAATACACGTTCGGCTTTATTGGTTTACACTGATTGCGATTTTATTCTTCGCTTACGCATTCAACACTGAATTATAATTATTTTCACAAATCGATATCAAAAGCATACGAAAATTAAAACTTCTTACTGTAACGTTCTTATTATTATTATGATAAGATTTTTTTTAGAACGCGTTTTCTATTGTAAAATACATATAAAAAGTCCGTTTTTTTTTTTATCTCTATCGTTTTACTACAAAATTAATCATTTCTGTTTCTTAGCTGATTATAATATTTGCATGGACGAGTAAAAACTAAGTTGTTATTCTTACTTAGCACTCACTTAATAAAGATTTATCTTCCCGGAGGCTTAAAATTACGTAAATAATTAATAAATTCCCTTACAAATACTGACTTAAATATGTATAGGATCCAATTCTGATTCCTATATGTTTGCTTTGACCTACAGAGATAGCCACTGATTCTCCCAATACGATTACTTATTACTTCAATTTTAAGGTGTTCAATGTTAATACTTAGTGGCAAGACAGTATATTAAGATCATGACCGGTTTTGCTCATCGTAAGTATTTTCTACTGAAGGTGATTTTTTCAGTTGAAAATGCTCGCAATTAATGAAAACGGTCCTATTCATAGTTAATTATTATTCATTTTTTAATTGTATCAAAATGAATGTTCGAATATTCTTTCTGTAATGGTTCTTTACCACGTATGTTTCACATAAAGAAGTGAATCTCGATTCAAACTAAATGGTACAAAATAGACTAAATCACTCGTCAAAGTGGCATGGAATTTCTCTTGTAGATAATTGCCACAAATAATAAATCATTTAGCTCAGTCTGATTCGTGCAAAATAAATTCACTGGCTGTGTACAGCCTCAGTGGCACAATGATGTAGGACGCTACATGTCACACGGCGTGTAATCCCGTTAATCTAATTACATCCCGGAGACTAAATGCTCGGTTACGTACTGAATTAACTGCCGCTGGAATTTTAGAGGAAAGGGTTCAACATTCCAATAGTGGTGTAAATTAGCTAGCTAGTATTCAAGACTTTTTTAAAAAAGATATGTGAGTGCTTGTCTTCAATGGAGCTTTTGCAGAAATTAAGTGAAAATGCGTGCTGGAATTTTTACTGTGACAATATTATTTTGAGCACATATAATTTGCATCGCTAACGAATATCGGCAAAGTGACATGGCTTGTGCTGTGAGCTAATAATTTATAATTTAATACACAAGCCAATAGATACTACGACCATTTAAAAATATAAATAATTCTGACCGGTAGATCGATGAAGTGAATAAAATATCCTCTTGATGGTGTCTCCGTATATACAATATATTATCTAATTAGATGATGTTTAAGTGTTAATTAAGTGCTTAGACGCATTTTTAAAACCATGTCTCCTCCTAATATAAAGCATATGGACTACGAATGGAGTTTATCTCAATATAAGTTTGCTTTAAGAACTTATTGTTACTAAATTGCTCAATCTCTCTTTTTGAAAAGTGTAAGGATAGAAAACATAGGATTAGGACAAGTGTAGTGGTTAGCTAATCGTTCTTGAAAAATTCTAAGATTGGGCTTGGAGGGAATTTTAGACCACACAGACATCCATGTCTTTAATCAGAAGGTAACAATTAGCAAAAATAAAATGACCTGCGTTTGAAATTCCAACCAATCATATCTGCAATCGAAGCTAACGGCGTTGACACTCGACCACAGACCAGACACAAAGAAAAAAACATTTATATATATGCATAAGTAAACATTCTATCCTAATATAACAGTAAAAATAAAGTAAAACTATTTAGCGGATATGTCTCCGGAAAATAATATTACATTGACTGTCATTAAAATTAATTCTAATAGCTACTCTAGTTACTAGCTAACGCAGAATAATAAATATAATGTAATGATTTTAAGCTTATTTCTAAAAATAGTCCATGAGAAGCTTGTCGTAACTCATCCGAGTGCGAAAACTTTAAATTCTTAACTCAACAGTGTCATAAAGATCGAATGCTTTTTAAGCCTTATGCTTAACAAAATTACATCGTGAAATATAATGCATTACTTACCATATCTAAAATCCCACGTCAATTTAACCGACAGTGTTCAAAGTAAAATTGATGCTGCTTGAGGATCGCAATATTGGGTAAATGCTTTTAATAATATAATTAAAATGAATAAAAACACAATATTAAATAAGTGTAATTGAGATTATAAATACCTAGCAGTATGAACAAAAATATTTTTTTATCGTTTGCATTAATGCCAGATGAATATATTTGATGCTTCTGTTAAACTGGATCGTCATGAAAATAAAACGGGCTAAAAAAAAGCTTCCTCAACTTCAATGCTTGTTGGAGGAACAGTTTTTGGATACGTGTAAACTTTAAAAATAAACACCCGTGATTTATATCATTATACCGGTATTTAAGTATTGAAAAATACAGTTTAGATTTAAAAATCTTAAAAAGTTAATAATGACTATGAGTGCTGTACTTATGATAGTTTTGATAGACGAGAGTTAGAGTTATTATGTTCCTCATCTTTAAATTTGAAATTTAAACTATACAGGTTGCTTTCACTTTAACATTTTAGTATTCACTTTAAACGTATAGCAGAAAAACGCCTTTCTGTTACATAAAAAAATACCTAATGGACTGTACTGTACTTATAAGAATGAAGCAATTGTTTGAAAAAAAAATACACTTTTCAAAGAAAAATATGCTTACCGTAATCACACAAAGGAATTTTCGCTACCGGAGTTCATCTTTCCTGCAAAAATAAAAACGATATACATTATTGCGATATTCTTTATAGAGTAGCAGAATAATTTTTCACCTGTATCACAAAAGATTCGGGCACTTGAAGCGGCGATAAACAAAAAAGATCGAGCACTTCGTGTTGTGTTTTATTACGATTTCTCACGTAGTCCACAGTGGTCGATGTAGCTTAAATGTATAGCTCTGTGTCATTTATCAAAGCGTAATAGGGAATTTGTCCGAGTGAATTGCGAAAAATCTCGTGTTACACAGCGAATAAATATTCCGTTTCAATGAAGCGCAACAAAGGTACAATGTAGAAGATCATTGAGCATGTAAAAGACCCATACTATCCTTTATGAGCTTTTTTCTTCTTATTCGATGAAATAAGACAAGACTGTTTTGAAAACATTCAAGTACAATACACAAAGATATAACATTAAATGGCAGCTGTTGCCAACGCGTAATAGAATAAAATCATTCAAGAAAATCGATAAAAATACACCTCTTGGAATACAATCGATTGAACATTGAAATATTATACAGTAATTGTAACTGGCGTCTTACATGATCGAATCACAGACCAAGCATAAAAAAGATTACACAACACTCTTTACGTCGAAAATTGAGCTTTTTTAATTTAGATTTCATAGTATTATTAACGTCACGCCACTCATACCTACATAGTATTGCGGTGTAATAAATAATAATTTATCTATCTATGTTATTATAATATTTAATTTTGTTTAAAGAATTTCAAGAAAAACGCATACGAATTTGACGTATGAAATGGCGAATATAAGAGTGTATAAAATATTCTTTAATTTTATCCGTAAAAGATTAAATAAATGAATACTTATATGAATATGAAATCGTAAAATTAATTAAAAAGCCCTATGTACATTTCCGTTTAAGGACATTAAGCTTTGTCTCCTAAATAATCCCAATTTACGCTGTTCATCTAGTCAAGGTATTTGTTTACGAACACCCTTTTGCTTTATAGCATCAATAAATTAAAGATTCAGAGTTATAATCCTTAACTTAAATAATAATATATCCCTTCTACACATGTGGCATTATAAATTAATGCCATGCCAGTAAATAGTGCTTTCCTTATAATAACATTATGCGTATAATTGAATCAATATTTTAAAATTGTTTGAGGGTTGTCCCTATGTATTGCAATGCCGGTATTAACAAAACTGGGATCCCTTTTTCAGTTTATTTTTTAAATTTCATTATACCGGTTTTGAAAATGAAATAAAGATGCAATTCATATGACGAGTGTAACAACTTTCAATTTTCAAGAAATTTTCCTGCAGCTATGAACATTACCAAACCGTGTGGAAAAGCTTTTTAAAAATCAGTTTTTTTTGTAATATCCATTGTTAAAATATTAAAATAAATGTAATTTTTCAAAATGAAATATTGAAATAATGGTTCGGCACTGCGTCTCGATTGACATTTTGATTTATTTTTGTAATACCTATTAGTATTAATTAAAATTTGTAATGCCGGTATTTTTATATTCTTCTGTTACTGCGCACCCTAGTTGTAATTGTAGCATTGAGTTTATATTTGGCATATTTTTTATAGGATTTTCTAAGAAGATTTGATTTAGAAAGAACTATTGGTATGATAGTATCTTGATACGCCCTGTTTAAAATATTGTGTTCGTGAGAGTTTATTTTAGACGTCACAGATATCTATGCGCTAATATTCAAATCAATTCAAAATATTTCAAATTCGAGCTCGCAAGCACTGCAACCAAACACAACGGAGTTTACATGCAAAACAGAGGCCAAATTAGTAAATATATTGTGTAGGTAAATTAATATCCATAAGCAATAAAAAAAAATCATTATCAAAAAGTATTTATTCTCAATTGAACCTAACGAGATCGATCCAAGCAATGAGACCATGAAAAAGATTCCGTTAAATACAAAAGGCGTCGCGTGTGTATGTGTATATTTATATAATACAACACAATGTATATAAATATATGTGTATATGTGTGGATAAAGGGAAATCATTTTATTGATTGAATTGAGATTAACTTGGTAGAACTCCAATCTAATACAGTGAAAGAATATCGAAAATATTTGAGTTCAACAAATATTTTTTTTATATGAATTTGATAGCAATTTTAAACTCGTCAAAAATATGCAGCAAAAAAAAATATAAATCTTTACCCTGACCTCTTGAACTGACTTCACTATGGATTGCTCTCCACTTCAGCGATCAGAAGGGCGTCTTCTGGCGGCAACGATGAAAGGAGAATGTAAATTAACAATAAAATTAGTCACATAGATGAAGAAGACATATAGAAATATTACGCTAGCTGTTGGCCAAAGATTTAATGCTACATGAAATCGCTATAAAAAAAAGAACAGATTTTTCAAAGATTTCATATCATTTAATGTTTGGTTTTTTTTGAATTTTGTTGCGAGAAAAATAAAATTTCTATCAGAGCATCTCTGATCAATCTTCATTTAAAATCGTAACAGCTGATACTACATACGTATGTACGTGTTTCATGCAAATATTTGCAAATTCTAGCCTCGCAGTGAAATATATACGGCTATCATAAATCTAAAATTGTTACGATTTTACTGCGCAGACATGTGAATGCAATAAATGCTAGTTTATGGTTTGATTTTCTGGAGATATGACAGATTTGATGGCCAATAAAACCAGATATTATATTTTGAATCAAGGACACGACCCAAAAATAATAATATGCTTGTATATTATTTACCGAAACGGCTGGCCAGATCATAAAACAGATACGATATTAAAGTTATCTAAAGGAACCCTGAAGAACAATAGACATATTACATAATAAATATTTTGATTTGAAATAAACTAATTTTTCTTCAGTGCTTTCTTATATTGCAATAAAAAGCCACAGCTTTATGTCTAACAATTAACAATATATATTTTTATTTATAAAACAATTACCAATGTGTGTTACTCTTTACGGATTGGATATTGTTAGATTTTTAACATGATATAAATTTACTAAAAAAATAAACGAATGCAGCTTACGTACATCATGACAGAATAATTCATTGTTAACTTTCTTTGAATTGGTTTTCTCCGAACTGTGATTGCATATATAAATATTGAAATATATCGGACGAAGCTGGGTAAAGCCACAAAAATATTACATAGTGCTAATCTTTCTTCATATATCAAAGAGTGGTTGTTTGAGCGGATTAAGCTCTACGTAAGGTTCACTTTAGTTTTACTGACATGTGTAAATTTGAATTGTACACCCTTAAAATGCACGGCATGTTTTCCATCGACCTCTTCCCGGGTCATTTTTATGTGAGTTAGAAGTTTTAAATATCATGTAGTTTTCAAAACAGTTAAAATTGACATATCATGTTTTCAACTGATTGTCAATATAAAACAGCTGTCACAAAAAATATTTTGAATTCAAACAAAATTAATTGTACGATTCATTTATGCACTGCACAAAACTGTTTAAATACTACATCGCATTAATAAGTGAGGATGAAAAATTAATAACAATACATTGTAAGTCCTTACTGAGAAAACCTTCAATGAACGTGAAGCGTATTTTAAAACTTCTCCGACAATTATATTAATTAGTAAAACGAACTTTTCTTCTAACGTTACATAGACCAAAATCAATTCTCAACAGTAAAATTGAATTTGTTTCATTTAAATTGAACAGATTAAGCGAAAATCTATAACATTAACTATGTTATTAATAATTCATCTTACCTAATGATTCATAAATCAAAATATATATATAATGTTTACTTGCAGTACATGCTGAACTATTTATTTAACTCAATATGAATGTAATGAAAGATTTTTTTTTTATGTGTAGATTAAGAGTATTATGAACGATTTATTAATTTAATAATTTATATTAACAGGAAGATATTTTTCATATCTCTAAAATCAATAACAGTAATTCATTTTTTAATGCCATATTTTTATTTTATTTCGTAATTTAATAAATCTTAAAAAATACACAAATCATTTTGTACATAAATGGACATGCTAAGACAAAAAGCTACTTAGTTTCACAAGAATTATAAAATATGATTGATGGCTGTTCGGTAATGTCTGACATTGACGTTACACCAATAATGTATAATTCCTTACGGAAATAAATACTTTGCTTTATTAATAGTAATATTTCAATAGTTTCTAACATTTCTATGCCATGTTTTAAAAAATATTATAAAGAATTTTCAATTAATGAGAGTTTACTCAATCTTTCACCTTATAATAGTGTGATTGATATTTTCATATTATTAAATTGGAGTTAAATTAAATGGTAATTATTGTCAATTGAATCGTAAAAAGCATTAAATGTGAATTTTGTAGTTATAATAAAATGGCATTTACAACCGTATATATTTTTAATTGAAATTGCGTCATCCAAATTGTGTAGGTCGTTCGAATTATAAATCACTTCCACAAGATTATTTATAATAAAATACATACACTGTAATCGGAATATCCCTTAAAACATATTTGTGGAATTATTTGCCTTTGGTGTTATCCGGAGAAATACTGAAATTATTATTGTGAATTGTTTTAATGTGGATTTTACGCGAGCAAATCGCTTTTAGTTACACAAGTGCCTTCAATTAATATTGTAAATGGTTTATCTAAAATGTAAATGTGGCATTTATACATTTGGGAATTGAGCAAAGTGAATATTCTGACTAAACGTGCAGATGCGACCTAAGCTGGTTCACACAGCAATTCGGAATATTTAATTCCATTGAAAATACATAATTCGCAATATTTTTGAAATAACTTAATCGTATTGGCTTTTTTATGGAATGCAAATAATTTTTGAAAATCATTCATTGATCTGTTTCTTTTTAATCCTTTTATGTGGGTTACTTATCTGATTAACACTATTGACAAAACGGTTTCAATATAATGGTATGGACATAAATTGTAATTGAGTTTAAAACCTTTCTTTTTGTTACAGATTTAAGGGTTTGTATTATTTTGTCACCCCCTTTCCGCATATGATACACAAAATAATCATATAATTAAAATTAATATCTATATTAAAGTTTTACGAAAAAAACAGTTTTACATTTATTTCTCAGTACTCTTAGTACAATAGCAGTAAAATGATGATGCTATTAATTTTATATTAAAAATGATTTTCCACATAGTAGACAACGAATCCATCGGAACTAATCATACAGTATATAGCTGTAATAAATCAAAGTTGGGTTGGGAACCTGCGGCCTTCTTAATTCTTAAATAGGTTGAGCCCAAATTGTTCATTGGACCACATTGTCTTTATTCACAAAAATTTTCAAGCAATATAAACACATCTTATTGAAAGATTATTTAATGAAACCTAATTGGTTAAACGTTAAACGAATATTAATGCAGAATTTTGAACAGAAATTACGTCAAATAAAGTTATCGGTGCTTAATAATTCAAGAAATATTTCTTGGTTCAAATAATAAACACGAAATCATTTCATTCTTCATTACTGCAGTGTATTTGCATATTTATAAAATAAATACGGACAATTTACACAAAAGATTTAAAGAATGGAAAAAGTACGAAAGGGCGAAGGAATAAAAATAGCTTTGTTCATTGTGACATAAGAAAACGAAAAATGGTCTCTCAATTACTTCTTTGTTCAATAGAGCTCCTGTAAAAACAATACATTTCCAATAAATGGTCGCCTCTCCTGATATATTTGATTTGGACCACTGCGCAGGACCTTTTTTTGATAAAATATTATTTTCGACCTATATTTTAATATCGCTAACCCCTTTTCTAGAAAAATTTCATAGTAGATACTATATTGGCAGGCGTAATTCATTGCCCACTGTAAGGCTCTATAGCCAAGTGGTAAGAGTGGTTGTAGACCAGATAGACCAGATTTTCAGCAAACATTTTATATTATTTCGTTAGAGAGTAGCATTAAAAATTATCATCGTATTGATATCGTTGAATTTACAAACTTCCTATGCCTTGGCTATTATAAGATGTTATCACATGTTTTTTAAAATGTTTCAAATTGTAACCGTTTCGTTAACCAAGTGATTTCGTCCCGCCCGTTCATAAAATATCGTTTATTTAAGATGCACGTTTGGACATTTGTATTGCAAAAAATATGCCTTGAGAACGATTTTACTACCAATTCACCATGTATATTTAATTAAAACAAATGTACAATTATTCAAAGTATAAATGAAACACAAAAATCTTATCAGTTAAATTAATAAATAATGAATTTGCCAGGACTCATCCAAAACCTTCTTATTACTAAGTGATGCTGTGACTGCTAGGCTCCATTGGCATTCCAGTAATCACAAAATTTTGGGATAAGTGGCTCACTCCTCAGAACTTTATCTATATCAGTATTTTTTCTTATCGTTGATACTCGATTGGGATTCCAAGCGCTTAAGTTTCTGTATTAGCGCGATAGAGCCAATGTGTTTCTTTTTTAAATATATTTATGTCCATTATATTGAATTCCAAAATACTTTTTGAATGTCTGGTATTAAAAAAACGAATGTATTCATTATATTATGTTTTCTTATATTAAAGTCTATTCTAACGTGCTTAAAAGAAAAAAGTATTAATAATTCAAAGCTTTCCGTTGCAAGCCCCAAATCATTGGATATGTAGGTGACCATTCTGACGTCGGCACTATCTCGCAGCGGAACTCACTGAAACAATTGAGCGAATAAATCTGGACTCGTTGTGTTAGCTTTCTGCTGCTAAGCCTCAACGGGGTCGTTATGATAAGGATCACCACATGCGGTAAATAAAATCAAGCTTTCGTGAAATAGCCAAGCGAAAGCTTTCGATACTCTGACCAGGCAAGGGCGTTTCCAATCAGGAACTGTTTCAACGTAATGTTACGTATTCAGGAATGTTTTTCCTTTTCAAGGATACGTTTGGTGCTTAAAATGCTCAATTGAAGCTATTTACAATTATGGAAAATTCTTCATTCAATATTTATGTAATATAATTGTGAATAAAAAACATACTATCATTCTGTCATATGAAATTAATAACGTGATCTTAAGATTTCTTCTTATTTTCATTAGGGTGAAGAGCGAAAGATAAAATCAGAAGAAAACGGGTTATTACTTTCTCTTGGTTCAGTTTTTTCAATAACAGAATGTAGAAATTATCACTTTAAAAACATGCATTTTTTCGATGCCTTCCTTTACAGAACTCTTAAATAATTCTAGCATTCAAGCTTGGTAGAATATTTTTTTTAAATATAAATTTTATGAAACATTTTTCATTTAACCTTTTACGCCTTGAGGTATAGAATTGTGTTTTGTAACCTTATGCAAATTAGTTCAAGTAGTCCTTTTGATCATTCAGCATAAGAGAATATATACTGATTGAATGATAAAAGGGTTTTATTAAACCTTAAATTCCTGGCCACAAAACTTCCTAGTAATTTATTTTATTATATCTAATTAGGTTTTGAGTGAATGTAAATATGAAGTTTTACTTGGAATTTATGTATATTACGAAATATATATCAGCATTTAAATTATATAAAATTTCTCTGCACGGTACATAACGGATTCAAAATATATTATTCAAATAATATACGGAATGGGATCATAATTGAAGTTATTTAATTATTTTCGATAATTTGAGATAGAATAAAAAAATATATTTATTTGTCATATCGATGGATTGACTTATTTTATTTTATACACTCATTCTGAACACTGATTCAAGTTTATTTATTTCTGGAAAATTTGATTCCACTCTCAATATATGTTTGCCTGATTGGCGAGATTTCAAATGCGACAAAACATGGAAATCATTAAAAATTACTCCATTATAAAATCTTTATCAATATAAAATGGAAATGTATCGACCATTCCTCCCGATGCCTCCGTTTCTAATTTTCATCGTTCAATTGTTGATCTGTTAATCTTTTTTAATTTTCTCTAACTTGGCTAAAAAAATGTGTTTTATTTTATTCCATTGTTTATTCAAATTTGCAGACTTTGTGCGAAGCCCGTGATCGAGTTTTAAAGACGTTGTCTTCAATTGCGGAGCTCACGGGTTCAAGTCTTGGATAGATTCATTAATTGTTTTTTCAATTGATTTCTGTTCGATGCATGGATGTTTGTGATGCCTTCAATTCTCTCCCACACACCCACTAAATATACTAGATAAACACTGCTCTTGTCCTAGTCCTATTTTGCTTTCCCTACTTTCTTTGAATCGAGAGGTTGAGTGAATGAGTAACAAGCAGGTCCAGTGAACAATTTGTTTCGAGATTCGCTCCGGAAGGATATGTTCCACATTGTAATTGTAAAATAAAATTCAACACAAAAAAAATTAACCTAATCTCACTGTTACTCTTAAAATCTTCAACAAAAATTAACTTCATACAAAGATATTGATATAAGATTTAATTATAATTAGCTTGACGAGTGATATGCATAGAAATGTTCATGGAAAGAAAACGGCGTTCAGTGTTGGTGAGTTACAGTTGATAAAACGGTCAACACACTTAGTCATGGACAAAAAATTCTATGACGATATTTGTACTGATTTAATAAACAATGATTTTCAAATCTTTAAAACAACTCAAAAAGCTGCAGTGCGCATACTACTTTATAAATATTTTCTGGATTCTTTTACTTTTTTACAAATAAACACAACGTTGATGAAAAATTACGCAAGGAGAAGTTTTTAAGAGCCTGGCTGTATTTTCAAGTACTTGGATAATCTTTCACTTGAATTTTTTACTGAAAGCTGTAACATGATTTTTAAATAACCAAGAAGACTAATTTCGGTTGGAATAATTATAATTTTCGCGATGCTTTCGTTTTTTAATGGATGCAGGCATTTGCATTTCTCTTGACCTCATCTGCCAGTCCTCAAGAATTTCATATTTCCATTTTAGCAAAATAACGTAATACTGTAAAACATATAAAATGTTTCAAAACTTTCGAAAAGAACTTTTGGAACTTTATTTTTTTGAAACTGAATTTTTCAGAAACTGGAGTAAATGGTTGTTTCTTTTGAGTAAGATCTTCTAAAATAAAACAGATATTTAAATGATTTTATATGTTGGAAAAATTCTCATGTTTTCCAGTATCCTTAATAATAAAAGTCCATGATGTTTTATGAAGCATGCTTCAAATATTTTCAATTAATAAAGGTATTACCTAGTGTTATATACATAGACACAAATTTTGCGAAAAAGATATTGGCATTTGATAAAAAGGTTTATTTCCGTAAACTGACATTTTTTAAACATGAATAATATCACAAAATAAATGATTTAGATTTAGAGAACACTTATAGAATGTGTCAACCGATTGCGTTCAAAGAGAACTGATTAAAATTCAGGCACTGTAGATTCTTAAGCATATGCATTATGAATATAAGAAAGACCAAAAGAAAGTAGTAAGATAACCTGTATTTCTTCAACTCGTTTTAAGGATCGAAAAATAGGTTAAATAATCAAAGTCATTAAAAAAGTCCATAAGAAACAAACGGTTTACGAAATTTTCCTCTTCGGGAGATGAAAATTTCACGTTGCAATCAAGTAAAATAGAACGACAAGAGCGTGTTTTATTCGAAAATTATCAATAAATTCACTTAAGTTTCTTAAATCATTTGGAACAAAATATAATTTTTAAATATGAATCTTTGAAGTTTTTATATTTTCATAAGTTTTGACATTAATGACCCAGTCAGTTGATGTTCATCGATCCATACACTGAACAATAAATCAAGATGCTATAAGTTAAAACCCGGGTAGTTAGTTACAAAATCATAGAATTTCCCAAAATTTTATGAATCAAATATGTATCTTTAGTCAAAAACCTAAAATATAGTTGGTTATATTAATCCTATCCATCTGAAATAATTTCTCTTTTATTGTGTCTTACTTTTCAGTGTCTTAGAGACACGGTCTCTAATATGGAATCAAAACAATAAATCCATTCTATTTGCCCGTTTTTTTATAACATGTCCTATAATACCTATAAACCAATTATGATATTATTTCATATAAAGTATCAACAAGTAAATACCTTCGAAACGAAAATAAAATATTACCACCTTAACGTGAAGGGAATTGTTTTTTCGTCTTGTTTACTTTTTGCCATATTCATCTTGCATCGTCACATTGTTTATGGCATGCCTCTCTTTTCAAACTTCAGCCATTTGTCATCGTTGTATTTCCTCGCACAGTGTATCCACTCATACGCTAAGGTGTCTTCTTTGTTTTGGGGTGTAAACCACTCAGCGATCAACGTTTCTCAAGTTATTCGATGACATTCATAAGACATAAAATAAATGGACGATTTCTTTTCAATATTAAATCAAAAATATAAAATCATAACATCAGTGAATGTTAATATTTTCGATGGTTTCGGCGGTAACTTTGTGGAAGTTCATTTAAATATAAAATTTAAAATAACTTTGATTATTTCACGTATTAGATTCTATAACCCTTCTCTTGCGTCCCTTATAAAGGAAAAATCCCAATCTGATTGATTGCACCTTATTAGTATCATTATGTTATTGCATTGTTTTGATTCCCCCTTCCTTGTTTCCTTTAGAAGGAAAAAACCCCGTAATCCATTTTGTAATTTCATAATTTAAAATGTTAGAATCAATCTTGCTTCATTACTCAAGCAAACTTTGCGATAGTATGTCTGAAGATGCCTCTGAATGAGACGAAACACGTGTCACAGTTAGTTACACAATACGTGGCCTAATTAAAGTTATTTTAAATTTTATATTCAGTGAATGTTCATTGTTAGACCATTTTTAATTTATTTGTAGTTTTTTTAATTAATTTACATCAAATTTCACCAAAATAAGTTTTTTCTTCTATACACAAAGAAGCTTTTATCTAGATTATTTAATTATCTGCACAATTAAGTACACGCAACCAAGTATTGAGCAGCTCCTGAAATACTACCATTAAACTGTAAATACGCTTAAAATTTTCCACACTTCTGGTACTTAACTGCACTATAAAGGCATTGGATGGGAAAGGTGTGATTTTTCTAAATTTTACAAGAGACATAGCTACCAGAATTCGCTTAGTAATTATAAATAATTTATGTAGAATTAAAATACATTGTTATTTTTCTTTCCGTATTATAATGGAGTTCTACCAAGTAAATGCCTACTCAATCAATAAATTATTGTAAGCTTGTTAATCAACCGTATACTGGTGTTGATCCGTCTTTTTGATTGTGCAACATCTTAATTGTCTGCCAAAATAATTTTTAAAATAAAATTTATTTTAAACAGAATGACGAATAAACCTAATTAATATTTAAATTGTACTTTAAATAAACAACTACATATTTATCAAATAAGAATATCTTAATAACAATAATTCGAAAACAAACCATCATTCCTTTGATGTGGACGTTAATTAACTTCACGAGATACGAGAAGCAAATTCTCGGAACCGAGTTAATGCGCGCTTTAGGATATACGTGTTTTATGATATCTTAATAATATATAAAAAAAAAACAATGTTTGCCGGGTGCCGGCTAGTTTATAATAAGAATAGCTTTAAGATCTTTATTTTTGGTTTGAGAAAACATAACCTAAAAAATGTGTTGATGCTCGAACGAAAAATGTTGGTAAACCACAGTGCGTTAGATACTCGTAAGTGAAATATATGACGTATAGAGTTCTGCCGGTCATTTGGTATCCATTTTTTATCTACACCATTATTTTTACCTGTCGCTCGACAGTAAGTGACAAGAAATAATAATAACTTCACAAATGTGATATATATTATATTATTGTTCAAATCCGCACAGTATTTTCTACCGTACAAATAAAAATAAATATAAATTTACTATGACTCTAGATTTATTTGGTTTGTGAAAATCATTTTTTAAAATACACAGGTATTATTTTTTTTTATAAACATAGTCCTCTTTGAATCATTCATATTTTGATTTGATTTAATTTGTCATTGGTATTGGTTTTTTTTTTACCGGCTACTGCGTTTAAGGGAAACAAAAAATCTATCTTACTTCAATAAATTGATTATTGATTGATTCTTTGATTGCTCTAAAACTCGATCGTTATCTTCATCTTACGCTATCACTTGCAAATATGTACATATATATATATTGGCTAGCTATTTAAGTTTTTTATTTTGGATAATTGATGTGTAATTGTTTCAATATCATGTTTTCCACCATAAACTCATTTAACTATTGTTAAAAAGTTGTTGAACACTCAGGCGTATTACACATAGAACGAGAGCTCAAGTAACATGAAAGAGTGTAACACATATTTAATATCACATACGACTTTAATTTATGCTAAAAAGTATTATCATAATAATGTAATGCTCTATGTAAAGACAGATTCAAATATATTGACTGCTCAATTTTAAGGTCTTAATTGTTGATTGTTCTTAGTAGAAAAGCATTGGATTAAAATAAATAACACGTATAATATGCAAGATCTGGACTGGTTTTTCATATGGTTTTATTTATTTAAACATATTGAATGATACCAGAACTCGTGACCGTGGGGCCAAAAAAAAACTAAATAATATTATATTCTCTTTAGACATTTTCCCCGCTGTCGTTTGCGCGGGAAATCGCTCGCATTCCCGCCTCCCTCGTAATAATATATGCATGATGTGACGTAATCACATCCCCCCTCGCTTTCTTCCCCTCGGTGGTTTTGACCCCTCGATCCGCCATCTGGCTGGCGGGTCTGGCCTCCTCGCATAACGCAGCCGAGTCACGTCATAGACCACGTGTTGCCAAGATGTATGATCTGCGGGTCTCAAGTAATCTTTGTAATACATTATGTGGACGACTCGCGACGCACCACGATTCATCTGAGACTTTGGAGCATATACTATTCGAAGGATAGATAAACTCTACGCTTACAATTTTTTAACCTATATCAACTTCCACTGTGAAGCATTTGTACTTTACAATTGAAGAAAAGTTTTTCTTATAAAATTGAGAATTTATTAACACATTGGCTCCGCTTGACGTGAAATACGGGTCGTTTCCACATATGCCCAGAATTCTCCCGTAGCCAATGTGTTAGTAGAAATATGGCTAGTATAAAGTCGCTTACTTCTCTATCTTAAAAGGTATAGGAATGCAAGCCAAACTGTTACATCCCAGACATTCAAGCTTTTAGATACACATTCAACCCGATTGATAAGTCTATATTTGAAAAATTTCGTTCTAGGATGCAAGCCAACTACCAAAAAAACAATTGAACAAAAAAATTATATTGCAGACCAAGATGACACGATCTTTGAGCTTTACATACATATCCTTTATGATTTGAGTGACTGACTGACTAAATATTTTTGTGATTCATTATTAAATATCTCCAGATGTATCAAAGTTAAATATAATTTAGGATTTCAACTGAAATGATGAAATTTAAATATCCATATTTAAACAGCTTTCATTTTAAAATCATAATATTTTTATAGCTTAAATAAATATCGGAGTGACGTGTATGAATACAATTATAACAACACAGAAAAATGGCATTTAGAATGGAAAAAAACCGCTTTTAAATGTGTTTTTTTTTTATGAAGATATACTGTTGCACCATAATAATTTGACAACACATTGTCTTATTATTGTACTGTTGAGACACAGTTCTGAAGCATTTGATTCAATAGAAAAATATGATCGATGTCTTGAGAAACACCCATAAGACACTGCTAGAAATATTCGTGAATGTTTTTGAAATCACGTGAACCGTTGTGGGCTCGGACTTGGCTCAAAAAATATATTTCCACTCCCAATTCCCTAAATCTCGAATATGATGTATGCAAAAGAAAAATAAAATCATCCACAGAAGTTGAAAGCGTGAAAAATATGTGTTTTATATGTTTGCCCAACTGAAATGTCCTCGGACGATGCCACAACATCCGCATCCTTAACGGCGGGAATAAATCTACGAGACTAACGCTTTTGCCTTCGCTTGGGAAGAAAGCTCTCCAGAATTTATACTTAGGTAACAGTAGCAGAACGCTTTTTAACCTCCTACTACACACCCTTCAAAACTCTTTCATCTCCGTCTCAATAAAAGTAAATATTTATATGAGTATTTTTATTTTAATTTAAATGGTTGATTAATGTTATCAAAATTTTTAGTCTTACCATAGTATTTAAAATGATTTAAATAAATCTTACAATTTGCTAATATATTTTATAATTTTGACTAAAGGTGCTTTATGGAAGTTATGGAGTTTTTTCACAGTTTTCTAGTAGGTTCTAAATTGTTAAAATTAATTTTAATTTTAATTCTATCTTTGCAATTACTTGTTCAACTCATTTACCGTCATTAAAAACATTAACTTATTGATCCAGGCGATACAGATTGATCAATTAATGAATTGGTTTATTTTTAATAGAACGGACATTTGTGATTGTACATTGATTTGAAAAATTTATAAGAATAAATATAAGGCAATTAAATACTAGCCAATTTATTATCGTTCTGCCCACTTCAAAAAAGAAAGATTGAGCAATGAAATGATGAAAAGGTTTCAAAAAAGATTTTTTGATGGTTATATTTGCTCCGTTTAATGTCAGGATTATTAACTAATTGGCAAAATGAAATTGCTTAGCATAATTAATTTAAAATTAAAGTTGAAACATTTTCAAAGTATTTCCTTATTAATATATATTTAAATATCGCAGAACATGTGTTCATATATTTCAAATTAATTTGAACTCAGACTGCATAAAGTTTCCTCGGATTTTCATTGCTCCACTTGGCTATACCAAAAGTGCCTCGAGGACCAGCTGAATTTATTGCTACGTCGAAACTTTCGGAAGTGTCGTAAAAGGCGCACCGTAGATGGTGCCTAGAAGGTGCAGGTCGATAGAGCGTGAGGGTTCGTAGCTAGCCGCAGGTAGGGTCTCTACGCCGCCTCTACGAACATCTCTACGATAATTATATTGCCGAGTAATTTGTGAAGGGCTTAAATATCTGCTACACGAATATTATCTACGCCACAACGTTGCGTGTGGTATTTCTCATATTCGTCATTTCGCTTTGGAATTCATAAGACGTTGCAAAGTTTATGCTTTTAGCGAGGAGTCTTATGAAGAAAGACTTAAAATGCTTTAAAATTCACCCTTTATCGGTTACGAAACAAAATGATTATATAATATTACAAAAAAGCTAAATTTTTGCATATATCTAAACTGGCATTGGATAGATTGGCTTTTTTACTTAAATTTTCTTAGATTTTTTAAATTGAAATAGAAGAATTATATTTAACGCAAAATAAAATATGTCTTATAAAATTTTCAAAAATGCCTTTGAAAAATTCTGTGCACATTAATAAAGACCTCATTTTGTCAACACAGTTATAATATTTATTTGTTCTATTGGACACTTCTATTTTAAAGACTTTGTACATTTGCGCATTGTGGAAAAATATGTGACATTTGTTAAACATCTCATGTTAGCATCTTCAGAATTCAAACTGTAACAAATTTTTAAAATTTTATTTTATCCTAAAAATCAACTTGGGCAAAAATACCACCGAATCCTTCGGAAGTGGTTAATTCATTAAAAAAATTTACCGAAAAAACAAATTACGACTCTCTTTTTTATAAAAATGTTTGAAAAACTATATAAAACTGTTCATACATTTGTTTAAATGAGTTTATTAAGAAATCTGGTTTTGATATTTTCATTTAGAAACTACAAAAATAACAAGCCAGACGTGTCAAATAAACTCTAAAATAAAGCAAAAAAAGTAACAGCGTTTTACTCAGAAGCCAGCACAGCGATAGTAAAAAAGAGACAGAAGGTAAATTAATCCGTAGAAACTGCAAGAGGCGAAAGGGACCCGAGCACAATTAGCGACATCGCGAAAATAGTGAAACACTGTGGAAATGAAAAGCATCGTATAGTAATTACTGTAGAGCAAGTGACGTTGTAAATTCAACAATAGCAATTATGTTTTCATTTCTACTGCAGCCGTTTTGTAATATTAGTGTGCGGCAATGTCACCAGAGCACGTTGTCGGAGCACGATAGAAATTAGCTCGGAAAAGCTATTGTTAATCTGAAATGTAACGTTTTTAAAGAACTATGAAAAGAATAATTAAAGATATTGAAGTCCAATAAACATGTAATATTTATATTTATCTAACATTAAATTTGATTTATATTAAAATTAGTTTGAAAGAGTAATGTTGTATTCATAACATGGTCAGGTGATTAAAATCATGCATTCTTGTATAATTGTATTACCGATCTTAATGTTTATTTAATTATAATTGTAACACTCTAAAATATTTATAATACAACCAACACATTGTTCTGTTAAAACATTGTTTCGACTTGTATATTATATATTTAAATGATAAAAAAATTTAAATTTAAACAACTGTAAAAAGAAGGATCTTTTATTTTAAAATGCATCTTTTTTAGTGTTTCATTACAATATTAAAGTCTGCAGATCACAGAAACTTACGGACAACATCTGATGATTTTTTCGTGAATTTTATTGTTCTTTTTAACAGTTTGCTAGAATATTTTTTTAATTCAATCAATAAATAATATGATAGTCTTAGAACTAATCTTCAATATCAGACATTAAAAAAATACTTAAAGCAAAAACAGGGTCAAAAAATCTGATATCATCCTGTATCCTTAATTCTAAATATTCAAAAGCGAGTTCTTGATTGCTTGATCAATCCACATCGCAAAAAATTTTATCATTTTATATTGAAAATCCAACCATACATTTTCAAATAAATAATCGCGTTAACTGGTTAAAAATTCTGCGTAGTTTGAATTGCAATTGAAAGCAACCCTTCACGAATTGCTGTGTAACGATATTGTTGTGGTGAAAATAAAAATAAAAGACATTCAATTTGATCTCGTAGAACTATATTTCCGTACTAAAATATAAGTATATTACAACGTTGAATGAACTTTAAAGTTATTTGAGTTAAGTAGATAGTATTGCTTATCTTACACGTTAAGTTATAAAAATATATTTATCAGTATGATACTGTGAAATTTGAAAATTTCCACTTTTTTATCATTAAAATATACCATAGTTGAATGAAAACTTGAAATCAGAACAATAGCTACGATAAAAAACACAAAATTTCCGAATTTCTCTCTTAAAGATAAAATAGCGCTATTAAAGTTAATAACGAAAAATAGTAATACATTTTTTGTACTTATTCCACATTCAATTTAATAGTATCTGGACCTGTTTCGCACATAGTGAACCTTATTTACTGAGTATTAAGTTACTGTTCATAAATAAGCCCTAAAACAATTATTTGAACATGATCTAATTTTACCAGGAAATACAATTATTCAATAACTTAGAGTTTTCTACACTAAATCTATGGCTTTTATACCATTAAAGTATTATCTACCTTTCCCACAACGTGGGAAAAATTATACCATTCTTAATATTTATGTTATTTTAAATAACAAATCAATCTTCAACTGAGCTTCGTTCAGAAGAAGTCGGATACAAAAAAGCAAAGTACTATACGCGCACACAGATATTGACAGATATAACCGATTTTATCAATATAATATACAATTGATGCACTTGCCCACTAGAAACACCCACAAAACGGTGTTTGTTTACCGGTTGAACCCGGTCAAAAAACACTGCACTCATAAAACTATATGGTCACCTTTAGATCGAACGTCGTGAATTTCAGTTTTGTGAAAACAATCAATGTCAAGTGGTTATAAAATATTTATCCGGTATTAAAAATTATCTTTATAATGATATAGTACCGCTTAACCATACCACGCAGGGTAAAGTAGAACAATTCAGATTATTTAAAACAGTTTACGCACGTCCCATGCAAATGTAGATCGTGAAAATGATTTTTTTTTTGCATTTTTCTTTCTAGCTGTCAGGAACGTAAAAAATGCAAAGTATTATACAATGAGGGCGTGATATTAAAAGTGGCCCAGCCTAAAATGTTCACATTAGAAGAAAGTGTGGGGAAAACGAACACTTAGAATATGAAAAAACTAACACTGCGGCAGTAATAACTCATGGCAGTGTCAGGTAGCTGACACAAGAAGAGAAAAGCTCGCGAAAGTACCACTAACTTTTCGTTGGAATTGAAAAAAAATAACAACTGACTTCCCGTTTTAAAGAAGCCAACGCTTTCAATAGTGTTGACGGCGATGACAATAATTGAATTGTGTAATCTCTTATAAAGTCAATCTTCCAAATAACGTACCTTTTAAGAACGGTTTTTTAAAAATGAATATAAAAAAAATGTAGAACACCTGTAATTTTTACAAATATTAAAAACAAAAATGCAACCCTTTTTTTCATGGCTACATATGATATGTGTTATCACAAAGTAGTAGAAGATTAAATATGTACCAGTTTTTGATAAAATAATTACCAAGTCACCCATTATTTGCATTCAGAAATAATTTTCAAAATCCATTAGAAAGCTTACAAGCCCAAAATATATATATATTTTAAAATAACATTAACAAAATATGTATCAGAGATGCGTGGCGTTATTCATTTTTAACTCGTGTTGCTGCCTTGAGTGAATCATTACAGCAAAACAGTGCTTTCGATTCAAAGTTGTGTGTATATAAATTTGTATTCAAACGTTTTATAATATCTACAAATACATTATAGCGTTTTGATAGATTTTGAGAAGTGAAATCAAATATCTCATCAAGGTATATCGTTTCAATACTAGCGAGGTGAAGTTCTTCGGATTTTTTTTAAAGCTGGCGCAAAGAGTTAACACTGTTAGAAGAAGGCTGGAAGACATATTTTGGATGTTTGTGTTGTTACGAAAAAAAACAGAAAAGAAATAAATAGGGATATTCAACACGAGATATTTTAGTTGAATGGCGATATAAAAAAGAGCTATATGAAACAGATTACACATTTCTAGAAGATTTGAGCTCTTTATAAGAATGGCTTTAAATTGCACGATACAATTATGACTGAGGTCAATCTTGCTGCACGACCTCTTAGCCAATTTTGATATATAAATGAGCAGATTTCTGTACAAACCCATATACTTAGTTATAGGTTGCGATGACATTATTTATTTTTTCTATTAAATACCAGAATAAATGCAAATATTAGTATATTATAAATCATACATCATCACCGCTTCGAATAATACAATAATGTTTTTTTGTTAATATTTCATATTAAATTTATCAGGATACGGACCGGTTTTTATCAGCTTTCGCCATGAAAACGAAACCAGTCATACATCATTTAAATGTAATGTAAGCCAAAAAAATATGATTTTAATTTATAATATAATGCCATTCCACCAAGTATTGACCCAAAAGCTGATATTATAATAATTTTTCAGTTTTGCTTGAATTGCCGTAAAAATAAGTCCAGCTGCAAAAAAACACCTGACACGGAAAAATAAATATTTAATTAATGATTTTATATATAAATACTGTTCTTTTTCATTTTCAAAACCATTATTTCGGTTTTAAAAAACATTCAATACCTAAAGTCCGGTGCTGTTGATTCCAGTGATGCAAGCCCAAGTACTGGCAGTCTAGTGGCACTAAAACAGCACTTGATTCTAAAATAGTCCGCCAAGAATCAAGCACGGTAGAATTTTTAATACGAGTATAAGAAAATCCTAATGTGCATGTAACTTGAGCGTTCATAATACGTAAGGCTGCGCCGCCCAACCGTCGTATATTTCCCCAGAGATATTAAAATCGTACACACGATACGATAAGGAACCTTTCTCGCACTTATGATTATACGGTTTCACATTTTCAGAACTGTCGAGGTTTCGAGATCTCACATAAATGTTTCATTTTTATGTCTTCATAGATTCGTTCTCATTTTATATGCGGTATGCTCATATTCTACTGGCATACATATTTGTTTTACCACGCGTGAGGAAATTGAAAAAATCTTCTGCTAAACTATTCGTGTTTTTATTCGCAAGTTACATATTGTCACTGTCGGGTTGCTTTGTCAAAAGTAGCAAAATAAATGTTGATGAATTATTAAAGAATACATTATAGTCAGGGATTTTTAAGGCCATATTTTATATCTTTTTATGAATGTTATATTTGAAAGCTTCTGTGGTCCAATGGTTTGAGTTTTTCCGTTGCAATCAGGTGGGTCTTGATTTAAGTCCTGGCAATATCAATATATAAACTTATCAAATTGTGCAACAAATAAGCTTCAGTCAGTTTTAGATTATTCATGCACTTGAAATGCCCAAAGATGCCTAAAGGTGAATTTCTGGTCGTTGGTGACAAAACTCATGAAAAAGTACGAAATTCAAATGATTCCAATTTTATATTGAAACTGCATCAAGCACCTTCAGTCGTACCTAAATTTAAATCTTGGACACGGATAAATGTGACGTCATTTCGACAAGAATTCACAAATATATAAATTTATAAATACTAGGTGCATTAGCAATAATGCCTAATAATACAACCTAACTTTTATTTATCAATTATATACACGTTTTAAAACCATCAAGATTTTTCAAATTATCAACGTTCGCGAAAAAATGTCCCAGTTGAGAAAATTGTTGTTTGGATCAATTTTAATACGATTTTTACAGCAAAAAAACTAGACTTAGTTTGGAATTTTTTTATTTATTAGGCTCTTTGTCTAGCTATTTTCCTCTCACATTATATTGGTGTGAAGAATCGCTTTTGAATAATTCTCATTCGGCTCACGTAATTCTTGAAACCGAAATAAAAAGAAGGCTTCATCCATCTCCAGTCAACACTCACGCAATAATAAAAAGCTTCGAGTGTTTGAGATAAATTCAGAAAAAGCATACACAAACAACAGCTTCATAATAATTTCTTCAAAAAATAATCATGTTATGATGTGATGTCAAAACGAGTATTTTACCGCATTTGCAATTATTGAAATGTAATTAATAAACATAAAAAGTGATTTAAAATTCAATATAAAATTACTTAACTATTTATTTGCATTTTACTGTAATCTTTTGCCGTTTCAATTATCAACCACAACATAAGAACAAATCTTTCTTAGCCCGTTATATGCCGATAGATAAACGAAGGGTCGTGCACCGAGTGCCGCGATTTTATTTGAAAAAATAGCGAAGGATTTAGGTAATCCAAGGAAGCTCTCTGTAAAATCGACTTTAACACAATATGTCAACTGTAATTATAGGACTGTGATTCTAAGAGATGTCGTTATGTGTATAAAATGTTTGAATTATAAAATCGTTGACCTTGTCCAGTATTAGTGAGTGTAAAGTGGACCGTATATATACGCTCATTTTCTATGGGAGGCACAGCGCTCACCGAATCGTAGACCGTATATATACGTTTCTGGCATACAACCGGTTAATAAATTAGAGTAACGAACAAAGTTTTTTTTTTATTTTTCAACAAGATAACGCATACTGAGTATCCTTGCACATTTGACGTGTAAATAAACATTTGATTCCAAGCTTGCAAAGCCTTTTCTTTATTTTTATATCATGAGCCTCTAAGTGCATGTCTCACGGTAGATGCTGATTGTGTCCTTTTACCAGTATGTTATTCTGTAATTCAATACACTGAAACAATGTGAATATGATTTTGAAATATTAATTTATTTTATTATAATCGATGACAAGATTTACTTGCATAGTAGAATATTTGTTGTAGTAACGTATATAATTGATGTATTTTAAATATGATAGAAGACATATTATATTCACCTTGAGGAGCTCAAAATAAACATCGTTGAATTTGAATTGTTTTAATTTGATATTTAAATTCTATCAAGCAACTTAAAATCCCCAATCAAATATACTAAGTAGGTATTGATTCTTTCCATAAATCAATCGGTGGTAAGACACTTTCCCTTAATTTATTAACAATCAAAAATTATAGACGAAAACATAATTTTGTAGGTGGAAGAATTTTCCCCTCCACAATATCATATGAAAAATAATATACTCAGTATTTCAATAGGATACTTTAAAATGATTCTTTGATTTCGTGTTCGAAATAATTTTGAATGCCCATAGTTTCTGGAAGCTTACGCGAGAATATTTTGTTTCCTGAAAGAGAGTAGCGTACCCAGAACCATAAAACTCCAGGTGTTTTTACATTAGTACGATATACGCAGAGGCTCAAGACGTAAACGCCACTTGTAGGGCGGAAGGGGTGGCAGATTTGGGGAATAATTGTATTTTTTGTGAAGGAAAAGGTCACCGAAGGAACGATGCGAAATGAATGGAAATGTGTGTTTGAATCGGCATTGAATAAGTAAACCCTTCTGCGAAAAACGTACGTGCCGCGAATGGGAAAAAATATAATTTGGATATTTGGGGAAGATGTGCTTAAAAATCTCCGGAGCTTTCCATTTAAAATGCGAGCTGAATTTACGAGAACAATGTGCCGCGAAGAGGCAGGTTTGCGACTTTGCGAAATTTTATTCAACGCCACACATTTTCCACATTTTTACTTCTCATTGTTTGAGGTAATCCATATATATTCAACGTATAAGTTTATTCTGCGAAATAAAAGCTTTTTTTAAATGTTTTCAAAATGTATACAAAACTGAAAACGCTTAACACATCAAGTACTTGGCAGCACTTATTTTTCAGTGCCTCAGAGCTTAATAAAATAATAAGAACAAGCTATATTTTCTCAGTAGTCTAAACATACAATAACAAACCTTGTAGATACAAATTAGAAAGTGAAAAGTATATCTTAAGGACAAATGATTATTATATTAGGCTTGGATTGATGTGAGAGTTGACCCTGCAAACGATACCTTAGCTAAAGCGATATAATAATATTACTGTTAAATACTAAATACTACTAGCTTCTTTATTTTTTATTCGTGATGCATGAGCTGTGAGAGTTTTATAAACATTTCAAAGGATTCGAAGTTTTTCGAAACCGATGCATTCTTTAAATTAATTGAACATAAATACCTATAAGTTTGATGCAATTTTTCACTCAATTTTAGTTACACTACAACCAAACGTAATCATAACATAGAGCTTAGATAGTCGAAAATTCTGAAAAATTTAAATTTTTCCTTTTTCATAGTAAACAGTTAATTCATACATATTTTACTGCCGTCACGGGGAAAATTAAAAACGAAACTTCTCAACTATTAAAATTTTTGAAATTGAATTGATATATTTTATGCATACTACATATAAACAAGTAACCGAATTCGACAAAGTTTTATGTAGGTTATCTATACCTACTAGTTAAAAAAATAAAAAAAGTAATGCTCTGTCACATGTGTTACAACATATATTTTTTTTCGTTACCATTGTTAAATTGCTTATCACTTGAAGGAAATAACTCTTAAAAATATTAGTATATTGAAAAAGCTTTCAGATATATACTTTATGAAATTTTGCGATTGTTAACTTGACCATTGCTCTATGTAATTTGAATTCATTCTTATAAATTTTCTCAGTGAATAAACTATCAAAATTCTGATGAAATTATTTGGTCTTTATAGGTCTAGGTATGTATCAAAAACAAAATCCTCTACCGAATATTTCGTTACATTTTTCATTTCTGTTGATGCTTTGAGCATGCATCATTTGTCTTAGTCCGTGTGGCGTAAATCGCAAGAATTGGGCCAAATGAATTTGGTATCATTAGTAACCATGCATCGAAATTCATTTGGAAAAGCGCTTGCTAGTAAAGTTTCCACACGCTTTCCTCAGATTCGTTGGAACAATATTACCAATTGCCGTTGGAATACCAAGCAAGAACTCCTGAAACAAGATACACCAAGATTTGTATCAGATGAGCGCTGTTTTATATTATCAAAATCAAATATACTGACTATCTTTTTAATACTTTCGATGGTTACTCTGAAGATGCCTCTGAAAGAAGCAAAACACGTGTAACAGTTAGTTGCACAATACGTGGAATAATCAAAGTTATTTTAAATTTTATATGACTATCTTTTGGTTAAATCTACCAAAAGAGTTTTTAACATAAATATTAAGACATAATTTTCAATATATAAAGACACTTTCCTATCATAAAAAATGCACTAGATTGTCGATTTTTTATAGCTTGGTTCATTTAATTAAGTGCTATAAAAGTAGAATAAACGAAAGCATTCGGTATTAAATTCGACAGTAAATAAGTAGTTACTAAACATTTTCTTGGCCATTTATTTATACCTAATAACTAATTTACTAAATTTAAATAGTTCATATTACCCGTACAAAGATATTCTTAAACAAATCCTATGTCAACATTGAATAATATTGGCTTCTAGTTGTGAATTATCATCAAAATTAATTAAGAGGCTAAAAAATATTTTTGCTTTACTTGAAAAAATAAGCACGGTATTATTTGCCTCTTTATTTCAATACCTTCATTGAAAAACTTTGTTACATGGGTAAGCAAATGTTAAACGATATACTGGTCCGTTTGATCATAAAAACACATAATTAAATAAAACGTTAAACTTTGCAAAATGCTTATTATAGATCAGATTTCATATTTTAAGAATCAACCATAAAAAATGCATAACTTTAAATACTCTCTATAGCTTAGGTTTGGTTATTCAATTCTTGCTCACAGTTTTTCACATTTCTTTTCTATTTCACCTGTGTGGACAGTATATTAAATAAAGTCGGCTGTCGTATTTTCAGTGTAAAAATACAATATTTCGGTTGATAAGATGTATCCTGTACAAGAAATCCTTGAATTTGGATAGCACAACAGCACTCATTGGCTTGTAAAAATCACCTGGTACCGAGTGAAATAGATCTGGTGAGATCTCGGAAAGCGTGCTAAGTGCGAAAAAAACAAATCTGAGATAATAGAATCTAGATTAACGGTTCGAGAGCGTGATGGTTGTTGCTGCGAGATCGTGATCGGCCGCAAATGTAGGTGAAGCTTTATTTTCCCAACCTACCATGCTTAGATCTAGATGCCTTCAACTGACAGAGCTTAATTTACAATTGGATATATCGGCTAGTGGTAGTATACGTAATGAACGTATACTAGGAAGGAACAACGTACGATATAATTTGCATTTAATTCTGGCGTATAAGACAACGTTTGTGAATATTTTATATCTAAAATCATTCTACAATAATTATTTATTGATATTTTTTTATGAAAAAGAAGTCAATTGTAATTGTGTACACGTATATAAACATTAAATTTTTGTATCACAATAACATTCAACACTTTGATGGCCAACTTCATTTTTTTCATTTTGACTATTGTTTTGTTGTGTGAGTAATTTTAAATAGAACAATTTCTTCCCTTCTGATTATGCATGATTAGTTATCGGTCACCACTAGAGACTCCAATTACTCGACATCTCAACTACTCGAGTATCCAGTAGTAAAATTATAAAATACTCGAGTATACTCGAGTAGTTTCAGATGTACCATTTTTTTCTTGTTAATTTTAAATTTGTTTATTTAAATGAATGATTAATAAATTAATAACCGCATTTATTTGATTATGCCACAGCTGCATCCATAGTCGGTAAATCAAGACTATTTTTCAATATATTATTTTGTCTCTTGTCATCATAGTCGTTGATAAGATAAGTCAGCAGGACCCAAAGCCAAAGTAACATAAGAAATTTTGGCAAAAAATTTTCAACATCAAAACCATTCAAAATAAATACTACCTGACAATAAAACCACGCGTAATACTCAGTTAGACGCAACGGTAAAAAAAATATGTATGTATATATTTTTAAAATAAGTAAATAAAATTTGTAAATATGTCAATATTTGGGTATTGAGTATCGAGTACTTGAAAAATGGACGAGTATACTCGAGTATCGAGTACTCGATACTCGAATTGGAGTCTCTAGTCACCACTGATCCCAATGCTGTGAAATTGTTGAAAGATTATACGAATTGCGATACTTCACCATAATTTCGAATATTTATTTATTCCACACAATATGTACGTTAAAAAGCAAGCAAAAGTTTTACAAAAAGAATAATCAGAAATAAATAAGATAGATTCAGGACTACGACTGAAGATGCTTGATGGAATTTCAGTATAAAATTTGAATCGTTTGAATTTTATACTATTGGAATTAAAGTTATCAAAAAACAAAACATTACTTTGATACTGTTAAGCTGGTTTTTATATGAAATGTATGATTTATTAATCAATAATAGCTTGTGTCTCAATTCAATCCATTTGTGAAGCCTCACTGATTGCGTCATGAAAATAGTATTTAATTTCCTTTTCAACGCATTTATTGAACAGAATTGATGACAAATATATGTACCTCTAGCAATTGAATGACGAAAATAGATAAATTTGTTTTTAATATGATGAGTATGTACTTTGTGTTAATTTACGCTTTGAAAATCACGTTTCACAATAATGAAAATAAGCTTTCATACCTTTAAAAAAATACCTTTTAAACATTATAAATAATAGACAGGGCTTGTAAGGTAAAAAATAAATGTGATGTAATGGAATCTAGATTAACAAACATTGTGCGGGCGTGATACCCCTTTCAAACAAAACGTGTTCAACCATGAATATAAAAGGACTACCATTTTTTGTTACAACCACTCATTTCAGAAGGTATTTGTTCGAAATAATACTACCAGTTATGGTTTGTGAGTATTTGAGCATTATACAAAATAAATATTTACCTATGGAACGAAATATATTTTATGCTTAATTTTATGTGAACGGTACAATTGTAGCATTCCTTACCCTTAAAATTCAAAACGTTTCCTAATATTATATATTTTTTACTGCAAACTTGTATCAGATACGAAACCAGGAAAAAGATAAATACGAATTTAAAGTTGTAGAAATAAAAATTTATTTAAGGAGTTTCGTTTTAATGTAAAGCGTCAAAAGTTCTGAAACTATTTTTTTAAATTGATCTGATCAACTTTTTTGAATTATTTCACCCGGAAAACTATTCTTAATCTAATCTGAGGTTAAGTTCTGATTTTAATATTTTTTTTTTTTAATATAAAATTTAATAACTTTGATTATTCCACGTATTGTGTAACTAACTGTGACACGTGTTTCGCCTCTTTCAGAGGCATCTTCAGACTTACTATCGCAAAGTTTGCTTAAGTAATAAATTTTATATTAATCTGAGGTTATTTGAATTGAATGAAAATACGATTTAAATGGTAATGTAATAATTATTTATATGTACGAATAGAGTTGAGCTTAATCGTACCTATCATTCATTATAGCCTCGATTTCAAAGCAATAAATAGCATGGATTTTTAAGATGCCAATTTAGTACCCACGTAAACGAACTTTTGTAATAATTTATTTATAGACCAAATCATGATTTAAACTTTATTCATTCAAAATATTTGCGAAAATATTCATGATTTAAAAACCCGTAGTTTATATGTCTTGGTTATAGCTTTATGATATCTTTGTTTTCAGTTATCTACTCCACATAAAAGTGTACTTATATTTGCTCAAAAACTAAGAATAAATTGTTTGTTCTTTTTTATAACTTATGGAATAATTCTTCTTTGTTTTCAATTATGTATAAAAAATACAGTCAATAAATAACATTGGCAGACAATAAACACTTCCGAAAACAAATAAACGAAAAAAACCACACATCCAAAAACAACGAAAAAACCAACAGCATTCTACCCACGTCAATTAAGCGAGAAGAATATATCACATTAATGAGAATAGTATTTATGATTCAATTGTGGAGGTCAAATTTATTCGCTGACCAGGACTAATGTATGAATTCCGATCCTTTTGCCCCCATTCTCATACCTTTATTTCCTGCAAATGGCGCTTAAAACCGTATCTAATGGGGTAATATATCTTTTAGTACCTAACGCGGTTACACACATAAGAAAGCTCTGTTATTTGTTACGCTACGGATTCTATTCAGGAACTTTCCTATCCACTGTTCACTACTGTTTCCTCTTTTACACATTTACTTTTAATGGATTGTTTCAATTTTCTGAAGTATCACAACACTTCTCGTTGGCTTACATTTAGTTCATACAGTTATTCTATACTAAAAAGAAACTTTATCACACGTTTCAAATTCAATATATTTATGTAAACAAAATGAAAAAATCCTCATTGATTTTGGGATGTGAAAAAGTGATAAAACAAAATTAAATTTGTCAATTCTAAAAGAAGTCAGCTGAATATTTTTCTATCTCATAAAATACATAAAAATGCACCCATGTAAACATATTATGAAGCAATTAAACAGTAAATTCAAAGTTCTTGTCGATGGCACCACCATTTGCAAGCTGGCTTTACGCTCTGTGAGAAGAAGCAGATCATTTGCTTTCGTTTTTTTTACAGTGAAACGAGTAATTAATTCTTGAAATAAAATAGTTTGGTGAATCTAAAAATTGCATTGTGTTTAATTCTGTAATTATTGTCTTATATATTTAATTGTTAAATTCCGATGATGGCGCAATGCTAAAAAAGCTTCACTTAGTTCAATAAGTCTTTTGGCACTAAAATACCACTTTTTTAAAATATTATAAAATAGAGTGTTACCAGTTAATTACCTTTTCTTACGAATCAAATTGACTGTTAAAAAACTCATAAGCCAAATCGTCAATAATATAAAATACTTTATGCGCAATTTCTGAACACCCTTATTAAACTTCTTTTTAAAGGCACGATTGAATATGGTTTATGCACATAATTATGGTTACTATAAGTAAGCTTCATAAAATTAACATTGTTTAAGCCCAGTCATGGGAAGTAAGTAAGTAAGTTTCCCGTTCCATTGCTGCGAATGCTTTTCCGTGAGCTTTTTCCACGCGTTACGTAGGACCGCAGGCTTCGGCCTGAAAAATTCAACAGCCTTGACTGTGACGCATGAAATGGATGGCATCGTTTCAGGAATTTTTCCTGTTCCGTTTTTTTCGTGAACAGTACAACTTCTTTTTAAAAGAATTAAATAACATTTACCATATTATACCAGAAATATTACGTTTACTCATTCTGCTGAAGACCCTTTGAATAAAAAAATACGTAATGTTAAAATATTTGCCTGCCAAATAAGCGAAAGCAAGTTTTTGATAAAAAAGTAAAGAAGTACATATTTTGCAAAAAATTGTTTTTGATTTTTATGTTAAATTAATTCCGAATTATTTGAATCGTAGATTGATCAAATCAAGATTTTATGGTATGTACTATTTTTAAATAACCACAAAAAACAGATACGTTTGTCATTTGAGCATGTTTTTTATCTGATTTTTCTTCGTTAATTATGGTATTGTGTGATGATTATATTTTTTCACCAATTAACATCGTTTAATGTTCATAATAATTTAAAACAGCAAAATTAGTTCTTTACCAATTGTAATAAGTCAAACATTTTAATATGAATGACTTGAAAACTATTTTAAAATAAGAAAGCAGATTACAATCGTTTATTCGGATATATTTACAAGATTTTTTATCGTTTTAAGTAAAGACGCTGCTTTTTTACTTTTTATTGTATTAAATTATAGTAAACTATGATGAAATTTTTCGATATAAACTGCTAGTTAATTTATTGATTGTTCTTCGTATCGTTTCAACAAACAAAGCTTATCGCTGTATGGATAATTCTCATCTGCCACTTAAGTCGGTGTTTTCGATTCAGGTAACAAGTTACTCACGGTACACGCCTCGCGCAAACTGTCACCGTAATTAGAAACTGAAATATTTATTACCCAATGGCAGATCGCAACACACAAGTCTTAATTCTATGAAAAAACCTATCGATTTATCTAGATGGCATCGTATTATATCGTTTAAATGTAATTTAATCTAATCAAATGTAATATAAATGGATCCTTTTTAAAGTGTTAGCCGTCACTTCAAGGTGAAATGGCATTATTTTACATTTTATAGTACTGCTGCATATACATTCTGATAAAAGTTCAATACGTCTCTCACATGGCGAGGACAACAACTTTATCAGCTGATAAGGCTCGCGATGGGCTAATCTGTTCCTGATCTTTATCAAAATATATGAAGAAGTTTAGTAGTACAATAAAACATGTTTTATCTTTTAACAAAATGTTTTTTAAAAAAGTACAATCATGTAAGCTATAAAGTAGTATTTTTTTAAATTCATTCTAACCAACTGTTTTCAAAGTGTTTAACGTTTTCATCGTAAACCTTATAAAATAATCATTATTTCTCTCAAATCAATCCATATTCACTGACGATATACAATCAAGTATATTTTTTGCGATTGAACGTTTTGATTCAACGTATCACTGGGATTAATTATAATGTGACATTAATTTGTTATTGATAATGCCTAAAGTATAGCTAAAAATATGATTATCTTTTAATATGTCTATAAAAATTTCCTATGAAATGGAATATCTAACAAAACTTTTTGCAATTTTTTTTACAAATAAGATGCAATCCTTAATGCTAACACAGTTTTGAAATTAATGATAAAGTTATTCACAACATTGTTTTCGTTTATGTTTTGAGAAGAAAGTTAGTTTTATTTCACAAACAAGCATATTTTAAGAACTGTTCTGTTCTTCGATATATTTACAGCCCTTTTCTTTCAACCAAATTGTTGTGTAATTGACTCGATTTTTATTGTTAAAAAAAATATATTTCTTTTTTAAAAGTCTATAAACTGTGCGGACTAAAAACCAGCACGAAAAATATAAATATAGCGTATCCATCACTTTTTTTGGTTGCTTATTAATTTTTGAACTTAAGCAAAACTATAAAAAGCTGGTGAGCGAGAGGCTTCAGCGCGAAAGCACAAAGCTCACAGGTGTTGCGTTCATATCAACACTTTAGGGGTTGGCGTAAATTCAATAAAGCTCATACACTGCCATACTCAGCTCTTTCACGTGAGATTTAGGTACCGTAGGTGGCTTGAAAACTATTCTATGTATACCAAGAATTTTTACTATGTGACTTAAAAAGAAATGTTTTGCCGATCTACTGCATTGAAATTGTATTTGTTAGTGATTAAATAATGAAAAAATCATGGTTTATTTCCAATATTAACATTAAAAATATAAAGGAAATTTAAGCATTGAAACTACAACATGTGCAAAATTTTAGCAAGGAAGAATAACCACTAAAAAATAAACCAGTTTCTAGGTTAACAATGAATTGTAATTAAATTAATAATTCCCGGTTATTCATAAAAAATTTACTAAAAATTGTCCCAATATATTAAAACTATACTGTACTATAAAAATAGTCTAAAAGCAATACGGCCTAAGTTTTTCAGTAAATTTCTGTTCTTAATAACAAATATGAAAATACATTTTCCCAAACATATTATGTATTCCCTTAAGCTAATAATAAAACGATTATGTCAAGTAAAAAAAAACGCAATGGAAAATTCCCTCCTCTTTGTTTAATAAATTAATAAATTGAGAGCAATTTAGGTAATTGGAATTGGGAACTTATTTCTAAGTGTCACGTTAATAATAATTATTTTGGTATAGAGGAAATTTCAAAATAGCTAGGACGCGTGCGGAATGACAAAACCGGAAGCAGTGACTCAGGAAATTTCAAAACGCGTTCGGTCGAGCTCATATCCGCTTGAAAAACTATTTTTCATTTATTTTTATTACATATTTGTATGACAAGTAAAATACCGTTTATAAGGCTTATACCAGGCGTTGAAGGAGTTTTATTACTCTCTCTCCACCCCACCTCCGGCGGTTGAATGAACAAACAAGAAATGTAATAAAAATAAAATAAAAAAATCTGTCATTAAAAGAAATTTTAAAAATTTTTAAATAATAATAAAAAGTTTTTTTCCTTAACACCTTACTTACTACGTATATAAGATATATAACACACCTGGAACCACTTCTTGCAATGAAATTAATCCATCGTCAAAATCTGACAAAAATATTTGATACATTTTGTGATAGTTATAACTATTTGTGGATTTCGTTATAAAGTAAAATAAAAACATGTAAGAATCATTGAAGCAAAAGAATTTGTTTATAATCATAGCATATTTTTACGTGTTATCGAAGTCGTGTAATTTACATGCGTAAAAACTGCAAAAATAACAAAGGTGTAAAAAAGCGTACTCAAAAAATTCGCATAAAATTTGGAACATCTCATAAAAACGCGAAACTTCCTACCGTATCAAAACATTCAAATATCTACACCTTGCTATTTCCATTCGGTGAAAAAGGAGAAGAAATTCTTGGTTGCTTTATTACGATACATATCTGTACGACGTAGCATCGAAGCAAGGCTCGACGATTACTCGAGTGGTATGTTATACTTTGCATACATAAAGTTATAATAAGATATTTCATTTTCGCATAGCATTTATACCTTTTCTTTAACCTTTTAATTTTGGTCAAATAAATAGTGTATTGATTAAAATGAACTTTCGTTTGAGGTCCTTAAACCTGAATTTTATGTCAAACATTTTTGCTCTGTGGGGGCGGCGTTTTAAGTTGCACCATTTTCGTTGCATTTTTTTCTCATTTACTAGCCGAAAACCATCACCACGAAGATTTCATCTTAAATTTCCTTTTTTTTTTTGCGTATTTTTGAAATTTTTACATTTTTCGTACTTATTCCACAGTTTATTTATCAATATCAGAACTGTTTTGCTCATCACGAGCATTTTCAACCGATAAAAATCAAATAAGTAAAATAAATGTTTTATTATTTTTAATATAATGCATTTTTAATCGAGCGCACATCTTAAAAGTGATTCATTAAAGCCACTTGAAAATCGATCTCTGACGAAATTGAATCGTGTAAAACTGAAACCTTGTTGGAATATAATTAAAATCGAAGATGAGTTTGTTGAAGTGTGTTCCTAACCGAAAATCATCAATACCGTTCATAAAATATTATGACATTATTGTAAAATAGCTACTCAAACTAAGATTTTTCCACGTATTCTTAACAGTAAATAAAATTTAATTGATGAATAACTATGGTCCTTTATCCTATAAGTGCCTGTATCAGGCTTTGGCCATTTGGACTTAAGAATAAGAAAATACTATTTCTTTATGGTAAAAATAATTATGTCATTCGATTTCAAATGAATTAAATATAAGAAGTGCTTATTTGTAGGTCAAAATAATATTGCAGCTGTCGGCAGTTATAGTTGAGAAAAATCACCACTTATCTAGATTATAGTGATTATACAGATACCATAAAATTCAATATACAATTGCCTATATTGAGAAATTGATATATTTGACACAAGAAACTCAAGCACATCACAAGTATACTTTATAGCAGTTTCCATAAATAACCAATGCTTAAAATTTTCAAAAATAAAAAAAAACATCTCTTATACAATTACAAAAAAAGTATTATATATTTATTTTCTTTTTAAAAAATGCTGATTCTTAAACTATGTTCGAATTGAGGATATTTAAGCTCAAGAAATACTAGAGGAAATCTGGGCACCCTCCGGTAAGGCTTGGAGTACTTGAACAGGGTATAATAAAAAACAAGTGGCTATAAACCCAGTATGTGCTACACAAGGTGGGCGGTAGAGGCCAATGACTTCGAGAAATACGTCTAATAGTACTTGACGAGAAATGTGAGCCACGACAAGAACCACGAATTTTTCGTTACTTATTCAAATTCATTAGAATAAATTTCTTTTCTCGACCGCTTTCAATTTTGAGAATTTGCTCCCTAAATTACACATATAAATTTAACATCTCTCTTCAGAGAGGCTAGATAATGAAAGATATAGTAAATACTTAAGTATAGTAATCTAGCCTTTCTTTCTACGCCTCAATCAGCAACGTATATACATAGAGTGGGTCCCAAGAACATTTAATTATTCATTCATCACTAGATATTCGATTCATTCAATCGATTACAAAATGAACACTCCACTATTTGAAAGAAATCAAAACATTAAAAAACGTTTTATGCGTCTTAGCACTAGCGTTAAGTATCATATTTTTTCATTCATGATTATACATATATTATAGGTAAATATAAGTTTTTTAACATTTACCGTAATCTAGAATATTTAATATACTCTAATATTTCCAGAACTATTTTGAATATTTAGATTCGCAATAATTACCTTGATAATTTATAAAATTATAAATCCACCATTCTAGAGTTTGCTATTAAAAGAATTTCCTCAAAAATCTCGTGAAAATATTAATGCCGTAGCATTAAAATAAACTTACTCTAAACGAAGGCCCTTTTTATATTTTTGCCAAAAAGATAATGAAATGGCGAAAAAAATCTTATCTAAAAATAATATGTATATATACTATATATCGATTGACGTCCATAAAAATTATAAATTTTTACATATGTTTTACAATGCTTTATCACAATAAACGTTTTAATTTAAATAAAGCTTATTTTTTATAATTATACACAATTCATTCCAAAATCATAAAAAAAAAAATCTATTTCAAAAAAGGAATAGAGAATAAAAGGTTCTATTCGGTAAATTTGTAATGTTCCTAGGTCACTGCGTGTGAATAGAACAACCACCTGAGTAATTTGTGGGCTTTCTTGGCAGGTGGACGCGGGCGTCGAAAAATTCGGCGGAGGCGTCTTTAGGAAAGAGTTATTGCCGACGCCGGAAGATGGATATCGCCCTGCCGTGGTCTACGCTGGAATGCCCTACAAAATAACAGAAATCTTGCGGTCAGGAAAATGTGTGAAAGCATTGTGGAATTATTAATCACTCTACAGGACTATGACAAATAATACCTGCGTGAGCCATGAAAGTGTAACAATTATTTTGAGGATAGAAAGGTTTTGTAATTATATTTTTTATTTATTTACCACCACCACACTTTACTACGCACATTTTTATTCGACTCAACTATTTGATCTAGAAAAATCGATTCAATTTTTGGTACAAATACCATATATGTTTTTCTTTTGTATTTGACTGTTCCTTTAATATCGTGAATAAAAATTTTAACTACCAGATTTCACGTATTAGCTCAACTGTTATGTTAAAAGGGGTACATTTTTTCGACATATGTTTTTCCTGATTGCTTTACATTCTATCAATTGTTTTTTCCGTTTAAGTATTTGTCATCTCAAAAAACTTTCAACCAAATAAAGCAGCTTGATTTATTATTTACTATGACAATAAGAAACATATAAATAGTGTTATGTGTACGCAGCCATTGTTAACGGCCATCTTCAAAAATCAAGAAAATAAACTAATTCTTTTCACTTATTTGGCCCGATAAAGAGCTGCACGGGACTGATCTGCTAACCATGCACTGTGGCGCATAAAAAAACGAAAAAAAAAAAAAAACGTTGCAAATTTTTTTCTCTTCTTACACCTAGTTTTATATACGAATTTTTAGCCGGCAAGGAAAAGTAAAAGTATTAAAGATATCCGCTTCATTTCTTCAACTCAATGAGTAAATATGTATATTCAGGAGTTTGCACATTGACCTTATAGACAAGTAGGACTTGCGCTCAAAAAAGTCAACCGATTCCACCATTAATTTTTTTAAATAAATACAAATTCTTATATTGTAAATAAGTGTATAATATTAATTAACGTTTAAAATTAGCTGAAATAACTAACACAATGCTAAATAAATATTCAATGGTTAGTCTTTTTACATAGAGAGCAGTTCGTAATAGCATTTCAGTTATTTTAGTCGAACATAATAGCTGCATTAAACGACTAAAAGTTGCCTTTCTGCTTGCTTTAAAAACAACTTGTCAGCTATTCAACAGGTCTTTGTGTCACAGAACACTTACAAGGATCATCGAGTTCCTTTACTTAACACACCGATCCATCATTTTCCCTTCTTTTTGCCTCAAAGTCGTCTGACGGCAATACTGTGATTACATTCGTGAGAAAACGTTATGTTATCGATTCACAACGTATTTCATATTGGTGTTTTATATTTCCGCTTGAAATGGATTTTAGATTTAGTAGTAAAATATTTTACACGTTTATTCAATATTTTGGAACCTTTACAATAACAAGATGAATTTAAGTTACAAGCTTACAAGTATTATTAATTCACAGCGCAATCAAGAAATAAAGATAATCGCATTTTTTTAAATATCATAAATGATTATAATACGGCTAATATTGTTTTAAGTGGAACGTTTTGAAAAAAAATGATTAGTCTACAATGTTGGTAAAGTTATGAGAAAACTATATTGTTGTTTCCTCTTTATTGTGTTTTTTGAGTTTAACATAAGCATTCACAATAAAAAATCAACAATCAATTCATTTAATTACTAATTTTTAAAAAATAAATTGATTGTTTGATTCATAATTATTGATAGTTGTTTCCAGAATAAAAAAGTTCGACTCTGACTCCAGCATTTACCGAAACCACGATTCCGACTCCGACTCCAATATTGACAAAAAATACGACCACGACTCCTTTTTTCCCCTAATTTTCCTATTTATGCGTGTTCAATTAAATTTCAACCCTACTAATCCGGCCAATAGCCATATTTTACATATTATATGCAAAAATAAAAAGTTTGAACTTTTCAAAATTCTCCGACTCATACTTTTGCTGTATAAAGATTATAAAAATTATTATGAATTCTCTATATTATAAGCCTTTTATATTAATATAATTAATTCATTTATATTTAATTAAGTAAGAACTTTTTTGTTTTAACATCAAGTTGTACTCATGTGGCCCTAGCCAATACCAATCATTTTTAATAAATCACTGGATTCACAAGAGCTGTTTAGCTGTATAATAAATGCACAGTCTTAACATGTTGGCATTGTTTCATAATTATTGAATAATATCTTTTTCTTATTTTTAAAATTATTTATATTAAATAATTATTAGGCTTGGTGAAATGTTAAATTATGTGTTCATAGTAGAACAAGTTATCATATCTGTCAAATACATTGTGTTTTGCCGTCAGCGGTAATGACATATACTATAGTTTTATTTACAATAAACAACACAACATGTTCACATTGCAAAAAGTCACTTAAATAAACGCCTGTCATGTCATTTATATTTTCATGGTAGATTTACTTCTACAAAACGGTTTCAAAAGGCAGACAAACTAAAAAAGAAAACTATTTCTCAGATACTCTCGCTGTATGGATGTAAGGAGGTATTATATACCGTTTAAGTTCTGGTTTAACAATACTCGAGCATTATTAAGTAAGGCTTGCTGTATATCAAGATCTTTTGATAGCTTAATGTAGGTCAAAACTTCAGTTGAGACGAATATTTATCCGAGAGTATAAGACAGGTTGTCAACTGCAGGAATTTTCTGTATAGAATTTTCAGCGGAAACTGGGAATGGTTTTCTTGATTTCAGAAATCTTTACTGAACCGTAATCTCTGAGTAAGCCTTTTTAAACTAATTGATGTTTGTTTAAGGGATTACAAAACAAATACTGTATCTCACCTATGCATCTTTTTTAGAATCCATACCAATTCTTTACATGGGATAGAGAATTTCAAAAGAAGTGGTTTTAGCTTACTTTTAAAATCGTCGTATTTTGGTCACATCTTTGAGAAGCTAAAAATGTTTAGGAATTATAAAATCAGTTATTTGCAAAGAGTGCTATCTTATCAAAGTTATAAAGATAAAATAGAGCTTAGATGAAAAGGATGATAAGCATCATATACTGGATAGCGTGAGTTTGAACAGTATTTTGGAAACAATCTATGAAGATCTCTGTTCAGGTATTCGATAGGGCGTTTTTTACTACCAAATTTGCGACAGAGCATTCATTCATTGACTTGAGTGTAAATTTTAAATATATAACTGGTGACAAATATTTAATTTCGGTTGTCTTTATTATGCTCTCTATACATAGTAATGCACCTCTTTAGACTCGTCGTACAACGATTAAAATTAATTTCTTGGTATATTTAATTTCTACTTAGATTAGATTTCAGTTGAATGAATAATGCCATGGAAGATTCGATAAAACTTAACTAACTAACTACTTAAAACTAAACTAACTTAACTAACTTAAAACTTACTAACACGTTGCTGTGAGGATATAATTTATATTTGTTTGCGTTTTTAAAAAAAATTCCGCAGTCAAATTTCTTTATTTAATTTTATTTTCAATGTTCATAGTCCGATCAAAATTTAGTGAAATAATTGAATGTAAAACAAATCAACAAAAAAAAAAGTATAAAATTGTCGGTAAAAGTTATATAATATTCTTTAAAGAAATAAATATATTACTGTGTATTTTCATTTCATCATTCAATGTTATTAATTAAAACGAAGGCAGTTAAAATGAATTCCGCCGAGATCAGTGTAGTAACAAAGGCTTTGTTTAAGTTTAAGCATGCCTTGGAAATTTATCATTTCAGTTTTCACATTGACTTCTTTCTTGGAAGATGTTAAACAATTAAATATTATACCATTTGTTACACGAATACACCATTAAACTTTGTATCAAAGCGTAACTTAACAATCTTCAACGCTTGAAAGGAGTCTTAATATGAAGCGATGTAAATGAATACAAGGGTAGTTATAAATGCCTCCATTGTCGTTAAATAACAAATAACGATTATTCGATCAATCAATACTTAAAGAAGAAACAAAAGATTTTTCTTAAGCCATGTACAACTGTGAGAATTTGTTTTTTAACCATGTTCGCTCCCAGCTTGGAGCATATGGACTCCTCACGGAGTTTATCTCAACATATGTTTTTTCCACGAAAACTGCTCGTTACTCAGTTGCTCAACCTCTCTTTTTCGAAGAAAGTAGGGATGGAAAGGATACGAGGACTAGGAAAGGACTAGTGATTAGCTATAATCGCTGTCACTATGCGTCGCTCTTTGGGATCGGAAAGGTGGGAAGGGATTTTCAACAACACCCATGCCTTTGAACAGATTTATCGACTGAAAAAATCCGCTCGTACCGGGAATCGAACCAGGGCGGTCCGGCACGCAAGTCAAAGTCGTTTCCACTGCGCCACGGACCGGACAACGGAAATTTATTATTGTATCAGTAATTTTCAACGAATATTTCTCTGTCAAATATGCTCTTTAAACACAAAGAATACAAAGTCACTAACATTAAATCGCTTGGCAACTATATCGTATACTTATGTGAATAAATAACTGTGTTTATTTTGATTAAAGATATTTAAAATCTTAGACTATATAATTTCTTTTATGCCTAAAACACTGACTAATTCATTACGCATGGTGGTTGCGTGCACCACGAATAACCTTCCGTTTTGCCCTTTTTGACTAAACGATGAAGTAAAATATAAGTTTGTTTTTATGTTGTACAATCATTCTATTGGTAGTAATAAATCATTTGACCTAGAAATCTCAAGGTTAATAATATTGAAAATATACTTATTGTTCGTTTTTAAATTGAAAAAATACTGAAATAATTATAATTATGTGGTTAAAAATTGTCTTTTAATGAATAGTAACTGTAAATTGACATTGAATAATTATACTTTCATAATTTTTTTCAAACAAGCTTTTATATAATCCATTAAACCTATTTCAGAGAGCGTTTAGTGATAAAACATACATATTAAATACATAAAAACAGGTGAATAGATCAAAAAATATAAAATTATATTTACTGCTTTTTTTTTTCTTACTTTTACTTTCCTGCTGAAACTATATTATTGCTATTTTTATTGCTAGGGTGGATACAGACTAAGTCTTTGTTTCCCTTTCCCGCCTGTAAGCTAGCTCAGTATTGACTTTCTAAAAGATTCTGTCAGCTGAGGGCTTTGTGTGGGGAATACACTTAAGAAAAACCCCTTACGAGAATGATTGTCTTGGAATCATTAAAAATTTTCAATTCTTACCAGGAATTGCTCGTAATGTTTACGTAAACTTGAGGAGTTGACTTGTTGTTATAATAAACATGCCCAGTCCCTTACTTTAACTGAATCGACGAGCCTAGCTCGTAGCTTAATATAGTCTCGTTTATATACCGTTGATGATGTCATTACAAAACTATCTACAGAAGGTCACATGATTTTCAAAAATTTACCCGAAACTATGTAGAATATTTTTGATATGATCATTTTTTACTTCGATGAAGTCCGTTAGTAGTGATTCACTTGCATTTGCAAAACAAAGTAATATAATAAATATAAATTTTAGATTTACCTATAACTCAATTATTTTCAAAATTGTATTTCCCAAAATGAGACGTTAATTTTCCACAAAACACTTGTTTGGTTTATTGAAGTGTGTAAAATGGCTGTGCCGGATACCTCAGTGGCAATATTAAAATCATTTACGCATACAAATTTTGTCCGGCTGGAAATTTACTTCGTTCAACCGACCGCATAATGCGCAATTGATTTTGGTTTTTGGTTGACTCGCTCGAGGGTGAACTGCCCTGCTGCGGCTGTTTACCTACATGTATTTTGATGTGATGTGAAAACATGTATGGGAAAATTCTTAAACGGGTGTAACCACTGGTCGATTCACCAGCTGAATGCAGAACAAGTGAAGGCCTCATTTTTTTCAGCTATTTCCGAGGATGGTTGGGTTTTTAGTTAGTCAATAGATTCTTCTTTATAAATGCAGTATTAAAATTGATTTTACTTATTTAACCTAAGTATTCTAAATTTGAAGATAGTTTTTTTTACCCTCTTATGAAATGTGTTTTTAAATCCGTATAATAAATTGAACTCCTCTTGATGTATAAAATATTATAATAATAACATTCTCGATTTGATGAAACTTCAAGGTTTAAAGCACGTTATCGACAGAGGCTTTCAAATAACTTTAAACTGTATTTATTTATTAAAAACAAAATTTCCGAATAATTAAAAAAAAATTAAGAGCTATTAAGAGCTAAATGAAAAATGGTTTTAAAAGCGTTAACGGTTGGTGGAAAAGCATTATTTCAATACATTAAGCACATAATGTAGTACTGGTTCCAAATATATTTTTATGATCATGACCGGGTTCACTTATCACGAGCATTATCAATTGATACTAGCAATGAGTTAAACTAGTCATTATCTTTATCGAAATATATATGGAAAAATAACTTTAAAAAATGTGGTATTTTTTATGAATAGAATGACGTTACACTGTCAGTATAAGTCATACAGTAAACACCTTACAGTGATTATAAAAGCTAATAATACTATTATTGTATTATTGAAGAATTACAGACCGAAGCACTGCTTACTGTCTCAGCATATTTGGTTTCATCGAGAATGTCTTTGTCTTAACATTATGTCAACGTATGTTTTTTTAAGCTGTAAATTCTTTCGATAATACATTGACCATTTTCTTTGTTTACACTTACCCATTGGCCATATTATCTCTTAAATTGCATTGCTCGAAATTATTGTTAATTATTTAAATGCCATTGAGGAACTGAAACAAACTGTACAAATTCTATCAAATTGTGAAATTATTACGAGATAAAAATATATTTTTTGTATAATCTTATATATAAAACCGAAACGGCGTATGTATGTCTGTGGGTCTGTAATTTCCTTTTGCATTGTTGGTCATTAAGTTGCCATAAAAACGAATATGAAAGAAAATATGTTTGAATTTTTATCGGCGAAGACATTTAGTCAAAATGTAATAAATTAGTCTTCTACTGAAATTTTCCCGGCTTTTATTATTAATAATAATGTTTATTATTTACGTGAAGGTATTATTTGACATTTCTTTGACAGCAAATTAGATTTTTTCCTTGAATTTGGACATTTTAATGGGCGAGAATGGGGTTGTCATCAAATTAAATAAAGTTATTGATTGAGTAGGCATTTACTTGGTAGAACTCCATTATAATACGGAAAGAAAAATAACAAAGTATTTTAATTCTACATATATATAGTTCTGACGAAGGCGTAAGCCGAAATAGCTATCAACAAATATATAAAGTAATTTATAAATAAAGTTTGTGATTTTATTTTAACACTATTTTGGATGTTAGATTTTTGTGATATAATTATGTCGAATGATATAACATTTAATAATTATTGGTCGCTTAGTCCGAGCGACGCCGGGTAGCAATACTAGTTATCAATAAAAAATTGAATCACTAAATTCAAAAGTAAAAAAGATAATCGTATAATATACTGCCGTTGCAATGAAGAAGGTATTACCTAGCAAAATTTATGAATGCCATTTGTTTAATATTGTTGAAAGCAATATGTGGCGTTCATTTTAATAGCAGTATAATAACTAAAATATCCATTTGTCAAAAAATGGACATCTTTTAAAAGTACAGGCAAGTTCTTAGCAAAAAATAAGCAAATTTAGTTTTCATAGCAAATGAGCAGTCAATGCAACTACTTAATTCTTTTAATTTTGTTCGGATATACTTGAACTGTTGTTGCTGGATGTTCAAGCACATTTGTGCACTTTGAAATGCATGAAGATGCCGAAAGACGAAAGCCTGGGTCGTTAGCGACAAAACTCATGGAAAATTACAAAATTCAAACGATTCAAATTTCATATTGAAATTGCATCAAGCACCCCATTCCTCAGTCGAAATTCTTGTTTTAAAATAAATTTGATCATTTTCGCATCAAACTGCTTTAAATAAATTCTAATTACTAAAACTTAAACTTATGCGATGTCAATTTTATCAAAAGTTTGTGAGAGTCACTTACTGCCTTCATCCTTGAGACGGCAGTATATCACAATCAACTTTTTCTGTAATTGTTATTTTAAAAATGGGAAAAATAAACCAACTTGATACTAACTGAAACTATAATATATGAAGCTGATTAAGCGTTATGGAGAAATATTTCAGTAATACAATTAGTCAGCTGAAATCATTTTTGTTTTTTAATCAAGCGATTAATCAAAACAATAACCGCAGGCTGGCAATATTATGTAAGCTATCGTTTATTATACCTTTATAAATTTACACGGGTTACGTATTCAAAGATGCATCTACGTTTTTACACGACTTCCTTATTCACAAAGTGTCCGTAGACACGGAAACCTTTCGCAATGTGAATAATCGTGCAAATTTTATATGTACACGGTACATTCGCACTAACTTATCCATACTGAGCAACGAGTCTGAAGGGGGAGGAATGTGAAACAATTATAATCGTATTACGCCGTACTTGGGGTGAGCCATAATATGACTTCATGCAGGGGTGAGTGACTATTATGGTAATAAGGGTAGATTAAAGAATAATATGAATCGGCAGTTTTAAAATTTTTGTTGTTTTTTTTTTGTTTAAGCGAGGGCAGGTAATGATAGAAAGTAAATTTATACTGTTATCTCTACCTAGATTATCTTTATGAATTATTAATGATAATATTTCTAAATGCTTAATTTGAAAGCTTACAAATAACCATTAAGCACACAAACAAGGGGAAAAGAAGCTCAATAGTAAATGTAAATAAATTAATATAAGGTTCTGTTAGTCTGGTATTTAAGATGGAATAATATTTACAGCAAAAAAGTTGCATCAAGTAAAAAATGTTGAGTCGTTTTATAAATTAAGTGTTCACTTGCTTTAGGGGTCTAATTTGAAGAAAAAGTGATTGTAACATCCTATTTGATATCAGAGATTGACAACTAGTAACCACTTTACAAGTAACTGGATTCAGATAGACATATAGGGCATCAGACCATTGAAAGACGTTTGAATGTGATGTGGATTACAGTAATATTTTCTGCCAGGGATGTGGAGTTGTTAAGAGTACGACTCCAAATCCAACATATACCAAAAACACGACTCCGAATTCAATATTGCCCAAAAGCACAACTCCGACTCCAACTAAAAAAGTTTCATTTAGTTACGTTTTTTAATAATTTTCTAATATTCCCTAATTTTCCTTTAATTATGTGTATTCACTTAAATTACAACCAACCAATAGCCAAATTTGAAATATTACATGCAAAAAATAAAAGTTTGAACTCTTCAAAAATTTCCGACTCCTAGTATGACTCCGGCCAAAACGCCGCGATGACTCTGACTCCGACTCCGGCCAAAAAACCAAGACTCTACGACTCCAACTGCACAGCCTTCACAGCATTCCGCAAACACATATTTAATTAATTTCAAAAACTAATATGAATCTAAATTTCTGAAATCTTATTTAAATAAAAAAATATCGGTTTCCCTACCACTTTACTGGGTAAAATAACCCATAAAGTCTCCTTCATAATATTTTAAGATTGAGTACTTATTTGTGTCAAAGTTTTGCTCGAACATGTATTTATATATTTTCCCTCAACTCTAAGTTGAGTATGTAATTTTGTTATACAACTGACAGATATTAAAGAAAACTATGTGAACATGTTAACGTCAAAGTGATTGATTATTTTCAGCAAAAAGATTTGCGCTTACTTCGTTCACGACCTCTGTTTTAATCACAGAGCCGACTGATGTTGAACTGTCGAACAAAATGCAAATAAATCGAAATGAAAATGGAATTTCTGCGTAGGAATGAGAGTGAGTCTTTATATACGCGCGGGATGGATGTCTGGCTGAAGGTGCCTGGGGATTAAATATTGCCTAATACAGCCTTTTAATTAAAAAATGGCGTTGTATTTACGTGAAAAAAACAGTAATTAATATCCGGGCTTTGGAGTTTTGCACCCGACGAAAACCGTTTGAAAAGAAATAATTTTCAGCGGGTTACTTTAGATATAAACGTACATTAAACGTTAAGCGATATACATTATTTAAGCATCAGAAACATTTTGTATGCCGAATGTTGTATAAAACCGATTGGCGCCGTTTTATTTTTTACTTTAGTCAAACAAATAGTGTATAGGGTTTTATTATTTATTAAAAAAGGAAGAACATTTTTTTTGATAAATCAAACACATCCTGTGATAAACCATTGTCAAAGAATCGCAAAATGATTATTTGATTAACTGTTTTATTCAACGTGGTTTTTTGATTTAGTAATTGTCAATTGTTGAGGTGTTAATCGTTACTTCTAAATAGAAGGGCATTATTTAAAATAAATAAAACTTTTTTTTAGAAATAGTTACAATTTTATAAAGATCAGGACCGGAACTTCGTCTGTGATAATGCGAAGTGAAACCGGTCATGATCTTTATAAAATTAAAGTAGAAGTAAAAAAATAATACCAATTCAATTAATAATATAAATATTTAAATTGTTCGACTTCTTCATTTTAAAATGCAATATTAGTGAACAAAAATCGAGAACACGACGAATAAAACTCAAAAAGATAAATTGACTATGTCGGTCATACCGCTGATTGTTCAACAAAAAACTTCCGTCCACTTAATAGCACGATCACAGTTTCAAATATCCAAATTTAAGTTTTCACCTATTTTGATTAAATAGTATCCAAAAACCCAAAACAGTTCTGATTACGATTAGAAAATATTATTCCATTCTAAACTCCATCATTTCATTACTTTTCCGAAGGCAGTTGCAAAATATGATTGTCAAATTGTTTTTATTGAGATGTTTCTTTCACGCTTTTAATTTAGGAAAAAAGCCTATACGTCACTTCCATTACAATTTAAATAAGCTATTCCATTTATTATTGAAGTCGATTTTCTTATATTTGAACGGAGAATCCACCATACTTCCTGAAGCTTCGACGCCTCCGGAATACGCCATTGCTACGGTAAACAGCACACCAGGCAAACATAAAACCAGTTGATGAGACATTGGCTTCGTTTACCTGTCTGTCGCTGGAATAGATCAACCGGCTTACGTGATCAACAAACAAACTAAACTGTATCCCAAATTCATCACCCGGAGCACTTAATATGCCGTATCAATTAATAAACCATTAATCACGCCATAGTATTTTTTTTCCAATCATAACAGTTAATAGCAGAATGGCTTAATTTTAATATCAATATTTAATTAACATTGTTGTTTTCGACCTTTTATTTTTCTAATTAGGTACGACACGCTTCTTTCTCTCTGGAAAGCATCTTAATAGTGAAAGATTTATAGCAGTCAAAAATGTGAATTGTTCTTCTAAATCTTCGACTATTATTTTATAATTATATATACAAATTTGGATATTATATTTTATTTGGCGTGAACAGAGGTAAAAGATACAAATAAAACGCAACTAATTTAAAAACAAGCAACACTAATTTTTCGTCTTAATAGATCCACATATATTTTGTAAAGATCAAGAAAATATTCACTCAACGCAGGTGAATCAGTGTTATTCAAACTTTTAACATCCGAGGACGGACCAGTGAGAGTTGGAAAATTTTTGGCGGACCAGGATCAACCAGATACACATATTTACATTCAGTTATTGATTTAAGGCTCTTCGGACTTACGACGGAGTATAAATACGAAAAAAAATCTCCGGTTTCTGTCAAATATTTTATAAAATATTTTACTGCTGGTGACTAGGTACTCCAATTACTCGACATCTCCACTACTCGAGTATCGAGTAGTAAAATTTCAAAATATTCGAGTAGTTTCAGATGTACCAAGTTTTTTTTATTCATTCAAACGTGTGTATTGAAGTGAATGATTAATAAATAAATAAGCGTATTCAAAAGCTTATGCCACAGCTGCATCCATAGTCGGCAAATTTAAAGTTTATTTTTCAATATATAATTTTGTCTCCTGTCATCATATTCGGTGATAAGATAAGAGCAGGACCCAAAAAAAATAACAAAAGAAATTCTCGCACAGCACTGTCAGCACAAAACCATTAAAAATAAATATTGCCTGACTGTAAAACCACGTGTAAGACTCAGTTAAACGCAACGATTAAAAATAATATATATAAATTTTTCAAACAAGTAAATAAAATTTGGAAATATGTCTTCATTTATAAATTGCGTGTATTATTCGAGTATTTTTCAAATTACTCGAGTATCGAGTACTTGAAAAATGGACGAGTATACTCGAGTATCGAGTATTCGATACTCGAATTGAAGTCTCTACTGGTGACCCATATAATGTCAGATTTGGACGTATATAATATATTTCAATTTCTGACTTACGTTGAAGATGTCGGAAAGGAACGCGTTGCAAGTTGAGAACTGACTACATGTTTTTTCGGATAATAAATTCAAAAAAGAACAATTGAAATTTCAAGTCAATATAATATTTTGTTTAAATCATCAAAGCTTATAAAACTTTTGGCTAGTCCGAAATCTGGTGTTGCTTTATTGTCATCAAAATTTTTGAAACATGAAAGTTTTTGCAGACCGGCAATTAGCAGAATCACTCAATGAAGAGCACTGTTTTAAATCATCGGAACTTAATAAACCTGTCTCAAGATGAAGAAAATAATATTCTCATAAAAGTTCATTTTAATTTTTATCAAAGTCAAGTAAAGTAAATAAGCTCATTTGATTTGTCAGGTCGTTTTAAGCGCTCTTATTTTTAAATGCGTTATGAGAAAATAATTTTGTATACAAAATAGATGAAAGATAAAATTCAGCCTTAATTTATTTCTTTCAAAATTTCTCCACTCCCACACAAATTATTTTTATCGTTTTCTTCACCTTACATGTGTTAAGTGGCATTCTTTTGAAAATTTAAATAAATGACAGACAATTGTTTTATGGTTTTTCTCTTCTTAATTATTTTTAACTAACCAATGTCATGTCTTATGCATTTTGCTTAGGAAAAAATTACGATGGCTTAAGTCAATTTGGAATATATGTAGGTATTTCAATACAGAACTTATTGTTCACTAATCACACATATTGGCACAAAAATAAAAAGGAAAGAAATGTGGAACAAGGGAAGAACTAGAAGTTTTTGTTTTCTTTACACCCTGTCTTCTAAATAGGATACGGAATAAATGGATGTGTGTAAACAAATTTACAGATAACCACGCATTAAGATTCAAAATTTTTTAACCGTCTTAATATGTTAAAAAAAAATCAATCAATTTCCCTTTGTATGGAATATTATCCAACCAAGTTTCTTTTTGGGACACTCTCTTGAAGCTCGCAGATCGATTTCAATGTTGAAACATTTTACTTTTTCTTCTTCGGGGCCGAGTTGATAACCCTGACATCCTTGAAACTTTAAGCTCGCATGCTCCCAGTTTCTACCTACGTGGTCGTAGCCAAGGCCAATCAATGTTCTTTGTCAGAACTTGTTTGTCACGTAGGTCATTTGAGTCGCCAGTCACAAAGGCTGTTCGGTTGATGAATTGCCTGATGGAAATCTTCGGTAGTGAACTTGGTTATTTGTTTTTATATTTTTTCTTTTTATGTAATTAATATGTTTCTGTTCTGTTCCATATATTTGTTAATTTATATTTATTTTAACAATTTTTTGTTATTTTTATTAATCAAATGCATGGCGCATTGGCGTCAATGCCATGTTGTGAAAATCCATTACTTTATATTATACGTTACTGAAACAATTATTTTAAGCGAACTATTTTTGGTCAAAAAAGATAAATATTTATCACTTTTCCAAAATTATTTTTTCGAGGAACAAATCATTAAAAAACAATTAGAGTTTACATATTTTTGACAGAGATTTTTACTTTGTAACTTCCAAAAGGATCTCACCTGGTTTCATCTTTCTTGCCTTAGTAATAGTATCACTAGAAAAAAATATGCTTAAGATGTAGAATAATAGATGTGTACAACATTTAATTCACTATAAATTGATGGACACGACAGAAAAAATCTTTTGCTCCAATCGTAAGCACATTAAAATGGCGTCAATCAATCGGAACGCAAGCACGTAATAAAAAAATCGTTTCACATCCCCTCCATAAAAAGTTCTTACAATAACAAGCGGTAATCGTTTTGGTAGGCAATAAGTTGTGTTAGTCAGTCTTTGGGCATTCATCCAGAATAAAACGTTTATCGGAAAATTCATTGACTTTGAAGCTTAGCAGGCTCGCGTGTTTCCCAAACCGGCCGTAGAGCGCGATTAATACAACTGGACAGGATTGCGTGGAAATCTCTTCAAAATATTTGATTTTCAATAAAAAAAAGGTTCTCTTACTATACCTAAGTGGAAGTAAAAACCCAAAGAGTTTAAACAATGGTTAACGCTATTTATTTTTATTGCTATTACGTTAGATACTACTGCCATCTGTCATTGATATCCTTTTTAATTCCTTCCAATGAAAAGTATTTCTCTTGTATTCACGTTCAATGTCATCCAAAACTATTTTAAAAGCTGAAAAATAGTTAATGAAATTGTTTTGCTTTAAAACATAAAAGTGGTTTTGTTTTCACCTGCATTTAAATACCTCAATTGCATAACATGACTAAACTGATAAGCAAGTGCAATGACGACCAAAAATATGAATAGTCCATTTTTGTTTTCATATTATGAAGCAAGCAAGCGAAAAGAGCGTTAGCATAACAGCGTTTCCCACCTTTAGGGTTCACGGCGTTAACGAGACAAAACTAGTATTAAATACCTAAATATAAAAAAAGTGTAATGTATGTACTTCATATTCGATAGACACTTGGTAAAGTTATTTGTTATTCAAAATTCAAGATGGTCTTTTGATGTAGAGTTTTTTTTAACGAAAAAATGAAATCTTGACACGTTTACCTTATATCCCTTGTCCACATCAATACATCTCTAAGACTATAAGCCAAAAAGAAAAGTGTAGCAAAAAACTTAATAGATACATAATGTACACTAAAAAAAAATGCAAATTGTGAAAATAATCAAATTTGGTTTATAAATTTTATATCTTTATTCTTATTTCAACTTTTACACCAATACACTAAATATTTTGTGTTTTTTTTAAAGACGTTTTATTGCAAAAATTAGTTTTTGCCGATGAAAAATGTTGGAAAATGTGGATCGGTATGCTCGAATTAATCAGCCTCTATGCCTTGTGAGATTCTATGGGTAATATCGAACAATGAACATAGTTTCCCTTTGCCCATTTCCCTCAGCGATTAAAGTCGATCACCTCAACAGAAGTTTTTGGCGCTCGTGGATGAAAAAAATAAAAAAACTAAATTCAATATTCAGAATAGCTTAGATACTTCAAATAAACCTTTTCTGTTAAAACAGAAAACAATTATTTTACAATTATATCTTTTTGAGAAAAATATGATTTCGGTAAAAGACGTTTTTCAAAGTTTTTTGACATTTACGATTATTGTAATATCACATTATTTGAAATTCTTTTATTTCCTTCTTATTCTTAGAAATAATATTAAAAAAAATAAAGCTCGCACAATCCAATTACTTTTTATCTTAAGAGTATCCCTTATTTATTTTTTTGTTTATTTATAAATTACAATAAAAACGTGTTTTTTTTTATTTTCTTCTGCAATCTAAATAAAAAATGCAAGCTGACATTAATAAGCTTTTCTTATTTAAAGTGTTTATTGGTTTAAAAAAAGCAAAGCTACAAGAAAATTATATAAAATTTCTTCTGCATACCTAAATAATTCTTTATTGCTAAACATTTTTTTTAAGATCAAACGAAGTGGTTACATACTTAATTTAATCAAGCTTATTTATATTGTTGTGATAAAGTGTTTTACGTGAAATAATTAATTGTTCTTTACCTCCATTATTACGGTATTTTTATATTTTAACGCAAGCGTGCCCAAACAATGTGCATTTGGCACCACAAATCGCTGCTAGTCTTTTTCTCATAGTAAATAATTGTGGAATTGAAGTGTCGAAATACACAGATGGACTAATGAAAATTAAACTAATCTACTCCGATGCACAACGTCCAAATTACTGGTCTACACAAAAATATATAATATATATTAAAAAGATTGAAAAAACAATGATAATGTTTAATTTTAGCTGTTAGATTATTATTACTATAAAAAATTATATTATTTTTAACGTTGAAAATAGTAGTATGTAGCCCACCGGAAACATGCATTATCTTAAATGGTCCACCGGGTGATTTAAGTTGTGCATCTCTGTTCTAACGCATAACTTAGTCCAAAAATATATCTTCATAGAATCGGTTAAACATCAAAATATATATATTAATAACAGTCTCCCAAACTATATATCTGTATATTCACCCACGTTGAAAGAAGTTGTTTAGTGATATAAACTATTCTTCATTACAATACTTAAAAATAATAATACCGTAATAAATGTTGACAGTTTTACCTTACTAATAATAAGTTTCAGTGGTTGTAAAACTGTTATAGTAAAAAACATAAGTGAAGTTAAACAGATCCATAAAACTAGCTGGGACATTTGAGGTTACGGTTATGTTGTTTGAATGAATGTTTTTGTCAATATAAATGTACTTCAAAGTCAGAAAGTAGTTGCGGGACAATATCAAAAGGGTTGTTTCAAACTTTTCTCAAATGAATAACAATAGTTATAACTCACAACGAATCTTTTTGAAAAAAGTAAACAAAGCACGACGAATTAGTTAATTTATCTTTTAAACACTTTTGAGTATGATAATAAGTTCAACTCAAACAAGTGGTGTAAATATTGTTGAAAATGACGGTTTTCGAAGTCGATTAAGCTTAAGACTGTTGGTCCACATGATGTATGATATGTATATTGACAATAATCTTTACATGGATTTTTATTCAAAATAATGCTTATATTTACAAGATAAAAGAAGAGAAGAAGTGCTGAAATACAGATAAACTAAAACATGCCTTTTATGGGCCGATTTATAAAAAAGGGTGCGTGACTGCCTAGTAAATCTATTTGCATGTTATACAGATATTCTATGTAAACCATAATAAAATTTTAATAAAAACCCATGTTGTTATGTAAAAACGTCGATAATTTGTAAAAAAATTGGTGCCTGTAAAGTCGGTTTACGGACGATAGTTTAACGTGACAACGTCATAAGAAAACATTGATGAAATGATTGCATACTTTTATGAATAAAATGGAATCATTTTTATTGAATTATCATTATTTTGTATGGATACGATATTTTGTATATTTGTTATACGTTAATTAGATTTTTAATATGCAAGAATTAATTACCTTTATTGCCGCAATTGTTGTTGTAATATAAACAATGAAAACCACATTAACATTTCACTTCACTTTATAAACAGTTGTAAACAGATCACGTGTAGGTACTGTAGGTGTATAAGTTGTGTGCTGCCGCTGTCTCTTTTCTACTCAGACGCATCGACCAATCGAGTGGAAGAGAGATAGATGCGGCACAATCCGAACGGTAGGCCGATCGTGCCTCTCTATCGCTTATCCACGCTCTCGCTCGCACGCTTGCCTTCGGCGTAACGCGACAAACGGACAATGAGTCATGTTTTTTCGTGCGTGCAGCGGGCGTTCATCGATTTATAAGACGTTGTCACGTCAAAAATAAAAATACCTCTACTATCATCGAAATTCATTTTGATTCTAACATGTTTATAAAATAATTGTAGATACGCCTTTATTTAATTCATACATACATACAAAAAATGTGAATAAACACTTTTTTCCAAGTTCTCTCATAACACAAACATATTGTTCGACTGAAACTCCCGTACAGAGATTCCATAGATACTCTCATAAAAGCTTTCGCTATTTTGACATGTAAAACGCGTATGAAAAAATAACTAGGTGCTATACAAAAGACACACACGTGAAATGGGCCGATTGATCGCATAAAAAAGAATGCGTTATACAGGGGCGCAACGATGATATCTTTTTTTATCATTTTTAATGCCCATACATTTTATAATGTATTGTGTATCAAACAACCGTATTGTATTTCGGGTCAGAGTATCAGAAAATATCATATTAATACATTATGATAACAGCTAAAGCTTCAAAGCAATGTGCAGGATAAAAAATATCAGTAATAAGTAAAAGAAAGTAATTCTCTTCCATAAAGTGATTGAATGATACACGTTATAATTTAATCTCAGCTTAAAAAAGGGTCCATAAATCATTCATCATAACTGTTGATAGAATTACATATTTATAGTAAAATCAAATATAATATTGTCACTTTTATTTTGCAGGCTAATAAGTTTTTCCATGATTTAATCGAACTGTAAGTTCAATCATTTAGGAAATCAGCGTTATACCAGTAAATTTGTGTATTAATATTTGATCTTTTTTTAATTTTAATTATTTTGAAATATGTTAAATTTAAAGTATTTTGCTACAATTTTTTGAATTATTTGACATAAACGAATCCGTATAATTTTCTTTTTACATTAAATTGAAGACGCCTCGTATCGTCGCATCTGATATATTGTTTAAACCTTCTATTTCTTCACCTTTAAGAGTTACCCCACTCTATTTTACGATAAAATAGTTTTGAAACGGCAAAAATAGTATCTCAGTACAGGCCTGAACTTGTCACGAATCTAGAATATTTTCGTGGGTGAACAACAAATCGTAGGCACGTGAGTTGTGAAAAGCTTGCGCATGAGAAGCGGGAACACTGACACGTTCTAAAATAATTGATACTATAAAAAATCTAAGGCGGAAAGTTTTTATGAAAGCTGTACCGAACGATTTAAATCTCGCATTTTTCATGATATTATCTTTCTTACTTGAACACATAAGACAACTCTTTTTTTTTTTTAACAATGTCCGCTCCCAACTTAGAGCATATTGACTGCTAACGGAGTTTATCTAAACATATGTTTTTCTACGAGAACTGCAACTGAGTAACAAAGTTGTTCACCCTCTCTTTTTCGAAGAGAGTAGAGATGGAAAGGTTATGAGGACTAGGACAGGACTAGTCATTAGCTAATCGCTGTCACTATGCGTCGCTCTTTGGGATCGAAAAGGTGGGAAGGGATTTTCAGCAACGCAAATACCCATGCCTTTGAACAGATTTATCGACTGAAAAAATCCACTCGTACCGGGAATCGAACCTGGGCGGTCCGGCACGCAAGCCAAAAACGTTGACACTGCGCCACGGACTGGACAATTATTAATCTTCTAATACTTTTTTGGTAAATTAATCATTGATTTTCCTGTAATCAAAGATACTAGATGAACTGATATCCGTTCTGCGATATTATTCTGAATGCTGTCTTATTTTCTGTGAGTGAGTCTAAGCAAGTTTTATTTCCTTTTTTAAATCATATTTGCTGGAACTTGCTCGTTAAATTTTACCATTATATTTTTTTGTAAAGTTTAAATGTATAAAATTGAAACGCAGTTAAATCCACGTTTGAAATCATGTTGATAAAAGTTTAACAAATTTTTATAATTCTGTGTAAATCGTTATGCTAAAAAATTTGAAAATAAATACTTAATTTATAAAACGCCTTACAAGCGACTAAACTTATTACAAAATAGCTTAAAAATACTTTACAAAAGAATGTTAAGTAGAGCTGATTTCATGTCATAAATATTACGTAACACGACTCATTTTTCAAATACTTCTGGAGCTTAATTTAGAAATAAAGCGTTCGGTACTAGGATTTTCTTAAGTGAGTATTAAAATATATTATGATTTATTTTACATTCCACCTAAGCTTATAAGAATGGCAGTACACAGTTTTCCTTTTGGTCTACACATGCAATGCGTTAATTCATCATACACCGAACATAAATCTGAAACCAAATATGACACGATATAAGATTGAGATATCGAGATTGGATTTGGGTAAAGAAGAAAACTCAGTGAAGCAAAGCTTCTGTGAAAGTTATAATTTACGAAAAACACGTTTAAAGCTAGCCATCAACAAATATAGGTATTATTTTGTTTATCTTATAAGTGGTACGTCTTTTAAACAAATAATTTGCCATATATTGACATGTTGCAGTGAATAATTAGAAATTTATAAATGCTATTATAATATATCTTTTCTACTTATTCTGATGAGAATATTCTTGAAGTGTGGATGAGGATACAAACGCATAAGAAAGCATCACTGATTGTAAATCAATCACTTACTATATCTTATCAGAATCTTTAAGGATGGGATAAGAAGTTTATAATGTAATAAAAACACCATTAAAACCAATGTCTTCAGATAAAGTTCACGAATAGATGGAAACCCAATGCACGAAAAGGATTTTTTTCCAATCAAATATTTGGTTAAAACAAATGATTAATTGAACCTTCGAATATAAGAGTGAAATCTATGATAAAATAATGAAAAAAATGTTTTTTTAAAAATCTCAAGCCACGGAAACCAAACCAAAGAAATAACAGTTATTTACATTATTTAACTGAGACACCGTTTCATATTATCCTAAGAAAATGATACGTATTTTATTAAGCTAAGTGCTTTACAACTGTTTTTTTGGGATTTCTGACCATATTTTACTGTTTAACATGTTAGCACGAAAAGTGCCTGCGAGAATTCAATAATTATTCGTGAAGCTTAGAAAAACACCTTTCAAAAATAAGTCAAGAAGACGATTATTATGGCCACACTAAGTAAATTTCAATCAGGAAACAAAAGAGGGGCGAAATGCCATAGACAAGGTGTGTCCCAATTATACGGAATCAATTGCATAAATATTATGTATCTGATAAATGTTGAGGACCACTGATGGCGGAAAACGTATTCTAAAAAAAAATATGTTTTTATCATATTACTACACGGAGGTACATATTTTCACTTTGAACACCTGGTACAGCCAAAATTTGTTGTGAAATAATTTTAGACACAACACGAAAATACGAGTATTACAGACTTCATTTTTAATGCGAATACAATGTTCACCCGAAGATTTTTTGTGCGATATTTTAATCTGGGAATAATTCATTTTGTGCCTTTGACAAGGTAACAAAACATATTTGATTGAACGTTTTTGCGAAAAATAAATCTGTTTTTTACCAAAAATTATTTACAGCGATTTCATCACATGTAAACATTTTGAGTAACTTTAATAGCAGTTGTGATTTTTCAATGAATTATGTTTTTTGTGCTACAAAAATAATATTTTTATTCGCTCATTAAAACAATATCAAGAGTACAGCTTTTATCAAATTCGATTTATTTAATCATGCATTTTATTTTTTAAACAAATTTTCACTAACAAATTTGAATTTTGTACTATTCCATGAGTTTTGTCGCTAACGAACCGGATTTCGCTTTTCAGCATCTTTAGGCACTTCAAGTACATGAAAGAACTTGAACTTATGCGTAGTTAATAGTTTGTATCATCCATATAAAAGTAGATCACTAAGCTTACTTTTAATATCGCAATCTATATGAATTAGCGAAAGTTTATGAGTTTAAACCTTTAAAGGAGTATGGACGCACTTTTGGTTCTAACAGTAGAATGAATTAAATTAAATTCAATATAACATTTTAAATATGTGTTCCGCCTCTTTAAGAGGCATCTTCGGATATAATATCGCAAAGTGCAATTAGTAATAAATCAAGATAATGTGGAATTAAATTCAGTATAAATTTATTCACTCCTTTAAAGGTTAATGAACTATGAGGGTAAATTATAGTTACCAGGTATTTTAAATGCAGTATAGTAAAAACTAATTACCTGCTAATATAATAAAAATGCTTGATGATATAATAGGTGGAAAAATAATGATATAATTAACGATTCAAATTTGATATTGAAATTGCATCAAGCACCTACAGTTGAAATCCTAAAATATACAATTGATTTAAATGAAACAAAAATATTTCACGCGCGTTCAAATATTCGTTCATAATTCAAATGTTAAATATGCTAACATTAATATAAAAAGACAGTAAATTGACTCGAATAAATGCACGGCTATTTAATGGAAAAGTGTTTATTATGAGGGTAACTTTGAAAGCTATACGACCCTTCAACTTTGACTGTAATCCTCGGAAACAAATGACAGTAGCTGGTATACTATTCTTCGTTTTGCATTAATACACTCGCGTCATGTACGGTCACAATACTCGTAAATCAAAACGTTAAGCGTGAAATATTATTACTCCTTTAAAGGAGGAGCACATAAAGTCTCGCAGGATCGTTTTGTTTCAGAAAAAATAGCAATAGACACAATACGTACATTTTGTATTTTTTCGTTTATTTTTGAACTACATACACCTGCAGGTAGGGCTTCCAATCCCAGACCAAAATTTTGATCCCGGATTTGGAATATTTTTTAATGGTCGATAATTTTCACATTGATTAAATATTAGCCATGTTAATTTATCACCAATGATGACGATTTAAAAATAATTGACGTCAATGTCTTATCTTGAAATATTTTATTTTGGTTGTTTTTCCATTATTGAAGAGCGAAAATATTTTATTTGAATAATATCGGTCGCGTTCGAATGCGATCTGAAAACTTATTAAAAATATGTATAGTTATGCACATCGTATAAAGATGAGCAGTATTTTTTATAATTGATAAAGATTTCATTGATGACAAATCCATTACCATCCAAGGTGTGAGGATCAATTTTAGAATTGTATGTATTTGGCATTCATTAAAACATTATGTATCACCATTAATGAGCTCCAGTTTTGTTACTTGATATTTTTCTTAATTCATTTCCAAACATTGTTTTGTATTCGATGCTGTCATTAATGCGCAGCGCAAATAATTTATTTTCCACGAGCATCCAGTGTTTCAAAAGTGAACACGTGCAATATTACGATTTTTTTCATAATAAATCAATCCCAAAAATTTCGGTATCATGTTTTCTAACCCGAAGATTCATTAGTAGGGACTCCAATTACTCGTTATCTCAACTACTCGAGTATCGAGTAGTAAAAGGTTAAGATACTCGAGTACTCGAGTATACTAGAGTAGTTTCAGATGAACCAAAATATATGTTATTTGTTCAAATTTGTGTCTATCAATAATAAACAAATAAATAAGCTTATTTTATTTCATTATTACATTTATTTCAATTTATGAAACAGATAATTCAAAAATAAAAGAGAATTAAACGTCTCAAATTTTAATTTGGTTCGAAGTTTTGTTTTTTTATTCCAGCAGTAGAAAAAACTCTATTGCTGTAGACTTTGGCTTAAAAGTTATCCGCCGCTTAAAACATAATTAAATCTTAATTTATATATAACGAGTATTACTCGAGTATTTTTCAAACTACTCGAGTATCCAGTACTTGAAAAATGGATGAGTATACTCGAGTATCGAGTACTCGATACTCGAATTGGAGTCTCTATTCATTAGGTATAGAAAATTCTCAGGGTCTCGAGACTTCGGGATCCGGGATCCCAGGATTGGAAAATTTACCTGCTTAACACCGATTATTAAAGTCATGCACATTTTTCTTTTTGTTGGGTCAATTCCACTTCTGTCTGGACCGCTTCACTTCCAATAGTTTCACAGAGATAAAAATACTCACCAGTAATTAAGAATGAATAAATTGTGGGCTGTTTATTAGAAAAAAAATATGACATGACATTGCAGCTTACGCCATTGCGTCATGCATTTGACAAATATAATAAAGATAGTACACTATATATAACAAACAAAAACTATTATATAGAGAATGGGATAAAAAGCACAACATATTTTTTTATATAGAAATTATAATAGTAACAAAAATTATTAACAAAAAATTAAGTTCACTGCTGCAAATAAAAGGCAGTGCATTGATCAGCCGAACATCCCTTTTGACCGGTGACTGAAATGGCCAACGTGACAAACAACTTTTGCTAAAAATAAAATGTTTGGCCTTGGTTACGATCACGTAGGTAAAAAATGGGAGAATGGAAGTATATAGTCTTGAAGATGGCAGTGTAATCAAGTCAGCCCCGAAAAAGAAAGGAAAATTATCTTTATTGAAAATAAAACATTTGAAATCCAAGCCCCGGTGATACATCCGTAGCTTTACTCATACCATAACTAGATAAAGCTGCTTAACCCATCGCTATTTCGCGTTGAATTTACAATTTTCGATAATATAAGGGGCTGCATAATCCGCTCTCTTATCTCTAGCATTTTGCGACACAACCAAATTAACATTATCTTTCCGAAACCATCATTCGGGACCAATTAAATTCAGTTTATTCAAATCTTCACCGTCAAAAAAATCTCATCAAACGATGATTCAAACATGCAAATAATGCTTTATTTGATTTTGATGGTCCGATCAGTGGCGCAGTGTCAACGTTGTTGGCTTGCGTGCCGGACCGCCCGGGTTCGATTCCTGGTACGAGCGGATTTTTTCAGTCGATAAATCTGTTCAAAGGCATAACTGTTTGTGTTGAAAATCCCTTCCCACCTTTCCTATCCCAAAGAGCGACGCATAGCGAGAGCGATTAGCTAACTACTAGTCCTGTCCGAGCCCTCGTATCCTTTCCATCCCCATCTCTCCATATGCTCCAAGTTAGGAGCGGACATGGTAAAAAAAAAATTAAGTAATGAAATAAATTAAAATTCCATAAAATATTTTAATATTTACCATATAATGTAAATATTTCATTCTTTAAAGATTGTCTTTCGTTGCAGGTTTATTTCAATTTTACACAAATTTATTTGACTATAGAATAATAATATAATTAAACTAATAGGTATTTGTACATGTTTTATTGGCGATAGAAATTGCCGACATAGTGAAAGGATTGAAATGTCTTAATTGCTCCCTGATCTAAGAAACAGTGTTTTTTTGCTTTTAGTTAGGATGTCAATAGTAAAATATGTGAAGATAAAATTATGTCAGTATTTGTTTGGATACTAGTTGACAAGACGTTAAAACACCCTTCTGTACAGCTTATGTAGTATCTTTATATATTGTGTGAAAAGTGGAAAAGTAAACCCCACCATTGAAATTCTAAAGAAAGTGTAAGGTGGGTAGTGCTCTCTTTGGTTTGACGCGAGACAGGGGTAGATTGCTATCGAAAAATCGTCTATTCTCTTTACAACAGTATCGAATAATCAGAGACAAATCTTATGTGCAGACACAAACGATGCAAAAAATATGTAGTGAATATTTAAAAATATCCATTTCGATGTCAAAAAAACACACGGTTTGCGTTGATTGAAGAACATAATTTTATCATACTATATGGTACAAAAGTTATAAAACAAAAAGCAATCAGTATTATTGATTTTAGGATTTTGTTTTTTTACACCATCGTATATGTATGTTCGAGCTTGATTTCAGTTAAACTTAAGGCATGTAAATAATATTATAGCTATTGTTATGGTGGTGATGTTTTATTTAACCATATATACTGCTAATGTTGTTGTAAAGTTTTATTGGAACATGTCCAGATTTTTCGATACAAAAAACTAATGTCTTCAAATCAGTCTTTAAATCGCTTTTTTCGGTGAAGATAATAACGAGAATACAGCTTGAAATTTAGCAATCACTGTTGCTTCCGTCTATTTAAAGATAAAAAATCACGCATCAAATAAACACTTATAAATGGATACCAAGTAGATACGATAAAAACGTTTTCTAGTTAAATAAAGATATAATCAATATGAATCTGGGGAAAGTAATATTATATTTGAAAGTAATTTATAAAATCGGTCATAAATTTGATCATAAGACTGAATTTAATTAGTGAAATTCTTTATGTGATAAAAAAAACTAGGTAAGGACGTCAATTCTAGATAAAAACAATTTGAGAAATTCTTCTCCGAAAACTCAAAATAAATGAACGTAGCTATTATTTATAATTCCAGTACTGTTGCCAATTTTGCTTCTTATGTATCATTCCTAAAATGAGTATAAAGCATGACAATGTTAAGCTGCCTGTAACGCTCATATTAATTATTGTTTAAGTTATGAGTACGTGATGTATTCTGAAATATGTGAAAATAAACACAAAATACAGGCATGTAGATATCAATCAAAAACTTCAATAGTAACTTTACATCAGAGACGTTAATCATTTAAACGCCCCTCAGCCCGCGGCCATATACAATAAGGAAAGGGGAAAATACTCCCGAAATATGGGAACTTTACTCCGAAAAGATCTTATATATTATTTGGAATATTGTAGCAGTTACTTGGTATAGAAATAAGTTATTTTGTACTCAAAATTTGATGAAATATATTCAATTATTGGATAACTTTTCTATCAATATCATCAATATTAAAACTAAGCGTATTTTACACCGTTCTAAAAGAAATATATTTAAATGTAGTGAGTTTATAACACCGCTTTAAATGTGTATACAAAATCGTATCTCACGCTATAAACTAAACTAATCGTAGCCATTACTCAATTGAACCCTCAGACATAATCAAATAGTGATAGATTTTTAGTTAAAAAATTTAATTTAAAATCCATTTAATAGTTCTGCGTAAAGTTCAAATACAAGTAATCATTGCCTGTTAAAGTCAAATTATTCTGTATTTGAAGTCTTCTCTTACTAACACTTCATGGTCATATTGTAAAATAACATCTCGAATAAATTAAATACAGCAGAAATTACATTTTTCGCTGTGTTGATGCTAGTTTCTTTTTTTTTCTATCTGTTTACTGAAATCAAAAACTGATATTACTAAATCAATAAATTGTTATTTTGTTTCGATTCTATTTAATATATTTTACCAGTTTCCCGGATATTATTCATTTAAACTTTTTACAAGACAGCTTTAAAGATATTTTCATTTTCAAGATATTATATCAAGACATCGTATGGTGCATTAACATTATATTGGCAATATTTATTACACAGATAACGATATTATGCTCTTAAATAAATTCGGTTCACGATCTTTTTGCAGGCGAGTATCACTGTACCGTACTGAGAGAACAAACTAAGAATGGAAAGGGTGTGAAATTCGCTCAGGTCTTACAACAGCCCCGCGGGTGAAGGGTGTTTTCCACGTCTCGCCTCACTCCTTCTTCGTTTCACTCATTTTGAGGCATAGGCGTTCGTGATATATAAAAGTATGGCTGAACCTATAGGAAAGAAAGCTATTTTTTAATCTTCACTTTCTGAGTACAAAGTTATGTTCATTTTAAAAAATATATATATTTAATTAATATCTAATTAGGTACCCGTTTCTGTTCATTATATCAGGCAAGAAACAAAAATAAATACTTTTTGCACTATATACAGTAGGATGATTATCAAAAATATTGCAGTTAAACCTTATTTAGTTTCTATGAATTACAGTTCATGTGTAAATGAATGATTCTGTATGCAATTCAGTCGGAATGCAAATCCGTAGAAAATTTAACAATACGTATTCGAAATAGGAAGAAATTCAATAAGGATCTTTCAAATAAATGTTTATTTCATGAATAAGCTAAAAAATACATAGTAATAGAGGGTATTCATTGAAGGTGCATGATGAAATTTTAATAACGAATTCGAATTGTGTACTTTTTATAAGTTTCACATTTAAAAGTACCAATAATTAAGAATTTCGACTGGAGGTGCTTCATAGAATTTCAATATCAAATTTAAATTTTGTACTATTAGCGACAAAACTCATGGAAAAGAAGAAAATTTAAAAGTACAATATAAAGAATGTTTTTTAATAGTTTAATGAATATTTTTTCCGATTAAAAATAAGTAAGTACCTGTTAAGCATAATAATATATCGAAAATTTACTATTATCATTAAAGTAATATCAGTTTTCGGTTGAAAGGAATTATTTAAAATAAGCACAGTATTTTCAACTAATTAATTAGTGGAAAATTATCTCTATGAGCGAAAGTGTTACAATAATAATTTGATAACGCATTAAGCACCAGTGGAAATAATGCTTAATAGTTGACTAATTAGTTGAAAATAAAATGAATTCAAATAAAAGCTCGCGGTGAGCGAATGTGTAACAATAATAATTTGATTATACTTTCAGTAACAGTCCCAATAAAGCTCAAGAATATATATTTACAAAAATAAAAATAATAGAACTTCGTTTGATCGACGTCACTGCTCTCATTTGTAAAAGGCTAGAGGCATTTGCTTTCTCTCTGGCAAGTCTAAGGAACACAACAAATTCAGATGTGTTCCTAACAAGCGATAGACTGGTCTGGATACATCCTTTTAATGAAAACACGTCTTTAGTTATAATAGTACCCACCTTTGAAGATCTCCCAGCAAATTGAACCGTACAATAATTAAGCAGAGTTTATTTTTCCACCGAATTGCTCGACACCCTTCGTTAATTATGATATCTTGTATATTCGTTACAAAAAAAAATCGACACACACTTTGAAACGTATAAATTTAATGATACGTTTTCAATTAATGGGTTTATAATTGTCAAAAGAAAAATAGCAATTTAGTAATTAACACATAAAATTGATCTTTTTTACGATTCAAATGATCTATAAATCAATAAGTGTAGCGTAAATCGTTAAAAAGTATTTGTGATTATTTATTCATTTATGTATATATGTATGTATGCATATGCACAGTAAAAAAACCTAGAATTATTTGTTTAGTGCATTGGCAATGTGAAAAAAAGTTAAAACATTGTAGTCATCAGAAAAGAGAAAAAAAACAACCACATTTGAAATCGGCAAAGAAATCAGCCGAGTGGGTTCCGACAAAATCAACTCTTATAAAATACATTAAAAATAGAACTCGTTTGAGCTCACTCACGTCAGTGTGAAATATGTCGACATCCGAAGCAATATCGTTTAAAATCGTTGAAGTTCTTCCTACTGACATCCACATTGGCAGACAGCGGTTCCTCAATAAAATATCAGGAGCATTAAATTTAACACTCAAGAATGGTGGAATTCTCATAATGGTCTCGGATAATCTAAAAAGATAATAATCGGTAGACTTCGATTTTAATTTGAGAACGAAAATATTTGCAATCGACGAGGAATTCATCAGAAAAGTTGTGTTTTTGGATATTCGTTAAAATGTTCATATAAATTTACCATTTAATTATTTGATGGTAAACTATTTTCATCTCGGTGTGTCCTTTCATTTCTGAATTATGAAGAGCTAGATATTTTTTGTTGATATATTTTTCTGTTGAATCATCCTGTTACATATTTATTTGTGGTGTAAGCATAATATTGCAGATTTCATTGAATAAAAAACTTAAAGTTTCAGAATAATTAAGGATTTTCTTAAATACAAATTTGTACACTATGAGACGGTCGACATCCAAGAATAAAATGACCTATGGCTGTCCCTCCTAATATATTGTATTTTTGTATTTTCACGCTCCTCGGTACCGTATGGCTTGACAACACCCAACCTTAAATCTGTGAATGAATCTCATAAATCATTTTAATACCACAAAGTATTAAGTGTAGTAGAAAAATGGCCTTATTAATATGTAAATTAAAAGGACTTACTCCATAAAAAGCGAATCTGGGTTAGACCTTTTCTTTTAAAAATGATTATTATTTATTCAATTCAAGTATTCGCTTTACTACTTTTATATCCACTTGCCAATGATTGAAGATTTTCAAGCCGAGATTCCTTTGCTACAGTGCACGCGTTAAAACGTTAAATATTCCAATAAATTTAAAATAGAAACGCCGGAAAAACCTGCGCCGGTCTTACCCTAACATTAAAACGAAGCAAAGAGGAGGGTCGCGTCATCCCGTATTTCCATTTTTATCCCGGAAATAAAATAAAGCAATCGGTAATAACAAATATCCGTCGGGTACGAGAGCACGTGATGCAAAACACTTTATGGATTTTTCACTCGATTATTTGCGGAGCTCATTTATTTACATAAAGCGTTTTCAGCGATCGGGCTTGCAACGCTGATTTTTTTTTCAATTGCTATCGAAACATTAGTTGGAAAACTGAAAGATTTTTTGCACAAAAGCTTAATTACTATTTATATTTAGATTTCAGACATTGTTTAATGTCTGAACAAAGTAACGATGAATAATTACGCAGTTACGAATCTATTGACCAGCTACCAAATGCATAAGATTTGTTTATAACTTAATAAAAAGTAAACATATTTAGTATTTATTCCACAATTCCGGTCTCGCTCATTGTGAGCATTATCAGAAACCGATTTTGATCTCAATAAATCCAATGTGAAGTAAGTACTAAAAATTTGTTATTATTTTTATTATAATGCTATTCTTTCAAGTATTGACAGTGAACACCTAAACGGTTAACAAGTAAAACAACCACATCCAAAATTAATAAAAACAATAACACATATTATTAAGATCAGTACTGGTTTCGCTCATCGCGATCATGATGAACTGATTATCAACTTCAGCTTATAATGTTTACGATGAGAAAAACCGGTCCTAATCATAATAAATTTAATGTGGAAGAAGTTTAAGAAATGTTTTATTATTTTAATTGTAATACCATTCTACCAATTATTGACAGTGAACACTTTAATAGTACTATCCAAAATTAGTCAGTAAGAAACGAAACAGTTCAAACATTCATTCATTGTAATTGCGCGATAAAAAAATATAGGTCTTAACGCATTTTTCTATGGCGTAGCAGACCACTGCTAAAAATTACAAAATCTCGGTAAGGTATGTAACGGACTTCACATTTCAGTAATTGCTAATATTCTTTAGTCAAACGATGATTTTTGTGAAGAATCACTATAAAATTTTGATCCCATTTACCTACTTCGTTCACTAACCAATGAAGACGTTATTTAATAAATTTCTATAATTTTATAAAATAAATAACATAAAAAGAACTCTACTGGAAGACCTACATAAAATTCATAACTTTTTTCAATGAAGTTTCAAAAGCTACTCTTTGATAAATCTTTCACCATACTTGAAAGAGAGTAAGTAGGTAAAAGAAAGATTTATATTACATATATAAATGAAAAAAAGTAGTTTTTGAATAATATAAAGGGTATTTCAATAGGGACGCTCAAAATATGTTACTTTGTCCTGCTGAGTAGATTATTCATTGTTTAGTGGCCAAATTTGAGTCAACCAGTTTGGTAAATAATCGGCCAACACCTACCTGTACGTCATCAAAATACAATATCTGGTAAAAACATTGCTGCTGTGTGTGAAAGTGTACAGGAAAACCCAAGGCAGCTTATTTCTCGTTGTTCACAAGAACTTGGCTTTTCTGCGACTTCAACTTGGCGAATTTTGAATCGGGCCTTATGTCTGCACCCGTATAAAATCCAACTAACCAAGGAACTTCAGGTAAACGACCACAGACAACGCCTGATTGGGTTCTGGAGCAGTTGGAAGTTTACCCAAATTTGTCAAAAAAGTCAACCCTAGCGACATGGCCCATTTTATAATGAATGGATATTGGCAGACATTTGATGCTATATTCCATATTTAATGCCGTAAAATATACTTACAAATGAAATTAAAATTTAGTCGAAATCTCACAAACAACTTGTTTTATTTACATTTCAAAACTAAGCGTCCTTATAAAAAGACCCTTTATTTAACAGACGATTTTTTTTCTTTATATATGTGGGATTAATACTTTCAAATGTGTTTTACTAAGGAGGATGACTGAAGTAAGAAGTCGGTGCGGTGCTATTTTTCTTAGTGTAGTTTACTTTTACCCCTTAACTCACATACCGTGTCGTATTGGAGCCACTGAAAATGGGTCAATCTCTCGTATGTACGATTGTAAACTTAATATCATTTTTTGTTAACAAATTGTTTTACAAATAATTTTCACGAAGCATTAGTTTTGTCCAGGAATAGCTGTAAGAAAAATCATTTTAATTATTTCAAAGCTTTTCTTTGCCAAAGTCATGTGCGATTTTATTACTTACTCAGTTGCATGTTCTAAGGATAGAATCGTTAAATGAAAATTTATAAACATTGACTTTTATAAAATATTATAATATGGTATGACATTGATGTCAGTGATATTTTCTACACATCTTATCCGTTTCTGAAGATGAGCTATCTCTTAATTAACTGTTCAAATAGTTGAAAGATAGACTTACCAATAATTATCACAACCAAAATGTTTTGAAATAACCGTGTTTTATAGTATAATATATTTTAAGTCAGCTTCTGGCTATTTTACTAACTATTTTCGTTTTTTATAGTAAGCAATACATTCTATATTGAAAAGAAACTACGCTTTTGTGTGCCATCCAAGCTGAATGTACTAAGTGTTAGCTGTAAGTTGCTAACTGTGAGAATATTAAAATTTGATTACCCATGCTATTCGTAAGCATATCCCTATATTTATTTATCAGATTGAGAAGAGATTATGGAATGACATTAACAAAAAGGCATAAAAGTTTGTATACAAATTCATATCGTTAAATTCAATAATTCATTCTGAGATTTGAACAGTTGATTACAAATAAATCTCAAAATTGTGTTTAGTCAATTATCAGTGAAATCCAAGCATTGAAGACTAAAACAGCAATTTTTTAAAAACTATTTCAATATATTAAACGTGAAATTTTTTTTTCTGTACTTTCAATTGAATAAATACTTTAAGACAATATATTACTTGTATATATAACAAAATAGAAATGTATATCCTTATCTCACCGTTCTCAGCCATGAGTCAAGTCCAACACCTGCTCTCACCGGCTTGTTGTGATGCCGTAGCACAAATAAACACGATACTTTTCAAACTTCACAATATCATATCATCCCTTAGTTATGTCAGTTATACTCTACGACGCGCTACGCCAGACCTACGGATCGTAGCGCAAACAATTTACAGAACTAACAATCTGGTAATCGTCGATAAAACATAATTTTATAAGGTTTTATTATTAGTCTCACTTAACGCAATAATACTTAGCAATATAATAAAGTTAATAATGAACCACTAAACAACACTAATATTATTATATTTATTATAATTAGGATTTTTTTTTAAATTAAATAAAAACGAAATGTTTATTTTGGTGAAGCGAACATACGGATGTTGTCTTCACATTTGAATTGATATAACACTGATGAAACTAACATACGTATAAATGTAAATAAATCCTTATTCAAATCTTAAGGAAGAAAAATCTAGGAATGTATAGTAAAATTAGCTTATTTTGACTAATTAAATGTAAGCAAAATTTAACAGTCAATTGGTGATGCTGGACCATTAAAGATATTCACTGGTTTTTCTTGTCCACATGCTGTATTATACAGTATGAAATACTGCAAGATCGTCAAAAAAATTGCCAATCATTTTTGACGGAATGTACTTATATATTCTCACTGGTGTTTGAAGCACTGTATTATGTGAACGTCTTTTATGGTGTATTATTCGTTGATTTTTATTTTTGGTTTGCCTATTAGGTTTCGCGGCACGATTCTAAGGGCTGTTAAGGGCGGCGAGGACGCGACGTTGCTCTACGGCGGTTCGATACCGACTAACAGGGTTGAACCAGGCGCAATATCGTTCCCGCTTTCTTCCGTCCTCACACCCTCGCCGCCAATATGGGTAACAGGGACACAAGCCTTACGCTACTACCGCACTGTACGATGCCGAAAAGTTTTCCAGATGCCGGCAGCTGGCAGAAGCATTGCGAAAATCAAAAAGAAAACATCTGTGATTATTTTATAATCAGTTGAACCCAAAACAACGTCTGCGTCTATATTTTCATCCCTTCTAGCACAATATGAATATAGTTTTTTCCTTGGAAGGACTTATATAGTTCATTTAAATTAACCATTATTTTGGATAATATTCTCGATATAGAAATTTTTATGTCTAAATCGTTCGATTTATCTGTCAAACAAAATAAAAATATTCTCGATATGTGCGAACATTATTTTTTATTAAATTTATTTATAGCCTCTTTCATGCTGAGCCAATTTACAAACAATCCAACAGCTAAGATTTCAAAAATTAATTTAATCAGTCAGTGTGTCAAATACACTCATGAAAGTTGTCAGACCAAATCGTGCATACCTACCTATTTGAATAAAAAAATCTTTACTTTGATAGTTTTTTTTAAGCCATCTCCGCTCTCAACTTGGAGCATATGGACTCCTAGCGGAGTTTATCTCAACATGTATTTTTCTAAGAGAAGTTCTTGTTACTCAGTTGCTCAACCTCTCTTTTTTCGAAGAGAGTAGGAATGGAAAGGATACGAGGACTAGGACAGGACTAGTGATTAGCTAATCACTGTCACTATGCGTCGCTCTTTGGAATCGGAAAGGTGGGAAGGGATTTTCAACAACACAGACACCCATGCATTTGAACAGATTTATCGACTGAAAAAATCCGTTCGTACCGGGAACCGAACCTGGTCAATCCGGCACGAAAGCCAACGCCGTTTAAGCACAGTTAAATTTAATTATCACTTTGCAACACACCGCAATAAGGTGTATCAATGTATGAGACGTTAGCAAAAAATGGGTTAAAATTATAACTTATGAATAAACCAAATAGTAAAAAAACCTCACGTTCAAGTGACCTCGAGTTCTTTTAGCAATTCCTTCCCAATTCACCCCACTGTACATACAAACATATTTCAGCAAAAATTCTTCAAACTGAGGAAACTTAACAATAGCTTTGCGACATGAAATATAGCAACAAAGTGCGTTAATCTAGTTTAAGATATTAAAATTTAATCAAAATTCCATCAAATGACATCCGTGGAGCGAGTATCCGTGGTCGATCTCTCTACGGCCGTCTAATTAATTCTTCATCGGTCACACAGCGACCTTCGGCGTCAAACATACTTTATCCGGCCCCGGGAAACAATTATCCGTGACGTCATTCTCCCCCACTAACCAGCAGTGTGGTATGCCAACTATTTTCACTGAAACGAAATGAAAAAGACAGGAACGAACTTTCTTCGTCACGGTATGGTCACACTAATGATAAATGACGTATTATTGTTTAATAAATCAATGAATTTTAAAATAGCAAAGTATATTATGCAATTTACTAGCCTTACTGAGTACAGCTTTTTTAAGTGTAATGACAGCCTAGGTCTAACTTTATAACATACACTTTGGAAAATTTGTGTGTTATTAATATGTGGGAATATTTTGATCGTATACTCATGATTTGAATGTATATTTAATGGTTATCTGGCAGGAGTAAATTTATCGACGTTTTTGTCATTCAATTAAAGTATTTTTTTTCTACTAGCCTTGTCTCTCTCGTAGCACAGCCAATAAAATAACAAGTAACCTATTTTAATTGTCTGCTAAAAACTATTTTTACAAAGTTACCCCAAAAAAAAAGATAATATTAATCTTAGTCAATTTTTTTTACATATTCGAATTGAAGACGATTAATAAACGACGGAAAAAAAATGCTGAAAATATTCTTGAAATAATTATATAATTGACCTTTTTTTCGCAAATAGCAAGTATAATTCAATAATAGGAATGTTGTTTGTGTTTAAAATAAACTGTTTTCTTACGCGAAACTATTACTAATACTCTGATTTGGGTGGCATATGGATCAAAAAACTTTTAAATACTGCACTAAGCAATTCAAACGACTTTAATGGTTTTGAACGTAGATTGCTTCTTTTTCTGTCAAATGAATTCTGTAGATCAGGGTGGGGCAAACTGCGGCCCGTCGTGTATTTTCTGCGGCCATCATATTTCCGTACTTCAGAGGTATTATTTTAAATTAATTTTTTATAAAAAATATTGAAAATCGAATAAAATGTGAAGAATTTGTTTGTTGTTTCGTAAATATATCATCTCAGATTTTGCTGAAATTAAGAAAGACTTTAAATAAAAATAAACTTATCTTGACAAAGGGTAGTAAGAAGAATTGAAGTCATTGTAAAAAAATAAATGAGCAATCACAATCAATACTCGAATAGTACTCGAAAGCAACGTTCAAAAGGATACCACATAGTTATTAAGTGTACCTCAAAATTTTTAATTTATAAGGAGCTTCTTTCCATGGAATCTTTTGAAGATCAAACAACAGGAGCTAATATATTTGAAAAAAGTGGAAAATTGTTTAACAAAATATTATTTAAGATGGAAGTCGACAAAGTTTGAAGGGAAAATTGATGAAGCGTTAAAGAAAATTCGGGATAAAATTTTCGAAAACTATGCTGTTTATAATTTAATTAAAATTCGTTGTAATATAAATCAACAAATATTGCTTAAAATGTTTTAAAATTTCGACACTTCACATCATGCATTATAAAACTCGTGAATTTAAGACGATCGAGGGGCGTCAACCAAAGATATTGAGTGAGTATACAGATATTCCTTTTCACTGTCAAATTCGATGGCTTTGGCTTTATTTGGGAAAAGTGCTTTGAATAGTTTGGGATATAAAATATATTATTATTTTATTTTTGGAAATGAATAATAATACAGACTTTCTGATACTGACGATTACTGACAGTGACTGGATTTGTGATTTTGCATTTACTCTGGACGTGACGCACTTAAATACTTTAAGCTCCGTGTTGCAAGGAAAAAATATGCGCCCTATAATTTTGAATGGACTTCAATTAAAACTCACGTTATTTCTTCAACAAATATCGAATAGCAGTTGCTTCCAACAATAACTACCAAATAAGAAGTTGCTGAATAAACTAGAATATAATTTTGAAGAATATGTTAAAATTATGAACGCTCTGAATGACGATTTTTCACAAAGATTTGGTGACCTCCGAAAATTTTGACAAGTTTGATGCTACTACGTAATCCATTTTCAATAGATAAAGATTGATACTGTATCGAAAGAGCTACATCTTGAGAATATTTATCTGCAATGTAACACTGATTTAAAATAATTTAACCGTCGTGAAGAAATTTGAAAATTTTAAAAAATGCTGAATGCCTTTATAAAATTAGTTGAATAGCACGTTTCCCGGTCGTAAATTTTATCACAGAGAGTTGCTATGTCAAATAAATGCACTTTGGACGACCAAATATTTAAATTGCACAATAATAAATAAAAGAACTGAAGATTGAAATATAATTATTAAATGAAAAGGGAATTTGAATTGTTTAAATTTTGTATCTTTCCATGAGTTTTAATGTTTCAGGTTGATTTTGTTTCATGTATATAAATTAACATTTTTATGCAAAAAATATTTTTTTTGGTCGATTTTCAAAAACAAATTTTGTTTTTTTTTATATTTTGGTTACAATTTTTTAATGTGCGCCACTTTTTGAAACCAATGTATCGCGTAAAAAAGGATCGAGTTTATATCAAAAAATGGTATTTTACTTGCGGCCCGCTGCTCATATTGAATTCTTGGAATTCGCCCGCCATCCGATAAGTTTGCCCCCCTGCTGTAGATGGTGGATGGATGCGTCTTTACAATATATTTATCCCAAATAGTGAAGAGCTCGTCTTTTACAAATACGTCTATGATGACATCATTTCTGTGCTTTGGCCACGACATTAAAGCATAGAAATTTAATTTGCACTGTCCTCTTTTCTATTGAATAGAACAAAAGCATGAATGTGGCAAGGCTAAACCCTCACATATCTAGTTCAGACTCGTGACAATATGAAAAACATTTTCAGGATATTTTCTTTCACTAAATCCATAAATTAGTTAAATAGTGTAAAAAGAGATTAAAATAATTAGTTTTGAACTAGTTTTATGATTAAAGTTTAAAAAGATACAAAATTTTTGGTACAATTTTGTTTGCAAACTTGCCTTCGTTTTCTTTATTCGTAAAAAACTTCACAAGTTTTCAATATTAGCGAATATATTCCTAATTGTATTCTATACTTGAATTTAATGCTATATTATACATGTAATTCATTTTTATTTTTATTGTCATGATACACTATTTCTAATAGTTTGAAAGTACAAGTTGATTTTTCTTTTTTGTAACCGTTATGAAACGCTATCGATAATATCTACTCTTCATTTTGAAAGACTCAAGCAGATCCGCAGAGTAATTATTTTAATAGTATTAGATAGAGATAAGAAGATATTTAATATAAACCCGTCTTAACGGTTTTAATAAAGAGGAAATAAAGCTACGATATTCTCAATAAAGATATTAATAAGCATTTTATATGCCATGAAGTAAGTATTGTCAAGAGTCATGACCTATTGGACTGGTGTGAAAACGACCAGCAGTATAAGCTTGCGTATTCAAAAAAAATCACATTAGAACTTAAATAATGGAACAAAAACTTTCAACTACATATATCCAATCCTGAATTAATTATTTATATTTTTTAAGTAAAGTATAATAAAATACTTAATGGACATTTTTTATGATATAATTATGTCACGAAATACATTTATCAACACTACCGTATATAACTCAAAGCTTTTGCGCTGACATCACATTCACAAAATATTCTGCAATGCAGATACTCCAAATTATAGTAAACAAATTACGCAGAAAATAAAGGAATATGAGGCGGTCATTAAGTCAAAAAGGTAATTTAATATACTCAAAGTAATTGTGAAATAAACGGAAATAGACAATCTTAGAATTAATTATAGAAATATATAATGTATGATGAAAACTCATAATGCATTACTAGGTTCACAACTACAAGCACAACTATTTATAGTTCTGATGAAGGCGTAAGCCGAAATAGCTATCACCAAATATATAAAATATGTTCAGCTTCTCTTATATTTAATTCTCGGAACGTTTTTCCAATGTAGAACTTTGGACAGTCACTACACTGTACTCTATAAATGCCAGATTTGTTTTTATAATGTATGTTATTTGTTTTAATTTTACATAAATTATTTTATATATTTGTTGATAGCTATTTCGGCTTACGCTCTCGTCAGAATTATGGAGGGCGTAAGCCGAAATAGCTATCACCAAATATATAAAATAATTTATGTAGAACTAAAATTCATTGTTATTTTCCTACCGTACAACTATTTTAGCTCTATATTTCACTTAACACATTTTCGGATAGATTTTGAAATATTTTTTTTTAACAAAATGAATCGATGAATATTTTTAAAACTCTTGGATCTTGCGTGTGTACACATAACTCAACATTTTTAAATATGTTTGGTCTAACACCAAGAATACATAACATTTTTTTAAAACCAGAATTGCATAAGTGGCATATTATTTACAGTAATAGTTTACAAATTAAAATATGCAATTCCACTCACTCTTTTTTTAGTAGGATGTGTTTAATTAATGGAAACAAGAAGAAAAAGGTGAAGAAGAATGGTTTGCACAAAATAAAAGAGCTGATTAAACCTTTTCTACAAAGATTTCTCAATCACTGATTCTCTTATCATGAATATCTGATATCTTGAAGCAAATTCACGTTATACCCATATTTTCATATTAAGTTTTTGTTTTGTATGATATCTAGGAATACATAAATCGGGGCCGCGTCATTAAAAGCTCATTGAAATAAAGCTCGTCAAGTTACCTAATGGAAAAGTATAGTAAAATAGGAAAACGATTAGCAAAGCAATATAGCAGTAAACCTTAATCACGTAACAGATAAATAACGAAAATAAATGTTAGCATTTCTCGTTTATATTATATTTAACCATAATAATTTCTTGCTAAAAATGGTGAATAAAACCCCTTACAAATAATCAGCGTCAGTGTTCAGTTAACATATACATATGGCACTAGAGGTCTGCACGGGCTGAAATTTTAAATTCTACCCGGCCCGGGCCCGAAAATCTCTGACCTGGCCCGACCCGAGCTCAAAACTCATTTCCGAACATCTTACCCGACAACTTTTCAACAAAATTTTAATCATCATTTCAAATAATTGATTATAAATACATTAAATTATAATATGTATGTAATAAAGATATACTATAATGGCGTATACATCCGGAATAGTCGGACTTATGTTTTATTTTTTGTATACCCATGCCCAAATCCAAACCTTCTTTACCCTAGTCCGTGCAGACCTCTGAGCTCCGTTTACACAACGCACGTAAGAGGCCTTTAAACATTCGCATATGATAACTAGTAGTGTAGTGAGTAAGTTTATTAATGAAACCGTTGCCGTCAATAATGAAAGGCCGGGCCGGGCTCGGGCACTTGGGCTTACCCGAGCCCGTGCCGACCTCTAATAGGCACTAAATTTGTATGTTGTTTTGAGTTTTAAGATCTGTATCAATGAATTCTTGTTGATAAAAATGCTAGTAAATTAATTGATATTTTTTTCCATCGTCTTTTTTTTAGAACTGTATTGTTTGAAACTGTTCATATAGTTAGGATTTCTGTGTATAATACTTCTTTGGTTTCGTACTTGTTAATTTGTACGCAACATTTTAAATGCAACCCTTTTTCCACGTTACCATAAATACCGCATTCAACATACAAATGGTTAAGCGGGCCTAGCAAAAACCGTATGCCTCCATTATTTCAGACAATAAAATTCGGTTAGCGCTTGGAAATGTTTCAAGACATAAACTTACTAGTGAGCTGAATAACGTACCAACATAATAATTTTCCATTTGCATTCTATTAAAACGTTGAATATTCCTTTGCCTTTAGAATAACATGAGATTTATACATTACGCCCAACCAATTTTATTGGCATGAAATATTACATGAAACTAAGCCAACTATCAGTTCCTTCTTATTGAACTTTCAAATCTAGGGCATTTTTTATACAGATTAATTCAATTTGTGATTGTATATATTTATATCTAGTTTCTACTGAAATTTACCAAACAAAACAACCGTCTTATTAAAAAATAAACAATTTTGTTGTACTCATTTCACATTAGATTTATTAGCATCGGGATCGGTTTTGTTCATCGTGAGCGTTATCATCGGATATAACCGACATAACTGACATAACCGTCTTTCTATATATGTATATGTAATTAGCAAGAAAAAACATTTTCGTCTAAAATACATTATATATAGATATATATATATGTATGTAAAATTATATACAATAATAATTATGAGATCAAGTTAAAAACATCTATGCAACTAAGTTAGAATAAAGCCATTATATTTTATTATATAGCACAACTGTATGCTCAACACCAAAAATATATATTTTATGTAAGTTCTATGTAATGTGGTGATTTTGATTATTCGATGGAGTTTACATTTATGAACATATAATTGAACCTTTTAATGAGATACACAGTAATAGTAATGCCAGAAAAAGTAGTTTCAAGTTAAATATAAACTTATATTTGTGTGTTGATTTTTTTTTTATATAGACATTTGATTATTGATTTGGCAACTCGCGATAGTCATGATGGAAATGTGAATCAAATATATGACATAATTCTTTGGTATTTTTGCCTTGAAATATAGCTAAACTTATAAATTTCGAAACATCAAGCCTTCTTAATTATGTAAGTTCTATGCAAAATTGTAAATAGTTTTTCATATTCGTTTAGACAGAACTGGGACGATGTACATATGTATACATACTAATTTTGACTTTAAACTGTGTTCAGACTCCGCCACAAATAATCAACAAAAACGAAATGATGATGAAACTCTGAAATTGAAGCCATGTTGCTACATATAAAAAATGCGATAAAAAGTGAGACATTCCGAAAAATATTTTAAAAATTCACCCATTCATTTTTTTTCAAAAAAATATTCATTGCTATGTAAAAAGCTGCTGAAACGAAGTGAAAGAAAATTTGTTTCAATTTTCAAACGAGGAAATAACAAAAAGTCAGTCGAAATATGAATGGATAAAATAAAAAAAAAATAAGAATAAGGGAAACAAGGAAATTCGAAAGATTGTTTCCTTGGCAGAGGTTCTTGTGGCTTTTTAATTTTGAATGTAATTCTTTATTTATGTAAAAATGTCGTATTTTAAAAAGCAAATAGGAAAGAGATTAAATTCTTCCTTTTCTTACTCCTTATACCTCTCTTCATGCAAGGCTATGCTAAGAACTATATATATTTTTTGTTGTAATTTAACGTTGTTTCACTTCCGCTTTCACAGGAAAATGGGCATGAAAAATGTTTTTCCGCTGAAAAAAGGGATATTATACATTACAAAGTGATACAAAAATGGAAGTTATTCAAAGAACACTTAATATTTTATTCACTTAAATTAGAATGAATTCTTTGGCTCAACAGCATATTTGCTATCATCATTGACATTGGTGGTCTTAATTTGCCTTTCCATACTGACTATTTTAAACAAATACGTAAGTGCACAGGAAAACATCTTTTCTGCGTTGATCTTTTTATTGATTAATGTATATGGTGTTTCCCTTCATCCCTTCATCCCTATCTGATTCTGAAACTGTGCTATTCAAATTGACCTTATTTTTATTACACTTGTTGTGTAAATGAATAAAATGTTGTAAGCTTGTCTCAGAAGTATCTCAATAGTTTATTTGCCGTATTCTTATGAAATTTGATTATTGATTCAAATTATTTTTATACTTCTTTGACTGATCAGGAATGTATAATTTCCATAAATATTGATATATATTTATAAACTAGAATTATGGATTACTATAAGCTCAGTCTAGTTTTTTCCTAATCCAATTGTCTCATATTTATCTTGTATAAAAAATAATGTTAGTTTTCGGAAAAACAATTTCTATTGATATTTTTTTAGGTTACTTTTAAGGTTTTCACTTTAAATACTTGTAAGAATGGCATTATATAAAAAAGGAAGAATTTATTGACATTAATTCATGCAGGATTTTGACGTTATAAGAGATATCAATATGTTTATGTTTCGATGGTTTCGGCGGTCACTTTATGGAAGTTTATTTATAATCAAAGTTATTTTAAAATTTATATTATGTTTTTGTTGTATTTAGAAACAATTGCTTTATAAACGGAGAAAATTCATCGCCTTTCTTGGCATCTGCTAAATGTTCTTTAAATTTATGGTCAGTTTTTTTGTCATCTCTTTATTGGTCATTGTTTTAATAACGCTGTATTATATTATTTCTTTTCAGGTGAAAATGTTCGCGAAGAGCGAAACCAGTACTGATCCAAATAAACAAAATGTGTAACAAAATTTGTAAATACAAAAATTTCATACTATTTTATTAACTGCCCGAGGAGGGTGATCGAAAGGGAATGTCCGCTTTCATATAAATACTCGACAAAACTTCTTTTTTATTTATAATAACTCATATGTGCACTAGTTAAATATTTTTGAGTATCCCTCCTGTGTTTAACTTTAGCCTAAGATCTGATTTCTTCTTTTAGCCTCTTCCGTCGCGTGAACATAATTTTCTTTTGTCAAAGTTTAATTTTGCTCTGCAACTTTTTTAATTATGTCATTTAATTAATTGTACAGAAGTCGCTGTAAAAGCGAACGTTGGTCTTTTTGAGTTCCGCTACTTTAAGATGTACGTTAGTGAAGGATTTAATATATTCTGGTTTGGATACGCTCCAGTTTGTATGCTCAAATAAAACAATGTTGTATTATGTAAGTGCGTTTTAGACTGTTTTGTTTCTAAGAACATTTTAAGCATAACTCATTTAGTTAATTAAAATATGTGCTGTATATTTTTCGAAAAAGAATTCAATGTTTATTTTTTGTCATGAAAAAAAAAATAAAATCATGTAGGAATTACAATCTCGGGTTTATTTTCGATCCCAAGATATAAGTTGTTTTATATAAAAAATCGGTAATGATCTAAGTTTTTTCAAATGTAAATATTATTTAACAGTTAGCGATAAAAACAAAAATGCAATTTTCGCAATATCGAGAGCAAAAGTGAAAAAAGGCCAGGAAATAGTATATCATGTAGAAGCGTTATTACCCACATATCCTTAATAAACACAATATTTCTGCTTAACGATGAGAAAGATCCGGGATTATGTCTTGGCAAGATCCATTTCAAATGTATAGTTTTGAAATTTTTCATTATAAATTTAGGTAAAATATATTTTTCTCTCTATTTGATTTCGAGTGACTTTATAAACATGTTCCTTGAGTTTATTTAGTTCATTTACAATTAAGTGTGAAATGATTTTTTTAAAAAATCAAAGACTGAAAATTTATTCATTAAAACTTATAATTGCACATTTTAAATTGTTATTAAAATTTAAAAAAAGCAATATTGAACCTTATCATTCTAATTCTTTAATTTTTTTGTAGTATGAAAAGGAATCTAATATAAGATCTTTGTTAATATCAAGAAATAGTAAACTCTTTAGCATCCGCAGTACATATTTATAATTTCTATTCATATTGATATACTTGATACGCAAGAGTCAATAACTTTCGTATTTGAGAATAGGCATTATTAAAAATAAGTTCAGATTGTTAAAAATTAAGTTTTTTTAAGATCTTTTTTCCCAAACCAAACATGTAATATACAATTGTGAGATTTACTATTTTATAGCATAATTCATTTTGTTCAGCTTGTATCACCATCGAGCTATTTGCATATATTGTGGCTCTCCTTTCGTTTTACACCCGAGTTACTTCAATGTTTTTTTGTCTGTAAAATACAAATATGAATGACATTGTTGGATTGTGAGCTTCCGACAGTCTTAAAGCTATCGAAAACCACAATGAAACCACGAAAGGGAACGTAGTGTTGAATTGTGTTTCCCACTTATAACGCACACAAAATATGATTGACCAATTGATATTGTTTCTTTTAAATACGTTATTAAAATACACTAAATACATCTTAAATGTGGACTGATTCTGGCGTATTTTTTTATTACTTAAGTTGGTAAATACTGTATTTATATTATATGTACATTTATACATTTTTAACATAAGCATTCAGTTTTCATCCTTACACTCTTGAACCAGGGGGTCATTTAGCTCTTTTAGTAACATTCAGTTTACTGTCACTGTTTTTGAAATTGTATATTTATCTATTTTAGTGCAAGGCTTGATTTCTTATGGCACTCAGTATACTCTACCACAAATACGGCTTTTTATCGTTAATAGTTTTTATTTTATCAGCTTTATGGCTTTAAAATTTATAAAATCCAGTGATTTCCTAGAAAATTTAATGACATTCTTGAATGCACTCTTTTCCTCTGGGACATTTCTTTTTTATCACATTTTTTTAATGATACAATACTGTTTTTATGAGCTTCACATTGTTTTACTAGCAATATTGATTGTACCTTTACCAATATTTGCAAAGAAAATTGTACCGTTAGTAAAAATAGAAGAATCCTGGGCAAATCAGGTACGCAATAATAGTAGGTTAGATGGGCGAAGTAATGAAACAAATAAATTTATCGGTAGAGTAAAGAAACGAGATTGCGCTTGCCCACGGGGACTGGGGAAAAGTGCCACTTAAAGAACAAATGTGGTCGAGAATAATTTTGCGAGAAAGCTTCTTTTTTCCGATACACTTTTGAAATGGAAAAACAGCAACGAGATCTTTCGGCATATAAGAAATGGTTTTTCCAGACGCCACTTGAGATTATTTGGTTTTAACTTTTTGTTTTTCATTATCTCTAATGGTAATAATTATAAATCAATAACAGTGAAATTATATTATTTAAGCGTAAATTATTAATATCGGTTGCTTAATCTGAGAACTGACTACTTGAAATATTTAACCATCACACGTAAATTTTAAAAATTCGAACAATGTATGCGTGAGTAAAAAGTCCATCTTCATTATAAATGTATATATGTGAAAGTCCAAAAAAATAGTGGTTTTCAATTAAGCAGTCCAAATGTATTTAATTATATTAACGTTTTCTTATCTCAAACGCGCCTCGTTCAAACGTACGTTTCAAATCAAATGGTTGCTTTTTAAATTGAAAGTTGTAGGTAAGCGTTCGCGTTCATAGTTTAAAACGCCAGTCTGTAATGAACATGTGCGCGATCAGGTTGTCTCATTCATGCACAACTTAAAATATGAATAATTATAGAAAAACTATCGATATTTTTTTTATTGTTGAACGATGTTTAAATATACGTTAAAGCGTAATGTTTTTTAATGCAATCTATGGCAATAATACTATACCACTGTGGTATTTTTAGACCCTCATTCGGATAACGCGTTATTTTTCAAGAACCGTCTTTCGAATGTTAAAGTGATCGGAGAAAATATACATTACAATGACCACTTTGAATAAATACTTAGAGTCTTAACGAATTTGTATTTTAATTGGTTTTATCATAATATAACATAATAAGACACCTCATTGCTTAACTTGTTATGCACGCTTGCGTACGTTTTGGTTTCCCTATAAATATACTCTTGGAGTTCGGTATGATTTCTCTCCGTCCTTGAAGTATGTCACGATACAGTCTGAGCTGGTTACTTCTTTTATAATACCTGTGTATATTATACTTTTGCCTGCCTGCTTACTTAAAGCAGTGGCTCAACAGTTAATGCGTATGCAAGTTAAATGGATAGTTTGATTAGTAATTTTTTCCAAATTGATGATTGTTTTGTGATACATTCTATTTAGTGAGAAACACCTAGTTTTATTTATAAACCCACATCTAAGTACGTTCGCAAAAAAATTTACGAATTAAATAAACGCCAATGAAATTGACTCTTCGTATTTTACAACAATGGAGTTAACACGATTAACGGCACGAAATGCATTGGGTTGAATCGATTTTTACACATCTCATAGCAAATATCTAATTTTCTCGTAAAACGGAATCAGTCGAACAGTAAGTTTCCTAAATCTACAGTATAAAATCCTGTCTTAAAAAGTTTCCGTTATCTTTATCTTAATTGAAATTCAAGTTCCATAAAAGAAGTGAATAACGGATGGCTCGCATGAAGTGTTTAAAACAACATCTTTACGGTTAGGGAAAATATGTCCTGAGAAAATGATCCGATTTCAGAAGAAAATTACTTCAAAGTATAATTGTATGTAGTCGATTGGAATGGTTGGATTTTTCATAGATTGAATAGCTCAACAGTCTCTCATAAACTCCGATTACCTACATCCTCCGATTCTTAAAAAAAAATGAATGTCTTATAATAAAAATAAAAAAATTGACATTGGTTTGCAAAGCACAAATGTTCATAGTAGTTAATATTATTTGCTCAACAGTTATAATGATTTTGATGTTTTTTATCAATAATCTATCTGTATTTAATGTTATCATTCTAAACAAGCGCGTATTTAGTTTTGATATTAAAATAATATAACAGTTTAAAGTGGTAAATCAATGGCTATGATAATTGGAAGAATTTCGTCACTTTATATAATTAATAATTTGAATGGCCATATTTGTATACTATTCAAAAAATTTTTTACATTCAATAATAATGATTCAGTCGTTAAAAGTCTTAGTCGAATATTTTTTTTAATATTTAATTTTAGTCGGGAATTATGTCTACGCCTTTTGAAAAATCTCTGATATAATGAGTATCATAGGCGCGGCCAATTCACCACTACGCTGGACAGACACATTCATATTTTATACCTATATGTATGTATATCAACTAGCCAACGTTCATTAGCTATATTACAGTAAGTACAGAAATGATGAAAAATCTATAAAACTGGTTTAACGATGCAGTGGTGGCGGCGGCAGCAAGAAAGCGAAACTACGGATATCCTTGTTAAAAAAAATGTAACACGCTCTTACAACACTTCGCTTGCAATCATTGATCACTAAGGCATTCGGCAATACGATACCTAAATTAAATCAGTAACTGATTTTCAAAGTACAATATAAGGTTTAATTGGTTATTTTGAATTAAATAACATTGTTGTAAGGAACACGAGGGTTTCAAAATCTTCGTTGATATTTTTATTGAAATCTAAAATAAGTTTATGAACAAAAAATATTGTTTCGAAATACCAAATATAGATATTCGAATAATATACCTATCAGATGTTCGAATAAACAGATAGTCCAAATATTCGATTAGATTCATATATTTTGAATTTATCTTTATTTTGATATCCATTGCTCTATTGTTGGAATTATTTAAGGAAACTTAAATTGTTTTTACATTTCTTGGTTTGAAATATCAAATTCATAGAGTTTGAAGATTCGTGGTTCAGTATTTTTTAGGGGTCTATCTTTATTTGGTAGTATTATTTTTAAATCTTAAAAGGTGGCACCGACTTATGCGAAAGATTTTGTGTGATTTTATCACAGCAATAAATTAAAAGCCCGATTAAGTGATTACAATAAACATACATAGAAAACAAATCATAGCAAAAAAGTTGAAAAAAATATATTCAGTACAGTAAAAAAAAATTATAATACCTATTTTGTATTCCACAAAATTATCCGTCGGTATTTTTATCTGAACCAAAAATATTCTTAACTCTTACCAATCCGCGGGCCACGGAGTTTGGCCGGAAAGATTCTGTTAGGTGACTCCGTGGGCCAAACTCCCTGGCCCAGCGCAGGTAAAAGTTTAATGACGGATTTATCACTAATTAACAAATACTTTTGTAGTTTAAAATTGATCACGTGCTTCATCCAACCGTGTTAAAGACTATCACTCACTAAACCAACACATTTTTAAAAATCAGAGTAGCTTACTAGTCCTGAGAAATTTTGGTCAGAGTGCAAAAGGTTAAGCCTTGAGTTTTCTTCTGTATTCGAAGTGTTTGTTAAAACGATAAATGATTCGAAATATATATAAGTGAAATTCAACATTTTAAATATTTTTAACACGTTTCATGTTGTTTACTAAAATAAATTATTTCATTAAGTTTTGCTACATAAATTATGTATTGCACAATGTAATTTGATTATGCAACGCATTGTAAATACATTTTCAACTTAATAAATAACCCACCATCTATTTTTGGACGCAGACTTGTGCTGGGTGCATACATACTACTAAATCAAATTTGTTGGTGTTTTGTTGCATAATAAATACAGGGAGATCAATCACTGAACTCATTATCGATATTGAAAAGGCTCAAATGACATTATACAACCGTTATGTCATTATGGATTACAATCCACATACACATTGTTCTGCAACGTGATAATTTTGTGACAAATTCCAACACACCTATTGCGTTTGATAATTAATATTTTGATTAATTCAGATTGAGAATTGAATAGAATATTGCTTTAAAATTTTTAGTTTTGATTTAGTGCCTGAGCTTTGTAACAAACAGATATCGTTGATTTTATTGCCAACGATATACACCAGGTACTGCTGGTGTTCATCTTAATAGAAGTCTTCTACATAAAAAAATTTTACTCTTCATTTTTCGAAGAGAGTGATGATACCTTCAAAAAATGGAATTAGAATACGGTGAAAAATATAAAAATGTATTTTAATTCTACAGAAATTATTTTATATATTTGTTGATACGTAGCTATTTCGGCTTACGCCATCATCAGAACTAAGATTAAACCTACGCTTACTCATCCTTTATAAACTGTTGTAGATAGGGTACACGATACATCTTCTTATCTGTTCCACCATCCTAGTTTTATATGGTAATAATAAGTTATTAAATGTGACACATTCACCGTATTATAATGGAGTTCTACCAAGTAAATGCCACTTCAATAAATAAATGGAACTAGAGCTTGGCTTATCGGTATAGCTAGGTCCCGTTTTTAGGATTCGATCGATGTGGAAGGGTATAGTTTACAATATAGATGTTTTCGATCATATGTCAATTACTCGATTAAATAATGAAGCAGCCTGGACTAAGATTCGAGTCCCTAAGCTCCGCAACCGAAGCTTTTGACTACGGATCCGAGGTTGTTTTACCGTTGTAAAAATATATTTTTAAATACTAGATCAATCATATTTTCTGACAATTTATATTTCTTATGTGGACTTTTTATATCTAACTGACAAAGTACTGTATTGACAAAATTTTGTCTTTTAATATGGAAAACAGTTCATTTAATCTTTTAGTGAAAGCTGATAGCGAGTGATCAATTCTTATCCAAATAAAAATTCTCAGTAACCAAATAAATTATAAGAGTTACTCAAAGGCAACTTCGTAGAACACCTTCCAGAATGTTCCGCGTTATTCCCATGCAGTATATTTAAAATATACGTGTGGAACTCTTTGCCAGCTACTACTGACATTACTACTACTTCTACTACTACAGCTATTACGTCTTAAAAGGTACTCCACTAGCTAAGACGGATTTAACATTTCTGAAAGCAGCAAGAAACTGATTTTATGGAATAATTTGTATCGATCGAATTTCAGTTATGTATAAAATATTTGTAGCTTTTAGTTCTGAAAAATGGAAGTGAATTATTGAGAAGATCTCATAAAATTATGAGCAAGAAAGTTTCTCACAGTCATCTCACTTAAATTTTGATCTTTGGCACAAATCCAAAATACAACGCATAATTTGTATTTCATTTTTTTAAAGTTGCTTTCCAAATACTTTTTCAAAGTATTATGAAATAGACTTCTTTTGAATGTTTTTACTTTGTAAATGAATATGAATTTAAAATGTAAATCTTTTTTATGATGTCTGTAAACTATCAATAAAACAACGTCTGTGATACGTAAAGTATTATGTGTAATAGCAGTTTAAAATTTTATTTAGCGTTTACATATAAAAGAACGCTACTATTTCATACATTATACAATTTTGGCTTTTTTCAATATTTTATTGAATAGTTTTTAATAATCATACCTGAAAATAGTCCTTCTTCAACTATTTCGTTTTAATTATGCGTGTTACAGTTGTATTTAAATGATAATTATTTATATGATTACTTTACCGATAAATTGTTTTTTTTTGTTGTTTTTTGATCATGTGTAACTTTTTACTGACCGCTTTAATAAATAGTTACGCTGACAGTTTATTTCTTGATTTTTCGAAATAATGTATGAAGTTAAAATATATTTGTATTATAATCATTTATCGTTTTGATTTATGAATTATTTGCAGAGATTATTAAAATCTATTTAAATATATTAAGTATAAATTAATTCAAAACTGAATATAAAGTAAGGTGCAGTATTATAAGTCTAGTATGACGCCAACAACCTTGGGTATATTTAACATGTCATTTATTTGCGATCAAAACTGGTTGCTCTCAATAAAGGTTTACAGCTAAGGAATGCCACCGACAAGAGAGGTTCAAATTTGATATGTGATATTTAAAAGAGAAAAAATCACTTTGTATCATATTTTTTATCTTATGTTTCATTTTCTTTCTCATTTATTAACTGATAATCTCTACAAATATTTGCTTTGGAACATTTGCTTTCTTTGAAATTGCGTTATATTATACAAAAGTGAGTTAAAAAGAACCATTGAAAACCTTTCAAGCCGAAATTTGATCGTATTAAACCGAAACAAATTGATTGAAATACGTTGTAAACTGAAGATAAGAGGTGTACTTTCAACGCTAAATTAATCCTGTCGGTTCAGATATTTGATGGCGTGATCGAAACCGACAACATTTACCACATTGTTAAACGCCGGGTAAATTTTCAAGGACAAGTTGAGCATCTTAGTAACGAGTAGTTGTTCTCTTATATAAACTTAGAGTAGGGATAAAACGCATTTTTAGTTTATATGTTCCACATTGGCAACTGGTTTGGCTATAAAACAAACCCTAGTTCAATAATAATTATGATACTAATGTTGCAAATGGTCACGATTAACGAAAGCAGTTCTGAGCGTTACAAAATATATGCGGAAAAAGTACAAAAATTTTATGTGTGTTCTTTTTATTTCAATAAAATCCCTTACAACAATCAATTGACAATTAACACTTTTAATTAATGCAAGTAAAATTGAAATTGTTATGCCGGGCAATTTAACGAACATTAACTGTAGCGATTTGTTTCAAATTCTAAAAATAAATGAACGCTCATAATAAATTTTATTATAACGAAAAATCCTTAATAAAATTAAAAAAACATCCGAGTTGATACTAAAATCAATTATTTCATAATAAAAAATATTATTTATTTCATAATAACAATATTATTAATGAAGCAGTGCTTATTAATATTGAACTACCTTTCATCATATAATAGGAGACATAAGAAAAAGCCTCCATATGTAACACACACCAGGAAATAGTGTCTCGCCAATGTATGCGTGATAAAGAAACTAAACAAGATCTAGATTCCATTTCTGACATTGAAATCGTTTTTGTGGTCACCGGTCTTAACGCGTTACTCCGAAATACGTGACTAAATTTTCACTTTCAATTCTTATTAACGATAACATCGTAAATCCTGTAGTATTAAATAACAATCAATCAATTATTTATCTTCCTAAAAACGATTTTATTTAGGTCTTGATTGTTTTTTTATTTTTTATTTATCTAAAAAAGGGTTTTTAAATATATTTATAACAAATTTCACTCTTTTTTTGTACATAATAAATCTCTGTGTAAATCTTTTTAAATGATGACTTAAGGAATTTATGAAAGTAAATATAAGGTATATAGATTTTTTTAATGCGTAATATCACAGTAATAGCGAATGTATCTCAAAAAATATCTCTTTGTTTGTAATCTGATCTTGTGAAAAAATGTTTAATTTTACAACAATAATCGAAAGGAATGTAAGGTAAAGGAATCATTTTTTTCGAATTAATGCGGTTCTATACAACTTTCGAATAATGAATACATACGAAAATGTATGTAAATGTCATTGTATAAAAAATGCTTCGAAGGTTGTTACTTGGTTTTTTAATGTATCTTTGATAAACGTTCAAATAATGACGGATATATCACAAACAAAAGCAAAAATCATTTCATGGAATTGAAACGTTTTTCCATTAAAAATCATATTTGCATTTATTCATGTTACATTCAGAAGTGTTAATATTTATTGCCTTTGTTAAATTTATTTGTTGATCTCTTAATTAAAAACGAGCAATTGTTTAATTTATGTATACAAAATCTAACAATTATTTTTTAATTAAATGGAATGTTTGTATGTTTTCGGCTTGTTTACATTTGAAGAAATGAAAGTAATAATAAAAATTGTGTGTTTTTACAAAAAAATCTTTTATTTTTCAATCATATTTATAAATTAATATAATACGACTATTCACGTTTATTACAATTACACGTATAATATTTTACAAATCACGTATAAACATAATAAAAAATATCACATCGCGAATTAAACATTGTTAAATTTATCGATAATAATTTACAGTCACATTTGGCTAAGCATAACGACAACTTTAGTATTTACTGCTGAAGCTATAACTGTAACCGTCTGGGGATCTGTTCAAATCGAGTTTGCCAGGAGGGAAGAATCTGTGAGGAGACTGGGTCTGCTCTTCTGGGGCAAAGTACTGCTGGGGCCTTGGGGCAGGGGCGGCAGCTCTGGATGACTGTACTCCACTGTATTGAGGTTGAGCTGGAGCAGGGTTGTACTGTTGCTGAACGGGAGCTGGGTTGTATTGGGGTTCAGGTTGGTAAGATTGCGCTTTAGGGGCAATGTATTTAGCCTGGGTTTGGACACCACTGTATTGCTGCTGAGGGGCGGCTTGGTATTGTGGTTGGGGGGCGGCTTGGTACTGTGGCTGGGCTGCCTGGTATTGGGGCTGAGGAGCGGAGTATTGCTGGCGAGACTGTGTATCTTGTGTATTTTCGTACAATTCTGGGTAATATTGACCGTCATCTTCATTGGGGTTGGTTCTGGGTCCACTGCTGTACTGCTGTTGGGGAGCAGGGTTGTATCTGGGAGCGGCTTGGGCTTGGGGTTGGGGAGCGGCTGCTGGGCCAGCGGGGGCGACTGGAAGATGGTCACCGGTGGCGACGAATCCGTTCTTTCCGGCGGTGTAAGAGACGGTGCGTCTCTGTCCTGAAGGGTCGACGTACGAGTAGCTTCCTTTCCTGTTTCCTGCGGCGTCACTTTCTTCTTTGAAATCTACTCCATCTTCTTGGGTGTAAGCAGCCCCGAAGGTGCCGTCACCGCTCTGGTAACGCTGCTCGCTGAGGATGGCAGCGTCACGAGGGTCATCGACGTAGCGGGCGGCTTTCGGGGTACGCTGTCCTTGGGCCGAAGCCACTGCCATAATGGCGCAAATGCACACAAGCCTGAACATCTTAGAGAGTTAACTGCTTGACTATTACTGTGATGATAGTTCGACGGGAGACGCGGTGTGAGTGACTGCCGGGTTAGAGAGGCGGGGTCCTTTTATATGGCCATAGAGCCTTGAAATGAGTTCTGGCGCCGACCGGGGATCGTATGAATGACCGCGAAAATATCATACTTGCTGCCGAAGCCAGCTGATAAAATTAATAAAAAAAAATGTCCATTGGTTATCGCTAATCTACGAGATGTCCATGTGAAATATTGGTTCCGTCACATACTGTCTAAGAAGCAACAAATTGTCTCACAGATTTATTTACAAATAAACTTGTTTTATATTTAAACATTAGCACGACAAGAATAATAAAAATAATGTTCAAAACAATAAATTTATTTTTTTGGACGTTTAGATCACTAAAACATCATAAAACGTTTTTTTTTCATTTTACTGTAGCAACATTAACAGCTTTTTTTTAATCCTCGTTTCTACTATAAATTTATTAAAAAAATAATTGTTTTGTAATTTTGATATTTATATTGATTGGAATAATATTTTCTTGATAGAACTCTGTTGTAATAAGATTAAAAAAAAAATAGCACAGTATTTATTTTCACGAGAATTGTGTAAAAAAGTTGTCAGTTCTTGCGCGTCACACCATCTTTATGTTGATAAACATCTTCTGATGGTGTGCTTCTGAAATCTACTATCCACTTAAATAAAAAATAATTTACCCTTTTTATCCTTTTTTTAATACAATCGGTAAGACGCTTTGTTGATAAATGAAGCTTACTTCAGTTGTTCGTTTATAAATCGATTTAATCTGTTTTCCAATACATGCAGTACTAAGTGGAAAATAGTTTAAGTAAATTTGTGCTCTTTATTATAATACGCAAAAATACCTTTCAGCATTTAGTAAATTAAGAATGCAATTTAGTGGGAGGTAAACAACTTGTTTAATTCAATTCCCATTACTATGGAGTAAACCAGAATTGACTAACACTCTCTTGTAAACTCTACCAGAGTTGAATGCTTTCGTTTTCAAAATGATGTAATGCAACGCTGTCGATTTCAATTCATATAACTATTCGACTATCCTTTGTTCGGTGGAATATAGATGTTTAAAGATTAAACATTTTGCGTAATCTCAATTTTAAATTTTCCTTTCAAATAACTGTTGGCATTCAATGTATCTTTTTAAAGAATGTTTGCTCAACAAATTCTTTCTCCGAATAAACAAACAATGAAGATTTATGTGGACCATATAACCAATTTATGCAGAAGTTTATTTCAACTCGCATTTATTTAAATTTGAATATCACTTCAGAGATGAATGAAAAGAGTTGTTTAATCAATTGTCGTTACATTATTGTTTAAAAATGAATGCATTTATATTGATTAGAATTGAACATATTATAAATGCTTAATTGAAAGTGATTATCTTAAAATTAATTGAATGACTCGCACATACCATACCATTACCATTTTTCGAACGTTTTAAAATTTATATTTAATACTAAAAAAAACAGTCACAAAGACAATCAATATTTGACCACAGACAACATAAAAAATTGCTCTTAATGCTGCAGAAAAACAAAGCCATGTCTACGATGAACATAATGTAACAATGAATTTATTAGTTGTATACGGTCAAAAAATAAACTAGAAACAGACATGAATACTTCGAAAAATGAAGATTCTTTAAAACACCACCTGAATATAAAAAATATAACTTGCATCAGTTTTCTTTATTTGTGTTTGAATTCATACCATGAAATTGAGTTACTTTATCTTAAATTGTATATCAAGTTAAATACTTTTTTAATAGTTATTTCAAAAAAATTTTATCTGATGCTGAAATCAGTAGTTGAATTTGGTATAAATCGTGCAGTGCAATTAAAATACTAAAGACTGATGTTCTGATTAAAACAAAATGCATCAATGACCATTTAAATATTTAGCAACACTGAATAAATTCGTTTTTACATGAGCATAATTTCAATTTTAGTAATAATCATTTTTAACATTCGTTTTTTCACATAATAATTGGCCGATGTTGACAGATTGCTTTGCTTAACATCATATGCATTTTTCGTTACTTAGTTTGCTACGCTTAGATAGATAGTACTTTTGGAATTAATAATTCGGAGATCAAAGTACACATTTTAAAATAACATCCAACGCATAAACAAGTGTGATAGGACTAGCCTAGACAATGTGCTGCGAATTGCTTTAGGAGCCCATCTCTCCATGCATTCTGATGGATCTCTAGGTTTGTCTAAAAAGCCTCTGATGACCATCCATTAAGTTTACTTGGGTGGGCTGACATGGCTCGGAAATTTCTCATAAGAAAATTTACATTAGTGCTATATAATGAAATCAATCTTTTATTATAATTATTATTAGGATGTACACAGCAGCATTGAAATACTGGTATGGATTTAAATGTCTTGGTTATAGTTTTACTCAATTTTATAAACCGATACTGATATTTGAATACAATTTTTTAATACGAATTATCGTAATAATATTATGATATAATGGTGAGCTAGAATCCCTAAATCTGCTCAGAAATAAAAGAAGATATTTTAGAGGGATAATCTAAGAAGCACTTTGTAGTGGCAAAATTGGGCATACAATGTTAGTTGACGGAATTTAAATCAATAATTTTTAATTCTTCAGAATAACTTCAATATACAGATTTAACCCACAAGGTGCTTATGTAAATTACGTTCGAAAAACGCTCAATAAATGGTTCAATTTTATTTCACGCACCAGCTTCCTTTATTGGCTATTATTAATCTCAATGCCGATTACGTGTATGCACAGTTAACGCGTTTTGCAACTGCATTCCCTCGCGCTACATAGCTGATTACTATTCAGCTCGATTCAATCTACAAATTAGTGAATTAAATTATTTCCGTCGATCGAATAGCCACAAGAACACTCAAATTACAAATCACTAATAAATACAATCGCGCATGTGATATTGCATCGTGCGTAGACAATGAATAATTTAACATTTTCGATGGTTTCGGCGGTAACTTTGTGGAAGTTCATTTTAATATACGATTTAAAATAACTTTGATTATTCCACGTATTGTGTAACTAACTGTGACACGTGTTTCGCCTCTTTCAGAGGCATCTTCAGACTTACTATCGCAAAGTTTGCTTAAGTAATTACTTAAGCAAACTTTGCGATAGTAAGTTCGAAGATGCCTCTGAAAGAGGCGAAACACGTGTCACAGTTAGTTACACAATACGTGGAATAATCAAAGTTATTTTAAATTTTATATTAATAATTTAACAGTTTAAATATATCATGTGTAACGTTTTGTTTTGTGCGTAGTAAACCCATATGTTTGTTCATCTCAATTTTTTATATCGCAAATACAAGCTTGACTATATCGATGAGAATAAATGTGTCTTATAATTAAATTAAAATAAATACAAAGCTTGTAGGCGATAGCTCCCATGAATACACTGAAATAATTGAAATTGACGTAGGTAGATATGTTACTTTAGCTGCTAGAAAAGCTCGAATCTACCAAATGAAACAAAGGTCATTCATTTGCTTAAAATTGCATAGAATTTTAAATGAAACGAAAGTAATTTTGTCTGATTTGAATTGTATAAAATTGTGAAATTTCATTTCTATAAAGATGTTGTGATGCTTCAATTTAAAATTAAATTTTCCAAATACGAGCTCTTCAAAGGAAATGAAGTACTAATTATAGATTTAGTAATGAAGCTATAAAGCGGATTTTTATAGCGTGTGCTGCAGTCTTCATGCAAATTATATGTTTCGTAAATTTGTTATATTATACATAAAGATGTGAATTTGAAGAATATTTATATGTGGCTGTGCGTCCCTTTACTTTTGATAACGTAAATTGTAAAAAAAACCCTATCTCAGTGGTGTAGAAGGGTTGACTGAATATTTTCATAATACAATTTTACTTGAAATTAGTCGAAAGTCTAGTCTATTAGATGAAATAATTTTTAACTGACCTTTTTGTTATTTATTCGAATTGTATTGAATTGAGCAATTCGTTTTATTAATCATTCATAATAACTGAAAGATTATATTAATTTGTATTAATTCTACGTAACACTGAAGAGTATTCATGTCAATAAAACCTGTTATAGATATATTTCATTTGAAAATTCATCTCAATTTATTGTACGATTCAAAGCACCTGATCTAAATAAACAGTTTCCAGTTATTCAAGATATTATGAAACAGTCAGCCAGTGAGTAACTTCATCTTCTGCTAATTTAATATAAATATACTTGCTTTTACATTTAATAAAATACACACAAACGATGTATTTAATGGACATGCTTCAAATGTTGGAATATATCAATTGAGGTGCATGAACTATTTATTTATTCGGTACCAGCAACAAAAATAAAAGTACATCACTTTAACGCAACGACACACCACTTTATTTCTTGCAATATAAAAAAAAACATCAACAGGGAAGTAATTAAACATTTTTTGATAGATTGGAATCTAATTGATATTGAATTAGTGATGAGAAGATTATTATTAACAGTGAAGTACTTAATCTACATATTTAATTTCTCTTATAATTTTATCAATTGGAATGAAAGTCAAAACATGTTCCAAAAAAGCTTTTTTGGGTAGGTTTTATAAATTATAAAATTGATTTTATAATGGATGTCATTTACTTATTACTGTTTACTTTCTACATTAAATAATACATATGTATTCTTTAAGAAAAAAACATACAGGACGGGAAAGAAAACCCGCAAATAACGATGATCTTGAATATGTGATCATTTATTATTATTTTGAATTTACAAGAGTTCCCTGTAAGTTTTATATGCCCAATCTACCGACATTACTCTGGGGCGAAAATTAAGTTGTTGAAATAAAGTAGCTGTTAGCACGCCACTGGTGCCCATTGGGTGGGGGATGTATATGTAATATTTAAATTTTATAACATTTTTTGGAAAATCATTTCAAGGAAATTTTCATGAAAAATAAATTTCACAACTTCTTCAGTGGCTCGATATCAGAACCACTTCGCTCACCCTTAAGATTTGGTTTAAGTTGCTGATCAAAAAACGTTATATTTACAGAAAATAAGATTATTGATTGAATTTAAATTCTTGTGACATTTTTTTTAACGAGATTAAATAATACAAAGCCGGTTCTATATGAGTATTGTATTGAAACTTGTTTAAATTCAAGTATAACAAACAGCTTTCGTTTCGTTCATGTGTTTGTTGTCTACCAGGAAAAGGACATTGAATATATGGAATATTATTCGTATCATAATTGTGATAAAAAATAGTCTCCAATACACAAACTTGTATATTTTTTTTACTGTTTCTATGCGACGATAAAATACAGTATAGTTTTTTTTACACGAAGCAAATACATAAATACTAATTCAATAGAGCTGTTAAAATAATCGTGGCCGAGAGGTCAGCGCTGGATTTTACGGTTGCGCAGTCCGCGTATTCGAATCCCAGAACAAACACTTTCATAACTGATTTCTTAATGGTTGTAAGGATTTGTCAATTTTAAGGTGTTACCTGTCACTTCTTGGTCGAAAGGCATTATTTAAAATTTAATAAATAAAACATCATATTAAGTACCAATTCCACATATATTTTTATAGAGATCAGGACCGGTTTCGCTTTCGTGATCATTTTCAATTGATGTGTTCACTCCGTTCCACCCACTGGCGGATCCAGGAATTGTCCCAGGGGGTGGCCATTTTGAAAATGAACATGATAAATTAAAAAATACATATACATCCAGTCCCCCTTTACGCGATTTTTGAACGGCACCGTTATTTTTTTACACGATTTTTTTACGGAACGACCCTGCGTTTAAAGAAGTGATGACGCCGAAAAAATCATGTGATATTGTTGATGGCTCTGACTATTATCATCGATTCTTTTATTTTAATTAAAAATGCAAACATTAAAACATTAAAAAAAATATTGTTTAATAGCAGAGAAAAATCGCAAAACTTTATAATATTAAGTCGAATTTTTCGTTTTTTTGACGTTGCAAATAGGCCCAAAATATTGAGGTTGAATATCCGTTATCCAGAGGATATGTTACAAAGCCAGACCATATAGTCTTTTCGAACTCATGCGATTCCTTAGCCAGGTTTTCATGCGTCGTAACGTGGAAAAATTCCTTTCAGCGGAGGCAACGCTGTCAAACTTAGTACAATTTGTAACAAAACCTCTCAATTACGACATGATTATTAACTTATCACATGTCATATGTATACAGTTGCGGCAAAAGAAATCGGCGCACTCTTCATAATTCCATTCCTTTGCAAATATTTCCTTGAAATCTTTACCGATTTCCTTTTTTTTTTCATTTAATTGTAAAAGAAACCAATAACCATATTTTCGAAAACAATCAAGATTTAAAAATTCAACAGTACTTAGCTAGACTTAGTCGCGTTAGCATCTGACGAAATTATGGATAACCGCAAGTAAACATAATCGCGATAAAAGCCCAAATTGAATCAGTTTTCTGAGGAAACCAAGAAGAAAAAAATTTCGCTTAGAATAGACTGTATTTCGCTTAGAATAGATTGTGTAGAAAGTGTAGTGTGGATTTTTAAATAATATTTTGTGAAACTGGCGCTCTGAGGGGTATGTTTGAACCGGCAGAGAGCGCTTAACAACCGACCGGGACGACCTTCATATAAGAAGTATGGTTTCTCAAAAACGCTTTAAACTGCTACAGTTTTCAATGCTGAGCTTTAGAAGACTAGTGATTCCACATGATCGATGTGAAATGTCCGTAATAGCCGTAATATAATCGTGGCACATTGATTTCCCACTCGGCGCCTAAAAAAAATAGTTCCCACTGTAAAAAATTTTAAATTGATGTAAGAATGGACGAAGGTGCACAAAAATTGGACTTTGGACGATTGGAGACGAGCCATATACTCTGATGATTTAAAGCTAAACTCATGAGGACAAGACGCGGTAAGCAGCCAGGCCATATTAAGGTTGGTGAAAGGTGTCAGCCAATTGTTCTTCAAAATATGGTTATTAGTTTTCTTTACAATCGGGAGAAACAAAAATGGAAATCGGTAAAGATTTCGAGGAAATATTTGCAAATGAATGGAATTGTAAAGCGTGCGCGGATTTCTTTCGCCGTAACTGTAGTTGTTAAACTAAAACTAAAGGGTCGTGAGGAAAAAATAAAACTACAACATATTTATTTAAATTAAAATCATTTGAAAATGAATGTTATAATATTTTGAATGGAAGAAATTCTCCTCAGGGGGGGGGCATGGCCCCCATGGCCCCCCCCCGTGGATCCGCCTATGGTTCCACCCATCCAGTACGATTTGTTGCGCCATCTTTCCTTCTTGCAAAGAAAGATAAGTTGAGTGATCGAATGGCAAAAACTTCTTACAACAACTTCGATTGATCAGGTGTCCGTATTCTAAACATTGTAAGCAGAAGTGATAAAAAAAATTACATTTTAACGTTATAACAAATTATTGTATACGGCACATTTTTTTTATTTATTATTCAATTAAATTTACTAATGCCGTATAAAATAAAAAATATTACACATTTTTAGTACTGATACCACATTAGATTGATTAAGATTATTACCGGTTTTGTACATCACGAACATTATCAACAGAGAAGAATTCAAAAAATACAGCATTATTTATACAAAAGCTAAACAAGACTTTTAAAGGAATGACAAACAAATAATTCAAATAATGTCGGTCCTTGCGGTCTAGTGGCAAGAGCTTTGTCCTAGCGATCTGGAAACCCGGGTTCAATTCCCGGAAAGGTCAGATTTTTTCAATTGAAAAAAAAAGATCTTGGGCTGGGTGTATGTTATTTATCGTTGATTTTGTGCAAAACTGACATTACTTATCATCGAGTTAATCTCGTATGAAAAAAAAAAATTCAAAGAAAAATAAAACAAAATAAGCATAATTACAACAAAAAATCTATAGAGAATTACACACGATCCATTTCATTTTCATCATTTCGTATAGTAACGAAAATTTTTGTCGCTCTCTTGTTCTGACAACAACTTAAATGCATTTTTTATTACCCTAACAAATGCCCCAAAAAAATATCAAGTAAATAGTTGAAGTTGAAAGTACAGTGGGCTATGCGACCTTGATACATACAACGTTCTTCACCTTTATGCTGACCGTAAACACTGGTTTGGTTCAGAGCGAGAGCGTGTTGTCGGTACACCACGCCCAAAGGAAGTGATCGCTCTAAGAGGAAATCAATAAAAAAAATGTCGGCTTAAGAGGCTAACCTCTTCGGGTAATCTGTACTTCGCCTGGGGGCAGATTGATGAGGAAGGTAGTTTAGCGTTTTTTTTTCTTGAGTTGATGATTTTTAATATAAGGTCTAAATTCGTATGAACGGATCGAATATTTTTGTAATTGATACTGCTAAATAGTAGCGGCTTCGAAGCATTTTTTAAACCTTAAATAAACAAAAGTTTATGATGCATCGTTAAAAAACTTTCAATTATAATTATATGCTACTGCAACGTAATATATTTATATATGGCGTACCTCAAAAAATAACAACGACTATTTTCTTTTATCAATATTTTGAAAAAAGTTAATGGAACTGAAAAAAAATACATTTCATTGAGAAAACTTTATGTATCACTTTTATGGTGTACACTGGTTACACAATTAGAGACTTCAATTCGAGTAACGAATACTCGATACTCGATAATACTCGTATATTTTTCAAGTACTCGAGTATACTCAAAGAGTACTGAACAAAACTAAACCCACGCTGACATTTGAGACGTTAAATGTTCCATTATTTTTGAAATGTACATATGTAGTAATATATATTGAAATAAATGTATCAATGAAATTAAATAAGCTTATTTATTTATTTATCATCCATTTATATACACAAATTTGAATTAATAATAAATGTTTTGGTACATCTGAAACTACCCGAGTATACTCGAGTACTCGTGTATTTAAAAAATTACTACTCGTTACTCGAGTAGTTGAGATGTCGAGTAATTGGAGTCTTTACTGTCAATACACTTTTTTTGTACTTACATGTTCTAATGCTCGCGAGGAGCGAAACCCGTCCTGATCTTAATAAATCTAAACTGGAATAAGTACTAAAATGTATTATTATTTTAACTAAAACGTATATATGTCGTTTCATTACTTTGAAAAGGTTCTAATTGTCATTTTTGTATAAAATGACCTCTTGGTCGGAAAAGCTTGTATTATCTATGATTGATTAACGGAGATAGCGGAATTCCGGAGTTGCACTGCTTCTGTAAACTTTTTTTACTTAATTTATTTGACTAAGTTCTAAGATTGTCATCATTATTTCCATCATTAGATCTTTAAGATTATTATTTCTCAGCAAGATTTGTAAAAAAATATGCTTAAAATAAGTAATTTGAAACATTTTTACTTGCTCATTGTTATAAGTGAATTTTAATCAATCGAAATTTCAAAAAGGTGCCAAGCGCAGTGAGAGCCTTTTCAAAGTAAGGTGTCGATATGTTAAATATTTCGCCGATAAAAATTCACAAAATATCGCTTTTCCTTAATCACTATGGCTCAACTTGATAACATATTTTTTAGAAATGTTTTTTAGCCTTTTTATTCTTCGAGATAATGATAAAAATCACATATTATAATGTGTGTAATGTAATTTTTAATATTGTCTGTACCTACACCACTGCGCCATATTTCATTCCATTACCAAAGGTGATCAACAAATCGCAACCGAATGATGATAAAATAATACATTCCACTTTTACCGAAGGATTTCAACGACGATAAAACACTCTTGCAAAAATCGCTCATAAAAAATCCAGCGCAGAAGAAAGAAGGTTATCTAGTACCACGCTTCAAAAAAAATGAACAATGATTTGGTAGCGGTGGTATATAAATACAGCCCACATAAACTTCATGATTCAATGTTAATTTCTTGCAATAGGAATAGATATCAGTTTTTACTAACTTAATTATAATTATTTATATCATAACATTATGAGACAAATGGATACCATTTATTTTATATCATATGAATCTAGCGGAGAATGTATTCATAAAAAAATATCTATCTTGTCTTAATTATAATTTTGATAATTTTTTAACCATATCCGCTCCCGATGTAGAGGAAATGGAATCCTCATTGAGTTTATTTCAAAAAATGTTTTATTGCGATAGCTGATTATTACTCAAGAGAGTAGAGATTGAAAGGTTGAAAATGGAGAGACAAGTGGTTAGCTAATTTCTATCGCAATTGGGATCGGATAAGTGGGAAGGAATTTTTAAACAACACATGCCTTCAAACAGGATCGATAAATCGACTCAAAAAATATGCTCATACTAGGACTCAAACCCGTGAGGTCCATTTTGGAAGCCAACGAGGCACTACAGACCCGGTTAAATAAAATATATAATATTATTTAAATGTCCCAAACCGTCTAAAAATAGCTGTGACGATAGTGTAAGCTAGATAGGTGGGGTATGTGACCTTCTGAATCTTCAAGTGCGGACTTTTTAATGAATCGAAATATGATTAAATTACAATCCAGTGAAGTTTTTTGAATGCGGCGTTATAAAATTACTGATTAATAAATAAGGTTTTCTGGCACGGAAAAGTTCTCAACCACTGCTGTTTGAGGAAATAGCCAAACTCTATTCTTGTAGAAGATTTTTTTCTCTTTTTTTAAAAATTACACTTCATTGAATTTGTTGACTAAGAAGTAGTTTTATCTCGTCACTATCCTGTCACACCAACACCTTTTCGTATGAAGACAGTGGGGATAAATGTTTTAAAAAAAAAAAACATAGGAGACATTTGACAAGATATATCAAATCGTCCAAAAATCAATTTTACTCGCAATTCAGATATATTAAAAAAATCAGTCTAACATTCTATATTTAATAGTGTGTTTTTAAATGTTATTCCTTAAACGACAGCGCAATAAAAAAGTTTCTTACAAGAGTTTAAGGGCATTGCCACCTAGTTATTAGACCACAATTTTACATTCACATTGTACCTAAGAAATATCAACAATTAGACAGCCAATACAAGAATGTATTAAAGTGGCCAACTCTTTGTTCGAGGCTCAAGATCCGGTATTTTATTCACCTGGCGACCGCAACATTCTTTCACAAAGCAAATCAGTTGTGTTTTAATATATAGAACAAAAGAATTATACTAACTACAATGGGTGTCTGATAATCTAGTTTCTGGGTACGGATTAGGAATTGCAATACTGGGCGAAGATATCAAAATTGGTATTGGAAAAATCAATACTTATATTTAACCATTAAAAGTTTTTTTAAGCCATGTCCGCTCCCAACTTGAGAATATGGACACCTCACGGAGCTTATCTCAACATAAGTTTTTTCTCATTGTTATCAACCTCTATTTTTCGAAAAGAATAGAGATTGAAAGGATGCGAGGACTAGGACAGGGCTAGTGGTAAGTTAAACGCTCTCACTATGCGTCGTTTTTTCTGATTTGAAGGTAGGAAGGGTTTCATTCATTGCCTTCGAACAGAATCAATTTATCGAATGAAAAAGCCTGCTCGTACCGGGAATCGAACTCGGGTGGTTCGTCACGGAAGCCAACGACGTTGACCACTGCACCACGGACCGGGATTTAATAATTACTAATTTATTTTCTATCATAAATCGTCTTCCAAAGAGAGCAAGTTAAAAAATATATGCTACCCAGCTACCCAGCAGACCATTTAGCACAATATCTAAAATAATTTTTAATTTAGTATTCGAACATTCCGTTTCATACCATCTCAAATATTTCATACAAAAAACACGATATTTTTATTGAATTAATAACGTTTCATAATTAATTTAGAACAAAAATAATGACATTTGAATTCTTACAAAAACATGAAAGAAACTTAAAATTTTTTGTTGAAATTTTTAATACACAGTGTATATTTTTTATGTTCCATTGATTGATAAAATGTATGATTGTTTTCATTTTATAAAGATAGCGCTCCTGGTTACGAAGAAGAGAGAATCTCTGACGTACCAATGAGCATCAGATAAAGATTTTTTCAGTTTTATAATAATGAATACCATTTTGTTTTTTTCTAATCGAAAATCGAGTTCTTTGCCTGGGCGAATTGAAAATACTGTTCGATCGCAGTGAGGTCGATGGACCAAACGGCTGCTGTAAAGGAAACTGAGATCCACTTTACGCTCTCAAGGACGTTTATTAACAAAACTAAAGGACGCACTGTGATTAGAAAACACATTTTCAGAAATTACATTACCACAAATAATGTTTTTTTTAACTATCCACATACAATTGCATTTGTGTATCCATACATAATTAAATCTTAACGATAAAATATGAACTACGCTTTCATATATGTAGTTGTAGCACTGTGCGATGACAAAAATTATGTGGATTTCGATGGTCTGAAACTCGAGGCAGGTTTCCTGCCGTCGATAAACAACAAATGACAACATTTTTTTTCTAAAGCCTTTATTTCAAAAGGTGTGCATTTATTTTTTCATAGATTTACTATTTTGAAATTGATATGATTGTGTCATATAACTTCTTACTGAATCTAAACTTAATCATCTCTATCGCGTTTAAGCATCTCTTAAAAGAAGTATTCTTCAATGCGTTTGAATTGCAATCTCGCTAAAGCTTTCAAATTATTATATCGAAATTAATCTTGAATAAAAGATAAAGCCTTGTTTGAAATAACTCTTAATAAACCAGAGTGTGATATTTTAGTTTCAAACGAGCTTGAAATATTTCTTAAAATAATTTATTTTGCACAATGTTACAATTGAACTTTTATATCAAAATAAGAAAAAGCATACTTAAATTTAATTCTGTGAAATGTAAAAAGTAAAATGTATGCACATTTTTTTGTTGTTGAAAAATCGTGTCCTTTGCAAATAAATACATATATGCTCATGTTTTTATGCTTTTATAAAGATAAGCTGTCCTGAGATAGAAGGCTGCGGTCTAATTAATATCGCTTCCTGCTCCCAGGTTCCAGGCTGTGGTCGGGGAATTTAAATCCCTCGCTAGACCTTCGAGACTTGAGCTTCGGGCATTATAATTGCTATGTACATCAGTTTATGTACCACAGGGCAAGAGTGTAAGTCAGGAATAGGTAGACGATACGTTTTTAAATACTTTGGTGTAGAATTATTGGTGACTATTTTATTCGCGACTGCATTGTTAACGGCTCGAGTCTAAACATGGACAAAATCTTAATTGATACATTTAAATATGTCGATGGTTTTTTGATTTCGTCTGAGAAAGGCGTGGATGTCTATGATTTGTTCAGCCCTTTTCGTCTAAGTTTCTGAATACTCTTTGGCTAAATTGCTCCAGAAAGTGTTCAAGTTCATTTTGAGCTCTGAAAGTCACGTTATATAAAACCGTGACTGATAAAAAATTCTTCTAAAATACGACATTATTTGTTTAACGAAATTGTCTTAATATATTGAATGATTTTCATTGGTTTTTCTGCTCAAAGTCTTGATTTAACACAATCTCTGAATTTAAGGGAAAAACATACTAAGATTTATTATTTACTAACTATAACAATTAATTAGCTACAAAAAATGGATTACAGAAGCTTTTAACATATCATAAGAAAATAAAGATAAGGAAAAATTTCACAAATGATAGAACAATAATAAAGCGTTGCAAATATGGAGCTTGCCCTACATTTCTTATCTATGTATGTATCTCATAAAAGTGTAGTTCAATCTCGCTCTTGCTTGTTCATGAGGCTTTATGCTGTTCTTTCTTACAAACTGACGGAAAGCTGGAGTAGTCATTAAACATTCAAGTTTTAATTTTCGCGCGAACTGTCAGAGTTGCTGCGGACTGTATATGTTCGCGCAATATTCACACGATTCTCTCTGGCTTGCGTTACATCACAAGACATAAACAAACATCTTGGTTAAAGCATGGGGATTTTTTTTTAAATTAATTCGCATTTTACTACTCGTTTGCAAGGCAGGTATAAAGATATAACATAACACAGCCGAATTAAGATATAATAAAAACGTAAAAAAAATCCTGTCTTCAACATTAACAATTCATGATGTTCAAGATTGCATTCGCGTTAAAACTGCATGTTTTCAAAAATATGACACAGTTAACAATAACAATATGAGTTCTATAAGATCGACAAAAAATACATAATACAATGTAGTCTGAACCATAAAATAAAAATTGTATCAATACATGTATGTATTTGTCCGTCACCAAATTGCATTCATCAACGGTAAACACACAATGGAATTCCCATAGTTTTATGTTCTTGAAAAATGAGACAATTCTCAGGTCATCACGCTCCTCTTTTCCGGAGCTATGAGCCATAGACAATAAAATCTTAGTAAATAGAAGTCTTGTTTTAATAGATTCTTTCATTTTAAAAATTATCAACAATAAAATTGATTCAGTTTTTATCCATATCAAATGATTTTTAAAGCAATGCGAAACTTTTCATTCATACGTTTTCATTAAAACTCTTGGTCATTTATAATGTGATTTTTCTATGATATTTAAATAACTTCACACTTTTTAGCTTAGACTAATTGCTGTAAGTATCGGGAATACGACGAATACTGTGTAGTAGTTCGATACTTAATATCATAAGAACTAACAGTATGTTTTTTTTATAAAATTATCTAGCAGAAATAAATATATCCCTTTATAAAACATTTTTATTTGAAAAGACAAAGAGTGAAAAAATATCCATTAAATATTTTTTAAGGTGTATGGGAGCGTACAATATGAGAATTCCAATTCATATTAGGTATCCATGATGTTTAATGATATATTATCTAAAAAAAAAACAATTTTCACGGACGTTTCACATGCTCGAGTATTGTAAAATATGTATTACGATTTATTGCACGGAAATAGAAGCGATTGTTTGAAGCTTCGTTCTTTTGATTTTGATCATAAACGAAATGTAAAATTTACGTTGCAAATTGCATTTAGTGGCCCTGGTTGTGACATTGTGTTCTATTTTGGAATTTCGTGATGGTGAAATTAAATAAATAACAATGCAACTCATAGTTCTTATGTGTTTAGTGATACTCAATAGCAAATACTCAATAATTTATATGAGCTCCGTATACATAACGCACGTAGGAGGCATTTAAACATTCGCATATGATGACGAGTAGTGATTAAAAGTATTGAAGAAATCATTGCCGTCTATTAAGAAAACCTATTGAGTTAAATTTTTTAATTTATAATTGAAAATAAAATTTAAAAAAACTGAAATGCTCACATTTAATAATAATATATTACACTATAAATCATTTTACAGAATATTTCCATAAAAAAACCGACAAAAATTTTAGAAAAAAAATGTTCTTACTCTTCCATACATAATAATACGGAAATTACTCACCGATACCGATTAATTCAATGCTGGTATTTAAAACTGTATTTTGTTAATATTTATTGCATTTAGCAGCTGATTGGCAGATTTTCTAAACGATATACAAGTACCTAGGCTATAAAAATATACGCAAAATATGACCTCAATCAGAACGTCGCGATGATTCACTTCAATGTCATCTTTACAACCGTCATCTATTCGTCTCGGTCTCGCTATCTAGCTAGTCTCTCTTGATGCTGTCCACACACCCTCTACAGAGGTGCCTCAGGGGTCATTTGCTTCTTTCGTTTTTGCCAGTCATTGAAACCTAACTTAGGTTAACATAATAAAAGGTGATGTTTCAATAAGAAAAACAATTATACAACAAACAAGTATATACTCTTAAAAATGAAGTTTACTTTGATAAGTATCACGTTCAGAAATACCCCTTTTGACACCAATTTTTTTTTTCCCCCGGCTTAAAATATTACATTCCACACATTTTATTCTATATCGATTAATATTAGAAAAAGTAAAAACACAAGGACTAAAAACACAGCGCATTTATGTCGGGTCTTTACCATCTGACTTTGATTAACGCTCCTTTTTGGTACACAACTTTCACAATCGAATTTTAGCGTTATATACTGTTAAATAAATCAACATTTTTTAATAGAAGTAAAACAAAACTTTTAAACAACTAGGCACGTCGACAAACTATTAATTTAAATTAAAACCAAAGATAAATATACCCTCAGACAGTATTTACTTATTTCAAAAACATTATTTGTATTTGCTTTTAGTAATCCTACAGCTTGCAGCGCTTACAAACTAGTATTTTAGTTTACTTTCTGTTTTCGGGAGCTTCCAAAAAAAGCTCTTTTCTTGGCCGTGGGAAGTCAGGCAGCTCGCGCAAGTTTGCCCCGAGCGAGAAGGATTAATGACCGAAGCAATTAAACTTGTAAACTGCTTCAGTAATGACCGCCAGCTTCTTAGACGAAAGCTCTACTTCGCTAATATTTCCACTACCTATCTACTATAGTGCCAACACATACTTGTAACTTGAAGACTGCTTAGTACCCATATAAAATAAAGTGTCTTTCATATGATAATGTTATATAATACGATGAAAGTTACAAAAAGCTCTTGCTTCATGGTCATTCTGAGACCAATCTGAAGCCTATCCTATAATTAATTTTGTCATGTCAAACTTTATTTACCCACTATAGTTTCAGGGATTTATTAATTAATATACAATACAGGAAAATTATAAATAAAAAAAAATCCTGTAAATTTTCTGTTTTAAGAAAAAATACAACATATTATTATAACATTTTAAATCATAAAAAATGTGTACTGAATAGTTAAATAATAAAAATAATGAAATTATAGATGTACCGGTAACCGGACAAATCAGAACATGACAAAACAGAACATGACAAACCAGAATATGACAAAATAGAACATGACTTTTCAGAAGATGACAATTCAGAACAATCGGCATACATACGGACGCCTGAATCTGACGCATTGACACCGGGTTTTCACATACATATTTGTTTATAAACAATTTACCAATTATGAATAGGGTTGCCACAGCAAGAAAATATCTGCATTTCCGAGATCGCCGAAATAACAATAAATGTTTACTAGCTATTGTTGTTCGCGTGCGGCATTTTAAAATTTATTCATAGGGCTGGCACAAAAAATATATACATATATCATTTTCAGATGATTGCGTGGAGTTTATAAGTAATTCATATTATGAAAAGTCATTTTCTGATTTGTCATGGAACCAGATGTACCATTATAACTTGACCGTTCGTGAGGGCGCCACCATCGCGTGAGTGATGTGCAATACTCAATCAAATTTATTTATTTACTTACTCATTTTTATATGCAAGCTATAAATGAAAAAAAATCTTCATGTACATAGATTTTTACTAAAACAATAGCTTCGAAGGCTGTTAAATATATCTACTATATGGAGACAATTTTAGTTCCGAATTTGAACGGCGGTCAAGTTATGATGGTACATCTATTCTATAGTATAAAGAAAAAAACAAATTTATGTGAGAATCATGAAAAAATGGTTCGATATTAATGTTGTGGATCTATAGCAGATATTTTTATTAAAAAACAATTTATATGTTATATTTATCTTCATCAATGAGAATTGCGAATAGTTTTGAATAAATGATGAACATGCATTTGTATTGGCTAAAAAAATAATCTTAAGAACAAAAACCGTATACTCCATAGTGAAATAAGATTTAATTTAGTTTGTATAATAGTCGCTAATATTTAATGATAAACCAATTTTTTTTTTTAAATTTAAATAATTATAATTAATTCAAAAATATTTTGACTATACATACGAACCATAAAAAACGATGATTATTATTCAAATTCACACATGGTTAATTTCGTTTTGGATTTTCATACATTGATTAATTGTTATTTAAATATTTTAGATAACTATTTTCTGCATCCGTTGCCGAGCGGTGAAAATTATAAGCGTCGATTTCAGTGTTCAGTATGGGTACATAAATTGATATTCAAATCGATTTATATATGTTGTATAATTTTTTTGTGTTCAATGGCCTTGTCCTCTATTATAAGTGAATTCCCTCCCACTCATCCGATCCTAAAAACATGACGTAGTAATAGCGATAAGCAAACTATAGTCCTATCCTGACTCTTCTGACAAAAAGAGAAGATGCGTGAACGAAAGAGAGTCCAATTCGAGTATCGAATACTCGATATTCGAAAATACTTGTTCATTATCTCGCAGATCGATTTCAATGTTGAAACATTTTACTCTTCTTCTTCGGGGCCGAGTTGATAACCCTGACATCCTTGAAACTTTAAGCTTGCATGCTCCCAGTTTCTACCTACGTGGTCGTAGCCAAGGCCAATCAATGTTCTTTGTCAGAACTTGTTTGTCACGTAGGTCATTTGAGTCGCCAGTCACAAGGGCTGTTCGGCTGATGAATGCACTGCCTGTTGATGTGGACATCTTCGGTAGTGAGCTTGGTTCTTTGTTTTTATATTTTTTCTTTTCATGTAATTAATATGTTTCTGTTCTTATCCATACATTTGTTAATTCTATATTTATTTTATTTTTTTCAATTTTGTGTAATACTTTTTGTGTTATTTTTATTAATTGTCAAATGCATGGCGCATTGGCGTCAGCTGTAATGCCATGTATTCTGTTTAACTTTTTACAATAAATATAAATATTATTCAAGTAATCGATACTCGAGTATTTTCAATAATACTCGATTTATTTACTGATTTAAGAAATATATTTATAGAATGTTTAACAATTACGTTTAACTGAGTCTTACGCGTAGATATTACAATCAGGAAGTATTTTATTTTTAAATATTTTTGCCGTTGTTCTATGCCAGATTTTATTTTGTTACTTTTGCTTTGGGTCCTGTCGACTTGTCTTATCAATGACACGTTTATGATGATGAGAGTGAATGATGACAAGGGACAAAATATTTATTTATTTAAAATACACAATTTGAATTAATAAGATATATATTGGTACATCCGAAACTAATCGAGTATACTCGAGTATTTAAGTATTTTAAAATTGTACTACTCGGTACTCGAGTAGTTGAGACGACGAGTAATTGGAGTCTCTAGTGAACGCGTAATATGTTATTATCGTATTTAAAATTCTGTTAAAATAATCTCCGTAAAGAGTCGGCAAATAAATTTAAAAAAAAATCATTCAAAAGTCTTTAATGTACATCTTTATATTCATGCATGGGATCTTTTTTGCTGTTGATAATATCTTGTTTGTATATCTCACTATGTTCATTGACATTGTGTTGTAAACATGCACTAAGTAGGTTGTCCACTTTTAATTCTTGCTAAGTAAAATTACCGTCTTATGAAACCTTTCAAATATATTCACTATGTTGGAATATGTTACCGTTACTTTTCCTTGAAGTATCACTTTTTTACTGTTAGGAATACCAAAAACATCAGTTGTTCCATTCAAATTTTCAAGGCATTTTTACTAGGGTACGTATGACTTTGTGTTTGTTTACGTGAAAAGAATTATTAATATAAAAAATAGTGTAATTGAAAATAAAAGCATTCATTTAATTATCGAGTTAAAATTATATATAAGTGAAACGATATTGCAGATGTTAAATGCATTGCTCATATTTATTAAAAAGATTTCCTTCTAGAAATCATACAAAAATATTTTGAAAATTGTTATATATAAATATAGATTTTGTTAACTGACGGCATAAGGTGGCAATACCAGAAAAATTTTAATGACCATACTAATTTTCTCAGTGGGAAACCATGCATTGTGAAAATTCATTTTTTAAATATTTTTAGCTATAAGTAAGTTCTAAATTATTAAGAAAATATAACAAATTAAAATGAACAGTATGGCAACACCAAAGACTATTTATATTTATAGTTTAATATCTATTGCATCAAATTGAGATATTGTTAAAATTAAAGAAAAAATACGTTTTAGAAGGCGGCCAGCTGGCAATTTCTTCGAGTCAATACAATGATAAGACTTGGTCCTTAGTCTAGTAGGCACGGTCGTTGGCTTCAGTTAGGTGAACACAAGCTTGAATCCCAGTCTTCTCAATGATTCTCAAATTTACTTTTGTATAAATATCTTTGTTTCGTTGTATTTCTTATCAGTTGAATGCTAGCCATGAACGAAACCGGTCCTGATCCAATAACTTTTATGTGGAATAAGTACTAAATTTTTTTCATTATTTTTACTATAATACCATTCTACTAAGTATTGACAGTGAACACCTTAAAAGTGATAATTGACTTGGACTTAGACTTAATAAAAATTGGCAAACTATATATAATAATTGTTTTTAGATGCAACCTTATTCGATAACAGAACAATGGATGCGGACTTACGACACGAAAACTTTCCCCACTTCTGTGATAAAGGGAGTTGTTCTTTAAACAGTTGAAATAAAAACAAAACCATCACACTGAGTATATTCACAATTTCGAGACAAATTTAATAGAGCGAGCTGAATTTTAAAATGTGTGCCGAACAATTTGCATAAGGCGGGAGTGTGTCCAATGAATAAATTCGTTTTTGGCGCAATAAATTTTCTTATTTTATTTTATTTGTTTGTGAAACTTTCCATAGATGGCGCAGACTTCCACGTTCGGTTCATAAATCTTAACAAACGTGCCAAAGTTACAAAGATGCACTCGCTTCAGTCGCACGAAAAACGCCACAGAGCAAAGAATTAAATATTATCTTTGTCTACCGCAATATTTTTCGGTACTTCCAGGTTAACCATTAAATATGTAGACTTTTAAATACATACATGCCTCTATGTAGTATGAAATAACTACCGAGCACGTGGTTCCAAGCAAATTTGAAAATATATTTTATTTTTCTATCCATATTACGTCCTAATGTAAAGAATACAGAATCCAATTTGAACCGTTCGAATTTTGTACTTTTCCATGAGGTTTGTCGCTAACTATCAGGTTTCGCCTTTTAGCATCTTCAGGCATTTTGAAGGTTGCTATCGCTTATTATATAGGAATAAAACTAAGTCACATTGTTGATATTATCGCAATCTGGTTGAATTATCAAATGTTTTGATGTTAATGAATTTAAATTAATATTATTTTTTTCTTTTTTATCTATTAAAACTTCGTTAAACGAAAGTCGTTAGCGACAAAATTCATATAAAAGTACGAAACGATTCATTCGATTCAATTATTCAAACAATAAAGAATCCAATTGATTTAAAAATTCCATGAAACACTCTCAGTTGAAATCCTTAATCAATAAAGAATCCGTTCGAAGAAAACTTATTGTGGACTCTTTTCCAACCATTTTCGTGTATAGTTACTTAATCCAAAAAATAAAAGTTGAACGGTTTGATAACAACCAGTCCTCGTATTTTTTTATAAACAATACAAAATCCATATCCTCAACAGTTTTTAAAACAATTAAAACAATAGTACTACTTTCCTAAAGCTTCTTTACATATCTACTGAAGAAGAGATGTTTATGATACAATAAATGTTATTTTATTTACACTGCACATAGAAAAATACTATAATAGTTTTATGAGAAATGACACGGCTTGGATATGCTGTTAAATTGTACGGGAAAACGCATTCCTTGCATAAGATACTTATTGCATTTTCAGTCCATAGAGCGCCGTACCAAACATAATTTAAAATGCACCCATAGAGTAAGTGGCATGCTTTGAATACATGTACGTATGTTTGATCTCGCGTGTCGCATGCTTTATAAGTGCAGGGGTACTAAATCTGTGCGAGTATCTATGTATATTACAAAAAAAAATCAACTCAACTCATTGTATTGATTGACTTGGCAATTACATGAAAAAACTCTACAACGATGTATGTTAAATGAGAGTATATGACATTCAATTTAATATAAAATTTAAAATAACTTTGATTCTAAAATTATTTCCAATTAACCCTTCCTTATTGATTGCATCACATAAATTAGTATTTTTTGATGCTAACATCATAATAGCATAATCATTTGTTTGCTTTGCTTTGATTTTTTCCTTGCTTCCCGTAAAAAAAAATCCCACAAAAACTCTATTTTGTTATTTTAAAATATTAGAATCAATCTTGATTTATTACTTGAGCAAACTTGAAAATGAACTTCCACAAAGCTACCGCCGAATTCATCGAAAGTATTAATCTAATTGTTAATGAATAAAACACGTTTTTAACTACTCCCACATATATTTAATGAATATAGCGATAGCTTTCGCTCATTGCGAGCATTATCAACTGTTCAGCTGATAATGCTCGCGATGAGCAAAATACGGTTCTGATCTCAAAAAATCCAATGTGAAATAAGTACTACAAATGTTTTATTATTTTTATTTTAATGCCATTCCACCAAGTATTGACAGTGAATACATTAAAAGTGATATATTATATTATTATGCACTGTAATGGTAATGTAATTTAAAATTTAATTAATAATTGGATATACACCTAGTCCTCGACTAACGATAGAGATACGTTCCTGAATTTTGATCGTAAATCAAATTGGTCTAATGTCGTATAAAATATTTTTCAAAATAAATCAAGTTTGTATACAATTATACGGTATATATTTGTATTTTTTTATCGTTATTTACTAAAAAAAAAAAACGTTTCATTCAATTTTCATTGTTGCTGACAGAGAGGCATGATCGCTGCAGTGGCTATCAATCCATAGTGAAGCCAGTTCAAAACGTTAGTTAATTCATTACTTTCCCGTATACCATACCCATATATAAACAAATATTAATATATACATATGCAATACACATGCATGCGTTTATACAGCACACTAAGACGTAAACCGAAAATCGAGAAAAAATCGACAGGTCTTATTGTTTGTTCGTTCAAGTTGGCCCTCAAAGTGTAATTACGTCACTGAAAGACAATATTGGACAATTTTAACGTAATACCATATCTTTTTGATTATTTAAAACAGCTGTAAAAATTTGAATGCAGTATCAGGTACTCCGAAGATCGCCTCGAATTTGGGTAGTAAACGTAAGTAGCGTGTCCACTCGGGTCATGAATATCTTTTCCTTGGGTGGACGGCGCATTCCCCGGGGCGCTATTTTTTCAAGACCTCTTTGATAGTTCCACTCCTCCCTGATATGAGTAGGTACCTCTGCATTGGCAATGGCCATTTTACCTTTTGTTCGTTCAAAGTTCTATTTATTTTATTACAAGGTAAGACAGATAGCGGTCATTTCGTTATAAGTTTTTTTTACGTCAAAGAAATGTCAACTCATCGAGATTTTCCGTTCGGCTTTGCGTAGGAAAAAAAACGTACGATTTTTCTTATTTCGTGTTTCTTTGTGATTATTTATTATTTTTCTTATATGCCTTACGTAAACATTTCCAACCTTTGAATTCTTTATTGAAATATACGCACGCATGTATGGTTCAAAATAATATTAGAAGTTTCTTTCCTAAAAAAAAATATATAGTTTACTTTTTACGACCCCCTATAAAAACTTTTTTTGTTTTTTTTTGCTTTTCGCCCAACAAATCCATTTTCGTATTTTAATTATTTTAGAAAATAAGATATGCTCGTCTATTTGTATAACTTTCATGAATTCCAGAATTCTTCGAGAATTCACCATTGTGAGGTTTAAAGTAAAAAACATTATCTATCACAAATTAAAAAAAATATGCATCCAAAATATACAAATTCTTTCATAATACGTCGAGTAAAACCCACATGAAATGAGTACCTAGACATTTAAATACTATGAGCTGATAATTAAAACTTAACGATATCACATTTAAAATACCTTCAAATGTAATATCCCATGCTATTACTCATTCAATTCACTAAGCCTCGCTTACATCAAAACATTCGCTAATACTTTTGAAGTTCCACAATTAGTAAATTTAATCGTTGAATAATCAAAGTTATTTTCAATTTTATATTAAAACATTCGGTACTTCATCCAAATTTCGATGGTAACAATCTTTCCTACATCTTTCAATTCTAATTTGATCCCACCAATGAAAAGTTGAGCCACGCACGCAAGATTTACATACATTATCAGCATTATGGGGTAAAGTAAGTCTTTTTTTTTCATGGAAAAAAATGCAGCCAAAGTATGCAGCTTTCGTGCTTTTGGTGCTGTCTTTTCTTGTGGATTTTGATTTATATTATATGTATTATAAGCCAATTCAAATTCAGTTAAATTCCGGGTAAAAATTCTTTTTAAAATAAACCGTGTTAAATTATGTTTTAACCTAATGGCTTTTTTGAGACGCAGCTAAATGCTCTCCCAATCAAGATTATTTTTTTTATAGCAGACATAGGTATATTTTTATAATGTTTTAATTTCCACTATCCAATCTTTAGCCGTTAATGAAAATGAGATGAAACGAAGGTTAATCATTTTTTTTTACCACTAGTAATTTAAGTGTTTAATCCAATCTTTATATTCATTTCTTTACCTTATCTGAAGAGAAAGAGATTGAACAATTGATGTTCAACTAATTGCCGGTGTTACGTATTCAATTTTATTTTCATCGTACAAACTCATTTTGTAGAATAACTTTTATGAACATATATGTAGTTTTCATCGACACAAGTAAATTTCAAATATCTCAAAATAGTTTATTTGCAGAGGTATACGTTTATTTAATGTATAATGTACACAGCTTGCTCCATTTCAGAAACGTGTCAATTTCATAGAGGCAGTGCCTAAAATATATTCCATTCTATCGTAGGATAATCCACCCTTACCTGAGAGCCAATATTTCGTCTTGGCAAATATGAAATGCATTCAAAGGGCCCGCTGCACAAAGGACTCGTGTGCGACAACTTTATGTGACCTCCTTTAAAAGCAACGTAATTTCACACCTCACGGGCTATAAGGAATGCTAGCTAATGGTGACTAGGGTTGTAGACGCATGGGTTTTTATATTCCAAAATTTTTGATGCATAATTCGCCGAAAAAAATATATTCGCAATTTGAAAACCACCCCATAAAGAAATCACATATTATAAATTTTAATTCAATGCCGATTTGTTAACATTTTTATAATAATGGCCTTAAGTTAAATGCATTGGAACAATTGGAAATTTATATGTATCAATCCAATGACATTCTGAATGAACAGACGAACATTAATGGATCATCACTTCTTAAGCCGTTAATAGGCGTTAATGCAATTTTAAATAAATTAACTTGATACAATACTAATTTTACGTTTAACCCCACTTATTAAAAACCCAGATTAGCTTTCACTTCGAGAAATACATCAAATTAATATGTCACATAAAAACTAGAATGGTGGACCAGAGAAGTAGATGTATTGTGTACCCTGTCTACAACGGTATATATAGGATAAGTAAATGCTGGCTAAAATATAGATCTGACGAGGGCGTAAGCCGAAATAGCTAAAATGTATAAAATAATTTCCGTAGAATTAAAATACATTGTTATTTTTCACCGTATTATAATGTAGTTCTATTAAGTAAATGCCAATTCAATCACTATTTTACACTTGATTGAAAATGGACTAAAAAGGCTTACAATAAGTTAACTTATCCAGATTCAATACTTCAATTCAAGTTACATAAAATCCAGTAACAATTTAAGTATTGAGAGTGGCTTTGTATAAGTCCTTCTCGAGTTCTTCAAGTGACGGTAATCACAAATTGAAAAATATATAACTATTTCTACGAATTGTCTGTAGGAATTGATTACGTGGGAAGAAGGATAAAAAGACTGTTCCGTCATCCAAGTACTTCAGTATCAATTTATAAAATAATTTGACCCCATAGTACAATTACACGGCAAATTAGCTCATTAGGAAGATGATGAAGATTAAACAGTCACTTTAACGTTTGCTTGAAGTTAAAAAGAAGAGTTAAAATCTTTCACTACAATCAAATACATACATGTAATTACAATAGTAATAGAGTTTTGTCGCTTACGACCTGGTTTTCGCCTTTCGGCATCTTCAGGCATTTCATTTTTTTTCACATTTGAAATGCCCGTAGATGCCGAAAGGCGAAACCCAGGTCGTTAGCGACAAAACTAATGGAGAAGTACAAAATTTAAACAATTCAAATTTAAAAAATGATTGTTGAATCATAGCAACCAACCAAACTGGGTGTTAAGTAATTTTAGAAATCAAACCTTATAAAATACTGTTCAAAATATTTATGTTACTTTTGATGTAATAATTTCAGTTATATACGATTACAATCAAAATTTAAATGCAGTTTGCTTTTATTTTATTATATAACTATTATAATAAAAAATAATATACCATAAAAATCATATAAAAACTTTTTCATTTCATTTTTACGCCTCTTTTGAGCAGTATTGCTTCATTTCTTCTTTCTTGAGATATTGTTTTATTCCACTTCACTCAAGTCTTCTTTTACCTGTAAACAGTATTTTATTTGCAATTTCCAGAGTGGAAAAAACTAACTCCGCCTTGTCGCAATAATTTCAAACTCACTTTCAAAGTTATATTATAAACATAAAAGCTGAAGAAAGAATTAGAAAAAAACTTTTGTACCATTTCAAATGTATTTACAGCAAAGTTTCCTACTCTGAAATAAACAATATAATATATTAAAGTCTGGCGTATTTTTCTGCAGAACTTAACTTTGATACAGTTTTTTTTAAGCAAATCCTTCAAATTGATTTGACTTGACTTTTATGTCTTCGTTTATGAGGCTCATGATCTCACCATGATTACTTCTTCGTTTGAAAAGCTAAGTTTTGTTGCTTGTTTCTCTATGCTGGTATCCTCAACTTTTAACAACTGATTTCCATTATTTGGATCGGGCCAGGCATACTGAATAGGGATGGATAATACTTTGAGATTAGCAACGGCCTGAATAATTTTCAATGTTCGTATAACGCGACTGTGAACATTCTTTTATTACCTTTGCCCATAATCTTTACCTTCTGATTGATATACCTACTTTAGTTAGTTAATGTGTTTTGAAATCAGCTAAAAAAAATTGTACTGTTTTTCTTCAATTATTTGATAATCGTGTGATGATGACACCTTTTTAGCTTACGAACACTTTCATTGCCATGCAATAAAGATAGTCAGTTCCGCGATTTTTTATTGAAATGAATGAAATAAAGCTGAAAATGATATAGTGACTATGACATCTTTACAAGAATAGCAACATTATTTACTGCTAATTACAGCTGAAATTATAGATTCTTATAAAAATTCACATCTTAAGACTTATGTTACTCATTTTTTTACCATGGCCTTGTACGGGTTAAGAAAAAATAATAAAAGTTGAAATTTTTGAGTATAATATTGCGATGATTGTTTGTAAGAAATAGTTTACTGTAAAAAATATAAATATAATCAATGACTGAAAAAAAAGCAAAATGAAGCAGAGAACAGTTAAAATACAATATAATTTACTAAGCTTGAAATAAATGCAATAATATTCATAAAAAAATATAGATTATATATTTCAATTACTTATTCTTATATTTAAACTTTGTTCTTTAAGAGCTTTCGAGCGATTGTTTCTTTGCAATAAGTCCTTTCATTCTAGAAAGACGAGAGTAGATGTAGAATGGTTGTACCTATAGTATTATTTCTCTTCTAACCTAATTGGATTCTATTGCTTTGACGTTCTTATTGCGAGAATAATTTTCTTTTGTGTCTTGTAAGCCGTAATATTCTCCTGGCTCTTACGGAAAATAATGACTTTAAAATCATAGAATCTTCAATTAATATTGCCATCTTTCAAATGAGCCATATAAATTCGTGCACATTAAACATTGAGTTCGGGGATTTAGCAGAATATCGAACAAGTACATGCTTAATTTTCATTGTATTGTTTGCTAAATTTATATAGTATTTACACGTGTCAAAGAAGACACGTTTCTTATGAAATGTGAGTTTATACACGATTGTAAATAATACATTCATATTCCATATTTGATTAAATATGATAAAGCCAATTTCTTACTTTTCTATTTCAACAAATTGTTTTGAATATTTTAAAATATCGAAGAATGGGTAAGTACAAAAATTATGTTTTATATAATACATTGTAAAGGAAAATAAATTAAAAATTATTGAAAATTAGCACACAATAATGTACTTTGCAGAAGTTTAATTTTATTTTCGATGTATTCTTTTTCAGGTTTTGTAGAATCTGTTTGTCATTTCAATGGTTGCATCAAAACCAGTGAGGTAATCAAGTTATCAAAAGGTAATAAGTGGTAAATGTTTTTGCTAATAAGTAAATCGAATAAAAAAATTCTAGCTCCAGCATAAATTATTTAGCAGAGATTATTTATTGTGATTCAATTATTTAGGGTGATAGATATTAAACATTATATTATATTGTTATTATGATACAAATAGTATTGGTAGTATGTAGTATAATACTCAGACTACTATGTCAACAGAAGCGCAATGCAAATTGCGTTCAATAAAATAAGCAGGCGCTGACGAATAATTTAGCAAAATCAAATATCAATGCATTTATCTATTCCCAATCCTCTTGATATAAATTCGTTCAATGTATATGTTTATTTCACTGTGAAAACAATGATGTTCTTGGACTTTTCGTTCCTTTTATCAAACGCGATAAATAATAGTCCTCAAATATTTAAACAGTTTCGCTTTAATATGAAAATGATTTACTTCTTAAACTGGTTGATGTGCTATCGATATCGCTCGTATTGAACATTTTTTTTTTAATTAAATAAGGAAAACACCAGGACAAGAAGGCCAAATTAACTCCTCCTCATATTTTTGTACAAAAAAAAACATATTCTATTAACTTTTTTCAATAAAGGTTCCTGAGTTCAACGGTAATCAATGACGCATTTGATGATTTAATAAACAGTACATTATAATTATGCCAGGCTTTTGGTCGAGTGCTTATGTATTCGTCTTAAATTTTTCAGGTCACGGGCTCGAATCTCGAAATGAGCTGTTTCATAAATAGTTATTCATTCGATTTATAATTTTCTGCTTGAAGTTATTGATGTCTGAAATTCCCTTTCACCCAACCAATTCTTAAAACGAAGCATAGTGAGAGCAGTAAGCCAACCACTAGTCTTATCTTAGTCAGATCCTTCAATCCATACTCTCTACGAAAAAGTGAATTTGAGCAAAAAAGTAGCAAGCAGTTTTTGTAAAAAACTTCCATTGATATAGGCTCCACTGTGAGTCTATATTGTCCTCTTTGTGATCTGACAAAGTGAGAAATTATACTTAAGTATGTATTTAATGATATTGAGACAACCGCACTAGTTATTATGATAGAAAAGTCGTCAAAAGTTTAGTACAGTAAGTTGTTACTTTTTTATTGTAAGAGATTAGATCAATAGTCAAAGATTTTAATAATTTTTGATCTATATCTATCTATCTATCTATCTATCTATCTATATATATAAAAATGAATGTCTGTATGTATGTCCGCTATGGACTACTAAACCGCTCGACCGATCGATGTGAAACTTTACAAATTTATTGAGTGCACCCCCGCGATGGTTTCTGGCCTACCAACCCCTCCCCCCAACCAACCCCCAACCTCCGACCCCCAATTTTTTTTTTTAAACTTTAAGAATTTTTCGAGTTCACTTCTTCGATAGTTTTTTGCATACCCCCCATACGCCCCCCAATTTCCATCCCGCCAAACAACCCCCCTTCCCCCAAAAATTGATATCGACTTGAAACGAAAAGCTGCAATGTCACATTTTTTTCAAAATGAACGAAATCAATAAATTGACTCAAATTGAATTGAATATTTGTGTAATGTCTTTCCTTCAAATTTATTTTAGTTGCTGGCGTAGCAACGCGCGCAGGGTACAGCTAGTATATATATAAAAATGAATGTCTGTGTGTATGTCCGCTATGGACTACTAAACCGCTCGACCGATCGATGTGAAACTTTACAAATTTACTCAGTACACTCCCGCAATAGTTTCTGGCCTACCAACCCCTCCCCTCAACCACCCCCCAACCTCCACCCCCCAATTTTTTTTTTTAAACTTCATAAATTTTTCAAGTTCACACCTTCGAAGGTTTTTGGCATACCCGCCTCATACGCCCCCCAAACCCTACCCCGCCAAACAACCCCCCTCCCCCCCAAAAATTGATATCGAATTGAAACGAAAAGCTGCAATGTCAATTTTTTTTCAAAATGAACGAAATCAATAAATTGACTCAAATTGAATTGAATATTTGTGTAATGTCTTTCCTTCAAATTTATTTTAGTTGCTGGCGTGGCAACGCGCGCAGGGTACAGTTAGTATTTTATAAATATTGTACTATGTAGAATGTTTTATATTTAAATGTAAATGGTCATAATAATATCTTAAAATTCTGAGATTTAATTTGTACAAAACCACAGTCCTATAACATTTAGAGTAGAATATTTTCATATCATTAATTAAATAATCTTTATGAAATCTTGGGAAATGTCAACTAAATCTCTCTTTTCAACACATCCATGTTATTTTTCACCGAATAATTCGCTCATTAGGTGTTGGAACGAAAAGGCAATCCGATGTTACGTTTTTAATTAGATTTCGCTTTGAAACCTTCCCACACACAAAGGGGGCGTAATAATTTGAAATAATATTTGCTTTTATTGTATCACAGGAGATTTTCCAAATCCAATAGCAAATATTTTTCCATCACAGTATATGACCCTTTCGTGTTTTTTTTTAATCCAAATAAACAATATATTCTTAAATAAATACAGATAGCAGCTTCGTATTGTTGGCACACTTAATTGGAATTATCTATTTCATAAAATGAAATACATTTTTTTTGCTACAATATATTGTCAGATTAGATTTTAAATCTCGTTCATCCACACACCATGAACAAAGGCTAAAAAATTACAAAAATTTACATTCTATTTTATGTTTACAAATAAGATGGTTTCAAAATATATGTAGGTGAGGAGGACTTACGACCGAAAAAACATAGTTTTTTTTTCAATTTTAATTGCATCTTCTAGCTAAACCTTTGCTTTTACATATATTATGACGTATTATACGCATTTTATTTCTGAAGTGAATAATTAATTAAACTTGCAGATCATGACTTGTCAACGAAGAAGTTGTGATTAAATAGGAGAAGGGCAATATATTTAGAAAGAAAACTGAAAATAATTAAGCAGTATGAGAGTGGTAAAAATGTGAAGAGTATATTTAGCTCTCGATATACAAGTACAGATTTGAAGAATCAAGTATCAATCAGTCAAGGTGTTAAAGGAACAGCATCTATGACATCTACAACAATAGTGAAAAAGACTTAGACTCATCTACGAAATGGGAAAATTTGTTGTGATTTGGTAAAAAATCGAATGCCTCTTAGCTTGAAAACTATAGAGGCAAAAGTGCGAAGCCTTTTGAAAAAACTGGAATAAAAAGGAAATAACGCCAAATTTAAGAATGAAAAAACATAAATGTATATACTGTTTATTTATGTATATACATATGTACATGATCTCTAGGAAATTTAAAATATTAGCAACTGTACTTACGACCAAAGCTCAGGAACGTATCATGGTGGTTAGTCGAAGACTATCTGCAATATATACTTATTCTTATATATACTTATTTCTTTTTGAGTCTTCGGCGTTAAGGTAAAGAAAATAAAGAATGAACAAAATTGATTGTAATTTTAAATTTTGAAACTCACAATTTACACAAATACACATAAGAACAAAATAAATTCAGTCAAAAAATGCAATGTCTACTTCCTAGAAACTTATCTCAATTAAAAATATAAAATTCCTTTCAAAGCGATGGTAAGCTCTACTCAAATGACTGAAATTACGTGTGTTTCAATCCTACGGTAAGCCAAATAAGGGCGAGTGAACGAGCAGGTTGGGGGTGGGTGTAGCCTATCTCGTTAACGCAATATTGTCAAAGTTTTTCCGGGGTAAGTAAGACGGAGCGCGAAAAAGTTCATTACAAATGCCTGAATTACTCTGGGGGGTAATTCCGCGGTGTTGTCGCGAAAATTTGCAGTCGCTTTTCGCAGATATTAATGGTCTCCAACATCTACTTCCAAAGTTATTATATAAAAAATTACAACGAAGCTTAATATCATGCCATGAGCGTTTGGTCGAAAGGAGAGTTGTAATTTTCGTGCAGCTGTAGAGAAACGAAGAATAATTATATTCACTATACAAACGATTCACATATCAATAACTTTCAGTTGATTGTGAAATAGTAATATTATGTCTTCAAATAATGATGGGTAACGTGGTATTCAGACCTTTCAATGTATGGGGGAATAATTGAGTCCCTTGAGAGGTGAAGTCAGCCAAGTCTATAAAATGGTGAAACTTTTGTATTGACCTTTTAAGTTAAATCATGTTTTTTTTGTGAAACTACTAACATTTCAACACTACGTGAAAGCGTACTCCATAAATGAACTACACAATTGTACAGTTAAAATAGTATTATTAAAAGAATAAGATTACTACTTTCGATGGAGTCAGCAGTAACTTTGTGGAAGTTCATTTGAATATAAAATTTTAAATAATGAATAAGATTAGTTCACTGCAAACAAATCATTTGTACCCTTGACAAGAGAAGTGAGCTAAATAGCAAAATATTGATGATGTTGTTTGATAATCTCACTACATTTTTAGGATACTTTAAGACCTGAAAAATATAATACTGCATCTAACTCATTTTTGTCGATATAACAAACATTTCCTATCATTTAGGACAGACAATTTGGAAATAAATGTAAAATCACTAACCAATTCACTGTCTTTTTATCGTTTGAGCTTGTTCTATGGTCAAATACTCGTCATTTAACAAAAACTACCCAAGAGACAATAATCTTCTGAATACTTTATTAATCATAAGGCTCTGTTTCAAGAATCCATACTTAAAATTTCAACTAAATCAATATAATTATCCAAAAGATTAATTAAAATCTGCTTTCTTTGACATATTTTAATTTATTATCAAACAATTACTTATACAAATTTAAAAAAAAAACTTATCCAAATTTCGATAATTAATTCTATCAACTTTAAACATGCAGGTTGAATAAAACGAATATATTCAATGAACATTATGAATGCTTTCGTATTTTATCAAAAGCTACTGTCTCATACAGTAAAAATAAAGCCTCATACCAGCCATCACAGTAGGCTCTGGAGTAAAATAAAAAAGCAGTTAGCGAGCTTTAACGTTTCGAAATAATTTTCCACGCCAAACGCTTTTTAATCCCACACCCGTTGTTTTTATTTATTGTTTTTGTTTTAGCCTACAAGCAAAGCTTCCCAGTAAAAAACTTTACATCATATACTACAGAGAAGGTAAAACGAGTTTAATACTTAATCTTAAATTATTATTATATACCCTTGCGAAATATTAACTTCGCTGGTGACTTTTAAAATGCAATTTCCGTCTAGACTCACTAATCTATCTGTAAATGGAACTTGAACATTGCTAATATTGTTTGAAATCATTCAATAATTAAAAATTATAATGTTGAATTTAATTTCAATGTTAATATCATTGAAAACATAACCGTGTCATTGTGGACTTTTATAGACTCACCAGAAAGTTTTCTGAAAGCAATTAGGTATTGATACTTAATTGTTTGACCATTCTTTTTAAAAAAGTATGACTAATGTTTCAATAATTTGATTTATTTATTTATTTATTTAAGAAAAAGCAAATCATGGCATTACAGCTGACGCCAATGCACCATGGATTTAACAAATATAAATAATACATGCATTTATATATATATTTATATACATACATACATGTAAATATATAATAAAAATCACAAATTAACTAAAATAAGATAAGAATTAAATAAGATGAAAATTACAATAGTCATAAAAAAACAGAAGGGAAACATTATTATTAATATCACATTAGAAATTTTCAAAGCAGTCAACCGAGTGAGTTCTGACAAAATCAATTTTTATTCATAAAATATAGTATTCGTCTGAACTCACTCACGTCAATATGACAGACTGGTTCTACCCCTTGATCGAATAGTGCATGCTGTAATATTTGATTCTAAGTAATAATTTAGGTATAACATAAAATTAAAAACAGCCTTGTTTACTCCACGTATTGTGGCTACAAATAGTGTCGTGTTTTGCCACTTTGATGCATCATCAGGCTTACTATGGCTTACTCATTATCATCAGGCGCATTATCGTTATTACCGTTTACTACTATGTATATTAAAATTTAAATTAATAAATATGTTTATCTCAATAATATGAACTGTGAGGCCAAGATTAAAATTTAAATTAAAAGTATTCTCAAAATAGCAGCACTCTAATCATAATGAGTGACTAGTAATGAAATAAATATGTCTAACTAATGTCTAAAGCCTTTCAAAATTATCATAACTTGCTATAATAATTATAATCTACATATTTCATGAAAGTCGGAAAGCTTAAATCAGAAAACTAAACCTCCATTTTGAAACGATCTTAAATTCTTCGTAACAGTTTTACATAAAACTTTTCCATTTTAATCAAAAAGAAACCCATTCCCTCAACTTCAAGATTTTTCCGAAATAACTCTTTCCGTAACTTTTTTGCCCAAAATTATTGAAACCGTTAAAGTTAACCAAAGCTTTAAAAGTTTTCAGAGTGGATAAGAAAGTAAAAAAAAGGTTGTGAACTACTGATTTAGTGGGAGCTTTTTCGCTATTCACGCCTTCCCGTTTTGAAATCCGCAGGTGAAAGCTCTATGAAAAACTTTGTTTTCTGTCTGCTTTTTTTGTTCAATAGAGAAAACTTTACCCTTATTACTTCTTATACTTATTTGATGGAAACAGTTTTTGAAATTTTTCTAACATTAATTTTACTATTTGTTTAACAAGGTTTATATCAATAAAAAGTTTATGTTTGGTCATAATTTAAGTCAGTGCAGGAAAACAATGATACATATTGTTTATCAAGAGAATTAGCTACACATATTTTTTTTATTAAAATTCTTAGTAAACTTTTGTTGTGGAGAAATGAATCTACTTATAATAGCATAATATTTTCCACGCTGCTTGTGATATCGGATTTTTTTTCCATGAATTTCATAAAAAGAGATAAATGTATGTCAACAATAATAATACTCTCCTTGTTTGGCTTATGTGAGCAACGAGTCTGAAAAATTGCGAAAGGTATTTTTATGCTTCCAGTGTGAGGTAACTAATGAAACTATCTATAAAACAGGACAAGGAATCGCTGTGACATTGTATGCTTAAGTTAAGATGTTAAGTTTTATGCATATTTTTACAACGTTATTAGAAGAACAACTAGTTTTGCTCTATATTTTCAGCAGTTTTAACTACACTTAAATTCAGAATGTTGAACTACCTTCTGAGTATAAATTTGGACTAAACAAGATAAAATAAGTTTAAAAAGTCTTCGCCAATTCTTTATAATACAAATTTAATGAATCTGTCTGTGTCTTGACCGCCTTTCATTCGGTGTATGTGAAGTCAACGCCCTTCTACTGACTGAATATTTTCAGCATCACAAAGTCTCGTATTTTAAGACGACAAAGTCTATCTCGTTAGAAGAAGAGACATATGGAAATCTGACTCCCATGAAAGACCCAACCCGCAAGGATAATTAGTAATTTGGTATAATATTACTATTAGCGACGTTATCGGGACGTGTACAGTTCACTATCGAGCCATTTTTTTTACCATCTCTTATACGTACCAATGTAGAGCAAATAAACTTGCAGAGGTGTTTTTATCGATAGATGATAAATACTTCTTATTTATTCGCTCAACCTATCTTTGAGAAGATATCGAAATTCAATCTTGTAGGTACTACACGTGAAAGAAACAACTGTCTTTACTCAACAAAATAGCTTTGTATTATATAAATATTGTACAATTATAATGCAATAAACGTTATAATTGTGTTTTCAAAATCTTAATATAATTTTTTTCGAGCGTAAAATCTAAAAGTTTTTCATTTAATTAAAATAAACCTAACAAAAATAATTTCATCCTTAATATTTTTTCAATTAATTTCGAAAGCCAGGCATCAAACTTTTCTTTGTGTAAGTCTTCAGAAACACAACACGGTGATTGTCTCACCCTTTTTAATTATCCAGTTTATTTTTTGAAAAGGTTTTGAGTAAAATGAAAAGAGGCTGCCACTTGATAAACAATGCTTAAAGAAAACGCGTTTTTGAAATCCCAATTTTTCCCAGTGCCTCCTGTCTCGCGCAGTGGCCCAATATTTCAGGAAAAATCTTTTCTGTCGTAACTCAATTATGTAAACACTCTTTTGACGCCGATTCATCGCATTTTCTTTAGTATTGAGTATAGGAATTATTTATATCAAAATATTCAGTTCAATTTCGAAACATTCATAAAGACGTGACAATTTCATATAACATATAACTATAAACCACGCAAAACAAAGGTGCTTTTATGTTTGATAAATTAATTATTTTTCATTACGATTTAACAGTGTACACTTAAAATTAATGAGTTGAAAGTTTACTTGAAGATGTGAATATAACACTGGAGATTTCCGACACATTGTAAAGTGTTTATTTGCTTGATATTTTTTAAATATGAAAAACGGTTTCCAGAAAACTGTGATCGCATTTTGTATTATGAAAATAAGTGTAATATGATTGAATTCCTTTTAAGGTTTTCACTCTCAATTTCACTATATCAAATAATAATAACACATCTTTGGACTTATTCCACATTATATGTATTAGGGTAGGGACCAGTTTCACGCATCGCGAGCATTTTCGACTAATGAAAAGTTGAATCAGTTCAAAATTCTCGCGATGAGCGAAGCCCGTTGTGATCCTAACAAATTTAATATGGAATAAGTAAATAAAATGTGTTATTATTTTTGAATGAATAAACAGTATTGTATGAAATTGACTTATTCGAAGCAAATGGTTAAATTATTTTCTACATCCATTGCCATTTGTTAATCAAATGTTGTTTTTATTTTCAAAATGAATGTACAGTTAATATTTCGAAGCTATTTTTTAAAAATTAAAAGCCATATTAAGAATAATTCATCAACAAAAGATTATAAACTGTCTCCAAAGCATTATTGTATGAAGTAGCCGCTCGAATAGAATAATGCGTTTGGTAATTCTCCAATTTCACCTTGAACCGCATCGTTCGAATCTCATAAAACTTGTCAACTTCTGCGGCTGGCATTTTCCCAAATTCGACGTCCTGCGGAACGAGTCGTGCTAGAAAATGGCGCCGGGAAAAAAAAACAACGTCAACAAAAGGACGAAATTTTATAACACAAGTACGGGATGCGGCGCAAATGGAAAACTGTTCGACAGTTTTGACACTGCTGTCACAGTGACAAAAGTAGAATCATGAATACTATTGAGAATTGGGATAGCTATAGAGACTCGAATATTTTGAAAAATACTCGAGTAATACTCGTTATTTATAAATGAAAATTTATTTCCCAATTTTACTTACTTATTTAAAAACCGTTGCGTTAAACTGAGTCTTACGCATGGATTTTACTTTCAGGAAATATATTTTTTTCAAATGTTTTTTCCGTTGAATATGTTATCCAAGAATTTCTTTTGATACTTATGCTTTGGGTCCAGCTGAAATAAACCTTCAAAATCTTCAGCAGGCATCTACGATTAACAGTTTTGGTTAATATGTAATAAATATACTAGAAAAAAACTACTAACAAGACTAGAAACCTTCAAGAAATACACGACTAGAAAAATTGTACACATAAAAATGATAAATTCAATACCGTCACATAAACTATGATTAAAGAAGAGCTCGACTGATAATCTGCAAGCCCGCTAATTCCACTTATCGATATAAAACTTTTTATTTATAATTTTTAAAATTCCTCTTTTGTTGGAATTATTTTAGTTTTTTCTATGTCCTGAAAAATATTCCCAATTGAGGAATGCCAATTTGCAGGTAAAGCAGTTGAAATGTATATTGAAGTTTATGATATTACGTTTACGTATCTCGCCATTTTTACATGCGCATGAGGAAGCTTTAATATCTATCTTTTGTCTTCATTATAGATGGCGAAGTAGGTCACTTGGGTTTGTGTGAAGGAGATGCAGCAAGGAACGGAAAACATTTTTTATAAGATTTTCGGAAACATTTTAGTGAATGTTTTACATTAAAAAAAATACACAGCAGCAGTGAAAGTTGTACGACCCAGAAATGTGCATTCAAGAAAATTAATAATTTAGATAATTTAATGAATTGTAAAAAGAATTCATCAGATAAACAAATGGACTAAGATAATCAAAAGTAAAAAAGCATTGTAAAAAAATCATACACACTCAACAGTAGACGTTCTAGCGTGCATCCTTTCATTCACTCAGTTATTTCAGTAAAACGTCGCTAAATTGCGAATGAATTCCAAAAATATTCAACTGATATCCACTTAATAGGTAAAATTATTTAATTTTATGTTTTTGAAACGAAAAATAGTACCATTTCATGCTTCGAAAAATTTACCATCGAAAAATAGTGGGACTGAAAATATACATGATTTTCCGACGAAAATATAGTTTATTGTAGTTTATAATCACTATTTATATAAATTATAATTCAGAGCAAGTGTGAAGGAAAAGAAAATAAATATTAACGTTAGCGAAAACAAAAAGGATATCTCTTTAATAACTTTGAATAATGATGATTTACGTTATAAAAATATTATCATCTATATTCCCTAAAATGTTTTATGTGTGAATGATATTATTTTGTACCAAGCGTATTTTGTTAGTATAATACTTAAACAATAAATAGAAAAATGAGCTTGCTTAGTAAATAAGTTTCTTGAGTTTTTCTTAGCTTGTTTTTCGATTCAAAGTTTACGGATTTTTTTATTTATCGTTTTGAATATTGGTGAAATGACATTTCTTTTATTTTAATAACCTCTAAAAATAGTTGTTTCTTAGCTCATATTTGTTCATCACTAAGTAAATATAAATATTTTTAGGTTAATTATGTCATTTACATTCAGCAAATTTTAGCCAACAAATAAAAATAAGTAAAAAACCTAGTAGATGCAATCTTCTTGGCTTAGAAATAAAACAAGTAATAATTTTTACATAATTTATATTCAAATGTACAGGCGTCAATTATTTTGCATTTCTACTGTCTATGAAGTAGGTATAGAGAGAGAAAGATTTTAGCTTTTTTTCCAATCAAATTATATTATAAACATCTTAAAATCATTTTCGATCGTATTTCAAATCAATAGTTTTTGTAACATAAGATATAATAAGGGTTTTTTATATGCTGTACACGGTTTTTCAACAGCGAATATTCGACACATAGCGTCCGTCAATTTCTCATGGCAACATAATCTTTGTTCTCTCTAATGTCAGCCGGAAAACATTTTTTACTGCCCTGCCAATAAATCAATCGCCCACATTTCACTTACCATCGTATTAACTTGTTGTTGTGCTTTTCTCTCGCGGGAGATCTCATTGGCCAACCACACGACATTGTGGTTGGGCTATACGAAAGCACAGATAAATGATATGGGTGCAATCATTTTTTGTCAATTCGATTTGTGTTTACATTAAATATCAACAAATGATTGTATTATAATAACTCGCAGATGAGTTTCATATCTATTAATTTACCCGATTATATTAAACTATTTATAGTCGCTAAGCTTTGTTTTTGGTCAGCGTTTCTGAACGGGTAATCTTTTATATTTTTAAAACATGGAAGGTACCTACTATAAATATCTTATTTTATCATTTCCACACCCAATGTGGACCATATAGATGCTCGGGCTCATCTCAACATATGTTTTTCTGCTTGCTTATTACTCAGTTACTCAACCTCTTTTTTAGAAGAGAGTATGGATTGAAAGGATAGGATATTTTCTTAGACAACTCAAACACCCATGCCTTTGAATAAATGCTATTCATATTGGGACTCGAGCCCATGAAGTCCGTCACGGAAACCAACGACTTTGACCACTCCACCATGAACTCGATTAAACCATTACGTATTATAATAGTGCAAATTGTCAAGATATAAAGATTTAAAAAACACGTATTTTTTTTCAATGGGGCTAATTTTAATCAATCAAAAATATTCTTGAAATCCAAACTTAATGTTTGCTAACATCAGTGGAAGAAAAAAGCTTATGGGGCAAAAACGTCAGCAAATATCATTTATAGACATTACAATTCTACGTGTTTAATTTTTTTTTATCTGCTAAATGATTTCATATTAAATCATGCGAATAAATTATTCTCTCTCAAATGGATGTTTTCATATTGAGAAACGCAGATTCAACAAACATATATTTACTTTACTACAGTTTCGAACTGTTTTCATGAAACTATGAATACAAAGAGTACTACTGGTAAAGTAAAATCAATTTAGAAAGCAAACTGTTCTACTTTTTACGTTTTACGCAATATTTAACATCGTTTAGACTAGTCACTGGGGAGTTTTTCGGCCCGCAACATCCTCCACTCTGCCCACTTCTACGAGGTTAAAGCCTTAATCCTGTAAGTAATCACAATAAATCTCGCCAGAGTTTAGTCTCTCTTGGTGGACGAGGCTGAGTGGCATATCTAAGTTTATTACGCCACACGCTACCAGTATGTATTTATAATTTATTATTACTTCATATATTATATTATGTACGAGAATTTAGGTTGACGTGATCCTTATAAAGTAACTCAAAGAATCTCTGAATAATTTATTGTGTTAATGTTATCTTAATAAAGTGAGTATTTTCAAAGTCATGGTAAGTTTCAGCTATTCATATAATGTGTTTTTGATCAACTCTCTTCTTATAATAATGAAATAAAATTACTCTAAAATTATCAATTTGACTATATTGCAAAGGGGACATGGTTTTTGTCAATATGGTTAGTATCACTTTAATTTCATGAGCTTGTAATTCTTTAAGAAAAAAAATATTTACAAAAAAAATATCTAAAAAAATCACATATTCTTCAAATCAGAGAAAATGTTTTTTTCAAAACAAAATACATTTTGATTTTATATTTTATACTGCTTTTTATCAATTCGAAAATGGTCTTTTTTGCTGTACATTTTATGTGTATAAATTATTTGATTCACTATAAAATTAATTATCGTTTATATAATTATTTTAGAGACTGTTTGAGTAGATTTTACTAACAAAGATGCTGTAAATATATTATAGGCAAAGCTAATATGTTGTGAAGCTTTCCTAAAAGCTTCTCTCTTATTTAAACACGTCGTGGAAATCTAATTACTTTGGCAGGTAAGGCGTGCTCAAGGAAACTGTTTTTCGATGTAGCCTTTCTGAAGACACGGCGTCAAAATCCCCTAACTAATAAAACTAATTTTAACAAAGCTTTCCCGACGGAAGCTGTGAGGCTTAAAGCTCTCATGACTCGGCGGACTCTGAAACCAAAAGTCTAATACTAGAGTCCGGGGTTATATCAACATTTTTCCTCACATTATAACTTATTTTACATCTTCATTTACTTCCATAATTCGTTCATTAATTTAAATCTGTTTTATGTGGCGTTACAAATAAATACATTTAAAAACTGTTTTTATTTGGTCAAGCCAAATTAAATACTGTTCGAAATACCTATACAATCTATTCAATATTTTTTTCAAACATTATCGACAGGTTTTTTACCGTCAAATATGTACAACAAGTTGCAAGTTAAATGTGACTTGTAATTATTTACCAAGAAATGACAAAAATACCTAAACATGTTTACCTTACATATTCTACTATATTTAGTTAATTAAGTGAGTTTGATGAAAAAAAATGGTTTTTCCCACCACCGCCCGTTGTGTTTATGCAGCCAATGGTTCATGGCTGCCTTTCACAATGCTTTCGACTTACAAAAAGAAATTTACCCCTCACATTCATGGCCCGAGCAGATCTGCACGGGACTGATTTTTAACCATGCACTAAAGTGCTTTAAAATAGAAAATAAAATAAAATAATAAAATAAATTGGAGTGACTAGCTCAGCCATTGAAATCATTTTGATACAGAGTATCCTGTGTATAATCCGTATACTGAGAACCCGTCGTGTTAATTATTGATTAATATTTAAAAAAATTAACTAAGACGAAATTGCCGGAAACATATTATTGCGCCAAATATGTAGGCTTGTAAGTTCAATTGTTGCTGTTATTATCCCGAAAAAGCTTAAAGTAGTTCAAAATTTTAGGTTACGTTACAAATGTTTTTTTAATGGCATGCATTGCTTTTTTATTGACATAGCAATTATTATTCTGCAGGCTGAATACTTATAAGTCAATAAATTGAATCAGAAGTCATTATTATGACCGTCTTCAAAATAAACTCTTAAATATGACTTCTTAGTGATAAATTTTATTTCTACTTTCAAACAAAATATAGAACGTATTCGATATATAAAATATTAACATGATGCTTAAGCCATACTTTTGATTAAAATATACGCAGATAGCAAACAAATTTGGTTTGCGAAAACATTAACGTAAAAACAGTTTCTATAGAATTAAAGCCAGCCTTTAAAAATAGGATTAGTCTGGAAAATGAATTGCCCGTTTCCGGTGAAATTTTAACGGAAACCAAACAATAAGCTCGTCTGAAATAATACAGAGAAGCTTTCAAATTATCACGTATTTTATTTTGTAATAAAATATTCAATTTACTTTGGAGGTTTTGAAGTTAAAGATTCAAATAAAAATCAAATAACGCAATATGCATTTTTAAATAAAAATATTTTTTAGATTTATTCGGAATTTATTTCGTATTCATTAAAAGAAGATCTGTTTTTTAATTACAAGGCCAAATCATTTGTAGGCATACATTGAGAGATATATACGTAATTCAAACTTTTACAAATAATTATGTATAACGCTTGAAGATACCCTTCTACAGCAGTGTACATAAGACGGTTGCAGTTGATGAGATTGCACTTAAACCGATGGACATTTTCCATTCATTACTGTTGTGTATACAGGATAATCAACAACATGAAGTAATATTAAGCCCAGTTACATCTTATCATTGTATTGTACACATTTTAATAAATTGTATCACCTACCAAATATATAATCGCTCTACCAAAGGGTATTTATTTAATTTATGCTTTAGTTAAAGAAAGTTTCGAATGACCTTTATTTTTTATTGTTTATTATATTTATTTTAACTGTTTTTTCAGAACATATTTTTTTTTGAGATTTAGCAAGTCGCATTTGAATGAATCGAAAATGATGTATATTTATTTTCAAATATTAAACATCTCTCGTGAATTATTATTTCTCTCACATAAAAAATATTGATTCTCATTATAATACAACCTCCTTTTTTAATTTTAAGGCTTTAGCTCCGAAGACACTCTACCTGGACGCAAGTACTTATGTACATTGCCTATTGAGTGGCCTGCATACATAATTACAGGTGCTTGCGTGGTGCATATCATGATTGAACACCCACAACCCGATACCCATAATTGTGCAATACAGGTAGTAACCAATGAAACTTACCTAATACATTACGCTGCGCAGCATTTCTCAACCGATGCTTACGAATTGCATGATATAAAATTGGAAGAAAAAGGTCATCATTTTTCTTTCGAAAGTCATTCCTAAATGAATGAAGCCCAGGAAAAAATTTCTATAACTAATACGACTGATAATAATTTGTGGCAGAGTTTTAGAGGCCAACACTTAAATGAAAAAATTAAATAGGTATAAGTGATATTAAATTCTTTATAACAAAAATAATTTTTTAACTTGAAAGAGTTTTAGAGGCCAACACTAAATGAACAAATTAAATAGGTATATATGTATGTACAAGTGATATTAAATTCTTTATAACAATAAATATTTTTTAACTTGAAAGAAATAGTTTTTTTGTGACTTAAAATTAGTAAAAGCTATTATCAAAACGGGAAATTATTGTAATCACAACACACGCTCCTTTTAAAGTGTTCACTGTCAATACTTGGAGAGATGGCATTATATAAAAAAATAACACCTTTTTTGTACTTATTCTAAATAAAATGTTACGTATCAGGACCGGTTACGCTAATGGCGAGCACTATATAATTATTTTATGTACGTATTCCACATTAAATTTATTATGATCAGGACCGGTTTTGCTCATTGCGAGCTCATCAGTTGATAGTGCGATCAGCGAAACCGGTCCTGATCCTAATAATTGAAATGTGGAATAAACAAGAATAACGTGTTATTATTTTTCTATGCTTGCTAGATAACAACCAAAACAGTGTATGGTATATATGCGTCATACAGTCAGGAGAAAATAGTTTATTTCATTCAAATTCATAAAAATCAAGGAGTATTCGCGATATTACGAATCTTGCAATCGATCAAGAAAAGTTCTTGCAATCAATCGTACCTCTCAATAACGTAAATATTGTACTAATACTATCCATTAATGCTCATGACATTGGTCACCAAATAAAGGTTAGAAAGCACTGATGTTGTGTGTAGTGCAATACTGGTACCTGCATAATGGATGCAGGTCGTATTATTATAACGTTCTTATCTCTAAGGAGCCAATGAATATTTACGGTCACATTAAGCCAAATAAATTGTTAATATAATACTTTTTTAATGATTTTCAAAAATAATAACTTCACGCGTTGTTTTTTCGGGTATTTTTCTTCTTGAATTTTAAAGTGTTGTCAAATTAATTCAATACAAACCAAGATTGCATCAATTTACGATTATAATTAACAGACGACTCAATTGATAACAACGTTTATTTTTTCATAATATAGGGTCATTTATCAAGGACCTTTACTCGTGTAGAATGATGGACATTGGCATGTGCTGTGTGGCACTTAGCGCCTTCCTGTTGGAACCACATTTTGTCGGTATTCATATCATTCGGGTTAGACCTCAAAAAATGCTTATCTTCGGTCTTAAGCGCTCGCTGTTGATAGTTATGGCAATGCCAGTTTCGTTTTGGAAGAAGTACCGACCGATGACGCCACCAAAATAAAATCACCACCAACAGTGACTTTCTCGATATGCATGTGGTCCTTGTGTATATCGAATAGGTTTGGAATCGCTCAAAATTCAACAATTTTGTTTTTTCACTTATCCATTCATCCAAAAATGTTTCTCGAACGGAGCAGTGACTTTGATAATAAAATTTGATGATTTGAACACGTTGTTCAACGCTTTTACCTTCAATAGTGATTTACCGTGCACTAATAAGCAATTGATAGCAAATTTGTCAGATATCACTTAAATAGCATGGCTGCTATAACCAAGCACATTTTGAGCGTCCCTTTTGAAAGACCTATACAATCAGGTCCAACAATAAATATGCATTTTTAATATAATATTATATGATGCTTATAAGTATTTATTTCAAGCTGCAGACACTTTTGTGTATAAAGTTGCATAGATTAGACCGTTTTATGTATGAAAATGTTGAGATATCGATTATCGCAGAAGCGAAAGAGTGATTTATGAAAACAGCCGATAATACTATGATTAACGCTCTTCGTAATTTCAGAATATTCCACAAAGTTACTTTGCACAGATGGCTTATAAAGAATTTGCGTTATTATAATTAATCTGAGCGTAAACTTTGGAACCTTTAAAAAGTTTTCTAGTTAAACAATTTAACAGTCAACTTTTATCCGTAAAAAAAGTTACATTGATTAACGTAAAGTAATTAATGGAAGTAGATGCGAAATGATAAGAGAGTTTATTTAAAATCGCTTGCATTGCTTTTTTTTGATTATTTTTGTAAATAAAAGGAATTGAAATTATGTTATAAATATTCTCTAATACGAATAATTATAACCATCTAAAACATGACTTTTAAATCACGTACTCACGTGATGAGTGAAACCGGTCATTTTCTTTTAATAATTTGTATGTGTGTGTTGTACAATTACATCAGTATGCTTTATTTATTTTTACCAAATACTCTTATAGTTAGTATGGCAATCTGGATGAAGAGTGACAAAAATCAACGAATTGAATTGTAAATGTATATAACAATATCACCACTATTAAGCTTTTGATTGTTAATTCTTGGTGAACAAGAATTATAATTAAATAAATAAAGCACAACTATTTTTCAAGGATCAGGACCGGTTTTGCTAAACGCTTCTTTCGGCAGCATCTTCCGTATTACTATCGCAAAGTTAGCTTAAGTAATAAAGCAAGTTGATTCTAATATTTTAAAATAATAATACAAAATGGATTTGGCATTTTTCCTTTTTACGGGAAGCAAGGTGATGTTTATAGAATCAAAGCGAAGCAAACAAATAATTATACTCCTAATGACGTTAGCATTACAAAATACTAACTATTGAGACGCAATCAACTAGGAAAGGTTAAACCTATCATTGGAAATAATGTAAGCAGTGGCGAGCAACCTGTATTACCCTATGTACCCTTTAGGATATTATTTAATAATACTCAAGCAAACTTTGTGACAGTTAGTCCGAAGATGCCTCTGAAAGTGGCAAAACACGTTTCACAATTAGTAACACAATACGTGGAATAATCAAAGTTATTTGAAATTCTTAATTTGTTTAAATATTATATAAAGTTTGTGGTCTTCGTGATCGATAACTCGCGTGATAAATAGCTTATTGAAAATAGTATAAAAATTAATTGTATTATCATAAGTAGTTCCATGTTATTGAATATCTTTGTCATTTTATTTAATTTGGTACTTTGGGGCTCCGCCATTGGAAATTTTCATCCAGTATCAATAGCTTAGCGTTTATTTGCTAGAATTTCGCTAGTGGCTCTACCAAATTGCGCTGCGTCTCATATAACAGGACGCTTACCTCTACTGATCAACTCAATTATTCCGGACGCGTATCCTAGAACCATCCTGGTGGTAGAACGGGGTGTTAGAACGGGGCTGGAGATGGAATAATAGGTGGAGTGCATTTTGACGTTGCTACCCCTCAGGAAACAAAATACAATTTCAGGATGTTACAAGCGCCTTTAGGTGCCATTATTTATGGACGAAATGCGTTTTCTTGGGGTATATTATTTATACTACGAATCGATGGGAGATGGTTATTTTATTCAAAAGGAAATAGATACTAAGCCACCAGTTTTTTCACTATAAATAATTGATTAACTAAAAATAAGAATTACATGTATTGACTAAATACGATTCATTCTCTATAATCGTTCACTGCATTTAAATTAATATGTATAATTGGTGCAGTTATCACTTATAAACCTCTGTTATTCATCATTTTCAATGTGTTAACTATCGATTTGTAATTAAAAGGTACATTTAAAATAATCATCATTGTTTTGTTCTACTTCCAAATATATTTTTTTAAATATCAGGACTGGTTAATAGAATAAAAGTCTATTCTAAGGTTTTCATTGTCAATTCTTGGTAGAAAGGGATTATTAGACATTTTTGTACAAATTTCAGAATAAATTTATTTAGATCAGAACCAATTTTGCTGATCGCTAGTATTTTCAACTGGAGGGTCCTGGTCTAAATTAATTCACTGTGGAATAATTTTATAATACTTTTAAAACTTATAATCTAACTTAGGAAGTGCGTAGCAAAAAGTCACATCGACAAAGGCTGCATTCAAAAATAATCAAGTGAAGGAAAGAGGATTTAAGTAACTCCACTGTACTGAATAGTATGTTTCAATTTTACATATAAATAACAAACATGCTTAATGTGGATGAAACAAAATCTTTTAATTAAAATTACTAACTCTATTGCAGTGTGGGTAGGTACCATCTTAAGCACATTAAATGGCGTCTCAAACTTAACAATAATTGTAATTAAAACTTGCCATATAATTGAATCCAATAGCTGGTAACTCGTTACTTGCATGAACGTGAACAATTGGAATTGCAGCTAGCATCGGAAACTTGTATAGACATTATAACGATTTTGCTATTTTTATTTCACAGTACGTCATTCAATTTTGCAGTGTAGATAACAGTTTTTCATTTGCTACGATCACTCAAAGTTGTTGTTTGTCTGAACCAAAATAAAATTTGCTAGTACAAATTTCTATTTTGTTTATATAATACGTTTTTAGTGGCCTACAATCTTAAATTAGAAAAACGTAATACTATGTAAATTAACTTATTAAAATTTATAAAAATTGGTTATCTGTAAAGTCGGTTTACGGACGATATTTTGGTACATCTGAAAACATTGATGAAATGATTGCATACTTTAATGAATAAATGGAATCATTTTATTGAATTATCATTATTTTGTATGGATACGATATTTTGTATATTTGTTATACGTTAATCAGATTTTTAATATGCAAGAATTAATTACCTTTATTGCCGCAATTGTTGTTGTAATATAAACAATGAAAACCACATTAACATTTCACTTCACTTTATAAACAGTTGTAAACAGATCACGTGTAGGTACTTGTATGGACATTATAGATTTTTTGCTATTTTTTTGCTCAGACGCATCGACCAATCGAGTGGAAGAAATTAGATGCGGCTACAATCCGAACGGTAGGCCAATCGTGCCTCTCTATCGCTTATCCGCGCTCTCGCTCGCACCCTGCCTTCGGCGTAACGCGACAAACGGGAAAATGAGTCATGTTTTTCGTAAATTAGCGGGCGTTCATCGATTTATAAGACGTTGTCAAAATATATAAAAATATTTCAATAGGGGTTTTTGTACGATAACAGTGTGTAATGTGGTACTCACTGCTATCTTATTTATATGACATTCAGTGTTCTATTGGCCACAATTCTCTTCTTATCTGTCAGTCGAAATATACAACCACAGAAATGAACTTACTAAAAATTATGACAGTATTTAAAAAACAAAGTACTTGTATTTTACGGTTTCATACTAAAACTATTAAGAGGTTACAGATATCATCTACGGCTGATTCAATATATAAAACCGAAACGGCGTATGTATGTCTGTGGGTCTGTAATTCCCTTTTGCATTGTTGGTCATTAAGTTGCCATAAAAACGAATATGAAAGAAAATATGTTTGAATTTTTATCGGCGAAGACATTTAGTCAAAATGTAATAAATTAGTCCTCTACTGAACTTTTCCCGGCTTTTATTAATATAATAATGTTTATTATTTACGTGAAGGTATTATTTGACATTTCTTTGACAGCAAATTAGATTTTTTCCTTGAATTTTCCTTGACATTTTAATGGGCGAGAATGGGGCTGTCATCAAATTAAATAAAGTTTGTGATTTTATTTTAACTCTATTTTGGATGTTAGATTTTGGGATATAATTATGTCGAATGATATAACATTAAATAATTATTGGTCGATTAGTTCGAGCGACGCCGGGTAGCAATACTAGTTAAGATATATAACTTGATGTAAATACTGTGTCCATTATTCCGTAATTTGTAATGGTATCGGTTTGCTTGTACCGGACGGCTTGTTTTCCATATCCGTATCAAGTATTCAAACCAACATTAAAAGATATCCATCACACGCAAGACTATTACTATTTTTTTGTGCCGATAGATGGTGCTACGTTAAATCTGTATTACTACTTTATTATCGTTGTACACTTTATTACAATAATTTATCTATACCGGTGTTTAGACTTTTCAAATATTTTTGGCGTACAATAATTGTTTATTGTCGCTCTCACTAGTAAGTCCAGATCTGGCAATTAACTTTTTAATAAATTTATGAGTATTGTTTCACGGGACTTAGTATTAAACTAAGAACTTGTTTTTGGTGCCATCCATCACCTCACTTTCTCTGAAAAGAGAGGTCAAGTGGCTGACTTACAACTAGTTATAGTATAATAATATAACATCAAAATTACTTTAAATAAGCATAGAGAGCTAAACATTAGTGCAAAAGAATAAGCAAATGGGGTATTTGTCTGCGATGGCTACCAATCAATTTTCTTAAATCAATTATGTTGACGTAAATTAATAAAAATTTCTTCAGTATAAAATTATTTTGCTACACTATCCTGCATTTTTCTTTAAATATTACTAATATCTTAAATTTGTACACTGTTAAAAAAAACACATCAAAATTTTCCATATTTTATAAGCAATCTTTTTCTATGAGAGGAACTTGAAAATGTATTAAAAGTAAAGTTAGCAGCAAAACACGAAACGCTCACTGGACTCGTCATCCATATGACATGTCACAAAACTCACGAAAGGCATGACCGCAAGCGTTTATGTCTGCATACGCTGTATATACATGTGTTAGTCTACAAACCCAGCCACACACATACGTCTCGCAAATAACTGTTCCGGTCAATTCATATTGACTCGGTTTTCCGAAAATCATATAGTCGTCAGCTCTTTTGTCAATTTATCTCTTGGAAACTTGGATCCTAGTGTTTATGTTGCTCACATTAATTTGCGAATTATTTCAAGTAAACTCTCAAAGAATTATACAATGCGATTGTAAAAATCGCACTGCAGTTTCTTGATAACGCAACCTTGCCGAATATATTTTTAAGTTCATCACGCTAAAGAACTTGATATTGTAATTACCTATTGAGCTAGTGTTGGCTTTTACATTTTGAAACTGTTTTGTGTTTTTCTGTATAGCTCAAGTCAACGAAATTTTGTAATTAACATGTTATTACGCATTTGTTAACCAATCAAAAGATGTACAAATGTGTGCACTTCGTAAACATTTTGAAAATCACTGTTTTTGGCACATTGGAAGATTTCAGTAAACACACATGAAGGCAAAATTCAATTAGCTTTAACTATTTTCAGTAGAGTCCTAATTTTATTAAAAGCTGGGTCGATAATTAAATTTCAGTTCTGTGGCTAAAAATTCTAGTACCTTTCAGAGTGTCATAAAAAGTACAATGATAACACCAGGACGCCAAAATTTAAAAATCTCTTCAACAAAACGATGAAATTCTGCTATATTCAGGTATCGAAAATTTGCCACGAATATAAAAAAAGCAATTAACTAGTACCCATAGCCGGCAATCGAAAAAATCCATTTTTCTCCGCAGCAATATTTAACCCTCGTGTCTTCACGTACCGCAGTGGCGGGGGGCGGTAGAATGTCTCAATTATACGCTCCAAAGGACCGACGCCTTTATTCGACCCGGTCGACGCCACTGCCTTCAATGAGAGCTGAACGCGCCCCCCTCCGTTGCCACCCCGCGAGAACCTTTTGTCGAAGGCATCACAAATGAGCTGTGAAAAATCTCTCCCCTGTTATGATATCGCCTGCTTTAAATCAAATCCAAATATTAAGTGCCCGATTAAGGAACGACGTCGTAAATCTTTCCTTTGAATCATATTTAAAAAAAATTACAACTATTGAATGGAAGAGATATTTTTTAATTCTTTCTCTTTTCATACAAATTTATATAATCATTCAAAATACATTTTTGTTTAACATTTCCATCCCGGTGGGTTAGATAGTTTACCACCACTGCTACTTTATCTTGAATATCTATCTCAATATTAGTGATACAATATGTAAACTTTTGGTTTTTTAAATCATTAATTTTAATACATTTTGCAGTAAAAAAATATGATTTTGATCGCCTAGTTTCGTCGCAATTAAATAAAAAAGAAAATAAGTTGGATTATTAATGGCCGAAAACCATTTATATTGTCGCTAACAATTGCCAGGATTGAAACTTCACGATATAAATATAAAATTATTTTTAAAGCATTCTATGCCAATAAATTTATAACACTGGGGTATTTTAGCCCCCCCTCTTCGAATCACACGTTATTTTTCAGGGACCGTCTTTCGAGGGTTAAAAGTCTTGTATTTTCAGTAAAAAACCACCACCCCGAATCGAACCATTCATTAGCAAAAAAATCTTTGAATCAATTCTAAAGAACTACTAAGAAATGTCTATTCATATCGAATTCCGAATAAAAAAATCGTCAATAATGTTTATATTTACTCTCTTACTGAAAGTAAATAAATCTAATATCTTTACAAAAATTAGGCCGACCTTTGACTTATTGCTAGACACATTTTAATTTCTATGTATTGTTGATTTATATTTTTTACTTTGATTCAAATCAAAATAATTGAATTCTTTGTCATGGCTATTTCCAGAAAAGTATTTTTAGTCAGTTTGCTTGTTTTTTCGAGTGTTCGATGACAAAATTAAAGTATAAATAAATACGCAAAGCATAGGCTAGCGGAAAACAGGGAAAATTTGGATGTAAGCAGTGGGGGTTCGTGGATAAGATATCTAGGGGTGCTGTGGTTGATTAAAAAAAAAATAAAATCGAATATTGCATATATTTCATAAATTATTAAAGCTATGTTTTTCTTTCCTTGAGTACAACACTTCAAAACAAATCGGAATAAACAAACTCCCGTACGGACGCAACGGTGCTGGAGAGACAGAACCAAAGCAAGCTTGTATCTAAGAACTTTATACTTCGTTTGCTTGAGCATATTCCATCGAAAACGGTACTGCCCGAAATCATAAAGATGCCTCACTTTATGATAATAGTACCGCGGTGTATGATAATTATTGGACGTATCGGTGCGCGGGTAAGCTACACGCTTTAATAATGTTGTTTTTTTCATAAAACATCTATCAATTTATGTATAGAATAATATTACATTTTTCCTAATTTGCTTAGAGGTGCTGCAGTTCCACAGTGCGTATGGACGAGCCGCCATTGGAAGTATATATTTGGTTGAACAAGTTGGTTCTCCCATCACCCTTCCGTTACGCTATACGATCAAGAAAAGAAACGAAATTACTCCTCACTTACTTGGTCCAAGACAGAGCTGCACGGGACTGATATTTTAACTATGCACTAAGGTGCTTAAAGAGAAGAAAAATAGAAAGAAAATAAAAGAAAATGTGACTTGCTCGGCCACTTTATTAGAGTGATCTTAAGTCTCCTATGTATCTGTATACTGAGAATCCGCGGCCACTGGAAGTTAAAGTACAATTTACTTTGTGCATGTGATAATATTTATTTTGTATTCTTTTTAAAATGGATGTGTCGAAAAAGCACAGATGTCTTAGCTGAGGCTTCGGATGAATACGGATTTGTATTTATTATAAACCGTTGTCTCATAAAAAAGGGGATCCATTATTCTTTTCCAGTCGGAAATCGCACTATTGCACCACGAGCTTAGGACTTCGAACGGTTTTTGATTGCACGTGACTGTAACAAAAACTTCAAACACTATTCTTCTCGCTATTTGACCCATGATTTCACTATTGTCTATTGAAGTGTATTTTTACCATTGATGGACGCATTCTAAAATCTATGTAACGCGAACGATAAAACTGGAGTGTGCATTGTAAATGTAGCGGTCGATTTTGCTTACTTTGAATGATTTCACAGTCGAGGTTTCTGATTGTTCAATCTTCATAATATAAAATAGACAATGTATTAGAGTTGTTTAAAAAGTGCAGATAATTCGAATACCGTTATATACAATTGTTTGAAGGATTGACAAAATATGATATATGACGAATTGAGTGTTTTGATGGATTAAAGTTTTAGGTGCTCATTTTTGATTTAGAATTAAGATATTGAATTAAATTAGGTAAGGGTGGGAAATTTTCCCATTGGCTGGAAGTGGATATGAAAAATTAAGTATTAAAGCTTTTATTACAAAAAATAATTATGTCTTTCAATGGTTTACGAAAGAAATAATATCACTAATGTCATTTCATTGGATGTAAAACTCTGGTTCCTGCTGAGTTAGTACTTGTAGGCACGCCCACCAGGATGTTAATCACGTTTCATGTAAATTCCCTAAAATGAATCCCAAGCCAACATAACTATTTACGTGGTCCGTTCTCACATGGGCCCAAGGTCACGCTGATCACGCTGATCTGATTGCAACAAAGGTCAACTTTAATGCATTTGAAAATTTTGCTAATAATTTGCGGTTCACCATAATCTAAGTCGTTTTTTCACAAAGGCTAGTCATTTTGATTTTGATTATTATTTTCACTTTTCAAGCGCATTTGTGCATGGTTCAAAATCAGTACCGTGCAGATCTGCTTGTGTGGTATGACTGTGATGGGTAGACTCTTTTGCTTCCATTGATAGCGTTGTGAACGGTGGCCATAGCAAATTAAGTTAGATATACACAACGGGTGGTGATGGGAAAACAACATATTTTCTAAGCTTATTTTTTTGTATAACCATCTCAAAATAAGGGTTAGTAAACTGAATCAGCCCTAAATCTTGACTTTCAAAAGTAGTCAATATCGTCAATTGCATAATGATTATTTTAAAAAAAAAAATATCTGAATTTAAATGTTTAATTAATTCTTAAAAATATCTCCATTGTCAATCCGTTGGAGACAAAAGTTGCCAGCGCTAAATACTAAGTCCATATTTTGTGTTACACATAATAATTACTTGCGAAACTATCAAGTTGGTTTGCCCTAGTTTCAACATTCTGCTAAATGGCAATACTATCATTTCATCAGGAACCTTCTGCAAGTTGGATTAGTTACGTTCTTGATATTGTATTACAGTGAAAACGAAACCAAGAACATGGTTATTTGAACCAATTTTCAGATTTCTGTTTCATGTAACTAGCGATTGGATAGTAAAGGATTTTACGACAGTAGTAAACTTCGGCTTTATTTACTTTCTCTGATAACCCTTTTCATAAAATTCAAAATTTGAAGTGAATGCCGCAGTTACGACACAAATAAATATTTTACCCAAAGAGAAATTGAGATTGTGTTTTTTATGTTTTTAAGAAAAAGTGCTGAATATCTTTCGTCAAAGGATAACATCCTAAACGATTACTTTGTAATAATTTTGGTATTTCAATATAGGTAAATAAGAAGTTTATTATTTAATTAATTGTACACACGTATCATTGTACATAAAATGTAAGCAAAAAAGTTTCAACAAAAAACGCGAAAAAAAGAAAATTAAAATTTAGAGAAAAATATTAAAATCGATTTTTCATTAAAAAAATATATTTTAAGAGTAGTTTTGGCCCAGTCCGTGGTGCAGTGGTCAACGTCGCGGGCTCCATTTCCAGTACGAGCAGATTTTTTCAGTCGATAAATCGATTCTGTTCGAATGCAATAGGTGTTTGTGTTATCAAAAATTCCGATCCCGAAAAGCGATGCATAGCGAAAGCGATTATCTAACCACTAGTTTTGTCCTAGTCTTCATAGCAGAGGTTGTGCAACTGATTAACAAGGAGTTCTTGTAGAGAAAAATACACGTTGGTTAAGCTCCATGTGGACATGATAAATAAAAAAAATCAGAAATACCTTTTTGGAGCGTAGAAATTTTCGTTTTTATCACCGGAAAACTACACACCTTCTATATACATAAACCATCTATGAGTGTGATGATGCTTCTCAATAATATGAAACTCGTGTCACTAAAATTTATGTTTAGACTGTATTTTTCTTTTTAGTATGTTATTTTGTCCGAGTTTCACTTGAATAACTTTGTCAGACTTTAGTTATAACATGCATATAAAACGCTTAAATAAGTAATACACCTAACAAGTTTCGTAAGGATTATTTTAATTGTTAAGTACACGATTTATTACTGAATTCGATCGATAGTAGTCCAATTGAGTTCCACCATCTTTCAATTAAAAAAAAACAAATCATATTTGATTTCTTTCCGTATCAGGATAGCATAAAATGTAGAAGTTATATCACTGGGCAGGTAAAGCAGCTACTGATTGAAGGGGTGGGATAAGCGGTGTGTATCCAGTTTCAATAGAGGATTTGAACAACCGCTTATACAAACACATACCGTCTGGATATTCATGTCCCCCTAATACTTTCCAGTCTAGTAGTTATCAACTGCAATGGCACTAACCGCAGTTTCGCCACTCAAGACTTCGTAAATCGCTCAGATACTTTGATATGCTAAAAATAATAATATATTTATACTATTTAGGAAGAAATATGTTAATCAATATTAACACAAGCATATACTTTCTTGGTAGGGCAAATTTATTTATCAGTCATGTTAAACTGTAGGTAAAAAAGAGAAATATCATTTAAATTTATATTATTTTGAGCCAGCCCATTTCACAGCCCTCGTAAAGTCCAGTTTGCGAATAGATTGGTGAAAATTAGAACAAACATGCAATTATAAAATAGTTTTATGTTCTAAATGTATTAATATTTTTACACTGCTTGATTATTTACGAAGGAAAGGTTTTTCGTCATATATTATCTTCAGTCTAGAAGTAACACTTACACCAAGTTTATATTTGCAATGATTCATCTTAAACTGTTTTGAAACAGCACGGTCCAATATGATGGAATCTATTTATCATTTTTCTATATTCACCGCATATTTTGCATGGCTGTTTTACGTGTGCCGCTTAAAAAGAGAATCGAGTGTAAACAATAATTTATAAAATATTTTTTGTGTTTTATTTGGACAATTTTTCTCAAAGCAAATTTTTTTTTTGTGAAAGAGTTGTGCACCCTATTGAATATTGTATAATAATTGAAAAAGTGTATTTATCGCTACACAAAGTCATTTTGATCAAATTTATTAAACAAATAATGCAGTTTGATAACATTGTATTTCTTTGTATTCAATTTCAACAAGATACTGATTTCGTGTGTCAATATTTATATTCATTAGGTAAGAAGTCAAATGTAACAAACATAATATGTAACCCTCGATGTGTTCAACATTTATATGAACTGTAAAATGAATCGTAGTAATAAAGTTTGTAAAATTACGACCAATCAACCATGTAATGAAGAAAAAATTTAATGTAACACAATGACTCGCAGAAGGAATCATATTAAAGAACCATTTAGCAAAATCGTATTTCATTGTAAAAGATCATACTCGTAAAACATTCAAAATTGGTTTCTATCGTTTGACAGTTAATTAATTAATAAAAAATTATCAATTATTTCATTTGATGGCCTGTCTGTTAATGGGTTGATTAATTGTGTAATCAGGATGCTTAATATACATACATAATGATCTGTTGCATTCTGTAGAGTCCATACGTTTATCATATGTATTACTGTATTATAAATGTAATCTTTTCATTTTGTTAATCGAAAGTGGTGCATTCTAGTAGATAGTATGCTGCATCGTCTCTGCCATACACTTTATTAAAGAATTTTAGGTTCAATCAGTTCAATTATGTATAGTAAAAAAATATTACCTAATACTGCTTAAAAAACAAAACTGTTTTCTGCGGTAGCTTGTTATAACCGTTATACACTTGGATAACATCATAATCTTAGCAAACTTGGTACAGCAATAAAAAAATATATAAGCGTATAACTTATGTAGCTTAATATTATTTTCAATCAAAAAAAGCCATGGCTTGTTTGTTGTTTATTTTATTCTGTTAATTTATATATCCGATATATAAAACCGAAACGGCGTATGTATGTGTGTGGGTCTGTTATTCCCTTTTGCATTGTTGGTCATTAATTTGCCATAAAAACGAATATGAAAGAAAATATGTTTGAATTTTTATCGGCGAAGACATTTAGTCAAAATGTAATAAATTAGTCTTCTACTGAACTTTTCCCGGCTTTTATTATTAATAATAATGTTTATTATTTACGTGAAGGTATTATTTGACATTTCTTTGACAGCAAATTAGATTTTTTCCTTGAATTTGGACATTTTAATGGGCGAGAATGGGGCTGTCATCAAATTAAATAAAGTTTGTGATTTTATTTTGGATGTTAGATTTTGTGATATACTTATGTCGAATGATATAACATTAAATAATTATTGGTCGCTTAGTCCGAGCGACGCCGGGTAGCAATACTAGTATCCGATATAAACAAATCATTGTGTTATGTTCCAAACACAAATTCAAATGGCATTTCGTTCCATTTTGTGGAGTTACACAAAATTTACGTACAGAAAGCAATGTATGATTTTATTATAGAAAAAACGATTCTTGGCATTACGCCAATTTCGAAGCATTGTTACCCAAAAGGATTTGTGTTATCTCTATTATTGAACTTCATAAATTTCTTTGATGCTTAGAATTCATACATTGCGGGATTACAAGAGCCGTTTTGTTCAAACCCTTGCAATCAAATGCAAAGTAGTCATCAATGTCACTTTGCCAAGCTTTTCCAGGAAAAAAAAATGTTCATATTGCATGTATGTATATGCATGCATAACCGGGGAGATTTTTTTAACTGTCTAAGAACCGTCAATTTTAAGAAAGAAGAATTTCGATTGAAGATTCATATGAATATTTCAATGTCTGAATTTACAATCATGATGTTCTAAATTAAACAAATAATAAATATGCTACCGAATCCACTCTTATTCCATTATTTGGTTGAAGTTAGTTTTAATTTCGTTGCTTAGTTTTTTTTTCTAAAACACAATGTTTAAATGCAATTTCATATTTATAAATACTGGAAAAATAATTTAAGTCCATGAGACAACATTGTGACATGTAGACACACATTTAGTTTACAGTATTATATATCTTTTAAATTATTTAGTAAAGGTTCTATGAGTGCATTGCAATTAATGTGTTTCACACGTTACACTGCATTACTAGAGACAAAAGAGTACATTTTAAATAAGACTTATAAATCTGTGCTGCAGTTTATCTCAACAGTGAAAGTGAATTATATTATTTGTGCGACTGTTTTGTATTATTAAAATACCAGTAAACCTTAAGAGAAATTGAATTGCTTAAAATGAAATTTGAGCATATTATTTTCCATTTGTTGTTTAATTGTGCCTCATCTTTTAATATTTTGGGTTTATTTCCGCATGCATATAAAAGCCATCACATGTTTTTCGAGCCTATTTTAAGAGCTTTAGCTGAAAAGGGTCACAATTTGACAGTCGTCTCTCATTTTCCTCTCCAAGATCCACCAAAATACTTTCAGGAAATCAGTCTAATGGGATCTACAGAAATAAGAAGAGATATAATTGATGTGGAAAGAGTAAATCATATGACAACGGTTTTCGGTAGATACGACATTTTCGTAAGAACAATGTCTTTATTCAAAAAAAATATAGAAAACTGTCAAAAGATTCTCGAATGGCATTCTATTCAAAGTCTGTATAATACAAGTGAAGATAAAAAATACGATCTTATTCTCACAGAACAATTCTGCGGGGATTGTATAATGGGGTTTGTGCACAAATTTGATGCGCCTCATGTGGCGTTAACAGCTCAAAGGATTCTACCGTGGAATTATGAGAGGATGTCAGCGATTGATAACCCATCTTACATACCAGGATTTTTCGCGAAGTATATCTCGGGGATGAACTTCTTACAGAGAGTCGAAAATACTGTTCTTAATTTTATCCTGAGAGTTCTTCACAATGTCAGAGTGCAGATGCCTCAGCAAAAGATTTTAAAGAAACATTTTGGTAACGAGATACCGCCATTGAAAAATATTGCAAAAAATACTAGCTTATTACTGGTGAACGCGTATTTTCCTTTACACGGTGTGTACCCGAAACATGAAAATGTAATCGAAGTTGGTGGCATGCATATACAAGCGGCAAAACTGCCTATGGTGAGTAAAATAGTTCTATAATTTAAGAATTAGACTGAAGGTGCTTGATTTAATTTCAATAATTAATTTGAATCGATAGAATTTTGTTATTTTCAATAAGTTTTGTCACTAATGAATGAACTTAAAGTACTTGAAACGCCTGCAGATGCCTAAAGACGAATCCCGGGTCTTTAGTGACAAAGCTCGTTTAAAAGTTCAAAATTTAAGCGACTTAAACTAGATTGATATATTATCCGTACGAGGGCCTTATCCCTACTCTATCTTCAACATTTCTATCTCAACAGAAGTTTTTCTACGAGAACTGCTTGTTGCTCAGACGTTCAGACCATTCTTTGTCGAAGAGATTTGAAATACAAAAGACGATCGGATGGATGTTTGAGAGAATTTCAGACTACACAGAAATATATAAACATATTACTGCCTTGACTGAGTTTAGAGTCCGTGATATTCAGCTCCTAAGCTAACGAGGTTCAGTCGAACACTCGACCACGAATCCTACACCTTGATATAACATTAATACGAATTCAAATTTATTGTTGAGAACTTATTTGCCTGTTTTTATAATTTTTTTAAATTAGAACTCTTTGGTCTATGATCATTAATGAGAAAATCTATGTAAGGAAGAATGCTAGAGTAAAATTTACCATCTTTCTACCAGAAGATTGTTTATCATCGAACATTGACTAGACAGCAATTATCTGAATTTTTCGAATATATGTTCATAATAAGTTGTCAACCGTGTTATGTAAGAGAATTTAAAGGTTAATAAGTTTAATAAAATGAATTTTTTTCAGAAAATAAATTTGAACGAAATATGTAATTTAAGACAATTATAATTTTAATCAGATGAATATTATTTCGAGAAATAAATATGTACAAATCAGCTGTAATTTCCTGCTTAAATGATCTATATATTGTATGATAATATAACATATGTTTAATAAGATTAAGAAAAATCTTCATCACAAATTTTCATCAATTAGCTATACATCAAAATCAATCTATCTATATATATAAAAATGAATGTTTGGAACTAAACCGCTCGAGGAAACTTTACAAATTTATTGAGTCTACCAACCTTCCCCCCAACCTCCACCCCCATTTTTTTAAACTTTACGAATATTTCACACTCCTTCGACGGTTTTGCACACCCCCAAACCCATTCCTCCCAAAAATTGATATCGATTTTACAAATTTCTCGAGTACACTTCGCGAACTTTCTGGCGTACACTACCCCCCCCCAATCACCTCTACAATTGCTTAGCAGGGTACAGCTAGTTATCAAGAAATTATAACATATTAGAATAAATCTTTTGTATACTGATATACCGGTATAATTATTATTATAATAATGACTCTTGTCATTTTTTCTTGCTATCTCGTCGTTCAATCTAAATTTATTAAAATAACAAATAATTAGGGAACTAATACGATGACAAAATAGTAATGTTTTTAGTTCAACAACTTTTTTTAAAACTTTCTTCACCATGTTATAATGGATTCCTACCAAGTTAATGCCAATTTAATCAATAAATTGAATAACTATTTTACTTACCATCAAAGACGAGACTTATGTTGCATAATATTCCTAATATTTTTTGATTTTCTTGAATAATATTAATATAAAACTTCAAGTAGATCATGGTCGTATTATGAAGACATTTTGATACAATCTATAATATGTTTCTGATAACTCACACGTAGGGAACGCTTCTCGCTATATTTTTAAATACCGGTACTTTTCAATTTTACTTATTTATTCGCAAAGTTTTGAAATCGATCCCGATCTTATAAAATACAACAGATTTCATATGAGTGATCAATATCAAAATATTTATAAAAGTGATAAATTATTTGGAAACTCTCTACTCCAAAATATGAAAGTACCATAAATATAAGAATATGAAATTAGGTACCTTAATTTTATATTGATGAGTTTGGCGATCGATATATTGTAGAATGAGAGCTATTATATTTAATATTTATACTTGAAAACCTGTAGATCATATGTACTGAAACGAAAAATAAGGCTTCAAAAATTATATGTTATAAAAATAAATATATCTTTAATGTAAAAACAAATCTAACTATACCATGTGCCATTATAACTTGGCCGCTAGCGAGGGTGCCACCATCGCGTACCTACGCACCATCGCATAGGTAGTGTGCAATACTAAACCACTTTTTTTTTATTTACTCATACATTTTTACGAAATATTTATGCTTAGCATAACAATACAACGTGTTATAATTTTTCCTCAACCGGGACAATTTTAGATACGAATTCGGCCGCGGTCAGTTATGATGTTTCATATGTATATAACTCTATTTCCTCATGATTGTTTTCTTGAAAGAATTCAGTCTGTAAATAACATCTTATCTCGACACACAAAGAATATTCTTCAATTTATATTAAGCGCTTACATATAACATATATAAGTCTTTAAAATCCCAGTATTTCATCTTTTCACTACCATTTTTTTCGAGATAAAAGATATTTGGTATCCCTGCTAACAAATTTCATCACAATATGTTAACAAGAAGGACTCTCAATTTTTAGACCACTCACTGCTTAACCATGAAATTAAATTAGTTATCAATAAGCTATTTTGAAATTTACAATGATTTATTAAGTTTAATAAAAAATATGACGAGACAAAAACTGTCCAGTTTTTCTGAGATAGTTGGTGATTGAAGACCATTACCATTCCACTCACATTAGTGATTAAAATAACCTGAATTAATCTTATAAATTTTCGATTTTGGTTCAATATATCAGTTGTTAATAATAAAAATGGGAAAAATAGTTTTATTATGTTTTTTGTTGATGAATTTCGTAATTCAAATATATTCATTTAATATTCTTGCAATTTTACCGCACAGTGGCACCAGTCATCATAAAGTATTTGAACCGCTTTTACGATCTCTTGCTGAAAAGGGCCACAACGTAACTGTAGTATCACATTTCCCTTTAAAAAATCCTCCATCGACTTATAAAGAAATCAGTTTATCCGGCTCTTTCCAATTGTGTAGTGAATCGATGGATTTGGAGAGACAGCAAGGAAGCCTTCTTGGAAGTTACTATCATCTGTCTGACGTGTTTAATTTCATTAATCTTGGACTAATGATTTGTGAAAGCTTTTTATCGTGGCCTGCTGTGAATGAATTGTATTCAAGTGATGAAAAATATGACGTGATTTTAACTGAGCTTTTTAATAGTGACTGCGGTTTTGGATTTGTTGATAAATTTAAGGCCCCTAATATCGCTCTTACATCTCACGTACTTACCCCATGGAGTACCGACAGAGTTGAAGCATCTGACAACCCATCCTACATCCCTACATATTTTTCACCCTTCAGTGAACGAATGTCATTTATAGAACGAGTGGAAAACACTGTTTTCCTTTACTATCATAAACTGGCATATTTAATACAAAGCAGAAGGCAGGAAAAAAACATACTGGCCAAGTATTTTAGAAATAAAGCTCTCGATTTAGAAGATATTGCCAAGAATACGAGTTTGATTTTAGTGAATAGCTATTATACTCTAAGTGGGGTTGTTCCAAGACTCCCTAACGTTGTAGACATTGGAGGAATACATATCAAGAAATCAAAATTACTAACAGGGGTATGTATTATTATTATTATATATATATTGGACTTGAAAAGAAGAGAACCCTTTTCAATTGATTGTGTGTATGTATCTGTTTGTTTCGACCACTTTAAACTAATGGCAGGGTTTCAGTTGGCAATAAAAAAGCTACGGATTTAATTCCTATAACTTACATTAAATCTTCGATCGGCATACAATCCCGAACCACTTCTCCGCAATTTATTTTTTGTCACTAGCTTATTATCTTTTTTAATAAAAGGGCAAGTTGTGATTTATTTAACAAATATGATTGATATTGTATTAAACATCATTTCTAATTGACATACATAATTGATCATATGTAAACCATCATTTATATAACTGGATTTAGTTGAAAGGTTAACTCATTTATGAAAACAATTTGATTTTATAAAGATTAATTTTCTGTGATTAGTTTTACACATTTTACTATCATTTAATTGAAATTAAGAAAAGCGTAAAATATTAGCGTTTTGTTTTCATAGCGAATTTAAGATTCTGTCAATCGAATATTTATTGCAAATTCGTAGAATTCGTTTAGCTCTAGGAATAGTAAAAGATTCCAAAAATTGGACTATCAGAAAATTACATATTGTGAAAAAAGAAGTTTTGACATTTAGGCAAACGTTTTGTTAATTATTTTATTTATATTTTGTATTGACACGCATTTATTAAAAAGCCACTATAAATAAGTGTGTAATGCTAAATATCATGAAGTAGTTTATATGTATCATAGTTTTTATCAGTAAGTAATAAAATAGAAATGAAAATACTACTAACGTACAAGCTCGTCATAATATGAGAAGACATTTGATATTTCACTGACTAATTGAGATTACATAAATACAAAGTGCAGCGTCAAAATGAAATTATAGCAGGAATGTCCAACTATTTGAGAAAACTATGTCGTAATAAAAATATTTTTGCCACTAAAATTAATTTAATGGTGGATCACAAAAATAAAAACTCGCTTGTTTCTCATCAAAGATTACATTTCAAAAAAAGTTTCAATCATCGTTCTTTGCAGTGGCGGCTGGTGACAGAGTATTAGGGAGTACAAAAAAATATTCAACTATTTTTGCAAGAGTTCTTTCCTATTCATTGAATTTTAAAACACTTCTTTATCATGGACTTTCAATTCAGATGTTCGCAATACCAATGGAGTGCCAGTCTAATGAATTTTTGGCTGTCCGTAGTACGGCCACTGGTTCTTTGTTATATGTTTAACATGAGATATTCATTGTTATCGAGTCAAGACAATCTTGTCTTTGTTTTATAACTGATCATAAATCAGTTTTATTCAAATCTTTTTATTTTAAACTTGTAATAGAATTCATCTCATTCAATTAAAATTTTAAAAAAAAACACAAATTTTCCTTGAAAAATAAGCCAAAACCTATGAACAATATAGGAAAAAATAAGCAGCCAATTTTTCTGTAACTTTAATCTTTTAAATTACATGAGATAAATATAAAATTAAAAATAGTTTCTTTATTCCACATGTTGTGTAGCAAATGGTGACATGTGTATCACCTTTTTAAGACGCACCTTCAGAGATCGCTCTTTATATTAAAAAAAACTTCCGCACAGTTACCGCCGAATCCATCGAAAGTACACATCAAGTAATATTGATGAGAGTCCAAGATCTCAATGTTAAAATAATTGTAATATTAATCTGACTTATTTAATCAATAGTCTAAAGCAATCACCTCTAGGCCACAATGGCCATCTTAAAACATAGCCGTGTAACACAACTGTTTTCGTATCAATTACTAACATGGCCACAGTGCTTCGCAGTCAAACTGTTGCATAGCCCTTCATTATTGTATGCAGTCACGTTTTATCTCTGTATACTTGAAGTGCATAAATTTATACGTGATACATCTTAAATGCTATTCAGCATTAAACAGGCAAGCTATTAATTGCGTATTAACATTTATTGTCACAGTCTTTAGAGGTTTATATCACTTGCAAATCCTATGAAATCGTGAAGAACCTATAATATATTACGTGCATAATTTAGTTATGTAGAATGAGTGTGCAATTTTAATCTTCGTTTATAATTATGACAATAAAAAACATAGATTGTTGTAATTGTTATTTTATTTGTAAAATTATTTTATAATAAAGTTAAAACAACTATGTTTGAATATTTACAAAGTTATAACAATAAAATTTACCACTTCCAGGCATTATTGGCATCAACCATCGTCAGAACTGTGAAAGAGCTATCAAATTTATTTGAAAATTATTATTGATCTTGACTACAAGAATAACAAAAATATCAATATATTGTATATAGTAGTTTCTACATAAGCAATTCTTGATCATATAACTTTTAAATACTTTCCGCTACCTGTTGAGATATCGCTTGGTAGTGTCTGCGGGCCTCGTGTTTACTATCACTATCTTTGATAATATGTAACCATGCCATTTTTTTTTAATTATTGATAAGATGACACAACGTGTTGACTTTAACCGGACAATGTTTATTTTTTGATAAAGAATATTAAATGTCAATTAAATTCGTTTCAAATATTAAAACAGTTGTTTTGTAAAATTAAAATTCATTATCAATAAATTGTAGCTGTACGAATAGCACTCGTTACAAATTCAACTAATTAAAGACTCTGAGTACTCACTGTGTGAAAAGTGCACCATACTTATTTAGAATACTAAATAATGGTAAAAGGGACTTGGCAGAACTTTATTAACGAATTTAGAATACTAAAGATGGCATTTTATTTTATTTCTACACATATCCTTGCTTTCTACATTTAAACTCTGTTCTTAAAAGACTTTGGAATATTTATATACCACTACGCGTAGTGGTATATAAATATGTCCATTTATAAATAAATATAACTAGACATATCGGGTTTTGCTTTTAGGTACCTCATATCTTAAAACCAAGTTAAAAATAATTATGAATTGTAAGAATACTTGAGAATAGCCTTGTATTTTTTATAGGTATGCAATTGTCGGTAAAAATAAATTTTTGTGCACTCTTTATATCGTTAAAGACCTTCTGAGCAAATCATGATCTCAGCTGCATACAATATTATTCATAATTGCTTGGCGAATTTTAACAATAGATTTTTTTGTAGTGAGAAATAATTAATGAGCAATGATTTACATCTTTTTAATCTGCAAAACTTTGGCCGAAAATTGCCTCGATCACTAAGTGTTTGACATTTAACTTTCAAACTATAAAATCAAAACATTGATAAAATTTAAATTAGGTATTATAATTCATTTGATGACAATCATTGCTTACTATTTTCCATTTCATTTAGATTAATTCTAGAACTTGTTGTATGAAGTATTTAGAATAATATTGTCGAACGAGGAGTGATTGTCAATAGCTGCAATTTCATTAGGTTAGTAAATCAGATTAAGAGAGGACTGGTGGTTGGCCAAACGCATTATATTTTTATAACTGACTAAAATCGGAAGCTCTTATCGAATTAAAAAAATATTTTTAATAAATAAAATACATTTTAAAGTACTACTTTAGTAATACCACGTGTATTCTGAGAAATATCAGGACTATTTTTATTCATCGTGAGCATTACCAAATCATCTGTCATTCTGTATTTCAAATAAATTATGTATCGCTTCAAAACTTTTTCGGATTAAAAACGAATTTTCATTTGAAGATTTAAGCCTTGACACTCAAAAGCAAAAAATCTTTCCCATTGGGATTTGAATTAAGTTTTGGTTAAAAAAACGATGTTTATTACGTGCTTAAAAAATATTTTATTTTTAAAAACTAGACCGAACTTGCCGAGCACGAGAGTTCCAAATGCTCACTAGATAATCAAATTCCACTATATCTAAAAATATCTTTCACTTCAGTAAATCCTTCAGGATTAAAAATTTAAAACACTTATCATGTAAAGATATTTTCAACGGCATCCTTGTAGACTTACGTTTTCAAATTAAAATTTATTAAAATTATTTTTTTTTTCACACTATCGATCTTTACTTGTTTTAACGATAACACTTTTTTTTAACTTGGTGCGAATATTGATAATTGACATTATCGATATGATAATTATAGTAAAGAACTTCAACGACACATATTATGTCATAACAAACTGGTACATATAAATAATTTAGTAAACGTAGAAGATATCTTCCGATCAGTTATATGAACGCTATCAGGGTCTCGCATGATAAAAAGGGACCATTATCGCCATGAAGATCAACAGCAGCGCAATTAATTATTACCCTGGCCCTGATTTTCTCTGCAACACTATTAGCTGCACATTTTTTGTTCATTGTCTGAACGGTAACTCGCCGAGGCGGAAACATAAACCACATGCGCATGCCCTGCTAGCTGATTGCGAACTAAAAAAATTACCGCGATTAAATAAGACTATCACAAAAGCAGCTTCAGTACAATCGCGTCTGTCAAACGACAAACATTACAAAATGAGACGTTTATATCTGTTTTATCTGTGTGTAGTGTCAACATGTGGATCAATTGACTCGCTGAACATACTTGCTATATTTCCGTACGACGGAAAGAGTCACACATACGTCTCAGATGGTTTGATCAACAGGTTGGCAGAAATGGGACACGAAGTTACCGTAATAAGTCATTTTGCCGAAAAAAATGGACCGAAAAATAGAAAAGATATCGAACTTAAGTATAAAATACCCGAAGATGTAAACATAGGTGATTTAGGAGATTTTGAATCGATTCCTAAGTATCTAAGCATTTTTCAAGTGGTGGGCGAGAGCATGTTTTTGTATGACAACGGTGTAGCAATGTGTGAATTATTGCTCAAAAATACAGAAGTGAAACGACTTTTAAACAGTGGGAAAAAATTTGACGTCGCTCTTGTGGAACAATTTAACTCTGATTGTTTACTCGGAATTCTTCATAAATTTAATCTTAAAGCTGTTGGAATCGCGCCAGATATTCCGATGCCGTGGTCTTATAAACGTTTCGGAATGATAACAAACCCATCGTATGTCCCGTGTCATAACCTGGGTTATGGAAGCAGGCCGAGTTTCTTCGAGACTGTGACATCTAGCCTTGTGTGCGAGAGTATGCGGCTGGGCTATTACTTCAGATCGATTTTACCCACCGAGAAACTTCTGACACAGTATTTGGGAGAAGAGATTCCTCCTATGAACGAATTGATGAAATATGTCGAAGTTCTTTTAACTAATTCTTACTTGTCTGTGAGTGGGGCCCTTGTGCTACCCCCCAGCGTGATCGGAGTTGGTGGAATACATTTGAAACAGGCTCAAAAATTGCCTACGGTGAGTTGAGAACGATACAACATGTCATTATAAAAAATATCATCTTATTTGTAAAAACATCTGTATTTCTATGAGTCACTTATTTTTCGCTTCCATTGTGAGTATTCAAAAACATGAACGTATGTATCAAGTATCTAGACATTCTGTGAGGATTGTAAACATTATTGTATTGATAAAACTTCTTAGAGTAATATTAAACCAAGTCCAATAATCATTATCTTTTGCAAATTTAGTTTGGAATCACCGAAGCTTTTATGATATGAAAATCTATTTGATGAAAAGATAATAGTAAACATTGCTAAACTTCTTATATGATCACTAGTATTGCTACCCGGCGTCGCTCGGACTAAGCGACCAATAATTATTTAATGTTATATCATTTGACATAATTATATCACAAAATCTAACATCCAAAATAGAGTTAAAATAAAATTACAAACTTTATTTAATTTGATGACAGCCCCATTCTCGCCCATTAAAATGTCTAAATTCAAGGAAAAAATCTAATTTGCTGTCAAAGAAACGTCAAATAATACCTTCACGTAAATAATAAGCATTATTTATAATAATAAAAGCCGGGAAAAGTTCAGTAGAAGACTAATTTATTACATTTTGACTAAATGTCTTCGCCGATAAAAATTGAAATATATTTTCTTTCATATTCTTTTTTATGGCATCTTAATGACCAACAATGCAAAAGGGAATTACAGACCCACAGACATACATACGCCGTTTCGGTTTTATATATAGTATTATTAAAATTCTTGCTTAGCCATAGTTAGTTGAGGGATAGCAATCTTTAAATAAATGTTTGAATCATACTTCGATTACTATGTTTGTGTTTTCAGGCACAATAACAGAACTTATGGTAAAATTGTCACTATCAAATAGGCTTATTTAATGATAGGTTAAAGATAAAAAATACGACTAAGGTATCGTGTTATGGGTTAAAAAAATGAATTAACCTTATCATTAGACATATATTAGCGTATTGGAAGCTATTGCAAATGAGTTATATCGAATAATTATCTATTTGGGAACATTTTTCTGAATTGTTTACTTTTAAAACGCGGATAACTGCGATCGAGTTTATTTTTTTACGACTGGAATAAGTCATAAAATAAAACATCATATGAAGTTGCATGAATAATTTAAATTTTATTGCAGTTACATGCTCATAAAGACCATGCATGCATTAAATTCAGTATAAAAGCTTTTCAATTGGTACATCTTGAAAGTTAATTATAATCAAAACGATACGTTATTTACGAAGCCCGTTTCTAATGTGGGGCTTAAGAACATCCAATAAAGTTTATCTCAACCACTCCCAATGTGAAAATTTTACCAGAAATAGTTGTGTTTCAGTTGTTTTTCAGAATGAGTAATGAAAACTTGAGAAGACATATTATTTGGGATCGTAAGAGTGGAAGTTAATATTTAGATAACACATACGTAAACCTATTGAAAAAAATACGAATGTCTCTGTGTCGGGATTTTAGCCTGGAGAATCGATTTCCGAATATCACGAAGACCACTCTGTTATTATTTCATACACTATTGTAATTTTTGTTAATATTAAAACACGTATAAATTTATCCCTTATCAGTAATTAAATAAATGGTTACACTATTTTAGGACATAAAATATTAGGTGAAACATCATATTTGCTTGCCATGATTCGTTAAAGATAGAATTCCTATATTATATCGCATTAGAATACTGCAACACGATTGTTAATCTCTCAGAGGTAAGATGTTTTAAGTGAGCATGATTATGTTTTATGCAACATTAGCATTTAAGACCCTAAGTAGGAATGGCCTTCCAAGCCATACGAGTAAAAGTATCATTCAATAACATTTATTCAAGCAGGGTTGTGAGATGACCCGGTACCCGGCACCGTCCATAACAAGCAACTTGTTCTCTTGTATGATTTATCTCGTGAGTGGTGATAAATAAATAAACCCGTAAATGATAAATCATTTACGTTAGGGTTGGAGATATTCCAGCAAAATTGATTTCCATGAAGCGTCGAACAAAATTATTTATTTTAACTATCCAAGGTCTCAAATTCAGTCACGGAACGTTAATTTTTGCATTTAGTTACTCCAACGAATATTCATTTGATTTCGATGATAAAAAAATAATAGCAAACGTACAAAAAATGAGAAAAAAGACTAAAGTTTCGACGCAATATTAGTAAATTGGATACACCTTGTTTCTTAATATTTTTCGTATTCATTTCAAGATCTAAAGACGTGATTTTTTGTCCCGGTTAAGTTATCATAGATTTGATGACCCTTATATGTTTACTATATCAAAAAGATGAGCTGTAAATCCGGCGTCAATTGCAAACAGCTCTATCGCATTTTGCATAAATATCGATTTATAATTTTTATTTCATTCTGGTTCATACAATTTTAGGCTCATCGTACTTTAATCACCATAAATTTCTGATACATAGACCAAAAAGATTGATAACGACCCATTGAACATAAAAAAAGTAATTTAGCTGTTCAAAAGCAATAACATGATTGTTTAATTGACATCGATGAATCATTATTTATGCAAAAGCAATGATTGTCATTTGACCCAATTGCTGTTCCTTAATACATATTTATTTTGAATACTGACAAGATAACAGTTTGTTACCAAATGACAATACAATAAATCTTTGTATCTCATTATTGATATGCAGTTTTGACAAAAAGCCGTCACGGACTTAAATTTATTTCATTTTATTTTGCCAATGTAAAAAAGGCACGTTATAAATAACTCCACTGTAAGAATAAGGTGTTTAGAGATTATCTTACAGTTCATATTTGTCAGCTCATGCTTATTTTTATTTTGCTTTATTCTTAAAAGTACTAATAACAATCGACGGCCGATGATTTATTTAATATTTTATAATGATACTGGAACTTAAGCCAAGCTTACTATTTTACTAATGTTGAATTCAGTAACGGGGATTTGCCAAATGTACCAAAGATTTTTAAAAGAACTGCACCAATTTACGTTTCCCAGAATATAAATCAACACATTAATAACTTCCCACCACAGTTTGTCAAAAATATATATCAATTATAAAATATAACGATTGATCAACAGTTTTGGTAGTCTTATTAGCTTTCATTGTCGACGCACTTGAATCCCGATATGGAAAAGGCACATTCTTCTTTTCTTTATCTTGTCAGAAAAGACAGGTTATTTTAAAACAACATCTTTCGATATGCCCCATCAGAATTTCATAAACATACTCTACATTGGGAGTTGATATGGTTGGGTGAAGAACCCTTTTCTTAATCTCTATATAATAAAAATATGAAAATAAAAGTTCTACAATTTTTTCAAAATCGCTATCACACGTCTTATGATAGCTTAAAATAAAATAATAAAATATAAAACTTATTATTTTTGAGATCTCTGACAATATTTATAACATGTTTAATTAAATTAACTCTGTTTTTTTCTCAATATATATTATTTGAGGGCACAAAAAACTTTATCGTTATTGGGAAAAAATAATAAATAAATATACAGTCAATTTTCATTGTTAACTTCATGAGAGCATTCCATGTTCTGTTATGGAAATCGGTGAAATACATCTATAGTCTTACAAGATTGTATGTTACAGAGGCCACCAAAGCGTTAACGCAAAAATACCTTAAAAAAACAATTAATCATGCCATTGGCAGATAATATTGTATGTCTAATTCACGAAAGATGCAACGGGCTTGCACTTTTCAAGAATTAGCATATTTTGCTCATTCCACGTAATTGGCCATATCTCGGATTCTTAATAACATATACAACACTTAAGTATCATTGAGAATATGAATTATTGTTTATGTTACTACGATGATTTGATATATTCATAAGTCGTGTCGACTTTTTCTGTCTATACATTAATTTTACCAATGGTTTAAAAAGCTAAAATATTCCATACAGTGAAGTAGTTTTTATCTTGAATATGATTTTTTTTATTATCTTCTTTGTTTCTTTACCTCCGTGTTATGATGTCATATAACTAACTTTTTCCACATAATTTAATCTCTTAGCACCCGGAAAATTTCAGATTATTACTGTTAGTACTAATTAGTTGTCTATGGAATAATCATTTCGAGGCATCATACAAAAACAAATGACCGTAATAAAAAATGTGCCAGTAAAACCCAATTCTTAAAAAGATTTATTGAATTACACAATTTAAATAATCAATTATTACATATCGTGAAACGTTAAACAAACCCAAAATTAAAACGTTTTTAACTTTGTAATACTGTTTTTTTAGTATAATATATCGTCCACTTAATTCTAACATCGTGTAAGTCAGTTTTCCCTAAGTCACGGGTTCCCAGCCATGGGTCGCGACGGGTTTTATGTGTGGTCACCAATATGTACAGTCAACTAAAAAAAATATTCACTATAATGCATTTCGTTGTTTTTTTTAAATAACCGTATTAAAAATGCTTTTTTCAACTGCATCCGGGTCGCGGATCACATAGCTTTAATAAAAAGTGGTCGCCACCCGAAAAAAGATTGGGAACCTATGCCCTAAGGGTTCAGGAGACAGTTAAAACTGAAACAAGGCGCTACTGCAATGAGTGAAATTGTCACTTTTCACATGGATTTCGACCCCTTCCATATGCATTTTTGGACATTAAATGAAAACATACTTGCAAACTGAAATCATCAAAAAAAGATTTTCACGATGCTAGAATTAAGCCGAAGATATTTTGTAAGTCGTATCTTACTAATCAATAGTTTAAATTTAAAATGTAAAAAAATAATAAAAAATCTAAGGATTGAAAAAGAATGTTTCGTATTAGAAACTAGTATTTTTTTAATATCATAAGCAACGAAATATAAAGTGAACTACAGTGTTCAGTGCCAGCAATCAAATCCTTTCAAGTGTTTTTTGTTTTACTTATTACCGTTGAACCAAGCAATGTGACATGTCTTTGACATCTGGAGACATGATGTTCAAAGTGATATTTAACATCGGCATATTGTGAAGAGCTATAATAAAATATTTGTTCACAATAAGAAATAATAATATAAAAATAGTTCACAAATTTCAACGATGATGGAAACTCTAGAGCAGTGGTTCTCATGTACGGCCACTAGAGGATTTGGCTTCAACCACCCACAACTTCATAGTAAATATTGATATTAAAGATAATGTGGTTTTACGAGTTAATTTGTCAACAAAGACCTGAAAATGAAATATTTTGAATGCATCAATACCATTAGTAAATTTCCAAACATTAAGTCCATTTGAAAAAACTCAAACACAACAGACTCAAAACAAAAATATATATCATTGCCATGCTAACATAGTCTTAGTGATAACTATCACTGTATTAAATTTAAATCGTTAGAATTTTGTACTTTTCCGTGAGTTTTGTCTCTAACGACCCGGGTTTCCGGCATCTTCAGGCATTTCAAGTGCACCGTCAATTCAAGTACATCCGTAAATTTGAAATTGAAATTCCATCGAGCACCTTCAGTCGAAACTCTTAATTATATCACTGTACTATTTTTGATTATATTTTGAAAAATAACTACTAAAACTGTAGTTATGCTTTTACTCTTGAACGTTAAAAAAAATATATATATTTTTAAAGATTGATTGACCGCCACTTTTACATTGAAAAATATTGTCGACTACAATTCACTTAATTTAAAAATACTCTTTTTTTACAACAGTAAATTTTTTGCACAAGATAAATTATTTTAAAATCTGTTTCCAGGATATTGCGCAGTTTATCGAAGAATCTCCTCATGGAGTTATTTTCTTCAGCATGGGATCGATGATCCGAGCGGTCACCTTTCCTCCAGAGAAACTTAAAGCTCTTCAGGATGCATTCGCAGAGCTTCCTCAGAGGGTCCTGTGGAAATGGGAAAACGAAACAATGGCAGGAATTCCTAAGAACGTCATGGTCAGAAAGTGGTTGCCACAGTTCGATATTTTAAGTGAGTCGATATTGTCTATTGCATACGTTTCTATTTAAAATTGTTGCCAACTAAAATTTTATTTTTATTTGCTGGAGAAACATAAATATATACCTTTAACTACAGCAAACATATATTATAATGTCTAACACCTCGTTTATGAAAACAGTTTGTTTATATCCACATCATTTTCAACTCTTACTTAAAATTATTTTTAGTTACATATATACAAATATTACAGATACACTCAAACCAATAATATTATGAAACAAGGCTGTGTATTTTTAAATAAATAAATTTCAATTTATAGGTCGATGGATTGAAATTCTTGACTGGATCTACATTTTACCCAGTTATTGATTAGGCTTTTTTTAATATAATATTTATATAAATTTCACGTTTTAAATAGATATAAAATAAAATGTAAACTCATTGAATGACTGTGTGCTGAAACATAAATAATGTATTTGTTTTGAAATTTTCACTCTCAATAGTTAATAAAAAAAATTGAAAATGCTTGCGATGAGCGAAACCGACCCTGATCTTCCTTTGCATTTTTTCTTTTTTTCTTTTGTATTCTTCTCGATGACCACCCATAGTTAAAGACGAAAATTTAAGCTGACTTCTTGAACTTGAGCGATCGCACCGTTCTGTCAGCAGCGATGGGAAGGGAATGCAACTTGAAAGAAAAACTTTGGGTAAATTATGGATATATGGCCGCGGGACAGAATCCCAATCCTCTCGAGCTAAGCTCAAAAAAATTATACATACTGGCTTATAATTTTATGTTTTGACTTTACTCTTTGAGTTCTTGTGGATTATTATAAAATGTGGAATCAAAATAGTTACATCTTAAGATTATTACTGATTATTGTATTAGTACTAAATAATAAACTTATGTGACTGTCTCTATCTGTACTATATTATTATTTGTGTAGTTTGTGGTTGCATTTTTGCTCCTGTAAATTAAAACAACTCGGTGTCATACTTATTTCGAAGTATTCTTTAGGATATTCTATTGTAATAAATTTAAAAATTAAAGACGAAACATTTCAAAAAAAATTGTAAGCCTTACACTAATTAAAATAATGTTATCTGCTTTCAAATACCTAAACATGAGAAATCATTACATTTAATGTGCTTATTCTTCATAAATTTTTACGAAAATTCTGTCCCATGACCATATATCCATAATTTACCAAACTTTGACGCCAACGCGCCTTAGAACTTGAAAGTCCGTCAAATAAGTAGATTTAAAAAATGTATTTTGTGATTTCAGATCACGAAAATGTCAAGGGATTCATATCTCACGGAGGAATGTTGAGTACGACTGAAGCAGCGCACTGTGGTGTACCTATCATCACGATCCCACTGTATGGAGATCAGTTCGCCAACGCTGCTGCAGCTAAAGAAAGTGGCCTTGGAACAACTCTTTCCTACCGAGACATCACGAAGGAATCCGTCCTGGCATCGTTGAACACGATTCTTGATCCAAAGTATGTAAATGATTTTTGACTGCAAAATTTTTCTCCTGTGACATACACTTTACAAATATTGATAAGGAAGTGTTTTCATATTGATTTTTCATGATTCAATTTGATTTAACCGTGTCTTAACTTATGAACAATAAAAAAAATATATGTCCGCTTCCAGCATATGGAGCATATGGACTCCTCTTGGAGATAATTTCAACATTTATTTTACAAGAACTGCCTGTTACCAGAGAGATAATTTCTAAAATAGTTGGGATTGGAAGGATACGAGGACTAATGTTTAGCTAATCGCTGAGATTGGAAGGGTGTGAAGGGATTTTTAGCACAACATATTAGCACAAACCCATGCCTTGGAACAGGATCGATAAATCGGTTGAGAAAATCTTCTCGTACAGGGACTCGAACCCGTGAGTTTCGTCACGGAAACCAACGACGTTCACCAGCGCACCTCGGACCAAGCAACTATTAGTTACTTTAAGTTAAACAATACGTGGAATAAACTCAGCTATTTTTAATTTTAAAGAAAATAAACTTCCACAAAATTACCGCCGAAAGCATCAACGGTAAAAAAACATAGAAAATTTCGATAATTATTCTTGATGCCTAAGAGTTATTATACATACAAGAATAAACTATCATTTAATATGTTACATCTTATTCATCTAATCTAAGTACCCTAGAGTTTTATATGCTTTAAATATTTTCTCCCTGTTTTACAAAATGCCAGTTGAGTTTGTTAAATTAAGTAAGTACTTTATGTTAATCATTAATTTATAGCTGAACATTAACAGACAGCTTGTGCCACCTGTCGAAACTTTTGGATTTGGCTTAGCCCTTTTACAGAAGTTGTTTTGATTTAATTTAAATTTGACCGTACATAATAAATAAAATATGATGGAGCAAATAATTTGAAAACCTTTGGCATTGCTATCTTGTTTATAGCTCGTGTTTTAATCGGATCACTGTACTACACTTTCGTTAATATAAAACCGTATAAATAAACTGGAAAAAAACTATTCCTATATTTCAGTGAAAGAAATAATTATTTTATGGTGCTAAGCTATAAATCGACACCTTACTTTGAAAAGGTTAAAACTGCTCTTGATCCAGTTTTGAGATATGAGCGTTAGAAGTTTGGATTTATCACACTATTGTATTCAAAAGATAAAATTCACATCTAACTATGAGAACTTATTTATGGCATATTTATTCTTAACTCGAACCATTCTTCGAGATAATAATGATCTTAATGATGTAAATAATGATAAAAAATTTAAAACTTTATCAAATAAACTTAGTAAAAAGAATAAATTTCAGTTGGAACCTTTTCAAAGTAAAGTACCTAACAAAATGTCACAGTTTTATAGAGAGACAATTGAACCAATGAATACGTTTGTTCCAGGATGCAAGCAAGTGCCAAAAAAGTATCAGAGATATGGAAAGACAGACCGATGCCTCCACTAGAGACAGCCGTATATTGGGTAGAGCACGTAGCAAGACATGGAGGAAAGCATTTACGTCCTGCATCAGCTGATCTTCCGTTATATCGATACCTTCTTCTCGATGTCATCGCCTTCCTGACAGTCATTGGACTTATAATCATTTTCATATTCTACAAATTCTTTTCATGTCTACTTGCATTAATATTCAGACGGTCGCCTTCAAGAAAAACCAAACAAAACTGATACCAAATCAATAAAAACAATGTTACCATAGATTTAACTACTTTAATTAGTGTTGTATATCGAGTTTTAACAGCTGTAAGAAATGTTTCAAACAATCATATCAGACATAAAGTTGTGCTTTTGCTTAATATCCATTGTTTGGTTGTTTGACAGTTTGGAGATTAAAGAGATGGATAAAAACAGTATACAAAATTTAATTTTTTCAAATATTAACCCATATATTCTAGTTGTCCTGGATTTTTTCTATGTATCGCAACTGGTGACTTGTCCTTCGTGTAAAGTAAAAGGCTAGTGAAAAATTATTATATTACACGTAACATCAAAAAACATTTTTTTTTGTTTTCAAGCACAGCAACATTATTTACTATTATTGTTTAGCTTTTAAGACAGTTTTGAATGTCAATTAAATGGGTTGAGACTAGAGACTCCAATTCAAGTATCGAGTACTCGATACTCGAGTATACTCGTCCATTTTTCAAGTACTCGATACTCGAGTAATTTGAAAAATACTCGAGTAATACTCGTTATATTTATAAATGAAGATTTAATTCCATATTTTATTTTGTTTTTTAAGCGCGGACAGAAAAACTAGATAGCACAATTTAATTGATTGTTAAGTTTTAAGCCGAAGTCCACAGCAACAGAGAGAGTTTTATCTACTGCTGGAATAAAAAAACAAAACTTCGAACCAAATTAAAATTTGATATTAATTCTCTATTATTTTTGAATTATATGTTTCATAAATTTAAATAAATATAAGAATGAACTTATATAAGCTTATTTATTTGTTTATCATCTATTGATAGACACAAATTTTAACAAATAATATATAGATTGGTGCATCTGAAACTACTCGAGTATACTCGAGTACTCGAGTATTTCAAAATTTTACTACTCCATACTCGAGTAGTTGAGATGTCAAGTAATTGGAGTCCCTAGTTGAGACGAAGTAAATAAAGTATGTGCTCAATTCCAAGCTTGATGAAAACATTTAAATTAAGACATCAATAATTTAACTAAGAATATTAAAATGAAATCTTTTTCTGAGTTTTAACAAAGAAAGAATTTTGTAAGAAGCCAGCACCTGATCCGATTTTATTTTAAAAAAAGAAACAATCTTAAAATGGTAATGTATCTTACAAATAGCGATCAAGAAATCAATATCCTTTTCATAAGGCTCATGTCGAAAAAAATAAGTTGTTCGTACATCGTACATCTCAGATCATAAGAATGAAAATATATTGGAATACCATTGAGGGAGAAAATACGCCTAGAAACTATGAAAGTAGAAAATGCCTGTATAAATTATGTGTTTGGCGTATATAAAGATTAACAATAAGAAATAAGTACTGACGGGAATTCAAATATTTTCTTCGATTAACCCCTAAGAAAGGGGGAGAAGGATATACTCAATACATTCAAACAACCCATGTTGAAAAAATGCTCTACTTAAAAAGCTATAATGGTCAAAATGTTAAGCCAAGCGTCTTGAAAGATAAAAATAATGGGTTATAGCTTAATTTTATTTTATTTTTCAAAAATTTCATCACCAAATTCACGCTGTACTAAAATCTCTGCTCTTTGATTATTTCAATGTCTATTCCATGATAACTTGATTAGTTTTTCAACCACCTTTTTAATGTTTTAACTAAAAACTGTGATGTTATATACTCCGATATCAAGAATTTGATAAAAGATGTAGGGTTTAAATACATTAATGACATCTAGATGCCATCGCATTCAATTGATTCAATATTGCAAAATCGATAAATGATTTCTAATACGGATGGGTTTGAGTCTCAGAGAAAAATATTTCCAACTAGGCATAGATGTCGCATATGTCGATTTGTGTGTGAGTATTTAATTATATATTGATGATTATATTTCTTAAGCTATCTGCGAAGCTGGTATGATATTTTGGCTTACCACAATCAGAACCCCGCAAAGATTTGGGTGGATGTGAATGTAGTTGAAAATTAAAATGAAAAATTTTATGAAATAAAACACATCTGCCGTAAAACAACAATATGTTGTAGCCAGTGATATGCTGTTAAAAATCTATCAACCGGCTCCCACTTTGGGAAACACAGACCCCATTTTTTATACTTTTTTTCAAATTCAAAAAAAATTATCATACATTACAAAATTAATTATTGGCATTACAAAAATTCATTCCAGATAGTGGTTCTAATTTTCAATCGAAATTTAAACCATGACGGGTTGTATTTGTCTATCATATTCTGTGTGATGGTGATATCTGAGATATATTCAAACAAAATAATGCACAAAATGGCCGTAAGTTTTTACTTTTGCCATACTGGATCAAGTATTGTGATATTGTAAAAAATCGATCTCGGAAAGAACCAGCTCTCCGAATCAAAAGATAGAGCCGGTGCGAGCCAATATCACTGGTTGTAGTCCACAATCACAATTACGATATATTCTTAATTGTTGAGCTAAAATATTATATAGACCACTAGCCGGACCTGGCAACCGTTGTAATGCCGCAAAAAAAAAAAAAGTTTTTGTGTTTATTGAAGTGCTTTCGGATACACAATATTTTAGATAAATTATTTCGTTTTAATTTTACAACATTGATCGACATTGATGACGTTTTCTGTTTGTCTTTTGCCGATTGTCCACACGCGCCTCCTACTGAAAGTTGTACTATGCCTATAACCTTTGCGGAAGTGCAACAATAAGTTTTCAAAATGAACGGTATGTCAGCGCATAAAATAAAAAAAAAACATTGATTTGTATATAAAAGACCCACTATAAGTTGATTTTACTACGCAAGTACAAGCAATAAGTTGACAAAGTTCTATCGCAATTGGATGAACGATATGGCAACGCATAAAATACGAAAAAAACAAAAAAAACCAAAAAAACATTGACTTTTATATATTAGATTACATATTTATGAAGAAGTTTTTTTTCTTGTATATTTATGAGATATTTAACTACGCATAAAAATATTAAATTTTATCTCACAATTTAAGCGAATTATTTCAATCGGGTATATACCATTTCCTCGAAATGCATTTATAAATTTACGTATTACAGTATCGATTTCAGTGGTATTAATATAAATGGTATTGATCTCGTTTCTTTTGAAAAATAAACTTGACGTGATGGCACGTATACCAGTTCTCTACCCCTGCAACGTATTATTCTATTGAACAATAAAAAGTCTCCAAGTACGTAGATAATTTATCGTGTGATTTTTTAAAATCTCCTAAACTTGATAGATGAATCTGCTGAAAGGAGATTCTAGATAAGAATTAAAAGCTTTTTCTGAAATAGCCTACAAAATTTTATGAAAATGGAAAAACGATACAATGAAAAACAAAATGTATAAAAATTGCTGTTTTGGTCTACATGCTCAGATCAGTGTCTGACTTTCTATGCTATAAATATAATATTGTTTGTCTAATTTTTATGAATTTTATAGTGTTTATATCAGGGCTGTGGAGTCGGTGAAAAAAAGTTCGACTCCGACTCCGACTCCAGCATTTACCAAAGCCACGACTCCGACTCCAACATTGACCAAAAACACAACTCCGACTAAAAAAGTTGAATATCGTCACTTGTTTGTGTTACTTTCCTATTTATGTGTGTATTCAATTAAATATCAACTCTACCAATCCGGCCAATAACCAAATTTGACATATTATATTCAAAAATAAAAATTTCCGACTCCGAGTACGACTCCAGCCAAATCGCCGCGACGACTCCGACTACGACTCTGGCCAAAAATCCCCGACTCCACAGCCCTGGTTTATATGTATAAGATTATTTTGATAACTCTATTACATGTATTTTTCACTCTAGTATCTTCAGACTTACTATCAATAAGCTTATTTTAGTAATTCATCTAAAACATATTTCAATATTTTTATTTAAGAAAGCATGTTCAGTAATTTTGATTATTATAGAATTATTATTTTTATAAAAATACCCCCATTTTCACATTTCGTCACAAAAATTGTCCTACAAACGAACGTCAGAATTTTGAACACTCAAAAGCTTGTAATATATTATAGTTATGACTCAAAAAATTTCATCGACAACGTGACGTAACATTTTCTACAGCCTTCCTCAGCCCCATAGTCACACATCATGTTATAATATTTAACCTCTCCTCTTCCAAAAGATAAAACGCCAAATAAAATTGTGAGAAAATTTTTTCTTCAAGTCCTTTGATTTATTCAGACTTCTAGCATGTTTACGTGTCGATATCAACGAATGGTTACTAGGGCTTGCAATTTACCGTCAAATTCCAATAACCGGTAAACGGTAAATAATTTCACCCATTACCTATTACATTTTTTACAATCTCCTGATTGGTCGCCTTTCACTCGATTGAAATATTGCCATACTGATGTTTTATTCATGGCTATCAAAAAACAAAATCTAAAAATATGTATTTTATAAAATAAATAATTCCAAAATTTGTTTTATTGAATGAATTATCTCAATATGTATCCCTCCCCTCAATCTTTACTTATATTTTCAAATTTTACAAATTTTAATTTTCGCGTAAAATCAAAACAAAAATATAACATTGATTAAATAAAAATAAAAAAGTCGTAAAAATTAAAAGGCTTGTTTGTAATATTATGTTCAAGCATGTTTTGCATGTTCTATAACTATTTTTTCTTGAAAAGATTTTTCCTGTAAGTGACAAATTGAGATAACACATTGTATCAATATTGCCAGAGTAGAAAAACAAAACTCTCGATTCCGCATGCATATCACAATAAACCTTCGTTATAATATGCCTGTATCTGTCCTTAATTCGCGATAAAATCATTACCGATGGTGTATTTTGGCCTATTTACCGGTAAACTGGTTAATTGGTAATGCAAGCCCTAATGGTTACTCATCAAAATTACCTCATACGCTTGATTTTAATAATGCATAAACAGTTTCAAATTAAAATATGACTTCTCGGGTCAGACGATTAGAGCCACAGCGCGCATATCAATAATAACACTTCAAGGCAAAAAATAAAACCGAATTACATTCATTGTGTACTTATTGAAAGTCATAGTTTATCATGAAATAATTCAAAATAATCTTTCTTTAGCAAATAAGATTCTTGGAAAGACTTCAAACCGATAAATCATATCAATAATATAAATTCTTTCCTTATTTAATAATAACATTTTTACAAAAAAGCGTACTGTTCAATTATTATAAAAAATACAATAAGTAAATTTAAAATCAAATTTATTATCCTTAAAATAAAAAATTCATAAATAAATAAGGTACCAACTCACTTTTGTTCCAACAAATCTCTTAATATTTAAATAGAAAAGACCACAGTTGCAAATTATACACAATTCATTTTACGTCACGCTTCTAATGCCAAATGTAGCTCGAATTTCGCGACGGTTCCATACTTTTTAAAACATCGTATCAAATTGACTGGTGTGCCAAAAATGCGATCAATGAACGAAGCTGGTCCTGAACATCTGTAAGCAATTGTCTTTTATTTCTAAATGCAAATTAAGCTCTATTCACTTTTCGTTGATTTTTGTAATGTTTTCTTCATTTTCGATGCGCCATGTCTGTTTGTATCGCAGCAAAACAAGCAAATCATTTTTCCAAGAATATAATATATTAAATATATGACAATGGCCAAGAACGCTAGGACATCTATCATGAGGTATCTGTAAAGAGGAAGATCTGCTGAGACAGGTCGAAGATGTTCTCCTCCGTATCGGGCAACATGTTCCACCCAAAATACGGCAGCCTCCAAAGGTGTTTGAGGTCTATGTCTCCATATTCCTGACATCTTTTCAGCCCTGGCTTTCATCCTAAAAAAGTAAAAATAATAATTAAATTAACAATTGCTAAATCTTTGTCATCAATTTCAACGCTTGTAACTCCACAATGTTTTACTTTGTAAAAAAGCATACAACCGTAACTTGACATCATAGTAAATTCTGAAAAAACGATAACCAACAAAAGGGGACGAGTTATAAAGTGTACAAAGAAAAAATGAAAATTGATGTTAAATGAAACAGAATTTTATATTCATTTCGAAGATATATTGAGATACTCTCGTAAATAGGTTATGTGTTTTTCAATAAAAAAATATCGAATTAAATTACTTTTCGTACCTTCCAAACATGAAAAGGTGCTGCTTGTCTTGTATAATTTTCGTGTAATTTAATATTTAAATATCTTATTGTTTTAGACGCACACAACACGCACGCATCACAAAAGGTTTCAGTAAAGATTTAAAACATTTAATTTGTTATCTAAATAAAACCGTTATATTTTCAGATGCAAAACAAACAACATTGAGAAATAAAATATTTGGCATTATCCAAACACTAAAACGACATCAAATCGGACAGTAATATTTATCTTATGATATCTTAAGCCTGAATATATTCTCCCATCTATTTCGCATTTCTCTAAAATAGAGATTATTTCTTAAATTTTGCGTCCACACTTCTACAATATAATAAGATTGGACATTCAGAAAAACCTTCGTTTCCATTACTTACTTTGGACTTAGAGTCTCTCTCAAAGTTCGAACAACGCTTTCCTTGGTAATTTCGGCAAAGCTCAGGACAGTTCCCACCCCACTATCCCTTGCAGAGGCTGCATTAGAAAACTGATCTCCGTAAATTGGAACTGTCATCACAGGTACGCCGCTGTAGACTGCCTCAGTGAGGCCCAGCATGCCTCCGTGGGTGATGAAAGCTTTCACGTTCTTATGCTCTGAAGATATTAAACATGATTTACAAAGCTCTTCTTGGTACATAATACATAAAATATAAAGCTTGTTAGTGCGATGGAACTTTTAATTATCAATTGCAAAACAACTTTATTTTGAAAATTAACATCACGATGACGCTATTTATAGAAAAAACTGAATTTTAAACTTTTGCAGAGTTTTCTTTCACAATATGTATATAAAAAAAGATATTAGATTCGTGATTTATAATTTGCGTAGTTCGTACACTGAAATATACAAATATATATATATCCTTGTGACGAAACAAGGCTATTATTATCCCTATTTTAACACTAAAAACCAGCCTCGGTTTCAATAAAGTTGAGACCAAAGTTCTGTTTTTTTTGCATCTTATCAGGCTAGCTTATGTGGTGTATTAAAAAGAAAAAAGTAAACATATATGGTATGGCTTTATATTTGTGGTCACGTGAAGACGGCGTGATAAAAACAACGAAATTACTCACGAAGTACATCATACTGCGGCAACCAAATCATTAGTTTGACATTCCCCGGCTGGTCTTCCATTGTTTCATTTTCATACTTCCACAATATTGTGTGAGGGAATTCAGCGAATGCCTCTTTGAAAGCCTTCAACTTCTCAGCTGGCCAAGAGGTCGCCCTCAAAACTGAACCCATACTGAATACAATCACTCCATCGTCAGACTGGTCCAGGAAATTCAATAAATTCTGAAAATATCAATTTCAGTTATAATTTATAATGTTTCTAAATAGCTAGAGGTCAGTCAGTATATGAAAAATTATATCAACAATCTGTGTGAAATAAAACGACTTAATGAAACATATTTTTTAATACTGGGATTAATTATTCGATCGGTATTGACGATCGTAGCTTTTCGTATGAATATTTTATTAATACATCATTATACGGGTATCAAAAATGAAATGTTAAAATATAGTTTTATTGTGATGAAAACTTACTCCGATTTCTAAATTAGTTTTATTATTACGACGAAGATGGATGCCTCCAATCTCCACAAGATTTGGTGCAACTGGAACAACTCCTGTGAGCGGAAAATACGTATTCACCAGAATAAGGCTCATATTCCTTGCAATGGCCTCCAAGGCTGGAAGATCTTCCCCGTAAACTTCAGTCATCATTTGTCTTTCAGGCAGTTGAGAGAAGAAGTAATAAATAACTTTATACCAGTTGTTCACCACGAAAGTCTCCGCGGCTTCAAGAAAATTGGGCGTTTTACCATGCCCTAAGTAATGACCGGGAACGTAAGATGGGTGATCTATTAATCCTAACCTATCGTTCGTCCACGACATCAGTTTATGTGATGCTAGACCAATAAACGGAGCCTTAACTTTGTGAACTATGCCAAGTCCACAATCACTGTTGAATTGCTCGACTAGTATCACGTCAAAATCTCCTTCTTTTATAGCTAAAACTTCTTCGTTTTGAAGCAAATCTTTGCAAGCTATTTTGCCCATGCCAAATAGATCCATTGGCATTAACACGTGTTTTAAAAATCTTCCAGTTCCTGGCGGGCATGTGACATCACTAAAAGTCAAGAAGGTATCTTCATGATGGCGAGTACTCATTACTATTTGTCTATAGTTTGCTGGAGGACTTTCCAATGGATAATTCGTAATCACTGTCACTTCGTGTCCCTTTTGAGATAATTCTATCATTAATGGATCGAATGCATACGAATGACTCTTGCACATATGAGGAAAAACACCAAGAATTCTATACCCAGATACTGATACCAAAATTAAACAGAAACACATTACACTTTTCAAAAACTTTCCCATTTTGAATGATTATTTTTACGTTGATTGTTTACGAGGTCTTTATTTCTTAGAATCACTTATTATTTTTATTTGAATTAATATTTTCTTGAAAATTAATTAATTATGTTGTTGTTGTTTGTTATTTTTTCCCCGAACAAAACGTTTAAAAACATATTTATTAATAAAGTGGTTTGCCAAAATCAGATTAAAATAGATCATAAAATCCGCAATATTTCTTTATACACTGTTAAAAAATACTAACTACTTATTACAAGTTTGACACCGTTTTTTAAAGTGTAATCAAATCACGCACGATGCCTTAGTTATAATACAATACACTTGTCTTTCCATATACTCGTATCAATTTCATTCATTTAACATTGAAATGTCAAATTTCATGTATAATTTAATATCTTTGCTCTTGCGCAATGTGACAGGTTATGCAACAAAGTTCACCAAAATAATGATCGAATTTGGTAATCAAGGTTCCAAAATAAAAATATTGCGTGTTGATACAGTTCGTCAGTCAATAAAAAACACGATTTTGCGGTACAATAATTACTTAATTATCTTTTGATAAAGCACGCAGGAAATAAAATATTTATGTTTTTTACTCAATTATTTTAATTAATGAAAAGTTGCAGCTAGATAACGGTTTCCAAAAATTAGATTTTTAAAATAGGGTGACTTCTATAGTGTTGGACGTCTATAGTTATTGGGCACTTCAACTTAAACTCATAGAACTGCTATTTTGAGTCTGGCTCGACATCGTATAGGTAACGCGCATATGTCGACTACTGCCCGACTTAAAACCTGGTTAGAAAATATTTTTTAATTATTTTTAAATTATCATTTTTTCAAAATCGTATTTGTTGGATTGTATGCCTTAGTTAAATTTTGTAGCATGTCATAATGTAGTATATACTTTGGTATTTAATTTTACCATGCTAATAAATACGAAAACCTTGTGATATAAATCAATTTTTCAAATATATTGAGGAGTGCAAAGGGTTCCATACAAAATAAATAATTGCTTGGATACATTCAATAGCTACATTTTTCTTTTTCACGTCAACGGGAATTCTCAACAATTATTTATTTTGGAAGTGTCTAATAATTACAGCCGTCCAACTCACCATAGCAGTCACCCTACTTAAAAATATGTATCAGTAACATAATGGAAATACCATTAATAAAATAACATTAATATTAATTAATCAGTGACTCGTTCTTCCCCTTTTGAGAAGCGTCTCCAACATTAACCTTGCGATAGTCTGACTTGTTACACAATTCATGGAATAAAAATGTTATCAATTTTATTGTGTATGATAATGCAATAAGTAGTTTAAGAAAATAAAAGATCTTTCATTTCTTCTCATCGCTGATCTTTATTATTTAAATCCTCGAAACGGTTAAGAGCGCGATAAACAATATGCTTATCCCTTTCTTACCCAATCATTATATCATTGCGCTCGATAAAGATTGGTTAAGTATGTCTTAAAAGCTTCGTACTGGAAGCACAGCTTTTTTTTAAATATGGACCATAACGACTCTACGATTTTTAAGCATCAATTACGGTAATAAATTTATAATTTTTAGTGAATAATAATTCTGAGGTGACTTGATTGACAATTTACCGTCATTGATAATAAGAATTTATTGTATTTGAAGACCGCCAATTTTTTTAAATTGTGTTCTCCCACAAAAAAAAACAGTCAAATGATAACCAATATGATGATTTTATCACATCATGCATGATTTATCATGCAAAATTTACTTGTGGTTTGTCATCAAAACACCGGGTCACTGTAATTTAATATATATTATTGAATTCATTGCGTATTGCCACCAGCTGTAATGCCATATGTTTGATATTTATTTTCAAATCACAACAATTGGTTATATACTACCAACTGCTCGATTGTTTTTCAAACTCAAATTCTAAATAGACACTTTTTTCGAAATATCTAATGTATCTATTTTGGAATCCGATTATTAAATATTTCTAACATTGCGGTAATCAAAAAATGGACGGGGGTCGTAGGTTAGGCAAAATAAACATAACATCAATTATCTATTCACGGCGATGATATAAAAAAATGCTGATAAAAATTTATATTTGATAAGCAAAATTTATGAAAGAAAATTTACGGCCAAGGTATAATTTTAAATTAAAATAAAATAAAACAGTAGACTTTTTAATCAATAGTTACAGATTTGTTAATTTTTAAAAATCGTACTAACTTCCAATATATTTTATTAAATTATCACATTTTTTAAATTTTCACTTTTCTTTACATAAACAGTTTGTCTAATGTTTAATAATTTCTCATTAGGGTTATGAAAGGAATTATATTTTAGCTGTTTCCACTGTATTTATAGATTTTTATTAAAAACTGTTTTTTTTTCAAATTTATCACCGTCTTGTCGGAGTCTCCCGCACTGTTCAAAAATAACTAAAAAAACAAGACTCACAGCACTCGTCGAAAAAGTCAAAGGGTATATATCTACATACCTTTCTAACACATTTATTTGTGTCATTGCGTAAAATCATTATTAAAATATTATATATTTTGTTATGATACCTTTTATCGGAGCAAAAAACAGGGGCGCCTAGTAAATACAGATTTAATTAAGACTAATAATATTTAATTTAAATGACATCTACGTCAAATATTCCCATAAATTGTCTAAGTCAATAGTTTGTTGATTGAGATTCCCCCACGCTGAATGAAGTTACATACTTCTGACGAATTTTTTTAATAGTTATTTACCGAAAGTGATGCGTTAGTTACAAGAAATTTTCATTAATTTTTAACAAGGTACGCCTCACTAACAAATATTGAATTTATATAAAATTAATAACTTCTGTAAGATTAACAAACCTGTATTCTGAAAACATGAATAATCTTGCAATAAGATTTCTTTGATAGACCCTACATTTTTGATTGACAAATAATGTTATATCATCAAACCATGATACCTAAATAATTAGTATACTCACCTTCACCTACAAAAACCTTCAAAATTTTTTGAAGGTTTTATGATCGATTGCGTTCTTGCCTGATTTGTATTTTTCCTATTTTTTATAATTCGATAATATGACGAATCATTTCTATACATTGCGATTTTTTGAAGTCATTCGGTTTGAAAATATTAATTATTATGATACAACATCTTGATCAAGACGTTTAAACCAATCTCTCAAGCTACTTTTAAGGGGAGAATATGGATAAAAGAATGGTGTTTGAAGAGAGTAAGTATTAGGAAAACACAATATTTATCCTTTAAATCAAGGGTGGCCAACGCGGGGCCCGCAGGCCACGTGTGGCCCGCGAGTGTCTAACTGTGGCCCGCGGAGCTTATGCAAACATTTTTTTCTTTTAGTGTACATAAAACCAATTTTCTATAAAAGTAAATTTCTCAAAAATAAGCCTGTATCGTCAAACTATGACTAGGCGTGTCGACGACATTAGAAACCATATTGAAGATAATTGGAGAAGATAATCCAAGTTCATATGTGATGTTCTAGCATTGGATGAAAGCACAGACCTACCAGATACCACCTAAGTGGCGATTTTTATCAGGGGTGTTGATGGTTATCTGAACAAAATAGAAGAATTAGCTGCACTGTATCCACTTAAGGACACAACCTGTTCAGGAGCTTGTACAGAACACGAATCGCTGATGAGCATTTGGAAACCTGTTTGCGTGTAGCAACAACATCAATAGTTATGAACATTAATGAACTTAGTTCTGACAAACAAAATCAGACGACTCACTAAAATTTATTATATTTTGATTATTTTTTTTATTGCGTAACTCTAATATAATAAATATGTTTGACTCTCATTTTTGTAATATCTTCTTACAAAAACTATATATTTCCTGTTTGCAATCAATAAAAAAAAAAAATTGTTGTGTGGCCCGGTAGGAAATCTCATTTCTAAAATTTGGCCCGGCTGCTGAAAAGGTTGGTCTCCCATGCTTTAAATTGTGTATAAGTAGATACAGGTTAATAGTTTTAAGCTTTGACGCCGTAACGTATTAGCAATATAATCTGGTTACATGATTATTGGTAAATCAAGAAAAAGTTTCCTTAGAATTTTCCTAGTCAATAGCAAGGAATACCATTTTTTTGGAAATCATGCTTGTTCATAATATCAAGCATATAGAATTTTGAACCTATCTTTATGGAAGTGGTTATCTGATAAAGAATCGCAAATTATAAATTGATTGAAAAATAATGATAGATGAAGAGATCCGAGTCTTTCGATGGTTTCGGCGGTAACTTTGTGTTTCGCTTCTTTCAGAGGCATCTTCAGACTTACTATCGCAAAGTTTGCTTAAGTAAATGTTGCGAAACACGTGTCACAGTTAGTAGCACAATACGTGTAATAATCAAAGTTATTTAAAGTTTATATTAGATTCGAGTCGGTTTACACCGCAACCGGAGCCAATGATGTTGACCACTCAGCTACACGCCGTAAAGATGGTTGCTGTATCAAGTAGTGTAGCTAAGCAAACTATTTTTCAGCGAACATGTAGTGGCATTCGTAATTGAAACGATAACATACATTTTTACAGTTGTTTGGAAATGTAGAATACTATCTGTGTCCCTAGTGGGTCGTAATGGCGGCATAATGATAAACTAAATTAGTTTTCGATTCGTTCTGTTCTGCGGACTTATTCAGATGCAACAAAAGCAATCTCCTTCCCACTTATAATTGGAAAAAAGTAATTTCCTTCAGTATGAGCGACTCGCTGCACCAATAGTGCACCGACGGTTTGCCGATTCTGCACATCTCAGTAGTCCTAAAAATAGGTGGCATATTTTTTTTAAGTGCAATAATAGTTTGATGCATTATTCTGTTCGATTTTTAAAATTGTCAATGCAATAATTGTGCAGTCCGTGGTGGAGTTTCAGCGTTGCTGGCTTATGTTGCAGATTTCAGAGGCTCGAATCCTGTGAGTCGAGTGTCTGTGTAGCTTATAGCTGCTTTCCAAGCCCACCCACTCCTAAATACGGGATGCAGCGATAACGATTAACTAACCACTAGTATTTTACTAGTCTTAGAGAGGTTGAGCAATTATGTAATAATAAATTCTTGTAAAAATCTTTAGCTCAACGCTAGAGCAGACGTGTTTAAGAGATTGTATTTATTTTTTCTGTATAAATACTATCGTTTCATTATCTTGAAACTTAAAATTTCTTCATGTTATACCTAGCTTGGATCATTTTCGTTGTGTAAGTTACACGCTACAAATTCATCCGATGAAATTACCCATACGTTTTTTTTATCACTTTTAATCATTCAAGTGTAATTTATATATACATCATTTAGTCTTTATTTATTAGGTTAAAGTAAAAAAATATGGTAAAAATATAAGTGCATTTTTTAAAGACTTGAAGAAGAATAAAGTTGGAAAACCACTGGAACTGGATGCATTTTGTGCATCTGCTACCCCTCTGCGTCACATTATTAAAGTAGATCTCATTAACCCAAAATAGAATCACCTAACTATTGTATTGACTTTCGCTTCTAATTATTATTGAAATTTATAACATAATAAGTATGCTTTTCAAATGTTTTACATTGGGAAAAATCACTTATATTATATATAGCTTTTATTATTTTTTTAAAGTAATTATTTCGTTTCGCAAATTAACAAAGTTTTTCGCCTTAAGTTTGCTTAAGTTAAGCAAACTTTGCGATAGTAAGTCTGAAGATGCCTCTGAAAGAGGCGAAACACGTGTCACAGTTAGTAGCACAATACGTGGAATAATCAAAGTTATTTTATATTAACACTATTTTTCCTTAATAACTTGAACTAAATACTTTCGATGTATTCGGCGGTAACTTTGTGGATGTTAATTTTGACATGAAATAACTATTGTGACACGTATTTCGCCTCTTTCGGAGGCAACTACTAACTATCGCAAATGTTATTACTAAAACAACCAAGCTATTTTATATTTAACTAAACTTATTCGAAATCATTAGTAGTTTTCTAAAATTCCCTTTTAATTCAAAATCAAATTGTAAAGACATACAGTTATTAAATAAAAATAAAAGAGTAAAATTCCGTGTACGTTTGACGGTACTTAAATTATATACTCTTTGAACTAAAAAACAAACCATTTTTTTCTGATAATAGCAGATTAAAACTGAATAATTTTCAACAAATATTTGACATTGCTCCAAATGACACTCGTGGAACAGGTTATAACTGTCAAACTGTAAAAATGCCAATCTATTGAGAAATATTGCTGTTTTAAGTGAGCCTTATGTATTACTCATATACATTATGCATCGAATCGAATCCATTATTGAGAGACTTCATCAAAATCATATATGTATATAAATATACATTTGGTTCATCAACCATAATGAATATGTCATGTCGATTGCATAATTTAATACAAGATGCCAGTTACTACTGCTTATAACATGACTAGGGTTTCCAACACCGGGCCAACATTTTGATCCCGGGATTGCAATAATTCAATCCCGGGATGATATGGAATATTTTTTTAATGGTCGTTAATTTTCATATTTAATAAATATTGACCATGTTAATGGATCATTAAAAATAGTTATAATTGATGTCACTATCTTTTTATGAATATTATATTTCGGTTGTTTATCCATTACTGAAGAGCGAAAATATTCGATTGAAATGTAATGTACGAGAGTATCGGTCTCGTTCGAATCATGATCTGATAACTAATTGAAATAAAAAAACATGTCTGTTAATGCAAATAAAAAAATTTCACATTGTTAAAATGAGGACACATTAATGGAAATAAATAATGCTTTTATTGATTGACAAATCAATCCCAAAATTTTGGGATTATGTTTTCTAATCCCGGGATTGGAAACCCTAAACATGATTGCATACATGCCATTTTTAAACACAGCAGCCAGCAAGCCCATGCTGAAATTTGTGTAAGTATATTTGTGCCATCTAAACTTCACTGTCAGCTAACTGGAGGTTCATCCATGAAAAGAGAACCAGATTTTACAAAAGGAATCATCTGTATTAGAGTTGTCGTTTTTTATAGGATTATGACCTTTATTCACGGTGAGATGTTTATAGTGCAGTTATATAGGATGGCTATTGATGCCGGCTATGGTTTCGGTGTAGGTTTTTCTGAGCACACATCAAAAGGAGATATGGTGGGCAGTGTCTGACGCGTGCCCACTAGAGACTTCAATTCGAGTACATCGAATACTCGATACTCGAGAATACTTGTCCATTTTTCACGTACTCGATTATTTTGGAAAATACTCGAGTAATACTCAATATAATTTAGTATAATTTTAAATGAAAATTATTAACAAATTTATTATGCTTATTTAAAAAAAATATTTATAACATTAATAAGTTTAACTGAGTTAAACTTGTTAAAAACTGTGTGTAAAATTACTGTCAATTATTTTTTTTTTTTTCAAATGTTTGTTCCGTTTACTATGCGAATACTATAATTACTATATCGGTTATGCGAAAATTTCTTTTGTTACTTTTGCATTAGGTTCTGCTGTCTTTTCTTGTTTTGTTTGTTGACAAGTTTATGATGATGACATGAGACAAAATAAAATATAAACAAATTTGAATTTTCATATATCTTTAGTGCATCTTAAACTGCTCAAGTATTGAAAAATTTTACTACTCGATAATCGAGTAGTTGAGATGTCGAGTAATTGGAGTCTCTAGTGCCCACCATTCGGTTAGTAGTGCCAATTATTTATATGGTATATTACACTTACAAAAAACAACTTTAAAAAATAAATATATTTTTTTTATGGTAGACTCTTAGATAATAATTGAAGCTGATAAGTAAACGGCCAAAGCCACAAGTATTTTCGCTTTGACATTCATTTTCGTCCACCCCAGCGATGATTTTTATTTATTTATAAATATACATTTAGAAAGAGGAAACAAAATCACATTGGGAATTGGCAAAGAAGGTAACCAAGTAAATTCTGACAAAATCAACTGTAATATGGTAAAATCTACTGTTATATGCGTTCTCCAATTATTAGCTACAAATATAGAAAATCTTGTTCACAGCTTCTTCATTACGTACCAGTGTTCATTTGGAATTATTATTTATGTGTTTTTGGGTCCGTGGTTGAATTTCAACGCCGTTGGCTTCGTTTACGAATGATACGGATTCCAATCCAAGACATTTATTGCGATATTCTACAGCTACGGTATTCATATAATATCAAAATTAAATTATCACGTTATTTTTAATGAATGTTCAGTTTGTTTCATGTATATTTTTTGTACCTAGCTTTATATTTTTCCTTCTACAAAAAATCTTTGAAGAAATACGATTTTGATTAAAATGTTATATTTGATAGCAATAGCATTTATGAAACGTGTGCTTATCGTTGGCATTCAGGGCGTGCATAATTATTTTTCTATTATTATTTTATAACAATAATGCATAAAACTAGGTCAATCGGATGTGCATCACTGGTTTATAATTTGGATCTAGTTGTTATACTTTATCAGTCTTTTTTCGATTTGGTCATAAAATAAGCCTTCAATAAAGTTATGCAACATTTGCAAGCCTTGTATGTCGAGTATGTTAGAATAAAGGCAAGTAATATAAGAAATCCGATAACATCCAACAGTAAATATTGGTATGTTGGAAGATCAGCTCCAGCAGAACGGAAATGTTGTCCACCATGGCGCGCTACATGCTCGATCCAGTAAATGGCTGTCTCCAAAGGAGGCAATGGACGATCCTTCCACACAGCTGATAATCTCATGGTGTTTTCTTTCATCCTATTAGAATAAACATAGCATCACATAAAGATCTACTCAGAAATTGCCTTACGAACGATTCCATACTATTTTAAGAGTAAACTTATAAATGTACCATAATTTCAATATATTGTAACAAAATTCTTTGAAATTAAATATTTAGCATGTTCTTCTGCTGAAAATGCTCGCGATGAGTGAAGCTGCTCTTGTTTTATTGTAATTTGTTGTGGAATAAGTACATATATCTTTTCAGCACTAACATAGCATTGAAAACAACTTAAGTTTTTTACGCTTTTAAGCTATCCAAGATAATGTTACTAAAAGAAGGGGGTATTTAAAACAGTGTTCTTCAACCAGTTATCCGCGGACCGACTGCAACAGACATCGCACTAATGACTAATGACAAAAGTTGTGATTTTATTAACTTTATACATAAAACTCTATGTAACATTGACTTGACGTTTCAGGTGTCACTTTTTGAATTTATTATCGTAAACAAAAATGTAGGTACAGTAAGGTAAAGGGATCCGTCCCGCCACCTTCAACGTAAGTCAGAAATTCAAAAATATTATAAGCCACCAGTTTTGACAGTATATGGGTCACCCGAGGCGAAATATTTTATAAAATATTTGAGAGAAACTGTAACCGAGTTTTTTTAAACTTACTTATACTCAATCGTTAGTCCAAACTGTCGTAAATCGAGAACTAACTGTAAATATGTGTATATGGTTGACCCGTCATTTGTTTTCGACTCTCACCGGTCCACCGATGTAAAAAGGTTGAAAAACACTGATTTAAAACGACTTCGACAAATAATTCATAAAATCGAGACCGCTTTCGCAAATCGTGCGAATTTTCAACTGATATATGTATTTTCATCAGTTAAGATATGAGTAAAACGATATGTATAATACAAAAAAATGTATTTAATTTACTTATTCATTTAAACAGCGATTTAATACACCATACTCACTCGGGTCCGAGAACTTTCTTCAGCGCAGCCAGGACAGATTCTTTCGTGATCTCATAATAGCTCAGCGTTACACCCATTCCACAATCCCTTAAGGCGGCAGCATTCGCGAACTGGTCTCCGTAAATTGGAATATTCAGCATTGGTACTCCACAGTGGACTGCTTCGATAGTTCCTAGCATTCCCGTGTGCGTTATAAATGCTTTTATATTGTTGTGGCCTGTGAAGCGATTTATTTAAAATAAGTGCTTTTTTCTCACGGCGAAGTTATTGAATCTCAGAAACATTTCCATATCACCTTCACATAATAATTTAACAGTGGAATTAATCCAAAAAAATGTGTTAGATTTGTTTAAAATAATGTCTTTCGACCGAGTTACACCTTTAAAGTGAAGAATTATTATAATTAAATAAATGAACCATATTATTTTGTTCTTGTTCCACACATATTATCTTAAGATTAGGAACCATCGACTGCATTTTCAACTGATGATATATAAATAGAAACAGGGCTATTAATATCAAGATTAAAAAAAGATACTTAACAATAATTGTTGTTAGAAAAATGGTAAGAATTGATTTTAAATTCATACAAAAATGCGTCGTCAGATATTTATAATACCAATAAAAAATTTCAAAAAGTATCGCTTTTCTAGAATCAATTTCTTTAAAACCTTTAAATAGTAAAGGATTCAAAGTCCATCTGGTATTACCTACTAAAACCAACAGATTTTTTTAGTTATTCATGTGTTTTTTCACAATTATGACCATTTGTTATCAATATCAAATCAATATTTTAAAAAATCCAATGCAGTTCATAAACTTAGTTATCATAATATTACTAGGCAAGTTCAAGTTATCCACACCCTTGAATACCGGAAAACAAAACCTATGACTAAAAATTAGAACGGTTCAAAAATGATATGGTTTAATTTATATTAAAAAAATTATATCTTTATATGATAAAACTTACATAAAGTTTCAAATTGCGGTAGCCATTTAATTAATTTTAAATTTTTTGACATCCCTGGCATGGTGTCATTGTCCCATTTCCACAAGACATCATATGGAAGCTCTGCAAAAGCTTCTTGGAAAGCCTTCAGCTTCTCATCAGACCAAGAAGATGATATCAACATTGATCCCATGCTGAATACTATTACTCCATTTGTAGAATTTCCGAGATAGCTTGACAATTCCTGAAAAGAGTCAAGAGAAGTTTCATAGTCAATCATTCAAATAAATAATATATGTGAAAGGTTAAATTAACGATTAAAGTAATAAAATCGATCGTGAATAAGTATTGAAGTGCTTTAATTTGAAATCAATAATTTCGCGGCCATGGGACCTTCCCTTTGTACTTGCGTTGGCGTACTGCTGAAATAAATTGAAATTTTACACTTTTGACAATTTTACTATCACTTTATGGACAGTTTTAATTTGTAAAATATCAAAGCAATTTTGCTACAGATCAAACGACCGAGCTAATAAAATCACCTCTTATGAATGAATGCTTTAATATGGACATGAACAAATTACAGATTCAGAAAGAGTTCCATAAATATTTTTATATACGCATAAGGACCTGAAACATTTGCTATGTAATTAAAAAAAATCTATCGTACAGAGTATTTTTTAGTTGCATTTATGAAATCTGCAACGATCTCTATCCATTGGTTGATCACGACCAATCATAATAAGGTTATAATTTATAGATTTGGTATTCGATTGGTTTTTTATCTTGCGCGATTACAGTACACACAATAAAGATTGAGCTCTATCAATCTTTATTTTGAATACCAATTAAAATTTAAAAAACAAAATCGTTAAAAGTTTTTTTTAAATTATTTTTATCTTACCCGGCTCATAGTATTCTTCGTCTTCAAATGTACACCAGCCATTTCTATATAATTCGGTGCTCTCGGAACAGATGCTGTCAGTGAGAAGTACGTATTTGCCAAAATGAGGCTCATGTTCTTCGCAATATCTTCAAGCTCTGGAAGATCAGGCCCATAATGCTTTTTCAATAGTGTATGTTCTTTCTTTTGAGCGTAGAAACGATGCATCATGTTACAAAAAATATCAGTTACGAGAGCTTCAACTTTTCCAAGAAAACTCGGCTCACGCCCATGCTCTAGAAAAGTATTTGGTACGTACGCTGGGTTAACAATCAGATTAAGTCGATTATTGGTCCAAGGCATGAGCAAATGTGAAGTCACACCTATGAAAGGAATTTTAAGCTTATGAACTAGCCCAAGTCCACAATCGGTATTAAATTGTTCGATAATTATTATATCAAAGTCGTTTCTTTTTATATTTTGTACTTCTTTGTTTTCTAACATGACTTTACACGTAGTATATCCAGCTGAAAACAGTTCATACACTTTTATAAGAAATCGCTGTATTCTTCTAACAGCTAGAATTTCATCAAACGCATCAAATCGGAATCCAGAAAACCAGATTGGTAATGTTCCTTTTAGACTAATGTCTTTGTAGTTTTTCATTTTAGTTTCAGTAGGAAAATGAGTGATCATTGTTACTTCGTGGCCCTTTTCTGCCAATCCTTTCATCAAAGGTTCAAAAGCGTAATGGTGGCTTTTTCCTATGTGAGGAAATACTCCAAGTATTCTGTATCCTGAAGTCGTCTCCAATATTATCACAAGCACAGTGAGCATTATTGACAACTTCATATTTGGTAAATTTTCAACGGAACTGTATAAATTGTGCTAACCTACTTTCAGCCTACAATTTAAAGTCCACTTTTTAGGTGTCGTTATTTTTTCTCCGGGCTATTTATCATACATATTTATGGTATGATATTATCATTAAAACTCAATTAATTCATTCACAACCGCTTGCATTTAAATACTTCTTAATATGCATTATATATTTTGTGTAACATGCAAAAAAAATATATATTTCCAACTAACTTCGGTTGCTTTCCACTATTTTTAATATCCGCACATCATTTGTAGACGCAAAACTTCGAAAATTGATAAAATACACAGTTTCTTTAAAGCTTCTGATATTCCAATGAAGATTTATTTGAATATGTTCTATGAAACAAGCAGTCACGCTCTTATAGACATGGGTACCTTGTTATGAACGCTAAATATAAATTAGACGTTGGACAAATAGACTGTAACCAGACTGGGCTCGACAACACTGAACGATCAATAAAAAATAGGTTTTTCTAATCCACAATTATCAACAGCCAAACATTACACATTTCAACATGTTGCATATCCAATAAAAAAGAGCCATAGCTCAAAGGCGACAGTTTTTCAGTAGGGCCAATTACTTATTATTAATCACTGATAATCCGTTGATTGTCACTTCTTTGCGGAAAGGCATTATTTCAATAAATATGACACATTTTCAGGTAAAACATCCACATTTATCAAATTTGAATCGTTTAAATTGTTTACTTTTCCAGTAGTTTTGTCGCTTTCGACCCGTGATTTCGCCCTACGGCATCTTCAAACATTTCAAGTGCACGAATGTACTTTAACTGACTCATGGAAAACTCGTGGAAAAGTTCAAACGATTCAAATTTGATATTGAAATTCCATCAAGTATCTTCAGTCGAAAGTCTTAATTATTCCGCATGTATTCTTACTGAAAGTATTGTCAACTGATTCATCATCATCGATGAGTGAAATCGGTCCTGATATTGACCAGAATATATTTAAACGTAGCAGAATATAATGTGCTTTATTTATTCAACTTATTATTACATAAATTTGACTACAGTGAAATTAGGCCAATTTTTATCTCGCAACTGTTTAGAAGAGTTTCCGTGCTTTAAATGTATGTAGATTTATAGGGTCAATGTTGTTTTAAGACAAAAACTATTAAGTATTTTATATTAGTTTTGGGTATGTAAAACATATGCCATTCAAACTATATCGAATAAGAATTCATTGCCAAGATTGATGCTTAAAATCGAATCTATGATGTTTCAGTGAAAGGGTTTTAAATAAGATCATAATTTCATGGTATGGCTTAAATTTATTGATTGAGTAGGCATTTACTTGGTAGAACTCCATTATAATACGGTAAGAAAAATATCAATGTATTTTAGTTCTACATAAATTATTTTATATATTTGTTGATAGCTATTTCGGCTTACGCCTTCGTCATTCATTTCTGTATTTGTAATTGAAAATCGTGCATTTTCACCTATGGCTCTATTAAATTGTAGGCGCGATTTTTTTATTAAATTTTCCACAATATCGTTATCATAGTAATAATACAAATTGCTTTTCAACATTTAAAATTGACACGTGAAGTAGAAATGTGTATCAGAAAAAATATTTACGATTCAGCTCCGCCTAGTTCTGGCCCTTCAGGGCTACTTTAATGGCTTATGTGTGAAGTAAAAAAAGTGAGCCGATTATACAATACAATGGATAGTGGCACAATACGACGAATTGGGATGAAAGAAAAAATAGGCTTTTGAAAATTGGGAGGTGTCCACGAGCTCGGATAAAGCCCACGGTCTTAAACCCGGGCCGAGTCGGGACGCGTAACGAAGGTTTGAGTTTGGGCACGGGCTGGGCTCGAGCCTGGGTAAAGAATTCAAAAATATATTGGGTTATTTCCATATGTACACACCATTATCTTAAATCTTAAGCACACACTAACATACATATTATAAATATTTACTTAAAATTTTCAAAAAACATTCAATATCTGATTTTGTATAGTACATGTTGGATATATTTTGTGTTCCGGTATGTTGCATGGACTGAAAATCAGGCTCGGGCTAGACTGGATTGGAAAATGTTGGGTTCGGACATGGTATAATATCGAAATTTCGGCCCGTGTCATTAATCAAGACCTCTATTGAAAAGTAAACTAATAATTTTCATGATCATAAAATCTGCAGATATTTTGACGCGAAATGTGGCAAACCAGGAGAGGAGAAAACAAGCAATAATATTGTTTAGTAATATTTATGAAAAATTACGATTGTATATTTCAGGTTCGGTCCTGGGACCCCTTCTCTGTAATATATTATTTGATGACCTGTTGTCTTTGTCATTGCCACCGAATCGTACCAGTATCGCTTATGATGTCTGATTGCAGGAGCGAATAATGGTATTAGCCTTCAACTAGCTGCCAATGTTGTGCTTGTTAAAATTCTCGAATGGGGGCCACTCGAACATATTTAAATCTTCCCCTGACAAAACAAAACCATTTTTCTTAAAAAGGAAGATCTATGTTTGAAATTTCAAAGAGGTCAACGAATCAATTTTTGATTTCAATAACCTTATTTCATTGTTTATTTCATCAGTTGATTATTCTCGCGATAAGCAAATCCGGTCATAATCGCCATGAAATTATATTTGAAAGTTGAAATAAAAAATTTGCAGATGTATTCAAAATAAAATATGTCCACCACAGGAGTGTCAAAAAATATATTCTATTTTTTTCAGTTATGGGACAAACCTGGAATTTATTTTCAATATTACCATATTCAGTAGTTAAATAATATTTATGTGCTTCAACTATGACACACAAAAGGCAGGATTTATAAAGGTCTGAAGTCTATAACGTTACAATCCCATAATAAATATGCAAAATAGCATGTCGCAAATAATCATCGTTGAATTTGTACAATACCATTAACATATCTTTGAATCTTTGTTCATATTATGATAAACCACAATAGCAATAATATTTTAAATATTGAATTCAAAAATCGTTTGTACTCGTTGTGTAAGCTTTTGTGGAAGACGATACGAAGCCTGTTAGAAAATTGTAAGAAACATATTTCCATTGTATAAATTCAGCATTTTTAAAAAACATTTCTCAAGAGTTTAGGGATAGAAAGACTAAAAGTAAGCTAACCACTTAATTTGCTACCCGTTTTAGAATTGGATCGGATGACAGTTTATTTTTTTACGAAGACATTCACGCCTTCGAAAATAAATTCATAATCTTTAGAAAAATCAATTAATTAAATGATAATTATTGGAAATCAATTCAGTGGACGCCGCAACTGAGGACCACGAAGTTGACCACTCAGCAACAGGTCTTGCAGCTATCTAGTGCCCTAGATGGCCTAGAGAAATAATTTGTTTGATTGCTAGCTAGGGTGACTGATACGTTCCCAATGAAATAAATTGAATGAAATGTAATCGTCATATGAAGTGATACCATTCGCTGATCTAATTTGCTGGTGGGGTGACTAGTTACGCCACCCATGAATTAAATGTCCTAGACTTATTATGTTCATTGACCGAGAATATTAAAATTATTTTTGAACTATTTTTACCTGTATATTCCCAGTTTGATGTATGTTGGAACATCTTATTTAATGCAGGAAATATTTTTAGTGAGCTCATTTCATTCTTTGTAGAAATTTGTAGGTCTTTTTAAGTCAATCAATCATTCAAGACGTGGTTGTTGAAATTTCAATAGAATAATTGAATCATTTTATTTTCTTTCTTTTCCATGAGTTTTGTAACTAACAAACCCAGCCCATTCGTGCAGTTTAAATGCCTGAAGATTTAGAAAGGTGTACCCCGGGTTGTTAGAGAGGAATCTCATGGAAACATACAAAATTAAGGCAATTTTAATTTAATTAATCATTTTCAAATTATTTCTTGTCATTTTGATTCAGAAAAACTGAAGCGGTAATAAAAATTGAGTCAATATAGGAATCGCTTGAAGAAATAAAACAACAATTGTCACACAAAGAAAGATTTATTGGTTCTTTTTCGGCTTGCTTGTTTTTGATTTAGTAGGGAAAGCTTTCCGCTGTATACATTTTATACATGTAAATAATATATATGACATAATTAGCAATAAAGTAACTAAGAAAGCTCCTATATCTAGTAATGCGTATCTATAGAAAGGAAGATCTGCTGAAGATGGCCTTAAATGGTTCCCACCGTGTCGAGCGACGTGTTCTATCCAATAAATTGCAGTGTCCATTGGTGTGTGAGGTCGATCTTTCCATATATTTGACATTCTTTTGGCGTTGGCTTGCATTCTGTTAAAATGATTATATAAATATTAAAATAATGAGAAAAACGTATCATTTTAATTCTGATTACTTTCAATTCTTATGGGAAAAAATATGGGTACAAACGAAAAGAATTATTGTAAATACACAGTTGTAAATTATCAGGTTTGAGTCTGAACAATTTTGTATAGCTTTAATAATCAACTGAATCATTTTTTCCTTCGGTGAAGAGAAGTAGGTATTTACTTAATGTTGAGTATTTTTACCGAGATTATTGTTGATATTTAACATATGTAGTAAAATTTAGCCTATTATTAATTATTTAACACATCATTTGTACGTTGATTTTTAACACTTACTTAACCAAGCGGTAACAATCGTCAAGCGTGTAATTTAAGAAAATAAAACAAAAGTTAAGATAAAAAGAAACATTTCTATGCTCAAAGGCAAAGTGACATTATTTACAATTTTTAAGCTTAGAATGACTTATGAATGAATTGAGAAAAGTACACACTATAGTTAAAAGCTGAAAATGCATCAATTTTCTATCAAATCGATTTGAAGTGACAATTTAGATGATCCAAAGAAATAAATACTTAATTGAAGACTTAATCTCTTTCTGAATTTCACTTTTAAATTACAACTGACAAAAACTGAAAAAACACGACAACTGTCACTCAAAGTCATATTTTTATTTACACATGTATTTAATCTAATTTCATAAAACCTTTGGATACTTACTTGGGGCCAAGAACCTCTCTTAGAGCTTTCAGCACAACATCTTTGGTAACATGATAGTAATCGATTGTGGTTCCGATCCCAGAATCTTTTACAGCTGCAGCGTTGGAAAATTGATCTCCAAATATCGGTATGTTTATCATTGGTACTCCGCATTCTACAGACTCAATAGTCCCTAACATTCCTGAGTGCGTGATGAACGCTTTTATGTTTTTATGGCCTGTAATATTATGAAATAATGTAGCATTGAAACAATGGAAAAAGTAGTGACAAACTGAAATAGGTACTGGAACGAAACACAGTACAAACAGAATAGCATGTACAAAATATTAAATAAATTTTCAATTCAACTTTGTCAACACTATTCTCTCATTTTTATTCCACTGACTGTATTAATAGGCGTGACACGTGTGTACTTTTATTGAAAATCATTTCTATACAAAATCTATCGTAGTTGTAACTATAGAAGTAACTCTCATTGGTGAGTAATAAAAAATCTTAAAATGTAGGAATGAATTATGTGTAAATTGTATTTTAAATAAAATGAATGGCAAAGCACAAGTAAATTTAGCAGAAAGTAAAAAATCCACACTTATGTTTCGCATTGACAATAAAAATCAGCCAACATAATTATTATGAAGATGCCACTGAAAGAGGCGAAATACGATTTACAAATATTAACCAGTTCAATGCACACATGTGATCGTATTTTTCAATGCACGCTGAGATCTGAGATTTTTCAATCTTTACTTGTTCTTTTTTGTGCGTAAAATTTCAAATAAATATATATATTAACTATAAACTGTTAATTTGTGTGTTGTATTATCTGCTTTGTGTATTTCTCTACGTGCTTACGTAAAATATTATTCGAATTCATCGAGAAAAAACTTATAGATTTGTCTTTTTTAAGCAAATATTTGTATAGCGCGGTGTACGTTTGGCAATGATTGTCACTTTGACAGGCACACCATTGCATGCTTGGCACTGAAGCGGTTAACACTGCCAGTGAGATTATAAGGTTATCAAATTAAATTTTGTATACAAATTTGAATCTATCAAAAATACAAATGTATGGCATTAAAATTTCGAGGAGTAAAAATTTATAGCTATTAGCCACTATAACCTTTTAAATACATTTCATCCCGAATAAAACAGTTTATTTTTTATGCGATTTTATCGCTTTACGTTGTCAACAGTGTCTTATCCAAAATTGGACTCATATTGAATACAAATGTTTAATTTTCGTATGCAAAACAATATTGAATAACTTACAATTATTAATCTAAAAAGGCCTACCTAAAACGTCATACTGTGATAACCATTTTACTAATTTAATATTTTCCGAAGCCCCTGGCATTGTATCATTGTCCCACTTCCATATAACATTTTCAGATATCTGAGCAAAAGCTTCTTGGAATGCTTTCAATTTTTCTGGGGGCCACGAGGATGCTATCAGCATGGATCCCATGCTAAACAGTACGACACCATTGTTCGAACTATCGAGATATTTCATCAGCTCCTGGACAAAACAAGTAGTTCTTTTTACACAATTCCGATAAAAAATTAAAAAATAGTTTCAATTGGTTTTTTAACATTCTCATGAACTTATCTCCAAATAAGACCCTCATCGTGTATGCTTGCATTGCTGACCATGTTTTTAACTTATAAATAAACCAAATGCATTTTTTGTTTGCATTTAAATTACTAAAATCTTTTTTTTCACTTAACTTTACTACTACTTAAATTCATTGTTAATCTTCTATTAAATATAACATGTATTGTTATTGAAATGATTTTAGCTGTTTTCAATTTTTTACAAGATTTATTTCTTTGGAAATTCTCAGCACTATATGTTTTCCTCACATTATCTCTTTTCAAGGTGGTTCCATTTTGTATTACGCAGTAAAATTTATCTCTTATTTATTTCTCGTGTCAATTGTTTTTATAATCGATCATTAGTCATTTATTTTTCAAAAGATTTATCAATAACTAGTATTGCTACCCGGCTTCGCTCGGACTAAGTGAAAAATAATTATTTGATGTTATATCATTCCCAAAGAATAACAGACCCACAGACATACATACACACATACATACGCCGTTTCGGTATTTCTAGTATTGCTACCCGGCTTCGCTCGAACTAAGCGACCAATAATTATTTACTGTTATATCATTCCCAAAGAATTACAGACCCACAGACATTCATACATACATACATACATACGCCCTTTCGGTTTTATATATAAGATTCATAGTTTAAATCATTCATACTATTTTTCTATTGCGTTGGCTATGTAATAATAATTTCTTATCTCTTATCGTTTTAAAATTATCTTATTTTATGATTAAATTGAAACCAATGCCAACAGTCCTATACTTGGGGCTGCTGTCCTCGTTTTAATTGTAATGCAATTATGTGTATAATATATCCTCTGAGATTCTCAGAAAAAAATTTACACTATTTATTAGCGATATCACACCATAATTATAATCAGTTATAGAAGAGACATAAAAAAACAAGTTTAATTTTTTATATATATTATATTTACAAACATATAATATTAAACTTTTGTTGTCAGTTTAAAGTTCAGAGTCCATTGCATTATTTAAAATGCACTAGATCATTTTCCAATTGAAATTGTTTGTATATAATTTGAAAGTACGAGTGACTTTCTTAGTCTACGGGCTATTTCTTAAAACTAAATCTTGGTTAAAGTTTATACGTGCACTTAAATTTTGGCTATGTACTACAAAAAAGATTTTTTAATCTTTCTAATTTTGCCCTAAGCATTCTAAATATGAAAGAGAAATACTATTAGAACTAACTTGAAAAACAAATACTCACGGGACTGATATTGTTCTTTTTCTGCAGATGTATACCACCGACTTCCACGTGGTTCGGTGATCGAGGTATAGCAGACGATAGTGAAAAATATGTATTTGTCAAAACCATACTCATATTTTTCGCAATGGATTCCAGAGCGGGCAAATCATCTCCATAATAATCCTTCATTAATTTATGCTCAGGTATTTGAGAAAAAAGATAGTATGCCAGGTTATAACAGTTGTTGACTATCAGCCCTTCCAATACCCCAAAGAAGCCAGGGTGAGTTCCATGGTTCAGGAAGTGTGACGGAACGTACGAAGGATTATCTACTAAGCCCAATCTATCATTGGTCCATGTCATCAAAATGTGGGAAGTAATACCAATAAATGGTACATTTAATTTATGGACTATTCCTAGGCCACAATCACTGTTGAATTGCTCTATAATTACAACATCATATTCGCCTTTCTTGATTTCCTGGACTTGCTTATTATCTAACATAGCTTTGCAAGTAGCATGTCCAATTGAAAATAAGACTCTCGAAGAGTAGATGTGTCGTAAAATTCTTACCAAGCCAGGGGGTGCTTCAAAATATTGGAAATCAAACCCTGATAACCAAATCGGTAAAGTACCTTTAAGACTTATATCTTTTATATTCTTAATTGGAGTTTCACTGGGAAAATGACTTATTACAGTTACTTGATGCCCCTTTTCTGCTAATCCTTTCAAAAGTGGCTCAAATGCGTAATGGTGACTCCTTCCTATGTGCGGAAAGATGCCTAGTATTTTGTATTCAGACGAAAATTCAACTAGTGCACACAAAATTAAACTAACGATAGTAAATATTTTCTGAAGAAGAACCATTTTAGCTGTTTTAATTCACGATAGCAAAATTTTATACGTTTATTATAACTTTCTTCTTTTATTCAACAGCGATGGTTCTAAAAAATATCACAGTAATAATATATAACACTGTATGACAACGTATTTTTGTTCATAATAACACTTCATACAACGAAAAAACATTCCGCTTCTTGCACTTTATCACATAAGGTTAGATATTTCAGCTATACACAACAGAAAAACATACTATAATGACTGTATTGAATAAAAACTATCAAAAAGTTCTTCCTTTCGAACAAATGTTAGTGGTAAAATAAGCAAAACATGCTTTGCAGCATCAAAAACTAGTTTTAAAGACAGTGAGGACATCAAATATGTCAAAATTATGTAAGCATTTGTTAATGTGACCGAATGTGAGTGGATTGAAACCTAACAGCTGAGATCTACTATCGTCTTTTAACACGGTAAAAAATAAATTATATCCTGAGATAGCATATTTGATAAGTGATAGTAGCTTGTTTAGGAATCGTTAAAGTTCTCAATTTATTTCGAATGCTTTTTTAAAATACTCTGGAACGTAATTCACAAAATAACAAAAGAATAAAAACAATACACAAATTGTTCTTCTCGCAATAGTTGTTGGTAGAAGATATAGTTACATTATATTAATAAAATAAATATTAAAGAACATTTTTTTCATAATAAGAATCTCTATCGATTGCAGAATTTTTTAGTATATTTTTGAAGCGTGTTATTATTCACTGGGTAGAGAACTGTGCTGGGTAAAATATGATAATATACAAAATTGTATTTATTTTAAAATCGGCTTTATTGCAAGCATTTCAATGTTATTATATCATTTCTTGTATAAGTATTTTCAAAACTGGAATGAAAACATTCAAGGATCAAGATTTGAAAAAAAAACAAGTTTATTTCTATATTTTAATTCATTTTATTCAATGGAACTTTGTCAAATATTTTTTACTTTATTTACAACCGCATAAACAATGCAGACACGTAGCAAATGTTGTCAATACCAGTTAATTTAAATGTATTTGTTCATAAATATATATATATATTATATAATATTTTTTAAAAAGTTTTATTATGACGCACTATATACATTTTTCACGTTTATTACACATATTTTTTCAATATATTTAACAAAATACGAGGAATAAACAAAGTTACTTTTAATTTTAAATTTATTTAAATGAACAGTAGTTAATTAACAAATATTTTGTACTACTTATGTAACGATCAGGACCGGTTTCGCTTCATCATTTAAAAATACTCGCGAAGAAAAAATCTGGCCCTGATCTTTTACATAATGTTGAAAGAGTACAAAAAATGTGTTTTATTTATTTTCATAAATTGTTATATTTAATTTTTCTAATACATACTTTAGTTAGAAATTATAACAATTATTCAAACTTTTTTTTTTGTTAAAGAAAATAAAACCTTTTGAATACAAAATGAGACAAATAACGTTTAACATGGACCATTAGTGCTCATTTTAATAAATAAAACGTGAACTTATTCATATTTTATATCACCTAAACTATCTACACTATTTTTTAGAACTTAAATAACTTTTGTACTGATAGTAATTATAATAATAAGAAACCGTTGTCATTTTGGTGTTTTGAATTTCAGTCAGTTTTTGATTTTGTAGAAGAAAATATTCTTTGACATAGTAAATTGAAAGTTTTATAAAAAATAAACGATAAAATTAAACCGACTATTGTGAGGAAACATATGACATCGAGAAGTAGATATCTATAAAAAGGAAGGTCAGCCGACGCAGGACGCAAGTGTGCCCCTCCGTGGCGTGCTACATGTTCCACCCAATAGATGGCCGTGTCCAGCGGTGATGAGGGCCTGTCTTTCCATAAATCGGATGCCTTTTTGGCGCTTTTTTGCATTCTGAAAATAATTTAAACTCATTTAAAAAAGAAAAAATATACAATCAAATTTGTTTAACTTGCATCGTGTCATGTCGACTATTTTTTCCACAGACCAATATGTTTATGCATTGACACTTTCAACTAATTTATTTGTTGTTTGTCTATTGATTATCATTATTATTGTCTTACAAGAACTATCTGACACATGAAATCAACTCGATGAAAAATCACACAATAACACCCAAGCCCAAAATCTATAAATTAAATTTCGAGGATCTAAGCCTAGACCCAATGCGATCGCTATGGCCAGACTCTTATCACTAGACCGTTGATAATAATTCGATATTTTTTCAAAACAGTAATTGATTTATTATACATATATTTCCCTTACGTAAATTTGTGTGACTAATTAGTAAGTGTGCCGAAGACTTTCAATGGGGAAAAAAATGAGTGGTCAACGGTCGTCGATAATTGTTCATTAATTGATTTTAATAATTATAAACTAACTCTGATCATCCATTCATTCGAAAGCGAAAGTAAATATCAGGGATGGGGGAGTGGAACCTGCGGCATATTTTATATAAACAAATTGAAGAATTATCAGTCAATAAACACTGTTATTCTTTTTTTATATGTTTCTTCAAAATATTATACTGTAAACATGTTTTCCAAAACGTAGTGATATATTTTCTCATTTATGTCAACGCTACATACCGCTACTTCACACTCCTAATTCAATATAAAGTTTATGTAATCAAAATTTTACATAATAAAAATCCTTTTTTTTTGTTTGTTACATGATCCTTTATAACATGTTTTCGGTCAATTCTTAGTAGAAATGCATATATTTTTTTAAATTATACACATTTTATTTTGACAACATGTTTACTTATATAACATACATGCATATTTAACAATAAAGCCAATGGTCAAACATTAATCGCCAGGCAAGATTATGATCGCTGAATAATAAAGAAACATTTATAATTCTCTTAGACCAGCGTCGCTAGCTAACATTCCGATATTGATAGAAATTTAATACCTTAACTTGGATTCAAAATTATTATTTTTAAAAATCTCTACCTTTTATGTAAAAAATATTTAATATTTTGAGTCATTTTTTATCTCAGAGCTCCAGGAGGTCATTCGAAAATGTTCGAAAATTTTCCGTTGAATAAATTAAGCCGAAGTTTTTGATCGGGCCATATTCAAAACAAAAAATAATTGGACACATAGCAAACACACATGAATCTAAATTTTAACAAAAGATTTTATTTTTGTATTTATATTCCATCATGTTTGGAAAATTGTATTGTTTAATTAAAAGTTACATTGTCATAAACGATATTTTGAATCTTTAAAATCAAATTGAAAATTTTGTAGTTACATCGAATCTTGGAATATGTGGTGATCAAAAACTGAATATAAGCTGGACAATTCTCATCTTAAACCAGGTTTAGTAAAAATTATAGGATAATAAAATTGGGATTTGTTTGTTGAGTAACCTTAAAATGAAAAAATAAATATTACGAGTTTGATAGCCGGTAAAAAAAACATTTATTTAGATATACTATAATTTTCCCGTAGCCGACGTTCCCGTAGCCAATGTGTAAAATAACTGATTTCTATTTAAATAAATTATATCTCACTTTGGGCTCAGAGTTTCCTTCAGATCGTGAAGGACAGTCTTTTTTCTGATTGAAAAGTAGTCCAGATGTACTCCAATCCCACTGTCCTTTGCTGCAGCGGCGTTGGCAAACTGGTCTCCAAACATCGGTATCGTCACCACTGGAACCCCGCAGTAAACAGCCTCCACGGTCCCTAGCATACCAGCGTGAGTAATGAAAGCCTTCACGTTCTTGTGGCCTAAAATTCAATTCATCATGTCATGTAAGATTAGTATATTTTAACATCATCACAAAAAGTAAATAATATAACTAAACGTAAATTAAGAATCAACGAAATCATGAGCTGAAAAATCAAAATTTGAATTCAATATTATCATCTTAGTACAAAGTGAAGTCTAGGTTTAGTTTACTTGAAACAATATTCGATAACAGTTTAAGTTTAACTGTTTGCAAAAGATAAGGCGTTTGGGAAACGAACGGATCAATTTGTGTGATAATATCGCATTATCAAGCAGATATTAGTTTATGTTACAACTTACAATTCAGCAACTGTGATAAGAAATTCTGCATTATACTACTTTCTTCAAATAAAGGTATCACTATCTATATTCATATTTATTTGTACGATATTGATACAAATAGTTCCATTGAAAATAAATATTTATACGGACTTTTTTTCTAACAATGTGTTGTCATGATGGGATATTTTTTGTTATAAATTCCCATTTTGATAACGTTTGAAGCACAAACATAATTTTAATTTTTTTAAATTTTTCGTTTCAAAAATCGAACTTATATTTCTGATTTCTTAGTGCTCTTGTAACATTTAAGTAAAAGCTATTGACCCACATTATCATCTCATTAGTTTTATTAACATCTGCGACACTCATAAAGAAATATTTACAGATAACACTGTTTAACTCTCTTAAGACCCTATTTAAGTGCAACATTAAAATGAAGTGTGCTAAAGAAAGGAGTTTAATCAACTGTCATGATTTAAAATACGATTAAATAGAAGAATACTTACGCAGTATATCGTATTGTGGAATCCACTTCATTAGTTTGACGTTAAGTGGTGCTCCTGTCATATTTTCACTGTCCCATTTCCACAGAATGTTTTGAGGAATTTCCGCAAAAGCTTCTTTGAAAGCGGTCAGTTTGTCGTCTGGCCAAGAGGAACTTATCAGCATTGATCCCATCGTAAATAAAATAACCCCATTATGAGATTCGTCCAGATAATCCATCAACTCCTGAAATACATTTTTTTTAATTAGTACAGTGAAAACCATTTGACTTGTAAATTTTAAATAGTGACACACGCGTTATTTAGATGTTGTCAAAAAATGATTATAAAATAATGGTATTAAATTAAAAATCGATTCCATCGTTTTATTGAACCATAAATCAATTTGATAACGTTCTCATTATACATAAATTTATGTAAAATTATCTGTTGATCCGAGTTTGAAAAACATTACATCTAATAATACAGTTTGACTCGGAACCTACATATTAATGTCACACCAATTCTTTTTTCATTAATTTCGTTTAGTGAATCTCTTCTTCGATACCTTAATTCAAAATATTTGCGATCTATTAATCCATAATAGTTCTCATTTCATCATAGATAATATTTTTTGAAACACTTAACTTTTAAATAAAATCTTTTTTCTTAAGTAAATGGTTCAAAAATTTTGAATATGTCCGAGACTAATTTAGAAGTTCATAATAATATTACGATATTAGTTTTGTACTTTTGGTGACTTATCCGTTGTAAAACTATCATTTCACTTATTGTCGCCATTTAACATAAATACGAATGTTTAAATTCTATGCATACCTTTTTTATTAAATATACCGATAATGGACAAAGGTAGCCCTGTTGTGAAAAAGGTTCTCGGATTTTATTTTATAAGAGCAGTAACTTCAATAGTTTACAGATAATTTAATTTAAGCCAAAAAACCAATAAAAATATCGAAAATGATACAGAATAATAATTTTGAACTGCTTTAGCGGTTGAAAGAATTACGAGCAATTCTATAGATTCACAACAGTTTTTAATAAATATTTATTTATTAAGGATATTTGATTTCATGTCAATAACTTTACTATTCCGATAATTATAGCATAAATGAGTAGTACATTATTCACTGTCAATGCGCAATGAAAAAACATGATAAAGTATGAAAAAAAATAAGTATTGAAAGTTTGTATAGTAAACAAATATTCACACAATTTCATATAAAAATTTATTAATTGGAGCTCAACCAAACCTTTTTAAAACTAATCATTTAAATTCTTCAACATTAATCATTATTCTATGCATCAAATGGGTGTAATAAAAATAAGTTAAATTTATAAAAATATTATGGAATCTATAAACTATTCAATGAAAAAAAACGGTTCTGCATAATAAACTAATTAGTAAACAAAACAAATAAGAAAACGTGACGTGTTGATAAATAAGTTCCTGTTAATTTATTTATTTACGCTTGCAATGTGAAGCCAAATAACTCTTATTGATGAATTTCAACATGAGGTGTTTAACGATGGTAGTTGTACTGAAATCGATCAATCTCTTTTGGAACAAAGATAGAGAATAAAGTGAGTGAACTTATACATAAAAAATATTAACTTTGAATATAATTACCCCGCGTAATGTGCTATTGCCGTCTTGAATATGTATTCCACCAATTTCGACGTGATTAGGAGACCTTGGGACTGCTGATGTCAATGAATGATAAGTGTTCACCAAAATCATGCTCATATTCTTGGCAATATCCTCAAGTGGTGGCAAATCGTTCCCGTAGTACTTCGTCATCAAGGCATGCTCAGGAACTTGAGAGTATAAATAATACGCTAGACTATAACAATTATTAACAATAAACGCTTCTAGGGTTTGAAGAAAGTTTGGCGTGCTACCGTGGTACAGGTAGTGACTTGGAACATACGAAGGATTATCGAATAGACCAAGGCGGTTAGAAGTCCACGACATCATCAGATGGGAAGCTAAGCCTATGAAAGGGGCTTTAACTTTGTGAACAATACCCAGTCCACAGTCGCTATTGAACTGTTCAAGGATTACTAAATCGTAGTCTCCTTCTTTAATACTTTGGACTTCTCTGTTCTCCAACAATGCTTGACAGGTCGTGTATCCAATATCCAAGAGTTCTTCCATTGCAATTAAGTGTCTTGTGACTCTGTGGATTCCTGGCGCGCTGCTTACATCTACAAGACTAAACGCTGAAAACCATATTGGCACCGAGCCTTTAAGGCTTATATCATTGTAGTTTTGTATTATTTTCTCTGCAGGAAAATGGCTGATAACTGTAACGTTATGTCCTCTTTCTGCCAAACCTTCCATTAACGGCGTAAACATATTATGATGACTTTTTCCTATGTGAGGAAAAACTGCAAGTATTCTATAGCCAGAAGTTGTTTCCAGTATCATCAGCAGAAAAACACTCAAATAGAATTTTAAATGCATTTTTACTTATTTAATACAATCGAAATATTATCTTATTTTCGGAAACTATGAATAAGTTTATTTTCGTATTAACATTGATTTGCAATCACAGCAGTTTTATTAAATTAATTTTAAATATCAACCGGGGCTTGTAAATTGATATATCAATTTATTATTATCTGTATGAAACACTTTTCACTCATAACTCTTTTAAAAACACAATAATTTAGGTATCACAGGGTATCAATTAGTTTTCTCAACATAAACTGAACCTTTTTTTACACTATTAGATATTTATTGTTCACTGATTATTAGTTTTATTATTGTTAATTATTTTTGGTAATTTTACTTTGTTTATTATAGTATATATTATAACACATTTTATAGAATTAAAGCGTACTTAAGCACTACACGTTCGCGTCTAACGAATGTTTCACAACTTTTCTAAATATATATTACCGTACACTATTAATATTCAATATTTTTTGGGTGGATATCATTGTCTACTTTTAGGATGTCAAGGCTCAAGAGGTGGAGTATGAATACGCAAAATATTCGCTGATTAATAAAATCGCTTAAGACCTCCGCACAAAGTTGTTCAGAAGACACGAATTAAATAATTTAATTTACATATAATGTTATCTTTAAATAGTTGCGTACTGTTATTATTATCCATTTAAAAACTGATTTTTCAAATTCACAGATGGCGGTGTAAATAATTAATTCAATCTATAAAAAATGAATACGGCAGTATTATTGGAATTTAACAATGTTTACGAGAATGGTTACTAAACACATTTCTGTATAATTTTGTTATTGTTTCACTGGTAATCGTAAATTTTTAAGTAGTAAACAACTTCACAATATTTAATTTGTTTCTGTAGAAAAATAAGTATAATTAATAAATAAGTACATATAACTATTTAAAATTCATTAATTTTATTATTCCCGGAAATATCTATAGCTCATCAATTTTTTAAAAATTTGAATTTGACATTGTCCAGCACTCTTGGAAAAGCTTTATCTGACCTAAATATAAAAAAAAATAGAAAACAACGAAATATTTGATCTAAATAATATTTGTATTTCGATAAAGCAGTATTATAAGTTTTTGAATGTTGTAAAAACATTAGCTACTAAGCAATTTTGGACTAGTAAATTATAATTGAATCATCTTTGTTTTAACAATTTTTACAAGCTTTGTGGTACAGTGTGCTTTCTACCGTCCGACATAATTTGACATATTTCTTAAAAAATTAATAATCCTCATAATATATAACGAAATGTATGTCTTTAATTATTAATCGAGCTTACTAGTGTCACAGTGTGCAGCAACGTGCTTGAAGTGGAAGTTTTTTTATCAGGATTATAATACAATATTTTATTTATTTATTATTATAATAATAATGTTTTATTTATTATTTTTTTGCAACCATTTCATGTGTAAATGACTTCGCAAACCAATAATGCAGCTAATAAATCACAATTGCAATTAAAGCGATGTTTTAAAGCAATTATTATAAATCTTTTCATTGACGTGTGAAAGAAGTAAATGATTATTATACAATCCTAGAATTATATTGTAGAAGATAAAGTATGTTGAATGAAAAATTCCATTTTGTTTATGAATATTACTTTTATTTAAACTTATCTATTCGTGTTTGTAAAACTAAGTTTTCTTTTTTGTTTTCATATTCTGTATTTTTCTTCACTATATACATAAATATTGTTTATCCATGAAAATATTCTACTTTGACGGTTGAGTTGACAGATCAGCGCTGCTGAGTTTAAGCTTTCATGGGTTGACTTTTAACTCCTACAACAACTTTGTCGAGTCTAGCTCGACATCGTGTAGGTGACGCGCAATTACTTTTAAAACTGGCTTGGAAAAGAATTAATTTTTAACTGCCCTTATTTCGAAAACCGTATTTATTGGATTGTGTGCCTTAGTTAAAGTTTCTAATATGTCATAATGTGGTAGGTATATTTTTCGGTATTTCGTTTTACCATACAAACCCTGTAATATCAATCAACATTTCAAATCTATTGATGTGTTATCAAAGTAAAACAATATATATTGAGGAGTGTAAAGGGTTAAAGTATCTAATAAAAATATATGTGCTCAAACTGTAATAAAATTAAGATTAAAGAAACGTAAAAGTGGTGCCATTAATTCATTATATTTTTGGAAACAATCTTTCTTTTTTGTTGAAAAGAACTGGAATGGTATTAAACTTTTGTGAGTTATTGTTTTATATGAACTATAAAAAAAACAAAATACATTTAATCACTCTACATTTGCAAACATTGCGACTTAGATATTGTTTGTGTAGCCATCCATTTCTAGGTCACTATTACTTTTAAAAATATTTTTTTAGTTGCTCTTATATGATTTATCTTATATTGCTTTATTATCTGATCATCATAGTTCAGTGGGACAGGTCAATAGTATAATAACAGAGACAGTAATGTAGTAGTGTCCCTGTTATACCCACGTGATACTCCGAGTATGTGTTTTATGTTATAAGTGTACAAATATTAGTTGATTTATCAAAGATTCAAGGCCAAAATTCATCGTCAAATAGCCACTGAATTATTTTGACATAATTTTTTCGTTTCATTGCGTATCCCACCACATAGCAGTATTAAATTACAAAGGCTTTCCAAGAGTCTTTTTTGAGTCATTATGCACTTTGGCGTTTTGAATAAAATGCAGCTTGAAATTTGAATGTACGTACATATGACTAGTATCCAATTTAAAATGACTTTGATAATGCCAAATATTGTGTTAATTATAGTGACACTCGCCTCTTTCATCTTCAGACTACCTTACTATAACAATGGCTTAAGTAATAAATTTAAAAAGATTTAAATATTCTAACCTGGTATCTATATTATTATATATATAAAAATGAATGTCTGTATGTATGTCCACTATGGACTACTAAACCGCTCGACCGATCGATGTGAAACTTTACAAATTTATTGAGTGCACCCCTGCGATGGTTTCTGACCTACCAACCCCTCCCCCCAACCTCCTCCCCCCATTTTTTTTTTAAACTTTAAGAATTTTTCGAGTTCACTTCTTCGAAGGTTTTTGGCATACCCCCCATACGCTCCCCAAACCCCACCCCGCCAAACAACCCCCTCCCCTAAAAATTGATATCGAATTTTTACAAATTTCTCGAGTACACTTCCGTGAAGCTTTCTGGCGTACACCCCCTCCCCCACCCCTCCCCCACCCCATCCCCCCAATCCCCCAGACAATTGCTGGCGTAGCAACGCGCGCAGGGTACAGCTAGTATTATATAAATGATATAAACACAAATCAATGGAAATCAAATATAGTCTGAAGATGCATATGAAAGAGGCGAAACACGTGTCACTATTATTAACGCAATACGTAAAATTATCAAAGTTATTTTTAATTTTATATAAAAATGTATTTCTACTAAGTCCGCCGAATACATATAAAGTATATATGACTTATAATCTACCCGTTTTTTGTAATGTACATATTGCTAAATTATTAAATACAATTTAATTGCGAATGTATCTCGGTGAAACTAAGTTCGTGTGGCCAACCGGTGTGATAGTTGGTCGACTTGATAAAATATTCCAAGAGGTTTGTAACTTTTTTCAAAATTGGAATATTGCGGATCTTTTCAATAGTGTAAATGTCAACACATCTGGTCGTGGATATTAGCGATTTTTGAGCCAATTGAGGCATAAATAAAATTAACTCACATTTATTCTAGCATTAAATAGAATAAATATTTACTTGCCATATTCACAAGACTAGTCTTTATAGTTATAAATGGTCTCGGATATTTATCAAAAAATATAAATATCATTAAAAAAAATAAAGGTTATCCCATGCCCTTAGCGATACAATAAAATATGAACATCAACAACAAATACAAAACGGTTAAAAAAGGTTGACAAATAAAACAAAATTATTAATTAAATAAACATGTATTTTTATTTTCAATTGAACATAATCGGTAATATATTAAAAGAACAGTCGAAAGAAATGGCGACCCAACCGCATATTTTTTCTTTCATGTAAACAAAAACTCTTCTTTGATACCTTACATTGTTTATACGTGGGATCGTATAAATATTTAAAAAGAAATTATGCTTAGCCATTCTTATAAAAACCATGAATGCTCCTTATGTTAAGCATATGAACTTATTTTAGATCACTACAAAAATGATTGAATAGAGGAGAAAACTCTAAGCTCTCTTCTCAAAACCGGAACAGCTGAAAACCAGCAAACAAACTTGCTAAAAAATAATCAAAATTTGATAATATGATTGTTTGATGTTTTTAAAAAGCATTTTTATAAATACAAATATATTTATTATATATCTATCTATTTACAAATCTACATATAAAATTGTATTATTATTAATATTTGATAGTAATACGAAATACCTGGTTATATTTTTAAAATAAGATAAGTTTTAATTTTATGTTCATAAATCTCATTCAAATGAAAGTTAATGTTTAATTTTTATTAATATAAGGTTGTATAATATAAATAAAATGGTCAATAAATGAAGTGTCATTTCTTGGTGGAAAGTCATTATTCTAAATAAATAAAACAAAAGTTTTTATGCTTTTTCCACATTCCACTAACATTTTTTAAGCTGAATATGCTCGTGGTGATTGAAACCGACCCTGATCTACTTACAATTATATGTGAAAGTAAATTAAAACATGTGTTTTATATGATTTTATCATAATTCATTATTTTATTTATTCATCAATAAATTTCTTAAATACTTTTTTTTAATATACAGATATATACAGAGCAGTTAAACAATAAATTAATGTTGTACATACATACATCTAATTATATTAGGTATACACAGATCGTTAGTGATATTTGATAACTTTAAATCAGTGGAGATTACTAAATTCTAAAGCAAAAGTGGAAATATAATATCGAGTTGTTTCCAAATTGAACACAAAAGATTTTTGTAATATTTACAACTGGCCAGATGCGGCCCAACACATATCTTTTCCCTTCCAATATGCTGCCAGAAAGATTGCGATAAGACATTTACTTATTTACCATGCATAAATTCACTTTTTGATTTTTGCAATGATCAATAAAGCTATAATTTTTCTTGCGGTCTATCGTTCATTATTAATTTTCAGTGTGGATTTTTAACCAAACAGATTACGCAGGCCGACTCTTCAATAAAATCAATAGGGCAAATGGTTTGATATATCTAATGACTTTTCTTTTTTGATATATTTCCTTTCGAAACAGTTCGATTAAAATATTTGAGACTCTTGATCATGATGAAGCCAAAAACAATGCCAACAAAAGCCAAAAATCCGAATACATCGAGAAGTAAGTAGCGGTATAGTGGTAGATCGGCTGATGCAGGTCTCAGATGCTTTCCACCATGCCTAGCTACATGCTCCACCCAATACACTGCGGTGTCCAAAGGTGAATTTTGCCTATCCCTCCATACTTCAGATAACTTTTTGGCACTGGCCTGGATTCTGAAATAAAGAAAAAATAACGTAGATAATATTATTTTCCTGCAAATTGTTCCCTACTGAAACTACATATGTGAAGCCTACAAAACTAGATCATATCTATGGCAATTTATATTTACTCGATGGGTTGTATAGACTGAGTGATTATATTTCTTTCCAGCATGCATTCTAATTAAGTTCTAAATAAATCAATGAAGATGTCATCAGCTGAAGACTATAGGAAGGAAAGATATTTTTAAAAAGGTTCGTAATCCAATTATCATAAATTTCTTATAATTGAATATTAGATATTTAAAAAAAACATTTATATTATCATATAAAGATAAAGAAATCTTTAAACGAAAAAATGTTAAGCAAAGCAAACTTCTTTCTCTTTATTTGAACATATCCACACTAGTGTGCATCTCCAGGATAATACGTCTATTATTGTGCCCTTACTTTGGAGATAAAAGATCTTTTAGAGCCTTCCTGATGCTCTCCACTGTCATATCTTCATACGACATAACTCTTCCCAGTCCGCTCTCCTCTGCCGCAGCTCCATTCACAAATTGATCTCCAAAAAGCGGGACCACCATTACTGGAACTCCTCGGTTAACGGCTTCAGTTATACCAAGCAATCCACCGTGAGATACAAAAGCTTTGACTTTGGGATGACCTGGAAAACACAATCATACAAACATTGATCAGCTTGTTATCCTTTATGTATCACAATTTCAGGGTTTCGTTGCATCTTAATTAAACTTATTTAAATTAATGATATGGATGAATTTCTTATTCGATTCGACTGAAGGGGTGTGACTTGTTTTCTCTTTTCCTGAAAAATCGGGAACACAGTTGAAGCTGGCTATAGGCTAAGCTAAAATTTTGAGAAATTATCATTATCTTTGATATTAACTATATTCACATGACAGCTTATTACACTTGACCAAAAAATATTGTATAAACAGGGCAGAGCTTAGATGTGAACTTAGCTAAGCTATTGTAATTATGGTATACTATGGATCAAACTTTGTTTCTAATTTGGTATTTATTAATCGATTTACAAATATTCATTGAAGAAAATCCCACCTCACTTACACCCACATCTTTGTGGACAGATTCATACAATAAACAAGGGAAGAATTGAACAATGCATAAGAGAAGCAGAACACTTCCACCACTGCTATCTTAAAACAAGATGGTTAAAATACATTGACTTACTCAATATCTCGTATTGAGGCATCCATGGTTTTATCATGATCTGGTCAGTTTTTCCTGGCATTGTATCATTTTCCCATTTCCACAACACTTTGTACTCAGGGAAAGTGGCAAACGCTTCCTGAAAAGCTTTCAATTTCTCAAGTGGTAGTGATTTTCCCCTTATCATCGATCCCATGCTGAAGTATATAAAGCCATATGAATCGTTCAGAAATTGTTCTATGTCCTGCAATAAATAAAACAAAATTTATTAAGTTTAAAAATCAAAATAAATCACAGAGATAATTTTCTCTCTCTCATTTTTATCTAACTCTCTCTGATTTTATTAAAATAACCTGAAAACAAATGATATCTGCGTATTATAGGTCTTCTTATATTTATTGTAATTTAAAGATGGGTTTGTGGAAATCAATCCCTTAATCTCAGATTATTTTTTGCATAATCGGTTAAGATACTTTTCTTGAAACAAAAAGTTAAGTATGATAAGTATGTTGAACGAGTGTGCAATCATGTCTATATTTACCTTCACCTCTCGCCAGACCCTCAAAGAAGGGTGTAGCGAAAGCGATTAACTAACCAATAGTAATATCCTAGCACCATCTTTCTATTTCTAATTTCTCCCAAAAAATACTGGTATAACAACTACTAGAGATAAACAAGTAAAATGCCATTTAAATAAGAACAACTTCTTTTGTAAAGAGCGTGGATAGAAAAAGACTACATATTTCAGAAGCAACTCGATACGTCTCTTTTAATCCACACGGATTCCTTAGCTGGACATGATGCGTAATTAGTAGATTGTTTACCACGTAACATACGTGCATTTAGTTAATGCGCCACAATTGCCTTAATAGAATAATCTTTATATAACATGACATGCCGACCATATACATATTATATAAATGACATTGACACTTTTATAGCGCGACAAATTTATCCGGTCAACTTGACACATAAATTGCGACACTTTCCTTCCACGAGAAACTGTTTCCAAAAACAGCTTTTTTTCTCTGGTGGTGTTGATAAATAATTATCCGGTATTTTTAGAACCAATTCTGTGTCGAATTTTTCTAAATATTTGCTTTGCCGTTTGCACGTGTGTAACACATTTACTGTTTCAACATTAAAAATCGATGATAGACATTAAACGAATCACATGACACAAATGATATGTATGTCGATTTGACTTTATAAGATAGTTTGGAAATCGATACTAAACGCACAAAACTACTATTGTAATTTTAATTAATGTTGACTTGTAATTAAGGATTTAATCTGCAAACAAGTGAACTATTTTCAGCTGCATTTTTTTCATTTACTGTTCTTATGAGAAAAATATACAGCTAGAAATATTAGATTTGTATTTACTCATTACCTATGTACGGTTGCTGGACTCTTTATTCAATGAATGAATTAATAGCTGATGAAATAACAAAAGCTGAACGAATACATTGAAATAAGGCAACATATCAATTACTATACAAACTATCAAATAACAGTTGATACTCTTAAGACAGAACAGGATTTCCTAGACGATACTTATTGCTATGCTCACAAAAATCAGATAAAAGCAAAATAAATGTCAACGAAATAAATCGAGATGAATTTGTGGATATAAAAATTCGTTTATTATTTACCATACCGCTTCAAATATTTGTACAATATACCTTTTTTGAGAATCACTCATTCAATAGTTAATTCACGAAGAATATACAAAATATTTAATTTAAAAAAAATCCAAATAAATAATGAATTATAAAAATATAGTACCGAAGTGAAATCTTTATTAAATATTTTCAAATAGCGCTCACTACTTTGAATAAATCCAGTTCGTCTTTAACATTATTCATTAAAATAATATATTACATACAATTAAAATACGTGGAAAAATCCACGATAACACTAGATTTTATCCCATTGAAGGCTAAAACAACACGTATTTTAATACGAATTAATTAGGTCAGCGATTTAATCTGATACGGATATCGAACTTAATGGGGAGATATGTATATGCTGATAGTAAAAAAATAAATAATCACTCATCTATATACTTATGTATATAGTGACATACTTTTTTAGTAAATCGGCCGATTTGTGAACGCTGGCGGTTTTTCGGCCGCTCGGTTGCGGGTTCATCGGTTCAAGTCCGGAACGAAAACATTTATTACTAATATTTACATACTTTCGATGGATTCGGCGGTAATTATAAATTGATTTGTCAATGTATCAATTGATTGTTATCAAACGACTTGGATGTACATATATGCTTATCTTGTTCCTTCCCAACCACACACGATGAAGGTAGAAAATGACTACTGAAATATTTTATAAGTATACCTTTATTTATTTTCTGAAATGATATATTCACACTGATTTTGTGATTTAAATATCTTTTATTCTATTGCAATAGTCGTCAGATTACGTTTGTAAAATTTATGAACCATTCATATTCAGAAATTATGAAAACTTATATATGCACAAAAATATATATTATACATGAAAAAAAATTGGGTGGAATAAATTGATAGACCTTCTTTTTTATATGATAATGGTTATGAACGGACAATATTAAAAGGAGTGATTTTTATCAATCACTTTTAAAAAGTTGTATGCTTGAATGAAACCAGCCTTGGTAAATAACCAAAATCGTGGAATATGTATGTTCTCTTGAAATAAATCAAAAAGAATACTTTGATTACGTGATTAAAAGCAACATAACTTATAATTACTGTTTCTCTAAATATCTAGTATTTTTGTATTACTATCGAATCCATTTGAAATACCAATTGTTTTAAAACACATAAAAATACTTACAGGGCTGATTGGTTGCAAAGTCTGTGGTAAATGTACACCTCCAATTTCAATCACATTCGGCCCGTAAGGCAAAGCCCCGTGAAGTGGATAGTATGTGGTAATCATCAGCAAACTCATATTCTTCGCAATGGCATCCAAATCCCCCCGAGAATCGAGAAAGCCGTTACCCAAAAACCTATACTCAAACACGTGCGTGTTTACGAAATATGCTATTTTATAATAGGTGTTCACTATTGCCGAAGCAACGGACTCAAAAAAGCTCGGATGTCTACAGTGATTCAAAAAATGGCTCGAAACGTACGCTGGATGTTCAGCCATGCCGAATCTTTGCCAAGTCCAAGGCATTGGCACGTGAGTCGCTATGGCAACCACCGGTGCTTTAAATTTGTTGATTATTCCAAAAGCGCAATCACTGTTGAACTGTTCTGTTAAAATGAGATCAAACGTTTCATTTGATTCCATTAAGCTTCTGACTCCCCTGTGCGTAGTCATGGCATTACAGTTAAGATTTCCCAAATCGAACAATTCATATGTAGCCATTACGTGTCTGATTATACTCCCTGCTCCGCTCAGGAACATGAAGTCGTCAAAGTCGCAAATGTGCAGGTTTAAATGCATAGTGCCCGCGAGGCTAATTTCTTTGTAATTCTTCGGTGCACTCTTCATCGGGTAATGGCTGATGACCGTCAGTTCGTGTCCTTTTGAGGCCAGCTCGCGGAGTAACGGCTCGAACATAATGTGATGACTTTTCCCCGTGTGCGGGAATATTGCCATGATTTTGAACGCGACGCACTGCAATATTGGGGCAAATAATGCCAGACACATCACTGTCTTCCACACACTTTGGCACATTTTGAATGTTATTATTTTACACTTTTTTATATAAACAACCACCTTCAAAATTATATTAATTAATAATTGTAATTATTTAATCTACATGTTATGATGTATATCAAGCATCTCTCACATAATTAAAAAATGCTGAAAAGAAACATTAACAACGTTCCTATATTTTTAAAGATTCACTTTTTATATAATTGAGGATTTCGATATCAAATTTGAATCGTTTAAAATATGTCTTTTTTTAAAGAGTTTTGTCGCTGTCAATTCAAGTTCACTCGTGCACTGTAAATACCTGAAGATTCCGAAAGACGAAAGGTGGGTCGATAGCGACAAAGCTCAAATAAACGTAAAAAATCAAACGATTCAACTTTAATTTACTTTTGATTTGCGAAGAAAATTAAAAAAAAAAAGTGTTTTAAAATAGGTTTCCTAAATTCTTCCTAACTTAAAAAATTACTGTAAATACTAAATATTTTTCTATCTAAGAACTATTCATATATAAGTCAATCTTTTTTACCCCGATCGTAAAGCCGAGACTTAAAATATATCTTTAATACCACTTTATAAATCTTAATCAGTATTTACTTCATTTCATATAACAATTCAATTACAATCTTCCGTTAAATATTAATTAATATCATCCAACTGACGCAAACGAAACGTTTAATTTCAATTATAAATAAAAGTATTCACTGTTTATCTACTACACTCGCAAAGCGACTACACATGCACAAAGATGCAATAGGAACTAAATGCTTATGAGTTGATATAGCCTACACGTGGAACAGTGTTAATTCATTCCAAACAAAATATATTTACATATACATATTATGGATACGCATAGCAAACGCTCCAATTATCATAATTATTGTAGATTATATTCGAGAGAATACTTTATCACCTATAGTAGTATTATTCAATTAACAAACAATAAATAAGGAATAACTTAACTATTATTGTAGAAGTTTGTTAAAATGATTGTTATCATCGCGCATGACACTCATTATCGTAAGTTTGCTGAGAGTAAACAATCTTTGATAAGAATTGTGTTTTCAAACTGTGTCATGAAGCAAACATCTGTAGATGTCATTAGAGATTTAACGTGGATTTAGTTACTATCCGTAATAAGTACTATTTGATGATATAAATTGATCAATATTAAAAATTAATTATTTTTTTTATTTGGGGTGAAATTATTCATTTATTCAAAGCTTTTTGGCCGGAGTTGGAGTCGTCGCGGCGATTTGGCCGGAGTCGTATTAGGAGTCGGAAATTTTGAAAAGTTTGAACTTTTTATTTTTGCATATAATACGTCAAATTTGGCTATTGGCCGGATTGGTAGGGTTGAAATTTAATTGTAAAATACACATAAATAGGAAAATTAGGCAAAAAAAAGTGACGATATTAAATTTTTTTAGTCGGAGTCGGAGTCGTGTTTTTGGTAAATTTTGGAGTCGGAGTCGTGGTTTTGGTAAATGCTGGAGTTGGAGTCAGAGTCTAACTTTTTTTTACCGACTCCACGGCCCTGATTCAAAGCCCACTTTATCTTCATAACCATATGAACTTGAAATAATATTAAATGAATACGAAGAAGGATGAATCCGAAAAAATGCTGAAATTGTATATTATAAACGGATTTAAGACGCAGATGTTTATATCTTTAAATACATATATCAACACTTTTCCATTTCATATCTTCCTATACGATAGCACTCACAGGGTTCAAAATTTTATTGATTTTATTCAACAATCAAATTGCTTAGTCTGCCATCAATAAATCGTTTTTTTGACCTTTTTAACCATGTATTTTTTCACTGACAACCCGGACAGTTCAAGTTTACTCGTGGCTTGAAATGCTTTAAGATGCCGCAAGGTGAAACCCGGTTTATTTGTGAAAAAACTCACGGAAAAGTACAAAATTCTATTTTGATATTAAAATTCCGTCAGGCACCTTCAGTCGAAATTTTAAATTGAATGATTTTTTTTTGTTGCTTTATCAATGTTATAAGTAGACGCGACTTGATCGACACATAAGAAGGCAGTATTGATTGATAAGTCAGTCTTATACGCGTTATAAAGATTAAATAAAGTAAATGTCGGCCATGTCCATCGTTTCGTTGTTAAATAAAATATTTCAAATTCAGTTCTCATTTGATATTCAAATGTTTATATTTAAATTTGTCACAATTTTACAAAATAAAAAAATTATACCGCATGTAGAACGAACTAAGCTAAACTGATTAAGTCTTATTTTCTAAATATTCAACACACAGCATCATTATGTTATGCTCAAATTTTTATCAGTTCATTTTTTTTACTGTCTATTGATATACGAACAAAATAGAGAATTTCATTATATTCTTCAATAAATGAACAATCAAAGTTCAAGTATACACACGGACTGTTCTATACTTATAATTGACAAGACTTCTTACAAATATCGTTTTTTAGATCAGAATAGATTAATTTTATTGGTAAATATCTTTACAGAATAAGAAGCTTACTGTTTTAAAGTTAAATCATGTATCAGCATTTATTTAAATAATTATGTTATTCATAACAATTAATAAGACTTTCTAACGTTTAAATCATCTTGCAATTAAGTTAAAGCTCATCCAGAGAAATTGATTATCATCTTCAACTCCATTATATGACTTTTGATCAATTTAATTGAATATTATCACTATACTATATTAACTACTAGTATTGCTACCCGGCGTCGCTCGGACTAAGCGACCAATAATTATTTAATGTTATATCATTCGACATAATTATATCACAAAATCTAACATCCAAAATAGAGTTAAAATAAAATCACAAACTTTATTTAATTTGATGCTTCTCCATTCTCGCCCATTAAAAAGTCCAAATTCAAAGAAAAAATCTAATATGCTGTCAAATAATACCTTCACGTAAATAATAAACATTATTATATTAATAAAAGCCGGGAAAAGTTCAGTAGAAGACTCTTTTATTACATTTTGACTAAATGTCTTCGCCGATATAAATTCAAACATATTTTCTTTCATATTCGTTTTTATGGCAACTTAATGACCAACAATGCAAAAAGGAATTACAGACCCACATACATACATACGCCGTTTCGGTTTTATATATAAGATTAAGCCTCGATGTCAGGGTTTGATTAGAAATAATCACTCAAAGTTTCTAAACTGCTTAATGTTTCATTATATATTCAAAATCACTTTAAACTAAGGATTTAACTTCCAACTAAATACATTTAAACGACCATTATTTGACACTTAAATAAAAATACAATATATATACTTCTCGGACACGAATTTTTTAAATCACGAGTTTTTAAATTATTAGACTTTTACATTTTCGCTAAGTGTATTAGAAAAGATGTTACTTCGTACACAATTTATCTGAAACAAAGACTCAAGATATTTTATGACTATCGTTCACTAGACTTAGATTCTTACTGTGGTATTACACTAAATTTATTTGGTGAAATTAATTCATATCACAGAATACATCAACGTGATAGTTGATAAATTTGTTTGTTTTATGAATAGATAATAATTATTCATGGACTCATTTCTCGTGTCTCCAAGTACCTTGTTGATTATACAGTGTGTATCTATAAAAACAGGATGATTATTAATCATTCAGCTGGAGTTATTTAGACAGTTGGTTATTGTAAATATTCTCTTTAATCTAAAATAATGATAAAACATTCCATCTTAATACATAAACAGTGATCAAATAAGAAGACGAATATAATAGTTAAGACTTGAACCTCATCTCTAAATATGTCCCACCATTCCAGGCATACATGCATTTATCAGCTTGGCAGCACTTGCAACTAGTATCTTCAATTTCTGATCCAAAGAACAGGTTAAAAAAAATCGGTTAAGCTAAAGTAAATCGTTAATACCCATCCGTCAGTAAAAACATTTATAGCTTGAACAATAAAAATATGTATATACAGTAGAACCTCGATTATCCGTATTTTCGATTATCCGGATTGGTCAGAATAAACAAAAATATTACAAATTTGCTGATATGCACGTGGCAAATTGCGTCCACTGTTTACGTCCGTGATGGAATGCAGTCCTAATATTTTGTTCGTTGCATTTGTTCTACTAATAAGTCCTGTGTAAAATATGGGTCAGTCATCGTCCAAATTCGATACGCATTGAACAATTTAAATATTTACTTTTAATATTACCAATATGTCAATGAAAAGAAAACGTGTCGTAGTTTCATAAAAAGACAAATTGGATATAATCGATGCTTTGAGACGGGGTGAATCGGGACGTTTTTTGTCTAAAAATATGGTGTCGGAACGTCAACGATCTCGGATATAAAAAAACAAAGTGAAAAAATCTTGAAGTTTACCAATTGCTTAATGTCAGAAGATGAAAGCTCAGAGCGTAAAGTTACGAAAACATCACGAGATGAAGAAGTTAAATAGTATATTTTTATGTGGTTCATACAAAGACGATCATCTGGACAGCCAATATCGGGTCCATTAATATGTGATAAAGCAATATTTTTCAATACAAGAGTAAATGGAGATCCCACCTTCAAAGCAAGCTCGGGCTGGCTTCAAAAATTCAAAGGACGATATGGTATCAGGGAACTTGAGATTCATGGGGAAAAGCTTTCTACTGACATACTTTCAGCAAACACTTTCATTGACACATTGAAGTTGTTTTTGGAGAAGGAAGGATTCGGCGAAAAAATTATTTACAATACTGACGAGACAGGTTGAAATTGGAAGAAACAACCCAACAAATCTTTGGCATCAAGACGTGAAAATCAAGAGTCAAGAATAGTGCTATTCAAGACACTTATGTGTCTTAAAAGTATTCGTGATTTGGCAGCATCGAAAAGTAAAGCTAGCTTTAAGCAGAAATCGATAATTGATTTTTTTCTATAAAAAATAATTTATTACTCAAGCTATGAATTAATCTAATGATTTATACTGAATATAATTGTCTTTTCATGTCAATTATGCTTTTTTTCGATTATCCGGACTATCTTCATCCCCAATCAGTCCGGATAATCGAGGTTCTACTGTATATCCTGATCATATGATTTTATAAATAGCACCATTTTCGTCTTATTTATAGACTGTTTGTATTTTAGCAGATTTATAAGACGCTGCCTCTGCTAACTACTTCATATTAATTATCATAATATTTTAATATAAACAAATTACCAACCCCTGTCTGTAAAATTACTCTTCTTGAAGTGAAGCTATTTTTGTTGAAAATATAATATCTTGATGGTTTAGGGCGAAAAGTTAGGTTCTTTTAGTGTATTCTTTACCTACTTAAAAAATGCTGTTATCCTGTGAGGATGTTGGTTGTAAATTGCCATTAGCACTTGCTTTTAGTCACACAGTAACAAACGTCAGTTAAGCCGTTGAAATAGATCTAAGCAATGGTAGACTAAGGCTACTGCAAGGTATCTTTTTGGCGGAGATAAAAAAACAAGTCAAAATTATTTTTTCTGAATCACAGCATTGCTTTTTATTATTTCTATTAAACTGTTTAATTATTTCGTTTAATTTCGATCTATCATATTTTTCTCTAAAATTAATTCCATCGAACGAAATAATTGTGAATTTACGAAACAAACGTGATCATCTCAATTTACTGATTTTTGGATGGAATGACTGCTCATGTTCTTTTTTAAAATGTTAATATTTATTTCAAAGATGGTTCATTCTCCGCATTTTTTTTATAAAATATATCGCATTTTCTACCATGGAAATGACCGTATTTTTCATGTTACATATAACGTATTAAAACGATTATAAAACTACCAAACCGATTAAAATTCAACTTAAATAAATACGAAACAGAACGTAAAAGAAATGACAAAAATACGTAATGATGAAGGTTAAATAAATAAAAAATCTTTAGTCTTAATGTTTACCCGCTAATAAAAATAAGAAAACATTTTTAGTTCTTATTCCACATACAATTTATTGGATCAGGACCGGTTTCGCTCATGGCGAGCATTATAAACTGATTGTTTGTTTAGTTGATAATGCTCGTCTTAACCGAAACCGATCAAACTTAAGTATAACGCAAAGTCAAGGTCAGGCGAAGCTTATCCTGATCCAATAAATTTTATGTGGATTATTCCACATAAAATACTAAAACTACTACTAAGTGTTGACAGTGAACACCTTAAAAGTGACCAATACCTAAGCCTGATATTGAAGTTTTAAACCAGTGGTTGGTGGACATCAATTGTGATATCAAAGAATGTTCGCGGGAACACCTCCACGCAACGAAATAAGAATAAAAACTGCTCCATAGGGAATTTATCATTAGCATTATTTTGTTTTGAAATTCATCACAGGCATCCTGTATTATAGACTACAATATAATGACGTCACAAGGCAAGATTGTGTTATCAAATGCATAATAAAAAATATTTTGTAAGCATTCAACAGTATAAAAACCTTTTCTAAGATAAAAACCGACTTGGATATAAACTTTGAAGCCATACATCCACTAGGTAGAAATAATTGTAAGTGTCTCCAAATAAACTTGCGACTAGGGTTTACCATACTGGTTTTACTTTAGCCGGGATCCCGGTATTTTGGATATTTTTTCAATACAGAAAAAACCGTGTTTTTTTTTATATTCCGGTTTCAAAAATAAAAAGGTTCTTCTTTTTTTTGAATATATTTATTTAATTTAGTATGTTCCACTTAACTTGTGTAGAACCTTTTCTTATTGTGTATTCTACTGGTATTTCAATCATACTATCGAGTATTGATATTACATACTATGTTTTTTTTTAATACTTTTTTATAATACGGTGAAAAAAATTGTATCTTATAGAACTAGTAGTTCTGGCGATGGCGTAAGCCAAAATAGCTGTGTATCAACAAATATATAAAATAATTTCTGTAGAATTAAAATACATTTATATTTTTTTCATCGTATTATAATGGAGTTCTACCAAGTTAATGCCAATTCAATCAATGAATATTTTTTGTTTGCTTTCACACATAATATTACTATAGTTTCACTCATCACAAGTATTTTCAACTGATTCATCAGTCTTTTAACCCTGATCTCCATAAAATTATGTGTGGAAATAGGTAGTGTAACAAAATGGGTTTTATTTATTTAACCCAGATAGACCTACCGTTTTTTTAAAGCAACAGTCAACAGTTGATCATGCTCGCGATGAGCGAAACCGGTCCTGATCTCAGTGAATCTATTTTTTTTTAATAGAACAGTCAGCATATGAAATACACGCTTTTCCCCCCCATATTTTTATTCGTATAATATCAAAATGACAAAATAAAGTTTCAAGTCTACCTGGGTAAAAAAAAGCTTTTCCACCTAGAAGTAATAATGTGATAATACCGGTACTTAATTTGAAATATTCGTCCGGTACTGCACTCCCTGCTTACGACTATCTAATTTCTTATAACCAGTTTTCTATTTTATGTCACTACGTATGCTGTTTCTTGTTCGCCTTCATTTTTTCTTATTCTATCTGCGGTCAAGGTTTCTTTTACCAAGGCAGTATCATCAACGAAAGTGTACACAGTAACCTGACCATGCGTTTATCAAGAAACCCATAAAAATGTAATAGCGGGAATTCGAATATATATTTAATAGCAAAAAAAACATGCAACATAAATATCATCCTTGCATTTTTTTTACTATCAAATTCATTTAAATTTACTTATGCCAATAAAATATCTAAAGATTTTTTTACCATGTCCGCTTCTTACTTAGAGTATTTAGATTTCTCACGGAGTTTATCTCAACATGTTTGTTTCTACGAGAATTACTTGTTACTCAGTTGTTCAACCTCTCTTTATCGAAGAGAGTAGGGATTGAAAGAATACGAAGAGGACAGGACCAGACTAGCGGCTAGCTTATCGCTTTTTGGGATCGGAAGTGTGGGAAGGAAATCTTGACAATGCAAACGCCCATGTCTTCGAACAGAATCGATTTATCGACTGAAAAAATCGTATCGGGAATCGACGTTGACTACTGCACCACGGACCCGACCGATTTTTTAAACTATCAGGACTCACCCGATTGCTAGGGCAAAGCTATTGCTACTTGACCATAAAAGCCGAAAATCATGGTCAGACCTCGTTCAGAGCAACGATCACCAAACTACGGCCCACCAAAGATTGTCATCAGGCCCTCCAAAAATTCTCGATTTTTGAAATAAATTATTCAACTGAGAATTATTTAATTTCATGATTTGGTTGTGAATTCACAACTACTTATTTCAACTCCACGGATTCTCAGTATACAGATACATAGGATACTTAATATCACTCTGACAAAGTGGCTGAGCAAGTCACATTTTCTTTTTTATTTTCTTTCTATTTTTCTTCTCTTTAAGCACCTTATTGCATGGTTAAAAGATCAGTCCCGTGCAGCTCTTTCTCGGGCCAAGTAAGTGAGGAGTAAATTCGTTTCTTTTCTTGATCGTATAGCGTTATGGAAGGCGGCTGTGAAAAACGGCTGCACAGACATAACGGAAGGGTGGTGGGACAACCAACTTGTTCACCTAAATATATATTTCAATTCATCAATTGGTACCTATAAGATACGACACCGTACCCATAAAACATAATAAATATTTTCCATTATAAATTCCAATAGAAATTACATTTGCTTACATTATATAATTATATATAAATTAAGGTTTTAATTGGATTCCAATACAAATAAATTTGTCATCCGGCTCGCCAAGTTTTTAAAAATTTCAATCAAAAAGTCTGATGACGCCTGGCCTAGAAATTAGATCTTCGATTACTAAGCAGGAGGTTGATCTTGTCTTTTTTTTTCTCCGAGAACTTACTTAAGATCTAATATATTTATTCCAATTCTTAAAGGTAGAGCATTTAACTATAATTATTATGACGTTCAAATTTCATATCACGTCATTCTTGTTCTAAGTACTCGATATTTAAAAATAATTAATTATAGTGTATGGGTGTTCACGAGATATTTTCTCCTCTGATTGACTCGAGGTACTGTTCGATTATTCTTAAGTATATCTCAAGGCATTTTCAATTAAAAACGTATGACGCATTTATAAACCGGTTCATTAATAAAATAATCTATTTCACTACGGAATTCGTTCCATACACGCGTTTTCATTATATTCGTAGAAAAAAACATAAAAATAGTTCTAAGAATTACTATCAACAACACAAAATAGGCAATTGGCGTAGGATTGATTTGTTGATCACCTATAAATTGTTTTTTTAGTCTGATATTTTGTTGTTTATTAAACAACTTTAAATTAGCCCATTTAATAAATCACTTTAAACTGCTTACCCAAATCTTGTCAACATACAAAAAAAAACACCGAGGCATTAAACTGTGGCTAGAAATAATTGTATGTGTGAATGATAACACATTCATAACCGGTTGTTTTCCTCACATTATATATTATTTTAATTTCACGTGTATTATAGCAATCGCTATTTGTTTTTCAATAATAAACAAAGAGTGTGATGCATATAGCAAAAAATCTTCATGAAGAAGTACACTATTTAAACAGTGTACCGAAATGTGTATAAAGTCAAGGCCAAGTGTCAATGTTAAATAGAATATTTCTTAAAATTGTAATATTATACATAATTTTTGTCTGTAGCTTTTTGTCTAGCAAAGTAAGTCCTAACATTGTTAGTACTTATTCCACATAATATTTATTGGATAAGGACCAGTTTCGCTCATGGCGAGCATTGTCAACTGAAATGTTTTATTATGTTTATTATAATGCCATACCACCAAGTAATGACGGTGAACGCCTTAAAGATGATTGGAAACTTTTTTCATGCAATTTATAAAAACAAATATAAACAGCATAAATATTGGAAAATACATTTATATTTCAAGGAAAAATATGTTTATCACAATGACTTTATACACGAGAAGAAAATATACGAAAGTGGTTTAAAGATGCTTTAATAAATAATAATACGTTTATATAAGAAATCTGTTTAACAACTTAATACGAGTCAATATCAATAGATACAATACATAAAGATGGAAACATAGATCATGAACCATGGAAGCAGGGTCCCCACCTCGTTCCAACTCTCCAAGCTGTGAAAATATCTAATAATAAAAACAAGCTAAAAGACTCTAAGAACTTCGTCAGGACGATGTCTCAATCCTTATGCTCCACTCACCTTTTTCTTACAGCGATTTCTTCAACAGTGAAGGCAAGCGTGGAAGAAGCCACCAGCCCCTCCAGCTTCCAAACTAACGCCCTAAGAGATACATCTCGGTCCCTGTGGTCTAGTGGCAAGAGCTTTGTCCTAGCGATCTGGAGACCCGGGTTCAATTCCCGGCAAGGTCAGATTTTTTCAGTTGAAAAAAAAGAGATCTTGGGCTGGGTGTATGTTATTTATCGTTGATTTTGTGCACAACTGATTTATTACTTATCATCGAGTTAATCTCGTATGACTTTCACAATTAAGAATAATTGGCGCATTGGCGTAAGCTGTAATGCCAAATATATTTTTTTTACTTTAAAAAAAATAATCTTAAACTACGAGCCAGGCTCGTTGATTCAGTTAGGGACTGGGCATGTTCATTATAAAAAAAGTTAACTCCTCAAGTTTACGTTAAAATTAAGAGCAATTCTTGGTAAGAATTCAACCTTTTTTAATATTTCCATGACAATTATTCACGTAAGGAGGGGTTTATTGGTAAAATTTTATATTTTGAAATGTCGTTTTAAAACGGAGTATTACGAACATGGGTTCAATCGTGTTAATCATCTCAAGGTCTATTTTATAGTAAATTTATAGAGAAACTACAAACAATATTTCAATAGTTAAATTTGACTCCAAAACTATCCATTAAAATTATTAAGGCTGTTAAATAACATTATTATACAATATAATTACTGACGTCATGAAATCGTGTTGATCATAGCGAGATAAGTATTCAATACAAAAAAAATCAAAAATCATTTTTTTCTAAACGTATATGGTAAATTATAATTTATTATCAATGCGTATCACAATTGTTACATAAAAAAAAACATATCATATTAGATAACGAATTGAGCTTAGTTTTAAAACTGACGACAACGTGTTGCCAAAATTCTTTGCTTTAACCATATCCGCTTGCGATTCTGAGTATAATATGGCCACCAAAAGTTTTCAAGATTGTATATATATGTGGTAGGTCATCAGAACTCTCTCGAACGATCTATTGTTCATAGCAATGAGCAGTCGATATCAGGAAATAAATTCATTCTTATAATAATCTATATTGCAATCTATACATGCAATGTAGAGTTAATTCTTATCTCTTGACGGACAACGGCTTCATAAAAAGTTCAATGATAAATTTATCGGCGGGCGCATGTGTTAACGATTTTTGGTATTGTTTTTTCTTTCTAAGGTAACCGTTTGTTTTCATACAGCAGTGAGAGATTGGACTGCATTGAGAATGCACGCGCCTAATCCTCTCCCTAAGAATTAAATTCGAGTCAAATTCCTGATATCTTCTTCGCTATCGTAATATTTGTGTGTTGTAACGTCTGTGTAAATCCTTGATTAAATAATGGGTGCGAATGAGCGCACCCACATAACGCTTTGAGATCGTGTTTTGTTTTAAAGAGTTCCATGTTTCTCCTACTCCGTTCACAAAATCCCTCTTCCTGAGTGTTTGATAGGAGGCTCCTTCTCGATTTACGAGGGAGCCGAAATAAAGGTCTTCTCAATATGTATGTCCCCATATAGCCTGCTCCATTCCAAGTTATTACAACGTGAAGTACATACCGGGTAAATCTTATGGACGGTCATCAGCAATGTTTTTAGCCAACGAAATTCATGCCGTTGGAAGAAAGGCTATTGGGCTCCATCGTCGTTTTTGTTTATGTGCTATGTATATTCATTTCCTCTCTTACAATTTATGAATTTCTGAAGAAATCAAATTTCTCACCATCTCCAACATTATCGGTACCTATCAATTTTTGAAGCTCGGTATATGCATATGCTGATAAAAAATTCCGAAAAGCCTCGAATTTTATTTGTTTATACAAAAACTTAACGAATGCATGTGATGCATTGGATGAACAAAAATTGTTGTTTTTTTTGATTAGTAAGCTCATCCAATTTTCATTTTAAGTCTTAAAAATAAGCGATCTTTTGACAATTGTATTAATATATATCGCATGGCATCGTTAGACTAGAAGCTGTGTCGATTATATATAATACTAGTATTGCTACCCGGCGTCGCTCGGACTAAGCGACCAATAATTATTTAATGTTATATCATTCGACATAATTATATCACAAAATCTAACATCCATAATAGAGTTAAAATAAAATCACAAACTTTATTTAATTTGATGACAGCCCCGCCCCATTCTCGCCCATTAAAATGTCCAAATTCAAGGAAAAAATCTAATTTGCTGTCAAATAATACCTTCACGTAAATAATAAACATTATTATATTGCAACTTGCAACAATAATGCAAAAGGGAATTACAGACCCACATACACACATACGCCGTTTCGGTTTTATATATAAGATTTACTAACTGTTTTATTCGTGTTTGCATAGAATATTTACGAAACACACAATTTAACGAAAGGTGGGCAAACAATGAATATTTAAATAGGAAGCTAAATTCCGTTCACTCATTCAACAATAATCAACGCCAACGTGACTTCGTTAATAACAAAGGTATACTTCATTTCTTGAAAAAAAAACATTACATTTATTTATATCGTACCAATATTCCATTCTTATTTTCACTAAATTGTATTGAAAAGCTCATTTTCATTTTCTGTGATCAAATTTTATTCAAGCGCCCTGAATCTTAGGTTCGTCAAAGATTATTAAGTGTATAATTCAAGAGATTAAAAGCAAATTCTTCCGTGTAGAATTTAAAAACGTTTTTTTTATAATCATTTTTAATTATAATAAAAATCACTTTCTGTAAAATATCTATTATTATAATCAAAGAATATAAACACTTTGATAAAAATTACAGTAAATATCTGAGAAACTATCCCATTACCATTTGATAAATTTATGTTGAACGATGTGGAGTCGGTAGTGAGTCACAAAGTTAGTTGAAAAACCTTGCGATTAGTGAAACCGATCCCGATCTTTACAAATTCTTAGTGGAAAAATTAAAAAAATGTTGAGTGAACGGATAAAAAAAAATTCTTGTAATTTTTTATTTAAATATTGCGTTTTTATATTTTTATTTTAGCGCTTTTACGATGAATCCAGTTTTGATTGTTTGTACATACATACGTGTTTTGTTTATTTGTACAGTTGGATTTCAACGGAATCTATACGGATCCTATATTGTTTTTGTATTTTCTGTTATATGTATATGAAATTGAGATATCTACACTATGTGTACTGTAATATGACTTACAACATGATTAATGTATCCAATCTTGCAACCAGCATCCACATACAAAGGTGTTCGCAATGCGGTCATCTTAATTGTATGAAATTAATCAATGCAGTATGTCACACGTGTCCCATTCCAAGCGTCTCAATCTTCGTACGCAAGTGTCAATATAAATCCATAACTATCATGTTCAGATTGTACAGTAATGGTATCAAACAATATATAGATGAAAGATATCTTTAGAAATATCTGTAATTTTTTTTAATTCGTTAGTATTCAATGCCTTTTGATAAATATTACAGAAAGAAACACTTCTCTTTTCCAACAACTGACCGAGGTGTATCCGCTGTTTCCGATCGGAATCTATACCACCTTGAGTATTTTGATGATTCTATAATATTGACAAATTCTTATCGCATCGATTTTAAAGTCAGTGTGACTCTAATCAATTTGCTATGCAACCGTGCATGGCCAGACCCAAACTACCATCTGACAAGCGCGGGGCAAGAAATCGAGAGGTTGCTTCCAGTACTTTGAAGTTCACATGACGGGATATGGCAGCCCGTATAAAGAACACGTGATCCGATTGAGGGTAGTTAAAGCAACCTTTGGAAGAATTTGTGTAAAGACTGAGTGACACAGTTGTACTCGATCAGAAACTAGTGGCACTTGTTTTACGCATGCAATCTGACATCAGTTGACAATACTTTCGATGGTTTCGGCGGTAACTTCGAAGTGGAAGTTCATTTTAACATAAAATTTAAAATAACTTTGATTATTCCACGTATTGTGCTACTATTTAACTGTGACACGTGTTTCGCCTTTCAGAGGCATCTGCTCACGGTGGAGTAAACGGGTCTTTATCTTTATCAGAATGCATGTGTAAATATTCCAATGTATAAAAATCAATGGTTATTTGTTCGTATTTTATGCGTTGCTATACCGTTCATCCGATTGCGATAGATGTTTGTCAACTTATTGCTTGCACTTGCGCGAAGGTTATTGGCATAGTAAAATTAACTAATAGTAGGTCTTTTATATGAACATCAATGTTTTTCATACTTTATGCGCTGCCATACCGTTCATTTTTACAACTTATTGTTGCATTTGCGCAAAGGTCATAGGCTTAGTACAATTGACTTTCAGATTGATGGCGCGTGTGTTGACCCATAGACAAACGGTAAACGTCAAACGGCAAATGTCATCGATACCGATCAATGCTATTGAAATAAATCGAAATTATTTATCTAAAATATTGTTTAGCCGATAGCACTTCAATAAACACAAACACTTTCTTTCTTTGAGTGGCATTGCAACGCTTGCCGGGTACCGGCTATTATTACTATAAAATGTGTTTTATTTATTCAAACTAACGAAGCGTGTCAAAATGTGGAACTACATTAATGTATCACTAGACTACTGAGCCAAATCTGTTTCGTCACGCGTTCGCTGCTCAGGGAAACCCCCGGCACTTTGGCGATTCCTGTGGTAATGGACCTAGGCATCATTAACATAGCTGACGAGTGTCTGGCTGTGTAGTCACTGCAGCACAATGGATAGCTGGGCGAGTAGTCGCTGGTAGCAAGGCAAGCAATTAAATCGTAGACACCGTCATAATTGCATACGTGCTCCAGTGGCGTCAGCAGGCGGAGTGATAACAAATCTTAAAAAAAAATGCTTGTGCTTTCTACTGAAAGTTAAAATTCACCCGAGTGGATTAAGCCGACATACACATCTGATATACAGTGTTCCTTTTGGTGACCGTTTGTTTAGTAAGTGATAAAGAAAGTGAATAATAAAAAAATCTATGTGATGAGAACTTTTAAGGTGTTCACTGTCAGTACTTTTGTGAAAGGCATTATAATAAAAATAAAAATACATAGTATAATCTAATAAAATAATAATCATATTCAGTTGACAATGCTCGCAATGAGCGAAACCGGTCCTGATCAAATAAATTTTATGTGGGAAAAAGTACTAAAAATGTACTATTATTTTTATTGTGATGAGAACTGTTCATCTGGTGATTTTATCTCTCAATCTCCCGAGAATGACTCGAAAGTGAACTTACACAATTATAAGGGACAAAGATTATACTGCCTTTTTACTATTTAACCGAATGAATTAATTAATTTCATTGCAGTCAAAAATGCCAGAAACAAAAACTTTGTAGGAAACTGGTTATTTTTTTGATGTATTTTAATTCAATCGGCAGTAACTTTGTCCAAGATCATTTAAACACGAAAATTTAAAGATGACGAGGAATAAACAAAGATGTCTGTTAATTTAATAAAACTGCATTTCTACTCATAACGTAGGTAACCTTGAATCCGATCGGTTTTCAAGTTGTTTCTTTAAGAAGCGAAACACGTGTCACCGGTTGATAACAAAGTTACCAATTAAATTGTGTAATGACTTCTACAGAGCTACCGCTGAATTCACCATAAAAATCAAAATACAAATCAATAAACTATTTAACTGAATATTTTTTGAATGGTTTGATATGGATATTCATTCTAATCAGTGACTTTCAAGCCGAGGAAGCCATTATTCTTAACATGTAACACTTTTCACACGGTAACGAAACTAGGAAAATATGAAGTGATTTTAGGAACAAAAAATCCGCTTCTTAAATATGTAGGTCAAATATTTCAAATGATTTTTTTGTTGGTAGTAATACAAATTATGAGAAAAAATTGATACTCGGCGATATAAATTACTTAGTACACCACTGTTAGCCCGGTACTTCAATTGCGCTAACAATGCAACAAATCATATCATTAATTGCGTTAGAGAGGTGCTTACCCCTTGAACGATAGCGTGTTTGCATCCAGCCTACCAATCTGCGCCGGAATATTATTTATCGAAATTAATTAATATCAATCCGAGAACGCAAACAGAATGAAACTATTCAGGAGAGGGCTGGGCCTGCAGAGATGCATCGCTTCGCTGAACTCGAGTGGTGATGGATGGTCACATTTGCAAAAGAGGCCGGTTGCGTCACTGTCAGTCGATAAAATAAAGAAAATTTCAGCTTCAGTGAAAGTTTTCCGGTATCGAAATTGTACAATATCAAATTTCTAGATTGTTGTCAGTGGCGGATTAAGCACTGTGGAGGCCCATGGCGCAGTAAAATTAATGATGCCCAATTTTTCGTATGATAAACAAGCGTCCCTAAATTTGGAAAAACATTTTGTTATTAATGATTATTTCATCATTTGTCGTTACTCCAAATTGTCTTTTATTTGTTTTATCTAATGTGATCGAGAGCATTCCTGGAAAAATGTAGTTGTTCTCCGCAATTCACTGGAAACAATTCAGAATGTATGCACACCGTACATGCAATTTTTGAGGCCCCCAAGACTTGGAAGACCATAGCTCGCGCCCATTGCGCTTATGGGTAAATCCGCCACTGATTCTTGTCTTTGTGTAAACTGTAAACGAAATAATCAATATGAAGAGAGAGAACACGAAAAGGATATTTGTAAGAATTATTCGTATGTTATTATGTTGAAATAAAGAAGATACTACCAATATATTGGTCTATGAATAAAAAACTTGTTTGTGAAATCTCTCCAAATTTTAGAAGTGCAGTGGGCCACTATAGTGCAACGATCTCATACCTGCATAATTATGAAGAAAATGCATATACTATATGCTTAAGACCCAGAACCGTTCTCTTCGATGACCCCCCCATAGGTTCAAAAATGAACTAATTCAAAAAACAAATAATAAAACTTCTCTCATTACGAAAATGACCTTTTCGGTTTACTTCTAAGTGTGCTGTATTATAGATGGATGCATGTATGTCTGAATGTATGTGTAATGCATATATTTAAACATTTTTGAATTTATGGGTATTGTGTATGGAAAAGTTCATGAACTGGCTTTACTATGGACTCCAGCTGTCAAAATAAAAGCAAACATTGCTATTTATTTCAAATTAATGCACAAATAGCAGTGGCCAAAGCGTCGATCGCGTATTTATTCGAAGTCGCCCGCCTGTCTGGTGTACTGAGGTACACATCTCTGACTCCACTTTTATTTCAATGATAATAATTTCAATTTATTTTGTGAGTCGATCGCCGCCAAAATTTTTAAAAAAGTTGACCGAAGTGGCTAAAGTTTGGCTACCTCTGGCATATAGGCATAATAAATAATTGGTGTTAGAAAAAATATAAGAATATGCAGTGAAACATTTATTTACAAATAGTATATTTTGACAAAATAACATAATTTGCTTTTTTCTTATTTATATACGAAAGATATTCATGTTTTGGGGGGATTATATTTTATGTACAGCGAAAATGATCTTTCCCGTGGTGCAAACTGCTATAAAGCATTCTAAAAAAGTATAACGACGAACAATCACAGAAAAGCTGCATACGTCAGTTATAATTTACGAAATGAAAAATGTGAATTACTTAAATTCACGATGCAATGAAAATAAAAGGCAGCACATGCGTTACAGAAAGAATGTCGTGACAACAAAAGCTATGTAAAAATCTGAATGCCCAAAGCGTTTCTCAACTTTATAGAAGCCATTGCTGTGCATAAATTATATAATTCCTTCTGTAAATAGAAATTAAATATAACACAACTCTGTACTTAAAATTCATGCAGTAGATTCTAGTTCATACTTATCTGAATTTCGTTCGGAATAACTAAGATATATTGACGGTAAGATACAAACGCGCCCGACTCACAACGATTGACATCAAATATGTATAAATCAATATTTGTTTGTTTGTTTGTTCGCACCCTATGCCCTGCCATGCAGCTCGACCGCAATGAAATTGGCACTTGCGAACTTTTTGCTTGCACTTGCGTGAAGGTTATAGGCATAGTAAAATCAACTTCTAGTGGGTCTTTTAAATAAAAATCAATATGTTTTCATATTTTATGGGCTGCTATACCGTTCATTTTGACAACTTATTGTTGCACTTTCGCAAAGATTATAGACATAGAACAATTAGCTTTCAGTAGGTGGCGCGTGTGTTGTAAGGGGAAAAGGGGAATAAATGGCTGTTTCTCAGTTGCTCAATCTCTCTTTTTGAAGAAAGAAAAGACTTCATCACACAATCCATGCCTTCAAACAGAAAACTATTGAATAGTATGGTAATTTCCATTTTTTATTGTAAAATAACAGTCAGTTTCGTCTATATCATAGATCAGGCACGGGCAAACTGTGGCCTGCCAATTGTTTTCTGCGGCCCGCCATCATTAATTCTAATTCTATTTAGTAAGAATATTTATTTTATATTTTTTAAAAAAAATATTGAAAATCAAATAAAAACTCTTCAAGATATTGAGTGAGTATACAGATATTTGTTTTCACAGTCAAATTCGATGGCTTTGCTTAGAAGAAGTGCTTCAAAAAGTTCGGGATATAAAAAATATTATAATTTTATTTTTGGAAATGAAGAATGTTACGGACTTTCCCGATACTGATGATTAGGGATTTCGCATTTTCTTTGGACATCGTGCCACACTTAAATACTATAAACTCCATGTTATGAACGCTCTGAATGACGAATTTTCACAAAGATTTGGTGACTTCCGAAAAATTGAGACATGTTTGGCGCTAGTAAGCGATCCACTTTCAATAGATTTTAAAACTGTATTGAAAGAGCTACAACTTGAGATTATTGATCTGCAATGTAACGCTGATTTAAGAGAATTACACGAATCGTGACGAAATCTGCAAATTTTACAATGATCTTAATTCAGACAAATTCAACCAATTTAAAAATTTTGCACGAAAAATGTGAGTTCATCCGGTCCTCTTTTTAAACGATTTTTTTCAGTGATTTCGATTTTACGTGATTTTTGGACGGCACCGTGATTTATTCGTAGGTACGTGATTTTTCTTTTTACAGACAAAATGGTGTGCAAACTAATGCGATATCATTGGTGACTCTGCTCTGAAACTTATTTAAGCACAGTGCATTTATAAAATTCGTTGAATAGCACGCTTCCCGGTCTTAAATTTTATCACAGAGGTTTACTATGTCAAATAAATGCACTTCAGACGTCTAAGTATTTTAAATGCACAATAATTAATACGAACTGAATATAGAAATATTATTTTTGAATGAAAATAGGTATATTTTTATGCAAAAAAATTTTGTTTTAGGTTGAATTTGAAAAACAATTTTTGTTTTTTCTTTTATTTTGGATACTTTTTTCCGCGATTTTTTTAGGTGCGCCTCTTTTTGAAATCAATATCATGTAAAAAACGATCGGGTTATATCTAAAAAATTATATCTAATTTTACTTACGGCCCGCTGCTCATTTTGAATTTTTTTGATAAGTTTGCCCCCCCTGTCATAGATGGAACTGATTAGTTTGATAACCATCAGAACTCGCTAGCTATAAAATTATCAAAGAATGCATTTACTTAGAAACAGAAGTTTCTATAAATAAATGCATTTACATAATATGTGTTAGTATAATCTTTAGTGTATGCAATGGAACAATAAGTTGATTTATCGAAAATTTATTATTCTATCATTAATAACCATATAAATTGTGTCATTTTCGCTGCTGATCCTTGATCTTGCTGAAATGACTGATGTTGTCATATTTATTCCACTAATTGATTTCCTTATACATAAATTACTTTATTTTCTTCCTCATTTAAAAGACAATGATTTCTTGATTCGTTTATTTTTAGATGAGGTATCTATTTGAGTTCATTTAACTTATGAATTCCTCAAGATTTGATTTATTTGCAGTTGTTTATTGTAATCACTATCATTTGAATAATTAAAAGAAACTTCACAACATATCCTTGAATTTGTTATTTCATAAAATAATAAATGGTTTTATTTCTCTCTCGTGGTTGTGGACTTTTGATAGATAAGATTTCATATAAATTGAGAATCATTAGTGTCAATCTTTTGTAAAATTATTTGAACCCAATGATAATGCTATAAAAAATATTTAACGACGTGGCATTACATCTCAAAACGTAATATAAAAAATACGCATTCATTAATTTTTAATTCAAACGATTATCCGATGCAATGGTTCATTTTTTAATGCTTTCCTTTAAATAATTCAGCATGAAAATAGCGTCTGACCCATGCTATGTTATTTACATCTTGGCTCTAAACGTCCGCTTTGAAAATATATTTTTCAGTGCGCACTTGAGCGCAAAACTATTAGCAGGGTTCAAGTCAATGCAATCACTTTAAAAACTCAGAAATTTTCTTGGAAAAGTCATCCATTGAAAGGCGGCCCGTAAAACATTTTCTCATAAAATTTCTACGTAAGTCTCTCAAATAGAGATGATAATTAATTTAAAAGGGGATTCGTTACTAAAGATTACAATATTTCATCTGCCTCAGAGACTTTCGCCGTCTTAACAAATTATTTAAACATATTATTTGAATGTATTGTAAAGACGTTGTGTTTTGCTTAAAAGTAAGTCACTAAGTCGTGCTACCGATATCCAAAACCTCAGTATTTTCTAATACAACATTCACATATTATAAAAACAATGGTTCATAATTAGTACTCATATTATGTTTTCAGTTTGTAAGTATTTTTGGTCAATGACGAACCTATTCGAAATATGTATACCAATTATATAACTATAGCAACAGATTGAATAAAAATATTTTCACTATATTAAATTGTTTGTAGTACTTTATTGCATAGCAACCAACAATATCAAAAAAACTTAAACCCACTTTCGATAAATCCACTCCATGAAAAGAATATAATATTGATACCGCATGATGTTGTAGGGTATCAGAACTCTCTTGGACGATCTTATTTATCACCTCAATCAATAATAATAAGACCAAACGAGTAATATAACGCGAATAAATGCATTCAAATTGTTATAAATTCATGTAACCGACTCATTGCGACGGCTTCGCAGTGATTGGTTGAATTCAGCTCAGGCCAGAATGCGTTGCGTTGATTGGTCGAGCTGTTTTTCATACTAGAATCACGGAGTATAAATGTGGCTGTCAAATAAAATAACCGCCAAGTCAGTTAGTCGTTATCCTTCTTTCAAAAGTCATGAGTTTTTTTTTGCGCTTGCTTCGGACAGCAGGCGTAGTAACATATTCATTTGGTCTTACGCGTTTAAAAATGTTCTTACTGCAATGTATTCGTGTGGAATAAAAAAATGTAACAATTTGAAGACAATAAATTAGCCGACTCTAGGAAAGAGTTTTCGGCCAAGATAAATTACCGATTGAAATCTATACAGAGATACCTTTCCTCCCATCCTATCCCTAAGTTCCGTCTCCGAACGCCGTGGAAGGATGCTGTCTGACGCAGTCAGATTGGGAAGAAACCCTGGTCGTCTCAATATATATTCAATCATAAAAATAATAAAACATTTTTAGTACTTTATTCACATAAAATTTATTGGATCAGGACCGGTTTCGCTCAAGGCGAGCATTGTCAACTGATCAGTTGAACTAAAAATTTTCAACAAATTGAGATTAGAAAATTTATTGAAACAATAAATAAAATGTCACTGTTAGACGAGTTTGGCAGCCTATACGCGTATTTCAGAAAGCGTTTGGCGGAATAAAAGAGCTGCCATTTGGAACATTTAAGAATTATGGCTTGCTCAATGTTATTTGTTGAGTATTAAAAAAGATTGATTTCTCATTGACTGAATTCAATTTCAGTTTTAATCGTTCCTTTAACCATAAATTTACTTCACCTGATCTTTCTACTGTACATAGGATATCGAATAATGAAACATAATAAATTTTCCCATCTCTAAAAACTTTACCAGGTCGAGGACGTTTTTGTAGAAATTGAACCGAGAAGAGTTGGTCGAGATAGATATCTTGCCGCTTTCAGTTTAATTGAAGATTAAATGGACATTATATTGTGAAGGATGTAAACTCAATAAAAGACTGAAATTTCTAGAAGTCGTTTTTAACCCTTTGCCCGTCCAAGAAACTCTTTAAAAACTAAATTATCTTCTCGTTACACAAAAAACGTTTTATGATAAGTGAATTATTAGAAGTTGTTTTGTTATACTTTAAAATAATTAAAATGTGTATCAATAATTGTTTATTGGAAAAAAAACTAGAATACATGGCATTGCAGCCGACGCCAATGCTCCATACATTTGACAAATATTATAAAGATAATAATATCTTATATTACAAAACATAAAAAAATCATTACTATAAATGCATAAAAATAACCACATATTATTTATACAATATTTTTTTTTAACCATGTCCGCTCCAAACAATCCAGATTATCTTCAAGACTAAATAAACAAACACAATTAAATCTAAGTTTTGTCTGTAGTCGGGTACTCTGTAATATTGCATCTCGTTCACGCGATTACGAGACATTTCCGTATTTCGTCACAAAAGCTGCCGTTTTTACCCACATTTATTTCGTATTAGAAACTGCACATACATAGTATGACTTACAAGAGAAGAGCTATATAAACAGGTCATATTGAATATTGTGATATAAAATAACGTCCCGAATAATCGCTTATCAGTAGCGGTTGGAACTTTCCAGCTATAGTACTACAGCCAAAAACCAGTTTTAATAATAGTAATATTATCTATTTTAGGAAAGTACGATAAATCATCTCTTTAAAACTGTACTGATGTAAGCCTCCATTAAGGATACAACGTTGAATCGTAGGAGTAGAAAAGAACTTCCTCACCGTAAAGACTCACCATGTAATATGACGGGTTTTACTTTACCATAAAACTATTTGGCATTTATTATTTATGTTCGAATAATTTAATATAATGATCCTGATAAAAGCATAGCAATTATTATGCACCGTTTATTTAATTGAAAAAAAATGAAAAGCCTTTATGTTTCAACAACAGCTTGATTTGTGATTTGTAAAAGAACATTATTTTATTTCACTGCTCAGACATGCATTATACCTTTAACGAAGCAACTTCTTCCTGGAATTTTTTAGCATACTTTTCTTTATTTTTAGACAGTTCAGCTGCCTTGGCAGAAATAAGAGCCACCATAAGATTGGTTTTTCTGATTAGATGGTTGTTGACAGGTTATTTAAGAAAAGATTGAACACAAATTCTTTTTTTTTACCCAATATTTGGCACAGTGATGTATGTATATGTATTTAGATTTTTGTGTCTTACAGTGGCAATAGGTAAACTAAACTTATGAATAGTTTTTTTTGAGGTCGCTCTAATCTTGCGAAACTATCTTTATTGTCCTGGCGTAGCAGATATCGTAGAGCTACGTTGGATGCAATAGCTACGACCGACGCATATTCGCATCAAATCGCGTCGTGTAGCGTCGCTGGCCGTCCGGTAACAAATGCATATTGTATTTGCATCCGTTTGCATATTGTGCGCATCAAAACTACATTAGCACCTCGCATACTAGAATTGGCAAAGCAAACCACTCACACATAGCATAACAGACGATTACAATACACCATTTGTTAGATATACACAATATACATAGAATCTGTTCTTACACGACAAACGTCAAATTGCAACAGCTTCCAACTTAAGGTTAGCCTAAAACGACATTGAAAATCTATAATATGTCAATTAATTATATGTTTACCACAGTCAAAATTCCTACATAACCTAAAATACATTCTGTCGTCTTATATCAAATTGTAGTCAGACTTTCAGTATTAAATTACCACACTCTAGCGATGCAATCTAAATATATATGTATACCTTTAATGTTACATAAAACTACATTTTAAAATGTATATTGGAGACATTGTATAGCAGATTCTATAAAATGTTGATCTTCTCTCACTAAATTTTATTTTGGCAGGACATACGTATCGATCTAGCGTGAAACGGTTCGAAGTTAAAAGCAATAGTCACAAACTCGTTTCAAACAACTTATCTTTAGTTTTACGTATACAATTTGATAAATGATCCACTTGCGACCATTTTAACACTTTGAATTCTTTTCTAATATATATTTTTTTAGTAATCAAAAAATTCATAGTCAAATGTGAAAGCTATGCTGTCCCTATTACGTCATATCTTGCAAAATCACTTACGGTGAATGCCTCTAGGGAGTGTAAGTCTTGCCTAGTACGTCTTTTCACAGGATGGACCCAAGTCTCCCAGGAAGTTTACTTACAAGCGTTGGATAAAACCATTAAAACTGAGAGATGAAGTAAGATCAAATTTTTCTATCAAAGTTGTTTTGTATCACTATTAAACACAATTGTTTCAGCATTTTTAGCTTATAAATCTGTTCTGTTACATTCATTTCAAGACTTTGAAACATATTTGATACTGAGGTGCATAATTCAACTGCGGACAACATATTCCTAACATCAATCAAAAATTGTTTTCTTATAATTTGAAGAAATCGTCGATACATAAATCATTTCGACTCCAAAAACGAATTAATATCGAGCATGCATGGTTAAGGCTAAAGTTTGAATTGTAGCAGCACATAATTATAAACGTTACAACAATTATGTTCGTGCTAAGAAAGCTAGCTGTTACCAGTTCTATAATAAGTAATTACTTTTAAATTCAATTGCAACATAACTGTTTTAAGCTTATGAAAAAAAATTGTCATTGGAAAACATGTTATTGTTTGATTTTTGCCACCAAGTTGGGCTTCTTCGTATAAAAAATGTAACTAAAAAAAGTATTTTTGTATGCTACATACGAGTCCACAGTCAACTTGAATAATACATTCTCCCCGTCTAATTTGATTAGTGGTCAGTCTCGCAAATTAACATGATAATCGGTGGTTTTCTGACATTCTATCACAACTGTGATCTTGAGAACCTGACGGATAAACAAAAAAATCAAAATTTTCTGACTATTTACTCGAGCCGACATACCTTACGACATTCTTAAAGTAACATTTTTTAAACGGTGTTTGAATCTAAATATTGCATTTTCAATTATAATGATATTGAGTTTGCTTCAAAGAATTAAAAACTTTGTACAGCAATAAAGATAATATTTCATATCAATTTCGCAAAAATAAACAACTTTAATTGACCAAGTCAGGACTATACCTTTTCTTGCGGTTGTAATAAATTTATCGAGATGAAATTTTAATTGTATGCATTTTTTTTTAGATTTTATTAAGTAGCCTCACAACCACATATCCCACCCAGAAAACGATCGTCTATGTGCCATAATAATATTTAAAAAATTAAACACACTTTTTACATTGTGTCTCATAAAAAAATTGTGAAATTTTACTAGTTCTGTAATTTTGTAGAACTTTTGTAGCTTATGGTCGATGATCTTGGATGTTCATCCATATAAGACGGGGTGTGTTTTAATTCTTTCATTTCCCATTTAATATATATGTTATTAAAGAACATGAATGCCTGTGTACATTCCCTCCCACCCTACCGTTTCTTAAATCTAGACGTTACGATATTAATGAACTTACTCTTAGTCAGTTTCTAAGAGTGGTCAAGTTAATAAATACCAACCAGTCCACTTGAAAAAAAATCTGTTAAAATTCCCGATGCTATATATTAGTAGTAAATATGTCAATTTTATGACAAGAGTAACATTTGAAGACATCGGTAAAAATTGAATATTAAGGTAGTTCAAGTGTTCGAGTTTGCTGCATAAAACGGAATGCAAATGAACAACGTGGTCAGCTATACAGAATTTCACAATCCTGTGAAATGTGTGTTGGGTCACGCTAATGTTTAACTAAGCGTTTCGTGTTGACAAACGATAGATTATTTCTATGTGAAGTGGCCTCTAATTTTACGAACAGACCTATATCTGGATATATTTGAATTATTAGACGAAAGTTTATTACAGAATACTTTAATGCAGTAACTCGCAAAATTTCTTAAATTGAGATATGAATTTCATGCTAAATATTTTTGAAAACTATGCATGGCGCTCACTTTGATAGCAATATAATTAATAAAATACTCGTAATAATATGTAAAATAAAAGTATAAGAATGCAAAAAGGCAGCAACTCTAGGAATATTAGCAAAAAGGCAGTGAATGCAACCGCTTACTGCTTGTTTACAAAGCAATTGGTTCATTTTCGCATCAACCACTTTTTTATAAGTTGTAAATACTAAAACGTCAAAATACACATTATGTAATTTTTCTCAAGAGTTTTTCAGAATCACTTACTGCCTTCTTGCTTTGAAAGTCGACCAAACATTATTGGACACGACCACGGCTTTTTTAACTATGTACGCTCCCAACGTGGAACGTAATGGTGTTTATCTCAAAAGATATTGTTTACGAGAACTACTTGTTACGCAGTCAACCTCTCTATTTCGAACAGAGTAGGGACAGAAAGTAAGGATGGGTCTAGTGGTTTTTTGAGTGCTCACGCTCTACCTTGCATTTAGAATCAGGTGGGTATCGATGGGAATTCCAGACAGTCACGTTTCCGGACAGTAATTGATAGTTCGATTGATAAATTAAGCTGCCGGGACTGAGATTCAAACCCATTATGGACAGTCATTTCATAACTACATGTTTTCTCAACTCACCACGCTACATGTGACATCAATGTAAATTTATACAAAATTAATTTTCTTTTTGAAGCCGTCGACATTTTATATAATGGAACTCAGGCTTCATTTTATCTGCTAATTGATTTATTTTAATTTTCGTGACAAAAACTATTTTACTCTAAAATATTACTGACGTCCAATTTTTGTAATTAAAATGTCCACTTAAATTACACATTGTAACAATTAGTTTGAATTAGCAGCAAACATACTAACTGTTCAGTTTATCATCGTCCAATTAGGGATTCGGTTTTGTATCGAAACATTATGCAAAATTATTCACGTAAAATGAACCATATTTATCTACAATATTATTCAATACAACACGGTCAGAAAACATCGTACGACAAAATCTATATTTTTTAAGTTTTATTTATTTGATCGGCATATTAAGGTTTTCTTTCACATATCGAAGAAAGCGAGAAGCCAGGTACTGCAGCTGATACACAAAATAAATTGTTTTATTATGATATCATGGCAGCAATATTCACATAAAGTAGATATATAGTAATATTCAACCACTTTAAATATTTCATTTTATTTATGTATTGATATAAGCAAGCTTTAATGTTTTGTAAATACATCATCTGTAAAGCAAATTATTTTATTTTAAATGAACATCTATAAAATTTGCAACTGCTCGTTCGCTGTAATCATTTTGATTATGCAGGATTCGGTGTAAAAATAAAATTTATCTTTCTTTTAATATAATAATTATAAAAAGTGTTTATCAGTTGTTGTTGGATTAACATGAGTTTAAATTCTTTATGAACCATATATTATTAAAACCAACTCATAATAGTCATTGATTTATATTTAGAATATGACAAATAGCCAACAACCTCTTACAAAAACAATATTTATAAAAAATCAGCATTTTTTTATAAATTCTTGAATCTTTATAATTTTAAAGGTACAATCTAAAATGCAGATGTACTTATTAAACGATAAATATTTAAAAAAACGTCAAATTTAGGGGAAAAAACATTAGTTAACCCTACTTCACAGAGCTCTAGTGTGTAAACAGAGTAAAATCAACTGAACTTTATTTTGTTTATTTTCATTTATCTCCGAAAATAGTTTCCGATTGAATAATAACTAAATTAAATGACAAAACATTCGCAACTTTTCGGTTAGCGTAACAAAGGCAAATGGCCGCCGCTTTGTTTTGCTTCGTTTCATTTTGTTTATTCCCGACTTCCATAATCACGCATTGTTATTGGCGATTGAATGAAATAAATATCAATATGGGAAAATCAAACATTTGTATTTCAAATAAAACAAAAAAAGAAATGAGCGGATCGTATCCGATTTAATTAGTTTTGCTGTCCGGAAATGGGAAAGGTTTTTATATATTTTTATAGTCTACGTATAATCAATGCATGTGTGTGTACTTCCTGGCAATAATATCGTGGTATTCTTCATTTATCTCTCAAATTTCTCAAATCAGATATAACTTAATCTTTTATCGATGACAACTGATTTATGAAGATTCAGAATATAAATAAAATAATTTCTGTAGAATTAAAATACATTTTTTTACCGTGCTAAAAATTAGACTTTTCTATTAGAGGATTAATATATTATTCATGGCTGTACTTCGAATGTCGATATATTACATTCCACTTAAAAGTGACTGAGGATTATTTTTTATGTTTCAAATGAGAATCTTTCGGATCTTTCTTGAGCAGACTTTTGGCTTAATATATTCTGGTCTGATTTGTATGTGGTCTCCAAATGTGGAGCAAATGGAGCCATAATAATAATATCTGACTGGAAGTTTTTTTAATGCAGCTGTTTTTACTCAAGTCACTTAATCCTTGATGTTTGTAGAGATTAATAATATAAGAATATGGATAGAAAAAGACTATTCAGCTTACCACTGTCGCTACGCCCCTTTTTAAGGATTAGACAGATAATAGAAAATCAATGAATCTAAGATATTCAGATTAATCATCAGGACATGAATTCAGAAGAGATTTAAACATCACTTTTAAGATGTTCACTGTCAACACTTGGCGGTATGGCACTTTAATAAAAATTATAAAACATTTTTGTACTTATTCCACATAAATTTTATTGGATCAAGACCGGTTCCGCTCATGGCGAGCATGGTCAACTGAGACCAGTTGATAATGCTCGCCATGAGCGAAACCGGTCTTAATCCAATAAAATTAATGTGGAATAAGTACAGTTTTTTTTATTATTTGTATTTTTAAGATTCAAACATGTCTATACTGAGATTCTAACCAATATACCCCACGACCGAATTCAACAATATCAACCTCTCGGCTACAGGACCGGAAACGATAACTTAGTAATAAACAGTTTGTATTCTGATGATATTTGGTTTAATATTTTCGATGGTTTCGGCGGTAACTTTGTGGAAGTTCATTTTAATATAAAATTTAAATAACTTTGATTATTCCACGTATTGTGTAACTAACTGTGACACGTGTTTCGCCTCTTTCAGAGGCATCTTCAGACTTACTATCGCAAAGTTTGCTTAAGTAATGAAGCAAGATAAATTCTAACATTTTAACATTTTAAATTATGAAATTACAAAATGGATTACGGGTTTTTTTCCTTCTAAAGGAAACAAGGAAGGGGGTGATAGAATCAAAACAATGCAATAACATAATGATACTAATAAGGTGCAATCACTCAATCAATTAGATTGGGATTTTTCCTTTTTAAGGGACGCAAGAGAGGGTTATAGAATTGAAACAAAGCAAACAAATATATTTCTAATGACGTTAAACATTACAAACATTATATTTGGTTTATGTAAAATAATTTAAAGTCAATTGAGACTTTAAACCGTATACATATACACTTCTGCTTACTTTGGTGTTATTTTTTGTCGAAAATGTATAAGTAAAAGCATCAGTGCAAGAAAAAAAAATAGAAAACAGTCATACCCTTTATGCCACATAATGGCAGTGAAACTTCTCACACTTGCAGACCGACAGAAATATTTCACATCGAGATGTAGCGAAGGTACAAGCCGTCACCGCCCCACACATTTTCCATGCGAATTTTATTGCTGTTAAACCAAGAGTAAGAAATAAATGGGGTGTAAATCACCACTGCGAAAATCGTGACTGAGGAAATTTTTCATCGGAATGATATAGAAACAATCTGTTTGTATACAGTTTAGCGGTTGGCTGTTGTATTTTTTCCATCTTGGATTCGGTCCAACATTCCCGCAAGCGTTTTGGCAATATGGTTAATCAAATGAACGTTTCGACGACGATGTAATCATTTCAATTAATGTTTATATTAACTGTTTGCGGTATTTGTGCCAAATAATCATTTTGCAGCTAAAATTTTCGTATAAAAAAAATATTTGACTTTCGTTAACGCAATATTTATTTAATTAATATGCATTGACTTAAAAGAAATTCATAATATTAAGTTAAAAGTGGTTATAATTACGGTTTGATAATAAAATATCAATCAGCTTTATTACATAGTTGTTCTAGAAATAAATTGTTGACTATTATTATTAGAGTTCTGTCAAGCAAAAGCTTATATAACAAAACCATTAACGAGATCAAACTTGTAGTTTTCTTTATAATTAGTAAGTGTTTTTTTTTTCACGACAAATCCAGTAATTTAAAGGTAAAATTGTTGATTTACGTCGATTGTTCGTTGCAAAGTTCGTTGTATGACATAACATAAAGGCAAGCGGCTTAATATCTCTAGAAAACTTCATATACCCTTCAAATTAATACATAAATAGTGGTAAGTTACCAAGAAATTTCATTTTCAATTAAAGTCTGACCAATCTACATCGAATAGCAATCATCACATTGAAGCGGTTGCAAAATGAGTCGTTATTTATTTATTTATTTATTTAATGGCAAAAAACTATATAAAATACATGGCATTACAGCAAGCGCCAATGCGCCATGCATTTGACAAATTAATAAAAATTACATAAAATATTACCCAAAAATAAGAAACAGAACAGAAACATATTATTTACATAAGACAAATTTTTTTAACAAAGCATCAAGTTCACTGCCGAAGATGTCCACATCAACAGGCAGCGCATTTATCAGCCGAATAGCCCTTGCAACTGGAGATTCAAAAGACCTACGTGACAAACAAGTTTTGACAAAGAAAACTGATTTGTCTTTGTTACGACCACGTAGGTAAAAGCTGTTGTAAAAGTTATAGATAATTTCATTTACAGATAGATATAAATAGTGTACAAATAGAGAGGTACGGCTAACAAACTGTAAATTTTCTTAAAATGGTTTCCTTGGTTCTTTCCACATTGCGGGGACTGGAAAGGGGGAGGGAGGGAGGGTTTGCAACGGCTGGTGTGAAAACTTCAGAATTGATTAAGTTAATGTCTCGGAAAACGGGCGAATGGACGTGCCAGGAGAGGGGTGTTCCCACGTAGGCGGATAAAACCCACCCCTTTCTACTGTGAGAGAACGTCGCTTTAATTGTTACAGATAGGACACAATATAAACAAATATCGATATATCTGAAAAACAAATCATTTCTTTTATTTAACCACTGACTTATTTTTATCTACTGACATGTAATGTGTATTGAAGATACAATACTGTACTCCCAAATTTATGGTATCAATTGTCAAATCTTATGGGTAAGACATGGTGTTTGTTTGAACATGATGTCCATTCCCAATATAGAGCTTTCTGAGTCTTAATAAAGTTAACTACTTGTTGCTATAATAGAGCCATGCCAGAAATAGTGCTTAACTTAAAACTCTCGCTACATCCCGTATTGAGGATTGTATGGGTGAGATGAAATGTAGGCATAACAGAAATCCCTGCCTTCGAAAAAATATTAATAAATCAATGAAAAATCATTTTAGAGCAATGCCCGCACAAAGGCTCAACCAGAAAGCGCTAAAGCTTACTACACTGACCGCGGACCTGGGACAATATTAAGCAAAAGAGAGAAACAATAAAATTTATTTTTATAATAATCAGTTTCGATGCAATATGGATAATTAATTACTTTACTAAAAATCTCTATATATATAAAAATCTCGACACAAATCTTTGTCACCAAACTCCTTCGAAACGGCTGGACCGATTATTATGAAATTTTGTATGTATATTTTTTAGATATGAGAGAAGGTTGTAAATTATATTTCATACCGCTAAGTGAAGGATGTCTCTATCAAGACGTATTTTAATATTTCTGACATCTGTCATTATTTATTATTTTTGTTGTTAAATCACAGAAGGCGCGCGTGAAGTTTGACATTTCATACAGCGAATTAAATTTAAGCTTTGCAAAGCAGTCGCAAGAGGCGCTTTTCATAATCGTATGAAAATATATCACATCAAAGTTTATATATATATCCAGCAAATAGTTTAACAGAAAGCAGTGCAAGAATGCTACGCGAATCATTTTGATTCTCTTCAATAAAGCAAATGCCTTGCTGCCACGTGAATTATGTACATTCATTTCAATGTAATTAAAATACTTCATTTTGATTTTTGCACATTTATCTTCCATATTCATTTTGAGTATTGATTTTGACTTAATAAAAAACTAAATTTAATTCAGCTAATACGTTAACACATCTATTGATTCTGAGACGGTACGAAGTACGCCGGGTCAGCTAGTATATGTATATTTATTTGGGAGACAAAAAAATATTTAAGTTGTAGTATACTAACATTGCTTGCCATATTTAACTTATCTTTATTTGGTATATCGTATCTATTCAATACGTTGTTTTTAAATTTATCTATTTACTCTTTATTTATATCTGTACCACATAATGTTTTAAGGAAAAATAAGAATGCCGTTTGTCATTTAGAGGTCATGGCATTTCAACTATCATAAATAGAATCATATATTTAATTGCCAGTACCACAGATAAGTACTGATTTTTCTTAGACAGGCTTTACATCCCACTCGGTTGAACTGTCTTAGATCCGAATGGAAGCATTCATTCAGCGGAATGCAATCAATTTATAGATTCATATACTAGGACATACATTTCAGAGGTGAGAGTATACTAGTACTTTGGTTACAACACAATTAGTGAATTGAATTGTAGTATTGAATGATACTTTTTTTTTAGCGTGTGTCACAGGATCTTTCACATCCATTACCTGCTACCACAAAAATCATAAATGATGAGTAGATGCAGGCTTAAACATAGTTCTAACGATGGCGTAAGCCGAAATATCTATCAACAAATAATTTCTGTAGAATTGAAATATATTGTTATTTTTTTCACAGTATTATAATGGAGTACCAAGTAAATGCCAAATCAATCAACAAAAATCATCTTAAATTTTAAAATTTAAATATCGACATAAAAATATAACTTTAAATACATCCAGCTTTCAATGTATATTTTTTATAAAATCTATCAATTTAAATATATGGCGACATAATTTCATCCAAACAAAAAGTATCAACAATGTGGTGCAGCGATATTTCAATGGTGTAGAGAGCGAATAACTGAATTTAAAAAATTTTAGTGTGTGTGTGTAACATACGACATTTAACACTGAAGAAAGGAAATTCATTCCAATACGGTTTTCGTATATTAAATCGAAATTTTCCATACTTTTTTGTGGCAGAAATTTCTACCTCGAAACTTTACTAAGGAGTTTTTTCTGAACAAGGGTACTTGTGCTTGAGAGTAAGAATTTGAAGGTTGAAACTGAAAAATATATATGAAACCATTTGAGAACAACTGCAGGAGCTAAAAGCAATTTCTTAACTTTTCTCTCGTTCTGGCAGATTTCATTTTGAATTTTTTCGCAGAAAATATAAAATCTAATAATTATTCGCAAAAAATAAATATAAAATTGTTATCTATATATATAAAAATGAATGTCTGTGTGTATGTCCGCTATGGACTACTAAGTCGCTCGACCGATCGATGTGAAACTTTACAAATTTATTGAGTACACTCCCGCAATGGTTTCTGGCCTACCAACCCCTCCCCCCCCCCCCCCCCCCACCTCCTAATTATTTTTTTTTTAAACTTTATTAATTTTTCGAGTTCACTCCTTCGAAGGTTTCTGGCATACCCGCCCATACGCCCCCAAACCCCACATCGCCAAACAACCCCACCTCGCCAAACAACCCCCCCCCCCCAAAAATTGATATTTAATTTATACAGATTTCTCGAGTACACATCCGCGAAACTTTCTGGCGTACAACCCCTCCACCACCCCACCCCCCAATCCCCCTTACTTGCTGGCGTAGCAACGCGCGCAGGGTACAGCTAGTTTGTAATAAAAATCGCTTTTATGCATTTTCACTACCGATACGGTATATTTGGACGTAAATATGTGTTAGTCCATGTTGAATTTGTATATTGCTTATTGTTTATTCGTAGTGTAAGACAAAGTTAAACAAAAAATAAATATTAAATATAATATTTGGTTTTTTTAATTTTGTCGAGCAGTTCTATTTCAATTGCGAATCCTTCAGAAAATTACGTTTTTTGTCTTATCATTGCTGGGCAAGTATTTATTTATTTTATACGTTACTTGAATAAGGGTGACTTTGGCCTTAATTTCTACCCTGGTGTATCGATTTAATATTTAAACAACTAAAATTTCAAAAAATTATTTGTCAGTGTTTTTGTTAAATGCACTATTGGAGTTTATCTGAGCAAATAGTGTATACCTATTTGAATAAAAAAATCTCATCAGTGAAAGTTTCAACATTGTTTACTCTAATAAAAATAATAACACATTTTTAGTACTTTTTCCACATGAGATTTATTTCATCAGGACCGGTTTCGCTCATGGCGAGCATTATCAACTGATGCTCGCCATGAGCGAAACCGGTCCTGATGAAATAAATCTCATGTGGAAAAAGTACTAAAAATGTGTTATTATTTTTATTATAATGCCTTTCCACCAAGTATTGACAGTGAACACCTTAAAAGTGATTGTTTACTCTATTTGTGTTTTTTAGCCATGTCCGCTCCCAACTTGGAGCATATGTACTCCTCACGGAGTTTATCTCCACATATTTTTTTCTACGAGAACTGCTTGTTATTCAGTTTATATCATATTTATTTATTTATGAATATCAATTTGAAGCACACCTCAATCAAGTTTCTCAACATATGAGACGCTAGCAGTCAACGGATTATTTGCCTTATGCCTTTTACAAATTTCAGTAAATAAAATTGCTTACATCAGCTAAAAATCGATAAACGGATTAACTTGGTTGAGTAGGAGTTTTTGATAGTCAATTGATCACTTTTTTCTCCGTTGACAATAATATTAAAACGTAGAAAAAGCGTATGCTACTGCCAATAAATACATAAAATAGCTAGGATATCTGAACAATCAAATCCCAATTATTTCATTCGAATCATTGACGTCAAGACGAATAGTATCTCCATGGTGATTGTTTTTTGCGTATTTGAATTTCAAAATAAAGAAAACATATGAAATATCATTTTTAGCGACAGTAAAAGTTTAGGCTCATTTTTGCATGCATATTTCATAGTTGTTAATTTAAAAATTTCTGAATCTATGACGAAACGCAAGCATAGAGTGTTAGCCACTCTTTCAAGCGGGTGGCAAAATTTTAAAATCAATAAAATCAAATCATATTAATTTAGTGGTTATATTATGAAATAAACCGCAATCGAGCATGCAATACAAATAACGATACATCATATCATAGGTGTGGTCACGTAATTGCCGTTCATTTCGATGGATTATTTGTTTTTTCAGTAGATTTTTGTTTGCGCCTACACCATTATGAAAACCCTTTTAATGCCTCACGCATCCTGCGATAAATGATGGAAACAATGAATTCGAACCACCGGCGTCATAATAAATAGGATCATATCGCATTATCTACGATACAATTATTACAAAGCCCAGTGATGCAAAATTTTGTTTTTATAACAAGCAGGATTAAGGGCACTTTCATTTAGAATTACAAAAAGTATTTAGTGGAAATCATTTGAAGTGTTATTAATTATTTTTTAATTGCATTTACATGACCGCTAGTTTACACAATGTTAAATGATGACATGTATTTATAAATAGTTAAACAGATTAAAATATCACTATTATTGTGTTCTCTGACAATCCTTGATGGAATTGCGCTATATGAAAAAATTATAAAGCATTTGTGTACTTATTTCAAATTAAATTTATTTTGATCAGGACCGGTTTCCTTCATGAGCATTTTCTGCTGATCTAAGATAGATTAAAATATTACAATTTTTTTTTTCACAATGGTCAGAATTGGTTAAGCTATGTACACTCTCATTGAGCATATACAATTCTTTTGGTGCTTATATCAACAGAAGTATTCTACCACAACTGTTTGTTAGTCAGTTGCGCAACTTCACTTTTTCGAAGAGATACGTTTAGAACCGGACTAGCGGTTAGCTTATCGCTCTCGCTTCGATCCGTTTTTAGAATCGAATGGGCTTGGTAAGGAATTTTAGACAAGACAGACATTCATGCATTTGACCACGATTCAATAATTCGATTGAAAAGTTAAGCTTACCGAACTGGTATTCGAAATGTGGCCATGAGAAGAACCAACCTACCAATGGAAATGCCCATCAGAATAGCTGTGACGTTGCCAAAAAAAGCTAAATATTGCTGTGTAAGTAAAATATGTAACAGCTTCAAAGTCATATTGCAATTATACTAAATTCGTAATTAGTCTTTTTTTATTATTTTTATGCTGCCATGAAATTTATGTTTAGATCGCAATTGTATCATATTTCATTATTTCAAATAATGTCAAGTGTTCTTATGATTTTATACCGTTAAATGAAGATATTTTTGAAGAAGCAATTTTAAACTTGAAACTTTCAACAACGTCCGTTCTTGAAATCATTTAATATTCAAACAAATATCTGCTACCAGCATATGAATCGAAGTTTTTTTCATCAATATTGTCATCTTGAGTAAATACAAAATTAAAAATAAAATGAAAATAAAATGTTACCAGAAAATTATTTGAAGCATAAATATAGTTATACATAATATGGAATACAATAGCGGTGTCAATTGTTTATCTGAGCAACTTAATTACACTGAGAATATAAAAAACATGACTTTTCGAAATAAAGTATTTCTTTGTAATATATTTTTAATTTGATCCCACTTAAAAGAAATTAAATATAAATTGAACAATGTTTCTGAGCAGAAGACATCAAAAAAACTCATGTCCTACATCTCAAATACAAAATTAAAATAGTTTATATTATTTGATGTTTGATTTAATTAAAAGGCAGTTGTAGCCACTAAGCAAATATATTGCTCTGCTATAAACGTAACAATAGAAAGGTATATACCGAGCTTTATGATTATTTTAACTGTCAATCTTTATTACACTGCAACTTCTTTTTTGAGGATTGACAATTAGCTTGCCTTTTTGTTGTCTTATTTCTTATTTAATATTTTCTTAATACCATGTTAAAGCCGCATTGAAATAAATCTTAGTATTATGAAGCATTAATTTGGTTTTAAGGATGTATTTTGTAAAACTTTTTATTCAAAATAATGTCTGAATCTACAATGAAATATTTGCAGTACTCTTTACATAAAGACGAACTTCCACTTGCAATCAAATAAAATTCAATTTATCCAGAAAATTTAAAATATTAATTAACTATACAGAGAAAAATGTTTTGAATCAATGTGCTCACTTCAATGATCCAAGTGTTTTGAAATATAATTAAGAATTAAATAAAGTGAAATTTCGGAATTCAAGCATTTGATAAAAAAAAAAAAAATTCTGTGAATCGTTATGTATAATTGGATGAAAATAAGTATGTTTTTTTAATTTAAAAAAATATATAAAACTAATTTTATTTTGATTGTGTGAAATTATGAATCAGTATCTTTAACCTTAACGAAAAATGGGCCTAAGATATTAGTTATCTAATAGCTCTCTTCGCGTGTGGATTTTAGGATGGAAAAACGAAAGGTAATGATCATAGACAGCCATTGAACAGAAAGCCATAATTTGATCGGAAAGTCGATCCAAGAAAGTGTTAGTTCGAGGATTCTTAACCGCGAACACAGCAACTGAATAAGATGAACGCCAGTTAGTGTTGACAACTCAGTTACAGAACTATCCAGTTATGTAATTCAAAATTAAAATCAACCATCTTTAACCACCAAATCGATTACAAAGTGAAAGATTACCCGACAGTAATATATATATATTTTCTTTCTCTTTTATTCAATTATTATTTGTTTCATCAGAAATAAAAGTGTGCGTAGAGCTTATGATTTTATGCTCCCCTATTTTAAGACAATAGCTTCTTTGAAAGTTTAGTGGGGTTGATATCACAAACCACTTCAATGAAAAGTTTCACACCAGCCCCTGAATTGAGAGAGGGACAAATTACGCTACCCTTAAGTAGCAGTGTATACAAAAACTATTTTTTCTACCGGACTTCCAGCCTACAAATAGATTTTTGTGCAAATCTCGTACCCGACAACTCTTTTTCATTTTTTGCTTTATATTATAAATGTCGAAAACTTTCTTTAGCTTGTTTTTAAAAGTATTTTATGTTCGGTTTTTAGATGTCTAATTTGCAAATAAAGTAAGCAGGCTTTTTACTGGTATGAGTTATAAGTGAGCCATAACTTTTTTCACATTTCCATGATCCTTTCTAATATGTCAGACTCATAAGATTTTTCCACATGCTTTAACAAGTGTGAGTGTATAATAATTCTTAGCGCGGCTTATCGTTAACCATGAAAATCAACAGTCCTCTAGCGTATTTGTTAAACTCTTTGTCAGACTGATTCAAGCGGCCAATGTTGACCCAAAACTGAAACGACTGAGAAGAAGAAGAAAGTTTGTTCCACCATTGCATTGTATGATTAAAGCAGGTCTGTCTCATTGAATGAGCATTTTAATAAAGTTCAACTATGCAACAACTGATTACGTTGTTTCTTCCACATTAGATTGTAACATGATTTTTACTACTTATTCCACATTAGATGTATAAAAATCAGGACGGGTTTCACTCATCGCGAGTATTATCAACTAATTTGTTCATGATAAGCGAAAACGGTTATGACCTTATTTCACTACAACAGACTATTTTCTCGATTATACTTGAAAATTGTGGAATAACTTTATAAAATGGTGTTTTAATTATATAATTAAAAAATTTTCTACCTCTAAATTAAAGTCATAAAGTAAAAAAGAAAAATGATAATTTGATGATAAAATATTTGTATACACTGTCCCTTAAGCTTAAAGAGGAAAAAGATGCTTGCATTTACACTCACAGCGACTGAGGGCTCATTTCACACCTACATTCTCATAACATGACAAAAGGCACATATGTAATTAAAAAAATTTAATGAACTGCAGTTGCATTTTGACTCTGCCTAAAAGAAGGTGTGAACGAATCTTTGTTTACAGTTTCAATTGTTTCATTTAATGGTCCTATGCTTTTTATACGCAATTATAATTTCTCGACAATTCAAATGGAAAAACAATAAATTTTAAAGAAGAAAATCAATTTTACAAAGGGTTATATAACACCATGCAGTAGAAAAATTCAGAAGGCTGAATAAAATAATACGAATGAAATATTTTGAAAGGATGATCATAGTTTTTAACACAATGCTTTTAAATCATTAAAAATTAATATTCACCGATTTAAAAACGTTGGTTTATCACCACTATAAAACACAACATTAATAAGCATTTGAATTATATCATAGCTCGGAGCTACTTCTTTCTTAATCTAGTTGATTAGGTAGGGTCAGTATATCTCAAGTATCACTCTTAAGGTGTCACCTTTTGGTGGAAAAACATTATTTAAATAAAGAAAACACATCATATAGTAATATTTTCACATATATTTTGGTAAAAATCAGTACCGGTTTTGTTCGTCGCGAGCATGATCAGTTAGCAATTCTCGCGATGAGCGAAACTGGTCTTGGTCATCATAATTTATGTGGAAATAGTACTTTTCAACTGTGATTTATTTATGCAAATGTCTCGAGTAGATCAAAATAGCACTTTTTTTATTTTTGTGTAGTTCCAAGTATATATCATATAAAAAGGTGCATTTAAAAAACAGCCCATTTTAGAAATAAGGCCGGCGAAAAAAAGTAGCGGAAATGAGTAAAGCTAAAAAAATATCCCATTCATTCGTTAAATAAGAATAAAACAGTTACTTATCGTGTTAAAAAGTTACTTTGGCCAAGTTTAGCGCACAAAATATCATTTTCACTAACAATTTTACCTTGAAGTCAAATAAGGAGAACGAACCAAAATTATTCAAGTTATTATGGAACTGTCACACCGTCCATTGACACCGCGTCGGGTCCACAAACAGCCCCCGATCTGATTCGAACTCTGCGTCCTCCCTCAGAGACCTGTTTATTCATCCCCCGATGGACCACAGCTCCCATTATTGAATATCTAATATTCATTCTAATGCTAATGAGACGATATAGCATAGAATGCTTCTATTTTCTGACAGTTATCATCAACAAATAATAATTCATTATTTAACAAAATAATATCTTCGGAATGAAGATACTTCTGAAAGGGATAAGGGAAACATTCTAAATAAGCAAGTGAAAAAAGTAACCACTAGTAAAAGTAACAAGTAACCACTGAATGTAAAGAATATATTTATATATCCACTTAAAAAATATGATATTCAGAGAAAATGTCATTCGACATATGAAAATCTTTTTTCTTTTCCTACACAGAAAATCAGTAATCGTCTGAAAGGAGTGTATTGACTGTAATGACCTAAAAATTGGTTACCCCATTTATCAATAGTATTATGATAAAATAAAAAAGAATTGTAAATATATCTCCAAATGATTTCACTAGTAAAAATAACATTATCCAGAACAAAACTATTGGCGCCATTTTTTTCATAATTTGATTATCTTTATTGCAATATTTACACACAATTACTTAATAAATAATAAGCGACATGCGGACGCAAAATTGTGGCTAGACACGTATTACACCGAGTAACCAGTAACACAACGCATAGAATATAATAACAAAATTAAATCGTTTGTACACTTGAAATGCCTGAAGATCCCGAAAGACGAAACACGGGTCGTTAGAGATAAAACTATTGGAAAATTATAAAATTCAAGCGATCCAAATTTGATTTTGAAATATCATCATGCACCTTCTGTCGAAATTTCGAATGAGTTTTAATCACGTAAAATTTTTTTTTCTAATTATTGATATTTGAATACTCAGCTAAAAAATTAAATTAGCGATTAAAACTTATAATTATTGGTATAACGTTATTAAAATAGTTATATCTATATTTTCGTTAGTTTTCTCAGTTATTGAGTTCGAAGCAACCCCTGCCTTTTACGTAAGTCTCGTCTGAAGGCTGTCAAACGCAGATATCGGCCTTTCCGGCGTCGAGAAACCACCCCTGGCAAAGCATTTCCACGTCATAATAATTTCATGCATAAATATTTTCCGACGCAACCTATCGGGTCTTACTTCCTTCAATACTGCGATTAGCATACTATCCCAGTACAATACAATTATTACCATAAACATGGCGTGCATCCTGTGAAGGTGTGGAGACTAGATTTTCAAACTATGGTACTATTTTTACATACAGTACTGATCTCAAATCTCAAAAAAATACTTATTCCTTATTTAAGAAACATAATTCATTTCGTGTATTTCATAACATCCAGTATCGTGACACATTGGTAAAGCATAAGCTCAGTTAAGCTACAACTTGCCCTCATATACACACACAATCATCAGCATTCAAGGGGGTATTCGGTATAGGGATGTCTTATACTATGTGTTATAAAATATTTTATCAACTGATACAAAATAAATATTTATGATATTTCATTTATCTTTAGAAAAAATGTTCACTTCAGTTTTGATACATGTTGAGACGACCTAATCTCGGCCCTCTTGTTAAATGAGAGGGAACTTCCGGTCCGACACTCGGGAAGAGGAATTTAGGGATCGGAGTATGAGAATCAGGATGCTCATAATTAAAACACGATCTCAAAGCGTTAAATAGTTCAAATTGCACACACACAGAATGTATACACAGATTTTAAATACAAGAACACAACTATTATAATTACGAAGGAGATATCAGGAATTTAACTCAAATTAATTCTTAGGGGGAGGATTAGGAGCTTGAAGGCTACTTTCTAGGGCTTACGCTTGGGAGATTTTCCTCAACCAGCTCATAAGGCTTATATGGATCTCAAGTGCACTCAAGGCTCGCTAATCTCTAACTGAACTAAATACGTAAAAAAGCGGTTCTTATATGCCCATTATCATCCGTGTTTAGCGGAGGTTGCCCCACTTAATGTCATCATAACGTAGCAAAACCAATGTACCGATATCAATGTTTACCAAATGAATATATTTGTATTAATTGTAAGTCAAAAAAATTATTAGCTTCAAGTGTGTACGTATTCCACAACTAATTTATCAATAGCAGGATCGGTTCCGCTCATCGCTAGCATTTAATGCTGATAAGAAAGTATATTAATACGAGTTATTGATTTATAGTCCTATCTGCTGAAAATGCTTGCAGGTCCTGATCTTAATAAATTAATTGTGGAATAAGTACAAAAAATGTTTTATTATTTTTTTATATTATGGCTTTCCACAAAATATTGACAATGAATATTATTAAACATGATGAAAATTAAAACTCTTGTGAGACAAAAAAAAACACTACGTAATGTATCCATAAATACTGGAAACATTATACTATTCGAAAATTCAGTCTTTTCTATGTAGTAATTAAGCATTTATCCCTACGCAATTTTAGACTTTTTTTAAAGCAACCCAGAATTTGTGTGCATATTATGAATTTCGAACGATTTTTAGCACTGACAAGTATGAGATCTGCTATGGAAGTTGCACGGTAAAAATGTTCAATTTTCGAACACGGAGTCTGACCAACAAACTAACTTTAGTATTCAGCCTTAGGCGATGCGTTGAATCGATGTGAATATTAGATTTTTCTAAAAGTGCTCTTATCTGAAAGATATAAAATAAAAGATACCTCATCCAAGGTGAGACTTGACGCTCAAATGGTTTGTTGAACGATATTTTCATTGTTAGTTTAACTGTACGGCTCTATTTATATTTACTACTTTATTAAAATTATTTAGGTCAGATCCATTTTATGCGTGCATTAATTATCATTGATTTCGTTGAGCCATTGTTTTTAAGGCAAAAACTTCGTACCCAAAAGAGGTAGATTAATTATTAGGCAATACATAGGATTTAAAAAATTGCAGTCATGCTTACTAAGCCTAAGTCAAAATTAAAAAATCACAAATTGATAAAATATTCATGAAAACTATAACTGTAATAGTCCGAAAGATATCCTACAAAATTTGCTCACGGTAACCGGTTATCATTTTTTTTCGGGAATATTGAAGGATACAAAAAAAATATTGTTGAACCCATATAAAATATCAACTAAGTGATAGATGTTGCGCCAGCACTAGCGCACGGGATATTAGCGCACCGACGTTCGCGTGCAATATTGATATTTTTTTTTAAATATTTTAACAAAAAAAAACAGGAAATACACAACACGCATTTATAGAAGGCAAATTAAATTTTAATATTTATAGAGATTAATTAAGAATTCTAATTTACTAATCTTATATATAAAACCGAAACGGCGTATGTATGTATGTGGGTCTGTAATTCCCTTTTGCATTGTTGTTGCAAGTTCAAACAAACGAATTGATTTCGCTCGCGAAAGTTTCGACGGTAAATTTGTTTCGTTATCAATGTGTGTGTCGAGACTCTAATTACTCGAGTATCGAGTAGTACATTTTACAAAATACTCGAGTACTCGAGTAGTTTCATATGAACCAAAATATATAGAATTTAAGATAAATTCTAAATTAATAAGATGTTATTCTAACTGAAAAGTTAACAAAGAAAAGTAAATTTCTTAAAATGAGCTGTCGACTATACAAAATAGTTTTATATTGAGGGCAAGTATCAGCGTTTATACTGCGCACTAGTTTCCAGCGCTAACGTTGAGGTGCCATGAAAGATACCGTAACTGGATTGCTGTGGCCTTTTTTAATATTCATTACTTTCAACAAACAAACTATGGTTTCAAAAAACTAGAAGCGAAAAGCTTTTATTAAAGCTAAGTTGTATCTATTTTTAATTCTAGTATCGTGGCACGTATCTCTTTTTTTTCTTAAGTCTACTCATGACTGTTCATAAACTTCGCATGAGCACGTGTTCATAAACTACCGATGTATTATTAATTAATATTCATGAGAGGAAATGCAAACTCATTTAGTTTTTGCGTGCAGTTTGACTTCTGCAATGTCAATTCAAATGCTATGCTAACTCTGTCGTTGCATCATTTTCCATTTCAAAACATACATCGACGGCAAAAGCATTCGCATAATACTCTCGGTTGAATGATCCTTTGCAATATGTTTGGAATATTGATAATAACGTACATACGGCTTGAATGCGAATAATCTTATTATCTCTATAATTCAAAAACGAAGCTTTTATCTATTATATCATTAAATGATAAACACAAATATCGTGAAAAAAAAAGTGGGACTCTAAAGAATAAAAATATTGCATAGACTATGAAATACTTTTTTCGATATAAACAGATCATCTCAGTTAAGTATCTCTTTATATGGATGATTTAAAAAACAAATTTCGAACACGAGTTATATGACACGGTGAAAATATATCAATATTTTTTAGTTCTACAGATATTATATGATAATATATGGTTGATATGTATGTAAATCGTCATTGATCGTCATAACCATGGATTATTAGATGGCGTAAGCCAAGATATGTAGCTACCAATCATTTATCATATAATTCATGTATAACTAAAATACATTGTTATTTCTTAACCATGTTATAATGGAGTTCTACAAAATAAATGCCAATTCAATCAACGAGCTTTGAACAAAATATCAATATAAAAAAAACATTTGTAATTAATTTATTGACATGTTTACATTGCCGATGGTCGTTAAAGATAAAACTCATTGAAAAAGTACAAAATTCAAGGGACTCAAATTTGATTTTATTGCATAATAATTTATCCCAATTTACCAGTTTTTTTATTATTGAAAGCCGTAGATGTCTGTGATGCTTTGATTCTCGCACCTCATGGGCTGTCAAGAGGCTGAACAGTTTACTTTAAATCTTTTCCTTTCCACCATCTTTATGATTTTTTCTTTTTTTAAATTCACTTAAATTTTTTATATTATATTTTATCAAACCAAAAATCACGCAAATGACAATAGTGATTAAGAACAACGAATTCTCATTAATATTCGCAAACGATATTAATTATTCCAGTTGTGCACAAATACCTGTGTTAATTAACACTGGTAGATACATCATCTGAATCGTCGCGGTTGCCATGCCAACCAGAACAAAGGGGGTTCCGCCTGCAAAGTTGGTATAACAGAGTGGGGTAGAGACTTTTTGCGTCAGGTGAGGGAGTCGTTTCCTGGACCGACTATTGTCACCATTACACATGTCAGCTTATTCGAGATTCTCAAGTTAATGGTTCTCCTACTTTCGACAACACAACTTTAATTCGTAGCACCAATACGATATAAACTTTCCTACACAATCGCAGAAATCGATACCGCTTCTAGTCAATAAATAAACGAAACATTCTACACCATAGGTTTCCGACCTTTTTCGAGTGGCGACCCCTTCTATAAAATACATTTTACCCGCGACCTCCAAGGCAATTGAAAAAGGCATATTTAAGGTAAAAAACAGCGAAAATGCAATAAAGTGAAAAAAAAAATTAGTTGACTGTATAAATTGGTGACCTCACAAAAAACCAGTAGACTCATGGGTTGGGAACCCGTGTTCTACACATACTGCCGACTCTTAGATTTAAAGTATAATGGTAGACACTCCATTCTCTCTTTTACACAGATTCAAAATTAATAATACCATCGAACAAAAGGTAATAATTATCTTTTAAATACTGAATGTGTTACTTCAAAAGGTATGTATTTATTTAAATATTAAAAAAAAATATATTATTCAGCTTTTATCAGTTTAAAAAGGTGCATCGATTCTGCAAGATGTATAATGAATACTTTTTATATGAGCAGTAATTCTTGAACCAATGCAGAGCTTAATAACGGACGCCAATGCGCCATATATAGATAATATTGAACACATACAAATTCAAATAACATAAATACAAATAAAATCATTATATTTTTGTATTAGTTGGCTAGAAATCTAGTTATCATTACTTTTTATGTGAGCGATACACTCATATAAAATTTGAACATACAATACTTTCGATGGATCGGCGGTAAGGTTATATATAAAATATTGTATAAACCATTATGTATAAAATTAAAAATACTTAGTAACACGTTTTTCATCTCTATCATATAAATTTTATTTTAACCAGGCTAAATATTACTGAAGCTACATTTGTGACAGTAAATCTGATGCATCTGTAAGAGGCGAAACACGTGTCGAGAATAGTCGCAGCAAACGTGTGATAATCATAGCTATTTTATATTGTTGATAAAGTATTAATTTTTATAAAGATTCATAAAAAAAAAATATACGTATACGACAAATATATTACTATAAGAATTTCAAAATTTTAATACATATTTCTATCAAATTCAGCTCTGTTCTAAATTCGAACGGTCGGGTGTTTAAAATCACATTTGAGCATCGCTTGCTTAAATACGGCTGCTGGAACGATCCCCTTTTGTTTCGGAGCACCAACGCGTTTTTAACGACGCTTCGAAAACGCCGCGAGAATTGACGACGCCGCGCGGCGTGCACAATCGCCGGGCGCGTCCGTCAAAGGGGCGACGACTGCGCTTTTGAGCGATTCGGAAATTTGCGCGCGCGACCGGAAGCGCGGGAAAAAACGGCGCGAAAAAGTGTAACGGTCAAATGTGTGTACGGTGACGAAATAATTGGATGCGCTCCGAGAACTCCTGGTGCACTCATTGTTTGCGGTAGTCCGGCAACAAAAAAACACATTTATGAATTCGCGCAAAAGAAATTTCATCTAGGAACTCCTGTTATTAAAATTATAGGATTTTATTTAGAACAAAAAGAGACAGATACAACAGACCAATTTTAAAAACATTCTTGCGCTTATTGATTAGCATTTACATTTTTGGTAGAGCTCCATTATAATAAGGTCAAAAAAATAACAATGTATTTTAATTCTACAGAAATTATTTCATATATTTGTTGATATTATTACTTCTTCTCTATTTCAGAAGAACAAAATAGAAGATATATTTTACTATCTGTCTACAATGGCATATAAAGATAAATAAATGCAGCTTTAAACCTAATTCAAACGATGGCGTAATCCGAAATAGCTATCAACAAATATATAAAAGTTTCATTCTAAAAACCGAAGAAACATTTTACATTGTTTGTTTAAAGTTTTAAAAAAATACGTAGAGTGGGGTTAAAATGACTAGATATTCCAAAGATAAAACTAAAGTTTATTCTGCTACCTACGGTTTTATATTTTTCATGGCAAATCTTTGATCAGAATAATTATACTCTGGGGGCGCATTTGTACTTCTTGTAATTTCAAAAGAGGAGTGTTTCGCGCTTAGTTTGTTTGATTTTCATTCAAAAAATTCACTAACACAAAATAACTAAATAGTAAAACTCGGTGTTAGTGGGTTTATTACTAAAAAGAGAGTAAAAATATGTTATAATAATTAATCTTTTGAGGCTGTAATCTGACGGAAATACCGTTGTAACTCATTCTATCACTCTTATATTGTTTAGAGTATTTTTCTTATTTCGTTAGAGGTGCCTACCACAGAATCTTCTAATTACATTCCAAGTTTATCGATGGAGAATTTCAACTTAATGAGCTTTACGATATATATTTGAAAGTTAATTATAAATATTAAGCAGTTGCTTCTTAGACACTCTCACGTAAGAAAAAGTGCTTTAAAGTGCGTACCAAAACACCATTCCATACTACCATATAAAATTAACAGATGGAAATTCAGTGATGGGTGGATCAGGGCACAAAAGCTAACTCTCGCTCTTATTTGGTGAATCGGATAGGATGATACAAATAATGGATTTTAAGGGATTGAAAAAGTTTCCTTTCCTAAATTAGAGCATTTTGCGTAACGGGGTGGGACGCTGTTCTAATGAATATTCCGTACATAGATTTAATAACTATCTGTTAATAAATATTCAATAATTTCCACCCGGAAAATACTAACTTCATAGGTTGTATAACTTTGTGAATTTGTTTTCGATATACCGCCAAAGTATTGTCGATGGAAAATACGCTAGCAACAACAAAAAATAGAGCTCACATTCGAAATCGGAAAAGGATTTCAAAAAACGAACAAGCATTTCCCGCTCCCGTATAAATTTAGCCGTAATAAATCATTAGCAGGCTGTTAGAGGAGCGAGGGGGCACTTGGTTAGTGGCGGGAATTATGGCCACTCCATTTCAGACGATATTAATTAGAGACCCTAACGCTGGCTCGAACTGCCTTCCGCCTATTCTAACGTTCCAAGAATTGGCTTTCTTTTTACTATCCTACTGCTAGATTTCTTACACATCATCCAATTATAGTGTGTTATATTAAATTACACTATTTATGCCAATCTTAATACAACTTTTTGTGGGTTATTTTCAGTGCAATGATATTTCATTACTCAACTGAATTGTGAATTTGTATCTTGCGATATTTTGTATCATACGTAATATCTTATGCCACTTTTTCTTTTTGTGAGTTTTCTTACTAGCATAGAGATCTGGTCAAGTTTTGTATTTGCATTTTAAAGTGTTTTAAAGAGACTAACTACGTTTTTTACGGTAACTTAATTTCACAGATCTTTGAATTAACGATGTTAAATAAATTTCAATTTCACATTGATAACTATTTAAGAGCATTCATTATATATTTATAATATATATATATTATAAATAATAGCAGTTCAACTTCAACAATTATAGATGAGAAGCTCAAATTATCTTTCTGTGAAAGTAAAAGTTTCGACCAGTCTATTAGTAATCTTTCCGGACAGTTATCAGAAAAGGGAAAAATTGTTTTTAATATTTTATGAAGCTAAATTAATCGTGAAAACAAAAATTGTATTACAGTTTTAATTTTATATAAAAAAACAATTTCCACAAAGTAATTACTGAATCTATTGAAAATATGTTTTTTGTGCCTCAAAACCGAATAAATAGTAATTGGATGTGACACGCGACCACAACATTTTAATTTGATAATCCAAAACATAATTATTAAAAGGTTGGCAACATTTTGCCTTGCTTTTGACAGGTTTCTTTCGCTTGGTTCGCGTCATAATCAAATTATCGTTGTTTATCTTTGATGCAATCAAAGTCGCTGACTGTACCTTTAGAATTGAAGCTGATTCAATTATATTTGTGAAACACGAGTTTTATAAATGGATAAAAATTATAGTTCGAAATTGCGAGAGATTCGAATATTTTGTAGCCTCGACTTTATTGTATTTAATAAACCACTCGTAAAAGACAAAACTAGTCAACCTGTAATCGTCATCCGCTAGCACGCTTGATAGGTTACGCTTTGTTCGAGATGAGCTAAACCGGTCCTGACCTAAAAAAAAGTGTCTTATAATGGTCTGTTTTGATTAACGGAAATGTTTTACTTTTTATGTCAGCTGTTCATGAAATATTAACCTTCGCTGCACGGTGATATGTATTTACTACAACTCGACTCTAATAATGAGAATATTTCTATTAAATATAATAGATACTGATCTGAGAATTTTTGTATTCCTCAGTAATGTTATTAAGTATTAAATAAAAATACAGTTATGTATGGTTATTCATTTGCAGCGATGGAAATAAATAATTAGTGGAAGAATCGGGCAAAGAATCACCCATACACACAAACGTATTCCAATTTATGCGCGTGTGTAAGCGCGAGTGCGAGCGTACTCTTACACGTGTTCAGCTCCGGCGCGAAAGCGCATGCGTAGAAGTGATCGACTTTGAACTAGCCATTCATTTCGTCATTACGAATTCGACTGCCGACGGGTGAAGACGTCGGAGCGGCAGCTAATTGCGATGTTTTTTTCTTCTTTTCAGACACTTAGATTACAAAAATTGTTATATTTCAACTTCAACCATAGTCAATCAAAGCAATGTCTAGAAATATTCACATTTTTCCGGCTTTCAAATAACTTTTTCATATGGTGTAGTAAATACATATCACCGGAGCTCGCGGAAGTTTTTAGCACAGTATGGGGAGGGTTAAACAATACTTGCAAGCTATTTACGAACAAAAAGGTGAAACTTTAAACTGAAATATTATACCCGAAGAACCTTAATACACCACCGGGACGTTTTAAAAGTTCTTTAGTTTACATCCATCATGAACTGTTAATAAATTGGCAATTATTTTGCAACCCTTAATATTTAATTAACAAGTTCTCCGAGAAGTATTTATTTTAGCCTAGTCACTGAGCACCCACTTTGAGTTTTCACCTGGCATTTAATAATATCCAGCGAGAATTATAATTAACTAGTTAATACGCATTTGATACCGACACATTTTCCAGACAGCTACTTTTCACTATCAACCCCTGGGAATAATTTCTTCGGCTCTCCGACGTGCAATAATTAATCTTTTCAGTGATGGTCCCAGTCGAGGAGGGTAAGTGAATAATAAATTCACTTGTGATTTCCTTGTTTTCTCTCGAAAAGAAAGCATATTGAATTATGATACGATTTGACACACTCGTTATATTATATCTTTTGAATATTCCAGGGCTGTGGAGTCTTTAAATAAAATACGACTCCGACTCCAGCATTTACCAAAAACACGACTCTGACTAAAAAAAGTTTATTTTTTTCCTAATTTTCCAATTGAATACGCATAAATTCAATTAAATACTAACCAACCAATCCGGCCAATAACAAAATATTACATGCAAAAATAAGTAGTATAAACTTTTCAAAATTTCTAGCTTAGAGTACGAATCCGGCCAAAACGCCCCGATGACTCCGACTCTGACTCCACTCTGACAACCCTTAAATATTTGGATCCACTCACTTATCAATGGATATCGCCATAAAATGAAACTCACTCCTCAATCGTTTTACTTCCATTCCTTTCCATCGGTAAATCCAATAATGTGGAGGGGCTTGAAAGCCGTAGCTAGCCTATTCGTTGAATAATTAAATTTGTTTATTATTTTGTGTGAATAAATCTTCAATATTTTTTTCAGAAAAATAAACACATATTTTCTCATATCATATCAGCTTCCAATTTCTAATGGATATGGATCATTTGGAGCATACTAACAGAATGCAAATCAGTCGTTTAAAATCTCAGTTACATGATCTGAAAATTCGTGGTGGCATGAATGAATGATATTCAAATCAGATATCAAAAACATTCGTATAATGCCTTTAAATACTTATCCTACAATCAACGTAAAAAAAATCCAATACAGTACAATTATGAAAGACAAAGACTCTGCTAAGGGCCAGAATTTCAATTTTGTATGAACAAAAAATATATTTATGTATTTTGTGCAAGTTTTGTAGCTAAAAATTAATAAACAGATCGCTTAAAAATATTTTTCTTAAATTTCAAATAAAAAATAGCACACTTAGTGCAAACAAACACGTCAAAACAGTCTGATCGCTATGCGGAGCACCATTATGATATTAAAAAAGCATACGAAAATATTATTGCTTTCCACAGCTCTGACACAACATAATTTTCATGTATGTATGTTTTGTTTCTCCTACATGGTGAAAGAAACTTTCAATATATATTATTATAATATGTACGCCATAGGAAATCTCGCTAGAATTAATGACGATATGTTTCTGAGGAAAGCCTGAAGTGGAAGATTCATGGTTTTTCAGGGTGTCATGAAAGTAACTCTGCCAATATAGTAGCGGTTCCGGAAACTAATATTTTTAGTAATTTACTTAATATTGTCCCGTTTATACATATACATAAGACCTTATTTTGATTAATGATACAATTACGAAATATGTCTTCAGTAACATTTTCACAGTATACAATACATATTTATTTGTTAAAATAACAGAGGAAATAATAAACATTTACATCGCTGTATGGAAAAAATATGAAAGTAATTTTGACCGTCATTGCTTTCTTGTTCAATTTTAAATTAAGAATTATTGAATAAAATTGGGCCAATCGGTAAAACAGGTGTTCATATTTTGAAATATGGTCACGTGATAAAATCGCTTGACACAATTAATTTAAAAATTATACTAAGGTGTTGCTATATCTGGCAAGCATCCGTGTTTATTTTTCAAAATATTTTCACGAATATATAATATTCAATGCATAAATTGCATAACATTATAATGTATTCCGAAACGCTGTGCGTGAACAACTCTTATTAGCATTATACCGCGAGGTGTCTGCAGCTTCACATTTTTCACACTAGGGGAAACTTTTTAATTATCCTAAAATGCAAATTCAAAAGAGGCTTCTTTATCCGCTCGAAAACTGTGAAAATGGCGGCTGCATCTCTCGCGCAAATTTTGAACTTGTTTTTTTGTATTTCCGACAAATCATCCAGTTGAATTAAAACCGTGCTCTTCCATGCGTTATTGATTGCTAATTAAGCCCAGGTGCAAATTAAATTAACGTGGTTATAATATTTCAGTTAACTTTTGTTCAGTAGGCTTTTACGTTATCAACCACAATTACCCTCAAGCCTATGATTTGTTTTACAAATAGCATTAAATTATTATTACTTTTACTCGTATGAAAATTTATACTAGATTCAATAGCCTTCGCATGCATTAAAAAAAAGTTAACCACCACGAAACTTTTACCGTTATTTAATACAAGTAATATATTATTTTTTACTCGCCGCACTTTATTGGTTTTGTTCCCTTTAAAATATACGAGTATTTTCCATTGAGATCTCGTATATCTAAAAAAAGTAAATTAAGGTAAATGTACCAGTCGTTGACCATGTACCAGTAGTTGACCTTTTGAGAATAAAATGGCCCAAAATAATAATGCAGATGCGGGATTGCTCTAAATTGTAAAGTTAAGACAATTTAAGGCATCTGTGGTCGGAATGAGCCACTAACACATCACCATATAGCCAATGGAGTGCCAGGGTGGCAATTTAAAAAGAACACCTAGAGAGGAAAGTGTATTATTTCAAATCTCTTAAACCTTGTTCCTGAACCACCCATTGCTACTTGATTCAACCAATAGTGGTGTGACAGAAAGCCCTGAAGCAACTCTGACAGAAAGTTCACTATAAAGCCCCCTGTTTAGACATGGTCAACTACTAGATTTTTCAATTTGTGGGATGGTCAACTAATGAAACAAAAACATGACTTCAAATAATTTAACAAAACTTTTTTTCAACAGGCCCTTTCGTAATTTTTGTTACATAATATTAATAAAGACATATGATCCAATATGAGTATACTTGCCTTGCCTTCATTCAGTACAATACTAAACCTTAATCGTTATTTTTGTTGAAATTTTCTCTTAAACGGTCAGCTACTGGTACATTTACCTTATGTGGAATATTAACGAAAGAAAGTGCAGCTTCTAAAGTAACAGATTTAGCGCCTTTCGGAATGTTTTAATTTAAGTCTTTATGAACAACGCCCATGTTTTAAATATTTAAAACTCTAAGATATGTGTATGTGAACTTTACGCCTTTAGTCAGAGTCACAAAGACGCGAAACACGTGTGCGCCCAGTTACATAACCAGATGAATAACAAACCCATCAATTTTCATTGGTAAGTTTTTGCTTCTAAAGGAACAAAATATGTGTCTTCCCTTAGACTTGTATTTAGTATGAGTAGCGGCATTCGAGCGGTCAGTTTTAAAAAAAAATGTTAATTTCAAACTTTTGAATTTCGTATTTCTGATTTGACGTTTGGCGTAGAAGAAAATAATACTATGTTGGATTGAGCTATTATCAGATATTATGACATTACTAAAACTGAAACGCCAAAGCGATGCCTGCAGTATTTAAAGCAAGTTTCAGAGCACCCTCACACAACGCCATGCACAGAATCTAGCTTATTTTCGGGCGCCATTAGACACACGACTCCGGTACTCAGTAGTAGCCACTCCATGCAGATTGCAGACTAATTGAGGTTATCTTGGCCATTCTCCGTCTCCCTTTTTAGACGGGAGCCACTGCGAAACATTACTAATGTCTATCGTAAGTGTAAATCATTTCTACACTTTTTTATCTACCATTTTGAAATCATTTACAACTGCTAATCCAAATTGTGCGCTTGGTTTCACGATTCATTAACTGCAAATATGGCTTATATAATTTAGTTATATTCCATTTCCATTAAAACTGAATATTTTTTATTGAATTTTGCACAAACGATATATTGTGCGATTTGTTTACTAGGTACATATATAAAGCCAATACACTCAAATGTGACCTTGACACGTGCGTCCATCTTATGTTCCCATATTAAGTCATAGCTTTATTTGTGCAATCTTCCGCGGAACGCACCTACCGAACAAAAAAAGGTTTAACCGTGCTCGAGAAAAATATCATACGCCGTATGTGGTACAAAATAATGAATGTAGCATATGCATATAGTTTATTGGAAATCTGTACGTATATCTATTTAGGAAACGGAATAAAATATTTACGTATAAATTATTGTTACATGGAGAAAAAAAAATGAATCTAATAGTGTAAATAACTAATTGGCCAAAAACGTCACATAGGATATAGTGCGTGAGAAATGAAGAAGAGACATTTACTTACTATCGATTCTCGTAATTTTTGTAGCGTTATTGTAGAGATTGAACACATTTAACAATTTTCTTCTCCATATAGAGGTTTTCTTGATTTTCAACTGTATATATAGTATGGTTAGTTATCCACTATGACCCAGCGACAAGAGCTCCGCTCAGCATTAAAAATATTTCGCGTGCAATCTCTGAACAGGTCAACGCACAAAAAAATATTTTCAAATCACTCAATATAAACTAATTTTTGGAATGCTTATTTCGTTCAGTCAATAGTCGCCGCGAAAACACAAGAAAAAATGTTTCAAGTTATAACATGCTTGGAATAAAGATACAATTTACCCTTGAAGCTGCGCGCGCGCGCGGCCGCGCAGCAGTTTGAAACCCTCGCGCACTGGTCTCAAGTAGGCACGCACTCTCATAGTAATTCATAAATATTGACTAAAATAATTAGCAGATCCACAAAATAGAGATACATTAATAACATATGAAAAAAACATTTTTTTTAATCCATGCCCGCTCTAATGTGAATCATATTGCCTCTTGATGAAGTATTTCAATAGAAATTTGTCGATGTATTATGCATTAACATTATGCCATGCATTTGTCGGATTGGCCAGCTCAGCCTTCGAATTTTTCGCGTATCACACCTTTTCGCTTAGAAGTAACATTGCTTTTGAGATAGATTAATATTACTGGGAGTGCCTTAACTGGAGCCCTTGAGAGGAGAAGTGAGCCATGTCTAAAAATGATGAAACTTTTCTATTGGCCTTTTATGTTCAATCACGTTTATACTTCGTTGTGAAACTATCGTAACATTTTAACACAACGTGGAAGCTTAGTAAATAATTGAGCAGAAAAAAATAGGACTACTAATTATTTGGTCAGTTTCTAATTCGATAAATGGTCAGTTATAAATACTTTAAACGGTCAGTAATAAATACTTAAAACGGTCAGTTAAAAATAATAAATGGTCAGTTTACACTTATTAAAATAACATTATCTGCTTTCAAATACCTGAACTTAAGAAATTATTTCATTTCATGCGCTTATTTTTCATAGCAGATGTCATAAATTTGCCTCTTACGACCATATTTGGTAAAAATCACAAGCTGTCAAAATAAAACTCATTTTTTTAAATTAATGACCATTTAAAATAAATACTGACCGTTTTATTTAATATCTGACCACATTCACACTGATACAATGACAACTGACCGTTTATAACATAAACTGACCATTTTGATTTTTAACTGACCATTTATTTATTTAACTGACCAAAACTTGCATTAGATACTGACCCATTAAATACATGCCAAAAATAGTACAGTGAAATAATGATTTGAGCCCCTGAGAAGTGTAGTGAGCCAAGTAGCAAAATAGTGTAGTACTATTTTTTCCAAAAATGCCACTTCACTTATCAAGAGCTCAATTGTAGTTACGACACTGTTACAGAATTGTAAGAAAGCCTCTTAATATGATATATGTATACGTACATTTATTTTATATACATACATATAATAATTAATTTAATGCGGATAAATTAAACACGAAACACTATGGAGCCTTTTGTAATAAAGGAATTATTTTGAAATGAAATGTTTCTGAATTTTCATAATATCATCAAGCCCACTCTCAATTTAGAAAATGAAGAGCTTTTGGCTGTCAAAAACAATCGATTATGCTGGCACTCTGATTCCTTCCTTCCCTCATTTGACTGTCACGAGGTACCTCAGTAAGACGTTAAAATATCAGCTTTCAACTTTGACGTGGCAGAGGCGGGATTGGCGATTAAAGAAAATTCTGCCCTTCTAAAAGGTTGCCGACCCATACAACAGCTTCTTTAAATTTTCTTTAATTATTGTAAGCCATATTATGTTACAAATAAATGAATCTATTTACAATTCAATTTTAATGTACCAACACTTTTTCAACAACAAAATTTTCAAAATTAATATTTGATTATTGAAAATATCAAATTTCATTCAAAGAGTTTTGTCATCAACGACCTGTATTTTGCCTTCTCTCCGGCATCTTCAGGCATTTCAAATCTTACCATTTATTTAAAATATTTTCATCTCTCTATAAAGAAACAAATAAAAGACACTGATTGAAGCAAAATTAATACTGGACTCCAGACACGTCAAAAAGAAGAATAAACAGAGAGCGAAATATTTGGCGCGAGTGAACTTTATAATTGTAAAGTTTTGTGTTGAGTTAGTAACGAAAAAGTTTGAGGAGCGCAATATTAGACACCATTCAACATCTGCTCGCATTTCCCACGGACGCTAAGTGGTAAATCTGGTAATTTCAATGGTACACAATATTGATTGGCCACATCTCCACATCGGGCAATATTGTCTTTGATTTAATTTGAATTTTGCTTAATTAAATTATTCACGTTACTTAATTCATTTCCAGATATGTATACTTCTATATTTTTTGTTACTTGCAGCCAATGATAATAATAAACCCTTTTTAAAAGTTAATAACATAACTTATCTTATTTTTTTTAAAAGCGAGCTGAAACATATGCTGCTTGTTCGTTCAATTTCGGTCGGTAACTTAAAAACCTCAGGACGGCAAAAGCCAAAACCCGCACTGTAAGTGGCAAAACATAATTAAAATAAAGGACGAAATCGACAAAATGACTAGATTCTCTAAATCATGGGTGGCCAACCTTTTCAGCAGCCGGGCCAAATTTTAGAAATGAGATTTCCCAGCGGGCCACACAACAAAATATTTTTTTTTATTCATAGCAAACAGGAAATATATAGTTTTTTTAAGAAGGTATTACAAAAATGAGAATCAAACATATTTATTATATAGTTACTTTATTATAGTCACGCAATACAAAAAATTCTAAAAAATAAAATCAAAATATAATAAATTTTAGTGAGTCGTCTGATTTTGTTTGTCAGAACTAAGTTCATCAATGTTCATAACGATTGATGTTGTTGCTACACGCAAACAGTTTTCCAAATGCTCATCAGTGATTCGTGTTCTCATTTGAGATTTAATATGCTTCATTCGACTAAAAAGCTGTCCACACGTGTAAGTATTTCCAAAAAGCGAAATCATCGATAGAGCATGTTTGAAAAATGCAGGATATTTTTCCTTGTCCAAATATGTTTTGTAAAACTCTTCCAAGCCAACCTGATTGAATATCTCCTTTAACTATGCATCACAACACATTTCCCAATGTTCCATTTGTAAAATTCCTGGCTATAAATTCACGTCTACGGAGAATGGTGTTACAAATACAGCAAAAAGCACACGATGCTTCTTAAAATCTTGAAATCGGTTTCAAAATCCAGGTTTAAGTCGTATATCATCGAATCATAGGCGGATCCACGGGGGGGGGCCATGGGGGCCAAGCCCCCCTGAGGAGAATTTATTCCATACAAAATTTTATAACATTAATTTTCAAATGATTTTTATTTAAATAAATATGTTGTATTTCATTTTTTTTCACGACCCTTTAGTTTAACAACCACAATTACGGCAAAAAATCCGCGCATCTTTTACAATTCCATTAATTTGCAAATATTTCCTCGAAATCTTTACCGATTTCCATTTTTGTTTCTACCGATTGTAAAGAAAACTAATAGCCATATTTTGAAGAACAATTGGTTGACACCTTTCACCATCCTTAAGATGGCCTGGCTGCTTACCGCGTCTTGTTCTTATGAATTAGACTTGAAATCATCAGTGTATACAATCGTCCAAAGTCCAATTTTTATGCACCTTCGTCCATTCTTACCTCCATTTTTACATTTTTACATTGGGAACTGTTTTTTTTGGCGCCGAGCGGGAAATCCATGTGCTACGATTCTATTGCGGCTATTACGGACATTTCGCATCAATCATGTGATTTCACTAGTCGACTAAACCTCAGCATGGAAAACTGTAGTAGTTTTGAAGCGTTTTCGAAAAACCATACTCCTTATATGAAGGTCGTCCCGGTCGGTTGTTAAGCATTCTCTGCCGGTTCAAACATACCCATCCAGAGCGCCAGTTTCACGAAATATTTCAAAAATATCCACACTATACTTTCTACACAGTCTATCATAAGCGAATTTTTTCTACTTGGTAAGTTTTCCCAGAAAACTGATTCAATTTGGGCTTTTATCGCAATTACTTTTTCTTGCAGCTATCCATAATTTCGTCAGATGCTTACGCGACTAGGTCTGGCCCATTACTGTTGAAGCTTTCAAATCTTGATTGGTTTTTAAAATATGGTTATAGGTTTTTTTTACAATTGAATGAAAAAAAATGGAAATCGGTTAAGATTTCGAGGAAATATTCGCAAAGGAATGAAATTATGAAGAGTGAGCGGATTTATTTTGCCACAACTGTATAGATACGGAATGTGATAAGTTAATAATAATGTCGTAATTGTGAGGTTTTGTTACGAATTTTACTGTTTGAGAATCAGCGTTGCATTCGCTGAAAGGAGGTTTTCCACATTACGACACATAAAAACCTGGCTAAGGAATCGTTTGTTTTCAAAAAGACTATATGGTCTAGCTTTGTAACATATCCTCTGGAAAATGAATATTTAACCTGAATATTTTTGGGCCTATTTGCAACGTCAAAAACGATTTTTCTCTGGTATAAAACAATATTTTTTTAATATTATGTTTTTTAATGTTTGCATTTTTGAATTGAAATAGAGGAACCGATGATAATAGTCAGAGTCATCAATTATATCACATGATTTTGCTCGGCACCATCACTTCTTTAAGCGCAGGGTCATCATTACGTAAAAAAAATCGTGTAAAAAAAGTAGCGGTGCCGTTCAAAAAATCACGTAAAAAAGGGGACTGGGTGTATATATTTTTTCAAAATGGCCACCCCCTGGGACAATTCCTGGATCCGCCAGTGCATCGAAGCGTATTTATCTACCGCTATTTGTGTGACGTCTGGCTGCAATAATGATGTAGAAAAGTGAGTGAATATGTTTGTCCATAAAATGCGGAAATAAGATCATACGTGTAATTGCATTTCTTGCTTTAAATAAAATATTTTCAATATTTTGGCACGCGTCGGCCATCTTACTTCTGCATAAAATGTAACTTCATTATACTGTGAATCCAAAGATTTGAGAAACTCTTGGAACTAACTGTAATTCAACCCCTTCGAATTAATAAATTTCACTGTTTTGATGATCCCCTTCATGGCATGATCAATTTTAAGAGACTTGGAACTTAATTCTCCGGATGAAAAATGCAATTAATATTTAGCATCAAAGTATTATCATCTTTGCAGGCCTCATTTTTAATCAATTTTACTAATCATTCGTGTTTCTCAGCCATTGCCGGACCACCATCTGTTGTTAAGACCGATAGGTCATTGAATTATAACGAAAAGCGATGCAATGTCGATGTAAAAGCTCCTAACAAATCTCGTGAGCAAGTTGTGTCCTTAAGTGGATACAGTGCCGCTAATTCATCTATTTTGTTCAGATAACCATCAACACCCCTGATAAAAATCGCCACTTGGGTGGTATCTGGTAGGTCTGTGCTTTCATCCAATGCTAGAGCATAAAATATGAACTTGGATATTCGATTTCTCCAATTATCTTCAATATGGTTTCTAATGTCGTCGACACGCCTAGTCATAGTTTGACGATACAGGCTTATTTTTGAGAAATTTACTTTTTTAGAAAATTGGTTTTATGTACACTAAAAAGAAAAAGTGTGTGCATATGCTCCGCGGGCCAAAGTTATACACTCGCGGGCCTCGCGTTGGCCACCCTTGCTCTAAATGCAAATGTGGATTGAGTAAACAATGCCTACAATTGAAAAATGATTCAAGGATAGTCTCAAGCATTCCGCAGATCAAACATTTGTCGCAATCAAATAGCTAATTGCTTGAATATGTCATTTGGTGTCTTTTTAAGCCAGATCTCACTCAAGATTTTGAATCACATTGATCGCAAGCAAATGGTATTTCTTCCATCATCAGTGCCATTACAGTTTGTGTGTAGATGTGCAATCACATTGCAATACCTAGTCTCACTTCAGAATTCTCAATATTTTGTTCTTTCAAGAAAACGTTTTTAGTGAATTTATTATCGTCCATATTATGAGTATTTTCAGCATTTGCAGCATAAAACAAATAATGAGTAATTTTTTAAAACTTATTTATTGCTTAGTTTTTTTTTAAATTAATACCTAGCTTTTGAAATATGGTTCCATTATTTTTTTATTGGGATGCATTTAACTTTAATAATGGATTTTTGATGAAATTACTTAAATTTTTTGTGACATATGTGAGAAAAATCTGCTGAATTTTTATTTTGAAAAAATAAGTATTCCACTCATCATGACATTACAAAATTCTAATTCTTTATCCAAAAATTGAATCAAATATATTTCTATTGAGTTTTCTTACAACCACCGACAAATTTTAAAAAATCAAAAATAGACAACGTAACCCCACTAGGCGATACTAAATTTATTTTTGTGCTATGTATTCTTCATTTTTACTTTTCTAGTAAATCGTATTAATAATTTCTAGCAGTTGGTAGCCTTAACAGTAAAATAGCATACTACCAACTTGACCATAGATAACCAATCATCAACTTGACAAACTGACGTAAGGTAGTTTTATAAATACGAAAATGTGTTTCTATTTTTAATGTAAATATATAATTTTAGAACGGTGTCACGTTTCTTTTTTTAAAAAATTATCGCAAGAAGCTCTGTCTGCTTTTTATTATAAAATAAAAGATGGGTAAAAAGGGACACACTAAAACCCTGTCAGCAAAAGTTCACCCAACGATGTCGAAACTAAACCGATTCTTTCGGCTAAAAAGAAAAGGCAATTGGATCGTTTAGTTGACGAATTGTGGGCAGCAGCTTTTGTGCCGTTTTCAAAGATCGATAAACAATGGGAATATTATTTATCGATTTGCAAACTATTGGACGGTATCAACACTATTCAATTTCAAATTCCATCCGTCATACCGAAAGATCGGCACGCTGCCATCGACGACTTCATGTCCTGGATGAAGTCAAATGGCGCTCAATTCGAAGGTAAATTAAAACTTTACAATCCCATTAATTAATATGATTCAAAAGACCCCTTTAAAATACTTATATAAGTATAATCTTATACTTATCATCCATAGATTAGATAAAATACTGAATATTTGAGTAATGTTCTCTTTAATATTTCTATTTATTCCTGATATTTATTTATTCTGATTGGGCTATCTGAACTTCGCTGAAAATATTTTCCAATATCTAATCATAAGTAACTTAACCTCACCAAAGTACAACAGTCTGACAGCTGAATGTCAATTAATATTTTGATGGCATTCAATTCATTACAGTTTGATGACAGCGTTATTATTACAATAACTAAGGTTTTAAATTTCAATAGGAAACAGCTGTTATTACTTTCAAATGAGTCGGCATAAACCCAATGAAAAGTCATTTTAAATATTATTTAAATTTATTAGCATAATAATTTTATAGTATCTTCTCAAGATTCTTCACAGAGAGACGAAACATATACAACTTTTTTTATACCTGCAATAACAAAGATATTTACTTTTACAACCTTTAAAGCATTCAGTATAACTATTCGATTATAGACTCGTTTGCCATAATCATCAAGTTAAGAGATTGTGTAAAGTTACCAACCTAACAAAAAATCCTTCAATTTTTATGTTTTCAATACACCCTTAAGCCTGCCAAATTTGTTAGAGAAGAGAATCCATTCGAAAAACAAACTGACAAACACCTTAAACTGAATAACTACTCAGATCTTAGATATACTAATTTTTGTTAAGATAACATGCGTAATGAGGTAACCCCTCAAAGCAACTTGAACTGTTCAAGAAAAACTTACAACATGGAAATAACTTATTTCATCTATTTGTTAAAACATCCACAAACAAAATAAATGAACTTTCACAAAGTTACCGCAGAATCCATCAAACTTTGTTAAAACAGTCAAAACTGCCAATGAAAATAGAGTATGTATTTAGGAGGATTGCGCAAATGAAATAGTTAAAAAGAATCACCAACTGGCATGCATATCTAATCTACTTAATATAATTTAGCAATACAAATGTTCTAAAAATCTATTGAATTTTTTAAAATATGATCCAACAAATGTTTCCAGGAGTCGAAATTGCTGATTTCCCCGGATTTGATTTGGGGCTGAAAGCAACTAAAAAGTTTGCTCAAGGAGAGCCAATCTTAAATGTACCAAGGAAGTTGATACTCTCTGAAGAATCCGCTAAGAAATCCATCCTCGGAGAATGGGTCAATAAGGATCGCTTGCTTCAATGCATGCCAAATGTCATCTTGGCCATGTACCTGCTGCTACAAAAGTTTACTGCAAGTAAGTCAATAATGAAGATTTAACATAGTACATTGCAGTAGATATTTACTAAGCTGGCACGTTTACATCATTACACGGTTACACAAAGACAATTATCACGTAATATATTTTTAAATTAAAATTGAAATATAAATTGAATATAACTTGAAAAAATGTTTACACTAACTTTCCTTTTATGTTATTTCAATGTGGTTTTTTTGCTGATGAATTAATTTTTATTTTCAGATACATTTTGGAAACCATACATAGATGTCCTGCCTACGACTTATACTACAGTTCTTTATTTTTCTCCCGAAGATATGAAAGCATTAGAGGTATAAATTAATTTAATAATTTTACGTATTGATGCAAATAGTCCCTGTAAAGAAATCAAAAAATGGTTTTAGTTTGGATTGGAGTCCTGGATTTAAAAGATTTACATTTATGAAAGTGTGTAAAAATAAATTAATAAAATAAATTAATTTAATAATTTTACGTATTGATGCAAATAGTCCCTGTAAAGAAATCAAAAAATGGTTTGAATTTGGATTGGAGTCCTGGATTTAAAAGATTTACATTTATAAAAGTGCGTAAAAGTGTGAACACAAATTATCAATGAACAGCCTTGCATTATTATTTTATACCATATTGTTGTATGATGTTGTGCAATTCCAATTGTGCTTTCATATTAAAGGATGTGATATTTCTGCTTACCATATTTTTTTCTTCAGCTGTATCTTTGAATTATTATAAATGATACAAATTACTATGATATAAGTACATGTGTATAGCATCAATAATGAACAATAGCGTTTAGTACAATAATAAATGGTAGAATTTATTTCTTAGTTACTAGCCTAGTAATTTGCCTTTAAAAATAGCCTAGAATGGATTAAAAAACTTATCGTTATCAATATGTTGAAGTAAATGATGATATTCCACATGAATCTGGATTTAAATTAAACCAAAACTATTAGAATATGATCATTTTATAAAGTTATTATGGACATATCTTTGTATCTGCACGACATCCCTTCAGCTTCTAACTTAAATAATATACTTATTCATGTATGAAATTTACAGGGCTCACCGAGCTTCAAGTCATCACTCAAGTTCTGTGTCAATATTGCCAGGCAGTACGCTTACTTCTATAAATTGCTCCAAAAGTCTGATGACGATGTTTCCAACACTATGAAGAATTTCTTCACCTACAAGGAATACTGGTGAGTCAATTATTGCTAGCCAAGATGTTGTTATAACAGGACACAGATAACATTGAAAAATTTCATCCAAACGAATACGCCATCAGCATGGTTTTAAAGAAACAATGAAATCAATGAAAATAGCCATGAGTGTAAACATATAAATCCAGAAGCAGATTACTTGACTTTATTTTTTTTATAAAGCATTGACAAGAATAATGATTTTTTAGAAGTGCCATTGCAAATTGATTTTAAAATCAATTTACGCATTTTCTAGGTAAGGCAAGGATTATCTGTGATTCAGTTGAAATTGCAACTTGTTTGCAATGTGATGTATTTAAACATCACTTATTTATTCATCCTTTCAGTGAATAAAACTGTATTAAAAAAGATCTGCAAAGAAAATTCGAATTTCATATAATTTTTTATACTGCCATATAAAAAAATTTGCTCAAATTACCTTATATTTTTAATTATATTATTTTTCATATTTAAATTGTTCAGTGACATTACCATAGCTATAAAAATAATTTTAATATTTTTGAAGACACAATAATTATGTTACTACATGCTTTTTTGCAAAATTGAAAATTATTGAACATTATTAACACTGATAATAGTGTGCAACATTTGCCTATATTTGATGTGTTAGTATCACCTTACTCAAATGACTCAGCAAATCTCTAGTGTCTATTACAAATGAAAACAAACACATTTAAAGTTTTATTTTATTGTACTATTAAAATAAATATAACATTCAGACAGACAGAATCTTAACATAACGTACATTGTCAACAATTACTCATATATTTTTTAACTAATTGATTATCTTTTAATTCTTTGATTGAAAATATTGCACATATGAAAAAAGAAATCACATTTTACAGTCAAAAATCCTACTTTAATAAATACCAACATACACACTTAACATTTTATATTAATATATAATATACATTTTATTTATTTGTTTTATTTATCTAATAGTCATTCTTTCAAAACACGTATTAATCTCAACTTATATGATTTCTAATGCGGAAGGTGCATTTACAGAAACTCAATAACAGTACAATTTTAAATATTTAGCCATCTTGGTCAAATGTCAAAATAGCCATCTTAGTTTTTTTTATTTTACCTTACAAATATATACATATTCCAATTATAACGTTGTAACCCTGAACTGGAATACTCTTTATACATATTATGTTATATTGTTTGAACACAGGTACAAGTAAATGATCTTCTATTCAGTATAGAAAATATTAACTATCAGAATGTGCGTTACCTGTTTTAAAACCAATTGTTTAATTCAAAAAAGTTAGCCATCTTGGAATTAATATGATAAAATGATCCCCAAACATATATTTATTCTGTTAGATTATTTTTTCCATTTTCTACAGGTTTAGACACCAAAATATTGCAGCTGCAATGACAACAGTAAATTTACTTGTAAACCTTAATCTAAACGTATTCAATTAATTTGAAGTCCTTTAAAAGTCTTGGATAAACTCTTCCTGCACCAGACTTCTGATTGTGTATTAAAATATATATAGACACGAGTCAATAAATCTAACCTAACCTAGAAATAAAATGTCTTTATTCACTACACTTTTACACTACAAGGTTTCAGTAAATATGTCACATGAATATTTCTCACCAAAGAGTGTCAATATTCCACTTAGTTCCAGAAAAAAATTATGAAACACCCACTTATTATATCCGCAGAATTAAATAATAAATTATAAACGACAGCAACTGTTTCAAACATAATAATTGTAAACACCACTCATTTTTATCTAAACACTTCAATACTTTATTAATATGTCATATTTCTAATATTCTTACAATAAAATACTCAATAACAAGTGTCTTCTATTAAGTTTTTGATTCCTTTTTTACCAGCCAACAGAAAGCACTTTACTGATTCGAAATTCAACCACTCTTTCTACCTTTCTTAAATTATTTCATTACACTGAAATATATTGTTTCTACTGATATCATATTGCTTGGGATTTGAACTTCTTACCCAAAATGGTTTTGTACAAAGTAATATAATAAGTGCTCAATGCAATTTTAATATCAAATTTGAATCGTTTGAATTTTGCTCTTTTCCATGAGTGTTTACTAAGCGCCAGTTCAAGTTCATTGGTGCAGTTAAAATGCCTGAAGATACCGAAAGACGAAACCCAGGTTGTTAGTGATAAATCTAATCTTAATATTTATTATTTCAGCTATGCAGAAATTTGTATTTCTGTATTTTTTGCCATAATTCTAAATGCTGCAATTTGAAATCTGCGAATGATATTGTGTCAATATGATTGTACAACTTTTGATAAACATATTACCTTTAAAATTGTTGCTGTCATTTATATCTTATTGATACCTAACTTCGGACGAAATGTTTAATTCAATTTAAAAATCGCGTTTTAAAATATTTACTCTGTCAAATCACATTACTGAAATGGCTTTCTCATCGTATCCCAGAGATAGTCTTGGTTATCTCTTTGCGGTTGCGAATCAATAGTGCTAAGTTTACGGTTTTTATAAACAGTTTCCGCACTCAAGAGGATTGGGCTTATACTTCTTGAGCTACTGTTATGTTTGTTACTTTTTCTACTTCCGTCCAGAATTGGAGATCTAACCCGTCCACTGTTAAAACTGTCATCATATCTCAATAAATTTCTTCTTCTTTGCCTTATTTTACACGTGACAAATATTGCCAGGAATATGATCATGCAGGAGCCGACGATTCCACAACTAACTATTATCGCTGACTTTACTCCTGCAGGCAACCTGCTGTAAAACCCTGGTTCGGTATCTTCGTCTTCGTATGACTCATTCTCTTCTATGTCATCATCATACTTTTGATTGCTCGGCTGAGGGATGTGGTTGTCGATCTGTTCCACCCGCTGTATGTCATCCAGAACAATAAGACCGTCTCCGTCCATATCTTGATCTTTTCGAATTGGGAGCTGACGGTTGTCAGGCTTAACTTCAACAGATCCTGCAATGATAACAAATATAGTTATTTGAAACCGTGTTAATGCAAAAAAATCATTGTAAAAAATAATAAGAAATAGTCGGTACTTTTTTTGAAAACCACGTTATTTCACAACCATGCAAAAAGAGTATCAGGTGTATATGTTACAGCGAAAGTGTATTATCACTGGCATTTCAGTGAAAGCATATTCTACTACATTTTCACTAGAGAAAATATATTATCACTAGCAAGAATACATTCTCACTGGCGCTTGTTGAAATCATATCGAAATTAAATTTGTCAGCTGTCAAATTCAACCTTGGTTTTTGGTGCACGGTTTGAATTGGGTTCATGGTTTGAATCTCTTGCAGCCCAGTGCTGCCAGTACGAAAAAATCGACGAATACAATGCGCTCGACTTGCACCAAATATACATATTTTGAGTCATTAAAATTAAATTTGACAGCTGTCAAATGATCAATCAACCTTGAGTTTGGGTGCTAACCTCTATTGCCTATGATTTGCTTAACTTTGACAGCTGTGAACGCGAACTGACCCGCTGTGAAGGTGTGTGCGAAACTCTGGGCGATAATATATCATCTCTGATAATATACTTTCGCTGTAACATATATATGGGGTGAGTACGCATACTTTCAATGTGTCACATTCAACTGTGAATGATATTTTGATTTCAATGAAAGTCACTTTTATCTCAATGAAAAGTTCATCTGACATCCCATTATTAGAGATTAGAGAACCAGCCAATCAAAAAAGTGCTTTTTACTCTTGTATATTTCATGTGTAAAGAGAATTCAAAAATATTGTCTTCTGCGTGAAAGTGTTCTCCATAATTGTCCAGTTATTTTGAGAAGTCTAATACATGATAATATACAAGATAATAAATAATATTAAATAATTAGGCTAAGACTTATATGTATACCATTAATGTATTAAAAACGCATATTTACCAACGTAGGGTTCTTGCGGATGATAAATATTATGTTCACGACGGGGGCTGTCCCAATCTTGCACAACCTTAGCCTTTACTACTTCCTCTGTCTTGATATACGTTGGAAGACTTGAATAAATCTGAGAAACTTGCTTGTGGCTATTCTGAAACCCAAGATCACTTCTTGATTCACGGTACGCTTCATCTGTAGGCTTTACGTTTATAACTGATGTGAAATAACTAGATCCATCCGAGTCTTTTTTCACATCTTTCGGATCAAAAACTTTAGGATGGCCAACAAACTCAGAGAACTTGTCAAATAGTGTCACAATACCAAGGTTATCTTCAGACTTAGACAAGTCGACAAACATCGGAGGTGGACTGGCCGACCCAGGCTTTCTATCAATACTCTTAGCTGTCGGTGTCTCTCTTGAATTGCCATCGAGTAAAGCATTCAGAGGATATATCTCCCTTGATATTGGTTCGATGAGAGACTTAGCTAGGAACGGTTCCGCTGGATTTGGTTCCCGTGATGTGTTGTGGAATATATCAGCCAAATGAACTTGGCTTGAACCTCTTTCTCGGTGGTCAACGAGTTCCTTTAATGTCATATTGCGGTCTGCTAAAATTTTGGTCAATTTTTCGCCTCCTGAAATTTTAAAATTTGATTTAAATAGCAATCAAAGAAAAAATATCAAGTCACAGTCACAATGATCAAAGAATTTATTGTTTTTATAATATTTAAAGTATATGATACATTTACCTTTTCCATCTGTAAGCACCTCCAATATCTCTTCTTTTGCGCTAACACCTGAAACTGGCTTTGTTGTGGGCCTGTGTGTCGTACTGGTTGTTGTGCTAGTTGTGGTAGTTGTTCTGCTCACCATTCTATAAGTAGTTGATGAAACCGTCTCCATCGGTGGTATTTTTTCTGTGGTCTGCACTTCCGTCTTGACCTTAGTAATTATCTTTGCAGCTGACACCATGTCTGATATACCAAATAGATCTTTTATACTTATTGGGAAAGCCTTACTGGGAATTACTGAAGGTTTTACTCTTTCGTTCTGTTTTAATATTCTGTTTTCAGTATTATTAAACCTCGTTCTACTGGGCTTTTCTACTGGCCCTCTTTGTCTTAGATCAGGGTTTAAGATTCGTTTTGGAACAGGTTTAACTGGCGGCATGCGAAGTCTGGGCTTTAGCGATAGTCTATTTCTGGTTTCTCCGATATTTTTTTTTGTTTTGACCGTAGTTGTCTGGGGTGTCTCCGCTGTAGTTATCTGCATTGCATCTGTTGTATCAATCAGATTCTTATCATCCATTGATATTTCTGTAGTTTCAACAACCATTTCTTCTTCAATCTTTCTCTTGATTAAATTCTCACTCTGTGACTTTCTTGGACGCATTGGCATGAATGAGCTCTTTGCTGTAGTTGTCTCTGGGATAATATCCTTTCTAGTAATCTGAGGTTTTTGTCTTCTGATTGCAGAAACAGGCAATCTCCTTTTTGGTACATCTTCTTTTTGAATTTTGAGGTTTTCTGTGACAGTTTTCTCTGCCCTGGTCACCTGTTTGCCTGAAACTGGAAGTCGACGTCTCGGCTTTTCTTCGTTAGTTTCATCATCTGCCGCTTTGTATGTACTTACATTTTCTCCTATTCTAATTTTATCTTCTGTATCTTCTTCAGAATCATCATCTGCTTGCACATTTCTTGATGGGATAAAGTCCCCACTTTCGTATACAGGTGTCGATGTCTTCAGTGCTGACAAAGCATACTGTTTGCCAGTCAACAAGTCTGCCAGCGACAAGTTTCTTTGTTGCAACACTTCGCTTAAGCTCAAACCTCCCGATTGCTTCAAAAGAGCTTTTAAATCTGACGAACCTCCCATCATTACTTGTTCCTCAGTGTCCTGAAAAGTTAAAATAAAATATGGTTTACCCTGCCTATATCCTAAGCCCGTACGAATGATAATCTTTTCTCTTTGAGATTAAAACTATCCCTCCACTTGTGTAGTTACGGATTTTGCGTAGTAGTTTTAAACCGCAACTTAATTACGATGCATACTAAAAATTAACAGTTGGGGGAATTCACTGAGAACAAAATAGACAGAACGAAAATCAATGGGTAGCAAATATTTTTTTATAGAATTAAAATTCAAAGGGATTAGATTTTCATCCCATAAAAATTCTATTGACAAAGATTCACCTTCGATAGTATTTTGCAATTTATCTTGACATTGAAATATGGTTTTTTCCAACATGACTATTGACGGCTTCTAAACAACTATTTTTATGTAAAACTGCCTGACGTACCCGGAGTAAGTGGAATTTTTATATTCTTCTATTATTCAATAATTTATATGTATTTAGTATTGATACCTGTTTTTTGGCTTGGGAATACGGCCTTCTATAAGATTTGTCGCTCTTAACTCCCACACTGTCTTTCTCTGCTTCATTCGATTCAGGTTTTTCCTCTTTTTTGGGACTTGGGGACTGGTTGCCATCACCACTTGGGGACTGTTCGGCAGGCCCTGTTACTTCGGCACCACCACTGGGACCTGTCACTTTCAGTTCTTCTTTATCTCCACCACTCGGTTGGCTATTTCCCAATGCGTGATTGATCTCTTCACTGAACGGCGCAACTTTAAAATCATTTGGTACAACTGTTATTTTTGCCCCAGTCTTTGTATCAACTTGGAGATTACTGTTGACTTTAAAACTTTGATCTCCACTGGCGGAAGGCCCAGTACCCAAATCTGGCATATAAGGCCTCTGTCTTCGTTTGTGGCCCCTTCTTCTTTGCGGTCTTTCATTCTCACTTATGGCCTCTCCTCTCCAGTGATGTTCATCTCCTTCCACCACTCTTTGTGGCTTTCTTTGTCTTGGTCTTTCATTTTCCGGTCCACCATAAGCGACCTGGATTCCCCCTTCAATATTAAAACGTACACCATCCTGAGATGGTGCACTCGGTCCCGACGGTGCGACTCCTCCGTCGACGGCACTTGGCGGTGGTGTATGTGGGCGTCTTTTTCGTTTACGGCCGGGTCTTCTTCTTCTCGGAGGATCCGGTTGTGGCTCTTCAGGTTTCCATGAGTCGGATATTTCTGGTGTTTTAGAATCAGAGTTGTCAGATGATGCACCAACAGCTCTCCATGCCTATGAAAAAGACGTTTTATTAATTCTGTGTTTGAAGCGACTATTGATAGCATCCAAATCAAGCAGCTGTAGCATTCATTACACATGGGTAATGGAATATCAACAAATAAAACATTTACATAAGAATCTTTCCGATGTTCTGTTCTCGGGAGTTATTTTTAAAACAATTAACATTTCTTTGTTCGGTATCTTCAAACCTAAAACTACACGAATGAATCTTTTGTTGGAGTCCATCTGCTTGTTCTGTATTTCGATTTCATCCAAATAAATGACGATCTTACAAAAATAAATATTCCACAGAAACTATATACTACAATCAGTGTCTGTTAAAAATATGCATTCGCACACGCACGGCATTTTTGTCGTGTACATTGATAAAGAATTACGAGACTCTTCATCAGTAATCCCAAACAGAGATCGTTTGGTAGACAAAATAAAATCTTTTCGAATTTGGTGAACTGCACACAGAAAAATAACCATGACGCGTCGTTTGCCAACCCCCGTAGAAGAAGGGTCTGAGTGTTTATACGGCGCACCCTATTGGACGCGTCGTTCGCCAATCGCCGCACGCAACTAACGTCTTGCGCGTGAGGGAAAAGGCCGGATCATCTTATTAGGCGTTTCGTTTGCCAATCCCAGCACGTGACTTACTAATGGAAGAGAGTTGAAATTTTTTAATCATTGCGAGGGATGTTCGATTTTTTTTTTGCGTATTTGTATTTGGTGAGCCTACAAACTGAAGTTTAATATGTATCTACTTACAAAATACACAATCCTTCAATGTAATCAAGCATGTTTTTTTTTTTAAATTTCTCTAAAAACCGGTATCTCATACTTTTATAACATTAATTATCGATCGGTATTCACAAGTACCAGAATTAGATGCCTAACACGTAATAAATCAATTACAATACTCAGTGAAAGAAGATTTCTCCTTGTTTAACGATGATAACCAGCCGCTTACAGGTATTGACCAGTTCTTATCTGATCTTATCCCAGTAGTTCTCAACAATGGCTACCAACATATTTACTATCCGCCTTGAAGCCCTCCTAAATGACAACTTTACAAGATAGCAAAAAAACGCATATGTTGCTGTATTCACTTCATCGTATTGCTTATGTGTGTAATACCTCGTCGTAATAATCGTAGGGAAATGTTGTTTACGTGATTTTTTATTTTAAAAGTTACGAGATTTTCATTTTGTTTTCTTTCACTGAATTCTGAAACTATTATATAATTTTTAAAGTATAGTACCTGATTTTAATGCTCATAGATTCAAATTCAAATAAACTTGGAATACAACAATCTTTACGACTAGTAACATAGAAGAAGCATACACACAGCTACATAGGTTAATATTTTATCATAGTAAGAGAAAGAACCTAATAGATATACGGAAATAATGAAGAAAAAAACCTGAAAGTAAAAGTACGAAAAATTACACAGCTTGTCTGATTTTCAGTAAATCGCCACGTCGTTTATTATATATAACTGTTCAAAAAACCGGTATTTTCCAATCCCATTTTCAACATGAAAGAAGCGCTTTTCCAGTGTTTATTTTATTATTTCCACTATTACGTAGCATACATATATAACTGACAACTAAAACCTCACTTATATTTACATATAACATGATCATATCTGAATTAGCAAAAGATTCGATCATATTTCTAGAAAAATCCGACATAACCTATCTTTTTGTTTCGTCCATCCTGAATAGAATCGTCAGACACGACTTAAGTTAAACTTCTGAATCAAAACATCGTTTTCTTTCACAGACAAAATATGACTTTAATTTGACCGTGTAATATAAGTATTTAATACAAGCATAGGATCTTTTTAATTTAATTTTATTTGATCATTAATATCTTTCTAAAAGTTTTCGATTCGGCGTGATATATTTATGTCTCGCCCACACCTTACTCGTGCTGAGGACCGGTTTACGCCGCGAAAGCTGAGATCGATGGCCGTAAAACTAGCCCATATATTTTACAACCAAAGCACACCTGTATACAGTTTATAGCATATTCTTGATTAATTAGATATATCATTACAATCTCTCACGAGTGTTCATTTTGTTACGGGCTCCATTCCGTGAAGCATTTCAAAAGCATATCATTGAGCTTTAACAGTTTTGACTAGATACAAATTCCTTTTCTATATTTTTTAAATTTAAAACTAGTGGAATTGAAATATATTTTTCGGATTTAAATAATCGACACTTTACTTTGAAATGACTCTAACTGTTCTTGACACTGTTTTGAGATATGAGCGTTTGATGATTCGATTGATTAAAATTCACTTGTAACAATGAGCAAGTAAAAATGTTTCAAATTAATTATTTTAAGCATATTTTTTCACAACTCTTCCTGAGAAATAATGATGACAATCTTAGAACTTTGTCAAATAAATTTAGTAAACGTAAAGTGCAACTCTCGAATTATGCTAACTCCGTTTTTCAACCATAGATAATTCTGAAATTCATATACATATATGATAGAATTCGGTAAATAAGAGTTTTTTCGTAATTTGAAAATGTCATTTAAGGCAAACATGACAATTAGAACCTTTTCAAAGTAAGGTAACGTAATGTCAAGACTTTTAAATGAAGCAGACCAAAATTGGCTCTTAAAGGTTCAATAGAATTATGTATGGTAGAGGTTAAGATGGACAAATGAGGATGGAACAAAAACCAGTAGTAACAAAATCGCTGTATCCACACCAACATTGGACTTAGGTAGTTAACCCTTTGAGTGGTGAGTTCAATTTGGATAAAACTAGGTTTTTTTTTCTATAAATTTAATAAAATATTAATAGCAAACAAAAAAATATTTAGTACTAGTTGAAGGAATTGATATTTCTTGCACAATTTAAAACGCAAATTCTAAAATAATATTCAAATAATTAAATATTACTTTCAAATAATTATCTAGAAGCTTTTACATCCAATTTGGGTCTGGATCTTTACTGCATTCATCTGTCAACATGTGGTTCTCTATTGACGGTGGTTTCAGGAAGCGTGTCGAACTGAAATGGATTTTTATACTCAATAATATATGGGCACAGATTCCTTTTTTTAAAACACTATTGCTTATTTCAAACATATAATAAAAATAATGTGACAACCAAAAATCATTGATTGACACCTCTAGTTTCAATATATGTAAAAATAATAACATTTCAATAAACAATAAGAGAATGGTAGTAGATAATAGATGACAACATACTACCGCCGTACCGGTACGGCGATACTAATCAAAAGGTTAAGAAAGGATGAAAACATCAAAGACTTTGAATACAAATGAACAAGTTGAATTCATGTTGACAGTTATTATTCGTTATAGTATTGCAACAAAACATGAATGAAAAGATATGTCAACGAAATAAAAACGTTATTTTGCAACACGAAGTAATTTCAAACGATTAGCAGAGTTTAGTGTTGCAAGCATTCTTGTCTATTATGTAAACGCGTTATACAACAGTATTGCTAGTAAAAATAACGCCAGTTCAATAATTAACAGGAAAACAATAAAGAACTTCCAACCGATCATGAATTGAAATTTGTATCGTTGCATCAAAAAGTTACGCATTGCATAAAGTTGCGTCTACATTTAAGCGGTGTACGTATCCGTGAAGTGTCACACTGTCTTTTTAAATGCCGTAATAATTGCTATTTTTTTTACGTTGTATTATTAGAAAAGTATTATTTTCCTCTATTGCACAGTAGTGTAAAATTTCTTATTTAATACACAGTATTTTTTACTTCCCTGTAATGAACACAGTAACATTGTACAAAATCCGAAAATCCATTGTAATATATAACAAAATCACAATACAAATATTTTTATAAACAATAGTTGGGAGTCTTCCACTCAAAGATTAACAATCGTGTGACATTTAAAAAATGTGGCTTATCGCATGACTAATCATCGGTCGGCGCCCGCCAAAACTTCTAATATATCCTATTGCGTGCTCACTATAATTACTTATTCAACACCGTTGTTTACAAGCGGTGACAACTCAGCTTAAAACTTTCCACAATTTAACTATTTTACCGGAATTCTCGCCCATTACACCAAAGCTCAAGAATTGGGAGCATTCAAGCATTAACTGTTTTTTTTTCATTTCTGTTTGTAGCGGGCACCGACCAATGAATTATTATACGCTTATGACAAAATCATCGGTCGGCGCCCGCTAAAACTTTTGATATATGCATTGGCGTGCTAATTATTGCTTATCCAATATCGTTGTTAACACGCAGTGACAGCTCAGTTGAAAACTTTTCACATTGCATTATGTAACTATTACCCAGAAGTTTCGTCCGTTAATTCAAAGTTAAACTATTGAAAACTTTCAGGTGTTGTATCGTTCTACAATTTTTATAACCGGTTTTTTAAATGTGTGTGCGAACCCTAATCAAGATTCGTTTTCTTTCTTTCAACGCAAGATTTCTTCGCTTATATTTTTGTATGGATGTTGAAAGCATCGTGATTAATATTACGATTGTTTCATAATATTTTCTCTTCCTATTCATTGAAGCGAGGTGCAAAAATGGATAATAGATACGAAATTAATTTTTCCATGTGAAAATAGAAAAAAAAGAACTCCATTGTGTTACTCGCGAACCGTTTGTTACGCTGCATGTATTTCCATCAGATTTAATATCCGCTATTACGAAAAAGGTTTACAAACGCATTTCAAAGATTAAACGCATGAATGCGTTTAACCGAATGTCTGCTTACCTTTATCATCGAACTAATACGGCCTCGTAGCTTTAATGGCTAACATGCAATCATATTAAATGTTAACAATGCATTAGCGTGACTACAATTCGAGGTAATTCGCTGCGGAAACATTTTACTCAGATCTTTAAATTTGTTGATATCTATTGAAAAATAAATTTCTAAATCGTTTTCATAAATGATTGAATTTTGTAAAAAAATAATAAGACATTTTTTTTAGTTATTCGACATAATACAATAAATTTATTTGGATCAGGACCGGTTTCGCTGATACAGTTGAAAATGTTCGCGATGAGTGAAGGCCCAGTGGCAAATTTTTTTTTTTAACATAATCTCATTGCACCAATTATTGACAGTGAACACATTAAGTGATAATTAAATTACATACAAGTATAAGTATGTATATACAAATATGTACGTGAGAAAATAAACTTTTACTTTTCAAGTGCATTTTTTTTTCTTGGCTTTATTGCTTAGAAAACATTTGTCGAACTATAAAATGAACATCTACAATATAGAAACCGACACGCAATTTTTTTATGTATCCCAAACAGGGCCACTTTCGTTTTCTGGTTAGTTAAATCCGATAATAAACGCAGCAGATCGTCTGATGCGGCAATCTCTAAACCGGAACAGGTTTTTTCGGCGGCAATTATTCGCGCCCAATCGCATTGATTTAACTGCTAATATGTATGAAATCGCCAGTGATTGTTTTAAATTTCGAATCGGGGTATCGTTGGATATCCGCATAATAGAATAATAACATTTGAATTTGGAACACGTAGCATGAGCAAAAGTAAAAAAAAAAACAATCGAATGAATTTCGAACAATTTAATTATAGTTCGCTTTGTTATAACTGAATTAAACGTGTGTAATTCATTATTAGCTTCCGAATCTATCTAACCAAGGTACAGCGTTGTACCCTCCACCGCCCGATGCCTATTCGCATCATTTACAATAGTTTTACGGTACACTAAAAAACTATAGCCAGATGTGTTTTTGGAGGAATTACTCACAGCTGATAATGTTTAATGCCCTACCAAGAAAGAAGGCAGTAAGTGACTGACAAACTTTTGATAAAAATAACAAAATGTATTTTTTGAAGTATTTAGAATCTATAAAAAGCGGTTGATGCGAAAATGAACTAATTTATTTGTATACAAGCAGTAAGTGGTTGCATTAACTGCTTTTTTGCTAGTAAATTTTTAAATACACTTTTAGCAGATGTCCACTTTTTAGTTAGTATACTGCTATAAAAGTGAACACCATATTCCTATAGCTTTCAAAAATATTTAGAAAATGACATTCGTAACTAAATTTCAGAATTTTTGCGAGTTACTGCCTTTTACCATGGACGAATAGTATACCTATCTTTATCTTCCATAATGCTACAGTCGACTCTAAATTAACTACCAAACTATGAAATGTGTGATCAAATAACGTGGTCCATGTAACTATCGGTAACTACATACTAACATTTTCTTGTCTGTCGTGTAGCTGGCTTATAACGAGTTATTATTTTTTAACGTATCACTATAAATTTACAGCGGTTTCCCCTGATAATGGTGATTAAACTTTACCTTCATTATCCTTGACTGTTCGACGTATAATACAGGTGGCCCATAATTCACGCTCCAATTTGATTAAATATTGATTACAAAACAAAATCGATTAAAATATAATATACTATGGTAATAATGGTGTAACTTAACTACACGTTTATTTGACCTCCATATTGCCAAGTAAATACAGCCATTCGAATTCTATATGCTCGTTGTAATCGAATAATTAACATTTTTCGTTCGTTTTTCTACGGCTCAATTTAATATAACAAATCTTGAGAGTGCCTTGTTAATGAAATGACGGTGAAATTATTAAAATAAATTATGATTGTTAAAAAGTGGAGCGTGATTTATGGACCACTCTATACAATGATACTGGGTGATCTATGGTTCACAGCTGTCAAATTAAATGTGCATTAGAGTTATATGAGTACAATCTAAATGCCTCAAGCAATTACTTAGCCAAACAATAGTTGCTCATTATAATATAAATGATATCTCTATTAATTATTTTGATGATCTTCGCACAAGCTACTTTCACATATTTTTATATATTCATCTCGCGAATATAAAACGGTGAACAAAAGATGAGCGACGGACGGAATAGTTAAAACTTATCTGGAATGAATAATTTATTTTAACTTAGCTCTTACGTATATTGTGTTAATGCATTCAATTTTAAAAGATTTTTTACATTCACCCCAATTTTTTATAGCTTAATAATTATTTTTGAAATTGTCAAATGTTCAAATGCTTACTAAAGTAATTGAGGATTTTGACTGGAAGTGCTCAATGAAATTTCAATAGCAAATTTGAATCGTTTGAGTTTAGTTCTTTTCGTATATAATAATACGTATCGTATACGATAATGTATCGTAATCGTATACGATAATGAGGTCAAATAAACGTGTAGTTAAGTTACACCATTATTACCATAGTATTTAATATTTTAATCGATTTTGGTTTGTAATCAATATTTGATCAAATTGGAGCGTGAATTATGGGCCACCTGTATTATATGTCGAACAGTCATGGATTATGAAGGTAAAGTTTAATCACCATTATCAGGGGAAACCGCTGCAAATTTATAGTGATACGTTGAAAAATAATAACTAGTTATCAGCCAGCTACAATGAACTTAAAAGTCACTCTCAACTGTCAGTTTAAATTCATTCGTGCATTTGAAATGCCCTGAAGATGTCGAAAGGCGAAACCCGTTGCGATATCGACAAAAGTACAAAATTCAAACGATTCAAATTTCCTCAGTAAAGACTCATTTTTTTTAGCAAGACAATGAAAGCATTGTTTTGCTAAAAAGTTAATACTCTTTCTATTATAAATTTCTATTATCCAGTTGAAAATCCTAACCAGACTCGCAAAACTGTTGATTACTAAGAAAATTTTAAATTAGTAACAAAAAAAACCTTTTAACCAATGAATTATTTTGAAACAAATTGACGTTTTTTATTCCTCAGAATTATCATAATTGTATTTATAAAATACTAGTATTGCTACCCGGCGTCGCTCGGACTAAGCGACCAATAATTATTTAATGTTATATCATTCGACATAATTATATCACAAAATCTAACATCCAAAATAGAGTTAAAATAAAATCACAAACTTTATTTAATTTGATGACAGCGCCATTCTCGTCCATGAAAATGTCCAAATTCAAAGAAAAAATCTAATTTGCTGTCCAAGAAATGTCAAATAATACGTTCACGTAAATAATAAACAGTATTATTAATAATAAAAGCCGGGAAAATTTCAGTAGAAGACTAATTTATTACATTTTGACTAAATGCCTTCGGCGATAAAAATTTAAAGATATTTTCTTTCATATTCGTTTTTATGGCAACTTAATGACCAACAATGCAAAAGGGAATTACAGACCCACAGACATACATACGCCGTTTCGGTTTTATATATAAGATAATAAATATATTTTTTTCATAGCTCACGGCTCGCGAATCGAACTTTACATTCCAACAATTATTGTGTGGAAGCTAGTAACGTCAATAAAGGACTGTCGAATAAATCTTTCACGTGAAAAAAAATCGACGCGGATCACTCCAACATAAAAAAAAACACATACAAAGCCGGTATAATATAATCGTGAAGGTCGATGTTCACATATACATGTGAACTTGGAAATTGCCGACCGGAGAAAGTGTATTGCCGAAAGTGAGATTCGCCAGATTGCGTTCTCCAATTCGCATGCGTTCGCGAACATGTACGTGTTCGGATTTATTACATGGCAATACTGTTGTTTATTTTCGCGCCTCAGTTTTCCAATTTTTGGGAGAGTAGTTGTGGCGGGTTTCACTACAGTTTCTCTTGCTTATTCGTATATCGTCGTTTCCATTGCAAAATTAGATGTATGCAAAATATGCGTTTTCGACATCATTGTATTGATGTTTACTTACTCTAATATTTTTTATTTAGGATTTCAATTTAAGGCGCTTGGTGGAATTTCAATATCTAAGTTGTATCGTTTGAATTTTGTACTTTTCCATTTGATTGGTCACGGGGAGTTTGATCCGTGGAAAAATTAAATACCAACATTCAAATTGAAATCATCGTTAATACAAAATTATATATACCTTTGTTTGTTCCACGTTTTGTGATACAAATACTAACATGTGTTTCGCCTCTTTTAGAAACATCATCGCCGAAACCGTCGAAAGCTTAAATTTGAGTTGTGAATAAAGTGAGCTCATAATTATATATATAATTCTAAATACTAAAAATAATAACACATTTTTACTACATATTCTACATAAAAATTATTGGATAAGGACCGGTTTCGCTCATAGCGATATCAACTGAATCAGTTGATAATGTTCGCCATGAGCGAAACCTAGTACTGAAAATGTGTTATTATTATTATCATAATGCAATTCCACCTAGACAGTCAACTCCTTAAAAGTGATATCTAATTACGTTGATATATCAGATGTCAGTAAAAATCTGTTGAGTGAGCCATAGAAACAAAAATAATACGTTATTCGCTTGAAATATACACAACTCGATGTATTTAGATCAGTATGTGAATAAATTATTTCTTTATACATTACAGGTATTTCATTTCTGATTTATTTCAACTCGAAGCTTTATTATTATTTAAATGAATACCTACGAGGCAAAGCGAATTAAAAACATTCCAAATTTTCTATCACAATTACACACGCATTTAAAATAATCGGAATTTTACGCACCACTGAAAACTCAAATCGTGTGCAAATCAAACAACTAAATATATTTATTCCGTATCTACAACTACATCAAAATTATCAGGTTGTATGCCATAAATCGCTATCTTAAACATACATACAAGTTTTTACGCAAAGAATTGTAATAACGGGGATTTTTTAATTAGCTACGGTTCCCGTATTCTTATTATGGTAATTTAGGCTCGATACAAATCTTTCAAATAAAAACATACTTTAAATATTTAAATACAAACTAAAAATCGGCTTTTCATTATCTGAATATCCTGCATCCGGCACCGCGTTGCTTTGTATTTTGAGATGTTTCGTGTTGATTTCCATTTATTTATTTTTACGTAGTTATTTAACCGTTTGATATAAATGTTCAAATAAATGATTGATGTGTCCCAGATACCGCGTATTTTTTGGTCCCAAAAAATCAAGAAAAGTAAATTATCAAATTTCAGCATTTTTTTACAAAAATATTAAATGAATTGTGTTATGTTCTTCCATTTTTTCATTGAAAATTGGAACATTTCGTTTTTAAATAGTTCGGGTTGCAATGGCACTCAAATATATTTTCTTCATTTAATTATCAATTTCGTTCATAAATAAAAATAATAATGTGTGACATGTAGCAACCCTTCACTAGAGCGTAAGACACGTCTAAAAAAAGACAATATTCTTACCTAGAATTCGATGTTTTGAAAAACTATATTGACCCAGCACAGATGGGACAACACATTTTCATCAAAATATTTCGTTTATTTCACTAAAATAACATTGTCCGCTTGAGATTAGTATCGCGTATATGTTCCGGACACCTGTGTTCCGCTTGGGATCTAAGTAGTTAATATATTATTGCCATTATTGAACCAAGGACGCATTCATAAAATTTACTAAAAAATATTTAAATGAAGTTCAATAATGATACGAAAATTTCGGCCCCTTTGGATATAAGAAGCGCATCTCCATTATTGCCGATTTTGAGTCATGAATGCCACTTGATAATCAGTATCAAATACACATATCAACCGAAAAAGTGGCTACGAAGATATTTCTATTCGAAGAAGACTATTTTATATTCAACAAATAAATCAGAAAGATTTAAGAGCCTTTAAAGATACTCACTTACGTTAAAACACAAATCATTAATTTGATTCAAAAAATAATTTATAAAATTGTTCGTACTGTCTACGATGAAAGGCTGATTTTTATTTATTCAACAATTTTGAAATGTGATCTCGAAAGTCAAGTCCATTAATATTGAAATCTGTAAATCTTCATCGGAACTTCGTGCCAAATAGAGCGGATGCAAAAAGCCTTTAAATGGCTGGAATACCGACATTCCGGTGACCGTAATATAGGTACGCAGAATATCTATTATTGATATCAAAGTATTATGTTAACATCGCATGGTCTCTTTTTAATTCGATGCTTTTAATTGTTTTACTGACAACTTCTTCTGTACCTTGCGATACAAAAATTTCTACCTCTTTCTCACGGTACGAATCAATGCGTGTTCATACTCGATCCATCCTCTATAGATGGTCAAGTTTTTGTTTTATCTCTGTGACAGGGGAAATGGTACATAACCTGCTCGATACTCGTCACCGTGGCACACTGACCCCCTGATCGGATTACGCTCTTCATGTTGAGTTTCTCAAACTAGGGATATATTGAAAGCCTTACACATAGCCTGTCAATTTACTTAACCGCTTCCCTGCCAAGCGTACACCAGTGTATAAATATTAATTTATATTTGTTCCCTCAACAGATGAACATTTTGTGTCATCGTGTAGGGACAGCTATGGAGCAGTTAATACAACAGAATTATTTATTCATTTATAATTTAGAATTTGGACTGAAGGTTGTACTTGATGGAAATTAAATATCAAATTTTATATCGTCAGTTCGAGCTCATTCGTGCACTTAAATGCCTGAAGGTGCCGAAAGACGGAACCCGGGTTGTCAAAACTGATGCGCAGATCAAACGAGGGTCACCAATGTGGTAAAGCACGATCTCGGCGAGTGTTGAAAAAAACGATCTCATGTGTGTATCATCACATTTATATTGTTATTTATTCCCTTTAGATTTATGCACGGGTTATTTTATATAACATATATCGGTTATTTATATGTAGTGGCAGCCTTTACATTCCTTAAATATTTCACACGTGAACACAAAAAATAATACTCATGCATTGAAAGTATTATTTTTATTTGAAAAAAAACCGTGGCGTTGATGTGACTACTGATTAAAAACTCTTGGCAATTAACTGGTTAATTAAAGCACGCGCCACACGAAACTTACAACGTGTACTCTCAACTCCACTATTTTTACGTGAAAAAAAATAACATAAGTACTTTGTTTCGCGATGCCGACTGCGCTTAAAATTTCATGGACTTAAAAACCTAATGCTACCTCGACTAAAGGTTCGCATGCCTAAACCCAATCCCATCCACTTATTTTTTTAATAACAGTATTTTTGACATCGTTTTTGAATCCTTTCGCAAAATTTCCTCCAAATCAAACTTCCTTACTGACTGTATTTTTCGAAGATTTATTACACATGAAATTTGATAATATTCTTTCGGCTTACGTCGCATCCCACACATTCAATATCTTCTGCGAGCTATTTTTGTCAAGCCTATGTGGAAAGTAAACAGCTTCGACTTTTAATGATCCACTGGACAGTTCCTTATAAAGCCATAACAGCACGTAACGCGCGAGGCTGGAGATTTCTACTGGTTTCCAAGAGAATTATTTATAAAGACATTGTATCGAATGGTGAAATCGGATACTGCTTATGCAGTCAGCCATCAATAAAAAGCCATCGATTTTAATTGAATAATGACACACATAATTTTACTTTAATTCATACAAATCACGTACATCTCTCACGATGTATGGGTACCCGAAGAAACGTACAAATTAAATTTGATACAAGTGTGAACTTCCTAATACAAAATTAAAACCTTACCCATTGAAAAAAAGTTATATTATTTATTTATTCATAAAACATATCAAAACAATTTATTTTTTAATCCATATCAGCTCTCAATAGAGGGATTTCAACATGATTTTTCTACGAGAACTGCTTGTTACTCAGTCACTCAACTTCTATTTAATTTGATGAGAGTATGGATAGAAAGAAAAAAGACAAGGACAGGACTAGTGGTTAGTTAGTCGCTCTCGTTATATCCCGTACATATATTATCAGCTGAAAATGCTCGCGATGAACGAAACCGGTCGCGATCTTTATAAAATTATTGATGGAAACCGTGAAAAAATATGTGTCTTATTTATGTATTATAAATTATTAAATGATAATAATATTAATTAGGTAAAGCAAAATAACAAAAAAAACTATTTTTGTATCAAATATGACATTGATTGTTGCAAAAAGCTTGAAATTACGCCGCGCATTTGCTGGATTGGTCTAATCAGCCATTGAATTTTCTGCGTAGCTAACCTCTCGGCTTTGGTCGTAAATTGCAATACCCTTGTACATTACGAATTGTACATCCAAGTTTACCTGCTGGTCAAAGCTATGCTCTCCGCCATTCAGATCCTCATTGAAATGCGCCAGGGAGTCACTTCCTCGTCCCGGTCCCTCCATGGAGTCTGCCAGGACGACCAGCGCAGCTAGGACATTGATGACAGGAACCATGGTCGCGAAAAATCCTAATCTTCTAGCCATGTCTGAAATGATTCACTCCGATAATTTCATCACGTTTTGTCTTATATGAAAACACTCAATTCGTCACAATAAAGTCGAATTCAACAAATGTATTATTTTGATTGGATATTTATAATTAAGTATCACAAAAACTTTTTGAATGTTTTATTGAGTTTGTCTTTGATTACACTTTTAAAGCGTCACTTGTAAATTGTTTACTGTCACTATGTTTAGTATTAATTACTTGAAACACTTGCAGTCGCAGTATCAGTTAAGTAGAACACAGTCTCTTCAATAAATATTCGTATTAAAGTTTCACTGCCTTTCAACGGAATTTTTTCGAAAGATACATGCTTCTTTTAGTGTTTTTTTAACTTTCATATCGAAATTACTATCAAATAGAGAGCGGCTATTAAAAAATATATTATCGCTGCCTCAATTTCACTAAAAATGCATCGGACGGTGGTGCATGTGCAATGATAATCAAACAGTCATATACAATAAAGAAATCGCCTTTGATTTTTATTTTATCAGGCACTGCGTGTCGTGCATTAAATGCATTTTTTCTCACACACTATTAGTTGAATTATGTTGCACTTTTATATCACTGACTTAATTGTTTGAAATGTTTTTAAAACACGCATTCTCTTAATTTTTGTTTATTTAAATAAAACAACTCTTGTCAATATTATTTTATGCATAATTAATTGAAGGGTCCGTTATAGTTAAAAATATTAAATAATTCTTGTAATTAATAACAATATTATTGTATGCTTAATTGCTATGTTAATTAATTGATGCACTGCGTCTAAACTCGTCAAGTAAACGACTCGGAGTGTTGCCTAGCCTGTGTATGTTTTGATCTCGAGATCGAAGACGCTCGGTTCGACTCCCACCTGGCACCTTTTCTCTTGGCGGTCTCCCTCCGTATCGATGTCGCGTGCCAGAGATAATAACATTTTTTTTTTCTTCATTCAATGTAAATGTTTTTGCTTATTATCAATTTATCACGATTCGCCTCCGGACAGACGGATTAAAAAAAGTATTGTTTGTTGATTTTTTCTATGCTCGAATTGTTTTCACTACTCATGAATTTGAACGCTTCGATAGATACGTTTCTGTGTCTTCATGACAAAATTTTACGGAAATTTTTAACTGCGTTTTTTTAACTATTGCTGCCAATAGTTAAATGTATACTTAAAGTCTATGAGGCAACGGTTTTTTTCAACAATATACGCATACTGTTATAAATAAATAAACACTTTTTTTGTATTACTTTCATACATATATTATATAAAGATCAGGACCGGTTGCGCTCATAACGAGCATCATCAACGATCAGTTATTTGATACATATATACAATTTTAATCGATTGACCCTTTTTACTATCGACCCGGGCTCCACTGATTTTCGGCATCTTCAGACATTTCAAGAGTATTTATTTAAGAAAAAGCAAATCATGGCATTACAGCTGACGCCAATGCGCCATGGATTTGACAAATATAAATACATGCATTTATATATATATATACATACATACATGTAAATATATAATAAAAAATCACAAATTAATTAAAATTAAAAATAAGATGAAAATTACAAAAGTCATAAAAAAAACAGAAGGGGAAACATTATTATTAATATCACATTAGAAATTTTCAAAGCAGTCAACCGAGTGAGTTCTGACAAAATCAACTTTTATTCATAAAATATAGTATTCGTCTGAACTCGCTCACGTCAATATGAAATATGTCGATATCCTCATATTTCATATTAAAATAATATCAAGCACCTTTAGTTGAAATCTTAAATAAGACATATATGTTGATGTCGTGTTATTTAGAAAACACACTTTAAAAAAACCTAAGTCTATTTTAAGCCGGGTTTCTAAAGCGCAAATATTTAACTAAATGTAAAACTATATTGTTATGCATGAAACGTTTTTTTGTAATTGTTTACTCATATCAATGCTACTGTGGCTGTCTTTGATTACATATATTCCCTGAATCGATTGCATGCTATTTGTTTGAGAAAATTTTACTGTTTCTTGTCAATTATTTTTACATGATTTTCATTTATTTTTGAAATCTCCGTCAAAACATGTATAATTAATCAAAACAAAAGGCAATCAACTCGCAGCATAATAATTAAAATGAAAAGGAAAATTTCCGATTCATATTCAGATTTTCCCATCATAAAACAATATATTTTAGTAGCAATATTGTTGTTCTCATAATACGCATGGAGAGTGTGTCAAGGAAAACACTTGCAACGAACAGTGGTTATCGTAGTTAGTTGTACCCAAACGCAGTGACCAGAGTACTGAGACGAGACGTCGAGGTGCGCATTCAACACTTTGTATTAAAATTGAGGATATCCTAACCACGTCAGAAATAATTAATATTTGGCGTTATGGTATTTAAATTCAAACGTTGCCATACAGTATAACAGCTTTGCAAAGTTTGTGTTGGATTCATTGTTTATGAATGATTTTATTTTGACATTATTTGAATCGTCTTTAAACCAAAAACCAACCTGCGTTGGGAAGGACTTACCAAAATAAAATACATTCGTCAAGCTTTATATGCATTCGACATTGTCCAAAAACGTTAAGCGTGTGGCGTGGTAAATGCTGCCGTAATGTCAGAAAATAATGTTTCAACTCTGCTTGATACACATTTCGCGACATCGGCTGACGTTTAAAAACGAATTATTATCATTGTAATTTTGGCGGAGTCCGCTAATCATGTGCAAAAATCATTGCTTTCTTCAATATTTGTATGGAAACACCCAAAGAATTTTAAACGACAAAATTAGTATATTTATTTTGATATTGTTTGAATATTAATGGGAGATCGGTGCACTATTGCACCATTATAAGACACCACAGGAAAATGAAGAACATACAAAAACGATTACCGTTTGACTGCCGATAATATTTAGAATATGTTTTTTTTTCCATCTACTATAAAAAATTGATACACATACATATATCATTATTCTGCAACCTAAAAACTATCGAAAAGGGAATACATTTTCACTTCTGTTGTGAATCGCTTGTCTCATACCTTCATAACAAATAAACATTGTCTGCGCTTAAAGAAAAAAATATCCTTTCTTCACCATCATAGTATGAATAATAAATAAATAATTTCCAATTGTTTGACCGATTTTGAAAATAGAGTACCAGGGCGCATGAATCAGTCGCGATAAAAAATATCTTACTTAGCGATCTCGGTAAACGTTTCGGAAGCCGAATCTCCGCTAGCATCTCGCCTTGACGCATGGCCGATCCCAACTCGGGATCCTTCGCAAACATTTCGACGGATCCCTGATAACAAACAGTTCTCAAATTAACGCGCTCTCGGAGCGGCACATGCATTGCGTAACAATGGCGAGTCAATAAGATAAGGTCTTCAAGAATTACTTGTTTAAACAAATCAAATTTTGAAACATTTATACAACTCAATTGAATAGTTTTTGATGAATCACTCTACGATCATTATTTCAATTTCATTGGCTTAGTTAGGCCTATTACCCTAAATCTAATATAAATATTATAGAAAGAACACGTGGATAGAATAGGGAGGCATGTGGTTCGTTCCATTGCGACTTCCAACACTTAGTAACTACATGTTTTCCAAAAATCATCCATAACAATTGATGAAGAATTCCGAAAAGGCATAACTCATACAGAACCACACAAGGATATACCCACTTCGGAAATAAATACATACCGGGCACCCGGCCACAGAAATAACTCCACAATTTTTTGTGAATACAAACCATCGTAAAGAAAAAAAATACATACAATATATTATGAAGAAACCTCAAATCATTATTATCAAAGGTAGGTTAACTATTTAAGGTATTGCAATTTATTTTCTCCTTACTAAAAGTGGACTGATAATTTATATTTCAATCGTTATCTTCTTTGCTATTTATTTTATAATAGACTTTTACTTCTACCGTATTGCGGTATGTAGAACTGAATACGCTGATTCAGAGTATACCAAATAGTCAAAATACCTCTAATATGGATTTGTGATAGTTTACGTCTGAGCCACAGATGTGCGAGCATATTATTTATATTTAAAAACTATATATATCGAATTATTAATCGATAATTTTGTACGGTTTTCTCTTAAATATTCAAGCACACTTAATAAACAGATTCCGCTAATACTTTCACTGCATCGCAAGACGCTAAAGAATATCTAATCACATCCGGCGATTGATTGGTTTATAATGTATATCATCCCAAACAAAATACACCTGCTGTATTTTCTCACACGTTTTTCTAATGCCTTTCATTCGCTCAGTCATAATTCAAACACATAATATTTCTTCTGAACTAAGTCAAACTAGTCTTTAGGTTTTTATCAGAAGACAATATATTTGATGGATATCTTTCTTTCCTTATAGTTGATAACATTTAAGTCCTTGCGATATTTATTTATGGTATGGTAACTAATTATTTTTTTATGTAATCGTTATTTTGTAATCAAAAGATGTATATTTCTCACACGCGGTAAATAAAATTACAAATCTTATATATAAAACCGAAACGGCGTATGTATGTCTGTGGGCCTGTAATTCCCTTTTGCATTGTTGGTCATTAAGTTGCCATAAAAACGATTATGAAAGAAAATATGTTTGAATTTTTATTTAAGACATTTAGTCAAAATGTAATAAATTAGTCTTCTACTGAACTTTTCCCGGCTTTTATTAATATAATAATGTTTATTATTTACGTAAAGGTATTATTTGACATTTCTTTGACAGCAAATTAGATTTTTTTCCTGAATTTGGACATTTTAATGGGTGAGAATGGGGCTGTCATCAAATTAAATAAAGTTTGTGATTTTATTTTAACTCTATTTTGGATGTTAGATTTTGTGATATAATTATGTCGAATGATATAACATTAAATAATTATTGGTCCGAACGACGCCGGGTAGCAATACTAGTTTATATATAAAACTTTTATAATTACGTAGTATTTGGACGCTATTTTGGTGTGTAATAGTGTTCATCGATGTAAGCTTCCTTATTACTAACACTAACCATAGTTCAAATTGATTTATCAGTCAATATGGAAATTTTCGTCTTATATCGTACAACCCTTTTGGGAGAAGGGCCAGATAATCAATTCTCAGATATGTCGGGGCCGCACGGGTAAAACTGATTAAATTATCGATATTTTTAGTGTATATAAAATATTTGATATTTTATACTGTTCTTCGATCGTCCGGGAAAAGTTCTGAAAATAAAGCTGATTCATAATTGTTAGTGTGGGCCTCATAAAATGTCATCGAGGGCAGCAGGTTGTGCATCACTGGTGTATAACTTACCTTACAGAAACAGAAGCATTGTTTAGTTCCACAAAAGAATCTCATAATTTAATAAATATATTAAGTATGTTACTTATCAACATTCGCTTTAAGCACAGAAAGATAAGTGTTTTCTTTGTATATACCACGCTAGGCAGGTAAATCATTGCTAATATAATTAATGTGTTTATAAATAATACTTCCTCCCATTTTCTCTGAATCTTAAGTGTTGTACCCACTACAGTTTTACAGCCGTTGATGGGCGTATCCCGTAGCACGGCAACGTTAAGCTGTTTCAAGTGGTTGCCAAGAGTAGAGTAGGGCAGTTGCCCAAAATTAGATTTATATCCATTAAAAGGTGCTGAAATAAAGACAATTTCCATTTGGAAATTTTCATTGAGTTAAAATCTACTCGCCATCTTTGTTACGTTATCAATACAAAAATTACTAATCAGCTATATAACAGAATCTACTAAATGCTTTTCTATTTGGTTGCTAGGAGTTAAGCCAAATAAACGCTTACTCAAAAAAATACTTGTACGAACAAATCTTAAAATGAAATCAGTTTTGTAGTGATTTAGTATGTATGTAAGTATATGGAGTTTATAGATCATTTATATTAAGCCATAAATTATTCGTCTTAAACAAAATAGCATTACCAGTACCTAAATCATATAACCTGAGGGCATCTCAAGTAAGCTATAAATAATCGTCGAATAAAACATTCATTCAATATTGTATATTTTAATAAATTACCTGTATTATTTTATTATTAAACTTTCACTTGTTGAACACACTGTACGGTGGCTGACCATCGCCATTTTTCTTCTGGCGTGTTAACATTTAGATCTCTTAACTGTTGATAACTACGTCAGTAAGTTACTGATAGCATTTTTATTTTCAAAATCGAAAGTTATCTCTAGTGAAATTATTTTGCACACATACTTATTTACTATAGTGTGTTGTTAAAAAAACCGTAAAATTAAAAGTTGAAAATAACACTACTCCCTATGCAGTATCGATTGATTCATTATTTAAAATTAATCACTTCATAGAAAGTTTTTTCTTTCTTATAAATATAACTATACTTAAAAAAATGTAATACCTCTATATAGCGGACATGCTGGCAAAGAGTTTTTATAATAAAGAAGCTTTTCCTTATGTGAAAATAAATGACTAAAGTTTATGTAAATAACTATTATTTTTTTATAAATAATATGTGATGTATGTTTGTATGAGCTTGGTGTGGCTTAGCGCACGTAAGATCATTAGCCAGCCCACGTGAAAACTACTGCAGCAATGGTATTGTGTTAGTCAGCAATACTACGTGTATAAGTACTTTAGTAGATAATGAATTTAATGATCCGCATAATAAATATTGCGTAAAATATCATTTATTAATAACATTTAACATGTTATCCATTTCCGCTTTAATGTGGAGCGTATGGTAATAAATAATTTCAACAGAAGTTTTTCGATACTTGAAAATATGCCACGCATTTGTTGGATTGGCCTGCTTTAGAATTTTTTGGCTTAGAGGAAACATTACTTGTCATTTGTGCTGCATATTTTTTACGAGAATTGACCGTAACAAATATAATTTTCATTTCAATCATTTCCGCTCCTGATGTGGAGTATATTGACGCATAATGGAATACGCTTGAAACTAACTGGCTAAAATTCAGTCGCCCGGCTTTTAATTCAGTTTCAGTGTAATCAAACGAGTTCCTTGACCATACTTTATATTATTCTTAAATGTAATAATCGTTATCAAATTTGTTAAGTCCGGATTAAGTTGCGCGTTCATCATTATATCGACCGCAATCATGCTCTTGCATAAACTCGGTGAAACTTTTCTATCGTATACTTATGACCGCAAAATAAAAGCGCTTTCCATGGTTATTATTTTTACCAATGAGCACCTTTCATATTATCTCTTTTCTTTTTCTCTGAGAGTGATAGATATCGCAGCTTAGTGTAAAATTTAACGATCGCCAGTTTGACACTAACACTTCGAGAGCAGCTTCATCAAGTTCGACAGAGAAGTAACTTGGTATAGATGTACCATTATAACTTGACCGGTTGTGAGGGCGCCACCATCGTAAAAAGTCTGCAATACTCAATAAAATTTGTTTATTTACTAACACATTGTTATATGCAAGCTATAAATGAAACAAAATCTTCATGTAAATATCTTTTTACTAAAACAATATAATTTCAAAGGCTTTTAAATGTATCTACTACATGGGGACAATTTTAGTTCCGAATTTGAACGGCGGTCAACTTATGATGGTACATCTGTAGTAGTTTATTTTGAATTGAAATTAAATCGATAATTCTGTTATTCCACTTGCTTTGTAGCTGGATAAATATATATGTGTGAGATAAATAGTGGTCTAAAAACATTTTGTTTGTAATATTTCGACGTGCAGGTATTCGCACATATGTACGTTCAATCTTTCTAACACGATCACATTCATACATTCCCATCAATGCGTAAAGTGACGAGCGTGAGTGAAACACAGGTGACAAAGTACGTAAAGATCAGTACAGATTACGTTATTGGCGAGCGTTATCAACTGACTGATTATGCTCATGATGATTCAACCTGATAATGATCTTTATAAATTATGTAGAATTATTACAAAAAAAATGTTTTTTATTCAAACGTAAAGCTTTTCCACCAAAAAAATAATCAAAATACATAAATATCGTTTTCATTGTTAAATTTGATATATTTAACTGAAATTATAGAATGTAAATACAAAAAAAATCGTGCCTGCTCCCGGAAAAGGAAAGAGAATTTGTTCTTTGAGAATTTCTTGTTACTAAGTCGCACTACCTTTCATTTTCGGATAGAATAAAGATATAAGAATATTGGTATTAAAAAAATTCTTAAAGTATTTTTTTTTTATTGAATAAAAATGTATTACTAATTAATAATAAAAAAAACTCCCATCTCCATTCACAATACACGTTTTCATTAAACAAAATAAAATCAAACGTTTTTCAATAGTTGATGGTTATATAATAGTAATTTAATTTGTTTCATTGAATAAAAAGCATTCGATTGCAAAAGCTTTCTTTTTTCCACCGCAAGAGTGTGCATAATTTTTAATGACGATGTGTATTTTATTTGTTGTCTCTTCTGCTGGTGTAATAATAAAAGTCTGATGTATTAACATACACAAATATTAATATATATACTTTATCACACTCGGTTACTCTTAAAGAATGGTAAATTATCTACGATGACTTGCAGCTATTTTTCAGAAACTATATGAACATGTTTAGTTCTACCGCTTGATTAACTTGAAAGCAGTTTCGCAAAATCTGATCTGCGAGAATGTTTATACGAAAAATCTCATATTTATTACTTCTGTTCAACGGTTTTCTGATATGCTTTTAACGTAATATCTAAAGTGAAATTTCAAGATTTTTCTTTCAATATATTAAACTGCTTTTTATTAATATTTAGTAGTATTTTTTACTGTACCTAAATTAATCTGAACACAGTGGTCAAATAACAAATTTTCGCCCAAATTGTCCAGGTTATTTCATACTTTGATGGATTATGCGGTAAGACGTTCATTTAAAATAAAATTACTTTGATTAAAACTCGTGGAGATGTACAAAATTCAAATTTTATATCGACATTCCATCACGCACCTTCAGTCCAAATTCTAACCATGTTATTATTTACTTTCGATGGATTCGGCAGTAACTTTTTATAATTTCATTTTAATATAAAATAACTTTGATTATTCAAGATAGTGTTACGCATTATTTCCAATTAAAGGACCAGCCTCCATCTGATTGATTGCATCTTATTAGTAAATATTTTGTAATGCTAACGTCATTAGTATTATAATTATTTGTTTTGATTATATAATCCCCTCCTTGCTTCCCGTAAAAAGGAAAAAATCCCAAACTCCATTTTATAATTTTATCATTTCAAATATTAAAATCAATCTTGCTTCATTACTTAAGCAAACTTTGTGACAGTTAATCCGAAGATGCCTCTGAAAGAGGTGAAACACGTGTCAGAGCTAGTAGCACAATACGTGGGATAATCAAAGTTATTTTATATGTTATTATTTTATTATTAACTAACTGATTCGTAATCAATATTTAAATTGCATCCACCATTGCAAAGTAACTGCCGAATATATTGAAATAATCACGACATCTGTTATACAATACTTCATGGACTATATTTGCCACATTTTAGTGATCGATTTAATGATATCGTCAATAATTGACCGCTTCGTCGCGGATATTGCAACTTTCGCATTGAAAACTATCCCCGCAGCCTCTTGTCATACTTTCGAAAATTATCGTAGGCAACGTGTATAATAATATTTTATGCGATATCGGCAATTATTTACGTGTCATTATTATGTAGACGGATATAATAGTAACTATTTGATATTTAATTGCATTTTAAATCACACCAATCGATAGTATAGTTGTAATAAGTTTTGTTTTAATTGCAAATGTGGCATTTAGTGTGTTTTATTCTTAAGGCTGGCTTTATCAACCATATCGTTATGTTATTTTACTATTACAATTTCTACGGGGAAGATTAAAAACAACACACAGTTGTTTTTACAATTTGTGAAGTACAGTAGATCTCGGAATTATTAAATAACAACTGTTCAGGAAATAAAGTCACGGGTGGAGGGAGGGTGGGGCACCGAAAATTATAATGAAATCCAACGACAACTCACATTTTATATTAATTTATTTACTCTCGTATGTCAGTGATGTACAACCTGCGGCCTGAAATAACATTTCATGCGGCCGAATATAACAACTATCGATCACCTTTTTTCCTTCAGAAATTTTCACGGAAGCAAGAATCTTATATATAAAACCGAAACGGCGTACGTATGTCTGTGGGTCTGTAATTCCCTTTTGCATTGTTAGTCATTGTTGCAAGTTGCAATATAATAATGTTTATTATTTACGTGAAGGTATTATTTGACATTTCTTTGACAGTAGAGTAGATTTTTTTCTTGAATTTGGACATTTTAATGGGCGAGAATGGGGCTGTCATTAAATTAAATAAAGTTTGTGATTTTATTTTATCTATTTTGGATAATAATTTTGTGTTATAATTATGTCGAATGATATAATATTAAATAATTATTGGTCGCTTAGTCGAGCAAAAGTAATAAAATTTTTTACACTAAAAATAACGATAATTTAATCACTTTTACCCATGCGGCTCTCGAACAATCTGAAAAATGATGAGCTGACAAAAAGGTTGTGCATCAATACCGAAAGTCATTTGCTTTTTCGCTTTCTTAAATCAAAAAAATACCACGCGACTAGAATGAATTTTGCGAATCATAAAAAAATATGTGATATAAATAAAAACATTTTTATTATCAACTATACTGTAGCTGTATACTACGCGTTGCTACGCCAGCAATTGTTGGGGGATTGGGGGGTTGGGTAAGGGGTGTAAAATAAAAATTCAAATACACTAGAAATTTGTAAAATATCAATTTTTAATCACTTACCCATGCGGCTCTCGAACAATCTGAAAAATGATGAGCTGACCCTTGCCCTGCCAAAAGGTTGAAAAATTCATCAGTTTAAAAAAAGTCATTTGCTTTTTCGCTTTCTTAGGCCAAAAATACCGGGAGTGTACTGAGTAAATTTGTAAAGTTTTACTGCGAATCATGAAAAAATATGTGATATAAATAAAAATTCATTTTTATTATAAATAAGTCGAGCCAAATGTAACGGAAAACAAGTGCGCATACTCCACTAAGGAGAGTTTTCATCTCTGAATTATAAATATGCCATATGATTCGTTAATTAATTAATATCTTGTACTTATTATTTGTTTACCGTCAAACTTTTATTCGCATTTAGAGAAATTGGAAGAAAATCTTTCTCTTAGTTTGATAAAACAGTAGCACATTTTAGAAATTCTGCTCAAGAATTCACGTGAAGTGTGTATTAGTGTTTATCTCAAGGGCCAGGTTGGACAGCTACAAAGACTTCCTTTTATTCACTAATTGAATACTTTCGCCATTGTATCTTCGTTTGGTTAATGAAATCGTCTTGTCACTTAACATTTCTTAGCTTTTGATTTTATTTCTGTTTTCTGATTACGGTGTTTTTTCCAAATTACACTTTTAAGATTTACCATATTTATTGCGTAAAGCTGTTTATTTATGAATATCCAGTGAAAGAATTCGATTAAATCAATAAAACGACAGACTGCCGATTGTAATTGACGCCCAAATCATTGGCGACTAGTTAAATCATTCAAAATATGTACGCCTTCCTATGTACAGACATACCACGCTAGTTATGCACTCGAAAGAGTGGCACTGTGAAAATGTCCTGAATGACGCTCACAAAAAAAAAGATTTACAGAATTCGAAAATTTTAAATTCCATAATTTGATATAGACTTAATGCGTGGGCTAAGTGGATTCTTATATCAGAGGGGAGAATATTTATTTAGTATCAACGGCTGCCGCACACTCGAGTGAACTGTTAAAGAAGTCTGAGTGTAGAGATAGTACCTCAACTCATGAATGCTCTCGTAGTTTTCACTGAATCTTTTCATTATTTCACCCTCGAGATCATATAACTGAGTATTGTTAATACTGAAAAAGACAACAGTAAATTGTTATCACCTGTCAAATGGTTGTGAAGTTCTCGAAGCAAAGATCTCTTAGACACACCTTCGTACAAAGAAGATTACAAAATGTGAAAATTTTTAAAATGACTCATCCGATCCTTAAAATCGGAGTGTATCGATGGCGATCGACTAACTCTCCTTCGCCATATCCTAATACTCTTACTCTCTCTGAAATATAGAGATCGAGCGACTGAATAACATCATTTTTTCGTATAACTTCTCTAAACAGAAACAGAAAAGTAGAAATATAAAATTAGGATGCAGACACGGGGTTAAAAAAAACAATTAAAAAGAACTTCAAAACCCTACCGTAAATCTTAATTACAGTTAACCTAAGTGATCGTCTATCAATTACAAAAACTCCAGATTAGTAAGAAACCAAAAGACGTAACAAAAATAAATTTTACGTCAGTTTTTTTCTCTGAATATTGTGTAATAAAAAATAGGACCATTATTCACACCGAATGACTTGTTGCAAGATTATGATTTTCATTTGACTTCCTTGATGGGCATTGACAAATCGATAAGGAAGGTATCCATCTTTATTTTTCTAGCCAATTTCAAAATCGTTCATAATTAATTATCGCCATGCTATAATGAAGATTGCAAAAGAAACACATAAACAATAGTAAAGTCGTCATCACTGTTACTTATTTAATATTTCTTGCGATGAATTCGACAGTTACTTTATGAAAAATCAAATTGATAACTTTGTTGTGCTTTTTATTTTGTACCTAACCGTAACATTAGAATCGCATATTTAGACTTATCATTTTGGTATAGCCCAATTCTCATAGCATATTGATCGTACTGTACCAGGGGTCGGCAACCTGCGGCTCTCCAGTTCCATATAAAAAATCTTTAATTTACACAAGTCTTTAGATTTTAAATCTAAAGACTTGTGGAGTAGCAAGTTCACAGAACTCAAGAGCAAGTTGGAAGAGTTGGAGGTCCAGAAATGCATGCACATCGCGCAGCATAAGTGGACAGCTCTAAAAGAAATTCAACGAGTTGAGACCCTCATATTCGGCGCATGGAGTAGTCTTCCAGAATAATAGTGAGGTGAAGAAGTTGAAATATGGAGTACTGACGATCTTCCGGTTGACATATTCGTGCGAACAAGCTTTCTCTTGCATGAATATAGTAAAAAGTAAAATAAGAAATCAACTAACAAATAAAAATCTAGAGTCGTTCTTGAAACTTAAAACACAAAGTTTAAAGCCAGATTCAATCGAACTTTCAAAAGACATGCAAAACCAATGCTCCCATTGATGAAATTACATATGTATCTATATTTGTGTTTTTAAATGAATAAATATTATTCCTTATTTTAAGGCGTTTATTTTAAATCAGCATTCTACATTAAATGCACGATATTCAGCGAATACACGATATATATATAACTATTTATGTATATACATATGTACATATAAGTAAATACTATAATATTGAAACGAAAAATTTTAGTGGCTCTTTAAAAACTGGGAATTTTTGTAAATTGTAACTTTTGGCTCTTCCGATTTAATAGGTTGCCGACCCCTGTACTATACCTATTCACCTAAAATATGTAGTATATAAAATATAGTCAATAGATCGTGACCGATTCCTCACATTAAATATAAGTACTGTAAGTATTGTGATGTGTGTTACTATCTCCCAATCATCTCAACGCTTATCCACCACTACCCGTTTTGGGTCATACGACTTGATAACCAGGAGTGTCAGTTAGGAGCATTTACATAATACTAAGGAACTTATTGTCAAAATGACTGCATTTGATCACCTAATTGTATTGACCTATATTACAACACATCAACATTGTATGCCTTCAAATTACAGCCAGGAGTGTCTTAGGATCATTTATCAAAGGCTTGTAGACTATTGATCAAACAGACATCTCATTGTCTATCATGAAAGCGAAATCAACATTTTTTTAAATTTAATTTTATGTTCAAAACTCAACTTTTCGCCGATATATATAATATGCAATGCATCTTAGTATTACTTCCTATTCATAACATGCTTAACCTGTTATGTGCCAAACCAGGTAGTAAGCTTAAAATAAAATTTTCACCTCGTACACAGCACTGCTGCTGCGAGCTTGCAAATGAGTGACATAATCAATTATCCAACATCGCAAAAATAGTGTCACCAACCGGTTAGAAAAATCGGGAAATTTCTCAACACTATAAGAGTAGTTGATTTGTTTCTATAAACTGCCAATTGCATTTATTCTCGTAATAAAAATGATACAGTCGTAATCTTTCAGTTAAACCTACAGAACAAGGTTATACTGTTTTATATTGGAAGACCGCATTACGTTAACGTTTTAAAAAAAAATAGCATGTTCTAATCAAAAAATATGTTGTCCAAGAATGATTCAATTTGAAGAACGTACTTAATTGAATTCAATTTCGTAGGATTCCTTGAGCGATGCAATTCATGGTCAGTCCCTGTAATCTAGTGGCAAGAGCTTTCTCCTAGCGATCCCGGGGGGGGCCCGGGCTCAATTCCCAACAAGGTCAGATTTTTTTAATTGAAAAAAGAGATCTTGGGCTGGGTGTATGTTATTTATCGTTGATTTACTACACAACTGATTCATTATTTACCATCGAGTTAATCTCGTATGACTTTCACAATTAAGAATATTTGGCGCATTGGCGTAAGCTGTAATGCCAATTATATTTAAAAATTAAAAAATATTGTGAATATTGACATTATGCCAACATTCGTCTGCTGTCTAAGTACAGCTTTTTTGCACTAAATATAGGTCTTCTACTTCTTGCAACATATTATCTCTACCACAAGGCAGCGCCTCTAATTCCCTGTCACCCTCCAATTGCTTTGATGTCTCCTTGACATACCACACTCCTTCAAATCCACTGAGAACATCCTATAGATCAGCGTTGTCCAACACGCGGCCCACGGGCCGCATGCGGCCTAATTTAATATTTTCTGCCGCTCTATTGGAGCTTGCAGCCTTCTACAAATATATTTTAAATTTAGTTATTCATAAATCAAACAAAACAAAGTAGGGGCGTGAATTTATATCACCATTTTGTGTATGACATGACATCCAATTTTGAGTGACAAATGGAGTAAATAGACCTCCAATCAAACATCTAGTTAAAATGCATGTTTGAAGGAAATAAACATGAGTTTTATCAGAAATATATCCTCGAGGAAACCGGCCGGGACCAATGTCTAAAACCGGGACGTATGATAAGCGACAGTATAACAATGTCTACTATACTAGCCCAGTAGTTCTCACGTGAAATTTGGCTGTGGCCGCATTAGGACCATCAACGGTCCTACGAAAATGTCTGGTGGCCGCACCAAAATTATTTTTTGTGAAAAATACCTTAACATGTATGTAATCGAGTTTTTGCGAACTGACAATTCTTGATGCACAATACATGCATCCAAAATATTAAATTTTCAGTGTCATTGTTGACAAATTAACTTGCAAAAACACATTTTTATTAAATATCAATATCAACTATCAAGCAGGTGGCCGCACATGAGAACCACTGTACTAGCCTCTTCGATGGACCAATATTCTCCATCTACTATGCGTTTCGTTTCTAAGACAATAACTTTCATCTGGTTTCACTTTGTTTCCAACGGTATATTATAATAGTGTGTAAGTATTTATTTTCACGGCGGTAACAAAACGGAAAATCACAATACCTCTCCACACTTTCAAGAGTGTGGTGCAGTTATGAATTGCGATATAAAATCAGTAATGAAGGCTCGTCATGCAAATTCTCTGCCATTCCTGCACGAAATTGAGATCCACTTTTTTTCAATCGAGCGAAGGTGAACGATTTCGCATTGCCTTTGAATCACTATTTTATATTTGCTTCCATTTGACATTCCCATATAAATATTTGTTGAAAAAATCAAATGAAACTTTGCTTTCAATTTTAAAAAAAGAGATAATTACGGTTTCATGATATGTATATATAATTTTATTCTTTTTTTGTTATAGTTTTCAGAATCAAATATTTTTTTTAAGTTGGAAAGAACTGATTCATTGCCACAATATTAAACTACCGTTTAAGGAACGATTAATAGAACACAATTATTAGAAATACGCTATCATTATTCCATCTTTCAAGTCAAGGTGAGTCTGATCAAACTACAGCTCGTTGTGTATTATTGTGCAGCCCTCGATAGTCATATTAAATTGTTTTTCGCAATCATAAGAGAGCCATTAATTACTTTTCGTATGAAATCAATCAACATCTAAAAACAGGATGTTACTTGCAGCCCGCCGATAATTGTAAGCTCCTTATGTGGCCCTACAGACAAATAGTTGACTCATTGATAATTTGCTGATGATTCTTCTGATAGTTTTATAATAATTCTTACTATAGCAAAATAGGCTTTGGGTATTGCATAATAGTATTCCGGTATGACGTTATTCAAATGGTATATAACAATAGATTGGTTATTTTGTACTTTTTATGTAAACGAGTTACGGGGTTGGCTTGGGCTTGAAAAAACCATTTTGTTTACCATAGAGATACCACGTCTCTTTATTCGAATAAGAGAGAAGTTGGCAATCTGCTTGGTGCATGCGAGGAGAGAAAAGAGAGTTGCGGAACAAGATGCAGGCAAATCTTGCGTGTTGCGTCACGTCATATTCTGAAAACTTTAACGCAATGCTCACTTTACTTCGTCATTATCGACATGCACGTGGCATTTAATTGAATGCATATACGTATAAAGAGAAAAAAAATATTCGAATCAGATCTCACAAAAAAAAACATCGTTCCAGAGCAACGAGGAACTAAATACCGATTTTAAGCACTTTTAATCTATCTAATCTAATCTATTTTAAACGTGATATGAGGCAATCAATACTATTTTGTGTCTAGGTACACTTCTCTTCGATGTTTTTATTAGTTTGTATCTAATTTTGAAATCATTAAGTGGTTGCAGTAAATAGTGCGTATCATTTTACATTTATAACTTTTATATCAATGTATCATTTTTTATATCGAATTATTGATTTCTGTTCGCAAGCATGGACGCCTGCGTTTTGAGAGAAATTAGCTTACTACCAGTATTTTCTTTGCAATGCTACTCTTTTCGAAAAAGAGAACTTCATCAATTCCGTAACAAGCAGTTCTCCAGTAAAAAAACTTATGTTGAGATGAACTCCATTAAAAGTCCATAAGCTCCGCATTGAGATCAAACGTGGTTGAAAAAATAAATATAGCTTTATTTAACATAAAATTTTAAATAACTTCGATTATTCCACGTCTTGTGCTACTAATTTTGACACGTGTTTCGCCTCTCTCAGAGGCATCTTCGGACTAAGTATCTTAGTAACTTTTGAAGATGCCTCTGAAGGTATCTTACGTGGAATATTTATATTTGAACTTCCGCAAAGTTACCATCCATCGAAAGTAAATCTTAATTTTCTAATGTTTTGCCGAAACTCAAACGAAAACATATCGCTTATCTAGCAAAACAACGACTCAGGTGCAAATGTTGCGATTTTGGGCTAAATATGACACTAAACATATTAATTTATACAATTTTATATTAGAAAAATAAACTTTCCGCAAAGTTACTCCATCGAAATTTTGAAAAGTTTAATTTTTTAATTTTTTGCCGAAACTCAAACGAAAACATATCGCTTATCTAAATAGAAACGAAACTCAACAAAAAATGTTGACGATTTTGGGCTTTTTAGTATTTATTTATACAATGCCAAATTGACACAATAATTGTTAAGCCCTGAGGAGAACAGATGTGCCATAGTTCAATTCTAGCATTTTCAACGGTATACATAAAAACAAATAATTCCCGATGAATTACACAATTTTCACTTGCGTCGTTGATCTACCATATCGTTTCTCATTGCCATCGATCAAACACATCCATCTGCGATCTCTCATATTGCTTTCATCAAGTAAATTGTTTCAAGTCTTCTCTACATTATCAAACATAAACACAAACCAACATGATTCCAAGTTACATCCGTACAGTGGCCTTAGTCGTTCACCGTACATATTCTCGTATGTACATTGAAAAGACATAACAATGGCATAATTATTTCATTATAAAACGACACAATTTCATTTTAATTGCCATTATGCAATTTGAATAATAACAATTTGGACAAGACGGACAAACCAACTCGGTCAATGCCGCCAACCAAATAAAAAACGGAATTAATTAGTATTATTATTTAACTGTTTTAAGGTCGACAACCCTGTTTTTGATTTTTCGTTTAAATAATACATATGTAACGGCTCGTATTTATTTGGTTAGTGTCTAAAAAAAGGGAGCTTATTAAATAATTTATCAAAATGGTCAATTACTCAAATAACTGTTATCAATTTATAAAAAGCAGTTGCTTATCGATTTATTGAATTGACATTTGCTTGGTAGAACTCCATTCGATAACCCTGACTTCCTTGAAAATTTAAGTTTACATGCTCCCAGCTTTTACCAACGTGGTCGTAACCAAATCAATTTTCTTTGTCAAAAATTGTTCGTCACGTAGGTCTTTTGAATCTCCAGTTGCAAGGGCAATTCGGCTGATAAATGCGCTGCCTGTTGATGTGGACATCTTCAGCAGTGAACTCGATGCTTTGTTAAATGTTTTTGTCTTCTTATGTAAATAATATGTTTCTGTTTCTTATTTTAAAAAAAAAATTTGTGTAATATTTTATGTAATTTTTATTAATTTGTCAAATGCATGGCGCATTGGCGCTTGCTGTAATGCCATGTATTTAATATAGTTTTTTGCCAATAAAATAAATAAATTATTACACGGTGAAAAAATGGCAATATATAATAGTATTTTAGTTCTACAAAAAATACATTGCTATTTTTTCACCTTGTTGTAACTTCTAGATCAGTGGCTCTCATGTGCGGCCACCGATAGCTTCATAGTAAATATTGATATTTTAACAAGTTAATTTGTCAACTCAAATACAAAAATTTGGTGCGGCCACCAGACATTTCCGTAGGACCGTTGATGTTTACAATGCGGCCACAATATAATTTTACGTGAGAATAACTGCTCTAGAATCTTTTTTATCAATAAATCTAAGAAAAGTTTATATCTTACCAAGATACTGACAGTAAAGATTTTTAACTTACCGATTATTTATTTTTACTGGCCGTTGTTAAACTGAAAATTAATAAATATATTTACTGATATTTGTTTTTATACTTTTACTATATGTAATATTATAAAGATCGGACCGGTTTAGCTCATCGCGATCATTTTCAGCAGGTCAGCTATAAATTCTCACCGCGAGCGAAACTGGCCCTGTTCTTTATAATATTATATGTGGAAAATGTTCATTAATTTAAAATATACCTGGAAAAATTCACCTTTTTATATTCAAGGAAAATTTTTCAAATACATACATACACTTGCATTTAGTTTATTTGTCCTACACACATATTATTATAATCCCTTGTTTACGAATCTAATAAGAATCTTAAGCTACATCTTCAAATTCCAAAGAGTACTTAGGTCCATTTTCTATTCTTCGGCACATATACGGTTAGATCTTTGTATCATTATGTAAATTCAAACATTTTTCCATTCGTAACATAAAACCGTCAGATGGTTTTCTTTTATTACAAATGTATGCCAATAGTTAATCCCTTTGTCTAGTTGTTTTATATAATCATATACAAGAATTAAAAATCCCACAAATTCACTATTGATAAGTTGCAACATTTTTTTCATACGAAAAAATGATTTCAAACAATGAAATGAGATACCTGACTAAGCCATCTATCGTTGTGTTCTATTTTATCGTTTTTTAATCAGTATTACCTAAAACTGTCTACTTTCATTTTCCTGCTCACACCAAGTGTAAAAAACCACAAGCGAAGTGGTGAATTAGTTTTCTTTTTTTCTTTCTTTCAATTGTTTGCTACTTGAAGCATTGTTGCCTCATTATCGCCATTAGGTTATTGTATGGCATCTTTTAACCCGGCTTAATTATTGTGATAATGTGGTATGTCTCACTCACTTACCTGCTCCAAAAACTTAATCACAATACAGCATTTCAACACAGTAAGACAGTCGCACAAATTCTCTTTCGTAAAAAATAATATATTTGGCATTTAAACTTATGTATAATAGCGAAGGCGGCAAGGTATTTAGATTTTTTTTAAATATTATTTAAAAAAAACATACATATTTGGCACTACAGCTTATGCAGATGCGCCAAATATTCTTAATTGTGAAAGCCATACGAGATTAACTCGACGGTAAATAATGAATCAGTTGTGCACAAAATAAACGATAAATAACATACACCCGGCCCAAGATCTCTTTTTTCAATTAAACAAATCTGACCTTGTCGTGAATTGAACCCGGGCCCCCTGATCGCTAAGCTCTTGCCACTAGACTACAGGGACCGACATAAACACTCATGACATAGATTTCATTTGTCAAATTCAGATAGTATTCTAACCCACCATGTCGGGAATTTACCCGAGAACCATATAATGGCAGTAACTTATTGCACTGTCTTCTCCCCGTTTTATAAATCAAGTGAGTTTCTAAGAAGGTGTTAAAAAACCATCAATATTTCGTTATTTTGGTTAAAAAATCGTATAACAATTAATCCCCATCAAAATAACTAATGTGAAAATCTTTGATTCCTAAGAGTGCATCGTAACATAAGTTGTTTTTACGAAACTCGTTCCAAATCAGTCACCTCTTCATTAGCTTTTGTTTCAATGATGCTTAAATTCTGCTTTTACGGCTTTTTATCAGTACCTAAACGACATTTATTAAAGCCATCAAATTAGAAATGCACCATTTTTTATTATAGTGATTCTTCAAATGCTAGTGAAAGTTTCATCAAACAAGTGTCGATAAAATTTCTCTAATCGTTCACCTATTCATTAAGCCCGCTGACCATGTCGATTAATTAATATTTTATGCCCCAAATGCATAATTAATAATAACAAAAATTATCGAATGAATCCGGAATATTAAGTGAAATTTTCGCAAAATACGTACTAATAATAATATAACGTGATTTATTGACTTCCGTATGGCAGAAGAATCTCTTTCATATTAAATATATTCTTATTTGCATCGACAAATACGAGAAAACGTATCAGATTTAACACTATAATCCTAATATTAACGGTCGTCTTAGAGATATCGAATACAAGTATGTATTTATATTTAAAATTTATCATTGTATAAAAATAATACTTTTACACATGTGTCTATGTTGCCTGATATAAATACTAAAAATAATCAACAAATTTTTTGTACTTATTCCAAATTAAATTTACCAGAATCAGGACCGATTTCGCTCATCGCGGGAGCGTTATTAACTGATCTGTTTAGTTGATATCGCTCGCGATGCGCGAAACCGGTCCCGATCCTAATATTTTTTTATGTGAAATAATTGCGATAAACGTGTTATTATTTTTTTGATATAATGCCATTCCATTAAGTATTGACAGTGAACACATTAAAAATGATAAATATTAACATTAAAATATTGGCCGATTCTACTTATGCGCAAACACCCACTGGCTGCAATTCTTGTCACGGTAATTTTTGAATCAAACTTACTCTTCATCTTCTTATTATAATTTATTAATTATAAATTCAAACACTTGAAATAAATCAATTTTTTGTATAAATGAAAACCGGTCGGATGAAACCCATCAATGTATTCGTCGGCATTTCCAAGTTATTATCTGGCAATTATTATTTACGATTCTACATTCTCAATACCCGATAATTATAATCCACCCAAATAATTTATGAAACTCATTAAGATCAAAATAAAATCGCTAATTCATTGCGTTAATAACAATTAAACATACGTGATTTACTTTTATTTTTATGTGCAAATTGTTAACGCCTGAAGGTGCCGAAAGGCGAAACCCGTGTCGTTAGCGACAAAACTCATGGAAAAGTCCAAATTTCAAGCTTAGAAATTTAATTCTTTGAAATATTTTCATTAGTAATGCCAGTGATGCACAACCTGCGGCCCTCAATGACATTTCATGCGGCCCACATTGACAAATATCACTTACCTTTTTTCTTCATATTTTGTTTCGGACGATGGAAGAAAAATTTAATTCAATTTATATATGTACTCTAAAATATCTATAATTTAATCAGTTTTACCCATCCGGCCCTCAAACTATCTGAGAATTGATTATCTGGCCCTTCTCCAAACAATGTTGTGCATCACTGGTGTAAGCCATATATATCCGTGTCTGTATACCATTCGATTTAATTAACAATGGACAATTTACAAAATTTACGTTATTCAATAACTTTTATCGAATTCTGTGGGTTTTGCACGTGTACATTCAATTTAAGTTCTTTCTTTTAATCTACACTTATAACCAGGGCTGTGGAGTCGGTTAAAAAAAGACCGACTCCGACTCCAGCATTGACCAAAAACACGACTCCGAATAAAAAAAGGTTAATATCGTCACTTTTATCCCTAAATTTCCTATATATGTGTATTCAATTAAATATCAACCGTATCAATGCGGCCAAAAGCCAAATTTGACATATTAAATGCAAAAATAAAAAGTTTGAACTTTTCAAAATTTCCAACTCCGGTCAAAGCGCCGCTCCGACTCCGGCAAAAAAGCTCCGACTCCATGACTCCGACTCCGACTCCACAGCCCTGCTTATAACGAAATAAATTATATAAATTATCATCAATATTCGTTTGTACACACCAAATGGTACAATGCATCGTATCTTTTAATATAACTTTCACTAGCCCAATATAGCCCAAAGAGAAACAACAATATTTAATAAAAAATCAGTCTATGATTATCTTTATAATAATTATTAGACTACTGTACTTACCGATTTATTTAACATAAATGATTTGTATGTATTCTTTGACTTTCCATAAGACATATTAATTTTAAATTTGAACCATAGTGTAAGTTTATACACAAGGTGTGACCTGTAAACTTTAAAATTTACAAATTTAATACCAACACAAAATACACAAAATTTTAATGAATTAAGGACTAAAAATTACTAAAACTAGTTTTTTATTTATTTAAAAATGAAAGTATCAACAGTAAAGAATACTTTTAAGGTGTTCACTGTCAATGCTTGGTGGAAAGGCATTATAATAAAAATAATAATATATTTTTAGTACTTTTTCCTTTTTAGGGCTTTTACTTTGTTAATGATAATTCATATTTAATTGATTTATGATGTATTAGTTTGCATTGCTAAGAGGTCTTCAACCTTTTATTTAAAGTCTATTTTTCTTGTCATTTGCTTCATTTATTTGCTTAGTTGTTCTACCAATTGTTTGTCATACCTTACTTAACTTTTGTATAAATATCACTGTTGTATTGTATTTCTTATCAGTTGACAATGCTCGCCATGAGCGAAACCGGTCCTGATCAAATATTTTTTTTTGTGGGAAAAAATACTAAAAATGTTAATTTTTATTAGTAAGAATACTTTACTCGTTATTGCTCGCCACTGCTTAATTTATTTCCAATGGGTTTTACCCTTCCAAATTAATGCGACTCATTAGATAATTATTTTGTAATATTAACGTCATTAGTGGTATCATTATCCTTCAATTCAAGTTATTATATATATTATTATTCGCATATTGCATTGCATTCCTTAAGCTTACTGTATAAAAAAAAAGAGAACCTTACCATGAATCTTGGTTCAGTTATTATCTAATTAGTTGCATGTCTCTGGTTCTGTTCATTCATTTTTTATGTTGAAAGTCACAAAACAGTTATGGGTCAAAATTATTTAAAAAAATTTTTACTCTAAAGAACTTTTTCTTTTTTACCACCTAAATAATAAACAGGTGTGCAAAGCATTGCTTTGGTGATCTAATGTACATTTGATCGCCATTTCGCAACGTTTTGTTTCTCTCCCATGCATTTTCCGTTCAACTATGACTCTTGTACAAAAAAAAAAGAGATAAATATCAAACAACAACTGCTTTCTTGTTAAATCTCATCCATTGTTGTTTCCGCCTGCCAAAACTTAGGAAGACAATGTCATGTGAATCGTTTGACACTTTTAAATATACGTCGTTTCAGTATCATTTTGTATTGTATTTGTCGTGATTTGCTATACACACTATTGTCGTGCTAAAAATCACGGTATCATACGATTTAAATAAAAATATTACGATAGTGTTAGTCTGAAGACGCTTCTCAAAGAGACGAAACACGTATCACAACCAGAGGCAAACAAAATTAATTACTATATTTTCGTTGACCTCAGTTACAGTGTTGACAGATTCTTTCCACAGTATTTACGATTTATGAATTTGTGCTCAAAGATATGGATGTCTTATATAATACTAGTATTCGAACCCGGCTTCGCTCGGACCAGTTTGGGGTTATGTTCACCTCGGCGCGTAAATTCAGACGGGCCAAGTTGAAACAACTTTTTTCAAAATTCAAAAGTCTAGGTCAATTAAAATGGAATTAAAATGAATCATTTCAGACTGGCATTGACATTTCACAGCCCCTTTCATATATTGACAGCCCCCATTCTCGCCCATTAAAATGTCCAAATTCAAGGAAAAAATCTTATTTGCTGTCAAAGAAATGTCAAATAATACCTTCACGTAAATAAAAACATTATTATATTAATAAAAGCCGGGAAAAGTTCAGTAGAAGACTAATTTATTACATTTTGACTAAATGTCTTCGCCGATAAAAAAATCAAACATATTTTCTTTCATATTCGTTTTTATGGCAACTTAATGACCAACAATGCAAAAGGGAATTACAGACCCACAGACATACATACGCCGTTTCGGTTTTATATATGTACTACTCGATACTCGAGTAATTGGAGTCTCTACACACACATTGAAAACAAAACAAATTTACCGTCGAAACTTTCGCGAGCGAAATCAATTCGTTTGTTTGAACTTGCAACAACAATTCAAAAGGGAATTACAGACATACATCCCCGTTTCGGTTTTATATATAAGATATAACTCTAAAAATGGTGCGTAGCGAGAACGATAAGCTTACCACAAGTTTGCTACTTAGTAACCAACAGTTCCAGTAAAACAACTGTTCACTGTCAATACTTGGTGGAAAGGCATTATAGTAAAAATAATAATACATTTTTAGTACTTTTTCCATATAAAATTTATTAGATCAGTATTTATTAGTTTTTTTAAACAACTGTTGTTAAGATATTAAAATATCCTTTTCACTGGCTTCGAAGCGTTACTACTTTTAAGTCATATACGCCCAGAGCAAAACTTGCTCGATTTTTGCGTGTTATCTTAACTGCAAAATACATATGTAGATCAATTATAATCAGTTAATTTGTTTTGCGTTATTTACGTTACCCTTCTAGCCACCAACCACACTCTTTATATTTTCACTTCCTGTGTAGTTGAGAGAGTGGTAACTTCCTCGGCTTGCGTTAATAGTTATTTATAACCAGATTAAATTTTTAACTTCTCAGCTTGCATATTTAAATCTAGTTTACTTGGTCGCCAAGAGACTACTTTGAAACTATACGCCTATACACACACCTTACATTAGTATGATATTTTATAGCAGTTTAATTTTTCTGTTAAATTAGAAATATTGTTAGATAAAGAACGGACTGTTTTCCCTTGTGAACGTTTTTGACTTTTAATGTCGACTGTAAAAAAATAGGACGTAACCGTCAGTTTTTTTTCGATAATCGCAATGTACACATTTTATGCTGGATGGATGTATGCTTCAAACTGCGAATTAGTGTCTAATTTAGCTTTTAAGTTTTAAACAAGGAAGGCCCATAAACTTTGCGGCGAGGGAGAAGAACTTGTTTTTACATCAATATTTTTTTTTATGGGGGCTTCATTCTTTTGCCTGTCTATAGTCGATGTTTATCTCTCAATCCTTGTTTTTCGAATGGAGTATATGACAAAAATAATATACATTCTTCATTATTTACTAAATAATCAGAACCATTTGTCAATTGGTCCAAACCGGCCTATTTATATGTTAGGCTCACTCTCAAGTTTGAATCCCGACACCCGCCAACTTAGCAAAGAAGACATATTTTTTCGATCGACATATTCATTTCTATTCGAAGACATAGGTATCTAGGATGTCTAAAATTCACTCCCACCCAATCTCAATTATGGCGCTTACCAATAGCGATTAGCGAACCTTTTCGTAGCTCTATAATTCTATCCTTACTCAGCAATAAAGCCACAATCAGTTCTGGTAGACAAACTCATGTTAAAATAGTTTGGAGTCCATTTTCTCTACATTAGGATCAGACATGGTTAAAAATACTGTACATAAATCAGATAAAAAGTGACGACCCTTCAACTGAACTGTTTTTGTATCATTAATTTACAAAATAATAAGTAGCCAGTATTGATATCTTTACTAATCTTTTTGTGGAAGTGTACACCTGGTAAAACCTTAACCCAAAACCAATTAGTCACCGAGACTATTAAATGTCTAATAAAATAGCTATTTGCTATATACTTGGAATTTCACTTGACGTGACAACATTATTATCATTGAGATTGACCCACTCCAGCGAGTGGTGCAAAAACGTGATAAACTACTCTAGTCGGACGCGTCGAGGAAACAACCATTCCTTTGCTCGGGTCTCGGGCAGTGATGAAAGTTTCGAGTGGAATTGCCTTCCGAACTAAATAATCCTCGTCATAATTATTTTGCGGATATTGTATCACTTTTTTATTTTAGAAATGTGAACAGTTCTTATCTCGCATCCCGTGAAAAAAACTTTGATGGAACGATAGTGATAATAGCATTTTTCACTTGGCGAAATATCCATATAAATGAAATATTTTTCTTACTATCTTTATCATCTTACTTTAACTTTCTGCAGCCTGCAGAGTAGGCTCTCAATTTCCTGGATATCTTTATTTCTAAGTTAGGTAATGAGCCTCTAAATAATCAATTTTCTGCATACTGCAGACTTAAGATGGGAAAAAAAATTTGGGAAACCCTTTACGAATACTAACTGCGTTTTTTTCAGAAAGCAAAACTGTTCGCAATGTTATATTTAACTTGTGCAATCGACCAGTAGGTTGTATGCACAATCCATTCTTTTCTTTCTGTTTTATTGAATAAATTTCACAAAGTCTAAGTCAATAAATAAGTCTTTTAACACAAAAAAGCACATTATTACAATTCCATCCATTAAAACTAATATATTTTTTTAACTATATCCGCTCCCAGTGTGGAGATATATCCTGTGTATGGTGTTTATGTCAACAAATGTACTTATACGAGTACTGGTTGTTACTCAGTAACTTAACCACTCTTTTTCGAAAATTGTGGGTATAGAAAGGATATGAGTAGTAATTAGCTAGTCGTTCTTGCTACCAGTCTTAATGATCGAATGGGTAGAAATTTTGGAAAGCACAAACGTCTGTGTGATAATTTAATCGAAAAATAAAACTACGTGGGTTGGTACTCGAACCCGAACGCGAACGACGGCTGACGATCTGAACCGGCCTAATTTCAAATTTAAATGTCAAAGGAATGAACACAAATCCATAAATTGACTAAATATCAATATTTGAAATTCCAACACTTAACTGCGCAGTATGTCAAAATTGAAACAATAATCAAATTCTTCTATCAAATCGGTTTAAAAATTTTTCTTTTCCGCTTTACTCTATTTGCACGTATATTTCAAAATTCCGGACATCTCGCTTCACTTGTTCCTAATTTGATTATATTACGAATATTAAAAAAAATCAAACTATTGGGAAATATTACCGCGATTGGAATCATGATGAGCAGTTAGTTACTTAATAATTTTAACCGAAATTACGATTCCCAGGAAGCAATGATATTATTGACCGCTTCACTTAATGCATTTAAATTATGTAAATTATCTGTATCAATTTTTTGCATTTTTTCGTCATCCAAAATAAAATATATTTCGAAATAGTTGACTTTAATGGAATGTGAAAACGCGATTGCTGGCTGTTTCACTCAACAAGAAATCTCTCACATTTCTTTTATTTAACTTAAAGCAGTGAAACCCTGATTTTATGTCCATTTATCCCCTACCAATGTCTGTAATTCCTGTCTTATTTAATTCCCGCTTTCACTTGTTTACTCTGAAAAATCTGACATTCGAAATTCGATTTTTTTTGAAAATTTATTTTTCTTGCTTCTAGATGAAACCTTCCGAGTTAATCACAATATCATAAAGTTTAATGTTAATTGTAATAATCTAAAAATTGTACACATTTCAATCAAGGTATATAATATCATTTATTGGTTGAATTTTCATTAACTTGGTAGAACTCCATTTTAACCGGTGGAAAAAATAGCAAAGTATTTAAGTTTTACAAAAATTGAAGTTGATAACTATTTCGGCTTACACCTTCGCCAGTACTAGGTTTAAACTAAAATTAACTAATCTATATATAATATATACTGGTGTAGAAAAGGTACACAATATATCTAACCATCTATTCTAACCTATTAATTTAATATTGAAATAATATATTATTAGCTACTTTCATAGTGTTCACTGTCAATACTTGGTGGAATGGCATTATAATATAAACAATACCACATTTTTTGTACTTATTCCACATTAGATTTAGTGAGATCAGGAGCATTTAATAATGCTTTCGATGAGCGAAACCAGTCACGATCTTAATCTAGTGTGGAATAAGTACTTATATTCTTATTATTTTTATTATAATATGAGTTGCGACAAATCGATTTAATGTATTTTTTTAAATGAAAGCAAATCTTTGGTTTTTATTGATTGGTAATGAACATAAATTAGTTTTAAGTTAAGTTGATTCTTTCAATGTGTTATATAAAATCATTTTTTAATTTCTCCTAAAAAATGAAAAACATCCGCAACTGCCGCTGCAATAGGTCTTTCAATAATAATCATAATAAACTTAAAAGAATACTCTTATATATTGTTTATTTCAATAGTAAAATCTAACACGTAATATTTTTCACTTTTTATTTTAATACTGCTTCATTTATCAAAAAAAGGCCTTCAATTATTATGTTCAATCTGCAAACGATTATGTTTCTGGAACATTAAATATAAATTCTATGAAACAATCTATGACTGTGAAAACTGTTTCCTGAGTTATCACAAATCGTTACCTTACTATGAAAAGGTTCTAATTGACATTTTTGCCTAGACCTTTTGGTCGGAAAAGCTTGTATTTACCGCATTCTATCATATAATAATAATAATTTTTTTCAACTGCCAGTTTTAGATTAAACTTTTGAGACCTTTTTTATTCACATGGAAAAGTTTGAATGGTTACACATTGTTGGTAATTCCTTAATTTAAAACATATGTTAAAAATATTGATAGTAAACACAAATTTATGAGGAAAAAGTAATGAAAATATCTCACATTTTCAGTTTTTCAACAAATGGATTTGTCCACCTTTGAAAATTAGCTTCTCATGTATGAATTTCAGAATTATCTATGGTTGAATAACGGAGTTGCACTGCACACTTTTTTTACTAAATTCATTTGACAATGTTCTAAAATTGTGATCATTATTTCTCAGCAAGATTTGTGAAAAAATATACTTAAAATAAGTAATTTTAAACATTTTTACTTGCTCATTGTTACAAGTGAATTTTAATCAATCGAATCTTCAAACGCTAATTTCTCAAAACAGTGTCGACAGCAGTTAGAACCTTTTCAGATTAAGGTGTCGAAATGTCGAAAGCAAAATCTCATCGACACGTCATTAGTACTTTTGATCGTGCAGCGGAATTTCCCGCAAGAAACTGAATCGTTTTGTCGATTTTTTTTTAATCCGTCAGCCTGCTTCATAACATATCGTGATCAATTAGATAATTAAACAATTTTCTTTTTTTAAATTTCGCTAAATGCGCGACGTTTCACATTCTTGCTGACAAAATATCTACAAATTGGCCATCACCAATCAATTAGTAGTTTAAACTCTCTTTTTCCGCGGTTTGTTATTAACGATTTTGAAACAACACGATTCGCTTAAAAGTTTAAAAAACATATTTTTGTTCTGATCTGATTTCCCAAAACAAAAAATAATCGTGTTCTCAATTCTCACTGACCCAATTTGTCTCAGTACCGTGTGACGCTATTCGCGCGATATTTTCACATTCTTCCTGAAAATATCCACTAGTTTGTCATCATCAAACAATTCGTTACTTTTTCCGCGGTTGTTTTTTTAAATAACGCGGTATCTAATAAGTATAAAAAATACATTTTTTTCTAACATGATTCACAGAAGCAAAAAATCCCAAATTCGTTAATTTTTTTTTTAATTTGTTTTTGTAGAACATTAAAAATACCGATCGAAGTCAGCTGAAACCACTAGTAACCTAATAATTCAGATTTCTTTATATTGTACAAATTTGAATTGGAGTGAATCGGCCTTTTTTATCCCAATTCATTCATTTTATTATAAAGAATGAAATGAACATTAGTGATTCACAAATCATTCAAACTCATTATACATTAAATGAAATTTCATTTTGTCAACAGTTGGGCTGTATCAACTGCAATAACTCGCCTCAACAGCATACCTTCAGAAGCGAACACTGCAGAAAATGTTGTGGCCCTCATTCCGCTTTGGGATATGTGCAACCATACCAATGGACACGTAAGATTATATTTCCTTCATTTTCTTTTATCTAATTATTTCAATTTTTTTTTTCTATCAAAAAAATATTTGGCATTACAGCTAATTGGTCAAATATGATATATTAAAAAATGTAAGTCATACAAGATATACTCAATGAGAAATTTTATGAATCAGTTTAGAACAACTGAAACGAAAAATGACATACACCTGTGTCCAAGATCTCTTTTTCAACTGAAGAAATCCTTGTTGGGTGTCGAACCTAAACCTACCTAATCGCTCGAGCAAAGCTCTTGCCACTTGACCACAGAAACTGACCAAGTTAATCTCTGTGACCAAGCGTACACCATTGTACAAATATAAAATTATATGTGTTCCCTCGACAAATGTGATGAATATTTTATGTCAATATATAGACATCTATGGAGCAGCTAATACAACACAAAAATATATTCGCGCTTAGCTGAAATCTAAAAATTATATGGAGGTGACCGTAACACATTTCACACAAAGTATCGAACAGGGGAAAAATAATATATTATTAATTAAGAAGTAGTTTAAATTTTTAATTATTTAAGTAATATTTTTTTTACAGATTACTACAGATTTCAATCCAGCCTTGAACCAAGCTGAATGTTTTGCATTAAAGGATTTCAGTGAAGGTGACCAAATCTTCATCTTCTATGGAATTCGTACCAATGCATATTTCTTCCAATACAATGGGTAATATATATAATTATTCATCTGTTCACTCTTCTTAGTAACCCTTTTATAAACCATGGTCAAATGTTTCAAATTATCTAGAATTTTGACACAGGGTGACATCTCTTGTAATAATGAAGAAATATAATGACATGAAAAATTACAAACTTTGTGGTAATACAGCTATCTAAATCAGATCACTTTTAAGGTGTTCACTGTTGAAATTTGGTGCAATGACATACATATAACAAGAAGACATTTTTCGTTCTTATTATTTCACATTAAATTTATTTGTATCAAAACCATTTTCAACTGATAAGACATATCTACAACTATAGCGTTATTTACACAAAAATTAAGCAAAACTTTTTTAGGTATGTCAAACAATTGGTAACAGAAATGTAAAAATGATTTAAAGAAAATATAGTCATTTTTGATATTAACTAGACTATAAATAAAATGTTTAAGGCCTCTTACAAATAGAAGCTAGTACCTATATTACATAAACATTATAAACCAATGAAGTTAATACAGTCACTAACAATGAAATTCAAACAAATACAAGATCAAATGGGGAATTTCAGTAGTAAAGTTGATTCTGGTGCAAAGTGGGGTCCAATACTTTACCAATTGTTCGATCATGAGGATTCTGAAAAATAATTTTACAAGACTCGAGATTTACTTAACTTTTACTTCTGCTGAAAATCTCATGGGCTGCTGGGCACTATCATACCTTGCAGGTGTAAAAATTAATTGAAAGTGAATGAGAAAGGTTATTATTATGTTTTATTTTCAATGGTATAAAATTATATTAAGATTAAATATGAGAAGAGAAGCAATAGCTACTGATCCTTGCTTGACATTTTTAGTACACATATTTAATAGCATTATGTTTCTCTTCAGCTTTGTCTACCCTGATAACGAGCATGACTCTCTGAAGATACTTCTGGGAATAAGCCCAGACGATCCGCTCCAATCCCTGAAGAAGGAATTGTTAGGAAAAATTGGTCTCAACGGTACCACTGAATTTTCATTGGGAAATATCAAAGAGCCTGTCAGTTCTGGACTGATGGCATTCGCGAGAGTTTTCGTCATGGATAAAGGTGAGATTTTTCACCTTCTCTCTTCGTTATACTATCTTGACTATATATGGCAGTGGCGGCTGGTGACGAGAATATTAAGAGTTCAAAAAAATAGCCTGTCTTTACAAGAAATCGGCACTACATTGAAGAAGCTTTGGTATCCAAATTTTATATGTGGCATGGTTAATATTGGCGTGATGTCACAAAATCTTTTTCCCTGTCTATTATTCCAATAATTTTAGCGTAGTTCACTAAGCGTTTGAAATATTTGTATGAGAACACGTAAGGAATTTTAGATGATTAAATTGGTATATTTGTTTTGATATTGCTTGAATATAAATATGGGATCAGTGCACCATTGCACCATAACAAGAGCCGTATAGATAATTTAATAATATTTTATCTAATGAGAGAAACATTCCGTAAGCTGCTAAACTTGTTTTTTTTGCCATTTGTTTACTCACTCTGGAATTGTTTAAAGGTTCTCGAGCAATATTAATTAATATCTACAACAATTATTTTTGCCCTGAAAGTAATCTAGAAATTTACTAGCGTACAGGGAGAAATAATAAACTGTTATTACATCTGGTAAAAACGTATTAAACTTATCGTCTTATGATTTTTTTTGTTTTCCAGATACATTGAATGATTACCTGACCTCCAAATTCGATTACTACATGCTGCATGTGGAAGACTGTAAATTTATTGACAAAGATTTGGATAAGAAGGCCTACAGCTTCATCAACATGCGGTGTAGATTATTGGCGAGCGCTCAGAAGCGACTGGACGACGCACAACTTATCGAAAGGGTATCTATTTCAGAAAAAACAAACGAGAAAAGCAGACTGCAACAAAATGAGAGTCACAGGTACTTTATTATGTTTACTCACTTTGCCATTAGTATATATTAAATATATCACTCCTTTGTCCAAGTTCACTCCCTATTTAGAGCATAAAGTTTCAAACGGTGTATCCAAGATTCTCTGCCCCTGACCAATCCCTTTGCTTTTTCTCAAGTCATGGTTTTGCCCTGCAAAATATAGCAGCTCATATTTGAATGGAAATGTTTGAATAGTGAAACTCCACCAATTATTTTCTTACAAGGCTATAAATAACTAAAACTAAAAATACTATTTCTGGGTAACATAATTCAAATTCTTGTCTGATAATATACCAGTAGCATTTTCGAGAAAAATTTTAACTATAGTAAAAATAGAAGTAAATCTTTGAGTAAAATCAGAATTCATAAATTTATGCGATAACTGTCCATCTGAGTACATTGAGCAAACAGTAAGATGTTTTTTAAATACTTTATTAGTTAACCTGCAATAAACAATCTCAACAAAAACTGGTTCTAATTTAGTCACTAGATCTCTCTTATTTTGGTTATGAAGATGGATGAAGCTAATAACAGTTAAATCATCTCTTTCTAGGCCACGATTTAAAAGGTAGAGAAAGATCGTAAGCATCAGGGTTCAATGTATGAAAGTGGCCATACAGAGAATCTAACCCATGACGCTAAAAGTTGTTTCTAATATGTGCTTCTTTTTTTCAGAAATCTTGCGATGCAGTTGAAGGAACACGAAATGATGCTTTACCAAAGAGTAATAGAATACACAAAGCTAAAATTATAAAAGTATATTTTTATCACAAAGAACTGTTATTAAATAATATTATTTAAATAAACTGTATATTTCAGTTTAACTGTAAACAAATAATTAAAAAGTATTTATTTTGTATTAATTCGCTTGCTGTTCAGGATATTATTGTTATTGATAATCATTTTTGTAAGTTGCAACTGTAACGCAAGCAAGAGTCAGTTTTAAGTATTCAGAAGAGCTTATTTGCCATTCATACAAATAAATATAACACAATAAAGAAAATATAGTATATATAAGAATATTTTTTTTTATAATAATCATTTATTTTGCCATTTCTTTAAATCTATCCGTTTGTTTGTTATAACCTTCTTTCTCTCAAAGATGTATCCCAATAAGTATATGCTAAAACAGTTAGACTAATTGTCGTGAAAGATTTTGAATCCAAAAATAATTACCCGCATGCTGGTAATGATAATATATTTCGGGCTAGCCCTGATAAATCTGTGGTCAAACCATAGACATACAATCTTTTTACTGCTGAACAATCAATTGTCTGAGAGTAAGAGGGTTATCAATTATTCTATAGGAGATACACTGAACAAAGTTTCTTTTTTATTTAATATAATTTTTAGATTCATAACTAAGCTGTTCCTATTTTTGTTGTATATTAATGTCATTGATACAACAAACCTACAATAACCGTATCTACAAATATGTTTTAATACAGATAGCTTAATTTGTATTGTGGGTTTGGAAAATACAACAAAAAAACCTTTAAATACTTAATAGGTTTATATATCGCTTGCAATATCGATCAAATTTTATCAACCATATCTTTTGAATGATACAATGAACATAAATGTTTATTTTGTCGTATTTTAATTTAGCCTATCACTTAACAGCTCTGTACTGCCATCTATTATTTAATTGCTAATTATGCCATCTATCAAGCAATTATTGCTTAAAATGACATTCTGCTGCCACAATAATTATGACGTGGTAGCAGGGTCATTGTGAATATATTATATCTATCTAAGAATCATACCCAACAGATGTCTCTGTACAATAAAATCAAACTCAATGAGTCTTGAAATAAATTTAACTTACACCTCTCATTTATTTGGAATAATCTTTGTTGAAAACCGAATGAAATATCAAGTTGTGTATAGTTTACTAAAAACAGTTTTTTTTTATCTTTTGTTATACTTATTACCTCCACAAAGTATAACCAAACCATTTCCAAAATAACCAAATTGTATAATTATTGGATGAAGTATTTTTATTCAAATGTTTTGAAGAATCTTTCCAAGTAAAATAAAGTATTATATACATCCATGTTATATTTATTTATTTCCACTGACAAAATAAGTTATATTGGTGTGGAGCTTGTGTTCTGAAAGATTAGAATTCTGTGCTGAAAATGATGAAGAGGCACTTTATTGAAATACAATCAAATTTCCTATAGCGATCCCTCGTGCAGCAGTCCCTCCTAGACCGCTGTTTTCAACAAAATGCTAAATAAAATCACATATTTCGTAAATCCTTAATATCACTTTCAAGGTGTTCATTGTCTCAATACTTGGTGGAATGGCATTATAATAAAATTAATAAAATATTTTTAGTACTTTTTCCACATAAAACTTCCACACTTTTATGTGGAAAAAGTACTAAAAATGTTTTATTATTTTTATTAATCCTTAATATATCATATCATATAACACGTGCTGGTGAACAAGCTATGAACAAATTTTTCATTTAAAATATGTATGCACGTACAAAAATGAGAAAATTTTATACATATTTACAAAACCTAACCTCTTATTTTAAATCGGTGCCTAGTCAGGACACGTTTCTATAGCTCAGTCGCCATCTAAAGTAAACTGGTTGTTACTCAGTAGCTCAACCTCTCTCCTGTTCGATGAGAGCAGGAATAGAAAGGATAAGGCTTGGAAAGAACTAGTCGTCAACTAATTGCTCTCGCTCCGCCTGGCTTATAGGATCAGATCGGTGGGAAGGATTTTTTAGAGAGCACAAACAACCATACTTTCAAACAGAATCAACTGAAAAAAATGCTGCTTGCACAGGGACTCGAACCCGTGAGGTCTATCACGGAAGCCATCAACGCTGACCACGGACCCGATATGGTTCAAAATCAATCACTTGCAGCTCTATTTTCTGTTGGTACCATTGTGAAATATGGGAAGGATACATGGATTAAATATTGACCAGCCTGTTAAACTGTTGACCTAATTTGGGTTAAAATTCAAATTCATTTTGTGTTACAATCTTTATTAAATAAATAAAAAAAGAAAATCTGTGCATTCATGTTTATTTAAATGTCATAATTTGGTTACATCATAATATATAACATTATAATTATGTATTTTTAATCTGAAAATGAGCAATTTTTTGTATACTTGACAATTTTTTCACTCTTGGTGGTATGTGAATTAAAATTCATATAATGATATGAATGCACACTCATCATAAAGGTTTTAGATTACCTATAAAGCTATTTCTTAACAAGTATAATATTTACAAATGTTATTACACTAAGTGGAATTTATTAATATTATAAATTAGTGAAAGTAATAGAGAAACCAAAATATCAAGTTGGCAATGATGGATGATATAAATTAATGATATTGAATAAATGATCAAAATTAATAAGCATATGTGTAGTGTTAATCTATTTGAAGATTATGATTACAGCAATGCAAGAACCCATTTTAGATATTGTATGTGCGTCCGATAGGTATTATTGAATGTGTTTTAAAAGCATCATGCCTAATTTGATGAACAATTGAAAAACAAAATTAAGCCATGATAAGAGATTCTTTCTTGTGACATCTTTGTGACAAATAATAATGATTTAAAACTTAAAATGATTACGAATCCTTAAAGAAAAGATGAAGCGCATATAAGTATACTTAAATATTGTATGGCTAAATGATGAGGACGTATTCTCCAAAAACCAAATAACTGAATTTACTGAATGATATTGATTTAATATTAGATTACATTTCTTATATTTTTTTAATTCATGTCCGCTCCCAATTTGGACTATATCAGCCCCTTTGAATTAAAGAAACCTATCTTAAAAATTAATTATCCGTTAAAAAATAGGTAAAATTGATTTCCGGTGAAACCTGTTTTTAGGCTATCCTGAAAAGTAGTAAAAATGAGATACGATTCTTTGCTTCTAAGGGGCTGATATGACCATTTCAAAAGTCATATAATCATATTTGAATGGACTTTCACTTGAGTGGCTTTTCACCAGAATGTATTATTTGGTTTGATTTAAATTGATATTATCGAAAGCCATATAATCACATTTGAATAGTTTCTCACCAGGGTGTATCATTTGGCTGAATTTCAAATTATTCTATTAATACTTAACATTAATTTGCATTCAGGAGATCAAACAATGTCCTCTCTCTGTGTTGAAATATCCAGGTTTTTTTTTAATACAACAATTAACTAATACAATGTATACAGATCGAGCCGCTATTTTAGATGTTTACAAAATGTTTGCATCAACCATAGTCAGATGTTTCATCGAAAATAAAAAAGAATTATATTAGTGTAAGTCTAGTAAAAAGTATTAACACTTGCGAAACATTACACCTCTATATTCACCCACATGGTAGTGGACTATTCCGAAAATGTGGTTGATGGACAGCTGATACTATTGGAAATATGATCTAAAGCAAAATGTAATTTATTTAGGTTGAAACATTTCTCTAGTTAATTGAAGTAAAAGGTTATATAGAATCGTAGTACACCAACCTGAGATATTTGCAACACAGCCCATCTACATTTATGATGAACTTTGTTCCGACAAGCCCTTGACGGCTTTTCTAGACACATAGAAGGAGACATATTTAGACAATTTATTGTAAAAATATTTATCCTCACAATGTGTCTTATAATATACACACCATATCTTAAAAAAACTTATTATTTAATTAGTAAAAATACTCCTATATGGGAATGTAAACTACCTAGATAAAAAACATTATCATAAATATAAACTACTTACATAATAATTGATATTCTCACTAATAAAATAAACTTAAAACTAAATAGTTAATTAATGCTTTTACATTACAATTTATTGTGATAATTTCAAAACAATACCATCACATACTGTTCACATTATCTTAATGAAATAAATTAAAAATATTACAGGTTAAGCTCTACTATGAAACAGTTCAAATTGAACTTAGGTTTGAGAACAAACTACTCATTTAAAGCAGAATGAAAAACGTCTAGATTCTGTGACAGTTACATCTGATTTTTCTCATTTATAGATGTCACTGTCCATGAACCGTTATCTTTTTAGTCACCCTTAAATAAAGAATATAAATAAAATTGAAAATGCCTGCATTACATTATTATTAGGTCAAAGATAATTAATATTTGTCTGGCAAAGAAATTGGATTATCGCTGTAATATTAATATAGTAGGTAAAATGTTTTTATCAAAAACACATTTCAAGTCAATGGTTTTAAGTTATAACTAAATAATTTTCAATTTTAGTTTTCATTCAACTTATGTCAACTGTCACAATTGAATATTACTGTTATTCCCAACTGTATTTACTATTCTTCTACTTTATTCTACCCTTGTGTTGAACATAACTCTCGAACATCTCTTCTCCTTGGTTTGGAAACACTTTTGGATTTCTCAGTTTGGTCCACGCCGCAATCAAAGCTCCTGACATCAAGCACAATAAAACGCAACCAGTTGCTATGATAGTAGAAAACATTGACGATCGCATGCAAGTTTGGTTTGCGTCTGGCTGAGCTGTAAAAACAAAATACAATAATTAATTATCAGCTTAAATCAACAAACCATTATTCAACTACAATTTAGTTACAATCTGAGCCTCTCAGAGAAAATGAAACCAATAGGGGGGGGAGGCTATTCGTTGGTCCATTTAAAATTTATGAACTAAGGAGGAAGTAATATCACACTAAAAGAAATAAAAAAAATATATCAACCCTTTCAGAGTAGTTTTTTGAATAAATTGAAAATATTTACTAAGTATTTAAATAAAAAAATGTGAAAAAATTTCAATCTGCGAAGAATATTAATGACTATTTCATGTGGCAAATAAACTTCCAGAATTGTATAGTGGCTAGTTCAAAATTTTACTGAAATAGTCAACTATAACTATCAGATACGAGTTAGAAGCTTTTCTTGAAAATTCTGGCCTAAATCATTAGTGCGTTAATCTAGTGATATGTGGTTTTCTATTGACTTTGATTTCAGGAAAGGAATCTAAATGAAATAGATTTTTACATTCAATACCAAATGCCAAATATTTACCTTAAAAAGATATAGATTTTTAGATAAATACATTTGATGGTTTGTAAAGAACTACCTGTGTTTGTGATATCTATTGCTTACAATAGCTATTATTAACTTAACTGTTTACATTCCTACATGAGTGCCATTTTGGCCACCCATCATCAATATGTAAAATAATCTGTTTAAATATGATACTGTGAATGAGTTCCTACTTTTTGTATAGTTTCTTGAATAGTCTTCGTCATCTTCGCCCTCCTGTAGAACTCGCAGTGACTGGAACAAGTTTATATTCTCCGACAAAGTGCTCGGCCCAACACTAGTCGTCTCAGCTTCAATAGCACGCTTCTTGTGGTTTTTCACATTTCTCCAATGACAAGGTTGAGTCTAAAATAATAAATATGGTAAATTGCTGATAAGAATGACATTGTTAAAATACACTGATGTTAAATATCTGCTAATAAATCTCATTTGTTTATAGCTCATGAATAATTATATTATTTAGTATGATGTTTGTCTATGATTTCTTTTTAAAAATACCTGCATTCTGATACAAATTCCAATTTCAAATTTTCAAATCAGTGGATATTACTTTTTTTGTTTCTTAAAAGTGTAAAAATAGTTTGAACAGCTTTTAGAGTTTGGTTAAATAAAATTGAAAAGGAGACTTAAATAAAACTGTAAGACAACAAATCTAGACAGAAGATTAATTATCACTAAAACAAATTTTAAAGAATTAGTGGAGGTTTAAAAGAATGCAGGTATTTAAAATATAAATAGTTTCTTGATTATGGAGAAATGTGAGCTTGTGTCCAAAAAAATAATGTTAGTGTGTATGTGTAAATATCTACATATGAATCATTAATTTACCGGACATCTTCCATGACACATTCTAACGTCGCATTCGATGTACAGCGCCGGTGATCCAGTAAACCGGAAAGTTTTCATGTAAGCAAAGACTTGTGTTTCAAAGACTCCACTTTCAGACCAAGATCCTCGGAATCTTGATATCAGCTTGTCGTCAACTGGACATCTAGACATAGAAAAGTAATTAGTATAAATAGTTATATCCCACTATCTATCTGTATTTACTAAGATATGGTGTTATTGAAAATCAATAGAAAAGCAACTTTATTCTTGATGCATCTTTCAACCCTTTTGGATCCCAGACCATTTTGAGAAGTGTGCAAAAAATCATGATTATGTTATCATCACATTTTAGTCTGCAGATGAGTGATGACTCTTAGATGAATTTTTCTTTTTCAGTTCAAGTTGAATCCACAAAAGTATGCTTCATAAGTTTTTAATCGATGTATAGAAGAATAGAATTGACATTTGGATGGTAGAGTGTCATTGCAATAAATAGTTGTGTAATAACTTTTTAATAATTATCAAATGTTATTTAAAGTAATTTTGACAATATGCCATATTCAGAATATATTTATGCTTAAGTCGCTTATTTTTTAAAATATATTTATTTAATTCTACTATAGAAAAGACAATCAATTTATCAGTTTCTCAGATTTAAATTTTGCTTAATTTTATGTGATTAATACATTCGCTGGATTCAGGGGTATCTTTTTAGAATTTTATTTTAATATAAAACTAAAAATAACTTTTTATACATATTATGTGACTATTAGTGGCACGTGATTCTCCACTTTCAGAAGCATCATCAGACTTAAAAAAGAAAGCCTGATGATTATGTATAAAAGCTAGATTTATCAAATCTGTAATAAATTGTTTAATTATTATGATTGTTCAAAAAGAGGCAACACCTTGATATTTGGTGTTAGAATTTGACTTACCCATATTCATCAATTAACTGAATTCTTTTCGTTCCTCCATTGTGTGCAAAGCAGTCATTTACTACAATGTCAAATCCATCTAAAAAATAAACAATACTTTTTATATCAAAGGAATGTCATACATAAAAAATGTCCTTGAAATTATTAAAAAAGATTGTTAATCATCAATGTATTAATTATGCTAGAAAAAAAATTTACTCCTTTGAAAGAAGATTCAATGCTCACAGTGGTGGCTCTCACGCCAATAAAAAAATTACTTATGACATTTCACTTGACACTGAAAAAAGGATTGTAGCCAAGCTTGCATACCATAGTTATTTTCTGATTTCTTCAACTTTGCTTATATTTTAGACTTTTAAGATACAAAATGAAATCCTTCATTAGTATTGCGACCAAAAGTACTTTGATAAACAGAAATCAATTATTAGGTGTCTTCTGAGCAGATGAAAGTTGAAAAAACAAATTACTCTCTTTACCATATTTTCTCATTGCTAAAAAATGCTCATTTATATTGTTAAATTTTGGAATTGGTTCTACGAATTGTGTTTCATAATATAAATATACTATGTCTTTCATATTTTCCATGGATTCAGAGTCTGAGTGTAATTCTTTTCGGATTGGCTGTCATTAGATTCGACTTTGATTGGCTGTGGCTTTTTTTTTTTTTTCGTATGGTTGAAATTTCAAAAAAAAAAAGAACTTACATACTCCATGACAGAATTATTTTTGAATTTTTTTCTTATAACTTTGATTATATCATTGTAGAGCAGCGAGTTCCTTACCATATTTACTCCTCATGTAGATGATGAGCGTGAGAGGGTCTCCAACTCTAACAGGTCCTGCCACTCGTACTCCATTGGTACCATATCCATTTCTTATCTCCATGTAACACTCAGGCGGTTGTAATGTGAACACAACTGGATTCCCAGTTGCCACTCTGCAATTAATTTAAAAGTTGCTTTAAAACACATTTGATACTTTTTATTATATTCAATTTATTTACAGTAAAAGAAACAATGATCTATTAATGAGAAATAATGTAGATTTCAAAACAAAATGTGAAAACATCTCAAACGGATTAAGCTATGACTTCCCTTTATATTTGACAATATTGTTTAATATCTTGGCAGGAAAAAATATATATCACATGATTCTTATAATTAAAATTATTCTAGAGAAAATTTTTATTTAATCGTTGATTAAAGTTAACAAACAAATGCAGTGATAAGTTTATGTACCCAACAATCTATAACCATTAATAATGTACATTGTCGGGTTTGTGGTACTGTGGTCTTCAGCATTTCTTCCGTGACAGACCTCACGGGCTCGATTTATTGATTTTGTTTAAAGGCATGGGCGATTGTGTTGAATAAAATTTCCTTCCCGCCAATCCGATCAATTGAAAAAAAGTAAGCGATCTTGGGCTGGTGTTATGTTATTTATCGTTACTCCTGTCCTAGCCTCATCGAATCAACCAGAGGTTTGGGGGCTGAGTAACAGTTTTCGTAGAAAAAGATATATATGTTGACATACATTCATTTAATGGCCATATGGTCAAAATTTGGGGCGGACATGGATTAAATATTTTAACATATAACAGTGAATGTAGTTTGTGTTGTTCTACTTCCGAATGATCATATCTCTTGACTTTTTCATCATTCTGACTCCCCAAATATTCTGACTCCCCAAATATTTATGATGTTGTCATTATTTTCATTTAACTGGTTCTGGCAACCATTTGATGACAGGACAATCATATTACCCCATCTCTTGGCTTTTTCATCATTCTGACTCTTTCAAATCTAAAAGCGTTAAGAATATGCATTGAAATGTATATTTTGCATGTTTAGTTCTTAACTGGTATCATAATGTTATTTAATCTCCTCGACATCTAAAAATGGAAAAGTGTTAAACAGTTTTCAAAAGTCGTAAAAACTTCGCATGTTTAGTTGTACTGTATCATAATGTTATTTAATACTCACTCGACATCTAAAAATGGAAAAGTAACAGTTTTCCAAAACTCGTATCCATACTCGCAAGTTACTTTGAAATGCTCGTCAAACTCCTCTTCGATCAATGGATTATATTGTACAGTCACGGTGTTCCACATAAAGTTTTTCTATAATAAAAACAAAAACATTGTAAAGCATAAGTTATCAAGGGTAGGTTAACCATTTCTTTACGATGACAAAACAACATTTACAATCCGGTGTTTTTGGGACCATAAAGGAAAGGTTAAATAGACCTATATTAAATGTTATTATTTGTATAATGTATTATGTCTGCCGAGGACTCTTAAATATTTTGATAGATATTTCGTTATCACGCCATCGTCAGAACTAGGATTATTTTTTATAAATGAATAGTCCAGTAGAAGAAATACTGACCTCCTCTCACCTGAATGTATTTTAATGTAACTTTTTTTTTGAGGGCGTTTAATTTTATAATTAATTAAGTATTGTCATGGTGTTAACTGTCACTTCTTGGGGAAAAGCTTTATTTCAAATAAATAAGACACATTTTTAGTATCACTAGAAGACCGGGATTGGGACAGCGAAACCGGCCTTGATCATCATCAAATTATATGTGGAAGTAAAACTATTTTTTTTTTTTTTATTACAAATTAATTAAGAGCTTTTATTGGAGCGCCATTGTGAATATAATAGAGGTAGATGATAACTTACCGATGGAGTTTTCCTCGGGTCTTCGTGTCTGGTATTTTTCCCTAAAGTTCCGCATCTATTCAACTGGATGTAAAATTCGTAGTAGTCTCTGCCAGAACCATTGATGTACATGCATTCTGGGTCATATGCGTATCCTGGAAAACAAATAAATACAGTCAAATATATGTTATATGCTGGTGTAGTGGTGGGTCTTGCGTATAAAATACCACGACAAAATATATGTTGAAATATGTAAAAATGAGACTTTGGAATGATGGTGTCAAAAATACCAACTCCGTGACGTCACTCATGGACGACCCCCAGAATAATTTTTCATCCAATGCACAGCCATGAGTATTACAACACAATTGATAGACAAGAGTAAAATTCCTTTTGAATTCGAGTGAAGCGGAAGCTGACTAAGTTGTACTGAGAACAATGCTCATTCACCGGAAGTGGGATGATTCTCACGTGACATTTCAATGTCCAATTTCAAGAATATGACCCTTGGTCAGTGTTCCCTCGGAGCGGCCGCGCAGCAATTTTAAAACCCCTGCACATTCTTCCCAGATAAATTAGTAAATTTGCGGATTATATAGCCTCTTAATGAAGCATTTCAACAGAAGTTGCTCCATGATTGCAATTATGCACTTGTGCACTTGGATTGGCCTGCTCAGCCTTTGAATTTTCTCTCTCTCGGCTTACATTGCCTTTGGTATATTAATCTTAGTAAAAAAAGCCTTTTTAGTAACCAAAAAACATTATTTTAATTTTAAATTAATAATTTAATATTAGTACGATTTTCCTCGTCATATACGAATTATTGTAGAACATACTTCCAGACATTCCTCCATTAAAAGTTTGAGATTATATTTTTACAGAAACCTTTTTTATAACAATCAAATATAATGAATCCTTCAAACCAAGTCTTTTATCTTTGAATGAATAACTATAATATGAAAATTACTCTTAACACATGAGAATAATGAATTTAATAATAAAATAATCAACAAATTTATCAGTTGATGCTTGAAATTTCTTGCGGAATTCACTATTCACAATATTATTTTTCATTGTGTTAAACAAATGAACATATTATAAATAATTAATTATCATATAGAGAAATATCCAAGTATCGTTTGCGTGATTTATTAAAATTTTAACGTGCAGTTAATAATAACACAAAAGCACACCCACCGCGCGGATATCTCCGTGAGATCTTCAAACAATATAAAAACAACCTTGTTTTAATAATTTAAAATGAATACCCAATTGCAAATTATTGTTTGGTCCATTCTTTTAGGTTCCGCGAGGTTAGATTTCTGAACGCTTAAATAATTTAACCAATCTGCATGATACCTTTTCACTCAGTGTTTAATCAGATAAAGCATGAATATTAATTAACTTATGTCTGGTAAAATATTAACACTGTTGATTTTCGATTTCAATTTCATTTTGAAGCCAACGACGCCGTCGCTTTATACAATCTGTACAGTGAACGGATAGTGAAATATTCACAGGGCTTGTGAAATTATTACACTATCCGTTCACGGTACAGTTCGGTTAAGGAGCGGTTTTGGCTATATTTCGGGTCAGTTTCATTTAATCAAAGTTTTGAAATTTCTAACTTTTTAAAAAGAACAAAAACATTTAAATTACCTGCTGAATATACGAGTCCTGCAAAAGATCCGTTGAATCCGACTCTGATCTTCATATACTCATCTTGACATTCGGCTTCGATATCTGGAATAAAAAAGATTATCATTGTTTCATTTTATTCAATAAAAATATGAGGTGCCCAAAGTTCTTAAGCTTAACTGTGTCTAGTACAGACAAACTCGACCTGCGGCCCGCGGGCCACATGCGGCCCAGTCAGCTCTTATGTGCGGCCCAAAATAATTATAGTAACCAAATACGTATGTCAGTGTTTCAACATGTTTTCAATATTGGGTTGCAATCTTTCAGTACAAAAACTGTATAAAAATGTGCCCAGCTTCTGCTCACATTATTCTCATCTATGTACGTATCTTTGTGAACCTGATTTGACGAAGATATGTAGTTAAAATTTTGACTCAATATCAAAATTCATTCATTAATTTTTAAGTAAACGATTTAAGATTTTGGATATATGTAGTGGTATTTTTGTGCACTTTTTGCGTATTTTTATTAGTTATTCATTGTTATTTTTTACTTTGAAAGATACATGAACGTATATATTTACATAAAATAAAATTGTTTTATTATTTCATCATAATACATACATATTTAAGCAGTATAGTATGTGTTATATGTAAAGTTTACTATACATATGTTGCAGCCCACGTAGAGAAGCAAACATCGAAATGCGGCCCGGAGGAAAAAAAGGTTGAGAATGGCTGGTCTAGTTAGTATGTATAATAAAAAGTATGGGATTTCCAACCCAAATGGACATTCCGTTGTTGTTGCTTCCAAAAGGAACCACCAATCTGATGAGACGCGACAAGACAATTTTTAATACACCCGCCTAATGCACTTCCGATAGATTTCAAGCAGTGGCTCAGGAACAATTTCACAAGACTTAAAATACATTAATAATAACCTATTATAAAAACGCTGCTTTTATGAGATCTTCTCACTCTAATAAATAGTATTATCAACAACGGCTCCAATAATCGAAAATCAAGATTTATTCCAAATGTAAGAAAAGCTTTAATATTTCATTAAAATAAAATAGCACATCATGGATCCAGCACCCATTGTCTTTTGTGAACATCTTCTAGCAATGAATTCCCAAGGCTTACTAATTCAATAATTACAATCCTAATTGTTTCCCAGTAGATCTTCTTTCATTACCACGATAATAAGGAAATGGACTATATTAATGTTGATAAAGATATTTGCATTGTTTTACTATTCAAAATATCTTAGATAATATAATAAATGACCAATAAAATTTTGGCAATGTTACGACCGCGGTGTAAGGAAAAAGGTTTTATTCGCCGGTCATTACGATTGTTTCAAAAATAAATAATCGCTGTTATTGCAAATAGCCGAAATGATTATATTCTCACTTTTGAGTTATTAAAATATCATTTTAATTACTATCATTTTTAGGAACGGTTTAATAACGCGGCTTCCTCACGAAAGATTTTATTAACCCATTGTGCGTGCGAAACAAATTCTATTGATGCAAAAAAAAATATACTTCACTTCAGAAGAATTAACCTACTTGGTTGTTTAAATTATAAAATTTACTTTACTTTGGTTTCAATACTAATTATAATATTAACAATGAGCCCATCTTTGCTATTGTTTCTAATTCCGTATTAAAAAAAGTTTCATTACCGTTTTTTTTAATAAAACGTTTTATAATTTATCTAGTTCTGTCGTCTCATTGGAAATGCTTTAACGGGTTCATCTTATTAATAACTGGTTTCGGTTCCTCAAAACGAAAATTGTCTTTCATATCATATGTCTGTGTTATCTATATCTATTCCCATATATATTTATTCATAGCCGATGCTAAAAAGAGGTTGTGAGAGAAACTCATTAAAATATTTTTTTTTATTCTTTACCCATTGTCTTTTTCAAACGTAATTTACCTCTCTTTTTTAATTATTATATGATGAGTTCAAATTTAAATTCTTATTAAAATAAACCTATAATCACTATAATACAGCATGTCATTGTAAAATTACAGTTTGCCTCATGAAACCTTACAATTAAATAATAATGAAACGTCTGTCGTAAAAATCTTGCTTTATCGACCACCTTTCATGGAGTGCAGTTTTAAGTCCGTCACACCAACAATTTTGATAACATCTCTCCACTTTTACGCAATGCTTCGAATACTGGGATTTTTTATACACGCGCATTTTTTTTGTTTAATCGTATCCCACCAAGCAAAAGCATGTAAGAATTTTCCTTCTGATCTGAGTTAAATGATGCTCACAATAGCAGTAGATGGAATTTGTATTGTGCATTCATTAGCTTTGATTTAAATTTTGGCAATGATTATTTTTTTTATTTTTATTTTAAAATTTAAAAAATATATTTGGCATTACAGCTTACGCCAATGCGCCAAATATTCTTAATTGTGAAAGCCATACGAGATTAACTCGATGATAAATAATGTATCAGTTGTGCACAAAATCAACGATAAATAACATACACCCAGCCCAAGATCTCTTTTTTTAATTGAAAAAATTTGACCTTGCCGGGAATTGAACCCGGGTCCCCCGATTGCTAGAACAAAGCTCTTGCCACTAGACCACAGGGACCGACAACTAAAGATACTAAAGTGCATAAGTTAAATGTATAGTTTTTCGTAGTATATCAATATTTATCTATGTTATATAGAGGGTAGCGAAATAACAAATTAATGGTTCTAGATTACTAAGCCAAGAAAAAAATAAACTTGTTATATACCTCATTTATTTAAATCAAATAATCCATATTCTTTATTTAGTTTTTATCATTTAAAACGTAACATATAACTCATATGTGCAGCCGCTCAATAAATGATGAAGTTTATTTTTTTAGTCAGAATTTACGAAATTGGAAAAAGGCTCAACCTCGCGCAAAAAGGACATGGTATAAAATGTTACTAAAAACACAAAATCCCTTTCGTGATTTTTATGCATGTAGTTTTTGAAAATTGATAGTAATTATTATAAATAATAGATGCATGTTTATGTAGCTATTTCAAACATCCCTCGAAAGAGAATGATAATGTATTATTTTTTCAGAAAAAATTAATTCAATTCATTTTGATAACTGTTGATGTATGGCATCATCTGAGTGCTCAGTTATAATATGAAGTATTATCAAATAAGCGTCATTATATTATCATTGTTTTGTGAGATATTTTCGATTAAATAATTAACAAAGGTCTTTTATCACTTTCGTTTTTAAGCGATCTAACAATAACGTTTTTATTTAATGCGGCCTATTTATCTAACTGGAGATATTGCTGTTTATTTTGTATATATTATGAGAAAAAAGGAATGCGATCAATTAACGTTGAAGAAGTATGCAAAAGCTGAGAGAGATAATACAAATATTAAACCAAGAATTTAGTTGTATTGTGAATTTTTTCCACAACCCGGCAAGCGTTGCAATGCCATTCAAAGAAATAACGTGTTTGTGTTTATCGAAGTGCTTTCGTATGCACAATAAATAAATAATTTCGATTTAATTTCACTAACATTGATTGTTATCGATGACGTTTGCTGATTGTCTACACGCGCCACCTACTAAAGGTTGCACAATGCCAATACCCTTTGCGCAAGTGCAAGCTATAAGTTGACAAAGTATTATCGCAATCGGATGAACGGTGTAGCGACGCATAAAATACGAACAAACAAACATTCATTTTTATATATTAGATTTCACAAAGAATATTTTACTCGTACCATTTTTTCCGTTTAGTTCAGATGAATGGAATAACTTTATGTTGGTATTTAGTGAGAAATAATCCTCCATTAAATTAATAATTTATTTTGTACACGAATGTGAAACTGTGTGAATGCGGATTGGTTGAATTAATTCTCAACCAATCCGAAATAATTTAAAACAAGATCTCTACTCACGCTGGACTCTCGTGTTGTTACTTCTGAATCGCCTGTACTCCCTGTCCCAGGACTCGATAGGGATCCTCCACTCCAGATCGTTGCTGCTGCTGGCCGCTTCACCAGTGGCGATGGCAGTTTGAGGGCTTTTCGCTCTCAGAGCCGGGACTGGTACATACGATGAAGAGTCTGACAAGAACACCACCTGGAATAAAAAGATTTTTTTTTAATTTTAATCAAATACAATATTCCGATCGATATTTTTCCTAAACTTCAAAGCACTTCAATTCATAATAAAACTATATAATTGTTTGTATTTTAGATTCAACGGTATTAGTTGAAATTAAATATGAATCAACATTTATTCTATCTAGATTATAGTACATACGTATAATATGATTGAATCGAATACTATTGGACTTTTTCGCTATCTAGCTCGGAAGACAAGGGCTTGAATCTACGAATAGAAATTTTCGCGTATTGATTTTCCAATACCCATCCGACTCGCGGATATACAGGACACTTAATATCGTCTGAACTAAGTAGCTTAGAAAGTCTCAGCTTTGTTTCTCCAAGTACCATATCGCATGTTTAAAAGATCAGTCCCGAGAAGCTCTGTATCGTAAAAATGACGATAGTGAAGAGTAAATAAGATTATTTTTTTAGATCTTACACCGTTAGGGAACGTGGTCGAGAAACATTTGCATACACATAACAATACACAACGGATGAATATGGGACAACCAATTTGCATTCATTCGAAAATGTTTGTCCTGAATTTTTTTTTCCCAACTCCATTTTTATATCATAAAACATTCTAAAATATGTTATCAAGTGATTGAATTGTCACAATTATATTGGCATCGGACATGATTGCAAAAAAAACTACCATCGCGCAATCGTTTGGTACCTTTTTTTATTTTAAAAACAAGATATTACAAAAGATTGTTCACATGAATTATAATCCTAACCGAAATCAAATCGCTGAAGTTCGTTGAATATTTTGCGTTCCTTTTTTAAATATTAAACACTGATAAAGTGTTAAAACGTTTATATGCATTTAAAAAATATTTGATTACCATCCTAAAAATTCTTGAACGCATTTCGGCTAAAATATAATAAGCATTAATGCCTGGCTTTGCGTAATTAATGATGAATGAATGGAACGCAATTTCGTTGCGTTTACCGCTGTCCGTGCATAAACACAAAAAACCGTGTACCTACATTATAATTTAAAGATCCCTAGATAGATAAAATATACGACGCTATGCAATTTTTCATAACACAGGTGTGTGCAGCGTTTTCACATCACTGCAACACTCCTGGCAATTATAATTTACATTAATTTATATTTTTTATTTAGTATTAAACATGGCTGTGGAGTCGGTAAAAATAAGTTCGACTCCAGCATTTACCAAAACCAAAACCACGACTCCGACTCCGACTAAAAAAAGTTTAATATCGTCACTTTTTTTCCTTAATTTTCCTAATTATGTGTATTCAATTAAATATCAACCCTACCAATCCGGCCAACAGCCAAATTTGACATATTATATGCAAAAATAAAAGAGTTCTAACTTTAAGAAGACTCCGAGTACGACTCCGGCCAAAGCCCCGCGACGACTCCAACTCCGACTCCACAGCCCTGGTATTAAATAATAAATTCAAGTTTTTGTTTTTTTAAATAGCCGTAATCTCCAAATGCAAACATTAACGTATTTCCTTTTTTTTAATGATTCAACAGTTTGAGTCCACAAACTTTATAGTTTATATTCGTTCCCTCTCATCTTCTGAGCGATCTTAATTCAATCTTAGAGACAGCGATTAGCTTCTAATAGTATCTGCAGTATTTAATTTAAGCAAATAAAACAACTGCGTTCAACCAGTGACATGTTTTAAGAAAAATATTTTGCCATTTCACGGTACTTTGCGTACTACTTACAGTATATTGTAATTATTTATTTGCATATGAATTGTGTTAATAAAGATATTTCCCAAAAAAAAATTCACACTAAATAAACTTCTGAATTCTTCACACATGCTTTTAATAACCGCAATAAATTGTGCGTGTACCTTCGCGCTTTGTTTAAATCTTATATTTATGTACGATTTATTTAATGTAGATAAGAATAATATTATATCAACAACTATATGAAATAATTTCTGTAGAATTAAAATGCATTTTTATTTTTGTCACCGTATTATAATAGAGTTCTCCCAAGTAAATGCCAATTCATTTAATAGCCATACACATATAGTCCGGTCTTTACCCATTATCAATAAAGTAATAATCTTTATTTGTATGTGACGTGTTAAATATATATTTTGTCGTATACCACGCTCCTTCATAACATACATTCAAATTTGAAATGTAGACTCAACCTTGCTAGAATTGGTAATGATAGATGGATGATCAAAGATGGCTTAAAAAATAATACATCCCGTTTTCACAATCAGAAAGGGGTAAGGAATGAATTGAAAAAAATCATTTGTGGACTAGTGTCACTGATCGTGCAACCGTTTAAAGCGAAAGCGTTTGCCAACAGTTGGCGAGTTATTATAAAGCTCATTAAATAATTTGACAATGTCATATTACGACACCGTCTCATAACAACTTATTCTTCCGTGACAAAGCGCAGCTTAAAGCAAAACTTCATACTCTGCAATATTGCTGTGTAATTTACAGTTTACTATTTCGGTTCATTAACAGTATGGCTTATAAATAAACGGTGTTGCTCAAATTACTACTCAATTTATCTATTCAAGAGCAATTAAACAAGACTTGCTCACGCTGCACTAATGTGAGCTTTAAAATAGTATGTTTGTGGTGGAAAGCTTCTACTACGACGTCTTCCCTATCATTGCTTCTCAGATCATGTGAGTGATGAAATGGTTGATTATATTATATTAAAATTTCTTCCAAACTTTGATTCACCTCTGGAGGTTTGAATTTTAAATAAAGTCATAATTAAATGGAGGGCACTTAGTTGTCTTTCTATAAAAAAACGCAAAAAGTTGGCTTGAATAAACACTCGTCGTTGGCATCCGTGACCTGAGCCCGGGCTCGTTTCTCTATTCAGTTTTTTTCAGTCGATAAATCGATTCTGTTCGAAGGCAATGGGTGCTTTTGTTGTTAAAAATCCCTTCCGATCTGTCCGATCCCAAAAAGTGACGCATAGCGGGAGCGATTAGCTAACCACTAGTTCTTTCCCATTTCTCGTATCCTTTCAATCCCTAATATCTTCGAAAAAAGAGAGCAACTGAGTAATGAGCAGTTCTCGTAGAAAAAAAAACATATGATGAGATAAACTCCGTGAGGAGTCTATGTGCTCCAAGTTGGGAGCGGACATTGATAAAAAATAATAATTTAAAAATGATTTATCAAATGCAAGAATAAATGTGCATTTTCGAATATATTGTATTTGCCCATTCCTTAAAGCGTTACCATGCGGCTACATGACAGGCACCCGAGATTCATCAACAAGTGGTGAATGTATCGTATTTTTTTATAATCCAACGGTAAACTTTATGCTGTACTCTGCTGATGTGGGATGCGATTGCAACTGTTTTTATTCGCATAAAAAAATACGCTTAGTTATAATTTTTTTACGACAAACAATTATTTCGTAGATTTGAACATCTTTCCATCTGGCAGCACGCGCCACTTTTAGGCTTCACATAAATTCAATATGAAATTTTTAATTATTACCGCCGCCGGTGGAAGGATGTGACGATTGTAAGGAGAGAAGTGATTGTATCGGGCCGGCCCGGCGCAACCTCGAAGGCTCTCGGGCAGGAAACCATTTCCGAGTGGCGTTGCCCAACTGCCTGTCGGTTTGCCTTTATCGTCTGAGGTCATTATTACCACTCCAAACTGACTCTCCCAAACAATTTTCATTTCACTATTAATATTTCATATTTATGCATTAATGAATCGGAATATATATTTTCTTATTGATTTAATCATTTCCAATCACACCTCAAAGTCTTCTTTATGCTATAGAGAAATTTAAATACGACAAAAGTCTCTAACAATGAAAAAAACCACAAACGTTTCAAAGCAATTTTCAACAGTAAAACTTAATAATTTGATTCCTTTGCAGAAATCCATTAAAAGTATATAATTATAGTAGTATTTTATATCCACAATAATTTCACTTCATTGCAAAGCTGGAATCGCTGTTTTTTGTCTGCATGAAATTATACAATTTTTAATTACGGCTTTGCTAACTTTACTGTAAATTTTCGGTAGGAAACAATTACATTTTAATTAATAACACATTTTTTGTACAACGTTCACATATATTTTATTAATACCATGACCGGTTTCGCTCATTTTCAGCATTTTAAACTGGTAGGAATTTCCATATAAATTTAATAAAAAACTTTGCTAAAAAGGTGCATCTTTTTATTTTTTAGACAATTAAAAGGTTAAGCGTTAATGGCAGACGATAATAACATTTAATTATAACAGATAGCTAAACTTTTTGTTGATTATACATTGATACTCAGTTATACTTTTTCTCATACAAATACATACAACTACATCGAAAAACACTCAATAAATTTGACTATTTGAACATTTCCTGAATCAGATAGTACTTTATTTACAATCATCAAAGTTACATACATATCCGATTCATCAAATGTACTTAAGAATATACCGGATACTTTCTAGAAATTTTAATTTATGTTATCTAATAAAGAATACTGCTAAGTGAACACATCTTAATTTGAATACAATGTCACATAATTCTCACGTATTTTTCCGTATTAATGTATACAGTTAAAATGTCCAAAAAGTTTACATCATTATTCCCAGTTTTAATATCACTACAAACGAAATCTCACCGACATTATACATGTATAAAACAAGCTTGCAATATGGTAATAATTTATATTAAATCATTTGTAATTAATATACAGCAGTTTTAATTAAATTAACTGCAGTTATTTGTTTGCCGTATGCTATTAAATTTTATGCAAATGAATATTGTAATATTGAATATAAATGATAGTGTTTTGTTATTTTAATGATTACTTGAAATTGTGTACCATTTCCATTTTCAACAAGCTCATGCAGGTTTTTAAATGTAATTGCTTGTAGTAGGTTTATAATTGTTTACTTTGGGACTCAGGGTCCCAGATGGTAGGCTAAAAGGACTTAAAAATACCAAAATTAATCTAAAATCACTGTACTAAATTAACTCTTCGTCAATATATACTAATAGAGAAATTGCAATCTTATTTAAACACAAATATAGTTATTAAAAAGCTTACACAAAGCTCTTTTTTTGTTGATTATCTGTCTATTTGATGGAGCGTCAAAGGTCTTCCCATCTCTAAGCTTAGTTTTTATATGCAAGTTCCTACCCGTCTTTGCTGACAGAAGGGCGCAATCGCAGTAGTGGCGAACAGTTCAAGAGGTCAGATTACTTAATCTTTTTACCTATGGAGGGCCATCGAGAAGAATAGTTCTCGGTCTGAAGCGGTTCTCAGATTCTTTCTCGTCATAATTAATGCTCATGCTTTATATTTATTATTTCTCAAGCATGATCAATAACCTAAAAAATCTGAATCTTATAAATAGTGCATGCATTTATTTTTAACGTAATTGGAAACAATGGATCGTATATCAATAAATAGTTTTTCAAAATCGATTTTCTCCGACAACATCGAGACTATTCTGTCTAATGTTATATTTTCTTTATCTTCACCGTAATGACAATGGAATGTAAGTTTAAAGCAATAACTGGAAGGTATGCCAAATATTATTTTTCTCACGCAGTACTATTATCCAACCAAATGGCTGTCACCTAATGGCCAGAGTTCTAAAGCATTAAATTCCCGATTCCGCCAAATATGATATTATGGCGAGAAAAAGATGTCTGCCGTCAAACACAGTGTATAAAAAATACCGTTGACTAGGACTGAATGATAATAATACCATGTGACTGACACACAAACATCTGACATTAAAAATACAATTCGGTTCTCTGAAACATATTTTCTTTGTATAGTAAGACGTTTATATATTCGTTTGACAACGCTGTGCTTCTAACTACATATGTAACAAAACACAAGCTCGTTTTTAAGTTAAATTCACTCTTTTTCTGGGTGTATAATAAATGTAATGTACTGATATGCAAAACCAAAACGGTGTTCTTTATTTTTTTCATCACTTATACATTAGTCTGAAAAAATCATAAAAATCTAAATTAAAATGATTAGCTCAAGAATAACGTTGTAAAATTGTAGAATATTATATATCGGGTTTATGATTGACACTTATGTTTAACATTGATTTACTCAAATCATGTAGGTATGCTGAAGCTACGACAATATAGGCTGTGGTATTTTAAGAATACCTTTTTATATTTGTTTCTTTATTGCTTGAAATATCAAATTGTTGCAAATTGCATTTGCTGTGTACGATCTGGTTTATCATTACACATTTTCAATTCGTGGGTGTAGGGACATACGGGCGAAACTACAAAAACAAGGAAGTGAGATAAATGGCAAAACAATTTTCAATGATAAACTTGTTCTTACGGATTTGCAGGAAAGCCGTGCAATATCTGATAACCCCATGTGATATTTTGAAACAATCTTTTTTTGGCATAGAATGATTCTTAAACACGTGTAGAATATGCTGGTAAAGTGATTTTACTATTAATTGCAGTTAGACTTGTTTCGAGGCGGGACATTGGTCACATTTTGATGCTTCGGGCTTGCTACATGAGAACTTTCAATACACATCTAATTTCAATTCATGGAACAAACCAAAATTCAAGCAAGAGCAAAGCAAGCAACTTCAAAAGTTTTAAAACAGGAAGAAAAAAGAATTACCTATGGACCAGGCATAGCAGATTAATGGGGAGTAAAGATTTCTTAGTTTAAATCGTATTTTGAACTTTCAAACGCGTTTTTCTCAAAACTGTGTTTTCTTAACTGGCCTCCACGATATCTCAAAAATGGGTTAACCGATTGCTTTTAAATTTTAATGGTAATATAAAAACATGTTTTTTCATCGTTTGAACTAGGATAATGAAAAAATTCCCAGCCGTTTTGTTTTAACATAACCAAATAGTCGAAAAAAATCACGAACTTTTTTTTTCAAAAATGGTCAATTGTTCAATTTTCCACATTTTCAAAAGATTTTCAAACGATTTTTTAAATTTTATTGATTAAAACGCCGTTAGATTTTTTGATTTCCGATAAGCCAATCAGCTAGTCGGATAGGAGGCCGTTTACCACATTTTTTCGACATGGATGCGTTTGGAGTGGTGCACCACACATTGTGATGAAGATTTTAGTCTGAAAATATTTTGACTTACTGTTAAAATTTCAATAAACATTTTCAAACTTCTACGTTAATAAGGTTCGTCAAAAAAATCCCAAAAAAAGCTAAAATAACTGATCACATGGGGGGACCCCCTTAACTCAAAACAGCCATTTTTGTAGTTTCGCCCGTATGTCCCTACACCCACTGTTGAATTGAATTGAAGTAATACTAATTTCCCCCTTTAAAATTCTAACGGCCACTGTTCACCGTAATTGGTTTTTCCCATACATTCATTCAGTCATTTTCCTCAAACAATCATAAAAACTATAAACCTAACGTAAAACGAGCGCGAAATGAGCCGAAATTATAATTATTATTGTTTTATTATCATCTTAATACTGCAAAAGTTATTACACTATTACCGTACCGGTATATGAAAATAGTTGTTATTCTTCTACAGAACCGTTGTAGCTATAAAAGATTAATGACACACTATTTCTAGAAAAAATATGTGTCGCTAAATATCCCTAAAATTAAAAGAGCAATAAAGTTATCGGCTTCAAGCTTTGAACATAAAAAAAAATCAGCCTAAAAAAATGCAAATATCAGAGCAATAGTTGGGCAATCGCTTTATCCTCAAAATCGCCTAGAAGGTGATCGGAGCGTAATAAAAACACAAAAGTCGAGCATTCATTTTAAAATTGATGAAAGTATCTATTCTAGAGTTTGAACCATTAACTGACAAACAAGTAGGATACAATCCCATACCGTAAAACACTTGGCAAAGAACCAATTCGGTTCTAATTTCATTATATTATTCGTTAGTTGTTTTAATAAAATAATTCACTTACCGGTTCTTCTTCAGAGCTTTCTTGCGTCAATGCCTCTCGAGTTTCATTCTGGAAAAAAAGATTTCAGATAACACTTTTGTATTACTTTACTGACAAGTGTTTTGCCTCTTTAGAGGCATCATCAGACTTACTATCGCGTTAAATCGCATTTTGCTGTACTGGCTACATTCGATGGATTCAACAGTTACTTTGTGAACATTACGTGGAATAATCTAAGTTATTTTATATTAAAACAAACTTCCACACATTTACCACCGAATACATCTAGTGTATCAATATTTTAATCAACACGCGATACTGTTGCATTCTTTTATATTTCAAAATGTTCTATTAGATAGTTATTCTTCACACGAAAAGTCTAAGAATTTCTACAACCATAAAAACGGATAATAAAATGATTTTCAAGTTTTTGATGATGAAACAAATTGGTGAAAACCTAGACAAACCACATTAATAATTTAAATTCAAACTAATAAAAATTGTACTATTTTATAAATCGGTTTCAATCGAGTTCAGCGGAAATATGTGACAAAAAAAACACGTAATTAAATGAACTTGTGATGACATTTAGGATCATGCAAACAATGGATACATATCCAAATAAATTAAATCAATGAAAAAATATGTTCTAATGAAATAATCTTGTTTTTTCTATCATGAAAGTCACCGTCACACCTTGTTTACTTGACCAAATTGGTGCTTTATATTAAACTATATTGGTTATTTATACAAAACATGCAATTAAAATTAATCGTAGAAAACTAACAACATGATATATCATAAAAATAAAGACAATTCAGTGACGTATAAAACAAAAATGTAGGAATGATAAATACCTTTGCGTCATCATAAGGTGACCCTTCAGCGTCTCCAGACCCTGAATCGGCGTAGAGGTCAGCTCCAGGAAGGATGTCCGGTATCAGTGTGCTACTGATGCGTGACAGCGGTCGAATTATTTCTTTAGCTACGCTCGTAGACGATGCTACGCTGACTATCGTCAAATCAGTCGATGTTTCTATGGAGGATGCATATTCACTGGCGGTGGGCTGTAAACAAATGAATGCATTATCCCAATATCGCATCTATTCCATTGCATTACTTTCATCAGCACAACAACTCAAAGAATGGCAGTGCTCATCTTATTGTATCGCAGGCATTCTTCATAATCATTCTACTATTAATGAAGAATCTCCATGTTTGATTTTTTTCAATCTTTGACACATGACTTGTTTCAGTGACTTTACTTTACACGTTAAATTATGGAGAAATTAATGAAATTGAAAAAGTTTGGAGATCCTCTTGACACGGATTTCCGTCAAACGAGGATAGTTGATAGGAAGTGATTTCATTAAAAATTTCAATGTGAAAACATCCAGTCGGTCCCTGTGGTCTAGTGGTAAGAGCTTTGTCTTAGTGATCGGGGAACCCAGGTTTAATTCCCGGAAAGGTCAGACTTTTCAATTGCAATAAAAGAGATCTTGGGCTGGGTGTATGTTATTTATTGTTGATTTTGTGCACAACTGATTCATTATTTATCATCGAGTTAATCTCGTATGACTTTCATAGTTAAGAATATTTGGCGCATTGGCGTAAGCTGTAATGCCAAATATTTTTTTTTTATTATTAAAAAAAAAAAAACATGAAAAGTTTTATATCGTACATATGCCACAAATTATGTTCATGAAAACAACACAGCTTCATACAGCTAGTGAGCACTTTTTAGTGATAGCAAAAAAGTTAAATGGTCATTACCTCAATGAAATTTTCATTATCTTTCTTATTTAAAAGTTAGTGGAACTTATATTTATAACGCATAGGGTTTTTATTATCATCTTCTCACCGACGGTTAACAATAAGCAATGCTAAATTTGCAAATAAGCACAGCACAATATCTTCTTAATATAATTGACATGATATATGGTATGTGATTAAGCAAAATCTCAGCTCAATTTGAGCATATTAATAGAACATTATTTTCTTTCCGATGAATCATATCAATATAACATATTTAAACTTACGCTTGCCAGTAAAACAATTATGAACATAAACGACCAGTATTTACGCCATCTGAAAAAAAAGAAAAAAATAATTAACACATAAAGTAGTTGATGAAACACTATGTATACCAAATACAATTTTATCACTAACTAGTATTGCTACCCGGAGTCGCTCGGACTAAGCGACCAATAATTATTTAATGTTATATCATTCGACATAATTATATCACAAAATCTAACATCCAAAATAGAGTTAAAATAAAATCTCGCCCATTAAAATGTCCAAATTCAAGGAAAAAATCTAATTTGCTGTCAAAGAAATGTCAAATAATACCTTGACGTAAATAATAAACATTATTATTAATAATAAATGCCGGGAAAAGTTCTGTAGAAGACTAATTTATTACATTTTGACTAAATGTCTTCGCCAATACAAATTCAAACATATTTTCTTTTATGTTCGTTTTTATGGCAACCTGCAACAATAATGCAAAAGGGAATTACAGACCCACATACATACATACTCCGTTTCGGTTTTATATATAAGATTCTTTGACCGATTTTTAATGAGTGTAAAACTTCACAATGCCATCGGTTTGCTGCTCTCAAGGCTCAAAAGGCCAATGCTTCACCACACGATATTTAAGGAGCTAAGGGAGCGAAAGTTCTCACGTTCGCTTTTTATTAGGGGGAGGATCACTAAGCTCGTGACTCGCTGTGCTTAAATTAAGACTTGACGCCACTACCTTGAACGTTCATCAGATAACGTAAGTGCTCAACGTTAAATTTTCTTAAGCGTTTTTAAAATTCACAATGTTTTTTGAAACCATTTCTGCTTGTTATGTCGATTGCATGAACTCAATAGCTTACGAGAAAGATCTCTCTGCCTTTTTTCAAAAAATATCGAAAGCAAATTGAACTGTTATGATGATATTTCGAGTTTACATTAGTTATTTACTAAGTGTTTCGTCTTCGAAAAATGGGAAGAAATGAATGAAAATATCACATATTTGAATTTTTTGTAATGTTGATTGTCCAGCCTAAAGAGTAATAGCGCCCAAATTCATTTATATTATACTCATTCTGCCAAGCTATTAGGATGTGGTCATGTAATGAAAAAAAATCGTTATTTATCTAAGTAGATGAACAAAGTAAAAATTCATCATCTTTGAAAGTAAACATCAGTCGTGAACAACGTCTCGTTTCTGCTTCGTAAACAAGATTTTTTTAGAGAATATAAAATCGTTACAATTATTTTAGTTCTACATAAATTATTTTATATATTTGTTGATAGCTATTTCGGCTTACGCCTTCGTCAGAACTATTTGTTATTTTTCTTAACGTATTATAATGGAGTTCTACCAAGTAAATGCCTACTCAATCAATAAATATAAAATCGGTTCCGGTGCCTTCTTAATTTAAAAATATAAGAACACCAAGAAATTGTCAGCAAACCCGTTAGTAAGAACGTTTAAAATTCTTATTCGTATAATACATCAGTATCCAAATGAGGACATATGATTTAAATTGCAACCAAATTTATTTTTATGTGTCATTAAATAAATTAACATATGTTTTTTCCATATACGCTCTCACATCGGAGCATATAGCCGCCACACAGTGGCTCCGAGATCCGCCCGTCAATCATCCGCTAACTTCCTCGCTTCTTCCCAGGTCATCCCGGTGTCCCGTAGGTCTCCTGACTACATCATATGGATAGTCATCAAAGGCTTTCCAGGGCGTCGGGATCCACCAGGTTGATAGAAGAGGCAGGCAGGATTCAGGCTGCCCTGGGGCATCCGCAGCACATGTTCAAGCCAGGTCCAAATTGGCCTTTTTATTTTAGACGTAATAAGGGTCTGATTTGTCCGCTCTCTTACCTCCGTATTCCTGACAAAGTCAAACCACCGTACTCCTAATATTTGCCACAGCCATCTGTTTTCGAAGCACAGTATACGGTTACCCTGTGCTTTTATAATGTGCCATGACTCGTAACCGTAACGCAGCACAGTCAGTATGCATGCATTATGCATGGACAACAATTGAAATGGGATAAAATATTACCAATCTTCATACATAATCGCATGTAAATCTTGATAATTTTAAAACCCTATTATTTTACATCTAACACCATACCAAACTATGAAAATGCTAATATCCATTTGAAAGAAAATTTCCGCGTGAACATATTCGAATACTTCTTCATATTCATTTATGTCCTTTCGTTTACACGAAGATTGGTATTATTTGTTTCAATCGGCCCCTTACAAAAATACAGACAGAATATTTGTTTTTTTTAGTCTAATAACTCGATATTACACAATTTTTACGCTTCGATTACGTGTCGTCACTGTTTTGTAGTATACTATTTTTGTATTATGCATTGATGAACAAACTTCAGCACCTGGTTGCGTTTCCAATGCCAATTTCGATTGCATCTGTTTGCGTCGGTCAATTGGCTATGAAATTTCCCAAGACGGTAAATAAATAAATAGTCAATGAACTTATACGCGAGTCAAAAGTTCGCGCACGTGATGTATAATAAATAATCCTCGTCTAACTTCAGCGAATGAAGAAGCTTTCATAATGCTTTCCCTGTCTGCATAAGGAATTATCGTGTATTTAGAGAATATGTTGAACACTTTTTATCATACTGATTGAGTTGGCATTTACGTGGTAGAACTCCATTATAATACGGTGAAAAAAAAATAACAATGTATTTCAACTCTACAGAAACTATTTTATCTACATTTGTTGATGGCTATTTCGGCTTACGCCATCGTCAGAACTATGTATTAAGCCTGCATTTTTATATACCGTTGTAGACAGGGTACACAATACATTGAATGTGACAAATCGATTTTTTGTATTCATGAAGTGAAAGATAATCTGGGTTTTTACTAAGTGGGGATAAACGTAAAATTAGTATTGTATCAAGTTGATTTATTTAAAACTGCATTAACTCTTATTACCGGCTTAAGAAGTGGTGATCCGTTAAGATACGGCTGTCCATTAAGAATGTCATTGGATTGATCATACTTATTAATTTCTAATTGTTCCAATGCATTTAGTTTAGACGGCACTGAATTTAAATGTATGTTATGTGATTCCTTTACGAGTTTGTTTACAAATTGTGAATCTGTTTTTGAAGTTATACTTCTTTAGGCGCGCTATGAAAATTTATGAGAGTGAATTTTTAAGATGCGCGCGCATCACCGACAGCCGAAATTCACGGTATCCGCTACGCATGTGCTACGCGTGTGCTACGCGTGCGCTACGTAAAATGCCGATGATGACGGCAACGAGCGTCATCACGGGCGAGTGAAAGTTCGAGTTATGTAATACAAAATGGAATACATCGTCAGTGTTCCCTATTATTGTTGTATATTTAAATCGCCAAAATAACGGCCAAATTAACCGTCAAATTAATTATTGACTTGTTCGAACTATCAGTTCGCGTCAGACAGTTAAGATGACAGGTAGCCGTAATCGGTAGTGGTTATAAACAATTATAGTGTTTAGGTAAGCTATTTAAATATAATTTTATTTTATAATCATACATAGGTGATCAAAAGAAAATATAAATTGTGTTTCAAAAAATATTCATAGATAATATCCAATTCATACTAAGTCCAATACAAGGAAATATAAATCATTAATAGGGGAGCACTGACGAAGGATTCCATTTGTATTTGAGCTGTCTTTTGGGGAACATGGCCTACACCAGCAGTTCTCACGTGAAATTTGGCTGTGGCCGCATTAGGACCATCAACGGTCCTACGAAATGTCTGGTGGCCGCACCAAAATTCTTTTTGTGAAAAATACCTAAGCATGTATGTATTTGAGTTTTTTGAACTGACAATTCTTGATGCACAATACAATGCATACAAAATATTAATTTTTTAGTGTCATTGTTGACAGATTAACTTGCAAAAACACATTTTTATTAAATATCAATATCAACTATCAAGCTGTTGGTGGCCGCAGCAAAATCCTCTGGTGGCCGCACATGAGAACCACTAGCCTACACCATTAACATCTATTTATTATTATTGGTTATTTTATATTTACAAAATAAGGAAATAAATTTAATTCAAAATTTGTGATAACAATGAAAAGTGAATATCAAATCAAGAAAATAATAAATATTTAAACAATGAATAAACTTAAATTCAATTCTTGAATTAATTATTAAATCCATTTATTTACTTAGTACAAATTATGTTATATATAAATATTTATTATTCTCTAAATTTTATTTTTGATAAATATAATATATTTTATAATTACCAACAAAAAAATTAAATTAAACTATTAATTTACATTTTTTTAGAACTATTCTTTTTCTCTTCCAAATTTTCAGAATTTTCAGAATTTCTATTCCAGTTTTCAAGATGGGTAAAACAAATGCAGAAATGTTTAAAGAATATTAAAATCGAAAGAAAGCTGCCAAGGAAGCTGAAAAAATTCGGCAAGGCTTGTCAGTACAAAAACCAATAAAAATAAAAAAAACAAATGCAGAAAATTGTCGTGCTTATAGGCTGCGAAAAAAAATGCTTTCACAAGTAAACGAATCATCCGTGACTGAGATTTTATCTATCCCGTCAACTTCAAATTCACGAATAAGGACTTCTGAACCATCATTTCAGTTAGCTACCACCAGTGCTAGTACAAATCGACCAGATGTCTCAACGGTGCCCAGTACTGGTATTGCTGATAATGATGGTGATAACTTACACGATTCATTTTTATCTACTTCAACACACGACAATCGCAACTTTATAATTGTACAAGCTGAGGTGCATATGGCTAATTCTCCTGTGCTGTATAATCACCGTACATCAGAAAATACTTTATTAGCAGACATGGAGCAAAACCGACTGCTTAAAGCCCAAAAAACTATTCAGAAATTAGCTGATGCCTCGAATGTACATATTTTATCCACTCAAGACATTGTACACGATCAGGAGCATGATTTATTAAATCAAGACACGATTATGGATCAGGAACTCCCTCCACCAGACGGACTAGCCATTTTTTCCAATTCTCCAGAACAGTTTATTAATACTCCCATTGATGAAAAAATTTATATAGATTTAGATACATCTTTGCCGTATAGTAATTTTCAACGATTAGAAAGAGCTCATCAGGAATTTAAAAAAAAGTTTCTTGACAATCCTTTTGGATATCCATGTTGAGTATGTGACAGGTTGTGGTTTCAAGATGATTTGAAAAGGCCGTCTCCTGAACATAAGGAAATGCTTACAAATATTATACCTAATATACCAGGAAAAAATACGAAGCTTTGCAACACATGCGTGCAAGCGTTAAACAAGAAGAATATTCCTTTAATGTCTACATTCAATGGTTTTAAATATCCAGATATACCTCAATATCTACCACCTTTAGATCTTGTTTCTGAAAAACTAATTTCACCTCGTATTCCTTTCATGCAAATCAGAAGATCGAGGCATGTTAATGGTCAGTACGGTATTTTCGGTCAAATAATTAATGTTCCTGTTTCAGTTAATAATATGGTTAAATCGTTTCCAAGGAATATTGATGATGATTATTGTATAAATGTACATATCAAACGTAAGAAAATTCATCGATCTAGCTACTTACAAAGTATTGTTAATAAGTGTACTATTAAATGTTGGCTGCGATTTTTAATTCCATCACCATTGTATACTATGTACGATATTAAAGTTGATGAGTCATTCTTTAATGATAATCAAATGCACGATGAAATTCAGCAAGATGATTTCAGCGAACATATTCCTATAGAAGAAAGTTTTACAGCTCAACAGCAGACATTATTGTGGAATGAAGAACAATACTTACGTATTGCACCTGGTGAAGACAATGTACCTGAAAGTTTATTATTTGATGAACATGCGGAGGAACTTTCCTTTCCCGCAATTTACTTGGGTCAGTTCCGTAATTTTAGGGATGGTGTTAAAGTAACTCCTTTCATGATGGCTTCTAGCGAGCTAAGACGATCTGATCGTCGTGCAGTTACACCGTATCATTTATTATATATGGCAATGAAGATTATGAGGATGCGAGTTCGTGATTCTCTCACAATTGCGTTCAAACACGTTGGTAAGGATACCAAAATTACTCGAAACAAATAGAAGATGATCAGTACGTTCATAATTTCATTGAAACCAATCTTGCATTTCTAAGAGCAATTCCAAATTCAACATGGTATTGGATGGATCGCAAAAAAGATCTTTTTGGTATGATCAGACAGTTTGGAAAACCGACTATATTTCTTACTGTCAGTGCTAATGAAATTGGATGGAACGATCTGCTCCAAAAGCTCTACAAATTCAAACACAACGGTGAAACTATTTCAGAAGAAATCGCCGAGCATCTCCATTATCTTGAAAAACAACTCTTATCAATGAGGATGCAGCCACGTGTGCTATATATTTAAAAAAAATTGGTCAATGTATTAATGAATCTTTTACAATCACCAAAATTCAGTCCGTTTGGGAAATATTATGTTTTTCATTATTTTAAACGTATTGAGTTCCAACATCGTGGTAGTCCACATGCACATATACTATTGTGGCTAGCTAATGCTCCAATGGATGCACTTGATAAAAATAGGTTGGATTCTATCGCATTGATTGATTACTTGATATCTGTTTCATCTCGAGACGCATCAGGTAACATTAAATTACAAAGACATAAACATACATTCACATGCTATAAGAAAATAGTGGCGAATCAACCTCAGCATTGCAGATTTGAAGCACCTTTTATGCCTTGCCGATCTACTACAATTTTATTACCTATGCAGAAAGAGGAGCCTGGTTTCAAGAATTATGCTAAGCGTTACAAAGATATCCGGACTAATTTGGAAAATAATGATTATCATGATATTGATTCTTTTTATAAGAGTAACAATATATATTCAGATGATGATTATCACAATATACTTCGAGCTGGAATTAAAAGGCCACGAGTTTTTGTCAAGCGTCAACCATGTGAAAAATGGCATAATCCGTTTAACCCCTTTATATTTAACTATCCTTCTCCAGTTCTTTTATTATTTTATTGTGATTAATTATTTGCATCCAATTAAAAAATATTTTTTCAAAGAAGTATAACTTCTGACGCGCGTACATAAGTACACGCACCCATTTTTTTTATTATTAAATGGTCTTATATGTTCTTTAGCTCGAATCGATATACTCTGCCTGTCTGACGGACGATGGCGTAAGCCGAAATAGCCATCAACAAATATATAAAATAATTTCTGTAGATTTAAAATACATTGTTATTTTTTTTTCACCGTACTTTTTATCATTTCAGGATGCTCTTATTGTAACTTCAGAGTTGTATACATTTTTTCCTACTAACAGTGAAGCCCTTATTTTATTGCTTGAAAAATGCTAAGCAATTAAAGGTTTTAAAGAAAACATTAATATCACATAAAATTTAACGACGCCATTCATTTCATAAAAGCTTTACGGTGGCACTCATTATATCAAATTATTTATTACTTAAACTGTGAGTTTAGTCGTTATTAGTACCGCTTAACATCAAATCAACTTGAGTTGGGATGAAGCTTCTTTCCTGTGTACTATAGAATAATAAATAAAAAATTTTGCAATGTGACAATTTATAACCTTTCTTATCGTAATACCATCTTTATTTATTTTTAATCCCAGCTAGTTACAATATTCTGTTTGAATCGACTTATTTTAACACTTTTAATGTGGTACTAATATGGTTATTATAATCAACGATACTTGACTTCTTGACTACTCTCATAAAAGTAAATAAATCGCTATTATTTTTATTTTTTTTTAAATAAAAAAAAATGGCATTACAGCTTACGCCAATGTGCCAAATATTCTTAATTGTGAAAGTCATACGAGATTAACTCGATGATAAATAACATCCATCCAGCCCAAGATATCTTATTTCAAATGAAAAAATCTGACCTTGCCGGGGATTGAACCCGGGTACCCTGATCGCTAGGACAAAGCTCTTGCCACTAGACCACAAGGACCGACATCATTATTAGTCGATATTTAACAGTATGTATTGTAAAAATATCAAATTGCAGACCATTCAATAAAATTAGTATTTGTAAGAACTCCGACATGTGATTTGATCAATAAACAATTTATGGGCTTATTTAATTTCTATGCTTTCGATGGATTCGGCGGTAACTTTGTGGAATTTCATTTTAACATAAAATTTAAAAAAACTTTGATTATTCCACGTATTTTGTTACTAATTGTGACACGTGTTTCGCCTCTTTCCGAGGCATCTGCGGACTTACTATAGCAAAGTTTGCTTAAGTAATAAAGCAAGTTGATTCTAATATTTTAAAGTATTTACTCAGTATACTTATATTTAAGTACTTAAAATACTTAAAGTACTTACAATCGCAAAGTTATAAAGCAAGTTGATTCTAATATAAAATTAAGCGAGACACAATCACAGGTGACACAATTAGTAGCACAATACGTGGAATAATCAAAGATATTTTATATTATTTAATTTCTTTAGTTACAAATATGTAATACACTTCATTCTCATTGATGTAGGTTTATTATTCTATTTTCAAATATTTTTTTTGTAAAATTGTTAAAATTCTTGTCTCAGTGGTTTATTTGAGTTCAATAATCATCAGTTCATTCATAAAACAGTAGATTTTAATTGATGAAAACGTATATATACGTTCCTCGGTGACTACTTTGTCTAGAATACTTTTAACATTTTTACAAATCGATTTCAAGTTCAATGCCACGAAAAAATGATTGATTTCATTAACGCCACAACAAAATCTTATGCAATGGTCACTGATTTCAATCACCGAGCCGAATCAATATAATTTAATAACGATCCACAATTACTGCTACTCTTTCTTTAAGAGAATCTAAAAAAGTGTCGTAGATTCTCTTCGTTCCATGAAAGCATTGAGCAATTGAACGACTCGTTTTAATTACCAATCTTTTTTCATGCGACCAATCAACTAGAACCGATTCCGATTCACTGATCCTAATTTTTCGATTATGCGACTACAATTTTTGCCGAGTATCCAATAATAGGGTAATTATTGTTATACAAAAAAATGTGTGGCACGGTTGACAAAACTCGAGTTATGTTTCAAATTTAATTGATAAGTTTTTGAGGAAATTGCACTAGAAATATTAAAGCCGGATTTAATTCTGGTGAATCTAATGGATCTTCATTCTTAAAGGATATTTAATATTAGATGGAATTTAATTTTTTCATCGAATTGCGCTTTTTAAATATTTATAAGCGTTGCAAATGGTTTCCTTCGTTTTTTTTATATAAAACTATTCAATAAAAATATAGTGTTGTTATTACTTTACAAAATAGATCATATGTTTTTCATTAAGTACCCTATTAATTATTAATTGTTATTTTATGACTTAAAACAAGGATCTTTCTTTAAAATGATATGTAAACCTTTATTCACCCGGATTGCATATTTCAAAGCGTATTTTTTTCGGTCGAATGCATTGAAATTAAACTTTTTATTTGAGGGGATGGTGGAAAAGTAATGTGATAAGTTTATTGTTATATTCTTGAACGCAGTTGAACATGAACAAATTACTTTTGATTCATATTTTCTACGGTTATATAATCGTGTGAATTAATTTTATAGTTATCTGAAAGTGAATTTAAATAAATAGTTAAAACGATGAAAGAAATATCTTTATGAATATCACAGTGTCGTGTGAATTTTGCCGATAAAACCTTATTCAAATCGAAAAACGTGATCCCTTCTGCCATTATTTCGCAATAATAAATCGTTAAAGGATGCGTCGGAATGGCTTCAAAGCCTGATTGTGTGAACGGCGTCTGTAACGACCTAGCGTTCGCACAGTAACATCCTTCGGTCAAGCTACACAATAAATTTTATTGTTCATAATAAATACAATCCACAAACGTACATCAAATGAGACTGAAAATAAAAATAACATTATATGTATTCCACATTCTGTGAAAAATTAGAGCATTTTGAGTTATAATGCAATTGTAATGTTTCTTTTTTCGTGCTGTTATTTAAAATGACAATCATCTTATAACTCGAATGTCAAAACATGCAAAACTGCAAACACAACACAATCATAATCAAATTTAAAATCGTAAATTTACAGGTTTTTTTTAAATTATTTAACGTTACTCTTACGATATTTAAAAATATATTTCTTGTTTCAAAAATATCACTTTGTAAAACGTAAAGATATTGTTTCTGGTTTTATTTTCATTTTTACGTATAATAATGAATCACTGAAGAACTTTAAATCATATACATGTATGAAACTTTTTTTCTTGTAAGAAATGTGGGAGGAATGAACGGATAATATTTTTGTAACTCTAAAATTGATTCGTTTGGACTATTTTTATCCGTATCAAAAATACAAAACGGAACAGCTGTGAAGATTTGTTTTCGAGGCATTACAATATGTATTAGGCACTATTCCTCAAAAAAAATAGTCAAATTAGGTCCGTGGTAATTTGTGTCTGGCATCAAAGAAAATATTAAATTGCGCACGGCACTGGTAATAAAGAAGGCTTTACTTTCAACAGTCTCGTCCGGCTATTCTTTATTTGGATGCCGTCTCACATTCGTAAAAATATTAATAATGAATTAGAAATCCCATCAAAGAGAGTGGTCACGTGCGAGAAAATGAAATCGTGCACACTGCAAATGGAAATAACCGAATGGGGCGGGATTATTCCCCGAACAGCGATCATCCCAAGCATACGAACATTGGAAGAACGCTAATAAAATTACATTTTTTTTAATTTGTTACGTCTTCAAGGAAAGTTAATAAAATTGAACAGACACTAGTATACCAATGATACAACAACTCACCAATATATCAAGTTAAATGTTTAAACGAGTGCTAGTTTCAAGCCAGTCAAGGTAAATATAAAAAAGACTATGTAAGGGAAAGCACAAGATGTTGGCATATCACTCTCTTTAAATTCATTTTTTAGAATCGGTTGGTGGTGTTTATTATTTTATTACGAGTTTTGTAAGAATTTATTACAAGCACAGCAGGGTGTTTATAAAAGAATCAATTATCGTTTATATACTATTTTTAAGATGATTTTGAAAACCTTTATAGGCTATAGGTCTTCTTCTTTTCTGACAGCTTGGTCCAGGGAGAGCTTCGGCCGCCTTATCTATACTTTTCGAAGAGGTAACATATAGAATTACAGGGGCTGAGAAAGACAGCTACTCGTCTTTATTGCGACATTTTGTATGGTCAGATACGCATGAGAGAATTCGAATATAAAAATTGATGTATCAGAACACAGTTCTATAAATCGCTTTCAAAAATAAATTTATGAAACTTTCCGTTATTGGATTCGAGCCCTTGAACACCGTAACTGTAGCCAACGACGTTGTGTTCCATTCGGTTATGGGCTTGGTACTACAAACGGCTTAATAATATTTTTTGAATATAGATAGGTACTATTAAATGGATCATCACCATCAAAATTATTTTTCAATTTACAAAGAGTCGTTAAAAGAAAAAAATCATCCGACTAAGAAATAAAATATAAATTGCCGTGTCGCAAATTTGCTTCTGAAATATTTGATTAGGAATAATTTCTCACGACTGTTTTTAAATTTGAATGATTTTATTTTTGTAAGGCTCTTACACACTGGTATACTGACAAGGATCGCTAATCGCCTCCACGGGTAGTAAGTAATCCAGCATCTCAATTAAGATGGCAACTGCGAGGAAAATTGATCGACAGCTTTACAGAACAATAACCTCATTTTTTTACCAAATTTAACATATTTTTAATACCGTCTTGTACGTATATTGTTAGATAAAAATGATGAATCAGGAACTTTTTTATTCTATTACGTCATTACGATTACATTTCTTGATACCTTGACAAATGGTTTTAAAAATGGAAACCGTGATTAAATTCAACCAACATCTAAAGATAGCTTATAATATATATGTAATAGAAAAAAAATCGATTAAAAATGAAAAATATTACATTATATTGGTAGTATTGGTAAGCGTATTTTTTAAAATAAAATAAAATTTCTATTTTAATGCCTCTAAATATGAAGTCATAAAATATATACATTGTTTACTATACTATTATTTCAGATAATTGGTTGTATATTGTCAATTACTTCAGAGGAACGGTTGAGGTTATTTTAAACAATAAAATTGCTATGGGTCTATTAGATTAGTTCACAAATAACTCCTCTTTGCACAGAAACCCTTACAGTAAAGTAAGTACATGAATGCACTTTTAGCAAAGACAGAAAACTTCAAACTTTTAAATATCGAAGGTGAGATTTAAATAAAATATAACCAAATCTGTCATAATTTTGTTACTTTTTTTCCCCTCCCTTTACTTTCCTGCTGAAACTATATGTATGTGTACTAGTTTCCTGTCTATTTTTCTTGCTAGGGGTGGATACAAGCTAAGTCTCTGTTTCCCTTTCTTGCATGTAAGCTAGCTAAGTATTGACTTTCTAAAAGATTCTGTCAGCTGAGGGCTTTGTGTGGGGAAAACACTTAAGAATAACCCCATACGAAAATGCTTGTCTTGGAATCATTAAAAAGGTTCAACTCTTACCAAGAATAGTAAACTTGAGGAGTTTACTTTTCTTTTAATCGACGTGCCTTGTTTTTAACTGAATCAACGAGCCTGGCTCGTAGCATAAAATGTATTGTGTCAGACTGAATATGTTATATGATTACATAATTATATGTGTTAATCGATTGAATTTTACTGGAATCTGTTAAAATATTCTATATATGTTTTAAATCTTCTTGCTAAGTAGCATGACTCCCCCGTAATATTAGCGCCCTAACAATTCATAACCGTATAACTCAAACTATTACAGAGAAAGAAGCAATCATTATTACGCGTACGACATTTTCTTTTGGACCGTTCGTCGGTCAAACGTTTAAAGCAGGAAACGATTTGTATATAACCGAATAATACCAACAATTTAAAAGCACTTAACGTTTTTGTTTTGCTTTATAAAGAGCAGTATATGACAACGGTAATAGTGTAGCGGACATATTCCGTCGTCTCCAAACAAGAAACATCTCACCGAAATTAATTATGTGGACAACGACGATACTTTAATTTCAGGGTCATCAAAACGAACGGTTGTTTTTGACAGACACTGATATTCTTCAAGTTATACTTATACACACAATAAGAAAATAGCATGCATCGTTCTAGGGTCATTAGCGTTATGCTTTTCAGAGTCAAGGTTGTAATTAGAATGTTTATGTAACTAGAGCTTTGTCTCTCGATATAATGATCGTGGTGTAACGATTACGTTGTTTGTCCGCTCTTGAATCAACAGATATAGATACCAAATATGATTCTGATTCTACAGATTAGTTTTGTTAAGTAAAACATTACCGTTTCTTTAAAGCAGCGACTGCCAACCGGCGGTCCACGGAACGCTGATGGTCTGCGAGAAAACTTTGGTTGTCCATGGAGTTTATGTAGAGTATTGGAAACTTAACTCCATTAGGAGGCCGTATTGTGCACATTGGGAGCTGAGATGGATTTTTTTAAAACATGTCTGTGTTCCGCGGGGCTCAAAATTGCAAGCCTCGTTGTGGTAGCTTTATGTGAGCGATCAGATCGTTCAGAACTCGATCCCTGGCAAGTACGTCAACAAATGTAGATTTTAGCATCGTCTTTTCGCCTTGAGTTTGTCAACTGACTGAAAAATATGATCTTAAAGGTTATCTTTTAAAATTCTGTATCGCGATCGAATTCCTCGCGATTTGGTGACAATATGTTAGCTCAATATACTATTTCATAGTTAAAATCCCATATCTATCACTTCACACACGGTCAAGCGGGACACGCTATAACGCAAAAAAAGTAATGCAAGACACTTTCAATCGTAGTTAGTAACAAACATTGCACAGCGCATGCATCTCGTTTGTCAATTAGTTGATAAAAAACACGGTGCAGTTCTAGTTGCAGCGTAAAATTCATAAAGCAATCACACTTGCATAAACCCGAAGACTTGAATAACGGGAGCTCGTTCCGAGCTGATGCTCCAACATCTTTGTTTTGCAGACACCTGCATTGATTGAGAGCCGTAATCGAAAAACAGTCAGCGACGACAAAATTGAATTCGATATACTTTGTTCTTGTCACAGGTATACAAATTATTCGTTTATTTAGTCAATGAATGCTTAACTTGCTTAATATATATGTATATAAAATGGGACATTTTTAAAAACATTTAAATAGGTAAATTTATCCACAGAAAAATACACCATTTGTGTTGTGCTCATGATTTCGGTAAAAGATGACACCGAGGCCATAATCACAATCCATAAACTTGTGTAAATTTGGAAACATTATCAAGTCAAGTCTCAAACAAATACTGATGTTTAATGGTCAGTAAATTTATCAAAGATAAAGAACTGTTTTATTGCATGATTAATAGTACAAGAAATTATAATTTACCCCGAATCGCTAATGTTTCACACCTTGCTTCAAGCACGTACAATTTTATTTTATTTTCAAATATTATAAGGACTGTTTTTCTCTGCGTTTGGTTTCCAGTCGTTATTATAACTATCAATATTTTTTTTTGATAAAATTTGGTGTTTGTTATATTTTCAATAATATAATAAACATATATTTAATCTTACTGCCTGGAATTACTAAGATCCCGATTGGATAAAGCAATGTTTTTTTTAAATACTTATTTGCCTACAAATAAGATTGGTAAGACATAATTTTTGCTGTCATTGATAAATTAATTGTTCAGTTTCTATCTGGTATGACTCAAGATGACACTTTGATTTTCTATAATCAGATTTTTTAAATAGAAAAAGATCACAATAAAAAATATTCCAATAACAGTAGTGACGAATACCGCGATCAATGCGTTTAAAATTGAATACAATTTTTAATACATGACTAGGTTCCCGGCTAATTATAACTGTTAAGATTTCACCCGTTTTTTTTAAATTTAATATAACGAAACGAAAATATTTTAATCATGTTATAATCGATATGATTTTTTTTAATCATTTTACTATCTGACATGGCTCTAGAGTGGTAGTTAATATTGATATTGAATAAAAATGGGTTAATTTGTCAACATAGACACTGAAAATAAAATATTTTGTATGCATTTCATTGTGCATCAAGAATTGCTAGTTAGCAAATACTCAACACATACATGTTGAGGTCTTTTTGGCAAAAAGGACTCAACTTAAAAATTTGGTGCGGCCACCAGACATTTCCCTAGGATCGCTGATGTTCCTGATGCGGCCACAGCCAAATTTCACGTGAGAACCACTGCTCTAGAGATGATGACAACTTTTTTCTCTGATCGATTTTGTATTAAAAAAGAAATTAAACTTAGCTGTATACATATTTAAAAAATAACGCTATAGCCTCTAACGATTTTAACGTATTTGTTTATAGTAAATTCGAAATTCCGCACTGTATTTCAGCTGAATAATACCGTTCTCACAAGTTTATGGCCAGGCAAATCTATGTTATTTTGTTCCACCCGCTGACCACTGCTATTACTTAACTGAATATATTAAATTGCATTATTCACTTTTGTTTTCATTCATATCGCATGCTGGGAACCTTTGTTACGTTTCAATTATATGGACTGAATTGATAATACCTGAAAAGTAGGTTAAAACAAAAAAGTTTCTTAGTGTGTTATTGATGGCTTATTGTGGCAAAAGATTTGTTTTATTTTATACATGGTTGTCGCTGGTATCATCTTTTTACTGTAACTGTGACTCATGAAAGGCTGAACTTTCAGTAAATAAAGAATCCCTTATCCCTAGTTTAGTGTACTCTACACTCACACAGTAGACATCCAATTTAATATTTTTTTAATAATTTTCTGTGTGGTCAGGTCACATTTCAAGAACCAAAAAACTTTGATTACTTTGGTAAATAAACTGAATATATCATTTTTTTTTTAAAGTTTTTTTTTAAATTTGAAGAAAACATATTTGGCATTACAGCTTACGCCAACACGCCAAATATTCTTAATTGTGAAAGTCATACGAGATTAACTCGATGATAAGTAATCAATCAGTTGTGCACAAAATCAACGATAAATAACATACACCCAGTCCAAGATCTCTTTTTTTCAATTGAAAAAAATCTGACCTTGTCGGGAATTGAACCCGGGTCTCCAGATCGCTAGGACAAAGCTCTTGCCACTAGACCAAAGGGACCGACTGTATCATCACTGTAGTAGCAGAAGTAAGTTATCGTCAAGCATTATCAACTGATGATAATGCTCGCTATGAGCAACACCGGTCCCGATCTAACAAATTTTATGTGGAATAAGTACTAAAAATGTTTTATTATAATGCGATTACACCAAGTATTGACAGTGACACACCCTAAAAGTGACCTATTTAAGTGTATCGTGAAGATCTAGGATATCAATTAGTGGTCTAGAATAACTTAGCAGGTTGTTTTATCATCAGTTTGGTAAAAATAGCAATTTATTTAATTGGTGAAGCACATTTCCAGCTTGGCAATTCTCTGTATTGTATTTGCGTAGGATCGAAGACTAGAAGCGTCACCCTTAAAAGTCTCAACCGCTGTTTACTTCTAACTATCATTTTTTACCCATTAGACTCTGCCACTATGGCGATGATATAATAGTTGGTGCATTGTCAACCTACGTAATTACGATTGTACTACGAATGTAAATGCTACAATCAAATTATTATTTCAGCACGACTAAAGCGCCCATACTTACTTAAAATCGTTAGCAATTTGGTTCACTAAACATACAGCTTATTTTAAATTAAATTGTTTGTTTTGTACTTCAAATTGAATAGAGACGCACATAAACTAGGCTAACTTATTTTGGATAATAATACGAATTGACATTTTCTTTGACCGCTAAGCATGCAAGAAATCACTCACACGACGTGAAACAGTAGAAATAAAAAACAAAACATTTTTGCCCCAAATATTTTATCTCGGGGAGATGACGGAAACGGTGATTTGATTATGTTTTGTCCGTTTTTTAATAATGTATATTCACTGTTACTTTATATCACTTTCAATGACATGTGAATATTTGGCTTTTTATAGTATTTATTTAATGATCAAAATTTTCTTTACCTTACTAATTTACCACATACAGTAAGGATTAGAGACTCCAATTACTGTAGTAAAATTTCAAAATACTCGAGTACTCGAGTATACTCGAGTAGTTACAGATGTACCAAAATATATATTTTTAATTCAAATTTGTGTATATTTATAAATGACAAATAATTAAAGAAACTAATTCAATATTAATAATACATTTATGCAACATATATTTCAACAATAATACAGAATTAAACGACTCAAATTTTGAATTGGTTTGATGTTTTTTTTTATAATTCTCGCAGTAGAAAAAACTTTTGACGATTATTACTAAAACGAGTATTACTCGAGTAATTTTCAAAATACTCGAGTATCGAGTAGTTTGGAAAATGGACGAGTATACTCGAGTATCGAGTAATTGATACTTGAATTGGAGTCTCTAGTAAGGATACACACAGAAACGTTTTCAACTCATAATAAGTCTATTTCACATAACAGCTTTGAAACCGATAATGAGCATATACTGTATTGTTTTGTTCACCTCATTATTATAAGCTAAATTATATCTCTGCTTGACCAGGTGAAGACACCTCACTTAAACAATTAAACCAACGGTGGTGGTGGCCTTAAAACATGTGTAAAAAATATGGATACTCTTACTAAAGCAACTTTGCGAAAGTTAGTCTGAAGATGCTCTAATGAGATGAAACACGTGTAACTATTTGTAACACAATACATGGAATAAACAATAAAAATTTATATTTAATTTTCTATTGAGATGCGAAAATAAATCAGCATTTTAATTTAATTATTCACTGCATGATGTGAACATTCCCATATTTATTATTCTTGAAAACTTGAAAGCGGACGGATTAAATCGTTTTATTAACGTGATCTTAAGTTTCGATGCCTACAAGAGTTCGATTAGTTCGATAAGATTACTCTTCGATAGAAAATGAATTAATTATTCTACAACATAAGAATAATTAATTCTAGAATTTCTAGATATATCTAGGAATGTAAACGAACATGTATAATAGTTTCAATTTTTATGAATGAAATGATGTAAAAAAAATTAGGAGATATCAAGAAACCTATTGACATAAGTTTGATAAATAATGTCATAAAGCTTCATTCTAAGCGCCCATCACAGCATAATTTATTAAGAGCAATATTAATATTTGAGTTTCTTCAAAACTACCGCCGATTCCACTGACATAAAAGTGCTATTTAAAATCCATAAATAAGCATCATTAAATTTACTATAGCCTAACCTATAACACAAGCTTTTTGTTTTGCTTTTTTCATTATAAATGTTTTGGCATGACTTTTTTCATTATTGAAACCTACCGTAGATATTTATATTTATTAAATAATGATCTTATATTATCACTCTCAAAGTATCGACTGTCAATTATGGCGGAAATGCACTATATTTAAATAAATAAACATGTTTATTTTATTGTGTACAGCTTCCAAATATACCTTATCTCTCATCGGGAGCATTTTTAACTAAGATATTATATATTATGTGTCAGAACAACGGCTGTTTTGACATGTTCATCAAAAACCCCAAAATCTGTATCTGTGTTCGCAAATAGTCACCGCATTTCATTATTTACCGAAAGCGTTAATTCAGCTGGCAAAAAGAAGTTCCGAAATATGTTAAATAGGTCACACACCAAAAATATCACTCGATCATTTGTAAAACGGAAAAAATCGCGTTAAATTCCTCCAGTTTCGACTATCGGATGCCGATCGGTAAGCAATTTCGCCCACATTACTATTTTTTCTCCTCCATTCCACTCCAATAAGTAATCTCATTCTCTTTGCACAATACATCATCGAGGGGTATTGTTCTTGTATCGTCTATCACATTGGCGGGGATTCGTGCGCTGACTTTGTATACCTGCCGTACGCATGTGCAATCAAAATCGCTCACTTGGAAAAGTGTTTGTTCGATTGGCTAATACTTACGTTAACATGATTAATAAGCAGCTCCATCTTCACTACAATCACATACACCCACGAGGCCGCAAAATTCTTTGCATTTCTGCCATATATTCAAATACATATACCGATTTCATAACAGCTTAATATTTTCAATTATTTTACCTTTACATACACTCGCCCTTTTTACGAAACAACAAATCCACAATATGATTTCAAAATCGGCCCCTTAGACCTTAGAGACAAAAAACCTAACTCATTTTTCTTTACTTTTCAAGGAAAGCCATTAAACAGGTTTTATCAGCAATCGATTTCAATTATTTTTTTTAAACAGATAGAATTTGTCTTTGCATTACCTTTAAACGCGATGCTTTGGCTTTCTGATTTATTTGTTAAACATTAAATAGTAATTTATTCTTTATTCTCATTTTTTAAGGTTAAGTGAAGCTATACACAAAAAAGTGATGATGATGTATTGAAATATCTTCGTATCCACTTCTCCTACTGATATGTCTCTTTGACACGTAACGTTACATATTATTTAGTATTTAGTGGCATTCGTAACTCAGCCCGGCAAAAATCGAGTTCATTTCTTGAATTCTGAAGGACTGATTTGCAACGAATGATGAATTATTGTGACAAAGAAAAAGCATATCAAATATAAGTATTAATTGAGTTGAACTCGACCAAGGCCAACTTTTAGGCATTCAATAAATTTGCATCATCGTTTGAGGAATTGAATATTCTTCATTAGATTCAACGTGAAGTAGATTAAACTGAATCGCCACAGTGGATTCTTGGCATACAGATTCATTATTTAAACTTAGATATGTATTGGAACAAGAACACGATTAGTAAATTTGTTCTTTTCTTGATCTTTAAGCACCATGGAAGGTAGCCGTGAAACAACGGCTTCATACACATAACAGTAGGTGGTGAGACAGCTGAATTGTACACGTATTGGTTGTATATGATTTAATGGAATTGTATTAATTATTCAAGATGTCGATTAAGTAATGTGATATTGACAAAGAAAACCTTGATAAAATTGTATTTATTTTTAAATCATGTTCACTCTCGATTTAGATCATTTCAATTAATTTCTTCTAAATTTCTTTCAATTGGCCGTTATTCACTGTATTCACGTTTTTTAAGAGTAACGATAAGATATTGAATTTAGGAAATCAACATTTGTTTGCTAATCGCTCCTCTTACATTATATTTTAATGATAATTGGGTGGAAAAGATGTAAACAATAAAGATCCATAAATCAATTGAAAAAAATATTTCATCGAACGCGTGTATCATGATTCAATTCTGCGCTGTGTGAACTGACAAAATGATTGACCATTAGGATAAGGAGCATACTAGATTAACCTTCCGTGGTTAATACTTATATTGATTTTTCTTTCTTTATTTGTGCCGTGAAGTTTTGAAACGTACTACAATTCAAATCAATTCTTTCGGCATGTTGTGTAAGTCTCGTCTTCTTATTTTCTCTTTATTTGTGATTTTATATGGTTCTTCACAAAAATGATCTATTATGGATAAAATGCTGAAAATTCAATATTTTTAATTTTGAATGATAAATCCGGCCAAGTTAAACTTTTAAACTTTTTCAACAGCATGGTTTATAGTTCTTATTCGCGCACACTTTTTTAACATATTATTTGTTTTGAATGGCTTGATTGTGATAAAAGAATATTGCAAGCGTTAATCTTGCAGCCTTTGCGCACTCCAAAAATAGAGTAGGTAATTATCAGTTTTCATAAAAAAATACACTTCGTCCACCCCAAAACCCAAAAATAGCTGAAAAAATGAGTAAAGTTACTTCCATCTATAAACCCAAATGCATTAAATGCGTACAATACGGTTATTACGTATGTATACCATATGAATTTAATATATTAAGTAGCTCAAAAACCGAAGCGATTATGTAAGATCAAAAATTTATGAATTACTTAACATCAATATGTTTTGCTAATTTTCATAAAAAATACCAATAAATGACTTTATATAAGTTTCAAAGTAAAAAGTAAATAATCACTTTAAAGGTGCTAAATATCAATTTGGCGAAAAAAAAATCGTTTTAAAAATAAAATAGTTTCGTTTTTTTAAGAAATCATATAGGGATCAGTGCCAGTTTCACGTAACTCGCGCATTTTCAACAGATACTGACTGAATTCAATAGACTTCTCGCATACTGTTATATTATAAAAATAGCCGAGTGACATTTTTTAAACGCTCACAGTTACAGATAACAATCTTACCTCGATGTTTTGTGATGCACTGCACTAAACATTGTTACAGAGTTTTTCATATGGAGTTGTTTTATAAACAAAAAATCAGTTACAAAGATAAATATTAGTAACTCAGAAACACTGATTTTACACACATAAATCCAAAATAATCAATTAAAAATAAATGATAAATAATTTTGCATAATTGTATCGTTTTAACAATTTTTCTCTTCTTAACTTATATCACAATCAATACATTTGTAACGTGCATGATTTTGAATAAATTGCGCGGGTTTCTGCACTGACCGAGCGTCGATGTCTAATTGTAACGCCGAAACGCGAAGGAAATCCGACGTCTTCGACGCTTAACGACCGTTGCGTGTTGGCGCTTCGGAGGTCTAAAGCAAAGTGTTTTCTCGAACAGTGTCTTGCGACATTATAAAACGTCGAAGGAATTCTGCACCGAGCTGATAAATCACTGGCAATAGAGTAAAATGCCGTACCTCAAATGTTTTACAGAAATAACTAAACGTATCATATATCATCGCAAATATACAACAAACTTCCGGCATTTTTCGTGACATAATTGTTTCTTATCGTTTAAGTACAAATTACACAAATTTCTGTTGATTTCAATTGTAATATTGAGTGTACAATGATTCATTGTAAAAGATAAAACAACTTCGCATTTAAATTTATTTTTAATTCATTTAATTAAAACCGCTTCGTCTGACAATCAAATACAATTGCTGAAATAAGAAAAAATTTACGGACAGTATAGATTTTTGTATTGACCATTTTTATCAGCTATACAAACATTCAACGCCCGAGTGACTAGCACAGGTTGCGTTTCAAAAAAACTGAAACTCAGTTTTTCCTATAATTATAATTTGAAATATTTCTTAATACTATCATAAAAATAAGCAAGAACTGTTTTGCAGTTTGAAAATTCAGACGCTAAGGCTACGAAAGAAAAAAATATCAATTATAGCACTCATGAATCCCAATCTTCTTATTTTCATAAGGACACTTTTTAAAAATGTTTAAGTATAATACTAAGCTCCACAGTATGTACGAATAATTCAGCGCAAGACTGTAAAAACGACGTTCCACGTGGTGGTGATGATGGTGGTGATAATATAATTCAAAGATAAAAATATCTGTACAATAGATATTAAATAAAAACAATTACGACAATTTGTTCATTGAGTAGAGACATGATCTTCTTTCCTGGTGATTGGATTCCCAAGAGTGTCATTGTCAGCAGTTGTGGTGTCATTCGTTTGTTGCTTAGCGAAAATTTTTGGTGAAAGACAATAATAATATTTCAGTCTCACAATTAATCTACCGTTAAAGTAATAATGTATCACTGTACTTTGGAGGATGACATTGGCATTAGATAAAAGGCATTAACTGACATAGCTGTATAATTGAAACAATTTTCATTTCGGATGTTACAAAGCTTCGGTGATATCAAAGTACTACTTTCATCGATGTAAACTATAATACAAAAAAACATGTACCAGACCTCATATCACATTAAAACTATATTCTCCTTGAACTAGGAACAAAAAATATACAGCCTACAGACAGTGTGACCGGGTGACAGGCCAAATTAAGGAAATGATGACCTTTTATAGATAAAGATTTAAAAACCTTTTTAAATTTTAGGACATTTTCTGTTATTATCCCTCGCACTTATGCAAGTTATGATATCCCAGCAAAATGAGACGAGAAGTTTCACTCAGCACAAAAACATTTTCAGGTAATGTAAACATTTAATAATAATATTGTTCAATACAGTTCCGTACTTTAATAATTTTATTTGTTTACTTAAGAAGAATAAAAATGATGGAAAATCCAACATTTTTTTAATGAAAGTTTGCTATTAGTAATTGAAAGATGTACAAAAATATAGCTGGAATTCAAGAGATAGTTTAGGCACTATTTCATTTACCATCTTAATTTTGGAGGTTAATGGATGCCAGTTGTCTCATTATACAGCTTATAACTTTTGATCTATAAATTTGTTATTTTTAATTTAAATGTCAATCTTGATTTCGAAAACTATAGAAAAATATGGTAATATCTTCATCGTGTTGATTACTCATTTTTCGTCAATATATGACATAGTCACATATTCTGCATTGCAATTCGTCTTAATTGTTTTTTTTTAAGATATACTATTTTAAATCATGTATGTATCAATAAAATATTCGTTCTTTGGGACACATACTCTTGTAAGATAAAGGCTCATAATCGACAACTGTGTTTATAAAACATTTAATTGTCTCCGAGTAGATTCACTCCAGCAGTGCGGAAATTATTTTAATAAAATGTTTTATGACATGCTTAATGTATGTTTTATATATTTAAAGTACTTTAACGACAGAACATGTCGTTTAATTCGTATCTAAAGCTTTAATTGATTTAGCAGTTAATTGATGTTTAACGTGAGTTTTATTGATACATAATGCTGACAAAATTGAATGAATTATGTACATTTGTAACTTTTTTTGATAAAAATGTCGTTTGTTGTTGTTTGTCTATTTAATTGATTGTGATTTTTAAATCTTAAAGATTTCATATTTGGAACGTGTTTACAGCAAAATAGTTACTCTCAATAACCCAATCAAATCACTTTAATAATGTTTAACTTTCAATTATTTGGAGAAAGAAATTAGAGTCTCTTTAAATAGAACAAACATAGAGACAATGCGTGTGTGCTTTGTTATATATATTGTAAAATATATAAATATATACTATTACCGATTTTTTTTTCTGTTTTTAATGTATTGTATTAAGTGTAAAGATTGTACTTGATTCGCCATAAAATCAGCAATTTCTTCACACTTCGAACTGTATAAGTCTAAACAAACGTTTGTTGATCTAATTTTAAATAAACAGCTATTCTAATTCTATTTGATAGATTATTTAAACGTAATCTATCTTAAACGGATGTCAATTACTTACGTATATTAAGACAGATGAACTCTAACTGTCTATCTATTTTCATTACTGTTTATCATAAAAGCATTTTGTTACAGATATTCAAATAATTATATACGTTTATTATAATTATTTTTTTCCCATATCCGCTCCCTATTCGGAGCAAATGGCCGCCACATGGTGCCTCCAAGATTCTCTGTCTCCCGTCAACCTCCTCGCATCTTCCCAGGTCATCCTGGCGTCCCTTAGCTCCCCTGAGTACATCCTATGGATGGTCATCAGAGGTCTTCCGCGGCGTTGGATTCTATCAGGTTGATAGAAGAGACAGGCAGGATTCAGGCTCCCCTGTGGCATCCGCAGCACATGTCCAAGCCATGGCCATCGTCGCCTTTTAATTAATTATAATTACAATGTTTCAATTCAAAAAGTCTAACAATAGTCTTTATAATCACTCAATCACAATTAATTTAAGGTTACTTAAAAGGGTGGTATTAATAAAGAAAACAATTAAAATTTATTTTTATTATTTGAACAATTATTTCTCTAACTCAGTTTTTTAAGTCACGCTCTATTTTACAGGTGAGCGCAATATATAAATTAATTATACTGTACATTTGTTTGTTTTCGAAATATTCTTATTTAATTTAGGCATTTAATGCTAACTAAATTCAACGTTGTTACATGTTGTTTAATCGTCAAAATAATTCAATTTGAACCTACCATTTCATTGCTTAATAATTAAGCTACATATAGTGATAAAAAAACAACATTGATGTATCGAAGATTCAATGTTTTATTGATTAAGGCTTCATTATATTTACAGAAAGGGATCAATCAATTAGTAGTAATTTGCCATCATTTGTCTGCACTCGTGGCTAATTACTATGCTTTGTCTCTATAATATAGATCGGTACAACCTTTTTCGTAGAAGGGCCGGATAATCAATTCTCAAATAGTTCGAGGGCCGCATGGGTAAAACTGATTAAACTATCAACATTTTTAGTGTATATAATTTTTTTTATTGTTTAATATTGCTCTTCGTCGTCCGGAAAAAGTTCTGAAGAAAAAAGTGATTGATATTTGTCATTGCGGGCCACATGAAATTTCATTGAGGGTCGCAGTTCGTGCATCACTGGTATAGAGTCTTCATTGATATTGGACACGATTTTCAAAAAATGACCACAATAGAAAACAATTAAGTTTGATTCCAATTTGTAGTATAAGACGTTTTAATTTTTCCTTTTAACATTGCTTGACAATAGACATTTTATTGCTGAATTCATTATTCCATATAACCATGACAGTCACACGAAAAAACACTCGATTTTTTTTCGACGATCCTGAAAACAACTGTCTGGGGAAAGTGTTGAAACCTATCATATAATAGCATCTGTCTTTTCTATAAATAATATATTTTTTGTCACTATCCATATTAGTATATTCACTTTGTCAAAAATGTATGACATATAAATTTGGCCGCGTATAATAGTAAAGCTTATTTATTCAACCGCAAAGTTTAAATGGAAATAATTCTCTATCGATTCCATTACAACAACTGTTGTTTAAAAACATTACTTTGATAATCGCCCTCCTCAGTCAAATCGGAACAGATAATCGGTTAGTTTTTAACAATTGCTAATTGTACGATTTGACGAATTGGAATAATTGATTCCGTTTTACGACAATTGTTGGTATTCCAGGTCACTATAACAAACACAAATCATGGGCATAGAAATTTCTTCACGTAATATCGGGTAGTCAACTAACACAGATCTTTTATTCGTCAAATGCGTGATGCTAAAAATATTTAACCAATTTGATGCCACGAATTTACACAAAATCAAATTTCTGCTCAAATTGCTAACACCTTTGATACACAAATTGTTCGATCATTTAACGATTGATTATTAAAACATAATGATTTTCAATTAGAATTAGTAAAGGCTGCATGGGATGTCTTATCAATCATTTGTATAGACACGTCGACGATTATCTTTTTACCAACAATACCTTTTTGTAGAATTAGTAAAGGGGGCTTTTAATTTTTTAGCTATTTTTTTTCTAATGCGGGTAAAGACTTTGTTTATCTCGCATATAAGCTCGCTACGTAATCAAATTCTAAAAGATTATTTTGTCTTAACACAATGACTGTGGGTGAAAACCTAATAAAAAAGCATTGCAACAATTATTTCCTTAAATGTTTCACAAAATTTCATAAACTAATCGACTTTACGTACTTGGAGTAAAATTATTGTAATCATGTAAAAATAGCTTATCCGTGATATAAATTTTATATGGAACTAAATAGAAAGATATTTTTTATCGTAAAACAAAAGTACGATTCTCGTATCGTATTCTCGATCGTTATTTTGGTGTGAATGTGAATAGTTTACTATAGTGCAACATTAGACTTGCCCATTCCCTAAATGTATACACGAGCTTGAGTGTTTCTTGTATATAATAAATTATCAACAATGAATATATAAGACAGGATTTCGACTGATGGTGCTTGATGTAATTTCAATATCAAATTTTGTACTTTTCCATGACTTCTCGCTAACTACTCGGATTTTGCATTTAGCAATTTGAAATGACTGAATATTCCGACAAGCAAAACCCGGGTTGCTAGCGACATATAGTAGATAAATATATAGTTGTCGTTGAACAAATTTTAATATTTTTGCTTATACTGTAATACAAATCAGGAAAAAATAATTCAGTATTAAAAAACAATTAATTTTCGCAGTTCTTTCTGGTCCCACCTCCATCCGACAGCTACTCTATAATCAGTACTCGTTTAGTAGTCTCAAAGAACGTTGAAAGATAACTGAAAGATTTAGAAAATAGAGAAGGAAAATACATTATTTAAATATTTGTTGAAGTACTATAATTACTTGTTTTGATTCTATTACCCCCTCCTTGCTTCCCGTAAAAAGGAAAAATCCCAAACTCCATTTTGTAATTTTATCATTTTGAAATGTTAGGATCAATCTTGATTCCTTACTTCAGCAAACTTTGTGATAGTACGTCCAAAAATGCTTTTGAAAGAGGCAAAACACGTGTCACAATTAGTAACACAATACGTGGAATAATCAAATTTATTTTATATTCCATATTTAAATATTTGTTTAAAATTAGTGGTAACTCAAGAATTCAATAAAAGATTGTCTGTGTTGGTAAAATTATTATTGTTTAGGCTTAAAAACCTACTGGTCTTACGTTGGCGTCAATAATATATAGCAATAATCATTCTTGAACTAAGCACATATTTATTTTTACTGTAATCATTGTGCTCTCCCATGGAAATGCCCCACTTCAATCGATGCGTTATATGGCTTCAGTTTATAAAGAAACGAATTTTTGAAGAGCTTTTTTCGCTACAGCCATTTGTCAAATGGCATCAAAATCGTTATCGTAACGATCAATAAATCATGGTGTTAGATTATCCGTGCACCAATTGTATTATTAACCATACAGTAAATAGCTGAAGAAGCGTGGCACGTTACGAAATGGATATTATGTCAAGCGGATTACCCAGTTCAAGAATTTTAGCCATCACAAAGATGCAGGTAAGAAAGCGCTGACATATAATATTATAATGATTGCTAAAAACGTAATACTTTCAGTGGCAACGATTTTTTTTTTCATCTCATTATAATACAAGCGAACATCTCATTATGTCACGCATTAAAAAAAACACCGCATAGCACCAGCTGTTAAGCTTTCATTTAATAAAAAAGCACCTGGGATGTATAGGTATATTAAAAATACTATAAAAGCGTACGTATTATATTTATAAATAGTTAAGTCCATTCTCAATTTGAATAACTTTGAGTTAACCTCGACATTTTCTTAGTTTACGCACATCTCTTTAAATAAACTCCGTGACGATTCCATAGGCTCCAAGTTGGGAGCAGACAGGGTTAAAAAACCATCTCTTTGATAGTTAATTTTATTAATGTAATAAATTATTTTGATTTTTGCCAATGCGTAAAAAATCTAAATTTAATAATATGTATTTTAACTGAATTCAGTTCAACCAGCTCTCTTGAGTTATTTTTTATTTTTGTCAATAGTTTACTCGTTGGTAATAATTATTTTTAATTAATATAATATAATGATGCAAAAAAAACGTAGATATTTTTTTTTTTAATATTTATTAATATTATTACCGAATATCAGATATTATATATCTGGCCACCTTTTGTGTACTTGAGATTTAAAATTGCTTATCCAAATAATATTGCTATTATTATAATTTAGAGAACTCTTTGATTACCGTTATCAACATTCAATGAACTTCTGTAAAACATTCTCCGTAATTAAAATAATGAAAGCTTTTGCTTATTCATGGCTTAACGGACGTTTGCCTTAAGTAAGTATAAATATCTTTTTAATCTACACGAATGACTCTTTCGAGGAAAAATATTTTTTACTTTAAAATCTCACGGCAATAATAAGCATCTAATTGCTTCCTCTTTAAAGACACTAAACATAGTGAGAAGATATCGAAAATCCTCGCGGTTACTGTTTTAATCGTTTAGTTTTAAAAACAATACTAAATTACTTTGGCAATTCTTAAAAAAACACGTTTAAAAGTTTCGAGTGAATTTTAATGAAAATTAAATGCCAACAGCTTAATCCGTGTAACAGCATTGGCTTAAATAAATAAGGTGACACCGTTTTCATTACTTTATAGAAGATGATTTTAGATTTTTCAATATGTGAACATGAATGTCACGTGAATCGTATTGTTTTACCGTGTAACTAGTAACAACTATATTCTTCAGATCAATTCTCTAATATAGCCAAATCCTTGAGATGGATTAGGTTACGTCCTACTCCATTGACAGAAGTCAAATTCATACATTTTAAATTGTAAACAATTTTAACACATATTTTTGTTTAAAGAATACTTAATAACTCCAATTTGAATATTGGGACTAGTCTCTAAACTACTGTTTTTCCTACTTATAATTTCTTCCTAGTGCACAAAGAAGAATTTATTTTGCTTTACGAAAAATTTCCGCGGAATATTTTCACTACAAAGATAGTTTATATTATAAAATAATAATATGGAAAAGTTATTTATTACATAAGGTTATTCTATGAGTCAATTCAAACATCATAAGATCACAGAAAATAAACTCCGTAGCATTAATGTTAGTTTGCTTCACTAACAAATAATATTTTACTTGATATATAGAATGAAAATGTTTCAATTTAATCGATGACTCAATTATCATGTCTCTCTTGTTGGAAATTATACTATGGCAATACCTATTCGAAATAAAATGATTCCAAATTTTATTCTCTATCAAACAAAAATCAAAATTGTAAAAATAAAAGAAGATCAACGTGTAAGTTTTGACAGTTTCACATGATGAAAAGTCTTACTTAATTTTTCCTTTTCAAGTCCGTATACGTTCACAAAGCATACAACGAAAGAACCATGCAAAGATATCTATGTATATAATGGCAAGTTGATAATTTTCTCTAGTGATGGGAAACAGCATCATCAGTATTGGATCAAGGCCGAATGTAAATGCTATTTGGTTGAAATAAAAAACTGCATACATACTTCGATTACAGAAAACAAAGAGAAGCATCTGCCATTTACATTTCTTTGTAAATACACAATTTTTTTCGACAACCGTTAATAGGAGACGACACCAAAGAAGATATTTTAATTAAAGCGGTATTAAATCATCCTGATTCACTCGTGCATGGTAATTCGTGAATCATTCAAACCTCATTTCTTTTAATTTAGAATTTCATATCAAGGTGCTTAATGGAATTGGAGTGAAATACTTTAACATGTCGAAAAGCGAAACCCGGGTAGTAAGCGACAAAAACTCACGAAAAAGTACAAAATTCAAACGAGTCAAATGTATTGATATTAGTACTAATATGCCCAACAGCGCTGTTTGCTAATTGTTTATCTTATGCTGTTCTTCTGTATAAGTCCTGAATATTATACAAAAACTTTTAACTCATTTTATGACAGTTTTAATGTCAGTTATTTGAATTTCGAAGATCATTCCTAACGTGAGGTTGCCCTACGTCGGAAAAATTGCAGCGGCCAAGTCACTCGACCCGTCTTCGTAATAAGTCAAAGACAGTTCCCACGCGGTGTTTGGATTACCTATCGACAACTCAATGGCGCTCATAATCTTATTCGTTTTGGATCGTTTTTCTTCGTGCATATAATCGGAATTATTTCATCGATGATTTTGCAGAGTAACGGAATCATCAGCGATCGCATTGAACGCGATTCTGTTTACACTAGCCGATTAGCCCGCGTCATGTCGGTGCCAGAGTATTTTTTTTGTAAATCCACCATCGACAATAATGACGAGGGTTTTTTTTTATCGATGATTTAATTTGCTTTTTTTCGGAAAGCGTTTAGTAAAAAATTAATGACCCACCTAATAATGACTCGAACTTTATAATAAATACTGATTTTGATACTGTGACTATCGTAAGGAGTTGGCTTTAACATGACATGTCGGTCCCTGTGGTCTAGTGGCAAGAGCTTTGTCCTAGCAATCGGGGGGCCCGGGTTCAATCCCCGGCAAGGTTAGATTTTTTCAATTGAAAAAAAAGATCTTGGGCTGGGTGTTATGTTATTTATCGTTGATTTTGTGCACAACTGATACATTATTTACCATCGAGTTAATCTCGTGTGACTTTCACAACTCAGAATATTTGGCGCATTGGCGCAAGCTGTAATGCCAAATATTTTTTTAATTTAAAAAAAATAAAAATAAAATTTAAAAATAAAAAATAAAAAATGACATGGACACGTGAACAAAAATTTTAATTGAAACTACGATCGGGGCGTTTAGGTTTAACAAAACAATACGCAATATTTTGGTGTATAAGACAGTTTTTTTCCGAATCGAGCTACTGATTTGTGACCAGTTCTCGTAAAAAAAAAAATATTTATACTAAGCTGTATATAGCAAAATATTTTGCTTTACTTGAACTTTTTAAATGACTGTATTTTTTATATGGTTCCTGAGTTAAATGCTGTTCTATTTTGCACTGTATTATAAAGGGGTCTACAAAATAAAAAAAATCAACCCGATTAATAGCATGATGGAGTCTATAATGGAAGAGGATATGGACGAAAAAGTATATTAGTTTTAATCTGGCTATGCTAATTTCATGATTTGTTTTTTATTATTTCAAACTAACGGCAAAATTTAGTATTCAGCAATACATTTTGTTTGTTTTTTTTATTATGAATTCATGTATTATTTTATTTATAACTGGATTGGTTTTCCACAATTGTTTCCATTTGAATTTGGCTTTGCATGAGACGCATAATTTTGAAGATAAACATGTCATATACGAATATGACTATCAATGACTCTTGAACCGTTGTACGAAGAGGAGATAACAGGAAGCTAATACAGTCATAATTAAAATATTAATGTGGGCAAATTTCTGCTTGGAAATTTGAATACTGGACCACACAACGGAATCAGAATAATGGTGTCATTTTAATAATTGAAGTGTTTATAGCGTGTGAGTATCTCATAATTATTTTAATAATAAGATAAGAAAATGCAAAGTTTATGATACTCATTTTTTTAATTTTAATTATTTTTTAAACCCAATTCTACATACTTTCTTTGAATTTTATTCAATCATTGTCTTCGTTGAGAAGCGGCTTTAATCCCCGTAAGAAGTGCCTCGTAGAATACGTGAAATAATGCTCATTATAATGTAGTTATTTGAGGCTGTGTTTGGGACAAGATACAGTTTTCTCGCTAAATATTACGTAATTACGATTTTTGGCAGATTACTCGTCTTCCCACGTTGCGGAGGTGAGGTTTTCCGGAAACAATAAAATATCTCTATCAAAACAGTTAAATTGACGTCATCTTTACGGCTTAAAAGAAAATTTATATCCCAATAAAGACAAAAGTAAAAAAGTATGTAAGATTTAAATTTATCAAAAAGTTTACTGTCGACATTTGAGTTTAAAATTGGCAGGATTGAAAAACACTCAGCACTCAAAATACAGAAAAAGAGTCTATTTCTTATCTCCTTACATTTTTCCATGATCATCAGCGTCTTTACTTGGTGACGGAATCCATCTGGTTATCAAAGTACAAAGATAGTATTTATTTTCATGTGTAGCATCCAAGGTATATCGCAGCTTTGTAATTTTGAAAATAGCAAGAATCTGCAAAATTTAAACTCTTGCCTCTAATGTATGACTACACAAGTCTTTCGAAATCAACTCGAATAGAATATACATCACTTACACCCGTGTCTAAGACCTGAAATTGTAAATTGTTATCAACTTTACACAAACCGATCTTATTACTCAGGTAAAGTTCAACTAGTTGTTCATTTTATAGTTTACTAGTATTGCTACCCGGCGTCGCTCGGACTAAGCGACCAATAATTATTTAATGTTATATCATTCGACATAATTATATCACAAAATCTAACATCCAAAATAGAGTTAAAATAAAATCACAAACTTTATTTAATTTGATGACAGCCCCATTCTCGCCCATTAAAATGTCCAAATTCAAGGAAAAAATATAATTTGCTGTCAAATGATACCTTCACGTAAATAATAAACATTATTATATTGCAACTTGCAACAATAATGCAAAAGGGAATTACAGACCCACATACATACATACGCCGTTTCGGTTTTATATATAAGATTTCATGTAGCTAATTTCATTTATTTTCCGGGTCCTTGGTGCAGTAGGCAACGTCGTAACCGTGACAGTTTTCAGCAGCCCAATCAATGTATTTATCCTGTTTAAAGGCATGGGTGGTCGTGTTATTTTTAAATTTTTTCACACTCATCCGATCCCAAAAAACGGGGCTTAGAGAGAGCGGTTAGTTAACTGCTAGTCCTGTCCTAGTTGTCCTTTTCTTTAAATTCATACTTTATTCGAAAAGGGGAGGTTGGGTAACTGTGTCAAGAGCAGTACTCGTTGAAAAACATATGTCGACATAAACTCCGCAAGGAGTCCATATGATGCACATTGAAAGCGGAGATTTTAAAAACTAGTATATTTAATAGCTGTTTCAGTATCATGTATCAACAGACTAAATAATGTGATATTTTTGTCTGGTAGAATTGAGATCAGCGAATATGCTAAATCAATGATATTTCATAAAAGGAAATAGAGATTTACCCTACGAAAACTTATTTTGTATTTTTTTTTATCTCTTTAAATGTAGAAAATTGGGTAAATTACAGCATTCTTCTTTAATCATTTACGATTACTCTCTTTCTCTAGGCTAGATCATATATAAATTTATCATGTTTAAGTATCCATTGACAGTTGGAATGATGAAGTTCACAGAACATCTACAATAGTAAAAAGTAGACAAGTCGTTCGCTTATAATGCCTCCGTACAGTTTTATTATGCAATAAAATCTTTCTTCAATGGCAAGTTAATTTTTTTGCAAGTAATATAAAAAAAAACTTGTGTGCTCTATCAACAACAAAAAATAAAGCGTAGTTTTAATGCCATCGATGGAAGTCATTGTTTTAATAATGAGTTTAAACATATATGATAGCTGTTTTTCTCGTTGCTATTGTTTTTTTTTATACTTTTACCAAAAGTTCTACGAATCTATTTTATAAGAATGACAGTTATCACTAAATATTTGTTACAGTTTTACTGGTTTCAAAGAAAAAAAAGATAAATTTAATTAATATTTCAACTGAGGCAGTTTCTTATGTTAAGTTTTGTTAATGGTTGTATAAAAGCTGTTTAGGATTTTGACTGAACTTAATTAATAGCTGTTTAATTTTTCATATGTTATAATTAGTATTATATGGAGACGATATCGTTTAATGATTCTTGAATACGAATTAGATTCGAATAAAACTTACAGTGGTTTTAAGTTTGACGGGGCTTTTTTGTTCAACAGACCCTATTCGGGAAATACAAAATACAGATTATAAAATTTACTGCAAATCACAAGTACATATATTATTCATAACAGTATTTATATACCTGAGATAATCATTTTAATTTCCCACAAATAGCAAGCAATAATGTTCCATCTTTAAGCTATAATAACGCTTTTTGCCGTACATTAAACACATTTCACAATATTAATAAAATAATTGCTAAATAATGTGAGAATTAGGCATCATAAAAACGCTTCGGAGTTGTTTTAACCTTTGGGTTCAGTGGTGTACTCTAATTTTTGACTACTTTTCTTTATTGTTTAGCATAACTGTCTCGTATTTATTAAGAATAGCGTTTTTAGGAATTTAATTACCCGGGTTCGCATTTCAAGAGAAGCACTCCGCTTTAAGTATTGCATTGTTTACATTTAACTGTAACATGCTAACTGATTTTGTATTTTTCTCAGCAGGCGAGCTGTAGGTGTGCTATGCAACGATTTCAAACCGAGATGACCTTTCCCAAATCCTCCACCCTTTTCAACGGTAAACTATAATTAAAAGAAGCTCACAGTGAGTGATATCATAAAATTAAACGCATTTCTTCAGTACATGCATTCAGTGAAACTGTTACATAATATTAATTTGTCTGGGTCTACCAGCAGGTGGATTGCGGTCCAGAATACGTTCCACGGACCACCGTGTAAACCAGGGGGGCAAACTTTTCGGATGGAGGGCCGATTCCAAGAATTCAAAATGAGCAGCGGGCCTAAAGTAAAATACCAATTTTAGATACACACCCGATCGTTTTTTACGTGATATATTGGGTTCGAAAAGTTGCACATCTATAAAAATCGCGGAAAAAAGAATCCAAAACACAAGAAAAACAAAAATTGTTTTTCAAATTTGATCTAAAAAATTTTTTTTACATAAAAATATACTTAAAACATTCCCATTTTCATTCAAAAACATACAGTTATAATATTTTTTCTATCCCGAACATTTCGAAGCACTTTTTCCAAGCAAAGCCATCAAACCTGACTGTGAAAAGGAATATCTGTATACTCACTCAATATCTTGAAGAATTTTTATTTGATTTTCAATATATTTTAAAAAAAATATAAAAAAATATTTTTACTTAGAATTTGGATTTATGATGGCGGGCCGCAGAAAACACTCGGCGGGCCGCAATTTTCCAGTTCCTGGTGTAAACGAATATTTTTATTTTTTATAGCTGTTCTCAATAAAAAGCAATATATTGTAATATTTTCAGGTCCTTGATGCAGTGGTCAACGTCGTTAGCTTCCGTGATGGATCCCAGTACGAGCAGCATTTGTATCCGCTGATTTATCGATTATGTTCGAAGGTATGGGTGTCGGTGTTGTCTAAAAAATCCCATCCCATCATATAAGCGGGACGTAACGAGGGCGACCAGCTTACCACTAGCCCTGTCCTAGCTTGACCCTCTATGTCACTACTCTCTTTGACATAAAGAGAGGTAGATATATACTTCATCAAATGTTCAAGCTGAATAATAAATGATGATAACATTGTTTACTGAATGGGTGCTATTTTGTTCCAATGATATTTTAAAAGCATCATATTAATTTTAAATGTGTTCATAAAGTACATAAAAATGAATAGCAGAACAGAAATACATCAAGCACAATTCCTTATAACCATAACTGTGCATTCGAGTAAAATGTAACTAACAACTTCGTTCGCGTTCTGTACCACATAATTCAAACAGAATAGAAAAAGGGCACAATGCCTCAAAAGAAGCTTTTGATAAATTGTCTTTCAATTTACTATCCTTGAAATGAGATACTCAAAGTGATATAGCCAGTATTCATGTGTAAAATTGAATCATACAGAATATTTTTGAGGTTTTTGTTTTTGACTGAATTTCTTTCACTTTAATCATACATGTCTACTTATGTTTTAGCAGATTATCAGACGAATTTTGGACAAGAATCGCTTCTTCATCTAAGCTGTAGAACCAACCAGCCAATTATGATGCAAATGATAAAACCTATTACATTGCTCATTGACTTGAAGAGTGATTGCAATCAGTCACTATGTTATCATAATTTATTAAATGCTACGGTAAGAAAATAACAATGTATTTTAGTTCTACATAAATTATTTTATATATTTGTTGATAGCTATTTCGGCTTACGCCTTCGTCAGAACTATGTTTTAAACGTGTATTAGAGATAGCTTATATACCTAGGCTAGACAGGGTAACCCATATATCCCCTCGTGCCCCATGCATCCCTTTTCTGCTCAACCATACCAATGCCACATGGAAGAGTTTAAATAGGTTTAAGTTATTGGTCTGGCGTAATCCTGAGAACTTTAATATGGTTATTTATGGGTTATTTTTATCGTGTGAAACAACTCAAAATCCGCAATGTCTCAAGTGAATCTATTTTAAATTGTTTTTAGCTTGCTGCTTGTTAAAGGATTTAGAAGAGGTGATGTATTAATCGTAATCTGTTCGTTAATAATGTCATTGGATTGATTATACCTATTATGCAAGTTTGGTTAGATTATGAAAACCAATAACTTCAATTTTGTTACAAACATAGTTTTTTTTTTCATAATTTAATAAATATCAGAATTGAGTTACTCAGTAGACCCTCGACTCGACCAAAAGATTATAAATCATTGGTTATGGAATTCATTTATTTTTATTTAACGTGTATTTTATAACAAAAAAAAACAAATAATCAATATAAACTGATATTAACAAATTGAATAATTCATAGGCTATAGAATCAAGTGATTATATTCATTTTAATCGCTTCTATATTTTTGCATCTTTATGGCAGGCAAGCTCTTTTTATATGTTGGCTCTTCGTATTCTAAATGAGTTCGTAATAATATACTGAACTTATGCAACATCTCATTCAGAGAGGAAACGGTTTAGTACCATAAAACTATAACAACAATGTTTAGCTACTTACACCTTCACTGTGGAGCTAAATAACAAGTGACAATGTTGGATAATACCTGTAATCTTACTGTCGACTATTTTTTTCCCAGAAAATAAGACATATGCCAATAATACAGTTAAATGGAGCATAATCAATGCTAGCAGGTTTTCTTTTCAAATGATACACATGGTAGGAAAGAAAGCACATGAAAATTTCACAAGGATTTATAGTTATTATTCATTTCCTGTGTAAAAAATATACAAATTGTCTATCAACCGTTACGGCCCATTTTTCAAATAAAATCAAAACATTTTACACCCCCTCTAACCTACTTTCCTCGATACTCTAACGGGGCGAAGAAAAATCAACAAACCTTATAATATTTTTTAGTCAACCCTTAGACCCCTAATTTTTGTAAATCTTATCATATACATATATAAAAATCAATGTTTTTTTTCATATTTTATGCGCTGCCATACCGTTCATTTTGACAACTTATTGTTGCACTTGCGCAAAGGTTATAGGCATAGTACAATTAGCTTTCAGTGGGTGGCCCGTACCATAGACAATCAGCAATCGTCAAACGGCAAATGTCATCGATACCGATCAATGTTAGTGAAATTAAATCGAAATTATTTATCTAAAATATTGTGCATCGGAAAGCACTTCAATAAACACAAACAGTTGCCTTTTTTGAATGGCATTGCAACGCTTACCGGGTACCGGCTAGTGTATCATAAAATTTAAGCTATCGACTTAATTAAAACACTGCAGGTTAAACACATTATATTGCAATATTCACCTAGGAGCATGGTAAATAAATGTGATATTATTATAATCGCAAATCTTGAAAAAGGAAAAAAAGATATACGGAAAAGATTTCTTACAAATTTATAAATACTCCGTCAGTAAAGAACGCGACTTATAAAATCTTTACCACGACGGGGTTTCTTATCAGTAATAAGAGTTTTGTTTATTATCTTTATATACAAATATACATATAATATGATGAATACTTAATTTATTTAAGCGCATTTTTATTATCTTATTAATGTATTATAAATAATTTTCGGCAAATCAAACAGATAAATTTATCGTTTCTGATAAACAAATTGCTCATCATAACCATAAATAATACAAATACACAATATGGATATAGCAGTTGAATTAATTTATTATGGTAACAAAAAAAATCACCAACTTTACAAAAGCCATGGTGTTTTTATGATAAATACAAATTGATAATAACTGATACATAATTTCAATGAATTTTGTTTTAATCGTTTTTGAGAACAACATAATTTATAGATTGTCATGTTAGAGTAATAAAATACTAAAGTGATGAAACGCCTGTCAGAATAATTACTCATTTCGTAAACATGCCCCTGATATTTTAAGCCACTTTTACTCATTTTCAAATACCTACTAAAATAAAGAATATCGTGCAATATTGTTTAGCACTTATACAGCGATGTAAAAAGTCACGAACATTATTTAAAAATATTAGTAGAATAAATAATTTTAAATTTATCAGTACAATTCACAGTCATTCGATAATTTTGCGCTTTTTCTCAAACAACTTATTATGCAACAAAAAGCTCATTCCAAAATAATTGGACAATTATCAGCCGCTAATTTAAATCAGTATTTATCATATATAGAAATAGTATGTGGTCCGTTCTAAACAATTTTATTAACAATCACATGGTTGACTTCAAAAAAAGTCAACCATGTGACCAAGTGATCAACTTTATGTTTATCTCTGACCGATAACGTAGACATATTAACTAGCGTACTGCTATATCTTTTTTCTTAAAATTTTGAAAATATGTAATAACCTTCTCAAGAGTTGAGCGACTGACACAAAAAAATTGTTGTTCGTATATTCGTGATCTACTCAGGGAGAGGACATAGCATCAAAAAAACTAAGGCGTTGTACACATGTCCACATTAACCGTCAAACGCAGCGTTTCTAAGCATTATTAAAACGATCACCTTCTTAACACCAGAAAAAATATATAATGTCGAGTAAATATGAAATTTTTAAAGCATACTTTACCGTACATATTTTTGTAGTATTATGTAGAAATCATTGATTTCTTTAAATGAGAGAAAAATTATGTTGAAACTGGTTTTAATGCAGAAGAAGTCGGGTGCACTGACTCAAGAAATAGGCACGCTCGTCTCAAATTGTTCACAAATATCATCTCAATGTTCAATCGCCCTTTCCGATTTCAGCAGCATTTTCCAAATGCTAAAATTATAACTGATAGAAATAGAATGACTCCGTTAAGAAACACATCGCCCTACAGTTGCTTTGAACGCTCGGAAGTAAATAAAAATATATCGCCTTTTAAGTAATTTCTTTTTAAGCGTTATAACTTACGCTCGGTGCTGTATCAAATTCGACGTTAGATTCTTATTCAAAACGTATGAATCACCTTCACCCACATATTCAGTCAGACCGTCCCAAAATGGCGGCAAAATGTTTTCACGAAGTATTTTATGCACGGAGATTATTCAACATTAAAATAAATAACCGTAATTAACGCGAAAAATGAAATCGAAAGTACCATTTTGTATGGAGGAATTTCGAGGATTAATCTTAGATTTAGAATATGAGATGGTTATCGCGTTATCTTTAATTGTTGATGCACCCCAGGACGGAGACGTCGCTAAGCCTGTTTGCTTATATGAAGAAGGATTCAGGTTAATCCTAAAGGAAATAAAAGGTAAGTTTATCGAACAATAATAGTTCATTCATACATAACAAAGAATATCTATCCAACTTTTGAATCTACGAGAATTCCATTTCATTGGGCGATCCATTTAAAAACTCGCAAAGAAAACTATATTTATATGTGCAACCTATCAAGATTTTCACACTCACAGAAGAACTCACATACACTCTATATTTGTCAATCGTTCTCAGTTTTAAGCAGTGTGTGATATACAGACATGCCGAGAAATCAAAACAAATATAAATGTATTGTTATGTGCAGTTGCATTGCTTTCCTAGTGTGGTGTTTATCACTTTTACTTGTGCATCAGTTTACTTTATTGTGATCAGTAATTTACTTCTCTATTACTTTTTTTGTGTAGATAAATAAAACATCGCTACATTTGAAATAGTGGCTGCTTTGTTTAATAATTTGATACATCTTTTATTACATACAGTTTTATAAGAATTATTGACTTTTAACTGTGTGGTATTATTATATTTTTTATCAAATAGAAAATATTGATTTCGATACAATATTTGAGTAGCAGAATAGTGTTATGTTGTACTTTTTCATTAATAGTATTTTATCATTTTGACACAGGGTGAAAATGTTAGGTTATGTCCACATAAGTAGTATTTTAAATTTACACTATTAGTAACCATTACTTTGATTGATAATTTTATTTTCCTTCAAATTTCATTCTTAGCTCAAAACACGTACTTGTCTTACTGTTTCAACGACGTAGAGACGGTTCATTTAATTCATATATTATATTATCTTTGTTGGATGATAATAAAGATCAATTTTGTACATAGTGCACTCATGAAATAAGTTACCGTTTGTTCCACATAATTATCAATAATTAATTGAATCTGAAATGCGCCCAATGCGTCACGAAGATTCGTTTTGTTGTGAATTATAAGTGATATTATCTTTTATGAGTAATTACAATACTTTTTAACCACATTTCATATCGTAAAACTAACAGCTAAATAGACAAATTACTTTATCAAATTCATTTTGTTGAAAGATATCATAAATTATCCACGACAGATAACCGTACCGGTTGTGTAAAATAACAAATTCAATCCGATTAAAGGATGGTAAATATACATATATATAGTTACGAAGCGTAATTGGGTTGGTAATAAATAGTCGTGAATTAATAATCAGAAAACAACATTAGATGCTCACGCACTAATCTTATTATACCGCTGCAGCTTTGAATTGCAGTTTTCACCATTTCCGCTCTTAGTTTGTAGCATGTGAATTTCTAATCGGGTTTATCTCAATAGAAGTTTTCTACGATAACTTCTTGTCACTCAGTTGCCCAACCTTTTATTTTTCGAATAGGGTTGGGGTATAAAAAATAGGAACAGAATAGGAACAGAACCATCAGTTGTCTAATATCTCTCGCATTATCTTTTTCGTTTTCGGATTGGTTGGGTGTTGGAGGTATTATTTAGCAGAAATCAATAAATGAAACTCCCCGTACTGAGATTCGGGCTCGTGGGCTTCGCAGCATACCGTTATCTTACTTTGAAAAGGTTTTAATTTAAAAAAATTGTCTAAAATGACCTTTTGGTCAGAAAAGTTTCTATTTCCGCATTCTATCATATATTTCAGAATTATCTATGGTTAAAAACGGAGTAAGCAGAATTCTGTAGTAACCCTGCATCAGCACACATTTTTTTTTACAAAGTTCTAAGATTGTCATCATTAGATTTTTAAGATCATTATTTCTCAGAAAAAGTTGGGAAAAAATATGCGTAAAATAAGTAATTTGAAACTTTTTTACTTGCTCATTTTGCAAGTGAATTTTAATCAATCGAAATTTAACGCTCTCATATCTCAAAACAATGTCAAGAGCAGTTAGAACCTTCAAAGTAAGGTGTCGATATGTCAACGAAGTTTACACTCGAACTTGTACCCGACATTGCAGCACCGGATGAATATATTCTTAATTACGGGTATTCTGGAATTTTATCATAAGGGCCGGTTATCCAAATATCACTACCGTTATCACTATAATATATGTTAGAGGAAAAATACGACCAATTCACCACTCGCCCTTATAGTCTTATAAGAACGTGGAGTGGAAACTTTTCACGCGATGCTTGTGCGAAAACGACCGCGCGAGGATTTTTTGCATCGTCTGATGACGCTTCATGTAATCGACCTCAGGTTTTAAGGTTGTTGTAGCTATTTCTCGAAATCTCTCATCTGTATTCGTTTATACAAAACATATAAAAATCGGTAAAAACTGTTTTTTGACTTATTCCTTCAAAAAAAGGGGTTGAAAAAATAAAATGGTTTTATAAATAAAAACCTTATCACAAGCACAAAAGGCTGATTGTCACATTTATCTAATATTTAAAAATCAATTTTTGTTCGTATTTTATGCGTCCCCATACCGTGCATCCGATTGCGATAAAACTTTGTCAACTTATTTCTTGAACTTCCGTAAAGGTTATAGGTATAGTAAAATTAACTTACAATAGGTCTTATATATAAAAATAAAAGTTTTTTTATATTTTATGCGCCGCCACACATCATTTTGACAACTTATTGTTGCACTTGCGCCAAGGTATAGTAAAATAAACTTACAGCAGGTGACGCGTGTGTCGTACCATAGACAATCGGTAAACGACAAACAGTAAACGGGCACATGTCATTCGCAATTTTATTGTACATTATTATCATCGACGCCGATCAATTTGAGTGAAATTATTAGCGCACAGGGACAATCGCTATAAGTGTGTGGACTGAATTTGGATAACCCATGCTTTTCAAATATAAAGCTCTATGTGGCCTGCTCACGCCTAAAAAACCTTCTGATTTAGTTGCATACACACCAGACAGAAAAAAAAATATTTTGCATCCGAAAGCATTTTAATAAACATAATAAAAACATAAACACTTTCTTTCTTTCAGTGGCATTGCAACGCTTGCCGTGTACTGGCCAGTTTTTAATATATTTTTTTGATTCTTTCTATGAAAAAATTCTAGTTCAACAATAATGATATTTACCAATCTCATTCTGTTCCGTGTTCAAATAAGTCCAGCTGCATAAAAATCACACTCAGGTTCCTTTCGTGAATTGAGCAATTTTTGCTTATTCCATGTAATAAGCAGTTTCACGGATTTGGTGTAACAAATACATAAAATTTATATTATATATAGATTAGCTAAATACGTCTAAATCAACAGTACTAACAATTCTCCACATGTTTGTTAACTTTAATTAGACCGGAAGCTCAATGTCGAATCTATAAACGCACACCGTGTTAAATTCAGTAGCTTCGATATGTTTTCTTAATATCATGTTGGATAATTGGTTGCCTAATTATATTTTTCGACAGTTCTTATTTTTTATAGCAAAACTAACAACGATAATTAAGTATTATGCCAAATTTTGTAACGTGGATAAGCAACAAAATTCTGAGGCGAAACTAATTTCCGAACTCAATAATATTAATTAAAAATATTATTCGAAAATTTCCTAATCGTTTTCACTAGTACGCCGTTCATTCAATTAATTAGTCAGCGTCTGCATTGAAATCATGTGCTCCAATTTTCATACGCTTTTTCATGGAATCGTACCAAAATAGCTTGGAATAAAATAAATATCTAGTTTTTGTAGTTTTAACAGTCACTTCTAGGTGGAAATGCATTATTTAAATAATAAAACACATTTTATAATACTACTTCTACATTTTTTAGTCTAATAAAGATCATGAACGATTTCAAAACTGTTCCTTATCTTTATCAGAATATATTTGCAAGAAGTACCGGTAAAACGGGGTGAATAGAGACTGGCAGGTGAATAGAGACAAAAACAAGGATTGAACTTTAGCACAACTTTACTTAAGTATCCAATGTATTTTTTACTAATTATATATAATTCATTACAATTACTATAATACTATCTCTCGAATGACAAAACCAAACCAACTAAATGACTGGCCAAAATTGAAACAAACGTGTTTAAGTTCGATGCCTGTGCATCCTTACTTTTTGACCCCTTATAAACTTCTCTTTTACTGCACGAAAATCGAAATCAATCATGTTCTTTTTGGTTAATAAGTACGTAAAAAGGAATGAAAAGATACTCGTATAAAATACAAATTCATATATTCCAATCATTACAACCTTTATTTTTTTCTCTATTCGCCTGCCAAGTCTCGATTTACCCTCTCTCGTCTCTAATCACTCCGATTCAATTAGAATAGAGACATCGAACAAAAATGACTGCGTCTTAATAACGATAGTGAATATCTGAAAAATATTGTCATGAATGTGTAGTAGGACCATAGAGACAAGTTTCAAGCCATTCATATTTGAATTATGTGGCGCAGGTATGAAGATACATAGTCGTGAAGGGTAAAAAGTGTATCTATTGACCCTTGTTTTACGTTTCTATCAGATGTGTTTTTTTATTGAAAAAAAAGTTTGTATTACTATTTTGTTGGTAGTAGAGTTACTAGGAATTCCGCCGCCTCTGTCTCCAGATTGTTTTTCCAATATGCTCCGACAATGTTAGTAGCCGTGAAACCAGGCAGGGCTTTGGTAATCACCTTCAACCCGGGACCCGAGACAATCCTGATCAATGCCTTCATAAAAGTGATATGCAAGATTACGACATACCTTTAGAATATAATATTTAGTATTTCATAATTAAGTGCAATTCTATCCTAAAATCTTCAAATAAACAGATTTCGTTTATATTGAATAATGGTACATTATCTATATATTATGTATAGTATTTATAAATAATAAATGGATCAAGTTCTTTAAAATGATAAGATACATGTTCTTAAATATGTTAAATACTATATCAAAAGTGTCAACAAATTGTGATATAGAATAAACATATTATCTAATATTTAAAAATCAATGCTTGTTTGTTCGTATTTTATGCGTTGCCATACCGTTAATCCAATTGCGATAAAACTTTGTCAATTTATTGCTTGCACTTGCGCGAAGGTTATAGGCATAGTAAAATCAACTTATAGTAGATCTTTTATATATAAAAATTAATGTTTTTTTTTAATATTTTATGCGTTGCCATCATATGCGGATCCACGGGGGGGGCCATGGGGGCCATGGCCCCCCCCTGAGGAGAATTTATTCCATACAAAATTTTATAACATTAATTTTCAAATGATTTTTATTTAAATAAATATGTTGTATTTCATTTTTTTTTCACGACCCTTTAGTTTAACAACTACAATTACGGCAAAAAAAATCCGCGCACCTTTCACAATTCCATTAATTTGCAAATATTTCCTCGAAATCTTTACCGATTTCCATTTTTGTTTCTACCGATTGTAAAGAAAACTAATAGCCATATTTTGAAGAACAATTGGTTGACACCTTTCACCATCCTTAAGATGGCCTGGCTGCTTACCGCGTCTTGTTCTTATGAATTAGACTTAAAAACATCAGTGTATACAATCGTCCAAAGTCCAATTTTTATGCACCTTCGTCCATTCTTACCTCCATTTTTACATTTTTACATTGGGAACTGTTTTTTTTTGGCGCCGAGCGGGAAATCCATGTGCTACGATTCTATTGCGGCTATTACGGACATTTCGCATCAATCATGTGATTTCACTAGTCGACTAAACCTCAGCATGGAAAACTGTAGCAGTTTTGAAGCGTTTTCGAAAAACCATACTCCTTATATGAAGGTCGTCCCGGTCGGTTGTTAAGCATTCTCTGCCAGTTCAAACATACCCATCCAGAGCGCCAGTTTCACGAAATATTTCAAAAATATCCACACTATACTTTCTACACAGTCTATCATAAGCGAATTTTTTCTACTTGGTAAGTTTTCCCAGAAAACTGTTTCAATTTGGGCTTTTATCGCAATTACTTTTTCTTGCAGCTATCCATAATTTCGTCAGATGCTTACGCGACTAGGTCTGGCTCATTACTGTTGAAGCTTTCAAATCTTGATTGGTTTTTAAAATATGGTTATAGGTTTTTATTACAATTGAATGAAAAAAAATGGAAATCGGTTAAGATTTCGAGGAAATATTCGCAAAGGAATGAAATTATGAAGAGTGCGCGGATTTATTTTGCCACAACTGTATAGATACGGAATGTGATAAGTTAATAATTATGTCGTAATTGTGAGGTTTTGTTACGAATTTTACTGTTTGACAATCAGCGTTGCATTCGCTGAAAGGAGGTTTTCCACATTACGACACATGAAAACCTGGCTAAGGAATCGTTTGTTTTCAAAAAGACTATATGGTCTAGCTTTGTAACATATCCTCTAGGAAATGAATATTTAACCTGAATATTTTTGGGCCTATTTGCAACGTCAAAAAAACGAAAATTAGACTTAATTTTTTTATAATGTTTGCGATTTTTCTCTGGTATAAAACAATATTTTTTTTAATATTATGTTTTTTAATGTTTGCATTTTTGAATTGAAATAGAAGAACCGATGATAATAGTCAGATTCATCAATTATACACATGATTTTGCTCGGCACCATCACTTCTTTAAGCGCAGGGTCATCATTCCGTAAAAAAAATCGTTTAAAAAAAGTAGCGGTGCCGTTCAAAAAATCACGTAAAAAAGGGGACTGGGTGTATATATTTTTTCAAAATGGCCACCCCCTGGGACAATTCCTGGATCCGCCAGTGGTTGCCATATCGCTAATTTTGTCAAATTATTGTTACACTTGCGCAAAGGCTATATACATAGTACAATAACTTTCAGTAGGAGGCGCGTACCATAGAGTCATAAACAATCGGCAAAAGACAAACAACAAACGTCAAACGGCAAATGTCATCGATATTGATCAATGATACTGAAATTACATCAAAATTATTTATCTAAAATATTGTGCATCCGAAAGCAATTCAATAATAACAAACACTTTCTTTCTTTGAGTGGCATTGCAACGTTTGCTGGGTATCGGCTAGTTATTTATAAAATGCTTTATCTATTGCTTTGACCCAGGCGAAATCCAAAGAACATATTGTTTACAAAATTCTTCCATGGATTTAAATATAGCGACAAACATTTTTATTTCGTTTCATCAAAGAAATATTCAATTAGCATAAATCTATTTAGAGGACTTCAGATAAACTTTACGATAACTCAAATACCGACAAAAACAAAACAAAAATGCCAAGCGATTTTCCGGCTGATATTAAAACAGAAACAATGAACTTTTTCCTTGGGGTCGTTTGATTCTTATACTGTAGTACACAACGTAGTATGTACTAGGTACGTTCCTTATTTTTAACATTGCGCTCAAACCTAATCATTTTCGTCTTCAGTAATAAAGATGTTGGTGGATGATGTTAGAATATGATAGAATATTCTAAATAAATTCTTCGCGAGTGAATCATTTAAAATGTCGATATATTTGCTGTCAGTGGTTAACACTGAATAGCTATACTTCTCATATTTAAGATGTTCACTGTCAATACTTGGTGGAATGGCATTATAGTAACAACAATAAAAAAAAATTATTACTTATTCCACATTAAATTTATTAGACAAGGACCAGGACCAGTTTCGCTCATGGCGAGCATTATCAAGTGATGACAACTGATCAATTTTTTAAGAATACTTCTTCCTACAATAAATACTTTGCCGCGAGTTTAACACCAAATATAATATGTTAAGAGATCTAAATTATTTAAATTATATGTATCTTCATTTGATACTTTGTAAACTGAAACGGGTTCTGATGTCTAAATAAAAATGATTGATCGCTCTTAATTGAAAACTCATCACCCATCTATATCATTATGATATTATCATTAGAATTAATTTTATCCAAGTTCAGTTTGCTTTTAAAAACTTTTACGAATGTAAAATAAATATAGTTTCATCTATTCTATATTTTCTTTAAATCTTGTTTTCGGTGACTTAGACATGTCAAATGTAGCTAATATAAAAAATAGCTAATTGTCTAATGACAACAAATAATTAGCCATTAAAATAGTTCAATATGCCTCTAATTAATTTTAACGATCGAATGGTAGCGTTTCTGTTTCCTTTTTGGCCGTGCCATCATGTCTTGGTGAATAAATCAAAAAGATCTGATAAAATCGAATAAAAATTGTGTTTTTTGAACGGTGACGTATTAAAGAGTATTGGGAAACTCAGCAGGAAGTACATAGTTTGGCCGCGAGGTCAAATGCTATATTTTTACATGAATGAACTTAAAAATTGAAGAAAAGAATAATCTCAAATTACTTACGTGAAAACACGCGCAGTTTCCTTCCGTTGACCCAGTGCAGGCGTTTTATTGTACAAACAGCACAGTAGTCCAGTGGCGAAATCGACAAAATATGTTTTTATTAACCCACAAAAATGGTCGCATTGACCACATCTACCGCCTGACTTCTAAAAAATCTTTTTTTCAACAAGATTGACTGATGACAGAAGAAACATTTTTTTCTAGAGACTGTGTAAAATGTCACTAGCTATGAAAAGAAAAATATCATAAGAACTATTACAGGAAGATTTTTTTTATATATTGTGCAATATTTGCGACTTTATTTGCGACGTCTGTACACGGTTTTAAATTGAATAAATAGCTCATAGAAATGTGCAAAATTTTAATGACGCATGCAATGATTAAACAAATGCTTATAATAATTGTTGTATGTTTGTACAATAAATATGTATCTTACCTACATAGATTAAATTTACTTTATTACTAAATCTAGTAGGTGGGATATCATTTTCAGCCAAGCAGCTCTTCATATAGCCAAATAGAAACTCCAAATAGCGCACAAATTCATTGTTTTAAAATTGTATATTATAAAGTCCATAAAATTTTATATCTTAAATTATTTTAAGGAATATCTTTAAAAAGGTTTTCTTTGATTGTTTGATAACTATCAGAATAATTACAGTCTGTCATGGATCGTTTGTCTTAACCTCAAGTTCATGTTCTCAACGGTCACATTTCCAATCTTCATTCTAGCATAATCAAAGAATTGAATAAATAAATTAAAAATCGATAAGCAGATGGTATTTTTTATTTCTTTACAACTAGTTTGTATTACGCTTAGATTAAACAGTTTTAATGCAATCAAATGGCCATCATTTCCTACTTTTTGGACAGAAGCGGATCGAGGATAAAGACATTTATTACTATTGACATAACTTGTATCCACCACGCTTCCGTAACTCCCTGCTGCCCACCAATTGGTTCACTTCCTCCCATGACATGCCAGAATCCCTCGGTTCAGCCGAGTCCATCATATGAATGGTTTCCGACGATCGTCCTAGAATCCTAGATGCTTGAAACCCACCAGCCGGAAGGAAAAGCAACTCTCTCCTTGGCCATAGACTTCCCCAATAATATTTAACAGCAAATACTTACTACCAAATTATAATTTTGGGCAAAGCATACATCCATGTCGTCGAATATAAATCAATACACTTATCTAAAAATGAAACAGTCCATCCTGGGTTTCGAGCCAATGAGCTTCCCAACCAAAGCCTTGAACATGAACCTAGACATGCAATACTAAAGCAAATATTTGTTATCAAACGCCCAATACCAATTATTATAACCTAAAATGGTTAATTGTGGATTAAGACTGAAATAACTTGATGAAATTGCAATATCTTGATTTTTTTTTTCTTTTAGTCAGGTTAAGTGCATTAGCGCACTTGAAATGCATGAAAATGGCTAAAGGTGAAACCCGGGTCGTTGGCGACAATATTCATGGAAAAGTACACACATCAAACGATTAAAATTTTCTAAGGTTAATATAAAAAATTGGATTATGAGCCACGATCTGAAATGCAATAATTATAAATTAATGAAGAATTTTGTTTGAATATGGAATTTTTAAGTGAGAAGTTGATTAAAATTCTTAAGTGTGGGCCTGACTAATCATTGAAATGATTGAAAATTGCAGTTACGCGCCAACGGTTACACTTTTGCGATCTTCGTCAAATTATAAAACAATTCAAAGCAGCCATAAATTATTTGGATGCCTCCCTAGAGGTCATTACTCAAGAACATTAAGGATAGTGTCCGCGCTATCTTTATTGGATCTCAACAAGAAGGTCAATTGATGCGTTGATCAGGATGCGATATCCACAGACAATGTAGTGTCATGTATACATAGACAAGTTTGCAGTAAATATCACCCGTGTTGTCTATGGTTATGACTATTGGACCCTGAAAACGTTTAACAAGCCTACCATGTTTTCCGGCCATGCAAAATAATTAGCTTACTTCTTTTATCGCTGTTCCGTAATGAAGCAGTAAATAAATGGTATTTACCTCTTAGAATCAAAACAATGAAATACGACTTTGAAAGATGTTCATTTAGCTTTTCCTTATTGATTGCAGCTGCAGTATATACTACGTTTTGATGAAGGACATGGTTAGTTTTTAAAAGATTTCAGGGTTCGTCCACCGCTATTCCCAGGGCTGGAAAGTTAGGTATACTAATTTATGCGTAGCCGTAGCGTAGTATATGCTATATCAAGTCTTTCTTTCTTTTGAATATATGTATAGATAATATGAACCCGGGATATTTTAAGTTAAGAATATTCGTTGAAGAAGTCTTTTGCTTTTTAATTACCAAGCCTAAAATAAATGGAGTGGTAGTTGACATTGGAGGTGGATTTAAATGTATTTGTACTTTTTCTACAAAGTGAAATTTATTTGTTTTGACTTCAATTAGAATTTCTGTTTATTCACACGTGAAAATCACGCAAATCCATACATAAATACTACTCCTGTCCGATGATTATCATGGTCCATTTGCCAATATTTGGATTATACCGGTATTTGATTTATCCTGCAAGGCTTTTTTCAAGACTGTGTGTCATAATATATTATGAATCGTCAAAGTTGTGGAAACGTATGATTGGAGGCTTTCGAGGTGTTGTTGAGCGGAGGCGGTGGGCCACGACGAGCATCGCACACCTGCCGGCAAGGTCGGCAACTAATAATATATTTTCGATACTTACGCTAAACAATAAAAAAAGATAGTTCCGTTGATTGCTTCCGAATAATGCAGCGACCACGTCACTCGGGTCGTACGCCACTGCGGATTATTTTGTTCGCGTGCACGCAGTGGCGGGCGGAGAAAATACTATATAAGTGAAATTTCGCCACGGGAAATGTCTGCTAAAACCAGACGTATGGCCGTGGCGGGTGGTGGATGGGCAAGAAAGATATGATATCATATTCAATTAGTAAGGTTGAAGAGTTCCTTCCTTTTTCTGACTTTTCCACGACAAGTAGGACTACAGGGAGGGGGATTCAGTTCTTTCGGTTCGGTTTGTGATGAGATCAATTTACCGAGTGACAATTTATTTTGAAAAATTAATCGAGGTTTTAAAATTTCAAAATTATATTGCACCTCGTCCTTGCAAGTGCTTAATCCACCCTTGCAAAAATTACATAATCAGCAATGGTTCATCAGGTTTGATAATTGGTTGATAATTACACACGTACGTGTTTTGAAATACCTAAATAGATTCGTTGAATTTTGTATAAAAATCAGGTAATGATAGTACGCCACTGAGATTATATTATCTTCTGATTGTTTTGATTGATAACATTATGAGCATAAACAATGTCAATGGCTCGGAAATGTAAGGAAATTAAATCTCCAATTAGGTGCTAAACTTTAAGTTGCAATAAGTATTTTAATAAAATTTGTATTGATTTATTTATTGAAACATCAAAATAGTACTATTTAAATTGAATAATTAAACATCAATTATGGAGAAATCCAACAGAATTATCAATCAGTCTAAACCAGCGTTTCACAACCTTTTTGGTATGTGACCCTTTTTGAGTTTCTGTGCGAGAAAAAAAAACGTCAAACAACTAAACAGATTAAAAAATAAAAACTTTATTTTAAACCAAAACTAAAAATCAGGGCTGTGGAGTCGGGGTTTTTTGGCCAGAGTCGGAGTCGTCGCGGCCTTTTGCTATAGACGGAAATTTTGAAAAGTTTGATTTTTTTATTTTTTGCTACGTCAAATTTGGCTATTGGCCGGATTTGTTGGTTGGTTGGTATATAATTGAATACACATAAAGAGGAAAGGTAGGAAAAAAAAGTGACTAGATTAAACATTTTTTTAGTCGGAGTCGTCTTTTTTTAAGCGACTCCACAGCCCTGCTAAAAATATTTCTTCTGATAGAATAGATATGAATAATACATTTGCATTTTTGCGATTCAGCGAAATACAGAGATTGCCACCATTCACATTTTAGTTCCAACAAATTGAACTATTAAAATTCACACATATAGCCATAAAAATTATCACAAAGTCACATTGTAAAATGTATTTTATATTCAGTTTATTAATAAATACGAAATACATTTTCAGCCGTAATTACCACGTACGTCCTACCACAAGTGTCTTTAGTATCTTATCTATGAGTCTCTTACCAGATGAAGAATTGTACTGAATTGTAAGAACTAGTTGAAAGTCCCTCTCTTAACCTATCCCTTTGCAAAGGGTGACAATAAAAAAGTGGAGTACTAAGTCACTCTCCCTCTATGTCCTGTTTGACACATATTTTACATTAAATATGCCAAAAGAAGAAGCCTGGGTCCGAAGTGAAAAAACTCATTGAAAGGAAAAAATTCAAATTATTTAAATTTTATATTGAATATCTATCAAGCACCTTTAGTTGAAATCATATGATTGTGTTTTATTAGTTATATCTATGATGGAGATGGCCACATTTGTTTTGTAATATCACATTTATTGACTCTGGAACTTTGCACTACTGTCTTACTAATATGAATAAAGCAGCAATCTTATGGGATCTCAAGAATACCAAAGTGATGCAGATAGCAGGATATGCTTGATGAAAAGAATCGGTGAAGTCTAGTAATAAACGAAGACAAGTTTTGAATAAATAGCATTTATTTAATCATCAATAATAAAACCACACTTACACAATATAGGAAGCTTATCAGCAAACTGTTATTTGTAACAAATTCATCCATACAACAAAAAAATAACTTTTACAAGTTTCACAGACAACTTTACAGACATTGAATACAAACTTCAAGTTATACCATAGAGAAAGCTTTACAAGATAGAGTTTAATAACACAAGTACGACATTTATTTACCAATAATAATTTACTAAACAATAAATAACATTAAAACAAAATTATTATAATAATGGAAAATATATTACAATAGCGGAGTATATTTAATACAACACAGTAAACTCTTCTGTGGCATGCGGTTGCAATATCAAATGCGTAGAATTTATAAGAGCAAGGTAACAATAAAAAATATGTTAGATATCATATTGGGTAGGGATCAAATACAGCCCTGCGGTTACATAAGAATTATATTTTGGTTTTTCTTTTTTAACCTATTTTGTTTGAATTCAGAATTTCGAATACATAGTAAATAACTATCTACCTTGCTATTCGGTGGTTTACTGTACAATGTTTTGTCAATAATAATCACAATGAGTTCATTATTCTTATAAGGGCTTTCCAGTTGAAAAGCTGCCATTTTTTAAATGCAGGTGGAATGTTTCTCAAGTATGACACAATTATAAGGGTACTTTTGATGTCAAATACATATTTTGTTATTAAACTATTGAAAAAATATAAATATAAATGAATGGCAACATTCAAAAAACGGTTAATTCTGTCTTGAGGAGTTATTTCAACAGATATCGAAGTCATTAAATACTGAATTATGTCTTTCATCAAAGTTACAAGACATACACATTTTAACCGGCCATAGAAAGTTACATTTTAGGACAGTTGGCGATATAATATAAATAAAAATATGACGATTCATACAAACATAGTGTTTTGACTAGCAAGTTTGGAATTACAACGTATAATCACACAATATCAAAATATTTTATTATACCTACTAAAAAAATAAATGCTTTCGTTTTCCTTACTGAATAAACACAAATATTTCCCTGCTAAAGGTAAAACTCATTAAGTAACAATACAGCATTACTTCTGTGTTTATAATTTGTTCATTATCATATTAATAATTTCTTAGTAAGATTTAAAAATGAATAATTGATTGACATACACAAAACTACTCTGTATTCTTAATGAGTTTTACCTTTTATTGTGATATTTCCTAATGGTAGATAAAAAAATACACAACATAATTACTAAATTGAATAAGAAAACAACCATTTACCAAAACAATTTAAATTTATACCTATCTACGAAAGAATATAAAATACTTAGTATGAAGTTATGAGTGAAAAGGTTTAAATTTTGAGGCAGGGACGTTCATGTTATTAACAAAATTTAGCTTGAATTTTGGAAATTTCTCAGTTGATTCAAATGTGTTACTAACCAATCACTATTTAGAGTGGATAGAATGTTTATTTTTTCAACAAATTACTTCACTTTTTTTAATTTGAATAAAAATAATAGCTTGATTATATAAATGTATACATTTAAAAAATGTCAATTATACGATTTTCTGTAAAAACATTTTTAAAAAAATCAGCAAATGTCACTGTCTTGAAAATTGAATCCTTTTCACTCACCTTCAATTAAAGTATCATCATATAAGTACGGTATACAAAATAATCACCTCATTCATTTACATACATAAAGTTACAGTAATGTGAGATACAATAACAACCTTTACATATTATTATGTGCAACATTTAATATTAATTTTAACATTTATGCTCTTTCTTAACGAATATCAATTAGCAAGCACTCAAACCACTTCTGGCACAAAAAAATCAATCTTCCTAAATAGAATTTACATATTTAATTCACATGGCATATCCTAAATCAAGTAAATCCAGTTCAATGAACCTATCTAACGCCCAAAGACTCCATTGGTGAATTAACCATCATTTACAAACTGAATTATAATGTAATCAATCCTCCTACAGCACCATCTGCTATAAAGTGTGTGCTGCTGTCTTCAGACACAAGGGTTATACACAAATATGTGCATTAGAAGCATATTTATCAGTAGCTGAATGTCCCTTTACTTTTGTTAACGTAAGTCATAAAAAAAAAACCCTATCTCGGTACTGTAGGAAGGTTGATTGTAATCAATTAGCCATCAGCGCTGAAAAATTAAACTATCAAATTAATAACCTAATAGAGGTTATGAAGATGATAGAAATACGGTGGACTGCTTAGTATAATATATTTTCAATTTCAATGACAACATAAATATTCTGAAGAATAAGGATGAAAAATAAATCATTTTAACATTAATGATGTTATGTATTTGTTTGATACGATGGCTCTTCTTTTTAGTATCAAAATTACTAGCAACATTGCTAATTTAAAAAAAGAAATACTAGTTGACAGTCTCGTGATAATTAAAAAAATATATTGACAATGCGAAAGTGAGAAACAAACTTCTTCGTCAAAATAAAAATCAAGAGGCAATCAGCTTGATAATACATTGATTGTAATATAAATAAAACTCATCTCTGTTTTTAATACACCATCTGAAGTCTTAATGAGGTTGTAGTTATATATACTAGATAAAAAATAAGCACCTATTTACTATATATAAATTCTTACTTTAAGCAGTGCCGCGACAATATAAAAATTATAAATAAATACAAATTTAATTTTAAATTTCATATCAATTGAATAGTTACTCCTGTAGATTGAAACAGGACGGTATATTTAAAAAAGAAAAATGTTAATCACTCAAATTTTTTTTTAAATTCTAAATTCTTATAATATGCCACTATTTTAATCTAAGATTGCCAAATTTTATTTGATGTATGCTGCCTTTTAAAACTAGTTATTCGAGTGATATATCATAGAAGAGAATGAGAGTAATTTTTTTAAGTTTACCATTTTTAATACGATTTCGCAAAACAATGCACGTCGTATAAATACTGATATAAAAATTGCTTATCCAAATACTACAGATTTATTATACTATATTTGGCAAAATTCACATGAGCAAAATGCAGTATTTGTAGTAAAAAGATACGACTCATTAAAATATATTTCTTTTAAAATAAATGTTCTATTCAAGACATGCTTCTTTAAACACATTTTTGGCTATTTTGTAGGATACAATGGTTGTCACGGTTAGATACTTTCATAATTCCAGTAATGACTAATGGAGGTTAGTAAAATCAATAATTATAATATTGAGAATCAAATTAATTCAATGTACATTAAGCATGCGAGATATTCCTGCATTGGAAATCTAATCATGTTTATATGCAAGGCATACTGTTGCTTAGAGATGGTATTTGTTTTTCTTGTTGGTAACACTTAATTTATTTTTATGTGAAAAATAAACATCTAATTTATTATAAGTAAAAATAAATTATACTATATTTGAGCGTATTTTAAATAAGCTACAAAAGTAACAAATTAAATTGAAATAATATCATCATTTTAAGTAACAATCGATATAGCTATCCTAGAATTGACTGAAATATTACAAAAAATTGTAAACTTTGCAACATTCAACCCCAGTCAAATCAGTGAAACTGTTTAAATTAATTACATGTCGGAAGATAACTTTAAAGTGCTTGTCTATAAATGATGTTACATTTTTCCAAACCCCTATCTCCTCTTTAGGGTGTAACATCATTCATAGATGCACTTTATACATATTATATCAGAACTATGTTTCGTACACAGTGAATGGTTCCAGGATAGCTACACGATTCTGTATGAGATTCTTCAACTTTATTTTTTTTTGGATGTGAAAAATATACAGTGATTAGTTTTGTAGAATTGTTACCAAAAATATGTTTGAAATACTTGTTAGAAAATATATTTCTTAGAATATTACAGTGGTTTTGGAAGAAAATATCCAATAAATGTAATAAAATACATTTAAAAAAATTCTACATATTTGTAGCGGTTAAATTTAAATTAAATAATTTTCTATAAAAAACTCTTTCAAGGCGGACAGAAAAAATAATAAATTTAATAGATAACCTTTTTGTTTGTTTGTACAAATGAATAAACAAATGATGCATATTTTTTTTACGTAAAAATGTATAAAACCCACTAGATAGAATGTGTTATAGAAAAGTTTAATGAGTAAATTAGTCTGTTTATTTTGACTAACTCAAAATTAGACCAGGGGATTTATTCTAATGATTGAGACCTCTAAAAACATCTGTACAGTTATGTTCATTAGGAACTCACCAAAACCAATCCAAGCATAAAAGATGCAGATGAGTTTTTTAGACAGTTGTTTGAATTGACTAAACTAAGAATAGGAATATTCAGAGGAATTTTTAAATGACATTATTAAAATTTGAATCTTCGACACCTTTGCTGCTTTTAGAAGTCTAACACATGAGATTAATTCCCCAAGTAATTTCATACCTGGCTAATAAAAGAAAGAATTTAGAAAAATATCTTCAGACATAGAAATATATTTCTGTACAATCCATATTGAAAATAAGTACCCATCTAAACGATTCTGCTATGATTTAACTAAATACAATTTGCGCTTCAATTATGATTTAAATAAACAAATATTATACCTTATTGAAGCCATTGCCAATTATTTCATGCAATGGATTTCTTCAAATAGTTTTAAAGCAGATAAATTTGGATACACCAACGCAAAGAAATGAACATTCCCATCTCAAAAAGATTGACAGAAATTACTGATTGCATTGCATTATGCAATCACCCATTCGGATTTCAGCGATTCCCCAACATTTTTAAATGAGAGCGTTTTAGGTACTTTGAGAAACACTGATTTAAGCCATGTCCCAAAAACATTCGACATATTGAAAGTGTTATGAGTATGGCATTATTGCCATGATGTTGTCAGTAAAAATTGTGCGACTCATACTAATCATATTAATAAAGTTAATTTATATAATGTAAAGAAATTTAAAATATTAAATAAATGAGATGGTGATTCATAATATTATGAGACTATAATCAAGAAAATCGTTGGCATAAAGACAAAAAACAATTTAGAGCAGTAGATGATTGAAAAAGATGATAAAAAGCTAATATTACTGGTAGTTTATTGGAATAGAAATGCAAAAAAAATGCTACCGATATAAACTACCCTCAATAATACCTATTACCTAATAGCCAATCTCAATAATTACGATAGAGGGATATGTCTCGCAAAACTACATCACTATACCCGATCTTATCACTAAATCATAATATCAATCAAAAATAGTCATCTCAGTCGGAGTGGAATGATAGTCGAAATATGGACAAAATTACAATCCGACAATAGCATTGTGTATTGCGTAAGGACGACAAATTTTCACAGAGCACATCCAGAATAAAGAATTTCAGTGTTTTGCTGCAATATGCATTATAAATCATAACTATTCTAGATATAAATGAGAATCAATGTTTATTGAAGATATTTCATTTTCTATGACTTCTTCTGGTTACATTAAAAAGGGCTGTTTTTATTGATATAAAATTAAAATATAATAAAAAAAAATGTAAACAATTATTTCTGGGTGAAAATTTTAAAAAAAGCAGGGTAATAAAGTTGTTTTATCAAGAAAATGGCTGAAAGGATATAATTTTTACATATTTCTAAGCGTAAATACATCTTGACATAAAAAATAAACAACCTTTTATGATGAAAGAAAAAAAAACAATAATCTAAAACCCTGAATAATACAAAACTTGGACATAAAAAATACCAGTTCAAAATGACAAAACTTACAAATCAGTCTCTGTTTTACTACTCGTCCTTCTGCCTCTGGAATAATAATTTTCGGGGGTGCCGTTCGTCCATCTGGTGCCGTTTAAAAGAAACTGCTTCACGTTGTATTCCATTTTCGCCAGCTGCTCTCTAGTGTAGGATTTGGTCGTGCTGCTCGCATTAGTCTCGGCGTAGTCACTGTTGGAGTTTTTCAAATCTGCAACCAAGTCCTGCTGCCTCATGTGGTGCCTTCTGGCGTTGTGGACATCTTGCACATCCTTATCGCACACCTCTGAATTAGCGCTGTCGCATTTTTCAACGGGGGCAATGCCGGCCGCTTGGCTTACGTCTTGGGCCGCGTGGCTCAGCCTGTTCTCGGGGTTGACATCGACGCTTTCACTATTTTCCACAGATTTTTGGGTAATTGTATTTTCACCGGAGGCGCCTTCGTTTCCGTCTCTAGTAATTAAACTTGGCTTTATTGCGTGATATGACATTTTATGTGATGTTTTAGAATTATTTTTTCTAGGCCTGTGTTCGATTTTGGCAGGCCGCGGGAAATCGTTTCTCACATGATGCAATTCTTCAACGCTGCGATGGCACCCGTCGGAGATATCGTTTTCCACTTGCTCCATTTCTAGATTCTTCTGCACCCATTCGGCCACTCTGATGAGCTGCTGCTTTTGCAAAACGGCAGCGCTGTCGTCGCTGGACAGAGAACTCGAGCTCTTCTCGGTGGACGTTTCTTTTTTCCAATCTTTCGGCTTCGGCTCGTCGGGTATTTTGTTCTCAGGTAACGTTTGATTCGCGCTGTTTCTCGTAAACTTTTTATTTATTTCGCTGAGATTCTTGGATGCCATTTTGAGATCGTAATTAGGATTGAAGACTTCCACAGAGCTATCGGTGAACAGCATCCGGGAGTCGGTGGGAATTTTCGTATTTTCGAGATTATTTAAATGCGCTACGTCAATTTTTCTTTCAGGCTGAATCTTCAACTTGGACGAATGTTTCAAACTCCTCTCGTAGTGATCGAAATTGAACACTTTAACACTGTGTCCTGGAATTTTTCGGTCTTCATTTAAATTAATATTATTTAACTCAACTTTGGTGGAAGAATTTTTTTCAACCACGGGCTCCAAATGAGATGTGATTATTTTATTCAACGTATTATCGTCTTCGCTCTTGCTGTCTAATTTCAATCTTTCCGCTTTGTCTGCTCCTTCCAAAATGGCATCATCTATCGTAAACAGATGCTTATCGATTATCTCTGCACTCTCATTACTCTTATATCCACTCTCAGGTTTCTCACACAGCTCGATGGGTTTCTTCATTGGCAGCTCTTCGTTAGGCATATCTAGAATATTACTCACGCTGTGCAAAGCAGAAATGTTAATATTTACAGGGACGTCGACACTATTTCTGTCAATATTGGAAATGATATCTTTCAAGCTGTCATCTCGGACTAATTCGTGAAGCGGCAGGGTTTGCGAATCGTTATCGCTCACAGGATTGCCGGGCAAAGGAGAAGCGTCCAAGTTCCTTGACTGCCTGGTGTATAGCACTGGCGCTATGTTCGGTTGAGCGTTATCCAACAGAATATTCTTAGAGCCGGCCTGCATTCTCAAGGAGCAGAACCTGGGTCCGGGGCCTATCTGAACTTTTGTATTGGAGCCGCTGTATGATCCGTTATTCTTGTAAGATCTACTAGACGACGTTTTACTTTCTGCTTCATTGGAACTTATAGAGCTGTTGTGGAATGCCTTCGGATTTTCGACAGCGTTTAAATCGGACTTGGTCTGAGCAACTGATATATTTTTAGCTTCGTTCGGAATCAAAACTGAATTCTCGATGACCCCAAAAGTTAGGTCTGATTCGATTGTACTCTGGGTCGCGTTGACCATGCTGATGGATTTGCTGGGCGATTTAATCAACTCGCCTTCTATGATTTTTTTATCTTCGTCCAATTTATTGTTAACGTTTTCAAGGCTCTGTTTAGTCTGAATCATTATCGGTTGTTTAGTTCGTTCGCACAAACGATGGTGGCCAGTGATCGGCTCTAGCTCAGGTAATTTAAACTCATCTTTCAAATTCATCTCTTTCAAGTTCTCGCCGATTTTAGTAATTATCTCTTTGTGCTTCAGGCTGACTAGTTTAACGTGATCTTCGTTTGTTTTTGTGATCGCTTTAGCGACTTTATCGATGTTTTTTAGTTTTTCTTCTATAGTTTTTTTATTGTTCATCGGCGGATGTCTGACAAGATAGAGCGGAGTGAATTCGACATTATCACTGTCGGCTTCTTTATCGCTCAAGTCGATCAACATTTTGGCAGGAAGAGGGGAACCGCATCTGGCGGTCAATCCCGATTTGGAAGAATTTATATCAGAGTTGCAATTCAAACAGAGAGAGTTCGCTGCATCTTTTCTCATGATAGTTTGAGTCGCGACAGAGTAATGACTGTCCCCGTACGAGAATGGGTTATTCGATTTCTTCAGACAGGTGCACGTGTCACAGTGCTTAGATATGGTATTTTGAACGCTCTCTTCCAATATTTTGGACATCAACGACGCCGATATGTTGAATTCGAATTCGTCCGGATTCACCTTCTCCAAAGATAGTGAAATATTTTTGCTAGAGATCAGAGAAGCGGGAGACTGAGCCGGATCCTGGTTCAGCTTCGCTTTCGTCATTATGTATGAAGAAACTCTGGCCTGAGTCTCTAACGGTAACTGAAAAAAGAGCAATAAAAACATCAGAATGCAGAATAGACAATTGCACAGTTTGGAAGATATCTACATAGAATAGATGTACTGGTGCATAAAATTTTAACTGTTACCGACACCAAGTAAGTTGCAAGCTCAAAATAGAAGGACTACAGGTAGAAGGTTAACTCATTTTCAACAGTGAATATTTAGCTAAACTCTAATAATCTGAGTTGTTGCAATAATAATTGAAGGTTTTCAGATGTATATTTGAAAGTAGAAAAAATTCACAATTTGACTCAAATAAACAAGCTGGAAGTGTTGACTACATACAAACATCACTTATGTAGTAATTTAAAATTTGGACTGTATCGATGGAATTTTAATATCAAATTTGAATCGTTTGAACATTTATTTTTCTATGAGGCTTGTCACTAACATCCTGGGTTTCACCATTTGACATCGTCAGGCATTTAAGAACACGGATGAACTTGAACTGACGCGTAGTTAATATTTTGTACTTTTAATATTAAAATTAACTTTTATACTCCAATATAAACAATACAACCGATTTATCACGTGTCAGTTAATCCGTTCACTTGAATTGTCTGAAGATGCCAAAATGAGAAAGTGGTGTTGGTTAGTGACAAAACTGGTGGAAAAGTACAAAATTCAAACGATTCAAATTATGTCATTTTTATTTTACGGGAAAATATTAAAATACACAACATAGAATATGATATATAACAAGATAATAATATAATACATATTATGTACACATAAGGCAGAGGTACAACACGGTGTTTCATGCAAAGCGAACACTAAATAAGAAGCAAAATAAAAGCTAGTAAAAAATAATAAAAGGGTTTAAATAAAATAATCCTTACTGAATCAAACTTCTGCGAGACAAAATTGTCTGGTTTGCATTGCAACAGCTGTATAGCTAAATTCATGTCATTTTTGTAACGCTCCTGAAAACAACATTATTTCTAGGTATTACATAGGGATAGGACATGGAAGTATTTTTACGCAATATCTTACGATATCAAAAATTATAAGTTCATAGAGAAACTCACCATTCAAAATACCATCATAAACATCACTCGAAAAAAACCAAAAAACAATTTTAAATTGCAACAGATTAAATAAATCAAAAAAACTAAATCATAACTGCCGATTTTTTTGGGTCCACTGTGCTTGGTTAAAATGTCAGTATGCTTGAATAAAACAAATTGCAGTTGTTACGTAAAAAAATATGATTGCATTGCTATTTTGTCAGAGAATATAAAAGTTAATCACGAAGACCTCCTCGCGGTTTCTTTTCTATTAAAGTGGCAGTAAAATGCAGTATCATTTTAGTGCTTTGATTTCGGATCATTTAACAAAAACATGCAAAAAAACAGTTTAACCCTTTGAGCAGTACAGCCAATTATTTTGCCATCTTCTATCAATTGCCACTTTCATATTTTCTATTGAATTATTATTAATATACATATGTGAGTACCAGAAATATGTGTCCACAGAAATTATAATAAATTATTTAATTTACAGTTTTAAGATGTGTTTTGAAATTTCGAATCAAATTCCAACCACTCAGAGGGGTAAAATATTTAATCTATGAAAATATGAAGCTATTTTTACTTGTGTTATTTTAACGAGAAAGTCAACATTTATAATATAAAACTTTAAGGTTGACAAAAAGTAAAACAATGTTTTCACAATTTTTAAAAAAATTGGAAAAGGGAAAATTAACAAATGAACAAGAAGAATAACAATAGACAGTTGCTGCTATACCGATAAAGTTAGAACTGTATATCTTTGCTTTTATCAGGAACAAAAAAGTATTATTCTAAAAAAGTTAAAGTATCCATAGATATTTTGTTTTTTTTTTGTTTATTTAAATATAGTGCCTTTCCGCCAAGAATTGACAGTGAATCCCTTAAAAGTCAAAGCAGTATCAGTCTCTCCCTTGGCAATCATTTCTTAAATATTATTTTACAGTGAAGTAAGTTATGGTTGAACATACAGATATATTAAAGACATTGCGTACATCGGTGCAAATATGTGCAATGTTCAGTGAACTTGTGAAAAAACAAGCTTTATTTTAAGACAAATAAACACTTGAAGTAAAAATCCTTAACTAAACATGGTCTTATCTCAAAAAAACACTTGTATAATGATAACAATGTGCATCAATGGACACAAATTATGTAAATATTATTGCCATATAAAAAATTATAGTCATCCTTCATTACAATCTAAAGGTTTTCACACGATTCAAAAAAATCTCTGCCATAGATTCCTTTACTGCATCTTTTAAAATATCTTATTAAAATCTATTCTGAAATAAAAGTATTTGATACGCGTTGCACTTGTCAAAAGCACAAATGAATTGGGAAAAGTTTGGATACCTAGTCATCCCAAATGTTCGGTATTGAAGGATATCTGAACATGAAATTATTATATTTAATTATGTAGTTCCATAATTGTGGCACCACTATCAATGAATACATGAGTTAAAAGGTGACAAAAAAATTTCAATGCTAGATTTCCAATATCGCCACTGAAAGATCTTTTATAGTTGAAAGGTGATATTTTGTCTTGATTGAGCAAAAACTTTATTTTTTATGCTAGGAAGTAAATTGTAGTGAATAAAAATATTTTTAACACAGTTTAAGCTTGCAAAATATACAAACACAAAAAAGCAGAGCTTACATTTTCCTTGTGTAGATGACCAATGGAATAGTTTGATTCGGCCAGTCTCACCGAAAGGGTTTCGACGTCTCTTGTCAATTGAGACTTGTCAGTTGTACACTTGTCAACCATTTGAAGTAATTTTTCTTCTAGATTCTGGTTGACCTTTTGCACGCGTTTGTGAGAATCGTATAACCTGTGAGAAATTAAAAAATCTTTATATGCCCGTCCATACTTTTGTACAATAGCGCTGGTTAATTTCGTAATTCACTCTGTTGAAACATTGCAAAAAAAATTGAGAACTGTCATGCCAGTTAACTTGTCTTTTGGTCAAAAATGGATAGAGGTGTAGAAGTGTGGATGATATGGATGCACTGGCCAAAATAACCAGATAATAAAAAAGAAAATTTACTCCTATATCTATGATGGAGATGGCCACGTTTGTTTTGTAATGTCACATTGTATGTGTATCCTGACTAAAAGGAGGCATAATTGATAGGATTTGAGTGGCTTTTTTGAAAAATACGTTTCTCAAAATTTGCTCTCAATGTGAGATCATGAAAATTTTATAAAAAATCAATTCATCTGTGTTCTCACTTTTATAGCCTTGCTTAAAAGAGTCAGAATGAGAGAATAAATAAATCCCTTTTATTCATAGGCTTTTGTAACAGAATCATGTGAAAGAATCGTCGAGAATGCTCCATGAAAAACCATCAAACCAATATTTGTTAAATTGGAGTTATTTGAATCGAGGGACTCATTAACCATATCAATTAAGTACTGATTAGTGTTGCCTAATTTGTGCAATACATAAATTTTAAAATACCAATGACATGAATTTCCAGTATATTATTATGCAACTACATTGTTTTCTTTCAACAATAAACGTTAAGTTGCTATGAAACATTGTTTTGTAACGTGTTTTAATAAGAGTGATAGTAATAACACAATGTAAGTTACAATCAAGTATAATGTATATACCATATTTAATTAAGTAAGATAAGATAAACTACATACATTCTAGTATGGGGATTCAACAATATATGTGAACATAATTGCTTTACATTGGAGTGGAAAAATGTACAAAATATTCCATCACATTGTTGCATTTTCGATAAGTAATTATGTTTATTTTAGGTTAGCATACTTTAAGAGATTCCACCAATTCAAATTTTGTGGCACGCGTTATTCATCCTTTCATATGTAAAATAAGTTTGTTTCAACTCAATATTCAATACAAGCATTTTTGATGGAGACAGATGGTAATGAAAGATTTTTGTATTAAAACAATGAATAGTTTTAATGAAAACTATTCCTTCATATGCAAAATTAGCCAGATTATATATGCTGCATTGTTTTTTGGCCTTTAAGTGACGATTTTTTGTTAAATATTAGCAGTTTCATCTGTGGAAAAGCTGTGATATTGGTTACCATAGATAAATTGAATATATGGCAGGAATAAACAGATTATTTTAGATTTTGGATTGCCATATTTAATTTACTCACGCTACTTGAAGGTTTACCAAACGGTGAATTTAATAATGAAATAATGGATTTCATTGAGTAACTTTTGCGATTACGTTACTATATTTTTATGAAATCACAAAACTGGATTGATTCTTAAAAATTTTAAGAATAAAAATATTTTTTTACAATTGCATTTAAAAGAAAATGTAGGTCGTACTATACCTATCATATTTCTCCCTCCATGTGACGATTTGCTCTTCGAGTTCTGTTACCCTGGCCGTTTCTTTAAGAAACTCCGATTCCATTGCCTCGATATGAGCATCTCTCTCAGCCAAGTGCTGCTTCAGATGATCTATCTCGACATGGAGATGGATATCAGCGCCTTCCACGCAATCCTTAAAAATAATCAAAATTATAAATGCAACTTATAAGCGGGAGAATTTTTCTAAGCTGAATATATTGAAACTAATTTTAATAAGAGCACAAATTTTCAGAAGATAACTAATAGTAAAACATTAAAAGTCAATTGGAAGATAACATGTTTATAGTTGGATAAATTGTTATTTTGTGCTCATGGTATAACAATACAAAATGCATTTTTTTTAAATAAAACTAATGACAGAATATAAAAATCACCACTTCTATCTGGCATATTTGTTTTTTTTAATATACTAGTACATGTCCTTTATTTAATTTATGTGTATCACGTACATTACAATATGAAAACTTACCTTACAAGGTGAAGATTGAGCCATCGTAAGGAATGTTTATTTGATAGTATTTTATATAATGGATTATTATTGATAAAAGTGATCACATTTCGGTAGTTTTAAGTAAAAAGCCAAGACCAGCATACTTAGTATACGCATACATCACTAGTTTTGAAGCACATTTCAACAAAAACATTATCTGCGATACACAAATCAATGCAATTATTTTTATCTATTATGACAGTACAATCAAAATGGCAGGTCGGTTGTATTGCGGGTATGCATTGAAGTTTAGCAAACGGTAAAAAAATGTGCGAATGAGTAAAACTAAGTAGTAGTTTTACACGCTCTGCAATTACTCGTATTGTGTTTAATGTTTTCACGGCACGACATATCCTAGAAAACAATACGATACCAGACAAGACAACTCACTTGACATTGACAATTGACTGTTGCCAGGAGTCACAAATCTGACATCACAAGGTCAATTAGTGTGGTAGTATAAAAATATGATTATTGGCTATTATTTTGCGAATGGCCTACTCTTCCATACTACACAATCATTGTCAAATTATTATTACAGCTCGTACGAAATGAAAGTGTAAATAGGGTAGCTTCTTCCACTACATCTTATTTTCCATTTTAGTTTCATTTTTCATTTTAAGTATCCAATTTATTTTTTACTATTTATATATGATTCTTTCCAATCATTAAGATCTGTAGTTGTGTCTATTCACCTGCCAAGTCTCGATTTAGACCTCTCGTCTCTATTCACCCAGATTTAATGTTATTAATGACATCGAACAAAATTAACTGTCTTAATAACGATAATGTATGTTTGAACAATATTGTCATGAATGTGTAGTAGGATCATAAAAACAAGTTTCAAGCCATTCATAATTGAATTGAGTGGCGCAGGTATGAAGATACATGGTCGTGAAGGGTAAAAAGTGTCTCTATTCACCCCGTTTTACGGTACCTATTTTGGATAATTTTTTTTGAACTATTTCTTTGTCTAGTAATTCTCATTTTTTGTATGAAAATAGACATTCGGTAAATAATAGGTATATGGTCAAGGGACAGAATTTTTGTAAAGATTTTTGAAAAATAAGCACATTAAATGAAATGAATGTAAGGCTTACGATTTTTTTTGAAATTTTCGTCTTTAATTTTAAAATTTATTATAATAGAAGGTGACCATATGTCCATAATTTACCGATTTTTTTTGTAATAATGTAAAACTTCATTCATTTGTGTTTGTGAAATGGGATTTTTCAGTGCTCCTTCCATATATAATCTACCTATCTATTTTTCTCTTCACTATTAAAAAATGTGAGGTTTAGCAACTGAGAAAGTAACAAGCAGTTCTTGCAGAACAACTTCTGTCATAAACTCCATTAGAAATCCACATAAGAATAAGACAAGGTTAAATAATAAAAGTTTTAGTCAATAAAGTAAGTTTTTCTTCAAGCTAAAAAATATAAATGTCACAGGATACAGGGATAATAAAAGATAGTTGTATTTATTAAGAATATATTTCAGATAATATTTAAACAATTACATATATTCATCAAATCAATAATTCAATAAAGCAAATTCCACATAATTTATAATAATTGCCTTTGTATGTTATTCAAATTTTACAAATAAAATAATAGGTAATTAAAACAGTTCTCACTAAAAACAATCAAGCATTATTGTCGGCTTACAGAAATCAGATTTATTTGTCAATAAACAGTAAAGAATACAGAATTCCTAAAAGAAACTGTCATTTTGAAAGGGATAATTTGGAGAAATCCTTAAATTGAATTGTCAAAACGAGCAAATAAAGAGAGCAATGAAAGAAAGAGAATGGAAGAATAAATGACATGTCAGTTATTTTTAACGATCTGGTGGAAAATTATACAAAAATTAGGCTTTGGTGGATGGAAATATTATGGTGGCATTGAGCCAGAGATAATTTTAAATGGACTTTAATCAAAAATTTATATCCTGCTTAAATCTAGTAACAGTAAGGCACACTAAAATAAGGCACACAATTCTAATAATAGTATAAAAAATAGTCCTAATAACTAGTAAGGGTAATTGGTATTAAAAAATTAATCTAACACTTTTCTGTACACAATAAAGAATCCAACACACAATTGCAGTTTTGAGAAATTATTGCAGTGGTCCAATCAATTCCTGATTTATAATAAGGAGCCATTTATTTATTTGTTAAAATTAAAAAGCTATGCAGATAATTATCATTCAGAAAGAATAAAAATGTTTAGTTCATTTAAAATTATTTGACTGATTGATTCCTTTCTGATGGACATGCAACAGTAATATGTTTGATATGCACCTGGTATGTTTTATTGAGCATCGTTATGCAGGAAACAGTCCAGATTTTTAAGTTTTTTTTTTCTTTTTGATGTTCAACGCAACCTATCATGTCAATTGTACTTTCTGCTTCAATCGACTAAGCTGCTTTTTACAAATGAATTACAATTCAAAGCTTCGACACAACTATAAAATCATATTAATTGAATTAATGCATACCGAACTTAACATCTTATGTTTCTGTTAATGGTCTGTCTACTAAGCTGAATTGTTAATAAATGTCAGATTATATAGATAAAAATGCTATGGATATTTTTCAATATCAACTGCCATTGGTAAAAACCACATAACAAAAATGAATAGTTATTCTTAAGAGGTTGTCCACATGCAACAGCTAGTTGAGAAGAAGGTGGGGGTCTATTTTAATGTGAAAATGTGTGACAAAGGGCAGGGGGAAGAGCATCACAAACCCAATTCAATATTACAATATGATAGTACATGAAAAAAAATCCTCATACCAAGCGTCATGTTAAAACATGGCAACTACTGTCAATATTTAATAACAGAAATTACCAGATGGCAGTGCCACCAGTCAACTTTACCAAATGCACATAAGTGTGCTGTGCATTTTACAAATAAATAAATTTTAATGAAACAACTCTTTTAGGTGTTGGGTTTTTAGGTAACATAATTTATTTCGTGACCAAGTGGTGGTCAAAGAATATGTGTTTCATATCATTATTGATGGCCGGTTATTTATTAAAATATTTATGTGTTGAATTCTAAAGTATTAGTGTACTGGCTAACAAAACACTAGACAGAATATTATTTGTAAGTTGTAAAATAGATAATTATATAACAGAAAGTTCTTAATATGTACAAACCTCAATAACGTGTCAACAGTTGGTAGTGAATTGGTTACAGGTAAACTCTACCGCACACATTTTTTACTAGAAAACTGGATGAAAATTTAACCGTTGAAACAAATTTTAAAGATTATTACACTGTTTTCACAATATGTGGTGATTTAAGTAATCTTTCGGGTTCATCTTTTCGACTATTGTATGATTATTTGGCCATCCCTGTCATAAGCATTAGAATGTCTGTTTGAATGGTGGTTTGTTGTTTTCTAATGTAAAATGAATTATGCAGAGTTAATTTGACAGTTAGTTTAGGAGTCAGATTCGAGTTCCATACATTATTTTGTTCACAAATCTACTAAAATAACAGTGGTACTTTTTAGAATTTTTACATTTCAGTATGAGCAAGAGGCAATCATTCATTGGGTATGAAATAAAAAGTTTTAATATACACAATTAAGATTTAAATACTATTAAGGCAGCTTAAACTTTACAATTAATTACACATGCTTTAATTCTTTTAAAAAGATTTTTTTCTCCGACCGCCCAAATACATTGTGATTTTTATCTACAAGGTATTTATTTACTGCTGAATTTCTAGCCCCTGGTATATAAAAGATAACATTAAAATAGGGAATATAACATATAGCCTTTAAACTACATTTCAAGAGAAGTCTGTAACTTATTTTTGCATTCTGGTTATGTCATGCGAGTATTATAAACTCACTCTATGAATGGTCAATGATAACTCACATCAATCGATGTCAAAAATAAAATGCAATATTTTTTTTTTAAATAATTGATACTATTGAAGCATACTCATAGATAAATAAATAATTTGGGGGGATGTAAATTCACTTTTATTAGAATTCACTCAATAAAATTGAACTAATGGTTTTGATATTTAAATTCTAAATTACCGAGCCGTGTGCACTATTAACAATTGCCAAATTTGAATGAAGCCATTAAAGATAACTCTTGACAAATAAACATTTGAATAGCATGTTTAGTTGACCTCCATGAAGGAGAAGCTTAAGTCTCTATTAATTGAAAGGCAATTATGTGTATCACTGAGTTGATAATAATTTGTGCAGTGCACATTTATCAAAAGTTTAAAAAATAGTTAATAATTTTTATATTTTAGACCTCCAACATATTACATTACTTACAATTAAGAAATTATAGGAAAACATGCAAATTTTTAAACAAATCAATTGTTAAACTTGAATCAATAATTGTTGGAAATTTTAACTCAGAACCCTGATAGCATAAAAAATTGAGAAGTTGCCATTCTGCAAGAAATTTATTTGAAAGTAATCATAATTTGAATGATTTCATTCAAAGATTTATTCATTTTTCATTTGCTTCGACAGTGATGTGCTAGGACAATAAATTTGAGTAATGTATGAATAATACATTTATAGTCAACATTGTCTCAACATAAATTCAAAATGTCTTTCATGATCTTTAGTACATATGTATTATGATGGGCCAAATGTAATATCCATTGGCCATTATGTCAATTAATAAAACATTCACAAGGAAATAAGTCAATTCCTATTAATATATTTTTTAAGTGAACGTCCAAGGATGTCTTACTAGTCATTAAAATAATTACATTTAGAAGAGATAAAAGCAACAAATAAATAGCATCTTTGTACTATATTCATATTCTTATATTGCTAATGCTTTAGGGAAAAAATAATTGATATCTATTCCATCGACAAGCAATGATATTCGCATAGCCATTTAGTTTATAGTACATTATTATATTTTGTTTCACAACCTGCAAACGGAAGATAATAAACTGGGATTAAAAAAATCGAACAACTCCGATAAAAGATTATCCAAACATTTACAGTAATGGCACAAATATATTTTTATGTAAAAATTTTAACGATTATTCAATTTAATAAGGCCACATTGAGCAATCATAGTTTACGCATAGGCACACGATTTTTTTCTACATAAAGGGAGCCAGAATTCAACAGATTCTCGATCAATTTCAAACATGATTGTATGTCTTCGCTGTCTGTGACCATCTGTTCAATCTTTTCCTGCGCAGCTGACAGGCACTGGTGGTCGAACTGCCCTTTCTTCAGAGCGGAAACAATGAGGCCAGTCAAGTACTTAAAACATTGCCTGCGGACAGAATTGTGAGGATGATTATCCCAAAGAGGTGTGGCTTTGACATAGCTCCATGACAGCAGAGCGTATTCCAAAACAGACTGCCAATGTTGTGAATCGACTAAGTTCCTCCCCTGGTCAACTAAATGCTTCTTGAAAGCTAACACGTGCGTAGCGGCCCTAGAAAAGGCTGGAGAATCAGTTTTGGACGTAAGTCTTGAAGTTGGAAGACTCCGATAAATATTCCGTTTCAAATCCACCAATTTTTCCTCCAGCGGCTTCAAGTCCGGCACGGGTAAATTGTTTCTCAGCTCTTGCTCTAAATCTGGACGCTTTTGAACCATTCCTTTGATAATGTCAATCAATTGGTCATTACTCATGCCTTTCAATACTACATCCAGAGGACTGTCGTTGTCAACAGGTAATTTTCTATCGAACCTGAACCTCTTCACTGCGGGAGACGATTTACTCGGACTCTGATTCCTCAGCTTCTGTGGTGTTGTTGTATCATTAAAATCAACCTTCTCCGGAGTTAAGCTAGGTTTTTCAATGTCATTCATGAGTAGTCGTTTTCGCTGAGTCGAGCGCAATGTGATTCCATTTTTGGTGGGCGAAAGAAGATTGATTTTGGGAGGTGTACGGCTATTGGATTGAAAAATTGACTGCTTCTTGAAATCAATATCAGGCGACCATGTGACAGGAAAACGCCTACGTCCTGCAAAAAAAAATATTAATTATTAATTACATAAATGTAAATAATTATGCTGATAACATTATTTGTATGTCAAAAGTTTGATTAAATTGATAATCATTATCTATATAGGTCTGACAATGGCTTAAGCCGAAATAGCTATCAACAAATTTATAAAATAATTTCTGTAGAATTAAAATACATTGTTATTTTTTTCACCATATTATAATGGATTTCTACCATGTATATGCCAATTCAATCAATACATAAGCTACTTTCATTTTATGTAAAACATTTTTCTTTTGAGAATAGTGTTTTTTTCATACATTAGATAAATTAAATTATATCATTTTGATGTATGAAGAAGTCAGATATGTGGTCAAGTGTTCAAGGTCGATGACTTCAGTTGCATTGCTCAAGGTTCAAATCCCAGTATGGACAGAATTTTAAATTGATTTTTTAGTCAGATTTATTTGATGGCTATTCAAAAACTGTTGGCCCATGCAATAAGGAATCAATGAAATAGTTTCAAGCAGGGCTGTGGAGTCGGAGATTTTTGACCGGAGTCGGAGTCGTAGCAGCGTTTTTGCCGGAGTCAGAAATTTTGAAAAGTTTGCATATGGAGTTGTTATGTTAGATAAATGCTGGAGTCAGAGTCGTATTTTTTTTAACGACTCCACATCCCTGGTTTTTTAAAGATTACAGCACACAATTCTGCACTATTATTACCTCTTTGCTGAATAATCAGCTCATCTGGTGATGGGGTGGGACTCAGCAGGGCAGATGAGACCCCGGCCGGCGTGTTGTCTGCCCTGGGCACATTCGGAGCGAACGCTCGCCTAGGAGTGTTAGCATTATTGATATTGTCTAAGTGGTTTATGAGGTTGGTGTTCGCATTCAATGGGGGCGGTGAAACTCTGAGTTGCTCCAGCCTGACGGGAATCTCGGCGAGAGCAGAGCGACGTAGAGAGCGGCCGGGGACTGGACCCTCCTCACTTTCCGTCATAGCATCAGCTGGAAGATATAATCAATAAATATAATGATTGTCCATGCTCAGTTACTCACTAACAATCAGTTAGTAACTTACAAATTGCACACCTTACTGCAACTTATTACCACAGAATATTTTGAAGCTCATTGATTAAATTGTCATATTTACTTTATAAATCTTAGTCTACTCCCAATGTGGAGCATGTTACCTCCAATGTCATTGTCATGTCTTAAAAAAAAAAAATCTACGATAACTACTTGCCACTCAGTTGCTTAACACATTAGATGCTGAGAACACGCCTAGCTTGTCCATTTTCATACTAAAAAACAGGTTCAGCATTGAAAGCGTTAATCTATCTATAAAAAATATTTACCTAAATATTAACAAATGCCTTGCAGGTGTAGTGTATTTCTAGGATTTGAAACTATGTTATATAATAGAATTAGGTGAATACAAAGTAATAATAAAATCATCTTTAAAAAAAAAAATTAGAATGCCTTTCCACAAAGAATTGACAGATATTTAACACCTTCTGATCTTTTCAAGAATTCCAGTTCCGGTTTTTTTAAACTAAACAACCAAGATCCTTCTTGTTCAAGATATCGGTGGCTAACAAAAGGCTCCCCCGCAGTGCACGCGTATGCAACCTCTAGTTACACTTCTGAAAACAAGTTGATAACAAAATACTGCAATAATTCTCAACACACATGTTTACGAAGTTTTAAAAGAGCTGTCTTTCAATAAAAAAAAGCTCCAAGTATTATTTTCATATGTAAAATAATGGATATTCTACGATTTTAATAATTAATATGAAGCAAAATTTGGGCAACACACACATTCCTAAATTATGCAGGTCTAACCACTTACGTTATTCAAAGAATGTGAGTGCAAAAAATAGTGATTTATCAAGGTAACTGTCTCAAAACGATATTAATTGACTGAGGGATACGAATAGAAATATGACTGCCTAGGTTATATTAATTATTCATAGGTAAATGTCATTGTGATGGGGCGGTTGGCGGGAACCGGCATTATCGCTTTCATTGCACCAATGCGGCCCGAGGTGGTGCAAGATTAGAATACCATTGAAATTACATCAAAGTCCTAATGTATGTCCGTGCCGTACTTAAAAGCGTGACAATGGACGGTATATCGTTATGAAATAATACTGCATTGAACAATACCTGTCGCTATTATTTTTAGCAAAACAGTCAATAAAATACGTGTCGAGGAACGTTCACAAATTCACATCACAATCACAAAACGCTCGAACGAATAATCTAAGGTTGCCAGTGAAATTATAGGAAATTGCCAATTTTTTTTGAAAAAAATAGAAACCGTTAACCAAGACTTGCATTTCTCGAAAGATTCTCCTGTATTCCTTATGCTATTTTACCAATTTTTATTTGTATTTTTGAACCCTTTTCAACGGGAATCTTTAATTTCTTATGCAATAATGTTTGTTAATCCCATCACAAAAATTCATTCAATATACATCAATATGGCAAATTAATATTAAACTAGTTCAAATTAAGTTTTTGCACTTGGCACAAAAAAATGAATGGCAGATACGTTTACGAAAATATATATATAATCATTACAAAGTTGACCAGTTTATGAGCTCTCCCTATCTAAGTATTTCAAAATAATATGTTTACTGAAAATATTTTAAAAACTGGTTTAATTATTTTATTGTAACTATAGTTAGCTTGTTGAATGGGGAAGCGTTAATTTGGTTTTATGTTTTATTGTATGTTAATAAATTCATACCATCGTAGAATTAAAATACATTGTTATTTTTCTTACCGTATTATAATGGAGTTCTACTAAGTAAATGCCTACACAATCAATTAATAAATTCACTCCAGTAAACTTAAAAATCGAAAAAGTTTTGTGTCATTGTAGCTTAAATATTTGAATGATCGACCACCTAATATTATGTTAATAACAATTTCAATGTTATTATCCGAAATGACCATTCACACGAATAACAAATATTATTATCTATTAAATCAACAGCCAAAAGTATTATCAATTCTAACTTTGCCTACAGTTTGCCATATTTAAGTCATCAAAGGGAATAGTGCAAAGTGGTAGTTGAATTTGAGATGAATGTTTTTTTTTATAAATTTCCATGTTTCTTGAAAATAAAAACAGTAATCAAGAAAAAACATAAATATTGTTGCCGATCCTCAAGAGATAGGATTTTTTAATCTTTACGAAATGCAAGAAAAATGACAAGATCAGAATTGTAATGCAGGAAATATAATACATATTCAAGATGCTTCATATTTGGAAACATATTACTTATTTCTTGTATAGATGAATGTATGAAATCAATCTTTTCAAAGTATAAAAAATCTTTTTTAAAGGATAAACTGTAGTGTGGCAACTCTATAATTGTATCAGCTGGTAAAACTGTGAACAATGCGAATTAAGCAAAAGCGAAAATATATACATATCTCTTTCTATCTTATGATTGTTTGTACGTAGAAGAAGGAGTAAGATCTATGGTTTTGCATGCTCTGCCGCCTGTTGCATGGATGATATATTTTCGCGCAAATTTTGTAGTTCATGTTTACGATTGGTTAATTTAATATGATGGAATTTTCTATTATTTAAAACTGGCGGTTAATTAACTGGCACATTGAATTTTGTCAAAACCCTCCCGATAGAGTACATAGAGTAGCTTGGGACAATTTATTCATTCGATTTTAATATTCCGCTTGATAATACCACATCATAATATTTTTAGTCTGACGAAATATCCTAAATCTCAGTGTACTCACCGCTCCTATACTTTGAGAGTACACCGAGCCGTTTTTTCTTCAGCAAATATCTAATTATTGCGAATATTATAATAATTATAATTTATTGATTTCAAATCTACATAACATAGCAAAAATAAAATGTACCGCATGTTTACACAGTGAATATTAATAAATAAAATACTTTTTCTTCATTGAATTTGTGAGGAAAACATACTAAATATGTTTTTTCCGATGTCATGAGTAATTATATATTTTTTAATATATAACATCAGCCAATGGATCATTTTTTTGTTATAATAAAAATTGTTCTGGGAACCTTCCAAGAAATAGGAAAAAGTGAAGTTTTTGACTGTGAAGAGTGGTTCAAAGAACTATTTTTCATAAAACAAAAATGAAAAAACCCGGCGTCTCGTAGCTTCCCTCACTACATTCTATGGATGGTCATCAAAGGGCTTCCGGGACGTCGCAATCGATCAGGTTGAGAGAAGAAACAGGCAGGATTCAGGCCCCCCTGGGGCATCCGCAGCACATGTCCAAGCTAGGTCCATTGTCGCCTATTTTTTGACAAAATAAAGGGCTGGTTTGTCCGCACTCTCACATCCATGTTCCTGACAAAGTCCAACCACCGTGATCAATAGAGCTATCAGTCGTTCGGAAGGTGGCTCGTATCAGTCATTCCGAGATGTGTTCCAATTTGACAAGGCAGCGGGCTGCCCTCCCCGACATCAATACTGCCACTCCCTAGCGGTGATATCTGGATATCGCTCTGGCCTGAATATGGAATTGTGAATTCTCCCTCCAACAATTTTTCCCGGCGCCTGTCCAATGCACCTCACTCCCCTAAAACATCAAGCTTGTAGGCTTGCATGATGCAGGTGGCGCGTATTTCCTTTCCAGGGGAGCGCATAGTACGCACATTTTATTGTGCACTGTTCTATGCGCATATGCACATAGAGCATGTGAATATGGGTCCGTGGATGACTGGGTGAGTGTCAACGTCTTTGGCTTCAGTTACAGACCGCTTGGGTTTGAGCCCTGGTCCGGGTAGTTGCATTTTAGAATCAAATTATTAATTTCTATTCGGAGACATGGATGTCTGTGATGACTAAAATTCCCTCTCACATTCACCCGATCCTAAAAATGGGACGTAGCAAGAGTGATAAGTAAACCATCAGTTTTTTTGTCATATTCCTCCTGTCCCCACTTTCTTCGAAAAAATAGGTTGGGCAATTGAGTGACAGAAGTTCTTATAGAAAAACCTTTGCTCAAATAATCTATAAGGCGTCCATATGTTCCGCATTGGCAGAGGACATGGCTTAAGTAAAATCGATTTTTGTATCTTTATTTGATGTTGGAACTTTGTTTTAAAATCTGTCAAACCTATATTTAACTTAATTCAATCTCGTATAAGTATGCCATAGTTTACAGTTTGCAATAACTATATAGCAAGACACTTCCTGTCGAAGGAGTTTTAATGACTATATATCTTATTATAATAATAATAATACATTTTTAGTACTTTTTCCACATGAAATTTATTTGATCAGGACCGGTTTCGCTCATGGCGAGCATTGTCAACTGATGTGGAATGTTTTTTTATGTGGAAAAAGTACTAAAAATCTATTATTATTTTTATTATAATGCCTTTCCACCAAGTATTGACAGTGAACCCCTTAAAAGTGATATAGCTTATTCTATATCTTTTCTTTGAAAATCGTTTTTGGATTTTTTTGGAAAGCCACATTATTTCATGCATATGATGGAGGTTAGAACTTGAAGGATTTTTTAAAAATTCTTGTGATTGTTACAAAAATAGTTTTATAAAAACTTATTATTAACGTGTTCAAGTCTGGTGGCCACGTATGCGCGTCTTCGCTGGACTAACACAGCGGTCCGGGGGACTCGTATGGGCGTCTTCGTTGGCGCTGATGTTTGCGGTGTTGATTTACTACACCAGGCATGGGCAACCTTTCCTAGGTCTGGGGCCAAATTATCATTCTCTCTTCGAGTCAAGGGCCGGACCAAATGATTAAACATAATGAGTAAATATTTAATTCAATTAACTTCGTTGCTACTTCTTATATGCTATTAATATTATATACTGATTACAAAATTTTGTGTGAAGATTGGCCTTGTACTTGAATTACGAGACTATCAATATTGACGTTGATATTGCCGATAGAATTTTTGAGGTTTTCAATTGTTATCCTCGTTCGAATTTTTAGTGTGTTTCACCCTGTACTAAAAAAAATGTTCACACGTATATGTGCTGCCAAAAGACAAATATAATTTATAAAAATCCATCAAAGTAATGTTGCTCAATTTTGATTTTAGCACTAAATCCCCCTGGAGCTCAATAAGTTACATCAGTAAATTTGCAGATTATTTAATATTTACACTGCAAGTGCCCGTGTTATCTTCATTATTTAATCCCTCTCTGGAACTATGTCCATAACTGGAGATGAATCAGGGTCGGTGGTTGCCCATATAAGCACTATACGGATTGAACTTATTATCTAACACACCAACAGCAATCACGTTATCATCTGTTGATAATTACAGCAAATACAAATTTCTGCACGAGTAAAAAAAATATAATAATTTACTTATTTCGTAAAACAAGTTCGCATGGTATTATTATTATTTTTCGAAAAGACCAGTATCTACTCTCGCTTTTGGATTAATAATTTACTATCTATACTGTATTTAAATCGGTAACCAGACAAAACAGAACATGACAAAACAGAACAAGACAAAATCGTGTCCGCTCCCGACTTGGAGCATAAGAACTCTTCATGAAGTTTATAACCAACAATAATTTATATTTCGTTAATATGCAAGCCGCAGTTTGAGAATCTTTACACTAAAACATTTTAAATATATGTAGGAATAATCTTTCTTAACCCAACAGCAATTTTCAATGACTTAGCTTGAATATCATCGGAGTTATAAGAATTTCACTAAAGTAACTAAAATTTGTAACTGTTTTAAAAAAATCGCCTGGACCGCAACTTGTTAACACAACTTACATTTTAGTTAATTTTAATTTTAATAACTTAATATTTTTTTCTTATATGCACATCATAGACAATATACACTGTTGTTGCAAATTTTCATTTGGTGTCTTGTCTATGATTCTCATGCAGCAGGGCACACTTATTAAGAATTGGACAACACTAGTTGACAGTTCTGGTATTGTTAAAACGACGTGTGCGTGTTATTTTTTCTACGAATTTCAAGATTACTAAACTATTGTCATTAGAGTGCGCTATCAGTGAGTGACGAAATGACAATGTGCAATTGTATTGGAGTTTTTTCTTCCTCAATAGTTTAATGTATCGACATGCTAATTGTTATTTAATGAAATAAATGGTTTTCAACAAAATTACGATGGAAGTGAATCCGTTGAGTATAATCCTTGTCAAATCGGACAGCAAGGGTGAACGGCTATTGTTTCGCTATCCTTATGAAGCTGAGATGATTAGCGATATACACGACCAACGAAATGGAAGGCGAAACCCGTATGCTGTCAGTATAATCGAAGATTTACTTCAGACTCCCATGCCCCAAACGTCAAATATTCAGAAAGGTAACGGTACATTTTGAACCTTATTGAACTGGTGCAATTTGTGTGTCAAGGATTTGTTAGTACATAATTGCATTCATTGCGGAATCCATTGCACTCTTATCTCTTTGTCTAAAACATTTTCTTTATTTATTTTCTAATGTGTCTATATGTACTTATTTGATAAACATATGTTTTACGAAATAAATGCGAAATTTGATATCGTTTATTTGAGTATAATTTGCTTTCATACTGAAAATTTCACTATACCATATTTACCGTCATACTTGAGTATTTAGGCATAGAAAGGTACAACTTAATTTGTGTAACTCAATATAAAGACTACACTCAGTTTACATTTTTTATTAAAAATATATACATTACTTTCACAATAGTATGGTTAATTTAAATCCGTTCTAAAAAAAAACCATTTGTTATTGTTTTTTAATTCTTTGGTAATGTAGTTATTAATAATTGTGCAAGCTGAGTTGTATTTATAACATAATTAAAAATATTTTTGATACTCTTAAGCCATAAACTTCATAAATATAAGGATTAGATCAGTGTTTCTCAAACTTTTTACCAATGAAAACCGGCAAAGACCTATAAAAAATATAACTATCAAACAACAATGTTATTGATTATTGTAAGAACATACAAGTTTATATTTATCATTATTTGGGCCCTGAGAGGTGCAAAATATGTTCTTATGGTGGAGAGGGTTCAAAAGAAATTTTTGAGAATTTCCTTTTTGGGGGTTATTGACAAGGGTTAAAACCAGCCTGCCAATGGGGATGCCACTGGGAAGAGCTTTAGTGATTTTTAACGGAATTGCTTTGGATGTCGACATGTTTCACATGGACGTGAGTGAGTTCAGACGAGTTCTATTTTTTATGTATTATAGTTGATTTTGTCGGAACTCACTCGGTTGACTCCGGTCTTTGCTAATTTCCGTTTTTTTTTTCTTTTACTCATATCTGTATGTACATATAAATAAATAGAATTCAAATGACATTTAATCATCATGATAATTTAATAAATTCTTCTTGTTTTCAGGTCAGCTAACTGGCTTCACAGATGAAGTCCTTTCAACTCTATTTGCGGTAAAGCCAGAACTGTGCCACCGCAAATTTGAATTGAAAGTGAATGATGTCAGATTTGTTGGCCATCCTACACTGTTACCTTTCCGAGCAAATAAAGATGATGAGACCTCCTCACCACTCCTCATCAATATTGTGTTTGCTCTGCAAGCATTGGCTAGTCATTCCATAGGTAAGAATGTAATATGTAATGCAAATAGTTTTTTAATTAAATATAACACATTTTATATTACTTCTTCCAGATATATTTTGATAAAGATCAGGACCAGTTTCGCACATCACAAGCTTTAATGATAATGCACACTATGCTGATTTACGAATAATCCTACAACTAAGATTATTATTCATCAATGTTTTTGTTAAATACACTCATGAAAGTTATCAGACCAAATGATGCATACACTTTTGAGCAAAAATAAACTTACCCTTGTCCGTGACAGCTTTAACAATGTTAAAAGTGATATGCTACTAGTATTGATGTGATTTAACTTACATGAATATAACTACCTTACTATCTTCTAATCCTATCTAGCCCTACCCTTATCTATACAGTAAAAGTCCGTTAATTCGAAATTCAAGGGACCGGATTTCCAAAAAAAAATTCTAATTACGAATTACGGGATCAGTTTGAAACATCGCGGTTATTTTTTCGATTTTTTATGGATCAAAAAAATCGAATTGCGATTTACGCGAACGCTAAAAAAATGAATTTTCGCGCCAATTGTAGACGACTTGGAACATCGCGGCAATTTTTTCGATTTTTAGAGACCAAAAAAAACGGTACATTTTACTATGAAAAATCAATATTGGGACGAGCAAATTATGAAAATTTCGAATTACGAATTATCGTTGTTCGAATGAACGGACTTTTACTGTATATCTTTTTGGAAAAGATATGTCGAGTGACACTTCTGTTGAAGTAAGCTCCATTAAGAATACATATTCTCCACATTGGCAGTAGATATGGTTACAAACGCAAAGCTTAACCCAAAAGTAGTAATTACATTTTAAAAAGTAGTTCTCATACTTTTTGGTAATGAACTAATATCTATAATTATCAATGAATATAATAAATAATATACAACAGTTTATTTGTAGGAGTTACAGGTGAATTTTTTCAACCTAATTCATTTGAAAACATAGCCCTGCCATCTTCTGATATATACCGATTGTTTATTAATAATTGATATTTTTTTTCCTTCAGTGAAGTGTTATTATGATCTCAGCAAGCGATTAGGAAAAGCACTCCGCCATGAAGAAAATCGATGCGCGTTTTTAACAGACGAGATGAAAATTATGGTGAGTAGACTTATATCACTAACTGAGCCAACTTTTGAGTGAAATGAATTTATACAAATGCCTGTGTAGGTCAATGTGTAAACATTACAAAGTACAAATGACATCTATACATTTCTGCGATAAAACAAAATCATGACCGACTAAGCGAAATAAGTAAACTTTATTCGCTCTGACTCTCATAATTATAGAGTATTTGCAATCGTTTCCTCAATGTTGATGTATACAATTTCTTGCTTTTATTAGAATATTATCCTTTACAGTTAATTTAAAGTTATATCACTGGCTCCCAAAACTTGGAGACACAAGAAGAAGTTTGCAATGTTTTTGTTTATTGTTTTACAGATAGCAATGCACGATGAGTTGACAAATATGGACAGCGACAGTGATGATCCTGGTGATCCCGCAGAGAGCTGTAACACTCCAGCCAACCCGCCTAGTACGCCATTCCATCACATTTTACAAAAAAGTGCCCTAGCTAAAAATTTGAAATCAGTCTTCGAGGATCTCAGTAATACGGGTAATAAAAACAACTTAATTTGTTGTTTATGGTTGAAGAAGAAAATATTTTGTTGACATGGAAAATTTAAGCTGATGAATGCGCTTTAGGAAAATGTATTTCAATTTTAAAAAGATCAAAGTACTGAATTGATTTAAAATGTTGCCACTTAAAATTCCATTTATTTCTATGGTCAATATTTTGCTTGATTTCACTTATAAAAATTGTTGTATTTATTTGGAAAACTAAGCAAGCCTATGAATTTAAGCTCCACATGCTGCCAATTCAGTTTGGTTGTGACCTTGATAAATGGCTTATATCTTCTTTTCTTATCAAAATAAGGCAAACAATATATCAAGAAAAAAAAACAATGTAATAATAATTATCTCATTCTATGAATGCATCTTCGTTGAATAATATTCCTTCAATGATGAACTGTTGATCTTTCTTCATTTTACACGATGAACGGCGAGGTAAAATTATTTGAGCCTGTTATCAAGTCTCCTGACCTACATGACCCATAAGTATATTTCACTGGTTCGTTTGAATAACTTATACTGACACTATCTCCATTACACGTGAGTCATTGTTGCAAATACCAACAATGAAATAAGAATTGACATTATCTCGTTTGAATTATCGCTTTCAAATTGTGGCTGCATGAATAAGCTAGTAGATAGCTTTTCGATTTTGACAATCCTTACTACAGTAAATGAAAAAAAAAACTATAATCTGTATGAGTATTTACTAGATCTGTTTATTTGAATGGCACCTTTTTCATACTTGTTTTTCTACTTCCTATAAGTATGTAAGATTATTTAATATACATACTATAATTTCTTGAATATGAAAAATCATGTCGTACTAACCTTCATTGTATTTTAATTACTGTACTTATAATTTGTACTTTATTTATCAAAAACTGTTTATTTTATGTTTTATAATGTCAATATTTTGTTAGCTGATAGGCATATATCATCAAATCACTTTATGTTGGTTAGACTGATCAATTTCATAAAATTTTAGTGACGTAAACTAAATATATTGTTTATTCTAAAAATGCAAAGTATATTACATTACATTAGATTGGACAGCCTTTGTAAATGACCAACATAAACAAGTTTTAAAAAAAAAATGTTTCGTTTTGTGTTTGTTCACATCAAAATTGCAAGCATGTAAGCTTATAGTCTTGAGTATGCCAGGATTATTAATTATTGCCGTATTGGATTATTTAAAGAGCTTCAAGACAGTGAAACGATGTTATTCCATAAAGAACACTAGAGGTTTATAATTAATTACTTGCGTTTCATGTGTGAATAGGGAATTTTGTTTTATTTAATCCTAAGATGATTGAACTTAAAAAAGACAGATATCAATTGAATTTTAACACAGAAAAAAGTTTGACTGGCCGCTTTTGGATTGGTATATTTTTAAGAATGATAATCAACATTGGTTGGGTGATATTTAAAAATATGGCAAAATTCATGCTTAATTTTTCACTTTAAGTGAAAAATTTATTAGGTGTAAAATCAGTAGACAATTTTTTATCTCTAAAATAAATGAAAATAGTTTCAGGTCAGTCACGTATGTAGTAAAGTGCATTCAACAATTAATTTTTATTTGATTCTAGGAGTGGTCCAAGTGAGAATAAACCAATGGGTTCTAGTCTCCTTCTGTCTACCGCACAAGGCACATCAGTTTCATAACCGAGGATTGGTCATTGAACCGGAGACCATAGATCGGTGTTTGAGGAGTCTGCGGCCTTATCATGGAATGCTTCTTTTGGTTAGTATACTTGAACATGGTTGATGATTCTAGTATAGAACACGTTCTTAGGAAAAAACATCAAATAAAAATATTGCAATTACACTTATGTCTTTAATTCTCACAACTATATTTGTGTTTTAAATATATTAATGAATTATTGACTTTAAATACGTAAATATAATAGATTTCCGGGTACCCCTGAAGAAATAAAAAACGTGCTTAGTCTATTAAAAGATATTGGCTTACTTTGGAGTAACGATCAAAATAAAAAGAGTTTATAACTAAAGTTCTTAAACAAAAACCATAATTATTCTGAATTTCAAAAATTGTATAACATGAATTGGTATTTTCGTGTTATACAAGGGTCGAGTGTAGTGTTTGAATCCTTTTGGCGCAACTATTTTCTATAATAGTTTTCAGTTAAACTCTTGATTGATATAAAGTTATTATTATGGTATTATTGATGACTGAATGTTTAAATTGTATTTTTCTTCCAGGTGGATCCAAATGAATTATTAGATTCCATACCATTGGACAGCAGTCCTCTGCTTATCCGCCTTATAATGCTGTATAGCCCCTTGAAAAGTCTTCAAACCCTCGCTATTGAAGCAGACCTTACTCTTTCACAGGTTAGTTAAATCAAATTCATCGAATTCATAATGGATTATGTGCTACATTTTTATTTTTACGGTTTTCTCTTACTAACTAAGAGCACATTGGTATTGTACAAAAATTCACTAAGAAATCAATGAAGGTCATGAAAATGGTTATCCTATTCATGCAAATATTGTAACTCCATGTTGATCACGGGAGTTGTGTTCATGCGGTGTACATATGACATTTAAGTAAAAGGCATTTCAAATGACAGAACAGAGATCAAATCAAATAATAGTTAAATATTTATCAAATACGTATGGTTTCGAAAGTTAGGTATTTTTCAGGTTCTCTGTAACAGATGCAATATTTGTACGCAGTAAAAGTGTTGATGCTGACAACTTAAAAAAGTACGCTGTTTCATGACGCATCATATGTACCCAGCATATGCTTAAGCGTATTCATCACTGGACATGTTGAGTTATTTTTCTGTGGTATAAAAAAATCTTATGATAGCTTCAATTAAATATACATATTTAACCTTTTTCCATCTGCAAAGCAATGACATTATGGAAGGGTATTATGCTGAGGAAATTTAAGATTTCAATAAACATTTATTTATGATATTGACACTTGTAGGTATGAGATAACAGTAATTAATGATCAATTTATTTACAATTTGAATTATGACATGCTGCCTAACACATTCATATCTCACATTTCATTGATTCAATGTTTTAATTTTTGCAGGTCTTTCAGTTGACAGGCCATCTAGTGTACTGGGCGAAAGCTACCATCATTTATCCATTATGTGAAAGTAATGTTTATGTTATTGCCCCCGATGCACAGGTGCATCTTAATTCACCACTAGTCGATAAATTTTCTCAAGATTTTCCTGGCCTTTGTTTGATACAGGTATGATTATTGTATTTTGGTTTGCGTCAATGGTGATATTCTAATGCTATTCTTATTTCGTAGACCCAAATTCATTAACTAAGGGAACTGTCAATCGGCATTACACGGGATAAGTTACCTTCGGATACAAAGAAAATATAATGAAGATGACTGGATCCCAAAGTTTTATCAAGCTTTTCACTATGAACTCATTTTATATTAATACTTATTCAAGTGGATTCCCAGCCTCATCTTCAAATTTAAGGAATGTAAATATATATTTATATAAAAATCAAATACATTGAAAATCTTATTGATAAAACAAAGACTGAAGTGTGTAAATTGTTTCTGAAAGAAAAACCGTATTATAATGGAGTTCTACCAAGTAAATGCCTACTCGTTCAATAAATTTATTTTACAGGTTATGTCTATGCTATCTCTACCGGCACCGCTGTGGTTTCACGCTCGTGCGTGGGCAGGAGGTGCTTCTCTTCTCGCTCGATGTATCGTTTGGCTTCTTCAAAGACATCTTCTGCTCCAGCTTCACACTTATGTTCAGTTCTTGCCAACACCTCTCGGGCCTCCTCAAAATGGTAAAAGATTTAAATAAAAACAGTTGTTTCGTGATGACGAGGCCTTAGTTCATGTACTGCCATTTGTATTCAAACACATGATGTCTGTGATGTTTAACTTCCTTTCCACCCATCATTAAATTCTATAATTGAAAGAGAAACAACATCCTAAATTTAAATTGAAACAATCTAAATTTTATATTGAACTTGCTGGGGCTTGAACCTAGAATCATCTGAGCGCTATTGCAAAGTATTAGTGCTCTTACCGCTAGAACACAGTGGCATTATATTTTGCTTACAGGTTATATGGTAGTAATCTAAAGGATTTGTTTTTTTTTAATTTCAGGTACCAAAGATTATTATTGCGAAAAACATAATGGACTACAACCAACGTTATCAGATTCATTAGTCTCTCTAAATCATATACCTTATACGACAGTCACAACACCCGTTTCTGATAAATCAAACAGCGACTCTTTGAATTTCAAAAGTAAAGATTCATCGGAACCTTACAATCTTTATATTCCTTTGGGTTTAAAAAACGGAGATTTGTCGCCGGATGAAATAATCAAAAAGGATCCCCTCGGTAATAATCTGAAAACTATACTCAAAACCTCCAATGATGTCACTGCCCAAAATAACAAAAATGTTAATCCAAAAAATGTTTTCCGAGAGAACAGTCTTATTTTCGGTGATATCACGTGCGAATCGTCATCCGAATCGACACCGTCATCTCCTCAAGGCGTGGACGTTGTCGATCACCCCGCCTTAAAAAATATTTCAAACATTACCATCAAAAGATCTGACCCGATCATTGATATTGGAAATGTGAAAAATATTGTCTGCAAAGATTGGAGCTTGGATCTGAACGAGTCTTTGAACGGCTCTGAAATTGGGAATATGGTGTACGATAATAATAAACCTCTGAATAATAATTTAGAAAACGGAGTCGTGTGTAAGTTGGCTCCGATTGAAGATCTGAAAGCTACCGATAACAGCGGCAGTGCAATTGTATGCAACGGAGATTCGAAACACATATCTCCTGAGAATGTCCAAAAGCTTGTCAACGGTTTGCAGAAGCTAAAAGTTGATGAGAATGCAAAAGTTAACAACGCCAATACGCAGACTCCGAACGCTGTGAACGATAAAGAGAAAATACACTTGACGTTGAATAGCAGTAATTCAAGTTCTGGGAGTAATGTATCTGAAAAGAAATATAACACTTCGCTTTTTAAACACCTGGAAACGAGGTAAGCATTATAGATAGATAATATGTACATTCTTAACCTTTTCCCTGCTGAGCTGATATACTAATATTCCAACAACTAAGATTTCAAAAATTAATTCATCAGTGCCTGTGTTAAGTACACTCATGGAGGTTATTAGACGAAATACATGTTTGAATAAAGAGTATCTTGTCCGTGATAGTTTTAACATTGTAAACACTTATGCTACCCATAGTGCTTGTGCAAACACGTGATGATTTTTCACGTTGTTTATGTAATCGACACAAGGTTTTCAGGTTGTTCTCATTATTTAAATAGTGTTATGTGTAGGGTATTGTACAACAAATGTTAGGAAAAAAATTACAAATAAAACAATTAAGATCTCTTATCTGTAACCTAGGTAAAAACTGTTATTATCGGTTATTTTGGCCAATCCTTTGATAGAAGTCTGGCTGTAATAGGTTAGGTAATTATTTTTTTAATATCAATTTGCAACACTTCAATCAGGGGTCTCAACACATGATTAATACTATATACTTTTGTTATTAGAAATATGATAACAGTGTATATCTGTCCCTGAGAGGTTAAATGAAATTTTTTAATATTCTAAACATTCATACCATTTAAGAGTAGGCTCGGTTTTGTGTTCAGGCTCAAATTTGAACTACATATGTCAAAAAGTACTGGTATTAATTTTGAATAAGTCAACATTTATTGATGTTTTTTTTTTCAGTTTTCAACCTCCAACAGTGATAACTGGCCTAAACCATTTCAATTCATGTGATGTAGTTGATGCGTCGGTGAAAAATAACCTCATGGTAAATGGAATTGGCTCCACTGAGCAATTTACAGAAGAGATGCTGCTCGCTGATTTCACTGAAGAAGAAAAGACTGCCATATTCAAAATACCCGCTGCATATAACCCTGAAGATTTAAATTTAATGGCAACACTATATAAAAAGGGTAAATAGTTTATACTAACATTTTTATTTTATTTCCATTTTATGTCCATAGTTTGCAATGATGGAAAATTTTGTACATTTGTATTAAGAAGCCAAGTTTACATTTAATTGAGACTTGATCTGATCAGGAGGTTGTCGGAAATTTAATTATAAACATTTATTTACTATTCGGGATGTTTTTGAAAATTGTGTAATGGTCGGACTTGAATGTCTTTTGAACAGGACCTCTTACATTCGCAAGTTTTTTTTAGTAAGTACAGTGCGATCCAGTCCAATTAAATGCCTGTGTTTCATATCAGTAGAAGGGAAAATCATAATAAAGCTTAAAAAAATACAAAATGTTATATTTAGGTTTTAATTCGATATCTTTATTCTGAGTTATAATGAAAATCTTAATTTGAAAACATCTTTTTTAAACCGACCCTTTGATATTTTTAGGATACTTCCGTGGAGAACAGCACCTTGAAGAAATCATGTTCATGGAAAATCTCACTAGATCTCAGGTTCTGCAGCTCCTGGACAAGTTTAGAGATGTTCTTATCACATACGAGACTGAAGATCCCGCTATCGCGATGCTCTATTCAAATCCTTAATATCAATGTCGTATCTTAGGTTAGGACGTTAGGTCAAGGAAAGAAAAACTACAGTGACGGATGCATTGTTATCGACTGAACTTAGAAAACATTGTAATATGTTTTCAGTTGTTACTAATTATGTAAATGCATTTGATGATTTTACTTTGTTGTGTAGTTTGGCTGCTTTTAAAAAAAATGTGAAATCCATTATTTGGATGTTCATGATTTTATCAAAGAATACCTGTTTAATATCCGTAAACCCTTCAATAATAAAATTTATGAAAAAGAAGACTAACCTAAAAAAAAAGGTTAGCAATGCGCACAAAAAATATGTCTTAGATTACTTATTGATATATTGTCCGAAAAAAAAATTAGAGCTTTGAATGGTTGAAGGCAGATGAAAAATGTTCAAAATAATATTTACCCACACTGATAATGTTCAATCAGAACCATTATTTGAACTAATTACTTTTATGATATACTATTATTGATGCCATGATTTATATTTATTTTGTCTGAGATTTCATAATGTTACCAATTGTATTTTATTAGTTAGTCTGTTGACATTTTATCCATAATTTTTAATTTAATTAAAAACAAAAAAATCTGATGGCTAATTCCGCTTTCTCCAGTAGTTTAAATGGATCTTCATTAACCCCTTCCCTCCCTAGCTATCAATTACAATTTATCCTTTCACACCCGAAATATCAACAACTAATTAGGTAGTGATAATATTAAAATAAAATTTTACAGTGATAACATGAAACTAAAATATAATATTGGGTAATGCATTTATATAGGGTTTGGGTGTGTATGGCCCAACTAGGGATTCTGTATATACAGGATGGGCAGCAAACAGGTTAAACAGTAGATTTTTATTGAATAGTAAGATTCTATTATAAAAATTATGTTTTAGAATGATTGTTCAGAGGTCTGGTACTTCTGTTTTTATTGTATGACGTGAACGGATGTATGTTAAAGGAAACTGATTTCAGTTAATGTCTATGAGAGATTAAATAATAATATATCGTCATCACATAGGCAAAAGATTGTGGATACGAAATTGATTAAGATGATTTCCAAGGATATTAATTCTGTAAGAACAGTAATGTAAATTTATATGCAAGCCATTCTTAAGGCTAAATGCTTTATCATAAAAACTTACATTTTCATTTGCTGCTTACTGCGAATTGTCATTTTTTACTAAACAGTTTCTGCTAGTATGGTGACCATATCAAAAGTTTTAAATATTTGTGGTTTGTTTTATTAATTTATAATACTTATTTTTGAATTTATTTGGTTTCAAAAGAACCAAACAAATTCTGCCATATTTTCAGATCCGGTGAGCAGGGCAGTATGTAGAGAACACATACATCTACATATGTTAAAATCCCCTTGAAACTTTGAAAACTTTGGTGATTTAATTTATCAATCAATTTATGAACACTGTCAGAATGGTTCCGAAACAGATAGCCGAGTCAAACCCTTTAAAAATCGTGTTGTATATGGATTGATTTATTCCTAATTTATAATTTGAGCTATTTGAGCCGATTGCTAAAACTCTTGGATTGTATTTCTACATATCTGAGTCAGAACTACTGTTTTGATATTATTCATTAAATACATCCTAAGGTAATTGTAAAAACTATGACATTTTACATCAGTTACACTTTATTAATGATCTTATAAATGTTTGTTTTCATTATAGTCTTGTGTGAGCGAACTTATAATAACAAGTTTTTAGTTAAGTTTTCTTTTACATGAGTCCAAATAGCATAGAGATCAAATTGTTTATGACTGCAAATATTAAATGTATTATCAAAGAATGAATGTTACAGTAATGTTTAATATTCTTTATAAAAGTGCTTTCTTTTCTATTGGTAAATATATTTTTTGGGAAAAGTCAGTTCCTTATATGAGCCCGTTGTTTTGTGTTTTTTTGAGTTGAGGCTTACGGATCCCTAATACATTTTTAATGTAAACCCATTTCAAACACTGTTATCATACACATTATGTATTTGGAAAAGCGATGTTACAACTGTAAGAAAGCAATCGTTTGGAAAAAGATTGTAAAAATAAATAATTTATACAAACAATTGATGTATTGAATCTACAAGATTAAGGGTATACAATGCTTTATCCTTATTTGCATGAAGTTTCAATCAAGACTTAAAGACTCCATCATTGATGAATTAGCCCTTTATTTTAATAAAAAAAAACAATTAATTAAATACATACAAAAACCTTTTGTGCTAATCTTTGGTAATACTGATATTTTGACGCTAATTAATTTTCTGTTCTCACCAGTATCGAGATTTGCAATACCAATATTTAACTGTTTAAGCACCACCGTTTTCCATGTAAAGTACCAGGAAAATCATTTTACTCTCATTTTATAATAGCTTTCGCAGAAAAGTGAAAAAATACCAAAATGTATGATTTAAAAACTTTTGCAAGGCTGCTACAAAAAATAAATATAAATAAAAATAAAATTTGTGATTTTTATATCCGTTATTTCAAAACCATTTAAAAAATTTCTCACCAAGTACAAAAGGTAAGTGTTATTTTTATTATGTTCAAAAAAGTAATTTAGTGGTAAAATTTGTAACACGGAATTGTGGAGAAATATGATCACTCATAAACGCTTTCTCAAACGCGTCTATACATATAAGAACTGTCTCCTCGCACTTGCTGATATCCAGCTATTCTCCTTTCAGTCTGTCTGATTATGTGAATAGAACGAACTTCATAAAAATACAGCGACAGCCCTAATGACATTGTTAAAATCTAAAAGATTAAATGAGCTCAACATAATGATTTTTTCCCAATTTTCTGCATAAGGTTTAATTGAAAAATATGGTATTTTATCTATGTTATGGTGCCTGCATGCCATGGCGTCTGAAAAGTTAACCTATAATATTGAAAATCAGGGGCACATAATCAGGGGTTCGCTTTTACGAGAGTAATTGATTCTGAGCGTGAGCAACTTTGAGATCTCAAATGGCGAGACAAGTAATATTTTTAGTTAACATTGGTTTACGTTAAGTCCCATCTATGCTTAACCCCACTAAATTTAAATACCTCAGAATTATGTTACGATGCATTTGAAAATTAGATTTCTGTTGGAGGTATCCAATGAGCGTGTCGAGGGCTTTCAAAATTAATATCAGGATATCATTTACAAGAGAAGAAAAAATTACTTCTGAATGTTAAAAAAAAAATAACGCGTCAATATTGGACAAGCAGAAGCAAAACATGGTGAAAGAAAACATTAGATTAAATGTTAGTTACCAACTCAATATTCAACAAAAATAATTCTTAACGTGTGTTGACAACCCTGGGTATTAAAATAAAAAGGTAATTTTTTTGACTGGAACCAACCGAATCATTTTTTGTACGTCAAAACTGGCGCCCTGTAGCGGGAAATTGGGTAAAACGGAACAAAAAAGTGACAGTTGGTGAACGTATAAAGATAAGGCACGGTAAACGAAATCCGCGCACCCATCAAAATTCCATTTATTTGCGGGTATTTCAGCGAGAACTTTACCATTTTCTTTTTTCATGTTGTAAAGGGAACCAGTGGTAATATTTTGAAGAACTATCGACAAAGTTCAAGAGTATTACGACGGACCATAGCGACGGACGTTGTCGCGTAAGCATCTAACTTTATTAGTTATCGAAATTATGGAGAGCCGCAAGCACACGTCTGTCGCGACTAAAACCCATATTATTGCATTTTCGGGGAAAAACCTATCAAATAGGGAAATTGCTCGTAGAGTGGGGTGTGCAGAGAGTACTGTTCGTCATGTTTTAAAATTATTTCTTGAAACTGGTTCTCTGGAGAGGCGTGCTGGAACCGGAAGGGTACGCATAACAACTGCCCGCGAAGACCATCGTATAGCCAGTATGGTTTTAGAAAATAGCTTAAAAACTGCGACAGAGATCCACGCTGAGCTTCAGTCGACCTGTGACTTAACATGTTCGGTGGGAACTATACGTAATAGAATCAGAGAACAAGGATTTCGATTTCTTCGCCCCGCAAAAAAACCATTGACGATAAAAATGCAAAAATTGAGATTTGAATGGGCAAAGGCGCACCAAAACTGGACTTTGAATGATTGGAAACGAGTTATGTACTCTGATGAGTCGAAATTCAACTTATTCGGACAAAGCGGTAAGCGGGCACTGCGTCGCAAAGTCGGTGAAAGATTCCAGCCGAATTGCAATTCTGCGGTTGTCCATTCACCGTATATTATGGTATGGGGATGTATGACCGTCTATGGCTTGGGACCCCTTACGTTTCTCCAGGGCACAATGAATGCCGAAACATACCAAACGATTCTGGTAAATGACGTTATACCAGTGTTTGAAGACCTGACACAGCATTTTCCAGAACCGATGTTTCAAGATGATTCTGCGCCATGTCATCGAGCCCAATCCGTGAGTATAATTTTTATTATTTTTGTTTGAAAAATTCACTCAATGTCTAGTATTTAATATTCTATTTTACTTCCAGATAAACGAATGCAAAAAATCGTTGGGCATGAAATCTCTTTCTTGGCCTGAGAAGAGCCCTGACCTGAATGTCATCGAACGCCTGTGGGCTATCGTCAAACGAAAGCTGTACAAAAAACAGGCTAGAAATTTAAACGAATTGCGTAAAAATCTCATGGAAATATGGGAGAACGAAATTTCGATGCAATGTTTAAATAATTTATATGAATCTATGCCGAACAGGGTACTTGCCGTAATAAAGGCGAAAGGCGGTATTACAAAAGTACTAAATTAATAAATTACTGTCAAAATATTGTTCAAATGTGTTTTATTTTCAAAGCCTGCATTTATGAGACAGAACGCTCATAAATCATATTGTAAAAGTCAAGTTTGGCTTTAATACAGACCGAGCTCCATATCAAATAAATTGCCTGAACTGTGATCTTTTCCCTCCCCAAAAACTCACTGGGCGCTCTCTAAACGCATAAAAACGTCTTTGTCTGCAATCAAGCCACTCAGGCCTGACCCAACCAGCAATACACTTCCATTTACGACATCCCAAAAACTGCTTTGTCGCTCTTTATGCGGACGACACGGCCATAACCTCCACGCACAAGGACTGGGACATAGATATACGTCGCCTTGAGTCTGTTACAGCCCAGCTGACTGACTATTTCAGTCGCCTGCCAACTTCCAAATTAACGCCCTAAGAGCCTAATCTAAAGTGCCATAATCTTAAGCTACGAGCCAGGCTTGTCGATTCAGTTAGGGACTGGGCACGTCTATTATAAGAAAAGTAAACTTCTCAAGTTTACGTAAACATTACGAGCAATTCTTGGTAAGAATTGAACATTTTTAATGATTCTAAAACAATCATTCTCGTAAGGGATATTTCTTAAGTGTTTTCCCCACACAAGCCTTCAGCTGACAGAATCTTTTAGGAAGTCAATACTTAGCTAGCTTACATGCGGGAAAGGGGAACAAAGACTTAGTCTGTATCCACCCTAGCAAGAAAAATAGCCAGGAAACTAGGAATCTGCCTAGCGGACATATTGTTTCAGCAGGAAAGTAAAGGTAGAAAAAACCTCAGGTATATAATAAAATCAACAAAAAACCGATTCTTTCCACAACATTCATTAAAATTCATATTAAATGATAAAACATTTTTGAGTGCGCGGATTTCTTTTGCATCAACTCTATATGCGTCCGGCATTGCAATCCCTCGGACCCCAAGATGACAAGAGAGACCATTTCCATACCTCGATCTGGATTCATTCATGAATAATAATTAAAACCACTTCAGTATCGTAAGTCCACTAGTATACGGACGTCGCGAATAAAGTCGCAATTATTGCAAAATATATTTAAAAAATCTACTTGAAATATTTTTCTTTTCATATCTAGTGACATCTAAACACTGTCTCTAGAAAAAATGGTTCTTCCGTCACCTATCAATCTTGTTGAAAAAAGGATTTTTAGAAGTCGGGTGGTAGATGTGATCAATGCTACCATTTTGCTCCGTACTGAAGCGGTTAAGCATGGTTCTTTGGATGAGAATTGTAGAATAATACAAATTGCCCATGGTTGTTTATTCATTACGAGCTTATAAAAAATATATTTAAAAAATTCCGAACCCAAATATAATTAAATGAGTACTCAAATGGCATTCTACCTCAATCCTTTGGATGCCAGACGATTTTAGAAAGTTCCCGCAAAAAATAGTATTTAAAGTTGACGGCGTTCAAATGAAATCTAAAAAAAATATTTCAATATTTATTTTAAAATACTTCAAATAAAAAATAATATATAAGTAAATAGTAACAATAAAATATTTTTTTTTTATGAAGAAGCCAACCAACCTCATTGCGCATTATCCGTTTCATTCTCTACTGCAAATATTCATAATGTAACCAAAGATCCGCTCACAAAGTTGCCATAAATTAACACAAAATCAAACATTCTGAATTCCAATTAAATGCGAAATATGTTTCTTCCAAGGCTGTGGAGTCACGGGTTTGGCCAAAATTAAAACAAACGTATTTAAGTTCGATGCCTGTGCATCCTTGCTTTTTGACCTCTTATAAACTTCTCTTAAAAAACTCATATAAATTAAACTAAATCATGATTTATTTTAGTTAATAAGTACCGTAAAATGGGGTGAATAAAGTCTCATATATTCCAATCATTACGATCTGTGTTAAGTCTCTATTCACCCTCTCTCGTTCACCCCAATTCACCCCAATTCAATGTGAATAGAGACATCGAACAAAATTGACTGTCTTAATAACGATAGTGAGTATTTGAAAAATATTGCCATGAATGTGTAGAAGGACCATAAAAACACGTTTCAAGCCATTCTTATTTGAATTATGCAGGTATGAAGCTACATAGTCTTTAAGGGTAAAAAGTGTCTCTATTCACCCCGTTTTACGGTACTCCACAAAACATCACATGTTGGTCCTATTTTAACCAGTTGATCTGAATGCAATAAAAACAGATATCTTTATTCAATATAATTTATTCTATAAGTATGCACTTTTAGGTGGATTTACTATTATACAAAAATTGACATGACCATACAATATACAATAAAATATCATTTGAAATAAAATATCCACATACATAACTCCTATGAATAATATTGAACCCTTTCTCTCATTAATGATTCTATATTGAACAACAATAATTTGAAATAATTTAACACCGTACAAACAAACGAGTCTTAAAATTTACAATAAAGAGATTAGGGAATAAAAATTGAAATGGTAAGATAATGTCACTTTTATGGCAACATTAATCTTTACAGATTTGCACTAAAATTAAAAATATTTTAAATACATACAATGTGACAAGCAACAGAGAGAAAGATGTTTACAATAAAAGGTATCATTTATTAAATATATATTGGTCACAATCACATAATTTTTGGGCGGATTATTCTAAATGCTTTTTCCCTTTTTCTTGCAATTTATCTATTTTTACAGTTACAGTGAATCAATTAAAAATAAAACGGTAGGTACTGTCATGTACCTGGTTGGAATATTCAATGCAGCTATGCTCAACCTGGGCCTGTGGACGGCATGCAGCCAAAAATGTTTGCCTGAACAGACATCAAAGTAGTGAAAAATGCGGCAAATATGTTATGAATTACTGATATAAAGCAAATTTTGTTTTTGAAAAGATGGCAATACCTTCGCCGAGAAATGTCAAAATTATAATAAAGTTTGCCGGCTAGATAGTATTATAATGATTTAAATTTGGCGCAGTAGTAAGTTTATTATATTCGTAAATTAACAACAAGAAAAAATAATAAAAGTTCTTTAATACATTATGTTTAGTTTTTCAGACATTCAGTCAATGGACAAATATTTAACAAAGCTATTGTTAGTTACAAACAACTAGTTTGTGCAATCTTTAGATAAATATTAGTGCAAAAATATGCTATGATATCAAATAAATATTTGGAGTTTGCATACATATAATTTATACAATAAGTAATTAATTATGTTAGACTATATCATTAATTGATTTCATTATGGTGTAAAATGTAATAATTATAGTACAAGCATATTAAAACATAAAAATGACATTTATAACATTAATCTTTTAAGTAACCTAACATAAAAAATATTTTGAGCTTTAAACAGATTTCCAGTTCAGTATGAGTGCGAGAAAATGTTCAATTTTTATAACTGTTTATTGATAGCTGATATTTATTAATGAAAGAAAATATAAAATGATTTTTTAACAAACATTGTGTGATCTGTAATCTTTATCAGTGTTTCTTAACCTTTTTACACTTACAGACTGGTAAAAAAATAGCAGACCACTTATACTGAAATAAAAATGGTTTTTTATTTCACGATTTGTAATTATTTAAAAATAACATAGGTACCATTTCACATTTTTGGTTGCTTGAAGAAATATTCCAATTAAGTAGCAACAATTCTGTGACAAATCTGGTGTTTTTCTGCATGAATTTTGACACATGAAAATATGGATGTTTCGTAAAACGAAGAAGAAATCCTTTCCCATAATTTTATAGTTTGTATTTCAACACTTTATTAGTTACTGTTATGAGTGAGAAATTTGGTCGCTTTAATTTATTCCTTTTTGTTTGTTTCATATAATTTGAAAAGATAAATAGTGTTTAGTTAAAATGAATTTGTCGAAAAAAATTATTACAAGAATGTTTGTACAATCATCTAATAATTTTTCTCATCGATAGATGTCACTTATCATTTTGATTAATATGATGTTGTGATTCAAAGAGAATGATGGCACAACAGTATACTTGGAAACAATGGAGGGGGAATTTTATGTATTTAAATTTATTCATAATAATTTACATTACATAATTTATAGCATTATATTTATTATAATCGCTATTAAGGCAACCTGTTAATTTACATGCAAAGCTTAATTAATCAAGTATCAATGACCTTAGCAATAATTGGTTCATTTCCCGAAACTTCAAAAGAGCTATCTCTACCTCTATATATGTATTATGGTAAGTTATTTAATATGTTTGAAACTTCAGGAGTAGGAGAAGAAACATTACTTCGACAAAATTATTTAGCCCAATTATTTTTTATAATTATTAAGATAAGTTGAATTCACTATGTATACTTAATAGTTCCATGACTTACTAAATTGTGTTTTAGTTCATTTCAGAATTGGTTTAATACCAGCACCCATAAGCAACAAAAGTTTCTTTTATTTTTAAACTATTGTCAGTATGAGACTGATTTTGAACCAAGCACAAAAAGAGATGTAGTAGATCAGGTACTTGAATTAAGTTGAAATTAAATATCCTGTCAAGTTCGTATATTGAGGGCCCATTTTTACAAACAAGATTATCTCTAAATAAATTAGCAAAGTTACACATAGTTTGTTTACACATCAAGTCAACGTAGCCTGTGGCCGTGGTTTTGGTGGATTGCAGCGATTTTGCTCATTTGGAATTCATCTCAGGGTATTCCCATACACCAGTGATGCACAACCTGCGGCCCAAGATGATATTTCATGCAGCCCAATATGACATACATCAATCACCTTTTTTTCTTCTGGACTTTTCACTGACGATGGAAAAACAATATTTTTTAACAGAAAGATAAAAAACCATATTTTGTGTATTGCCACATGGTTTTGATTGCATATCTATTGTTCTCAGCCTGTTCCTTGATCTATGAATAAACTTCAACTAGTGTTTTAGTCATAAAATATATAAGGTATACAGTACAGCTCTCTTTGTGGGATGTCATATACCCAATATTTTACACACATATTTATACAATGAAACATTAAGAAAAAAGGAAATTACCATAATGAAAATTTGTCGAAAAACATTAAGTTTTTTGTATGATGTTAGAATATTTCGATTTCTTGAGAGGGTAGACACTATTTCTATAAATCTTTTTAGGACATACGGCATATACCCTCAGCTTAAGCACTGTCTGCAACAAGTAAAACAAAATGTGGTGGATTCCCAGTGTATCGTTTTTCTTTATAAGTAAGTAATTTAAAATTATTTAAATTTAGTAGGTATTTTCACACAGATGTTATAGTGAACCAAGAATGTAACATGATACACACAAACTAGGAAATATCTGTGTTCCTGAAACATCTGTTATTATATTTTGAGTAAGTAGTTATGTATACCAGAGTATTTTAGCTTTTACTAGCAATATTGAATCTTTATAAAAATGAATGAATCTTCATTGAATGGTTGAATAGAAATGAGCTACTGATTTTTATCACGTATACACATCTATTTTGAACGAACTTTTCATTTATTTTTACAGGTATCTTAAAACGATATACTGAGAATTCACTGTCCACAAGAGAGTGTTTTTTCATCATTCAATATGTAGTTGGATTCCAGCCAATAGCTGTGTACGTAAAAGAAATTTTGTTCAAATAGTGTTTGCAACTGTCATAGTCATGATTATAATTTAGGATGTGCACTTTTAGTAATAATAAAAAATAATATTTCTTTTGAGCGATAATTATCACCATATTAATGCAATCAATACAATTGTTTGTATCTTAACAGCTTAAACTTTCAGTTATAAACCAAAATTACATATATCTAAATAAATTATTTTAACTGAAACCAAATCAGCGTTCTTATGATGTTTCAGCTTATCTCCATCCTGTCACAAAACTGATGTGAATACTCTCAACTGAAGCGCTTTAGCAAAAATGAATATTGTGATTTGACAATGGCCTTATTTGTCCTATTGTGAGAGGAAAAATCATTTAAGTATATTCCCAGTTGACAATGAGCAATGGGGAATCGAATTTAATTGATTTCTTTATTTGGCAACTATAATGTAAAAGATTGAGACATGTCATATTTAGCTCATTTATACCAGAACTAGTTTTGAAATAACATTTTCAGTTTTAGCTTGTGAAAGATTATATATTTTATGAAGCTGTGACCATCGGTATTAAAAAAATACAAGTGGTTCACTAAAACAAATTTCAGATGTGAACAACTCTCTTTGTAAATTGAATTGATTGCTGATTGCATGAGATAAACTGGACCATGGACGGCTACAATCAATCATTAATAGTGACGTTACAAAACAAATATGTCCATCTCCGTCATCGATGAAACTGAGAAAACACATTTTTCATCATCTGGTTAATTTTAACAGAAAATCCACATTGTGATTTTTTATAACCATGGTTTACAGTGCTTACAAGAATCAAGTCTTTTTTAGCAATGGTTATTAATCGAGATTCCTTTTTCAATACTAAACAGAACTGACCATGTTTCGTGTGAATACTTGTCTGAGATACATGTTTGAAAAATATCAGATATTTTTTTATAGCAGAATATATTTCTTAGCATTTAGAGCATGTTTAAGTAAATATAATGATACAAAAGAACATGAGCTGACATATCAACAAAAAAATCGGTAACTGGAGATGCCCACGTTTGTTTTGTAACGTCACAATAAAGGTCTTTTCAGTTTTTAAATCTAGCTATGCCCAGAATTTTCTTTGTTCCCAAATGGTTTTTACTGTTTGATGAATGTGTAATTTCTGTAATTCTACCCATTTTAAGCAAAAAAATTTAGTTCAAATTAAAAAATATATTAATCTTAGCGATGTTGAACAAGCTCCAAGGCAGTGATTCTATATTGGTAATCCAAATAAAATTCATTGCGTTTTTGTTTTATATCAGCATAAAATAGTGTCAAGAAAATTATAATTTCTTTCTATTTTAATCTAGTTTTACAATTCCATAGTTATTTTGATGCTTTTTGGCTTGCATAAACTTTGTATTACATAGTAATATTTTAAATATTTCATAAAAGCTTTTTTATTTCAGCTCTGGTTTACCTAGTAACTTAAATATCAAGCCCACTTCCATGAAAATAGCGTTGGGCTCAGGATCATTTGTATTTAAATTCATGGTGTTATTTACTGTTCCGATTCTCATTGGTTTCTACTCACAAAATTGTTTCCATATCTAAATTTACCCTACTGCCTGGCGTCAATGAATTTTGGATCAACCGAACGGCGTCTGTGCCCGACACAACATTATCAACGCACGACCTTCTATTTAATAAAGTATCACTTATGAACGCTCTGGATTGGCCAAACAATTCGCCTCTGTCTGTGACAGACCGGGTGATTCTCCGAAGAACCGGTAAATTGACAACCACGTCATAAGGGGGAGGATCTTCCGTAGGTGTCGTCTGAACTCTTCCACCGAACGGATCTGCTGGACATATTTCTAGTAGAGGACTAGCAAAGTAAAGGCTACGATTGGTGACTTCTGCATCATCTTGTTCTCTGAGATTTCGGTCTATGGATTCTATTTGAGAGATCGGAATATCCTCCTCGTTATTTGTGTTATCTGCTTCCTCGTCCCCGATCGCAATCAATCTTTCGTTTGGGTTTTCATTTTCTCTATTATTGGGTGGGTGATCTTTTCTATTATCATTATTTTTAATCAGCGCTTCCGTCAGAGAATTTCTTCTACAATTGTTCAAAAAAGGCACTGGTCTAACTCGTCCGTTGCCGTGAATCCTATTATTATTACCCGATACGCCAGCAGGTTTTGTAAGGAAACCCGCCCAAGACTTACGATTTTGTGCTTTATTCTTATCACCAAGATTATAAATACCTCTATCAGTAAGGATGGAATTGTTGTTGTCCGTCCGAAGACTGTAATTTGATTGAGTCGTGTGCATTGTGGAATACTTGCACCTCGGCGCGATTTCAGCGCTTCCGTTAATATTTGACTCCGAAAAGTTATCATCAACTGAGTGCGTCGATGGCACATTAGAAATGACATTAAATTGTTCAAGAATTCGCAGCTTTTTTCTTGGTGTCGCCAAACTATCACGTATTCTATCATTTGGATTACTATTTCCACCTGCTATTTCTAATGTTACGCCAGAAACTACAGCAGCCGTTTTTGATTGCGGGCATTCATTTTCAATCAAATCAATTGAACTTCCATTGATCGCACTAGTTGACGGAAGACTTAAGTTGTCTTCCAGATTACATTGAGGTACCAATTCTCGACTAGCTGTATTGCTGCAGTTATTTCTGAAAGCTTCAGTTATTCTATTAACACTGCAAGCGTTAGAAACTGAACTATTACTGGAGCCTATTTTATGAACACTTTCATAATTTGCGCTAAGAAATTCGGTTGGATTATTTTTAATCTGAGCAGTATTGCTCTCATCAGTCGATTGCGGTAATTCTAAAGTTTCCCGAGATGCATTATTATTAGAAAGAAGAAGAGCTTCAGAATAAGATGGAACCAGAGCACAGTTCTCCCTTATCGTAGCGAAGAGTTCTAAGCTATCTATTGTGCTGGTATGAGACATAGCTCCGCTGTAATCCAGTCCATTTCTACTCCTTGCCAGGGCAAGAATATTGATGTGCTGAGCCGACCCATTCTCGGAATCAAAGCTGGTATTTTGATTGGCCAGTGTTGCCGTCTGATTGGTAAAAGCTGGTCCCGAAGATTGGTGCCTTGCACTAACGTTAGGTGTATATTGAGAAGTGTGGGTTTCCATGTCCAAAAGTCTATTGTTGTCAACGTCGTAATTCACTCCGAATATCTTAGTCACCTGAAATGATACAAAATATGATGTTGCAATTTGGCAGGCAATAGATATTATTAATATCTAACATACAAAACAGTACTCAGTTCAATGCTGTTGGGCTTTGGTACCGCAGTTATGATTTTGAAATCCACAATGGTTACTTACTGTAAACGATGTCTTTGATGTTTTCATTATTTACCAATAATCGCTTGTCCAATACTGTGAACCAGTGTTATTCAACCAGTTGTCCGCGGACCGGCACCGGCCCACAAGAATTTATTGCCAGTCTGCGAAAACTTTCATTTTCGAAAATGTTGAAAACGAAAAGGCAGCAACATATGTCGCACCAACAATTTGTTTTAATTTTATAAACTTCAATAAACAGTTCTGTCTCAAATTGACTTGACGTTTCAATTTTTACTTTTTGACCATGTAGACCGCATAGTGGTAAATCGAGAACTGACTGTAAGTAAATATGTGTATCTGGTTGACGACGATCCAGGAAATATTTTTCCAATTTTCACCGTCCGCAGATGTTAAAAGGTTGAAAAACGCTGCTGTTGACGGTCATTACAGTTGAGACTTGAGTTCTTAGTCCTCGCTTAATCATAAATTATTAGAATATGTGTGTTATTCAAATCCTTTTTAAATTCTTCAAAGCTGGGGCAAGATTTGCAAAGAGTTATTTTAATACCGGCGCCGGACAATGTTTCTCGTTTATAACAAACATATCAGTAAAGAAAACTTTTGTATACCGTGTAATGGACATACGCGGTGTTACACTCGATGAGAATCCGAAGTGGCCAAGAAAGCAGAAGACAGGATAAGATCCAAAAAAGAGCATGACTGGAGTACCATGGAATCCGGTCCGTATCCCTGTAATTGATAATGTATCTCATTAGTTGGGTTGTCACAATTACTTATTGTGTTATTTAACATAAATATATATTTTAAAATAAACATAGTTCAATTAAGTTATTACGTTCATAGTGAGCGAAAGTACTTACTCATTTAATTGAAATTAACTAGCCATCTAATTATAGCTGATTCAATAGAAAAGTTTGTTTGCAGTGATGGCAAACAGAAACTCAAGTTATGAACCAACAACATATAAGCCAAGCCCAGTTACGGAAAACATGCCCTTGTCCGTAAGTAATTGGTGGTTATTTTTATGAACCAGTGTCGTATCCGAAAATAATCTCAGTTATTACTGCTGTTAACATGAAGTGATTTTTATCGTTGATAAACCTTCGAATATTTTGAAGGTTTATTATCTTGCATTATTTTTTTTTGTACACACAAAATGTGAAGAAAAACAGAGCAAAACTATAAACATTAAAATGGTATGCGATTTGATTGGGGAGTTTTTACGCCATAATTTTTTTGTTATCTTTCAAACGAGTTCCGATGATTGGCACCGTAAAAATACAGCACAATAAATTAGTGAGAAAACGTATTATAAATAGCTGTTTTCGTCAAGTAAATTTTTACTATCACCAAACGAGAGGATAATAATGACATGAATCACCATGGTGATATTAATTAAGTATTATTTTTACCGCAAACTGCTATTCTTTAAAGAGTGTTTGTTAACGAATAATTTTTTACCTATTTATATTATCATTATTTGTGTTCACATTATTTTCTGTGGGATTATTATTCATGTCACCACATTTATATAGTTATGAAATTGAAGATATCATGACAATTATTAATCAGTTTATACTTTATATAAAGGGTCTTTTTATACGGACGCTTAGTTTTGAAATGTAAATAAAACAAGTTGTTTGTGAGATTTCGACTAAATTTTAATTTCATTTGTAAGTATATTTTACGGCATTAAATATGGAATATAGCATCAAATGTCTGCCAATATCCATTCATTATAAAATGGGCCATGTCGCTAAAGTTGACTTTTTTGACAAATTTGGGTAAACTTCCAACTGCTCCAGAACCCAATCAGGCGTTGTCTGTGGTCGTTTACCTGAAGTTCCTTGGTTAGTTGGATTTTATACGGGTGCAGACATAAGGCCCGATTCAAAATTCGCCAAGTTGAAGTCGCAGAAAAGCCAAGTTCTTGTGAACAACGAGAAATAAGCTGCCTTGGGTTTTCCTGTACACTTTCACACACAGCAGCAATGTTTTCACCAGATATTGTATTTTGATGACGTACAGGTAGGTGTTGGCCGATTATTTACCAAACTGGTTGACTCAAATTTAGCCACTAAACAATGAATAATCTACTCAGCAGGACAAAGTAACATATTTTGAGCGTCCCTATTGAAATACCCTTTATATGAACTAATCAGTGTAACATTGAGAGCTAGTAGACTTCAATAATTCCTATTTTAATTTTTGCACTATGTAATATTTCAGACTTTGCTTTTGGTATTCCAGGTAAGATATTGAGTCACATTTGGCGTTGCAATATTACGGAATACACCACGTAAGAAGGGTGTAACACGTTTTGCGAAAAAACACGATATGACAGATAGCATAGAAACTGCAAAGTCATAGGTGGGGTGTTAATATGTACCCACTACCCACCGTTAATGCAATAAAACTCCTGAGCGTGGGGAACGGTGCGACCTTCTGCTGTTCATAGGTTTATAGGAGCGTACAAGATTAAAATAAAAAATACGTTTGGATTTTAAATTAACTTATGAAACAGGTCTCGTATCATCACCTCTGATCTATCATCGCTGGTATCTGATATAAAATTTAATTAAATACCGTAAAACAGGGTGAATAGAGACAAAAACAAGGATTGACATTTAGCATAACATTACTAAGTATCCAATGTATTTTATATTATTTATATATAATTCTTTACAAGGACTATAATACTATCTCTCGAATGACAAAACCAAGCCAACTAAATGATTGGCCAAAATTGAAACAAACATGTTCAAGTTTTTTTGATCCCTTATAAACTTCTCTTTTATTGCCCGAAAATTAAAATCAATCATGTTTTTTTGGTTAATACGTACCGTTAAACGGAATGAATAGAGACTCGTAAAGAATAGAGGTTCATATATTCCAATTATTACAATCTGTATTTTTGTCTCTATTCACCTGCTAAGTCTCGATTTACCCTCTCTTGTCTCTATTCACCCCGATTCAATGTGAATAGAGACATCGAACCAAATTGACAGTCTTAATAACGATAGTTTATATTTAAAAATATTGTAATTAATGTGTAGTAGGAGCTTAGAAACATGTTTCAAGCCATTCATTTTTCAATTATGTTGTGCAGGTATGAAGATACATAGTCGTGAAGGGTAAAAAGTGTCTCTATTCACCCCGTTTTATGGTATATCTATTGTTGGAGAACGACAATGTTAAGAAAATTGAAAGCCCAAATCATACTCATTTATGAGTTTATATAACTTTGTAGAAATATGAGGATTTTACAAAAGCTGTTTATAATAATAGTGATGGAACCTTTCACTTATTTTTATGCCGGTTTTTCATGCGCTGGTTCCTGGAAATGATAATCACGTGATTATTATTTGGGTCGTAGCATATTACTCTTCATGAAAACGGATATAACTCTACCATATATTTTATTTTTCGAGAGGGTTGAGATTCAACAGTGAGAACGAAATATTTTAACATAAAAATACCGTTGAAGAACTGTTTTGTTTATTAACAAAGTAAATAGACGTACGACGTTATTAAAGGATTTGATTAAAGTAGATTTTTGTAAAACAAAATGGGCGGATAAAGTAATTATTTTTTGCATTTATTTATCCATTTCTATGGATATTCATATGGAACCGTAATGAAGTTTTTTTTTAAATATTTTAAATCCCAGTGTGAAGCAGATAGCTTCCTAATTGAAGTATCTCAACATTTTTTTTTTTACAAAAACTGCTTGTTACTCTGTCGCTCAACATCTTTAGTAGTAATGAGAGTTGGTATAGAAGAGAAAATTCTAGGACATGACTAGTGGTTAGCTTATTACGCCCCGCTTATGGGATCATATGGTTGGGAGAGAATTTTTAAGCAACACAAACACACTTGGCTTCGGACTTCGATCCGTGAGGTCCGTCACGTTGGTAAAGAACTTTGAACACTGCACCACAGACCAGACATGGAGTTAATCTCAACATAAGTTTTCTACGAGAACTGTTTATTATTCAGTTGCATAACGTCCGTTTTTTGAAGACGGTAAGGATATAAAGGATAAAATTATGCGAAGACTAGTCGTTTGCTAATCGCTCTCACTGCGTCTTTTTTGTAAAGATCGAACTAGTCTTGGAGGAAATTTGAAAGAAAATGAAACTGTCCGTACTTGGATTCAAGCCCGTAAACAGTTCAAACAATGCTAACGACGTTGACATTCAACCATGGACCCGGCATGTTATAGATACATACCTGTTGTGTTCGTATGAAGTCAATTAGCCCTACAGTCGATGTTCGTGAAAAGTATACTTGGCCAATTTCTCTTGTTTTGCTATGATTATCCTTATTTTCTTTATTTTCAGTCATTACAGTTTTTGAATAATTTTACTGTCGAATTGTTGATAACTCTGTTTATTTGCGTATTCCCATAGAGAATTGGATTGTTTGCTAGCAAAAACGCGGCTTCAGGTGAAACGACGAGACGGCACTGCGCGAAGGAAAACGTAAACAAACACTTTGGAGGGCAAGTCCACCGTCTAGCACTCAACTGAGTGACTGAAAATCGATAAGCAAGGTGAGTCTTTCCAAATAGGCGCACGCCAATGCTCGTTATAACCACATTGAATAATATTTTACCATTTCTCGAGTATTTGATTTGAGTACAAGAAAAATAAATAATTTCAGAATCATGAGGGTCTGGTGAATTTCTTTAGATATTGCCAATAAAAATGTTTATTCATAATTTGACCGACAACGAATAAAATATATCGTGTGAAACAAATATAATTATAAATTCATTATATATTCATTCATTTATTTGTAAAGTAATATTCTACTTTAATAAAAATAATAAAACATTTTTAGTACTTTTTCCACATTAAATTTCAGTGCTGTGGAGTCAGAGTCGGGGCTTTTTGGACGGAGTCGTACTCGGAGTCGGAAATTTTGAAGAGCTTCAACTTTTTATTTCTGCATATAATAAATCAAATTTGGCTATTGGCCGGATTGGTAGGGTTGTGATATTCAATTGAATACAAATATGTAGATAGGAAAATAAGGAAAAAAATTGACGATATTAAACCTTTTTTAGTCGGAGTCGTGTTTTTGGTCAATGTTGGAATCGGAGTCGGGGTTTTGGTAAATGCTTGAGTCGGAGTCGAAATTTTTTATCGACTCCACAGCCCTGTTAAATTTATTAGATCAGCACCGGTTTCGCTCGCCGCTCAACTTGAGTTCCTAATAAATTTAATATGGAATAACTACAAAAAAATGTATTATTATTTTTTAATATAACGTCCATCTATTTATATTTATAACATCTATCTCATTTTATTGTTTTTGTGGGCTTTTCATATATCTTAAAAGTTTTCACTGTATAAATTACCTCACGTAAAATTTAATCTTTTGAAAACTATGTTTTTTGAGGGCCCAAGATTTTTTTTGAAAGTAAGGGTCCACGGTTTGGGATGCACTGGTCTACACTAAATAATATAAACCAAGGTTCATAATTGATTTATTTCGAAATTTTCTCGGACAACGCTATTCGTACTTGAGAGCGATTGAATAGCATTGTAAAACATCAACACGAAACATAAACCCGGCGTAACATTTTCCTTCCTTCCTTTCAGGCTACAATTATCGTAAATTCAAGCAGTTCTTGTGATTAATTGTTTATTTAGTAAGGGGGTGTTTTATCACGACACACCTGCTATAAAACGAAAAGTTTTGCTTCAATATGTAGCCATCTCTCATACCTGTTACTAAAGGTATACAATACCGGACAAATTTATCACTAACGTAATTTCAGTATTGCAAAAATATATTAAAATGAGTGGGTCAAGTTGAGATCGATAAATCAAATTATTTATACTTAAATATATATGTATATGTATGTGTAAATATTTTTAATGTATATAACGTAAAACGTATTCACTTTTAAGTTGTTAAGCGGCCCTGATCCTAATAAATTTATTGTGAAATACGTACAAAAATCCTACCTATCTATTTGTTCTAGCCCTACTCAAGAACTTAAAAAAGAGAGATTGAGCGACTGGGTTTCTATTCAAAGACATAGATGATTGTGATGTGTAAGATTCTCTATCACATCTATCTGATTCTATCCTAAAAACTAGGCAGCGATTAGCGAACCACTAGTTCTTTTCTTGTCATATCCTTTATATACCTAGTCTCTTCGAAAAAGAGAGATTGTGCAATTGAATAACAAGCAGTTCTCGTATGAAGCTTCTGTTAAGATAACCTTTTGTATATCCATATGCTAAAATTAATTTTTAATTCTCAAATTTATGTAAAAAAAGGCTTTGTAAAGAATTTCTTAACCTTTTTATGACTAGACCTTTTTGAAGGGCTTAGCCATAATAACCAAGCAGTTTTTACCGGATTTTTTTATGATAATATCATAATTGTTTTATTTGTATCTTTTGATATAATGCTTTACACATAACATCATTTTTATTTCTCAAATAGCGAGAAAAAGCTGAAAACCATATGTAAGTGAATACGATTGAAAAGGGATAGAAATTAATTATTACCACCGATACCACAAGATTTAAGAGCCAATCAATACATGTCAACCTTGATTTGATTCGAGTCTAATGATACAATAAAAAATACAGTACGAATATGTTGTGCTGATAAAAATAAGCGATCGAATGTATAAGTGAATTTCTAAAAGTTTTGCCTTTACTGATACTGCATTGAAAATACATTTTCTTGACGAGTGATCTCTTGTGACTGAGACAGAAAAAAACTCTTTAACCTGATGGCAAAGGCGGAACAAGCTCCAGTGGGACATCGCTGCCATTACGGAAATAAGACAAGTATACGGGATTGCAAGATGTGGGATGACAATCAAGACCAATCACCACTCGATAGCTTCAAAATCAATGTGGGTTCATTCATTTGGGACTCGAATCAAAGTGAAGAACGAAAATTCAATTTGCATTTTTTTCGCTCAAATTTTGTCATAAAAGAGAGAAATTCTTTCTGTTTGTTTCGTCTCAAAAGAAATGATTTCACATATATCTTGAACCAGGTGTGCCCAACTTTATTTGTGAGTAGACCATATTGCATACTTGTTCAACTTAAGCGCGCCACATAAAAAAGTGTAACATATATTGTCAGCATAAATTATTAGTATCGGAAAAACGTGGCAATTCATAATGCGGTGAAATTTTGTGTTTATTAAAAATTACAATTCTGAACAAGGCTGGCGCTAGACATTTGGCAGCTTCAGGCAAAATTGTATTTTTCCGCCCTAGCAATTTAACAAAAAGTCAGTCAGTCAATCTGGAAGAGATTGGTAAATAAAGCCTTTAAATATGTTGTTTTAATTTACCTGTAAGCTACCATGTATTCTTTAAACGAGCTGACTCCAACGAGGTCTAGTCCTTCCCTCATCTCCATGTAGTCATCGAAGCGCTCGTGCTCAGCGAAAAACCTCGATCGCTGGTCCTCGAATTCTGAAAGTGACAGATATATTTATCACTGCTTTGGGACTTTTATGTACTCTTTTGACAAAAGTTAGACTGCTATTAGACCAAAATATGTAACGTCATTTGCCATTCAAAGTTTTACTCATAGCATCATTAATTTTAATGAGTTCGCATGTCAGACACAGCATATTATAATTTTAGCGTTCAGTCTTTGGCCTTTTACGGATTTCATTTTGATTAATGGATTGTTTTAGTGCTGAGAATGCTTATTTAAAGTTTTTTTTAAATTACCTATATACTCTGTTATAAATTAAATGAACAATAACAGTGTGGCTCATAAATCAGTCTTCAGTTTGTAAATTGAAGATGTGCAATACAGAGCCGTAGCTAGGGGTTGGAGAATAGGGCGATCGCCCTGGGCGCCTAAGCGCTGGCAGAGCATGGAGGGCGCCAAAATGATGCCAGGATTTTTTTGAAAAACTACGAAATCTATGCAAAGAGTGCCAGGAAACCTTGCAACAACCCTGGTGCAATATAAAGTCTTGCGTAGATAGCATTAATTTTACACTGTCACGTCTTTCAACTGTATTTTTCATAAATTTTTATGTATTTCTGAATATGTTTTGTTTCTTTAAAATAATGCATTTCCACAGAGAACAGTGGCAGTGAGTGACAGTCGACACCTTCACAGTGAATTGAGCGAACGGTGTCCCAGGCAAAATCGGAAATTTAAAAAAAAACTTATTTCCCTATCTTGTTGAACCAACAAATACAACCAACATCTCTTTGAGTTTTATGATAATAAACTAATGTCACTGTCTTATTTATAGCCGAATCCGCTGCTTATTGGAGGCACAAAGACTTTAAATAGATTATCTCTCGAGTTTTTTTATTTTATTTTTCACAATGTACATAGTTCCAGATTTTAAAATTAATTTGATCGTCGTCTATGATAGTCTTGTAAATAGCGACAATATATTATGTCATTTCACTATGAACAATTTCTGTCGTTAGAATAATGTATAGCTATGTGCGTAATATTGTAGCTTGAATTACGAAATAAAGTTTGAACGAATTTAGAATCAGACTAATATGTGTCTCTCTGTATAATCATAATGTTATTTCAATGATATTGTTTGTAAGTTTGTAGTTCATACCGCTGGCCGCCTCGATGTTGGAGAAAGCGAATCCTTTGCTGAATCGGATCTTGGTGATGGGCCCCCTGGAGTCGAGGATTAGATTCTTGGAGACGTCTTTGAACCCGCAGTACGCATGCGCAAATGTTGAAGAAGCGCTGTGGGAATTCACCCGCTCATAGTACACCTGGTCAAAAAGGAAATTGGTATATGTCATTTATTGATTTATAATTGTGAAACAACTTTGGTAATGAATAAATTAGAATAGGTATGTCTAAACTAAAGCTATTTTTGAAAAACACTTATTTGTAGTATTCCACGTAATGATATTGATTGATTTCAATAAAAATGTGTAGTTATGTAAGATAATTTTTTCTAAGTACAAAAGAAAATATTTTATTTTTATAAATGGAATGCTTCTCGCATAAAAAGTGATAGCTTTTCTAGTAGGTAATTGAGTTAACTAGAATACATACAATGTGTATTTTGATAAATTTAATTGATTAATTACCGACATTCGACAATTTAAACACATTAAAAGTGATTTATTCAAGCGCATTTTTCTCTGACTTATAACATTTCTTGTACGAAGGAAACTAAAAAAATGATAACGTATTGCATAAATATTATTATTTTTAATTATTTTTGATCTAATGAAATGTATACCATTCTAGGAAGTCATTTTTTTCAGGTCCCATATTCCACAGAATTTGAAATATGAGCTTCGGGGAGATCCGAGAAGAATTCTAAAATTCGTATAGGAATCAAAAATATGATGAAATGTTTTGTTTTTATTGAAAATAAATATATGAAAACTAACAGCCGAATTGCATGGAAAAAAAATATTATTTTTTCTAGCTTTATCTATTTGTGGTTAATATATATTGAATGGTTTATTTTTGTTGGAAATAAAAACAATAATATTATTATAATATGAACATATTCACTTTTAAATATACATATACATAAATAAATAAAAAACATTTTATATACTTCTGTTGCCACCAGTTGTGCTCGCGATGAGCGCAACTGGTCCTGATCTTCACCAGAATATATGTGGAAACAGAACTATACAATGTGCTTTATTTATTTAGATATGTACGTATTAATATAAATTAAAAGAATATTAATTGATATATGTAAGTACTAAGGTAATTTTCTTTTGGAAATTTACTCGTGATTAGTTATATTGTTTTTATTTATTACCGGTTCTAAGATAACAGTTTTATTTACGTTGCCGTTTTACGGCATGACAAAGTTACTTGACAAACATATTATTTTAGCAATTTGACGTCATTTAGATCGTTAAAATGTCTTTCAAAACTGCCCCGAGGTGTCATTACCCGGTTTAGTTTGTGTTTAGTGTCTTCCAGCTTAATATGTTTGTCACAAGACGAGGGTAGGAAGGATGTGGCAAACTTAAATAGTATTCCTTTATGGCAAAGTTGGACCTTTCTCAGCTGACCGAGATATTCGGGTTTGCTGGGTATGTGACAAAATTGGCCAATGTTTATTAACTAAAACTGTAACCACAATTAATTATTAACGCGACGATATAATATTTTAAAACTCTACATAACCCTTAACACAGAGAAGCCTCAATCATTTTTCTCTACTTTTCCGGAAAGTAAAAAAACAGGTTACACCAGTAATAAATATATCTTCTATCTATATATATGTAAATAACAAAGTCGTGTTAGTTACACCACCTATAAGATGGGAACGGCTGGACCGATTTTGATATTCTTTGATTTTCTGGCTTTGTCCGTCCCGAATAGTAGAATAAGTATTAAAACATTTTGATTTTTGCACATTTATTGCACTAAATTCATTTTGAGTATTGATTTTAATTTAATATAAAAATCAATTTCATTTAGCTTATAAGTTAACACAACATCTATTGATTCTGAGGCGGTACGAAGTTCACCGGGTCAGCTAGTTTTATATATTTTTTAACAGTTAATATTATGCTCTTAATTATTTAAATTCGATCCTTTGGCTTTCGGATTTATTTGTTAAATATTTATTCTAATGAGTTGGTTTGAGGTTTAGTGGAGCTATGGACAAGATATTGTTTTTAATACTCATTGAAATATCATTGTATACACTTTTTACACTTGATTTTATTTACAGCACTGTTCATATCCATCCCCTCAATGTGTTTAAATACCCCTTTTCAAAAATCCTTTGTGTTCGTTTTGAAAACAGAAATAATCATATGTTTATCGTATGTTTAGTAGTACATATTATAATCTGAATAACGTTACATAATCTACATTGAATTTCCAATGAAAATAATAATAAAATAATTGAATTTTGTAGATAAACCATTGTGTCGACTGTAAATTATAGAATCTACCACACCGAGCCAGTTCGAACCACAATGAAGTTTTGAAAATTCAGACTTTTGCTTTTTGTAATCGGTAAATCTTGGGATTTGTGCGTATATTCTAGACTTTAAATTACGGTTATTCGTGGTAAAAAGCAACAGGTTTTACGGTTTGCAACATTTATATTCACCATATATTTGGATATATGTGCCACAAAATATATGTAAAGATTGCCGAACAAAATTGGACATTGGATTTATTTTGTTTATCTCTTTGGAATATGCACTATGTTTAATTCAATCCAATAATACAAAATACAAAGTCAAATAAAATTGAACACTGCCTAAAAGCAAAAGCTCAATTGATTTCGAAATTAATTCGTGGATTATTTCAAAATACAATGCAATCAAAGCCAACAATTGAAGCCATTGTATAGGAAACAATCTCCATTGTAATACCACCACTCATCCATAAATAATGCAATAGAGTAATTCCAATATTTGCCTCTAAAATTGGTAATCATTTTTTTAGTCACAATATAATGCCAGCTTCTCTTCAGTGGATTAGACAATATTAGGTATTTATTGATCCTCCTTTATTCATTGTCACATTTCGACACAAACAAATTTTACCACCTTTTAAATATTTAAAAAAAACAACCATTCTTTTTATTGACTTTCTTTATAAAACTGAGCAGGTTAAATCAAATTATTTCGAAATTCATCATCCCACCAGGGCTTGGCGACATGTACGGACGGATCCTCCTCATTTAATGTTGATAGATTGGCATTATGAGTCGTCAATGCAAGTTGAATTCAAAGTGTCAAGGTTGATACAATATGTGTTGACACCACCCTATATGGCAGGTCATCGGAACTCTCTCGAACGATCTATTTTTCACCTCAGTCTATGAGTTTAAGTCGATATCAGGAAATAAATTCATTTCTAATAATACTCTATATTTAAATCTATAGCGATTCAATATACATAGAGTAATTTCAAATTTGTAAAAGAGACATTTATGCGGACGTCTCGCTCTAAATGTCTCTCTTTCACGCCCGAGTGCATGAGAGTGCATGGTAATTCATGCAAAGTTCGATGGGCCATAAATAATGGCTTCTCGGGTGCACGTGTTAACGATATTTTTGTAACGGTTGCTACCTAATGGAACTGATTTCTTTCATACAGTTGGCAGTGAGAGATTGGACAGCATTGAGAATGCACGCGCCTAATCCTCTCCCTAATGTTAAAGTCTAGTAAATTCCCGATATCGCCTTTGCAATTATAAGAGTCGTGTGTTATGTATTGTAGAACGTAACGTGTATTGTTAATCTATCTGTGTTAAATCCGTGTGTAAAGTCTGTGAAAATTCGTAACAATTAAATAATGGGTGCTAACCGCACCCACATAACGCTTTGAGATCGTCTTTTGTTTATAAGAGCACCATGTTTCTCCTACTCCGTTCTTAAAATTCCTCTTCCTGAGTGTCGGATAGGAGGCTCGTTCTCGATTTTCGAGGGAGCCGAATCAAGGTCTTCTCAGTGTATAGTTAAGTTTTTAATGAACTTCAATGTAAATTTTATAGATATAGGAATCACGTAAACAAGCAATAATATGTTTGATGGTTTCGGCTGGTTTCTTGATGAAATTCATTGTTAATACTACAATAAAAATTGATTATAGCACGTGAGTGGTAATATCGAAACCTTCTTCAAAACAACTAGTCTCTATAGTGCAAGTAAACAATCTTATATTTATATAAAACCGAAACGGCGTATGTATTTATGTATGTATGTCTGTAATTCCCTTTTGCATTGTTGTTGCAAGTTGCCATAAAAACGAATATGAAAGAAAATATGTTTGAATTTTTATCGGCGAAGACATTTAGTCAAAATGTAATAAATTAGTCTTCTACCAACCTTTTCCCGGCTTTTATTAATATAATAATGTTTATTATTTACGTGAAGGTATTATTTGACATTTCTTTGACAGCAAATTAGATTTTTTCCTTGAATTTGGACATTTTAATGTGCGAGAATGGGGCAATTAAATAAAGTTTGTGATTTTATTTTAACTCTATTTTTGATGTTAGATTTTGTGATATAATTATGTCGAATGATATAAGATTAAATAATTATTGGTAGCTTAGTCCGAGCGACGCCAGGTAGCAATACTAGTATTTTATATGAGGCGCCTTAAAGCAAAAACCGATAATGTAAACTTTGTCTTGCTTGTAATAAACGACGTTTTTGTGTTCCACACTTAAATTATCAGCTTTATCCGTCGTTAATTTTTTTTTATCGTGTTTTATTTCAAAATAAAAATAAATGCCGATTTTATTAGACAGTATACCGCTTATTGCATTAGATATAAGAAAAATACAATTTGACGTCTTGGCATAGAGTTTTATCGTTTTGGGCGTGTGATTTCGATGACACGAGGAACAGCTAAAACATTTTGTTTCAGTACATTTTATCGGGGATTGAAAGTTCCTTCCCTTTGAATTCCAATTTATTTGATATTCCATCAAGTAGTTAATATTACAAACGATGAGACCTTCCTTTTTCTATGCCCGGTAACAGTTAAAATGCCCCATCGACCCTAATTTTATTGTTCATTCAGTAATTAAAGGTTACTAATCTACTATACAGACAAAACATAGCGACAAATTAAGTCTTGTTAATTAACAATCTAAATGTGTGTTATAAAAAGAAAACAATTAGTTTGAAAAAGGAACATACATCTATAAACTCTTAACAAAAAATAAGTATTATTAAATAATATTCTTAATAGGACAGGTTGCTCGCCACTGCTTACATTATTTCCAATTAAAAGGTTTAACCGAAACCTTGTTTGATTGTTGAATCTCATTAGTTAATATTTTGTAATGCTAACGTCATTAGTAGTATAATTATTTGTTTGTTTTGTTTTGATCTATAACCCCCTCCTTGCTTCCCTTAAAAAAGAATCCCAATTTCCATTTTGTAATTTTATAATTTAAAAATATTGGAATCAATCGTGCTTCATTACTTAAGCAAACTTTGCGATAGTATTCAGAAGATGCCTCCGAAAGAGGCAAAACACATGTCATAATTAGTAGCACAATACGTGGAATAATCAAAATTATTTTAATTTTTATATTAAAATGAACTTCCACAAAGTTACCGCCGAATCCATCGAAAGTATTATAAATCAATAGTTTTCTTTTTTCCAAGCGATTTAGTGAAAACACTTCAACTCAAAAATGATACTTTATTTTCCGAAGGAGCTTATTAGTAAAGCCAGTGGTATTATCTGCTCGATGTCGATATTTTCGCAAGTTTTGTAATCTTTTAACAATAGCTGTTTAATGTCATAATTCATTTATCTTTCAATGCCCGATAGCGAACAAAGCTCCAACTTATTTTTCCGTTTACCGTATAAAAGCATTGTGAAAAGCGATATTATTATCAAATGGCCTGGAAAAGGTGACAATGATCTACTATTTCCAGTAACGTGCTTATCATATGGTAACAAAACCACAAGGGGTATTTCGGGGTGTATTTAATATTATATGTATGTGTAGTTTCAGGCGTGTTTTTTAATGTTTCTTTGTGAAGTTTTGAACGTTTTAAATGTTTTTTTAATTTGACACGTTAGATAATTTTCCGCTTTATTTAATGCTAACAAAATTGTCTATCCTACCATGAAATTTTATTTTTGTGACATCAATTTTTATAGTTATATTTTTGGTTGGTAAGCGACTAAAATCTTATATATAAAACCGAAACGGCGTATGTATGTATGTGGGTCTGTAATTCCCTTTTGCATTGTTGGTCATTAAGTTGCCATAAAAACGAATATGAAAGAAAATATGTTTGAATTTTTATCGGCGAAGATATTTAGTCAAAATGTAATAAATTAGTCTTCTACTGAACTTTTCCCGGCTTTTATTAATATAATAATGTTTATTATTTACGTGAAGGTATTATTTGATATTTCTTTGACAGCAAATTAGATTTTTTCCTTGAATTTGGACATTTTAATGGGCGAGAATGGGGCTGTCATCAAATTAAATAAAGTTTGTGATTTTATTTTAACTCTATTTTGGATGTTAGATTTTGTGATATAATTATGTCGAATGATATAACATTAAATAATTATTGGTCACTTAGTCCGAGCGACGCTGGGTAGCAATACTAGTATAGTATAAATCACATATTTTACAATAGATATCTTTAAGGTGTTTGCAACTGGAATTCTGAATAAAAATTTAATTCTTTATGGTTTTCCATATACAATTAAAACGGTCGTGTAATCGATTATATTATAGAGTATTGATTCATTTAATCATAATATGATCCAAAGAATCAATTTAAGCAATCTTATATTCTTTTCTTAACAGTAATAAAAGCATAATGGCAACATGTTGGTTTTTCCCACGACCACCCGTTGTGTATATGCAGCCAATGTTTCATGGCCGCCTTTCACAACGCTATCGACTTGGAAAAAGGAATTTACCCCTCACATTCATGGCCCGAGCAGATCGCATAGATGTACGAAATTCTGATTAAACAAAGTTTTGATAATGGCGTGATACCAATATCTACAACAATTTGTCAGCCTCGATGGTCTTGCGGTTAGAGCTTTGTCCTAGTTCCCAGCAATTTAATTTTGAAATTTTGGAAATGGGACTGGATTGCTCCTTTAGTTTGTCTCGTATAATTTTTTCAATTCAAAAATATTTGTCGCATTGACATTATCATAACGCATTAAGTTTTATTTTTTGAAAATAATTATGTATCATTGATAATAATATTGTTTAAGGATTAAAATACTATTTGTATCGTAGCACACACACTCAATCAGCACAGATAGATATAGAGTGTGAGTGTTGGGCGTAGTTGAGCAAGCACACACAAAGCTTTACTAGAGCAAACTTTGCGATAGTAAGTCTGAAGATACCTCTGGAAGAGGCGAAACACGTGTCATAGTTAGTAGCACAATACGTGGAATAATCAGAGTTATTTTAAATTTTATATTACAGACATACTCTCTTTCTTTCTGAGCATCGTTTGCGTTAAGTGTATTATATAACGGCTGGTACCTTGTTATAATTTCTAGTATTGTACAATTCTTCTGGAACAATATGATATAATTAAATCTGGAATATAATAAAAAAACGTGCCACTGTTATTTTCGGAAATGTCACGGTAAAAATATGAATAAAAACTTGACGACTACATTATAAATAATCACGGCCCTTTGTTGCGGCGCAGAATGTATAAAATGAGGGAAAAATAATAGCCAGATAAAACAAGCAATATAATTCTTGGCTCGCTTAGTTTTCCAAGTTTTTGTGGCGGCCAGGCGTTGTCAATTACCGCATGATTGATAATGTTTGGTTAGAAAAATATCAAATACGGACATTTCATTTGGCCGAGGTTGCATTATCATGTCATTAATATTTTCCCGGAAGTAAACAAAAAGAAAAAACAACAAGGCTGTGAAATATACAAACAAATCGCTGCCATTAAAAGTAAATAATACATTTGCAAAGTGTTTTTTTCTCTGTATTTATCTCGGAAGATGTATTTGTAGTAATAAACATCAATCATAATAATAGCAGCGATTCATAATATAAAACATACATATTGTTAAAAAAGTTAATCTGAACACAATCTTAAAAAATGATATTGATTTATAAATAAAATTATATTTAATTGATAGTCATGTGTGCAGAATTTTGACCCTTTCGATATCCATGACGTACGATGTATGCGCTACCATTTTTTAGCGACTCTCTGAATGTTTTTTTTTCAATTTAAATACTAGGAATACCGTCTCCGGATAAGTTTCAATAATAAAATACATCGACAATCGAATATATCGTTGGAATAATGGGTTTCGTATTTTTTTACAACATCGCACATCCACGTTCGATAGTTCGCGACGCGTAAGCTAGTATAACACATATCAGTTGCTAGATCATTAATTAGCATTTTTCATAAGATTTTTTTGTTCTTTAGTATCGAATTTTTATCTGTTTTGTTCATTGGTTTAGATTTTCGCACATTTTCGCAAAGTTAGATAGGAATAACTATTTTGACCGGCTTTGATTTATGCCTTTATGTAAGTGCTTTATTTTACTGATGAATTCTATTTCATTTACTTTATTGGAATCTTGGGCTTTTGTAAGTTTAGGCATGTACTAAATGTTGCTTTAAATAAAAAATAAATGGTGTTTGTCGCAATATTTGATTAAATTATTATGCAATTTTTCAAACCCAGGACCTGAAACCGAGCGATCATCGCCATCGGTGTAACATATTTTTTGTATGATCTCTTTCATATCTAAACATTTAAAAAATATTCGAATGTATTGTTCGACTGAATGATAAAAAAATTGAAAGTCTTCTGAATTTAAATTAATCATTAATTCAATACGATAAAACATGTGAACGTTTATGAGAATTGCATCACCTTATAGGTGATAGACAATTAATTTTAAAATTATACATTGTGTTGAGTTTAGAGCACCTGGATTCGCAGAGCTGCGGTAAAGAAAAGCGTATAACGCATTAGTTGAAAGTGAATATTTTTTTGCAATAAAAAGTGGAAAATGATCCCGAGGGAAAAATCTATGTGTGACGCACGACAATAATAACACTGCCACAGCGCCCGGGCCATTCGAGCGTCATATAACTCGAAAATAGATTATTTATTGCTAACACCTCCAGCGCTAATATAATATATTACCTTTTCAAGAAAGCAATAATAATAAAACTGTGAAATAATATTGAAAGTGAGGAGGGTTATATGTGATATTTTGATCTTGAAATCTCTAAATTAGAGATCAATAAGAAAGATTTATCGAACGATATCTGTGGTACGTTTGCACATTTGTTAAGATAGTATGTGTGCTTTAATATAAAAATACATTTCAAATCGGTAAGAGTAATGTCGAACATTTTCTGGATATCGATTTGATGGAACAATAATGATCTTCACGTCTTTTCCATATATGAGTATAATTTTATCGTCAATTTACATAATGGTTAGTGATGCTTTTGTTTTTTATTAGTCATGTCCGCTCCCAACTTGAAGCATATGGACTCCTCGCGGAGTTAATCTCAACGTATGTTTTTCTACGAGAACTGATTGTTATTCAGTTGCTCAACCTCTCTTTTTTCGTATTGAGTAGAGATGGGATGGAAAGGATACGAGGACTCGGACAAGACTAGTGGTTAGCTAATCACTCTTGCTATGCGTCGCTCTTTGGGATAGAAATGGTGAGAAAGTATTTTCAACAACACCAACACCCATGCCTTTGATCAGATTCATCGACTGAAAAAATCCGTTACTTATTTAACTCGTTGGAGTATTTCTACATTATTAATTTGTTTATAATTGGTGATATTTTTCTATTAAGTGATTTGCAATCTCTGTTCAACGTTTGAGCCAACACCTTACATGTTCACACATACTTACATTATAAGTCGATGATAAGACGATGCTTCTTAAAAATACAAAACACGTGTCACTATTTGTAGCACAAAACGTGGATTTAACAAAGCTATTTTTTGAGTTAAACTGCCTGTATTTTGGTAGTCTATGTGCAATAAAAATGATATGCCGTAAATTCATATTACAGTCCATTTGAAACACTTTTCTACACTGAATTAAATTTGTCACTTTTTCAGTATGCTTCAAAAACCAGCAGAATTATTCTGTAAAAAAAGTCTAATATAATATTATCAAGGAACGGAAAAAGATTTCATTAAGATGTCTGTGCATATCGTTTTGATTCCATTTCACAGAAAAGCGATGCCGAATAAATAAAATCCAGATGTGAAATATAATTTCGCTTTCTTATTTAGCGCGTTCAAAATGAAACATACATTTCACATATGGTTACATCTTTGCAGAGCCGATTGATGAAAATGTCTCGAAAGAGTATCCAAATTTCCAGCTTTAATATTTTAAATGGCATTTTTTATGACCGGCTTAACTTACTGACGATTGAGAACTAGTCGTGAACTTTATTTGTCATTTGTAATCCTCAAATATCTATTTTGTCAAGGATATCAACAATCGACATTCTAACCCAGTTATTTAAAGTGCTATCCACCACAAAGCAAGCGCATTCTAATGGTTGTTATGAGTGTGATATTCTATAACTCAAACTAAATTATTTAAACTGTCTCCCTAGGTCAGGGGTCGGCAACCTATTAAATCGCAAGAGCCAAAAGTTACAATTTACAAAAATTCCCAGTTTTTAAAGAGCCACTAAAATTTTTCGTTTCAATATTATAGTATTTACTTATATGTATATACGTATATACATATATATATATCGTGTATTGTGTATCGTGTATTCGCTGAATATCGTGCATTTAATGTAGAATGTTGATTTAAAATAAACGCCTTAAAATAACGGAATAATATTTATTCATTAAAAACACAAATATAGATACATATGTAATTACATCAATGGGAGCTTTGGTTTTGCATGTCTTTTGAAAGTTCGATTAAATCTGGCTTATAACTTGTTGTTTTAAGTTTCAAGCACGAGTCTAGATTTTTATTTGTTAGTTGACTTCTAATTTTACTTTTTATTATATGCATGCAAGAGAAAGCTTGTTCGCACGAATATGTTGACCCAAAGATCGTCAGTGCTCCATATGCCAACTTCTTCACCTCACTATAGCATTCTGGAAGACTACTCCATGCGCCGAATATAAGGGTCTCAACTTGCGGAATTTCTTTTAGATCTGTCCACTTATGCGCGATGTGCATGCATTTCTGGACCTCCAATTCTTCCAACTTCCTCTTGAGTTCTATTATAACCTTTAGTCAAGAATGATATACCGTTTATTTCAATTCGATACCATTAAAAATGAAGATGTTATTGATTTTTAGCCACAACTGAACTCCCCGGGCCTACTGGCGACGGTGGCTGTTTGGGAGAGAAATGTAATGCAATTGGCTCAACGGAAATGTTGAGCGTTGCGATTTGTTATTAACGATTATGATAATTGAAGCTATTGAGAAATTAGGCACATAAAAATATATTTTCTTTTTTTTAAGGGGTAAATATTATTTTTTTTCATATGGAACTGGAGAGCCGCAACTTTACATAGAAAGAGCCGCAGGTTGCCGACCCCTGCCCTAGGTCATACAATAAACTATTTAACATAAATATATATATTTTTTTAGAGTAAAGAGCATGTAGCGAGATGTTAGCCACTTTCAAATAAAACAAATGAAATGACGTTTAACGTTGCTAAGATACACAAAAACCACATAGCAATTTTTTGAAGCTGTCATGGGTAAGGAAGTGAGTTCATACGAAAAGCTATATGTACCCCTAGTAAATGCTGTATTAAAAGCATGATACTGATAATAAATAACTATTATCCATCACATTCATAAGACAAATATTATTCTTAAGATTACACTGCTCAAAAACCAGGACTTGAATTGTAAAAATATATACCGCTTTTCTGGTAAGGAAGTGTGCGAAAGATTATTCTTAAAGTTCGACAGTGTTGTGAAGACGGTAAGTCTAAAATTATATCTCGTGGTCGCCACGACAGGTAGGTTGACAACATTATATACTATTATGACTCTCCTATGTTAGCAACCAATTCAGTTCTGGCTTGGTTAAGTTATTATTCAATTTCTTGCCATTATTTTTATAGAGGATAAATCAGATTTGTCAGTTTTGAAATTCCCTTTGTCGCTTTGTTTTGAAAATAATTTTATCAACATAAGAAACTGAAGCTCAATTTTTCATATTTGTTGGGCTTTGAAATTTGTAATTAATAAAAGAATGGGTCTTTGAATGAATCAATATATAAAATGATTAACTAAAATCTACAAATAATACTTCTCTAAAACGTTGCTTAATTTTGAGATAGCCCTTATTGTTAGTCCTCATGTTATATTCAGTTCCAAACATCCAGTAAAAAAATACAATTTTATGTAAATACCGACACCGGTTTCGTTCATTGCGTGAGTTTTGCAGTGAAGTGTGTCTTGATAAAGTTTAGTCGTTTGGAAATACACGCCATGTACGAAACAGGTTTTACGGGGAAACGTTTAATTTTTTTCCACTAACATTAATAATTGCTACCAGATAAAAGAGATTTTTTGTATACTAGAAATAAAGTAACTTAATTAATGCTGCGAAGTATGATACCAATGATAGAATATTCTAAATGTAATTCACCGGACATAATATGAAGTGCGCTTTTGAGAGTTATGTGTGAAATAGTGTACACTCATTCGAAGAAATTTCCAATTCGAGCACTGACTATACAAGTCGCAGCTGGAGTTGTTTACATAAATAATTCCGTATTATATAATTGATATTTACTCAGAGCTATATTGCTTAGTGATGAATATACGAGCTACGATAGGAGTTTAAAGATGAAGTTTGTTAAGATTAGTTTACATTTCGTTTATCTAAGAGAAAATTTAGCGAACGAAACGAAAACATATGCGACCGATTCGTAGGGTTTCAGAATAAAAGAAAGATGGTTAAATTATATTTCGTTGCGATTGGAAATGGTATGTCTTCTCTTGCAAAGAATTTCAGGAAAGAAAGGTAAACAATTTTTTTATGTTATTTTATATTCATTGGATGAAGAGAGTAGGGGGTATTGATTTTAATACATCAAATTTTAGTGCTTATAGAAATTCAATTGAAAAGATTAGTAAAAATAATTCAAGAATGATTACTGTAGTTGAAAATTAAAAATAATGATTTTCTAATATGTCTTTGTAAGAAATCGTCGATTTTTTTTTTAATAAGTTATGATTTTATCCAAATATACTTTCAAATATTTGTCGAGCGGTAGACAACCGAGATTTTTAAAAAATTACTAAAGGTACCATCATTAAATTAACTACACCAAAGTCAAGGAACCGGTTTATACTTGAATTGAAAAAAAAAACGGATTTCAGAAATACAAATGAGCTAATCTTAATGAGATCATATTGTTCATCTTTTTTTTTGCTTAACGTAAATATAAGGTTGTAACTTATTTACACCACTGAGCTTATACTATAGCAAACGATTAGTTTGACAAGAGTAGGACCGATTATTCATTTCGTGCGAGTCTCCGCATTGTCGTATAGTTTTGGAGAGAAAGGGAAGAATAATGGGCCGATAGGTTAGTCTTCTCAAAGATCTAAAGGAAACTGAAATAAACTCATGTCTTTGTGACAACTGACTTTTTGAGAGATTTTCACTTAAAAGAAACTTAAAGAAATGAAAGTATAAATATATGAATAACCCACTATCAGGTAGATGCACAATATATAAAAAGTTTATTTACTTGTGTTGTTGTATATGCATCTCCATTTCTGTATCTCGTAACTTGTCGTTTTCTTCTGACGTAGTGGTAACATACGGCTTTCCACCTGAAATAAATAATAAATGCAACATTTTAGATTTAAGCAAAATGAAAACGTCACTGGAATCTTGATATAAGAATTCCAATTACATATTACTTGCAGGGATAGCTAAAAATGATTCGACAAATTAATGTTTCGGAAAACTATGAAATGAGACAATAAATTAATAGTGACCGTAGTAAAATAAAGCCTTATAAATACAGTTGGTAGTTTTATCATCTTATATTTATTTCATTTCGGTTTCTCTTGCCTAGTTAAAGATAAAAATATAAAGATTAGAAGTAATTCGCTTAGTCATCCACAGAGAAAAAAGAAAATATTTGCAGTTATATTAGCAAATCGTAACTATACACTTACAGACTAATTGTCGGACATGCCTAGGATAACATACTTTTGATTATAATAAGACATTAAAATAACGTATTTTTGTTTGTTATAATTAAAGAATATATTATATTGAATGTTTCAAAATACTATTTCCGATTATATGTGGTAAAAATTTATGACTATTTACAGCAAAAAGCTACTTGTTTATTGTTATTTCCCCAAATCAGATATTCAAGTAAAAAAAAATAACAGGAACGATACTAAACTACATTATGAAAGACTTCATATCATCTTTGCCACTGGTATTTCTATAATAACTTTTACACTGAAATCAAAGTCGACGTATGTTGTATCATGTGATAACGTAATAAACTGTTTTTTTTTTAACGAAAACGTGTAAAGTATAATAAAATAATTATTCACATTAGAAGCAAACTATTATATAAGCCATCATATTTTGACACTAATGGTTTCTAGCACCTAGTAAACCAAACATAAAAGCTTACAAATCACGCTTCTAAGCCCGTATCTTTTGATCTCGACTCGTAAAGCTGAAGGTATTTTTCCCTCGGTGAAATTTCCCGTTGTATCTGCGAGAAAATAACACAACAAAAACGTCATTAATTTGACGCGATTGACTTTGAAAGAAAATCCATTAAATTTGTTTTATAAAAAGAAAGTTTTAGTTTTTGTACGGCCTGCGTGAGTTGGAAAAGGGATCTAATAACAAAGAGTTTTACGGTATATTTGAAAAAGTAATGAATATCAAGTACTTGAAAAACAGTAAACATAAAAAAATAAACAAAAATTGCGGATATTTTTCATAGCAAAACAACGAATAGAATAACCAACGTGGAAGAACAATATGAAGAGTAAAAAAGCTCAAGTGTGAGTCTCCATTATTTAAATTACTTTTTTGTTAGTAATTATTTCTAGTCTGAGTATGTTTGCCAAGTGTAATTTATCATTCATGAGAATTTTGATAATGCATATTTTAAGCTGATATTTTCAATATTCCTAATTTAATATATTTCTTTAGTTTCATTTTATACAAACATCATTATTTGAAGATGCCCATTCGCTGAATAAAGTTGGTCTTATAAATTATGTCACATATAAGTGAACACTTATATTTGTATACCTTACAAATAATATTATTCAATAGTCCGTAGCGCTACCTGTCAATATTCGCTGAGCTTTCACGTTCACACGCATACTCTCTCTGTGTATATATCGTTCATCATGCGTTAATGAACAAAACAAAAAGATAAACCATGAAAAATGTGTAGTGTTGTAATTTTATCGCGGTTTTAAAATCAACATATTTATCTAAAAAGTGTCGCAATTTTCTGGTTTCCCATGAAGATCAAGTCGAAGCGGTTTTTATACGTCGTGTTATTACTAAAAACCAAATTATAGTGTTTTCCATTGTAATATTACTGCGGTTACATAGCTATGGAAAAGTACGTATCATTTTGTACGATAGTTAATAACTACGATTTTCGTATAAAACCACTTGATTGACAAATGAAAGAGGCGTAGCTTCTATAAATAAATTATGAAACGCAGCGCGAGGGTAGGGGTTGAAATCTTTCAAGCCTCATTTCCAATCCGCCAGGCCTGTGTTGGCACCTCGAAAAAACAGCGGAAGTGAGTACGAGCAACGAATATCCTGCCCTTAAAAGCCTTATTCTATTCCTCTCTGGCCGGAAATAAGGTAAGGTGCCTACTTACTTAAGTCTTTGCGAAAACACCCCATGTTTTTCTTTTGACACTTGTTTTTCTTCGCGATGAAAATCTCTCACTAATGTGTTTTCTTTTTTAATGTCGGATTTTAACGATGTTCGATTATGAAATTTATTATTACGTCACGAGTCACGACAAACATTGGAGTAATTTATTATAACATACCGAAATGTTATATTTTTTTAAATTTCATTATTACTTATTCTATTTAAATAACAAATTCATTTTTTACACTCGCGAAAAGTCCGGCTAATGTGATTTAATAATAGAGCTCAGCTTAGCGAAAATTTTTTTTTTTTTTGAGAATGTCTATTGGTGTTGTCTTTTCTATTATACCTAGTTAGTTGTTGATACCGAATGACTTTAAACAGTTTATTTAGATTGAAAGCGCTTTGGGAAAATGCTGTAATGATAAATAAATGTTGTAAAAGATATATTCTTTGACAATACATAAAAAAAATAATTACGAAACTGTCAAATATATCAATTATATTACAACTTGAATATCGAATTTAATGTTTTAAGCTTGAGACCGCGATACCATTATAGGTCTCTCGGTACCCTTCATTTATACTCAAGTAAATTTTGGTATATTTTCTTAAAATTCTCGCTAGTAAAAAAGTAAGCCATGGTGAACCCAGTTCACGAGATGACATAAGAAAAAAGTCAAAAAGCAAATAAACAAATTGATTTATCTTCTAATGCACTAAAACACATTTTTATTTTACCTTGCCAGTTCTTGAGCCCAGCTGATTTTTGAACACAGCTTAACAACTTACAGTCGATGAATTCACCAAATGTCTCAATTCACCAAATATCGAAATATCTTTACCAAAATGAACATCTTTTACAAAAGTAGCTTTATTTGCTACATTGACTGAAAGGGTTATCTGAGAATACTGCTAAGTAATTTATACGTTTCGATTTTATTACCCCCTAGATAAAACAGAAGGCTTGATATATTTAGAGTTTAATAGAAATAGGTACACATCAACCCTCTTTCTTCACTTAGGTTCTGATAAGATTTTGGTCTTAAGCAATATGTATGTATGTATACATTGATAGTTAACCGTGCTTATATAGTATATATATTTTGCCACGCTTACTTTAAATGTGGAGCATATGTATTCTCATGTCGCTTATTTCAACCGAAGTTTTTCTACGAGTACTGTCAGTGGCGGATTACCTCATAAGTAGAGACTCCAATTACTCGAGTAGTTTTAGATGTACCAAAATATATACTATTAACCATTTGACTACGACGATTGTTTTCATAAATGCCTATAAAAAATGTCAATAATCCATGGAAAAAACAGTACTGATTTAGACATTTTCATGAGTATTTCTTATTTTATAGTTATACACACCCATATCAGGTTTTAGTTTTTTTTCGTTACTATTCAATCAGTAAAAAAACAGTTTTATTTTAATTTGTACAAATTTTTAATGAATATTTATTTTTGTAAGTGCAAAATGCCATTTAAGACATATGATTTGAAATAATAAAAAAACTTTTATACATATAATACTTATAAATATACAACTAAAAATATCGTAAATATCTACGCTCATATTATGGTGCATAAAAAAAACATATTTGTGTCAAGCATGGTGTGATGAGACCTTGGATTCATGGCTTCCTAGGGAAAAAACCGTTGGAAATATATCTTCACTTTTCAATTACGAGTATTACTCGAGTTTTTCTTAAATTACTCGAGTATCGAGTACTTGAAAAATAGACGAGTATACTCGAGTAACGAGTACTCGATAATTGAATTGGAGTCCCTACTCATAAGCGTAAGGGGAGCGCGTTTGGGGCCTCCAAAACTTATATATAGTCCACATAATTCTTTTTAAACATGTATTTGGTTAAAAATATATTATGTCACACCAAAATGCATTTTTAATAGTTAGTAATATTGAATGAACAATGGGTGATAAATCATAAAGTACGGTGTGCGGGTGTGTTAGGTACTCATTCTGAATTGTGTCTAGTGAACTGCGGGGAATACCGTACATTGTTCAAGCCATACTCGCGTACAATAAAAAAATACGTATTTGAAAAACGACTATTAATGAAATCAACCAAATGATTGCGATCAGAATAATATTTGCGACGCTTTTTTTGTCGTTCGAAAAAGAGGGCCTCCAAAATTATATTGCACTTGTGGCCTAGTAAGTGCTCAATTGGCCACTGAGTACTGCTTGTTTCTCAGTTACTTAACATGTCCTTCTTTGACGTTAAATATTTTTGATAATACTTAATTATTTATTTGTTCACTTTCATCATGAATTATTGACATGAAATTATATTTGGCTTGAACGCTTGTAGTTTTTTCTTTTACTAACCGTTAGATGGACCGCCACAAGTAAGGTTTATATTAAATTGGATTTTCATGTTCATGTTTAGAAACTATTATGCCCTTAAATTGAAAAGCGGTGCTAGGGAAATGGAATACAAAATTGTTTTTCCAGGCATATCTACGTATACAAATCTTTAATTTGGTAAAAGGATACGTTTTAATTTAATTAATTTAAAATTTAATCGTTCATCGCTGGAGGCTCTATTGTTCACCGTCAAGGTATATTTAAAAATACCTTTAAGGTGATTCCTTTACCTCAGTTCTGCAAAAGTAGAGTAAAGCACGTAGAAGAGAGTTACACTAACTTGTTATTTTTCTTTGATCACTATGTATGCCAAGAATGAACATTATATTTGTGTGTTTTAAAAAAACTGATATTTCATCTGATCAAAACTTTACTCAGTGCTTTAACTTGCTTAAAATTGAAATAATCCTTTGAGATTAAAGTATTGTTGTGAAAGCTTTCAATTTATGTATGACGATGAAAAGAGGAACGCACCTATAACTAAATTTTAAGATTTTTTCTTTTCCAAGATTTATTGGCAATCAACTAAACATTTAGACAAACGAATCGCCGAGCTTGTAGCCAAGTATTAAATAAGCTTGGGCTTTCCTTAGATAAGGAACGCATTGCTTCGAGCCCTCGAATGGATTTTTATATAACCCATACGAATTTTTATTATGTTTACTCTCCTTCAGCCACTCACAACCTTTTATATCCTTAAACCAGGCACACGTTGTTTTTCTCACCACCACCCGTTATGCATGTATATGCACCCAACGTTTTATTGCCACCTTTAAAAACGCTATCGACATAGAAAAATGAGTCTACCCTCCCCTCACATTCATGGCCAGAGCAGATCTGCTCGGGGCTGATTTAAAAAAAATGCAATAGTGTGCTTGAAAATAATACAATATATTGAATTAGAGTGATGAGCTCAGCGACTGAAATCCATTTGATCGAAGTATCAAGTGTGTAATCCGTATACTGAGAGCCCGTCGTATTAGACGAGCTTATTGGTAAGACTGAGTGATTGTGATAGGCACAACGCAAAGCGATCTAATTGACTTTATCTAGTCGTATTGAGACATACATGTTGAACGACTGAATAAAAATAGCTGTCACAAAAACAGCTGATGAAATTTTCGAAAATGATTTATGATTTCCCATTCACGATGTATTTGAAAATTTAAAACGGGTGAAAAGCTACGAAAAATCACAGTTTGAAGTGTGGCAAATCTGGAACAATCATCAAGTATATGTACACGCTTCACAAAAATGATCGTATCGCACGCAATATCGATGGGTAGTCCATTGGCGATTGATGCAAAGCTATATTGATTGGATGGCTTGAAGCTTTCAACGAGGTTTCAACGTTCCTCAACTCTGGAGACTCTCTGACCAAAGATGTTTGACATTGACGTCTGCATGGGCACATTTAATATATAATATTTCAATAACGCCATATCATTCAAATGAAAATATCTATACTGGCTTAAACAAATAAAATAAAAAGCAATTACTATGATAATCGTAATTGAAACGAACTTTAAAATGGGCGTCACAAGACAATTTAAGCGTGTAATAAACATATTTAATAGTGTAATAATGAATCACCATCTCGAATCTAATTATACATGTAACATTTGAAAGAACCAATGTGTGACTTAACGCAATCCATGATTATTTTTATTATATCCATGATATTTCATGACCGTTTTAAGCATATTTTTGAATCGTTTGACTTTTCCACGTGTGTTGTCGCTAACGACCCGGGTTTCACCTTTTGGCATCTCCGGACAATTCAAGTCCACGAATGAACTTGAACAGACGATGATGAAAAAGTACAAAATTCAAATTGGATAAATTCTTGTTTGTTAATAAACACACATGTAAGGAAAATATCGGCGTGTCAAGGATACTTAAGATAGAAAGTGGTCAACTTGCAGCTCAATTACTTGCGGCCTTTGAGCTTTGTATGTCAAATTAAATCTATTTGATTTAGATTTCAATTTTGTTTCATTAACATTGCCGGTATTTCAATAGTGGTAATACTGAAAATGCGATCCCTAGTTGAGCCTGAATTGCTATAAGTTAAGAATAGATCGTGAAGTATGCAGGTAAGAATATTAATTGTTTTCGTCTATTGTACTCGGTTACCTTGAGACTTTAATATTTCGATAACTTCATTAGTGAATCTCATGATTCAAATTCAAATGCCAAAACAAAATATCGTGTACGATTGGTGAATGGTATTATATAACTGAGTGAAGGGTTTGAATTTTTCTCAGTTCAGTTTATCTAGGACGAAGTTTCCTTGTATGAGTCGTTACATGTTACGTTGTGTGTGAGGATTTCAAACGGGAATGTTTTATTTGTCTAAAAACTTTATTGAGCGAATTTATGGGCGTCAGATGTCAAAACTTTAGGATTTATATCCGGGGCAGTGCCAGTGGTGTAAATTTCCACACGAATTAAAATAAGCAAAGGATTGCTTCGCCGCACGTTTTTGTGAGTGTTGATTTTCAAGCTGAACCTCAAGCTTGTAAGTGTATGTGTCTTTATTTTTACGAGTGATTTTTTTCAATATATGCATACATAATTTTATTATACGGAAAGAAAAATAACAATGTATTTTAGTTCTATTATAGATATACTAGTATATTATAGATATACTAGTTATATTAGTATTATTTATGTAGAACTAAAATACATTGTTACTTTTCTTTCCGTAATATAATGGAGTTCTACCAAGTAAATGCCTACTCAATCAATACATAATTTTATTGTTTAAAAGACCTTCACGATGCATACGAGAGTGCCGAGTCTTAATTTATTTCATGGTTACTCAACCTTTTAACCGCCAACTCCTGCTGGAATTTCACACCTTTTTTCTGAATGAATTTCACAGCGGGATAGATTTGTCTTTTCGGGACAGAAGACCTATATTTCTGTCATGTTTGGTAGAAAAGCTCTATTTTAAATAAATCAACCAAATTTTGTTATTGTTCATTGGAAAAATTTATAATACATAGCATTACAGCTGACGCCAATGCGTCATACATTTGACAAATATAATAAAATTATAACAAAACAGAAAACAATTCATATACTTAGAATGGCATAAAAAACGCAACATATTTACTACAAACATTTAAAGTACTATTTCCACATATATTGTTATAGAGATGAGGACCGGTTACGCTCTTTGCGAGCACTTGATCTATGATTTCATTTGATAATGCTCACGATGTGTTGATTCAGAGATTGAGACAGTTGATTGGAGAACTTATTAGAAAGAAGTCCCGCCAATCTAAAGTGATTGACTGAGTTAAGATATACTTATCACTAAACAATACAAAAAATATGAATCATAAACTCATAACATTCTTTTTTGCTACGCACTCTTCTCTCGGCTAGATAAAAAAAGTCACAAAAGGAGGAAAAATCCCACACGCCATTTTGTAATTTATCATGTTAGGATATACTCTTTAATTTATTCCTATGGCAACCGTGCGATAGTTATTCTGATGATGCATTTCAAATAGAAGGAAGCACGTGCACACTAATAAACTAAGTTATTTAGAATTTTATATTTCAAATGAACTATTTCTTAATTTTGTGTACAAACCAGGGTTCATTTCACGAGTGCCACCTTACCAGCCATTTCCCGTGTGTGAGAAATAAAAAGTGAATACCGAGCCGCCCTTGTGTTTGCGGAAATGGTAAACCAACCTTGGGAAAGGCTGGTGGTGGGCTTGCACGTGCGAGAACAGGGGCGCGCCGTTTTGAAGTAGAGGTCATTGACAAAAACTGCTATTCAACACTTTACCCAATGCCTTTGCACGCCATGCGTTGTTCAAAAAAACTTCTATCCCACACTATAAGTAGAGACATTATATTTGTTTTCTACCTTATTCACTCACAATATACACGAAACTTTATAACTCTAAGTGAACGAGTAAGGTTTTTGTAGCTTAATTCAATTCATGTTTTCCTATATAAATGTAATATAAATAAACCCTTTCACTTTTTACTTTTAAATCATGTTTCCTATGATTAAAATACAACTATGCACATTACAACGAGTAATTAGAGAGGATCTTATCTAGGAACATGTCATCGATCAGCTATTCCTTGAAATTCACCACCTACCTATCCGATTCACAAAACAGCACAAAATAGCTTACTAAAAGCGATGAAATAAAATAAAATTTGTATGTTTCGTTAATAAATCTATTTTTATTCTATGTATGTCCATGCTCCACATCGGGAATGGACTAAGCTTTTATGAAAAATATTACTAATTAATCAGAAATTATGATTGGTTGACTTTGTTCTTTTTTATGAGTAATTTATAAATACATAATCACACAACAATTGTCGAAGGACGAATTGTCCGTGAAAAGTTTTACGAATTTTCGATCGAATATATTTAACTAGTGGCAATCATATGTAATTAACATTTTCAAACAAAAATTTAAGATTTAAGAAGATATCAGACAAATATTTGATCAATTTGAATGTATAATATATTACATTTTTAGTACTTTTTCCACATAAAATGTATTATTATTTTAATTATAATGCCTTTCCACCAAGTATTGACAGTGAACACCTTAAAAGTATAATATATTAAACAAAGAATGCGTTAACCCTCTAGGCATGTTTATAGCCTTGAAGAGAGTAGATACAAAGTAAAAAAGTCAAAACCATTATCGTCATGCCTTGAAATACGCTATCAGTCCTTGGTGCCAGCTGTTATCGATAAAGTGCAAGGTCGTAAGAGTGGTCAAGGTTGAACCACCATAAAGCTTTTTGGGATGGGAAATAAGTTCGCATGCTTATAATGTCGACCCAATAATATAATGAATGAAAGCACGATGCGTATACTGCAATAAGGCAGTAACTAGCTCGCAAAAATTCTGCAATTGAGTTATAAATGCCACTTGATAAATATGGTGCTCACTTCATAAAAGTAAATTATGTAAAATCCTCTCTAAAAAAATAGTATTATAATTTCTTTTCAAAAGGGACAGCAATTCTAGTTTTCTTAGAAAAAGGTAGTCTTTCTTACTGATTTTTTACAAATAAATTAGCTATTTTTCGATCAACTACTTATATAAATTATAAATACTAAAACTTCAAAAACACAAAAATATGTAATTTTGTCAAAGGTTTGTTTTACTGTCTTTATGCTTGAATGTTGGACCATTGTTTTTTGTAGACGAATTTATATATCATTCCCAAAGTATTGAATGTATTATTCCTTAAAGTATCACTTACATAGGTTAGCGAATCATAAGACATGACAAAGAATCACCGTATACTGAACTTCAAGAATAGATGCCTGCATCGTTTATTAGGTGAGGTGAGGTGGTTTGATGTCGTGAAGGGTTCGGTGATAAGGGAATGTTCCAGACAGCGGCCTGAAACGTCAGCCTTCGTGGATAGATGCACGTGGAGAGCTTCAAGTTTACTTGCCTTTTCATCCAACTAGTGGAGTTCTGGTGTCTTGGACGACCTCTGGATACCATCCATTAAAATGCAATTGGCTGAACTGAAGAGTGCTGGCATGCCACATGAGGAAGTAAAACAATAGGCGGGTGACAAGGAATTACGAAGGCGGCGTGGTGACCATATGCTCAACAAATAGACCGAATATCGTCAAATAATATGAATACGCCCGTGGAAGTTTTCTTAGTTAAATTTCAGTTCGTAAAAATTTTAAAAGATTATTTTTTTAGACAAATTACAAAAAAATTAATACACACAGTAGAAGAATAGACAAATAAACAGAAGGAAGGCAAATTAAATGCTGTAACTAAAACCTTTTACGAAAAGAAACATTAATGATTATTTTTACATTAAATAAGAAGAGATGTGGGCGAAGAGTTTACTAACAAACAAATGAGCGAATAAACATACAATAGTAATATGAAATGCTAGTTAATCATTTGTAGCGAAAAATAACAAGTTGTTTGTCGGATATTTTATTTTTGGAATCCGTTAAATCTTATTTGATGCAAGTCATTGACGAGAAAATATAAAATATTTGTATTTTAGTTTTATTGTTGAAAATATTTAATAAGATGCCATTAGTTTCTTCAATAAAAGTAAAAGCCTACAGAAACTGTTCATACATTGCTCTGGGAATGAAATAATCAAGTCAAATTTTGGTGTCATATTTAAAAAAAAAAGTTTATTGAAAATTTCATAAACTGCAGTAAAATTTTACTCTTTTGCATCCGGCTGACGTTATTGGGAATGAAAAGAGGAGAGCTTAAAAATCCTCATTTATGTCAAAAGGTGGACCGGAAAGAAATATTTTTTTTAATTACACTATTTGATATGATTAAAACATTTATTTATCACAACTTCAACAATATTATGAGACTTACCAGACTTTTGGTTTCGCGAGCCTCATGGCTCTCACTCTATCCGCAACGGCGCTGACGTCGACTCGATGTGCTAGCTGAAGCCTGGCGGTGCAATGATAGCACTCCACCAAGTACACCAAATATAGCAACCCCATAAAGGCCACGGGGATGTAAATGTAGCCGTCATCGCACGGGGACATTTGACGCGTGCGTTTTATCGGATACCTGTGAAAGAAGCAATAGTTCATTAAATGCATTTTTTAACAGTCTTAATAAAACAATTTTGCAATTATTACATAACGTTTATTGAAAAAAAAAATAGATTCCCAAAGAAGATTTAGCACAAAAAGACTTGATAAACACTTTGTATAGGTTAAAACAAACAATAAATAATGGCTTTACAACAAAATATAATATATCAATTAAGATAAATGGTTATAGCGAGCACAGCATTGAAAAAAATCACTGTTACACCCAAAAACGGTAAAACTAGAAGGTAGCAGTGGGAGCAAGGCTTTTTTGCGATTTATTAAACATTAAATTGTAAAAAAATCTAATGTTAGACATTTAATTGGCATTAATGGAACACATTTTAAATTTAATACACAAAAAATTGATTAAATACTGTTTTTAACTCGCGTTTGATTACCAAGCAAAGCTTTAACCATTGCTGTACGGTGTTTACAATAATGCCAACGGCGATTATTTTTGGTCAAAATAAGATATGTGAAGATAGCATATGCTGCAAACAAAATAATGGATATTTATTTTAACTTTTTAAAAGCACTTGAAAGCAGTTGAAATTTTTATACATTTGATCAGAAATGTACTGTAGATGATTCAGTTGCAATTGACCAGCATCCTTTTAAAAGGCAGCGTTGGAAACTTGCCAAGCAAAGTAATAAATTCCTCATCGAGTAGCTAAGGATTAAAGATAGGCTTTCAATCGTCTGCCTGAGCCAGAACACTCGATATTTTAGCCACGTAAGAAAAGGCGATTAAAGCCTGAAATAGACAGCGCGGTAGGGTATATAAATAATGATGATATATTCGACTGGTGAAACTGCTAAAGTAGAAATAAAAACATTAAAGCTATGTATATCCAGTGACAATTATTGCAGAATCATCCTTTTGGAATTCGTGAAAGAAGCGAGAAAAGAAGAATATTGTGTACAAACAGTGTACAACGAGAAGAGCTATTAGAAAACAGCAGTTTAAACTTAGTGACTCCTTCTCATATTGTTTTCATAATTGTCTTCATATTTTAAAGCCAAACTCAACAAAATATTGTTTTATTTATGTCAGAATAATATTCTCCAACAATATTGATGTCGATTTCAATCATTTTTGCGTGTATGTTTTAAAGAAAGATTTTATGCCTCGCTTGTTTATTGATTTTAAATATTAAAACAACTGTTTACTTGTTAATTGAAAGTTAATATAAATTTTTAAATAAATTAGATTATTCCATGTATTAATTGACTTTTAGTGACATGTAAATCGTCTGTTTCAGAGGTATCATCAGACGTCTGTGCCATAGGAAATGTTATTTAGTAATAAGGTAAAGATGATTATAATAATTCTATCATGATTAGTTACAAGATGGAGTTGGGGTTATTCCCTTTAACAGGATGTAACGAGGGAGGATAGACACAAACAAACAATTATACTACTAATGATGTTAACATTACAAATTATTAACTGACGAATTGCAATCATTTGGAAGGGTTGATCTCCTGGGAAGTAAATTTAGAGTGGAGAGGAACCTGTCATATTTAGAATATTATTTAAAAACAATTCATTATTTAAAAACATTACACATTTTTGTACTTATTCCACAGTAGATTTATTTAGTTCAGGAGCGATTCCGCTCATCACAAGAATTATCAACTAATAATGCTCGCGATGAGTAAAACTGGTCCCGATCTTAATAAGAATAATAATTAATAGCATAAAAAAAATATATTTGGCATTACAGCTTACGCCAATGCGCCAAATATTCTTAATTGTGAAAGTCATACGAGAATAACTCGATGATAAGTAATGAATCAATTGTGCACAAAATCAACAATAAATAACATACACCCAGCCCAAGATATCTTTTTTTCAATTGAAAAAATCTGACCTAGCCGGGAATTGAACCCGGGTCTCTAGATCACTAAGACAAAGCTCTTGCCACTAGACCACAGGGACCGACTGAATAATCTGAATAATAAATCTAATGTGGAATAAATACAACAATGTGTTATTATTGTTTAGTATAATGCCATTCCACTAAGTATTGACAGTGAATACCTTGAAAGTTATACTTCATTATTGTTGATATCTAATTTTATTAATTTTTAAAAATTCTAAGATTTTATTTACCTTTTTTTTACTCTTTGGAGTATTACTACATTACTTCTTTGATTAAAATTGTGATCGCTTTCTATTGCGTGATTTTTGAACATAATTGTTACTTTTTAGACATCTTATATTTTATTTAATCCTAATATTAATCATATTGCTATTACGGTGAGAAATTTGCAAAAAAGCTCTTAAATCGATCACAAGAGAGAAACTATTGTACATGCAATAATTAATACACTCCTAACAAGCTTTCAGAAGTCTCACAAAGGATTGTATTTTTTGTTCACCCTATTTAATTAAGCCTTTCAGTATGTCATGTTATCCCGGGGCTGTAACTGATTACTTTCAGTAAAAGTATACAAATGATTTTTTTCTTTTTTACCTGTCGTATTCATTTCGTACGTGTTTTTGCAGTCGTAAAAGGGTAAGTCAATTAAAAAAATGTCGTAATTTGGCCACTCTAAAAGGATTTATTTACTGCGCTAATTATGTTGCCAGAGACGAATTGATATTAATTTTGCACACAATAAAACCAACTCGATGCTCACCACAGTTTGGCTCAGTGAATTAAATTCATTTATGATTTAAAAAACTGTATGTTTGACAAGAAAATTGCAATACAAAAGATGTATGGTGAAATGGCAATTTCTTTGAACTATATATTAGAATGTTGAGACATATGTTTATGTTACGTATTTATTTTTTCACCGCTTGTAAGGCATTTTTGGCGTGAGATGAAAACGCGGGAACACAGCAGTTACAGTTTTAACGCTTACCGACCGATCATTTGACATCCGCCAAGCCACACAAAGTCATTTTACTTTATTTATGAAATTTACATTTACTTGGTAGAGCTCCATTACAAACACGGTGAAACAAATGCAATGTTTTTAGTTCTATAAATTATGATGTTAGAATAGAGGAGAAGATGTCTCGTGTACCTTTTCTCCACCTGTATATACAGATATTTTATGTACTGTATTAATAATGTTCAAGCATATTGTAGTTCTGACGGGGGTGTAGACCAACATAGTTATCAATTATATATTATATAATTTTTGTACAGCTTAACTACAATGCTATTTTTTCACTGTGTCATTCTAATTTAATCGCTTCAGCAAACATTTTTTACACTACTCTTACAGATAAAGAATCGGAAAGAATTAATTTGATGCTCACAAAAATTATTCAAAAGCAAAAACCTATTATTGAAAGAGCTTTCCGTTGGGAAAGGATTCCTTTTTATAGTACACAACTTAAGATAATTTATAATATTTAGTTGCCAAGATCGTTATTTTAAATTAATATAACTGTTGGTGCTCCTAATATATTGTTAGGAAACCACTATTATTCCAAATACGATGTTATGTTTCAAACATCTATTGTATGTTTTCAATATGCAAGTCACCGACTGATCTGTTTATATTATTCACAAACCAATGCGATTAAGACAGCATCTGTTTGGACATAGCATGTCATATGACAGGGGCATTGTAGAACATTGAGAGAGTCGACGGATTTAGATACCTGCGGTACATATCAACGGGAGAAGGCAACCCGCGCAAACAGCTCGCTTCTTGAATTTGGATTAATGTAGTCGCATTTAACACGCTGACGTAAGTATGAATTGCAATACCGGTGGAATATATTAATTCGATAATCAGCACCTTTGTCAGGATAAAACAAAAGTATTTCGATTTTTGACGGTACTATAGATAGAGAATAATATCTTAAATATGTTAAAGATCAATAGTAGAATTGAATACGATATAATGCGAATTAAAATCACTTTCTTTTTTAAAAGCTCCGCTTAACCTTAAATCAATACAAGATAAATTGCTATTTTAAATTTGACAAATAAATCAGAAAGAATCTGTTAAAAATAGGGAGAATTGATTACTGTTCGATTCATGTAAAGTAGAGAAAAACGAATTATGTTTTTTTGCAACTAAGAGGCCGTAATTTGATAATCTTTTGCAAGACCATTTTGCTTAAATGAGTGCAAGGCGTAAAAAAACAATATGCCTGTGTGGTAATTGTCAAGTGTTTCAATAAACCTTCGTTTACAAACAATAACGAATTGTGAGACTATGTTTTATTAACTTTAAATATCGGTACTAAGAATTTAAGAACCGTTTGTTTCGAAACATCAGAATGCTAGTTATGAAATGCCGGTATTGTAATCTCTAGCTGTAAGTACCGTAGTAAGCTCGCGGTTGTACTCGGTAAGAACCAAGTATCACTTATTCAATGCAAGCCTTTTCACTTAGTTTACTACAGTGATAGCCTTTTATTATTTCGAGTTGTATGTAAGATTTTGGTGAATCTAGGGTGGTTTGATTTTGTCATGGATTGAGCGATAGAAGAGTGGAAATTAAAAAAAATAAATAAGGACCACTTGTCTCTTCTTCCAAACATATTTCTAATAAAACCATTGTTGAATATGCAGTGGTCCTTCCTCACACGGGTCCAATAAGTCACGTTGACTTGATAGTGACCAAAGCTAATCCGACTGCATTTGAAAAAATCGTTAAATTATTTAGGGATCGACTTAACTTCGATTCTTCACAAATGTCAATAATTTCAGTGTACGGATTTTAAGCAGGATACTAAGTATCAACTTGATTTAAGTAGCTGAATTAGTCACACTGTTTTTTTGTTCATTTAACGCACTAGTGATTAGTTCAATATCAGTTCTGTGAAGATCTGCGCCAAAATGATAAAACGTACTTACTTTATTTTCTACGACTTGTAGAACAACTGAAAAATTGCAAAAATAAATAAGGTACATAAGTTTTTATCAAAACATTAATAAAAGTGAAAAGAGATAATTACATTTTATGATTTAAACTGTGCAGGGATACTGTAGAAAATTACTGAAATAAATTTCATAATATTTCTAGTATTTTTAAATTATTGTTTATGTATTAAAAAAAATGGTTACCACCATAGTTCAGTAGGTTCCGTTTTGCGCTGTTGTAAACCATTATGAAGCTCGAGCTATAACCTTTGTATTTGTAAATTGAATTTTCAAATTACGCATGTAATTATTGTAGCTGAGATTTTCAGCCCATCGTCAGTAAGCAACACGTCAGGAAATAAGATAGATACATGTCGTCACCATATCATTTCCAAGAAAAAGTAAGATAAGAGTGTGAAAGTGATTAAAATGTCACTTTTTGGATGCTTCTAAGACGCGCATTGCGTCATCTCAAATGTAAATATTATGCTAAGTGCTGCTTAGATTCAGATTATTAATCCGACATACAAACAAATTGAGATGAGACTGATTAAACTGAAATCAGATCTAATGTTGTAATATGTCGTGGATATTATATAATATAATATTGTTTTGATTTTATCCATTATAGAATTCCATCTAGAGCTACCAGTAAACAGTAATGTATTTGGTTGAACTACTAAAATTGTAGTTAGTGAATTATATATGCAGATATTGAATTTCCGAATTAGCTCAAGGAATCAGGTCAGGATTCTCAAGTTTCTGTCAAGGTAGGTTATATTTCTGTATATTTTTATGGACACGCTATTGTTATATTTATTTGGTTATACAATTTTCTTTACATCGATGAAAATATCAAAGAAAACTCGATTGATATACAATGAGGGTAGAATCGTTTCATTGGGAGAAAAAAGCAATTATGGTTTTCTCGATATTTTTAGACGATTTTATTTTTGTTAAATATAACAGTATTAGATTATTTGATTTGACCAATACTTCTACGCATTTTAAATAAAAATAAAGAAAATAAACTTTAGAAATTCATAAAAAAATGGTCAAACTATATTTTTATAAGAATCATGTATTTTTTTGTACATCATTGAAAACAGTTTCTGCTAATAATTTGCAGTGTTTTGCAGTGTAAATTTAAACTAAAAATAGGTACGTAGAGTACATATTTATTTGTTAGCTTTTATTTGTATTATTTATAGGTTTCGCTCAGCGAGATTTCGCTAAAGAATCCATACAATATAATTATATTGTCATTATTGGGGATGCCACTAGGAAGAGCTTTAATGATTTTAAGCGGTGTTGCTTCGGATTTCGACATATTTTTTATTGACGTGAGTGAGTTCAGACGAAAAATATTTTTTGTGTATTTTAGTTGAATTTTTCAGAACTCATTCGGTTGACTTCTCTGTCAATTTTCAATGACTACAATGTACAATCTTTTTTCACATTGCAATGCAAAACACTTATAATTTGTAATTATTGTAATGAATATAGTATGATATGATTAGAACGTCCTATCAGCAGGTTGCTTGAAGTGAAAAGAAAAATCGTTATTTTGAAATGAAATGCGTATTTCAATAATTAAAAACGTAGCTAAAAAAGAAATTTTCATGATTTAAGAGTAAAACAATGAAGTTTTCACCCTCATTCGCACAGTGTTAATTCTCCCCTGTGAATTAAGATGTAAGAATAAACACGTTAACAAAGAAATAAATCGATGAAACTAAATCAAGGAAATTTAATTGAAGATCAATAAAATTTTCATTTAATCAGTCATGTATCACTATTTTCTAAATAAATCAACTTAAAGACAACCATTAAATTCTTCGCTGGTTCAACCTTCAACTTTAAACTTTTTCAAGGGTCGATTTTTTATAAGAGCTGATATTTTCAAAAATTATGGTAAGCGTTTGTGGAAACACAAAATTCCAAGAAAATTGGCCGCGCAAAAAATAAATTACACGCCACCTGCTTTTTTGGGCTGAATAATGTCTAGGCTTTCAATAATCAAGGACGCCACCAAAACTAGTTCTGAGAATAATGTACTTTTTTAAAAGTAAATTTTCCATTCATAATGTGAAGCATGTGAACTTATTCTGTAATAGCATAAATTTGTACTAAAAACACATACTTAATACTTTATTCACATTAGATTTATTAGGTTTTGTTCGACTTTTTTTAAAAAAGTCCATATATATGTAATGCAAATAATAACACGTTTTAGTACTTATTCCACATTAAATTTACTGGATCAGGGCCGGTTTCGATCATGGCGAGTATTATCAACTGATTATCACCAGTTAATCATTCATTAAATTTAATGTGGAATAAGTACTAAAAATGTGTTATTATTTTTATTATAATACCATTCCACCAAGTATTGACGGGGAACTCCTTAAAAGTGAATATGATTTTTTCTTAAGAAAATTAAGTTTGTAATATAATCTAGTGAAACTGAACTTTTTTTTGCTAGCCACAATTGAATGAATAACCACGATATACAATTAATTAAACACGAGAAGAAAACACTAACCATTCATAACTAGAATTTTGATCTCGGATATGAATAAGTGTATTGTTACCATAACTAAGGATATATCTTTGAATCTTCTGACTGCCAAGTAAAATCGATAACCCACACGTAGTATAAATAAGATATATAAATTAGGTACGTAATTAATATTTTTTACATGAGGCCTGCTAGCACCAAATATTAATGTAAAACTGAATGAATCGTGTGCTTGGGTTAAACAAGAAATTTTTGATGGTATTAATCGTGTTTTGAATACATTATCAATCTCACTAATAAAAATAATATATTTTTTCGACAGCTTTTGTGCTCTTGTCATAAAAAAATGTCAGTTACTCGTTTTTTCTGTGATCGTAGAATAGCTTATTTTTGGAATAGAAATTTGTCACTGTATATTTATGGTAGCTTTGGTCCCATTCAATAATACTTCGAATTGATTAGTTAATGCGTACTGTATTATGTCCTGTCGTATCTAATTTTAGAGATTCAATTAAATTCAATAGATACACAATTCCAATTAACTCCTCGGATTTACATATTATTTACGATATGTTTATTATAAAGCTGATTTTATAAAATAATCAATTCAAAGTCTTCACTTATCAATTTAATTAACATTAAGAATTAACAATGTTCGACGTGTTGCAACCCTGCGAATACTTTTTTGAATCGTTAAAATGTACGAGTTTTTTTGCACTACATGAATAGCAAGTGGTTTTTCTTATATTGTTGCGGTCGTTTAAGATGACGTGTATAAGTTTTCAGAATTTATACGAGTAAACACGTCTTTTTAAAAATTTGAGTTATTTATACTGATACGTATGTTGAATTAATTTTTTATCTACCTTTATAAAAGAATCTTATATATAAAAACGAAACGGCGTATGTATGTATGTGGGTCTGTAATTCCCTTTTGCATGGTTGGTCATTAAGTTGCCATAAAAACGAATATGAAAGAAAATATGTTTGAATTTTTATCGGCGAAGACATTTAGTCAAAATGTAATAAATTAGTCTACTACTGAACTTTTCCCGGCTTTTATTATTATTAATAATGTTTATTATTTACGTGAAGGTATTATTTGACATTTCTTTGAAAGAAAATTAGATTTTTTCCTTGAGTTTGGACATTTTAATGGGCGAGAATGGGGCTGTCATCAAATTAAATAAAGTTTGTGATTTTATTTTAACTCTATTTTGGATGTTAGATTTTGTGGTATAATTATGTCGAATTATATAACATTAAATAATTATTGGTCGCTTAGTCCGAGCGACGCCGGGTAGCAATACTAGTAAACTATAAATGAAAAACCTGAACAAAATTGTTTTTTATAACACTGCATTCATTAATTATCCGTTATTATTTTCTCGACAGAAGATTTTAACGATAACATACAATTGAATTACGAAGTGCTAATATTTATTTATTTTTTGCCTGAACAACGTCAATATAGTGATTTAAAGACCAAATTAATGTTGCCAATATTGTATCACGTTTCATCAGTACGATAAAAATCGCATTATTTTGCGCGGCCATAAAAAATATCATTCAGCATAAATTTTCAATAACATTTTTTTATGTAAGTGGTCAAAGTTTCACAGCGTTCGTTACGTGGGCTCAAATCACTGGACACTTTAAAATGTTGATAAATGTATCGATTATTGGATGAATATTTAAAGACATGGGTGTCTTTGATATTTACATTTCACTCTCTCCTTCTCATCCTTATAAAGCGGAGTGAGAGTGATTAAAACTATACATCATTTGATTACTGATAGCTTTTTTTGTTACTACGTCTTTATATCTTTAATCTCTCACACTTCTGTTCAAATGTTTTATTATAAAAAATCATATGCTCCATTATACATTAAATACAATGTCTAGCCAAATACTGCAATATATTGCGACATTCATGCTTCAGCTGGTGACGATTTGTGCGAAGTGATAAAATTGTATATTTTCTATTTTCGAGAGATTCGTTGCTATTTTGTGGAAATCCATTTTCAGCACGAAATCGAAACTGATTGCATTGATTGAAGACGCTCCTCAATCAGTTTGAATGCGTTTCGTTTATTTTAAATATTTTTATAATCAGATTATTTAAATAAATATATCTCATCTCATTCATGCCATCTCAAAAAAAAGAAAAACCTTTTCACGTCTTCCAACATTTCCGGACGAAAAAATCCGACAAAAATCTTTCTTTTTTAATTTGAGAATGAAGCATTACAAACAAAGCCACGAGCCTCTTGAATAATGTTACGCTTTAAAACATTTGCAGGCGATTGTCAACTGTGCAAAATGTAACAACCGAGCAAAAAAATGTGTAAATATGTTTTAAGTTACATGTTAAAAATATTTGATTGTTTTTGAAGTATGTATTCTAATTTAAGTTACACAATTTAAAAGTTCCACTCTTTAATAAACAAGATATAATATTAATTTTTTAATACAAACAAAACATTGTGTCGTTTTTTACGCCCGGTAGAAATCTGTCAAAGGAAGAATCAGGAGTGTAAGGCAGCTTAGTGGTAAAGCTCTTTAGCATATTTGAGATTCGTATCATTATTTTAATACAATGTTACTTTCAACGACATCTTGAAGCTTGCCTTTCATGCCTTTATATATGTAAAGATAAAACCACCACTTTAGTCCTTGTCAATTTATGGTTTTTGTCTCTTTAAAAGATAGTTGAGAATCATTCATTCAGGCATTATCTAAAAATAAAAAAGATGAATGTTAAATTCATGCTACATATCTAAAATCATTTGATATGTTTGAGTATATTCTTTTATACAAGAAAGATTATCTACATACCAGTTATATAATTTTTATGATAGGAAAAACAAGTCTGCAGACGTCTTTGTCAATTCAGTAAATAAACGTAATGATCCAGACATGTCTGTCACTCAATCGTAAGTTACGCTTGTAAAAAATGATGTTAGATAAGAAATAAACAACGAAATAAAAATAACATCAGAAGGAGCTTTTATGCGAAGCCTTTTGAAGTTCACGTATCATAAGTTATGGACATATGTACGTATTATACAGCTTTTTCAGAGTACGGGTGACCTTCCCCGAGGGAAGATTGAAAATAAGTAACATTTAAAATCTACGATATCATAAATATTAATGGATTTATATTCCAAAACAACATTGATTCCACCGATTCAACATTTTACCCATCACAACACTGGGTAATATAAGCAAAACTATTTTACAAAAAAAATGTGAAAAGTCTCAGATGAATAAGAAAGTGTTTTCCAAGAAAAATAAAACTGTTAAAATGAGCTCCCATGGTTAATATGTATTCGCTATCTTTAAACAAAAAAAATTCAACAGTGTTTTTAGATGAATTATTGACATGATATAATGACAGGTAATTATTATTAATTTATCAATTCAATACAAATTTATATTTTTAACGATTCTTTTATTTATTTATTTTATTAAAAAATAGTGGTTGAGCAACTGAGTAATAAGCAGTTCAAGTTCTGGTAGTAAGCTTATGTAGTGATAAAATCCTTAAGAAGTTCATATGGTGTAGCACCTTATTTGTTTAAAAAACAAGCGTCATGCGGAAATGTCTGGTGGCCACACTAAATTTTTTGTTGTGTTTGAGTTTTATCAAATAGACATAAACATGTTTGAGAACTTACTACTGGTATTTAATTAAATACCTTTTCTCACTGTTAATTTCACATATTCGATGCATTTAATAACAGTTTTTTAAACTGAAATTTCTTGATGAACAGTACGATGAATATACAATATTTCTTCTCAGTGTTTGTTAACAAATTAACTATTAAAAACACTTTTTTTAAATATGATTGTTTACTATGAAGCTGTTGGTGGTCGCACATCACTGTACAATAAATACCATTACGTAACCTAACGATAGTAAGACTGAAGGTGCTTCTTAAAAAGGAAAAACACGTATTATTATTTGATACATAATGCATGGAATATCCAAGTAATAAATTTAATTTTATATTCCTAATTTTTATTCTCGCAAAATTGAAGCTTTTTTTGAAAAATGTTTGTTTATTTTCATAAAAACAAAATAAAGTATAATACGAACACACGGTTGAAAAGGCCTGTCTATTCGATGGAATTCTCTTGAACGATTTTTGGCAAACATTTGCGAGCAGCTTTTCTGATGTTTTCGGCGCCTTGGAGTCTCTCCAAATGTCTTGCTGGATAGCTTTCTATACGAGGTGAGTCACATTTTAATACAATCATTATAAAAATATAAGAATCATTATTTATGTGAAACGACGCGAGGGATAAATACTAAAACCGATTAACGGTTTCTGAAAAGATGTGTATTATACAGAGCATACAATTTTTTTTCGTTTTTTGAATTTTATTTGGTCAGTAATTTATTACATTTTTTCGAAATTCCCTATATTTTTTTTATACTGACGTGAATATGATAAAATATACATATAGTAAAAACGAATCGACATTTTTTTTTGTCAGAAACGAAAACCATATAATTTATTTATTTGCATGTGGCAATAAAGATTGCAGGGATGATTTTACTGAAACTTGGACCCTGGTATTTGGCCTATTTTTTAAACAGAAATACCGGTTTTTCATAAAAAAAAAACGTTGAACCATTGAAGAATTAATTTTACAATCAATTAATTTTCACAAACAACTGTTTAAGATTACAATATTGACAGCATTTTTTAGTTGATGAAAAAAATTGTTAAGGAATTTCATAATATTTGTGTGTTTATGATTAGATATTAAATATACAATATCACGTTAGGAGTGTTTATGACGATCTCAGCTAGCCGTCATTTTTATTTGCTTTCGTTTAACCTTTTTAAAGAATTTGTAATATCACTTTTTAATGTGGGATTATATGTACTATATTATTCTCCCGAGACTAAAATCCCGTTGCTATAATGGGAAAACAATATAATTGTATATTTACAAACCCAGTTTTTATATTAGGTTATCTTTCGTAAATAGACTCGATATAATTTTCAACGCGTTGTAAACGGGTTATTCCCGGCAATGTGCTTGCGCAAAAAGAGTGGATAATGAAAACGACCGCGTACTTTGCGCACGAAAGAAAATCGCCAAATACCGGAAATCGAATGTTTATACACGTATGGAAATTTTCAGACTGCCTTTTAGATCTTTTTGTACGGGTTTGTGTGTTTTTAAGAGATTCTGTCGATATAATATCGTAAGACGAACTTGTTTAATACATTCTAAAGTAGTGACCAGCAACCAAAGGCTCGCTCAACTGGTACAGAATAGCGTTCCACATAACTGATTTAACACCATTTAACATATGTTGTTAATATAAAAATGCCGTAATACATATAACTAAGGCAAAATCCGGGTCGTAGATGGGAAAAATCATAGGAAAGTGCGACATTCAAATGAATCTATTGTATGGGTTTTGCTCTCGATTCAAGTGAATACACTTTATTAATTAGTATTTTTATCCTATGTTGGAATATTGGAAAAATTGCAAATAAACTAAGTAATAAGCAGATCTTGTAGATATAATTCTGTTTAGATAAATTCAAATATTATTACATATGCTACACATTGGGAAATGATTAAAAAAGTCTGTTTTTGTTTAAAAATATTATTAATTTCTGTTAAAATAAATAAATGCTGTGTTGGTGTCAGTTGTAATGCCAAGTTTTGTTTTAATTAATAAAAAAAAACAATAATTTACTTAAATTTGAATGGTTAACAATTAGTACATTTTCATAAGTTTTGTCACTACCGACCCGGGTTTCATCTTTCGGCATATTCAAGCAATTCACGTGCACAGTTATACTTGAAATGATAAAACTCTTGGACAAGTACAAAAATCAAATTTGATATTGAAACTCCATCAAGCACCTTTAGTCAAATTCCTTAAAAATGTACTATTCACAAAATAGTAATTCAGGAAGCCAGTCTTTCTAAAAAGGTTGTCTATTACTGCTGTAGGCTGTTGAAATATAGCGCTGTCAGCTTTTTTTAAAAGAAAGAAATCTTCCTTCTTGTATGTTTTTAACATATCTTGTTATAATATTTAGATTGACTTAAGTCTGCTGGGAGTTTTTTTAGTAAAGTATATTACACCCCTAGTGAAATACTTCTATAACGCTTTTCTTGATGGAATTAATTTCAAGATATAACATCTCTACCCAAAAGCGAGCTAGTGACAATCCGATCTATTAGAGTCACGCGATACCAAATCGAGGGGAATTGATATCACTATCTCCCCGTGTGTAAGATTATAAAAATAAATGCTGCAAATTAAAAAATAAATGACCGTGTAAAAATGTTATATTCAGATTTCTCAGCGTGGCTTAATCTGAAACTTGCGAGACATACGAGAAGTATTTTTCCAAGAACCTTAAAGGCAATTTATTGTATTGATTGAATTGGCATTTACTTGGTAGAACTCCATCATAACACGGTGAAAAAAAAAGCAATGTATTTTAGTCCTACAGAAATTATTTTATATATAGTTGATAGCTATTAGTTGACTATGTTTAAAAATAAAATTACTTATGTATCTTTGTATATATACTGTTTTAGACAGAGCACACAATACATCTTCGTGAGATATATGTTTAAATATGGTTCTGACGATGGTGTAAACTGTAAAGTAACGAATACAATATCGAATAATTTTTTTATAAAAACTTCCGCTTGATTGATAAAATTTGGTTAGTCTATTCTCAACCATTTATGTTAACGTTTTAATATCACGTACGGACTGTTTATTGAATCGATTTAAAAGTTTCTCTTCGAACTTCGAATGTCCGTGTTGTCTGGAACTCCCTCCGGTCATCCGATTGTGAAATCGAGTCACACTGAATGTAATAATCCAACCAATAGTCTTGTCTTAACTATATCCTTCTATCTTTACAATCGATCAAAAAAGAGAGTTTGAGCTACTGCTTTATAGCAGTTATCGTAGAAAAACTTGTGAGATAACCTCGAATAGGAGTTAAGATTTTTTGGTGAATTATGGATATACGATCACGGGACAGAATTTTTGTAAAGATTTATGAAAAATAAGCACATTAAATGAAATGAATGTAAGGCTTACGATTTTTTGTTGAAATGTTTCGTCTTTAAATTTTAAATTTAATATAATAGAAGATCCTAAAGAATACTTCGCAATAAGTATGAAATAGAGTTGTTTTAATTTACAGGAGCAAAAATGCAGCCACAAACTACACAAATAATGATATTATACAGATAGAGAAAGTCACATAAGTTTATTATTTGTTTAAAATAAAAAGAATAATTTAATTATAGGCTAATATTAAAAAAACAAATTCTTCTTTCAGAACTCATACAATAATCAGTAATATTCTTCACATTTTATAATAATCCACAAGAACTCAAAGAGTAAAGTCAAAACATAAGATTATAAGCCAGTATGTATAAATTTTTTGACCGTAGCTCGAGAGGATTGGGATTCTGTCCCGTGACCATATATCCATAATTTACTTATTTTTTTCATTAAAAACAGGAATGTTTATATTATCTGATATATAAAACCGAAACGGCGTACGTATGTCTGTGGGTCTGTAATTCCCTTTTGCATTGTTGGTCATTAAGTTGCCATAAAAACGAATATGAAAGAAAATATGTTTGAATTTTTATCGGCGAAGACATTTAGTCAAAATGTAATAATTTAGTCTTCTACTGTACTTTTCCCGGCTTTTATTAATATAATAATGTTTATTATTTACATGAAGGTATTATTTGACATTTCTTTGAAAGCAAATTAGATTTTTTCCTTGAGTTTGGACATTTTAATGGGCGAGAATGGGGCTGTCATCAAATTAAATAAAGTTTGTGATTTTATTTTAACTCTATTTTGGATGTTAGATTTTGTGATATAATTATGTCGAATGATATAACATATAATAATAATTGGTCGCTTAGTCCGAGCGACGCTGGGTAGCAATACTAGTATCATATAAAGACAAACAGATGTCACCATAATAGAATCTGACACATTTTGCTTAGCCGTAAATTCGTTCTCTTTTAATTTATTGAAATAATCAAGTATGTGATGTCATCAACAACTCATACAAACGATTACAGTTTCTGACATGTTATAGTGTTTTAGTTGAAGTACAAAATGTAAATTTTCTTTCCGTTAAAACTCCCTTTTAAGTAGACTTGGATTATAAATGTATTGATGTAAAGATTTTTTGAATAATTCACTAAGGAAGTAGTTTCACGCGTTAAGTTCACCCTGCGATGTCAAAAGCAGAAGAATTATAACCTCATACCAATTAATGTAATATGGAAATGATCTTTACCCTAATTATATTTCTTTTAAAATATTATGTTTCCTATTAGCATAACGTACAAGGGTTTTCCCTTTCTTCGCTTACTATTCGAAAAATATTAAAGCATTTCGTTGGATAATCAAATTTAACCATTTTTTTAAAATTTATTCTTCTGAATCTAAAAATATAACGTCGGTCTTCTAACCAAATGATCGATACACTTGGGCATTTGAATTTCGAATCTCTGTGATGTTTACATTGTCTTCCATCCATTCGATACAAAACATGGATATGAGTGTTATAATGAAATTCGAAATGTCGAAACCGTGCTTTGAATTTACCGCGTGAAAATAAGGATGTATGTAGCTTTAAATGGCATAGATTTTTTGGTAAATAATTATTTGTCAAATCACTTGTCGGATATATATAAATTGTGCATTAATTTTCAAGGGAATAAATTTCTGTAATGTTTATATTTTTTGCACCTGTATGATCCTAGAAATTGGCTTGAGCAATATTGATTAGATACCGTTTATTGTTTTATCGGCCAATATTTATACTTCTCGGCAAAGAAGAGATTGAACGACGTAATAGCCAATTCTTTTGAGATTATTCATAATTAATATAAAATAACTTTGATTATTCCACGTATTGTGCTACTAACTGTGAAACGTGTTTCGTCTCTTTCAGAGGTCTCTTCGGACTTACTATAGCCAAGTTTTCTTAAGTAATGAAGCAAGATTGATTCTAATATTTATAATATCAAAAGTTATTTATTAATTTACAAAATTACCACCGAATCCATCGAAAGTATTATTCATAATTAGTACATATTCTTTAAAATGGGAACATAAATTGTTGAAATAGAGTATACAATCCAGGTTCGAGCATTCGCTATTCCTCGCAGGTGAAAATTCACAAAAAAAAATTAAAAAAACCCGTACAATAGCGCAGTCACCAACTGTCGCTTTAAATCCCATACCGTCCGCGCTTATAACGTTTTGTTTCCCGTATTACTTGCATACCTGCTACATTGTCATTTCGTGTTAAATCTACGTGGTTTGCGGACGTAGGTATAATATATCTATTTTGGTCCCTGTTTTAAGTGGATTCGCTTAAAGAGGTATTTTCCGGAACCAATTATCCTCGGAAAGCGAAGACCCCCTATATTTTACAATATAAAGGCGTTATTAAGCATTAAAGAGTTGGTTTGGTCCGGATTTTACGTAAAGCAATTAACTTAAAGGATATTCACAATGAACGTAGTATATTTTAATAATTGATTCATTTTTGTATTTGCAATCTTTTGTTGTTTTATTTATCAGTTTGTAATGCTCGCGGTGAGCGAAGATGGTCCTGATCATAATACTATTATGTGTAATTGTATTTAAATAAAAATGTTTTATTTATTTCAAATAATGTCTCTCTACCAAGAAGTGACAGTTAACACAATACAGTTTGTTTCATTAACGTTTCAATAAAAATTGCCCTTTCCGTGGTGCAGTGGTCAATGTCTTTGGCTTCCGTGACGGACCACCCGGGCTCCTGGTACGAGAAAATTTTCTCAGTCGATGAGTCGATGAGTCGATTATGTTTGTGTTATTAAAAATCCCTTCCCACCTTTGCGATCCCAAAAGGAGGCGCGTAGCGAGAACGATTAGCTAACCACTAGTCCTATCCCTAGTCCTCGAATCTTTTCAATACCTACTCTTTTCGAAATAGAGATGTGGAGCAACTAAGTAACCAGCAGTTATCGTAGGAAAAAAATGTGTTGAGATAAACCCCATGAACTGTTCATATGATTAAAGTTGGGAGAAGACATGGTAAAAAAATAAAATTAGATTTCCATGAACAGCTGTAAAATTGAGATCCACAGAAATGATTGGATCACGTTTTTTTTGCCAGATTTTCACAAAAATTAAAACTGATAACGTTTATTAATTTAAATATGTATTAAGAATATAAATTTTCATTTAAATTGAACTAAGATTATATAACTGCCGTCGGGGTGAATTTTATTTCATAACATTTGAACTGTTATGAAAGTTTGCTCGTGACTTGTGACACATTCAATTTCAAGTTTTATGGGAGCGGTTTACGACTTTAATAACTTGGAAATCTGAAAATATATTTTATATTTTGTAATATCGCGTACTGAGGATTAGTTTTCTTTTGATAACCACCGCTTCTGAGATACTGAATGTTTTTGCTTAATATTTTAAGGTTCTTATGTTTTATTTAGCTAAAACCACTTACAAACAATCGATATCACTGACTACTATATCACTCTCATTTGAACTTTTTTGAATAAGGACTGATTGAAAATCAGTGGCACAATATCTCAGTATATCAGTCAGTTGATAATGATCGCGATGAGCGAAACTGGTCCCGATATTGTCACTTTGTTTACGGGCCTTTTTAATTACTTTGATAACAAGCATGTAATTTTGCATTTGATGGCCAATTAGCAAACTAACAAATTTATGAACTCCGTTAGCATTGGGTTATTAAATTAATTGTAAAATAATTGAAAAAAAATAATGTTTATAATGCCTTTTCACCAAAAATGAGTCTAGAAATTATTGATAGAACAACTATGTCGAGTCAAAGCATAAAAATCGATCACTCGACTACATGACCACCCATTTTAATAACGACTTCATAATAAAAATTCCCGTTTACCGTACTAAAGCAAAAAATAAAATGAAAAACCGTAGGTACATTATTAAGCCGCGTTATTTCGAAACCATGCAAAAGAGGATCAAGCGTAGAATGAACTAATTTTGAAAAGTATTGTTCAAAAAAGTTTTTAATCGCCACCGAACACGCTATTGCCTCTTGTTGAAAAGGTATATTACTCCGCAACCCTTGTTACAAGTCAATCACTGAAAATCTTCTAACAATGTCAACCAATCATGAATCCCATCCCATTTTTTCGATGTCTCTAAAAAAACCCTGATAAAAATAGTACATGCAATCGCTTTGCCCAGACCAGGTGTTTACAAACCGTAGCTCTCGAGTTACATTGTTGGTGAAAATAATGAACAAATATTTCCATGCACGAATCATTTAAAGAGTATATAATGACAAGCCAAGTAGCTGTTTAAAGCTTGAGCTTAAATAAAAACTAGATCACAGATCGAAATATGCCAAAGTGGACCATTAATCCGTTGCCTGCTAATGTTTCATACATTTCTGTGTTGCAAATTGATTGAGTGAATAATGTTAAAACTATCACGGGCAAGATTTTTAATATTTCAATAGGTATGCATTACTTGGTCTGATAACCTAAATGCGTGTATTTAAAACAAACACTAATGATTTCATTATTGAAAACTTAGTTGTTGGAATATTCACAAATTGACTAATCAGAGAAAAGGTTAAAATGGCAAGAAATATTTTATATATTTTATTGCAGCAACCTACTATCGTTTGTAAATGATTTGATGTTTTCCTCTTCTTTAATCCATAAAAATTGAACGCACTTGTGAAAATCTATGAAAAGGTTTATAGCAGATGTGAGGGAGTTTTTCATGTCAGAAGTCACATTGATTTAGATGCAATCTAGTAAGACTTTATCACTTTTAAAGAATTAACCGTCACTTCTTGATGGAAAATCATTTTTTTTGTATTGCTACAACATACAAGATTTACCAGGACTAGTTTCACACGTGCAATCGAGTTTTTAACTGATTATCAGTTGATAATGTTCGCAATAAGCGTAATCAGCTATTATACAATAATATAAAAAAGTAGTACAAAAAATAAATTTCTCTTGTTTGAAATCACATTGATACTAGATTTAAGTAGTTTTCAAACGAATAAAATGAAAGCTTTGGATTCAGTCCTAAGGCCACAGATTCCCAACTTACCTTTTAGATCGTCATGTCACTCACACGTTTGACGACCCCTGGATCAGATGATAATTTGCCAAAGTGCTTCTACTTCTAATTGCTTATCAGATCTCCGCATATACGTATAACGCATGTATTGTGTACATATGTACATGTATTTATTCTCACAGTCATCGCTATCATCAATCAATCTGGCGTTTGATTAGTGTATGTAATGTATTGCATTCAGTATAAATAAAATAGGAATATATAAAATATGCGTTATACAGATTGAATATATGTAGGATTATGCTATGATATATATTCAACCCCATACCCAAAGCGGAGAAAACCTAATGGAAAATTTTATTGGAATTTTTTTAAACAATGTCTGACTGAAAGATCTGTTCTTTTTTTACTGCCCGCCACTGCTAAATTTATTTCCAATAGGTTTAATCCTTCTTAACTGATTGCATCACAAAAGTTAATATAATTTTAATTATAACGTCATTAGTAGAAAAATTATAGATTGTTTTGTTTCTATCATCTCCTTCTTGATTCCAGTAAAAAGGAAAATCCCAAACTCTAACTATTGTAACTTAACTACTTCGACAACATATGCGATTGTGAGTCGAAAGATGTCTCTGAAAGAGGCGTAACACGTGATCAGTTGGTAACACAATACGTGGAATAATCAAAGATATTAAACATATTATATTAGTTAGATAGCCACTTGAAATCTTTTTAAGAGATGGTTAGAAAAGGTTGTTTTAAGGCAGATGTCACTCATTTTGAATCACGGGCTGGATTGATTTTTTTAAGCTTGGGGGAGCGGGTGACGAATGTTAATATTAATTAATATGTACAGTAGATTCTTAGAATTTCAATAAATGAGCATATCCAAGCAACTTTTAAGTAAACAAACATGTGATTGCCTCCAAAAACACATTTTATGCCAACATTCTTTCACTGTGGGTCCACTGACTGATATTTTGTAGTAAATAATTTCTTATATTTATGAATAATAAATGTAATATATCAGAAATTTTCAGACAGTCGCATGAAATTTGTAGCGGGCCGTAGTTTGGTGGCTGCTGCTCTAAGGAGAAGAGAGATTGTCAGTTTTTGGATTTTTCCACGAGTAATTTCAAGGAATGGGAAGCGATCAAAATAATGCAGGCATCAAAATTGATTAAGCAATCTTATATATAAAACCGAAACGGCGTATGGATGTATGTATGTATGTCTGTGGGTCTGTAATTCTTTAGGAATGATATAACATTAAATAATTATTGGTCGCTTAGTCCGAGCGAAGCTGGGTAGCAATACTAGTTAATGTATAAATGTTCAACGCGAAAAAAGTGCGCATTAAAGCTGAAATAAATAATTAATGCAACGGAAACAAACCATAAAGATTATGAAAATATTATATTTTTCGTATTTTTTTTTTGGTTTTTGATATCAATTTGACGGAGCGTCAAGTTCTAAGGCGCGTTTGCTCCAAAGTTCTTACGGTCTCCTTCGTCTCTAAATGTTTTAACTCTTGAATTTTATTTGTTGACATTCCCTTCCCATCGCTGTCGACAAGAGGGCGCGATCGCTACAGTTGAGAAATCAGTTTAATATTGCGTCTCTACCTAGGGAGGGTCATCGAGAAGAATAGCTCTCGGTCTATATCGATTCTCTGATGCCTTCTCGTCATAATTCTGGAAGCAAGAGATTGTTAGGTTATCGTGACGGCCCACAGCTTTATGAAACTTTTTAGAGGTTTCACGAACGAATTCGCGAATAGTGGGCACACTTTAATCTATATGTAACAGTGATCCACGCACGAACCATGGAGCATCACATACTTGCCTCAATGACTTATTCTGAACAACCTGGAGAGTCTTCAGATGCTTTTGGTGAGCAAACGCCCACACTGGTGTGGCGTACACCATAATTGGACGAGTAATTGCTGTATATAGGAGATGTTTACTCTTTATGGATAGTTTGCTCCTAGCATTAAGCATAAAGTATAATTTCGTTTTGTAGCATTTGCTTGGCGCTTTTTAATCGCGGTGTGTTCGTTAAACTTCAGTCTCTTATCTAAGGTAAGTCCAAGATACTTGACTGTATTAGACTATTTGATCTCAGTGATTTTCACACATACTTAAATAGTCGGTATAGTAATTAAGACAACAAATCAAGTTACATTTAAATTATTTGAATTTTGTACTTTTCCATGAGATTTGTCGTTAACAACCTGGGTTTCGCCTTTCGGCATCTTTCAAGCATTTCAAGTGTAGATAAAACTCAGGGAAAAGTACAAAATTCAACCGATTCAAATTTGATATTGAAATTGCACCAAGCACACTCAGTCAAAAATCTTACAAATCACGTTCATCAGAAATAAAGTTTGAAGTTCAACAAGAAATATAACAATTTTTCCGGTACTTTTTTACAGAATAACTAATAGTGGAGTTCTGCCAAATAAATGCCAATTTTTATTGCGCTAAAGAATTGCTTAAAATATCTTTCATAATAACCACATCATTGATTTTTATATTCCAACTACAACAAAAGCCCTAATCCAAAAATAAATACTCGGCGGTGGATTAATTTTCCAATTATGTTTCAAGCCGCGGGCGGGTAAGGTTACGCTAGAAAATAAGTAAATATCGGATTTACGATTCGCCCAAAAGCAGATTTGTTAAATTAGCGTCGAAGATTTTGAATCTGGCCCCGCTGGCCCATTAAAAGCATTTGAATAAATTAACATATAAAGTAGAAAACTTCGTTACGCGGAGCATTACTTCTAATAATAAGTCATCTAAATAACTAAGACGCTATACTGCTTAATTTTGAATGGATAGAGCACCACCTGGCTGTTTGTTAACGCTGTGACAATTGAGTCACACTGTATCAAAACTCGCTAACTTCAATCAAATACACTCGTATGATATTTGGCACTGTGGCCTATCCCTATAATATGATTATATCCCTGCACAACAATTTGATGTTTGAACGGAAAGTTAAACGAACAAGAACAAATTGTATCTATGTATGTGCAGGCGGCCCTTTTGCACATTTGTCATATGATAAAAGTTTTGATGAAATTGACGGGTTGCCTTAATTAAGAAATAGGTACTAGGTGACTTTACGAAAACTATCGAATTACTTTTATAAAACACAATTGCTAACACTTCATACGTTTTTATTTTATTTCGGCTGATTCAATTAGACTCACTGGTTTTTCGTCAAAATGTCCCCAGACAAAATGTGTATGCGAAAAAATGTCCTCCGACAAAACGCAAAAATGTCTGATAAGAACGTAACCTAGGTTATGTTTAGGTAAGGTATGGGTAAGGTAAGGTTTATGTAAGGTAAGGTTAGGTAATAATCAAACATTTTGTTGCGTAGACATTGACGGTCGAAAGACATCCGGGGACGTTTTGTCTTTGGACCATTTGTCGGCACACTGACTCACTAACCTTATTATTGTTACGTTTAAAAAAAATATGTGGTTATTTGGTAAAGACAGCACATAATAGCAACTAGAAAAAAGTGTTTTATGTATTTCATGGTTACATTAAATATATAAATAATATATAGAAAGACGTGTACAATTCTAACTATTTTAGGGTCACGTTTTTGTAAATATGAGTGTGTTTTATCGCATTCCGCTTCGTTTATACTAATTTTTACAAGTAATGAATCCACAATAAATTAACAAGCATAAAATGACTTTTCAGTTAGTAGTATATACAAAGAATAAAAATAGATTTATATTTCACAAGCTCAGACACAGCTCTTTATACAAAATTTAAATGGATGGTTATCAATAGTAATAATCTGAAAAAGTGTTTTTCTAATAAACTCTTACAAAAGATATTATTATTAAATTGTTAATATAAGAAAACTTGTCAATAGCAGAAGAGATTCTTTGATGACTTGATTACATAGCGTTCCGAGTAATGGTTTTCCTCTTTTCGTAGCCACGTAAACTGATCTTGACAAGTTTTGATACTGGAAGACTCAATTGCCTCGTGAGAGTCGCTTTTGGTTACAAACAACCCCAGTTTACTGACGCTAACTGAGTTACGAAATTTTAATTTTAATCAGAGATGGCGTTTATTAAATTATACCGAAGCGAGATAGAATATAATGTTTAAATAATTTATTATAAAGTATTTTTATTATAATAGTAATAAATACAGGTTTTTGCAATATTTAGGACAATGAAAATTTTATGACCATTTATGGTAAATACGCACTGGTAATTTATTTGTATGCCATCCTTCAATGTTAAATAATTATTTAATAATATCGTTCACCATTTTTATTACTTTTAGTTATTTGAAAAAGGTACATATTATATGCATAATTTGCTCATAGTATTTAAGATTTTTTTAAATTCTCATTTAATAATTGCTCTAATTTAAATACAACCAATTCTTTCATTACCTAGTCTGATATTTGTTGCTAAGATATTTAATGTCAACATTTTCTTATCACTGGTAAAATCGGTCGATTCCAATTGATGATCATCTCTATTAGGTAGCAGGGTTCGAATTTCAAGTAAAACACTTTTAATAAATTTATCAATATTTTTATGAAGCTGTGTCCAAAAGTAATGATGCCTGTTCTCGAAATATTCCTTTACATCGATCTCCTATTCGACCGCTAAACTGAGCATTTATCTAGTAATATTATTTTCTTCTTATTTTAAGTTTGAGATATTTAGTGACTGAATACTTCTAGTAACCACTTTTGAAATTTATTATTAAGAATATCCAAATACCACACGGTGGGAGCGGAAATGTGCATAGAAATATATTGTGTAAGAATTGTAGGTGTTTTCATTAGATGTTAAAATTAAAACAAAACCAAAGAAGGCCACTCTATTTTTCTTCATTTTTCAGTGAAGAATAACTTTTATTCTAAGAAGATTTAACTGTAGAAAAAATCAACATCTTTTGAATTCACGACTGAAACGATTCGTTTCAGATATTTCAGTTTTTGTTTTTTGGAAAAAACAGTTATTTTGGTGAATATACATATATATTTTTTATTGATAGACGATAGCTTATGTTGTGTTAGAGCTGTTTAAACCGTCGATAATTTTGCACGCAGTTTTTCGTCCCATTAAAATCAACTAAGAACTTAGTACAATATTTCTTGTTTACACTACTGATTTTCATAGTTATACAGCAATATAATAATAATAATTTTATCCGCAAAGTGATACCATCCTATCCCAGCAGATGCCAAATAGTACCATTTCATCCCTAAGTAATTTACATTAGACATCTTAAATTGAAACTTCTTAAGTTGCTGTGTAGATCGGAAACTATCCCACTTTATGTAAATATATATGTTTAGAAATTGAGTAAGCAGCCAATGGTCGTTTTAAAATTCTTCCATTCAACATTATAATAACGGGAAGTTTTAGCCGGGATTTCCGATGCGGCAGAAATGTTACTAAGTGCTTACTAGAGATGCTACCATTTTTTTTTATTCACAGGTAGTAAATCATGGAAAGCTGGAGCCAAACAAGCGATCCAACACAAGTTCTTTCGAATACCTATTTAAAAAATTACTAAATCGTGATACCATATTTTATTTGCCGAACATTTATATCAAATACATAATTTTGACTAGTAAGTGATTTTTTTGCTATTTTTGAAGCTGCAATATTTTCATATTGGATATTATTTCTACCTTTAAATATTTTACTCGCTACCAGTAGCAGGTTAATAATCCAGCATCGCTAATTGTTTTCAACAGTCTCAGGAGCACTTGGCCAAAATTTGCTTTCTATGCACTAAAGCAGTACTCTGCAACCGATGTGCTGCAATTTTAACTATTAATTGTAAAAATAAATAAAGTGATATTTATATCCCTGTCTTTGGTTATACATTGTTATAATCGCAAAAAGGTTGGCGAGTACCGAACGAAATGAGAGGGTAATGAAAAATTACTTTAAATGGAAATCTAATCGTTTGACGTATTATCTACAAGTTCGTCACGCTATGTACAGAAATTACACGGTATTATTAGATATACATTTAAGCGAGTTGTACTTTATCATTCACACTACATAATATAAGTGTCCATTTAATTTCAATCAATAGTTGTCGTTCTACCGTCGTTCTTAATTATTAAAAGTTGAAAGTTTGTATCAATTCGAATCAAAATGTCAATCTATTAACCGTTACTAAGTCAATAAATTAAAATTTCGGTCGCATGAGAAAAAGTTTTAACTCCAAATATAATACGAAGCTTAAAGTTAAGTTTTGAGCCGATAGAAAATATACGTGTGAATTGAAACATGTGACTATAATGTTCGATATTCAAAAATAGCTTCCTGGAATTATTTAAGTATTTAAAACAGTTTGAAGTACTCGAACTATTCGATAAAACACAGACATATGGTAGTATATTGGTAGAATTTTACAGAGCACTACCCGAGTATTTGATACTCGTTCCTTTGGTATCATTAGATACTTCTCCGAGTTATTCGTCCTCGGCAGTGGCGCGTACACGAAAAGGGATGTAAGATATAGCTACGAGTAAAATATAAAACAGCCATTATGCGGTTGTTCTCGTACTCTACACGAGAGGTCGGTAGTATTGTATCGAAGAAAACATTCTCTACCATTATTTCGGCATCACGGACAATTACTTATCTATTGCCGGATGAAAGCCTCTCGAAAGCCCTACGAGTTGAGATATTTTTCATCATTTTCTTTAGAAGAGTAAAGTGGTTGTTCAAATAACTCCGAATCACGCACATCGCTACTATTGTTATCATCATCTACATTTTTAGCTGAGGCCACGTCTAATGTAGAGCTTTATAATTCAAAATAGAGAAACTCAAGAGAAACTATGTTATGAGAAACTAGCTGTACCCTGCGTGCGTTGCTACGCAAGCAATTGTAAAGGGGATTGGGGGGGGGGGGAGGGGGTGTACGCCAGAAAGTTTCGCGGATGTGTACTCGAGAAATTTTTAAAAATTCTATACCAATTTTTGGTGGGGAGGGGGAATGTTTGGCGGGGTGGGGTTTGGGGGGCGTATGGGAGGGTATTCCAGAAACCTTCGAAAAGTGAATTCGAAAAATTCATAAAGTTTAAAAAAAAATGTGGTGGGGGGGAGGGGTTGGTAGGCCAGATACCATTGCGGGAGTGTACTCAATAAATTTGTAAAATTTCACATCGATCGGTCGAGCGGTTTAGTAGTCCATAGCGGACATACACACAGACATTCATTTTTATATATATAGATTAATGTTATTCAATCGTACTTAATCCGTAGCATAACATCCTGTAAAAAATACACTGCCACCTAGTCTAATATATACAAATCAATGTTTGTTCGTTTGTTCGTATTTAATGCGTTGCCATACCGTTATCTAATAGCGATAAAACTTTGTCAACTTATTGCTTACACATGCGCAAAGGTCATGGGCATAATAAAATTATCTTACAGTCGGTCTTTTATAAAAAATCAATGTTTTTTCATATCTTATTCGCTGACATACCGTTTATTTTGACAACTTATTGTTCCACTTACGCAAAGGTTAAAGTATAATTAACTTTCAGTAGATAGCGCGTGCATCGTACTATAGACAATCGACCAAAGACAAACAGCAAATGTCAAACGGCAAATGTCATCGATACCGAAATTATTTATCTAAAATATTGTGCATTCAAAAGCACTTCAATAAACATAAACACTTTCTTTCTTTGAGTGGCATTTCAACGCTTGTCAGCTAGTAATACATAGTATTTCAATATTTTGTTGATACATACAACCTTAACGGCCATGATAATAATGTACACAACCATGAACATGTGTTGTAGAGATTATGTGTCAATTGCTACATGAAATGTTAAAAAAGTGCACAGGTATTTTTAACAGCCAACTCGAAAAATGATTTTCATGGAAACTTTCGGTATGGAAATCGTATTTTAACGTTAAGCGCGACTTCATATTTTCATCGGTGAATGGCTTCTCAGAATACTCTTCATGATTGATTCTCGAAATATGTAATATTTAAAAAAATATAATATGTGATACAAAAAAATCTTGGAATTAATATTTACGTGCTGCTGTTTGATAAATTATAATGAGTAGACTTTTCTTTATATGTATTTATAATGAAAACGAATGCAAAAAACTATAATTTTATAAATATTAATACATAGCCTTTGTGTGAATTTTGTTTTTCTATTATTATTTTGAAGACCACAGGTGATTTAACATGTGAAAGGATTATGTTATGTGACATTTTTGAGACGTAGAGTCCAAAGAATAAGCTTGCTTAATTCAAAATGGTCCAATAAAAACACAGGTTCTGCCCGTGATATAATTATACGCAGACGAGAATTTAATTAAAATTTAGATTAAAATATGATATATAATGCACGTGAAGATAATTAATGTAACGATAAATTAATTTATCCGATAAAATCTTCTAAGCTATTTATTTGGATAACGAGTTTCAGAGTCGGCACCTGTGGCCCAGTGGTAAGAACTACGATTCATCAAATGTAGATTTTTCAAATAAAAACTGAATAGGCATGTGTGCTTGAGCTCGAGTTTATCTTAAAAGGTATTTGAAAATAATTGTCACATAGTTTCTGTCGTGTGATAATCGTGTGTAATCCACAAGAACTCAAAGAGTACAGTCAAAACATAAAATTATAAGGCCAGTATGTATCAACAGTAACATATTGAACATGCCTCTATAATATTAAATTTTATGGTTGCAATTTTGGTATTAAAAATAAAAACTATCGCCTGACCATTACACCGTGAATGAGGGAAAATTAAAACCAGAACCTAAAACGCTACAGGTCCTGCCATATATAAATATGCAAATAAATGTCAACATATGTAAAATTATCAATAGCAATATTGTCAAGCATCGAGTCAAAAATCGTTCATTTTGACTTGATTTTTGACGGTTGAATCATGGGATTGCCAGCAACGATAAAAAGTATTTTTCAGTGGTAAAGTACGCACAGTCGTTTGCCTCTCACCACTTATTACTTATCATAGCGAAGTAATGAGCTCCATATCTTTTTGGTGTTATTTAATATAATTTAACTTATATCCCTCATTTATGGATATCTACTGACCCTTTTACAGACAATCACTGACCATTTTGCAATAAAATCCTGTCCAAAATTAATTATTGACTGACCATTTATAATTTTTAGCTGACCATTTATTATTTTTAACTGATAGTTAATAACTTTTTACCAACCGTTTTCAGTATTTATTACTGACCATTTATTTAATATTTACTGACCAGTTATCGAAAAAGAAACTGACCAAATAATTAGTTGGCCCTTTGTTATTATATGATATTATTTTGAAACGATTGATTAATTGGACATGACTGCAATATTAGGTTCGTATTTGTAATATTTATATATTGTAAAAAAAAAAAAAAATACATGGCATTACAGCTGACGCCAATGCGCCATGCATTTGACAAAATAATAAAAATATCACAAAACATATGTATAACACAAAATTGAAAAAAAAAAAAATAAACAAATGTTTGAAACAGAACAGAAACAAATTAGTTACATAAAAAGAAAAAAAACATAAACAGAGAACCAAGTTCACTGCCGAAGATGTCCACATCAACAGGCAGTGCATTCATCAGTCGAACAGCCCTTGCAACTGACGACTCAAATGACCTAGGTGACAAACAAGTTCTGACAAAACACATTGATTGGCCTTGGCTACGACCAGGTAGGTAGAAATTGGGAGCATGCAAGCTTAAAGTTTCAAGGATGTCAGGGTTATCAACTCGGCCCCGATGAAGAAGGGTAAAATGTTTCAATATTGATATTACATATGTACATCTCTGATGACTTTAGCCGAACTTGACATACAACTATTGAATAGAGTTTCGTTAAACTTAGTGAGATATGGTTTTCATGTTTGGCCATACGTGATCTAAGAGCCCCGATTTGTGCATCAAAGCTTTAACCGTTGTGAAAAATCGCAAAAATCAAGGGTATTTCATATCGGGGGTTTTCGATACGGGGGAGTATTCCACGTGTTGTTACGTAGCACATATTTTTGCTCGGCCTTCTACGTTTAGTTTCATCAATGGCAGAATTTGACCTGGTTGCAGATGTAGAGCTTTGAGGTGTACAAAGCGATCGACACTCTGGTAAAATTCGTTAAATAAATTCATTAAAAAGCGGTCTCACACATTTTTACAAAATTATAATTCACAAATTCGTCACGCTTGGCTGATCTTTACAAGTTCAAAACGTTTTTCAGCGGTTTTTATACAAAAGGTCTGATTAAAATGGACATTAGTTAACCCCAGAAAAGGTCTGGTTACGGGAATAATTATGGGGTTTTTAGAGCAGTTTACATACGTATACGCACATAACATGGAACACACGGGTTTTTGCGTGGCAGGATATTTTATTTAAGTGGTACATAGTCAAATGCTAGGAAAATTTTGACCATATGTTTCTGAAGTACTCCGTTCCGTACTATAAATATCCGTGGACGAGTGGTAGCAAAGGCTTCGGATACGTAGCGCACGGGAACAAATCTCAATCCAGGGAGTTTTACTATTCAATCGGATTATTGATATCTGTTCGGAGACATAGATGTCTGTGTTGTGAATTAATTGTTCAAAATTATTTATCACAACCAACAAATCTTAAAAAACGTGACGTGTTTCCATTCCTATGATTTTTTAAAAATAAAAACAATTGTCATTACAGCTTATTTTTATTAATTTTCGATAAGAATTGGCCAAATATATCTTTATTTGTTAAAGTCATACGAGATAAACTCGATGAGAAATTTTTATGAAACAGTCAAAAACAACTCATGACATACACCCTAGTTCAAGATGTTTTGTCAATTGAAAAAATCTGACCTTATCGAGACATGTACCAAAACCCACCTCGATAGCACGACTTGCCACTGGACCACAGAGACTGACAACATAGATAGTTATCCGAACTCTCTTCAAATAAGTGAGGCTAAGTTAGTGAGTAAAAAGCATCTCTAGTAGAATGCTTCTGTTGACATAAACTCCATTATATTATAAGTCCATACGATTCTTATTAGATGAAGACATGGTAGAAAAATCTATTTAAACTTTTTACAGTTAGTTGTATGAGCGAGAAAAAAAGCATCGTGTTAATGAAAGAAGTTTTTTCTGTAATTTGACATTCTTAAAAAAATATTCCCTACCAATCGGGTACAACGTCCTCCTGTTGTTGTGTAAGAATGTTTATTTTTTGTTTCGTTCTGTTTATATCGAAAACCCACATTTCAGATAGCGCTTTAATAAGAAATAAAGGCTATGATATCTTTTTTATGAAAACTTTATATAAGAAGTAAACTAAGATTTGAATATAGAACGACACAGACAAACGTATTCTTAACGACAAATTAATTTAAGAGAGAATAATTTTAAAGTAAGTATGTATGTACATTTACACTGTAACATGGCGGCATTCTGTCAACTATTATACATACATCTTATATCCCTTCGGTAATGGAGCATATAATTTATCCGAGGTAAATAGTTTAAGTACTATTAAAAAAACACTGTTTCTAAAACTTGTTCTTTTGTGTTCCAAAGAGCATTATTATTGTGAAACACCGATAATGATAGGTCGTTAAGTTCTAGTAAGCAAAGAATCGTTTTACGGTACCGAAAAACATGCGATGTTATCAAAATCGAATTTACCCAGGAACATTGTATTTTCTTTGTGTCAACTTTTAAGCTGACCTATTCAAGCAAAAATAGGAACTTTCAACAAAAGTTTGAATCTTTCAAAACGAATTTGGGAAGTTTTACGTAAGTAGGTTTACAATGATCTCCAGTTTGAAGTTCAACGTAGTTATTTTTATACATATTAAAATCGTGGGAAAGTTTTTTGTTATTGCCCTTTTGTATAATTTATCTACAAAAGAGAACCACCCTGTTGACATTTCCATGGTATTAAGTAGATTGTTGAAAAAAGTTTATGGTATTACGAAGTTTTATGATATTTTTTAGAGCTTTAACCAATTTTAGGTATTAAAAACGGTGACCAGACCAATCGACACAAATCAAGTCGGCACATGGCACGTCGACACATGCAAGTCGGCACATGACAAGTTGGCACATAGATACTTCAGCACCTAGACAACTTGACAAACCGCTCCTATTTTTATTCGATCTCCGTCAAATACTGCATGAAGGGAGTGTTTTATGGAAGAAAACACCTTCTGGTACACTAGGGAAAGTGAATGTCTACATAATTACGTCAAATTTGCATGCTGGATTATGAAAAATCATCTCGTTATTACAATCTAACATAGCCAGCCATAGCCATATCTATCTCCCCAGTACAGAATTACGATCAATTGTACGTAATTAATTGGCCCTTAGATAAATGCATTAGAACAATCAGAAATGAATAGATATCATCAATCCAATGACATTTTTAATGAGAAAACAAACATTAATTCAACATCAATACTCAGATCATTACAGATCGCTAATGTCATTTTACTAAAATTATCTTATTATAAAACTAATGTACGTTCATTACCACTCAATAAAAACCCAGATTTGCTTTCATTTCCAGAAAACATAATATCAATTTGTCACAAGTCAAGCATTATTATGAAATAGCCATCAACAATTTATTATTTTTGTAGAGCTCAAATACATTTTTTCACAGAAATACAAAAAGGAAATGTTGTCAAGATGTCTAGGTGCCGAATTGTCTATGTGTCAACCTGTCATGTGCCGACTTGACATGTGTCGACGTGCCATGTGCCGAGTTATCACGGATTCATTAAAAACATATGTAAATTCCATGAAAAAATTAAAAACATTGAATAATATTAAACAATATTTATTGATTGTTTTTTCTGTGTAAAATAGTTTATTCAGTTCAAAATAATCTAGTATATTTTATGTTTATATGTAATGATAAATATTACGCTCAATACTGGTTTCGTTCATACAACGAATAACCAAATAAAACTGAGTTAAAAACTCTTCCTCACGCTATTGCACAACTTTCGTCTTATCATAACGTGCAATTGACACCGAAGGAGTAGTATTTTCTTAAATCCTTATGTTTATTCAATACTGCACAATATATAAATAAATAATATTCAAATATGAATAACATATACAAAATGGTTTTTATCTACAATTCTTTATGAATAACTAACAGAAAACGCAATGTAACAATATTAAAAAGATTAAATTGACTGAGTAAATCCATCAAAGCTATAATATATCCATATAATTAATGCAAATCTATATAAGCGATTATATGCGCATTTTCTTTTGCGGCAAGAAATCATTTTCACGTTTTTACTTGGAGGTAATAGAATAGTTAACATGGAGAATATTTCATTAAAGCTAAGAGCCTATGTGAAATTGTTTAAGATAAATAATAATAATTGCTATCGATAATATTATAATATAAAGTAAATGTACCATTCGTTGACCATATACTAGTAGTTGACATTTTGAGAATAAAATGGCCCAAAATAAAAAATGCAGATGCCGGATTGCTCTAAATTGTAAAGTTAAGACAATTTTAGGCATATGTGGTCGTAATGAGCCACTAACACATCACCATATAGCCAATGAAGTGCCAGGTTGGCCATTTGAAAACAACACCTAGTGAGGAAAGTGTATTATTTCAAATTTCTTAAGTGATCAATCTAGAAACGGTGTGTACCTTGTTCCTGAACCACCCATAGCTACTTGATTCAACTAAGAGTAGTGTGACCGAAAGCCCAGAGGCAACTTTGACAGAAAGTTCACTATAAAACCCCCTGTTTGGACATGGCCAACTATTAGATTTTTCAATTTGTGAGATGGTCAACTACTGAAACAAAAACATGACTTCAAATAATTTAACACTACTTTCTTTCGACAGGCCCTTTCGTAATTTTTGTTACATACTATTAATTAAGACATATGATCCAATATGAGTATACTTGCATTGCCATCATTCGGTACAATTCTAAACCTTAATCGTTATTTTTGTTGACATTTTCTCTTGAACGGTCAGCTACTGGTACATTTACCTTACTCTATCTTTTCCTTTGATAATATTTTCTGAAAGATATAATTAATTAGGAAATTGCTAGTAAATATATTCAATATGAGATCATGTAATGGATATGTCTATTAACTCAAATTGCCTTTAATGAAAAAAAGGAAATGTGATAATTTCACATAAATCAATGATATCCTTCACATTCCTGAGTAGCAAGAGATGAAAGGAACAAATCAATGGCATTCTGTGAGAAATAATTTCCTATTGAAATTATCAGGCGACGTTTCAAATGACGACGTTGAGGAAGCCCTTCGAAAAATAGCGGAATTCGATCATGTTAAAATGTGGAAGATTTATGAGACGCAATTTAAAAATGTTATCGGATTTATTACAGAAGGATTTGCGTGATTTCATGAGATGCATAAGAAGACATCTAAATCAGAGGAAAAAATAGTTTTCAAATTCTTACCAACAATTACAGATAAAAATCATTGTTCAACTGATTCAAATAATTTCATATTGATATAGTTGTTCTATTCATGAGTAGCCAAGGTTTTTGTTCATTTGAAAAAATAAGTCTCTATTTGTTATATAATACAATACGTGGAATAACTAAGTTACAAATTTTTATTTTATATTGAAAGTGAGCTTACACAAAGTCACCGCCGAATCCATCGAAAGAAGTTATTTTCATTTTATTGTAACCGAAATTGTGCCAAGAAAGAAATAACTTCGCAAAAAATAATTTTACTCGGACAAAGTTTGTTGAAATGATTTGTAAAATATATATTTGGGAATATGTTAACAGAAATTAAAATTACGATGCGGTGAAGTGCTTTTATTATTGAGACAGTAAACCCATTTTTTGCAATGGTTCTTGGATGAATTAGTAGTAGACTTATTAGCATGAAGCATAAAGTACAATTTCGCTTGTAGCATTAACTTGGTGCTTATTCGCGGTGTGTTGGTTAAACTTAAGTCTACTATCTAAGCTAAGTCCAAGGTACTTGAAGTTTAACGATAACTACAGTTGTTGGCCTGGCAGTAAAAAGTTGCCCATGTTTAAAGTCACACACATTTATCAACTCCTAGCGTTCTCTTTACAAAAAAGACAAATTATCAAACAATGTTAGCAGCTGAAAAATTTTTCATAAAAATTATTGGTAAGCCACAAAAAAATAAATACGTTTTTCGCCTCTCTTCTAAAGTTACACTTTTGTCCAAAGCCCTCGAATTATTACTCAAATTTAATGTGACAATAAATGTCATTAACTCAGAATATGAAATTTATCATTGCTCTTTGATCGGTTTCAGTAAAATCGTGTGTTTAATTTCTATACAGTAAAAATTCGCCTTGCAATGAAATTAACGCTTCATAGCTGGATAACAAATGAGTAAAAAAACAAATATTTATATATAAATTTTTAAATATTTATATATAAATTTTTAAATATTTTTCGTTTAGACTAAATATCATATAAATACACTCAGTTTTGTTAAATTCTCTATTGCAAAATTATTAAAATGAACAATACATTTAACAGTTAAGGAAAAATTGTCAGAGCAAAATTCATGGATTTGAATTATGATTTTTTTGGAAAAGTGTTATTGATACTATTTTTATGTTAACAAAACAAGAATGATGGTGCCATAAATAACATCTCATACGTGATTTAAAAAAAGCAAATCGCTAACAGAATTTGGTATTTTTATTGCTGGAATCCACTGATTTACAATCGTAATCTGGGTGAAAAGAAAAATACGTGGATTCTTTGTAAAATATAATTCTTTATTCACAATATATTTATTGGAAAATATTCTTGAAACGGGTAGCACGTTGTGAATAATACTTTATGAAATATTTAAATTATATTAAAATGGCTAACATTAACAATACCACAAAAGCTTACCACATATTTCTGCCAATTTCTCTTCCATATTTTTTTCCATGTCCGCTCCCAACTTGGAGCTAAGGACGTTCTCACGGAGTTAATCTCAACTTATTTTTTTATTCTTCGATAACTACTTGTTAGTCGGTTGCTCAACCTCTCTTTTTCGAAAAGAGAAGGGATTGAAAGAATACGAGGACAAGAACAGAACTAGTGGTAAGCTAATCGCTCTCACTATGCGCCGCCTTTTGGGATTGAAAGGACGGGAACGGATTTTTAACAACCCATATAAAACCATGCCTTCGAACAGAATCGAAAAATCTACTTGTACAAGAACTCGACCCCGGTCGGTTCGTCATGGAAGCCATAGATGTTGATCACTGAACCACTGAACGGGCAATGTTTATATCTATAACTATATTTTCATAGGTTAATTGAGAATTTAAAATGCTTTTATATTGGAAATAGTCTAAAAATATACAGACCTGAAACTTGTCGAAATATTTTGATGCGAGGTTATTGTAAGTTCAATTTGAAACGGCACAAAACTAAATCTGTTTTAATTTTGAAAGCTGTATTTTGTAAGAAAATAAGTTTCAGATTTAAATATTGATTGTATTGTAATGGGTAAACACTGTTAATTATAAATGAGAAACTCAACAGATCGACGTTGCTTTGATGTATCAAGCCTCTTTTTGTTTTAAGCAGCAGCCTTAGAATTGAATGTCACCCTTTGCCGTAAATAGCCCAAAGCCTATCCTTTGAGATCGACCATGCGAAGGCGCAAGGCTTTGACGCTACTAGTCTTCGCAAATAGCCATCCCTCCCAAGCGACTTAATGAACACATTGGCCGAATAAACCAGTCGCAGTTTGTATCTTAGATATATTCGTTGTTTATTTTAATGGAATTAAAGTTGAGTGTCAAACAGTGGATATTTTATTTATCGTTTCTCTCGATGTCAGTTAATATAAAGAAAAATACGGAACCAAATGAATGAAAGAATATTAAAAAAAATGGAAGCATACATTATTTTTTAATAGACTTAAAATGTTAGTAAATCTTGCTCCCTATAATAAAAAGATTGTAATATAACACAGATGAATATAGCTTTAGACCAAAATTGCAAATATCAATACAGTGGAACCCCGATCTTACGTTCTCGCATTATACGTTTTCCCTTGTGGTGCGTTCATTTTCTATAGTCCCTGCATTTAGTTCATATATAAAACTTTCCCGCCTTAATCGTTTGTTTTATACGGTCCCTTGACAAACGTAGAATCGGGGTTTCACTGTATTGGTATAAATAGATATAAACAGTCGATACCAATAACAGTATCAATAACTTGTTTTTGGAAAAGAAAATACTAACTGAAATTGATTCTTATAGCAAAACAAAAATAAACACAATCTCGATTTGTCATTCAATATCGAAGTCTAAGGTATAATAAAAAAAAACGAACGATCGAATTATAGTTAATATGCTTTTCAAAATGGTGAAAAACGTGCCACACATAGTAACACAAGTAGCTAAAACGCAATTAAATCACTTTTAAGTTGTTGAAATGGTAAGAATTTTTTTATACTTATTCCAAAGGGTTCGGTTTCTCTCATCACGAGCATTATCAACTGATTGGTTGATAATGCTCGTGGTGAGCGATTCCGGCCCTTATCTCGATAAATTCAATGTAGGATAAGTAGTAAAAATGTGTTATTATTTGTATTACAATTAAATCAATTTATATTTTCTATAATTAAAAATATTTGTTTTTTATTATATTGTAAACCTATAGAACACTGATTATAAACAAGATGGCGATACCAGAGGTTATTAAATTTATTTGCAGTTGGTCGTGTGTTTATTATCTATCGTCAAATTAAATTTAAATATTGATGAAAGCTCAATGTGATTTTGAGCAAAATTTGATATTTTCTGTTAGAGAACTAAGCCATTATTCAAAAATTTTGACAGTAAGCAGTGCCGCCTGATAATTTCTAGTCGATAATACCACATTTATTAAATTACATTAACGCCTTTTGCTGGCAGCAGAATATGCCAGTAACAATTAACCCATCGTCCCGATGATGTAGCGATATTTATTCACACTAAGTGCTTGTACCTTATCAAAGCTTGAAACTTTGATAGAGAAATGTCAGATTTTCGGTAAACTAAGACGCCGACGAGAGAAAACTTTTCGCGGCCGAAAAGCTGATGAAGAAGTAGGACCCTACTTAGAAATATTTTGAGACAGCTAATTGAAAATATGACCGCAAAAATAATAAATTAAAGATTTTGCGGAAACAGAAAGTTTACCACACTTAGCGGTGGTGACATTTTATAATTAGCAGATTTAAATTTCATAAATATTTTATTTAGAATGAGATTCAAATTAAATGTGCCTGTTACTACAAGTCAAACCTCTTTTTTGCAACTTCAAAGTTATGCGGTTTTTTTAAATATATTTTTGCGACTATATAAACGTACATATGAGAAGGTCATTTTCAAAAGTGGTCAATTCCAAAATATTTTTTTTCAACTGCTAGTTTTAGATTAAACTTTTCAGACCTTTTTTATTAACACGGAAAAGTTTGAGTTTTTACACATTATCCGTAATTATTTAATTTAAAACATATTTTAAAAAATATTGATAGCAAACACAAATTTATGAGGAAAGAGTAATGAAAATATCTCAGTTTTTCAACAAATGGATTTGACCACTTTTGAAAACTACCTCCTGATATGTCATAACGTAATTATCAGCGCATTGTTCATATGCTGTACGTGCTAAATCCAGTGTTTCAAATGTTTATTATAATGTGACCTTGATACGTGCGTCCTTGTACATGCTATGTTCCCATATTAAGTCATAGATTTTTGCATCAACCGTAAATAAAAGATTAATATATTATCAAGTATTCATTAAAGTGTAAGGTAATTCTTAAGTTTCCACGGAAAGACGATATTTGATAAAAAAAATCAGGACATATTAAATCACGCAGGACTTATTACTTACTTATATAATTAGTATTCCGGCATCGCGCCATCGTCAAAACTATACGTTGGCTTATGTTCCTTTTTAACTTATTATAATGATTCATATCAAATAAGTGCCAATTCTGTCAGTAAATTAAATGTGATATTTTTTAAAATAAATAGGTCATGCATAAAAAATCTTTTTTTTTTGCAAAAGCTCTCTGACTAATGTCCTGAAATGGTTGAAATGAAGTGGTCTTTTACTAACGTACATCTCTCAAATAAAAAAAGGAAGAATATTTCAATCATAATGATAAAGTAATATCCGTTAAAGGAAATAAATATACAATCTTTAAATAAATAAAAAAATACGACTTCCACATATATTTTGTATTGACCAGGACTGGTATGGCTAATCGCGGTCATTTTCAATTTATGAAAACAGCTGAAAATGTTCGCGATGAGTGAAACCAGTGCTGACATCGACAAACTATAAATTTGGAAGTTATTCACAAAAGTTGTGCTTTATTTACTAAAATAAAAATGCTCCTCCATCGAAAGTTGAAAGTTAAAACCTTAAAACTGCTTTTTAAAATCGCAACGCTTTTTTATTGATTTAAATGTGTATTTCTGGCACAGATTCACAAACACACACACAGTCTCTCTATGTTAGCGCAAGTGCTGAGGGAATTTTGAACGCACTGAACTAATACTATTGTAAGAGGCTCTGCTACCTGCCAATAATTATTAATGTCAGTCATACATATTTAATACAAAAATATTCTATTTTCTCTCTGCACGCTTGTCTTTTCGATTGGTTTTATTTTCTCCATTTCAGTAAGTTAAAACATAATTGAAAATTACATCTTTGAAAAAGCACCGAGAGATATCATAAAGTATTTGTTTTATAATGATTTTTATAAAATTAATCCCCGAGGGTAGATAAGGGAGCATTCAATTTCAGGGAAAATTACGACCCTTTCCATTGGAATGAATTTTGTTTTAGACATAACAAAGTTAGCAAAGTTATCTAGCCTGCGGTAGAAGAAGCTTTGAGGTTGTGTTAGGTTACTCGTCGTAGGAATATCTTGTAACGTTTTGCATGTTACTTTGTATAACTTTTGGACATCTCTTATCTTTCCCTCGTAACACGTTAGCCTAAAACAGAAGTTTTGATATTAGGTAAATCGTGTGGCAGCTTTTTGCATTCCTAATTCAAAATAAGCTTCAATTAGCGATTTGATATTTTAATCTTTTCAACGAAGCCGGTCTATAAAAATGTGAATTAGTTACGGAGGTTTAAGATTTGATCAAAATGAGAAGTTTCATAGTATCGAAAGCCAGATCTAAATAGAAATCATTTTTTTTAAATGAAATATAGCAGTTTCAAAGAAGTCGAGGAATTTTCGAACATGACATAATGATCGAATAAAATTTTATGATTTTTTAAATCCATTTGTTTCGTTTCTTCGAGAAGAATTTTACAACAAACTTACTCTGTATACCTAGTGGAATAAGATAGACGTAAAATTTAATTTTATATTGAAATGAATTTTCACAAAGAAGCTGTAAAATTTTTCAATTCTTGTAGCGAAATGGTCCAGTATTTTTGGCGTTTTCTATTTGCTAACGAGTTTATGGGCTTATCATATATTGTTTGATGAGAATTCGTGTCCAAAGAAATGAATGTCTGTGGTGTTTATATGCCTTCCCACCCACCTCCTATTTAATCACAATAACGAAGTGTAGAGAAAAAAAGGAAGGAATTAAATTACTACTAATTAGTTATATAAATTTTCCTCGATAATACATTTAAGCATTTTCTTAAAACAGAGGCTGGGCAAAAACTGTGAAGCAATTCGCTTAAAACAATATTTGTTGGATGTTCATATTATTCACATTCAATTCGTCGAATAAATATGATTTTTTTTATTCTTAATAAAAATAACGAATTCATACAAAAATCTTTTGTACATTTACGTCGTATCATATTTCTTAGAACTCGTTTTAATATCATGCAGTTTCATCGCAAACATTCCTATTTGCTGAATAAATATTCCTAACATTATGTGAAGATGTTTTCATCCCTCTCTCGACCTAGTTAGATGACCTATTAAACATAAAATATGTAGAGACGTCAAATGTAGAGAATATAAGTATTAAATTGACACGTGTAAATTATCGTGAAGGTTTATCATAAAAAGATTATGACGGTAATCCTTCAACTCTATCCTACGTGTCCTTGAGTAGTGGATAATTTCATATATTATCAAGAGACATTCGCGGTTCGTGTAGGGCACGTTTCTGGTTTCAATTCACAAGTTTAGTATTCAGCTGTTGTGAACGGAATACATTATAATTATGTTCTATATATAAGTATCTAATGTAATAAAATTAAATTTTGTCGGTGTTTTATCAATTTGATGGTTCTTCATGTTCAAAGGAGCGTTAGCGTCAAAGTTCTTCCCGTCTCAATTGTCTCTTAGTTGAGTTTTTAAACTCAAGTTGCATTTATTTTCCATCGCTGCTGACATTATGGTGCGATGTAGAGGTGATAAATCCATAGTGAAGCCAGCTCAAGAGGTCAGCATACTTTTATTTTTACTTATGGAGGGTCATCGAGAAGAATGGTCCTCGGTCTATAACGATTCTCAATTGCTGTATCATCATAATTCTGCAGGTAAAAGATTGCTGGATTACAGTGATGGTCCATTGCTCTGTGAAACTTATTACAGGTTTCACGAACGAACTAGCGTATAGTGGGTATACTTAAATCTCTGTGTCAGTGTTAACGTCGTTGGCGTCGGTTACGTATCTCACATTTATAAATTTGACTGCAGATCGATAGGAAAATCAAGTATAAAATGTATTCGTACTGGGGTTTGAGCCATTGATCTCCATAGCCAAACATGCGTTGACCACTTATCTATATGTTCAACAGTTAACTAAACTCTTTTGTTTTCAATTAACGTTCACAAAATCAAAAGATAAAAGTATTTCCTCGATTTCACGCAGTAATTTCACAAATGTTTACTTATCTAATTGTTTGCTCTCTCTTTAATTACTTTATTAAAATTTAAGGCTCAGAAATGCTTAAATAAATTAGTTCTGTGAATATGCCAGCCGTAATAATGTCAAAACCAATTTCGCTGTGAAAAAGACCAAAGTAATATGATTTGCGATAAACACCTGTCGCTTTCATTATATGCTTTTACGATGTATTGTGGAACTTGATACCAATTTATTTGTGTGTCGGGGTTGTTTTACGTGACAAAAACTAATTATAAAGCAAGAGTGGCTAAACAGGGCCGCCGAAGGTGATTACGGGATAAGTGTTTTATTGTTAAAATTTCATGATGAGTTTTATTAAAAAATCTGTCACATGTTTGTTGAAAAGATTTAATGATCATCGATAGAAGTTTGTTTTGTGAGATTGAAAGCTAATGAGATTTGCTGTAAAGCTCTGGCCAAGATTTGGAACATATGAAGTATTTTCTCTGTAACTGTCTGTAAGATGGATAATTTTAGCCGCTCAGCATCTTTCTTCTGAGAAGGAAATAAAAAAAAAAAAATATTAGGAAAATAGCATTTTTATCTTTTTCTCGTTTTCAGAATAGAAAATCGTAACAATTATATTCCATTGTATAGATAAATCAAAATCTTAAGCTTTCCATTCCAATACTCGATACTATGTACACACAAACAAGTGAAAAAAGCCCAACAGCGTTGACCACTCTTCTCTCAAAGAGAGTAAGGATAGACAAGATAGGAGCTGGCCAGAAATTTAGGTTAGCTAATCGACCTCGCTACGTCCCGTTTGAAAGATTTGATGAGAGTAGGAGGGAATTTTGTACAACACCAAACCATACAAAACCAAACTGTAATCAACAATTCGATTGCAAAACGAAACTGCATTGCCTGGAATTTGATCCCGTGCATTCTGCAACCGAATCCAACGACGTTAGGACTCGATCACGGACGTGACAGAAGAATAAAAATTAAAAAGATATGACTAGAAGAATTACTACATTTAAATAAAGCTGTATTAATTTATGATAAAGATCGTATATTCTTTACTCAATTTAAGATAATGTTTATTGACGCAAACTTCTTTATCAAAGATATATGTATGTCACTTTTAAGGTGACAACCTTGTTTTTCATACTTAACTTTTGTATAGATATCACTATTTTATTGTATTCCTATATCAGTTGAAAATACTTGCCATGAGCGAAACCGGTCCTGATCAAATAAATTTTATGTGGGAAAAGTTCTAAAAAAGATATATGTAATAAGGATTTCGACTGATTGTGTTTAATGGACTTTTAATATTAAAATTCAAACTATTCAAATACCATTTTTATAATAATTTGAATCAAATTCAAATCCAAATAATTTCACTCAAAAATTGATTCCTTTTTAGGGCTACTAAAATTTTAAGGCAGCAATAGCCCTATTTGCAATCAATATAAAGGTGAAGTAGGATGATAAAAGGAATACTATTCCGCGATAAAAGTATATCTCAAAGTTTTATCGCGATGCCTTCTTTATATGTTTGGAACATAAAATATAGCTATTAAGTGGAGATTATATGAAACAAAATGGAGAACCGTATGGATCTATATCATCGCAAAACCCCACTCACCATCCTATTTCGTTGGAAATATAATAATTGGCATAAGTGATAGTTTAATATTATTATAATTTTATTGTTCACTAAAAACGACACAAAATCGGTTTATAAAGCATGAAGTTTCTCTTCAGATATTTAACTTCCCACGTAAAACTTCATATGAATTCGTTCTTATATAGGAAGTTTTAATGAGCGTTTTGAATGGTTAATTAGATGTTTTCCTTGTTTAACCTCAACACAAGATTTCATAAAAAAAGGCCATGTATGCCTTATATAATCAAAGGCTTTATTTTTTCATCACTATAAAATAAACAATGTATTTATCATTTTTATGATTAAATGTTAGTAATAATATGTAAGGTTTGTTAATTGAGTAAATCAGTTTTACGATATTAACTGTCATCGTTGATCGAAACCCGAAAAACTTTCAAAAATTAATCAAAGCTTTTTTGAAATTTATCTGGACCATTATCACTCAATGGGTGAAAATTTTCTAAATGAGACCATTACCATATATATCAGGGATGGCCAGACTTTTTTGCTCGCGATATATCTTTGATACTTTTAAGGTGGCAATATTTGGTAGAATGGTATTATAGTAAAAATAATAACTTATTTTTAGTTCTTATTCCACATTAGATTTATTAAGATCAGGACCGGTTTCAGTTTATATTGCTCGCAATGAGTGAAACCGGTCCTGATGTCAATAAAGATACTAAATTAGTTGTTCTCAAATTACTTCCAAGGCTCTCACCAAGTTGATGAAATTTCTAAATATATAACTTCTTGGTATTTATTAGCTATAGTTTCGAATATGTCATTTTAATAATATTTATGAATACCTGTAGCAGTCTAGATTCAGTTAATACATTTTAAATATTAAAAATAATTCTCATGTACTATGTTTTCAAATATTTATGGGGTAAAGTTTTAAGTAACTTTCATTTTGATTACAATAATATAGTCTTATACATATATACGGATAAAGAAAATCAAAGTAATGCATAATTTATTCATACTTTTGCATGTAAATGTAGCATGTAGCAAAGAGAAAATGAATAAAGTAAAATTCTTAAAAACAAAGAAGAGAAGTTTAAATTTTGAAATTAATATGAGAATCGAAAATTATAAAGATATATGCGAAAGAGAATTTGAAAGATTAATACGCTAAGCAAAGGAAACAGCATGAAAAAAAAACAAGCTGCTTGCAATTTCCACACACTGCTTACTAAATAATAATGTTTAAGCTTTCATTTATTACGCATGGTTAAATTATAATGATAAATTTTGGAAGAGAGGTGAAAAAGAAAATACCAACATTGTATACACGTATTTATAATATTATTATTCTTGCGGTAAAACCTCGTTTAAACAGAAAAGCAAACGTCTTTGAAATACAATTTTGTACTCTTTGGTTTCACAGTAAATTAAACATGTCGCATAATTATAAATACAGTATCTCTAGCTTAATATAAATTAACGGAGGCTAAAAGTGAAAGTATAAAAGAAATGGTTGAGTGAAATTATTAATTTTGAATGTTTTATGAAGAAAAAATCGGTGCTTCTATTGAATTGGGTTTTTTGAATTGGGAATTGGGAAGTGGATTTTTAACCATTTCCGCTCCCAATGTGGATTATATGAACTCCCCCCAGTGTTTATCTGTTTAAGTGTTTAACGAGAACTGCTCCTTACTCAGTTGTTCAACTTTTCTTTTTCGAAGATAGTAGAGATTGAAAGAATACGAGGAATAAGGCAGAACTAATGGTTTGCTAATCACTCTCGCTACGCGCCGCTTTTGGGATCGGAAGGGTGGGAAGGTTTATTTAACAAAACACACACCATGCCTTCGGACAGGATCGATAAATCAAATGAAAAAATCTGCTCGTAGCCCGTGAGGTCTGTCACGGATCTCAACAACGTTGACCACTACATAACGGACCCGGCAACTTAAGCGTACAGGATAACAAATGTAAATTAAGACTTTTAATACATTTCAATAGGGGAATCAATTAAAACAATATAAGAATTTTTTGTTTTCAAGATTTAGACTGAATAGAATTTTAATCAGTCAAAGACGACCAAATCAAACCAATCCCAATCACTTATTTTTATTATTTTGTCGCAATTTTTTTCAAAGATATTCATTCGATGTTTATTTTAAAGGAAAGGAATTTCCGGAAACTATTATAAAAAAGGTTTCATCTTATATCGCAACTTTCTTAGACAAGTTGATAAATTGTTTAACATGCTGTTCTTACTTCCGTATTGGCAATGAAATGCTGGTGTAGTAGAGGATATAGGGTAAAAGTCTATACATTAATAATTGAGTTTATGAAACATATTTATAAAGCTTTGAAGTATGGCCAGAAGTTTGACATAAAGTAAATAAAAGTTAGTAGTGTTTTACTAAATCACCAAAGGGATACAAGAAGATTTTATTAATAAATAATTTACATGTTTTAGATTTTTAATGCAAGAAACATTTGTCAGGATTACAGAATTGATTTGTATACCTACTGTTTAAGAATTATAAGCTTACTATTTTTGTTTCTAATCGTTTACATCAGTAGCTGGACCGATGATACCAAAAAGTGTCCTATTTCAAGTAAAACTTGCTCATGCAAATTCGTCAGGTATTAATACGTATAATCAGTTTTAAACTAAATTTCTAGAACAGAAATACATTTTTCTCTTCTTCTTCGGGGCCAAGTTAATAACCCTGACATCCTTGAAAATTTAAATTTGCATGCTCCCAGCTTTTACCTACGTGGTCGTAACAAAGACAAATCAATTTTCTTTGTCAAAACTTGTTTGTCACGTAGGTCTTTTGAATCTCCAGTTGCAAGGGCTATTCGGCTGATAAATGCGCTGCCTGTTGATGTTGACATCTTCGGCAGTGAACTTGATGCTTTGTTTAAAAATTATGTTTTCTTATGTCAATAATATATTTCTGTTCTGTTTCTTATTTTTGTGTAATATTTTATGTAATCTTTATTAATTTCTCAAATGCATGGCGCATTGGCGCTTGCTGTAATGCCATGTATTTTAAATAGTTTTTTGCCAATAAAATAAAAAATATTTTATAAAAGGTAATAATTCAGCAACCTTTTCATTTTGAAAATAATAATTTAACTGATTTTTAATTGAATGTTTCGATTTTTTCGATGATTGAATTTTATTTCATTATATTTCTTTGAAGCGCTTGAAAACGAAACGTCAGATCTTTTGTATTAGATTTTTTTTGTTGATTTTCATAACTGAGAAGAAATCATTGAATGACATAAAATTCCCCGTAAAAGACAATTTGCAATTATTTAATTTAATCGTATAATCCCTGATCTACGAGAAAAGCTCATTTCAGTAGATTTTGATGAAAAAATACGACTCTTTGGAAGCGTTTTGTGTTACAAGACTTTTACGTCGTTAATCGTCTTTGAGATAAAAATAAAACTTTCTCCTACCCAGATTAACCAATAAGGTTGACATCACGTAAAATAAACCCTGAAGTGACAAGTCCTGGAAAAAATAAACTCAAGTCGTAGAAAAAAATAAAAGCTATCGAGAATCAAGTTTCTTTATTTTTAGCTGTAAATATGATGTTTATTTACGTTTGTCATAATAACGCAAGATATAATGATTTTTTTTGTTCTAATAAAACAAAAAATGAATTATTACGATAAAGCTATATGAGATGAAATTTGACGGAAACTGTTCAAAAGTAATTGGTCCACATATCAGTATAGTATACTAATGATAGATTGTAAAGAAATCACGTGTTAATCAATGCGTCTCAATTCATGGATATATGTTAATAAAGAAGGGTTGAGAAAGAGAAAATGAATAAAAATGGTTAACAGAAAAGGTTTTAATATTTGCTATTTTTATCCGCGAATGGGAACACTGGTGAAAATAATTAATACTAATATTAGCTTAAAAATATGCTTTGAATGCGGTTAGTAGCAAGAAGTATTGACAATTATATTTATAAAAACTTCACTGACGCATTAACCTTCATTTCGATTAATCATGCATATTATTTTAAAACAATTTTGGAAACAGTATTGTTTATAACACATCATCTAATTTGCATACGAATTGCATCTTCTTGATTATTTTTTACTATTAAAAAACAGTTGTAGATTATAAATTCTGCTGTAAAAGATTTTTCATAGTTTTTTTTAATTCAGAACAATAAAAGATAGAGAATAATTGATTTCAAAAACGAGTTTTGTAATTTAACATCAAACTATATCGGTATCACACCTTTGTTGCAACTATAACCATGATATAGATAAATATATGACCGAATACAACTATGGAGGAATTAAAGACTGTCATTTTCTACATTTAAGAAGTGTAAAGGTTCTCACTCTAATACACATTTTATTATGAAGGTAAGTTGAATGTTTTTTACAAACATCTTATATATAAAACCGAAACGGCGTATTTACATATGTCTGTGGGTCTGTTATTCCCTTTTGCATTGTTGGTCATTAAGTTGCCATAAAAATGAATATGAAAGAAAATATGTTTGAATTTTTATCGGCGAAGACATTTAGTCAAATTGTAATAAATTAGTCTTCTACTGAACTTTTCCCGGCTTTTATTATTAATAATAATGTTTATTATTTACGTGAAGGTATTATTTGACATTTCTTTGACAGAAGATTAGATTTTTTCCTTGAATTTGGACATTTTAATGGGCGAGAATGTGGCTGTCATCAAATTGAATAAAGTTTGTGATTTTATTTTAACTCTATTTTGGATGTTAGATTTTGTGATATAATTATGTCGAATGATATAACATTAAATAATTATTGGTCGCTTAGTCCGAGCGACGCCGTGTAGCAATACTAGTAAATTATAAAGGTCAAATTTTTTCTCACTTAAATTTTCAAAGCTTATTAGCTAAATAAAGCATTTCTTATTGTCCTAATTCACTAGCTGTTAACTGTATTTTGGTCAGATTTGGCGCCAGTAGCGTGCTCAAACTGCGTTTAAATAGCTATTAAGGATAGTTTTTCAGTAATAAGAATAATAGGATTAAAAAATAAAAGTAAAATAGGAAATGTTATTTAAATAAAATTAAACAAAGTAATAACAATAGTTTCGAGGGTTTTATGCAGTATTAATAAAGGAACTCGTAATCAAGTCTAGCAATAACTAACACTGGAAATTCACGATTAAAGAAAGGTTGCTATTTAAACGTAATAAACTTTGACGTAATGCGCTTTGACATTCATAAAGGATTATTGAGTTATTAAAGAAGGCTATTAACCTCATTTTTAAGGGTTGCAACCACACTCAAGATCATAATAGGCTTACCTACCTTTTGGGGTTGATTTGAAGGGTCGTGCGTAATAGTTAAAATAGGTGAAAAATATTCATTACGTATGCAAAGCATGAAGCTATTTAAGTCAAATGGAGTCTTACCTAAGCGATGTAACCATTGGTACTCGATACAGATCCGACCTGCAGTTATAATTAAAATATTAAACATATTAGCTTGAACATCAAAACGATAGTCCCTACATAAACATTTTAACATTGAAGAACAGTATTCTCGAAAATTTTCAACTAAAAAAATAGAAAATTTGTGTTATCTGTTAAAACAATCATAAAAATAGTAAACACAAATGCTTCAGGAAATGTATTAAAGTAAATGTAAGCATAGATTATGTGCGTTACCTTCTGCTAAAAGGTTTACGCGCCCATCAGTCAATTTATGAGAATCAAACATGTTTATTTATTCAATGTTTACAGTCAGTATTTTGTAAGGGGTTTATTGTTCTTGTGTTCCCCTTTCAAAGCGTTCAATTGGATAAATGAAACTTAAGAGAATACTGTGCATGCGTATAAGAAATTCAACGGCATCTTATTGTATAAGTGGCCAAACAAAGGGAGAAAAATACGCACAAAGTTATCCTTTAAACTTAAAGTATGAGTGGTTCTGATATTAAAATTCTTGTAGCTCTTACCAAGGTTATTCAGAAGTATTATAAGCCTTACTGTTTTTGTCTGTGGCAACAAAAGAAAATCACAATTGACTTTTCTTGTACCGGTATTCTAGATCAGGCATGGGCAACCTTTCCTAGGTCAGGGGCCAAATTATCATTCCGTCTCCGAGTCAAGGGCCGGACCAAATTACTTAACATTCAATAAAACACGTTGCTACTTCTAATATATTTTTTTATTTATTATATATAATGAACGACATAATATTATATATTGATTTAGTGTAAAAATTGGCCTTGTTTTTGAATTACGAGACTATCAACATTGCCGTTGATATTGCTTAATAAGGATAATCGCATAGAATTTTCGAGACTTCCATCTGTTATCCTCGTTTGAAATTTTGATTTAGTGTTTTATCCTAGAAAAAAACTGTGCTGCCAAAGAGACGAATGATTTTTCTTGCAAATGCTCGTAAATTTGTATATTTTTCTTCTACCAAATATAATTAAAAAAAATTAAGAAATGTTGTTAAATTGTGATTTTAGCACTAAATGCACCTGATGCTGATGCAAATTTGCTGATTTGAAATTAGTTTCTTTCTCTATTACTTCACCGACATGAATCAGGGCCGTACAAAATAGCTCGGTGGGCTGGTGGTTGCCCGTGTATGTTCTCTATATTGCAAAAAATTCAGACAACACCAAAATTTTCGATAAATTTCACGTTGTTTTCATTGTTTTACAGAATCGGCTGGTTTCGTAGTCGAGTGGCCAATGTGGCGTGTGTTCGTTGCACAAAGGTTTCGCGAGCGAACACTTTTCACACGATTTATCGTTTCATTTCCAAAATACGTGAATGCCTGTGATGATTTCATCTCTACTCACTCGTAGCTTATCCGATCCAGTAAAAAGAGGAATACATGAGAGAGAGCTTTTAGCATACAAGTTTTTTTTTTATTTTAACTTTCCTTTTTTACGGACCATTTTCCGACTTACAGCCAGCTCTGTAAAGTGGATTCGAAATGCTAAAAAAAACAATTAAATTCGAAATACTTTTTTTGAAAAAGTTCGCATAATGTTGTTTATTGTTGTGACTAGAGACTCCAATTCGAGTATCGAATACTCGATACTCGAGAGTACTCGTAATTTATAAATGAAAGTTTTTTTTTTTAAATTTTATTTACTTATTTAATATATATATACAATGTTTAGCCGTTTAACTATGAAACCGACGTCCACAGCAACAGAGAGGAGTTTTTCTCCTGCGGGAACATACAAACAATACTTTGAACCAATTTAAAAATTGAGACGTTTAATTCTGTATTATTTTTGAAATATATGTTTTTTTGAATTGAAATAAATGGACGAAGGAAATTAAATAAGCTTATTTATTTATTTTTCATCTCTTTATATACACGAATTTGAATTAAACATAAATATTTGGGTTCATTAGAAACTACTCGAGTATATTAACATTTTACTACTAGTTAGTTGAGATATCGAGTAATTGGAGTCTCTAGGTATGACTGATGCCTTTGTTATTATTGTTAAAAGTTTTTCAGTGCTCTATAAACGCTAACTTGGATTTTTCTTTGTCTGTATAATATATGTTACAGTGAAACTGTATTCTCAGTGAAAATATATTCTTCTCTAATCTGTCATTGAAATTAAATTTGACCGCCCCATCTTCAGCCCAATGTTTGTCTGTGTTTTTATTTTTATGAAAGGGGGTTACTTACTGATTTTGTTTCATTGAAGCAAACCAAAATTTTAGGCCGGCAAATCATCGACTTGGGCCAGTAATTTCAATGATCGTGACCAGTGAAATCATGTTGTCATACAAATCTATTACTTGATACATTTTCACTGAGAATACAGTTTCACTGTGTAACATATAAAGTAATAATACAGGTAGATACTGTATAATATATTAACTTTGTACATCGGTAATTATTCATTGTTGAGTGACATTATGCTTTACCTAAAGTACCCAGTCCAACTATAATCCATTCACTTTATCTAGGTTTTCCCACACTCGGCACAGACGGGCTCGGGACCTCCGTGGCTGCGGGGTCCCTAGACGAATGTCTTTACGGTAATCCGGCAGTGTCTGCATAATGTAAAAGCGTATGTATGTGTCAGCAAAAATAAAATTCATTCTGTGAATCTGACACCATTTAGTATATACATATATATATATATGTAGTATAATTTATCACCGTTTTCTATCAAATAAAATGTGTTTTTTGTAATAAAATAACGTTGAAAAAATAGTCCGTCTAATGCACGGGTGTTCTGAAGGGTCACCAACTTGTACAGTCAAACCAAAAAAATATCCACTTTAATGAATTTTCGTTGATTTTCTTAACTACCTTATGAAAAATGCCCTTTACAATTTGGCCTTGGGAGTCGCGGGTTAAATAGCTTGCATAAAATGGGGTCGCCATCGGATAAAGGTTGGAGACCTATGGTCAGTGACGGCTGGTGACGGGGTGTTGGGGGGTGCAACCAAGATTCAACCATTTTTGCAAGAGTTCTTTCCTATTCATTGGATTTTAAAACACTTCTATAGCATGGACTTTCAATTCAGATGTTCGCAATACCAACTGTTTCTCTTCCGTAGTACGGAAAAATAGTTGAATCTTCCTTTTGCACCCCCCAGCACCCCGTGACCAGCCGTCACTGCCTATGGTCTAAAGTAAATTTTCAGAACGGTTAATAATAATGACGCAACCAGTAAAAAGATATTTTTTTTCTAAAACATAGTGCGATGAATCTATCGATGATACATTTACCTCATCTACTTATAAGTCACTGTCATAATTGCACCGAATTATTATGTGCCGTAGTGTATAGTTTTAAAAATGGATGAAAGCTAAATTTCAATGACAAAACCTACAATAGGTGCATGGCGTATTTTTTTTACAGTTATTAATATTTTTATGTTGTAAAATCATAATAGAAAATGCATTCAAAAATTAATTTAATTTTAGGTGTAATTTTACTCAAATTGTTTGAATACGCAGTGTAAATTCTCAAAACTATTGAAAAGATCGTCGGATAATATTTATTTTTGATGATCGCGATAGGGTAAGTGTTTGCCAGTAGAATGTATATTTGATTCGTGAACATAAGCTACACGAAGTAAAATTTTGTTATTTTCTTCCTGAGGGCATAACAGAATCCATACAAGTGGTAAATTTCTCGAAAAACAAATTTCACCGGAAATCCCGCTGTTTTTGTCGATTTTTTCCTGCGTTTAATCTATTTACTTAAACGAAAATTCAATGTTTTATTGTAAAAAACAATTCTGGCTAAGCGTGTGATTATCGCTCGGTTTTTTTATTAAGTTGGCTTGAAAAATATCTGTCTTAAACGTTATCTGAAAATTGAGTTTTTTTTTTATAAATTATTCAATTTATACTGACGTTTCATGAAAGAAAGCAGAAACAAGCAAAATTTATGAAATTGAGCTATGAATGCTATTTGATGAATATGTTTGAAAGTTATATATCAGGGGTGGCCAGACTTTTTTGCACGCAGTCTATATTTATTTACAGATATTTCTATGGTAAAATAATTGTGTTTTTATTTGGCTTGGCATATTATTAAGATAAATATTTCTTAAATGTAATATCTACTAAATACTAATAAAACATCTTTTTCGAAAAGGCGTCTTTTCTCTCAAATCAAAATAATGATTTATACTATTGAGTTAGGTCTGACAGAAATAAATAATTAAAATCTAAAATATCATTAAATGATTTCAAATTTCGCTTTAGATATTGGTACAAAATTAAACATCGTGTTAAAGTCGGATACAAAGTGCATGATGGATCATATTGCTTTGTTTTTTGTGATTTTAACTGTACTCGCTTATCTACTCCTTAATTTGTTAATATATAATTACTATTCTCAAGTGAATCATTAATCAAAACAAAATTATATTTATAGTATTAAAAGAATATTTTGAAATAGGTTGTAATTCATATCTAATTTTAGAACGAGTCTGTTTTAAAGGTTAATAGATATTATTTTATTGGATTCAAATCGAATATATTTTTTGATATGGCATAACTAATTATTTTTCTCTGACATTTAAAAGTTTATAAAACCAATAAACAAAGCTGAACAAATCATTAAAAGTTTATGTTTAAAGTCAGAATAAATACAATAAGCCCAAATGTGTCCATATAGTTGTTAATAATCGTTTTACATAGATGTTAACTGAATAAATTCTTGAGCGAAAAACAACATAATTGTGATATTGACCATGCCCGGAGTGAACCATCTGATCGTTAGGTAAAGTTCACTAGGGCCACAAAAGCCGACTGTAATTGTGTTAAAGAATGTAATATATAATTACGAAACACGTGCTAGTCACGCACAGCCACTCAACAAATTAGTTCAGGTAATTTGACAGGTGTTCTCTGAGAGGAAAATTAGTACAACTTTTATTTGATAACAACTATTATGCTGGCCAGGTGGTTTGTTGTTTTGCTATTTTTGTATGAAGCAACTCTGATATTTTTCTTTTATGAACGTTGGAAAAATACGTCACACTACATAAGAATAATATATTGTGTATATAGTTATACAGAAAGTAGTTCCCGGTTTCACACAATATTGTATCCATAGCAATGTAAATATACAATAAAGCGCGACAAATTTAATATAGTGATTCGTCCATTGTTAGCCGTTGAAAAATATAAAGGTCTTTATCAAGTATATTTTATTTATGTAAAATATGTAATCAATTCTTGCAAGTTGAGTGGTTAGAATTGTGTCTAGAATTAATAATATTGTTTGTTTAATTGATTGCATGTTAACGACGTCTCAGTGTGACAGATTTTTACAAATGTTTTTCATCTGTCAGGTGTAAATATTAGCAGCGGTTTAAGAGTCGTTTTCTTTTTATACTGCTTTCAAGACATAAAATATGGACAATATAGTATAAATAACAGTTGTTGAACGGCTACATTTACATTTTTTTTGATTCAGTGGGACAAAATGAGAACTCCATAAACATGCATGTTAAAGCTTATTAATGGATGCAATGATGTCATCAATAATCAAACGTATGCAAAGATAACGAAAGTCAACTACGACGACTGAAATTTAGACAAAGTATATTTTAATATTTTCGATGGATTCGGCGATTTTTATCCGATATTAATACGCCAGAACGAATTATAAGATAAAAAAACATGTATTACTTCAATTAAACTAGGGTTTTATACAATTTTTCATCAAAGGGGAAATTTGTATATCAAAGATATTTGAACAACATAATAAAACCTATTCAATCATGTTTTTTTCTTTAAAATAATTTTATTATGTGTTCAATCGCAAAATATTTTGAGAAAACAGACACATAAAAGAAAAGAAATGAGATATTTATGATATCGATGAGACATCAGGTTTCTATGTGCCTCTTAATATATTATGTATTGGATTTCCCAATGGATGTGGACATAAAACAATGTCACTAAATAAAATATATACAATCGGTATAAACCCTTGGAAAGGAAAAAATCTTATCCTCTTTTCATTGTGCCTCGTATTATCCTCACAAAGAACCTCCCTTAAGTATCAGTGTACTTTAATGTTACACAGAATTCAGTACAAAGAAAACTTGTTTGTGTGGCCGCTTCAAAGAATTAATTTGTTTGTTTTTTATATAAAATATATATGCATGCTTATAGCAAACAAGTATCTCACGTTAATAATTTTAGTATGTTTACTTTAACTTTTAGTATTTTTTATATGGCGCAGATGGTCCACACCAATATCGACAAGCTTTACGATACTTAAAGAAAGTAAAAAATAGGTTTTGCACTAACTTTTTGGTCAAAGTATCCACTTTGCTGCCTTCGAGTAACTCAAAGTAAACTCTTTTAGTTGTGAACGATGCCTGATTAGAACTGCACGCTCACAGTCAGTAACGTGCTAAAGGTTTTTCTTTATTGTTTTATGCGTGAAAAATATATGGCAGCTTTGTACATACCAACTAAAAATAGTTACGAGAAAATAATTTAGCGATGTTTAAGATAACAATTTTTGGGCCCAAGTAGGTTATATTACATACGAATAATAATAATTTTGATGACACTCAAGAAAAGATTTTGCACCATCACCTGATTTGCAGCCGTGGTTTTATGGTAAACATCGATAACAGATATGAATTAACTTTTCATGTTCTTGGCTTTATATATAACTGCATATTAAGTCAAGTAAATGTGACATGTTCAGTCAGTAAATGTTGGTTATATTAAATATCCCGTGTATCCGTTGGGTCAGATTGCATCGTGCCAGTAGATTTTTTACCAACATCACGTTGAATCCAAATAGGATCAAGAATATTCCATTGCCAATCGTTGGCCATAGTCGGAATCAAATCAGGGTGGCATATACAGCTTTAATGAAGACGAGCCCAAGTGAACAAATTTACTCGATCGGAATTAGTCTCACTGCACAAAAAAATTGTGACGCTCCTTTGAAAGTCCATTTTATTCATATTTTTAGCACGAAAAAACATGGAATTTGTCACTTTCTAGATTTAGACCGCTCATTATCTTGATGTAAATTTAATCAATAATTGAATAATATGAAGTTATAATAATTCGCTCAAAAAAACTGGAACCCTATTGAGCCCAATGCGAAGAGTCTGAGACACGCAGGTGTTAACGATCCAAACCAACTACCGTTTGATCTACGCTTGTATTGCTATCGGTACCACATATCAATGACGAATACTAACAAAATTCTACACTGAGATTAGATGTTTTTGTCGGATATTGGGGTTGCGGGGACTAATTTTGCGAGAGGCATGGATGTACAGGAACGGACCAGACAGCGCCCTGTTACGTCAGCGGTCATCGAGAGGCGCTTCAACTAAGATAAGTCAGTCCTTCTTATCTCGTCTTCCAAGGGGTGAGAATTTTTGTTACATGATAATGTGCCACGTGGGAGTCAAGTGCTTATTACAGGGACCGGATGTATTATGACCCAAGAAGAAGAAAAAAATTATTACTGCTTACAGTATGTATGTATGCATTTTAGAAAGATATTTTCAAAGGCGTGATATTCTTATGACTCATGATGCTCTATCTGATTATATATATTACTAGTATTGCTACCCGGCGTCGCTCGGACTAAGCGACCAATAATTATTTAATGTTATATCATTCGACATTATTATATCACAAAATCTAACATCCAACATAGAGCTAAAATAAAATCACAAACTTTATTTAATTTGATGACAGCCCCATTCTCGCCCATTAAAATGTCCAAATTCAAGGAAAACATCTAATACTACTGTCAAAGAAATGTCAAATAATACCTTCACGTAAATAATAAACATTATTATATTAATAAAAGCCGGGAAAAGTCAGTAGAAGACTAATTTATAACATTTTGACTAAATGTCTTCGCCGATAAAAATTCAAACATATTTTCTTTCATATTCGTTTTTATGGCAACTTAATAACCAACAATGCAAAAGGGAATTACAGACATACATACATACATATGCCGTTTCAGTTTTATATATAAGATTAACTGTACCATTTGAATATTAAGGAACCTACGAATTGTTAGCAAATATTCATACAGATATGAAATCATGAAGAGTCCCGAGGGTGTCGTGTACGACGTGGATACATAAGCTGACTATACCTGTTTATTTAATGTGAAATAAGAACGATAAGATTAAAAAGCTCATCTAGAGCTTTTGTAAAACGGTGTGTTTAATTATGGAAAATAATATCCAACGGAAAATACGTAATAATAATTAAAAATGAACGTTAATGAAAAATATTTATGCCTTATCAATTATTTTTTATTAATTAAAATGATGTTTTATGTTTTCTTTTATAGCGAACTTATATTTCCGTTCCATAATACATTTTTTTCATTACGTTTTTCATTAGGCTTAAGAGTAAAGGAAAAGGTCCATTAAAAATGCCGAATGCTGGAAAAATGAAATTGGCAGCATTCCATAATATTCCAATAAAAGAACTAGGACAGAAGTAAATAATCTCACTGCAGTATTTCTATGATAAAGCAAGTCGACGTTTGACCATACAAAATAAAATATTTTGGAGAGTGCGGAGTAAAATGAAGATTATAATTATTTTGAAATAATTGATTAAAATGTACTAAATGCGAATTAAGTTTACAGATATTAGGATTTTTTTTTACATCTTCCTTTTTAAAATTCGAATGTTTTTCATTTGTTTAAATAAAAAAATCGTCAAATCATAATTTCAAAATATTATAATATACAAGAGATACTTCAAGTGAAACAGGTTTTAAATGAGCTAGATGAAAATTAATTAAAAAATACGTTATTACTAGAAAGAGACACGATCGCAGTTCAGTTTAATAGAGCTTTTAAGAGAAACAAAATAATAGAATACTTGGAAAACATAAATGGTTTTACTTATATAATATATATAATGACGACTCACAAAGGTTTTCCGACATGGCACAAATAGCTGATTGTATACTGCACTTTCATAAGTCATTAAATATAGGCCGCACTGATGAAGCCGCTTCTCTTAGTACATACTCTTATAGTAAATGACTCAATTTTAATCAGTTGTAGTCAATTGTATGCTGTGATATGTGGCTATGGTTGAATGAATGTAACGAAATCAACTTACACGGAAAAGTTGATGATGACTCTCTGGACCTGGGCAAGGCGGCACCAAGCTGCTGCTGCGATGCATCCGATGAGGAGTGCACTTAGCGCCAAGCATCTCCAGTTTCCCTCGCGACGAAGAACGCCTCCCAGGGACTGTTGTCTTGGACGCTGGATCAAAAAAAGATGAAGGTTTAAGCATTATTGGGATTTTAAAAATCGTACAATAATTTGGTATAATGATGTGGACTAGAGACTCCAATTCAAGTATCGAATACTCGATACTCGAGAATACTCGTCCATTTTAAGTAATCGATACTCGAGTATTTTGAAAAATACTCGAGTAATAATCGTAGGGAGTTTTTTCTACTGCGTGTGTTTTAAAAACAAAACTTCGAACCAATTTAAAATTTGAGACCTTTATTTCTCTATTATTGTTGAAATATATGTTGTATAAATTGAAATAAATATATTTCTGAAATGAAATAAGCTTCTTCATTTGTTTATCGTATATACACAAATTTGAACTAATAATATATATTTTGCTACATCTGAAACTACTCGAGTATACTCGAGTACTCGAGTATTTTGAGATTTTAAAACTCGACATTCGAGTAGTTGAGATGTCGAGTAACTGGAGTCTCTAATGTGGACTCCATTTTAATTATAACATCAACGATTTTATATTGGCCAGTTAAAAAAATTACATGCAATGAGGAAGTGCATCTGCTCTAAACGCCGTCTTGTATAGAATTTTAGCAGTTAAATTGCGTAACGCCCATCATTTTTTGACGAGCAGGACGTAGCGATGTGAAAATATGTACATTTGATTAAATAAGACTCGAGTATTAATCGACCTCTGACTTTACCACTCGTAAATTCATGTGAAATATAGCAGGCCATTCAAAACACATAGCTTTCATTCCTAACGTATAGAAACAAAAAACATTAAATATCTACCAGGGGAAAGGTCATTCGTTTTTATTCGAATTAAGTTATTTTAACAGTCACTCGAGAATTCACAAATCAAATAAATTTACGTGATACTGTGTCAATATGTTTCTTCTTATAAAAACAAAAAAGTATTATCGGAAAATGGACACACTCACGGAACTCCCAAAGGGGTTGTTTTATCACACAGTGCAACCCTTACTACAGATGTTTTTTTACAACAGCTGCAAAACAGTCATGTCAGCATTTTTATCTATATTTTCCTTCAAATGAATTCGTACTACTGTTTTTTCAGTGATATTAATTTTATACTAAGTCAGGCAGAAATAACAGAATACATAGAAGGGATTTGACTTTTTTGCGCTATTTGATCAATTTAAAACTGTAATTTTAATGTTTTAGTTCATTTAAAAATACTGTATACAAATATTAAAGTATACCAGATTGAAGTTTTCAAAATGCAGCATAAATAGATTGCAAGTAATTAATGACGCCCTCTGACATAAAAAAGATTTTTTCACTAGGTGAACACTTTTGTTAACCGACCATTCTTAGCCCTGTTTTCAGGATCGGGAAGGATAAAAGCGTTGAAAATACTTAAGACAGCCATCGTATAAAAACTGTAAAACACACCGTATAGGGGGAATTTCACAAGCAATTTTTGCGTACCAAAGCAGATAACATTTAATTTAGGGATTTCTGGATCCTACACGTAGAAGCTTTCTTATATGAAATTTTTTTTCCAAGTGAACTAAATTGCATAGCAACCAAATAATTTGGGATACGCACATTTTTTACTGTATGAAATTCTGTTGTCACCCTATAAATATTGAAGTCTCAACACAATACACGATTAAGACAATAAGTAATAGTAAATTTAAAAAAAATGTACGAAATAAAGAGTTGTACGAAAGAAGAAGACTTTGGAGAGAATCTTTTGGAGTAAGCATCAGACACCATTGTCAACTCACTGTCAGTGAAAAAAAAAATAATTGTTCCGTCTCTATTGGATTTAGCATTGCTCAGTTAAATTAATGGCAATTAAATTTTGACATAATAAATTACTGAACACTTGCAGGTTCACCACTGATTCATTCAAGAGCGAGCGCTTCAGCTTTCAGAGGTTCGAGAAGATTCACATCCTCCCCGTCCCCCTCTAATCTACATCAGGAAATAACGAGCAAGCGGGACATGCCACTTCGCCGCCAACAAATTGAACAGGGCGCGCGCGTAGGTTTGTGATTTTGATAAAATTTAAATGAGCCGCGCCGAGTGGCTGGGATTCACGGATTTCCCGCAATAAAGCCATACATTTCGTAAGTGTTTTTAATGAAAAACTTTTTTAATGTATCATATAACGTTTAGTATCGCAAAACAGACCGAGACGTTTTGTATAATTTGGAATTCAGAATTAAAATAGCATTTTAAAGATTTTGAGTTTCTGCTGAGATTTAATTTCATCAGTTGATTATAAGTTATACAGATGATACAAATCGCGCTTAACCTTTCAGGGAGTGAATAGATCTATACTAAATATAATTCATGTATCTAGCTTATATACGCTTACAAACACACATTATTGTGTTGAACCAATAGTACGTCCACACTCTTCTAAAGAAAGACGGCGAAGACGTCTATGTACATCCGCACTACCTTGAAGGTTATTGTAAGAGGAAAAAAATGATTTGAGTAAGTCAATCCAACTTCTATTGGATCGATTGCGCAAGTCAACTTGGTGGCTAATAAAGTTATTGTGAAAGTTTTAGTGTCATACGGAGAACGAGATGATTTTTTTTTGCTTTTCTTGACAGATTGATTTTCTTTACACTAAGATGTAATTTATTAAGTTTGATCGCAGCCTCTTGAGTTCGGAGTATATTGCGTCCTGTTGTGCATGACAAACGCAGCCAAAAAAATTTACGTTTGCGTTAAAGGTTCATTTATTCTTCAAGTTCAGGTGATTTTTTGTCTCGAATATAATTTTTAAATGAGTTTTAATTTTACTGTACAATTTTGTATAAGCACTGGAAAACTAAAGCGTCACAAGACGTATTTCGCCGAAATTTTTAAAATATAAATCGTATTGGGTGAAAATAATCTAAAGCGATCTTTCTTGTTTTTTATTCAGTTTAAATAAAACACTGGCTATTATCTTTTATATACTACCTATGTATAAATTTGTTTATAACATTGAATTGAAATCAAATCTATTTTATGTTACGTCATTAAACATTTAGATTTTCATAATATGTTTTGTGGCTGATTTAATCAACTTTCTTGTTTGCTTTCAACGAAAACTACATTTTACTAGCCAGTTCCTATAAACGTTATCTATGTTTTCATACAATCAGCACGGCTGGCTCGGGACCCCTACGGCTACGGCCCCCCTAAGCGCGTGCCTGATGAATGTTTATGATAATCCAGTAAGACTAAAATAGGAATGAACGGATCCCAACGACCTAATCACTGTAGCGAACGAAATACACTCACTGGCCTTTGTGAAAAAAAACGGGAATCGTTGGAACTAACTTGTTTTACCACTTTCTAATTCTATCGTTTCTTGTCGGTCTCTGTGATTTGATGGGAAGATCTTTAACCAAACGAGCAGTGTGTCCAGGCCAACGTTTTGGGAAAGTCAGCAAAATTATAGTCTAATTTTTCAATTCAAATCTAAAGATCTTGGACATTGATATTCAAAGTATCTTTTTCATCGATTTGTTTTCAATTCTTAACAGTTTTACCCCACTCTATGTTGTTTACTTATTGGCTATGGAGAACGTGGAATATGCATGTGTTTTGAAAGGTATCATATTTAAATGAAAACACAACATAATTTTTAGAACAACCGTCGCTTTTTTTTGCATAATGAACAGGACCGGTTTCGTTCATCAAGATCATTATCATTTGATAAAATAGAAAAGCAAACAGTTTACTTCGTGTGTTTTATTAATTTCTGACACATCAGAGATACATTTTAAGGTGTTCACTGTTAATACTTGACGGAATGGCATTATAATTATAATAATAAAAAACATATTTTTAGTACTTATTTCACATTAAATTTATTAGACCAGGACCGGTTTCGCTCAAAGTGATTAACTGATCAGTTGATAATACTCGCTATGAACGAAACCTGTCCTGATCTCATAAATTTAGAATAATTACTAAAAAAAAATACTATTTTTATTACATGAGAGATACTTAGCTCACATGTTAATTATTTTTTAACCACACTGCCTTTTCAACGACAGGCAAAGTGTTGCCACAGTGACAAACAAATGAATCGTGGAGAAATAATTATAATTGAACGTTGATTACTGTTTTTTCAATAGCAGACATATCGAGTGCTTCATTTGATACGAATGAGGTAATCAGTGATAACAATACAGATGATTCTAAGAGAAAAGTTCCCTTTGTAAATTCGTTGTTGTATGGCAATTTGTCTCGTCAAAACACGTCAATTTAAAGGAAGCCCCCTTTAAGACGAAGCTTTACGGGCCACAGATATCTTATTGAGGAATTGAAAATAATAATTGCGGAAGCGTTCGCTTTGAAGTAAATGTGTTTTCAATTGGAGGTTACATTTTTGATTTCCGCCAGGAGAATTTAAAATAGGATTAGCTCAATTAGCATGTTGCCGCTATATTCTAAAGATATTCGAATTTATGTTTGAGAAATACATTCAAAATTAGCGATTTGCCGAGAATACAGTTAAGAGCAAGAACTTTTTTGTTTATCGAGTATTTTGCGTTAACGATTGTTTAAAAAAGTTAAGTGTTGAAAAACGCGTCATGTTTAAATTCAACGATTAAAATTAATTGGTTTACATTTATTCCGAACCAGTTTTTAATAAAAAAAATAGCCGGTAATTTCAATAAAAAATTAAATTATGTGAACATTTTCAATCGATTGATATAATTTATTTGCATCTTCAATATTAATTATGTCCGGTACAAGGTGCAGTGGTCAACGTCGTTGACTTCCGTGATGGTTCAAGTCCCTGTACGAGCAGATTTTTTCAGTCGATTTATCAATTCTGTCAATGGCAGGCAATGCCCCAGTGTTGCGAAAAATCCTTTCCCACCGTTCCGATCCCAAAAAGCGGCGCCTAGCTAACTACTAGTCTTGTCTTAGTCGTTGTATCCTTTCAATCATAAGCAGTACTCGTAGAAAATAAAATATTGGGAACAACTCCGTGAGGAGTCCATATGCTCCATATTGGGCGAAGAGAAAAATAATCTTAAAACATTAATGAATGTGAAGTTTTCATAAATAATCTTCTATCCAGAAAGAAAGCTGTTGTAGGACTGAGTAGAAAATGAGAATTTTTTTAACGGGTGACCAACAACCAGCTCTCATAAAAACAAATTCTGTTGAAATTATATGTGAAGTTGATATGGCTTTAAAAATATATATTTTGAAAAATAAAATAAGCTAAGTAAAAAATGTATTATCATAGAAAACTTTTACGTGCGTTAAGAATGACGTGCTTATTTGCTCTCGAGAAGTTTGTTCAAATTTATAATTCCAATTTCGAAGGAAGACAACGTGACACTCAAAATCGTCACTTTAAAACTACGTCAATTTAAATCAGTGTTTACGTTTCAAGAGTATTTTCAAAGCGTAATGATTTATTTTTATTTTTTATTAAGTTGGCATAGCGTTCCATTCCTACCAATATAAATGTTTATTCCGTCGTTAGCAAAAAAAATAACGATGTTGACTTTTCACAAACAAAAAAGCAAAACTTAGGCAGTTAAATAACAACTGTAATTAAATCCTGAACTTGATGATATCTTATCTAACTACACAAAAAAACAAATTTAGTTCCAACAAACATCCATTAGTAACCAACAGTTTTGTTTTGCTAAAATTTTTTGATCATCCCCGCTATTTATAAGAGAAGTGTTTGAATTTTGGTTAAGATGAAGGAAGCCCACTAAGGAATGATGGTTAGCTAATGGCTTTCGCTTCGTCCTGTTTTAAAGTGTTGTAACAATGTAAGAGAAAATTATGGAAAACCAAAAGCATCAATATCTCCAAACAGAAATTATTAATACGATTGAAAAACGAAGCAGTTCCGACTGGGATTCGAGCCCGTGCGATCCCCAACCGAAACCAATGACGTATACATACACACGACTACGGAGTTACGGACCCAACATTTCTTTTCATAATATTAACCATAAATGTGCCAAGCTCTAGAATATCAAATTAGAATTTTTTTAATTTTGTACTTTTCCATGAGTTTTGTCGCTAACGACCCGGGTTTCGCCTTTCGGCATCTTCAGGCATTCCAAGTGCACGGATGTACTTGAACTGACTGTCAGTTCAAGTACATCCGTGCACTTGGAATGCCTGAAGATGCCGAAAGGCGAAACCCGGGTCGTTAGCGACAAAACTCATGGAAAAGTACAAAATTCAAAAAATTCTAATTTGATATTGAAATTCCATCAAGCACCCTCAGTCGAAATACTTAATTAACTCTAGAATATCATTCTAAAATCGTAAATTTCTTATTTTTTTTGCGATTTAAAAATTGTAAATTTAAAATATCTATATAAAATTATTTTAATGGTGTTAACTGTCAATTCTTGGTTATTTTTCAAATAAATATGGCACATTTTTATTACTACTCCCACATACTCACACATAATATAAGGACCGGTTTTACTTATTTAAAACTATCTTTTATCGACCCTTTGCCTGGAATTATCTCGGAAACAAAATATGTTTCATTGAGAAGTGTCAAAAGAAAAATGAAACCTTTCTTTTCTGTTTCTTTTTTTACATTTTTAATACATTAATCATAGTACTTCACCATAGTGAGGTAGGTACCTTAAGCGATGCATAATGACATATCCAAAATTATTCCACCTATAACTAAACACTATATTTTTATTGGATACAACGTTATTCCAGCCAAAACCTAAAATATTTATGACGAATTATTCCGAATATGAAAAATATATGGCTATCAGACAAAACCAAATTAAAAATATTCTCTCTTATATATGTAAATGCACAATATTGTTTCGATTGCTTTTGAAACCATGATAATTTAAAAAAATATCTGTAGGCTCGCGCCGTGTATACGACGGGAAATATATAATGTTCCATTTTGTTTATTTTCACTGCTCTTCGAAGTGTAAATACAAATTTTCTCGGTTTTACTCTATTGCAGCAGATGAGATGCAATGTCTGTCATAAACTTATTTAAATACAAGCGGCTGAAACGAAGATGAGGTATTATCAAATGCAGCCTTATGACAGGCTTATGCAATTTGCATTTATATGACTCAATTACTCTAAGAAAGAATATGCTTTCGACAGATCAACTCAAAGAGCCATTCTGTTGCATAAGAAGAAATTAATAGCAATGCCAGACATAACACAGAGTAGTAAATACTTCTGGGCATTTGTCAATGTCCACAGATTTGAATATCTGTACGGAAATTACTAAAGAATGACGTTTCAGCCAATTGATGAATTTTCGCTCAGAGAAATGAATCGAAATCTACAAGCATTAAAATACCAGTCATATTGGTCCTAAAAAATCAATGCACATGTCACACCTTTTGAATAAACTCGATGAGTAAAGTATGACGAACAAACACATGGCAATCGGCTTAAGTTTGTATTTAATTATTTGTATTCATAGTCACAAACACTCGGCGAATATTTTGATAATATTTATGATCAAACAGGCCACAGAATTCAGTATTTGTTATTATAACTACAATAGATGGAGCTTACTCATTTCAAAAATGTTTTTATAAATGGTTTCATTAAAAAAGAAATAAACTTTTTATTTGTATGTAAATAAATTTAATAATATTTAATTGAGATCCTTGGCAACACGGAAACATTTGGGGTAAAACATTCCTTGTACAACCCCAAAATGCAGCTGTGACTTGTTAATTAGGCTTCGAGAGAGTTGTATTTGACATTTTGCATTCGATAGTTGGTTAATTGGAGTAGTTTCGAGTTTGTCAGAGCTAACTCAATTGAAACAGTATCAATCAAAATTACGGAATCTACATGTGCATGTTGACAAAAATATTTTTTGATTGAGTAGGCATTTACTTGGTAGAACTCCATTACAATACGGTAGGAAAATTGCAAAGTATTTTAGTTCTACATAAATTATTTTATATATTTGTTGATAGCTATTTCGGCTTACGCCCTCTTATAGCTTATAGTTCTGACGAGGGCGTAAGCCAAAATAGCTATCAACAAATATATAAAATAACTTCTGTATAATTAAAATATATTGTTATTTTTCTTACCGTATTAATCAAAATAAACTTACGTAAGAACGATACAAGAAAAAAATGCCTACGATCAAAAATATATTATATAATATGTAAAAATCATATCTCTGTTATTTTAAAAAGACAATAATTCTAATTAAAAACAAAAGATCAAGTGGATATAAAACATACACTCGTTGAATAATATATAATTGAAAGAACGGATATTCAATTTTGATCTTCATAATATATAACGTATTAATATTACGTATGGCACTTATTTGAGTTTCACCTTTATACATGCATCTTCAAGCATTAAAGCTTAGACAAAAACCACAATCAATACTAAGGCGTAAGCCGAAATAGCTATCAACAAAGATATAAAATAATTTACATTGTTATTTTCCTACCGTATTAAAAATATTAGTGATGAAAAAAACAGTAAATTATAAATTAAAAATTAGAGTTTTTGGTCCATTCCTCCCATGTAACACTTTTAATTTTTTTAGAAAGGCAGACCTAAATGAGAGATATTTTATTTAATTTTGCTTCAGTATTTCCGTATCAAAATAATTAATAATTGAGAACACCAATAATAAATAAGAACGAATAGTTGATATTTGATTATGTGTTGTTTTTAATCGTTCAAATACGAATTTGAAATTTTGACTGAGATATAATGTATTCTTGACAATAGCTTGATAGAAAGTGAAAGATTTTCATTGATATACTAAATATCAGACTACGTTTTAGTGTGAAAATTAAATTATTGAAATTGCTAGAGAAATTGATGGTTATTTAACGATACCTAATGATATTTTATATCACACAATAGGTACCATGCAGTGAGTTGATAAACTTGTTCGGTAAAAATTGGAAGACTATTTAGGTGTAAAACCATCATTGATCCTCCATGTTTCCATGTAATATTTCAACTCCTTTGTTTGCATTATAAGAGTGACTCTCCAATAGTCAATAAACGTTGATATATCCTTGTCTAAAATTAAACTATCATACCTAATGAAAGCATGGTTTCCCTTACACAAAAATGCCAACAGTCACTACATTTCTATCGATAAACACTAGATATTTTTCATCCAGCGAGCTTTTTTCATTTTGATGTTCGTTTCCTAGATAACTGATTCTAAGATGTCTGTCGTAAACTTCTGAAATGCAAGTGGCTAAAACTAGAGCAAAGTGTTATTACTTAAAGTATTATGACAGGCTTATCCGATCAGTGCTTTTCTGAAGTTGATAAGTAATATGTTACGACAAATCAATTAAAAATCCATTTTGTAAGTATCAAACAAAATAAATTAGGAATTACTTTCAAAGTTGCACTAGAAGAAGATTTGTCAACACTTTCGATCATGTTTCAGTTTTATCGGAATAGAAATTATGTACATAAAATTCTATAGATTGTGGTTTTTGTCTAAGCTTCAATGCTTGAAGATGTATGTATAAAGGTGAAACTCAAATAAGTGTCATACGTAATATATTATGAAGAACAAAATTGAATATCCGTTCTTTCAATTATATATTATTCAACGAGTGTATGTTTTATATCCACTTGATCTTTTGTTTTTAATTAGAATTATTGTCTTTTTAAAATAACAGAGATATGATTTTTACATATTATATAATATATTTTTGATCGTAGGCATTTTTTTCTTGTATCGTTCTTACGTAAGTTTATTTTGATTAATACGGTAAGAAAAATAACAATATATTTTAATTATACAGAAGTTATTTTATATATTTGTTGATAGCTATTTTGGCTTACGCCCTCGTCAGAACTATAAGCTATAAGAGGGCGTAAGCCGAAATAGCTATCAACAAATATATAAAATAATTTATGTAGAATTAAAATTCATTGTTATTTTTCTTACCGTATTATAATGGAGTTCTACCAAGTAAATGCCTACTCAATCAATATATTTATTTTGATTCATATTTTATATAAGTTTTTATTTTTTCCATTTATAAATGCATTATATAGCTTCAAATTTGATTATAAACGCAGATAAAAATGAAAGCATATACTTTATTGGATTTTTAAAAATTAAAGCTCATCATACTTAGTTTATTTTCTGAGCTTTATATGTACTTGTAGTTTATGCAGTTACGAGCTTTGCAATCGTTTTAGTTTTAATTTTGTCATCATAGTGAAGGCAAAGAGTAAAATGATGTTTAATTACTGAGAGCACCGAAGGCAACATGAATAAATAACTTTTTTATTTGGCTGCTACCCGTGTGCCGAGTTTCATAGACCGTTACCAATCCAAAGTTATTGGGGCGGAAGCTTAGTTTTTGCCACAGAGCTTTTCTATCTATAAACAAGCTCACTCGAAAGTTCAAAACTGCGAACTCTCTCATTAGGTACCCCATGAGAAAGTTTGACATGTTAATTTTCCAAGTTTTAAAACTTTGTTTTATTTAATAACCTGCATCATCAATGGCGGTGCCGTGAACTTTTAAAAGCAAACTAGACAAATTGTATGTCTCAATTATAAGTAATTTAGGTGAGTTGACAAAGTCAACTACCTTTGAACTAAAATCAATAACTGAGTTTCAAATAGAGCAATAATTATCTGTCGACAATATATCATAATGCGTAGCTTTATATACCATCACAGTTTTTGATACCGTTTTGAAATATCACGTTCGAAAAATGGACGAATATTATCATAAACTGTTTTTTCATTTCAAGCATTTTTTTTTATTAATAGGATTGCAATTTGCTTGGGAGATCTTTATTATAATAAAGTGATCTATTTTACTATTTATGACTAGGGCGTAAGCCAAAATAACTATCATCCATATACAAATATATGGAAAATTAAATTAACATCGTAAGCCATGTGAATTAATCTTTAAATACAACATTATAGTTGTATTAAATTGATGTACACAGTAAAATTATAATATTTAATTACGATAATCACGAGAATACCCTACTGAGGATCTTTAAATCAGTTGATAATGCTCACAATGAACGAAACCGGTCCTGATCCATAATAAATCTGACGTGGAATAAGTACAAAAATGTGTTCTTATTTTTAATATGTTTAATGGAATAGCAATATATTAAACACCAAGTATTAACAGTGAACAATCTAAAAGCTATAAATTATTATATTTATATGCAACGTAAAATACCCTTAACCTATAATTCTATATATTATATAGATTGATGTCTACGAAGTAATAAGAACATAGTTCTACAACTTAACACAGATGTGTTATAGTTTTTTGAAGTGTAATATAGACCCTCAAACATTACACGTCTATGATTGAACCTTTCCGGTCGTCGGTATTTATCAAACCTTACAGTGTTACCCATCCGAAAATAACAAGCTTCAACTGCGCGATATCGGTGGTTGGGTTAAAGGGTTAAGTATTTACACACAGGCTGATCATAAAGTCATTGAAAGGTTATATTATATTAATCAAGTACACTGTATTTTCTATAATTTTACATCAAATCATTATTCAATGTCAAACAGAATCTAAAAGATTTTAAGGGAATTATTTTTTAATATTAAATTAAGTTGGTTCCTTAGTTTATATAATAATCTCTTACGCATATTTTTGAAGTTTTTGAATATTAACTTTTTTTGTGATTTTTCATACTACGAGGTTTACTTTTTTTAAATATGTTTTGTTTGATAAATAAGTATTTGCAATTGTGAGTGTATTTATTGATGTAAGAGAAGACAAGGAAAACATTAAAAATTATAATACTTATAACAGTATGTCGGTAGCGAATAAAGTAAAGTAAAGAAGGTACTTGATTTGTTTTAAATAAGTACAGATTTCAACAATTACAAATATGAATACATTTTTTTGTATTTTTATTTGGTATTGTCAGTTTGTAACCCCCATATAACGATGTAAAGGTGGGTAATATATGTATTTGCCTTATTTTTTTATTTTTTTAACTCATGTCCGCTCCCAGCTTGGAGCATATGGACTCATCACGGAGTTTATCTCCGCATATATTATTTCTAAAAGAACTGCTTGCTACTCAGTTGCTAAACCTCTCTTTTTTGAAGAGAGTAGGGATGGAAAGGATACGAGGACCAGGACAGGACTAGTGATTAGCTAATCACTGTCACTATGCGTCGCTCTTTGGGATCGGAAAGGTGGGAAGAGATTTTCAACAACACAAACACACATGCTTTGAACAGATTTATCGACTGAAAAAACCCGCTCATACCGGGAATCGAACCCAGGCGGTCCGGCACGCAAACCAACACCGTTGACACTGCGCCACGGACCGACCAATATAACGTTATAGGAAATACCAAATAAATTCATATTTTATAGACTTAAATCGTAGAATACGAAAGAATTGTGCTGTAGGGGGATCTAGGGATATATGAAACAGTGCTATGGGTTTTATTTATAATTTTACTGTAGATATTAATTACGTAATATAATACATTTTCAGGCGACGCAGATAGCAGGATAAATTGAAAAAAAACTGGTAAAAGTGGTGTAGTCACCCAGTAAATCTATAATTGTACCCAGCCGTTGGTGATCTAATTATTACACACCTGTTTGATCGGCTTAGTCAGCCGTTGCTCACCTTGGCAGGATATTGGAGCTATTAATACAATAAAATCACCCCCCAAATCCTGGATCCGACGACACGATACTGAATTGTCTTTTGATAGGATGGAACGACAGTACTCGTAAAATAATATAAAAATACGATCCAAGACTGTAGCAATATATAGCAAAGTATAAAACTAACTCCTGATAAGAACTCAATTACTTTGCTCCTTGTATTTTCAAAATTAAAAGTCGTTAGGACTTAAAGAAAAAAATATATATTAATAATAAGAAATAAAAATGGCCTGCACATCCTTTTGATAAGAGGTTAATGCACTAATTTTTGTGACCCTCTTGAAAGTCTGTGACTAACTGATACTAAGTCAACTACAAAAAATGGCTTACTGTGTACTGAAATTCTATAGTAAGTATTTGTAAAGAATTTAAAAAAGATCTCATTTTTTGAATTTATTTTCCATTATTTATCGGAGCATTTCTATGTAGCTGTTCTTTAAGCATTATAAATATAATGAAATTCCACCTACAGTTAAATGTGAAATCTCAAAAGAGATTTTATAAAACTTTTAACAGTATTGAATGCCTTCATCTGACTTAATGATTAGTGAAATATTTATACATGCCGTAAAAGATTTGGTCAGTGAACAGCAATTACTCAAAAAAGAGAGTTTGTAATATTTCATATGTATAACATATAGTCATATTTATTTATCCAATCTACTAACCATGTTAAAACTATATTGAGCTTATCAAGCTGTGTACACGATTTCCAAAGAATTTTTGTGTGACTTGTGTTTATTAATTAATATCTACTTTGTTCATTCCATCTGAATCGATATTTTCAATACCGGTAAAAAAGTACATTCCCATATTCCCCGACGAAACAATTCCATCTATAGTTATATAACTACAGATAAAAAATGACAGGGTAATATTGGTATGTGGGCGTTTGTAAAGTCGTTGATTTATGACGATTTTTTCAATAGATATGAACACATTCTGAAAATACAATTCCGCACTACAACTACAAATTTATGGTACAGTTTTTTATCAAGTGGTGACTAGAAAATATATGGTTTTCCGCGGGTGTCGTATATTTTTATGGTTGCCGATATTCTTTTATGAAGTTTTATAAAGTACGCTCATTTTCTGCTATTTATGTCAGAAAAAAGCTAAATTCAACGGCTGGCAGTATCGATTTACGGGTTGCGTATGATATTTTTGCATAAACAAGAATTTTCGCAGCTCCCAGTTATTCTTTGTTGGAAATTTTCCTGTTCTTTATTGCAAACAGATATACGCCTTCGACGATTGCTTACGTGGTCGTATAATATGATGTTGTCTTTGGGTTATATACACTTAAATTTATCGTATTTAATGGGATCCAAAAAGAAACGATAAATGCAGGATTTTTTTGTTGTTTATGGTCTCAGTTTGCAAGTTTGAATAATTCGCGGCGCAATAAAAAACACTGACAAATTCAGCAAACAATCTGTGCATATAGTTGGAGTATAATAGGTGAGTTATCAGCGGAAACGCTATGATTTATTTATTTATTTAAGAAAAAGCAAATCATGGCATTACAGCTGACGCCAATGCGCCATGCATTTGACAAATATAAATACATGAATTTATATATATATACATACATACATGTAAATACATAATACAAATCACAAATTAATTAAAAACAAGATGAAAACATTGTAGTCATAAAAACAGAGAAGAAAAATTATATACATCACATTAGAAATTTTCAAAGCAGTCAACCGAGTGAGTTCCGACAAAATCACAGTACTCGTCTGAACTCACTCAAGTTCATGTATAATATGACGACATTCGAAGCAATTTCGTTAAAAATCACTAAAGCTCTTCCCAGTGGCATCTCCATTGGCAAACTGGTTCTACTCCTTGGAACAACAAACTACTCATGTTCACGATTACTCAAAAAATTATCAGGGACATTCAATTTAACATTCTCAAGAATGGTGGAATTCTAATTTTGGCCTTGGATAAGTCGAAAGAAATATGTGGCCAGGTACATTTCTCTTCGAGTATTCAAACTATTGAACGTGAGCATGCCTAAGAGAAAATCGGTTGCGTAAAGCCATGTGTAGTATCCGTATGTCCTCAAATAGAGAATTCTCAAAAACTTCTTCTGAGCTCTCTCCACCATAAGAAAATATTTCACACCTCTCGGGGCCCAAAAAATCGATCCACTCTCAAGCCGGCTTCGAACTAAAGAATTATACATTAGTATCAAAATTTTTACTCCTGGAAAGTTCTTGGTAGTACGGAGGATAAAGCCCAACATTTACAATGCTTTGTTGCAAGTAGTCTTAATGTGATTATTGAATGTAAGTTTGCTCTCAAATTGTACACTAAGATCTATAACTGATGAAATCCGCGAGAGAATTCGGCCATTCATTGAATACCGATAAAATAATACTCGTGATCCCATTGTAAACGATAAAAGATTGCATTTATCAATATTAAAATCGAGTTTTTTACATCTTTCCCATTCTATTATATTGTCTACATCAGACTGAAGACGGTGACAATCATCCAAGGTGACAACCCTTAATGATCTAGCATTGAAACAATACGACGACGCTTGTACTTAGATGTGCACTTTTTAAGTATACAGTCGTTAAATGGAAGAATACAGCGAAATAAGGTGCTTATTTTTATGGCAGTATAATAACTAAAAAAATTGCTAAAGTATAAAAATTTCTTGGTAAAAAACCATAAAATCTAGTTATCTTAACATAAAAGCAGTCAATGCAACTATCTACTTCTTGTTTACAAAGAAATAGTTCATTTTCGCATCAGATACTTTGAATAAATTCTAAATACTAACTAAAACTACAAAAAATACATCTTGTCATTTTTCCCAAAAGTATGTCAGAGTGACTTACTGCTTTTTTGCTTGGAAAGGACGATTTGGGGTTGAATGGTATTGCATGTGCTCGTGACTCGTGAGCGAGATAACAAATGTAGGACAAAAACTAGTGATCGAAAAAAAAATTGTGGCGAGATAGTATTAAGGGTCGAATAGAGACGTGCCGTGCCTTATTGTGGGTAGGCTGACTAATGTTTAAAAAAGAAAAACAGTCGGGGAAATATTGTGATAGGACAACAATAGCGTTCTAATAATAATCGTTGTAATTATGGGCGTGGTAATATTTGTGACAGGTCAAAATATTCAACCAATTAATCAAAGAAAACGATGGATTGGTTAGTAATGAATGCAGGTTTATCAAACATTCTTCTTATTGATCTTTGCTGTCAATATAAAAATAACGATGAATCCGATAACTATTTATCAAGATTTCATTATATTTCACAACCTCTATTACTTATTTTTAGTGAACCGTATTTTACGAAAAATTCATACATTTTGACTGTTTGCAGTCTTGTTCTAAATGTTAAAGACATGGCATCTGATGGGATCCGTAGTGAATAGAGGCTTACAGGAGGAAAGAAGTTTCCTGATAAAATAGCGCATTCAAAGAAAGTGTAGGAAGCACTTTGACTATTTATGAAAGTAACGGTTGAACGAATGACTATGGGAAATTACTTAACATTCATGCCCATTTTCCAGACTGCCTACATTTTAGATAAGCTGTTAAGATTAAAAGAAATGAACTTGTCTTTAGATAATGGACCTCAAAGTAATCTTTTCCTTAATAATTATTTCTGTTCACTTACGATTCATAAAATTGATTACTTAGTCGACTGACTAAAGCTCTTAAGGATTAACCATATTCAAATAATTTAGGACTTGAACTGAATGTGCTTGATGGAATTTAAATATCAAATTTGAATTTTGTACTTTTCCATGAGTTTTGTCGCTAACGACCCAGGCTTCACCGACTTCTGAACTGAACTGTCAGTTCAAGTTCATTCGTACACTAACAAATGAAGATGCAAAAAGGCGAAACCCGGGTCAGCGACAACACTTACGGAAAAGTACAAAATTCAAGCGATTCAAATCTTATTTCCATACAAACTTCGTAAATTTTGGAATAACTCATAAAATATACATATTAAAGCTACCACCAAATCTTGATTGGGTAAGGTTAGGTTAGAATTTCTTTGAAATTTTCCTTTTATTAGTAACAATTTTTCGAAAATAACTGACCACCTGATCAAGTAACCGATCACATACATTATGTCGTTAGGCTAATTTTCATAATGATCTATAGCGCTTACATATTATTTTGATAGTTTTCTGCACAAAAAAAAAGTTCATGCAACCCATATTAATGCAGGCCAATTGTAAATACTTGCTATTTTATAATTGTGTGCATCCAGTACTCTTTCTTGCTTACAAATCGTTTATAGTTAATAAAGAGGAAAGGAAAACACATAAAAAAGCTGTAAAAACACTGCCTAGTTCGAAATTGATGTGGATTTGCGTTTAATCTTAGTTTACTTGGCGCAGTCATTGAAAGAAAAAAAGGCTCAACTAGGCCCTCAGTCACGTTCCCGAATAATGTTCTCTTTCCCCAGAGAGTTCCAAAAGCATCAAATGCGGAACCTTTGGAGGCCACTTCAATCTGGGCTAACGCATAATCGAAGTCATTACCAAGTTTCTTCTGAAACTTACCTCTCGTTTATGGAAGAGATTCTTGTTGAAAGTTATCTATATTATATCATTTCATCAAAAAGATTATTTTTTGTTTTCATGAATAAAATATATCAATCACAATCAGGGGAGGGGTAGTGATTCCGGGATTCACAGCTCAAATACTCGGGATTGGATTTACTAAACTCCGGAACTTTGAAATGTTGAATAAGTAATTTCTAACAAACTGAAAAATACCAAAAATTTTAAGCCATTATTAAACTATGTTAAATATTAAAAACAATTAATATATTTTATCGCTATTATCTCGCTTGCAATGCTACCAAAAAGGGCTATCTGTGCGTTGTATGAATACGCTTACCGTGATCAACGCGAGACCAGATTTTTTATGGATACGGGTGTCGTGCTCAACGCAGGGACGTATGAAAATGAATATATCATCGCCAAATGTTAATATTTTTTGATAGTAGTAAAAGCGAAAATCTATGGATTTATTTTCTTTGTCATCAAAAGGTTTAAAAGGGTCTTCAAAAAAAACACTTTTCCATTTTCCACGTCGAACATTGTTTTTCTCGCATGTTCTTTTCGGTTTTTTGTGTATCAGCTTATAGGCGGCATTTAAAATAAAATAAGTAACCATACTCTTTACACATACTTACAAAATTTCTCACGAGCCATATTATTCAAACTTACTCTTAGTATTTGTTAAGTAACTTTAGTTCACGGGTAATCAATAGGCCCATAATGAAATAACTCTCGACTCTTCGTTAAGTTTCAAAGTAATTAATTAATGAGAAAGAAATATCCTTGATAAAATTTAATTGAATACTTGATAACTTGTTGAAACAACACGACGAACGAAAGTATGAAAATAAATCTTCGTTTTCTCATATTTTTTACAAGACTGAGTAAAAAGTGTAATTTATGTTTAATATCTTATTTCAATTATATTTTTTTATAATCCCGGATGTAAAACATAGAATAAGATAACAAAACTGGATAAAAACCTCAACCATAATACGAAATCACAACATTCAAAATTAGAATATCAGTCATATTTTGGTCGTTGTTGTGCAAATTATTAAAATGATAATTTTCTATTCTACTGGGTAATTCTTATGAATATATTATAACTTGGCCGAAGATTTAAATTAGGCTTTACCACAACGACCATCCGCATTGTTAGAATTTTATCATCTGTTTTATATTCTTATATTATATTTCTATTTATCATATGGGGAACGAGATAATTTTGATTCCTCTTCAGATTCAACGCGAAGTAGATTAAACTCCACGGATCCTCAGTATACAGATATATATGATACTTAATATCACTCTAAAAAAGTGGCTGAGCAAGTCAAATTTTCTTTTTTATTTTCTTTCAATTTTTCTTCTCTTTAAGCACCTTAGTGCATGGTTAAAAGATCAATCCCGTGCAGCTCTGTCTCGGGCCAAGTAAGTGAGGAGTAAATTCGTTTCTTTTATTGATCGTATAGCGTTATGGAAGGCGGCTGTGAAAAACGGCTGCACATACATAACGGAAGGGTGGTGGGAGAACCAATTTGTTCACCCAAATATATATTTATTTTAGACAAAAAAAAATATTTATATAGTTTAAGTATGAAATTGAGTTGTTTTAATTTACAGGAGCAAAAATGCAACCGCAAACGACACAAATAATAATATTATACAGATAGAGACAGTCACATAAGTTTATTATTTGCTTAAAATAAAAAGAATAATTTTATTATAGACTAATATTAAAAAAAAAAATCTTTTTTCAGAACTCATACAATAATCAGTAATATTCTTCAGATTTAATCATTTTGATTCCACATTTTATAATAATCCATAAGAACTCAAAGAGTAAAGTCAAAACATAAAATTATAAGCCAGTATGTATACATTTTTTGAGCTTAGCTCGAGAGGATTGGGATTCTGTCCCGTCCATAATTTACCGATAATTCAAATAGTTAACGTTTCTTAATTGATATTGTAAACATAGCGCCACTAAGATAATTATGCATGTATAGTTATAATTACTGGGTGGATAGATATATATATATATATTATTGAGCTTAGATCTTAGATAGAAAACGTCGGACGGTACTTTGATAGATTACTAGTTTGATGTTAAATTAATGTGTGGTTGTGGTGATTGTTGTATTGAACACAACAAAGCATCATGGTTTTCAATTTATATAATATTGGTTGAATCAATTTCATTTTAGAGGTAAAACGTTTATATATATAATTAAAAATGATAAAAAAGGATGCACTAATTATTTAAGAAAGGTTAATAAACTTTTGTAATATAGTAAAGAATTAAATTGCTACTCGATTGCCGTTGGCAAAAAGCGTGCTCATGGACTATCATTCCAGTACGAGCTGTTTCGTCAATTGATTTATGATCGAAGGCATGGATGTCTGTGATGTCTAAAATTCGATCCCACCCTTCAAATCATAAAAACAAGCTACTCTCATAGTGATTAGATATTTATTCAAGCTCCTAAACTCATCGTCATATCTATACTTTCTCGCGATGCACAACCTTTTTGGGAGAAGGACCAGATAATCAGTTCAGATAGTTGAGGGCCGCACGGGTAAGAGTGATTAAATTATTGATGTTTTAGTGCATATATATATATTTTATAATGTTCTTCGACCGTAAAAGTTCTGAAGAAAAAAGGTGATTGATATTTGTCATATACTGATATAGAGGTACGTAGAACCTCGATTATCCGGATTGGTCAAAAAAAACAAAAATATTACAAATTTGCTGATATGCACGTGGCAAATTGCGTCCACAGTTAACGTACGTGATAGAATGCAGTCTTAATATTTTGATCGTTGAATTTGTTCTAACAATAAGTCCTGTGTAAAATATGGGTCAGTAAAATTTTGAAAAGACCATTAGTAAGTTCCAGTAACGAAGTAGAAGTGCTAGAGGAGACATTGCGGAAGCAATAACACAACTTTCAATATGTGCTGAATGCGATGAAGAAGATATAACGGAGTGGTAAAATTGCGATGCAAACGATTCTGGATTCCAAATTTTGAATGATGACGAAATAATTAAAGAAATATCAACCTCAGAGGAACAAGATCAAGAAGACGTAGAAGAGATTTGTGAAGAGGGAGATATTGGTCCACGTTCTGAAGCTTTTCAGTGTCTAGATGTTACCATGAAGTGGGTTAAGAGTCAAGAAGAGTGCTATTCAAGACAACTTATGTGTCTTAAAAGTATTCGTGATTTGGCAGCATCGAAATGAAAAGCTAGCTTTAAGCAAAAACCGAAAATTGTTTTTTTCAATAAAAAATATTTGTCATTATAGTTATGTATTAATTCATTTAAAGAAATAAAAATGATTTATACTGAATATTCTTGTCTTTTCTTGTCAATTATAATTTTTTCGATAATCCGGATTTGTCCTTATCCGGACTATCTTCATCGCCAATTAGTCCGGATAATCGAGGTTCTACTGTAGTACAACGAGCAGTTATTATAGAAAAAAAGAACTGTTGAGATAAGCTCGATTAGAAGATCGCAATGCTTTATACATTGAGAGACATGGTATGATAAAAAAGGATTTAAATTATCAAATCTATCTAATAATTTGATCCCGAATAACATTTATACCCCAAGTGTATTAGGCAAGCAGAAACGCAACGAGATAGACAGTCGCATTGAAAATGGAATCGGTCGTGATAATCTCAGTGTTGGTTCAATCAAATTATCCAATGCAAATGCAGCGCCATTTCGATGAGATTAATTCCGGGCGATTATTTCACATCTCGATAGGCAATGAAAACGGCGCGCGGCTGGGAATAGATCACCCCTTGTGAAAATAAAGACCGATTCAACCGTAATAAAACACGCTTGGGACAGACGCCGTTTCTGTCAGGCCTAACCATTGTTTTCAATGATAAGGCAATTATTTATTAGGTCTTCTAGATCGAGTTAAGCTGATATTAATATTTTTATACCGTGAAATACTTGAAATTTAAATTTCTTTGATTTTATATTATACTAGCGATTATCCGGTATGCGTTGCAATGCCACTTAAAGAATGAATGTTTTCGTGTTTTAATTCTGTTTATTGAAATGAATTCAACCAATAAACAAACATTCATTGATATATATATATATATATGAGCCCATGAAGTAAAGTGAGCCAAATAATAAGTATATAAAAAATGTTATAGATGCAGTATTATATTCTTCAGGTCTTAAAGTACCCTACAAGCAAAGTGAGATTATTAAAAACAGACTAAAATAGTGTTTTTTTCATATAATAAAAGTAAGCTACTTCTACAAACAAATTTGACTGAACTTAAAAGTCCAATAGAAAATAATCACCATTTTTAGACTCCTTCACTTCACCCTGCAAGGACTCGTACAATGTATATTTGATCCATGTGTAGTATATAGGATCTTTATAGTATTTATCTCAACAGAAGATTTTCTACAACGACTGTTTGATATTCAATTGCCCAACCTTTCTCTTTTGTAGAGAGAATGCATAGAAAGGTTATGATTAATCTATCACAACACGTTCCGTTTTCAAGATAGGGTTGCGTGTGGGAAAGAATTTAAGAAAACTAAAAACTGAAATCAATGATTCGATGAAAAAAAAAAAATTACATAGACTGGTATTTGAATTTTTGCAGTCCGCAGCCGAAGCCAGCTGTTATGTTAGTTTATTTAAAAACTGAACCCATCAATTCTAAAAGATGTTAGTATTGAAATTTGTATCTTAAAACAATTTAATAATAAAGTCAATTTTGCTCAAAGTTTTCTTTCCTGATTTAATATGAGATAAATTGTTTATAATGATCAAATTTGTTTGCTGATGTTATACAACTTACGACTTTTGAGTACTGGAGTCGAAAGTTTTCTCTGTTATACTGTAATTAGATTAATTTATCATTATCGTAGGCATTAGCTGTGCTTGGTATCCATCAATTACGCTCCAAAACATCAAATTATATATAGTTTAATAGATAATGTCACCGAGGAATAAAACACATGCCACTTCTACTGAGCCTTCACTTTGAAAGCGAGAGCACCGTTAGCCTGAGATTAAAATTATTTTATTAGATCGTAAAATAGAATATATGCAGATAAATTACGAACCTTACAATAAAATGCAAATTATGTTATCTTCACCACAGACACTTGTATACCCATTAGAGACTCCAATTCGAGTATCGAGTACTCGAGCAATTTGAAAAATACTCGAGTAATACTCGTAATCTATAAATGAAGATTTATTTCCAATTTTTTTTTTATTAACAGCCGACAGAAAAACTTGAAAGTACGATTTAATTCATTGCCAACTTTTAAGCTGACGTCCACAGCAACAGAGCGAATTTTATCTACTGCTAGATTAAAAAACAAAACTTCGAACCAATTTAAAATTTGAGACTTGTAATTCTCTATTATTTTCATAAATTGAAATTAATGTATTGGTTAGATAAAATAAGATTATTTTTTTATTTTTCATCTATTTATATACAGTGAAACCCCGATTCTACGTTTTTCAAGGGACCGTATAAAACAAATGATTAATGCGGGAAAGTTTTCAATATTAACTAAATGCCGGGACTATAGAAAATGAGCGCACCACGCGGGAAAACGTATAATGCGACAACGTAAGATCGGGGCTCCAATGTGCACAAATTAAAATTAATAATATATATTTTAGTACATCTGAAACTACTCGAGTATACTCGAGTACTCGAGTATTTTTATATGTTATTACTCGATACTCGAGTTGTTGAGATGTCGAGTAATTGAAGTCTCTAATACCCATATTAACGATTTTGTGTGAGAATAGAAAAAGGGGTTAAGCTTAAAATCGGTTCTTTTAAAGAGAGCTTAAACAATATTTTCTTTCTATAAAACAAGTTTCAATAGTATATGATATTTCTATATAAAAAATACTTATTCATTCTAAATGTTTTTTTATCATCTAAGAATGATTTTAAGCTATTGTGACATATTTTAACTGTTTGAATTTGGTGACATACTGAATTCTTAAGATTTAAAGCCATTTTAAATTTCAGATAAATGGTGGTAAAAACTTGTTTATCATTTTTTTACAAAGATTGCTCAAAAGCAGTAATGCACAAATGCGGCCTGGAATGGATATTTTGCGGCCCAAATAACAAATACTTCATCAACAAATTTTTCATTAAATATGATAAAAAATAGTATGCGATATGTGAAAAAATTATGCATAGCAACGGTATATTAAAAAATGAACCCCTTCTCAGTATCCATCAATGAGACCGATTCATCATTGCAACTAGAGTTGATCGATTTGCAAAACAACGATCAATTGAAATCGAAATATCAGGAAGGCGATCTGCAGAGTTTTCACAAATATCTTCCCGAAGAGCAGTTTTCTACCCTACGTAAAAAGGCTGCGCTTTGTGGAAGTCTTTTTGGAAGCACCTACATTTGCGAGCAAGCATTTTCCATATTAAAACTTAATAAGTTTCAACACAGATACCGCTTAAGCAATGATAATCTCAGTGCTGTACTGAGGATAGCAACCACAAACATAGAACCCGAAATCAAAATGCTTGCTGCCAGTATACAGTGTCAGAAATCTCTCTAAGTTCCATCGTGCAAATCTGCACATAATGTGGAACGGAGAAGGATCGAAGTTGCTGAAAAAATTATGTAATTGTTAAATTAAGAAATAAAATATAAAATTTGTATCTCATCTAGTATAATAAATCAATATTTTTCTTCACTTTTACCCTTTACGGCCCGCAAAAAATTTTAAATGGATAAATTGGCCTTTCTCTCAAAAAGCTTGTGCACCACTGCTCTAAAGAATACAATAAAGCTATATAGAAAAAAACTGTCTTACTCGATTACGGTATTCCTTAATCAATTATTTTCACTGTATTTCACTTTTAAGGTGTTCACTGGCAATACTTGGTGGAATAGCAATATAATTAAAAAAATATAAGTTTTTTATGATAATCCTAGATATGAGCAAAACCGGCCCTGATCTGCTTAATTTAATGTGGAATATGCAATAACAATGTTTTATTATTTTTATTTTACTATATCTGTTACAATAACTGAACTTTTGAGCCCCTATAGACGGTTTTAATACATTTTAAATCATTGGATGTATAAAAAATAGTAAAATAAATAAAAATAATAATATTAAGGGCTAATAATATATTTGAATCGGTATTTTATATCCTTGTATCCAATATTTGGGTCCCTTAGCATACGTTACAATGTAAATAATATGGAGTTATATGGAGTATCTTAACTGAAGTAGTTTTATATCTCACTTATAGGATCAAATAATGGGGGACTAAGAAGTTATGACACATCCATAAGATTGTATTAATAGTTTGATGAGATTAAAAGCTTCTATTCTGAGATTTAAATCCTTACCGCGTAACCGAATATGACAAAAATCCGTGATCTTTGATCACTTGTATACGAAGCAAAAATTTCACTCGAGTTTGTTCTCTTATCATTACGTTTGTTATCATATTAAACACATATGTAGCTCTCCCACACGTTACAATATTTTTTCAGGTGTGAAGAGAATGATTTCACACGTATACGCAAGAGTTAAAAAGGCGCATTGTGTTAATATTTTACTCAATTTAGATGAAAGATTGTTCTCTGAAAAATCGTGTAATATTAAAGTACAGACAGAATTTATTCATCCTTTTTTACACAGCTTACGCTCTAGGCTCAAGAAATATGCGGAGAAAAGATTTCAGGAAACGTGTTATAGGATCATACTTTCGGAGGAAAGATTCATGAAAACAACGCAACCAATTTATTATCAACAAAGCAATTTTGCTTGCATAGGTTGCTAAACGATCGTTTTTTGGAAAATAATTAGTTTTTTACAGTATTTTCGATGGTTTCGGCGGTAACTTTGTGGAAGTTCATGTTCCATTCTCTTGAGTCTTGAGTCTCCACTCTCTTGTGGATACTGTCCAGCTTCTTATGTTGGACAGACAGGTAGAAACTTTAATATTAGAATTAAAGAACATATAAGATGTCTAAAGAGTAATAAATTTTCTGAGTTTGCCAATCATTTAATAGAAAACGACCATAATTTTAATCAGACTAGTAATGTAGAAATACTCCACCGAGTAAATAAAAAAGGCTTAAAGATGAATAGTCTAGAATTTTTAGAAATAAATAAAACTCTTAATAAAAAAGATATATTATTAAATAATATTCTTAACAGGACAGGATGCTCGCCTTTATTAACATTATTCCAAATTAATAGAGTAATCACCCAACCTAACTGATTGATTGCAGCTCATTAGTTCATAGCTTTATAGTTTGTAATGTTTAACGTCATTAGAAATATATTTATTTGTTTGCTTTGTTTCGATTCTATAACCCTCTCTTGCGTCCCTTATAAAGGAAAAATCCCAATCTGATTGATTGCACCTTATTAGTATCATTATGTTATTGCATTGTATTGATTCTATCACCCTTTTCCTTGTTCCCTTTAGAAGGAAAAAAACCCGTAATCCATTTTGTAATTTCATAATTTAAAATGTCAGAATTTATGTTGCTTCATTACTCAAGCAAACTTTGCGATAGTAAGTCTGAAGATGCCTCTGAAAGAGGCGAAACACGTGTCACAGTTAGTTACACAATACGTGGAATAATCAAAGTTATTTTAAATTTTATATTAGTTTTTTACAGCTTTACATTTGTTCATGCCAATTTGAAAAGATTTTTCACATTGATTTGAACTGATTTAACAATATACAAAATCTTACATATTGGCTATCAACGTAAGTTAATTCAAATATTTTGAATTTTATCCCGTATTAATATAGATAACATGGTCTTCTAATGGAAATTCTCAACAGAAATAATTCTGATAAGCCGCTGTACAGTAGCTTAGCTTCGAGTTTATGTGTAAGTCTATTAATTGAAGTATAGAGTAGTGAGAATATGGAAAAAATTGTATTAATCTGGTTGTAATTGCTACGCCATAGTTATTGCAACAGATGGGTGTAAGCTAATTTAAGCAAAACAAGTTGTCATTTTGAAAATTCAGCCACAGTCCTCAGTAACTGTGGTGCAACAACTTAAAAAAATGCTTGTAATTTATTTAATCGATTGAAAAATCAATATATGAAGCTATATATACTGAGATTCGAACGTTTAAACTCCGAAATGAAACCGACGACATCGAAACTCGACCACGGACCTGACATATATATCAAGAGCTCTTAGATATTCCCTTACAATCAAATTAATTCGATCAAATTACCCCCAATTTACGTATGCAATAATTCTAAGGTTAATATCTGTTACACGACCGTAAGTGTGTAATGAACTTTGAGCTACGCTGTATAACGTATACTCTACGGTGCTACGGCGTAGAGGAATGATAATGGCGCCAATATAATAAGAATATTAGTAATATGCGGAGTTTGGTAGATTTATGAAGCGTATAAAAACACACATTCACAGCTTGCGCAAGAAAGGATTCTGCCTCAATTTTCACAGAGCTTTAGATGTCATTATTTACTTCGGGTAAATAAAAAGCTTGGCTTTCGAACGAGGATGGGCTCGCTTTTAGTACACAGGGACGACTTATGGTAAAGATGGTGATGCTTTATATAAAATTACACTAATGAAATATTTAATTATTATAATATAATGTCCACAAATGTTATGCTAGTAGCAGGAAACCTTTTATCCCATCTTGTATTGTTGGTTGTTGCATGTTTTAAAACAAATTCTGGTAAAATGATTAATAATGAAAGCAAATGTGATAAGATGTAAAAAGATCAATTTTTACTTGACGCGCAAAAATATTTATTATTTATAATTTTTTTTATCCCTCATCGCACTTTAAATGTGTTGTGAATTCTTAGTGCAATAATTTCATAAGTTTATTCAATGATCAGGACCGGTTTCGCGCTCTCAAGCATTGTTCAACTGATTTATACGATAATGATCATCGCTTACATCAAAATTATGTTGGTTGAAGTTTTGGCCACTACTCACCAACTGTTGAAAGTATTTAGAAATTTTGTATGAGGAATGTGAAAATGTAATGTTACTAGTCAAAATTATAATAAAACACCCACGCAATTATTCATCTGTTAGTTAAAATGAAAGCCATTTCTTAACTGTCTTGAGAAAATATAATACCTTACATTAAATTTATTAAAGGGGTAAAGTTTTAGCTAGCTAATAAAGGCTTTCTGTCATGTTGAATAATTCATAAATCCTAATGGAATTTAAAAACTTTGCCTATTATCTGTTACCTGTTTCTTAACTCTATATGAAATAACTTTTAATTAATAACTGCTTTTTTTATGTGGCAGCGGTTTGATAAGCAAGTCCTTCGGGCGTAAACATTAAAGTTCTTCACGTCTTCTTCATATTTGAAGGAAGTTGTTAAGCCTCTTCTATCGTTACTGATAGATGGGCGTAGTTGTTGTAGATATCAGAAGATGCGAAATCCACAATGAAGCCAGTCCACGAGGTTAACCTTTGAATACAAGTTAACGTAAAATAAAAATATTTGCATAAAGGGTAAGTTAATTAATATAATATATTTTTCCTCATATATGTATATAAAAAAAAATCGCAGCTTAAAAACTCTCTTTCTTTTTCTTTTTCCATATTTTTTTTTTTAAAAGGATTTCTTTAACCGATATCAAAAATACTCAAATACTGGAGCAAAAAGCAAGACCAAAATAACTTCAGTCGCGTCGCTGACATCCTTTACTTTTATCTACTTCGCGACCTTGTCACTTAAGAATGTGGTTACAAGGTACCAGATTTAACCGTTTATGTGCCGCAAGTATGTTTACGTGCTATAAATTGTATTTCCGATTCCGCCAGGCTAATCTTACGAAATGATCGTGTATAATATATTTACGCGTTCTTTTTTTATATAATATTTATTATCAAGGTTGAGTGCTTAGAATGATTCCAACAATTTAGCGCACGGGTTCCCAACCTTACATTATTAAAAATACCTTTTACAGTTGTATCGGGGTCGCGGGTCACGTGGATTTTATAAAAGGTGCCGCCACCCGAAAAGGGTTGGGAACTGATAGAGGGAATGATTTTACAGAACGCTTAATTTGAATTGTTTGAAATTTGTATCGTTTGAATTAAACCATAAATTTTGGTCGACAACACGAAACTTTTACTACACTAATTTGCTGTGGATTTTAGTCAATCTTACCGTACTAGCATTTTTTTATATAATTTAGAATTACAACTGAAGGTGCTTGATGAAATTTCAATATCAAATTTAAATTTTGTAATTTGCCGGAAGATGCCAAAAGCGAAACCAAGGTCGCTAGTAGCAAAACTCACTGAAAAGTACAAAATTCATACGATTTAAATTTCATCAGCACCTTCAGTTAAAATTATAAATTATAACAACGCTTAGAATGTTTGCGGCGTGCCAGGCAAGGCTATACAGACTGACCACGCTACTTATGCACTCCAAAGGGTCGCGCTTTGAGAATGTCCTGAATGACGCCCATAAAAAAATAGATTGCCGGAGTTCGAAAATTTTTAATTCCCTTATTTTATATAGACTGAACGCGTGGGCTAAGTGCGGTGGGTGGATTCTTACGTCAGAGGGGAGAAAAAATATTTAGTATCAACGGATGCCGCGCACTCGCGTGAACTGTTAACAGTACCTTATGGCAACTCAGAGGTTAAAAAGAAATTAGTCCGCAAAACCACATTAAAATAAACTCAATAGCTCTTCTCAACGTTCTGAAACGTAAAGAAAATATGTCAACATTCTTTTTCACGAAACGAATTTTTCCTTTTAGTTTTTCGATAGTTACGTTAAATATTACGTTAAGTAACACGTCACATTCTATTTACTATTAACTGTTGTAAGTTGTCAGTTTGAATTCACAGTTTATCGCTTTTTTTTATGTCGGTCATTTTCACGTGAGCACCTATTTCCTATTTTATCGGTGAAATATTGCACGCAATACGCTGTTATTTCTTTATAAAAGGAAGTAAATATGCTTTTCTTTTAAAGAAAATGACAAAAAAAAGATATGGAGTGTATCCATTTATATGCCACAATAAATTAACCTGGCCTTATTTATTTATTTAACGAATTTGAATTCGCAAAATATTGTATGTGGAACTATTTTCAAACTGTTTTTAAACCCATGTACTAAGCACATAGACTTTTACTAAGGTAATCTTGACTGAAGTTTTTCAAAGAGAAGTGCTTGTTAATCAGTTGCTCAATCCCACTTTTTTGATAGAAACGGTAATAGATACAGAAAGGATAATACTACTATAGGATAAGCGGCTAGCTGCATCCCGTTTTAAGGGTCGTAATGATGAGTGTGGTTTGTGATTCTAGATAACATAAACATCCATGTATCTGAACGGAAATCAATTCAATTGCGAAATGAATCTGATTGAACTGAGATTTGAGCCCATGTGCTCTGCAACCGATACCATCAACGTTTACCGTAGACAATTAGTTATAATCTAGTAATCATGGTCTTAACAATGAATAGAAAGCGTCAAAATTACGATTGTTGATTGCATACGACTTGTGTTTCATAGTTGATAGATATTCCGGTAGCACTGTTACATATTTGTGACGATGGTGTGATACTGAAATAGTAATACACTAAGTAACGTGATTCTTCTGAAACTAAATGCGTTGATTTTTTAACCACATTGCAATGAAATAAAATGGTGTTTGAAATAAAAACCCTGCGTATGATTAATTTTTAATTCGACTTGATTGCTTTATTTTTATTTCATGTTTCATTTATTTCAAATCTGTTTATATGTAACATATAACAGTGAGATCAGAAAATGTGCAAACGGTAGAGTAATTTATTTCTTAAATGTCTGCCATCAATTCACCACATATTTAACGGAATGGCCAGTTTATCCAATTTTTGGTATATATTATTCTCTTTCGACTTGGAAATAATAAGTACACCTTTACATATAATAATTACATACCATACTTACAATTGATTCGGTGGAATCTTTTTAAAAGCTGATTTTTATAAAATATTAAAAAATGACATCGATCATTCCACTTATAATGTAACAAATAGCGCGAGTTTCGCCTCCTTAAAAACCATCTTCAGCTTTTAGACTAACTATTACGCCAGTTTCCTCAACACTGTTAAATTTACTATGTACGGGATAAGCCCTTCCAAATGCAATTTATTTATAATTTGTGGTGTTAGTATCATAAGCACTATTATAGAATGTTTGTTTCTAGTCCGTGACATTCGTCTTGTAAAAGGGTAAAATACCAACCTCCATTTTGTGATATATATTTACATAACTATAAGAATAAAAGAATCAATCACATCTTATTACTAAAATACCACAGTGATAATTAGTCTGAAGATGCTTTTTAAAGAGGCGAAAAATGTATCCATGTATGTGGTACAAAATACGCGGAATAAATTATATTATTCTTTTATTTTATACAAACTACATACAATATACTCAAGTTTTTTCCACTCTACATTATGTTCAAGAAGTGCAAGTGCTTTCGAAAGACTTAGAAATAAGAAACACAAAGCCCAGTCTTTTCCTGAGCATTTGTGGAGAGCTTTTACTTAAGCGGGTGCTATAAACATTATACTGCAATATAATACTTCTCTTATTTTGCATAGTGCATTTTTTAAGCTCCTGATATTTTTGTTCTGAGCAGTGGAACCCCGACCAAACGTTTTCCCGTGTGTTTCGTTCATTTTCTATAGTCCCGGCGAAACACCAAAAATAACAATGTTAAAAAATCCCGCATTTATCGTTCCCCGATTTATCGTCTAAAAATTATGGTCTCGTCACAAATATTATCCCGATTGCCCGTTTTTGTTGAATATTTCTCTTAAACACATTTGACCACATTCAATCGGTTTGAAGAAAGAAAATGAGACTGCAAGTGTGCAATTGTTAACAATTCACGGTCATAATATTTCCGGTGATGACTCACTTACTGAGCATCTGTGTTTTCTGTATAATAAGATGGCGAAAAATGCATAAATGATGTGTGATTATTGGATTTCTAAGTAGCTTATAAACTGATTTATACGATAATGATCATCGCTTACATCAAAATTATGTTGGTTGAAGTTTTGGCCACTACTCACCAACTGTTGAAAGTATTTAGAAATTTTGTATGAGGAATGTGAAAATGTAATGTTACTAGTCAAAATTATGATAAAACACCCACGCAATTATTCATCTGTTAATTAAAATGATTAAAGCCATTTCTTAACTGTCTTGAGAAAATATAATACCTTACATTAAATTTATTAAAGGAGTAAAGTTTTAGCTAGCTAATAAAGGCTTTCTGTCATGTTGAATAATTCATAAATCCTAATGGAATTTAAAAACTTTGCCTATTATCTGTTACCTGTTTCTTAACTCTATATGAAATAACTTTTAATTAATAACTGTTTTTTTTATGTGGCAGCGGTTTGATAAGCAAGTCCTTCGGCGTAAACATTAAAGTTCTTCACGTCTTCTTCATATTTGAAGGAAGTTGTTAAGCCTCTTCTATCGTAACTGATAGATGGGCGTAGTTGTTGTAGATATCAGAAGATTGCCCGTTTTTGTTGAATATTTCTCTTAAACACATTTGACCACATTCAATCGGTTTGAAGAAAGAAAATGAGACTGCAAGTGTGCAATTGTTAACAATTCACGGTCATAATATTTCCGGTGATGACTCACTTACTGAGCATCTGTGTTTTCTGTAGAATAAGATGGCGAAAAATGCATAAATGATGTATGATTATTGGATTTCTAAGTAGCTTATAAACTGTGTTAAATTAGAAAGTCGTACATTAAAGCACTTTTGGCGGTATACATATAAACCACGGGACGAGCGATATAAACAACCTTTTGGACTACAGGAACCATTAAACTAAAAGAAATTATCCCGTAGATCAATAAAATATTGTAAAAAAAAACTTAAGTTATGAATGATCTTTAACCCTTTATAGGACTGTGGTAAAAAAACATACCGATGACAATAAAAGTCAATATTTCTACCAATTTCCATCTAAAATGATCTATATGCACCTGTTTTGTTAGGTAAACAGACAGTGGTCAGTAAAAATATCACTTTAGGTCTGGTTGGAACCAACATTGGAAGTTGTCACAAAAACAAATAAAAATGGTTAGTATATTTAACACTGTGCATTCCCGCGCGCGATTTCACGCAGTTTGAACGTGTCTCGGCCTATCTCCTTGATTTTTTCGATTGAAAATCGTCTTTGGGGTGAAAATAGTTGAGGTTTATAATTTTGAATGTTCATAGATTAGTATTAAATACTGAAAAAGTATTTGATGTCCGTAGTTTCGTGAAAAGTATTTCGTGAAAAGTGTTTACCTAAGTGTAAAATTTGACAGATTAGATGTTTTCTAATTTTTAATTTTTGAATGTTTTTATCACGTATTCTATTGTAATATTATAATTTTGCTGAAACTATGGATGTATATAATATTTTAAAACTAAAATTGAGCCTCGATAATATAGGGCTGACTTGTTATTGGATGATAAACTCAGAAATAGCCTAAAAATATTCCTTGTTGGCTTATAGGAAGACGTAATATATTTTATTTTCGTTGTTATTGTATTTATTTGAATTCAAGTTATGTTTAAAACATTTATTATTTAAATCTAAATATTAGAACCCTGCTTGCCGAAGAACTAATTGGAGGATGCAGTGGATAAAAGCTATCCAATTTAATCCTAAAAATGCAAGGTTTGATGAGAAAATCCACAAGGCAAAAAATAATATAGAACTCCATAAGACATCGAAATCTTGGCAATCATTTACCAATTACTGGTACGTCGCGCAGAAAAAATCAAAAACGCAGCAATCTAATATGCAGTTCGTACGAAATAGCACTTTGTAAAACATATTTTGCGCCATATCACACCGATTGAAATTTATATGTTTTGTATTTTTCCTCTCTTTTTTTAAATATATTTCGATAATAAACCATACTTCATAATATTTGATTTGTTTATTTAGTATAAATCTTGTAAATCAATTGTATTCTATGAATACAAGAAGAGGTTGATGTATTGCATTCACAGTTCGTTGTTTTCCTAAACGTAAGGTGGTATTATAGTTTACCACCCCCTGGGGCTTATTTCAAGGGACTTTGATTTTTTTTAAATAATTTATCCTATCTTCATAGGCGGATATTAATCGACTTTAATCAAGTTTTCATTCAAAATGCAAAAAAATTCCCTGTCCTATAAAGGGTTAAAGATATATACATTATTTTTTATAAAAGGATAGGATTTTCATTTTTTTACGAAAAAATACTTAAAAATATTACTTTTAATTTGTTGGTGCGTATTTGAAATATGATTTTGCTTTCTTGTTCGACCATAATTTTCTAGCGTTCCACTGCTTGGCGAGCGCTGGTATAAAGGAACTTGGCTACAGAAACATACTACAAACCATCGATCTACTTATAACAATATATAATAAATAACCACAAAACCTACATAGGAATTCAAAATATAGCCCGGGTTTGTTTAATTTGATGAAATGATGTTCAAAGGCGGAGGCAGTTTACTTTGCGGTTAATTCATAAGCGTTTAATTTTAATTCAAATCGGTTAACAGGGTCGACAGATAAAAGTGATTAATGAACCAGACTGAAATGCTAACATTTGTTCACATAAAAAGCGTATCCGATCTATTATATTATGTAAAAAGCAAAGAGGGTTTATCGGGCTGTGTAACCTTTCTAAATAAAATATCTTAGTGTACAAAAATTACATAATTTAGTAAACCGTGTATACTCCTGTAGTTTAGAAAATATAGAGCTTTGATGAAATGTTGGGGAATCCTTTTACGAAAATTTTTACTTAGCTCGTTTTTAATGCAGGCAAGCTAGCAATAGAATAAGTCGTACAATCTTGCGCTCAAATATTAATTCAATAATGTGTTATAAAACGATAAAATTATAAAAATTTTGGCTTTTCAATAGATGCTATGAAAATCACTGAAATAACACTTTTAAATTTCACGGACCAAGTACTTATTTTTTTCTTAAAACATATACAAATTACAAACTATAATGAAATAGTAATATTTAAATTTTCAGTTGAAAAGTAAACATAAAGAGTCATATTTACTGCTCCATGTTAAAAATCTCAGAAATTCTTCACTCCATTGTAAACATTAATGCAATAACTTTGAGGACTCCCAAAATTTTCTCGCGGACCACCAGTTAGTAACCGCTCGTCTACAGTGTTTTAAAATTTATATACACATATATGTATAATATAAAACACATATATATTTGTATCCGTCACACATGGCTTTAGATGGCTTGTCCATGGTTAAAAAAACATTCGACATATAACATTATGTCTCGTCAACATTATGTCTATGCTCCGTTATTCGGCGAACACAAAATATACGTAACGTAAACACACAGTGTTGCCATATATTCTCAGATCAGAAAAATAAACATTTATTGCGTCGCTTAGAGCGGGATAGAAGCTATAACCTGGCTACCTTTTTGACATGAGGGTCTTTTTACTGCACCCCAATAATCGTGTTTACCCTGCCTTCGACGTAAATCAATTTTTATTCAGGCAGATAAATTTTATCAAATTTTATGGTGAAATGGCTTCCACCCACATAGCTGTGGCGTGCGAAAAAGGATACTTTTTAATTTAAACATACAATTTTATTATTTTAAATTCATAACTATGTCGAGGGGTTCACCTCGTTGGCTTTGGTTGTGTTGATCACGGATTTAAATCCCGGTACGAACAGCTTCAATCGAATTGTGAATATTGGTTCAAAGACATGGATATCTGTGATATTTGAAATTCCTTCAAACTCATTCTATTCCGTATACAATAAATTGCTGTCATATCCATTGCATTCATACTTCATTCCAAAAAGAGAGGTTGAGAAACTGAGTAACAAGCAGTTCTCAAAGTAAACTTCTTTTGAGATAACCTCCACTAGGTGTTCGTATGCCCCGCATGGGAAGCAAACAGCTTAAAAATGTACATAGATATGTGTAAAGTTTTAAATTATTTTGATTTTTATTTGCAATACGCGAACGAAATTATTATTAACTTCATGTATTGTTTTATTATACTATAAGTTATTTTTTAACAGTCTTTGAGTGATTTTCTGGCTGAAGTTGAATTTCGGTATATCAATAAAATGCAACTAAACTATACTGTGTCCAGCGTCAATACAGGCATAACCTCAATTGGGGGTTGATTGGTGTAGTCTCTACTATCTAAATCAGTTTACCTAAGCTTAAATTAATATATATATATATTTATATACATATAAAGAAATAAATAAAATACCCATTTATTAATTTCAAAAATAATTATTGAATATTGTTGGTAGTTTTGTACCGATAGATTTTGACACCAATTTAGAAATAGCTTCTAGAATTTTTTTTTTGTTTATAATTAATGATAAACTAAGTAAATCGTTAATTTTAAAAAATATTATATTAGAGAAGCATCAAATAAATACCAGCTAAATCAACTTATACCAATGAAATGTTTTTAGCATTGGTTTTCTTACTTCCACATGAGGTGTATAAAAGCAAAACCGCCACTATCTACACCTAATCATTTTTGAACTTTTTTATGAACATTTCTGAACAATTTGCCATTTGTGGATAGTGGCGGTTTTGATTTTATACCACTCACATTTAATATTTGGCAAAGAATGTGTTTGATTTATCAAAATATAATGCCTTTCCATAAAAAAATGACAGAACCTAAGAATTGATAAATGCTAGAAGTTTATAAAAAATATACAGTTTGTAAAAATAAATAAACCAAATCATCCACGACATCGTCAGAGATTTTAAACTTATTGTAAATAATACGTCGTGAATGAATAACAGCTGCCTTTGCAAGGAGAAAAATATTTTTTAACCCTATTTTTAAATTCTACGAAGTCCGCCATTGATGTGTTGTAAAAATCCTGTGCTGTTTATCTTGACGAATAACTCACCCAAAATAACGAAGCGGTTGATATAAGTACCCAAAAAGTAATGTTTGCATTTGTATCCCTTCTGAACCGAAAAAAAATGTTTCGGATATTTGCATACTCCTTTTGACCGAGCATCCGTAATAAAACCCTCACATGACCTTTCGACCCTTCAATATTATTCGAACAATGAGTAATTATGATCAGTCTTTGATGTTGTATCATTGATGGTGTATAATATATCAGTATTAAATTTGCATTCATTAAGTATACATTATTTCTGTACCAAGTACAGATGTGCTGTCTTGAAATATGAGTATCTTGAAATGTGCTCTAAAATATGTAGAAATGTATATTTACATAATACAGAAAACATCGAAAAGAGAAGTATCCTAGTGCAGGGGTGGCCAAGTTGCCCACGTGTCTGGCGTATTGATGTACACATCTCTGAATCCTCATTTATTTCAATGATAATAAATTCAATTTGTAACTTGATCGCCGCCAAAAATTTCAAAAGAAGTCACCCGTAGTGGTAAAAGTTTGGTGAACCCTGCTATAGTGTATGTCGCAGTCCCCGTGTCACGTTTTTTTTCAGAACGCAACATTTTTAAGACCAAATTACAATAATTATATATTTATTGTAATGTCCGCTCCCAAATTTGAGTATGTGGACTACTCACGGAGTTTATCTCAACATGTTTTGTCCATGAAAACTGATTTTTACTCAGTAGCTCAACCAATCTCTTGAGGAGAGTTGTGATTAAAAGAATACGAGGACTAGGGCAGGACTAGTGGTTAGCTTATCACTTTCGCTCCGCGCCGCTGTGAGAAGGTGGGAAGAGATTTTGAACAACACAAACAACCATTGCCTTTGAACTGAATCTATTTATCGACTGGAGAAAACTGCTCGTACTGGGACTTGAACCCGAACGGTTCGTCGTGTGAGCCAAAGATGTTAAGCACTGCACCACGGAGTGGGCCTTTGGCGTATTACACCGTCCTTTATTTTTAGTAAAAGTTTATCATTGGCCTGATTAAAATATTGATCGATTCCTTTTTAATCAGTAAGAATAATAAGTCTTGTCAATATGCAGCTTGAAACCTAATTGAAGTGTAGTCTGGGCGAAGTCTGAGTGTAGTCTGATTCAAATCCAAGCCTTGGGGGAGTCACGTTTAAGTTTATCAGTCAAGGTTAATCTGCGTTTGCTTAAAAGCCGAGTCTAACAATACGTTAATACATGCATAGATGGGCGTGTTTTTGTATCGAGTAAATGTATTACCCGTTGGAAAAATATTTGATAATTGCAATCTATATTATATGCACCGAGAGTACTTAGCCGAAAGGCGCGTTAGACACTGTTATTAAAATTTCCTTTGGCTTAGCTATAAAGAACGTGGCTCTTACCCCGAGTTAATGCATACCTTTTCTCACAAAGACACAAAAAATCCAAGTTTATTACTAAGAAAAAGATTTGACATGCTTTTGCATTTTTATGCTGAGATTTTAACAAGACGTCCTTTCTCTTGGGGAATGCAAATTTTCTACATTTTTCAAACGGTGAAAATGTACACGGAATATTTTTTGAAAGCTTGAATTAATACTGAGTAAATACTTGAATGTGGAATTTGTCATATATGAGTATCTGACAAGAATTTATATTGCATCTTGAATATTCTAAATACAACATGAATTTTTTTATAAAGTCACTTTATTGCTTATATTGGCAGAAAATATGAAATAAAAATCCACTGATAGTGATGTGATACTGAATAATTTCCGATTAATCCTATACGGGAAAATTATAAAACCGTATTACGTCCAAGCGGGAAAGCTTAACATCCTAATAAAAGTTGTGCATTCTCTATTAATACTGAAACTTTCAAATTTATTTATGCTTTTAAGACTTGTGAAAAAGCAGTGCAGTTTATTAAATTAAAGATATTTTAATAATTACAGAAGAAAGCAGGAGATGCAATGTTCGGAAATGAGAGTTTACTGACAAATTTTTAATAATTATAAATGGAGCATTTAAAAGCATAAACTTACCAGTTAAATTTTATTTCTATACAATCTTTTTTATCAGTGTTTAAGGGTGTGATGAAAACAACACTGTTTTGTTGAAAACACTCGTCTTATTCTGAATTATTCATTTTGAGGAACCGTTTTCTCTTTTACCCTTCTATTAATTCTTTATGCGAAGATCGTCTGTTTTATACATCAAAATTAATTTAATTTCGGGGATATCATTTAATTTTATTTAGAAGCGAACAATAACAACCTTTTAATTTTCACCGTATGATTATTTCAAGGACTTCACAAGGATCACAGATACCTATATTTAAAAACATAGTTTTGAGTTAAACACAAGTAAAGATTTTGGCGCCATGGTATTCGGAAAATAAAACAAATATCATCCCACTAATATTTGTTAATGTGGAAAGAATGTGTTCTCTTGTGATTTCAAACACACGTAAATTGCTGACTTGATAACTATTTATATAAAATTATGCATTTAGAAATTAACCAATAGAAAAATCGAGCAATCATACTAAACAGATAGTTAGCTTGGAGCTGGTTCTCAAAGAGACGAAACACGTGTCATTATTTGTTATAGAATACGTGAAATTATAATCTTATCAATTTTTTTATATTGCTTAAAAAATATATACATAGGTATATTTATATTTTTTTGCACCACTTCCATATATTTCTTTACTATCAGGACTGATGTCGCTCATCGCAAACATTCATGTATAATGCATTTCCAATAAAATTGACACTAACAACTTAAAATAGATTAATTTTGATGCAGTGAAGTGATACCTTGAAATAGATAATAATTTTCTATAAATAAATACAGAATTTAACCCGAGAATGTTTTTTTGACGTCGCATAAAATCTACAAAAAAAGTATTTATTTATCTTAGCATAACTTTACTCTTTTGTTGTATCAAGAAAATATGCATTTTTTATAATAAATCTCAACGATTGCGTTTGACAGTCTGCTACTTTTCCATTGTCTTTTAAGTAAGCTCTTCGTATAATTTTAAGCTTTCAATTTATTGTCATAAGCGTCGCTTAAAAAAAACCAGACCACCTATTATAAGAATATCTTTAAAGGTTAAATGACACCCGTTTGAACTTTGTTTTCATATCATCGAGGTACACTATTTTATAAGGTGAAGTAAAAAAATATTCATTTATGAAATTATATGTCTAATATTAAGAAGGATTAGGGGATGCTTAACAGCGGTAATTACCTTTTCTCTCTTTTAAATTTTGATTTTCAAAAAAAAAGCTTATTATTGCTCAGAAGTAAACCATCATTAGTAAATATATTTGGTATTTTCACCTTTTGGAATATTCTGTATGAGTATACTATGGCATGCTGATAGCCATTTAGATGGTATGCAGTATAATTTATTCAAACATTTGCCTGGAGGTATAGTTAGTATGCCTCAAAAGCATCCATTACAAATTAAAAATAAAAGCAAAGATCATTGTGTTTCATGGTGATCATTTGAGCGGTGAATAAAAAACTTCTAAAAAATAGCATGTTAAAGCAACAATCTCTTAAAAAATCTGTTGAAAATTGTGAATAGTTTACATTTAAGTCACAGAAAAAAGTATGTAGCCGTGAATAAATGATTAATTTCGGAGTAGTTTTCTTTTCAAGCTCGTGTAGCAAATAAATAAAAATAAAAAAATTGAAACATGTTTTATTATGCATCATTAAATTGAAAAACCTTTCGAGAAAATTTTTCAAAAAATAATTGTATTTGAACAACTTAATACTTAACGAAACATAGATTTCTCAGCCCCTTAGTTGCTATGGTGGCGTTCACTTGGGGGGTGTTTCATTATATAAGGTTTCTTAATAATTATCTTCATGATTGATGGCAAAGATGACCTAAATAAACAAACTTCTGCGAGATCACGTTATCTTGGGTATCGATTTCAATGTGAAATTGATCACGCCATAATTATTTATAACCAATGATTAAATATCTTCTTATCGCTAGATCTAAAATATTATGTTTTGATATTTCACAAACCATAACTGGCTGGGAATTGAAACGTATTATATTATTTTCATATATTCATCGCCCATTATTGGCAGAAAACTATTTTGGACGTTTCAAAACCATTGCAAGCCTCTTTCTCAGGGATGATTTTAATTAGTGTAAAATACGTTTGATACGAAGGTAAGATGGATAAATCGATCGATTGATGAGTTTGAATCCAATGAATTAAATTTATGATATAAATTAACATATTTTAACAAACTCAATCTTGTTATCAACCGTGCTTGCAACAAAAAATATTGCTTGACAATTTCATTTGTAAACTCGCCACTTTGTTTATAATTTGTTTGAAAAGAGGAGTTTGGAGTTCATAAAAAATAGTCCTCGATAGATATATAAATTGATGAAATACTCCTTAAAAATCTTCCGCCTAGAGATTAAATATTGAAATTGAGATTGTTTTACATCATACTAGCTGTACCCTGCGCGCGTTCCTACGCCAGCAACTAAAATAAATTTGAAGGAAAACATTACACAAATATTCAATTCAATTTGCATGTATTCACTACTCGAGAAATTTGTAAAAATTCGATATCAATTTTTGGGGGACGAGGGGGTTGTTTGGCGGGGTGGGGTTTGGGGAGCGTATGGGGGGGTATTCCAAAAACCTTCCGAAGAAGTGAACTCGAAAAATTCTTAAAATTTAAAAAAGAAAATTGGGAGGGGAGGTTGGGGGTGGTTGGGGGGAGGGATTGGTAGGCCAGAAACCATCGCGGGGGTGCACTCAATAAATTTGTAAAGTTTCACATCGATCGGTCGAGCAGTTTAGTAGTCCATAGCGGACATACATACAGACATTCATTTTTATATATATAGATAGAAGATATATTCTGCTAACGGTATTTAAACAATTTTTTGATTGTTATTTAAAGGCTGTTGATTATTATGATGTAAAAATCTTTCCCAATAACTTATAATACAAATTTAGATATTGATTTAAATACTTCGTACAATTAGATATTCATTTTGAGATAATGTATTTATTAAGTAAATAGAAAATTCGAAAAATATGATAACATTTTCTTTTTCATATTAGGTTATAGTTTCCGGAAATACGATCATTATATCTATAACTGATGACATGATACAAGTTAGAAGCGTATTTAGAAATAATAAAACAAAATATTCAGAAGTATTTTGATACCGGATAGCGGGACAAACAAAAGATGTATCATTTATTGAATAACAAACATTAGTTTTAGCAAACACTGTTCAATAAATCATTCCATCACGTTTTAATAGTAAACATTATTAACTATGAGATTAAATGTAATATTGTTTTCCTTAATACACGTTGATGGAACGTATTAAGGGACTAGTTTGTGTTTGTATTTATGTTATGTGTGTATGCTGTGGCTTCATGGAATGAATTCCTAATTCAAATTATTATTATACGTATTGATGTATACGTTGTAGGTAAGTGTGTACGAAGTTTAATACACCCACCGTGAGATACTGTGTTGTGTTTCCGTAGCTTATCATTTTGTGACTTCTTCTTTGCGAATCTACATTTCAGGCGGAGTTTTCCGAGAAGACACCAGGCTTATTGTAAAGAACCGACACGTAAACAACGAGAACAAGCCGAAGAAGTAAAATAATGGATTGAGTAGCTGTGTGCTTGCTATGTAGGGGTGGCGATGCTTTTAAGCCTGTTTTAACCGTGATTTATAAATTACGTCTCAGACTATACCGGGATTGATTATTTCTGCATTAAAATAATGATAGGTATATTGAGACAGGCTTTATGTTACTATAAAATTTAAAATAACTTTGATTATTCCACGTATTGTCCTACTAACTGTGACACGTGTTTCGCCTCTTTCAGAGGCATCTTCGGACTAAATATCGCAGAGTTTGCTTAAGTAATGAAGCAAGATTGATTCTAATTGATGATTTATGAAATTATAAAATGCAGTTTGGGATTTTTTTCCCTTTTAGGGAAGCAAGGGTTATAGAATCGAAACAAAGCAAACAAATAATCCTAAGGCTTTATGTTAATCATAATACGTAATTATACAAACATTTAAGCATTTTTAATGGATTCATTATTCCATCACTGTTGTCATAAGATCACACATTTATTTTATTATTATGCATTATAATTCACGAATTCACAATCAATACTCTGGTATCCATTTGGTATAACATTGAGTATTTTGAACGGAGCTTTGATTTTTTTTAACCATGTCCGATCCCAACTTGAGCATATGGACTCCTCACGGAGTTTATCTCAGCATTTTTTTTTCTACGAGAAAGACTTCCAGGACTAGTGATTAGCTAATCGTTGTCACTGTGCGTCACTTTTTGGGATCGGAAAAGAAAGTGGGAAGGGATTTTCAATAACACAAACAACCATACCTTTGAATAGATTTATTGACTGAAAAAATCCGCTCATACCGGGAATCGAGCCAGGGCGGTCCGGCACGCAAGCCAACAACGTTGACACTGCGCCACGGACCTTTGATTAAAAGACTATTCATTTTATTTCACAATACAACAAAGTGGTTGCCAATTTAAGATTGTTATGGCTGTCAATTTTTTTTACTTCACATAGTAGAAAGCTTGCCCAATTAAACTTGTAACTCTCATTAATTTATTTATTTTCTAACTATGTTTCTTAAATTTAATAGCTACAATTTTACACAAACACAGACTTAGTTGTTAATAACTGTTACGAAAACTGGTTAAAATACTTCAAATGTAGAATCATAAACGTAATGAAACTAAGTGTAAATTTAAAAATAAAGAAATGTTTTAAGCAAAAAGCCTTTCGAAATAAATCTGTCCCGTTATGATATTGACCAATGTCAAACTCATAATTATAAATGAAAAAATCCCGGAAAAGCGGATTTTACAATAAATTTTTATTGCGACTATTTTGAAACAGAAATATAAGCAGTGTGCCACATAGCACACCCTATACGAGCGTATGCTTATTGTGTTTTGTAATCCAAAATGAATGGAGGTGGGATACACTGGCTGCGTGTTTTGTTCACTTGTCAGCCGTGATAGGGCGGAGAAATATTCGAACACATTGAAAGAGCGGGACATTTTTAGAATTTTTTTTTTTTAAATAACATGTACAGTGTTGCCCTAAGTTGTCATTTGCAAGTATTTTCAAATTGGAATAATTCTTAGCTGAATAAAATGATACACAATATTATTATTTCATAAATTTTCTCTGCTGCTAGTAGTTCTAAAGCTAGTTACAAAATTAACTTAACTATACTTACATAATTGTAAAATTTATCAATACAATTTCGTTTTGATATAAGTATTTTAAAATTATCAAAGTCATGTCAAAGCTTAATAATCGGGATTGAATTGTCAAATCATAAGTATAACAATAAAGTGTAAAAATGGATGAATTTTGATGATCTATATTCATGATGATTTTTTAAATATCAAGGCGTATTTCACATCATATGATATAATATTATGTAAAATTCAAATTCTTTAAATGTTAAGTTTTTTCCATTTTTAATTCTTTATTAAAAAAAAGAACGTCAAAAAAATGAGCACGGTTATGCGACAAAAATATTATGTCGTATTCAATTAATATGTCAGAAATTGGTATATTTATTTGAGCTATTTTTTATTGAACTCTACATTGACAGTTAAGCTTAGCTCTATGTATTGAAAAAAAAATTAAAATCAGTATTAACCTAACCCAATACGAGTTCTGAATATTTCCTGATTTCATATGAGAAGTAAAACTTTTTCAGTTGAAATTAATGTAGTTTTAATAAACAAATTCTTAATGAAATTAACAAACTTTTTGTCAGTAGAAAACATATATTTTTTACGGAAAGAAAAAAATAATTTTAAACATAAATTATTTTAATTTGCTGATAATTTTCGGCTTACGCCTTCGTCAGAATACATAATCTCTTTTTGTTGAAACCATACCTACGTCACATGAAAGAATTTAAATAAGTTTGATTTATTGGTCTAAAGTAATGGTGGGAAACAATAATTTGGGCACCCTGTCTAGCAATCTCTAATACACGTTTTAAACATAGTTCTGACGAAGGCGTAAGACGAAATAGCTATCAACAAATATATAAAATAATTTATGTAGAATTAAAATACATTGTTATTTTTCTTTCCGTATTATAATGGAGTTCTACCCAGTAAATGCCTACTCAATCAATACATATATTTTTTGTAATGCCGAAAGTAGAACAAAATAAACTTATTAATATTAGTGAAAAGAAGAAGTTTTACTGCAGTGCAATTTTGATTGAAGACTAAAGACAAAAGAATTAAAGACCATATATTATATTTGATGCTTAAAGCCGAAATAAATTAATCTTACTGTAACGAAGTACTGACGTGACGAGAGCACATTTTCAGTTTTTACTGCCGGTTGTCTGTTTGCTTTTATTTAATACCTATAATATTATATAATGATACAATATGTGAGTCGTGCTGAAAAGATTGGTCAGTGTGACAGCTTACTTTGACAGATCCATCGAGGGATTAAATTTATTTTAAAATTTACAGGAAAAAATACAAATGAACAAAAGAATTAGATATTTGAAATGTATTTGGCTATTCTATTATATTTTAAAAATATTAATGTGTGGTCGTTAAGTAATCAATCAAGAAGACCAATTCATTTAAGTTAATTCAAATAACCTTTGAGGTGTCAGCTGTCAATTCTTAGCAGAAAAGCATTCAAAAATTCGACCACAAGAATGGCATCATCATAAAAAAAAATAATTAAAGAATTAAAGCTCACTAAAGATACATTCCAAAAAAACAAAATTTGAACCGTACTTTCAGAAAAAATTTGTTGAAAACGTTTGTTGAAAAATTTTAACTTAAAAACAAAACTTGAAGGCGAACAGTGCAAAAAATACCCAATTGAGAATTTACCAAGTACTCTTTTATTGTTTAAAAGCCTTAAATACGGTTCCGTTTGCATTATGTTTTTCTCAAAAGAATTTAACTTTAACCGTCAATCGCGGGGAAAACAAATAAAATTTTCCTTTTCCGTAATTTTGCGGAAAACAAACAAAATAAATCGGGATCCACCCTAAACAGAAAAGACCCATTGTTGACATGAGAATCGCATTTTTAAAAGCCCTTGAAATCTTTTATATATAATTTCTTCAAAGGGTTTTGAAAATTTTGACAGCTTATTAAATTTGCTATATTTTCACAATAGGCGTTGGAAGCATTCAACTGTCATTTACATTAAAAAAACGTGAACCAAGAAAATATGAGCTCAATTATACGTTTTTCGTCCCAAAAAAGAACATTAAGAGAGCGTTTGCCAAGTCAATACATTATCAAATAAAGACCTGTTCTTGCGAAATTTACGGACAGACGGAACATTTTGGTACTCTAAGCCAGGGCTGTGGAGTCGGAGTCGGAGTCGTGGAGTCGGGGATTTTTGGCTGGAGTCGGAGTCGTCGCTGCGTTTTGACCGAAGTCGAAGTCGGAGTCGTTCCGACGTTTTGGGCGAAGTCGTACTCGGAGTCGGTATTTTGAAAAGTTTGAACTTTTTATTTTTGCATATAAATATGTAATATGTCAAGTTTGGCTATTGGCCGGACTGATTGGTTGATATTTACATAATTGAATACACATAAAAAGGAAAGGAAGGAAAAAACGTGACGAAATTAAACGTTTTTTAGTCGGAGTCGGAGTCGGAGTCATGTTTTTGGTCAATGTTGGAGCCGAAATCGGACTCCACAACCCTCCTTTAAACAAAATTAGCACAAAAAAATCTTAAGAGGTCTTCAACATCAATTATAATCTATTTTTCTTGCGTTTTACTTCAATTTATTTGCTTAGTTGTAATACCAATTGTTTGTCATACCTTGTAATTCTTACTTAAACTCTGTATAATTACCACTGTTTCGTTGTATTTCTTATCAGTTAAAAATGCATGAGCGAAACCGGTCCTGATCCAATAAATTTTATGTGGAATAAGTACTAAAAAGGTTATTTTTTACAAAAAAATCTTTCAACTCGAACACACATCTAATATAAAATTTAAAATAACTTTGATTATTCCACGTATTGTGCTACTAACTGTGACACGTGTTTCGCCTCTTTCAGAGGCATCTTCAGACTTACTATCGCAAAGTTTGCTTAAGTATTTTTTTTGCTTAAGCAAACTTTGCGATAGTAAGTCTGAAGAAACACGGCAAGTTATTTTAAATTTTATATTAAGGTTAGGTTAGGTAAAAAAACCGGATCGCTTACAATCAGTAACTTAATGTTAACAAATTTTCTTGTCTGTCAATGATTCCTATCCACTATTTAATTTTCCCTTATTTTCATGCGTTCAACCACATTCGGTGATTGAACATCTGGATTGTGATCAGTTTCTCTCGTTCGGCTCGCAAACCCGTATATAAGACTAACAGAGCGGAGACGGCTAGCATAATCTGTTTTTAATACACAATTAATATAGCAGTAGTGTGTTGAATATTACGAAGTGAAATGAAATAACTCATACGTGACAAAGCTGACATAGAAACATGATGAAAATGTGGTATTTTCATGACAATGAGTCATATTTTGTAACGAGAAGTTATTTGTATGTGATCAATAAATACTATTGGCTTTTAAGAAATACATATATGAATATTACCCAAATCGTACAAATGGTTGGTATCAAATACAGTGGTACCTCGAGATACGAGCTTAATTCTTTCCGTAACTTTGCTCGTATCTCAAAGCAATTTTTCCCATTCAAATTAATTAAAATGCCATTAACCCGTTTCAGCTCCCAACATGTGACGTTGTAGAGCGCCATCTATGTCTCACGTATGGGATTTTTCAGTTGTGCGAAAGAGATGGAGCGAATTATGATTTTAAAGGCAAGTCCGTAGCGTTTGACAGTCGAAGTAGAATCCTATACCAATGCAGATATACGTATTTGCCACCAATACATTCATATGCACCCCTTTCACACAAATTCGCTCGCTCGACGGCGTGTATCTCAATTAGCTCGTATGTTAGGACACTAATATCTCGAAGTACCACTGTAGTATGAAATGAATTCACAAAAAACACTTAGTTACTTATAACACCAGTAAAATTTAAGCATTCAAATGGTTAATATATCCAGTAATTGTTTTTACGCGCTTACCTATTTCAAGAAATCGTGAATTTTCTTTTCGCTAATAATTCTTAATGATCCTTAGAAGATTTGAAACAAAGAACTCATAATATTCCACATATTCTTCATGAACTGGAATAATCTACGCTTCTCCTTAGCGGAATACAAAAAGGAACTAAGAGTTGCAAGGATCAAATGTGAGTGCCTAATTACGAAAGGAATTATTACTTTGGTAATGAAAGTAGTTCCCCAAATTTTCGTTTATTATTTGCTGTTTCGACGGCTTATATCAAAGCTTGAGAACCGATTGATTGTGTATGTCTGAATATTACTGAATGAGAGTATTATAAACTAGTGATCAACAGGCTTTATTATTTCGACTTGAAAATTGTGTTAATTATATTTATTAATTTGAGATAGTCTTGAAAAATTTAGAATTGAAACATTATGCTTTATGTACGAATAGCCATTTAAAAATACATTTAAACAGTTAGAATATTGATGTTTCTATATAATACCAAAATATCGATTTTAAAAATGATTAAATTCTTAAAACATTATCTTATTTGTATTTATGTTCAAATCCGAAAGACACAGTATTTAAGCAATTTTACGGGATAAAAAACTGTAACAGTTTTAGCGATCTCGGACCGATGATTTATAATGCGCTTATTCAAATCTGAGCGAAACACTCTTTTGGGGTAGTTTATTTATTTTCACCTTAGTGACCTGAACTACAAATAAATTGTTTTTTTAAATTATTTTATTAATAAATTGAATATGATTATAGAAACTTCATTGCACAGCAGAAAACAGATAAAAACTGATTTATATTCACCGTATTTGTCCGTTGTATCGAGTTTTAAATTCATAGCCTGGGTATTTCTATTGAAAGAAAATGATCAACCGACCAGCTTTTGTTTTACGGATCATGGTGAAATTTCCACTAGTTCAAAATTGAGATTAGATATGAAAAGAAAAATATTTTGAACAAGCATTATTTAACGTTATCATTTTTTTTTGCTGTAAATGTTTCAAACCAATATTGTCGAAAATTCAATTTCGCGTAATCGCGTATGAATTGATTGTTTTTCCGAAAGGTCAAACTCGTATAGCATAAAGTCCCTTCGCCAAATTGTGTTTTATTAAATCTGAGACGTAAAAAATAAAAATCCACTTGTTTTCGCTCTTAACTTTGCAAAAAGTTAAGGATTTTTCAAGTCGACGCGTCTCAAACTTTGCATTGTTTTGTATTCAACGTATTTTATTATCCCCTCGAAAGACTTTTGATATTTTGAATAACGGTTTTGGAAACTTTTACAATACCAAAACAATGGAATTTATAATATTAAAACGTCTAAAGAGTAATATGTATTACCATCATTACTTGCATATTTTTTCACCTTTATTTGTGTGTACTGCAATACATTTTGTAAGGGTAAACAAAAATGTGAAATAACAATTTAACGTGGCTGAAATTCGCGTTTTTTCTCAAATTCATGTTTATTTGTAAACATTTCATACTCGTATTAACGTTTTTTTCCCCAAATTTTTCGTTTGAAATTTTAAAAATTTTAAACTTTTTCACTACTATGAATGAGGAACACGAAATTGAAAATTATAAGATCTTTACATAATCAACTTACCAAAATGAGGCCAAAACATCTGTGTTACTTAAAAACTCTTTTGCATTATTTTTTATTAAATTTTACTTCTATTAACATCTTTTTAAAAATGTGTTAAGACCCTATTTGGCTAAGAGTACGATATGAATATATGTATGTACTATTGCGGCTTTTTTTCGTGGAAGAGTAAAAAATCCATTGCAAATGGCTAAAAATATCATTCCCGTGTAGCTCTGCATTGGACCAAGAACTTTTGCGTAAATTTGCTTCTTCCTTGATTTTAACTTAAAAAAGTGGCTAAATACATTATCAGTACATGGGCAACCAGCATGTACTGATAATGTTTTATTCTTATCGGGTTATTTTGAATAAATAATATCTTACTTTCTCAAGCCTTGTTCCTAACTGATAAATTTTAATTATCTTATTTGTTATACTTTTTTCATTTCGCACATAGTTGAAATAGTTCAAAAGTATAAAAAAATTATCGAGATTTTTGTTGTTCGAGCCCTATCAAATAAGCTCACAAAATGTTTTATTTATGTTGCAATATCTATCTAGTCTACTTCTAAATATTTACCAAACGAACTTTAAATGAAATAAAATATATGAAAAAGATAGAGTAGAAATAAAATCAACAAGCTAAAAATATTTCATACCCTTTTCCATAAACAGCGAATAAACAAAATTGAAATGAAATGATAAATTTCCTAAAAAAATATTATTCTCAAATATCTTCATTTTCTCAAATGGGTTTATTTAGCTTTATATGCAAAGGCAAACTCTGAGCAAACACAATATTATATTACGACCTCTTTTTAACGTGAAAACAGACATTTTATTGTGTTTGCCTCTACAAAACAATACGGTCAGAGACGTATCCATTTTATTATTATTTCAGAAATGTAAAAAAAAAGGGTTTTCTTCATTACGATATTCAAATTTTTCCAGTGCAAAATTTTCATGACATAATTTGAAGATTTATTCCATAAATAAATCAATATGCTTCAGAAACTTTATTCTAGTAAATTTGAATTATTTAATTGTTTTAAATTGTACAAATATGGACCAATAAATGAATAAAAATTATATCTAAGACATTTGTTTACTTTCAGTAGAAGTTTATTATCTTATTTGTCAATTACTAAGGGATAATGTTGTCGTTTGTGAGTACAAAACAAAACATGAAAGATATTAACGAAGTGTTATTCTTTTAAGAGACTGAAAAGGTCTGCTAATAGTGATGCTGATAGAGCTTGATTTATTAATTTAAATACCACTCAATTATTTGAAAATTGCCTTCCAAGTCAGACTTACGTTGTAATTATTTTTTTAAGCCGTGTATCACTAACGATATATTATATTTCTAAGTATGTCTTAGAATTCTTGAGGTGTGCATGGAATGTGTTAATGAAAGCAATGGAAATATTAAATTATTACCAAGAAATTATTTATTTTTGTTTTCTATATGTAATACAAAATACTCTTTGAATTATGTGGTTATAATGTTATGTTAGATATAATGTTATGTTACAGATAAAATTTAAGCCGATTAAATATTATATCACCACAAAATTCAGTAAATATTTTGTCTAATTATGTTGGCATAACAACATGAATGCCATTTTCTGCTTCATTAAAAAATTATCCATTATACAGAAAACGTTCCTTCATATTGATTAAATGCTTGGAATAATATAATATTATTGATTAATATACAACTCAAATAATATGTTTTATACCTTAAACATTCATTATCTAATAGTATACATTTGATGCTTCTTTCCATTTAATTCAATACATTTGATAAGGCAATTTAGCTGTAATAACAATATGAAGATTATTATTTCGCATAGTTTGTTTTTAAATTTAATTAATTATTCATGAGTACTCAACATTTAATAATTTAGAATATTTTCACGATTGATTAGGTCAATTCGAACCTCTAATGTTTTATTTTAATTTTAATATAAAACATGTTTAATCATTCGTTAATCTCTAAATAATATTTGTGAAATGAAGCTTAGATGAATTTGTTTATGCAAAACAAATTTAAGCGTCGATTAGAGATTTACATCATAAACAAATATTAGCTTACCAATCCAGAATTGAGATGATAGCCGAAATAGTATATGTATATAAAATAATTTTGTAAATTTAGCGCTCAAGTGAATATATAACGCTATTTACGATTGGTACATAGTTATATATTATAAAGTAGGTCTGAGAGGTTTTACCAAGAAATGTTTTTAGATTTTTTTTGGCTTAAAAGTTTCTTGGAATTGTTCAATATTAAGTGTAAAAACAAAATATGTTTCAACATATAAAATAAGAAATCACTTAAAATATTATGTAACCTTATCATTGCTGTCAACCCAACTGAAAAAATTACCGCGGCTCTCTAATAATCTTATATATAAAACCGAAACGGCGTATGTATGTCTGTGGGTCTGTAATTCCCTTTTGCATTGTTGGTCATTAAGTTGCCATAAAAACGAATATGAAAGAAAATATGTTTGATTTTTTTATCGGCGAAGACATTTAGTCAAAATGTAATGAATTAGTCTTCTACTGAACTTTTCCCGGCTTTTATTAATATAATAATGTTTATTATTTACGTGAAGGTATTATTTGACATTTCTTTGACAGCAAATAAGATTTTTTCCTTGAATTTGGACATTTTAATGGGCGAGAATGGGGCTGTCAATATATGAAAGGGGCTGTGAAATGTCAATGCCAGTCTGAAATGTTCAATTTAATTCCATTTTAATTGACCTAGACTTTTGAATTTTGAAAAAAGTTGTTTCAACTTGGCCCGTCTGAATTTACGCGCCGAGGTGAACATAGCCCCAAACTGGTCCGAGCGAAGCCGGGTAGCAATACTATGGTAAATAAAAAGAAAGTTTGATCGACCATTGTGAATTTCCATTCAAGGAGTTTTTTATGTTTTATGATGCCATACAAACTTGAAGACAGTTACCCGACTATCGTGTGTATCTTTTAAAATAATTTCTCCATAAATATGACTGTTAAAACTTCATTTGAAATGTAAATTGTAGCGCTTAATTGTATGCCTCCTCACTGGGAACGAAAGCCCAAGACAAAAGAGTTTGATATTTATGCAAATTAAAATGACTTCAATCTGCATCGTTGATTTGAAGCAGGTTTGGGGCTTCTCATAATGGGATGTAAATCATTAATAAATGCACTGTGACATTGCCACGTAGACACGCCGACACCTGGGGAATCCGGTCGCACTTCAAATGCAAATTATTCATTATACGATTACTGTTATTTAAATACGTACTGGCTGCATGCACCGTAATAATTAGTGCCGCCACTGAGAGAGCTCAGCTCAAAGCGAAATTACTGTTTCGGAGAGCAGGCTTTGCGGCACAATTATTACTGCAGGCGAGTTTTATTACGACACTACTCGTACACCAATCAGAGAGCTTGACTATAAAACCAATAAATTTGTACATGTTTTGCAATTAAGATTAAAAAAGCATTTTAAAAGTTTATTTGTTATACAGCAATCTTTTTAACTATAAAGCGATAGATTTATATTTGGAGTGTTTGGCTAACGCAATACATTGTACGTTATTAAAATTGTACCGACAATTTTACATTTTGAATACAAAAAAAATCGTAATGTAAAAAGAGTGTGTTTTACTTTTTAAAGTCGAGTTTTAGAAAATCTTCTTACAAATTTACCGCGTAATTGCTTGTCAAGATAGTCAAAATTTACATCAAACGACAAATTTTACCTCCTGCGATAAAGTGAATTTCAACTTAAATAAATTTGTGTATTTTGGCAGACGGTAGAATTTGGAAAAAGCCACTTGTGTTGAAATATCTCAAAATACGTTTTTTCTAGTAAGTAGAAAAACTGACTGTAACAGTTCAGAGGAAACATTATATAAATTAAAACGATTGAAAATATCAATGTATCTTAAATTTAAATTGTTTGAATTTAAAAATACATTGCCATGAGTTTTGTCCCTAACGACCCGGGTTTCGCTTTTCGGCATCTTCGGCCATTTCAAGGGCATGGATGTACTTGAAGTGACGACTGAAATTACATAATAAATAGTTGTGAGATAATTTGGTTCGACGTTACGATACTGAAGTTGTGATGAGGGCGTAAGCCGAAATAGCTACCAGCAATATAATATATATTTTTTCTTGAACTTAATAGAGTTCTATCAAATGAATGCCGATGAAATGAATAATTATAAATATTTTGAAAACATAGTGTTGCGACATAGTCAAAAGACAGCTGTTGTTTCATATTACAGTCATCTTCGTATTTCAACATAGATTGAAATATTGATTAAAAAAATACATTTATTACAGAGTTTCATAAAACAGATCAAGCTTGTGTAATAATCACAGCTATTTTTTTTACGAAGACGGAGCACCAGAAAAAATATTTCCATTTATATGGACTTAATATCAATAGATGTCTCCTTTGAGTTAATGAAAAAGTATATATTCACAAGAATTAAACAAGAAAACAACACTTTTATTTCCGCTAGATGCCTTCTACTAATGGATTGTTTTCATTGACCGTTGTAGGGAGAATTCTATTCAATTAGCCCACCCTTCGCGAAACCCCTATAGAGCTTTATTCGTGCTTTTACCAGTCTTCGGAGATTTTCTTTACAAAAAGGGATATAACTATTACCTAATTACCGTTCACATGAAAAGTTCTCGCAATATGCTTTCGATTTGTATAGAATGAAATCTTTACATTTACTAAGTTAATTAAGGGACAGCTTAGTAGCATTATAGTATATAATTATATTAAATAAATTAATATTGTTTTGCTACTTTCAATGAAACTGTTTATTTATTTGTTTAATTTAATCACTAGTGTGTAATTTGTTTATATTTTACGTCGTTACTCGTCGTGTTAAGATGCCAAAGAGTAAGTTTTAAAAACAAGAACGCTTGAACAAATAAAAGCGCTTTAAAATTCAGTTAATTAGAGAAAATACAAACTTATTTTAAAACAAAATCATTCAACACAGGAAAACTTTATCGGGAAATTTCTATCGAAGAAAATTCACGTGCTAACATATTGTACAAATTACCAAAAAGCGAAATGGGATAAACAGTTCAACGTTACTGCAACTATTATTATATTGATTGCAAAACTAGTTCAAAAGAATCGATATTATTATCAGTGGGTATCATGTAAAAATACAATAACAGGGAGCATTAGAATTTTTAGTAGTTCCGACAAAAAAAAATATTTATGATTTTTGTTGAACTTGTGTGAAGTTATAATCGTGTAAAAAATATGAGTAAGATTTAGGGAACAGACCATCGAAATAAAACCTTATTGTTCTGGAATATAACAACTTGGCAGAAATGAAATATACCCTATTATAATACCAAATCTATGTGGGTTGCAAATAGTAATAGCATGCTCAAGTAAAAGCACTAATGTATTACGTTAAAGATATTTTAAACTCGCATATTATAAAAATACTTTGAAATTCTCACGACAAAACCAAGCATGCTACATCTAGTCGAGTGATAGTATCTAGGTTTATTAGGGTTAACTAGGGTTTCCAATACCGGAATCCGGACCCCGAAACTGCGAAAATTTTCAATATCTGATGAATCCCGGGATTAGAAAACATAATCCCGAAATTTGTCAAGCATAAACAATTTATTATAAAAAAACGTCATCGTGAAAAGTGTCGTCTTTGGAACACCGGATATGCCGTGGAAAAAAATATTTTCGTTGCATTGAGGTCAGCATCGAATAATTAAATATTATTAAGAAATGAATTTATGTATCATACAAAATATTGTGACATCAATTATTTTTATAATATTTAATAAATATGAAAATTATAGATCATCAATAAAATATTCCAAATCCCGGGATCCGGGATCAATTTATTGCAATCCCGAAATCCGGGAATCAAATTTTTGGTCTGGAATTTGTAACCTTACTCAAGACTATGTATGTCTAAAGCTTCTAAATTAAGCCTAACGCGTATATTTTAAAAATAAACATGTGTTTTATACCATTACCATAAAATCACACCGGTACATAGCTTAAGCATTGTTGAATAAATCATAAAAGTTTTTAATCATGCGTAAAACATAATGTGCTTTTCGCGGGGAAAAAGCTCATCGAAGTTGGCTGAACAAAAGCGACGCAGGCAATATTGAGCACGCATTCAGCTTGCGTTTATATTGTTTATCAGCGCACTGCACCTGGCTATACATCAGACGTATTCACTTTGAAAGCTTTTGACGTCATATATGTGTAGCGTGGCCAAACTTGAAAATGTGTTTTATAATATTGTAAAGGTATATATGTTATGTGTCTAAATTATATGAGAGCAACACTCATATTTATACATATTATCGCTACTTGTATTTCAATAAATTTATGAACTACTCCGAAACATATTTTGTAAAGATTAATCATTAGTTGAGTGATTGTAATTATAAAAACCGGTCTCTCGTTAAAACATATATTTAGATGTATAACAAAAAACTGTGCTTTCTTATAACTATGAGAGCGATTTAACCTTAAAAGTGAACCTTAATAATAAACTGATTGAATCGGCATTAACTTGGTAGAACTCCATTATAATGGTGAAAAAATAGCAAAGTATTTAATTCTACAGTAATTATATTATATATTTTGGCTTACGCCATCGTTACACCATAGTTCTGACGATGGCGTAAGAAGAAATTTCTATCATCTATATATATGTAATACATTTCTATTTTTTTACGGTGCGATTGAAATTTGCGTGATCGTAAATTACATTACAATAAAGCTAAATTATATCGCGCAATAATAGTATTTTGAAATATTTTAATCAAATGGCCTTATAATGATATATTTTGTGAAGCTACTCTAAATCAACACGAGGAGACAAGACACCACCAAAACTTTTTTTTATTGAAATCTTAATGTCATATTGACAATGCCGGATCATATGCTAGGGACCCAATTCCACATTATTGCTATGGTAAAACTCTAACCACTAGGCCACATAGGCTGACATATTTTGATCTGGTAAAAAAGTAATTTATTTAATAATTTATTTTATTTTAAATTTATTCAATCCCAGAAGACAGTGATTATTTGATGCATTTTCATGATTTTTATTTCATCTTTTAACAATATTATTGACCTTTCGGAAAAAATATAAGATAGATAAATATTATTGGAAATACAATGTTGTGATGCCTTGAAATATAAGTTATCACAAATCATTTGGTAATTGCTTAATTGTGTTAATATTTTATTCAAAAAACTTAGGAGAGGTAAATAAGACCAACCCTCAGGTCCGTTATCTTAAAACGTGAGGAAACTGCTGATGGAACAATAAAAAATATTCACATGAAATTCCATGCGATGCTTTTGAAAACAGTTCATCGTCGAAAATGATAAAAACACATCATTTAATATTGATCAAAATAAAGCTTGATCATATAATATAAAATTTTATATTGTTTCGTTGCTGGTATTTGACAAATGACACAATCCACGACACAAAACACGATCCACTCAATGGTCTCAATCCAGGAACAACTTCCAATTGTTAATGTTCTCGTTAGAGTGGTCTACGTCACTGGCTCACGGGTTTGAATTCCGAATTTCGATAAAAGAGATTACAAAAATAGCAAAAAATATGTTGTATCAAAAGAATAACAATAATAATAAAGGAAACTACTGGAATAAATTTTCAATAAATTGGCTAAGGCACCATCATCTAAAAAAAAAATGTGTGACATTATGCCGGTATTTACCACGCCACACGCAAAAAAATTACCAATAAGTTTTGTTCAATAGGTGCAAAAATCTCACTGGAAGAGATTGTCGAATTATGACAAGCGTTTCCGAATGCATGTACCAATTTGCACCAACTTGTCACGTATAATATAATGACATATACATAGTGTAATGGGTTAATGGTTCGTGGAGTAAGAAGTGTTATAAGAAATGCTTTTAAGCTAATTTTTATAAATAATAGATTTCACTGTCTTTTAAAAAACGAAACCATTGTACCTATTGAAAAGAGATTAAAAAAAAGATATAAAAGACGGAGTTGAACTCTTATTACGACGCTATGTTTGGTTCACAGTAGTTTATTTGACAGTATTTTAAAGATACCATTAACAAAAAATAGTTTATTGAATATTTCAATAAAAATATTCAGTGACAAATTGTCTGCGATCATTGTTTTTAATGCCAATTTATTCTGTAGAATATGGTAAGGAAGTAAGTAGGCATCATTTTTTATTCAGATGGCAGATAACTCATTATGCCACAGCGTAATAAGGCAAACCCTTCTAACCCTCAACCCCATTTCGAAGTATTTGATACAATTAGATTAATTTGATATAAGATGTGTGTTATTCAAGAAGCTGCTCAAAAGAACTGAGATAATAAGCTTGGCAACCAAAGTTTTCAATATTAACTTCATTATACGATGAAAATTTTATTAGTTTTGATGACTTCTGTAACGGGAACATTGTGGAAGATAATTTTGATATAAAATTAAAAGATAACTAATTAATTTCAAGTATAGTTTAACAAATAGTGACACTTATTTCACCTCTTTTAGAAGCATCTTCAGACTTGATATCGCAAGGTTAAATAAGTTTAAGGTCATTCCTAAAGTAACCTTGCGATATAATGTATGAAGACGCTTATTAAAAAGGCGAAACACGTGTCACTATTTGTAACACAAAACGTGGAATGTCGGAAAAATTATCTTGTTTTATACTGGCATGATATATAAACTAGTTTTTTTTTTTATAAAATATTGAATTTTGTATCTTGCGTCAAATATGGTGGGTATTGAGGGTTTTCGCCGTGTGAATTTATGTAGTAAGATCACGAAACGGGCAGCTTTTTGTTACATACAAGATCATGCTGCGACGTTTGGCCTAGATAAACATGAGCTGCAATGGATTGAAAGATTCTCAAACTTCCCAGTCTTCTGAAATTCGGAAAAAACCTAAACATGTGATTTATTTCTTGTATTTACTGGTTAAACAATTCTGTAAAAAAACTCATGGCAAAGTACAAAATTTAAAAGATTCTATTTTTTTATTGAAATTCCATCAATGACTTAATAAATAATTTAAATATACAATACATTTAAATGATATATTATATATTACTTTACATTATACTGTTATATGAGAATATAAGTTCAATATGTATCATTCTTATCATTATTGTTTTAACTGGCTAGTCAAAAACTGCTTTTTATCGAATGCCGACATCATAAATATGTGTAGAGAAAATATATTATAATCTTCACATTGTCACATTGTCTTTAACACATTGTCTATGACGCATTGTCTATGTCACATTGTCTATGACACATTGTATATGACACATTGTCTATGACACATTGTCTATGACACATTGTCTATGATACATTGTCTATGACACATTGTCTATGGCACATTGTCTATGGCACATTGTCTATGGCAAATTGTCTATGACACATTGTCTATGACACATTATCTATGACACATTGTCTATGACACATTGTCTATGACACATTGTCTATGACACATTGTCTATGACACATCGTCAATGTAACATTCTCTTGACACATTTTCTATATCACATTTTCCACACTTCTTGCGATGAAGCGCACGAAGGGCCATCTGTCATTCAACGGCATAAATAATTTCGTTCTGTTTGAATTACCTACGACGGACGTCAAACATATTGAAAAAATAAATCTGGATAGGGACACCCTTCACCTATCGGTATGAAATAACTTAACAACCTGTTCTCATATCTAAGAAATATGCATTAAAAAAATCATAAAAATCAGTCAAGCCGTTTCGGAGGAGTTCGGCAGCAAACATTGTGACACGAGATTTTTTGTATATATAGTGAAAAAACAAAGATCGTTGAAGGTATGTATGGAATTCGTTTATGATTAGCTGTCATCAGATTCGTCTTTGAGTGGTTTTAGCTAAATATTCAGATTTCAAAAAACAAATGAAAGTAGCTTACATACTATAGAACAAAATAATTTGGAATTGTTTGTTGATAACTTTCAAATAAGTTTTCTTAGAACTGTTATTATACTAACACATATGGAATAGAAATACTCCTAATAAATAAATTTTCGGTATAAAAGTGTTGAACGTATTTTTTTGGTTGTTTTTAGAGATTTAAAACAGGAGAATAAGATCCAGGATAGAATCTTACCAGCAGAGAAGGGAATGAAAATCTACTGTCATTAAAATATTCTTGTATAACCAATATGAAAATCTACTGGAAAACGTCATATATCCTACACACAGGAAGGCAGCTTTTTCCTTATTATATAGAAATAAAAATGGGGATTTATCAGTTATACTAAAAGTATTTTAAATGATGAGAGACAATATCAATTGCGATATTGATGACTTAATAACGCCAGTCTTGTAAAACGTGAAAACACAATACATTTATCGCAGCATCGTATTTATGTTTCAGGTTTAGAATTTTGAAACAATTATTTAATTTCCTGGAAAATAAATTCGTGCCCAACGGAAACAATTATTTCAGTTAATCTTAAAATATGGGACTCGCCTCCGAAGCTTTTATCAGTGGAAGTTTTTCCTCGAAAAAGCCTGATAAATCGTCAGCCATTCCATGATTGCTCCATTTATAAAACAAATTGTGCTTCATTCCATCACGTTTAAGTGAAGACGTGCCAGCGGAAAAGAAATTATAAACGCTTATATAAGTACTTCGGATAAAACTTTAAAAACCAACTAAAGGCCTCTAAGAACCTCGTCAGGACGATGTCTCAAACCTTATGCTCCACCCACCTTTCTCCTACAGCAATTTCTTCAACAGTGGAGGCAAGCGTGGAAGAAGCCAGCAGCACTGCCAGCTTCTATACTAACGCCCTAAGAGATACATTTTAAGCTACGAGCTAGGCTCGTCGATTTAGTAACAGTTAGGGACTGGGCATGTCTACTATAAGAACAAGTAAACTCCTCAAGTTTACGTAAACATTACGAGCAATTCCTAGTAAGAATTGAAAATTTTTAATGATTCCAAGACAATCATTCTCGTAAGGGGTTTTTCTTAAGTGTTTTCCCCACACAAAGCCCTCAGCTGACAGAATCTTTTAGAAAGTCAATACTTAGCTAGCTTACATGCGGGAAAGGGAAACAAAGACTTAGTCTGTATCCACCCTAGCAACAAAAATAGCCAGGAAACTAGGAGCCCGCCTAGCGGACTCCACATATAGTTTCAGTAGGAAAGTAAAGGTAGGAAAAAAAAAAAAAAAAAAAATATGCAATTGCGGAACTTGTCACCTCGTCAACCTCTGTAGAGCTATTACGTAAACACCGCAACATTTATCATTAGAAATTAAATGTTATGTAAGAATTTATAAAAACTATTAAAATAGTGCAAACTCATAAACCAGACCACTTCTTGGTACAGTGCTAAATGACGTTGGCTTCGGGTCCCACTACGAGCAAATTGTAGTCGATAAATCCATTTTGTTTGAAGACAATGGGTGTTTGTGTTGTTAACAATTCCTTCCCGCTCTTCCTGCAATTAGCCAATCACTAGTCCTGTCCTAGTTCTCGTATCCTTTAAATCTCTACTATCTTCGAAACCGAGGGGTTAAGAAACTGGATAAAAAGCAGTTGTCGTAGAAAAGACCTGTTGAGATAAACTCAGTGAGGAGTCTATATGTTTCAAGTTAAGAGCGAACATGGTAAAAAAAAATATTATGCAGTTAAATGTGTTTTAAAATTTGAAGAAGCCTTTTTCTCAAAATATACGAGAGATAAATAAAAAATAACATTTATTTATCGTTGGATTATAATCATGCTGACAGACTGAGAAAGGTTCCACTTCACTCGATCCATTGATCATAAAACTGAATATAAAAACAATCACTACAAAGTTACCACTTCGTTACGGTATGTTACCAGCTTGGTTACCAATATGATAAAATCAATGTTATATTTATGTAAATACTAGTATCCGAACCCGGCTTCGCTCGGACCAGTTTGGGGTTATGTTCACCTCGGCGCGTAAATTCAAACGGGCCAAAACGGGGAATTTTGAAACTACTTTTTTCAAAATTCAAAAGTCTAGGTCAATTAAAATGGAATGAAAATGAACATTTCAGACTGGCATTGACATTTCACAGCCCCTTTCATATATTGACAGCCCCATTATCGCCCATTAAAATGTCCAAATTCAAGGAAAAAATCTAATTTGCTGTCAAAGAAATGTCAAATAATACCTTCACGTAAATAAAAACATTATTATATTAATAAAAGCCGGGAAAAGTTCAGTAGAAGACTAATTTATTATATTTTGACTAAATGTCTTCGCCGATAAAAAAATCAAACATATTTTCTTTCATATTCGTTTTTATGGCAACTTAATGACCAACAATGCAAAAGGGAATTACAGACCCACAGACATACATATGCCGTTTCGGTTTTATATATGTACTACTCGATACTCGAGTAATTGGAGTCTCTACACACACATTGATAACGAAACAAATTTACCGTCGAAACTTTCGCGAGCGAAATCAATTCGTTTGTTTGAACTTGCAACAACAATGCAAAAGGGAATTACAGACATACACCTCCCGTTTCGGTTTTATATATAAGATTAAAATTCTGATTTGTGTCATTGCAAAATATTGTCGACAAATTGTCAAATTGAAAAATAATAAATACAGCATTTTGTTTTATATAATTGGCTACAAGAAAACATAGACTTATATTGATTGAATGGACATTTAAATGAAAGACTGTTTTAGTTCACAAACTCATTAATAACTCTATATTAGTTACTATGATGGTGTTTCAAAATTTCTCTATGATAGATTTTCTCGATAGATAGGTTGTTTATATTTATTAAATAATATAATATGTAACACAATATCATAAAAAATCTTCTGTTTAATCCGATTACGATACATTTGTACCAGCAAATTTATTATGAAGATCGATTACTCTTGTTTTTGTAAAATGCTTTGGTTTTCTACTTTTTAATATCACGAGAAAACTTCAAGAAATCCGTCTGCAAAGAAAACGATTTGGAATGATAGCCGTTGTGACTGTAAAGACATTAATCTGCCAGATGAGTAAAATACCAATTTCGCTTTTGTAAAATTTTGGTATGAATGTATTTCCATGAAGAAGGCTTAATAGCAATATTTCAGTATACCACAAGACGTTGTATTCTAGAATATAAAATGGCGACGTTATTAAATGATGCTAAATAGACGAATTCCTTTTAAAATTGTTCCATTTGATTTATCTCTGGATTCACCTGTAATAAGAATTGTTTTCGTACGATTAATTTTCTGCGAATTCAATCACTATTTGACGAAATGTTTGGGATAATATTCGAAAATAGAACACTGAAACCATATAGTATTCGAATACAATAAGGTTTTTATAGTATGAATTTCAAAATTCATGAAGAAGTGGTTTTGAAAATAGAACTCTTATTGAATTCAAAATTTATTGATCAGATATTTAAGTGATTTTGATGAGTTCTTACCGTCGGATTATTAAGATTGTTTTTTTTACTTTTTTATATTAATCAAAAAAAATACATTTTTAACTGAGAATATTTAAAAATATTCTTTATTTATAATATAACCTCCCTTTTCATTGTTACGGCAGTTATAAATGGGGGTGGTAAAATTGTTGTTTTAAATAACTAAACTGTTAATAATTCTTGGTGGAAAGGAATTATATAACATTTTTTTCTACCATTTCCACTTTTATTTTGTAAAGGACAGTATTGTCTCGCTCATCGCAAGCGTTTAAAGCTTACATGGTGAATTTCTCGCGATAAGTGAAACTGGTCCTGATCCTTAAAAAATATATGTGTAAGTACATGAAAAATGTGTCATTTAAATATAATGCCTTTTTACAAAGAAAAGTCAGCATTTTAGAAGTGAAAAAAATGTAATGTTATGTTTCCATGAACTCTTTACAACGTTAATTCAAAATTTAGCAATTTCAACTTTTATCTAGACTGTAATAGTAAAATGTGATGTTTCTGAAACGGCTCACTAGAGTGCTCTGTTAGAGTCCCCATTGTCGTCTAATTTTCTTTTTCGTTTGCGTGAAACGGCCATAAAACCGGAAATATCTGCTCGGCGAGGAGATAATTCAACGTCTCGTTAGGTTTTATACCAAAGGGGGTCAAATAATCAATTAAATTGCTCGGAAAAGTCATGACGGTTCACTGATAATCCCACCCACAGATGGCGGAGTTTTATTCTTTGAAACTCGCTGCCGACCGAGGCTTCTTTATTTAATGTGCGTTAAAAAAAACCCAGCGAAGCCAGTAAATTTTTGTATCACAGACATTATGCAATGGTGAAAAATTGTTTATTAAAAGATATATTTTACAATATTACACGAAGCATTATGGTTTTATCATTATAAATACGAGCATATTAAGTTAAAAGAGGGTATGTGCAGGGATAAAGAACCTATTCATGTTAGAATGTAAGATGACTAATCTTAATATATACCAATCAATATTTGTTTGTTTGTTCGTACTTTATCTGCTGCCATACCGTTCATCCGATCGCAATGAACATTTGACAAATTTTTGCTTGCACTTTTGCGGATGTTTTTGGCATAGTAAAATTAAACAGTAGGTCTTTTATAAAAAAATCAATGTTTTTTCAAATTTTATGCGCTAACATACCGTTCATTTTGACAACTTATTTTTTCACTTGCGCAAAGGTTATGGCATAGTACAATAAACTTTCAGTAGGTGGCACGTGTGTCGTACCATAGATAATCAGCCAAAGACAAACAGCAAATGTCAAACGGCAAATGTCATCGATACCGATCAATGTTAGTGAAATTAAATCGAAATTATATATCTTAAATATTGTGCATATGAAAGCAAATCAATAAACACAAACACTTTCTTTCTTTGAGTGGCATTGCAATGTTTGCCGGTACCAGCTAGTAATATATAAATTAAGTCAAACGATCGCATTTGGTGAACTTTCTTGGTGTTTAAGTGTTAAATATACAATACTTTATAATAACCATTCTTACTTTTACAAATTTTAACAAAGAAAGTGTGACTAGCTGATAATCTATGATTAACTAAATGTAAGAAAACTAGAAATCTATGATCTTTAAATTATCAACATAAAAATAATTCTTAAACTAATCGTGTCATTAATTAGTGGGGTTTGAGATGATCTAATTAGCCTATAAGCCATTTTTACTAGAGTTTAAGGTTATTAACGTCTATATCATCAGCAGTTTTTTTACTAGTAGGGCTAAAACAGAACTAGTGGTAAGCTTATTGTTTTCGCTTTTTAAGGTCAGATCTGTGTGTCAAGGAGTTTTAGACAGCACAGAAATCCATGCCTTCGAACAGAAATCAATAAATCAATTTATGAAACTGCCTTTACTGGATATCAAATCTGTGAGTTTCGCAATCAAAGCCAACAACGTTTTGTCCCTTGAGTTCTCACCTAAGTGCTTACATGTCTTATAGTGACCGTAAAACGCATAGAAACTGCCTGCGTCAGTCACGTATACCCTCACGAAAAATACGGATTACTTCAACTTACCATACAAGAAAAACTAGAGGTAAAACAAAAATGGTCTGTAAATTTAAGACAATATCGGAGAAGGAGTTAAATACGATATCGTGTTATTATTTAAAATCGTAGTCGCGTTCGTTAAGATAACTTTACAGCCTTGTTAAAAACAAATGAAACAGTCAAATGACCAGTGTTGAAGTAACGATATTTTGAGGTTAGTTTCTTTTTTATTTTTAAGAGGAACAAAGAAATTGATTGGAAGCATTGCAGTGAATATTCTAATGAAATGAAGTCTTTCAAAAGTTAAGACACGCTGAGTGTTTGCGGTCTCTAAATATTTGATTAGTTTGCCTACATTCTGTTCATTGTCTGAAACGTGTATTGACCCAATCCTGTCGGAGGCAGTCCTATTTACCGGTAGTGGTAATAACTATTCACCTAGGTACCCTATTTCCGATATGAATGAAGTCAAATTCAACTAATATAATAAAATAGATACACCAACAAAAATTTGTCACACATTCGGAATGTATAAAAATATGTTGTATTAGTTTATTTAAATGGCTGTAAGGAGTTTTTTATTATTAAATTAATGCTAGGAGTTTTATAAATTGAAATTCAACTGGACTTATCAAACCAAAATACTTCGTTGTACATGCCACCAAGAATTACTGTTTGTTTATTTTTGTGACAGACGCGAGCATTCGTTTTTTTCAGCCCTCTAATATCCAACTGAAACTTGTGGTGGAATCCAAATTTTTTGTCCATAGTTTGTACTAAGTTGGGTACAGACTAAGTCTTTATATCCTTTTTACGCTTGTCAGCTGATGAGTAATGTCTTTCTTAAAGGATATGTCAGCTAAAAGAAGAAAAACCCCTTGGAGAAAGAATGTCTTTGTAACATGAACAATTCTTTTGTAAAACTGCTCGTAATGATAGCGCTTCGTTCAATATCCGAAATTCACTTATGTTGCAAGAAAAATATGCAATATTTTTTACTATTGCTCATTTTCAACGCGATACTTTGGCGGAACATCCATGGCTGCTATAATTGACTTCGCATCCTTTAATTGAGATAGTTGTGTTGAGTGCGAATTCTCTAATTGTTTTTAAACTCAAACATAACGTTGTTGGGTAAGAATTTAGAATTGTCTAATTGTTTGTCTACGAGATGAAAAGAATTAGTCGGCATTAATTTACATATTTATTTGTTTTTCGATTTAAGTGAATATTTTAAGCGTCGTCAGTCATGAGTGTCTAGGGAAACGTTAAGTGTTTTTCCTTTTTCTTTTTTTTTTTTAATTTATGCTTAATAAATAACTCTAGAGACATTTAGTAGACGAGTATTTAATTTAATTCAAAACACAAACGACGAATGCTATTCCAATGAAGACAGTTTCATGTATCTTTAAAATGAATACGGAAAAACATTTCTTTTAATAGCGAATGATTTAGTTTCAATTAACATGTATCAGAATTATATCCATCAAAATAAGGCGTGTATTTAATGGGTCAGTATCTTATTCTAGTTTTGGTCAGTTAATTAAATAAATGGTCAGTACATTTTATAACGGTCAGTGTCCACTGAATGAGAATAAATGTAGTCTGTTAATAAATCTAAGTGTCAGTAATTTATGTGCAATGGTGTAAAAAGGTTAGCATTTAAATTAGTTGGTGAGTCATTTTATATAAATGGATAGTTTTAGTTTGACAGCCTGTGAAATTTATCAAATATGGTCGTAAGAAGTAAATTTATAACCATGCTAACGATTTTTTTGGAAATGTTTGATTACAACCTAAACTCACCAAATTGTCTGGCTAATACTACTAATCGACTCTTTATATGTAGATATCGACTGACCATTTTTCAATAATATACTGACCAAAATTAATTATTTACTGACCGTTTTATGTATTTATTACTGACTATTCGTTTCTCATTTATTGACTGTTAGTAGAATTAGATACTGACCAAATAATTACTTGCCTTAAAATAAGGTCTCGCATAATGAGATAACGCACATTTTGTGGCCCCAAAAATCAGTGACCCGCTAGAAAGTTTTAGGTGACTTTTTTTCTTACCCTCTTCTACGCACTTCCACTGCTACTTTACCATCCACTCATTTCATACGGCAGCGTAACAAACGTTTCTTAGTCGAGTGTCTTAGGAGCAACTGCCCGAAAATTGGTGGCGTGCAATAAAATGTGCAGAAAATCAACCCCTCTCGATGAAAGAAAAACTTCATTGGGTTGAGGTATACTTGCTTTATAAACCACTGCCTTGGCGGGACCGATCGGTCCAGTGTACGGTCGGATCGACTTGTTTTTTTAGGGGACTGACAAAAACAGCCTGATTTATATCGTTAAACTCTTACTTAAACGTATACTCATATATTGTGTTGATCGCTATGAGCGGACATCAGAGAATAAAAAGCAATGTAGATATTTTCTAAGCTATTGTCTTACGCAATAAAACGAAGTCTCGCGGGAAATGCAAAGCGTTAAAACGAGTCTCAGGCTATTGTGAATTCATCGTACAATAGTATGCGCCTTAACCTATCCCTCTTGTTTTTGCCCGTACATAAAGCTGCAAATGAAAGCACCTTAGGGCTGGCTTACACTTTCAACAAGTTGATGGTAAACTCAGATTGCATGACAAGTAGACCGTGTACATGAGGATAAACCTAGGATTGTGTGTTTCAAAGCCACGTAGCTACATAGCCTTGACATTTCGCCTGTATTATTAAAGGAATGAACTTTGCTACGGACATAAATGTGTGTCAACTTCATACAAAAAACAAGTTTCATCTCTCTAGTAGAAGCTTTATTTTTGGAAAAAATACACGAATACATAAAGTACCAAGTAGAAGAAAAGCTGGAGAAAACTGTCAGTTATATTGAACAAAATAGTTCCAACAAGTTTTGATCATGTCAATTCCCAATTATATCGATGAAATTTATCTCTACTGAAGTTTTCCGACAAGTGCTGTTACTTGGTCAGTTATACTTCATTCTTTGTAGATATTAAAGACAGAGCGATAGAATTGGGTCCAACTAGTGATAAGCTAATCATTATTTCTACGCCATCATTTTTAATACAGAGCCATTACGAGCTAATGTTATATTTATGCCTCGAATTCAAGCTCTATTTTTACGAAAGAAGGTGGCATAGGAAAAAAATTATAGAAAAAGTAGTAAGCTTATACACTGGAGACTGTCTTAAGGATTAGAGATTGAGGGAACGTACATATTGCGTGCACCTTTGTCTTTGAACAGGCTTACCATAATTATGAAGCATTAAACCGAGATAAAGTTTAATTTACAGTACAGTAGCCGTCGTGCGGTAGACTCTAGTATGAGACTTCGGTCATCCGACCAAATGTGTTACATTAAAAAGAAAACACGCCCCAAAGGTACTCATGTTTCTGACAGACATGACATATACGCATCATGTTTATTAAATTAAGAGTGTTAATATTTTTATCTTCAAAATGTTGGATTGATTGGACTTACAGTCAAAAATTTTGAATAGCGAAACAATAACCGGGAAAAAATACCAAACCGGACAGGACGCCAGTACCAATATCTAAAACGGACAATCTACCCTTGAACATATGTAGTATATCCTTATATCAATGGAGTGTTTTTAAGAAGTAGAATTCTCAAAGACTGCATGAATAAAAGGTAAATCCCTTGATAGTCAATAAAGTATACACTTAAATTAAGTAGCTATGTACATATATTCTGACGATAAATACAATTTGTTTATTTTACATCAAAGTTTATGATAAACACAGTATTATTAGTATATTTAACGTAAATATGAACTAATTTCCAACTGTGTTTTATTTAGACGTGTAATAATCGGACAGGCCAAAGTAAGCCATGCAATTATACCTTTGTATGCCAATTAATTTATATTGAGCCGGTACGGTATATCAAAACATTATGAAACTAACGAGTTTCCACCCTACACCATTTTACAATTTTCCCGGCAAACCCCTCACCGTGCCCCCCAAAATTAACTGAATTATGAACTCTATTATTGCGAATGTTGGCAACCCTTTTGTCTTTTATCCTTTGTCTGGAGAACCAAACACGAAGTAATTTGTGTATTGTAGACACCTTACCTTTTATGTACACAAACTGTTTTGGTATTCTAAATTTATTCATATATTTTTAATTAGAAATAAAATACGTTAACTATAAATGTTATTATAAAAGCCGTCCAACTTCTCAAGCCATATAAAAATAGGGTTTAAAATACCGGTATCATGTAAACCGGGATCCTGGTATTTCGGCTATTTGTTTTACAAAAAACAGGCAAAAGAAAAATACCTGTATTTCTGTAATGAAAATTTGTATGCAAACAAAAATTTTTATTTGATATAAAACGTTAAGGAAGTGGAGAATTAATAACGCCTTTCGTTTCATTTAGCTAAGCGATTGCACTTGCAACAATGAACCCTTTGCACTCGTCAATATCTTATATATAAAACCGAAACGGGGGATGTATGTCTGTAATTCCCTTTTGCATTGTTGTTGCAAGTTCAAACAAACGAATTGATTTCGCTCGCGAAAGTTTCGACGGTAAATTTGTTTCATTATCAATGTGTGTGTAGAGACTCCAATTACTCGAGTATCGAGTAGTACATATATAAAACCGAAACGGCGTATGTATGTCTGTGGGTCTGTAATTCCCTTTTGCATTGTTGGTCATTAAGTTGCCATAAAAACGAATATGAAAGAAAATATGTTTGATTTTTTTATCGGCGAAGACATTTAGTCAAAATATAATAAATTAGTCTTCTACTGAACTTTTCCCGGCTTTTATTAATATAATAATGTTTTTATTTACGTGAAGGTATTATTTGACATTTCTTTGACAGCAAATTAGATTTTTTCCTTGAATTTGGACATTTTAATGGGCGAGAATGGGGCTGTCAATATATGAAAGGGGCTGTGAAATGTCAATGCCAGTCTGAAATGTTCATTTTAATTCCATTTTAATTGACCTAGACTTTTGGATTTTGAAAAAAGTTGTTTCAACTTGGCCCGTCTGAATTTACGCGCCGAGGTGAACATAACCCCAAACTGGTCCGAGCGAAGCCGGGTTCGAACACTAGTATATATATATATATTAGCTACTCTTCAATAGATTTCGAGAAAATGATTTATATCACAGGGTTTGGGTATTTATTAGCATGGTAAAACAAAATACCGTGAAATATACCACATTATGACATGTTACGGCACAATCTAATAAATGGTTTTTAAAATAAGGACACTTTAAAATTAATAAAATATAAAATTCCAACCTCGTTTTACAATGATGAGCTAGACACGACTCGAGTTCAAGCAGTAAACACCTTTTTATTTATTTATTCATATCTTTCGATATAAATTCATAATCATCTTTTCCAAAATCAAAGTAAAAGGTAAGTTTTGATGATGCAACCGAATTTGAAGCACTCGGCTAAGATTTTTCGATGACTTAATAGATATTGCTTTGGCTAATAACAAGTCACGTGACAGAAGTGACAAGGAGGCAGGGGACCCAAATTTAAAGCAAAAACGATTAAAGAATGATTGAAAATATCAAAGTAGATGGATTTTTATTGACAAATGATACTAATAGCGAACGTGCTGAAAAATGTCAAAATGAATTGAGATTAAAGATTTTATTAAGAATTACAGCCACGAAAAATGCAGGGATCAAACAGAAAACATGTAACGGAATATATTGTTGAGAAAAATAATTTAAAGTCTGAGCAATAAAAGAAATCCAATTTTGACCGACTGTTTCTATGGGGCTCAATATTTTCACTTATAATTGATAATATATTAATTACTAAATGTCGATCGGACCAATTCACCCGGTAAGTATTTCAATTAAGCTAGGGTAGTTGTCGAAGTTATAAAGCTATATTTGCTGTCATACTATGACTTTGAAATAAGCCATTAAGTAGGGTATTTACTAGTGGGTAATTTCGTTTCACGGTGATGCGGCGCTGAAATGTTTTGGTCATACAGAAACTGTAAAGGGTACACCATGGTCAAATAGTTCTTGAAACATGAAAGAGAAGGACAATTTTTTTAATTATTTTTTATTTGATTTTTATTTAATTAATTTATAAATTTTTCATTTTTCGTGCGATCAAAGGGAGGGAATTTTTTAAAAAAATTCATTGATAAATTCGTAATTTTGCGTGCCGTGAATGGGGGGGGATGATTTTGTTCCATTTTTTTAATTGATTGATATTTTTTTTATTTTGCGTGCCGTCAAAGTGGTGGACCAATTTGTTATTTTTTTCCATATACTCCATGGTGAAAAGAAATGACTTGGAAAGAGAGGATCGGGTGAATGTAAATTTATAATAGTTCCTTTGATGCGAGTATTAAATAATACACGTTTTCATAAATATTGACTCGAGGTGTGCCACGAAATTTTTGAAAAACGTTAGTGTGTCGTGTAAGAAAAAAAGGTTGTGGAGCAACGAATTAACTTACATATATTCAATGATTGATATCAGAGTATAAATATTTACGAATTTTATGAAAATAACTGTCATATAATATACTAAATGAATGCTTTGATAATCAACACTTATACATAATATAGTAAGTGACTGAATACAAATTAATTTCTTTACGTATTTACTCATCCTTATTGCATTATTCATAGAATGTTTTATGAGAGTGACAACAAATGATGAGAAAAAATTTGATTGAAAGAAACACTTCTGAAACACATTGTCTTTGATCGACTACTGTTAAGAATATACGTGTTTTTTGTTCACAACAGAACATTACTTTTATTTCAAAACCCATATAAAACTTGATTACCTTGCTTCATTTATAATTCAATAAAGCAACTGTCTCAGAAATTTTGAGATATTATAAGGTATAACTAACTATTAATCATATTCTTAATTTAATTTCATAATAACGCGAAGATTTCGCAAAATATTATAATAGTAGTTTCCATTCAATTGTCATGACAAAAATGTCACCACGAATAAGGTTAATTTAAACAATTTATTCTGCACATAAAAAATACACGATTTATCAGACCGATATGAACAAAAACTCTTTAAACTAAAAATCATTTTTAATGTCGACATTTTAATATATGTCAGGCTAAAATTCTCAGTCACTCGGTCTAACAAAGGCAGCATGTATCCTATCATTATACGGCGGTTTCGGGTAGCGTATGCTAGCATTATATGCTTACATGCTATATATGCAACGTAAATGAAAGGACGCTGCGAACATGAAACAAAGTTTATTGTTTTTTTTTTTAAATATCGATCTAAAAACAAATAGATACTTCCATCTATAGACTGCGAGAAAGGTGCAAATATAATACTTTGTCTTACCGGATCTGGTAAATAGATAAAGACGTTTTTCTGTTTTAAAATCTTTTATGGCCTTTGAATTTTATTTTCTGTTTGATTTTTTTCAAATTCAATAATTAATAATCATGATTTTTTACTACATTATTATAAAAAGGGTCGACATAATATATAACTTAATTTCATTTTTTGTTTTTTTTATTTCAAAAATAATATTCCAGTCATCATTTTTAACCGGTTGTATGGATATTTCATTAATACTGCCCATACATGAAACTACTTTAGATGCGAGATAAATGTAATTCTAGAACAACAGGTCGGGTCCCATTGAACTAATTTTAATTAATCCGTGTCGGAAACTTAATTAAGTATAGTTTTTTTATATCGATCGATGGCATTATAGCAGCAAACAATGGGCGCCATATTCAATTAATTGCATTCAGAGAGAACCATGCATGCCGCCATGTTTAATCCGACGGCTGTTCATACAGTACAAAAGCAAACAAGGTCTGAACCAGCAGAGAGCGACCGACCGGACACGATCATTGCATTCCAATGCCCTGGTTATAGACGAGTAAATAGTCAACATCGTAGAATATGTAAGGACTCGCCGTAGGGCATGAAAAGGGTATTTTGATTATAGTATTAGATTACATATAATTAATTTACTAGTCAAGTATTTGACACTTCTTACAAAGAACAAAATCTGGAACTGAAAGCGAAAAAAGTAGTGTGACTATTGAAATCTAGTATTTAATGACTTAATACCAATATTTTCAATAACTTAGCTTCTCGTAATCAACTGCAAATATCTAAATCAGAAGTATGTATTATGCTTGATTAAAGAGTTAATTTAATCGCTGCATTCAATAAACTTAACTTAAATATGCCAACAAACAATATGCTTGCAGTAAACGTCAAAAGGCCACCATTTAGAACCTATGCGGTCGCAGATTCCTTAACGTTCATTAAATATTTTTATTCTAGTCAATTAAAGTTAAGTTCTATCAAATTACTACTGGAAATTTCATTGTACATAGGTTCAGTATATAAAATATGAAAATAATATGAAATTGAGGTTTTAAGTTAAGTTTTAGATTGATTGCATTTGATACGTGGCTGATGCAGTAAAGGCAGGAGTTTTTTTTGAGAAAAAAAGGTGCCGAAACTCAGTTCATGTCAAGCTTTTTATTAAATAAAATAACACATTTTGACGAATTATATAAATATACATTCTAATTACGTCAACGCAAACATTGTTTAGTCAAAGGCATTCAAAAACAGTCTCCCAAAAAAAATCTGCGATACAAAACTTCCAAATACTGAAATTATAACCAATTATCTTGTTTATTTTGTAGGTTTAGACTCCAAATAAGCCAAAGCGGTCATTAAGAAAATATTAAATAAACTTTAAAATGTAAAAGGTTATTTAGAAGCAAAAATCATGCGCTTTTACCATTGTGCTACAATTCTAGTATATTTATTATACTAGCTAAAACGGAAACGCTGTTCTTTCAAAGCAGAGCGGTAAAAACGACCAGATAGAAAATAAATTTGAATTTATTATTATTTGACGTGTATTAATATTTATTGTTATAGCAGCGACTCTTGCTTTCACGTTGTGCAATTTAAGGACATCCTGTATGAAATACGGTGGCACTGATTTATACACCACTCCGATTGTATAGGTCATTGGTTTTCGAACCTTTTTTGCTGTGACCCACAGAGCGAGATGCATTTTGTATTGTGACCCAGTATGCCTGTGTGCAATAAATCGAACAAAGCTGTACGGGTTGTGTTTCTGTGCATCCTATTGACATGCGTATATATACTAGTGAAAAAAAGCTCAATCAAATGAAACATATTTCTATTTTAAGGGACGGAAAAAAACAGTTTGCATGAAGATACTTTAGTAGTGTGTGACATGGATTTGTTTCACAAATAACTTATTTATTCTAACAGACATTTCATATTGTAAAACGCGGACAATAAAATCATGTCCAATTTCAATGTAAAGCATATTGCCGTCTGATAAAGATTACTAACTCGATTTTGCTATACGTGAATTGTTTGTTAGTCATTCGAAAAATCTTTTTTTTTTAAGTATAGACTTTAATTGTAAAGGACTAGTAGATAAGAAATCGCTCTCGCTACGCCTTTTTTCAGGATCAAACGAATGGGAAGAATGAAAAATAAATTAAGACATTACAGGCATCCATGCCTTGCAACACAAATCCACGAATTGATTAAGTAGTCAATTTATGAAACCAAATATTTATGTGAAACTCAATGCTCAAATGAGGCTTACTTTCGAGTAAGTGTCCATTAAAAGTCAAACATGTGTTTGACATAAATTATGTATAGTGTCACCGCAGTAAAGTTAAAATTATACTTTTTTTGTGCACCTGTGTATTGATTTTGCATAAGTCGTCTTTTAAAAACAAAATACATTACATTACGTATAATGTGTATGTGATAATGAAATAATATGTACGTATATTTTTTGACGTTTGAGAATTAAGTCGTCAGTAAATACAAAGAAGAACAGGTATTCAAAAAATGAGTAACTCATTTTTAAATATTGTCAATAATGCCAACATTCAAGTGCTTGCTTTTTTCTTCTACATTTAATGAGTGCGAAAGAGATTTTTGTTGTGAAATATTTAGTTTTCTTGTCCTTTCCGCAAACATTTTTATTTAATTATCGGTCTGAGAGTCTGTATTTATATTATATATTCAAATTATTGAAATAAATAACGTTTCAACTACAATATAGGTATAACAAATTGATAATATATCAATATGTATATATAAATATTATCTTAGCTTGATTAATTTGAACTCGCGACGAAGTTAATTTCGATTGTTAGTTATGTATGTCATTCGCGGGATTATGAAGGTTAAATCAGCACGTTGTTTTACATATTTGATTTTTATACATATTTTTAGCATTGTTGGTCCCGTATACCGTTCATCCAATTGTGATAAAATTTTGGTGATTTGTTGTGTGGACGCCCACAATTTTTTACAATTAGTACAGCCATTTTACAATGAGGTAGTTCACCGAAGCAAGCGATCTGCGCGCCACGGCTATCAGTTTCAAGGAAAATCATATGTCATGAAATCGGGACATGTTGATTAGATATTTTTAGCATTCTCTGTAGCGCATTTTCCAAGAATCAAGAAAGTATTGTGTATCCAAAAGAACTTAAATAAACAGAAGTAAATCACAAACACTTTCTTTGAGTGGCATTGCAACGCATGCCGGGTACTCACTAGTAATTAAAAAAAACTAATTTAAGTAAGTCAATAAATAAAGGCATCTTTAATATAACAGTATTTTATTATTCACATTATTCTCACGCAAAATAAATAAACTATATCTGTCTTCTAAGATATTAAATCAAACAATATCTTCGACGTATGGTGGGGGGGGGGGGAGGCGGGTCTCTGATTACATCTACAATCTGTTTCACCGCCTTTATTCCAAAAGATTCATCAAAAATGAACCCCCGCTAAATTTTTTCGTCCTTTGTCCGAAATGAACAAAATTTTTCCAGTTCAAATATTAGGGGATGAAAATGAAAGCGATTGCTTTCTTCACAATGAGAATACGACGAGGTAATAACGGCATCATATAATACCTCCGTTTTATTTTTTTATTTTGCAATACAAATTGGAAAAGGTAAAAGTACTTGCTGGAACCGTTCATCGCCAATAAGATAATTTATAGAATAAATACATCGAATGTTCAAAATATATTTATCACGCATGCTAGAATTATACTTGACTGATTTTTGCCTTGCACTGTCCAGATATCAAGTTGTGTCAAACCGTGATTACAAGCTGGTTAATGTTTATCTTGGAACAGTGACATCCACAGAAATTAAATCTTATATATAAAACCAAAGCGGCGTATGTACATATGTCTGTGGGTCTGTAATTCCCTTTTGCATTGTTGGTCATTAAGTTGCCATAAAAACGAATATTAAAGAAAATATGTTTGAATTTTTATCGGCGAAGACATTTAGTCAAAATGTAATAAATTAGTCTTCTACTGCACTTTTCCCTGCTTTTATTAATGTAATAATGTTTATTATTTACGTGAAGGTATTATTTGACATTTCTTTGACAGCAAATTAGACATTTTCCTTGAATTTGGACATTTTAGAATGGGGCTGTCATCAAATTAAATAAAGTTTGTGATTTTATTTTAACTCTATTTTGGATGTTAGATTTTCTGATATAATTATGTCGAATGATATAACATTAAATAATTATTGGTCGCTTAGTCCGAGCGACGCCGGGTAGCAATACTAGTATACATATAAACCAGTATATAAAGGGACGTTGCGATAGACCAGTGGTTACAAAACTTAATTAAGATGTGAGCTACTTTCAGAAATTGTAATTGTCTGATGAGCTACTTACTATATAAGAAAGTTAGCTTTCTACCAAATAAGCATTTTAGGAAAAAAAAGCCCAAACACTATCTTTATGCCGTTAAGCTCAATGCAGAATTTTGATTTACCCTAAGTAATGGCCAGGAACCACCACACATCACAACTTTTTTTTTTACCAACAGATGTAGAAATAGAGCTAAAAACTTAATATGGATTATAAAATCCAATCATTTGGCCACACTTTTTTAGATACTTAAATTATAAATGTTAATAATGCTGCATTTGCTTGAAGAATTTCAGACTGCTTTTTTGCGCCCAAACAATTGATAAAATTTGATCCTAGGCAAATTTATAAATATGGTAGAATATCCTACGCGAGCTACTGAAAATGCCACCGCGAGCTTTTGACATAGATTCGGAATCTGGAATGTGACGTCAGTATATCTGTAAGATCGTGTCTAGTGACAAAAGCGCACGGGCTTGAATTCTAGTCCGGGATTTTCATTAATGATAACGTTAGCTAATAGTAAAGCTTATTTTGGAATCGTTGAATAATAAAAAAGTGTTATCTTTGTCCTGGTAAGTATCCAGATAAAGCATTCGATATTCAATTTAACTAGTTACTGGTTGACAGAAATATTATTTTAAGTACAATACATGACGTTACAACTGACGCCAATGCGCCGCGCATTTTACAAATACAATTTAGATAGTACACATAACAAAACATAATGTTTCCTATAAATATACACTCATATTCTTTTAGAATAGAGAGAGTAGAATAAAGGGGAAACATTGATTAATATCATCCCTCCGCGAAACCTCATTCTCTATTCAAATACATATAAATTTAAAAACCGCTACACATACAGGCTACATCAAAATTCCAACTGTATGGAAACTCTTAGATGGCCTATATGCGGAGCATTTTATCACCATTTTTACCTGGAGCGTTTCGCATGAAATATACGTCCCACTTGCGAGCGCCGAGCGAACATGAATACTGTATGGCGAAATCTCAATAAAAAATCGCTAAAGAAGCACACGCATATGTTGTCAGGTTGTACGGAAAGTCACTGCCTATAAATTATTATGCATCGCTTAAGAAAGCTATCTACCCCACGCTGAAAGCCTGGAAATATCAATGCTGACATATAAAAAGGATGTAGGGCTGAATTGGGCTGTTACATATTTTAACTCAATACGTTCAATCACTCTTTCAAGTACAATTACGTGTTTTTAATATTAGGTTAAAGGCATCAATGTATCGTTCTAAAAGAATTATGACACGTACTTAAAATCTATTTCAGCACCAGCACATCGTAAGAGTTTGAATAAGATAAAGTTTTCGTTATGCTACAATAGTTATAATATATGATATTGTTAGATACGCTCAATTTTAAAATGTTGCCATCTTCAAATTGTGTCTTAAATATGTAATAATCAATTAATAGAGTTTTTAGCCATGTAGATTAATGGTCAGCAAATGTGTGCAGAGCGTAATTGTTGTTGACGTTCATATGGCCTCTGTCTATTTGTTTCTAAAACAAAGCGTAGCGAGAGATATTGGCGAACTACTGGTCATATCCTATCTCCATTTTTCAATTGATCAACATTTATGAAAAATACATTTTGAATAACAGGCAGTTTTGTACTAACAATATAGAAGGAAACAATGTTGAAAAATAGAACAAGTTTGCATCCTCTTTATGCAGATAGAATGAACGTCACTGTCCTGATTGCGCATTCCTACAACGCGAATATCACGTTCTAGCAGCGCCCAAGGAAACACGTTCATTTTCTGGTTTCTGCGGGTTGCATCCGTTCCGCTATCACCCTCGGCTCTGATTACTTATTGACTATTCACTTTAAGAATCATTTGTACTTCTTAGCTATATGAAAGCAAACTTTAAAAGTTTGCTTCTACTTTTTTTGGACTTTCCTTGGCTGACTGAGATTTTCATTATACACTTGAATCTATAAATCTTATATATAAAACCGAAACGGCGTATGTATGTCTGTGGCTCTGTAATTCCCTTTTGCATGTTTGGTCATTAAGTTGCCATACAAACGAATATGTTTGAATTTTTATCGGCGAAGACATTTAGTCAACATGTAATAAATTAGTCTTCTACTGAACTTTTCCCGGCTTTTATTAATATAATAATGTTTATTATTTACGTGAAGGTATTATTTGAAATTTATATGACAGCAAATTTAATAAAGTTTGTGATTTTATTTTAACTCTATTTTGGATGTTAGATTTTGTGATATAATTATGTCGAATCATATAACATTAAATAATTATTGGTCGCTTAGTCCGAGCGACGCCGGGTAGCAATACTAGTATAATATAAATAAGGGGTTGTACTTAAAATTGTGCGCATGACGTGACCGAAAAAAAATCAACTTGCTTTTTAAATACATATATATTTTTAATGGTTATTTTATATTGATATTCCTGGACAACATAATATCGTCCCTACCACGCTAAAGGGGCGTTTATAAAATTTTGGTGATTCTAAGTAAAATCTGAGCTAAGCTTCACAAAAAATATGTAAATACTGCCAAAAGGATGTTCTTGAAAAAAACGTCCGAAACGAAGTTTTTCTAATTGACACAATATTTGTTTACTCTTTTTACTCTCTTGAAACGTAGCGATTTGTCACTAACGCCCGTTTGGTTTGAAAAGAACGACATGAATAATTCATAACCATAAAGTGTATAAATTTCTGTGCTTAAAAAAAGATTGAACCCTCCTTGTGATATTCAGAAAGAATGATATCGAGGTGGCCTTCAATCGCTGCGTCATCTTTGTGAGAAATGGATGGAAAACGTAGAAAATTATGCCTGGTTGTTTAACGTGTACCAGTTAAATGAAAAGGCTTGAGATGTCTCGAGAACGGGAGTGTGATTGTGTAGTCGGCCACAGAGCTGGATGGTCTTTACCGCTAACTAAGTAAATAAGTAAGTGATATTTCCATGGTATGAACACGGCTTGATGTATGCCTTGTCGAAAATGAACAGTTGCTAAACTCTAATTAGGGTCATTGATTGAGAAAATGAACCTTTGTTTGTTGAGCAAAGGGATCATTAGAGTCAGTTTCGTGTTAAGGAAAGACCGTTAGTAAAGCCATTTTAATTTGAATGACCCTTTCTTAATAGCCACAGTGGCGTAACCTTGCGGCTGAGAAAATATATTATGTATTTAACAATCCTTTATTTAATGCCGACACCAAAGTGCAATAGATTCACATTATGATGTCAGGATTGTCACTAGATAAAATATTAACAATAATCTGAGCTTCAAAGGAAAAAGCCTAATATTTTATTTATTTTACACTGATGTGAATACACTAGATATAATATCTAACAATCGTAAAATTAACAGTTTCGCCTACATAGGTTTCTTGTACTCTTTTGTTGCTTTGCATTTAAAATAATGTCATCTCCACCATAAGGGGAATCCTAAATGATTTAAAGTTTATATCGAAGATCTTCAGCACGTGGTTCAAAATAAAATAAAAAATTATAAGATTTTACAAATAAAACCAACTTTAAAAGCCCATAAAATTAAAGAAGAGAAACGATTTTGTACAAAACCTTCTGGAAAAGTTCACGTGCTTTGCTTCAAGTCACTCTCAAAAGTGTGATAGGGAGTCCGGTTTAAGTAAGCTCTTCAAGTTTAATATTACATCACGAAAACTTTCTTGTAAGAATTGATCATTTTTATTTATTAGACTGTTGGACACCTATAGTCAGTATTTGTAAGGTCAATCACTGCAGTACTTAGCATCAATAATACATCCGAGAAAAGGATAAAAAGGCATCCAACAATAAAAATTCCCATTAAGTCGAGAGCCATTTCTGAAGGTTTCACATAGATTTGGGAATTTGTAATCCAATCGAACAAAATATGGATAAAACAAATCTCACGGGTTAATTTGAATACATACTCTGAGGTCACTACTTCAACAGAATTGATACATATACTGATGTAGGTAAATATATTGAGAAACATAAACTTTAAATAAGTATGCCACTGATATGAAAGTGTCCATCAGTAAATACGAAACCCTTTTACACCTAGTGCTACAAAGGATTTGATTTAGTTACCACATTGAATATAAATTAGTGGTTTGTATATAAAGTTATTACGCCCTTTGTTGTATATATTGGCTCTTAGTTCTCAAAGAGGCTCAGCAACCATAAAGTCTTACATAGTACACGTCCAAAGAACGTCTTTATATTTCACATGTACACTTTCATCTGACTTAACTTTGTTTATAATGGCAAAGTTTAAGGTTAACAGATGAACAGATGAAGGATTTGGATATAATGTATGAAAAGTGTATTTGTAAGACCTTGTAAGCTCCCAGTGTGACGCATATTGACTTCTTATAAACCATCTCAATTAATATTAATTTCCCGTTGAATCTGCTCATACTTTGTATTCATTTGATTTAATAGAATTCCATGTAACTCCAAAAAAAGAAAATCTCCACGATGGTATTATTTTTTTAAACGAATCTGTTTCGTATGTTGTTATATTGGTGCTGAAAAAGCTCAGAAGCGTGTCGTTAAATTTGCTGAGAAAGAACCGCACTTGGATAAATAATTTAAGGAAAAGTCCGCAAAAAAAACGGAGGGAGCTTTCACATTGACGTTCCTTGAATATTTCAAGTGTTATCACTCAATTTATTACAAAATGAGATTTACTTAGCTGAATGTACTGTGCTAACATATTATTCACTAAGCTAGATTTATAAAACGATATTTACTAAATTTGATTATATTACGTACCATTGACAATTATTTGACGTATTTAGTGATAAGCTTCATGTTTTTTTTGTTTTCTTCCGACATATTTATTCCATGTATGAAGTAACATGCTACCAATGAATCAATTCACCCATATCAAGCGGGTAAATAACCAATACTAATGCACTAATGTTTATTTATAGTGAATACATTAGAAAATTATCTGATAAATTTAATCAACTATGGTTCAAATTATATTTATAGCTCGCGTGGTACTTTGATCGTTTAATGATAGCATGGTTTTTTTTAAGTTGATATAAGAACATTTTTTTAACTTGTATTGGTAACATAAAGGACTTAATGATAAACACTCATATCGAATTTCATAAATGTAAATTTGATATTGACCAGTCTGGGACTTTATGCTCACCTAATATCTCTGGTAAAGCCCGTAACAATTTATCAAAGAAAACGACTAGTAGCTTAAAACAATTAAAACTAATTGTATTTTTTTGCAAACTAATAATTATTTGATAAAATTTTTGTGACGTTTCAGCAGCAAAAAAAACAACACTTTTAATTCAAAATAGCTTTGCGTAACTTTATTTTAATGGATAAAATTTGAAAGTGCTTATTCATTCAGGATTGCAAGACTTATAAAGTTTGCTTTAAATAAAAAGAAACAATCTACACGAACAAAAGAAGTTTGGAATTATGCTGTTCATCCACTAGAGGGCATACATAAAATATTGGTATTAAAAAGGGTCTGCGACAACTTTTTAACTCGGTGTCTGAAAATGTTTATCTATATTTTACTCAAATAAATAAAAATTACAATAATTACAAGAAGAAAAACGTTTGTAAATGACATGACGTTCGTGTTTCGATGCCATTTCAAACTGAGATACAATCGTATTTTACAACTTTTGCTTCAGCACATCACTGAACACACCCGAGGGTCCGACGAAGATAAGAGATAATAACCTAATGACAATAATTGACAAGCGTGGTTTCATCTCACTATTTATGCTGTTTAAAAACGTGTTGATTTCATTTTTAACGTTAACTGATCTGTTTTCTGCTCTTTTTTCATTAAAAAGTTATGGAAACAAAAGTAATATTAAAATGCCATAACGTCACCGTTTTTTTTAAAAATGAAAATAGATTTTTCATTACCTACACAATCAAACCTAGTACTCATACTGAGTTTCACGGACTTGGGCTTGAATTTCTAAATCAAGACCTCCCAATATTGATTTTTCATTTTTTTAGGTTAACACACGGCTGTCTTTACTCAGCCTCTCTGAGAATAAATATAGGGTTAATGATTTGCATTTTACAATCGCTAAAAGTCATATTTAGATCAAATGGTAATAGTAAGAAAATAAAAGTCGTTCAGTCTGATGTGGCAATACTTTTGAAACTCGTTTATTTCGATTAAAAAAATAAAAGCTAGACTTACAGCAAAACTTGGGGCTTAGAAAGATTTTATAGAAAAAATGCATTAGCGATAATTTTACTATTAACAAACATAATGAAATAATTCTCAATTCTTTCGATGCTTTCGGCGGTAACTTTGTGGAAGTTCATTTTAACATAAAATTTTAAATAACTTTGATTATTCCACTCAATTCTCAATTCAGCTATGAAAAATCAATATTACTGTCAATACATTCACTAAATAAATTTCATTCCTTATTTATATTATTCTATGAAAACAAATATTATTTTTGTGTTGCTCTCTGTATCATTTTTTGCCATGAAAATCTTTAATAATAATTCTCTTGTATGTAAAACTTTCAATTTTATTTATAATCTGTTGACAATTTTCAGCAGCTGTGCAAAATCAGCCCTCCCTGGTGTACTTTAAAAGCTTTTCACAGAAGAAGGTCCCCAGTCAAAAATTAACAATAGTCTAACGAACCCAGTATATTTTTCACATCAAGAAATGTGGTAAATCTATGATATTTTATAATCGCGAAGAGTTGACAATAACTTGATTTAAAAAAAAATACGATATTTAATATAAATTTAATATTTCAAATAAATGTTTAAAATTCTAAAAGCTTTTGAAAGCTTGCAAAATAATGATGGATTAAATGTTAAATTAAAATCATTAAACGCAGCGGGCTTCATTTATTATGACGTCAGGTAAAACAATGTTTCATTTATCATAATGGTCACCATTTTGGGCTAGTATGTATAAATACGCGACACGCTGAAATCCGTAATCCTCAGGCACATCGAGTGAATGGCTAGTCGTTCTATAGGCAAAGCCTCGCTTCTTTGGTATGCAGCCCAAGCTTGGAGTGCGTGTCCTCACTGGGGAGTGGAAAACTCTGCTACCCAAACATGTTCGTACTAAGCGCGACCCAAACTTTAAATAGCAATGTGCGATGCAAAAAAACTTTCAGCCAGTGAGGTGCTTCAACTTTTGAACGTCACGGAAAAATCACGCCACAAAAAATGGCGACGGGCTATCTTACTTTTCTCGATATGATTATGATCAATTTCATTCGATCACAAGGGTGCCCGAACACTGGCGTGCAATGTTAGACTATTTTGTATTATCCCTCGAAAGACGGTTCCTGAAAAAAAAATTGTGATCTGAAGGCGGGTATAAAAATACCCCAGTGTTATGGATTTTTTGGCATAGATTGCATTAAAAAAATGTAATATTTTGCATTAACGTATTTTTATACATCGTTTTAAATAAAAATCGATAGTTTTATATATTATTTTTCATATTTTAATTCACGCATTAACAGACTGGCTTAATCAAAACTGTGAGCCTGAGCGCGTGAATTTTCAACGAAAATTGAATCTTATGAAAAAATAATTGATACTTTTACAAACCCATCAAGAAAATTTTATCATTTCGAAAAAAAATAATAAGATAAAGACATTTTACTTTGAATTATTTTCATTAAAAATTGGGTTTACTTTCTTCGTCGCTTCGTTCGTTGCTTAGCTTTTGCATAAATAACGCTGTATTTTTTAATTTCTTATCAGTTGATAATGCTCGTGATGAGCAAAAACGTCCCTAATCTAAATAAATATAATGCGGAATAAGTACTAAAAATATGTTCCGTATGGTTGAAAAATCATACAGCAAGCAATGAAGAATATTTTCTGAACTAAATAATATGTTAAGAAACCTTTGAAGTAGAAAACTTCGATGCACGCTATTTTCTTTTGTGTGATGACAATCCGAAATATATTTTCGATTTCATTGACGTCAAAGATTGTAGTACACATGCGAAGGTGAATTCAAATTTTTCTTGGATATGACTGCAAGATAGTCTTACACGGTTTGGTTGAATATGTTCAGAATCGATAAACCTTGACGCAGTGCATAAGAAAGGTTTTGCACTGTCTATATAAGATCTATGATATGACGATATAAATAAAATCACAAATGAAGTATTTTACCTTTTGATTTTGATGACATTTAATTGTTTTCTAAAGTATTTTATTATTGGTTGTAATTGGAATATTTCAATTAATAACGCCCAAATAATTGATTAATTAATTGATTGATAGAAGTTAATTATCCAGTAAACGGTAAAGATATCAATTAGATTTTACTATCTTAAATAAATGATTATCACATGAATACGACTGAGCCCATTTAAAACTTGATATGGAGGATGGGAACAGGAAAAGAATATGTATTTGACAAATACAGTTAGGATAGTATATATTAAAATACATTGTTTAGAATAGAGAATAAAGGACAAAAAAAATTATAAATGTTCATTACTCTATTCAGTGTATTGATAAACCTAACAGCCCTTGTAGCTGGTGACTCAAATGACTAATGTGACGAATAAGTTTTAATAGTAAAAAAAGGTTTGGTTTTGCTTACGGCCACGTTAGTTAAAACTAGGAGTATGTGAGTTTATGGCCATGAGTATGTTAGGGCTATTAACTCTACTCTTAAGACTAAGAGAAACATATTTCACTATCGTAAATGATTATCGAGCTTCAAGAGGGTGTAACGGGAACGTTTTTGTGCACAAGAGGACATATGTATAGCCTCTGGAAATATCTCGTAGCACAGCAGCGTTAATTGTCATTAAAATTATTGTCATACGTGTCTTAAAAGAATTTATTTCATTGTACTAAACTAAAAACTCTGGAAGTTTGAGAGGAGGAGAGATGACCTTTCCCACTGAAGAATCAGCCGATTTTTAAATAAAAAATTGAAAGTATGACTATTTTCATTCAAATTTTATATATAAAATAACAAAGCGTGCATAGGAGCATTACATTACATTAAATACACTCAGACATGTGTGAATATAATAATTGAAATAATACAGCTCGTCATTTTTATTTGAGTCTCGGGGCTTGATTAAAACCATCTGACGCAGATGAAGATTCAACCACATTGTGCGATGTATTTTAATAAAGCGAAGAGTCGGATAAAGAAAGAGGCGTAAACACACTTCAACCGGAATAAATTCTGTATCTTCTTATGTCAATTCTTTTTTTCTCTCTCTTGGTTTATCTATTCCTGAAAATCATTTCAAGATTTTTTCATTCGGCGTAACAGAGCGTAGCTTTTTATTCCATTTTTTTTAAGTAAAATAATTCTACATTTTTGACGCATGATCAAGTCAAATGAAAACATTTTTTTCAATTTTTATAGCTTGATGTTACTTTGATAAAACTGCATTTCACTTATGTGAAACTTTTTAACTTTCTACCATTCAAATATACTCACATAAATCAGAAAGTTATTCAGTTCAACGAAAATTATGTAATATACTTACATGGTTAAAAGTTATTTCATTATCACGCCAACTTCTATCTCTAACGACGGCATAGTTCTAAAATAGTTATAACATGAATCTTTTTAAACTTTTTTCCTGTTTATTTTATGATAATGATGTTCTAACGCGGTTCCAAGTAGACAAAAATTCAACCAATAATATTTTTAGTCTTTAAATTAAGAGGAAAAGAAGAAAGTGTTTATTGTTTCAATGGTGGTCTTAAAAAAAAAAAGAACGAGAATCGGATGTAAATAAATACAATTAAATTGGTAACTGATATTCTGTTTGTGTTAATATAACGAAATATGAGACATCAAATAGTTTTTATAATTACTTGTATATACAACTACACTTCACCTTGATTATAAATCGCAATTTATAGATGAAGATGACAAAGGAGTGTGTTACTGCAGTTTACGCCCTATGCTGTGATATATTACAAAACAGGTTTATGGCATCCCTTTCAGTGCATAACATCCCTACCTTTATCTTTTTATGACGCAAGATCTGGGACCATTCAGTTTTCGAAAAGACATACAACCTTTTGTGAAAGATTCCACCGTTATCCTGAATAAAACGAGCATTCTTCATCCCCATTCTTTGGCAGGGGTGACGCGAATTCTATGAAATAAAATCATTGGTAAAAATGTCACGTTTCAAGCACGTTGTATGTATGTGTTTAATATAATTAAAAAGCCCTCCCTAACGTCACTGTAAGCGTCAAATATAAAAACGTGCCGATATTATCCGCCGAAAAAAGTAGCCCAATTTTCCTGTTACTGACAATACAAAAGGTCGTTTTTTATACCTACAAGAGTTGTATTCTTGCACTTACTTCTGACGTTTGAAATTTATTATATTCACTTAACTTGGTTTTTGGTTTATGTTTTTATTTGTCTTATGGATGTCGAACTGTTTTCTATTTTATATACATACATCGATTGTTACTTGATTTGAACTTTAAAGTATTTCTGAATATGTCTCTCTGTATATGAGTCTGTTAAGTTTGAAGTTTACCAATTAAAATAGTTCATGTGTTGTTTGTACTGTATATCGCATCGCGAAGGTTTATTTAAATTACAATTACTTACTTTTACATAGTGTAAGACAAGAAATCATTTCAAAGTAATTTTCAAATTTGATTCACTTAGAATTAAACTTAAGATCTTGGCAATAAATTTTTACATCATGTTAGAGATTTCCCTTGATGTAAAATCAGGGCTCCTGCATTTCATTATAATTTCTCTCTCTCACGTTATTTAGTTTGCGATGCGTGAGCTGGCATAACATAATTCTATCTAGAGTAGCTGGAAAAAAACTCATTAACCTATCTGTTTAAAAAGAAATTAACTTTTTTACTAGTATTTATTTTCGATGGACTTTCAAAAAAAGTATTCTATAATTTCTATCACTTTCAAGGTACTCTTGACAATTTTAATACTACTGTGTGATCGGATACACACAATATATACATCATACAAGAACCTGTAAATTCGTAGTAAATAATGGCGGGGCAAAGTTAAGTACCTTTGAAAGAAATGGCCTCAAACAGTTATTGGATTGAAGGATCTAGAAAATATTCTTTCAAATAGTACACACTATTCGCTAATAGGTAATTGAGAAGATATATATATATACATGTAATATTGCAGATAATACAACTAGGGAATGATATTACTTTCTGGAAATATTTTATCAAAGAATTTCAAGTTGGTTTGATATAATAGTAACATGAAACATCATTTTTGCGACGTTATCATATGTTATAGAACCTTCCCGCAGGCGTCGCATCACTCAAGTATTCCAGTGATTGAAAACATGTTTTTTATATAAAAAAAAATACTTACTTATAACAATACGGTTGCTTGAGAAAAAGTTGTGAAAATTTGTTACTCCCGGGAATATATATATTTGGGTGTATAAGTTGGTTCTTCCACCACCCTTCCGTTATGTGTGTGCAGCCGTTTTTCACAGCCGCCTTCCAGAACGCTATACGATCAAGAAAAGAAACGAATTTACTAATCACTTACTTGGCACGAGACAGAGCTGCACGGGACTGATCTGTCATAATATACTTTTATAGTTTTCTCACAATTTATACACCTTGATTTCGTTAATCGAAGGCATTTTCAATTGATTAGACAATCCAATCCACTGGTGATTATTGGACAAGTTAAAAAATGCTTCTTTTATTTTCATATTACCCTTCCAATAGTTTGATATGATTGATAGCATATCGATGGCTTAAACGGTAATGTTGTTAACTCCACTTTTGGCTGAAAATTACTTAATAATGTCATCTTGTTGTATCATGCAATGTCCATCTCCCGTAAAATTTGTATAACCAAAATTGATGTAAGTGCATCGAAAAAATATTTTAAGAAAATTTGATAACTCCATTGTCGTTCTAAAACCTACACTGTTATCCAACTCAGCCATTTTGTATTGTCACCTGTCATTTATTCGTTGTTTTTCAGCGGTGGTACAAATAAATCCTTTGAAAGGTGTTTTTTTTGCTTAAACACAAAATTTTACATTCTCAAAATATCAGTTTTTACCCTCTCCTGCACAAAAGACAAAAACGGATTTTCGAAATTTATCAATCCAAAAACACACTCGGGTTATAAATTAAAATTTCTGTTGATAAAAATTCTTTATTACTTTTTATGAAATTTTATTACGTCTACGACTGACAGGAGGCAAATAAAATAAAATTTATTATTTACTGCGAATTTTATAGAATAATAATGAGAATAATTTTCAAATATTTCCTTACAAAATTTTACACTTGTTAGCATTAATATTTATTTAAAAATTATGAGGACGGCAAAAAGATAAAATGTTAAAGTCAATGCCAAGAACACTCTGCTTGTATTAAAGCCCAATATTTAATAAATTGCTTCTCTTCTAAAAATCATGCCAGGTATGGTTAAGTGCCCTTTTAACCGCCGGGTCACAGTGGCGTAGGTAGACATACTGGGCCTCCGTACACAAATCATCCAAGAACGGATCACTCATTGCCGACTTGATATGGGTAATTAAAATGAATGATAGTCCGTAAAAAATAATAATATTATGTAAAACCTAAACAAGCACGTATATTATCCGCTTCATTACCGAGTAAAATGGTCGCATTGATCACATCTACCACCCGACTTCTAAAAAACCCCTTTTTCACAAAAGATTGACTGATGCCAGAAGAATATTTTTTTTCTAGAGGAATTCTTACAGGATTTTTTTTATGAATATATTGCAATATTTGCTACATTATTCGTGACGTCCGGGCGCGGCGCCCTCCAGTGGCCTTACGGTACTAAATTAAGTGGTTAATAACGTTTTTTTCTGAAGTTCCCGCTAGAAATGTGGTGAAATTTATAGTTATTCCACAGCGTTTATCTCATCAGAAGGTTTTATACAAAAAATGCTCAGAATAAAAAAGAAGCTCAAAATGTAGAGGGAGAAGAGAGAGACGAATAGGGCTCGGACAGAATTGTAATAAGCTTATCTCTCTTTTCCCCTTAAAATTGAATGGGTTGGAGGTAATTTCAGACATCACACACATTGATGACATCGAACAGAAATGAATAAATCAATGTATACACCAGGCTGAACTAAAACTTCAGCACGTGAGCACCAGACCTTAACCACGGACTCGATAAATATATTCGGTATACATAATATATACATTATGATTTAGGACCCTTATATTTTTTATCTTTCTGCGACAAATACACTGCCACCAATTCATTTTTAGCTCGGCAAAAAAAAAATACAACTTTACCCGTCATACAGAATAAAAAAGTTGGAATTATAATATTTGTTTCTAAAAAATCTCGAGTACGTGCTAAATGATAAAAGACAAACGGGCAAACTTTTAAAAAATATTTCGAATTTGTTCTGAAAAGATTTTTTATCGTAGCTGCTATAACAATCGACCCCACTTCTATTAAAATTCCATCTCTATTCATTCCGTGGGTATTGAGGTATATTATATGTATGAAACACATTAGGTACAGGCAAAGCTTCATACTAGACTGGCTCACTAGGAATTAATCATGCAATAGCCATAGTAAGTTGAACAATTGCAATCAATTAAATACAAGTGAAAGCGATATTACATAATAAACTACTATTTTTTCGCTTTTAAACAAAGTAATGACAATTTACAGTGGCCCACTAAGGCTATTTCATTGGATGGCGGGCTAGATACTGTCAAGGATTTTATGCATTAAGAATGATTCACTCGCTTTGATCCTTGTTATTATGACCCACATCATGCAATGTACATTTTTCATCATGTCCACTCACAATGGTTTGCTTATTTGTTTGTTCCATTAGAATTCCATAAACTTTGCATTAACCTAATTTTGAAGATTTAAACCGGGATATGAGCCGAAGGGGGGAGGATGACTTAATAAATAAATTCTCCAAAAAAATATTTATAAAAAGTGCATATAAATCTTAAAGTTGGAGAAGATTTTTAAATTATTTATATTTTTACCAGTCCAGTACTTCAAGCTGGAGTGAAATTTACTGTTGTTTTTACTTTTTTCATGAAATTCGCTGCATGGTGTGCAAAATTTTAATTTACAGAGCAAAAACGATCGTACTCTAGCATGTGGCTTCGGTCATCCGACTAAATGTGTTTCACTATCGAGAAAACACGCTCCAAAGTTGCAAACGTTTCTGGCAGACATTATATATATGGGAGACACCACAGCTTTTGAATAAAAGTGCATAACTAAAAAAAAACAAGTAAAAACTATTTCTAAATTCGTCAGAATCCATATTTGTTAGGCCTTCGGGAACGGATCGATGAAGGATATATAGGTTCCACTGTATTAGAATAAACTTTCACATGTGTGTATTTTTCACGTAGAAAATTGTATTCGAAGAAACTTTAAATCGTTTTAAAGTACCCCTTGTTATTTTTCATTGTGTCCCTTTCGAACGCAGGTAACCATGACCTGACATTTGAATAATTCATTTACCGAACACACATGAGGCGTTTTGTTTGCATTTACAAACATTCCCTGGAACTGTCTACGCAAATACCAAAAACTAAACAAGGTATATTTTATTAAATATGTAATACGATTAAAACCAAAGGCCTAATACTAATGTCAGACACGGCGAAATTTTTTATCATTACTTACTTATATGTACATAAATAAATTTAAAAATAGTAAAGATTAACATGTAAGTTTTTATTTAAAAAAACAAATATTGGAAAACAGAAGGGTGCGTCTATTAAAAAAAGCTTATTTATTTCAGTATAAGTTGATTAAATAGTTTTGTTTTTTAACATTAGAAAGACGGTCTCTGAAAAAAAACGCGCGATCCGTAGTAGGGTCTAAAAATACCCCAGTGGTATGGCTTTATTGGCATAGATTACACTAAAAAAATGTTAAATTGTGATTTGGCGTATCTTTATACATCTTTCTAAAATAAAAATCAATATTTTTCCCATAATTATTCATATTTTAAGTCGCGCATGAAAGAGACAACGTCTTTTCGTTGATGTTTTTGACAAACTGGCGTTATAAAAACTATGAGCGCGAGCGCTTATCTACGTCTTTTAATGTAAAAAGCATCCGTTTGATTTGAAACGTACGTTTGAACAAGGCGCGTTTGAGATAAGAAAACTTTATCTTATTGCGTATGGGTAGTGATGTTTGAATTCTGACAATTCCTGTAGCGACGTAATAAAGGGTTTTCGGTCAATAATAGTCCAACGTATTTTATTTTTTATTTAATTGCGACGAAACTAGTCGATAAAAATAATATTTCTTCTGCAAAAAGTGTAAAAAATAATGATTTAAAAATGTCAAAAGTTTACACATTGTGTCACTGATATTAAGATAGATATTTAAGATAAAGTGTCAGTAGTTAATAAATGGCTTTATTATGAATACTATATTTGCGTAAATAAAGTCTCGTTGCCGTTTTATCAACGTTGGTGAGCTATCGTTCACTCAGTTGCTTGGTTGAGATTTTTTATCAGCACCCACGTTCCATCTATCAATGAAAACTATTCTTATAGATAGCGATTGGATAACCGCGAGTCATTTCCTAACTTCACACTTATTTTCTTACTCACTCTGATGACAGTGTTTGATGGACTGAGCTACAACCATTTTCAATGTATTGAAGTTCTGATGAGATTTTTTGCTATTATTCATTTTTTTTAACTGATTGTAAGTCGTGGCTTAGAAATTTGATTTCACTTAGAAAAATGTGGTATTCATATTAAAATGTATAGTATCAAACAAAATTGAAAATTTACACAAACACTAGATCTCTAATTTTGTACAATACAAAGATATATTAATATTTGAATAAATGAATCAAAATTATTGTTTCATATTACTTTGACATATATTTTATAAAGATAAAGTCCTGGTCTATTAGTTGAAAATACTCACGATGCGTGAAACAGGTCCTGATCTTTTTAAAATATAATTGTGGGAGAATAAAAAAAAAAAATATTTCGTAAAATATTATATAATGCCTTTCTACCAAAAACTGACCGGTACACATTACAAGTGAGAGGGGTATTATAATTATCGAATGGTTTTCCTCGAAATTTGCTGTATATTATTTGTTTTCCCACTTTATTTACTGAACATTGAATAATGAGTGAAAATTGTAAGCATGATTAAAACATCAACATCAATGCCGGGAATTGGGTTATTCAATGAAAATTTTCATTTATTTGCTCAATATCAAATAATGAGAAAATAAAGTGAAAATGATTAATACAACAATGTGTTGCTGGGAATTAAGTAACGCTGTGGGAATTGTTCACGTTTTCAAAACCACATTTATGTCAAACAATTATTTCACCACACACGCATCAAAGTAATGAATATTGACAGAAAGGAATTGTGCCGTAATTGGTGATTACTGTAATAATTCCACGTGCATATTATCAACTCATAAATTAAATCTTACATATATGTATATATACATGTCCCGGCTGTTTTGACATATTTTTCCAATCTTTGTTTCGGTTCAATTATTAAACAAAAATCATAATCTGTCTAAAATGATCGAATCTATTTTATAGCTGCTGGGAACATCCGCACATTTGGTGCGTGTTTTCTTCACCATGAAACATATTTAGTAGGATGACCGAAGTCGAATGCTGTAGTCGTACAAGCTTAGCTGTTCTGCAAATTCAACTTTTCACGACTTTTAACGACTTTTATCATTTCGAACAAAAATGACACAGTTTTGAAAAAAAATCCCTCCGATCGAAAAGTACCACTGCTACTATACCTAAGTGTGTAAAACTTTTGCTCTTACAAAAAGATGAATAGCCTTTATTATAAATTATCCCGGTTTGTCCCAGATTAGAATATTATGCTTAGCTTATTTATATTAATATTAATTTTCAGATCAATCGATTTTTTGAATTTTCTTTCAGATCCTCAAAGGGTATAAATATCTTTAGGAGTAGGCAACATTACGTACAGAGTCATATTTCTTATTGCTGAAATTTTGATGGATTCGATTTTTGAAATCAGATAGTAAATGGTCATCAACAATTGTTATAAAACCGGATCAATTCAATCCCCAAATATATTTGCACTAAAATCTACATATATTTCTTAAATATATTGGTATAATAAGTATTGGTAAAAAAATTAAAAAATATATTTTTTTATTTATTTCTCATCGTGAGCATTATCAACTGATTATCAAGCTCTTAACAGTCTTAACCCATCCTTCAGTTAAAAAATCAAAAAGTAAAGAGATAAACTAATGAACAAACTTTCCATCACTTTTAAAGTGTTCACTGACAATAGTTGGTGGAATGGTATTATAATGAAAAAAATAAAACATTTTTAGTACTTATTCCACATAAAATTTATTGGATATAAAAATTTTCCACATTGCTTCAAAATACAAATTTAATAGGAATTCACAATGAAAAAAAACTGTGCTATGTGCGTTTTTGTGACACAATTAATCATGATCCGTGATAATTCAGGATTGCTCAGAGAGCGTGTATAGTACAAACGAAAATATAATAACTCATTTATCCATACTATAATTATCATTATAAGTCATGATATAGTAAAATGTATTATTAATTACTTAGCATAAACCACGCTAACTCTTTAAAATGAATGTAAAATATATTATCAAAATTAATAACCAAGAAAATCACCTAAGCAAATGAAATCTTATGAAAAATAACTCAATTTCAGCAATATAATCGCGTGTTGAACTAATATTACGAGTTTTTTATGCATTAAAACATACCCTGACCCATTAATTCACTATAAACCCGTCAGGGACGAATGCATTGTGCCATGCTTTATTTGCATAAATGATTCATTAATGTGATTTGCGAAAATATCTTCAAATTATTTCTGTGTTGGATTCATATTATTTTTTACTCAACATATTGACACCGCCCTATATGTGAGGTCATCAGAACTCTCTCAAACGATCTATTTTTCACCTCAGTCTATGAGTTTAAGTCGATATCAGGAAATAAATTCATTCTTATAATACTCTATATTGAAATCTTTAGCGATTCAATATAGAGTAATTTCAAATTTGTAAAAGAGACATTTATGCACGATGTTCCGGAACATCGTGTTGCGGGCGTCTCGCTCAAAAATGTCTCTGGCTCTTTCACGCCCTGAGTGCATGAGATACGAGGTATCTCATGTAAAGTTCGATGAACCATAAATAATGTGTTATCGCGCGGACGTTTAACGATCTTTTGTTGTAATGTTTTTCTACCTAAAGAAACCGCTTTTTTTTGACAGTCGCAGTTAGATATTGAATAGCCTTGCACGTACACTTGTTAGCCATATAAATCTTGCAAGATTGGTTTGTAATTCTCCCATACTTGAAGTCTTGGAATGTAGCCTCAAGCTCTCAATCCTCCCCCTAAGACTAAATTCGCGTTCAAGTCCTCATATCGTCGTCGTAATTGTTATAGTTGTGTTTTTGTATTTTTTAAATTAAATTCTGTGTTAAAAATTGTATTTTTGTATTTTTAAATTAAATTCTGTGTTAAAAGTAAATAAATAGTGTGTGCAATCGCACTGGTTTACCACTTTGAGATCGTATTTTAATTAAGAGTATTCTGATTCTCATCCTCCGATCCTTAAATCTCATTTCCTGAGTGTTGGACGGAGGTTATCTCTCATTTAACGAGAGAACCGAATCAAGGTAGTCTCAATATAAACACAGTCAAAACTTTCCAACGTATTCTTGCTTTTCTCTGACGATGCACTTAGTTGGCGATCCTCGGCGACCTCGATCAAATCATTAGGTCTTCCGCCTTCTTACCCAATCACCATTCACTCAAATGAAGTTGCGGTCTTCTTGTTAAGAATAGACAATGTAAGGCTATATGGAGGCTCAAACTTAGCCATGGGCTATTTATGTAGAAGTAGAGTTATGAAAAAAGTTATAATTTCTGTATATTTCCAACATTATCTTCGTCAATACGATTGACTAAAATTAGACGATGTCCAGTTAGTTCATCAATTGATCTGTTTTTTTTTATCAATTATGTGGAAAAGAACACGTTAAAAAAAAAAAAAAAGGAAATATACCGTATTTTTACAAAGCATTGCAGACTTAAAAATACGGATATGTAAATAGTGATTGAAAATTTCTGCTATCTTTCGAAGACACTTGGGAATAAGTATTATTACCCGAAATATACAATGTTGATGTTCAATGTTAAATTTGAACTATAATAAAATTTGAATTGTTTGAATTTTGTACTTTACCATGAGTTTTGTCGCTTTTGACCCGGGTTTCGCCTTTCGGCGTCTTCAGGCATTTCAAGTGCACGGATGTACTTGAAATGACGCTTAGTAAACAGTTTGTATCGGATTTACACAAAAATATAAGTAGATCGCCAAGTTAAATGGCTATTAAAATGTAAATTAGCGAAAATTGAATGTATACAAGTTTCAATGAATTAAGTGGGTTTGTTATAATTATGGGGATTTTTGAAAATATTAATGACCAGATAATAACATAGGAATATTTAAAATAAATCTAGGGTTTTATCCGACCTATTTTTAATGAATTGATTGATTTTAAGTCTTTGAATTAATATTTGATGATAGCAAGTGCTTGAATTATTAATAAATGCCAATTATTTAAAAAGGGTGAGCTGAGCTCGATTAATCTCTAAGATTTCTTGGTAAAATAATTTGAACTCGCCCCTGTTAGTATGTAACAAATCAATGAATAAGTCAAAATTAAACGTGTGGTTTTCAAGAATTAAATGGTTGGCGAAGGTGGAGGTATCTTTTTTTTAGCGAAAAGCGGCTAAGTGCTCAGCCACTCTTATATTTAAGGTTCAAGCAGTTTTACCTGAAACCCGGGTCGTTAGCGACAAAAGTCATGGAAAAGTACAAAATTCAAACAATTCAATTTTGATATTGAAATTCTATCAAGCACCCTGAGTCGAAATCCTTAATTGAACCATAATGTTAAGATCTGATCCGCATTGTACGCACTTGAAGGGTTATAGATTGAATTAACTACGGCTACAGACCTTCATAAAATATTTTACAACCACATAGTCACTATCTTACTTGCTGACTGCCAGGCACAGTGGCTAACGCAGTCTCAATTTAGACTCTTAGATAATTGTAACATTATTATTTTAATCCCGAAATAAGATAAAAAAAAAATAACAATACATCAACTGGAATAGACATCACGAACATCCATGGCCTATAAAATATTAGATTGATAAAAATGTTACCTAGAGGTAGCTGAGACTTATTATTCTATTTGTCAGGATACAACCCATACCACTAGACAACAAATAAAGCCGCTTCCACTGAAAATGAAGCTTGGACTTGAAAGCAATGCTTATGTGTATCTTTTGTAAGATTCCTCCATCAAGAGCTCATGTGAACAAATTTTATGACAAAACTATATTTTTAACTTTAGATATCGATACTTACTATCAGGGCTGTGGAGTCGGAGTCGGAATCGGAGTCGTGGAGTCCGGGCTTTTTGGCCGGAGTCGGAGTCGTCGCGGTGATTTGGCCGGAGTCGGAAATTTTGAAAAGTTTGAACTTTTTATTTTTGCATATAATATGTCAAATTTGGCTATTGGCCGGATTGGCAGGGTTGATATTTAATTGAATACACATAAATAGGAAAATTAGGCAAAGAAAAAGTGACGATATTAAACTTTTTTAGTCGGAGTCGGAGTCGAACTTTTTTTACCAACTCCACAGCCCTGCTTACTATGATAGAATGGAACCAGCGCTATAAGGTTGAATGACATACACTTTTTGACTATTTCTATACCTGGCATTTTTGTTTTTTTTTTAAATATATTTTCTGAAAAAAGGGATGCAATTTATTAAATTGGCAGCGGAAACCAAATATTAAAAACATAAAATCTCGGCACTGCTTGAACGCCGTTGGACTAAATACTAAATCATTCACCCATTCATAAGATATTCATTCCTGAAAATTTCCATTCGTTTTACTTAAATCTCATCCAACGATCTTAACTAGTAAGTAGCCCGAAAGCGAACTAAAACTATTGAACGGCGTTCCTTTTTTAAATAGTGCTTGAACTCACTCCTTTCCAAGCTTTTAAAGAAAATTATATATCATATTAAAAAACCATTTAAATGTATCTTATTCAGCAAAAATTAAAGCAGCTATTCATATGCCTCGAGGCGCATTTAAAATATAAAACGAAAAAAACAAATAGAAATATACTTCTTATTAATAAATGTAAGATTGCTTAAAGACATATTAAGAAAACATGGAAAAAAAATACCCATCATAAATTTCTTTGGCGGACCTCACGTAAAGCTTTACAAAAATCGAGTAACCCATGCATTGGCCAATTTTTCAGTAGTATACAATGTATATAATATAAATATTCATGCAAAGAAATCTGTGGTGTCAAAGTTTGATCTCTTTTGTTCTTGCCACGTCTACTCGATTCTAGGATTGGGCATAGGGGTTAAAACAAATAGTAGACCCCTGGTTATAATCACAGAGTACCTAAGTAAATATATGGACCTGGCACTGTTTTTTTATTATTACATTAAGTTATGATTGTTTCAGTACCCGGTATATTACATTCAAAGAAGTGACCTAATTAAAGAACAACAACCAATGGTTTCCAAGAAAATAAAATCAAAGCAACATTGATTTGAAACATTAAAAATGCCGAGAAAAAAGGTGCTGGAATACCGTTCCACCGCGTTTCATCTTTAAAAAGCTTTGGTTTTTATTTGTTATGTATGGTTCGATCACAAATTGCTTTATCGTAATTTAACAACCATACAAATATATTCAGGGATCGATTTAAAGCTATGCCAAGTTCAAGACGCATACTTAGAAAACTCACGAATACATTTTTTTTAAACGGTGTCAACTCGCATAAAAAAAGATTCTTTTTCGGTGACTTTGACACACATCAGGCAACCTTGAAACCTTCACCGAAACTCTTCGTTGCCCAATTAGTTCAAGGGCTTGGTAGACGGTCTTGTAATGGCACATGGTTTGATAGAAAAATCACAAGTCTAGTTACGGAAAATTACCCCATTTAAATAATTGTATAATCGCGTGTTGAATCACGATTCGGCCCTTTCTTATTACTAAAAGTAAATGAAAATCTAAAAGTATACATACTTAACTAAGCCTTACTACAATAAGAAAATTATAAACAGATTTACAAATTAATAATAGAACATGTATAGCATTCCATCGATCTACGTAAATACCAAGCTTTTTTAAAGCAGGCTTCATTTTTTAGGGATATCGTATAATATCGTATCGTATCTTCACACGAAAATAATGTTTGAAAAAAAGACACAAAATATAAAAACTAAATATTTAACCTTGAACTTGAGCTCGAGTATAAATTAAACGTTTAATAATTCACATTTCCAGACATTTTACTGGTTGTTATCTTAGTGGAATTCTTACCGAAAGATTAAAGTAATAACTTTTTTGATACTAAGTTCAATCTCGTTTTAAAGAAACAACCCAGAATTTAGATTTAATAATTATGTACTGAAAATATATCATGTACAGATTCGAATCTCGCAAATCAGGGTTTGTGATTTTTAAATAATGTGCCCTAAAAATACAAACAATTGCAATTTGTTGTTTTTGGTAGTTCATTATTTTCGGTTATTGTAACGAATATTTGTTAAATATAAATATTAAAATTATACCTACATCCTACATATTCATTTTAAAAAAAAGTTGTTTTTAAAGTATAATTAATTAATTTTTACCCTGAAAAAACCATCAGACGTGTATTTTTAACGAATAAAATGTGCGTGTTGTATACTAGTTAATTTAAATAATTGATACGAAAATTTTCACGATTACTGTGTGATTTTATGATAACATTAAATTAATACTATAAAAACAGATGTACAGTGAATAATTATCTACAATCTTTTTATATTGCAAAAGGGTTTGTTAAGCAATGATATTGTTTATCGTAATTTATAAAGTATTAATGATTATATATTTTATCACATAATTTTCAATTAGAATGAAAATTATGTGATAAAATTTATGAAGCTGCATCTTAGAACATAAATTTGTATTTTAATGTTATTTTGAGATTTGATTATACACATTCTTACACTTACAAAATTATTGTGGTTATATTTGAACCATAAAACAGTTACGACGCTTGGGATTGTACCCAATGCCTGACTGGCAACTCTGAAAGCGGAATTATTTTCGAATTCGAACATTAAATTTGAATTTCAAATTCGACAACGATAAAATGGCACGTTCGCAAAAGCACGACTATCTAATCATAGACATCACTGCGGTGGCTTGTTAGTTATGATAGGTATTATTATATGATAGCGAAGCCATATTACGTGTATTAATTCAGGGTGATGACACCGTCAACTTAATTTAATTGATTCAATTTAAGCAAATACAGAATCGATAATAGCACATTAATGCAAGCACTTCAAGATTTGCTGGTGTACATTTTGATGGAATACTATTTTATGCTCTGCTGAGCAGGGTTATTTATGGTACGCCCATATGTTTACGAAAGTGTTTAGGAAAGCTTCGGTTCCTGGAAGCGAATTTTATATGAGATTATTTCACAAGAAAATAGTATCCTACCTTTTAATAGCGTGTATTGAGTCAATAGTCAATAAACAGTAGCGTAAATAGCCTGATTTACCAAAAATAGTTAATTAAATTTATCTTGTTATTCGCGGGCTATTTTTACTCCATGATTGTACATAAACCGAAAATGCTACTTGTTAATGCTTTCGTTAATAATAAAACTGACCTTTCTTTGTATGAATAATGTTGATACATAATATAATTATAATAATGTATGTATAAATAATGCGAATGATTTATAGCTTGCCGTCTAAAGAACATACGTATAGTAAATCCTCTTTTTATGCGATTTAAAAGTTATGCTGTTTTTTTATTTAATGTAAATTTAAAAAAACATACGTACATAATGTAATAACGTCATTAATGAAGCGTTATCCACATACTTAACGTGCGAAATTCAGTGTTCTCTAGATTTGATAATAGGTTGTATGTGTGGCAGGCAAGTTCAAACAGATTTTGAATCACATCGAAATTTTCCCCGAGTATTGTCATACAGTAAAGATAGTTTTAATTAAAATGTTACCAACACAAAAAAAAAAATAAAAAAAAAAGATTCTGGGTGTACTTGCTGTTTCAAAGTTATGAGGATTGACTTTGTAAACATCCACACAGGTCACACTAAGAGGCTGAGTATATCTATAATATAAAAAGTTCTGTATCCATTCAACACTATTTCTGAGCCGATTACATTTGCAACTTCCGTGCGGGTATCTTGATTTTTTTTGCGATCTAACTTATGTTTTATACAATACTAAAGATAAAAAATCCACTATCATATACACCGGTTACTGTGTTTTTCAAATACGTTTTTCGACAACCTTCATAAAAAGATTTTATTATTTACTTTAATTTTTATCATCCTTTTTATTTTGCATTTGTGTGTAATAATTCAGTCGATTTTATATCCTACTAGTATTGCTACCCGGCGTCGCTCGGACTAAGCGACCCATAATTATTTAATGTTATATCATTCGACATAATTATATCACAAAATAAAACATCCAAAATAGAGTTAAAATAAAATCACAAACTTTATTTAATTTGATGATTCTCAAATGTCCAAATTCAAGGAAAAAATCTAATTTGCTGTCAAAGAAATGTCAAATAATACCTTCACGTAAATAATAAACATTATTACATTAATAAAAGCCGGGGAAAGTTCAGTAGAAGACTAATTTATTACATTTTGACTAAATGTCTTCGCCTATAAAAATTCAAACATATTTTCTTTCATATTCGTTTTTATGGCAACTTGCAACAATAATGCAAAAGGGGATTACAGACCCACATACATACATACGCCGTTTCGGTTTTATATATAAGATTAATTAATATAAAATATAATTAATTGACCTTGTTTAACGTAGTAAAAAATAATACAATTACAGTTTTGGAGTTTCGGTCTCTCCTTTTTGTTGAAAATTAATTCAGGAGGAAAAACTACAATTCACGGCATCGCCGACTACTGCCAAAACTTTCATCCCAAATTTCTTGCCACTTGTATTAACTCTCTACGAAGATACGAGTTGGTTGGTAGTTCAAACGCAGGTTTTTTTGAGAGTACATAATCTTTTTACCGAGATATTGATGTATTTTCTTTCAAAATGTCGGGTAAATAAATTAATTTCTGCGTGAGCGTCTATTATAACATTTCGTATAAATTTGATTTTTACCTAAAACCATTTCACATTTTTTGACAATTCGTAGGTAATTTCTTAATGTATGTTAAATTTGACGATAACTATTCAGCTTTTATTTAAAAAATGAGAATAAGCTTTGATAACGGAAAACTTTAAAATACTACAAAAAATATTGTATTATCATCAAGACTAGGTATATAAAGTGATAATTTTACAGATAATCCAACATGGCCACTGCGGTAGTGTTCGAAACGACACGAATTTCTATGCGTGTATTCCGCCAAATAAGACTTAACCTAACCCATCTAAAATAGTATAATATAAAAATATTATCTAAACATGTATGTTCCGACACGTCTCATTAATAGTGAACACTGCCGCAGCGGCCATGTTTGATAATCTGTCAAATTATCAGTCAATCACTTTATACACCTAGTCTTGATGATTACCAAATATTCTTTCTAAATTCTCTTTTTAAATTACAAACTTCGTCTTTTAAAATTTTCGATAGTCTTAATTGTGTTTCTTTCTGCTGTGTGATATTTTCTTAATTTTTGGAAAACATTTTGTAGCTCTAATTTAATTGGCTAATTAACTGAATATTGTTTTGATAATTAATTTTCTCACATTTAATCCGAAAATTAAATACAAACATTCGTCCGGAAAACTCGCATTCATGTAATTATAAATATTACTAAGTCCCTACAATATAATATTTCGATTTTAATAATAACATTTTTGAGGCCATGTAATGAACGCAGTATTTAAGACTGCGTTGTTTAAAGCTTTAAAGGGTTAATATTTATAAGCTAAGTCTCTAAAGGAAGTGATATTGCGTGCCAGATAAGTGACTACGGTCTTTTTCGTTCATCCATTATTACGAGGCGAATCGATTTTTAGGGTGAACTTTGTGTTTGGTATCAAGGTTAAGGACAGCGGCTTACTCCGTTCATTTTGCAGCATTTTCCCAGAAAAATCAATTTATTTTTATTAAAAACGTTCACCATACAATCATCTCTTTCTCTGCGTATACAATTACAAATTAATTAATCGTCTGAATTGTTAACATTCCCATGAGTTGCGTTGCTAACGACCCGGGTTTCGCTGAACTGCCAGTTCATTCTTGCAGTTAAAATGCACGAATATGCCGGAAGACTAAAATCATGGAAAAGTTCAAAATTCAAATGATGCAAATTCGATATTGAAACTCCATAAATACAACACGTTTTTTGTTACTAAAGTAGTGCCAAAAATGTGTTTTATATAAAGGGTATTTCAATAGGGACGCTCAAAATATGTTACTTTGTGCTGCTGAGTAGATTATTCATTGTTTAGTGGCCAAATTTGAGTCAACCAGTTTGGTAAATAATCGGCCAACACCTACCTGTACGTCATCAAAATACAATATCTGGTGAAAACATTGCTGCTGTGTGTGAAAGTGTACAGGAAAACCCAAGGCAGCTTATTTCTCGTTGTTCACAAGAACTTGGCTTTTCTGCGACTTCAACTTGGCGAATTTTGAATCGGGCCTTATGTCTGCACCCGTATAAAATCCAACTAACCAAGGAACTTCAGGTAAACGACCACAGACAACGCCTGATTGGGTTCTGGAGCAGTTGGAAGTTAACCCAAATTTGTCAAAAAAGTCAACTTTAGCGACATGGCCCATTTTATAATGAATGGATATTGGCGGACATTTGATGCTATATTCCATATTTAATGCCGTAAAATATACTTACAAATGAAATTAAAATTTAGTCGAAATCTCACAAACAACTTGTTTTATTTACATTTCAAAACTAAGCGTCCTTATAAAAATACCCTTTATTTGAAATAATGCCTTTCTACTGAGAAGTGACTGGTAACACCCTAAAGGTGAATACTATATGACATTGAAATTTTTGATATAGATGTACCATCATTACATGACCGCCGCCGAATTCGGAACTCAAATTGTACCCATAGAGTAAATATCTTCAAAAGCCTTTGAGTTGTTTTGTTTTAATATACGTATATGCAAATATTATTTTTGTTATGCATTTATATCATGGTTATAAAAATTTGTAAGAAAATAAACATTTTTGGTTGAGTAATGCACATCACTTACACGATGGTGTTTCCCTCGCTAACGGACGGACAAATTATAATGGTCTATGTGTTGTTCTAAAAAATTTAAAAGCATTACATTTTATTCCATTTTTTTGACACTTCTGTGGTAGATAAATTCAGGAATACATATTTAATACTACGAAGACTTTGTGTAAAGAGAATTTATTATATCTCGTGGAGATGAACTCATGAAACATTTCTAATTTTGGTCACATCGTTGCTGTGTACAAAACTTTCTATTGACTATTGGACATCTTTCAAAGATTTCACAAACTGTTAAACATGATTCTCGCACGGCTATATTAAAATTCAGCGCGCGCCACTGGCCGTTGGCGAAAAATAAGACCTTGGAGAAGATAACTGCAATGCGAAAATTCACGAAAATGCACCACTCACCCGCCACTGCATGGTTTATTCATACAAGTATAAATTTATTCAGTACACTATGGAGGCAAAAAGTTTTTTTCTTAACAGCCTTCAAGTTGGACAGTAATTTATTATTTGTCAACAGTGTAGACTGTAGAGTCTACACGGTATTGCTATTATTGGTGGGGGAAGGGGTTTAAGGACAAGCCTAAACACTATACAGTATACCTACAATGAAATGTTACGAGGCACATTACAAATATCACTTGTCACGTATAATATATGTAAGGTGACCGTATTTTTATGTGAAAAAATATTTTGAAGAAAAAATATTTTGACTGACGAATCATATGATGCATAAGGTACACTTATAAATCAAAAAATAGTGCTTAAATAAACATACAGTAATATTTCCAAACATATTCTGATAAAGATCAGGATTGGTTTCACTCATCGCGAGCATTGCCAACTGATCATTCCAATCGATCGGTCCATTTCATCAGTTGTCACAATTCTAGCGATGAACGAGACCGATCCTAATCTTTATCAGAATACATGTAGAAATAGTACTTACTCTAATATGTGTTCATTTATTTAAATAACGTCTTTCCACTAAGAAGCGACAGTTAACAACTGAAAAGGGAATCGGAAAAGTATTAAATTAATATAAATATAATATTTCTACCAAGTTTTTATAAATAAATGTACATCTCCAATTTTTTAGATATTGTATGAAGCTTGTTTTACTGGTCCACATAATAATATTCTTTAAGAAAGAATCAATTGACGTGCATCTGTGAAAAATTTAAGACTCATTCTTCAATCTTTTTACTGGTTATGGTCAGCATTAAATACACTAAACTTCATAGAGACTGCGCTAAAAGTATCACAGCGCCGATCTTTCGGGGTAAAATTCTGTGTTTTTAAATGAAAGACAACTTAGAATTATAATATTACTAGTATTGCTACCCGGCGTCGCTCGGACTAAACGACCAATAATTATTTAATGTTATATCATTCGACATAATAAAATCACAAACTTTATTTAATTTGATGACAGCCCCATTCTCGCCCATTAAAATGTCCAAATTCAAGGAAAAAATCTAATTTGCTGTCAAAGAAATGTCAAATAATACCTTCACGTAAATAATAAACATTATTATATTGCAACTTGCAACAACAATGCAAAAGGGAATTACAGACCCACATACATACATACGCCGTTTCGGTTTCATATATAAGATTATATTAACAATAAACTATCTCTCTGGGCAATACACTCGAGTGTTTCTTTTTTATTTCATTTTGTAAAATAAATGACAAAATCGCAGTTTTGAAAAATAAGCAATAGTGAAGTACAGATCGGTGAATTAAATAGTTCTCTAAAATAAATAAAATATAAATGGTCACCGCAAATATATGACATTTAATGTTATATAGCATATTGATACATAATCTACTATTGTTTTGGACCAATGGCACAAAAAGTGATTAATGATAATATCATGGACTGGCAAAGCAAAGGCTTTAACTCAGTAACATTTATCAAGTTAATATTTATATTATTCTTTGGTGGAAAGACAATGTGTTACGTATATGTATTACACAATATGCTTATGTTATATGTTATAACAAGGTCATTATCGTAAATAATTGAGTTTCTTATATAAAACTAGCGAGTACCCGGTATGCAATGTAATGTCACTCAAAGAAAGAACGTGTTGAAAGATGTGCTGAAGAATTTTCCAAATATAATTTGTACATTTGCGATTTTTCCGGTGCTTTTTTTATGGCCATTGCAAATCCAGTTGCCCAGAAACTGCAATCGTTTTGATCCAAATGGCATATATGCTGGTATCATTGGGATGCGTGGTAACAGTACATCTTCTCCTTTAAATTTTCCATTTAAAATTGTAGCTTCGATGAAATTATTCATTATCTTTTTCACTGAAAGCCTGGTACCCTTGCAAAGTCGTGGTGGATTTATATTTCGAAGAAGAATGATAAGTACGCTAATTTTCAATGTGAAAACGTGCGGCAGCATGCCTGGCAAATCAAGTAAATAAAAGATTTTTTTTTATTTAAAAAAAAAAAGAAACCTTTGCAGGCGATTGCACAACCACTCATCAAAGTTTTATCGCAATCGTATGAACGGTGTGGAAACGCATACGGTACAAACAAACAAACATTCATTTTTATTAATATATATATCCCGATCAACTGTAATTACTGTCAAAATATGTGAAACAAATACAACCCAGAGGTCAAAATGAAGATAAGGATCGTTATAAGAAGAATAAGTTAATGCAATCGAATAAAACCATTTAGTGAAATTAATTCTCTTAATATTGTTCTTTACAATCTCTACATAATATGAATACATCTAATTTATTACTAAACTTGTAGTGTTTCAAGAAAAGATGAATTAAATTGACTCAATTAATAAGTCGTTCAAATGAAATTATCTTAGAAATATTATGAACAATAACAAAATCAAAAGAGACAGCGAAGCCCAACATAATATTTTTGTAAAAGTAGAAAATAATTTCGTTTTCGATTTAGATTTTTTTACTTCGGTTTTATTTTCTTCAATCAAAATACTTTCGGCAGTTAAAAAACCATTGAGTCTTCTTTTGGAGAAACAAATATTTTCTTCTCCATTTACCATTCAATGTATGATCATTATTATGTAGTTATCTTTCACCTCTAAAGAGGTAACTGTCACACTTTGGTGAAAGGCATTAATTAAATGAATAAAACACATAAAATTTTACTAATTTAAAATCTATTCTGATAATTATGAGGACCGATTTCGATCACCGCGAACATTGTCAACTAGTAATTATTCATACTTTTTTCAACGCATTTATTTAGTATTTCATTGAGGAGATTTTGGCTCAATGCTTAAAAAATAAAAGCAGTAAGCGCTTAAACTGATGATCATCTATGTTTACCCTAGATTTATTTTAGATATTCCTATTTCATTATTTTCATTTTCAGTATTTCCAAAAATCCCGATAATTATAACAAACCCACTTAATTCATTGAAACTTGTATACATTCAATTTTCGCTAATTTACATTTTAATAGCCATTTAACTTGGCGATCTACTTATATTTTTGTATATAACGATACAAACTCTTTACTACGCGTCATTTCAAGTACATCCGTGGACTTGAAATGCCTGAAGATGCCGAAAGGCGAAACCCAGGTCGTTAGCGACAAAGCTCATGGAAAAGTACAAAATTCAAACAATTCAATTTTGATATTGAAATAACATCAAGCACCCTCAGTCGAAATCCTTAATTAATCTATGTATACGTTGATAAATATCAATGACGAGTGGTAAAGCACTCCTGGACAATCCATCTATTGGGTATTATTTCTAGTATTATCGTTTAATTCTTCCTCACTCTATAAAAGTGATGCAACTGTATGACTGTTTGGCCTCATAAAAAACTAATTGTTTTTGCTTAAGATGCTTTAAGAAGACCATTTGTTCCACTATAAAAAAAACTTAAATCGCCTACAAACAAAATGAAATAAAAAAATGGAAGGATTTTTTTTTGCTTTAAGTATAATGTACAATGTAACGAATAGAGTAGAGTTCACTTTCTTGTTTATAGTTTTTTTCACTAAGTAAGAAATATGATATCGTTTTATTAATAACTTGACATCATTCATGTTGGGTTTATTTCGCAATAAACAATTTGTCTTAATGTCGGGATTCTTCCCTTAAATCGATTTTCGCATCATATTAAATACATTCGACTTGCCCGACCGGCTAACATGATGCGAATGGTAGAATTTGAAAAACAAAATGAGCCCGCTTTAGCCGAAATCAAAATCTTTACGATATACAACGCTTCTCTGAACAACTTCGCCATTAAATAAATCACCCTCTTACACGTTTGCTGTTTCGACTTCATAACATTTCTTTGTGATGTTGTACAACTTGGGGGAATTGTCGTGAAATGAGACAACATTGACGGCTTTAAATTAAATTCTCGTTGGAGGTGATGGTTACTTTGTGGAAATTCATTTTCAATTTAGCAATGAACCGTGGACTTGCATCATGTACTAACGATAGTGTTGGCTCGGAAAAACTTATTTATGCTGAAATGCTATGCAAGGAAGCAACGCAGCTGGAGGATGACAAGAAGCCACGGTTGGCTTGTATCTTGCAATTGCTGATAAACAATAAAATGAATCGTTTCTCTTTCGAAGAATGTCTTAAAGCATTATGAAATAGCCTTTCGTAAAGTAAATAATTAAATAGAAACTTGATTTTTCAAAATGTCTCCATTTCGAACTAAACGGAAAAAGAGGTAAAGAATAAATTTATTCGATTTAAAACTTATTGTTGCATGGTTTATGATTTCAATTAAAGAGGGTAAATTAAAAAGATAAATTGTCACAAGAAGAGATCCAGACGTCTCCAAATATTTTTGCTAGTCAATTTGAGTTTGTTTATTGCCATTGATATTGCAATCATCTGTGACACTTTTTCTTTTGCCGGTATTAGTAATCCTTGGATAAGTTCTCGCATCTACTTTTTTTCTCTCAAGTTTATCAGTTATTATTTATGTTGTTACATCCAATTGGAATCATATAAAATAAAGATGTCGCGAAAATGTACCTACGATACTAACCTTTGCTTTATTTTTTGTCTACACCTGTACGTATTGTTAGGTATTCAAAGCAAAACCTAATGAATTCATCAGCAGTTCAACCAATGCTGAGGAAGATGATTATATTCATAACAACTTATACGCTGACTGAAATTGTGTAGAGTCCGCGACGCATAGTCTCAGTTTCCTCCCTAGTTTTATGTTAGACGCATTATTTCTATTTGAGTACTATTTTACTGAAGATTCTATGATTATAAAAGAAGGTTAATATAATAATAAAACCTCCTCCATTTCTCAATTCTTATCAGAATTTTCACTGTTGAATTGAATTGTTGTTATTGTTTCAAAATATTAATCAAGTTAGTTTCATTTATTTCTTTTTTTAAATAAATATTTTTTTTCATATTCTTTTTCAAAATTAGAATTATATGAAATACAAATATAAGAACGTTCGAGAAAAGGTGGTGAGATAAAAGTAGATTTCTTTAATGTACATAATAATTATATAAGTTATGAAATTTGTGATGGAATTTAATACTTTTTGATAGGATTACCTGATCTTCGATGGTCTCGTCACCATTGTTCAAATCGTCATTCGATGTCATTGTGGGATCCTTTTATTTGTCAACCCCTTCAACATTTTAATGCACAAACTTCACATCACATATTACACTTATAAAAGTTTGCGCTCAACTCTAACTTCTGCATACAACTTACATAACGAAATGACAGGTTACGTATTATTATCAAATTTGAGTCTTTCAAAAAAATAGGTATCAACGGATTATAAATTGCAATATTATGTTCATGAAATAGGTGACAATATTATTGACTTGTTGTCCATTATTTTTATTTGTGCAATTAAATCATTTTGTGAAGAGTTTTTTTAGTTAAATTTAAAGACATGTAATAAAACAACTTCACTTTCAAACTCAATATTGTGTAAGTTATTAACGAAAAGAAACAAAAAAATGTATACACTTAAAATTATAAACTTTTACAAATTATTTTCCTGTAAAGTTCTAAAATATTCTTTACAAAAATTAAATAGCTACAACAATTCTTAAAATTTGATTTAGTTTTTTTTCCACATTTAATAACTGTATTTTTTTCTTTTATTGAAAGTATAAAGTTTAAACGTCATATTACAATAATAATTATTTTTTATATGTCTTATATAAAGTCCACAGGGGTGAGTTATGGATTATTTTATTCAATTTATATTATATAATACGATAAAATACAATATTTTTTTGTGTATCTTTAGTTCAACTCGGAAAATCCGCGATGTTTTACACGCTCGACGGGGGAGGTTTTCCCGGAAGTACGTCACGCGAGGCGCGTCGGCGACCGTCGGTCATGAACTACTATCTTACCGTCTATCCGGGAGGCTTCAGGACGCCAACGCGTGCGCACAAGCGGCGTCGGGGTTGCCATAGTTACTCGCCTGATGTTTAAGCCTGCAACGGTTATGTAATCTTTCAAACAGTCGAGACCAAAAAGAGACAATTGGTGGGTAAGAAAGTTTTTCTGGTTCTTTGTATCACATTAGTATCAGTAATACGAAAGAAATTTGTACGATTAATCGATTTTACAATTATATTATCATTACCACCATTATCAAACCTGTAGGATATCAATATCATAAAGCAAACAATTTACTTTCAGATAAGTAGAATACCAATCGATTGCTAAAATCAAAAAATATATTTTTTAACACTGATATCGCTCTAAAGGTCTAAATTGTAAATTCGGTAAATTATGGATATATGGTCACGAGACTGAATTTTTGTAAAGATTTATGAAAAATAAGCACATTCAATGAAATGATTTCTCATGTTTAGGTATTTGAAAGCAGATAACATTATTTTAATTAATGTAAGGCTTACGATTTTTTTTGAAATGTTTCGTCTTTAATTATTACATTTATTATAATAGAAGATCCTAAAGAATACTTCGCAATGAGTATGAAATCAAGTTTTTTTAATTTACAGAAGCAAAAATGCAACCACAAACTACACAAATAATAATATTATACAGATAGAGACCGCCACATAAGTTTACTATTCAGTACTCATACAATAATCACTAATATTCTTCAGATTTAATCATTTTGATTTCACATTTTATAATAATCCACAAGAACTCAAAGAGTAAAGTCAAAACATAAAATTATAAGCTAGTATGTATATATTTTTTGAGCTTAGCTCGAGAGGATTGGGATTCTGTCCCGTGACCATATATCCATAATTTACCCTATTTTCATCTGCTGATTAGTTTTACGATAATGCATTTAAAATACTTCTAATTATAATTTACCTACTTAATTCATTTCAACTCATCTAGATTACGTTAATAACAATTAAACTTAGTGATCTACTTTTATTTTTATATATAAGAGATTAAAGTTTGCTTACTACTCGTCAGTTCAAGTTAATTTCATGCACTTGAAATGCCTGAAAGCCGAAACCCGGGTCTTTATCGACAAAACTCATGGGAAAGTACAAAAAATGATTCAAATTCAGTCGAAATCCTAAATTATAGTATTACTAGTATTGCTACCCGGCTTCGCTCGGACCAGTTTGGGGTTATGTTCACCTCGGCGCGTAAATTCAGACGGGCCAAGTTGAAACAACTTTGTTCAAAATTCAAAAGTCTAATTCAATTAAAATGGAATTAAAATGAACATTTCACAGCCTCTTTCAAATATTGACAGCCCCATTCTCGCCCATTAAAATGTCCAAATTCAAGGAAAAAATCAAATTTGCTGTCAAAGAAATGTCAAATAATACCTTCACGTAAATAATAAACATTATTATTAATAATAAAAGCCGAGAAAAGTTCAGTAGAAGACTAATTTATTACATTTTGACTAAATGTCTTCGCCGATAAAAATTCAAACATATTTTCTTTCTATTTCGTTTTTATGGCAACTTAATGACCAACATGACAGACATACATACGCCGTTTCGGTTTTATATATAAGATACTAGTATTCGAACCCGGCTTCGCTCGGACCAGTTTGAGGTTATGTTCACCTCGGCGCGTAAATTCATACCGGCCAAGTAGAAACTACTGGCAACTTAATGACCAACAATGCAAAAGGGAATTACAGACCCACAGACATACATACGCCGTTTCGGTTTTATATATAAGATATTTTGGTTCATATGAAACTACTCGAGTACTCGAGTATTTTGTAAAATGTACTACTCGATACTCGAGTAATTGAAGTCTCTAGACACACATTGATAACGAAACAAATTTACCGTCGAAACTTTCGCGAGCGAAATCAATTCGTTTGTTTGAACTTGCAACAACAATGCAAAAGGGAATTACAGACCCACATACATACATACGCCGTTTCGGTTTTATATATAAGATTTGCTGCTTGTCCAATATACGGGGTCGCTTATGAATAATTGGACATAAATTGCTTGCCAACTTTTATCGGGTGGCGACCTCTTTTTATTAAAAGTCATGTGACCTTGATGCAAGAAAAAGGCATTTTTATTAGGTAATTAAATAAACAACAAACATGCTATAAAGTGAATATTTTTTTTTCGTTGACTGTATAGGATGGTGACTAACTAGGGATTCCAACCATTCGAATATCGAATAGTAAAACTGTAACCGAGATGTTGCACGATTAACGTTGCCTTGTTCACTGATATACATTAAACATAATTTAGAATAATTCTTTCCCAACTTCTGTAAAATCTTAAATAAAGACAATTAATACAAATGCACATTTCAAAAGCGTTCCATTGTATTACAATATTTAATATTTGTAGCTGCATAAGATTACTCCCACGGTATTTCTATAATGAATGAAATTACGGCATTAAAGGATTATTTGTCAAGCTCAAGTATTATGATAAGATATTGAAAGCACCCGAGTTGGGTGAAGGCAAAAAGAACTACTACCCGGGGTACTAACAATGTATTGGTTATACGTAAGTTAGTATAAATAGTAACGAATTAAAAAAGTTATTTTATTTTTGTTATACTACCTGGGGTATTTACAATTATTCTTTAAATGTTATGATTTTGTCAAATATTTCTTTAAAAATTATAACAATTACTATTCAGATATTTCTCCAAATATCTGGATATCGAATATTCGGATATCCGAGTTGGAGTCCCTATTGGTGACCCCGCAAAACACCCGTCTCGACCCTCTTCGGGGTCGCGACCCATTGGTTGGGGTCCGTGCTTTAAAGTGTCGCGCACGTCTATTTTATTTATTTTTTTATTTATTTATTTATTTAAAAAAAGCAAATCATGGCATTACAGCTGACGCCAATGCGCCATAGACTTGACAAATATAAATACATGCATATATATATATACATACATAATACATACATGTAAATATATAATAAAAAATCACAAATTAATTAAAATTAAAAATTAAAAAATAAGTTGAAAATTACAATAGTCATAAAAAAACAGAGGAAAAAATATTATTAATATCACATTAGAAATTTTCAAGGCAGTCGACCGAATGAGTTCTGACAAAATCAACTTTTATTCATAAAATATAGTATTCGTCTGAACTCACTCACGTCAATATGAAATATGTCGACATCCGAAGCAATGCCGTTTAAAATTGTTAAAGCTCTTCCCAGTGACATTCCCATTGGCAGACTGGTTCTACCCCTTGGAAGAACAAACAACTCATGTTCACGATTCCTCAAAAATTATCAGGGACATTCAATTTAACATTCTCAAGAATGGTGGAATTTCATTTTGGCCTCGGATGAGTCGAAAGAAATATGTGGCCAGGTACATTTCTCTTCGAGTATTCAAACTATTGAACGTGAGCATGCCTAAAAGAAAATCGGTTGGATAAAGCCATGGGTAGTATCCGTATGTCCTCAAATAGAGAATTCTCAAAAACTTCTTCTGAACCCTCTCCACCATAAGAACATATTTCACACCTCTTGGGGCCCAAACAATCGATCCACTCAAGCCGGCTTCGAACTAAAGAATTATACATTAGTATCAAAATTTTTACTCCTGGAAAGTCCTTGGTAGTACGGAGGATAAAGCCCAACATTTTCAATGCTTTATTACAAGTAGTCTTAATGTGATTATTGAATGTAAGTTTGCTCTCAAATTGTACGCCAAGATCTTTAACTGATGAAATCATGAGAGAATTCGGCCATTCATTGAATACCGACAAAATAATACTGTGATCCCTTGTAAACGATAAAAGATTGCATTTATCAATATTAAAATCGAGTTTGTTACATCTTCCCCATTCTATTATATTGTCTATATCAGACTGGAGACGGTGACAATCATCCAAGGTGACAACCCTTAAAAAAAGCTTCAAATCATCAGCGAATAATAAGAACTTTGAATTTTTGATGACTTTTACGATATCATTTATAAATATAGTGAACAGCATTGGCCCCAAGTTCGAGCCTTGTGGAACACCAGAATACGTGGAGAACGGTGGCGATTCAAAGAGCCCATACGTTACGTATTGTTTCCTGTTCGAAAATAACTCGCAAAAAGCCTAACAAAGCCGTCAGACAAACCGATTAGTTGGAGTTTTTCCAAAAGTATGTCATGATCGACCCTGTCAAACGCCTTCGCGAAGTCATTGTAAGAACAGTCAACTTGTATTCCTTTATCTAATGCCGTCGCCACGTAATCCGTGAACACCATCAAGTTTGTATCGGTTGATCTCCCGGCTCTAAATCCATGCTGTTCACCTATTATAAATGGTTCAATTCTTTTAAGTATCATGTGATGCATGATCATCTCTAAAACCTTTGCTGGCGCTGAGAGAACAGCCACTGGTCTATAATTTTCGACTGATGATTCTGCACCACTCTAAAAATTGGCGTAATCTTAGATATTTTCCATTTTCGGGAAAATTCTGATTTCATTACAAGGTTAAATATATAGGACAACGGACTCTTGATGAGGTCAATACATCCTTTTTAAAAACACGTTGGGACCCTGTCAGACCAAGTGAGCGAGTGTTTTTAAGTTTCTTAACAAAATATACAATATCCGCTTCATCGATCTGCATTGCATCAATGTATTGGGCACCATCAGTCCGATTTCTCAAAACTGATTCAATATTAAGGTGTGGTATATCACTCGAGTACACAGATTTGAAATGGCCAGCAAACGCTTCTGCCACTCCATGACCCGCCACTGGATGACCCTTCCAATTCATTGACTCTACAAATCCACCATCGTTTCGTATTGACTTGATATAATTCCAAAAATTTAGGATTTCCACGAATGCAATCTTCCATCGTTCCCAAATATGTTCGGTAGGCTAACCGAACACTTTGTCTAAGCTTGGATCGACATTTGCTAAATTGGTCATAATCTCGAAGACTATTACTAGTCTTCCAAGCCTTATGATAAGCATGCTTCGTTTGTATGTCCCTGATGATTCCTCCAGAAAACCACCTCGGATATCGTCTTCCACTACGACATGGCAGTTTCCTTTTTTGAAACATTTATCAAACACATTATAAATACAATTATAAAAAAATGATTAACCGCCTCGTTCACATCGCGATGTTCATAGATCTCACTCCAGTCTACTTCACTCATTAAAGAGTGTAGCTTCGTGAAGTCACCATTCTCAAAATTCCACCCCTCCACAAATTAGTGTTGTGTGGCGGTAACTTAGTGTGAGATTTGCGAGTCCTACGAATATCGAATAGAAAAACTAAAGAAGGGTGATATATATCCTCTCGCACAAGCGGGAACATACACCGTGAAATTAATAAATTATTATTACAGAAAATCTTATCCAATAGCTCATTACTGCAGTTGAAGACATCATTGTGCTGAGAAAATCCAAAAACTGCACACAGAAATTCCAGGTCATTCCTGACACTGTTACCACTGCGCGCAGATCTTAGATTAAAATCACCCATCACAATGACTCTTCTTCCACTAAGTAAACTAAAATTTGACAATACCGTATCAAAATATAATTTATATACCTCCAGGGTACTTGCTGGAGGAAAATATAAAACACAAATATAGATAGTGTCTCCGGCACACGTTAGTTTAACCCAAAGATCCTCATTAGATGTCTCCAAAGCATGAAAGCGTTCAGCCTGCAACCCTTCCATATTTCTAACACCCAAAAGACAACCTCCACCCTGCCTGTGGCCTGCACCGGAGTCTCGATCCCTTCTAAATACATTGTAGTCACTACCAAAATATTCACGACTGAAAACACTGCTATTTAGCCATGTTTCCGTTAACGCTATGACATCATAGTCGTCAACCAAAACACTGCCAAAAAACTCTTTACATTTTGTCTTTAAGCCACGAACATTCTGGTAGTAAAATGATAGTTTTTTTATTGATTTGCGTCAACTCGAAGGTAATCGTGGCGTTTCCATCTTTGTCACCCATTGTTTTATATATGAGTGACGTGGCCAATTTTCCGCCTTAAGAATTTCCGTCTAATGCAACCATACCCAACCCATGGCCCGTCTAGCTTTTTGTGCGGCCCTAAACACATTTATTATCAGGGACATGATTTACAAAATCTGGCATTCTATATTTCGTATCTCTTGAGATTAATTTTGACTTTGACCTGCAGATAGTGATACCCAAAGAGGATTGTCGTTATCGTGTCGACATCGGATCTGGTATAAGAGTGTTGCTATTGCACACGCTAGATTTATTCCCAATAAACAGACATTTGACAGACAAGTATGCGTCAACATATCTTTGTGAATCATCATATTACAAAATGAAATATGCAAAAATGTATACAGGAATCGACTTACTGATTCTTACCTTGATGACGTATTGAGGGTAGCATGCAGTAATTATAAACCCGATTTGTCTAAAGTTGTTGAAAATTTATCCCAATGTCAAAAATCACACTAATTTTGAAATAAACGCTTGGATACATGTTACTTTTGAGTTTTACTTTTTTCACTATTGTAATTTTTAAGGAACCGTATGCTGCTAATGATAAGTGATATGTACTAATATTATTATTCTGTTTTGGTTTATAATTTTTAAAATCTCAAATTGTTTTCCAAAAAAATTGTTGGGGGTTTCATATTTTTTTAGTCATACCAGTATATTGATGCGGCCCGCGTAGCTTTACAAATACATGTATGTGGCCCGAAGACAAAAAAAGTTGAGTATCATTGGCTATAGTTTTTGGGATTTTTTGTTTCTGGAAACTGTGTTAAAACAAATAATTTGTGTGTAAATATATATTTTATTCTTTTTGGTGTACCGTTTTTTTCAAAATCGTGTAGAAAGAGAGTTGGCCGTAAATATAATACATATATACAACATCAGATTACATCATCAGACGCTCGATTCAGATTCTATTTCACCGAGACACAACGTCGCTGACCTAAAACATGAAATCGTCGCACAGGAAGGAGGAGTTCGGGAAAATGGGAGGGAAATTTGGCGCCGGGACGTCTGCAACAAGACGCCTCTGAAACATAATGCTGTAGGCTGTGTGGCGCCTCTCATGAGAAGCCCTGTCTAATCAAATATCAGTTTCGCTCTAAACAACATGTATGAATACATCTCACTATCCATGCATGTTAGAAATCACCTATAATCAAAAATCGTATTTAATGTGTTGATGAACCATGAAATAATTTCATTACCATAACGTTACCTAATTGACATTTTTGCCTAAAATGACCTCTTGGTCGGAAAAGCATGTATTTACCGCATTCTATCACACATATGAATTTCAGAATTATTTATGGTTGAATAACGGAATTAGCAGAATTCCGGAGTGGCACTGCATCTGCACACTTTTTTTATTAAATTTATTTGACAAAGTTCTTTCATTATTTCCATCATGACATCTTTGAGATCGTTATTTCTCGGCAAGAGCTGTGAAAAATATCCTTTAAATAAGTAATTTGAAACATTTTTACTTGCTCATTGTTACAAGTGAATTTTAATCAATCGAAACTTCAAAGCTCATATCTCAGAACAGTGTCAAGAGCAGTTAAAACCTTTTAAAAGAAAGATGTCGATAAACCGTACATATAATAAACATAATAATACAGTGACAGATAAAATAAAATAAACACTGTCTTACAAATATATTAACTACTGAACTATTTATGAAGGATTTTTGAGATATCTTTGTATAAATATACAATCAATATTGATAGCTTTATTATTGCACTGGAATTTATGTAAGTATTTCGCATATTTGAGAAGCATACAAAAGTTACTCTATAAATTGCTATTGTATATTTTTTTATTATTTAACATAAATGTATTATGATAAAATAATAAGGTTTTTTTATCTTTAAATGACCCCAGAAGGGAAGTTACAAACAATAACAAAACTTATCTAATGTGTGTGTCGGGAAATGTGAACTTAATCGAACGAAGCCACCAGCTTTCTTAAAAATGCTATATACTAATAATTGATATTTATTAAACATCCATGATAATAATACGATAACAAATTTTTCTATTCAAATTTACTATTTTTTCTGTCATTCTGGTAGAACTAAAATATATTCTAACAATCTTACTCCAAGTCTATGGATAACTAATTACATTCCAATTCAACCAATCTTTAAATAATTTCAAAGCTTTTTTTTTAATGATTTATTTTTTTATTTTAAAAACTATGTTAGTGGATTTCAGTGACGTGGGTCAAGGGATCGATTCTATGAATGTATACTTTCAAAGTATTTTTTTTTTCTACAAAGGCTTGAATGTCTGTGATACTTTTGTCTCACCGGTTTCGCTCATCGCGAGTACTATTAACTTTCCAGTTGAAACTTGTCACGATGACTGAAACTGGTCCTGATTTTTATAAGTACATAAAATGTGTTAACACGTGAAAATAAATTATTGACAGCAATGCCCAAAAATACACTAATTTTGTAATTTGCTCTCAAGCGGTGTGTATGGACATGGGAAAAGGTCTACTTTGTATACAAAAAAAAAGCACAACAAGTATATAAAATGCATTATTTATGTTTTATTTATTTTCATGTTGATATATTGTATATGCACAATACACAATCATTTAAAAAATATTCATAAGGCAATATAATATCAATTTTGCTTCTCAAAATTAAGTAAAATATTGATTTTGTAACAATAGATAAAAAATAACTATTTAACAGATAGATTTTTTGAGTCCTACAATATACAGTAAGGCAGTGGTTTCCAAACTTTATGCTTCTACGTCTCCCGTAAAATATGTTTTAACGCGCCATAATTTTATTTCGTGTGTTTAATATCAAAAACTAGTTTGATATTAAACACTTGATTGAAAAAAAATTGTGGCGCCTCCTCCCTCCAGCTTGGAAACCGTTGCAGTAAGGTAATTTTAATGCATGAGATACGTTCCTCACAAAAAGGCACAAAAGTATGAGGCAAAATACCCTGAATTTTAAATTTGATCAACAACTTTTTTGGACAAAATATAAGAAAGTAGATATTTAATTTCAAATTCCAGTTTTAAAAAAAATTATCTATCAATAGAAATATTTATTGCGGGCGATAAAAAAGTATTGCATGGCAAAATCACTATTCTATACTAGTTGTTTGTACAATTAATTGCTTTTCATTAAACAAAATTGGTCAGATGAAATATACAAAAATAAATTTATTTGAAATTGTATTCAGCCATAAATTAGTTTTAATTTTTAATATATCAGAATCATTTTCTCATGTAGAAATAATTATGAGTGTAATATTCTCAATAGAACACTTCAAATGCATTATTTCTCTTTTTTCCAAGTTATCGTGGAATAAGAAAATGTAAAAATTATTCTTGTTATATTTAATTACAAAAAATAATTGCATTTGGATTCGTCATTTTAAAGTTAACTAAACATTCTTATTTTAAATATAAAACTACTTCCTTAAAATTAAAATAGTATTATATCACAACTAGTCAGCTCAAAAATATTTTACATTCATAATATATGAACACAATGTTATCCAACATTCATTTAGTACAAAATAAAATTTAAAAAAGAGATTCTTACTGGCTTGTAGATCATAAAATTCTTGAAATATTTGTATATATCAAATTTATATAAATGTAATTTGAACTCAATGCTTTTAGAATATTAAAAAATACAAGCATGGCGATTTTTGTTGCAGCACAATTCTCAAAATCAGTGGTCATGAATCTTTTAACTAATACTCGTCAAAAAGGGCTCTATATTGTTGAGGTAATGGATATTTGACCATTGCTCCAATCAGTATTGTACACTCGACTGAACGAATTTTTATCACAATTTTCTTTAACTTTTTAAATATGTTTAGCACCATCATGTTGAAAATTCACTTTTTTATTTGTAAAGGATCTTGAAATATGAAAATTTCTAAATATAAAAATGACATGAAAAAAGTTTAATAAGTGATCAAAGACTGAAAGATATTTTAGTAAGTAATAAATTGATTAATTATAAATAATTTTTCAGATGTTTAATACATGCAAAATTAATGGTAGCAATAAATGAAACTGGTAGAATTGTAATTAAGGTTCATTAAATTTTTTAGTTACATTTAACTCAGCTGATTCTTCTTATTGACTTCTTATAACCGTTTTGAACAACATGATAAAGGTGTTTATTGTTTATAACTAACAAATTCTAGCAGTCATAACACAAAAAATATTTTTATTTTCCTTTTTCTTCAATTGGTTTAAATTTTTTAGTACTCCTGTAATGTGCTTGAGTTAACTCAAATATTTATTGTTTCATTGGCTACCATTGTTAAAAGAAGAGTTTATTGCTTTTATTAAAAATAATTCATTTTAAGTCATCTTAGCAATTAACATCAGTTTAAACCAAATTTCTGTACGAATAAGAGAGTTAATTTTTGAAAATGTATGACATAAAAACACTCAGTTCGTTTTGGATTATCAAACAGGTACCAAAGGTGCAGCAGCCGTTACTGAATTTGGATACTGCGCAACCCCGAAAGAAGCTATGAACACATTTACAACAGTGATAAGAAAGATTCCTATCACGGTGAAATTATTGATTTTATCAGCCTTGCATATGTCATCGCGATCCTTTACATCATAAGTACTATTAACGATCAGTCCAACACCAACGGCAATCTGCAAAACAACAGTTGTACAATAAGTCAATTGGATTAAGTCAGCATTGAATTGGTAAGAAACATATAGAACTTAGTGACATCTATCAAATTGATCTTTTGTTAATTGGAAATGTTTCATTCTCACAAACTTTCTTTATACACAATACATGTTATAATATTTTTCTATAATAGATAGATACATAGATATGAAAATAAATATTCAACTGCTGCAATATAATATCAATATAAACAATATATTAAAAAAATATATCTAGATTTTTTCTGTGGAAACTGTTTCACCAAAAGTCTTATTTCTCTAAATAACTACTGAATCTTTGAACATTTGGTTCAAATAAAAAGAATTTTTGAATGTCAAACTAAAATTATTGAGTATCGGTTTGTTTGGAAAATTAGTACATTAGTTAGAATCAAAAGAGGAAAATAATCACTTCAATAAACTGGATTATCATATCAATAATTTCTTTTTGGTTTACTAAATTTCATTAAAGCTAATATTAGCAAATAAAGCTTTTTCTTCATATCATCATTTGATAATTATCACAATTTTAATTGTAGGGTTGTAATTTTTATTCTTATTCAAATGCATTTCTAGTAAAAATATATCTAATTCTTTATAACAACAGTGTTAATTGAGACAAAAAAGTTTCAATTCACAATTTAGAAGATAATCTTCACAGTTTTTTTTTATCCTTTTTCCATGTTTTTTTTGATACTATTATACAAAATGAATTGAATTCAACGCAAACTATATGATTATGCAGATGATCCTTATTTAAGAAAATGGAAGTTGGATCATTTTTGCATAAATCAATTAAACAATAAAAACTATTGTCTGCGATATTAAAGTTATCTCAAATCAGCTTATAAATAACTAACAACACAATTTATTTCCGACAGGACAATAGAAGACTTATTATTCATCTAAAGTGTATGCCCAACGCGATGTGGCATATTGAACAGATGCACACGACTCTAATAATGGCACATTCCTCAATCATAGATTTCTTGGTCTCATTGCTACAAAGGATCCGACCATCACATTGACAACAGTTATCAAAAATACACCAATCAATGTATAATTATGAATCTGGCTGGCTTTGCATATATCATCTTTATTTTGCACATTCAACCTAACGCTCGACAGAAGTCCGAATGCAACAGCAATCTAAAAAACAAAACAAAAAAAACTCTGCGATAGTAACCCAGTTTATACCAGAATAAGCAACATTGTAACTGTGTTCGCTCAATTTTCTCAAATCCTTTCCCTACCAGGCCATATATGTATGTAGTGGATTATCAATGATGACAGACATTATTCTTGTCAAATTATGAATATTTCAATTGACTCAAAACAATGTGAATATATTTATAAAAAAGGGTAGGGATAGGATTAATAACTTTGAAATAACCTAATAACATCTTAATGTAGTGTGTGTTTTTGTTGTTTATGTATCAATTTATTTATTAAATATCACTGTATGACCAAGAAGCTTGCTTTTTATAGCAAATATAAAATCAATTTTACCACTACAAACAAAAGAATGTGCACTACAAACAAAAGAAATGATAAAGTCACAGTAATTTATTTGATAGATAGTGAGTTTCATAAAATTTCAAATAAATAGCTAATCCGTTGTGGCATGGAGTGAACTGATGATAAAAAGTTCTTTTAGATAACTTAATAAATGTAAAATATTAAGCACAATTGGCAGTGGCCCTTAATGTATAGTTCTCTATGGTGGCCCTCTACCTGCAGCAATTGAAACTAAAAATGACATTTTGTATGGGAAGAGGATAGTTCTCTATGGAAGAGGCATAGTATAGGAAGATTAAAGTAGGTAGGTATTTTGTATCAAAACAAATAATAAAATATTTGGGATTGTTATTATGTGTAATAATGTTAATAATATTTATTAATTTAAATTAACTATAACATACTTTGCAATCTTTCAATGGCCACATGACAAATTTTATTATTACTTTATATGCAAATGAAACTTTTTGTAATGTTTTACGCTTCCATGTACTTAAAACACACTTTGAAAGTTTGCAAGGTAAGCCAATTATGTAATAAGTAAATAATATATACCTGCAATATGAGACTGGCTGAAATGAAGACCATGCTAGGGTAAAAGTATGGATGATAGTCTCCAGCTTCAAGAACGTATCTAAGTTGATTAGCATTTGCTGATAAAAGAGCCAAGTCCATCATACCCTGAGCCAAATTCTTTTTCTGCTGATAGACATTGACATCTGGTATAACTCGGGGTTGCTGCAATGAAAAAAGCATAATTTATAACATTTTAGTCAAATGATATAATAACAAGAGACATAATTCCATGATTATGGCAGATGGCTACGTCACAGCTATAGTAGAATGAGTATAATACGGTCCCTTACAGCAAAAGAAACATATCTTGACTCTAGCCGGTTTTGAGTTATGAATGCCACTTTTGAGTTTTGAGTTATATATGTACCATTATAACTTGACCATTTCTGAGGGCGCCACCATCGCGTAAAAACTGTGCAATACTCAATTAAATTTGTTTATTTACGAACACATTTTTATATGCAAGCTATAAATGAAACGTCATAAAAATATATTTTTATTAAAACAATATAACTTCAAAGGCTTTTAAATGTATATTCCATATGGGGACAATTTTAGTTCCTAATGTGAACGGCGGTCAAGTTAATGATGGTACATCTATAGATAGAAAATAATATGTTAGGTATGTTATGAACCAGAGTTATATCAATAGGAGACGTGGATAGAAAGATAGTTCAATTGGTATTAAAATCACTTTGTTATTCATAGCTCCACGTCAAATCCCTATTAAAGTTCTACCAACAGCTAAATTAAATTTGGTGAAAACGTTATTGTCGCATCTTCGTCTCCACAAAATCCGAAAATTTTTGCATTCAAATCATTTCTCTCTTTTCGAAAATGAGACGTTTTGAAGTCCCAAAGCTGTGTTCGGGGACACCTGGACACGTCGCCTGAAAAACGGACGTCTAGTCACATCAGGAATGCGTGCTTAAGAACCAGTCTATAATTTGGTTCAGTAATTGATTTGTATAGGAAACATATATGAATACTTACAGCTCCAGGCGCAAATTCTGGTGCCATTGGAAATGGTGTTGCCGGGTCAAATCGGGATGAAATACCGAAGCCGTTGGTATCGTTGGGATCTAAAAAAAAATTACCAACAAACTCATAATGATAAAAGTCATTTTTATTGTTATATAATTTATTTTTACATTAATATTATTAATTGTCTTTCGCAGTGTAGGGTAGGTAAATCTTTAATATTTTGTCAGTATAACCATAATACATTACTAAACTGTCATTGGTTTCAAATTTGAAGACATCAATAAGTCTATTGAACTTGATAGTAAATATATCCGTTAGAACAGAGCTGCTTAATGCTTAATGCCCAGGTATGTAATTATTTTACCAAGGGTATTTGTCAAAAGAAAAACAGAACATTATCTCATTTACTTGTTATGTGTTGAGGAATTCTGCATTAAGGGACGATTACATGTTTTATTTTTAAGAACATATTGTTTAAAAAATGCATTAAAATATTCATATGATATTTTTAATTTAAAATATATCTTCAGGATCATACATATGTTTATGTAGAGAATACAAAGCATTATAGTTTTTCATAAAACACATTAACTAAACAAGACCAATCCATATTATATCACCACATATTTCATTAAATAGCACACCACACCTTGAAGGCTGTCACATAATTTAATAGATTAATATTGGTTGAGCGGTGAAAGAAAAGAGGTATGAAATAGCTTTTTGCAGGAATAGATAAACTGCTAGTAAGTTGATATGCGCCTGTCACACAATCAATCCTTCTAAATCTAAACTAAATCATCTGATGACCTTTATGTTTTTTAATTTAGGCATTTTAATGCTGCTCAAAAAAGTTTACTTTAAAATATTTACAAATTAAGCACAAGTTTGCTTTTATTTTGTTGAATACATCATGAATAAGAACTTGATAACAGTTTACTTAACTGACTCTTTTACTTGATTGTTTCTTGAGGATAGATCACAAATTTTGTTAGAAAAACGATGTTAAGATTCAACTTGAAACATGCATTGTCGAAATGTGACACGCAGATGTGTTGGTTTTATATTTTAGTGCTTTTGCTTGGAATAACATATAATATTAAAATAATGTTCTAATGCACAAAGTTTCTAATGCACAGAAGTGCTTTACTGATTTTAAGTTATCGAAGGTGCAATGATTAGTGTTTAATTAAATACGTTTTTTATATCTAAATGAATAAAATTTTATGCTGAGGGAAATGATTTTTTTTTACAAAACAACTTAGACCGTTTGTACACTAGAACATTGAAAAGAGAATGAAAGAAAGAGATTTATTAGACCCACCACCAAAGTTAGAACGACTACGCATCATAGGATATCCCTCTAATGGATAGTTACCATTGTGCCCATGCATCAAGCCATCTGTTTCATCATCGGTGTTTGATGAACATTCATCGTTTTCAGGGTCACCTTTTCGATCCATTGGTGGTTGGAACTTTTCCCATACTTGTCGAACGACCTTGTGGAATGACAGATGATAACAATGAGCATGCCGTTAAAAACATGAACAGCGATGGATAGTTTGAAAAACAGGCGAATAGGACTACATATGAAGATGAATCTGAGCATAGGTAAAGAGTTTTCATTCAATATACATATAATTTTATTAATATGAGAAATAGAACTTATGTGATACACATGATAGCACAGAAGAATAATATAATTTAAATATATCAACATGATTTGACAACTCCTACATTTAATCATTACAAAAAATTTACTACAATTCATAATTTTTCATACTAACTTTACAATGTTTTGTAATTATCAAAATGGTTTCGCTCTCACTAGAATTCTTAACTGAGTAATTTGTCAGTTGAAAATACTCAAGCAAAATCAATTCTGATCATTATTGGTAAAATTGTAGAAGTACAGATAAAAATATTTTATTTTTATTAATAATGCCTTTCCACTGAGAATTAACAGAGATTTTTAAACTAATATGTAGGAGCTGTTTTTATTTTTATTGATAATCCACATATTCTTACTGCATTTTAATAAACTACATATTGGTCATAAATGAATACTTTCTTTTTATAAAATTGCAATAAATAAATATTGTATAATAAAATGAATTGTATTATTGGAAATACAGATGAATATGTCAAAGCGAGTCCCTAATTTGATATCATCATTGTCCTGGCAATTTTTTTAAATTGGAACTGTTTATTTGTAGTTATTCAATTAAAAATAATTCACATACCATAATCAATTTGCCAAAAACAAAGACAATATCTTTAGCATATATTTATTTATAATATTCATAAAATAAAATCTGAAGCCAATCTAGGGAAGGGAGTCTTTTTTATCCAAATATTCATTATATTGCTTTGCTGTAAGTGTGAGTTATCAGCCTTCAATATAAAATTGATAACTTTTTTTCCAATAGCTTCAACTTAGCATTTTATTTTGGAGCTGACTAGTTTCTGATAAGAAAGGCTACCCTCCTTTTGAAATATAGCTACAAGCCTGCATAGATATAATGATAAAATTAATAAATACAATATCCTACATACAATAGTTCAAAAGTTAATAATATAATATATTATTTTCATGGTAACTGTGCCAAAATAGTAAATATCGGCAAGTTGCAAAATACTTCATTGATAACCTCTGGTACTGTATAAATATAAATCAATATTTTTGAGACAAGGTTGATTAATCATTATTAAGTCGAGGTTAAGTAATACATATGAATCTAACTTTTAAATGTATAAAACGCATTTTATAGTAGTACTTCCATATATATTCTGATAAAGATAAGGATTGATGTATGCTTTAGTTGACAATGCTCGCGATGTGCGAAACCGGTCCTGATCTTTGTAAAAATATAAGAAGAACTATAATATATATTTTATTTACTATGCATTGTCGCCCAGAAGTGACAGTGAAGTGATAAATGAATCAATCCTTTTAAAATCATCAATTCAAAGAAAACTTGATCAGAAATGACTGAAATTTCAGATAATTTTGTTTATATGTAAGTAATTTTGCTTGGAAACATTAAGATGTCACTCAAAAGAAAAAATGTTAGTTATCTTAAAATAAAGCTAGAACAAACATTCATAGTGAGTTTTGAAATTGCAAATAAAACAGAGCAGTTTGTCAGTTACAAATTTTTAACAGCCGCCTGAAAAAATATTTTGAAACTGATTCCAAGCAATGCTTACCTTCATCATCTGTCTCCTTTGTATTGTCAGGCACGGATTCATCTCCCGAGTTGTAAAATCCATCATCAACTCCGGGTTGTCCACTTGCTGGTGCAGGAACTGTTGCATCATCTTCGAGATCGTCAATTTCAGGCCCTGGAATATGAACGTATAGTGTGTAGATAAGTCTTCAAAGACTTATCTCAAAGTGATATTTTTATTCTAAAAGTTTTAATCATAAAAAGCATTGTGGCTTTTGATCGAGGAAATTAAAACAGTGGATCATTAATCGCTGATTACTAAACCCTTTTTATTTATGGTCATTGGAAATGTTATTGTAAGGTTTTGTAGAAATGAGTATGTAAAACTAATAGTGTTTTACCAAAACAACAAGATTATCTAAAAGAATTTTGAAACACAATTTCTTTATACTTCATTAAAAAAAATATAATGATCAGAGCCGATTTCGCTCATTGTGATCATTTTCAACTGACGTTGAGTGAGAGGTATTCATTAAAGCATGCATAATTAAAACTGACATCAATTCAATACTAAATCTGTCTATTTTTTAATTCAATTTTTAAGCATGCTGAATGATAATCATGAATGTCTATCTTTTGATATAATATTTAGACAATTAATTAAGCATGTTAACTTCAGGGAATGATTCTTAAAGCCCCTGAATATTGAAGTATTTCTCCAAATGAATTTTTTTTTTTTGAACTTGCAATGCCATCTCTGGATAAGCTTCAGTAATAAAATTCATCAATTATAAAATATATAGCTGGAATAAAGGGATTTCTCTTGAGGCAAAATAAGGGCTCCTGTATTTTATTATAATATCTTTTATCCACGGATGGTGCTGTGACAACCTTAACTTTTGCATAGATTTTCGCACATTTTTGTGAAATTGGATATTTATAAGTATTTTAACCGGCTTCAATTAATGTCTATTGTATTTAAGTGCTTGTTTGACATATCTTTACCAATAAATTCTATTTTTTTAACTGTATTGAAATCTTGGGCCCTGGGCTGTATACCTGGTGTTTTAGTCAAGGCTGTTGAAAGCTTAATTCATAAAAAAAATATGATAGCATACCTGCTAATGGCGGTTTTTGATTAGTAGTGTCAGTTTCCAACAGAGGTGCTTTGTCATTTGAAGATTCGACATTCAATGTAACGTCACGGCGGTGTCTTGAATGCGGTTCAAGGTGATCATCATGATTGACCTGTGAAAGAACAATTTGATATTTAATTCTATATTATTTACTTCTATTTTTAAGTCTTATTTAAAATTAATAAAACTGAATAATTGAAATTAAATCTAACTATTACTATCCCGAACTGTTTTATATCACGAATATTCAGAGTTTTCTCATTATATTAATCTGTTGCAATAGAATTGTAATTTAAAATAATGTTAGCATAATTACTAGTGATTCGGTAAAATAAAAATGTGTAGCACAATTATTATATGATGAACAAAGATTGATAGAAGTAAAACTGGAATATTACTAATGATATTTGCAATCAAATGACAAAGTTTGATAACATATTAAGTCATGTTTGATTTGAAATTGTTTTAAAAATGATTATAAAGCTTATTAAAATTCACACATATTTTTCAATGAGTATATAACCGAAAGACTGTACTCTGATTTCTCTATGATTAAAAGGTGAAACTTTTCCAAACGTGCACATTTGTACATACATCACAAAAGAGGAAATCACTTGTAATATGCAAATGTCAGATTATAGCTGAATACCTGATCACAGATGAAGTAAAAAGAGTTTCTTTCTTTAGTCGCACAGCAGAATAACATTTTTCAAAACTTACTTATTCCAAAACACGTTCATTTGTACAAAACATAATGTTTATCTAGCAAATAGAATTCATGTTCATAATTCTTAGACAATGAAGTTTTAAATTATGTTTTTCTCAATACTTAAAATTATGTTTAATATATCCCTTAGTAGAAGAATATCTGAATCAGATCTACTCTCTTTTTTACTATGTTTTATAAAAAAATAGGTTTAAAGTCTATGTATCGAAGATGGTCACATAAAATCTGAAATATCTACTTAATTCAAAATCATTGATAAAATACACCACTTTATGTTATCACTTTTATGTTAATATTTTTGCAGTGCACTCATATAATAGATATTATAATACTAACAATATTTTGATATTTGTAATATTAACCTAAATAACTTCGACCAAGGCGATAGCAATTCTTTTTATATTCTTGGATCCATCTGTGAGATAAATCAATATTTTTTATACACACATTCCTTCTTACTGTCATAGATATATACCAGAAACACATCTTAAACAGGGATGGGATATGTATAAACATTTTTCACTCATCACTAAAACTCTATTTTGAGTGTAGCAATTTCATTATGTATAAATAAAGCAGAATAAAATTTATTCCATGAACTCTCGGTGTTATGAAAGGTCATTTTTAATATACAATAACAAATTATTTATATAACGAAACTGTAAATTATTGAATATAGCTGTAAGCTTTTATCAAAGTAAAATATATGTACTTAAATAGTTTTTAATTAAAATTGATAACTTTGTTTTCCTACTGTTTGTGTTAATGAGTGGAATTTGATAACAGAATTATACTATTACATATTATAATTAATAATTGAGAACAATATTCACCAGTGATCCTCCACCATCAAATTCTTTTGGCTTTTCTTCCATTGAAATATTTAACGAAATAATTTAAGAATAACACTTAACACATCTCTATACAACTGAGGCTCAGAATAACTTCACACCAACTGTGACATAATTTGTGATGTCTCTTGACAAATAATTTCGGGCAACTGAGTTGAATTGTATAATGTGGTTGCAATTATAAATTGCTCAAAGGAATAACACAGTCCAATAAAAGATGTTACTCATTGTAGCTAATTGGTATTCACATTGTGATCACAAAATAACTGAACATAAATCACGCTGAAAAAGGTGGGGTTATTTTTAAATATCTCAATGATATTTAAGACTGTGTGGGTGATTTTTATACACCCTGTATACAATAATTCATCTCATAAATTGACACTAATTTGATAATTAATTTTGGTCAAACATTATAGCTAATTAATAAACAATATTATGCATCTATGTATTTATTATTTTAAAATTCCAATAAAAAAAAATTCAATACCTACCTCGACAATTTCAATCTTTGGTGGGCTAAAAACAATGATGCAAAGATGATCATATAGTACAAATCAATATAGATTTAATATAAAAGAAACTAGACTGTTCAATTAATGGATAATTAAATAGGCGCAATACGCAGACAGAGAGCGAGTATGTGTGTGCTATGTTGTGCTGTGCGTTACTAGTCATTAACACTTTTTCCTATGCATACAGTAATGCAGATATATTTTCTTACAATCTTGTATTTATTTTCGATGGCAAAATAATTGCTACATAGTTTGAAGACACAAAAAATAAACAAAAATAATTACGTATAAAAGACAAAACTACAGCAAATATTCGAATGCTAGTTTTCGGAAAATATTTGAATGCTAATAAAATAGATTAGAACTCCTGTGGATTAATTATGAATTAATTCATAAAACATTACGATTTGGTGGTTTAGGTAATTTTTGACCAGTCTATAATGACGATATTCAGGTTTTATTTCAAAATTTAGTTGCGATTGTAAATATGTAACTATATTTGAAGATAGTGATAATGTCAAATCGTATGCGCTTTATTTTTGGCAAGAAATGTCAAAGGCCACCGTATAGATAGGTATGATCGTTATTGCATAATTTCAAACGTGGATTTTTTTTTAAAACTTTGTTTATGATGCAAACACTGTAATAAATGATTCGTAAAGAACAATATGTTAAGCACATTTTTTTGATGTTCATTAACCATAAACAGATTGCAGTAAAGTAAAATTAGATTATTATTGAACCTACAGTTCGATAAAACGGAGATTTTTTCATTTATTTTAATACTTAAGACTCACTATGGTAATGAAAACTGAGCATAATTTATAATTATTTTCACATAATCAGCTAAAAGATCGGATGATTTATAATATCTTGCTGTACAGTCACGTGTTGGTCATTGCAAAATATACACCTATTATTGAATTCGCGATAACAGTTGCAAAACCTTTGTTTAAATATTTTGATTTTTGTAAAATCTTGTGTAAACTTATTGTTTTTTTTTATATTATGTATTCGATTGAAAGTGCGATTTCAATCGGCCACTGTCATAAATTTTCTTTTCTTTGCTTAATTTTATCTGTAATAAATGTATTTATTGCAAACCCGTTTTTTATACCGATATTGAAATATTCGTGCGATGTGGCAATCCCTAATTGAGTTCCTAATGATAGAATATACAAGAACATATAAAGTTAACGGAAGATGATGGTATATAATTAGTGAATTGAATATTTATGAATAAAGTATAGTTAATCGGTTTTGAAAATACATGAAATTTTTAATTGTATATCTTTACTTAAGTTCATAAATTTAATATTTTATACGTAACAAGTTTCGAGCTGTAATCTAATTCCGATTTCCTCAATGTTCGAACTTTAAAAATGAAAACATAAAAAAACCTCTGTAGCCATTTCTTGGAACTATTTTCTACAGATAGATCTTTGTTACGACCTTGATTAAAAAAATGTTCTCGTACATTTACCGTTAAAGTACGCTGACAAGTGAAAAACTGCTTCTTTGTAAATGTATTTATACGACAACCTTAGATAATATTTCCGCGTTGCGTATATATCACGATGTACTTGTTATAATAACCTCTTAAGTAGGAATGATATGAAATGCAAAATCAACCGGTTAATTCTGTTTTTCTCAATTTTACTGCAAACATAATCGTGTGTAAGGAAATACAAAATTGCAATGCTTTCCTTTACTGGTCATTTATTTTTCTGATGTCCAATTCTATACGTCAAATTATTTAAATAATATTAACGTAAAGCAGGCATGGGCAACCTTTTTTAGGTCTGGGGCCAAATTATCATTCTATCTCCGAGTCAAGGGCCGGACCCATTGGTGGATCCAAGGGGGGGAGGGCATGGGGTCCATGCCCCCCCCCCATTATATATTTTGATATTTATAAAATGAACGACATAATATTATTGATTTGCCTTGTACTTGAGTTACAAGACTATCAATATTGGCGTTGATATTGCTTAAGGATAATCGCATAGAATTTTCGAGATTTTCATGTCTTACCCTTGTTCGAATTTTTATTTAGTGTGTTTCATCCTCGAAAAATACAAATGATTTTTCTTGCAAATGCGAATAAATTTATATATTTTTCTTCCACCAAATATAATTCATAAAAATCCGTCAAAGCAATGTTGTAAAATTGTGGTTTAGGCACTAAATCCCCTTGAAGCTCAATAAGTTCCATCTGTAAATTTGCTGGCAGATTATTTTCATTTGCATCCACTGGAAGAGCAAATATAGCGAATGTGGAGTATTTGTTTTGAAAGTCAGCAAACCTCCATCAAATGTCTCTATAAGTGCCTTCAGTTCAACTACATAATAATTGTATGTGCTGTTTGAATGAGCTTATAGACTGGGAAAATGGTTTTAAAAAAATGTATCCCTCCCTGGAACTATTAATTTCATTCTCTATTACTTTGCCGAGATGAATCAGGGCCGAACAAAATAGCTCGGCGGGCCGGTGTTTGCCCATGTATGACGTAAAGCGTACACTATTATAAATAATTATACTATTTGTAGGTTAGTATTTGATAGAAAATGACTGCAAAATGATATGTATAAATATCTTTCTTCATTAAATAGTAAGAAACGTAAAAGATTATTAAGATCATAGAGATTCGAAAAAAACTGACCTCAAAACGTCGTTAAATTTGTGACAATATATTAAACTTATTACAATAATCGAACATTTCAACTCAGGAGTGTATGTATGTAATCCGATACCCGATAAAAGAATGAACAGTCGGTGTATTTATTTGCATGAATCGTGGGCATATTTGAGAAATCCAACAATCCTTCGCGTTGGTGTTTAATAGTGAATTCTGTCATGAAATTTCATCAAGCATTCTTAAAATAAATCAGCATAAGTAATAACATCGACAGGTGCATTTTCGAACAGTCAAGTGTCGTTGGTTTTAGTTCCGGTGCCCGCGGGCCCTAATGCCATTGTGGAAATTGTCATAAATATATGTATGTATCAATCGATTTATACATTGACGCATGTTAGAAAATCTCTCCCACCCATGAGATTCTAAGGGAGTAGAAAATGTTAAAAAAAACATAGTGCATCATTTTCAAAAAACTCACATCTGTTGTAGCTGTTTATATTCCAAAATACACTTATCATTGAATCATTACATTGGATTTTCACTAAATTGCCTGAATGTTTGTTATGGATGAAAATATTAAATTGTATTTTATCGCGTGTATATAATTGTATCGTCATTTTCCAACAAAAGAAAAATGTTCACAGTAATATATTAATAGAATATCCGTTTTATGACTAGTGCTAACGTTTTGTAGCTTAGTCGTTTGGCAGATTTTTTATAATGAAGGTAAAATTGTAATTGAAAGTGATTCACTTTCCGTAAGTGCACAGCATTAATTATTTTTGAAATGTGTTCATTGTATGTGAATGACACACACACTCATAGCAAACATCGATTTATTCACTCAAAACTAGTTTTAATAACGAAGATTTCAATTCAAAGACCTTGACGTGTAAAAAAACACAACGTAAATTAAAATGACAGCGATGTGCAAGGCCTAAATTTTCTATAAACGTGTTTTATTTAGTTCATTGTTTACCTAAACAAATAATTGACAGCTTGAGAGCTATTATGAAATTGAGGATATTATTTTAAAAACAGTGTCTATAGTATTCAGTATAAGACGAAACAATATGGACTCCTAATAGAACTTATCACAACTGAATTTGTCAACGATTACTGTGCGTTGCTCAACCTTTCCTTTTAGAAGAGAGACATGCTGTAAGGAAAGGTTTAGGACAAGACTGGAGGGTTTAATAATTGCACTCCCTGTCAATCATTTTTAGGATTGGGTGGGTGGGAGGGCGTTAGATATCAATACATCCATTACTGCGAACATAAATACATTTTAGTGACTGTCAGTCTCGGATTCGCACCCGCGAACTCCGCAATAGAAACCAGTGACTTTGACACTCGACGACGGTGTCAGCTTTCGTAAAAGCTTTTCTCCCATAATTCCTGACTAACGATACCGGAAGTTGGCAAGTATTTCCCCGAAGAAGGACAACGGAAATTCCCTGGAATTGCGATGTTTTACCACAGTTATGCAAAGATTAATTGCCGTCATCAAACCGGATATGCGACCGTTGTTCACGATAGTGCAACATAATATATCATTTTTATAAACGAAATACAAGACCAGTCATGCAAGTATTAGTTTTTTTAAAAAAGAAATTTCTTTTTCGTAGTTAAAACCTAAAGTATTTAATTTGGCTGCAAATCTTATAATAGCTTTCACCCGTGCTACCGTTTGGATACATAATTATTTTTTAACAATCATTTTAAAAATGTGTAAAGTTATCAAAAAAAACTTTCTCAATAAAGGGTTATTCATAAATGAAGTCCTTATATGTTTGACGCACCTGCACCTTCAAAATACTGTCAAAAACCCTATACTCCCTGATTAAACAGCATATTTCTAAAACCCCTTCATTAAAAACTTTTCTCATGTATGATTCTTTACTTTGAAAAATTAAAGTTAAATTATTACAATGCAGGCAATGCAATCGTACCAGAGAATCCATGTGTACAAAGCATGTATGTAAAAATATAATTTAAATTCAATAAATGTGTCAGCTAAATATGAATTTACATAAAATGACTTTAAAATATTAAATCAAAACATTTGAATTCCTTGCACGATTAATTACGCAATTTACACGGGAATTATAAGAGCACACTAATGTACCTACGTGAATAACTGTGCAAATGTATTTGATCAAATAATTTGCATTGTTATCATAGCGCCGTCGCTTCTTTTACCAAAATGCCGATGTGGAACTTCAAAATGGCTTTCGGTCAATATTAGCATTTTTACCTTTATAACAAAAAGAGATTAAATTATGCGTACGGAATATAAACTTCTACATAATCCATTACCAGTATTTGAAAAACATACTACCAAACGCGAGAAAGAATAATAACAATTATATATATATATGTATATGTTAAGCCGAGTATACGAAATTGATTATTACATGAAATATATTTTTGCCTAATTCGTGAAAAATCAAACCCTTTGCCGTATTCATAAATTGTCTACCGAGTGCGTGAATTCGGCATTAATTTTTCTGCCTAGCTAATGTTTATGTAGAATAGTTCCGTATACTATATGTTTCGTCGCATTGCATTTTTACTTTGGGCGGATAAGATTTTAGGATGTTTATAAACATCATTATATCCATATTAACCTAGTTTGACAGTTTGGAAAACACGAAAATATTGATTTCATTAAATCAATACACAAAGCCGGGAGGTATTGAAATTAGTCACCCATGTCTGGTGCAACAGAAATCGAAAAAAATTACATACCCTTGGCGAGAAATTCAGCAAAGAATTTAATATTATATATTTAAACAATGGCCGCAGAGGAGGACATTAAACTGAGAGAGGACAATAAAGCACACGTTGAGGAAGGCTATTGGTTGTAACACTATACGTTTACAGAACGTGCCCTTTTTAACTACATGTTCGATTCCTTTGTATGACGTATGTGTGAATCAGTCTCTCATTGTCTCTTTTGTATTCAATCAATCACTGATCAAAATCAATGTGTTTTAAATATAATATGGTTGTACGTAGGAGCTTTTATGCAAGAGCCAAAAGCTTTGCCATAGGCCTGGGTTCAAGTCCCACAAAGGTCATTTTTTTCAATTGAAAAGAGATCTTGGACATGGGTGTATGTCATTTTTCGTTGAGTTGTTCTCTGCTGATTCATAAAATTTCTTATCGAATTTATCTCGTGAGACTTTCAAATATTTAAAAAAATATTTGAAATATAATATATGTACATATTACTTGAGCACTAATGATTCGTGATTTTGGATTAAAATACCGATATTAATGAATATGTGCGCATACCTATAATCACCTGACCATGGAAGTCAGCATATTCTTTTGTTTATTACATATAACATCAAGATAAATATACATTATACAAGATACAGAATTATGATGAGTGGAAAAATAAAAATAAAAAAGTATTTAAAAATAACATACATTATTCGTGCTCGACGAGTGACTATTTGGCGCACTGTGGTTATTGCTATGATGTGCTCCGCCGTTGTGGACGTTCAGGGTATTTCCACTGGAACTGTGGACATTGTCGTGACTTCCGTGGTGGACATTCCCTCTGCTTCCGTGCGGGCTTCTGTCAACATTCGGAGACAGGGTCCTCCCATGCGGCTGACTCTCCGTGGCCCTGGAGTGTACATTTGGACTGTCGTGCACTGGGGATCGACTATGTCTTCTACGTGGCTTCGGAGACATCTCTATCGCAGTATGTCCATGTCGGTGTGGCATTTTGATTTATTTTTTAAATGGCTTTAAACTCTTGCTAATCGTTGAGTACACAAAAATCACTCTTAAATTAGAGTTGTTTAATGCCGATGTGACAACGGTGTATGAAAAACAGATTGGCTCTTTTATCTGGAAAAATAAATAAAACATTTTGTAAGAAAAACGTAAACGTGAACGCAGAATTAGTATTATTTAGTTATTTAATGGTTAAAACGGAAGATTTATAATTCCATCTAAATTTACTATCTATGCATGTTTAAATAAATACTGGTTTTTTTGTGTGTCAAACAAATACAACTGAACTGTGGATTGTTCAATTATCGTAAAAATACAATTAACTGTTGAGCAATGTATACAAGACTTGTCAATTATCCCTAATAAATAGTACGTAATGAGATTGAAATTTTAAAAATACATTATTTATTTTAAATGTTTTCATATTATATATAGCATTTTATTCATTTGGTGTAAAAATTCTTATGTAGTGTAAAATTATCTTTTTGATAAAATGGCCGTTCGTGTACGTATTTCAAATTCAAATTTGGAAGATCGATGAACTGTCAGAAACAATTATTTGCACAATCATTTTGGATTAAGCTGTCATGCATTAATTCGGCTGGTGTGTCATGCATTAATTTAATAAATTTGACAGCTATGATTGCTTGAAATCAATCTATAGTATATTTATTATAGATATCCTAAATAAAATTTAAAAACGAGTAAAGTTACATACTTACTGTTGGTTTTGTATTTTGATTATATTCTTGAAATAACAAGAATCTCTATTTGGATTAATTACTTATCAGTTGACATTAAAAATTAATGGTGATACAAAAGTTTAGTTTTAAATTGCAATTTTGAAATGTCAAGTTTTGCGGTGAGTATGGGGTATCAGTAAATCGCATGCGGCATTATTATCATAGTTTGTATTTCCTGCCAATGATAAATAGTATATGTAGTTATTTATTTATAGGAAATATATTTTCACATTCCATATTTTAGTGGCAGTAATTTACCATGTCTGTTATAATTTATACCTAATAAGTGCTACTTTTTGATTTGACTAGCATTTCAATTATTTTATTTGTTTCGAAAGATTAGGTTACATAATAGTGGAAAAATTTTCTTAAATTGGAACAAAAGTCGTCCATTTTTATGAATGCAATCGACGTTTGAGAAAAGGAGGAACCTTGGAAGTTAATGTATTTATTTAAAAAGATACATTATGATCGATTGAAGGATCAAGATTTTTTTGAAAAAAATCAATAAAGTTTGGTCTTAATATAATGAGATTTGAAAAATTTACTTTTAAATTTGTTCAAAATCTTGAAATTCAAAAATATCTTGAGGAAATCAAATAGGAAAAATAAAAAATTACCATCGTAAAATTTTATTTGTTTTTTTCGGATCATTTGTTTTTTTTATATAGGTGCGGAATGCGTTCTATTCCATCTTGAATATTAAATGTAATGATTCATACCTCACAACTTTTTATAAGTCAAAAAAAGAACACTGACGTATTATTCTTGCCAAGAGATCCAATCAATAGTTTGAATTTAGAATTAGATTTTTGACGTTCTTCAACAGTACTGAGGGTCGAATATATGATTACTTTACTGAAAATCGCTAAGAGATTTAATTTTTCGCGTTTTTGCATAGAAATATGAATAATGATAACCCAGCCAACCGCGAAGACATCAACAGTTGCTCCAATCTGGCAGACAGTATGCAATGTGTTTATGATTAGTAATTTCTTTTATTTGGCCGACAAACAAGATAAAAAAAAACCGCGAAAATAATGTCTTGCGTAGTGGATGGGAATTTTGAAAACCGCTATTAATGGCTCACGAGTGACTATTTTCAGTTTGTACAGTAATTATTTAATAGAGTGTTTTTATTGCTCAGTTTTATTCCAAAACTTATTAAAACAGAAATATAGTTTTAGTGAACTAAGTTGAATTGAATTTATGCTAAGGTGGTTAACTAACAAGAAATAGCTAGAATAATCTTTATCTTCTAGTCCAGGGGTTCTTAACCTTATTGCGACTCCGGGCGCATTTGAGGTTGAGGAGAATAGTGACGGGCAGAGACCTGATTTTTTAAAAAACAAATCTTAAAGTACCTAGTACATGTAGATTAATTTTTATGATTGTTTCCTGGGAAGCTTTACATATATGTTACATTCATGAACTATTTTTCATCTTACCTTTACAAATTATAAAAATACCACAGTTACACAGTATATCGACTAAAATTATGTTATTCACCATGATGTTTAAGGGCGCACGATAAAACCACAATTGTTTTCATGCGCATTTTTTAATGAAAGTTCATGAAAATAACTATTAATTTGAATTTAGAATACGCAAACTAACTGGTAAAATAAATATATTATTTTTGTCACTGTTTGTAAAACATTGATTCAAAAGATAAAATCAGTATATCGACTAAAATTATGTTATTCACCATGATGTTTAATTCGCTGACCAAAACCAAAATTGTTTTCATTCGCATTCTAGTTTCCGTCTCAAAATAACTTTTCAAAAATATTATTCTTCTTTTCTTATCACCGCGATTTTTCATAGATACGTATTATATATTTTACGTAACATTTCCTCAAACAAAGTTGAACTTAATTCGCGCACGTACGCAACCGGTCATACGTATTTGATTATACCAGTTATATCTTTATTAGTTAAATTAGAATCCTGCAAGCTATTTTTTCTGTCCAAATAATTTTAAGTGGCAATACCTACATCAATATTTTAAGACGATTTTAATTCTCTATGATGGTTCGTAATTCAAATATTAAATATGGATAACACCATCTGTCAAAAGTATTCGATATTCAGTTGTTTGATTGAATATGTTCTTTGTTTGTTTGATTGAATAAGATTTTTTGTTAGTCTTAGCAAAACTTCAAATATTTGATACTATACAAATACATACATTGCTGAGTTATCTTATCTGGTAAGATATTATTCGCCTAATTAATAACTACTTACTATTTTTTCAGACTTTTGACAATTTCATTATTCTGCAACGAATATTCATAATTGGTAACGGTAATATTTGTACAATTAAAATCATTATTATATTTATTATAATCCTTTATTCTGTAATAGAATGATATCCAAAAAAAGAAAAGTGACATCGATTAAAAGTACATGGTATATTTAAAATAGTGTATAAACATATATCATTAAAAGAATTTTAGGGAATATTACCACATTAAATTGATCTTCTTTAGTGCTTTCTGGAGAAGTTTAATTGGAAGTTTTTTCATCGAAGCAGATGTAATATTTCCTAACAGAAGAAAATTTGAAAACAAAATTCATAATCATATTAATAATTCAATTTTGAGTCCGTTTTTAATCAATCAAAAGAAGCTGCTTGCTACACAGCGTATATTTCATATGCGATGTTTTGATATTTTATTACTTTTTCCTTATATTTGGTATAGTGGTCTCCAAGAGTATGTGAGCTATTTCTTTAATTTTAAATTAAGATCTGAGCTACACTCATTCCAAAGAGTATTCCTTATATCTTTAGATAAAATAAACTTAATATTAAAAAAATACAATATTCATTGTGGCTCACATCTCGTGCTACAATATTCAAGCGCAATTTTCATTTATTATCTGTCTTGTGTACAATAATGTATAGCTAAATTTTGAACGCGTTTCATTATTTATTGAGTTTCAGCACATCTTAAATGCAATTAGTAAACTTATTTAAGATTGACAAAACACGTAAGTGTGAGAACGAAAACTGCCAAAAAATGTTTTTCTATTTTCAAAAAAAAATATACACGATAATTACATTTTATTTCCAACTGGATATGACAATGCGTTTACGAATTATGTAACTATTATACAAACAATAAATAAGATATGAGATTGAATCTTTTGATAGAATGTGTGGTCAGGAGATGATTATTTGAATAAAGAATCGCAGCTACGAATATGAATCTCAAGAACAATGGGATTTTTAAGCATATACAATATTTATGACACCGCTTAAGAGCATAATAATGATCTATTTTAGAGATTACTTCCAAGTGTTATTGCAAGTGAATTCCTTCCAATCATGCGAAGACCTTCAGGATATATAAGGAAAGTGAAGAATATTAAGAACACAGAATTCAAAATGATGCCCAGTTTGACACTGACAGCAAAATAATTACAATGATTGTTTTAATTACCGTTATTTGTGTCAATTGAGGAACACGGTAGGTACTTATAATTGATGGCGCAATCATTTTTAAGTGACATTTGGTAAATACGTGCTTTTTTAATGACACATAAATCTTCAAGGAAAAAAATCTCGAATATTTTGGAGTATATAGTTCAGTAACAAGTGATAAATAAGAAACATTTTACTTAAATTGAACTGTATTTATTTAAGAAACAACAAACACAAAGCAAACCCTTTTCGCCAAATACGATATATATGTAAATACATACATACCTACAAGTCCAGCTAAATATGTTTGTATATATTGAATGGAGACAGGTAAAAACATGTTTTGAAATCCCAAGTCTTAAAGTGATCATTTACGTGCATTGTCAACTGTGATTGTTTTATTATGTTTAAAAAATATATTAATTGGATTTTAATTTCACGAACAAAACTATTGCATATTTGACAGCAACATTAATTCATCAATACTTTTAATATTATTATAATGTAAAATCAAGACGAAGCGCGACACGTGTGGAAATAGTAGTAAGATGACGTCTGAAAGATTGGGTAAGATTTTTTAAATAGTGTATTGCTTCGAGTGGCAGATATAGATAAATTTGGTCATTTTTTTCCTCTAACAAGCCATCAAAATATTTAACAATTAGATTTTGTTAAATTGGTTCACTGGATTAAAAAGTCTACTACTTTGTATGTAGTGTTAAAAATACGACGGTAGAGCAGGCAAATCATTTATTATTTGTTTTTTAAAAAACATATATCCATTTAGAATACCAGAGTAGACAAATATTCTACTGTACAAGATTTTCCCAATTTTCTTTTCAAAACACAGCTATTCGTACGCACATGAATAAAACTGTATGTCTTTTTGGTTTATAAATGTTCCTGGCAACATCGTTAATATTATACATATTTATCTAGCAATTGAAATCGTTCTACATAGTGAAAATCAAGGTTAGTTCTGTAAAATTGTACGACATCTTTTACAGTATTAATATTTGATACATTAAAAAAATCATTACACTGCAATGGAAAGCGATGCTTCCATTAGTTGCATATTACATTATGTATAGTACCTCTAAGTTACCGGGAAATCTAGCATACGACAAATACATTCACACGCTAAATTATACACCTGTTTAAAGCTTAAATTATGGATTATACGCCCATACTATACAACATGTCACACATATACGTATATGAGACTACAAGATTGCCTTGAAAACCAGTGCATCGCATGTACATCAGACAATAATAGTAGTTTGGTATTAACTGAATAGTTGCATAGTAAGTGACTGACCTCATGATAATTTACTCATTGCAGTAACAGAGCTGTACATTTCAATTATAAATCTGCGATTTCACTGTTTGGAAACATGTGCAAAACTTGCGATTGCTTCGAACTGCCGATTTGATATGGATGGCGAAAAAGTATTATTGAGAATCGAATTCCAAGAAACATCCCAAACTCTAGCGTCATTGTAAAAAAGAATCGGATCAAATTTTAGATAATTTGAAAGTCTTCTTATAATATCACTCTTTTGACCTCAGTCATTCTTTAGTGGCACATACCACATGGTAACGTATTAAAGCAAGTCATAATGAAAAAATATTTATAACAGATTTTTTACTTTGATTATTATGGTTGATAAAAGTTTCGATATTTCAATGGCATTTCTGACATCAGAGTATGCGCTGTAAGACTTATAGCAGTTATATCAATGCTCTGGGTCCAATACGGTTAAGCTTCTGGAGCATCCATCTAAATCCGGTTATATCCAAAAAAACTTCTCTGCAACTCCGGAATTGTTAGATCTTGTATTCGTCTCTCACGAGGCCGATCATCTCTTCTTTTGTGCGATTTATTCAACAACTTTTAAATGCTCTCGCAGGTGCCCTAGTGTAATGGACTCCGGGGCGCGTGGGTGTTAAGGATTTATTAAGGTTACCCTTGTCTTCATCGTGTGACTGTGAAGCATTGTCAAGACAGATGCAATATATCACATTTGGCCTAATGAGCCCATCAGGCTTTTTATAAATTACATGACCATCGTATTGTTTTATTCTGTTTATAAGGTTTTTTCTTAGTCGACAATGTTGAGCTACGATAGTTTTAAAGGCTTATGTTAATCCGATATGTTATACTAATTAACATAAGGGAAGTTCAATCTGTGTGCATTGTTATTAAAATGCGAGACCTTGACAAACAAGACATGACTGGGAGTGCATGACTAACAAAGATAACATCGATCTTCATTTATAAGTAGTCTTAAAAAATAATGAAACACTAATAATATCGTCGAGTATATTTGCTTTCAACCAAAAATAACCAACCAAAACCAACAATTAATGTTAAGTTTAAGTATGTTTGGTTTAACAAATGAAATTTTACTCCATAACAGAATCCTAAGTATTAAAATTGCATACACTGTCACTTTAAGGAAAGTATATTGCACGTGTGTACATTCTTATGCAGTATCACTATCGGATGTACTGTTATAGTTTGTTCAATTATTCTAAATAAAGATGTCTCCCATAAAATATTGTCTGGTATGCAATTAAAAATGTAAATAGTTCAGAATTTCTCAGGATTATGCTACTAAATTTCACTCGATTTTCATCCAAGAAGCTGTCACTCTTTTTGCCAATTCGTGTTCCGGAAATTTTCACGACTGCTGTATTTTTCAATTATAAAACGCCCCACGAATTCAATGATACCAAAATAGGCGGAGAAATTGCCTCTTTTAAACAACGAAATGTGACTACAATAAAATGAACAGCACATTCAATGGAAATCGATGAAGAAACTAAGACTATCATATTTATTTTTGAACCCTTGCAAATGAAATGCATTATACCGAGTACATAAAAGATCATGTCAACTTTGTGACGCACTGTGCCAAGCGGACACAATCAGGTCTTGGCCAAGCAATCTGAAAAATTCGGGTAATTTTGTTGGCCAAGGCCGTTTTGTGTTGCAATACCAAGTAAAGAAGTTATGCACATTTCCGGAAAACTGAGGTGAGCTTTATTACAAGCAAAACACATTGTTTCGCAAAATTACCGCGGAGTTATTGTTCCGATATGAAAAACAATATTCGTTCCTGAAACATTCCTGTGGTCAAATGAATGTTCCTTTTTGACAATTCTCGATTTAAGGTCATTACAGGATTTTTTACGCTGACAATGCAATACTGCACATTGGAAATATTTACAAAAAATATAAATATTATGAGTCAAAAATTTGTATTGAATATTATAATGGTATCAAAGATTCTAACAATGCTGCGTTTCTGGACTAGAATCCAATTGGCAATTACCTACATAAATGTATACGAATTTGTATCCAAGAATTCAGGTCTCGGGTGTGTTGTGATGCGTCATTAAAGGTGAAGTTGGGCAATAAGTGCACCAAATTTTGAAATAACGTATTTCGGCGCAAAGTAACTTTTCATTAATAACGATAGTATATTGATATACACGTAAAGGGCTTAAATTTTAGTGCCTTATATTCAAAATGAAAAGGTTTTTCTGATTTCAACAAAATATATCAGATGCGAACACACCTTTCTTTTGTCAGGACCGAATAATAATAAACAAAAGATTAAAAAATTTGATACTGATGAAGTTTGCTGTGTTTTTTATCTGAAGAATTCAAACGAATGAGAGCTAAAAAATATTCAGTTGTATACTGTTAAATGTAGACTTTGTTTACTTATGTGGATAACATTACGATTTTTTTTAAACTTATATAGTGTAATTTGAAGCAAACTCAATTTATGTACGTCATATATATTAAAAGAATGAATTTCTTCAATTTATTTTGTTTTATATATAATAAAAATAAGTTCCATAGAATGAGGATAAAATGTACAGTTATTTCACACGTGAACTCCAAAACTGCGATTTTTTGTGGGAAACCGGTTTGTCGTCGAAGCGTTCGTAATTTGAATAATACGTAGACAAAATTGCATACACAATTACTATTTAATACAGGAGACAGAAAACTGTTCGTACTCACTTCAATTTTTCTCGAACTTATAATAGATGTGTTCCAAATACAAAACAATAACACTTATTCAATGATGGCACAACAAAAACGCTGAAGGAAAATGTTCACTTTTTAAATCGACTTTGACTGTTAAACTTTGTTTTTTTTTTTATAATTCGACTTCGATTCAAATAACAACACAACCGGTTAAAATGATCGAATTTCTTTCTATACGACAGGACTCGCCACTGTATGCGAACATTCAGACGAATGGGCAAGAACTAAAATAAAATACGGCTGTGAGAGTATTATTATGCCGGTTTCCAAACGCGTTGGCGCGGTTTTGCCAGGCTCGTGTCCAACGTCATAGCGTATGTTGTCTACCAAACATACCGGCGCTCCTCAAATTGTGTAATAAGAATCAAATAAAAAAAGACGGCAAACATATTTCGAATCCTAAATACTACTTGTAAATATAATATTCCAGGAACGAAATTACTAGAGTACATAATTCAGCAATGAGTGTAATGTGGTTTGAATTTATTTTCTACAGTTTTATATATTTACTAGTATTGCTACCCGGCGTCGCTCGGACTAAGCGACCAATAATTATTTAATGTTATATCATTCGACATAATTATATCACAAAATCTAACATCCAAAATAGAGTTAAAATAAAATCATAAACTTTATTTAATTTGATGACAGCCCCATTCTCGCCCATTAAAATGTCCAAATTCAAGGAAAAAATCTAATTTGCTGTCAAATAATACCTTCACGTAAATAATAAACATTATTATATTATTAAAAGCCGGGAAAAAGTTGGTAGAAGACTAATTTATTACATTTTGACTAAATGTCTTCGCCGATAAAAATTCAAACATATTTTCTTTTATATTCGTTTTTATGGCAACTTGCAACAATAATGCAAAAGGGAATTACAGACCCACATACATACATACGCCGTTTCGGTTTTATATATAAGATGCTGAAGACATTCCAACATCATTTATTAAAAACATTAATGATCGAAAAATAGTGAATGGTTTGATGTCTACCTAACCAAAGTGAATATATCTGTAAATCTTAAGCATGGTGCCATAGATGTTTACAACAAAGCCCTATTCCCCATTTTAAGATTTCGTCACAAAATATTTTATCGTCCAGTCTAAAATATTTCATATGTTATATTCCTCCCATATAAAATTAAATAAATGACAACACAAGTAGGTACGTACTTGCCGACTTGTTGACAAGTTGGTTACTGTAGAAATAACAACAATAAATTAATAGTAGCGTCGACCCGAGCTAAATATGCGTTCACTATATTCACTCTATTACATTGGTGTTCTACGAAGTGGACCAATCAACAAGCTTAAGTTAATATATATTAAAATGAACTTCCACAAAGTTACCGCCGAAACCATCGAAAATATTAGGCTTAAGTTATATATCCTTAATATAATAACTACTTAAAGAGTATTTTATGGTGAATTACGTATATAGATAGATTACGTAGTTTTTTCTTACTCAGTATAAAATGTCTTAAATTCTTCATAATTAACGAATCCAGCTCGAAAAAGTTTATTTAACTGTTCATACATATTTTCATCATACCCAACAGTATTCATCAGTATTAGAAAATATAATTATACTTTGTGCGTTGTATTTAATTAGTAGTACTTTGAGAACCATGTGAATCGCAAGCCACCGCTTTATTTTTGTGATTCATGGATTTTTGCACTGGTAGCTACATTTTCCTGCCTAAGTAATGGTCAATCAATTCTCTCTTCGCATCGTCGGGGTTTTCCGGTTGAATACCGCGTACGCTATCATTCTTTGCCAAAAATACCCCCGCGTAAAAATCCATGAAACATATTCTCTGTTTACATTCGTCGCTTATCTATAACAGATGCGTTAATTTATTGCTAATTGCGAGAAATATATGAGCAATAACAGTTATGACATCTCTTCTCGTCTACTTTTGACGAATTTGCTACTTTGTTTTGAATCAGAACTTCATAAACAAAGTGTGTTTTTTGTGATTGTCAATTTCGACGGGAAATCACAATGGGAATATCTAGGCTTCGCAATTGGTAGACATCTACTTTACTGAATGCAGAGAATGTCACGTCATAAAATGTATGTAAACAAAGTGTCGTTAAGTATTACATACACGCAACATTTTTTTTATCAAAAGGTGGAATGCATTTTTATCCAGGATGTCCTGGTAAAGGTGTTAATGCGGCTTTCGTGGAAATACTTGAAAAACTGACCACGCTACTTATGCACTCGAAAGAGTGGGGCTGTGAGAATGTCCAGAATGACACCCACAAAAAAAAGATTGCCTCGAAAATTTTAAATTCCGTTATTTGATATCGACTGAACGCGTGGGCTAAGTGCGGTAGATGGATTCTTATGTCAGAGGGGAGAACATTTATTAAGTTTCAATGACTCCCGCACACTCGAGTGAACTGTTAAAGAAGTCAGAGTGTAGTTCCATGCGTTATAAGCACATTTATTATGTATATTGCACGATTATAAGTGAGCCAAGAAATGACATTAATATATATTGTACGGTTGACAGAAGATGTTTTTATTGATACATAATAATTATCTGACATCTAAATAATGGTGATGCAGGAGTTTCGTATTACAATAAAGTTGACTTTTATTATTCTAAAACACTAAAACAATGCTAGTGTATTCAATAATTAGAATTAGTAAGAGATAATTTTGTACTTAAATTGATAACTTTATTTATTGCGCGTATTGTGTAATATAATATATTGACACGTGTTGTGCCTGTTTAAGAAGCATATTCAGGCTTATTTTAAAGTAAATAATATCTTTACTAAAGTAACCTTGCGATATTAGGTCTGAAGAAGCTTTTTAAAGAGATTAAGCACATGTTACTACGAAATACGTCGAATGAACAAGTGCTATAAGTTTAATTTTACCTTAAAATAAACTATCACAAAATACCTTCGGGTAATAATTGATTAAATAACAATTGGCAAATCATCTACTCATATCAAATAATTATATTGATATCTGTTAACAACTTTAATTACTTGATTGAACATAAATTGTACATAAAAATCATTTAAAACTGAATCAATAAAACTTGATTAAATAAACCAAGCTTAATTTGAAATGTCGCATGTTCTTTTATTAGGTTTTTTGCCGGACGTCCGTAAATGAATAAAGCAGGTAAATATTATTTTTTTGCTTGAAAACCAATATTTTATATGTTTTTCCTGTTTTCTTTCTTGCTGTATGAATCATACAACATACTAATTTGACTGATATAAACAAGTGATTAATGTCAACGGCATTAATTAATTTATAATTTAAAGTATGAATATGCTACTCAAATCCCGTTATAGATTCAAAATGCTCCATTTTGGAATACGCTCCATGTTTTTTTTGTTTTCATATTTGAAATAAGAATTTTGAGTTGTTTTGAACTATCATAACTTTTCTTCTTACCTAATTAATTGCAATTTGAAAACAATTACGTAACGAAAAATCAGTTAATAGTCTGAATAAATATTTTGATATTTTCTCCATTTTGTTTAAAGCTTTTATTTTTGTAATACAAAATGCACTGAAACAGAAAAAAAAAATCACACTATTTAATGCAACTAATTTGCTTGCTGGTGATGAAATGTATTAGTATCAGGGCTTTTTGCCGGAGTCGGAGTCGTACTCGGAGTCGGAAATTTTGAAAAGTTTGAACTTTTTATTTTTGCATTTAATATGTCAAATTTGACTTTTGGCCGCATTGATAGGGTTGATATTTAATTGAATACACATAAATAGGAAAATTAGGGAGAAAAAAGTGACGATATTAACCTTTTTTTAGTCGGAGTCGGAGTCGTGGTTTTGGTAAATGCTGGAGTCGGAGTCGGACTTTTTTTTACCGACTCCACAGCCCTGATTAGTATATTTGATGTATTAGTATATTAAATGTACTAACTAATAAAAACGTACACCTATCATCGGTCTTCGTGAATAAGTCTGGGCTCATGAACCGGAAAGGTTAGTATAACATTTATATTCTAGTTCTTCGGTGCGGTTTTTTCTCCTCGAGTTGAGTGACCTTGAAAAATATATTACACATTGCTCCTTCGCTGTTGTTGACGATTCTGATTTTATATTCATCATTTCAAACTGGGGAACGGTGCTTAAAATAGTCACATTCATTCGAACTTGACAATCGGGATAAAATGTAAATTAATATTGTAACGTGAGATTCCACAGTTTAGAGGTTTTTAGATATTTTCAAGATATCAATGTAATACCTAATGATTCTTAGAAGCATCTTATTTATGTCGTGCAATCTTTGAAATAGGAATATTTCGAGCCCGTAATATCGGGAATGCAATTTATAAACGGACGCGAGTGGTGTACTTTATTTAGGCGACACGTTCCAACAACTTCCGCGCAGTAACCACTACTTCATTGGTGTCAATGTCAATTAATCTAATAATCTTGCGTTTAATTATTTATTTCTAAAGTTTTCCTTATGGCGGGAAAAATATGGTCAGGTCACTAATCCAAAAATACAATGCCTATTCTAAAATGCCATTGGAGTAATGATTAAATATAACTTTAAGAACAACGAGCGTCACAATTAAAGACATTTGAAAATTGATAACCATTCAAGATTACAACCTGAACATCTGAGATCGAATAACTACGCTTTTATACTTTTCATTTGTATAGTGAGTGCACCCAAGATAAATACCACATAAATCGGAGACATTTAAAATTGCCACTATAATAAAAATATTCATCTCGAATAATATAGCACGAACAAGAATATTAATCACAGACAATGGTCCAATAAACGTCAAACGTACACAAGTTTCAATGATTTCAAATTACACAATTTTGCAAAACAAAGTTTGTCAAAATTTAACATTTTTATAAAGACACATTACTTAATGCCTTCCTAATTGACAGTTAACAGCTTAATTTAAGTTATGTGTCTCATTCTTTATATTCATTATAGTAAAAAGGGGTCTTTTAAATAACTCTATAATACATATACTATCTGACAAATGAATCACATAGAGAAAATAATGAGAAATGGAAAAGGGGAAACAATGCGGTATGACAGATGATTGTAAGATATAAACATACTCATGATTGCGGTGACCATATTTCCTTTATTTAACAGGAGAATCTTTAATGTCACTTATATCTCCTGAAGATTTTTCTTTTATTTTGTGAATTGAGACACTACATTTGTAATCTATGGGCAGTTAATAAACGTCCCACGTGAATATTAAGCAGCCTTTTCACATACTCACCCCAGTAACATGTAACTTGCCAGAAGAATAAACTTTATGCAAATATTATGCCCAAAGCATTGATGCAAACAAACTGATCAATTTCACCAGACCTGCATTACTTATTAAACAAAAAAACAAATATCGAAGTATTTGTAATGATCATACGAGAAGAGATGGGTATTCTTAATGTCTAAAATTTTCCAATCTACCCTTGATTTTTTTGAATACCTCAATGCAAAAAAATCTTAAACGAAAAGGATATACCGTAAAACGGGGTGAATAGAGATTGCGGGGTGAATAGAGACAAAAACAAGGATTCAACTTTAGCACGACTTTACTACTTAGTATCCAATGTATTTTTTATTATTTATATATAATTCTTTACAATGACTATAATACTATCTCTCGAATGACAAAACCAAACCAACTAAATGATTAGCCAAAATTGAAACAAACGTGTTTAAGTTCGATGCCTGTGCATCCTTACCTTTTGACGAAAATTAAATTAAATCATGTTTTTTTTGGTTAATACGTACCGTAAAATGGAATGAATAGAGACTCATATAGAATAGAGGTTCATATATTTCAATCATTACAATCTGTTGTTTTGTCTCTATTCACCTGACAAAACTCAATTTACCCTCTGTCATCTCTATTCATCCCGATTCAATGTGAATAGAGACATCAATCAAAATTGACTGTGTCTTAATAACGATAGTGAAAATATGAAAAATTTTGTCATGAATGTGTAGTAGGACCATAGAAACAAGTTTCAAGCCTTTCAAGACAAAATCACGGTATCGATACCGTTTTTATAATAGCACGTCTTGCTAGTAAGACTATCAGTTAAAAATTGCAGTGTAGATAGATTTCAGAAAATATTTTAACACAAGTGCAAAAAAATAGTACATTGGTCGATTTGTGCAACTTCCGACCATGCAGATTACAATAACGTTATGTGCGTTTTGCACGACATTACACGTCATCTGGAAATGAAATATAAACATGTTTTTACTGATTTTTAGTTATTTCTGTATTAGTCATGGGATAATTTATGCGATGGGGAAATTATCAACGATATATGACAGTAGTTTGGAACGTAAAATTTACATAATTAAACAAATTATAAATTAGGGGAATTCCTATTAATTTATTTTCAAATTTCGATGGCAATTTTTTAAAGCAATGTTTGTCTAAGCGGAACAATTCAATTTAAAAATTTACGCTCCACTCAATCATTGAGCATAGATAAGATACTTGATTATTGAGTTTCCTATTACATTTAAATAGTCGCAGAGGCGGATTACCCCATAAGTAAGGAATCCAACTATTCGTCAAAATCAACTAATCGGATTAAGAATAGTAAAACTTAAGCTATCCGGATAGCTTTGACATGGCTAAAATGTTGTACAATAGTATTAGAATTATGAACAAAAACTATGATTTAAAAAGCATATTTTAATAAACAAGAAATTGCCAGTTGCTTTTGCAAACCGACAGTGATCTCGATTTTTTAAAGTTTTAATAAATAATCGTATAACTCGCACGCAAATAGAGATGTTGCACTATCAACTGTTCCTTGTTCACTTATTTTTATTTTATAATAATTTAAGACTAAATCTTTTCCCACTTTTGTAAAATCTTAGATAGAGATAAAACATATAAATACACATTTCAATACCGTTCCATTGTATTACAATATTTAAAATTTGCAGCTGCATAATAAATGAAATCTACGGCATTAAAAGTTTTTTTAGATCCGATTCGTTAAAATAAAGTATAATATTATGATAACATAGTGATGTGATCGTTCCTCGAATACGAATACTATCCGGATATATTCCCAAACATCCGAATAGTTTAAAAAGGGCTGAATATATCCGGATATCAAATATTCGAATATCCGACTTGGAACCCCTAACCATAAGTGCAAGAGGCGCGCGCTTGGACCTCCAAATATTAGGGACCTCAATAATAACTTAAATATTTCAGTGATGTCTTAAGCACTTGCGAGGCCCAGGCGCAATATTATTTTGGCGGCTCTCTTTTTTGAATATTAAAAAAGCGTCGCAAAAATTATTCGATTTCAAAATAAGTTGTCATTGGTGGTCAATTGTTGATGGATTCCACGTGAGTATATTGATAGCACGACTCACCAAAGGGAACTTATTAATTAAAGTACGAACCAAGAGTGCTGACATATGCAGGGATCATGAGCTGCTTACCGGCAAAATCCGTCGCCGACTCAGACGCCCAGCAAAGCCTCTAACTCGGAGGAGGATCGATATCGATTGGCTTCAATTTACTCGAATTTATAGAACTGGTGCTTTGGAGACATATAGCTACAGGAGATTTTTATGCCCTATAATATTATGATATAGAAAAGTTGTAGTACAGCTCTTTGGAAAAACAATCAACCATTCTGGATTTTAAAGTTTAAAGGCCTTAGATTGGACTGAAACAATTGTAGGGTTAGACATGTGGTTTGAAAACAAAGATGTACAAAAAAAAATGATAAAATAATATGCGTTAGTGAAAACCCATAAACGTGAGTAAACAAAGTTCATTTTTAACCTAACCACGGAAAAAACATTTCTGTTGACTAATTTAGTAGATTGTATGAAACCACAAGTGCTGCACAAAAAATTGTGATCTTTAAAACCGATGAAATGTGTTGAGTGAAACATAAGTATTTGAAACAGAAAAATCATAGAAATGGTGTATTAAACTATTCCCCATAGTGGTAGGCAATGAAATGAAACAAGTTTCTTCACGAAAAGTAAAATATGCACATTAGTACAATTGTTTATTAAAAAATATATAATATTTCATTATAAATGATATCAATTTCATTTTAATTGGACAAGCATATTATTTGTGATATTCAAGAAGAGTAAATGGGTATATTACTTGGCACTTGATCTCAATAGAGTTCCTCTGCAAACTGATGCCAAGTGGAACCACCACATGTACCAACACCAAGGTTCGTGCAGTAATCATGCTTTTATGAAAATGAAAGTGTTGGGGTGGCATTTACAAAGATGTCTGCAAGTAGTGATATTTTTACAAAGAATTACCCTTTGACCTCCTAATATTGAGCTATCGATCAAGTTCTGAAGACACCAATTCGAAATTTGACTGTGATTCATAATGGCAATCAATAAAGGTTTGGAATAGTGTTTATTTAAAATACTTATCTTCAACCAAACTACAGATGCAAGTTCTATTCCACAAGAGCATGATGGATGAATCAATGGGTTTATTTTCAATACAAACTTTTGAAGATACTGAGGAGCTAAAACAATGCATCACGTGTGTCAAGTATCATTAAATATGAGCAAATGAGAGATAAAGATTCACTATACACGCTATCAATATTTATTTTGGTAGAGTGAAATCAATGTGGAAATGCAATATATCCAGGAACAACTTTAAACTTTAATACACAAAAAACAAATCAATCAAAAAATAAGTTACAACGATTTTTAATGACTTCCGACTCCACAACTTTCGATTATGACTTGCAGCACCTAATTGTGCCCAACAGGGAAGTACAGAGTCAGAATAAAATGGTTTTTAATGGCAAACATATATTTTATAAACTTGTACAATATTTTAAAGAAAATAAACATGGAATAATGGAATCTCTTAAAAGTACTCTTAAATAACAAGATATTTTTTTATAATATAAAAGAATTATTTAAATGCTAAGATCGTCATCTTCCTCCCCTCCGGATATATCTAAAAGGTCATCATCTTCAATATTGGTATCACTCTCCTGTCCTCCTAGAGAAATGAGATTAGCTTCATCGTCTTCTACGGGAGGGGCTTCTTTAGCGGTTTCTTCTAGAGTCAATATTGTCTGAAAAAATCATGAACATGAATCATGATGTTAGAAAATCATAAATTGCAGGTATAACTTAATTAAGAAGTGTTTGATGTATGCTAAACACATGAACAATAGAACTTGTTGAATTTTTGACATCACATTTCACACAAGTCTCCCTTTCTCTTTTTTACAAATCTGTTTGACTCTTTCCTAGCGTGAGATCGGAGACCCTTTAACTTTATAATCAGTGAAATATAAAGCCATTTCTTTTAACTATTTTAAAAAATATTTAACATTATATAACGTCTTTTAATTTAATCAATTAATGAGATATACCTTGAGTTCAGGGAATAAGTTATCGTAAGTGGCTGGATCTGCTATCGATTGGCCTGCCTTTTCATTTGATGCAGAGGCCTGTGTTCGCCACAGTTGCACCACTTCAGAAATACGAGCTGGCAAGTATGACCTGGAATAGACATAGTATAAATATACAGTTACGTCAAACATCAATGTATTTTTAATGTATAAACAGCCTAGTGTTAGTGTTACCTAGATTTATTAAAAACAGCTCTGGCTTACCTGGCAAAGAATGCTGCTAAAGGTAAGCTGTCGAGCTCAATAAGCAAATCCAAGCAACCGTTTAGATCTCCCAGAATGAACAGCATAAGGAACTTCATATTAGGTGGATTTGGTCCAGTTTTTCTGGCTGCTATTTCAGATAATAAGTCTTCATCACCTAAAGATAAAATAAAATTTGTTCAACAATGAAACTGATTGCATCTGAGATTTGAAATTAGTTTAACATTAGTGTTTGGCAAACTTAATAAATTATTAAAGCTTTCTTTATGGTAAACTTTCTCCACTTACTCCACACCCGTGGAACATAATATTCTTTAAATGGATATAACAGGAAGCAGTGCCTATACCAAAAGAGTGAGTGAACATATTTGTTAATTTAATAATTATAATTAAATAAATATGGCACTTTTTGTTGGTACTTTTTTTAATCCATATCCACTACCAATGTAAAATGGAGGTATTTTTCTATAAGATCTGTTTGTTACTCAGTAAATCAACTTCTCTTAAGTTTGATGAGTTGGGATAAAAAGTGCGTCAAAATTCAAAGTAGACACGCCCAAAGAAGAAGTTTATTCAATTTACAGTACCTATACTGGTAGCGATTGTTAATAGTCCCGAGTCATCATTAGCTTGCCTGAAGCAGTATTTGGCTAGCTCAAGATTAGATTGTTGCATGGCCAAGTCGGCCACGCGGAGCCATCGCGGTGGGCTGTCTGCCAGTTCTTTGGCTGTTTCAGAATCTTCCAATTGTAAAGCCAATTCAAACCGGTGTTCGGGATCCGTCGATACAGCTAGAGCTTGTTTTTTGAAGCCCTAAAACAGTTCAAGCAAATACTGATATAATTATATGTTCAAAATATACAATACAAATATTCAAACCAAAAAACTAATAACCTAAAAAGTTACAGGCTGGTAAAGTAGGGGGTCTCAAAAAAATGACGCTCCATAGTTGCCACGATTCCAACTTTTCTTTTCATCTAAAATATAAATAAAAAATATATCCTTAATTGGTAAAGATGTCATTTTCGCGCATATCAGAGAAATGTAAAAATATTAATTTTTCACAAAATAGCAGAGGTTTGAAAAGGTTTGTTTTTTTCCTGTTTTTTTGAGATTTTTTTAAAATAGTAAAAATTGTTTTTTTTATATAATCTGAATAAGCGCTATAACTGGATGTATAAAGAAGATTCACACCAAATTTCATGTAAATCGGTTCAGTAAAACTTGAGATATCATGGCAACTATTTTGAAAAAAGTAGTTTCGAGATAAACGTGTTTAAAGTTTTGGGCGAAGCTTCGCTCCGACCAGACCCGTTAGATACTACGTCAATAAAGTAGCTGTATCTCTGAAAATACTCGGAATTTCGAAAAGTCCTTGAAAGGGCATATTTTTAAAGGTTTGAACTTTGATAATATGCAAAAAAAAAATATGATTTCTCCAAAATCCTAGACCAGAATACTGCCTTAACTTAACCTTATTCAACATATAGCTATTTCTGTGATCAATCAATAATCACTTTAATTACGGTATTGAGTGTTAAATTACTTGTTTCTCCAGGAAATGAGCCACTCGAGTTCTGTGCTCTTTGGGAACCGTCGGTAGGACACGATCAGCAGTCTCGAAATCTCCTCTCATAACGGCCGTTTGGTATTCTAATACTGCCAGAAGTAATGAGTAAGATATCACATTTAATTCTTTGTCACCAACGTATAACCTAAAATAAAGAGCAAATTATGATTATATTTTTATAAAATATCAACCGATGATCAGAGCAAAACAGTGAGCATTCATTCAGTATCCGTTCCATAGCAGTAAGAATTACGTTTTGACAGTAAAAAGTTTCAGTTATTTTCAATATAATAATAGAGATCTTGAGCATGTATGTCAGTTATTCTTAGAAAATTTTCTTCGTTAAATCTGGAGTAATTTGAAAATATCTGGTGCACTGGGCTGAGGTGTATGACCAGGATATTGATTTTTACCACTAGTATATAGCTTTTATCCTTTCAAGTTGACAGGCTATTATAGTAGGAGTGGATATATTTTATGCATGATACTCATTATTAACACTTTGAAAGAAGGAAACAGACAGTGATTGATATCTTCTTTTTTAGTCATAGACACAGGATTATATGCTCTACATATGGAGCTCATACGGTTCAAAAAGGAAATACGTTAACTGTCAGTGATACAATTGTTTGTTACAACAATAAATTCATATGATACATCAGTCAGAATAAAAAAATCTACCTGTTTTCTTTGGGTACATATCCCAAAAGGTACATGGTGTGATCCATATGGGCAATGGTGACGGTCTCCCCGCCAACAAAGTAATTGATTCGATTCAGCGAATTGGTGTAGATAAAGCAGTCTCCCACCCACAATCCAGTTTTCACACACTCGCTCACTTCGCTTAAAACCTAAATGTAATAAATAAATTTATTAAAAAAACAAAAAAATGTACTTTACGTACATCACAACAGAATTAATTATTTTTGAAGTTGTTTTGAGGAACTGATTACATAATAATACATATTATAAATACCAAGCGAAGACGTGTGTTACCACGTGTAGTGTTTTATAATGTTGAAGGATTTAAAATAATTAATTAATTAAACATTAAATTACATTTTTTACACAAACATATTCTTAATGAATCTCAATAAAAACGTTTTAGGATCAAGCATATCAAGTACTTATTTACGAATATTTATGTATGACATAAAACAGTTCCAGATGTAATAATTTATTTATTTTCTCAATAAATTACAAATATGGCTTTTCAGTCAAAACTTAAGCAACTTACTTATGTAACTGTAAGCAAAAATCTAAAACTGAAGTCTGTATGATTAATGGTCCAGATGAAATATTTAACAAAATTGATTTATAGCTGATTACATACCTCAAATGCACTCTCAATGCCATCATCGTTGATGCCTTCATTGGTTTCCCGAGCATGTGAAACAACTTGAGCGTCATACTTAAGGATGAAGTAAGATTCTTCCGTTGCCAAACATACAAGGGTACCATTCTCTGTCCAGTACACATGTTTCGGTTGAATATCAATTCTGTAACAAGAAAAGTTGATTTTGAAGATACGGTGGACTCCCAATTGATTCATGAGGGGAATTAAGGTCTGCAGGCGCAGCAGCTAAGTATAGTAAAATATAATCAAATTTCATCATAGAATTTTAGTAATGAAAGAATAGATTGTTGCCTACAATTTGATCACATAATGCACGATAAAATAAAATAGTAAAAAACAACACGGCTTACCTTCTGACCAGGTCTAATGTTTCCCAATCGAAGAAAGAGAACGCCATTCCACTAACTGATTTCACCCCAAGCATGAATCCTCCAAAAATTCCTGAAAACATAGAATAATATACATAAGAACTAGTCAACCTAGCGTTGCATTTCAATAGTGTTGAGATAAGGAGTGGAGTGCCAACTGGATTACTATCCCTAGACCCTATGAAATGCTCCGGAGGTCAATGACAATGTGACCTACCCTATGCTATTAAGAAGGCAAGAGATCAGCATTTTTACGGATACTTCATCTTCAGGATTACTTCACTGATGGTATAGCATTCATGATTATAACAGTTTCTAATTACTAAGTATAAGAAAATAGGTTAAATTACCTTCAGCACCGTAATCCGGTTTAAAACTCTTCCGCTCCTTGAAGCTCTTGAATACTTTAATGGTGCTCGATGACTCCAATGTTGCATACTCCGAACTGTCGCATGCCCACACAAACTCTTGTGCAGTACCGAATGCCTTGTTACGCAGAGACAATGCCGTATAGATGATGTATTCTCCGTCGCCACTGACGGCAACAAATCTGCCATTGGGATTGTGCGCGATGGTTTGAGGGAATATTTCACACGATCCCATATCTTTCACGTTGACAAGTAAACGCTCACCATCTTTAACTTCCATTTCTGAAAGATAACAAAAGAATAGTTAACGTAAGAGTAATTTATTTACTGTAAAAAAGAAGGACAATACACAGAAGAGTACGTATGAAGATAGACAATAGATTTACAGCAACTAACCTTCAGGAATGGCTTTCAAATTAGCTTGCTGAATCTCAGAGTGCTTGGCCCAAATGATTTTTCCACCGTTGACGTCCATCGACATGGCAGGTTCCTCTCGTCCAACCTTGACCATAATCGACCCTTGATCATAGCTACAACAAAACAGTAATAAACATTTAATCGAAATTCAAAACAAAAGTACATATATGAATGTTTGATTTGATGTACGTCAAATGGCTTACCCAAGAGCAACGTTGTTGGATCCATGCATACACGATATAGTCCACACGCGCTCAAATCCATAGTTCAATGACGATTCTGGTCTGTAATCAATATTAATACAAATTGAAGTTGCATGTTGATTCATAATCGAAAAAACTACTGCATGCAAATTTTGAATGCAGCGTGATTCATACTAGTGTGAAGATTATAACTATGTTTGAAACATTAAAGAACATCCACTTCCGTGTGTCATCAGCTGACTTCGACAAACGTATTATTATAATTTTATATAGAGTAAATTGGTATATTTATTTTGATATTGCTTATTACTTGAATATCAATGGGGGATCAGTGCACCATTGTACCATTATAAGAGCCATCCTTAGCTTGTATAATAATCATCAATTTCGCCAAATATGAGATGACTCCTGCATGATGTCTTAAGTATTTCTCAATTAACGGATAATACCTGTATGTGCCAGCATGCCAGATTTTGACAGTGCCATCTTCAGATCCAGTCAGGAAAATTGGTAATTCCGGATGAAATGAAACAGCTGAAACGTTTTGTGTATGTCCTGAAATGTAAAAAGACCTTTCATAAATAATACTGCAAGAAACAACTGAAATGAAAATATAGTGCCAATTGATTCTCACTGCATACACAAAAAACGCCACAGGCTTTTGTGACGTACAGAATATATTTTTATACAGCACTGCCCCCTCAAAATGTATTCTGTTCACCCACAGTTTGCTAGCAAATATAATCATATACCACCCAACTTCGCTTGGCAGTAAAGGAGTTAAATAAATTGAAAAGTAGCTTACCATCCAAAACTTGGACGCACGTCTTGTTTTGATAGTCCCATATTCTGACAGTTCTATCGTCAGCACCGCTAATTAAGTATGGTTTATCTCCGCCATGATAGTAATCTACACAATTGACTCCTTTCTCATGACCTTCCAGGGTGAAATTTGCTGTGCTGGAACCTAGTTGCCAGACCTGGAATAAGAAGGCAAAAAAATATTTCAATGTCAATGTTTGCGATTACAATATCGGTACAATTTGGATAGTGTCAGAGTGAGAGAAGCTGTTACGCAGTGAGTAGCATATGGTGGGAGATTTTTACATGAAAGAAATCAAATAAAAATGTATACTTGCCTTTACAGATCGATCAAGACTGGCGCTTGCAAATGTGTTGTTATCCTTTGGGTTAATCACAATTTGCATGACATAATGCGTGTGACCTTCAAACACTTGCTGGCATGCCCATGCGCGCTCCCAATTCCACAACTTTATCAGCATGTCATCTGGAAATGTTTTATATCTGATAAGTTTAATTTTATCAATGTAAATAGTATGGAAACACAGTTTTATTTTTGAACATCATCAAACTGTTTTTACTGCCGGAGACAACTAAAAAGAACAAATCCCAAGAGGCTACAGTTCATGGAATACAAAGTCACTGAACAACTATAATTTGATGTGCGGAATGATACTTATTTTATTATTGAGACCACTTTTACAAGAATTTTATAAACCAGCAAAAAAAGTCATTTAGTATGCAGAATATATTTTCGATTACACAGCACTATTGAACCTTGGATTGCAAGCATAATTCATACGAGCAAAATAATGGAAACAGAGATTTGTTTCACAAACCAATTTTAGTAATATTTTATTGAATTTAATTTAATTGAAAAGTAAAACATATGTTTAAACACACACTGTACTAATATCGCAAGACGTATCTCATTTTTGCTCTTCTGGCAAAACATTTGCAAACTATGTTAGTAGTAATCCAAGTTTCGACTGTACTATGTTTCAGATTTTTTTTAACTGTTAAGATATATATTACTCACCGCTGCTGGTTAAGATGTAGGGCTGGGTAGGATGGACAGCGATGCATCGTACATAATCTGAATGAGCCTCAAACGAGTGAACCTTTTCCAAAGTGTTATAATTGTAAACGCGTATTTGCATGTCATCTGAACCTGTCACGATCCAATTTTTACGGACAACAAATTGAGCCGCTCTGACTGGTAGATTGCAAACCTGAAATTTAAAAAAAGTATTTCATCAAATACACATTAATCATGTGAAAAATGTATCAAACCAATCAAAGTTTTATAACTGGCATTAGTGCTTATAGAACTATAGTAGTTTTGACATAACTCTAAAGAATGAACTATGTATAAACATTTTTCAAACAATCTTAATGTATGTGTGGCATACTATGAAAGCTACCAATTAGAGGAGCTTAACAATATTTGTTTTACGATAATGTGATGTTATTTAATCTTTTTTTTTGGAAATGGTAAGGGTAGGAGGTTGGGGTTTGGAAAAAACATCAGGGGTAGCATAGATTGTTTTTTTTTTTTATGTGCATTCTTTGCATATTTGGGTTACGCATTTATTTCTTAACTCACCTCGAATCTCTTGACTTGAAGATGGGTTTCATGATTCCAAATATACACATCACCATTGTACAAGGAACACAATAGCCAAGGTTCGGTGGGGTGTTGATCAACAGACTTGACCCTGTCAGAGCGAGCAGTTAGCTGCCTTTTAATATCAAGTCTCAGGGGCTATAAAAAAAGGATAATCAATATTAGTGACTGTGATCGAAAATTTTCGCCTCGATTTGATTTATTTAAGCGATAAACTTCAAGTTCGCTTAACATGAAAGGTTTTCATATCACAGATGTCCAAAATACACTAAATGGGCATTAGAGCGGCGAAGTGAACCCAAACGATGGATGATGTCTAACAATCTGTAGACAATTGAATGATACAAGTAGTTGGTCCAAAAAATATTACAATTAGTGCTTTTTTAGGGTACCTAATTTGTTTTATAATTAATTAACTGTCAAAATACATCCGAGTAAAAATTATAATCGTTTAAAACACAAAAAAGTATTTCGGTACCCATGGTTTTGTGTCAAATGATTTGTACTAGAGCTTAATAATTATCGCGGAAAAACAAAAAATAATTGAGAGGAAAATTGATTATTTCACTTAAATACAGCTAAATGAGAGATAGTTATGTATGCTTAATTACTACCAGCTAAATATATTATGATGAAATATGACTTGACAGATTGACAGGCCGCGATACGTTTGCACAAATTAAAGGTATTCAACGTTTGAGACCCATACTTAATGAAATTGTTTCAAGATGTTTCAATAGATATTATTTGAGAGATACAACTACGTGAAATACGATAGATTATGTGGATATATAGATAAACGTCAACCGGGACCAGGTCCATATAATGTTTTAGCATAATCTCTAACCTCAAGGAAAACTTAAACTAAAAAAAGACAGACCACACTAAAAATTTACATCTTCCACAAAATCTTTAGAAATATATTGAGATTTATTTACCATTTTAGGAGAATTTATTCAACTGAGAAATCAAAACTCAAAACACTTGCATTTGATGACACTCCACGAATACTAGTTGGCAAGCATAGACAATTTGGAATTTTACAAAAATATACATACTATACGAATCGTATAATGTAGGTATACCTGGCTTATTGTATACAATGGATACGGCGGCGATTCATTTATCTCAAATGCCGTTTCCACCAATATGCCAATTAATGCAAAAAGAATATTTATTTTTCAAATATTATATGAAAGAAAAAAAATGTTTTTCAATCATTTTTTTTTGCTTAGTTTTCATACCATTTATTTTATTTTTCATTTCTAAACTAAATCATCTAATGCTTAAAAATATTAATATTTTATGTAGAATTTATGTGATCTGTCGAAGGATTGAAAAAAAATATTTGAATGAAATTAATCACCAAATAATATTTTTATGAGCTATGATTTTTTTATCATCAATCTAATAAAAAAAAACACTTACCTACCTAAGTACTTACATTCATAAACAGGAATTTAATATTTTGCACCTTTATTATAATATCTTATCTATTTATTAAACTATGGCAGCACTTTCAACAAGTGTCAAAATCGCATGTTTATTATTAATTATTTATGGTTATTTTCCCTTACCGGCGCTCTATGGCTTCAAATTTAATTTAAAAGTATTTATATATTATTTATAATGGAAACTGAAAGTAGCTGTCCAGAAATTGAAGATAAGTCAGACGAAGTATTGCAACCTGAAATAATTACCAGCGATGTTCAGAACATTGAAGAAACTTTCCTATTTGAGAATCTTTCACTAATAGAATTAAGTCGGTCTTCCTGGTACCCAGATTGTAAAAAAATAAACGACAATGAAAACAAGCAAACATATTTGAGGGGCTGCAAATGGTCTCCGGACGGAACCTGTTGCCTGACTGTTGTAAATAATTGCGGCATTCATGTATTAGAGCTACCTAGGGAACTATACCAAGGAGATGTAAGCGATCATAGGCCAATAGACGTTTTAGATTCAATTGTTAATTTAAAAGAAAATGGACTCGTCTACGATTACTGTTGGTACCCTGGCATGAATAGCATGGTCCCTGAAAGTTGCTGGTGAGATATATTTTGAATTAAAATGAATTAAAAGATGTATCTTGGCAAATATAATCTCATTCAGATTAGTTTGTATTACTGTTGATTCCATTGTTATAAGCTTGGTTTCTTGAATACCCCTCTGGATATAGTTTATTATTTTCTTCTCACTGTATGTATCCCCTCTACACTACTTTGTACAGAATTTGTGATTCTGAAAAACCAGTATCATCGGGATGATAAGTTCATTACCTTTTAAAGTCTCTTCTGATATTTCAGTTGGCTCACAACACGGCAACACGCTCCAATTCAAATGTGGGATGCTTTTGATGGAGCTCTGAGATGCTCATATAGAGGATACAATGCTGTGGACGAGGTAGATGCTGCAATATCTGTATGCTTTTCTTATAATGGATGTCAAATACATGCTGGGTATAAAAAAAGTATCAAAACCTTCAACACTGATAGGTGAGGTGTAACAATGTTACAAAGGTGTGAATTGTTTAGTTTTAAAACCTTTTAAATAAACACTTTTGAAAAAGGTATATAAGACCCCTAATTTATATTTCAGGAATCAAAAAGCGAACTTAAAATATTCATATTCATTCAAATCTATCCAAAATAATAAGAATATCATAATACCAGAGTTCACCATACCATTTTTTTTTTGTATGACACAATAATTTATTTTCATAATTAGATTTGCTCTTGCTACCTGGCTTTATCCAAAATTGGATTCCCCGTTTGTCTCCCTAACTCCTTGACTCAAACTAATATAGTCAAATTTATCATCTTATCTTTAAGACTCGGTGTAGGATTCAATTTGATGATTTTAGAGCAACAAATAATGTTTCACTTAACACCATAATAATTTTTATGAAATTCCTTCGTGAAATATCATTTTAGAATTTTACTGTATTTCGTGTCATTGTATCATAAAATAGATTGGGTACTATCATAAATGTATTTGTTTTTTTTTCATAAACCATGTCGATTTTTAATTTGGAGCATAAAAACTCCTAATAGAGTGTATCTCATCTTGGAATGGAGTTTTAGACATCACAGACATCCATGCCTTTGAACAGATATCAATAAATCAATTGCAAATCACTTAATGAAACATGCCCATAATGTGACTCAAACATGTGAGCTCAGCAAACAAAGTTTACACTTGAAAATAGACTTGGCAATATGACCACAATAAAACTACGGCATACAAATATTTCCTTTCATTACTTTTGTCTTAATCCTTTTGTTTTACTGGGCTTCATGACTTCATTATTGTTTCATTTATAAATATATTTATTTATTCTCAATCTTAGACCAGGCAGAGAGTGTGTAGATCAAAAAATTCACAGTCCAGCATCTTGCTTAGCCATATCGCCAACTGAAGACAATTTAATTGCTGTCGGATCTTGGAAAACTGAAATTAGTTTGTACAATATTGATGATGGAAAAACCAAGAGTATTGCAAAATTACGTGGCCATTCAGGTAATATTTCAATAATTATTCTTTACCAACCTCATCCTCACAGCTATATATATGTGAACATATTTATGTATGAGCCACGAATTTTACTTATGAAACTGTTTCTCACTTTTAAGGTGGTTAACTGTCTTCTTGGTGGAAAGGCATTATATTTGTATCATACTATTCCACATATTTTATAATGATCTTGGCTGGTTTTGGATATGTTAGTTTGGAGTTATTATATTTTCCGATTCTTTATTCAAGGCTGCATATTTTGGTAAAATCTAAAATATTCTATTTATCACTGCAATTAAAATCCAAACCTCGAATGAAACGCACCATAATATAATGGGATTTTCATGAGTTGATGATAAGTTTCACTTCAATGCCATTAGTTTGATTTTGAACATGATGGAATGATTTTAATTATTTTAAGATAACATTTTAAAGTGAAATTATTGTTCTAGGTGGTGTCACACATATACAGTTTTTACCTGACGGTACAAAGCTTGTATCTGGTGCGAGGAAAGATTCCAAACTATTGGTTTGGGACCTCAGATTCCACAAATGCCCTTATAAAACACTGCATCGCAAGGTGGAAACAAATCAGCGGATATATTTCGACACATCTAAATGTGGGAAATTTTTAGCTTCCGGTGGAACGGATGGAATTGTAAATGTCTGGGACTTGAGCAAAGAACAATCTGATAGCACTTATATCCAACATGCTGTAAGTAAATCAATATTTTCCATGCTCACTAAAAGTGGTTTTCTTTTGTTTATTAGTCCTCTTATTTTATTAATTATTTTATGTGTACTCACTTATTTTAAATTTACAATACAATAAATTTCTGTGTTGTTCGGCATCCAAATGATTTTTGATTGAATGGTTAAGATTGATAATTTTATTTTAACCATTGTAAGGCCAAGTAGCTTGTCTTGCAAAATACATCAGTTTTGGTATTTCTAATGTTTTTCTGATAGTAAAAAAATTCTTGATTTCAGTTTCCGCTACATAACGATTGCTGCAATGGGGTATCCATTCATCCGCACAGACCGATAATGGCGACATGCTCCGGCCAGCATCATACCTTTATTGATAGTTCAATGGAAGATTTATCTGAAACTGAAGACACCAGTAAAAATAGAACCATTGGTAAAGAGAACAGTTCACCATTAATCAATACAGATGAATTCAAATTCAATAATAAAACTGAAATAATCGAAAATTCCTTGGGGTCAGATGTTAAATCACCTAATGTATTGAATACTAATAAACATATTGAAAACTGTTTGCAATTTTGGTGGGCAGGAAAATCCGTGACTGATGATATGCAAGCCTGATTTTTCCCACTCTTTGTTATAATTATTTGTAGGGAATGACTTAATTTTAATTTATTATAGTAATATGTATAACTGACAAATAATGATTTTTGATAAAAAAAATATATGTTGTGAATACATACATCGAAATTGTTTTTATTAAAATTGATATTTAATTTATGCCTTCAAGGCACTAAAATTTCACATTTGTATAAATTTCCTCTAAAAATAGCAGGGTCCGTAACAGAACGGTCAACATTGTTCTCTTTGGAAGTGTATTGAAAGCGATGAGCTAACTAGTTGTTAGAGGTATTAGTGAATACTGGCAGGAATAAGTAAGTGAAAATTGTTGAGACAAATAAAGTTTTATCAGTATCTAGTTTGTTCGCAATTATGATTTTGGATTATTTCCCCATCCCACTTAGCTCAGCTCTGCTGCGATCCATTCCTATGTAGCGCTTACTGAATTTTACTTGCATCTGATGGTTATGGAGACGGTCTGAAATGTTACTTTGGTCTGCAGAGACACTTAAAGTACTGCTTCCTTGCTGAATTCAATGCATACTTTATAAACCAACCATTCACTTACAAGAGAAAAATCCTCTACTATATCTTTGGACCAGTTGTGGATGGCAATAGTTTTGAGGATTTGAGGAAGGGTATAATGCTGAGGTCTGGTGCATAATCTGGCTTGCAGCGTAGTACGTCCAATCAAAATTGAGAGGCTGTCTAGGTTATGTACACCATGTATAATACAAAGAGTGGGCAAAAAGAGTGATGTTCACAAATTCTAGGGTGCAAAAGAAGACTCGTTAGGTGGATGTGAATAAATGTTTGATTGGGGAGATGAGCTACAGGACAACCATTTTGAACAGAGAAGTGGAGAGAGTTGTTGGTGGCAGTTAGGATTGATGATGATGTAATACTTACCAAACTGCAGAGTATAAAGATGATACTCTGTGATTGCCATGTCGCAGAAAAATTAGGTAAAGCCTTATAGGTGTCGAAATCCAGGTTCTTTTAGAGAGAAGAAGTACAATGGCATAGAATAAAACAGAACTGTTAACAGTAAAGAAACACCATATTGCTTTCTTAATTATTTTTATTTTATTTTCCATTTGGATGTGCTTCTTTATTTTGTTTCTGCCACATACAGAGCATGGATTTAATCGAGATATTTTATAACAATACTTTCAATAAAATCTTCTGTTACATAAATAAAAAATAAAAAAAACAATTCAGTCCTCGTAAAAAAATACAGATACAAAAAAATACACAGTTGCATAGAAGCTAAACAATTAAAATAATATCTATTTTCACTTAAGACAGTTTAAATTGAATTGAAAATATTTATTGGGAGAACTTCAAAATGATTTATTACTTTACATGTGGTGGTTAAGACACAAGTTTATTTAAATAACATCAGTTTTATTTAGAGTTACATTGAGGCTTTTTCAGAGAAATCATAGAGATTTCAGGATGAGTATTTTAAACTTAAAGAGAGATGTATCTGAATTAGACAGGCATAATGCTTTGATGCACATTTCAAAGATTTGTTTGAATTTTTCCCTGAATTCTTTTCTCGGTCTCAAGTATTGTGTCATATGAAGAAATGGATTTTTAATTGATATGAGGTATATATTAAATAAACGTAAGAGGGAGGTAGGGGTACGGTGACATAGTTAAAAGGTGCTCACGTCCGCTATGAGAGAAACTGCAACTTTTTATTTATAGGAATGAAAACTTTTCATATTTTCACCATTACACAATGAATACCCTTTGGGAAGTATAACTCGAATTAGTGTGTAGGAATTTTGTTGGTTGGGTTTTGAGATAGATTTTTTCAGTATGGTTTTCAATCTGAAAGGTTGATAAAATATTGTTGCAAATAAATTATAATCCCTTAACATGTAACTCTTGGGTATCTGCCCATTAGACTGAATTAAAAAAGTGAAATAATTCTTTGGTTGCTCTAATAATCCAACGCAACATTGAATATATTAAGTATACGAAGAGATTATTTATCTGTTTAAAAATTTTATCTGAAATTTGACTAGATATATTGTAATAAAGTCAGGTAACATAAGAAATAATTATTGCGTGAAATACCATTGTTTAGACTCATTTTTTCAACAGTATTTTTGAGTAGCAATTTTTCTGCTATTCTGTGGCAAATGGCTCAGTTTGGTATTTTTCTCAATAGAATACAAGTCAGTGGAGTAAGCTTTAATTTTTAAGAACTTTTCATTATAATCTGATAAAATTTGATCATTAAAACTAGAAGATTGTGGATACCTATGGTATTATAATTTTATTCACTATGTATTTTTATGATATTTGACATAATGATGTTTAATTTTTGTTCAAACACTCTTTATTGTTCTTGTTATTACATGTATCAAATTTGGTTGATACAACGAGTGCTTAATTTGCAAACTAGTTAACTCCTCCTGAAATTTTACAATTCCAATATCACACTTTGTGACTCTTTGACTTACAAATTGAAAAGTATTTTAGATTCGTAAAATTCCGCTTGATGGTTAAATTATCATGTTTTTCCTATGTTCTGAAAAGTTTACTTAAGTAGAGTAATTCGGTTTGTTGATTAAACAGTTCTTATACAATTGAAACAAAGCCATTATTGTTACATGTTTGTCAATTTCTAAAAGTATTAGAAGCAAAAGTCATTTCAAATGCATTTAAAATGACATGTGTTTGTCGCAGAATAACAGAAATCAAGCCGAATTTAAAAAAGCAGGTGACATGAACAAAGTGATATAGATTAAAAACAATCAACATTGTGCAGAATAACATAACTATATTTATAACTTATCAAAGAATATTTGGTGTAGTGTGAAGTTGAACATGTATTTATTGTACAATTTTAATAGCTACTAAAATGGATTCTTAACTAACATTTAACACTCATAAGATTTTCTGCAATAATTAACATGGTTTAATTTGTAGAACTGGAAAATATACTGTTTCGATTATTACAATAGTAATTATTATATTTAAGCCATATAAAAAGATATACACCTTCGTGAAATATACTTCATCAATTTCCTCCGCGTGTTGCCAGTATCAAAAGACACAATTCTCACAGCTTCAGCACCCATGTTGGACAGCGTCCTTCTATTCCTATACCTTTCTAGTTCTATTCTAAATAAATATTTTCCAATTATTTCGAAAAGTACAAATCTTAAATCTACACCTTACATTTTATAGTCTTTGTAATTTATAATCGTCCTATATTAATTTCGTAAATAAAATCTAAATATTAAACAGAGCTTACAATATATGTTGGTAACATTGTGGAAATAAATTAGATAAGAGATCATTTTTGAATAGAGAAGCAGTTACGGTCGTAATTTGACATTTATATTTTATTCTGAAGACTAACACGGGTCAACTCATTATTTTAATTGACTTTACTAGTTGTGCATTGTCATAGTTCTCTCTCGTCTCCCTCATCATCTGCCAAGTATCCACTCATCACTGCACCACTACCAACACTTCTTTTTCATATATTTTTTTAACCTGCTTTGATTTTATAGCTTTTGTAGTTTGTATCTCTATACTGTGTTTTCCCTTTCACTATTCAATCACAAATAACCTTTTTGTACCAATCTTTATGTTTATGCCTATTTCCACTATGGGGCTCAAAGATCTAATGCATACTACGGTTCCTTCATATACCCTGTGTACTGGTCTGGATTCTTTCAAATCTTGAGACCACAATCAACTATATTAGGCTCAAATTTCGCAAATAGATTGGCATTAAGGATGTGATACCGTCGGCTTAAATTTACTGTTCAGTGGAAAGAAGACTACATTCTCACTCTTTGGTTTGCTGACGTGAACATTTTTATCACGCTAGATCTCGGTTCCCAAGTACTTAGAAAGAGTAATAAATAATATGATTTCCTCTGTTATGTTTTCTGAGAGCCTATCATTTCGTATAATTCAAATTGGATATCATATAACATTAAATCAGTAAAATACCTTCCCTCCTTTTCAAAAGAGCCTCTAAAAAACATGATATTAACCACTTTATTACTGAGCAAATTGGTGGCCCTAGTGACATATACCGCTCGACATTAAAAGAATCCTTTTTATAATAAGCCTGATGACAGAAGGACCATTTTTTCTAGATACAGTGTATAGATGTCACTATTTGTACAAATTGAAATATCCTTAGAATTTCTACTGCAAGATTTTTTTTTTTCAATTTATGTGACGGCCACCAGTTTCCTTACGGTATTGAAGCGGTTCAATATTAACTGTGGTATTTAAATCAGAAAAAAGTATTTCCTCATGAAGAAATAGGTAATATACACAAAAGAGTACTTCGTTTGCTCTGTTATTTTATAGAAATATCACAATCATAATATAAACATTTTTCAATATCAGAAATTAGCATAAACTCGCCATATAGTTTTCACTACACATCATCAATACAATATATATTAATCACAACGATTACAAATAATCACATCTAACTTGTTTTTCATAAGGGACGGCTTCCAAATTCATACTCTTGACAGAACATTGTGCTGCTATTATCTTTTATTAATTTGTATTGTAACCCAATCAAAATGATAGATTTTAAGTTTGCAAAAAACTACCCAGCCTCACATTATTAACTTGGTTACATTGAATATTTTATCATAATTATTTTCTTATAACATGAAAAAGGTCCTCGTGTATTAATGTTGGTACTGTCCACAATTTGTATGAAATATTATACTTCCCCTTATAAGTTACCATAAATATTGTTTTATGTGTTATTTTTGGTCCATTTAAATTTATCTGACCAATCTTGTTAATAATTTAAATGAAAAGTATTATTTTTGAGATCAAATAATTGTAAAGCGTGACTTGATTTTACAAAAAATGTGTTGTAATTGCAACATCAATTAAGATATCAATACCCATAGAGGAAAAATATATTAAAACATTAATATATCAATATACTAATCCAAACATTAAATTGTTCAATACAAAACCAGAACAGCAAAACCAAATTTCATAAACAATCAAAACTTTTATAATGAAGTGAGAAATATGTTCTTTAATTTGTGCAGTTTGTTACCTGCACGAACAATATTAATTCATGCTGTCAAGGGCGCATAGGACAGGAAGTTGCCCTATGTCAATTCTTAACGTTTTCAATGCTGAACCTGTTTTTTTGTATGAAAATGGACACGCTTGGCGTGTTCTCAGCATCCAATGTGTTAAGCAGTGTGCTCCCTTAAATCATTAGATTAACATTTAAAATTTGATACATTTTCAATATCAAAATTCTGGTATATATTCCAGAATGAAACAGTTATACTGATATTGCAATCCTAGTTGTGATGTTTTATTTGTTAAATTTCATGTGACACAAAAATAGCACTGATATTTTTGGTAATGTTTATAAAAAAAAATATTCCCCATTTTGAACACATACATTCTTACAATAACTACTTTTACCGAGTAGATAAATTAATTTCACAGATTCATCAAAATATTCAATGGCTTATGAGTTATCATAATTCTAAAATATTATGGTAACTATTTTAATTCTTATAATATCCCAAATGATAACATTTCAAAAAAACTGTCACTCAATATATCATCTATTTCGGTGCAAAATTAAAATAAAATAACTATGCTCATAATAATTCTTATGAATACTTTTTCATGGTATCTTACAAAATACTTATTGATAAATTTATTGGCTTTGGTAATATCCTTCAATAATAATATATAGACGAACTATTATTTTTATTTATATATATATAATATATATCTCACTGGATTCAGTAAAGCCATTTATACTTATTCAATATTTATTTTAATATTGATTATTATTTACATTGCAATAAAATCAAATAGTTTCAAGAATCCTGCAGATTTTATTCAAGCGTGAGTGTATTAAGGTTCAGATTTGACAGTCACAGTGACATCTATTACATATTGAGAAAAATTGTCAAATGATTCTTAATTCAAAAACTATCTTATTGAAATTGAAAAAATGTTTCAGTTGATAGAAGCATTCCTTCAAATACTATTTAAATATCTGGTGATTGTTCAATATTGGATAAAAAGCCAGTGGCATTCTTGAGTCGTGATCTACTATTGTTTGTTAATAATTTTTCATTTCAACCGCAACCCTATTGTTCCGGTAGAATTCTTGAAACTTTGTGAATGCTGTGGTAAATGCATTTCATTTCATTGTAAAGGTACCTTTACACTATGATAGAAACACTCTCTAACATAGAAACCATAACCACTTTTTTTTGTGAAAAGGATAATCTGATTTCAAGAAAATAAAATATCTATTACTTTGTTATATTTTGATGTAGGACTTTGTATAAATAAATCGCTGCCAGTATTTTCTATTCTTGAAACATCATCAAAATATAAAATTTTTGTAGATTAGCTTTTTAAACTTTTAAAATGCATTCTTAGATATAGGTACTATCATACTTAATATTCTTCAATCGTTAGAACAATATAATGTTAATTCTACAGAGTTTTATTTTGATGACTTGACAGAAAGAAATATGTTTGTAAATATTCCTTTTCAAATTCAAATACACCATTTTTACTCTCATCAACATTAGTCGTTAAATATATTTTACATTTTATGAATCACATTTTTTTCTTTGAGTAGAAGGTCAAGGCCTCCTCGAGACTTCTTGACTGAAGCCTCTACACATGAGCAGGTTTTTATAAGCTTGCCTGTACTCTGAAGACATCACCACGTAGATAATCGGATTGATGCAAGTTGTCAAATAAATTAAAATGTATCCTGCAATATTTAATGTGCGTATGTCCATAAATTCACGGAACAACTTTGTGATGGTTATCGGCAGGTAACACACAAGGAATGATATGAAGATAACTAGTATCATTTTCAACAGTTTTTTATCTTTCGTGGTCATTTTTCCGGGATATCCATTCGAAATGGGCAACGGCGCAGTGTACCTTCTCTGTCTTTGGCTCTTCTTCGATCTACCGCCTTCTCGTCTGAAGACTGATGCCATTCTCGTCAACGATGGAATGCTGGTGAAACGACTCCCTCGTGATTTTCTTCTGGAACTAGTCGGTGAAGAATCTATAGAAGTGTTTGATCTCACAGATGTATTATCAGGATCGTCATAAGTGTCGATACCAGACGAACTAGACGGCTCCATTATAATCTTTTTATTTTTCTTATCTGATGTGTAACCTTTGTAAATTACCCCCGGAGGAGAGAGCAGGTTAGGATCAGGAAATTCTTGGTTCAATTTTAAGTTTAGAATCTCTGAATTGTTCAATTTATCTTTGTGATTATCTTTATTATAATTGCTGTTAATTTCAACGGCACCGTTTTCCTTTAGTGGAATTGCCGTTTGGTAATAGAAGTTTTCATTTTTTTCCGGATGTGGTGATGACTTTTCCGTTGCGAAGCTCAGAGATTTTTCACCGCCAGTTGTAGCAGTAGAGACTGAACCGAGAACAGAATCTTCCGGACTTAAGAAATTATTCTTCTTAATTTTAGTCAAGGGTTTTAATTGTAGACTATTATCTAATGAAATAGCAGAGTTTGCCATATTACTGCTGTTTTGACTATTTTGGATGCCCGGTACAGATTTCCTTCCATCATTTTTGTGGCCTCTCGATTGGAGGGCGGTCTTTCTGACGATGTAGAAAATCCTTGCGTAGCATATGACAATCGCTAGACAAGGTAGAACAAACGCGACGACAAACAGAAACTCTTTCGGGGATCTACCGTACCGATCTGGAAGTATTGAGCATGAGCCGATTTGGCGATCGAGGCCAAACCTTCCCCAAGCCCCCAGCCATGTAGCAGCCAGCGCTCCAAAACCGCAGGCCCAAGTACTGCCAACCATCAGCCCTAAGTACCGCTGACGATACAATCTGAAAACAAAAATATAATGTGTGAATACGGAGTTTCTTTTTGGCTAATTACACATGGAGCTAGTAGGGAAAATAGTTACAAGAAAGAAAGATATATAACTATTTATTATACATTTGTTTTACACAACCTCATCATATTGATCCGAAGTTAAGTATATATTGATAATGACGTTATAAACAATTATTTCCAAAGACTCAATAAAATTAAATTGATGCTCTTTTTTCCAACCTCGAAAATTATTGGAGAAGTTAAATTGCGAAGTATATACATACATATTAAATTGTGCATGTTTATTAAGCTAATATCATTTTTTCTGATGTTTATTTTTTCACCTTCTCAGGAGAGTTCGGACCCTAATAAATAAATGTATACTCTACTATTTTAATTGATACTTAGTTTTTAGTTGTTACAGGATATAAATTAAATTATTATTCAAGTTCAAATGAAAGCTAAAATTAAAGAATATTCCAACAACTATTTATCTTTTTTCATAACTTATTTGTTATTTTCATAATTATTTTTTTGGTTGAATATATAGTTAATTGTTTATTCTTTAATTATGTGCTTTCATCGGAATGCTTTTCATTTTCATCTAATTTCGATTTATTTTGAAATATAAAAATCTTGAATATTCTTTTTATCATTCGATACAAAAGTGCCTATAAAATTAGATCACGACAAGGGGGGGGGGTATGTAAAATTTATAATAAGAAATGCTTCAATCAAGTTAGACTTTTTCAAAATTATAGTTAGCCAGATGTTGCGATACAATCTTTTGTCATTCAAATCATATATTTAGAAATTAATCATTTTAATATTTTGTTAAAGGCTGACTTAAAAGGGATTTAAAATGATAATAGTTTTGGCTTATATTCTAAAAATTGAAGATCATTGTTTTCAAATAAATGAGAATTGAAAACATGCAATTTTTGAAAGCGCAAATCTCATTTAACAATAATTACGTGAACCTCAATATGTATGAAATTTAATAAAAGAAAATCAAATTCTCATATTCGTTTAGCCTGGCATTTATGCATCGTACCAATAAGTCATTCCAAATTTAACAATACTATCCTCTTTCTGTCTTCAAATACATAAATTTTAATTGTCTACACTAAATTGCCTATTTTAATCGCGTAGACAAGAGCACTGATAATATTTTCCAAAATACAGACTAAAAATTAGCTCCTTTCGTTGGCACCGCAAAATTAGTGGGAAAAGTTATGATTATTGCCGAAATGCCAAATAAATTCGTAAGCGTGACGCGGCGCGGCGCTGGCAGTCACTATTTCCGACATTACGGAGAAGAAAACTACCGCACTCATGCAATACCTCGTATGTACTTTAGATTGTATAGAATTATCGGTTTTGTGGGTTTCCCAAACATATGTAACAAAAAACGGTTTTTTTACGGATTAACACAATATTTAATGGTGCTCAGATAATACATTTAATTAATAAAGCTGAAACGCGCTAAAATGGCATTTTTTTAGAGAGTATGCCAAAGAGTAATAACCAGGGCTGTGGAGTCGGAGTCGGAGCTTTTTGGCCGGAGTCGGAGTCCTTGCGGCGATTTGGCTGGACTCGTACTCGCAGTCAGAAATTTTGAAAAGTTTGAACTTTTTATTTTTGCATTTTATATGTACAATTTGGGTTTTGGTCGCATTGATAGGGTTGATATTTAATTGAATACACATAAATAGGAAAATTAGGAGAAAAAAGTGACGATATTGAACTTTTTTTGGTCGGAGTCGTGTTTTTGGTCAATGTTGGAGTCGGAGTCGTGGTTTTGGTAAATGCTGGAGTCGGAGTCGGACTTTTTTTCACCGACTCCACAGCCCTGGTAATAATGTTAAATTCAACAAGGACTCCCTTTAAAAAATCTTAAGTCATAAATAAAAGGAATTCGTTTGAATTTTGTACTTTCCTATAAGTTTTGTCGCTTGCGACCCGGGTTTCAATTTTCGGCATTTTAAGTGCACGAATGTTTCTAGGAACTCATTTAAAAGTACATTATTGAAAGATTAAAATTTCATATTGTTATTCTATTAAGCACCTTCAGTCGAAATCCTCAATAATAACAATTTTATATTGATTTTCGTATTTTACCGCCATATGATAATAATACAAATCTAGACGCACGATAAAGAAGAAACAAACAACACGTAATATTTTGTTTGTATATAATCAATCTCATTTTATTTCTTTCACTCAAAATTATTGTCAGTGGTAACGTTGCCTATTTCTGCTCTAAATCAAGATTTATGTATACTATCTTAGATTCATAAATACATTATATATTATGAGAAACTTATTTGTTCCATCAAGTAGTTTTTGTTATTAACGGCGTCCACGGGTTAGTATTGTAGTATGGAAAATTATATAAACTGATTTATTTACCCATTCGATGGTTTGTGCTAGTAACATAAGTCTGCTATGTTTCCCGTTCCACGCCAGGATCATATTTTCTTGGAAAATCGTAGTTGCTAGTTATTTTTATTTTTATTTTTATTTTTTTTATTTTTTTAATAAAAATATTTGGCATTACAGCTTGCGCCAATGCGCCAAATATTCTGAGTTGTGAAAGTCACACGAGATTAACTCGATGGTAAATAATGTATCAGTTGTGCACAAAATCAACGATAAATAACATAACACCCAGCCCAAGATCTTTTTTTTTTCAATTGAAAAAATCTGACCTTGCCGGGGATTGAACCCGGGCCCCCCGATTGCTAGGACAAAGCTCTTGCCACTAGACCACAGGGACCGGTTATGAGATATTGCATCCAGTTTATACAGAATTTGAAATATGTCCGACCGGAATAGGGCTGTTTTTTGACAGGCTTCTTCCATTCACCTTAATTCATAAACTAGTGAGCGGAAACGAATATGTCTCTGACTCAACTTAAATAATTTTTCATTTATAACAATAATAAGTCACACCTGATTAGATTATTAATGTAGATCGAAAGAAAAATTAGTTGATAGATTTAAAATTCAGTATTGTACTCGCAAAATATTTCATTCGGTAAAACTTTCACACAACAGATTTAAATCATGATTATTTGATTGGTAACATTGGTACACATCCATCGATAAGGTAAAAAGGTAATCTGTTTTATACATAGACAATGGCGAGATGCCTAAATGGCTACCAAAAATATATTCATATTATATTTATCTCTTTTGAAGACAAATCATATAATTGACGCTATTTTTAAACAATATATTTCGGTAATACAATAATTTAATTATAAATCTCGGACTTTTTTATTTTGCACTAAACCACTGCATATATCTGTTTTCGATAAAACAAAATGTAAGTACTTACGAAAAGCTCGGCGGTAACTTGTTAAAATTCATATTAATATAAAATCAAAATCAAAATTTATAAATTTATTTTGTTATTCCACGTATTTGCGTAACACGTGTCACCACTTGTTACATACATACGAGGAATAACAAAGCTATCAATTTCAATTTTATATTAACATTTAAAGAACTCCACGAATACGCTCATTTAGGTAAAGGAACCAAAAAGTACAGAGTATGTGGTTTTGAGGTCTGACGTTCTTGGCGGTAAATATTTTCGAAAATTATATTTGTAAAATCCATCGTAAGAATCCGCGAATCGAATACAATCTGTAATGTTTGATTTTCTCACACCCGTTAAATATTACAAAAGAAAAATGTGTCGGGTAAATGGTCGCTAATTTTCTACGCGCCGTAAATTATGGCGATCGCTTTGTTGAAGGAAATTGCCCATTTTATTTATGCCAACAAAGCGAAATTACGAAAATTCTTTTAGCGGTGGATATTTCAAACATTGTATTAATTTATCAAACGGAACGCCCTAATGTCCCTATTTATTGTACGCAATACGAATTATATCATATATATATGAGATAATGGATAGTACTTTGTTTTATATTATATATTAGTACCGCAGTGATAATATTTATAAAATCACCACCTTACTTTGACCCTGTTTTGAGATATTAGCGTTCGCAGTTTGGATTGTTCATAAATCCAAAGATAAAATTCTCTTGTAACAATAAAAGTAAGAGTAAGAGTAAGTAAAAATTACATATTTTCATCAAATTTTTTCACAACTGAAACCATTCTAATGAGAAATAATCTATCTAATGAAGGAAATAATGATAACAATCTCATAACTTTTTCAAATAAATTTAGTGAAAAAAGTTTTAATATTTTAAAAATATTTGACGTATTTGAATGTAATGCGAAATATTTTTTGTTCTTAAAAATTCTCAAAAAAAAAAAACACTAAATTGTCTATGAGGTGTTTTTTTCATAATATCTACATTTCCAAGAAGATGGTCGTCAAGTTGATATTCCGTTTTTATTTTCAAAGTATTATAAATTTGTATATGTATTTAAAAAAATCTAGATCGTTCAAAATATATTGTAAGAAAGATGATACGCTTTCCAAAATAGCTTTCAATAAAAAAAGACTTTTCGCATTTGTTATTTGCTAATGTATTTTTATATAACTGTTTGTCAAGGGTCCAATAAAATTACAAGCGTGAAACATGAACCTTTTCTATAAATAAGGTTTCAATTTGTACTGTTGACAAATCAAGCGTTGCAGCGCTTCTCAAAATACACTCAATGCGTTGAAATTTGTTTTTTAAACCTAAACAATGTTATTGATTGAGTAGGCATTTACTTGGTAGAACTCCATTATAATACGGTAAGAAAAATAACAATGTATTTTAGTTCTACATACATTTTATATATTTGTTGATAGCTATTTCGGCTTACGCCTACATATACACGTATACATTGTTATTTTTCTTACCGTACTCAATGTTAATTATTTAGCATTTTTCGCAATTTTTGTTTAGTAAACTGAACCTGCTTTATGCCTACTTAGGTGGTAAGTATTTTCAAATGATACTGATTTTTAAGAGTTTACATTTACGTAATTATTTAGCGGAATCATGGATCGTTTCTTATCTCCTCTCTTTGGGAAATGACTACAGAGTACTGATAAGAGATAATTTTTAGCCATGTACACTACAATGTGTTAATTCCTAGTGAAGAATCTGCTTAGAAGTTATTTGATGAGAACTGGGTGTTATTCAGACGATCGACCTGTTTATTTGGATATTGTAAAGTTGATAGGAAAATACAAGTACTTTATTTCTTTCGCGGTGTACAGTTTTTGGAAGCAGAGTGGTAAAACGAAATATATAGGAAAGAATGCAGAAAAGCCTTGACGACTCGGTCACGTTTATTAATACATCACCAATTGTATAATATTGTACACCAAAATTGATTATAATTTACATTAATTTATTAATATAGTGATTTTTTTCCGATTCCTAAATAAATTTGTTGCTAGTGTAAGTTTGACAAAAGATTTGTAACAATTAATTGTAATGTACATGCCTAATTTCAAAGACAGCAATTATCTACCTCACACCGAAAATAATAATTGAAAGATTATTTGGATCCATGGTGGCTAGATATTGAATACTAGTCGATAAAATGGGGAATTGTAAATAGCAGAGCGTTTGAATTCGTAGCTATCAGAAACACAATAATATTTAATCGTGTCAGTGGGGAAGTTTCAGAAACCAAGCTCAGAAAGATTTCGTCACGACAGATCACAGAGCTGGCTGGAAGGCATATTGTTTTTCGTACGACCTAGTTAGCTTCACACGGTTCTTTATACTCGAGAAAAAGAAAATGCATTATTATTACTCTCTCAGATGAAAGGAAGAAAGAATTTAGAGGAAACGCGTTAGGCGGAGTGAACTAATGCAGATCAAATAATCTTGACTTATTGACAAAAGCTGTTTTATTGACACTTTGTTATTTGACGTATATTTGTAAAAACATATTTAAATTATATGACTATGTGGTAATGTGTATGTCAATTACAAATCATCTATTGTTATTCTATGTTATAATGGATACATACACACCTGTGTATTAAATAACAATGAATATTCCCATTTATTTTGTGTAAGCTCAATATAAAGACCAAACGTAATTATTTTAGGGAAAAGTTATTATTATTAATTACCGAATTTATCGGTTAGTATTATATGTATTATCGTTACAGGAATAATGAACATAAGACGTGAGTATCTCAATCATGTTCGCTTGGTGGGAAAGAAAAGGCCTTTTGAAAAGGAATAAATTAATATTATATTTAACGTGCTTTGTTATGTAATCAAATATTCTTTAAGCCTTTAGATGGCTTTAACGTTTTTTGTTTTATGTTTCAGAGGCTGCAGCTGGCTGTGTTTGAAGAACAACTCAATAAGATTTCGTTGGATTTGTTTTTTTCAGAAAAACATAAAGATTAAACGAGGTATATATAAACGTATTTTTAACTTATTTGCAATGCTTTATTTTTACCAATAAATATTTATATGACCATATTCACTTGCTCCATTTCACAAAGCAAATTTCTCAAGTAGGCTGATGGGAAAGGATTTTAAAGTAATCATAACCGTTACATCCCGCTTAAGGGTTGAATGTATGAGTGGTATTATAAAAATTAAGACGATAATTCATTTGAACTATGCAAAGATCGAATGAAAAAATATTTCGAAGCCAATTCGTAATATTATAGCATTTTGTATCTTTTTGTCGTGTAAGCTTGATAATATTACTTTTAAATTACTATTAAATTAAATACTAAAAATACACTTAAGATACAAGAAGAATACAAAAATATTAAAAAGATTTGTGATATTATTAAGGCCACTGTGCAAGGATTATTTTTTCACAGAGACTTATAAAACATAAAAGGTAAGCTTTAAATTAACTACGTCGATCTGGAAATTCATTGGCGTGTTAGCCATTTTACTTCGTTACTATTAGTATAGTCCCTTTACTTGAGTTTTTTATGGTAAGAACACTATATTTAAATGCGACTTGTATCATTTGTTTTTCAGATAGAACAATGACGCAGGTGTAAATATTGCAATTCTTGAGTTAACTATGACAATGTACTAAAAAAGATTAATAATTAGGTAAACCAAAGCAACAGTGACAAAAGTAATTATAGTACATTTATCTACCACTAGAGGGACAGACTTGTCATTGTTCAATTATTATCTTAGCATTTTCAACAGTACCGTAAAACGGGGTGAATAGAGACACTTTTTACCCTCACGACTATGTATCTTCATACCTGCGCCACATAATTCAAATATGAATGGCTTGAAACTTGTTTCTATGGTCCTACTACACATTCATGATAATATTTTTCAAATATTCATTATCGTTATTAATACACAGTCAATTTTGTTCGATGTCTCTATTCACATTGAATCAGGGTGAATAGAGACGAGAGAGGGTAAATCGAGACATGGCAGGTGAATAGAGACAAAAATACAGATTGTAATGATTGGAATATATGAGTCTCTATTCGCTCCTGTTTTACGGCACGTATAAACCAAAAAAATATGATTTATTTTAATTTTCGTGCAACAAAGGAGAAGTTTATAAGGGGTCAAAAAGTAAGGATGCCCAGGCATCGAACTTAAACACGATGGCCAATCATTTAGTTGGTTTGGTTTTGTCATTCGAGAGATAGTATTATAGTCATTGTAAAGAATTATAATAATAAAAAATACATTGGATACATAGTAAAGTTGTGCTAAAGTTCATTCCTTGTTTTTGTCTCTAGTCATCCCGTTTTACGGTACGTTTAGAAAAACAATAAACCCTACCAATTTGTATAATCGTCACTTCGTGTCACGTTATTCTGCCGAAGAAGCGATATATTTTGTAAAGATTCGAGCATTGTCAACTGACGGCATATAAATAGTAACAGCGTTATTTATATAAAATTGAAACAGACAAAACAGGGTATAATAAACAATTGTTGTAAGAAAAATGATAAGAACACTATATTTTGACATTAGAATTTGACGATGCTATTTGTTTTAAGCTGCACGATGTTTGTTTTACTGTGAAACGGAAATGGCAAAACGGTTTGTGGTAAAGCTTAGTCAATACCCGCGACATTTTATACAACATCTAGTTTTATGTCTGCAGCCATGTTTTCGAGGAAGCTTACCGAATGCACTGTGCAGCAAGCAAGACATGGGGATTTTGTTGTATTGAATATCTTTCCAGATACAAAGAGCTACTACAGATTTTTTTAAATAAAAATATTTAAATATTACGTAAAAAAGTCGTTACATGCTCTGATTTATTAATATCAAACAGGTTAGGGTAATTTCAATAAACTAAAAAATATCGTCATACAAATTCTTACACTGCATGCTTAGCCTTATTCTTAACGGGAGGTGGTGGGACAACCACTTGTACACCCACATAATAATAAAAGATAGTTCTCAAAATCCTGGTAAGATAAGCTCCATTTGGAGTCAATATGCTCCACATCGAATTTACTCCTCATTTACGTGGCCCGAAACAGAGCTGCACGGGACTGATATTTTAACAATGCAATTTTTACGATGCTGACAGAAAGTAAATATATGATGAACAACTGCCTTAAAACAATTATTGAAATGCTACACCTCGCGTCTTAAAAGTCAATATTTAGAGCTGAAATGGATTTAAATTAAGCTAGGGAAATGAATACATACAAAATTTATGGTGCCTATTTATTTTGCTATAATTATCGTAGGTATGTTTAGTTAGAATTTGTTTCAGTCGGCGAGGAAGGATTTTATGTGACCAGTTTTGTATGCCATTTCAAAGTATATTTTATGCTATCGTATGTTTCATTTTCTCCCAGCAAACACCTCGCTTCTACAGACAATTTAAATAAATATTTTCTAATATCTACGATAGATGCAATTTTACAAAATACTGGAAACAGACAAATGTAAGAAATTCAGATCATCATACAATTGATGCCGATTTAATAATTCCCTTACTTAAGTCTGAGCGTTTTGTGTTTACCGGTCATATTTTGTAAACTTAGTTTACTGTTTGTGTGTTTCTCGCTCAAGTAAACTGTTTACATTGACGCTGCCCGCGCGCGATACAATACCATACCGTGTTATTTTGTATCAAATTCTTTTTGTAAAAACAAAAGACTTCTGAAAATTTTGAGACAACAGTTCAATCACAAAGTTACCTGAGTATATATGTCGGTCCAGTAGATTCATTCAATTCGTTGAGGCGTTCACTGATGCGGATTCAATTTTGTATGTCTATAACATTAGTTCATCCACGCAATAGTAAAAACCTAGGGCTGTGGAGTCGGTAAAAAAAAGTTCGACTCCGACTCGAACATTGACCAAAAACACGACTCCGACTAAAAAACGTATTATATCGCCACTTTTTTCGCCTAATTTTCCTATTTATGTGTATTCAATTAAATATCAACCCTACCAATCCCGCCAATAGCCAAATTTGACACATGCAAAAATTAAAAGTTCAAACCTTAAAAAATTTCCGACTCTGAGTACGACTCCGACTCCGACTCCACAGCCCTGGTAAAAAACCGGCGAGAGCGACTGTCTCGCTTTAATTTCAATCAAATAACGACTGTACGTGAGATGCTTTAGGAGGATTCAACATAGTAACTGCGGGCAAAATTTAAATAATAAACTGTGCGATTTATTGATATCGGTAAAATGGATATACCAATTATCATTGTTGAGGAGTAACCCTGTGGATATATGTCGATTTGGTCCAGTAGATTTTGAAAAGTTTGAACTTTTCATTCAATTCGTTAATTGAATAGGCGTTCAAAATTGCGGATCGATAATCCTTTGTTAGTCGGAGTCGGAGTCGTGTTTTTGGTCAATGCTGGAGTTGGAGTCAAATTTTCTTACCGACTCCACAGCCCTGGGAGTAACGCCCTATACTAGTGGTATACAACCTTGGACAATTTATTTATTTTCCAATTGTCGGAACATAAGCCACGGATAGTACATACATTAACTCTTACAAGTTCTATGTTGATTCTTGCTCGACCGCTAAGCGACCAATAATTATTTAATGTTATATCAATATTCGACATAATTATATCACAAAATCTAACATCCAAAATAGAGTTAAAATAAAATCAAAAAATTTATTTAATTTGATGACTGTCTTCAAGTTTGTATTCATAAAACATAAAAAACAGAATTCCTTGAATGGAAATTCACAATGGTCGATCAAACCTTGTTTTTATTTACCATAGTATTGCTACCCGGCGTCGCTCGGACCAGTTTGGGGCTATGTTTACTTCGGCGCGTAAATTCAGACGGGCCAAGTTGAAACAACTTTTTTCAAAATTCAAAAGTCTAGGTCAATTAAAATGGAATTAAAATGAACATTTCAGATGGCATTACAGCCCCTTTCATAAATTGACAGCCCCATTCTCGCCCATTAAAATGTCCAAATTCAAGGAAAAATCTAATTTGCTGTCGAAATAAATGTCAAATAATACCTTCACGTAAATAATAAACATTATTATATTAATAAAAGCCGGGAAAAGTTCAGTAGAAGACTAATTTATTACATTTTGACTAAATGTCTTCGCCGATAAAAATTCAAACATATTTTCTTTCATATTCGTTTTTATGGCAACTTAATGACCAACAATGCAAAAGGGAATTACAGACCCACATACATACATACGCCGTTTCAGTTTTATATATAAGATTAATTTTAAATTATCCTTATTTCAAAAACCGTATTTATTGGATTCTGTTCCATAGTTAAAGTTTCTATCATGTCATGATGTTGTATATGTTTTGGTATTTTGTTTAACCATGCAAATAAATACGTAAACCTTGTTATATCAATTTTTCAAATCTATTTAGGAGTTGCTGGAAGGAAAATTAAATATGAACAATTAATTGAATAGCATTTACTACTATCATTCTTCTGTCTGCAACCTATGCATATAATCATCGATGTAGCTTAAGGCTAGAGTTTGTGAGATCGTTGGCACCGCATTGAATTGACACCGACTTAAACAATATTAATGTTCTAACTGACCAATATCGAGGATTAGACTTAAAAACTTAGTATGGCGCACCGCAATCAATATCATTTTGGCCCGAAGCAGCTCTTGGGCCGTCGGCTATACTTTAATGGTTTAGAACTGCGTTATTCGAATCGGGACTCGAATTATCGGCTGAGATTTTGCACAATTCTTGTTATAACTACTTATATTATTTGTATTCAAGAGCACGATTATTGAAATCAGAATTTAATTGAAAAACAATATTAGTCACGACCTTAGTTAATCGTTAAACGTTTATCTAAACTAATTCTCTCAAAAGCGTGACGATTTTAAATAGATGGTATTGGCTTGACGAAATTGAAAAAATAATAGTACACATTATGTAAAACTTCGAAGAAAATATTTTGTTTCTATTTCTAGATGAAGTATGTGAGAATTATATAACACGTTGAAAAAATAGCAACTTATTTTAGTTCTACAATTTTTTAATAATAGTTTTGTACAGTTAAAATGCAACACCTATACTGGAGTTCTACTAAGTAAATACGACTTAAATCAATAAAGAATCTTTTTGTGTCACTGTGTTATAACTCAAGAAAATAAAAATAGGTAAACCAATGAAGTATATCTTTTGTTTTTAGACACAACTCTGGTTATTTAATGATTTATACAATTTTTCATATACGTATCGTAGAGGTTTTCTTTCCAAAGCGCAGCGTTACTAAACTTTTCTAAGCAAAGTCTTGACGGTCTTGGCCTCTAAGATTGAACGCAGTTATCCTATCGCACCATGCAGTGAAGAAAACCAGAAAACGACGAAGAAAACATAAACTTGTCGTAAGGTTTGTTTACACTCTTAAAATAAACATATGTAGTTATAAATAAAAATTATTTAAGGCATACTGCTTATCAATAAATATTATTGAGTAAAGAAAAAATATCATGTACACTGTAAAAAGATATCTCAACTACCTATCATGAAAAGTTGTACCCTCTATATGTTTTTTCTTTTGAACTTTATTGCCTTATCACGTTATTGGATAAAATTCTATGAAATGCCAGGTTTTTGACATAAGCTTCTAATGGCTCTGTCCGCAGATACCTCGATAACAATTTATCTTTCGTTTGTATTTATCGACTTCCTTTTCAAGATGTCCGGTATTGTGAACCTGATTTAGAGGCAATGCATCCCATCAGTCAACGCTTAGCGCACCCATTAGGTCAATGCGATACTATTATTCAGCCCGTCCGTCTATCCCGAAAGTCAGTAACATTAAATTTATACCATGTTACGGTCTCAGGAAAAAATTTGTTCTCGTGTAGTTTGATAAAACAAATAATATATTTCAATTTATTGATTGAGTAGGCATTTACTTGGTAGAACTCCATTATAATACGGAAAGAAAAATAACAATGTATTTTAATTCTACATAAATTATTTTATATATTTGTTGATAGCTATTTCGGCTTACGCCTTCGTCAGAACTATGTTTAAAACGTGTATTAGAGATAGCTTATATACCCTTTATTAGACAGGGTGCCTCCCATAATCTCTTTCTGTTGAAACCATACCTACGTCACATGAAAGAATTTAAATAAGTTTGATGTATTGGTCTAAAGTAATGGTGGGAAACAATAATTTGGGTATTTTTGGGTTATTGGATCGTGTGAAACCACTTAAAATCTGCAATTTCTAAGTGCATCTATTTTAAATTGTTTTAAGTTTATTGTTTGTTAATGGTTTTAACAGAGGTGAGCTATTAATTGTGATTTGATCGTTAAGAATTTCATTGGACTGATTATACCTATTAATTTCAAGCTGTTCCAATGCATTCAGTTTGAGGCCCTTATTGCAGGAATGTAAACGAATCGGGACCGAATTCGGTTTATGTGCTAATTCTATAAGGTGATTTGCATATTGTGAATCAGTTTTTCCATTGTTAAAGGATCTAACATGTTAGTTTGCGCGAATGGATATCTTTCTACCAGTCTGTCCGACATATACTAAATCACATGTACCGCAAGTCATCTTATATATACCGCTTCTATCAAGTTTATTAATCCTGTCTTTACTATTTTAAGATGTACTATTATTAACTTTAAATGCTACATTTACTGTGGTGAATTTTTCACTAATACTCCCTAAGTAGTTAATTGATTTAAAGAAGCGGTTTTCTTGTATTAAGTTAGGGTAAATAAGTTTTCTAGCTAGTTTTAAACGTTTTTTAATTAATAAGTTTGTTATCACCTTTTTCTCATAGCCATTATTACGCGCAATTTGTTCTATAGTATGTAATTCGTTATAATAATCTATCTGATTCATCGGTACAGCCAGTAATCTGTGTATCATTGAATTTTATGCAGATAGACCTCTGTTAAAACCATTAACAAACAATAAACTTAAAACAATTTAAAATAGATGCACTTAGAAATTGCAGATTTTAAGTGGTTTCACACGATCCAATAACCCAAAAATACCCAAATTATTGTTTCCCACCATTACTTTAGACCAATAAATCAAACTTATTTCAATTCTTTCATGTGACGTAGGTATGGTTTCAACAGAAAGAGATTATGTAGGAGGCACCCTGTCTAGCAAACGTGCATACAGAACCATTTATTATATTTTGTAAAAATAATTATATCGCTATAAGTCTACAACCCAACCCGTAGGCTAGGCAGGCGTCCATTAAATATGATCAAAGCTGATCTAATAATTTTGACTATGTTGTCTTGCTTACCAAAATAGTGGAAGGCCTTTACCTACTTATTGAATTACGCTCCCTCGATTCAGTAAAAGCAAACAGTGAAGAGATCGAGCTTGGCTAGATCTAAGAAAGCAGTGGTTGGAAAAATATGACTTATGAGCAAATATTTTTTGAAGCACTACCTTTCACATGAAGTATTTTATTTACGCAGACATATGTACATATACGCCCATAACTTAAGCGAAGAAAATCTTTTAACGTAATTGACTAGTTCTGACAAAGTATTCAAAACGTTTCAATGGTAAGTGCTATAAATAATGAAAATAGTTCTGTTTCAAAGATATTAATAGTTTATGTGTTATTTCAAATAAATAATTTTCTCCGATTGTTGTCAATATAATTATACGAAGTAAATAGATTTGAAATAATACACATTTAAACAGTGGATTTTTATTGATATACAAGACTTTGAATGTATTTGATGTTAAAATGCTTTCTTTTTTAAAATACATAATTAAAAAACATTGTTAAAACAACTTCCAATCATCATTTATAATGTGAAATGATTATTTTTATTTATGTCTTTCCACCAAGAAATTACAGTTAACACCTTAAAGGTGGTTAAAACGCTTCTGATAGTATCTTATTATGAAATTGGGTAGTAGAAAAATGAATAATAGTCTTAATATAATTGGTATTAACAAGTCATTAAAAAAATATGCTAACCTAAAAAAACAATGGACTTAGACACGATATAATAACAATGGTGCTGGCAGAAGGTCAGTCAGCTATTTTGAAGCCCCCATTCTAAATTTTAAAAAAATACGTTAGCTATGAAAATAATATTCAGTCCTGTTTACTCACAGCAAAAATGATTGGCTTTGTGGCACTTTCTAAAATTATTATCTTTTTTTTTTTTTTTTTTTCCTACCTTTACTTTCCTACTGCTTAGGGTGGATACAGACTAAGTCTTTGTTTCCCTTTCCCGCATGTAAGCTAGCTAAGTATTGACTTTCTAAAAGATTCTGTCAGCTGAGGGCTTTGTGGAAACCCTTACGAGAATGATTGTCTTGGAATCATTAAAAATTTTCAATTCTTACTAGGAATTGCTCGTAATGTTTACGTAAACTTGAGGAGTTTACTTGTTCTTATAGTAGACATGCCCAGTCCCTAACTGTTACTAAATCGACGAGCCTAGCTCGTAGCTTAAAATGTATCTCTTAGGGCGTTAGTTTAGAAGCTGGCAGTGCTGCTGGCTTCTTCCACGATTGCCTCCACTGTTGAGGAAATTGCTGTAGGAGAAAGGTGGGTGGAGCATAAGGTTTGAGACATCCATTAGTTAGCTTTATCTATGGAAAATTAATTGTTCATAATTCAAAATATCAGAGATGAATGATACCTGTAATAATACTGCGCTAACGCCCTCTATGGCTTAAAACAAAAAATATATTGAAAACGAATTTTATTCAGCCGTATTTACGTTTTGAAAAGCTGATGCACAAGTTCCATTTTCAAAACTGTTGCCGATTCCAGGGGTGCGATAACCCTGTTAGGGTAGTTGCCCTGGGGATGTTGGTAGCGTCTTTCGATCAGCGGTCATTTTAGGCAAGTCCCGCAGGAGATTTTCGCTGCTTCCGGTATGTGTTTTTATTTACACAGTTTACTTTGGCAAAGGGTCACTGGCGTGGGAAGGAAATCTACGCGCACAGCATTATCAGGAAAGCTTCCTAGATAAGCCCTAGATCGAATAATAATAAAAAAAATCGGATTTTCCAACACGTAATGTATTAGGTGCGATAACATGATTCGAGACGCTTAAGATTCATCGTGGCAAGACACCTAAAACAATATTGACGTCGTGTAGATTTTTTTACAAAAAATAGACTATTTCATGTTTTGAATATTATAAATTTATCGTTGCTTGTGGGTAGCTTAATTCGATTTACTTTCGAAAGATAATGCAACACTTATTAGTGTAATTACATGTGAAGATGTCAAAATACTATGTATTGATCTCTTTTAAGGTGTTCACTGTCAATACTTGGTGTAATGGCATTACATTAAAAAATAAGAACATTTTTTGTACTTATTCCACATTAAATTTATAACTACATATGTATCATGACCGGTTTTGGCCATCGCGAGCATTATCAACTGATTTTGTATGTATTATTTATAATGCTCGCGATGAGCAAAAACGGTCCTGATCCTAACAAATCTAATCTGGGATAAGAACAAAAAAAATGTGTTACTACATTTAATGTTTTGATCTTCTGTTTATCTCGCTGATGTAACTAAATTTAATTTTTGGTAATGTTTATTAATTGTTTCATTTATCCTTCTTAGGTTTTCATGATTTTTCATTATTATATATACATTTATAAATGTCGGTCCCTGTAGTCTAGTGGCAAGAGCTTTGTCCTAGCGATCTGGAGACCCAGGCTCAATTCCCGGCAAGGTCAGATTTTTTTCAATTGAAAAAAAAGAGATCTTGGGCTGGGTGTATGTTATTTATCGTTGATTTTGTGCACAACTGATTGATTACTTATCATCGAGTTAATCTCGTATGACTTTCACAATTAAGAATATTTGGCGCATTGGCGTAAGCTGTAATGCCAAATATTTTTTTTTCTCTTTAAAAAAAATATAACAAAAAAAATATAATATAACAAATATAAATATACAATTTTTATACGATTTACTTGCGAACACAAATTTGGACGCTGTTTCTAAAATATTTTAAATTTGTATCTTTAAATTCGCCAACAGATTGTACCTACACAATTCACAAGAAAAATGTCCGCTCTAAGAAAAAAATATTCTTAAGAAAAATTATAATATGTAAAAAATACGATAAGAAAAGTTTCTGCTTAATACAAGAACGTAGTACAAGAACTCAAAATCTGAGATTTAAATATTACCTTATTTACAAAGTATAAAAACTAACCAGAGAAAAAACATTTATTGTTGTAAAGAATGCCATAAAGCTGAGAATAGACGAATTGTTTTTTCATGTGATTATATTTGAAACCTTTCACCCTATTTGAGATGTTTACTCTACACTGCGCACGTGACGACTAACAAAAGGTAAACTCTCACACTGAAGGGTATTGGCCATCCCCCTCAGGTGAATGATAAACAAGGAGAAATTTAACGAAATTTCCATCCAAGATTTTTGATGTAGATCCTTCTACGCCTTACTTGGTCCTTATGTCTACGCCAAAGATATAACTTAATCAAAGTCTCACTAGCGCCAATGTAAATGACTGAGCAGCGTGCTTTAAATTCTAAAAATATTGTAGTCTGAAAAATATTTTTATTGGTTCATAATAGTTTTCAGTGATAAATCATGCGTACAATAATACTGAATGAGCAAAACGTGTTACGAATGAAATTCGAAAAACAGACTGTCAAAGTTACTCAATTTAAATACTTCTTTACAAAAGATTTTTATATTTTGTTTGTTTCACTGATAAAATAAAAAAATCAGGTTTACCTTTGGGAAACAATATGTGGAGACTCTAAAGTGGCTTTGATGTTTTGACAGAGGGGAAATACAGCGTTTCCTGTTCCTGTTTGTGTCTTCATCTTTCATAATTATAGATGAAACATTCAATATTATTTGATTTTTAAATTAAAAACTTAATATTTTTTTTTTATGTCGTATAATAAATGACCTATGATTTTCGCGATGGGATTATCGGGATTATCGCTTGGGAACAATTATGTAAGTAAGGAAAGCGGTATCGAGTACTGTCAGTCCGTTTAAAAATAATAAAAATAAATTCACATTTTAAGTACTTATTACACATTGAATTTATTGAGATCAGGACCGATTTCGTTCATCTGAGCATTATCAATGCTCGCGATGAGCGAAACCGGTCCTGATCTCAAAAATTCCAATGTGAAGGAAGCACTAAACATCTGTTAGTATTCTTATTATAATGCCTTTCCACCAGGTATTTAAAGTGAACACCTTACAAGTGACCATTTAAAATGGTTTAAATAATACTTATTATTAAAGTTATTAAGGAAAGTACTATTTTTGAGATCGAAGCGAATATGAAATATCTACAATACATTTATTTTTTAAATATGCTTCGGATTGTATTAATTAATACGATTAATAATTTTCTCACTCCACGTTTTCCTATGAATATTTGTTTATTCCACCTTTTCCAATCATAATACAACCGTGTTATGTAGGTTGTTACTTAGTTATTAATTAAATAACAATGTTTGACCCACTTTTGTACCAGTTTTTGTTTAAAGTTAACTGATAAGTTACCAATTTAAAAACTTTATACATTTGCACATTTTAAAAGTTTTCCGAGAGCAGCTTTGTATATCCGTTCAGGGTTAATTAGAAATTATTAGAAATTAAGTTATAACATAATAGAACATGGAATTGCCCTGTAATGGAGGATTTAAACAAACATCGTATAAGCATAAATGGTGCGAATCAGTATTCTCTTTGAGAAACTCGTGACTATAGAACGAATGAATTAAATATGGATAATACACGAGATTAAATAAATCGGCCTCTTTGGTAAGAGCTTTGCCTTTAATACCAATGAATCTGGGTTCAAGTCCCAAATAAGGATTTTATAAATTAATATTTGAGAAGATCACAAACATGAGATTAATGGTTTGAAACTATTTGTGGAAATAGTAAATAATGTCAGATAAGTGGTCGAATGTCAACCTCGTTGCCTTCGGTTGCGTAAAGATCGGATTCGAGTTCCAGTTCGGGTAGTATCATTTTTCAATTGAATTATTGATTTATTTTACGAGACGTGATTGTCTGTTTTGTCCGAAATTCTCTCCTACACCCATCCGACACTAAAAACGAGACGTAGCGAGACTGATGAGCCACTAATCCTGTCCTAAGCTTTTCCTTTCTACCTTACTAGCTGATCAACAAGCTTTTTTCGTAGAAGAATTTAAATAGTAAAGAAACTCCATTAGGAGTCAATATTGCTCCTTATTTGTAGTGGGAATGCTGAAAAAAATTACCAAAATGTGTTAAATCCAAGGCTGTGGAGTCACAGTGCTTTGGCTGGAATCGGAGTCGTGAAAAACTTGGCTATTGGCTAGATTGATTGGTTGAACCTAAATTTAATACACATAAATAGGAAAGATTGGAAAAAACTATCATTTTTTAAGTCGGATAAATGTTTTTTTATAACGACTATACGGACTTTGTTTATCAATTTATTTATATTCGCCGATGGTTAACTGATCAATACTTTGGCATAATTTGATATCTACCCTAGCACAGATTATTTATTATTAGGCTCACATAAATGCCTACAGTTTGTGGGTGTGCGATGAAATATTTATCACGACAAACGTTCATATGGAAGCTGTTCAAATATTTCACTGAAAGAAATCCACTTAGGGGAGGAAAATATGTTATTGTCATCTTAGAGGCCCACTTCCGTATACGAAATATGAGGTGGCGCTATCTTCAAGCATTATAAATAGGTACAAGTGTTTATTTTGTTGATGTGCCTTTTTTAAAATGCGGGGTCTCTTATTCTATTTGAAGTTCCCGGAAGTATGTTTATTGCTGCCGCATTTCAAAAATATTAAAACGATAACAATTCGCGTGATTTTTTTTTTGTATATATGGCAAGACTGACAAATTTTGTTATGATATCAATATAAGTTCTAGCATAGAGACCGTAACAATTGAAAAATATAATAAAAAACATCAGATATCCAGTAAAAAGACTTTTAAATTCGAAATTATTGCTTTTTTGATAGAATTAAACCATTTTAATTACAGTGTACGTATTGAAAAAATACTCAAATGTGAAATAATATTTAAATGCAGTAAAATTTATGATCTTAAAAGAAAAAAAAAATAGTTAACAAAATGTTGACCGGCCAACGTCATTTAAAAGAAGCTCTTCATAAAATATTTATCAGAAAGTAAAAAATGCCTCACGTGAGATTCTAAGATGAACAACAGTGCTTTATATTGTAGTTTATTCCATGAAATGTTATTATTGTATAATGTCCCTCCGCATTTTAAACATCGATAAATAAACAAGATACTAGAACGTAAAATTGTTTTAAAAAGATGGCTGAGCGAAAAACACTGTGATTTTACAAAACAAAATGTAAAATAACGATATTCAATTGAAAACATGTTTCCGTTGGTTCAATAGTGAATAGAAGAGTCTTTACGCTGACGTATTTTCTATACAAGAATACAAGTCATGGGCTTAAATTCAAACATTGACTAAACATTGCTTTCAGGACTTATATCCAAAAGCGTATGTATGATGCTGAAAACGAGGCTTATACAGAAAACGATTAACTAACTAATAAACTATCAATCTAATCGTTTTCGCTCTGTTTTTTTTTCTGACTTGCAGTTTTTTGTTAAGCTATATATTAACCACAAGAAGAGATTGCGTAGAAATGAGCGCATATTTATAATATTAACATTTTCATAACTAAGCGAAGTGAAATTTCATGTGATGTTTTATCCCAACGGTATTATATGACTACTCCTATTTGCTGTAGGGACCGTGCTAGAGATTGAAGATCTGATATTTAGCTTTCCTTTTATTGGAAGATTACTATCGGATGCAATCAAGTAAATGATTTCTATCTTTGAAATCATAATTTTTCAATATCCTTTTAAGAAGTCAATCACAAATTTCGTCAATGAGACACATATATTTTAACTTTAATTTACTGACAAAGATGTTACTAATATTATGCTTTTTTTTATTCACAACAGCCTATATGCAACGCCGCGCTAAGTATCAATATTATGTGGCACCTTTGTGCATAGCATTTGGTTATGTAAAGTTTAGTACGAAATATCATAAAGCATTATTTATTTACAGATTCTCTGGTAGCTTCGCGCTTTAGCCGGTGATATTATTATTACAATTGTTTATCCTTATGTAGACAACATTGAATACGCGAATACTATATTATTTGGAAATAGAGTGCTCGATGATGAATATTTCATAGGAATTTAGTGGTTAAATCACTCACGTATTACTTACTTACGCTGTGCGCTCATATCCGCGTACGAAGCGAGTTAACTCGTACAAGTTTTCGGATTACATACGTCATTCCACTTCAATTCATTTTTTCATGGTATTTTTAACAAGTCGTGTGGTCCGATATAAATAATGATTTACTCACATGAATATCGCTCCATTATAGCTAACAGATTTATTTGTTTTATTTTTCCATTTGAGTGCGGGTGGTCGAACAAAAATAAATCAAGTACGAGTAAAGGTAATTTACAATAATGTTTTTCATAGCATTTGAACTTTGTTTCTTAAAATGCTTCGGCCAAAGATTCGATTTGTTGAATTTAAAAATAAGATAAGACGAATAAATCTTTACGTTTTATTTCCAACTGCTTTTGCATCATATAAGTTTGTTGCATAAATCCTAAATCGACATGTTTTCAATATTGAATAAATCGATCAAACAAAAGATATATATTTTCATGTATTTTATAGGATTTGAGATCTTTTTCCATATTTTTTATCTTATAAATGAAAACATTGATGCGGGATAATTTTAGAATATCACAATTTGCTTATACAGTAAAACCTTGATTATCCGAATTATCGATTATCCGAATTTGTCAAAATAAACAAAATATTACAAATTTGCTGATATGCACGTGACGAAATGCGTTCACTGTTTACGTACTTGATGGAATACAGTCTTAAACATTTTGATCGTTGCATTTGTTCTAACAATAAGTCCTGTCTAAAATATGGGTCAGTCATCGTCCAAATTCTATACACATTGAACGTTTGTTTCTTGAAAAATTGATCACGATTTAAATATTTATTTTTAATATTACCGATATGCCAACGAAAAGAAAACGTGTCGTAGTTTCATTAAAAGACAAATTGGATATGATCAATGCTTTGAACGTCAATGATCTTGGATATAAAAAAACAAAATGAAAAAATCTTGAAGTTTACCAATTGTTTAATGTCAGAAGATAGAAGCTCAGAGCGTAAACTTAAGAAAACATCACGAAATGAAGAAGTTGCCGCCATGAAGTGGCTTGAGAGTCAAGAAGAGTGCTATTCAAGACAACTTATGGTCTTAAAAGTATTCGTGATTTGGCAGCATCGCAAAGAAAAGCTAGTTTTAAACAGAGTCGATAATTGATTTTTTCAATAATAAATACTTTATTATTAAAGCTATCTAATAATCTAAAGAAATAAAAATAATTTATACTGAATAAACTTGTCTTTAACTGACAACTATGATTTTTTCGATTATCCGGATTTGCCCTTATCCGGACTATCTTCATCCCCAATTAGTCCGGATAATCGAGGTTCTACTGTATTATTATACTTTACGAGAGAAAATTAAAATAATGATTTTAATAGAAAAATCATTAAATAAATATGTAACGAACCTTTGTATTCAATTATATTCCAATTATTGAATAAGTCATCCCATAAAATGGAGTAAAATAAGAATAAACTATTTTAGACATATGTTTAATTATTAAAGTACTAATCTATTGTTCCGGCTTCCGTTTTTTATCATGCTTTTTATGCTTTATTTATTTTGTACAATATTATTGAATTTACGAACATGGAATATAAAAAAAGTGTAATTTCAAAACTACGAAATCCTCACTTGCGACTGTCATGATTTTATTCAAAGTGTGTGCATTTTAGTTTAAAGCAATGAATAACTGTAGATAATCACAATACCAAATTAATGTTGACATCAAGGTGATATCTCTTTTTTTGACATGTAACATTCTGTAATACCGTAAAACGGGGTGAATAGAGACAAGAACAAGGATTGAACTTTAGCGCAACTTTACTATGTATCCAATGTATTTTTTACTGTTTATAAATAATTCTTTACAATGACTATAATACTATCTCTCGAATAACAAAACCAAACCAACTAAATGATTGGCCTAAAATTCAACCAAACATGTTTAAGTTCGATGCGTGTGCATCCTTACTTTTTGACCGCTTATAAACTTCTCTTTTATTGCACGAAAATTAAAGTAAATCATGTTTTTTTTGTTAATAAGTACCGTAAAACGGAGTGAATAAAGAGTCATATAGAATAGAGGTTCATATATTCTCTCTCGTCTCTATTCACCCCGATTCTCTGTGAATAAAAAAAAACATCGAATTAAATTGACTGTATCTTAATAACGATAATCAATATTTGAAAAATGTTGTCATGAATGTGTAGTAGGACCATAGAAACAAGTTTCAATCCATTTATACCCCGTGTTACGGTATATGTTCAAATAATTTTCAGAATGTTCCGGACGGACCTGAATGTTCATTCATTTTATTATATGACGAGTAGGGGTCACACAAAAAAATGATTTACATAAGTTTCATTGAAATATGTAACGATGAGAATTGATCAAAGATGCAGTAAAATTAAAAATAATTTACTTGCCCACCTACCTACCTATATACGACGATAAACAGACGCAAGCGTTGAGAAATGGCGGGAATGTTTTTCGGTTTTAGTTATAAATAGTTTTTATTGAACATCTCAATGTCTTGTTAAGTAAGATATGCTGTGAAAACATTTGAATGTTTCAAAAGTTTACCACTACTATAAACAAAGTGAGGCAGTCAAAACAAACTGCGCGTAATATCGACGGATATAAAAAAAATGATCAATGCATAGAATAAGTGGTAAGCGATTATTTTTGTTTTAATATTTTCTTCACTGACAATTATTGCTATTTTTGAAATGATTCGACATTACTGTAGCAAATTACATTAATTGAAGTTTTGAAAATGGAACACTTTTTTAAATATATATTTTTTAATTGGGATTTATGGCTGATTAAATTGTATGCGCTCAACTACAGCTGTCCGAATAATAAACAACAATTCGAAATTTGAATGTCTGATTGTTGTGAATGGGTAATTTCACAATTAGGAATTTATGTAAAATGATTTCAACTTATTGGAAAAAAGCAAATGGCAGCAGTCAATTACTGTAGTAAAAAAAGTTCGTCCTTTTTAAACTATTCACCCTCATTATTTAGGAAAAGTATTATCAGGAGTAAGCAAAAAAAATAATTTAGAGAGAATTTAAAAAGGGAAAAAATGAAAGAAATTTTCGGGTTTGAACAATAACCATTAACTACCCAGCCGAGGTAGATTTATTATTTGCAGCTGATTATCAGATGATAATGCTTATTAAATAAGGAAAACTGTAATAACAAAATAATAATAATAATTGGAATCAAAGACATCAACGCTTTGGGGAACAAACAAATAAATCAATTGAAAAATCATTGTATTAAAGCAACTGACAACGAAAACGAACAAATAAAAAATCAGTTCCAATATGCTAAGAGGTAACTAGGGACTCCGATTACTCGTCATCTCAACTACTCGAGTATAGAGTATAACTATTTAAAAATACTCAAGTATACTCTAGTAGTTTCAGATGTCCAAAATATATACTATTAATTCTCATTTTTTTAAATAAATAAATAAGCTTATTTAATTTCATTGATACATTTAATTCATTTTACTAAGTACATATTTTAAAAATAACAGAGAATTAAATGTTTCAAATTTAAGATTTGTTTTATTTTTAATTATTCCCGCAGTTGAAAAAACTCTTTCGGTATCGTTAGCTATGAATGAATTGAATTGAAAGTGTATCTAATTTATATGTCATATATAAAATATACGTAGTACAATAACCGGATAGTTTTTTTTATTGATTATAAAAATATCATTTATTATTTATATATGTATCGGAACTAATATATTAATAAAATTTACTTGATTACCCCTGATTTCCAGTAAAGGCATGCAAAATTCTCCGAAATTATTTTGTCACATTTGTATGCATTTTTTGTCGGTAAATCAAAAGACTATTTTTCAATGTCTTTATTTTTTCTCTTGCCACAAAATCTCGTCATTATAAAGTTATAGCCAGCAAAATAGAAAACCGTTTAAAAATAAATTACCTCATAGCAAAATCGACGCGTTCGGCTATGCAGTGGTAAAATATTGGATATATTTTTTGTAAATAAAATTTGGAAAGAGATGTTCATAAACTATGAACGAGTATTTACTCGAGTATTATTCAAAATACTCGAGTATCGAGTACTTGAAAAATGGACGAGTATACTCGAGTATCAAGTATTCGATACTTGAATTAGAGTCTCTAGAGCAAACTAACGAGATGTTTTTTTTTATGTTGAATATGCTCACAATATTTCTATTCATCAAATCCCGATTAAAAATGGAAGCCAGAGAGAAAGTTCTAGTGCCGTAAATCTTTTTTTTGTATCGCTTGTAGAGGTCATGACCGTATGCTTAATTTACGATAAGAAAAAATTGTAGATAAAAGATTAGAAGCAGGAAAACTAAATAATTTATTTCCCGCTTTCAAGGCAGTGCTCGCACGGTTGGCAGCACTGCGCTCCGCCGCCATGACAGCTGACAAATGATGATGGCCGCCAATGCTGAGATTTATCTGTCGACCGCGGTGCGATAACAGCTTGAGAATAAATCGCTATCATAACATAGGTAAGATGCCGGGTTGAAAAAACGAAGAGTAAAGCATTTTATTTGAAAATTCGTTGTATGGCCTTATATTACAAATTCATTTTTTTTCTAGAAACTACTAAATCATGAACAGCTATTTTTTACGAGCCTTTTTTTAGTTTTACATTTAATTTGTCTATGTTGAGATTTCGCATTGCTCATCCACTTACAATAAGACGTCAAGGGTTTGCCTGATAATTGCATAAGTCTTCGTACATATATTTAATTTATCGTTATTAGGACAATATATTTACAAATGCAATATTAATCCAGATAAGAAACACAATAAGCTAAGCACAAATGACAGCTGAAGGTTTGTACGTCAATACGAAATGTATTATTTATTTGACCTGAAATCAGGGCTGTGGAGTCGTTCAAAAAAACCCGACTAAAAAAAGCTTAAATTCGTCACATTTTTTCCTATTAATGTATATTCAATTAAATTTCAACTAACCAATCCGGCCAATAGCCAAATTTTACATATTACATGCAAAAATAAAAAATTCAAACTATAAATAATTTCCGACTCCTAGTACGACTCCGGCCAAAGATACGTGACTCCAGGACTCCGACAACCCAGCCCTGCCTGAAATAATTATAACCTTGAACGGCATATAAGTCAATTGGTTGTTTGAAAACAAGCCTGTTTTAATTATGTTAATTTAACAAAAGCTATTTTGCAACACGTGAGAAAGCATTATTGAATTAAATGATTAGGATACTTATATAATATAACATTCACATTTTGTATACTATATTAACGGATCCATTTTACTAAAAAGTAATGGTATTTTATGGTATAATCATCACCTTAAAAAAATGATTAAATTTAATCTGTTTTTACTTTTTATAAGCAACCTTTTAAAGTTGGCTTGAAGGTTTCAATCAAAATCATTTTTCATTATTTGAAGTGTCCAAAAAAGTGAGTCGAAATGTGTTCGAATGTGGACCCCCGATCTCTCGCATTCTACGTTTTCCCGCGTGGTTCGTTCATTTTCTATAGTCCCGGCATTTAGTTCATATATAAAACTTTCCCGCATTCATCGTTTCCCGTATTCAACGTTTGTTTTATACGGTTCCTTGAAAAATGTAGAATCGGGGTTTCACTGTAAAGAGATTGATGAAGTCCGCTCCATTCAAAAAGTTATTGAAATTTTATTGATGTGACCACATGATAAATTCTCCCGTGGCGCAATAAATGGAACCCAGTGTTGCTAGGGGGATTGATTTTTATTTGTCGCAGATTTATCGTGATAAAAAATGGCATCGGGGAAAATGATTCTCTGTTAAAAGTTGTCAGTTTTATTGCGATCGAGTAAAAACGCGTTGAAAAAGCCATGATAAATTATTCTTATTGAAATGACATATTTATAGTTTAAATACAGAATAAACTTCAGCTTAAAACGGATACTATATTCCTTGGACATATTTTTCTGTTATGATTTATTAACAAGAGAATTATTTTTGAGAGGCCTAAGAATTGAGTCATTACATATGTTCAATATTTTAACATTATATTTAACATTCGCTTAATGTGCTCAATCCGCACGATGTGCAGACAAGTTGTTTTCTCGCTGTGTATGCAGCCAATGTATGAAAAGAAAAAGGAGCCTACCCCTCACATTAATGGTTCGAGAAAAGCTGCACGGGACTGATCTTAACCTAGCCATCCCGACACTATAGATTTTGTTCCAACAACTACTTTACCTTAAATATCTATCTTAATACTAGTGATACGATGTCTAAACTTTTGGTATTCTTAAATCATAGCTTTTTAAGCCTTTTGCAGAAAAAAAATAGATATTTATTGGCTAGTTGCGCCGTAATCGATTAAAAAAGAGAAGAAGTCGGAATTTTTCAGTCTAATAAGCGATAAGAGAACGTGACCATAGTGAGTCATAGATAACATTGACGGAGTGTTTCATATCTGGCAACAATAAAAGGCGATAAGAGATAAGGTAATGTGAATTCGTGCACGGCTATTGGCTTGTTAGTCCACCATAGCCGTTGGAGTGGAAACGTCGTCGTTTTCATGCGCGACTTAAATATGAATAATTATAGGAAAAATAGGGATTTTCATACGATTACTTTTTTCAGAAAGATGTATAAATATACGTCAAAGCATAATCAATCATTTTTTGTAATGCAGTCTATGCCAATAAGGCCAAAACACTGGGGTCTTTTTTACCCCCCTTCGGCCTGAGAGTCATTTTTCAAGGATAGTCCTACGAAGGTTAATTAAATCAGTGCTTCAAATCATAAAAAGTGGGACTGCTTGTGTGATTCTTTAAACAAGTTGATATTAATTATGATTCATGTAAAAATTCTCTCTCACCCATTGAAATCCTAAGAGCGGGGTGACTATTTAACCACTAGCCCTGTCTTAGTCTGATCCTTTCTTTCCTATCCCTACTCTCATTAAACTTAAAAAGAGGCTGAGTGACTGAGTAATAAGCAGTTCTCGTAGAAAATGATGAGATATCTCCATTAGTAAGTCATATATATGCTCCACATTGGAAGCGGACATAGACATACAAAGACAAAATAATCCATCCACCAAGACCACATCGATTTTCAAAAGTTTATTTTTAATGTCAAGAATCAATTTTATAGAAATCCCCGAATAAAAATCAAATTTTTGAAATGCAGTGAAGCTAGCTTTGGTTGCAGTCAAGTCAGACCTATTGGACCCGTGTGAGGACGAACCGAACGCAAGAAGGACATCACACAGTTCTGGTCGTTCAAGATCCATCTGTGGCAGTCCAACATAACGCGATAAGCATCTTGTTGGGTCGGCACACAATTACAATCCAGCCTTAAAACCAACTTTTCCAGCCTTTAAAATGATTTCTTATACATTGAAACTATTTTCATTTTTAATTGAACCTGTTCGTATTGTGATTAATCACCATAAATAACAAGTTAAAGTCGTTTAAGAAAATTATTTTTAATATATCTTATTTAAAAGAAGTTGTCTACAAAAATTTTTTTTTTTTTTTGCATTATATGTATTGAAGATTTTTTACTGAAAAAAACGTCTTGAAAGGCTAACATTTACTGTCCAACGACTTCATAAAAAACTTGGAATTTTCTTTCAAGCAATTCAAAATCGCTTATAAATCTTTTACAAGCGCAAACCAACCTGCAGAATTGCACTCTCACCTCACGTTTTAGAGCAATCATTTTCCAGACAAAACTAATTGAAAGTGTCTTTTATAAAACCACAATAAAAAGAGTCCCATTTTGAATATGTACACAACGTAACGTAGTAATGTCAACACTGTGCGTGGGTTTCACTCCTACTAGAAAGCAATATTTAATTTTAAAAAAAAACCTATCGCCTGCTTTGATGGAAAACGTTTTAACCTTTTTTCTATCGACGAAATCAATTTGGTTTTTAACAAAAGTGAGATCGAAATAATTGATTAATTAAAATGGTTTACCGAAGAGGGTTGGTTAAATATTTTCTTTGATAATGGGTCGATATCATAGGGTAGCGCAACCAAAAGAAAGGGTGTGCCATTAAATTCTCTTTCGATATTTGTGAGCGTTTATATCCGGTGTTGCGGTTACAGGATTGTGATGAAAAGGTCTGTACATTAAATAATAAAGAGTACAAATAATAATCTTAACAGCGTTTATTATATGAAATTAATATAGAATCTTAGAAATATATAGTGGATTTATAATTAATATAAAATTTAAAATAACTTTGTTTATTCAACGTATTGTGCTACTAACTGTGACCCGTGTTTCGCTTCTTTCAGAGGCATCTTCGGACTTACTATCGCAAAGTTTGCTTGTAATGAGTAGCACAATACGTGGAATAATCAAATTTATTTTAAATTTTATACTAAAATAAACTTCCACAAAGTTACCGCCGAACCCATCGAAAGGATTTACAATTATTTACTTTACATGGTTCAAAACATTTTTATCATTACTGAATTGAAATTATATGAAAGAAATTTAAAAACATTTGTATGCATTGTTTGAGAATTTCGACTATAAGTGCTTGCTGGAATTTCAATATCAAAATTTGAATCGTTTGAATTTTGTACTTTTCCATGAGTTTTGTCGCTAACGACTAACGTAATTTAAACTTCGTTCGTGCACTTGAAAAGCCTGATAATGCCGAAAAGCGAAACTCTGGTCGTAAGCGATAAAACTCATGGATACGCACACAATTTCTAAAAAAACCATTTTTGCTACCGCTCCCAACTTGTAGCATATGGACTCGTCATGGAGTTTATCTCAACATACATTTTTCTACGAGAACTACTTGTTACTCAGTCTCTCTTTCGAAGAGAGTAGGGGATGGAAAGGATACGAGGACTCGGACTGAACTAGTGGTATGCTAATCGCTCTTACTATGCGTCGCTCTTTAGGATAGGAAAGGTGGGAAAGTATATTCAATAACACCCATGCCTTTGAGCAGATTAATCGACTGAAAAAATCCGGGCGGTCCGGCACGCAAGCCAACAACGTTGTAAACTGCGCCACGGACCGGACGACTTTATTAAATATATTTAATTAAAATGAGCTTTATTTTCGCAAGCATTTTAACTTTGAACGATATGCCATTTAAAATCACTCAGTTTTGTCATAGAATCTATACTATATATATTTTTACTATTCTAATACTTCATTACCAGTTTCTTTATTTTCACACACACACAGTTTGTTATCAATACTCAAAACTTTCAATCAATAAATAACGATATAGTGTAAACGAAGATACATATCTTGTACCTTCGCAACTAATAACTGGCCATATAATTTAGAAATTTACATTCGTTTTATTCAAAACATGTTCTAAGCGAATTAAAATACACTAATGGTTGATTGAATCGGTAATTAATTTAATAACTTAATGATGAATTAATTATAACATTTATGTATTCTTTTGTCAGACATAGTTTATACGTAGTCTTCTTTGATCCAAATGTTTACAATGCCTACGCAGTCACTTTGTGAAAATTGAAATTTCTCTCACGACATATACAGTCCTCGGTATCGATCCCTTGTCAAGGATTGATTGATTAAGTCAGATTAGTATAAACCGTAATCAATTTCAACTTTTTGCCAATTATTCTTCGCCGAAAATACAACCTTAATAAGAAAAAACGTTTGGGCAATATGAATTTAGCGCTCGGTGGAAATTTACCGAAAAGCCATTTTATGTGGGATTAGAATAATCCAATTCAATAAAAAAAGCAGTGGCTTATTTTTAATTTAAGCAGATAGAATTTTTTAAAGAAAAACCACTTAAATTGAGTGGTAAAATTGATACTGATTAATGATGAATAAATTTTACATAAATTATTATCATTATATATATATATATAATATATTAGAGAGTTCAGTGTTTCAGTAAGATTCAGTACTGTTTGGCTAAATCTCAGCAATCAGGAAACAAACGTTTAGTTATGAATTTAAATCCACTCACGCTTCAAACATCAAACTGATTGACGTCGAACCATATCAAAATGACAAAAGTGATTTATATTCAATATAATATCCATATGATAAGTAAGTATTTGTGATATTTATTGTCAATGAATAAAGCACATTATTTGTTGAACTTCCACAGAATTATAATATTACAGACATCAGGACCGGTTTCGCTCATCGCGACCATTTTCTTCTGAGAATTTTTAATTACTTAAAACAATAATTTTCCATTAATAAGTGACAGTTAACACCTTACGTGTCATAGTATTTCAACGAGAATTTCCAAACAATCAATAAAAAAAAAACTCTATATGTGACATTAGTTAAATCACTCACGGGTTTGAATCTCAGAAAGTTCCATAAATTGTTTTTTTACGCACATGCACACTGTCTTATTCCTATCCTTTTATCGTTAATCTTTTCAAATAAGGAAGATTTAACAACTGACTAACAAGCAGTTCTGCTGAGATTATCTATGTATGTGTACAAATACTACACATTTGAAGCGGTCACGGTTAAATTTTATGTCGTAGTTTATAGGCGCCTCTTTTTCCATACCCATGCGATTTTTCGTTCTCATCAAAAGTAAAGCAAGCAAGATGATTAGGCCAAAATATTACTGTTGGGCAAAAAGAAGATCGACAGCATATCTTCGAATACAATTTTCTACAGCAGGGGATCAAGAACGGAGCCTTGTGGGCCGCCCATTGTGATGTTCCGTTTTAATATGTTTTGTTTATTTTTATAGAGAACCGATCTTCCATTAACTTATCTTCGGATTTAAGCATGCATATTTGCAGACACCAGTCTTCATCTGAGATCAAGCAGAACAAGTCGCAAAGCAGCACTGTTGAATGCTTCAAAAATATCCCTAGAACTTATTCCAAAGTGGCAAGATTTTATATTGTAATTCCTGATTTAAAAACCGTAGCTACTTTTTTATGAGAATAATATTATGTATTTTCAAATGTGATACTTTAACGCGTTAAGCTGCTTTCAGAAGGAAAATTTCTGTTGAAATAATTCTGTAATAATATTGTTAAACTCAACGAAATTTAACAATAAATTTCAGGAAATCGCAGAGACAGTGCTGAGCTTTTGATTTACGCGTACTATTTTTAGAACGCCGCTCAAAGAATCTGATATTAAATGAAATATTATGACAATTACCGCAAATGGCGATTTAAAATGGCGTAATGACATCTGATTTGGCGCGAAAATAGCGCGCCAGCGTAGTTATCCCATGTAATGTCGCCAAAAATTTCTACGTAACGCTCGTTCCGACAATAATAATTGTATGCAATTCCATAGAATAATAAATTTATATATATATATCCCAAAATGGCAATTGCCGCAAATGGGGCGAGAAATTTTGCGCAATGGCGTTTTATTCTGAAGCTCAGTGAGTGTTTATCTGAGTACTATAATCATTACCTGTGAACCGGGTTACATAAGATCTCAAAAACTGAACACCATGGCACACTCACTGTAACATTAGTTCCTTGATACAGAATTTTAGTAGCCCAATTTAAAATTTGCATATCAAAAATGATTTTTTATTGATGTACCATCATTACTTGACAACGGCCAAATTCAGAACTAATATCGTCTCCGTAGAGTTGATATATTCAATAGCCATTTTAGTGGTATTTTTTTAGTAAAAATATATGTATGTACAAAGGATTTTTGTCCATTGACGTCTTGCATATTAACATGTAAGTAAATGAACAATTTTGGTTTGGTATTACAACTAAATCACGCGATGATGGGATCCTTGCTAACGACCAAGTTATAATACTACAGTTCTAGAGTCTATAGCAGTGGTTCTCACGTAAAATTTGGCTGTGGCTGCATAAGGAACATCAGCGGTCCTACGAAAATGTCTGGTGGCCGCACGATTTTTTTTTTTTCAAAATACCTTGTTCCACAATACAATGCATATAAAATATAAAATTTTCAGTGTCAAACAAACTTGTAAAAACACATTTTTATTAAATATCAATAATAACTATCAAGCTGTTGGTGGCCGGAGCTAAATCCTCTGGTGGCCGCACATGAGAACCACTGGTCTAGAGTAAATAACATTTTTAAATTTAAAAGTTGCTCACTACTGCTATGTTTATTTCATATGGGATTCTCCCTCCTAAACTCATATATTGTAATTTTAGTGTTAGTGTTATTTGAACTATTATTGTTTGTATCAAAAGTCCTGTTTAATGTGAAAATAGAAGCATTCATTTTTTAATTCATAATAAAAGGATTACTACAGTAAACTTTACGATAGTTCGCTTAATGCGCTTCAAATATCTTTGTTATATGTAAATCAATTTTTTGTATTTAAAAATTTTCATCGACGCGAATAAACATTTCTTCTCAGATTTATTTTATAATCTAAATAATAATGATATATATTGCCAATATTCTTGTAGCTTTGAAAACAACACTGTCTTGTTACGTTTTCGAATCTTTTCTACATGTGTGCTTTTGAGCTTATGTCGCTAATGTCAAATATTTTACGAAACGCGAATGTGTGAAGTGAGAGAATCTGGCACGGTAGAAAAGTTTACTGGGAATTCAGAAATTGTTTTTATGCGCCGGCCTAAGTGGTTTGTTCGTGAATATAAATCACAGAGATGTGTAGTTTATGTTATGAAAATTACTGGCCCGGAAGTGTACTAACTTTGGATGCCTAATCTTTTCACTCAAAACTTTAGATCGTCGAATTTAAAATTAGAATTATTGAAGACGTGTTCTTTGATCAATGAAATTTTCTAAACATACAATAATATAACGAATCTATGTTTGGTTTCTTAACTATAGCAAAAATTTTGAAATACTCTTAATAGATGAAAGAAAATTAGCTAAACAATGGTCTTTTTAATTGATTGTGTTGGCATTTACTTGGTAGATTCCATTATAATACGGTGAGAAAAATATATTTTTTTTCATTCTACAGAAATAGAAAGGTATTTCGGCTTACGCCCTCGTCAAAACTATGTTTTAGGCCTCCATTAACTTATCCTTATATCAAGTTGTAGACAGGGTACACAATATATCTTCTTCTCTGTTCCACCATCTTATTTTTATATGGAAAAATGGTTTTTTAAATGTTTCATTCAACCCAACTTTTAACAGATATTTCATAAATAATCTAACTGTAACACTTCATATTAGAATATCGAATAACTTAAGAGCAACAGTTGATAATGCTCGCGATGAGCGAAAATGGTTCGGATCTCAAAAATCAAATGTGGAATAATTAAAAAGAAGGTGTTATTATTTAATTCCACCAAGTATTGACAGTGAATATCTTAAAAGTGACCAACTTAATCTTCCAAAACATTCATGTTATATCCTATACTAGTATTGCTACCCGGCTTCGATCGGACTAGTTTGGGGTTATGTTAACCTCGGCGCGTAAATTCAGACAGGCCAAGTTGAAACAACTTTAGTCTAGGTCAATTAAAATGGAATTAAAATGAACATTTCAGACTGGCATTGACATTTCACAGCCCCTTTCATATATTGACAGCCCCATTCTCTCCCATTAAAATGTCCAAATTCAAGGAAAAAAATCTAATTTGCTGTCAAAGAAATGTCAAATAATACCTTCACGTAAACAATAAACATTATTATTAATAATAAAAGCCGGGAAAAGTTCAGTAGAAGACTAATTTATTACATTTTGACTAAATGTCTTCGCCGATAAAAATTCAAACATATTTTCTTTCATATTCGTTTTTATGGCAACTTAATGACCAACAATGCAAAAGGGAATTACAGACCCACAGACATACATACGCCGTTTCGGTTTTATATATAAGATTATGTGAAAGAAAATCAATAAGTGTCATAAAATATTGATTTATTCAAGCTATTAAAATAGTCCATTTCATAAAGTTATGCTACGTCAGATATTTTTCTACCGCTTAAATTAGTATGTATGTATATCCATGTTTTGAGCGTATTTATTATATTTCAACGATTTTATATTTAAAAAAACAGTAGCAATTGTATTTATCTATGCAATTATTTACCCAGGTGTTTGAATGTCATGTATTTCAAAAAGTTAGCTATTATCAATCCAGATAGAGAAAAAATCTTTTAAACATTATAATTACTCAGTGAACGAAAAAGAACATGGTTTCAATTTACCTTGTATGGTAAATAGTTTGTTTTTACTTTATTTTATTTTATATAAAGAAAATATAATAATCATGTATTTATGTTATTCATTTCCCACGAGACCGCTTCGAATTGGTTTTCCCGACGCAGATATCAGTCAAAGATAGCAAGAATACTTGCCTTTGTAACATTTTCCGATAGTCAGTAAATAACGGTGTTTCCCACAAAGGTGCCACTTTCTCGATTACAAATTAAAGAAATACAATACTCGGAATTTCCCGGAATGAAATAAATAAACACGACAAATAAAATGAAAAGGATCTAGACGGAAAGGGAAATTGGAAGTGCCACAATGAGTGGTTTGAATTCGAAGAATCTCATATAAGGAAAGTGTTGCCAGGTAAGGTAAGCGAATTTTTTAAATTATTCAAGACTTTTGTTAACAACACCTGTTATGCTAAGCGTACATATTTTATGGTCCAATTTTCGTTTACTCTATTAGCACGTTTGATAAGAATGGTCTATAAAAAAAGGATCTTTTAAGGAAGTTCATTGATGTTATTATGTTAATTTTAACAATACAGTTTAGCTGTATCTTATTCTACAATATTTTCCACGTAAAAGATTCGTGAACGGAAATTACTTTTATGCTAATTATAAAGTTGCTTTCGTGGGTTAAATTCAAAACAAACATACATGAAATGGTAATTGTGTTCAAAAGTTCTATATGAACAATGAATCATTGCAAAGTAATCTTACATTTATAATATATACTAAATATGTTAATAAAACAATACAAAGTTTGAACGTTGCTCAAAGAGATGCTTTCAATTAATTATTTGACTAATCAATTTATTAAAGATCGAACATTAAATATAATTATTTTGTTCTCAAATAAAACGCATTAGAAAGCAATTTATTAATTACTCAGCGGAAGACATGTACAACCTTTTCCAGTGTGTCACATTAAGGAATAATTGTTTATCTTACAGTAGAGAAGCATTATAATTATTAGTAAAACAATTAATTTTAACTGTTAATCTTTCAATTCAAAGACGATAATTAAATTCACGCTTCCTAAATAAGTTTGAAGAGAAAACGTTGTGTTTGATAAAATCTTTTTTGTATAAAAATCATAAAAAAGTGTTTGAGTCAATGTTTAAAAAATGTATTAATTATATTTGACACTGGGCAATATTTTTCTATTAATCTTCGTTCAGGTAGCAAGATAAAATATGAAAGCCAATTATCTGCTTTTTATATGGTTCGTTTTATTTTATGTAATAAAAATATTATAAATTCATTTGTTTTAAACAGGTATCTAGAATTGTAAAGCTAATACTAATTTAAATCTTTGGTCAAAATAAGTAAAATAATTTATAGAAAAAAATTAACATACCGATTAATTAAGCCATGCACTAGGACCAAAGTTGTCAACCCCGTGGCTTAAGTTATATTTTGTAATTAAAGCTTACCTGCAGACATCAAAGTTGCTTATGAAAGCTTTCAATACGTAAATTTGATCAAAGGGCTGTAGAAATAAATATGCTTTATTTTTATTACTATAATAATAATTTTTGACTTTGAACCGCAGGCCGATAACCTGTGTGAATGTTTACTTTAACTAAAACTTTGAAATATGCCTTTTGTGTAGTTTTCGCGATTGCTTTACGGTGATTGGATCGAGACGTTCAATATCTTATTTAGGTTATATCTTCGTAATTAGTTTATTTTAGATTATGAAGAGTGAGGCGAAAGCTTATTTGTAATTTTTATCAATTAAAACAATGTATGTTTGTGCATAAATAACCAGTGGCGGCTGGCGACAGAGTTTTAGGGAGTACAAAAAAAGATTCAACTATTTTTCCGTACTACGGACAGCCAAAATTCATAAGCCTGGCACTCCGTTGGTATTGCGAACATCTGAATTGAAAGTCCACGTTATAGAAGTGTTTTAAAATCCAATGAATAGGAAAGAACTATTACAAAAATAGTTGAATCTTTTTTTGTACTCCCTAATACTCCGTCAGCAGCCGCCACTGTAAATAACCATTTGTGCGACTATTTAATAGTGTTTTTTTTACAATAGAAACATATTAAATCCATTTGTTAATTTTAGAAAGTAACATTCAAAAGATGCAATTCGGAGCCAAAATAACATGTGAATTTTAAATGAAAAAACACATTTAAATAAGAAGAATTACTTCCACGTATAATTATACAGTATTTTCATGATAAGCGAAACCAATTAGAAAAAGTATTTTTTGAAATAATATCTTTCCAATAAGATGGTAACGACTTAAAAATTAAATTTTTATTTTTTAATGTTAATGCATTAGAAGAGTTTTAAAATAAATAAGCCGGCTAAAAAGGAAAACTATTTCATTCAATCAAATATAATATGCATGGGATACGTACATTTTGGTGCTACAAAATGTCCTTTTATTATCCAGAATATTCAGTAGACAAAATTTCGCATTACATTAATTATTAAGTGTTTATGTAAAACTTTGCAGGTGCTGTAGAGTAATAATATTAATAAAATCGAGTTACATACTAAAAGCGTTGAGTAAAATAGTATATTCACGGGAAAATGTGATATATTAAAGACAGTGCAATTTACAGTGAACTACAGCTGAGCTTAGGTAGCTTAGTTGAAATCATAAGTATTATTTAAGGTAGTGTAAATTTTGTCGCCTAGCTAAGTCGGCCACTCGTGAATTGCTGGATAAGCCCACTCCTACTTATGTGTAGGGTTAGCATGCCGGTATTTTTCCATACCGATATACCGGTTTGACAAATGTAAAATACCGATTTTGCTATTATAACGGAATCATAGTTGAATAACTATTTGATGAATTCTGAACAGCTTTTTCTGCAGTCGAAATAATTTGCACAACTATTAAATCAATGACAGCGTCCAAAGTTGATCAATAAAAATATAAAACTAAACTGATGACTAAATTGTCATGACTGTGGTGCAGTGGTCAACGTCAATTAATTTCGTGACGGACTTCATGGGTTCAATTCCCAGTGCGAGTGGTATTTTTTTCAGTTGATTGAGTGGAGAGTTGTGATAGCGACTAGCTAAGCACGAGTCCTTTCTCAGACGGTCTAACCTATGTATGTATATCTCATCGAACTAAAGATAGGTTTGGCGACTGAATAACAAGCAGTTCTCGTAGGAAAATAGAGATACATCCATATTCTCCACAATGAGAGCGGATATGATATGGATACAAAACTTATGTCTTATTTAGTACCAGGGCTGTGGAGTCGGTGAAAAAAAGTTCGACTCCGACTAAAAAAGTTTAATATCGTTACTTTTTTTTGCCTAATTGTCATAATTATGTGTATTCAATTAAATATCAACCCTAAAAATCCGGCTAAAAGTCAAATTTGACACATAATATGCAAAAATAAAAAATTCAAACTTTTTAAAAATTTCCGACTCCGAGTATGACTCCGGCCAAATCGCCGCGACGACTCCGACTCCAGCCAAAAAGCCCCGACTCCACGACTCCGACTCCACAGCCCTGCTCAGTACACGTACTGTCGCCTTTTTGAGAAGCATCTTCAGACTTCTCATTTAGTATAGTAACGACTTAAGGATTATCGTGCTTTTTAGAGCCCTACCCTAGAGTAATCCGCTAGTTTGATAATTAATCTGCTACTAGACTGAGTACTCGAGTATACCGAGTAGTTTCAGATGTACCAAAATATATATTTTTAATTCGAATTTGTGTATATAAATAGATGATAAGTAAATAAAAAAATATATTGAATATCATTAAAACATTTATTTCAATTTATAGCACATATATTTCAACAAATTTTCAATTAATTTTAAGTTTTGTTTTCATATTTCGCAGAAGAAAAACTGTCGACGATTATTACTAAAACGAGTAGCATTTTTCCTGAGTATCGACCAATCGAATTGGAGTCTCTATCTGCTACGTATATGGAGCATTTTTTACCAATAAATGTTATTTTTTGTCAAGCCAGTTACATGTTAAGTATCGAAATTACCCGGCCCCGGCGAATCGACCCGGTATTGCGATTCTAATTGGACATAATATGTATCATTGTAATACCGCTATTCCCAATATCAAGTACCGGTATTATTGCAATCCCTTACTTTGTATCAAAGCTCTGACGCTGTAAACTAGAATTTATACACGATAATCCCATAAATAAAGAATGTTTATTCGATAAAGTTAACCCACATAAGAGGAAATCTTTTACCGTTTTACCAACTTTATCAAGTCAAATATAATATAAACCATCTCAATAATTTATAATTAATTTTCAAACTGCTGTCAAAAAGGGCTGCGAATCTAAATTAAATCCTAGATAACTTAATCTTTGGGCTAATAGTGCGACCGTTGACCGTTGTTTGTAGATCGGTTATGTATGAGATAAATGCTTAGAAATTCTTGGGTTGATGATTTTAAATATGGAATTCATATATAAAAGCCAGTCATTCATAATAGTTTTCTTTGGTAGTTCGTTTTTCGAATTAACAGTAAACTAGATATTTCAACTGACAGCCAAGTTTTAAATGTCTTATATATGAAACCATTTCATGCATAACAATTGAAATGTATTTACTTTTTTTTTTATTACGTGTAAGAAATCATAGATACATGGTATAAAGAAAATAGATATAATCATTATGTTGCAGATTGGGGTTTCTGATAGAACATTCAAATTATTACAAAATACATCCAAGTCTTTGCAATTTATTCATTGAATCGAATTCTGATGTGATTCGTTCATTGAAATCGCATCACTGCATAAAAGAATTTGTATTAATGTCCATTTAAAACGTAAACATAAAAAAAAAAATATTAGGTTCGCGACATCATGATAGATTGTTCTTCAATAGACGAGTGTTGTTTCAATTAGATTGATCTGCAGTTGGTTCCAATCAAATTTTGTAAAATTACCACTTAATCTATTGGCAATTTTAAAACAAAGTACATTTTTTTAAACTTTGTTTACTGTTTATAACAAGTGTATAAATGCGAAAACAAAAGATTAGAATCAATTCTCATAATTGCCAAGCAGTAAGTTTTCTGGATTTCATCCGTTTACAAACGACTCATGGCTATGTTATACCTTCTCTTATATAATAGCAGTGGATTGTATTGGAAAATATTTTTGCATATATTAAGAATTAAGAAAAAATACTTACTTTGGATACAGTCCCGGGTGTCCAATCATGACGTATCTATTGATGGTGATGGCCAGCACTGTGAATAGAGACACAGCAACTAGGCCATACCTCATCAGGGGGAATAGCCTGCACAGAAGGCGCCCGTGAGGCCACGCTCTAGCCCAAAAAGTTGAAGCTCCTAGTGGGAGGTTGAAGCAGCAGAAGAGAAGGTCGGAACATGAGAGGTTCATGATGAAGACCGCTGTGGCGTTTCGAACCTAAAATATAAGAAATAACCAATTTTTAGTAAATTATTCATTGATTCTAACAAAGATCAATTAGTTTACAGGTCTATGTGATTTTTACACCAAAACAAAAAACAAGGAAAAAATACATGTCGATAAAAAGACAAGTAAGTATATCTTAGTTGAAATTACTCGCAAATTGTGCTGTATTTATTTATGTATAAGTTTACACACACATTCTACAATATTATTGACTAACATATATACTTCTGGTTTCCACAATTCAAAGAATTTAATAATCATATCTATTCACTATTCATTTGGGCGTGCTGACGTCTTGTGAATTGTGATATGTTTATACAAAAAATATGTTTTTTATATAATTCAATATGTTTTTCCATCAAGAATTGACAGGTAAACCATTAAAGTAATATTACTGCACAGAGTAACCGACAGCAAGCAAATGATTCATAATGCTTAAATACAAAATAAACTAATTAGGTTATATTATTAGTAACGTCAAGAATTAGTTTGTACAGTCAATTTATTTGCTAAACTAATTTTACTGCCGTTTACCTTAAACACTGTCAGTCAAATAGTTATATGTTTTATAAAACCTCAAAATATTAGACAAATAATTATGATATGATATATTATAAGAACACTTAAGTATTATATTAATTAATTTAATCTTTAAATGGGTCAGAAGCCTCAAGTAAAATATATTTATTAAATTAATTAATTAATAAAATTATTAAGTGAATTCCTTGTGTCATTATTTTTTATGAAATAATCATGTCTGTACGGCACGCTCGCGTCGTATAAAACTGATCATTATCATTTTTTGAATTTGAAATTAGAATGAAATAATTGTGTTTTATGAAAATATTTAAAAAGAGAGTTCTTTATTTGAAAAGTATTACGTCTAGTTGAACTCAAGCTGAATGTAATTAACTGTGGTAAAATATTTTCAAAGCAAGCTCTGAAACCATAAATCAACACACCAAATGCAAAAAGCAACGATATCAAAAACAGGTTTGGGATTACTTTGACGGAAAACATGATTTATCTGAGAGATTCATCTGTCAAATTTTTCTCCATTATCTGTGTTGAATAAAATACCACAAGCGAAAATACCGATAAACACAACTTTTTGATATATGATTTTGTAATGTTTAAAGTTTTAAATAATTCCGTCAAAACTTTACCAAAACTTGGGACGGAAAAATGTTGGAAAATCCATTAGAGTTTTTGCATTTATTTTTCAATTACAGTTTCCAATTTTTCACATGACGTCATTAACGTAAGACGATTTTTTAAAAAGTTTATCTTCCGCTTTTATAATTCTATTTTTATAACATTTTTCATGAGCAGGACAGCGAATATCCGAAGTAAAATGTACTGTATATTTAATAAATTATCTTTATTTTAAAATTAAAACATTTAATTGCTGACTAAAAAAACAATTTATCGCGACAACGAAGTAAATGTTTTTATAACTAAGTTAAAATATAACCTACACGGTGTAGCCACAAATATTATATAAATAAATTTCTTAGAAGACTTAGAAGTGTCTCTTTAAAATATCAGGAAATATTTTGAATTGCAAAATAAACAAAAGTTGTGGCAGCTGAGAAATTTTGTTTGTTTGTACATATTTGTTTCACCATTAAAAGCTTATTGTATAAAAGATAATTAAATATTTTGTTCCGGTGTATGTCTTTTGTTTGAGCTTTTTTTCAAAGGATTTAATAACTTCATTAGTTTCATAAAACGTAAAGTCATTTCTGTAAAAAAGACATTCTTATGTAGAAAACATCTTTTCCTCCATTAAATTACTTTTAAAATTGAGTTCATATCCTCACGGATGTAACAGGAAAACTGATAAGCTACCGTATGAACATTTTTATGTATAATAACATACTCTCATCCGATATTTCAAGCCCATGAATTCTAATTTACTTTCTTTTAAGTGATTTTGCAAGGACTGGCCGATCAATCTATTTTTTGGTGTTTGAAAATAATAAATTGTGACTAGAATATAGTTTTTTTCTTTGCTATATTTCAATACTGGACGCATTTATTGATGCCAGCTTAAAAATACTGAAATAAAATATTTATAATGATTTTACTATCTAATATATAATAATTAATTTTTGTTAATATTTTATGCGTTGCCATACCGTTCATCCGATTGTGATAAAAGATTGTCAACTTTTTTGCTTGCACTGGCGCGAAGGTTATAGGCAAAGTAAAATTACAGCAAATGTCAAACGGCAATTCTTATCGATTTCGACCAATGTTAGTGAAATTGAATCGAAAATATTTATCTAAAATATTGTGCATCCAAAAGCGCTTCAATAAACACAAACACTTTCTTTCTTTGAGCGGCATTGCAACGCTTCCCGGGTACCGGCTAGTTTGAAATAAAAATGGCACATAGCAAATTTAACACGCAATCAAACAATTGTATATGTGAGTAGGGTTTCGAAGGCTGAAAATATCAATGCTGTCCAATATGATGAGGCACAGGTGTTCACTCCCTGACGCAGCTTAACGTGTCCTTCACTGTTTTGAAAACATGAAGCTGCAAGAACCTTTACTCAAACAAAATGTATTCAGTATCCACTACAATCATTTGTTTCCTTAAGACATATAACGAATATTTGAATGTTTAGGGTGTTTTCCTCTCCATCGTGAAGCAACACCCGAATGAAGAAGTTGAGCTGACAACATTTGTTTTCGGTTGAGCAAACATCCCTATATAATTTAAATGATACATGGGCAACCACCGGCCCGCCGAGCTATTTTGTCCGGCCCTGATTCATCTCGTCAAAGTAATAATGAACGAAATTAATTGTTTTAGGTAAGGTTTATTATTTTTTTAAACCATTTTCTTAGTCTATCAGCTCATACAAACATTACATATAATTCTTATGGAGATGAACTGAAGGCACTAATAGAGTAATTTGATACGAGGTTTGCTGACTTCCAAAACAAAGACTCCACATTCGGTATATTTGCTCGTCCTATGGACGTAGATGTAAATAATGAGCCAGCAATTTTACAGATGGAATTAAGCTAAATTTCTATGAAGATTTTTCTTTTTTTTATTTTAAAATTTTATACGATTATCCGCAATATCAACTCCAATATTGAAAGTTTCGTAATTCAAGTGCAAAGCCAATCATACTCCCACACTCAGCCACACAAAAATTTAATCAGTATATAATATTAATATTTTGTCGTTCATTATATAAATAAAAAATATATTAGAAGTATCAACGTGTTTTATTGAATTAAATATGACTTTATTTTGTTTTGTAATTTGGTCCCTTGACTCGGAAACAGAAAGATAATTTGGCCCCAGACCTAGGAAAGGTTGCCCATGCCTGATTTAAATGATACAAACGCCATGGAAGGTTACGGGCTGCTTATATTTTGGGTTGATGATGACGTAACATTATAAAAGATAATATTATTTTTGAATCAGTGACTTATTATTATATCGTAGAGTAGAAAAAACTCCGCTTAACATAACATAGAATAAATTTTATACTAACAACTATGTATTTGTATTTTTTAGCAGCATTTTTATATTCATACCCTCTTCAAAAAGACAGGTTGAGTGACTGAATTGTAATTACTTACTGCTAAAACAACTTCTATTAAAATACTCCAATGTACATATTTACTATAGACTGGAAGCTGTAAAAAAATAGCGGAATTAGTAAAAATATGTTTCCTTAATTCAACGATAATTATTGTTAAATATCCAGTGGTGGCTCTTCCATACGCACTGTGGTACTGTAGCACCCCCAAGAAAATTGAAAGAATGTTAAATTATAATATACATAAATGTACATATGTATATTATTTGAAAATATCAGTATTATTTAAGCGTGTATTAAGTTCGCCCACGCACCGATGTATCCAAAAATTATCACACACCGCGGTACAAATATATATTATGCAGTACCGTTTGCGATGGAATATACTGGATTAGGCGAAATAGGGGCGCGGAGAGGGAAGTTCGCAAATACGGGCTTGCTTTGGTACTGTCGGTATAGAGGAATTTTTGTGTTTCTCGCGTCCGTGTCCGTACGTGAAATGTTTTAGTCAAGGAAAGAAATGCACAGTTTATAATGATTTTTAAAATGCATTAAGTTTTCAGTTTAAATAGTTTTAATGTTGATAGTAAAATATTATGAAAATAGATATTTTTTTATTTTTATCAACCGCAACACCCCCAGCTATCTTATCCGCGAGCCACCTCTAAAAATACGTGTTAAGCCACTGGAAAATACTTCTTTTAAGAGAAAGCCTCAATTCAAGTATATTTAAAATTGAACCATGTAGTAGGAATTTACATACATGACAGCACTTATTTACGTCAATTCTTAATTTACCTGAATGGCAGTTTTATTCTTGCATTTTGTATCAAAGCGTTATTCACTAACTTCAATATGTATATCACTGCGGTCAGTGTATTTGAAATCTTTTATCGTAAAATAGTCTGAAACAATTTAGGTAGATCGTACCTATTAAAATTATTCATTGTTCATTGAAAAAAAGTGGATAGCTAATTTTAGGACAACCGGAAACGTCTGACCTACTTTGGGTACGCCATAATTCCTAAGGCCAAAATAGTACAGGCATTAACTGACCCGGCTGGAAAGTAATTTGAAATGTCTTTTTACTAATTAAGTAAACGATGTAAACATGAGTAATTAGTCAATTCTCTAGCCTTGGATTAGGGGACACGCTCACTCATAATTTATCATTTCATTTGAATAAACGTCCGTTTTTTTGATTACATTACTGTTGAATTTAGATATTATATTATTTGTGTCAATATGAGTATGCTTTCAAATGTCACAACAGAAGTTCTTGTGTGTACCGTATTTGTAACTTTTGCCATTGTCTTTAATAATATTATACAAATTTTGATTGATGTTAAAATTAATTTAATGATATTAAATGTCAATTTTTCCTTGCTGGAAAGGTACGATATTTCTGAAAACACAATCCACTTTGGTCGTCAAATATTAAAATAGGTTATTGAAGTGGTTTTTAATTTAACTGTGAAAATTTTGGCATGCTGACTTAATTACTACATAGTGTTATTACATAGCCACTTAATCCTTTTCTAGATATATATATTTATATAATATATTCTCTCCGTAAAAAAGAGGTTTAGTGGCAAGAAGAAGTTTAGAAGTTATTTGTTAGAAGTTCTTGTAGAACAACTTTTAGTGAGATAGCTTTTATTAGAATTCGATAAAACTTTAACGCAATGTTTCAATCATAATTTTATACTATATTTAGATGTTAACTTGGAAAATGATTTTTGAAATAATTATGATAATGATCGCGATGAGCGAAAACAGTCCTGATTTTTTCTAATATATGTAGACTTAGTAGAAAAACCGTGTTTTATTGATTTAAAATAATCCCTTACTATTAAGTAGTGACACCTTAAATATTATCATCATACATCTATTATTTCCACAAATATGGAAAGCTTATATCGATTTAGTCACAGGTAAGTACAGACAAAAGACTGTAACACTATATTTACAAAGATTACATGAATAAAGGTTTGTTTAAGGGGCGACGAATTACAAGGGTCCACAGGGGAAGGACCACTTCTGTTTTGAAAATGAAAAATACCACTTTTTAGTGTTAAAATTTTTTGCCAACTATGTTCACAAATATAATCAAATGCTTCAGCTTGAAAATTACAATTATGTATCATAGTTTTATGCACCGTTTTATTGGTCTTATTTTGCTTTGTCAGTTTTATATTTTTAAATATATTTAAGGACTATAATTTATATAAATATATATCATTCGCTCATTACTCCCTTACGGGAATACCTAATTAATGAGCCATTGCTAAACATTACTTTTTAATTTGGTAAATCTTTGAACTCAATAGGCTTGAACAAATCTACTCCATCTTCCAAGGAATCGTTGAGTCATAATTATATTTTGCATTTAATTATTAAACTCAACTTTCATTACCATAAAATAAGTGATTGAGAAACTTATTTTTCCGTTATTTTTAAATATTCAAAGTATGTAATACCAATATCAGTCACATGCAGTTTTGCATGGACAATCGAGGAATTAGTATATTATTTGATTTCTATGATCATAGAAGGTGATGATGGGTCAACCGAATAGTTACTCTGCATGTTTTAAAACAATGTGCCACCTCTGTATGTATTATATACCTAAGGTGATAACATCGGTATTCCGATTCCATATTAGATGTGATATACTATGAAATAATACTACGATATGCACATATGTACGTGTAAATAAGACTATGTATTACTATGATATTTAGTATGACGTATTGTAATATATAACATTGAATTCCAACGTGATAGGATGATAATGTTTCGATAGTAATAAAAGACGACGTAATCTAAATATCTATTCAAAATAAGTAATATTCAGTTTCCTTCGCAAAGGTCTCTATTCAAAATTACTAACGCTAAAATAGCTGCATTTAATTGGAAAATTTCGCGATTCAAAGAGTTTTTCAGGTGTTGCCACTTTATTAGAAAATGCTTTAATATTTTTTCCATCGTGCTGTATTTAAAAATCATTAAGAATACATTAAATTGTGGCAATATTCTTTCTTTTGTCTCACAAGCAACACGAAATTAAAATATTCAAAACAGACAAAAAAGTATTCTATTCCAATTGTAGGAATTAAAAAATATTCTACGTATTTCGAAAGATACGTTTTGTAAGCTACTTGATATATTAAGCTGTTTATGTCAAACATTGAATTTTAAATAGTTATGACACACGAAAAGAATTACATCGACCGTAAGGGCTTTGTTTTATGACACTTTTTGTTCGGAGCTTAAAGCTTTACCTACCGCGAAATGTGAATGACACTTAAAATGAAATATAAAAGAACAATTTGTTGCCATGGCTTAGTTTTCATTCAGGTAAATAAATGGAAAAAAAACATTTGTACAAGAGAAATAATCTTTTTCATATTAACATACAAAAAAGGAAGCGAAAACCGGAATATTTTGAATACAATTAATACTTCTTCAATAAAAGTATAAATAACAAGCGAGAGATAATATAAATAATTCCATACAAATAACGTTAAATGGCAAATATTGGTGAAAAATATTTGGAAATGAACTGAAAAATATCAATATTGAAACACGACTTTATCAAGCCTTGATTGAACCTACGACAATAGCTTGAAATCCTATACTGTATAGACCGGTCGAAGATAAAATATTTTTTCGTGCGTATGTTAGATAAGTCTGATAATATCTCTAAACTCTCAATAGTTAAAAGCTTAACAATCAGTTTTTCGAATAACTATGAAGCCGAATATTCATGTCAATAAAACAATATTAAATTTGGATTCAAGTGATGTGCTTCTGTCATGTTCATTCAACAGCAGTTTTAATATTAACTGATCTTTTAAAAAGTGCTGAATCGTATTAAGAGGATATTTTTATTTATCACTTTTAAAGTGTTTAATGTTACTTCTTGGTGGGAAAACATAAATTAAACAAATAAAACATATTACTACATGTATGTGGAGATAATATATACTATGAAATTTTGTTTAATTTATTCTAAATAGTAATCTTATTAAGGTATCATAAATAGAATGTAATGCCTTTCCACCATTCATTATTGGTGGCTAAAAACATATAAAAAGGATTATTATTTTCGTATTTGAAAACCTACATTGATAATTTATGTTTGATATTATAATCCTGCAATACAATTCAGCGTATTATTTCACTGTATAATTCAAGTTATTATTTTTCAGTTTTTGAATTTAGATATCAATTATAAACCACAGGAAATTATTTCAATTAAACCAGGCAAATATACGATGCGATAACGCTGATTTTAATTATATCTGAGGGAAATTCTCACATCAAAGACGAAATAATATGTCACTCACTCACCATGGCAAACACAAAATTAACTCCGCTATTGAAAACGATCCATAAAGTGGCTTTTCTATTGTTTTCTCCGACTCGGCGTGTAAATTACTACATCCGTGGCACGGTTCTCGTGGAAGGAAACCTGAATTTAATCTCCCAGTCTAATTTTCAGCGACCCGACTTTAGCACCGGAGCCTTAGACGGCGAGTTATTTGCGCAGGGCGGAATGAGTAAGCAGATCATTTTCATATGAGACGCAAAGTTTTTGAACATAATTTTTTGTAGATAAAGTTTTACGATGCTTTTTTGAATTTGAGTGTTTTAAAAATAGTTATATACTCATAATAATTGCGTTCACTGGTAAGGTAGTATCTTCTGTGCATAAAATAATACATTATTTATTACTATCTGAATTATCGACATATGCGATATCCTAACACTACAGCAGGTGCAGTTTAGAAATATTGTAATAATAATTCTATTTTTTCAGCAAATTTCATTAGTTTAATATGCTACGTTAATTTCCCAAACTAAGCTTAATCAGAGTATACAACACTATATTAAAAAAGGGATATTTGTATGTAGATTGAAGTAAAAGATAAATGAAAATTTGTGTTCAAAAATACATTTATTACCTGATTTTATTTGTATAAAATTTTTCCTTTCTTAGTTATTATAACTCCTTATAATGGAACTTATGAAACTAGATTTACTATCAAAATATAGCCTTATCTTACTTCATCTCATACTTGTCTTTAAAAGAAACAAAATGTTGTCTTATTTTTAAAATTATTGTTGAAGTGCATTTCTATTGTTATCTCCAGGATACGCCGTGAGAAAACTATGTGTATACGTTCGAATTTTCTACGTTTCCATGAGCTTTGTCGCTATTGACCCGGGTTTCACCTTTCGGCATCTACAGGTCATTAGCGCACTTGAAATGCCTGAAAATTTGGAATTAAAAAGGCGATTATATCTAGTCAAGTACATAGTACAAGTATATAATATACATACATATCTACAAATGTTTACTTAAATTTCACATGAGTACGCAAATGCGGTCCTGGAATGGAATTGATTCCGGAATCGCCCGCCACATCGCATCGAGTCACAAGGCTTCAGGCCATTTGGCGGACTTACTGTCCAACGAGCTTTCCGGTGCATTGTGGATTTTACCCCAGTGGAATCAAATGTAGATATCTATCGTATGCGGGATTCTAAAGTGACACAAGTAAATATCACTTATCTGAATTCTCTTGGCGCTTTTATGTTCTTGTAAGCTTTATGATTATTTCAAACATGTCGGATTCGTTTAAAATTTCAATAAACTTGTTCAGTTGTCACTTCTCAAATAACATTTTAATGACGATACCAGGGGCATAAAGGGTGTGCTAGGTGTGCGGCGCACACCCGCAAAATCATCGAAATTATAAATTTAGAGCACAATACGATTTATTGTTTTGCATACAGTAGTATTTTTAGGCGCTTGTATATCGGGTGCAGTGTATGTATTTGTATCTGAAGGTCGCTCTAAATTCTTAGAATTGATTATCTGGCCATTTTCACAAAAAGGCTGCATCATTGATTGTAATGAATTGTCTGCATTCTTTTTGAAAGCTTCTGTTTGAAATTTGGAATCTTTTTTTTTAAATGTACGTTTTATTTTAAAATTTGAAGGAAAACCCATTATAAAGACCCACCGTACGCCACTGGAAGATACATTTTTTTTTAATATTAATTTTTGGCAGGTCCGCAGTTATGTATCAACGTTGTGAGCTTCGATTTTAGAGCTCGCAGACTCGAATCCCAGTACGGTGAGTTTTCTGTTCATGGGTGGAAATGGATGTCTCTATTGTTTTAAATTCTGTCCTGTACCCATCCGATCCTAAAAACACCTCCAGGCCCACGGTCGCCGACCGCTTATCTGGCGATCAACGAATCATCAGCCAACTTGCGCTAAAACCATACATACATAAAAACAACAGGATGTTTAAAAAATCTATAAAATAGTTTTTAAAGTATGTATTTACGGTCAAATGTTTGGTCACAAAAAAACCATATCGTTATTAAAAGTTCTGTTATAAATAAATCAAAAAAGGTCTTTCTTTACAGAAGCGATAAAAATAAAATGTGACTTAAATAGCCACGTTATGTGCCCACGGGCCATTTAAAGCCCACCAAATGTACCAAAACGGATGATGCAAATAAATTTTATCAGGTAAACTAAATTCTCGGCTCGCAAAAAGCCACTCTCAAAACTTTAGTAACTTCTGTAAATGAAATAAAATTATTTTCATCGGGCGGAATAAAGCACGATAATTTTTATTGTCCGGCGGGAGATTGTCGTAAATCTTCATGAATTATTTCCTTGTTTTTAGATCTCAAATTTTTCATTGCTACTTACTAAATTTTTAATTTACGAGTTACTACAAAAAAACGATACTGAATGAAAAGTGAAAGTTTATCTGCCATTGTGTTGATTTTATAAGGGTTATTAGATTTGCCTTTGAAAATAGTATGTTATCAACAAAAAAAAACCACTGTCTTTTATATGGCAGTGTCATAAGAAGTTCTTATGCTCAGTCTTCCAACTGGTTACTCGAATAAGGGAATTATTTCAGCATACATATTGAGAAGATTTTGATTCGGCTCCCTCGTAAATCGAGAAGGAGCCTTCTATCCGACACTCAGGAGACGAATTTTGGGAACGGAGTAGGAGAAACATGGTGCTCTTATAAACAAAAGACGATCTCAAAGCGTTATGTGGGTGCGGTTAGCACCCATTATTTAATTGTTACGAATTTTCACAGACTTTACACACGGATTTAACACAGATAGATTAAAAATACACGTTACGTTCTACAATACATAACACACGACTATTATAATTGCAAAGGCGATATCAGGAATTTACTTTATCATTAGGGAGAGGATTAGGCGCGTGTATTCTCAATGCTGTCCAATCTCTCACTGATTAATTGTATGAAAGAAAGCGGTTCCATTAGGTACCAAAAGACCGTTACAAAAAGACCGTTAAACGTCCGCGCGATAAGCCATTATTTATGGCCCATCGAGCTTTGCATGAAATATCATGCACTCAGGGCGTGAAAGAGTCAAGAGATATTTAGAGCGAGACGTCCGCATAAATGTCTCTTTTACAAATTTGAATCACTCTTTATTGAATCGGTATAGATTTCAATATAGACTATTATTAAAAGTGAATTTATTTCCCGATATCGACTTAAACTCATTGACTGAGGTGAATAATAGATCGTTCGAGAGAGTTCTGATGACCTACCATATAAGGCGGTGTCAATATTTATATCTCATAATAATTATTACAATCAAATGTTATATGACTATTCCAGAAATAAACTTTCTTAATTCATATAAAATTATAATATCTTTGATTATTCCACCTATTGATACGATATCAATACGTGGAATAATCAAAGTTATTTAAAATTTTATATTAAAATGAACTTCCATGAAGTTACCGCCGAATCCATCGAAAGTATTCTCAATTCATGTATTAACAAAAAAATAATATTAGTGTTGTGGTTATGCATAAGATATTCTTTATCGTATTTATTGATTGAGTAATTCCAAGCCACAGTAATAATAAGCTTACAAACACAAGACAAAAGCTTTAAATATATTGACCGTAAATAATTATCATACTAACAAAAATATCCTTGCAATACAAATATTGTATTACGAATGCTGTTTGTCAATTTATTAATAAATGTTAAATATTTTCTCATTGAAAGAAATGTTCGGTTCGGTCGGCTTCCGTAACAGACCACAAGGGCTTGAGTCCGTGTACTAGCAGATATTTTCGATCGATTTATGTGTTTATGTTGCTAAAAATCCCTTTTTACTTTTCCGATCACAAAAACTAGCTAACCATTAGTCCTGTTCTAGTCCTCGTATCGTTTCAATCCCTACTCTCTTCGAAAAAGAGAAGTTGAAGCATTTGACGGATGCATTTAAATAAAATTTAGTTAGGGACTAGTATCGAAAAAATTCCGTCCAACTTATATTCATATATGAGATGTTCAACGAGAACAGGTTGTTTATCATTCGCATGAAGTGAGCTTTGACATTTTTATTAGAAAAAGAATTATTACCATCCGTAACCTCGTAACCAACTAAGACAAAAACTCATGACAGATTACCACTGAGGCAACAGAGATATACAAATATTTTAGTTAATATAAATTTCTATTGATTTATTTAAAATTTGTTAATTTTTAATAGCATTTTCGAATATTTGGTTCAAAGCGTCAAGCTATCGCCGAAGCATACAAATCGTTAAAAATTGAAAAATAACAAAACGTTTTCAATTTCGTAACATGAATTTTCAAATGTTATTCGCTTCTCTCAATTCAATGTGCATTCCTCATAGTCACAGAATTCTAGTTTATTTTTCCGTTCAAAAATGTTATCTCAAAAAGTAGCACGATATTATTCCGAATGAAAATAGAATATGAATTTTATAAACAGAAAAATTCCGAAGAAAAACCATATTATTTCAATTTAAAATGTGTAGTGTGTGCTAATAAAGTGGATATTTTATTTTCAATAAAAAAAATCAATTTATGCCTTTCAAAAAAGTTTAATGTAAATTATTTTATCAAAATGTTAAAATAACAACTTTAAAAGCCAAAATATACATATAAGACTTTAGTTTATGTAGTACTTTCCACCCATCGTAATGAAACACGTTAAATTCGAATCAATGTGTTGATCCCCTCGTCGCAAGCATTATCAACTGATGATTTGTTGATAAAGCTCGCGTGAGCGAAACCGGTCTTTATAATTTTAAAATTTATGCACAAGTAGTTCTAAAAAAAAGTGCTATATTTATTCAAAATACAGCACAAGACCACCAATATGTGATAGTTACTAATTACTACCTTATAAGTGAGCTATTTTACAACTTCACAAGCCTCGGTATTAAAGCCTAGAATAAAAATTATGATATTACATAAAAAAATAAAAAATTATATTGCTGTTATATCAAGCTCAAATATAGAATTCCAAACTTTTGATTGAATGTGGTTTCTAGGTAACGGGAAGCCTAGATATACCGCAAAATCAAAAAAGGATCGAATAAAACTTTATATAATATGTATAAGTATTTTTTTAAAATGAAATAGTATTGGAGTAGTTTCCATTTTATATGTTTTAGATTGGTTCACAAGAGTTTTATATTATACTAGTATTCGAACCCGGCTTCGCTCGGACCAGTTTGGGGTTATGTTCAATTATTTAATGTTATATCATTCGACATAATTAACTGGCAACTTAATGACCAACAATGCAAAAGGGAATTAAATAAAATCACAAACTTTATTTAATTTGGTTCATATGAAACTACTCGAGTGCCCAGTATTTTTAAAATGTACTACTCGATACTCGAAAAATTGGAGTCTCTACACCCACACTGATAACGAAACAAATTTACCGTCGAAACTTTCGCGAGCGAAATCAATTCGTTTGTTTGAACTTGCAACAACAATGCAAAAGGGAATTACAGACCCACATACATAAATACGCCGTTTCGGTTTTATATATTTATAAGATTACATTTATTTTTCATAAGTAAGTAAGTAAATTAGATACCCGTAATGACGACTTAAATGATGCCTATAATAAGGCCATGAATAAAAAAATCTTTGGGAAAGTTAGTGTTATTCTTTTCCAGATTTTTCTGTTTTCTTTGTGGTGACCTATATTGAAAATGCTTTTCACAGCATGGGGAAATGCTGTTGCCTTGTACATATTCAATTCAAATTGAAGTATTTTCCTATAGATGTTTTGTACTTTTTTCATTCAATATCACCAGTGATAGTCCGTTTAATTATTGTTAAAATTATATGTTATATAATTCGGTAATCTTTGCGTAATTTTTTGGACCAAATTGATGTCACAGTATAATTAAAGAATGAAAGGGTTTTCATGGCAACAGAGTTTTTCGATGGAAAAATTTGATAATTTCAAAAATAAATAATAATATCAGATATCCGAAATTAGTTCGAAGTGTCTGATCAAAGAATAATATTAAATAAATGATATTCATTACATTGAAAACTCGTTTGTTAAACAAAATACGTTTTCTCTGAAATTAAATAATTACGAAAAATTACGAAGAAGAATAATTATAAAAGTGTATTCATTTATAAGCTGTAAATTTGACACAAGGTAGGTTATTAATGTATACAGTTGAAATGTTTTTATGAAAGTATCAAAGATGATCTTTTAAATACAAATATATAATATATAACGTCGGAATAGAAGCAAGAGAATTCAATATTTCCCGATCTCGGCAAGGCTAATATAAAAATGAGGCAAATTTAAATTTGAAATATTTTCTCTCTTCCTCAAACATGAACGGGATAATAAACTCTTTTTTCAAATATTGAATTGTTATTATCTCCGTTTTCTATTTTGTATAAACTGTATTTTGTCCCGACCAAACAGGAAACAAAAAAAAATATGTTTTAAAAATATTATATTTTATATTGAAATAACCGGTGGTTTTAATAAAAAATAATTACGATTCCGTTGGGTAAGTCCGATTCCGACGATTGCGTTAAATTATGGAATCACTACAAAAGATACATGTGTTCTTTTTAATATATTATATAAACTTAAAAACTTATATGTGGTTAAGTAAAATCGGCTGTCAATACATGGTGGAATGGCGTTATATTAAAAATAATAAGGTATTTTCGTACTTGGTCCACAAAAAATGGTTTTTAGATCATGACTGGTTTCGCTCATCACACACATTTTTATTTGAGTTGATCGGTTGAATAAGTCTTCATGATCAGTTTAAAATGATCGTGATGAGCGAAACCGATCCTGGTCTAAAAATACTACGGAATATGTTCAAATGCTTTTTAATAGTGATAATAATTGATAAAACGAAAATTCATTTCAATTATTACTATTATCTAATACCCAAAATATTACGTTGAGTAATTAAAAAAATAATTAGCACGGTAAAATAATCTATAAATTTCGAATGATTATTCAATACAATTTTATATACTTATTGTGTAATATTAACGAAGTAATAAGAGTCTGGGCCAGTAAATGATGGTCACGTGGTTCCATAAGGTTAGATAAGCTGCCACCAGGGAGTAATTTGCACTATACGTTTATTACGAAAGCACTTCTATATCGCCTCACCTGGGAACATTCTATTTTTGAAAATAGTACAATGTAAACGTGCCAAAGGAAACTTTTTTTTACATCAAAATTATTAATATGAGCGATGTATTATTGATGTAAATCGTGATTTTTTTCAAATATGTACTGACGGCACAGCTTGGCAATAGAAGTCGACAAGGTTGGATAACGTTTAATGCCGTATTATTTTATAATATTGTTACTCAGTTGATAACCCCTCCCTTTTAAAGTGAAAAGTGATAAAAAAAGATGGAGCTAGGACAAAACTAGAGTGAACGACGCTCTTTTTAAACTTGTAAACTGTCACTTCTAGGTTGAAACGCATTAATTAAAAAAGATAAAATATTATTTTTAAATACTAATTCCACATTTACTTTGATAAATATCTAGACCGGTTTCGCTCATCGCTAGCATTATTATAGTTTAAATAAATGACCTTGTCGCAAGATTGTGTACTTAAGGACTTATTATCCATGTTTGGTGTAAAGCACCGGTCCTAATCTATTTCGAGGTAAAGAGTTCGATTTCTCTAAAAGATTTAAATGCATTTATTTATTTATCTATCAAAAGATTGATGATTGTGTAATTGAATGCTCGTATTCTTTGTCATTCTTGCTATGTTCAAATCATAAAAAAAACGATAAGAATAATAAATACACAACTAGACCAGTTCTATTATTCGCTGATCCGTTTCTTGATGATTTCTAGCTAAAAACCAATTCTCAGAAACCATAGGCTGAATTGGTAGCGGAAATTGTGGTAAAAAGTATTTTCAATTTTATTATTTCTATGCAATGTTGTATGCATTCAAAAATTTGTAGAAAACTATTCACTATAAAAAATAAAAAATGCATTTAAAAAAATGTTTTTTTCTGAAAAGAAATTAGTGAAGACAAAAAAAATACGTAGAATTTTCACCGTATCAATTAATTGTCATAAAATAAGGGTAGGTTATTTCTCAATTAGTTGGAGAGGTCGGATATGCAGCATGCATGATAGTATCCTTAGGTAAATCCTCTGGTTGGAAAACCCACCCCCTACCCCACTATGTACTTTGTTATAATTCAATTTGCTAACAACGGATATAGTCAGTAAGTAAAATAATATTGATATAGAAAATTCCACAGAGGCGAGCTCTGAAAATAGTTTATAATATCTACATGGGAACGAATGAAAAAGTATTAGTCAATGATATTTAGGAGTAAACAAATAAAAAAATCTTAAATTTCTTTAACTCTATTCTTATAACCATTAAAATTGGAACTTAAAAATTTCTTTCTTTTGTTCTTAACAACTTGTTTTCTTTTCCATTTAAGCTAAGTAAAAAAATATTTTCATTTTCAACGATTCTGAATGAATTGGATATGAATATAAGACGCAATAATGACAAAAATAAAGCATTAATACACTGTCAAAGTCATGTACGGTAGAACCTCGATGATCCAGATTGTTGATAATATGTCTGAAAATTTTGAGAGAATTTTGACGGAAGATATATTGCAACACAATAATAGCCGTGTTGCAAAAGAGTTCTACCAAGTAAATGCCAATTCAATCAATAAAGATATATTTATCCTATACATTCTGAAGCTTTTCAGTGTTTATGTTTACGTCACCATGGAGTGGTTTGGTGGCCAAGAAGAGTTAATTTAACTCAAGACTACTTTCACATCTTTAAGTATTCGCCATTATACAGCTTCAAAAACAGCTATATTTAAACAAAAATCAAAAAATAAAAATTCTTCATAAAAATAATTTAATATTGAAGTAATATGAAAATCTAGACAAATTAAAAATATTCATTCTGAATGATGATTTTTTCGATTATCTGGACTCCCCAATTAGTACGGATAATCGATGTTCTACTGTACATGAATAATTTATTATTTATTTTATCCTGTAATATGGGGGTAATATTGTTAAAATCAGGGTTGTATGAAATATGAAATTCAATATTATTCTCTTTAAGAAACTAAATATTAAAGGTTCATTTAAAATTAAAATTTTGATGAAGAGTGACAGATTATATTCTACGCAAGATGATTTATTCCCGAATTATTAGTTGGATGTCCTGGATAAATAAAATAATACTTCATTTTCTATTTAGGTGTATATGCTTAAATAAACATTTGTAAATAATTCGTTTATATTTTGTTTATGTTTAACTGTTCATTTATACGCAACGATGCTGAATATTTGTTTTTCACGCATTTAAATTGACTTGGTGGTTCCTTTGTGAAAACTCTACGGTTTTCTTTTGTGCATAATCGTATATCTTTTTCTTAAATAAAATTTATTGTTAAAATTAAATTAATATATAATTTAGCACCTGTGATCACCTCTTTTCAAAATGATTAGGCATGTTCATCTAATAGCACTCTAGAATTGCTAATTCAAGCTTCATCGTGATGAAAGATTAAATCTTCAGGGAAAATATATTATTAAACAATAAAGGTATTCTAGCGTACACAATTGTATAATTATTGTACGGAAGAGTGCATGCAGAAGTTCAAATACTGAAAGCATTTGGTGTAATAAGTAATAACTCGTTTATTTTATACTCAAAATAGGAAAATTGGAACTTGTCAACAATGTCATGCTTGAAAAAAATATGGTTCTTCAACAATATTAAATAATTGCATTCAAAAACAAACAGAATAAAGATGTATCTTTTCACTGTAATCTAATATAGTTTGTTTGTTCGTATTTTATGCGTTGCCATACCGTCCATCATTTACAATACCATTTGACCAAATTTGTCAATTTATTGCTTGCACTTGCGCGAAGGTTATAGTTAAATTAACTTAAGTAGGTCTTTTATATAAACATCAATGTTTTTTCATATTTTATGCGCCGCCATACCTATAATTTTGACAACTTATTGTTGCACTTACGCAAATTTTATAGGCATCATACAATTAACTTTCAGTAGGTAGTGCGTGTATCGACCCATAGACAATCGGCAAAAGACAAAAAGCAAACGTCAAACGGCAAATGTCATCGATATTGATCAATATTAGTGAAATTAAATCGAAATTATTTATCTAAAATATTGTGCATCCGAAAGCACGTAAATAAACACAAACACTTTTTGTCTTTGAGTGGCATTGCAACGCTTGCCGGGTACCAGCTAGTATAATATAAAATACGCATTTATTTGACGCTGACAGATTGTTTCGAGTAAAAATATTATCTCTTTTGTTTTAACCTTTCAAAAGCCATTCTTAAAATCCTTTACGTCACGTGGAGTAATATAGTTCTGTGAATTTTTATTGTATCCTATAAAGAAGATATAACAACTAAATATTGTTGGTTAGGTTATTTTAATGTGGCCAAACTGTTATCGTTACAGCATGGCTAACTGAATACATAAAATAAAACATTAACAAAACATTTTTCTGTACCGTAAAAAAATGAAGTTCGCTCACATTTTAAAAGCTTGATTATAAATTCTTTGTGCTATTTGAATTTCATATGACTTAATGCATATTCAATTAATTTTTCTTTTTGATAACTAATAGGGAAATGATATCGTAGGATTTTAGTAAAATATATATATTTTTTTTTAATATTCAATGTTAAGAAATAAGTACTGATGTAACATACCACATAGTCGGGTCCGCGGTGCAGTGGTTAACGTTGTCGGCTTATGTTTTGGATCTCAAGGGTGAGTGCTAGTACGAAAAGCATTCTTTCATTCGATTTATCGATTTGCATAGGTTTTTGTGTTGTCTAAAAATATATCCTTCCCATTCATACCATTATATAAGCGGGCGTATCAAGTGCGACTAGCTAATCAATAGTCATGATCTAGTCTTATCCTTTCTATCTCTAGTCTCATCGAGCTTAGGAGGGGTTGAGTGAATGAGTAACAAGCAGTTCTCGTAGAAAAAAATCTTGAGATACCTCCGTCACAAGGTCTTATTAAGCTCCACATTAAGAGCTTACAACAGTTACTTACACATGTTTTACCATACATAATTAGACAACAAGAGGAATTAAGTTATCATTTTTGAATTTATAATTTAAAAGAATTTGCAAAAAGTTTTAGAATTAAAATTTACTAGCAAAATTATTAATGCTTCAAACAGAGGAGCAGTTAAAATTCAACAGGTAAATCAACAAGTAAGAAATGTTTAACACTTTCTTCCGATGATGTTGAAAGATAAACATCTTATTTTAAGTCAGGCCATGATTGCAGCGTAAAATTTTTTACAAGTCCGCCAGGTGATTTAGCCATCGTGTCACAGGTGCCGGCAGTAAACAAGTTAAAACCGTTTAATTTTCAAAGCGACATCTTTTCTGTCGTTATGTAAATGTCGTATTATATTTCCGCTACTTCAACAAAGACTGGGAACGAAACTTATGCTAATTTGGCTGAAATATTTTCAAGGTAGATAGCTGGCTTTGAATTACTAAAAGCAGATTACGGACTTAAAATACATAATAGCATTAACTTTCCGCTGTCAAACTGGATGAGGATTAATTTAAACATATTTATAGTCGCCTTTTTATTTAATTTAGCTTATATTATTAAATACAAATTAATTAATAATAAAGCTTTATTTATTGCTGTAAATTTGTATAAATGTTTGTGTGAACTTTTTATGTTTCTAGCGGTTACTAAGTGTAAAATTATTTCAAATATAAACTTAAATATCAATATTTTTTGAAAACCATAATTTTATTAATGTCAGTGAAAAATAGTACGGTGAAAAAAATAGCATATTTTAATAAAATATTATATTTTAGTTCTACAAACATTATAAGATATATGGTCGATAGCTATTTCGGCTTATGACATCGTCAGAACTAAGTTAGAGCGTTCATTTACTTTCTATATATACTGGTGTAGAGATACAGTTTAATTTATTTGATTCATATACAAATAATATTATATATTAATAAAATAACAAAAGCGTTTGATGTATTCAGAATATTAAAAATGGTGAAATAAATGAATACATGTTTGAAAACGCAAACTTAATATTGAATATACAGCAAGTACATTTTTTTAATTTGATAAAAGTTAAGCTGAAAGAAATGCTGAAACGTTTCAAAAAATACAATTCTGAATTCGCAGTCCAGTAGAAACGAGAAAAACTTATATACGTGGTTTGCAATGCGATTATTAATAACTTAGATTATATACACATCGCTGTATGAAAGAATTCGCTCTACGCCATTTGACGCGATACGGTCAAAATGAGTCTGGACCGCTACGACACTACGACGTAGAGGTTTGCGGATTTTATTGCCAAGTTAGCACGTGACTAAAACTAGGTTAATGGTTGGCGGTGCTACACTCGCAGATTTATTGAGGAACCCTTTGAAATTTATATCCCAAAATACATTTTTGTAATTGTTTACAGATATAGTCCATAGGCTCCCAACCTTTTTCGGATTGCGACCCCTTGAAATTAATAAAAGCATTTTTCATAGTGTAGTTAAAAAAATCAACAAAAATTAATTAAGGTGCATATTTTTTTAGTTGACTGTATAAGTTGGCAACCTATGGGTTGGGAGCCCGTGAAATAAACACTTAATTAATATAATAACATTATCAACTGATGATAATGCTCGCCATGAGTGAAACCGGTCCTGATCTAATAAATTTAAGGTGGAATATGTACTAAAAATGTGTTTCTATTTTTAATATAATGCCATTCCACCAAGTATTGACAGTGAACAGCTTAAAAGAGATAAACACTTGTTTCTAAATAATAACTGACTTTTCAACGCACTATAGTGTTATTCATCGTTGATTTTGTGCACAACTGATACATTATTTACCATCGACTTTATCTCGTATGACTTTCACAACTCAGAATATTTGGCGCATTGGCGTAAGCTGTAATGCCAATTTTTTTTTTTTTCCAAAATTAAAAATAAAATTATAAAATAAAATAAAATAGAAATAAAATTGTTAAAAAAAATGCGACTTAGTTTAAATTATGTTAGGTTTTTTTTTATCCGCATACTTCACGTCGCATCTAAAATGTAATCACGAATATTTCGTTCCCCATATGATGTTTCAAAATTATCGAATGATTAAATAAATGTGGTATTTATGGATATCAAGTCAGCATACAACTCCGCTGGTTCGGCATTCATTCTGGGGCAATCCCACAATACGCGGATGGCGTCCTGAAATCGTGTCCAAGTGTATTTAAAATATTAAGTAGTTTGTTTTTGACTTCTATTGTATGGCTTACGCATCAAAACAAAAGGACTCAATTAACAGCTGGCTGTTACCCTTTTAATGCAATAAATAAAGAATTTTTAAGGGTGGTACGTGTCATATTACAAGCAATTAATTTATTTATTATATTCTCATATACAATGTCGACAAAAAAGTCCATTTATTATGTATACTCTTCAAATAGTTTGGCGATGTAAAATTTTCGGTAGTTCTTAATTTAATTTTGATATTGTCTGGTAAATAGCGCAAAATTTTTGTAAATTGTGTCTGTTAATATAACAATAGTTATTGCATACATCAATTAACTAATAATACACATGACGTAATTAACCATGAAGCAGGAGACTTCTGTGCCATAGCTGTAAAAGACCACTTAGAGATTAGGCCAATACATTATATTACTATTGTGTTGGATCTTGCATACACTATCAGCTAATTTCAAATGATTTAATAAAATAAAAAAATGCTATAAAGTCTGTTTCAATGTATAATTAAATTTATTATTGTTCTGAGAGTAAGCATTCAATTTGTAGTGATATATTAAAAGACGATAAAAATCCCATTTATATACTTAAATAAAGTTTTTTATGATATAAATTTTTAATTATCAAATTTTCCCACCTTCTTATTAATACAATTTAATTTACCAGATGTTGGGTTAGTACTTTAGACTCATAAAATACTTAGTAATTTCAAAAAATTAACGAAGATTAAACCGCTGATAAAATAGATATTTTATTACGCATACCACTTAAGGAAATTAAAAATTGTGGATCGTAAAAAACAATGTTATATTATCTGGAATTTAACTGCACGTTTTCAATTATCATAACCAAAACTAATAACCATAATATTTGCTGAGTGCGGTAAATACTATTTAATTTAATAATTACCAATGATTCCATCGTAATGTTCTTTTTTTCAGCTCGACATGAATGCAAAAAATTATCTCTTCTTTATTTATACTATCACTAAAAATACAGCTTTCGCAATACACAAAACTCTTGAGTCTAGACAATGGAAAATGTGCAGTGTGCTTTTACTATTAACCATTTTATATTTATTCGGATGAACTATTTTAATAATATTGTTCATAGAAGCAATTAACATATAGATTAATATATGAATAATCAAATATTACCTTAAAATAACCCTATATTCTATGTATATAACACATTGAAAGATAGCAAAATAATTGTAGCTTACATCCCATATGTACCATAAAATGGCCATACATATTAAAAAACCTAGCCAACAAAAATTAAAAAGAAAATTTAATGGACAGTGTTTTTTACCATTACGCGATAATACGTAATCTACTAAAAGTAATTAAGGTAATGTAATTAATTGGGAGCTTTTTTAATTGGTGGTTATTTAAATATCGACAGTAATAGAAATTAACTTTCGAGAAAAAAAAGGTAGTGTTGATAAAGGTTATAAAAAGTAAGCATAACTGAACTGAAGATTGTTAACATTACTATTAATATTATAAAATAATCGATTAATTATAAGAACGCCTGGTGATTACCACCAAACAAACCATAACTCGGTGTCTTCACAAAATAACAATTTATAAATTCAACCATATTTTTTTAAATTAAATTTTAAGCGGTAGGATTTATAAAGACAGCATCAAAAAGTTTCGTGTTTCATTTATTCTAATTAATTTTTCCTTATTTAAACATGAAAAAAAAATACGATCTATTTCACCCAAAAAACGACCACTCGAAGCAATTAAATTGTCCCGTAAAAAATTGACCACGCATAACGATGTCATTAATTGCATGTTAATTGTTTTTTTTTATCATCACCTAAAAAGTACGAAAACTCTCGTAAGAAAATTTATAACGGAAACGAAATTTATGGGGCAGGTAACTACGTTATTTTTTTTTACAGTCACCAAGAATTAACTTTTAAATACATTTTATAGCGATTTTTATACGAAAATAAAACGGATTATCAATTTAAAACGGTAGCTTGATAATTTGAAAGGATTAAACTAACAGTGGCAGACTATTGTTTTCATCGAATAAAATATACTGTCCTTTTTTCAATTATATAGATTATGCCGTAGACAATGTTTTAAAACAAAAGAATCTTCACAGAACATTCTTCTTCGGTTAGTTAATGCAAAAATCGGATTTTAAGTTGTACCATTTGAATATGTCAACTATAAAATCACGATGGTTATTTAAAATAATGAAAACCTGTATATTGTCCATGCGTTGCAATTTTAATTGGTTATTTGGCTGCATTTACTTGCTTATCACGTTCAATTTGAATCGTTTGAATTTTGTACTTTTCCATGATTTTTGTCGCTGGCGACCCGGGTTTCGCCTTTCGGCATCTTCAGGCATTCCAAGTGCACGGATGTACTTGAACTGACGCGTAATTTACAGTTTGTATCGTTTATATACAAAAACAGAAGTATATCACTTAGATAAATGGCTATTAAAATGCAAATTAGCGAAAATTGATTGTACACAAGTTTCAATGAATTAAGTGTGTTTGTTATAATTATGGGGATTTTTGAAAATATTAATGACCAGATAATAACATATGAATATCTGAAATAAATCTAGGGTTTTATCCGACCTATAATTAATGAGTTGATTGATTTCAAGTCCTTGAAATCGTATTTAATGATACCCAAGTGCTTGAATTATATGGTGAGCTAGGTAGCGACAACACTCATGGAAAAGTACAAAATTCAAACGATTCAAATTCCATCAAGCAGCCTCAGTCAAACTTCTTAAATCAATTATTAAAAAAATTATCACGTTAAGTTTGAGAAAAATGAATATCGAAAAAAATTACTAAATTAAAAAATTAAATACTAATAACGCTAACACGTTGATAAAAAATACTAATAGTACTCCAGAAATTATGTTGTTGATAGCTATTTCGGCTTACGCTATCATCAGAACTATACTTCTGACGATAGCCTTGACCATTGCTTAATCCGAAATAGCTATCAACAAATATATAAAATAGTTTCTGTAGAACTAAAATACATTGCTATTTTTTTCACCGTGTTATAATGGTGTTCTACAAAGTAAATTCCAATTCAATCAACGATTAACGCTCTTTTTTAAAACGGAATGGGCAAACACCATATTTATGTCGACTGCTTTTCAAATATATCAATAAAATGAAATTTTCACGTATGCGTTGAAAGCCAGCAATCTTATATCACCTTTAAGGTGATATAAGACCTTGGTGAAACGGCATTGTAATAAAAACAATAATACAGTTTTAGTACTTATTCTACATATTTTTTTTGGACCAGGACCGGTTTCGCTCATGGCGAGCATTATCAACTGAAGACCTACTTCAACATTTTAATTATAGTATATTTTGCTTCAATTTATTTGCATAGTTGTAATACGAATTGTTTGTCATACCTTGTTATTCTTGTTTAGTTTTGTATAAATATCACTATTTCGTTGTATTTCTTATCAGTTGATAATGCTCGCCATGCGCGAAACTGGTCGTGATCCAATAAATTTCAAGTGAAATAAGTACCAAAAATGTTTTATTATTTCTATTAGCTGTCTTATAATTGAAATTAATTAATCTCGAGACATGATGGCCCATTTATGAAAAATGTACGAAATTCGTACAACCTTTTTTCAGCGCCAGCTCTCAATTCCTTCACACCATCCCAAGGTCACGTCAAATAGTTTTCGCCCCATTACGCAGAGATATATAGGCTCTGGTGAAGTATCGCGTACCATATTATTATGACAGTATAATACCACCCGATCGGTCTAGAAGCCCAATAACGCCGTATGAATATTCCAAAGTGATTACATGCCAGGGTTCACACAATGTTTAGGATTGGGATCGATTTTACCATTCGACGGCTCGTCTATAGCAATTTGTGAGGATTAGCTTCGTTAATAGCGGCGCGAAGCCTCAAGGTGTTAACAAGTGGTACCAAACAATTCGATTCCAGTACAGTGGAACCCCGATCTAACGATCTCGCATAAGCCGTTTTCTCGCGTGGTTCGTTCATTTTCGATCGTCTCGGCCAAACACCCATAAGAACAGTGTTCAAAAATCCCGAATTAATGCTTCCCCGATTTATTGATTTCCTCGATTCATCGTCTAAAAATTATGGTCCCGTCACATATATTATCCCGATTGATCGTTTTTGTTGAATATTTCTCATAAGCACATTCGACCCCTGAAAAACTGAGTCTGCAGGTGTGCAATTGCTTACGATTCATGATAACAACATTTTTACTTTTCTTATTTAATATTTTAAACATTCCTGCATTCATCGTTTCCCGCATTTTTCGTTTGTTTTTTATGGTCCCTTGAAAAAAGTAGAATCGGGGTTCACTGTATAACATTTTTATAAAGGTTGGTTTTTGATTTGAACATAAAATACGCATCTCATAGATAGGTTTTGAACTTGAACATAAAACACGCATTATAGCAGTATCGACAATACCAAAAGATGCATATTATGAACATTCATTGATATCGATCTTCTTCGGTGAACTTTTATGATAAGTATAATGTTTTTTCAACAGTCAAAACCTTTCAAATGTTTTATGTTATCAATGCATGAGTTGAACAAAATCAAATGTGTCTTATTTTTGTTTCCAGTCTTAAAAATACCTTTCCCTTTATTGATATGGCTTGAGCTTTAAGTACAAATTAAGAATGTATAAATCAAAATTTGTAAATTGAAAAGAAAACATGTCTTGAAATGTATTCATATCATCATATCACTTTTAAGGTGTCCCCTGTCAATGATTGGTGACATTATAATAATAAGACATTATTACTACTTATTTAGCACTAAATTTATTTAGATCAGAACTGGTTTCGCTCATAGTGAACACTTTCAACAGATCCATATCTAAGTAATTTAATTGCGGAATAAGTACAAAAAAAATCTTATTATTTTTTAATATACTCGTATTTAAAATAGATTTATTATTACTGACAAACATTTAGACACAGTCATTTTCAATATACATACATACATATTCCATCATAACTTATAAGCCGACTCACGCAAAGAGAATATTATTAGTCATCGATGTCCAACAGAAACCGTTGGTTAGGTCAAATAAAATGTTAGTCGTATTTATGGGCCACCCACATTAAACACAAACACAATATTTTTGATTTAGAAACTTGACATATTTTTTTCGTTTTAATGAAAATTGAATCTCACTCAGACACACAGTTATGCCAAATGTTTTTTTTAATATTTAAGTTTTAAAATATTCGGGGGAGAGTTTTCCGAGGCATGTTGGATAAAGCTCGAAGCGCATGTTAACGCCGTGTTTAACCCTTTGTGGCGACCACAGGCAATCAACTCGCCATCGTGGGCTGAAGACTCACGCGCCTGCCTAATCACCTGGCGTGAGACCATGCCTTTATGAATTTAAGGATTTGCAGTCCGCGGAGGTTTGAGGGTGAAATCTTAAACAGGTTTATGGTCCAATTTATCACCGTAGTTTTGGTATTACAACATACTTATACGTGCAGTCACGTAAGTTAATCACAATGAATAAATTATTAACGAACAATATTTATGTGACACATACACCATATTTCATAGGACATTATAATAAAATCAAAATCTCCAATGAAGAGGTGCCACTTAAGACATCAACATGTAATTTAGGATTTCGACTAAAGGTTCTTGATCGAGATTCAATATCAAATTTGAGTCGTTTGAATTTTGTATTTCTCCGTGAGTTTTGTCGCTAACGACGCGGGTTTCATAAACAATTAAACATAGTGATCTGCTTTTATTTTTATGTATAAACGATACAATATATTTACTACGTGTCTGTTTAAGTTCATTCGTGCACTTAAAATACCTGAAGATGCCGAAGGGCGAAACCCAGGTCAATAGCGATATTGCTCATAGAAATGTATAAAATTCAAACGATTCAAACATAAACGTGTCCTAAGCCATGTGTTTCCCAACCCCATTGAAGCCTTCCCCTTCAAAATTAGGAAAAAAAAAATGCAAGGAAATTTACAAAATTAAAGCGATTCTAGTATATATGTATATGTATTGCCATATACAATGAAGCAAGAGCATTCTTTCTCAAAAAGTTTAAAAAAATACTGTGAAACACTGTACCAATCGTTTTGTACTTTTTTAAAACCACGGTTGAAATCGAATACTGAGAAAAAAATAGCCACCCATTTCACTATAGATATAGTTCATCAAAAGAAAACTATTTTTAATTCATTATCGAATAAGTACAAGCAAATAAAGTCACAATATTTTTAGCCATGTAACTTTGAACAAATTTGCTACAAGTTGTCAACAGCTGTCTAAAAAACTTTGGTGGCCCTCCTGTTGGGAATGACTGATCTAGACAGCACAGTGTCTGAGAGACGCGGTCTACGTGAATATTTTCAGGCACAATGTTTCCATGAATTTATTCCAAACGCTTTGTTATTTGATGGTAACCAGGCCGTTTGCGGCATTATTCTTGAAATCGACGTAGAATTTTCATACGTGAATTTGACGAATTCTGTGAACACTCAAAATAAGTTCCACGTTTTATTTTAATTTATATCGGTTTAGGTATAAACTAGCACTTGACTTTTGTTTTAATATAATTTTACAAATACGAGACTGTTGGCTATGTCAAAATATTACCCCTATAATTAACAAAACTTTATAAAACGGATGAATAATTAATAATAAGTTGATGAAATATGAGTGAAATTAACAGTTAGTTGAAAATGAAACAATAAGTTGATAACATGCCTGATTAATTGACGAAATAAGCAAAGTTATTTGGTCATGACTATCATCTATAAAAAGTATTTTACAAAACAATTTTTCATAAATAATACAATAATATGTTGCTTTGCGCGTCTGAATGGCTGCATAAGAGTCCGACAAAAAATGGATCCTTTTTTAAAGGATTTTATCTGTAGCTGTAATTTGTATATTGTCCCATTTAAAATATTTAAATACTGAAGTGAGACAAAAAGGTACCACAAAGACATTTCTTTAGAACTTTAGATCACCACTCTCTCCGAAAATAGAGGAAAAACGGTCCAGAAACAGCCGGTAATTGCTATACAAACGTTTTTTTTGACAAACAAAGTTTTGAAATAATTTGGGATACTAATTGAAAATTATTTTAAAACTAGTAAATTGATATATTTAAACAGAGAAAACCCTTACTTAATCAAGTACTAAATATTCAAGACGTGTTTCAGTTAACCATCTAAATGATAAGTTTGTAGAGCTACCTAAAATTTACAGCTCAAACTAAATTTATGACATTTCTGATCTTATAAATTCAGGCCTAAAATGATAACATCCTTTGAGGCCATTTTGAATTTTGATATCTCTTAGGTGCCATTGCTCTTATGTGCGGTCATAATACTCGCAATAAGTGTTACCATTATTGTAAATGGTTCTCAAATTCCCCCATAGCAGTCTTCGGTATTTTCCGCCTAAATATGCCTCATATTTACGTAATGCGGCACTGAGTTTTTATCACTGGCAACATTAGAAATAAAGGCCTGGAATAAAAACATCAGAGTTGGCGTTATAATGAACTTAAGTTCGTTTAATTTACATAAGGTTTGAGTGAGGTGTCAAGCACGATTTAATGTTGTCATTACAATAAAAAGATTAAATATTCGCTCCACTAGATTCAGTTTAAATTAAATATTACGGCATTAAAATGATTCCACTTGTCAAGTGGCGTTCAAATAACAGGCGTAATTTTTATTAAGTATTTTTATTCATTTTTGAAATTCAACGTTTCTACGAGATGTTTGATTCTTCAGCATTTCGTTTTGGATTCCGACGAGTGGTGAAATAACTCAAGGTCTGACAAGGTCTTAAAGTCTTTTTAAATCAATGCATGTTTTTTCTTACGTCTAATTTACGGTATCCCAATATTGTATCCACTAATCCAGCAGACAGTATGATTAAAGATTACGATAACATCTTTTGATAATTCTCAAAATATTTTTCAATAGTTTTTTTACAGTAAAATACAATATATGTGAATAAAGCTAATATTTGCTTATCATCCTAATATTTACAAACCTTACAATTATACGTGATAGAAAAGTCATTTGAGATCAACTCGAAGAGAATTAACATCAAATTTAAATTGGAAAACTCTAGATTTCATATTGACTTTGAATGAACCCAGATTGATAGATTAAACTTTTACAGCTATACCACACATACCGAATAATGTATAAGCAACTAAGAGTCTTTAAGATGACAATCAACCATATATAATTTAATTAATTGATCAGATAATGCTATCTGTAAAAATTAATATTTATTTTAAGTAATTTTTATTTATGATGTTTGCAATCCCTATATACGAATAATTATTGTACCCTTTAAAAGCTACGTCACTGTGTTCTTCACCTGCTATTTCTCACAGAATTTCAATATAAATAAAGATATGCTACATTTAGCCCGAGCTATATTGTGTATTCTTTAATCTTTCGCGTAAATTTAACATCTTTGTATTTTCCAACAATTTCAAATCCTGAAATATTCTAATTTTCTTACACGTAAGAATTTTCCAGCACATTTAGAATTGATAATTACATAAATTCAATTTTTGTTCAAAATTGGTTTAATAAGGCATTAACGTATGCCGTTATCAAGTATAAGCTTGCTTGACGAGTTGTTTCAAATAAGTTGCGCACATGCTATATAAGATTAAATAGAAACACAAATAAAAGAAAACAACAGATGAGCTGTTTTATTTTTAGCCTTGTCCGATTCTAATATGTAGAATATTTATTGATAATGGAGAATTCATATACTCAAAAGAATATTTTCTACGAGGAGAACTAATTGTTACTTTCAACTAATCAATTTCCCTTTATTTCGAAAAGGGTAAGGATATTAGGATGAATCCAAGCCAGGACTAGTGGTAAGCTAATCACTCTACGGTACGTTTTAAGAAATGACTTAAAGGAGAGATGGAATTTTAGACATTAAAAAAATCCATAACGATTTGCCAATAAAGTTTTGCCAGGTCCGTTGTCGAGTGATCAACACCATTTCTCGAGTCCCAGTTAGGACATTTCCATAAATTGACTCTTCGATCCTAAAAACTCGGCGTAGCCAAGGCGATTAGCTAACCATTAATCATGTACTAGATCTATACTTATATCTTTACTGTTTTCAACAAGCAGGTCTTGTAAAAATCTGTTACGAATCCCTTGAATTTAATATCTTTTACGATCAGACATTTTTGACGGGATTAGCCAAAATAACCAATCTTTTTTAACCGGTTTTTACATGTTTTGCAAAATCGAATACAGATTGGAGATCTTAATTATTTAAATTTTTTGTCTCTTACATTTGTTACATAATGTATTACACATAACACTCATTTTTTTATTTTTTAAATAACGAGAAACTCTGAAAACCTTGGATCGATTATATGAAGCGTTACCAGACGGAGCGATGTTATTTCGTATAAGCTTAATGAGAAACCCGTTAGGATTCTATATAATCCACATTGGGAGCGGGGATGGTTTAAGTAATAAGTATAAAATTACGCAAAACATTCTCTGTTATTCCAAAATATATTAATATTCACAATTCTATACTTTACACGCGCTTCTTTATGTGTCAAAAATGGGCAACACTGCTACTTGTAGCAATTAATTTACCGTGCAACCAATTTTCAGCCGCGGAGTATTTAAAGAGCGATGTTAACCGACCGAGCATTTCGCGTAGTAGCGACAGATGCCGTTAGTTGTCACATGAAAGCTCGTAATGTAATAATATCCGTTTCAATATGCCCGACCAGATGCTAGAATTTGAATTCACGGACGAAATATTCGGCGGTTAGCTGAAATGGTAAAGAGTTTCAAATTGAGCCACCCGGATAATTGTGTGCGATATGCAGTAGCGATACCGAAGCGTTGAATCGGTTTCGTTTTGTATTGTTTTTATCAAACTTTTTAAAATTTTCATTTATAAGATATGTCATTTAAAATTTAGTATTTAGACTGTAGGTATTTAATGGAATTTCAATATTAAATTAGAATCGTTTGAATTTTGTACTTTCCCATGAGTTTTGACGTGCACAAATAAACTTGAGCTGAAATTCAGACTTGAAATGCCTGAAGATGTCGAAAGATCAAAAAATCTCATGGAAAAGTACAAATTTCAAACGATCGAATCTTATGTTGTTTATATTCAGGCTAATTGAAAAATTTTAATCCACACCAAATTTTATGAACGCACTTTGAAATTATAATAGTTTTTATTGAATTACCTGAACATTTGGCAATAACGATTATTGTCAATACAGTGGATTGCTTTAAATGAAATTCAAATATTGTTGTAGATCAAAGATAAAATATGTATACATTTAACAAGCACGCCTTTGAAATTATTTAAATTAAAATTTCATTCTTTTCAAAATGTACAATGCTTCTCAAAATATTTCATGCAATGGCCCCCTTAATCCGGAAAAAATAATCCGTGGCCCCTCAGAACAAAAACATGTTTTGTGCTTCCGCCAGCTTGGAAAGAACTGGCTTTTTAGAGATCTTTTACCACTGTGATACCCTCCTGGCATAAATAAAAAAGCCAGCAACAAACAGCATCCTTAGCAATGTATAAAGCTTTTTTTTTAAATTTATTTTCTATTTTTTTGATCTGTGTGCTTATACAATTTTTGCCATTTATACCGTTTTATGGACGACGGATAAACAGTACATTAATTTGACTATGATCCGGAAATGACAGTCAAATGATCACTTTGTTTTAATTGTTTTAATAAATAAAAGATTTAGAGCAATTTTAAGCAAATCGCAATGTTAGTTAATAATTTTGTATACATATTTCAGTATGAATCTAAAAAAAATACTCAGAATACAGCCTTGAGTCGTAAGTATAATCTTTCAAATACAATTTAAAAGGTGGACTTTTATTTCTCACCGTGCGCTACTGTAAATTTCCTTAAAATGAAATATAGAATGATTGGTATTTTACCGGAATCCAGTTAATTTTCTAAAATAATAATAATAACGTTTCGAGGACGAAGTTTTGTTATTTTAATTTGAAACAAATAAACAAATTATGTTTATTGAAGTAAAAATGTCTGTTTATGTCTTTTTATTCGAAAAATAATTATAAAACAAAAATTGATGAATATTTCTTCCTAAGAAATCTTTCAAAAAAATATTCAGGCCTAAAAAATCGCTGAAGCACCCTAATGTCCCTAATACAGACTTAAATGCTACGCACAAAAAATGGGTACGTTTTTTTTGCTTTTTCTGTTACATGTCATATTTATTATTTTAACGAGCTATATATTTTTTATTTTTGACAGCAAAATCATATTTAATGAAACATTTATGCTACCTTGTAAATCTTTAAGGGGAGATGCAACAGTGACTTTTTTGAAACATGATGATCAATTGATGAAGATAATTATCGGTGGAGAATTTTTCGATATTAATAAAAAATTTGCTTGGATCTTATATTTATATAAAACCGAAACGGCGTATGTATGTATGTGGGTCTGTAATTCCCTTTTGCATTGTTGTTGCAAGTTCAAACAAACGAATTGATTTCGCTCGCGAAAGTTTCGACGGTAAATTTGTTTCGTTATCAATATGTGTGTAGACTGTAGAGACTCCAATTACTCGAGTAGTTTCATATGAACCAAAATATCTTATATATAAAACCGAAACGGCGTATGTATGTCTGTGGGTCTGTTATTCCCTTTTGCATTGTTGGTCATTAAGTTGCCAGTTGTTTCAACTTGGCCCGTCTGAATTTACGCGCCGAGGTGAACATAAACCCAAACTGGTCCGAACGAAGCCGGGTTCGAATACTAGTACAATATAAAACCTCTTACGACGTTGGCTAAGACTCAATCAATGAAATGTTTTTTATTAAAATCCCTTGCACTGCTCAATACATACACAGTGAAACCCCGATTCTACGTTTTTCTAGGGACCGTATAAAACAAACGTTAAATGCGGGAAACGAAAAATGCGGGAAAGTTTTATATACGAACTAAATGCCGGGACTATAGAAAATGAACGCACCACGCGGGTTAACGTATCATGCGAGAACGTAAGATCGAGGTTCCATTGTATTATTTTTATTAGTCTTTCCAGCAACTCCTTAATAGAGTTGAGATGCTGATATCATAAGATTTGCATATTTATTAGCATGGTAAAACGAACTACCGAAAATTAGCCACATTATGACATGTAATAACTTTTATATAATGCACACAATCAAAAAAATACGGTTTTTGAAATAAGGATAATTTAAAATTCATAAAAAAGTCTGTTGAGCTAAACTCGACATATGAGTGCACGTTACCTATGCGATGTCAAGCCAGTCACTACTACAGTGGTTCTTAACCGACGAACTTATTGCAAGTGCACCGCGAAAGAAAACAGAAAAAGTCGTTGGCGAAATTATGAAAGTTGGCGAGTAGTAGAGTCTACTAGCTAATCTCTACAATTATACGAGTTGTAAGAGTTAAACTTATTGAACTCAAATATAAGCATCATAAAATTATTTGAAAATTATTATAAACTAGTATTGCTACCTGGCGTCGCTCGGACTAAGCGACCAATAATTATTTAATGTTATATCATTCGACATAATTATATCACAAAATCCAAAATAGAGTTAAAATAAAATCACAAACTTCATTTAATTTGATGACAGCCCCGCCCCATTCTCGCCCATTAAAATGTCCAAATTCAAGGGAAAAATCTAATTTGCTGTCAAATAATTAATACCTTCACGTAAATAATAAACAATATTATTATATTAATAAAAGCCGGGAAAAGTTCAGTAGAAGACTAATTTATTACATTTTGACTAAATGTCTTCGCCGATAAAAATTCAAACATATTTTCTTTCATATTCGTTTTTATGGCAACTTAATGACAAACAATGCAAAAGGGAATTACAGACCACAGACATACATACGCCGTTTCGGTTTTATGTATAAGATATATTGAATATTTCGAATCAACAAATTAAGAATTAAAAAATCAATTAGAAAGCTACTGTATACTCCAATCGTGCTTCATTAAAAACAAATGACAAACTTGACCTCCCTAAAATTATGTTGCATAAAACTAATTACAAAAGCTTAAGAGGTCTTATGTATACTAATAATTATATTACAAGTAAATCGGTAGATAATTTATGATACATATAAAGTGTATAGTCATTTTTTGATAACATAAAATGCTAAAAGGTACGTTTTTTTATTATTTGGAATGCTTTTTTTTGTTTTATGAGGAGTTATGTTGTCAATACGCTGACAGTTTTACGGCTGTAAAATTGACTATCGACATTTTTTCGATATCTAATTTCGGAAAGTGTGAATTTTCTGCGTCGAAAAAAAGAAACTTTTTTTCGAATTTCAAATTGTTTGGATTGACACAGCCCACACATTATCGTTAAGTATATTTTCTCAATCAATCAAACTCTGTCTGAAACATTTTTCGTAAATGAAACACTTGCAAAAAGTGATAACTTTCCAACAACGGCTTTACCTGCTGCACCTGCTCTCGAAATTGTATGAAATATTGCAGTTACTCAAGAGTATTAAAAATAAATATGAACTTGGATTTTTAATCCCCGATTAGATTTGTTTTTAATATTGTAGGTATATTGTATAATTTTACTTTTTTAAGTCCTTTTCTTACGACACTAAAAAAACGTCTGCTCCAGTGATGTATAATCAACGGAATACTCGATACTAGAGAATACTCGTCCATTTTTCAAGTAATCGATAATCGATTATTTTGAAAAATACTCGAGTAATACTCGAACTGAACTAAACTAAACTCATACTAACATTTGAGACGTTTAATTCACTATTATTTTTAAAATTTATTTTTTATATTTTATACATTGAAATAAATGTATTAATGAAATTCAATGTGCTTATTTATTTACTGATCGTCTAATTATATACATACATTTGGATTTATAGTATATATTTTAGTACATCTGAAATTACTAGAGTAAACTCGAGTACTCCATTATTTTTAAATTCTACTACTCGATAATCGAGTAGTTGAGATGTCGAATAATTGGACTCTCTAATCATTACACAGCATGTAAAGATGGTGGTTAAAAGCATACATATATATAACGGAAATTACAAAACTCATATAAATTGCTTTAACCAATTTAAATTGAAGTCGATGTTGTATAATTATAGCTTAATTATCTGAATATATGGAAAACGTCAAAGAATGACCGAATAATCCAACTTAAACGAAGACCCGAGGGTTCTTGAAGTGCGCATATACACGTCATCAGAGTGAATCGAAGCCCAGAATCTCTCATATTTATAGAGATATTTCAATAAAAAGAAGCTATGGGTATGTAGGTATTTATTGATTGAGAAGGCATTTACTTGGTAGAACTCCATTATAATACGGTAAGAAAAATAACAATGTATTTTAGTTCTACATAAATTGTTGTAGAACATTTAGAAAATGTATGTAGAACTAAAATACATTGTTATTTTTCTTACCGTAGTATGTGTAGGTACTACACATCTTAGTAAAGAGATTGTTTCAGATGAATACAAATATTCACAAAGTACTCAAACATATTCAATGAATGTTTTAAATCTTTTGGATATTCTACTGGTATATAATCGGATTTAAAAACAAATACAATATAAACTACTATTTTTTGAGAGGGTTAGGTTAGGATGAGTATGGTATGGTTAGAAGTAGAGACTCCAATTACTCGACATCTCAACTACTCGAGTATCGAGTAGTAAAATTTCAAAATACTCGAGTAGTTTCAGATGTACCAAAATATATATTTTTAATTCGAATTTGTGTATATAAATAGATGATAAGTAAATAAAGAAATATATTGAATATCATTAAAACATTTATTTCAATTTATACCACATATATTTCAACAAATTTTTAATTAATTTTAAGTTTTGTTTTTATATGTCTCGCAGAAGAAAAAACTGCCGACGATTATTACTAAAACGAGTATTACTCGAGTATTTTTCAAATTACTCGAGTATCGAGTACTTGGAAAATTGACGAGTATACTCGAGTATCGAGTACTCGATAATCGAATTGGAGTCTCTAGTTAGAAGGCTAAAGCTAGGGCACGACTGATACTCGACTAATCATTCTATACGTGATCCGTTTAAGATATAAGGAAAACTGCAGCCAACTACGTCTCATGGACGCCCGTGTCTTTGAAAAAAATAAATACATAAAGTGTCCTTACTAGGAGTCAAACCCGTGGAGACAACTAGCACAGTAAATAGTGTCAGTATTGACACTTTTATTCTAAAAAAAAATCTTATTTTTCATAAATTACATTGACAATAATAAATGTCTGTCAAAAAATCTATTGAGACGTTTTGAAAAGCTTCACAAAATCAGTTTGCGATGACAAAAAAATATTGTAGCCAGTGTTGTATCACCTCGTATAATTTGACACATTTGTCGAAAACATTACACAAATAGACCTTTCTTTTTTGTGTACACCGAAAAAATAAACGCAAAAAACAGAATAATTTTATTGATAAAAATACAAAATGATCAGGAAAAGGGATTTGAAAATATTTCCCCATTTCCATAATAAAGAGTCGGTTCCATATTTTTTAGCTGTAAACACATTTCCGTAGAAAAGGCTTCCACGCAAAATATTGGCAAGGATTTCAACGAGAATACAGAGAGTTCATAATAGATACTGATAAATGATTTTGATTTCTTTATTGTCGATATATAAAAAGAAATTGTATGGCCAAAAGTCCATCACAATTTTTATAACGTCATAATGAGTGAAAGATGTCTACAATAGAAATACTAAAAAAAGCAAAAAAAAATCGATCGCCAGCTTTAAATTTTATTTTTCGCTATGGCATGGTGCAATAAAATAATACTTTTTTTTGAATATATATTTGGTGGAACTTCAAGTTTAAAGGCGCCAAAGTTCTCCCTCTATCATTCGTCTCTTAGTTTATGTTTTATACTAAAGTTGCATTCCCTTCCCATCGCTGCTGACAGGAGGGCACGATCGCTCTAGTAGTGATCAATCCTTAGTAGTAAGCTTAATTTTTCTATTTATCTATTGATGGTAATTGAGAAGAATGGTTCTCGCTCCCTAACGATTCTCAGTTGCTTAATCGTCATATTTATGCAGATAAAAGATCGTTGGGTTACAGTGATGGCCCATGTGAGACTTTCTAGAGTTTTCATGTGTGTACACTAAATTCTCTGTGTAACAGCGATTTACGTACATGCCACGGAGCATCACATATTTTCCGTTATAACTAATTAAAAGTAATACACAGCTTCATGGTATGAAAAAATTAAACTATTTGGTCTCAACGATGATTTCATTATTTAGAAGCGATAGTTTTATTCGAGTAAAATTCGATAGCTACCCGTGTATTGAAAAACGATCTGATTGCGATATATTAAACAAATAGTATAACAGTTAAGCCGTCGCCAGTCAATAATTACGGATTGTTTATTTTTCAGTTTGCCATTGGGCTTAAACCGTCCAACTTAAAAAGGTAACGCATACTAAGTAATCTTCTTATACTAAACTTTCGGCGGTGGTGGCCAAAACTGCATTATGAATCGTTTTTCATCACTGACTGAAACATACATTTTGACCATTTTTGAGATTGACTCATCGTTAAATAAACGTCGAGTTAATATCTAAGGCAGAACTGATACAGACACTATGTCAAATTTATAGTATATAACGTGGAAGTCTATAAATATAAAACAAACGAAGAATTTTTACATGTGTCCAAATTGATTTAACTAAGTGAGTTTTGAATTATGGCTTGGCTTACTTCTTTACGCTTGAGTATTTCAAAAAATAAACAAGACAATACTCCGTGATCTGGCTGGTAAAATATTTTTTTCCCTATATCAGTATTTCATTTCCGCTATTTAGCAGTATGATCCCATCCCCGGCCCGTTTTCCAGTGGCGGTAGACGAAAAGGCCCACCGAAATAATCCCATTCAAATGGGATTCGGAACACGTAAAAGTAACATTAGATCTTGAGTGAGCGGAAGTTGGCGAATCCGCCCCGTCATTGCGGTTGCGTTTATCATTTTGAAATGTAATTTTTTCTCGTTGGCTCACTGTAATACGGACTTTTTAAAACCCAAACTGATATTGTTCACGTGCGCAGGGTATACTCTAAAGATTTAAAGTTTACTTTATTTGACATGACAGCTGCACAAAAAACCAACGATTCAAATATCGTTAGAGTTAATGAGAAAAAGTCGTTTACAATGTTCCATCACCGTTGGATGATGGGATATTGCTAACTCGCTTTTGAAAAATGCAATAAAACAAATTAAACTTAAAAAATAATATTTTATAATTATGAAAATGTGACAAAAATGTAGCTAGAATACGAAGCGAAGAAGCTGTCTGTGATGTTATTACCGCTTGCTAACAAATGAAGCTTAGGAAAATCAGTGAATAAAATGCGAAATTATTAATTTTATTAATTTATCTTTTTATATTCATATCTTATTTAAAATGGTAGGTTTTAACACACATAGTTGTCGTTTTTTTTTAAATTTATTTATTTTATACTGGCTATTTCCAGTAGAGGTTTACCATGAAATAAAACGCCTAGGAACGCTTTTATATTATAGTTAGTTATAATGTGAATATTTTATAAACCAATCACAAAAATATTTGTGTGTTATGAACTGTACTTTTGGTTAAGGAGAGTAAAAACAATGTTTGATATAACGGTAAAAATTTTGGTCAATTAATACCAATACTGGAATTGGGCGATTTGTATGAAAATTTGAGCCACTAACGTATAAGATACTATAATAGATGAACCATCACTTTTTTGGCATTGACCGCCGTCGAATTCGATTTTAAAACTGTCTCCATAGAGTAGATATCTTCACAAGTCATTTAAGCTGTATTATTTCAGAAAAAATATTTGTACACCGAGATTTCTTTTAATTTATATCTTACATATAAAAATGTGTAAGTAAATTTACAGTTTTGGTTGAGGATGCACATGGTGGCGCCATCGCTAACGTTCAAATTATAATATAAGTAAATATAATAATGAACACAAGTTTTTTCTTTGACTGAAACAAAAGTGACAAACAAAACGTGCCTGTCAAAATGCATTGTTCGTATTGTTTCATTTGAGCTAACGTAGAATTATAAAAAAATAGTTTTAAATCACATGAGTAAAAAGTAGGTTTGTTTTATCATTCTATGTTACGTTTTATGAATAATTTATGAATGTAATAAAATTCAGTTGTGTCCAGTACATCTACATATACTAAATGTTTAAAGATTATTATTTACTTATATTTAATGTAAGCATATTGTTATGTAAAACTCCTCGTCGTCCGCAAGCTTGTGGCCGAAACCGACGCATATAAAACAAAATCACGTAAGCTCGCGTCTTCCTGCATGCATCAAAATAATCCACGAAGCGTTCGTCGTAGATTTTTGACGCGAAAGGTTCGTCGATATTCAGTGACTCTGCGAAAACCGAAGGCGATATTCTTCTGCTAGGATGCATTTTGTGGATGCAAGCGCATGCAAAATGCACACTTCGCCAATCTTGATTGTTTCAGGAGTCTTATGTGTGCACCAGAGGGAGTATGCTATGATCGCTGTCGACTCGCCGACACACGACGCCTGAAATATATTCTATGTCTTTCTTTCGGTTTTCAGGGATATTTTGCAGTCTTGTTTTTGTGATAAGAGATAAGAAACTACCAGTTTCAAGTGGTCGGTTTTCAATATAGTATAACCCAGTACGTCTATAGTATTAGAAAAAATCATTGTTTTAATCAGGGCTATGGAATCGGAGTCGGAGATTTTTTGGCCGAAGTCGGAGTCGTCACGGCGTTTTGGCCGGAGTCGTACTCGGAGTCGGAAATTTTGAAAAGTTTGAACTTTTTATTTTTGCATATAAAAGTCAAATTTGGCTATTGGCCGGATTGGAAGGTTAGTATATAATTGACTACACATAAAAAGAACAGTTGGGAAAAAAACGTGACGAAATTAAACTTTTTTTAGTCGGAGTCGTGTTTTTGGTCAATATTGGAGTTGGAGTCGTGTTTTTGGTAAATTATGGAATCGGAGTCAGAGTCTTAGTCGTATTTTTTCTAACGACTCCACAGCTCTGGTCTTAATAAAGTCAGTATGAATTCATACTATAAAATTAAAAATATCTTTGTTTATTCGACGTTTTGCGTAGTGAATTGCGTTAGGAAGGGTTACAACATGTCACAATAATGAATCATTCCTGTTGAATATTCTTTGTTAAGTTACAGTTAACCTCGTCCGTGCTGAGCCGATTTACAAATATTTTAACAACTAAGATTTCAAACATTAATTTATCATTCTCTGTGTTAAATGCACCCATGGAGACTATGCGATCAAATTATTCATACTTAATTGATTAAAAAAATCTTGTAAATGACTCTATTTATTGTTTAACACCAATTTGCAACACACCGAAATCAGCCGTCTCAGCATATGAGACGCTAGCACTCCACGGGTTAATTAAGAATAGTTTAAAAGGTTACAGTGAATACATACGAATGCTCTGTTATTAATTTATCTTTATTTCATGATTCTGTCACCTGAAGGCTCTAGTAAACTCCTTACGAATATTGACTGTTAAATTTTCAATAATTAAAAAAATCTTGGACGGTAGTTTGTAGACGTAGATCTTTTAAAATAAAACTAAGCTCGCCGTCTATATTGTTAATTCTTTATAAGAAAGCATAATGAATTTAATTTTGTTTTCTAACTGTACACAATATTAGTGATGAATTGCTGGTTTTTTTAGATGTTGGCGTAGAATGCTTAGATAATCTAAATATAAAACAAATGAAATATTACCGAGTCATTATTATTTGAAACCACTTATAATATACATATAATATAAACTTAGTTTTATGTTAAAAGTTTAACAAACAAATAATTGATTGATTCATGTATTGCTAGAAATAAATAAAAATATTGACAACTGTAACATACGTGCATTTAAAAGTTATGTCTTACACTTATTCCAAAATCATAAACACAATTTGCTTACAGCGTCAAATGCAATATTTTTATGCCATACAAATTTGTTTAGTATAGTAAAATATCTGCGATATTGTGTATTGTCGAAAATAAATTTCGCCGGGTAAAGTTTTCTATGGGGAAAGGTGGGGTTTTTATATTTTAAATTCAGAACGTGTGGATACTGGCAAAGCGTAAAATTTCGTATCATAAGAGCTGTCTAAGCAAAGTCGATACGCGAGAAAATTTTATAAAAAGAAACTGTCTCGGGGCGCTTCTATAGAAATTGCCGAACAAAACATTTCGAGCGAGTTTTTTTGGAAATAAATTCTATATTATACAACATTACAGCCGCGCGGACAGTTTTAAGCATACGTCTTGCGGATCACTTTAAAATAATCTTATACTTATTCTTAATTTGAAAAAATCAGTTTAAAATTGGAACGTAAAAAATATATTAAATTGCCTTAGTGAAAATACTTTTTCCTATCTTCATCTTCCTTTAATGGCCATTTCTCACAAAAAAAGTTAAGCTACTGAATAACGACCAATTCTTCTACCACTTCTGTTGAGATAAACTCAATTTGGAGTCCATATGCTTTACATTGGGACTGGGCATGGTTATAAAAATCAATATCCTTAATGTCACCGAAAGGGTCCATGTATTCATAACAATATTATATTAAATATAATTCTTTTCTCTTCCTCTGATTCTTGTGAGAATGTTTTTGTATTTAAAAATTCCTTTATTATAAACATAGTCTAAAAGCACTATGTAAATATTCAGTTAGTTATTATTATGATTTAAATATGCCATATACTCTCAGGACGAACGGAAAAATCAACGGCATTTCATTTTATTTTGGCTTATAAAAAATCTTGTCTTTTAAGCACAAATCATTTATTATCCTGCTGAAATAAAGTATTATTTGTTATTGATTGATATCGATGAGTGATAATTTTGATTGATTGTACATTTCTGTGTATTGTTTTGTAAGCACTTATAAGAAAAAAGCTATATTTACAGGTGTAGTGATAAATTTTCCAATGAAGTAAAAAACAATAATGTCCTATGTTTAACAACAGTAATCGTAATTACTCTCTTGTCTGAATTAGTTCAGACATATTTTTGACGAAAGGATATCGACAAAAAACTTGTAGAACTACCTAGCTCTACTTATGGGTTTCAACTAAATTAATGTACATTTTAAAAATGTGTCTTAATGTACTTGAAAAACTTGTTTTAATTATTTTTCATTAATATTTCACTTTTTGTGAAATAACGTCGATTAAGTTGTGTGTAATTGACGAGGCTATTTTTCCGATGGATCCGATAATTTCTTTCTGGAACATTATTTTTATCTTATAAGTATTGTATTTTATTTTAAAAACTTTGAAATTGCATGCGATGTTAAAAACCAGTCCTGAAAATGTTATAAAATTGTTCGATAACTCATTTTATGGATACTTCCTAGATGAAAAAATCGTTCGTTTTAAAACGTAGAGTTTAATAGCACATTTTTTAAATATGGTGTTGGCTAAGGAAAGTTTTGCAATATTCTGACACATTTTTGTAGTTAATTGAGCATGTTGAATCGAATTTCAAAAATACCATCCTTATCATGTAAAATGTAATAGGTCGCGAAGAAACCGCAGTACAAATTTAAAAAAAAGAATTCCTGTTCTACATAATGTCCTGACATTAAAGGATAATGTCATTAAAGTATAGATTAGACCATCCGTTGAAGAAGAAGTTTCATATATCCAAGCTTTGTCTCTGGTCAGACTGTAATCGATCTATGTATGTAGGTCCTGGCATATCGCATAGCTTGACCAACGCAAGAAAATCCAATGTATTTTATTTCCCGACAACGGTAAAAAAGACTTCTTTATTGTTAGGAGGCGGAAGGTCATTGATCGTCTTTGATAGGGCTGGATTGTGCCCAAAGAACTATCCATTATAAAAAAAATATTCGATATACGTCTGTTACTCTCTCACATAGAAAATAAGGCCAACAAAAGATTAAAAATACTGGACTAATATTAATCATCAAAATAAGTTAGCAAACTATTGAATACATACAATATAAAAAATGTTTTCTTGGAATAGGACTTTCGTGAGTGATACAAATTTTATTTGATAAAGGTAAATATCAAAAGATTATTTTTATTGCAAATATGTATATCATATATATTTGTCAATGTTTACATTTTTCTGATATTAATATTTATCAGAAAACAATTAGCCAATCCTTACATACATATCAAATCAAATAAATGATATATTTATATTGCGAGGGTATCATAATGATAATGTTTTACACTGTACATATATATTTAGTATGTAAATACAAACGTTCTTAGTCATTGTCAATCGATGAAACATAGAGCGATTTTGAAACGCTGTATTATTTAAATATTGCGTTTTATTTAATTAAATATCACTTTTAAGGTGTTCACTGTCAATACTAGGTGGAATAGCAGTATTTTAAAAAGAATTTGATTTATTAAGATCGAGATTGCGAGTAAAACCGGTTCGAAACTCAATAAATCTAATGTGTAAGAAATACAAAAACTGCGTTAATATTTTTTGACTACATAAATATAATGCCTTTCCTGTTACGATTATTTGTTTCAGAATCCGCACTAAATAATCCAGCCCTGGAATCCTAGATGAAAAGATGTTTGCGATTAGATAAAGCAAATACCCTTTATATATTTTTGGTGTACTTCTGATAAAAAGGATACGAAGGGCTTTTTTTCTTATTATAAATAGCTTCAAGGCTGTAAAATCATGACCTATCATGACTTTTTTCATCCATTTGTAGAGTTATTTCTTTCACTGGCTTTTTAGATCTTTCTTATCATACAATTATAGAATATAACAAACTATTTCATAGATTATTTGATATAGTTTTAGGATGAATTTCATCGCTGTAATTATAATTTTTGTATTTATTCACTCATTATACTACAATATATGAGACGTCTTTATTTTATATTAGAGTAATAGTGTCATGTGATGATTGAAATTCATGTAGTGGGACCGATTTGATATTTTAGAATGGTAATTTCACGGATTGAAATATCAAAAAATTGTCATGTAGTGAAAATGGTGGCTCAGTAATTAAAAACAAGTACAACATTAGAAAATTATTTTTGAAAATGTTTAGAACTGAAATATTTGGCGTAAATAAAGTTTGGTAATTTACATAAATTAGCCACAAACATGGTCAAAGTACAGAACAAAGAAATGTGTAAATTTATCAAAAGATAGACGTCTATAAGATAAACAAAATTCGATAATTGTTAAATTGCTGGTAAAAAATAAGTCATCATTATTTTTGTTACAGAATTTGAAATATCGATGAAATGACCGCTTACTTTCATCACGAGCATTATAAACCGTCAGCTCATCTCTTTGATAGAACCGAACATGATCTTAACTCTTACATCCAAAAATTAACAGATAATACTTTAAAGTGATATTGGAATGATGGTTTTAAATCAGTCGACAAAAATCTTTCCCTTTGAGATTTAATGGAAAAATGACAGTTTTGTCGTTAGCTGATGTAAGATATTTTCTTTCTCCCTCCGCCTCACACCATTTTTCTTTTCTTTTGCACAAACGTTATGGTGTTGAGTTTTTTTAATCATGTCTGGATTACACGTTCTTTTAATTGAGCTTTTATCAACTGAAGCTTTTCTGCGAAAGCTGTTTGTAACTGATGCAATCAACGCTTATTTTTTGGATAGAGTTATAATAAATATAACGACATGGTAAAGATAGACATTTATGTACTTTTAAAGATTAAATGGATAAGAGGGTGGTGCTGAAATCATGACTGTTTATTTGAATGTCAAGAATAATCGATAATCTTACCTTTTTACATCTCGCCAACGCCGCAATGGTGATGAGGTTCCCAGGAATGCCAACCATCATGAAAATGATGCAACACGCTGAAGCAAATCTCAACAGTGGGGTGGGATAGTCCACGAACAGCTGAAGCGAGGACAGGTCTTGGTCTTCCTGATCCAGAAACTCCTCCATGGACTCATGGGTTCTATTGAAGGTCACCTCTGTTGGCAGTGTCGAGGCTGCCAAGGAGGGCCACAGGTCTCCCATTATTGTAGATTCTTTAAGATTTCTATATGTTACTAATCACACAACAGTATTATTTATCCTTAATGTTTATGTATTTATTTTTATGTCTATAAAAAACTTGTAGTAAATTGACGTGAGCAAAAGTATTTACATTAGTTCGTAATATTATTAAATATTTTTTTCATTTATAAAAACTACACCTCAGAGAAAAGTTTTAACGATCATGTATGTCCAATTAATTAAACATAATTATGTTGATAACGAATTATTACTATCGTAAAAAATAAATTGTCTGATAATACCAATTTGCACTTTATTGCGCTTCATAATTATAAAAAAGTACAACACTTTTTACGTGGCATAAATTCTGTATTATAGATATTAGTTTTTGGAACACTATTTCAAAATTATTTAAGCAAGCCGTGAGCTTATTCAAAGTTTTATATTATTCATAAAATCATAATATTTCACCTTTTAAATATTTGCTAAAGTTCGTCATCTGCATATTGAATCTGAAACAAGAGAAATATTTGTGTTAAAGTTCTGCTCCCAAATTCACAAAGAAAATAATATACTGCGTAGCATGGAAACATTTAACTACAAAACATACACATGCACGAAAACTTATGTTTGCAGAACTAGAACGTATAATAATTTTGAAGTTTATTTTTCACAGAATGAACTATTCTCGTATTAAGATTGCTAAATGAATACAAATGGAAATTTCAATTCTTTATGATTGAAAATCATACAAAAAATACAAGTCTGCTTAGAATGTAATAACTAATGGAAAACTTGATAACTAGCCCACACGCGAAAATACATATTATTCCGAGAAAAATGACAGTTAAATGGTTCCATTTTTGAAAATCATCGTGCATCAAAATTGATTGATTTATCTTGTATTTCTACGACGAGAAGATACACAATTTATTTAACTCTTTCACTGAGAAAGAGTTTAAATATTATAATAATGGTATGGTGCTCGGGTTAGCTCCAGTTAGAATAAATAAAGATGAGTTTTCTCTCTGTCAAAAAAAAGCTATGGTCATATTTGTAAAATGTCAACAATGGCAAGACTCACGTCTATGCTCAAAAGTACTGTGCTTTACGATTGGTTGAGTAGCTTATATGACACTACCTCGTAAGAATAATAATGCTCAGATAGTATATTATTTAACATCAAGCATAACATATAAAAAATAAAGATTTAAAGAGACTTTTAATTCAGCACTGTGTAAAGATTTTTTGGTCAAATAATTTAAATTTTTGACCGTCTCGCTCATCAAGAGCATTATTAACTTAAAATCATAAACTGATCATGTTTCTAATGATCGAATTAGTACACATATCGTTGGTGTGTTTTTTCAATTAACTTTATGCCTTTCCACCATCAGTTAGAACCGTGAAAGTGGTGATTCAAATTTTCCATATTTATGAATCACATTAGTATCAAACCCCACCCCAATAAGTTAAAGATTTACTATTAAAAACATAACAATAATAATATGAATAATTGTTTATTCATACAAAGTTTTGAATGGCGGATTAATTCAGAATTTTCGATAAAATTTTCTTCGATAAAATGGCACTCTTTCCAACAATTCTGTGTAGATAACGTTAATATATCTACTCGATGTCGGATTTTATCAGTTTTTAAAAATTAAAGCTCTCACAATTTTTAAAAATATGAAAATGACTTTAATTCAGAACTCAGACACACTAACGCATATAAATGAACGCGTCAGTATCGCTAGACTTGACAAAAATGACTGACTGCATATTCGCAATATGCAATTTTACAATCATATATTTGGAATTCTACAGTGCTCCCAATATATTAGATAAACAAAGCATTGATCAAGTCAGATTTTTGATCTTTAGTTTTGCTACCAGTTCCCATTACATTATAAATGAGAGTTTGAGAATAATAACTAACACCATTTAGTATACGGTAAAAAATATTTTAGAGCGCTTCTGTCATCTATTAACCAATGTCACATGTAAGTATTTTATTTAATGATAATTAATCTTAAATTTGTTATCTTTTAATCGAAAATGTAGTGCTTTATAATAGTTATTTATATTTTAATTAAAAGTTTTAATCACAGAACGAAGTTAATGATTTGTGCTTATTCTACAATGTTTAGTCGAGATGGCGTGGAATAACTTACTTTGTGTACGTCTCAAATAACGTGCTTGCAAAGTGAATGCATTCGTATTTTAATTAAGTTTAAAGAGGTTAACTGCAAAACAGTTTTTTTCTATGTACACTGAAAACATGGCTGCTCTAGATGTAAGCGTTTTGAAAAAGTGGCCTTTTGTCAGAACGTCCTGTCTGTCCTGGGACTGATTCATCAAAAACAACTGCCAACAAAAGAATGCAAATAGAATTTGGAACAATGACTGTTATAATTAAATAATAAACAATCTTATCATCGTATGATGACAAACTTATAATCAGTTGTTTTAAATAATGTAAAATCATTAACGACTGTTTCAAAATTAACCCTTTCAATGACTATAATACTGTTGCATTGTAAATCAAAATGGCGCTTAGGAACAATCAAAGAATACAAAATTTTAATTATTCCAATTATGTACTTTTTCATAAGTTTTGTTGCTAACGACCCGGGATTCGTCTTTTGGCATCTACAGGCATTTCAAGTGCACGGATCTACTTAAACTGACGTGCAGTAAACAGTTTGTATCGTTTATATACAAAAATAAAATAAGATCACTAAGTTAAATTGCTATTAACGTAGTCAACATTAGTGAAAAACTGATGTAAATTTAGTCACTTTTTTAACACCGAAAATATTTAGACGTCTTTTTTTGGGTGCAACCAAGTTGACATGTCTAACGGGACTGACAAATTCGATTGACGGTAATACCGCATCGAGATTTTCATTTTCGTTGTATATGTTGGGAAAATAACAATGGATGTGGTCAGCAATCATATTGCGACATTAGAATTTTCGATTATTAATTAAATTTTCCAGCTAAAAATTTTGGTAGGGAAAATATAATAGCCAATTTGAAGTGACTTGTAAAAAATAGTTATTTCTTTGGCCACTTTTGTATTAGAAATTAATTTGTAAAGATCCATTAAAAAGCTAATTGATTTACATATTCACAGATAGGGTGCATCAAATATCCTTCGAGGGTAAACAGACGATGTTTCTCACATCCATAATCTACGCTATCGCTTGTTGCATGATAATGAAATATCCCAGACCGCACCCCTTTAGCCTTTATTGTTGGAAAAAATCTATTATATTTAGGAACTGCTATCAGTTGAGTTATATATTTATCTTATCTGTAGTTCACTACAGTACAGCTCATTTTTAACCGGAAACGCGATAAAATTAATATTGGTAAACAAATCATATCAACTAGCGTTTCAATAATTATCAGTAGTTTATTTTTCAACTGTTTGACATATTTTGGTAGACAGGAGTTGCATTAACAGAAAAAAATAAATAAATTAAACAATTTCAAAACAAAACACTAATTATATACATATAGCGAAAAAAATTGAAGCTATTACAATAATTCCATACAGTAAAACCACGCATTGTATTATCAACGAAACTGGAAATAATAAAACATTTAGTACTTATTCCACATGAAATTTATTGGATCAGGACCGGTTTCGCTCATGGCGATCATTGTCAGGTCTGACTTCAGTTGACAATGCTCGCCACGAGCGAAACCGGTCCTGATCAAATACATTTTATGTGGAATAAGTACTAAAAATGTTTTATTATTTTTATTATAATGACATTTACACATATATTGAATTACACATATATATATTGAAACACATTACAAGTGGACACTGTAAATTTTAAGCAAACGAAAGACTCGTTTTTATATTTTATCGGTCGATAATGCTTGTGATAAGCGAAACCAGTCCTGCTCATTATTCCATGTGGGTGGTTGTATTTAAAAATGCGTTCTAAAATTCTAAAAAATTCTAAATTATGAGGAACGTTTTATTTGCAAAATGATATCTTGATATAAGCATTTAATTACACTTCGCACGAAAGATTATGTACATGATTTGTTTTTTTGTTAGTTAAAAATCCTTGACCTTTTTAATCATTTACAACTTCCGATATGAACTCAAACCTTTTTTCCTTTATCAACACATTCTTTCTTTCATCTTAAATGACAATGAAATGCCTGGTGAGCTTTATTTTACCGTCCGATTTTTCTAGATAATTCGCATAATTTTGCCACGTATATCTCATATCTGTGGCGCCATGACACAAGCTGATATGTTCGTTAGACCATATTTTTATTTCACATGCATTCTGATAATTATTACGACCAGTTTCGCTTGTCATCAAGTGATTGACAATGCTCGAGATGAGCGAAACCGGCCCCGATTTCTTTCAGAATATTTGTATAAATAGAACTATATAATGTGTTTTATTTATTTATGATAAAATTGACATATCAGTTTATGCAATAACTTTAATTAAATGATTCCATTCCACGATGAAGTGACCATTAAAAACGCTTAACCTTATTTGACACAAGAAGTGTGATGCCAAAGAATGACGTGGAACATCACATGCTTTGTCTTCCCATCCTCTTTAATAAATGAAAAGTCAAGTTTGTTCACACTGTATATCTTTTGCATGTATAATGACAGACATACCAGGTTTTTGCACCACACGCAGATGAACATTTTTAAGCAATTGGTTTAGAGAAAAATAACATAGATCATGCAATGGCAACCACCGGCCCACGGGCTGGATCAGGTCCTCCGACCTATTTTGTCCGGCCCTGATTCATCTCGGCAAAGTAATAGAGAAAGAAATTAATAGTTCATGGGAGGGAATTTTTTTTTAAGCCATTTTCCTAGTCTATCAGCTCATACAAACATCATATATAATTCTTATGGAGATGAACTGAAGGCACTAATAGAGCAATTTGATACGAGGTTTGCTGACTTCCAAAACAAAGACTCCAATCTCGATATATTTGCTCGTCCGATGGATGCAGATGTAAATAATGTGCCAGCAAATTTATAGTTAGAACTTATTGAACTTCGGGGGGATTTAGTGCTAAAACCACAATTTAACAACATTGCTTTGACGGATTTTTATAAATTATATTTGGTTGAAGTAAAATATACACATTTACGCGCATTTGCAAGAAAGATCATTTGTCTTTGTGGCAGCACGAGGATGAAACACACTAAATCAAAAATTCAAACGAGGATAACAGATGAAAATCTCGAAAATTCTATGCGGTTATCCTTAACAATATCAACGCCAATATTTATAGTCTCGTAATTCAAGTGCAAAGCCAATCTTACTCCCACACTCGGCCACACAACATTTAATCAGTACATAATATTAATATGTTGTCGTTCATAATATAAATAAAAAATATATTAGAAGTAGCAACGTGTTTTATTGAATTGAATATTACTTTATTGTGTATAGTAATTTGGTCCGGCCCTTGACTCGAGACAGAATGATAATTTGGCCCCAACCCTTGGAAAGGTTGCCCATGCATGACATAGACGAACATGTCAGCTTGACCCATTGCAACATTTCTAATATGTATATAAAAATCGATGTTTGTTTGTTTGTTCGTATTTTATTTAGTGCCATACCGTTTATCCGATTGCAATAAAACTTAATCAACTTATTACTTGCACTTGCTCAAATGTTATAGGCATAGTAAAATCAACTTACAGTAGGTTTTTTTTTGTATAAAAATCAATGTTTTTTCATATTTTATGCTCTGGCATACCGTTCATTTTGACAATTTATTGTTGCATATTCGCAAAGGTTATAGGCATAGTGCAATTTACTTTCAGTAGGTGGGGCGTGTGTTATACCATAGACAATCGGCAAAAGACAAACAGCAAACGACAAACGGCAAAAGTCTTCGATACCGATCAATGTTAGTGAAATTAAAAAGAAATTATTGTGTATCCGAAAGCACTTCAATAAACAAATTATTTCATTGAGTGACATTGCAATTCTTGCCGGGTACTGGCAAGTTTATCATAAAAAAATACACAACCATCTCAGCTCGTTTGGACCCATGTATTTTGCGATGCATATTGATATCATTCAATGTGTCCTGATCGTATAGGTTTCTTCGTCTATTCCTTGCCTCTGTGTTTGTGTGTGAAAGGTTCGAAGATCCTAACCAGCTCACTCAATTGAGCTCAGCAATTGCGATGCCATGTATCAGATTTCCGAGACATTCATTGACACCCGACTGGTCTTGTTAGTGCTTTTTACAATATGCATTTCAAGTGTTGGTTTAATATCATGAAACGCTAAAAGCTTTATGTGAATGAAACAAAGTTTGTTGCCTAATACAATACGATTTACTGATATCAATACTGCTGTACAAAGACAAAGGGCAGCCAATACTCAAAGTAGTCGTCTGATCAATGAAACAAATACTTTTTTAAATCATTTACTATCAATATTTGGTCCATATACAATACACTTATTTATATAAATTAAACACATTTTTTATTCAATGTATTTGTTTTAAAAAAATTATGTAATAATATTTATATGGTTGATATCTATTTCGGCTAACTCTACCAGGATGTAAACTAGTATTTAGTTGTATAGCGTATATTTTCTACACCAGTAGGTATATATTGACAAGTAAATGTATGTTTAAACATAGTTCTGAGGAATACGTTGGATAATTTTTGTAAAACTAAAAAACATTGATATTTTCTACTCTCGTAATATGGTATTACCGAATTAATGCCAATTTAATCATTGCAATTTTCATTAATTGATAATGTACGGCAAAAGTACGGACCAATGTGAAATTAGTTTGAGCAAAAAGGGTTGTCTTATTTTAATCATGTTATCTAACATATATCCACTTTATAGCTTAGTGACACAATCCAACCATTAAAATAATGGAATACCATCTATTCTTGAAATAACAGTTTCATTCCTCAGAAAAATCAATCATATTAATAAATATCTGTATATTTTTCGATTACGGCAGAATAGTGGGATATAATGCAAAAACGGAAAAACTGACTGTGCAATTAAATTCAGAGATATTTATTATCTAGATTTTCGCAAACATATTGAATTTGAAAAAAAACACTCACATTTTTTTTCACAACACCTAAAGGTGGAATATGAACCGTTTACTATGATTTCGAATTTAGATATTTTTTGAGTTAATTTGGTTTAAGATTTAAGCATTTAATTTCTTCTATTTTGAAGTGTTTATGCTTACATCAATTCACGTAAAATTATTTACAGAAAAAAACACATTTCTGTTGTTCTACCTTCACAAATATTATGTGAAGTTTATAACCGCTTTAGCGCATCGTGATCAGCAATTCAGTCCTGATCTTCACAAACTTGTTGAAGTAGTACAAAGAAAATTGTGCTTCATTACTTGAATATGAATCAAACCAATCAATAATTTTTGTGAAATCATGCACTGTGTTCCATCACTAGTTATGTGCATTTTAAAATTAGCGTCTTTATCAGGTGTAGGTTGTTGCCTCTTTTAACAGGAAAGCTATGACTTATTTATTACTAATTTATCAATCAACAATTATTATCATTACGATTACAATATTTAAAATGACTATTTGGTGACGTCATTATCCTTTTTTTTCCAATCCAAATAATGTGCTTATCTAAGTAATTTGTCACAATTCAACGAGTTATTATACCTACGTTCACGAGGATGTGGTTTTTCACTTTATACGACATTAATAACAGCGGTCAATATTTCCGTAAGATGTGTGATACACAGACGATTAAGCGACGCCCGATACAATGCCAGTAAAATGGATTTTAACCTAAATTGTAATACATAGTAAGATTCCCCGGAAGCGGAGAAATACCGGACAAAACTTTTTTTGGTAATTTGACAATACAACTAGGAAATAACTGACTCTATGATGAATGTAGAATGTGTCCGTATTTACTTGGGTGGCCAGGATGTGTGACGTGCGTAGTTTGTAAACGTCCTGTATTCATTTAATATTGAATTTTTTTATAAAACTCTTGTCAGAATACGGATACAAGATTTTAAATATTTTTTTTAAATTACTACCGTTCTTTTGGTAAGGATATTAATGCTCTTAAATTTCTTAAAAAATCTTAAATTAAAATATTAGTTCGATAAGCTTCCGTATAGATATTAAATGATAACTCACGGATGTTAGACAGACAAGTTATTTACTACACTACAAACATGTTTCTCTTAAATCTAAATGTCTTCCCACAACAGTTGAAGATATTAATCGATGTATATATATTGAAAACCTTGCGTTGTTAATATTCCATATTAAATTTAAGCTTTTATATCAAACACGTTAAGTTACTCTTGACATATAATATGAAGTAAATGTTTTAGAATATCTTATTATTAACTTATGTTTTATTTTACTATATAGATCAGATAAGAATTCAAACTATTTGATGTTCAAAAAAAAATATTGTATTCATGCTGTCAATGTATTCAACACTATGTTTTTTTATCTCAAATAAACTTACGAATTATCTTACATCGATCGAATCTAGCACATTTAAATGTGATTTATCAATATGCTTTTTGATTTAAGGTTTTTGGTGTTTTTCTGCTTTACTCGCATATACAATAAATAATATCTGTTGAAGTTTAAGTGAATAGGAGAGAACTTTAAAACACTTTTTAAAAACTTTAAAATTTTTATAATAGCGATATGGTTTAAATTCTTCTTCGTTTTTAACTCCAGTGAAATATATATAAGAGACTTTATAATATCAGTTACGAATCAATTGTGTAGGCATTGTTAAAAATTACTTGTTTATTCCATGGTAATAAATTTTATTTCGATTTCCAGTCTTACTAAATATTCATCGCGTCAGTGCGTTAACAGATTGTTAGCAAACTATGTGTCTCTGTGATAGGAAAATAAAAATTGAAAAGCAAACTAAACTTCACTTAACAACAAGTTAAACGAAACTTTGTAAGAAGTCGAATCACTTTACTGAGTTTATCGTGCGGGAAAGTCAAAGCATTTTATGGAAAATTTCTTTGAACATTTTAAAGTAAAAGAAAACTAAATATTTCAAGACAATAAACAAGATTGACGATAGCAGTGAAAAATGAATACGAAAATATATTAATAAAAATTTTCATATTTTATAACACTGACTATTTTGTTTCTTCAAATAAATTTGTGTTAAGTTTTGTTTTAAATCACAATTATCAGAAATAACGTATTAAACAATTCAATTAATGAACTTAAAAACATACCTTTTATTGGATCATTTTTTTTCATTAAAACCTTCGATGATCACAAAAAAATCCCTTTAGTAGCAAACACACCACAAGCATCAATAAAATATTTTATTGTCCAGTTAAAATAACAATATGTGTTCACTTGTATTCACGAAATATACATCGACAGTTTGATAATCGCCCCCACTTATAAATCGTACAAACGACCACGCTACACGACGCCAGAGCGTCGACTGAAGTCTGAAAGATAAAGAGGGAGCTTTTCTCACTTGGTCTGACATCGGCATCCCCAACTCAATTTCTCTTGGGTATTCGAATTTCAAACACAGTTTACCAAATTCGCGCTCAACTAAACCGATCCAAAAAGATTTCTAAAGTGAACGCTTCATTCGTTATTTGAATAAAAGTTTTCAACACTCGGTAGGGTATTTTTATATCTTTCAAGAATGTGCTATGGTGGGAAAATATCCATTATTTTTTATTGTCTATGAAACATGTACCATAGAATAAATAATAATATGATATATCTATCACTTTTTTTATTATTATTTCTATATTTTCCGATATAAAACAGTACATAGTGATTGATCAGAGTAGAAATAAAGTGATCTAATTTCGATGATCAAATGCCGTAAAAAATGAGAGTCTACTTTCTCACAATTTAATTGAATGATTAATTGCTATTTAAATTAAGTTAATTTCTACAAAATAAGTCGAAAAATATTTAACTTTCTTAATATTCCAAGCCATTAAATTCAGATTACTTTATTACTTATTAACACGCTATCAAATTTGCTAAAATCAACAATAGTGTACAATCTCCATTCAAGAATTTTAAATATTTTTATTGGAGCTTTTCGTGGTACGTGAAGGGTTATAAAGCTTAATTAATTTTTGGTTTTAGTAAACATAATAAATTGTTGTATAAATGTTTGTATCACTAATGAATAGAGCTCTTACAGAACCTTAATTTTTTACTGCAGTCAAAGTTAATAAAACATGTATTAAGAGCATTATATACTCACAGATACAAGTATTAAAATTTTTCCGTCGAGGGCCGATGATATATAATTATGAGCTACACTAACTTTTTGCTTTTGGACTTACATACATACTTTGAAATATTAGGCATCGAATAGTGAAATATTTTAACGCATTTTATTTTTCCAAATACAAAATATCTCATTTTGTGAAATGAACTATTTTTTACTCATCAAATTTCGATCAGAACACTATTAAATGGTTATCGAATGTATAGATATTTTCACAGCAATATGTTGAAATCATTCTCATTTCACACATAGCTACGTTATTGAGGATTAAAAAACCAATTATTTTTCTAGTAATAATCAGGAAGGAAAGAAATGGTTAAAATATATATGTCAATGACTATTACTCCTATTGTCAACGTTAATGAATCGTTTTTATGGTAATCAAACAAACCGAAATCCTTTACGATTTTTAGTTGAAACATCAACAGTAAGATAAAGATTAGACCATTATTTTCTTTAGAAATCACTCCTAATTGTTTGGTTAGGTGTTTGCTAAGCTTTTTCTTACAATTAAATCTTAAATAGAGAATTAGTTTTAAAACTTAAATGATTTCCTTGTTTTCAGTGTGTCACAAGTAGGGATTCCAATCCCGGGATCCCGCCGTTTTTAAGTACCTGATGAGTCCCGGGATTAGAAAACACAATCCCGAAATTTCGGGATTAACTGATTTATCAAGCACGATCGAATTATTTAAACATATTTTGTGGAACGTGTCACACAAACGCGTATGTTGCATCAGATTACTCCCACCAGTCCCACCTCTAGGACCAGATGTCTGTAATCGCGTTTCGCAAAGATTTATTAATTTCTCTACAAAAACATGTTGAAAAACGAAGCCGAACAGATTTAACTGATACACTAAAATATTTATTTAATCCTTCATCATTCAATGACAACAAAACAACTCGTAAAACTATAAAAGAAACTATTCAAAAACTTATTGAAAGATTAAATGAAGAAGAAGATCAAGATATGATCGAAATATCAGAGCCACTAGAAAAGTCATCAATCGAAATTACTTCAATGCAGTTATCCCACCCAATTGAACAAGAAACAATGAAACAACAGTTACAGGATGAAATCGCAATTCAAAATTGCACAAGGCTTATGTCCGTTATAAACCAAGAGATGATGTTATTTGATAATGGAGGCTCACGTGGTCATCACCTCGAACTGGCATATCAATATTTGATGACTATACCCCCAACAAGTGTAGAGGCTGAACGTGCTTTTTCAGCAGTAGGCTGTTTGGGAAAAAAATTTAGATCTAGGCTAAATGATGAAACGCTTGATGCTTTGTTATTACTACGTGCGTTTTTTTCAAAATATTTTTTCAATTAATTTTGTCACTTTTTATTTATATTATTTTCCATTTTAACCCTAAAGTTTAACCCCTATTTAAGTCTAAAATTATACGTACATTATACATTGAACAATAAACAAATGTCAAAATAAATTGTATTATTCATTTTAAGCTATTTTTATCGATAAAATAACATAGCTAATATTAAATAAATAAGAAAAATATCCCAGATCCCGGGACTGATCCCGGGATCCCGGGACCAACTTATTGCAATCCCGAAATCCCGGGATCAAAATTTTGGCCCGGGATTGGAATCCCTAGTCACAAGGAAGGCGCAAACCTTAACTGTGAAGCAATTAATGAATAATTTATAAAGACAGTGAGAATGTCGGAACTATTTCTATGTCAAGTGGATCTTGACAGTTTTAATTTGAAATCATTTTGGTACTTGATCTGATAGAAGGTTCTAGAGCTTAACAATTATTATTAGTACAGCATCTCTTTAATTACAAATTAATGCCAACATTTTCTTTTTTCACTCATTCAAATACTACAATTATACTAGAGCAGGTTTTCTTCAACTTGTTATTATGTGATCTATAAATTTTTCTTTATCATATAAAGGCAACAGGTTCATCAATATTGAGTAGCCTATTGTGAAAAGTTTTAAAATGCTTTAATAATACTAAATACTTTTTAAAGTACATCATTACAAAGGCAATATTTTATTTGCAATAAAATAACATCACAGACTCTCAACATGCTGGTTTTAATACGGTGAAATAATATCAATGTATTCTAGCTCGACAAAAATTATATTCTGACGACGGCGTTAAATGAAATAGCTATCAACATTTTACTATATAATTTTTGAAGAAATAAAATACATTGATATTTTTTCAACGTGATATGATGGAGTTCTTACATGTAAATGCCGATTTAATCAATATTTTCCATTACGCTTGGACGAATAAAAAATACCTGGATTAGCGAGGTAAAATAAGTTGAATTTTATTTTTATTAAAAAACATTGAGATTTCAAATTGTTTTTTTTTATTGCCATTTATGGTTGATTTACTTACTTTATTTTGATATGCATGTGAAAATATTTCTCTTACGAAAATGTTCTTTTGATAATTTATATTCGAAGTGAATCCGCGTAGTCTCGTATTACAAGGACGATAACGCAAACGCCACCTCTTCACCCAAAGCTTTAAAATTCAGTAAAAGCTCCATATCATTAGCGGTTAACAAATCGACACCTTATTTTGAAAAGATTCTAACTGCTCTTGGCACTGTTTTAAGATATGAGCGTTTGAAGTTTCGATTGATTAAATTTCACGTATAACAATGGGCAAGTTAAAATGTTTTAAATTACTAATATTAAGCATATTTTTTCACAGCTCTTGCTGAAAAATAATGATCTTAAAGATCTAATCATGGAAATAATGATGACAATCTTAGAACTTTGTCAAATAAATTAAGTAAAAAAAGTGTGCAGATGCAGTGCAACTCTAAAATTCTACTAACTACGTTATTCAACGATAGATAATTTTGAAATTCATATAAATGATAGAATGCGGTAAATACAAGCTTTTTCAACCAAAATTTTATTTTAGGTAAAAATTACAATTCTAACCTTTTCAAAGTAAGGTAACGAAATAGAGCAAAATGAACGAATAGAGGGCTTAGCCAAACTTGAACTTCATGAAACACCTGTCGTATTCTATTGAACCGTGGTTTACCACTCGCCTTTACCGTGTCCGACACTGACAACTTGACATTTCTGAGAGTTTTCACCCTTAATTTACGATTAATTATTCCGGACTATGTTGAGTTTCGGGCATCAAGCATAGTTCCGCCACAAGACTTTGATTGACGTGAAATTGAAACTTCATTTCAATACCGATTATAATTTGAATTGAAATTGATTTTCGCATTAAATGTACAGCATTGTTTTAGTTTACTGATTTAAACAGAGTAAATTAAACGGATTTTTGCTCGCTTACTTATATACTGGCTATATTGGCCGAACCGGAAATTTATTCAATACCATTTTACTCCACCGCTGTTTAGACATATTTTTAATTGCCTATTTTATGTTACTTTCATTACAACATACATCAGAGATTAACAATTTTAATAAAAAAAAATTAGCTTTTGTTTTAATATTACGTGTAAAGTGTATTTCAATTTTGATTCCTTGTTCATACCTACAACGGCTGAAATCAATTGTAGGCAAATCAATTAAACTAATATTTGATAAAAAAGAGTTTATGTGATCTTATTTATGACGATAAATAACTAATTGCTTAATACACAACGGGTGGTGGTGGAAAAAACCATTATTTAACAGTATTTGATATGTTGTGAGTGCTTTTTTATTTGCGAAGCTTTGTTATACCTAATATAATTTGTGATATATTTATTATTAAAACTATTTGATACGAAATGCAGTAATAACATAATTACAGTTTTAAATCTGTCGTACACAATTTTCCTCCCACTATAGTACCTTTGGAGCTTGAAAAATAAAATCATATAATTTAAAAAAAAAATAGAATATATTTTTACACATTTGGAGAAAGGTTCGCTGCCGCTGCCTCCATGTGTTAAAATAGAGAATACGTTAATCCTATTTTCATTTGAAAATTAATATACATTGCCTACGGAATAGGAAATAGGTAAGCTTTAAATTTTCATATATCATTAATAATTTGACATGCTTTTACGTGTAATGTGAATTTATATTCCGTTAGATTAAACAGTTAAAACAAAACAAAACATTTGAGCAAGTACATGCAAGATTTTGATTAAATAAGTATGTGTCTCAAAGCTTTATCATACTTTTGATTCTGTCTGACTTAGGTGATTTTATCACTTCCTTATTGTTGAAATATTAACTTTTGTGATGGTTAGATGGGCAATTATAATATAGAAATGTTTTTGCAGGTTGTTATCCTGAGAAATACACGAAAGATAATCCATTGTACTCATAGTCTAGCTGTCATAAATTGATTAATGTAATCGAACATATTATAAAAGTTTTATTTTTAAATTAAAACATGTGTATTTATGACAGGGAGACACGTTAATAAATTTAAGCTTTCTCTTCGTTAATGTGCTTTGTTTGTATTCACGATTCATTTTAAACTGTTCGCAATTAAACTTTTTTGCGCACCAATTTATTTCAGAAACTATTTTTCGTGTATGGCTTTTTTATTATTTTTACTTAAATGCAAATTAAAACAGGCATCCTACGAAGCTCCCGATCCTTAGGCAATCATTGCAAAGTGAAGTTTAAAAAAAAATCTCAATGAATACCAAAACGAAAAGATTGAAGACCACTTCAACATCCTGGATGTGGTGCATTGAAAAATGCTAAAAACATATTATAAGATATAAGTCCCATTTACTAAATTTTAACAATAAAAATGCAGTGAAGTTTTAAATTCCAGGTTAGAACGGTAATTTCTCTCGCGACTTTGCACATATAATTTTTATACTTTAATGAAAGTGTGTTTACTACTCTTCGTGGAGTTTTAGTACTGACATATTAATTCATTTATTTGCTCTGTTTTAGAGGCAATTTTGGGAGACGTCTTATCGTAAACATTATTAACAATTATATTAAATATTACTGTTATATTGCTTGTTTTTCATTGCTGAGGGTCGTTGTTTTCTAAGCCTATGACAAATTTATTGCAAAATAATACATATTATATTGTACTGTCAAGATTTGCAATAAAGACAATTTATTTACAAACACCCGCCAGTTAAGTGGGTTTATTCATATTTCCGTTAAAGCGATTCCAGTAAATCGCTGCGAAGCCGATTTCATTAATTACTAGTTAATCAAATAAAAAAAATAAAAATTTTAAACCCTGCCATTTATTTGCATATTTGAAACCATACTGCTGCTATTCAGAGGAAGGAGACAGAAAGTGACTCTCATAAACTTAAACTTGTGTTTGTTTATATTTTAGTTATTAGAATTTATAAAAAGATATTGTTTCGAAAATGAACTAATTTATTTTTAAACAAGCAGTATTATACGCTTATTTGTTAATTTGCGATTTTTTATACTTTTAGCAGATTTTACTTATTAAACAGTTATAAAAGTGGGTTTTCAAAAATATTTAGCAAATGGCAATCATAACTCAATTTTAGAAGTACCTGCCTTTTTGCTTGGAACGGCAGTATATATTATACATATATAACTTTTGTAGAACTAAAATACATTGCTATTTTTCCTCCGTGTTAGTGCAAGATCATATCTATACCCATTATATTGTGAATATACTATTTTTTTTGTCTTTCGTACTTAACTCTAAAATAAATAATAAAAAATGCTACATGTTACATAATTTATTTATTTATTGTAAAAAATTAAACAGAATACATGGCATTACAGCTGACGCCAATGCGCCATGCATTTGACAATTAATAAAAATAACACAAAAAGTATTACACAAAATTGAAAAAAATAAAATAAATATAGAATTCACAAATGTATGGATCAGAACAGAAACATATTAATTACATAAAAAGAAAAAATATAAAAACAAAGAACCAAGCTCACTACCGAAGATGTCCACATCAACAGGCAGTGCATTCATCAGCCGAACAGCCCTTGTGACTGGCGACTCAAATGACCTACGTGACAAACAAGTTCTGACAAAGAACATTGATTGGCCTAGGCTACGACCACGTAGGTAGAAACTGGGAGCATGCAAGCTTAAAGTTTCAAGGATGACAGGGTTATCAACTCGGCCCCGAAGAAGAAGAGTAAAATGTTTCAACATTGAAATCGATCTGCGAGCTTCAAGAGAGTGAAACGAAAGCATTCCCAAAAGAAACTTGGTTGGATAATATTCCATTAAAGAATTATCAAAAGGAAATAGATTGAATTTTTGAAATAATAATAACGCAGAAATTTTTATGAACTCGCTCCAGTTGCGAAATATATTTATTTTCATATGGACCCCAAATAATAGATCCATATTCAAGCTTGCTTAAAACTAAGGAAATATACAGAGTACGAAACACAGTAGGATTTTTAAATGGCTTACTTTGCCGAACTATGAATCCAAGAAGTTTACTAGCATGCAGGGTAATTGAAGAAATATGGGAGTGAAACGAGAAAGAAGAGTCAAATGTTATACCAAGATCAACAACTTCAGACAAACGCTGCAAATTTATATTCGATATCTCATATTTATATTTGATCGGCAATTTTGAACGAGAGAAGGAAATACAGAAACATTTCGAAATGTTTAAGTCAAGTTTATTTACTGAAGACCAATTCAGAATCGAGTTTAAATTATGCTGTAGAATAGCACAATCCGACTCATTCCTGATGGTTGAAAACAGTTTTAAATCATCAGCAAAGAGCAGATATTGTATTCCACTCATACTTAGCACAATGTCATTGATAAAAATGAGAAATAAAATAGGACCAAGGTTCGATCCCTGGGGAACTCCAGAATATGTAGGAAAAATTTTTGACACGCACCCAGCATATTCAACATATTGGCGTCTATTTGACAAATAAGAGAGAAAAAAATTGATAAGCTTGTTCGAGCATCCTACTGCTTTTAATTTATTTATGAGAATAACGTGATCAACCCGATCAAACGCTTTGGAAATATCCGTATAAATGGCATCAACCTGACAATGAGAATCAAAAGATTGCGAAATATACTGACTATACACAATGAGATTGGTTACAGTAGAGCGCTTTGATCTAAAACCATGTTGGGCATCAGTAAGCTGACAATCAACATGCATATAGATATATCTATGCAACAGTGATTCAAAAAGCTTAGCTGGCGCTGATAAAATTGCTACAGGCCGAAAATTTGATACCTCTGACAGAGAGCCTTTTTTATGAACTGGCCTTATACGGGTTAAACTCCAACATTCAGGAAAAGTGAAAGTACTTAAGCTTAAATTAAACAAGTACAGTAGTGGGGTACATAAAATTTCACTGCAGCCTTTAAGTAACCACGGTGGAATACCATCAGGACCCACTGAAGATTTTGGGTAAAGACGTGAAAAAGCATACTTCATATCAGACTCATCAAAATAGTTGATATCCAGAGTGGGCCAGGAAGAATGTACATATTCGGATTTAGAGTGGGTGAAGTTTGGAGGAATATTCGAGTAAACTGACATGAAGTGTTTAGCAAAGCCCTCAGCAATAGACTGGCGACCATTCAACACACTACCATTAAGAGACATAGATGAGAGCTGAGCAGAAGAATCACGAATCTGGCGGACATATGACCAGAAAGTTTTCGGATCAGAATTGATATTTCGACCAATCTGACCGATGTATGATTTGTAGCTACAAGAAATTAGTTCGTGGACTCTTCTACGTAGCTCAGAAAAGGATATATAATCGCTATGATAGTTAGAGCGTTTCCACTTTTTATGGCATTCATATTTTAATCTTATGGAGCTTATTATTTCAGGTGAGAACCATTTTGCATATCCACGTTTCATACCAGAGTACTCATACACATTAAAATTTTTATTGAAAACATTATACATATTATTATAAAAAAGCTTGTTGCTTTGTTAACATCACTGATTACATACAAAGCACTCCAATCCAAGCAGTGCAACTCATTGTACATGTGCAATAGATCACCTCGGCAAAATTCCATGAAACTCTATTACTAGAGATATCAGGGTAATCTTCGCCCCCACTGTATCGCCCACGACGATAAGCGGACATTTTCTCGCTAAAAGCAATAGGAAACTCAACCACTATAGCTGGATGATAACTGTCCTCAGGGACTAGAGGATCATCACTCGCGTACACCGATACACAGCAATCTGCATCAGCCAGCACCAAGTCGAGGACTCTCGCCCTCACATTTTCAATTTGTGAGAACTGCTTAAGGTTCACACAGCTTAAAAATGCGCAAACTCCAATCCAACTCCGGGCGCCGACGAATACAAATTGAAATCACCGATGATAGCAATAGAATTTCGTACTGACAAGTTCAAAAAAAAATTGAAAATTTGTTCATATGACTGAAGTGAACACTTAGATGGAAAATAAATGCAACAAACCCTCAGAAGTGACCCACTGCACATCACTTCAACAAGGACAACATCAACATTGATACATAAATTACATTCAATTCTAGCAACACTCTCAACACAGTCAGTACGTATGGCAATGAGGACACCACCACCTCTTTGGCCATATCTACGATCCTGACGAAAAACAATATATTCATCAGTGAAGAGCTCAGCGTCATTAATAGAGTCATTCAGCCATGTCTCACTCAGGCAAAGAACTGGAAGAAGGATAATAAATCGTTTTCATCAGAATACAGTCATGAACCAATTTTTTAATCGACCGAGCGATTAAACATTCAAACAAAAAGCGCACAAAAGCGAGTACCAGTATTAAAGACACATCATGACTTGTTTTTTTTCACCATGCAAACGTATGAAAAGAAAATAAATCAATGAATAGCGGAACGGCGAATTTCTGATTCAGTTCTGGACTATACACCGCCAAATGTAATAAATCACCCATCAGAATCTAGCTCGGTAGCACCCATTTAAGGGTAAGTCTATACGTATGCGATATTTCAAGCTAACTCACTAAAAAAAATCTACGTTTTTTAACCATTTCAATACATATTTCAAAAATGTGGACTCAAGCAAATTTTCAGCTTTAAATCACTGTCTCGCGCTTTCATTGGTCTACATCGGTCATTTTTTTTAATCCAATAACTTAAAAAGTGAATTTCTATTTTTTATTATTAAAACGTTTGATGATATTTTTTCTAAGTATAGTTTGTTTGGTTGAAATTTTCCTACAGATTCTGTTTCTACGTCCAATGTGAAGAATACGACGTTGTAATAGAAATTATTTCATCAGAAGTTTGATGCTAAGAGCATTTTATATTTTCAGTGAAAAAATTTACAAATTGCAATACCTTGAACACTTTTAAGATGTTCATTGTTATTATACGGTAAGAAAAATAACAATGTATTTTAGTTCTACATAAATTATTTTATTTATTTGTTGATAAGATTTTTTCAATTGAAAAAAGAGATCTTGGGCTGGGTGTATGTTATTTATCGTTGATTTTGTGCACAACATTATTTATCATCGAGTTAATCTCGTATGACTTTCACAATTTAGAATATTTGGCGCATTGGCGTAAGCTGTTTTGCCAAATATTTTTTTACATTTGAAAAAAAAAAAAAGAACTAGTTCTATAGTTCTGACGAAGGCGTAAGCCGAAATAGCTATCAACGAATATATAAAATAATTTATGTACAACTAAAATACATTGTTATTTTTCTTACCGTATTATAATGGAGTTCTAGCAAGTAAATGCCTACTCAATCAATTCATTGTTATTTCTATTTGGAAATGTATTAATTTATTAAAATCAGGACTTTTTTCGCTGACCATGAGCATTTTAAGCTCAACGATACCTAGGATGATTAAGAATAGCAGTTATACTAATGCAGTTGATCGAAAGAAATTTTCTATACTTCTTATTGAAAAAGGAAATAAAAATATTTAAGCCCGTTTAGAGCTGAGAAAAACGTTTTTCCATAGTAAGACTTTGGTGCGACAGCTGAATGGTAAAAGTTTTTCCACTTCGATGCAGGTTCGCAAATTCGTATTCCAGAATGGATTCTTCGAGATTTCGTGATATTTTAATACAACGTCTGTCCCACACGTAAACGAAAAGTTTATCAAGTGTCTATATATAAGGGTATTTTGCTAACAGTATCCTTATTTTCTTACCCTCTTCAAATTGAAGAGTTGAACGACTGGCGTTAAGTTTTGTTTCTGAATAAAAAGGCTTATTTGAAATGTCTTGAATTTTTGCATCGCATAATTATAACTAAACTAAAGTTAATTTAAAATAGTTTATTTGTAATAACTTTAAGAAAGATTTTAGCTAATTTTGACTATTAAGCCTTGCGTCTGTTTACCCTGCCTCTTAATATACTTTTTTTTATATTCAACGAGGAAACGGAGTCTCTCAAATGTAGGGCAAGAAAATTCTGCCAAAGTTGAGCGGAAAATAAAATATTTTCATCGGGGATCCGGAGATCGGGGTGGGTCCGTTATAAAGCTACTTATCCGGTCAATTAATTTTTACATCCACTTTAAATTAATCATCATAAGACACCACTAGCCCACGTGTGGATAAATGGTTATATAAGATTCAAGGATATTTTTAGAAACAAAACATTTACAAATTTCAATTGAGACGAATCTTTTTTATGCTGTCAAAAAAGGACTTCATCAAGGAAGGAGTTTATTTTTATAGTTTTATAAATATGGTAGTGTTTTTTTTGACTCGGTGTTGGTACTTTTTACATTAATAAAATGGCAGTTGAATAACATTTATAAAATGGCTTTGAATTCACATTCAAAGACGTCATTGAACTACTTTGCGGATAGTAGAGGAAATGATATTATTTGAAATACTTTGTAGACTGAACGTTGAAAAATATAAAGTGTGCTGGTTTTTAGCAACTACATTATTATTCAAATTGTATTATTATATAATATCAAAAAAAAAAAAAAAACATAAGATAATCTCTGTAATAAAGTATAAAAATGTGTTGATATAAACAAAAAAAAAGTAGTGATAGTAGCTGTTCCCGAATGACGCAAAAATGGTATGGTGCAGAAATAGTTTACCAATCTAATACTTATCGAATTAAATATTATATAAAACAAATGGCTACTGGGACCTTATTACTGATAAGTTAACTGATGAGAAGTAGAGCTTTATTCTTTTGAAGTAATATGCTTTCAATAAGTGGTAGGTATGATGGTAATAAATGTAAGGGTTATTATTACTTTAAATTCATTTTTATTATTAAATTAATAATACAAATGATGTTTACCTGTTTTGCCTGATAAAAATAAAGTTGTTTTTGACCCACCCTCTCGGATGCCTACGTGGAAAAACATCACTGGCAAAAAATAAAAGAAGATTTTTTATACTTCCGCTTGAAAATGTTATCATTTGGAACAGAAAAAGCTTGACTTGATTTATAACCACAATTTCGGACGACATTTTTTTAGATACCCTAATGAAAACAATACAAAGTTTTCACTGTCAAATATTGTTTTGGGTTTTTTTACCTGTAGTATGTTTACATAACCACTTGTGATACACAAATAAAACCGAAAATTTTATTTCATAGCACGTCAGATATTTAGATAATATTTTTTATATATTTTAAAATTAGTCAAACTGCAGCTGCGCTTTTGGGGCGTAATCAAATTTAAGTCGTGGCTTTATGTACATAAACTTAACTTAACTTAAGTTACGTGGGCACACCTGCACAGGCTAGAACCGTATTAAGAATCCCCGCAGTATAAGAACAATTAACAATTAACAATACAAAAAAAAAAAAATTTTCTTTTAAATTTATTAGTCACGTAAATTCAGTGCATTTATTTTCAGGGCTATGTCTGACGTCATATTATAAAAGTTACAAATGATGATGATAATGGATTGTCATTTATACCCCGAAAAGGCTGTACGTACGTCAGCCCCTATCAATCCTTTAGATTAATTTGGGGGGTGGATTCAATTTCACAGTGTTGATTAATTCAGAACTGACCCGGGTCAATTCGAAAGTGTCTGAACATATTGTGAAAGCTGATTCTCATCTAATATAATGCTTTGACATAGGTCGCAATCCATTTATTATTGCCAAACTTACCGACGAAGTCCATAAAGTCTAGCTTTATCTGAGGTAAATTCGAAATACATAATACATCGAGAGGCAACATCTTTGAATAGATTAATGTATTTGAACAGTATCGTAAAGCTACTTGAATATTATTAATGACAGTACATTTTGTTTTAGATATAAAAAACAAAGTGAAACTTTAAGAACGGCGGCTATTTATATTGTAAATAAATGAACAAATAAATTAAACATTGTGACGCTCAATAAAATTTTAAGCTATCGTACATTAATCACAGACATCGATGCATTCAAGCATGGCCTAATAAATCGAATGATATTTCTATAATTTTTTAAATTGTCAGTACAGAAATTTTAAAATCAACTGAAGAGCATGTTGTTATCCACTCAGCTAAATAGTATTAAATACGTTTAATTAAACAGGTATTTTGACATGCTACACATTATAAGCAGACAAACAAAAGATAATTACCATTGTAGTTCTGGCTACATAAAAATGACTAGCTCAATTGAAAAAAAGACGCAAATCCGATAAATAATTCATATATTGATTTCAATAAGACCCGTCTCGATAAGCCATTAAGCATTTTCATATGCCACAGAAGTAGATATACGAATGGTTTTTATGTAAAAGTCAAAACAATAAAGTACAATTAAATGGTTTTATAGTTGTATATATCACAGTTTTATAAGCATTATATTCCTGATATATCTACCAAATATTGAACCCATGTCTGCGTCTATGGTGTATGGTTAAGACCTTGACCTTAGCGATCAAATGAATCTGGGTTCAAGTCACGGCGAACTCAATTTATAATTTTAATATAATATCACGGATACCTATGTATATTGATTGAATTAAAAGGGTAGTATGTTTTTGTCATTTCTTATTAAGAAACTTACAAAAATATCCATCTTATTTCATCTGATTTTTTTTAATATCTGTAGCATTGGCGATTGCAATGCGGGATTCATTTTTTTAAGTAATGTGTCATAATTTTTACAATACTGTGAATGTGTGAGTTGGAGGCCTGCACGGGCAAACTTTAATGAAGATTTAAATTAATTTAATATTTACTCACCAAATTATTAAAGGTCTGAAATTAAGATACACGATATTGGCGTATGCACCCGAAATAATTGGATGCAGGTTTTTATTGTCTGTGTATCCAGGCCCAGGCTACAATCATTGTTTCAATTGTTGTAGAGTATTTGTGAGTCTGTATACATAGCCGTTTAATATTTTATTTTTATTCTACGGTCTTATCCCTTTAAAACAGTTCAAGTTTCCCAAATCCCTTGGGGGCGGACGACTAATTCAGATTTCATGCGATGTCCGAGACAAATGCTATATGGTAATTTTATCCACATATGCACGGGCGACTGTCTCGCTGCTCGGCACTGGCTTCATTCCTGCCAGAGGAATATCACGTAGCCGTTATTTAAGATGCAATTGCATTACTTAAACTTTTGGGCTCCTTTACAGCTAGCTATGAGAGAGCGTGATACGTTCTGAAGTGTTGGCCATTTTACTCATGCGTGATATGAATGGATAAAAATGAATTTTCATACACCACGATGCACAGAAAGCTTTGTTGTTAATTAAACTTAAGCTCTTACAGTGTTAAATTAATTCAAAATAATTAAATATACGACTATTAACAATGTAAATCAACGTTTATTTTTAATAACACGTCGAGACTAAAAACCTTTGTTTGAATCTATAAAACAACTACATAATTTACATTTCACATGTTGTGTTTAAAAATATTTATTTTTTTGATATATAGTGATAGTTTACAATTGAAAACTGGCCAAGCATAGCGTATATTAGTTTTTTAAAGACTTTTCGCAAAAGATAGACAGTAAACAATATAAAAAAGTTTCGTGTATCTCTGTATTTTTGCTTTGAAATTTGAAAGAAGCAGTACGAATTCATACCGGTTTGTCAGAATACTTCGTTGCTTCCATTACATACTTTCTGCGATAAATAATGTTTGGCTTAGGAATGATGTGAATAAGACACACCCTTTTAGAGAATGTTTTATAGGAGAGTTTATTTACATTTTATTTCACTTCAACGACATAACGATATGACAATTATCTCTTTTTTTGATACTTAATTCTGCATTGGCTTAAAATCAATGGATGTTTTTTACCACCAATTTTAAAATAACGCTTATCAATATTAAAACTTTATGATATCAAATTATAACATAATTTTTAAAAAATATTTTTTCAAACTGTAAATTCGGATTTTCCACATATTTTTATCATGAATATTTTGGGATTAAATGGAATTACTAAAAGTGCTTGGAAAAGTATGACATTCATTTTATAAAAAAACCTTTTACCAAATAACACATACTTTTTGGGGAGATAAAAATACACAATAATTAAAGTTTTCGATTGTTTCACAAAAATATTTTTGTCAAGACATGTGTGACATTTCGGTGTCTAATTTCAAGAATATGTCCCTGAAAAACCGTTTACTTTCATTATGGCTGATCAACTCCGTTGGAAATATTATTGTTTATACAATTTCCCAGATACTTTTCCACCGCAGATTACCAGTAACAATATAACATCGTTAGATAAACATTGACTACTAATTATTTGGTCAGTTTCTAATTCGATAAATGGTCAGTTATAAATACTTAAAACGGTCAGTAATTAATACTTAAAACGGTCAGTTAAAAATATTAAATGGTCAGTTAAAATAATAAATGGTTAGTTAAAATAAAAACAACATGTCATAAAATTGCCTATTACGACCATATTTGATAAAATTCACAAGCTGTCAAACTAAAACTTATCATTTTTTTAAAATAGCTGACTATTTAAATTAAATACTTACCATGTTTAATAAATAACTAACCATTAAAATATATTACTGACCGCTTTATTTAATAACTGACCACATTCACACTGATACAATGACAACTGACCGTTTATAATATTAACTGACCATTTTGATTTTTAACTGACCATTTATTTATTTAACTGACCAAAACTTGAATAAGTTACTGACCCATTAAATACATGCTATAAACATTAGAGTAACAAAAGAGTCTTACAAACATAATGTTTTCTTTTAAATACAATTCTATACCTAGATATCAAAGAGAGAATATTTCTTAAGCTTTAAATGTATGTATTATCAAGCTTCACCTCAATAATCTGTGTTATTAAATCTGCCATCAAAATTTTCATTCATGAAGATTTCGCACGAACAAAACAGGAAGTTCTATAAATGCTTTATCTTTCCATTCTAATATAGCACGGAATGGAATTTGGCACAAAGACTTGCGGTATCAGCAAAGTATTTAGTGAAACTAAATGTTAAAGTGCGACTATAATGGGCCTTCGGTGGCCACAATGGGTTCAATTTAATTCATTTAGGTATCTATTATTAACAAACCCGATTTAGAATTACAGTTCACGCTTGTATATTATTACGTAATAGTCGAAAATGATCTTGTTTAATAACTCTCTAGAAAGGAGGGAAGTTAATTTATTTTAATAATTCTCAACAGTCAATTAAATATTCATCTTTTCGGTAGCTGTAGGAAAAGGGTAGATTGATATTATTGTTTTCGGGAAATACTAATGGTTTTATATTTAATTCAGTTTATAAGTTGACATCTTTTTTTCTCGTGATTCTGTTTTTTATTTAAAAATAAATCTTTTGATAAATTTATATTAAGCTTTTCGTCATGAAAAACTTTAATGCTCCTTTTTTAAAAAATCTTAAAATCAACGGAATATATTATTGTTTCTATTCGTATTTGACTTTTCAGCTATCGGTGGTGTCTTTTTATCAAAAGTTGTCTCTATGAAAATTTAAGTTTTGTGTACTATAATCATTTTAATCAAATGATCAGAACCAGTTTGAAATGTTCGGCTGATGAAGTAATATCTCTTGTTTTTTTGGGCTTAAAATTCAAATTTTGTATTTGTTAGCAAAATTTTTGATATCCAAACAATCACATACTCAGCTGAAGTACATTTTAACTAGAAAGATCTCATATATAATTTACTGAAAGAAGCGATAAACGTATTACGTAAAGCTCATAATTTTTTCAGGAAATAGTTTTAAATGACAATCAAAAAAGACAATACGCATAAAATTCAAGCAAAGAATCTTTTTAGTGCAGAAATATATTTCATAGATCGTAATTTTTTGAAAACGGATTTCTTTGTCAATAAACCGCCTTTTGTAGTGCTTAGTGTGCACAGTCAAAGAAGAAAGATTTAATATGAAATTTCCGGTTGAGGTAAGCTTAATAATGAATAATTGTTTTTCAGAGCGAAACATCGACAAAAAAATGCTAGTGACAGTTTTGCAAGGATTTAACAAAAGCACACTTTATCGCTATCCGACTATTGATCGTTGGATACGTTTACAATATGCTGCAAAAAAATGAAAATTAAGTCTCTTTACCGTAAAAAAATATAAAGCATAACTGGACAAATTCTCATATTTTTTATTCTGGTTTTACCGTTATCGAAGACCGCTAATGACTATCCATAGAATGTAGAATGTGAAGCCGCAAAAAAAATTATTCGTATTATACAATATATTGTGTGTACATGATAATTTACTTCATTTTGATAAATGACGACATTGATGTACATAAATATTGAATTATAACAAAATTCTGACCTTCATAGTATAAAAATACACGCCTATATCTTACACACCATGTGTAATCGAGAAATAGAATCTTTTAGAAAATACGGTCAGAAGCTAAGGTTTCTTGTTTTGCGGCACACAGTTTGACAGACACTGTTTCGGGCTATTAGTTTAATAAGAGATTGAACATGTGGATTGTACAGTTTTCGTTTTTTTTTTCATTTTAAGCAAATTGATAATTGTATTATATGTGGAAGTATGTTTTGTTAAATTTTAAAAATGTTGATTTATCGTTTTATGCTTTTAGACGCTTTCCATATTATACAATAAAATTGACTCTTAATATCAAGCTTTTTAAAAAGCACAAAGAGTTGAAGTATGCGTCGTACTTATTTGTGCAACTTTCAGACATTTTATAATGATATGTAGCGTTTTACGCTAATCATCATCATAACAAAATATGCGAAAGTAGTACAAAAGAATTGTTTTATTTATATAAATATAACGCCTCTCCATGAAGAATTACCACATAATGAACACCTCACAACGGAACATGTTTTTTCTGCCCACGTTTCTTTTTTGAAAACAATGCTGGTTTCGATCAGCTTTACAAGCTGAAAAAAGAACCACCTTTTCTTTTGACAGTCTGCGAAGAATAGTGGTTTTTTTTAACCATGTCCGCTCCCAACTTGGAGCATATAGACTCCTCACGGATTTTACCTCAACATATGTTTTTCTACGAGAACTGCTTGTTATTCAGTTGCTCAACCTCTCTTTTTCGAAGAGAGTAGGGATGGAAAGGAAACGAGGACTAGTGATTAGCTAATCGCTGTCACTATGCGTTTGCTCTTTGGGATCGGAAAGGTGGGAAGGGATTTTCAACAACACAAATACCCATGCCTTTGAACAGATTTTATCGACTGAAAAAATCCGCTCGTACCGGGAATCGAACCCGGGCGGTCCGGCACGCGAGCAAACAACGTTGACACTGCGCCACGGACCGGACTGCACATGGTTATTATAATCATACATATGTTCAGTTAAAAAAATCGCTCGTCGAATATTTACATAAAACCGATTCAAGTCACTCATTTAGAGTCTACAGTTTCTGACCTTACTTATAATATTTAAACATAATTGTAGCTTTTAATATTAACTGTTCTATGATAAGTTAAAAATAATAATGCCTACCTATAACAATGTTTACTTCATAAACGAATCCAGTGTAGCGACTTCTTTTATCCCGTCTAATCCAAACGTCAATGTTGCTTTTGACAAAGGTTGATGGCTTTTGGGATTTAATATTGTGCTAACCACCAATCCTTTATATCCAGTGTTGTCCTGTCAAATAATAAAATCGAAAAAGTGGCTCACGAAAGTTGTTCTCATTTCGATATATAAGTGTGTATATATTTCTAGTTTTAACAGGAAATGAAAAACTGATGACGGCTTTTGTGCTCGTGACATTTGTTATGAGAAAGTTTGGTAAGTCAAATAAACATAACTTTTGGTAGTTTTCATTAAATCTTAGTCGCTAAGTTTTTTGAAAATATCTCTATTAATAATTTACTACTTGAAATACTATTTTTATAAAAGTATATTTTAAATACAGCACCAAAAGGCCTTGGAGCGATCATTAAGTCCCTTTAAATACTACGTATTTTTTTTAATGCAATACGATAATTAATGGTCAACGTTTATACAATCTAGTGAGTATGATAAAATTTGTGTTAAGTTTTTTTCAGTTATTTATAAAATATGGGTGCAAAGCAGTGGCGGTGGTGACAGAGTATTAGTAGGGAGTACAAAAAAAGATTCAACTATTTTTCCGTACTACGGACAGCCAAAAATTCATAAGACTGGCACTCCTTTGGTATTACGAACATCTGAATTGAAAGTCCATGTTATAGAATTGTTTTAAAATCCAATGAATAGGAAAGAACTCTTGCAAGAATAGTTGAATCTTTTTTTATACTCTCTAATACTCTGTCACCAGCCGCCACTGTAAATAACCATTTGTGCGACTATTTAATAGTGTTTTTTTTACAATAAAAACATATTAAAGCCATTTGTTAATTTAAGAAAGTAACATTCAAAAATTCGGAGCCAAAATAACATGTGAATTTTAAATGAAAAAACACATTTAAATAAGAAGAACTACTTCCACGTATAATTTTACAGTATTTTCATGAAGTGAAACCAATTAGAAAAAGTTTTTTTTAAAATAGTTGAATCTTTTTTTATACTCTCTAATACTCTGTCACCAGCCGCCACTGGTGCAAAGTGTTCGAATAAAATGGAAAATAAATACTAGAAAATGTGAAAATTGATTAAACAGGAACGTTAAGCTCATACATGTTAAAATCTTAGTATCGTCACTCGTTTACAATATATTACGACGATTGTCACACACACGAGTTACAACGTGAAGTTACATTTTTGTCAATGGCAAAATAGTGTTGATTTATTTGTGTTTTAGATCCGCAAACTCTTGGATGAATTACCAACAAAGCTGTTCACTCAAGTGTAAGGACGTCAATTTAATCAACAGTATTGAACAGACTTGTATGACATTTTTATTTTGCTTCTTAACCTAGCTTCGATTTTTCACGAAACGGCACGCATAATCTATTTCGAGTCAGTGAAGGACGTCACTGCTTTAAACCAAAACAAAAACAAAATTAAGAAAAGCTCGGCAGGTCGCCGGAAATTCATTTTGAGCTTTTCTGGTACGCGGGTAGGAACGATGTTTACCGATCTTAACCTGTGTAAATAAATATTTTTTCTTTATTAAATTTTAACAATGGTAAATCGTGTTTTTTTTTCGCGCAGTAATAAACACATTACTCAGTTATAATATGTTGGCCAAGAATTTCCACAGGGAACCAGGATTTTAAAAAACCAACGATTATTTTCTTTATATTCATACACTTTTTTAAAATTGTATCATCATGATAAATAAAAATACCAGTTGCGGTGAACACGAACTTAAATCCCTGCAAAGAAAGTTTTATAAACTGATTTTCGATCGATTTTATAAGGCTTTTATTCACTCATCCGATCCTAAAAGTCTGGTAACCTAACCGAAACAATATTCTTATCTGAAAGATACGTCGATCAACTGAGTAACAAGCAGTTATCGTAGAGCAACTTCTGAGATAAACTCTATCAGGCTCAGATGCTCTATATTGGGAGAGAACATATTGTAATTATAAAAGTAAAAAATGCATTTGTATATGAATATCTTCCGATAGTGTTTTGTTTTCAATAATTTTAAATATATAAGAAAGCAAAAAACTTTTTTCGAAAACAATTGATAGCGAAAAATCGATTGCGTAACAATTTAAATGTAATTTTTTTTGACGGATATTTTACAAAGTGAATTTTGTTTTCAACGAGTTGTTATTTTATTGCTAAGCAACTGAGACTGAAAAAAATATTTTCAAATTAACAACTAACAGAACGCCTTTTCTAATCTATCATTATTTTTACAAAAAATAGGAAATATCAATACACTAGTATTTATAACATAATCGTGAATACAGTTTTTTTTTTAATTTTTAACATACAATTACTAACTATTCAAACCGACTCGTATAGACTGTACTGGAAAGTAAATATATTAATTGAAATGTAAATTTGATGTCGTTGAATGAAAAAAGATACAAAAAATACCCCCTGCTATTTCCGTTTGAATAAACAACAAACAAGAATTCCGTGTAATTTCATGATAAATAATAATTTCAATATTTTCTTGAGACGAATATTTTTACTGAATCTTTTTAATTGATAAGTTTGAAATTGAAAAACAGGAATAGGGGAATAATATTATCAAAGAAAAACACTCGAGAAGGAATTTTTGCTTAATTTGATTGAAATTAAAAAAAATATTACGTTTTAAACGTTATCAAATGTTTTTATAGGTTTAAAGAATTTGCCATATATTTTCAACTTGAAATCATTTTGTAAATTATAAATTGTGGAATATTTTTTGAAGGTGAACCAAGCAATAATATTTTTACTATAGAATAATAAATCATTCGGTACGTGAAGTACCATACCTTAAAATATTATATGTATCCAATATTTCTCACATCCACCAGTGTCATAATAATTATTGAAAGCCAGATATTGGGGCATCGCGATAGTTCTTAATTAAAATGTACATAGCCGACCAAATCGCGTATACCTAACCTAACTTTAATCCCAACACTAATATTTTGGAAAAAAAACTTGTATAAAAAATCAATTATTCTGAAGTATGAATGAATCCGAAATCAAAAGTAAAAAATACAAAATAGAAAATTTTGAGCGCGTATTAATCATACTGCTCGATCACGCAATCGCGTAAACGTCGGCGCGTTAAATTCTTTTCGCTCTTAAAATGACGTTGTGCCGAAACAGCTTTTCATAATTCTCGTGGAATCAACACTTTTTTGCCTCATTAATTCTTATTTCAAAAACCGACAAAAAAATGAAAACAAATATTCAATGATTAATATTCAACGCAAATTTTAGGTTTAAAGTACCGTTTTTGTCATAAAAAACATCATTTGAACACACATTAAATTTCTTACGGAAAAACTATAAATTTGAGTGTATAGCTTTATAAAAAAGAAAAACACACAAATGTCTTAATTTACAAAGTATTCGCATTCAAAGTGTTTTTTGTAAAGTGCTTAATATATCCATTTTAAACATGGCAAATCCACCACGCCATTTTTTTTACATTCACCATTATTTTGGATTTATTTATTTTTCCACAAAATCCTTTTCAGACTTATAAATCTGGCTTCGACTAATTATGACAAATTGCTCGTTTTACGCATTATATAATTTATTTAGCTTCAAATTTAAATTACGTTCGCTTTTTTATCTCATTGTATGACGTAGTTTGCGAAGAGTTTTTTTTATTTTGAGGATAATGCTATCGTTATCACTTTTGAAAGGATTTTTTACATTTATTAATACATTAACTCCCACATTGTAAAAAGGTTATTCTTTTCCTTAAATAAAATGAACTTTGCAAACATAAATATTGGCTGTTAAATGTGGCGATGATGGAATACACAAAATAATTTGGGACGAAAACATTTTCATATTATATTTTTTTTATTTAACGTCGATATCTTAACTAGTAGGCATTTTCAACTAATTACAGGAAACACATATTTTTGAGTTAGGATACCTTTTACTTTTTCGTAAAATATAGGCTATGTCGAAGTCATTTTTGATATATGTACGTTCACTCGTCATTTTACTTGGAAATTAGAAAGTGATGGAAAGGCATTATGTAAATAAATAAAACACACTGTAAATATAGTAATATTTCCCCATATATACTGTCCAGAGCTGATCCCGAATCCTAGTCTTGATTTTTATTAGATCATATGTGGATATATGACCATATTAATTGTTTTCTTTATTTAAATTTAAGTCATATTTGTTTTCGATCTCTCTGAAACGTATTTTAAAATTCGTAAGTACTTTCTTAATAAAATTAAGAGAAGAATCTTTTTATTGAATATTAAATATTCCTTCTTTTAGAAAATAATAATTGTCAATTTAGTTTATCAAAATTACAATGTCATAAAATATTCTGCTGAATCTATAAAACATTTGTGTTACAAAAAGATGCGATTTTAAAACATTTTTTTAACAAGAAATCGATGACTTTGACAAGGTCACTGGGTCATCGGTACACAAACCAAGTGCAAACGCTTTTTAAGTGATAAACTTTTAACTTCATCTTTAAAGGTTTAGATCTTTGACTGCTTAATGCACTGACCAGTAAAGTATTTGCGGCTGTTTTTCATTGATATTATTTCAAACACATTAGCGTCGTTATTTTACATTTTGCTGTGGAAAAACAACAGGCAACAGATTATAAATAAAACGTTTATTTTCACGTTTATCGTTTGTCTACATTCTTACAATATTCACTAGGGGGCAAACAGTAAAGTAAACCATGTAATATTTGGCCTCACAAGAATACGTTGTTACGTTAAATCCCCGACATCTAGGAAATAGTATTCTTGGCACGTACCTACGACATTAGACCTATGGGCCACTCGTGGCATAGCCAAGGAACCCTATTCCCCAGCCTCTGCTCTAAGACACTGTTTCAGAACAACTTAACAAATTGAAAGGGATTGGAGAAACAACGGGGATTTATACTTTACTGTCAAAATGATATCGGGGATATTTTGTTTAGAATATATTATACGTACTTACTCTCGATTTAGTAGCTCCAAACGAAAGAAGATTTTGAATTGTTAAGATTAATATAAAACGATTTACAGATAATCATGCATATATGGAATCAAACTGTCTTCAATTATGATAATTGCATTAATCAGCAATCAAAAATGAATCCCACGTTAAAAATATATTAAACTAGTATTGCTACCCGGCGTCGCTCGGACTAAGCGACCAATAATTATTTAATGTTATATCATCGACATAATTATATCACAAAATCTAACATCCAAAATATAGTTAAAATAAAATCACAAACTTTATTTAATTTGATGACAGCCCCATTCTCGCCCATTAAAATGTCCAAATTCAAGGAAAAAATCTAATTTGCTGTCAAAGAAATGTCAAATAATACCTTCACGTAAATAATACACATTATTATATTGCAACTTGCAACAACAATGCAAAAGGGAATTACAGACCCACATACATACATACGCCGTTTCGGTTTTATATATAAGATTAGCAAAGTTTTAAGAAATATAAATGAGAAATTCTTCAATAAAACTGAAACCCAAATACAACTGCAATGATTCAACAATACACTCAAAAGAGTATTTTGTTTTTATTTATCACTTGAACATTATCCCGATAAGTCTTATCAGCCATGATCTTTAAAAAATATATTTAAGTACAAGAAAAATTCCAGTATGTAATTGTATTTTATTTATTTGAATATAATGTTTTTTTAACAAGAATTGATAGTTAGCACTACAAAAGTCAGTAATTTAAATATTTTATACTATTTAGACCAATGCAAGGCAAAAAATAAATACTTTTTATGAAACAATTCAAGACCTGATCTGAGTTTCGGGACGGGAAGATAATACGTAAACTAAAAATATTTCTCTAACAATTAAACTATGTATATTTATAGAACTTTAATATTTGTTGTTGACATACAAAATTTGAATCGTTCCGACAATCTTTAATGTAAGATTAATGTGGCAAACTTAACAATTGATAGTTTAAAACTATACTCATAATATACGGTTCTTTTTTAATAAAAGTATAACGCTTCAGGAAAAAAGCTCACAATAAAATGTGTACCATGTAATGTTTGAAGAACTTTTACAAATTCATATGAAATACGCTCAATAGTTCGTCTTTGCAAACTATGGTGATATATGCTGTTTCGTATTACCCCCAAAGCCTTAGAATAAAGTCTTTATATTTAATATTCAAAGAATCGATTTTTATTTCTTTCGACAAATACTTGAGTTTCTTTTGACGACAAATAATATCGGAATAATGGAAAGGCTTTCTGTGTTCATATATGAAATACAACTTTGATATTTCATTCAAGTCTTATATAAGGGATTATTAAATACAATACACAATGTAAAATATTCTTAAGTTAATAATATTTCATACGAGTATTACCATTATTTAAATGCGTGTCCTGCCAATTCTTTTAAAACATAATGTTAATAAATGTAAAAAAAGTTTTAATTCTGGTTAAGCTTGGTGTTTATTCAATTTATCCAATTTTTATTCAATTTATCTACTCACAAAAGGTTCCAATTAAAAAATAAAATTATTTCAGTACTATTTAGTGCATAGCAACCCACTCTTAGTCAACTACACTGAAGACACCCACAATCATTTAAAAGCTTTAACTGCAGCGATCTTATGGAATTCTCGTGATACGGGTCACCAACAAGAAAGATTTTAATATTTGGTTGATTGAATTGGACTTTTTACTTGGTTAAGCTGCATTTTAGAAAAAAAAACTGTCCACTAAAAAGAACGAACAGTATATTTTTGTTCTGACGCGATCCCCAGAAACAAAAGTGTCAAAGACAAAACGGTCTCATGTCACAGCCACAATCGGCTACACTGACCTTGGTTTGCCTCAGAACCGTATGAGTTTCTCGTGTCAGGAGAGACAGGGACAGAAATTTCCAGCTTCCAGTGAATAAATGATAAATAGTATTATTATTTTTACGATTAAATAAAACGCGGTTTTTAATTCAAGGAAGCAATCTTTAATTCTCTAGAAATTCCCTATCGAGTTTAACACGGTTTTTTGTGAAACGTATCTACCGCGTAAAGAACACGTTGGGAATATTTCGTTCTACGGAAATTACAGGATAAATATTTTTTTAACAGAACGACATACTTATTATTTCATATTAATGCATATAAAAAAATCTTCATCATAAGCACCGCCATCGTCAGAATGGCGGCTGTGAATGCTCTGATAAAAATAATCTCTGTTTTCGATTTCTAGGGAGGTCGAGTGAGTTATACCTTTGTTAGTTGTATTTTTCATGTATTTACATACGTATTTTAAGCGACAGCGCCATAGAAAATATTTCCAAGAATGTATACCTATTTTCATTGATACTAGTAATCGCTGCTTACGAGTTGATCCCCGAAACAAATTTGAGAGATTGACTGAGAAGCTGGCAGGCTATTCACATACTACTTAGCCATCCACGTTCCTAGGTACTAAATTTAATTTTACCGAGAAACGATGTACCATATTCTAAATCTTTCCTTGGGGTTTATCGAATTACAAATCGAGTATGTGCCATCGATAAGGGTCTTAAATATCGGCTGGATTTTTGGCTACAGCCGGAAAAGTTATAAATTTCTTCGCTGAAAAGAAGGTGCGATAGCACAAAGAATTATTTGAAAAGATTCGTCCATTGAAACAAATAATTCGATTCTTATTCTTTAAGCTGTAAAACAATAACATTTTTTTTCGTATTGAGCTTTGAACTAATTTTTTATTAACCGCCGTCAATTTATCTTCGACAGACTTGTCAGCTAAAGTTCATTCGTGAACTTAAAATGCCTGAAGATGCCAAAAAGCGAAACCCGAGTCGTAAGAGACAAAGCTCATAGTAAGGTGTAAAATTCATATTTGATATTAAAATTTCATCACACACCTTTAGTCGAAATCTTCAAATATTTATATACAATGAATACACATCCGAAAATTTTCCACCGAATCCATTGAAATTATTCAATTTAATGAAAGTTTCTTGGTTGTGGCCTTTTGAGGTAACGAATGAGCAATTTTGATAATCTGATAAGAAAAGTCACTCCTTGTAACAGAACCGGTGGAATAACAATAATAGATTTAACTTTCTGATTACTTCCACAAAGTTACCGCTATCGAAAAAATATTACTCGCTTTTTATTTGGTACAGGATGTTAACGATTTCGTTAAAAAGGCCGTAAATTAAAATAAATACGGAGTAAGACGGATCTAACTAAATATGCTCACACGAGATTATCTACATATATTTAATAGCAGAAGTCTCAAGAAAGAATTCTTCGAATTTCGTTTGAATTTCGAACACAAAAAGCTTTGGAAAATAATAATGGGATTTATTAACCACTCTCGCTACGTAGAAAGACGAATTGTAAAGGTTTACCTTGAACTGGCTCTACATATGACTACATATTGTATGGGTATATATACAATTGAGAAAATTTATATTATTTATTGGATTTTGGTTTATTTTATTATTCGTTTGAATGCTTGAAAGAAAATATTATAAAATATAACAGTTGAAAGTTGAATCCGTAAAAATGTTACTATATGTGTGCAGAATGAAAACAAATGATTAATTGGTTTGTATGGTTTTTAATTTAAATGGTTAAATAAGATATCTGTAAGTTTTCTGCTATCAAATCAAATTGTCGCAGTTTTTTCACTGCTTCCGCTTCCATTGTTGAGCATATGCATATAAGCTCTTAATTGAGAAATTATTGAGCTAACTTTTTCTACGAGAAATGATCGATACTCTAAGAATATAACTAACGACAAAACTAGTGGTTAGGTCAACGCTATATATACACCTCGTTTTAAAGATCGGATGGGTGGAAAGGAATTTAAGTCACTTATTTCCTAGAACAAAAAGCAGTAAATCTTGAAAAAAAATATTCCAGGAAACAGCCCGTTTTAGGTATCGAGCCTGTGAGCTTTAGAACCGAAGCTAACGACGTTGACACTAGACCCTGGATTCCAAAAATGCGATCGGAATCACTCGCACTCACACGCTGTATATCTGCAAATCATTGAGCGAATTTTGACAGTTGGTACATTACAGTGGATATTTATCTCTCTGCAACGGTATGCTCAGTAAAATACACACACACTTTCTCTGTCAGCATTGTGTATGTCAAGTGTATTAAGTGAATTTCAACAGTCGTCCCAGTTAACACTCAAAGCACGTAGTGTAATTTTTTTTAAATTAAAATTCTATTAATAAATTAAAGCGTAAAATTGTAGCCGTATGATAACATTTTGTTTTACATATTAAAGTATTAGTCTTTTGGGTAAAAAAATACACCTCAATATTTATTATACGTTAACTCTATTACTCATTTCTAATAAAGATGCCATTTTGTGCTACTTTTTTCTTACACATCTTTTTTTTTTTTAGAGATTTTGTAGTCCATGATGCATTCATTACTTATTTCATGGTTTTAAAATATAAAGAATATTAAATAAATGTGAATTGATTAAATTTATAATTGAATATTGTTCAATTAAACCGTCAAACATACAACACAACTACAAACATCAAAACAAGCCCAGTTTTCTTCACTTTTACAAGACTTTTATCAAAAATCAAAATACTCAAATAAAAACTTCCAAATAAAGCAAAACTCGTTCGTTTGATGAAATGAAAAATGGTGTTATGAAACGTTGTTTTATTATGCTATAAAATAAGCATAAAATAAACCCATTAATTCGCAAAACACAAAACACAAAAGATTTTAATTTTGTTTCTTTACGCAAATATAATTTTTACGGACAAAAAACCCTAATGAGCTGACTATTTACAGCACTTTGATGTTTTTTGGCCGAACGGGATTTTCGAGGATATCAGTTAAGAAGTATTCAAAGACATACCAAGTTAAAGCCTTTTTACAAGCTTTAATTGCATTAAAATTGTCTGTTAAACGATATTAAGCTCCCCTCTTCAATATCATTTCATAACGAAGCTTTTTGGTTAAGCTGTGTACTTGATTGTATCTGTAGATAATATTGTATTATTTGATGCAATATTATTTTTACAATATGAAGAAAAGTAATAAAAAAATCACGCTCGAAAGATATTCAAAATACTTTGGTAAAGAATTTCATTACAAATCAGTCAACACTGCGAGGAGCTTTTATAGTGTTTTGAAACTTATAATGCAAATGGAGTAAATCAAGCCATTTGGGTAATATAAAGGGTATTTCAATAGGGACGCTCAAAATATGTTACTTTGTCCTGCTGAGTAGATTATTCATTGTTTAGTGGCCAAATTTGAGTCAACCAGTTTGGTAAATAATCGGCCAACACCTACCTGTACGTCATCAAAATACAATATCTGGTGAAAACATTGCTGCTGTGTGTGAAAGTGTACAGGAAAACCCAAGGCAGCTTATTTCTCGTTGTTCACAAGAACTTGGCTTTTCTGCGACTTCAACTTGGCGAATTTTGAATCGGGCCTTATGTCTGCACCCGTATAAAATCCAACTAACCAAGGAACTTCAGGTAAACGACCACAGACAACGCCTGATTGGGTTCTGGAGCAGTTGGAAGTTTACCCAAATTTATCAAAAAAGTCAACTTTAGCGACATGGCCCATTTTATAATTAATGGATATTGGCAGACATTTGATGCTACATTCCATATTTAATGCCGTAAAATATACTTACAAATGAAATTAAAATTTAGTCGAAATCTCACAAACAACTTGTTTTATTTACATTTCAAAACTAAGCGTCCTTATAAAAAGACCCTTTATTTATATTTCATATTTATGCGTTATAGAGTTATAGGAATCTCGCTTTACTTGGCTATATGCTCAAAGACTCAAAATCGTAAAATATTTAAATCAAAACTGTTATAAATCAACTTCCAAATTTATTTATATCAAAATGAAAAATGTTTAAGTCCCATCTTAACTGTTCTTTTTCGATCCTTAGAACACGAAGATTTAAATAAAGTTAATGCAATCCACTAATTACGAATCATTTCTAATCCAGCCGATTACTCATAATATGACTATACGAGTTTACGCTAGACAAGTTATTTTCAACTAGATATTTACTTTTATAGGTTTGCTTATATAAACCGATAAGCACCATATTTATATTTATAATAACACATTTTAAATGGTGTATTATATTTAGACAAAACATGCCAACAAATAATATATATATTTTTTTGTTTAATAATCTAAAAAGCCGGGATAGTTTGAACTTTGGACTTTTCCATGAGTTTTGTCATTGGCGACCGAGGTTTCGCATTTCGGCATCTTCAGGAATTTTAAGTGCTCGAATGAGCTCGAACTGACGCTAACCGGGTCTTAAGAGACAAAACTTATGGAAAATTACAAAATTTGTTATTGAAAATTCATCAAGCACCTTCAGTAGAATTCATAATCGAAACAAAAAAGTTTTCTTCTTTACAATATCGTATTGCGGGCCTGTATAGTAGAGCTTTCAAGCACTTAAATCACGCAATCTAGACAAAGCCATCATTCGCAAACTTGAACTTTAGATCTGAGTGAAATAGTATTTTAAAGAAGTTTTTTATTTGTGACGAATAATGATAATACTACCTAAAATCAAATATGATAACAATTTCGTAGTTCGAAACTTAAATGCAGCATTGGCCGAAATATCCGGATGCATTCCACTCATGCGACGTCTGGCGACACAGCGCTACTAAACTTTATCCATAGCTCGGCGAGATATGGTCCAACCATTTCTCACCGATAGAGATGTCTCACTGTTGCAAGAAATAGAGGCACCCAAGTCATTGAAAAAATTGTTGTACATCGTTTGGTTATTTTAGATAATGCAAGGAAAAAAATTGTAACATAGCGTTCTGCTGCGATATGAAGGATTTGATCTGCAGCCTAGATATATATTGAGTTCATGGGTTTAGGAAGACATAGGTTGTATGATTTTATGTCCTCTCATATTATATTTTCATATTTACGTAAAACTTAGAACGTAGAAGATTGTTGCTTTTTTACTAATACATGTGATTACAGAACTACTGAACCCGGACTTGACTCAAAATATGTTTTTTCTTAGTCCCATTTGAACCAAGGCCCTTTAATTATAAATATGAATTCATTAGTGCAAGATAAATGAACTAAATTTAGTATTACTTACGTTGGTATGCAAATCATTGGATTGAAAAGAAAATATGTGGAATTAAAAATACGTCACAAGGTGCTGATGATTTAATGATGTTTTATGGAGGGTGCAGTTGAATACTACAGATTTGCCACTGTTATTTAATTACAATTATAATACACGATTATGAATTTATAATTTTAACATTATTTTTCTTCATATCAATTCTGTTTGTAAAATATTAAATAATAAATATCATATAACTAATGTTAAAAAACAACCCTCGTATGTTTATTATCATTTAAATGTTTGTCAGCTTGAATTCGTCCATGCACTTGAAGAACTGAAGTGAAAGAAATTCATACGAATACAATTAAAATATGAGTAGTTAAATTTTAGACTTTGAAATATTTACCTTTGTGAATTGAGCCATATTAATCAAATAACAACATCGGTCAGTCAATTCTGCTATAAACAAAGATCTCTTGCAAACAACAAAAACACTTTTGGTTACAGTATATTATCATACACATTCTTGATGGGCACTTTCAATGATAGTTTCAGGCTGATTAATTTTGAAGGCCTTCGGGGTGTGCTGTTCTTCTGGGTAGTTAGAAGTTTCACTAACCAGAAAACGATATGGAGGTGGCCATTTACTATTAAAGCTATGCTATCAAGCAAATAACTAACTCTTTTCTATTCAGAAGCTAAAATTACAACAGGCATCATTAAAATTTATAAATGTAGTATAAAACTAGCACGGGGTACAATATGCGTCGCATTGCATACTACAGTTTTTTTTGAAAAAAATATTTTTACAAAGCTTCAACGATTAAATATCGGTCGGTTGGCTATCTCTATATTAAATAAAATTAAATACTTAACTGTTTTTTTAAAAACTCTAAATATACTATCTGATGTCTCTTGTATCAAAAGTAATGTTCTTCTCTAAGACAAAGGAATGTTATTTCTCCAGCAGATAAAACCACATGATTTCAAAATACCCAGAACATTTACGCCTCAGCGATTTCCAAGCTAAATAATTCAAGTATATACTCGATACTCTATCCAATATCAAGTGTACTCAAATACTTACTATTCGAGCGCAAAATGTACTCGCCAAGGTTCGAGTTTAGATATTAAGAGCTTCTACCGAGTCGCAAGGAAACTGTTCATAATTGAATCTGCTCTGTGCTTTATTTCGCGCTTTCAGGAAAAGCTGCAGAATAAAGCTCTCGCTTAGCGTTCATAGAGGTTTATGACTCTGTTTGTTGGATTTTCAAGAGATGAGCTTATTAGAGTACTAAAATTCACGCTCACATATTGTATAATACGTAGATTTTAATTAGTATTTGTCAACCTGACTGCTTAATTATGTCAATTTCTTATTTTATATGAAATAACAGTTCATTTATATAAATAAAACAGAGGTTAATGTTTCACCAGCATTTTCAATATTTTTTTCAAATTAAATAGGCACAAGATTTATACATTTTATTGATTATTAAAAATCACACATTTGCCATTCATAGTTAATAGAATATTTCCATATCAATTTATGTAGCACATTTTCCCTTTAGGATCCTATTGAAACTACATATTTCTTTCTCACTAATCTAGTCTTTAGTTCCATGGTGAATTTACTATTATTGAGTGCACATATTAAGCATTTATTTTGATAAACTGTTTTGTATGTGGTATTTGCAATTACAAAACTTTAAGAGTTAAATTCGAATTATCTTCGTAAAACTTTTTTATAATAAGTTAAAAATAGCAGTTTCAAATATCATCAATTAGTATTGATCTACATTAGGCCATCACACTATAGTTTGTATTGACGATTGTGGATAGCGAAATACAAACATATATATAAACTATATTTCATAGTAAATTATAGAGTAGGAGCCTGTTAATTTTTAGGGAAAATCATAACATTTGAATAAAACGTCAACTGTCATTTAAAGTTTTGTAAAATTTCAATCAGATGTAACACATTTAATTTATTTTTCTTAAGCTTTCTAAAATTATTTTCAAATTTGCGTTTGAAATATAGCCGGAATATTTTTAATGGCATTTTAATCTCTCAGACTGATTTCAATTCAATATTATAACATGCTCTCTAAATGTCAGAATTGACAAGACAAAAAAAGATTATCAAGATACAAGTAATGCTTCATTACTGTATCGGATATTTTGATAATAAAGTCAACATTTGATTTCCAATGTTAATGTTTGACGCTGTTTTTTTGGATGTTAGGTTTGTGTCCTAAGTAAATTTATTTACTTTATTGCTAAGCAAACTTGTATATCCTCTGAAGAAAACATCGTCAATAACAATAGTGAAAACGAAACATGAGTTTTTTATTTAGCCTATAAGGAAATTGGTGAGAATTTTCATGTGATCGATAATCTATGCATACTTTAATGACTTTGTATGTGCCCAATATTTTGTGAATATACATATTTATGCGGTGAAACTTTCCCAAACTTAAAGTTTACCCAATAAGCTTAAATGGTTTATGCACTGAATAAGTATGCAAATAAATTAACATTAACATGTTTGAAATGGTAAGCTTTTCCTTAAATTTATGATACATATTTTCAAATAAATTATATTAAATTTTAAAATATTTTCCTGGTACACTTCATAATAATTTTACTTTGCATATTTTTTATGTATTCAATCAATGTGTACTGATTCTATTAAAAAGCTTTTAACTGTCATTTCATGGTAGAAATTTGTTGTATTTTACACAATTAGACACAGTAAAATGTCTATATTTATTAATTATTTAATCGGCACTGGCTAAGTTTCACATTGAATTGATGAAAAAATACACTTGAAGATTTAAACAATTGTGTCTTATCACAATGTAACTAACTAAATTACTGGCTATGAAACAATTTTAACAATGAAACACCAATGAAAATACTGAAAGAATTTAAATAGATTAAAATAGGTTTTGAACAAAACTAATGTGTTTGTAAGGTTGTCAAATAAGTACCTACATATGTACTGTCACTAATGAGTTATTACATATATATATTTATATATATACTTTTAAGGTGTTAGTTACTTGGTGGAATGGCATTATAATAAAAATAATAAAATATTTTTAGTACGTATTCCACATCAAATTTATTGGATCAGGACCGGTTTCGCTCATGGCGAATTGATAATGTTCACCATCAGTCAGTTGCCATGAGTCAGTTGATAATCCTCGCCATGAATGAAACCAGTCGCGATCCAATCAATTTTATGTGGAATAAGTACTAAAAATGTTTTATTATTTTTCATTTAGTGACTTATATAATTCCATTTTCTACAAAAACGGCTTCAAAATTTTGACAACACAGACATTCATATCTTCGAACAGAAATGAATTTAATAATGAAACTTGCCGGACTGCAATTCAAGCCCTTGAGCATCGCAACCGAAGCCATCGGACTTTGACGACCACAGAACTAAAACATTTACATACGACGTATTTTTAAACAGATATATTTGTTTTTATTTCTCTAGAAGCTTATATCGAGCGCTGCTATTTTTTTATGGGTGTTTTATTTGCGAGGAACTCGTTTTTAACAATCTTTTCAACTCACTAACAAGTCCAATTGAAATGTCATATTATTTTACGAGCATATTTCCTTAATACTATTTTTATGTCCTCAGCGCACTATTTCGTCTTTTTATGGAATAACGTTGTAATACTGTGCTAGAAAATTTTACGCTGCGGCGTATCGTATTGGTGTTTTATTGCTTCACCTTTCTGAGTTGTGGGGTAGTTTTCCAATACGTAACTGCCAGCGCCTATCGATGTTTGTTATCTTAACAACTCAGAAAATGTTTATCTAAGGGTTGACACGTTACTCTGATATTTATTAGGGCGGAGGGAGTGTTTATGTATGAGCTATATTTTATGTTATATAAGTTACTCAAGTGGCTAATATTCCATCACCATACATTTATAAAATAATATTTTTTGACGATTTCAAATATTTTTATTTGTCTGTAATTCTGTACTATTAATTTGGACATTCGTATTATTGGTTTTATTTATATGCAATATCTACGCTTATTTTTACTTTCTTTGATGATGGAATTTACACTAACCACCCACTTTCATCTTATCCAAAAAACGGGACGAATAGTGAGCCACTATTATAACACTAGTGCTGTCATGTCGCTATTCTTCTTTTGGAAATTTGTAAGCGTAAAATCGTAAGTTTGAAACATTATTTTACAAGCAATTTTTTAGATAAAAAATGACACTTAATTGTTGCCAGCACTACGCAGCCTTCGTTTGACAATGCTCGCCATGAGCGAAACCGGTCCTGATCTAATACATTTTTTGAGAAAAAGTACTAAAAATTTGTTTTCATTTTTATTTGTTATTATTGTTTAATGATTTAATTTTGGGTAGTTATGAAACTATATAACTGAGAGATGCTTTCCAAAAACAGTTTAATAACAGTTATATTATTCTAGCAACGTTTTTACTTTATTTTTATTGAGCATAAAGAAAGTCCTTATAATTGCTTTTTAATATCACTGAGCTTTCTTTTTCGCTTATCGCATATAAAATAATAAATTAATGGTTGAATTCCGAATGAAATATATAATTTTCTATTTAAAAATAATCTGACAGATTTTGAGGCAGATACCATCTAGAAAAATACAAGGCATTCAAACAATTCAAAGATTTATAGGATGAGCTAATGGATTTCAGCTCATAAAACCTCTCAATCTACCAAATCCTATTTTAATTTTGGCTAATTTCAATAGATTAAAGGTTTGAAGGATTTTCTTTTTGGGAAAATTTTTAACGTTTTACACTGTGAAGTCTATCCTGTTAGATAGCTGCAAAGTGAAATCGAGTGGTGGTGGGTAAAACGATAAAAAGCCTAAAGAATAGTAAGAAATAGTGTTGGCGACAGATAATTTAAGCTTATGTCCAAGATAAACTCTTAAACCTGTTTATTTTCATATAAAAGTTTATTGGTGTTTGACGAAATAATCGTATACGTAGAATAGTTTGCTCAAGATAAAGCAGATTTAATGTATTTTTATGAGTTAAAGAAATGTAGATATTCATAACAGCTAAATTTTTACTATCGTATTTTATTAGTACATTAATGGTATTGACAATTTATTGTTTTTAAATTGGGTCGAATTGTATCGTAAATTTAACAACTATTTGTCCAAGATATGTTTGATGTTTATTCTGCATCTGGTAGATATTTTTACTTTATTCAAAAAAATGTAACTTTAAGTGACACTTCATAAATTAATAATTTTCGAGAAATTGCGTAATAAATAATTTTCTTCTCACAAGAATACCACTAAATCACGAGCTTCTATTATCTCGGAAAATTGTTTATAAAATTAATTTGACTTTCTCAAGAATTTTATCGACGATTGTGCAGAAAATTCTTGACTGGTTCAGTAATGAATTTAAATTTATTTTTATAGCCCAGTCATTTACTGATGTTTAAGATTCTCAGTGTATACAATTCGATATCCTCGTCAATAGTCTTACAAATTTACTTTTCAAATAATTCGATCATTAGATCAATTTTATTCATCTTTATTAATTCTTATTTATTTAAGTAGCTCATTGGTAGGCGAGATTTACATATTAAAAAAAGTCAAATTCTTAAGAAATATATCTTTAAATATAATGACTGAAGATCGTGCAATTTACTGGTATTAATTAAATACCAAATACCTTTTTCACGGTTTTATTTCAGGCTTTTATGTGTCTCAATTTTCATCAGTGTAGCTCTCCTGGTTTGATCGTCCTATTGACACCCTATCTGGTCAAATAAATGAACATTATTTGACGGCACAGGGTCAACAGTTTCTTTCACGCCATTTGTTTATTTAATATATCGTCGATATTGAGATTTTCGGCACGAATAAAACGTTGACTATTTCATTCCTTTTCAGATTGGATATTTAGATTGACGTGTAGTAGGATAATATTTGAATCACTTGCGTTACAAACATAGTACAAACAATAATACAATAAAACGTATTTTATAAATAACTAGTGTTCGAACCCGGCTTCGCTCGGACCAGTTTGGGGTTATGTTCACCTCGGCGCGTTAATTCAGACAGGCCAAGTTGAAACAACTTTTTTCAAAATTCAAAAGTCTAGGTCAATTAAAATGGAATTAAAATGAACATTTCAGACTGGCATTTACATTTCACAGCCCCTTTCATATATTGACAGCCCAAAATCTAATTTGCTGTCAAAGAAATGTCAAATAATACCTTCACGTAAATAAAAACATTATTATATTAATAAAAGCCGGGAAAAGTTCAGTAGAAGACTAATTTATTACATTTTGACTAAATGTCTTCGCCGATAAAAAAATCAAACATATTTTCTTTCATATTCGTTTTATGGCAACTTAATGACCAACAATGCAAAAGGGAATTACAGACCCACAGACATACATACGCCGTTTCGGTTTTATATATGTACTACTCGATACTCGAGTAATTCGAGTCTCTACACACACATTGATAACGAAACAAATTTACCGTCGAAACTTTCGCGAGCGAAATCAATTCGTTTGTTTGAACTTGCAACAACAATGCAAAAGGGAATTACAGACATACATCCCCCGTTTCGGTTTTATATATAAGATTTTTTTGGTCCGTGGTGCAAGCGCTAACGCCATTGACTTCCGTGACGGCCTTCGCTGGCTTGACTTCCAGTATGAGCAGAATTATTTTAGGCGATTTATCGATTCTGTTCGAATGCATTAGTGTTTGTATTATCTAAAAATTCTCTCCACCCATCCGATCTTTTAAGAAGAGCGTATTAGTATTAGAATAAGTATTTTCCTGTCCCTTATCTTTTCTACCCCTACTCTCAAAACTAAAGAGGTTGGAGCTACTGAGTAATAACCAGCTGTCGTAGGAAAAAATATCCACATTGGAGTGGACATGGAAAAAAACAAATTATTAAACATAAGAATCCTTTCATGTTCATAAAGAATTAATTGAAACTTGTATTACCTTTGCTCCCTTTATGTATTTTTAGTGTGAGTTTATTTCATAATTTATTATTACTGTATTTGTGTCATTTCATTTGTAAAAAATCATCAAAATTTTAATTGTAGACATTTTAAATTCGATTATGTATGATTATCATTAAATTCTTATCATTTTTCATGAACCAATTGTTTATTATACCTAGCCTTATATTTCTCATTTAGATGTAAATAACTTTGTTTTAATGTTTGTATGTGACATCAGTAGTTGATAACACTCGAGATAAGTGACATTGATCTTGATCTTTATAAAATTATATGCGTAAGTAGTAATAACAAATGTGTTTTATTTGTTTCAAATATTAGTGCTCAGACGGCTTGTATGTCATTTTATGTGTTGTCTGACATGGCCATATAATTCTAGTATATCTACTCTCACAATGCTATGGAGATGAATATCTCCTTACTTAAACATCGAAAGGGAATCATAAACTTTTGCAATGGTACAGAAAAAGTACTGTTTGGTTTAAGAAGAAGCAGTTACGCATAATGTAAGGTTTTATTACATCACATAGTTCAAGATTACAGACGTTTCCTTTAGTGGACTGCGATAAAAAGAATCTTTTCCGAACCCTAAATAACAACCTTAAATCGGGTTGGCTTTTATAAGAGATCGACCTTTTGCTCAATAATTCGGAATCAAAATGACACTAAAAGCGAAACGAGGTGACTTTTATATTCCCAGTATGTAAAAAGACGGTGTCGGGAGTGATTTTGAAAAATCAACCGAATCAAATTACTGCTCAGACCACAGATATCATTTTTATTGAGTGTTTGAATATATATGCAACACAGGTTTCTGAATAGTAAACTTACTTTTGTGCGTTACCTATAATTGTATTTCATTGTCATTTGAGTCACCAGGACTGTTCGTCTGATCAATTCACTGCCTAAGATGGGCAATTTCAGCAGTGCACTTTAATTATTTTATTTGTCAATTGCATGGCGCATTGGCGTCAGAGTGTTGTAATGTGCCATATTTTTTTCAGTACATAATCAATAAACATAGGATTATAAATGACCAGGAAAAATGCAAAATAATAATTTATTTTAAATAAGACTGGTGGGTGACCGCTGTTAAATTTATTTCCTTTGCGATTAACACAGAGAAACAGCATATCACAGCAAACTATTTCTCTCCTTCCTTACGGTCCTGCAGAGGTAAAAATCCTAACCTCAATTGTGTAATTTAAATATATAAGAATTAACTTAATATGCTTCTTAAATAGGTGAAAGAAGTGTCACTGTTACCCAAAACTTGCAATAATAAACCTACCAATTTAATTTTATATTATAAAATCAACTTCCGTAAATTTACCCTCGTAGCCATCGAAAGTACGACACATAATAGTTTATAAGAATATTATTTACGCGTTGTTTCCTATGGCGTCAGATGGAGTAGCGTTTAAGGTTTGTTTCTTTTCGTAAGAACCTTCGCCTTACTTCGTCTAGTGGAGAAATCATTTCCACTCGATCGACTTACAAGCCTCCCTCAGGCTATATGACCTCTACTAGACGACGATATCATATTTTACAAACTTTTTGGAATCATTCAAGAAACAATACAAAAACTATTTTTTTTCATAGTGTCATATCAATGAATACAAATAATACTTTTTAACACTTACTTAGCCATGTAGTAACCATAGTTAGTTTTACCACTGCAATTGATTAAATAAAAGTGAAAATGATAGCATTTTTATATTTCCCAGCATACATATGTTCATTACTAACTAACATTTTTTTTTTTTTTTAAATATGCTAAGTAAAGGCAGTTTCAAGTGGTCGACTATGGTTAGTTCAAAGCTTATCTTAATATTTTAAAGGATGGCATGTGATGGGTTACACAAATTGTTGTACTCCGTATAATAACATGCCGCCGTTTCAGTTTTCGCATTTTTTGATCTATAAATTTCGATGTGGACAAGTAACTTCAAAGTGATAAGAACTGCTAGTGTTGGAAATTACCCAAAATTTGTAATATTTTTTACAGTTCAAAAGAAAAACATCTTAAGTACAATTAAAAAGGAAATTTCTTTTTAAACTGTCAAACGACTATATATATTAAATATTCTAAAGTTAAATGTTTAAAATAAACTTACAGCCATTTTGAAAGGGCAGAAGAAAATGAGATGAGTTTTTAATAAGAATATTCGTCAATGAGATGGCCAACAGGTAGGTGGCTTTGAATAAAGACAAAAATCTCTGAAAACTTTTTCCCGATTAATTTACAAAAATTAAATGTCACACGGCTGGGTATTCCGTAACGCTTTTGTAAAAGCAAAAGAAACTGGAGCCTTAAAGCAGGTCAAATATTACAAATATTATTCAAATTTCCACGAATTATACCGCCCTTACATTTTAATATTCGAAGGAGACCGTGACAGGTAAAAGCTTTTCAAAGTTCCATAGACAAAGGTAGTAGAATTTTAAGGCGGTAAAACAATAGATTTTTGCGGCCAGCTAAAAAATTAACCATTCGCCTACGGGTGGAAGAAAATATTCTCATTAAGCCTTTTTTGATTACATAAACGATTGTAGAGATTTTTTTTTAATTGAAAAAAAAACCTTCGAAATAATGAATTAACTACTTAATATTAAAATACTTTCGATGGATTCAGCGGTAACATTGTGGAAGTTCATACTGATATAAAATTTAAAATAACTTTGATTATTCCATGTATTGTGTTATTTAACATTTTATACTACTTAATATTTGTTTATTTATCTTGACATAAGCTTTAAAAAAATCTATATTTCAAAACTCGAAATAATCAATTAAAAACGGTGAAAATAGTGCATCAGTGGAATGAAGACAATTCTAAGTCGTGATAATAATGCAAGTGCTATGTTACGAGGGTCTAAACATATTTTATTATAACCGCCGCCATTACGACTATCATTTGTCTACCCGACGATTATTTGGCATAATATATAACTACAGTTTTGATCTTATATATATAATTCATCATATATTTTTGTATGCAGTTTAATAACGATTTCTTTGGAACTTCATGTTCTAAGGCGCGTTAACGTCTAAATTCTTCTCAACTCCTACATCTCAAGGGTTTGATTTTTAAGTTCCATGCCCTTCCAACCACTACTGACAGGAGGTCGCGATTACTGTATCGGTGAGCAATCTCAAGTCACTTCAAGAATTTTTCTTTTTGCTTATGGAGGGTCATCGAGAAGAAAGGATATCGGTATTTAACGATTCTCAGATGCCTTCTCGTCATAATTCTGCAGAAAAGAGATCGTTTAGTTACAGTGATGGCCCACTACCTTATGAAACTTTTTTGAAGTTTCACGAAGGGACTCGCATAGTGGGTTTAATTAAATCTCTGAGTAACATCAAATTACACACATCTTGCTGACACTGCCGATGGATGGAGATTTTTTCTGGTGTGTAAACATTAAATCATACTGAAGTACTGACGATGTTGTACACGTTACGATATTTAAAAAAGAATCAGAGAGCTGTAACACAATGAAATTGGTTGTTTAGTTACATCTTACCTTTGATTTTTAACCTTTTTGCTTCGTGTAAAACATTTTAAACACGTAAATTCACCTAAGCCTAAATTATTGTACTAAACAGAGCAGACGACCTTCTGTTGTTGACATTGACGATGAATCACAAATGTCAACTTCATCGTAAAGCTCGAATATTACTGTCATAGTATTTGGCGCCGAAAAACTCCCGCTATTTCTCGTGTGAAGTTTGGCAACGAGTATATATTAGCGCGAGTATTATATTACGTTCCCGCGCTCGGTGTGACGTTTGGCTACACTTTACACCAAAAAGCAGAGATGCACGCTTATCTCAGCGCAGGAAAAGGGTTGCCAACATTAACGATGAGCTATCACAATATTATTATCCTTTTAATGGTCACACTCGTTATAAGCAGCATTAAGATAATGAATAAGATCAGTTTTCACGGGAGGGGGGCATAATAATAATTAATATGTCAGGTAGCGTATTATTCTTGTATATGTGTTCGGAAAATCTCGCATTTCAGGAAGATACATACTATCATATTTTAAAGACTGTAATGAAATTATTGGTTTTTTACGAGGACGATTTTAATTATTTTTTAAAACACAAATATTGTATTAAAGAAATTTGCTAGTAATGGGTGATTCAATCCGGACGCTTGAAATTTGTTAGGTTACGGTAGCAATATTGTTAAAGTGTCATCTATTTAATTTAATGTCAAGTGTTAAGAAGTGTACGGCAAATCACCATAGAAGTTATAGCGTTTAACAACGAATGCAAATCATCAAATTTTATTATCAAAGTCTTTCCTCCTTTCGAAAAACATTCGTCGCTAAAGTCATCTTCAGCGATGTCACCCATTTTTGGATTAATGGATATTTGAAGAAGCAAATTTGTCGGATTTAGAGCGATTCCAATCCGTAAGAGACACACCGCCACCAAATGCATCCCAAGAAAGTCACTGTTTGGTACGGATTATGTTCTGACGAGATCATTGGTCCGTACTTCTTCCGAAACGAAACTGGCACTGCTGTAACCGTCAACGGCGAGCTCTAGATCGATGATAAGCAACTTCTTGTGGCGAAAACTGGATGATATGAATACCTGTAACGTGTGGTTCCAACAGGGTGGCGCTACGTGCCACACAGCACATGTCACGATAGATATTCTACACGAATGAGCGTCCTTATTGAAAAACCCTTTACTTGGTAGAACTCCATTATAGCACAGTGAACATTTTCTATTTTTCTATAGTTCTGATGAGGGCGTGAGCTTAAACATCAACAATATAAACAATATATTATAGTGACACATATTTCACCAATTTGATAAGCGTTTCATGATTTATTATCGTTAGATTATTTCGTAAGACTAAGATCAATTCTAATTCTTATATGTAATACTATAGATTACAAAATGAAGACTCATATTTTTCATTTTCACAGAACACAGAGAGAAGACAAAAACTAATAGCACCTGACACTGACCACAGCAATGACACTGACCCTAAAAATGTATTTTTTTAAATTGATAAAGGCATTAACAAAAATAGTTAATATATGATTAATTAATCAATCAATAGAGTGCATTGCTCATTTAAAACTTTATACTATTATTAATAACTTATTACAAAAAAATATATTATTGAAATTGTCGTATCCTAATAATATTTCCAGGTTTGCTTAATTATTCGAGGTTGTCCATTCAGATTAAAACATTTAATATATATTAATTAATGTATATTAAACTTTTAAAATGAATTACGACAAGACATAGATTGCTTATTGATTGAGTAGGCATTTAATTGGTAGAACTCCATTATAATACGGAAAGAAAAATAACAATGTATTTTAATTCTACATAAATTATTTTATATATTTGTTGATAGCTATTTCGGCTTACGCCTTCGTCAGAACTATGTTTAAAACGTGTATTAGAGATAGCTTATATACCTTTGCTAGACAGGGTGCCTCCTACATAATCTCTTTCTGTTGAAACCATACCTACGTCACATGAAAGAATTTAAATAAGTTTGATTTATTGGTCTAAAGTAATGGTGGGAAACAATAATTTGGGTATTTTTGGGTTATTGGATCGTGTGAAACCACTTAAAATCTGCAATGTCTAAGTGCATCTATTTTAAATTGTTTTAAGTTTATTGTTTGTTAAAGGTTTTAACAGAGGTGAAATATTAATTGTGATCTGATCGTTAAGAATTTCATTGGACTGATTATACCTATTAATTTCAAGCTGTTCCAATGCATTCAGTTTTAGGCCCTTATTGCAGGAAAGTAAGCGAATCGGGACCGAATTCGGATTATGTGCTAATTCTATAAGGTGATTTGCATATTGTGAATCAGTTTTTCCATTGTTAAAGGATCTAACATGTTCGTTTGCGCGAATGGATATTTTCTACCAGTCTGTCCGACATATACTAAATCACATGTACCGCAAGTCATCTTAGGCGTCGAAGGCGTAAGCCGAAATAGCTATCAACAAATATATAAAATAATTTATGTAGAATTAAAATACATTGTTATTTTTCTTTCCGTAACATAGATTGCTAATATAAGCCAATGTCGAGACAGTCACCCTGAAGAGAAAAAGAAAAAATATTAGAACCTTAGTAATCAACCGACAGGAGCTGTGATCGAATATCAAAACCAAGAAGAAAAATTGCGTATTTTTTGATTTGTAATACATACGAACCAATAATTTGTTATATATTCCTCCTGTTTTTAATAGTCAAATTTATATTTTTCGTTGCTCTGTCTTGTTTAAGTTCTGATTCATTAAATTCTTTAATATCATGTTCAGTTCTTTTATATAGTCATTAAAAAACGCTTATTAAAAGTGGGACGGAGTGTTGTTGGTGCGAAGAAAAAATATAACTATTTTTACTAATAACCCTTTGATAGTTTTTTGCAGTGGCAACATTTGGTAGACAAATTTTGGCTGGGATTTCTAATGGCTTATAAGATTGTGTAATTGGCGAGCAAAACAGAATTTTCTCATCATACTGCAAAAATTCTCCCCGCCATAAAACGAGTTCATTTAAAAAGTTTACATTTTAGGTCACAATGCTGCGTTAATTATTGTAAAACTTTCGCAATATTTAAATTAATTAAGCCTGAAAACAATTGCTTCGACATTGTAATATTTTTGCTCGTTGCCAAATCGGATTCTGTTAATTAATTAAATTTAAGGCAAACAGAAAAATAATTAATCAATGTATACATAAAAATACGGAAATATTTAAAATTCATTAAAACTCCTAACTTTTCTCTCGTTAAAATGTATTTTATTATGTTACTAGTATTAAAAATTATCAGACGCCATAGACAACTGTTAACATTCGATCACTGCGCAAACAGATAGTGTTTTGGCCAGAATGTGTTACATACAGGGTTATTTTTGAAAAAAAGGTGCCGGAACTCGATTCATGTCAAGCTTTTTACTAAATAAAATTTTCTTTAAATATCATTTAATGCAGTTTTTTACTATACACTATATTTTTTAGATTTCGTTTTAGATGTCACATTTATTTAAACGTAAGTAAATAAAATGTTCCGTACAATGTCAGTCCTTGAGCACGAGTGACCAATGGGAACGTGGACAAGTCCCCTCGTCGCCTCAGTAGAACGCCAATTTCGAATCCATCCACATCTCATCTGGTCCATTACATTATTGCATACCATATTTTATCATTTTGACGAATTATATAAATATTGATTGTAATGACGTAAGCGCAAACATTGTTTCGTCTAATTGATGTTGAAATTTAAAAAAAAAATAATACCGTGGAAAAAGGGACCGAAACGCCGTTCCACCGCGTTAAATGAAAAAAAAGCCCTGGTTACATGAATATGCTGGGTTTCAGATAAAACAAGACAGATACTTTATTTTGCGATGTAATATGTATTCTGATGTGGTGGTCTATTCACCCATATAAAACAGCGGAGCGAAAAGTCATCACCCTTACGGTGCTTGTGCGAAAACGACTGCGCAATGATTTTTAGCTTGGTCTGTCTTTTTTTGACATCTTTTTGACGGAGCTTCAAGCTCTGAAGCGCACTGGCGTCAAAATTCTTCCAGTCTTCTTCGTCTCTATGTGTTTTTTTAATTACTTTCCGATCGCTGCTGACAGGAGGGCGCGATCCCTACAAGAAGTCAGCTTACTTTTTCGTCTCTACCTATGGAGGGTCATCGAGAAGAATGGCTCTCGGTCTATATCGTTTCTCTGATTCTTTCTTCGAACACTTCATGTAATCAACCCTAAGTAAAAAACAACAAGCACAATGAAACAAAAGTTTGTAAAAAATGTCAAGTAGAACAATTAAGAACCTTTTTGCAAAACTTTAAAAAAAACGGTTAAAACTGCTGGTTTATGTTGGCCACGTCAAAGATTTTGGTCGTAAGCCAGTTAAGAAATCGTATCTACTCTAAAAGGTATAATATGAAAACTTCATGTGTCTGACCAACATTAAGTATAACAATTGAAGAATGTGTGTGAAGCAATCGCCGTATATTGTTGTGTTTTAAGGAATCTAAAAATGAACTGATGCTATATTTTAAAACAAATAATGCTTCTCCACCAAGAATTGAAAGTTGCCACTTTGAAGGTGAATAAGTAAACTGTATGCGTCGAAGTGACTTTCCTTTCGACATAAGCCGCGAAGGAATTTTCATATTACATGTTGAAAATGTTTTCTCTAGCAATAAAAGCTCAAATGAAAAAATATATTAAATTATGGAAAGTATGCCACATTACCTTACCACTATCAAAAGTTTGTTGCGCGGCTTTATGTGAATTAAAATCAACTTTCATCATTATTAAGGTATGTTAATAATATGTATATAATATAATATGTAGTCAAAATGATTATATCTATGACATGGAAAAAGTTTTCACTGATATTTTGTTTTTTTGTTTAACAAAATTCATTGATTGTATTCATACTGATCATGTGTTTTCATACACATTAATTTAATTGAAAAAAATACATTTCCATTCGAATCAATCGATCGTGCAATCGAGTTGAATAAGTGTTAATTGATCATGTGGGTACAGTTTGGTAAAAATAAATATTCATGTCAAGCAAAATTGACATTATTTAAGCCAAATTCAGAAATGAAAAAACAAAAGTAAATACTATTTTATGATTGAAAACATATTAATGGTAATCATGATGTCATTTTCACTATCAGTAAATATTTTTTTAGAACTATGGCTAAGAAAGTGTTAAATATCACTTCATTCTAACCAGTAGTTAATATCATAAATGTAAAATGATTATATATTCGGTAAGAAAAATATATATTTTTTTTTTAAATTTTATATTAAAATGAACTTCCACAAAGTTACCGCCAAAACCATCGAAAATAAGAAAAATAACACTGTATTTTAATTCTACATAAATTATTTTATATATTTGTTGATAGCTATTTCGGTAACGCCCTCGTCAGAACTATATAAAATATATATAAAATAATGTATGTAGAATTAAAATACATTGTTATTTTTCTTACCGTATTATAATGGAGTTCTACCAAGTAAATGCCTACCCAATCAATACAATGATTATATATTCTTAAGCATCATATTTCCTGTGTTCTGGTATTTAAACGATAATAAATAATATTTCGATTTTATTTTTACTAATTTCAGATAAAATAGGTCGATAAACAGCAGAAAAAAAAATTGACAACTCATAATATTTGCACTATCATTTTTAAGGCATTGGATTTCAAGAAAACACACAATATATTTTTTACGACTTACAGATAATATTTATTATGATTTTTTTTTGTCAAATGTTGATTTCCTAATTTTAAGTACTGACAATAATTAGTTACCACACACAGGAAAGCATAAACAAAATAGTTCATAAGAGCGTCGCTCTTCTCTCGTTTAAATGATTCCAATTTTAAATACAATTAAAAAAACAAAAGAATACAGTTTATTCCATTCTGAATCTCTCAAAAGTAATTGTGTACTTGTCGTCCTAAGAGCTCAATAAATTAAAACAGTAACGAATTCAAAACACGTATTCAACAAACGATTTACGATTGATATTTATTATTTGTTCAGACAGAAGTTAAACGAAATCAGTAAATTAAAGTCTTCATAGACTGACGCGTATGTAAAAGAGCACATGTTGTTTTGACACTTTGGATTTACGATATCTTTTCGCGAATGCAATACGATTTGGATGTTATTCCAGAAGACGTGCAAAATAAACGAGATGTATAATTATTATTTTGCGGTGCATAAGTTTAGCAAAGTTGTGCGTTCTATATTAGGGTTGTCGAAAACAATAATTCATTCCATTAAATACTGCTTATATTAAAAAATTATAAAACATTTTTGTTCTTATTCTACAAATTTAATTTAGATCAGGACTGGCCTCGCTCTTCACATATGAAGCTGAAAATGCTCGCGATTAGCGAAAGCGGTCCTGATTTAAATAAGTTTATTGTTTAATAAGTACGTAACATGTTTTATTAATACTTAATATAATTTAATTTTTTTAATTTTTTTTAAATTTTATAATTTACATTACAGCTTACGCCAATGCGCCAAATATTCTAAATTGTGAAAGTCATACGAGATTAACTCGATGATAAATAATGAATCAGTTGTGCACAAAATCAACGATAAATAACATACACACAGCCCAAGATCTCCTTTTTCAATTGAAAAAATCTGACCTTACCGGGAATTGAACTCGGCCCCTCTGATCTCTAGGACAAAGCTCTTGCCACTAGACCACTGGGACCGACGATAATGCTTTTCTTCCAAGCATTGACAGTGAGCAACTTAAAAATACGTTTTACAAAATTATTTTCCATTTCGCAAGTGTAATAGTTAATTATAATGATAAACCAAATGTAAATGTTCACATATAATGTAATTATACTAATGATGATTACTAGAATGCCCAAATCAAAACATATAATAGCTATATTTAATGACTTAACCAGTGTACAATCGATCAATGTGATACAAATACAGGATTAATAATTAGCTTATTCGTCAGAGTTTGATGATTTATATTGATGTAACTTTTTGACATTTTTACACCAACACAAACGTTCATGCCTTCGAACAGAATCGATAAATCAACTGCTAAAAAAAATGTTTCAGCTAAGTATTTCGGATGATCCTGATTATAATATAAAATTGTAATATTTAAGTAATATTTGGGGTAAAAAAATATTGTTTTTTTATATATTGTAATATTATGACAGCCCTGGTTGAATTTGTTGGGTAAGAAAGATGCATAGCCACTGCACATGAGCGACACGTGGTGTGTGAGGTAAGGCGAAGGGAAGTGGCTGGAGGTGTCACCAGATGGCAAAACAGACGCTCTGGCGTCCAAACTTAATCATCAACAGCTTCACAGCATATAACCTCACACCGAATATCGAACAGGGCAACGAGCCAAATATTATACAAATGCAATATTTGCGTCGACAGTTGAGACATGCAATCGACAATGTTGCACTGTCAAATATGTTTCTGTAATATTGATTGTTTTCATTGTAGACAGAAATCAAATATGATTACTTAGATACGATTGGAAACGACCAGTATCATTTTGCTCACTTTTTTAGTATAATCGGCTGTAGAAGAAGTTCTATTTTCTCGCCGAATATTTCACGGGCCATCCTTTCAAACTTAGAATATAAATTATATACCAATTCGCCATTTTCAGCTTACACTCTTTTATAGAACATGTTTTAAGGTGTGTACACTGTGGTTATCGAGAAGATGATTTATTGAAATATCCGAGGTTTTTATCCCCTTTCCTTCCTTCAGTCGAATTATGTAAAAAGCTATTGCAATGACAATTTCGTTCTACATTATTTTATATATTTGTTGATAGCTATTTCGGCTTACTCCTTTGTCAGAACTATGTTTTAAACGTGTATTAGAGATAGCTTATATACCTAGGCTAGACAGGGTACCCCATACATCCTCTCTCTGTTCAAACCATACCAACGTCACATGGAAGAATTTAAATAAGTTTAATTTATTGGTCTAGCTTAATCGTGAGAACATAATCTGGGTATTTTTGGGCTATTTTTATCGTGTGAAACCACTTAAAATCTGCAATGTCTTAAGTGCATCTATTTTTAAAATTGTTTTAAGTTTATTGCTTGTTAAAGGATTTAGAAGAGGTGAAGCGTTAATCGTAATCTGGTCATTAAGAATTTCGTTGGATTGATTATACCTATTAATGTCTAGCTGTTCCAATGCATTTAGCTTAAGGCCTTTATTACAGGAATGTAAAAAAATCGGGACCGAATTTGGGTATGTGTTTTTTCTGTGAGATGGTTTGCATATTGTGAATCAGTTTTTTTATTGTTAAAGGATCTAACATGTTCATTTGCCCGTGTCGAGATTTTTTCCGGTCTACCCCACATATACTAAATCACATGTACCGCAGGTCATCTTATATATACCGCTTCTATCAAGTTTATTATCCTGTCTTTACTATTTTTAAGGTGTGTATCGACAGAAAGAACGATTAAATTATCTCCAAATTAACCCTAGTAAGGTGCAGTGGCGGCCGGTGACCAGAATATTAGGGAGTGCAATAAAACAACCTATTTATGCAAAAAATCCATCCTCCGATTCTTGGATTTTGAAAATACATCTATAACACGGATATTAAAGTCCGACATTGACGATACCAACTGCTTCTCTATACTTAGCATGGCAAGGGAGAAAACAAAAAACTCTATTAAGGCTAGTACAGCCACAGAGCCATGGAGTTTTTTTTATAAATTGCTACATTAAAATACCGATTGACTACTTTAGTTTTGGCCGTACACTTTTGAACTATATTTAAAACTGGCAAAGGACGTCCTGCTGCTTTGATTTCTAGCCTTTTAGAAAAATCTCGACGATTTTCTTTGATATAGGACACTGAGTTTGCAGGAAACATTATTGATTATTATTTAGTATTATTAATAAATAATAAATATATATAATAATATTCAATGCTATAATACATATATTAATAATACTTGTTCTTTAATTTATTTTATATGTTAATATTTATTTATAATATATGTTAATATTATATAGTAGATATATAATAATAAAGTTAAATTATATTATAGAATATTATATAGTAGGATATTGTATTTAAAGTTATTAAACAGTTTTATATAGACAAAGCCTTTCCATATAACAAAAACTTACCAAGATTCATATTATATACGCTAATAGGCTTTGTATTAAGATGTCTATGAAATGAAAACAAGTATGAAAAAATAATAATAAAAATGTTATAATTGCGTGTTGCGTGAATCAAGTCGAAACTGCAGATGAGGTTAGAATGCACTGTCACAAACGCACTTCACAAATCACCCGCAAATATCTATATTTTTCCGTTCGTCAAAAGACCTTATCTGCCAAACTTTGGGCCAATACTGAATGACAGAATACAAATATATATGTTTTCGCTCAATTTCTTTACACAAGTCGTGTTGGTGCAAAAGGTCTTTATGCACCGGGATAGTCGAAATTTCAAAAGATTTTTTTTGCATACGCCTTCGCCGTGTGAAATAAAGTCATGTTTTCTACCTACTTTTTTTATGCCAAATGGGACATTTCGAGAATTTCCAAGAAATGCACCATATCGAGGAACATCTGGAATCAGCTTATTTCGGGGAATCTACTAATATAATATTTGTGTGTTTAGGTCGCATGCGTGAAAGATCGTTTTATGAAACCATACATCGTTGGAATTTTGAATGAACAAATTGGTATATATATTTTGAAATTGATGAGCTCGATTCTTGGGGGACTAATGCACTTCTGCTCCTTCACACGAGCCGTCCCTGGTAAGGTGTTTATCATATCATATCAATAATAATAATTACATACAGGCCACCATGAGGCTAAATGTCTTCAAAAAAAACTTCAGCACCTGCTCGCTTAATTTATAAAATCAATTGAACTTAATTCTGTATAATTTATTGAGACACTATTTTTTGTTCTTTTCACACTGAATATTTGCTCCTTTTTGGTTTAATGAAATATTAATGACTCAACCGCGACAAACGAACGATTAAAATCTCTAGCATTGATAAATGTATGTGGGAAACGTAGATGAAGTTGTTTTAAACCTTTTATTTTAAATTTATAATTTAAAATATACAGAAATCGACAACATTTTTTTGCGTCGCTTTATTTTATTCAAACTTCAATTATACTTCGCCACAATTTTTTCATTCAGTATAACTTTAAAATAACGTATGATCGCCGGCGAAGAGGTGGACACTGAACGAAAGCCGATACTTATTTTACGCCATTTATGAGGTGGACGTTATAATAATTATTTTCCGTGCAATCGTGGTACCTAAACCTTATTTATTTAAAAATTTAAGGTTACGACGATGCGCTAACGTGAGTATACATGCACACAGCTGCGCGTGGCTTGAAGCGTGTCTAATCATCGGCCGGCACGCGTTTCAGTTATTGCAGATGAGTGACTTTATTTTTATCAAGCTCATAAACTTTTTTTTGACTCAAGCGTACTAAAATTTATAACATAATATGTCCAATAATAATTTCATACTAACATTGAATATCATATTATTGATATATATGCTGATGCTAGACATAATAATTATGACGTGTAATAAGATTTTCCCGGTCTATGGAGCAGTGGTCAACGTCATTGGCTACAAGCAGATTTTTTTAGACAATAAATCGATTCTGCTATGGGGCAATAGGTGTTTGTGTTGTTAAATATCCCTTCCAAGCTTTCCGATTCCAAAGAGCGACACATAGTGTCAGCTAACCACTAGTCCTGTCCTAGGTCTCGTATCTTTTCCATCACTACTCTCTTCGAAAAAGGGAGGTTGTGCAACTTATTCCATAATTTATTTAGTTTCAAGGTCGGTTTTGCCCATCTGGATCATTTTGAACTGAAAATCAGTATCTAATTCCACCAAGTATTGACAGTGAACATCTTAAAAGTGATAAATATTTATATATTTGACAGTGAGAAGCGTTTTCATTTTTCTCCATTTTTCGAATCTAAATAAATCGGGGCATAGAAAAAGCTTCTTATAAATAAGTTATATGGTGAGGTGAAGAAAAGTTCTTGTAAAGGTGCGTAATTGAGAGAGAATATGGATTAAATAATCAGTCGATAGCTGTTCAACTTACCATTGAACACAAAACCGTTGTGTGATATTTTATTTTACGCCCATATAATATTGTCTTTTGATAAAAAAATTCCATTTTAAAATCAAATAAACGTAAAACTCCAAAGTGTGCAATTGAATTTAACGATCGTGTTACAAGGTGACTCCATAACGTGTGTGTAATATAAAATCGTCTGATCGATTCGTGATAGATTTCAATGGGAGCTTTTTTTCTGGTCACAAATAAAACTTGATCGAACTCTCAGGTAAAGCCCATCATCGTTAACAATGTGTGATTTAATGGGAGCATTTGAAAAGTCTTATAGTACAATTGGATTTGAAATTCTGTCTGTGATTTGATAGGTTTGCGACTCCAGACACGCACCGCGTAAAAAGTTTAACATGGCTAACTTTTATGTTGAACATGTGGCACTCCTGTAAACCCGCAGTAGTAAATTCCCTCAGACTAAAGTTACTTTAGATCCAAGTGTCTTTTTTTACTTTTAATAACTCAAGTTCATCGATCTCTTATATTTTTAAAGTAAGCTCTTCAAATTCGAGATAGATATTCACACAATAATAGAAGCTTTCTACGGTTAACGATTTAAAGATAGTTTCAGTTTTTCTGTACATTATTTTAGCTTATGTATATCATTCAGAATTCAGAAAAATATCGAACTATACAATCAGTGACGGCTGGTGACGGGGTGTTGGGGGTGCAAATGAAGATTCAACCATTTTTTAAGAGTTCTTTCTTATTTATTGGATTTTAAAACACTTCTAGAGCATGGAATTTCAATTCAGATGATCGCAAAACCAACTGTTTCTCTTCCGTAGTACGGAAAAATAGTTGAATCTTCCTTTTGCACCCCCCAGCACCCCGTCACCAGCCGTCACTGTATACAATATATAAAAAACTAGATTTTTATATATTGGAAAAAAGTATATGGAAATTTGTTAAAACAATGCTCAATGCAAATTCACAGACTACAAAATCTGTTGTGGGATAGGTACTATTCATATATGCACATTAGAGGTCTGCACGGGCCGAAATTTTGAAATTTTACCCGGCCCGAGCCCGAAAGCCTCCGATCCGGCCCGGCCCAAGCCCGAGGCTCATTTCCAAAAATCTTACCCAAACCCGACCCGAGCCCGACATTTTTCAATTTTTCCCGAAAAAAACCCGATATTTTTTCGAAAATTCTAATAAAAATTTAAAATAATTAAAATTGACTCACCAACTATCGTGTGTATGTTTTTGCAAAATACATTTCTTCTAAATTACTTAATAACTTAATGACTTAACAACATAAAATGGTTAGTAGCAAAGTCTCCCTTCCCTGGTTGCCAGTTTCCACTATTTTAATTGTTGTGTAAAAAAAGCCCATTTCATGCCGATATTTTTAAGAAAAATCAACTTAACAAATCGAATTGCGACCGATCGAGATAACCACTTTAGATATACTGAATTCGGGATCATTTTATGATATTTATCATGCGTATTGTACAAACTCCTCAACAGCAGACATCATAAAAAAATAATATAGTATTTAATGGCTGCTGTCGCGCAGTCATTAAATTACGAACAATGTGTGTTGTTCTATCGAATGGATGTGTTCATACGAGAATATAACGTTTTTTAAATAACGAGCAAGGCGTCGAAAAGATGACTGTAATACGAGTGCGTGAAGTTTATTATTGTATTAAATTGAGATTTACGATAATGGTGAGCTCATTCGAAAATAGCCCGATTTTTGTTATATTTTTTGTGTGCCTGGACCCGAGCCCGGCCCGGGCCCGAATCCAAAACCTCGTTAACCGGCTCGACCCGGCCCACGGGCCGGGTCGGGTAAGGCCCGTGGGCTAAACCCGAGCCCGTGCAGACCTCTAATGCACATTAAAACTACATTTTTGCCTAGCTTAGAAGTTATATAATACAGATGTCGCGATTATTTTATAAGAGTGTGTGCATTAGTCATACAAAAGAGTCATATTTGTGATCATACGATGTTTATTTAAATGTCATCGAATGGCTGCAGTGAGAAGTTGGAAACATTCATATACGTATCGGTACAAGTTTATAGCATTCAATCAGAATATTTACTTTCAATTATTGAATTCAGTGCTATACTTTATTTTCTTATTTAACAAAAAATATGAAGTTCTGAACACAAACTTATGTCACTTTTAAGGTGTTTACAACTTACTTTTTGTATGTATTTCTTATCAGTTAATAATGCTTGTGATGAGTCGAAACTAGTCTTGCTCTAAGTAAATTCAATGTGAACTAAGTACGAAAAGTGAAATTTTTATTACAGACTTATGTATTTATAAACTGACCATGCTTAATCATTTGCAATGTTCAAATTTAAGGTGTAGGAAATTAGCTGTCCCTTAAAGATTTCAGTGCAGCCTTTTGGCAAAGTTTCCTACGCATTTTTTAGTATATAATGGTCAAAAATCGATGATTGTGGCATTAAAAATTGAAAAGGTTTTCCATTCTTCATTTTGTAATTCACCATGTTTTTCACTAAAACTTTAAGCTGTCTGGCTATGTTATCGGTTCTAAAATAAATTTTATAGATGTCGTTACCGTTTAATGATTAATTTATGTCTCTCAAATATATTGTTCCCATGCGACACTTAAAAGTTATAAATATATTTATTTGATTGAAAAAAAAACTTCATCACGTTGTATGTGCTTATATTACTTCGAATTTTAAAATAGAATATAATTGCATTTTTATGAAAGCTTTTATTGGCTGTGCAAAAACAATTTAATACAATAATAATATAAGGTAAATGTGATAGTAGTTGACCTTTTGAGAATAAAATAGCCCAAAATAAGAAATGCAGATGCGGGATTGCTCTAAATTGTAAAGTTCAGACAAGTTAAGGCATCTGTGGTTGGAATGAGCCACTAGCACATCACCATATAGCCAATGGAGTGCCAGGGTGGCCATTTGAAAACAACACCTAGTGAGGACAGTGTATTATTTCAAATTTGTTAAGTGATCAATCTAGAAACGGTGTGTACCTTGTTCATTGCTACTTGATTCAACCAAGAGTGGTGGGACGGAAATCCCTGAGGCAACTCCGACAGAAAGTTCACTATAAAGCCACCTGATTAGACATGGTCAACTACTGTATTTTACAAATTTGTGAGATGACTTCAAATAATTTAACACAACTTTTTTTCAACAGGCCCTTTCGTAATTTTTGTTACAGAATATTAATTAAGACATATGATCCAATATGAGCATACTTGCTTTGCCTTCATTCGGTACAATGCTAAACCTTAATAGTTATTTTTGTTGAAATTTTCTCTTAAACGGTCAGCTACTGATACATTCACCTTATCCTTTCCCATAATAATACGTTTAAGTTTAGTTCTTTGAACCACAACGCCGCCCAAAGATTAATTAATTTAATCAAATTGTAACATCAAACGCATCAGAAATAATCTTTTGTAAATTAAGAACCAGTTCGTTATTCTTCTTTTGGAAAAAAGTATTTTCCTGAATGTGACAATAATTAAACATAACGTTTCTTTCATCCATTTTTGCTAAACTTTATTCACTCAATCTTTTCAAATTTTATTGTGCGATATTTTTTTCTCAAAAATTATCAATCAACAATAGTTTACATACGACAGTGAAAGAGCTATGCAATATTTATTAAAGCTAAGTTTTTTTTATTCCCCCCCCCCCATAATTAACATTGTTGGGACGCTTGAAATTTATTAGATTATAGCAGCAGTGAAATCTGTCAAATTTGCTGTCAATTGCGTTTAGTAGTGTACGGCAAATTACCATGGAAGGTTATACCGTCGAACAACGTGTGCCAATTATCAAAGTTATTGCTTATTTCGAGAAACGTTCCGCGTAAAACATAATTTTTATTGTCGCCACAACCGTCCCGTCGAATCGACTATTTGGCGTTTGATGGTCGAATTAGGATCAACTGGTTTTATATATTGTTTTCAGTGATCTCTTGTTGCTTTCTTGACTAACTTTTTTTGATGACAATTGTTAATTGACTGTCGTAGAAAATCGATAGTCAATAATGAGTTACCTATATTTAAATTGTTAAATCTGAAAAGTTACAATCAATTAATCTGGCATCCAAACGACTTGATTGTGCATTTATAACTCTGGTAAATATTTTTTCTTTTGGAAAATTCAATCAACCAACCGTAAAAAATATTGTATACAAAAAGGATAAAATTATAAGCTCTTGGTAGTTAAATACGGAACGAAAAATAACAATGTATTTTAATTCTACATAGAATTATTTTATATATTTGTTGAAGTATTTGGCTTACGATTTCGTCTGTTTGATGACCAAGCGCATAAAATTATGACATTTGTGTTAAATAACGGTATATTTTATATAAATTGGATTTAACAACCTATGCCCTAGTTCCACGAGGAAGTCTTGGTGATTTTTCTGTTTTATGATTATACGATGTGAAAAGTTCACGTTTGAAATCTTATTTTCGTTATCTTCCAAGCGCAGGGGTGTGACATTCGCGTCTCGTGTCCTCTCTAATGATCATAAACCTTCCAGCCACGGCGATGCAGAAACTGCATAATTTATTGCATTTATTATATCGGAAAGCGCTTGGATCGCCTTACTATAGTACAATTCAAGAAGGTGGGGCGTGGTAAAAAAGTTGTTAGTCGAAACATAAAATTTTTTCGCAAATAAATATTGATACCGCCTGATATTGAAGGTCATCAGGACTCTCTCAAACGATCTTATTATCACCTCAATCAATGAAAATAATACCAATACGATTAAATATAACGCGAATAAATTCACGAAAAAGTTATAAAATCTTATAACCGACTTCTAGAAACGACGTCTCTCGTTCAGTTCTGGAGCCGCCGTTTCACGTCGGATAAGCTGCTCGCACATTTAAAATCCTAAGGGTATAAATACGCCTGTTTAAAGCCAAATAAGTTAGTTGTTGTCGGTCATCGGAAGTCAACAGTCGTGTCGCTTCTGCCTCTCGGAAGGCAGGAAGCAATAATATAATCGTTTTGGTCCTACGCTTTAAAATGTGGTTTTAACTGCAATTGTGTTTCTGTTTTTTTGTAATCGACAATGTAATTTGAGAAAATAAACTAGCCGACTCTCAGATAGACTACGGTCAAGAGAATACATGTCTTTCATCCTGTTCCCAAGTTCCGTCACCGAACGCCATGGAGGATTCTGTCTGTTGCTATCAGATTGAGAAGAAAACTCTGGTCGTCTCAATATGTTTTATTTCCTCTCTAACCGCTTCAGTACCGAGCAAAATGGTCTCATTGATCACCTCTACCGCCCAACTTCTAAAAAATCCTTTTTTCAACAAGATTGACGGTTGACAGAAGAACCATTTTTTGAGACAGTGTACGTATATATGTCACTAGCTATCAAAAGAAAAATATCATAATAATTCTTACAGGAAGATTTTTAATATGCTTTGTAATATTTGCGAGTTTTTTCACGACGTCCGTAGGCAGCAGCCACCAGTGGGCTAACGGTACTGAATCGGTTAATTATACATTCCTATTGCAAACATGTAGAGTCTGCGTAGTCAGTTATCAGCTTTCTGTATATTTTCTTTTAAGGTTGCTTATAGATATAAAGTATGATTAATATGTTTGTATTATATAAGTGTTCAATTGTTGTCAGCCTTTGTTTAATTAATTTAATACTGAACATGAGTATCACCAAATCGGCAATGGGGATGCCACTAGAAAGAGATTTGATTTTTTTTAACGGTATTGCTTCGGCTGACGACATTTCTTTATGGACGTGAGTGAGTTCAGATGATTATCTTTTTTTTTGAAGAAGTTAATTTTGTCGGAACTAAACTCGGTTGAATTTTAAGGAAAATTCCAAAAAAAAATGGTTTTCTTTCATTCTGTATTTTTTCTTTCGTTCATATTTCAAACGCAATACACTTGTAATTTGAGATTTTTGTAATGCACACACAAATATATGATAGATATTTATAAATAAATAAAATATTTTATAAATTATTGACGTCAATAATGCATTTTATAAATTTAATAATGTTTTCTTTAATGAAATAAAATAATAAGTGTATGATGAACAATATAAATTTGAATGATTAGGAAAACTTATAATTGTAATTCTTATCATTGCGATCGCCAAAACATCAATATAAGTTCAGAATTTCATGACTACTAATTATTTGGTCAGTTATAAATTCTTAAAACGGTCAGTAATAAATACTTTAAACGGTCGGTTAAAAATAATAAATGGTCAGTTAAAATAATAAATGGTCAGTTAAAATAAAAATAACATGTCATAAATTTGCCTATTACGACCATATTTGGTAAAAACTTTAAAATATATTACTGACCGTTTTATTTAATAACTGACCACATTCACACTGATACAATGACAACTGACCGTTTATAATATTAACTGACCATTCTGATTTTTAACTGAACATGTATTTATTTTAACTGACCAAAACTTGAATTAGTTACTGACCCATTAAATACATGCCGAATTTCATTAGCTATTAACTCGTTTATTTCGTAGTTTTTTAAACTAAGGAGACATGCATCAGCTTTTGACGTCCACACTTTAAGTAAGCTGCAAAATGACACCACATAAAATGCAGCGATAGTTTGAGGATAATGCGAAATTCATGTTTATTTATGAGTGTAATGTTATTAAACTGAAATGTATCATGTTGTAAAAAGAGTGACAAGACGGGATTCTAGTATCCATTATATCAAATAAATTGATTTCAGTATATTTTAATAGATTTCATGGTAAACATACTTAAAAATTGAATCATTTAACTGATGGCGATTTCAGCTTCACGTTATCATTAGAACTATCACAATCCGAAGATGACCTAGCTAAATCTATGAAGGAGTAAAATGGATATCATTGCAAAGTAAAGCCAGAAGTAAAACGGTAACCCAATCTTTATTTTATAAATGATAAATGTTGAAAGACAAAAGCAAAAAATATCTCTTCTTGAATAAAGATAAAATGAATTTTCATTCTGTTTTCGGGAGTAGTTGTATTGAAATACCATTTCATGTATAAACAAGAAAATATAATTTATTGTCCTTATATACATACTAGTATTGCTACCCGGCGTCGCTCAGACTAAGCGACCAATAATTATTTAATTAATTCATTCGACATAATTATATCACAAAATCTAACATCCAAAATAGAGTTAAAGTAAAATCACAAACTTTATTTAATTTGATGACAGACCCATTCTCGCCCATTAAAATGTCCAAATTCAAGGAAAAAATGTAATTTCCCGTCAAAGAAATGTCAAATAATACCTTCACGTAAATAATAAACATTATTATATTAATAAATGCCGGGAAAAGTTCAGTAGAAGACTAATTTATTTTATTTTTGACTAAATGACCAACAATGCAAAAGGGAATTACAGACCCACAGACATACATACGCCGTTTCTGTTTCATATATAAGATATACGGTGATTAGCCTTAACAAAGGCTGAATACATTAAGGTTAAAGAAGGTAGTGAGAAGGAAATATACGTTCACGGTGATTGTCTGCTTTAAACATTTATTAAAAAAACTACAACTAATTTGAATCGTTTGATTTTTGTACTTTTCTTTGAGCTTTGTCACTCACGACGCAGGTTTTTCATTTCGTCATCTTCATGGATTTCTCGTGCACGAATGAATTTGAGCTGACAAAACATTCACATTCGCGTACTAGAAATGCCCGAATATGCCGCAAGACGACGCTCGGGTTGTTAGTGACATTACTCATGGTATTGTACAAAATTCAAACGATTCATCTTTGATATTGAATTCCATCATGAACCTGCAGTCGAAATCTTCTATTAATGAGGTTTATTTATAAGATATATTTTTTCGCCTTTCTATTCGTGAAAAAAGATAAGAAAAATCATCATTTTACATCAACATGCTTATTAAAATGCTAACTATTTATTATAATATTACGTATTGTAAAACATGCTGTATGTATTTCAATTTACATAGATTAATCAGTAAGTAAATTTGAGATTTTATCTTTGGTTTGATGCTAATATTAATCATAATTTGTAAAAATAATTGTTATTAAAAAATAAGAATAATTCTTATAATCGCGATAGTGTATAATGTTTTTTAAACCAGTATACATGGATACTGAAATCAGTTAAAAAATAGTAACTCAGCAAATTCATTTAACAATTTCCGTAGAACTAAAATCATTGTTTTTTCCGTCAATATGATAATTCTTTATCAAGTAGATACTTTTTCAATCGATAAATTAATATAAATATCGATTTTTTTCTTTTAATATATAAAATTTGAAAATAAGATTACTTCGGTTCGCACGTAAGTGTTTGATTTGTTTATTTTTAAAATGTTTTACGATCCGCGTCATTCAGTCTGTTTCGGCGTGGGTAGTTATATGGCCACAAGGAAACGTTTTGAGCTATTCTGACATTAATTTCCTAGCCGGGAGAATCTAACGGGACCGTTTCTACACCGTAAAAGTCTCTGGGTGGATACATATTCGGTAGTAAAACGCTGTTTAATGGCTTTTACGTTTGCCAAATGGCGGAGAAGTATTAGGAAGTTAATTATATTTATTTTAAAATTATCTAGATAATCCTGCAAAGCACAGGTAAGCTGCAAAAATTCTATCCATCTTTATATTTAGCTGGAAATAAAAATTGTCTTCTTCTCTGTTCTGAACGAATTGTTCGACTTTTGAAAGATGTATTCAACATTGTAAATTTCAGAATGTTTTCGTTTCACTGTTTTGAACCTCGAAGATCACTTTCAATATTGAAGCATTTTTAACTTCTTCTTGAGTTTTTTTCTTCTGCCTTGTTGATAACCCTGACAACTTCAAGACTAAAACTGAATGCTCCCAGTTTTTACCTACTTGATCGTAACCGAAACCAAACATTTATTTTATCAAAACTTGTTTGCCGCGTAGGTCATTTGAGTCACCTGTCACAAGAACTGATCAGCTGATTAATTAATGCACTGCTTATTGAGGTGAACATGTTCAGCAGTGAACATGGTGTTTTATTTATAAATTTCTTTTTATTATTATATTTTTTATGTAAATAACATGTTGTGTCTTTTACGCCATTCTATGTCTAGTATTTTTTTTATGTTTGTATTGTATTTCTCAAATTCATGGAGGATTAACACCAGGAGTAATGTCAAGTTTTAAAAAAACCATAAAAAATAATGATTTTAACATCGTGATCTATGTAGTTACCAAGATAGGAATCACATAAGCCCAAACTATGGCTTATAATACACATGGTACAGCTTGAATAAGCAATACAAGGAAGAGTATACGTTTGAAATTACAGGGAGCAGCAACAAGTCCGCTTAAAAATAAGAAGCTATATAGGCCATTCCATAGAAGGACGTCTTGAAACCAGAACTTAAAGTATTGAAGCCTAAAAGCTAAAAATCGGTAGAGCAAGGTGATACCAATAATAATGGGATATGTACTCTACTACAAAGTATTCTGAGATCATATCTTACGCCTGTAAATAATATTTTAGAATCAAATCATCTTTTTGGTATCATACTGTGCTAAAACGCAGAAAATAAATTTAACTGAAATAACCAATTATTTCATATATTAATAATATATTGAAAAGATCACGATCGGTTTTAAACATTTTAATGCAGTTGAACCCCGATCATCTGATGCATTATACGTTTTCCCGCGTGGTGCGTTCATTTTGTATAGTCCCGGCATTTAGTTCATATTTAAAACTTTCCCGCATTCATCGTTTCCCGAATATAACGTTTATTTTATACGGTCGCTTGAAAAACGTAGAATCGAGGTTTCACTGTACTGATAAGATAGCGATGACCGATATCTATCCAGATAGGTATCAACAAAGTATATAATGTGGAAGTAGCAGAAAACATTGTGTTTTATTTAAGTATTCTTAATGCCTTTCCACCATGAATTAACAATTGAAACAAAATAGTGATATTGAACTATTTTGTCATGCAATTATTATTCGAAAGTTACTATTTTTATAAGTTTGTGACCAAAAAATAAACGAGATCAACCTGATATAAATAAATATCCAAACTCGTCCGTTTTACTGTGAATATTTTTTCAGCTTCTTCGCAGAACGTCATATAGGAAGTGCTGCCCTACACCATTGGACCTTTTGACTTCGGAAGCGAACAATCTACAATACACAACACGACAAAAAATTTTGTCAAATGAAAAGGTCAAATCTGTCACAATAAAAAAACTGAGTATTCCAACACAATAATAAAACGGCTTTTGTATCACTCTTTTTATGAAAACACTCTTATCCCGCTGTTAAACGTTTATAAAGCAACACGTGACAATTCCCGTCGGCTGCAGAGCAACAAAAATATTTACGCATCGTCTGAAGAAAAGTACTGAGAAAGAAATGGTACAATAAAAAAAACCACACTACTCTCGCGGCTCTCATTTTAGGCAATAAAACCAATAGACACAAAGAAAAATGATTTTAAGGGCATCCGGGTGGAAAACCCTCGCAAGCCTGTGCACGCGGCTAACAGTTAACATTTTATGCGAGAACTATAACTCAATCAGAAATAGCCTCTTTAGGTGTCCGTTAAAATACTTGATTTACTGGTTTTGTTTATGCATTATCTTCTTTCTCGCTTCGAGTCCGAAGTTTGAATCTATTACTTTCTTTTTTTAACTAGTAAACAAAATACACAAAGTAGAATGATACTAGAATGGCAGACTGTAAAGTGACAATTATTATAGACTTTTTTTCGGTGCCGATAGTAAAACAAGTTTTTAATGAAAAATAAAATACTATAGTAATTTTGGGACGTAAATTTATCTAAGCACTTTGAGATTTTCGTAAACAAGTAAGAGCTTGGATAATATTTTTTACGGGTAGCATTCTACGAAGTAAAACTTTATTAAGTAAAACACATTTTTTTTGCACTGCGTTGACATATCTTATATATAAAACCGAAACGGCGAATGTATGTATGTGGGTCTGTAATTCCCTTTTGCATTGTTGTTGCAAGTTGCCATAAAAACGAATATGAAAGAAAATATGTTTGAATTTTTATCGGCAAAGACATTTAGTCAAAATGTAATAAATTAGTCTTCTACCAACTTTTTCCCGGCTTTTATTAATATAATAATCTTTATTATTTACGTGAAGGTATTATTTGATATTTCTTTGATAGCAAATTAGATTTTTTCCTTGAATTTGGACATTTTAATGGGCGAGAATCAAATTAAATAAAGTTTGTGATTTTATTTTAACTCTATTTTGGATGTTAGATTTGGTGATATAATTATGTCGAATGATATAACATTAAATAATTATTGGTTTTTGCGACTGCGTTGACATATATTTGATAAAGATTAGGGTCGGTTAATATCGTCATGAACATTGTCAACTGTTGACATATAAATAGAAACAAAGCTTTTCATTGAGAAAGAAAAAAAGGTATAATAAACAATCGTAGTAAGAATTTACATACATAGATGGAATCAAATTGACAATAAGTAAATGTTTATCTTTATGACAAAATAGTGGACACTTAGTTTATTCAATTAAATTTCGTTTCCACTAAGAATTGAAAAGGTTTTTATACATAGAAGATATTTTGATGCATCAGCAGAGTATTTGACATAAGAAATAAATTATCTTATTTTTTTGCATTGAAACAGTACTATACTTTCGATGGTTTCAGCGGTAACTTTGTGGAAGTTCATTTTATTATAAAATTTAAAATAACTTTGATTATTCCACGTATTGTGCTACTAACTGTGACACGTGTTTCGCCTTTATTCCATTATCGCCATTAAGTATTTACTTTACTTAAGTATTTACTTAAGCAAACTTTGCGATAGTAAGTCTGAAGATGCCTCTGAAAGAGGCGAAACACGTGTCACAGTTAGTAGCACAATACGCGAAACATTACTTGCTGCGATTTCGTCATCCCTATCATAGTTCTATCCCCTATGATTCCACAAAGCTTTTTTTTCCAAGATATTCGACTTTTTTCCTCGATGTTCTATACCAAAAATTCTAATATGGAAGCTAGTAAAACGATTTGTCATGTCTTACAAAAAGACAAAACAAATCACGTTAATCATTTGTCTTGTGGTTTTTACAACTAAAAATAATTTGTGATGGTTAATATTGTGTCAATAATATAAAAGTAATATGTACTCTATAATAATCTATTTTACTAATGACGTTTTCTTGAAAGTTGCTTTAAGCATTATTTCAAATGTCTTTGAAAACTAAATGAAGGATGATCTTTTAAGATTTACTCAACAATTATTCTAAGAATGCGGAAGACCAAGTTCTAAAATATATTTCACTTTCATTTTGTGTTAACATCTAGAGACATGATAAGAGCTCTGTCTTAAAGCGCTTTACATAAAGTGAAATTTCGACCCAAAAGTATATTCAATCACAGTGAACAGTGAACTAATGTAAAATGCAAACTTCGCATATTTTATTAATAAAACGCGATTCCAAAGTTCGGCATCTAACTGAAACTTGTATTAACTTTTGTTCTTTAATGGTGTATTGTCACATCTTGGTGAAAAGGCATTACAGTGGAACCCTGATCTAACGTTCCCGCATTATTCGTTTTCCCGCGTGGTTCGTTAATTTTTTATAGTCCCAGCGAAACACCCATTGGAACAATTCGACCTCATCCAACCGGTTCGTAGAAAAAAAACTGAGCCTGCAATTGTGCAATTGTTAACGATCCATTCTCATAGTGTTTCAAGTGATAGCTGAACATATGTGTAATAAGAAAGTCAATAAATAAATAAATTATTTCAAAGTTTTACTTTTGTTATTTCATATTTTAAACTTTCCCGTATTACTCGTTTCCCGCATTTATCGTATGTTTTTGGTCCCTTGAAAAACGTAGAATCGAGGTTCTACTGTATTTAAATAAATAAAAAGCATTATTTTGGTTCTAATTTCAAATATATTAAAAATATTGACAATACCAAGTAATGATTGAAACGGGTCCAAAATCTACAAAAATATATTCAATGTATACAAAAACATGTTTAATTTTTTTAAATATAACGTAAACATAGAATTTGAAATAAAATAAAAGGCAACGCAATGTAAATATTCGGGTATATTTATATCGGTGATGCACTACCTTTTTGGGAGAAGTGCCAGATAATCAACTCTCAGATAGTTTGAGGGTTGCATGGGTAAATTGATTAAATTCTCAATATTTTTAGTGTATATAAATTTGAAAATTTTATTATTTTTTTTGTTCTACCATTCAATGTCCGTAGAAAGCTATGAAGAAAAAAAAGGTGATTAATATTTGTCATATTAGGAAGCATGAAATTTCATTGCGGGCCAAAGGTTGTGCATCACTGATTTATATGAACGAATCGTCGTTGATGTATTTTGATAAACAAAGATGATGTGATAGATTGAATGAGTGAAAGATGAATGAGGGTGGAATTCGGAAATGTCGTCTTGAGTAAAACGCTCCATTCTATTCATATTTATTTTTAGGTTCGTTTGATCTTTCGGATTGATTTTTGTTTACCTGCCAGGTGAATGTCATACGTCCTTTATTTTTCATTGAACTTTTTTCATCAGTGCGTTTATTAAGAGTGATTCATAAAATCCCAGGTAACATTTTTTCTCGTAAAAGTCATGTTCTGGGAAACTCAAGATGATTAATACTTATTGAGCGTCTGTAGCCTCGAAGCTAAACATACTGGCTAAACAACATATTTAATACATAAAAATCAATATTTGTTTGTTTGTTTGTTCGAACCCTATGCCCTGCCATACCGTTCATCCGATCGCAATGAAATGTTGACAAACTTTTTGCTTGCATTTCCGCGGAGGTTTTTGGCATCGTAAAATAAGTAATGTTTTTTCATATTTTATGCGCAACCATACCGTTCATTTTGCCAATTTATTGTTGCACTTGCGCAAAGGTTATAAGCATAGTACGATTAACTTTCAGTAGGTGGCGCGTGTGTCGACCCATAGATAAACATCATACGCCAAACGGCAAATGTCATCGATACTCAATCAATGTTAGTGAAATTAAATCGAAATTATTTATCTAAAATATTTTGCATCAGAAAGCACTTCAATAAAAACAAACACTTTCGTTCTTTGAGTGGCATGCCAACGCTTGCCGGGTACCAGCTAGTTACATTTAAAATGATATTGTTATGTTTTTCAAACAAAACTTACAGGAAGGGCCATTTTTAATGTTTTTGCTATCCTTTATTGTAAGAGTTTGTAAAATATTTAATACCTATGCACGAAAAGATTTTTTATTTATATTAAACAGCCAATATTTCCTGTGAAAAATATTTTTTATTTAAAATTTAAAAAAAAATATTTGGCATTACAGCTTACGCCAATGCCCCAAATATTCTTAATTGTGAAAGTCATACGATATTAACTCGATGATAAGTAATGAATCAGTTGTGCACAAAATCAACGATAAATAACATACACCCAGCCCAAGATCTCTTTTTTTCATTTGATAAAATCTGACCATGCCGGGAATTGAACCCGGTCTCTAGATCACTAGGACAAAGCTCTTGCCACTAGACCACAGGGACCGACAAATATATCATTTTTTTATCGTGAGGCACACTGTAAAGACAAAAATAGAAAATTCAATTTAGACATCATCAAAATGAGTTTTATTTTATATATTTTCCTTCAACATATTTGCTTCAAGCATATAACGGTGTTCTTTGAAGTACCCACATTTTATCTAGATGTTTTGACTATTTTTTCGTTTTTCATAAAAAAATGTTTGTTTAAGAAACCAGTGTAGGGAATATTCAGATTTATTTTCGAACATGAAATGGATATAAAATAAAATATTTAAATAACCGTTAAATCTTTTTTCAGCGAATGTACACGTTAATTTTAAGTGATAAAAATAAAAATAAAGTTTTGACTGACTTACCATTTTACGTAAAACTTTGAAAGCTTTTCTCAACTTCATGAAAGACACTGAAAAAAAAGAAAAATAATCATATATAATATTGAAAAAAACATTATAAATGAGGAGGAATTTTTACACAATGGCTGATTGTAAATATAACAAAGGCAATATATCAACTAACCTACTTTTTATTTAAATAGTTAGTTTGTTTAAATTTAATAACATTAGGAATAATAATAAATTGTTCTTGTGAGATGGAGAGAATTTATATGGCTTACCCATTTTGTCGATCAAAGTTATTTTTTTAACAGAATTTATAATGAAAGCGTACAAAATCAAAAGAATGAAAGAGGTAAAAGTTGAAAAAACAATCTCGATTAAGCGGTATTCTAAACAATCTAAACAACGACAACTTATTTCATAAGAAAAAAGCTTTAAACGTTTTAAATTACTTGGAGTACTGAGAATAAAATTCTACTCAAGCAGTTTTCCGCAATAAGTCCTTTTTTGCTCTCCCAATATATTTTTCGGAATATTCATCAAAAAATTGTTCGGGGGAAATAATCCAATTTCAGTCAGTTGTTGTAGGATAGTCTTTTGTGCTATAAGTTTATGATTGCAAAAGTTCTAATACTCGAGTGCTTTTTACTATGCATTGTTTTTTTAATCGTCCACAAATATATAAGTGAAAATAACACATTCCATCCATTCGCACTTAGAATTCTTGATCCTGGTTCCTAGAGAGATTGATAAGGTAATTTATTAAACCTATGCTGTTATACATCTCAGCTTTATCTGAAACGAAGCGACTGACAAACGGTAAACGTATTTATGTAGTTGAAATACGAACTCTTATATGTAGGTCAAATATACAAGCTTTTTTTAAGAGACGTTTAAAATTTGATCACACACTTAATCTTTTTATATCATATCTTTTTCAAGTGCAGTGGTTTGGTATGAATAACAATGAGACGTCCAGATAAATCAAGACGAATAAAAGTATATTGTCATTAATGAAGAACCCTTATCCTTGCAGTGAACTAGAATGAATTCATTTGGTATGTAGATATTTAATATATAATGATATTTCTGAAGAATCTGATTACAATATGATTAAAATATTTTTATTTTCAATACGGGAAGTCGGAAAAAATATTAGAATATTCATATTATTCAAAAGTCGATAGGGAAAAGTTTTCGCCCTCTGTTCTGGACAATACAGAAACTTTTGTTTACTCCTACGAGTAAAATAAGTTTCGCAGTGAACTTTGGATTTCTTCCATGATCGGATGTCTGTATTAAATTAGTAAAAAAAAACAAACTTCACTTCCTGATTCAATAAAAAAGTAAAGGGCTTCTTTTCCTCTTTTTTTATTCTTGCAAAGTAAGTTTAATGCTTTATAAAGATTCTTTCTTAGTCGGAAGATTAAAATTATGAAACATAAGTTGGACTTGAAAATAATTAGCATTAAAGCCAAGTGAATTTTATTTCCGCTTAATTTTTATTATTCTTTTGTTAGGTTTTCAAAATCATTTAACAGATTCAACTTTCTCGTTATAGCGTTTCAATGATCATATTTCAAAAAACTTTTTTGTTCCTTGAAACGATGCAGTCTATTTGTACCTTTCTATTCCTTTATTTTATTTAAAAAAATTAGGTTCTCAGTTATTGAACCAGTTGATATTTTATCTAAAATAAATCAGACAAAATAAAAATCGACCGATTGAGACATAGTCTATTATATGGATTTTCTTTCGCTTCTGTTTTCTTAATTCAAAATAAATAGTTTATTTTATTACTTTCATTATGTTTTTTGAATGGATTGGCGTCAATTTTTCTGTGTTGTTTGCTTCATTTTACAATAAAGAATAATACTATTTTTTAATTACAATGAATATTTATATTTTCATTTGATTTTTAATGAAATAAAGTCATTCAAGGATATGTAAGCTTGGTTCAAAACACAAAATCATTCCAGACAATGTGACAAATTTCGTGGTTTCTATTTATAAGAAAATATATAGCATTTTTTAGCTTTATTACACGGAAGCCTTTGAAGATTCTTGAGATATTTTTTTTGATTAAAAATTAGGTTGATTTTTTTTATTTATAAATTCATATAGTATGTATCGTATGATATTCTCAGAATGAATTATTCAACTTCGAATGGATTTATTCGCTGATGATAATCAACTTGGTCTAACTACAGTTCAAGTTAGTGGTCTGCACAAACTCGGGTAAGACCGCGAGCTCGGGTCGGGCCGGGCCAGGCCGGGCATCTATCGTTTGGATTTGGGCCCAGACCGGGCACGGTCCTGGGTACAGACAATATAAAAAATATAAATCCGATTATTCCGTATACATACGCCATTATCGTAAATCTAAATTCCATACATTCATAATTTTTGAGTTTATACTAAATTATTTTAAATGTTAATTTAAAATTTTGCTTAAAATTTAAAAATACTGTCGGGCTCGGGTCGGGTTCGGGTAAGATGTTCGGAAATGGGCTTAAGGCTCGGGTCGGACTGGGTCGGAGATTTTCGGGCTCGAGCCGTGAAGAATTTTAAAATTACGGCCCGTGCAGACCTCTAGTTCAAAGGACATCCGTGCACTTGAAATGCCTGAAGATACCGAAAGGCGAAACCCAGGTCGTAAGCGACCAATTCAAATTTGCTATTGAAATTCCAGCATGCAACTTAAATTTAAATACTCAATCATTTGCAATTCAAACACATCAGTAACAAAAAGACAATGACATTTTAATTAAATAATGGATTTACGCAATATCAAATTTTGCAGTCAATATTGAATTTTAGTAATTGTGAATCAATCGAAAATTATGACCGCAATCAAACAATCATTTGTTTTGTCATTTACACTCTACGGTCTCGCAACAAAGATTCAATTTTCCGAACGAAACAAAGCATCAATAACTAATTGTTTATTTCAAGTGGATAACTTTTCCTCGTGATAAATGGTTAAATTATTAACGGTGCGTTAATTCGACGTTTACGAACTCCGTTAAATTTACTTTAAAAAGGTCACATTAATGCTTGGGTAAACTTTTCGTTATATTCGACGTGACAAAGACCATATATCATAGTCTCTTTGGGATTGGAAAAAATGCGTTGCTGGGCGGAAGCACTTTTTACAGAATTCCTGGATGATTTATTTTTTCGTATAACAGGAGCTATCTTCAATCGAATGCTTGACTCATATTTTTTTATTCTCATGGCATTTTTTAATTCTTTCTCTATACAAACATTCGTTTTGTCTTATATGTAATAAAAATGAAGTTAATATATGTATATTTATTGTGATCGAGAGTTCTCAAAAAAAAATATTTTCAACATCTCTAAAAAAAATTTTATGGCTTAGAGATTGTAGTTCTTAATTTTAAAGATAAAAATGCAATATAGTTGGATACATGGCAAAAAATACAAATCCATTTCAACAACTTTCGATACTGTAACTTCAATGCAATACACATACAATAAAGATAATGTCACTATTTGCCCGTAAATGATATGAAACATGACAATATCTTAGGCATAGTAAAATTTCTGCCTTTTTAACCCTTTGTATCCCAGACCATTTTGAAAAGTACCCGCCAAAAATACCAAGAGATTTCTCAAAAAAGGGTTGTCTTTATTCAATTATTTATTTCATCTTATCTTCGCAAATCAGTGTTAAAATTTTTTTATTATGTGTTTTTATGATGTAAAATCTAATAATAATTGTTTATAAATGAATAAAAACGCAAATGCCGTTAAAATGTGTTAAAATTACGGGAGCTGAATGGTTGGCCCCGGGATATTGAGAGGGTTAACACTGATTGACGTGACGTTATAAACATCTGACTGTATGATTGAGTTTTTGAAATATGAGAAAAAAAATCGTGTGAAGAAAGACATCATTTTTGAGATAAGTTTATAGAACTATAAAATTATAGTTATCATTTTTTTTACATAATAGTGTTATTTTACAATACCATAAGAAAATGCCGAACGATTGTGAATGACAAATACTGTTTTCCTACATTTACGACATATTTTTATGCACAATCGTATGTATGAATTTCCCGTTTCACTTTGCACATTTATCGCATTTAATGTTTTTCTTCCCCCAGGCCATAAGAAAAACTTGATGAGATATTGCATGATCACATATTCAGTTTTCTTTGCTCGCCAACATTATTCCATAAGAAGTGTGAACGGAACCGTCATAAAACATTATGAAAATTAGAATATTGGCCGCCTTTTCTAATAAAGTTTTAAATTTATTATGAAGGAACGGATTCATTTCAAATGGCTATAATTTTCATACGACATTTTGTGTCTCCTCATAAACTAAGATTACCTAGTGGAGTCGGAGTCGGAGTCGGATTCGTAGTCGTGGAGTCGGGGCTTTTTGGCCCGAGTCGGAAATTTTGAAAAGTTTGAACTTTTTATTTTTGCATATAATATGTAAAATTTGGCTATTGGCCGGATTGGTAGGGTTTATATTTAATTGAATACACATAAATAGGAAAATTAGGCAAAAAAAAGTGACGATATTAAACTTTTTTAGTGGAGTCGGAGTCGTGTTTTTGATCAATGTTGGAGTCGGAGTCGGAGTCGGAGTAGTGGTATTGGTAAATGCTGAAGTCAGAGTCGAACTTTTTTTTACCGACTCCACAGCCCTGAAACTAATGATTTTAAATTTTAAATTTTTCCTCACCAAGAAGAAAACAATTTTATAATAAACTATTTTTTTTAAATGAATTCAAAGAAAGAGAATTAAAATTAATTTTAAAAATCAGCCCATCTATTTATAAGATCGTTGTTAAACCGTCTCAACAAAAATAACTTGTCAAATATAAAATACATTAAAGCGTTGTTCATTAATAAACGATTGAATCTTGAGTTCGATAATTCGCCTAATCGCCTATAATTAAATTCCTGTAACAATCAATTTTTACGACCCTACATCCGATCAGAACAAACACCCCGGACGAGACTTCCGGCGACGGTGGCGCCGCCGCGTGAAAATATCGAGTCAACTTTCCCGCGATTTCTCGCCCGCGTCCGGTATCGCGAGAAAACTTACACGGAGCTATCTGCTGAAATAATAGCCGCGCCAGCATTTTGCGTTTATATTAAACAATGACAAACTTGCAAGATAAATGATAGCGGGCGCTCAAAATTTCACAGATATGTTTACGTGCTAAATTAATTTATTCGTTCGCCAGGAAACAGCCAGTTTAATTCACCCATATATCAACTCGAGTTAATTCAATGTTACGCAAACGGATACAGCGTTTACTGTAACCTGACAAAACTAGGCGTATATCAGATAAATCGCTTTCTATATAACGTATGTAATACTGCATTCAAACTGATTAGTCTCACCGTATTGTTATTGGTAAGTTTATTAGTTATAAAGCTTCATTTTTAACTCTTCCTATGTCGTGTCTCACTCGACATTTTATTACAACATATTTTTTTCCATCAGATTTAAAATCATGTAATTTTTTTTATTTTGACAGATACCATACATTATCCAATTATAAAATGTAAAATTTAATGCCTCTGTTTACTATTTTATATAACTTTGGTAAAAAGTAATAGTGTTTTATTAAATACTAATTTCAAAATTGAGAAAAAACAATGTATCTTAAAAATGTCTGAAACATTAAGGGACCTACTGGAACTTTTATTTTTAAGGACTGCAAAGGTTTAATACTATGACGAGCGTATTCGGAGTCGAATTAATGAATACATAATGAATGGACGAAATATTCAAAAGTATGGTCGTTCAAACATTTTTGTTCATCGATGGTAATAGAGAGTATACACTTCCGTTCCAAGGAAGAAAACAGTCACTCGCAAAACAAAATATCATGGATGCCAATTGCTAAGTATTTTTCAAAACTATTATATAAATAGTGCTCACTTTTACAGAAGTAGAATTTGTCAAATCCTTTGTGAAAAAATTTATTAGCAAAAAAGTAGAAAATCTAGTTTTGTCAGCAAAGAGACAGTCAATGCAACTACTTACTGCTTGTTAACAGATAAATTAGATCATTTTCGCATGAACCGCACTTTAAAAATTCTAAATACTAATAAATAGAAAAAAACTTTATGCCATTTTTCTCAAAAGTTTGTCAGATTTATTTACTGCCTTCTTACATGAAACGGCAGTATAGTCAACCAATTTTATTTCTACATCCCAATTCTTTGATTGGATAAGTTTGATTAGTACTGCATCAAATATCGATACATTTGTGCTAAAATGTTTCAATCGATGGAAAAATCTTTGTGTGAAAGAACTCGCTCGGAAACTATCTTAAGACGCCGCAACCTTGAACAACCATAGCATTATTCGAGCAATCATCTGTTACACTAATTGTAAAGAAACAAGACCATGAACTCAAAGTGAATTACTTAGAATGTTATGAACCTTAATTAACACGAATAAAATTGTTAACATTTTGTTGGAATCATTGGCAGGGATTTTCTTAATATTCATGTATACATTTGAGTTACATGAGCTTGATTTTACGGTTTTTATTTATCATTTTTGTGATTCAAGTGATTTGTATTAAAATATTTAAGAAGTTATTCATTATTCGCTCTCGAAAGCACTCTATTGGAATTGACTTAGAAAAATAGAGTTTTGTTTAAATCCTGTTTTTGAAACAAACTAAATATTGTTTTTTTATACGTTAACGATCTATTTACAACTGTTTACATTTCTATTTTATAAAATATTGTTTTCTATTCACTTTAATAATATTAATAAATTATATTCATAAGCTCGTACATTATACCGTAATACTTTTATGTGCAAACACGAAAGACAGATAAAAAATTAAACAGATAAAGAAAAACTTTAAAAATTTTATCATTTTCAATGAATAAGGCTTTATTTTATGTCCTTCGATAAAATAAAGCATTCGCATTTGAAATTCTTGTGAAATTTTTATTAGCAATAAAATAAATAAATGCGTTTCATAAAAATGCAAAACGTCTGGTTACCAAAGCTTTCAAAAGCCATGGAAATGAATAAATGGAGCCTACGTCATAAAACATGTAAGTTGTCATTTGCTAATTCTACGTGATTGACAGACTAGACAAGACTGAATCTTCATCTCTATTTATCTGTTTGAAGCTTTAAGCTCGAAATTTATTAACCTTTGTTTAAAATGACGTTCATACACAGGAAGGTCCAAAAATATCCTTCGAATTACTTTTTGTTCAGTCATATTTGCTCTCATTTTGTGACTTTGACAAACGTATTGATACTATTTTAATTTCGGCATCGCCACTAAGCATACGTGAATCATTGTTTGCACCAATATTTTTATGAGAACACGCAAGGAATTTAACATTAGTAAATTGGTACGCTTATTTTGATATTGCTTGAGTAAAATTTGGGGATCAGTGCACCAATGCACTATTAGAAGAGTCCGTCCCTGACAATAAATTGGTTAAGTGAAATCAACTCCAATAATCCATGCATATTGATAAACTCATAAATCGATTGAGAACTCTATTTGAAAAATAACCTTTTTTTCAAACCTAGACAGATGAAAGCTTTACGTCAAAGGTGAGAAACGCATCAAAAATGTATAGTATAACATATTTTCTGTAAATACATCTTATAATTAAGCCGAGTAATTATACTTATTAATTATTAAGAATCAACTCTATTTTATCCTTAAGTGCCCCACTCGACAACAGGGCCAAAAAAAAAAAACAAATCACCGCCGCTTTATTTTAGTTAGACTTCACAGAGAATTAATAGATATTTTGTTTCTTAATATGTTCATTTTGAAACAGCCCTTACTTGCAGAAATACAACTGAGTTTTACGACAGCGTAAGCCTCAATAAAAGAGCAATAATCTCCACAAAAGATTCGCCGCCGATGTTTATAATAACTCAGCAGTATAAAGAAACAACCCACAGTTTGTTTTTGACCACATAACATAGTATATTTAACATAGTTTTTTATTAATAGCACACACACAGCATATCAATTGACAAATTATTTTTCTTACAATAAATAAAGAAATTAGAAACATATGTTCGATAATGTATAAAGTTTTGAGTGAGTTATATATTATTGTTTACTTTATATAAAAATTTATTGGCTATTTATTATTATTCAACAGAGTGAACTATATACAATAAATTATTGAAACTTTTTCAACTCGATCTATCGAATCTGGAAAACTATGTTTATGAAAAAGTTGATATACCACACTCTTTTTCTTTTCTATCCATATTTACCATTACTGAAAAGAAATTATTCGATAATTTAAGGAGTAAAATCATAAGTAAAAGTGTTTATTAGCATTTTATACATATCGAATATGTAAAGAATGTACACTTACAGAGAGAAGAATTCTCGGTAAATTATGGATATATGGTCACGGGACAGAATCCCAATTCTCTCGAGAAGCTCAAAAAATGTATACATACTGACTTGTATTTTAAGTTTAGACTTTACTTTTTGAGTTACTGTGTTCTTGAATCAAAATGATTAAATCTGAAGAATATTACTGATTATTGTATGAGTTCTGAAAGAAGAATTTGTTTTTTTAATATTAGCCAATAATAAAATTATGCACTTGAACTTACTCAGTTCAAGTGCATCCGTGCACATGGAATACCTGAAGATGCCGAAAGGCGAAACCTGGGTTGTTAGCGACAAAACTCATGGAAAAGTACAAAATTCAAAAAATTCTAATCTAATTATGTGACTGTCTCTATCTATATAGTATTATTATTTGTGTAGTTTGTGTTTGCATTTTTGCTCCCGTAAATTAAAAAAACTCGATTTATACTGATTGCGAAGTATTCTTTAGGATCTTCTATTATAATAAATTTAAAAATTAAAGACGAAACATTCCAAAAAAAATCGTAAGCCTTACATTCATTTTATTTAATGTGCTTATTTTTCATAAATCTTTACAAAAATTCTGTCCCGTGACCATATATCCATAATTTACCGAAGTCTCTCATTACATGACCATAAAATTAAGGCATATGATCTAAATAAGGCGAAGACATCATCATGAGAAGTTGCTAATTTAGATGATAAAATAAATTATGTCACTAATTCAAGTATAAACCTTTTAAGATACGATTTTACTTAAAGCTTTGCAAGGGTAAAGAAATATTGAAGTCGTCCACAATGGACAGACGAATGGTGTCCATTTGTGTTTTTTATATGCACCATAATACCGTTTCAACGTCTGGCCATAAAATTTTCAGCCTCTCGAAAAAACCCGCGACAAGAAAAAGGGCAAGAAATTTTCCGTCTGGAACCTTTTAGAAATATCTGATAAATATTTCACAATGCGGAACCCCTTGGGGGAACGCTTGTTTGTTTCCCTGCTTGACTCATTTATGCTTATTTATATTTGAGCCTCTTTTTAAAAAATAATATTTTCATGAATTTGAAAAGGTTCTTTACAATTTGGTGACCTGATAACCTAAAAAAATATTGAACAAATTAAAGTAGCGGGAATTCAAAGCACGCCTTGGTAAATGTCATTGTTGTTCGATAAAATATCAAAATAATAATCATATTTTTTTATAATATCTAGCATAGAAAAAATTTAAAATTATATGTAAATAAAATACCATATTTAAATATATATTTAAAACGTTTTTAACATATAATTTGTCTTAAAACTCGGTAAATCTAAACTTTAATATCATTTCGCTGTAACGACATTAAACTTCAATTTTGTTTACGCGAGTTAACACACTTTAATTTATTATTCTATCACCATTTTTTCACTGTAAGTAATCTTTTAATAATTAATTTAAATATTAATTATCGCAGAAACTTAAGAGCTAGATATTTTAAAAGTTTATTGAATAATTTAAGCTGACTTTAAAGTTTTCTTCTCACTTCTTTTTAAAATGGTTAAAGTTTTTTCGTTACTTATTCAATTAAAAACTTGCTTAACGATCGTTAAATATCATATAAAATATAAATTTAGTGATGAAAATGTTTTCATTATCAAATTGAAATGAAATAGATTCTAGACACTTTATCAGCTGATCGATGACATAACCTAAAGTTAAATTGTAATATTTTCTTTTAAATTGAAGGGAATTGGAATATTTTATAATTTTCTTGATTTGATATCTGTCTGTAACATGTGAAGTATCGCTTACACACAATACAAAGAAATCATGTTTATCAACGTGAGTTTTGAGAAACTGTCACGTAGTTTACGTTTTTTAATAAATAATTACTTGTCACAATATATAACTACGTGACAGAATCTCAAAACTCACGTTCATAACAGTATGCCTTTGGATTAAGCGTTAGCGATACGTCGCATGTTACGGATAGACAGAAAATTAATAATCTTATAAAATATCGTAATTTCCGTATCTGTAAAAAACATCTAATTACTGTAGTAATTATTCAATATGAAATCGAATTTTTACAAAACGCAGACGTCTTAAATTTCACCACCCTTACAATTTCCCAAAACGATAAAAACAACATTTGTAACGGTTCTCACAGAGCAGGGCTACAAAAAACAATCCGGGTGTTTAATTTTTTTTCGCTTGAAGAGTGCCATGCTGCTCTGACGTGATGAAATGCAAAAAATCCCATCATTAGGAAAATATCCTTAATGACCTAGGATCAGGGTTCGTGTGAAATAGCTAATGACCTCTTGCCATAGAATGAGGGAGAGCCACTAATACAGGCTATGACGAATACCCTTGAATCACAATATTATCACTAGATAATAATGAGCTTATATTTGTTTATAGGCAAAAAAGTTTAGTTGTAAATTTAGGCACAAATTTTACAGATTTTGAGCTTGGTCTAACGTTGTGTAATTAATGTTTTATTACCATGAGGGATTGCACAAATATTTTATATGGACATCTTTCATGAAAAGAAGATAAACATTACATGAAAATAATTCAGTTGGAGTATAGAGGATTTAGGGTATTTTATCAGATGCTAGAGGCAAGGTTGGCAACCTTGTTGGTATGAACGCCACAGTATTTTTAATAGATTACGTACAATTTTTGTTAAATACAATCAATTAACTGAAAAAATACATACATAGATCTGCCTTCTGCCAATACAACTATTCACATTTATTAATCAATTTAATGTTATTATTAGTCAAAAATGCTCGCGGCGAGCAAAACAAGCCCGGATCTTCATAAAATATTTGTTAAAATAGTTTAAGAAAATGTATTTTCTTAATGTGAATCATATACAAAGTATAATGTATTGTAAAAATACTGAAACAACTCAAAAATCTGTCGTCATACTAATAACTTGATTCATCTTGCGCGAACGAAAAACTAATTATTTTCGATCTTAGATTTCCGTGAACACATCAGCTTACAATCGATAAATCAGAAAAAAACAGCAAAACCTTTTTATAACTGAAAGATAAATATATTGGTCTTAAGTATCCGTTTGAAATTCCGTATAAGAGTGTGAAGTGATAGCAGAATAATTATTGAATCGAATTGATTTTGAAATATGTGTTCATCACGTGTCTAAAGTATTCGATAAGTCAGTAATTGTTGTAATCTGTGGTTATAATATGCAGATGCATACACAATAGAACCTTTTTATGAATTAAGTGTACTGATAAAACCTTATAACGGACGCTTCCTGTTTCATAAGACAGTGTTAATATTTCAAACCTTAAATAACTGTTGCCATCACCTTCCTCGGGCAACATAAATCAAAGAGTTTTGTAACTCGCCTCTAAGCAAGGGAAGTGCGTATTATAATATAGAATCAGGGGCCGTGCAATAATGGTTTATGTAACTATTATAAAAACATAATATTTTTTTTTCCAAAATAAGTTTCTTTTTAAGCACATAATTTGATGCTATTTAAATGTTGTATTTTGTATGTGTGAATAGATTATTTTCACTTAGACTTTACTGTTAACACCTTAAAAGTGCAAGTGTACACTTGTACACTTGCACTTTTAAGGTGTTAACAGTAAAGTCTAAGTGAAAATAATCTAAGAATCAACACATATTCATAACCATTGTTCGATATAATTTACACTGACATGACTCTAATCTGGCTTATTTTTTTACTCAGAGTTTCTCTCTAATTTAGATTAAAATTTTGTTGATTACTAAGTTTGAGCTTATAAACTGTAATGTCTTAATTCTAATGTCTAATGTAATTTAAACTGTAATGTAAACTGTAATGTAAACTGTAATGTAAACTGTAATGTAAACTGTAATGTAAACTGTAATGTAAACTGTAATGTCTAATGTAAACTGTAATGTCTTAATTGTAATGTCTGTAATTCTTGTCCGGTACGTGGTGCAGTGGTTAGCGTCATTGGCTCCCGTGACGGACTGGTCGAACAGTTTTTTCAGTCGATAAATTGATTATGTTCGAAGGAAGTGGGTGCTTGTGTTACACTAGTCGTGTCTTAGTCATTGTATCCTTATAATCTCTACTCTCTTCAAAAAAGAGAGGTTGAGAAACTGAGTAACAAACATTTATCATAGAAGAAAAAAATGTTGAGATAAATTCAGTGAGAGTGCGCTCCAAGTTGATAGAGGTCATGGTAAAAAAATAAATAAATTTAAAGCAGTTTTTTAAAATTAATAATGTAACTTTATTGCATTTCATAAATTACAAAACTTCACACCGCTATCAACCCCTGATATGGTATTCTATAATTTAATATGTACAAGTAAGAGTCAACGGCCAAGGGGTAGGTTAGCTTTGATTTTAGTTGGGTACGGGCGTGAGAATCTTGCGGTGGGGTTAATTGCCCGTTTAGCCTTAATTAAGTCCGCGATAGCAATTATTACGTTTCCGGTCTTAGATTAGCATTAATATCAGGAATTTAAACGGATAGTCAAGCAAACAGCGGTATGTTATTTATGAGCGGTGATGTAATAGACAACGCACGAAATGGCGCAGTGGAATACTATTACAGCCTTATTGCCTTCAATGAAAATGTTTTCTGTATATTTATGAATAAACAACACTTTTTTTAGCAAGCTCATTTAATGCGATAGATGGCACTCGAATCTTTTTTATGTCAGCGTATTTTTACCTCTACTAAATTAAATTTGAATTATTTTGTCATACACTTAAGCCAAACAAAATATTTGACATAGTTACTTAAATGTAAGAAAATCTTATACATATATCAACTCCTCCTCGCTCTGTTAGAATATGAATATTTGAAAACGGTAGGTATATTTGTTTATTTTTGCGGGGACTTGGGCTGTAGGCCTAATCTCTTCAATCGTTTACGAGTTTTTCCATGATTTAAAAAATAAAATTGGATTTGAATGTTTGATTTCTGCTTCGTCCGTGACGCGGATGAGATCAGCCACATCGCGGAGGAAGTTCTTGTCGTTAATTGGATTTTTTTTTTTTCATCCATCTGTAGATATCTTGACAGCCTTTGCGGTTGCTTGTGTCGGCTTGCTTCAGTCTGAGGTTCCATCCTGATTCCAAATCAGTCATGTTACACGACGTAATCGAAACTGTACGTTACACAATTAACGTACAGTTTCGGCTGGCTTTGACGGCGTCCGTGTGGCTTGGTGTCGTGAGGATAGTGTTTAAGTAGAGATGTTGCTGTAACCGGGGCTGCGAGTCGTCGTGGATAATAGTGAGGATCTTGGCAGTCTTTGCGGTTGTTTGTGTCGGCTTGCTTCAGTCTGAGGTTCCAACCTGATTCCATAATCAGTCATGTTTAAAGTAAACGTTCAGTTTCGGCAGCTTCGACGGCGTCCGTGTGGCTTGGTGGCGTGAGGGTAATGTTGAAGTAGAGGTGTTGCTGTGGTCGGGGTTGCAAGTCGTCGTGAATAAATGTGAAAATCTTGACAGCCTTTGCAATTGCTTGTGTCGGCTTGCTTCAGTCTGAGGTTCCATCCTGATTCAATATATTAAACCAATATATATAAATTGAAACTATTAAGATACCGAGAAGCGAGCTCTCAGTATTCCACCCCAAAAACACTTCAATCAATGGTTTCACTGTATATTTCTTCAGTTGATAATTCTCACGATGAGTGAAACCGGTATTGATCCATGCTGGAATATATGTGGAAGTAGTACTATAAAGGCATTTCGTTATTAAATCATACATTTCCGCCAAGATGTGTCCGCTTCCTACCTTAAAGTGGCTTTAGCAAAAGTTTATTTCGAAGCAGTTATAAAAAAAACTTCATTATGTTTTCTTAAGCCATTCTACATGATGTATTTGAAATAGTAATTATCTTGCTTAAAACACACGGTGTTTATAAAGGATGTGCTGAAATAAAAGCAGAAAGGCCACAAGGATCCTCAGTCCACCTGCCACGTGCACACTTTTAAAGAAAAATTCTTTGAATGACTTATGTTGCAATGTAATGCAGCTGGATTTCCTGTACATGTCCTGATGAGAGATATGGATGCATCTGATTTTAATCACGACAAATATAACATAGAGTATCTTAAAAAATTCAAAAACGTATCGACATTAGGAATAGTTCCATCTTTTCTTTTATTTGCGGAGATCAATCCTCACACAGTTGTATTACATCTTCAAAATCGTGTTACCTAATCTTGCAAATAAAAGGATACCCCAAGATTATATTTTCAATACCCATTAATTACGATACACATTATGACCGCCTTTTCCGGGATAAAGCGAAAAACACCCACGTTATTCCGGATATAAATATACGAAGCACAGTTGATTGAAAAGCTACTTCCTGCTTCCTGCCGTCTTTCTTTAATATGTCTACTTCATATTATGTATGCTATCTTGATACGTTAAAAAGTTCAAGAAATCACACAGAATTTATAAAGTTATTTTTCATTGAATAATTTTGTTTTTTGTAACAAAAAAATGCTTATTATTGGCTTCTCATTACAAATAATTCCAAAGCATATTTACTTCCTGTACAAAATCTGTTTCATTGAATACTTTGAAAGTGTCACAATTTTTATGACAAAAAAATAGAAGCCCCAAAACAGACATGACAATTTTCGAATAAACACTTATATAATGTTTCCGAAAACAAGTGAATTTTTGAAATGGAGTAAAGACAAATAGAGCCCTATATTTTAAATTAATGCTTCATTATAAAATAAGGGTATACATTTAAAAAAAATCTGCGGACCATCACAATACTCGTCGGAATGAATAATGGTGAAAGGCTTTCAGGTACTTCATATCATAATAAGAATAAAGTGATTTTGTTGCCAAGTTCTATAAGAAATTCAATTCACTTGCAATACTTTTAGAATGGATTGGGACTTGTTTCGTTGATGGTAAGCATAATAAGCTCGATCAGTGATTTGATAATGTTCCCAATGAGTGAATCCTGGTAAATAAAATGTGGAAGGGATACGAGGAATTGTGTTTTACTGTTTTTAATTTTATAAATGAGGTGCCTTTCTTGCCGTACGTGGTTGCATCCCCTATTCTTCAACACAGTCTTAAATGTTTACTAATTGTATTTAAAATATCGTATCGTTTAAATTGCATATATATTTAATTTGATTTTATGACCAGCTACATAATGCCAACAATTTCACATTTAAAACAAAGTTATTGAACGATAAACTTTTTTTTTTATTTATACAATAATCATTCATTAATTCCTTAAATAATCATTGTAATTTTTTCATTCGTTAACAGCTTTCACTCGCTGGGAATAAAAATTCGCTTCTCTTTTATAGTAAAAAAATGTAATGCCATTGCACAAAGAATTAATCATTTTATGTTACTATTTCGTTACAGGTAACAGTTATAAATTAATAAAAAAAAACATTGAATCTACAAAATTATGTTTTTATATTGTGTTGTTCTTACATTCTAGTATTGCAAGAAATAATTTTATATACATAAATTTATGAATACTCTAGGGTAAAAAACAACAATAACAATAAATTTCGAATTAGATGTCCCGAAGCAAAATCAAACAAATAAATTGTTCTAAAAACGGTTAACAAACACCTTTGACTGGTGATAAATGCTATATACGTGAAAACACGTATATTAGAAAGCCGTGTGACAGGCAATACTTGGACTATAACGTAAAAAACTGTTTGGCCGCACATACGGAACGTAATAAACATTGTCCGCGTCACGCCTGGCTGAAAACAAAGCAACGCTTTATTATAACCCCTTGAGGTTCAAAGTTCTCTCCACACTTGCCGAAACTTTTATTGTACTCTATGTGTTGTTACATTGTTTTATTCAAGTGAATACAGATAATATTGTATCAATTTTAGCCCTTATTTGCTGAAAAAATTGCACGAAATAAAAAATAAGAAATCCTAGAACAAAGACATTGTTATTTGAAAAAATGTGGATAAACCAATCATTTTATATCATAGTCAATTTAACTGTATTCAATTATTGTGTAAACAGATATAACTATGCAAAATTATTGGCATTGATTGATTTGCATTCCACTGAAATAAATTTCCACAGATTTTTTTCACTGTTTTGATAAGATGATAAAACTCAATTTGAACTAAATTTATAATTACGTCATTCGAACTGGACGATTCAGTTCATGGGGACATTATTTAAAATAAAGTAATTGGTCTTTTTCAGGTGACTGAGTATACAAATAAATGTGTTGCAAAATTCACCGGGAACCAATGGGGAGATTCTAATGTTCACACTAGAGACTCCAATTCGAGTATCGAGTACTCGATACTCGAGTATACTCGTCCATTTTTCAAGTACTCGATTCTCGAGTATTTTGAAAAATACTCGAGTAATACTCGTAATTTATAAATGAAGACATATTTCCAAATTTTATTTACTTATTTAATATATATATATAATTTTCATCGTTGCGTTTAACTGAATCTTACGCGTGGTTTTACTCAGGTAATATTTATTTATAATGGTTTTGCCGTTGTCTTTTGTTACTTTTGCTTTTGGTCCTGCTGACTTATCTTATCAACGACTATGATGACAAGGGACAAAATAAAATATTGAAAAATAGTCTTGATTTTCCGACTATGGATGCAGCAGCTGTGGCATAATCAATTAAATACGCTTATTTATTTATTAATCATTCATTTAAATACACAAATTTGAATTAATAAAAAATAAATCGTACATCTGAAACTACTCGAGTATACTCGAGTACTCGAGTATTTTATAATTTTACTACTCGATACTCGAGTAGTTAAGATGTCGAGTAATTGGAGTCTCTAGTTCACACCCTTCTACTCTTTGTGAAAAAATGAATAAACTATTTTTCTAGTGTTTTATTAATTTTCTTCAAAATTATTTAAATTTATTGCTTATAAACTAAAAAATAATATTCTCAATTCAAAGTTCGTTGAATAAAGATGAAGATATCATTTTGATAAATTTAAATAATGGCTTGGGTTGGTGAAAAAAAACCTCTTCCGGTAGCCAAACTTTTCTTTATGACAAAGGAAATAGTTTTTCATTCAAAGAAGTGCTTTATCATATAATTAAATTATCGTTTGACAAATGTAAATTTCTCTTCGCCTGTACTTACATCGAAACATTCTCTGCGAAAGTTCTCGAAAAGATTTAAATTATGTAACAACGCGCCCATAACTCATTCGAGCGTGATTGTAATGTTATTTTTATCACTGATCTTCTATATTCTATTTCATTACCATTTATTTACGATGAAATATTAAAAAAGAAGTCAACTTTCAACTATCCAAATATACTAGTATAATTTTTTTTTAAATTTTGACTGAAATGTTTTACGATAATAAAGCCTGACACTTCATGAAACTCACAACCGTTTACAGTAGGGACTAAAACTATTCGTCATTATCAACTTTTCAAATATCGAATAGTTAAACTGAAACTATCCGGATATAAAAATAATTTAATGCGGAATAAGTACGAAAATTGTTTTATTATTTTTATTATCTGGATAGATATCCATTAAAGGATTTTAGCCCCGAGTCCAAGCCGATTCGTCAAACTCGAGTATTAGGGTGATGGCAAAAAAACCACTACCTATTTATAATTATTCTTTAAATGTGGAGAAATTGTGATGTTATAACGAATACCTTTCGGAAATTTTCCCAAATATCCGAATAATGATATCCCTAGCTTACAGGCAACATCAAAATATGATTATGAAATCAATGAATATTCGTTCATCATTAAAATATACAAAACATCATTTTCCACATTTCTTAAAATTGTTTGTTACATTATTCAATATCATTTGCCAATCTGGACGTGGTGTGGACTAATCGATTCACTGGTCATAAATAAATGCCATTTATTTGGTTTTTATAAAAACACTTTTAAGTTGTCTGTCAATATTAAGTGGAATGGCATTATAATAAAAATAATAAAACGATTTTAGTACCTATTTACATACAATTTATTATATGGTGGTCGCTATGAGCGAAACTGGTCCTGATATTATACATTTTATGTGGAATAAGTACTAAAAATGTTATATTTTTATTTTTTATCAGCAACAACGTAACATATCATTTTTTACTTGTATGTTATTTTCACCAGTTTACTGTTTCTATCTTGCTTAAAACATATTTTTGAAATAAACATTGAAAGAAAAATGCTACCCATACCGTGTTATGGAAGTATATATTGACTATTGAAGTAGTTGTCATTATCTTGGTATATGCGATATCCATTTCATTCAAACTAACTTCTTGTAAAACTTCATTCGATAATATATCGTGGAAATCAATTGAAAGCCAGTGCTATTAAACTTTGTTTTGTTATTACAAATTGTATATAAGAAGCTTTACAAGCTTTTAAGCTCAAAATGTTCAACTCGATCTATAAATAAATCCAAACTTTTTTCCAGCCAAAAAGGCTCTAAGTTAACTATAAAGCTCTTGACTAAGTCTAGTTTGTCCTCTATATGTCACAGTGGCATTGGTCGGAAGCGTATAGTGAAGAATTGTAGCTTCCTGCCTTTACTTTGCGACTGTTTTTGTTATGTTAATCGCCTCGAAAGAATATTTTGTCACGCTAGTATTGCGTTAAACTTTCGCATATGCGGAGCTTTTCACACTTTCAGATTTTCTTTTCTATACACAGGTAGAAATTTTGTTCAAATTTACTTTTAGAAAAACTTAAATTAGTTATTTTCTGTGACATGTTTTGGTGGCAGTCTTCTTGATGAATACGTTCAAACTTCCGACGTTTTATATGCACTATTAATGCTGCCACACATTTTTAAAATATGATCATTTTTTTTAACGCTGAAAAATTGTAATATCACGATGTAAGAAAAGGAAAGTGCAACTCATGACATTATAACCGACACCAATCTATCACACATTTGACAAACATAATTAAGATATTATTCATACCTAAAAATACATTCAATTATAGTGGAATATTATTTGAATACTAGGAGAAAAATATTGTGTATATACAAATTATAAAAGAATATAAATCTAATGAACAATATTACGATGATCAAATAAAGATTCCAATACAGTATGTAGAAATATTCTCTAAAATTGATTCCATCCGTAATAATAAGGGGTCTTTTTATAAGGACGCTTAGTTTTGAAATGTAAATAAAACAAGTTGTGAGATTTCGACTAAATTTTAATTTCATTTGTAAGTATATTTTACGGCATTAAATATGGAATATAGCATCAAATTTCTGCCAATATCCATTCATTATAAAATGGGCCATGTCGCTAAAGTTGACTTTTTTGACAAATTTGGGTAAACTTCCAACTGCTCCAGAACCCAATCAGGCGTTGTCTGTGGTCGTTTACCTGAAGTTCCTTGGTTAGTTGGATTTTATACGGGTGCAGACATAAGGCCCGATTCAAAATTCGCCAAGTTGAAGTCGCAGAAAAGCCAAGTTCTTGTGAACAACGAGAAATAAGCTGCCTTGGGTTTTCCTGTACACTTTCACACACAGCAGCAATGTTTTCACCAGATATTGTATTTTGATGACGTACAGGTTGACCGATTATTTACCAAACTGGTTGACTCAAGTTTGGCCACTAAACAATGAATAATCTACTCAGCAGGACAAAGTAACATATTTTGAGAGTCCCTATTGAAATACCCTTTATATAAAGACTTTAGAAAGGTAAGGTTGGGTTAGGTTAGGTTAGCCTAAATATAAAATTAAACAAAAATGTGTATCGGTAGTAAAATTGCTTTACCCATATATTGTTTTAACGCAAACATGTTTGCTTAGAAAATAAACAAATTATTATCTATTTTAGTATTTAATAACAATAGTTGATCTTAAAAAACTTGTTTTCCTCTCCTTAAAACATTTGTATATAGGTACGTTGTTTAGTTTAAAGCTTGTTGAATACCTTTTACACTACGGTAATAAAAATAACAATGTATTTATTCATGTTCTACATAAACTATTTTATATATTTGTTGATAGCTATTTCGGCTTACGCCTACGTTAGAAATAGTTCTGACGAAGGCGTAAGCCGAAATAGCTATCAACAAATATATAAAATTTATGTTGAACTAAAATACATTGTTATTTTTCTTACCGTATTATAATGGAGTTCTACCAAGTAAATGCCTACTCAATCAATACATTTTACACTGGTGGTAAAAAAAACATGTTTCGTTATGTTAATGGTTATGGTATTCATAAAATTTGCTCAATTAAATTCAATTCCCGTTCAATTATTTAATTAAGGATATTGTGGAGCACAATTATTTTCATAATTAAATTAATGAAAGACGTTAAATTGATACATTTTCTTTACAACATTTTTCTTATTAGATAATGGTTTTAAAATTTATCTTGAAAGAGAAATATATTAAAACTAGCGTTATTTAAATACGCATATTTCATTACTTGCTAACTCTAATAAAATATATCGCTATTTTTTCTATTATAAAAAAGTTGTTTTATTTTATTGAATCTAATTCTATCTGGTTTTCCAAAAAAAAAAGGAGTCAGTCAATATATCTATTGATATATTTTTCTATTAGTGAGCTTTTATTTAGTTGCGATGCATTGGATTTGAATCTTCGGCCTTACATTTAAATCGAATAATAAGATATGTATTTCCAAAAGAATGATTTTTTCAATTCTTTGTACCTACCATTGTACTTTCAATACCACCTTCAATCCGATTCTAAAAAACGGAGCGAATTTCAAAAGCCGCAATTTTCTTTCGCCATCTTCCAAACCTTTCGCTTAGTGACCTAATTTAAATTCAAATAAAAACATTTTTTGAGGTGTATAGATTCTAAACTAGCCCCGGAAATAATATATACAAGTCCCCGTGACCTGATATGCGTACTTCTTAAGTGTGTAAAGCAATCATAAGTAAAATGACAAAATATATATTTATATATCAGATTAAACACTACAATTTTGCTAACAGCGTAATATTATTACAAAGGCTAACTTCATTATAAAACCGTATCAATTAAGTGGACAAACAATTTGTAGAATGCGATATTAGCGCGAAATGTGTTCTTATGGTGGAGAGGGTTCAGAAGAAATTTTTGACAATTTTCTATTTGAGGACATGTGGGTACAACCCATAGCTTTATCCAACCTACTTTCTCTTAGGCATGCTCACTTTCAATAGTTTGAATGCTCGAAGAGAAATGTAGGTGGCATTATATTTCTTTGGCTTATCCGAGGCCAAAATGAGAATTCGACCATTCTTGAAAATGTTCAATTGAATGTTCCTGATAATTTTTTGAGGAATCGTGAACATGAGTTGTTTGTTCTTCCGAGGGGTAGAACCAGTCTGCCAATGGAAATGCCACTGGAAAGAGCTTTAACAATTTTACACGGCATTGCTTCGGATGTTGACATATTTCATATTGCCGTGAGTGAGTTCAGACGAATACTATACTTATGAATAAAAGTTGATTTTGTCAGAACTCACTCGGTTGACATCTTTAAAATTTCTATTGTGATTTTATTAATTTTGTCTCTCTGTTCTTATGGCTACAATTTGTAATTTAAAAATTTTATTATCTGTATACAATTATGTATGTAAATGTAAATAAATTTGTCAAATGTATGGCGTATTGGCGTGAGCTGTAATGCCATGATTTGTATTTTTTGAATAAATAAATAAATAAATTATTTTAAGATTTCCATGTCGCAAAAAAATTTGCGTTAATTATTATCGGTAGAAAGGTACACTTGAATTGTAGAAGATTGATTCAACTATAATCCTTCGTAAGCTGCTAATAGCTCTTTAGGGTTTCTTAAAGCTAAAAGTTTAATGATAATAATGACTTGTAGACGTAAGAAATAAATTAGTGTGCTACAGGGCACAAAAGGGATAAATATCGACAGATGATGATGATAGTTATGACTCGTAAAAAACTCTTTCAATAAGAAAATATAGAGCGGTCTCTTAAATCCAAATAAAGCAATAATTTTTTCTAGTTTCACTTTTATATATGGCGTAATATTTACTTTTCGGTATCTGTTTGGGAAAATATCAGTAGAGTTCATCGGCTTCGTTCGTTTACTATGAAAAAAAAGTTTTGTACAATCAATACATCATCCGACACAAGGGCGGCTTGTATTAAATACAGGCTGTTCTTTATTCAGGTAGCATTTAACGCAAATTTGACCAAATAAGGTTTGAATTTTCTTAACAAAATAAATGCTTTGCTGATTTAAATAAAAGTGATTTATCTTGTTGTCTAATTTTATTTTATAATAAGAAATGTGATGTCGTTTCGTCTCAAATACAAAGACAGTTCTGACACTGATCTGATCTTATTTTTTTTTCTATACAGGTATTAAAATGATTTTGTACACTTACAGCAATTTTTCTCATGACTCATCACAGACAACACTGACACCAACAGCACAGACAGCTCAGGCAATGGTTAAAAAATGTTCTTTCATTATTATATACTAACATTTATACTATGTAGATATCTTTCTGTAAAGACTGTGATTTATGATCAAATCATAAGAGGTATTTTTTTGTATACAAATTATTAATTTATGGTAGAATCTTATATATAAAACCGAAACGGCGTATGTATGTATGTGGGTCTGTAATTCCCTTTTTCATTATTGTTGCAAGTTGCCATAAAAACGAATATGAAAGAAAATATGTTTGAATTTTTATCGGCGAAGACATTTAGTTAAAATGTAATAAATTAGTCTTCTACAGAACTTTTCCCGGCTTTTATTATTAATAATAATGTTTATTATTTACGTTACGGTATTATTTGAAATTTCTTTGACAGCAAATTATATTTTTTTCTTGAATTTGGACATTTTAATGGGCGAGAATGGGGCTGTCATCAAATTAAATAAAGTTTGTGATTTTATTTTAACTCTATTTTGGATGTTAGATTTTGTGATATAATTATGTCGAATGATATAACATTAAATAATTATTGGTCGCTTAGTCCGAGCGACGCCGGGAAGCAATACTAGTATATTACATAGCATACATCATGTTGTTTAATCTTTCCTCTTTGAGTTTCGATCGTGTTTTTTATTTCACTTTGAAGAAAGTTTTCAACTCTTTATTTTGAGTTGATTATTAAAATTTATCAACATGGATCAATGTGAATCTCATTTACAGCAAAATGTGCGATTAAAAAATTCAATTTATGGTTGCTTAGCAACTTAATTGAAGGTTCTATTTGATTTAAGGACATTTTAATGTTATATTTAACACGCTGAAAAATTAGCAATGCACTTAAGTTCTACAATAGTTATATAATATTTAGTTGATTGCTATTTTTTCACAGTGTTAAATATAATAACTTTGGATAATAACCTAGTAAATACGAATTCGATCAATACTTTAATGTTTAGTTATTACGATGATTATGTTAAAAATATACATATATATTATAAATCCTGGCTTATTGGTACGAAGACTACGAAGATCCAATCAAGTTTGATACATTTCTGCATTTTATGATCAAGCCTTTTAAGTGTTGTATTTTAGTCCAGTTTAAAAAAAAAAGCCTTTATGCTCTTGTTTTCTTTTTTCTGAGGTTCTTGATATATAATATCGAAATATTAGATTTCATTTATTTGTCTGGTATTAAGACGTCTATAAGCTGTTATTATTAATTTGATTATTTTTATCACTTATTTTAATACTGGTATTAATTAAGGATTTTGACTGAGGGTGATTGATGGAATATCACAAACACAAACAAACTGTTTACAACGCGTCAGTTCAAGTACATCCATGCACTTGAAATGCCTGAAGATGCCGAAAGGCGAAACCCGGGTCGTTAGCGACAAAGCTCATGGAAAAGTACAAAATTCAAACAATTCAAATCTGGTATTTATATTTGCAAAACCGGCATTCAATATGAAATACTGGTTTGAGAATATTCATCTGCTATGGCAATGCCTTGGTTCGAAAAGAATTTGATGTCGATGTAGTTGTAGTACAGAAAAACACTATTATTCGCTGGAGCGGAAACGAAAATTATTGAAAAGAAAACTCTTCTCTGAACACCCGCTATGGTCAAGAAAAAAGTGGAAAAATATTTTTTGTAGGCCGGTCGGAACTGAGAAAGAAAAAGTTGTCTTTGACAATAATAAATCAGGCAGGCAGGCATAGCAAGAAGTGCCAACATATCGGTGTTTGGTGTGTGGTACTTGACGTCAGGACCGCATCTAGGGCCACATAGGGCCGTGGGCAACGTGTTCAATCAATTTACTAGCCGAAAACAAGCCAAATTGTTACTGATATTTATTTTCATAGGAAACTGGAGAAAACTCACAGCCTCTACGTTCTTCATTCACAAGAGATGTTAGAAAATGATAAAAATTACTTCAATTATCATTGACCATCAAATATTCTTTTGTTTGACATATGAGTAGAGATATTCTGTCAATTTGAGAAAATTAATTTTTACTCCTCTTTTGATAATTAACTTTTAAATAAATCCATTCCTCATAAACTAGCGATGAAGTACAGTCAACCCTTCTACAGCGCCGAGATAGGAATTTTTTGTGACTTACTTTATCAAAAGTTTTAAGACGTACAGCTACTGATAAAAAAAATTCGAATGCACTTATTTATGTATTTATGTACCCAGCTTACTTTGTAGCGCCTCAGAATAAATAGATGTTGTGTTAACTTATTAGCTGAAATAAATTCAGTTTTTTATTAAGATAAAATGAATACTCAAAAAGGATTAAGTTCAATAAATGTGCAAAAATCAAAATGAAAAGAATTTTAATAACATTCAAATGAATATTATTAACCCGATTTTGTTTTGTATACATATCATCAAAAAAAGCCGTTCCCTACAAAATGTATGAGAACATGAATTTCCTTTGTAATTTTTGTGTCGGATGTTTAAATATTTATTCTGCTATTTGGGGCGGAGACAAAGCCAAAAAATCAAAGATCATAAAAATCGGTCTTGATATTCTCGAGTTATAAGTTGTGTAACTAGCCCGACTTTGTTTTATATATATAATATAATATAAAGATATTACATATTTACGAAACATATGATTTGCCTGAAGACTGCAACCCACGCTATAAAAAAAACCGCTTTATAGCAGAAGGTGCTTACGGAGGGTTAACTGTATTTTATTACATCACTCTGTCACCTATATACACAAAAATAACAGTAAACTATGCTTCTCATTTCTTTATAAAACAAATTTACACGTGGGCATTGCAGTTTTGTACATTAGAGACAAAGTATTAATTCTTTTTTACTTTCTTACAATCAATGAGCCGAAGAACACGCTTTACGGCACAGCAGTTGTAGAGAACTGATTTAGAGGACTATCAAGCGAAAGAATAAAAACCAACATACATATATACCTATCGTACTTAATACATACTTAAATTGGAGCGATATTAACCTGGAGTTAGTGATCGTGATTTTCAGATATAGAAAAAGAACAATTGTGCTGATAAGATGGAGTGATAATTGAAAAAATACAGCTGAATCGTCAGTGATTTTGGTAAAACTTTCTGCTGGTTATATGGATACATGTAGAAGAATGTCTTTAAGGTGACTCAGTTAGATAATAAATCTACGTATTGAGGATAATTTTCGGTATAAATTGATTTATTTTCTACACGTGGTGGAATAACATAGACTTTTACGTTAAATGCAAACTTTGTTCTTTTTCTAGCAGATTTTTTCTTTTAACCATGTCCGCTCCCAACTTGGAGCATATGAACCCCTCACGGAGTTTATCTCAACATATATTTTCTACGAAAACTGCTTGTTACTCAGTTGCTCAACTTCTCTTTTTCGATGAAAGGAGGGATGGAAAGGATACGAGGACTAGGACGGCTCGTACCGGGAATCAAGCTCGGTACGGGCAAATTAGCTAACGACGTTAGCCACTGCATCACGGACCGGACAGCCGCAGATAACAGAAAAAATATCAAAAAACATTTCTAACTAATAAACTATCCCAATATGACTGTGAGGTAACGACAGTTTCATTAATACAGTTTACTTTTTACAAAATTATTTCAAAAATATAATATATATAAAAAAAGAAAGCTTTGCATTAGATTTAGGTTTTGTAAAAGCATGTTGCGATTCCGATTCGACCGCAAACTTCAAATAGTATATTTTTCACATACCGTTATAATTTGAGTTTTTTTTTTACTTTAAAGCTTTCTCCGGCGTCTTCTGATATATTTTAAAAAGATCCTAATTTTAAGCATAGGAGACCACTGGTGGAAATACATACGTAATTGAAAAGTGGTCTTCAAAAACTTATAATCAGTCATTCAGCATCTTTTTTAAGTTAGTAAATATATATAAATCTAGATAGAAATAGCATATTTTTAAACCTCTCACACTCGCTACGTCATGTGTTGAGTATGAGATGGTAGATAGGTATTGTAAAAAACAAACGTATATTGCATTATTTATAATTTGGTCAAATCTTTTTACTAAAAAAATACATTTTAGTACTTATTTCACATACAATTTCTTGGATCAGGATCGGTTTCGCTCATGGCGAGCATTATCATCTACTAGATGTAGAAAATTACTAAAAATGTGTAATTATTTTTATTATGATGCCATTCCACCAAGTTTTGACAGTGAACACCTTAAAAGAAATATTTTTATATTATTGAGTATTGTAAAAACTGGTCAGATGTTATCAGTTTAATTGTTGTTAATGACAAAGCTCAAAAGACATTCGCTTTGGCTAGTTGGTTCATATGTGTAAATTATATTAGATGAAAAAGTATAATATATACTGTATTCGATTGTTTATTATAAATTCAAGTTCACACACACACACCTTCTTTCTCTGCCTCACACTCTACATCGTGCACAATCACAGTGTTATGCTTTTCAGTACAGACAGACATATAAATCAAAAGAAACATATTTATTTCAAAGTTGATGAAGCAAACATAATTTAAAAAAAACATTCATATTTTTTCAGTTTTATGTCTGTGAAAATTATCCGAGAAGCTCATAAAAAAAACTTTTCTATTTATGATTTAATAAAATATTGTTATCGCGTTCATAATGCATGACTGAGATATCTTTTAAATTATCAATTTAAAAATACTAAAGTTCGCAAAAGAAATCTTTTCGCATCGCAATTCATGTAATAAATTAAATTTTTGACGTTTTTTGTAATTAATTCAAGCAAAACCTTTTTTTTATTTATTCGCGTATTCAAAATATCTACTCGAATGTGTGCACTAATGAAATACGTCCATTCGGTTTTATTGCAGTCCTGAGATTGAAGTGCGATATATTTTTTTTTTTAAAAGCTTACTTTATCAAAAGCTTTTACATAAAAATTCACTTTCGGGAATTTAAAATTTATAAGTTTTCGTTACTTTATTCTGGTCGACGACATTTATAATAAAGAAACCATTCAAATTGATTTCCAATTCCCAAAGGCAAATAAAATACACAAGCATTTTTTTGAAATCTTTTTAAGTCTACAGTCTAACTTAAGGTCTACTTTGTACTCTAACAATAATGCTGTTTAAATTTAAAATACTGTAAATCATCATCATCATCATCAAGAACACGACAAACTGAAGTAGAGCTTAATTATAAGGAAAACACTACACCTCTTATTGGCTATAGCTATTTTCAGTGAATGAAATTCACCCTCGACTCCATTTCTCATTTTATATCCTTTCGTGGAAATTCTCAAAGCGAGACAAAACTGCTTTTCCGATTGACTGAAAGGATATACTTCAGTACAGAGAACCAAGTCTGATGATTTTCAATTTAAATAATTTGAAAGTGACAGCTATTATTTGCAACATATACTTTAGATTCATTGTGGTTTCTCTACCAGGAATCGTATTTTAAATATGGCAATACGCTAAAAAATGTGGATAACATCAAGCAGACACGGCCGTGAAGCAATCATTTATTACTCGTGAGACACTCCTAAAATCATTTACAATTGTTGTGTGTATTCAGCAGAGTGTTTTGTAGAAATGAGTTGATTTTATTTTCTTTTGCTAATAAATCTTAAACATATTTATTATAGTCTATTTGAAATTAATTATGTTTATTTTGAAATATTTTTCTTTGAATTATATACATATTTGCATCTCCAATTGTTTTTCATACCTTTTTTAGTCTTGCTAAGCTTTTAATAAATAACGCTGTATTTATGTATTAATTATTAGTTTATAATGCTCGCGACCAACTAAATCGGTCCTGATCCTAATAAATGTAATGTGGAATAAGTAAAAAATGTCTTATTATTTTTTAATATAATACCATTCCACCAAGTATTGACGGTGAACACCCTTAAAGTTCATAGTATGTTATTTTTATCAGTTATCAATACTAAAACACCGCTCTCTTATGAAAGTTCAATAAATCTCGGATTAAACCCAGCAGAATACACAAACAGTGTTATGTAATGTAAAATAACAAAGTAATGAATTTAGTTGTTTGTTGAATTTTCAATCATATGATAACAGAAAACTTTCGTTGAGTAAATCCACCACCTTGCACTCGACTGTTTTGTGATCTAGTCCCATCTCATATACACACCACATAAATGTTTGCGACTCCGAGGTCAGGAAGCGATACCTAAAAGGCTTCCAGGGAATGCGAGGACACATTCCTTCAAGAATCCCTGGAGACCAAAAAGATACCCTCGGCTAACATGACTTGTACATACTAAGAAAGACCCTTTTCATGGTCATAGAATATGGATTATTGTATCAATGTCATATTTGCTACAGCTCGCGGGTTTTCGTTATATTTTTTTGAAAAAACACAATTTTAGATTACGACCATAGACTTTCATACTCAAAATTAGCACAGTTTATAAAGCTGGACAAATCAGGACGAATGCAAGTATTTGCATGAAAAAAAGAGGCTTGAAAGAAGAGACTCCAATTCGAGTATCGAAAACTCGATACTCAAGTATATTCGTCCATATTCCAAGTACTCGATACTTTTTAATTTTACGATATTTGAAAAATACTCGAGTAATACTCGTTTTAGTCATAATCGTCGAAAGTTTTTTCTACGGCGGGAATTATAAAAACAAAACTTCAAACCAATTTCAAATTTGTGTCGTTTATTCCATATTATTGTTGAAATATATGTTGTATATATTGAAATTGTATTAATGATATTCAATATGTTTCTTTCCTTATGTATTATTTATTATACACAAATTCGAATTAAAAATATATATTTTTGTACATCTGAAACTATTCGAGTATACTCGAGTACACGAGTATTTTGAAATTTGACTACTCAATTCTCGAGTAGTTGAGATATCGAGTAATTGGAGTCTCTACTTGGAAGACAATGAGGATATCATAATAAAATAAATATTGTGTAAAACGGATATCATTGTTAGTTTCTGTGGTCTAGTAGCAAAAGCTTTGCCTCAGCGATCAGATGGGCCCGGTCTCGGCAAAGTAATATTTTATCAATTGAAAAAAACAGATCTTGTATGTCGAAAGGGCCTATTTAAAAAAAGTTGTGTTAAATTATTTAAAGCCATGTTCCTGTTTCGGTAGTTGACCATCTCACATATTGATAAATCCAGTAATTGACCATGTCTAATCAAGGGGCTTTACAGTGAACTTTCTGTCAGATTTTCTTCACGGCTTTATGTCACACCACTCTTGGTTGAATCAAGTAGCAATGGGTGGTTCAAGAACAAGGTACACACCGTTTCTAGATTGATCACTTAAGAAATTTGAAATAATACACTTTCCTGACTAGGTGTTGTTTTCAAATGACCACCCTGGCACTCCATTGACTCTATAGTGATGTGTTAGTGGCTCAATCCGATCACAAATGCCTTAACTTGTCTGAACTTTACAATTTAGAGCAATCCCGCATCTGCATTTCTTATTTTGGTCAATTTTACTGTCAAAGGGTAAGCTACTGGCACATGGTCAACTACTGGTACATTTACCTTAGTTGGCTAAAGATCTTTTGAAAAAGCATCTTTATGTACATCGTAGAGTATATTGAAATGTCATGCAATGCTTACGAAAATAAACTATGTGTATTTTTTTGATAACTGTAACAGTTGCGCTTGTTGTAACTGAAAATAGTTGTATTTATTTTTAGCACAATGCTACTCTGCCAAGAATTGACTGCTTAAACATTAGAAGTGGTAATTTTTTATGATTTTGGAATTCAAATGAATAACGATAGCTAAAACATTGATTATAATCCTCAGCCAATTACATGCGAATGACACTTTGATAGTTTTTGTTTGGTGAAATAGATTCAATAATTTTACACTACACGCCCCAACGAATTCAATATCGTAGTTCAAACAATAAATAGAAGGTACGATGATTTTAATTAAAATTAAAATAGAATCCAGATGGTTGTACTTATTATATACTTAATTGATTTAAGGGTAAGGGCCTCTCAAAGGCTGCGAAGGAAAAGGGGTGTGGTACCTCTAACTGTAGGGAGTCTCCATTATCGAGACGAAGGGGCTGCAGTGAAAATACTTGGCCAGTTTTCTAGGAAACAAGTTCGTAACGGGTGGCCGTGTGGGGTTTATTCTAAACTTTAATTGATTTCACATTTGCTCAAGTACTTGAAAGCTCTGAGAAGTAAGCTTTCAGTGTGTTGTGTTTATTTGTATTTGGCTCGTCTATTCCACTGTTATAAGGTATGTTTGGAATCGATAAAGTAAAATATGAAAGCCTTGAATTATTGACCGATAATATGAAGTCAAAAAACTTACAAATGGGTTGAGTTTACAGAGGTTGGTAGGCCAGAAACCATTGCGGGGGTGCACTCAATAAATTTGTAAAGTTTCACATCGATCGGTCGAGCGGCTTAGTAGTCCATAGCGGACATACATACAGACATTCATTTTTATATATATAGATAGATAGATAGATAGATAACACTTTATGAGACAAAGATTTTCATCATCCGTAGCGAAAAGAATCATTTTTGGCAAAGTGTATTTTACCACCGAGATATACATTTATACCAGGCTTATTGACGAGTGGACAACGTTGATGGTTTCAAATGTTGTGTTCATGGTCACGCATTCCAGTGTCAGACAGTATAATAATTCGATATTTCAACTAATTTATAGATTTTCTTCATATAAGTCTTATTTCATTCGCACTAAATCAAATTTCGTCTTATAGATATTTTTTTTAGCTGAGCGATTGAATCAGTTCTCGCAAAAAAAAACCTATGTTAAAACCAGCTTCATCAAGAGTCTATATTATCCTCTTTTGAGCCGAATAATGGTGCAAAAAGAAATATTTTTTTTCGGTCTTAATTGATGTTTAACTGGAAGCATTTATAAAATATTGATTTTCTTATTTTATTTGTTTGATGACTTTTCTATTCGAGTTGATTTTGAATATAATAATAATTAATAATCCAGAAATTTCAGTATTATTCAAAGGATATTTAGACAATCATCTGTCAATTTCGTTTAAGCGTAACTATGGCAACCAATTTATTTTGCGATAAAAACGTATAAAACTACTGTCAACAATACAGTATTACAAATAAATTATTAAACACTTTTGGCTTACTTTTGATGGTTTCGGCGGTAACTTTGTGGAAGTTCATTTTAATATAAAATTTAAAATAACTTTGATTATTCCACATATTGTGCTACTTACTGTGACACGTGTTTCGCCTCTTTCAGAGGCATCTTCAGACTTACTATCGCAAAGTTTGCGAAACACGTTTCACAGTTAGTAGCACAATACGTGGAATAATCAAAGTTATTTTAAATTTTATACTTTTGACTTATTTATAAAATATAATAACATAACTTTTATTTCACATTTAGAGCTTTCTTCGTTGTTATGAAAAGTTTATTGTATTCTTTTCATTTAGTTCTATAATTTACTAAGTCCCATACAATACTCGCAAAATTTTCTCAACTGACTTTTAGCAAAGACGTAATTTGGAGACATGCAGTCATTATAATGCAAGTACAATGCAAACGGAGGATGGCACATTCTCTATAATGAGGTATATCCGTTTAAGCGGCTCCAAGTGGCTGTATTTGGAGCGGCTGTAAGCTGTAATATTCGGTTAAGTGATAAGACTGTCAAAGTTTTATAGCCGTCATTTGACATTTCCCAAAGAGAAAGTATAAATAATATGTTTTCTTCAATGCAACTTTTCATTTTCATTTCGTTTTGTCCACTCCTTTTCGTAATATAACAATGATGACTGAATCCAGATGTTTCGTTCATTCATTAAATTATTTAAAATAATACTATGCTTGTATACATTTTTTATTTTATTTTCTATATCTGCTTGCTATTCGATACATATGATCGCCACACAGTGCCTCCAGGAGTATCTATCACCAGCTAACCTCCTCGCTTACTCCCAGATCATCCCGTCGTCCCGTAGCTCCGCTGAATACATTCTATGGATGATATTACCGGCCTTCCGGATAGTCGGAATCCATCAGGTTGATAAAAGAGACAGGTAGGATTCAGGCTCCCCTGGGGCATTTGCAGCACATGCCCAAGCCAGGCCAATCGTCGCCTTTTAATTTTGGACATAATAAGGGGCTAGATTGTCCGCTCTCTTACCTCCATGTTCCTTAATATTCACCGCAAGCATCTGTTTTCGACGCACAGTATACGGTTACCCTGTGCTTTTTTAATGTGTAATGACTCGCAACCGTAAAGCAGCACAGTCAGTATGCATGCGTTGAATAAGTGGCACTTGGCTATGACCGAGTAATAACCGTTACTACATTTCTAAGAACCTTTAATTTTATACATACAGAATTACAACTTTCCGATGAAAAAATGTTCTCATACAAACCAACCGAATTTAATACATGACATAATGAATACTTTTAGACAGTATAACATATTTCAAATTGTTGATATTAAATATTATAATTTTCAAATTGCTAAATGTTTTACAAAATTTTGCCATATTGGCGTGCACTGATGATATTTGTACCGATCACATCATTAATAACGTTTTATTTTGAACGAAATAATAAGAATAAATTTGGTTACCAACTTACAAACATGGCCAGTAACTATATATCAGTTGATAATAATTGATGCGGGTATTTTCTGTAGACTATTTAATTTCAATACTGACCGTTAGCAACATCTGCTAATAGAAAATAGCCCACTGCCAATATGTATACTTGACTGAAAAATAATTCAATAAGATATACACCGTATTGTTGAATTTCCCTTTCAATACGTGATTTGAAAAATACAGTTTTTTAAACAGTCTAGCCAGCTTGTCCAGCAGAACTGCGTGCCGTTTTGTAAGCTCAGACTGGAGAGCTTTTTGTCACCGATGTAGCTTTTTCTGTGCCCACATATTTCACGCGCATAAAAAAGTTTTAAAAAAAGCTCATATGCGCGCAAAAACTTTTTTTAGGCCAAACATGAAGGCTGAAATTAATTTTATATTTAATATTACTGGTAGAAAGATGTTTTTTGAGACCTTTTTTCTTACAACACCACATTTGGTTAGTGTAAATAATTTACCAAGGCTTACTCATTGGTTTTTTTATAACTAATAACCACTAATGTGCTCTCTAGAATAAAAGAATACTAGACACTAAATTCTAGATAAAGTATGTTACGTAAAATAATTGGTTTTTCCACTCGTTAAAATAAGATCCTAAGAACCTACAGCTTTTTTATATCGAATAATTCGTCAGTCAATTAAGTCTACTTTTGTATTGAAATAATAATTAGTTTTATACTGAGCATTTCTTTTTCGGCAATAAAACAAATCAATTACCCTGCAACATATTATACGACAGAATTTATACAAAAAAGCAACGAACTTGGTCTAACACACAGTTTTCTTCGAATGGTAGCTTTATTCCCAGAATAAGTAGGGAAAATTATCATTGATAGGTAGATACATAATCGAGGAAACCGTAATTTTCATTTCACAGTGATTTTTTTTATAATGTTGGCCATAAAAGTTTAAGGAATGTTAAAAAATAAAATTAAGCAAAGCACTTTGTACTTTTCACAGTATGATATTTGAAAATAATTTGGTTATGGTTGTATCATAGGCATTTAACAAATGTTTGTGATATTTTATTTACTCAATAGACATCAGTCTGTTGCTACAAAAACAAAATGCCTTTTTTGTACCATACAATTAATTACGAAACCAATTTAAAAGTATGTCGATGTATAGAGTCGTCATAAAAATGGAAACTAATTTTATTTACTCGGTCTTCCGTATAAATTAAATATGTTATTCATTCAATCGCTCATAATTTAATCATAGGAGATAAAATGAAATACATTTATTTGAACCAAAAGTCGCACAAGCGAAATAGAAATGAGATTTCAAAAAGAAACATCAAACAGCGTATTAACAAGTATTTCTTTTACAAAACACTGCTATAATTGCACAGTAAAAGAAAATCTCAGGAAAACGCTGTGATGTTTTGAAATTTTCTTACCAGATGGTGCCAACTTTTAATAATCAAAATGTTTCTTGGCTGTTTGCTTGCTCTGAATGGAGTAATTGTTTTGAAAATGCACCGCACAAAAATTGATTCAACCTTTATACTCTGAAACTATTAAAAACTCATTTTGTTTTGTTGATAATTTGTTAGATTACCTGTAAATTCTTATACCAATTGTTTGTATAATTAACCCCGTGTGTATTTACAAATCTGGTCCTGATTTTTGAAAATACACAGCTATCCCATCAAAAATTGACAGTTGACACCTTAAAAGTAACATGCTATAAAAAAAATAGTGTTTCTTCACATTTATTTTACTTGACAGCTGTGAATTCTTGGTGGAACGACATAACATTTATAAAAAAAAGAACATATTACACAGTTCACTATTTCATATTAAGTTTCACTTAGCGAAAAACCATTTTCAACTAATGTTTTATTATCCATTTTAAGGTGTTCACTGTCGATACTTGTTGAAATGGACTTATGATAAAAATAATAAAATATTTTTAGTACTTATTCTACATTGAATTTATTAAGATCAGGACCGCTTTCACTCAAGGAAAAAATATCAACTGATTATAAATACAGAGATGCAGCGATATTTATACATTTTTTTTGTTAATTTAAGTGCGAATATTTACAATATGAGCTTCGATATTGACTGATTGTGTTGTGGGTTTATCTTTCTGAAAAAACTGATCATTGACTTGAAAAAAAAAATGTGTTTTAATTTTATAAATTTTTCATGAAAAATATCAATGGAACAGTAAATAAACAAATTGATATGTTTAACTCAACATATAACAAACGACTGGGCTTCGTTAATGCAACAGAACTTCTACAATCAACTTAATGTTAGCTGAGAGTGAAGATAGGTACCTCTTAAATGCACTTACACCACTACAGCCTGCATAAACATTATTCTGAACAAACTTTCAGTGTTTAGTGAAACTCGTTTAAGTGTGCAACATTAAAGAATAATTTATAACAGATATTAGCGAACGTTCCTAACAAAGCTACATTTTTTATATGCTTAAAACTGATTTATTTTAATTATCTTGGCAAGGTTTTCTTTATCAAATTCACCAGGATATTTAATACTGTTAACTTCAAGGGTAAAATTATCGACAGTCGCAAGATACGCCACCAAATCTTTATTTTCTGCAATGTATAAACTGCCTCGTATTTTATATACGACAAACAGAAAAAAGCATTCCAACTTGAATTTAAAAAAGAACATTTGAATCTCGATTTGAGATATATTGTATTTCAGCACCAGAGTTTTAAAATGTGTGCACGATATAACCACTTTTAAATACTCCCGAAAAATATATGTGAATTCACTGTGATAACTTTTTAAATGAACAATTCAGTGTAAATTCATGACAGTTTTCAAACTAATAAAAATAATAATACATTTTTAGTACTTTTCCCACATAAAATTTATTTGATCAGGACCGGTTTCGATCATGGCGAGCATTGTCAACTGATAAGAAATACAATACAACAGTGATATTAATACATTTAGGAACAATTTTCAGCCGTAGACACTCTCGATTGAACCACATATGTTGGGAAGCTAAGCAGTGTTTTAATTTATATTTCTTAAATAAGACAGTTAGTTTAGCCGTACTAGCTTCATTGATCACTTTTAAGGTGTTCACTGTCAATACTTGGTGGAAAGGCATTATAATAAAACTGTTGTATTGTATTTCTTATCAGTTGACAATGCTCGCCATGAGGGAAACCGGTCCTGATCAAATAAATTTTAAATGGAAAAAGTACTAAAAATTTATTATTATTTATATTATAATGCCTTTCCACCAAGTATTGACAGTGAACACCTTAAAAGTGAGTTTTCGAACTATTACGCCACTCTCACATCATATGACAACACTTAAAAAACTGTCTTGTTTATTGGTTTTTTAGACCTGGAGCAGGTTGAATTAAAGTTAATTCGTTTCGTAAAATATTTCTAAATCGAACTGAAGACTTATATCAGTCAGTTGGTATAGTTCTCATTTCTTTTCTAGCTAACCAACTCTTACATATAGTTCAGCAAAATTTGGCCAAGCAATGTTAGAAAAGATCATTTTACTTTAAAAACCATGATATTATATTGATTAGATTTTAAAATATGTTCATCATTTTGATGGTTTGTATATAAAATAACCAAACTCAATTGTAATTTAAATAAATTCAATATTATATAACCTCTGGAAATACGGCATGACATTTGTGTGAAATAAGTTTATGTTGTATGTGGAACGTAAAATAACTTGTAATGCTATTTATTGTAATTATGAATCTTTCACAGTTAAAAAGTGTTTTCAGAGGCATGAAATATTCGTTACTTGTTACGATCTGTAAAATGTTTTTTTTTACATCAATCAAGAAAAACAAATTACTCAGTCATGCGTTACTAGCTACTACACGGAATACAACAAAAACTCTGTTATTCAATGTAAAAAAAATAGATTAAAATATACAAAGACGTGATAAAATAACTTTGTCAGATACAAAACTAAATGTGTGATGAAAAACAGCAGTAACAAAAGACGACCACTTGATGTTATTATTGTTTAATGAGAGGAAAAAATGGCCGAATTTTTGAAATGACAAAAGAGAGCTTTGTACAAATTTGCAAAAGGCCGTTTTCTTTTCAAAATTTTACCCAAAGATATTTTAGATAAAAAATTTAACAGGCAAAAATATTTTTCAGCGTGTACTATTAATTATAAATTACATTGTGGCATTCTGATAAGGTCTTGACAAACAATAGAGAAGTTTTAAATGAAAATAATAATCAACTTTAAAATATTATAACGTAATTTTTCATCCCAGTTTTAAAAGCTGTTTGAAGAATCGGTACTAGTCATAAATTAAAGAATAATTTTATAAATATAATAAAACATTTTTAGTACTTATTCCACAGAAAATTTATTTAAAAAGAACATTGTCAACTGACAATGCTCATTCAGTTGACAATTCTCATCATGCGCGAAACCTGTCATGATTCAATAAGTTTCATGTAGAATAAGTACTAAAAATATTTTATTATTTTTATTATAATGCCATTCCACCAAGTTTTGACAGTGAACACCTTAAAAAAGAATAATTTTATTTTAAAACTTAATATTCAAAAATGTAATAACTATAAAATGACCGAGATATATATCGATTGGCCTTTGCAAAATTTTATATTTTCAACACAGCCAAAACTAAAATTTGTGTAGTGTATTTTAATAATTTGTAGAAAATTTGTTTATTTCTCTAAAAACTCACATGAAAAAACTCTTATACGGTTGAATGAATTTTAATAATATTGAAATAAGTTTTCTAGGATACATCTTCGGTTCCCTCAATACGGTTTTTGTGAGAGATGGAACAATCAATTTTCACTACAAACAATATTTCAATCAACTTTTTTGAAATTTCGCTAGGTTGTAAAATACTTTAAAGATTGTTTTCGTGTGAGTTGAGTGAAATAATGATGAAAATTTTACTTTGGATACATTTAATAATTTTACAAATTGTTTCAATTTCTACGTTTAATAACAATTCAAAATTTTACAGTAGAATATTGTTATCCCGCGATTACGTAAAAGGGTATCCTAAAGATGACCCCAAATGAGATATAATCTATAAAAGTATACGGTTTACATAGCTCAAATACACGCAAAGTTTTATTTCTACGTATTTTTAATATATTTAAGGATTTTGACTGAAGGTGCTTGACGGAATTTCAATATCAAACTTGAATCGTTTGAATTTTTTACTTTACCCTTTCCGTACCTAATGAAAATAATTAATGAGTGTCTGTTAAAGTTCATTCGTGCAATTGAAATGCCTGCTGATATCGAAAAGTAAAACCCGGGTCGCTAGTGACAAAACTCATGGGAAAGTATAAAATTCAAACGATTCAAATTTCGTATTTTTAATAGGCTAGATCAGTGGTTCTCGCGTAAAATTTTACAAAAACAGTAAACAACAGCGTTCTACGGAAATTAATGGTGGCCGCACAAAATTTTGGTCAGGAGTCCATTGTGCTTGAGTTTTGTCAAATGGACCTATACAAGATTAATGATTTACTATTGGTATTAATTGGATACGAAATGTTTCATTTTCAGAGTATTTTTTGACAAATTAACTTGCAAACCCACATTTTTTAAATATCAATATGAACTATGAAGCTACTAGTACTACTGGGCTAGATACTTTTGCATCCTTACTAAAATTTCATAAGAAGAATATCATAGTTTTTAAACTGTACTGCGTAAATACGCTTTGTTAAAAAAATCTTATTTGTATTAAAAAGAATTTGCGTCAGGCTTAGTTGGCATTCTTCAAAGATAATTTAATGTCATATAAGAGCTAAGGCTGGGGTTATTTTACCAGACGTAAGCGAAACCTTATACTTTCATCATTCAGTTGCTCGTAAAGACAAGTTTAAAGTCTATCGCAAATAAGCTCTCAACGCGATGGGATATTTAATTCTTTGCCAAATAAAATGATTTATTGTTGAAAATTTGTGTGAAAGGGGTCCCAGACCGGGTGAAACACTATCCAGGACAAATAGATTCTTAAATTTTCAATTAGTTTCACTCCGACAGATATCAGATGCCAACCAAACAAAATATTGCTGAAAGTATAAATATTTAACAAGTCGTGAAATTGAGAAACCATGAAAGAGTGTAGTCAATTATATTAGGTTCGTTGACTTTTTGAGGATTTTTATTCGTAATTTTTCAGTTGAGGGGCTTAATCATTTTATTTTGTATTTGACACATAATTCAAGGTGGATGTCAACAGTGTTCGCTACTAATTAATTGCTGATGTATGGAAAAATAAAATTATATATTTAATTATTTAGCTATTTTTAATTTTATTTTTGGTCAGGTTTGCGTTGCTAAGTTTAGGTTAGGTTTGGTTTGTTTAGGTTTTTTGTTAACACGTAGAAATATTACTTGTTCCAACACGTAGAAATATAATACGGTAGTAAATTTATGTAGAATTAAAATACATTGTTATTTTTCTTACCGTATTATAATGGAGTTCTACCAAGTAAATGCCTACCCAATCAATAATACGTAGAAATATACATCAGCAATTAATAAATAGGGAACACTTCGACAGCCATCATGAATTATTTGTCAAATGCCAAAATTTCGATTAAACCCTCGTGTGAAAGATTACCTTTTTATTTATTTATTGATATGCTTTTGTAGTAAATAATTGTAAATTTTAAGCACGTTGTTATAGAGAGTAAGGGAGTGCTGTAAAATAGTAATTTGAAGGCAAATTTGTACGTCAAAGAGGTGCAAAATATTTAGAGTAAATTTAAAGCAGAAAATGCATTTTATATGCGAGATATTTAAAATTCAAAATTTCGCCACCGTTATTTTTATGCTATTTTTTTATGCTAGTTTTCTGGTGACCAAAAATACTTTCCATAGATGAAATATTAGAAAATTCAAATTATCTTTTGGTCAACAAAAAAAACATTTTAACACGAGCGGCGCGTGGTGCAGTGATATATGTCGGTTGCTTCTATGACAGACCTCCAGGAATCGAGTCCCTGGGCGTGCAATTTGTCAGTCAATTTATCGATTCTGTTCGAGTTTACGGGTTTTTGTGTCGTTAAAAATCCATTTCCACCCTCCTGATCCCAAAAGAGGCGCATTGCGAGTTCGATTAACTAGCCACTTGACCTGTCCTTTTCTTTGTATCCTTGACATCCCTAAACTCTCCTAAAAAGAGAGTTTGAGCAATTGAGAAACAAGCAGTTCTCATAGAAAAATTTTCAACAAAATTTTATTTTTCGATGAGCTTCGTGAAGAGTCCATATGCTCCAAGAGAGAGAGTTGAGAGCGGACAGATATTATTAAAGCTATATTGAAAAACATAATTTATTAACAACACCTTTGACTATGTCAATTTATTATTCCCTGTCACATAATTTTTGTCATTTTTTCTTTATCGATGTATAAATTTTTTTGTCAATTTTGTGAAAAAATATTTCATATACCATCGATATAATACAGATCCTTAAAACATAGCGCATTTGCGTCATATTCTATACCTCTTTGATAAATACCCGCGAAGATGGCTCACTATCTTTAAGAATAATCTAGATGAAAAATTTATTTATTTCAGGGCTGTGGAGTCGGTGAAAAAAAGTCCGACTGTGACTCCAGCATTCACCAAAACCACGACTCCGACTCGGACTCCGACATTGACCAAAAGCACGACTCCGACTCCGACTTAAAAAAAGTTAATATCGTCACTAATTTCTCTAATTTTCTTATTTATGTGTATTCAATTAAATATCAACCCTATCAATGCGGCCAAAAGCCAAATTTGACATATTAAATTTAAAAACAAAAAGTTCAAACTTTTCAAAATTTCTGACTCCGAGTACGACTCCGGCCAAAACGCCGCGCTGACTCCGACTCCGGCCAAAAAGCCCCGACTCCACGACTCCAACTCCGACTCCACAGCCCTGATTTATTTAGTCGGTTTGTAAATATCATAATAATCATATAACGCTAACTCCTCAAATGATATCGTTTTCGTGAGTCACGCAATAGAAACAAGATTATCATTAAGATACGAAGGTTGCCAAAGAAATATTTTCCTTCAACCTGGAAAAACTCACATCGCTTATTAAATATACTGCGCCTAAGACCGTAAAAATATCCCTTGAAAGGCTAAAATAGCTAGCTTTATTGCCAAAATTTTTCTTTTCTCCCCTATCTGCGCATCCATATTATATCGTAATAATGGCTCCCATTAGTGTCTCTATTTCCGCCGACACACATCTAAGATCAACTCAGTTTCTACCCCTAAAGAAATAACGTTACCTCTATTTGTTAACACTATAGGGTAAAGTATTATAGAGGTTTTCACCTGAAGCCTATTGAAAATGTTCGGTCTTTGTTTTAATAGGGGCACAACGTTTGGTTAGTTGAGAATTAATGTAATTACAGAAGAGAACTTTAGTAAACACATGGTTTTATTTTTTGTTCGAGAAATAATTTCATGTGAATTGATTAAGAATATTAACATTAAAAAAATATTCAATACATAAATATAGCAATAAGGTACATTTATGTTTCATTTCATGTTTGTTCTGTTTTTTAATACACGGCAATATTTTTACATTTAAAAATTAATGCCATGTAAGCACCTGGTTTCCTTACCATTTTTCCTTTTTTTCTAAAGTCACTTAAAAAACCCCCTTACGAATATTTAATGTGGATGTTGAGCGAATTGAATTTTATTTTTAATTAAAAATAAAAATAATTAAACATTTTTACTACTTACTCCACATAAAATTTATTAGATCAGGACCGGTTTCGCACTTGGCGAGAATTATGAAAAATGTTTTATTATTTTTATTATAATGCCATTCTACCAAGTATTGACAGTGAATACCTCTATTGTTATCAGGAATTAAATACTTGTTATCTTCGTCTTGCCCAGTTTTAAATTAACTTTATAGAATAACTTGAATGCACAGTATATTTCTTTTATGTAATTTTGTAATGCATAATTAATTTGTAGTCTATTGCAAAAACTGCATATACATATTCTCATACTAATGATTCATTTTAAAGACATACGGTAAAAAAAGTAATATTCATGAGATATTTATAATGACTTATTACTTAAACAGCCTCAAATACTATAGCACAAAAGTCTTAATATCAGCATCATACAAATCATGTAAACATAATTGCTTAAGGCAGTATTCTGGTCTAGAGGCTGAAATTTTAGGTGTTTTTGCAAGTGCTATAGAAAAAAAGGAATAACAAGTTTACTCTAATTTAACTCTCCATAGTTGCCATGATCCCAACTAGTCACATGAAATAAAAAAAGAAATTATATTCGTAATCAATAAAGATGCAATTCTGGTATTTACTAGAACGAAGTCAAAAAAATATTTTTTCGCAAAATGGCGGATGTTTGAAAAAAATATCTTTTTTTTTCGCTGTTTTAGATTTTTTTTTAAATAGTAAAAATCGTTTTTTTTTTATAATCCTAGTATATACCATAACTGAATGTATAAAAAAACATTCACATCAAATTTCATCGAAATCGGTTATGTATAACTTGAGACATCATGGCAATTATTCTTAGAAAAAACCGAAAAAAAATTACGAGAAAAACGTGTTTAAAGTTTCGAGCAAAGTTATAAACCGCCCAGATTGGTTAGATTCTACGTCACTAAAGTAAAAAAATGTTTGAACTTTGTAAATATGCAAAAAAAAAAACGGCTTTTTCATAATCCTAGACCAGAATACTGCCTTAACTCATAAAACTCAACCAAATAACGAATTACGCATCGCATATTTCATACAAAACCACCGACATATTTTTCTTTGAGCGATAATTTGAATAACCCAATCGTCAGACATGACCCTTTATTCTATAAAATATTGAGACTACATTCCAGGTTTTATAGTTTACATAGCGAAAGAAAAATAAAACAGTATAAGGAAAATATATTTATACAAGAATTCTAGCTCTATCACTTGAAGAAAGTATTGCATGTGTGAAAATCGGAAAGTTTCCCTAAATTATCCGCTTACAGTGGCCGATTAGGTATGGCATCGAATAAATGTGACTCTTACACGCCATACTAAGTATTTGGTTCAAGTCAGTTGAAAATAAGTATCGTTCTTCTATTATGTTTTACATTTTCTGTGTTAAATGCGTGTTATCTATTTTTATAATATGCTTAAGTCTCTTATCAAATTTAGTGTTATCAATTCATGGTAAAATAACTTGGTGGAAGAAAATCGTCGCTTTATACGTGCACATGTATATTACTTAGATGATATGATAGTAATGCGTATGTAAATAATCTGACAAAACCTTTGAATAAAAAGTTTTACAGTAATGGGTAACGAAGGTACATTAATGATGCTATTATGAAGTTATGAGTAGATAAAATACCATATTGAGAGAAGAGTTAGTCAATTGAGTTATATTTGGAGTAATTTCTTCTAGTATTCTGTGTCGTTTTACTCCATTCATATTTTAATAAAATAGGAATATCATTATTTAATTAGTTTTATTGAAACTAATTAATTAATTACTATAATTTCAACAACAACGTGGAATAATGTCAACGTAATCACCAATACCGTTGAACAAGTTTAAAGCTATTCCTTTTGGCATCACCATTGGTTGTAAACCCATTCCTGGATGAAAGCGTCAGAAATATAAACTTGACATTGCTTATGCTAGCATAATTCGCATTTTTAGTCGCGCTTAATCCAAAAATTTTTTTGTCTAAAACAATGTTTTACTTAATTGTCAATCTATCACACAATTTATTACATATATGAAGAACAGTAGTCCACTGATTTATTTTAATTTAACTTCCGTTTTCTCCACATATTTTAAGTGCAGTCAACCCTCCTACAGCACCATCTGATGTAAAGCGGCTATTTTTAAAGCGTGTGCTGCAATTTTCAGACAAATCATATCTTTCGTAAATATGTAATAATATTACATGAACATCTCTTACATCCCTTTACTTTTGATAAAGTAAATCCTCATCTCGGGTTGACTGTGAATGTTTTTTCTTTCTCATTTATTTCTCTTTTATAAAAAATTTAATCTTAAAACTTTTCGTTCAAATTATTGTACTATTTCATTCGTATAGTCATAAAAATAATACGAAAAAAACTGACATTAAAAATAAATTTTTAAAAAGCAAGCTCTGTGATAAAGTGTTTATAAGGCATGATTCCCGAGGCTTGTTACAATAAAATAATAATAAAAAGGTCACAAACTGCAATAACAGTAAAATAAATTATTTTGCTAAGCTTCCGAATGTTCTCCTTTCACCTTATCAATGACTGTTTAATACCAACCTAATTTTCCAACATTTTTACTAAGCACAATTTCTGTGCTGGTACCGTAAAACAGGGTGAATAGAGACACTTTTTACCCTTCACGACTATGTATCTTCATATCTGCATAAAATTATTCAAATATGAATGGCTTGAAACTTTTTCAATGGTCCTACTACAAATTCATGACAATATTTTTCAAATGATCACTATCGTTATTAAGACACAGTGAATTTTGTTCGATGTCTCTATTCACATTGAATTAGGGTGAATAGAGACGAGAGAGGGGATATAGAGACTTTGCAGGTGAATAGAGACAAAACAACAGATTGTAATGATTGAAATATATGAACCTCTATTCTATATGAGTCTCTATTCACTCCATTTAACGGTTCTTACTTACTCAAAAAATAATGATTGATTCTAATTTTCGTGCAATAAAAGAGAAGTAGCTCCTTAGTCCTTATAGGTCAAAAAGTAAGGAGCACAAGCTTCCATTTTTCCATTTTGGCCAGTCATTTAGTTGGTTTGGCTTTGTCATTCGAGAGATAGTATTATAGTCATTGTATAGAATCTTATATATAAAACCAAAACAGCGTATGTATGTCTGTGGGTCTGTAATTCCCTTTTGCATTGTTGGTCATTAAGTTGCCATAAAAACGAATATGAAAGAAAATGTTTGAATTTTTATCGGCGAAGACATTTAGTCAAAATGTAATAAATTAATCTTCTACCAACTTTTTCCCGGCTTTTATTAATAAAATAATGTTTATTATTTACGTAAAGGTATTATTTGACATTTCTTTGACAGCAAATTAGATTTTTTCCTTGAATTTGGACATTTTAATGGGCGAGAATGGGGCTGTCATCAAATTAAATAAAGTTTGTGATTTTATTTTAACTCTATTATGGATGTTAGATTTTATGATATAATTATGTCGAATGATATAACATTAAATAATTATTGGTCGCTTAGTCCGAGCGGCGCCGGGTAGCAATACTAGTTATATATAAACAATAAAAAGGCATTGTATACTTAGTAAAGTTGTGCTAAAGTTCGATCCTTGTTTTTGTCTCTATTCACCCCGTTTTACGGTACTTAAAAAAAATCTCAGTTGGGCGATAAGCGCACAGTTTATCGCTGGCAACGTAACGCAACTCTTTTTGCGAACTTCACTACGGTGTTGCCGCACTTTTATTTTGATTTTTCCCCATATTTTTAATGCTATGCGCAATACGCGACTGTCAAATAAATTGTGTTTCATTTCCATATAGAAATAATACACATGGCACACTTTGATCGAGTAAATAAATAATTCATATAAATATGTTGTTACTGCTAAAATTTATTTTGGTATTTTTTATAAAATAAACGGTTAGTCGTAATATTTTATATTTTTTATAAAAATATTATTCACTTAATAAACTACTTACGGTGAAAACATGAATCAAAGCTGACAAGCTGGGACCTGGGGGTGGGACAACCGACTTCTTTACCTATTTATATGTAAACATGTTTTAACAAATTTCACACTTAATAATAAACTTTTCTATTATTTTATCAAGTTTTGCAAAACCTATAGGCATTAATATTCTGACGTTTTAAATGGTTTCTTTTTGTCTCCTGTTATTGTGTTTCATAAAAGCTTTGGAATTCTACAGAAAGTGTTGTAAGTCGTTAAAGCTAAGCTTTCAGAGCCGTCAAGAATTGAAGGAAATTTTAAGGTGAAGAAAGCTTATATGTGAAGATTTAACATCGCGTTGTGGTCACCGTTGTGTTATAAAATTTATATTAGTAGATTATTGTAAGTGTAGTTTCAAAATAAAACATAATTTTAAGCAGCGGTTAGCTGCGCAGAAATTTTAACAACTGAGCTGGCCAATCCAACAAATGCGCGGCTTAGTTTGGAAAAATTTCATTGGGAAGCCATATGCTCCACATTTGGAGTGGACCTAAAAATATATAATGATGTTTTAATTTATGCTTCTCTATTTTCTGGATATTTAAAATATGCATAACATTGTTTTAATCTGATCGTTAAGTTCATCAACTATAAGAGTGTGCACCAGTCCGGGACGAGTTTGCCGGGGTTTTTAAATTATCGCGTATCTTTGATGGAACATTGATCAGTGGTTCTCACGAAAAATTGCACTGTGGCCGCATCGTTAATATAAACGGTTCTACGGAAATGTCTGGTGGTCGCACCAGTGAGTATCTTGTGTTTGAGGTATGTCAAATAGGCCATATTTGTCAATTAACTATTGGTATTAATTGCATCAAAAATATTTTATTCTCACAGCCTTTCTTGGTAAACAAACTTGCAAAAGCTCATTTTTTTTAAATATCAATATTTTATATGAAGCTGTTGGTGGCCGCAGCCAAATCATCTGGTGGCCGCACATGAGAACCACTGATCTAGATATAAGTCTCTCAATGATGAATGAAACAAAATCTGTCACAGAACAAAGACAAACTGTTTTCATTAAGCTTGATAAAGTTTATTCATATAAGTTACTTTGATATTCGAGAATTTTTCCATTTCACAATAACGCTAAGTAAGCGTTTTGCCGCTTAAAAACTGCGCGTGAACTTTCCTTGCGGGGCGTTCCGCGTTTGGTCTGTTGGCAAAACACCCCATGTTGAAATAAGATATTTTTCTTGAAACCACTCAGCCGAGGCTTTATGAATACAATGTTAAGGTCGTTTGGAGATTTTGTGGAGTTATGATGTTATTTGAGAGGGGTCGTAAAATTTTAAACGACATTACTGTGTCATGGCCGAATTAAAAGCTTTGAAAGTATTTTTTTTCAACTGTTGTTGTTGACATTAATAAAATACATAAATTACAGTTGAAACATATTTCAGAATCACGCCATCATCGGCTATCGTCATGCGAAAACAGCTGTCAGCTTATTTTTATTATTGCTGTGGAATAGAGACTCCAATTCGAGATTCAATACTCGAGAATACTCTTGTATCGAATGAAGATTTATTCCCAAATTTTATTTATTTTTTTTTAAAAAATATGTAAATAATGTTTAACCGTTGCTCTTGAGTCTTCCACGTGGATTTTACTGTCAGGAAATATATTTTTTTCAACAATTTTTGCCGTTGATTATGCTATGTGAGAATTTTTTATATTACTTTTGCTTTGGATCCTGCTGACTTATCTTATCAATGACAAGTTTATGATGAAGAGAGTATATTTTTTCTGAAATAAATGTTTTATAAATGGAAATAAACGTATATTTAATGATTTTAGATAAGTTTATTTATTTATTTATATACACAAACTTGAATTAATAATATGTATTTTGGTACATCTGAAGCTACTCGAGTATTTTAAAATTTCACTACTTGATACTCGAGTATTATACTCTTTATTTGAACTCGAGTATTCTACTCTTTATTTTAATTAAGGTATAACAGGTTTATATCAGTTCATTCAGTGCATGAATTAAAGAAATATCAATCCTATAAAAATCATGAATTTCGAATAGATTTTGGTAAAATCAATAATAATAATATACTCATTGGGGATCAGCTTAAGATAATAGTAGACACGAATAACTCTTTTAAAAACCATGCCAAATAAATTGATCTTACAGGAATTGATTTCATATTAGTTACTAGTCAACCATTTCCAGGTGATCTTTTTTCAATCTATACTTTAGGGTATTTTTCTTATCAGATCTATTGATATAACTTCATGCAAGCTAAAAAGATAGATTGTACGGGTTTTATAACATATCGTGAAATAAATTTTGTTTTAAAAAAAAAAATATTTGATTGTAGTACGTTTGCTACAAATTGCGATACGTATATGTATAACACCTGTCAAAAAATTTCAATTGGCATCATTGGAATTATGTCATAAAATTTTACAATTTATTAAGCTTCAGTATTTTATAACAGTTCAGAAGCTTTTACAATATGAAACAAAAGCGCAAAACAAAACATGTGTTCCACCCCATTTCCAGTCTCGAGAAAATTTCAAATAAAATTTGTCGGGAAATTTCAAATCATAACAGTTTAATACAGAGGCGCTCGACTTCGTTTGGAGTAATTTAGCCCTCAGTGCTGTGACTTGAGACACAATTCATAAGGAAGGAGTAATAAATGTGTATTACGCTATGGAAAAGTTATGAAAGAAACATGCCCCATAATGAATCTCGTGCTATTTTGCAGTTGGTAATAAAAGCTATCTTTCTTATAGTTTTTTTTTTGGGAAAAGCAATAAAGCTCACAATAACTATTTAAAAGTCACTGTATCTAAGGCTGCTTTGTAGAGCTTTTCGTAACACTTTTCCGAACACGACTGCTATATCCACTGGTCTTTGACAGTGTGTACATTTGGCATGAATAAATATTTCCATAGAACATTTATTTCCGAAGCCATTTGCCGTTTATAATTAATAAATCGAAAAGCGTTTTTCTCCTTGGGGAAAATATTTTATTTCGAAGATTTGATAATTCTTTTTTAACAAAATTCATGTTTTCCTTAGTTAAACTAAGATAATTTCAATCATGCAAGTGTTTAGTTATCATGCATCATTATATAACGTGCATTTTTTAAACAGATTTACTAGGATTTCAGTCAGTGTAGATAATTTTAACTGAATCGATTATTTATTCCTTCGAATATATCAATTTTATTGCTGTAATTGTGTATATGTTTTAATTTTTTATAATTAAAACTAGCTGTACCCTGCGCGCGTTGCTACGCCAGCAATTGTAGGGGGGATTGGGGGGGTGGGGTGGGGGAGAGGGTGTACGCCAGAAAGTTTCGCGGAATTGTACTCGAGAAATTTGTAAAAAATCGATATCATTTTTTGGGGGGAGGGGGGTTGTTTGGCGGGGTGGAGTTTGGGGGGCGTATGGGGGGAGTATGCCAAAAACCTTCGAAGAAGTGAACTCGAAAAATTCTTAAAGTTTAAAAAAAAAAATTGGGGGGTGGTTGGGGGAGGGGTTGGTAGGCCAGAAACCATCGAGGGGGTGCACTCAATAAATTTGTAAAGTTTCACATCGATCGGTCGAGCGGTTTAGTAGTCCATAGCGGACATACATACAGACATTCATTTTTATATATATAGATGAGCAAAACAATTCTCATAATATAGTATTTATCATAAACAATTTGTGTTTATAAGGATTCTCGAGACTGAACTTACCCAAATAAAAATATTACTTTTTAATATGAAATTAAATCTGTAAATTCTTTTCAAAAAAAACAAATTATCAATGCTCCGTGTTTTAAAATATCTTATTTCAAAAAAAAATGCTTGTACAATGCCATGAATCTGACAGTTAAATAAACAATGGCTTTCTCATATAGGAAATGAATAAAAGTGAAATAAAAACTTTGCAGATTGTAAGACAAAACGGTCATCTGTCAACTTTATACAAATAAAACAAGAAAGCTATTTTCTTCTCTATTTACCAATCTCCCCATTTTCTCAGTCGATAAAAGTGCAAACTGCGATATCGTTTAAGATTGCAAAGGCATTACGAAGCATATCGAGAAACATCTTAGCTTTGATTGTGTTGCATCCACGTTCACAGATTGTCGATGCAATAATCGCAGAAATGCGCAAGTAAACATATTTGCGTTGCATATTAAATTCTTGCGATGTCTACTCTTTGCAAATATAAAATCACAGGGAAAACTTTTTTGATCAATTTAATATTGTTGGCAGTCTCTATTGTGTAGAATAAACGGTGGCAGAGTGTTGATTTTCCCACTACCACCCGTTGTGAATATGGAGACAATTTACCTTACAGTTATGGCCCGAAAAAAGCGGCACGAGACATTTTTTGAGTAAGCGTGAAAAAACAGTGTAACTATCTACGTTTCTAAAATCAAGGCAATACGAAGTATCATGTCTATAATCCGTCGTATAAGACGAGTTTATTGACTCGAGGATATATCAATCCTTAATTATTTATGTTTCAATGTAGCAAAGTAAGTTTTGATGAAGTCAGCGCAGCCTAATGAACCTGTATGAGGACGGACTGCCTCAAACAGCCCTGCCTAAACGGAATTCATCTAAATGCAATCTTATAGATCGTGAATTACGCTGATGGGAGTGTCAATAAATAAAATCCAGCCTTACAGCCAAATTGCCCAGCGCGAAGAGTTTTGCATTAAGCGTGACTGATTGGAAACTGTCAATCATAGTGTAAGTGATATCAAATCAAGCCTCCAGAACTAAGCTGTGGCAAAAGAAAAATTATCATTCATTTTCTTTTTTTTAAACTAGTAAAAATACTGTATTCTCTTTGACAGTCGTCGATATGACGAAAGAACAAACGAAGGAGTTAAATAAACTATCTAATAACTCATTAATGTATCATTAGTACGAAAGTAACTTTTGCAATAGTGATTCGGATGATGCCTGTGAAAGATATGAAACACGAGTTATGTTTAATTTGATCAAAAAAATAGTTTACTATAACATTGTCAAATTTGTGAAGCGAAGAAAACAAATAGTGAATTCAGCTCTTAGAATTTAAAAAGTGCACCAACCGTACGCATACGCAGTGTGTGAAACTTTTTTTAGTATATTCTTCTAGCAAGACTTATCATAAAATTTTACAATGCTGTTAGATCCGGTACCCATTGAGAGATCTACGATTTATCAAGAATTCAAGTAGGTATCGACTGCGCACGTCAATGGCCAAACAAAAACATTTAGAAATAACAATTTCTATTGAAAACATTCAAATCTTTTAATAGATTGATATTTTTCCGTGTTAAACTGTGGATGAGCACACAGAAACTATTATTCTTTAGCATTTAGAGTAGAAGCAATTTGCACATATTTGTAATTATGAAGTGCATTTCTTCGTTTTTATTTCATAATTAATATCTATATTTCAAATATTGTTACCGATTACCTAATCTATAGTATCACAAAAATAGATAATATATACGCGGACAAAAAAATAGTTTGTTATTTCAATATTTCATATAAAGTATGTATTTTAAAAGATGTGCAATAATAAGCATACAATGCTTATTTCCATAAACTCAAAATTTATTTTTTCTTTGAATCCTAATGCAATATTGGAAAAAACAGTTATCAAACAAACTGATATCTATGAATTTAGTCAAATCGGATCTTTGTGCATATACTTAAGTATGTCGGCAGAACATGAATAAAATGACAACGTCAGGGAGTTATGTGAATGTGAAGTTATGCAAACGTCACTGAAGTATAAACCTTCAGATTGATTGAAGTATTCATTCTAAGATTTTAAAAGTTTTACCACAACAGGTCCAATAAAACATCAAAACATAATTGGTTGGATTGGCATGGTGGTAGATCTTTGTTTTATGTTGTCTGTTGATGTTTTATTATATTACTGTGGGAGCATTAATTTAAAAAAACACCTTTACAAAAATAATAGTGGACATATTTCACATTAAATCTGAGACTATAATCACTTTAACTAGTGTTGCGAATATTAATATAACTGACGTTTGATTTCCGTCTTCAGGTTACTGAATATCTTAGTAAATCACTTTTGCGGTGATAACTGCCCACACTTCTTGCAAAGACAAAATTATTATGAAATCATATATGTTTTACATTAATTTCACAATTCATCAAATAACTATCACCAAACTGACTCATTAAATAAAATTGTATAATCGAGATCTGTCGTTCTCGATTGTATCGTACTTTTGATCGTTTGTTTTAAGATTTTATTTCATTCGACGTTTTTTTCTGTGGCCCTTATAAAACTGAATAAATATGAGGACCTCTATGAAATATATATTTCAATGTTTCTATTACTCTAATACGCATTACAATATAAAAAAAAACATATTAATCTGTAGGAATCTATCGATTGGCAAGCAAGAAATATTTGCGTCGGCAGTTTATCGGAAAATATTCTGCAAAATAAACATCATTTCCTTTTAGATTTTTTCCGATAAATATAAAATTGAAATATGATCTGAATATACGCTGTATTAGGTATATGAGTGACGTTAGACAGTATATTTTAATATACATAAAAAAAGTAGTGGCTTCCAAGATAAAATGAAATCATTTTGAAAATAAATTAATTTCGGTAAATTGAGATTGAAATTTCAAGAAAAGATAACTAATAAACTGTTTTTTTAGTATTAGGGATACGAGGACTCGGACAGAAGTAGTGTTTAGCTATTTGCTCTCGCTATGCATCGCTCTTTAGGAAAGGAAAAGTGGGAAGGGTTATTCAACAACACAAACACCCATGCCTTTGAACAGATTAATCGATTGAAAAAAATTCCAGGAATCGAACCCGAGTGGTCTCGCACGCCAGCCAACAAGCCACGGACTGGACATAAACGAATGACACGGAATAAACTGTACTGTTTTTAAAACTAATCTTTCACTTAGACAAAAGTTTTATATTAATAGTTATTAATGTCATATTTGTAGGTATATGTCTAAAGATACTTTAAAAAGAATGAAAAAAAAAATTCTACTTGCACAAATCTTATAAATCTTATTTATATAAAACCGAATCGGCGTATGTATGTATGTGGGTCTGGAATTCTCTTTTGCATTGTTGTTGCAAGTTGCCATAAAAACGAATATGAAAGAAAATATGTTTTATTAATATAATAATGTTTATTATTTACGTGAAGGTATTATTTGACATTTCTTTGACAGCAAATTAGATTTTTTCCTTGAATTTGGACATTTTAATGGGCGAGAATGGGGGCTGTCATCAAATTAAATAAAGTTTGTGATTTTATTTTAACTCTATTTTGGATGTAAGATTTTGTGATATAATTATGTCGAATGATATAACATTACAGAGTTGATTTTACTAAATGCAAGCATTACCAACTGATGATGTTATAAATTGATAATCGTTGCAATAAGCGAAAGAGATCCAGATCTTTTTCGGAATATTTATAGGAGTAGGTAGTACGAAAAAATATGTTTAATTTATTTTAAATTTAGTTATATTTTATTTTTGATGTAGGTAGGTACTTAGAATTTAACTGATAACATTTAAGTTTCACACTGTTAAATATTATGTTTTCGTTAACCTGGCTATAATGAATTCAGCAAACGAAGTTTTGCAGCCTAATGCCCTGTAATGTTTTTTCGTTGACGAATTTCGGAGATCGCAAATACGTTTAAACTTTTCATATTTATGTATACCTAAAATCACGTTAACGGAAGTTTTAAATTCGGCAAATCACTTCACCCTAAAAACACCCTAAATTTTATAGTCTTGAACCCCGATCCATCTGATCGCTTGAGTTATACTAGACTACTACTTCTAATAAACCTTCGATGTTAAAGCATAAATTGAAAAAATCAATATTTTTTTTTTGTATCGTTTAACTCAAAACTCATTTCTGGGTCACATATTTAATTTGTATATCATATTGATATATTTGTAGACAGTGATACCTATATTAGAAAAAAATAGACAAAAAATGAATATCAATACTAATATTATTCAAAATGGTGACCACTGTTCGAGATAAGATGGATGAATATATGTATTGAAATTGTATCAAATTTTCCAACCGTATGACAAGATACTTTCAAACAAAATCTGAAATAGTTACATACCATGTATGTAAAAAGTCAATAATACTTCAGACACACACTTATGTAGGTTGTTTTTCGAATACGTAATATATGTTATTTTCTTCATATTTACAATCTAAAATATAAAAATAAATGTTTGTTTATTCGTATTTATGCGTTGCCATACGGCTCATCCGATTGCGATAAAACTTTGTCAACTTATTTTTTGTACTTGCGTGAAGGCTATAAGCATGGTTAAATTAACTTACAGGGGTCTTGTATAATAATCAATAGTTGTTCATATCTTATGCGCTGCTCTACCGTTCATTTTGTCAACTTAATGCTTGCACTTGCTCTAAGGTTATATGAATAAGAAAAGTTTGATAAATATAAAATTCAAACAAAATCAACTAATAACCTCTCACAACCATTCTAAAATTCTGGTCATAACTGATTTCCCTCCGTAAAAATAATCTCCTTTCATTTCATTGAGAGATATGTTTCTCAAGCCTTCGTAATAATAATTTTTAATCAAGTCAAACAACTTTGCTTTCTATCATATTTACGTTAAAGTTATAAATGACTTAAAACCAATCTAAACAAGTTATTACTAGTAAAGAAGCCAATTTTACCTTTAATTTAATAAATAGATTCTGATTTCGATATCAGGGACGTGCATGCTTAACTTAAATAACGTAACTTGTGCAAAAAGTAACGAACCAATTTAAACACTTTTTCATTCAAAGAGGATACATTTGATATAAAATTTAAAATAACTTTGATTATTCCACATATTGTGTAACTAACTGTGACACGTGTTTCGCCTCTTTCAGAGAAGATGCCTTCAGACTAACTATCGCAAATCATTATGTTATTGCATTGTTTTGATTCTATCACCCCCTTCCTTGTTTCCTTTAGAAGGAAAAAACCCGTAATCCATTTTGTAATTTCATAATTTAAAATGTTAGAATCAATCTTGCTTCATTACTCAAGCAAACTTTGCGATAGGAAGCCTCTGAAAGAGGCGAAACACGTGTCACAGTTAGTTACACAATACGTGGAATAATCAAAGTAATTTTAAATTTTATATTAAAATGAACTTCCACAAAGTTACCGCCGAAACCATCGAAAATATTAGGATACATTTGCCTTATGTCATTAAATAGTGTCAATTGACAACTTGTGATGAAAGTGTAGTGTCAAATTATATTATCGACAGTTAGTGTGTTTGTATTATACGCACTCAAGTAGAAAGATTCTGCCTACTATTGGAGTATAGAGAGGACTCAACAGAATTTATTAAATGAAAACTTGTTGTTCATCTATATATTCACTAACAGCTCACCCAATATTTAATTTAAATAAAACAATAATACGTCAACATAGACGTAGGTATAAGAAGACAAATTATTAGCTCAAATCATTTATACATTGATGGTTATAAAAAAAATGCGAATAAGTAATAAATTAAAAACATAACCTACATCTAAAGCTTAGGAGAAAAGTCCTTTGACGCAAAACGGTTTGAATTCCTAATTTGTTTTCATTACTCAAATAATTCTACATTTTTTTTTACTAAATACCTTAGTTGAAGAATGTTGAATTTTTGAAAATGTGATACGCAGATTGTTCTCAGTTGATGTCGGAGAAGAAATAATTAAATTTATAAATCCCAGCCATCGCAAAATATTTACATCATTTATCGTCCATTCGACCCTATCTTTCCTGCCTACCCCACTGACAAAATTCCATGAAAACACTGTACCTTTATTTCCGGTACAGTCAAAGTTTAGTAAAACTTCCAATGAATGGAAATTGGAAAACTTGTTTTTCGGGTGCCAACTCATGTGAACGGCCATACATATTATTAGCTAGTGTGATTATTGCCTTTCCTATTGTGTCGAATTGATCGTTAAACTTTTAATGGTCTTTGCTCTCTCCGCCTTAAACGCTTAGAGATTAAATATTTTCGATTCAACTTAATTCAAATTTCATATTTTACGAAACCATTCCAAATTCAAATGTTTTTAATCAAAACAACGGCTAATATAACCGTTTGAACTTTACTCATTATGTACAATTTCTAAACATAAATCTACGTATAAACGTTTTGAATTTTGTTACACACATATAAACATTTCAGCACGATTAATTTTTTCCCTTTATTAATAAAAAATTTAATAGGTTGCAAACTTCTTTTAGGTATTTTTTAGTTACGACCTCTCACATTTGGATCAGTAATAGAGCATTCATACATTTAGTAACGCGACCGTAGGTCTGATGATTCTTCTTAAAGAAGCGGAACACGTGTCACTATTTGTAGAACTTTTCTTATCATAAGTTTCCTGGCGAGAACTACTTGCTACTCAATTGCGCAACTTCTTATTTTAAAGAGAATTACGCTTACCCTTTTAAGAGGAGAGTAGAGGGTATGGATAAGACTAGTGTGTTGCTTATTAAGCTCTTGAGTGAGAGACAATTAAAAACAGTCATGTCATCGAACGGACATCAATAAATCATTTTTTAAACTGCTTGTACTGGGACTGGAGTTCGTTATATCTGAAACCATTGACAGCGACATGGACACTCGGCCACATGCCTGGCATTTCAATTATTTATAAACTTAAAGAAAAACTGAACCAAGTTAAATTAATTGAAATCGTTGGCTTAAAAAAAATGCAGCAATAAAAGGGGAGGATGACTGAAAAAGAAGACAGTCAAAGAATTGTAAGTGCGGCAAAAAAATGTCTGGTTGTCGCGCAAAATAATTACATAATGAAATATGTTTTTAAGTCACAAGGGTCTACCAGTTGTATTAGAGAATTGAGCGTAAGTTTCTTTCAGAACCTGTGGCGTTTGATCTAGATCAGTGTTTCTTAACCGGGGGTGCCAGCGCACCCTTGTAGGCATTTTAATGGTCTAGGGGGCGTTTTTAAATTTTTAGCATTTGGGGGGCGCTGCACGAGTTCAAGTGGGCGTTGCGTTGTCTCGTACATCGAGACTTGTATGAACTTTTAATACCAGATAGGACAATTAATCCATTTCTATCAGATGTAGAAAGTGTCAGTCAAAATTTAAAAGAGCAGTTAATTGAGCTACAAAATGACTGTGAAGCTAAAATAGTATTCAATCAATGTGATTATGATGTTTTTTTGGGTCCGTTTTCACCATCAATACCCTCTTCTGTGGAAAGAGGTAAAACTACCCATCGTAGCATTTCCTTCATCATATTTAGTAGAAAAGGTTTTAGCGCAGTAACGCATATATTAAAAAAAATCCCGAAATCGATACAGATATTCCAAAGAGGAGATTTGAGACTGTATTTAACTAAACTTGAACCTAATATTACGAACAAAGCACGGTCACAAGAGGCTCAAGGATCTCATTTTTTTTTTATTTTAAATGAGATCCTTGATGTTTATAAAAATAATTAATCATGTTATTTATTTGTTTTTCAATTTTTTTTGGGGGGGCGCTGAAAATTTTATTATGGTAAAGGGAGCGATTCTTTGAATATGGTTAAGAATCACTGATCTAGATGAATAAAGTTTTTTAAGCAGTCATTTATTATATGTTACTTTATAGCTAAAACTAATACCCTGTTAATTTGAGCTACAAATATAAATTATATTAAAAAATATTTAGCTGTCCACCGAAAACTATTCCACAAGTTATTATGTACGTCAACCTTAATTACTTAAGTGGACGACGATCGCAAAATTTTCCCAACAGGTTTCATGGGTTGAGATTAAACGAATCTAATTCACATATGATTGTGTACTTGTTATTTAACGTTTATCCCAAAAATTTTGATTAAACACGTTAAGTGGAATGAGAATTGACCAAAAGCAGAAATGAGCAGACACATCTCTTACTCACTGTATCCTAAACAAGGGTAGGTCACTTCTCCCTAATGAGATTTTGATGTATTCATTCGTGTATTTTCTCAACCCTTCCTCAATACAATTTATTTGAACTGTGATTTAGCCAGGCATCCATTCATTATGTTTTAATTACATTTCCGATCTGGGCCACTCATAAATCCATACCGACTTTACATTTATTTTTCTGGCTTAATTTGAATCGTTCAAATTTTATACGCCTCCAGATATTTTGCTAACTTTTTTAAATAGTATCAAGTACTTACGCATCAGGTATCACTTGACTATATTATTTAATATTTATTTTTCGAATATGACAGCTTATTGCTTTTTTTAAGCACAATATGAACAAACTTCTCGTTATTAAATGAAATACATAAAAGCGGAAGAAATATCGTTATTTTTATTCGGTTCGGCATTTAATATTTCCCACTTTAAATAAGACTGATAAGCTCTCTTTTAATGAAACCAAATCATTCAAATAGCTTACATAAACGAAGAAGAAAACGCATAAATGACGTTTATGACGACAAGCTAACGGTTTATTTTTACCATATCCGCATTTTATCACTTGCAGCATACTCTTGATGAATTTTGTGTCAAAAAATTTTTTCTACAAGAATTTATTGTTACTCAATTTACATGTTAGCATCGCTCAGCTATTATATCGATAACCAGTATTGCTACCCGGCGTCGCTCGGACTAAGCGACCAATAATTATTAAATGTTATATCATTCGACATAATTATATCACAAAGTCTAACATCCAAAATTGAGTTAAAATAAAATCACAAACTTTATTTAATTTTATGACAGCCCCATTCTCGCCCATTAAAATGTTCAAATTCAAGGAAAAAATCTAATTTTCTGTCAAAGAAATGTCAAATAAACCTTCACGTAAATAATAAACATTATTATTAATAATAAAAGCCGGGAAAAGTTCAGTAGAAGACTAATTTATTACATTTTGACTAAATGTCTTCGCCGATAAAAATTCAAACATTTTCTTTCATATTCGTTTTTATGGCAACTTAATGACCAACAATGCAAAAGGGAATTACAGACCCACAGACATACATACGCCGTTTCGGTTTTATATAAAAGATAACTGGTTGGAAAATGTTTCAAACAGGGTCTCAGGAGACACCCGCAGCTCGTGACTTATCCAAACCCATCGTCTCTATGACCACTGACGTTACAGGTTCCCTAAGCTACTCACGGAATCAAATCAACGCACCCCCAAAATACAGCTCTGGCATCTATTTTTAAATCTCCGTAAGTATACGGAGTCCTCTTTGGGTCTCATGATTCGCTACCGTAAAGCGGAAGTGATAAAAATCATGCGATGAATAAATGGCATTTGGTTTAGGCCGTGCAAAGCTGCGTGTTCCATACAATCGCATTGAATTTAATATGGCTCAAACTATTCTCAATCAAATATCGAATTCTTTTGTGTGATCTTAATTGTAAATTTTCACCAGCTAATTGTAATTGTAAATTACAAGAATTCTTAAAGGCCATTTGTCGTACCAATTATTAAGGCAATCATATCAAATTTTGTATTACTTCTTAAGCGTTCAATTTGTACCTCAACCAAAGACGGCCGTTTTTTTTGTTACTTGAAAATGTGTTTACTCAAAGCTTTACAAAATGTATCCTAAAGAGTAAATATTAGATGAGTCGTTCACGAATGAGTAAATTGAAAGGACCTAATCCGTATAGTGAACAAAGGTCACTAACTAGTTCACCTCACTGGAAATATTAGATACGTTTGCCTCGTATCCGTCTAAAAAATGATTTGAACCATTACCTCAAGACATATAAAAAAAATCAATTCCTCGAATGAATATAAAAATTTAATTAACTTCCATAAAATAAGACATAAAAAAGCTTTCAAATAGATTTAAAAATCAATCAGAAGGACTAGAGTTCAGTTAGGCGATATTTTCAAAACTATATATGGAGCTCATGATTTAAGCTAATCACAAATTGTCTTGTCTATATATATAAAAATGAATGTTTGTCTGTATTTCCGCTATGGACTACTAAACCGCTCGACCGATCGATTTGACCTTTACAAATTTATTGAGTACACTCCCGCAATGGTTTCTAGCCTACCAACCCCTCCCCCAAACCACCCCCAACCTCCACCACCAATTTTTTTTTTTAAATTTTTCGAGTTCACTCCTTCGAAGGTTTTTGGCATACCCCCCCCCATACGCCCCCCAAACCCCACCCCGCCAAACAACCCCCCTTCCCCCCAAAAATTGATATCGATTTTTTACAAATTTCTTGAGTGTTGAATACATGCAAATTGAATTGAATTTTTGTGTAATGTCTTTCCTTCAAATTTATTTTAGTTGCTGGCGTAGCAACGCGGGGTACAGCTAGTTGTGATATATTTATGGCTTTCATTATGTCGTATGCTCGGAATGTTTCTTTTTAAAGACTTTTCGACTCGAAATTTGCTTGTTATCTTAAATCAAAATTAATTTATAGAAAACAGAAATAGCAAAGAATGGTTACATAGTATCGAAAAACAGAAAACATCAGACGGTTGAAAGATATCGCCATTCATTTTTAATTTAATTTTACTCGCAGGGCCTTAATACAATTTAAAGCAGTGATGCGTACTCCTTAATCCATGGTGCCACAATGCACCGGTTTAGAAAATATATATATCTTATTTATATTTGTGTAAATAATTTACTTTATAAGTAGTCGGTTAATTAACGATAAATAGCTTTCGTCGAATATTAACTGTGTTACAGTTTTGGGTACAGTAATGGAAATTTATGTAATTTATTACTTTTAATCAATTTAGGGATTTATATCGAATGACCCCAAAGCACCCCAAAGCACCCCAAAACTTCTTCGTCTTTGCATGTCCCGTCATTTTTTTCCCATTATTCTGAAGACAACTTTATAAAAATGCATATTTACAAATGAATGCTCCATTGGGAGTACATTTTTTCATATTTGTAGCTGACATGGTAAAAGAAAATTAATCAAATAATGAAATATTTTAATTCCTACCGCTTCTACATATATTTTGTTAGTATCATATTTGGTTTTCGCGAGTATCTTCAACGGAAGCGAGCTTTTGTTTTATTTGTTTAAATTTAATTTCTTTCAACCAATAATTGACAGTTTGTTGACACCTTAAAAGTGTAGTTATGATTCAAGTCTTCGTGTGTTCAAAGCTGGAGGACAACTGGTATGAACAGATCAAGATATAAGCAAATCTCCAAAGAGTCTCGTGTTTATATATAGCCAGTAAAAATAAGAATAATGTCTTAAAGAGCTAAAAAGATCATCAAATATAATTGAAGGGCCATAAATGGCTCGTGAATCATTTCTGGCGTACCACTTGTTGAGAGTTCCGTTACTCAAAGTTAAAGATATTTCGATCGCTTGTATAAATATTTGCCGTTGCTTCTATACAAAGTGAATATTCAGCCTTATAGCAGATAAACACAATTAAAACAAAAGAACCACATTGGGCTGGGTTGCCAGGATAGAGTGATAGAAGGAAAATCGCCTGTCTTGAGAAATGTTATTTCAAACCTTCCTTGAAATGAAATCGTAGCATCGTGCTGACAGCAGATAAATTAAGAACCTAATGTACCATGAACGGAATTGAAAATTATTTTGCGAAAAGTGTATTTCTCGCATTTAAATTCACAGGTATAATAAAAAAAACTATGATTTATCTCGGGGCGAGATAAAAACAACAATATAAAATGTTATCATGAATAATGCGCAGAAGAGATTTATGTACTTTTTTATAAATATGTTTAGTTGTCAAGTAAAACAAAAGGTGGAAAAGTGTTTCCCAAGCAAGGCTTTTTCAGCGGATGAATTGAATTAAATTATACTGTACAATATATCGTAAATCAAAACAAGGACTTCATGGGACAAAATAAAAATATAGATTTACTATTAAGTGTTAAAGGTAAGCATTTATTAAAAATCTCTTCCTCATTGGAATAACTTGTTAAAATTATAAAAATAAAACACAATGATTTCTACTTGTTGCATAATTAAAAGCTATGATTATGTCTGGTTATGATTAAGTAATAAATAAGTATACCTTTAAATTCAATCCTTTATAATTTGTATGTCTGTTAAATTTTCACAAACCTTTCGCCATATATTTTGTTTTAGTATAACTTCTCATTATTCATACAAAATTTCATATAGGAAGAAGACTATGTTCTTTTTCATTTGTCATCTGTAGAAAATGTTTGCGTACAGTGATAACAATTATACTTGATTGTTAAAATTGAAATGATTTTTTTGTTGTATATTTCATGATTAAAAAATTATGTTAACCCGTGTTTTTATGTAACAATTCAACCCCGTATCTGTATCGAACGCATTATTTTCGAATTTTAAATGATTGGTAAATATATTTAACCCATGTGATGCTAGTAAATCAATAGTTTCAAAAAGGATTCATTCAGATCAGTTCAGGCCTTGCCCAAAGCTTAAGCAAATATACCTCACGGTAATAAATAAGTCAATGTTCACGAAAGCCTGAAATACAAAAGTGGCGCAATTGTACCAATCTGATCTTTAACCGCCACAAAGCGTGCCATCACTGATCATCCGTGCCATTATTCGTCTAAGTCTTTTGGTTGACCCGGATATGGTTTTCATAAAAGCATATATCTAACAGTGAATGACAACATTCGGTTTTTTCCATAAAATATCATACATGACGTCCATTTAACTAACAAAGTATTATATGTTCATCATTTATTATATATAACAAACAGATTATATTATTGAATCTTTAACTACATATGTTGCTCAAGAACTTTTTGAATAGTTAGTTATAATCAGAGTAATATTAGTTCACTAATAAGCATATTTTTAAAATGTAGCTAACGAATAAATATATATGCAATCACTGTTTTGCTGTTTAGGTGCCACCTCTTGGTGGAAAGACATTATTTTAAATAAATAAAAATCGTTTTTGTGTACAACGTCCATAAATAATATTATAAAGTTTAGGACCAATATAGAGTTAAGACTTATTCATTATATCCTTTCCCCGCACGTTTGCTTTCTTTCTGATTACTTAACTGCGCAAATCCAATTAATAACTTCCTTCGAGATCGAAAATTTTCAATTCTAGTCAAGATCTTTTTTGGTGTGACTTTTCACCTTAATAGTTTGATTGCAGTCATTTTGAAATTAAAACAAAATGATCATTACTGTCGTTGACTCGGTTATTATTTATTTTTATAAACACCACTTACATTTTTATCATGATGCTAGCTAGCTAAATAGTGATTATCGTGTTTCGCAAAAAAAGTACATATCTTAAATTGTGTTTTTATTTTGATACAATTGTTTTTTGTGACATCCTATTATTACGATATTGTGACCGTAATAATTTAAATGCAATAGTCGCGAACCATACGATGTCAATCACTGCCCCGAGTTCAATGTCCATAAACTGATATATAGCGAGATGCGAGTCCTTCTCCGGGGAGACAGACTGCTCCCGGTGGGCTTCCAAAATGCGATAATGCTTCGTTATCGAATATTCGACAAAATTGTGGAAAATGGTTCCGTCCGCCAAATTCGGCGGAAACGACCCCATAAAGCCAAGAGTGATGGCCGTAAACAATGCTTGCTCCTTTGTCGAGAAGTGGGCAGCGAGAAAAACAATTCTCGAGAAGTGAGAAATGACTATTTAACACAGCACAAATCTAAAAAACACTTTCAGCTGAACTAGCCATTCTGACTTTGTAGCACAGTCTCAGGGTAAACTTACTTTCGAAATGATAAAATTCGCATAATTTATCAAATTATGAAACCACTTTCAACAAAAGATTTGATCGCTTACTTTATTTGTATTTCTTCTCTCCTATATCAACTAAGTGCCAAAAGTTTTCTTACCTGAAAAATGAAAACAAATCAATTAATTTTATGTGTTATGGTTGATCTATAAAACCTAAAAAAATGTTCCATGTGGTTGTATATTGTAATATCACGGTAAACTTCTTACTTAATATAAACATACAATGGTGTGCTCAAAATAATAATACAATGATATCTAGGAACGTCAAAACTGTTCTGAGATTTTTCATTGCGACTATTATTTATCGCATATAGGAACTTAAAAATTTCATTCATTCCATTTCATGTCATTGTCATTTTATTTTCATCACATCTTTTGAGCAACTTCCTTTTATTAATTTTAGGACCGGTTTTGCTATTAGCAAAGTTGTGAATTCTGAATATTTTTACAAAAACCACCACCACAGAATAAGTGTTCACATTTATAATAGATAATCAATCATGTTCCATAAAATAAAGAAAAATGTTTCTTGTGTTTAAATTTAAAGGACCGTTGAGACAGAACGTTCACCACAGTACAAAGCTTACAAAATAATGAACAGGAATAACACTTATGAAGCTTTTTTGATTTATAAATCCTGCATCCTTATATTTATATTGTATATTGACCTGCTTTATAAAATTGTTTGTGAAAGAAGTACAATCTTTTATTATTTAAATATTGCCTTTCCACCAAGTCGTTACAGCGCAAAACAATGCATTAAAAGTAATCATAATTCATTTATATATGATCACTGACAATATTACGCTGTTTCATAGAGTGGAACCCCGATCTTACGTTCTCGCATTATACGTTTTCCCGCGTAGTACGTTCATTTTATATAGCCTCTGCATTTAGTTCTCATATAAAACTTACCCGCATTCATCGTTTCCCGCATTAATCGTTTATTTTATACGGTCCCTTGAAAAACGTAGAATCGGTCTTTCACTGTACCCACATATTTTAAACTGATTATAAATAGATTAAACTGAAAGTGGTTGGACAAATAAATAAAATAAAATAAATTAATTATTGTAGCTCTTGGTTTATTTTAAATGTAGTTATTATACGTAAACGAACAGAGTTTTCAGTAATTTTCCTCAAATAAACAACACACTAATAGAAACAAAAAAACGTTAAAGGAATCACTACATTTGCGTACAATTTTGAATAATTGTTTATCAAAGAAGCAAAACACGTTTCACGAAAATGAATTCAAAAGCGGAATTAATTTATCGATATTCATCAAAAAGTACCTGAGGAACCCATCAAAAAACATTTGGCCGTAAATTCTGTTTTAAATAAACATTCTACAACACCTCGTTTTGTAGACGTATTTTAAATATACGTAGAATTTGTAAAACGATGTTGAAAAAAATGTTTTGATTGAGACGTGTTTTTGAAAGCTCCTTTAGTTGTTATCAAAAGACCTTCGTACTTATAGCAAGCAACGTTTTTCAATTATAAGTAAATTGAAAGTTTACGTTTTTGAGCTGATAAGTAAATGTACTAGTAGCTGACCGTTTAAAGAGAAAATTTCAAAAAAAATAACGATTAAGGTTTAGCATTGTACCAAATGAAGGCAAAGCAAGTATACTCATATTGGATCATATGTCTTAATTAATATTATGTAACAAAAATTACGAAAGGGGCTGTTGAAAAAAAGTTGTGTTAAATTATTTGAGGTCATGTTTTTGTTTCAGTAGTTGACCATCTCACAAATTGAAAAATCTAGTGGTTGACCATGCCTTTAGCAGGGGGCTTTATGGTGAACTTTCTGTCAGAATTGCCTCAGGGCTTTCTGTCACACCACTCTTGGTTGAATCAAGTAGCAATAGGTGGTTCAGGAACAAGGTACACACCGTTTCTAGATTGATCACTTAAGAAATTTTAAATAATACACTTTCCTCACTAGGTGTTTTTTTCAAATGGCCACCCTGGCACTCCATTGGCTATGTGGTGATGTGTTAGTGGCTCATTCCGACCACAGATGCCTTAAATTGTTTTAACTTTACAATTTTGAGCAATCTCTTCATCAATTCTTATTTTGGGCCATTTCATTCTCAAAAGGTCAACTACTGGTACATGGTCAACGACTGGTACATTTACCTTACTATGTCATTCAAATTATAAAACGAATATCAAAGAAACGAATATTTCTCAAAGTCCGAATAAACTTTTATATTATATAATATTAATTGAACAAGAAAATCAAGAAATAATTTTAATTTCATAATTGCGATATTTTGCCCAGAAATTGTCGAAAGATATCAATTTGATGCAATAAAGATTACCTCTATAAGTGATCATAAATCAGTGTTTTACCGAACGGTGGCGCCACAGGATGAAAAGTGTTTTTCGGCGTATTCATTGATTACAAAATTTCAGTATAACGAAATTTTTGTATTGCTCCCACGAACTTTGATGTCAGAGACGTGACCTAAATTAGAAAATTTAATAAGCAACCATCTAGCTTTACGTTAACATCAGATCAGACCATGCCTGGGGATCAATTATTGGATTGATAATTAAACGCATTATAAAATAAGTGCATATGCCTAGTTGAAACGTGTTTGAAGGACTTGAATGGTTCGGCAAGGAAAGGATTTTTTTTGAAACACTATTGTATTAATTATAAATAATTAATGATTTGTTTCACTGGCTTGTTGATTTATTTGAGTAGCCATCATTCAATTCTACATCAAGAGCTCACACTCTTTTTCCTGGGGTGACACGTGTTTATTTCAGGGCTGTGGAGTCGGAGTCGAAGTCGGAGTCGGCGCGGCATTTTGGCAGGAGTCGTACTCGGAGTCGGAAAATTTTAAAAGTTTGGACTTTCTATTTTGCATTTAATATGTAAAATTTGGCTTTTGGCCGCATTGACAGGGTTGATATTTAATTGAATACACATAAATAGGAAAATTAGGGGAACAAAGTAACGATATTAACCTTTTTTTAGTCGGAGTCGTGTTTTTGGTCAATGTTGGAGTCAGAGTCGGAGTCGGAGTCGTGGTTTTGATAAATGCTGGAGTCTGAGTCGGAGTCGGACTTTTTTACACCGAATCCACAGCCCTGGTTTATTTCCTTTGAAAAACGTCCTCACTTTTAATGCATCGTAAAACCCCCTTAAAATTTTGTTTATAACTATTTAGAAATATAAGGAAGTTTTAATGATGAAACATCAACAAGCAGTGCTCACTTCACAGTTAATAATTCATTTGAGAAAGAGCACGGACAGAAAGTTAATTTAGATATACCACCATAATTATTTGTAACTCTATTAACCAAAAAATAGATGTTAGATGTCCATTTTTTATGAGGTGCTTCATTTTCGTATGGAATCTAATCTTATTCAATACATCTGTCAACACCATTTATCACTCGCCTCAAGATAAAGTTGCACTCACAAATAATGTGCCTATTTTTTTTTCTTTATCTTCATCGCAGAACCCCTAGTTTTGCTTCACCGATTTCACGACCTACCATTTGAGAATCGCTTATCCTCGACAGCATCAATATTTATTTTCAACAATAAATATACAAATATATTACCTGATATTTTTTATCGGTATAAATAGATACGCGAAACTTTTTACATTACTTAAAAATGAATTATAGTCAATCATGTCAGAGTTTGAAAGTACTGTAATATACTAGGCTCTTTAAAAGTACAGTGAATAAAATCAATCTTGCCGTTTCTATTGATAAAAAAAAATATTTGAGTACAAAGGTGTTTGTCAGAATGATTGAGTGTGTTTCTGAATTTGAGAAATTGGACGCACTTTTCATACAAATAGCTGTATCGAGAAAAGCATTCAATGTAAGTTGTTACATTCATTCTACATATTCATCAATTCATTTGATATGAATAAAATGGGTCTACTTGCTATGATGATTCAAGTAAAAAAAAATCCAGAGTTAGAAAGTTACGCAATGCTCTTCATATACTCTTGGTGTTGTCATCTATCAACGATAAGCGGCTAAATTTCAGTTAGTCGCTTAGTCCTTTTCTTTAGACATTCACTACAGCATAAATAATTGTAGCATAAGAAAATATTAACTTTATTTTTCTCTGGAAGACCTGTCTGGTTCAATTGGGTAAAGTGACGCCAAACACTTTATATTCTTTTCATCATTAGGATTAATCGTTTTTCTGTAACTATTATCTCATTGTATAACTATATTATTTTATGCCAAATTTAAAAGTAGACTATAACTTTTCTTACACTCGTTATACTGTCTCCGTTAGTTTAAGCTATGGTGTTCGCGGGCTTGAATTCTATTACGGACAGTTTGATAAATTGAATTTTCAATCTGTATATAGATTTTTGTTCGAGGATATGGATGTATGTTTCTATCCTAAAAATTAAGCGAATCGAGAGCGATTTGCTTACCACTAGTCCTATCCCAACCAGTACACCACTACATTGGTAGTGGACATGGTAAAAAAAATAAGGGCTCCAAAAGATATTTTGTTTCAATAAATTTATACATATAAAATTAAGCCAATACATTTTTATGTTACAGACTCATACATACAACTTTATCGATGTTCTTCAAAACGATTTATCCTTGGAAATAAGAGAAAACTGAGAAAACATCGAGATGAAAGAAAAATATAGATATCTCATGAAAGAGGGACGAACTGAAAAAAAGTGATTTTGATATACATTTATTTTCTCGTAATTTTAGTTTTGCGATGAACCGGAATAAGAACTAAGAAAACAATATTCTTTTGATAAAATCTGGTATAAAATAATGCTCAGCAAGAAATTTGTATTTTTCAATATGTAATATACGCATGTTTGTTGATTCTACGAAATTTATCACATATTGAGATAGTATATTTATTTGGAAGACGAAACATTTTTTAAATTTTAATGTATCACTTTAGCGATATCTCATATTCTATATAATGCTGAATCAGGTACGGTAAATAGACTTATCAATGTGTAACATAATTGCTAACGTTTCAAATTACCATCGTCATACAAAATATTAGGCGTCTCATGACTTTGTGTCTGTAATATGAATCACTACTTTGTAATTTATTTGATTTAAATGTTTGATTATTTGTGCGCGTTTAAGCACAGTTCTGAAAATGACATGATACCAAAATAGCAATCAATAATATAATATATGATGCTTTTTTCACAGCAGAGTTCTTCTATGGTATACATTTCATTAAATTTGTTGAATATGCGATCCTACGAAAGAATTTTGGCGCTTTTTGCAAGTATAACATCTGGCATCGTTGGTACAATCATGAGCCTTTATAATTTAAATAATACCCTCTATGTTAAACTAAATTAAAGTAAAATATACATGCTTGGTTCATTGTGGGTATCCGTCCCTGTAACTAAATAGCCGCTTTTTGGCTTATCCGTTTGAGTATGGTGATTGGTTACAATGGTTTCAGATTCAAATCACTGAGCGGATGATTGGATGTATACATTTTAATTTGTGCGATATATATCGGCCTCTTATATTATAAAAAACGTCACTCGATTTTTGCCGATTTTAAGCTATGAATCCCACTTGATACAAAGTAGCTAAAATCGCTTATTCATCGCTTTCACTTAGAAATGCTTAAAAAAAGATCTGTGTAAGCCTCTTAAACTTTTTTCTACTTCTGGAGGGAAACGAAGCAATGAAAGTCGACTATTTTGGCTTGATGAACGGAGTATTACTTGATTGGTGCAGGACAACGATGGAACATGAAGAATCGCAAGGATTGATTGAGGTGGCTGTAATTCATTCCAGACATTAGACATGGGGAATAAAGAATTGAAATTTAATAAAACACTTTCCTTTAAACTCGTTGTGACCAAATACACATATGTATTCTTACTCTTTTACAATCCCAATTTTCATCCATGTCTATATGTTTCTCTTGCGTAACACCAAGTAGTATTCGCACGTAATAATGAGTTCAGATTCAGTGTAAAGTGTGGCATTAACCCTGCTAATGTATAAATATAGTTTGTACTACTTATGTATTATAACATAAACTTAAGTAATGTTCATTCGCTCCTTTGAGAATTAAATAGATTAAATAAGGGACCTTTTTTGACAGTTTGGGTGTGACATCTTCAAATCTCATTACATTATAAAGGCAGAAGTTAATCCAATTATTTGACTAAGATAATATTTATTAAAGAGATAAATTCATTTTTTAAGCAACGCAAATATAGTATAAACCAGCTTTTTAAAACAAATATCAATTGGTAAGCCGATTTTTTAGTTTAGTTGTCGATTTCTGCTTATAAAAGCATTTGTACGTATATTTTCTAGGAAAACTATTTGATGGAGCTTCAAGTTCTGATTCACGATAATGTCATAGTTCTTCCTGTCTCCATCGTCTCTGAGTTTAGTGTTCATAGTTAATTTAACTTCCCTTCCCATCGCTGTTGACTGCAGTAGTGAGTAATCCATAGTGAAGCCAGCGCAAGCTTATGCATCTGTATTAACATTTTTTTTTAAATAAAGAAAAAATATGTGACATTACGGTTAATTCTGAGGCGCCAAATATTTTTAATTGTGAAGGTCATACAAAATAAACTCGATGGTAAATAATGAATCAGTCGAGATCAACTCAACGAAAAATTACATACAACCATGTGCAAGATCTCATTTTCAATTGAAAAAATCTGACCTTGCTGGTAATTGAACTCGAGCCCACCTGTTCGCTAGGGAAAGGCTCTTGCCACTAGACCACAGGGTTTGACAAGTTCATTATGCTTGCGATGAGAAAAACCAGTGTTGATCCTAATAAATCTAATGTGTTACAAGTACAAAGAATGTGTTATTATTTTTGTCTCCAAGAATTGACAGTGAACACCTTAAAAGTGATAGTAATGGATATAAAGTATGTCAATTGAGAAAATTCACTTGACATAGACGCGAAAAAATTGTTTTTTTATGTTTAACACTGAAGAGTTGCTGAGGAGACATATTGCGTACGAAGGAAGTGAAAAGAGTTTGCGTATTAAAAGCATTCAATAAGAGAGAGATTCGTGACTGAAGAAACAGGTTACTTCATGTTATAAACAATGGAGATTTTTACAAGATGAAAAGTTTTCTAAGAACAGATGGTGCAAAGTATTAGCACCGCTCGGATTATTTATGATTTCTAAATTTAGTTAGGCGTTATAGCATGCACGTCTCACTTTGTTGGAATAACCTTTTGTACGCAAAGTGTTCCCGGATTGTGCAAACCTGTTATTGTGAAAATGAAACATTCGTTCTGATTTCGTGTTGAAACGGACACATTCGTCAGAAATAATCTCATACAAATTGAACGTATTTTTTTTCAAAAATATGTTGTTCCAGAATCCGGTATAGATAAACACAACCGATGCATCCGGAAGTTTTCGAAATACGTATTTATATAATATCTCATTTTTGCTCTCAACATAGAAAAAATAGACACCCAATTAACCATATCTTCATTTTAGTAGACTTTATAAATGATGGCTAAATGGTTGCTGCTTTAATGGAGTCGGCACTTAACTTAAATAATTATAGCACGGTGTAAAAAGCAATGTATTTTTATTCTACAAAAATTATAAGATATATAGTTGATAGCTGTTTCGACCAACGCCTCCGTCAGAACGAATTATAATATAGTATTAAACTGATTTGATGATAGTAAAAATAATTAAACATTTTAAGTACTTATTCCACATAAATTGGCTTTTATTTTGTTAATGATAATGCATGCTTAATTGATTTTTGATGTATTTCTTATAGGTCTTCAACATTTTAATTATAGTCTATTTTTCTTCAATTTATTGGCTTAGTTGGAATACCAATTGTTTGTTTGTCATACCTTGATATTCTTACCTAACTTTTGTATAGATATCACTGTTTCGTTGTATTTCTAATCAGTTGACAATGCTCGCCATGAGCGAAACGGGTCCTAATCCAATAAAATTTATGTAGAATAAGTAGTAAACATGTTATTTTTATTATAATGCCATTCCACCAAGTATTAACAGTGAACACCTTAAAAGTGATATGATGATTTTTGTGAATTGAAAGCTATTCACGTTTTTTTATTGATTGGTAATGAACGTAAATAAGTTTTGCGTCGAGATTATTTATTTAAACTTGCATAATCCTTCCGCGATGGTTTGAGTAGCGGCGATGGATTGATGAATATTAATCTATTTTTTCACCGGTTTATAATGGAATTCTACCAAGTAAATGCCAATTAAATCGATTAAATAATATATATTTTTTTTGTAAAATTTATGATTTATATCTTCTCAATTTTGTATATATGAACGTTACAATGAGCAAATAAATCCTTCTGTTTACATTAAATTATTCAATTATCAATAAGTTCTGTCCGTGGTTCAACAAACACAGCAGAAATGGTCAAGTTATTGCGACAGTGAATAATTAAAAACATACTTGAAAGCGCCCGAGCTTTGGCCGGAAATAACGTTTCATAGCAGTAAAAAAACACTCCGGAAGTCGCGCCTCTGTTTTGTTAACACGTCACTTTAAACTTTACCGCGTACGGTATGAGCTTTTTGACCGAAAACTATTATAACCCTCGGGGCTTAATTAAAAATACAAACCAAAGCTGGACTAAACAATTGCAGACTCAGTTGTGTTTATATTATATTAAAAACATTCTTTTATTCTTACAAATGCACCAGCTCTAGATTACAACATAGTTTAACTATTTTATGATGCAAAACAAACATTTTTTTAATTGTTTTACCTCAAATTGACAACACGTTTGCTTATTGTTGAAATTCAAAATGTGTGTGGCTCTATTTAAAAAAATATTTCTAAAATGAGTAACGTTACGTGTAACTGAGTCTTACGCGTGGATTTTATTGTCAGGTATTTTTATGAATTTATTTATCACATATTTATATACACAAATTTGAATTAATGATATATAATTTGATACATCTGAAACTACTCGAGTATACTCATTTCTCATTCGAGTACTCGAGTACATATTTTAAAAGTGTACTACTCGATACTCGAGTAGTTAAGATGTCTAGTAATTGGAGTCTCATGTAGTAAGTCAATCTATTTTGATCACTTTTAAGGTGTTCACTGTCAATACTTGGTGGAATGGCATTATTTAATAACATTTTTAGTACCCTTTCCACATAAAATTTATTAGATCAAGACCGGTTTCGCTCATGGCGATCATTGTCAACTGATCAGTTTTATGTGGAAAAAGTACTAAAAATGTTTTATTATTTTTATTATCTTTTTTGATGTATAATTCTAATTTATTTATTTATTTATTCATAAAAAAATACAAATCATGGCATTACAGCTTACGCCAATACGCCATGCATTTGACAAATGTATTTACATATACATACATACTTTTATACACATAAAAAAAATTACAAATTGTTATTATAAGAACAGAGAGAAAAAAATAATAAAATCACATTAGAAATTTTAAAAATGTCAACCGAGTGATTTCCGACAAAATCAAATTTTTATTCAGAAAATATAGTATTCGTCTGAACTCAGTCACGTCAATATGAAATATGTCGACATCCGAAGCAATGCCGTTTAAAATTGTTAAAGCTCTTCCCAGAGGCATTCCCATTGGCAGACTGGTTCTACCCCTTGGAAGAACAAACAACTCTATAAAAAAAACCAATTTAAAGTGGTACTTAATTAAATACTACAGCATTCAATTTTTTTTTGATTAATCTGCTCAGAAAACTATACATAAATCTTCATCTAATATAGAAAGTTTAGCACCGATTTTCTAAACCTTATTCTCTCACAATGTGTAGTTTGTGGCCTTTAAAAAGATCATAAATAATGCTTTTCAGACACACTGTTTTAAAAATAACCAACGTTTATTGTTATCAATAATCTCTTTAAATTATATTTCATTACTCAAACAAAACTATCCCTTATGTCAGAAGATACAGCGAGATATCACTTAGCATTTCTTGCAAACGACGCCCGTCTGAGAAACCGACGCCGACGCTATTGAATGAACAAACTGCCCCAGCGATTAACGTTAAGCTTTCAATTTGTATTTGAGGCGAGCTACTCAATAATAGCCGATAATCGATAACCGATATTCCTCCAGCCTACACACATTTGCATATACGTCACATTACAGATTCTTTTCAGATTTTTTCATAGCATCTTGTGCTCGAATATTTTCGGCGCCCCGAACGATACATATCTATAAAAAGACCATTTTTAAATCGCATCAACCTTTAGGTAATTAAATGTATGTATTTTTTAATAAAACAAAACTGAATATTGTGTCAAATAGAGTATCGGTTATCTCATTTTACCAGCATAATCTTATATATATAAAACCGAAACGGCGTATGTATGTCTGTTGGTCTGTAATTCCCTTTTGCATTGTTGGTCATTAAGTTGCCATAAAAACGAATATGAAAGAAAATATGTTTGATTTTTTTTTATCGGCGAAGACATTTAGTCAAAATGTAATAAATTAGTCTTCTACTGAACTTTTCCCGGCTTTTATTAATATAATAATGTTTTTATTTACGTGAAGGTATTATTTGACAATTCTTTGACAGAAAATTAGATTTTTTCCTTGAATTTGGACATTTTAATAGGTTAGAATGGGGCTGTCAATATATGAAACGGGCTGTGAAATGTTAATGCCTGTCTGAAATCTTCATTTTAATTCCATTTTAATTGACCTAGACTTTTGAATTTTGAAAAAAGTTGTTTCAACTTGGCCCGTCTGAATTTACGCGCCGAGGTGAACATAACCCCAAACTGGTCCGAGCGAAGCCGGGTAGCAATACTAGTATAATATATATACGGGAAAGTGTTGCCTGTAATGTCATTGTTAAATTGGTTTTTTAAATATCGGTTATTTCATTACGTTGGAACAGCTGTTTTTTTTTGCTTAGCAAAAACATTTCCTAAAATACGTATATGTTTGTTACATTATCATGAAATTTCAACTTACTAATTTTATAAAATATACTATCTTATTATACATACATATATTATAGACTTTATTAAATTTCATGTACACCAATTCCTCTTCACGCAAATATATTTAAATTTGAATCGTTTTAATTTTGTACTTTTCCACGAGTTATATCGCTTTTGTCCACACATTCCAGTGTCATTTTAAGTTCAATTGTACACTTGAAATGCCTCAAGTTGTCGAGAGGCGAATCCCGGGTCGTTTGCGACAAAGCTCGTGGAAAATGAAAACACTCAAACGAAGAAAATTTTATATTGAAATTTCATCAAGCACCTTCAGTCTAAATCCTCATTTACAAATATATTTAAGAAAGATTCCGTTCGTAGACTCGCACATATAACCTCCACAAACAATTAAGACAATTGTCCAATAGCGCTGGGAACCCGATTAAAGGAATAAATTTAATAATAAATAGATAATCTCTTACTTGACTAAAAAATAACTCACCATAAAGGGAATGATCCCCAGTTACAAATATGTATATGTTAGACATAGTCCGTTCGTAGATTTTAATCTATAGCCACCGCAACCAATAAGAACAATCGTTCAAAAGCGTTGGGAATATATCAATACATCGATAACCTAAATAATAAAAAAAGAGTCACGGTAAGGAAAATGATTGTTTTGAAAAATAAAATTCTGTGGTTGAAATCTGAGAATGTGCCGTTTTCATTTATGTTTCTTTTGATAGAAGTAATAAAATAAACATTTCATATCTAATTGGAAGACATTGATAAATCAACTATGTTGCCAATACTGTATATTTTAGCTGAAAAGGGTAGGTCATGATTCATAGAGAAAACATCAGGATAAATTTTATTGGTCTGCTATAAAGTTATTAATTTTATTACTGTTTTTAACAGTCGTATTCTGTGCTAATACTTTAAACCGTTTTGCAATATTTTTAACGGCCTAAAAATTATTATTCTTGGCGCCGTGCCAAGTATTGAAAAAATATACGTCATTTCATTTCCACTTAGTAACTAGCATCGGTGTAACAATTCAAGTTCAAAATAATGGAATCATTTTCACACATGCAAAATCATTTATATAAACATTGCGAAACAGCTGCTCGCAAAAACTGATGACAGGCATTGGAATTTTATAGATTAACGATGAAATTCAATAAAAAAAACATGTGATTATTTCGGCAAAAACATGAGTACACAATTCTAAGATTTTCTATAGAAGCAGCATTTTTCTATATTGAATCAAAATTTAGTTTTACTTCTTTCGTGCTAAAAAGAAAGTAATATTATGAAACACATTATTATTTTTTTACGATAAACTTTGTCTAATATTCGGTATAATTTTTTAACATTAGAGGAGTTCACTTTCAATACTTGTTGGAGTATAGTTATAGTAAAAATGACACACATTTTAATTATTTATTCCACATTAGATGTATTAAGATCAAAACCGATTTCAATCATCGCAAGCATTATCAATTGATAATCATCAGTTGTGATGATAATGATCAGTTGATAATTCTCGCGGCGAGCGAAACTGGTCCTGGTCTTAGTAAATTTAATGTATAATATATACTAAATATGTGCTATTATTTTTATTTAATGTAATAATTCCTGGTGGGAAGGCTTTGTATTAACATTAAAAACACATTGTTTTTACTATTTCATCACGATAATTATTAACTGATGATAATATTTGAAACGCAACCGGTCCTAATCTTTAGTATATAAAAAGATTTTTTTATTATAAATCAAAATTTCTATTCTACTGACTGAATAACTAGGTCTGAGATGTATTTCACTTCATTGATAAGCTTTTTATTTTCAAAATTACTTTACCGTAATACTTGTTATTACTGTAACGTCGATTTTAAAAATCAACTTCTGATATATAAATAAAATTTATATGCTAAAAATATCATGAGCTTTTTAAAAGCTTTCAAAACATACGTACTCAATTGAAACAAATACTAGGAAAATTGCGTGATGAAAGAATATATATTATATATATCTCATTTTTAATACAGTCGTACCTTATATCAGGAGGTAATTTTCAAATTTGGTCATATTCATTTGTTGAAAAACTGAGAATGTGAGATATTGTCATCACTGTTTCCTCATAAATTTGTGCTATATATCAATATTTTTAAAATATGTTTTAAATTAAAGAATTACAGATAACGTGTAAAAATGTATTTTTTTCCATGTGAATAAAAAAGGCCTCAAAGGTTTAATCTAAAATTGACAGTTGAAAAAAATAATTTTAGAATTGACCACTTTTGAAAATTACCTCCAACGCAATAATATTTATTAGTGAATACGAAAGTTGGACGGAGCTTACTAGTTATATCTAGTACTATTCATCAGTCATCGGATTTGAAAGCTGTGTAAAGTAAAGCTCACTTTGAAACCCTTCGGCGTTATCTTTATCATAATATATACATGGTTAGTTCACCACTCAAAGTTCTCCGTAAGTTTGTTCGCCCACTACTTCTGAAATAATGTTATTCGAGTCTTATTGTATTATGTAACCTGACACTGGTAACGCAAAAACTTCACAATAATTGATAATAAAGACTATTAAAAAAAAATCGTAAAAAAATCGACGAAGATAATTAATATAATATTAGTAGTCAATATAATATTTTTTTTTTCAATATTTCTACAAAAGAGAAGTAAAAGATAGCTTTTTTTATTCCACGTATTGTTTTACAAATAGTGACACAAGTTTTTCTCTTCTAAGAAGCATCTTCAGACTTACTAAACTACTGAACTAATATTGCAGTGGTAAGTCTGAATATGGTTCAACCACTCCAGTACCGTAAGGTCACTAGTGGCCGCCGCGAACGGACTCGCTAATATTGCAAAATATATTTTAAAAATCTTCCTATAAGAATTCTTATGATATTTTTCTATTCATAGCAAGTGACATATATACACAGTGTCTAGAAAAAGTCAGGCGGTAGATGTGATCAATGCGACCATTTTGCTAGGTCTTGAAGCGGTTAAAGAGGCGAACCATGAGTCAGTGTATAATATACAACACGTTGAATAAAAAAAGTGTATTTTAATTTTATATTAAAATGTATTTGACATATAGGCTTCCACAAAGTTACCACCGAATCCATCTTAAATATTTGATTTTTGTCTTCAACTTGGTTTCAACTTCAAAAGGATGAATATTTATATTTAATCTAAAACTGGCAGTTGAAAAAAAGTATTTTGGAATTGTCCACTTATTAATCAACCTCTCATATTTTCAGCAATAGCAATAGGAGCTAAAAATTCTAGAGATTCTTTCGAATGCCATTCTTTTGTAAGTTGCACAATAAAAGTCAATGTCATGTGTAGTTTAAAGCGGGGCTGTGGAGTCGGAGTTGGAGTCGTGGAGTCGGAACTTTTTGGCCGGAGTTGGAGTCGTCGCGGCGATTTGGCCGGAGTCGTACTCGAGTCAGAAATTTTGAAAAGTTTGAACTTTTTATTTTTACATTTTATATATCAAATTTGGCTTTTGGTCGCATTGATAGGGTTGATATTTAATTGAATACACATAAATAGGAAAATTAGGGGACTATATTGAACTTTTTTTGGTCGGAGTCGGAGTCGTGTTTTTGGTCAATGCTAGAGTCGGAGTCGGAGTCGGACTTTTTTTTCACCGACTCCACAGCACTGGTTAAAGTTTCGAAGTGTTATCTCAATTAATACATATATAATTGCCCAAGTTTGAAAAATAATAACATATTGGCAACAATTATCTATCCTAAATATATCAGCTACATGCACGACCATCAAACATTGACATGCAGCTCAGTGCCGAAAAATCAAATACTATTTAATTACCCTTTTTGCGATACAATAAATTCCTTCTGAGCGTTTCCGCTTTGAATTTCACTTCGCTGTACAAAATATGTCACTCCACCGCACCAAAACGTTACAAACAGATAAAACATTGGTTTGTAAATACACTTATTTGATCCGATTCGAGTACTTTTCAATTCGTTACCTTACTTTGAAAAGGATCTAATTGACATTTTTTCCTAAAATAACCTTTTGGTCGGAAAATGTTGTTTCTACCGCATTCTATCATATATATGAATTTCAGAATTATCTATGGTTAAATAACAGAGTTAGCAGAATTTCGGAGTTGCACTTCATCTGCACACTTGTTTTACTAAATTTATTTGAGAAAGTTCAAAGATTGTCGACATTATTTCACAGCAACAATTGTGAAAAACATGCTTAAAATAAGTAATTTGAAACATTTTTACTTGTTCATTGTTACAAGTAAATTTTAACAAATCGAAACTTCAAACGCTCATATCTCAACAGTTTCAAGAGCATTTAGAATCTTTTCAAAGTAAGGCGTCGAACTGACAGCATCAGTCTGCTTATTGTAAATTCCATTTCGTGCCTGTTTCTCGTAGAAAGCACATTGAAATCGTCTAGTTTAATATTATACACTGTTTGATTGCCGAAATGTATTTTGACAGCTTTTCCGCACTGTTCTTTTTCGACGGTGTATTTGTCGCGAGCAATATATTACATATATATCACACTGTTAACAATTCGATATTGACAGATGACAAGTGAGAAAACATCTCTCAACTTTGATAGTTTTCCGCCACTACTTACGGTCTAGTAGGCCTTGTCAATAAATTGTCCTCGAACTTTATTTCGCCTTCAAAATGTATTCAAGAAACGTGCTTTGAAGTGGTGTTTTGACTTTGAGTGCCAAAAGCTGTATTTAATAAATCAACGCGGTATTTTTGGTGCTGAAGTTGTTATATCGATTTAATGAAGCATTGATATATATATATATTAATCTATATCCGCTCACAATGTGGAACACGTGTACAATCGAGATTATCTCAACAAAAGTTTTAGTGTGACGGTTGCTTGTCACTCAGTTGTTTATTTTGTTCAAGTAGATTAAGTATAGAATAGAGGTACTCATTTTACGACCCGTTTTTTGTATCTGATGGATATTTTTTTGATATCTTAGAAAACCGTACTAGGTTTCAAGCCCATAAGCACCCTAACCGAAGCCAGTGACGTTGATTACTAGACTACAATCCCGACTTGTCATTTGCAATATCGATATAAAATCATTATCTTATATTTAAAACCGAAACGGGGGATGTGTGTCTGTAATTCCCTTTTGCATTGTTGTTGCAAGTTCAAACAAACGAATTGATTTCGCTCGCGAAAGTTTCGACGGTAAATTTGTTTCGTTATCAATGTGTGTGTAGAGACTCCAATTACTCGAGTATCGACTAGTACATATATAAAACCGAAACGGCGTATGTACGTCTGTGGGTCTGTAATTCCCTTTTGCATTGTTGGTCATTAAGTTGCCATAAAAACGAATATGAAAGAAAATATGTTTGATTTTTTTATCGGCGAAGACATTTAGTCAAAATGTAATAAATTAGTCTTCTACTGAACTTTTCCCGGCTTTTATTGATATAATAATGTTTTTATTTACGTGAAGGTATTATTTGACATTTCTTTGACAGCAAATTAGATTTTTTCCTTGAATTTGGACATTTTAATTGGCGAGAATGTGGCTGTCAATATATGAATGGGGCTGTGAAATGTCAATGCCAGTCTGAAATGTTTTTTTAATTCCATTTTAATTGACCTAGACTTTTGAATTTTGAAAAAAGTTGTTTCAACTTAGCCCATCTGAATTTACGCGCCAAGGTGAACATAACCCCAAACTGGTCCGAGCGAAGCCGGGTTCGAACACTAGTAATAATATAAATGAAACGTGCTTATTTCAGGGTTTTATCAAATGATTCAACTGATAAATTTTTCCAATAGTCCTAAAATATATTGTTTTCTACAAAACTGCAGACACAGAATGAACGTTTTTATTCAAAGATACTCACGTTCACTATAATAAAATTAAAATATATTGAGAGGAGAAGACAACGTTGAAGCACGGAAATATTTTTTATGATCCATATAAGACAACGTTAACACAATAATTAGCAGGATTAACACTTAACACATTTTGTTCCTCCTTTCCTGAGTTTTATAACGATTGTGTAAATCATTCTGCATAATTGTATATTACTGTTTAATTTGATGCTCACGAAGAATTCAAAATATATTTTATTTATTTTTCACCGGTCGATTATGCACGTCACAAGCAAAATCGATCCTGAATTGAGTTTTCAGGTTTCACTTTTCGCCATTTTCGGGCATGTTAAGTGCACGAATGAACTTGAACTGACTGACCTCATGGAAAAGTACAAAAATAAAACGATTTCAATAAAAATCTAAAATCAACGTATTGTGACATATTATAATAAGAGTTTCTAAATCGTAAATTTAGCAATTTTTTACACTACTACTCGCTCTCTTTTTTGGCATCTTCAGATGTAACTGTGTTCGTGTAACCAATCATCTGTACTGTCAAAACAAATCGTTTGCCGTTTCTGCCGCGAGATAGCGGTGCATAAAAATGCAAACGCTAAATAAATATACAAGTCGCCATTTAAAAAAAAATGGCAGCCTGACACACTTACTCTTCGCTGGAAAAGATATTTATACTCGTAAAAATGTATCGAGAGTTCAATCTCTTGGAAGATGATGTCTGTACCTCTCGATGTAAATAAATGCATGCGATACAACGATTTATTTATGTCGTAAAAATAAATGACAGTTCTCGTTGCAATTGCTATAAAAATATATGTGAAATTGTATCATGAACTTCACTGCTTTAAAAGTACAAGTTATTTCAATGCAAGTTTACTACATGAAGGAATTGATAACGTTGTTATTCCACTTGTTGTTAACTTGGTGTGGTATTTGTTTTGCTTCTTCAGGCTTAATATAGCGTAAAACATATCTTTATCTTAGGTTTTTTTTTTTGATCCTTTTATTATTTATTATAGAGAAAATGAATGGTGGGCGGATAGTATCGTAAGAAGGGCGTAAATAACGGATAAACCATCACTGTCGTTACCAAGAGGACATTTAATACATCCAGCTTAAATATTGTTTTCAAATTATTAACTGAAAATCAATATTTCAATTGAATTTACATTCGATTGATAGAATAATTATGGTAAAACGATTTATTCCATAATCATGTAAGTGCTCAAGTTATTCTTAAATAGAAAATATTCTCATCGAAATAAGTTACAATAAGATGCAAATTGGAATACACCACCATTGTAAATTTATCTTAAAAAAATAGTTCCAAATCTAAAATGAAGATTTTTACCAGTTAATGTTTTTTTGAGAATAAGTTACCGTTGAACATCTGTAGGAATGACAAAGTTTCAAAAGTATATCCAAAAGTTTCACCCGGCCTGAAAATATCAAAGTGACTGAAAATATCAAAGACTGTGTTATAAAAGTATGCAAATTTCCTAGTGCTCAAAATATAGTAGTACAATCGTCGAAACAAGCCGTAGATTAATATATCAACAACAGCATAAAGATAAACCTATAAACATAAAATCATATGATCATTTAATTTGACGTTCTTTTTTTAATATAAATTAGTTTCAATTTCAGTCATTAGTTTAACAGTAATTGAATATTGAAAATGTGCTTGGTCATTAAAAGTGTTCATTAGGATCGTCAAAAGTTGCTAAGCTTAAAAACACATTCACCGCGAAGAATGAACGAACATAATATGGATGTTTGGTGCAACTTTCTGGTGAAAAATCATTATTGAAATAAATAAAACAATTTTTTACTTATTATACTTATGTAATTCTTACTTTTTCCATAGATATGACGATAATGATCGGGACCGAATTCGCTCGTCGCAAGCATTGTCAACTAATCAGATGAGCGAATTCGGTCCTAATCTTTATCCGAATATATGAAGAAGTGCCACATTATGATATTATTTATTTTAAAAATATTTAATTCCGATGGTGAGAGCGGCAATTTTTATTCACAGAGATAGGTGCAATATTCAGATTACAATTAAGAAGAGACTATTCATAAATATGCAGCGGAATTTATGATAAAAAATAATCTATTTCAACCAGCACATAAAAAATCAATCTTAAAATCGGTAATTATTTATCTTTTAGATTATTATTAGATGTCGTACAGCTCAACGCTTTTCTTGGAAGAAAACCACCAAACTTCTACAATTAATTATAAATTACCTTCCCACCTTTTCTTTGGTAGGATAATATAATATTGACATATTATCGTAATTATTTGTATCAGTAACGATATTAACCAACTACAAACCAAGCTTCCAGGTACAAAACACATACGTGAGCGTACAAAATTAAATCTTAATATAAAGTTTACACGTATTCTTGTTCCGTTAATAAAGACGATAATTTCAAATGAAATTGTTATAAAAATACGTTACAAAGAAACAATCTTTCGTTAATATTATTTTTGAACGCTTGTCGAAATTGAAAACAATCGGCCGCGCACGTAGAGCTATTTGTACCACTCCGGACTATTTCCAGCAGCGATGATTAGTTTAGGATTTTTTTAATATAAACAATACACTCATAATAGTAGCAGTTATGCTGTGGAAGAACTTAAAGGTCTGAAAAATGAATCACTTAGCACGGCTAGAGTGGAGGTTATTGTAGAAAAGTATATTATTAAATTGAGCAGTAAACAGAGGATGCGTGTCGAAATGAATTGGGCTTAGCGTTCGAATATTTGCTACAACTTTATTCCGATTATATTATATCGCCCCTTCCAAGCCAAATTTAGTGACAATTCGCTACTTTTCAGTAGAGAAAAAAGAGTGAACAAATATGGGGTCTAAAATTTAAAATAAATTTGATTAACTTTGAAGGCATCTTCTGACTTACTATCGCAATGTTTGCTTGAGTAATGAAGCAAGATTGATTCTTACATTTTAAAATGATAAAATTACAAAATTAAGTTTGGTATTTTTTTTTTTAAGGGAAGCAAGTAGGGGGTTATAGAAACGAAACAAAGTAAACAAATAATTATACTACTAATGACTTTAACATTACAAACTATTAAACTAATGAGCTGCAATCAATCAGATAGATTAGTGATTACCCTATTAATTGGAAATAATGTAAGCAGTGGCGAGCAACCTGTCCTATTAAGAATATTATTTAATAACACTTCTTTTTTGCTAAGAGTTTTAATTATTTCTAAAAATTCTAAATTATTCATCTTTAAATACTGTTTATTTACTCGGTGGAGTATTTCAAAATTACTACTCTGATTAAAATTATGATCATTTTCTATTAAATGAATGGTATAATTTTACATAATGGCATTCCACCAAGTAACAACGTATGTATAATTATTATTCCGCCTTCAAAGTGACGGAAAAAAATTGTTTTTTCATTTTTGTTCCATTGTAAAAATAAAGCAAAATGTATTAATTCTCTCCCAGCCTTAAAAGATAGTTAATGAGACTGAAAAAAACCAATTAAAGTAAAAAAAATATTTTAATGATCCGATTTGGTTCTACGAGCTTCAAATTAGGAACAAAAATTGTTGAATCAAAAAACAAAATCAAAGAGCGTTAACCCAGTAAAAAGAAATGATATTTATATTACCATCTTTCCGTTTGACTCTTTTCAATTTGAATTAATTTCCGCAATGTTGATTAATCAACCACTTATTCAGATACCAATAAACAATTTTTACGGCTAATGGCAAAATTCATCATCATCCTCACTACCCTCGTCGGAGAGGAGGGGTTTGAGCGACGATACTATATTTCATCCAACAGCCATCTGTGGTAAAAACATTTTATTATGAGTAAAGAAGTTTGGATAATCTTTTTTAGATTATTTTTAACAATATCTTTCAAATTCATGATATTTCAGTAGATTTATTAAATTATGTCAGGAAGTGTGGATATTAAATTTTCTCCCACCCATACGATCTAGAAAACGACAGTGATTAACTTTATTATCACTAGTCATTTCCGAGCCATTACTTCTGTATAAATCTACTCTTTCCGACAACGATACTGAGTTACGTGTAGATCTTTTTAAATTTTTATGTTTCAAATTTGGAGGCAGTAACAATTAATAACAATGCGATTTAAAAATCGATTTTATTCTAATATATTTTAGTAATTTTGCAATAAAATTTGAGTTTGACAAATAATAATATCAAATTTTAATTTTTTGAATTTTGTACTTTTCCATGAGTTTTGTCGCGTACTTTTTTGTCAGCATCTTCAAGCATTTCAAGTGCATGGATTTACTTGAACTGACGTGCAGTAAACATTTTTTATATATAAAAATAAAAGTAGATCACTAAGTTAAATTGCTACTAAAATGTAAATTAGCGAAAATTTGATGTAAACGAGTTTCAATGAATTATGTAAGTTTGTTATCATTATCGGGATTGTTGAATGTAGTATCACAGATAATAACATCGGAATATCTAAAATAAATCTAGGGTTTTATCCAACCTATTATTACTGAGTTGATTGACTTCAAGTGTTTAAATTATTAATAAATGATAATTATTTAAAGGAGTATGTATAACAATGGTGATTTTAGAAAATAAAGTTTTCGTTTAAAATTGGTAAACTATTAAACTGAGTTCTGTTAATCTCTAATATTTCTTGATAGAATAATTTATATTCGCCCTTGGAAATATGAAATATATCAACGAGTCTAATAATATCAATCGTGGTTTTTCTGACATTTCAGCCTCATGTCATCTGAAAGGTATATCCAAGTCCATTTCCAATCGCAAGATTTCCCAGTTCAACTATGATAAGCAATAAAATATGAAAATCTGTTCAAAGCTATGTCTTATAATATTATACCAATGAAATAAAATAATTTATTATGTATTTATTTACTTTACGAGATCTCCACCGTTCTCGATTGTTTTTTCAAGGCTTACGTTCTGTATCAAGTCCCTTACTGTTTATTTTGACGGAAATGGCTCATCAAAATATTGTAATCAGCAAAGCTGGCGCCGAGTTTTTTTTTATGCGAAGCTTTTTGCACTCAATTTATATTATTTTTATGTATCTTTGGGTAAGCGACACTTTCCCGCCTCATATTCCCCTTGATGTTGCCCGTTTCTATTCAATATAAGAGACGAGTGCTTCATTGAATCATTATTGACTTCTTCATTTGTTATTTTGAATCTTTAAATACGGTGACAAAAATTCAGTTTCGCGAAAGTGTCTAATTATTCCGCAATTCCGGCCATCGTTAAAATTTTTTCTTTAGCTGAATTTTACTTTTACTCGTTTATAAATCAACAGATTTTATTACTAACGCTTTGAAGTGAAAGCACCAACAATATATGATATGTGTTATGTATTTTTTTAATGTGTTTGTACGACCTATTACGGTCGTTGTCAAAGGAAACATGTTAACAGTTTTTATGAAAAGGATTCAGTTTATATGACAGTGACATATATTTGTAAAAGGATTCGGATTCTTAAGCTTTGAATAGCTAAATTAATCTCACGATAATAACCCATTTTTTAAAAAAAAAAAACCCCTCAAAAAATATCTGCTCAATTTCCCTTAATTAAATTGATGTGGCATTGATGTACGGTTGGAAAATTTTACGACCATGTATAGAAAAGTGGGTGGCTTGTATTGTAAAGTGAACGACTCTTGAATTAGAAGCATTTTGGATCTTAATTATTGGCTGTTTTTAAGAGAGATCAATTTGACTAAATATTTCTTTACATTCTGTACAAAAGTACATAAGTTTTAGATCTAGTATTTTAGCACATTTTTTATTTCTTTATCAGGCTTAAAGATACACTGTTACAGTGAATAAATAAATCCACTCGTGTAGTGGTTTATAAGCTATAATATTTGACGATTGTTCTATTCGAAGCTTTCGCTCTTAACTTTTCCGCAAGAACTTTGTAAGCTCAATAAGCTGTCAATCATTTCACGCTTTTCCTTCGATTCTTTCAAAGTCTTCTTCCCGTTGAAACTTTCCCTTCCGCCTGATTATGTTTTCTTTGAAACCCACCTCTTATCGTTTCTTCGTGTTTTCATAATGTCTTTTCATGGAATATAAATACTTATCCGGTTATACTCTGCGCTAATTTTACAATATTTCATAAAGCTCGTAGATCATTTTGGTGAAAGACAAACGAAAAAAGCTCAAAGACAAAATTGCAAAGTTTGGGCGTTATTTTACACTTCAGCACTTAAATTGTGTAACGATTTAAAACTGTATTGGTTCGGATGTCGATATATTTTACATTGACGTGAGTGATTTAATCAAGACGAGTACTTTTTTTTAGATTTTTTGAACTCACTCGGTTGACTTTTTTCCAATTTCCAATGACTACAATGTCTTTCAATCTTTTTTCAAATTGCAAAATCAATAAACTTATAATTTGTGATTTACAAATTGATGTTCAAATATGTATATAAATAAATAATTCATTTTTTATTTAGAATTTGAGCTTAAGGGCACAATTAAGTAATTTCAGTTTTGATGGTGCTAAGCTTTCAAACAGTCTACTTAACCTTACTAATACTTCCATTACCCACCACTTTTTTCCATCCGCTAATTATGTATATACAGCAGTACCAAGTGGCGTAGCAAACGTTGAACACATATATAGTTTTTTCTCTTCAACTAGAGTTTCTCAAGATCTGCACCTACATAAGTGTACACAAAACCTCTTCTTAAATATCCTTGACTTCTTGAGTAAAAAAGCTTTTAGACTGGCATTTTCACCACATGATTTCTAAGAGCTTATTGCCAAAGCACCATCTACTCAAATTCAAAAATAAACGTAGTATGTAACTCGAATAATATAAAATTAAAAAGAACTTTGTTTTTTCCACGTATTGTGTAATTAATTGTGACACGTGTTTCAGAGGCATCTTCGGACTAACTATTGCAAAGTTTGCTTAAGTAATAAAGCAAGATTGATTAAATTCCATTTTGTAAGGATTGATTCTTATATTTAAAAATGATGATGGAATAATTTTTAAGTTTTTTTTAACTTTTATAATAAATTTAAATTCCACAAAGATACCACCGAATCCATCGAAAACTTTACAAACGGCCTATTATTATTTAGTCAATAGGATTATTATTCATCGTAATCAAGTGCAATCTTGAAACACAGACTTTAAAACAATCTAAAAACTATGACCGATTTGTGATAAATTTTAAATCACAACTGAAAGTAAATCTTTAATAAAACTATTTCATTGAAAATATATTTTAAATAATTCTTATAAAATAAGTCAATCTTATATTTGTTCATTACAACACCCTTCAGTACCATTTATAAAATCAACACTGCCAACCGCTTAAACCCTCTCGTGCAGGAATGAATATTCGATACTTGATATTGGTCGATAGATATATTACTGCATTTGAAAATATGAATTACGTGGCGTACGCAGAATTTAAATACAATTTTTATGGAGCCGCATAGTATAAAATTACATAAATTTGTTATATATTTTCGCTGACCGGAAACTTGATCATTAATTAGATATACAAAATGGACGGACGTTACGATAGCACTCCAAATTCTTCAATATTAAAACGTGAGGCAAGCAGACAAATATTGAACATTAAATTACAGTACCTGTCCTACTTCAAAATAAAAAATCCTTAAATACAAGATATCGTATCAATGTCCGGTCCGTGGCGCAGTGTTAACGTTGTTGGCTTGCGTGCCGGACCGCCCGTGTTCGATTCCCGGTACGAGTGGATTTTTTCAGTCGATAAATCTGTTCAAAGGCATGGGTGTTTATGTTGTTGAAAATCCCTTCCCACCTTTCCGATCCCAAAGAGTGACGCATAGTGTCAGAGATAAGCTCATGACTAGTCCTGTCGGTGACGATGGACCTGGCTGGGACATGTGCTGCGGATGCCCCAGGAGAGCCCGAATCCTGCCTCTTCTATCAACCTGATGGATCCCGACGCCGCGGAAGGCCTCTGATGGCCATCCATAGGATGTACTCAGGGGAGCTACGGGACGCCGGAATGACCTCGGAAGATGCGAGAAGGTTGGCGGGAGACAGAGAATCTTGGAGGCACCGTGTGGCGGCCATATGCTCCGAATAGGGAGCGGATATGGGGAAAAAAAAGTCCTGTCCTAGTCCTCGTATCCTTATATATCATTTCTAGAATCAGTAACGTATAGGGTTTGCTAACTATTTAGAGTCAGTAATGCACACTTGAGTGCCTTGGCCTCCAAGTCCTGGGCAAATGCTCTCGAGACAACTCCATACTCGCAAACAGATACGCTTAACGTTGTTTACGCCACGGGACACGATCGCTGATACCGAATGTAAGGCCGTGGCGGGTGGTGGTTGGGAGTAGTTTAGTTTAGTCCTCGTATCCTTTCCATCCTTACTCTTTTCGAAAAAGAGAGGTTGAGTAACTGAATAACCAACAGTTCTCGTAGAAAAAACAAATGTTGAGATAAACTCCGTGAGGAGTCCATATGATCCAAGTTGGGAGCGGGCATAGTTAAAAAAAATACAAGGTATCCATTGTAACACGGATCCACTCCATATTTTTTAAGTGTACGCCCACAATAAGAAAAAATGTTTTACTATTTATTCTACAACTACTTCTACTCTACTGTTTTACTAGTTATTCTTCTTTAATAATGGATTTTGACTGAAGGTGGTTAATGGAATTTCGATATAAAATTTTAATTTACATCAGTTCAAGTTAACCTGTGTAATCAAAATGCCTAATGATCCTGAACAGTAAAATCCGAGTCGCTAGTGACAAACACAGAGAAATGTACACAATTCAAATGTGTTATTCTACTTGTTGTGCAAGTTGACACGACCCGTCTTCTATACCGTAATTAGTGATATAGAATCGGCAAACCCATAAATTCGTAACGCAAATCAACGCCAATAGTTCGCTTTGATTTATTGTTACGTCTTAAAATAAAATTCGTTTTCAGACAGCGATTCTTAATCGGAGAGAAGAACTGTGCCCCGCCTTATCAATTTGTTTCGCTCTCTTGATGTTAATCAAATGCAGGGATTGGCGAGACAGCATGACCATTAGGGCCACACAGTATTCCCGGCCTCTTGTCTCACTAGCACAACGTAATTCGCGTGAAAAATTTAATGAACTTAATGTTCAATAAAGTGCGGATTCCTAGCCATTCATTTCACTTGCACGAAGTAAGTCGCGTGCTAGGATTGGCGAACGACACGTCCAATACAGTGAGTCGTTTGGGTTACCCGGTTCTTTGTCTCACTCGCACCGAGTTGGTCGCTATTGTGGATTGGCGAATAATACATTACCTTAATTTTCTTTTTTTTACGTATGCATCAAACAGGTACATTATTTCTTTACTATCGCCGAATTCGGAACTATAATTAACCGTATAGAGTAGATTTCTTCAATAGGCATTTAAGTTGTATTGTTTTAATAAAAAAAAAAAAATTCAAATTAAGATTTGTCTTCATGTATATCTGACATATTAACATGTGTTCGTAAATAAAAGACTTTGAGTGAGTATTGCAAAATCATTCACGTGATTGTAGCGCCCTCGCTAACGGTCAAGTTTTCATGGTACATCTATACTTCTCTTTTTTAACCTTGTCCGCTCCAATTTGCCGCATATTTATTTTACCATGCATGTTTACATATAAAGAAGGAGAGGTAAAAAGAATAGGACTAGAACAAGAAAATTTGAATGATTATCTAATCGCCCTCGCTACGTCCCGTTTCTGAATTTTTACGAGCGTGGAAGGGAATTTCTGTTAAAAATATCTCCGAACGGAAATTATCAATACGATAGAAAATGAAGCTGCTCGGACTGACACTCGAGCTCGTGAGTTCCGCAACCGAAGCCAACGACTTTTACACTCTCCTACGGAGCAAACATATGTTTGTACATAGCTTTCATGAAAAAATATACTTAATAAACCCATGTATAGAATACATATTATTTTCTGAATGTTTCAAGGTCGATTACTTCTGAAAACAATAAAACGTGTTTGCTAAGGATAAACTTGTTCACAAAGTTAAGCAGCGTCGGCATTTATGTTGTGCTAAGCATACACGAGTTTTTGTTTGTATTCCTGAATACACAAATTATAATTTGGAACGATACAATTTTGGAAAGAAAACATTATTTTATTTTTTCACTCGTTTTATTGTGCAATATGTTACACTGAAACATAAATATTATCCATGGTTAATTACAATTAAGGATTAACTAACTATGCGATTTTTAGGATAAAATACGTCCATTTTAATTTGTTATTTAAAACATTCGGGTTTATTACGTTTCTTTTTTGACAAAATTTATTACAAATTTTGAATATAATAGTGTTATCAACTATGTTTATATGTCAACTACCACATCGTGATGGAAATGCACTAAAAAAAATAGAAACTCTTTTTGTACCACATCCATTTAGGGCCGGTTTCGCTCATCGCGAGCATGTTCAACCTCTAAAGTAGTATTAATTATATATACAATATCTTTTTCGGATAAATATTGTCCAGTCAAACGATCTAAATAGAGTGCTACAAACATAATGAAATCAATTCTATAAAATATTATCATTAATAAAAAAATGGTTCCGGCCGGGATCGAACCGGCGACCTTCTGCGTGTAAAGCAGACGTGATAACCGCTACACTACGGAACCGCCGTGACGTCGCAGCAGAAAACTTACATCAAAAACAGTATTAGAAAGTAATGGCACACTTTTAATTGCCAATGAAAAATAATTTTATTGGTATTTGTGACGTTTTGATAATAGGTATGTTGAGAACATTTACGCGTTTTTGGCCAGTAAACCATATGTATTTGTTTTCATACTATTTGCTCACGCAAATATTATTTTGTGTGTTTATATTCTTTTAATTATTAAATTTGTATCTTGGATAAATACATAAATATTTTTTTGCATATTTTTTTTTGCGTAAAACCACTTATTTATGTTTTCTATTACTACTATATTTATCACACTCTTAGTGTACCAGTGTTATAACAACACCTTACTTTGAAAAGGTTCTAACTGCTCTAGGGTTTTGAGACATGAGCGTTTGAAGTTTGGATTGATCAAACTATTTAATTCAAAAGATAAAATTCACTTGTAACGATGAGCAAGTAAAAATATTTCAAATTACTTATTTTTAGCATATTATTTTCACAACTCAAACCATTCTTTTGAGAAACAATGATCTAATGAGGGAAACAATGATGACAATCTCAGAACTTTACTACATAAATTTAGTAAAAAAAAGTGTGCAGATGAACTCCAGTAATCTCGTAATTCAAGTACCATCATAACATGACCGCCGTTCAAATTCGGAACTAAAATTGTCCCCATATAGTCGATACATTTAAAAGCCTTCGAAGTAATATTTTTTTAGTAAAAATATATTTACATGAAGATTTCGTTTCATTTATAGCTTGCATATAAAAATATAAAAATGTATAAACAAATTTGATTGAGTATTGCACACTTTAACGCGGTGGTGGCGCCCTCAAAAGTGGTTAAGTTATAATGATCTATAGAATATGGTTAGGACAAAATTTTTCCGCCCAAAACGTAATTTTTCGCCAAAATTTCCTTTTCAAAAGAACCTTTTAAAGTAAGGTAACGATAAGTCAACAATAATTAATTTATAATTGCTGTACCTGGAAGGTGAACTACAGTATGTCGAAAATGTGTATTTTTCACTCTGCCTGTTTAAAGTTTTTTATGTCCTGTATGCTAAAATTGTACAAGTGGTTTTCTTTTACTATTTGTTATAATGCAATTGATGATAATACGATTATGACATATTTGAGTATATCACTCGAGCGTCCCGAGGTATAGAACACTATGCCCATAGGTGGATTATCGGAGGCGGGCACTTGGGGCCTACAAATCTTGAGGGCCTCAAAAATAGGACACATTGATATTGCTCAAATTATATTTTTCGAAAAATAGTTTTGATACATATATTTGGTATGGAATATTATATTATGCTGTCACATCGAAAATGCTTATTCTAAACAATAATATTGAATGACCGATAGGTCATAAATCAAGGTCAAAATTACGGTGTGCAGGTGTGCTAGGTACTGAATTGTTTCTAGTGAACTGCGGGGAATACCGTTAATTTTCCAAGCTATACTTTCGATCACATCTTTTCATCTCACTCGATCACATCTCAATTTCGAGAAACGACTCATCATTCGAAGTATTAGTGATTTTACGACGCTTTTTTATCATTCTAAAAAGAGGGTTTTAAAAATTATATTGCGCCTAGGGCCTCCCAAGGGGATTTATCCGCCACTGACTATTTCGATATCTAAATTTTGCCAACAACCGACATACTGTAGTTTACTTCCGAGATACAGTATTGTATTTCGATATTTTTTTCAGTTTTTATAGAATATAGTCACATCTCAAATTCAATCTACCTATATCAGATATTGTTTATTTTAAAGAAAACTATAGCTTCAAACAGACCACTTGTGTATCAAGAATCATTTTTAATTTTCAGATTTTATATGAAGATATCAATTATTGGCCGCTGGTAAAATTAAAAATTTAGAATATTTAAAAAAAAATGACAACTCTTTTATTCTAATGACTATGTTGCAAAAAGCGACACGTGTTTCCTCTTTCTGGGATAATTTTACAATCATTATCAAATTGAATCATATCTCAGACATGAACTTTCGCAAAACAACCTCATAATACATTGAATGTATTATACATATTCACTTCCAGCTGTATTTTGTTTGAGATGGGATTATATCTTCGCAATGTTAGTTCAGATGGATTTTTACATAATGATCATTGTTTTCTGTTATTTCACTTTAGAATGAACATATGAAAGTTTATCTTTAAAAAAGCACACTTTTTTTCGTAGCCAACAGCCGATTATACTACTGACTTTTAATGTGTAACGGTTACACATTACGAAACCCAGGTTTTGCCTTTGAATTGTTTGATATAATATACTACAGCTCATAGGCTTGTGTATGTGGAATTAGAAGACACTAATGGATTTTTATTATGTATATGCTTGTATTATGATGAAAATATTGCATTTTTATCATATTAAACGTATAGAGATGGAACTTAAACCTATTTTTAAATAGCAATAACAGTGTTGCTTGACCGTTGAGCAGTCAAATAAGGTAAATATAAGCGATACAAATTATTGCAACATTAAACAAGCGTTGTAATAAATCCTTAAATAAAACGTAATATGTTTTGTAAACACAAGACATATTATGTTATTATGATAATTCTGTCTAATAAAACATAATATTAACATTTGAATTGTTCAATGTCTGTGTATCTCCATCTGTTTCGTCGTTTGGGACATTACTTTTTGACTTTTAGAATTTTCGTGATTAAAATTAATAACAAAGATTAACTAAAAGCGACTTGTTGTTATTAGAATATAAGACCAATTCAACTTTATGACATTGATTGTGAATTCAAAAATTACTCAATCATGAAGTAAACATAAATATAACTCTTGATTCAAAGTTAAAACTTACCATTATGATGTTGTAACTGTAGTCTTGAAAGTTTTATTTGAATATCACGTTAAACACTAGAGTTAATAACTCAAATAACAATCCAATAGCAGCGTTTCGAAATTCTCCCAGTCCAAAACAATCACCAAACATGTAACCGTCAAACTACTGTTTATGTTTACGCCGCGTCAAAATAATAACGTTATTACGTGGTAATTGCGCCCCTAGGGGGCTGGGCGTACATTAACCAGGCGCGCTGGTCGACGCGGGAAAACGCGAAACGGAAAGAACGGGCGCCGTGCATCTGTGATGAAAATCACGCGGGAAATGACGCGCGAAAGGGGCTACGTCGGGAAGGCGGGGACGCGACCTTCTTGCGAGAGAGATTCGCATCGACTGAAAAGTTTTTGCAGCTTCGCGCGATTTTCCAGCTCGCCGTGTCTGGAATGTTTGAAATTTGAACTCTGGAACGGGATAGTGCGTGGCATTGTAACGTACATAGTACTTAATGGCTTGCAATACTAAATTCAAGTGCATGTGCCTGCTATATATTTAATTTGGATATATGATAATTCACTTTCAAGGTGCTAACGATCATTTCTTGACGGAATGCACTATGTTTGAAAAAATAAAACATATTTTTTGTATCGAATCAACTAATTTATATAGTGATCATAATAATGCATTTTAACAGAAGAATTCTCACCATAAACGAAACCGATCCTGATCATTGTATACAAATTCGTAGTTTGTACAAATTAGTGTATTTTATTATAAAAAACATATTTGAAGCACAATTACTTTCAAGTAAATTACTCTACAGAACATAACGTCATCATTTGTTTTACGTACGCCAAAACTCAAAATTGATCAAAAGTATGTCTATATACTTTTCTTGGGCACATTATAGGCAATTCACTATCGAGACGTTAAAAATTTAACTGGTTCGACAACCATATTTTTGCGAGCACCAACGCGTGACTGACTTGTGCTATCAAAAACGCTTAGGACAGGAAATTATTGCACTCTTTTAGTTTGAAAAACTGTTAAATAAACTGCAGTTTTTCATTTTTATGTTCAATACCGAAATACCGCTATTTCGCAATTGAATAATTGTCATAAACCCAGAATGTTTTCAGAGTGTACATTGCTAGTCATTCTTTTTATACCAACGAATTACGTATATTGTTTTTGAACAATTATAAAAAGCTTACCCATACTTTAATAAAGTTTTGTTCTTATTACCTTCAAATTGTTTTCTATTAATTGAAGTTATAATATGAATCGAAGATTAGTAAAAATAATCTTATTACAATCTCGTGAAACATCATCAAAATTTACCAACAGCTGTATTCGTTGGGGGTGCGATATACCTAAACATATTCTCGTGTCACAAAATAAGATTGACATGTTCAATCAAACCACGTTGCGCCACTTATGAAGCGTATTTATTGATTGTATTAAATTTTTCGCAATATAAAATATTATAAAATTTACTCTATGCAAATTTATGATTAGATACATCGATAAGATATTTGATTGATAACGTACATCAATATTTTCGCATTGTATTTTTTATTTGAACAAACTTGAACCAACTTAATCATTCAAACCCGTCGCCATATGCATCTAACAAAAATATACTTTGAATTTGGCGGAACTCATTAGAAGTCAATAATGATGTTATCACACCGTATCCATAATATTTAAATTAAGACACTATTTTTTTTAAGCAATGGACGTGCCTAGCGGATTTGCAACGTGAATCAAATGCCAATTATTAATACTTCCGTAATATTAATAAACGCACGCCATTGTTGATTGAAAATACTATGATTTCAATCATTTTGCCAGTGCAGTGATATGCAAGCCCGGGGTCGCGTCAATTTATCGTTTAAATTCAAGACACGTACTTCTTCTCTTTCAGAAGCTTCTTCATTCTATGTATCTTAAGATTTTTCTTTTGTTTGATTGACATTGATCACTTTAAAATGTTAACTCTACTAAATTCACATAACTGTTATATCCAGGTCTGTGGAGTCGGAGTCGGAGTCGTCGCGGCGTTCTGGCCAGAGTCGAACTCGGAGTCGGAAATTTTGAAAAGTTTGAACTTTTTATTTTTGAATTTAATATGTCAAATTTAGCTTGTGGCCGCATTGATAGGGTTGATATTTAATTGAATACACATAAATAGGAAAATTGGGAAGAAAACGTGACGATATTAACCATTTTTTAGTCGGAGTCGGACTTTTTTTGACCGACTTCACAGCCCTAGTTATATCACTTTTAAGTTGTTCACTATCAATACTTTGTGGAATGGCATTGTTAATAAAATCTTTCAATGCTCACCATGAGTGAAACCGGTCCTGATTTTATAAATTTAATTGGGAATAAGTACTAAAAATATTTTATTATTTTTATCAATTATTATGTTATTATGATCAGGGCCAGATTTTTTTATTGTGATAATTATCAAATGATAATCAGTCAAAGCTCTCAGGATGAGCGAAACATCGTCTGATTACTATGGCATATGTGGAATATGTACAAAATATTTTGTTTTATTTATTGACAAAAACATTAGACAGTGTTCTTAATTCAAATAAATACATAATATATTGAAGAGTAAAGTTTTCTTATTTTTCTGCTGGGAGTGTGAAAGATTTGGCTACAATCAATGATAGTATTAACTACAAAATAAGTAAAGTCAAATCGGAAATATATTTACTAGCATATTTAAATGCTATTTACCAATATCTTTATTGACTAACAAAAACTTTTTTAACTATTTTTTTTAACCCTTTACTATTTATTCAATTTAATATATCGAAATAATTGATTGCATTTTTAATTCTGATTGTTATGAATTAGATGATATTCCAATTCAGGAAAATATGTTTCTGTTTAGACGTAGTCCTTTTTCTTTTATTCAAACATTGACGTTTTTACGCCTCGCCCGACACAAGATATGGTGAAAGACAGCTGAAAAAACTTGCACTACCTGAAAAATCAACGGTAGGGTACACATATTGTGCATAAATGTCAGTGAACGTGATGATGAGGTTTGAAACAAAAAAAGTTTTGCTATAGAGATAATTATTGAGATATTGAGTCTATTGAACTTATTGTCAATTGAAAGATAAAAAAGCACGTGCAGTATTCAGCTTTACACGGTGGTAATTGGCTATAATTTTATTATATTTCAATGAAATTTGAGTCGTTCGTATTTTGTACTTTTCCATGAGTTTTGTCGATAACCACCCGGGTTTCGTCTCTCGGCAAATTCATGAATTTCAAGTGCACGAATGAACTTTAATTGAAGCGTACTTAATAGTTTTTATCGTTGACATAATATATACAACAACAAAAAAAACCAATTCGTGCACTTGAAATTTTTGATGATGCCGAAAGATGAAACCCGAGACGTTACCGACAAAACCAGTCTAAATGTGCTAAAGTTCAAACGATTCAAATTTGATATTGAAATACCATCAAACACCTTCAGTTAAAATCCTAAATTGTAATGAAATTGTTTTTATTTTGAATTATTTGTTTATATCACAAAATCTAACACCCAAATCGAGTTAAAATAAATTCATAAACTTTATTTAATTTGATGATTAGTTTTTAAAAATGTTCAAGGAAAAATCAATGTCATGTAAATAATATTATATTTTGCAACAACAATAAGTAATTCAATGAAACCTATCCCAAGTGACAGTTTACGACAAAATGTATATTTATATGTAATATTAAAATCACTTAAGCTAAAAATACAGACTATTTCACTGAAAGTTTTGTTTGCCGTTAGCTGTATTTTCAAACATGACAGCAGTTTGTATCTTAAACATCGATTGATCATTATTATTTGATCATTAACAACTTAACTACCGACACCAATCAAAATGGATGCATGTTCATTATAAAACGATTAAAAATAGACGCACGCACACGCATATTATTTATTCAACGAGAAAAACATCCTGCATGTTCCGGATATTGAATTAGTATATTCTAATCAATGAAATACCGATATATGAACACACTTTCTTCGTGAAATATTTTTAAATCCTTTAAAAATTAACAAGTACTGATTTATCAAGTCATGACAGTGTGCATTATACCCACTATCTATACCTTGCCCTGTCCTGTTTTATTTACATCCAATATCTTTATAGACTTCTTATGAACACCTACATTAATTTATTAAATGTACTTTTATAAAACTTTAGATAACACTTTTAAGGTTTTCACTGTCAATACTTTTTAGAATGCCATTGTTTTTAAAAATAATAACAAATTTTGTGTACGTTCTTACTCCAAATCAGATTTATTAGGATCAGGACCAGTTTCGCTCATCGTGAAAATTATCAAAATATTAAATAAAAATTATATATGTAAATGTATGTGCATTGCAAAAACCACAAATTATAAATTTATTGTTTTTGCTATGTGAAAAAAGATGAAAAAGCGAAACACGTCCTGCATTAACATTAGAAGATTGAAAATAAGTTTGCCTCGATCATTCAAATAATTTCTATTTCATTTCTACGTAAACTTAAAAAGCATGTCGACCACTTATGTAGCATTTCAAGATACGCTTTTCACGATATATTTAAATCATATAACGTCGTCGATATTGCAATAGTTTTCATGTACAAAAAACCCGTAAAAGTAGAAATAAAAAAACATATTTTTGCAACATCAAAAATCACATTCCAGTAATTCAAAATTATCGATCTCAATAATGTATACATTGCAAGATTTTCTTGCTTCCTATACACTTGGAATTTCTCGATATAAAACCAATCTGACGTTTTTCTTTAAAAGAGACCAATCTTTCTAAATGCCCAAACAGTTACTGATCTTTATATACACACTTGTAGAGAAAATTGTATTTTATATTCTAAAAAAAAATTAATATGCCATACAATTTTGTCAAGAGATAAAGTGATAAAAATAAATATTACCTACTAAGACTAGATGAAAATCTCTTGGATCTTTTCTTCCGGGAAAACTCACCGGATATTTAAAAGATTCCATCAGTCAAATTTACTAAAAAACTAATTATCCTTTTTATCTTCAATGATCTGACATTTTTAATTTATTTTTTTCTTTTTATTCGAAATATGAAAATATCCAGCTATTTTACCGATGTATTTGACTAAACAGCTTCGACATAAAAAAAAATATTATTCGCTCCTATTAAATATCAGGAGACATAATAATTTATCATAATTTTTAATTGATATGCTCATTATATGTCATATAACGTTTAATAATAAAACAAAATATCACTCTTAAAAATGTGATGTATGAAACAATCAAACGAATGTTCTCTTCCTATTGTTAACGAAAGTACGGTACACCTACCGGTTAGCGATTGTGGATCGGGTTTTTCCGGAAGTGTTCGGATTGATTATAAACGAAGCATCCATTTAGAAGTTGTCCTTAACTTTTTTGGTACTTGCCAAAGTTGTTTCGTCAATGAACGTACACTTAAACGACGGAAAAAGAGAGAATACTAAACAAAAATTCTCAAGGGCAAGAAACTCTTTAAGTAAAAAGATTATATACATTTTAATACCCAACAATATTTATATATTCTAGATGGGTATTTTTCGACCTTATATCAACCAAATATCTTGCATTACAGAGTAAATATTTCAATTTTCTTTGAGGTAGTTTTCATTGATATTATTCAATAAGCAAAGCCTGTTTTAAAAAGGCCGCATATCTATCGGAATGTTTTAAAACTGTGAAGTTATTAAAAATACAGATTAAGCAATGCATTTAACATATTTCTTTTAAACCCGTTTGTGGTAGGCATCTTAACTTAACAAATGATTGTTAAAACAATAATGAAGAAAGGTGATAAGGTCTTCACTTAGAAAAGCATCCACTTGCTGAAGTCGGGCCTGCAGTTGTGTGGCCAGTGTTGTCCCCTTCAGTTGCGGTGTTAACAGGTTTGAGTCAAAGTAGCTTCTATCACAAATAATAATTGAATGCTCAACCTTATTATAATGTGTTATAAGGCATATATTTTTGGGATTTTTTCACCTATCCTTCTCAGAATCTTTAAAAAATCGAATTTTCGATTATTATTTACAAAGAAGTTATCGTCGAACAACTCTTTTTGAAAATGTCTCCATTTAAATTGAATGAACGAAAAATGAAACAAAGGAGATGAAATAACAAATACAATTATATATTTTTACAAAAAAATATATTAAAAAGCAATTAAAAAGTGTCCATGACAACTAATTTTAAAGAAAGATATTTTTGAGTAAAAACGTAAAAATAAAATAAACAGCTCATAAGTAGCGACTTTCCCTGAAAACTTAAATCCTGAAAAACCAACATTCCTAAGAGCAGAATCCTTTGTTATTAAATACGTTGTTAAGTATAAAAATCAATGGTCTTTTACAACTGGGCCGCGTCTGGTTGATGATTCGCCAGTTTTTCAATACCGGAGCGCGCTCGGACACTTCGTCAAATAGTCCTCATTTTATTTTTATCACGTGCATATGGAAAAGCAAGCCGTTGTATGTCCTATGTTATGTCCTTAAACGTGATATTATTTGATATTTGAAGTACTACAAATAATAAGCCAAGTATGAGGAATGCGTTCCTAGTGACTTTCTTTTAAGCTGTTGTCAAGAGCATTTCAATATAAAATCAAGTTATATACAGACCTGACTAACAAAAACAATTTAATATTTCTTCATGAAATATGTACATAGTTACGTATTTTATTAAAGAATACAGCAAAGTTTTTAATGAATAGAGCCAAACTCGATTCGTAATCATCACTTTTCATTATCATAAACGGCTATGTTAATAAACCGGAAACGAGTTAAAAACCTTCGATAATTCACAAAACCGTGCAATTAACCGATGTCTTTTGTTAAATGAAGACACATTTTTTTCATTTATCATTCCATTTGAAAGGTGATTTCGTATTTTTAAAAATCATTTCAAATTTCCGTCATGATTCATACAAATGGTTTTCCTAATAAATCCGTTATAATATTGTGTAAAGTAGAACATTAAAAAATAAATGGCTCACCAATATTTTACTTGTAGAAATGTGGTGGTTAATTATTTGTATCAACTTTTAGTTAAATACATATGTACTCAATCGTTTAATGTTTAATACATGAACATTTTACCATATTTTGAATTGTATCTATGTATGTATATGGGGAAATTGATTAACTTTGATTATTTCCATATGTACCCATCTGTCTCACGAGAGAAAACCAATATACTTTTTTCAGAACCTATAGTATTTGAATATGTACATATTATAGATTGATGTTTCAAATATTTTTATGTACAAAAAACGATTTCAGATGTCAATTCAGAATCAAGTGATCGTAGGAACTTAACCGCTGATATTTTTTCAAGAGAGCAACTAATTGATGAAAATTTTTCTAGCTATTTATTTTCCCTGCGTTACGTTTTTCATTGTACGCACGAAAAAATACTCAACCTGGAGACTTTTCGCCGCCATCAGTTTTCCGCGTGGGCAATTCCCCGCATTAAATTTCACATGAACTACTCAGAGAGAGTAGGGAGATGCTTTACTTTTGGTCAAAAAATATAGATATTTTTATATTACAAATTGTACAGTGCCGTACGGTGGGTGTTAATTTTGGTTGTCGTGTAAAAATAATAAAACGTAAATTTTTTTATTTTTTATTAGTCGAAATATCAAATTTGAAATAGACGATTTCGAAAAGAACGCAACAATTCATTTCAAGAAGTGATGCACAACCTTTTTGGAAGAAGGGCTAGGTAAGCATTTCTTAGATAGTTCGAGGGCCGCATGGGTAAAACTGATTAAATTATCGATATTTTTGGTGTACATACATTTTAAAATTGTATTGCTTTATGTTGTTCTCCATCGCCCGCTTAAAGTTATGAAGAAAACAGGTGATTGGTATTTGTCATTGCGGGCCGCATAAAATGTCACCGAGAGCCGCATGTGTATCGCGCGCCGAATGTTGTGTATCACTGATTTAAAATTTGAAAGAATTAAACCAACTTATTAGATAATTAAACTTATAAGATAATAAACTACTACACTGCACACGATATGCAAGCGCTTACAAATACTAATGTAAATGTACTAGTAGTTGACCATGTACCAGTAGTTGACCTTTTGAGAATATAATGGCCCAAAATAACAAATGCAGATGCGGGATTGCTCAAAATTGTAAAGTTTAGACAAGTTAAGGCATCTGTGGTCGGAATGAGCCACTAACACATCACCATATAGCCAATGGAGTGCTAGGGAGGCCATTTTAAAACAACACCTAGTGAGGAAAGTGTATTATTTCAAAATTATTAATTGATCAATCTAGAAACGGTGTGTACTTTGTTTTTGAACCACCCATTGCTACTTGATTTAACCAAGAGTGGTGTGACAAAAGCCCTGAGGCAACTCTGACAGAAAGTTCTCTATAAAGTCCCATGATTAGACATGGTCAACAACCGGATTTTTCAATATGTGAGATTGTCAACTACTGAAACAGGAACATGGCTTTAAATAATTTAACACAATCTTTTTTTAAACAGGCCCTTTCGTAATTTTTGTTACATAATATTAATTAAGACATGTGATCCAATATGAGTATACTTGCTTTGCCTTCATTCGGTACAATGCTAAACTTTAATCGTTATTTTTGTTAAAATTTTCTCTTAAACGGTCAGCTACTGTAACATTTACATTACTGTATGCAAATAAATATATCGTTTTGTGTTTTAAATTTTCTAAATTTATGTTTTAGATGATTTTGCGGATTTTTAGACACCTAGCACACCCTGAATATACGCCCCTGATTACAACATGCGTTATTTTGAGAGTATTAAAAAGAATAATTTATTTGTCATTCACAATGGACGACTTTCTTAATCACCCTTTCAATCCTCTCATACTAAACGCCAGTATGATATTCACGCTTTTTCTTTGTGATATATTATATCACGCAGTATTATTTTATAAAACGTAGTATATACGTAATACGTTACATTAGGTTCCGGAAGTGTGACGACATTGGCATTAGGAACTTTGCCAACGTATCGAAAAATGAAAAACGTATTTCCAATATGAAAAATGAACGTAAATCAAGTCTGTATTCTATATCGGTATAATATGATGGCAGTTTATTGGGTCGTAGTTTTTTGCTATTAGTGCCAATTTAAAAGTTCTTGGACTGAAAATGAATATAGATTTTATGAATTCAAAGATGTATTATACCGTTTGTTTATTTTGATTAAGAAACAGTTCGATTGCAATTTTTAAGTTTTGTGGATTATCTACAGATTTATGAGTGGTTTTGAGTCCAAATGCCTACGCATTTAAAGCTGAATTTACTACCTTAAATCAATCTAGTACTGTCTTAGCAGTATTCGAATTTACAAAGGGAAAGATGAAAGACTGAATAAATACGTTGAGCACATAATTATTATTATGAAATGTATTGTTAGGAACAGTCAATATGCTATATTTGTATTGATAATGCACACAGATAAAGCTGCCTGCCAATGTAGTCTAGCGGTAGGTGTTTTACACCAGTTTGGCAGTTAGGCAAGCTAGGTTTGTCAGGTAAGACCCGGAAAGGTCAATTTCAATTTAATGCTTTTCTTCTAGAGTTTATCTGGAGTTACTTAATATATAAATGACTGACGTGGTAAGTGAAAAAATGTACAAGTTGAGGAAATTGCACAGTGAGGTTTTTGGATATCAATTCTTTGTTTGTATAGCAAACATAGCAAAGGAGGGTGCATCTGTTTTATCAGAAATTTATTAAATCGACTATTACATTAATACAATTTTGCAGGTGTGCCATTTTCCCTATCTTATGAGTCCTTAACTGTATTTGTGTCAGATCGGTGTAACTCTATCTGTATTTTGAATCACCAACGATACATTAAATATCGAAAAGATATACTGATACGAATTCTCTTTGCTTCCTCAAAACTGTCATTTTGTTGCAAGCCAACTTCTTCCAGTATTGTGATGAAATATACAAACAACACTCCATTGTGCCATGAAACATTCACACAAACAAAAACCCGTTTTCGCCTAATTTGAATGAATGGGTGTTATCTTTACCGGCGAATCGATTGCCGTAATAGAATGCAAACGATAAAGTGCTTACTCCTGAAATATAAATATCGAATTAAAAGTTTAAAATATTCGTACAAAAGGTATGATAATTGGAAATTTCTAGGAACAGAATTTTGATAGTTTAATTTGTTTGAGAAACGACACGAAGAAAGTTGAACGCTTTCTTTAGATGGGTACGATGATTCTTTGTTACTTCTAACAGATCGCGAATAAGGTTTTTGTGACTATGAGGGATGCCCTAAATTATGTAAACCTTTTATCTTAACTTTAGTTCAATAATTTGATAAGATAAGCTTAACTCCTACACATAGATTGTTACTTTTAAAGTAGTATCTAACTATCACTTTTAAGGTGTTCACTGTCAATACTTGGTGGAATGGCATTATAATAAAACCATAACACATGTTTTGTACTTATTCCACATTCAATTTATTAGATCGGGAACCGGTTTCGCTCATGGCGAGCATTATCAGTTGAAAATGCTCGCTTGAAACCGGTCCTTATATATTAACTGTATATTATAATCTTAATTAAATACAGTCCAATTCCCTTTCGCACTCAACTGCCACTTAAAAATGTAACATAGCGGGAGCGGTAAGCCAACCACTATGTCTATCCTTACTCTCTATAAAGAATAGAAGTTGAGCTACTATGTACAATAACAAGCAGTTCTCGAAGAAAAATGTTGACATAAACTTCAGTAGAACCCATTTGGAGTGAACATCGCTTAAAAAATATTCCCTAGTTAAATATAAAATTAAAAAGTATCTTTGAATATTTTACATATTGCATAACAAATAGTGGTTGGCCTCTTCAAGTGGCATATGCAAGGCTACTTTATTATACTTAAGAAATAAATAATTTAGCTTTTTGGTAGTTAGTCTGAAGATGCTTATTACATACGCTAAACACGTGTCAAAACCATTTTCGTAATTACTAAGGAGTAAGTTCAGTATTTATTTCATTCAATAAGACAATAGCTTATAAAAAGAATACACAACTGATGGAAAATTACAAAGTATAATCAATTCAAGTTTAAGAAGCACCTCGCAATATATTATGTATAAACAATACTCTTTGTATTGGTGATTCTAATCGTACATATTTAATATTCTCATACAAATTTGTCCGATTTCTATTGAACTTTTCCAAGTGATGAAACTTCAAGCTATCTGAGTGAGTTGCATAAACAAAATCTGGTATCCCTCTAGAACTGACGTGGGCGAAAATGTTTGATTGCTGAAATTAGCGAAAGTTTCTCGTTTTGACAAAATAAAAAAAATAGACGGCAATTAAAGTTTATAATTGAACGATCAAGAATGCTTTTGATGGCACTTATTAAGCTCCAACTGTTGCATAATTGTCTAAAGTTAATTAAAATCACAGTTCTGCACTCATAAACAAGAGGCTAATGACATAACAGTCATTTACACTTACGACTCTATTTGTCAGTATTAATTTTAAAATAAATAAAATAATCAGCAATTTATTTCATCGCTTTAAATCAATAATTATTAATGTCGCCACGGAAAAAATATTCATTCGACGGAATGTAATTGTTTGAAAGATTCTCACATGTAAAAATTATTATTTTAATCAAGACTACCTGAGGAAAAACGCTTTTGCAAGAGATAAAACTTTTACTTCACGATAAATTGTTTTCTCCATTTCGACGTCATCCAAGAAACTTTCGTCGACTTTTATTTCTGATTAACTTTTAAACTCTTTTTGTGATTTCTTGGACTGCTGCTTTTTATAACTCCTTGGGAGTTAATAAATTAATATCCGGCTTCATCATTCAATGTCATTTTTTTCTCGGAAGACATCGCTTCCAAGAGCTTTCTCTGCAATACTTCCAGGTGCTTTGGAAGCTTCTAACGAACACTTCAGTGGAATATGAAAAATACGTACATGATAAAGAAGTCGTTTTTTTTATTTTTCTTGCGCATTATGATGAATTGAATTGATATTTAATTTGAATCGTTTGAGTTTTGTACTGTTCTATGAGATTTGTCGATAACGACCCGCACTGGCGGATCCTTGAATTGTCCCACGGGGTGGCCATTTTGAAAATAAACATGATACATTAAAAATATATATATATACACTGAGTCCCCTTTTTACGCGATTTTTTGAACGGCACCGCTACTTTTTTTACACGATTTTTTTTACGGAATAAATGATGACCCTGCGTTTAAAGAAGTGATGACCCCGAACAAAATCATGTGATATAATTGATAACCCATTTTCCAGAGGATATGTTACAAAGCCAGACCACGTTGTCTTTTCGAACTCATACGATTCCTTAGCCAGGTTTTCAAGAGTCGTAATGTGGAAAACCTCCTTTCAGCGGAGGCAACGCTGATTGTCAAGCATAGGAAAATTCGCAACAAAACCTCACAATTACCACATAATTATTAACTTATCACATGTCGTATGAATACAGTTGTTGCAAAAGAAATCCGCGCACTCTTCATAATTCCATTCCTTTGCGAATATTTCCTCGAAATCTTTACCGATTTCTATTTTTTTATCATTCGATTGTAAAAAAACTGTAACCATATTTTGAAGAACAATCAGGATTTGAAAGTTGCAACAATACTGAGCCAGACTTAGTCACGTAAGCATCAGGCGAAATTATGGATAGCCGCAAGAAAATTTAATTGCGATAAAAGCCCAAATTGAATCAGTTTTTTGGGGAAAACTTACCAAGTAGAAAAATTTCGCTTAGATTAAACTGTGTAGAAAGTATAGTGTGGTTTTTTTTAAATATTTCGTGAAACTGCCGCTCTGGGGGCGTATGTTTGAACTGGCAGAGAGCGCTTAACAACCGACCGGGACGACCTTCATATAAGGAAAATGCTTCAATACTGCTACAGTTTTCGGTGAATTATGGATATATGGTCACAGAACAGAATTTTTGTAAAATTTATGAAAAATAAGCACATTAAATGAAATGAATGTAAGGCTTACGATTTTTTTTTAAATATTCAGTCTTTAACTTTTAAATTTATTATAAAATAAGATCATAAAAAATACTTTGCAATAAGTATGAAATCGAGTTGATTTAATTTACAGGAGCAAAAATGCAACCAGAAACTACTGATTTCACATGATCGATGCAAAATGTCCGTAATAGAATCGTGGCACACGGATTGCCCGCTCGGCGCCTAAAAAACAAATCTCACAGCAAAAATGTAAAAAATGGAGTTTAGAATGGACGAAGGTGCACAAAAATTGGACGATTGGAGACGAGGCATATACTCAGATGATTTCAAGTTTAACTCATGAGGACAAGACGCGGTAAGCAGCCAGGTCATCTTAAGGTTGGTGAAATATGTCAACCGATTGTTCTTCAAAATATGGCTATTAGTTTTCTTTACAAACGGAAGAAACAAAATGGAAATCGGTAAAGATTTCGAGGAAATATTTGCATATGAATGGAATTATGAAGGGTGTGCGGATTTCTTTTGCCGTAACTGTAGTTGTTAAGCTAAAAGGTCGTGAAAAAAATAGAAAATTTGTTTAAATAAAAATCATTTGAAAATTAATGCTATAATATTTTGAATGGAATAAATTCTCCTCAGGGAGGGCATGGTCCCCATGCTCCCCCCCCGTGGATCCGCCTATGACGACCCGGGTTTCTCCTTTCGGCATTTTTGGGGATTTGAAGTGCAAGAATGAACGTTATAAACTGTCATCGCCTTCAGTTAAAATTCTATTAATAAAAATAATAATACATTTTTAGTACTTTTTCCACATACAATTTATTTGATCAGGACCGGTTTCGTTCATGGCGAGCATCAGTTGACAAATATTATTTTTATTATAATGCCTTTCCACTAACTATTGATAGTGAACACCTTAAAAGTAAAATTCTATTGTAGATTGAATTCATATTCATCCAAGTAATTCAATATCGTCCATAAAGCAATAAGAACGTTGAAATCTTAGATTATATTAACTTTATTTCAACAAAGTAAAGATAACATATACAAATTATTTAAACTAGTAAATTGAAAAAATTAAAAAAAACAACTTAATGATTGAAAAAAAAGCAATTGTTTTTTTGTACTTATCTGAGAAATAAGGGTCTAATCTGCAACTGATCTGCACGATATCGTAATATTATTAGCAATTTTTACCATTTTCAATATATTTATTATATAAACTCAAATAACCTCCATCGTAATGCCAATAATCAAACGAAAACGTAAGTCACTTTTAAGGTTTTCACTGTCAATATTTGGTGGAAGGCCAATATATTAGAAAAATAAAACATTTTTATATTCATTCCAAAGTAAATTTATTTATATCAGGGCCGGTCTCGCTAATCGCGATCATTTTCAACTGAGCTCAAGAGAGTTGTCAGTGAGTTTCAGTGAGCGAAACAGGTCCTGATCTAAATTTATTGACTGGAATAAGTAAAAAATATATTTTATCATTATTCACAAGATCGCAAGAGAGGTAAATAAAAACTTCATTTTAATAAATCAATTGAAAATGAATAGATAATAAATAGTAAACATATTAGAATTATTAATAGCGTAAAAAATATTAACAGACATCCATTATTGGTAAAAAGTTTTAAAAAATACTAATTAACCGAAAATACTGGGAAATAAGATAATTAGTTTCAACTTTTGAAAATATCCCAATTCACAAAACAGTAGTTTGTGATTTCCTCTTTAATATCGGAGAAACTTCATTGTTAACAGTAATTGAAAATCAAACACACAATTCTATGAAAAGGTATAGGTATAAATTTGATAAACATGAACAGGTTATAGGGAAACAATGTCAGCTGTCGTTGCCATAAAGTATTTAAAAAAATAAGGTCGCACAAAACGAAATAATGGGACAAACCAGGCCGCAACCGTATATACGTGACTCAATTGGTCACAAAAAGGCTTCGAGGGATAAACTATCAGCATTTGGGTTAAGGTGCTTAGTAAAGTAGATTACGACAAGGGTCGGTCATCCCCAAAAACCGCGGCAGTGGCTAAATGAGGGCGAGAGGCCTGCGGAAATGCGTGAAAAGCCATCGATAGTAAATAAAGCGTCGGATTCAGATGATTTGATTTTCCCATATATTTCACGACACAAAAGAAAACTTGCGAATATGGTATAATTGTTTTTCATCTTTTATCCGGCCTAATTTAGTATTTAATAAAGGGGTTTTATAAACTCACCGGTAAAACGGGGTGAATAAAGACAAAAACAAGGATTGAATTTTAGCACGACTTTACTTAGTATCCAATTTATTTTTTACTATTTATATATAATTCTTTACAATGCCCATAATACTATGTCTCGAATGACAAACCCAAACTAACTAAATGATTGGCCAAAATTGAAACAATCGTGTTTAAGTTCGATGCCTGTGCATCCTTACTTTTTGATCCCTTATAAGCTTCTCTTTTATTGCACGAAAATTAAAATCAATCATGTTTTTTTGGTTAATAAGTACCGTAAAACTGAATAAATAGAGACTCGTATATAATAGAGGTTCATATATTCTAATCATTACAGTCTGTATTTTTGTCTCTATTCACCTGCTAAGTCTCGATTTACCCTCTCTCGTCTCTACTCACCCCGATTCAATGTGAATAAAGACATCGAACAAAATTGACTGTCTTAATAACGATAGTGAATATTTGGAAAATATTCTATTGAATGTGTAGTAGGACCATAGAAACAAGCTTCAAGCCATTCATATTTGAATTTTGTGGTGCATGTATGAAGATACATAATCGTGAAGGGTAAAAAGTGTCCCTGATCGCCGAAGCCGATTCGTAACAATTTTGACTTGCGTTGTACATTTCATTTCTTAGTGGTTTTATAGAATTATCTAAAACAATTTCAACTCCTTACACGCTTAGTGTAACACAAAAAAATATAACCCAGACCAAAATTCACCTAAATCCACCATTTTAAAAGCATTTAAATTTTAGACAACATTTTACGAATATGTAAGTCATAAAGTTACATCGTCTAAAAACAGCCACTTCTCGTTAAAATATTTATTGTTGCAATATTTTTTATGAGCTCGCAATTGCTAAAGGACATGCTTTACCCAATTATTTCAACTATTGTGAAATGGGATATACGACTAAAAATGAATCAATTTGTACAAGCAGAAGTTGTCAGAGAGCACCTTAAAAGTGATTAGTTAATTTATCCAGATTACGATTGCTTTGATAAATATCTTTGAAGGTTAGTGATATTTATTTTCTTCCCAAATATAAATGATACAAACTATTCACTACGCATCAGCTCAAGTTCATCCGTACACTTGAAATGCCTGAAGATGTGTGCTAAGCAGGGCTGTGGAGTCGGAGTCGTGGAGTCGCGGCGATTTGGCCGGAGTCGTACTTGGAGTCGGAAATTTTGAAAAGCTTGAACTTTTTATTTTTGCATGTTATATGTCAAATTTGGCTATTGGCCGGATTGGTAGGATTGATATTTAATTGAATACATATAATTATGAAAATTAGGCAAAAAAAACGTGACGATATTAAATGTTTTTAGTCGTGTTTTTGGTCAACGTTGGAGTCGGAGTCGTGGTTTTGGTAAATGCTGGAGTCTGACTCGGAGTCGGAGTCGAACTTTTTTTCACCGACTCCTCAGCCCTGGTGCTAAGTGACATAGCTCGTGGAAAAATACAAAATTTAAATGATTCAAATCATCCATGTTAATAAATTCAATAGAAACAAAATACGTCCACAATTATATATTGCATGCGATTTCTTTGAAAAAACGGTACATTGTTTTCACTTGAATATTTCCACTGTGGGAGATCCATTTTCTAACAAAATAAATATAGACCATCCATAGAAAATATCTCCTCCATTTAATGAAATAATATGTAGCGAAATAGTAAGGAGATATTTCATTATTCCACAACACATTTATCATTCTTTTCTGCTGTAAAATATTCTAATGCCGTCGCATTACATTATTCCACATGGTCCACAATTTTAAAATACCTGACTGTGTCTACATTGCGACACCCTCGACGTATCGCCACTGATATTAGAGAAAGGTGACAGTGATCCTAGATGCGGGTCTGTTTCAGTTTTGTGCGTGAAATGGGTTTCTCGGGAATTTGCATATAAACGACAGAAAGGTAGAAGATTTGAACGAGGAGATGTCTTGACTTGACCAAACTATTTATCAAAATTTACGCATTTAATCATTCTAAGAGATAAATTATCACTCGACTCGTATCATTGAACTCGGAGGTATCTTTACGCGTTATCAGTAGGAGTAAAAAATAATTCAAACAAATTACGCTTTTGTTTTGGGGGTTTTCATTGTTTCTGTGTAACTGTTTGAATTTGGAATTGTCTTGCTAAGTTTCAGTTAAAATGTTCAGGATCTGAAACAACGACATCTATTGATGAAAAGTTTTTCAAATATTTTTTCTGCTATAAAATATACAGTAATGATCAATATAAAATTAAAATAACTTTGATTATCCAACGTATTGTGTTTCTAACTGTGACACGTGTTTCGATTGATTGTGTAATAATTGATGAAATATAACTATTATAAAATTATGAAAATATCGCGGTAAATTGTTTAATGTATTATTCTACTTACCATAGCCTGAACACAATAATTTTTGTCAGTGGTGGCCTAAATAAACAGTGTCCAATTTAGTATTTCAACTAGAACATCTACTTCTAAAAATATTATTTAAAATAAATCGAAAGCATATAAAAATTTTTCATAAAGTGATTTTTAAACTTAATTCAATATTTCCTCATGGTGTTTTGAATATGCTTTGTTATTGAAGAAACGAAAAATATTAGACTGTGGAAAAATAGTAATATATTTTAGTTCCACAATACGTATATATGATTGATAGTTGATATTTATAGTAAATAGATGGCGTCTTACAGCCTCGTAAGAATTACGTTAGGCAAATAGCATTACACTATGTAAACTTGTGTATAAAAAAAGGGATAGGCGCAAACGGAAAAAATACCTAATATTATATCGTTGGGATTGTGCGAATGCAGAGTACAAGAAGTAAATTGGGTGAATACGTTTTCAAATTATAATGTTTGCCTTCTTCTACGTCCACTATAGTCCGTCTGTATGTTGGGCATATGGCTAACGCGCGGTGCTTCTATGAATCTCCGACATCCGCCAATTGTTTTGCTTCCTCCCATAACAGTCCAGCATTGATTAGTTTTATTGAGTACGATTTATGGAAAGAACCAGGACACTACAATCCCACCAATCGAAAAAAGAAACAAGCAGGTTATAAGATCTCCGGTGGCATCCGCATCTCGTGGTCGAGCAAGTCCCAACGTCTCTACTGATGCAATAGAACGCTCCCTGGTTCATTCCCTACTCTAAAAGCTGTTGACGAAATCAAATCACCTCACTCCCAACATTCGACGCAAGCACGGTATACGGATCACGTATTTAATTAAAAGATATTGCTGTCATATCTAATTAAAATCGATCAAGTTTTCAGCTTTTCCCATGTGCTATGATTCGCTACCGTAAATCGACACGATTATAATGCAAGCGTTAGACATAACCGAACGCACACGATCAGGCAAAATAGCATATTACTGAAAAAGCTAGCAAATAAGGTTGGGCCCACTTTTCCTTTCAACCAGACGATGGAAGTCAAAGAAAATTTCTTATAGAGTCGTAAAATTATAAATACAGCTACAAATTGCCTTATTTTTAATGCGTAGCAGACCGTTGGCCACACATTATTTACAGCGTTTACCCATCAAATAAAACAGAAAACCATATTGCCTATTTTGTTTTTTTTTTGAATTTTAATTGTTTGAATTTTGTACTTTTCCATGAGTTTTGTCGCTAACGACCCGGGTTTCGCCTATCGGCATCTTCAGGCATTTCAAGTGCACGGATGTACTTGAGCTGACTCAATTACATCCGTGCACTTGAAATGCATTGAAATGGAAGATGCCGAAAGGCGAAACCCGGGTCATTAGCGACAAAACTCATGGAAAAGTACAAAATTTAAACAATTCAAATTTGATATTGAAATTCCACCAAGCACCCTCGGTCGAAATCCTGAATCATATTGCCTATATTGTAGATTAAACATTTCAATAGCGATGTAAGAAAAAGTGTCTTTAATTTTATTGATGATATCATCTTGCCATTTATTTGATATTTTTTCATGGTTAAGCTATCTATATCTATTTCAATTAAAATTTCTTAAAATATTTTATCTTTAAAACCTGATATAAAGTTCATATTTTGTGTAAAACTATTATTTCCTAATAAACCCACCCATCTTCTAATGTGCTGCCAATAACCACATCCTTTTTGCGTCATTCAAAAGAAGTAATATTTATCATTTAATTGAATCAGAATTTACAATAAACTTTATTTGTATTTATAATAATAAGTATTTATTAACGAATGCTATTATGCACTATTTAGCTTTTATACACTGACTTCACGATTGCGGACTAAAACCCCGCAATTGAAATACTGATCTTCATATTAAAATGAAGTATTGTTTTTTCAGTTAATTTCCATATATGTTTTTCGAAATACGTACATTTTTGGGAAGTGACAAAACATTCAATCCCATTTTCTATCTAAATCTCAAACTAAGCGCAAATAAAGTAACAAGAAATGTTTATACATCTCATTTTCTTCTTATAACTATCATTTTTCGGATACCATCGCTGAAGATCGGATACAGTCGGTCCCTGTGGTCTAGTGGCAAGAGCTTTGTCCTAGCGATCTGGAGACCCGGGTTCGATTCCCGGCAAGGTCAGATTTTTTCAATTGAAAAAAAGAGATCTTGGGCTGGGTGTATGTTATTTATCGTTGATTTTGTGCACAACTGATTTATTACTTATCATCGAGTTAATCTCGTATGACTCTCACAATTAAGAATATTTGGCGCATTGGCGTAAGCTGTAATACCAAATATATTTTTTTTATTTTAAAAAAAATATTCTAATAAAAAAAAATAATAAAAAAAAAAAAAGCTTAAGCGGCTGGCCAACAATGTTTAAGTTAGTTTTGTATTTCAATTGGAGTCTATATGTTTCATTCTGTGAGTGGAAGTGGTTTGAATATATATATACACAAACGTATGCTGAAATCTCGATTTACCAAACTTTGAATATGAATAAGTAAGTTATCAAAAATGTTCTGTCTTTAGAGATGCAGGGTTGATGGCGACAAGGTATAATTGGGTTGATTTGAAAATCGATACACATATTACAATTTCTTTTTGCTTAATCGAACCATAAACTATGCAACTGAGTATATGAAAGCCTACGATCATTGACCAGTTGACCACGGCACTGGAAACTACAAATATATAATGTTAATTCTTCTTATTAAATTTGTATCCGTAAACGGGATTTTTATTAAAACAATGTGAACTATGCAAGCTTAATTAACAATATTTCTTTGCGTCTAGATTATAACTAACAAGTAATTTATTGAGAAAAGAATTTATTTTGAACCACTGATATAATGACAACAATAACAAAATTCCAAAATACCTTTTTTCTTTTTTTGGGCAGCAATTGATTTTTCTGGATTTCTTTTATGTTTCCTAGCTTTAATATTAGTTGATGCACCATTATCGATAGTCTCTTAGTTCATTTCTGTATTCATATTTAAAAAAAAACACTAAAAACCGGACGCAAACAACATTAAACTTCACTCAATGTGGGCTGAATTACCACCGACTGAACTGTCATGGCCGACAAATGCAAACACGCCATTGGCCGATTTAGGATTTGGGCATTTATGAAGACAAAACTCGACGGGATTTGGGCAGTTTTGATTCTATAGTCATATTTTGATATTGAATTGCATGGAAGGAAGCTTTGAGGATTTCAGAGAGTTTGAAAATGAAAGTCTGAGCTTTTGAATACGTACTTCCATACTACATCGCTGACTCGTTTTTTATCAAAACTGGATTTGACCATGTTTGATCCCAAGCTCCTCATATGTGGTATTTACTCTTCGGTTCAGTATTTAGGTAATCGTCAATGAGGCATGTGCCTCATTTTGTTGGATGAAAAATCTTTTCATTTACAAAATCATTATCGTGAGTCATGAGTCGTGTATCGCTGGTATAAATTGATCTGCGAGAAGAGAGTGCTTTGTTGACATCCTCATTAAAAGCAATTTGCATAATTCATCAGAAAGGGGGCCAACATACAACCAAGTCCAGAAGGGGGCATTAAATAACTTACACATTACATAATGATTAGAAAGTAGGGGCATTTCATAGTGCACGGACAGGTCATAAAACATCATCATAATTATCTATGGTTTGTCAATGAAATGTTTTATTCGGGCATTAACACTTGCACTCGCGTTATAAAGTACTAATTTAAAATAACTGAGTACTCTAGTTTAGTTAAATTGAAAACACGGTGGACAGTAGTGTTGTGGCGAGGGGGCGCATGTGATCGCCAGCGTTTTCTTCACAATTTAGAAATTTTTATAACGAACGGAAATACCTACAAATATTAAAATGAGTTTTAGTATAAAATTTAAAACAACTTTGATTATTCCACGTATTTTAATAATCAAAGTTATTTTAAATTTATTCCTAAAGTTACCGCCGAATCCATCGAAAGTATTAAAATGAGTTTTGTTGGATATTTGATGGTGCGGAAATTTGATCATTGCGCGGGAAGGAGGTATACGTTCAATAGTTTGAATGCTCAAAGAGAAATTTACTTGACCGCATATTTCTTTCGGCTTATCCGGGGCCGAAATGAGAATTCCAAGATTCTTGAGAATGTAAAATTTAATGATCCTGACATTTTTTGAGGAGTCGTTAACCAGTCTGCCAATGTGGATACCACTAGGAAGAGTTTAACCGATTTTATACGGTATTCCTTCGGATTTCAACATATTTCACATTGACGTGAGTGAGTTTAGAGGAGTTACTATTGTGTATGCTTTATAAAGTTGATTCTCTCAGAACTTGTTTGCAAATATCAAATGAATGTTTTTCTCTCTTATCAGAAGAGACAACAATTTTTTAATCTTTTTTATTATTGCCAAAGCAAACTTTTTGTCATTTTGGTAATGTAGATATGTATATATAAATAATTAAATATAATATTGTAACTAATCAAAGCTTCCAGACTTTTTTATTTAGCACTAGACCACTCACTGATTGTGTTGTAGTAAATAGTATTCAATACTATGTAACCCTCCAAACTATAAAACAGGCATCTCATTTTTCTAGTTTTCAATTTTTGGTTGGCTTTGAAAAACAATATCCTTAGCAGCTAAACCGCGTCCGATATACATTGCTTGAACTATTCTATGTAAACACCAAAGCTGAATTTACGAATTGGTGTGGTTTTGTAAAAGCGAAATTGCTTTGAAAGTTAACTTTCGAAAGCCCGAAAACTTCACACGCACGGTCTTTCATGATTTTTTTCAAATCGATAGTCTGCGATCAAAATGAGGATACAAAAAAGAGGACCATAGATTACTGACTCCTGTTACTATTTTTATAAGCATATTTACAGATGTTAAGGAATAGCAACTGGATGAAAATAATCAATTACCCAACCTCTCAATCTTTCATGTATACTATGCATCTGACCTTTTAATTATTCTATCAATGATTTCATCCGGAAATCAGAACCATTGAAAGTGAGAATTTAAATCGTATCGACGGTTTGACTACAATATAGGCTAAAAATATCAACGCATTTTTGTAATTATTCCATATCAGATTTATAAAGATCAGGATCGCTTTCGCTTATCGTGATTATTTTCAACAGATAAGAATTACAAAAATACAAAGGACTTTTAATTTTCGTTCAATTTCTTTGAATTATGTGCATATTTTGTATTACCAATTGTTTGTCAACCCTTTACTTGTTTTGCTTTGTGTGTGTATAAATAACGCAGTATTTTGGTATTTAATATCAGTTGAAAATTCTCGCTATCGGCGAAATCGGTCCTGGTCCTAATAAATCCAATGTGGAATAAGTACGAAAAATGTGTTGTTATTTTTTTAGTATTATATAATGCCATTCCACGAAGTTTTGACAGTGAACACCTTAAAAGTAAAGAATATAGATTTGTGACCATGTGTTTAATAATTAATTTACCATATTTTATTTCATACGTTTTCTATAATTATATTATCACTCAGCTTACTAAAATCCAAAATTCGTCCCAATGTTATAAATGGAGATACGTTTTCCAAACTGATATAACTAAACCTGCACTAGGATCGATATATTGCTTTCGATTATCATCTGGAATCGGCCGATAGAATCCATATATTTGGCGCTTAAAATAAAAAACCTTCTCATGTCTACAAAAGGGCCATTGATTAAACGAAACCATCTGTCAGGATTCAGCTCGATTCATGTCCGTAAAAATTTCGAACCAAGTGTGGGGTCAATATAAATTCGTGTGGGAGTACGCAGAAACGGATGTAGGAAATAAAATTTGCCGCGTATTAGCGATGGACATTAATGTTATTTTTATTTCACGTATATTATTATATGAGCCCTTGAGAAGTAAAGTGATCCATGTAGCAAAATGATATTAGTTGAAAGCATAGTTCCGTGTGTTTTTAATAACCTCACTTCACTTGTAGGTTACTTTAAAACCTGAAGAATATGATACTGCTTGTAACTGGTTTTTTTCCAAAAAATCCATTTAGAAGACTTCACTTCCCAGGGGTTTTGAATCAAAGGGGTCTGTCTATCTACAAAAACAATGTTAAGAGAACATAAAAAATGATAAAATTTTTACCATTTGATTTTTTTACATTTTCGAGTGGTTTGTCACTAACCGTCCGGTTTTCGCCTTTTTGCGTCATCAGGCATTTCATTATACAATGAAGTTGAACAAACATTTTCTTTATGCCATGGAATTCGTTCACGAAATCAAAAAAAAATATACTATCGCTTAATTTAAAACATACATATTAGTAGTAGTATTTATGACTTGCGAGCACAGTGACCGAGTGGTGAACGACGTTGTTTTCGGTTTTGGTGATTACAGGTACTAACCGAAGTATGGGAAGTTTTATAAACTACTTTGACAGTGTGATTTCTTATATTCCCTTCCACCCTTGCGATCCTAAAAATTTTGTATAGCGAGAGCGATTACCAAATTGCTAGTCCTATTTTTGCATTATTTTCTATCCCCACTATCTTTATGAGCTTTTTTAGAGATGCGTTATGCTCAAATTTGAGAGCGAATATGGTTAACATATAACTTGTAATACCTATGTAAAATTTGTTTTTTTTTAAATTATAAATATGATTTTGGAGGGACGAAAACTAAGCTTACTCAAAACGTGCATTTTTCTTGTTAGGTCAATGTAATCCTGACCATCCGTTATGGTATATGTCAATCGTACAAACAAAGACATTAAATTTGTCCGATGCTCATGACGTGATTGTCTCTTAGAATAAATGACAAACCACGATAAGGCATTGTAATATTAGACAGTCGGTGATATAAGTGATTCATTAGATATTGAGGACTACTGTTGTCCATCAAAACAAAGCATACTCAAGACAGGTCATGAATGAGAAATTTAATACTGGATCACTTATTGTTTGATTGTTACAATTTTTGTAGAAGCACGTTGAGAAATGCAAATGCACCAAATATTTTTAACATTTCGGTGAACGATATCAGGCGAACTTTTAAATGCACTGTAATTCCTGGTAAAGAGGAATTATTTTTTGTACTTCTTCCACATATATGACCGATTAAGTTCTTCGAGCATTTTCAAAGGATTCTTTATAAATAGAAACAATGCTTTGTATATAAACTTGAGAAATACAAACAAATTATAATAATCAAATGGTGTAAAAAAAATGATAAGAATTTACAGATCACATATACACACAAGGCATTTTTTTGAAAAAAAAAATTGCCTGTACTCACTTCATGTCAAGCACTTCACCAAATAAAATTATTAAAATGTTGTCTTATTGATTTTGAAATCTGTGAAAAAAGGTGCCGAAACGCCGTTCCACTGCGTTAAATGGGAAAAAAGCCCTGCATACATGGAATCAAATTGACAATAATTAAATGGACTTCTTTCAAAAGCATTGACATTAATCGGGAATCGAAAAAGTAGCAAATAAGTAAGTAATATCAGTTAAAATTAACCGTTAAAACACCACTCACGAATAAGGCAACTACAAAGATTCTAAAAATGTGTGAAAGTTCGATATAAAATATTGAAAAATATATTCATAGTGTGTTTCTTAATATAACAAAAAACACATTTCTAAGTAGACTGTTTTTTAAAGATGACCAAAGATTTTTGTAATTGAAGCATTTATTTTTTAATATTTCATCTACACAATAGCGTCACAATTTTTTTAAATTGTGTGTGTGGTGAAGTGGTCAACGTCGTTAGCTTCCGTGACGGACTTCATGGGATTAATCGATTCTGCTCGAAGGCATTCATCTGATCCTATAAGCGAGGCATGAGGAAGGCGACTGGCTCACCACTAGTCCTGTCCTTTCTACCCCTACTCTCATCAAACAAAACAGGTTGAGCGACTGGGTTACAACCAGTTGCTGTAAGTAAAAAATGTATATATCTAGATACATCAATTAAGATGCTATATGCCCAACATTGGGAGCAGACATGGATTTCAACTGACAGTGGTTGGTAAAATTTTCTATATCAAATTTTAATCGTTTGAATTACGAAACCCGGATCGTTAGTGACAAAACTCTTGGAAAAGTACAAAAGTTAAACGATTCAAATATAAAAAAGACTTTGTTGGGCAATGTTGCCGATATTTTTGAATACATTTTTTTTATTGTATAAACCCAAAGAAAAAAAAGATTCTTAAAATGGCGCACCACCAGCTAGCTAGCTACCCGTAGATTTCACGAAATGTGGAATACGAACACTGCACCGGAGAAATTATACAAAATGGCGAACGATGCATACGCTCCCATTAAATTTAGAGTCCCAATTGAATACGCTGAGCTCGGTTAACAAGCTGTAATTATTTCTAATTTATCTCGCAAAATGGCGAATGCTAAATTGGACTCCCTCGTTTGGCCCACGCAGTAAAAGTTTGTTTGCATCATTCATTGTTTTGCTGCAAATTCAATGACAACGATGAGCATAAAACAGTACGTTTTTACGATCGAGACGACCTAGGCTTCTGAGACTTGTACTGAAATCCTAAAAAGCTACGTGAGGTAGACATACTGAAAACACAAGTGGGTGACAACATTTTTGAAGAAACCAAGTCACATGTTTTATCTTATAATCTTATATTACACGGTCAAATTTCAATGACAAAAATAGTTCATGTAATTGATCCACGTCATCAATGATGAATATTTATTTATTTATCATGCTGTTTTTATATACTAATTTTGATTAAAGATAACAAGCCAATTTAAAGTTGAAAAGTCCTTTAAAAAAACATTCCGAGAATGCGACATAATGAAAACCATGATGGTATTATAATCAAGACAAGAAAAATAAAATACATGTCATTACAGCTGACGTCAATGCGCCATGCATTTGACAAGTAGAAAAATATATAATCTTATGTATAAAACCGAAACGGCGTATGTATGTATGTGGGTCTGTAATTCCCTTTTGCATTGTTGTTGCAAGTTCAAACAAACGAATTGATTTCGCTCGCGAAAGTTTTGACGGTAAATTTGTTTCGTTATCAATGTGTGTGTAGAGACTCCAATTACTCGAGTATCGAGTAGTATATTTAAAAAATACTCGAGTACTCGAGTAGTTTCATATGAACCAAAATATCTTATATATAAAACCGAAACGGCGTATGTATGTCTGTGGGTCTGTAATTCCCTTTTGCATTGTTGGTCATTAAGTTGCCAGTTGTTTCAACTTGGATTTTAATTTGGACATTTTAATGGGCGAGAATGGGGCTGTCAATATATGAAAGGGGCTGTGAATTGTCAATGCCAGTCTGAAATGTTCAGTCTAATCCCATTTTAATTGACCTAGACTTTTGAATTTTGAAAAAAGTTGTTTCAACTTGGCCCGTCTGAATTTACGCGCCGAGGTGAACATAACCCCAAACTGGTCCGAGCGAAGCCGGGTTCGAGTACTAGTATAGTATAAAAGTAAAACAAAGCAACAAATTCACTGCTGAATATATGTCCACCTCAACAGGCAGTGCATTCATCAGTCGAACAAACCTTGCGACTGGCGACTCAAAAAACCTACGCGACAAACAAGTTCTGACAAAAAAAATGCTTGGCCTTGGCTACGACCACGTAGGTAAAAACTGGGAGCATACAAGCTTAAAAGACTCAGACGTCAGGGCGACAGGGTTATCAATTTAGACTAAACGAAAGCATTCATAAAAGAAACTTGGTTGAATAATACTCCATTAAAAAATTGTCATGTAGAAAATAGTTGAATTTTTTGAAATAATAATAACGAAGAAATTTTGTATGTACTCGCTCCAACTGCGACTATTCATATGGACCCCAAATAATAGATACATATATAAACAGTAGAATATGAATATATCTATAATACTTAACCCTTCATAGGTCCATGGCGGAAAATATACGCGCTGCCATTTTGGAGTTATTTTTGAATGATTTTTTTTTCAATTTAAATACTAGCAATACCATCTCTGGACAAGCTTCAGTGATAAAAATACATCAATGGGATAAAGGGACTTCCGAGACGAAATCAAGATTCCCGCAGTTTATTTTAATATCTCACATCTACGTTCGTTATTTCGCGACGCGTAAGCTATGCATAACGCGTATCGGCTACTTGGTATTTTTTACATTAAAAAACGAGCTTACAATAAATATGCATGATTTCTTCTTTCATATTGAAATTAATAAATATTTTACTGGCTCATGAAGTATACCAATAAATTATGGATACTTTTTATGTAATTAACATGTCATTGACGTCTCCTAAGCCCGACAGTTGCAATCCGCTTCAAGTCTATCCTTAAGCTATGCGTAGATGTTTTGTCGAAACAACCATAAAATTTAATTTGGATAGTCTGTCTATATAGACAAATAATCAAAGCGTAACGTTTCTAAATGTTAAGCTAACGAAATGTATCGATAGGTTCAAATATAACAACCCCGTATAAAAGTCTACTTTGTTTTAAAAAAAGAATAGGCAGACAGTTAAATATGTATTTATATACCGTAATAAAAAAAACATTAACATAACACACAACATTTCTATGCTTTTTCGATGATGACCCAAAACTATTTCGGAACATAATATTTTTTATGTTATCAACTGTCAATTCTCGGTGGAAAGACATTTTCAAATTTGTTTTCATTTTCAGTGTTGTCGCTAACGACCCTTATTTCGCATTTAGGCATCTTCATACATTTCATGTGCACGAATGAACTTGATTATCTAAATATATAAATATTTATAAACACCAGGATAAGTTTTCAATTCCACTTATTTAATTGCCCTGTAGAATCATTGTATGTTTTATAACTTCTTTGTAATGCCAAATATTTTTTCTATAAAAATTAAAATATAAAAAAACTTGTTTTGTAATTAGCACTCAGTTTCTTATATTTGAAAATTTTCTCATTTGTTCATGTGGTTAATGATATTTTTACAGTTTATTAGTTAAACTCATATTATATATAGTATGTTCATTATTTTGCAATGCGGAGCTAATTTATGATAACCGATAAGTGTCCATTTAGTTAAAATTAATAAACATTTAAATTATTGACAGTTTGATCCTACTTATCTGGCACTTATCACTCTTACACAATTTTTTCTTGTACCTTGACCGTCTTTCTCAATTTCATATAAAGTCAGTTGAAAATTCTGACGATGAGCAAAACCGGTCCTGAGCATTATAAAATATATGTAGTAGTAATATATTGTGAAGACAGTAATGATAAATTACTGTTAATGAGTCCACTGTCCAATACCTGGTGGATCTGCATTATAAAAAAAAAATATGAACATATGTAATTTTTTTTGTTTAAAAAATGTTGCAACAAGACACTCTTTTCATTCAAATGAAATCAGTTATCGCAACAGGAAACAATTAAAAATAATCTTTTCACTTAGCATTATAAAATTAAAAATATCTCAGAATTTTTTTATTGACAAAGGATGTTGTGGAAGAAGAAAAACTTTAATATCCAAGCAATAATTCATCTGTATTTTATCATTCAGAGAATTGCGATAAAATGCGATAAAATTTTAATCGTTCAATTAAGAATGACTTGTTGACTTTTAATGTTATAGAAAGCTTTAAATAACTCCATATCATTGAAATTTACATTAACTCGTTTTTAGCTTTGCAGAAGCGATAAAAAAACATTCACAATTATTATTGAACATCAAATCATTTGAGATGCCATACTTGTATCTTCGGCCAAGAGCAACGGCTTTCAATCAGTGGCTGGTTACGCCAATGTTTCCCAAACTTTTGCATTCAAGGGTCCCCTAAATCTGAAAAAATATTCTGCGACCCCCATGGACAAAAACATATTTTGTGCGGCCCCAAGTTTGGGGAGCACTGGATCACGTAACAGATATTTTTTGTTTTCCATTAAAAAAAATAGAACATTTAGATCACACGTACATTTTTCCATAAAAGGAAAGTCGTCATCACAAGATTAAAGAAAATTATTCTCGGTTATGAACAAAACAGATAATAACGAAACCGAGCTTTGAGAAAATATTTTAAGGACAATTTCTCCACCTACCATAAAGCGTATTCAGTTGAATCAATTGTTACCAATCAGAGAACACATGCAGGGTGCGAAACGACAACACATGTCGTTAATAATATCTATAAAGGAATTTTTAAAACACACTCACAGATCTCGAAATCTTCTTTTCATAACTGTTTTTAAAATGCTTTATTTAATATAATTTTGGATTCAATTTCACTGACACTATAACTAGTGTACCCAAATTCGATGACAGTTATTATTAAAGATTATCAATTAAAATGTGAATCAATTCTTTAACAGCTTCATAAAAAAGCGAGCATCGATAGAACAAATTAAAGATGGCCATTATAAGTAACACTATTTATATTACATGGAAAAATCTTGACGTCCGTGCGAATTTAATCAGCTAACATTAAAAACAAATTCAATAAATACTCGATAGTTTTATTAAATTTATAATGCTTCACAAATGGATATATTTTCTTTTGAACGTGTTCACAATATAACTAAATCCATAACTTTTTTCATAATTCATAACTTTTGTTGAATTGAAAAAGTCCGCACACAATATTTTGAACATTAAATTTAAAGTTTTGTGGGTCACTTTTTGGTCCGATTCCCAATCACGAACTGGACAGGCTACACCTGTTACCAGACTAGAACTAACTTTAATGTATATGCTTAGTAAAAATCTGTGTAATAAACTGAAGAAGTGATGCATTACACGAGTAGGTACAATAATATATCCAGGTCAAACACATGTCAATGTTGCAAATCGATCACTGTTCTCCGATTGAACTTGAATCATTTTTTAACACAGAACCGCAAGAACATTTATTATTGTGTTTTACTAAAAAGAAAAAAAAGAGTTTATGTAATTAATAATTGGTAAAATTTTATTAAAGGGAGTTAGAATATTAAGACTAGGCTAGCGCAGGACCTGTGATGAGGTAAGCACTCTCGCAAAGCCCTGCTTTTAGGATCGGATGGGTGTAAAAAAGATAACAGTAACATTTAGTTTACAAATGGTTATAAAAAAGCATATTGGCTCATTTGGAGCTTAACAGGACTAGATGTTAGTTAGCCCCGCTTTTGTATCGAACAGCAACTATAGATAATCGAGTATTTCAATAATTTTCACAAAATTTGCCGTCTATATTCAACAAATTAAGAATAAAATACATTCACACCATTTAAAAGATATAGGACGGAGGAGTGAAATATTTTAGATGATTTTAAAATTGGGAGAACGCAAATATCAATTGAAATGAATGTCAATTTTCAAAATGCATTCGTTCAAAATAAATATTGCAAAAATAAAAAGCAATTGTTGTTCCATATTTGTAACCATATAATATATAATTCATGCACTTTTAAACTGGTATAGGCGTTGAAATTTAGTGCAATAACTTCTCAAAATTGTGTATGTTTTTTTTCCTATATGACATCAACCAGTTTCGTATAAAACGCTCTGTCTTATCTATATATCGATAAAAAGTCAGAAATAACCATTAAAGAAAAATCAAGTATTTATATTATACATATTATAGAATACGGTACTGTTAATAACAAACTCAATACAACTTTGAATCATATATCCCCAATCAGACCCTGTTACCCTTGCAATTTATTTTGTGCATTACTATTCTGAGCGATGTCTATTTTTAATTAATAAATTTTATTATTTTTTTATTAGTATTCTTAGAGCCGTAGATAGTAAAAATACAGACGTGATTTTCTCGTCAACTTAACGCTGTATATAATGTGCAAAATAACGGCGATGGTTTATTGAAATTAATTGGATATTCAATGAAATTTATTGTTTATTATAATGTTCATTTATTCATTATAATATTTAATTGGAGTATTAACAACATATTTTCAATTTATATTCCGTTTCATACAAACAATCTATTAAACGTTGTTTGTATGAATTAAGACAACCATTAATTATTCACGTTAATTGGTATTCAAAAATTTTATTGCTCAAGTATAATTAATTTCAACAGTAAATGTACACCCATATAAAATCTACTAAAGCGAACGAAATTGTGTTGTAAAAAATCCCACTTTAAGCACTACTTCCACATATAATTATTTTTTAACCATGGCCGACTGCTTGTTACTCAGTTGCTCAACCTCTCTTTTTCGAAGAGAGTATGGATAGAAAGGATACGAGGACTAGGACAGGACTAATGATTAGCTAATCGCTGTCACTATGCGTCGCTCGTTTCTAGGATCGGAAAGGTGGGAAGGGATTTTCAACAACACAGACACCCATGCCTTTGAACAGATTTATTGACTGAAAAAATCCGCTCGTACCGGGAATCGAACCCGGGCGGTCCGGCACGCAAGTTAAACCCGTTGCCACTGCGCCACGGACCGGACAACATATAATTGTATGTATATGAGGACCGGTTTTGCTCATTGCGAGCATTAACTGATCATCAGTTAGTTATAGTACCTAATAAAAATATATTTTATTTATTTATAAAAGGCCTTTACAAGGAAAAGTGACACAACTAAATGTGATGAATGAAATTGGAAGAAGATGAAAGAGTTGGCTTTGTACAGGGGAAATCCGATTTGAATGAAAGGCGGACTATATGTAGGCTTTAAAGAATTCAAAATATAGAGTTATATAAATATTATGGTTGTTCATAAAAGTAACGAAATATTTTGTTTTACTATTCGAATTTTGAATATGTTTTTTTTGGTCATTGTATAGTCAAAAAAATATTTAGTCAAACGATATAATAATGTATTCAAAACAAAATTTATCAATTTAGCAAAGTTCTCAACATTAATTTTCATTTCGAAATACCTACCTTGTTAAATAAATATTTCGCTATCCCAAATAGCAATGTCGCATAGAATAGCATTAATGTGGTTGCACACGATGCAATCCTCATTGCACAGGTGTATTCTTAAAACCGGATCATGAGTCAGAATTTTGTTATTTCATTCAATACGTTTGATGTAATTTTTGCCTATGTAGTAAATAATCTATTATATACAATTTGTAGAAAACTTAACCACTCACTAACCCAGCAAAACAGTTCTCTAATTTGTGCTTCGACAATTCACATTAACTGTCATTTTTTGGTAAAAGAAAATGATGAGGAGAGGTTTCGTTTATTGCGACCATTTCCAAATGAAGTTGAAGTGTAAAACTAAATGCCCTTTCTCGATCCAAATGAAAATTATATTGACTCAAAAAATATAAAAATAACATTTTATCGGCCATGGCAGTTTCGGCTCTTGTAATGGTGCTGGGGGGCACTGATCTCTTGCTTATATTAAAGCAATAAAAAATACTAAAATAAATATGCACCCCAATGTATTAATACGTTTGTCAAAGGTTGATGACGAAAGGACCTTAACAGAATGGAAACAGCAAGCCGATTGTGTGACGTCACGTCACACGCAAAGTTTGAGTCGAAAAAATTGTTCAATCGGTGCTGAGATCTCCCTCGAAAGGATTTTTGCAAAATAGAATCTATATATAATATTGTTACGTTTAGTCAGGGTGAAGTCCTTCCCAACGCAGCTCCTAAGCAGATAATGTAAGAATTTCTTTCGCACTCTCTGGTGACAAATTTCACAGCCAGGTAAGTATATAAGGTATGATAGCTCCAAATTTTAATCAAGTGGAATCCTGCTACAGACGTGGACTGTTTTTTATTCTAATCAAAAAGCTGAACCATAACAGAGAGGCGTATGTCATCCGACACGAAGGAGTGATGATCAGGGAAAGAGATCTTTTTGCCACATCTATCTTGTATCGCTGCATTCAATAAACTTAACTGATAAAAGGTTCTTGGATATCTTATACATCGTTAAATATGTATAAACTCTTTTTTTAAATGTACCACTTGAGACTGCACCATCCCCATCTCTTTCTTATAACATACACTTATGTTAGACGGTTAAAAGTTAAATAAAACTGTTATGTTGACTAGATAGTCAATATAACTAAATTTACTAATCTTATAATATCAATTCTCATCGGTGATCTACTTTACTGGTAGAACTGTTCAATAATAAACCAATATGCCAAACGGAATATGCAAGGAAACTAATATATGTAATACTAGTATGGCTACCCGGCTTCGCTCGGACTAAGCGACCAATAATTATTTAATGTTATATCATTCCCAAAGAATTACAGACCCACAGACATACATACATACGCCGTTTCGGTATTTCTAGTATTGCTACCCGGCTTCGCTCGGACTAAGCGACCAATAATTATTTAATGTTATATCATTCCCAAAGAATTACAGACCCACAGACATACATACATACATACATACGCCGTTGCAGTTTTATATAAGATTGTATATGTATAGAAGTAAATTAATATGTTGTGGACTACCCCGAGTCAAAAATTATTTTAAATATATTAACATATATATTCGAACAACAACAAAGGGCCAATGAATAGTTATTCAAATAATGGAATGACTATAGCTTGGCTCTATGAATATTTTATAAGACATAATAGGATGTCAATTTCAAACCTTAACATTTTTTACTTCATAAAAATGGAAGGTAAAAACCAGGGCTGTGGCGTCGGGGTCGTGGAGTCAGGGGTTTTTGGCCGGAGTCGGAGTCGTCGCGGTGATTTGGTCGGAAAGTTTGAAAAGATTTTTTTATTTTTAAAAGACAACTTTTTATTTTTACATTTAAAATGTCAAATTAGGTTATTGTCATTATTGGTTGGTTGATATATAATTGAATAAACATAAATATGATAGGTAGAAAAAAAAAGTGACGAAATTAATCGTTTTTTAGTCGGAGTCGTAATTTTTTTTACCGACTCCACAGCCCTGGTAAAAACTATGCATTAAAATGAGAGATTGTGCAAACCAGTGCCACTCAAACGTTGGTCCGCGGACCGGCACCGGTCCAGGTATCACCAATAGCCAGTTTGAAGTTTTTGTATCCCGAATATAACGCGAATAGTTTTTAGCTTAAAAAAACATCGCGCTTATTTAAGGATCACCCATCACAAATCCTGACAGTCAGGAGTTTATTTCTAATTTTCATACGGCAATAACAACAAAATTAAATTTGAAAAATTCTTTCCACTAGCGCGATAAATAATTGTGAATTAGAAAGAGATGTGGCTACTCTAAAATGATTCAATTAAATGTGTATGACAGAGACGTGGATAGCCATTTGTATGAGTAATCATCCATGTGACATTTGCTTGAAGGTGAAGTATTGTAGTGAATTCTTGTGTTCCTGAGACTTTTATGTGAGAACCATGTAAGCACATTTTATCCAAAAAATTACAACTTAATGCATTTTTTTTTTTAAATATTTTGCTTTGACGAAATATAATTACTTATTATAAAATACTACTTACTGACAACGATAAATGGATGCCATTGTAAAGGCCGCACATATGAATGTGATATTTTAAATTTAATCGGTATTACTTAATATTACTTTCAGTATACGGAACTCTTCTATTAATATCAATTTAATCCAATTAAATCCCTACATTAATGAAGTAAATTATTATATAGCAGGAGTAATATTATTGACCAATTGAAGAAAAGAGGAATGTGTCAATTAAAATTAATTTAAAAGCAGAAAGGCTTCTTATATAAATATCAGATTTGTACTATTCAGGGACAGAGAACATACGGCAATCTAGTTTTCAATGCCAGCCTTTCAACTGAAACCATTTAAAAAAAACATATGAGTCAAGATTTACCTAATTCGTGATTCATGGAATCAATCTGAAATAAGAATTTCAACTCCGCCTAGTTGATTTCATCGATGCAATAAAATAGCTGACGATTTGATATTTAATTGATTGCGTTCCTGTTAATAGTTTTAAATCATTGGCTGATACACAGATGGCGGTGATAAGAAACCAATTGTTTGTGGAACTTTATTTTTGATATAAATTTTAAAATAACTTTTAATGTGTCGCCTATTGAATATGTGGAATAACCAAGTTACTTATAATTCCATAGTAACTTGTCTGATGCTTAGAAAGCAGGGCTGTGGAGTCGGAGTCGAAGTCGTCGCGGCGTTTTGGCCGGAGTCGTACTTAGAGCCGGAAATTTTGAAAAGTTTGAACTTTTTATTTTTGCGTTTAATATGTCAAATTTGGCTTTTGGCCGCATTGATAGGGTTGATATTTAATTGAATACACATAAATAGGAAAATTAGGGAAAAAAGTGACGATATTGACCTTTTTTTAGTTGGAGTCGGAGTTGTGGTTTTGGTAAATGCTGGAGTCGAAGTTAAAGTCGGAGTCGAACTTTATTGTACCGACTCCACAGCTCTGTTAGAAAGATATATAAATTTGCTGATCTCGTTCAAAAGAAGACTTTCTTTCCATCATAAAAAAAAACTGTCTTTTTTTTAAATTAAATACATACTTATACTTCTCCACTTTAAATTGGAAATAATTTTTTATTATCAATTTATAATATGTAAATAATATATTACTAAGCTCAATTATGCTTTCACAAAGCTATGAACACTATAAAGTATTGAAAATATAGTTTAAAGACTTGTTATTTAACTTTCTAATAAGATTCTAGTTGGGAGGTGTAAAATAATAGCGACTACAATGTTCTGGCAATGCAACGTGCTTCTTACTCACTAATCGACTATTATTAAAATGACTACCATAAAATCGTATAGCTCCTTCTCGCTCTTATTACCGACTCAACAAGTGGTGTCCCATGCGCCCATAACACACAATCAGTTGTTGAGCAGATATAACGTTTGGCGGGCTGTTTGATTTTCAAATCCGGTAGGAAGTCCAATCGTCAAAACAATCTAGTGTCAGTGTGAAGTTCCGAATTCAAATAAAAGTGACACTTGAATAACATTTGTTCGCAAAAGCAACCTAAAAAACACACATATTTTATTTTAAGCCTCCATAATAACAAATTGAAAAGAAATGCTATTGTAAAATTACTAAAAATGCCAAATATCAAATATATTATTCAAGTGGTGTTGTTAACAATATTTTTCTATTACATGTTAAATCTAACCAAGTTTATATACGATAAACTTGAATATTAATAGTGTCCCGTGATATTTTGTGATCTTACGATATAAAACAACATCTACATTTTGGATTATTCATAATATTTTTAAAAGGGTAAGCTTTTTTACGAATAATTATAATAAAGATATTCAGTCACTGTTTGCCATTTTTAAATATGAAATAGATATAAGAATGTCATCAAATTTTACAAATTTCAAAATCACTTTTTTTTCTTAAAAAAAATGCAATCGATAGACATTTTTATACGGAAAACTTGATGAGTTTATTTTTGTAGCAACTGTCTGTCATCAATAATTTATATTTTAAAATCCAGTTCCGTATATCCATATTAGTCATCGTTTTCTACACCAAGAAAGACGTCACAAAAAATAAACAGTTTCTAGCATATATCATCATTTGTTCATTTGCATACAATAACATCAACAATAATTACTATACCTCAATAGAATACACAAATAAAGAAAACGCATGTTTTGTACTATGTCCACTTGTATTATGTGAACATCAGAACTGGTTTCGCTCATCGCGAGCATTTTTAACTAATTGCTCAACTGACTTCGATTGAAAACGCTAACGATTATCGAAACAGTCGATAAGTTCAGAATAATGTGTTTAATTTATTTAAATATAATGCCTTTCCACCAAGAGTTGACAGTGAAAACCTTGAAGGTGATCAATAGATTACGTTCAGTATGTGAAAAACTGTGCAAATATATCACTGGAGTGTGTATAAACAAATCCTAGTTTTTGTTTAGAACTCAACATTAATGATTTTTTTATTACATATTTAAATCTTTTTCAAGTAACATTTACTGAAATGTATTAAGAACTGTCAATCACATCGACCCTCAAATTTTATTTCAAACGGAATTATTTAGTATTGTACCAGAAGTTGATACAATGCAGTAGTAATTATGATTATCTTTAGCTAGTTAGCGTTGATTTACAAATTGATACCGTGTAATAACTTATATTTTATATTTAAAGTTTACGTCACCAATACATTGATATTATCGTGTTAGTTATTTTAGTCTCTTTTATCTTTACTGCATACACAAATTATTGTAAGCCGGAAGGCCGCAAAATAAAGTAGGACATTGTTTTGTTTAAATATATAATACAATATATTATAATATGTACAATGCCTATAAACCACAAGCTCTTCCTCTTGGGTTTTTAGATAGATAGTTATCCTTTTAAAATATTGATTATTTTTACAGAATTTATTCTCCACCAAATCGAGTTAAAAGAAAATCTTACTCAATTTATAAAACTTATATATAAAACCAAAACGGCGTATGTAAATATGTCTGTGGGTCTGTAATTCCCTTTTGCATTGTTGGTCATTAAGTTGCCATAAAAACGAATATGAAAGAAAATATGTTTGAATTTTTATCGGTGAAGACATTTAGTCAAAATGTAATAAATTAGTCTTCTGCTGAACTTTTCCCGGCTTTTATTATTAATAATAATGTTTATTATTTACGTGGAGGTATTATTTGACAGCAAATTAGATTTTTTCCTTGAATTTGGACATTTTAATGGGCGAGAATGGGGCTGTCATCAAATTAAATAGAGTTTGTGATTTTATTTTAACTCTATTTTGGATGTTACATTTTGTGATATAATTATGTCGAATGATATAACATTAAATAATTATCGGTCGCTTAGTCCGAGCGACGCCGGGTAGCAATACCAGTATAATATAAATTAACTAGGCACTTCAAAAATAAAAAATTTGATCGATGATATTTTAATAGAAAGTATAGACGTATAGTTATCCAATTATCTATCAGTGGTTTATATACATATGTACAAAAATACAAATACAGTTAGTACAAAAAAATCTCTTCGTTATAAAATTCATTTTACTTCAATGTTATAACATAAATACAAATATCTATATGTATATGCAAGCAAAAGCGAGTACAAAAAGGTTAAGAATCACTGGTCACAATGGAACACAATGAAATTTGTTGCATGAGTCACACTGACAATTAGCTTACTGTGTAATCGTCAAAATGAAATTTGTCATTGTTAAGTGAAATAAAAATTATATGGCGCTTGTCAAATCACCACAGATAGTAAACAAAAAATACGTTTATAAATTTCATACGTTTCGTGGCAAGATTATTAAAGCTGCATACATATCTCTAGTAATTGTAAAATGATAATTTTGTCTAGTACGTGGACTGTGGCGATCATTCTATACATTTTGACGGTTCAAAAATAACGAGATAAAAAAATTCGTTTATTTCTGTAAATTAAATGTGTGTGTTTAATGAATCAGTATCTTATTCGAGTTTTGATAAATTAAATAAATGGTCAGTTATTTATTGAAACGGTCAGTAATTTATGTAAAACGATCACTTTTTGAATCAATTGGTAAGCCATTTTAAATAAATGGCTAGTTTTAAATTGACGTCTTGTGAAATTGATTGGTCGTAAGAAGCAAATTAATGACCAAGTATATTACCTATGATTTTTTTTGAAACGTTCGATTATTACCATGCCCAAAACTATCCAAACCTAAACCAAATCGTCTACCACTACTAATTACAAACCGTATATAGATATCTACTCACCATTTTACAAATCACTGATCATATTCCAATAAGATACTGCCCAAAATTAATTATTTACTGACAATTTCTTTCATATTTACTGACCGTACACGAATTAGATATTGACCAAATAATTAGTTGCCTCAGTTAAATAAACCTATGTAGGAACCATAATTTAACAAAATTTAGCAACCTAAAATGTTTTTTCGATGATGATTTAAAATGATTGTAACGTGAATCAACTGAGATATTGCCAAATTTAAACGGTAACCATTATACCTTTAGTTGATAAGAGGGATCTATCTGTACATAAAATAATATTCTAAATTTAATAGTTACAACATTCATTATCAACTGAAGTTTCCGGTGTGTAAAATGGGAAAAAAACGTAAACACGATGAGGGTAACGTTACACATAAATCACTACACGAATTTAGGGATGTTTACGGTAACTTTGCAAGTATAAAAAACCCTCCCTTTACGTGTGTCCCAAAATATAATAAAAAAATCCCGGAAATACCTGAACGATTCCAGTCAACATTTCTGCGAATTACTGCACTTATCTTATTCATGGTATAAATTTTATTTTTAGATTCTGAATAATCTTTTTTCTCGTGAATTGGTATTATCCCGTAAATTTCCTGGTGGATTCATATATGTAAACTATGTATAGTATATATATTAATTCTCACACAAACCTTCTTTTTCAAGATGCTTTTTGTAACAATGTACCGCAAATAAAAATTTTCATCCAACGATTTTGAAAATCTAGGTTCTTAATATGGGAAGAATACGATAGTCAACTCTTAGAACTCATATGTCGAGTCTAGCTCGACATTGTATAGATAACTCGCAACTCCTTTGTCGAGTTGTGCTCCACATTGTAAAACTGTTGGAATGTTTTTTTAATAATTTTAAATTATTTTTATTTCACAAACCCTATTTATTGGATTGTGTGCCTTAGTTAAAGTTTGTAACATGTATGGTATATTTTTCGGAATTTCGTTTAATCATGCTAATAAATACACAAATCATGTGATATCAATCAATTTCTCATAACTATTGAAGAGCTTATGGAAGGAAAATAAAATATATTGAGGATTGCAGAGGGTTAAATATCATTATGTTTTATTCATTAATTTACATAAAAATATCAATAATTACAAAGTATCGTGTCAGTAATTTTATGTACATAGGTAGTGTTATATTATGTTCGTGAAATCTTCCTCAAATATATATGAACTCATTTTAATATAAAAAAAATATGACATGTGAAATGCACATAAATTAACATTTATCGAAAATAATAATGTATATAAAATGTAGGACAACATTATTTTATTATTATACGGTTTCCACCAGAATGTTCTTGCGATATTAATAAATATCCCACGATTATCCTTATCATAACACTGCTTAACCATCTTATAACCAAGAAGTTCAATTGCGCCTTACAATATACATTTTAACCCATTAACGCTTTCTGTACCTGTTTTGGTACAGCTGTTCGAAGGGTGATTTGGTATATTTTTGCAGGTTCGACTAACAAAATGTACAAAGTGAGACCTTGGTGGAATCTCATACAGAGAAACTCGTACCAGTGAGGAGTTTTTCATGAAAATTTGTCTTTGGATGAGCTATGATTAAATATTTTGGCCGTCATTCAGCCAAGCAATTCATAATTGAAATACCATTGCGGTTGGAATTGGGCTGAAACAAGCTCTGATAGCTACTGTTACACTTTCCATATCAACTACAGAACATTCTATTGATATTCTTGGCACGATAGATGTATAATCTCTGCTGGAAAAGATGCCTACTGTACCAGTTGAGTATATCATAGAGTTTTTCACTAACTTTTTCACGAACTATCAGTTGCTTCATGATTTTCGACTCTTGGGCCACCGGCACAATGCGATAAAAAAACGAATAAATGTTCACATAGCACTATAAAAATAATGAAAAACCAACCTAGAAGGGAAAATGACTCCGATTTGATACTAAAAACGAAATATAAGTCGTCTATCGTCATCAGCAATACTTGGACTAGAATGGAAAAATTTAGGGAACACCCCCGAGCTCATCGAAAAACCATTGTGTAGTGTTATTTGCCACAACGAAGGTCACTAATGGTGCGAACTGAGCAAGAAAACTTTATGTGTGGAGCTAACTGTCTTTGGACAATACCACTCTTTATCGCCCATTGTATCAAATCGTGTACACCCCTTTATTTTCTACATTTTATGTTTTTTTTTGTTTTTTTAATAACTTTCTTTGCTCAATATGTCGCAATAAATAGCATTAACACATATTTTTCGCTAGCAGTTCTCTCTTGGGCGTTAATAGGTTAAATAACGTTTCTAATATATGCAGAACGCATTGCTTAGATCAGTCATTGAAGAATAATGAATCGTTTAAATTGTGTCATTTTTTCTATTCTACTTCGACAATAGCAGACATGCTAATTTAATACAGAATTCACCTTTCCAACACAAATACAAAGTTGTTATTTTATTTTAATACATATGTAATATTACACGGGTGAAACCATTTTACAGCTATTTTTTGATAGAAAGATATAATCAGAAGCAAAGTGTCAATATGTTTTCTTTCTAAAAAATATAACACAGAAGCATCGTAATAAAAATAATAACACATTTTTATTACTTATTTCACATTATATTTATTCAGATCAGGACTGGTTTCGCTCATAGCCAGCATTATCGTCTGATTAATTATTATTATAATGCCATTCCACCAAGTATTGACAGTGAACATCTTAAAAGTGAACAGGAGCATCATTTAATAATGCTTTACCTGGCCCATCCACCATCCGCCACCCGTGGCGTAACAACGTGAGGCGGTATACAGTTTTTAGTTGTGGAATTGTCCTGGGAACAGTCACCCAGGACTTGATAAGCTTGCACTAAAGTGTGCTTGATTGTCTCTTACTTTTCTGTTATACAAAAAATGGCAAAAGTGCCGAAAAAATAAAATTGGAAAAACAAAATATAGCAAATAGTGATAAATCACAAATAAATTATAAATTATAACAGTCTCTGTGAACGTGGGGGTTTTTGTAAATAAGTCCGTTTTGAAAATGCTCTGTCTCATTCACACACAATTTTGGAAAATTTATTCCTCGTTTTGAACATTTCAGTGCTGTTCTTTTAAATACTTTCGATAGATATGGCGGTAACTTTATTAGTTTGGAAATTCATATTAATTTAAAAATAACAAATAACTTGGTATATTCCACGTATTGTGTTACAGACATTGACACGTGTTTCGCCTTTTCAAGATATTACCTACTATCGCACGGTTGCTTTCGTGATAAATTTCTTCTTTTTATTTCAATAAGGAATTATTATATTAATAATACATTGAAAATATTCTAATTCATTATAACATAATAACATTCCAAATCTGTACTGTAAAATTGTTGACAAAAAACAGTTAAGATTATATGTTATCGAGCCATTCAATTAAAAAAGGTCAGTGTAAAAGGGTTAAATGTTTACCAATGAACTTGAGATTTGTTAGCGAAGCACATATTTATTTATCAAGTGTATATTTTAGTATGGACTCTCTGTTGCCGATACCGTTCGCCGTCTCACTGCTGATAAGAAAACCACTTCCTTACAAAGTACTATCTTTCTTTCGAAAATAAATATTCCAGCTAAAAATTAATAATTATTGTTTAAAACTATTTGAGTTCTAAATGAACCAATTCGACTCGCACAATCATTTGAATTTATTTAAGTTACTTCTCAATGACAGTTACACTCGTATATAATATTATCAACCCTTGTTACGACTAAGTTTTCTTATTAAATCGTAGGAGCTATGATGAACTAATTTAACATAATTAATATTGAATAGCCAGCACTTGCTATATTGCGTACAAACTCTTGCTTGATTGCGGTATCTGTCACGCATTATACATAGGACAGACTTTACAAAATTATGATATTGCAACTCGATTGGTCCCCAAATTTTCCATCATTTAATATTAGATTCTTAATTCAAAGACCTGGAACAGTTGGAGATAAAGTACATAATTCTTTCGTGTATCCCACAATATCATATACACAAGTTATAAAGTTGAATAAATTATAGCATTTCAATAAAAAAAAACATGTTATTGATTATCTTTGAATAATATGTTCTATATGTCCGGTCTGTGGTGCAGAAGTCAACGTCGTTGACTTCCGTGACGAACCACCTGGGTACGATTGTACGACAAATTTTTTCAGTTAATAAATCGATTCTGTACGAAGGCAATGGGTGTTTGTGTTGTTAAAAATCTCTTCCCACCGTTCCTATCCCAAAAGTGGCGCTTAGTGAGAGAGATTAGCTAACTACAAGTCCTTTCCTCGTATCTTTTCAATCACTTCTCTCTTCGAAAAAGGTAGGTTGAGCAACTGAGTAGTAAGCAGTTCTCGTAGAAAAACATATACTGAGACAAACTTCGTAAGAAGGCCAAATACTCCAATTTGGGAGTGGGCATCCTTAAACTATTCGAATTATAATTCATTTCACTATGATATCAACACAATGACAAAAAGATTATTGCATCTTATTCTTAACAAAAAAAAATATTGTAAATTCATTTTTCTATGTGGGATTATGATTATACACACATTTATATCGTCTCCTTGCATATTTATGGATTTGAACTTGTGTGGGTAGATTTTTCATACATAGTTTGACTATTTATTTAATATGGAAAATAAAGAAAATAGAAGCAATTTGGCCGTCTTTGATACAAAATTTAAATTGATAACTTTTGATTGATTTTTCTAATGGTGTCGTCTTTTGCGTCTTCGAGAAACATCGAAACACAGGCATTCAAAAAACACAATCCATCAAAACAACTATATTGCCGTTTACAAATGCCAAAATATTTATTTATGTTTGACCAACCAAAGAAACTATTAAAGATTTCAATTTCCGGTATAACAACATCTATAGAACTATACAGAATACATAAATAGCTCTAACTATGCATCTTGGAGTATTTAAGACAATGTTTTATATAAAATTTAAGCCTTATTAACACTATTTTTTATCGAGCGAATTCTAATTCAATCAATTAAACTTTGACATTGTTAAATAGGTCATGATCACGTTGGTCTTTTTGATAAGGAAATAAGAAATTCAACGAAAAAATCGATTAATAGAATCATAAAAATACGTGCAAAAACACAATGCGAAAAAGTGTTCGATATTTAAGTATCAAATTTGTTGGTATTTCGCAATGTTTTATTCGTTATACTTACGTGAAGTAAGATCACAATGTCATGCTTATTTCAAAATTGTAGCACATAACTTATCCACAATGTGAAAGTCTGATGGAAATACAGAGATTACTCCCAACAACTTAGTAATTGCAAAAGGCAATTGTGAAATTGCTTACAATAACAACTATTTAATTCTGTTAATCTGATAACGCATACTTTACATCACCTTGAGTCATCAAACACAAATAAGAACAATATTCTCTGAACACCTTTACACATTCCTAAAGAAATACCATTCAAAGTTTAGTCATCTATGATTACATTGCATATACGTCATTAACTGGTTTTCAATCGAAGTACTATGCACTATGCTTAAATTATATATAAAATATTTACTTATTTGTAACTTCGTTAACAGTCAAATTAAAAAATAAATAGTATTATAAAATGGGGCAATCCCAAGAACATTCTGTACTGATGCCGTGTATTTAAGTAATAAAGTAGAACCTTGATTATCTGGATTGGTTAAAATAAACAAAATCTTTCAAATTTGCTGATATGCACGTGGTGAATTGCGTTCACTGTTCGCGTACGTGATGGAATGTAGTCTTAATATGTTGATCGTTGCATTTGTTCTAACAATAAGTATTGTGTAAAATATGGGTCAGTCATCGTCCAAATTCGATACGTATGTTTCTTGAAAAATTGAAAACGATTTAAATATTTATTTTTTAATATTACCGATATGACAACGAAAAGAAGGCGTGTCGAATGCTTTGAAACGGGGTTTTTTGTCTAATAAATATGGTGTCGGAACGTCAACGATCTTGGATATAAAAAAACAAAGTGAAAAAATCTCGAAGTTTACCAATTGTTTAATGTCAAACACTAAGCTGAAATCGATAATTGATTTTTTCAAGAAAAAATATTTTATTGTTAAAGCTATGTATTAATCTAAAGAAAGAAAAATGATTTATACTGAATATACTTGTCTTTTCCAGTCAATTATGATTTTTTCAATTATCCGGATTTATCCTTATCCGACTATTTTCATCCCCAATTAGTCCGGATAATCGAGGTTCTACTGTACTTACATAAATTGGGATCCTGATATTTCTCAAGTACTAGAATATCGGTATCACGACGTTGAACATTAAGCAAAATATAAGTGTAAACACAATCAGTCTTTGAATTCAAATATTCAGTCACGTGGTGGTCCTAGCAAATTATTCATTCATTATCTAATTCACAATCCTGTTATTTCTCTTTTAAATATTGATATTATTAATTCAATTTTCCATATTAATTTTTGTGAAACTAGGCTTTAAATGTATATGATAACATTTATTTAATCATAATATCGGAAGCAGTGTCTACGGGCTTTAATCACAGATCTTCATAAATAGATTTGTTTTCAAAGGTACAGTATCTATGATGTTTACAGTACCTCTCATCTCTCAGTCGTCTGATCCTAAATACGAGGCGTAGCGAAAGTGATACCCTCACTATAATAATACCCGAACGAGTAATCTCTAATTGTGTAAAATCCCTTTTCTAGTTTCGTCCTTTTACCCTAGTGATGCACAACCTTTTTGGAAGAAGGGCCAGATAATCTGCTCTTAGATACTACGAGGGCCGCATGGGGAAAAGTAATTAAAATATCGACATTTTTAGTGCATACAAAATTTTCATATTTTATATTGTTCTTCAATCGTCCGTAAAAAGTTCTGAAGAAAAAGGGTGATTAATTTTTGTCATTGCAGGCCGCATGAAATGGCATTGAGGGCCGCAGGTTGTGCATCACTGTTTTACTCTCAATCTCTTCGAATGGAAGTGTTTGAGTGACTGAATAACAAGCAGTTCTATCAACAATAACCAATATTGCAAACGGATATTGTTGAAACATATTAATTTCTCCTTTTTATGATTTTTTATATTATTAATATATTGTGTGTTTTTGTTTTATGTCAAGATTTGTTTTTTTTTTATTCTGTTATTTGTATTTGACAAATGCATGGCGCATTGGCATCAGCTGTAATGCCATGTATTGTATTTTTCTCCAATAAATCAAGAAATATCATTTGAAAACTTTTTGTGTTAACATTACCATGTAATGAAAATTTTTATTAGATTTCTTTTTTCTTAACTAGCTTTGTGAGCTAAAAGATTAATTTGTTATCGCCAATCGAATTTCTCGATTGTTTTTATTTGCATATATAATAGTTGTATCGATTGCTTTTTATAATAGCATAAGCGTCACGTTTTTTTCTATGAATGACTCAAATCAAGTTTGGCATTCGAAGAGCATCGGAGCATTAAATTTCTAAGAATTATAGTACTATAAAGTGTATTCAGGTGTCGATGTTCATTCTAAGTCCAATGTTATTCAAATGAATCACCGGCTGACGATTTTAGTGTCCTTTTTTTAGTATTTTTAACATTGCGGGATAAACCGGTTTATTTACATTTGTTTGTCTCCATTGCGTTATCTCACTTTCGTTTGTCTTGAAACATACCATTTCTACCGTTACTTGACAAAATGGCATGGTCACAAAAACTGTGCGTAATCCATGGTGAAGCCAGTTCATGAGTTGAATTGCATATGTAAACTCATATGCTGCGTTTTTATTAGTGGCCAATTGAGCCTATACTGGAAGATTATCTACGTACCATAGATGCTTTCTAAACGTAAACTCAATACATAATTAATCTTTTACCTAAGCTAAGAGGCCCAAATTAAGAATATGTATTAATTTGACATGCATCAAACAAGTTTGGTCATTCTCATTAACTGCAGCGTTATCCATTCAGCCTCCACCTCTAATTGAAAATCTAATTGATTTTTTTAATCCCAGTGAAGTGAACATAGCCGCAAGTACAAAAAGTGTATTGCGTTATTTCTGAATGAATACTATTCTTAAACATATATTAAAAAAACGTAAGATGTAAGGGATCTTCGAAAAAAAAGTCACAAATAAATTTAATTCGTGTAAATAATTCGTCAGACGAACAAAAAGTTTCCTTTCATATCGGCATCTGTGGTCTTGTGGCAACAGCTGTACCGAAGCAATTAGATGGGTCTGAGTTCAAATCCCAACAATGTCAACCAATTTTTCAGGCGTATATTTAAGATTTTCCGCATTGATATTGGTGACGTATTTTGTTATTGAATCATTGGCTTATAAATTCTCATCGAGTTGATTTCATGTGACTTCATTGTATCTACTATAATCTGCAATGCAAAATTTATCCAAATTCTCTTCAAATCTAAGTTCTCAGTATCATTCAACCTTCAAATTATTCTTAAAGCAGTTACCTGTTGTTTAAGAGAAAATTATATTCATTACTTATATTTGCTTCCGTATACATAGCAGGATGTTATCAATTGCCGTAGACAAAGCACGTATTATAATTGTAGTGATTTAAAAAAACATCTTTATGTTTCAATGTTGAAATAATTATACAGGTCCAACCTTGATAATGCTAATATGTATTACCAAATAACGTGAGTTTGGCAGCAAATATGTACACAATTACATCATCACAAAAAGCAGTGAATAAAATAAAACTGTTTACAATTTTACTTAACTCTTATTTATCTGATAACTTTGAAATATATAGTTAAACGTCACGTTAGTCATCCTGCGTTTTGAGTCATGGCAAGATTTTTTAACAGTCACTTTTAATCAGGAGATTTATTGACTTAATGCATAGTCAACGAGATTCAATGATCTTTTTTAAGTCGATGGTAAAATGTAAGCTCGTATAACAATGACATCTATCATTGAGGAAAATTAATTATAACATACTTTCGATGGTTTCGGCGGTAACTTTGTGGAAGTTCATTTTAATATAAAATTTAAAATAACTGTGACGTGTTTCGCCTCTTTCAAGATGCTCCTGAAAGAGGCGAAACACGTGTCACAGTAAGTAGCACAATACGTGGAATAATCAAAGTTATTTAAAATTTTATATTACTTATAACATAATTGTTACCAAAAAAACCGTGAAATAATATGTGTGAATTTTGAAAGGGCATTCGTATATCTACAATAATATTATGATATCAAATGCACGCATCAAATGAGAATATGACAATATATGTATATGTTAGGCCTACTTTACGTCACAGTTTTACCGGGATTGTCCCGGTTTAAGACCTTGGTCTCGGTTGGCTTGACATTTTGTCCCGGCTGTTGTTTCGCATGTCGATGAGACGCGATTGTACTGCCAATTGTCCTCAAAACTATTTGAACCAAAATGTGGTACCGATGAAATAGATTTGGTCGGATGACCGACGCCGCATTTTGGAGTCTACCGTAAGAGCGTTTCTGTAGCGAGTTTTATGAAAAAAATATGGTAAACCAGTTCTAACTTAAATATTGTTAGGTATAGCTTAACATTGTTCAACGGTATTTTTTCATACGTTGACATTATTTCACAAAATTCGCGTTCACGTAAAACGAAACTAGAAAGATATTCTGTTTGTTATTTTCTATTATTTTGTGTTTGTGAGTCGAATAAACATACGTTCAAAAGGAAGTGTGGATAATGTTTGCTTACAAAAATATTGATGTCAAGATCACGTTTGTTTGCGGAATATTTAACAATTGAAACGGCAGAATACAAAACAATCGAAGTGCATTGCTTACGCAAGGAATGCACAAAGGTGAGCTGCATTGGAAAACAATAATTTTTCACATACCTGCATGCATATATTTTACAAAACATTTAATATTCACGATAATAAATGCGTCACAGTTCATACACTGCGAGTTATTTATTCGAGCATTATCGAGAAGGACTAGGAGAACTACATTCAACTCTTTTTTTACACGGTAGATGCTTTCCACAAAAACCGTGTAAAAGAGGGATACATTTAATTCATAGACGATTTGAAGACTCACAAAAGGCGACATTGTGGTATAGAAAATCGTGTTAAAAAGTTTCGATAAGTAAATTACACAAAAAAATATTCATAATTTTTATTTATTTGAGGAAAAAAACTATTCAGCGATATTTGATTATATACATCAGGGGTGGCCAAGCTTTAACCACTACGGAGTACTTTTTTTGAAATTTTTGACGGCTAACAAAATAAATTGAATTTATTATTATTGAAATAAAAGAGGATTTAGATATGTGTACATCAGTACGCCAGACAGGCGGGTGACTTGGAATATATACGCGATCGACGCTTTGGCCACCCCTGATATACATGGACTTTTATGAGCGACTGAAGATAAATCGTTTAAATATTAATCCAAATCACTAGTCACTCACACGATGGGAACAGTGAGAACTGGCCTGACCTTCGTACGCGTGGCTGTGACATGAAAACGACCATAGTCATGTTTTGTTTCTGAGAATCGTTTGGCAAATCTTGAAAAAAAAATATTCATTCATTTTTGCGGACCATATTATTTCAAAGCCGTGTAAAAAACAATCCGTTAAAAGAGTTGAGTGTACTAATAATTTAGTACTTTCCATCTTTACCGTCTCAAAATAGAGATGATGAGCGAGTGAAACTAACCTAACAGTAATCTTATAAAACAAGTACATAAGTATGTTGGGATGCTTCAAAAGAAAAATACATACTCTACATTAGGACCGTTCATGATTGGAAAAGGTTAGAATTCCTAAAATTAGAATAATTTTAACATCTATGAACAATATATAAAATACAATGAATACAAGCAAATCTAGTTCATTATTACCATTTTGTACTTCACTTGGTCTGCACTGCATGTTTTATACGTGTGTCTCAAAATAATTGCCTTTCTTAGTAAAATTCTTGTATCCGATTACGGCGTCATATATATTTTGGTATATTTTTTGTAGCTTTTTACTTTGCGGATATTTCAGTGTATGGAAATCGTTACATGACTAATGCTTTAGCATGCATGACTCAAAGAAGCAATAAAGGAAACGAAAAACGTTTTCTTCATAATAAGATGTTAACTTTATGAATGATAATTATTTTTAAAATGTATATGAATAATTAATAATATACATATATCCATTTAATTGGAAGGTAAAATAATAATTTTAAAAGAGTGTATTTTACTATGTTATATTTTGTATGAACTCGAGAATTTTTTTTTTATTTGATCATCCATCCGAAACAAAAAATCAATTTATGAAACTGGGATTCGAGTCCGCGAGCACTATAAAGGGATTGGGAGTCGGAGTCGTCGCAGCGTTTTGGCCGGAGTCGTACAAGAATCTGTATTTTTGCATATAATATGTAATATTTGGCTATTGGCCGGATTGGTTGTTTGATATGTAATTGAATACAAATAAGAAAAGTAGGACAAACATGAGACGAAGTTAAACTTTATTTAGTCGGAATCGTGTTTTTGGTGAATGCTGGAGTCGGAGTCGTATTTTTAGTAACGACTCCACAGCCCTACTTTAAACGAAGACAAAAAGGTATATAATATGGAATCCTTTTTACTCGATATTAAAATATTTTTTAGTAATAAACTATGATACATACTTGTAGTTTTAAAAATGTTTTCAATAGATAAAACAGAATGTGCTCTTATTATTGGCATGTAAATATACCATGTTCAAAATATAATTTTGTTCGAAAAAGTTGTTGATAACAATGTAATTTATGTATAGGTCACTAATTACTACGATAAAAATATGTCAACCTTTTTTTAATCAAATGATAAGGCTATGTTTGCAAACTTATAGTATGTTTTCCTTGTTCCTAAAACCATATCAAACGCTACGCTGTTATATCGTTGTTGTAAGATTGGTTTCTAGAATATCCATTAATCAAAAAAAAACTAAAAATTCATAGACAATTAAATAATCCGACAAACATTCTGTTAATGTAATACATGTTTCAATCAAGGGTCACCGCTCTTAAAGTGTATTTTATGAGTCATTAGCACGTGATCATATCCATAGCTGCTGTAATTTAAGCGCGTACTGGCTGATGATTTGATGTGCACTAAACCACGCCCAGCCGTGTACACTCGCGCTCAAGTTTACAAAACTAAGTGTCTGTGTCTTTACCTCAGACATAGATTACAGCCAGATGAAGCCAAGGATCCATATACATCACGCTTTAGAACGGGACGGGGGTCAAACATAGAATGAAAATTTGTGACCAAGAAGGTGGGGGTTGGATTTATTTTGTAGAATACAAGTTAATGCTGTAAAAATTATCGCTAGAAGGAAGTTTTTACTAATCATATCCCTCAAAAAAATTGTCATTTTGACATTGACAGAACCCTTAAATATTTATTAACGAAATTTAACTATGGGGGTGGTTCAATGAATAGACTCAATCAATTGACGTCACTTATGGACGCCACCAAATCAAATCAGTCAAACAAGATGGCCTTATATTATGTAATGGCTTGCCATTGCTGTAGGACCGGAATGTTCTTTTTGATGCCGCCTAATATTTTCTTAAAATGCACACATTAAAAAATGTGAAATTAGTCTAAAAGTATCATTGTTTCATTACTAATGTAATCTTAACAGTTAGTCTTAAGATGCTTCTTAACCCTTTTACGGCCAAACTTTTTGGAAGGCTTAGCCAAAGTAACCAAGATGTTTTTCCTGTTTTTTATATGTTTTGCAATAACGAATATAGATAAAGATCTTATTTGTATTCTTTTTAATTAACGAGAAAAACGATTACACGAAGCGTTATCAGACGAAAAATCATCGCTCTGTCGTTCTTGCACCATCTCGCACTTTTAAAAAGGTTAAAGAGACGAAACAGGTGTCACTATTTGTTACACAATACGTGGAATAAACAAAGTTGACTCAAATTGTATTAAGCAATTTAAACATCTCATCTGACCAGTTGTCATTGCCTAGGTTAACAAGCTGTACGAATTCTGTAATTGAAAGCAACGAGCGTCAATACTCGAGTCAATGATCTTCCTTTAGGACGTTAAATATTATCGCTCCCAGTCATTTAAAATTTAAAATTAATTTACCGACCAGCGGATAGTTCGGCGGGTGATCTCTAGGGATTGGAGTGCTGGTATTACTTCTATGAGTTATATAAAAACTGAATCCTAGGATTTTAAACCTTTTTTACAGTTAACCATCATTATTACGTACAAATGCTAAACGAGAGATTATTAACACGCTTTGTTATGCAGTAGCTATTTCATTTAATTGAATAAAATACACTTTTATAGAATTTTATTAACCTACATATTATCTTGATCTAAAATATTTATAATTAATTGTATAAGTAAAGATACCTTAACCTTCGCCAATGATTTACTTTTTGAGAATCACAGATTCAATTTAGACTCAGGTATTGATTTATTACAAACGTACCATAGATGCTTTCTAAACGCAATTGGTCATTCTCATTAACTGCAGCGTATATCCATTCAGCCTCCACCTCTAATTGAAAATCTAATTGATTTTTTAATCCCAGTGAAGTGAACATAGCCGCAAGTACAAAAAGTGTATTGCGTTATTTCTGAATGAATTCTATTCTTAAACATATATTAAAAAAACGTAAGATGTAAGAGATCTTCGAAAAAAAAGTCACAAATAAATTTAATTCGTGTAAATTATTCTACCGAGAAATATCAGAGATTAACAGAGCTCAGCTCAAAAGGTTACCAATTTTAAACGAACAACTTAATCAACCAAACTCGGCATTGTTATACCATTTTTTACATAAAATTTTCTTAAATTTACATTTTAATAGCAATTTATGTTAGTGATCTAGTTTTATGTGTGTATATAAACGATACAAGCTGTTTACTGCGCGTCAGTTTAAGTACATCTGTGCACTTAAAATGCCTTAAGATGCTGAAAGCCGAAACCCGGTACTTAAGCGACAAAACTCATGGAAAAGTACAAAATTCAAATCTAAAATATTTAATTGAATAATATTTTCTTATAAGATTGGAAGTGTCTTGAATAGTGGTGGACATAAAATAGTATTCAGAAAAGTTAGTTCAATATATATCTACGCAAATCGAATTTTCAAAAGATCAAATTTCATTAATGTTTTTTACTTGTATACCAAACCACTCAAACCCTTGTTGAAAATTTGTAAGCGCACCTTTATTGTAATCCAAAAGTAAATTGAATTTAAAATCAGAGATACATCTAGGGGAAAATTGCTAACATATGAGCTGGAGAGGCAATCATGACTAAGCTATTTATCAACTCAACAGTCTGGCAGCTCATTCGGGCGATGTTTTTTGCGAAATGAATTACTAAACTTTAGAGTCGGAATATTCAGATGCCCACCCACTTAATGCTGAGAACATGCAAGGGCTCTTTCTTCGGGTCCTTTTTGTCAATGTCGACGCTCGTCGTGAGCAGGGAATTTTTCGACTTTTGATGCATCAAAGCTTTCTTTCATAGAACGCTGTAAAAATAGCTGCGAAGTCCCAATATGCCCGTCACGTATATTTGAGTGTTTTTGCTGACGGTAGTGACAATATTAATTTTCCATAACAGACTTTATTCAAAATATTATAATTAAACATCGAAAAATCGATTTCTCGTGGTCACTATTTTTGCCATTTATATAATTAAAATATTGTTCAACACACGTTTTAGCAAGCTGTATTTCTATTCCGTACATGATTATTTTATTTTTTATTGAAGAAAATACAATATATGACATTACAGCAGCCGCTAAGGTGCCATGCATTTGAAAAATATAAGTACATTTATTTATTTACATAAATATCTATGTGCATTAAAAAAAATATATATTAAATTTATTGCTTTTGCAATGAGAGAAAAAATAAAATTACATTGTAAATTGGCAAAGTCAACCGACTGAGTTTCGAAAAAATCAACATTACACATAACAGAATAGTACTCGTCTGAACTCACTCACGTCAATATGAAATATGTCGACATCCAAAGCATTGTCGTTTAAAAACGTTAAAGCTCTTCCTAGTGGCATCCCTATTGGCAGACTGGTTCTACCATTTCACAAACAAACAACTCATGTTCTTGCTCTGACATTTCATTAAGACATAAATCGGAAGACATGTATGATAATTTTATATTCTAAAGCCAATTTTTGCTAATTCGATTTGTGTAACGCCGACCATGAAGAAAACTATGGCATCGTTTTATTCATACGCGAAACGTTCAATTACATTATACCAGCGTTTTAGACCGAGTGCCATTATTCTCGATGACCTTTCATAGGTAAAAAGTTAAAGTTAACTGATCTCTTTAACTGTAGTGATCGCGCCCTCCTATCAGCAGCAATGGAAAGAGAAAGCAACTTGAATATAAAAAAAACTAAGCTTAGAGACGAAGGAGACGGGAAGAACTTTGACGATAACGCACATTAGAACTTTAAGTTCCATCAAATATATACCAACAAAAAAATAACTCAATATATCAACATTCTCCATTTGGGTACAAGAATCTTTTATCAAGCTAAAGAAATTAATTTGCTGTGTGTGCACTTGCCCAATATAATGTAAATATTATAACGATATCTATTAAAGGTCACTGCAACAAGTTTTGACTGATACACATCAATTATAATCTAAAATATTTTCAAGACGTGATGATATTTAGTGTTTTCATATGTTGACAACAAGTTTCAACATCACTTCTGAAACGAAAACTCTTATGCTACTTTTTTTCATTCGAGTTTAATTATTACAGTCAAAATTGCTCAACGGATGTTGTAAAGATCTAACCTTAATTGACCCAAGACCTTTATTGCTGTCCATTATAATGAAAAACAAAGATCTAAGTACGTACTGCTCATTAAGGCGTTTAGGTATTTATTTAATTTTCACCAACTCCTCTGCACCTTGCGCCATCTCGGTGATAAACTGCAGACCCCCTCACCAATTTAGCCAATTGCCTCGCTAATGTGACTGACTTCTTCATAAAATATCTCACATCACACACAAATAATATAATGCAAGTGAGACGGTATGTTTCTTAAAAATTTGTAGACGCAATCAACATCAGGTCAGAACTCAGGCAGATCATAAGATCATTTTTTATTTGTTCACTATCACGGTGGAAAGGCATAGCATTAGATAGTAATTAAAAAATGTACTTCTTCACAATAAATTTAGTAGGATTAGCACCGGTTTCGCGGATGAAAATTCTCTCGATGAGCGAAACCGGTCTTGATCTTCTGACACTTTGTTGACGGGCCCTTTTAATTACTTTAGGTAATTTGCATGTTATTTCGCATCTGATGGCGAATTAGCAAACGCACATATTTGTACTTGCATTGTACGCATAACACATTTATAGTACTAAGTCCGCATTCAATTTATTGGATCAAGACCGGTTTCGCACATGGCGAGCATCATCAACAGCATTATCATCATTTAAGTAATGACAGAGAACATCTTTAAAGTGATCGCTGTAAGCACTATGAAAATAAATTAACTGTGGATTTAGTACACACAATATTTTAATATTTCTATAAGATCATAAGATAATAATAATATATATTATCCTATCATTTATTTAGTCAATTTTTAAGAGATTTTGCTTTCATATTACGTAGTCATTCAAATAATATAGTTGTAAAAATCACATAGCAATAAAAACTGCCAACTCTACCATGCCGATACTTGCTATATCGCGATTTCCTATAATAGGGAAATCCTCGGCAGTTCCTTCCGTAAATAGCGTTGTCTTTAAGAGAGCAGTTTTCTAGAAAACTCAAAAAATTTTTGGTAAATGTGTACAGGCACATTAACATAATATTTTCACATAAAATTTCTCCAAAATTGAAACATTTTCTTTTATACATTTTGGGTTGGCAGGGTGTGTATAATTGTCTGGGTCTTCGCCGGGTACTAACAATTCTCATTTTCTCAAATATGACAAACAAATATTGTATGTACCTAATTTATAAGGCTATCTCGAGAGACTTTGACCAGCAGTAGTAAAAAATGATTAATGACTCAAAATTTATGCTGTCCGTACAAGTTAAAATAAAAGTCATTATACCAATTTAACCCTGTAGAGACAAATAACAACAAATTCCGTAGCATTTAGTGACTACCAGCATAAGAGGCTGGGTTCACGACCTGCTGTTTAATTAGTATCTACACGAACATTCCCAGTGGACAGCACGCTTGGACTAACGGCATTGGCGTGCACAAATTTCCAGCCCCCGCCCAGTTCAATAAAACTATTTTCCTACTGATCAACGCGTTATTTTTTTTAAAACCGAAGAAATGGCACAACTTTATGCGCTTCGTTAGATTTGCATCGATATTACGTGATCACCGATTGATAGAAATACTTTTTAAGCTGTATCCGCTTCCATTGTGTAGCATATCAGCTGATATTGTTAAGCTTATATCTAATATAGTTTTGTATGAGAGCTCCTAGTTATTCAGTTGCTCAAACAGAGTATAAAAATAAAGCATAAGAGTAGGACAGAATAGGACTATTGGCTAACCAATCATCAAAACACAGACGTTCGATGTTATTCGAATAATTTGATTGAAAATTAAGCTGCCAGGACTGTAATTCAAACCCGCGTGCTACGTAGACCAACCACTATGTAGAGTTTATCTTCTACTCGAGAAATTTCACATCCTGAATACTTTTACCTGGTTTTTTCTTCAAGAGTGGAGTTTGGCCTCCAATACGATCACATTGCTTCATTGACTCGTCTATTCCGGTCAGGTTTGTCGATCGAACCTACCATAAATCTGCCTGGGTAAAATAGAATATTATTATTCCCCTTTATGTCTTTGGCTAGCATTTTTGGAATTATTGACCTATAATGATAGATATGCTTATTCACAAGGTAGTCAGCTCTGCATCAGATTTACAACTCTTTATAAAAAGGTGTATCCAATACGACCAGAAGTGTCTTTGGGCATCCATTTCCCAAGATATACATTGAAGATAGTTTGTATAGACAATATAGGGCACTCACTTAATATATTATTTTCTTTAGTTATCCGTATATTATTAAATAGTTACGATTAATATCTAAGCATCATATATAGTAAGTATCATAAGGAAGAACATTAATATTAATTAGTTCCTTCGTAGTACTTGGTAGATCTACGACTGAGTTTATATGGTCATTCGTTGTGCGATAACATATCGAAAAAATCATCAAATCTATATCAGTAAGTGTCCAAGTGCGTAATAATTAGACCATACTGACTGAATGCAAACCACAATGAATGGGAAGTAGCGCCATTTCTCGATTCATCGTAACAATTGACTTTCTTCATAATTTCATAAATAATATAAAAAAACAATTTTCTTCTTGGGTGATTCTTACCGGCATACTAAATTAAATAAATCTTATTCATCAGAGAAGTGTATCTTCGCTCCGCCACTGCCGTCACGGTGCTAAATTGTATCCAATTGATGTGACAGAGAATATCATTTTCTTTTTTGAGAAAGTATAATTATCCAATAAAAAAACGAAAGCTAACTGTTTCATTTACATTTGAGTTTTCATTTATTTCTGACGGCAGATGCGTTCTCACTAATTTGGTAAACTGAAGACTGTCAGTCTCCCCGTCAGTTAAGTATTTATTTCAATAATTGCATTGATATTCTACTAAAACAAGCAATATATTTTCTAAACAATCAGTTAATGCATGTAGACTTAATTTTTCCTAAGTTACTTGATAAATTCAAATTTAGAAGTCTATGACAGAATTTCCGTTAGTATTAATCACCACACCAATACTCTTTTCCAGTTTTTTCGTATCCAGATTGATACGTCAATCAATTGATGAATTTCTATTATAGACACACATTTCTGTAATATTTTAGTCCTTGTCTACCCAAATCAATCCTAAGAGATGTGTCGAGTGCAAGATTGGATAAGTTTCTTCATTTAAAGACACATCTGGTCCCAGAATGATGCATATGAACTCGTTTGTTATTTATTTAACTTATTTTTAGTCAGCCATTTAACCTTTTTTCAAGGATGGTGTTTTAAAAGACTATTAGTTAGATAATCACTGCCGTGACTCTTCGGGATCAGATAGGAAGAGAAGTATGAAACGATGAAAACATCACAGTTCATTATTTTCTTCGTTTTTCTTCGGGTATCCGAAGGTCTGATCGCGTAGTAAAATAATATGAAAATATTCGGCTACCGGCTACCGGCAAACGGCACAACCTCATCAATATATCCTTACCCTTTCTGAAACTAAGCACATGAATTGTATACAACCTTTTGAAGAACATGTGTCACGTTTGAAGCTGAATCTGATTTATATAATAAAGTATAGATAACAGAGATTTATCTAAAAATTGAATTTGTCGGATATCATCTATTTAATACTAATTGCCGTTACGAATGATAATCGATATTTTATTATTGGTTATAAATAGTTTGATATTTTTTTATCAATGAGGATAATATATGAGACATAACAATAAAGTATGACACAAAGATAACGAAATCTATGACCCGCTGATAAATTGGTCGTCATACCAGTTTTATGTTTAACTGATACTTTTTAGTAATACATGAACAAATATTCTAAAAGCTTTGGAGGTAACAGTGCTAGTCAGCTTAATTCAAGTTACATAGTTTTTAATTTTTGCCATCAATATACGAATAATGTAGCTGAACATTTAGATGAGTGTCAGCGTCGTCGGATTCGGTTACCGAGATCATGATTCGAATCCCAGAACGGGCAGTTTCATACATTGATATTTCAATCGACTAAAAATTCTCTCCCACTTTTCCGATCTTAAAAACGAAACGTAACATTGCTCTAACTCAGCGATACTCATACCGCGGCCCGCGGGCCGCATGCGGCCCAGATAGCTCTAATGTGCGGCCCAAAATAATTATAGTCACCAAATATTTTTTCGGTGTTGTTTTCAACATGCTTTCAATATTGTGTTGCAATCGGTCGGTTAGCAAGTGGGTATGAGCGGTGACGCTATTTTGTTCCAAACTATTAATTTCAAGTGAACTTGTGACTGTTTTTAACGAATAAAAAGAACTATAATATAATTACCTACAATGGCAGTAGTAAACTCTTCAAAATACAAACGAAAATTAACTGAAGAAAAGAGAATTTTTCAACACAAATGGGAAGAAGAATATTTTGTTGTGCCGAATAGAAACAGAACTCAGTAACTTGTTTAATTTGTCGTGATAAAGTTATATTGAAAAAATATAATATTTTTCGTCATTATGCCACGAAACACAAATCATTTGATGACGCTTTTCCTCGTGGGCCTTTAAGATTCGAAAAGTTAGCTTTCTTTAAGAATTCCTTACAACAACAGCAAAGTTTTATGTCAGTGGCGATATCACAAGATGCAGCGGTGACCATTTTCAGACGTTGAGGTTGTGAAGGAATGTTTTATCAACGCGTCCAAGATATTATTTGATAAATTTAGCAATAAAAATCAAATATTATCGGAAATAAAAAAACTGCAGCTTTATGATTCTACCTGCGTACGACGCATTGAAGTTATTGCAAAGTATATTTCTGACCACATCATAGATAATTTTTATTTTCCTTTGTTTGATTTTAATTTGTAAGAATTGATATGGCTTTTATTCTGTTACAGGAAATGACTCATTTGAACTCATTACCGGGATTTCCATCTAATTATGGTTGACAGATATGTAGATTTATTAATATTTATTAAATGCACTTAATTTTGGGGTTTTACTTTATTAATGTTAATTCATACTTAATTGATTTTTGATGTGTTAGTTTTGCATTGCTAAGAGGTCTTGAACATTTTATTTTTAGTCTATTTTTCTTTTAATTTATTTGCTTAGTTTTTTTACCAATTGTTTTCATACTTAACTTTTGCATAAATACCACTGTTTTATTGTATTCCTTATCAGTTGATAATGTTCGCCATGTGCGAAACCGGTCCTGATGAAATAAATCTCATGTGGAAAAAGTACTAAAAATGTGTTATTATTTTTATTATAATGCCTTTCCACCAAGTATTGACAGTGAACACCTTAAAAGTGACATACATAATACATAAATAATAATAAAAAAAAAAAATGTGTTGCGGACCACGTAGAAAAGCAAAAATCGGAATCTGGCCCAGAGGAAAAAAAGTTTGAGTATGGCTGCTCTAACTTATTGCCCTATTCTATTGCGACTCTCTTTGAAAAGCCAGAAGATGATCAGTTGAAAGAAGTCAACATGGCACATCGGTGGCGAATATCGTTACAAAAAAGATATCATTAACCACTGAATCAAATTAACTAATAAATTGTCTAAATTTAAAAGAAAAATACCGTATTATTCGCTCTGATCACAGACAAATTAAGTCTGTTAAGCTCAAGAAACTCTTATTTTCAGTCAATCATTTAAACTCTTAAATTTATCAATTTATAATATGTATTGGATGTACAATTCTCATTTGTTTTTTTCCTTTCTTTCAGACATAATTATTGAGTATAAAAATGGATCCACCTGCAAATTTCTCGTCACATTTCGGACCATCGGTGAGTTGGGTGATGCTGGAACAAAACAACTCCAGGCTTCCTGAATCTGCAGAATTATCAAGGTAAACATACATATATATATTATACAACAATAGAATTCATTATTTATTCAATCCAGACATGGTAAAAAGTAGTAGTATTTGAAGATTGTATTTTTTCGCTTTGTCGCTTACAACCCAGGTTTCGCCTTTCAACATCTTCGTGCAATTCAAGTGATAGTATGAACTTAAACTGACGCGTAGTTAATAGTTTCTATCGCTATATGGGTACTAGGAACAAAAGTAAGTCACTCAGCTCAAATGCTAGCATCGCAATCTGAATGAATTAGCAAATATAAATATGCAATAATTCAATGAATTGGATAATTATTTTAAAATGTGATATAATGACACCTGAAGATGTCAAAGCGCCCGAAACTCTCGTCGGATTGACAAAACACATACATAGATATGTACAAAATTAAAACGATTCAAAACTAAAATTGAAACTCAGCAAGTACCTTCATCAAAATCAGTGATGAGAGCACAATCTGCGGCCCTCAATGACATTTCATGCGGCCCGCAATGACAAATATCAATCACCTTTTTTGTTCAGAACTTTTTACAGACTATGGTACCAGACACTACAAATATCGATAATTTAATCAGTTTTACCCATGTGGCCCTCGAACTATCTGGCCCTTCTCGCAAAAATTTAAATCCTTAATTGTAGAAACATTTATATTTTTATAAAACTCTAAATCTTTTCTAATGAAGCAGCGATAATATTTCTTCCGGATTTATGGCATAAAACACGTTCTGCTAGATAAATTCCATAACAATCTTCGCCAGTCAGTTGTTTCATTACAAATCCTGTATGACAAAAACAACTTCTCCAAAACTGCAGCTTCTTTGATAGCAGTGCCAATCCAGGTTCTTTTTTCTTTTTGACCTAAAAAAAACTTTCACAATCTTCTCAGCGTGACGTCAACTTTTGTTTTTTTCGAAAGTGACGTCGTACGTTACGGAGACACCATGCTACATCATGTCGAGATTATGGCGAGGGTAAAATAAAAACATTTTTTTCACGCAAAAAAAAAACTTGCCAACCCGCTAAGGGTGTTATTGGTTTCCGAACAGGAAAAATGCATTAGTTCCGAAAGAAAATCCCGCGACGGGAAATACTTTGAAAGTTTCCATAAGTAGGTTGAAAGTTTTCCTAAAATATATTCTAGGTTCTGATATATTATATTATGGTTTTGTCATTTCCGAGTGATGTATTCCCGCAAGTTTTTTCGTTTCCACTACTTACCTCGAATGAGCTTAAAGCTTAAACACCCACACGGTGATCGTAAAGTCTTGTCGTCAATTCTAGAGTAGGCTGTTATATCAATCATCGTCTTCGTTTTGTTTGTAAATCAAAGATGAATTTAGCACACTTTTTCTCGATTGGTGAATGACTACAGGCTGTTACTAGACTGTAAAAAACTAAAGTGTCATGTGTGGATGTGTTAAATTGGCATTGATTGAGTATAACATTTTATCTTTTATTTAGAGAACTATTTATTATGTATTTTTTTCTAATACCATGCCATGCTTTAAGCCATGTCAAAACTTTAATAAATGTAGTCATTTTCAGAAGGTATGTAAAATATAACAAAAAATGTAAATAACACTATTGCCTTAATATTAATTCTTGATCAATCGAATTAGATTTTCACTGCAAAAATCACGTTAATTGCTGTTGATTTAAATACGTTTTCACAGAACCTTTTATGACTGTGGATTTACTGTAACACAAAAACTCATCTGTTCTGGAATTATTTAAATTTTAAAAAAAAATGATATTATTTAATATAATCCCATATACGTTTGAGATCTTGGACTTGTGTCTTTGTGTGGTTTTTATCCAAGTTGATGTCAAGTTTTTACTACAAATTCAAATATTATGAGTCACTGGCCATTATCTGAAATTCTGCAGATATGTTTAATTAAGTATATAGATCTAAACATCATAATATAACATAAACATGTTTAATTAATTTGAAATGTTTGCAAGACTGCTCTCGCCGTGAAACTGTTTTATTTATAAATACACAAATATACCAAATGTTTAATTGATTTACAAACTTTTCCGTCACTACGTCATAAACCATTGAGACAGAAAGTTTATTGACGAAAGCTCTCCAAAAGTTCAGCGACTTGACACTAAAGGAGCAGTTCAAAGAATAAAAAGTATTTATACCAAGTATATTACTATGTACTGTTTCGTATTCCCAATACTGTAGCCAAAGGGTCATCGTCGTTGTTTTCGGTAGTGGTGTTTCCGATATCGAATCCCAGTACGGTCAGTTTCATAAATTGTTTTTTTTTCGATTTATGGATGTTCAAAATTCTAGCCAATTCTATTAAGAGGAATTCTATCTGGAGTTAATATGCTTGAAAATATTTATATGCTTACCCAAGAATAAGATGTCATTAAACTCTTATTCAAAAATAAACTAACTCGATAAGCACAAAAATTTGGAAATTTTAAGAGGATACAAATAATATAGTTGTCATAGTACAATCAAATTAAGTAAATTGATAAATATCAAGCGAAGAATGTTTCCGTAACAACAAGTAGCTCTATATATTTACGATTAAACGTATTGCTCAAGTATTCCTTAAACTTATATGAAAAAATACCCTACACTTTATATGTTGATTCAAGTGTTTTTAAATTTAAGTTATTATTATTTGTTTGGGCACCGAGGGGTGCGAAATGTATTCTTATGGTGGAGAGGGTTCAGAAGAAATTTTTGAGAATTCTCTTTTTGAGGACATATGGGTACTACCCATGGCTTTATCGAACAGGCTTTCTCTTAGGGATGCTCACTTTCAATAGTTTGAATGCTCGAAGAGAAATGTACTTGGCATTATATTTCTTTCGGCTTATCCGAGGCCAAAATGAGAATTCCACCATTCTTGAAAATGTTAAATTGAATGTTCCTGATAATTTTTTGAGGAATCGTGAGCATGAGTTGTTTGTTCTTCCAAGGGGTAGAACCAGTCTGCCAATGGGAATGCCTCTGGGAAGAGCTTTAACAATTTCAAACGGCATTGCTTCGGATGTCGACATATTTCATATTGACGTGAGTGAGTTCAGACGAATACTATATTTTATGAATAAAAGTTGATTTTGTCAGAACTCACTCGGTTGACATCTTTGAAAATTTCTAATATGATTTAATAATTTTTTTCTCTCAGTTTTTATGACTACAATGTTGTCATCTTGTTTTTAATTAATTAGTGATTAATATTATATATTTACATGTATGTATATATATAAATACATGTATTTATATTTGTCAAATACATGGCGCATTGGCATCAGCTGTAATGCCATGATTTGCTTTTTTCTTAAATAAATAAATAAATAATTAAAGAAACTCGTCGGTTATTCAGTCCATTTTTTTACCTGCTTAGTTCTTGTACTTGAATTTTTTTATTCAAATAAATATATGTGTATGTATATGTTAATAAAATACCGAAAATAATGTTTGTTTTTTAACCCCATCGTGACCATTAAAGATCCGCAGTTTGTGAACACTTGACATTTTTTGACGTGACAACGTCTTATAAATCGATGAACGCCCGCTGCGCGCACGAAAAAACATGACTCATTGTCCCGTTTGTCGCGTTACGCCGAAGGCAAGCGTGCGAGCGAGAGCGCGGATAAGCGATAGAGAGGCACGATCGGCCTGCCGTTCGGATTGTGCCGCATCTATCTCTCTTCCACTCGATTGGTCGATGCGTCTGAGTAGAAAAGAGACAGCGGCAGCACACAACTTATACACCTACAGTACCTACACGTGATCTGTTTACAACTGTTTATAAAAGTATGCAATCATTTCATCAATGTTTTCTTATGACGTTGTCACGTTAAACTATCGTCCGTAAACCGACTTTACAAACAACCATTTTTTTATTATAGACGACAAATATACATATGTACAACTGTGCTCTTCAGCACTCTTTCAGGATCATTTCTACTAAAATAACCTTTAAGAAAATAGTTATTAAACAGTCAGTCGTCCAGTCTATTATCTGAAAAGTATGATTTGGACACATGGGTTGAATTTTTTTTTACAGATACGATGTATGATATGAAAACAATTGACACAATTATTGTATTTAAAATGAAATCGCCATTTTAGCTTCATCGGTGTCATTGTCATTTAAAAGGGCAACTTTTGCTTGTTTTCAAGCTAAATTGCTTTATCGGGGGGTATCGTACCCCAACAAAACTTTCTTTGCGTTATTTGATGGCATGAGTCTGCAAAGGGAGCTCACATCAGACGAGACTGGCGGCGAAACCTTTAATTGGTTTTGTTTTCCACAATATCCCCTTCAAGCCTGTTGCAGGACTTACCGTGTAACGTCTGCAGAAAAATCTTTTTAAGCAATATATAGTCGATGGTTTAACAGCACGCCGATTTTTCTTTTACTAATATAATATGTCAAACGTTTGCATTACTTATTGTTTATTTAATAATGGAAAATTTTTAAATAAATAAATTTATATTTACACGTGAGAGAAAAATTACCCCACATCGGGCGTCACGTTGATAGAATAATGAATTAATTTTGATTGTATGGCCGTGTGTTTTAATGAACAAAAAGCAGTTATTTAAAAAAGAAGCATGTAATTTTTAATTAAGTATTTAATTGTAATATTGTTGACTATATTAATCGCCCAGTGATCAACGACGAGCTGTTTGATCGCGATTTTCACGGGTCCTAAATAATAATGTATAATAAAAAAATTATTCGATCAAAAACGACTGCCATATATTTTTTTTAAATAATCTAAATATATAAGGTTAAATTATAACTGTGATCTCTAATAAATTGGATAATACGATCATTTTTAGACGACTCAACGCGTGACTGAAGGCTTTATGCGAAATAAAAAATCAACTACATTCAGATATCGTTTTTTTCAAAACTCAACTACCGATATTTTCTATACGTATATATATTTCGAAATTGAAAAACCGACAATATAGCAGGACCTTGACATAAGTAATACCGATATATAGTCCCTAGATTTATGTCAATCAATCAAAAATACAGCTTAAAAAAAATAAACTCTCTTTTTTCCACATGGATAGCATTCGACTTTATGTCACTTTAGTGTTATCTATTAAAGTCGTCGTGTTTTAAATAATATAGTTAATATTCTCAATAAAAAATATGTCAAAGTGTCGTGGTTTCACTAACTATATATAAAACAAAATCTCTTAAATTTCTTATAAACTAATATTTATAAATAGTAAAAAAAATACTAATAGACGTTTGTATTATTATTTTATAAATTGCTCAACATTTTTTATTCATAATGTCACTCAAAACGTATCCTACATATTTGAAAGAGCGCCCTCAACCAATATTTTTTCAAACGAAATAACCAACTTGAAATTCGATTGATACATCAATACGATTAATTGTATTCAAAAAAGCAATCCAATTTGTTCTCTTTTCAAATTGAACTCAAACGTGATATTGTTAGTTCACTAAAATGATACAAGGCTAATTACAAAATTACGAATCAATTCTTTTATTCAAATTTGTATTTTTTGAATATTTTTTTACGCCAATCGACGAAAGCTTTCGTGTGGGTACGTCACTGATTGGTTTGTTTTTTTTATTTATAATTGTAAAGAAAGTCTTTCAAATTATAAACATTTTCCGATACCGATAAATTTTATCCGTTGCTTTGTCAATTTTATTGTGCTTCAATTTCGTTCAACTGTCAGTCAGTTTTTGTTGAAAAGACGTTTTACTTTAACAATTTTTTTATACAAATAATATAAACCTTTTATACGTATGTTGCGTACGATGATAAAGTTCAATCATCATTTATTTGGTTATACTATGATCCAATTCACTATAGCCGAATGAACCTTCGGATAAAATCACGCTCACAATTTTTCTCGAGAGGAAAATCTCATTCGAAAGTTAAGTGCGTCTGGCACCTACGAATTTTTCAATGTCATTACGACTTCCGTAGATTTGTCAAAACGGTTTACGTCAAGGAAAAAAACACTTACTTACACCTAGAGTTTTTAATGGTTTTCAGCACAGTAAAACATATTGTATTTTACCGAGTGAATGCTAACTGAAAATAAACCACAAAATTAGGTTCATCAAAGGACTATATTCTTTTTTCAAAAATTGTTCAATTTTAATTATCACATTAAATATAATAAATCAATCATATTTTCATTTTGTTTGCGTGTTTTAACATACCAACATTATTTTGTCTTTTTTTCATTTATAGTTAAATGACTTAGCCTTTTTTATTTTAGAGTTTTAGACATATTGCAAAAAAACTTGTATATTTAATTGCTTCCAGTGCTAGCAAAGAAGCATTTTATCAATCGATATGAAACAATTAACATTGGCTAGTACATCAGCATACAATTCGATCACATATGATATCAGCGAATACAATGGTAAAATATATGTTATTTCATGATTCTGGGCTAAACTTATATACATAGTTAAACGCATAATTTCGTCACTTCAATACATTATACACTTCTAATATGTATCTCATGACATGACTGTACATATTGAGAAGACCTTTATTCCGGCTCCCTCGTAAATCGAGAAGGAGCCTCCTATCCGACACTCAGGAGAGGGATTTTGGGGACGGAGTAGGATAAACATGGTACTCTTATAAAGAAAAAGACGATCTCAAAGCGCTATGTGAGTGCGGTTAGCATCCATTATTTAATCGTTAAGGATTTACACAGACGTTATACAACACACAAATATTACGATAGCGAATAAGATATCAGGAATTTGACTCGAATTTAATTCTTAGGGAGAGGATTAGGCGCGTGCATTCTCAATGCCGTCCAATCTCTCACTGCTGTATGAAAACAAACGGTTACTTTAGAAAGAAAAAACAATGGCCGTTTCAAAAATCGTTAACACATGCGCCCGCCGATAAGGGATTATTTATCGCCTAACGAACTTTTTATGAAGCACATGCATTGTCGGGCGTCAAGAGATAAGAGAAATTGAAATAACTCTATATTGAATCGCTATAGATTTCAATATAGATTATTATAAGAATGAATTTATTTCCTGATATCGACCTAAACTCATTGACTGAGGTGAAAAATAGATCGTTCGAGAGAGTTCTGATGACCTACCACATAAGGCGGTGTCAATATATATCGGTTCGAAACGTGCGCATTTGTCGTATATTATTATGCCAATATACAATAATATTGGAAACACATAACAATTTTAACGGAGAAACTGTCATGATACAAAATTTATTCAACTGATTTTGTTTGAATGTTTTGACATTTTTGAAAACTGAAGACTTGAGTTTGTGAGATGATATTATTCATTACGCACAGAGATACGTATTTTTTTGCAGAGAACACTTTTGTATTGAATAAAAGACTAATTTGTTTTTTATTCATGAATACATCCACAAAATTTCACCCTGAAACGATTTCAACCTATTATACTGAAACATATTTCACCTTTTTAAATGTGTACTCTCAATTGAAATGATTGGTGAATAATTAGGGCTTGTATTTTTATTTCATATATTCGTCGTTTTTTATTTAAACAACCATAAAAAATCACACAAGTTTCCAATAAACAGCTAGGACTCAAAAATATTATAACAACAATATCAAATATTCCGTTTGTATTTCGTAGTGTTGTGAATGGCTAAATTTGTTGTCTAATTATTCGTACCAGACCACCGTACAATAAACAATGTACCCTACTATAAATTTTCAACAACGATAGAAAATAAGGGGAAAAAATACCCGCAATTGAGCTCAGAATTTACAAGGGGGTGAGATTAAGGCTATCGATATTTATTAATTGACAATATAAATATATTTAATTACATCACAACTACTATTTTTAAGACGTTGGATACTTTTGTGGTAACGGAATAGAGCTTCATCAATAACGTGTTTCACGGCACCAATTAACGAACAGTTACTATAATACTTAACATTGTTTTTTTCATTTTTTCGTTCAAATATACAAGTAACACTATCTTAGAAGGCAGGTTCACTGAAACTCTAAAATCTAAAACATTGTTAACATAAGTAATTCTGTCAGATTTTTATTAACTACAACCCCTGATGATACCGATATCATACAATTCCACCCCCCATTGTGTATCAATAATGATTTATTGTGTGTCTAACTTACCTTACAAATTCACCGTGCATGTTCAGTGCAATCGGAATCAAATTAGCTTCGTTTGTCGTCCCATAACTCCTGACACTAATCGAAGCGCCTGTCGCAATATAATATGTGTGGCGTTTCGATATAAACCGCTGATTTGTGAATAACTACTATTGTCAGTGAGGCAGGCGTAGACAATACATTGCCGAGCTTCCAAAATCATTTGTTTATGGTAAAACACTTTTAAAATTAGTTTTCAGCATGACGTACAATGGAAGGGAATGTTAAAATTGCCAAAAATTCGACTGCATCAATAATGAATTTGGTTTTATTTATATTAAAACGTCAAATATTAAAAAAATCTATTATATTTTCACCTTGCTATCTCACAGGCTATGCAACTTTGTGTGAGAAGCAGGGCTGTGGAGTCGAAGTCGGAGTCGTGGAGTCGGGGCTTTTTGGCCGGAGTCGTATTTGGAGTCGGAAATTTTGAAAAGTTTGAACTTTTTATTTTTGCATATAATATGTCAAATTTGGCTACTAGCCGGATTGGTAGGGTTGATATTTAATTGAATACACACAGGTAAATTAGGCAGAAAAAAAGTGACGATATTCAACTTTTTTAGTTGGAGTCGGAGTCGTGTTTTTGGTCCATGTCGGAGTCGGAGTCGTGGTTTTGGTCAATACTGGAGTCGGAGTTGGAATCGAACACCACAGCCCTGGTGACAAGTGTTTCGACTCTTTGAGAAGCATCTACAGTCTGAAGATACTTCTCATATTGGAAAAACACGTGCAGTAACATGATCACCACAATAACAGAGCTATCAATTTTAATTGTCTAGTGGAGATAACAGTATTCGTACATTTACAAGCTACTAGTTTTAATACTGAAATTGTCTTAAATAAAGGTGAAAATTAAATTGATATATAAAAAATACAATTAAATGAATCGTAGTATTTCGTTTGACGTTTGTTTAACCATGTTTAAATTTAGTTTCGAAATGGATATGGAAATTTGGTTTGATTCTGTTTGATGCTTGGAAGCATTATTATAAGGGTGTTGTTTTAATGCCTGACACGTGTATATTTTGTACATTATATCTTAATGTAAATTTATATATCAAGTATAATAACCTAATTATTTTAATAACAAGAATATATTGCATGGGAAGCGAAGAATTTTAATAAATGAGAGCAAAGAGGAATTCTTAGAAATCAATAATAATTTTCATAATGGTATCTGTAATATAATTTAATGCCCTTCTGTATTTATATAGTTATCCATATAACATCAAAATATACAGTTTTCAAGTAATACGGCCTATTTGTATGAATGAAAAAATAATATTGATTGAATGGGTATTATTTTACTGTTCTTCACATAAATGATAATATATATTTGCTAGAAAATTATATTTCATAAATATGTACTTCTTTTTACTTAGATTTGGATGCAAATTTACCGTGTTGATATTACATGCCATTATTGGAAGAATACTCTTACTTATCATGATGATTTGGAGAATGTTTTGTTATATTTTATAACAACCATTGAAATATTACATACAAATAAGGAAAGTGTCGCGTTTTTTTAAGAATTATCGAAATTTCAGTAAAGAATATTACGTTTGTTCTTTTGAGCGGTTTACCTGACCTCACTTCTTAACAGTCCATATCGTGAAAGCTTTTTCGTTACGAGACACCATATTTTTCAGAGTACCCACACGGAAAACATCAAACCAAGCCATCATAATATATAATAACATCCAAGACTTTTGTGTGTTGTTTCACCATATCTAGTTTTCTTTCTGATCAAATTCTTGCAGCGTATCCTCGGCAATGATCTGAAACACGATATGCTTCAATATATAAAGGACTTTTAATGATTGGAAAGTACTCTGTGAATGAGTCGTATTCGCTTTACAAGATACCGTAAGGAAATAAAGTGTGAATGTATACGGAGATGGAAAAACAGAACACGTATAATATCTCGTCTGAAACTTATATTGAGAGTGAAAGGAATGATTACTTAAACCTTAAAGTATTCAAATGACTGTTGGTAGGCTGATATTATATTCAGATTTTCAACGATCATAGGCGTGCGTCCTGTTCGTTTGCGATGTTCCCGAACTTGATTATATGTACGGACATTTTCTTGCATTGGTTTTAAGTGTTTACATTCCATATCAATCATCGTATGCAACAAACAAAGTTTAATTATAGGTTATTTCCTATTTTTATTCTCACACAAATTATCGTAAGATAATCGAGTGATACACACTGGGAGGTATTGTTGAAACAATCCCTATAAACCACTATTCATATGCACGCAGTGATTTTCTAATTTTGATATTGAGTAGATAGAATAAAACTTTTTATCGACATATTTTTTTGACGTGACAACGTCTTATAAATCGATAAACGCCCGCTGCACGCACGAAAAAACATGACTCATTGTCCCGTTTGTCGCGTTACGCCGAAGGCAAGCGTGCGAGCGAGAGCGCGGTTAAGCGATAGAGAGGCACGATCGGCCTACCGTTCGGATTGTGCCGCATCTATCTCTCTTCCACTCGATTGGTCGATGCGTCTGAGTAGAAAAGAAACAGCGGCAGCACACAACTTATACACCTACAGTACCTACACGTGATCTGTTTACAACTGTTTATAAAAGTATGCAATCATTTCATCAATGTTTTCTTATGACGTTGTCACGTTAAACTATCGTCCGTAAACCGACTTTACAGACAACCATTTTGACGTGACAACGTCTTATAAATCGATGAACGCCCGCTGCACGCACGAAAAAACATGACTCATTGTCCCGTTTGTCGCGTTACGCCGAAGGCAAGCGTGCGAGCGAGAGCGCGGTTAAGCGATAGAGAGGCACGATCGGCCTGCCGTTCGGATTGTGCCGCATCTATCTCTCTTCCACTCGATTGGTCGATGCGTCTGAGTAGAAAAGAGACAGCGGCAGCACACAACTTATACACCTACAGTACCTACACGTGATCTGTTTACAACTGTTTATAAAAGTATGCAATCATTTCATCAATGTTTTCTTATGACGTTGTCACTTCAAACTATCGTCCGTAAACCGACTTTATTTTTTGATATGTTTTAATCATGTTATGTGGGGTTTAAAAGGCACGTTGTGAAATCTAGTCTATTTAAATAATTTACATTACAAATAGAAGAACGTTTGCATATCGAGAATATTCTATTTGTTTATAGCACTATTACAATGTTTTTTCCAGACCGAATGGAAAAGCATTATTTGTCGACTTTTATTAAAATTTTATTTCCTACAAACTTGAAGTTATCCATCAATTTAAATGCACTTGCAACTTTAAATGCAACACTTATTAATACGGCAAATTTTTGATAGCGTTTTGGAGGATCGCCGATTTGCTTCTAGCCTCCTCAAATGTACGATGTCTGTTTAGTATACATACATACATATAGTCTTTTAATATACCTAACGTTTTTATAGCTGTGGTGCCAATCCCATGTTATGAAAATGCATTGGAAATTGTTAATAAATTCCGCTCAAAATCACCCCATCCAATTTCATGGAGACCGTAAACCGACATCAAGTATTTCCGCGTAGAATTAACTGTTTTGACCCGGTTAGTGAAAATGAACGCTTACGTTACGGAGCACTTGAAACGTTAACTGCACTCAGGTATATCAAACTCATTTCGAAATAGTATAAACTATAGTTTGAATTCTAAAACATACAAGGGAATCGCTGAGAACACACGATATTTCTTAGAGTGGTCACCAAGTCTGTAAATAGTCGATTTGAAGCACTCAAATTACCGTAGAAAAGAAAAAACTAAAAAGAAAATCCCTCTTTTAATTCTAAAAAAATTCTCACTAAAATAAATGCCAAAGCTTAATTGATATATAATTATGGACTTCTTTAACGTAGTTTTACAGATAATATATTATCCTATTTAATGACATTGGTTATATAATATTATTTATGATCAAATTCATTCAAAATAACATTCAAATTATTCTGCAGTATTATAAAATATGCCAATCATTCTATCTAGCGAGAAAAACGACGGGGAATATTGGACAAGAAGATAATGCAATTAATATTTTTTTGAATTTATTACCGTTGCTCCTTGCCTGGTTCGTGACTCATTGAATTTACTTTCATAATGAAGATTTTTTAAACAATAAATATCAACGACATTTTTATATAAATACTTAAAATTTAATTGGTTTAATTTTACACCAGCTTATTTACCTCACGATTCCTAAAAAAAAATTCTTTAAAAAATATTATTTCATTTCATCATTAATAACATTTCTATCAATGCAAGTAAACTTTTTTTATTCGTTTGAACTCCTTAAACGATTTCTAAATTAACAATTAGTTTTTCACTATAATTATTCACACAATATTTAAATTATGTTTCCTAGGCATCAAGTTTAATCCCACTACGAATAACTTATGCTTTATGGAATAGTTTCCAAATTCATTTTTTCTTATATTGTCAAAATAAAATAATATACGACCGAATCTGTGAATATTTTGAGGAACAATTTTTCATTGCGCTGATAAAAAATAGCAGCATAATCAACCAGACATTTAAACTACATGGCCACGCAAGCTGACTATTAATTAAATCGCCATAATACATCTCAAGATAGTTTAATATTCTAAAACGGTTTCTGGCCATACTATATGCCTACGTGAACGTCAGTTGCCGGGCCCATGTTCCGCCACAAAGCGGATACGGTTGAATAGTTTCGCGCCAATTTACAATGGCGGATTTCCTGTCGGCGGGAAATGAAGTACGGAGAGAGAGCGAGCTCGTGAGACTCGATCACAGATGAGCCGTGAGATAATAGGGGGAGTGGTTTTGCGCTCTTCGCAAACCGATTATTTAACTCAATGACTGTTACATGATTGGTGTCAGCTAGAATCATTGACCGAAACATTTGGGAATTCTCGGATTTCAGCCAAATTAAGACAAACCGCCCGGTTCGCTTGCTAGTTCTGTAGCCAAATGAAATCATGTATTTCTAATTGTACGTTCAAAAGCTCGAATCCCACAATGGAACCGATCATTTATTGATTTTTTTAAACATCAAAAATCGATGTTTACGAATTTTTCACCACACTATAGGAACGTAGCGAGCCTTACAGTTCATTCCTTATTGAAATTACTACGACTGAAATTATACGATTGATGTAAATTTCATATTTCCAATAATACGATCCGGGAGTTACGTTCCGTGCTGAGAGCAGAATCAGTTTCATTATTACTTAATTACTTCGAAATGATTAATAGTAAACAAACAGGCATATTTTTGGTTCCTAATCAACTATCTGTGAATAACAACGCATATTTTTACAGACTTATATATGACTAGTATTTCTTATTCAGAATTATATCTCCAGTAAGTATTTCTTGAATTTTAAAAATTGGGTCATGAAGCGATTCTTATACGGAGGGGCGAGCTTCAATTTAAGCGCCTCGTTTTTAATAACGTGTGTTTATGGGCATCATATTAAATTCGTCGTACATTTGAGGAGGCTAGAAGCAAATCGGCCATCCTCCAAAATTTAACGTTATTTAGCTTTAAATACCGGTTTTGTACGCTATCAAAATTTTTCCGTACTTATAAGTGTTCATTTAAATTGATGGATTACTTCAAGCGTGTAGAAAATGTAATTTGAATAAATGTTTCTCTTTGTGCTTTTCGGTATGGAAAAAAAACTATTTTCGGCACAATTGAATTGTCAAATCTATAAACATATTAATAGTGCTACAAGCAAATAGAATATTCTCGATATAAGATTTGCAAATATTCTTCTATTTGTAGCATAAGTAAACGCATAAACAAAAAATAAGTTGATTAACAGTTTTATTCTGTCTACTCAATTTCATTAATTACGTAGAATAAACAGGTTGCATTTCACCTCCTCAATATTTGATTTTAATTAGCAATATAAAAACACAATTTTTGCATGGCTACCGTAAAATATTGCTGAGTATCGCATCAATATTAATATCTCATAAATTATTCATCGCTCCGAACTCAATTTCATGCAGTACTATTGCAATAAGTGATGCATCTATGCGCCGGCGACAACATAGACGTCCATAAACAATATAGCTTCAAATAGGATATTTAAAAGGCAAACCCATAAATTGCATCTCATGTTTTACCTCGTTAACGATAATTACTGGTGATCGCTGATCATTGTTTAAAGCAATCATCTCGCTCAATCACTATGAAATTTTTTGCAATCATTTTTTCGCGTCAGTGTATCCAAGTCCATCATGCCAATATGTATTCCAGAAATTAATTTTAAAATAGCAAAATTAGTCGTGTGTACATTTTACTGTCAATATATGAACAGTTTGTATGTACTGTTAACGTATCATTGTATTAGAATATAAATACTTTACACTCAAGTCGGTGTACTCTATAATATATACTTCCACGCCCGTAATCATATTAAATATAAATGAAAATTCGAGTTCATCCGCGTACTTGGATGCATGAAGAAACCCGGGTCATTAGCAAAACAGTGATTTGAATAATAAATATTGTCGGATTGGTAATGGTCCAGTGTTAACTTTGTTGGATTTGGTTGAATCAAACCCTAGTCTTGGCAGTTGAATTTTTCATCCGAATAATTGATTTCTGTTCAAAGACACGGATGACTATGCTGTGTATAATTCTCTCTCAAATCCAACTGATCCTTAATCCGAGACGAATCACGAGCGATTATCTTATCACTAGTCTTATCTTAGACCTATCCTTTATATCTCTCGACTCACTTTTAGAACTCAATAGCAGCAGCTTTAGTAAAAAAGTTCTAGAAGTAGTCTATGATTCGCTTTGGAACCCTAAATGGTGTTTAAGTGCCGATCCGTATAAAAGCACCATTTAATATTCATATTCATTTAAGTTCCTAATTTTAGAACGCCAATGTTAGGTCTTAGCGATAGTGAATTATCGTTTAGGTAACTGCGAGGAAGCGATGCATCAATAGCACAAGTGTCTCGCATATTGGAGATACGATATATCACCGATCACAAAGCATTTCCAGAAGCAAAATTCGATCTAAGCTAAACAGTTCTCCGCCTCCACAATAGTTGTTACTCGTAATATACAATAATTAAAATCCACCAACACAAATTTGATTATAATATTATGCATATCACGAAACCGAGAATTAACGCATTAATGGTGTCGATACATCTCGATTGTGGAATAAGGGTTCGAGGGTGGATCGGCACAGTTATATAGGATTTTTATCTAAATGTTTTTTAAGTCTGCATGTATAGATAAATGGGAAAAAACAGAAGCATTCAATAAAAAAATGAGCATGTACATGAAATGTAGTTCTACAATTAAATACCGTGGAATCTTACTGCCATTAAAGCGGTCAAGACCATTTATTAATTTTGACACATTCCAAGTCAAAAAAATGAATTAACTATTAAGAAGTTAATTGCACGCTTTGAAGTGTTGAAATATAGAAAATTAACCGCCTACACGGATACAAAGCGACCAGCAATTAACCAATTTAGTAATAAATTAAACTTTTTAACTGTCGCTATTTTTCATATTAGTTACAACATTTGTGTCACTTTCAAGGGCCATTTACAACAACAATTAGTTAGCATAACACTAATAAGATATTCACAACGAAGAAAAGCTATCTTCACATTGGAATTAAAAAGAGTATTATATTTTGATATGGTCGGCGTGGGCTAAGTGATCACGCGGTCAAGAGTTCGAGTCCCTGAGGTAACTTTCAAATCGTTGATTTTTTACCAAATTTAAAAGCGTTTTCACCGCTAAGCTGCTGAAGTAATTCATTACGAGTTTCGTGTAGACTTGGATGCATATAGAAATACTATGATATATAGTGATAAATATTGTGAAATAGTATATACAAGATTATTTGAAATGCATCATGATAAAAGATAAAATTCTAATCATCATTAAATTTAGCTTTTTATTTACTCGCAGGCTGAGTTTATCGATGAGAGATCTAGAAAATTCAATTTAATAAAAATAAATGCATATTTAAAAAAGAAATAATTATTCGCAATTTTATGAAATAAATAATGATTTATAGCAGGACATATTGGTATTGATTTATCTGCATATTTTTTGCAACTCATAAACACAAAGAGAGAGGTTGTGTTTGTGTGAGTTTAAAGTGTCAGGTAAATCCATTAAATCTTAATTTCTAGCATGTCAAATAATAATTCCGTCAGTACATTTGTTCTCAATACATTAAATATTATTTGTATAGTTTAAAAATGCTCATAATTGAGCAACACATTTTACTACACTATTATAGTATCAATGCTTATCATTAGGAACAATTTTAATTTGGTATCCAATGTTACCCGAAACCTAGATGAATTGTACATACGAATTCCTATTGGAACTAGTCTCTACAAAAGTTTTTTCTACAAGAACTGCTTGTTATAAATTTTCTCAGCGTCTATCTTTTATTAAGAGAGTATGGCTATATGGATATGGAATCGAACAAGACTAGTGGTGAGGTTATAGCTCTCCATGTGCCGTATTTTTAGGAACGGCCGAGCGCGAAGGAATCAATAAATCAATTGAAAAAATATTTCTATAGCCGTACTGGCATTCAAACAACTTAACTCCACAACCGAAGCAAACGTTGTGACTATTCAACCACCGACTTAACACTACATCTAATAGTTAAATAAATCAAATCCAATAATAAAAGCAGATAATGAAATAAAATCTAAATAAACCACACATATACATATATTTGGCTCGGTTCGATTGCCGAAGACATTTTTGATATCCACAATGAATTGTTGTGATATGTCATTGAGATCTTTGTTGGCGGGACAAAAATTAGTATTCATATAATACAAACAATGCCTTTTATGTCAGCTGATAGTGATGTCATCAGACGCATCGATTTTGGCTTGCCTGGCATCATGTGACGCTTCTCGCCATATAGCATGGTCCTGTAAAATATTATAATTAGCCTTCATCTAATAACATTGAACGAAACAAACAATTAAAAACAGCCGCATCAAAATGCGCGCCGATTGTAGATCGGCGTTCATTAAAATGTATTGTGATACAGTGCCAACTATCACGGTAATAGTCACGGTCGAGTGATAAATTCGATCTTTTTTGTGTCCGATTTTAATGCCATTTTGAGCACGTTAGGTGACTTCCAATCAATTGATCGATTTTTGTTCAAAGGCACGAATGTCTATGATGTCTAAAAATCCTTTGCACTCATCCGATTTTAAAAGCGCAGTGCAATGAGTGCGATTGCGTAACTTCTAATGCAGTGATGCACAACCTATTTAACATACAGGTTGATAAATATTCTTACTGTTCGCGAGTGGCAGAGAATATGAGTTCCACAATTGCTTATAAATATTTACTTCATATCACTATTTGAGGAATACGTTTTATCTTTCTAAACTGTATATCAATAGATAATTTAGTCATGCTAGAAGTGGTAAATTAATTCGGAGGCAACCCTCAGTACATCATTGAGATAAGATCCTTCACACGGTTTTTGTGTTTAGTTTCAATAATTCACAATTTCAATTATTACAAATTAGGGAAGACATTTCTGCAGATAATATTTCAAAAACAAAAATCTCCCTGATAACCAACCATTAAGAATAAGTCTTGAACAACTTTTTATTTTGTCGATGAGCCGGCGTATGGGTCATTTTGGGCTGACAGTTGCGCATCACTGTGTTCGTCCTTTCATTGCCCCACTGACTTCTAAACATTCTCTAAACAAGAGGTTGATCGACTGAATAATAATCAGTTTTCGTAAATAGCTGTAAATATGGCTAGGTACCAAAGAGCTCTACATTAGGAGTGGACATGGTTTTATAAATACATATATTTATTTGAATTTTTGCTAGAAAGTTGGCTTGTATTATTTATTTACGACACGCTTCTATAAAAATCTGTACCATGAGAAACATGGTATGTTGATATGGTGTGACTAATCCAATAAGCCAATCTTCTTTTATTGCCATAGAATTTATTTAACTGATGCTTTATCAAACACATACTTTTTTAACAATTCCTCTTTATTAATACGATTATACACAGTTTATATTGGACGTATATATTTTTATAAGACATCATTTTATTTCAGTTGACAATGTCAACAACCTCGTGGCCGTAAATTGACGTCTATTTACGATACTGTAAACCTATTTTTGTTTTTCTAGTAATATTGAGTATGTGAGTCGTCGTGTTATTAGAATGTATTAGCGGAACCGGATATCAAACAAAAAATGTACGTACATCAAACAATGGAAGTAGCTGCTGACTTGCCGGATTTCAAAAGAAACAACTGCAAATATTACAGTACAAAAAAAAACAGGAAAAAGTTCTATGCTCAGTTCTAAGAATTAAATATATTTTTTATCCGTTATTTTTATTCATATCCTGGATTGTACAGAAATGTATAAATTTGAAATAACATACCGTAACAGATTTAACTGGGACGTAATATGTATCTGTTCATTCAATTAATGTCAAAGTATTTTTTTTCTTAAATAATGTAGGCGCACATAACGACAAATTATAAAAACGATATTTTTTTTCACTACTCAGAACGAAAGTTGTTTGTAAAATGCATATTATTTTAATTTTAACGACAAGCAAAAACCACTCTTTCGGTGTCTTACAAACGAGTCGTTAATTGCTGTGTTTAAAGTGACTCTAAACATTTCATTTTATTATTTTCATTCAATTACATTCAACTGTTATATTTATATGTAATATATGTATATGCATGCTACTTTCTGGTTTCCCATCGCTGGTTTAACCCATTTCACTCCAACAGAGAGCACACATAGCGCGCAAAATGGGACAATCTCGTTGATTACCATTCAATATAGTATAATATTATTTAGTTCGGCATATATCCGTACGTGTATTTTTTTAATATAGAAAACGTTTGATTCGGACTCCAGATTAGAAACTTCACATGTGAAATCGTACTGGATACAGATTAGCTACGCGAATATGATTATCCGCGGACTAGATCAATAACATGATATGAGCCATAGGACAATTTTTGATGCATCTACCTTTAACTGTTTATAACCAAAAAAACTTTTCAAAATTGATTGCTTTTACCTAGTATCAAATACGCATAACTTTAAAAACACAAGCATGTTTAAAATAGTCCAATATTAAATTTATAAAACTAGTTTTAACTATACTTTTTTGTGTAATTAAGAGTGACGCGTGTTCAAACCATGCCAGTTCCATAAGTTTATCTCATCAGATATTGTTCGAGTTATTATGTTGCTCAAGCTCTCTTTTTTTTAAGAGAGTAGAGATGGAAAAGACCAGAGCCAGGACAGGACTAATAGTTAGCTTATCGCTTTATATCATTGTTATGATTGTATAGGTATTTTAAGGCTGCACATAAGTACAATCATATCTCCGAACAATAATCGATAATTCGATTTAGAAATGAAACTGCCGGGACTGGGATTGGAACCAGTGCGTTCTGTTTCCGAAGTCAACAACGCTTTCACTTGACCGCGGACCCGACAGATGGTCAGCGTCATAAAATCTAATTTCAAACATTTTCTTCATACGTATTGGAAATATAAAATACGATGTACGTTAATCGATCGTAGAATAAATTATAAATGACACATTTAATCACTTTATTCTTGATATAAAATTTTAAATAACTCTGATTATTCCACGTATCGTTTTACTAATTGTGACACGTGTTTCGCCTCTTTAAGTGGCATCTTCGGACTTACTATCGCAATGTTTGCTTAAGTAATGAAACAAGATTGATTCTAATATTTAAAAATGATAAAATTACAAAATGTAGGACCCCCCCCTTCTTATAGAATCAAAACAAAGCAAAAAAATAATTGTACTACTAATGGCGTAAGCATTACAAAATATTAACTAATGGGATGCAATCAATCTGGTAGGGATGGTTTCTTTTTATGAAAAAAAGCTCTTAATGAATATATTATGTTCTATAAACGTCATGCTATCGTTTATTAGAAAGCATTAGGCGCTGTTATTGGATACTTAACTGGAAATGAAAGAAAAACGTGGTAAAAAGCTCCGCCGAGCTTTATCCGGAAAAGTAGCCTTAAGGCATGCCTCGCTGAAAAGCTGCTGCGTTCATTTCCAAATGCATCGCAGTAAATTGCTCACTCAACTTTCGCAATACGGTGGAAATTTGCGCTGAAAAGATAGCAGAAAATGTTAAGTATTACTTGACGTCGGAAAGGGTGTGTTCAACTGGAGGGCATTGTGTAATTGAATTTCTTACAACTATTCCATGAAATATTATTTTATTTCTGTGCAAAAAAAATACTCAAAATTATGAACCACTAGACTTTCAGTCAGTTTCGAGACTGTTTGTCCATTGTTTTTAATATTATTTACAGGGCATATTTATTGTGACAGACAGTTCTACAAACAATTCAAAAATTCATATAATTGAAGAATTCGACAAGGTGCTTGATGGAATTTCAATATCAAATTTGATTTTGCATTTTTCCATGAGTTTCCTTGACTCAGTTCTAGTTCACTTGTGGGCTTGAAATGTCGAATGGTGAAACCCGTGAAAAAACACATGGAAAGCAAAATTATAATGATATGACAAATTTTATTTATAACTATTGTACTTACAAATCGCTTCATATTTGCATCTCTTGAGTCGAGGCTAGACCTCTTCTAGTTGGTGTCTCATAGACTCTCACTGAAAGACTAGAAATAACTTAAATAAAACGATTCGAAATGTAATAAAAAAAACTACAACCATCTCCAATGAGGATTGAATGCTATTTTATAGACGAAAAAGTTGTTTTACGAAAGATGGTTGTACTTATTGAGTGACGCAATCTATCTTTTTTTTTCAAATAGGTTAAGGAAACGATAATTGTGTTGGTAAAGGACTAATACTTACCTAAAGGCTGCCTTAATGCACCTTTTAAGATTATATGGGAGTATCAGATGAAACATAAGCATCATAGACATTCAAGCTTTTAAACATGAAACAATAAAAAGACACTGAAAAAAAAGATTCATGAAAGTGCCAGTTCGAAATTCGAGTTCCGCACCTCAACTGTAACGAAACAGGATGAACGCCAAAAATGTAGATAGTGGGCATAATTATATTTTACATATCCTAAAAACCACTGTTCACGAAAAATTTAAGATCAAAGGGGCTAGCCTTTACATGAATATATTGGATGAATCAAATAAAAATTAAACTTACACGTAGTTAAATAACACTTATTATTATCGTATCAACACATATATTACTGTTTTTTCTTCCGGTTGAGTTATCAAAATTCAATTCTTAATAATCTTATATATAAAACCGAAACGGCGTATGTATGTCTGTGGGTCTGTAATTCCCTTTTGCATTGTTGGTCATTAAGTTGCCATAAAAACGAATATGAAAGAAAATATGTTTGAATTTTTATCGGCGAAGACATTTAGTCAATATGTAATAAATTAATCTTCTACTGAACTTTTCCCGGCTTTTAATACTAATAATAATGTTTATTATTTACGTGAAGGTATTATTTGACATTTCTTTGACAGCAAATTAGATTTTTTCCTTGAATTTGGACATTTTAATGGGCGAGAATGGGGCTGTCAATATATGAAAGGGGCTGTGAAATGTCAATGCCAGACTGAAATGTTCATTTTAATTCTATTTTAATTGAACTAGACTTTTGAATTTTGAAAAAAGTTGTTTCAACTTGGCCCGTCTGAATTTAGGCGCCGAGGTGAACATAACCCCAAACTGGTCCGAGCGTAGCCGGGTAGCAATACTAGTAACGATATAAATTTGACGTATAACAATCAAACGTTCTTTTGTTTTTCAGACAAAAGCCAATTTTCAAAAAAGGTATAATGTAAATTTGAATAAAACGATTCTTTTATCGATGCCAAACGGTAACATCATATTATTTCATAGGAAAATGATACTTTGGTCCGATGCTATGTATCAATTTACGTTTGAAATTGCACTTTTTTGTTATGTAATCAAAACATCACTTCGCATTCGATTGATATATACCTAACATTGGTGCAAATTCTGGCAGCGCCCAAAATGTCTGCGTCTGTCTGTCTGTATATACAATGTTAATGGCATGTCAGTGCCTTGCACACGGCTACCAATATGGAGGCTGCAAATTTCCGCTCCAATTGACACCTCTCGAAAGGCTTATCATATCGCTTTTTATAATATTTTACATAGATTTTTGTTATGTTAAAAACACTTTTAATTTATAATAAATATTTTTTTAAAATTGGCATTACAGCTAATGTCAATGCGCTAAATATTTATAATTATGAAAGTCATACGATATAAAATCGATGTTAAATAATGAATCGGTCGAGAAAAGTTCAACGAAAAATAACACACACCCATATCCATGATTTCTTTTTCAAGATAAAAAATCTGACCTTGCCGGGAATAGAAACCGAGTCCACCTGATCGCTAGGGCAAAGCACTTGCCACTAGACCCCAGTGACCGACCATTATGTTCAGTATTACGGGTCGTCTTAGGTGGGCGAAGCGATCCGGCGCGCTTTAAAAGCGGCAGAGTTTTAAAATATCAAACGGTCCTCGCCCATGCAAGTGTCATATGTGGGCGACGCGATCCGGTCAGGACGGCATATGTCGTAAGTCGCCTCAAGTGCCTGACTCATGGCGCGCGCGAATCGCTTGAAAATATCAAACGGTCCAAGCTCACCAGAGCGTTAATTGTGTCTGGCCGAGCGATGGCACATACGACCTTTAGTCCGCTACGTTTAAAATTAATTGGTTTTTACGAGTCGCCGCAGCGCACCGCAGCGCTTCGTCTCGCCTGCCTAAGACACGGGGTTAGTGATATTGACCGGTAGTTTTACGCAGACGCATTTATCCACGTGATCGAATCCCTGAACGTAAAATTTGGAAAAATGATTTATGAATATGTATTCAAAGGCATGAATGTCCATCGTGTTCGGATTGAATGGATGTGTGATGGAATTTAATACAACACAGACATCCCTGTCTTCGAACAAAAATCTATAGTTGGATTTAAAAGTGAAGTTTTCCGTACTGAAATTCGTACCCGCGAGCTCAGCAACCAATGCTTATGACTGGACCACAAATCCGAACCCTAAGGCATATTAGTGAAAAAAAAAATATTTAAACATTTCTGCATGTCATTGAAATCACAAGCAAATGCCGATAAATTCAAAGCGGATCTGTTCAATTTATTTCGAAAAGTCTTTTGCTGTATCCCTTTTTACGATTTGTGTTGAATTTAACATGGTAATTTACTAATTAATTTAGCCACAATACCCCCTGCACGGCTCCGACTTTTCATAAAACGAAAAACCGCTGTAACTACAGTGCTGCTATTATTGCGATATACAATTCCTTAAATGTAAGAAACAACCCGTCGATTGTCGTTATTCATTCGGGTTTATTCGACTAAAAAAAGGTTCCCTGTGCTAAAACATTTGGCACGTGTAATTTTCCTGAAAATTTCGCTTATGACCTCAATACCATACGCATGTTGTTTATTATTAGACTTTTGTTTTCTTCGGGAGATAAATATCTTTAAAGAATATTGCTTTCGACGTAAATATGATATTTTTAATGTACAATTCAGAGAAAAGGAGTATTTCATTTTATATAAAAATAAGCTTTAATAACTTTATCATATCGTGAAATATATTTTTTATTTATGTAATATGTAAAAAGGTAACTCAAAGTCACAAATTTTACTAACACGTCCAATACGATGGTTTACAGTCAATCACTTTTAATGTGTTCTGTCAATACTTGGTGACATGTCTTACTATTTTCATTATTCGGTTAACTTTACAATATGAAAGTTTTCAAATTATTTTCTTGGCTTTTTTTTCACAGCGGACATGCATTCGAGTGTGAAGCATATGAATTTCTAATGGAAATATTCTTAGCATAATTTTTCGACGAAAACTGCAACTATGAATGTACAATTGTCATTATCACCCTCGCCACGTCCCGTTTGTAGGATTAGATGAAGTATATAAACAAATCCATGTCCTCTAACTGAAATCAATATTCGAACTTTAAATAAAATTGCTTGCACTGGCATTCTTAGCAGTGGGTTCCGCGACCAACGCCAATAACATTGGCACTTAAATGGTTATATTTTTTTTAAAAAAAGGTATTTCGCACGACTCCAACTTTCAGCGATTGTCAGTCAATAGAGAACAGTCAATAGAGCTTATTAAATTATAATTACCAATCATCAGTTGATAACGCTCGTGATGAGTGCAAATTGTTCTGATATTTATTAAAGCAGGAGCAGTTCGGGTTTTTTTATAATTTAATGCATCTCAACCAGTGACGGCTGGTGACGGGGTGTTGGGGGGTGCAAAGGAAGATTCAACCATTTTTGCAAGAGTTCTTTCCTATTCATTGGATTTTAAAACACTTCTATAGCATGGACTTTCAATTCAGATGTTCGCAATACCAACTATTTCTCTTCCGTAGCACGGAAAAATAGTTGAATCTTCCTTTTGCACCCCCTATCACCCCGTCACCACCGTCACTGGATTTCTCAACGAGAAGTTGACAGTTAACTATTTACAAAGATTCACAGGCATTGTGTAAAACCGGGGTTGTTTCTTTAAGCACTGATTACACAATTAATATCAAATTAGATACACGCTCTAAAAATTCTTCTATGTTTTCTTTACTAAACGTTACCATTAAATCTTGTATATTTTATAATCGTTAGTCGAAAATTCAAACTTAACCTAACAAAAAGGTCTCTTTCGCTCCGCGGAACTTTACTTATTGTCTATAATATTATAAGGAATTAATTACCAAACATGTACCTTATGACACGCACAAAATTATGGACTCCATTTATAGGCACTGCGCCTACGTTACGTGCTTCTCTGATGGATGAATGGCAACAAACTTTGCTTACTTACCCGGCTGACGAGGGTTGAAATCCTCCATTCATCCCTGCGATGTGATCGACCTTCGCAAGGGCTTTGAGCACGGTTGCAAAAGCAAATCGCCGGTTCTTATTGAATTATAGCCCTCTTCCATTGGCCGTTTCCTCTGATTGCGTATCCGTGTCACGACGAGGACTGCGTCAACACGGACAAAAACTATGACAGATTATTCGGTGGGAATTATGGCGCAGAATTTCATAACGTATTGTGTCGTGCGGTATAGATTGAAGCCACTCGGACGTGTAACGTCTTTCAAATGTTTTCTCATTCAATTGGAATATCGCCGAACTCCATTTAAGAACATATTCGGGTGGTCGTCAAATAAAACATAAACACATTTTCAGTATCCAGTCAATAGACGAATGTTCAAAATAATCATTTTTCATCGTCTTTTTACAGTATTTTTTTATGAACACATTACATTCAACCATTTTTTTAGCATATTTAAATAAACTGTCGTAAGAAGCCATACAAAGGTAAAGGAATGATTAATAGTCACTTTCGATGTGATAGTGTCTCTTTATGGGGGAAAACTATTCATTAAAATAAATAAAATACATGTTTTGAGATCAGAACCTGTTGACAATGCTCTCAAAATGCGTTGTATTTATTTTTTAAAAATCCTATGGGTATATTGTTTTTATACAACAGTTTAGTGTTCAATGTTTGAAATACAGTGGAACACTTCGATTGACCGCTTCAGTATCGTAAGGCCACTGGTTGCCGCTTCGTACGGACGTCTTGAATACCGTCACAAATATTGCAAAATATATTTTTTTTAAATCTTCCAGTAAGAATTTTAGTGTTATTTTTCTTTGCATAGCTAGTGACATCTATTGACTATCTTTTAAAAAAATGGTCTTTCTGTCATTGGTCAATCTTATTGAAAAGGGTTATTTTTAGAAGATGAGCGGTAGATGTAACTAGAGAAGTGGTTATCATGTGCGGCCACCAGAGGATTTTGCTGCGGCCACCAATAGCTTTATAGTTAATATTGATATTTAATAAAAATGGGTTTTTACAAGTTAATTTTGTCAACAAAGACACTGAAAATTAAATATTTTGTATGCATTGCATTGTGCATCAAGAATTGCTAGTTAGCAATAAATTTGGTGCGGCCACCAGTCATTTCCGTAGTATCGCTGATGCTCCTAATGCGGCCACAGCCAAATTTTACTTGAGAACCACTGAACTAGAGTCACCACTTTGCTCGGTACTGAAGCGGTTAATACCCTTGTTTTCCACACAAATATTTGTAAAAAACTAACACCTTTAAAACTCAACCGTTTTTGGCTTTAGCTTTATCAGTTTTCAGTGTGATCCGTCCTCGGATTTTTCTTAATCAGTTTTCACGGAAATTGTATACTGCTACGAGTAAAAATGATATTGCCACTTTAGCCTGCTTAGCTCTGGGGATTATTTAATTACTAGTATTGCTACCCGGCGTCGCTCGGACTAAGCGACCAATAATTATTTAATGTTATATCATTCGACATAATTATATCACAAAATCTAACATCCAAAATAGAGTTAAAATAAAATCACAAACTTTATTTAATTTGATGACAGCCCCATTCTCGCCCATTAAAATGTCCAAATTCAAGGAAAAAATCTAATTTGCTGTCAAATAAATGTCAAATAATACCTTCACGTAAATAATAAACATTATTATATTAATAATAAAAGCCGGGAAAAGTTCAGTAGAAGACTAATTTATTACATTTTGACTAAATGTCTTCGCCGATAAAAATTCAAACATATTTTCTTTCATATTCGTTTTTATGGCAACTTAATGACCAACAATGCAAAAGGGAATTACAGACCCACAGACATACATACGCCGTTTCGGTTTTATATAGATATAAGAAGATATCTAAATTATGTCACGTCCCACTTTTGAGCTTGTGCGAGTGGTTTGAAAAATACTGGCATAATTGAAAACATGTTTTTCTAATATTCTTATGATTGTGTTTTCTTTGTTTTCAGTTTTTCCCGCCCATTACTCACAATAGCAGCAGTGTTGACTGTCATAATAATGATAGTTGGAGTGTTAGGAAACCTTCTCACCATTGTCGCCCTCTTGCGGTGCCCCAAAGTGAGAAATGTAGCCGCTGCATTCATAATCAGGTAACTCTATCTTATTTTAACATTTAACTCTCACAAAACCATTCAAAAAATCTTTTCTGCTACCGTGGAGTAACATTTGTCTACAGTTGTGAATTGTCATTAAAACCCATTTTAGAAGTTAAAAAAAATCGGTAAAAATAGGTCTGACGATTTTTTGTTATAATACGTGAAATAACGTAAGTTAATTTTAAATGCTGTATTGAAATGAACTTATTCAAAGCTGCCGTCTAACGTTAATAATATTTCGTAAGCATGGTATCATTTTCACTATTTTTAGTTTTCATTTCAATTTCTCAACTGACTAGCGTTACTGCATGGCAGAGAAAGTGTTAAGTACAATATTGATCTGCATATATTAAGAGTAACTTTAATAAAAACATGACGCTCTCTTTAGTAGATAAAGAAACAGCCAAAGTCAGTATTCGTGCGGGATTTGACAAATATATTAACGTTCTACTATCAATTTATAAACGTTTTCAAGGCTATTTTATTGAATTCAATGGTACAATTGACTATCGTTACTACATGGCAGAGCAAGTGTTAACCACACAATTTATCAACATACATTAATAGTAGTTTTAGTTATAACATCACGCTTTCCCTAGTAGCTAAAAAACACCCACAGTCAGTATTCGTAAGGGGTTTTTCATAGTTGTTAAATTCCAACTATCAATTTGTAAACCGCCAGCTTCTGATACATTTTTTATTAATTAATATCTGATATATTATGTATAGTGGACATGTTTTCTTATGCCATATTTATTTTTCCAGTCTCTGCGTGGCCGATTTCGTCTTCTGTCTTATTGTGCTGCCCTTTGCGATTTCGCAATACACGTCTGGGACGTGGAATCATGGCGATGGGCTATGCATGGCAATTCCATTTATGAGATATGGAAACGTCGGGGTTTCATTGCTCAGTATTGGACTCATTACTGTTAACAGGTAATTAGCGAACCACAAAATAACAACTTTTTATTATTTATTGTATTTACTCGAAAAAATAAATCCAAATGTCAGTTCCTTGAAAGTGAGTCGAAAAATGAGTTTGAACGCCATCCTTAAATTCTCTCCCTCTGCTGTAAGAATATTAAAATTCAGTTTTAAAAATATTCCTCACGATTTTTTAGTGTAGGTAACTGCAATACCAAAAGAATACGAAAAAGCTAAACTACAGAATACTAAAATGCATCTTATATTTCCAAACCATCGATCCTGTGGCTGAGTCACCAAAAAGATGTAATTTTATTTTGAAAATTATCATATAAAATATTGATTAAATAGTAATTTCATTAGTGTTTTAACACTTGATTTTAAATTAAGAATTATGTTATCACGCCACGCGTATTTGACCATTTTAATTGGATGCATAATTTGTCTAATTAAACCAAACATATTTGGTTAGTAACAAAGCTTAACAATGTTTTGCAATGAACATACATAAATAACGTTGAACGAATTTCGCAGTTTTCGTTATTTATTCAGAAAATTCATACATTTTACAGTAATACCATTTCGACTGAAAATTTTCGACAAAGAAACATTGGCCCAGTTAGTCCTGATTTTCACATCCATTAAAAGATGAATAGTTTGTATCCTTTCATATAAAATCATATTCAGTTAATACCAGTTGCGGCCGGTGACAAGAATATAAGGGTGTGAAAAAAAAACGAATGAATATAAAAAAAATTCAACCTCTGTCTGTTTATGAGCTTCTTTGGGAAGGCTTTAACATAAAAATACGTTGCAAGTTTGTACAACTCGTCATAATTTGGTTATCTTTTCAAAAGATATCTAAGCACCTAATGAGTACAAATGTTGCGTATGGCGTTGTAAATACTGGTGTGACGTCAAAAAATCGTTTTTTGTCTACTGATCTCTTTTTTGAACATCACTGAAAGTGCACCACCTTTGCTGCATCGGCTGAATTTGTCAAAAATAGTATTGTCATTATAACTTTGTAGCCGTACGCTTAACATGTGTGAATCATCACTTCCCGAAATACTTGTATGAGAACACGCAAGGAAATTTTAAATGAGTAAATTTTTATATTCATTTTGATATTAATGGGGGATCAGTGCCCCATTCAAAGAATCATCCCAGGTTGATACTCAAAATAATACATACTTTTATAACCAACACGTTAGATATGAAAAGTTCTTAATATGTATTTTTACCTTAGTAAATTTCTTCCTTTCAGGTATATCATGATAGCCCACCATGGAATCTATGCGAGGGTGTATAAAAGGGGATGGATTGCTGCTATGATTATATTCAGTTGGCTTTTCAGCTATGGAATGCAGGTTCCAACTCTTCTTGGAATATGGGGTGAGACATTTTAAAAAATAACATATCTGTACTCGTACTTCTGGATGATGTGATAATTGTTTTGTTTTGCAATAATATTTCATTGGTTGAGCTGCTTCACGCTTATTTTAATGTAAAAAATGATCAAGTAACTAATATTCTTTATGCCAAATAATGCGTCACGAACTAACGAACGTAGGTGTGATATATTTTTATGAAATGCGGGAACTCTGATTTTGCCTCATGGGAAATTCCTGTATTCCAGCGATACATCGACGTGCATTTTATTGTTGTAGCTTATCTAGAGATGGCATTGCTAGTATGTATTTAAATTGAACAAATAAAATGGCAGCGCGTATATCGTATATCACAGGCACCGAAAGGGTTAAAAAACAATATTTAGTTTTGGTCAACGTAATTTCAAGCGTTGTTTTATCACAGAGCCAATGTTTGACAACTTCAAAATTATCATTAATAATTCCCGAGAGAAGTTAATAACCAAGTGGTTTTAATATTTCCGCCAGGTTCCTTCGGTTACGATGACAAATTGGGCACCTGCTCCATCAACAATGACAAATGGGGTCGCTCTTCGAAGACGGCTCTCTTCGTCATCGCTTTCCTCGTCCCCTGCATTATCATCATCATCTGCTACGCCAGGATCTTCTGGGTCGTGCACAGGTAAGACAGACATGGAGCAATTAATTACTGTGGTATAAAAATCGATACTTTGACACTACTTGTTTTATACTTTTAATCAAATATATCTGTTTAGCGTTAAGTTTTATAAAGTAAGTCATATTAAAATCTGCTTTCGGCATTAATACTTAAATTCGTTGTTTTTCTAACCAAATCGTGTTGTCTAAAAAGAATTACAATTGGTTGAAATAAAGTAATATTTCTTCGGATAACGATTAGGGATAGCTGGAGCAACCTTTAATTTAGACGGAATGTCTGAGACTCACGGATTTACTCTGTCAGAACCAAGGACCACTTATTCAATGCATGCATACTGACTGTGCTGCTTTAGGGTTCCGAGTCATGGCACCGGGTTATTACAAAAGGACCGGGTAACTGCATGCTGTGCTTCGAAAACAGATTTTTGCGGTGAATATTAGGAGAACATGTTTTGACTTTGTAATGATCACGGAATTACGGAGAGCGGACAAACAAGCCCCTTTGGGTTTACGTCCAAAATATTTGTTTTATATTAAAAGCCTGGATATCCAAAAACGCAACCTAGAAACATGACTTTACATATTTAATTTATTCAACCAAAAAAGTCGGTGTCAAAAAAAAAATTGAAACAAGAATATTACATCGCCCCAGAATCGAATAAACATGTTTTTACCACATGAACTACGCCTTAATAATATTGTGTGACAAAATAAAAAAGCACGTCGTATAAAATCAGACAACTCTTCATATATGAGAAAACAAATCACTGTTATGTTATCTATCTGCCTAATCGGCAATTTAAAATGATTGTGGGAATAAGTGGAAAAACACTCTTTGAATATGTATGTTATCTGCCTATTGTAAGTATTTATGACAGTTAACCCTACATGCGAATGATTTTTGTTATTTTTGTATTTCGCAAATAGTATTCAAACTGGTAATACTTTTACTGATTACATATGAATTTTTTGAACTTACAACTAAATAGTTTTCATAGACGAAATATAATTATCTTTTCAATTAATTGTTGATTGTATGTGAAATTATTTTATGTCAAAAAATACAGCTTCTTTCCAAATGTAAATATCGTCACTTATTCATTCCAGGGATAATAAATATTATACCGTCCGTCTATCCTTGGGTGGTAAAAAAACTGTGTCGTTACATTCAATAATCTTTTTAATTTCATTTATTTAAATTTAATTACTTTCCAGCAAAAATTTTCAGTTCACACATTAAAAGTCACTTTTAGGGTGTTCACTGTCAATACTTAAACTTAAAAATAATAACACATTTTTTGTGCTTATTCCATATTAGATTTATTAAGAAGATTTCTTATCAGTTGATAATACTCGAGATGAGCACAAACTGGTCCTGATCTTAATAAATCTAACACCCAGAAAAGTGAGTAAAAACAAACCAAATTAATATTCCAAATTTATTGGGCCGCAAAACTTTTATCCACTAGATGGCACAGGGGCCTAATGCGCCAAATATGTTAAACATGATTAACCATGAATCAAAATTGCCAATAAAAAGTTCTAAAGAATCTTTTTTCAATTGAAAAAATTGATTGAAACAAAGCTCTTGCCACTAGACCACAGGGGCCGACATTTTAAAACATGATCCACATCACTCAAAAATTGCCAAAAAAAATTCTAAAAGATCATTAAAATGAAATTGATTGAAAACTGGTTGATCTTACCATATTTCGACAAAAAACCTATTTATTTTAATATTTGTTTATCTTTTGTACTTTTTCTAAAATGTAAAGTACGCTTTTTGTGCCGCAATCAAAGTTCAAACTGCAAACTGTTGACAGTTTATGGGCGGGAGGGGGGTTATTTGTTATCTTGCCGCCCATATCGCTGTTTTCTCCGCCCAGCGCAGCTCAAACTTTCACGACAGCTTTTAAGCTTCGCCACGCTGGTCCGAACTTTTTACAACTAAAATAAGAAATAGTGTTTCGCTTTTCACTTCAGATTGATATCGTATAAAAGTTTCGGGAAATGTGTAGGTAATTCTTAAGTGTTGCGAGTGAAGTTTAGACTTATTGTTTACATTTTATTTCAATCCTCAACAAGAAATAACTTTGAAAAACTGTCAACTCGATAAAATTTTAAGTTTGCTTAAAAAAACTCTTAACCTGATCTCTGCCTAAAGCGTATATTTACGCGCTACAAGTCTGTGTTCAAGGGGATGTCCATACAAAATGCGCGTAATATTACGCTCTCCTTTGTACTTAATTTACAAGTCACCAGTTCCTATTTAAAATAATTGAATTTAACTTGCATATAGTGACATCATTTGAGAGCGTGTTGTACTACTTGAACTCAAAGAATATTGAATTTTAATGTGTAATACATCGATTTTTTATTAAAGATTTATTTTTTGAAAGAAAACTGCGGCCTCCTGTGTACGGCCATATAGATTTTTACCGGCATAGAATCGGTTAAAACATGATACTTTTATATTTATATTTGACATCACTGCTTATAATTAACAATGCACAATATTCATATATTGTATATACATATGGGCATATTAAAAAATTTAAAACCGCTCAATGAGAAAACACACTCATGTCTAAGATCTTAAACAAACAAATTTTAAATGTATACTTACCTTACCAAAGACTTTAATCCATACTAATCTGATCACTGGGATTTAGCTACAATATGCTATTTTGTAAAAACAAACAGGCTAGAATTTTTAGAAATAAATAAAACTCTTAATAAAAAATATATATTATTAAATAATATTCTTAACAGGACAGGATGCTCGTCTTTGTTAACATTATTCCCCATCAATAGAGTAATCACCCAACCTAACTGATTGATTGCAGCTCATTAGTTTATAGTTTATTAGTTTGTAATGTTTAACGTCATTAGAAATATATTTGTTTGCTTTGTTTCGATTCTATAACCCTCTCTTGCGTCCCTTAAAAAGGAAAAATCCCAATCTAATTGATTGATTGATTTGCACCTTATTAGTATCATTATGTTATTGCATTGTTTTGATTCTATCACCCCCTTCCTTGTTTCCTTTAGAAGGAAAAAAACCCGTAATCCATTTTGTAATTTCATAATTTAAAATGTTAAAATGTTAGAATTTATCTTGCTTCATTGCTTAAGCAAACTTTGCGATAGTAAGTCTGAAGATGCCTCTGAAAGAGGCGAAACACGTGTCACAGTTAGTTACACAATACGTGGAATAATCAAAGTTATTTTAAATTTTATATTAGGATGTATATCAATTCGAGTAAGACTATTGGCAATGTATAAATATAGATAATAATATAAATTAAAAGGTAAATCTAATCAAATTGCCTACAATTTCAAAGTTAACGAATTTTTACCAATGGACACCAATCAGTTATTTTAAAATTGTACCACATTAAGTAAGTTATTTCTTGTTTATTTTTAATTATCAGTTGAAATGCTGGCAAAGAGCAAAAGGGGTCCTGATTGTTATGATATATATAGGTATCGAAGTGGTGCAAACAAGTGATTTATTTATTTACATACCTTTCCACTAAGAATTGACAATCGGTTGAAAATTATAAAGACTGGTACAAAATGAATCAGTTTCATCGTCTATCAAACAATAAAATATTCTGAATGGCATGTGTTCTACGAGTCGAAGATGTGTTTAGTGATTTCTTTTTCATACATACTTGCCTATTCCCAGTAACATATTAGATATTACAAAAATCGTTCCGTAAGAAGTTATTCTTAAAGTTTCGCTCAACTTGTTGACGAAATAAAGAATATAAGGATGACTAGAAAATAGCAAATGGTTAGCTAATCACTCTCGCAATACTCTCTCCTTGGGATAGGATGGGTTAAAGGCAATTGCGATATTCATGCCTTCAGAGACAAATCAATAAATTGATATTAAGAAACTGCAACTGAAGATTTTGAATCCTTCAAATTGAAATTTAATGGCGAAACATGATTATATATAAATTGTCCGTAGTATATACTTACTCCTGCAGTAGAAAGCATTTTGACACCTTGTGAAAATGTCACCCCTCTGGTGTCACTCGTTTCCACAATTCAATGAACCGTAAAACCTGGACGTGGTTTTATGTTTTCAAAACTTTTTGATGCCTAAAGCGTATTTTCCGCGATGTCAGAATATACCACGCGCTGGAAAATCTATTTCGAGTCGGTAAAAGCGTGTGAAATTATTGGAAATTTTATATATCTAGTGGTGTTATGATTTTAAGATAATTCATCACGTCCTACTTTTCGAAATATTATTAAACACTATATGCAGTACGTATTTCCTAATTTTGTAACTGTGTGTAATATTCTTATAAAAGAGGACTTCCCTACGTCTCTAGTGTGTGTTGAATATCTTGATGGTAGTCGTACAGAGCGCTGATGCAGTAACCTCGAGTTAAATGCAGCATCTAGATATTTAGCATATTGGTCGAGTATGTCAGCTTTGGTTGCGGAGCTCACGGGCTCAAATTCCAGTCCGGGCAGTTTCAATTTTCAATCGAATTATTGATTTCTGTTCGGAGGCATGGTTCTCTGTTGTTTGTCTTATAGTCACTTTAGCAAACTCACTTTAGTTTTTCAAAAGTAACCTTGTGATTGTTAGACTGAGATGCTTCTCAAAGAGGTTAAACACGTGTAATTGTTTTAACAGAACACGTGAAATAAATAAATTTATCTTTTAATATATCAATATGTATTAAAATGACTTTTACAGAGTTACACTGTCCAATCCATAGATAGCAGTATGGACAATTGCACAAGTTGAAAAATCCTATAAAACAAAGTCTTGTTTTCTGAGCGACAAGCTTTCAGCTAATCCTAACTAAATACCAGTTGGATCCGCTTAGATACGGAGTAGTGATTGATAGTATTTTGGGAGTCGAATTCGTCGTGCATTGAAATCATCGTCCTGATAGATAACTATTTGTGTAGTAGTGGGAATAGTAAAAATAACTATATTTGATGATTTTTCCGGTGAATTCACGACCCCACGTACACAATTGGATCACAGGACCGAAAATCATTCGAGCATCTCGACCGCATCGGAATTGACATAAAATACATTTTTACAAATGTTTGATTATAAATATTAACAATAAAAACAAATACGGTAAGAAAAATAACAATGTTCTACATAAATTTTATATATTTGTTGATAGCTATTTCGGCTATTTCAGGAACATACATATATACCGATTTTTACAAATTTTTGATTGTTCTAATTAAGGAAGGTTCGTATTTATATGTTAATACATTGAAAAATAATTCATAAAAGAATCAAGCGCAGTTCAATCTGGTCGTTAAAATATCTTGATAATAAATTCTGGCAAACTATTCATTGTTTGAATATGCGCAGGATATCTTATATTCTGCAAACTATCGTTTTAGGATCTTTGAATTCTTTGAATTCAAGTGAAATGCTTTATCAATACGTCTCATTAGTTTTTGCTTTGATTCAACAAATAATAAGATACCTACTTTGAAATTTATGGAATCGGGTAAAGAAGTGACTTTTGAGAGAGTTTTGAAATATTTTCCGGAAGTCATGAGAAAGCTTTAAGTAAAGGAATCAAAAGAACTTTCAGTTAGTCAAAGAATTTATGTAAATGCTAGTGATGCCAGAAAGACCTTTATGATTACACCTGAATAGTAGAAATATGATGTTATTTATATTTTGAATTTTACACAGAGAGTTCTTCATCAATTTGGAAAAGTTAATCGGAATAAATAACTTTAATCTTTGGACTTTGCTACTTGACAGTAAGAAAATTGCATTAATTAAGTAATTAAGGATTGCGACTGAGGGTGCTTGATGGAATTTCAATATCAAATTTGAATTTGTATTTTTGTGTATAAACGATATAAACTGTTTTTCGGTATCTTCACGCACTTTGCCTGAAATGCCTGGGAATGAACTTAAAGCCCCGGTCGACAAAACTCATGGAAATGTACAAAATTCAAACAATTCAAATTAAATAATTATTGGGATTACATACCATGTCCGATATCAATTTTGAAACACAGACTGAGCTGCATGATTTAGTGAAATCGTTTAAATTTTGTACTTTTCCATGAGTTTTGACGACCCGGGTTTTAAGTTCATTCGTGCAATTGGAATGCGTGAAGATACCGAAAGGCATAGCCGAATATGGAGTATGTGAGTTCCTTATGAAGACTATCTGAATAGAAGTTTTCTAGGATAATTGCCTTTTTCTCAGTTGTTTAAACCACTTTTTACTCTCAGATAGTGTTAGCAAGGAAATGACGAGGACAGGACTAGCGGTTAGTTAATAGTTCTTGCTATGCTCCGTTTTATGATCGGGCGGATGGGTGAGGGAATTTTACAAAAAGTACTTTTCTTTTTAATTATTTTTTATATTATACTTTGCCACCAATTATTAATTGACAGTGAACACCTTAAAAGTGGCTGTATGTAATGTTTTTCGAGACTTTGTGTACCTCATTCTGCTTACGACGTTAGCCAATCGGTGACAGGCTATATCACAAACTCCATTAATCGATTGAAAAATCAGTAGTGTAGAAAATTCCATCCGAGAATTTGAACCCTTGTCAAATCAGACAAAATATACGTTGACATGTACAGACATGTTTAATTAGTTTGTCATCATCCAATTCAATTCTTCTTCTTCTCCGTATTTGCAGTTCCGAAGCCCGTATGAGGCAGCACAGCAAAGCAGCCCAGTCCGCGGCGGCAGCGGCATCATCGCCAACCACCGCCAAGCTGAGCGTCTCCACGGTGTCAGGACCTGGCAGTGTCGCGAGGGCCCACGAACAGAGAGACATCAAGACACGAAGAAACGAATGGAGAATCACCAAGATGGTGCTTGCCATCTTCTTGTCGTTCGTCATCTGCTATCTTCCCATAACCATCATCAAGGTTACTGACAAAGATGTGCAATATCCAGGTAAATAACATATTTTAATGTAGTCAACGTACTGGCATTCTGACGTTACTGCGCAATAAAAGATTATCTTGTATTGATGACTGTTAATTTAAAGAAATTAACTTACCTAACCTATCCAAGAAAAATGTATCTGCTGGAAAAAAATAGTAAGATTAATTTTCAAATTTTATTTTAAAACACATTATATATGAGCGTTTATCCACTTGGATATGATTTCTTTATTTAAATGTATTTGAATTGTGCGTTTATGTCACTGCATCCACCGTACTATAGCATAAGTTTATATTTCAATTATTTTCCTGGCAAAACTTATTCATAAATATTTTTACCATAGATATACGAGTAACATACTATAATAAATTTAGAAAAATTTCAACAGTTAATGAATTAAATAAACGAAATACGTTTTTTGTAATGTTTTATAAAAATCGGAACCAACTTCGCTCAATACGAGTAATCGAATCTCATTGTTATCAGTTGTTGGCATAGCAACCCAAAATACACTAAAATTTCACTGATATTCAAACTCCATACTTATTTAACCCTTTCAATGCTGAACCTGTTTTTAGTATGAAAATGGACACGCAATGTGTTAAGCAGCTTAATATCAAATTACATCTTCCTTCGACTCAATATATAAAGTGGGAGTTTATCTGTCATTTTTATGTGAATGAAAATGGCCATTATAACCAACACTCTCAAATAAATATCATAAAAGAAACTGTATGCCAGTTGTAGATATATATCACGAAATCGTCTTATTATTTTATTAGTATTATTAAATGAATGGAATTATAAACTAATTATAATTTTGAAATAAGATATATACTTTAACGGTTTATTTACTTAGATTTTCATTAATATTCTTTTCAGTGATAATACTAGAATTAGATAAATATCTTTGTGCACAATACAAAATAGTACCTGGCCATCATTCGTCTCGATTGAAACGCTATCGCTGCTATATTCCAGACAGTAAAATTTTACGACCATTTCGCGCTCTCGCAAATTGCAACAAACCTCGCGTAGCTACGTATCGCTGGCCTGCATTTTCCGTAGTGTGGGGGGATGCCCGCCATCGACAATATCCGCTGTTACATGTTCCACCAGGATATGGCAACACTATGAAAAATGAATAATACTAAACAAATTATAATATAGAATGTGCGACCACTACTGGTCGGCTAATTTGATCAATTGTTTTCACAGTTGATACCTGAAGATATAGATAGATGCCTGTAATGCTTAATTTCTTATCCCGGCCACCCGATTAAAAAAAGTAGAATAGAAAGAAAGATCAGCTAGCTAGTCTTTTTTACCTCTATTCTTGTATCTTCCCCGAGAAAGATGATTGCTCGACTAAGCAATAATACACTTTCGATGGATTCGGCGGTAACTTTATGGAAGTTCAATTTAATATAAAATTTAAAATATCTTTGATTATTAGTTTGCTAAGCAAACTTTGCGAAAGTAAGTCCGAAGATGCATCTGAAAGATGCAAAATACGTATCACAATTAGAAACACAATACGTGGAATAATCAAAGTTATTTTAAATATTATAAGCAATAATATGTTAACACTTACATACTTAATTAAAAAATTTCAATCGTTCGAGTTTTTTCGCTAACGAGCCGGGTTTCACCTTTAGGCATCTTCAGGCATTTCAAGTGCACGGCTGGACTGGTTTTAATATTAATAACGTTTAACGAATTATATAGACACAATTAAAATTTCTGTTCGATATTTTAAAAGTTATAGTGGAGTTCATAAAATAAAAATGTATATTTATTTCAAACAGCGGTATAATCCGATGTCGTGCAATTTAAAGGATTGGACTTTTGATTGCTTAAATTTATCAATATTCTGCCATATTTAATGATGTCAACTGTCATGCAAATGCTGTCAAAAAAGAATTTGAATTAGGAATACCTAAGTTTGTCGATTAAAATTCTTATTCTTATTATCGCTTACTATTCAACATTGGTTGATGTTCATAAATATCAGATGACTCGTTCAACGCGTATGAACGGGCTTTCATTTTACATCACACCATGGGTGAGCATAAATTGACTTATCAGGAAATTGATATTTCTATTAAACGTTTAATTGCAACCGCATCCCATCTTTTGATATCTATTTAGGTATTCTACATTGTAAAAAATAAGGTTTGAATTTCACACTTTGTAGCGTTTCTGTGGCTTGTTAGCTCGTTCATATTCTCAGGAATTTATTTTTAAGCGTCATTCCGTCGCACAATAAGTATGCAACTATGAACGTAGTGTTAACACGCTTAGCTTACATTTTTAGTACATCATTACTATTTGTAGTGTTACCATTTGAATATTTACAAAGTATACAGTACTGGTAAGCATTACGACTTCCCATTTGGGATTTAGAGTCAGCTAAAATGAATAAACTTCGAGTTCCACTCAGGATTAACAGCCGGCCGTTTGACTACTGTATGCGGTCTTGTTGTAAAAGCGTTATACAAAGGGGTTGAGCAAATCACACTTTATTTTTTGTTTCCTTTATATTGTTCTTATCATTAAGAACCATGGTGCATGATGGTTTGAAGATCGCTCCCGTGCAGCTTTGTATCGGGCCAAGTAAGCTAGGAGTAAGTTCGTCTCATGTTGGTCGAATAGCGTTATGGAGGGCGGCCGTATGCACGTATGCGTAACGACCAGTTTTGGTAAATGCTGGAGTCGGAGTCGGACTTTTTTTGACCGACTCCACAGCCCGGTAACAACGAATGCATACACATAACGGAAAGTGGTGGGAAAACCAGCTTGTACACCCAAATATATATTAAATGAATATTTTTTCAATTATAAAATGCGATCACTTACCATAAACTATTATTGGTGAAAAGATTATTCAAAAAATAAAGCAAAATCATGCAACATATGAAAAGTGATTAAGACATCAATTTTAAATAAATCAACTGAAGTTATCTTTAGCTGATAACACGCAATGAGCGAAACCAGTCCTGATCTTTATCAAATTATACGTGAAACAGTATTAAAAATGTGTAAAGAATATTACCTTTCCACCAAAAAGTTAATGTCAGCACCTTCAAAAAGACATCGATTGGTAAATATCGATGTATTGAGATAAATTTCGTCTGATAAAAGTGTCTGCCTGTCATATATCCTTGACCGTGAAACCGTGTAAAGCGCTTCAATTATTTAAAAACATATTATCATAAACTTTAACAGCAATATAAACCATTTATATTGCTTTGTATTATTCTGAATTACGCTATATGCGATATTGATTCTACAGTTTATATAATATTATATATCACCAATAATTTCTTTGTTTACAATTAATTTATTATCAATTTCGAACGGTCATCGACATGTGTTACATTGTTTAGAAACACTCCGTTTCAAATTATTCACCAGATTTTATCAAGTCTGTGAAACGTAATCCAACCCTGAAAAGAAACTTCTTGGAAAAGTGTCTACCTTTATCGAAATTAAAAATAAAGTAATCCCTTTTAATCCACATCTATTATGAATCTATGTAAATTCAAAAACACTTAGTTAGCGCTTTGTTTCTTTGACAAAACTGAAGAAGTAAACGATAATTTAGTTGAGCGAAACATAACTTTCTGTAACTTTATCGCTAAAGGGCACTAAAATATGTATAAAGAAAGACATTTTATAATTTTAAAAGATACTTTGTAAGAATCAAACTGAATGCATGATTAAATGGATGAATATTTTTCAAGGAATTAAAGCAATTCAAAAGATAAGTTGGTCGGGTTCTATATTATAATTACACAATTTTTATTTAGCCAATTAAGAATCACCCTTTTGTCACCATGTCTGTGACCATTTTTTTTCTGCGTAACATTAGTTTATAATTGTGAATTGTTATTAAAAACTTTTTAGAAGTTAAAAAATGCTTAGAAACAAAAATATGGTATCATTGTCATCTTTATTTAATTCATTTCGATGAACACATAATTAATTTAACATTACAAAATCGTTGTTGCTTTGATTAAAACACGCTTTCTTTAACAGCCAAAGAAAAAATACAAGATCAGTATTCGTAGGGGTTTTTCAAAATTGTTTACTACCAACTTTCAAATTGTGAATCACCAACTTCTGCCAGTGTGTGACGACAAATACTAAAATCAAATTAATTTTGGATATAATATACTGCACGTGTGATTCCATTATACATATTAGGTTTATTTTTAAATTGTCATCTCTGTTGAAAATGCTGACTTCCTATACGAAACCATCCACGTTGTTTAAATATAGTGTAAATAGTGTTTTTAATATGTATGTTGTATTGAAATATACTAAGATTTAAGACGTAGGTACGTATAATGTATAATATAAGAATTGTTGTATTTTGTGACATTTGATAAATCCAAGATGAAAATCATCACTTACCACATTTGAATCACTATCAAAACCGTTGCCAAAAACACAAGCGGTATACGACCGATTGGATGGTTTGTAATAAATCCATTTTTCTGTAAAAAAAATCTCATGTTTTAATATTCCCCGCACGAGTGACGTATTTGTATTAAAAATCCGGCAACACACAACAACGCAAGCAACTTACGTATGGAACAATATTCCATTAAAATGTTAATTCTCTCTCGACGTACGACAATTTTTTATTGTCATTTTTTCACGGAGTCTGTTGTCTTACAAAAGTTTTCTTCTGCAAAACTACACTGAGTATTCAAAGTAGATCACAGCCTTGCTATAACCGTTTTCCATTTAACCAACGGAGGCGAACTGTAGTAAATTTAATTTTAACTCTTTCTTAAGAAAAACAGATTCTTTTACAGAACGTGACTTTAATGCTCCGTATTTTTACTGCCCAGAACTTTAAATTTAGCGAAGAGGCCGCGGGGAACGATCATTTACGCTTTAAAAAATGTCGCAGCTAGATTTTTATTCAAATTCGTTGATCACAGACCATATCGTTTTTGTTTATTTTTTAAGCGCTTTTATTATGCATGCAGAAAAGCTCTCATTACGACGATACAATCTTTAATTTCTGCGAAGCCGTGTGAAAAACTTTGGGAAACATCTGCGATCTTATTTCACGATCAGATTTCATAGATTTAATTGGATTTTTTTGTCTCATTTTATAAATTAAAATTGCAAAGCATGTAGTCGAGCAGTCTAGACCTAGACTCTTGGGCTTTCTTCTTTCATCAAACTCTCTAAATAGATATCATTGTTATTTTCAATCCTTCTAACTCACTTCTTATCCGAGCCTAACAACAGGGCTTAGAGAACGCGATTAGCCAATTAATAGTTCTTTCTTAACTTTTTTTTGTACCGTTACCCTCACTGAAAAGAGAGTTTGAGTGACTGTATATGTGGAGCTTGCGCTAGAAGTGCCTATGTCAAATATGTATATCAATTGTTCAGTATACTAACCCTAACCTAACCAAGAAGGAAGTTTTGAGAAAGATGACATGATGTGTTTTTTTCAAGTTTTAGTACTGAGAATTAATTAAAAGGGTTCGATGGGAATATTAACTAATTTTTGTATGTAAGTCAGTAGTTTCATTGACTCCCTCTTTGTTAAGAAAATAAGCTAATAATTGCTATTTAGAGTATTTTTTTGACTATGATGCTATAAAAGTGAACACCTACATATAGCTATCAAAAATATGTATCCAATGGTATTCTTAACCCTATTTTATAAATTTCAATAGTTACTGCCTTCTTCCTTTAAAGGCAGTATAGACAATTGTTTAAAATATGCTGACAATGTGTTTGTGAAAGTTTAATGAAATTTATAGTATCTACGTAAATGTGAACACAGAAATTTCTTGGTTCAAAGATGCCGCAACAATATTTTGACATTCAAATCCGCTTTTCTTATATTTTACTAGTATTGCTACCCGGCGTCGCTTGGACTAAGCGACCAATAATTATTTAATATATCATTCGACATAATTATATCACAAAATCTAACATCCAAAATAGATCACTTTTAAGGTGTTCACTGTCAATACTTGGTCTCGCCATGAGCGAAACCGGTCCTGATGAAATAAATCTCATGTGGAAAAAGTACTAAAAATGTTTTATTATCCAAAATAGAGTTAAAATAAAATCACAAACTTTATTTAATTTGATGACAGCCCCATTCTCTCCCATTAAAATGTCCAAATTCAAGGAAAAAATCTAATTTGCTGTCAAAGAAATGTCAAATAATACTTTCACGTAAATAATAAACATTATTATTAATATTAAAAGCCGAGAAAAGTTCAGTAGAAGACTAATTTATTACATTTTGACTAAATGTCTTCCCCGATAAAAATTCAAACATATTTTCTTTCATATTCGTTTTTATGGCAACTTAATGACCAACAATGCAAAAGGGAATTACAGATCCACAGACATACATACGCCGTTTCAGTTTTATATATAAGATTCATTTTAAATCAGATGAAATAGGGACATCTAGCATAATAAGAATACTTATTTCCTGATCTTTAAGTCCAAATGTCTCAGGTATATATTATGTGTAGGTGCTTCATTATATCAGGTTCAGTTACGTTGATCGATCAAGCATTTTACACAATATCATTGGTAACGAACTTGCTTATAAAATATGCAATACAAATATTTTTATTTCAGCTCTACATATCATAAGCTACATTCTTCTTTACCTATCGGCGTGCATCAATCCAATAATCTACGTGATAATGAATAAACAATACAGACAGGCCTACAAAGCAGTGCTCCTCTGCAAGTCTCCAAGGCTGCTCTTCACTCCAGCTCCAAGCAGTAAAGGAGGTGGGTGCAAACTTATATTTTCGATAATAATCGCTGGTCGACAACCGTAGTTCCGCGAACAAATTTTAGCGGTCCGCGGTGTTGTTTCAGTAACCTAACCTTCAGTACCTTTTCATCATAAAATTAAATTTGGATATGTATTTGTACGTTACGTATCTTTTCTTCACCCACTACTGCTTTCCAATCTGTGAATTTTATGTGGCAAAATTAAATTATTTTTCTTTTATCGAAACGATACCAAAAACAACTTAATTCTGTTGTCATAATTCTATAATAAAAGGTGAAGAAAATCAACCATCTTATAAGCAAACACGTGTATCCCATTTTTACTGTTAGTAATGAACAAAGGTGTTGTATATCACGATAAAATTATTATCTTTATCAAGAGATTATTTTTTCCATTTTTTATGACTTTCTAGATAAAAACAATATGTTTATATTAGTTCAGCCAGTCAACCGCAAATTTTAATAAATTTAAGAGTATATGTCATCAGAGATAGGTCATCAGAACTCTCTCGAACGATCTATTTTTCACCTCAGTCTATGAGTTTAAGCCGATATCAGGAAATAAATTCATTCTTATAATACTCTATATTGAAATCTATAGCGATTCAATATAGAGTAATTTCAATTTTGTAAAAAAGATATTTATACGGACGTCTCGCTCTAAATGTCTTTTTTCTCTTTCACGCCCTGAGTGTACGAGAGTGCATGGTACTTCATAAAAAGTTCGATGGGCCATAAATAATGACTTATCTTGCGTGACGTTTAACGGTCGTTTTGCAACGGTTTGGCTACCTACAGGAACCGCTTTTGTTTTCATACGATCAGTGAGAGATTGGACAGCATTGAGAATGCACGCTCCTAATCCTCTCCCTAAGAATTAAATTCGAGTCAAATTCCTGATATCTTCTTCGCTATCGTAATATTTGTGTTTTGTCTTGTATTTAAATTCAATGTACAAGTGTAATATAACGTCTGTGTAAATTCTTAACGATTAAATAATTTTTGCTAATCACACCCCATAACGCTTTGAGATTGTTTTGTTTATAAGAGCACCATGTTTCTCCTACTCCGTTCCCAAAATTGCTCTTCCTGAGTGTCGGATAGGAGGCTCCTTCTCGATTTACGAGGGAGCCGAATCAAGGTCGTCTCAATATATATCTGCATCGAATTTCTCGGTTTCCGTGACATGCAGAAGAGTTTCTATAATTTTCCGATATTTATTCTTTTTCAGGTTATGTAACATTATTTTATTTCATTACATATAATGTTAATTGAATTACTTGTAATAGATTTAGAAAAAATAAGACTCTCGGTATTTGTTCTCGACGTTCATTATATCAAACTACTAGTAAGGTCTAAAACGTTCTGACTTCTGAGTGTCAAAGAGGTAGTAGAATCAAAAAAAAAATATTACTTTGCGATACGTTTACTATCGGACACACTTTTTACGACGGCCAATTTACCACAAATAATTATTCTTATTTTGTGTCATTAATACTGACTGGCTTTATCATGCTTCTTACCGAAAGTAATTACCTTATAATTAGATATTACTAACGCTGATATAGTATTGTATAATAATATATTCTTCAAATTATATAATTTCTATTGAACTAAAATGTATTAAAATATTTCTGTTTATTGTAATAGAACCATACCAAGTAAATCCAAATTCTAACAACAAAATACAGTCGATAAAAAACAGTAAATAGACATCGTAGGGTTAAAATATCGGAAAAGAAAAATAACGCAAACTACGTTTCATTACACTCGTGAAATGGTCTGTGAATAAATTTTTCCGCACTTCCGGTTGCGTTGGCCAGAGGCTGTGGAAAAGTTTCCCAATCTGGTCCGTCTGCAGCGGCGGGAGGATCGTCCACTCCGCCTGGCGTAGGCTGGCGGACCTCTCGAACCCTCGAGCCGGACCCTGGTGCGCTGTGCCGTGAAAAATTGAGTTCTTTCCTGCGTGATTTGACACATTCAGTCACACGTAATGGCCTTTGTCGTCAAATAAATAACGAGCGTTCGAAAAGTCGTGTTATGTTATAAATATATTTTCGAATACGAATCAAGAATGAAATAGATTTCGGGGAATCAATAGTAATATGTTTTTACCGTTTAATATAGCGATGTACACAAATATTATGGTGACTGCTACGGTGAATTGGACAGCTATAGCTATAGGACACTTCAACTTTAAGGATACAAAATATAAAATTCTCATTAGTGTGAAACAATAAAAACATGTGTCTTCATGCATTGGCTTGTTGCATATATATTTTCAGATTGAGTGGAGAATTAGACTAGGACTCGTCCACCTTTTTATGCATACCGCCCACATTTGCTCATTTTTCATGGTAAAATTTCTTTATCGCACTGCAACATCGCTATATATAACTATATGTTGGAAATTCCTCAAAGAAATTTAGAAGATTTGAAAAAAACCAGTTTTTATAACCAACATTTTATTACAAAAATCAAATGTTTGTATACATATATTGAAAAAAACAAATAAAAAATGAAAATCAAATTCAACAATTCATGAGAACCTTGAGCCTGATGCTGTGAGACTAAATATTTTATGTCTGGCTTAATTTTCTTTTAAAACAAACAAAGATCTCCTCTTTCAATGATTTTTAGACAACTTCTTTGATTTGTCCTGATTGTGAAAGATTTTGGAATAAAAACAAAAATCACTCACCACCCACCACGGAAGCCTTTACCACCCACTACTGAGCCGAACGGACGGAGTTGACGGGGTTGTAGATTAGACCTTTCCATCGCTGTTTTTAGACAGACGGAGGATGGATTTTTTGCATAAATAGTTTTTTTTGCACTACATTATATTTTTGTCGCGGCTGCCACTGCATAAAGCTGTAGGTAATTATTTATTCTGATCTAAAGTTGAATTACCATGTGAGATATATATTTATTATTTTCATTTAACCTCACATGGTAATTTATATGCAAAGGCTTGAAACGTACAGCCTATCGCGAGTTCTAAATCGTATTACAAGCCAAATCAGCGTAATATGTTCCGAAGAAACATTACTCGACGCCAAAGGAAGCTTTATGGAATAACCTCTTACAACAGAGCCTATTTTTCTTTCGCCGAAGTAAAGCCTTCCAAATAGGCGAGTCAGAGTAAGTCAAGCGGAAAATTCTTTTACAAACCCACACTTAACCGCAAGAAAAGCAGTTTTCAGCATTCATGCTACCTTATTAAACTTTTGTTTTAAAACCACATGGATTTCAGAGTATCATCAGCAAATAAATTGTGTATTAAATCGACATTTACTTGTAGAATTCTATATTCGATTTCGGTAACAATTTTTTACAAAAAATAAACAATAACTTTCTCTTATAACATCTAAGTTTATAGTTAAAAAAATTGTTTTTGTCATTTTAATGATTTTATATATTTCATAATAATAAATTAATTGTTTTATAATTTAGAATTTGGTGGAATTTCAATATCAAATTTGAATCGTTTTGATTGAATAATTACTTTATTTAGTCAACATATTTTTAAAAACCATAAATAATATGAAATTTAGAACTCGACTAACTTGTTAAAATATTTAATGGACTAACTCTTTTTATCATTTTCATTATCAATGATCGTGTTTATTCTATATTTGAAATTACGTAAAAAATACCAAACAGCATTTATCAACCATGCCAGATTTCAATATGCAGTATAATATTATATATATATGTAGTTATGTACTCGTTCTCAACATAAGTTGTTTTTTTACAAGAACTGCTATTTCAGTGGCTTGATGTTTCATTTACTACTCAGATGTATAATTATAACATATGTTTGTAAATTCCGTTTTTACCCTTTTGTAGATACTATTCGATAACATATTTTCTAATTTATCATCCGTATAAGATACTGCTGACATGTCTTCTGTCAAGAATATAAATATTTTAAATGAAGGTACTTATGCTTTATATCAAAAGTATAAAATTGACAAACTTATGACATTTTTAAAGATTTTCTTCCGCTTACGTTACATAAAATATTACGTCAAGCATTCCGTTTTCTGAGAACAGCTAGTTTTTGATAGACAAAAAACAGCATTTGATGCATCTTATATTTCCTTCGGTTGAGTAATAAAATATAAATAGCGCGAACTCAGCGAAAAATTCTTGATATTATTTATCGAGATTCCTCATTTTTACGCAAGCGTTTTTTATTATTTTATTCACCTAAATATGCACTCATGCAAGCTCATACATTGTATTGATTGGAATAAAAATGTTTCTTTTATTTTATAAGAACAATATGAAAATAATTAGTTTGATACAATCAGTAAAAGATAGAAAGAATCGAAATAATCTTTCTTTTCTTTCAATCATATCAACCCGATGCGGAGCACGAGGGTGCATCTCAATATAAGTTATTTAGTTGGTGGAGGTACCAATATAATGGAAAAACAGGAGTTATCATTTAACAACCTCTCAAATGCATTATCTTTATATCGATTAAAAATCAATGTTTGAGATTTCTCTTGCGCCAATGGATTACAAATCCATGTGCAAACAATCCCTCAAGACCCTTTAGAATTAACAACTTCGAAGGCTGAAATCCGTTAGCAAAGTTATAGTTTGTTTTTGGCGGAACTGCAAAATAAGTGTGTATTTCGGACTCCTAGAACATGATCAAACAATTACAGCGGGATCTTATTGGCAAAAATAGCACAAAACTAAACATCGTTCTTGAAAATTATTCTTGACCAGAAAAGGTAAACAGAAAACTAATATAATATATTTCATATATATTTCCTCTTTATGTGTTTCATCATGACCACGTGTATCGATAATGACTTAACATTAGCTAAATGAAATGAATATTACTAAGCATCCATCCTTTTTCTCCATACCTTTCTCTTTCTGATTATCATTTATTCAGATCACTGCAGTAAATATATGCAATAGATCAAAGAAAATATGCATGCTTTGCATAAAAGTCAACGGAGTTTTGATCCAACGGTATTAACAACATTATTATTATAGAAAAGTGTACAAAAACTGATTAATTACGGTCCAGCAATAAAATACGACACCACGAACTGAATGAAAAGTCAACCTCGTTATGTACACATACTTATTTAGGCATAAATATTTCATAAAATCCAAAATAAAATTCCAATTATTTATATTGTAGTCATTATTAATATGAGCTAGTATTCATTATAAACCAGTGTAATCTAATATCGAAGTGCGTCGTGATTGTTGGTCTCGTAAGAAACCGCTGGGCGGATAAAGGTTAAATCAATAAAAAAGTTTTTTTATTACATTTAAAAAAAACACCTAATCTTTTGAATGACCCCTATATAATAATATAATGTATCAGTTTGTTATCATAAATCCGTACCATATTTTATTGTATCTGTGTACTGTTCCTCCGTGGATTTTTTTATTTTAACACTGTAGTTTATTCTATACCGTCGTATTTTTCGTGTCCCGTTTATAATGGAACTCGTTCATCACTGATATTTATTGGGACATTACGAGTTATTTATAGAAATAACTTCTGCGAAAGCCTACGTTTTTTTCTTACGTGTAATGAAAAATCCTTCTTTCTTCATTTACACGGCTGTACGGTAGTATAAGTATATTTTAATCACTATCAAATTTGAGATATTGTAACATTGCTAAATCTACACCTACTAACATTATTGTTTATTATTTTTATTTTTTGTCTGCTCCCAACTTGGAGCATATGGACACCTCGCGGGGTTTATCTCGACATGTTTTTTTTTACGAAAACTGCTTGTTGCTCAGTTGCTCGATCTCTCTTTTTCGAAGAGATTATGAATCGAAAGAATACGATAACTAGTGGTTAGCTAATCGCTCTCGCTACGCGCCGCTTTTTGGGATCGAAAAGGTGGAAAGCGATTTTTAACAACACAAGCACTCATTGCCTTTGAACAGATTTATCAATTTAAAAATCAAAAATACTACAATGGGCTAAAAAATGTAATGAATGCATTTCCTTTCCAATGTTGCTATTCACAAAACGATTATTCTGCGAAAAATCCTTTTCATGAATTTCCATGTTTCATTTCAAACCCGATGTTTCGAAAACTTTTACGGCTTTATTTTCAACGATTGTAATAAACCAATGAAAACATATATTCAAACAAAATGCAGTTTTCGTAGATTTCGTCATGTTACCTGAATTAATCTTTTTATATTTCTTAACCGCTTCATTTCTTAGAGTTTTGGAATAATATTTTTTCATAGATAATTTATTTAACATTGATGTTTATTAATTTGAAATTGCCAGATATTTGTGTGAGAGCTGCCTTAAAGAGTGGCTTTCCTGGAAATATATATCAAAACGCGCAACGAGTTTTAAATTTCACATTATAGTTATTTAAAAAAAAAAGAATTTAGCATGCACTCAAAAATCATTTTTATTTCTTAAGCGAAAAGAATTTAAATATTTACACAGAACTTGAGTTACGCTTTTTTTATCTCTCTTAGTTCGCGATTAAAATTTAATTCCCACGCGCTTCAAGTTTCTTTTCGAAGAACGCTATTGAGATTGTGTACTTGCATGTTTTTTTTCCAGTGACGTTCGTATTGACATTGTTTCATTAAAATAATAATAAAAAAAATCATACTTATTCATCATATTGATGGCCCAGTTCCATAGAGCAGCAACTAAAACTATATCTTTGAAAAAAGTCTAACCAAAGATTGACTCATTTAAGAAATGCGATGGTAAATAATTATTTGTATCATCTTTGGCGTTAGCTATGTGCTTAATGGATTTATGTTTAATAAATAAACACAAAACGATATTTTTAGTTATATATGTATGTATATATGGAACTGCAAAATTGTTTAAGATTGTGTATCTTCATACACAAACATCTGTCTAACGAAATAAAATCAGCATATTTTTCTTGTTGTACGTTTGTTGAACTGTATAAGAGTGGTATTTGAATATAATGGGTAATATAACTCAATATATAACATTTTAGATTTACCGTTCTATGACACTGAGTCATTGGAAATTCTTTTTTAATATTACATAAATTGTATACATGAATTTTTAAATCGATTTGTATGATAGAGAGAGGAATGATTGTGATACTTTTATTCCCGTATGAGATCCTTAAAACAGGGAATACGAAGAAAAATATTCCATATTTTCTGTAACTTTTTTATCCATATTTTTAATTTTGTGGGAATCAATTCTGGTATCAAATTAATAGTACTGAAACAGAAAATATGCAAAAGGGCAATGTATTCCATTTTGCGACTCATCAAGTACACGCGTGCGGCTCTTCTCCAATGGTGAAATCAAAGCCACCGGAAATTTTTAAATTCTATTGAATCAAGCGTATTAAAAAAAAACATTTGTTTAAGGTTCTAGAAAATACTTTAAATCACTTTTTGACAATCCATTACCTACGAAATAATAACTGATCGATTTATAAAGTGTATCTTATTAATACGTTTATTAAATAAATTGATATAAAACGTATATTTTATTTTTTTGATTCATCGGCCACCACTGCGTAAATTTAAATTAAACTGATTTTGTTAAGTGCTGTATTTTTACTTGCTTTATTGTGTAATTCGAATATCTTTAAATTCATTCCCACCTGAGTTGCTTAGCTTTCAGTTAGTGCAAAAAAAACAATACATCATTCATTTAATTATATATTTTTATTTACATACAGATCAAGTTTTATACCATCATATTGCTTTTTTGACAGAGTCGGGGGGGGTTTTGAAGCAGGTACATTCGAGGAGATCAATTTCAATTTTAAATTCTAATAGATAATTTTGTTATAAGGTGAAAAAAATAACAATTTATTTTAATTATACAGAAATTATTTTATATATTTGTTTATAGCTATTTCGGGTTACGCCATCGTTAGAACTACACCAGAAATATTGTTATTTTTTTCATCGTATAATAATGGAGTTCTGCCAAGTGAATGCCAATTCAATCAATAGATATTTTTTTTTGACAGGTTGCGTAATTATGTAGTCTTGAAAAAAATGTATTGAATTGTGTTTACTTCAATGATATCTTGAATCAATAATTGAAAGATTTTTACATTTTCTTATGTATATAAAAGTTATTAAAAATAAAATAATCATAAACTTGTCTTGTAAGGCAATTATATAAAACAGTACTTCATAGCTATTTATTAAATCGTCTTTAATTCTGGCCCGTGAGAGCAAACCCTAGCCCATTAACCACAATACATTATAAATTAATGCCTCCAGTTTCGCAAAAACGCCACGAATTTGAGTGAGTAAAGGCTTCGGATGGCAGGCAGTGGTGCTTTCAAAACAATTGATTCGACTCGGGATCGTATACAGATTAATCTCTGACCATTTCGCCGATCAAAACGGCGCAATTGCATTGAATTATTCGAAAGATTAACTGAATCCAGTGACATACATGCCAGTAAGGGTTAAAAAGAGCCAAAACAAGTCAACGTGAAATTTAAAAAAAAATATCACATTTAAAACAGTAGGGGGAGAAAATGGATGTTTTATAATACTTTCTGTAATTCACACCCCAATATGTCAATTTATTCGTTGCTTTGAATTTATGTTTTAACTATTTCACTCTTTCTAAAAAATACTTGCATTATACCAGTGATGCACAACCTGGAGCCCGCAGGCTGCATGCAGCCCTCGATTACGTTTCATGCGGCCCGAATTGACAAATATCAATCACCTTTTTTTCTTCAGTACTTTTGCGAACGGTAAAAATTTCGACTTCCGAAACGATTCCGAACAATAAAAAACAATAAAACTTTAATTTCATTTTTTTTTAATAAAGTTAAAATAAACAGTTTATGTCAATTAGATTGGCTTTTGCTGCTAGATACCTGACATGTGTTTAAAAAAAAATTATAAAGACTTACATTTATAATATTTTCGATGGTGCGGCGGTAACTTTGTGGAAGTTCATTTTAATATAAAATTTAAAATAACATTTATTGTATTTAGTAACTGCATACCAGCATAAATAACAAATTGTAAGTAAATGATAAAAGTTCAAGCCCCATTAAAAGAAATGGTGTGTCACTATTTGTGACTTAAATCAGTGCTTCCCAGACATTTTCATACCAAGGCCCCCCTGAGAAAAACATATTTTGTGCGGCCCACAGTTGAGGAAACACTGACTTAAATAACAGGAAAATATGTCGTAGATGATGATTGTAACTTTACTAAGTATGTTACCCACAATTTTAGAACGATAAAATTATATAAGTATTACTTTAAGCTCATTTTTAGTGTAAATTCTCGCCACTGAGAATAAGCCAGCCTCCGTCTCCCTTTTGCACATTCACAATGAGTGTCTCTTCAGAGGAAATTCGTAATTTCTCTTCGTGCAATCTCACATCAATCATCTGAACAATGTTTCGCTATAGATACCGTCAAAGGTGTACGTACTTACGTACTCAGTATTTTGTCGAGCGAAAAGAACCGATTTTCCCGTCATTGTGGAAACGCGAGCGAAATTTTCTTAGGAAACTTCGTATTTTTCGAAAAGTTTATGCAATAACTTATTATCACATATCTTTTGGTATTAGAACATGGAAAACTAATTATTTTTCCAGAAAGATGAGTCATTCTATAGATTAAATTAAACACCATCACGAAACGGAAAGGGCATTTATATTAACCAATATTAAAACATAACATAGTGTGGTAGCTACCGCTGAAGCCATACAAAATATTGTATTATAAATAAAGCCTTTCGCACATAAATATAAAAAATCTGAGCTTTGATTCAATATCTTAAAGATTTGTTAGGATCAGGACCAGTTTCGCTCATTGCGAGCATTATCATTAATTTATAATAAGTTGAGTTGACATTGATCACTTTTAAGGTGTTAAATAAATCAAGTTGACTTATTTGCTTTGTTGTAATACCTTGTAAGTCCTACTTTAACTTTTGTGTAAAAATCGCTGTGTTTTTGTATTTCTTAGCCAGTTGATAATGCTCGCTGTGAGTGAAACCGGTTCTGATCTAATAAATTTAATGTGGTTTGAGTACTGAATAATGTTTTATTATTTTACACAGTAGTCTACTAGGTTATTTTGTGTTCTTGTTTTTAAATAATATCAGCTGGCATTTTTCCGAATAAAACATATCGATTTCAATATATATAATAAAATACATTTTCTCAAAATAATACCGCCCATTTTCTCATAACATCAACTGCCTCAGTGCTAATCATAATTAAACAATATAAATATCATTCTGTTTACCCATCTCTCATAAGAACTCTTAAGTATCCATCGACAAAATTAATCATAGAATGATCCTAAATAATAAGACAGATAATATATTTTAATAAAGGCAATAACAAACTACTCTAGCCTTCAGTTTATTGATATACGTACATATATATTTTATAATATTTTTCTCTTTTGTATTTTGTTGTTATTAATTCAGGAAAAAGGACGGGATATAAGTGAACGTCTTGCCTTTGTATGATTTTTTTGAAGTGATTTCCCAGTAATCGTTTGTTTGCTCGAATAAAATATATTATATTGTATTGTTGAGTATGAAAGTAAGTTAAAATAAGGTTTCGTTGCCAATACAAAAACAGCTTCTAAAACCATGATTCGGGGTAATGTATAAAAATGAATGTGTGTTTGTCCCGTATGCGTTCCTATACCGTTCATCCGATTGTGATAAAACTTTGGTGAGCTGTTGTACGAACGCCCGCAAAAATTCTTTTTTTAAATCTTAAATTCACTTGATTTCCGAGACTATCATTCTTCTCTGAAATATAAATCCACAACGATTATGCAACGGTACCAGGCTTTCAAAAAAAAAACAACTAACAATATCATCGAAGCTACAATTTTAAATGAAAAATTTAAAAGAGAAGATGTAATGTTGCCAAGCATCCCAATGATTCTGTCAGAAATGCCTTTCGACTTATAACGTTTGCAGTTTCCGGTGAATAATTAACATGGCTAATACTTAATAAATGTCGAACATTAAAAAATATCCCAAAGCTCAGAATTGACTAATTTCAATCCCGAAATTCCGGGATCACAATTTTGCCCCGGGATTGGAAGCCCTCGACATGGCGTATAGTAACTGGGATATTTATAAAAGTAAACTCCAACATTTAACACGACATAAATCATTTCTTTGACTGCTAACAAACAAAACTCTACGATTTCACTATGAGAACTTTACATATTCTATAGTGGCAAACGTAAAGTTCACCTTTCACATATTAATAAAGTTTATTACGTGCGTGAAACGTACTCGAAAGCTTTGTCTTGTGAACCTGGCATTTAAATGTTACACATCACAGCGACAATATCACTGATTTCAATTAATGTCAATTGAATTAATTTTGCTCTGCAAACTTTCCAGGAAGTTCTTCAGAGTGTTACCACATTTATCAGATACAGAAACGCTTTAATTATATACTAATTACGAGAGAACACTCGACCTTATAACTTTTAGCTTTATGGAATTAATTCTTTTATATTTAATTAATCTTCGTCAGTGAGTGAATGAGAAATGTATTTCACTCAACATATTTTCCAGGGGTGGATACTAAAATGTACTTTTGTGTATTAACAAAAAAGCTCGCCACTAAGCTTCTTGATCATTTATTTGATTAAGTGTAATTAAATACGCTATAATATTTTTTTTAAAATTTGAACTACGTGTTATATTTCAAGCATTATTTGTTTCTATAACATCTTCATTTGAGCGTTATGCCTACTTCAATAGTTTATTAACTCCTTTGTTGACGTTGAGTGACTGAATAAAACCAATCCTCGTAAAAACAACTTCTTATGCGATACACTTGTATATGCCTCGCATTGGGGGACGTCCTGCAAATTATTTATGATATCTGGATTATTTAAATTTTGTACTTTTCTATGAGTTTTATCGCTAACGACCCGGGTTTCGCCTTTCGGCATCTTCAGATATTTCAAGTGCACATCCGTGAAAATAAGTGAAAGCTGGATCGCTAGCGACAAAACAGACGGTATTTTCAATAAATTAAACACATTTTATATGTATTACTACTTCGGTATATGTTCCTGTATATATCATGACCGATTTCGCTGATGGCGAGCCTTGTGAACTGATTATCACAATATATTCGGTGGTGGTAGTATTACTATAAAATGTGTTTTATTTATTTAATTTAACATGTTCGTAGTTGAACTCTATCTCGGTATAGCACTTTAGAACCTCTGATTAAATAAAAAAAAACAGCGAAATTATTTATTCAAATATTTTCAGGTTCTACAAATCACCTTATTGAAAGCATTTTATCGCTTGAAGTAATTCACAGCATTTTCTTTGTGAATATAATATAATAGAAAACTCGAAAACCGTAGAAGAAAAATTACTTTAAAATGTTATCTCCCGCCAAAAGCTAACTAGCTGTGAAGCGCCTGTGATATATGACGACGATGCGTTGTTTTCGTACTGTCAAAACAATCTCCACTATACATTTTCAACAGTCAAAATACATTCAAAAAACTATCAATCTTCGCAGCGAAGCATATGATTTTAAATGTATTTACAGTGTTGCCAATAGTTTATATGACACCTCGCAACAATATAATAATTAATCACTTGGATCGTGCTAACACTGTTAACTGTCAAAGGTACAACGTGTTATAAATATTCAATAATATATAAAATACTAGCCACTCGAAAAAAGAAAGTGTTTAGATACATAATTTCGATTTCATTTCACCCGCATTGATCGGTATCGATTACATTTGCCATTTGACATTTGCTGTTTGTCTTTTGCCGATTGTCTATGATGCGTCTATAACCTTTAGTCTAATACAATATTAAGTTGTCAAAATCAACGGTATGGCCGCACATATTTGTGAAATTGCAATCGGATGAGCGGTATGGCAGCGCATAGGGTAAGAACAAATAAACAACCAAACAAATATTGATTTTTATATATATCCTATGTACTGTGTTTTTCGCTTACTGAAGTTATTCAGTATTTTGTATGTTAGATTATTTTTTTAGGTACTCAAAAAAAGGGAAAATTACTCGATACCAAGTTCTCAATTCAATTATCTTAAGTCACTGAGCATCGAACATGAATGTTTGCTTATTATACTAGAGAACAGAAAATTCGACCTTCTATCAAGTCCTTTTTCGATAAGGTTTCTTATAGCACGAGTGATATCCCACCGTATAACACGATTCTATTTCAATAATATCCGACAATTCTTTACTGACTACATTATATAATAATAAATAAATGAAACCCTTATTACGATTTGATAGATTATAAACTCATTTGCGTGAAAGTGCACACTTCTTTGTAAATGAATGACTTTTGACTAAAATTATAGCATGAAAATTTTAATCTAAATTTAATGTTTAGAAAAATGTCAAGTCATTCATAAAAAGACTTTTCTTTTCCAGTTCCATGAAATCTTATTACAGGGGGATAACTATACATCTACAATGATATCATTATCATTATAATAAATTCAGATTGTTTTAAGATAACTTGTAGGCTTCCTGATTGAGTAAACTTTACAAATTAATATTCAATTATTTTGTAGAGCTATATTTGTTTTTTAAGCAGACATTTCAACTAAATAAAGGATAGCCACACGTATTTAAACAAAAATCAAATACACTTATTTTTTATCCGTTTGAAGGCAAGAATACATATAAACTGTCGAGATACTCTTCTTTAATCGAGTATTTAGAATCACATGTGCCTATCTGCAAAAACATAGTTTTGAGGTTAAACAAACAATGATTTGTGTTCCGTGGCATTTAATGATTAAAGCACTTTCTATTTCACTGAAGTTAGTTACTAAACAAACTTTTACAATGATTTATGACATGATAACTTTATAAATGTAAGTTTCTATATAAAAATTAATCAAAAACATAAAAGGTTCATATGCATTTTCGTGTTTTTATATTTCTTTATATTCCTTGTCTCTATATTTTTATTTGTAGACAATAATATCTTCAACCAAATCTTGTTAACGTATTTAGTTCTATAATATTTATAAGCGATTGTAACTTTTGTCATTAATGAATATAATTAAGTACAGAATCCGAACATAAATCAAATAAAAGTAGTTACGTACCTGTGATTCTAATGCGGTAATTTTTTTAATAAAGTAGCTTACTTTTTTCAACATCAACCGTATTTTTAATTAATATACGTATGATATTTTTTAATACGATACTCTTTAAGCAGTGGTAATAAGTAAATCTCAATCAATTAACATTGAAATACCTGCATCTGGGAAGTTAGCATGTGATTATTAATTAATGGCATAATTTTTATTCAAACTATTTAATTTAATTATAACAAATGAATGGTTACCGTATTCAAATTTTAATTGTCTTTGCTTAAAAGCGATAAGCTATATTCTATATCATTTCTTAACGAATACCAAACGGTTTGCTAATCGACCTAAACATATTTTATAATTCATTTAGTTTACTAAACTATTTCGCTTCGCAAAGTTAAACATTATGGAAACCTAATTTCATAATAACAGGAAACTGTTTGGTTAGATAATTACTTCTCGGTAATCACTTTCGACTTATTTTTACATTGGCGGGAAAATTTCCCTCTGGGAAATGCTGAAAATTTGCGCCACCGAGATGCCCACAGCAATCATGAGATGAATCGGTCATCTCGGGAACTCAAACCTACCCACGTGGGTTTATAAAGGGTGGGCGTTTTTTTATCATAAGAGTGATGCCGCTTGAATGCGAATTAGGGAAACAAAAAATAACATCTACATCAAAATATTTAAATGTGATAACCTTTTCGGAACAGTTGACGAAAAAGGAATTTAGTGTTTATGAAAATCACGTAGAAAAAAATTTACACAAAGCTAAAAATTACTTCGAACATTACACAATCTTCAGTACTACACTCTCATAAATATATTTTAAATTGACCAGGACCGGTTTCTTTCATCGCGAAAATTGTCAGTTGATTTATTTCAAAAAAAATTCGGTTCATCAAAAATAAGCATTAGCAAAGTTAAAATTGTAATTTAAATAAGATAAGAAATCATTTTTGGGTGGAAGAAATGGAACAAATAATAGTGTAAAAATTTCTAAAATGACACAAAAAATGGTGAAAACTTTGTTTCTTAATCATATAATACATATTTATATTGTATTTTATGTTATCTAAACCAATTATTTCTTCATTTGCATATTATTATTTGTAATATAGAGGCATACTTTTAATTTTACTTCTAACATAATTATTATAACTTTACACTGATCGCGGTGCATATAAAAATACAACTTGCTTAAAAAACGCTTTTAAAGCTATATAATAAAATATTTTAAAAGAGTAACACATTTTTGTACTTTCACGATAAATTTATTAAGATAAGGATCGGTTTCGCTCATCGCTAGCATTTTAACTGATATATTTAGGTCCACTAAGTATTGATAGTGAACACCTTAAAAGTGATATAATACCGTCGGTCCCTGTGGTCCAGTGGCAAGAGCTTTGTCCTAGCGATCTGGAGACCCGGGTTCAATTCCCGGCAAGGTCAGATTTTTTCAATTGAAAAAAAGAGATCTTGGGCTGGGTGTATGTTATTTATCGTTGATTTTGTCCACAACTGATTTATTACTTATCATCGAGTTAATCTCGTATGACTTTCACAATTAAGAATATTTGGCGCATTGGCGTAAGCTGTAATGCCAAATATTTTTTTTCTTATTTAAAAAAAAAATATTAAAAAAATACAATATTATATCTTCACTAAGATAATTTGAAAATCGAATCATGAAAATTTTTAAAAACTGTCTATAAATAATATGCAGATTGTTTAAGTCTTTTTGTATTAAGAAAAACGTTGCCATTATTATATTATTGCTGCACAAATTTAAAAAGTAAATCAATGAAGACGGGTCCGTGCTTCTACCGCGCGTCACAATTTGGAAGCATTTAATTTCCATTAATATGCAAAATTACAATGTCCTTGACTCTATAATTTGTATGCAAAAAATCAATTACTGACCGACCACCCTTTGAAAATCAAAATTAATCATCGTCATACTGTTTTGAGTTTTGACACGAATTTAAAGGGCGATTTCATCGATAACCAGAGACTTCGTTGCGTCATTATCGCCCGGTATTTTTTGTAGGTATCTAGTGCGACAACTTACTATTATAAAGCGGCCGCCATGATTGATGGTTTTCCTTTCATGTCGCCTTTCTTTGTCGCCAACATTTTGATATTGTCGCCACCATCGCGGCGATGAAAGGCAGTGCCATCTCGAGAATCATTTAGGCGTTAAGATGGGTGGACAATTTTACGGAAAATCTTTTGCATAATGTCAAGCGTTTTGCTGGTGAAAATATCTACCTAGAACGTGTATTTATAATAAATCATGGCACATCAGAATCAACTTAACTAACCGTATATTTATATACTCATTAAAATACAGACAGTTATAGAGACGTTATATGTTAAAAAAAACGATTAAGGTACCAGGTAGCTGACCGTTTAAGAGAAAATTTCAACAAAAATAACGATTAAGGTTTAGCATTGTACTGAATGATGGCAAAGCAAGTATACACATATTGGATCATATGTCTTAATAAATATTCTGTAACAAAAAATACGATAGGGCCTGTTTAAAAAAAGTTGTGTTAAATTATTTAAAGCTATGTTCCTGTTTCAGTAGTTGACCATCTCACATATTGAAAAATCCAGTAGTTGACCATGTCTAATTAGGGGGCTTTATAGTGAACTTTCTGTCAGAGTTGCCTCAGGGCTTTCTGTCACACCACTCTTGGTTGAATCAAGTAGCAATGGGTGGTTCAGGAACAAGGTACACACCGTTTCTAGATTGATCACTTAAGAAATTTGGAAAAATACACTTTCCTCAGTAGGTGTTGCTTTCAAATGGCCACCCTGGCACTCCATTGGCTATGTGGTGATGTGTTAGTGGCTCATTCCGACCACAGATGTCTTAATGACTTTTCACCATTTTCAACCCTAGTTTCAAAATGTCAACTACTGTTAAATGGTCAAGTACTAGTACATTTACCTTAACATCATAGTGTGGGGCCAAAATATATTTTGTTCTACGACTTCAACCCTCAGTAGGTGCTTGAAGGAATTTCAATTTTAAATTTGAATCGTTTGAATTGGTATTTTCTATTTCATTTCAGCATCTCAGGTGCACGAAGATGCATAAATGCGAAACCCGGGTCGTTAGCAACAAGACTTATTGAAAAGTACAAAATCATAAAGATTCAAATTTTATATTAAAATTACATCAAGCATCTTCATTCGAAATCCTTAAATTACGTCTATATTTTCTGTGCTATAATTAGTCATTATAAATGAATAATAACTAAATAACATTTTAATTATTGATGTGATAAAAAAATTGTCTCTGATATTTTTTATTTTTGATAAACTTAATAGCTAATATAGTAAATATTTTGACACACATATATTATGATCATGGTTAATCTCAAAATACTATAGTCAATAATTATTTACATTACAATGTATTGCTTGGACGGAAAAAATAACAGCTCTATTATAAGTTTAGAATTTATTCAGCTATTTAAATACTATAGTCATTTACGGTGCAAATCAACTGATCCTTGTTCGCTTTCGCAGACTCCATTACACTGAGGATCGTAAAATAATAATAATTAATACCGAAGGCAACCATTGAATATTTATATGTACTATTATGTAAGCGGAAACATCTTCAATCTTAATTATTGTGTTTTATTGTTTTCTTACCAGGGATTTATTTTAACAATATTCTAAATGACAGCTACTAATGAAGTCGTTTGTCAACTCGAGGTCTTCAATTTTAAAACACATTTTAAAATATTGCCGTGGAGTCATATTGCGTAACGAAATATTATACTTTTGTGTTTTGACAGTGTGACTTGACGGGGGATTTTCAAAAATGGAATAGGAGGTATTTTTTTATCTTTGGTATTTGGCACTATAATACATCATTGCCTTTTGTGATCAGGCAATTAGCAACCCTTTATTAATTTGCGCCAGAGTGTCTAATACCAACTGCATTGAAATCAGTTTAACATAAATTAACTCATATTTATATACATATAAATAATAGATAGGGGGGGGGTTATTGTGGTAAAGATGGTGATGATTTCAATAAGATTTAAATCACTCGTCTCCATTGCATGCAAAAAATCTCCCTGGTATCATGTCATTATTGAAAATGTCGACATACCTCGATCATTTGGATACAAATCTACTGTACCTAAGCCCACAAATAAATTCAATATGTATACAACTGTCTTACCGGTGAGCAGAGGTATATTAATTATAATTTTTGTATTTACTGAACGACAATACTTAAAATAATAGTACTAGTATGAAGTCAGTCACGTCCACGTGGAATATGTCGACATCCGAAACAATACCGCTTAAAATCGTTAAACCTCTTCTTATTGGCATACTAGTTATACTCCTTAAATGCGGCTTATTTATTTATTTAAGAAAATACAAAACACGATGATGAAGCATAACCATCAGCTAGTCAATCGTTTGTTATAATATTGAAATATTTCGTGAGAAAATTTCTACATTATGTGTGAGTTTTTTGAATTCATTTCAAAACTTTGATGTTATTTAGTGGGCTTAATTTTCAAGGTTTTGATAATGGGATTTAATAAATCTTTGTACGCTTTTTTTATTTTTAGTATTGTATGACGCTAAGGGACTAAAAATAGATATCTATGCATATATATACATACATATATGTATGGTAGGAAAATGAAAATGAATCGAGTTGGTGGTAAGTTTTAAGAGAAAAGGCCTAGCTGATTTTAATAACAACTTTTATACGTAACTTTGCATTTGTTTGGAAGTCGGTACAAATATAATATAATATATACATTCACTTATTTTGCCAAATGAAAAGATGGAGGCGGTCACCGAACTCGACAGAAATGATTCGCCAAATTTGTATTCTGTGCTCACTTGATAGAGCATCTCTTCAATCACATAAAATACAACACAATTCCAAAGCGTTTCAATTTTCCACTTATCACTTTGGCAAGAATTCACCGCAAAAGAAAACTGCTAACGCCATTATTGCAAGTCATACATTACATTTTTGCTGTATTTCAATCATCGGATAATGTTAAATATTACATTTTACAGTAAAAAAATATCTCAACCATTTTTTCGATCCATCGTCGTTTCCCGCACTATATCTTATATATAAAACCGAAACGGCGTATGTATGTATGTCTGTAATTCCCTTTTGCATTGTTGGTCATTGAGTTGCCATAAAAACGAATATGAAAGAAAATATGTTTGAATTTTTATCGGCGAAGACATTTAGTCAAAATGTAATAAATTAGTCTTCTACTGAACTTTTCCCGGCTTTTATCAATATAATAATATTTATTATTTACGTGAAGGTATTATTTGACATTTCTTTGACAGCAAATTAGATTTTTTCCTTGAATTTGGACATTTTAATGGGCGAGAATGGGGCTGTCGTCAAATTAAATAAAGTTTGTGATTTTATTTTAACTCTATTTTGGATGTTAGATTTTGTGATATAATTATGTCGAATGATATAACATTAAATAATTATCGGTCGCTTAGTCCGAGCGACGCTGGGTAGCAATACTAGTATCCTATATGGGCGGAAGCACATTTAGACATAATCAATAAAACTATCCAAAAATTCGAGACGATATTTTCATTAATTGTAGAGTTACAACACCTGATTCATTAAATAAAAGTGGATAAATTAACATAAAATTTATATAAAATATGCTTAAATTTTGCACACAGGATTTATTGTGCTACATAAATAAAGCCAATAACGTGCACAGAAAAAATATTCAAGGTCGTGTGTTGTCACATAGGATATTTTGTGTTCCACAGTGATTAATGTTGGCACATAGGATTTATTGGAAATCAGTATATTTAGGAATAAAATATTGTCATAAAAAAATCCGAATCCTATGGTGTCTAGTGTCCGAGAAACGACGATATCTAACACAAAATATTATTATACGGAAAGAAAAATAACAATGTATTTTAATTCTACATAAATTATTTTATATATTTGTTGATAGCTATTTCGGCTTACGTAGTTCTGACGAAGGCGTAAGCCGAAATAGCTATCAACAAATATATAAAATAATTTATGTAGAATTAAAATACATTGTTATTTTTCTTTCCGTATTATAATGGAGTTCTACCAAGTAAATGCCTACTCAATCAATCAACAAAATATTATTGTTTTTATGATCTGATTTATATTCCCGAGTCTCAATCTTTCCAGAATACCCAACGTTGTACCCGCTACGTATTTACAGCCTCTACTAGGCGTGTCCCGTAGCACGAGAGCTTTAAGCGCTTTCATATGATTGTCAAATATAATACTTTAAGAGAATGCTTGGTTTCTAAATACTAAAACTTGTTTAAATAAAGACAGTTTGGAAATAATGTATTTAGCCTCATGGGCAACTCACTAATGCCTTAACTAATTTTTGTGAAAGAATATTTTTCCGTTGGTATTTCTGTAAATATCGGAATGATTAACAAGATTCGGTGGCCTTGTTACAACTAGAGTAATATAATATTTATAATACATTCAATAACTTTGGGATGTTATATAGAAAGTGTGTGAATTTCAATGCAATCAATCCAACAATGATCTGTCACGTCAAATTTAATGTGTTTCCTTTAAATCATTCTTGGTGGAAAGGCATAAAAAAGAGTTTTATTACTTAGTTAATATTGAAAACGATCTTGGTCATTAGAAAAAATGTGTTAGATCTTTCACATACAGCAAAAAGGTCAAATATATTAATTCAACAATCCAATCTGTCATCTGAACCACTGAGTGATGAATTATGAATCGTTTTTGTTGTTTGCATTCATATCAAGCGAGTAAAATCTCTTAATAAATAATCGATTAAACCAGCGATCCGAAACATTTCGACGATCTGCAAAAAGCTTTTAGAGGTTCCAATAAACGTGGCGATACATCAGTGTCCGATTCCTTTGTCCGATTGTTGATTCAATCGCTTAAGAATGAGTAAGTGCATTGTTTTATTACGTATATTACACAGTATTTATAGTTACTCCGTTTAAATGGGAGTGTACTAAATTGGGAGTCATCAATCACTGCTTTGGTGTAAACGAATTATATTTATGGTTAAAGTTTTTCAAAAAACAAGTTAGACGTATCTTTTTTTGTATGTAGTTCATTTAAAATCAGTCGTTTTGTCATATTTGACTAACATGAAGTAAGTATTTATTTTTTGTATTCTTTTTTCAACAACATTTCCACTTCTGATTTGGATCAATTGGACGAGTGGTGCATCTTAACACATGGCTACTAGGGAATTCAAAACACAGTGAAACCACGCGTATTCCACGTCCGTAGCCAGTGTGTTAATATACTTAAGTTTAATGTTAAACAAAAAAATTGTTGTTTTCGTCGCTTTACCAATCTCTCTGTTTGGAGAGTGTTGATTAGAGACTCCAATTGGAGTATCGAGTACTCGATACTCGAGTATACTCGTCCATTTTTTAAGTACTCGATACTCGAGTATTTTGAAAAATACTCGAATAATACTCGTAATTTATAAATGAAGACATATTTCCAAATTTTATTTACTTGTTTAAAACGTATATACATATAATTTGTAACCGTTCCGTTTAACTGAGTCATACGCGTGGTTTTACTGTCAGGTAATATTTATTTGTAATGGTTTTGCCGTTGACAGTGCTGTGCTAGAATTTCTTTTGTTATTTTTGCATTGGGTCCTGCTGACTTATCTTAGATTATCCAACGATTATGATGACAAGAGACAAAATTAAATATTGAAAAATAATCTTTTGATTCGCCGACTATGGATGCAGCTGTGGCATAATCAATTGAATACGCTTATTTATTTATTAATAATTCATTTAAATACACACATTTGAATTAATAAAAGAAAATTGGTACATCTGAAACTACTCGAGTATACTCGAGTACTCGAGTATTTTGAAATTTTAATACTCGATACTCGAGTAGTTGAGATGTCGAGTAATTGGAGTCTCTAGTGTTGATAGAAGGAAGATTATGAGACGATTTTCAATAATTAGTGTATCGCTTTTGCTACGCCCCATTTTTTTTGCGACCGCCGGTGGGGAGGAATTGAAACATCACAGCCATCTATGCATTTGAACGCAATTCCATAAATTGTTGCTAAACTATTTCTGAAATCGATTCGGTGATTCAAGAGCTTTGGCCGATCGACAACATGGCGTAATTTAAAAATCAACCGTGTGTTATATAATAAAGTCTCTATGATAAATACGCCATAGTGTAGCATGAATATTGCTTCTCTCGGAATAAATACAAACGTCCGCAATAAATATGACAATGTCGCCCAAATTAATCAGCAGAAGTATGAAGGATTTAATCAGATTATCCTCTTTGTCCCAAAACTTCCGGACAAACGATTGATAAATTCCGCGTACTTTTTGGACAATAAATTGCGTCCCTTGTTTTCGGCTTGTGAACGTCAAGAATATTATTTGAATAATCACAGATACGCGCGAACACATTTTTCAAATAGGCAACATGAACGCGTCGCAAGGCAAAAAACACTGAAAAATTAACGATATGAAATATGTAGTTTTTTTTATATAAAAGTTTCTTAATGTATCAAAAAAAGATGCCTAAGGCCAATATTAGTGATTCAAATGTATTCTTCCGCAGAGTGTGGGTATTCAGCAAAACAACTAAGCAGATATTTTTGCATCAAAACGATGTATAGACGATCACCATCACGATAATGCAAGATACTATCAGCAGTCTTCCCTAAGAACAATAATATCGGCCCCTTAAGATAAAATAAACGTACCTCGATGTGTGTCGGTTTTAAGTTATGAATGCCACTAGAATACTCGAAATTTAATTTGCCGAAAAAATTTATGACGGGCAAATTTTTTTCCTATGTTTGGCTATGCTTCATCTGCCTGTGTCCAACTTTATAATCATTCATTACTGACCCGTGAATCTGTATATATTTTGTTTTATTTTCTATGCATTATATAAAAAGCCGCCTTTAATTCTATCAAAATGATATTCGAATATATAATAAATAATAAACCTTCTTAGAAAATGCTCGAAAAAAGTGCGTTTCGGCACCTTCTTTTTCAAAAAAAAAGCACTGGACATATCAATAGGAGAAGTGGATAGGTACAAAGATATTGAAATGTTTACTTCGTGTTCATAGCTCCACTTAACCTTAAAACAACACATAATAAATTACTATTTTATATTTAAAAAATAAATTAGAAAGCCAAAGCATCGCATTTAAAACCACTTCATTACCGTAAGGACACTGGTGGCCGCTGCGTACGGCCATCGCGAATATTGTCGCTAATATTGCAAAATATTTTTTAAAAAATCTTCCTGTAACAATTTTTATATACACTGTCTCTAGAAAAAAATGTTCTTTTGTCATCAGTCAAACTTGTTGAAAAAAGAATTTTATGGAAGCCGGGTGGTAGATGTGATCAATGCGACCATTTCGCTCGGCACTGAAGAGGTTAAAGATAATGAAAAAGAGACTTAGGCGGTAGCTTTTAGTAGACGTTCCTTTTTTAAATAAAATTAATATTGATGACGTTGTTATTCCACTGGTTGTGACATGTGTTTCACTTGTGAGAAGCGTCTTCAGACGATTTTTTTATTAAAAATGAAAAAGAAAGTGTGACACATTTTCATTTTACTAGATGCGAGAAGAGGGTTGTTAAAAATGACTGTATTAATTAGAATATTAATTATTTGTTAATGGAGGGGAAAATCCTGTGGGAAATAAATATATAAGTGGGGAACCACCTGCCTTATTTAAAATGTTATTTACTTGTGATCAATCATTGTTAAGGATCCAATCCATTTCTAAGAACTCTTAACTGTTAGCTTTAATTAATTCTAACAATGTTTCACTTCTAATGAATATTATTTTTACTGTTTTATTTTTAAGTTTTTCCTAATTTATATTGTACTAGTATTGCTACCCGGCGTCGCTCGGACTAAGCCACCAATAATTATTTAATGTTATATAATTATATCACAAAATCTAACATCCAAAATAGAGTTAAAATAAAATCACAAACTTTATTTAATTTGATGACAGCCCCATTCTCGCCCATTAAAATGTCCAAATTCAAGGAAAAAATCTAATTTGCTGTCAAAGAAATGTCAAATAATACCTTCACGTAAATAATAAACATTATTATATTCATAAAAGCCGGGAAAAGTTCAGTAGAAGACTAATTTATTACATTTTGACTAAATGTCTTCGCCGATAAAAATTCAAACATATTTTCTTTCATATTCGTTTTTATGGCAACTCAATGACCAACAATGCAAAGGGGAATTACAAACCCACAGACATACGCCGTTTCGGTTTTATATCTAAGATTTGTAAAATTGTGTACACATATTTTTTAATTATTTTATATATTTAAGCATTGGTTTGGTAGATGTGTTGCAGCATTTTTTATTGATGAGCATATTTTACTTTATTGCCATAGGTGTATCTAAATTGGAACTATTCTTAAATAATTATAGTTTTATAAATACATTATCTATTCCATAAAAAAAAATTCAAAAATATCTGGGTACACAACACTGCGTATTTGTTTATGTATGTATAACATTATTACAACATACGAAAATGTCCGCTCGGTACTCAAATCTGTGGACTCAAAAACCGTATTGTAAACGTAAAGGGAACGCCAAGAGAGGACATTAGCGAGAGAGGGGTTAAGTCAGTGATACACAACCGACTCAATGATGTGGCCAACTTTTCCATTTTCTAATTCTAAACAGTGGTTAAAAGTTTTGTGGAATGTGATATCGTTCTAGTGTTTTTTCGAAAAGTGGATATGCTGAGTTTATCTGAACAGAAGTTTTTTTATGAGAACTTTCTTGCTATTAATTGTTAGTTGTTCCACTTCTCTTTTACGGAGAGAGTATGGAATGAGTAGGGCTGTGTAGTGGTTACCTAATCGTTCTCGCTGCATCCCGTTTTTCGAATCGGATGGGTGTTATAGGGAAGTTGACACAACACAAACATCTATGTTTCCGAACATAAATCAATAATTTGATTGAAAAATGTCACGGACTGAGATTTGAGCACGAGCGCTTCGCAACTAACGCCAACAAAGTTAACACTCGCCCACGGACCGGTGCTTAGTAACTACATATGAGATACTGCAACCCTAATATCCTTAGCATTGCATGCATATGTATAATATGTAATTATATGGAATAGAATTGCTTCCAAAATGACTTCCCCACAAGGCGCATCCTTTTGACGAACTTTTTGTGTAAAACCAACACTAAAATGTGTGTGTGCCATTGCAGATTACAAATTTAACTGAAGTTGTACCATTTCGACTTCTCTCAGGAAACTTAGCATTAAGTCTGTCAGCCGCAATAGATATCATTTTAGCCGTATGTAGTCCACAAGCCGTGGATTAAGTACATACAATGTCATCGATATTCAATTCATTTTATGGTCAAACTAGTCTAGATTTTATTATTTATTACAACTTTCTTTCCAAATCTTTTGTCCTCCATTCGATGTTTTTATAACTGTTTGAAAGCTTTGAATATTGGACACCACTGTAAACAAGATACTACGTGTTGCTTAGTTTTCTTATCACCGCCTCGTGAAGCAAATCGTCCTTATACACAGTACAGTAAAACGTTGCAGAGATAGCCGTCGTTATTATTTATGATATATGCGGCTGCACGCCACTGCGGCAAGCGTAAATTTCACCATTCCATTACATAAATTCTGTCGCGTTGAATTAGCAAGTCGCGCGTACTTTGGTCGGATGGGTTTCACTAAATAGTATTTGACTTACATGTTTGGAAATATCGTCGGATTAATGCAACAAAACATAAATCTGTTTTGTAAAGTTTTAGACATCCCGCCAACAATTGGAAAAAATAAACTTCCATTGATGCTTCTCAGCAGAATTGGTTTAAAGAACAACTGGTTTTAACTCAGTCACTCAAAAATCTTTCTACTGATTGGGTAAACAAATAACTGTGGGATGAGGGTAGAGATAGCCGTTCAAAATTGTACCATTTTCTCAGGAAGTTTTTACAAAACATAAAAATGACATACAATTTTAGATGCTACTTAATACCTACCTTCAAAATTTCTAACAAAGTTTTGTAAAAAAAATACTACATAATAATATTGTCTCTTTCAAATTACATATTATACCATGCATAAATATCTGGATTGGAAGAATATTTTCAAACAAAGTTAATCATCTAAAACGGTGCTTCTTAAGTTGGGGGTTCCAAAAAACATGTTTTTTTGTTCAGAGGGAGGCCGCAGATTTTTTTGTTGATTTAGGGGATGTTGCATGAAAAAGTTTAGGAAGCACTGCTTTAAAACATGTGTGTATGTGCAAAAATAGGAAATAACATTTAAATATTAGGTATATTTTATATTGATTTCGCGCAAATTACAAAATCTTATATATAAAACCGAAACGGCGTATGTATGTATGTATGTGGGTCTGTAATTTTTTGGGAATGATATAACATTAAATAATTATTGGTCGCTTAGTCCGAGCGAAGCCGGGTAGCAATACTAGAAATACCGAAACGGCGTATGTATGTATTTCTGTGGGTCTGTAATTCTTTGGGAATTATATAACATTAAATAATTATTGGTCGCTTAGTCCGAGCGAAGCCGGGTAGCAATACTAGTACCATATAAAAAACCTATTCTCAAATTTTGTATGGCTGCCTAGGCTGTGCGGGTTTTTATAGCGCGGTGGTCTATTTTATTATATTTTCGGCGCTATAGGAGGATAATATACTGTATATTAAAAATATTTCGAATTATTAACTGTACGTTTCGTATTATTGTTATTTATTCGTATTAACAAGTTATTTAGTGATCGTTAACATTTGTTATAGAGAAATCGAAAGAGCAACTCGGATACAGCTACAACCACAGCCGTACTATGGTCAGCCAGGTGTCGCTAGCACCAATGCAGGGAGCGCGGGGTAGCGGCCTCCAGAGTTTCTGAAGACCACAAACGCAGGTGATCACGGACCGCGGTCCTCGACAAGGCCGCCTCTGACACCGTGAGACGCCACTGATGGCATCTAGACGAAGAAAATGCACCGAAGAAATGACGCTTGATGAAAATGATTAGGTGAAAATAGAAAGTTTGATAGAATCAATGAATTAAATCGCAAGGAAGATGAATATTCACGAATCAAATGTTGATAAGAAAGATCGCAGAGAAAATATTCAAGAATGTTTCTTCGAACTTGAAGGGCACATCAAGGGATTAATTCAATGTAGCCTCCAAGCAAATTTGACAAAATCTCATTTTAAATCCTACTATACAGTGTTCATCTGAACCTACACAAAATATAGTAGTAAGTCTAAATTAACGGATTGCAGATGCAGACCATTTGATGTACATTACATACACAAAGCTATCCGGATGCGCAAACTATTGTTAGTTAATATGAGAAAAGATCATCTCTGCATCCGTTTTAGATTTCATTATAATAAATAAAAACTATCTTTCAATTCACTTTTAAGATGGTAACTGTCAATTCTTAGAGGAAAAAAATTGTATTTAAAAAAATAGAATGCAATCTTTTGTACCACTTCCGCATTATATATTGTATAATGGTCAGGACTGGTTTCGCTCATCACGAGCATTATTGATCACATTTTTTTTTGATGTTCTAATATTTCAATCAGAGTGCTCTTATGTAATATCTAATATCTAGCAACAAAAAAGCTTACATGAATTCCTTACTTGATTTTTACTCTTTATTCTATATGTTTGTGAATCACCATTCCATTTTTAATTTAATAATAATATAACTATTATATAACAGAAGTGTCTATCTTGGTTACATAAATGTTATTTTGCATTGATGTCCACAGAGTGTAGGCATAATTTGTGCCAATGTCATGGACTGATGTAATTTAAGTTAAAGACTCAAAAATTTACAAATGCCAATAAATATCACTCTTATTATAACTTTCCATCTTTAAGTTTTGAAAAAAATTCAAAATGTTTCAGTGGACCAAAACCTTTTTGTCGGCATGCCGTTTATTTAATGTATCTGTCCTATCAAAATATTCAAACTGTATCACCTGAAAATTAATGCGGAATATTATTTTGGATTGTAAGAATATAACATAATTCATATTACTGTGTTTAAATGCACAATTCTTTATAATAATTTATATTTTTCTAATGCACTTTTTAAGTTTATCATAACATAGTCATTTAACAATATTTTTGTATAAATACGATGATGTGAGGAAATATGATTGTATTATACTTTTTTGTGCCATTATCTATGTTTATGTGAACCAATTCATTCCTATTTTAATACTGCCAAAAAGTTATCTAATGTAACAAGACAAACTACAATTCAGAATAATCATGGTAGAATTCTTGTAAGTCAATTTCTAGAATTATTGCAAGAACATGCAAGAAGTTTTAAATAAACATTTATTTTGGATTTTTAAAACATCCCAGATGACCAGCATTATACTGTATACCCAAACCATATCGACTGTAGAAAGGCAAAAAGGATTTTACCCAAACAGTATTGAGTATGTTATAGATGTGATTTAAATTCTTTTTCCTCGCCGCACATTTCACGGTTCTCCTTTTATCAAAATTAAATGATAAATTAGACCCTATTTTGGCGTTAGCAGCATCCTTTGAAAGAACACGTATTAAGTTGTGAACATTGTGATTATCAAAAACCGACTGTATTAAAAACTGAGGGTTACGTCCGTTTGCCTTTCTAGAGTACATACGTTTCTGCTACATTATGATTGAATTTCATTTATGTTAATTTATAATCATCTAAGCAAGTTTCACATTCCACGAAGCTTTCTATATTGGTCAAAAAACTTTTCGTTGCCAAATATAAAAGTGAACATTAATTATACTTCAATAATCATTGTTTTTTGAAACAGATGTTTTTAAATCATTTATTTTTTTACAATTATTGCATTTCTCATTTGCTTTAATGCCTGAATATGACGAAAGGTGAAACCATGGCCTTTAGTGAAATAACTAAATTTATATGATTCAAATTTGATATCCACCAACCACCTTCAGTCGAAAACTTAAATTAGATGCTATGTTATAAAAGAAGCTCTATCGGTTATCAGTCTTTTTAAGGGGTAAAGACTAATATACATCGAAGAAATTAGTTAAATCTTTTGGTCTAATTAATTGATAAAAATAATGAAGTTGTAATAATTTTTGGCAGATTAATTTTAAATGAGTATTATTATAAATAATTCTTTCATTTAGTGAACTGTTCTCTATTACTATAGAAATTACCAAAAATTACATCTTAGAATGTGTAAATAAATGTTTGCTGATACCGTTGAAAGTGTTGATAATTGGTAAAGTCAGATAACCTTTTGTGACTTTCATAGACAACAAAATAACATCTCATCCTGGGAACATGATTATGATATTCGTTATACATATGTTTGATAAATAATTATTGTCTGCCTACTAATGTCTCAAAGGGTAGGTTGGTTGTATAATTAAATTGAAAAAAAATATCAGTGTTGATACAGACAAAAATAATTTTGATTGATTGTCAATACCATAGAGAAAAAAACATAACCTCATAATAATTTAGTATCATAGATAAAAATCTTCTTCGGATTTTGAAAATTCCAAATTTTTGTCAAACCATTAGAATCTGAACTTACCATTTGACTATATTTATATGTAGACTGCCATGTAGGGATGTGTAAATTAAATATACCTTCTATCAATGCATTTATTGAAATTGTTTATATGCATTCATTTCAAAACTAAAGTTGTTTTGTTGAAAGTATTGCAGTATATGACCTGATGTGTGATTATTTGACATTGATAGAAAAGTTTTAATTGTGACCTAAAGAAAATAAGCAAGAGGCTGTAGAATTGCTTTAAAATTCAATGTATTCTTTTGTATCCATATTAAATTATGCCTGAAAAAATCTTTTTTGACAATATTTATTGACTACTTTGCATACTGTCATGACACATAATCCTAAATGTTAAATCAAATAACCCTTATTTAATACGAGCTTATTATTATATATTGATTAAACCTAAGGATATTAATTACCAATTTTGTTTTGCAAGTCATATAGACTAGATTATGTTTTTTAAGACATTTAAGATTTTTTGTTTGATTTGGCGTATTATTTGTATTTATTTCACGATGTGTCTCAATATTGTTTATTTTTTTTAATTAAATTAATATTATTATAGTAAAAGAAACTTATCTTTTGCATAGTGACAATTTTTACTATCTATTCTGGCAATGAAGTCATATTTTTTTTAATTGAGGTGCCAAAGTACTAAATTACTACTTCTAATAAATTTTGTGATTAAAAATGATCAAAAAATTATTGTGTATATAATTCAAAATTATGCTGCGTATTTAAAAAAATATTAATGATTCTTTTAATTATTAAATATGAATAATTAATTCTTTATTACTGTATTTATCTATTATAACGCCCCAGTGAAAACCAAAAAACATTTATTGTAAATATATCATAGAAATATGGAGAAGACTAAGTTTCAAATCTGTAGCATAAAGTCCATCTACTTATAATCTTCCTTTAAAATCCAAGTTGTAGACGGCATACTTTTCATATGGACTATATATAGTAGAAAATTTATGTGAATGTCTTTCGACTGATTAGGTAATGAAAAAAATAATTGAGAAATGAATCACATTCTTTATTTACATTCCATACATACAAATATAGTTATAATTTCTAGGTTATGTAATTTCCCTTGACAGAAATATTACGTACAAATATATTCATACACTAATAATAAACCTATTGTGATTACATTTCAAATATATATATATTATATATATAACAAAATACGTTGAGTATGCTCAGTATTTTATCCATAAAATATTCCATGTTATGTTAGTGTGAAAAAGTCACTACTTTTTTAGCGGTTCTAGTTTAAAAAAAAAACTTGTGCCAATGAGGTATTATTACTTTATAAAATAATAATATGTAAATAAATAATATGCATACAAAAAAAACACTGTGTTCTTATTTATTATTTATTTCTTTTTTTATATTACTTTAGTCTGCTGTTAATAACTACACTTTGTGAATGTCATGAACGAATAACTGATCGTGACATAATACTTAAGAAACACAGAAGAATCACAGGTAGATAGAAAAGGTTAAAGAACAACAAAAAAAGATTGAAAGAAGGCTTAAAAATAGTGAAACACTGGAAGAGTCTTGTGATACAGTTTATGATGATTCTGTAAGGCCAAGTTAGTACAAAAATTTTCTGAAATAGATGGTAAACAACCAAATTCCAATTGGTTTCTATACATGAAACATGCTAGTTTGAGGGACACATAATCTACCCATTCTTAATTCAACGCAATGCTAATATAAATCCAAAATCAATAATTCTTACTAGCATATTGTAGCAAATGATTTGGACTTTTTAATGTTTCTCAAAAATATTTAAAAATCTTTACTTTACACTATATTCTACGATGATTGTGGCAATTCTTGATAAGAAAGATTACATAACAGTGTAAAATATAATAGTGGCCAAAGGGCTCAAGGCAAAAATATGACCCAAGTATTTTTTAGGTAATTTGAGGTTAATTGCCTTCAACAAGAAGTGAACAGCGAAGTCAAAACATAAGAGTATTTGAAACATGAATTGAATGCGTAAGTCATAAACTAATTTAATATATTGGTTGGTTAAATAAATAATGGTTTCTCTATAAATAGAGAACGTAAAATTTCATGATTGTCCAAAATGTCAACAGAGGTTTTTTGACAGCTTTTTTTGTTTTGCCATGTCCGTCATAGAGTTCATCTCAAGTTTTACTATGAGAACCGCTTGTTATTCAGAAGATCAGCCTCTCTTTTTAGGGTCAGAAAAGTGGGTATTTTATTTAAAGCTTCACAGACATCCATGCTTTTGAAGAAAAATCGATCGATTGAAAAATCAATTTATGAAACTGAGATTTGACCCTAATCAACGTTAACCACTTGACCACGGACCTGGTTATGCCAATATATATAATATGAACAAGCTGCCAAAATTATATATTAAATGTTAAGTTGCAGTGTACATTGACCAACAGAAAATATTTATAATAACTAAACATTCAAAATACCCAAAAAGCTAATGAAACAAGATTAATACGCAGTACACTGAAAGTGATTATCTAACGTCTAAATTTAACATAATTTTTTACACCTCAACTAAAGAATACACATCACCTATACCAGGCAACATTAGACACTGTCATATAATTGAAATTTTCCTGAATGTAAACATATCAACCAAAGAATCACAGAATGTATTTTGTAAAAAAACATATTCTTTTAAATGGCGAATTTCCGATGTACAAAAATAACTGAAATGAATATTGATTATTCAATCAATACCATTTTTAGAATCCACCGCACATTTACTTTTTTTTAAAAATGTATAAAACGTCCATCATAAACTGGGTTAACTATTTTGTAGATTATATTGACAATATATCATTAGAGATTTATATTAAACTTAATATTATTCCGAAGTTTTTCAAGTTTTGCCAATAAATGCGGAGTGGTGAAGGTATTTAAAGTGTCGAATACTGAATTTTATATAGCCTCTCATCACGATTGGTGCAAATATAAAACACTTACAGTTCCAACAAATGACTTGTAAAATATCAAGCAATTGATAACTGTAGCATATAAACAATTTTTAAAACAGACTGTTACATGGTCTGTTGTTCAAATAATAATTTGAGGAATACTTGGTTGAAATACAGATACCATCGCTGCAGAGTTTTCAATTTCTGCTTTAATTGTGGCATTATTTGAGACACTAGCAGTCAACAGGTAAATATTTGAAAAATGTTGAGACACTCTTTATCATATTAATTTTGTACATGTTTACATCCATGAGTCATCGCTTGCAAACAATATTCTGTCCATGATTATGGTGATTACATAGCTGTAGCAGTTTTAGCATGTTTTCTAAGCATTTCTGGCCTTGTATATGAAATTAATACAAGACAGACTATTGAATTTACAGAACACCTATTTCGCTCCCTTATATTCAGTTTTTACTGTACAGTATACACACTTTTGAATCGCTGTCAATACAATAGCTTAGATATTCCCCAAATCAATTATGCTATCCCAAGAGGCATGATCAGTAAACAGCAACCATCTCTGACATATACACTCTTTGCATTTATGTAGTATGGCATTAAAAGGATATGGTTGTGAGAGTCATTGCTATGTTAAGGTGTATTGAAGTTGATTTGCGTAATATTACATTTAATAAAATCAACAATCAGTAATTAACTTCTAAGGGGGTTCCCCCTGATATATAATTCGACACAACACTATGCCAAACCAATATAGTCTCAATTTTAAGGGAGCTGCATATTTCTCCAATATTTGTAAAAAAAAACAGTTGAGAAAAAGTGAATGCTGCCGACATCTATAAGAAGTATTGTAAAGCTTGAATATTTATACAATCAAATTCACTGAGAACGTTTTATTTGATTAATTTTCATTGGGAAAAAAATACATAAAATAGAATAAAAATTATCACATAAGTTTTGTGGTCAACTGCCTTTATCTTTTTTAAAGTTGAATGGTTATTATATGAAAGTAGAAGGTAATTATTTTTTAATGTTTTAAATAAAAATAACGAAATAAAAAAAACACAACCTAATAAGAGCAGCATTATTTTACAGTATCATGCGACATATAAAATAAAATAGAAGTACAGATTTATAAACGTTTATCTCGCTGACGAAGTAAAAATGCGTTTAATTTCAAATCAGTTTAAGAAAACTTTGTGAGATCATGGTATCAGAACAGATACAAGCGTGAAAAGTAGATTATGCCAACGGAGACAATACGGTGTTTCCATCAGTCTAATTCTCCTAAATCGAGAGAATTTGAGTCAATATTTGTACATTTCGGTATGTGCGCTAGCAAATCAGGTCTCATGACACCGCCGTCGATCGAGAAGGTAGGTTCTCTCACGCCGCACTGAACAGTTTCTCCAGATTCCGGATGCAAGCTCTCCCCGATCGGCGGCTCTGAGAATCCTTGGTCATAATCCTGGGACACCGAAAGGTCCTCCAGCGTTACCGATTTGGCCAAAGAAGCGTATGGTTCGGAGTGGAAGTTATTGATGCCGGCACTCGTGGATTGTGCGCAAATGTCCGGATCCATAGACGCCGTGTCCGCAGGCGAGCAGCAGACGGCGGACAAAGAGTTCAAGAGCTGGGCGTCATCGCAGGCGTTGTCGCCGTAACACCTCCTTTTGAATTCCGAAAGAAACTTTTGCCTGTGGAGGCGTGTGTGTTCTACACGATCGGACTGCGTAGTGTTGCTGAAAACACAAAACATTTATTGTAACAAATCACAAGTGCAATTGTTGGATTGATGCCAATTTGATCATTTGATTTGGATATCAAATTTTATACTATATCTTCAGCCATTCAAGTGCAGGGCAAAACCCAGGTTGTTTGTGACAAAGCTTAGGAAAGTGTACAAAATTTTAAAGATTCAAATTTGATATTAAAGTTAGATTAACCACACACATTTATTAAAAATTTAGGTAATCTTTCAGATGAGAGGTTTAATCAAAACTTTTACATTTGACACATAATTCAAGATGGCTGCCGACAGTGTTCCCTATAAATTAATTGCTGATGGAATAATCAAATCATATATTTAATAAATTAGCTATTTTTAATTTGATTTTTGGTCAGGTTTGGTTTGTTAAGTTTAGGTTAGGTTTGGTTTGTTTTTTCTTTTAACATGTAGAAATATTACTTGTTCCAACATATAGAAATATACATCAGTAACTAATTAATAGGGAACACTTTCGACAGCCATCTTGAATTATGTGTCAAATGCAAAAAAAAAGATTTAACCCCTCACATAAAGGATTAGCAAAATTTGTGTTTTTTTAAGTATGAGATAGTTTCTTTTAATCTTAATTTATGGAAATTGGTTTTATATCGTCTTTCTAACAGTTGTCATACATGTGCCAATAGCTAACCATTTTGTGTAATCAGAAAATATAATTGAAAATTTTTGCTTGGTTTGCCAGATTCCACACACAAAATTTTATTTTACTATTTATTAGACTCATAAATACTGATATTTCAAAATTTGTATGTATGATGTCTATCAATGTGTACTATTAAAATAATACTTGAAGTAAAGAAAAACTCTCGCTAGGTCTATTAGTTTATAGGAGTTATTTAAATAACGTGTTTGCAAAGACGCTTACCTAGTTTTTCTCAGGATCGGTCGTCCCATTTCAATGCTCAATTCTAAAGAATACAACTTTGCGAGAGAAATCAGTTTATCTTTTTCTTCCTGGTCATTATTGAAACACGGTAACTTCAACTCTTCCTGACAGGAGTTCTGCAGAAATCTAGAGAGTTGTTCGTTAGCTGCACTGAGAATCGCAAATCCTGGCCTCTCGTCCCTCACCCGCCTGCAGCCGGCCCTGATCTCCCTTATCTCCGATGTGCCAAAGCAGAGAGAGTGTTCGCTGTAGCAGTGATCGCTCTGTGGTGACTTTTCACTCAAATTTAAATCACTCGAAGATGTTTTTTGAAGTGAAAAATTTGATCGAGGCATGAACTGTTCGGAATCTTTCGTCAGAGAACATTTTGCTTTATCTTGAAACGCTTGAAACGAATGAAAGAACGCCTCGTTTGCGTTGTTATTTAAGAGACCTGCATTTTTAACTTCACCAAAACTCGTAAAGGATGTCTGTGGAGCTATGGTTGGACCCGAAGGATCACTTAGCGAACGTGTCACACTGCAGGCGTACGTATCTAGAACCGATCCTGAATCTGACATCATTGTATCATCATCCACCAGCTGCATATCCGTTACAGCATCTGCAACTGCTTCATTTTTATGAGCTTCGCTTTTATTCTTACAGCTGCTCAAGCCCTGCTTCGGAAGGAATTTATCTTTTTTAGAAGCGGGCTTCGAAGTCATGGGCGCTGAGATTTTGAAAGGAGCGCTCGTGTTGAGCGGTCGTTGGACTTTAAGATTGAGACTCTTGTTAAAAGAAGATATTTCTTCATTGCCCGGCCAATCGGTCAATTCATCGTCACCTTCTCTGTCACTGTCGTTAGTCACGACCCCTTCAGAATCGCTGCTGCTCAGCGAACTTGAGCTCAAGAGTTCATTAGCGACAGAGCAGTCCATAATGGCGTTGGGGTCATCGAATTGTAGAGGATTTCGCAGCTGTCCTTGGCTGGATTTGTGATGAGATGATAATTTGTTTTTGCCGTTGTGAGATTTGTCATGTTTCTTTGTCGCTTTGCTGCCCTGTGCCCAGCTGCCGTCTCTATCCGAGGAAACGAAGAACGGCGGCAGCTCAGTCGCGATTTTAATACTAGATTTTTTCAAATCCGGAAGCTCCTGTTTAGTCACCGGACATCGGTATACAAAATTAAAACATGAGCTGCCGGGCATTGAGGGGCTTTCCGAAAATGAGGCTAAATTAATGCTCTGTAGAGCCGATTCTATCCCATTTTTGACTGCTGCGCTTTTGGCTGGAAGCGTGAGTTTCTCTTTGAACTTTGGAACCTTTTCAATCGGCAGATACTTTTTGGAGTTTTTGAAATCCAAATAGGATTTGGCCGACGATTTTCCGAAGAAGAACGACTTTGAAGTGCAGCCTCCGCTAAACGATCGCTCACGCATCTCTCCCACTTCGCTCCTCTCTCTGTGAGACCATTTGCGCTTTCCGCTGAACATATTGGACCTATACCTGAAACAGCATCATAAATTGGCTCATACTTCAAGAAATCTATTGTGTTATTTTTTAATTCATTTTTAACCATATCATAAGGTTAAAAAAAACACTGGCCTAGAGCTTTACAAAGCAGCCGCATTGAGTCTGACAATATATTACAGATAACTTTTAATTTATGAATTCTTTCTTATGCATTTAAGTGGTAAAAGACTTTTTGCTTACCCATCTTGACAGCCATGTTTGAATATCCGCTTTTTTTTGTTGATCATTGAGAGGGAAGACGGCCCTTGTACATTTAGTATTGAACAATTTGTAACCAGATTTACCTATGACAGATAAACATACAAAATTAAACCACTGCTGAGCTCTGAAAAAGATAAGCCTGTTTTGTCTTTGTAAAAATCACATTAATATATATATTTTTTTACAGGTATAGAAAATATGTGTAATCTAAGATATAGAGAATGTATATGTCATATGGCAATCTACATTTTATAAACATGATACAAAAATTACAGTATTTAACACTGTAGATTAAGGCAGTCATCAATGTATGTTTTTCAACTGGTTTCGTATATACATAATAATTGAACACAGAACTTTGAATCCTTTACCAAACAACTAAAAGAAAGAATAAAAGTAATTATCGCTTTACACTAGAGGTCTGCACGAGCCGGGTAACGAAGGCTTGTATTCGGGCCCGGCCCAGGATCGGGCCTGGGTACACAAAAAATAAAATATAAATACGATTAATCCAGACTTATACGGCATAATCGTGTATCTAAATTACATACATATTATAATTTGGTGACTTAATATTAAATTACTTTAAATATTAATTAAAATGTTGTTGAAATGTTGACAAAACATCTGGTCCGGGTCGGGTTCGGGTTAGATTTCCAGGAAAAAAACCTCGGGCTCGGGCCAGGCCAGGCTAGAGTTTGTCGGGCTCAGCCGGATAGAATTTTGAAATTTCGGCCCCGTGCAGACCTCTACTTTACACATAGAAGAAGTCCACTCTTAATGTAAAGCAAATGAACTAATGCATGAAGATTTCAAGAGGGGTTGTTTTGTGAGAACCGGCTGATATTAAATTGTTCAACCTCTCTTGTTTTAGAGAGGGTGAGCGGCAACTAAAGATTGTAAATGTAGAAAACTAATTAAATAATTCAGTCATTATTGTAGAAACAAGTAAACGTTACTTGTGACGCTGGCACTAAGAGCGAAGGGGAAACTCTTCCGTTGCTATTGTCTGCGTATTCTATCGCCATTTTTTTGAATTTTCTTTTGCGGCGAGCGTTTGGCGGCTTGGTTGGAGAAAAATTTTCATTGAACGAATCAGATTCAATGTTACCGCCCGGACAGAAGTGCGCTGCCCTGGATTTCGAGCCAACTTGCTGCAGCTGATTCAACTGGGGGTCATCAGAGTCAGAAAGAGCCTAAAAATGACAATTTTCACTATCTTAAAACAACTGAAGTCTATCGGTGATTGACATCTCCTTATTTTAAAGAAGTCATACAGAAAGGAGACAGTCAAAACTAGTGAGACATTAGAACTTTTGTGTAAATAATCAAATGTAGAAACATGAAGAGTGACTGTGGCCATCTTCTGTGGGATATGCAGATTTCAACATTTATGATTTCAAGGTATTGTGGCTTTCTGGAAGCCAAAGAGTACAAATAGTTTGGCCGATTTATATAATCAATATGTATTTTAGATTTTTTAAATTCTAAAATAGACCTGGAGCGGTAGCATTGTTGATTTTAAGATTATATAACTGTCTATATCACATTTTACTAAATATATTCTCACCTGTGATATAATTGGTGGCTGCGGTGGACTACTAGAACTTCCATCTTCTGTAACACCAGCAAGACAAGAAGCGGCTGAAATTACAATTCATTTAAACATATGCCGTTCAACGTTTCGAAAATACATAGGATCCTTTGTTTTTGAAAAATACAGAAAATACTGCTGGATTGTCGCGGCAGGCGTTGCATTGTCTATTATCTATTTATTAAATTGACAATTAATTTATTTTATTATTGGTTTCATTTCAAATGGTCATGCAAAAAATGGTTGATATTTAGAAACAAACCTACAGCCATGCGTTTAACAGTCAATTATGGTTGATTCCCTCCCTGGAATAAACGTCAATGGAGAACAACATGCCTACAGTTCAACTTGTAAAGCTTCTAGGTAAGTTTAAAATAATAATTATTTTTCTTCCCAGATTGACCAATGACAAAGAAGTGTTTTTATATTATTTTTATTTTGTGCAATAGAGGTTAAAATAGTCATTTTATTAAAAATTTCATAGAAAAACTTATTAAAAAACAATCTTCAACTAACCACTTCTCAGACTGAAATTTAACATGAAAATGTTAAAATGACCACAGGTCACAGATTTGAATTGAAGTCAAAAAAATAAGCCTATTATAGTTTTTTTTGTAAAACAATGAACAATGAAAAGATAATAATATTAACGGCATCTTACTGCAGCAAAAAAGAATGGGAATATATTCTATAAAATTAAATATCTAGAATAAATGATAGTTTTGTTTTTTATTTGAAAATATTTAGATGGCTAATAATTTGATTATAATTGATTGAATCGATAGGTAGATAGGTTGTGTGCTTTTAAGATGTTAACTTTCAATTCTTAGTAGAAAGGCATTATATTTAACACAATAGATAATCTGCAGTGCAATCATACTCACGCAAATTTCCCGTAGACCTAGTGCGCCTTCGAAATCCAAACTTTCTTCGTCCCTGCTTTCCGCAGTTGCTCTCCTCTAGGGCCAAATTCAAATCGTGAGACAGACGCTCCATTTTTTATGTGCCTTCTCAAAAGAGCATCTGTAAAAAAAAAAATGACAATTGAAACACTAAAATTGCTGCCATTAATAATTATTACACAATACCTCAACCACGATATTTGACAAGATGCTTAACTCAAGTGCAAGTATAAAAAAAAATCGATTCCTGATGTTTTTGCATATTGTAGATGGGCAGGGATAGTCAAAGTTAAGAGCTGATAGGTTTAATAAAGTAATCAAATGCCCAGTGCATTATTAAAAAAATGTTTTTGACCATTTCTCTTTCCTTTCAATTGAGCATTTCAATGGTTGGTTTTAAAAATTGTATAAATCAGGACAACCTCTTTTTTTCAAATGTGGAAGGATAGAAAATAGAATTCAAAAATAGTGGCAGCTAGAAACCTCTCATTTCTCAAGGATATGAATTGATATATTAAAAGCAAAACAAATGTGTTTAATTGTAGAATCGGTACATTTTGGAGACTCTATTAAACAGAAATGAAATATCACATATTTATTAAGCCAATCTCTTTAAAATTTTTAAATTACAAGGATATTGAAATTTGGAATTTTTTTGAATCTTCCTAGCAACATATTTGAGCTGAAATAAAATTAACAATTCTAATTGAATTGAACTGTTCTAAGTTCAAATAATTATTTAAAGATCAAAGATGCTGTACATTTGTATCCATCCACTTGGGGAAAAAAATCCTTCATAACAGAAAGGCAACCTACAGAGCAAAGTGACTGATTGAGTGATGTTCCAATTTTAGGAATCACCAAAAAGTGTATTTTACTTGGGTGTCTGGCCAACTCTTATTTGATACATTGGGTTAAAAACAATAAATAGCTAACATCACACCTATATTATACATTACATTACCAGTGTTTATTATTTATTTACCAAAATAACTAATTCATCAATACCTCTTGACCGTATGAGAATTTTCAAAAAGGAAGTGATCAACTTAATTTGATCACATTATTTGACATAAGTCCATCAATAAGGATGAAAAAATAAATCCACCCCTGTAGAATAAGTACAGTAAACAAATCATATTACTATGACGTTAATTAACCGCTATTACCAAGAAGATAGTGGGTGGAATAAAAATATTTTCTCTCACAGTATCTTTATTGTGCTGTGAATTGTCAATTGTAGTGTTTACTGACAAAGAGGCCAACGAAAAGCATATACTTATTACATATCTGCGAGGCATTCTAGACGAAAGGCAGCTCACTTTCTGTTGTTCATTGTTTCGTATTTGGTGATGACCTACTTGGTACATGTTATTAAGAGAAATTAGAATACCCATTAAACCTTAACGACTTAAATATCGTAAGACGAAATGTAGAATTACAAACCTTATTGCAACGGATTATGTTCAACTCTTATTATGACGTTCGTCCTCTACACCTTAATAAAATTAAATCGAAAGGGCCAAAAGCAATAAAAATGAAAACGCGTATTATCCGCTATTGAAATTAAGAACACCACGAACCGATTTTGCTTTCGGTGACGATGAGAGCTAATTTACCATTGATGGCAAAAACAAATCCAATATTCAAAATATTCTATCACATATTACGATATTTCACTCACAATTTGGGCAATTTCACATAAACAATACCTATACGGAGTGTGTTTACATTCCCTATCACCACAAAAATAATACAATGACACTTCGCGCAGGAACGAACGCAATGCTTGTTCATAAATTGCACGCAAAGTCGTGTAAATGATTGTACCTAGCCCTCAAATAAAATTTCCATTTTTAGATGAAAAAGACCATCAATGAGACGATTTTTTGGATAAAAGTCTTTTATTCTTTCTGTCGAATCTGTAAAATTATATATCTTGAAAATCTTGTAGGTACATTCTTTCATTAGAACTGATATGAAAAATGCAATCGTATTAATTGTTGCAATAAACTTTAAATGACCAGAAGTAGGTATATTTTTACTTTGAAGGCTTTTAAATATAGTGGGTAGCTTCATAAGAACCACGAAACGATGTGATTTGATTTTTCAAATTATTTTATATTTTTCCAGTCAGTTTTTTTATAGATGTCAATTTTTATTTTGATATATTGACGGTAACTCTTTGTAAATTCAATTTTTAACTAAAAATTTAAATTGATTACTTTTTTATTCCACCGATTGTGGTCCACAACAAAGTTGTCAATTTAAATGTCATATTATCCATTCTTTCTTCATTCAAAGTTATAATGTGATGAAATGTATGTTTTGTACTATGTACAAGGAAAAAAGCTATAGCAAATGTATATTTATGCAAGTTTCAAAAAAGGTTGTCAAATTATACCTTTTACCGAAAAGCAAACAAAAATTTATTATGTGCTTTAGTAAAAGACAAGTTTAAATTTGACTGAATTGATTTTCATGTCAGTAAGTAAGTTGTTATAAAATATACACGATAAATTAACATTTTCTTCAGCTCTGCTTCTATGACCAAGAGGCACTTTCCAAAGAGGATATAATATAAATATGAACAGGCTTTTTGTAAATATTAAAACTTAACAATAAATAAAACATTGTTGGAACAAAAAATAGTCTGGAATATTTTATTTAAATGAAACACCAGCCAGTTTGAATATGTCATATGTATATTTTGGTTCGCATTACACAGTTGTACAGATGTTATTTCTTAAATATTATTATGACAGGCTTGATCTCATGGGTGACGCCTTAACTTAAAACAAAGTTGAACATCAGCAGAAAAAATAACTTCAGTAGAAATGCTTCATTGGGAGTCCAAACGCTCCACCAAATTGGGGATAGAAAACTCATTCCTCAGTAATTCTTCAGGCTTATTATTTTTCTGTCCATATGCATGATCAATCATATGATTAAATTTATTTACAGATTCCTTATGAAAGGTTTTAATATGCTTATTTATAATTTTAGAATCTGTAGTGGCAAAATTGCAAAGGTGGCATTTGTATTCTAGCTGAGCTGAAATAACAAAAAAAAAAACAATGATTTAGTATCATTCGCAATCTTCAACATATATTTTGTAAGTGGAAGAGCAACACTGAAGCTTCTGTAAGAATATATATCATGCTTTTGATGGAATACATCAGGGGTTCTGAACCTTATTGCGACTCCGGGCGCATTTGAGGTTGAGGAGAATAGTGACGGGCGCAGGCCGGAAGTACCTAGTACATATTGATTAATTAGTATCATTGTTTCCTGGGAAGCTTTAAATATGTGTATCATTCATGTACTATTTTTTTATTTACCTTTACAAATTATAAAAATACTGCAGCTAAATTTTCATGAAAACTTCTTCGATAAATAATTTCAATAGTTAAAATAAAATTCTGATAAAATTTGAGTATTTGAGTATTTTGATATTTTTAGGGGGTGCACGATAATAGCTCCGCAATTGTGCCACAGGGCACAGGGTTAAGAACCCCTGAAATACATGAACTAAAAACCTTTTGAGTAGATACCTGTATGAGTATCCATATGTTTACTTAGATCATTTTGCGTCAAATAAGTTCTGCCACAGTGACATACTAAGGCTTTATATTTATTTGATCCTGGAGCTGAAATAAATAAAAAAGGAGTATTTAGAATTCTATGAAATTTACTATGGACTTGTGCCAGTGTATCCAAGTACCTCTGCATTAAATGCTTCTATTTTAAGATGACAGTGAAACAGAAGTTTAAAGATACATAATACTGGCAGACATGGCTTCAAAAAAGTATTTTTGACAAATCAAAACGATAAATACATGTTTTTTTTGCATTGACGAGTTGGTGAGAAAATATTATCAAATTCTACCATTATATAAAAACTATTTACTTACTTCCATGAGTATCTGTGTGTTCATTTAAAGCTTTCTGTTTAAAAAGCGTTTCTTCAGTATCACATAGTACAACTTTATACTTATTAAATTCTGTAGCTAGAACAGAAATAAAAATCACTAATATTAAAAATATAGCCATCTTTCAATATACACGGTGAAACATTTCCAGGTCTCCATTAGAGAACCAGAAACTTCTTAATTCTTAGTTCCATTCAATAATAATGAAGAAAGAGCAAGAGTATTTTAAACTGAAAACAAAAGACTATTGCTTTAATGTACATATATACTAAAACCATTTGCGCACATGCATTAGTATCTGTATGTTCATTCAAATCTTTCTGCTTCAAATGTGTTTCCCCACTATAGCATACAACAACTTTATATTTATTTAATCCTGATGCTGAAACAGAAAACAACAATGTTGATAGAAAGATTTCTAAGACGTGTCCTGCAAACCTAATCAAAATTGCTAGCCGAGAGGCTATTGGTGTATATGTAATGAGATAATGTCAATATATACTAAAAGCCATTAACGTACCTGCTTGAGTATCCGGGTATCCATTTAAATCTTTCTGTTTCAGATTTTCCCCACTATCAGACACTTGGGCTTTACACTTAGTTAATCCTGAAGCTGAAATAAAAAACATATACATACCAGTGTTATGATATTAGATACTGCTCGGTTAAATTGACGCAAAGAAATGAACAAGCACTTGTCACAATGATTGGCAGAGATGACTGATATGTAATAATGCAATCACACATTCAGATTTCAGCAGTGCCCCCTAAATTTCTTAAAAAACCTCCGTTAAGAAAGACTGGTCAAGGCATATTCTATAATCGATTTTATACAACACTACTGCAAGACTTACCAATATGAATTTTAGAGTGTTGCTTTAGATAACCCTGATTGGCAAAACACTTTTGGCAAACCGGGCAGACGAAGGGTTTGGCATTGGTGTGAGTACGCATGTGAACAGTCAATTTTCCTGCATGCGCGATCCTCACCCCGCATATCGGACAAATATAATTCTTCTCTCCTGTTTTTGGACATACAATGTTATCAGTTGAGGATTTCACAACAAAAGGCCAAATTTATATCAACAAAAAAAATCCTATCAATCCTCCTCCTGGGTTGACTGTAATTGGTTTACCAGATATTTATTTTAATACATTATAATATGCCCAGGAAGCTGTTAATTGGAAGTAAATATTATTAATGATGACCTACCGGTGTGAGTAAGCAAATGTGCCTGAAGGGAACTCTTTTTGATAAAAGATTTAGAGCACGTCTGGCAAGAGTAGGGTTTTTCTCCCGTGTGCGTTCTCATATGGATTGTCAGCTCGCCACTACGCGCCATTGTTTTGCCACATATCGTGCACACAAAGTCTTTGATTCCTGAAATACACCTAACAATAAACATTGCGAAAGTTCAAAAAAACTGTTAGCCCTTAAGTACAGTTTTTTTGTTATCATATCATAATGAAAACAGTGTTTTCCTGTTGCAAATCTATTACTGGCTCACCTGTGTGAACTGGCATATGGAGTGACAAACTGGCACCACTGGTAAACCCCTTTCCACATTCGTTACATTTGAAGGGCTTCTCGCCAGTGTGAGTGCGGACGTGAATTACTAAATTGTTTTTTTGTATGAAGCCTTTCTCGCATATTTGACACACAAAGGGGCGTTTACCCGTGTGCGTTTTCTCATGGTTTTCAAAATGTCGCCTGAAAAGAGACAGCTCGTTAAAAACTAAAAATTCAAAACAAAATAAGTTGGTTCAATAATCCAATTTCTTACTGAACTGTGAATTTTCTGTTGCAAAATGAACAGTTGAATGCTGTGGCTTTCTTGTGGTATCGGTAGTGGACTCTCAGCGAACGCTCATCAGGGAAAGTTTCCGTGCAAGAGCAACACTGAAACAAATTCAGCATCTTCTTGACGAGTATATGAACACGCTTGTGTTTAAGCCAAATGGTTTTGGATTTGAAGCTCACATCTATAAAAATAATAAAACAGCAGTGTAAACATAGTTTAGGTCTTTTTTTTAAATACGATAATATAATATTTTTAAAAAGGTCTTAGAATGTTTCAAGCCAACAGTTGTCAACTATATCCCTTAACTTGTTGAGGACTAAATACTTTCATAGTTTTACTATATTACAGGCTGTGGCCAACTGCTCAGGATAAAAAGTGTACATGAGCAAAGAAGAAGAGTGTGAAAATGATCAATATACATAAGTAGTTTTAATACGTACCGCAAACTGTGCACTGGTATATTTTTTTACCATGCTTTTTCCTGTGTTCTGTAAGTTTGTCAAACGAAGACACGGTTGTGTTACAAACAGAGCATTTGTAAATTTGATTAGACAGATCTTGAAACAGGTCATCATCATATGAATCAGATATATTGTATTCTTCAATAAGATCGGATTCTTCCACATTGTCATCATTTTGCTCATCGGATATCTGAAATGGACATAGCACATTTAGTACAAGTAATCACTCTAACTTTTAAAAGTTTTAAAGGAACAATATTACATAGATCAATATTAATTGGTAGAGGTCAAATAAAGGAGTGGCAGTTATACTAAGATTTACAATGGACAATAATGAAATTTTTCCATAGACAAAAAAGTTTTTGATTCTCTTTAAAGCATGACAATTAAACTATTCATATTTTATTATTATAAAAAATTACTCATCTATGTATCGATATCAAATGATAAAAGCATAATTTTTAAATAAGCATATTCAGCTTAGTAGCATTTGTTCATTTAAGTCAAGGAAAATTTATGCTCGAGTCTTTAATAATTGATATAAGGTATTGTTCAAAAATTAAGGTATTGTAAAGACTCTAGGAAGTCTCTACCTTGGGTTTTATTTCAATAGAAGTTGTTCTACTAAAACTACATGTTTTTCACTTGTCTTTCAACCTCCTTTTTTCAGAGAGAGTAAGAATGAAAGGATAGGACTAATGGGTATCCTGGTAGGTCTGTCGAGATTTCTAAGTTTGCTTAGTGTCCGGACTCTTACTTTAAATGTAATGTTTTTGTTGCATAGATGTTATATTATTAAGTTAGTACAAGGTAAAATGAGGTGTTAATCACTGCAATGTTCACTGCTGTTAAAAGTCTATATATCAATCCATACTGGGATTCCAGCCCATGAACTTTGCAATTGAAACCAACAACACCAACAACCAATCAGGTAGAGGCATTACCCGGAATCTACTCTTAGTCCACCATTTCTACGATCATAAATGGATGGCGAGGAACACAGCTGACTCAACACATTTTGCGCAGTAATGTTACAGAAATATATACTAACTTGCGAATGATCACTTTCCTTATCAGCATCTATCAAATGTTGGTTGATGAGTGTATCTTTTGTTGGGTTTTCCCCTGAAGATTTTTTGTTTTTAGAATCCTCTAGATCAAGAGGAAGTACCTCTGGTACCATTCCAGGGGCTGAAAATTAGATATGTTTAGTATATTTTTGTCTTTGTTATCAAGCTTGTGAAGTCATTAAAAAACTGTGCTTTCAACTCCAATTCTGACTATCTTCTGAATTCTGAAAACTCAATTGTTTTCCTGGTTTAAACACTCATAATACTCATAGCTGTCAGCATGTACTGACAGTACAACAAGTTGGTTTTGATAGGCATAAACAAAAATGAAACAAGTACATTGTGAGGTATTTCACTAAAAAACAAGATAAAAATACTTTTACCACCAACACAGGACACGTCAGCATTATCTATTTACACAGATTTATTATTTATATTTATGGTATTATGCCATTAAAAGAAATAATACAAAAAAGAGTTAAAGTCACTTGGATTACGACTCTGAATCTTCCAAAAACACTGTGACTTTACAGCTCTGTTATATTGGACTATTTTTATCCATGGCAATATTATTGGTTTAATCTATTTTCAGCTGGAGCCCTAGTCATGTGTCACAAAATTAAATAGTGTAATGTGACGTTATTGTGCTTTCCCCTCTCCGTTCCCAGTAAAAGAAAATATCTTGAGAGTAAATGATTAGAATCAATGTCCACATTTTATTTAAAATCTTACAATAAAGATGCTTCTTAAATAGATGAAACACCAATTTTTAACATCTTTACTACCAATGAAATATTTTGCATCCATTCAATGGCTTACCTCTATGAGCAGGCATATGAAGGGTTAATTCTGCGCTGTTATTGTACACTAGTCCACATAACTTGCATGTGAAGGGCATCTTAGCTATGTCGGTAAGATTCTGCACGTGTGTTTTCATGTGAATCACTATCTGCGACCTGTGGAGTAAAAATTTTTAAGCACTGCATATCCAACTGAGCTTACCAAACAGAAACAATGCTAAACAAATTTACTTCAACCATTACTATCTTTTTTAAGTCGTAAATTCATATTGTTAATTTTCAAAAAAAAAAAAAACAGTAAAAAACTACGCTTTACCATGTAATGATCAAAATGAAGACTGAAAATTACTGGAATTGTTACAAATTCAAGCCCGTGAATAGTGCAGCCAAAACAAACAACATTTACCACTCGGAATAATTCGAGCATGGTATTTATGAAATGATCAAATTAAAACTAGGGAACACTATCCTTACTCTTCGGTAAATTTCTTGTCACATAATGAACACTTGTAAGCTGTGACTTCCTCGTGGTTTCGGCTGTGGGCTCTCAGTGAACGTTTGTTTGCAAACGTCTTCACACAGATTCCACACTGAAAACTGCCAAGCATATTCTTGACAACTCTGTGCTCAAGCTCGTGTCTATCCCGCAGGTTCTTGGATCTGAAGCTGGAATCTATAAAGTGTGAAGTTAAATAAGTATCGTACATCTTCATTATAGACACAGCCCTGATAGGTTATGTAAGGGTTAATATTTAATATTCTCAGTGGAACTATGTACCAACATCTGGAATGTCCGAGAAATAGTTCTTTAAGACTTGGCTGTATGCTATTTAGTGTGCAGAATGTTGAACATAGCACCTGGTGAATGCCTTGTAAGCAGGGATGGCTCTTGTAATGGTGCAATGGTGCACTGATCCCCCATTTATATTCAAGCAATAAGCAACATCAAAATAAATATACCAATTTATTTATTTTAAATTCTTTGCGTGTTCTCATATCATTATTGCTGGTAGCGATGATTCACTCATGTTCAGCGGACAGCGCCAAAATTACAATAATAATTATATTTGCCGAAGTGAGTCGATGAGGCGCAAGAGGTGTATTTTTTGTCATGTTGCAAACATAGTTGAAACAGTGACATGAAAGTAGTCCCCAATAGCATGCAAGATTACCGGTGCATCAAGCGCAATATACGTACCACAAACTGTACACTGGTATATATTGCAACTGTGTATTCGCCTGTGTTCGGTTAGTTGGTCAAACGAAGATGCAGTGGTGCTACAAACGGAGCATGTATAAATTTGGCTTGTTAGAATTTGAGCTGCTCCGTCACATTTATTATTGCTGTCATTAGAATTGGATTTCACATCACTGTTATCATTTTGATTATGATGTTCCAGTAACTTCTGAAATAATTATACATTATTTTTAATCAATATCGTTAACAGTTAAATTAAAGCAAAAACCTACATGTATTCATCATGCACATCCTCCTAAAGCCAACAGTTTATAAATTTTAAATATAAAATAAATAAACCCTTCATAAAGCTCTTCTTATTTAGTGAAACAATTTATATTGCTCTGGCAAATCATTCAGTGAGAAAACAAATGATTCATGGTTCAATTCACAGTGTAATTACAGGTAAATTGAGCCATTCATTATCTCACTCTATCTGCTATTGACAAGGCAATTTTAGTGTGGGAAAGCAGGTGATTATAGCATTTTTATAGATTCAAGTAAGTGACTCGGATCCACTATAAAGATTGGTTCGTATGGATTCATTCGTTTGAGAATGATGTAAGTCTAGTACTTACACAGTTAAAGTATTTTTTTTTCAATTCCTACTACATATACCAGTAGTATATTAGTAGTGAAAGTAGTGCCGAGGTGTCATTTTAAAAGGATTAAGATTCCTTGACATTTTCCATAAAACCCTATCCATCTCTTTGGTTACAAATCTCCACATTTTGTTTTCACACCTACATCCCCTTAATATTTAACATCAAGTATATTGACAATTCTTAACTAACTGTATAGATATTTAATGTATGAACTAATTTTACTTTTTCAAAAATAGATACTTACTGACGAAGGAACTCTTTTCTCGTTGGCTTCTAACAATTGTTTAACAACTTCAGTCGGAGATTTACCAATTGGGAAAGTTGGACTTACAAGAGGATCTTGTAATTCATTATATTGAGACTTTTTGCAGTCCAAATTTTCATTTTCGCGGGTTTTTATCTCTCTTATTTTTTCAGGAACTGTAAATGATGAAAGAATGAACAATTGAGTGCTGCATACTCTTGTAGCATCACAATATTGAAAGATAACATGCAGGTAGGATATTTTTACATCTCAGTTTAAATGGTCTTGTAATAAAAATAATAACACATTTTTAGTACTTATTCCACATAAAATTTATTGGATCAGGACCGGTTGCGCTCATGACGAGAATTATCAACTGAAATCAACATCAGTGCACCATTGCACCATTACAAGAGCCATCCCTGATCCAATAAATTTAATGTGGATCAAGTACTAAAAATGTGTTATTATTTTTATTACAATGCCATTCCACCAAGTATTGACAGTGAACATGTGATAATTGTTTGTTAAATTATTATTTCCTGATACAGTGGAACCCCGATCTTGCGTTCTCGCATTATATGTTTTCATGCGTGGTGCATTCATTTTCTATGGTCCCGGCATTTAGTTCATATTTAAAACTTTCCCGCGTTAATCGTTTGTTCGAATCGGGGTTTCACTGTAAAAGATTGACAAAAGCTTATCAAAAAAATATCATGGCTAGAAACCGTGGCAAAATTTTAAAATGTTTTATTTTCTTTTTGAATTCAGTAAACAATACTATCAAAGAGTAATGACTAAACTGATTGTTTATTTTGGCTAATTCCTTCAAAAAAACTATGGTCATAAAAGGGTTAATTAGCTTTTGTGAAAAATCAGAAATGAATAAATGGGTAATTATAATTATAAAAGTCTTTCGGCAAGTTCAATAGATGTCTCTGGTTTTGCTGTAAGTAATTTTTAAATTGTATTTAATTTTTAAGCAATGAGTGACAAATCTTATCCTACTTTGAGATCAATTATTCGGGTGTTTCAAATACATAAACTTTACCTGGTACCCGTTCCACTATCAAATTGTTATTATTGCATTATGATGAATCCATCACCAATCAGTTGGGAGTATTGACACTTACCATTTAAAGATGATTGATTGACAGCTGATGTTTTAGAAGATTTGTTTACATTTTTTTTTAAGTATTTGTTAAAAATTTTAGTAGATCGATCGCACTTTTTTTTAAAAATATAGATGGCAGTAATATGCGAGAGGCATCCTTCGCAAATCATTTGTGGGGAATTATTATCGTGTTGAAACTGAAATTATGATATAAAATAAAGCTTCTGTAAGTAAAGTCCCGTAATATTTTTTTTTTTTTAATCGAGAAAAGAGGACGTTAACATAAAATGGGCACATGTACATAGTTTGAAACACTTTGGATACTGGTTGATTGCAAAGGGGAAATTGACTAATTCTTTACTCAGTAATAAGTCATTTTTTTAGTAAACTTCGAGCATGGGACCCTTTTCTATTACTCATTTAATAAATAATAATCTGATAATTTTCCCTCATTAAAACTGCAAAATGAAAGGGTATACTTTCTAAATTAAAATCAGTAGTAATAAGAAGAGTAGAAGATGGTGAAAAAGAAGGAAAAGTATCAAAACGTTTTCGACTAATCAACAATATTATTCCAAAAAAAGTCGAAAATATGATTTTTGATCGAAGCTCATCTTGAATATTCGGCATACCATAGCAGAAAATTGAACAATGTATTTTTCATATACCATATAAATAATAATTACACAGCAATGAATGTCTGTGAATATATTAGTGAAATTTTATATGAAACTATAAAAAATATACTATTATTTATATATTTTTTAACCATATGCTCAACGTAAGGAGCGGATCCTAATGTTGAGCATATGGATTCCTCACGGAGTTTATCTTGAATCACGGAAGTCAATGAAGTTGACCACCGCACCACGGACCCAGCAAACATATATTTTTATTATATTATATATTTGTATCTGTATTATATATTTATATAAAATGTAATTATTTTCTTCTCTTCCTTTTTCCCCAAAATTGATATTTAAATAGTATAATAAGTTAATCAGCTATAGACTTACAACAACATTTAAAGTATCCTTAAAAAATTGCACTAAGTTGAATCCCATTAAATCGGTGTTATAAAACCAACAATTTATAGAGAAAACTGAGTGCAATCGTAGGGTGTCGCTCAGACATATACGACATATTGAGCTCATGCCACTTTTATTAAGTTGCTTGTATACACCATCTTCATCATTCTCTACTAGAGACATATCTAAACTCAAAAAGACTTAATTTGTTGGTTAAATATACAATTTTCAACGATATGACAGCTGACAGTTGAAAACACCATAGAGAACTATACCTATTATCTATGACTATACCTTAGAAAACACTGTACCATAGACAAGAATGCTAGTTGGCTTAATCTTTTGTGCCTTTTAGAATGAGCATAATAAATGACACTTGCTGGCAGCATTTCACACTATCACACAATTATGAATTAATGCAGGGGCTCTTAATCTTATTGCGACTCCAGGCCCATATGAGGTTGTGGAGAATAGTGACGAGCGCTGACCGGATTAAAAAAAAAACAAATTTTAAATATTTACCTAGTAGATATTGATTAATTTGTATCATTGTTTCTTGGGAGGCTTTACATAATGTAACACATATTATGTAAAGCTTCCTAGGAAACAATGATACAGCTACAATGAGCTTTTCCCATTGCATGTAACTTACATTCGTATACTATGTTTTAATTTACTTTTAAAAAATATAAAAATTCCACTGTTACATTTTCGTGAAAACTTTTTCAATAAATAATTTCGATAGATATAATACAATTCTGATAAAATTTGGATATTTTCGTATTTTGATATTTTGGAGGGGCGCACGATAATAGCTCCGCAGGCACAGGGTTAAGAACCCCTGAATCAATGCAATGGGAGAAGCTTATAATCAATATTTTAAGTCTTTTCAGTAGGTACAAAAATAAAAATACGGTCATTTTTTAACAAATAGTAGATGGAACCCAAAATTGTATACCTCTTTATAAACTTGTTTTATTGTACAACAAATAAAATAACCAGCAAAACATTATTTTCTTTCACAAACGATATAAGTTGTGTCGATTGTAACAATAATTTTTCTCTCATAATCGTGAATGGTGTTATTATGCTGGCTTAGTTCAAAGCATTTACAATCAGGTCACAAACTCTTATTCAATACAAGTTATTGTTTGCTATATTGAAACAGATATTTATTTAACTGTATGATTTGATTTCTCTACTTTAAAATTCGGTTTTCATCCAAATACAAGACTATCTTTCGCATTGAAAAAAAATGATTTTTTTATTACCAAAAATAAGGTTAAACTTGAATACTTATTGTGGTAAAATAAAAATAGGTTTCGCTTATAGTTTAATCATTGGATGCATTATTTTTAATGAACATTAACTTTATTTATCATCAAAACAAAAATACGTAAGGATGGGTGAGTTAAGTTAATGGGACCCGTACATTATCAGGTTAAAGTAAACAACTTGTTTTGAACATGAAAACTTAGTTAAAGTTATGTACTTACAACAGGGTTAAATACTTTCAAATGATAGCCCAAAGTGTCACAAGTGCTGACACTTTTGTCTTGACGAAATAGTTATTGGTGATTGAATAGTTTCGTATTTTACTTGGTGTATGAGTATTTTACTTGATGTAGCCTTCATTTCCATAATCGTTTTTTTACCCTCTATTATCCCAAATAATTTCCACAATTTCATGAAAACATGGACTCTTATGTAGTACCATAAAACGGGGTGAATAGAGACTGGCAGGTGAATAGAGACAAAAACAAGGATTGTATTTTAGCACTACTTATTTATTAAGTATGCAATTTTTTTTTTACTATTTAAATATAATTCTTTACAATGACTATAAAACTATCTTTCAAATGACAAAACCAAGCCAACTAAATGATTGGCCAAAATTGAAACAAACGTGTTTAAGTTCGATGCCTGTGCATCCTTACTTTTTGACCCCTTATAAACTTCTCTTTTTTGCTCGAAAAATAAATTAAATCATATTTTGTTTACTCAATAAGTACCGTTAAACGGGGTGAATAGAGTCTCATATAGAATAGAGGTTCATCTATTCCAATCATTACAATATGTTGTTTTGTCACTATTCACCCTCTCTCGTCTCTATTCACCCCAATTCAATGTGAATAAAGACATCGAACAAAATTGACTGTGAATATTTGAACAATATTGTCATAAATGTGTAGTAGACCATAGAAACACGTTTCAATCCATTCATATTTGAATTATGTGGCGCAGGTATGTGTCTCTATTCACCCTGTTTTACAGTACTTCAATTGAAGGTTTTTCACAAGAACTGATCACAAGTTAATCTCTCTAATTGAGCACTGTTTTCAGGAGTCAGAAAGAAGTCAAGGTGGACACTATTGAACACAAATAAATACATGAATATTTCAATTCAAGTCCTTGAATTGCAATTGAGTAGTACAACAATCTTAGACTGATACCACTCACTTAAGCAAGCGAAATTTAAGTGATACATAGTATTGAGTTCATACAGTTAAAAAGGCAAGTAAGTACTTAACAAAAATATTATTCAGAACTTTCTCCTTCCAAGATGTTCCTTCACGTGTTCACTGCACTCAAACTCTTACAATAGGCAAAAAGATTAACACAAAAATGGAAATATTTCCACATTATTTCAACGATATATTTCATACTTTGAATGCTTCTCAATTTTTTGTTTAGAGTTATCATTCTAAATAATGATTTCAGTTTTGAAAATTCAACTTTATTTGAGATTGATTAAAGCTGGTGATAACCTTTGAAGTAAGATGCAGGTAGCAGGCTATTTTAATGCGAAGTACACCATTAAATAACCATTACTATGGATAGCTGGTTATTGAAGATTATTTGAATTAAGAAATGGTTATCATTACAAATGCAAGAAATTCGATTTCTGTAACGTTGGCAATGATTCGAGTTATTAAGGTTCTACTTAAAATTCCATTTCTAAAACAACATGCATGTGAGGACTTTTTATTTTTTCGAATAAAAAAATCCTACTTTACAATGGGCCATATATTTTTATAATTAGGCATGCTTAGTGGCTTCAGTGTTGCTTTTCAGTATGTAAGAATATTGATATCTATCTTATTATGTAGAATGATCACATATGCTATCTTGTATAATATATATATCCATTTGGAAAGTATGGTTGAGTTATAAAAAAATCAAATTAATCATTCGGCAATCAATCAATACAGTAAGCAAACTTTTTGAAATTTTTTGTTATTAATTGTTTTATCTATTATGTTCAACAGTCCATGATATTTTCAGTAGAAAGTGTACACAAAAAATTGATTTCAAGGTAGCAATTTTATTTAATAAGACAGTCATATATTTGGATGAGATTTAAACTCATCTTTGTCTTTTCAAAAGTTTATACTTAACAGTGTGTCGACTTTTTTGCCATAAATTTAAAATGATTTATTAATTTATGATTGATCTAAGGAATGGCATTATCAAAAATGGGAGTGCCACATGTTCAGACTTGTTGCTGCGGATGTAATCTGAAGACAGGATCATTGATTTTTGCGTGGATTAATGTTGTGAGTAAAATAATCCTTTTCATTAATAACATGACTTTTAATTGAAGACTTTGAAGAATCTGAAGGTTTTAATTTTATCTTCCTCAATTATTAGGTTGAGAAGGGAAGGATTTAGTAGACTGAAAATAGTTAAATTCGTTTCATTTATAAAGCACAATATCGGTGTAGATCTCATTCGGTTCTAAACCTTAACCCTAAGCTTGACGGAAGTTTGGGTGACGGACAGGTATGCACGATTTATATTTCAGTTTCAGTTTCAGAGTTAAGATAAATGTGCTTTGAAACAGTTCAATAATGGTGGCTTCTGTTTATCTCAAACCAACAGTGCTACATTGAAAGCATTGCAAATTCAAAACAATTTATAGAAATAACTACACACATCTGATTCAAGTACTACTGACAATGTAAAGCAATCGAATTGCAAAGCTAGTCTGCGCAATTTAACATGATATTCCACCACAGTTAACACATTCACAGGTAACTTTTTTGCTGTTAATTGAGCCATTTATATTTAATTGTGGATTTATTGCTTGAAACAATCTTTATTAGAAATGTTGCATTCTCTGAATACCCAGCCAATTTTTTTACCATGCCTGCTCGTAATGTAAAGAATATAGACCTAATGGGGTTTATCTTAAAAAAAGGTTTTACTAAGAGAACCTCTTCAGATGCTAAATCTTTTATTCGGAGTGGGTAAGGATAAAAAGATAGGGTTAAGATCAAACTAATGGTTCATACTTAAGATTGAATGGGAGTCTTCGAACATGAACCCATAAATCAATTGAAAAATCAAATACCACTCAATAAATTGGATCTCTGGTCCAGATCCTTTTCTTTGAAGCTTTTGACTCTTGAAATAAAATATTTCAAAGAAGTTGTGAATAATTTTAAGTGGTGATTTTGTTTTTCATTTCATTTGAACAATGAGAATTCTTTCAAGTGGAATCTCTTGTAGTGAGGGGATCATTGAATCACTGCTTGCGAATTGCTTGTTGATTTATTGTTGAATTTTGGTCAAATCCTCTTTATTTTACAGATTGCCAATATACTTACCTTTGGTTTTACGATAGCGGAAATGATAGCACACCCTCAAGCCTATTCCCAAAAAGTGCTAGGGAGTATCCAAATAGCATTATATCTTGGATACACTGTTGTGTCACTGGTTCTGTTGTTTGGAATATTTCAGGTATGTAGAACAGTTCAGTTTTACAAATCGCTTAATTTATTTTCATTTAAAACATCGAAACATTGTAACTCCTACAATTGCATTTTTAAACAAATAAAAGCTGTTTTTTACCATTTTTCCATTTCAAAAGCCAGACTGTATCAGCACTTATAGTAATTCTTGAATTAAGTACTCAGGTGTTTTTATGGCGTTAACTTAATTTTTATTTAATCTGTGTACAATTTTTATTTAGAAATTTTATCTGTGAGATAAAAATAAAATAAATACTAAATTTTATTGTTTTGTTGTCAATTTTCAAACCAAAATAACTTAAATATTTACAGTAAGTAATTACTACCTGCGGCTTAAAACAGTATTTCTTATTATAAAAAAAATCAGTTAATAATGCACGCAATGAGTGAAACTGGTCCTGATTTTAATAAATCTAATGTGGAATTAGTACAATAGATTTATTATTACTTGTTAATATATATAATGCCTTTCCACCAAGTAATGACAGTGATTTCTTATAATAGTGAATGTATGTAGATAAATTCATAATCTATTAACATTACTTATTTTTTCATTTTCAAAAATTATCATTTTACCCTGGAATTGGAATGAATGACCAAATACAATGCTAGGGTTATACAATATTTTCATGTTCCAGAGGAAGATGGCCTGTGTTAAACTATGGGTAATAGTAGCATGCGTATTCCATGGAGTTAGATTCTGCCGCTTCCTGGAGAAATACGTTGTACTGTTAGCATATGAAGTAGTCACTATTAGCACATTAGAAGGATTTCTAATAGCACTGGAAATCATAACTTTTGGTAAGAAACACTATCCATATAAATAAATTAAATCAGAGCTCTTTAATTTTTAGTTTACTATCTTTATTCCATTGACTCTCAATCATTTCTTGTTGAATCCACCTGCAAGAGCTGTTTAAATTCAAAGGCTTAGACATGGCAGAAACTAAAACAACATAATCCAATGATAATAGACAACTGTGTTCACTTTTTTAGTCTTTGGAAAGTCAAACTTCTCTATTTGATTGATATCTTTTCCAAATAATGCTATAAATTTGTTTTTGTCGTTGTCAAACCATGTTAGACGTAAAATGTTGTAAATAGCGTATTCAATAAAATGTGGATTATCTTTTTTTGTCACAAAAAGTTTTGACAAATAAAGAGTATAATATTGTTTTAAGAAGCACCAATGTACTAAATGTACTAAAGCATAAAATTAGTATGTCTATAATTCTCATTTAATGTCTCTTAAGGGAGTGGTTGAGAACTTAGTAAAAATTAGTTCTTATAGAAAACTTCTGAGGGGACATGGTTTTTAAAAATATATATGTATAAAATTTTGCAGGGTATGCGGTCTACTCAATAGTGATTATTTACAATTTTTACCGGCAGCTGGTCACAGAAGAAAAAGGAAACAATGAAATTTTAATGGACGAGCGTGCTTAGTGCAGGTATCTTTAGATACAATACTTGATTATTTATACTTTGTTTAAAGTTATATGTAAAAACAAGATTCTTAATTAAACTGAAAAATATTTTTCTATTCCGTGCAACGAATGAAATCGTGGTAACCAGCGTGGCAGTTAGGCTTCAGAATATCGGCCATTAAAGAAAGAAAGCAATATGTCTTCCAAACTTAGATGGTATTATATAAAATGAATTATTACATGATAACCGTAAAAAAAGTGATTTCTTATACTGATTTCTGAATCATATGTAATATTAACATTTGAATTTTTTTATATCCATTATTAACACATTGACTACGTGAATGAGGAATATGCGCTGTTTCTCTCTGTGTTTTAATTTCCAAATAAGCTGAATATCATTCACATAATTTATAAAGGATACACACTTTACATCCAAAAATAATAAGAGACAATAATGCATTAATAAGCATTAGTATGATATGTAGTAACTTTTTCATCTACTTTTGCTTTCAAATTTGTATTAACCAATCTAATTTTACCACTACATTAGTTATGTAGAAACTAATTTGACTATAATGATAAACTGTGCTCCTAAATAGTCTGTTTAATTTTGAACTCTTTTTTGAAAAATTTTGAGCATTCCTGTTGTCTTCCATATTGTAGTTGATCAAGAATGTATTTCTCATTTCATTAATTTATATTGTCTTAATAAAGCTGTGTTATTTGTAACTTATTTCTTTTACAATGATTACTCTGTGATTACTGTCTACATTTGATTTATATAAAGGTAGAATTTATCATTAATTCCAATTTTATGGGTTAAATAAGAAAAATAAATAATTACTTTTTACAAAATTTATTACTGTCCTTTTTAAGGATTTCGAATGATGCTGGATGGTTTCAATTTTGAACATTTCCATGTGTTTTGTCACTGATGATTCATGCTTCACTTTTCAGCATATTCAAGCATTCAAGTGCACAGATTAACTTAAATTAACGCTTAGTAAAAAAAGTAAATACATATAAGACTAAAAATGATAAATATAATACTGATTTTAGTAACACTTTCATTTGGGTAAAACTATTTTTTCCACATTACTTACATTGATATAATTCTAAGCAAACAAAACAGCAGTTGCACTGAGCAACGCATGAAGTGAAGGCAGTAAATATCAATTCATAAAAATGCGGAACGGCTTGAATGATGCTATCACTTTGGGTCTACAATATTAAATATTATTCGATATTATTTGAGCTTCATTTTGTCATTTTTGGTTGGGAATTTCCGGGCCCTATCTACTGTCATGGCAAAAATAAATGGTAAGACACAGTACAATACATAATACAAACAAAAATTTTGGAAATTATAAATTGAAAACGGTTTTATTCCACACACGTGTATTGCCTATTTAAGAAGCAACGATAGGCTAATTATCGCAAGGTTAATTTATCAATTCGGTAAAAATTGATTCTAATAATTTATTATATTATAAATTACTTACTATTACTTAAATTGTCCGGTCCGTGGCGCAGTGGCAACGGCTTTGACTTGCGTGCCGGACTGTCCTGGTTCGATTCCTGGTACGAGCGGATTTTTTCAGTCGATAAATCTGTTCAAAGGCGTGGGTGTTAATGTGGTTGAAAATCCATTCCCACCTTTCCAATCCCAAAGAACGACAGATATTGACAGCGATAAGCTAATCACTTGTCCTGTCCTAGTCCTCGTATCCTTTCCATCCCTACTCTCTTCGAAAAAAGAGAGGTTGAGCAACTGAGTAACAAGCAGTTCTCGTAGAAAAACATATGTTGAGATTTATCTCAACATATGTTTTTGAGGAGTCCATGTGAGGAGTCCATATGCTTCAAGTTGGGAGTGGACATGGTTAAAAAAAAAATGTGGTTGGGATTTTTTTATTATCACATTAGTCACAGTACTATTTTCTTTAGTATTACAAATTACACATTAATGAGTTGTTTTTCTGGTGGTAATTCCAATAGAAAATATCCAGCGGTGAGCTAAGTACCTGTAATATTTAAATATTATTTACTAATATTTCATTGTTAATAATTTAATAAAATTTAATTACTTTTTATTAAATCATAAGAAAACTCTGAAGAATAACTATTTTTGAGACATCTTCTTTTAGCTGGAATATCATAGATTATTATGTTAGAATTTAAGAAAATGTTTGGATTCATTCAAACTACACTTGATACTATACTGATAATATTATTTCCGCATAGAATGCACGTGTACAAATAGGCATTGTTTATATTTATTGCAGCTCGTCAAAAAAGTAAAATTATTGTCTATGTAATTTGTACGAAAAACGAGTATATTTTAGAGTGGCAGCACTAATCACAGCTGATAAAAAAAAAGTGTCCGTCGCACATAGACAAAAACTTGTGTCAGCTTTTGTAAACAAGGCGTATGTTTAAAAATTAAACTATTGCGAGCTTATCAAACCAAGCAATCCACGTCATAATTCTGAGCGTGTGCTAAATTATATGCAATGGCATTTACTTGCAAAAATTGCATATGTTTATTTCTAAGTTTCGTCGGATTTATATTGGGATTTTCTGCGTTTATCACTTTGCTTTTCTACAAAAATTTTGAAGCTGGAGTATTCGCATTCGTTTCAGGTATTAAAAATCTTTAAAAAAAATCCGTTTATAGATAACGATTCAAATGATAAGTTATATTAGCGCATTGAATGACTACAGTTGATTCCACTGTCTGTCTATAGTATGTTGCCAATCTATTATTATATTAACCAACGCAATATAAATTCTATATTCGTAATATGAATTGAAAGCCGCAACGTTTAAGTGGTGGTTTGATTTAATAATTTGTGAACTAACGATAAGCAATCGTTTACAAACATTGATTGATATTTTGAATAGTCTTATCAGATAACATATTGTTATTCATAAATGTCTTTTAATGGATTCATAATATACAGAAAACGATCGTACTTGACCCATTCACCTCACGATATATTCTTTTCACGTTTTTTTTCGATCATGTACTGGCTCATCCTCTTTACATTTAAATAGAATGCGTTTAATTTGTGAATAAATCACTTTATGTATGTATTTCATGTTACACGTATAAATATAAATTAAAATTATCAACCGATACTGTTCATTTTTTTAATTCCTGGAAAGAATGATTTTTCAAACATACTTATATTGTGTACCAATTTCATTGAAGACAAATATTTTTTTCTTTCAGCTGTATTTGCCTATTTGTGTTTCTGGCTGGATATTCTGGAATGCAGAGGTCAGGAATTCACCAGGAGTTTGTATGCCGGTGAACATGTCCGATCCATTCAATGCTTTTCTTTCATGGGGATGCTGATTGGCGCTGGAGCATCCGCATGGTATACCTTCCAGGAGGTTTACTTTAAAATACGTAAGGCACTTTCGCTTAAACATATTTGTAACAAACACATATTTCTTAGTAATTGGTCAATATTTTGTTTCATAAAGAAAATGATAGCTTACTAGAAACACCACATTCTAGGCCACTGCGAATTTATTTTCGGAATTTTAGGTGAACAGCGACATCACACCTCAATGGTATCATCACTAGCAGGATGATTGAGGATTTTGACTTGATAGAATTTCAATCAAATAGAAACTCAAATATTAGTCCCATATTAGCCAAAACAAATATTGTACCCTGCTCCATTGAGCAGTCAAAAATCATTATACAATCACAAAAAAAGTATTTTAGCTTTACTATCTAACCCCTAGGCGCTGTGACAGTGTTGCACCATGAAACCGTGAATGGATTTATTTTTGTTTCAACACACCCATCATAAATATAAACGTAAAATATTCTCCATGTTCGATCAGTTGTTTGGCATTAATTAATCTTTTGTGTATGTAATTCTAGCTGTAATGCCCGTAAGTGACAGTGTCATCATTCGCTTGGTGTGGGCTTTCATGACGCTGAAGTGGAGTATCAGACTCTACTTCTCGTCGAGGAGTCTTTTGAGAAGGACAGAAGACGAAGACCCGCTCTTGCAGAGAACTAGCCATCGTTGATTTCAACACAAATAGGATCCAATCAAAACAATTATAGCCATTTTAAAAACTAACCAACCCCATGATCATGTATAACAGTATAACCTCGGTTTATGAACGTAGTGCTTTCCTGCCCTTTCTAATTTGATAAGTTAACGATTACCAAAGAAACATTTTGCATATTAAAATTGTAAAGGGTGTCTTGTGCCAAGTATATATATTTGTTTGCAACTTTCACACTCATTTTTTTTGTAGTTTTTCATTGCGGTTATTACTATTTTTGGATGCTTTAAATTATAACAGTAGATAACCTTCCGCTCTATCTTTCGAGACGAAGAATGTACTAACTTGATACAGTGATGACTTAAAAAACACTCCCAAAACTTAAGAGTTTTATATTATATTTTGGGTTGCTATGCCAATGACTGACAACAGTACAACATCGACAGCAAACAAACTTGCTGTTGAGAAATGGGTTATTAAATATTATAATTGAAGCAGAAAAATACAATCTTATCTGGGATGGTGAAACATCTGTCACCTGACCTTGCCTCGCTTGATCAAATAACCGAAACACTGTTTGTGCTTAACATCAAAGATTGTTATGCCGAGGTTATACTGTTTTAAAATTTTGAGACATGTAACTATAATATTATCTAACAACTATGCTCTTCATGACTTATATATATGAACATTCCAGTCATTTTAAATCTCCTCAATCATCTCTTTTGCTTAACTTTTACATATCTTTAGTTTTTCCTTAACCACAATAGTCCTGAACTTATTTTTAAGTGTAGCGATAAAGAAATAGATTTAACGGATTTGGACTGAACACTTTCTTAAGCATGAATAGTTTTAATTTTCCATATCGTTTGTTATTAAAATTTACATTACAATTAAAGTCAATCAGAAATAGGAGTGACATACATCCATTCTTATCTTTGGGAAAGTCACGATTAGTCAATTATTTTAAAAATATTATTAAATTAAATGATTACAGGATTATTTTTTTTGGATATTAAATAAAACGCAATCAAGGAATATCCTTTAATATAAATAAACAATTTTGTAATCTATCAGAGCAATTACAAAAATTCTTATCTTGCTTCATTACAGTGTTGAATATATGTAATAATACTGCTTGTAGAAAATGCGATGATATGTTACTATGTTTTTTACAGTGAATAGTTTTCCTTACATTAAAATCAATCATTGGATTCTAGACGTAACATTGTGTTAATGATTCATTATTTGGACATATGTACGTAGATAACGACTTAAGCATCCTGAAATTGACGGTAAAACAGTTGACTCACTTGTGTACGTGGCTTATATAGAGCTCGCGCTATGTACCTATTAAAAAAAATATATTGATCTCATTGCAACATTAAATGCCATGATAAAGTGAGTGAGTTTGAAATAGCATGTATGTTTTAATGATAATGATGCAAACCTATGATATATCAAGAATCCAATGTTTAGTTAAAAATAGTTGTAATTATTAATTATAGTCTAAGCAAAGGTAACTGTTTTAGATATCAATTTAAATTTCTATAGATTGTGCTACGAATATTCCTCAAAACTGTTAAATACTTTTTTTAGTCCCATTTTTGCCCGCCATCTTTTAAAGAGGAATATAAAAATATATCAAGATAACATTTTTGGGGATTTTTTTTTTAAAAGAAATTATTGAATATATAAATTCTATTTTATGGAGTTATCCAAGTTTTACTGCAAAAAGTCATTTATTGATCATTTCTATGTGTACAGATAATTAAGGGTATTTGACTGAGTCATTAAAAATATGTATATAAATTTGAATCCATGATGTTTTCATGCTGAATATCTTTAGTTATTAAAACTGCTTTGAGTGAATGCCTTTCAAACCTGGGAACTATCTCTTCAATTTAAAAGATTTGCTGAAATTTTATCAATCATCAGAAACTTGTAGAGTTACTATTAATGGCATTTTTCTAAAACCCGTACATATATGTATTCCTTTTTATTTTGTTTTTTGCTTAAAATGTTTTATAGATTTGATAAGCACCGACTCATGTATCACTATGATATTATTATTTAAATAAAAAAATATTTTTCTGAACACTTCACTTCACGGAACTCTTATGTAACTTTCACAATCTTATTAAATTTTATCACAGTTATATAATATGGTTCCCTATCAGGAATTCAATGTATGTATACAAGATATTTTGTGATGTAAACTAGAAACGATTAACAATATCAATTAAAAACTGTGATTGATTATCATTTTGGTCGATAAGCTATTTTTACAAACACAATATTGCTTGAAGTTTTAAACTTTCCGCAATGAGTTTACCTGACAGTAACAAGTAGTCAATAGGGATTCCAAATATTTGTAAACAAAATTTATCAAATAATATGCCACCTTAAAATATACAAATTATTTGTGTCAGAAAAAGATAAGCGATTAAAATAAAACTAAATAAAGAGAGAAAGGGTTCATATCGATTACTTAGAACCTATTTCATAGAACATAGACGCATTAAAGGTTTTTTTAAAATCAATTGGTTCTATTGGTTGTTGATCTACTTAGTGAATCATATAATGCATTCAGTGATTCAGTTCTCTTTTTTACGTAGTCTGTGTCTTTTTATTTTTTTTTCTTTCTGCAAAACATTTCGTTCCATGAATTAAATCATGTTTGGATTGATTTTTTCATAATCCATAGAGAGGCATATTGTTAGTAAAAATATGCTTAATTTTGCTTCTTGTTAAAAATATAATGTGGTTTTTGACATATGTTCAATTTATATATTTGAAAATTATACTTAATAATAATCAAATATCAATATATCCAAATATCAAACATTCAATTGGAATCCCTTATAGTAAAGTAACCACAATCAATAAATCTGGTAAGAAAAATAACATTGTATTTTAATTCTACATAAATTATTTTATATATTTGTTGATAGCTATTTCGGCTTACGCCCTCGTCAGAACTATGTTTTAAACGTGTATTAGAGATAGCTTATATACCTAGGCTAGACAGGGTACACCATACATCCCAACCTCCGCTCCACCATCCCAACCCCACATGGGAAAAAAAAAAGAATAAGTTATTGATCTGGTGTAATCCTGAAGTGAAAGTTAATCTGGGTATTTTTGGGTTATTTTTATTATGTATGAACCAACGCAAAATTAGTAATGTTTCGAGTGAATCTATTTTAAATTGCTTTATTGTTCACTGCTTGTTAATGGCTTTAGAAGCGGTGATGTGTTGATAGTAATTTGTTCATTAAAAATGTCATTGGATTGATTATACCTATTAATTTATAGCTGTTCCAATGCATTAAGCTTAAGGCCTTTATTACAAGAATGTAAACAAATCGGGACCGAATTTAGGTCATGTGATTGCTTTCACAAGAATGTGAAAACAAATCGGGACCGAATTTAAATATTTCTTCTAATATGTTCTTTTAACGGAATCAAAATATTTCTTCCAGTCTGACCGACATATATTTAATCACATGTACCGCAGGACATCTTATATATACCGCTTCTATCAAGTTTATTAATCCTATCTTTACTATTTTGAAGGTGCCTAAATTATTATTAACTTTAAATGCCACATTTATTGAATCTTTAATCTCGTGGTGAATTTTTTCACTAATACTCCCTAAGTAGTTAACCCAATCAATTAATCAATCAAGTTCTGACGAGGGCGTAAGCCGAAATAGCTATCAACAAATATATAAAATAATTTATGTAGAATTAAAATACATTGTTATTTTTCTTACCGTATTATAATGGAGTTCTACCAAGTAAATGCCTACTCAATCAATAAGCTCTATCTACTGGTCAGTTATACAATTTATCAAAATTCTCAGTCGTCTATGAATGTTGTGTCAAAATACTGTCAGAATTGAATTTTCAATATGAGTCACCATCTTCTAGAATTAATGAATTTTTAAAATTTTATCATAGACATATTTACTGTCAAATCAATTAGATGCATCAAAGTCCATCCATTGCAGAAAATTGATTATTGACATGCTTTCATTGTCTTCTACATTTCTGACGATTTGAAATCTATCTATTTATGATTCTCAAACACTACAGATTATAATTCTTGCATGATAAATCGATATTGTTCAAGAATCAACGTAAAATATCTTCAAGCTCTCTTATATATTTGTTTGTTTATTCTTGTGGAAAACTACTTAACAATAAAATGAAAAGACAGAACCATCGGTTGCGGAATTGCAAACTCGTCTCTATGTAAATAAAAACACTTTTATATATTTTATGGGTGATGAATGGTGACATTACTACAAATAATAAAAATATTATTTGTTTTTGAATACAATATATCCTTTGACAAAGTTAACTTATTATTTTGTGTGATATTGAAGGATATATATAAAAACAATGACATACTCGCATCTAGATTTCTCTACCACTCTTACAAGATATTAATAAAATTATAATGTTGTCAAATATATCATACCTAAAAAAACTGTAGTTTTATTTCTATATACTTACCAGGCTACATACTTCTATCCTGAATATTGTTTTGAAGTGTTTCTGCAAATGATTATTTACACAAATATTTAACCTCTACGGGCCCAGGGTATCACCTATGATAATCATGGTTTTTAAAAAATATCAGCCCGGTTGTAGAATTGAACATACCAAAACCAAAAGTATCATAAAATGAAGGAAACGGTCTGAATTACCAACTGAATATATCCGAAATTTTCATGTCAGTATAGAAGTCACTGTTGTTAAGGAAGTTGGTCCTTTTTAGCATTTAACATGCTTCAACACTTGCAATACAACAATATTTTATTTACGTCATACATTATTATTTAATTTATTGCTTCAATAAGAATTACTTTAACATATTGTTTATAATACAGCAAGAAAAAAATATATCTTTGAAATACCAATATTTACCATGAAGCTGTTGTTGGTGACCGCAGCAAAATCCTCGGTGTATAGTATGTACAAAAGAAATGAAACGCAAAGACATCTTTCGGAGAAGCTTCTTTATTTTTACAAATAGCATTTTGTTGCATTTACAAGATACATTTTAATTTATATAGACATCTGTATTTAAAATGGAAACGGGCAATTTTCTTTATATTGCCGTGATTATCGACAATTATATTTATTCAAGAAGCACAGTAATAATTATCGTTATTTAATAATCACGATGGGTGCAAATAATCTTCGTTTACTCGCAGGCTCTTACATCTAGAGGCAAGTTTTACGACAATGTGCATAACTCTGACTGACACATAAGCAGCAATAGATGGCACTTATCAATAATTAATTTATCAATGTCACTTCTTACAAATTCTAACTTTCGTAAACAAAGGAGTGAATTCCAAATACAAAAAAAAACAAATGAAGGATAATGAATCAGCTACCTGTTGAACTAGAGATTCGATATTTATGTATTACAATTTGAAAATTAGATAATGAATATTTGATCACACTCTTTTGTTAATAATTCCATCCTGCACCCATCTCATTCTATTTTAATATGAGTTTTTACTATAACAAGATGATTTTTTATTGTAATAACTACTCAGCCTCCAATTTAAATGTAATTATGAAAGTGTAATGTAGTCACCACATGTTAATTAGATCCTCAATATACATGTAATAATTTTTGCATTTTCCTCTTTCTAGAAAGACATACAAATTATGAGAAACTATGTATCATAATCCACAATTTTATTTTAAAATACTACTAGCTTTGCTCATCTAATTGTATACAAAGAATAAGTCAGTTAATGCTAAATATATTTTAAGTCATGTAATGATCCAATATTATTTATTATTGACCCTTTCCAGATTTGCAGTTTAGCATTTTTCAATTTACACTTTATTTGACAGTTGTAACCTGTCTTTTAGAACCACCATTGCCTTCATCTTTCTTGACAGCTACGTGAATTTATATTTATATTATTATATAAATTAATTCTCGAAAATTTATTTGTAATATTTCTGATAATGGGTGTAAAACTGGAGCCACATTGATTATTAATTTGGGAATAGATGAAATCAAAAAACCATAATTTTTTTATGAGTTTAAAATGCTTATTGAGATGAGCAAAACTGTTTTTAATATAAAAATCGTTGCATATATTATACAATACATAGTTTTTTAATTGATTGATTTAACTTTAATCAATAAAAAACTAGTCAATTATACTTGAAGAAACTGAGCTGGTTGAATAACAGTCTTGTCTAGGTTTGCCAATGTTTCAACAAGAATATTAAGGATCTTAACAGTGACCTATAAAGGTAATACTCAACTTACGAAATATTAATCATAAGCTGAATATATACAAAAAATAAAATATTTCTGTTTACAATTTTTAGTAATCCTAAATTTAGAAACACCTGCATTTTTATCTGTTGATTGAAATAATTAATAGTAATTTAAATATATTTATATCTATTTAGAAACAGCAAAAAAGTTCTTGCATTATATTTTTACCTATACTTGTATAACTTCTACGTAAGTAACCAATAGATTGATGAGTGATTAATTAACTTTAAAGAAATAATTTATTTTGTATAAAATTCAGTAATAGAAAAATTATGCTAGGGTTGCCTTATATTCTGATTTGATCAAATAGGACAGGGGAAGGTTATTTTAGTTTTTGATTCAATCGATTAGGTATATAATATGTATTTATAAAATGAAGGAATAATTCATTATCGATACAGAAGTAGAAATTGTGCAACCAATCAATACAGTTACTATCTAAAATTAATTTGTTTTTACTTCTAAAGTATTGCTTTACTGTCAACCATCTGTGTAAAAAAAACTGCTCATGTCAAAAAACATAGTCTGAGCAATAAAACAATATCTTTTATTTTTACTGATTATTTGTCAAATAAAATTTAGTAAAATCACAGGCTACTTTTTATCGTTCAGTACTTATGCATTTTACTACCAACTGTATTTTTTAAGATGGCAATACTTCTATCCTATCTTTTCAGAATCTGGCAACCCAGCGGCAATGGCGAGGTGAATTTTAAGTTATTATGATTGTTAGGCTCTATTTTTTTTTGTTTTATCATACAATAAATGATTGCGGAATATTACAATTATTCTGCCACAAATATTCTATCAATTCACCAAATTTCTATGGTTTACTACCCCTATGTACTAAATCGATTTTCGATAACTGTTTTAATTTACTATATTGTGTAAAAACAACGACTGGGTTGATTAAACTGCTTTTTCGGGGAGAAATATGCCCTTGTTACTCTGGAAACAATTACATATAATAACATTTCACAGGAATTCAAATCAATTTATAAAGATAATTATGACACTAATATAATTAACATTACGCTGAAATTATACATAAGGTTTGATTCAATATTGTGTTTTTAAAGGTACACTAAGTGACATTTGACATTATTATTGTTAAAGACTAGAGAGTGTTTTCAATATGTGCCAAAGTTCACTTTATAGGCAGTATAGATTAACAATGACACTATTTCTTAAAAAACCAAAAAAAAACAACATAAATGCAACCCTTCCGATGTCACATTAACTCGATTTCATAAAACATCTTTTGTATAAATAAAATTCACATACATAGCAGACCATTTTGCCTTATTTTAAAATATCATTAATATAATATGATTTTAATTCTTGAGACTTTCCATAAATTGCTAAGATGTTTTAGTATTCTAAATAGACAGTTAATGGATTTCAACTCAATATAAGGAAACAAGAACTGAAATACTACTACACAGGTCTGACCAGAGCATTTCAAAGAAAGATGGGAGACCTATGTTAACTTAGATTTCTCATACCAACCCTTTCTAAATCAAAGTGACAAGAGAGAATCATTTCACAGTTTTTACAGTAACTAATGCTTGTAATGCCTTATTCGTGCTATAATCTGCGCTAACCTGTCCCTTTATGGTAGTGAAATTACTTCGGAGCATACTTTATCACTGTGACCAACCTGTAAGCAAGACAATCGATCGTCGTTCATTGATTATAATCGACTGTGTAGCAATTTAAATAAAGTCTCAAGGATAAGATCAATCATCACAATATTCACATTTACAACTTATAATAATATTATCATTCATAAAACATATCAGATTTACAAAACAGCAGATCACTAAACAATAAAATATACACAAATTTACAATATCAATAAAAGAGACAGCCACAAAAATGAAAACGTAATCATCGGAATTCAAATATGGCAGTCGTATGATATATAAGAAAAAATATTAAGGACGATTAGAATATTTTAAAAGGTTCACTCAATTTTTAATAATTCACAAAAAATACTTCCATGAAAACACGGATAGTCTGAGACAAAGTAAAACAGTCATATAATAAGAGTCACGAATATCAATAGTGGATAAGTAGTGGCTGATTACCCCATAAAGCAAGAGGTGTGCGGTGCACATAGTTACTTGCCATTACAAGAGCTTTTTCCAGATGAGGCACATTCTGAGCAATTTTTTTATTACAATCTATTTTTCAATACTGGGAGGCACCAAAACCTGCGAGCTGGCCCTGTGTATACGTTTGTGATCACATAGATCGCTTACGAATGGTTTTTCACCCGGATGTATCATTCTGTGTTGTTTTAAGGGACATTTATACGCCGAAATGAACTGGTTTCATCGCATTCAATCATTTTCTCATGTGAATGTGTCAAATTGTTTATTTAAAACAGACATCTGGATACGTTCGTAGTGGTGGCATTATTGATGTCAGCAACTCATATTAAAGTCATATTTCAGTGAAAAAAAAATATTAATATCAAAGAGTACGTTGCTATAAATTATATAAAAATCATTTTTTTTTACCTCAGTGAAAATAGATACATTACAAAAGCTTGCCATTAAATTAATATCTCTTTCAATAAAATTATTTTTTACACATAGGTACATTAAAGATCACAAAAAAATATGTATAACACAACTGGCATATCTATGGTGGAATTTATTTGTTAAAGTCAGAATTAAAATGTTTGTCTATTCATGTCTGCAAATGGTGGTAGTCAGAAAGGCATGGGTTTAAAACAAGACTATTATAAGACTGTTAGCATAATAAATGCAATTCAAATAAATCATTATTATGGATGATAAAAATGTTATAAATCTGTCAAAACATTGTAGTTAAAAGCATAAAAGATGGCAGGCTGTTACTTTCCAGCTGCAAGCCTAACATGTCAAGTGTGTTCATGTTCACACTCTATTCATTCAATCTGTTAACTTAAAAAGCACTTAATTTAGTGCGGTTACTAATGCCTTCCAAACAATATAAATATTAATGTTTCCATGTCATGTTACAAATTATGAAAGGTACATCATGACGCAATTAATTATTATGAGCTCAGATAGTTATGCAGAAAATTTGATTTCATTCAACAATCAAAGCGAATTGATAAAATGTTTATTTAAATTTTGGTTCTCAAAACATTTAATTATGTATATTTTGACACAATGTATTCCTTGTGAGATGCATAACTATTCTCGCTCCGACATCATAAGAAACATTCATAGAAAAAAGCATATTTACAATATTAAAAAACCGTCAAGGAATTTTTGTGACATTCCTAAAACTAGGGATGTCGATTTTTTGATTTTTGATTTGCAGAAGAAAATTCCTAATTTTTTATATGGAATATAATAATAAATTGTCATTTCGATAAAACGATATTCATAGAAAAATAAAATTTTCCTATCTCTTCCGTACGTTTTCCACTACAATTTCTCTTCTACAACATTGAAATTATTTTTCCACACAATCAAGACTTAGATGAACGGCAAAAATTACAAAATAGATCTAGATAGATAGATTGCGTCAATATAGAGTTAATTTTCAGTTTATCATTAGAAATGTCACTTTTACAGACACATAGTTGCCAATAATAATGTAAAGCTGCTGTGAACAAAAATTCTATTTGATTAGGTTTAATTTAATAATTGATCAATTGAAAAATATTTACATGTATTCCCTCGAAAATTGGAAACAGTTAATGATTATTATTTTTCAGATTAGGTCTTCATTGAACCAACTATAGATTGATTGACTAAATCAACTGGAAGAGAAAAGTAGTTATATTTTTTGACCATATCTAAAGCTACTGTCAATTTTATCATTATACATATTCAGCAATATATTTTAAAGTACTTATGTACCAATTCAAATATGCATTTATCAAATATCAATTATTACTTGAATGCAATCCAATTCAATGGTATTTAAAATCGATGATTGTGTGAACGAAATACATTCTTCATCTCATAAACCATCTGAAATTATGCGCACCTTTAAATGTCTAGTAATTATTATTATAAACATTAGAATTAAATGAAATATTGCACAAATCGCTGAGATATTTTTGAGATTCTATTCGTTATATTGTTAAGTGGATTACCAATGGTGATGATAATTTACTATTGAAACCAAGAAAGTGCAGAAATATAATGGTGACTAAATAAATGTATTTTTATCTCTTAAATTATCTTATGTGGGACATAATATTTTTAATATATAGTCCGTGAGAAGAGTCGGAACTGTGGGGCTGTCCTCGTTTATCGCCTTGAGAACTGAAACAGAAACAAGAATCCAATTAATGTTTTGAACCATATGATTAAAATATAGAGCAAAAAACGTGGGCTGAATCTTTCAAAACGTCATAGACAAATTACTCTATCTTTTATCACCATATGAATATAATGAAATTCATTGTTCAACAAAATTAATTGTATGTTTCAATCAAAATAACAGTATTCCATGCTGAATTGAGATGCTATTGGTCCACAAAAGTCATTGGTCTTATGGTATTAGTGTATCTACTTACTTTTGATGAGAACTTGAAGGGCTTGGTCATCAGGTGGGCCGCTATCAAGATGATATGGGATGACTGTTGTCAGGTACTGAAAAGAAAAATATTGATTGATTTATTAAAAATTGAAGAAATAGTAATTTGTGTCAACAGATAATTGTGACCAAATGTATTGTTTGGAGAACACTGTATCCTTTCTTTATGGAGTAGATTAGTTCCAGGAATATATATTCTTTACTTTTAATGTGTCAACTATCAATTGTTGATGGAAAGGCAAATATTTGGATATTATTAATTTGCAAATAAAAACTCATTTGTAATTCTTTAATTCTCATCTCTATTATCAGGATGGGAATATCTTCATGATTCAACAAAACTTGAAATTAAAAGAAACAGTGTGAGTTTCCTGTCTAATTCAGATAATATGTTGTAGTAAGAAATTAAAGCTTGGTTTATGGGTACCTTTGATTCATTTCCTGAGTTAGCTGATTTGTTGCCGTTGTTGTTTTGGCCTTTGGATGTGCGCTTCCTCTCCACATGGTATTGCCGGCGTTTATTCTGAACGGCCAGAAGAAGAGAGATGAAGGTATTCTTAAGTTCCTTTTCATATTCCAACTCGTCCCGTAGCGCCAGCTCGCTTATCAGGGTCTCCGAGAATTCTCTGATGAGAACTTCCAGTTCAAGGTATAATTCATTTAGTTGAGAGAGGGAAAGGGTTTTCAATTCTGAGAAAAAAAGAGGTGTTTTGATTAAATATAAATTAAAATTTTCGAAAAAAATTTGGGAATGATCCTCGGGTTCGGGCCAGGCCAGGCCGGATCGAAGCAGAAGAGGAACAGAATTGTCCGTATATTTGACATCGATATGTACAAGATGAATCGATGACTTGTAAAAATCTTTTCAATCATTGTATCCAATAACATAAAATTAAAACTCAAAAATATTCAACTTACTGTCTTCATAGAGAGGTGAGTTTAGGACTTCTTTTCCTTTTTCTAGGGCTTCATTATGCTCAATGATGTCTTCATCAGACCCCGGGGAGGAGTCTTGCATCATGTCGTCAATCTCTTGAATAACCTGACAGAAAAAAATGTGTGTAAAGAAAAATAATTGTAAAAAATAAAATGCAACCATTTCAATCAATTTATAATTTTTGGCATTCTGAAGGAATGTAAGGTTTTTTCCAAAATTGAGTTAATAGTCACAGGATCATTGATTTTACTTAATTTTACTATAGGTATAAGGAAAAGTATTTAGCATTAAAGCTCAAAAAGCAAAGTTGTCAGATATTTTTCATTTTTTTCATTTCACTCGAGTAGAAGAAAAGACAACACAAACATCTGTACCCAAGATCTGAAAAATTAAATTTGATTTTAACCCTGCAGGGACTTGAACCAACATTAACATGATCCCTAGGGTGTAGCTTGTACCGGTAGACCTATTTGAAAAATGTTATGGTAGTATAAAAATAAAAGCTTTAAGATTTAAAAACAACATTTCATGAGAGGTAAATGCTATCATAATCCTTTTTTTTCAGTTTTTAAGTTTTTTTACAATGCAAAATAAGAATTTTTCAGCCGAAAGGACAAAAGATAATATTTATGAAAAAATTGAATGACACAAAATAATTATTACCTCATCTGCAGTTTTGACAGGGCACTCGTGGTCCTGGTGAAGGCCTCCAAGTATAAGGGCATGCATGTCTAGATCGCTGGCCACCGCCTCATCTTCAGAGCTTAGGAGATCATCTTCAGGTGTCTGGCCACCCTAGAAGAAGATCAAAAATGTAAAGATGCATAAATAAACAGTGAAATCTGGCATTGAAGAAAGAAAAGGATTTGTTAATGAAGATATTTGGAATGTTTTGAAGCAATAATTCCTCATCAAACTAAGTTCATTTGTAGACCAAAAAAATTGCCATATGAAAGAACAGAATTTTAATGATTCACAGCAGTTCCATTGAGAACTATCATGTGTAAGGTGTAACTGTGAATTGTTGGTGGAAAGGCATTAGGTATAAGTATCTGAATAAATAAATCACAATTTTTTTCACTTCTTCATTATTGTTACAAGGTGACATTGAAAACAATTTTTATTTTACCGAGATGGGTTTTGCTCAGCAAATAAAAAATGACAACTCAACTGTGAAAGAAGAAATATATTACACTTTAAAGTCCTTACTTTTGAATGGAAATCTTTTCATAAATCACATACAATTATAAAATTGAATATTACCTTTCTTTCGCCAAGGTTTAGCGCAGGCATGTGCATTTTCCTGGAGAAAGACTTTGTCCAGTCAATCGGTAGGATGTTGCCGAAGTTTCCCGTAATAGTCCACCACATTCTAAGAAAAAGAAAAAATCATTGAGTATTACAATCATTTCAAAATACTCCCATAGGGCATATTAAAACTTTGAGATATTAACCCTTTTTGACCAGACCTTTTTTGAATTATGAAATTTAGAACAAAACTCGAAAAACTAAGACTGTCCTCCCGAGAGGGTTGGTTACCTTCTAAATGTGAAATCTAACCTAACCCACCAATCATGTTATATTACTATCTAACCTCCAATGGTTTGTAGTTATTAAAATAAATGATAGATGGCGGTAAAAAAACGAATCCAAGGCGCATGCATTATGGGTGGTTGATGCTTTATAATTTCAAATTTACCAGCATTACAGTACTCTGGTTTCCTTTCAATACGTATAAATCTTTCGCCTTTTACTAAAGATTTCCGTGGAAGGGAGCACTCAAATGAGTCTATAACCAATTTTTCGAATCCTGCCTATGGCGGGATATCAAACCTCAAATTACAAAATCACCTGTCTGCAGCCGTAAGTGCGGAAAGCATACTCGCGACTGAAACAAAATGTCTACCCCTCTCCCTGCAAGGTTCAGCTGATCCACATGTTGATAGTATCGGAAGGTGAAAATTACATCTGCTTACACCTGAATTGTGCACGGGCTCGGGTTTGGCCCGCAGGTCAGGTAACGAGGGTTTGGATTCGGGCCCGGGCCTTGTTTGACCCCTTGTTCGTAATTTAAAAACCTTATTTTCTCGTATGAACGCATCGATTCGATAGAACAACACACATTGTTCTTAATTTAATGACTGCACGACAGCAGTCATTAAATTCTATATTATTATTTTTTAATTCTGCTGTTGAGGAGTTCGCACAATACGCACGATCGGAATGATAAATATCATAATATGATCCCGAATTCAGTATTTCTTAAATGGTTATTTCGATCGGCGCAATTCGATTTAAGTTGATTTTTCTTAAATTTATCGGCAAGAAATGGGTTTTTTTTACACAAAAATTAAAATAGTGGAAACTGGTCATTAAGTTAGAAAGTAATTTAGACGAAATGTTGTTTGCAAAACTGCACACACACGATAGTTGGCGAGTCAATTCAAATTTTTATTAGAATTGTCAAAAAAGAATTGTCTCGGGCCGGGCCGGATGAAATTTCAAAATTTCGGCCCGTGCAGATCTCTAGCCTGAATGATCGTCCCACATAAGTAAGTGCAAACTAAATTGGTTGTTCATTGACAAAAATTCTATATTCACACGAGTAGATGGAATTATATTTGCGGACGTAAGTACATTAATTTTGAATTCCTAATTTGGCAGTCCAGCATTATTATATAAGCCCATGTTTGTATGAAAAGGACCCGTGATTAATTCATATTGCATAGGAGTCCGCTGACTTAACGTATCTTAACCTAACAAAAGAAACGAATTAGATAATAATTTGTATTATGGGCGTAACAACCTGTTTAGCAGCACAGATAGGTAAACGGAAGCAATTATCGTTAACGGCTGAAAAATGTATGGTGATAAAAAAAATAGAAAAAAGAAGAAGAAAATACCATATTCAACTTTACAGGAAAGTGCTAGTTGATAAGAAATAATTTATTAATTGTTTCTAGTTCGCATACATAGTAAAAAAGATAAAGTTTACGACAGGAATATACGTAATTGATAAGCAACAATTAAACAAACTTGCATTCATTCCAGTTTCAAAACTGTGCCTCAGTTATTCACCTGAGTGAACACGTTATAGATATCGACTAGTTATCAGTTGTCAGAAATGAATACTACAAAACCGCATTATTAAAATAACTAACCATAAAATATAATGCAATTTAACGAAACTGTCGTTTGCACTTATGACTATTTCGATCGAATGTTCATCAATGTAGGTGACCTAACCTAAACTGACAGCAGACTGAACGCAAAAAAACTATAAACTCCCTCGGGGACAAACGCCCTTTTTTTAATAATCCCCAGGTACGGATGAAATAAATTAGACAATACTTTTTATCAAATTCTTGGAACACGACTGTCAACGTATCATATCATATGCCCCAGTTGTCAATCGACTGTGACATTATTTTTTAATTATTGTTTCAAAAACCGTATTTATTGGATTGTGTGCCTAAGTTAAAGTTTGGAACATGTCATGTGGTATATTTTGCTGTATTTCGTTTTACTATGCTAATAAATACACAAACCCTCTGATTTTAATCAATTTCTCAAATCAATTGAGGAGTTGCTAGGAGGAAAAAAAATATATATTGAGGAGTGCAAAGAGTTTTATATGTAGATGGACACTAAGAAAACTTTTTTCGGAATGCCTACCACCACAATTAGTGTCTGAATAATCGAAGTTCTCCAAAAAAACTCTTCCCACAAATAAATATAACAGTTTAAATGCAATAGGTTTACATAGCTCGATGTTTCACGCTTATGAATTGGACACGCATATCAAATCGATCACCATTAAAAAAGTATATTAACACTTTAACGGCGGTCAATCTTATTCTATATAATCATATATGGAAGCGTTTAAAATACCGAACTAGTTGTTTTTACTAGTTAAGGTAAGGCGGCAACCCTTCATTAGTTTCAATTCATGTAATGATATAATTGAAACTATATAAATATATATGTATTGCACAACGTCGGCTTAGCCTCTGGATGTGTGCATTTAAATTGGTTTTATTGATCTTTTTTACTCTTTTAGAAACTTCTTATATATCTTAACAATTTATTCCGCATTTGCCAGTGTATTTTGTACTGTAAATGTGCACTGCAGTATTACAGGTATTTACAGTATTCATGTATTTTTTTTTTAAATATTTATTCTGTACTATTTTTTCTTCAGATTGTTCGATCACTTGTCAAGTTATTTTAATCAATGTTATGCAGATAAAAATTGATAGTTTCGATGAATTCGACGGCATCTGTGTGGAAGTTGATTATGAAAATATAATAAAAATTCATAACTTTGTTATTCTAAGTACCGTGTAACAAATAGTGACACGTGTTTTGCCATAATGTGAAGCATTTCCAGACTGACCACCGTAAGGTTAATTTATCAATAACATTGATTCTAATTTCTAATCAACCAACAAACAGCTACAGAAATCTGTTTTAACCAGTGACAGCTGGTGACGGGGTGTTGGGGGAGCAAAAGGAAGATTCCGATACTATTTTTCCGTACTACGGAAGAGAAACAGTTGGTATTGCGAACATCTGAATTGAAAGTCCATGCTATAGAAGTGTTTTAAAATCCAATGAATAGGAAATAACTCTTGCAAAAATGGTTGAATCTTCCTTTGCACCCCCCAACACCCCGTCACCAGCCGTCACTGGTTTTAACCAATTTCGGACTGTCAGTAAAATAGGCCGAGACATGTCAAGTTACACAGCACCCAGGCGTAAGATTTTAGGTGCCAACTAAATACCTAATTTCTTAATTAAAAAATAAAGGGCGGGTAGGCAGTACAGTAGTCACGATTCTGGTTCAAACCTACTTAATAAACTCGAGCGGCATTAAATGGCAATACATAGATTATCTTATTTGTCATAAGCCGTTTGCTTTCAAAAAAAAATAGTTCAAAAATAGTTATGTGCCATTAAAACCGCTTCCCCGGCGCCCACGCGAATATGCGTGAGAAAGAACTGTTCCATTTTTGTGATCACGCACATACGCGTGATGCCAATTGCCTGTGCTGTTTTTTTTCTTGGGAAGTAGTTAAGAGTAAAAGAAACAAACTCCCGTTCGTGATGTGTTGAAATATGTAAGAGATCGAAACTTACGCAACAAAGGCAATATCCAAAATGAATGACTTGCAATAAATTATTATCTGGATGCGTCACGAACTCTTTGTGTAAAATAAATCAATGAACATTTCGATGGCCATCGTCTTTATCAGTCGGCGTGGATCGACAAATCTAAATACGAAGACGACGGATATATCACTTTTGAGATGTTAACTGTAGAATAGTGTTGAGCTACTGAGAAACAAGCAAAAAAGATTATCTTTTTGGAATTACTTTAATAATAATTCAGTTGAATGCCACATAAAAGTTTAAAGTTTAAATATCGAATACGACACCGTGTAAAAAAAATACTATTGCTCAAAAGAGAGATTAAATTCCATAATGCCCATCTGAAAAGGAGTTCGTATAAAGGATATCTAGAATCAATTTCCAATCAAATTCATGCTTGAACGTGCTCTGAATAAAATATTAGAGATTATTCTCCATCTTCTGCGCTTGAATCTTCACTCGATATCAAGGAAAATAAGATATGTCAGTATAAGTGCCATTATTGGTGTATGTTTTACGTGATAAGGAACCTGTGAATATTTTGAGTAGGAAATTGTTTTACGTAAAAGTAATACAATGAATATTAAGCATGTAAGTTCCTTCCGAATATATATATAGGGTCTTTTTATAAGGACGCTTAGTTTTGAAATGTAAATAAAACAAGTTGTTTGTGAGATTTCGACTAAATTTTAATTTCATTTGTAAGTATATTTTACGGCATTAAATATGGAATATAGCATCAAATATCTGCCAATATCCATTCATTATAAAATGGGCCATGTCGCTAAAGTTGACTTTTTTGACAAATTTGGGTAAACTTCCAACTGCTCCAGAACCCAATCAGGCGTTGTCTGTGGTCGTTTACCTGAAGTTCCTTGGTTAGTTGGATTTTATACGGGTGCAGACATAAGGCCCGATTCAAAATTCGCCAAGTTGAAGTCGCAGAAAAGCCAAGTTCTTGTGAACAACGACAAATAAGCTGCCTTGGGTTTTCCTGTACACTTTCACACACACAGCAGCAATGTTTTCACCAGATATTGTATTTTGATGACGTACAGGTAGGTGTTGGCCGATTATTTACCAAACTGGTTGACTCAAATTTGGCCACTAAACAATGAATAATCTACTCAGCAGGACAAAGTAACATATTTAGAGCGTCCCTATTGAAATACCCTATATATAGGCGAGAATCATTTCAAACAAGCAACAGACTCCCGTTTTTTTTTACATAAAAACAATTATCAAACCAAAAGTCACAAAAAAGTGAAGTGAATATACCAAAGTCGTAAAAAACCACGTCCATATTTCAAATGATTAGAATTGAGACAATAGAATAAAAATTAATTACTTTTTACGATGTCCGCTCATAGAGTATAGTAAATTGACAGCAATAGAGCATCCACGCAAGGTTTCAACTGTACCGGTTCTTATACAGTCGTTTAACCTCTCATGTTCGTAGAATTTAAGTATGGATTTCTGTAACTACGAAAGAATTAGAAGTTAGCAAGTCGATGAAAAATGTTGTAAATGATTTAGCGATGAACGTTATTTATGTATAATAATTCAGCTGCAAATAGTCTCACAAGTTTAGAACCCATTACAGTAAATAACGATGCGAAAAAGACGATCAAATAAACAATATGAGTCAAATTTTAAACACATTTGCAACACACAGGGACTGTCAGTTGTAAATAGTTGTAGGCATTGCTGGCAGGTCACATATTTCGGTGCAGAATGCCTCTTTTCATGGACTTGACTTTGTTATGTCTACACCAGCGCTTTGCCGAAACGTTAAAACTTCGTCGCTTTCGATTTGATAAATTATTGTGAACCTTTGAAAATACAAGGGGTCCATAATGTTTCGTCAGAATAGCCATTTTTTAATGAACCATATTGTTATTGATTTAAGTTTCCTGAGAGAAAATCTTTAATTTTTTAACCATTGCCGATAACAATTTGGAGCACACAGACTTTCGTTGAATTTATCGCAATATAAGTTTTCTACGATAACTGCTTTTTACTTAACCACTATTTTTCGAAAAGATTAGGCATGCAAATGATAGGAACAGGATAAGACTAGTGATTAGCTGATCGCTCGCGGTATATCTCATTTTTAGGATCTGATGGGTGTAAGACGGAATTTTAAGCATCCATAAGAACTCCATAATTCAACTGAATAATGAAACTGCTCGGGCTGGGATTCGAGCCCATGCGCTCCGAAGCCCTAAAATGATCTTGCATGCATAGTAAACTAATAATTTTAAAGGTGATCGACATAATCGATGAAAATTTGGCTTCTCAATATAATATTTATATGATCCACGTTTAAAATAGTTGTTTACAAAGATAGTTAGGCATGATAGTTTTATTTTCGCATTCATGGCTCGAGTGCCGCCGTTTAACGACACCTTGGCTATGCGAAAGCTAATAATAATCACCAGTGCAGTGTTTAAATTCACACATTATACATCATATTTAAGAAAAATAGTCAGTACTTATTGGTTATTTCAATTGCAATTTTTAAAGAAGATCTGCTTAACGACATTATACAATTTTTCTTATTATATACCAGTCTTTATATGTGTATATGACAACATTAATGTCTACAAGAGCTATTTTTGCATTGTTCATAGAAGCCATTTTAAAAAAAGCGTGTTTAAATCATTTTTCTCAATTACGCACAAAAATATCTTTTCTTACATTGTCAGAGCTGTGCTAGAATAATAAAACAAAAGATTCGCGGTTTAATTCTAATAGATTCTCAGCGTTCACTTGTTTTCTCTGTTAGAATAAGAAAACAAATCTAATATTTCCATGTTTGCGAACAATGCTTGTCTAATGTATATCCTACATTTTATTCATGACCAATTTTATTCATTCGAATTCAAAAAACATTCAACTGAATAAAATTATTTTATTTTAATTTCTGCAGAAATATCTTTGCCACTGGGAACTGTAAAGCATGTGCGGTGTGCATACTGAAATGACTAATCGAGGCAACGAAAGTGAAATATGGCACCTTTCTATGGTTCACTAAATCAATCCACGGTACATTTATGAACAGGTATTGAACATTTCAAACACTATTGAATCTACTTTCTGATAATATAATTAGTCTATGGAAATAAGAAATTATCATATATTATAATAAGCATAACGAGATAGTTTTATAATATTACGTAGATATTTAAGTCTCGAGGGGTATATCTTTCCAGTCATACGCATAGTGTAGAAAATGTATTTTTTATTTATTTTCATTTACATTCATATTTCAATGTTTAAACGTAAACGTCTAACCTCTGGCAACAAATTCAAATTAAAATTCCAAAATTGCAAAAATAATACATTCTAGTCAAACGGACAAACTCAAATTCTATTTTCATGTGAAGAATCGTGAAAAAATCATTTTCACAGTTTTATTATTTCTACGAAAAGTACATGATTTGTTTTCGTCAAATTTTACATTGTTTACTTATGTGATTGATTGGTCAACACACCGACCACAAGACTGTTCTACTCTCATGATATTCCTTTTAACCATTAGTTATCAAAAGGTATAATCATCGCTACTATTAAATATACAGTGTTTCCTAGATTATAATACGCATCCTTATTCAAAATAAAAATAATAAAAACGTTGCTGAATATATTTTTCTTGAAGATAATCATATTTGCACATACCGATTAGCACTCTTCGCGGACCGGTAATAAACCTTTTAATACCGGTGCCAGTCCACGGACCAATGGTTGCATAACACTGGTATAAACTAAAAAGTCGTAATGTGACAGTCAAACGCATTTAATGTATGCATATAGTATTGACTTTTTTGACAGTTCAATATTAAACTTGTTGAGCTTCGACGACTATTTTGAATCATAATACAATGTCGTTGCAGCTATCGCCTGCCCAAAAAACATTGCCAGCTGTGTCATCGAGGATATAAGATAAATAATGCAGCATTCCCAGTATTCCACTTTCCCAGTTTCCACATTCCAAAATTGACACACTTCCTGACATTTTCTTCTTCTGTCGCTCGAAAAGACAGCTGTATTTTTGACAACGAATATATTTAAGTCGCACGTCGATAGAATCTGACACACCAAAATGTAAAGAAAAAATGTGTGCTATAATCGAAGAAATACGATAATATTTTTAACGTTTGACTTCCACGTTATGGAGCTATTATGTACGTCTTCAAATCGATTTCATTTCAGACGATCTCGGAAGTGTATTCAAGAACACGTGCCAGATTTGAGATATTATGATAATAAAGTTGATCCGAAAACACTCGGCAAACTATAAATAAGCCAGGCACCTGTCAAGACTAAACGGAAAGTTGTGAAACTTCCTTCGGGGACATCTCTGCCACGGTACGAGAACTGACACTCGCATAAACATCACACTACTAAAGCAAGTAGCTTGAATATAATATGCTACTTTATCTGAAGCGCACACGATTTAAATAGCAAAGATCGATTTCGTTCTACATCATTATATCCCACTCGATCTCGAAAACGCGAAGGAAGATTGTTTAAATTTTTATTTGATACGAAAGTTTTGACTCAAAATAACTGAACGGTCAATTAAAAGACAGTTGTTTCGTTATTTATTGAACAAAGAACGGATAGAACTGCGTTTTGTAGCTCATAACATTCGGGAGGGAGGCAGAGAATTTAGGACATCACAGTCATCCATCAATTTTCGAAGACCAGGCAATATTTAGAAATATAAAACATAATATATAATGTGTACATATACAAAAGTTGTATTTTGTTTTATGAGAGTTGAAAATCTTATAAACTAGATACTTTAATTAACATTTTTCATGATCTGATGTCCAAATAGATAAGTAACTGCCAGTTACATATTTATGAAGTCGTATTTTTTAGCAGCATTATTGAAACTGTGCACTGTCCATGTTATTTCGAAACGTTCTAATTTTTCTAGTACCATGCGTGTCAAATACATAAATAAATAAATTACACAGTACGACAACAAAATAACAGCATTTTTTACCAAGCAAGTGATATATTAATATTGGATACAGTTACAGACAACGCAACCGTAATATTTATCAATCATAAACGCATAATATGGCAAGAAATGTATGTCCCTAATTGCACTCCTTGCGAGTCACTGGGTCGATTAACTGTCGCCATAAATCTGAACTGTGATAGAATTCTACTCGTACTCGCTATCGGCACTGAAACGGATCGATATTTATTTTAGATATCGATCCATTTATGTCGTTCTCGGTAATATAGCGATAAACTTGCATGCGAAGATTGTTCGACATTGTACATGGGACACCATAATTTGTAAAAACTTTTGCACAATTACAAGTATTTTTAAAGTATCTAGTTATTATTCTAAGGATATCAAAATATTCCTTCGCGTAAATAGTAAAGATTTAAAAATAAAAATGGCAATGAAGAATAATTACAAATCAATAAAACTTTATAGCGGTGCCTTACTCCCTGGTGAAAATGTTTTTAATATAATTGGTGGTTGCACGTGAATACTCAAGTGTACATTCATACATAATTAAAAAAATAAGAAAAATACGTTCAACTGTTTTACTCAATTTCATAGTTGTTCTTTTGATAATCCTTGACCTCTGAGTGTCAAACTAAAGCAAGCATTATTTGTAAAAAAAAAACCATGTCCACTCCCAGCGTAGAGCATGTAGAATTTTCTATGCATGTAGAATAACAGAAGTTTTTTACTAAAACTGTTTGTTACTCGTTGCTCAACTTATCTTTTTCTAAGAGAATGGGACTAGGAAAGGACTAGTGGTAAGCTAATCGCGCTCCGTTATTTAGGATCGGGTGGGTGTGAGAGGGATCTTATCCATTTCTTCGAACAGAAATCAATAATTCGATTGAAAAATGAAACTGCCCGGACTGGGATTTGAGCCCGCGGGTACTAAATTAACGTTCATAGACATTAGACTACGGGGGAATTCAAAACGCACATAGAAAAGACGCGACTTCCGCGTTCCCCGTAGCCGATGTGTTAAGATAGAATCTTTTTCATCATACCTACTTTTAACCAGATGAAAGGAAGGTTTACAGTACAATCAATAATCTGAAGTTTCAAAATATCGATGTATACGGCCGTCTCGAGTACAATATCAAAAGATAAATTTAAAAGCCCATCCTTAGAGCGCGTAGTATTGTATGCCGCTACTTACCAAAGAACAGACCACGGGTTTGATGTCACAATCGTACTTAATTGTATCGGCGTTTATGTCTGGTATGATATATTTATCTCAATGTCTCGTTAAGAGGCCAATTTAGAGACAGTGGAGGCGTACAGGCACAATTGTTATTGTTGTTACGAAATCACGGTCCATCGTTCCCGACGATGAAAGAGGAAAATGTAACTGATTTTATTGATTATTATTTATTCATCGTTTCGATTGTAAAATTGGATGTACTTAAAATGTGCGTTTTCGACTTCTCTGGAATAATAATACTGCAAAAATCGCATTTAAGCATAATTCACACACACTACTGACAAAAGTAATGGTAAAGGTGATTTAAATAATTATTACGGGTTTTTTAAAAATTGTATTTCATTAAGATACATATATTTTTAAACTGTGTCAATACAACCATGTTTTTTTGTTTTAGATTTGGCAGATGTAGAATGGTTTTATTATTTATTTGTCAATATAATTCCCTCCCACATCCACCCGATCCTAAAAACTGAACGTAGAGGGAGCTATTAGCTTACCACTAGCCCTATTCCTATCCTTTAAATCCAGACTTTCTTCGAAAAAAGGGAGGTTTAGGAGTAACAAGCAGTTCTCGTATAAAAATTATGTTAAGAGAAGGTTGGTCAGGAGGGCTCTAGATTGGGAGCGAACACGGCTAAAATATAGGTGTCACATTTCTTCATAACTCAGATGGTTGAAATATTCAATGTAAACAAAAAACAGCCGTAATATACTTCAAAATATATTTCAACATTTCGGTATAAGTATTTGAACCCGAATTTTTTGACATAACTAGTTTGCCTTGCGTCTTCTTTTCTGAAACAAGAAGTATGTACGAATAACATTTAAGAAGTGTTGCAATTTACTTAAGTGCGTAAATTCCGACAAAAAAAAATGTCTGGACTCGCCTTCTCAACTGTATTATGTATTCTTAGATAAGTCTTTCAATAAATAATATTGAAACAAAAGCGGACCATTGACATACGTTCTGTCACTGGTCGTATTGGAAGTAGTTGATATTTTCCCCCATGGGCGGCGCCATACGATATCAAAAAGGGACGATTTGGACGCAACATTATAACAGTAGTAGAACTGTAATAGACAATTATTTTAATATATACAGTACACACCCATACAAAAAGATTGTGATGAATGTATTGATTGATTAATTTTATTTATGGGTAGAATAGAACAGTTTGTGTAGTAAATAAAATGCAATAAAGTAACCGACCGACCACCATAAATTCTGTGGCCCGCCGCGAGATTATTCGAATGATTGGTTTCATCACTAATCTAAGGCAAGGAATATTCAGGAGTACTGACACAATTAAGGCATTTCTTTCTGTCTGTAAAAGTTAAAGTCTGCTTTGACATTCAACCAAATTATGACAAAATACACGGTAAGAAATTCTGCTCATTTTTGATTGTATTTAATTGGAACAGTTGGAAATTCTTGCGTGAGCGAACCCGGTCGTGATCTTGATATATTAATTGTAGAATAAGTAAAAAAATGTTTTTTTAATATTCATTTATTAAGAATACATGAGTACAGCTGACGCTAATGCGCCATGCTTTTGACAAATATATAAGAGAGCATTAATAAATTATTAAACAGAGAATGACATACAAAACACGACATATTAATTCCCTAAAAAATCATCATGGTAAAAAGAAATTTAAAAATAAGGCTTAATCAAGTTCACTGCTAAAAATTTCCATTTTAATAGGCAGTGCATTGATCAGCCGAACAGCCCTTACGACTGGCGACTCAGGCGACCAACGCGACATACAATTTCTGATAGAAAAAAAATGTTTGCCTTTGGTTGCGACCACGTAGGTTAAAACTAGGAGCATGTAAGTTTAAAGTCTAAATGATGTCAGGGTTATCAATTCTGCCCCAAAGAAGAGAAAATTGTTTCAATATTGAAAGTGATCTTTGAGCTTCAAAAGAGTGAAACGAAAGCATTGCTTAAAGAAAAAATATACTGCCTTTTCACCTAGTATTTACAGTGAACATTTAAAAAATGATTATCTGCTGTAAGTCATTCTCGAACATGTGGTTCGCGATCGATGGTATGGCCCTCCCTGGCATTTATTTAAGTATTATACAGTGAATTTGCAACCGTTCTGCTGTAATACGGCACAGCAATTCAAGAAGTATGTAAATCGACATTGTTTTATGTAAATACAGATTCAACAAAACACATAAAGACGTTGCCCCATTTAAATAATGAGACAGAAATGATTCTCCGTTTAGACTGTATCTGAAGAGTGAAGACAGAGACGAATTTGTAATCTAGATTTTACTTGGTTTGATTTTAAATCAGTGATGTAAAACCTTTTTAGCAGAAGGGCCAACTTTTCAATTTTCTGAATTATCGTATGGAATAATAATATCTTGATTAAAAATAACGATATCAGAATTTTTTTGACTGTACTGATAATTGTATATTAACTGCATCGCGGACAGTGGTGGCACGTGAAAAATAATCAGATTGACTAATTATAAGAAAACGCAGTAGATCTCATTTTTCTCATTCTCGTATTTTATCAGAATATATTCTTGGTGATTATGAGTTAAATATGAGGCAAGGTTCACGAAAAAATATGCACATACTGCCGAAAAGATGATCTTCAAAAAAAAGCTCCGATCCATGAAAATAAGTGGCAAAAGAAACGAAGTTGGGCTGAGTTAATACAAAATTTATTCACTCTTTTTTCTCTGATGTGATACGATATAATAATTATTATGAACACGTGCAATAAGCAATGTTTCTCTAATTTGATTTATTTGAATGGAATATCTTATATGAATTAAGGGTAATAATAAAGATAATAATTATCGTTAAATGGACTCGAATAACTTCGAAGCGGTGGATAACTGGTAAAAACATATCTCATAGCAGTGGTCTCGTATCTAATTTAATGTTTTTTTGGAGATGAAGTATTTGCCATATTGGGCCGGACGGACTTTTATTTTGTGCCACATTTCCCTGTGGGTCGCAGGTTGTGCGCCGCTGCTTTGGATTATCTCCGTACCCATCGTGCTTTGCTGAATTTAGTAGACCAAATGTGTTGGTTTTTGAATATTCATTAGCATTTACCTGTGATCATTTATTTCGTCAGTGGTTAACTTACGATAATATAGCGAAAAACGATCAGTGCAGAAAGAATTAATAGAGCAACGATCAATGCGATATTTTTCGTGGTATTTTTGCATGAACATATTTCTGGACCTGACCAACTGAACGATACGTGAGGGAAAACGACAAAACGGGGAGCGATCGCCCGCGGAGCTATTTATGGTCGATTACGCCGTGCAGTATTAGAAGAACATCGTCAAAAATCAAAGGTATTCAGCGACCACTGATATATATATTATATTCCAGGCTTTAAGCCAAAATTTGAGCCATAAACTGTGATATATGTAATGGTAATTGAAATACATTAAATCAAATCCACAGCCTAGTAATCTGATTCATGTTCTGTTGTTATGTAACAAAATAATAGATAAGAAAATGTACAAAAAAATAAACGTTGAAATATTTAGGAGGTAACAATGTAAACAGTCTGTCAATGGGGATGACACTAAGAAAACTTTTTAAGATTTTCAACGGTATTGTTTCGGAGTACTTTTTTTTAATGTTATTTTTGCGGAACTCACTCGGTTGACTTCTTTGCCAATTTCCAATGTAATTGTATTTTTTCTACCTATTCTGATGACTACTATGTTTTGATCTTTATTCACATTGCAAAAGCAATAAGCTTGTAATTTATGATTTTTGTTATGTACAATATTTAGAAATATAAATGAATTAATATATTTGTCAAATGCATGACGCGTTGGCGTCAGCTGTATTTTATTCAAGAAATAAACAAATGGATGAAATTGTTTGGATCTTAGTGCCGATTTTCTCAGTTTCATTAAGCTAATAATAATCTAGTATTTATCAAAAAGTTATGTTTAAATAATTTGGTATTTTTATTTATTCCGTACGCCATTTTCCAGGTCCAAAGGTGATAAAATAAAATAAAGTGATCGTAAAATCTGTGAGTAAGGAAGAATGTATTACACGGCGATCCGAATTGTTCTAAATTGGGAGATGGCGTCGCGTCGTTAATAATATGACCCATATTAAATTTCGGACAAGTTTCTAAATTAAGTTGAAACAGAAGAAAAAAGAGGGGATTGTCAACGCATGAGGTGTGGGCTATACATAGACAATATCACATAGAATTTTGGAGAAAAGTTTGAGTGCATCCAAGAATGCACGCTGATTATGTATATATGTTTGTTTGGTTTCTACAGTTCAAACTAAAAGTCCAAATTCAGAGTTAAACAGTTTCCGAAATCAAGCTTGATTCGCCATTAAAACAATTCATTGTTACAGATTATGATTCTTTTTTCAAAAAAGTCTTTGCTCGAAAATGCTGTTTGCTAAAACAAAGTTGGTACCTGCTGGTATATCATAATTAAATAATGTATTCAATCTGAAATACATTAAGTATTAGTGATTCAAGCGAAGATAAACGATACTAAATATGTAGATAGATTTAAATTGTTAACATTTTCTAAGCTATAAGTACATAATTTAAAAAATCATCTCAATTTAAACTCGAGAATGCAAAATTCCTGGTATTCACTTTGTTTTGTCAGTGTTCATAAATATGGAATATTTGTAGTATAAAGACACAGTCATAAAAGTGTTGGATGGACCAGGAAAGAATGAATGTAGAGGGGTAACTGTAAATATCACACACAATGAAGCCACGAGTACAACAAACTAACTTATAATCATACTGTTCGGCATTTTTTAAATTTATTCTACTATGGAAATTAAAATTACTTAACTAATTTTTTTAATCAATATCGTTATTCCTTAATACAATAAATCATTCGAATAGCTCTTACTTATTTCGTTATGCCGTGCAAAATGGTCATTATGCATTATCGCGTATGTATATAAAATTATAAATAACTTTTTTAATTCGAACTAATAATGAGAAAAATATTTAAGTAGGGCATTCGTCGTGATATTTAAAATGAAAAATAAACAAAATAATTTCGAGTCGAATTCGAATTTGCATTGGCCGGTCGGCTGTGCTCTGGCGGTTGTTTTAACGTTAATGTGATTTTCCGACATTAATTTTGTTTATCGCCTGGAAGAAAACGCTTTTTCTATCTCTGGTTACGACTAGTAAATAGCTTCGCACACAGAAAAAAAAGATTAAATTCCACAAGAGTAAAGACGCACCAAGTAAATCTCGGACCGCAGGAATGCTTTGTTTAAACTATAGACAATGAACATAAAATGGGTCCATTAAAACATTCGACGTAAAAGTGTAGTTTACGAGCACATCCGACGTGGATAAGTCTCATTTTCGAACACTAAATACACGGATACCAACTTGCTTGAATTTTCGCAGAGCAGTTTGAATTTGGAATAGCGGATTTAATTGTATGGTAAATAATGCATAAATAGCATCGCATTAATAAAACAAACTTTGCGAAAACAAGGAAAACCGGAAATTTATTCAATTCTGCAAAAGCAAACAAGAGAATTGAAATATGAACGTTTCAGACTTCTTGAACAAAACATTTATAAGAAAAACACCGCATTACGAAGTTAATTTCACGTGTTTTAATGTGAAAGCGCAATAGTATTAAATAAGCTACATTATTAAATAAACGGCGCATATTTTATGCATAATAACAGCGGACTTCATGTTAGGTATTGTATTCATTAGTTTAAGGTTAATTCATCTCGTCGCACAATTTCTCAGCGTATTTATTTCTCGTTTATAGATTTATTTCAAAATAAGAATTACGAAATAAAAGTGGACACAAAATTATTTCAATAAATTTATTACAACCGTAAAAATTCCAAATACCAGCAACGCAATATACGAATTAGAAGTATTATGCTAATTAACAAAAATCAACCATCCAACTTGGGTCACAAATTCCCAACATAGACAATACTTGACAATTAATTCAAAACTACGATTTACCACATGAGATTTGTTGCTTATTTTAGAGATTTTACAGTGTGATTCTTTAAAATTGAGACGTAATCAAAAAAAATAATAGTGTATACTATATTTCAGGAAAACTTCTATAGTAATAGTAAAAAGGCCGACGACTTGGCTGAACGAGAGCTGGAAAATAAATAAACGACGAAAATGTATCGTAAATATGTCGCCGTTCTTCCTGGCGACGCTTGGAATAAAAAAAATATATATATTTCTCTAATAAGGGCCACTAAATCATTGGTCTTTTACGTTATTGGACGTGGTGCTTTCTTCATTAACGGAAACGACACCACGAAACATGGCGTCGCCGCAGAAGAGCAATAAATAAACTAGCAGAAAACAATCAAAGAATATTTTGCCAATGCTACAAAAGTTTTAAGGTGAGTATAACATTGAAATGGAAACATTAATAGGTTATAATTCCAACTTCAAACGCTCGGCCTCTCTTTTCAGATAGGGTGAGAGTTGAGAGTAGAAGCGTCGACTCCTATAAAGCGAAACTAGAAACGGTACGAAAGCCCTAATGCGATGAGCAATGTGTCTAACAAAATAAATATTGTATGTATGTATGTATATAGTAGACTAATTACTGGTATTTAAAGCTAGAGATATGCTTTCCATTTTGTTGTTATTAAGTGTATTACATTCGAAGTTCAACATGTGTGGATCAAAAGGACTATCGTGTAATCATTCACACACCAACAGTTGATAATACAACCAAAATTAAAAATAAATGTTCATAAACAAACGATAAAGAGAAATACACAATTCAAATCGAGTGAATATAACAAACCATACTTCTTAGATGGCAAAAAAAACAATAAGTAATGCAATAGGAAATCTTTGAATGAATGAGTAATTTTGTTTAAGCAATCGAAATTATTAAAATGGAATTTATTCCTTACATCTTCTACAGCATCTAATGCGCACTCATCTGTATTTTAAAATGTTATAAGTAATCAAATTTTTAGCATGCTAATAAAAATGATACATTAAATTTACTATCAATATCCAAACACACATACATACGTTTCAATACCAGTTGTTACTTTACATAGGAATCTAAATAAGGGTAAGTAATTTAAAATTTTCGGTAGATGGAATATTTTCTTTTATGTAAGTTAAACATTTTAATTTGCCTGTGTAAGTGCATACATTTTAAAAATACTGGATTATTGATTTTCTATGATTTAATGCGTATGGACCTTTATGAATACAAGTACATGTATTGCAAAAATAGTATTTTGTTATAACATTATAATGTTGTTTACTGCTTGCTATATATACAGTGTTTATAAAATGACGTTTGTTGTACTAATTAATATATATTAGTATTACAGGCAGAATTACGTAAAGCAAAGCCAAGTTCTACAAGTAGCGCTTGACACCGGTTCAAATAACTCGTTATGAATGAGAAGGATGGCTAAATATAATTTCTAAATATATCCGTTTCTTGCAACGTGATAAAAATTGAACAAACAAAAAAACTGCAAAACATGTCATCGCTCATTTTATTTTCCTCTCGGCGCAAGTTTTCGACGCTGAAGATGACGTCATCGGGCGTCGGGGCGCCTCCCGATTAATGGAAAACGGAAACGCGTTGGCACTCTCCTCTTCATAACATATAGTATTCGAGGAGATGTTTATAGCCGGCAGAGTGCAGCACTCTGAAATAATATTTTATTAAAATATTTGCTAGATCGTTAGAAAAGTCACTGGGGCATCTCGAGAATTTTCTTGTTTATGGTATATTTTAAATTTAGAATATGTGTCATGTTGATGTACATTCAAATTTAATTTCCTTTGTGTAAATCCCATTGTTCCTATGGACCAATGTATATTTCTAATACGATTGTTTTGGCATCTAAATATTTATCGAAAATATTTTTATATGTATGCGTATATTTTATATGTATCAAAAAAAAAAGATTTCATATCCAATATTGAAATTCAAACTAATCTTGAATGTGGATCTTTACCGATTGTGTTCACAAGTGTGTCAGATATAATGTTGCACACTTTTGTTAATTAATTAACAGTTTATTTATACGAAAAATTAAAACATATTTAATAAATTAACATTTTTTTTGTTTCGTCGGTTTTGGTCAAAGTAATATGTTTTTTAATTATAGCGACTAATTTGAATAATATGATAATTCCGATAACCCTGGTAGCATGCATTTCCCGAGGACCGTTTGAGGAATTCTGAACATCAATAATCCTCTTATCCGAAAATGTAGGGAAGGGTACTTTTTTCATCATGTCTTACAAACCTAACTTGGAGCACATGGACTCCTCACGGAGTTGATCTCAACATGTTTTTTCTACTAGAACTACTTGTTAATCAGTTGCTCAAGTGAAGAGATTGAAAGGATAAGAGGACTAGGACAGGACTAATGATTAGCTAATCGCTCTCTACTTTGGGACGCGAGGCACTTTTACAGGGCCATGCATTCGAACAAGATTGATAAATTGAAAAAAAAAATTTTAGGGACTCAAATACACGGAGGCCAACCAGCCACACATGACATTCAAACGATATGCCCTTTTTAAAAAATATGTTATTTTTTATATATTCAAACCAATAAGATCCGTCACTGTTCAATCTATACCACAGTGATGTGTGCCTTTATAAAATTTAAAATTTTTATAATATATTCGGATACATTTTTTGAAATGTCGACACTGTTCAATCTATACTATGGATTTATATATTTGAAAAGACCTGTTTTAAATTTCGAAATGTCAAAAAATCGAATCATTTAAAAACAGAAGAACGCTAGAATATTGATTGAAATAAACAGTAGACATTCCGGTACCCGATAAAATTCCGAGCGTTTTCCTAGCACGTCTGTTTTCGGCTGCTCTTTGCCTGCGTAACACTGCGAAAATATAAAAGGGACTCTATATAGGTCACGTTCCAATAAAATAACGTTGCCATTGTGAACATCCGCACATGAACTATGAGCCAAATGTGACCTTATTGCTTGACTTTTAGGTCGTAAATACCACGCCGGATCCAGGAATAGTCTGTTTATGTAATGTTTCAGAATGAGAACATTGGAAAGGCGAGTAATGTTGATTTGTGCCCGACTGGAAATCATCTACTTTGTATAATAGAATGGAATGGATATTTATGCTCGGTGGATGAATGCTATATCCAATAAATTAAGTCGATAATATTGCATATAAACATACATTTTTGGTTATTTTGTAATCTGTTCGCGTGAGGTCAGGCGTTGTCTATGGTGAAAAAATCAGTTTTAAGTATCTTTTGATTTTCACAACAATAATTATTATTATTAACTGTCAACTATCTGCTACTGCCCCTCACTCATCCACAGTGTATACTTTTGAAAATACAGTAAAATTGTTCTTTATTTATATTTTATAAAATATACTTTATCCATATCCACTCTCAATAAAGAGCACATGGCATCTTAAAAGAGTGATCTCAACATATTTTTTCTACGAGAACTGCTTGTTAGTCATTCGCTCAAACTGTTGCTTTAGTTTGATGAGGTGAAGGGATAGAAGGGATCAGGCTAGTATTTTTTTTTAATTTACACATCACACCTATGCCTTGGAACAGAATAGATAAATCGACTGAAAAAATGCTGCTCTTACTGGAATTTGAGGTCGTGAATTCTGTCACGAAAGTCAACGACGTTGGCCACTGCACCACGAACCGGATATAAAATATTGATTTTATAAACTACTGCTTTGGTATACATTGTGTACATGAAGGTAGCACACTATATATGTTTGTAGTATCATAATGAGTTATTAGTAAAAATTTTTTTTAACTATTACATAATCAATAAAGCTTTACTATTAATTGACATTTAACAATTTAAATAAAAAATGGAAACATTTAAAAAGCTAAAATCATCTTTGTGAAACAGTTTGACATCCATTTATAAAGTCATTCATTTAGATTACCGGATATTTGAGCCATAATAATAAAATCTTTATCCTCAGATGTTGGACCGATATAAATTGAGTGTTTCCATATGAAATAATTCTCATTATCTATGGTATAAAATAAACAAAAGCACTATTCAAATCCGTTCCATCCATTGTAACTTAGCGTAGATGTTTAACCTATATTCTTTCATCCGCCGCCAGTCAGTCTCCCCGTCCACATTTTGCCAACCTTACAGTGTCAGGCGCGACCTTCCGTAATCGCCGATGCAGTTGGTAGCTCTGAATTAATCAATCGAGTCTAATAACATGGATATGAGCGGATGCGCGTCAAACGGTACAATTTTAATTCGCCGACAGTATCTTTGGCACCATCTATTGGCAATAGGGATACATTACAATAGGTCCACAATGAATTAATCGAAAAGCGTATATATGCAATGATAATTGGGGAAGTTATAAGAGCCACTAATGAAATCGAACGATTATTCAAATTTTTATTTCGCTAAGTTGTCTCCACTGTTCAAATATCCTTTCCATCTGATGACTTTATTTAAAATATCGCAGTTTGTACGATTTTCAATATCTTTTTTAATTCGTTAAGTAAATTATCTAGATTGAAAATGATCGGATGGTTGATAAGGAATCTATAGACGGCCATGAATTTGAAAAAAATCAACTGATGTTCATGAATTTGTCTGAAGACTGCACACAAAAAGCAGCGATATGATAAATTAAATACAAAAAATAATGACTGACAAATAAATTATAGCAAGAAGCTTAAGCCTGATAAATATTACTGCGACAAAGGGGGTACGACCCTAGAGACATCTCCACCTCCTCGCTAGGTGCTTGGGATACTGCAACCGACGAGCGCCTATGAGGGTTGACCACTCAACAAAGAAACCGGCACAAATTATAAGTGTTACGTTTAATTCTTTTTGCATTCATGTCAATTGATTACCACAAAAAGAATTTACCTTGTGTTGCTACAATGCATATATTTACTTCTACAAGGCAAAATAATGTTATCTGTAATTTCTGTCTTACACAGCAAATTAAACGCGATGAAGGTGGAGATTGGTGAATTTATTCATACCATTACTTTAAAGAAGCTATCAGGAGCCGTCATCTCTTGCAGAAATTACAGTTTTGTAAGACAAAAGGGTTAAATTCGTTTAATATATTCGCAAACATTCTTGAATACGCTTCTTAAACATCACGTTTACATCAGAAAAGTACTGTACTGTAAGCAATTTCATTACGTGCCTGTATTTTATAGCGAGACATAAAATAAAATTAAAAAATGTTAAATCTCGCAAACAAGTTTTGTTCCTGCGAACATCTTCCAACGTGAGAGAGGGCCTAGGGCTTAGGACAGCCAGGCAAGCTCAAATGTGACATTTATTTTACTGTAATATTAAAGACAAGATCAATATTGAAATAAATTCATTCATGAGAAAAAATGTCAATTGAATCAAATCCAGTTCAATAAAATTTTGTAAACTTCTCAGGTGATTTACAGATAATTTATATTAATAATTGGTGATATCTACTCAACAAAAACGTCATACCGAACTTCGAAATTTTCCACAGACCTAAATCAACTGAGGATTTCAAACACGCGTCATAAAATCTTAGTCTATGGAACCGCGATGTAGATGAAAGCACAACATGAAAATTATAGTTTCATAGAAAAGGCGTTACATTAATAAGCTATTTGACATACTGGAAAGGCTATAAATACTTAATCTGCACTAGCCTTAACTCAAACTTAAGCTTTAGGAAACAAGGAGTCTACTTTGCGTATTCCACATAAGAGAGATAAGAGAGAAAATAAGAGAGGTAAAGTCTTTCGCGCGTTTTTTCAATACAATGTCATTGTATATCACAAAAAAAACATAGGAAAACAAAACACCAAGATTTGACAGTTCACACATTGAAAGTGATCAGTGATATTTTAAGTATATGAAGTGTTTTATCTTCGTTTCGTTAAATTCAAATATGAATGATTGCAATCAAAATACAAATGAAGATTATTTTATCAGCACAGCTGCTATAAAGATATCCGTAATTAATTTTTGATGTAGCGGTATAAGCATCCTCTGTTATTTGAGTTTGGTACCACTGAAATAAGTGGTTTACCACACAGCGGGCCCGAAGCGAGTATACTGCAGAGGTAATATGATTAAAGAGGCCGACGTTCACCAGACACTGCAGGAGAAAACAGAAGAAAAAGAGGACCACAAACCGGTTGGGGACCATCGGAGGGAAGGATGGACGAAATTGACGGCCGAGAGGAGGAAATTTGAGATATTTACAACCGATAAATACACGAGTCGGGCGGGACGGCCATTATAACTGATTTTGATTTAAGATGATGTTCGATTGGGTCACGTATCCATTGAAAACAAGGGACAATCATTTTAAAAGTGGTGTGGGTAACTAAATTTTCAAAGCTCCTCCGTCTTTTAAAACAATTTGAATAAACATTTTTCAACTTTGTTCCCTCCAAGTGTGGATCAAATGAACTCCTGATGAAATATATCAACTTAAATTGTATACGAGAACTCGGTTTAGGCGAGTCGGTCAAATTCTCTTCGGAGGAGAATGTAGTTAGTACAGAGCTTTAACCTGGCCCAAGATTTCAATAAAGTAAAAAAAATAACTTTCATATAATAGGCATCAATCAAAGCTGATAAAAATACTTATAATATAAATCCATACATATTCATGCAACACCAATAAATGAAAATTATCATTCAAAATGCAAATGAATGATCAAGTAATTGATATGCATCACGCCAGTTTACGCGTCGCGAACTAACGAACGTAGATGTTACATATCATAAGGAAATGCAAGAGCCCTGATTTTGCCTCAAGAAAAATCCCTTTATTCCAGCGACATATTCGACAGCCGAAGTATATTCGTATTGAGCCTTATCCAGAAATTGCATTGTAAGTATTTAAATTAAAAAAATATATATTTCATTCTGAGATCGCTCCAAATTTCACCGCGTATAACGTCCGTCACTGCCATTGAAAGGATTCATATTTAGCCAGTCACTCTGCATGTTCCCTCGTATTCAAGAAGTAATGGAATATTTATGAAAGATTCAATCCAGGACTCGAAAACAAATACCAAACAAGGAGGTAGACATAATCCCGGCACCGTTGATGTCTCATCTGCAGGACCGAAGGAATTGACAGTCATAATAATATCAACCCACAATTCAAGGTTACCGTTTTCCAAGACATGTCGCTTAACGCAATGCGATATTTTCGATAATCGGTATTGCCACTCGCGTGTGCGAGCATAAATAAAGAAACGCATGATTTTATGAACACCGTATCGTGGATGCAATAAATGTGTGTACAGTTTGGGTTCGCGGTTATCAAGGAACCACAGTTTTTCGACCTCAACCCAAAACTCTTAAAACCGCGTTATCGGGTTTTAAATAAAGAGCTTTGAACAAAGAATAACAGACTGTTATGGAAAATGAGAATTTGAGTGTGCTTCAGATTAAATACCAAACGGTTTAAATGAAACATATTTTAACGGTTGATTGAAGAGAATATATCAATTTAATATAGTAGTAACACATTAACATCTTTCTAAAATAATCAATTACTTACGTTGACTGCAACCATTTAACTTACAAAACGATGAAAACTAATGATCAACTTACCTGGAAAAAAAGAAAAGGAACAATTAATATCTCGCAATATAACATAACTCCCATTCAAACATGTGCTTGGAAAAGAAAACATTGTCTCAAAAAATACCATATAATCAGTGTTCAAATTTTTTATAATACAGTGGAACCCCGATCTTACGTTCTCGCATTATACGTTTTCCCGCGTGGTGCGTTCATTTTTTATAGTCCCGGCATTTAATTCATATATAAAACTTTCCCGCATTAATCGTTTGTTTTATACGGTCCTTTGGAAAACGTAGAATCGGGGTTTCACTGTACATTGATAAGCTACAAATATTATAGAACAGTATATTTTTTCTTGATTCATTGAATTGGTAGAACTCCATTATAAAACGGTGAAAAATAACAATGTATCTATTTTAATTCTACAGAAACTATTTTATATATTTATTGGTAGCTATTTCGGCTTTCGCCATCGTCAGAACTATTTCTGTTCTGAAGTTCTGACTGTTATATTTTCACCAAATCGCAGCATATTTTTCTTTTTTATGAATTGCAAATCATCACCATTGGAACTGACTTTTACACCAATATGAATGTCTTATATAATAATATAAATATTGAAATACGGAAAGAAAAATAACAATGTATTTTAGTTCTACATAAATTATTTTATATATTTGTTGATAGCTATTTCGGCTTACGCCTTCGTAAATATATAAAATAATTTATGTAGAACTAAAATACATTGTTATTTTTCTTTCCGTATTATAATGGAGTTCTACCAAGTAAATGCCTACTCAATCAATAAATATTGTAAGTGAAATTTTACGAAGGCATGGATTCTGTCGAAGAAATGATTTACATAATTGAAATACATTGCCAGACCTTATTGAAGTGACTATAGGAGCCGTTGTATCATCCGAATATTAATTATCGATTAAAATGTTTGTGAAATATTGTATTCTTCACCAACAGTCAGTAAATTGTTTGAAACCTTATCGGGTGAATGAAAACATGTTTGTAATTTGCAATTATCTGAACGCTTGAAACGCTGGATATGTGGATTTACTTGACAACAAAGAGTCAAAATATAATAAATTATTCTCCTACATATATTTCCTTCAGAAATTATATTATATAGTTATTAAAAACTACTAAAAAGGAACAAAAATCTACAACGAAATAAATCATGTCGTCGTACCTAATTCGAATTAATTGGAAAATGGTGTGTTAGTACATTAATATGACTGACGTTGCATAAATTATGATCAAAAGAACTTTTAGAATAGTTTACAATAAATTATTTCCAATACATCGTGCCTGTTGAATAATATTTGGACTATGTACAATTATACATGCAAATAAGTCGGAAGAGTTTGAAATGAAAATATAAAACGTCTGTAGATATTATATTCATGAAGATTGTCTTAAATCAGAATAGAAATGGCGTCACGAGTGCATTGTCTCCACGATTATCAAATTCCATCGTGTAATAGGATACACGAGAGACAAACGAAGACACTATTATAATATACATAATATGATATACATACAACAAGCATCCGAAGTCAACGTGAAAAGAGGTTTGGTAAATATATCTTAACAAGAGTTTGGGAGCTTGCGGCCTTATACGAATTGTCGTTCAATGTTTATTATTCTTTGAGAAAATAGTAAAAATGAAGCATGCAAAAGTATCTTGGAAAAATTGGCAAAATAACCGTTCTCACAGCTCATTGCGCACGTGGTTAATTGCATTCTTCGGCAGAAAAATCACTTATAATATCATCGACACATCCATAGTAGCGAGGTCTTTTAAGGCCTATGGCAAGGAGTACATTTTGCTTTTCCTGTCATCATTTTGGCGCCCCCTATGCTTTACCAGCGCCTCGGCGCCCAGGGCGGTCGCCCAATTCGCCAGCCCTGCGAATAGTATGTGAAGATTTGGGATTCTGCAGCTGGCGAAACTTAAATATAGCTAGCTATATGGTGGCAAATGTTTGTGGAGGTCAAGGCACACCGGTTTTAAGTTGCTACACCAAGAAGAAAGAGTCGTAAAAGTCGAATGTTGAAACGGTTTTAAAGCTTCACATTAATGAACTAATTACAGGTAAAAACTCGGTTCCGTAACTTTTTACGGACTGTTAAATATCTGGAGTCGAGTGAGACATAAATAAAAGGCGTGCAAGGAACGAGAGTTACTAAATAAATAACGCGTAACTCCCATCTAATTAACCACGACTTCTGTTAAATAACAAAACTTAACGCGAGTGTCATAAAAATAACTAGAATTCCAGTCAAGTGGCAAAAGTGTTCTTCTCTCCAGAAAAAGAAGAAAAACACAGCGATGCTAAATCGTACATTCCAAGCAGGGTTGCCAACCCTGTTGTTTTTATTTTATGTGTGGTGGGATCATCTCATAATGTTACTGTTTGGTTGAAGATGATGATGTGTTTTCTGTCTAAACTTCTTTCAGTTCATATTTTGATATTATTGCAATCAATCTATTTCAACTCGTTGTTCAACAATCAAATACAATAAGAAACCATGAAACATTATTTATTATCTTTTAAAAATAGAATATGTTCACCCCAGCAAGCATACGTTTACACCTTAATGTTTCAAGGACACTTGCTCACTCACCGCCATTGCTTCGTGACACTTTGCTATACATCTGTCCGAACAAATCACTCAAAACAAGCTGTCTTCTAAATTAAAAAAATAATTAAACAAATTGAAGAATGGGGCGGAAGATAAAATGTAATGGTTCACAGTTTTCTTGAATAATTAAATTTGTTAATTAACGGTTTTTTGATTTATGGTTTATAATTGAAACACAGGTATCGCATACGCACTGTTATTATCATATTTACGTTTGAATAGAAAATCCGAAAATTCCGAATGAATAAATTTAACAATATTAACTGGGTGCACCTTTTTTTTGTTTATGCATTTCTTACGACTTTATACAGCTGATGAAAATGTTTCTCCTGCAACCGTTTCTACATATTATCACTTAGCAACCAATCTACCCCGGGTCATGTAATTGTTGAATGTAAAGTACAAAATTTCAAAACAGGAACCCATTTTTAAATTTTCACTTGTCCCTTATAATTCGCGTGACAGAAACACTTCATATAATTATGACTACTCCTCCAGAACTTGACCACTAAACATGGTAGGTGCGGTCTTTTTACATAATTATATTCAAATTGAGTAGGATGTATGATTCATTTGGCTAGACAGGAAGGTTTTTAATTCAACGTTGCTTAATTGTATTATTTGCACGATCTTTCTTCCGTTCGACGAGCATGCGTCGTGTGGCGTTTTGTTTTAGCGCGGGAAGAATGCAAATTAACTACACATTATACATACGTGCACAGCATAATTTCAAAAAAAGAATACGAATCGCAAATTTCAATGACCATGGAACACAATATAGGTAGCGAAGTAAATATTATTTTCAATGAGTCATAACTTTCTACACTAGAGAAATATAACACACTGATAATATACAACGCGGTATACAAGCCATATATTATGGGTATAATAATCAAATGCGAAAGGAAAATTCTACATTCCAGACACCATAATGATGAAACATTATAAAATATCTGCATTGACGAACTTTCCTGTATCAATTGCAGTGTTGTATATATGGGCAGAAGAGCGAGAAATGATTATGGAAGATGCATAAATATGTAACGAATTCATTATTTGGAAATCTATATTAAAGAGAAATATAAACGCCATTAGAAAAATAGCCTATAGAATAGAAATAGCATTAATGTGTAAAAATCAAATAGTCAGCACGAAGAAATTTGAATTGAAAGTGCATTTGAATCTTTTAAAATAAGAACACTTAATTTCGAAAATTATCTAGATGCCATTATTAAATAAGAGTACCAACCACAAGAAATAAACAAGCAGACCCATAGATACGAATTTCTGTATCAATGTGATAATGATATCTTTATCAATTTAATTGGAACACGAAGTAATAAATATGAATTACAACTAATAATCGTTTACTATATAATCAAAGTACCTACCTTTGATCTGGGTTAATATTATAAAGTGACAAATTACCGATTTAACCATTTCCTCACGGCGGTCGTGACACTCGTGGCCATCAATCAAACAAGATGATGACAAAAACATTATGGACGTCATTAAGAAAGTGTTGCTTTGAATAAATATTTAATATGCATCCAACGAATTTAAAAAGATGAGTGATAGATAATATTCAAAAATTAGGCACATTTATTATTCCTTGTGACAGTTTGCTTATTCATTGTGAAATGACTCGTTTTAAAGCTTGCAGTTAAATTAGCTTGATAAACGATTTTTTATTTTTAGTCACATTTTTACCGCTGAGATGAATAGGATAATAGGATTCATTGTTGATCAAGATTGAATTAGCGCTCATCACGAATAAACTATCTCACATGAATGATTCAACACCTGTTACCGCGTGGTATTATAATATTTATCTTTTGTCCTTCGTTAACCTTTTCACTGCTGGTCTTCTTCCACTAGGAACACATAAAAACTACTTTCACGCTGAAGCGGGAAATGAAGTATTAGTGTGTTACATAAAGTTATTGTTCTTCCGAGTGTGCATAATTAATTTCAATTTTGCTCAATGTTTAGTGTTTTGTTTTTTTAAGTTAGATTGTATTTTTATTGTATTACTTATTAAGTCTGAACATGCCTTTGAAAGAGGCGAAACACGTGTTACAGTTAGTGGCACAATACGCGGAATAATCAAAGTTATTTTAAATTTTATAATAAAATGAACTTCCACAAATTTACCGCCGAAACCATCGAAAGTATAAGATTGTATTTCTTTGTCCAATATATACGTCAGAATTATAGCTGGCTAAATGAATTACAAAATATACATAGCCAAGTGGAAACGGCTTTTCTAATTTATACATCATGTTTTAAATTAATGTATTTACTAATGTCCAAAGAGAAGGATTTCTTTAATCTCCCCTCACCCATCGTATCCAATGTGATTTTCAAGCTCATCTTAACTATTACACTTTTTGAGCAAAGGGTTTGAACGACTTATTTCAAACAAAGTCTCGCTTAACTCGTATCGACATAAACGTCATTGATAAAAAATGGCAATATAATTGATATTTTATTGATAAGATAAACCGACGTTGATAGATATTATCACATTAAAAAAATGCCGTTTCTGCGTTCGGTCAATCTTTCATACGATCGCGTTAGTTAGGTTAAAAATGTAGCTTACATAGATAAAATCAGGTATTAAAGTATAAATGAATTAGTGCACACATTACCCGGTATACGGCTGTCGCTCCTGATTAACGACACCATGTGTAACGCGACGGTCAGGTCGGGGCAATTTGACACCGCCACCAGATTTGAGGCCCTGATAAGTCGAGTTAATGTCACATCAGATTCTGACGGCATATGCGCGAGATCGGTATAATATGAAAAAGTTAACATTCGATCAATCACTCGACCGCATTTTATTAGATAAATGCTAAAGAAAGATGAGAAAACGGTATTTCAAGTCTCCTTTTTTTTTAAATGTCTGCTCCCTGCTCCCATAATGTGGAGAATATGGAGCATCCTTACGGTGAATGTGGGTACGTGTCCCTGTTCGTAAAATTTCAATAATTTTTGGCTTTTTGGTTTAAGTTGTAAGACATGAATACCGGTGATATTAGCATCCCTTCCGTCTCTAGTACCATCATTGGAACCTCAAATTCAAAAGCTTATCTACATAATAATAAGATCAGCTTAAAGCTTCCATTGGTTTAATCAGGGATGTGGAGTCGGAGTTGTCGCGGTGTTTTGGCCGGAATCGTGAAAAACTTTTGAAAAGTTTTAACTTTTATTTATGCATACAATATTTAAATGTTGGCTATTGGCCTGGATGAATGGTTGATATTTAATTTAATACACATAAATAGGAAAGGTAGAAAAAAAACGTGACAAAATTAAACTTTTTTTAGTCGGAATCGTGTTTTTGTCAATGCTGTTTTTGTAACGACTCCACAGCCCTGAGTATACATCATAAGACAGAATTAAGTGAAAAAATATTATTAAAATCTCTCATAATGATACAAATCTTTAATTACCCTACAGTTCATACAATATGTAAGTACCCGTCATGCGACAGATAACCGGTTCAGCCTCGCTGATAAAAGGAACCATTACAGTGAGAAATGTCAAAATGTGGCGTCCCTAGACGAAGGGATAGAAATAAGTCTCGGATTTAAAATAATAACTTGGGAGTTAAATGTTGGCAGGGTACTATTAAGTGTTGGATTGTCAGTAGAAAGAATGTAAGAACTAACGATGCCAGGCGGCTTTGAGAAACGTGGTACACTGCACTGTCAGGTGTCGATAATTGTGTGGAAAACAGAACAAAAATAAAAGGAACCTCTGATTTTTTTACTAAAATAGAACAAGAGAATGCGTTGAGATATTTTTTTGACAACTAGTACATCGCTAAAAATAGTAAAGAAATGATAACTCGGGATCACAATATGAGGCGTCTAAAAGCAAAACCGATATGTTCACATGGAACTGTTATTAGTAAATGACATTTTAGAATTACCTGCATAATATGTAACTTATATCTATAGTTTATTTTTCAATTGTGTTTTCAACAAACAACAAAATGTATATTATTGTGAACCAGTCAACCGCTAATTGCAATAAATGTAATATAACCGAAATATTATCGAAAACATTTACATTTAATTACACAGTTTCGGAATTTTTGTGGATGCTTTTGTCCGTTTTTACAAGTTACAGATCATTTATCTTTCTGAGAAACTTATAGTTGAAAGAATGTGGAACTATCGGTTTTTGCTTTAAGCTTCTCATATAACGTAACACAGTCGACATACCATCATTTGAAGTCATTAACTGTTACATTTAACTTCATCTAAATGTCAACAGTAATTCCCCCAACAATTGTGTTGTCAATTAAGACTGTTATTATAGTTTAAACATATTGAAACATGGTTAATGGAAGGGGATTGATGTTTTATCTACGACAATGATCACAGCGGATTACACAATTATTAATAATAATGATTGTACAGTTAAATTTGTCAACGTTTTTAGTTCTTTACCCCTGTTTAATGGGTGACTTCGAAAGCTAAGAAGAATGAGCGGAAAGCGCACAATGTGTGTAGAAGCTTTATTTTATTAGATGAAGGATATTCTCACAGTTTTATAGAGACAACGTCATACTATAATACATGGCTAAAGGTATTAAGTTTTCAATTTACAGAATAAATTGTCATCCTGTCCACTAATGAGACAAGACATCATAGTTGGGAATAATTTATTTGACGCATGGAAATACTTAATTTGAATAAAGAATGATTTTATTTTCTTCTATCGAATTTTTGACATTTCATCAATTTCGTCTTCTTCTTTTAATTAAGATAATTTTTATTAGTCCTTGAATTTATTTAATATTTTGGAAATCATTATAAATAAAGCATAATTATTATTAATAAACTCTATTTGACTAATTACTAGAGCTGGTGTTTTTGCCCGCAACCAATTTATTATATCGATAATAGAATAAAAATAGCGATAAGTTTATTACTACAATAAAAGTAAAACATTATTGATAGCTGTTTCGGTATCCAGCTATCGTCAGTACTATGATAAACGGATGTTCGTTTATGTAATATAAGCCAACTTGAAAGATTTATTATCTTTCGAATAAAAACGATTGATTTAAGTCTAAATTACTAAATAAAATTAAATGAGTTTCCATGACAGGTTAAAAGAAGTAATATATTATATAAATCGCGAACTCATTCGATTATATTGTCGTAGATAGTATTGAAAAACGGAATCTAATTTGTTCTTACAATAATATTCACGAATATTTTATTATATGTTTTAATAAATAACAGTTTTATTAATACGATTTAATCAGAACTAGAGATTCAAATTCGAGTATCGAATACTCGTCCTTTTTTCAAATACTCGATACTCGAATTTTCTCTTGAGAATACAGAACTATTGAGTCTTACGCGTGAATTTTACTGTCAGCTAATAATTTTGTTTAAATGGTTTCCTAAACTTTTTTTTAAGCTTCGAACAAATTTAAAATTTGAGACGTTTAATTCTATCTATTATGTTTTAAATATGTTTTATAAATTGAAATAAATTGATGAATGAAAATGTATGTATTTATTTATCATTTATTTACATATCCCAATTTGAACTATTAATAAATATTTTGGTACATCTGAAACTACTCGAGAATTTTTAAATTTTACTACTCGATACTCGAACAGATCGTTTCAGAACACAAAAATCTTCGTAATATGCATAATTCAATTTTAATTACGATAAACAAAATCATTTACACTATCACGCTATTCTTACAAACTTACGCAAAACAATATTCATAACAAGATTCATATTCCGTGAAGCTTTTCATTGATATAAATATGATAACATGCCGTCCGGGGGCTTTTAAGAGACGTCACACGGATTGTGCTTTTGAATTCCTAAGTACTTTTTAAGCTTCCCTTGTTGTAAAAGCTCACAAATTATCAGGATTAGGTGCTAAGACCCTCTCTCGAGACAGCTGTAATATTCACGCACGGTCAAAATAGTTTCTATAAGATCTTCCTTCCAAGCATGGGTAATTCTCCTTTTGTTGAAGACTTATTGTGGTATTTTCGAAAGCTCTTTTCGTATAACACTACCATATTCGTTATAACGGCTTTTTCTTTATTCCCGTGTATATCATCTACTTTCACATTATAATATATTTCTTTTATACACCCCGACCGAGTGAACAAGTGAATAGTTTTACCAACAAATTCCACACATTTCTGCTACGCCCGCCGTGGTATTCAAACACATATCGATGGTTAAAGAGTAATGTAGTAAACACCACTTTTGGCTGAAAATTACTTAATAGTGCCATCTTGTTGTATCATGCAATGTGCATGTCTCGTAAAATTTTTATAGCCAAAACTTATATAAGTGCATCGGAAAAATGTTTAAGAAAATTTTGATATCTCCATTGTCGTTCTAAAACCTACACTGCTAATTATCCAACGCCGCCATTTTGTATTGTCATCTGTCATTCGTTCGTTGTTTTTTAACGGTTCTACAAATAAATCACTTGAAAGTCATATTTGAAATTTTCCCGATCGGTATGAAAATTCCAAAATAATCAGTTTTTACCCTCTCCTGTCAAAAGCGGAGATAGCAAATTTTCTCTTTAAACCATCGATATGCGCTATGTCCTGACTATATATCTGAAAATTGATCAGAAGGGTTTTGTTTCATTATCTGCTCGGTCATATTTTTTTCAGATTTAAATTATTAATAACAACAATGTTTACCTATCCCATTTCTTGGCTTTCTCAGATTTCCATTGAGTTGCCCCAGGTTTCACAAAGAAAAATGTATGACAAATGCAATAATATAATGATATGTGAAATAAAACTAGATGCAATACAATACATCAGCGGTGACCAAACTACGGCCCCTTAAAAATTATCATCCGGCCCCCCTAAAAATTTTGAAGTTTTGTATAAATTATTTATATAGAAAATATTAATTTAAAAAGAAATTTAAGATTTTATTGTGATTTTACAATACGATATGTGTTGCAATTTATCAATTGGGATAAGCATAAAGTAAGCATAATGATAATATAATCATATAAATTAATATTCTAACTGGATTCCAACACGAATTTATTTGTCGACCGGCCCGCCATGTTTTAAAAAATTTCAACCCGGCCCGTTTCTCAAAAAGTCTGGTGACCGCTGCAATACATGATTGTCTCTGTCAAACGAACTTCAAATAATGACATTTATCAGCCATCTTGAATTTTGCACGCGCAAGGTGGTCGTGTTTGTTTAGCGAAATTATGTTTTGACGGATGTCCTTCTATGAGATTCCATTTTTTTCATTATTTGTAATATAATCAGAACTACTACGCACAAATAATGTATTAAGTCAATTTTACAATAAGCGTAGTAATATAAACACACCATTATTTTTTTTAAACCAGTTTTATTCAGTGGGCCTTACTTTCGTGAGAAATTTCGAACGCAATTTGGGTTCCTACATAAAAAGATGTTTGGCGCAATGGAACTTTTTAATCAGTATAAAAACTAATTGTCAGTACCAACTTATGTATAACGTTTAACACTCGTAGGTATTAATAGGCGTTTGGTAATTATCGTTGCTTCATCTGACAAGATTTATCTTAGCGGTGATACTAGACACTGCCCAGAATCACGATAGGAGAAAATCTGACTTTGAATAATGATTGCGTCGCAAGTTACATCGTCGTAAAAAGGATGAGATTTTTTCTTATGAGAGAGGGTTATACTTAATAATTAAAGTGGTCAATATCCCTCCCATTGCCATGTTTATTTATTGTGTTTAATACGAATAATACTAAATGAATATCTGGCATTAATTTATAATCTCTGATTTCTTATTTATAATTCAATCACTCGAGGCAAGGAGTACTCGAGAGGAGGCGCGCGCTTGGGTCCTGCAAGTCTTGGATACCACAATGATAACTTATTTATTCCCTATATAACACGTATTGAAAAGGGAAAAATATTTGGTTTAGAATGCATTATGATGTGACAACGTTAAATGCGAAAGATGGGTTATAAATAATAAAGTAGCGTGTGTGGGTGTGCTAGGTACTCATTCTGAATTATTTCTAGCGAACTGCGGATAATAACGTACATCCATAACAAAAAAAAATAGATGTTTAATCTCGAATAAAATTTGCGACGATTTTTTTCGTCTTTCGGAGAGGGTCTTCAAAACTATACTGCGCCTGGGGCCTCTCAATTGTCATTGTAAATATGGTCATTCTAGTTCTAAAACAAGAGTGTGAAAGGATGATATTGTTTCCAATTAGGATACAAACAAATGATTTCATGTCGCGAAATAATATATATAAATCGAATAAATTGGAATGCCAGTTAACAGTTTTACTTTTAAACTCCATGGGTAAATATATAATGCATCAGACAAAAGTGGGCATGTCAAATGTGATGCAGCATGCCCGGTTCTACCTAATACTATTGAGCCAAATATTTAAACAGCTTTTACCCACCTAAATACCTACTATACGAATGACATAAAATGACTATTGTCTATTGGTCGAATTTGTAGTTGTAGATCTTTGACAAGTCTGATGTAAAGAATAATATATGGGCACACCTGGGGTCAAAAAATCGATTGTTTAACGACGTTAATAGTCTGATGGAAAATATGTTAAATTTAACAAGACGCCCCGCGGTTATACACACGCATTATTTTTTAACTCTTGATATATTGGAAGATTGTAGAGATTAGCTGAGATATAACAATTTCAACAATTTATCGGAATAGGATACAAGCATTCAAATAAGAAGCCTAACGCCTTAGATTTTCTTTATATTTTTCTCTGTTCAAATCATGGGTTATAAAATATTAATAATACAATGAATAATATAACATTAATTTGAATGTAGACTGTTAAGCAAAGAAAACAAAATGACGATTTTCTTTGTGTTAAAAATATTTCAGGTATTACACATGTGAATTGAAATTAATCATAAGAAAAATGACGCACTTAAGTACATGACATATATTCTGCAACTTTATAAAATATTTATCAGAATCAGACTCAATTTATATTTATTATATTATTGAATAAATTAAGTCACGAATTATTTTCCATGCTGGACTAGTTCTCAAAATTGAAGGAAAACTTTTTAGTTGGGATAGTATTATAGTTATTAAGAGTTTAGAGCAAATGAATAACAGATATTTTTTTTAGTACAACTTCTGTTGAGAAAAGCTCGATTAAGAATCTATATGCTCCACATGTCCACTGCATGATAAAATACATGTACATATACAACAACTATTGCAGTATTTTTTAAACTTTTTGACACATGAACTTTTTGATATGAAATAACTTCGTCATCTCAATCACATTTTTTCAACGACAGAATTATGTATTTGCTTTCATCCGAAAAGAAAAACGTTTGTGAATTGCGTGTTGCAGCGATCAATAATACGATTTATTCTAAATAATAAACATAAATTAATTACTGTTGTTTCGCGGAATTTGGAAAGGAAAACATTTAGAATCTAAATGTATTCTATTCCAAATTCAAATTTTAGATGAAGAAAAACGTATCTTTAGTATCAAGTATTAAATAAATGGCCCTTAACAAATTTAATTTGCCTTAAATATTCGTTTGCATCATCACTATTCTAACCAGAACGCAGTCGACGGAATTATGGAAACATCTGGCGCAGGTGGGAAATGAAATCAAAAGAACCATTCGTTTTATTTTTTGCAATTTGAAAGTCGATGTTTTGATACGAGATTACGAGCTACAAATTCAAAGAACACATTATTCAAGACAGTGTCGGTCGTATAATATATATTTTCTAGCAAAAGTAACGTAGGCGTTATGTGGATGTCTCTAAAAGGACTGGCGGCAGATTAGATAACGACAATATTGAACTGACTGCATTGAGTCATTTCATTTACTTGGATTAAATTAGTTTATACTATGCCTATAAATTTTGTCTTTAGGTGTCGCAGCAGCTAGTTGTTGAATGTCACACATGTTGAAAATCGCTGTCATTTGTTTGTAGGTATGTGTGCAGTCAGGGAAAGCAAAATAAGTAGATTTTTTCGATACCGGAAATGAAGATTTTTAGTAACTGTATTGATATGGTATATGTATGGTTCGGTGTATAATAAAATAGCATTGTACTGTTTATTACTTCCGTTTATGATGTCAAATGTCCATTCCCGGGAGAATGGCATTATATTATATTAATTTATAATACTAAAACTATTCCAACTTGTTCCAAAATTTTATGAAAAGACCGGCTTTGTTCATCGTTCTGCTCGAGCTTTTATTTATGGCTAATGAGTACATACAAAAAATAATCAATGATTTTATTGATAAAGATATACTTTATATTATTTTCATAATTAAACACATTTTTTGTATATCGTCTCATTAGTAATAAATTATTAAAGATAAATATTTTTTAGATTCTCCATCCTTCAGTTTTGTAAGACATAGTATAAAGATAAGTATGCAAATCTTCGTTCAAGTCCACGGCAATCCATTCATCACATAACCCTCGGCATCATATATTTTGAATCAAATCTCACGAAAGAAGATTCTCCATGATTCTTAATCGAATAGTGTCATAAAAAATCCGAATTACATAAATTTCAAAAACTATTTCTATTGTTCGATAGTTTCACACAATTTTAAGTCCCGGGATTTTTCGAACGATAAAATAATACGTGATCCCGGGATTTCAAGACCTACTCTAGATTCAACGTTGTAAAGTATAATATATTTCGTCTTGTCACGCTCGGCTTAGATCTTAAAATGTAATATGCATACATGATTTTTTAAAAAAACTTTAGCCGACCATTTTAATTAGCATGATAATAAAGTAACACGTCAGATGACATTCAAAGAAGTAAATTATACTTGCCGACAGTGGTAGGAAATTAATTAGTCTCAAAGAATCCTTTTTTACTGCGTCACATATACAAGTTTATAATAATATCTGCAAGTCTCGGCTGATTAGTGTAAAAACAATAGATAAACCAAAAGGATTTATCAACATTTTATTCATCAAACATAAACAGTCCAAGCTCACCAGAGCGTTAATTGCGTCTGACCGAGCGATGGCACATAAGACCTTTGATCAACTACGTTTCAATAAGGAGCATATTAATTTATATAATGTTTATCTATATAGCAGTTTTCTTGCGAGATCTGGCTGTAACTTATTTGACCAAACTCTCGTCGGCGGAGAGAGTAAAAAGGATAATAGTAAGACAGAGACTAATTGCATTACTTGGAATTGCTAGCTTGGAATTTCAGACAGCACAGACATCCCTTTCTTCAGGAAAATCAATAACTTGATTGAAAAATTTTACTTGTCGGACCGGGACTTGCACCCAAGCGGTCCGCAGCCAGTGGCAACGATATTACCCGAAAATTAAAAGTTAATGCAGAATAACGTGTTATGTTTTGTCGTAAAGTTGATTTAAAAGTCGTGATTCACACTAACTTCTACGAATTTTCTCGTGGGCAGATGAGCATATTTAGAAAATGATACAGTCAGTGGTTTTGATGTGACTCACCACTGCAATCAAAAGTAAAATGTAGGCATATTCTGAAATTTGTAAGTGTGTGGCCATAAAGGATGAACTCCTGTATGCCGTATATAATTATTCTTGTATTTACTATTGAGTATGTTTATTGGGTTGGTAAGATGCGGTATAAATCGTGACTATGTTCACTGCTGTTATTAGTTGATCTGTCAAACGTCAAAAATGTTGGTAACCGACACCTTTAGGTAATTGATTGTTTCAAATCCGTTATTTTCTTTTATTTTTTGTATGTCTGATAAGGCCTGTCCACTCACAATTCGCTTTGGAGCAATGCTAATAATCGTTTTCATTCATTTCAAATAGTCTAAGATTTTGTCTTTATCAAATAACTTCTTACTATCGCACACTTTTTAATCGGGCAAATAACTAGGGATTCCAATTTTGATCCCGGGATTTCGCAATAAGTTGGTCCCGGGATCTGGGATATTTTTCTTATTTATTTAAAATTAGCTATGTTATTTTATCGATAAAAATAGCTTAAAATGAATAATACAATTTATTTTGACATTTGTTTAGTAAAGGACTTCAGAAATGGCGAGGTGAATTCCATGAGCAATGCATAATTGATGTTCAGGTACAAATTTCCCAACGCGAACCATAACGCTTGCCCCGTCTGTTACTATAGAAACTATATCATTATTTAATTCAGCTCAGATATTACACAAACACCCGAGATAATAAACCAATATTCAAAATTTTCCAGTTTCATCGTTTATTGGCGACCGATGTCTTCAAACGTCAAAGTTTTCCATTTTTTTAAATTCGAACCTCCAATAATCTTATTTCGAATTTTCTTACTGTATTCGACTACACGATTCCTTATCATAGTTGCAGAAGAAGGAAGAGGTATCCTTTGGCTTTTAGAGCTGCTCTCAAATCAATCGATGTAATAAATATATTGAATGGTAAACCATCTCGGGATGTCATCCGTGCAAGCACAGCGTCAAGTGATTGATCTTCTTTGGTTAAAAATAGTCGGATATTAATTTTCTTTTCAACGGTCGATCAGGCGATTTGGTGGGTTGATCCATGAAGGTGAGAAGATGGCCCATGAATTTTCATTTTGTGTATTGAAAGCAGATGTATGCAGCCCTTTGGTAGATCCTCCGCCAGTTATTAGAACCACACTGCACTTTACATTTAGCTGTGCTCCATCCGTTGAAAAGTATTTCCATATCGAATTCATATCACCATCTTTTTTGTGAATATAATATTTTGCTTGTTTATCCATTATATTTTAAACACGCTAAATCCGAAACGAGCGGTTCGTACTGCCCGCGGGCAATGGAGGGGATTACAGACATCTGGTCCTAGGGACTGGTGGGAATAATCTGACACGATCCACAAAATATGTTTAAATAATTCGATCTTGCTTGATAAATCAGTTAATCCCGAAATTTCGGGATTGTGTTTTCTCGGGACTCAAGCCGCGGGCCGGATCTGGGATCCCGGGATTGGTATCCTAGTCATAACTAAATACATATAAACAAAATCAATATGAAAGGTAATTTAAGTGGTCATTACTTATTCCTCAGATATTAATATTTGAAATAATAACACATAATTCAAGGTTATTTTGGCGTTTTGATCCTTATTAACCGGACACTGTATCCGGCAATAATTAATATAAGACCTGACTATACTTAGTTGAATAACAGTTTAAAACGAATAAATATGTGCGAAGATGTGAGATGATTTCGAAGTTCCCTGATTCCACATGAAAATCTATGAGGAAACATTTTGATTTCATATAATTCTACAATATTGTATGTTTTAAAATCGTTGAAATATATCACCGCTGTTTTATATGTTGTGTGAAAAGCTGTCAATTCACAAAACAGCAAAATTTACAGGAGGAAGAAAAAATTGTATGATATTCTAAAAGTCTAAAACATACATGGGGACCTTCGGCCTTTTTAATATATATTGTTTTTTTATTCATTTACGAAGCTCTTTGAATGTGGGGTGATTTAATGCGTACTGAAAGATTTCCTGGACATGTGGCCAGTGCTACCAACTTTACCTTTGCCACACGGGAGTAATTATTTTACATAGTACCTTATATTAATTTGTTATGTAGCTTATTCTCTACTTAGATTTATTAAATTGATTATTCAAATGTACCTTTATTACTGGTATAATAAAATAACTCAATTCGAGTACAATTTGTGATGCGTAAAGCGTATTCATTAGCACAACAATGAACGACGCCTGGTGACAAATGAGAGTCTATTCAAAGTGGAAATAACACAATGTAGTAATAATATGTTATCGTATGTACTACATCAGCGATTCTCAAGTTGGTTTCCCAGAAGACAAGGAAGAAAAATTAGAGATTGGTAGGACGGAAATCTTCTCGTGAATCTGGTGGGACAGAATACATCATTTTATATAATGTTTCAGATCCGTAAACCGAGTAGTTGATGCCTTTTTAAGATTGGCTACTCTTGATTTTACAATTATGAGTTCAATTCCCTGGAATGGAATCTTTCATACATGTGTCTTTTTCGATTGGCGGATACAATTTAAAAAAGGCATAAACGCTTGTGATGTTTTCACATCTCCTCACTCACTCCCAATTCGATGCTGAAAACGGGGATTAAAAATACCAATTTCCCAAAATCTAGTTCTTTTTTCAACATACATATATTATTTTTTCCGTTAGAAGTCAATATTTGTGTCTACAATAAAAAAATAAAAATACAATTTTAGAATTTATTCCACATTAGATTTATTGAGAGCAAGACCGGTTTCGCTCATCGCGACCATTATCAACTGTTAAGTGCTAAAAATAAATTTAAAATTTTTGACTATAATGCCACTCAACCAAGAATAAACAGTGAACACATTCAAAGTGGCTTATGTCTCCATTAAAATAAATAAAAAAAAATATTGTACATATGAAATTATGCCACAGAAAACAGTAAACACCAAAAGGGGACATATATCATAGAAGGTTCAGAAACACTGAAGTTTATGATAAAACTATAGCCACAGAAAATAGGATAAAAAAAGTATTTTTAAACGAAAATAAGTTCACTACTTTTTACAGGATGAAAAAGTGTATTTTTTAAGTTGAAATAAGCTCAGTTTTCTGTTATCTGTTAAAAAAATATATATTCCAAAATATTTCGAAAACAAACATATCTTTCTTTAGACTCTTTCAACTGTAGGTGTTACCAAAAATGTTGTGTGTTTTCGTCATATTTTTAAGTCATTGTAAGAAGAAATAACAGTTTAAAAGGAATAATCATGATAAAGAAATAACTATTGACAATATATGATATTCATTGTAGAAATTAATACATTGTTTATATAACCTATTATAACTTATAACATTTTAAGATCACAAAATTTCTTTAAGTTTCCCAACACATACATTTTCCCAGGTGTTGCTGACACATTGTTTCTATATGATGATTTTTGACACAGAATAGTCTCGCCCGTAAAATTACGTACGGTTGATTGACTTCATGTGACTATGTTTGTAGTCCACTGGCCTTAACCGCGCCCTTATTTCAACTACAACGAAATATTAAATTCATTGTATGGACATCTTATCCAGCCCGGTAATAGCATAAAGGGAGAAACAACGTCACAACAATAATTACGGATAATTATAGCTTAACTATCGTGGAAATGGCTCTATTATGTGTGTACTAGTACACTTGTCTGGTTTTACACGCCTAAAAACGCCTATTTTGAACCAAATAAATAATCAAAATAACTATCATCCGGTGGTGTTGGGATACGTGCATATATTAATACATTATATTAGTATTCTGCCCTGTTGAACACAGTAGAGCACGTATTAATAATTTATAATCCTGTGTAATTGTCATCACAATTGGTGACATCAGTTATTTATTAGCTATAGCATATATTTTCCTCATTTAACAGAATAAGAAATGTCGCGGCATGATATTTTGAAACTTCTAATCTAAAAAAAACCGTTCGCCATTGTAATTTTGTTGACATATTGGCAATGTTATTTGTAAGTCGACGGAAACTGACTTCCCAGTTTCAGTCAAATAGGTTCGTAAATAATGAAAATAGTATCTCTTATTGATTTTATGTTTACTAGCAAGAGTGTAGGAGCATTTTCATTGGATATTTATACGCTTCTTTAGGAAAATCGGTTTCAAACAGTTTTATAATTTTGTCATTCACAATATTTTCAAAAAAACGTCTGGTGCTATACTTTCTATTTATTTTTTTGAATGCAATAAAATGAACACTATCTATTTGTCCGTTTTTTGGAGATCTTTGTGAAAATTTGTTTGTTATAATATGTAATATTAAGCCTACTAAAAGGTCAGTGTTTATTTTTGAAAATAAAAAAATGAAGCCGGTAGGTGATATACAAATATATAGTTGTTTTAATATGATATTTATGTTGAGCTGATAATTATGGCAATTTCCTATGCAAGTAACTCAGCAGTAAAGCAGACTTCATTAAGAGTATATTATACATGTATACATTCATCTAAAAAATACGAATACAAACAACGGAGACATTTCAATGACGACATACTTTCTTTGTCTTTTTTTCTAATTTAGTAAAGGAGTTCAACTAGATATCCGAGTACGAGTACCTTCTTCAACTGAGAACCTCTACGTGCGGCTTTCCTGGAGCGGCTTAGAGTGGCAAGCTTTGAATTTGACTTCAACCACAGCAGCTCCGCATCGACCACAAAAATAACCGCCCGCCCACAATTTATGTTACATGGCAAACAATAATAGTGTATGTTGGCCAATGCTTAATCACTACGCAAATAATAATAATGTGTAACCATCCAGTTACGTTTTCTCACGTAGAAGATCAAAATTGTAATGGTAATAATAAAAGAGTAAATATAATTTGACTTGTCTTGTCAATCCGGTGACAAAAATCGAAAAGAACACATTTCAAACTCTCAATCGGTGTTCGTTTGTTTTTAATATTTGACAATTTTCTAAGCACATGATTTGAACTCTTTTTTGATTTGTACTATATGGTGTTAGCTTGCCTTTTTTAAATGGAAGATTATTTGTAATGGTCAACATCCCTGAGATAACGATCAAAAGAGGATGTGACACAATTTTTTATTTAAGTATATATGACAAAAACCCGTTATATTATTTAAATATAATATAAGCGTACGTCATAACGTAACGTATTCAACTTTTTAAACGAATTTGAATTGAATGAATTCGTTATAAAAAATATATTACGTTCATAGAAAATTGCTCCAGACGTAGAAATATATTTTATGATTTCTTACGAACTTGAAGCAAGTGAATTATGTGAATAAATGACAAATTCAAAAAGCTTTGAAAATGTCGGTAGAGAAAATATCGAGGCGTGGTTCGAGTGATTCAAGCCTTCTATAGATATCAACTATTAGAGAGTGAAGAAAACAATGCAAATGAAGAAGCCGATAATATTAGATCGATAAATCAATTTTTAGGAACGTTATGTTGATATAAGAAAATATTTGAAACTTTATGAGCACTGTAAGTGTAGATTGTAAGATATATAATATGCAAGACACGTTGAGATCTGTTATTTGAATATTGTGCTAGTCAGTGACGTAGGATTTTAAGATGGATGGATTGTCATGGAATTATATCGTTCTTGGCAGATTTTCTTTGGAAATTTAACCGAGTACATACATAAGTGTGTAGCCGAATTACAGAACTGGGAATTATTTGCTAGTAAGATTATTTGTTTTGAGAATGATATTATATACTATTTGAAGCTTTGAAATGTTTGACATATGTATGTATTTACCAATGTTCTGTCCACTTGCTTGTGCCTTGTAAGTAGTTTATAATATTTATTCACACTTTACTAATGAAAATCACTATTTATTCACAGCATCCTTGCATCTTATTCAACTGAATATGTAGCATGTCTAAAATGACACATACAAAATATCTCACACACTATAAGACGAAATAAGTGTATTCAGGCGTAAGATAAAAGAAACTTCGCTTTGTAAGAACTTAACTATCTTTTGAATCCACACAAAGAACTTAAGTAATCATTAAAATAACACTAATTAAAGTTACACGTAGCGGATATCTAGAATCACACTGCTTCACAAAGTCAGTGAGTATTTAAACTAATCGTATGTTGGAGAATCAAAAAGTGATAGGCGAATCCCAAGACAAAGGAGTCCAGCCCACATCTTGGCTGAAGTGACGCAGCATACCCATTTGTGTGAAATTGCCAGCACCCACCTGCAACTATTTATACTAACAGCCTACTGCGATCAGACGATTGCAATATTTCAACAAAAATAAAGATTAAGGCTTAGCATTGTACCGAATGATGGCAAAGCAAGTATACTCATATTAGATCATATGTCTTAATTAATATTATGTAACAAAAATAACGAAAAGGCCTGTATAAAAAAAGTTGTGTTAAATTATTTAAAGGCATGTTCCTGTTTCAGTAGTTGACCATCTCACATATTGAAAAATCCAGTAGTTGACCATGTCTAATCAGAGGGCTTTATAGTGAATTTTCTGTCAGAGTTGCCTCAATTGAGTTCCTATTTGTCACACAACTCTTGGTTGAATCAAGTAGCAATGGGTGGTTCAGGAACAAGGTACACACTTTTTCCAGATTGATCACTTATGAAATTTGAAATAATACACTTTCCTCAATTAGGTGTTGTTTTCAAATGGCCACCCTGGCACTCCATTGGCTATAGGGTGATGTGTTAGTGGCTCATTCCGACAATAGATGCCTTAACTTGTCTGAACTTTACAATTTAGAGCAATCCTGCATCTGCATTTCTTATGTTGGGGCATTTTATTCTCAAAAGGTCAACAACTACTGGCACATGGTCAGCGACTGGTACATTTACCTTAACATGTAACCGGTAGTTTGGGTACGATGAATGTTTCACGGGGGTTGAAAGAGTTGTTTAACATCTTTAATTGTCCTTGAAACGTTCATTAATTTTTTTTATATTTAATGACTGTTGCATCAAATTTTAAGTGGGACAAAAACACTTCATTAACCCGTTAGTAAAATTGACCGAAACGTTGGGTTAGAATGCACAAAATACGGTCTCAATACGAATTTATAGTTTATGGTCCATGACCTAGCATTATTTCTATTCCCGTCTACCTTCAGATGTATTTCAAAGCCACCGAGCATCATCCCACGTTGGAAATGGCTGACGGCCGTGACGATGTGGGTACTATTGCGTCTGACATAATAGAATGAAAGTTATTTAAGACCAGCATTACACACAACAAAGCTTTTATATGTTATTATTATTTTAGACATGCTCCGAACGAAAATAATAACTCAATCGAAAATAACTACCCAGCCATGCGCATCGATATTATTAAAAATGAGCAGTAAAAATTCCCGCCTTGCCCAATATACAGCAGATAATATCATCGTTATGCCCTAGATAAGTATTCTGATATATTTAGTGAGTAAAATAAACAGCAACGTATATTATTGAAGCACAGAGTTACCTCATATAATGGGTTAGTGAGTAGAACGACGCAGTATGACATTGTCGGTTCATTTGAAAATGTACATATTATTATAATTCAATATCAATGCAGAATTCAGAACTGTCTTCAAGCGGGGGGCGATAACCTATATTTGGAGTAAGGTAGATGTTGAACTATTTTAGGTTATGGCAATCGTCTTAGAGATCATCTTATCGTAATCTTCCTGCTAAAATAATTGGTTAATATTATATTTCCAAGTATGGGGAACAGAATCGATTAACACGTACGGTTGTACTTAAATTTTATGATTAATTGGAATATATGAACCTATATTCTATATGAGTCTCTGTTCACTCCATTTTACGGTACTTATTAACAAAAAAAACATGATTGATTTTAATTTTCGTTCAATAAAAGAGAAGTTTATAAGCGGTCAAAAAGTAAGGATGCACAGGTTTAAACACGTTTGTTTCGATTTTGGCCATTCGTTTAGTTGGTTTGGTTTTGTTATTCAAGAGATAGTATTATAGTCATTATACAGAATTATATATAAACAGAAAAAAAAATTGGATACTTAGTAAATATGTGCTAAAGTTCAATCCTTGTTTTTGTCTCTATTCACCCCGTTTTACATAAAACAGCGAATTTTTCTAATCCAGCCTAGCTCATCTTTATGTTTGCATATCGTCATACTGCATCTACAATTAGAATTGAAATCAATAAGAATTTCAATTTAAAATAAAGAATCGAAATTGATGTGCCAATTGACATACTAACGACGTCTACCGTGTATCAAACAGTACCATTTTTCACGATATATTTAATGAGATTCTTTTCCAAACTGATGTGATCGACGATGTGTTTTTTTCGTTGGATTCGCCGAATTATTTACATCGGTCACAAATCGAGGTCAAGGTCAAAAGGGTCAAGGGGTCTTATGAATAGCAATCGTTACGCGTAGAAAGTCTTTCACTATAGTCTATGGTGCATGTGGTGAAGGTAAAGGGTGATAATGGATACAACGTTAAGTGCGCTGGAAGTTGTAAAATAGTATTTACCTACACAGCAATATGTTAAATAAATTTGAGCACTCATATTAGTAAAGCTTGCGAATCTGTGTACCAGATCTAAAATGTGTGTGGACGTTGCGGAGATAAAAATGCTCGCAAAGGACGCGGGGTCAATCTTGATCGTGACAACCATTTTAAATTTTGACACCGTGATAAACGATGACACTATTCCAAGATGGAGTCGACCCGTAATGCTGATTTATGACCCACTTCAGACTTGAGTCACGACGTGAATCGCGAATTTATGGGCGCCAGGAAGATGAGGTAGAGAAGATACTATTGTTTTGACAAGTAAATCACAGTTGCCTTACCGTATGTGATAAATCTATAACGTTTACGGAATCAAAATAAAATGTCACATACAAATTAATTTCATAAATGGAACATCTTCAAAGATCGACCAGACAAATTTTTGTTTATGATACAAACCTTCTCTCTTTCTTCTACAGTGAACAAATGAAAATAAATAATCGGAAATAAATATGGATAAAAAGAAATTTCATGTAATCAATATGAAATTTTAAAAGAAAATGTTTTTTATGCTGATCATTCTTTGTTGATACATTTAACTAATTCTTTAATAAGTCTTTACAATCAAATAAAATTAAAATTCAGTGGATTACTTACTAAGTGTAAAAGAGGAGATAGTGATACGTGGGGGCGGCTCTTGTAATGGTGTAATGGTGCAATGGTGCATTGGTTCCCTATTAATGTTCAAGCAATATAACAATATAGCAATTTACTTATTTAAAATTGTGTATGTGTTCCCATACAAATATTGAAGGAAGCGATGAATTGCATATGTTTAGCGGATGGTACTTAAATTATAATAACACAAATACGTTTGTCAAAGTAATTCGATGTCGTTCATTCTATAATCTTCCAAACCGAGTTGAAAGAGTAGACAGAAAAACAGATTTCGTTAAGTTACACCAGTATTTACCACACCACACGCAAGAAGTGTTGGTTCGATCGGTGCAGAAATCTCCCTAGAAAAGATTGCTGAATACATTATCAACTTGCACTAGCTTGTCGCATATATTATATATTATTTTCGTTTTCTTAGGGTGTAATCCTTACCAAGGGACTCAGGTCTTAAACAGACAGAGGGTGGACATCTTGCACTCTTTAATATGATTGGCCAGTTTTGATTGATTGTGCATAATTATCACAAATGTGAAATCATTATCGCATTAACGTGACTTAACGACTTTCGCAGATCTTTTTGGTTTCACTTTTAAATACGCTTGAAGAAATACATTATAATTACCAAAGCACGCTGCCATTAAATGAAGCATGTAAAAAGAAGTCGAAACGTATAAAATTTAAATACAAAAGATTCCTTCTGGCTTTACAAAAGCGAGAGAAAATAAACTATCCAGGTATAAAGATTAAAATGCTGTGGAGACAGACACCTGTTGAAAAACACCTGCCACGCGGTTTAGTCTGCTGTTTTTATTATCTATTATAAATACGACATTCTGTGAATTCTGTCAATTACTGCAATGTATTAAGAATTTTTTTAAATATTTAAAAAAAGAACTTTCCCTAGATTATTATTTACATATTTTGATATAAACATTAAAACTCCCTGTTCAAAATTGTCGTTAAATGTAGAAACTAGGATGAAAACATACTTACTTCGTTATATCGCTTTACCGTAAGACGTACTGTTAGATAAAGATTCTTCTTTGCATGGGGAACAAACACACTTACTTATGAGTGATTGTTATTGCATTAAATCAATAAACAAATCATACATACTTACCAGGGATTGCTCATAATACTGAAGTATGTAGTCAACATGAAAAGATTACCAGATGTTTAGACTAGTCTTAGACAATGCCTTACTTAAAACTGTTTCAAAACAAACATTGCTAAGAATACTTTATCATAGAATGGTCAATTAGTAGTTAAGGATTGCAACTGGTGTGTTAATAAATGAACTTAATCTATTATCCGTCAATATAAATATTAATGGTAATACTCATGTTGACCACCAAGACAACATCAATCGAACTTTCTTAATTATTAAACATCAAATAAAGCTGCCTTGAATATTTTTTTCAACTATCCAATGACAGATTGAACATTATATTAGATCAGGGATGCCCAACTGAAATCACGTGGAGGGCCAAATAAAACAAGGTATGTCTCCGATGGGCCACACATACATATTTTAAAGATTGACAAGATGATACATTTTATATTCATAAAAAAAAGAACATTTTTATGTCAGCCGGTAATTTGGACGTTACGCATCGCAGTAGTTTCGTTAAATTTTTATCAGTGAACCTTTTTCGATACTTCAATTTTACGATTTTAAGCTTTGAGAAAAATGAGTTCCCCAATAACAAGATGCAAAATGTATAAAAGTTGAAAACCTCGAAAGAGCAATCCAAACCGTCAATTGGGCCACATTTGGCCTTAGGGCCAAAGTTTAGGCTTGCCTGTTTTAAATGATAACATGTAAATTAAAATAAATATAACATAACAGGTAAAATTTGAACTTCATATATTACCTATATTCCTACTTATTCTTTCGAGGGATGGTCATATATGTATTATATTATCTTATAAAACAATGCCACTTTAATAGCTATAAGCGTTTCTATTTTTAGCGCATGAATAATGGTGTCCTGTCATATGAATATGCAAATCCATTCAATAAAAAAATTGTTTTGGTTATCATTTTGAAAAATGATAAAACCATTGGTCGAAATGGTGCGGCAATTTAGCTTTAGTATTACAAACATCACAATTGTCTACAATTGGTTTCCATGGAAACGTATTTTTTTTTTGTCTCTAGCCTGAAAGCCAATAACGAGAAATACGAGTAGAAATAAATAGCCTGACAAAGTGGTCCACATGTCTTCGCATGCTGTGAAAAATAACCGGTTGTGAGCTTCAAAATAAAATAACAAATTAATTTGCATAATGTAATATGATACGATAAAATACACGCCGAATGAAGTTGGGCATCGGCGATTCAAATCATTCTTGAATAGATGATCAGATTATCTAAGACGTGCCGTTTCGCGAGCTTTACTAAAACGTCAAATGTTATTCATTAACAACAAAATAAAACCGTTTCTCATTTCCTATACAATGAAATCGTCGTGTTCGTACTTCAACTCATTTGTTTCGTCATTTAACTAGGTCGCTAATCTTATATATAAAACCGAAACGGCGTATGTATGTCTGTGGGTCTGTAATTCCCTTTTGCATTGTTGGTCATTAAGTTGCCAGTTGTTTCAACTTGGCCCGTCTGAATTTACGCGCCGAGGTGAACATAACCCCAAACTGGTCCGAGCGAAGCCGGGTTCGAATACTAGTAAGATCATAAACCTATTCAGTTCTTGTAATATTTCTTAATGTTGTCGAACAAGTCGATGGGAGAAATGTTACATTCGATGAGTACCTATACAAAGTATCGACGTTTTTTTTATGAAGGCGTCCAATATAAATTTTACGCTTTTATATAAGCTAGTTGAAATATTTGAAACTTTAAACGGAAAAATATAAAAGACGTTGTTACCTAATTTTTTCAATGTAGCTCCAAAATTCATGCAGATTGAGAACCACAATATATTCTTCTCCAAGCTGTCATTGAAATTAAATTTGACCGCCCTATCTTCAGCCCAATGTTTGTCAAAACGACTTGCTGATTTTGTTTCATTGAAGCAAACCAAAATTGTAGGCTGGCAAATCATCGACTTGGGCCAATTATTTCAATGATCGTAACCAGTGAAATTATGTTGTCATACAAATCTATTACTTGATACATTTTTACTGAGAATACAGTTTCACTGTAACATATATAACAAACTCAATACACCATATTGATGAAAAAATGTACACACAGTTTTAATGTATTCAGTAATTGCGAATACATATTTCATATGGGTAATATTAAATAAATTCAACACCAATTAAATTGTTGATCAGTTTTAGAGATGGCTGGAATATTGAGAAATCATTTTACAAATATGAACAAAATACAAACCAGTCAAAGTTCTGTATCGCTGAATCCAATATTTTTCAGAACAAATTGAATCTCGAGATTCTATTGAATCAATTAAGTCAATATACATAATGGTTGATAATAGAGTCTGACAGATTGGTTCTATAAATCACCTTATTCTGTATTGATTCAAGTCACATAAAAAATAAACAGAGATGCACGGGGACACGTTGCGAAATGAGTCATTCCCTGTATTGAAAAGTGTCAAAATATGAATATCGAAATAACAGCTGACTACATTTATCAATGTCAAAAATAAGAGCTGTAAGAAATTGAATGTAATACAACTTCAGAGGCTTGTAAAAAGAGAATTAGAATAGTTACATAACAGTGATGAAAAACACAAGTATAACGATCCTTGGTTTGAATATTTACATGTCTTTGCGAGCGTACGCCAATTATCAATGGCATTTACTAAAGATGTTTTTAAAACGTAAACTTTTTTAACACATTAAAAACTAAAAAGTCAGGTACACATTAGGGATGAGTTTTTTCGATGGGTTAAAATTAAAAAATAAAAAGAATATATCCATCTTTTTAGTCCAATGAAGGTAAAAAAAAAGAATCCAAATAAAAATACTGACTAGTAAAGCGAAGCCGGTAGCATTTACAACCGCAAATTCTTGAATATACCTAGACCGTAGATAATTTGTCGTAAGTATTCAAAATTATGCTGCGAGTCAGGAACATTTTTATACCAGATGATGAGATATCGAAACTTAATATGTATTTATTCTAATACATTACATAACCTATGTAAACGCTATCGCAAATTTCGCAAAGGCTCATGAATGGCACTATTTTCTAAAGATTCATTCATGTTTATCTCAACTTTGGTAAAATATTTCTTATAAATATTCTAATTTGGCGAATGTGGAGAATAGCAGACATAAAACAATTCCGTCAAACAGTCAAATATTTTTATGATTGTGAAGTTTATGCGTCGGCGAAAATTCAGCTTTGTACACCCTCTACATTTTCAATCTTTTGACACCGTACTCTATGTCGCTTGCTCATTTTATACATATGTACATCAAAAAGATTTCCGTGTCTTTTGTTATACTATTCTGGCATGTATTTTGCATTTTTTTCTCGCTATAAGTTTGATAAGGCATGATATCTTCTGTCCATTTCGTCAAGACACCAATTCTCCATCACTGTAGCTCAAAGACATAACAATCAAACAGTCGACGATATTATTATTATGAAGATTTCAATAAATCTATTCATTACACAGCGTAGCCGTGAGGTTGCATTTAATTAGATATTATTCAGTCAGTGTTTTCATACACATCTCTCACAAAAGGCTGTTGAAACATGGTTACTTACAACTCTCAATTTAAAAGCTACATAATATTATCTTTGATGTGTTTTACCTTTTCTATTATTTGTATTAAAAGCGTTTTTTGTGAATATATTTACAATACATTTTCATGCAAATCTAGCAAGACTAACATCCTGATCATTCAAGCATTTTGTTTCTCAAAATTCTTGGTACGATCAGATATTGTAATTTGTTATACCTTGAATGTACCAAAATGTTAGGGGTCAATTCATTTATGTCTTCATGTCATTCTCCTCTAAAAAAATCAAGTAGTGTATGAATCTGTTTGCTATTATTGAACATGTTTAAAGTGATGCTATGCGCAAAGTGGTCAGTTTTTAGCTCCGTACCGTTTGATAGGACAGTTACACAATTTTCATAACACCTGCCTACCTACGCCCTAAAATAAACATAAATGTTTCCACATCACATTTTTTAAGATATACTGATTTTTAAATATACACACTAAACCAATGGGTCAATTTGCATACCAAACCGCCTTTACTTATTTGACCTAATAACAAAATTACTAGTAAATTTAATTTAATTTAACTGTCGCGTCGGTGGTCAAGTGTCAACGTGGCTGGTTCGGGTACGGATATCGTCTTTTTTCAATCGAATTATTGATTTCAGTTCGAAAACATGGATCCTATTCTAAAACCGGATGTTGCGATAGCGATAAGCTATCCACTTGTCCTCTCCTAGTCGTATCCTTTCTAAACACTCCTCTCTTCGAAAGAGAGGTGTAGCAAGTTGGCTATCGTAGATAAACTTCTATTGATTTAAACTCTATTAGGAGTTCACACGATTCACTTGGGTTAGGACATGGTTAAAAAAATATAAATTGTCAGAAATATATCACAATGGTACATATTATTGTAGTAAGTCAGCGTATCAAACGGTCAGTAATTAATGCAAAACTGACTATGAAAAAGTATAATATTTGATACCATGTCAGCATCTATTATGGATTATATGGATTTCATAAGAAATACTTATCTTAGAAGTTGTTATTTTTATAAAAAACTGATTGTAGCTAAAAATTGCAATGGAGTTAAAAAAAGGACTCTATGTAAGCTTATCGCATTCATGACGAATCGGTTTCGGTAGGTGGGGGAAGTCAATATAAACATAGCACACTCATACTTTTCGACAAAAATTCGTACAGGTCTTCAAGCACGTGAACCGAAAACGACAAACGCCTATGATCGTTAACCGCTTGGCTACATGATCTGCGATTCTTTACAGACCGCTTATAATCTGTTATAAAGACTTTTACGAATGGTTTGATCAGTTATCAAAAAAGTTACGGACCGCTCATGCATTACTAAGATTCTAACCAAACGGAGTAGATGCTATTTCAAAATAACATTTTTGAATCGCCCAAATCATGTATGTTACATTAATCGTGTGTTCTCAAATATATTGAGACGCAGATTCTCGGTCCATAATTATGATTTTGGCCACAAAGGAGGGCGTTTTCACTTCATGTCGAATGATAAAAAAAACCAGTAATCATAATCGAAAGTGTTTTTCTCTAACCGGTTATGTACTGGCGTTGCCAATTTCTAAATAATTTTTCTCTGTTGCCTCAATGTATTCTTTTGCAAAGCAAATGTTAGGTACATATTATGATACGAAAGAAGAATCACTGTCCCCTGCCCTGTTTACACGTTTTAAATAATTACATGTTTAATTAAATATTCAGTCGTCAAGCGTTTGCACGTTTGTGTCCAAGAGACCAAGAATGTGTTGAAATCTTAAATACACTGCTTAGATATACATATATTAAATGAACTTTCAAACGTAATTGAAGATGAAATATCTAATAAACAGAATGAACCTAAACGAGTATGTGAGAGAAAATGTATTACCAGGAGAAATGGCAACCACGCCCACAGCAGAATGCGCGCGCATCTTCTTAATCGTTTACTCCGTCAAAAAATAGAATGATGAACTTATGACAGTGTTAACACGCTTGGAATCACGTAAAATTAAGATGATGTTTAGTTAATCACCTAATCACTTAATACGTGTAAACGGGGCATTACTCGTGTAAAGCGGAAGAGTATGTAATATCCGAATTTAGCTAATAATCTACATGTCTATATATAACATCTTCGTATGGCTGGGTAGAATTCGAAATATCATCGAGTCAGACGATCATCGGAAACGCGGACAAATTCAACATCGATAAAGTTTCATCACTTACCAGACTAGAGAAAAGACATTCAACCTTTTGAGAAAACAGATGTTAACTTACCTGAAACAGAGAAAAACACAATATTAGACATATCATTCGGGATGGAAATCAATCAGTGGTGATTTTATCTATTATAGTTATTATACAATATAATATCACAGATATTTGCCAGCAACATTCTACAACATTGTAATTAATGTTCGATTGAAATTCCGTTCAGTATTAATTACTCCCTCGATAATATATTTCCAAAAATCATTGGATCAAGAAAATAAATTTAAACATAAATCTTAATATGCATTTTGCGTTATGTATATTGTATAGTATTACATGTCACTGCTCTTTTTTAAGCTTTCTTTTGACCGAAAACACCCACTGAAAATAGTTGAAAAATAAATGAAAAGCGTGTTCAAAAAAACTGTCAAATATTTAAAACAAGTGAGTAAAGGTTGTGAGATTTAAATGTGTTCTATTATATCAAAATGGACGACAATTTGGTTGCCAGTTTAATAAATAGTGTTTCATTAATTATTTTTAGTATATGTGATTCTTGTTTCGAATTACTGGCAAAAAAGTATACGAGAGAATCAATTGGTTTCTTTAGTTTAGAGTTCGAGCAGTAAACATTTTATTAGTATTTCCAATACGTTAAATTTGTTAGATTGAAAAGGGTACACCAGGGCCAGAAGTAACTTACTAAGAACAACAAGTAATCACACTCAAGACTTTGATGAGGGAAAAGGGCTACGGGGAAATTCAATCTTATAAACTATCCAACCGTAGAGTAAGGAAATAATAAGTCTGTGTAAGTGATGTTGGTAGATATAGTGAAAAGCAATTTTCTTCGCGGCTTAATCGAGTAAATGAATCTGGGAAAACTATTACTGAGGTTTTCTAACCAATGCATAATAATGAAGTATTTTTAATGTAACTCAAGTACTCTAGCGGTAAAATTTAGCACTAATTTGACAGCTCTCAATCTAAAGATATTTTATCCGCTTGATAATTAGATATTTCCTCCTGCAATACGTACGCTGAAATTAATCCTTCATAACCGCTCGGTTGGTAGTCTTCACAAATATTAAATATCTACGATATGAAAACTGTATTAAGTTCAAAAAATACAACCTGGCATGAGAGCAAACCCGTATTAACCATGTGCAAATCAGTGTTTTCAAATAAGAGTTCGTTAAAAACCCTGACATATTACTTAATTTAGCCCTGTGTATGTATATCCATCGCGAAATGTTTATTCTCAAACAAAACAGAATAATACTATTTTTTATTTCGATTTTGAAAAGGTTGCAATATACGCGCGGTTCGAGTATAACCAGATATGGCATGTTTGTATTCGTTCGGCGTTTCTTGTTAACCATAAATAAATTTCTCGAAATAAAAACGAGCAAGCTAAAACAATTTAAATTCAAATAGCGCAAGTTTATGGAGTTCATATTTAAATTGAGAAGACTATCAATCATAATGATATAAGATCAATTTTGGTAGCAAAAAAGTATCGCCAACTTAAGAATATTGATGATCCAATTCGAAAACTACTACGCAACCCAATTGTAATTTATTTTTTTACTAAAGAAAAGAAAACATGTTTCGTTAATATTCTGATTTAACATTTGGGAGTCCTGTGTCATCGGTAATGTGACCAGACGTCCCATTTACAGGCAGCGCGTCCTGGTGTCTCTGAACACAGCTCTGGGACGCCAAAATTTCCCGTTTTCGAAATGAGACAAACGCTTTAAATGCAAAAATTGTAGGATTTTATATATCGATATAGAATATCACATATTATTCGGTTACAGAAAGAAAGCTGGCTTGCACTGATGCCTGCAGTTGAAAGAAATATTTAACAATACAAATCCTTCAAAAATTACTTCCTGAGCATATATAAATGTCCCAATTTACTGAAAACTTAATTTTCAAATAAATAAATAAAATATACATTTATATATGAAAACCAATTACGCTCGTCATGCCCTTCTTCAGGCGTGTACCCCCACAACGTTATTGCACATAAGCTGGGCTTTTTTTGCAAAAGAAAGGTGCCGGAACTCCCTTCATGTCAAGATTTTTGCTAAATAAAAATATTATTCAAATGAAATTTGAAGCAGCTATTCCTATGCCACGAAGTACACAAAAAAACAGTTTTTAGATTTATTTTTTATTTTATACATGTCATATCCAAAGTAAAAGGAACAATCAAAAAAAATAATGACGTCAAATTTAAGTAAAATTAAGTAAATAAAATGTTCCGCACATTGTCAATCGGTAGGAACGTGCATTCGATCACAAATGTCAGACATTCGATCACAAGTCTATGCGTCAGACGTTACTAGCCGTTATCAATCGTTGAGCACGAGTAACCAATGGGAACGTGGACAAGTCCACTTCTCCCTCGTCGCCACAAGAGAGCCTCAATTTCGAATCCATCCACAACTCATCCGGTTCATTACAATACCATATTTTATCATTTTGAAGAATTATATAAATAAAGACTGTAACTACGGAAACGCTAACATTGTTTCATCTAAATGATTTTGAAAAAGAAATACCCTGAAAAATATGCCGGAACGGTGTTCCATCGCGTTAAATGGGAAAAAAGCACTGCACATAAGTGTATTTCAGTTGGAAACCAGAAACCCAAATGGACGTCAATTCCTACCCAATAGTGGAATTAGTCGATATTGTGTTGAAACACATGTCAATATTAATTTGCTTATCACTATTGGATAGCTTTACATAAACATTACGTTTTACGTTGACATAAGGTCGTTGCTACGAAACCTCTGCCGTAGATGGCATCATTAGATTGCACAGGTTATCATCCGTCAACTGCACGACTCGTTTCTCGTAACGGACAGGTCTCGGATAATTATTTCCTTAAACGGTCAAATTCAATATGGCGACGGCGCCATTATTGTCATCAAGAGATACAAGGTAAACTCGTTTGAAAAGGATAAGCCAATGAACCGATCGACTGAAAAGTAAATTTGAATCATATTTAAAATTCGAACGTTATTATTTAACTGTCAGCATAGAAAAAAAAGCAACGCATAGGTAATATTTAAAAAAAAACACCATTTTCAGCCGGTTAATCTAGAGTCAACAAAACATTCTTATCATTTATTATAAACACAGCCAAAGCTGTTAATCCAAGATTTGCTTTTTTCATAATAAAGATAAAGAGAGGCAACGACGATAAAAGAAAACTAATAAAAATAAAAAAAAAATACAATTCAAATAAATTTACTAAAAAAACAAACGAAAGTCGGTTTCGTATATCACGAAATAATATATTTGGAATTTGTTGTTGATTTTTTTTCGTAGAACTATGATCATATTAATTTATACATATTACAAATACCGATCGAAGCCGGGTGGAGCCACTAGTAACCTAGTATGGTATTCCAATATTGAAACCCAGCAAAGGAGCGTCCTTAGATAACGACTAATCAAGGATCCAAAATGAACTCTCAAGTTATTTGAATCGTTCCAATTTTGTACTGTTCTCTTCTGTAGTTTTGTCGGGGACTTGGGTTTCACCTTTTGGCATCTTCAGGCTTTTCAAATGCACGTGACACACACAGCTCATGGAAAAGTACAAAATTTGATATTGAAATTCCATCAAGCACCGTAGGTCGAAATTCTAAATTTGTCAGTTATGTTTTTTTCAATATATTTTTAAGCAGAACTTCAACAGTGATCTCAATTCATTTTTTTCGCGAAATGGACACATCAAAATTCATTACAATCGCAGAAAATTGCACGGAATATTTATAAATCACGCATAATAATCTCGGACGTTCACACGAGGTTAAGGCCGGCGGACACAATGTGTCGTAAAACAAAATCCGTAACAAACAAAAAAAAACATTAAAATACAACGAGCAGCTGCTTTTTTGACGCACCGATCCGTGAGAAATTGGAAAGGCATGCAAGTAAACTGAGCCTGTAGTTACTTATTTATTTAAAGCGTACGAACATATGCAATCTAATATTTGCATTAAATTATGTGTGCCACAAGAAAGATTGTTTGTGAGATATGAGAATAGAAAGCTGGCCATGAACAATTGAAATCATAACAAAACAGTTCAATGAAATAACATGTTTTATGTTATCATAATTGGAAAGTGTCACATCGGAAGAGAAAATGGGTGGAAATCAGAATATGTATGAGCATATATTTCTTATTGACATCGTGTTGCCTTATATGACAATGCACAGTTAGACTAGGGTCAGTTACTGGTGGAAAAAAAACAAAAGAACATCACCTATGTTTTAAAATGCATCAATGTTGCAATCCTCAATTATGTATATGTTACAGTGAAAATATATTCTTCTCCAAGCTGTCGTTGAAATCAAATTTGACCGCCCTATCTTCAGCCCTATGTTTGTCTGTGTTTTGTCTTTGGTTCTCTTTTTATGAAAGGGACTACTTGCTGATTTTGTTTCATTGAAGCAAACCAAAATTTAAGGCCGGCAAATCATCGACTTGGGGCAATAATTTCAATGATCGTGACCAATGAAATCATGTTGTCATACAAATCTATTACTTGATACATTTTCACGGAGAATACAGTTTCACTGTAACATATGTATATACAAAATTAAAAGATTAAAAAACTTTTCTGTGTTATGTCAATTGTATTCCAATCATACTCTACATATATCTATAAAAAGAATAATAATCAGTGCATTTATTTGGATCGCGACCTGTTTCGCTCTTCGCGAACATTTTCAACTGATTGTTGTGACAAGTTTTGCGTCAGTAATAATGTTATACTTCTTATCATTTGAAAATTCTCGCGATGAGTGAAACCTGCTCTGATCTAAATACATGTATTGTGGAAGTACAAAAAATGTCTTTTAATTTTTTTATTATAATGCCTTTCCACCTAGTATTGACAGTGAAAACCTTTAAACATATCTACTTCACTACTGGCACAGGAGAAAAAATGAATTACATATATGTATATATTATAAAATGTCTTGGGGCATTATTTATTTTGATATCGTAGATTAATTACACTCAAGTTGTTTGTGGTGAATGTATCTTTCAAATTTGTATTACTCTTAGCGCTATGTGATTTTAGGGGGGTTCTTTAAGCCCTCCTGGTTGCGCATATAATTAATACCCATAAAGACTTCGCAAACCGCTGCTGGTGTTGCAGCGTGGGAGATCGGCATCTGTTGTCATATGATTAACATTTATAATAAAGCAATTTAATAATGTATACACGTTCAGCTACCGCTTTCATTGTGCTGTTACCAATTAACAACATGTACTGACATAGTTCTGACGATGGCATAAGCCGAAATAGCTATCAACAAACATATAAAATAATTGATGTAGAATTAAAATACATTGTTATATTTCACTTCATTTCATTTGTTTTAAATTTATGTGTAATCTGTTAAAGTGATTTCATTGTCCAATGAAACCTCACTTTAATCGAAAATTGTCGTAAATATATAAGTATGTGAGTCACTGGTTATAATTAATGCTATTTGCGTGATAATAAATCTTTTGATGTTTTAACGTGCGTTAGCTGATGATTTGAACTGCGCCAAGCCACGCCCATTCGTTTGCGTTTAATTTATTGACACTTTTTCTTAATCGACTATTTAATATATTGACCAACTGAAGTGACTAGCGGCTTTCAAAGACACTTCGCTCCCATTATTCCGTTTTATTGCGGTGCATATACGCTTATTTAAATAATGTTTAACATTAAAGTGAGCATCTTTTTACTACTGGGAATACTGTCGAAACATTATTTGATTGTCTATGCTTCCTTGGTATATTCTCAGCTGTCAAAGACAACCTTTACAACTCTGTTAGTTCAAAATGCAAAGTATCTTTCCTTCCCACTCAGTGTGACCTATTTATCTATGTTAACGATGATCTTGCAATCAAATCGTGACGTATTAATGGCACATCAAGTGCCTACGATAAATTGGACGCCATGTCATTTTCTAATGAAACGTGGTATCAATGCCAGATACATCACTATGGATGTCAGAATATTGAAAGCAAAGAGCAAATACAAAATTAATAAGCTGAATGCAGTTTTTGATAATAAGGCCTCGTGCCAGTGGCGGAGTAAGCACTTCGGACAATTTCGGCGCATAATTTGGAGGCCGTTTTTTTCAAATTGCATAAAAACGTCGAAAAATTGTACTTTTTCAAAACTGTTGAATAGGTATAAATCAAGCTCATCTGTGCACCTGACTACTGGAAGTTTACGAAAGGCGAATCCCGGGTCTCTATGGACAAAGCTTATGAGATTGAAATTTGTGTTTGAAGTTCCATCAAGGTCGTCGAATGAAATAAATGATCTTGTTTATATTATCTATATGTATTATATTTATCAACTGTTTGTAATCAGAAATATGTCATTATTAATTTTGCATTAATACACACACAAAAAAATAATATGTGACATAATTTTGACTAACGAGGAACTTTTTCCGCTTTTAGTTCGGAGAATATATTAACGGGCCATTTGAATAGCTTTTATAATAAGCAAGTTATGTTGCATTTGATGGCCCATTAGCAAAAAACAAATTTTTTGCACAATCAAATCAAAATTGTCGAAAACGTCATTGACACATGATTTAATTGTTAACGAAATCCTTCAATAGTTTTAAGCTCACACTAAGACCGAAAATTAGCGTTCACCAATATTGCATTGAAAATAGAAAGACAATATGATTTTTAGAATGGTTTTTGCATTCGGAAATGAAGACTGCAAACTTACAAAAAAATGTATACATCTCCAACGGATAAGTGATGTTTCCCTGATTTACAACAGCTTCAATACAGATGTCATAATATTTTGTGGCTAATTGATTCACATGGCGTTGAAACAAACGTCACTGATTTTGAAAATGGAACATATTTAAAAATCCGTTCAACAGAAAAACATTTTTTATTGAAATTATGTTTGTTTCAGGCCCCTAAGATTTGGAGGCCCAAAGCGCGCGCCCTGTGAGCATATGGGGTAATCCGCCACTGCCTCGTGCTGTTCGTCATAGATAAGTAATGCGAACAGATACAAATTAGCCCCACGCGAGGTGGAAAGGTCAGCCTGCAAGCAATAAGCAGGCAAAAAGAGCAGATCCGCGTAGAAAATCATAAAAGTTACATACAATAATAACGGTTTATTTTATTATGATAGAAAAGTGAAGAATATACAGATATGGACTTAGATTGTTTCAAATCACATGAGCCGAACCCTGCTGAAAATTTGAAATTTGTAAAAGGTTATCAAATGTATAATGTATATTAACCTTGCCGGTACTTTAAGTTAGACTCGTTTGATCGCTTGAGTATATATATTGTACTTTGACATAGCATTTTATCGTCACAAGGGATGGCTTTTGTGTCTGCGCTCATTGTTCAAAGCTTTAAAGTGAACCCGAAAAGGTTAAATGTGAGTGACACAACCATCCAAATATTTGTCAAGAGTAATAAATGAAGTATGATGGTTGAATTAATTCTAAGCAATTCAAAAATACAGCGTCATTTATACAAAATCTAAGCAAGACTAATAGAGATATGAAAAACAATTGGCAACGCAAATATGTAAATTGTTCCAAGGAAAAATAAAATAAAATTGACATAATTGATTGAAAATAACGAAATTTTCAATTTTTACGCTTGATAATGAAACTTTTAATTTATCTAGGACTTAAAGTTCTTATCGATTATTTGACTTCTCTATGACTATATTCTTTATTTGAATCGTGTTTAAAAATGATTGTTCATACACATACATCTTTTGGAATCTAATAACCAATTTTATTTTTTTTCGTTAAGTTTTGCGATTTGATGACTTATTTGTCTTATTCGATGGAAACTTAAAAATGATAAACTAGTAAAATTATTAAATTAGATACACCGAATAATTCGTCCGTATAGTGAAAATGTTTTGATTGTGGAAAATGTGCAAAACACTGAGAAGATCAGCAAAATTCGGTCCTGTAGTAATGCTGTCGTTAAGCAGATGAGGCGAGTGCATGCGCCGAGTGCACTCGACCGAGTCGGATGCATTATCTTTCTAGCCCGGTCTTGTTATGTTTGTTGATACTAAACTGACAGCTAATCTTGAGCAGAAAGCACACCTCAGCAGGATTTTCCTAAACATGTTCTGCTTCAAATACAACAAGGCAAAGGTCTTGCGATGTTAAGCATTGCAATAACACACAATGTTATTCGTTATTAAAAGCGTATTTAAAAATGTTATCACAGTATTTTATGTAAATATATAATAAGAAAAAATTGCGAGTAAGATAATTCAAGAAGTTTACTTAGATTCAATAAGACATCTGTAACAATATATGTCTCGTAACCGAGTGATCAGCGTCGATTTCTTTCGCTACGGTTTACATGTGTTCGAATCCCAGGACGGACACTTTTGAAAAACGGGTATTCAATCAATATACGGAATTACATTAAAAATAATGACACATTTTTTGTACTTATTCCACATTAAATATATTAGGATCAGGACTGGTTTCGCTCATCGCGAGCATTATCACCTGATAATTGAGTTGTTAATGCTCGCGATTCTCGCCATATAATTCCATTCGATCAAGTATATATAAATATATATATGTACGTTTAAATATATGTGATGTCTGAATTACTTTCCATTCGTCTAATGCCCCACAGTAGAGAAAAGGCGATAAGTAACTCATATCCTAGCCCCATCGATCCTTCGTGCTCCTCTTAAAATTATGAGTCAATGTTTTCAAAACGAAAGATTCGATGCAGCAAGAAAAAAGAATCGGCGAACAATGTCTTTTTAATGACAATCTTAAAATTCTTTTTCCAAGGCGAACCAAAATATGTAGCTGTTATTTAAAACTTGAATCGTTTGAATTTTATGCTTTTCATGAGTTCACTGTCAGTTCAAGTTCATTCGAGCAATTGAAAGGCCCGAAGATTCCGGAAGGCGGAACCCGGGTTTTAAAATGATTTGATATTGATATCAACCACCTACAATCGAAATCCTAAATGTTGTTATAACAAAAAGGCAGTGATCTAACATATTTTAAAAAGCCTCGTTTCACTGTATTTATCAAATAATTTGCTATCTTGCATTTAACATAATATTTATGAACAAAATATTTCAGAACAGCAAACTGTCAAATTCTTTTAATAGGCCTGTTGCAAATTCAACAGTCTCTCAACATTGTCAAGATAAACACGAGGTAAAAAGGTAACATTTGATATTAATCTGGCTATTGTTAAATTGAATTCGATACCTTCAGCTTGGTAGCCGGAGCTCTTACCGCTATACTTCAGAGGCCGATGAACCAAGAAAATAATGGAATACGCTAATGATATTAAAATCGCAACATAAACACGAGGAAAGTAAAAACATTCTTAATTGAAAGATGGTTGATTCTTTCTATGATATTGTGTCTAATATAAAACGTCGATTTCTACATATTACTAAGTTCTAAAGTCAGTAATATTCATGTGGTCGGATTGGTTGAATATTTTTCACACTTTTGAAATAACCAATGAGTCACAGTGATATTAGGTAAAAAAAAAAGATAAACAAACAATCCAGTTTTTAGTTATATTTAATTAGTCATCCGGGAAACGTTCGCGTATCCCACATATTATGTGGTATACAATAATAATGACGTTTCGCTAGCCATGTGCGGAGATATTCCTCCGATTGGCGAGTAATTTTATTATTCCAAGTATGCCTGTGACGTCACGGCATACCACGACTCCCAGCCTGATAATCAAACCAGTTATCGTAAACTAGCAGGGTACTCGGCTTGGTCAATTTTAACTGAAATAAATATATAAATTTAATTAAACAATTTATACACTGTTTTGAAAAGGTTACAAGTAAGTGTTCTTTAAAAAATCCCAGTCGAGTCAGAAATATGTTATATTAAAATCAAATTACCAAAAATTTCGCCTCGATTATGCAAAATAGATGTCATTACTAATTCATTAAAAACGCATTAGATATTTTTACTATTATGCTACGTATTCGATTACATGTCATTTGCATGGCAGTTTTCGGTCGAATATAATAGATTCGATCATAATTTGTTGAATCACCTGACAGATTTTCATTTGTTTTCTATTTTTAAATGTGTGCTAGATTATACATTTTTTGATCAAATAATGTTTTAGCTTTCATATTCATAAATGAACGCGTTGCCTAGTGGCACATGGAACTCATAATTATACAGTTTAATAATGCACTCCCTATTGCTTATATGTATTCCGTGCAATTGATTCATTGAAATTAAGACCAATTATTTAAATTTTAAGATTTTATGCAGAAGGACTTGGATACACTGACACAAATAAATAAATGAATTTAATTTGTTTTTGATTCAAAATAGCTGGATAGTGGAGAGGGACTCCTTTGTTGAAATATCTCAAATGATTAAATTAGTGGCAAATTTACAGTGCACTGAAAATGTCACAAAATAAAACATCGAGGTGTGGCTAGTGATTCTAAATTTAAATATTTATTGGTGATATAATACAGCAACAAAAAAACTGCACTTACCACGAGTTTTGGTTAACAATATCGTCAGAAATTAATAACCGTAGCAGTAAACAGGATTGGGAAAATTGTTTAAGGCCGAAAGAATTGATACTTTCAGTAATAGTCTTAATTACGAGATTCCCATTGTATTAGTGATGCTGAGACCCAATAATTACCTATTGTTTGGGGTTACTGGCATTGAATGAAAGGCGATTCGAGTGATTCATCCGTGATTAGAATTTTTCTCTCAGCGTAAATAAGCTAAATTAGTCATACTAAAATTAAAACAACTGACACGTTTTATTGAGAATTGTAAAAAACATCTCATTTTGATAAATAAAATATGTGAATAATATATATAATATAAAGAATGAATCAATTTGGTGATTAAAATAATTCATTTGATTGGAAAATAAAATTGACAAATCTTTTTTGCACTTATTATTTATTACATTAATTATTTGACCTACAATACAAAGATTATTCGGTAATGGGCGACAAATAAATTAAAAACCAGGGCTGTCGAGTCGCAGTGTTTTGGCAGGAATCGTAGTCGTCAAAAACTTTTGACAAAGTTTGAACTTGTTTTTGTTTTATGGTTTTTAAAAATTTGGCTATCATCCGGATTGGTTGGTTGGTCTTTAATTTTAAACACACATAAATATGACAGGTAGGAATAAACTTGACAAAATTGAACTTTTTTTAGTCAGTCGAGCTATTGGTCAATGCCGGAGTCGGAGTCGTGTTTTTTTAACGTCTCTACTGCCCTACCAAAAACTCTAGGAAATTGATGGGCACATGTTTTATGATACATTGGTGGTGCTCAAAACATTGCACATACAGACAATTGAAAATAATACAAATATTATTTAGTGCTGAGAATAAATTTCTACAATGTAGATGAAAATCCTCTCAACGATTAATATAGACATTTATAAAGATGATAGATAAAGTCTTGTAAGCAGCGCAAACTCGAACAACAAGCCACCATATCATTATAAATACTGATACAAAAATAATTACATGTCAAACTGCCAACAGGGAAAAGAGTCCACGGAAACGGATTAGAAATAATAACGGTATTGTTATTTAATTGGATAATAAAACATTTCCGAAGTCATTACATTTAACGTATCCAGTAAGTCATATTTTTATCACAAATCCCTCTATTCCCACGCAATTTCTCAGACGTAATAATTGAACCTAACAAGGTTGCAACTAGGGTTTTCAATCCCGGGATTTCGGGATTGCAATAAGTCGATCCCGGGACTTTTATATGTATGTATATTTTTTTAATGATCGATAATTTTCATATTTATTAAATACTAGTATTGCTACCTGGCGTCGCTCGGACTAAGCGACCAATAATTATTTAATGTTATATCATTCGACATAATTATATCACAAAATCTAACATCCAAAATAGAGTTAAAATAAAATCACAAACTTTATTTAATTTGATGACAGCCCCCATTCTCGCCCATTACAATGTCCAAATTCAAGGAAAAAATCTAATTTGCTGTCAAATAATACCTTCACGTAAATAATAAACATTATTATATTAATAAAAGCCGGGTAAAGTTCAGTAGAAGACTAATTTATTACATTTTGACTAAATGTCTTCGCTGATAAAAATTCAAACATATTTTCTTTCATATTCGTTTTTATGGTAACTTAATGACCAACAATGCAAAAGGGAATTACAGACATACATACATACGCCGTTTCGGTTTTATATATAAGATTAGCCTTGTTAATTTATCATTAAATAATGTTAAAAATAATTGACGACACTATCGGAATATACTTATTGGAATTTCATATTTCGGTTGTTTATCCATTATTAAAGAGCAAAAATATTTTATTGAAATATAATCTATGAGAGTATCGGTCTCGTTCGAATACGATCTGAAAACTAATTGAAATCAAAAATATGTCCGGTGCTGCCCTTAGCATAAAGGGGAGCATTTTTTTTTAAATTTGACATTGTTAAATTGAGGACTCATTAATGAAAAGACAGAACGTTGTTATTGATGACAATTCCACTACCATCCAGGATATAAGGATCCATTTTAGAATTGTATTTATTTGGATCTCATTAAAACATTATTTATCACCATTGATTAGCTCCATTTTTTTACTTGATAATTGTCGTCCTTTAAATTGATTTCAGAACAGTATTTTATATTCGATGCTGTCATCAATGCACAACGCAAAAAAAAATTCCACGAGCATCCGGTGTAAGCATACGTAATATAACGATTTTTTTTCATAATAAATCGTTAATGCTTGACAATTTTTTTGTGTTTTCTAATCCCGGGATTCATCAGGTATTGAAAATCCTCAGGATCCCGGGATTTAAAAACCCTAGTTGCAACAAACGATATATTAGAGCGATTTTGTATTATTAATAATTCGGTGACCCCAGGTTGATAGCCTCTTCGATAATATACAGATGATACTGGCCGTGAGATCGTCATGTATATTTATAATTGTAATAATTAAAATTATGTGTTATACCACTGCAACTTTTAATTTGCGGTCACGATGCAATCATCTTCATATTGACAACTCTTTGGGAGCCATTTTTACCGTCAAATTTTATAAATGTCACAATTGCGGTTGGTTTTATTAAACGATCGTTTTCTTGATAAGAAAATGGCTGTCAGAATTGAGAAACAAATAATTACATACTATTCAAGAAGGAAAACAATTGAGCATCTATTTTTGATACGATGATTATTATGTTGCGGTTCATTCATTCGTAATATAGATACACGAACACTCCAAATGTTACTCTGTAGAAAAAAAATACTTTCTTCACTTCTTGTCTATGCGTTCAACCAAGCATTGGGGATATAGAGCACATAATTACGACGTTGTTACGCTACAAAATACATCCTGTAAGAAGGATTTGAAGCAGTAGCGTATAGTGCTTGGTACTTGGTTTGAGTACTCGAGGGAAATGATGGAGAGCATATGGCACGCGTGTTAGAGGTGTCACGCTACGTCACTTTGAATGACACTCGTCGTTTAATTTCTTAAATTTGCAGTGCCAATTTCCGAACAATTTTAGCAACTTGACAAATCTAGTGATGGTTTTATTTTCAACTGTTCTCTGTACGTATTCTTTACGTTCAATAATATTAAAACAATTCAATGAAGCAACTGACAGATAAACTTAGTGTACGGCCCGAGTGGCAGCGTTGCGTGTAGCGCAGCGGACAAAAATGTGCTACACAAATTCAGGTGGCCTCAGTGGGTATAGAATTACGGCGGCGGCGGGATTTCAACAAATTACCTGAGCTTATGACGCCACTTGCATTTATGTAGCACGTGTTTGTCAGCTACGCTATAAAAAACGCTTTCACTCAGGCCGTACACTTGGAAATGCTTGCTACGCTTGTAAGGCTTGAAATGAGAATTCAAAAATTACTCATGTAATAAATATACTCATCTTACTTGGGCTCCAAACATCACAAAACTATGGACTCGGTAGTCGGTACCCGATATAAAAAATTTTTCGATTTTTTACACACCGAGGATACACGGTTCGACATCACTACCTTGAAGCATTTAAATATATGAATGTATTAAAATAAAATGTATTTAGAAAAAAATTGTTCGTTTACAATGGGAGAATTTTCAGTATTTTATATACCTTTTTATGTTCATGTTGTTTCTTACATATTTCTCAATGTTGCCAAATTGTTAAAATTACATAATGCATGCAATCGTCCATCTGCCACGATCTAATAATAACATATTATTACCAATTCTCGAGGATGAACCGCGCAGCCAATTGAAACACATTGCTAAAGCCATATATCCCGATCGCTAATGACTATGATAAATATCTGTGAATGTAATTAGAGTTCTAGATTCGAAAGATCACACTAACATTCTCGACGGAGGATAATATTTGTTGCGCATTAGAACGTTTATAATATGTCAGTAGTTTTAATTGATAATATGGATGACGAATGACATCATGTCTCCAAAACACCACAAAGGTCATATCAATAATGAGTGTGGCAGGAATTACAACGATTAGCAAGACTGGAAGAGGCGAAGAGTCGAGCACAAAATCGAGCAAATTATTCAAATCATTTAATTTACTCAACGAATCCGAATCTCGATTCATGAATCACTTCGTACAAATTCAGTTTCAAATAAATATACGTACTATAATTTTAGGTACCTATTAGTCATAACAAAGTAGCAATTGCTGGTATTGTTATTACCGCTATATTATCTTGATTACATATTTTACGATGAGTTTCGGTGATTACTTTATGGAGATTCATTTAAATTTGAAAACTTTGTTGTTCCACTGATTGTGTAACAAAAAGTGACACATGTTTCGTCGTTTTGAGAAATATCTTCGGACTGATTGGTTACTTCAGTTACAAAGGACTCATCCAAAAGAAGAAAATTTCGCAGAAAGTAGCAGATCTTCATTTCTCGCAATGAATTCAAAATCCACAAAATATTGCCTCTCAATAAATTCGAAATTCAAACAGTCAATATAATGTGTTTTTCACAGATAAAGGCTACTGCTGTGGGCCTGAATTAATAAACAATGAAATATGTAGTAAAAGCCTACATAAAACTTTATTAATATTATTTAAACATGCAATAATATTATGTTCCTAGTGGTATTTATGTGTAGCACCAATTGTATTTCCTTTTAGTGGAAATTCCATTTGTTTTGGGTTTTTATTTTCGCTCCGAAATGGTGGTTTTGAATTTGAAATTATTCGAACTAGGAACGCGAATGAACAGACCGCAATAACGTCAATGTGAATAAAAATTCCGCCAACCGAACGCGGCATAATTCGGTTAATTGACTGACCAATAAGACACGCTAAACGGAAATAAACGATGTTTTTTCAAGTATGGAACGATTGAAAAATTGATTTAATAGAATCAATCAGATGGAGACTAGCTTTGTTTGGGCAGTGAACAATTAAGACAATTCCGAAACAAATAATGGAGTTAATTCATTGTCTTATTGAACAAATGCTCCACGACACTCACTGATGATTACGATGACCATTATATTGACCATCAAGGCTGTTGTACCTCGAATGTGCAGTGGTGATTCGATCGAAGTATTTGATAGATTCAAAGGGAATCGAAATCTTTCACACGAGTGTCATGAGACTTCTTTGCCAAAAAATATTTGACGGGGTTTAGAAAATAATACTTTTTGAAAATATCATATAAATATTATATATAAAGAATATTTGCCAAAACTACTCGCGGTTCATTAGATTAGTATTATTTACTCTTGTATGTAATGCTATTTTCACTGCTTCGATTCATGCGTAACATATTTCTTATATGGTTGAAAGCAGTGATGCCAACATGCGGCCCGAAATGAAATTTCATGAGAATCTGAAAATTGATAAGTTGTCCCTTTTGCCAAATTATGCATCATTGGCTTAAAATTTCTGTTTTAAACAGTTTCGGAATATAATGGTGCACAAATTAATAAGGAGAGAGTAAATTAATTTATGGATGATTTTATAAACAAAAATTCGGTCAACCCTCCTACAGCGCCCTCAGCTATGAAGAGGTTTTTGCTATAGCGACTGCTGCAGTCTTCAGGAAAATTACATGTTTCGTAGACATGTAATATTATGCATAAATATGTCCATTCAATGAATATTTATCAGCAGATTTACGTCCCTTTACTTTTGATAAAGTAAGAAATAAAAATAATCAATATCTCGGTGGTGTTAGGGGTTCACTGTAGGTAACATTAAAAATGTATTAACATTCGTTAGCTAAAATGCGGATATAATCAACAATAGCATATTTAAAGTTTCAACAGAAATCACTTAAATCGCAGATTTTAAATCTAGGATAGAATGAACTTCTAATAATTACCTAAAACAATGCAACATCTTTTTCGCTCAATTTAAAATGATGTAGGTACATGGTTGTTAATATAGTAAAAAATAATGTTAACAAATAAATTATTTCAACTGACACTCAACATGTTCGCACTTCCTTGTTATGGCCCATTCAAATACTAATAAGACTATTATTCATCTAAAAAATACAACAAGATCTTCATTGCGATGTGAGAATTAAATCTAGTGACTTTAATTCATAGTTTTATTTAACACCGTGCTTAATTTAATTAAAATATATTTCGTATCTTATTCTGATATATATCTAAGTTGACATCGTGATAATTGTTAGCAGTATCTTGAAATGTTGACGGCTTAAAACTAGATACTATAGTTGATATTTGAGTCGTATATTTTCAAAACGTAGACTATCCCATATTTTCACATTATTTTTCTTGTCATAGAGTATGGCGAGACACGGTTAAATGTATTTATTTTTAAATACCAATATGCAACAAAATAAAATCAGGCGTCTCAGCATATGAGACGCTAGCAGTCAAAGGGTTAAAAAAAACTCCTTGTATGTAAAAATATACAGAAAGGTTAGGACCGGTTTGGCGTCATCGCGAGAATTGTCAGATGATTTGACTAAAAAAACAATTAATTTTAATGAAGAATTTATTGTCAACACTTAAAAAGTGAACGAAATACATAAATAATATCACTTTTAAGGTGTTCACTGTCAATACTTAGTGGAATGGCATTATAATAAAAATAATAAAACATTTTTAGTACTTTTTCCACATAAAATGTTTTATTATTTTTATTAATATACCTATATGTGAAATTGATAACCTTTGAATTAATTCACAGTGTGAATACAAAAATTCGAGATGAAATATAGATATATATACGTAAATATAAACAGTACATGTAAACTAAGCAAATAAATGAAATTCGCTGACGCTTAAAAACGTGTGTGTTTCATTTAATATTCTCTGGAAAATCTCGGTATGTTTGTGTGATAAAAAAAATGCTGGCTATGTTAAACTAACAGAATATGTAAAAATAGCAGAGGAAGCAAATAAATAATATCGAAAATAAAACAGCTGGCAAACTTTATTGCCGGTGCTCTACCGACTCTTTTTTTATAAAAAAATATGCTGTAGTTGACATGTTTAATTAGCGGCCATTGTCGTTTAGTAAGAGTGGAAAATGGCGGTGCCAGGGTGTTGCCAAATGGATACCATTAATGTAGCAATAGTTTTAGAAAATCATTTGCAATAGGTATTAACTATGTCTGAATAAATATTATTACTTAGCAGGGCGTTTATATTATATAATAACTGTTTATTTTGAAAATATGAAAAAATAATGCAGTTCACCTATAATTCAATTAGTAACTTTGTTATTTCACGCATCGTGTAACCAGTAGTGACATGTGTTTCGCTCTTCGAGAAGCATTGTCAGATTTGAAGGCGAAACACAGTTGTCAAATATAAACCGTCTTTAATTATTAAGCTTATTTAAGTTCGCATCATCCGTGTATTGAGTAAGTCCTCCATACGTTTGTCTGGAAATCACAGGGCTTTTAATTTGATAGAACTTGATTAATGGATGTGTGAGTCTAAATCAGTGGTTTTCATGTGCGGCCATCAAATGATTTTGCTGCGGCCACCAGCAGCTTCATAGTAAATATCGGTATTAAAAAGACTCAAATGAAATATTTCGTAAGAATTGTATTGTGCATCAAGCAGTATTAGCTAGCAAAATCTGTTATTTATTGCATGGAAGATGCTGAATTAGCAGCGAGGACAGATAATATGCAACACAACAGTCGAAACAAACATGGTGCGGCCACGAGACATTTCCGTACGGTCCTGATTGTTTGTAATGCGGCCACCATATTTTTTACGGGAGAACCACTAGTCTAAATGCATGGATAACTGTGTTGTTTTCATTTCATGCTGCCAAACCCTTATGGGATCAGGAAAACATGGCCCTATGATAGGGCCCCTATCAACATAAAGGTCCTGACTTTCTTGTTACCAACTAAAGAACGGATAAATCATGTCCTCAACTATGGCAACCCTGTCTGCTTTCCGTTTTGGCTTGGTGAATAAGCTTGATAAGGCTTTTGTTTGTCGAGTACTTTGGTCGCAGATACAGAGCCGATGTCCTAAATTTGTAGGCTGTCACACTATCAGCTGACAGTTCACAATAACGATAATGGAGGCGGTGCATTTCCGGCGGCACGATGGCATTTAGTCCATTCTTATCTCGCTCCTTCCGGTCTTACGCATTCTAAATTATATAATTTATTGACAAGAGTGCCTACTTAACAATTATGAAAACGCTTTCGTAGTGTTAAAACATAACAATTATATCTACAATTGACTGATTACATTTTGTTTGAGGCGGTTAAACTTACGGCGTAAAGATAACTAACTAATGTAACAAAAAGTAAGAACAGAAATGACTGGTACAACAAGGGCGCCAGAAATCTCTTCATATGTAGATAGATGACACATCAGAAAAAATTAAGGATATCTAAGTGTCGTTCAAATAGCACCATTGAGCAGAAAAAACTGACATTATTTAAAATTTCTTGTAAGATATTAGTGTATTTTTTTGTAAACCTTTTCACAATTCATAAATAATCGTCACATCATTCCTTCAAATGAATAAAACACATTTTTTTGTGCTACTTCCACATATGAATTGATTAAGATCAGAACCGGTTTCGCTCATTGCTGATGATCAGCTGATAATTCTAGCGATGACCGAAACTGGTCCTGACCTTTAACAAAGTATATGTATAAGTAGTGCTTTAGATGGTATACTTAGTTATACCAAGTAAAAATAAAAATAATAACACATTTTTATCACTTATTACAGATTGGATGTATTGGGATCAGGGCAGGTTTCGCTCATCGCGAGCATTATTAACTGATGGGCGAAATCGGTCCTGATCACAATACATCCAATGTGTTAATATTGTTATTATAATTCCATTCCATGTGTTGACAGTGAACACCTTAAAAGCTTAGTGAATATGTTAGTTAAGGCAAGTTAACAAGCCCGACAGAGCTTGCTGCGGCCATTTGTTTGTCCATTAGTTGGACTTCTGTGAAGAATCGTGGTCAATATTTGCAGAAATTAAATGAGCATAAAACAATTTTCCTTGGGCAATACGTATGCATTTTGAGCACGGCAATTATTAAAATATTTTTCGAAACGTAGACTATTTGGAAATTTTGTTGTGTAAGAATGCCAATAATCGACAGGTGCTAAATATTTGAATACTAATTTTGATAAAAAAAACATTTACATACGTTCATGTTATATTTTGATTTTAATATGTTGTAATGTTATTTACTGAAATATCGAAATTTAAAATGTATTTCGCAATTCATAGTTTAATGTAAACATAAGACGGTTTACTTGACGGAGTAAAAGTGGACGTCGATTATACAATATGTTTTTATTTTTAGTAAATTTAATTGTAGTTTGCATTTAAGATACATTATAATCAGGGCTGTGGAGTCGGAGTCGTGAAAAACTTTAATAATGTTTGAATTTTTTATTTCTGCATAATATGCAATTACTGTGAAACTGTATTCTCAGTGAAAATTTATCAAGTAATAGATTTGTATGACAACATGATTTCACTGGTCACTTTCATTGAAGTTATTGGCCCAAGTCGATGATTTGCCGGCCAAAAAATTTTGGTTTGCTTCAATCAAACAAACTCAGCAAGTAGTCCCTTTAATAAAAAAAGAACCAAAGAAAAACACAGACAAACATTGAGCTGAAGATAGGGCGGTTAAATTTCAATTCAATGAGAGCTTTGAGAAGAATATATTTTCACTGTAACACATATACCATTAAAAAATTTGGCTATTGGCCGCATTGGTTGAATACTCATAAATAAGAAAGGTGGGAAAAATCGTGACAAAATTAGACTTTTTACAGTCGGAGTTTACAATGTTTTTTAACGATTCTACAGCCCTGATACTTTTAAATCAAAATACATATGGATAAGTATGTAGATATGTTTTCAATTTTTTCATATGTACATAAATCCGTCTCGGCGGTGGTGAGGTGAGGCTTATCGATAATTTCTAATAATCAAGTGGAACTGAACACATTTTTTTTACAATATTATTCCGTTTTGTTATTATATAATCAAAATTTACGTTTCATTCGTGTTTTGAACATTAGCACTATTAAAAATAATGTTCGTGCTAAAATAACAATTATTTTAATATCGTCCACATTCACATTTGAGGCTTGAGTTTATTAGAGCTTATGCAAGTAGTGTTTCAAAAATATTTATCAATAATAATTTTTATATCTGACAATTATTGTAGAACTACCTAAATGCATTACTATTGTTACTAATAAAGTTAAGATTTTCATTAAGTTTGCAAGAAATCCTTTCTCGGATAGTAGGACATCTATTTCCTTAAGATGGGACTGAATTCGAGATTACAGGAATGGCAACATTGATAAAGCCTGAGGATTTATTTTCAAGTCCTTTTAGATTATGTGCGAGATATTGCAAATTCCTTTCCGATTCGAATGACTGAACCTAAATCTACTTTCGAGCGAATAAATATAAGAGCGCGCAATGCGAGTAACTAGAGTTGATTTAAAAGTTTAAGAACGCGTAGAATGAAACCTAAAAGTTTCAAAGCTTTTATCGCGAACTTCATCAATATGCAATATGAAAGACGTTTCACCATTCGTAACACCAAAATCTCAGACCAATAATTTTAAAGAAAGGGCGCTGAGAATAAAAGTAAATTATTTTATTCCCTTTACTTTTAATGGAGTTTTAAATAACACACTTGGAATAATTCACTTGTAATTACGTAAAAGATGTGATTAATTATTTCAAAGAGACCCAACACTTAATTAGCTGATAATTATTATTCGTCCTGGTAAAGAAATCTTCTTCAGTTGATGTTTTGGGAGACTGTTGGAATATAATTAGTTTACTTATTAAGAAGTATTATATGGTCAACCTACTGGCAGATTTTGTAACTAGCGAAATCGAGAAAAATATTAGTGAAATTCTTGGATATCAATTCTTTTCAATTAAAATTTTGCGTTAGAAGTGTACAGGACCGGTTTCACTCAACACAAAAAAAAACCAAATGAAGCTCGCCATTAGCGAAATATATCCTGATCATTACAGAATGCATTAAATAAGTACAAATAAGATGTTTTCTTTATTAATATTTAATGCTTTTCTGTCAAGAATTGACAGTTAGCATCTTCAAAGTGAGTAATAATCAATTCTTTGTTTGAAATAATTCAATAAACTAAGAAATTTATTTCACCAGGTTTGACAAAAAACACGGCTTTCATCGGTATGTAAAAAGAAACATAAATAGTTCAAAAACATACCAAATGTCGTTCATTTTCCCAAAATCGATAGTTTGATAGTTGTCAATGAAACAATTTAAAAATTTATCGTAAAAAGTCGTATTTAAGGGCAAGCTTATATATTGTATGTAATATCGGTAATAAAATCAGTTTTTGACAAGCTATTGTAGTTATTTATTCACTACGTTATTTGTGTCAAATCCGCATGAATCGATCCAAATTATGCTACGATTAAATATTTAAAAAAAAATATCGAGGCTAGATACTTTATCCTAAAAGCTCAAATTTCAATTTCAACTCAGAACTGTCAATAAGTAACTTACTAACCTCTGCTAGTTTGGTGACGTTATTTTGCGATTTCAGATGTTATTCGCAGTGTTTTTTGGTTTTTGGAAAAACTTTTAATATAAGATGAAAACATTGATTGTGTACTATTTTGTAGACGTGATATCTACGTCAAATAAATATGATAATATCTCTTATTAAAAACTGGATGGCAAGACAATTCTGATCATGCAATATTCCAGGCATCATAACACAATACAAATTAGGAATTTGACTGAAGGTCCTTGATGAATTTTTTCACATTTATATTATATGTATACGTCACTAAAGACCAGGGTTTCGCTTTTCAGCAACTTTATGTATGTACGTCTATGTATGAACTTGAACTGACGCTAGTTTGTATCGTATTTAAGAATAAACGAAATATCACTTTCTGAGATCAAAGTCTAAACATCGTTTGAAAGTTTAAATTGCTCGGGAACCCGTCTTAATCTAAATAAATTTATTGTATAATAAGTACAAAATTGTTTTTTTTTTTATAATTCATTTCCACCAAGTACTGTCATTAATCACATTAAAAGTGACTGTAAGAAAGTAGTTCAAAAGCTCTGTACGTGGGAATGTCTTCTTATTTTAAAAGGGGGTTTATTGTCCGACGTTTTATTACATTTCGGATAGGATTATATGGATTATTGAAATGCCTTAAGAAGTCTAAAAGCGAAACTCGGTTCGTTATTGACAGAACTCGGTTCATAGTATAACCGATTAAAATAATACAGGACGTTTGATAAAACCATAAGCTCAACTTCACAGCTGTCATGGCGGGTATTTTCTCCGTGAAACTCACCGACACGTTATGACTCAGAGCAGGCGGGGAAAAACATTCTGAAAAATCAATAGTCCGACTTGCGAGGGTGGGAGGGTGGCACCGGAGGGCTACAACGACAACACGAATCCACAGGGATAAGTCTCGACGCTATCTGATAAAAGTTTGTAAACAAATCCTAAATGAGTCGAAGGTGAACCGTGTACACGAGTGTGATTGAAAGATTTCCTTTGTGTGGAAATTAACACTTCGAAAACGGATTGCCATGAGACGTAGGTTTTTTTTTCACTGCCCTACTCACAGGTCAATTAACACTGTGTTACGTTCTATTATTCTGATTTTTTTTTCTTTATTGAAGGTGATTTTCCGGCATTGCACAAATATGATATTAAAAAAGCACGCGCATTTTTCAATTGGTAAGAGTGAACAATGAAATTATTGATTGAATTGTTATTTACTTGGTAGAACTCCATTATAACACGGTGAAAAGTATTTTAGTTCTACAGAAATTAAATGATATATGGTTGATAGCTATTTCGGCTTACGCCATATCAAGTTTAGTGTTTGTTTTCAAGTTGCATTCCTTCCCATCGCTGCTGACAGGTGGGCGCGATCAGTCAGTCAGTTTTCTTTTTCGTCTCTACCTATGGAGGGTCATCGAAAAGAATGGCTCTCGGTCTATAACGATTCTCTGATGCCTTTCTATGCATACCTATGTCACGTGTGCTATAATAAGTGGTCGGTGAATAAATCAAGCATTTACAGGTTAACTAATTTATTTTATTTTACTCATTTGTTATGATTTTTAATGACCTTTTATGCATTAACTAACTATAATTACTATAATTGACTAAGCCTCCCTCTGTGTCTAAATGTTTAATGCTTAAATACACCGTTGTGGAATATGTATACAAAAAAAATTATTTTTTTAATAAATTTAAAAAAAAAAAAAATGGCATTACAGCTTACGCCAATGCGCCAAATATTCTTAATTGTGAATGTCATACGAGATTAACACGATGATAAGTAATAAATCAGTTGTGCACAAAATCAACGATTAATAACATACACCCAGCCCAAGATCTCTTTTTTTTTTCAATTGAAAAAATCTGACCTTGCCGGGAATTGAACCCGGGTCTCCAGATCGCTAGGACAAAGCTCTTGCCACTAGACCACAGAGACCGACATGTAATTGTGTTTTCATTCTAGGAAGAACTAACAGAAAACATTAACAAGCTTTCAAAAATAGAACTTAAAAAAAACAAAATGAGCGCAATCAAGAAACTTCAAGGTTTTGTTTTTGTTATATTAAACATAAATGCTGTTATGGTGGCATTGCGTAATGGATATTTTGTGTTTCGTGTTGTAATTATATTATGCGTGAGTTTGGCTTTCTTAGTTCCACAACATGAATGCCGTGATTTATCTAAATTAACGGAAACAATTCCTTATAGTTCATTATTCAGTTATTTTATTTTCGGTATGTAAATGTGTATGTGTCATGCTCATTTCTCGACGAATATATTTCCAAGATTGCTGATAGTAAACACAATGGAGAATGCTTTTGTTAATAAGAATCAATAATTTGGTATATCACTCACACATGGGTAATAGAATATAAAAATTATATTCGCTTGAAGAAAAATACTTTGCACTTATAACTAAGTATTGAATTCAAAATTTTGTACAATACTAACCGATACTAAAAATGAGACGTATACGAAAGCGATTAGCTAACCACTAATCGAATTCCTTTCTGTCTCTACTCTCTTTGGAAAATAATGATTAAATAACAAGCAGTTCTTACGGAAAAAATCTGTTAAGATGAACTACATTCGGGGTGTATATAATTTACATTTGTCACGAATACCGTTTGTTTGAAAGAAACAGCAAATTTTAGGTACATTTTGTGATATATACATATGTATACGGATTATATATGAAATATCTTAAAACAGTTATTGATTTATTCTTGTCGTGTTGCGGTTTTTATTGGCTTTTTTGCACGTTTGTATTCATTGTTGAAACACCGATACAGGTAGTCCTCGACTTATGACCGAGGACGTTTCTGAACTTTGGTCGTAAATCGAATTTCATACGTAATATGTGTTTAAATATACCGTTCATATTTGTAGCGATTTATTAATTGTTGACTTCAGAAATTAAATGTTTATAGAATGTCTTCTATATATATAAAAATGAATGTATGTATGTCCGCTATGGACTACTAAACCGCTCCACCGATCGATGTGAAACTTTACAAATTTATTGAGTGCACCCCCGCGATGGTTTCTGGCTTACCAACCTCTCCCCCCCCCAATTTTTTTTTTTAAACTTTAAGAATTTTTCGAGTTCACTTCTTCGAAGGTTTTTGGCATACCCCCCCATACGCTCCCCAAACCCCACCCCGCCAAACAACCCCCCTCCCCCCAAAAATTGATATCGAATTTTTACAAATTTCTCGAGTATTGAATATTTGTGTAATGTCTCTCCTTCAAATTTATTTTAGTTGCTGGCGTAGCAACGCGCGCAGGGTACAGCTAGTGTTATATGAATAAACAAATGTCCAAGCTAGAAGATGCAATTAAAATTCGCACTTACAACCGAAACAAATGGTTTTTATCGCTCACTAGCCGGTACCCGGCAAGCTTTGCAATGCCACTCAATGAAAGAGAGTGTGTTTAATGAAGTGCTTTCGTATGCACAATATTTCAGATAAATAATTTCGATTTAATTTCACTAACATTGATCTTAATCGATGACATTTTCCGTTTGATATTTGCTGTTTGTCTTTTGCCGATTGTCTACACGCGCCACATACTGAAAGTTAATTGTACTATGCCTATAACATTTGCGCAAGTTCAATAATTAATTGTCGAAATGAACGGTATGTCAGAACATTGATTTTTATATTAAATACCTACTATAAGTTGATTATATATACTATACCTATAACCTTCGCGCAAGTGCAAGCAAAAAGTTGACAAAGTTTTGTCGCAATCGGATAAACGGTATGGCAACGCATAAAATACGAACAAACAAACAAAGATTGATTTTTATAAATTAGATCAGTGCGAATTATCGTAAATCGAGGAGTACAAGTATAGATATTTGCACCACCCGTATTCGATATGAAATAATAATAAGTATACATTCGTCTGGTATTGCAATCTCTTGACAGGTAAGAGTATTTAACTAGAATCAAGGATTAATGCAGGTGTGTACATATATATTCCCAACAAGTTTTAAAAGAAGATGCCACATGTATCGATAGTTGCCAACTACTGACTTTAAATTGAATTATAAACGTTGAGTCACAATTTCGCGACTGCGAGAATAAAAAAGTGATATGTTAAATTGTCAAAAGTGAGTTTAAGTGTAATCGAAAGTAACAAAGATGTCTGCCGACGAGAAACTCGTCAACAAATAAAACTTTCATTACCAATTGAACTTAGTTATATGGCAGAAAAACTAATTCATTAGTGTGAACACCTGTCACAACGAAACAATCTGTTATGACAAAACAAATATAGAAACGTTTAAGGAAGCATTTTTTTACACTTTCGTTAGTGCAGGAGAAGGTTGGTATTGATATGTATTTTTACAATAAAAGAAATAACACGTTTTTAGTACTTATTCCACATAAAATGTATTGAGAACATGACTGGTTTCGCTCTTTGCGAGAATTACCAACTGATGAGAAATACAAAAAAAGCTAAACCGATCCTGATCTCGATAAAATCCAAGAGGAATAGGTACTAAAAATGTAATAAATATAATAAAACATTTTTAGTACTTATTCCCGAAAAAAATTATTGGATCGGGACCGGTTTCGCTCATGGCGAGCATGGTCAATTGATAAGAAATACATCGAAACAGTGATATTTATACAAAGGTTAAGCAAGAATTACAAGGTATGACAAACAATTGGTATTACACTAAGCAAATAAATTGAAGCAAAATGCAAGAAAAATAGATTATAATTAAAATGTTGAAAACCTGCGTCTTCAACATTATGGAATAAGTACTAAAAATTGTTTATTATTTTTACTATAATGCCATTCCACCAAGTATTGACAGTGAACAACTTAAAAGTGAAGTATTTTTACATTGTTTTGTAGGTTAATAAAACTTTTAAAATGTTGAGAGTATCTTTCTCTCATCGATTAATTTCCCTTGAGATTCCCATTTTCAAAGTTATCAGTGATGTTACAGTTTACTCCTCAGTTGAATCTAGCCGAACGTATAATTCCCTATCTTCCCTTCACAATTTCATCTCGATTGTTCAATAATAATTATTCCATATTAAGGAAATACTTGCGATACCTGTAAAGCACTCATTTTCAAAATTAGAATAATAAAGTTATCAATTTTATTTTAATAATACGTCATACTTACATATATATATGTATGTATGTATATTCACAATGAATTTATTATGAAGTTATCGTCTTGACACGTTCATACGCTAACGATGGCGGTCCAATACTTCTGGAAGGTCATTGATGTTGGAAAATACAGTCAAAAAACGAAGAGACAATGGCGTGTCTGCTGCACATCCTCAATGCACAATTATTTCTGTCAACAAATAAATTACCGACCACCAGTTTCTCTTACAAAACATAAAATATCTTTAAATCAATCGCCCTAAACAACAAATAGCTAGTCATTTTGTATGCCGAATTACGCCACCAAATACCAATACACAAAATCTTAAAAGCTAAATTTGATATTTACCTTGACGGGAACCCAGACCGATCTAATCTCTGGGATACAGCTCTTACCACTAGAATACCGTGGCCAATAAAGAGGTTTTGTTCTAAACAACATTAACTACCTAATTCTTGTATATTGATTTATTTTCGTCTACCAAAGTGTAGAACTGGCCAGCTAATGATGATGCCACGAAAAAAAACTTCAACAAAATTCGACGGTATTGCTCCGGACGCTGACACTAGTAACCTATCATTGCTAAAACAAACCGTCCTTACACCGTTTTTAGATTTAGTAACAATTTGTTTTTTAATGTTTTTTTACACATTTTATTGTTTTATACATATAAACACTACCAGCATAAAATTTTGAATATGTTACTGATTGTTTATTGTACTTCATCTATTTTTTGTCTATGTTCTAAATGTGTTCGAAAATTAAATTTAAGTTCTATCAAGATTGTCAAGAAGCGATAGCGTACAACTAGAGGTTAGGCATTTTTTTAATCAGCCAGCCGATGAAACCTGTTGAGATATTTTTTATTTTTATTTTATCTTTGGACGAGTGTGGCACGCATTTGCCTTCTGAAACAGTAGGATCGCGACGCATCTGAGAATGCGGGATTCAAAACGGGTTTTTGTTCCCTCAATAGCACCTCTAATTGGATTTCATTCGAGATAATTGAAACAATCCATTACGTATCCGAAGAGTTTGACACGTAAAAGATAACGTGAATAATACGAACACAAATCATTCATAAAAATAATTGTCAGTTCGTGGTATAAACTTTAGTACAAGACAATAAAAGACAAAGGTGTTAATGTCATCGTTTATCCAAGTCGAAAAAATATCTTGGATATCTCGTGTTCCTTTTTCAAACTTCATGAGTACATTTATAAATTTAAAACAAATAGATTCGCATGCATTCTACATAACTCAACCGTTATTATTGTTACGATATTCGAACAATGCATTGTTTAATTTCATGCGATTGACACAGAAATAATATTCAACTTCGATTTATTCAAAACGGTTATTTAGGACAAATGTTTCTCGAATGATTATGATATAACATCAAAACAATATGGATAGTTTTTTAGAACGGTTTCCAATACATGTATGTTTTAACCAAAGACTGAATAAAGTGGTTTCAATATTCGTTTTGTGGATAAATTATTTATGATGCAATAATTGTTACATGCTATCACCGCAAATTAAGTGATGGAGAAATATTCAGAAGTTGTCCCGCCCACTTCGATCATAAGCACAAATTTAAGAGGTGCTGTGATAAAAAATAATAAACGTATCGAAAGATACCTATCCTATGCTTTGTTTTGAATCTATAACCCCCCTCCTTGCATCCCGTAAAAAGCAAAAATCCCAAACTCCATTCTGTAACTTTATCATTTTAAAATATAAGAATCAATCTTGCTTTATTACTTAAGCAAACTTTGCAATAGTAAGTCCGAAGATGCCTCTGAAAGAGGCGAAACACGTGTCACAATCAGTAGCACAATACGTGGAATAATCATAATAAAGTTATTTTAAAATTTATATTTTGATACCTATGCTCTTTACAGAATACGTCAGTAAACACACACATACATAGTTCGTCGGAAAGAACGTTTAAGTATTCTATACGTGTGCAAAAAGCCTTTGCAAATCCCTTTTTGAAGGTAGACAGACTTGGTGCGTGTTTAAAATAAGGGTTCGTAGACCCTTGGAAACGGCGTCGGGGGGCGCAGTAGCGTCCCGTGCCAGGCGTCCCCGGCAGCCATTTTGAAGCTTACACGAGACATCAAAGACCTCCCCGCCTCCTCGGGCTCTAATAAAACTGAGCGGAGGGGTCTTAGAAAGTTCAGCCGGTGCCATGCTATGGTCTGTCTACATTAAGATTACCAAGCTGCCAAATAAGGCGTTGATGGCTTGCAGATTATTTATAGTATTTCTGATGTGCAATTTTGCTGCATTACACAATGAAATTGCACAACAGTTTGCATGGCTAGTATAATAACTTGTGTCTGGACCCTGAACGATGCATGCGTCAGTATTGTAGTAGACATTTACTTGGTAGAACTACATTATAATACGGTAAGAAAAATAACAATGTATTTTAATTCTACATGAATTATTTTATATATTTGTTGATAGCTATTTCGGCTTACACCCTCGTCAGAACTATATAGCTCTTTAGTTCTAACGAGGGCGTAAGCCGAAATAGCTATCAACAAATATATAAAATAATTCCTGTAGAATAAAAATACATTGTTATTTTTCTCACCGTTAATAAAATGTTATTACAATCAAAATAATAAAACATGTTTAGTACTTATTCCACATTAAATTTATTAGATCAGGACCGGTTTCGCTCATAGCGAGCATTATAAACTGATATACTATCAAAATGTGTCATTATTCTTATTATAATGTCATTCCACTAAGTATTGATACCTTAAAAGAAATAGGGATTATTTGATCAAGGATCCAAACATTCAACAAGTATATTTTTAATAATTTAATATCCCAGTATAAGAATGTAATTAATTTATAAAATATATATGTTTCCTCTGCGGTAAGATTTCCATTATGTTAACCTTTTGTTGGTTCCATTCGTTTAAATGTTAATTTTTACAATACGTATGCTATATTAGAATACTAGTATTCGAACCCGGCTTCGCTCGGACCAGTTTGGGGTTATATGTTCACCTCGGCGCGTAAATTCAGACGGGCCAAGTTGAAACAACTTTTTTCAAAATTCAAAAGTCTAGGTCAATTAAAATGGAATTAAAATGAACATTTCAGACTGGCATTGACATTTCACAGCCCCTTTCATATATTGACAGCCCCATTCTCGCCCATTAAAATGTCCAAATTCAAGGAAAAAATCTAATTTGCTGTCAAAGAAATGTCAAATAATACCTTCACGTAAATAATAAACATTATCATATTAATAAAAGCCGGAAAAAGTTCAGTAGATGACTAATTTATTATATTTTGACTAAATATCTTCGCCGATAAAAATTCAAACATATTTTCTTTCATATTCGTTTTTATGGCAACTTGCAACAACAATGCAAAAGGGAATTACAGACCCACATACGCACATACGCCGTTTCGGTTTTATATATAAGATTAATGGTAGTTTATTTGATTACAGATATATAAAGACGACCTTTCAACATACAAAAAAAAATTACCAGCATTGCCATTGCAACTTAATAATTGTTTTCCGCCGATAAACTGTGGTGGTAGTATGAACAGATAGTATCACTTCACAGTATTTACACAAATGTCATTTAAAAGTGTGTGTATTAACTATCATTAATAAATATCGGTTGTTGTAACTAATTCTCTTGCGAACCGAACTGCCATTATTCTAAAACTTAAGTATTCCATAGTCTACTACAATACGTAGGAATAGTTATATGATAGTAAAACGAACGATGCGTAGAGCCAGACAGAAACTTGGAATAAAATTATTCCCAATGGGAGAGTTTCGTAAAATATATTACGGACTAGTTCGCTATTAGTTTGCGGCTTGCCATCGTAAAAAAGTAAATGCAATTTACGAACTCGCTCACTGTTAATTTACCCACGGTATTTTATCGGTTTAAAGTTTCTTTTAAAAAGCTATATGGTGGTAAAAGTAGACAAAGTTTTCTAGTACTTCAAGCGAGTTCGTTATTTATTTTATAAAAGTTACATTTATTTTATATTACAAAGCTGCTTTTAAATATGCAAATGTTTGCTTGATATACTAACGATTGTGACTACTACTGTTATATGAAATACTAGTATTGCTACCCGGCGTCGCTCGGACTAAGCGACCAATAATTATTTAATGTTATATCATTCGACATAATTATATCACAAAATCTAACATTCAAAATAGAGTTAAAATAAAATCACAAACTTTATTTAATTTGATGACAGCCCCGCCCCATTCTCGCCATTAAATTGTCCAAATTCAAGGAAAAAATCTAATTTGCTGTCAAAGAAATATCAAATAATACCTTCACGTCAATAATAAACATTATTATATTAATAAAAGCCGGGAAAAGTCCAGTAGAAGACTAATTTATTACATTTTGACTAAATGTCTTCGCCGATAAAAATTCAAACATATTTTCTTTCATATTCGTTTTTATGGCAACTTAATGACAAACAATGCAAAGGGGAATTACAGACCCACAGACATACATACGCCGTTTCGGTTTTATATATAAGATTGACAATGTGCTCAACCTCTCTTTTTCGAAGAATACGGGAACTAGGACAGGACTAGAAGTTAGCTAATCGCTGATCGGAAAGGTGGGAAGGGATTCTTAAAAATACAAACACCCATTGCCTCTGAACAGACTGAAAAAATCTGATCGTACCAGGAATTGAACCCGAGCGGTCCGACACGGTAGCCAACGAAATTGATCACTGCACCAAGGACCGGGCATTTTAAAATTGCCATACATTTTAAAACCGAGCGTCCTTATTGAAAGACCTACATATTCATATATGAATACTTCAGTTTTCACTTTTAAGGTGTTCACTGTCAATACTTGGTGGAAAGGCATTATAATAAAAATAATAATACATTTTTAGTACTTTTTCCACATAAAATTTATTAGATCAGGACCGGTTTCGCTCATGGCGAGCATTGTCAACTGATAAGTCAGTGATTGTCGACAGTTAAAGCGACAGCAATTCACATCATGGCAACATTTACATTTCAAATGCATTTTACAGTGCATAGAAACTCAAACAAAAAACAATGTTCGGAAGCAAAATCGTTGAAATTAAACAGACAGCCAACATCAACATGCTGTTGAAACAGAAAAAAAGGTTTAAATTATTTTTTAAAGAAGCTTTTTTAGACGTAGACGGATATGCCCCGATTCTATAATATATCATAACATTAAGAACTTCTTTGCTGTAAATTGTTATAAACGTCTCAATATAACAACACAAACACGTCTAACAAAGTTTTGTAATACAGTTTAGAGTGAAAAAAAGATATTAGAGATTCACGAAACAAAGTATTTCACAGCAAAAATATTTCTTATTATTATTGAAGAAAAATTTAAGTATATTTCAATGAAAATCGGAAACGGTCGGTTACGAGACTTACTAGGTTGTTAAAAATTTAGTATTTTGTATACATCGAAAAATGGGTTCGAATCCCGTGCAGTTTCATTTTTCATTCGAATTAATGATTTCTGTGTTGTCTGAAACTGCCTCCCACACTCCCACACGATTGGCTAAGCAATATACTTATCCTTTCAATCCCTACTCTTATCGAAAAAAACGAGTTTAAGAAATTGAGTAATAAGCAGCCTTGTAGAAAATTTTCAACTCTAGTAGAAGTCAAGATGCTCCACATTGGGAGCAGTTGCGATAAAAAATAAATGTAACCACATGTAGAGAGAGCAATTAGCTAACCAATTATTCTTTCTATCCCGACATTATTCGAAAAATATAGTTAAAGAAACCGAGTAACAATCAGTCTTGTAGAAAACTTTCGTTGAGATAAGCTCATCTAGGAGTATGCTCCATATTGGGAACGGAAATGGCAAAATAATAACCGCATGCCATATAGCCCACTCAACTTGTTTTACAAAGAGGAGAAAAAGAGGAGATCACTGGTGTGCAGGTGTAAAAGTCCAACATGGCGTGTTTTGGGTAATTTAAAAAATTGCTGCACACTTTTTTTAGAGTGATTAAAAAAAGATATAATAGGTTTACAGCATCTGCGTGCGGTTGATGTTTCTCTATCTCCTTCACCCAGCCTCACTTGTGTGTGAGCAAGTAGTATACATAATCAAACGCTATCGTCCCCTTGTATCGCGCTCACTTTCTTCATTTAGCATGTGATTGAGCGAGAAAGAGAAAAATTCAAATTAGGAACCGTTTTGCAGGTATACCAATTTCCAGATGATCGGATTTACAATATTGTGGCACGTGGATGGAACAATATAAAGACGCATAGTGGTTATTGCATAACAATACATGCAATTTGAATCGCTGTCCCTAGAAAACGTATCGCATATTGTGTAATGGCACAATCGATACATTGCACGTATGGATTTTGCTATTGTGGTATACCACAATAGCCACTTTGATAGCCCAGGTCAAAACCATAGCACGAGAAATATTCGTCTCCAATGCACCGTCACAGATCACAGTGCATCTCAATCTGTCAGTGCTAATATACTTTATCAACATTTTATTGTGTCAAAAATTACAAACATTATTTCATTTTAACACCTGACCGCCACCGTTTTTAGCTTAGGCTTTATCAAATAAGAAACTAGTTCTAATCGTTATAATTTTTTACTTTTTAATGAATTTTGTCACTAACAACTTGGTTTTCGCCTTTCGGCTTCTTCAGGCATTTCAAGTGAACGAATAAACTTCAGTTCAAGTTCGTTAGTGACAAAACTCATGAAATAAAAAATTCAAACGATTCAAATTTGATATTGAAATAAAATCAAGCATCAAATCTAGTTTGATTAATCGCAGTAGAAACGATATATGGCTGTTTTTTTGATCAATTTACAGAGGCTGTTATATCCATCAGAACATTTACAGATTTGTGTCCTAGAGCAGGTATTTTTGCGACATATTCGGAACCCATCATTTGTAGTAAAAGGTGGAGTGATTTGTTCACCAGCAGTCAAGGATGGTCCAACTACGCCACAAGACAGCAATGCGTTTCACATTGTGATATGAAAAAAAATGCGTATCATTTCATATGGAGCCGTGTCGGATGATGGCGGATATAAGGTTGACTATCATCGGGACTGCAGATGTATCTCCGATATTAAAATCCATTTGGAAGTAAAAAATAAGGAATTTGTCCATGGAATGACAATCTTTGATTGCGCATAAAATAGGTTAATGTTATTTTATCCTGTTAAGAAAACGTTTTCCAATATTTGTATTTCATCCAGATCCATTAAATACTGTAAACAGTGATTTTGTTTTATATAAATATACTCAAAGAGAGAACTCTCAGCAGCCATTGTTGAAATAAAAAGTAATATCAAAATGTCCGAACCTGTAACGCGACTATTTTGTAAGAAATTAAATTAAATCTTCTCATCCAATGCAAACATAGCCAATTAATTTACTTATTCAATAAGATATCAATTTCGGTCTTGATCATAAAATGATATTTGAATTACTTGTATATTTTTAAATTATATTATAAAGTTTATATGATTTCAGTAAGAATATTGTTGATATGACCGCGAAATAAGTTTCATTATAAAAGAGTTTTCATTTAAATCCGACTAAGTAAAGGTATCTCAATTAAAAAAGTTCAAGAATCAATGTTATTCAAATTTTGTCTCCGATAAGCGTTTACCCAGTCCCACTCATGTTTACATTTAAAGATTAATTTTATTGTGAAGGTCGCGTTGCCTCCAAATTGACAATATTTCAATACTAATATTTACTTACGGTGTCCCCCTTTCGGATGGACAAATAGTCTCGATATTTACATGCTGTAGTGATTGATGTTTGTTCGTCTTTTATGAATCCACCAATCGGATGACCTCGGATTATATTGACCAGAGACTAAACCAAATATTATTCAATCTCTAAATAAAATTCACATTCGATATTCAAATGTTTAATTTGAATCATTAAACTGTCATAAACAGTGAGGTTTACTTTCACATTAGTGATTGCTATGAAATATTTAACTTATAATTATTTACATTGAATAATTTCGTTTCTGTTTTATTAATCAATGAAACATAAGAAGATTGAATTGCCGATACCATAAGATCTCTATAATCACAATATATCGTTAATTTACGAGGTACTTTTCGATTAAAGTAATATAAATAAGCCTAGCAGACTGAAGGCTTAATGTGATGGGAGCCCAGGTTCGATTTGAAGCTTGAGATTACTTAAGCAAACTTTGCGATAGTAAGTCTGAAGATGCCTCTGAAAGAGGTGAAACACGTGTCACAGTTAGTTACACAATACGTGGAATAATCAAAGATATTTTAAATTTTATATTAAAATGAACTTCCACAAAGTTACCGCCGAAACCATCGAAAATATTGAGATTACTTGTTGATTTTTCGACAAAATCACACACACACCTCTTAAAATATTAGAATTACCGGTAAACGGGGTGAATAGAGACTGGCAGGTGAATAGCGACAAAAAAAGTATCCAATGTATTTTTTACTATTTATATATAATTCTTTACAATGACTATAATATTTACTATCTCTCCAATGACAAAACCAAACCAACTAAATGATTGGCCAAAATTGAAACAAACGTGTTTATGTTCGATGCTTGTGCATCCTTACTTTTTGACACCTTATAAACTTCTCTTTTATTGCACGAAAATTAAAATCAATCATGTTTTTTTTAGTTAATAGGTACCGTAAAACGGAATGAATAGACTCGTATAGAATAGAGGTTCATATATTCCAATCACTAGAATCTGTATTTTTGTCTCTATTCACCTGCCAGGTCTCGATTTACCCTATCTTGTCTCTATTCACCCCGATTCAATGTGAATAGAGACATAGAACAAAATTGACTGTGTCTTAATAACGACAGTGAATATTTGAAAAATATTGTCATGAATGTGTAGTAGGACCATAGAAACAAGTTTCAAGCCATTCATATTTGAATAATGTGGCGCAGGTATGAAGATACATGGTCGTGAAGTGTAAAAAGTATCTGTATTCACCTCGGTTTACGGTATATCAAATATAATGCATGAAATAATATTAATAAACCAACAGCATTACAATTCGTTCCCGCGGTATATTTCTCAATCATCCTAGCTGCTATGATTGGCTAAAATAAAATACCTATAACATTCGAAGTTTAAATATGTACGTCGATTTAAAATAATATGGTTCATAGTGGTCTAAATTTCAGTAGAACAAAAATGGTGACTATTTAAACACAAGAATGCCGTCTTCGCTTTGGAGTGTGATATTTTAGGTGTGTGTTTTTTGGTAGACAGGTAATCTTGGACAATTCACAGGTATACCTAAATTGTTTGACTTCCCATTGAAAGCGGTCAATATATTTAACCGACAAACGGTATTTGTGGCCCGTTCCTTATTATACTTTTATCGGCTATGTATGTATGTCTTCCATTTCTACCATCCATTCGAAGCTGTATTCGAATTCTGAGCATTTTGAACAATAGTTTTTTTCGATCAATACTTACGTAATACCAACATAATAGAAATTAAGTGTGTATATAAATTTATTTCTATCTCATCCGTCAGAATATTTATGGCAACTACGGGCTCATATTTTTACAAGTACTTAAATTAGAATTATGATGTAATTCAGAGGTTTAACTGTCGATATGAATATATATACCAATAAAATAACTACAGGCCTTAATCGTTTATAAAAATAACCATAGATAAAGTTAAAATTATCTGATTATAATTTCTGTTCACGTTTTTGTTATTGGAATGACAACCATATTAGTTTATAAAATTTCTAGCTAGCACTTACATGATTACAATAGTATTATAGCTTTCACTGTTATTTAAAAAAAAAACCGATTCGCGTGACACTGTCGTACAGGGAGTAATGTCACAATGCCGGTTTCTTTTAAACGCCTTTATTATTACAAATTGGAGTTTTATGAGCATTTTAGTCTCAGGAAAATCTGGAAACATCGCACCGACACACCTGTAGCAATCGCATGCGTTCTTGATAGTGTGAGATTAGCATCAGTCGATTGACTAGTAGTGCGAAGACGTGCTTGCGGTATTGCAGCTGACTAGTCTATTGGCAAGTTTCGCAAAAATAAGTTGGGCTACATTTTTTTAATTGATCAGTAGAATTTCTAGGACTCTTTGAAATTATTTATTCTACTTCTAATTTAGGATATTAACTGAAGGTGCTTGATGAAATGTCAATATCGAATTTGAAATTGAATTGTGTAATTTTACATGAGTTTTGTCGCTAACGACCCGGGTTTCGCTTTTCGGCATCATAAGGCTTTTCAAGTACACTCACAGTTTCTCACGGAACTGAGCAACAACGGAACAGCAAAAGATCATTCTTGCACTTGAAATGCCTGAAGATGCCTAAAGGCAAAACCCGGGTTGTGAGCTCATGGAAAAGTACAAAATTAAAACGATTCAAATTTGATATTTATTTCACTTTCTTCATTTAAAAATATCTTTAAATCTCGGAAAGCAGTTTAAAAGTTTATTTACCTAACCTAAAAATATTGAAAGCAATGAGAAATTTTAACTAAGCTTACTAAAGCTAGCAGTGGGCAATAAAAGCAGTCGCGTCAATTTAACGTGTACACGATACTTTCTGCATCAATTATAAATTCAATTGACCATAAACAATGCAAGGTAATCAAAAATTTATATTACGATCTTATCGTTCCAAATTTGAATAAATTATTCATAAGAATTAATTTACTTTCGGTTATTCACGGCCGAGCGTTTAGCTCCGTGCCCAATCTCGTACATAAATAATGAACATATATGAATTGGATAATGATATCTGAAACGTGAAAGAAAGCGGCGGAGTCGTTAAGATGTGAACGTAGGTAAATCACGATTTTGAAAGGATAATACCAAGAGAAAGACCAACATGCATGTAAGCATGTAATTTAACTACAGATCGAATAATGACAAGATAATTACAACGTGGAAGATACCTTCCTTTCAATTTATAAAAATGTTCGGTTTTGAAACTGTTCATTGAACGAGAATCATTTTTAGTGGTTTTAAGTAACAATCATATCATGATTAATTTATTCTATAGGCTGACATTATACATAATGGTAAAAATTACTACCTAGGAATGCGACATATCTTGGTAATTAATTATACATGAAGATTTTTTACTAGACAATTCTGAATATTTTATTTTTTAAATTGATTGCATGAATCAACTCTCTACTTTACAATGGCCATAAACGAATATTACTGCAAGCTATAATATATGAAATTGTACCTGTAGATTTAGCGTAATTATTAAACTACAAGAGTGGTCCACCGACTGGTCGTCATTAAAACAAAAATATGAGTTTCTGATGATTTAGACCAGGGCTCGTCAGACTTTTGAGAAACGGGCAGGATTGAAATTTTTAAAAACTTGGCGGGCCGGATGACAAATAAATTCGTATTGTAATCCAATTGGAATATTAATTTATATGTTCTAATATAATTATATAATGTAAACAAATGTAATTTCTATTGGAATCTATAATAGAAAATATTTATTATATTTTATGGGTCCATACTTTGTAGAATCTTATCTATGTATCTTATAGGTACCAATTGATGAATTGAAATAAATAGTTGGGAATTCACAACTAAATCGTGAAATTAAAAAAAACATATATATTTTCAAAAATCAAGAATTTTTGGAGGGTCGGATGAAAATCATCGGCGGGTCGTAGTTCGGTGTCCGTTGATTTAGACTGAAGCTTGATGGAATTTCAATATCAAATTTGAATCGTTTGAGTTTTGTCAGTAAACACCCGGGTTTCACCTTTCGGCATCTTCAGGCATTCCAAGTGAACGAATGGCACGTCAGTATAACTTAATTCGTGCACTTGATGATTTATAGATTTCTACTTTAGCTAACTAGGAATCTTTTACACAGAACATCCTTCATTCCTTAACAGCGCGAAGAAGAGGCTGAACGACAGACTTACGACAGACCTTGTAAACGATTTTCTATTAAGGTGCTCCAATATTAGTCTTTATGCTCCACACTGAGAGTTTACATAACAAAGATAATATATATGGACTCCTCGCGAAGTTTATCTCAACATATATATTTTTCTACGAGAACTGCTTGTTACTCAGTTGCTTAACCTCTCTTTTTCGAAGAGAGTAGGGGATGGAAAGGATACGAGGACTCGGAGAGACTAGTGGTTAGCTAATCGCTCTCGCTATGCGTCGCTTTTTGGGATAGGAAAGGTGTGAAGAGATTTTAACACAAACACCGATGCCTTTGAACAGATTTATCGACTGTTAATGTATTTAATTCTACATAAATTATTTTAGTATTTGTTGATAGCTATTTCGCTGAATATGTTTCATGTGACGTCGGTATGGTTTCAACAGAAAGAGATAAATCAAAGGAGGCACCCTTTCTATGCAAAGGGTATATCGGTATGGTTTTTTTATGTCTAATACACGACGAAGGGTAAGCCGAAATAGCTATCCATTTGAGTTCTACCAAGTAAATGCCTACTCAATCAATAGATTTATCGACTGTAAAATCCGCTCGCTGAATAATTAAAATGGCATAGTTTTAATCAGGGCTGTGGAGTCGGTAAAAAAAAGTCCGACTCCGACTCCAGTATTTACCACAACCACGACTCCGACTAAAAAAGTTGAATATCGTTAATTTTTTTGCCTAATTTTCCTATTTATGTTTATTCAATTAAATATAAACCCTATCAATCCGACCAATGGTCAAATTTGACATATTATATGCAAAAATAAAAAGTTCAAACTTTTCAAAATTTCCGACTCTGACTCCGGGCAAAAAGCCCCGACTCCACGACTCCGACTCCGACTCCACAGCCTTGGTTATAATATCAACAAATGTTAGTTAGTTGTAATTGCCATTTAGTACGAGCCTAAGTTAGCGCGTAGTAGAGCCAGCGTACGAAATATTGATTGCGAGAGTAACCTACCCCTTATATTTATAATGGGGTGGGGTGGGCTGTATGCGCGTGCGCGCTACCCTCGGACAACTCGGAGATAAATTCACAACAGCGCACACACCACCGGATTTGTGGGTTTGGCTTCCACCAATTGACCCAATTCAGATAGAGACAGACACGATATAACAATTCTTGTGTTTTCTGAGACATTAATACAATTTACATTTTTACAAACCAGCTGGGGCAATATGCAATTAAAACTAAATACAATACGCGGCATAACAGCTAATTCCTCAGTTAATATTTTTTTATTCATATGTAGCAGGGGTGGCCAAGCTTTTACCATTACGGGCGACTTTTTTTGAAATTTTTCGATTCACAAAATAAATTGAATTTATTATCATTGAAATAAAAGAGGTTTCCATGATGTGTACATCAGTACGCCAGACAGGCGGGCGACTTGGAATAGCTACGCGATCGACGCTTTGTACACCCCTGATATATAGTCAAATATGTGCCAACTGAATAAGAATCAGTTAACATAAAAAATAACATATAAATTGAAAAAAAATACTCTGTCTGGAATTGAGCCCTGATCGCTAGGGCAAAAACAGGGGCCGTCATTTTTATATCATTTAAGCTTTAAGCAAAGAATAACTGTTAACGATTTGTAAGCAAAAACAAATGAATATGGATATTTTTGAATGAAGAATTCGAAAATTGGCACCCCTGCCAATATGATGTTACTGGAACAATGACCTCATATTTATAATTGAGTTGATGATGCGGAAGATTTTCAGTGAACCGAATGTCAAACAATTTATTATCTTATTTAGCCCATTTTCATCACGTGAATAAATTAGGAAGGATCGAAACGATATTTATTCATGCCGTTGAATAGATAAATGAAATCATAATTGCAAAAAAGATTCAAGCAGTAACTCGGGAGATGTCACCACGAAAGATCGGATATGTCAAAATTCAAGCGGAGGAAAAAATATCGTGGAGTGTATGCCTTCAAATTTGGGGTTGGTAAGGGAAGATAAATAATATGGTGCAAGAAAACATAACCATGTTCGACGTCAACATACTCGCGCAGAGAGATGAGAATAATTATACTAAATTAAAAAACCAATGGCTTTTAATAAATACCAGCACTAAAAAAACAATTACATCGTGAATATTGTACGTAGGAATTTTATTTGTATTTCTTTTCGTGGCCAGGGATTTTAGGTTCTTTCTTTGTATACTTTTATATCTTCTATTCGTATGACCTCTTCAACGCAGCTTGGCATCGTATATTATAATAAACTCATAAATGTGTACCTTTGCGTGAAATAAATATACAACAATACTTGATGTTATAGGAAAACTATGACGAAAGTTTGTCTATGGTCATATATAACGATATGTCAAAAAATTTATCAGCGTTTATCAAGCACAAGGATGTGGAATTTCACACGAAGTAATAACAAATTAAGCACGGCACATTTAAATGAATCTTTATCGCTCCTCCTAATAGTACTAATAGTAATCTTTCATTTTGTAGTATTCTCCGACATACTTCAAAATAAAATCGTCAATGTAACCTTGCCTAAAATTGTTTCAATATTTACCATGTTTGTTTACCTCGAAATTGAATGGCAAATCATAACTATTACTTATCTTCATTGTAGTTTTTTAATGTCAAACAAATGTCTACAAGTGTTTAATGTCAAAAATTTGATGAAATGTTTGGTGCGATATAATATAGTGCCGAAAGATCTTAAAAAAACAAAATACTATCACATCTTTTATCCAATTATTATGATCATGCAATACCCACATAAAAGGGGATGCTGTCAACACACAGCATTATTATAAGGGTATGTTTTTGTAAGTTAGTGCGATTCATTATTTATTTTCATCCATAAATTTGTGAATCATTTTTTTAGTTGTTAAATACAGAATTAGTTTCACTTCTAATCGTTAATACACGGGGAAAGGCATTATATGTATAAAGATTAAACACATTTGTGTGTTATATTCTACAATTTTATATGATGATCAGTTGTCATATCATCAGTTGAAAATAACAAGAGAATACAGCAAACAATGTAAATAGTGTAAACTCAAACGTATTAAACTAATTACTGCAAGCAAATCATAGCGGACTCGATTACAATAAAGTACAGACGTATAATTATAATTGGTAATGTCAGTCATTATTGATGAGTGATAACTATTTTTTTTTGGCCGTGTGAAAGTAACATGGTTTGCCTTGTTTCACTACGAGTAAAATTTAATGAGCAAGAAAGTAACAAGGCGTATTTTAACAAATGAGATTGGTAAGGTTTTTTTTAACACAAACTCTTTTGTACAATCTCCGGCTGCAATATCATTGCACAAACAAACGATAATTATGAATATGGAGAAGTAATTTTGCGATAACAATTTCAAAAATACATAACGCTGTGATTTTAATGTGTGGGCGTTTCCAATGGATTTGGGTGAATGTGAATCGCTGAATAAGAAAGAAAAATGATGATTACACCGCATTTTACAAAGTAATTATAATTGTACGTACATGCAAATAAAAAAATATTTATTGCAATTATAAAATTGTTGTTTTACACGGCAATTTAAGTTGTCTATTAAAGAATGTATTTTTCTTTTACTAAGTATTATAGAGACATACATAATTATTGACTTCAGTGTATTTAGTGTAAAAATTGACACGAAAATAACATGCTGTAACACACATATGCATGTTTTTACTTAAATTTATGTAGTCATATATGTATGTACATACATATTTAGTAATCTTACCGTCTTAGTACACCGTTGACCACTCGGCTAGAGGCTCGTATTATATGTCGGTTTTGCTGACTTTCAGTCGCTGAATGGCTATTTTTTAAGAAGGCCGATGCTAGGACAGGACTAGTAGTAAGCTAATCGCTGTTGTTGCACTTTGTTTTCAGGGAGGAACATCGGACAATCGACCATATTATCTTCTCGATTATTAATCCTAGCTGAATCGAAAATACAGGATCTTTATTGTTCTAGCTGGAAATGGATGCTGCATGCAAGAATTGCGCTATTAATAGTGACTAAGCATTTTCGTTATAAATTATCTAGCCTGCCTTTCTTCAACATCTAGCAGATTTTTTTTTTTAAATTTTCAGTTCAGGAATTTTAGGATATGACTCAATACATTCATAGATTAATTACGCTAGTCTAATTCGTACTCTCAGAGTCGGGTCGTGTTTAAAAAATCATATACGGAATGTATATGAAGAATGGGCACGTGTCAAAGGGATTCAAGTTCGATACCAAGAATTTGACCCATTGAATGCAATATGAGAGTTATGGAGTTTTGTATACATATTATTTTATTATATCAATATAGGTCCGATATCATAACATTTTAAAATTCAAATAAAGAATAAGTCGTTGGAAACAAGCGGTTACATACTTGGCTTTAAATTTAATTCTCATACTATTTAGAGCAGTGGTTCTTCTCATTTTCAAAGTCTCGGTGCACTTTTGACCCTAACGGGTCGTCTTAGCTGGGCGAATCTGGGCAAAGCGATCCGGCGCGAATTTGAAACGGCAAGTTTTAAAAATCAAACGGTCCTCGCCCATGCAAGTGTCATGTAAGCGAAGCGATCCGGTCAGGACGGCATATGTCGCAGTCGTGGAAACTCATGGCGCACGCGAATCATAATGAAACGGTCCAAGCTCAGAGCGTTAATTGCGTCTGAAAAGCGATGGCACATAAGACCTTTGTCAACTACGTTTTAAATTGACTGGATTCGCCTAAATTCTCTTGCCGGTTCGCGTCGCTTACCTAAGACACAGGGTAAGAAAAAAATGCGGTGCACCAAAAACAAAGAAAAATACACGGGCATGAATTTTACTACAAAATAAAATAAATATGCTATGGACAAAAATAATTTAAGGAAAGATACCTATATACAATGTGGAAAAACAGAAACCAAAATTACCCGAAGCAAAATGGAAATTATTTGATGTGAAAATCAATTTATGTGATGCCTAAGCTTGTCGAATTTGCAAATTTTGCAGCGAAACTTAAATCTTTGTCTATCTCGTTTTTGAGTTTTAAAAAGTTATTGTTGAGAACTGAGGTCACACAAATATGATGTTGAAAACTGTAGCCAATTTTTTCTGCTTTTATCATTTTTTTCGCGGTGATGCAACGGTTAGCATGCTCACCAGGATTAAAACTGATTGAAATGAGTACTTAAATTGAATTGAACCATCTCTGGTAATAATACCATTATCTTGACAGTTTTTTTCCCGCCAGAACGATTATAATTGAAATTTTTAATTGTTGGTTCGTTGTACAATTATATCAAATATTCCCAACATACATTATTTTAATGGATATAAAGAAGACGGTTTATTGAATTTTGCGTTCGTAAATTGCATTAATATCTTCATAAATCTTTACTTTCCTTAAGTTATTTGCATAATAAATTGATCGAATTGGTTGATTAATTCAATTAATTCTAGAATTCGACATGAATTATTTACAATGAGGTAAGTATTTAGAATATTTCAAAATTCTTGAGAATATTAAATTGAATGTCCTTTTTTATGAGGAATCGTGAACATGAGTTGTTTGTTCTTCTTCTATGGAGTATAATCAGCCTGCCAATTGGGATTCCACTGGGAAGAGCTTTAGTTATTTTTAGTGGAATTACCTCGGATGTCGACATATTTCACATGGGCGTGAGTGAGTTCAGACGAGTTCTATTTTTTATGTATTTTGTCGGAACTCATTCGGTTGACTTCTTTGCCAATTTTCAATGTATTTTTTTTCACTCTTAAATCTGTAAACTATCAAATTTTTACTTCAAATGTTTTAATCTGTTTCACAATGCAAAAGCAATAAACTTATAGTTTGTAATTTTTGTAATGTTGCCAATATATAAATAAATGAATATATTGGCAACTAGCATGAAGAGGAATTTTCGTTGTAATGAATCTTAAATTCGGTATGTGACAGTATAATGATAATTATTATAATTAAATCTATACATCTTCAGAGATAAATAATGATTGTTTTTGCGAAGAAATCATAATTTTACTGACGTACGAAATTTCCATATTAATTCAAAACATTTCAAATAAATCTTCACATAAGTAGTTATTTATAAAACGATTGCAATGAAAACAAACAATGATTTTTATAACTTATCAGTCTGTAGGAAATAAAAGGCGGATGATTTCATTGGAAACACATTGAGATAATAAGTGCTTTGAATTGTATTGATATTGAGAGAAATGTGTTAAACAATAATAATTTATTATCCTATACTTACTGGCATTCGTTCATAATTTCTTCTTGCGTGCGCACTTGCACAGGGGCAAGCTGTTCCACTGACTCCTCATAATTTCCAAAACACTTGGTGATTTTGTCATCGAAGGTGTTGACCAGGTCCTCGAGAGACCCCGAGAAGGTTTCGTTGAAGTTGTCAGTCACAACTGACGCATTGTCAGGGCGAATCTTTATCCCGCTGTTATCATTCTTGTCAATATTAGCACACTCATCATTCAAAATATTTGAATCACTCGTTATTATAACATCACTGCTGCGATCTTTGAGATTTTTTATGTTGTTTAAATTGAGCGCGTCGATGTTGTTGTCGTTTATAGTTTTCGACTGGAATTCGACGGATCCCCAGTCGTCCGTCTCCTCGAATTGGGCGAGAGGCGCTTCGAATTTCAACTCTGCCATTTTGTTCGCGATATCCCTCATGTTCACGAGGCAACCGGCACGAACGAGAGTCGCGCGAAGACTGAATTTTTATTACCCGGAGTGCTTTGTGCAAAACACCGCAAGGACTGTTTTCCTTTGCGATTATTTTGTGGGCAGCGGAGAAAGCTCCAATGCGCAGGAGCTTATTTCGTTCTAAATAACTTTTAACAGGACGCTCGGTGATCGATAATATTCTCCAAGATAATAATTATTATCATCATCATTAGTAGTAAATTTTCGCTTGCTCATTTACAATATCCACTTTTAATTGAATTGCCATTTGGTAGGATAACTCTAAATTATTTTATTCAATCAACTAATTTTAAAAAATAAAACACTTTATTTACACATCACATTAGGACCGGTTTCACTTGGAAAGAAACAAATTACTTCGTATGATTCGATGAATCCGCTTTTACTGCAAATTCATATGTTTTTCAGCAATCATTCTTATTTATTGAATGCTGCCAAAGCTTTCAAGTATACACATTTGAAAGCTTAAGATTATAATAATATACCTGCAATCAATATTATATTTGGGTGTAACGTTGACTAGACCAATACACCTCGTTTGAAAAGCTAGAAATGTCAAATATTTAAGTGTGTGTTTTTGCATGAAAGAGACAACGGTATACAGAACTTTCCGCGGAAAAACGTGAATTAATAAAGATAAATTTCGCTTGAAACAGTAGAGATGCCCTCGGGGAATTTGGAATCTTTCAAAAATATCGATTGGTTTTTTTGTAAGACAAAAAAGAATAAGGCATTTATTATTTAAAAAAAATACGAGCAGCCGATCTATGAAGCGGCCTCTGGCCACCTATTTAATGTATTTGTTTGCACCAGGCGGTTCTTGATAAGGGATTAACTCATTTTCATTTATACGTATTTTCAAAAAGTATATACATATATGAAAGTGAAGGCCCTTGAAATTAACTTGGAGGACTTCTAAGATAATTAAATTTATTATTTTAAAAATTAATAAACGAATAATAATAATGAATATGTAGACCACACTTAATAAAAAAAATTTACTCCATTATTATTTGTAGCCGCCAGGGATGGTCTTCTATCGATATTTACTACAATAAACAATAATAACGAGAATTTCGACTGACGGAATTTCAATATCAAATTTGATTCGTTTGAATTTTGTACGTTTCCGTGTGCTTTGTCGCTGACGACCCGGGTTTCGTCTTTCATTCGTGCACTTGATTTTTTTTATACGCATGACAAAACTTATGGAAGAGCAAATTTCAACACAAGAAATTAAGAGTCGATAAATTCGATTCTGTTCGAAGGCAATAGGTGTTAGTGTTGTTTGAATCTCTTTCCACCTTTCCGATTACAAAAAGCGGCGAGTAGCGAGAGCGATTACCTAACCACTAGTACTATCCTAGTCCTTGTATCCTCTCAATCCATACTCTCTTCGAAAAATATATGTTGAGCAACTGAGTAACAAGCAGTTTTCGTATAAATAAACATGTTGAGATAAACCCCGTGAGGAGGCCATATGCTCTAAGTTGGGAGCGAACATGGAAAAAAAACATATGGAAAAGTACAAATATCAAATGATTCAAATTTAAATCACCTTCAGTTGAAATCATCAATTAATGTAGATCAAGTGATCATATAATGAATAGTATCTTTAATAATTTAGAAAATAAATTGAAATCATTGATATTTTTTGGATTTTGTGGTTGATTTAATTATATACGAATCGATTCACTTCTCACCACACATTAGATTACACTGCACGGGCCGAAATTTCAAAATTATACTCAGCTGCTAGCTGATAATATCCGATCCGGTCCGGCCCGAACCCGATGATCATTTCTAAACATCTTACGCGAAACCTACCTGAACGCGATTTTTTTCCGACATATAACGTACAAATTCGAATTTGTTTTGTGTGGAATTTAGATTCACGATAATGGCGTGGAAATCCGGAAAAACTTGTTTTATGTTTTAATCAGGGCTGTGGAGTCGGAGTCGTCGCGGCGTTTTGGCTGGAGTCGTAGGTACTCGGAGTCGGAAATTTTAAAAAGTTTGAACTTTTTATTTTTGCATTTTATAAGTCAAATTTGGCTTTTGGCCGCATTGATAAGGTTGATATTTAATTGAATACACATAAATACGAAAATTAGGGGGGGAAAGTGACGATATTGAACTTTTTTTGGTCGGAGTCGGAGTTGGAGTCGTGTTTTTGGTCAATGCTGGAGTCGGAGTCGTGGTTTTGTTAAATGCTGGAGTCGGAGTCGGACTTTTTTCTCCGACTCCACAGCCCTGATTTTAACTTTTGTGTTCCGGTGCCCGAGCCCGGCCCGTGCTCAAACATACACCACCCGGCTCGCAGACCGAGTCGGGCTTAGGTCAGTGGGCCTTACCCGAGCCCGTACAAGCCTCTTTCACACATCCTTTATAAGTATCTTATCTATGATCCACGGTGACTTGCTGACTACGGGGAAATCTCGCGCCAAAGATAAATAGTATGCTGTACATACGATTTTCGAAATGCAATATTTATTGGATTTGTTTACTGATTGACACAATAAAACATCAAACATTATTTATTGAAATGAGCCGCCAGAGAGTCGGAATACTGTTTGAGAACAGAAATTAATGTGTCCAAATCGACATGAAATCATAAACTCTTTTATTGATATTATAAACAATCTTTTCGTGGATCAATGATTCATAGGTGGCTTCAAGAATAATGACTTACAAATTAAATCATCACCACAACATTATTGACCCAGTTGCTGTTGTATATATACAGTGGTGGTGCACAACCTGCGGCTCTTCATAACATTTCATGCGGTACGCAGTGATATATCTCAATCATCTTTTTTCTTCAGATGTTTTTACGAACGATGGAAGAACAATATAAAATAATAAAATTTTCAATCTCATATCCATCAAAAATATCGATAATTTAAACAGTTTTACCCATGCGGCGATCTTACTATCTGGGAATTGATTATCTAGCACTTCTACCAAAAAGGTTGTGCATCACTGATATACAGCGAATAGAACATATAATACAACATAGGGTCAGGAAAATGAACGAATTATCAAAGAAAAGAAACTCATGGTCTCACAATTTATCTACTGAGTACTAAATAACATGAACTGGAACGATGAAATACGTTCTATACTGATAATTTACATTTTGTAATAAAATTTTATTGGTATGCATTAAATCATTACAGTGTATAGGTATGTGATTGCATTTTAAAAAAACACCTTTTCAATAATAAATGCTTTAATTTGTAATGGGTGCAAGTAAGAAGCTTCGCTGAGGCACATGCGCGCGTATCAGACAGTTATTAGTATCTTGTCTATGGTATCAGAGGAATAGTTTATTATATATTGTCCATGGTCATATTATTATGTTGTCTGTGGACGGTAGCGTATGGCAACTCTTGCGAAAAATGTCAACATAATATAATAATGAATATGTACATCGGTACTTTTCATAATGCAATTTGCGGTGATTGTTATTAAGTGAAGCTTTCTAATATTTACAGCTTTATATATATACAGCACTTTCTTTAAGTAAAAAAATACTTTAAAATGGAAGCCATAGGAAGTGAAGTCGGCCAGAAAATGAGGGTAAGTCTTTTACCGTATCTTGTCAAAAAAAATCTATTAAATTGCAATCTACCAAGCAACTAATTAATTTTTCTATGATATAAATGCTGAAATATATCAAATTTTTGTTGTAGTCTGCCATCAAAGCGAAGCTCATGGAACTGGGATGCTATGTCGGTAAGACCATGTTCGATTTTATATTTCTAATTTATAATAAGTATAGATACTGTCACCCATCCTCACTCACATTTACTACATTTATTTCAATGATTTCTGCGTTAAATATCAGTCTTACGTTCTAAATTACCCCAGATTTACGTTTTGAGAGCTATAATCTGAATATATTAGGAATCTATTTTCTAATGTTCAATTGGCCCATCTTGAATGACTGAAAGTCTCATGCACAAGTGTGCTGTCACATACTCTTTTGATATGCATATGTGTTAATATACAAGTAATTTTTTTAAATATATAAAATAAATCATTTGTAGCTCTCGCAGTAACCCACCAAATCATTTAAAATTCCTTTCATATTTCCTTATGAATATTGAAAGAAGCAATGATTTACATACGGTTTGCAGAGGTCACCAATATTATAATAATAATACATTTGACAAAGTCAGCCGATGATGTGCAGGAGGTGTATTTTCTGTAATGTTTCAAACAAAATTTACCAGTATTTAAACAATGCAAAATTTGTAAACAGAAGTTTTGTTCTGGTTAAGTTATGATCCAGAGATCTCCATGGGTCGAATTATGATGCATGTATCGGCTTGCACTAGCTTCTCGCGTATGTATTGTTACGTTTATTGAAGGTTTAGTCCTTCCCAAAGCAGCTCTTAAACAGATGGAGGATGGATTAATTGCATAAACAGTTTTTATTTTGCACTCCATAATATTCTTTTCACCAGCCGCCACTGAATGTGAGCATTTATTAAAATTCAGGAAAAAACACGTTCCCTAATTTTACGATCAGCTCTGAAAAGAAATAATCAAAATAATGAAAATAATAGTTGTTATTCTGTGAACGAAATGAAGTAAAAATAATGTTAACCATCAGTCCTTATCAAGGCACCATCATTTAAGCATATTTAAGTTAATCACAGCAGCCTGCTATTACCTATAAATTATTAACTATTTTGTAGTCAATGTATGAAAGCCGGTTTTGTACAGTGCATTATTCAATTAATATTAGAATTCATCCTTAGTGCTCCATATATTTACGGTGTGATAATCTGGAGTTAATGTCCATTTTTGTTTTAGATGATGAGCTCCCAGACTATGTAATGGTAATGGTGGCCAATAAGAGAACTCGCTCGCAGATGGAAGAGGATTTGCAGCTTTTTCTTTCAAACAATACAGAAGCCTTTGTTAGCTGGTTGCACCAAGTGTTACAGAAACTTCAAGAAGTTACCATCAATACAAATCTAGGTATAGTAACATTATTAACACAAATGAAATTCTTTTTACTAGGTCTGCTTCTTGACTAGAACGTAATATAGACCTGTTTTTCAGATGGTTATAGTTAAATGTGAAAATGACGGCTACCATGAAATTATGTACTGTTAGTTAAAAATCAAAAAACCTATATAAATGCAATATAATTTATTTTCTTCAATGCAACTGATTGATGTATAAAAAGCTATGAATTGGACATGTTAACTTATTTATCAAGGCACTATGAAATGATATTTTTTTTGAATAACTAATATTTAATTCTTGCAGTTAAAATGACGGATCCAATCAAAAAATTAAAAGCCAGAAGAGCTGAAATTGTTGTCAGTATAAAGAAAGAGCGCAATAAAGAAAAAGAAAAGAAGAAAGAGAAGGAGAAATTGAAAGCAAAAGAAAAGGCCAAAATCAAGGCTAAGAAATCTAAAAAAGATAAACCCAAGAAGACCCATGAAACTGAGAGTATCAGGCCTAGCATTCCACCGCTTTTGATGAACCTCGAAAAGGAATCGTCTCCATCCATCACTGACGTTTTTGCGGGACAAATACTCAAATCCCACGGGATCAAATTGAATTTACCGATTCAATCGTTGGTACAAGTTCCTGAAACAGTACTAGAAAATAATAATACGACTGATATTATTACAAAGCGAAGGTTGCTGAACAGAAATAGATTTCCTATTGTAGACCCATTGAAGGTTTCTCAATTGTCTGTCGAAGGCTCAAATCCCGCGGCAGTAGTTCCCATCAGTCAAGTGGACTCTTTTGATATACCTTCTATTAATGAAATTGAAAAGGAATCCTCTCTGGAGCGGCTTTCGAAGCAGCCTCGCGAGCAAAAAATTAAAGAAATGAATGAAATTAACGCCAAGATTCAATCATTGAAAAAGAAATTGTCTCAGCAACTCGAGTCTGGTTCCGAAGATGAAGATTTCATTAATCTTCGGACTGAAGCGGAGGAATTGATGGGAGTGGACTTTACCGAAGAGGCAAATGTGAGTAAATTTTATATGGAATATTTTACAATTTATAATATTTTATAAGTAACCTTACACTTTTTTTTAATAAATAGTATACCTTTTTTAGATGGATTTTCTTCCACGCATCTTCTTGTTTAGTAGAGATTAAACGTCTACATATTTGTACAATGAACTTATGCAATTTTTATTATTTGTAATTTATTTATTAACTCATGCAAAACTTTAGCTCCTAACAAGGTAAAAATGTAGGAACTTCATTTTCAAATTACAATATCTGTCTTTATTTGTAATTCATGAAGATGTGTAATATACTTAATATATTATGGTTTTAATAATAGTATGTTTTTTTTTGTGGTACTCTGCAGGCACAATTAGTCAATGCAAGAAGAGAAGTACGCACTCCACCCTTGCCTCCGGTTATAAAAGAGGTAACAATCCTTAGCGTATCTTCAGAAAAACCCACAATCATTACACCGATCAGACCTCCGGTTCAAGAGAAAGAGCACAGGAAAGCGCCTTCGCCGATTCAATGCGAATTGCCGCAGATTGAGCTCATCCTGCCGAAGCGACCGCTCCGAGAGAGGCTTGGGGCTAGGCAGAACAGCATTACTTTTTCAGGATACGGAGCATCCACCAATAGGACCGTGAATATGGTGCATCCATATCAACCGAGTAAAGGAGGATCTGAGAGGCGTGACAAAGATGGTGATATCAGTGACAGGTATCTGTTTAGCAATAATATGTTTCTTCTATACTGATTATTTTAATGAAATGGTTTGTATTTGAGAGATATCTATACGATTCTCTTTAGCCAGATTTTTTCTATGATATTATATGAGTAAATTTTTTGTTGTAACTCATTTTTCGGCCGTTCAAACATAAATTACATCTGTATAAATCCGTTTCTTACTTGATTTCCTAAGTTTCCCTGAAATTTTTCAGGCCAACCAATCTAGTCCAATTGACTTTGGTGTTACTGTAATTTGTAACTTGCACTGTAATGTTATTAATGAAATTCAAGTACTCGATACCCTCATTTAGCGAATGATTTAATAATATTTATTCTGCTTTCCCAGGCTTGGAAATAAGACACATCATGATAAACACGGCGGCGATTCACGAAGTAAGACTGGAAACAAAAACAGGCCGACAGATCGTCACGAGCATGACAGTGAGAGCAAAAGTAAACATAGAGACTCAGAAGATAGTGCATCAAACAAACATGAAACCATTGTTAAGAAACGAATTGGTTCAAGGTAAACTAGCATCATACAGTTGACTGTTTGTCTTTTTATGCGGTAGATGCATCCACACAGAAAATCGCATAAAAAAGTGGGGATGTGTTTTTTGAAATGTGAATGAATGAAAAAAACGATTTACTGTACGAAACTAGATGTTCTGAGAATAACATTTGTCAATAATTACAATATTTATCTTGTTAACAAGACAGTTGTGGTAGCTGTTGGTTTGGCTTTAATACAGTGCTTCTCAAGCTACTGAGAAGGAGGCCCGAATTTTTTAACAAATCCTTGTGAGTGTCTTCTACTAACTCAGTAATCTGAATTTATAGTTCTTTTATCATTCTGAACCTCACAGTGCATAGCTTTATTCTTTTAACATATATGATAAAATGGGTGAGAATGAAAACAATATTTTGATAGTTTTTCATTGTTTGCAATCTAAGTTTCTTTGTAATTAAATTTTATATAAATCAGCTTCTTGTTTAATGCTAGGTGTGCCGGATGCTTCTAGGAGAAGAAAAAGATCTAAAATTTGGTCTAATATCATATACACTCAAGACATAAATCTTTTATAATGTGTACTTATTAAATGAAAAACACAACTTTTTGTTTTTGCGGAAATCTTGGGAAAACACAAACAAGGGATACGAATGGAACTTATTCAAATGATTCATTAATGTCTTTTATGCAATCTGAATGCAAAAATAACGATAACTAAAATATGAAATAGTTGTGTATGTAAAAAATAAATTAAACTATTTTCACAGCGTGGTTCCATTACCACCAGAGCCAGCAATGGCTGTGGCGAGTGTCGTGCGAGCTCCTCCTCGCCCTCTACACTCCCTGTCACAAGGGCGAGCTGCCGCTCCGCAACTTCTTCTTAGAGCTGTAGCCGATGCACATAAATCACTTCTAAGTGTTAGTTTTATTTACATAATTTTGCTTCTCAAATATAAATTTATGTCATTAAATTTGACATTCTAAAAATTATCTATCGCTTCTGAGAGAATAAGAGGAATAAATCATTAAATATATACAATACATAGCCATCAAATTTATCTTTTTGTTTCGTTTAAATATGCATACAAATTTCATAAAGAATCATTACATTAATATTACAGCATGATTAGATACTTATCAACAAACTCTGGTTTTGATGGATAATATCATATAATAAAGCCATCAATAACACATTCGTTTTTTGTGTACATTCAAACTTCATTTATACAATCGCTTGCAGTGGAAACTCTTTATTTGATATTCGTCACATTTTGATGACATTTTTTTATGTACTGAAAGTTACATAAAATATTACAGTATTATTCTGGTTGGGATTGCTGAGTTTTTTTTTATCGTATGATTTTAACGAAAACCTTTGAGAACATTAAAGGGATTGTTTGAATAATGATAGATTTAGAGGTTAAGGTTCTACTTTGAAGTTTTATCAAAGATAAACTATAAAATTCACCCTTGCCACTCTCTTGCATATCAATGCTAAAAACATGGTGGACATACAGCAAATGTTGAATATTGTTCACCTTAAGGAAAGAACTATTCTTAATCTTAGGGATGGGAAAAGCTTTAGTGATTTTTAACAGATTTGCCATAGATGTCAATATATATCACATGGACGTGAGTGAGTTCAGAACAGTACTATTTTTTATTTATGATAGTTGATTTTGTCGGAACTCACTCGTTTGACTTCTTTGCCAATTTCCAATGTAATATTTTTTTTTCTTCACTCTTATATCTGTTAACTATGTAATTTTTTCTTCCAGTGTTTTCAACTTTTTTCACATTGCAAACGCAATAAGCTTATAATTTGAGATTTTTACAATGAACAATGTAAATAAATATATCTCAATTAATTTCTTAATGTATTCTAGTGTAACATCAATATACTCCTAGTTCAATTAACAGTGAATTTTGTAGTTACTGTATTATGAGGCATAAAAGTATGTGTAGCTTTTTAAATAGAGTAACTTTCTGTATTTGCAGAGACCTGTCAAACCGATCATCAGTTCGGCGAAGTCAAAGGCTGCTCTTTTGAAAATGCGAAGAAATTTGGATCCCAAAAAAATCATAATAGAAGTGTCCTCCGATAAGATTCCCACATCGAATATTTTGGAAAGCCGAGACTCCAACTCGGACTTTGAGATCGACATGGACACTGAGAGCCTGGGAGAAATGGAAGTCAGCGATTTGGAAGGAAAGAAAGAAGGCAGCGCTGAGTACGTGCCGGAACCGCTCAGAAAAATGTTAGGAAATTTTAAAGGCGTAGATTATGTGCCGACGCATATCGAGCTGTCAAAGTTAAAAAAAAACATTAATAATAGCAGCAATGCACCTGCCATTTCAAGATTTTTGTGAGTGCTGTAAATGATAATGCATGAAAATATTTTAATTCAATTCACTAAGGGTCGGATTGGCCTGACACGGCTTTTGGAGAAATCTCCATAAGCTTACGAGTCCAAAATGCAGAGAGTTCTAATGGAAATTTGTTTAAATTGATAATTGATTTTTATTGATACCAAATATGGTATCACAGAAATTTGAAAGTTGTAAACTTTATTCAACAATCAATTTAATCAATTGTGATTATGATTATTCAATGAATCATCAAATATTAGTCTTTTGCTTAGTGATCCGATATATATTGAATATATTTTATCTCTCAATGTGCAACTTCTTATAGACTCTTAATAGATTGCTGCTTGATATTATGTTGCTCAACCTCTCATTTTTTGAGAGAAACCGAAGGATAGATGGATAGAGAAGACTAGTTGTCAGCTAATCACTCTTGCTACCCCATTCCGATCGGATGGATGGGGCGAGATTTTCCACATCACATACATCCATCCGTCAATCATATCATTTTTTTAACAAAATCATCGTCATGCTTTTTTATTAATATTGAATCTCTTGAATTATTCATTAATTAGTATTAAGTACTGTAGTGGTGATAAACTATAATGCTACTCTTCTCAGTTATGTTAATTTGATAAATTTATTGTTGCAATAAACTGAATGATTTGTTTTTCACAATATTTTCACACCCATGTTGTTGTAACATTACCCTTAATCTTTTAATCTTGTTCCACTAAGATTTTTTTAAATTATATTTTCACAACCATTTTCTGTTTGTCAGGAATCTCCGCGTCGAGGAAAAGAAAGATCCTCAATTTGTAGTCACCCTTGACGGTTTAGACCCGAATATATTTTTACAAAGGAAACTCGAAAATGAAAGAACTGAATCAGAAAAATTAGGAAACTCTATAGAGTCATTGCAGAAATCTCCGATAAAACCCTCAGTCGCAGAAAAAACAGCAAACGAAGATGAGAAAATAACTAAGAACATAGGAAATATAATCATCACTGCTAAAACTGCAGGCGAGACTAATATTATTGATAAGATAATTAAAGTATGGCCCATTAAATTGAAGAATACAGTGTCATCTGATGCCAGCGTACCGTCAAACAAAAAAAGTCTGTCCCCTAAAAGCGTTTCCAGTGATTCGTTGAAGAATGAAGTCGATATTTCGAAGAAACAAGCTCCCGCATTGCCAGAAACAAAAAAGAGCATAGAAATTAATTTAGCCATAAATAATAAAACGACAGCAGACTGTGACAAGACTAGTGATTTTGATAATGATAAAACTGAAATGAGGGACGAAATAATGTTAGTTGGTACTTTGACAGAAATTCCAAGAAAGCGAAAAGCGTCCCCAATTGTTTTTGATAGGAACGAAACAAAGTCTTCTAAAATTATTGCCAAAGAAATATCTCCGACGGCGGAACAGCATTCTACAATTAATAAATATGATTCCTTGCCTTCATGTGAGTATCACATTTGAATTATCAATACAATGTTTGTTGTTTTATTTTTCTTTTTGTTGGGCATTATTTATTAATATGGTTTCAATAAACTGGTGATGAATCTTTTGATACAAACAATATAACTTTATACTAAATTGTGTACATGTGATTATTTTATATAAATTACGTTTTAGCTGAATTGATGGTATTTTTTATATTTTAACAGTACCTTCCGACCGAAAGCGAAACTTGTCTCTGTCGGTGACGTCACGAGAAACTAGATGTCGTTTCTTTCCGGACTGCCGGCTGGGAAAAGCTTGCGAATTTTATCATCCTCCGCTCTACACTGGGTCACCTCCGATACTCTGCAGGGCATTTCCCAACTGCGTATTTGGTGAAAAGTGTGCGTACGGACATCCCTTGTGCAAGTTTGATAAATCCTGTGTGAGGAGAGATTGTCCATTCACTCACACGGATGCATTTAATTTGAGAGCCAAAACTCTCACAGGACCCGCCATTCTGTCTGCTGTGTCTCCCGTCGTAGGTTTGTTGTGTTGATATTTATATTGACCCTATATTAATTGAATCATTTATTATAGATTGTATTTACCTGTTTTCAACAATATGACTGTCTTAGTTCAATTTGTTATTTCTAACATTACAAGGTTTATTCTGATTCATATTGATATAAGTGTTGCCACCAGTCATATATTCCTCAACTATAAGGAGCCATTGATTGCAAAGGGCTTCCTTATAATTAAACATCATCAAAATTTAGTATAACATACAGCTGTGCTGTAGTTAGAATCACCATAGTCCTTGCATTCGGTGTACAATTATTGCAAATCAAATGTAGAATCACCGTCACTGTTCTATGCAACTTATTTTGTTTCTTATGTTTTTAAAAAACACTAAAATAAAGTGTTGAAATAGCAACCTCTTCCTGATTTATTTATATTCCAAAAACTAAGATTACAAAAATTAATTCATCAGTGTTTGCGTTCAATACACTCATGCAGATTATCAGTTCAAATAGTGCATACCTATTTCAATAAAAAAGTCTTGTCCATAATAGTTTTAGCACTGTAAACTCTAGTTATTTTTTAATTCAATTTACAACTCTCCGCAATCAGGTGTCTCAATTTATGAGATGCTAACAGTCAATAGATGAAATAGATCTTTTTTTAATATATTTCATTTATGTAGAAATGAACATGTTACTCGAAAAGAAAATAGATCACTGGCGCCCTTGGCTGTCATTTTCTAAATCATTTAACGATAAAAAAATCTCACTGTCTCTGAATCTGGATAATTAATTTTTCTGTTCACTTGGTTAGCTTGTTTCTTTCATGATTGCCATCTTTCTTTTACTTACAGCGTCAAGAGTTGTCCCTGTTTCAAACTACAAGTCAATATCAGCGTCAGCATCCACGCCGACGCTGCCGACGATCTGCAAATTTTATCCAAATTGTTCAAACTCAACATGCCACTGGTTCCACCCGAAGCCCTGTCGGTTCGGCAGAAACTGCCTCAACAAAACCGAATGCAACTTTTACCATCACGACTCGCCGTCACTGAAATGGAAAAGCTCAGTGCAGACATGAACGATTCATGATTATTAGGCTTCTAAAATTGTCCCTACATATGTATATTCATGCATTACATAATTTATAAAATTTACTAATTGTAGTAAAAATAAATACCGATCAAATTGAAATCATTTAATAAATTTAATTACATGTCATTTTCCAATATTAGACAAAATATTAGAATCATATTTCTATTTATTGAAGTCACTGTCAGTGGTTTCTTGATCATTTGTTTATCTGGCATCTAATAAATATGTGCTGGCAACATTATGGGTATATTTAACAGAATTTTTTGTTTTTTATCCATTTTCGCTCCCAATGTGGAGCATATGACCTCGTACTAGAGATATCTAAACATATTTTTTTCTTATAGAACTGCTTGTTTCTCAGTCGCTCAACCTTACACAATTATACTGAAAAAAATAAAACAATTTTTTGTGCTACTTCCACATATATCTGATAATGATCAAGACCGGTTTAACTTACTGTGTGCATCATCAAATGATCAACTTATTGGTTGATCCCAGCTGTAGAGCGAAACTGGTCTAGATTGTTAAAAAATATATGTGCAAGTTGCACGAAAAAATGTGTTTTATTTATTTTAATATTGTTTGTAAAAAAATACCCAAAATGTTGCCAGTAAACACTTTAAAAGTGATTAAAAAAAAACAATCTAATTTAATCATAATCAAAGACTACAAATCTATGATAAGAAATGAAATTTAATGCAACAAAAAAATATTTTATTCAAAGCTGACAAGTGTTTAAGGGGGTCGTCTCATGCGACGGCCGGTTTTTTTTTAGTTTTTTTTGGGAATTTTTTTGATGAACCATATTAATGTAGAAATTTGAAAATTTTATCATATGTTTATTGACATTTTAACAGTAAGTCAAAATATTTTCAGACTAAAATCTTCATCACAATGTGTGGTACACCACTCCAAACGTACCCATGTCAAAAAAAAAGGTGGTAAACGGCCTCCATCCGACAGGCTGATTGGCTTATCGGAAATCAAAAAATCTAACGGCGTTTTAATCTATAAAACTTTAAAAATCGTTTGAACTAGGATCTTTTGAAAATGTTGAAAATTTAACAATTGAAAAAATTTTGAAAAAATAAGTTCAAATTTCATGATTTTTTTTGACTATTTGGTTACGTAAAAACAAAACAGCTGGGAATTTTTTCACTATCCTAGTTCAAACGATGACAAAACATGTTTTTAATCTACCATTAAAATTTCAAAGCAATCGGTTAACCCGTTTTTGAGATATCGTGGAGGCCAGTTAGGAAAACACAGTTTTGAGAAAAACGCGTTTGAAAGTTCAAATACGATTTAAACTATGAAGTTTTTTATTCCCCATTTATCTGCTATGCCTGGTCCATAGATAATTCTTTCTTCTTCCTGATTTAAGACATTTGAAGCTGCTTGCTTTGCTCTTGCTTAAATTTCATGAATTGTTTCATGAATTGAAATTACATGTGTATTGAAAGTTCTCATGTAACAAGCCGAAGCCTCAAAATGTGACCGATGTCTCGCCTTGAAACAAGTGTATTCTTACTGCAATAACTTTCCAACGACTTCAAATATTGTAAAATCACTTTACCAGCATATTCTACACGTGTTTAAGAATCATTCTATGCAAAAAAAAAAAAAAAAAGATTGTTTCAAAATATCACATGGGGGGACCCCCTTAAGCAACTATGATTGAAGAAAATACAACATTTTATATATGATGAGGGTTGAAAAATGAAGAAGTTTTGACATCAATCAGATGAATACGAATCAAAGGGTTTTAAAGAGTACATTCTTGTTAAATAACGTTCTGAATATACATAATAGGTGAGTCTTGCTTTTAAATTAGATATCTTGGGAATTTTCACCTCTTTCAAAACAATAATTATTTATTGAAAAAAATTTGCATCTGAACCATCATCAGTACAAACAGACAACACAAATAATTGTTTGAAAATTTCACCGGAAGCTTCTTTTTCATCCCTTCATTCATTATAATAAAATCAGTACTTGGTTCACTACTTATTTTGACAAAGGAATGCAGCTTTATAGATGATAGTAATTGGAGTTAAACAAATCTGAGAGCTAGCTTAATCAGGTGTCTGACTACAACTTTTATATTATACTAAAATTAATGAATTTGAATGATTTTTAAGAGGACTGTAGTATTTGGTATCTCCAAATGTGTGAACCTGAGCACGTGATAGTTTGTTGAATTGTATGTATATTTATATATTTTCAGTCATATACTATATAGTATTTTCTAAAATTTACAGAAAATATTTAACATAATTAAATATTGTTTTATGCATGAGTTATGGCTGTATTGTTTTGTATATTAAGCACTGCACAATTGTGTTTATTGAAAATGTGTGAATTTCAGGTTTACAAAATACATATTGTAAAATTACAGTTTTCTTTCATTTTAATTGTAGAGAAGAATTGAGTGCAATAAGTCCTTTTTGTAAAACCACCCTTCTATCCTTGTCCTCTGAAAATTGAGTTTGCTAAACTGAATTACATCTCGTTCTTATTCAACGTCTTCTAGAGTAGGGGCTTCAAAATCAGAGCCCATATGAGGGGTGTAAAAGCATAACCGCCTCTATCCATATCTTATCATTTTTGAGATAATGTTTGATTAATGATCCGGTTCTTACGTTCTATGCCCTGCAATCTTCAAACCAACGAAAGATTACTTCTAAGCCATTTAAAATCGACATCGAAAATGACGATCAAATGCATAACTGCCTTTCTCCACCACATGTGAATTTCAAAACCGCCACAATCTAAATGCACAAATCACGAGCCAGGGAACACTGACCTACCGCCCTGTCACCATACAAACGTTTTGTGTTCCCTTTACAAATTATTCTAATATACTTGAAGATTAAAATCGTTTTTTTCGATTGCTGAACAATTTGACTTTGTGAAGAGAGGCGGTTATGCATTTAAACCCCTCATATAATAAATGAAAAAATGCTGATCCTGAATGCTGCCAAATTGATAGTAATATATGATTTACAAATGATCAATGTATTTAAATACAGCAACCAGATTTTACCATGATACTCTCAATAACAACAATTGCTATTTAAATTATAATGTTTGTTTATATTTTTAAATGAAACCGTTTATTTATGTCCTAATGTACTGTTGACAGATAATGATTTCTTAATTTTGGTATTACAATTACCTCATTTTATACGCATTATTATATTACTATTTAAGTAGAGATGTCCACAATGTTATCTTAATCGTCAATAATAACAAAAACAAATCAACAAAAAGTATCAAATAAAAGATGATTGAAATTAATTTCTAATGATGTTTTTTCTCAATGCTGTTCCACCATATGCATTAGAGGTCTGCACGGGCTCGGGTTTGGCCCGCGGGTTTTACCCGGCCCGGCCTGCAGGCCGGGTAACGAGGGTTTTTATTCAGGCCTGGGTCGGGCTCGGACGCAAGCATATGATAAAAAACGGGCTATTTCCGAATTTCCATTATCATAATTCTAAATTTAATACTATAATAAACTTCACGTACTCGTATTAGTCATCTTTTCGAAAAAAAATCAGATTTGTTTCGGGCAAGGTTGAAAAATGTCGGGTTCGGGTAAGACTTTTTGAAAATGAGCCTCGGGTCGGAGGTCTTCGGGTTCGGGCCGGGTGAAATTTTAAATTTTCGGCCCGTGTAGACCTCTAATATGCATAGTCATAAAATATCGCATTGGTACAATACCAACGCGAATCTTCTGAGTATATTTATCTACCCGGCGTCGCTCGGACTAAGCGACCAATAATTATTTAATGTTATATCATTTGACATAATTATATTACCAAATCTAACATCCAAAATAGAGTTAAAATAAAATCACAAACTTTATTTAATTTGATGACAGCCCCATTTTCGCCCATTAAAATGTCCAAATTCAAGGAAAAAATCTAATTTGCTGTCAAAGAAATGTCAAATAATACCTTCACGTAAATAATAAACATTATTATATTAATAAAAGCCGGGAAATAGTTGGTAGAAGACTAATTTATTACATTTTGACTAAATGTTTTCACCGATAAAAATTCAAACATATTTTCTTTCATATTCGTTTTTATGGCAACTTGCAACAATAATACAAAAGGGAATTACAGACCCACATACATACATACGCCGTTTCGGTTTTATATATAAGATTCTTCCATGACGAAAAAAATATTTTTCCTCAAAAATAATATTTCTGTACAATTTTTAATCTGACAACTCTACTCAGTGACCTGCCTTGACGTCTTAAAACGTCAGGTTTCATCAGGTGAAAAAACATCAGTATTATGCGAAATAATAATATTATTATTTCGCATGATGTTTTCTAATCGGCTCTATTGTAGTTGTTATAACGTCACAAGAGGCGTAAATATAAGGTGACGATATGTATGGCCATAAACAATCTCCAGTCTCCATCCATTCCACATAAAATGTTTCTAAATTAGCATCTTGATTACAGATATCTCCATGAAACTCACTATGAGGTGCTCAATCTAAAGAGAGATTGTTCACATGGCGATATAAAACGTTCATTTATTGAGTTATCAAAAAAGGTATGTTACATGGCTCTGTTCAAAAAATTGTCAATTGACTGTAGTGACATAATCTTAATCAAATATAATGCATGTTGATTGACGGTTTTGTTTCAAATTAATCCGATCTTTGTTTCGCATTTGGGACTAAAATTACCGCGCAGTACTTAATTCGCAAATAGCTCTACTATTACCTTATTATAGCAGTTATATTTTTTTGTCTGAAATTGCCCTCTATTTTTAATACATGGAATATATAAAGTTATTTTTCATTTTATTTAAAAATGAACTTCCAAAAAGTTTAAAAATAAATCGATTAGTGAATAGTAAATTACGTTTATTTTCGGTCTCCTGCAAAATTATCAAAACAATGTTACTGCATTGTTTTTCGGGAGTGTAGATGGCCATTAACGAAATGTGCAAGAACTAAAAAAACGTTTTCCCAATAATTGGCACATGACAAGCCTCTGAAAATATAGACAAATGATTTGAGTGATGTCAGATGCTCTTTGAATTTTACGGTTTGTTTGGAGTGCATTTTTCATATCCAATTTTATTTCAATAGTTCCACCCCGATACGGCAAGAAATGGCAACACTCATGCTTCATTTGTTCGGATAGCTGAAGCGTATTCTATACTCGGTAGACCAAAAAGCCGAGCAAATTATGATTTGGGGCTATACAACACCGCAAATGACAGGAAGTATACAAATGTGTACTATGATCCTGTAAAACAAAGGTTTTTTTTCTTTTTAGTAGTAATTTTTATGTTTATTAAAATTTTATCTGCAGCCACCTTTTTGAAACAATGTAAAATTTCATAGTGCTTATCACAAGTTTCTTTATTTTATCACTTTTAAAGTGTGATTTGTCAATTCTTGTAGGAAAGGCATTACATAAAAAAAAATACTATTTACTACATATTTTTTAGGATTGGGACCAGTTTTATTTATTATTAAAATTATTTACAGTCCTTGGGCAGATCCATCATTCTACAGTAACAGAGATAAATCGAAAGATGGCACCAATGAGGCAAAACCTTTTTATGGGATCAAAGGAATGGGGAAGAAACCTAACTCTTCTATAGTTTTTTTTTGCATTGGATTTATTGCTTTTGGAGTGGTTCTTCAGACAATAGCCATACTGTATGTATACGTTTTTGATAATAACTTCCAATTATTTTACTGTAATTCTTTATTATAAAAAAATATTGAATATTGAATTTCAAAATTCTTCAATAATTGTTTCATTACAATTAGGTGATATATTTTCAATATTTTGTTGATAAAAAGCACCACACCAATTGTAATTTATATAACTAGCTTGTACCCGGCAAGTGTTGTCACTCAAAGAAAGAAAGTGTTTGTGTTTATTGAAGTGCTTTCGGATGCACAATACTTTGGATAAATAATTTCACTAAATTGATCGTTATAGGTATGCCGTTTGACATTTGCTGTTTGTCTTTTGCCAATTGTCTATGGTACAATACACGTGTCAGCCACTGAAAGTTGATTGTACTATGTCTATAACCTTTGCCCAAGTGCGACAATAAGCTATCAAAATGAACAGTATGGCAGCACATAAAATATCAAAAAACATTGATTTTTATATAAAAGACCTACTGTAAGTTAATTTTACTATGCCAAAAACCTCCGCGCAAGTTCAAGCAAAAGGTTTGTCAAAGTTTCATTGTGATCGAATGAACGGTATGGCATAGAGTGCGAACAAACAAACAAATATTGATTTTTATATATAACTAGCTGTACCATGCGCGCGTTGCTACGCCAGCAACTGGAAGCACGACAAAATTTCGAAAGACACAACGGCCCCGGACATAATGCCCCCAGACATATCGCTCCCGGGACAGCTCCCGGGGGGCGTATGGGGGGGGGTATGCCAGAAACCTTCGAAGGAGTGAACACGAAAAATTCATAAAGTTTAAAAAAAAAAATTGGGGGGTGGTTGGGGGGAGGGGTTGGTAGGCCAGAAACCATTGCGGGAGTGTACTCAATAAATTTGTAAAGTTTCACATCGATCGGTCGAGCGGTTTAGTTGTCCATAGCGGAAATACAGACAGACAAACATTCATTTTTATATATATGGTATTATTATAATAAAATATGTTATTGTGGTAACTTGTTCTTTTTCAGAGGATCTTATAACTATGGAAATGAACAGCTTCAAAATAAATCTAAAGCGATTGGAAAAGCTTTGGGTGAGGCCAGAGCTAGAGCCAATGAAAATGGAAATAATTTACAACTACAACTCTTGGTTGATAAGATGGATAGTGATAATAAAAGGGCTCCACATTCATCTCATTTAGATGTAAACCAACCTGAATAATATTGACACACAGTATTAAAACATATTTCTTTTGTTGTGACATTCTTTTCCTGCCCTCCGACAAAACAAGAATAAAATAAGTTTTTGTTTTTCAATGTATTTTCCCCGATGAAATGATATTTATTATAGATGCAGAATGCTAAAATAAATATTACACACTTCTAATTTGTTCACGAAGAATTAATATGTGCTGTTGTCATATGGAAGAAAGTGACAGAAGAGAGAAAAAGAAAGAAAATACTGGTTTTTTTTTGCCTTTGTTTACAATAAAGGTAAAATTGAATACTCGTTGACATAAAATATCAGGCTGAGCTTGTACAATAAAAATTCAATACCTTCCGAAACTGAAATAGAAAATCTATTGTTTTTTTTTTTGTTGTGTTGCAATATTTTGTCTTGTAAGTAGCCAAAGTGATATGTTGTTGTTTGGTAGATGAAACTGGTTGTAACTCATTTTAATTTATACATAATGTAAATACTTGTACATAATATATTTTTATACAACAAGTTACTATTAATGAATTAAATTATTTTTTACTGCTATATTATGTATATATTGTATTTAATCTATTATTTTATATAATGTACATATACTGTTTTATGATTACTGTTTTTCATTTCTTAGTCCTTATGGTAATCTTTGAGATGAGGGGTTTAATCAAAATTTTTGCATTTGACACAAAATTCAAGATGGCTGTTGACAGTGTTCCTTATTAATTAATTGATACGTGTTGGAACCAGGGCTGTGGAGTCGTGGAGTCGGAGCTTTTTGGCCGGAGTCTGAGTCGGCGCGGCGTTTTGCTCTGAGTCGGAAATTTTGAAAAGGTTGAACTTTTTAATTTTGCATTTAATATGTCAAATTTGGCTTTTGGCCGCATTGATAGGGTTGATATTTATTTGAATAGACATAAATAGGAAAATAAGGGGGAAAAAGTGACGATATTAACCTTTTTTAGTCGGAGTCGTGTTTTTGGTCAATGTCGGAGTCGTGGTTTTGGTAAATGCTGGAGTCGGAGTCGGACTTTTTTTCACCGACTCCACAGCCCTGGTTGGAACAAGTAATATCTCTACGTGATAAAATAAACCTAACCTAAACAAACGAAGCATAGCCTTACCCAAACCTGACCAAAAATAGTTAATTAAATATATAATTTGATTATTCCACACATTAATTAATAGGGAACACGGTCGACATCCATCTTGAATTATGTGTCAAAATGCAAATTTTTTGATTAAACCCCTCATCTCAAAGATTACCGTCCTTATTACCCCACGAAACTTTAAACTAAGCTAAAAAAATGAGTACCTTTGCAAATGGTTCATAATATTGAACCTATGATAAAAATCAGCCAAAAGATCACGATTTTGAGTTCAGTACAGAAATAATTCTCCATCTGCTAGAAGATATTCAAATTTTTAGCTTTACCTTCGATAGCATTGGGACACTATCACAGTGAGGCAATTTGAATGGAAAACAATTTCATTTAGGACACCACAATCTGTTTTTTTTATGATTACCCTGACAAGAAAAAAAGCTCTCCCAATGAATCCAAATGTATATAAACACTGAAATTGCTCCAAAAAGAAAGGAGAAATAAAACAATAACCCAGTTTTATCATAATCTGAATATTTTTTAGGTCTACAATCTGACAGTAATTGTTCGTTTTTGTCGAATATTCTGCATCATGCTTGGTAGCATGTGCGAGGTAGCTAACATGTTAGCACACTAATTAAAATTGCTAGTTATGATACTTGCATGTGACCTCAATTATGAGATTGAGAATTAGTAAAACTAAAATGAAGAAAGTTTGTACTTTTGTTGAGAGCAGAATAGATTAAATAATTATAGGTTTGCAAATTCGCTTGCCTTCATCATTTTTTCGGATTTGTATGAAATGAGAAATCCATATAAAAATCATTTGATGGAATTTTATGTAACAATTACCTGGTGCGGCATATGTACTTCAATTTTCAAATATCCAATGCAATTACAAGATCGGACATTGCATTACAATTTTTTTTATTTATTATTGGTACAGGTATATTCAATTATTCTAGGTTTGTTGGTTCAAGAATAATTCTAATGATAATAAAATACACAAATTTTATAGCTATCATAAATATTATTATAATATTATGTGGATGGATATAAAGCACCTACCTACTACATGTAGCATACTGTCTATGCTATTAAGAAAATCCACAAACAATGAGAGTTCATATCTTTCTGGTTTCTGAACTCCATAGACAAGTTAACCAAACAAAAAATAGTGTATTGAATTTCTTTAAAATATAGCTCGAATTATCCCGAAAAAGTGATTGTTTGCAATTTTTTTCAAAATTAAATATAAGGATTAACTGTTGTTATTTTAATAAACCTGACGTAAGAAAGATCGCAACATTGACCTTGGCCTAAAAATAACATTACAGTAAGCACATGCTTCACACTAATATTCATTGCGTCATTCAATTGTTAATATTGCCATTTTAAATGCGACTTTATTAGTACCGTTTGTGTTCTATAGTTGATTTCTTTAAAAAAAAAAATATTTTATTGTAAAGTTTCCTTGGCTATTTCGTATTGTTTTTGCCGCGTAATGGCGGATCGGCAATGCAACCAATCTCAGGAAAAGAATTACAGTACATTTCCGAACAAGCTATTTTGACAGCGGTTAGAGCGTGGGACATAGTTTGAAACTTGGGGCATATTGGGGGTAAATTATAAAATTGTGCCGTGTGAATAGCTGTTGACACGCGACAACGCGTGCAAACAATCATAATGTCTTCTCCCAAAAGATTGTTTGAGAAGACGGCGTCCAAGAGACCCCGAAGAGACAGCGACGACAAACAAGAGCTCTCGCCTCGGCAGAACGTCGGACGTAACGTTTCGACCCCGAGCGCTAAAAAGCCCGCTTTTAACCCCGCACTGCTGTCGTCCGCCTTCTATTCCGGTCCCACCATGTACGGGGGAGCCGGCGCCAGCAATTCTTCACCGTACAATCAATATGCGAAATCAAAATTCTACGATCGAAAGAAAACAGATATCAAGGTAACTCCTAGCACGCCTGACAACTCGATGAGTCAAACGTCAAGACGCATTTTAGACCTACTCGAACAATATTCTTCACCCATTTCGGATGCGAAGCGAGTTCCGATCAACAAACCGCCTCTCAGTCACAGCGCCAAGAAAACTTTTGCCCACCAGTCGTTTCTGGACTCCACCGTGAGGTCGTCGCCGGAGCAGAATTCCACACCGAGCGGTACCAAAACAAATCGCTTCCGAGAGTTACAGATACCGAGTATGGCCACACTTATCAAAATGAAGCGGAACAATTGCACCATGAGCAGTCCGCAGACGTCGATCACGGCTTCGCTCAGCAGCTCTCTATCCTACAAACCTGACAGTTACTCCATCAAAACCAACGCAGACGCAGGAAATCACAAAAATAAAATACGTACGAAGATAAACCGACGAGCGGACAGATTTTGTGATGAAGAACTTCCAGAGCCCGTCAATCTACCAAACATATCTTTGAACATGACGGGTGTGAAATTACCCACGTTCACAATGCAAGGGTTCAATACTCCATTCCCTATAACCAAACAACACACGGAAGGCAAAAAAAGTGAACCTATATCTACGAAAGAAAGTTTCAAATTCAGGTCTCCCCTGAACCACGGGAATGCGGAATCCGCCCAGCCCACCAAGAAATTTTTCTTCAGGGACCCTCTCGATATTCTGAGTTCAAAATATGGAACCTCCCCCGGTCGGGATGCCAAAGAGATTTCACCGTTTAAGACTCGCACCGAATTCAACTCGCCAATCGCCGGCTTTGCAACCCTTAAAAATATATCAAATGTCGGCGAGACCGGTGCTGATGTAATTAAAGATAAAATGGACGGTAAAAATGAGCTCTCGTTGAAACACCTAGGTGGAAGACCCACCGAATCTTGGAACGGCAAAGACAAATCTGCTTCTAGAGATGTCGATAAATCTTCCACGCTAGTTAATGGAGATGTGAAAAAAGACGGAGGCAAAGTAAGAAATCAGTTTAATAATAATGATAACGATCTGCCATCCATAAATCCTAAAGTTTCCAAAACTGAAGCGCCGTACTCTGAGTTAGCTAATTTAATCAAAAAACAGAAATCACAGTGGGAATGTTCCACTTGTATGACGAGGAACGAACATGACAAAGTCAAGTGCGTTTGCTGTGAGGCATCTAAACCGGGAGGCGAAGTCAAGAAAGCAGAACCTGCAAAAAATACTCTCGTTCAGAGCTTACCAGGCCTGGCGGACTTTATGAAAAAACAAAGTGCTCAGTGGGAATGCTCTTCGTGCATGAGTAGAAATGATAATGATAAACTGAAGTGTGCCTGTTGTGAAGCTCCGAAACCAGGCGCAGCCAAACAGGCCAACACCACACTCCCATCAGTCTACCCCGGAATGGCAAATTTTATGAAAAAACAAAATTCCCAATGGGAGTGCTCATCTTGTATGACAAGAAATGACGACAATAGAACAAAATGCGTATGCTGCGAAGCCACAAAACCTGGCTGCGAACCAGAAAAATCGAGTGCTAATTTCAGTTTTGGGTCCCCTCAGGCGGCAAACGCTTTCAAGTTTGGCATAGATCAAGTCGACACGAAAACTCAATCCCCCGCAAAGGACACAAAGATCACTTCAGAGGTCGAAAAGAAACCTAGTGCGCCGCCGGTCAGTGCAGGCTTTGTGTTTGGCAATGCCACAGCGACGGAAGTGAAGCCTGATGCGCCAAAAGTCGGCGGATTTTCTTTCGGTATTGCCAACGGAACGCCTGCTATCTCTAAAGAGACTACCCCCTCTGTTCCGGTAAACATTTTTGGTGAGAAAAAAGACACATCTGCTGCAACTGCCGCACCGCCTCCGTACTCTTTCGGACTCAAAAAGCCCGAAGTGGAATCTAACAACTCAACGGTGTCATCATCAACATCAGAAGCAAAAACAAGCGCTGTCACATTTTCATCTCCTATCCCTTCCAAAAGTTTGATCGCATCTCAAGAAACTAAAAAAGAACCCGAAAAGCTCCTTGTCGGTTTTGGCTCTCAGTTGAGTGGATCACAGTTGCCCACCAGCTCAAAGCTGCCAGCTGCGCCGGTATCTTCAACTACTAACGCGGCTCCGATAAAATCGCCTGCCCTCCCGTTCACTTTTGGAACGCCCCAGACAATTAAACCCGGCGGAGGATTCGGGGGAAACTCTCCGTTTCAATTCGGAGCAGCCTCTGCGACGACAGCCGCCGCTCCAGTTTTCAAGCCAGCTGCAGCTGCTAATTTCAGCTTCGGGTCGAAGGATTCTACAAGTAATCAATTAACGTCAACAAAAACAACTGATTCAGCAAATTCTGGTGCAGATGCCCTATTTCGTATTCCTCCTGCAAATCCCAGTTCACTATTTTCTGTACCGGCCTCTTTAACTTCTGCAAACCAGGATACCCACAAGGATAAAATTGCCTCAGGAAATATCAGTTCAGGGATAAGTTTTCCTTCTGCAACACTGGTCGCACCTGAAAAACCGAAAGAAAACCCAGCAGCGTCTCCTTTCTTCGGCTTTGGTTCTCCTGCTTCCGATGTCTCTTCAGCTGGTGCTCGTTCGGGTCTGTTTACCCCGGCGACATCCGCAGCTCCTGTTTTCTCATTCGGATCCAACGCTACGGCTAAAACTGATGCCGGAAGCGTACCTATATTCGGTTCGCCGTCGACTGCGCCTGCCGTTTCTCTGTTTGGAACTAAACCACAGGCTGAAAATAAGATTGCAAACTCGCCATCGACAACCCTCTTCAAGCCAGCACCCTCCTCTATCGCTTCCCCGTTCGCCGCCTCGTCATCTAACCTGTTCGGATCTCCTCCTGCCACTTCACAGCCATCGAGTAGTGCCGTTTTTGGATCAAACTCTCTCGGTCAGGCAGCAAATAAACCTCCCAGTGGTATTTTTGGTACTCAGTCGGCGACTTCTCCGCCGGCTTCTCTGTTCCCGGGTCCCAGTGCTCCGTCTTCAGGTTTCAGAGGGGGGAACATATTTGGAGCTGCGTCTCGAACGAATCAGATTGCCCAGCCTGTCGCTGGCCCCTTCAGCGCTCAGCCCGCCAGCAAACCTATCACTGAATCGGGCAGCGGTTTCATGAACAGCGCCAGGTCTACCCCTTCAGCCAGTCTGTTCTCCGCTTCTCCCTCTCCGGTGGCCCCCTCCCCTGCCGGCGTCGGGCTTTTCGGATCGAGCTGCGCTGCCCCCACACCGGTATTTGGAGCACCGTTACCCTTCGGAGAGGCCCCTCAGCAATCTCAGCAGCCTCCGCAGAATGTGGGCTTTAAATTTGGAGCTTCCAGCTCTACGATGTCGCCTGCAATGGGATTCGGTCAGCCCTCAGCGCCTGTCCCTTCGCCGATGTTCTCCTTTGGGTCTCAGTCAACCCAGCCGCCCCCTTCCGGGTCCCAGTTTAATTTCAGCATGGGCGCGTCTGCATCGGGCTTCGCTCCCGGCGTGAACCCCAACGGCCCCCAGAGAAAAATCAAGAAGGCAGTCCGCCGGACCATGCGGTGAGACGGACGCCGCCAGCGAGGAGGTCTCGTCTGTTACGCTCCGCCCTCTGGTGACGGTCGTCGCGGCGCGCGTTAGGCTCTTACGGAGATGTGCGAGAATTGTTTTTGTTGTGATGAAATATTTACAAATATGAACTGTGTATTATTATTATTATTATCTTGGATGTTATTTTTTGAATATTGTAGATTTTCTTTCGCCCTCATAGCGACCTGCGCGTCGCATTCAAAAGTGTAATTGTAAATAATGTTAATTCAATCGCAGATCCTGTGGGTAATTATTTGATTATTGTAAAATCTATTTTGACAATTTTTAATCCTGTTAAAAATAATTTTGCAAAATACTAAAAAAAGAATGCATAGCGCTATTTAAATGGTCGAATCGACCGTGTAATGATTTCACCTATTTGTACTTGTACTGAGTTTGACACTCTTCAACTATGTAAAGATGTTTAGTGAATGTACTATGAAAGGTGTTTCTTTTTATTCCATGAAAGTGGCGATTGCAACGTTGACCGAAAATGAAAATAAAAATGTTTATTACATGAATCTATCAATTTGTTTTCTTTCACTGTCTCCTCAATCTCCTTCCTTGTGGCTTATATCAAGCCACACTTTTTCTTATTTAGATGAATATTTTGATAACATACAAAAACTGTTTTCAATAAAAGCAGCTAGCTAGTCTTGTCCATTTAAGAATGATAATGCATATTTGATTATGGTAAAAATTTACTTGTTTGTCTCTAAATAAATTTTCCAAAATGATTTTGTTTCCTTAATCTGTATCGAGAATAGAGGTCTGTACGGGCCGAAATTAAAATTTTTTTATCCAGTGAGCCCGAAAATCTCAGATCCGGCCTGACCCGAGCCTGAAGCTCATTCCCGAACACCTTACCTAAACCTGACCCGAGCCCGACAGTTTTTTCAACTTCAACAAAATTTCAATCAACTCGTCAAATGTATGCAATTTAGATATACAATAATGGCATATACATTAGGAATTTTATAGAAACTGATTTATTTTTTGTGTACTCAGGCCCGAATCCAAACCTTTGTTACCCGGCTGGGCCGGGCTTACCCAAGCCCGTGCAGACCTCTTATGCGTTTAATAACAGTTTTGCAAACTAATACTCTTGATGCACAATACAATGCATATAAAATATTTTATTTGTGTCTTTGTTTAGAAATTAACTTTTAAATACCAATATTTGACTATGATGGTGTCTGCACAAAAGAATCACTGGTCTAGATGGATGAACGCCAACTACCTTAAATATGAGTCAGTAGCTGTCCAAATTCAATACTCATTAATCATTTGTTGCTTGAAAAAGTGATATTACCGATGTAATCATGGCGTTGAAAAAAAACTACAAATTTCAACTGTCATGTAGTGGTAAAACTGCAATGCAAACGATCGTGGATTCCAAATTTTGGATGATGAAATAATTGAAGAAATATCTTCATTAGTGGAACAAGATCAAGAAGACGAAGAGGAGATATTCGAAAGGGGGGATTTTAATATATAACATATTCTGAAGCTTTTCACTGTTTAGATCTCGCACAAGTGTTTTCAGAGCCAGAAGAATATAATTCAAGAAAACAAATCTTAAAATCATTCTCGATTTGACAGTATCAAATAGGACAGCTAGCATTAAGCAAAAATCAATAATTGAATTTCTTAATACAAAGTAACTATATATCATAAATTTTTCTGGTCTTGGGTTGGTTAGGTTAGTGGTTATCATCGTTGGCATCCGTGATGGACCTCACAGGTTCAAGACCCAGTACGAGCAGCATTTTTTCTGTTCGATGGCATGGGTGTTGTCTAAAAATTCCTTCCCACCCAGCCGACTCTGCAAGTGGGGTCATAGCAAAAGGAACCAGCTAACCACTAGTCCTGTCCTAGCCTTATCTTTTCTATCCCTATCTCATCGAAGTTAAGAGAGGCTGAGCATCTGAGTAAAAAGCAGTTCTCGTAGAAAAAATAAATGTTGAGATAGATTGGGAAGCCATTTGGACCACATTGCAAGCGGATATGGATTTAAAACAATATATAATTCTAGAACAATAAAAAATATGTTTGCTGAATATACTTGTCATTCCCAGTCAATTATGATTATTTTAGTTTACCCAATTTTTTCTTTATTTGGACTACTTTCATTCCCAATTAGTCAAGGTTATCGAGGTTATACTGAATATAGAATGTAAAAGAATCACATATAAGTATGAATTGATCACAAAGCGACCCGTAATGATAGACTCATAAACTTTGTACATTTAAAATCTGCCATCAACCAGAGATAATAATATTATTATAATAAATAAATAATACTACCAAAATTTCATTACCTACTTATCTGTATAATAATTCATTTGACAGATAATAAATTAATATGTTCCTTGGAGCATATTATTAGAGCACTGACATCAATTACATGGTCATTCATTGTGCAATAGGCAATGTTTTGAATAATAAATAATTGCTTGATAGTGAATAATGGTGATTTCACAATGAATTGTTATGTTGAGAATATGTTGTAGTAATATAAATCTTCATTTGATAACTTTGTTATTCTACGTATTGTGTATCAAGAAGTCTCAAGAGTTTCGCCTGGTTGAGAAGCATATTCGGACCAACTATCGTTAAGGTTAATTTTTAAATAAGGTAAAACTTGATTCTGATTCTTATATTACAAATTACAAAATGGAGTTTCGGACTTTTTTCTGTTAAAGAAAATAATTAAAATTATTATCTTTAACAGAAGTATAATAAAAGTAGAAGGCGTTCAAATGAATGTATAAATTCCAAAAAGAGTTTTCCAATAACTATTAAAAAAAAAAACATAATAAATATATAATTATTATTATTAAGAAACAATCTTCTTCTTCATCTTGCATTTTCTGGTATTTGTTCTGTGCTGCAAATGCTGCACATATTCAATATTTTTCTGTTTTCAAAACACATTAATGGGTTGGGTTATAAGTATATCATATTTAATATTTTTTAAGTTATTATTGAGGCCCCTTCTCAGGGAATTTGTAAAATTTCCCTGTATTCAGAAAATAATCTGTCAAGTTTATTTGGTTCAGAGAATCAATGTGTATTGTAATATTTTTATTGATGTATTATTATTTTTGTTACATATTTTTTTTAATATCATAATACCATTCCAACAACGCAGTGAACACCTTAAAAGTGAATGTGTATGTCAAAAAATACCTTCTCCACTTTTGTGTTCTCAACAGTGTTGGTTGTATAGTTAGTTATAGTTTAACAATGACTGATATTATTTTATGACAACCCTGTGTATGATCTAATTATTGTTGGTAGTATCTTTAAAAATTAAAGAATATTTATGTTTTTTTAGTAAAGATATTATTATGTTGTCATCCTATTTTTTGATTTGAGCATTCATTTTGACAACCATTGTTCAAAATTCACTGAACTAAGTTGTTATAGTGGCATCTATTGTGGAAAGATAAAAGCATAATATCATAGATATTTATAAACCTGAACCGTTTTAAATGGTGTGACCCTATTTATAATCTGTGAAATGGCAGTATGTAATTTTAATGAATCACCTTTTGAATTATATTTATCACAAAGCTAGACTTTAGACTCATTTCTATTATGAGGATAGAATTTTATTTGAATGAGTTAATAACAAGTGAACACAAATATCATTAACTAACTTTCTATAAAATTCGGATTATAAGTTGATAGATGTTTTCTTTTTACGGATGATGATGATCTAAATGAGCAGCTTCTGAGATGATTTTTCTGTATGCATACCTGGACATCGAATTGATTAAGTACTTGCGAAGCCCCCTTTTATGAATGATTTTTAGATTTCAAAATAAGTTGTCACTATTGGGAATTTCATCTAATCAGAAATATTTTTATAATTTATGTTGAGTTGGGAATGCCCCAGTGTCTCAGACTTCTTCTATACTATGACATTTAAGCTGGCTGAGCTTGATTGAATTTTCCACGTGCGCCTAAAAATACAGTTCATCATCCCATTAATTGGTTCAGACACAGTTTTTTTTTTTGAATAGTCATGTATCCCAAGTAATATCAGAATTTTACCAAAGATTATTATATCAATGTCATGAAATGTGGAATCTTTATGAGACTAAATTGATATTTAAGGTGTATAATTAAAAAAACGGTGACATACCGTAAAACAGGGTGAATAGAGACACTTTTTACCCTTCACGACTATATATCTTCATACCTGCATCAAATAATTCAAATATGAATGGCTTAAAACTTGTTTCTATGGTCCGTCTACACATTCATGACAATACTTTTCAAATATTCACTATTGTTATTAAGACACAGTCAATTTGGTTCGATGTCTATATCCACATTGAATTGGGGGGAATAGAGCTGAGAGAAGGTGAATAGAAAGTTGGCAGGTGAATAGGGACAAAACAACAGATTGTAATGATTGGAATATATGAACCTCTATTCTATGAGTCTCTATTCACCCGTTTACGGTACTTATTAACTAAAAAAAACATGACTTAATTTAATTTTCGTGCAATAAAAAAGAGATGTTAAAAAGGGGTCAAAAAGTAAGGATGCACAGGCATCGAACTTAAACACGTTTAATACTTTCGATGGTTTCGGCGGTAACTTTGTGGAAGTTCATTTTAATATAAAATTTAAAATAACTTTGATTATTCCACATATTGTGCTACTAACTGTGACACGTGTTTCGCCTCTTTCAGAGGCATCTTCAGACTTACTAGCGCAAAGTTTGCTTAAGTTCACTTAGTTATCACTAAGTTATTTTAAATTTTATATTAAACACGTTTGTTTCAATTTTGGCCAATCATTTAGTTGATTTGGTTTTGTCATTTAAGAAATAGTATTATAGTCATTGTAAAGAATTATTTATAAATAATAAAAAAAAAATCAGATACTTGTGCTAAAGTTCAATTCTTGTTTATGTCTCTATTCACCCCGCAGTCTCTATTGACCCCATTTTACGGTACTCTATTTCTCTATTAGTACTAGATGGGGCGACAAAAATACAGTGGTCTTTCCATGATCATTTCTTCCAGCATAGAAAGGAGTAATAAAAATACTGTATATATTTTAAAGTCATATATTTTGTTTTTCTATAAATATATAATATCATTAATATGTATCAAACATATTTAAATAAAAATAATATTTGTGACTGATTTGATTGTTTAGTATAACAATATACATTAACATTCTTAATATAGATACATCTCGATAGTAAAAATGATGAAATATAAATATATTTATTACACTGGGATAATAGGTATCTTTTAAGATTAATATTTTTATGGTTTCTCTTTCAATTTCTGTACAGAAAAAAATAGAACTTATTTATTGATCAATTATTAATGAATCAGTTTTGTAAGATTTTGATTTGAAACAAATTTGAATATAATATATATTCATTTCATTGTCTTATATTAAAAATAGATACTAACTACCATATAAATTTATATTATTTAAAACTTAGCTAATAATACACACTATCTTCAGTAATACCAACATTAGGCATTATTTTATTCATACATGCTATAGGATTGTTTTTCATTGGGATTATGTTTTACATTCTTTCCTCAGTATAGTTTAATATTTTTATCATATATTTCAATCTGTTACACAGATACTTAGAATTTTTAACATCACAATTTGACACTGTTATTATCAAATTTACAGTATAGCTCATTATACAAGCAGAAATCAATTTATTTTAAATATTATATCCAAATTTTATTCATTCCTGTCATTATACCAACATACTAAAAAAGAATTGATTCCCCCCAATTGATAACATTATGTGTCAAATTAAAAAACGAAGAAGCAAATGAAACAACAAATTTTAATGTTTCATGCACTCATTCAAATATGTACCTAGAGCAGTGGTTCTCACGTAAAAATTGGTTGTGGCCGCATTAGGAACATCAGTTGTCAAAAGGAAATGTCTGGTGGCCGCACCAAATTTTCGTGTCGGATCTTTTTTGTCAAAAAGACCTAAACATGTATGTGTTTGAGTTTTTGCAAAATAAAAATTCTTGATGCACAATACAATGCATACAAAATATTCAATTTTAAGTGTGTGCATTGTTGACAAATTAACTTGTTAAAACACATTTTAATTAAATATCAATATTTTCTATGGAGCTGTTGGTGGCCGCAGCAAAATCCTCTGGTGCCCGCACATGAGAACCACTGACCTAGAGTATTTGTAATGAAATATGGATTAATTTCATTTGTGCTACTTTTAAGTTGAGTCAAAAGATAAGATTTCATTCAAGCCTCTAAATAAAACAATCAAAAAGACCACATCTCTTTGAATAAAATAGGTATAACCAGGGCTTTTTTTTGAAAAAATAATGGTGCCGAAACTCACTTCATGTCAAGCTTTTTAGTAAATAAAATTATATTCAAATATCATTTAAGTAAAATTTCATCTAATTGATTTTGAAATCTGTGAAAAAAGATGCCGTAACGCCGTTCCACCGCGTTAAATGGAAAAAAAGCCCTGGGTATAACCAAAAGTCAATTAATTTATGACAGCTTAAAGTTGTAGTCAACATGTCTTGTTTTAAACTTCTGTTTTGACAAACTGTCAATGGAGCAAAATAATTAAAGGTTTCAAAGAAATATGAAGCTTAGTAATTGTAAAAATAAATAATATTTATCAATATGTAAATAACAATGGCGACAGTAAGAAAACACTTCACTGGGTATTAAACAAATACTTGAAATAATGATGTTTGATGTAGGCTTAGTAGGCATAAAAAACGGACATTAAAGAATTTTACATATGAAATAAATATAATAGGAGAAGTTTAAGTTTGACCTCAAGTATTTTTTGAATGTGTCTCCTATACCTATGTCAAAAATTCCCGTAACCACTGTAGTCAGTTGTATTGATGTTTTACTGTATTATTCTTTTGGATTTCCTGGTAAGGTCTCTTCCCGGTTAAGCAGGAGTCTATCGCACTGACAGGAATTAAATACTGATACATTTTTATCTTGAGCATAGGCTGGTCATAAATTGTGCATTTTCAGTGGGAAAAATGAACTATTGTGAAATATAATGTAGACATAATGTTGTAAATATATAAATTAACTCTTTGAAGTAGATATTTTACCGTTACTAAGTCTAGTGATATCACCAATCTTCATCACACGATCATTTATTTAATATTACATGATAACAGGTATAAGGAGTCACTTTGACTTGAAGCAAATAGCGTATTCCGTGTGCGGGTGGTCGGGATAGAAGACCTGCTGGTCGTCCACTTTGTAGTCAGCGTATTTGATTTTGAATCCGTCAGTGTACCCGAGTTTTCTCATGACCTTGGCTGAGAAGATACTGCTGCAGCCTACTTTGAAGAAGTCAACGTTTTGTCTTGCACCCAATTCCCTGTAAACAAAAATAACAACGATAAGCCACTTCAACTCTTTAGCCTTTTAATACGACAGTGGAATAAAGAACTTCTACAACAACAAGTTTTGTCACTAATGACCCGAGTTTTGCCTTTCGTTGTTTTCAGGCATTCAAGTGCACGGAGGAACTCAAGCTGTCAGTTAAGGAAGTGTGCAACATAGAGGCCTGCACGGGCTCTTAATATTAATTAAAATTTTGGGTTGGGTTCGGGAATAAACCTTGGGCTTGGGCCAGGCCGAGTCTGAGGATTCCAGGCTCGGTTTGGGAATTTTGAAATTTCGGCCTGTGCACACCTCTAGTGCAAAATTTGAATGATTAAAATGTGACACCTTTTTTTGCAAATGCATTGCTATGCTTGCATTTTTAAGGGTATTGATGAGAACTGGATATGAGTCAATGGCTCAACCTATCTACTCTGAGGGGGGTAGGTATTTCTAATAGCTGGCTAATCACGAAAAGAAATTAAGAAATTATAGGTATCTACGCTTTTGGGTATAAATTCCGTATTTAATTTAAAAATCAATGTATGAATTTGGTAATTCAGACCATCAATTATTAAGAATTGTTAGTTATCAGTAACCGAATAGGTATAATGTCTAAAGTACCAGTCGACTACGAGACAAGTGTATATTATACAGTCGTATAATTATCAAAATATTTGCTAACGTTTTCCGGTGGTTTTAAATTGTAGTTACGTCACTGGCCAAATAAAACTTAATAACTATCAACATATTGCTGACAATCTAATTTTTATTTTAATGTATAAAGTTTTTGATTTCATTTAGGTATATATAGTTTTTTTCTACTTCAGATATAAAATGTTCAATGTTACTATTAAGTGTTATTACGCCATTTTTAAATTCAAATATTTAGCCTGCAGCTCACTTCATAGTATTCCCAAATAGCAGAATGGGTCGAAAAAGTCACTGAAAATAACCACGATAGCCACCACACGCGGTCTTCCAAAAAAGAAGCTGCACTATGGCATTCTATTCTTAACGGCATTTCGATGTATGTAAATAAAAATGCCCCATGCAAAGAGCGCCATGTTTGTTTATTGAGTGTGAACTTACATTCCCACCACTGTCATCTTTGCCGCTAGACCTTGCCCTCTCCATGTGCCATCAACGCTGATGATTCTGATGTCGAAGTAGGTCTTGGCTTCGGGGTACATTTTCTTCATATCAATCATTTTGTCCATATCCCCGAGGAAGTTAAGGATTTTCGAAAAGCGAGGATTTCCTTCAAATAAGCTTTCGTCAGCCTCATCTTCCTGAAAAAGCGTAAAAGTAAACATTTTATTAGTTCCATTGCGATTAATTAGGATAAATATCGAAATTATTTACAGTGCTAGAAGTGGATGAAATCACCACAAAAGTCATTTAAATTGTCGATGTGTTAATATTTTAAATCAACGATAGCTCCTAATTCAAAGTGTGCTTATCAATAAAAGTTTAAAGACCGGGAAAATGCTAATAATGTTGTAAAATAAAAAGAAAATAATTATAAGAAAATAAAATAGTGATGAAAAAAAATGTTTATTAGGTTTATTTTTAAAATAGTTTGAAACGTGTAGTTAATCGCTTTGAAAAGAAGGCATCTTGCTGATGAGACTAATTATTTGACAATTTCCGATTATAGTCAATCAATATTTTCACCATCTGAGACGAAAATATGGTGGCTTGGCTATTAATAAATCTTTAAACACTTGTTAGTGAAAATCATGATACTATTTTCACCGCCATCTTTTCCATTTCAAGCACTGAATAAATAAAAAGTAAATGTTGTTTTTTTATACGCAATCTGTAGTACTTAATTGTGCTTATTTATAATCAAATGCCAATTGAACTAAGATTATATATTTTATTAATTAATACATATGTTATCTTTATATCTTTATCTAATTGGAGTAATTTTGTTAATAGGTCATTGGCACTAAAAGAGAACCAAGAGAAATGTTTTCTCTTGTCAAAGAGACGATATACTTTTTTCATTTGATCCTTTTCAAAATTCTTTCAGAATTATTGCTGAGTGGTGAAACACTTAGTTGTCACGGCAACGAAAGGGTGGGATGAGGGAACAGCCAAGTGACTAAGAGAACGACACTCTTTACAGATAAAACATATATTTGATGAAACATAATCGTATTTTTCACCTAGTAATAATCGAATTTGAGTTTTATCATGTTACATTATCAATAAAAGTTGCTTGGCATCGAAGAAATGGTAGGATTAAGAATTTCGACTGAAAGTGAATACAACAAGAGTAAAGTGGTAAGATTTTTCAATGAGTTTTGTCGCTATCAACCCGGGCTTAGCCTATCGGTATTTTAAGGCGTTTCAAGTGTATGAATGAACTTAAACTGTCAAGTAGTAAATAGTAAGTATAGCTTATATAAAATAGAAGAATACAATTTAGTCACTAAGTTCAATTGTTACTATCGCAATATCGATGAATTAGCGAATGTTTTGATTTTGTACTATTACGTGAGTTTTGTCTCTAACGACCCGGGATTCGTCTTTCGGCATTTTCAGACATCGGAACAAATGCACGGGTGACCTTGATTTTGAATGTTTTGATGTTTATGAGGTTCAATTCAGTTTATCCGATAAAACGTAAACGATTGTCGGTCCCTGTGGTCTAGTGGCAAGAGCTTTGTCCTAGCGATCTGGAGACCCGGGTTCGATTCCCGGCAAGGTCAGATTTTTTCAATTGAAAAAAAAGAGATCTTGGGCTGGGTGTATGTTATTTATCGTTGATTTTGTGCACAACTGATTCATTACTTATCATCGAGTTAATCTCGTATGACTTTCACAATTAAGAATATTTGGCGCATTAGCCTAAACTGTAATGCCAAATATTTTTTTATTATTTAAAAAAAAAAAAATATCGTCTTAAATTAGTAAGCATTTCCATGCTATGAGCTGGCAATAAAATCATAACGATATCACATTTAACACACAATAAAATGTAATTTACCTATGCAATTACTTATCCAATTACTGGCTAAGTAATGAAGTTATAAGATTACATGGAAAAAAAAAATCTCTAAGCATTTCGGTGTATATTTATAAAAACTGTGTCTTCCATTATAATAAACATCCGAAAAACTAAAACGGATAAATTAAATGCGAAACGCAATACAACAAAGATAGATAAGAAATTCGGATATTTCCGCGACGTTAGTAACGCCACCCTAGGGAGCGGACTGAGTTCAAGAGCAATCCCCGATGATTTATATGGGTTTATTGTTGAGACAGGCAACCTTGAAGGGAAAAAGTCTAACCTTTTTTACAATGGACGGGGGGGGTAGAATGCGCGAAAAGCCTCCTGTAATAAATATATCGAAACGAAAATATTTATTCGCTAAGTAGGCAGATAAAAGATATTATTTATTCAGTTGGAAAATTTATTCAAAATTTCAATATTTATTTTATTTTATATCTTACCGCAACTCCGGTAATGTTTCTTATTCTACAAGAATTCCTGTAGGATTGAATTAATTACTGTTTTTTTTACCTTAATATTAAATGGAGCTCTAAGTAAATATCAATTTAATCAACTACATCAAAAAAAATGGTGAATCTGTAACGCAGCTTGTTTGTGGAATGAGACATGTTGGTCATAATGCTTGGAAATCGTAAAAAGAAAAGTGCATTGGCCATGGTTATATGTCTGACCATATTGTTGGAAGATAAAATCATAATTAGAGACTTCAAATTTTGTTCATTCAGAGTTCATTCAATAGTGTTGTTAGATGGAAGAAAGAGAAAAAAGGTTACTCAATTAAGGTGGTGATTGATCTATCAGTCGATAAGTTTTTTTATTTAAACGATTCATTTTTTTACATATACATAGTTCTTTTTGAAATATCTGCCGTAAAAGTTATAACTTGTGAATCTGTGTTATAGAAAAATGTCAGCCAGTTCGATTAAATGAGACTAAAAAAGTTTAATTTATTGGTGGAATGATTTAATATATGATTAGGTAAAATAACCATTATGTGTATACATATTAATTTTCAATTGCTTTTGTAATTGAAAAAACTTTTGTCAAGAATGACTGATCGTGATATTACATAAAAATATATTGATTAAATAACAGATTTTCCAACATCATTTTTAACATGATTCATTGAACATAAATTCCCACAATAAAACCGTTGTATTCACGTAAATATTTCAGACATATTTGATGAGTATGATAAACCATACTAAATACATTTATATTAATTATATTCTAAATAAGTATTGTACTATTTGTAAATAAGCTTAGCTGAGGAATCTGTTATGGAATATCTTAATGCGTTATTTGATATCATAAGTGCTCTTGTTTAGATTTGAAAATATAGGCTATTGCCCCAATTCTAGGCCATCTAAATTCACAAACAATAATTATGCGTAACATGTTTTGTTCACCCCAATCCTACTCTGCCCTGGATAAAAAGAGGTCAATTCTGCATTTCATAGATGAGATTAAAATTCTGATTCGGTGAAAAATTCATTTGGTTGTATAACAGATCTTCATAATATAATGATTTATTATTCATTAGTCAAATCACCGGTCGACTATCGACTGTTAAATTGCACGACAGCGTAAAAATGAGCCCTCCAGAGGCCCGTGACGTACGATATACGAGCTGCCATTTTGTAGTGATTATCTAAATGATTCCCCCACTTCATTACAGTCTCCCAAATCCACGTTCGTTAGTTGGCGACGCGTTAACAGGCATTACGCATATAAGTTACACTATCGTTTACTTGCATTATAAATAAGATTTTTCATTAATTATTGGCTTTGAGTGGATATATATTTTTTGACAATGTATGGTGTGGTGAAAAACCTATCTTTTGCATAGATTTCCGCACATTTTAGCGAAATTGGATCGGAAGAAGTATTTTGATTAACTTTGATTGTTGCTGGTTTGCCATATTTTTATTAAAGAATTCTATCGTTTTAACTTTATTGAAATCTTGTGATATGTCCAAGCATGAATTGTAAAAATCATCATTGTTTTGTGTGAGATATTCAAATAGGTTATATTCTATAAAATATATTATATTCTATAAAATATAAAATATATTATATATTATATAAAATATAATATATTTACTTGTTTATTGGTACGAATGCATTTCATGCTCTCTATATGTAAACAGATTGTGTGTGTGTGTATTATTTGCTTTGTCATTACATATTAAATATATTATTTTCAAACAAACAAACAAACTTACTTCAGTTTTATCTAGTTTCTCTATAGCTCCCAAAAGGCATCCAATAATTTCTCCATCATCACTGACAGCCACGACGGATTGCCCTTCTCTCATAGAATCCTTACAGTATTCCTCGAGCTGAGTGCATCGATCGCGGGCGCCATCAATCAACTGAACAGCAATATTGAGAGGCTCGTCGACGAAAAATGTTCTCTTCAGGAAGCTCAGAACTTGGAGTGAGTCTGATTTCTGTAGCGGTCTCAGTGAGAAGGATTTAGCTTTCTGGGCGAGAGCTGATTTCATGAAAGGGTCTGCTGTGATGTTGATGCGAGGTGATGGGGTGACGAGGGCTGGTGGAGTCGACATGCTTTTTGAAGGAAGATGTAATGTCAAGGATCCCAACTTTGACGGTAATGTATCGGCGATCTGCAAAAAGAATTCAAAACGTTCGGTCAGTCATGTAATATTATAAATTGAACAGCTCGGCAGTGATTCGCAAAAAATCTTTTGTATCGATCCCAGCCACTCTGGCTTGGTGGCTAATAAATCAAATTACCAGTATTTTATAAAATTGAGGGTGTCTTATGAGAGAAGCTCTCATTTTATTAAGAGGGAATGATATTCTGAATCCTTAGGTGGACGCCACCAAGTCTTGGGCAGTGGCCCATAAGACACTCACAACTAAGGAAATCAACTGAAGATGCGCATGACTTTTTTACGCCACGGAATACTGCTGTATAAAATTTACGGATGGAAAAGCAGTGGTGAGTGGAGGAGAGCAAACAAATAAATAAAGTCATGAAAAAGTTGTGTCGAATATTGATACCATACTTTATTTTTTACCAATATGTATGGCTTATTGACCCCTAATAGACCTTACCTAAGGAGAAGTGGTTCTATGAAAACCACTTGTTATTCATCCGCTCAATCCCTTAATCAATAACATTATAGAGAGTAAATATAAAAGATTTGGGCAAGGACAAGATAGTTAGTCAGCTTATCGTTGTTAAAATCTGATGAGCTGGAGAAATACAGATTCATGTCTTTGCTCTCGCATTCATAAATATATTGGAAAATCAATTTATTTATATATATTTATTTTTTTATTGGACACCAAATGGATGACGTTGACCACTGTTCGGAGACAAAATGGTTTGCAAGTGAACAGCTGTTAAAACATTAGATGTTCATAAAATAATACGATTTACTGAAGCAGTTAAATATAGTAATAAGAAAACTAGTATTATTTTCTGCTTAGTAATAAATACTGTGACTGAAATAATACTTAGATCACAATTTTTATGTATGTATATTGGATTGCGTAAAAAACCTCGACACGTCTGTAAATCATGGCTCGGTTTCATTACATTATTAACTGGCAAGTTCAAAGTCACCGTGAATACGCTTAGCGAGTGAACTTAGAAGTACTCAATGGCGGCGCAAAAAGCAGTGGCAAAAAATGCAGTAACATTTTTTCTGGCGATTATGTCATGAATTCTTTTTTGATTAATTGTTGTTATTATTCTCATGTGTTGCGTTCGTTTTTTTGTTTTATTACTTTAAGATCTTGAAAGTGTGTTATTTCTCTGTAGATGGCCGTGATTGAATAGGTAGCGCGTTGAGATTTCCGTCATTTATTTCATTCCGTGATCAAGGGTTTGACTCCCTGGTTTGATTTGATCGATTCATAAAAAAATACCTGTGATTTTTCTAGCATTTCTTTTAAGCTTTATATTAGTATGAGTATAGTAAATCTAACAAGAATCTTCAAGTTGTCTTAAATACCATCTGTCGAAGAACTCTATAAGGAGAACGTATGCTTTTTTATAGAAGTTTTCTGAGTAATAAAAAACAAAGCAGCTGGGAGTCGAGGGAGTACACCGTGGAATCAAATATATCATGAGGGCTCGTGTATTAAAAAAACAACACGTCTGGACTATCACTGGTTGAAACAACTACATCAACAAAGGCCCACTCTATGACATGGATGGAGATTATCGGCAATGTTTTTCATCGTATAAGAGGATGATATTCTCAATAATAATTTAATTTATTAAGAATAAATTTATCTACAACTATATGGATCTAATGGTCGCACCAAATCTTAGGATTTCATTGGTCCGGTGGGATTATAAACATCACAGACATCTATGACTGTGATTACGAAACCTTAAATCGATTGAAAAACAAATGAATGTCTTCCTTTGAAGATTCGAACCTATGGATGGCTCAACCGAATAGGAAAGAAGTCCAAGAGAATTCGTAAAACCAGTAAGAAGAGTATGTATCTATTTCAAATCTTACGTCGTTTTCTACATACGTCAGTACAGCATCGTGGTAAGTTGGGTAAATTGTACAGCTTAAAAATATAGCCATAGAGATTATTAGACGGCTGTTACCAAGCGATACTCCGGCATAAATACTGTATTATATATTTATGCTAATTGATAGACGTGTATAATTACAATGTTGTCAAATATTGACGGTGAAATCATTTTCAACAATATCTATTTATACTTAAGAATCTCACTTTAATGCGGCATTAAAAAATCTAATTACAAACTTGTTTGAACAATAAGACAACAAAAAAGTATTTATAGTATCATGATAAATAATATAAAAAATAAGTAACTACAAGGAAGTCCATTACGCGAGCTAGACGTTACATATTTTAAATTGATAAACAAGTCAAATATATACTAGTATTCTGTTTAGCATTTTTAAGTAATTCCTAATAGCATTAGCATTCTTTAGATGAAAAGAAAAACACGCCCAATGCATTAAGAGTATTGCACTTGCGTTAAAAAATACGCAAGCATTTTTATAAAATGGCCTCGGAATATCAAACAGAATTTCAATTAACATAGATTGTGTAATTAAGTATTTCGACTGAGGGTGCTTGATGGAATTTCAACATTGAACTGTCAGTTCAAGTACATCCGTGCACTTGGAATGCCTGAAGATGCCGAAAGGCGAAACCCGGGTCGTTAGCGACAAAACTCATGGAAAAGTACAAAATTCAAAAAATTCTAAATAGATTGTGTAATTTTCAGAAGATAAAAATCTTTCACAAGAAGCAAAGTAAGGCCAAGACTGAAGTTAAAAGTGAATTTTTACACGAATAAAATATATTTCTTTTGTATTTATTCACAGTTATTTTATACACTATTGGAATAAGCGTGTGGAATGAAAAAAAATGTATCATTTTAATAAATTTAAGAAGTATTTTCAATGACAATTGTTTTCAGTCAACGCAATTTCCAGCAATATTTTTAACTAAAGATTGCTCGGACGTTTCAAAATACTTCGATCTCAATGTTTGTGATTAATTATTGATTCAATTAAACCCAATTCGACGAGCATCAATCATTAACAAGATGTCTTCCCAAAAGAATAGCTTTAGAAGTACAAACAGTAAAAACAAAAAAATCTCGGCGCTGTTGTTTGAATACAAACTTGCTATAGAATATGTTCTATTAATATCATTACATGTATTTCTGCGAAGGACTAACAGTAACTGATATTAAAATTAAAGATGATAATATTTAAATATGTATACATATTATAATTCCGGACTGAATAGATAATATCAAGTCTGAACCTAATAGTTACATAATTACCAACACGCCCATAAAACAATTTAAACTGTTATTATTACTTTTTTATTAGCGGTCAAGGATTTTGATTAAAATTATGCTGTTGGCAGGTATGGAGGTATTATATTTCGATCGAGTTTTTTGCAGGTGCATTTTTTTGCGAACTGGCCGGCACAAAAGCTGTCAGTCAATCATCGGCGTATGGTGTTTTTTTGTACTGTACAAAATAATATAACGTGAATCTTAAATTACGTCCACGATCACGATGGCTTATACCTTATACAGCCATGTCAAAATAGTTTAATTCGAAAGCAGACTTACAGTAGTATGTATCATATCTTTTTTCAGAAAGACAGAATACAAACGCCCTTTTTTAGTAGAGCTCGTTGAATTTTGAAAACAAAATCGTTAGAATTTAGCCATGGCTCCTTTGTTTTCGCTACGCAGTGACACGGCTTGAATGAACGAATCAGTGAGACTGATCGGAGAGGGCACCAACGTTTTCGATTAGCAGCACCCTTGTGCTCATGTTCACTTAAGAATAGTTCAAAAATAATACAACTTTTTTTGTATTTATCCCAAATTAAATTTATCAGATCAGGACCGGTTTCGCTCATGGCGATCATTATCTACATTTGACAGTGAACAACTTAACTATTAATAGTGATTAAGAATTAATTGAGCTTTAGAGTATATTGCACAAAGGTAACCTGATTGTAGCAGGCATTTTTAGTATATGCAATATGTTCATCGCAAAATAATTTATCTCGCTGCCTATTTTGCGAACCATTTTTGATAGTTTCTTTTCTTTTAATCACGCATTGTAGCAATGTTGTGACGGAATATTGGATTTAAAAAAAAATTGTAAAACCTCACCCTGGGGTTTCCAACTAATTTTGATGATGAGCTCATTTAAAGTCGGCAAAAAAGTGGCGGGCGCAACTGCGCCCACGGGCACAGTGCTGGGAGTCCCTGATCCAACATAATGTAGGCTGTCTCCCCTTATCTCATTCGTCACAAAACACATTAAACACCCCCACTGCCATAGGGCACGACGCCATATTTGAACGGTGCTTAAATTTTCTAGAAAATGTATTTGTTTATTCATCATGTATAAAATAGTCATTGATGGACAAATATTATATATATTTATAAACGACTGGATTGACTTTTTAAACCATTCTTTACCATATACACTATTTTATTCAGTGTTGCTAACTATCTGATTTTTTTTTTATTTGAATTACGCTTGATAAAAATAACAATTTATTTCTACTTTCTGCGAGTGAATTTCTGCATGAGTGAGTAAGTTTGTTGACTCTGAAAGGTTTCCTTCTTCACACTAAAGATTATCTTTTACGTAGCTATGTATTTTATATTTTACTCAGAAATGACTTCATAGCTAATAAGAGTTTATTTTAAAGAGATATCGTCACAATAATACGTTTTTGAATAGTTGTAATAACCAATTATCACATTACTGGAATATTTAATTTAAATCATTTTGAGCTGTCTGCTATGCATATCATCTGGGTCGATTGCGTTTAAAAGTTTTCGCAGCGAGGCAGAGTTCTTTTACTGATAAAAGAAAATAATCATAGAGATGCTGAGACAGTCATAGACATTTTGATTTATTTATTCCATATTACTGATTATGAGATTCAAATAATGTGTTCTATTCGCCAAGAATTAAAAATGTATTTAAGATTGGCAAACGGGTGACAGATTGATTAGTACAATTAGTTTTTTATTTATTCCATGTCATATCTGATCCCAGTGAAACTAGAAAACTGTTACAATATTTAAATAAAGATACAATCTCACGAGGCCATAAAACGTGTTTCATTATTCGTACACTTAGTCTTAATTACCTAGATCAAAGCAGATTTTTCAATTTTAAAAGTAGTTTCAATGATTTTTGTGTCACGTTAACCGCCATTGTTTTATTCAAACGGACCAAGAACTAAACAATCGGAGAATGTGACCAATTGTAAAATAGTGAAATAATCATTAGAACCGTTTGGACATTAGTAATCATTTAATAAATATCAAAGCCCCTCATAGTGCAATAATATGTCCGATTTAGTTTTTTAAATTGTGTGAAGAGGTTTCTTGTGCTTTACATTTTTTTCTATTTACCATTATTGTTCGTTATTTAGTCCATGTTCGTAAAATACGCACTATGTAGGTCACTTTCTCCTTCGGCGAATATAAAGTTTCCAACGTTGTTCTAATTTTAAACGGGGCGTTGAATTATTGGATTACAATTTACTATCCGCATTTATCTGTCAATTTATTAGAGTCAAGTGCTAATAGAACGTCAATATATTTTTTATCGTTAAAAATCTGGCTCAGTTTGAATTCATTCTCGGACTTGAATACCTCAACATTTAAAGATAATTTAAATTACGTGTATATATTCAAAAAAGGCTTGTACTTTTTTTACATTTGCACTGGGCGATTTTATTTGGCAGCCGAAGCATGTGATAAAGATAAATAGCACGTATTTATGAGTTTGCGGTTTCATCTCTGCGTATTAGCAAAACCGGTTCTGATCAAACTAGGGTATAAGATATCATAACAATAATAGCAAGTCTGATTTCTGAGAATACATGGAACATATTTTAATTAAAATGGATACGTATTTTTACCTTAATAAGGGTAAATATTTTTTTGCAATGTAATTCATAGCTAGTCTCCGGGGAAAATGGTGATGATTGAATCATAAAATTCGTCGAAGAAATAATTTATTTAATGTAAATTCGGAAGATACATTTTGCTTATTTCACTTGCTTTACCAATTAATGTCATGGCTCACATTCTTAGCTGTGTTCAAAAAAACTTGGATTATGACATATTTATAAAAACACTTCAAATATTTAGATACTGCTTTTTACTCGGAAAGACAGAATAGTATTGTAGAATCATATTCGACGATTAAAAAAACCCACAAAATCTTTTTTATCTCATGGGCTTTTATCAAACCGATTTTGTCTCCTAGGCTTGACTTATAGAAAAATATGTTTGTCTCTATCTATCTTTATTATAATTACTAACAAAAACATCATAGTTTGTTTATTTTCATTCAACAAAAAGTTTTAACCAATGACAATGACATGACGTTTCAAAATCAATTCATATATTTTTTTATGTTGGTAATACACATTCAATATGATAATAATACATAACAGATAATTATTATTGTATTCTCATTGCTTTGTCACATAGGTAGTCTTAATAAAATGAAATCGATCTCTTCCAATAACGAATGTGATGGCGTTTTAGCCAAATTCTTTTTATCAATGTTTCGAATCGAACGCTTTACGAATATTCCCTCTATTTTCATGTCCCTAAAGTGAGGAGTTAAGGCAGTTTACTTTTTGGCTGACAGCATAAAACTTGTTTGTACAGCTTGTGTTTTATTATTATAATTTTGTAGATTGACAAAAAAAACTGCATCGATACTCAACGAAAATAATCATTGTCTATGGATCGAATAATAACAGTGGTCGTTGAATTAAATGCAAATCTTTAATTTGATTTAATTTATATGCCACGCGAATTGTGACAGCGTCACTAAATGAATATTAATTTTATGACATTGATCAACTATCGGATTGTTATAGGTATAATTTATTCTATCGACATAGTTTTGATTAAAAAAATATTGTTAAACCTTGCCTGCTCACGGCTAGAAGTATATTTAGTATATCAGAAATAGCTCGTCTACAAAAAGGGCTTGTTTTCAATAAGTCGCTTAATTAACTTTGAAGAAGAGTTACGGAATGGTGAGAAAATTAGAGGACAAGTTATTGGTCAATCGTCCAACTTTAAAGAGTATATATAATGAGTTAATAGCATTATACAGCCTTTATGATTAAGCTCATGTACTAACGTATACCTATAGTTACACAAATGTATTTGTTTAGAAGATTTAGTGAGAAGCCAAATATTATTTTGCTAACAATGTTGGACTTAAAAGGAAAAATGTATTATATATTAATGATTCATACTTCCGCAAACATTGGCTGCCAAGTAGATCAGTACTACTTTTCACGAAAAAAAACATTTCCAAATTATAAAATATGCCGCAACGATGAATTTTTTCGCGATTGCGAATGTTTATGGTGAATTTATGATTGCAGAAACGTTTGGAATCGTTGAAACGAACGGACGAATCTAGTCTTTTTTTATTCAATTGACCGAATTTCAAAAGACAAAAAGTCTTTGCGTGAAAAACTTTTTAGATTGCCAATAATTTTATTTTTATGTAGAAATGTTTATCAGAGATTGGCACGATATTTTATTACAGCAAAAAAAGCGGGAGAGTAATATTCATTGCTGACAGGATTTGTTGTGTAACCGTTATTCAAATTTAGAATAAAAATATTTTCTTTTGTCTATGTGATTTGTTTTACGTCATAAACAGAATGTATAATAGATTAATACTTTTTGATTTCAAATAAAGAACGTACAATTTATGACAGCTTGGTAAAATATATAGAAGCTTGGCGAATGATGTTACGTTGTAATTAAATCAGTTACATATTGCAAAGATTTTTTTTCCGATTACGATATTATTTTTATAGAATACAATACATTATAAAAACGCCGCTACTAAAATAGGGGTAGGAAATAAAATGATTGCAAACCAAGCGATCACAAGCGAAGGATCATTTAATTATAAATATTTATGCATTTTTTATCATACATATATTTGATAGCGACAATGTTGGTAAATTCAGAGAACTGTTGACACAAACTTTACAACTGGAATCAATATAAAACCCCAAAAATACTGAATATTAAAGCATATTAATCAAATAAGTTTTTTTTATTTATTTTATTTATTACAGCTTTGAATTGACAATGTTGCTTTGGTTGGTACGACAATTTGTTTGAATTGAAATAGTTCTCAGACTATCACTTCATAAAATTCGTCATCAATACGTCAATTGGAGATATTTAGTTCCGCTGTAATCAGCTAAACCGCAAATTGTAATGCGAAAAAAACAAAATATGCGGACCTCAATGATTGTAATCTATAAAATATATTTTTTTATTTCATATATTTATATATATAAAATATTAATACTTAAACTAAGTAATTATTGTTTTTATCATTGTTTCGAGTCTATGTAGATTATTGTTAATTATTATATACCCATGCCAACGTTCATAATTTGCATCTTTTGATGACTCAATAAAACTAAATATACATTTTTCAAATAAATGTTATAATTAAATTTCTTTTATATTATAAATTTTATGAATCGAAATCATCAATCCAATTAATGTGAAAATAGTGAAAAAATCAAGGCAACTTGGATTTGATCAAACAAGGAATATTCAATAAAACGTAGGAAAAGTATTTAATAAAAAAATTGACAATTTATGGAAGACTTCTGGTATTTCTGATAATTTATTCGAGAGATGTGGCTATTGTTCATTTAAAATTCCATAATGAATTTTTATATACATATATAATATATATATATTTTTATATTATATATCATATTTTTCATAATTAGATATTGCTATGTTGAATTTGAATTTGTTCAGTTTGAATCATAATGTTACATGAAATTGAAAAAAAGTTCGATTTAAACTGTCAATTATCGATTGACTATTCTTTATTCGTATGGTTCAAATAAATTTAGTAAAAAGAACGACGGTAGTTTACGTACATCACGACAGAATAATTTTGAATTCGTTTTTAATTATTTTAAGATTTATTTTCGTAGATTTTCTGTGATTATTATAAATAAGCAAATTTATTATTTCAAATACCAAGCGATGCATTCATAAAAATATACATTCGAATGGTATTGTGGTGTGTTTAAAGAACGTAAGAGTATAGTAATCTCAGCACATTTAAAGCTCTGCGTCTGTCAATAGTCTCAATCTTTGGTTAAATGTTTATTAAAAACATAATGAATTGTACTCCAAATTGAATTTACAATCATGATTCGTTTTGCTTGGCGAGTGAAAATTTGCAATGTAATTACGAGAGCTTAAACTATTAGTAAAAATATTTATGTATTCAAACAATATTGTTTAAAAAGTAAATGAAAATGTCAATGACATATATATAAACGAAGCTTATATACGTCTTATGTCTAAGTCCAGGTAGATACAAAATCATCAGTTGAAAAATATTTTTTTACTATTCCTCTTCACCAAGAATCAATAATTAAAATGAATAAAATAATTAAAATGAATATTTAATATATTGAAATTGAATTCAAATAAATATGATTTATATTATCAAAAGCCATTCCATTAAATTTATATATTGTATAAGGAATATAAATTGTTGTATACTAATTACAGTCCTCGATATGGATTGGATACTTTAAATATTTTTTATTTATGGCAATACACCAAGAATATTTATGCCATCGTTATTATAATGCAATTAAACGAACAAAAAAATTGGAAACTAAAGATTTTTTCGATTTTAATATCTATTGATATCGATTGAAAAGGAAATTTCATGATCAATTAAAACTGTGAAATTTAAAGAATGGAAAAAAGTTGATGACAATAACTAAAGTATACCTTTATATGTAATTAAAAAACATTTATTTCATTGTTGGTTGTGTTGAATAATGATAGTAAAATTAATAACAACAAGAATTCTGAAGTAAGTAAAGTAATATAAGGTTTTCTTTCAACTTTTGTTTGAATGGAATGACCATCAGTAATATTTTGTAAAACATGGATCAAATAGTTTATTACAGATAGTTGTAGCAATGAAAACATACACTTTAATAATAATGCACACATATTAGTTAACAATATAATAAGGTTGATTTGAAAACATACCGTATAATGTAGAAACCGCTCATTTTCATCAAAGTTGATACTCTTAGACCCGATTATCGGAGACGAATCGTGAAGGGCCATTTTCGATGATTTGTTTTAAAAAAAAATCACGTAAGAATAAGTTATTATTTACAACTGATATCCGTTTCCGCGCACTGTTTTATACCACAACAAACACAGGAATGAATCTACAACTGTTTAAATATTTACGAGTACTATGGTAATTAGTATTAGTTAATCTTTTTCAATCACGTCTTAATAGTTTTTTTTATAACGGCGATATGCAACCTCCCTCAGCGATGCTTGATACCCGAATGAACCCTTTGCAATTTTCCAGTGCGAATTTATACGCGCGCGACTTTCCAAACGGTTTTGAATAAAGACACCCGGGAACGTATTTTTTTTCTCGAACGGCGATTGTTTTAGCAGTAATGCTTTTTGCAGTCGGTCCGAGGTAAGTATTGATACTTAATATATATCCGTAATGTTCGCAATGCAGAATATAGTGTCGCACATTTGTTGACAACTGGTTTTGCATAACAATACAGAGAGCGATACGACACGGTTGTCAAATAATAGCAAGATGTTTGTTTCAACGTACACGAATAATTTTACAAAAGATGGTGTACTGACACGATAATTAGGCCGAACATTATTATTATTAATAAAATTATTTTACGACAATTATTGTGGTTTTCACTGCAACCGAATGCAATAGACACGTGTAGGATAGTAAAATATAGACCGACATATTTAAATTATAAATTTTAAAATTCAAAAGTGAATAGCCTATCGAATTTAGCGTCTTAAAAATTGTTCGAATTTCGAATTACCAATTTGGGTGTATTATATTATTGGTGTGACTTATAACATCTTATGAAGAATTTTCAATAGAATAATCTAAGTATTAATTAGAATGGATATTATATTGGTTCTTCTTTTGCACGATATGAAGATATTTTAAGATATTTATCAACCTATAGCTTATCTTTCGTTTTAGTTTTAAGCTAGGTTTCATTCTTAAAAATCATTCCATAATAATTTGCGTACATATATCCAACTGCAGATAACACTTTACCTAAAATAATCTAATTCCACCGAGTAAATGCCAACTTTAACTACTTATTGTTAACTCCTTCATTGGTTTCTTCGGAGTAAATTATGCAAATTGTACCTATATATTCTTCAGGTATTATGTTATTGGGCACAAAAATTACGCTGCCAAGGCTTTACAAGAAATTAAGTTTTTTTGTAAAAAATAAACAAAACACACAACTTGATAAAAAAAATGTTCAAGAATTACATAAAACCATCTACAAATGACGAGTATTTTTCAAGAGTTTAAAAGCCTTGGTGAATAAATGATGCTTAACAATTGAAAAATAAATATATAATTTATTCTTATAATATATCAACTTCAACTACAGATTGCAATGTCAGTTTAAGGTCTATAACGGGATTGAACGAATGCCACAAAAAACACATTATGTGCTATATTTATTTATATGAAAACATTCATCGAATTCCCAATTTTTATTATAACTTATATTAATTGTATTTTAGTATAATAAAATGTTAAAGTATATATTTTATATTATTTTCTTGAAGAAAGCTTTTAAAACATATTATATACTAGTGATAATTATATAAGGATAATAAATTTATAAAACGGTCTAAAAATATTAGAGAGTCACTAAATAATTCATTTTTATCAGTATGTATATTTTGGTAAAAGGGTAAGTAGACATCTACTGTCAGTAGAATCGCTATAAACAGTCCGTAATTAGTAATGGTACGACAATTTGGTTAGTTAAGGTAAGGATTGGGTTAGCTTAGGTTTCGTTAATATTGCACAGTGTTGTTTTACATCAATTATTAACCATTAATTATAAACTGCTGACCGTTCCATGTATTAACTCACAAAATTCAAACTGACACGATGTATAATGTTTGCTGATCATTTTGACATATTACTGACCATTTATTTGATTTACTGACCAAAACATGAATTATATACTAGTCCATTCAATACACGCCATTAATAAAACACTTTTTGGACTAACTCCACATATACTAACAGTTAAAAGTGAATAAGCAGATATATCTCTTTAATTTAAAAATAAATCGTTGTATAAATTATTCAGCTCTAAAACTGAGTATCAGTGAGAAATTACAATGTTGTCACCATCTTTCCCTGAAATTAATATACTTAAAAAATGCATTATAAATTATATATTGGCCCTAAAGAAAATAATTGCCGAATTTCATAGTGATTTTAAAGCTATCATTCGAAATTAACACAAGAAGAGAGACATCACAAAAAAACAAAAACAATAAATTCTATACAGATTGAGAAAATTGATATTTGATTTTAATAAGTAATTTGCTTCTTTGGACTAATATCGCTATATAAATAATGCCGAGCTATGTATCAAAATAACTGCATTTATTTATATTGTTTTGATTAGATTTTATTAAAGACGGGCCAAACCAACAATTATTTATTTACAAAATATAAATAAAAAATAATTAATGTAAGCTATCAAAACAAAACATCTAACGTGATATAAAGAATTACGTATAATGTGTATTATTGATTTCAGTTTTTCTTGGAATGATTTGTTTTCACGACATCATTAGTGGGTTCTGAAGATTGCCTAGATTTCGAGAATCCCCGGATTTCAAATTTGTAATCGTAGTATTATAAGCATAATATATGGGTATATTATACTATCGTGGTGTGATTGCAATTATTAATGGTTACATAAGTAAAATGTATAATCTGTTTAACAAATGAATTTATTTACTTACATATTTATCAAATTATAATTTAGAACAGTTTTGATAATAATTATTCAGCATGTATTGAAAATTAAATTGTGTTTTCACAATTTTAAATGTCGGTGACACTGGAACTTTAAAACACTTAGTACCAATTCACATAAATTAAAAAATATTAACAGTTGAGTGTGACGAAAAAATTATCAAGTTTGTCAATTTTAAATCAATGTAAATTTGTATCTCATATATGGTGCTCAGTGGCGGCTGGTGACAGAGTATTAGATAGTACAAAAAAAGATTCAACTATTTTTGCAAGAGTTCTTTCCTATTCATTGGATTTTAAAACACTTCTATAACATGGAATTTCAATTCAGATGTTCGTTATACCAACGGAGTACCAGTCTTATGAATTTAAGCTGTCCGTAGTACGGAAAAATAGTTGAATCTTTTTTTGTACTCCCTAATACTCTGTCGCCAGCCGCCACTGATGGTGCTATGACATAAAGTAACAGACTATTTTATTTAGTTCATGTGTAATATAATTTTACGTTGAAAATGTTTCCTTCACATAATTAAAGGAACTTAGTTTTTATTTAATTTTTCCTTACCGATATTATATAAACCACAATAAATCCGATATAGAAATTAAGTTAGTAATCAAATTAGTCATTTTATCGTAAAACATCTATCAGTGTTAGCTATAGCAAACCATTTGTATTAACAACTAGATGGATAATTAAAAAAGAGTAATATTTTATTTATGCGAATAAACGCGTAAAATTTCTTGCGTCGGTGAAATGACTGTCAATTGATTGTGATGTAATTAGTAAAACATGGTAGTTAATTAGATTGAATACATTTAATTAACGTTTTTTAATATTACTTTGAAATAGTAATATGTCCATGGTTTATGATAAAAGAAGAGGCGTGTATTTAATGGTCAGTATCTTATTCACGTTTTGGTCAGTAAATTACATAAATGGTCAGTTGTGTATCAAAATCGTTAGTAAATATGTTTAACGGTCAGTATCTTCAGTATCAGTGTGATTGTGGTCAGTAATTAAATGAAAACGTCAGTATTAACATGAATAGTCAGTAATTATAAATAAATAGCTCATTTTAGTTTAACAGCTTGTGAATTTTATTAAATATGGTCGTAAGAGACAAATTTATGACCAGGTTTAAGAAAAATAAGCACATTATATATCATCATTTCCGTTTATAAATTACATCGTATCACCTATGTTTTTAATTTGTTTCTGATATTATGTTTGTATTAATGTAGTGCACAGACTGTAACGTCCAGTGCTATATTATTCATCAGCAATTTCTGACCTCCTCGAGACTAAACACAAACGATGTTTCTGACATTGCTTTCAAAGTGTATTATGTAGTGAATTGTATACAAGGTAATTCCTTCCTGAAACACCACTCGCGGCTATAAAGGGAATATGTTGATGAGAAATGTATGCTCCACAATCATATTCAGCGAAAGAATAACCAATTCGGTTTGATCAGTATAGACGAATGCGAAATCAATGTATAAAAGTGTCCATTCTGAGATTCATAGACATGACCGTGGAACGGAGAGAGATTAAAGTGAACAACAAAATTTATTAGTCACGATAAATTAAATAAGAGTCTCTCATTAGCAACTTTCATTGAAACAGAAATTGATTTTTGCAAGTCGAGAATACAATAAAAAATGCTGAGAGACAAAGCATGCCAACTTTATAAATTAAGAGCTATTTCATTTACAACAAAATTCCTACAAGAAAAACATAACTTTATGTAATCAACCATAAATTTTCGACTGATAAAGTACTGAAGCCAGCAAAATGCATTCCTAAAACATAAACTACATATGTGGTGGAAAATATTAGAAAAAACATCGAATGGAGAAACGCGCAAGCCAAAACGCAGAATCACGCCATAGACAATTAATGCGTACTTTTGATGAACATCATAATAGCAAGAAAATAAAACGAAACAAAGTTCAATAACTTCATATTTATTTCCCCTCTGTACATCGGTAAGTAGGCGAGGTCACTAAAATAAAAATGTAGCTTTTTTAACAAAAAGTTCGAGTAGCCCTGATATCCGTAAAACAGGAAAATCCGATAATTTTTCCCTGTATTTATCATTACTGTAATGTAAAATTATTGAGTAATTTTCTCTAATTTAGAAAAAATACGTGCCATTTTTTCCTTTATCATCGGAAAATCTAATAAGTGCATGATTATTATAATCAATAATAGACAATCAAGTGTACACGATTATGTTAAATTTATTATAACTTATTCAATTAATAATAGGTCACGTCTAGTATTGGATACGGACTACGGATCTACTTTAGGATATTTGCGTGTAGATTATATTATGCAAGGGAAGAAAACAAAATACTCGTATAGATCTAATGCTAATTTATTTATTAATCGAAGGACGATTAATATAATATAAGAAACAATTAACGGGAATAGCGGCACGCAATTCCCAATGGATATTCATAATAAGAACACGGTTTCCTTTACAATTATAATGAAGAATGCACGCGTTTCAAATATTACAATAATTATTTATTAAAAACGTTTCACCAGGGATTAAATGTAACCATTATTGTAGTCGTATTGGGGAATCGAATCGAAATTGTTTAACGAACCGTTTTGGGCATGTGATTTAAGCTATGGAATAAGCATTACACTTTTGATAGGTAATGTCAATGAACAATGATATACAATCATAATTTACAATAATTGTTGCATTTAAATTAATATTGCGATTTCAATTAAAATTTGTAGGAAAGCTTTGTTATAATAAAGAACATTTTTGTGTAACGATACTTTATTATAGTAAAAAAACGAGCCGAATGTACTCGAATGGGATTCCTGATACAGATTAATATAACCGAATTAAAAATAACACTCCTCAGTATGGGAAAATCCGTGTTTTATACACGTCATTTTGTAAAAACCTGATCGAGCCATTAACTATTTTTGTGTCGAGTAGTATTATAACATAGGGTCCGTGGTCGAGTGTCAACGCTGTGGCTTCGGTCGCGGAGTCCTTGGGCTCGAGTTCCAGTCCGGGCAGTTACATGTTTCAATCGAATTGCTGATGATCGTTCGGAGACGTGGATGTCTAAAAGTCCCTGCCACAGCCAACCGGTCCCTAAAACGAGAGCGATTAACTCTTTTTCGAAAAATAGAGAGATTGAGCAAATGAGCATCAAGACCGTCTCTTAGATAATGACTGTTGACATACTTCCAGTAATGGAACGGACATGGTGAAGAGAAAATATTATTATGACATAGTTTCAACCACATTGGCTAACTAGTGGCTTAAACTCTAGGCTTATCTGCAATAGTGTATATGTTTGTATACCTTTGATATATGTATATGCATGTCAACATTCTCTCCCACCCATCTGATCTTAAAAATGGGGTGCGAGAGCGCATAGCGAACTTATAATTAGTCATATTATGAAGATAGGTGGTTGAACGATTGAATAACACACTGTTTTATGTGCGTTTGTTTGTAAGTTGTGTTTCTAACTCTAAAAACTTACTTCAAACTGTCAAAGGATGAGAATTAAAATGATTATATTATAAACTAGTATTGCTACCCGGCGTCGCTCGAACTAAGCGGCCAATAATTATTTAATGTTATATCATTCGACATAATTATATCACAAAATCTAACATCCAAAATAGAGTTAAAATAAAATCACAAACTTTATTTAATTTGATGACAGCCCCATTCTCGCCCATTAAAATGTCCAAATTCAAGGAAAAAAACTAATTTGCTGTCAAAAGAAATGTCAAATAATACCTTCACATTTATTACATTTTGACTAAATGTCTTCGCCGATAAAAATTCAAACATATTTTCTTTTATATTCGTTTTTATGGCAACTTAATGACCAACAATGCAAAAGGGAATTACAGACCCACAGACATACATACGCCGTTTCGGTTTTATATTATAAATATGTAATATTATGACAGCCAAATTATCATACAACAGTGATATGACAAAGCAAGAGGATTACAAGTTATTGCTTTTTGAGGAACGATATTCTCAAATCTGTTAAAAAATGGAAGCCGTGTAGTTCAATCATAGCTTAGCACAATTGTTATACATATTGTAGAAAGGTCATACAAGGATAAGATTAAATAAGTAGCATATAATCGTTTTTGTGGCAAAAAAATATCAAACATGTATTTTTATAAAATAAAAAAAGTCTTATTTCTCCCGCTAATGGTTCGTTGAAATAATATTTCGATTGAACAAAAAATGATATTTTATCCGGCGCCAATTTCTTTCATGTGTATGTATGTTAAAAACAATTATATTTATGTATCAAGAGACAAAACACATACTGGACGCTGTGAATAACTCATTTCTGACAACTCATGCGCGAGAAAATTGCCTGTTGTCGTGCCTCCAACTGAAGCGTAATTGCTTAGTAATTGAATTGGTCCTGGATCGCATCCTGGCTGACAAAAAATGCATATTATAATACGATTTATATGCATCCATTTATTGTGTTTTATTTATATAAAAGGTGCTGATTTTCTTTATAAATTGTCACTGAGAACAATATTTAAGATAAATAACTAGAATGGCAGAAATTGATAGAAAACATATCATTGGAATTTATATTGGAGTTACATCCAACTGAGTGGAACAACATGCAGTGATCAATTAAGGCTAAGCACACGAACGTAAGAGTTTATGTAACCTATCGTTTTACGACGAATTATTGTAAGATAAGCTTACAAAATGGAATAACACGAACCGTACAGACTAGCGAGTATCGTTTGTTATGCCACCGTGAATAACGGCTGTATGCATATTTTAAATAGTAAATACAAATACACATTTTTATAGAATTTGTATTCATGAATATGATAATCGATTAAAATATTTTCATTCAAATCACAGTTTATGTTTCATTGAAACGAATAATTATGGTCTTTTCCGTAAAATGTATTTTTACTTTCGTTACGCAGTGGCAACATTCCCGAACTTCCATACTCAAATTCCGTACTGAAAATACTTAGATGTCCTTATTTTTTGACGGCCATTTTGATGAAGTCCAATAATTCAAAATGGAATGTTGAGCGATCAGTCAATATACTAATGCTCTTTTCTTTTTTCTGGTCATTCTTTATTCTTTCATTCTTAATTAAAATCTAAAACAAGTAATCTTTAAATACTTACCTCCTCAATATGATGGAGATTTACCACACGCCTGATGATAAAGAATTATTTTATGTAGCCATACCATATAATATATTTCTACATTTATGATGTCGATAAGAATATTGCTCCAAATGATATCCAACAAATCAGAGTCCACATGTAAAAGCGGAAATACAATTATAAAAAAGCCTGCACAAATATTTCCAGTATAAAATCAAACAAAATAATGTGTATTTATCATCGGATAAATATTTTGAATTGTTTTCAATTATATAAGTATACAGATACAGATCAATTTATAATAATTATTAATATAAATTTATTGTTCATTGAATTTTTATTATCGTTAAATACATCTGTTTTAAGAACCAGTTAATAGCGGATTTTCATTTGGAAAAATGCGATCAATTACGAATAGAGTGAAATAACAATTATTGGCTAATTGAACACACACACGATTATTTTTTATTTATGAAAAAAACAGATATAACTCGGAGGATTTAGAAAATTTAGAAAATTGCAGAAGATTCATTATAACAAATAATATAGTAGTGTTTTATGTGAATTGGTAGCGCAGCTAAGTAATTAACGATTGTGAGCTTTTGCACTCACTATTCGGGGTGCGAATCTTAAATGAATTATTTCGTATTTTTTTTTCGCCCCCTATTTATTCTGAAAAAGATTAGAGGATAGAGCGATCAAATAAATAAATAATAAACTCTTCTTAACCACAACTCATCTTCTTCTCTTGAAAGCACAAAGCTAAGTGTCTTGAAACCATTTCTATCTACACCAGAGTGTATATGGTATTAAAGACACATTATGTATTGAATGATCCAAAGGAAGATATTAAATAATAACTGATTGTGAGACTTTGTTTTTGAGTCTCTCAGTAACCTTTTAAGCCCTGTTTTCAGGATCAGCTAGAAGTTAAGAGGGATTATCATGCATTTGAATTCAATTATTGAAAAAGCAATGCCATTCAAGGATTCGAATCACTTATAGCGCATCAAATAAAAGCGATAATCTGATATCGATAATATATCGGCTTAAAAATATGTTTAATTGATATAATTATGATCTTTGGTTTTCTGGGCGTATTCGAACATAATTGTAGGTGGCTAGAATTAGCATACGTTACCCGTTCAGACGCACAGCAGACTTGGGATTTCCTATGAAACATGCGAGAAAAGAATTTTTGTAATGATTTATTATTATTATTTATATGTTGTAACCTTCAGAATTAAAATCGTGCACTGTGAGCGACTCAGAGTAGGTATAGATATGAATAAAAAAAATAGGCTATGTAAAATATTCACAGTTTCTTTGATTAACTAAATAAATTTATACAATAAAGTATTGTAATATATTAATCACATAAAGGCTTAAATAGCACTGAAGAATATTAATTCTTTTCTTCAATTTAAAATAGTTAATGTTTCATCATTTCATAATTGGCCCTGTTCGTAAAACTACTGGATTATTATACTACATAGAATTATATTTATTTCTTGATGGCTATTTAAAAGTGTAAACATATCTATGGAAAAATAACTTTTATTTATTTCAATAAGCAAAGAGCCAAAATAAGAAGAAAATATTCAAAACATTATATATAACTTTATTATTTTTGATAAAGATCGTAAATATCGCAAAAAAAATTGTTAAATTGTTATTTAAATAATTTTCTTCGGCTTTAACTAAATCGTTTATCTTTAAATCACTAAGACTTACGATAACTTTATCCTCGTAAAACATAATTATATTATTAAAGAATTGGTAAAACATTGAAAAAAGATAATAAGTACATACTATTTTCAATAATATTTAAATGTTTATCTAACCTGAACACTTGACGTGAATAAAAAATATAACGGTGAATAATTATATATCTCTTTTTTGCATAAATTTAATGCTAATTAAATCATGTAGCTATTATACCGAATTAAAAGGCAGTTACATGGTCAATTTTCCTCGCATGTCTATGATTAAATGTTTTTTTTTAGATTGGTGCACGTGGTAAATATTTTTTTTCAAATATCGAATGTCCTCTTCCTCAATCCCAACTACCACGAATCTATTGCAATGCTATAACTGCCTGCATTCAATTGAAGGTATTCAAGTTTCTAGCGGCCAAGGCGAGACCCAATAATCGTAAGACTGATCATAAAAACATATTACACACGACAAAAACAGCGTACGTATTGATTGTTATATTAGATATTACATTCGACTTAATTAAATTGGACGACAAATTTTGAGGTTATGTGAATAAATTATCGTAAACAACAGCGATGACAATTATTAATTATTGCATTTGACTTGCCGAAGTTCAAACTTGGTATTTAGCATTGAAAATTTAGTAAAGAAAGTGTTGAATCCAATTTCCTTACTGAATAATAACTGAATAAATATACTATTGTTAACTGTCAGGTAAATACAAATTTTTAATAATACGTATGTTTGCTAAAACCATATCTTACTCCTTAATAATTAATAATCTACTAATATAATTTAAAATATGAATAAATAAATCACAATGGAAAAAAAATAGGATTTTGTTTTTTTTATCCTCAATTCATTGCATAATATCTGGTAAAGATCAATCGAAAGACGGATTAATGTAGATCAATAATTATGTATACGCGCTTACTGACAGGTCTCATCGGTGAGTAAATTATTGTAATAAGGTTATAATGCCTCCATTCATAATGTTAATTAGCATAGTACACAAATGGCAATATGACAATGCAAATACAGATTTGTAGACATATAGTAAAACGTCACACATTTGCACAGAATATTAAATTTTGTATCGCCTTCGAAAACAAATGCCGCTACGACGTGAATTAATAATTAGCTTTTGAAAATAGAATACTGATTTGAAAGAAAATGTACGGTTATAACTTTTATTTGAGACATACCTATAGGACAGATTAACATAATTTATACTTTATTATAATGTTGCAAGTGAAATATGTAATATATATTTGATTTTCTAATATATTATTTTTAAAATACCTCATTTTTACCTCTACTTCAACAATGCCTTCGAGGTTTGGTATTGCGTTTTTTAATTTGTCAACTTCGGCTCGGACCACAAATCGCTTAGTTTTATTCTAACTTCATTTTCACTAGTGTTAACAGTCACTTTGTGGAAAGGCATTATTTAAAATAAATTTTACACATTTTACTGTTGTTATTCCATAAATGTTCTGATAAAGATCAGGACCTGTTTCGTTCACCGCTAACATTGTCAACTGATGATAGCGATTAGCGAAAGCAGTCCTGATCTTCATCAGTATATAATTATATATGTATGCGGAATTAGTACTATAAAATTAAAAACAATTTGCATCGTCAATTGTATGACGCATGACCAAGTCGATCAATTGGTATGTGCCATTTTGGATTTAAGATAATGAGTTTTATTGTTTTTTTAGATGCATTTTTTTACCACATCGCCATAATATACAACACAATAGAACGCTCAGTTATAATATTCGGTTAGTCACAATAAGGGTTTTCAATCCCGAGGATTTTCAATACCTGATGAATCCCGGGATTAGAAAACATAGTCCCAAAATTTTCGAGATCGATTTGTCATCAATAAAAGCGTTATTTATTTCCATTAATTTGTCCTCATTTTGAAATTTGATTTTTTTGCAATCATGGGATCAAAGTTTTGGCCGTGATTCGAAACCGTATTCACAATTATTATTGTATGCACAGTAGCAAAATCTGTGTTGCGTGAGCCTTAGTGGAGATAAATTATAAAATCGGTATAATTCATTCAGAGATGTCCCATGAGCATAGACAATATAGGGAGTGCCAAAGGCCGACAAAGTCTATGAGGTGGTAAATGGTGGATCACATAAACATATTAGATATGATAGTAAATTTGAAAACACGTTTATATAAACATAGATAACCAGCGGCTTCCAAACGAAGGGGGTACGAAATGCTATAACTTAAACAAATACCTTTTATACAATTAGCGGAATTGGAAATGGAGTTCAAGATTATTTTTTTTTTTATTTAAAAAAAAAAATTGGCCAACGCGCCAAGTATTTTCCAATGCGCAAGCCGTACGAGATAAACTCGATGAGAATTGTCCTTGTCCAAGATCTCTTTTTCAATTGAAAAAATCTAATTTTGCTGGGGATCGAACACGGGCCCCCCGATTGCCATAGCGTTCCCGAGTGCCCGATTGCCGATTAGTCATAGGTCTTGCCACTAGACCAGTGGTTCTAATGTGCGGCCACCAGCAGCTTCATAGTAAATATTGATATAAAAAAATGTAGTGGTTAAAGTTAATTTGCTAACAAATAATCCAAAAATGAAAAAAATATATTTCGTGCGGCCACCAGACATTTCCGTAGGACCGCTTTTGTTTACGATGCGGCCACAGCACAATTTTACCCGAGAACCACTGCACTAGATCACAGCGACTGATTTTATATCATTCATAATATACATAATATAAATATCGGTGTAGTTTTTTTTTATTCCCGCTTGAGGGTGACACTTTGCCTTTGGACGTCACTGGTTACTTTAGTATGTATTCAGTGTAAAAATTTATAGTAAAACATAGTAATAAAGTCAGGTGTTTATGTTTGCAGCGGATCTGGTTTAAAAAAATCGGGCACACGGAATTAGAACAATTCGAAAATAGCTGTTCAATCACGGGCCCGTTATCCGGGGGGCTCCTAATTACGGAGCTGCCAATATTACAATACTATGATTTATTACAACCATTAATTATCTGCAGCAATAAAAAAATCTGGAATCATTAATTGATTACGAACTATTCGTAGAATAACCAACTAGTTCATCACATGTTTGTGATCATCACATGATCAGATTAATTCTAAAAAGTTTATTTACCCCTTCCCAATAAGACATCTTACATGGCAACGGGAGGCTATTGGGAAACCCCGATACTGGTTTCGAGCAATAATATTTAGATACGAATAATTATTACTTGAACCTGTTTTACATAGAATAAAACTAAACTCAAAATAGAGGTGGGTTTATTGAATTGCGTACGTGTGCTATTATGTCAACAAAACTGAATCAATAGTGTCGATCATAATTAATATTGATGGAAAATTTACTTTCTGTTTATGAATAATTTTGACTAAAAACTTTTCTGGTGCGAAACTATATATAGTTTGACTATTTTTTTACAATGCTAAAATGAACAAAATTGTATACAGGTGCTTTTAAATTCAATATATTGCTCAATCACATTTTATGTCACAAACACGTAATTGAATATTATATAAACTACAGCAATATGTTGTACATTTCGCTCTTCTTTTGAATTGATTTAACCCTTTTGATTTTTACTATCCGAATCCTTGTCTTGGTGGGAGTTCTTCATAAACGAAATAAACTTTATGATTCTATGTTATCCTGCAAACTTTATCGCCTTTTTACGCTTTTAAGCACTTGGGAACCAAATTATTTCATGGCAGTGGTTCCTCTATTCAGGTATAATTATAAAAATTCCAGACATGCAAAATGATTCTGTTTTGTCTAAACTCTAAACACCCAACGGCGAAACAAATAAGACTCGTCCAGGTATTTGAAAAAAAACCTTTCCACATGATTGTATATGTATCAAAAACATAAAACATAGCATCGATACGCTGAACTCTCATACAATTCAGTCACGGTACAATTATTAGCATCTTGAAAGCGAGAAGACTCTTTCGGGATCGGTCAAGTTGTCAGATGTTGTGAATCTAAAAATCTTTGTCATGAGAAATTTATTTTATGAAAGCCTGATATGATTGGTGAGCAATATTAAAATGGATACATGGAATAGGAGAAAGAATTGCATTATCGGACAAATATATTAATATAGTACTAGTATAAAAAATTGCGGGACAAAAACAGTTTTTCGTCAATTCATTATTACTTTTATTTATTGTTTCTGCGAATTACAATGTGACCTTACAAATTCTTCTTCATTTACTGAAATCTGACAATTTTGATCGGATCTTCGTATAAATAAATCCGATTGCAGAAATAATGCTCTCAGACTTGGCGTATTGGACAAAAAGATACTAAATAATTGTATGGTTATATAGTATTGCCAAATTACGGTATTTTCAATGTATGTATATCATTATTGGAGAAACGGGATCACAGTATTGGCAATACTGATATTGAAATCTCTACCCAAGACTGACTGACTAAAAAGCATTGAAAAAGAGCTCAAGACAGATATACCAGGAGGTCGGTTGGAATGCTAGACATATGCATTGAATGGCCATTGGTGCAAGCCATAAGTTTATCTTTAAATCTACGTTTTTAAGATGTTAATCATTCTTTTTTTCAATAGACTTGTTGGATTTCAGTGCTAATAATATAATATTCTGTTTAATTTACTCAAAGCGCAATTCATTTTTTTGTTTGTTTTTACTTATGACCTCACTCCCGTGCTGCCGACTATGTTGACATTACGAGCAATATCATAAGGCCGTTATACTTTTCCCAGGGGAGAATAACCACTCTGTGAGAATTCATGTCAACAAGTGCTAGATAAAAAAAAACAGGAACTAAATGTTTGAAATTCTAAAGAATGATAACTAATGTCAAAAATATTTGTCATCGAATTATAAATTCAATAAATCATTTCAAGATGGCTACATATTATTTAATTTCCTCCATCAGTGACTAAGTGTAAATTGTGTTGCAAAAAAAAAATAAGAGATAAATAATCTCTGTTAAATAAGGCCTGCCTCGAATTGCCAAAGGCGTATAAATGATTAGAATAACAATTACACATTACTTTATTATTTTAAATTGCACAGACACCAAAAACTTGTACACTGCTGATTAAGTGTTATTAAACTCATAGTCAGGAAATATCGAATTTAGAAATGCCATACAATAGGATTCTTTGCTGCTATTAAAAAAACATCGATCGTATTTTAGTTCAGTTATCGCAAACCGTTTTCGGTTGTGCAAATATAATATAGACATTAGAGCAGGCACGGTCAAACTGCGGCCCGCCGAGTGTTTTCTGCGGCCCGCCATCATAAATCCTAATTCTAAGTAAGAATATTTTTTTTATATTTTTTAAAGAAAATATCGAGTATACAGATATTCCTTTTCACAGTCAAATTCAATGGCTTTGCATGGAAAAAGTGCTTCAAAGAGTTTGGAATATAAAAAATATTATAATTTTATTTTTGGAAATAAAAAGAATGTTACGGACTTTCCCGATAGTAATGATTAGGGATTTTTGATTTTGCATTTACTCATGGACATCGTGCCACACTTAAATACTATTAACTCCATGTTATGAACGCTCTGAATGATGATTTTTGACAAAGATTTGGTGACTTCCGAAAAATTGAGACAAGTTTGACGCTAGTAAGTGATCCATTTTCAATAGATATTAAAGCTGTATAGAAAGAGCTACAACTTGAGATTGTTGATCTGCAACGTTGCACTGATTTAAGAGAATTACACCGTCGTGACGAAATCTGCAAATTTTACAATGATCTTAATTCAAAATTTGCACGAAAAATGTGAACAGACATTAACGATCATGAACCTCAGCTTAATTCTGATTTCATCTTTTCTAGAACCATTCACAAGCAGTTTTAAAAATATCACCTACAAAATGAGCACCTGAATTTTAAAAAAATGTTGAAAAATTTCAATCTTTGAAACAGCTTCATATTTTTCATATTTTTTTGAGAAAAAATATTTTTCCTGATAGTAAATAGAGTACACCCGGTTCTCTTTTTAAACGATTTTTTTCAGTGATTTCGATTTTACGTGATTTTTTGGACGGCACCGATAGATCGTTACTATTTCAAATAAATGCACTTCAGACGTCCAAATATTTTAAACGCACAATAATAAATACGAACTGAATATAGGAATATTATTTTTGAATGAAAATGGGAATGGGAATAGTTTAGGTATATTTTTAAGCAAAAAAAAATTTTTTAGGTCGAATTTGAAAAACAATTTTTGTTTTTTCTTGTATTTTGGATACTTTTTTCTCGATTTTTTTAGGTGCGCCACTTTTTGAAACCTATGTATCACGTAAAAAACGATCGGGTGTATATCTAAAAATGGTATTTTACTTGCGGCCCGCTGCTCATTTTGAATTCTTGGAATTGGCCCTCCGTCCGAAAAGTTTGCCCCCCCTGAATTACAGGTCTGCACGAGCTCGGGTTTGGCCCGCGGGCCTTACCCGTCCCGACCTGCGGGCCGGGCCGGGTAACGAAGGTTTGAATTCGGGCCCGGACCGGGCTCGGACGCAAGCATACAACAAAAAATCGAGCCGTTTCCGAATGAGCTCACCATTATCGTAAATCTTAAATTTAATACTATAATAAACTTCACGTACTCGTATTAGTCATCTTTTCGACGCCTTGTTCGTTATTTAAAAAACATTCTCTCATGAACACCCATTCGAAAGAACAAGATGCATTGTTCTTAACTTAATGACTTTTGACGTCATTATTTTAGTATTTTTTTAAAGATAACTGCTTCATCGGCGTTTGTACAATACACATAATGAATTTCATAGTATGATCCTGACTTCAGTATGTCTTATATGGTTATTTCGATCGGTCGCATTCGATTTGTTAGGTTGATTTTTTTAAATTTACCGGCAAGATTGGGCTTTGAAAATATTAAGACAAAACTGAAGAGATGGAATATATTTCTTCAGTAAAAACCCATGGGAAAAATGAAGTGTGGAAATCATTTAGTGGAATCATAGAGGTGGCTACAAACAGTGTATAAAATGTAAATACATTTTCAGCTTTTCTAGTTCAAAAACTTTTCACTTGAGTCGTCATTCCTGTAAAACAAACAAAAACTAATTCTAATTAGGAAGAAATGTATTTCGCACAACACACGTTGGTGAGTCAATTTTTAATTTTTATTTGAAAAAAAATTGGATTTTTTCCGGGCAAGATTGAAAATGTCAGGGTCGGGTTCGGGTAAGATTTTTGAAATTAGCCTCGGACCCGGGCCGGGCCGGGTCGGAGATCTTTGGGTTCGGGCCGGGTGAAATTTTAAAATTACGGCCCGTGCAGATCTCTAATACACATATATCTAATTATGACAAGACTCAAACGAGTATGAGCCTCTAGGGAAAAAGTGTGTGACAAGTGGAAGAAAATGGATTCGTGATTGTAAAGGATGATTAATTACGTATAAAATGATACGCAAGTAATCATCCTTTTTTAAGAAAAGAATTTTTATCAAACCCACCATCTTGCTCTATAGCAGTGTTTCTCACCCAAAATTTTGTACTGTGGCCGTATCGTAGTCATACGGAAATGTCTGGTGGCCGCACCAGATTTTTGTTCAGGTTTTTTGTGTTTGAATTTTTTCAAATGAACCTTAAGATGTTCGACGATTTACTTTTGGTATTAATTGCATTTGATTTTTTTTCAGAGTCTTTGTTGATCAGTTCATTACTTTTAAACCCACATTTTTTATTATCAATATTTACTATTGAGCTGTTGGTGGCCGCACATAGCGCCACTGATCTATAGATTGAACATACATATGTTGAGATAAACTTCGAAAAAAATCCATGGATGCTCCACATTGGAAGCGGATATGATTTTAAAAAATGTGAATTGTTATTCAATTAATGACTGTATATGTTTTCAACCCGGTCAAACTCTTTCAGGTTGATTGTATTCGTATCGCTCCATATATCATTATTTTTAAATTTCTTGAATGAAAACCGGTTGTGAATGATGATGGGCCTGAATCAAGAAAATACGGACATGTTTACTATTAGGTTTACTCAAATATTTTTGCCAATCTCTAAAAGCGATGCTCAGCTCTGTCATCGAAATTACGCTTGAATCAAAATTTTGAATATCTAATTCGCGTACCGCAGATTCGCCATCCAGTCCAATAACCAATCAAAAACAAATCGTGAAATTAGAGCTTAAACTTCTTGGCGTGTACTGGCGCCGAATTTTTTTTAACCGATACCTAAAATATAGAATTACAAAAAAGTGATCTCTAAGGCCACGTTATATCTGCTCTAACTACTCATTGTCTTACGATTCTCTTGTAATCTACATTTATGCCAGCGTCGATTATTGTTATGTTAATGCACTGATTCGGAGAAAAAATTGTTTACTGTTACCTGTATGGCAGTCTTGTCGGAAATTGTTTGTTTTGATGATATTGAATGTATGTATTGCCATGTGAAAAATGACGGCTACGAAATATTATGACGTATGGAATTTTTTTTCGAATTTGAAAATGGAACTTCTTAAAAAAATCAACGCTAGTGAATGTATAAGTTATGCCATAATAAGAGAGAGTCGTTCGATCACGCGGTGAGGCTATCATGGTTAGTTTCATATTACATAGTAGTTATGTCACTGATTATCACATGTTTTCACGGAACCTCTTTTGATCTCCAATTTGTAAAGCCTTAAAGTCGCGTGACTTTAATAATCATACCTGATTCTAGTGTGAATCATCTGAGCTTATAATGAAAGTTGTTAAACTAAAACCAGTTAGTCGTTATGTTTCCGGAGAGAGTAGGAAAAGCATAAAATAAATATTATGAACATTTCGGCCATCGTGGCATACCGAGTTCTAATCGTATGGGTACAGTACTCAGGGCGGGCTCGCAGGCGCTAAAGACGCCTCTCAATTCTGGAAAATAGTGAGTGAAAAAAATCGCGCGGAAAGCGCCACACCTGGAAAAGCGGCTGTGTGCGTTTCGCACTTCGCGCACGCCATGAGCCATAACAGACACCATGAATTTAAAATTTTCATGTATAAGTCTTGCTAATTTTTGATGGGAAAAAAAATAATCGCTTCATCAATGCAACAGTAGGACATGCTGAAAGACTTAGTTTCGAAAAAAATACTGATTGAATTGTTTAACATAATGGTTTACATTTTGGCTCCACACAGCTTAACCCTTCATATGCCCGTGACGTATGATATACGAGCTGCCATTTTGGAACGATTCTGTGAATGTTTTTTTTTTTTTTAATTTAAACACTTGCAATGTCGTCTCAGGATAAGCTTCAATCATAAAATACATCGATTGATGCATATATCGCTCGAATAAAGGGTTTTCCTTGAGGAAAAATCAGGCATCCCGCATTTCATTATAATACCTCACATCCACGTTCGTTAGTTTGCGACGCGTACGCTGGCATAACGCATCAGTTACTTAATCATTTATTTGAAATTCAATTTTAATCTGTGAAGAGTAAATATATATTTTTTGACAATGTTGTAACAACCCTAACTTTTACATATATTTTCGCGAAATTGAAAGGAACAAGTATTTTGACCGGCTTTGATTGTTACCTACTATATGTTCGTGCTTGATTAACATATTTTTAGTATTGCAATCTATTTTTTTTAACTTTAGCGAAATCTTTGATTGTTTTAAGGTTAAGAAGAGCATTATTACTTCTGCCTAGTAAAACACAGAGGCAATATTGATAACGATACGACATTTTAGTAGAAGATTAGTGTAATGTTGTACTTAGGCATTAATTCACACCTATTTCAGAGTGAATATTTTCACTTATGTCGTATTCTAAAGCTACATTCATCATTTTTTTCCCTTAAAATGGCATTCACAGCTCAAAGGATAATTTTTTCGTGGATTGTATTACTGTTGCATGGATTTAGTCATATACTAAAATATTTCCGGTCACTGTTTTGCATGTTAGAGATACACTCTTTAAGTTTTACAGGTTCGGGGCCTTAACGAACGTTTTGTTATACATAATAAACATCTCGAAAGCAAGCTTCGTGTATTTTTTTCTTGATTAAATGGTAATTCGATCTGATAACAAATGAAAAAACCAGTGAGTTCACTTCCTAACAATGATTGAAAAATTAATATCGACTTTATTGTTTTGGTAAGGCGTGCCCAATCAGTCGGAACTCTGCGTAATGCATAAAATATGATATTACATTAAACTTGTTATATACGTCATTATAATGAGTAAACGTCAGCATTACTTGAAACAAAAACAACGTTCATAAAAAAACTGCATGTTTTTAAAAGTATTTTTCAATTATATACCAATTATTAAAAACCTGATTTCGCGCCGAAGAAATACCAGAGGTGTCCTGCCAATTTCTATGATTTTTCTTTTCACGCGCTTTTGTTTTGTTTTAAATATCAAATTATTTTTCATACACGGCTGGGTATTTGAAAAAAGAATCTTTCAGTGAATTGTTTCAACCCTTTTTTGCCGAAACTTTATAATAATATTATTATCGATTGTACATATGTACATATGTCATATGTCTATTGGGAATATAAAGCTCACAACATTATAAACTAAACCTTTAAGTTAGGTTTAACTTATTTTGATGAAAAGTCTTGTTTTGTGGTACAGTAAGAATTCATATTTCATTAAACAAAAAATCTCGTGACAATATTAAAGTCTTATCTTTTATATCTAACAATAAAATGCGTTTTAAATTTGCAGAATTTAAATGATTAAACAAGAAATAGTCTGCATTCAAGATGTAGCACAAGTCAGTTGTCCCACCACCAGTCAATATATTCATGCTACCGGTGATTTTACGTTTGCGTTCCATAACGCAGTAACGATCAAGAAAAACAAATTTGTGCCCCTTACGCTCACAGCCCGATACACACGTTCACGAGATCTATCAAAATTAATAGAGCTTTTTTATAAAATATTTTTTTGTCATTTATTCAGCAAGGAACAAACAAAAAGTAGCTTGATACTTTTGTATGTACATATTATCATGAACTCAAGTAGAAAAATCACGCAATTCATTTGATCAATAAGATCACCTTTTAGGTGTTCACTTTCAATACTCGGTGGAATGGTATTATAATAAAAATAATAATATATTTTTAGTTTGTATTCCTCATGGATTTACTAAAAGATCAAAACCGGTCATGAATTTAATAAATCCAATTTAGAATAAGTACTAATATTATGCTACTATTTTTATTATTATCAATTAGTGAAAAATACAGAAGGTTTTAATTTGTTTAAAAAAAAGTCTGTAATTGGTTTGAAAGCTAGAACAGACAGTAGTAAAAAACTCATTTCTTTCCATAAAAACCTAAGCAAAAGTTTATACAGACCTATTTTGTTTTTACAGAAATGTTTTTAAAAAGTTTAAATGCCACTCAAAATAACAAATCCAGACTTAAGGCTGTATTGGATTGCTTAAGTAGGTATTACAAATAATAAAGGTAGCGTTTCCAACAAGGGATATATTTATGTATTATATATTTCGATTAACTCCTTGATTAAATGTCCCAAGTTCCGCATCAAGCCTTACACTCGACATGTTGTGCATTGCTGTAAGCGTTTGACCACCATTATCTAGTATCTGCATCGATTTGAACTTGAGTAAAACGCACCGAGCGCTTAGAATTTAGATATTCGATACGTACAAAAAATTATGATTATCACTCGCCCTTGGACTGTATTTTTTACTAACGAGTAGCATTATCAATATTTTAAATTGTCATTGTTTTGTCGACAGTATATACGTTTGCCTGTTTAGCCCACACGTTCAAACGAAGCATGCAAAAAAAACAATTAATTTTTAAACTTGATTTTGACATGTGTGGAAAGAAAAAAAGAAATGCAAATTTGGTAATGCATGTGTTCACGATAACAACTATCTGATGCATTTTTTTGTTGATCGATAAAAATATGTACGTACTATCAATGCTAAAACTATAATTTTGTTTGTCTCATTGAAATTATAATACACGAGTATATAATAATAATTTATTATAATACATGTATTATAAGGCTATAAAACAACTAAATAATTGTTTATAAAAAAAATGCAAGGATAATCCTATGCAAAAAAAAAACTTTGTATGATTAATAGATTTACGTATTTAAATTACTGTTTCACCCATTTTCGCTTATTTATAAAGTATATATTACAGTATTAGTTGAAAATTCTTGCGATAAGCGAAACCGGCCCTGACCAATATATAATAAAATACTGTAAAATTAAAAAAAAAAAATAGATAAGAAACTCTAAGAAGTTTTTTTTAACATAGCGTCTTTCCACACAGAATTGACAGCAAACAACATAAAAGTTATATATGAAAAGGCCACTAGTAAGTATTGAAAAATTTAATAAATAATATTTACGCATAGACATATAGATTAAAACTGTTCTATATGTACATATTTAATTAATATTTACTTCCATAGTCAGAAAAAATAAAGTCAAACATAACAGTTTGAGCACATTTAATTAATCTGAAACCCCACTCACTATATTGCTTTCACGTTTATGATTTAGTTTTTTGACATTTGTTGGACATCCAGAAGTATGTTGTGTTCCCAAACACATTTAGTGTTCGTGAAAAATGTACTTGGTAACTTTCTCTCGTATGACGACAATATGATACTACTTTAAAACGATATTTCTTCTGGTATTGATAGCAATTAAATTATAATTTAAAAAAATCATGAATATTAAAACATCGCTCAGTAAAAATAAAACTATGATTAGACTTCTCATAATAGTTTTAAACAAACATGTTTCTCTATAAATGCGCATCAAAATACTATTAACAGAGGTTCAAACATAACAACTCATCATGTATTATATATAGGATTATTTTAAATAACTAAATTTCACAAAGACTGTACATAAAAAAATGGCATAAAAAGTCAAACTATAGATTAACTTATTTTTAGATCCTCAGATGTGTACGTATTTTCTTTTATAATTGACTAAAATTGCAGTATTTATATTAGTATGACAACATAATCCTTCAAGACATAGATCGGGGGGGGGGGGGCGTGAAGTCGTTAGTAATGGTAGACTTCAACGTTTTTTCATAATGCATATTTGTGTGCGAAGATGTTATTTATTTATTTACCATCATCTTTATCCAACGATATGTACGTGTTGCAGTTATTTAAATATTCCAAGAACAATGGTGCCAATTTATTCTGTTAAAATGGCCTCTCTAATAACGACTATAGTCATTAGAACAGAAATTATAAACATCGGAGTCAGAGTTAAGGTGAAGTTGGAATTAGGAGGCATATATTAAACAGCCCTGACCTCATAAGTTGACTATACTTAAAACTAGTGTATTTAATTATTATAAAAATGACTATGCAGTTATTTTTTATATAATAAATGATGCATATCACCATAAAAATAGTTATAATCAAGTGTTTTGTTTCCCAAGTCCAAGGGCATCGTGTCTCAAATTACATTAATAATAACGAAAATAGACGAAAACAAAATACACCACTCAAATCTTTTTTGTTAATGTCCACATTATTATTAAATAAAACGTATTTTACGTACGAATTTTGCCAACGCAAAAGTAATGTAATTGAAATGACATCTCTGTTATATTTTTTTAAGTTGTGACACTTTTGTAACATGCACAAATTTTCCGAGTTTGACAGATGAATTTGTTTTTGTTGAATTTCTCTCTCGCAAAATATTGCGTGTGCTGATTTTTTTACTGATTTAAACATTCATTTTGGCTTGAATAAATTTGCATGATTTTCATGTCCTTGATCTTGAATACATTGAGATTTATATTTACAAACAAAAAATGGCTGAAAAAAATGACGCCTTTTGACCGTTCATTTTTTCACGCTATAAATCTTATAAGCATCTATCTATTTAACGCATATTTAATGAAGAGTAAAAAAATTTTAATATTATTTATGTGCTAAGGAAATATAAATTAAGTTGCCTTAATGTTGTTTTAATGTTATTATACAATATAAATGCACCAATGGAATCAATTTTAGTTTTGCAATTATTTTCAGGATAGCTAATGTGAAAATATGCCGATCAAATTAACGAAATATAATTAAGTATAATTATGGTGCATATGATTCAGAGATGTAAGAAACCAATTTATTTGTGAATTTAATAATACCACTTAACCAGAAGGCTGCGTAAGATGTTTGGCCAAATTTAAAAGATAGGTATTTCTTGGCTGAAGAGAGTTTTCGCACCCGACTGGAAAATAACCCATTAATGCACTCGTTGGTAAATCTTATAAGACAAAAAAATAAATCAGTAGCCTATATTTTGAAATTACTTCCAAATTATAAGTCGTCTAAAATCAAACATATCCACTCTGAAATTAATGTCAGTGGTAAACGACGTTCCTATGGTTCACGTTAAAATATTGGTTGTATTGATAGTCTATGCTTTTAATATCCATCATATTGTATTTTGAATTAAGAACAATAATTATACCTAATTTTTATAACCAGCCAGTCCCTAATTGTAATAAATAAAAATGGAATGAGTTCGTCGGCATTTGAGTGTGGATTTTCGTAAGATACGGTAGAGATTTCGCTAGTTTTATATAAGTGAGTGTAAGCACTTTTAATATACATATTTGGACTAAATTTGGACTTTTCGGCAATCTATTTTAGACGCCTTATATTGATTACTTGTCCAAACATATTATAACTAACTAATTAACACTCCTCGACAAATTCTGGATTCGCTAGTGTTCGAATTTACCAGAAGAAAAGAAAGTTCTGCAAAAGGAATCTTACAGTACTGGAATGGAAGAATGCTGAGGAATAGTTGAAGAAGCTTGAGGACAAATAATACAAATAAATTGAAATATATCAAACGGTTGGCAGACATTTTTTTTTGGGGTTGTATTATCAATTCTAATTTTGAATGTCGGCAACAGTTTATCTGAAAGAATGCCACTCCATTTAATATCGGGTGGTTGTGTTGTTTTATTTAATTTTACCTACACGTTTTAAATAAATAAAAAATCAATTGGCATTACCAACCGCATTTTTTTAGCTTTCCTATGATATGAATTATGCATGAATCTCATATTATTTAATCATTAAGGCTTGAAATTTATGCAGAGCTTTTTTCATGTAATGTATCAAAACATGGTCGCGTCAAAATAGAGGTGTGCATTAAAGGTGTTTCCGACTGGTTTCGATAAATTGATTTGAAAAGTTTACAACAAAAAATACCGTTAAAAAAATATTTTATTTTCAAATTGAATTTTTTTTTCAAACAAAAAAAATGATTTAATATCAATTGTTCCGCGTTACATATAAAGGTGACCATTTAAAATCTGTCATAATTATATTAATTATACTCACGCTGCGATATTTGGAGGTTTTCTACTATTACCTTCCAAAGCGTGGTGTAATTTGGTGTAATGCGTGCCAGGTACACAGGCGCCCTATTTTGGGGGATTATTTTTAATAAGGAAGAACATCATTTTAAATTTAAGAAACTAAAGTTTGTAATATAAAATTTGAATCGTTTCAATTTTGTACTTTTCCATGAGTTTTGTCGTTAACAACCTGGGTTTCGCCTTTCGGCATATTCATGCATTGTGCACAGATGTACTGACGCGTAGTAAACAGTTTGTATTGTTATATAAAAAAAAAAATAGCATTAAAAAATGTAATTTAATTTAGTGATCTACTCCATCCATTTATTTTAAGATGCGCTCTCGGGTCCAACTAGGTTGGGAGCCCCTGATCTATAATATCTAACACATATATAAAATATGTAGCATTTCACAGAAGTTACAGTACATTTTAAGCTTAATAATCTTTTTGAAGTTATCTAAAGTAGCTTACGATGTTATAAGAATTAGCATCAACAAACCGGTCACATGTGATTTTGAATAAACCCAGTCGTCAAATTGAACAAAAAGTTAAGTACCGTAAAACGGGGTGAATAGAGACACTTTTTACCCTTCACGACTATGTAACTTTAAACTTGCGCCACATAATTCAAATATGAATGGCTTGAAGCTTGTTTCTATGGTGCTACTACACATTCATGACCATATTTTTCAAATATTCACTATCGTTATTAAGACGCAGTCAATTTTGTTTGATGCCTCCATTCACATTGAATCGGAGTGAATAGAGACGAGAGAGGGTAAATCGAGACTTGGCAGGTTAATAGAGACAAAAATACAGATTGTAATATATGAACCTCTATTCTATACGAGTCTCTATTCATTCCGTTTTACGGTACTTATTAACCAAAAAAAACATGATTGATTTTAATTTTCGTGTAATAAAAGAGACGTTTATAAGGGGTCAAAAATTAAGGATGCACAGGCATCGAACTTAAGCACGTTTGTTTCAATTTTGTCCAATCATTTAGTTGGTTTGGTTTTGTCATTCGAGATATAGTATTATAGTCATTGTAAAGAATTATATATAAATAGTAAAAAATACATTGGATACTTAAGTAAAGTTGTGCTAAAGTTCAATCCTTGTTTTTGTCTCTATTCACCCCGCAGTCTCTATTTACCCCGTTGTACGGTAATTCAAACCTATGATATGACAACAGTGGGGTTTAAAATGCTCACAGTCGGCTTCTGTCCGATAAACACGACGAATTCACAACTTTTGCATGAAACGCACTTTAAGGGCATACAATATCACAAGTCTGTGTAAAGTGGTTAATACGATTTTAAATGTGTTAATTTCTCGCGTTTTAACAAGCACACAATGATTTATACTGGTGACAAGCCATTCAAATGCGGCTACAAATTAGGATTGGGATAGGCATTAAATTTTCGCGTACTGGCTTGAAGGCATTTATATGTCATCAGGGTGATTTCAAACCTGAGCTATTGTCGAATGTAAAAACGCACAAAAATTTTAATATTGGGAGAGAAAGAGTACGTGGCTTTCATTTTAAATTGTATAAAAGAATTCACTATCGTTATCGATTCGTTTTGGTGAGGATATTAATGTTTAATTTATTTCATTTTAACCCGTCGATCTGGCTACTTATCGTTTGAGTACGACCCCAATAGCTGCGGGCTCCGTGGTCTAGTGTCGACTTGTTGGCTTCGATTGCGCAGTTCTCGGGCTTCAATCCCAGTCCGGGCCGTTTCATGAATTGATTTTTCTCTTGATTTATTGATTTTTTTTGCAGACACGAGTGTCAGTGATAACTTAATTTCCCTTCTACTCATCCGATCCTAATAGATTGTAGCTTGATCGATCGGCGAACCGCTAAATCTAGTTTGGCCTTATCCTTAAATGCATACTTTTTTGGAAACAATACTTCGAGCCACTTGAGAATCAGGGAGTTTTCGTCGAAAAACTTCTGTTGAAATAAACATCATTAGGTTCCCACATTCTTCTTATTAAGAGCAGACGTGGTTAAAAAAATGTTTGTTTATCTTTAAAAACCACAATTTTGACAGTAATATTCTTTTTGTTTCTGTCTTTGATTTTAGGAAGATTTAAATAAAAATTGGAATACCAATACAACATTATTTAATGAACATAATTTTTGTATTTTCATGAATACACAGGTATCAATATTTTTGCGGAAAAATTATCATTATATGTTTTACTTGGGAAACATAAAGAATACATATAATTATCTTGGATTGAAATACAAGCACTGCATTTTAATTCTAACTAGTTAATTAGAATCATAACGATGAAAATTATCTATAAACATTGAGACGACCAGGGTTTCTTCCCAATCTGACTGCGTCAGACAGCATCCTTCCACGGCGTTCGGAGACGGAACTTAGGGATAGGATGGGAGGAAAGGTATCTCTGTATAGATTTCAATCGGTAATTTATCTTGGCCGAAAACTCTATCCTAGAGTCGGCTAATTTATTGTCTTCAAATTATAACATTTTTTTATTCCACACGAATACATTGCAGTAAGAACATTTTTTAAACGCGTAAGACCAAATGAATAATGTTATTTCCTCCTGCCCGAGACAGGAGAGCGATATGGCTAACGGCTTGAACGGTTACGACTGACGCGCTTCGCGGTTATTTTTTTGACAGCCACATTTATATTCCGTGATTCTAGTATGGACAGCTCGACCAATCAACGCAACGCATTCTGGCCGGAGCTGAATTCAACCAATCACTGCGAAGCCGTCGCAATAAGTCGGTTACATGAATTTATAACAATTTGAATGCATTTATTCGCGTTATATTACTCGTTTGGTCTTATTATTATTGATTGAGGTGATAAATAAGATCGTCCGAGAGAGTTCTGATACCTTACAACATCATGCGGTATCAAATTCCCCTACTCCTGACGGTCAGGAACTATCTCGGGCGTCTTCCTCAATCAATGGTATCGCAAGAACAAAAGTACAAAAACATACCACATAAACAAAAACTAAAAATTATACAAGTAACAAAACACAAATACAACTACTGTCTGAAGGACCATGGTATATCAAGTTGAAAGGATACATCATATTTCAAAGCATAGTTTGAGTATAACATTACACAAGTTAGGTGACTAACTCAAAAGTTAAAACATACATCAAACCAAAAAAAATAAAATCGTAAACCAGTTATACATCAAAGGAAACCATACATTAACGATCACGTTTCCAATTCGTGATTAAAAATCAAAGAAGTTAGATTTGAAAACATAAAAATATTTTCGTAACGTTAATTTAAGTTGGAAACATATTTGTTTTTCAAAGAAATAGCGGAAATTTTTCAAACAGCACAGAAGGGATAGTGAAATTAAAACATACACATTTTAACAAACAAAAATCACACGAATAAACCAGATCGTATAAGCGACACCACGACGTCGTTAAAACAAACAATTGATGTGTCGCCTTGGGCTGGCGAGGTTTCGGTGAAGGTCTGTGGTGGCAAGCTAGGTCTTCTGCAGGAACTACGACCTTGACTGGACGACTGTTTTCCAAATGTTGGTGCCGCGGGACCGCTGGTCGCCACGCACCGCAATCTCCGGTGGAGTAGGCCCGGCACCGATGGACGTAGACCACTACGTCGCGCCGTCACTACCCCAGGTTTGAAGGCGGCTGCTGGTTCCCCTGGTCCCTGGCTCCGTGATGCCCGCCCTTGGGTCATCGTGGTAGGCGCGGATGATCACTGTCCCTTAGCGGGAGGATTAGTAGCCTGAGAGCCACTTCCAGGGCCTACAGTTGGGGAGACCCTCGACCAAGGCTGTACGGCTTGTCTGGCCAGTGCCCTCTCCAGGTTCCCTAATCTCTCGCTGTGACTGACTATCCGTCCATACCGGTATGGTGGAGACGCCGTCTCCCCAGTCGTCTTCGTGAGGCGTACAGGTTGCTGCAGAGTCCTCTATGGCTTAATCCCATGCTATTTTGCTCCCTCACATCCTGGTACACTCCTCGTTACCTTCGTGGCTGACTACCCTTAGCATTCGGTAGCTATCACAACAATTTGTTTTTGCTGCGTGTTTGGTTGTTAACGATCGAAACACCATTGTTTTTATTATTATTTCAAACATTATCAAGTAATGAAAAGTTACGTAAAAGTTGTTATTAAACACACAAAATACTGCTATTTTCACTATCGGCTTTGCCGTGAAGTACGCGCGAAAATTCGCATTATTAAGAACAAACACATTATTATTATTAATCCTTTGACATATTCATGTCTCAGAAAACACAAATATTATTAATGGACAACTATAAAATCGTTATTAATGATTTTCCCGTGATGCACTCACGATAGTTCGCGTTTATGAACGACGCACAGATATTATTATTGTCAGCTTCGCCGTGAAGTACGCGCGAACATTCGCATTATTACGAAAGACACTTAAATTATTACACAGAATTTAAAACAAAGGGCGCCACCAGATCGAATAATCTGGACCGATTGAAATCTTCAGAGCATGAGAAAGTGGGAGTGGGCACCGAGTTGTCAAACTTCGATGGTCCCAAGTCACTGGGCGTCAATCTTGAGCGATGCACTTGACGTTGGGACCACGCTGCTCCACGTTGGATGTGCCAATTGAGACGACCAGGGTTTTTCCCAATCTGACTGCGTCAGACAGCATCCTTCCACGGCGTTCGGAGACGGAACTTAGGGATAGGATGGGAGGAAAGGTATCTCTGTATAGATTTCAATCGGTAATTTATCTTGGCCGAAAACTCTATCCTAGAGTCGGCTAATTTATTGTCTTCAAATTATAACATTTTTTTATTCCACACGAATACATTGCAGTAAGAACATTTTTAAACGCGTAAGACCAAATGAATAATGTTATTTCCTCCTGCCCGAGACAGGAGAGCGATATGGCTAACGGCTTGAACGGTTACGACTGACGCGCTTCGCGGTTATTTTTTTTGACAGCCACATTTATATTCCGTGATTCTAGTATGGACAGCTCGACCAATCAACGCAACGCATTCTGGCCGGAGCTGAATTCAACCAATCACTGCGAAGCCGTCGCAATAAGTCGGTTACATGAATTTATAACAATTTGAATGCATTTATTCGCGTTATATTACTCGTTTGGTCTTATTATTATTGATTGAGGTGATAAATAAGATCGTCCGAGAGAGTTCTGATACCTTACAACATCATGCGGTATCAACATGTTTTCTGTAATCTGATTTATGTGTGATTTTTCCTTGAAATGGAAATTTATACAATAATTGCAGCTATCCAGAATCAATTATAAACATATTTATACACTATAAAAATACAATTTATAGTTGTTTATTTCTGATTAAAATGTATTCGAAGCAATCAAGTATCCCAGACCATGTAACGAATAAACTTTTTTTTGGTGGGTAGCGAACAAAGATTAATTTAATCCAGTAGATAGGTAGGTAATTATGAAATCTGGTTAAGTATAGATAGAAGCTTATATTTTTTCATGCATAAAATTTTCAACACGCGTTGAATGTATGATTTCAACTTACAACGAGGATTTTTTTACGCGTATAGCCACAGATTTATACCAGCATCCATTCCAAGTACAATACAACTAATTATTCAAATGAATTAAAAACTGATAATGTCAAATATGCAGATTTTAAATTGACTCATTAAAAAAGTTATTAATTATCAATGTACGTACATTAATGAAAACTTCTTGATAAAAAACTGTTCAAATCTAGTTATTTTGTTTATGTGTTTCTATGCATTTTTTTTGAATAGTGGATTTATTATTCGTTCTTTTAAATGTATGCAACATTCCATTTGACTCTAAAATATGTTTTGTTTCAAGAGTCATGGAAATTCTGTTGGGTTAAGTTATTCATAAATGCATTTATGACACGTGTCATTGCTATTTGCTACAAATCCAAAACTTAAAAAAGTAACGTTGTCATGTCGACACCTTACTTTGAAAAGGTTCAAACTGCTCTTGAGACTGCTTTGAGATATGAGCGTTTGAAGTTTATAGTGATTAAAATTCACTTGTAACACAATGAGCAAGTAAACATGTTTCAAATTACTTATTTTAAGCATATTTCTTCACAACTTTTTCTGAGAAATACTGGCGTGCAACTCCGGAATTCTGCTAACTTCGTTATTTAACCATAGATAATTCTGAAATTCATACATGTATATGATAGAAAGCAGTAAATACAAACTTTTCCGACCAAAAGGTCATTTTAGGCAAATATGTCAATTAGAACTTTTTCAGAGTAAGGTAAAGATACATTGGAATAATGTATATTATATGAGATAATATAGAATGACGATACTTGTTTCATGAATTTTGTTCTATTTGCACTCTTAAACGACCTAATTGTATGTAGTCGTGGAAACAACAAAAGAAAGAATTGTGTCAAAAAATTTAAACTGCAAGTAATATTTTTTACACGGGAATGGTTTCGTTTTTTTCTTGGGGTGATTTTGTCAATTTTGGATAGCAAAGAAATGTTTCTTCAAATGACAAGATCAGTGGTTATTAACCTTTAACTTTGTGAGCGTAATACTTATGGATTGACAACCTTTGGTGCTTATGATGGAATGTTGTGTTCAACAATGTTCAACAATGCTCGGTTAACAATTTCATTATTTCAAAATGCAAATTGCTTCAAAGATCATAAACATGATACTTGAAATAAAATTATGAGATCATAATATTTGCATAGAATAAATTATTTCTGTTAAAACCATTGAAAAATTACAATAATATTAACATAAGTCACCACTTATAACTCTTGTTTTTGGTAATATTATTATATTTATGAGCGTAATCGATCTTTCAATTGTATACATGTTTTTCTTTACTTGGGATTATTCTTTTTAGGGAAACCAATGGATGACATAAACGCAAATCTATTCGCCTTCTTTAAGCCCCACACTCCAAAGTACTGAAGTGATGAACTCAAATGAACAAATTACGTGATTAGATGTGAGACATCCACAGTGTTCGAAAGGTTTTTAATCGTCAATATTATGTGTTACCATTGGAAGAAATTTCCAAAGACAATGAAACTAAATTCATAAATTTTTCTCACTGGAAAATTCTGGCTTGTTTTTGGTATCGAAAAAGTAATTAAGTATATCTTACGGTAATATCAACCTGTTAACAGCTGTTCTTGAAGACAATATAATCACATGATTTGATGCTGCATCCAATATGTCAAAGCTACAGCCAAAACCTCCGTTTATCTATACGATTTACTATTTATTTTTTGGTGCAGTGTGGTAAACTATGGTGGGACGTAGGAAAAAAATGTTGCGGAGCGATGCATCCGATTCACTTATGTAATTATGTGTGTAATTTGTGAAGTGGGCTTATTAATTTTGTATCACTTGAAAATGCCCGCAAACTAAGAGAAAATAAGCATGTCATTTAAATATAAATGTACTTAAAACATAAAGAGAGATGTATTTCTGAATTTTTCACGCTGTTAATCCGTGTTTATTTCTAGTTAAAATAACAAATCGGTACATATCTTTGTATGGAGTATCAACATAAGAACACTAAAAAGAGAACTGATATTTTTTTTGGTATGTAGAATCTGACGTAGCTAGTTGAAATTAAGATCAACAGTAATTTATTGATGAAATTGTTTTTAATTTTTCTTATATTAATACACCAATGTGTTTAGTTTCGAAAATAGCTTATAATAATTTGGAAATTCCTTATTTCTTAACCACAATCGAAATGATTTTCTCAGTATTTCAAAACCAGTATTTATGAGGAAAAATATTGAAAATTGTTGACTGACGATGATTGTTGTCCCATGCATCACTTAAATAAAACATTTTCTTTTGTCTGCTATATATACGTCTGTATATATTATATATGATAATGTGAATCGGATGAATTTAAAAAGAAATAGGTATTAACCGCATATAAAAACATTTATCCTGCGATTATTGCATTGGAAAGATACTGTGCGATATTTTAAAGTATGACACTATATTGCATTATCATTTTCCCATTAATTTAAATACTATTTAAGATTGCAGCGTACAATGATTTTAATACGCCTGCAGATTTTAATCAAAAGGTATGTAGGCTTTCCGGGAAGGGCTTTGCTTAGAAGTTCGATGGATTCGATTAGAATGCGGAAGTTCATTTAAAATTAAAATTAATTGATAACATTGTTATACAAGGTATTGTGTGTATTCAATACTTGGAATAACAAAGTTATCAATTTAATCTTTGATTATAGGTAAGATGTTCTAACTCCAGACAAGGTCACCACGATATTCTATTTTTTCCTTCACCCTGTCTCCCAAAGCGGGCAAAACCTTACCCTGGAAGTCGAAAGAACTAATTACTAGCATAAACCGTAGGTGCAATATATTGCATTGAATAAAAATAATCGGGTTGTAGAAAAATATGGAAAGAAGAGAGAGAAAAAAATTAAGTTATTGTGGTTGACTTAAATACATTATTTTACTCAACCACGATTGAAGTTGTCTACTTGTCTTTTTTTCTTTAGGTTATGGTAATACATGCATTGAATGACGATACATGAAAAATCGCAGACGTTCTTTATGGGCTTTTGATTTAAATAAGTTAGGGAGTAACTGTTCCAGAGTCTGGTGTCACTCGCGTTTATCGGTGGCACTATAAGCTTTCGAAAATTTAAAAAATATTTTTGGTAGTCATTAGGTACCTTTAATGAAAAATCTTACCTCTCGTTTCGTCATATTAAATGGAAGAGAGAAAGAAATTATAAAAGACGGGCCTGATTGGACCACTCTCGCACGTGGGCATAATTTTGAGAAATTTATGCTTTAGTGGAGAATAATTTTTTGAAAGTAGAAAATGTTCACAGTAATGATATTAAAATAAATTTGAATTGTTTGAATTTTGTACTTTTCCATGAGTTTTGTCGCTTACGACCCGGGTTTAACCTTTCGGCATCTTCAGGCATTTCAAGTGCACATCCGTGCAGTCGAAATCGAAATCCTTTATTAGTTAAAATAAAGTATGTAAATAATATTTAATTTTAAAATTTGAATCGTTTGAACTTTGTAATTTTCCAATAGTTCTATCACTAACGACTCAGGTTTCGCCTTAGGCATCTTCATGCATTTCAACTGTATGAGGGAAATTGAACTGAGTCATCCGAACTTTCAGTCAAAATATTCAATTATATAAACAATATTTATTTAAATGCCCTATGTTGAGGACACCCAAACTTCGGAGCATAGGCTCTAAAAGATCTTTTCGACCAGCCTCTGTAGTCCAGTGCTGTACTCTAGCGATCATATTATGGGTCAGGGCTCAAGACTGAGCAAGGTCAAAATCTAATTTGGAATTTTCAAATCTAATATTTTAAATCTTGGGTATAGGTGTTTGCGTTGAATTTAATCTTTAAGTTGAGATTTCATGATTCATTTAACACCTTGAGTATATTGTTAACTGTAACGTTAAATATGCTTATTTTTTTTATCTCGATATGAATATTAATTCGCTCCTGTCCATAGCCAATAAATTTAGGCAAACTTCCATCTTAAATCACTCGTGTGGTCTATTTTATCAATTATAACAATCACAATTGAAAAAGTCACGGTCGTTCTATTTTGCAACGCTGATTAAAAACAATAAACAAAAACGTCCAATACGGCAAGGTAAAAGTGACAACCCTGTCACAAAATGTTATTCCGCTGATTTTGACACAGACATTCTCTTGACTCTCATTGTGCACATTTTGTTACGCACCATTTGAAATGCTCTCGAGGCCATTGTAAATATTTTCGCACCTTCAACTTGGCTTTCAGTTAAGACCACAATCAGCCTTCAACTAGACCTTACTATAGGGACTTTGGCATTCAATTTTATGTCATTCCGTCCACTGCTTCCGTCATTTGAATTTAATTTATTTTAAGGGGTCGTGTGTGCACGACTTCGCCCTTTATGATCATATTCCATCGCTATAAATCACCATTTGGCACATCGACATCTTACTTTGAAAAGGTTTCAACTGCTCCTGACCCTGTTTTGAGATAAACGCGTTTGAAGTTTCGATTGATCATACTATTGAATTCAAAAGACCACATTTTTTCACAAATCAAACAATTCGATTGAGAAATAATGATCTTAAAAACCAGTTGTTACATATTATTATAAAAGTTATTTAATTTAATTTGACAGTAGATAGTACATTTCAAACGGCAAATAAATTTGGAGATATCTGCAACTGCCATCTAATTTATAATATGTGTTGGCTTGGCATACAATCAGATAACTGTGCACCACCAAATTTTATTAATTATTTTTATATATATTACAAACTGTGTATTAACGTCTATCAGTTTGAGCTAATTCGTGCATTTGCATGTCTAAAGATATCGAATGGCGGAAAACATGTCGAAACAATATAAACTAAAAATCATTACACTCCTTATTTAAAGGATTTTAATATTATACTGTTTTATACCCAAAGTATAAATGCGCTACCCATAAGAACATTTGAAAGATAATTGCATGACATACAGCATTGATATAGTATTTGAACATATTTATTTGACAAATATCGAACGGCAATAATTATTTATAGTATTACGTCAAAGCTTACATCATGGCACCTGCCATAGACAATTTCAATTATCTGCGTTTTCGCTGACAATTGTTTGAAAATGGAACAGCACAATAATTGACATACTTATCTATAAACAAATGAAATTGAAAAGAAAATATACAAAGATTTGACACCAAATAAACCACTACAAATTATTATGTCATTGTGAGAGTTCAGTTGAGGTCTTTGAACATATTATTATTTCCGGCTAACACTGAGGATCGTTTTGTATGCCTTATATATAGATATAAAAATTTTTTTAATGCCAGTTTCCGAAGTAAAAGCTCACGCAATATCGTCGAGTAATATAATTTTCTTACTCCATTACACTCATATAAAACATTTTCAAATGTTTAGCATATGCTTAGTATAGTTTTGACCATCTTATGTGATAAGCTGTGTTTTGATAATGATATTAAGTGCGATGAAGTGGCATACAGACATGGCCAACGGACCTATACATCATAAGTTAAGAGAATTAATACTCAAAACAACCGTAAAGCTTTCTACATTATAGCCATGCAGACATAAATAATTATATTTTTATGAATTTAGATTCATAGTTTTTATCGTTATTATATATTATATTACAAGTTGCATTTTAATTTCGAATATGTTCCAGCTGACGTTTGGAAATTAAAAGCAAATACAAGGATGGGGAACCTACGGTATTGGAGAACACTGAGGTGATCCTGATATATGTAATTATTGGTTTGTATTCTTCGTTTTCAATTATTTAATCACAGTAGCTCTTGTTCAACTTTTGAGCTGAGCTTGAATTAATTAATGAGATATATATTATGTTTATTTTGAAGCTTCATTTAATTTTATCAAATGTGGATTTATTATTTATTTATTTGGTCTTTATATGGTTTACAGATATATGAGTGAAAAATTACATTGGAAATTGGCAAAGAAGTCAACCGAGTGAGTTCCGACAAAATCAACAAAAAGAATACATAAAGAATAGTACTCGTCTGAACTCAATCGCGTCCATGTGAAATATGTCGACATCCGAAGCAATACTGTTTTATGAAGTAATAACTAACGTTATGCGGCCTTCCAAAGTAAAGGTTATCCCACCCCTCATTAACGAGATTTATAACAGAGCGAATGACATCATAATTAATTTTAAAATGTTCTCATTAACATAAATAATAAAGAAATGGTTATAAATTATTCACGAGTTCGATGAAAGTTGCTTTGTTGAACTGCATAATCAATAAACGAATCTGGTTAAATGAATAATTATACTGACAAACGTCAATCATTGTACAAGCTCGTGACTAAAGCGTAGGTTTTTTTTTTCTATAAAATCATACACTAACTGAGATACTAGTTTTTTTTACAATTTTAAACTGCCATTTAAAATAATAACACTTGTACGTGGGCTTATAGGGAGAAACATTAAAACTAATTTATTTTGACCAGAAGAAAACGATAAAACTTGCCCCAGATATAATGTCATATAATGACAGATTTATTACCTAGGAAGTTTGGTGAAATTGAATAGGATACGGGAGGTTAAGTGCATATAAATAATGAGATTGTCAACTACATGTCCATTATACATTGCACAAACTTGGCAGATTTTGAATATCAACTAAGGCTTATAATTTTTTTGTTCTTGTACTGGTACCACATATTTTGTTATGGTCGTGATCGGTTTAGTTCATCGCGATCATATTAAACAGAGTACGAAAAGAGTGTTTAGTTTATTCAGACTCAATGTCTTTTCACCATTAATTTACAGTGAACACTTTAGTTATACTTCAAATAATTAGTTATTTGAATATACGTCATCTCAACTGAAAGATTTTAATGTATAAGTTTCTTCACTAAATGTCTATTCAATTTCTCAATAAGGAGCATATCAATATAGAAAGTTCCCATCGCGAAAATTTTATAAAATTTATAAAACCTTCATCACACGACATCTGTTGGAATTTTTTTATGTCTATTTGATAGAGCTTCAAGTTCTAAGTTCAAAGTTCTTCCCGTCTCCTTGGGTTTCTAAGTTTAATTTCCTTCCCATCTCTACTGGCAGGAGGACGGGATCGCTACAGTTCAAGAGGTTTTATTACCTTTTCTTTTTACCCATGGAGGGTCATCGAGAAGAATGGCTCTCGGTCTATAACTATTCTCTAATGCCTTCTCGACATTATTCTGCAAGAAAGAGGTCGTTGGGTTTCAGTGATGGTCCACTGAAACTGTGAAACTTTAAGCTGAAGTAGAGAGTAGGCGGGACTGAAAATACTAACATGTTCGAACAAATTAGCATAGTTCTATGCTTAATGTATTTTAATTATTTCCTCTGTGATATAATTTTACTCTTTTTTGTACAAGGTAAACGGGGTAGACGAAGCTATTAACCGTTTTTAACTCGAGCATATTTTTCTCTCTCTTTTATAATATTTTACACTTAAAGCTTTGAATGATACAAAGTTTATTGCATTAAACTGTTCTGGCAACTAACTATACTAACAATAATAATTGGAAGCTCACAACCATTACTTATATCATACTACGTACGCAATATATTAAGGCCGAAGGCTCTTTTACTTGTTAATCAATTAAATGCATATGCTGGTTTTAACTGTCTTGAGAAATTTCATAAATAATAAGATAATGCGGTAGCAAAACACAAGTTCGATTAATGTCGATAATGGGCGTTGGCTGCGATGATTTATCTTTTTTTAAAAGACTTTTATGTGAACGGAATCAGTTTTAATTTTATAATAACATTTAGTGGCCATTGAAAATCAAATAACAAACATTTAAAAAATACTAATGGTTTAATTAATACTTATTACATTACAGGACCGTACCATGAACCTGGCTAAGCAGGGTAAATATTTATGTTGTGTCGCAAGAAACTTTTATCATACAATTCAAAACAATATTTTATAGTTGAAGTATGTATGGTTTATGGTATTTAAAAACCTTTTTTTCATCTCTTGTAGCTTTCTAATTATTTTGTATATGGTTACACTTAATATACAAAATTTACTATTACATGAAATAGTCAATATTTTGCATAATTCGTGAAAATTACACCTTATTCATGAACACGGCAAATTATCTGCCGAGTGCGTGAATTAGACAGTAATTTTTCACATTTTTACTACTCATTGGAAAGTTCTTTTAAAAAAAATATCTTTGTTTTATTAGAATTGTATTTCAAGCACTTCTCAAATTCAGCTTTCTTGATATTATTCCATCAATTTTTCTTTTAAATCTTCGTATGCCTTCTACATTAATATCTTCCAGATTATAGCATGGAACACCGATTATACATACATGCTATTATTAGACCCTTTCCGAAAAATGTTTGCCAACCACTGGCTCAAAACCCGCTGATTCCCAAGTTTACGCTTTGTATACAATATAATTATAGTTAAAATAATGATACCTCTAAGTCGTAAATATCTTGAAAGGAAGAAATAAATAACATATTATACCTTGATCATTCACGAAGGCCCTTGTTTTGCTAGCCTTTCAAAACATGTGACTACCTTGTATCAAAGCTTAATTTCGCAATCTTATGTCGGAATATTGAACGTTATTACAAAAGTTGAATAATTTTTTCGATGTGTTTAAATTTACTGTCGGGCCTGATTTTGCGTTTTTTTTAATGCGGGCCTGGTACAAAATTCAAAAGAGATTGAGCACATAATTAATTCATTTATTTTCGGGACATCTTTTATTGCCTGTATGTATTATGTTTCCTGATCAAATTTAAATAAAATTTGATTTATGCATTTACTAATATTTAAAGAAACCATAGTAAGGACCCGTTAAGGTTGAAAAAAATAATCTCACAAGGCGGTCTGCTTCTACATGTGTGACTTCAAGATATCTCTAATGCACACACCCGATGTTTTTACACGGTAGGTACGTTCCAAGGACCACCGCGCTAAGAGCCGCGTTAAAACACACACATCAAGAGATTAACTATATTGTTTATTTGTTCTTCTCTTATATTTGTATGCATGTCTGTGATATTTATATCCCTCTCTCTTTTCTTCTATCCGTCCCACAAATGTGGGACAAAATGATTACAAAGCCCCATTCTTCTATCCTTACTTTTACAAAAAAAAGTGTTTGAGGGATTATTGGACTTGCAACCAGTTGACCAGTTGAATCTGACTTTTTAAATTATTATTATATAGCGTCATATTTATGTAATTATTAATCTACATAAATTGTTTTCAATTATTGTTATTGAATTAAGTTTATTGTTTCTTGGTGGAAAAGACTGGAAAAGATCTATCTGTCAACTGATGAAAATGCTCGTTGTGAGCGAAGCAGGTCTTGATCATCCGTGTCATGTTCGGACAATAAATAAATGCTGTAATACAAATAATCAGTGTTAAAATGTTGATGTCCGAACATATTACTCAAACCCGACCCGAACCCATTTTTTATTTTGAAAATTTTAATTAATATTTAAAATAATTCAATATCTACTCTCCAAATGTATGTATGCAATTTATATTGACGGCAATAGCGTGTACATCCGGAATAAATCAATATGTAATTTTTATTTAAGCCCCAGTCCGGTCCGGGTCCGAATCCAAACCTTCGTTGCTCAAGCGTAGACCTGCGGGCCTTACCTGAGCCCGTGCAGACCTCTAACTTGCGCATAATAATAATCCATCTTAAAAAAATATATTGTCGATTAATGGTTCAATTTAATTCATTATGTCGGCATTATTGACAAAATTTTCTTGTTATAATTTAAAAAGTGACAATGAAACGATTAATTTAAATGCAATGACACAGTCAATGAGAACTAGATAATATAATCCAAGACTTAGAGTGTTGTATGAAAATAAAACGTGATTGAATCATAGGCGGATCCACGGGGGGGGCATGGGGGCCATGCCCCCCCCTGAGGAGAATTTATTCCATTCAAAATATTACAACATTAATTTTCAAATGAATTTTATTTAAATAAATATGTGGTAGTTCTCATTTTTTTTCACGACCGTTTAGTTTAACAACTACAGTTTTGGCAAAAGAAATCCGCGCACCCTTCATAATTTCATTCATTCGCAATTCTTTCCTCGAAATCTTTACCGATTTCCATTTTTGTTTCTTCCGATTGTAAAGAAAACTAATAGCCATATTTTAAAGAACAATCGGTTGACACCTTTCAACAACCTTAAGATGGCCTGACTGCTTACCGCGTCTTGTCCTCATGAGTTAAACTTTAAATCATCAGAGTATATGATTCTTCTTCAATCGTCCAAAGTCCAATTTTTGTGCACCTTCGTCCATTCTTACCTCCATTTTTACATTTTTACGGTGGGAACTACGTTTTGTAAGCGCCGAGCGGGAAATCCATGTGCCACGATTCTATTACGGTTATTACGGACATTTCGCATCGATCATGTGAAATCACTAGCGACTAAAACTCAGCATGGAAAACTGTAGCAGTTTTGAAGCGTCGTCCCAGTCGGTTGCTAAGCGCTCTCTGCCGGTTCAAACATACCCCTCCAGAGCACCAGTTTTACGAAATATTATTATATATTAACGTCAAAAAACGAAAATTCGACTTAATTTTAAAATGTTTGCGATTTGTCTCTGGTATTAAACAATATTATGTTTATTAATGCTTGCATTTTTGAATTGAAATAAAAGAATCGATGATAATAGTCAGAGTCATCAATTATATCACATGATTTTGTTCGTCGACATCACTTCTTTAAACGCAAGGTTATCATTTATTCAAAAAAAAAAAATCGAAAAAAAAATCATCGTGTAAAGAAAAGTAGCGGTGCCCTTCAAAAAATCGCGTAAAAAGGGGACAGAGTGCACATATATATTTTTTACTGGATCATATTTTTTTTCAAAATGGCCACCCCCTGGGACAATTCCTGGATCCGCCAGTGGATTGAATATGTAGTGGCATCACTTCCACATATAATCATCTGAGTGCTATTTAAAACCAACATATGGATGAAAAACTTAATGTTTGAATGTCATTTGAAATACAAACTGGCTGAGAATCAATTTAAAAAATTCTAATACTAAATTAGGCCAAATAACAGTCAACAACAAAAAAATGTGTGTGCCAAACTGGCTGGATGTTTAAACATAGAACATATTTTTTACGCAGTTGACTACAGTGGTTAAGCAAATAATGAATTAAATGTAGAAATAGCATTGTTAAAAAAATAGTTTCATATATCAATTAAATATCACTCAAACTAGCTTTTTATCTGTAAAAGGATATTTTAGAATTCCATGTGACTATATCATATATGACTCAACAATATTATCAATACGATCGAAGAGATGTGATATTAAAAACAGCTTTTTATTCATTCTATAGTGCCGGTATCATTTTTATAAAAAGCTCCCGGACTGGCTTCGAGGCTATACGGCCAATGGCTCCACAAGATCAAAGCACTAGAAATTTAACAAAGACACTGCTATCTTACTTGTAAGAAATGACTGCCAGGTTTATCGTCTTCTCGGTACCCTTAGACATATAGTCGGTATAATTTAGTTATAAAAAATTACCACGTACAAAGTATCTGTTATAAGTAGATGTATGAATGTTTTTACTATTATTTGACTGTGAATTAAAGATATTTTAAGAGTGTTCATAGTAACGAAAAGTTTTTATATTATTAACATTTCAATTAAGTATCTAAACACGTCCAAAAGTTGAAGCTCAGTATCTCTATTTAGCAAATTTGCACTTGGGTACTTTCGGTAACTCAACCCAAATGGAGACTGCGCAAAAATGCTGCAGTGACTAAAAAGTAATTCTAAGGTTTTCAATCGAGACATTGGTCCAGTCGGCTTATAGTTCTAATATAATAAAATATATACAGTATAATTCCTTAGTTCGAAGCCGACTTGAGAGTGAATCGATTGTTTGGTCCCCGAGTGGTGCGAAATATGTTCTTATGGACGAGACTGAAGAGACGACTCGGAAGAAATTTTGGAGAATTCTCTATTTGAGGACATTTCTCTTAGGCATTCACACGTTCACTAGTTAGCATGCACGAAGACAGGCTGCGGCCAAATTGAAAATTCCACCATTCTTTAAATGTTAAATTGAATGATTCTGATATTTTTTTGAGGAATTGTAAAAATGAGATGTTTGTCCATCCAAGTAGTAGAACCAGCCTAACAATGGTGATGCCACTAGGAAGAACTTTGACAATTTTAAGCGATATTGATTCGGATGTAAAAACGTTATTCTCTCTGTTCTTTCTGTAAACCATATTTTTTTATAGAAAGAAGAGAGTACACAAATTATAAGCCATCAACTTATAATTTGTGATTTTTGTAATGTTCATACGAACATATGTATATATATATAAAAAAATATTTTTATTAATGTATACTTTGAATAGTGATACTACTTTCTACTCAATAAAAACTTCTCTTAATCAAATTAAATATACGATCAACGGTTTCTGGTTTTGCTGTTACTAACGCAGAAAGCTAGGCATTGATTTTTTCATGGTAAAACAATATGCTAATATATATATATAGCTCATATTTTCTGTAGTTTATACTTAGCATATATTATATTGTTTTAGTATTGTTAAAGTATACCGGTCGATAATTTCCATTGACACTACTAATTGAAATAAACGATTTTACGCATTCAAATAACGCATAGAATGCGCCCGATTTAATAATGGGTCGTAAATTTTTATTCATTTCGTAATGACATTTACAGTGATACAAGGTCGATGCCGCCATTCGATGCACATAAATTATGATTAGTCACTACAATGTGCTGAGAAATCGGTTAACAGTCTGCAGAAAAAGAATTATTGTCTATTTAAGGCAGCTACTTAGCAAAATTACGTAAGACATAAATTTTCCATGCCAAAAAATATAATTACGACAGCTTACAATAGGATAACGATCGTCAAGATTGGAAAATCGATAGTTCAGATTGCGAAGTGACTAGACAAATATTTGAATACAGCCAGCGTAACATTATGATTTGTTTTGCCTTTTAGTCGCTTGTTTTATTAGATCTCTAGTTATATTTTCAAATGTACACTTGTGCCTCGTATAACACGGTTTTACACAACATGGATGAATAAATTGTGACTTATTTTTATACAACACGCTTTATGTAACACGGTTTAAGGGGGAAAAAAATACTTATTGGTGGAGAAAGTTTTTATGACATGGATATTCATGACAGCCAAGAAATATTGGAGGATTATTGGAGGACGAAGAAGAATTAGTGTTGGTTGGACTTACCACAAATAAAGACTTAGAAAGCAGATGCAGCGAAGTAGCTCCATGTTTCACATTAAAAACAATGAATGACAACTTGGAATTGGCCATTAAATTCGTTTTTTTTTATTGAAAATGATCCTATAATGGAAAAAGTTTGAAATTCAAGAGTGAATTACAAAATATTTTGGAACTACATATATTTACTTCGAGTTCCATTCCAATTGAATTCTCCTCGAGTCATTTGATTTTTCACTCTACCCGATACTGAGTTAAACAAGTGAATCTCCTTCACTTCGGGAAAAAGTTTGGTCGTTTGAATTCGTTCGTTCGCATTTTCTTATATCATTTTCAATTCCAACGAGAGCAATGTTGTCTTTTGATTGTAACTCTTAAATATGCACGATACACAGTATTTTAATTATCTTCCATTAGATTAAACGCATTTTATTATAATACTGTAATTATTTCATTCAAGCGGATAAATATAGGATAGTGGTCAGTTGTTATAATTACAGGCAGCAAAATGAAAATCAAAACAATTACTCCAGTAGATAACAGATAACTCCTATCAAATAAAAATAGTCTCGATTAAACACCACCATATTGTTTACATCGCATGCCGATCTTAATTAATACATATTATTTTAATGATTCTCATGCTGCTTAGCATTACAAAGCGATAATTATACACATAAAAATGATTTGTATAATACGAACATAAAAGGGTAACCATTTATTCATGGCATTCCTATTAGGTTCTGTAACTATTTGATTTTCTGAAAATTCTTAGACAAACTGGTTCTGATAATGTCAGAATTGTAATTGTATTATTATGTTATGTGAGTTTTATTCTATCTTAATGCCATTTTACTGAATGGTACCGCCATGCAAGTGAGTATCTGTAAAATTTCGTTCTCTATATCTTTTCATTTTATATATTCCATCTGTTATCAGTAAATTTAATATTTCTGTGTATTCTAAATCTGCGTAAACCGGTTCAATCTTCAGCTTTACTGTGATAAAATGCGCATTGAACATTTTACTTTGGGATACTAAAAGCATATCGTTTAAATTAAATAAAAATATTCTCCTTACCTCTTAGACAACTTGCTCGAATCAAATTGCTTATCTGAAACAAGGAAATAAACTACGTAAATATCCATTATTTGACAAAATAATAATAAACTAAGTTAATTAAAGAGCAAAGAACTCAATAATTATTGAATCCACATATACAATAAATTTTGCATGCATCTTTGTCCCACAATATGAAGCATGTATACTTCTTATTAAAGAATACATTGTTTTTTTCGGGAGCTATCGTTATTTATTCAATCAACCTTTCCTTTCAGAAAGGTGTAAGGTAGGCTGGGGTTGGAAAGTTCTGAAACTACAGACTTGTGCTTCACATCCCATTTTCAGAATCGGATAGGGTAAGTAGTATAGTACGAAACTATCGGAGATACCTATGCAGTTTTATATAAATCCATTAATCGATCGAATATGTACATAGTTTGAGTACAAAGCAATCCATTTTTATATGATTTACGAGAAATCTTTCGTTGTCACACATCCCATTAACCGAGCCTTAAACCAACTTTGATGGTGCTCGAATTTTTTATAATTCTTTATTTGGGGAACACATTGTTATACAATAATGCAAATTACATTTTCTTTTAAATCTTTTAAACGAGAAACTATACATCGCAATGCCTCATTATTGAAAATTGAAACGGTGATATGAAAGAGTTTTCCGATTATTTCAACCATAGCAACGTGTACAAACATACTTTCGATGGATTCGTCGGTAACTTTGTGGAAGTTTTTCTTTGTTAAGATTTTAATATGAAATATGAAATAAATTTGATATATCCAAATTTTCAATACTCCAGCTTCATTGATAAAATTAATTTATCTATGATTAAGTTAAATACGTCGATTATTAAAAAAAATAGGATGTCGATGAAAAATTATAGGGCAATGCACCATTTTCACCTTTTCATTTAACAGTTGGCTCGTCCCTCTTCGCAGGTGTTCTCGACCCACTGGTTGGGAGCACGTATTTCGTAGCATGAAAACAGTTTCATATTGACAATTTGTGTCGTTTAATACTAATGCAAAATGAACTGAAGCAATTATAACATATAAACTTACTCTATCATTGCCAATTAACGCTTAGGGCCATAAAGTAATTTTATTGAGCTTTCCTGCTTTGTAGCAATAGTTCAATGCATGTCATACTGCGGCAAGATGATCTCATGCAGACCACACGAATATCCATGGTTTTCGCTCGGAATTAAGTTGAGTATCAATTAATCACTCGTAATGTTTACGAGGACCAAACGAGTGACAGGGGACTGTGAGTAAACGTTGTTTCCCATCACTTATTGATTCGTATTCAAGGACACCATCATATTATATTTCAGCAACAGAGTTAACTAACGAAGCGTTAACTTGCAGGTGTCGAATACCTTTCATTTTCCCTGTAGAGAAAAACTACAATAAATAATAAATGTTTAGGGAAAGTGCAGAAAGAATGCCGTTCGAAAAAACTCCCAGGATACTAAACATGCAATGCTTAGTATAAAATTAAAAGATAATAATGTTTATTCCACGTATTTTGTAACGAAAAATGACGCGTGTTTCCTATTTAATGATCATCTTCTGGCTAACTATTACATGGTTATTTTACTAAAAAGTTCATTACTAAAGTAATCTGGCGATAGTAAGTAATTTTAAATTTGAATCGTTTGAATTTGACGTTTTGTTAATTTATTAATTTTGACCCCGAAATCCGGGTCGTTAGCGACAAAACTCTAATTTTATATTGAGCTTCCATCAAGCACCTTCAGTCGAAATTCTAGAAAAAACGTAATTATAGCTTAATATGAAAATGAACTTCCACAAAGCTACCGTCGAATCCATCGAAAACATATGCAATGTTAATTTCATTTCCAGTGTTCGAGTGGTTTTCACTGTAGTGCGTTTGTTGTTTAAGGTTGTGGGTTCATGAGATCGAGTCACCGAACAAATATTTTCATACATTTATTAATATCTGCGTGTTTAATTGCGTGCATTTCCCTGCAACCCACTGCAGGGTTGTTCTATCTCTCTACCACTAGTTGCATTTCATGCAATGAATTTCTTTGAAAAACAGCCATTGTATAATATAGAAACAATTGAATTCTCTGACACAAAGAATTGAATGTGCCGCTCTCGCAAGAATTGATATCGGTCACTGATCTAAAGGGAAAATAATGTAATAAACATCTCAGAAAAGCAGCGCCCTCAATATAAAAACCACCCTGTTAAGTTTAGCAACACAGCCTAACAGTAAACAGTAATGCAAAACTTCTGTTTATCTTTCATATCAGGTAAAGTTTGTATAAGCTCGCCTCCCAAACCTATTGAGCCCTGAGACGCCAATGTAACAAAAAAGAAACAGTCCTCTCGTGTTGCTATCGGTATTACTGTGTCGGTTTCCATGACAACGGCATGCTACCAATCAATTCGGTGCGAGTTTGAACAGCAAAACACTCTTTGTGAACTTGGACAGATTTGCCGATTCGTTGTGCGATTTTACGATACTTACCTATACATTATATGAAATCAATACCCGATACATAGCGCTTGATTAAGCTTAGAAGGTATATCAAATTACGTTAGAAAAGTCAGCCTTTCCGACTCTTCAAGTAATGAAATAGAAACACGTAATCACTTTTTCTTAATTTGATGTTTGAATTAACATAAGTAATTTAACCTTTGAAGGAGTATAGACGTACTTTTGTTTCAACACAGTAGAATGAATTAAATTCAATGCATAATTGAAAATAACTTTCATTATTCCACGTATTGTGTTACTTATTGTGACACGTGTTTCGCCTCTTTCCGAGGCAACTTCGGAGTTACTATAGCAAAGTCTACTTAAGTAATAAAGCAAGATCATGTTGAATTACATTCCGTATAGATCTATTCACTCCTTGAAAGGTGATGTAACTTAAAATTGTCGTTTAATATCTCGTTGAAAAGAGGTAAAACTCATATGTTATAAGCATCGGGTTAAGAAATTACTATTAGTAAGTAAGCTCTCTTTGAGTTCATATCACAAGATTTCTGTGAAGCTCAAAAGGACGCTTTATTGGTAGGCCCTCCTGGAATCGAATAAAACACGTGATGTTTTCTCTTGCCCCCCATCCACGTCACATGACATCATGTCTTATAAGCAACTGCCCAAGACTTTGTGGCGTGCTCTTGAGTGGGCAAAAAAACAATCCTTTTAAATAAATGTTCCTCTTCCCCTGTATGACACTATCTTATATATAAAACCGAAACGGGGGATGTATGTCTGTAATTCATTTTTGCATTGTTGTTGCAAGTTCAAACAAACGAATTGATTTCGCTCGCGAAAGTTTCGACGGTAAATTTGTTTCGTTATCAATGTGTGTGTAGAGACTCCAATTACTCGAGTATCGAGTAGTACATATATAAAACCGAAACGGCGTATGTATGTCTGTAGGTCTGTAATTCCCTTTTGCATTGTTGGTCATTAAGTTGCCATAAAAACGAATATGAAAGAAAATATGTTTGATTTTTTTATCGGCGAAGACATTTAGTTAAAATGTAATAAATTAGTCTTCTACTGAACTTTTCCCGGCTTTTATTAATATAATAATGTTTTTATTTACGTGAAGGTTTTATTTGACATTTCTTTGCCAGCAAATTAGATTTTTTCCTTGAATTTGGACATTTTAATGGGCGAGAATGGGGCTGTCAATATATGAAAGAGGCTGTGAAATGTTCATTTTAATTCCATTTTAATTGACCTAGACTTTGGAATTTTGAAAAAAGTTGTTTCAACCTGGCCCGTCTGAATTTACGCGCCGAGGTGAACATAACCCGAAACTGGTCCGAGCGAAGCCGGGTTCGAACACTAGTATATTATAAAATTCTTATTTGCCATCAAGCTAGCGTGACCGATCGGTTCAATGGACGGTTGGATTGACTTGGACAGTTCTTTACTGTCCAAGCGCTTCTATCGTGCAAAGAACATAATCGATCAGTGATATTCTCAATAAGACTGACATAAATATTGAGTAATACTAAAGATTCAAAAGCATTAAAAATATTCGCTCTTTCGGATCAATATGATTGGTGAAAACATTCGAAAACTTTACAGCATGACTGAGAAATACAAAAACTCACTCGTCTACGGCGATTGACGAATAGTCCGAATCCGGTAAATAAAATATGTAAGCATTCTCACGTCTGTGTGATTGACGCAACTTAAAGTGCGCATATTAATGGTTTACAGACTCCAATATATGCTGCGGTCAACTGACAGGTAAAAGCTTATGTTTCGGTGACATCTTCACGATGTATAGAGATTTATTTGGGAATGTTCGTATAATTTAAATAAAACACTTCAAATATAATTCCATTTTGTTTTGAGTACGTGGAAGAAGAAGTCGTTAGCTATTAGTAGTCTCCACGTATCAACGAATAAGTTTGTGGGAAGTCATCAAAACGTTACAGACGCCCAACTCTTTAAGACACAAATTATTGAGGAAAATTGTATCTACCGTTCGAATATTTGAGCCCTCAATCATGCGACTGGGTAAAAGAAATCTTATTGGCTTCAAGGATTGAAAAATATTTATATAATTGACACAGCAATGTTGACTAGCACAAAAGCTCACGCAAGCTCGCGACAAAAGCACAATACTTTGAGTGATTTTTTTTTCTTCGATGTTGTCACATGAAACTCATTTAATTCAATTCATATTTTAGCGTCAAATTCGCTATTGTTTCGCCCGATATATTTTTAGTTTTTTTCTTCCACGTGCAGAGAGAGCGAGTTTTACTCTGATTCTGCACAACTGATTCAAAAGTTACTATTAAGATATGGGGCATACAATATTACAGCATAAATATCACGTAGTTATTTGTTTTAATATTCAATAAGACGCTAATATACGGATAATTGATATTTTGCAACGCCAAGGACACGTAAACCTTTAAACAATGACAGATCATAAAAATAATTATTGATCACAGTACAGAATTTTCATTTACTTATTATTGGTACTTCGGAAATTCAAAACTTAAGTGTTATTTTATTATTTATGTCACGAAGCAATACTTGTTGTAACGATTTCAATGTTTAATAAAATAACATTAAAATAGATATCTGCAACATAGAACATACCGATGCCATTCTGTTTTATGACGTACCTGCCAAGCTCTTTGATATTGATTTTTGAAATCCACTCATTCCAAGATTGATTAAAAAAGGATGTGGAGCTCATACAAAATTTGGGAATATCTTCCAATAAAATACATGGTGGTAAAACAGAAGTAAGTAATTTGTACTGCTGTCCATCGCGAGCAGTTTCAACTGATCCTGAAACCGGTGCTGATCTTTGCAAAATGTACGTGCAATAAGTACAAAAAAGTGTGTTTTATTTATTAAAATATAAAACTTTTTCACCACGAATTGTCAATTAACACCTCAAAATATATTGAAATCGAAACATTTTTACACCCCTTATATAATTATTTCAATACCTCTTAAAACTTATTATAATGAAAATAATAAAATCAACTAAAAAACCTTGATTATAGAAACAAAAAAAAAGTTACTTACATAATTATAAATTACAAAAAAATCACAAGTTCACGATGCAAGGACTTTTATACAAAAATAACACATTTACACAATACGAAAATTATTTGACGACCAGGTACAACTTTATTTGAAATATGAATATATTAGCAATATTTTCTGTATTTTAATTTAATTAATATTTTATTATAATTTTTTCGCAATTTTGAAATAATATTTTTGACACATTACATATGCAATCACTTATATATATAATTTATCGCCAAAGGAAGCCATGGCACCGTTGTCCCCCTCTTTGGGTGCGATAGTGGAGGTGGAAAAATAAAAGGATAAAATCACGTAACGAAGGGATTCCCAACCTTTTGTGAAGCATTTTAAAACAAGTGAAACAAAATTTATTGTGACTTTCTGCCCACCGCCACAGATATGAATATAGAAAACAAGGATTTTAAAATTATTTTCTTCTATTGTGAAGTGTGTACAATATTATATGAAACAAGTATACTTTCAACATGCAATGCACTTTTCTGATGGTTTCACTAATGAAAATTTTTCATTTTTAGCCAGTTTCTAAAGCGGAATATTAACCTACTGTAATATCTAACCATTTCGATATTTATATTACTTGCTGTAGTTCACAAAATCTTTCATTTTATTAAAAGCAATTATTATGTGATAAAAATCCTCAAATTTCGATGTTTCTATATGATTTTATTATATTCGTTGTATTCTTCTAAATGAATTCTAGATTAGTTTGATTAGTTTGCAGTTGTGACACGTTGGTCATATACAAATGAGATATTTTGTCTCTTTATTTTTTAAAATTTTATAACTGATTATATCCCACTTTGTTCGAAACTGTTCCTTTCGTCCTTTTTGGGAATCAATCACTCTGGGATATTGGCAGTTTTCCGTGAGACAGCCAAAAGCTCAACACAGAATAAAGCATGAGCTTTTGATTTCATTTGTTGAAAATTTTACCGTGTTAGATCAATTAGTTTTCTCATTTTTAATGTAGATATTTACTGCCGTTTCTTCACTCGAAATGAGCATTATCAGCTGATTAAAATGCAATAAAATTAATAATATAGGTAGTAAAAGTTTATTTATAGTTTTTAAGTTGTTCACTGTCAATACTTGGTAGAGTGGAGTTATTTAAAAAAATAACAAGATATTTTTTGTACTTGTGAGTATTTTTTAATGAAGTAAGTAGTACTAGTAGATGTTTGTTTGTATGCAGTTGTCTACGCGTAATAATAGATACCAGCGAAAAGTAAGAAAGCTGAAATCCTTTGCCCAAAATTTCATTTAAAATTGTTATACATAATCTTGCTTTATTAATTTAGCAAACTTTACGATAGTAAGTCCGAAAATGCTTCTGAAAGAGGCGAAACACGTGTCACAATTAGTAATTGAATAAGTGGAATAATCACAGTTATATTGAATTTAATTTATTTTACTGTGTTGAACTAAAAGTACGTCCATACTTCTTTAAAAAATAGAAATATATAAGTCATTCAAACTTAAGCATAAGTTTTTCATTTCAAATACATGTATCAAGTTAATATTTTATTTATGTTGAACGGAGATTGTGCATGTTCTTACATTACTACATTAAAGACACAAGAAAACTGAAATTCAATTTGAAGAATCTCATTAATCAAAACATCTTTGCCATCTATTTTATACTTTTCAATAAAATTACCAGACTCCTGCTACGATCTTAAGGCTAGAATTCATCAAAATTTCCCAAGGGAGTTGTAATGACCCCGTACTAGTTTATTGTTTCCTACGAGTGCAAAAACTGTACAATAAATCCCACTGTATAATATGTTTGCATTATGAAAACATGGGTGTTTTTAAATTAAATTAAATTATAAATTTCTATAAATCAAAGAGCTCATTTAGGTAATGGTTGACGGATACGTCAATCGAACGATATTTACTAGTCATTAATACTGAAAATATACCTGTGGACTACGTGTCACAAAGCCTCGAAGTTTATATTTGTATTGTAATTAAGTTACCTGTAGGGCTTGTAAGATAGATAATCAATGGATCCGTTTAATAGGTAATTATATAATGTTTTCTATACAAATCGTGAAAATACGTCCACGATGTCAGTTCGCGGTATCCGTTACAAGATTTATTACAACAAGGTTGCTATTGTATAGGAAAATGCATTAAAATACTATAATTCAAAATATTAACATTGTTTTCAATGACTAAATGTATCATTTGCAATGAGATCTATTAATATTTAATTACATAAGTGATAATAACATTTAATTCAAATCGTTTGAATAGTGCACTCTATCAAGAGTTTTGTTACATACAAATCGAATTTCGTCTTTTGTCATAACAAGTCCACACGAAACAGATTTGATATTGAAATTCCATCGAGCACATTCAGTCAAAATCGTAAATCATTTCAATATATTATCGTTACGCATACTACTACTACATATATGAAAACATACATATTATAATGATTTTACATTTTTGTTTTTGTCCCTCTGATAAAAGTATATGAACAAAACATGCTACTTTGACCATCACCAACGTTTTAATGAATTATTGTTTTTGACGTGACAACGTCTTATAAATCGATGAACGCCCGCTGCACGCACGAAAAAACATGACTCATTGTCCCGTTTGTCGCGTTACGCCGAAGGCAAGCGTGCGAGCGAGAGCGCGGATAAGCGATAGGGAGGCACGATCGGCCTACCGTTCGGATTGTGCCGCATCTATCTCTCTTCCACTCGATTGGTCGATGCGTCTGAGTAGAAAAGAGACAGCGGCAGCACACAACTTATACACCTACAGTACCTACACGTGATCTGTTTTCAACTGTTTATAAAGTGAAGTGAAATGTTAATGTGGTTTTCATTGTTTATATTACAACAACAATTGCGGCAATAAAGGTAATTAATCCTTGAATTAATGAGTGCGAATAAAATATATCAATAAAAAATTGTAGATTTCATTTCACTCCTTCTTTGTATCCATACAAAATAATGATAATTCAATAAAAATGATTCCATTTTATTCATAAAAGTATGCAATCATTTCATCAATGTTTTCTTATGACGTTGTCACGTTAAACTATCGTCCGTAAACCGACTTTACAGACAACCATTTTTTTTAAATATTGATTATTTGCTGTAAAATAATTGGTCGAACGATATTGTCTTATTGATATGACAGAAATATGCATTTTATATAATTGATGACAATACTAACCCACTGACCACAACCAGAGGAAATAAATGGTATTAAACGTATTTATACTTTGGTATTAAACGAGGTTTGTCGTATTGAATTCATTCAAAAATTATTTTCAATAATAAATAAAAATATAACCTAGATGTTATTTATAATTGTTTCATCATTTCATACATCAGAAATTAAAAGTGGAAGATAGAAGAATTCTTTTCTGTGAATAGTGAATAGCAAAAATATTTGCTTAGTCCGAAACGAAAAAATAACAAAACAGAACTCGTAAGTGTTCCTTATTTAAAAAAAAAACGAAAGCGCAAATATATTGACAGCTACATTAAGAAACAGATGTAATGTCAACGGATGGTGTCGCTTATTCGATTATTAAAGCATTAATCGTGTTAAATTAATCATTATTGATCACATATAATATTGGATAGTGGGTATACAATATTTTATAAGATATCATTCGATTATTAGACGCAAACCTGACAATTTTATTCAGGGCAGGTGTCTTGTTGAGAATATGATAATACTTGCAAAGCAGACATGCTTACAAGTTGACCTGTATGTATCTCATAATACGATTTGCAGATAACTGACACTTCCAAATTCAAAATATAGTAGACTTTATATTCATTCTTCTTGTGAGGCGTATGTTATTCGATTTTTTCTGTATACCTTTTTGGTATTATTCTTTGAGCCAGTGCGAATGTCAAGACTGTTGGTGAAGAGTCTCTTGTATATTGACATTAGTGAATGCACTGTCCGGTTCGTGATTTTTCTTAAGAGAATATGTGACGTACCAGTACGCTCAGAATAAACTCAATCATGTTTTGTTTGAGGATCTGCACTATCTGGTTACAGTGGTGACTTATTCTCAATAATCGTATGTGTGTTGAGCCTTGGCAGGGTAAAAACTTAATACAGCAGCAATTGGTACCAGGGAAGCTACCATTTAGGTGTATATAATTTGGACAGTATTCAGAAATATACAGCGGGTCTCCATGGCTGAAGAATCCAAAATGATTTAGAGATCTAAATAAGTGATTTTCCCGTTTACCTTACCGCAAAAGATAGCCGATGGAATCGTCGCTAAGTCAATCCAACCGTCCACTGGACCGATCGGTAAAGCTGACTAAATAAATCAAATTACCAGGCTATTAGAAATATTCTGGAGTCATGTGGATAGCTAGAATACACAAAGCTTTCATTTAATTAAAAGGGAGCTATTTTCTGCACACGTAAGTGGAAGTCATATAGTATTAAACAGTTGCTCCAAAGACACTCCCAGCTAAGGAAAAAGACGCTAGATGCTTGTTACACGATTAATTGGTGCCGTTTTATTTCAACGGATGAGAAAGCAGTTGTGGGTGGAGGAGGGTGTGATAACAAATCATGAATCGGTGTTCGCCTCTAATATATGTCACGTTCTATTTACAATAGAGAAGCATTCAAGTTTTGATTCATTAATTATATTCGCATTAAATGGGTAGAGCTCAGCTATGGTAGGATGAACTATCAGTATATTAAGTTAAACAAGATTTGTAATTTATCTTTGATAGATATGTGAACATCGCACCGTCGTGAGAGGTATAATAAATACACAATTTATCATCTCACTAACAAACACATAATAAAAATGAATAAAACATCTTTTGTACTTATTCCACAAATAATTTATTAATATAAAGGTGTTTCATTTATCGCGACCATTTTCAACTGATGAACAAAATCGGTCCTGATCTTAATAAATGAATTGTGGAATAAGTGCAAAAATATATGTTATTTTTGTTTAGTTTTTATTTGTTGCTCAATTCAAACTCAAATGCCTGAAGATGCCGAAATGCAAAACCCAAGACGTTAGCGACAAAACTCATGGAAAAGTACAAAATTCAAACGATTCAATTTTTATACTGAAATTCCACCAAGCATCCTCAGTCGAAATTATTAATTTGTTTAGTATAATGCCTTTCCACCAAGTGTTGACAGTGGACACCATAAAAGTGACAAATACCATATCTCATTCAACTTATGATGCGGTGAAAAAAGGTTAAATTAGATTTCTTGGGCGTGTAATAATTAAATTTAATAGCTATGATATAGTTTACTTAATTACACGTAATTATACTTTAAAGAACAAACCCCCTTTATAAAGTGTGCTGATAATATAATAGAGCATTTATGATCGAGGAACATACACGCAGACACATTAGTTTGCAAATTCTATCAAGTAACTTGTTAAGTAACTCGATAATTCAATGTTTCTGCTAACATTGACACAGTAATTGAATGAAATTGTCCCTTTCATACATTCCCAACTCCACTTTACAACCAGTCAAATGCATGTTTATATTACAGCGATTATCTTGCGACGTGATCGCCAACTTCTAAGTAAGGATATTTTTGCGCACGGTCATTCCATTCCGATAGTCAGGGATATAGCGATTCCCATAGGGACAGACAATACCTATGGGGATTACTGTTAGTAGAAGCATTTGCTAAGCAGGTTTGGTCATAATAATGGAAACGAGGCTGGCTTAGAGGCCAGTTGATCTATACAATGTCTACGTTTAGAGACAATTTGATGCTGCCTTTATTCATCAGTAAGCTTGTGCGATATTGAGACAAATATTCGTTTTGAACATTGAACGTGTCAGCGTTTCTCAACCGGTGGTCTACGGATAAATTTTATGCAGTCCACAAATAGCTGGCGCCCCACAACACAATGTGTTTTATTTGCTTAAAATAATGCATTTCCACCAAGAAGTGACAGTAAAATTTTTTAAAGTGATTCTTTCTTTGTATAAGATCCTCCTGAAGAAGCTCCTGCTAAACAAATAATATTTTTTATTCCGGCGTTAGTGGTTCGCAAATACGTCATCTATTTTTAGTGGTTCGTATATGATATATATCAATAGTTTGAGAAGCACTAATTTAGCTAATTAAACTAGCACTTGATTAGTTATCGAAAGATAGTGATGACAAATGGTATGTCAACCTATTCAATATCGTTTTCTTTTCAGTCTATTATTGTATATCAATTATTTGATGAAAAATACAAAAAAAATCAATAGAGTTGTTTAGTATCAAAGGTAGAACTATTCACTTTTTGACTTTTCGAGAAAAATACGAAAAACGTTTTATTGGCTTTTTTTAACTTCGTCCGCTCCCAACTTGGAGCATATGGACTCAACATATGTTTTTTCGACGAGAACTGCTTGATACTCGAAGAGAGTAGGGATGGAAAGGACATGAGGACTATGACAGGACTATTTTTTTGCTTTCTCTATTGCTATTTTATATAATTAAAATTTCTTAAAGGAAGGTACATCAAAGCTTCGACCTCGGAAGATCCAAAATTCTTTTGAAATTGAAAATAAAAAAATATTTGCACCTTCTTAGTAAATCTGTATGAACATATTAAAGAATAGCCAGATAGGTTTGGTGGAAAATTGGCATAAATTGATTTGAACTGATTCATAAAAGGCGGTCGTAAAATAAATGACAGTCGATATACTTTTGAATTGAATGTATTTAAACACTTTTGGAATCGATGACCATTGTTGGAACATCGCTGAGGTTTACTTAGTTTATACTTAACAACCTTAGACGGGATCTATGAGTACTAAGGTAAGTTTATTACAAAGGTTTATGCATTGAAAGTGTACACAATACAAACGGCTACAGTGTCCTTTCTGTTTGTAAGTTATACGATTACGAGCTGCAAGTTCAACGTTCATAAATTTGAAATAATCATTACATAAATCTATAGGTTTTTTCTTCTTTCAACTGTGCACGACCTACAATATTAATTATTACATGACAATGCCAGTTCAATACTAACAAGGCATAGAATTATATCAGCATTGTAATTCGATTAAAAACACTAAATTATATATGTACATGTAATTGAAAATTGTGTAGGCAGCATTTCAATGACACAAATATGTAAAGTAAATACAACAGATTACTAAAATATTACAATAAATTCCCTCAATACTTATGGTTTTGGAAAAATATTATCATGTTGGTCATTATTGATGATTTTAATCAAATATGAATTAAAACGAATACGGTCAGGGCTTATTATCACATGATATTTGATATATTTATAGCAATTCGGGTTTATGAATAAATAATTAGGTCATAAAAACGCAATATTTCAAGCTAATCTTACATTATACATACCGTGCGATATTGTATAGATATATATTTTCAATTTAAAAACATTGCTACTACACTTGGGGTATAAAAAGATTGTATCAACGTTCAACGTCTTTGAGAATTGTGTATATCCAGATCACGATACCATAAAAATAAATCTATAATTTTTGAATAAGTTGAGAGTGAAATAACAACAAACGTAATTATTTATGTACGGGATGAGGCATGATGTGAAATATAGATGATCAAAAGAAAACAAAATGACAGATTTGGAACAGATTTACTTTCGAAGGTTTTGGCGGTAACTTTGTGGAAGTTCATTTTAATATAAAATTTAAAATAACTTTGATTATTCCACGTATTCTGCTACTAGCTGTGACACGTGTTTTGCCTCTCTCCTTGCTTCCCTTAAAAGGGAAAAATCCAAATCTGATTGATTGCAGCTCATTAGTATGATTATCTGTTTGGTTTGTTTCGATTCTATCACCCCCTCCTTGCTTCCCTTAAAAGGGAAAAAAACCAAACTCCATTATGTAATTTCATAATTTAAAATGTTAGAATCAATCTTGCTTCATTACTTAAGCAAACTTTGCGATAGTAAGTCTGAAGATGCGTCTGAAAGAGGCGAAACACGTGTTACAGTTAATAGCACAATACGTGGAATAATCAAAGTTATTTTAAATTTTATATTATATGATAATTTTATCGTTACGTTAAAGAGGCTCACAATATGGTGGAAATCAAACAAACGCATATTTATAATGATTATGAGATGCAAATTTTCAGAATGGACCGGTCTCAATAGTATTTAAAATCCCTATTACTGTTTTGTTCATATTTTTTAGTGTTTTAATGGGTCGCCTATCTGATAAATCTATTCATCTATCTATATTGCCATTTTGACAAAATTTTAATGACAAATACTTCGATGTTTTGTCAAAGTAGCAATGACAGCAATTTCCGATGTTTGAAAACAACGTGATAGTTTCCATTAACTATAATAAAGTCTTATTCAATTATATCGTAACGTTATAATTAAAACCAATCTACTACGTGGACAAGATGCAAATGATAGTAATTAAAGATTTAATTGTAGTTATATGTTTCATTTAATAACACTAAGGTATTTTTCATAAATGCAATCAATGAATGATTTTTGAGATAGAACTAGTGGTCGCCTGCCAAACAATCCTTTATAATAATTATTCATTATTTTGATTTTTCCAAGGCTGTGGAGTCGCGTTAAAAAAAATACGACTTCGACTCGACTAAAAGACCGTTTTTTCCTACTTTTCCTATTTATAATACCGTAAGAAAAATAACAATGTATTTTAGTTCTACATAAATTATTTTATATATTTGTTGATAGTTATTTCGGCTTACGCGTTCGTCAGAACTATGTTTTAAACGTGTATTAGAGATAGCTTATATACCTAGGCTAGACAGGGTACCCCATACATCCCCTCTCTGCTTAACCATACGAACGCCACATGGAAAATTTTAAAAATAAGTTTAAGTTATTGGACTGGCGTAATCCTGAGAACTTTAATCTGTGTATTTTTGGGTTATTTTTATTGTGTGAAACAACTCAAAATCCGCAATGTCTCAAGTGAATCTATTTTAAATTGTTTTTAGCTTGCTGCTTGTTTAAGGATTTAGAATAGGTGATGTGTTAATCGTAATCTGTTCTTTAAGAATGTATGTAAATAAGAATGAATAAATGTTGAAACATAACTAAGAAGTCGTTACCTTGCTTTGAAAAGATTCTTATTGACATTTTTGCCTAAAATGACCTTTGAAATGAAATGGTCGAACAAGCTTGTATTTACCGCATTCTATCATATAAATATTATATGAATTTCAGAATTATCTATGGCTGAATAACGGAGTTATCAAAATTCCGGAGTTGCACTGCATCTGCAAACTTTTTTTACTGAATTAAGATTTTCATCATTATATATATGCTCAAAATAAGTAATTTGAAATATTTTTACTTGCTCATTGTTACCCGTGAATTTTATTCAATCTAAACTTATATGAACGCTTATATCTCAAGAGCAGTTAAAACCTTTTCACAGTAAGGTGTCGAAGTGTTAAGAGGCATGTTAACACTCCATTAGCAAGAGAATCAATTAAATTTATAAAACCAAAATATATTCATATTCTATTATTCTTTCAGTAACAGTATCTGTATTTGCATGTGCGAAAAATCCAAATGTTGTTTTCCCGTAAATATCATTGTTCGCCTTCGTGGCATTAGATGTAACATTTATACGTATTTTATTTCATTGGCTTTTACAATAATTAATAATCTTATCTAATAGCAAGCATTGTTTGCCGACAGTTACGAAAAAACTGGAATTAGTTTGAAAATCCACCGTGTTTGAATTATTTATCGTTTTATTGTGCTGTCTTATGAAACCGAGCTAATGGATTTTCAGATAATCCATCATTTATTTATTATATCATGGATGAATTCAAATGATTTAAATTAAAATAACAAGTCTCACGATACAGCTAACGTTTAACGTAATTAATATTATTGTTAATCAAGCGTAAGAATCTAATAAAATTTGATTAGTATACATACTAATTGTTATTTGTTTAAAACTACTTATAACCATAAGTGCATTTTTCTATTCAAATATGTTCTAAACGATTTCTATAACACAACCTTTACGCCTCGTAGTTTTAAAAGCACGCACTATAAGAATGAACCTAGAAAAGTTTTGAATTTACCAATGAATAGTTAACATTCAACTAATAATTCTAATTGTTGCTAAAAATAAATTGTTTTAGAACAGTTTAACAACTATATAAGCTGATACTTCAAGACAAGTATCAGAACTCTATAAAACGAGATTCTTTAACATGTCAACCTTTTCTAAAAAATAAATACTATTAAACTATGTGTTTAAATCGTGACCTGATTTATTACAATTGTTTCCATTTGAATTGCGAGCAAAGTTTCTAAACCTCCACTAATAGATATTCATTCAATTTTAAATTTAAGCTTTTACCACTTTCAACCATTTTATTAATTAATTGAATCAAGTTACTTGTTTTTACTGTGCACAGATATTTTATCGTAAAAGAATAACGCGATTTAATATTTGAGAATTAATATTAAAGAGATATATAAAAATCTCGGAACATGAAGCTTTAAACTCTAGTTTAAAATCCATGTCACTTGATTACAATTTCGAAGACCTTGAAGTTGTATACTTTAACCGTTTAACCAGAAGAGAATTTCAGGAAAATTAGAAAACTAGCGGAAGAAAAACACGGATTTTAGCATTGACATACTATTCGTCACAAATTTATTTAACTCATAAGTTCAGCATTAGCAAGAAAAGTTTTGGAATCTGGCGAACTTGAATTAATTAAAACATAAACAGGAACTACTGACGTTTTAATAAAAACATAAATTAATCGAATTCCAGAATAATTAACATACTCAACTCTGCGATTTGATTGATTAAAGAATTACATAAGTATTAAATGACAGTTTATTGTGATAAATGTGCTTTGCATTCATTTGTTGCAATTGGATTATTTTATCAGCGCATTTAAAATTAAATAATATTGACATAAAAGCATTATCATGAGCAGTTTTAAATGCACAATAATATATTATACTGATTTGGAACCGGCTATTCTCAATATTATTATAATGTGAAATGAGATGCTGATTGATGGTAAGGTTATAGTGAGAAAGTGTTTAGTTCTGTAAGAACAATAACAAATACTTGATTACTATTTCGGCTACACGACGTCCTCATAAATATGCGAGGCATGAAATACGCTAATAACTATATTTATGTATGTAAAAAAAATGTAGTTTTAAATTCTACTGTATTACAATAGCTCAACCATGTAAACATGAATTCAATCGATGCTGATGACATTGAAACATTTGTCTAAAAAACAAGACGTATTATATTTTTTTATCGTTACTGTTTTTAATATAGAGTATTAGTTATAATAATTCACCGATGAAATAATTTTAAATAATTACTTCATCGGTGAATTATTAAGTAAGACTGTTTATAATTTAGTCCATTGACCCCGGTAAAGGGATGCAGCTAAGACACGGTTTTTTTGTTGCGCATTGGTTTCTTGCCTCTAATTTTCTTAAAGGAGACATATTGACCGAATATAATGACCGAATGAAAATTTTCAGTTCAACAAAGCAATGCATTATTTTAACATTTATTTATTGACCACACACTAATCCATATTTTTATTTAATATGGTCACATATTATTGAGCTAAGATGTGAATTTTTAATGTTGTGGGTATATCCTTATACATTAAAAATACTTTGAGTGACCACAGCTAAAAATGGCTGTGAGCATTTCATTAAAAGACTTAAAGCCGAAGTTATACAGTTTCGAAGATTTCTGAACTCTCACAATGTGGAGAATTTCATTTGAGAGAATTATGCTACGAAGTTACTATGTTTCTGAATAGCTCTTCCAATTGAATCACGTCGTTAGTCATTCTTTTGACACACTATAGCGTTTATTTGCGCTTTCAGTGCCCCTTTCTATTGCAATCAACCATCGCTTGTTGTAAATGTAAAGCGAACGTGTAATTGTCAAACAAAAGCGAAACATTATTGCGACGAAGTTACGACGATGTTTGCTTTGAAAATATTTATTTTAAGCTAGCGCGTACCCGGCATGCGTTGCAATGTCACTTAAAGAAAGAAAGTGTTTGTGTATTAACACTTTGTTTACGGGCTTCTTAATTACCATAGTAAAACGCACAACACCGTAAGCAATGGGTTAAAGTGCTTTTGAATGCACATTTTTTTTTGTTTTTCTGTCTGGTGCATATACGAATAATTCAGAAGGTTTTCCAATGCGTGAGCAAGCCACATACAACTGTCCATGTGAGAGGCATAGATTTTCCAAATATAGTCCACACACTTGCAGCGATTATCCCTTTGTTGATGGTCATTGTAAATTCGAGTCGCATCGGAAATTGCAAACGTTTTAATTCGAATGACATATCTGTCGGAATCATTGAGATGCGTGGCAACAGTACATCTTCTCCTTTAAATTTTCTATTTAAAATTGTTGCTTCGACGATATTGTTCACAATCGTTTTCATTGAAATCCTTGTACCGTTGCAAAGTCGTGATTGATAGATTCATTTTCCATGCTAAAACGTGCTGCGGCATGCCTAGCAAATCAAGTGAATTTGAGATTTTTTTTTAAAAAATTAAAGGATCCTTCACGGGCGACCGCACAACAACTCGTCAGTTGTATTGCAATCCGATGAACGGTATCGGACCAAATAACCATTCATTTTTATAAACATAGTGATTTAATTATAATTTAATTGGTTTATCAATCAGATCGTGACTGTGCTGCATGTAGGAGTTAAAAAATATTGTATTTTTTTTTTTCATCGCACATTTACTACATATATCTTAAATTATATCGGTATATTATGAGTGATATACTAGAAAATAACGTCACAGAAATTGACATGGAGCTACATATAATATATCACAATAAATAAATAATTACCATTGTTTTATTAGACAAGAACGCAGTTTTATTACAAATCGTTATTTTCCTGAACCTTGTATATGTGTCAATATCATTCGATGTCTGACAAAACCTTCCGACCAATATGACACACTTATAAAAGTATTATTATTATAATAGGTACCAAAATCTATAACTCAATCAAAAAATACTTCCTTGCCAGAACAAATGCACTTACAGTCATATCCTGTCATTCGAATTACAGCTTCATTTGAATGGTACTTATTTACATACCTGCGCCAATTATTGTGTTGTTAAGATGAAGAAAAATTTCTATACACAGTAGTGTGAGCGATAAATAGTAATTATTTATTCGAAAATATTTTATTTTACAAAATTGACAAAGAAAATTTGAATTTCGAACACAAGTTTTCGGTCGGCTGAAATGTAAATGTATAGTGGAAAAAAAATCAAGAAAAAATTATTCTAAAGTTATTGCGGTATTAACCAACAATATTTTTCAATTTTTCCATTGCAAATGCTTGCGATTAAGGAAACCGGTCCTGTTAATTCAATTGGGGATTTAGCAGGAAAAAAGTGCTTCATTTTCATAGAAATTAAATGTTAAACAATATTTTCTCAGCTAAATGTTTCTGATGTACATATTTTTATTTATTTTAACATTCATAAAAATATTGGTATTGCCGTTCATTTTCCGTGAGCCGACCTACAACAAGAGTGAATAAATGATTTAAATTGCACTATTGACCCAGCCTTGCAACAATAAAACAATATCTCTTGGAACTTCCTAATCATAAAAATATATTTATTCTTTCCTAAGCCAATTATAATTATAACAATAATAAAACATTTATTGCGTTTGTAAAACTTTACTGACGTGCAAACAAACTTATTGCAATTATTGTCCGATTGCCGGCTGTATTTTTTTTTATGGTAACATAAAATATTATGACAGTAAGGTCGACCTTTAGCGAAATTTTGTTGGCATTCGATGTTTGAAAAATTAGGGCATACTTGATCATTCAATTCTTGCCACTATAAAATATTACAAACCACAGATATGAGAAAATAATTAGCATGATTTCAATGTTGGCGAAAAAATCAAGTCCTGATAGTTTTAATCTATTATCTCAATATATCCTTATCAGGGCTTTGAAATCTGAATTTCTCAACATGCACTTGTGTCATTTTAATTAATGCCTGTAAATATTTACATACTTGCTGTACCACTTCCACACATAGTTTTATAAATATCAGGACCGGTTTCTCCAAAAATTAAATTCAGCTGAAAATGTTCGCGATTAATGAAACCGGTTCTAATCTTTGTACAGTTATGCGAAGAAGATGTACAAAAAATGTGTTTATTTTATTTAAAATATTATTTATACCAGAAATACATTACTTTTCTGTTATAGTGTTGAATGTTTCCAACTGATAAATACGCTCTCTTATTATGGTTTGATAATAAATATATATTAAAAGAGGAGCAATTTCTGAAATTGATACTGTATATGAGTGTGATACGCAGAGATTCAATTATTTCAGGGAATTGTTTCATATGCTAGTAATTTATATTTAAAACTACAGTAGTCAAATCTCTTTATATTGAATATACAGAGCATGGAGACTGCTTAGTAAGGCAGTAAATAAACAACCAGATCATAATTATTTAACAAAAAATACGAAAGATAACGAAGTGAAAAAAAGATTATCGGCTGAAGTTTTATTATTTTATTCATTTATCACTGTAAAGCTATAAACCAATACCAACGCTTATATGGCGATTTGGAATAGATAAATAAATTAACACTGCAAAAAATAGCCAAGATAGATCTTAGTATAAAATTATAACTTTCAGTTATTTCAAATATAGAACACTTTCAAAACATACATAGAGCAAAGAAAGCAGACAGTAAATCTGAAAAACAAAAGACTTGCGATTAATAGTATCGATAGATTTATAGCATAATGAATAGTTTGAATTCCGAATTTTATCGAGATAAAAAAAAATTGAATTATTGCCTTATCTGTCAGACGAAAATCGAGGTCAAGCTCTAGCCGATATAATTCCGTTAAAAATAAAACTAGGGCATGTTTACATTCTGTATTTTTTGTCATTCATGAATACTTGGAACGAAAGCGCTTTTTCGCTTTTATTCATTAATATATTTCTCTTAATTAATTGATACTGGATACTCTTGCGATTAATTGTGGAAGATTTTGTCTTTTTAGGTATCTGCTTCCTGAAAATGTGAGTATATTTTTTAAGGATTAATCAAGGGAAACGATAAATATGCGAGGTAATTTAGCATTGCTTTTATAGGTGTATGACCGTCACTGTCAGAAATCAAAGATATACGTGGAAAAACCGACAAATGCGAGGACGATGGACCAATCGATGTATGAAAATAATTATCCGGGAATTGAAACCATCAACCGACTCATTAAAGTGACGGTCAATCATTAAGAATTCATCCGAAACCGAAGAAGAAACTTTACGTATTTTAGAAAATAAGTTATTGGTGGAATAAATGTTCAGATCGCTCATCACAGTAAAACTTTTAATTATACGCGTCCATGACTTGAGCAATTTGGGTTAAGTTAAAATAGTATAATAATTTGCAATATTAAGTCAGAATATTTCAAAGGTAAATATTTTATTAAAAAATTTCACTTCATTATTTCTTATTAACAAATATAGTAAATTTATTTGATTGAATTACATTGTTTGGGACTGTTATCAAATCTAATCTGTGAAATCATTATTTTATCGATAAGAGTGACAACCTTGCCAGCGCAATTTTTTCGGAAATATTTCTTTGATGATTTCAAAAACAATGCCTCTCTTTGAAATTTCAAAGTTTGGACACCTCTTATTATTAACTAGTATTGGAACCCGGCTTCGCTCGGACCAGTTTGGGGTTATGTTCAGCTCGGCGCGTAAATTCAGACGGGCCAAGTTGAAACAACTTTTTTCAAAATTCAAAAGTCTAGGTCAATTAAAATGGAATTAAAATGAACATTTCAGACTGGCATTGACATTTCACAGCCCCTTTCATATATTGACAGCCCCATTCTCGCCCATTAAAATGTCCAAATTCAAGGAAAAAATCTAATTTTCTGTCAAAGAAATGTCAAATAATACCTTCACGTAAATAATAAACATTATTATATTAATAAAAGCCGGGGAAAAGTTCAGTAAAAGACTAATTTATTACATTTTGACTAAATGTCTTCGCCGATAAAAATTCAAACATATTTTCTTTCATATTCGTTTTTATGGCAACTTGCAACAACAATGCAAAAGGTAATTACAGACCCACAGACATACATCCCCCGTTTCGGTTTTATATATAAGATATTTACGATTAATTTATTATGCCGTAACTATATTTTATTTCTGTCTTAATGAATGCCATTTTTTAGATCACTTATATCTATTTCAAGTAATATTTACAATTTTTCTTCATTTACAGATCGGCCAAAGATTCCTGCAACCAACGGATTAGTATTTTACAAACTATATTAATAAATGCAAAATTATATCTAAATTTCCCAACAACCAGAAGATGAGTAAACACAGAAGTGTTCAAAAGAATCTCGAGACTTTCAGATCGTATATTCATGTATGTATGTATGTGTCATGAACATTGAAAGCTTTTACATAATAAAAAACAGAACATTTATTATCATTCCTGCATTAGAATATTATTATTACTATTATATTCGTGCCGTACTTTATTATTCATATAATATTCGTGCAGTATTATTATTCTTATTATTCATATTCTTGCAGATAATAATATCGTTCGTGCATTCGAGGTTTTGGGATAAGAAAGACATATTATAATATTGAATTTTATTTTCTAATACAAATTTCATTAGTGTCGCTAAAAATTAAAGTGATGTTTTAATACACTGGCCACGTGTTGTTTATGTGCAGTCAAAGAACACATACATTAATAAAAATGAACGATGAGATAATATAATATAATATTGCATTCACGCGGTCGATACATTACGTAAAACAGCGTAAATGAAAACCGCGTATAAAAGTGGCGGAGCTCATGCCAAATGTGGGAAAACGCTCCGTAAAATAATATTATGTTGTTATTTATTTATATGAGAATAAATGTTTTAATAACATAAGAACTATATAGTATGTACCTAAACATATTAATGATTATTTATTTATTTTATTGTGTACAAAAAATAATAAATAAATAATCATTAATAATTTACGCTACTATCCTATAAAGCAGGGGCTTTCAACCTTCGGAACTCTTCTAGGTTATAATATTCTTCAAATAACCCAAAGTTTAGATTAAAAAAATCAAGACAATGCTTCCAAACAAGTTCTGATAAAACATTTTTTTAATCTCATGAAAAATCGTAGATTTAGAAACTCCCCAGATTTTTTTGTCGCAAACCATTATTTGAGAAACACTGGTTTATTTGTTTTATATTTTCGTCTCATATACTCAAAGAAGTCCCAGGTTGCCAAGAACCTTGTTCTAAAAAGAAACTCTTTTTTCTCTTCTTCGTAATATACTGGCATCAGAATAAATAAATTAATAATTATGAAGACATAAAATAATAGTTGTTTATTTAAAAAATATTGTTATCTACTTAATCTAGTTATTACATTTACATATATGCTTAGCTAACTTCATTCAAATATGAGTGCAGAGTTTTTGTGAGTCTTTTAAGGGTAATAAACTACTAAATACGAGAGCTTATATTTTTTAATGAATTCAAATATTTTTTTTAAATATTTATGAAGTATAAACGAAAGAAAAATATTTATTTTAGAATCCAATATAATATTATATAGCAATGGTTTCAGGTCTATGGTGTAGTCGTTCTTCCATCATGGATGTCAAAATTTTTAAAATAATTTCCCAACCAATCTATCCTGTAAGCGGGGCCGTAGCGAGAGCGATTAGCTAACCACTAGTCCTGTCCTAGTATTATCCTTCCTATCGCTACTAGCATTGAACTTAATGAAGGTCGAGCCACTGAGTAGCAAGCAGTTCTCGTAGTACAATAAATGATGGGAGTCCTCCATTATGAGGTCACTTCCTCCACATATTGAGCGGACATGGATTTTTTATAAATATACAATAAGATGAAAACATTTTGAATTTGACATTTCATTTTGGACGTATTATATATTGACAATAGTGTCAATTTCCTATTAAATATGAATTAAACTGTTATGGTTCTGATTAAAGAAAAGTAGTATCGTAGTGAAATTTTTAAACTGTAAACAAATAAAAAAGGAATGTTTCAATTTTTTTTACACTTGTCTTTGTCATTGTTTGTATTATATTACATTCTATAATATTAAGACATAAAGCACCAATAATTATTAAAGTGTATTTAATGTTAAAGAAATAAGTAATTCAGAAGTAGTCGAAAGAAACGGTTTGGAATGTCAGGACTACTTCTGGATTATTATTTATTAATAACACTCGGAAAACACATGACAACGGACTATAAAATATGCACTGAAAAATTCTGAATTACCCATCCAATAGTACAACAAATAAGATGTGGAATAACATGACAAAAACAATATAAAAACACTCACTCAAATTTGTTTCTTTTATATCCTGTATTAGCATATCAGATGGCGTTCGTAAATATGAACAAATAACATAAATGGCCACAAACGGATTAAAAAATTCATCACTGAAGCTAGGTATTAATTTTCGTTTTTCAATCAACCATTCACTGATTTCTTAGTTGACAAACTGAATTTATTTTACAGTCGTTCATAGCTTTAGACATACGCATATTATGTGTTATCAACTGCCGGCATATTATTGCTGAAGATAAGAGTATTTTTTTACACATTCCTCTCAAGGAAAGTATAATTTAATATTTATAACATAATTTTCCAGTTGTAAATCCCAATTCACATGTACGCCTAAAATATTAACCGCTTTGAAGCATGAGATGGGGAATTCCTTTTTTTTTTGCTGTATAATTAATTACTTTTTACTAATATTAATATAACTATAATTGATGGTGTTTCACAAAGACTTGAAACATTTGTCACACCTAGACACATAACCAAATGGAATATAGCAAGATAATATAAATACGTTTTATATTGTGAAGACAGCGGTTTTCACAGGTTATTGAATATTTTAGAAAACACAAATTTATTATTATTGTTGTATTTCTATAAACATACGCATTACAAGTAAGCCCGATCATCTTTTTGCACTGAGGAAACGTTCCTTAGACTACAGTGCAAAACCATAGAAAAAAAGATATGGTGTATACAAAAATAATAGATACGTTCCATTACTTAAAATCATCTAAAAATCGATTTTTTTTATTATTGATACTTGAACATGTAATAAATTTCCGTAGTTTTAATTTTAAATTAACTTTAGCAAAGATAAATATATTCGTTCAGTGTCACGTGACGGTTTACTGCTATTTTTCAGTCTATAGTTTATTAAAACGTTTTATTTAGAAACCACGCAAAAAATGTGCAAAAAGTAGATCGTGTGTATTGTTGAGGGTTTTCTATAAATGACGTCATTTAAAGTTGAGTATTTTTGACTCCCTTATTTCACTGATACATTTATATGAAAAATCTTCCCTGAAATAATTATGTCACATTATAAATTATTGTGGTAATATTCTCACAAAACATTTGTGTCTATATAACACCCTCTGCCTTTAACTTTTAATCACACTTTTAAGACTACCCTGCCCGTTAAATTGTGACCACATAATATAATATGTTAAGCGGCTTTAGCACATTAATATTCGAGCAACGCTGTATATAAATATATAATATCAACTCTGTTATTATTTAAAGATGGCAATCGGTAAACCACGGATGTTTACTGAATTGCTTAAAAAACATATTCTTTTAAGTTTCAGTTACGTTTTTCAAACAAAGAAAATGTTTTTTAAGCCATGCTTCGTCATTTGAAACATGATTCCATTTCCACCAATAGACTCATTTAAACGTGAAAATATCATTTATTAATAATGATTTTTAATATATTGCCAAGAGGGTACTGCACGTCCCATAGTTTGAGAATATCTTGAGTATAATATTTATGGCGTAAATAAAATGAAGACATAAATAATGCCAAACGAATTCAGTTCAGATGTCCAACGTTCACATAAGTTTTTTTTTATACAAATAACATTATTATCAGTTCCGTACAAAACTAGGACGACGCTATTTTAAATTATGATGTATATCACTTGTATCTTTTATAACCTTGAATAGTTTGAAGATATGACAGTTAGATTTCGCGTTATCATTTATCTCTGGATCATGTGATGTTAATGTTTGTTTATTTTTTACAAATTCTTATTATTTTTTTCAAATTATCACTTTACATATTGAGTAAGCATTTTAGGATATTTAAAATTTGTTTTAAGGTTACATAATTGTTCAGAAAAACGAATTTTGTAATAAAGCACTGCAAGTACTATCTAGTACTAATACTAATCTTTTGATAGAAATACTTTTACGGTTATAGAAAATTTTACTTTTATACGTGATTTTTCCAAGGGTTAGCAGCCATCAAAATTTATTCTTTTTTCTTAACAATTTAAAGGATAAAAACTTTTGTTTCCCACACGAGTCTAGAAATTACGAGTCGCTTTCAACTTGCGTTCAAATTCTGATGTCACGGAAACAAGAATTCCTTCTTCACAAAGCACACATTTATTTTCCATTCATTTTATTACTACAAATAAAATGTAATATGTGATAAGAAAACCTAACAGTCCGGTTATATTATTAAAGCCATGAGAAATGTTATAACAACACAAACGGTGTTAGATATATGTATAGGGATATTGACAATGATTTTGCAGGTCAGTGAATCAATATTAATTGAACAATATATACATTTAAAAAATATCTTGAATTATTTTTGCAAATTTAAAATGACAAATAATCAAGAAAAACCAAAAAGATAATCAAAACTTATTGATATATTCTCCTTTAAAAACACGCCTGTTGCTTGCTGGTAGCATGCGGCGTACGTATTGAGTATTTTAATAGAATGTATTTTTCAAAAACGGATATTGAGAGTGTCGCTTCATCTCTCTTTTCGGAGAGGTTGAATGATGGTTGTTGAAAAGAGCCATCAGCTAATAAATCACTCGCCTTAAACCTCGCTTTAAGGATAGGATGAAGATTGGGTGGGAAATAATAGAAACAGCTCAAACATCCAATCTTTTGGATACAAATCCATACGGTTAAGTAGATTGAATATTGAATCTATTGCACTTCCTGTCCAGGTGTTCGATTAAATAAACTGTAAACAAAGCTCGTCACAGAATATTAATTAGAATACCTCTTTAAGAACTACTTTCACATATAATTTCATAAATAATGTACACAATGAAGCAAGGCTATTTTTTATATAAATAAACTTGTTTCATTATATATTTCATCAGTTGATAATGCTCGCGCTGAACTATGCCGGTCCTGATTTTTATCAAATCGTATATGAAATTACTAAAATTATACCCTTCCACCAAGAAGCGACAGTTTAAACTTTGAAAAAACTTAAGTATATATTTATTACAACTTTAGGATTGAAAACTCAGTCCTGCAGAAGAAAATAAATGGCCACAAAATCATAAACGATCTTCGAGCTACGGTGAAACTTCATCGTTCCCAGAATAAATTTTGTTAGGTTGATTATATTTAGATAAATTCTTGGGTGCCCACAAAAGGTCGGTTTAAAATTTATATTCAGGAAGTAAAATGAAAATATGCGTCACGTTGTAGAGAAGTAAACAATACACATTTTTTTCCATCAAAACAATGTTTTATAATTGTGGAATAATTGGTTATACAGAAATGGTAGTCTGATTTATAACATTATTATAATATGAATTAAAATTACACTTATGTTTTAGTATAGGTGTGTTTAATTAAAATATCTTGTACCTGTCAGTGATAAACTTTTCACTCGGCGAAATGCGTTTCAACAGATTATCCTGTTACAACATTCGTTTGGAACAGCGCGATTGGTACTGAACTTATATTTAGTTCCTTTTAATTCCCCTCGCACTTGTTCGCTCTGATGACGTTGGCACTTATAATAAAAATATTTATTATAAACAATTATTCTCCGCACAAATCGCAATACAATTTTCTGCAGTACAATAGGATTTAATGTTTATTTTCACACATTAAACAAAGCGGAGCCGATAGGGTATAGTATTGATTTTCATTGAAATAAATATTAACTGTAATTTAATTGTTTTATTATTATCCACCACGTTGAAAATGCATTAACATAGTTTATATACTTGTTTAAGTACCAAATAAACTAAGAATGTCATAAAATAAATCGATTAAGCATGGGAAAAGCTACAAAGCAAAACACTTATAATAGATTCCTAAGTGGTAGATATTTATATATATGTTATTATAGATATGTGCTAGTATACAAATTTAGATTCTGTTTGTTATTCTTGATGAGAAAGAGAGTTTCGAACATATCGTTAATAATATTTTGTTTTTTAAATAAATGTTAATGCAGTTCGGTGAAAAATATTCATTAAGAGTAAGCTTACCTATACACCAGTGTAGACGATAAAAACAACTGGATTACGGGAAAAGCTAAGTACACTCTTTCAACAGCCCGGCAGTTTCAGAAACCAATGACTTTGACTACTTCAACATTTTGAGTTGATTTTAAGTAATGGAACTCATCTACAGTTTTTGTATTTGCACCTTATATTTTTTCGCTAGGTTTTTTTGCACGGTAATCTTTGGAACGTATCCTCGTGCAGTAAGATGATCGGGTGTACCGTAAAACGGAGTGAATAGAGACACTTTTTACCCTTCACGACTATGGATATTCATACTGCGCCACATAATTCAAATATGAATGGCTTGAAACGTGTTTCTATGGTCCTACTACACATTCATGACAATATTTTTCAAATATTCACTATCGTTATTAAGACACAGTAAATTTTGTTCGATGTTTCTATTCAAATTGAATTGGGGTGAATAGAGACGAGAGAGGGTAAATAGAGACTTGGCAGGTGAATATAGATAAAACAATAGATTCTAACGATTGGAATATATGGACCTCTATTCTATATGCGTCTCTATTCATCCGTTTTACGGTACTTTTTGATACCGCTCTATATGGTAGGTCATCAGAACTTTCTCGAACGATCTATTTTTCACCCCAGTCTATGAGTTTAAGTCGATATCAGGAAATAAATTAATTCTAATAATACTCTATATTTACATCTATAGCGAGTCAATATAGAGTAATTTCAATTTGTAAAAGAGACATTTAGGCACGACGTCTCCGGAACGGTATTACGGACGTCTCGCTCTAAGTTTCTCTGACTCTTTCACGCCCTGAGTGCATGAGATACGAAGTATTTCATGCAGATTTCGATGGACCATAAAAAACGGATCATCGAACGCACTTTTTAACGGTTTTTACGGTTTTGCTACGTTATGGTGACATTAATTGGGGCATCACCCGCTAATTACGGGTGATAACGGGGATAAAAGAACCGCTTTTTATTGTTATAAGTCAGTTAGAGATTGGAGAGCCTTGAGTGTGCACTTGAAAGCCAGATAAAACTTGGTTGAGGTAATTCTCCTAAGTGTAAGTCCTAGAAGCAGCCTTCAAGCTCCCAATCCTCCCCCTAAGAATTATTTCGCGTTAAATTTCTGATATCTCCTTCGTATCGTTATAATTGTGTTTTGTCCTTTTTATTTAAATTCTGTGTATAACTTTTAACATTGAAAGTAATTAAATTGTGTATGTATAACTGTGTGTTTAACGTGTAATAAATACTTAGTGTGTGCAAATCGCACGGGTTAAGAGCATCCTGATTCTCCTACTCCCATCCCTAAATACCACTACCCGAGTGTCGGACGGGAGGTTCCCTCTCATTTAACGAGAGAGCCGGAGTCAAGGTCGTCTCATTATTAACTAAAAAACACGATTTAATTTAATTTTCGTCAAATAAAAGAAGAGTTTATAAGGGGTCACAACGTAAGGATGCACAGGCATCGAACTGAAACGCGTTTGTTTCAATTTTAGTCAATCATTTAGTTGGTTTGGTTTTGTCATTCGAAAGATAGTATTATAGTCATTGTAAAGAATTATATATAAATAGTAAAAAATACATTGGATACTTAGTAAGGTTGTGTTAAAGTTCAATCCTTGTTTTTGTTTCTATTCACCCCGCAGTCTCTATTCACCCCGTTTACGGTACTTCAACGATATTATTGCAGAACTAATGTCTCTCACTATATCTCACAGATTTTAAACATTTTTTAAGAACCCTTGAATGATTATATGTATTTTTCAAATTCTAACATTACATTGACAGCATATTTTTTTTAATGTTTTTGTTCTACTCATTTTACTGCATGAACGCATAGCCTGATTCGACTTGTGATAAAAATATAGCTTATGATATATTGGGAAATGGAAAGCTATTAAACGGCATGTGAATAAAGCACTAAACGTATTAGGTGATTTTCCGTTGTGTGGCGTGGCAGTACAAAATGAAACTGCGCAACATCGACATGAATTCAATTAGTTCGTAGGACTAAAAGCAATACCCGTAAATTTTAACAGTGATAATATCAGATTTTTTGGAATATTGCCAATTCAATTACGGGTACAGAAATAACTAAACGTTTCTAAAAATAAATTATATTACTCAGAATATGTGTGTAATATAAATACCCATTCCAAATACATATATATTTATTCAAATGTTGCCATAATATGGTGCTACCTACATTCCACAATCAAATGAAAAAAATTAAATCCGTCGCAGTAAATACGACGCAGAAATCTATTTTCGATGCTTAATTTACATGTTTCTGAGTTTTCGTCATGTGACATGATTCGATACCGTAAAGCAACACTAGTGGAATATATCAGTTGAATAAATATCTCTGCGTGTCCTGGATAGTCTGCATTTAATTAATTAAAAGCTTATGGCGAGCTCTTTTTGTGTGCTACCATCTTCCAGGATTAATACACTGAGGCAGAGTGTCGGATTTTTAAAAAACAAAACTTAAGTAGTACATATTTGTTTATTTTATCATCATTTACTGGAAAGCTTAATGTATGAGCTACATCTATTATTTTATAACAAAATTACTTTTAACCACTTCAGTACCGTAAGACCACTGGAGGCCGCCACGTCGTGAATACCGTCACAAATATTGATAGATATATTTAAAAAATCTTTGTGTAAGAATTCTTATGCTATAATATAATATAATTCATAGCTAGTATTCATATACACTGTCTCTATAAAAAAAATGTTCTTTCTGTCATCAGTCAATCTTTTTTAAAGAAGTATTTTTTTAGAAGTTGGGCGGTAGATGTGATCAAAGCGGCCACTTTGCTTGGTACTGAAGCACATCTACCACCCGACTTCTAAAAAATCCATTTTCCAACAAGATTGACTTATGACAGAAAGAACATTTTTTTTGACTTTCTAAAGACAGTGTATAGATATGATTAGCAATGAAAAGAAAAATATCATACGAATTCTTACATGAAGATTTTTTTTATATATTTCGCAATATTTGCGACTTTATTCGTGACGTCCGTACGCGGCGGCCACCAGTGGCCGTACGGTACTGAAGTTGTTTTCAGTCTTTTTTAGCATTATTATAAATTGCTTAATAAACAATATAATGATATTCACATTATTATAGTATCACTAAAACATAAGTTTCACTTACATTTTTTTATATAATAATTATTTTAGCCACTCATATCCGTACAATTTTAAATAAACATATAAATTAGACCAATGTGACGTATCGGGTGGCATGCGAAAAATTATTTGCTCTCCCTAGTGTGAACTTTTGTTACCAGTGTACGTACGTACGTTCAATTCCAATTTCCTAAATGCATATTTCCTCTTCCGCTCATGCGGCCGGAGAGTAGGTATATCATTGAATATACGCTTCATCCGATATTCACAGCACATACGTTGTAAAAAATGTATGTTTATAACCGACTGCGGATACTTTGTTTCAATTCAATATTGACACATTGTAATTATCAAAAACATATTGTTACACTCAGTCCTTTTTGTATGCGATACATGGGCTACAGAAAGAGGCACGTATCAAAAATCGCGTAAAAACCTCACTTTCCTTACTTTCATATATTGGTTCCAAAACTCAAAATAATTACATATGTATACATGCATAATTGTATTCACTTAAAACAGTTGTTCATTGCTGTCACTGTCGGCTTGCATCAAATAATCGGTCGCCATTTCATCTGTAAAAAAAATCGAATAAAAAAATTGCGTAAAATAACGTTGCCGTCCAAAAAAGTCACGTAAAATGGAAATCGCACAAAAAGAGGATTGGGTGTATTAATCTCATTTTCATTATTTTCGATCAATAAATAAAAGTTGGTTGTCGCACCACATTCCGTTATGTAGCATGATATGAAAGACGACACGAAAGCGTGGTTACACCACCACACGAATAGAGACTGGTCAAACTCTTTATTCTAGGTAATTAGTATTAAAATACAAGTTACATATTAATCAAAGGATGTACAGTGAAATACGAATTTGGTCAAAACTTGAAACCCAACGAACGTCTAAGAAGTCTTCTACGTTGAACGTTCTACTGTGAGTCGGTTTTCTCCGGCGTCCAAAAAATGACTGTTGTAAAACTCCGTTTAGTATAAATTTCAAGATGAAACTGAGTCACTACACAACAATATGTAAAGTTCTGCACTTAAAGAACGATACTGAGAAATTAAACAAATATTTTATTCTGTACACTTTTGTCACAATGCATAATAAAACAATGCACAATTGTAAGAAAGAAGATTACAATAATAATTATTTGCTATGTATTCGGGGAATGCGCGGTGGTGGTGGAGTTTAATCTTCTGCATTCAAATATAAAGATGAATCAATACCCTATTCCTCTTGGTATATCCCTTGGGTATTTTGCGATATACCCAATAAGGTAAGCCAAATAGTCCTTTATTTGGGTTCTGGAATCATTCAGGTTGAGATGTTAGTTAATTTTGTAAAATAATCTTATATATAAAACCGAAACGGCGTATGTATGTATGTGGGTCTGTAATTCCCTTTTGCATTGTTGGTTATCAAGTTGCCATAAAAACGAATATGAAAGAAAATATGTTTGAATTTTTATCGGCGAAGACATTTAGTCAAAATGTAATAAATTAGTCTTCTACTGAACTTTTCCCGGCTTTTATTATTAATAATAATGTTTATTATTTACATGAAGGTATTATTTGACATTTATTTGACAGCAAATTATTTTTTTTCCTTGAAGTCGTATGAAATATGATGTATTTGGAAAACTACGAAGCGTGTAAACAAACATCGTTGAATTTTCCATTCAAATATATTCTATTCAACGGAATCATAAATCAAATCAGGCAGATAGTAAATAAACAATATTAAATCACCACGTAGGTATGCTATTCAATATTATGAGTCGCATTATCACAGGATTCATTACATTGATTATGCAATATGTACAGCGAGCATCATTTTTGTTTGCAACGATCACGTGTTTGCAATATTGTCAACGCTTTATTAGATTCTGCTTTCAATGCACTTAGTTTGTTAATAAAGAGTGAGTTTTTAAATTGCTTAGTAATATACAGACAGCGTTCCCCCAAAACGCCAAAGAAAGTCAAAATCCACATTAAAATTTCAAAGTTTTTGACACGGTTCAAAGTTCGTTTGATGCCTTTGTCAATGAGAATAAGTTAAGTTGTATGAATACATTTTCTTCGCAGACAAAAAGCATAAAACTTGTTCGTTTTATTGTAGAATGTTTATAAGTTTGAATTCATAATAAGATTCTTTTAACATTTGAAAGAAAATGATTAAGTAAGTCTTGGAAAAATAAATCGGCTTGATTATTAGTTTTTCTTATTATCTTTAAATCTACAAAATGAATACAATATTGCAACTTAGCATATTATATCAAAGAATATTAATAACACAGTGCTATCAATGTTTGAAAACATTGCGCTAATAGCATTGTTACGTAACCATTACATTTAATGGTAAATAATATTAATTATTCGGATATGGGAAAATAAATGCTCTCGATTTTATTTTTCATTTTACACTTCATGCAGTGGGTTACTCTCGGCTCGTGTTTACCTTGGTGTTTTCCAGCTTGATTTTAAAGTCTTGAGAAATAGTGGAACAAATAACCGATTAATAATTTTGCATGCTATATGCAAACGCATTAACGGTCAGTTACTAACATGATAACCATTTTCTTTATTAGTTTCAGTTGACTTAGAAATGTCTTTCAATTAGTTACCAATTGATTCAAATACTGAAAGCTTTGTTTTAACTACTGACTGTTTGATTTAATATTTGACCACAACTAGCTATTTATATTATATCACTTTGAAGGTGTTCACTGTCAATGTATGATGATGGGATTATAATAAAAAAACAATAACACATTTTTTAACTTATTCCGCATTAGATTTATTAAGATCAAGACCGTTTTCTCTCATCGCGAGTTTCAACAACTAACGTTGATAATACTCGCGATGAGTGAAACCGGTCATGATATTAATAAATATAATGTGGAATAAGTAAAAAGAAATGTTGTTATTTTTTATCTTGATATATTACCGACAACCCATTAAAATTGTGTAGTGACAAAATATAATTAATTTAGTGACAAAATAATAAAATAAAATGATTACACAGTCAATAGTATTTTCAGAAACAACACCAATGAGGCAAAATTGATCGGCGTATTAGACTTCTTCATGAAAACAATCGAGAAGCCCTTGAAATCTCCAGAGGATATCCTTTGAATATCTTTCTCCATCTCCGTCACTACTTACCCTCCCATTGGTCCGAGTCAAGCCAGCCTTCCGGTCCCCGCAAAGGCTTTCAGACTGCCTTGAGCTGCCTTCGACGTAAAAGCTTCACTTAATAATACGCCGCATAAAAAATATTTTTTCACACAAAACGTACAAAAGAGGAGAAAAAAAGAAATTATTTTTCTCTTTATAAAATAATAATAATTGTTTTAAGTAATATTTAATACTGAAAACATTTTACTTTATTTCATACATAGTTACAAATCACCCACAGTGGTTATTACAATATCTATATGTTACAGTGAAGTAATAGATTTGTATGACAACATGATTTCACTGGTCACGATCAGTGAAATTATTGGACAAGTCGATGATTTGTCAGACTAAAATTTTGGTTTGCTTCAATGAAACAAAATCCGCAAGTAGTGTCCCGTCCCTTTCATAAAAAGAGAACCAAAGAAATACATACTCCTTAAGATAGGGCGGTAAAATTTAATTTCAATGACAGCTTGGAGAAGAATAAATTTCACTGAGAATACAGTTTCACTGTAACATATGAATATATGTATGTATACATATATTCAATACACCTAAACCTTTTTTATGCGATACATTGTTTCTATAAAGTGGTGCGTAAAAAAACTATACTTTCGTATAATTTGATAAATTCAAAATATCCCATAAAAAAGTATCATAAATATATGGAATAACAAAATTTGTTCTTCAAATTCGCGCAAAATTATGTATTGATTATAAAAATACAATCAGAAACAGATACATGCATAATTGTATTCACTTATAAGAATTATTCGTTGCTGTCACTATCGGTTTCCATCTAATATAATCGTTTTCCATTTCTTTTAAAAAAAAAAATACATAAAATCGAAAGAACTGTAGAAAAACATAAAATAAAGATTAAAAATAACTTTCCATCATGTTAAAATGAAAATTTGATATACTTAATAAATATTCAATCCCAAAATATAGGTGAATATTAAGATAAAGAAAAATAAAAGTCTTTTTCATTCGGCACAGTTTTCATTGAAATCAAACGATTGAAATCATTTAATTTAGTGGGATAAAAAAACAAACTTTTAGCTGGAATATTTGGACAGAATATATTTTCACTTTAATGTGCTATATAAATGAGCGCCTAAACTTTGCAAAGAGGGTGGAGAACACCTTCGTCAAGTCGTAGACTGACAGCAACTGATGAATAATTGTGATAATTAATTTAATCCGAGCTTATTCTTCATCACAATTACAAAGGAAGCCCAAATAGTAAATGTAAATGCGAGCTTTTTTCCAATCATTGTTATTCAAGATTTATTTTTAAACCTTTCAATATCAATAGACAACCAGCGATCTTTATCTCACATAGCATAATGTTACGTTTTACTAATAGTTTTTATGAATCGATCTTTCAGCTGAGAACCAATCGTTCGAGCGTTTCTACTCGACAATGGATTGAGGCCTATAATGCAATTTATACTTTTCTTTCGATTAATTCTTTTTTTATTTAGCAGCGTGTACTTTTCACAAAGCTTAGCACCAATTTGTCAATGGTGATGCCGTTTGAGAAGAGCTTTGGAATTGGTCATCGATATTATTTCTCGTATGTTTTGACAAGTACTATGTTTTAAAGAAGATTTTGTTAGATTATCATGTACATGTACAAATCTTTTATTACATTTCAAAGGATATAAATAAAATGTATTATTCCGTATTGCGCTTATGAAATAACAAAAAGAATAGGTAGAAAAGAAGACGAAAAAAGATAGAATAACTTTACAAAGCAAGTTTAGGAAAAAGATAAATGGAAACAAAGAAAATTATTTTTAGTTGTATTTAGTTGCTTTTTATAGGATCAGAATAATTACTATATACATATTTCGTATATGTTGATTATCACACACAAACACAGACAGAGAAACACGTAAATACTATATTTTTTCTCTTTTAATGTTGGCACAGTGCGTCTTGTCAGGTGGCACAGCCACATGTTTTTATTATAATAGTTATTTTCATAAATTTATGAAAAGGTCCTCATTTTCAACAACTCTAATTTAATATTAGAAGCCCATAATAGACTATCTATTCGACAGTCACAGTATGCAAACAAAACTAACAGCAGCTAGCGTTAAAAAAAATTTTCATCTCAATAATACCAAAATATTTTTTATTCAATACATTAACTAAAACTGGATTTTTCATTTTAATTTATGCTAACCACAATAAAAAAAAACTTATTATGGCTGTGTTTATCCGATTGTTTTTATATTAATTAACATTTAAGCTTGAAAAAAATATTAACTATACCGTATATACTTACTTTAATACATATATTTTTTATAACATCAACCACTCAAAACCCTTTTAGTATAAAATGTATTCACTAAAAATTTATAACAAAAATAAGTTAAGCTGTTTTATTTTTTATTTTGAGATAGTTTTAATATATAATACTGCAAAGCTCGAGGGAAAACTAACAAATAAAAGCTCGCTGCACAGTGCTTCCGGCGGCGAACGCTTTCCCGCGGGCTATTCCCGAACTCGCGGGAGCGCTACAACCAACTGAAGTTCACGCAGCATCCCTGCGCCATGGTCGAACACCCTACGCCCCGCTCCCGGTTTGTCCTGCGAGGGTGGGTGGCTCGTGTATTCGCTGCTATCAAATTGAAACTGCGATGAAATATATGAATCATCACTCATTGGCATCGGTTTGAGGTCTGGAATAAAATATTATTTAACGCACTATTTTATCATTATTTTCAATGCCTGAATTATATTTGGCTTAAGTCATATTATTCATGTTATTTCATTCATATATAATAAAAAAAACATACTGCATCGCAAAAATATTATTAAATAAGCAAAGATAGTAAATTATAGCACCAATGTCATAATTAAGAATATCTTTTTTTTTCAACAATGTCTATTCCTGATATGGAGAATATGCAATGTTATAATAAATCATTTCAACGCAATATTTTTATATCATTTGATCTTTCAGCGACCAGGTCAAGGAGTTACATAATCTAAATGAGTAAAAACTATAAAGTACTATTCTATATGCATCCAGTTTCGCTCTTCACGAGTATAGTCAACTGATGATTCGGATCTTGATCTGAATACATGTAGAAATAGTGCAGTAGATTGTTTTTAAGTTAGGAATCTTTCCGTATTTTTTTGTGGGACTGCTCCGAGATGAATATCAAACGAGTGGAGCGGTTTGCTGCGGTCCGTCCTTATACGGGACCGATTGGTCACAATGGCCAACTTCGAGGAATTCAATAAATTTTCAATATCATATGGGGAACGGGACACTCTTGATTCAACACTATGTAGATGAATCTTTACCGCCACGGTGAATTCTCAGTATACGGTAAACGTAAAGCATAGGAACGCCTAAACTAAATGGTATTTGGGTACGTTACCATTCATTTCTTCAATTCTCTTCTCATGGCGACTGTATTATTTTTATGAAAACTGCTCACTTTTCCTTCTATTCCTTTCATTATCAGTGCTTATTGAAATGCATTAAATATTTTCTTCAAATCAACTGCTTCTATTTAATTATATTATATAACTACGCCTGTATATTTTTTCCGTGTACATCATGGCCCTGTATTATGTTATCTTATTTTCCGTAGCAGTCTTTACATGTTATTTATAAACACAATTTTTACCATATTTTAACCACAAAATGAAATACTTGCCAAACGCAACCACACTTGGTAAATAATTTGTATAAACGTAAATACTGCACATAATAGTCTATCAATAAAATGTGTTATGTCTTTATTAATTGATTGTGTGTGTTCTCAGATTATAATTACAATCGTGGTATTTTTTTTAATAATGTAGTAGCATTTTGATTAAGGAAATAAGTAGGTTTTACCAACTGCATATTAATCATTGAAAATAATTACTCAATCAAACTGGCCGTGGTATTTAACAAACAAATATTTCCTATTAAGAATCTAATATTATACTTATTAGCTCTTTCAAATTAAAAATCTATTCAGACATAGAGCTGGAAAGCAAAAAAGGAAAACTGTTTATATAATTTTATAAGAAATTTATTAGAGTTATTACATACATAAAGGTACCTAAGTATGTAATGTAAACAAAGATCTTTTTCCACTATTCCAACGCAAAATCTTTCCACTATCGATAAATTAATTCAATTTGAAGCTTTAGTCCTCGGAGTCCAAGCCCGAAACAGAGATACGCAACTTCGTTGAATTGTTTCTCATTATAAAAGAGTGGAAATTTTCAATTTTTCAGATAGTTTTGATAGTTATTTCGAAGTTAAGCCTTTGTCAAAACTTTGATTAAACGGATTTATTTTTGCGTGCGATTATTTAATTCATTATATAGCTTGAAATATTTCATTTATCTATGACTACTCGTCATAAAAATGGTGTTCTCATAAACATAATAATTGATTAAATATGGTTGGTTAACTAAGTAGATACTATATTTATATTTCATTTTTATTTAGTTAATAATATTTATTAGAGAGAATGTAAATCCGTAGAAACAAATAACAGTTCTTGCGATAACGTTTCGAATGCTTACACAATTCATTGAAGCTCATTAACATCAAAAAATTCGCTAATTCATCTAGAATGCGTTAATAACAATTAAACTTAGTGATCTACTTTGATTTTTACATATAAACCATACAAACTATTTACTACACATCAGTTCAAGTTCATTCGTGCACTTGAAATGACTGAAGATGCCGAAAGGTGAAACCCGCGTCGTTAGCGACAAAGCTCATGGACAAGTGAAAAATTCAAACGATTCAAATTTGATATGGAAATTTCATCAAGCACTTCGAAATCGTAAATTGTTTTTAAAGCTTTTCAATCAAGTATATAAAAATTTAAGTTTATTTTTTAGCCTATTTTTGCTTTACGGCTGGTAGAGAAAAAATGACAATATATGTATATCATTGCCGCATGTATTCTAGCTTCATGATTATTTGTCATCACAACAACATGATTACGAAGTGCAATGTAGATTTTGACAACTTAATTCATTATTTAATATTCAATAACAGTTTTTATTTTTGATGCAATCCACGTCTCTTAAAAGGTTTGTTATCATTGAGGCAGGGGATAAAAGGGAGTGTGATTCATCCCACACTGTAGCAGGTATTATCGGGACGGAAAGAGGTAACCCCTCTGTTGTGATTTATCGGTCAAACTCTGTATACCCTCTCACCCTTCTGCTTTTCAAACACTGGAAAATTACGCATGTTTTAAATGCCTTTCTCTATTGATCACATAATGTTACAATGCCTGTATTATAGGTCGAGGTCGTAGCCTATACATTCAATTAGAAATTTCAACAATATTCATAATCTCAAAAATTACGAGCAACTGAAATTCCGGCAAGGGTAATTTGGAATATGTAGTTAAAATTTTCAATTGTCGGGGAAAACGTTATCGTTATTTTTATCTCTAACTGTTAGAAAATGTTTTTGCGACATCTGTGCATAAACTTCACAAGTAGACTTTATATTTATGGATCGTATTTTAACGGTCAGAATAGTAATACAGTTCTGGTCTGAATTTATATTAATATGGTCAGAATTGTATTTTCAGTGGTCTGAATTTATAATGAATGGTCATAATGTGTTGGTTAGAATACAGAGGGTAGAATAAATTATGAATGGTCAGAATTTAAACAAATTGATCAGAATTTAAATAACATTGGGCAGAATTTAAATGAAATTGGTAATATTTAATATTATTTGGACATATTTATTTTGACATCTGTCAGAATTTCTTTTGGAGATCGTATAGCGTTTCTATTGGTGCAAAGTGATGTCATACGACAAATGGTCCAATGGGGAGAGATACTACTAGCGCTGCGGCCATTGAATAAATCACTAGTATTTACGTTAATTTGACAGCTCTCAACATAGATATTTTTTCAACCTTCGACACTTGCCGACGGGCCTTCGAAAACATTTGAAGACGATGGAGACGATTCATATGTTGCTTCATATGAAATTAAATATCAAAATGAGGAGAATTTTGATGATGAAAGTCACCGAGAATTCAGAATTTTAATTTCAACAAATCGGCTTCTCAAAAATGCGAAAATCAGAAATAATGTTCATATTGCGCAACATATAAATTAGTATGGGAAGGGATGCCCGTTATTGTTCTTGGAACCACGGATATGGATAGACAGTTCTATCGAAAGGGAATGGCTGTGTGCTCTGGTGAGAACACACGCAATTATGAGATTATAAATATATGAACCCAAACCTTTACCGAATTTTATTCTGACGTTTTGTTTTTATTTACCATTTCAGACCAAAATTGTTACAAATTCTGATTATTTTATAATTTTATTCAGACCGCTAAATAATTTTATTCCGACCGTTTAATAATTTTATTCTGACAATCATTAATTTTATTCAGACCGTTACTATTTCTTTTCTGGCCTTATATTGAATTGTATTCTGACCAAGAAAACCATTTTTATTCTGACCGAAACATCATTTGAATTTTGACCATTTATTTTATTGCCTATATTTATTACCATTTTATAATAAATGCTATTTTTATATGTTTACTAGTATACGAACCCGGCTTCGCTCGGACCAGTTTGGGGTTATGTTCACCTCGGCGCGTAAATTCAGACGGGCCAAGCTGAAACAACTTTTTTCAAAATTCAAAAGTCTAGGTCAATTAAAATGGAATTAAAATGAACATTTCAGACTGGCATTGACATTTCACAGCCCCTTTTCATATATTGACAGCCCCATTCTTGCCCATTAAAATGTCCAAAATCAAGGAAAAAATCTAATTTGCTGTCAAAGAAATGTCAAATAATACGTTTTGACTAAATGTCTTCGCCGATTAAAAAAATCGAACATATTTTCTTTCATATTCGTTTTTATGGCAACTTAATGACCAACAATGCAAAAGGGAATTACAGACCCACAGACATACATACGCCGTTTCGGTTTTATATATGTACTACTCGATACTCGAGTAATTGGAGTCTCTACACACACACATTGATAACGAAACAAATTTACCGTCGAAACTTTCGCGAGCGAAATCAATTCGTTTGTTTGAACTTGCAACAACAATGCAAAAGGGAATTACAGACATACATCCCCCGTTTCGGTTTTATATATAAGATATCAGAGTAAATGATAATAATGATAAGATAGAGTATTCTGAAAAAAAAATCCACATTAATTTATACGTGTCTGAAAATCCAAAACTACCTACGTAAATTCCAACACCCAATGAAGTCTGATCTGGGTGACTTTTTTCGATAATGAAGTTTTTTATAAAAAAAACCCGTTTCAAATTTTATAGGTGTATAGAAATCAATAAAAAATAGTTTGATCATTGGAAATGAGGATTATTAGGTAACTTAAAACAGGTTTTATAAGAAGCTATTGATTTCAAAAAGTGATGATTCTAATTGTGTATTTAATTGATAAATGGTGCTGTTTTATTAAAATTATTCAGATAGCTCCTAAAGTGTAAGCTTCAAACAATAGACCCACATCAAAGTCAGAAGTACAATAATTTCAGTATATCTTTAAGCTTTATATTTTCTTGCATGCAACAATAATTGTGCTAGATATTATCAATTGTAAATTTTTTGAAATGAATCCTTTATATATAATTCTTTAATTATTGTTCACGGATAATTAAAATATATTCTTTTCAGAACTCAACGTAACATTTCAAAGTTTAGATAGATCCTAGTTTACTTTAGTTAGAATAACGTAAAAAAAATACTTAAACTTCTGTAAGAATTTATGTGTAATCTATCTGCTTTTAAAAAAAAATATATTCACGATTCCTGAAAACATAAAAGGATTGCATGAATAATAATTTTCTCGTTGACCCAAAGAAAATTTATGTCTATCGTAGAATTAATCAACTAAGAGTCTCAATTTTATTCCAGAATTCATTATTCTTCCGCACTAGATAATGTAAATCACTGTACCTATGTAATACATATGGCGATACCATTAATATAAATGGCGATTCGAGTTGCTATTCGGTCAGCCATTTCAAATTATTCACTCACCATGATTTTTTTTACGCTTGGTAATACTGAGAGCGTTCGTAAATTTAATTTGATTTTTTATTTCAAAGAATATAAAATGTATATTTTTTATTACTCTTATTAATTTCAATGTCTAAAATAATCGGTGCTGTCCAACTTGAAATAAAATTATATATTATCATAAAAAAGTATATTATTATTTATCTACTCGAAAATAAAATTACAACCACTCAATAATCAATTAGAATGGTAATTATTAAAAGTCCCAGCAATTAATAAATAAATTACAAAGGTGAAAAGTTCAAACCTATCTCTTCAATGTTAAAATACCTCAAACATATATGTCTGACAATACTTTGGATTGTAGATAAGCGCCAAATGATAAATACATAATTTTTACGAAAATAATATTCTGAATGTCAAATATTTCATTTTAGTGCAATTTTAAATTTACCTAATGAATTCAAATTTTAATTAATCTTGTGTTCAAACTGTCATTTCACGAGGCGGCTTATTCTGGTTTTTATAATAATGACACTTAGTGCTGATTTTGTTGATAGCTTTTTCGCATTGTTTTGTTTGATATCGAATAATTTTTACTTATCTGTGACAAACTAACCATTATTTATTTCGAGAAAGAAAATGCTTTTGTTTGATTGACTTGGATCAAAGAGAACGGAAACGAAAATAATTATTATGATATGGTATCCCTGATTGACGCTTAATTTTAAACATTTTAAATTGCTGTCAGCGATGTTTCGCATTGAGTAGATCTGTTATTTTTATTATAATTGCATTAGCGTTCAAAGCCTTGACATTCAAAATGTTATTCAGATCAAATAAATTTGCTTTATTTTTAACAATTTCATTGTTTTGCATATTTAATTGTGATGGCAGAGGCGTGAACGGGGGCCTAAGCTGCGCAGGTAAGCAATAATCATGAATTGAATGGCTATCAGCCTGCTAAATGAAGACTTCTCTAATCACATAACCCTGAATTTTTTTATTTGAATTAAATGCCACCAGAAAAAACTTTTCCATCATAAATTTTGAAAAACTCTATTAAACATTCATTTACTGCATCTCAAAAAAAAAATTATATACTAAAATAATTGTATAGAAATGATTGGTATGCCCATAGTTAAATTATTGGTATTTTTTCATATCGGGACTTCTATGAAGTTGATAATATCTTCATCAAACTGAAACAAATATATGATAAAGTATGTACCTTTACTTCTTGTTTTTATTTATATTTATATAATATTTACAATAACAATCTAGATTTATCTTATAATTAATGATAAAAAATAATTTTCCAATTAATAACTATCTCAAGTTACAGTCACTGTTGGTAAACAAACGTATTTTGAAATAAAATAAAACTTATCTGCCCTCGGTTTTTCTGTAATTATTGATTATCTTAATACAAACCATCGTTTAATGCTTTCCACCTTCAACGAAATGAATAAATATAAATTAATAGTTGAAGACAGCCTTTCTTTGGCCACAATTTTCGTTACTTCACCACACTTTAATACAAAGTAACCAAGTTTAAGGGGACTGCTCCTAAGACACTCCAGCGATAAATTACTTAACGCCAGGGCTGTAAATATGAAGCATGTAGTGGCTGGTACAATGTTTAGTATCTTGGGATAATAGAGTACATCTAACATTATTTGATTCAGTTAAATAATATTATTCATTTTATTTTTCATGATAAATATGATATACTTTTTGATTAACTATTCTATTATTGAAATATAATTCACTGCATAACAACCAGTGTTGTTTATGGTATATATATATATTTACTAGGAAATAGTTTATTAAGGAATAAATAATATTGTAAATGTTAATACTTTCGATGGTTTCAGCGGTAACTTTGTAGAAGTTCATTTTAATATAAAATTAAAAATTATTTTGATTATTCCACGTATTGTCAATACGTGGAATAATCAAAGTTATTTCAAATTTTATATTGTAAATGTTTTTTTGCCTTTCAGCGTAGCATTAAAGTGTTATTATTTCAGTTGAATATTGAGTATTGTCGTATTATCAAAATAATTTCATTTATCCTTCTTTATACAAAATTTAAATTTTATAATCAGTAGTAGGTACTGTGAATTAAAATACAGGGAACATTAATATGGGTGTTAATATTAGGTATAAGAGTAGTACCGATTTAAGTCCGATGTATATCCATTGATGAGTGAAATCAAAGAAAACTTTAAAGTGACAATCAATACTGAAACCTGGCTCTCATATCCTGTCCAGAGAAAATTTGTTTGATTGCCTCACTGATTTGTATTTTGTGACTGCTTCTTACCCTAGCATCTACGATGTACAATTATATAATATGTAATATTTATTCACATTTTTCCTTATAGAGTTGTTTGTGTTTAGTGACATTCTGGAAAACAACATATATTTGACAAGCCAAAACTTGAAAGTCTTGATACCCAATGACTCACTTGTGAAATATCAATTCGTTTGCTAAATTTGTACAAAATAGCGAATTGAATTTGTTGATTTCGATGACTGCTTGTGACTATAATAATTAATCAAAGTAGTAAATCTTTTTCAATTATTTAAGTGATATTTCTTTTCATTTTGTTATGTCATTCATTTTCTATTATTCACCATGTCATGATGATGACATAATCATACTTATCTTATATAATGCATGATGAATCAATTTGTTTTTACATATTTCTCGAATAGATGTTCCAATTTTTAACAATTTCATCAATTGTAACTAGCATCATTCCTTTGTTTTAAAAACCCCAAAAACTGCAGGAAAGTTTGTAAGACTCTTTTAATAATGAATATTCAAACAAATGTTTTTGTAAATTATATATTTATATGTATTTAAAAAAAATATTTTAACCTAATCAAACACCGTGTAATGAAAAAATTTTTGTTGCATTTATTTTATTAAAAAATCTTTCCATTTCACGTTATTAAAGTAAAGACACGCATCATAGAAAATTTAAGCATTTCGTTTGATACAAATGTTTTGTTTCCACAGAAATATATTCACCAGAATGCTTGAATTAACATTCTTATATAATGTTAACGCATACTACACCAGGAACAGTTGGGGAAACATATCATATTAACAGAGTTACACAATACTGTAATTAATGACACAATCACAGTCATTGCGTAACATATCTCCTGACATGTGTATTACTGAATAATGAACTAGACTGGGACAATATTGTCGGCGATACGATAAGATAAAGAAATAAACGCACACAATTCTGAGCATTATTCATAACTTACTATCAGGGCTGTGAAGTCGGCTTAAAAAAGTCCGACTCCGACTCCAGCATTAACCAAAACCACGACTCCGACTCAATTAAATATCAACCCTATCTATGCGGCCAAAAGTCTAATTTGACATATTAAATGCAAAAATAAAAAGTTCAAATTTTTCAAAATTTCCGACTCCGAGTACGACTCCGGCCAAAACGCCGCGACGACTCCGACTCCGACTCCACAGCCCTGCTTACTATATCATGATCCTTTGAAAATATTTCTTTTGATCATAAAAATTAATTATTCCAAATTTAAAAAAAAATATATAATATATATTTTTGAATATGAAATTGAATTTTGAATTGATACTGATATTGTAATATCTTTTTCAGTTTGTACCATTATCACTGGACTGGTGCAACAAGAGACTTACTTGAAAGGCGTCTCAATTTACAATGCAGCTAAAAACTTATGCAAGAAACTGCCGACTAAAATTCAAAAACCATGCTATACGGCAGTGGAAAAGCTCGCCCCATTCCTACACGATAAGTAAACACATTAAAATACATCATAATGGTATATGAATGAATTACCGTGAATGTTTTAATTGTTTTGTTGGCACTACACAACTGTTTTCAGGTATCACTAACTCACACTCTCCTTTCTCTCGCTCTAGCACCCAGCTTAAAAGAATTAAAGATATAAAAATTATTATACAAGGATTATATTATATTTCAGACAAGTTTTGGATCTCTTCACTCCTGATGCTTTCTGTTATGCGTCCCGAGCATGCTTCATTCCACAGGAGGGAACATTTTGTCATCTATTCCCACTGCCGCACACCTCATTTTCGAAGACTCAAATAAAACTGACAGTATGTATACTGCCAATGCTTAAGTCGTAAACTACAAAGAGGGTATACAGCAATACAACCTTTGTGCTATGTCGTATACCCTATATTTACACCAATAAAAATACAGTAGAGCAAAATCTCATCCATCTTTGTTCCATGATGCAACCAAAACAAGTCAGCATGAATTAAATCTTTAGCTAAAGCAACATTATTTTATAATAGCACAATAGCGTTCTATTGGAACAGACAAGATGAACTATGCCGCCACATTTGCCATCAAATCTCAACATAGTGGCAGTTAATGATCAAATTTTTACCAGCCATAATTGAACAAATTTCCTCAGTATAAAACCGTCCGTCGGTGTTAGTTACAACATGCTCGTATGTCCTCAAAATAAAGCTGAAAGTGAAAAGGTACAGTAACAATGTCCTCACAATACTAAACAACATTTATATTTTTTGCCTATTGGTGTAATGTTTTGAGTTTACCAGAAGATATATGCTTTTTCTACAAAACAAAACAGAGTGTATTATATCTTTTACTGCAACACTGTATACAACATATTCTAAATATTATAACTGTTATAAACCGTTTCTATTTGGTGAGTTATATTCTAAAATTGTCACTTTTCACGATGGGGTTAGGCTAAAACCTATTTACAAAAATAGTTCACCTCCGATATGTAAGCCAATTACTTCAATAATCCAATTTCAGTAATAGATTTATTTTCTTTATTTCTAGCTTAAAATGGAGGAGTACAATGTCGATGATTTGTTTCATAGGTTAAACCAACAAGAATTCAATGAGAAATTTGCCACCTTAAACAATGAAGTGAACATGGAATTTGATCTGAAATATTCACACACGAATCCATTTTCATTGGACGACAGCAAAGGGCCATCTTTCAACTACTGCGATCTGCCACTGCTCAAAGAGCTCTGTGATATCCTCAGTGGGACGTTTGAAAATCTATTACCAGCTGTGGACTTTGATAGCGATGGATTCAGTATTGTCAATTCGGCAAGGTAAAATATCAAGAGACAGAATAAGATGTTTTGAACTATGTTACTGTATGCTTTTAAAATTATTAATAACTGGTATTATAAATAATACCGAAATAAACCGAAGTGTCTTGAACATTCTAATGAGCCGGATTTAACAATTAATGTGCTCGTGTTTATTTCAACTGTTAATTTTTGACTCACTGCTGCTCTCGTCTCTTAAACTAGATCTGTGGCTCAATGAGAACTAACTGGTTATTATCTCTTCTTGCAGGGGATCAAATTGGCGAGGTAAAGATTGTAACGATGTCGATGCTAATATATATCCTGGAGCGCAAACACATTTTCTGGACTCGCAATTGGACAGTAGGTTACATTTCACTTTATTCTTTCGGATATGTAATGAAAGCAGTTAGCTTACCAATAGCCCTATCCTTCTATCCCTACTTTCTTGAAATTATAAAACAAAATTAAAAGAAGCACACCATGAGTGAACTTGTTTTCTCAGACTATCATTCCCTTTAAAAGTTAAGTTGGTTTCCCTCCGTTTATCTATAATTTAATTTATTGTTTTTATGTTAGCTAGTTCAGAAAGTCAAACTTTCTTTCATTATACTGTCATACAATTCATTATTTCATACATGTTAAAAAATTGTTTATTGAAATTAATGTTGTCTCTTATTTCCAATATTAACTGTCTCATTCATTAAAACTAAATCCCATATAACACCTTATTTATAAAAATCTTTCTAGACAACTGTAATGGAATCAGAGGAGTTGACCCGGAAACAGGGCGCCCGTGGGAAGACATATTGTGCGGAGGAACTAACTCCAAGGGTCTCATCTACATTGGAGATTCCGTCGGGGCTCATTTTCATTTCCCTGAAGTCTGGATGAACCCGAATGATCCGTCAAAGGTAGAAATGCCTTTAGCTACGTTTACAGTAGGCTATACAAAATAAATATTCTTTATTATGGTTTTTTCATGTCTTTGACTTTTTTCAGAGCAGCTTTGGAACGATCCTCAATACTTTGTTGAACAGTATGGACTGGCCTGAGCTAGGCTTCGTCACTGGCTATGAGAATTCTACATATCCCGATCTGATTCAAGTACTTGCTAAATCAATATTATTTTGTTTATAAGCTACTGTGTTAATATAAGTCGGTCCCTGTGGTCTAGTGGCAAGAGCTTTGTCCTAGCAATCGGGGGGCCCGGGTTCAATCCCCGGCAAGGTTAGATTTTTTCAATTGAAAAAAAGATCTTGGGCTGGGTGTTATGTTATTTATCGTTGATTTTGTGCACAACTGATACATTATTTACCATCGAGTTAATCTCGTGTGACTTTCACAACTCAGAATATTTGGCGCATTGGCGCAAGCTGTAATGCCAAATATTTTTAAACTTTAGAAATATTAAAAAAAAAAAAAAAAAAAAAATGACGTCTTATATTTCTTTAGTCTAGTTTGTGAAAAATTCATTTAATTACCTTCTCTTGCACGACACAATAACTTTAATGATATATTGATGGTTTTTGTATAGATAATAAAGTACATGCACACACAAAAAAAAATACTAAAAATTACTGAAAAGCTGTCATTAAGTCAATTTATGAGCTTGTGCGGATGTATATGTATAAACTATGAGAAATAAAATAATTATTTGTGTTCCATCAGCTCTGTTCAATTAGCTTTTTGTATGCTTACAATGATATCAATTTCACATCAAGGTGGAGTGATAGTTAGTAGCTGGAGGCATAAAAGTGAGCCAAAAGAAACCTTGTCTAGTTCACTTCATGCATGGTCAAAAGTTACATGAGCATATGCAATAATTAGCTATGAGGTTCTACTCTAAAAAAAAAACTACTTTTCCATTAATTTTTTTATTATTTTGTTGATTATCTATCATTTTTTTCACCCTTAAAAAATTTGTCATTTTTTGTTCAGGGTAGAACTGATTCAATCTACCTTCGTCTTCGAGATCACAACCGCTGTATGCACCGAGACTACCAGAATATGGCCCAGAATGGAGCAAACTCTTCAGTCGGAATGCAGCAGGTCAACGCAATCTCCCGTATTCCTTCCGATAAACCTGCTATCGTTATGTATGGCATGATGGGAAATGACGTTTGCAATTGGTAATGATTTTTGATTAACAGATTTTTACATTGTGCCAGTCAAAAACTATTTGACACTGGATCATCTCTAATGTAGTTAAAAAGCCAAAAAAACCGAAATAAGAACAAGTTTCAGGACCACAGGACAAGAACAGGTTTCGAAAACTTTCGAGAAATATTAATATATTCTCATTATGAGCTAACCACTAGTTCTGTCTTGGCCTCATCCTTCTATCATTAGTCTCATCGAAAAAAAATGATTGATTGAATAACTAGCAGTTCTCAAGTCATCTGAGTAAGAAGCAGTTCTTGTAGAAAAACCTCTGTTGAGATACCTTCACTAGGGGTCCAAAATATGTGCAGCTATGGCTGATTTAGTTGAATTTACAACACATTATAATCACTTAATTAACTCACTTTTAAGGTATTCGCTGTCAATACTTGGTGGAATGGCATTATAATAAAAATAATAAAACATTTTTAGTACTTATTCCACATAAATTTTTTATTTGGAACTAATACTAAAAATGTTTTATTATTTTTATTTAATCAACTATTAATTGGAGAAAGGTTCCTTCTTGAAACATAGTAGAGATAGAAAATAAAGTAAATACAGTGCACGAGCATTTCTTAAAAAAATTGTTATTTATTTATTTATTTATTTATTTATTTATTTATTTAAGAAAAAGCAAATCATGGCATTACAGCTAATGCCAATGCGCCATGTATTTGACAAATATAAATACGTGTATGTATTTATATATATACATACATGTAAATACATAATTTTAATCATTAATTAATTAAAAACAAGATGAAAACATTGTAATCATAAAAACAGAGAGAAAAAAATTTATAAAATCACATTAGAAATTTTCAAAGATGTCAACCGAGTGAGTTCTGACAAAATCAACTTTTATTCATAAAATATAGTATTCGCCTGAACTCACTCACGTCAATATGAAATATGTCGTCAAGCAATGCCGTTTAAAATTGTTAAAGCTCTTCCCAGAGGCATTCCCATTGGCAGACTGGTTCTACCCCTTGGAAGAACAAACAACTCATGCTCACGATTCCTCAAAAAATTATCAGGAACATTCAATTTAACATTTTCAAGAATGGTGGAATTCTCATTTTGGCCTCGGATAAGCCGAAAGAAATATAATGCCAAATACATTTCTCTTCGAGCATTCAATATCGATGACCTTACTTTTTTTACTCTCAATATGATTCATATATGAAACATATCAATAATTATTCAATTGCAGTCAATACAATGTCTCCACTCCACCAGACAAATTCCATCAATCTGTGATGGAAGTACTCGCAGCACTCGATAAAAAGCTTCCTCGTTATAGCCATGTGGTCCTCATATCATTGGTAGATGCAGGCTTTATATATCCAGCGATGGCCGATAGGATTCATCCGCTCGGTAAGAAATAATCAATCTTTTCATCCCTTCCGTCAGAGTTGGCATACATTCAATTTTCCAACTATTAAGATAATCCCATTAGAATAAAAATAAGTCTGATAAATAAACAAAAAAACTATTCCTTCTATCATTCTCATTGTCAATATCTGAATGCATAAGGTTGAGGGACAGATACGATTTTTAATAGTTTTCTCCCTTCACCTCACATAATTTCTAATATTTCATATTATAGCATCTATAGTTAGTTAACTGGAAAAATTGTCTTTTCAGGATCGGTGCTGAACAATATTCGGTATAAGGACATGTACTCTTGGTTCAATTGCATGGAAATAGGACCGTGCGTAGGATGGATGAACAGCGATGAAGCTCTTAGAAATATTACATCGCAGGTTATTACAATGAGAATTTCCATCATCTGCAATAGCACTTATTTTAAAGGAAAACCAAATATGTACATGATATATTTTTAATTAACTTCCTTTGCTGATGTTTCAAGATTCACAAACAACTAAATTGAATTTTCTTAAAACTATCATCCCAGCGCTTATTGCTAAAGTTTTTCAGGTTCCACGAACTACAACTTGTATGCACACCTGTGTTGGGTTAACGCTGCATTAAAGAGATTTATTAGTAAAGCAATTCAGATTAACCCATACAAGCAAATGATATTAACATATCAAGTTTAATTTGTTTCTCATATCATCTCAGGACTAACTGTATTGATCCCAAAGTCATCACCTGATGTATTCTTTTGCTCTGTAGCACAGCAAAACGGCTAGCTTACGTAACAAAGGTTCATGTTTTATTTTCGCAATTTTTACAACTGACTTTTATTGCTGCTCTTCTATTTGATAAATTTTTCTTCAGGATTTAACTTCTTAAAAATTCTAATAAAATTATATATATTTATTAAATTTAAGAAAGCAGCAGAGTTATCATCAATACTGAAGGATATCGCTGCCAACAGCTCGTTTGAGTCGTTTCAACTTCACTATCTACAAAATCCTTTCAACACCATCTTGAAAAAATGGGTGGATGCCGGAGGTCAAGTCTACGAGATCATCGATACTGTTGACAGCATTCATCCGAATCAGGTACAAAGCTATATAGTATGACATTGCTTATGAACTTATTATTGGTACCGCATAAATTGAGAACACTATGAACACTACTCATTTTATAACATATAATTTGGAATGCGAAATCCCAATTTAATCCTGAACAAATCTTTTTCTCAGTTGGCCCAGCCGTTCATTGCTGCAGAGTTATGGGAGTCTTTGAAAGGCACCGGGGTTTTGGGAGACAAAAATCCCCACAATGAGAAGATAGTTGAACTTTTCGGAGATCAAGGCGGACATTAATAGACTGTGTATAAAATTTTGAATAACAAATGGTCGTCAATGTATTAAATATAAGTAAACTCTTAAATTTAAATTAATAAATGATTCCATACTTACACGAGTCTCCTTTCTGATGCATCCCGATAGTTGATTCTACATCAAAGATGTAAATAATATTTTAATACAATCAGTGGAATGGATAAAGAAGATGACCCTCACCAGAAATCTTATTATTTATTATTTGAATTTCATAACTGAAGACTCACGGCTCATTTTGACTCACTCAAAAAATTTTCATTTTATATAAAAAATGAACTTCCACAAAGTTACCATCAAAGGTATTACCAAAAATTTACTGTTAGCACAAGAAGACAGGTATTATAAATTAATTTGAAGTGCTTACTCTAAAATTGTATGATATAATGAAGACCTGTTGAAAATGTTCAGTCACTGAGGAAAACCTGATATAAAAATATATGGAGTAACAATGCTTGAAGTGTAAAAATATGATTAGTTTTTGCTCTCTTTATGAAGAATTAGATATTTATAGCATTCATTATTGACAAATTAAATAAATAGAAACGAGCTGTTTATTTTTTTCAGTAAAGTTTATTCAAGAAAATTAATAAAAAACCAAGAAAATATTATTTCATAACCTATGAAGTTAACGTATGGATCACAGCTATTACAATTTTATACTATACAATTTATTCAACAGTCGAATCAATTTTATATAAATAATAGCAATCTGTCACATTGTATTACAATAATAATTTATCAATATTACAATCTTTTATTATATACAAGGTTTACTGGGATACTAAATACAGGATAAAATAACACTGGTTGCATACAGATATAACATGAAAAGAAAACTAAATAAATATAAATTGTAATATCTTCATTGTTTCATTTCCACATGAAAATATTGTATTCGAAATAGAACACATCTCGACATTGTTATGATTTTTACACATATTGATCTTTGATACAAAGTGTTTATACCTAAATAGGTATGTTACAAAGTTACCAGAGATTTTTACATAAACAAAAATTCTAGTCTAGTGCAAAATTACTGCCCTGGTTTACCCAGTGAATCTTTAACGTAAGTATTGTCAAAATATTCTTGATTCTGCTGTGGGCCATATTATAATAACTAAAAATGATCAACTAGAGCAAACCACCCTTAAAAGAGCAATGAAAAAGGCAAAGCGACTTATGAGAGGTGAAGGTAGCAGTGAGTTCACTCATGTCCAGTGACGCTAAACGAAACCATCCAGTGATTTAATACTTTATCCTAAAACATGTCTACCAGGCTTTCCTCTCACCCCATTTTATCTCATCGGTCTTTAAAGGGCAGTGAACTCTGTTTTGCGATACTTGAAAAAAAATTGTCACAATTAAATTTAAATTTTTTTTTTTTAAATATTGTAGCTAGTTTCGTTCTGAAAAATAAATTTCGAACTTAAAAAAAATGTTTTAAAATTGATTCAACTTCATGAACCAAAAATAATTTGAAAATAATTTAAAAACAATAAAAAAAAAAGTTAATTTCATTCACAATAGAAAATGTTATTAACCACTTCACCGCAAGCAGGACTCACCAGTGAGTCTCTCTCTTGCGATCTTTTGCAATCATTCCAAGACGGTAAAGAATTAAATCGCATTTTAGCAATAGTTCCTTTCATATTTTTTGAAAACATTCAGTTATCTATTCAAAATATATCCATCGCTTTCTTCACAGGTAATGAATCCATAACTAAGAGCATTTCAATATTTTATACATAAAATTGTGTATGAAAGAAAAACGCAATAAACGTTTTTGTTCTTAGAACCTATCAATTTGAAAAACAAGATAAATTAAATTTACTGGTTACCTTACTAAGTATCTCAATATTAACTAATTAATTATTACCATAATTAATATTTTTACACATAAATTCAGATTAGGCTTTATTTGCATACATACAATATAACATTTCAGCAGTAAACATTTTTACCAAAATTATTATACAAATTGAATCTCACAAAAGAAAAACACTACACAAAAGAAACGGAAGTTTCGACTGCTGCTATTCTTTCAATTGAACGTTTTGAACTTAATCCTTGATTCTTACTCATCAAAAATAAACTTCAAATCACACATTGAAATAGCTACGTACAAACCTAAATTTATGCATGCTAAGAATAATAATATAATAGAAAAACTATTTATAGCATAATTTAAAACAAAACAATTACACTGTATTTGCTCTGTTATGAATTTAATATCATTCGATCGCATCGATCTCATGTTTGGTAGAATTTTTCTCTACCAAACAGGAACGCGCGACGGATTCGAAGAGTTTCGCGATTTCGGGAGCGCAATGCACAAATTCGTGATCCCAAAATTTGTAAATGGGGTTCTTAATCAATTCGATGAAAGTGATCAACAATCCCCAAGGATGGGGTCGATTGACGATGAGTCTCTCCAAGAGCATTCGGGTGATCTGCTCTTGGATGGCTTCGGTGTTGGCCTCGGCAAAAAGGTACAACAGGGCGCAGCTGAAGTAATGAGTGTGACTATTCGGGTAGCGCAGTTGATTTGCGATCGCATTCAAAAATATGTATCTGCCTTCATGATCCAAGTCCACAGCGAAATTTTGGAAAATATCCATATGGGCCGAGTGAGCTATGGTGGACATGTTAGGAGTCAAACCTTTCGCTCTGATATAAACGATGGCCTGGGTTCCGACATATAGAACGACGGCGTTCATCAGTTGGGTGTTGTACCTTTTCCCGGGTTCGTTCGATATTTGCATTATCGTTCGTAATTCTGCCAGGAAAGTGACGGGAGCCCTAGCTTTCAAATAGGAATCTAAATCCTTTTTGAAGGAACTCGGCTGAATCACAGCCGTGTAATTGGTGAGCACCCGAGGGGCGTGAGTGATCTCTGTTAATAGATCGACTTTCAAATTGGGGGTGAACGGGTCAGGCAGGCGCATGTTGCGGGGAAAAGCTGACAGAATAAGATTGCGCATCTGAATGCAGTTAGGTGGTATCTCATCGCAGAAAGCGTAATGGTAGTCGCACAAGAATTCGGGGAAATCGTGAAGGAGTACCAGGAGTACTTTCAAAATGCCTTTGTATGTCAAAGTCACAGGCTTCGCCAGTTCAGTGTTTCGAAGGAACGGACCGATGTACTTGAACAAGGCGACCAGCAATTGGGAATACATGCTCCATCCTTTCTGTTGAGGGGTGACAGCGAGCATCCGGCTTATGAAAGCCCTGTGAGAGACGAAATCGATCCAGGCGTAGGTGAAAGCCGGAGCGACACTCGGTCTTATCATGTGGAGTGTGTGACAGAAAGCTGTCAACACTTGAAAGTTTATGGATTCCAAAACAGGTTCAGGCTGATTGAGCTCCAAAAACAAGATCAATAGGATTCTAATGTAAGGCAGCTGTTGGAATCCGGCCCCGTGATCATCGTGGTCTTGCAAAAGGCATCCTGCAGTTATACCCAAAACTTTATTCAGCAGATTTATCTTTGGAGACGTGTTGCCGGTCTCACCGGAATTCTTAATCAGCAGAGCGACGAGTCTCACGTAAGCGTCGGTCATTTGATAATATCTATTTCGAGACATGCTCTCTGGTGGGCTCATTCGTTCGTCTTCAAAAATCGCATATATATTATTTATACAAATCCGGGTGGCTATGCGGAAAAAGCGGGTGATGAGATCGTCTGTCTTCAAAATACCCTGAGCGCTCATCTGCTGTACAAACATATTAAAATTTTTCATGGGTTCAGAACTAGCAGGCGGATTGTGGTATATGGTCACCCACTCACGTAGTAAGTATTCAGTTTTTTCCGTCAAGCCGGGGGGATCGTCGCCGAATTCGCGCACTCTACCCAAATGTATACCTGAGTGGATGTAAGAGGTAGGTCCTATTTGAGGCCTGTCACCCAAGATGTTCGACGGATCCTGATTGATGCGCAGAATCTCCACAAGAGACGCCAAGCCATCGGGAGGAGGTTGTCTCGAGTGTGACACGATTCGAACCAACGCCTCGACAGTATTGAACAGATCCGAGTCAGTCATGAGAAGTGATTCCCGTTCATCTACTAGATACAACTGGACGAGTCTCATCGCAAAGGACACTGCCATGTGATTGTTTCCATTATCCATAAATTGAACCAGGGCTGCATCATAAAGTTGAATATTCACCAAATCTGAACGTATCAGACAATCGATTGCTTCCAAATTATACTTCAAGTCTTCTCTGCACTCTGATAGGCATCTGGCTACTTGCTTGTTGGTCCAGAGATGGCCGTAAGCCGGAGTCTCTTGAAGCAGCTTGAGACCCCTGATGTGAATTTCTTTGTACCTATCCATTATTTCAGCAAGTTCACCTGAATCACCAGCTGGTACGGCGGTCACTCCGTCCAGCAAGCCTTCGACAGCTTTCTGCAGCAGATTATAGGCGGTGTTGTGATCTTGCGCACGCCGAATGAGCAACAAGCACTCGAGAAGGCTGTGGACATTGCCGGTCTGCACAAGAAAGATAGGATTGCTTTTAATGTTTCCTAAAAACTGTTCAGTGTCACTTATCAGAAGTCCCAGTTCATCATTCCCATAGTACATCAAGCGGTTGGGATTTAGTCCTTCGTTAAAATTGGGGAGAGGCACAACGTCCTGAATGACTGGTTTCGGTACAATCAATGCGGCATCCCTCTCCTTCACGGGCGCAAAGCCCGGAATGTTTCTGGCAAACTCTTCATAGACCGAGATCTGAGCTTCGTTGATGACTCCCACTTTACGTTTCACTCTATCATGCATTCTTTCCGTTTGGTAGTTTAATGCGGAAGGATCATAATAAACACGACCTTCTTGGCGCGCAATCTTTCTCACCTCAAAGTCTTTTATCAATCGCTTGTCTAATTCAGGCAGAGCTTTCTCCACCGCTTTCTTCTGGATGATGGTGCATGCCAGTTCCATATTGTCAGCGGCAATAACCCCGGCTGCGGATTCAATAATGTCTTTTTGCTGTTGGTTAGCGCCTATCATAGATGCTAGAAATGCCGATTTGATATTGGCAGCGATGGTGTTGAGCAGTTGTTCTCGACACGTTATCATGGCCATGCCGGCAGTCAGATTCCTCATCATGTGATGAGCGGACGTCCTCATGCGGATTTCATCAGGGTCCAGAGCAAAATCTTTCCTCACGATTTGTTCGCAAGTTGTCAGCGCATACTTTATCGATCGATCGACAACTGGATGAATCCACTCCTGGATAGACCGCTCGATTGCTGACTTGATATAATGTGTCAAATGAGGATTTGTTTGAAATAAAGTGTGCATAACATTCGGGCTGATGGTGATATTTTGGCCAAAAGTGGCATTAGACGATACATTAACATCAGTATAATTGAATTTCGGGGGTCCGGGAACGGCCGCCGGGCCAGTTTCGGTTGGCATTGCACCCCCAGTGGGTGTGACCGACGTCCCCACTGTCTCTTCCGGTGGAGGCGCCGAAGAAGGAATGATAGCTGATGGAGTTGTGGCGCTCACATTTTGCGAAACGGGAGTAGGTGTGGCGTTTTTCTTGCCCATGTGAGACAACTGGTATTCTATCTTATGCGCTCTTTCTGGATCTCTCAAATAATGAGCTGGTTTCAATTCGGTCACGTCAATATTCAAATTTTTACACAGGACTTCTATTTCAAATTTTAGATTTAGCTTGAGGTCGGGTTCTTGATGTAATTCGGCCAAAACGTTCATGAGACTCATGGTCCAGGGATTGGGCGGCTTGAATACCTTGCTCTTTTCACAGGATTCCAAAACTTTCGCGACAAACGGTACTACATATAAGAGTTCCTGTTGGCCTTTGTGATAAGCCTCCAAAATAAGGCTCTTCAGATCTATGTCTATCTGTAAAATCGGTCGGTTTCTACCTAGGGTGAGCATGCCCAACCAGTGCCCAAGATTCTTGAGCAGAGACCTGTCTGAAAAATTTGCAATTCCCTTGTCGGAGCGTAGCAAAACTTTTATGTTTCGGAAAGTCTCCCTCGTAACCATTTCATTGACTTCTTTGACCTTCAAAACATCTAAGAAATTTGAGTATAACGTATGAAAGTTCAATTCTATGGAAGCTCTTTTCAAAACAAGATACTGAGACAGCCAAGGCCAATATTCTTCAGTGATAATATCCCTCAACTCATCACACTTTGACTGCAAATTGAGCTGACTCAGGTTGTTGAAGATGAAAGCTGATTTATCCTGCACAGAATCAGGTGGAGATGTTATCTTTTCATCACGATCGGTCGCTACCAAAAGGGTGTCTATGTTTGTAGCGTTGGCTATGGAGGGTCGAGAGTTAGGGTGCGCCGTGGATATTTTGGGAATGAAGCACACCGCAGCCGATGATGCGGGCATTTCAGGTTTATATAGAGACATTGGAGTACCTGGAGCAGGAATGGCCGCTGTTCCAGGCAAAACTGGCGGAAAAACAGTACCTTGTGGCTTTGTTGGAGGGTCTTGCTTTAGTAAACCATATTCTACAAATTCCCTCAGGTGAAGGGGGAAATCGTAGAAATTATCCACAGTTTTGATGTGTTCGCAATATTGATGATAATCTTTGAGACGAGATTTGAATCGATCGAGTGCCGCAATTCCGAAATAGTACATCTTTGTACCAGCCGGTTTCTTCAGAGCGTCCAGGACAAACCTGAACGCTAGCCCTAATGCCTTGTAACTTGTTACCAAACTTTTTTCAATCAGCCCACCAAAAAGCTGAGCAGTGATATGAAGCTCTTTATCAGGATATTGAGGAAAGAATCTATATTCCTCAAATAGATTTCGTAGCATACAGCTGTAAACTTCTCTCTCCCTTTTAATGGGGGAATCTTGGAACTTCTTGAGCATATCCAGAACTTCGTCTATTGAGAGTGTGGGGTGAGGTGGATGATTATAAATCCTTTGGAAATAGCCATTGGCCTCATCTTCGATATCTTTAGTCACATTCAAATTGATTTCAGGTATAGTAGACGCCATATTATCTTGTGACGTTCTCTTATCCATGGACATTCTAGCAAGGACACTGACATTGGGAAGATTAGCACCGTGTTGGAGTGACAGCAGAGTGAAAGGACTACCTGACTGTGCAGGACCCATCAGTCGGGACGGGGAACCGGGGGCAGGTAGTAGTGGGCCCAAAGACGTCGGAAGAGAGAAGGCCGCACTAGATTGAGGCCCCAGAGTTAAGTTCGCAAAGTTGGGGCCCAGAGAAGATATGGGATCAACAGTTGGGGTATTAAACATTTGCCCAGCGGAAGGATTGAACGGGGTCTCGATGACTCTATGCGGTCTTGTTATATTTGTCAGACCTTGTCTAGGTTTGATAAGAAGAGAATTGCAACTATTGTGCAACTCCACTATCATGTTTGAGAGGCGAGGTTCAACGTTATTCATATACATCTGCAAACAGGCCAGCATAGCGGTGACCGTTTCTGGAGGAAGTTGAGCAGCCTTGGGTAACTGCTCATCAACCAGCTTGCCTCCGATTACTTGCGGGCAACGCAGCTGTAAGAACTTTACCATGCTCGCAAGAAAGTTCTCTCCGTGCTCCCTGACTTTGTCAGAAAGCCATTTGTCTAACTTCAAATACTCTCTTCTCGAGGCCAGGCATGCTAGATCTATCACAAATAGGAACGATTTTATGTTGAGGAGCATAGATAGAGCTTTTAAGTCCTGAGCGACATCCAAGATTCGTGAAAGTCTCGACTGGTCATTCTCACCTAAGGTATACCAATCAGACATCACACTCATAATTATCTGTTTCACACCAGGAGCTTGGTTGTGCCAAGCATGGTGAAGAATAATAGCCGAATTAGGATGGTTACCGAGAAATATTGGAATGAGATTCAACATTAAGTCATGACGCATAACTGAATCCTTCAGACCACTCTGCAAGAGCGCAAGGAGGAGCACGTCGGGACAATGCTGAACGGCAATCCTGAACAAATCTTTGACTTCAGTGTGAAATCCTCTCTCGCCTAAGTGCAAGAGTAACTCGACAAGATGGAGTGATCTCCAATTGGCAATTTCTTTGTTGTCAGATTCAGGTAAAGATTTTAATATATCGACTGAGACTGGGTGGCAAACATGGTCTGCAAAACAAAATATGTCAGGGTTTTTCAAAATTTGGCTAACTAGACTCATCTGACCTTCTGCATTTAACCAATGGCGATAGATACAGTCAACTGGAAATACATATACTGGATATCCCGAAGCGGTCTGTAAGCCAAGCCGCAAAATAGAAAACAATATACCTAAGCCCTGACGATCCTTGATAGAGAATTCAGAATGGTCCAGCTGCACCACCACATCTTTCCAGTTGAGACCGGGGGAGAGCTCCTTTACAGATTGAACGAAAACTTCAACATCCCACGCATCTGGAGTGGTTCGGGAGGGATTTTCTTTTTTGAGGTCACGGCCGGCTAACCAGAAGTCACCGGCAGTCTGCAGGGTCAGTCCACCGGATAGACCCGAGGGCGTCCGAGCCATCGCCGCCGCAATCCTCGCGACATCAGTGGCCGTGGGCTCTCGACCTCCTAAGTTCACCAAGTCTAACTTGCATTCTTCAACGGATGCAGTGAAAGAGTATCCCACTTCAAGGACAAGATCAGCGATGGAGTTTTCCATGACGGCGCCGGCCGCGTCTTCCGCGGATGTCATCTCCTCCAGAGGAGTCTCCGTGTCGTCAGGATATAGAAGAGGCGCTAGAATGACGGGCACTAATTCTCGGGGAAAATCTCGTCTCAGCCTCTCCAGAAAGAGCTCCTTGGTAACGGGAGCTAAGCCGAAACCGTCCCTGACCAAACTGGCGAGGACGAGCTGAAGGATTTCAGGACTGCAATCTTGCAGGCCTCCCCCTTCTGCCTGTCTGCCAGTGTCGGTGTCTAGGTAGCACTGAACCAGATCAAGGAGACGTTTCTTGAGGTGCTGTTTAGCTGCGCCGGCTACGTCAGCCTTTGACGAGTTCTGAAGCGCCAAGCAGAGGGCCACTTCCTGGACAGTGGTGAGCTTGAGAAAACGCGTCAAATGCGCGAAGGGCGCTACTGTGGACTTGTAGGCCTTGACGGAGGGCTGCGCGGGCAGGGGCCGGTCCACGGCATGGCACAGGACGGAGACGCGAGCGGGGTGGTTCAGAAGCGCCGCGGGCTGCCCGGTCAGCAGCGAGCCCTGGCCGGCCTGCGCGCTCTGCGGTCCGCCGCCGGCGCCGCGGCACGCCTCGTCGGCTATGCGCCTCAGGAGTCGCTTGTCCGCCTCCGAGCCGTGCGCGCTGACTAAGAAATCGAGCTCGCGGGTGCTGGCTTTGCAGTTCTTCTTCGTTAAGTTCGCGACCAGACAGTCGATCTGCGACAAGCTGAAGGACAGAGGGTCCAGGTTCATAGTTCCATCTAACAAGTTTACACTTCCCGAGTCTCGCGGAACTCGAAAAGTTTAAAAACCCCTCTGGTGTATCGACGGCCTCACAGATTAGTGTCAGCGGTAAATCCTGACGCGCCGACGCCACCATCACAAACGCAAATCGACCGTTTCGATACGAAACGTGTTATGGTGGTTCGTTTGTCGGTCGAGTCTATTGCAGAGCAGAAAAAAGCGTTCACATTGTCTTTGTCACCCTTGAAAAAAAAAATGTTTTGGTTTTGCACAATTTTTCACTTTAAACACTGCTGTCACAATATTATTAGTTAACATCATCCGCCCAGCAAATTAGCATTACTGTTTATCCACAAAGTTATACAAATTAAAAACGAAGCGAAAGTTCGACTGCTTCAATTCGCAATGTAACCGGAAACTGAGAAATCGTACGGAGGCCACAATGAGTCAAAATTTTCCACAACCCGTATCAAAAATCCGAACGATAAAAAGTATCTTGTATAATAAAAAAAAAGATGTAGGTACTGGGCGAGTATAATTTCTACCCTTCAATTATATCACTGTCCACTCGGCGTATCGAAGATTCGATTACATTCCTGATTCACATCTAATCTTTTTAGACCACATGTATATAAATTCAGTGTCCAAAACAGATCAACGATATGATACGCAATTATAATAACGGTATCAACCGAAATGAATAATGTATGTACAAGGATACTCCAAAGAAATCGCGGCCATTAAAATTTTAAAGAAAAATGCTTCTCAAGCTGCCATATTGACACTTTAACCAACGTAGTATTATTATAAAGTTGTCTATTGATCTGACCTTGCTAGCTCGCAATAAAGCAAATAATTAACCATTTAGGTAGGTACTTATATATTTTCATCAAATAAATTTTATAAATATTGTTTGTCTTTGAATTTTTGATATACGAAATACTAGAGAAATCATTTGAATACCAACGCGATAATTGCACAATTTAAAATAGCTTAACACAAACATAATGTCGTTGCCCATTTGCGAAAAAGTTTTTACAGCCAAGTTGCTGCAGTTGGAAGTTAGATACAATCGTTAACAATATTGCACTCAATGTAGGTATCGCATTTTTTTTATTCAAATACATATTTATAAAAATAACCTAATTATAAAAAAATCAGAGATAAATACTATGTACCTAAATGCAACACACAATACCATAGACAATATAAGAATACTGCTCGTATGGCAATATTGAGACATCATTATACTTCAAACTTTCGGCATTATTACAAGTCATCTATTATTTTAATATGGAGGGTTTGTGCGTTGTTCCGTCAGAAAAAGTATGATATTTTTATTATTGTGTCATTAAAAATAACATTATAGTCAGGCAAAGAATAATCGATTGTAATTTTCAGGATGGATTTATTACACCCGCTTGTGGATATGTTGGCATGGATTTAGAAGACCTATATAGAGAATTTAAGGTAATAATTTTCAATCCCGAGTTATCTAGAGAGTATGATATTTCCCTGTTTATCCTATTGCACTGCTATTTTGTTTTAATTTTATTGAACCGGTTTACTGATGCCTATTAACTTATTTAAAACTGTTTTCATGTTAGAAACAGTGAACACAACTAAATCTTTTGTTCTTTCATTTTTAGAAACTGCAGCGAATGCTCGAGTTTATCGAAGTGCAAGAGGAATATATCAAAGATGAGCAGCGTAACCTCAAAAAGGAATACTTGCACGCTCAAGAGGAAGTTAAAAGAATACAATCGGTCCCGCTAGTTATTGGGCAATTCCTGGAAGCTGTTGATAAAAACACTGGCATTGGTTTGTAATATTTATATTCGCGAATCCTGCTATCCATTGTCAACTTACAGAAGTTGACAATGGATTACAGATTTGATCAATCTATTTTTTCCAGTCATCATGACATGTTATTGACCTTGTTAAGTTGCCTGCTTGGAAGATGTAGTGTTGATCTCCATTAACAGTGTTCATTTCTGGAGGCAGATTTATCGACTCCTTCTTTGTTGTAAACTTATTAGTGACTTAATTATTATCAGTAGATAATTCAGTAATTAAGTGATTTGAAAAGGTTAAATTAATCTTTTGTAAATAAGCAATTTGATATATTTATCTTATTTTCAAACATCCAACAATATTCATGTTGAAATTTTTACTAATTATCTGACTATCTGATCGGTAAATTTTTTATAGCCGGTAACCTTCCATGATTTAACTTGCTTTTACTCTTTCAATGATGGTGCTGTTCCTCTATTTAAACCGGTAATCTTGGCAGTTCCTTTATTAGCTTGCTTAATTTTTTTTCAATTGTGAAGTGGACTATTTCTTCCGTGAAAAATGTGTGTTAATTGTGAGTGTAGCTGTGCAAAAAAATTGTTCTCTAAATACATTTAGGTACAATGGCAATACACGAAAAGTTGCGCACTTGACAATTTAAAGTAGCTCCTATGTTTATTGGGCGGTAAAAAACTTCATTGCCATTTTCGTGAATGATGACTTCATTTTTTTATTTGGCGAGTTGTCAATTTTCTCTCCATCGGAGAACGCAATTGCTTTTTTACTTGATATCTTATGCTAGGTGATAAAGAGTACTTTTAACCAATACAAAATTGAACCTAATTTATCATTTTAATGGTGCTTACTGAATGATCCTTTGTTACGCACATAATTGTCTATGGCAAATTTTATTGACTCACCGAAGAGCCAATCTATACATATTCTGTGTACGAAGTGTGTTTGGCAACTAAGCTTTCTCTGGGTGAAATGAAATTAATAATTCATCCATTATTAGCCTTTTCGAGTTTTCTTGGTATACAAATTGATACCCATGAGCTCATAACCTGGTATGACGAAGACCCGGCTGCGGTCTGCTTAGCCTTAGCATCAGCTTCTATTTGCTTCAGAGATCTTTTTGAAAACAACATAATGGGCAAATATTGCTTTTATTATATTCTAATAATAAATTATGCTTGTTTACAGTTGGCAGTACAACAGGATCAAATTATTACGTTCGCATTTTGTCAACGATCGATCGTGAGCTGCTAAAACCTTCAGCGTCAGTTGCACTCCACAAGCATTCCAATGCATTGGTCGATGTATTACCACCAGAAGCCGATAGCTCCATCTCTATGCTGCAGGCCGGTAAGATAACTGACTTCAATTATTTATATCAACCTCATCTTTAAAGAATATTTTTTTATATACTCAGCTTTAGGATTGTGATTCATCTATTTCTTGATCTTTCGGTTACAAAACAAATCCCAAAATTGTATCGACGTATTGCAGTAACCTCACAATCTAGTTGGAATTTGAACCCAGTAATGCTGACATTACTTGCAAGCTTTAAATAATTATTGACTACTATTAATTGAATTACTACTTCTGAATATTTTAAATGGAAATGAATATATCATGATATTTTTCTATTCTAGATGAGAAACCTGATGTTCAGTACTCAGACATTGGTGGCATGGACATGCAAAAGCAGGAGATCAGGGAAGCAGTTGAGTTGCCCCTGACCCACTTTGAGCTGTACAAACAAATCGGTATTGATCCACCACGAGGTGTACTCATGTACGGTCCACCCGGATGCGGCAAGACGATGCTTGCTAAAGCTGTCGCCCATCACACAACCGGTAAATTGATCTTATTTTCTCGAGTGATTGACAATCGTTGAAATCAAAGTCTATTATTCATTTTTCAGAATATAAGTTTTGCTCTTAGTGCAGTCTCTAATTCAAAATAGTTAAGAAACACTTGTAAAGTAGCAAATTATAAACTATTTACGACCCAGTTGAATTACAGTAACTTGAATACTTAATTCCATGGCCTTTTTTCTAACAAATCCTCTCCCAGTGTGGAGCATATTGACTTCTTATGGAGTGTATTTCATCAGAAGTTTTTCTATGAGCACTGCCTGCTACTCATTTGTTCAACCTCTTTTTGAAAAGGAATGGGGATATATGATAGGGCCAGGATAGAACTAGTGGTAAGCTAATCACTTTTGCTACACCTCGTACTTAGGATTAGGCAGGCGGGAGTTAATTTTAGACATTGCTGACATCCATGTATCGAAACAGAAATCAACAAATTTATCAAAAAATCTTATCATAAAACTGCTTGTACTGAGATTTGAACTAAAACCAATGAAGTTGACCCTCAACCACAGACATAACACAATGGAATGAATCTACTAAAATTCAATTTATGAAGATCACAGAATCATCTTATAACATGTGGTATTCTTTGTTTATATTCCAGCTGCCTTCATCAGAGTGGTCGGCTCCGAGTTCGTTCAGAAGTATTTGGGTGAAGGCCCTCGTATGGTGCGAGACGTATTCAGACTAGCCAAGGAAAATTCCCCCGCTATCATTTTCATTGATGAGATTGATGCTATTGCAACTAAAAGGTAAAAATACATTTTCAAAATTAGATAAAATCCAACATTATCAAATTAGGCAGTCGAGTAAGAACAACATTTGATCGGGTCATTGAAAACAATGTGGTCTGTTGTCTATGTTCCTCTCAGTTCAATTTTCCTCCTCCGCTTGCTATTTTGTGAGGTGTGTTGCTGAAGAACTCTGTGTGAACCATGTTATCTCTGATCCAACATCCTGTCCTTATTGATAGCTTTATTGTCTATTTCTTTTAGCTGTAAATTTTACCTTTTAAGAGATTTTACCTTTACAAGTCTTGTAGTTGGGTCTATGAAAAATACTAAATATAAATTGACTGTTAGATATTTTTAAAAAGAAAGGGTTTATACTTAATTCAATTGTTGATTATATTCTTTTTAATTTCTTACAGATTTGATGCTCAGACTGGTGCTGACAGAGAAGTTCAGAGAATTCTCCTTGAGTTGCTCAATCAGATGGACGGATTCGATCAAACAACTTGTGTTAAAGTATGAAATAGAGATTTGTCATTGTTTTACTTTTTTTATGATTGTTTGGGCTTTTATGGGCACAACAGATCAGTCATTGATGGCCATTTAGTGGCGGTTCTTGTATCATGAGATGAAATCTGTCATTCTAATTCTATAAGTGACATTTACCCTGGTATCGAAGAAGAGTTCTTGGCCCTTTGTTGTATTGTTTGAATCAATATCGTGTCACTTTCTCCTCGACAATTGTTGATGTGATTACTCTTCGTGATGATAAAATATTTTGTATTTGCAGGTAATAATGGCTACAAATCGCGCAGACACATTAGATCCTGCTCTTCTGAGACCTGGAAGACTCGATAGAAAAATAGAGTTTCCTCTTCCTGACAGGTATTATTATGTTTTTTTTGTGACTGATTTTGTCAAAACTAACAATATACCATTACATAGTTCAACGTATGCACAGTTAAGATAAACCCGATTTAATGAAACAGTAAATATATTAAAGAAAGGTGCAGAGACATTGTGTGGTGTGCACGAAAAGGCGTAAGGCACAAAACTAGTCTGTGACACGTGTTTTGATAAACCAAAAATGCATATTTATGGGAGACCTTTTTTACAAATATTTGTCATTTATTGAATAGTAATTTTTATGGCAATAAAAATATTTCCTATCATTTTATTCATCACCTTTAGAATATTTTAATTTTTTTCAATTTTAAAAACATCTTAATTTTTGTACATAGAATAAATTTAATTTTTGTCAATTGTCAATAAGTAATTTGCCAGTTAAACCAATGAAAATTTTATATGCATAAAAAGTATGATTCTGTGTATCTATTTTCGTTCAAAAATAGCAAGTAATAACCAGGGTGTTTATTTATTCATTTCAGGCGGCAAAAGCGTCTCGTTTTCACAACTATCACCAGTAAGATGAACCTGTCTGAAGAAGTGGACTTGGAGGACTATGTTGCTCGTCCCGATCGCATTTCAGGAGCTGATATCAATGCCATTTGCCAAGAAGCTGGTATGCACGCTGTTAGGGAAAACAGGTAAATAACTGTTTGAAATACAAACCACTCGAATTTATCTTTCAGAGAGGTTTACTTTCCGCATGCTGTCGAACAGAATGAATAAATGACGACTATATTAGCCGCCATCTTTTATTTCTATGGGATGGTATAGTTGTGAATGCCTTATTTTACCAGACTTCTGTCAATTAAGCTTTAATGCACTGTTTTCTTTTACAGGTACATTGTGCTTCCAAAAGATTTCGAAAAGGGTTACAAAAATAATATAAAGAAAGATGAAAGTGAACACGAATTTTATAAGTAAAATATGTATAATTGAAATAATTTTGATGCTGATAAATAAACCTTATACTTAATTACAAATTGTTTTTTATTCATAAATGTATCTCGAAAACATACTGGCTATATTGTCCTTGTGAATTTTAAAAAGTCCAGAGGAAAGGTTGCACATTCGACCCTGGTTACTTGATGTTGATAAAGCCAACCAGGCAACCAAAAACATTTGCGATGTGTTATAAGACAGAGGTACTATCATTGTACCAAACAGTCAACAATGGTTTGCTAAATTCAAACCTGGGAATTCATCAACAGCTGATACAGAAAGATCAGGGCGTCCGACAACCACTGATGATAATAAGCTGAGGGCCATAATTGAAGCTGATGAGTTATTAGAACCTAGCAAAACAATCGATCAATTTTCTGTTTCAAAATTTCTTTTTTCAATCAGCAATTTGACATCCTTTTCTATTTCATTGAATTTATTCATCGCATCTTCATGTTCGGAAAGTTATTTTAGAAGGTTTGATACCAAATACAACCAGACAATGTTACTCAAATCAATTGAACTCAACGTTGAAAATTCATTTTTTGTGACATTTATATTCTAAGCTAAATACATGTGTCAAAAATATTTTGATGTGGATTTTATATAAGTTATTTTTGAAGCTCCAAGCGCGAGACTTGCTCTTTAAGATAATCTGCCACTGCCTACTATAGTTATCTATGCTGCCTACTAAACTTTTCTGAATATCAATTTGAGCTTTCAAACTCTTACTGGCCCAAGTCTGCGTCTGCAAAAACAATTTGAAGCAGATCAATCGGGAGTCTATACGAATGATCTACAAAGCTATGTGGACTGGTATGGGTGTGAAGGTATGTCAGCTCCATTCAGCTTGAAACACGGATATCTTTTTAGACTTTAAATGTTGTTAAAAATATTTATTTTGACGGCTAGTCTGGCGCCTTTCTAGACCGCTATCAAAAACATGATTCCGCGTTTTTGTATTTCAAGCAATTTCAAGATTACAAATTTAATTATTTGCATAAATTAATGATTAAATATATAAAAAATAGACTCACCTACCAATATTCATAAATAATACTAAATAGTTTAATTTTAATCGTCTGTTACGTATAATAATCGAATAATTCTTCTTGAAAAATATTGTAGTTCGCAACTATGTTATCTATGGTAGCAACACCGATTTCATAAAAGCATTTAGTCTACGGTCTTCGCCGCTGTGTACGTGAAGTAGTGGTTATATTTTTTTTTATAAAATGCTTGAAAATGACGACGATGCAACTGCGATTTGTGATTCAACGGTAAAAATAAAATTGATTCCTTCGATTTTATGTCAATTAAAGCACACTCGTTAGCACTTTTATTCTTGTGACAACCTAACCTATAATACCCGGTTGTATTGTTGCAGTCATCCCTTGTAGAAGGCTGTCGGTTGCCGGTTCGGATGCAAGGAGGTGCAGACTGGCCTCTAGCCGAAATAATCAGTATTAAAGACATTCGAGGACAAAAACTATTCTACGTGCATTACGTCGATTGTATGTGTTACTGTTATACATCGTTATTTTGTAATAAACATGTTTAGTTTCATATTTGGCGCCAAACATCTATTCGATGTTATTTCAAAACATTCGTTGTTTTTACGTATTTTAGGTGTAATTTATCACTCATAATAAATGTCATCAAGTTATCTTATCAATGTGAAGTACTTTTGAATCTTTTAATTTAGTTATAAGGTTGTTATGTCAAATTGTCGTTTGGATTTGACAGGACAAAATCTACAATACACTCGATACTGACTATAAAAATATCCGGCATATTAGTTGTTGTTTTTACTAATCTGATAATGAATTACATATCTTTGCTCATTTAATATTTCAAGCAATGTCTTTTTATAACCAATGATCATCTTTCACACATATTATCAATTGAATATCTATAATAAACTGTTAATTTTAGTAAAACATAAACCATCTATTTGGATAGAGAAACAACAGATAAATGCCTTTTCACCCTATATGGATACTCTTCGACTATCGAATCAATTTTTTTATTTACAACATGAAAAATAAAGTATTGATGATTCATTGAATAGAGAAATAAACTTCAAAATACGAACGATACATATATTGTCTATGCATTATAGTCTTGAACGTTTCAACAATGTATATTAATAATTCAATTATAACAAACTGCTGACAATTTCATAATACACATCACAGATTTGGGGCGTTTAGAAATTCAGTCATAGCCAATTCTAGAATATGTGTACATTGTGAAATAAAAAATTTCATTTTTTTGATTCAAATATTTCCCAGAATGCTTCCGAATATCGATCATTTTAAAATCCAATAATTTTGATTGAAATTTATCCAGTTCTAAACAAATTTAAAACGATTTACGTATTTTATCCAAAACAAAGCGAAAAATCTTAAATTACTTCTCAAGATAATAATTTAATGTTGGAAGAAAACGAAATTTTCAAATCTCGGAATTAAAAAAAAGTGGATAAATCATAATTTCTACTCCAATGTCCACTTGTGTAAATAAAATGAATAATTTCGATTGCATGTATTGGCACAAGTATTTTTAATTTACCATGATTCATAATCATTATTAAATGTTTTGTAATCTCACTGTAAGATTTCATAAGACGTATTTTCTATGTGTCATATCGACAAACCCAACAACGGAACATTAACTCACTTTTGTTTATTTTCCATCTTGACGTTTTTAATCAATAATTTTCAAATTTGGATTTTGCTGTCTAAATGGGCACCAGTGAGCTACCAATCTATCTGTTTTTGTTGTGTTAATATATGGAAAGGTGCCCTCCCCCTAGTCTGTTCTAAAAGGACATACAAATAGGCCCTGTTGAAAACTATTTTCTCTTCATTGTCGCTTCAAAAAACAATGTTAACATTAGTTTTACTAACTGTAATTATAAAAAATCATCTTCATAAAGTTAATATGATTCTGCTTGTTCACTGCAACAACAGTATACTTCTAGTTCACCGGAAATTCATAATAGTTGCATGACTAATTCAGTAATCTGATAGCTGTGTTACTAACCATATTGTGAGTTATGTTATGAAATTTTCAGTCAACAAAAGATTAGACGAGTGGGTTGTGGAAACATGGCTGGACACACGCAAAGTCCAGTTTCCACATCCGGCCGGCGCCTTACCGCCAGGTCCAGGGACTGGAAGTACGCCGGGAACGTGCACACCAAAAAAACAGCTTATCGCGGCATGCCCTATCATAGCTTCGCCTGGAATTGTATCCAGCGTCCCTATCATTGGTAAGAAATAAAAATGAACCGTCTTCAGATATCTGTATATATTATATGCTGTATTGTCCTCCCTGAAAGAAAGCCTATTTTGTAATAAAACCTTAACAATGTAATAACGCCACATCTGACATAGTATTCTGTTTTTAGTTTCAAGCCTTTTTTTACAGGTCCTATTAATTACTTTAGTAATTAACATGTTTTTTAGCATTGGATGGCCATTCAGCAAAAGTACAATTTTGGGTAAAATCCTAGACTAACCCTGTTAATTATTTTGACATATAATCTAACCTAACCAAATCTAACATAAATCTAACCTAATCTGATTTATTGTTTGTTATTAATCTACGTTTCGCACACCACTTTATAAACTGTTCTACATTCCCTGTAACTCTGAATTATAATATTAAGGTGAGTTATAATTAACAATAATAAACAACTCACACTTGTTCCAATATGAGGAAATATACATTATTAATACGGAACACTAACATGGTTGTCATGTTGGATTATGTGTCAAAATAATTTACAGGGTTAGTCTAGGATTTTACCCAATTTTGTTCACACCATTAGTATTGTTTTAATAGACATGAAATTTACTTGCCATAGTTATTGATTTCATACGATTTTATGAATTTCTTACCTGAGAACCCAACCTGACCGTGTGATCTGTGAAATTTAATTGATTCAAAATTGTTTTAGGAAATGTACCCGTAGCAACACCCGCCGAACCAGAAAAGACAGCGGAGCCATCCCGGCCCGCCAGTCCTGTGACGTGCACAACGGAACTTGTTAATGGCGGAGCAGTTCTAGCTGCTGCTTTGCATAAAAAAATGAATAGAAAGAGAAAGGCTGCTGTGATGGAGAGCGAGGTATGTATTATTGTGCAGATGGGATTCGTATATTGTAAATAGTGAAATTATGAAACTGTACATAAATGTATTGCAAGATTCACTAGGGTCCTCAAAACTGTACCCACCAAAGCTATGGCCAAAGTGAAAGTTATAAAATGTATTTTTTCTACGAGAGCCACTTGTTACTTGGTTGCTCAACCTCTTCAGTTTGATGAGAGTAGGGATTGAAAAAAAATGGCTAGAACAGGGCTAGTGATTAGCTAGTTGGTCTCGCTAAGAACCTTTATAGGATTGGATGGTTGTGAAGGAATTTTTAGACAACACATACAAGCGTGTCTTTGAACAGAATTGATAAATTGACTGAGAAAATACTGCTCGTACTATGTTTCAAACCCTGTCAGTCACAGCCAAAACATTGAACACTGCACCACAGTGCCTACGCCTGCACTATAGTTTACAGAACTTAAAATTAGATTTGAATAATTGAAAAGCTTTTTATGAATAAACTTGCTCTCTATAGGGCATTATGAACTCATTGAATGGGCCATATTTTGACATCTTCAAAGTATCTGGTCAGCTTTTTGAATCAAATTGCCGCATTTACTCATTGTACTATATTAACTGACCAAGCTATGAATTGACTGTTCCTGAAATAAGGCGTTATAATTTATATCCATATTAATAGCATGTTTGTAATTTTTCTAGGATTCCATGGATGGCGGTGAAGTTGCGGTGAGGCCCCGTCAATCTGGAAGTATGGCAGCGCACGGCCACGACGACGTTGTCACAAGAATGAAAAATGTGGAGTTGATTGAACTCGGGCAGCATAGGATTAAACCCTGGTATTTCGCTCCCTACCCCCAGGTATGTTTTAAAACTACTTCATCAAAATGAATTCAATGCTCCACTCTTTTAAAAGAAAATGAAGCAAACTATTATAAGAATTGTTTACTAATGAAATTTTTGTTTTTCTTACAGGAAATGGTACATTTACCATGCATTTATATATGTGAATTTTGTCTTAAGTATAGGAAGAGTAGGAAATGTTTAGAACGGCATTTGGTGAGTACAAAATATTCTTATTATTTCGTTAATTTAAAATCAAAGAAATCTTCTCATTAAATGTTATTTTATTAAAACTGTTTTGCAGATTATTGCATGGTTAATAACTCATGATAATTGCTTGTGCGATTTTCTGGCAATCGTTAAATGCTGCTGTTTAAGAAGATATGACCTATTTTTATTTATGTTTATTTTCTCTAAGAATCTTGAACTGTTTTCAGGTAAAGTGTAATCTTCGGCACCCGCCGGGCAACGAAATCTATCGAAAAGGCAGCATATCATTCTTCGAGATAGACGGCAGGAAAAACAAAAGCTACGCCCAGAACCTGTGCCTGCTGGCAAAATTATTTCTAGATCACAAAACCCTCTACTATGACACCGACCCGTTCTTATTCTATGTCATGTCCGAATTCGACCCCCGAGGGTTTCACATAGTCGGCTACTTTTCCAAAGAGAAAGAGAGCACCGAGGATTACAATGTAGCTTGTATATTAACCTTACCCCCATACCAACGGAAAGGATATGGGAAATTATTAATTGAATTTAGTGAGTATATTTTGTATTGTAATTACTGGAGAACCGGTCGCCTTTAGTGTAATGATAACTGATTTAAATACTCGTTGCTATTTCAGCTAAAAATATTACGCACCCGTGTGAAATTGACTATTACATGAAATGGGTAAAATTTTGCCCATTTCGTGAAAAGTGTGAACCCGTTCTATGACTCATTTGATTTAGTTGCAAAAAACACCACCGGAGCACCACTATCTATTTGGCCCAATTCATTATCTAGGTAGAAACATTACTGCCGAATTCATGCACCTGGCAGATAATAAAGTGCAAACCCGTTGCCTCATTCATTAATTATGCAAAATTATCGTCTATTTCGTATATTCGGCTTAACATATACACTAAAATATTGATAATTTAATCACTCTCCTCATCACACTCAATAATCCTCAAACTATCTGAGAATTGATTATCTGACCCTTCTCCCAAAAAAGTTGTAGATCACTGGCCTAAAGTCTACACATTGAGTACTCTATTCACTTACGAGTGCGTGAGGCACTAGACTGGTTAAATTCGTTCAACTAATATTTAGTTTAAATTAAATTGTTATGACATAAAAATACTGTGATCTATCTAACTTGATTGGATCATTGATGGCATTGAAAATTGCTGTAAATATATAAATTCTCGCATTCCCACGTGCATTAGAAATATATTTCTTTCATTTCTTATTTTTGCAGGTTACGAATTATCAAAGTTTGAAGGCAAGACGGGGTCACCGGAAAAACCTCTGTCGGATCTCGGTCTTCTCTCGTACAGAAGTTATTGGGCACAAACAATATTAGACATATTGACAACAATCAAACCTATCGGAGAAAATGAAAAACCCTTAATTACAATTACGTAAGACTAATTTTTGCTACCAAAACATAGCTGATAGTCAGTCACTGGTTTAAAAAAATTGTGTTAATCACATACAATTAAATTATTATTGTTCAAATATAACAAATTTTTGATAAAGACCTGTTGAACACTTTGATCGCTGAGGGTTAACCAGACATTTTAACAAATCGTTGAGTCGCCAATATGCTGTATTTATTTAACATTTCATTATAAGATAAATTTTTTTTACCAATGTTCTATCTAAATCCTGATTATAAATTTCTTATTTTTTTCCAGTGAAATTTGCGAATTGACAAGTATTAAGAAAGAGGATGTCATATCAACGTTACAAAATTTAAATCTTATCAATTATTACAAGGGACAATATATAATATCAGTAAATCAGGTAAAACATGAGATTTTTTGTTTTTTGCGAAATTCCAATTATCAATTTTACGAGAACAAAGTTTGCTATGTGTTGATGTTCTTGATTTTATTCTGTATTTCTTTCATAGGAAACTGTAATGTCACATAAAAAAGCAATGGAAAAGCGAGTAGTTAGAATTGATCCAAAGTGCCTTCACTGGACACCCAGGGACTGGTCAAAAAGGGCAAAATGGTGAGTCAAGAGAATATTATATTACACATAAAAAGAATATTATTTTGATAAATTCCAGCAGTAACTTTTTGGAAGTTTATTTCTACGTTAAATTTTATTTGACTGCTTGGTTATTCCATGTGTTGCATAACAATAGCCGACACATGATTCGCCTCTTTGAGAAGCATCATTAGGCTAACTTAAGTTAAGTAAGATTAATATACTTACCTAATGAGTTTAAAAAACTCTACGTAATGTGGCATATTGAAAGCCACTTCAATAATTTCATCAACGATTAATAATAGTTTCAAATAGTTACTCACGAATGATTCTAAAAAGCACTTTGAAAATTTGGGAATGAAGAATGAAGCACTCATGAAAACATCTTTATTTAGCAATGAACATTTCGTGTGTTTATTCTACCATCTAGTGATCAAATTTAATATTGTAAGGTCTCATAATTTCTTCATTGTAAGGTCATTATAAGGTCTCATGTCAATAATAAAATGTTTCTTTTGTTTACAGTGCCTAAAAATTATGAGTTAGTCCATAACCGTTGAAGAATATCACTCATAATTTAGGTTTCACGCCCTGCTAACCTTGGCTTTGCAGATAATCATAACCGTAATATCTCAGCGTATTTGTGTAAATTCAGTATTTCGTTGCTAAAGAAATATATCAATATTTCATTATTAACTGTATATCTGACATTTCATTTATATTGTGCTCGTCGAAGTTGTCAGATTTGAGGTTACGTCTGGTCATAATAATTATATGAAAAAAGTATTGACAACTAAGTTATTGAATTGTGCAGAAGCTTCCAGCTGGATTTCTGGATGGGATTATTTAATCAAATATTAGATTGTTCACATTTAGTTAAGGTGTATAATAATTAATTGAATAATGATGTTTGTGTGTTGTGAAGTGAGATTCGCTTTTGAGCAATATGATAAATATATAGAACTCTTTTAATTCTTGACTATGTTCATAACAATGCGCTTACACGAACAAAATTTTAGTTCAATCCTGTGTTTTGTGGAGTAAAACTCAAAACTGAACTCTTGAACGGCATCCGTTTCTCCGTATGTATTAAAATTAGCGTTGAAAATCGTATTACGATGTAAGTGTGGATCGTTCGACGTGGAAGTTCATGTTGAACTCGCATCGCCGCTTCGCAATGACTCCACGGTTTTCAATATAACTTATAGTGAGTAAATAAGCCTGAAATGTTTGATGTATGATTTTGAGGAAATCATTTTTGTTTTCTTTCAGAATTGTGGCCCGTATTCGTTTGTATTGTAAATAAATTATACCAATACAATCTTGCTGTTATCATTTTTTCTCCATCCAAATTATAATGTCCCAATTATCACCAAAGGCAGGAATGTGTGAAATAACACTTATGAGATAATTAAGTTTTAACACCTTTTCATTTTGTTTTTGTTTGAATAAATAGTTATTGAATATTTTCTTTTTATTATTTCATTGGGATGTCTTCAATTTTATTTGTGATTACATAAAATTACCAATAGTGTAAACCAGTGGTTCTCACGGAAAATTGCTCTGTGGCCGCACCAAATTGTTGTTTTCCATTTTGTTGTTTGTGAGGTATATTAAATGGACCTAAACATGTTGTCATGTAAATATCAATTTACTATTGGTATTAATTGCGTCTTTTCTTATCAATTTTCAGAGTCTTTGTTGACAAATTAGCCTGTAAGTCAAAAAAAAATTCAATAGCAATATTTTCCGAGAAGCTGTTGGTGGCCGCACATGAGAACCACTGGTGTAAACTTACCACCGTACTTATCTGGTGTAAAAACCTCTAACTATTGATGATAAGTTGACTCCCATTGGTGATACAATCTCACTAGTGTTTCGATTAGGATTAATGGTGACCCTTAGTTAATCATCATCAATGACCAGTATATATGTTTATTTGATAAATGGTATGTCTCAAATCAGCCATTGTGAAAATCACAATTTAATCAAATGAAAGCTTGTTTCTGGCCGACAGTCGCATTATTTCCATTGCAAAGTTCATAAGGTAAATAATGGCGTCAATCTACTGTGTATGTACGGCTATTTATTTAAACATTATTAGGCCTTTGCCATTCCCTGGCTCAGCCAAAACTTTTTTGCTTGTTATAGAAACTTTTGTCTGTATTCAAAGAAAAAATATTCCTAGAAAATGTACATGATTTTTTTGTAAATGAAGACCAGGTTAGGTGATAATTTGTTTTCTTTTATTCGGTTCTGATGGCCTTCTTGTTTTCACACCACCCAATTCATAATTTCTGCATCGACCGGTAAATTGTTTTGCAATAGTATGGGTAAAATAAAACAAAGGCTATTTTGTATGAATATATTCTCCTGATATATTTTTAACAATCATTTCTGCGTAACACGGAGTACATCATTTAATTTTGAAACAAGGAATAATGTTTCTTCGGCAGGTACTTGAAATAAGCTGAAAGGCAAATATTTTGAGGTATACTTTTGCTTAATTAAGACACTTTAAAGCCAATAGAGGTAACTTCTACTTATGTCAATTTGAAACAAACAAAAATATTAAAACATTACAAAATTCAATAATTACTACAAAAAGTAAACTGACGTATCACTAATTTAGTGAATAGTTTCTGATTTAAAGAGATACCATTATTTTTAAACTCCCGCATTAAATTGTTTTTAGTTTTGTTATGTACATATTTCAAAAATAGAATGGCAGCAGTTTAAAAAAGAATAAAACATCTATATTACATTAGACAAATGACTGATAGACATTTTTTATATTCATTTCAAAACATTAGACTTGACGTTTCAATTTTATTGTATAAAAAGACACTTCACAGGTTTCATTTAAAAAGGCGGATATATTGGAAGCATAAGAATGTATTATCTATCGTAGTAAAATAAATAAAATTGTCATTTAGTATATTTTATACAAAACATGTAATAAACAAAATTTATAAGCAATGATTTTGTGTATGGTATACTGTACAGTGACTGATTTTTTGATTATCAACAATTCTACATATTTTCGATTCTGAGCTACATTAAACGATGTTATCCAATAAGATTATCCAAAGATAGGTACAAATAGCTTTCACATAAATAAAATATTTAAAGATTCATAGGTTGGACAACTCATTAAAATGATGTATCATATGAAAGATTAATTCACCATTTACTTGTCAATAAAAAACATACAATAACATAAATTAACAATCATACAAAAGAAACATCACACAATCTTTGCATGTTGAAGATAATACAGTAGATACCAGCTTTACCTAGAGACTTAGCTATATTTGAAACATGACAGTAATCACAGTTATTTTTCCTTTAAATTAGACAACATCAATGTCTTCAAGATAGTCAATTCATGTAAAAAAATAATTTTCAGATTTTTCAAATATCCTGGTTATACATATATCTACTGTATTGCACCACAAACACCACTGTGATCATTTACTGATTGGTTAGTGTCACCCGGTCTAGAATTTCAGTACTGCATGACAGAAATATAAGTATGTATTTTTTTTAAAGCCATGTGTCATGGGGATACTAGCATCATGTGCTGATTTTTAGATACCATCAGGTGTATCTGAAATCGTGGCAGACATACTCAATCATTGTTTTCATGATCTATATAAAAAAAACAATCATTCAACAATGGGAGTAAAAAATGAATAGTGTTTGCGTTCCTGAAGGGTTAAATAGAAACATTGTATTTAAAAAAAAAACATGCCTTATAAATTACACTCAGATTTATATATCTGCGAGGGGAAGGGGAAATATGTCAACATCGGTCATGAAATGATTTCGTCTTTATAAAAAATATATGGCTTGTAAATAATATTTATGTACATTAAAAGCGAGGAAATTATTTTTCAATACTATGCACCCTTTGTGTATATCAAAAATCTTTATAAAAAATATGGTTGGTTAATAAAACTGTAATGATATACATCTTTACAGACTAGAGATTGCGAGACTATTCGTCAATATAATAATTAGATAACAGATCTTTATAGTAAATATGTAAACGGCATTTCCCGTGTTAGTAAACAATTTGGGTATAAGACAACCATAATTGATACTTTATAAACATAGGGAAATGCAGATGGTAAGCTATTCTAGAGATATTCTCAATTTGATAACATCACGACAGGCATCCTTCACAATTCAATGAATATTTACAATATAATGTATCATAGATCTTCATTCTCAAGCATGGAAAAATATGAATTCTCGTGATTGATCTTTATCACATTGAAAGGTTATCGATCTGCTATTAATCATAAATTTTTACTTTAAATGATTTACCATTTCATTTAAATATCATTAAACACTTTCATTGCCATATTGGCCACCATTGACTGACACTGCAGGGATCACCCACTGGTGGCCGGCAAATAAGACCTGCCTTTAAGTTGTTACTGAGGGGAATTCTCAAGGTGACTATTAAAAACAAACACTTATTTTTCAAATAATCTTTGAGTGTTAAATGACTAATAAGAAACGGTAATCGACATATGAATAACGATGGAAACCTGTATAAGTCGTATGAAAATATCTCGTTAATATTATTTATACAGAGTCAAACAATAAGAACAAAGCGTTATATATATTTTTATGTTATGGTATAAAGAACTGGTAGATTTAACAGGATACATCCTGGTAACATAAAGCAATTAAATAGACAGGAGATCACAATGCTGTGCATTCTGAGAAACTTCCCTATATTTTTGTGACCTGACAAAAATAAAATAGTTTCTCATCTAAACAAACAAACTAGCAATGCAGCTATGCAAACGTAAAAGATAAATTAGCGTTAATTTTTCAAATAAAGTGTTACACTTTATGAGGAAAATAAACTCGGACAGATAGCACCACTAGACAAATGTGAAGAGACACCTTTTGTTTCACACGGTAACAAAAACAGAATATTTTCCATAGGAATACATTCAAGTTAATTAAGAAGTTTTATGGGCCACTACTGCCTGTATTAAGCAAAATAATAATAAAAATAACCAATTATAGTATGCATTATAATATTATAAACACAGAATTAACCGAATCACACTTTCTGATATAATTTTTTAAATATCATGAAACAAATTCACCACAAACAAACTCGTATTGCGCTATGAATTGTAAATAGGCAAAACAGTTTGACATGATATTCTAATCTGCAACAAAAATTTAAACCTTAAAAAAATGATATTAAAATTATTAGTTAGAATGGCTATTTGATGCAGGGTCTCAATTAATGCTTGGAATATTAATTGACAACTGATTGGTGATTTTGGTTTGTTCTTTACATTTTTTTTATCGGATATTTCATATCAATCTTCACCTTCCTCCGCCGTCGCAGCCATTGGGAAAAAGTATTCCTCATTAGCCTGTTCTGCCGATGAGGTATTATCTCTATGAAATAATTTCAGTTAACAGCCGAATTATTAACACATTGGATGCTGAGAACACGCCTAGCGTGTCCATTTTCATACTAAAAAACAGGTTCAGCATTGAAAGCGTTAAATATAAAACGAGACATAATCGTTACGAATCAATGCAAAACTATTCTATGTAGTTATACCAGAATCAATGTTAATTGATCAGATTTATTTATTCTACTTTTGTTATTTTGGAAGCTTGGTATAGAAATAAAATAATTTGAATTTAGAATTCTCAGTTTTTGCACTGATCAATTTGAATCATTATATAACATATACCAACCTAAAACTATTAGGTATAATAGATTAATGTCAAAGATTTCATCATCATTAAATAAGATTTTCTGAAAACTGGGAATACATTACAAGGCAAAAGAGTTATCATTTACATCTTATAGATGGAACTGAAAGCCATGATATCTAAATGGTAAGTTTTTGCTTATATTTTGACATGGAATAGTTTTGCATTTTTTATCATTATTCACAATATATAAAAATATGTAGTCATTTTGGGTATTTGTTTTAACGAGTCAATAAAATGCGACAGAGATTTAATGGTAACAATACATTGGGAGTATAAAAATATTCACGTTGTTAAACTAAAATAAATAAATAGGTACAAAAAATTAACAATACAATAATAATCGTTTATTCCCAACAACACGGAATGATGTACTTTCGTTTGTTCGTGCATAAAATTAAAGCTTAAAATATACAGGCGTATTTTAGAATAATTATCAACAAAATTCAAAACGCTCCTGTAATGTTTCGCCGTTTTACATTACAAAAAATAATATATTATACGTGCATAAAAGCTATTGGACCCAAATTTTCGCAACACACATTTAGGAAACGTATTTAAACCTAACGCATAAATTTCTCACACCGGCCAAGACAGTGTTAATGATTTTTTTTCAATTCAGAAACCCCACTTTAAAAAAGCATTCAATTTGCAACAAACTCATTATGGACACATCAAAGTAATTACTGTTCCGATACACAAGTGACGTATTGCAAAATGATAGAAAAACAAAGTTACCTCTGTTTATTTATATATATATATATATCTCAACTTCTTTACAAAGTTATAAAAGGTGTCCTACAAATTAGGAGAATATTACAGTGCCATAATACATAGGTGTTTACAAGTTCTACAGATTACAATGTGTAGATATTATTGCTACGAACTGAATGATTAAAGATGTTTTGATTTTAAGTGAGTACAATGTTATCGTTACAAGTGAACTCAGAGCAGTAGTCGGAGACCCAAAATTGGAATCGGGTTTATCGCTCCGGAGATTTTGAAGAAGAAGGGAGCCGAGATCCAAAGTGAATATTGGAGATTGACCGGACACCGAGTATAGCAGTCGTTACAATATATATTTGTCATGTTTGCATTTAGACCTGTTGAAGAATAGAAGAGACGTTCTACGCCATACAGCCGTTGTCCATTGCGGGATTTCTGAATTTTTGTCTGGCGCCTCCGTTGTTGACGTGAGCGCACTGCTGCGTTGAATTCTGATGGTTATTGTATTGGTATCCGTTCATATCTTGATTTTCAAACTGCATGGTGTCCACATATTCGTTATCTGGAGATTCGACGAGCATGAGACCGTTCTTGGGGTAGGGTTCCCCGTTGACGAAGCTCGGCGTTTCCGCCTGTCGCATGTAGCTATCGGGCTGCTGTACGGAGTAAGGCGCTATGTCTAACGAGTCTACGGGTTGGTTGTAATTTGACGGGGGGTTTTCTAAGTCGCAGGTGTAGCTGGAGGCCAGGACGTTGGCGGACTCCGGTCTGATGTAAGGGGAGTTGGGTTCGAAGGGTGTCGCGCTGACAGGATAGCCCGTCGGCGAGTCGTAAGGCGGTTGGATTGGATTGTATGGTGTGGTCGGCGAAGAGGTCTGGTTTGGATTGTTCTTTATGCACGACGGCGTATGGAGAGTGAGCATTTCTGCAAGTTGCCGTCGTTCTGCCTCTAATTCCTGAAAATTTAAAAAAAAATTGTTTATCAAAGGATAATAAAAAGGATACTTTCTTTTAAAATATTTACAAACAATGTATAAATGATTTCTAAAGTCAAATCAATTTTTAATATCAAAGCAATTCTCTGTTTAATGTATCACATTTGATGCTGGTTATTATTACATGTTGATACTCAATAATTTTCTAGTATTGAGGGTCAATATCACTAGAAGTTTTTCCTTAGCAGTGGGGAACTCTGTGGCTCAGCAACTAAGTGTTAATTAAACAAGGATTGGTATGCTTACATGTATTTGTGATTTGAGATCGATATTTTGCGTTTCCAAGACCTCAGATTCTGTGACCAAATTGACAGTCCTCTCACGTTTCTTCAAACGGCATTTGGTTGCTGCAATTTTGTTTCTTTCTCTCCTCCGTCGGCGCCGTTCTTCGTCTTCGGGAGTTAGCTGAAAATTTTACTTTTTTATTAGAGCGTGCATTGAAATCCGAAGCCACTGATCTGCCTATTAAAATATCAATTAATTTGTGAACCATTCAATAATATGTATTCGCTTCAGTGTGGAGACAGAGACATCATTTGTATCTCCTACCACCTCTTAGAAAACAACTTATCCATTTTTAGTCCAAATATGCTCCAATACGGAAGAGTAAAGCTTTCAAATGAAAGTGTTACCATATTGCTCTGATTGTTTGGTAGTTAGCTGGTTAGATAATAATATTATCAGTTAATGTTATTGATTTTAAAATGATCAAGTTAAGTTACAAATTGATCATATTGTACATACCCCGTCACACCTAGACATGTAAGAGTCATCATAGTCATCATCGTCGCTGCAGTAGGGTTCTTCCTTCTTCAGCTTCTTGGTGCAGGGGATTCCGTCCAGCGATTCGCTGCCGGACGACTTGCGTTTCGATTCGATCGACAATTTTAGTCCAGCCTTAATCAGTTCGGAGCATGTCTGGAAATAGACAATTTTACAACATTATATTATTGCAGATCAACAATTATTATCCGTTTTACAATTAGTAAAACTTTGATACATTTAAGTGTCCAGTTGAGTTTTTGAATTAAAACCGACTGCATTATCAGTTATAACTAGAGCTTATTTGACCATAGGCTCTCAACCTTTTTCGAGTGGCGACCCCTTTTTACGAAAGCCATTTGACCCGCGACCCCTTAGGCAAAATTGAAAAATACATTTATCATAAGGTGAAAATCAACGAAAATGCATCTGTGAATATTTTTTAGTTGACTGTCTAAGTTGGTGACCCCACAGAAAATCCGCCGCGACCTCTTTCGGGTTCGCGACCCATGGGTTGGGAACCCGTGCACTAGACTGTAAGCAACCAACGTTTTAGCACAAACATAATACAAATAGCAAATTTCCTTGCAAATTGAAAGTTTTCTTGAGCACATCTTACTTTCATTTCATTTTAAATAGCACATTTTGGCTCACCTTTTGAATACTAGGTGTTGAACCATTGGCAGGTGAGCCGAGAGGAGAGCCGCTGGAATTCGACGTAGAGTCATTTCCGCTTCCACCCTGAAAAAAACATAAAAAATAAATATATTTTAAGCAGTCTAAAATGTCGCACATTTCAAGCTATCAAAAAATTGGAATATAAAACAGATGGTTGACCGACAAATTTTTAATCAAAAGTCAAAACAAAGTAAATACTGTTGTGGGATATAGTTAATTCTAAATTATGTATGTTAAAAAAGTATTTTATTAGATGACCGGTTTTTAATATAAAACATACATTGTTTAAGGCTTAATTAATACGTATTTAATTTTTATTATCTCATTTATGTCTGAGCTGCTAAAATACTTGTTTCTTTCTATTGAAATAGCTATTTCACCAAAACAAGACTATTTTGTGTGAAGATTTAATGGCTTACCACGTTTCCCCTGCAGTGATGCTCAACATTTTTGGTACGATATTTAATTTATTTGGCAGACCCATTTATTTTAGACAGTTGAAAATTCAATGGTAAAAATACAAGTCATGCCGAAGTCGACACATACATTAAATATTTGATATCGATCATGGGCATGTCGACACATGGCTATCGAAAAAAGCAATAACTCACATTTCGTTATTCATGCTCGGTCTATTAATTTTTAATTGATAATTTTTCAAAATGGTATTCTACTCTCTTCCAAAATCACCAAAAGTTACTGGTTATTTATTAAGTTTAATACTATCTTTAAAAAAATTTGCCTCGGTGGTATCGAAAAAATCTTTTCTATAGTCTGAATATGATTAAGAACTATGTGTTTTTAGATTTTATATTGATTGTTCTCAATTGTGGCAAAAATTGTATCGTGAGCCAATGGTTCGAAGCCAACGTTTCACTGCCTACTTAGATTAAAAAAGACGATGTGGCGGCTCTAATCATTTTAACGGGCATCCAAGAATTAAGTGATTAAATACCCAGACTCACTTAATAAAATGACAAAAATGTGTATAATGCCGTATAAACGGATGAAAAAATCCAGTATGAATGATAAGTACACTTCAAAAATTATATCTTGGTGAATGGAGATATTACTTCGTTTGTTATTGATAATAATTAAATTTGAGTTTCTCAACTCCCCAATATCGTTCATACTTTTTTTATACATTCAAACGTAAAAGTGTGATACAGTTGAAGATAAAAGGGTAAGGCGATTAAAAAAGGTGTGCCGAAAAAAGGTCGAAAGATAAAACGTCCCCTGACTATTTATTATTTTTATGCGATTGTTATATTCATGATGAATTTCAACAATTCACCAAATATAAATAGGGTTGCCAGAAGTAAAGATTAACAATTAAGTCCTGGCATTTTTTAATTTTCAGAAGCCAGAGGTAAAAATAAATAATTCAAAATGAGTAAATGAACAAAGATTAGCTTACTCTCAGTCCGCCTGTTGCGCATCGTTCACTGGCATTGTAGTTACTGTAATCGTCGAGGGGGTTGGTCATGGCAATCAGAGAGTTGAGGATCTCCGGAGTTCTGGGGGTGGTGCACGCCGATTCGACCGCCAGCAGATTGTTGACGAGTGAATTGGCTGCGCTGACGTTCACGTTCACGTTCAGGTTGTACGATTTCGCGAGATTCCCGCCGTCGACCGCCATTCCGGTGGCCGTCGTCGAAGTTGTCGACGTGGAATTCATTTTCAAAAAATATACCGTCTATATTATTAACAGAATACAAAAATAATTCTCTCACTTTTTTGTCTTTATTAAATGGAATATTAATTATTTAACTCTACGATTTATTATATAAAAAAAAATGTGACAGCTAAGAGTTACGCTTTTGTTTTACGAGCTTCCAAAATGGCCGTCGTACGTGTTCTTTATTCAAACGAGCTGTTTCAAATATCGTACAGTTTTATGTTTCACTGCTGTAAACGTTTAAAAAATATCAGCCAGCTCTAAATTTGAATAAGTCAGTGTTTGATTTATTACTTGTACTTTTTTATAGGGCCTTTCAACAGTCAACACTGGAATCCTTTGTTGGGCTAAATTCGCTGTGGTTTGTTGTTACGATTGAGTTTTTAGAATACGATCTCTTTAACTTCTAGAACACAGGGTTTATCACTGGCAAAACTTAAATAAGTAGGAGTTTAGTCCGTTTTACGGTATACACTTTTATTTATACGCAAACTTGGTTCGCCTTTAATTAGATATTCGAGGATGGCACTGGTGTCGATTTTTGGGTTCTGATGATATGACGCAATTGGTTGCAGCTGCGATCTGAAACAAAGAAGATAGATTCAATTAGCACACAGAGAAGAGAAAAACAGCAATATTGTACAATCAATTACAGCAAGAAAAACCAAATGGAATTGTAGAATTTTCTAGATATGACGTTAAACCAGAAAAAAAGTTTATCTGAAATATTGTTTACATAGTGTACACGTTTATTAAAAAATAATAGAACATTTTTTGAACATATTCGGCATTAAATGTATGAAGATCAAGACTGGTTTCAGTCATCTGATCAACTGATCAATTCATAATGCTCGCAATGCGAGAAAACAGTCCTGTTCCTAATAAATCATTAAAAAAATCTGATAAGAATTTTCAGTGAACACCTTTTAAGTGTACGCTTGTTTATAGGACAGTTGAGTAAATTAATGTTTTGTAGTCGAGTGTCAATCGCATACTAGTACAATTTTAATTTTGTTGCTAACGACCCGAGTTTCGCATTTCGGCATCTTTAGGCATTTCAAGTGCACGGATGTACTTGAGTTTACGCGTAGTAAACAGTATGTATCGTTTATATACAAAAACAAAAGTAGATCACTGTGTTAAATTGCTATTATATTATGAATTAGCGAAAATTTGAGTATCAATGAATTGTGTGGGTTTGTTTATAATTATCGGGATTTTTGAATGTAGTATCGCAAATACTAATTACCAGATAATAACATTGAATATCTAAAATAAATGAGTAGTTAATTTAAGTTAAAAACAATACTGTTTTAAGTTATAATGAAACACACACACAGACTCTCGGTGGGTTTTTTAAAATATGAAAATATTTCCCTTTATTTTCTCAAAAACAACGTGGTCGTCGTAACACTAACACTAACATATACATTTTCATCTGTGTAGATTGCAGATAGACACACGTACTAAAGGCGTCTCCGCAAATGGCCAAACAAAAAACGATGTGGGATTATTATAAATTACAAAGAGATAATCTTGAACATACGTAAATCCAAAATACGCTTAATCAATATGCGAATTAATATATTTACATGCTGGCTAGGAAGTGGGATGAGCAGATAACTGAAATCACGTGGGCCTGAATCAAGTTAACCGTTTCGCTTCCTAGACTCATGTCACAATAAAGGTGGACTTTAAATGCAAATACATAAAACGTTCCGTGTCATTCTGAATCGCTCGGAAGATCAAATGCAAATACGTTTTTTTTTTGCAGACAAAACGTTATTAAATTTATGAATTCAGTTCAATATAGGTATAGATAGCACAATCATGTACACAAGAAAGATGATTTTAGAATAGTTATGAACAACCTTTTTGGGAGAGGGGCCAGAAAATCAAAAAAGGATAAATGTGATTAAATTATCGATATTTTTTATGTAGATATACATATATAAATTGAAAATTTTATTATTTTATATTGTTCTTCCATCGTCAATAAAAAGTTCTGAGGAAAAAATGTAATTGATATCTGTAATATTGGGCCGCACAAAATGTCATTACAAGCCGCACGTTGTGCATGTTTTATAAGTATACAAAGTATGGTTTCAATCAGTGCTTCCCAAACAAAGGGGCCGCGGCAGCACAAAACGATTTTTTTTTCTTCAGATTTAGGGCGCTATTACATGAGAAAGTTTGAGAAGAACAGGTTGAAATGACCGTACGTCCTTTCTTTACGAGAGCAATCGTCTAATTCATTAATCTGTCCATCAGGCTCACTAATTTTCTCTTTTAGTTTGGAAATTGGAGTACATAGTTAACTGATAATAGGCGCGCAGCAAGAATTATAAAACTGTCATATTACCAGACTGGTTAATGGCGCGGCACCGGTGTCGTTTATTTATTTATCTGTTTGTTAATTATCTATTGTCTTTTATTTCTACAAAAAAAAAAATGTTTGATTTGGGTAAATAACGGTCATAGGTAATATGTACCAAATGAAAACATGAAGTGTGCTAATGATCAAGGATAGATGTCACGGGTAAACAGCTCTACAGATAAATTTGTCGGTAAAGACAAATATTCACATATTATAACCACTGCATTTAATGTTTAAACATACGTTTCTACATTTCAGTTTTAACGTATGATTGATTATATACAATGGCGAATGATTCGTGGCGTAAAGAAAGTTCAGCAAAATATAATGTCTTATTGATGAATAATCCAGGCCCGTAGTAAATATGAGTAATAAAATAATAATATGAAAAATAAACGAGAAAGTACGACCTTTACAAGTGGAATTAATACGTTTCACTCGTTAGGTCAACGATATGTTTTATGAAGCCATTATTTTGAGTGTCGTCAAAATGGCGGCGCGGGAAAGCGACGCCATCACGGAATTATTTCCCAGTTCCGCACAATAAACGTTTATCTTGTTTATTCTCGGCCATATAGTAGTAATAATATTATTATTCGCGGGCGAGATGCGACTGCGAGACAGGATGCCAACCGCATAAAACTTTACGACCCGCCACTCCATTTTGAAAAGAAGAAGGAAGCCGGCGGAATTGGCGCGAAACGACGGACCGTGACACGAATCCGAGGATGTGTGGGTATGTGAACTAGGCAAAAGGGCAGAATATCGAATCAATTTGCTATTTCATTTAAAAATGAATCATACATGACTTTTTTCAAAACCGTCAAAACTGATAGCGATTTGATTGAATACATCGAAGTGGATAGCCGCCCCTGAAAAGTTAAGTTAGCCGAGTTGCATGTTTGAAAAAAAATAAGTCAGTTAAGTCAAATATACAGTATCATATTCTTCAGGTCTTAAAGTATCCAACAAGTGAAGTGAGACTATTAAGAACACACTGAAATAGAAGTTTTAAAAGTTTCATCATTTTGATACTTGGCTCACTTCACTTTTCAAGGACTCAAATGATATGTTAGAGGTGAATTAATCTCACCCTTTTTATAACACTATTTCAATCATTATTTTCCTGAAATACTTTTTCTGTCATGTTAACATGTTCAGATATTTCTACAAAAAAACGAAGCAAAAACGTGATTGAAAGTCCAATATACAATTTTCACCATTTATAGACACTTCATCTCTCAAGGGATCAAATGGTGAGAAACTCAATGAATGAAAAAAATATAATAATGTAAACTCACCTCTACAACCCCAGTCTGGCAGTAAGGCTAATTATTTATAATTTTTATACAATTTTGAGGATTGTGCTTTTTTGTTATAAATAATCATATTGAAGGAATTATCCTACAACCTACAATCGATGAGTTTTCCAGAGAATTAATTGCCGTCCTTCTATCCCCTCGGAAAGGTAAGCTGACCATGCATTTTAAAATTATCTACTGATTAAAAAATGAACGCTATTGTTGTGTATTCAGGTAACGCACATGGACATCAAAAAACAAAAATAGAAAAGTTTTATTATTTAATCTATATAGGACACGGATAAGTATGATAGAGGAATGGTTAAACGAAATCATTTAATCATAGAAGAGGCCCGTATGATCATGTTAACATATTTCCATGCAAATTTAATCACTGCTCAAATTGCGAGGTCCGTACACACTTATTCATAACATCTGTTAAAGAGATAACCACGTAGAGCTGAACTGAAATCAAACAAACTTATTTGATTTAATCAATAAGTTTTTGACAATTCTATTTTCAAAAACAGTCCTGATTACTCGCGAATAGCGCGGTGTTTGAGGATTTCCCGGCATCCACAGGAACAAGAGCATTGCAATAGTATTAAATACTCCAATAACAAGACACGTAATGGATCGAGTATGAGATCGCCAAATCAACGCGATGACCAATCCCTCGGGTACAACATCTGATGTTTGCTTATTTATTTAATTATAAAAAACATATTCCACATAAAATTATCTTATATATAAAACCGAAACGGCGTATGTATGTATGTGGGTCTGTAATTCCCTTTTGCATTGTTGGTCATTAAGTTGCCATAAAAACGAATATGAAAGAAAATATGTTTGAATTTTTATCGGCGAAGACATTTAGTCAAAATGTAATAAATTAGTCTTCTACTGAACTTTTCCCGGCTTTTATTATTAATAATAATGTTTCTTATTTACGTGAAGGTATTATTTGACATTTCTTTGACAGCAAATTAGATTTTTTTCCTTGAATTTGGACATTTTAATGGGCGAGAATGGTGCTGTCATCAAATTAAATAAAGTTTGTGATTTTATTTTAACTCTATTTTGGATGTTAGATTTGTGATATAATTATGTCGAATGATATAACATTAAATAATTATGGGTCGCTTAGTCCGAGCGACGCCGGGTAGCAATACTAGTATTATAAAGGGTCTTTTTATAAGGACGCTTAGTTTTGAAATGTAAATAAAACAAGTTGTTTGTGAGATTTCGACTAAATTTTAATTTCATTTGTAAGTATATTTTACGGCATTAAATATGGAATATAGCATCAAATGTCTGCCAATATCCATTCATTATAAAATGGGCCATGTCGCTAAAGTTGAATTTTTTGACAAATTTGGGTAAACTTCCAACTGTTCCAGAACCCAATCAGGCGTTGTCTGTGGTCGTTTATCTGAAGTTCCTTGGTTAGTTGGATTTTATACGGGTGCAGACATAAGGCCCGATTCAAAAGTCGCCAAGTTGAAGTCGCAGAAAAGCCAAGTTCTTGTGAACAACGAGAAATAAGCTGCCTTGGGTTTTCCTGTACACTTTCACACACAGCAGCAATGTTTTCACCAGATATTGTATTTTGATGACGTACAGGTAGGTGTTGGCCGATTATTTACCAAACTGGTTGACTCAAATTTGGCCACTAAACAATGAATAATCTACTCAGCAGGACAAAGTAACATATTTTGAGCGTCCCTATTGAAATACCCTTTATAAGAGTATTTTCAACTGATAAGAAAAACAACAATACAGAGTTATTTATACAAAAACTAAGATAATATTAAATGATCAATTATGCATATTTTTCTTTTTTCTTCGAATTACTTGCATATTTCTATTACCAATTTGTCACACCTTTACTAGTCTTTATCTGTTAAAAATGCTGATCGAGATGAGCGAAACCGGTTCTGATCCAAATAAATTCAACGTGGAATAAGTAAAAAAAAAATGTCTTCCAATATTGACAGTGAACACATTAAAAGTTATTTATTTAAAATATTTTTGAATTTTTCATTAATTTTGGAAGTAAATCTCGGAAGCTGCATATTGGAATAACAATTAGTTGAAAAATACATAGAGAGGGGTGTTGAAAATAATAAAATTACACGATACTACAAAAAAAAATGATTTGAATAGCGGGAAAATGGGGGTTATATATACCGTATGAGTGAAATCACCATTCCGCAAGAAAATGACTTTTACATGCTGAGACGAGAGGCGGCCCTCGCTTCAGGATATGATTATCTACAGATCCGCATCGACGGCACCGGCTGCCCATACTCAAAGCCGGCCGAGAGATGTTATCGGCTATTTAATTTTGCATGCAAATTAATATCCTCGGATGGGTTGGATATTATTATTATGAAACCGCATACTGTGTTATGCAACGCAGGCGTGCTTATCGTATATGCCATAGTGCCCTGCGATAAAAAAAATAAACGACGTTTCTCAAACTGCACATTTCCAACACCCACCGCCGTTGGCAACCTAAATGCATGAAATTATTGACATTACTTTACGTCCGTGTTAAATGAGGATATAACTCGTATTTAAAACCTTTTATTTTTCTTCTAATACATAATTTATCACATGAAAGGACTATAGAGATGAAGTATATCCGCTTGAGCAAGACGAACTGAAAAAGAAACAATTTTCACGTTAAACAATTTTCAAATGGCAGTTCGAATGGCTAAAATATAATTTTCACTGTCACTTTCAATGTATTCACTGTTCAATACTTGATGGAATGGCATTATATTAAAAAAAAATAGACAAATTTTAATACTTAGGATCAGGACGGGTTTCGTTCATCGCGAACATTGTCATCAGTTGAAACAAAAAGTAAGTACAAAAAATGTCTTATATTTTGTATAAAATTAAAGACCGCGTGACACATGGTAATTAACTAACATGCAAGCATATGGCATACTGCTAGAGGTTGGAAAATAAAAAGTTTGCTCGTTACTGGAGAGGGGGAGGGGGGTGAGGATTTATTTAAAAGAATTCAAAACAAGACGTTTTCGAATGCGTTTTTTTACCCATAATGGACACGAAATGCTCTTTGAATTATATTTACAAAAACCAATACGCGAAAACATTTATATTAAGAAGCGCGAAGACATAAAAGTAAACAATAGTTTTTAATAGGTAACATGGCCAAGTGTTAGATTTCTACAAGTGCCAAAGAATGCACCCACATAAGATGCCAGTTTTATTTAACTCATTATGTACTAGGATTTCACGAAGAGAATGCGGTCCAATTACAAAAGGTGCGATTTTTTACACGTGCCATATTTCCACATTCTTCAGTGACACAATCAATAGTTTTTATGACGACGAATTGTGTCAAACATGAAGAAACTCTGATAAAGAAATGACATTATTAAATATTCTATTAGAGTTATTTTTTGTTCGATGTCAGTATACGAAAAAAGCAGTCAGTATAAGAGATAATTCGGCCCCTTAGAAACATATTTTTATCTACTTTTCAGGAGTATGAGTATGCACTACTGAAACCAGTAATTAATTTTACCCATTTTTCAATACATACAATTTTAATTACATTATATTTAAATGCAATGCTTAGACTTTCTGATTAATTTGTTAAATATAGAATAGCTATTTGTTCTAATGTGCTGTTTTAAAGTTTCAGTTGAAATATATTCGTACCCACTTCTTCTGATATGTTTCTTTGGCACATAAATCAACATAGTATTTTATATCTAGTGGCAATCAATACTCAAAATCAATAATGAATTTGATTTGTTTGGCACATAAATCAACATATTATTTTATATCAAGTGACATTCTATACTCAAAATCAATAATGAATTTGATTTGTTTGACAATTAAAGAGGATACTGTATATGAAAATTGATAGCTTCGTTAATTGACATGTTGTGTTAGTTTTTTGCAAACCCCTAAATATTAGAATACGTTTAATAAAAGAAACAATGGACACACATGTACAATAAAATTGACAGATATTAAAAAATATATTTACTAATGCGAGTCAGACAATTAACGAATGCCAACATAATGTATTATGAAAATATGCATATATTTTCCAAAATCGTTCTTTTTGATACGTGGCCTTAGAAATCCAAAATGAATTCGTTCATCACTAGAGACTCCAATTCGAGTATCGAGTACTCGATACTCGAGTATACTCGTCCATTTTTCAAGTGCTCGATACTCGGGTATATTGAATAATACTCGAGTAAATACTCGATCCTAGCTTTAAAACATCTCTATCCAAATTTTATTTACAAAAAATATATACATAGGCGTAAGAAACCTAGAATGTGTCTCGAAGACGTTTGAAACTTTACAAAGCGTGATCGTCGCGTGTTGTTTGACGGTCGACGAAACTGGCGAAGGGGCGAGGGGGCCTGGCGGAAGGGAAGAGGATGGAGACATGTGTCAAAATAAAAGCACAGCCGCGTAAATTCGTTCTCTGAATGAACAAATTTATTACCATAAAAACACATTACAAATCTGTCACACAAATGTGCTTGAACATTTGCAATAAAAACACAAACTCTTAATGGAAACATATTTTTAATTATAAGAAATAACAAAATATCGGGATCTTTACTAAAATACTAACTAGATTATATTCATTCTGTGAATTTGTGAACATTCCAAGAAATTATATTTAACTGACGCAGTTTCATCATATTCAATGAAAATATTTTTAACACATTTCAATGGCTCCGTATCATGATTAAAATTTGTTATATTATTAGTAGGTATTCCTTAAAAAATATGGTGACCACAACATTCATCATCCTTCATATCTTCGGCATCCGAAATACCCGCAATGTTCTCAAAATCTTTATCGGAATCAGTATCACTATCACTAAACTCTTCAGCAATTTTATTCATTTCTTCCTGTGTCAGATATTGTCTGGCCATTGTGAAAATTTTCCGAATCACAAATAAACAATGTTATGACAGTTAAAAACTTGGCAAAGTTAGATAACGGAATAAGCTTTTTAAAAGTTTGTAGCATGTAAGAACAATGTGCACGTGTACTTCCGCTGTTGTACCGCGATCTCAATCGAATATTGTATGTATTGCACTCTGTCTAACTCATAACATTTTTACGACTGTTTCGCTCGGCTAAAATGCAGTGGTTGCTACTCACACATTACTGTTTGTATATTTCTATCTCCCCTAAATAATAAGTATAATAAATAATAATAATCTTTTTGTAAGATGATTTAAAACGTCATTTTTATTGAAACTTATACTTCCGCTATATAGATTAAATATAAACACGTGTTACACTTCGTTGTCAAACAGAAAGAAAAAACAAAAGTCTAATAAAGAAGCTTTTTGTTTCCGATATTTTATAGCAATAATTTTTCTTTCCTCGTCATTTTACATGTAAAAATGAGGTTAAGTTCATCGCGAGAACATTGTTTCGTTTGTAGAACTTTCTCATGTTTTTTTAATTTATTGTATCTCCCACTTAGCGCGTTTTGCTAATTGAGCTTTCAGGGGAGCGAATATCGCACTTGGTATACGAAGACGTAAGTAATTATTATTTGGCTTCTTACGTCTACCATCCCATACAATATGTCAGTTGTTGAATTATTCTGCTAATGAAATTTATCTCTTAATTGTCTTTCGCCTTCTTCCTTCCCACCATGCGTGCATTATTGAGCTATTGTATTTAAGTAAATATTCACTTATATCTCCGAAGTAAATAGTTACCTATTGTATTTTTCTGTGGTAAAATCGACGTGGCTTTCGAATTATGATTGATTACACAAAGAAGACATGGAAAATATTTATTTTTTATTTTTTCTACACATGCTCAACTATTTTTTTTTACAAATAGCTAAATTTTCAGTTCTCTATATGCCCTATTATATGTATATTTTAAAGATAAAGATCCTATTCAACAAGAGTTGAAAAATGCCATTTCATCGATATCTCATAAACCGAAAACTAAATTCATTAAACATTCTTGTAGTCAAAATTTAAAAGAAGATTTAAAAAAGTTAGATTCTTTTAAGCAGCGGACATATAAATTAGATACACTATTCAATTCATTGCTAACGATAAAACCAACGTCCACAGCTACCGAGAGAGTTTTTTCAACTGCGGGAATAATTAAAACTAAAATTAGAACAAATCTTAAATTTGAAATATTTAAGTCTTTGTTATTTTTAAAATATGTGTTTAGTAAAATGAATTAAATGTATCAATGAAATTAAATAAGCTTTTTTATTTATTTATCCCCTATTTATTTCCAAAAATGTGAATTAATAGTATATATTTTGGTACATCTGAAACTACTCGAGTATACTCGAGTACTCGAGTATTTTTCAATTTTACTACTCGATACTCGAGTAGTTGAGATGACGAGTAATTGGAGTCCCTATTCATCACACATGATTAAAATCGACGATGTATTATGTATTAAGTAATGGACGTGCATATTTTTCTGGCTATTAACAACAATTAATTGCTGTATAGTATTGTATTTTCGACATTCGGACAAGTAATAGGAAAAATGAATATGCCAAGGGCAGATTAAATTTTTATAGTTTATTGATATTTATAGCGGCCATTAAGGAAACATTTCACGCATAATTAATCGTGAATATTATATTAGTATTATTGGCAATGCAGTGGGACATTAAAATTAGTATTTTAAATTAAATGCGCGGCAATGTATATGAACGAAGATGGCACCAATAACATGTGAAGGACATATATATAATAGCATCGTAATATTATAAAAAGAGTCAAATATTTTCACTATTTTAAAATCATTTATGAAACTGGAACTTTGACCGAGATCGAATCGATTTAAATGAGAGCATTAGTATCTTCAATAAATACCCTGATTTTTTGGTGGTTTTGTTGAATTTTTAACGCTTGGCTTCATATTCGTCTCCTTTATTTAGCTTTACAATATTTGGTAAGGGAAAGGAGGCATGTCCAAGTTTCTTTTTCATTGTTTTCATTCAAAATACGCAAAGAAAAAAATCGTACACAAAATAAGTGTTTATATACGTCTCTTTTGTAGTTTCCTTCAGGGCTGTGGAGTCGGTAAAAAAAGTCCGACTCAGACTCGTATTATACGACTATTATACCGAAAAAGTATAATATCGTCACTTTTTTCCCCTAATTTTCCTAGTTATGTGTATTCAATTAAATATCAACCATATCAATGCGGCCATAAGCCAAATTTGACATATTAAATGCAAAAATAAAAAGTTCAAATTTTCCGACTCCGATTCCACAGTCCAGGTTTCCTTTTCCGACCTTCCAACATCAATAGGTTCTTCACCGTGGCATAGAAGAACACTCAAGTACATTTAAAATAAAATTCATTCAGACACACGTGTCAAAACTAACAATTTAAAATTAAGAAAGAAGAAAATTGATATGTATGTCAAAGTTATTACATTAATGCGATATTTAAATTGAACACTGTGAATCAAAAGTAAGAGGACATCGATATTCTTGTGAACAGATTAAAAAAACATGAAATATTGTCGGTAAAAATTCAAAGCAAAATAAGTTATTCGCGTAAATTAGCAGATATAGCTATTGCATACAAACACACTATATTTTAACTGACGTCAATTCGGTATGAAAGAATAAAGAAGACTAGAAATGCATCTCTAGGTAAATAATGGGAATCTTAAACCAAAAAAATAACGCCGAATTTCGCAAGGAATCCGTACGCCGATTAAGGTTGTATTTTCAAAGCCTCCAGACAAAAATAGACCTTCCTAGAAACAAGATTGTGGAGTTTGGCGGACTGGTTTATTTTTAAATGTTTCATCTCAAACATTACGTCGTTATACAATATTACAGATATTGCAAATGGAAGACACTGTGGAATCGGAAAATAAAATAGTATTGTAAGATCGTAAAGTTTAATCTAGTTTTTAGGAGTCAAAAACAACTGGATAACAGCGCAATGTTTGAAAAAACGAGGCAGCGTGGAATAATCTAATATGAACTGAACAAATTTAATATCTCTTAAGGCACGGGTTGTCAACCTGGACCGTATCGACCACTAGTGGGCGGTAAATGCTTCCGTGGTGGGCGGTGGGCGATTTTAGCTTATTTATTGGATTGTAATATCGCGATGTTGGTGGGCGGTAAAGAAATTTTACCATGAAATATAAGCAAAAACAGGCAGTTGGCATAAAAGGTTGACGACCCCTGTCTTACGGTGTTCACTGTCAATACTTGGTGGAATAGTATTATAATAATAACATATTTATAGTACTTATTCCACATTAAATTTACTGGATCAGGACTGCTTTCGTTCATGGCGAGCATTATCAACTGATTTAATATCTAAAAAAAATAATAACACTTTTGAATCCTTTGAAAATGAATTTATGATAGATAATAAACGCGAAAAACACTTAAATGCGATTACATTGAAAATTCATTGTTATTGTTGGAGTATAATTTAGAATCAAAAGGTAATTAAGTATGCAAATGCATCCCTGGTCGAGAACAAAGGTAAAAACTAGCATTGCAATAAAAAAACAAAAGTTTCCAAGGTTAAGCGCGCCTGGGAATCCTATCTCTGTTTCCGTTGGCGATTTCCAATATTAATAGATTCAACCTTGTGTGCCTACATAGTTTAGGTTAGGTACTCATTAGCGGTAAAAGAGTATGATTAATTGAGGTGAGATAATGTTATAACTGACAAAGGGTTGATGGAATGTAAAGAAAATCAGTTTCTAAGAAACAGCATCCTAATAGAAAAAAATGATTAATTTATGTATTGTTATATCTGTAGTTAAAAAATGAGTTCAGTAATTTTCCTTAGATGTGACACTACATTTAAAAACAATTTTATTTCAAAAAACCTCTTCGAAAAAGTGTCATTTTTTTTTATAAATAAATATGTATATATCCGATATGAAAAGGAAGGTCTCGCGACTGACTTTAAAACCATGAAGAATCCATACACCATAAATTGATAGTGGGGATGGTTGAAATAAAACAGTGTTTACCAAAAATTCGACATCTGTGTACCCTATCTATAATTTTAGTAACAACGATTCCCGCACATCAAAAAAATACCCTTTTAAACAATAGTGGATGTGCAGCGCGTACCACCACAAAACTCTTCCCATCCCCCAGTGGGTACGCGTACCACAGTTTGGGAAACACTGAAATAGGCCAAACGAAAAAGACCGAGATGTTTATTTGTCCGCCACACGTTTTGTTGTCTATTTGAGAGTTTATATAAATTAAAACCTTTAACACTCGAGCATTTTTTTGTATGTGGGTACCGGCAACTCGAGGCATTTTTCCGTGACGAGCATATTTTCAATGTAAAACATTCAATTGATGAAAAAAATGTTAAAAAAATGAAAAAAATGTTTTGTTATTATTTCTGTAAAATAGATATATAATGAATATAATGTAGTTATTTTCATTTAATTTGTAATTCCTCATTGTGTGGTATTTCACATAGCCATCTCCAATATGTAATCTTGGCTTAAGATGCAAGTCTCGCAAAATAGTCGTGTTTCTGATCTCCCACCTGAGATTTTTTTTCTATGTTTACACACTGCACAGTCTATTTTAGTCCCGGGAAGCAGTACATGTGACTTATCTGTAAGTTGGTCTTCTGTAGGAAGATTTGAAGTGCGCCTACGAAATCCACCTAGCCAAAAATCTCCCACTTATTGGTCAACCAATAATTTGAAAAATTTCAAATGCGTCATTGGATTTTCATTTTTCTCTTCATTCGAAACTATATATAACTAGTATTGGAACCCGGCTTCGCTCGGACCAGTTTGGGGTTATGTCCAGCTCGGCGCGTAAATTCAGACGGGCCAAGTTGAAACAACTTTTTTCAAAATTCAAAAGTCTAGGTCAATTAAAATGGAATTAAAATGAACATTTCAGACTGGCATTGACATTTCACAGCCCCTTTCATACATTGACAGCCCCATTCTCGCCCATTAAAATGTCCAAATTCAAGGAAAAAATCTAATTTGCTGTCAAAGAAATTTCAAATAATACCTTCACGTAAATAAAAACATTATTATATTAATAAAAGCCGGGGAAAGTTCAGTAGAAGACTAATTTATTACATTTTGACTAAATGTCTTCGCCGATAAAAATTCAAACATATTTTCTTTCATATTCGTTTTTATGGCAACTTAATGACCAACAATGCAAAAGGGAATTACAGACCCACAGACATACAATCGCCGTTTCGGTTTTATATATGTACTACTCGATACTCGAGTAATTGGAGTCTCTACACACACATAGATAACGAAACAAAATTACCGTCGAAACTTTCGCGAGCGAAATCAATTCGTTTGTTTGAACTTGCAACAACAATGCAAAAGAGAATTATTTATGTATTGTTTTACTCGTTATTTTGCACATCAACCCATGAATGCCAAATTCATCTTCTCGTCAGTCGCATTTCCCCAAGTTTATGATTAGCATAAGCATTTGTATCTTTGAAAATATCGTTCACTAATTCTTCAGTAAAAAATAATTTGAAAAAGAATCCATCGACTCTTTTGAAGGAAACTGCTGAAGTCTGTTTTTATCTGGAAAGGTTCATTATCATTTTTTGTGACGTCGATCCATTCTCCTGTATTTTGTCCTATCCTGCTACTATTTCCACATATTCATCACTATTACTTTCGATAGCAAGTAATCTTCTTTTTCTCATTGGAGGAATTATATCACTATCGATACTATCATTGACGCAATTGAGTGCATCATTGTTATCAACACCATCCTGATCAACGTTAAAAGTAAATTCATCATCGCCACTATCAACATTATCACTGCTTTTTATATGTTTATTCGACATTTTTTCGGTACAAAATATAATTTTGCGGGAACTGATATGGGAAAGGATCTCGTGTATTTCTGACGAATGAATCCTGAAATGATCCCGATGTATTTTTACATAATTAATATAAAAAAGCAGGGTGATGGCTAAAATTTTAAATATTGCATTCATTTCGTTAATCCAAATGAAATGCTTTCAAATAGTTCAAATACACTTGTTGTACGAGCTGCTGTCTCATAAATTAACATCAGTCAAAAACAACTCGTTCCCAGTGCAGTACGCATTGTCAAACGATTCCTCACAAAATAGTAAATCAATAGGTATTTCATTAGGTTCGTATCCTTTCCATCCTTACTCTCTTCGAAAAAGAGAGGTTGAGCAACTGAGTAACAAGCAGTTCTCGTAGAAAAATATATGTTGAGATAAGCTCCGTGAGGAGTTTATATGCTTCAAGTTAGCAGCGAACATGGTTTCTTACTTCATTAGACAGACATGTGAAGACCGTGGGTCGCTTCAAACTAATATTTTTTTTGAGGGCCGCAGAAAATGTAACATTCTGAAAATATTTTGACGTATAAATCAATAAAATTTTGAATATCATTACCCCCTAACTTTGCGCCGCGGGCCACAAAAATATCATTCACAGACCGCATTTCGACCGCGGGCCCCAGTCTGTAAGTCACTTCATTAGAGTATTTTATATTAGTTTTGTAAGTTTCTAAATCGATATACCATATTAGTCAGTATTGTCATCAAAAACTGAAAAGAATATTCAAAAATAAAACTGTGAACTGCACGTTACGCCCTTGATTTTAAAAACAAATAAAAGGGAGCACCATCTTGAAAAAATAATATACACACTTCAGACCATGCGTAAAACTTCAGTTCAAACACTGTGAGAACGTTCAATAAATAAAATTTATGACCAAATGTGACATAAAAAAATATCGCTTGCAACGAAAAATTCACAAAAAAACACATGTTGAAATTAAGAACGCCGTCACTTTTTACGACTTTTTATTATCTAAATGTCTAGATCAATTAGTATTTATTTTAACTTGTCTGAAATCGCAACATAGAAATTGGTAAAAATATGAATAAAAAAACTTTATAGTCTTGCCGCCATAGAAGCGGCATTCGAGTAATACGGCAAACTTCCAATGCCGCTTGTATGGCGGCACTCGAGTGGTAAGAGTTAAGAAGGGATTAACATTGTAAAAAAAATTAAGTTTTTTTATCAATACAATATAGGATTCAAAAATTCAGAAAGCAATTTCATATTGTACGAAAATAGCAACTAGAGCACTGCGGTCGAAAAGCATAATGAAATTTAAAATTAGCGAAACCACAAAACTCGAAATAACATGGCGGCACTGCCTGCTGCAATTTTATTTAATTATCTTTCATAAATATATCGATTTGGGCTAAGTAATTCACTTGTCAGCTGTTAGGGCGTGGGCTCGAGACCCACACGCGTCGCCTACTTCATTTGCAGCGGTTTTTACGATCGCGAAAAAAACAAAATAACGCGGCAATCAAACGAAATATTGATAATAGATCTGCCGATTGTAGCGGCGGAGAGGCGACGTTTTCCGCGATGGATGGTTCAAATCGACAGTTGTTTAACACATATAGGTTCATTTTATTCTACGTAAAATCAGTCTGCTAGTCTTTTGACCATACATACTTAATACAAATTCAAAAATATAGTGAAACGTTGGCATCTTGTACTTCCAACCACATTCATATAATATACTTATGTCTCAAAGAGTTATTCAATTGCATTGTGCCCTGTGTCTGAGTAGTGAATGTTCTTGGCTGTTCGTTAGCGGTAGAGGTCTGCACGGGCTCGGGGAAGATCTCGTTGAGATGATATTAAATTATTTTAAATGTTGATTAAAATTTTGTTCAAAAGTTGAAAACAGTGTCGGGCTCGGGTAAGATGTTCGGGAATGAGCCTCAGGCTCGGGCCGGGTAAAATTTTAAAATTTCGGCCTGTGCAGACCTCTGGTATCGGTGACCGTCGAATCCGAGAGGCACTTTCATACGTCGATCTTAATAATTTCACTTCACAATCCAGAAACGCTTATTTTTTATGTTGGGTAATTCCTACTATTAAAATTAAGAAAAACGTTATTAAAACACTTAATTATAAAACTTAAATGTAATATAAACATAAAAATATGAATAAATAAAGCACTTAATGACTTTGATGATTTTGAGTTCAAGAATAGCATATTTTCTTCAATATCGATATAAGGCACAGATCATAGGCGGATCCCCCTGAAGAGAATTTATTCCATTCAAAATATTATAACATTAATTTTCGCATGATTTTTATTTAAATAAATATGTATGCGGCAAAAGAAATCCGCCCACCCTCACAATTCCATACAGTTGCAAATATTTCCTCGAAATCTTTACCGATTTCCATTATTTTTTCCTCCGATTGTATAGAAAAATAATAGCCATATTTTGAAGAACAGTCGATTGTTAATGTTTTATTTATTTTCGAATTGAAAATTCGGGCCCTGGTCCAATTTCTGGATCCGCCAGTGGGCACAGTATCGATAAGTTGCAGTCTAATATCTGGTGTGGCATCGATGCTTGTGCCTGAATTTTGACTTCGTTGAAGCATAATAAGAAAATTCAGCTTCGCATAAAGTTTTTAAAAAACGGGAAAATAAACCATAATTCCTTGCTTTGAAAAATTGGCGTACTCTTCTGACAAACTTCTATCACGGAACACTAGTCAGGTTTAGGGGAAAATTGGTGAACACTGGCAAAAATCCAAGGTTTCGCACAGATAACTATTAAAAAATATATAATATAATATGTATCTAGATCAGGGATGGGGGGGGGCAGACTTTTGGGATGGAGGGCCAATTTCAAGAATTCAAAATGAGCAGCGGGCTGCAAGTAAAATATTTTTTCAAAAAAAATATGAGAAGAATGAAGTTGTTTCAAAGATTGAAATTTTTCAACAATTTTTTTTCAATTCAGCATTTTGTAGTTGATATTTTTAAAACTGCTTGTGAATGGTCATATAAGAAGATGGAATCAGAATTAAGCTGAGGTTCATGATCGAAAATGTCTGTTCACATTTTTCGTGCAAAATCTTTAAGCTGGTCGAATTTGTCTGAATTAAGATCATTGTAAAATTTGCAGATTTCGTCACGACGGTGTAATTCTCTTAAATCAGTAAAACATTGCAGATCGATAATCTCAAGTTGCAGCTTTTTCAATACAGTTTTAATATCTATTGAAAATGGATCGCTTACTAGCGCCAAACTTGTCTCAATTTTTTGGAAGTCACAAAATCTTTGTGAAAAATCGTCATTCAGAGCGTTTATAACACGGATAGTAACATAATAGTATTTAAGTGTGGCACGATGTCCAGAGCAAATGCAAAATCACAAATCACAAATCCCTAATCATCAGTTTCGGGAAAGTCTGTAACATTCTTCATTTCAAAAAATTAAATTATAATATTTTTTATATCCCGAACTCTTCGAAGCACTTTTTCCAAGCAAAGCCATCGAATTTGACTGTGAAAAGGAATATCTGTATAATCACTCAATATCGTGACAATTTTTATTTGATTTTCAATATATTTTTTTTTGAATATAAAGAATTAGGATTTATGATGGCGGACCGCAGAAAACACTCGGCGGGCCGCAGTTTGCCCATGCCTGATCTAGATTAATATGCTTTTATTTAATAATTTGAAACATCGAATTGAGTATGTAGGATCTAAATAAATTATCAATTAATCAAAACCGAATATCATAAACTAACCGACTCCGCGACAATTGTTAATTTGAAAATTTCATCGGATTTTATCAAACATGTTTACCCATTCACTGAAACCATTATTTATAAACTCATCTCAATACTATGTTATCCACATGAGCCAAATCACTAGGAAGACGGCGAAAGAAATATGTCTATTTTATTCGATTCGGATGCGACGAACATGAAACGAAACTATTTTCATACAATTTAAACGAAACTGATTTTAATTTAAATAAAAAAGTGACTTCTCACTTATAATCCTAACAACATAATTGAGAAGAATGAAAAAATATGTTTATATTTCGAAGCGAGATGAAAAACTTGATATTTACGAAATGGACTAAAAGAACTAAGGAATTATAAAACTAAAATTTCTTTTATTTTTTAATGCAAATTTGAAATGTTCTATTATTTTTTGGGTACATTAGTTTAATTATAAATACTTAAGCGGCTGCATTAACATTAAAAAATTCAGGTATTGCAACCATGCCAATAATATATTTCCATTAACTCTTTGCTAATTTTTTTTTCTAAACGCTAATGCCGCAATGTGGCAAATAAATATGTGGTTTGAAATCAATAGTGCCGAGTTAAAAGGGGGTATTTTTTATTTATTTATTGCTTTATTATTTCACGATGCTTCAATTTACTAAGCGACGCTATTCCATAAATTGTCTATGATATCTTCAAAAGTAATAATCATGGAGATATAGTACGAGGTTACAATGTTCTTAATGACTTTCTGCGTACAGTTAGTTATTCATTTGATTATACTTCAATATTATAACCAAATGGCATCACCACTCGTCAACATTCGCTCAATGCAGAGAGGGTATGTGTTGTGCATTAAAGACATGCAGGTAAGTCAAAAAAATATAATATACAGTTATATTATTTAACCAATAACTAAGGGCGTAAACTTTTAATTTATCATTAATTTAGCCAAGGTATTAAAGTCTAACGATCATTTACATTTTTTTTCTTATTTACGAAGTGCTTTCAGCAGGACGCGGTGGAATCGTGGTGTTTTGGGCGGGGTCGGAGTCGTGAAAAACATTTGAAAAGTTTGAACTTTTTATTTATGTATCATGTATATTATGAAAAATTTGGCTTATGGCCGGATTGGTTGGTTGACCTTTAATTTAATGAACATAAATAGAAAAGGTAAGAAAATATCCTGATGTGTTATTTTACACTCCACAGCCCTGGTTTTCAGCATGCGATTGCGAAAATGATCCACGAAGATTCATAACGGAAACAATTTTGGTCCTGACCGAATGAATGGGAATCCATATTGTCGTTGAATTATTTATATCTGCATTGACACTGTGACATAACTAAATTACGATTATACTTAATGTCTGGCAAAATAACTTCTTAAGAGATTCACTTATTATAAAATAAATGTTTGAATATCCGAGGTTTCGGATCCAAATTTCAGAACTTGGCGACCGCAATATGTCGCCCGAGATAATGGTTAGCCGTATGCTGATAAATTCAAACACATTTTATCATTGTGTCCTAATCGGAAATGCATTTCCTCAAAATCTCAATGTGAATGTTTTTGAAACCAAAATTTCAGTTGACTGATTCAACACATTTCCTCAATGATTGCACACCAAACAAAGTCAAGTCTCCATATACATAAATCATTTTATAATTTTGATAAAACCTCGATCTAACGAACAAATGCGAACCACGGTGAATCAACTTGTGACCCAAGTGATGTAGCCCGAGACACCGGAGTACAAGTATTGTCATACGTTCGCTAATGCATCGATAACTTGAAGTACGCATGCGTTAAATAATTAATAATAGTAAAATAATGTGTAAGTGAAAGTGTAAACCATCTTTTTCCACTGATTGACGCTTCACAATTTTAGGTTAACTATGGGTTACTTTTAGGGCTGTGTTAAAAAATTACGACTCCGTCTCCAGAATTTACCAAAAACACGACTCCGACTCCAACATTGTCCAAACACGCGACTCCGGCTCCGACTAAAAAATATTAATTTCGTCACGTTTATTTCCTACCTTTCCTATTTATGTGTATTCAATTATGTATATATCAACCAACAAATCCGGCCAATAGCCATATTTGACATATTATATACAAAAATATAAAGTTCAAACTTTTCTAAATTTCCGACTGCGAGTACGACTCCGGCTAAAACGTCGCGACGACTCCTGACTCCGGCCAACAAGCCCCGACTCCACAGCCCTGGATACTTTATTCATAAAAAAGGTTTAATGTTATAAAAAGTTTTAACATAACAAAGAGGGAAAATACCATATTTTTATCATATATACGTGGAGTACCACTTAAACTAAAAGACGAGCAATAAACATAAGAAATAATCAATAAGAATTCATCGACTACGATTTGTTAAAAACTCTTTTATTTCGCACGTCAATATGCACTAAAATCAAATAATCTGACTTAAACAAGTGGAGTATGCTAAAACAATAAAAGCCAGTCATAGATTTTTTGTACAATGAATGTTAATAATAGCCTAATGACTGGGCCGGAGCACTTTTTCAAAAAAGCATTTTCCATTGTTCCCATTTGACAAGAGGAAATAAAAAAAAACCAGATTAAACAGTTAGCTAAATTTATGAGTTCCGTCGAAACGTTTTGTATAAAATAAAATAAAATATGAGCTTATCTGAAGATCGTTTTCATTAAAAATGTTATTTTGCATTGTGTTTTGATTCATCAAAACACATAAAAACAAGGAAGGTTATTTATTCAGTTAGAAAAAAAAAATGCCGTATCTGACATTTTTGTAAAAAATATATAAATGAATTTTATTGTGATAATTAAATGCATTATTTTAAATATCGTTTGGATTCGTTCGGCGCGTGACTATAAAAGATAGCCTCATGAACCCAACAACAGATAGTGGTGAACAAAGCTTTTTTTTAATATAAAATACTTTTAAGGTAACTGCTAAATAGAGTCAAGGTATTTGCAGGACGTAACGACTCTGTTACTAAGAAATCATAAAGTATAGTGGTGTAGCATGTAGGCATCGCAACTGAGACAAGAAGGAGTAAACCAGTCGACATAAAGGTAAAATAGCATCGCCCACCAAAAAACTCCGTAATTTTATTAAATTGGTCGAAGATTGCCTTTAGCAAAGTAAATGCATGGCTATTAAATAGAATAAAAAAACAATAATTAATATTCACAGAAGTAATATTCTTATTAGAATATTATTCGAGACGACCTAGGCTATACATTATGTTATGACACGTGATCATCAATAACAAAATTGTTAATTAAGTACAATATTATTGAACATCTTAAGACAGTAAAAATAAAATTTATTTCTTTAAGTGCAAAAAATACTAATTTTGCTAATATAACCACGTAAAAAATATCGTAAAATTTTTTAAAAATAAATTAAAAGGTTACAAGTAAATTATTCAACACAGAAAAAATAGTCGTGTACCAAATAATTCAGGTTTTAAAAAACATTATAGCTTCAGATACAAGATGAACAGGAAAAAAATATTTGTAGAAATAAAATTAGCCATCACATTAACCACGTTAGATTTGAAGATTGAAATTGTTTTTTGTTGGTCGTGTAGAAGCTATACAATTGTAGTTACGCATTTATGCGTTGTAAACATCACTATTTCAATTCCGATCCATCTTATTCCCGCATTGATCGTTCAGAAATATCATTGTTTATTCTACCATTCATTGCCTTAATATTATTAAGACTAAATTAGTTTTGTGGGTTGAAATTGTTTTTTTGTCGGTCGTGTAGAAACATTGCAATTGTAGTTACCCATTTATGGGTTGTAAACATCACTATTTTAATTCCGATCCATCATTTTTCCGCATTGATCATACAGAAATATCAGTGTTTATTTCATCCATCGTCTTGAAATCGTTCAGGTGACATCCATCGTTTTCCCGCATTGATCGTTGAGAAATATCAGTGTTTATACTACCCATCGTCTTGAAATCGTTCAGGTGACAATATGCTCGCGATGAGTATTGTTTTCATAAAAAAATAATTCCATCAGTAAACATTTAAAAGAGACAAAACAATCGTTCTTTTTTATTGAAATTATTGTTTTCCCTTGTCTATAGTTTTTATTTTTCTTTACAATATATTATATTAAATGCGCATTTATTACTTGGATTGAAGAATTCTTTTATGGTTCTTTTTTCCTATTCAAAGACAACATTATTCAATTAACGGAGAGCTTAATGATGAAACGTTTTTTTCCGTGCGCATGCACTTACCGCAGTTTGAGAACATTAATGACCATTTTTATTACTACTTGTTCACATATGGCCTCAATTTATTTAATGGAAACCGGCAAACAACACAAGGAATAGCCATAAAAAAACCAAAAAAGACGGACCTACAAGGCAACGAAAGATGGGGCGTTATTCATAACTAGACGTATTAGTATTTTAAATGTCATACTTTTTTTATTAACAATAAAATTTTCTAAAATAATAAAGCAAAAAAAAACAGTAAAAATATGACAGTCGTAAATATATAAAATTCATACGTACATGGTGTAAAACAAAAATACACTAAAATGTTAATGACACTTTCGTAAACATTTTCATTCTTAGAAATCAGTCAGATTTGAAAAAAAGGATTTGCTTATTGCGGTAAGCTGTAATTCTTATTAGTTCGTTTGAATAATTATTCGATTGAAGAAGATAGAAAGATCGGTGTAGGTTTAAAAAAAATAATATCAATACTTGTGATGATTGGCTGGCTGATATTGAAACTGGATAGTAAAAACCTGCTTTTTTGATTAAAAACTATTAAACATAAATGTATGCAACTTAAAGTACAATGTGTTTCGTAAAATAGCAAATATACGCGAACAAATCGCGAAAGTCTAATAAGGTAAACAATTTTCATTCCACGACAGTGGCGAGACGCCGAAATAACTATCAACTATTATTTTATAATGCTGGTGGAAGTAAATACTTCGCTTTTTATCTTATAATAATAGTTTTAGATTTATTATAATTTTTATATAAAATACAGTTGGATTCTCAATGAATATTTTCTATGTATGCGGAAAATGTGAAAATTTCATTTTATTCGTTTATACATGTAAATTAATTCAAATATTTTTAGTATTAATTTTATAAATATTTTTGTTAATAATTTCGAGACGAATACTCTATTTTTAATTCTAGCATAAATTTATGTAAATAAATCGTGAGCCGAACTTGATAACATTTTATTGGCAATTAAAAATCCGATTAATTTGTTATTCATTTTTGTTAATTCTTTGATAGTGTAATCAGAAATAAAACACCTGTACAATGAAATCAATGAGTTTTCCATGAATAATAATTACTCGCTGTTTGTGTTGGGAGCAAATTGTTTGTCGTCACAAATTCATTCATACCATTTGGAAAAATCATCAATCAAAGTTTAACTTCTGCATAATTTGGAGTAATTTACCAAAGGTGGTCTACGACTACTGCATTTTTTTAATTAATTTTTAAATCTCACATTAGCAATTAAAAGTTTACAACATCAATATTATATTTTGAGTAACATTAAAAGTCCGTATTCGTAAGGGGGTTTTCTTCATTGTTTTACTCGACAATGTTATTTTCTAACATAATATTGTGTTAGACCAGCGGTCACCAACCAATTTTTCCCGAGAATATTTAGATGGTCCGTGGAGCCAAGAATGCACAAACATATCTAAAGCATTCAATGGTACTTACTTATTCGTTTTAATTTATCAAGCATTATTATTACTTGATAATAAAAATAACTTTATTGATCTTCAGTATAACATTTATTTGTTATTTAACAAAAAAAAGATATTTTTGGTTCGCGGAATTTCAATTTGTGAGCAAGATGTTTCGTGATATTCTGAAGGTTCTACAATGCTATATACGTAAGACGTATTCGAAAAAACTTATTAATAGAAGTTACACTATTTTTTAATACAATATGCTTTGGACAAAGTAATAAAACCAGTACAAAGATTAATACATTTATTTATATCAATGAATATTTTCTTAAAGTCTATGGAGTCCCATAAACTATAAACCACAAAAGGAACAATAGATATTAATTTTAATGTCTTCTGATATTTATCATTATGTTTTTGTCCGGCATAATATATCGTTTTTCTTGCTTAAAATATTGATTTTTCGATTCGTATATGCCGACATAATCTTAGTTCCGTAAGACTATGTTGCAAAAGTAAGAACACTGCGTTAAAACCATCAATTATGGTTTTGAACATTTCACTATCATATTTACAAAATATGTATATAATTGTGACCATGTAATATAGCAGCGATGTGGCTCTTTCATAAAATGGGCGCTATCGATCTGTTTAACTATTTATTATAGACTAGCCGGAACCTGGCAAGCATTGCAATGCCACTCAAAGAAAGAAAGTGTTTGTGTTTATTGAAGTGCTTTCGGATGCACAATATTTTAGATAAATAATTTCACTAACATTGATCGGTATCGATGACATTTGCTGCTTGTCTTTTGCCGATTGTCTACAAGCGCCACCTACTGAAAGTTAATTGTACCATGCCTATAATATTTGCGCAAGTGCAACAATAAATTATCAAAATGAACGGTATGGCAGCACATAAATTTTATTTATTTAAATATTTTTTTTCTCTGTTCTTATAATAACAATTTGTAATTTTTATTATGTGTATACAAGTATGTATGTATATGTGAATACATTTGTCAAATGCATGGCGTATTGGCGTAAGCTGTAATGCCATGATTTGTATTTTTTATGAATAAATACATAATAAATAAATAAAATATGAAAACACATTAATTTGTATATATAAGACCTACTGTAAGTTAATTTTACTATGCCAAAAACATTCGCTAGAGGGCAAGCAAAAAGTTTGTTAAAGTTTCATTGCGATCGGATGAACGGCATAGAGTGCGAACAAATAAACAAATACATATTGATTTTTATATATTACATAGATTGTTAATTCTTACTGTGTTGTGTCTTTTCAAAATATATAGTTTCGTCCACCTAAATCAGTTCCAAATAAAAGAAAATAGTAAACGAATGAGCATGTATACATTAAAGGTACAATGCTAAAGCAATCGGCAGAGCCGCGTGGATTTTATAATACATTATTAAACCCAAAGCACATAGCAATCATCCACGAGTGCTCAGAGAAAAACAAGGTTACAGATTTTTTCTGATTTCAACGCTTTAGTGGTGATTATATACACAAAAAAAACAGAATCATTAGAGTATATGTTTTATCCGGCCAAGGACATAACCCAATCATGTTTTACTTGTGCTCCTACCCAGGGCCGGCCCGTGTATTTTTGCGCCAGTGTGCGAGGCGCCTTCGGCGCCTCAAAAAACTAAAACTCAAAGAGCAAATGATTTTTATTTATTCAAATACAACATGAAAAATAATAATAATAATAACATTTTTTAAGTTGGTGAAATAATGTTAAGTTTTAAACAGAAATTCGCCTGGCTTTAATTTTAGCGAAATCCATTCGTAAAATATCCAAACCAAGTGATTGTGCAAATTTATTTTCAATTGAAATTATTGTCAAACCATTCAATTTTTCCTGCCTCATGCTCGAACGTAAATAAGTCTTGATTATTTTCAATTTTGAAAATGAGCGTTCTCCCGTGGAAACGGAAGTGGGCAAAGTTATTAATATTCTGAAAGCTATTAAAATATTTGGAAATAATTCATTGAGATTAGAATTTTATATCCATTTAAGAATTGAATCAGGCGTGATCCCTTTACTTTTACGAAATATTAGTTTTAGCTGTTCACTCATATCGACTGCATACATATCTTTTTTATCATTGAAGCTTAGTGCGTTTTCCAATAATACACATTTTTCCATTAATTCATTATCACATCTGTACTCCCGCGCGATTGACCGTGCACCAGCGCATGCGCCGTGCCACGTCATATTTGTGTCAACGCATTAGCGCAGCGGGTGTCATTTACATGCATAAATTTTTAGAGCAATCCACCAATTTGCGCCCTACTGAGAGCCGGCGCCTGTGTGCGCCGCACATCTCGCACATGCTTGGGGCCGGCCCTGCTCCTACCATTGTCGCTTTGTGAATGAAAAAAGCTTAATGAACGAACAATTCAGAGTATGTAGATCTCGATTGATATTGCCCACTATAAAAAATGTGAGTTCAAAATAATTAAAAATGTGCTCTGATTGTATTCGTCTGGTACTATATCAATAAATCAATTGAGCTACCTATGTTTGTCGTTCGAGGCTGCAAATAATAATTTCCCTTTAAAGATAATAAACTGCAGTGCTAAGTGCAGATGGACATTTTTTAAATAAAGAAATATTTTCTCATATTGCACAAATTTTAGAAATAGTTTTTGAAGCATGTGTAGAATGGAGAATATAAACAGAAGTCTTTTCTTTATACGTACCTTACTTTTCGTGAATTTTTAAGTTTACATTTATTATTTTATAAGAGTAAAAAAAAAAAAATATGACACTGCATGAAATTGTGAATGCGACGCTTCTTTTTTTGAATTTCATAAGCTATTTATTTATACAAAAATCAAAAAATAAAACATTGGAAGAAGAAAAAAATAGTTTACAATATATAAGAGAGAAAAAATTACATTGGAAATTGGCGCAAAGAAGTCAACCGAGTGAGTTCCGACAAAATCAACATAAATGAAAAAAAAATACTAGTCTTAACTCACTCACGTCCATGAAAATATGCCGAAATCTGAGGCATTACAGGATTTTAAATATTGAATCGTAGTATTATACATAGCTTGGACCTTTTGATTGCTAATCAAGGTTCTTTTGCCTCTAGCCGAAACGTCAAAGGTGTATATATAATATTATGCACGGAATAAAAGGTACACAACATGAAAGTTATGTGTTCCTACGATAAAACACCACATTGAATAATGTTATTTTTGTAGTAGGTGCACAGATGAACAAGAATTCGAAAAAAACAATCACATTCCACCCACCAATTAGTGATCATTTAGTGAGGAATGATGGCGACGGCACGCGGTCCACGTGGGCAGGTGGACACCGATGAAGCTAGGTGCTATCGGGGAAACCCATCTGCACGTGGAATCGGCGGCATGCGAGCGCAACGCACGTGGGATACGCGTGAACAATTTTTTCAAGCATGTCTGCGCCCAATGTTGAGCATATCGTGAGCGTACTAAAGAAGTTGGAAGGTGATAAATAGTTCTATGTGTGATATTTTTATGATATATTGATTATAAATAAATACAGTTGGTAATTTATATAAGACAGTCTGCATATAAATCTGCATAATAACTGTTGATAGAATCAGATGGGAGGGAGAGAATAGAACACAATAGACGATACATACTTCTAAAACAAAACGATTAAAAAAACATTTTTTAAAGTGTTGGGGTAAATTGAAAACTGAAAGTAAATGAAAGAATACAAACACTTGACCGCGCAACCTAGTCAGATAAAAGTCCAAGAGCGTTGACCGTTCGACAATATGACCGGTTAAATCAATACCCTGTAAATATTAAGTCCGCAAACATAGTTGACCCCGGAAATTCATACAAGCACATTTTGACATTTGATATAATTTGATATTTATATGTAAATATAGACATACCATTTTATAATGACTACCTGCCAAAGAGACGTAGCAATCAAGATTTTTTTAAAACTAAATGCCATTTGACTTAACTTGCTGGCAGTATTGTAGCTCGCGTGCCGACAGTTCGCGTATACGCCGCGAGCACTGGGCCGGTCAAAAGGACCTTTCGTCCAATTAACTAACATTTTATGGAACATCTAAGAAGGCCGTTAGGTAGAGATGTGCCCCAGCGTGTAATTAATGGCATCTACAAAAACGCTGAGGCGAATATTTTCCAACGAATCGACCTCAAAATCGAATCAATAATAATTATATAATTTCAAAAACATAATTCACCTGCCACCACTAACGGCGTAATAAATATCAAAAAATCAATTTTCGAACGGATGTTTCGAAATTTAAATTATGACGGATTTTTTTAAAAGTATTGTTTACACGCGTTTTGTGGTTATATCAAAAAAAGATAGTTTGAATAATTTGATGCGTTGGTTTTCATTCCATTATCATTATCAGTCAAGCCCCGTGGCCGAGTTACAACCATAGATTTTTCAATTAATTTATTGAATTTTTATACTAATGATATTTTCATTATCCCACCTTTTTTTCTTTACCTTATTCATAAGAGTATTTATCAACCGAAATGCAAACACTTTTTTCAAGAGATTTTACATTAGTACTTTGTCTATATTGGCGTGAACATGGCTTAAATTTTACTACAGTAAGCCCTGTTTAAAAAAAACCTTTGCAGCCTCGCATTTGATAATAATTGCGCGTTACAACGTTTTGATATCTTTTCTAAAGTTTTTCTTCGCTCTAAGCACTTCAGTGCATGGTTAAAAGATCAGTCCCGTGCAGCCCTGTCACGGGCCAATTAAGTGAGGAGTAAGTTCGTTTATTTTCTTGATCGTACAGCGTTATGGAAGGCGGCTATGAAAAACGGCTGCACACACATAAAGGAAAGGTGGTGGGAGAACCAACTTGTTCACCCAAATATAAATCTTCTTGAAGAGGGAGATATTTTATAAAACCTATTTTAATCAGTAATTGCCTTGCTAAGCCTTTTTCCAAATCCAGACAATACAAACATGTCAGAAACTTAATAAGATCTATAGAAAATATTATACATATCAATAATTATAATATATCCACTAGTGAAAAGGAAAATGCAGGCTTTCAAACAAACTATTCGTACACGGCCTAATTCAAATCTCATTTGTATTATCACGAATATTTAAAAGAAGAATATAGAACAGTCATTGAAATCAGAATATGTAAATGAAAACTGATAGGCTGTTCGAAATTTAAAAGCAGTTCCGTAAAATAATGACACATAAAATAAAGTGCATAATTTTCGGATCATTTCCAACATCAAACGCTTCGGCGAGAACTTGGCATACATCAGGCACTACTTAACCATTGCATCGGCAATTTCCCAACGTTCCTCGAACCGGTACGGCAGATTTAGACCGGCTGAACTTACAAAATGCGATTCCGCGAATCGGCCTGCACTAAATCACGTAGGTATTCTTATGCCACAAATTAGACCCACAGCCATAAAGTCTCAGAGCTCGAGTTTTCCTTATGGAATAATTGCACTGCAAAAAAAGAACTCTAATTTGGAATTAATTTATAATACCTGACCGAGTTATAGTGAAGATAGCTACGGTGGCCACACGATCTTTAATTCAATGATTTTATTTAAAGTTTCTTTTACTTGACAACATGACGATTTCTTCCTGTCTTATGTGAAACAAAATATGTTTTTAGTAAATAATTAACGGCACACATAAATATATATTAATAAAACTGTAGTTTTACACGAGCTTGGTGGCTGGGTGCAGCTATTTCCAAACTTTATGCTACTAGACGTTCGCGCCTACCCAAATTTTATGTCATATAAAATGAAAGAAGCTTGCAATGCATTGGATGAAGTGAAAATATCTTTTGAACGCCTGTTTTTGATCAGTAAGCTCAGCCAATTTTCATTGGAGGTTATGGTGTTATGGAGGCATCCAACTGGCAGTCATTTTGTGCATTGGAAAAACAGAGCGCTTGCGAGCGCATCATCCGTTTCCTGCGTCTTCCGAATATTTATTTTACATGGAATTAAATAATTTTATGCAAATGTGAAAGAAAAATCTTGAATATAAGCGATTGTTTACAAAATCTCACTGTTATGCAACGAATTGAAGATTCATTTACATAGTGAAAATTACATTTTTTCCATAAAAAATTGCCACCTTCGGTTTGGAAGCCGCTGTCCTAGTGACACGGCGCCGGTGTCGTCGATAATAGTATGCATAATTTGTCTGTATTAACTTGTCTTTGCGTGTTTTGCTTATAAGCTACAGCTTTGTCGGTGATCTTTGGAATAGCATTAATTTCAATATGTCCAGCAAGAACAATATTTGAACGATATAAATTAACTTATTAAAAAATACAATATTAGTTTCAATAAATAAAAGACAATCTTAGTTCTACTTCCACAAATCATTTCATAAAGAGGATGGTTTCTTATGTGATGGTTTATTATTATGTCATTATTATGATGATAAGAAATCTTATCAGCTTTAATTACTTAAAACACATAAAACAATAAATGTATTCTTGGGAGAACATTATGAACAGATTGCATGCACATACATATTTATTATTGCGAATGTTCGTATTTTATAATTATTAACGTCAAGTATTATCAACGCAATCTATTTTTTTATAATTAGATTTATTATTAGATCACTTTTTTATTTCACTCAAAAATATGGACACCCTAATTATACCCAACCTTTTTGTGCCAGAGGTCAGTCGTAGCATGGCCAATACAAAGTCACAGAGTTTGTTTAGAACAAGGAACATAGAACTTTTTTATAACTTTAAATAATAAATATTCTGGTTTTCTTTTCATAACCTGAATTTGAAAGAATGGCACATCGGCAAAACATAACATAATAAAGATTGCGAAAAACATCATGTGAAGTGTTATGTGATTTTTTTATCTCGAATAATTATGTATGTTACACATATACGCTAAACGTGGACTGAAAAAATACTATTTATTTATTGATTTATCAAATACGCAACGATAAAAAACTTGTGTTTATAGTGCAAAGAAATTGTAGTTATTTTTCATTTAATTTATACATCAATATATCATTTATAACAACATGTAATAATAGTTTTTATTAAGTAATAAATCATTTTACTTTCGATATATCGACATTAAACTTTTTTATTAGATAAATACATATGATATAATTATTGCATATCACATACGTAAATGTTCACAGGAACTCTATTAACATCGTCAAGTGGACATAAACGAAAAATAGTTGGTCAAAATTTTGTTGAGTTTATTTATTTTGAATTCATAAATGAAGCGGTAGTAAATCTTTTAAATATGATCATATATAATTAATGCTCGATAAGTACTACTATTAGAAGTATTTCTTTTTACTATTCAGACCGAAATCGCTCAGAGATTGATCATTTTATCAATTTATAAAGTATTGAAAATTTGGTTGGACTAACAACGAATTGTTTTTCTTTCAAAGGAAAGTGTCCTTTCAATGGGAATCGACGGTGAAATATGTTAAGATATTATATTTCAATATCTTTTGGCTCGTAATATACATTATGCAATTAATTTATTACAACTATCTTTTAGAGCAATTATTTATTTACTGAATTATAATATCAAGTTCGTAAAATAGGTTTAAATATTGGAATTCCACATTGAATGTGGTCTAAAAAACCATTCGCCACCGCTATTTAAAAGCGATGATTTATTTACAACCAATTACATATGTATATACAAAACGAACAAATAATTGATTAACACTTCAAAACTTTAAATGCCATTTACTTCAAATTCGCACATAATTTGCAACAATTCATCTCTCATGACCATAAATTTCATAATAAATTAGTAACAAAAGAGAATAAAATTAGGTAACATGAATATCAATACAATTTAAAGTCAAACATTACAAAAGTTATAGTAGGTGGTAAAAAAAGTTTAAACAACAAATATTTTCATGTGAAATTGTTGGGAATCTTCTTTTTTATTATCCATAGACGTGCTTGAAAGAGGTGTGTCACAAAAAATGTGTTACGAAAATAACTAAGCACGCCTACAAGATTCTGCCCAGAGAGGGCGCATTTTTGATTAAAAACAGCAACTTATTGATTTGAAAAGATAAAGATAGTTTATGTTACTGAGAAAGTAAGAATAGACACATTTATAATATCGACTTAATAATAACTATATTTGCTCAATAAGTTTCATGCAATTAATTACATGCATAATTCTCCAATTATAGTGTATGCATTTGTATAGCGACATTTTCTCTTTTTAGAGTAAATTGTTGCAAGTAATTAAGTTTTTCATTTCGATACAAGTTAAGACGTCAAAAAGAAATGCTCGCCAATTGTTTTCTTAAGCATTTTCAGCTGTCAGCAAGCGGAAGAAATCATGGATAGTTGGACGTAACCATAATCTGAAGGCATTCTACAAGTGATCATGAGGGAAATTGCTGAATGATGGTAATAGAGAACACGGTAAACGAAAAAATCCCCTCCTGAAAAAAAATCCTGACTCAATAACAATATGTTCTTTGAAATCAGGAGAAATCATTTGGACCCACAACCGCAGCATATGGGACAAAATAATTATGTTTTACAATGTTCATTACTGATACCTAATATTCTATACCTAACTAAGACTAATGAATGCTAATAACGAATAAGGAACAAGCAATATTTTATTTTGTTTTATAACATTTTGCAAGATTTACCAGTTTATTCAACTCCAAATAAAAACAATATTTTTTTCCACACAAACATACTTTATATATATATATATATGTGAAAGTATTTAAGTATAATGCCTTTCAACGGAGATTTGACAGTTTAGGCAACCTTAAAAGTGATTGTTTAATTATTCCTAGTTTCATCTCATTAAAATAAATTATTGATTCTAAATATGCGTTCATGAAAATATTTAACCATCCATTGCACTAATAGTCATCTGGGACACTTGGATAAAATTTTTTTTTAAGAACTAATAAAACAATAATTGCCTCTAAAAACATAACGACCAGTTTTTTAATGCCACCCAAACGAACATTCTATTTAAATAATAAGCAAATTTAATTTGCATATTAAAAATACTGTTTTAAGCCCCACGCTTAAATCGATGTTAAAAAATAATTGATACAACAATTAAATAAAAATTAGACACGAGGAATAAGGGGCTAGTTGCAAAATGAGTAAAATTTAACGTGCATCAGTCGAATGCATTTAGGGATAAATAAGAGATTGGTTTTTAATCGACGAAGTCTTGATCAAAGTACTTCTTCTTGATATAGTCTGGGTGGTTAAGACGGTTTAGATATGATACAGTTTTTTAAGGACATGCCGCCGAAGCAACAAATCGATGGACACTTAACACAAAAACGTGTCTAAAAATTGGCAGGTTGGTTTTCAGGAGAGAAGAAAACAAGTTTAATGCTTTAATCTTTTTCTAGGTAATCAAAAGTTTTGCCAAAAACAAAAAAAAATGTATAAGCGTTTATATTGTGGTGATTATGTTTTCACATTTAAACGCTGAGATACGTTTTAAATTATTTCATTACCATAGTTCTTTTTGCTAGGGACTATTTTGAATAAATAATACTTTATAGAACATTTTTTTCTAGGTTTTTGTGTTTTGAGCCAACCGAAATATTTCCACAAATCGTGGTCAGTAAAAATACTATGTATAGATTTCAAAAGTTCTTCGACTTTGATTTTACATATTATGTAAATATTTTAAAATAAAATACTAATATCGGAAATATTTTCATCTAGCACTGCATTCCCCTGTATAAAACAACTTGTGTGTGTGGCATATTATTTTGAACTAACCTATCGTAACTTGAAAACACGAATAACATATTTTTGACATGTCAAATTTTGAGTGGCACTTAAAAACCCCTATCACTGTAATTTACTCATGTTCACGTTGTAAAGTAACAAATTTTTATTAATAACAGTAATTCAATATCAACATATCCTTGAATAAGAAGCGGTAGGCTATCGGAGAGTGGAATATTAACTATTATTTGGTTTATCAATGAATGTATATTGGATAAACAAACTATTACGTACATATACGTGTATAATTAACAATCTTTTTAATTACAGTTGACCCAAGCAATAATTTACTGGCAATTAAATGTGTATTTAAAATTTCAACACTCGTGCAACAAGTAGGCAAAAAATGTTTTTTGTGATTGCATAAAAGATACGATAGTTTTTTTAATTGCATTTATATTCCATTTGACGTCAGCACCGAACCACTGGTTACTAATGACTGTCTTTTTTTAAATATACCACTATCAGATGGATGCTTATTTAATACATTTAGAGTTTTCAATCAAATATTGTTATAATAAGAACTACAAAATTCACAGAAAAGTTCCAGTCATGGGAGGTAAGGACTAAGGAGGAAGGCGTCACAAAAAATACAGAGTTCTAAGCGAAAAAACCATCGTAAATTAATCTCAACATATAAGCGGGAATAGTTTACAATCAGATCACATTGCTGGAATAATATTTTCGGTAGCAAATATGTCTTGAAAATTTCGATCAATGAATAAATGAGTTCGTTGATTGTGAACCGTAAATATGCATCTTGTTAAAATCTCAATCTAAATCTGGAAGAAGATTATTAAATATTTGAGGTAGGTACTGATATCGGAATTTTAAGCGCAAATTTAAAATCAATAAAAATAAAGAGAATAGCCATAGACATGAATGACGAAATACTTCTACGTACACGTACGGCGATCTCCTCAAAGGGTTTACATTCTAGGTTGATTTTATTTGGTTAATTAATTAACCTTATCCTTAATCCTTAAGGATTAAGAGCACGGCTATATTCTGATTTACTTTAGTAACCGAATACTTGCAAATAAATATCCATATTTTACAGATGTTTATTATTGGTCGTAAAAGAAAAAAACATTACTATCGTGTATGAGGACAGAATTAGCATGGCGTTAAATATCGTGGACCAAACTAATAAAAGATTGATTAATTTTGTTGAGTGTTATTTTGATGCCGTCCATTTACTTTATACACCGTATTCACAATTCAAAGTTTAATACATGCAAGGAACACAACTGTACAGATGTAAGGCATTTGTGTTTCTCACGCTATTTTTTCTGTCACGTCTTGTATCTGTTTGAAAAATTGTAGTTAAAAAAAATAGGACATTGTGAACGACAACTAATCTGGAGTCCATTCATGAAAACATCACTATCAGACAACTGGATCCAGTGGGGTGCACACCTAAGAAATTTAATGGGCTAAATTTAATCGAGGCATAACAATAAACTCATTAAATATTTGAGAATTTTTGTGTATAATATCGTTAGAATTGCATTTGTCAAGTTATAGATGGCTTTGTTTAAAATTTATTGATTTAAAACTTAACCCTTTTACGACTAGAATGTTTCAAGGGATTAGCCAAAAAAGCTAAGCAGTTGTCATATGTATATGAAAAAAAAATGGAACTGAAAAATTAGTAAATTTAAAATTTCTGGTGAAACCTGTATTTTGCCACACCTGAAATGTATAGAAAAATGAGTAACGTTTCTTTGCTTCAATGGGGCCGACATGTTTTGCAAAAACGAATACAGATAAGAGTTCTTATTTATTTTATATGTAATTCGTGTCGTGTAAGTGATATTACTTTTATTATAATACTTATATAAACGATACACAAATTTTCAGTGACAGAAAGTGTCATTTCAAGTTCATCCGGGCCTGAAAATGCTTAAAGGCGAAACCCGGGTGTGACAAAGCTCATGGGTATATAAAAAAATCAAAAAATTCACATTAGATATTAACATTCCATCACCGCGAGTCTTAATTCTAAATTATATCAACTGTATCCATGTGTGAAGAAATTCAAGGCACAAAACTTTGCTTGCACACGATGCGCAGATATAAAGATGGTTTTTTACTCAATGTACGATAGGCAGGCCTGTCACCTGGTATAGATTTATTTAGTCTTAGTTATGTATGTTTAAAAATTAACAGCACCCCACTGCTACGAGTAAAAAAATCACAAAATTCTATAAATAATTACCTTCGGCTCGCAGTACGGCATTAATAATAAATAACGCCCACATATTATGACTTATATTCTTCGATAAAGTTAATTTGTTTTATGTGTCTTGTCACAAGTGGTGCCGTGTTGGATTTGGATGTGTGAGGACCATATTAATCATAATTTTTTGAAATAAATAGAATACCGCATCGCCGACTTCAAAAATTTAAAGGAAAATAAATTCTGGTGGAATTTAGTATAGTGTTTTGATGTATTTTTACTAATTTTTGGTACTTTAAAATAAGGGCGCGTCTGTCTTATAATCCAGTGTTCCCCAACCTTTATACACCTGCGGAGCGGTATAAGAAGGAAAAATTTTCGCGGACCACTAATACTGAAATAAAAATGGTTTTTCATTTCATATTTTTTAATGAAGAATTTCGAATAAAGGTGCTTCATGGAATTTCAATATCAAATTTGAATCGTTTGAAATTTATGCTTCTCCACGAGTTTTGTCGTTAACGACCCGGGTTTCACCTTTCGGCATCTTCAGGCATTGCAAGTATACGAATTTTCTTGAACTGACGCGTAGTAAACAGTTTGTATCGTGTAAATACACAAATAAAAGTAGATCACCACGTTTAATTGTTATGAACGTAATCTATATGAATTAACGAAAATTTTGAATGTAGTATCGTAAATAATATTTACCTTATAATAAAATGGAAATGTCGATAAATAATTCGTGGGGTTTATCCGACCTATTATTAGTGAATTGATTGATGTCAAGTGTTTGAGTTTATAGTAAATTATTGAAATTTGGCATTCTGTTCGAGGCGGAAAGGGACCACCGGTTGGGGAGCACTGTTATAATCGATATGTCGACATGCAAAGATAGTTTACTTTATCACGATATACCTACGTTGATAATTTAATATTATGTTTTTTCTCGTTACATATTCTAATGGCGCGGTAAGCATGTTGAACTAATTTTATTTTGACAGTTGCTAGTTCCAAATTCAAACCAATTGTGAAGGTGTGCCTGGCAAGTCCACACTACATTTTGTTTTATGATAAATTATTGCGATATAACCTATGATTATAGCATTAATTTATACGCAATTTCGTGGCGGCCCAACTTATCTGCGTGATACTTTTACATATAAATTTGGACGTGAGCTATTTTTACCAGCATACCATGTGATAAAGCGTATTTATCGTGAAACAAAATGAGATCTCGCATTCTGTTGTGTAACTTAATGCTTTTAAAGTTGTTTTTTTTTTTTTTAAATTATACGTCTAACCATTTAGCTAAAAGGCCATTCATTAACTGCAATTATTTTTTAGCGCAGTGAGAAAATTACGGATTGCGTAATAATAGTTATTACTAACCTAACCCAACATCCCAGTGGCCTCTCTATGGCCAAGCGGTAAAAGCTTCAAATCAGTAGATCCGGGTTCCATGTCGAATAAAAAATTACAAAGGCAAACAAATGCAACAAGGTTTACAATAGAAAATTTTTATCAATTATACTTTTCGACAAAATCAAAAATATTTTTAGTATGAAATTTTTGGTTTCTCGATTTCTAAAATTTTCACAAAAATTAAAATCTAAGCCCAAATATAAAACTCTATAATTCTATAACATGGAATATATACTACCCTTCCAAAGAAGCAGGCAGTGACTCACAAAATTTATTAAAAGTTGAATGATGAATGCCATTTGGTAAATATTTTTGAAAGCTATTGAACATATACATGGTGCTCTTTTTAAAGTGATATGTACAGCATTTTTTAAAGCAATAACTAAAATAATCTAAAAATCCTTGGTGAAAAATGGACTTCTGCTAAAAGCATGGCTGTGGAGTCAGTAAAAAAAGTTCGACTCCGACTAAAAAACGTCTAATATCGTCACTTCTTTCCTAATTTTCCTATTTATGTGTATTCAATTAAATATAGGCCCTACCAATCCGGCCAATAGCTAAATTTGATATATTATATGCAAAAATAAAAAGTTCAAACTTTTCAAAATTTTCCGACTCCGAGTACGACTCCGGCCAAAATGCCGCGACGACTCAGACTCCGGCCAAAAAGACTCGACTGAACGACTCCGACTCCACAGCTCTGGCTCAATGTATAAGAATTTCATAGCAAAAAAACAGCAACTCTAGTTTTCTTAGGAAAGAGGCTGTCAATTCAACTACGAAGGAAGTATATCCGTGCTATAGAATGGTTGGTTGTGTATAAATATATCGTCATAATCAAGGCTGTGGAGTCGGTAAAAAAAAGTCCGACTCTAACTCCGACTCCAGCATTTATCAAAACCACGACTCCGACTCCGACCTTGACCAAAAACACGACTCCGACTAAAAAAAGGTTATTATCGTCACTTTTTTCCCCTAATTTTCATTTGAACGTGTATTCAATTAAATATCAACCCTATCAATGCGGCCAATAGCCAAATTTTACATATTAAATGCAAAAATAAACTTTTCAAACTTTTCAAAATTTCCGACTCCGAGTACGACTCCGGCCACAACGCCGCGCCGACTCCGACTCCGGCCAAAAAGCTCCGACTCCACGAATCCGACTCCACAGCCCTGGTCATAATATATCGAGTAGACCACACTCAATTTTTTTTTATTATATTGGTCACTATGGAGAATTTAAAATTTGCAAATGCCCTTAAAAATTTGAATTAAGTGTTTCGATTCTAAAAAATTTCGAAGTGGGTATTCTTTATCGAGTCCTCATATCAAAATTAGCATGTCCTGTTGAAGTAATAAAGACAACAGGTCTGAAATAAAACACGTGTGCTTTTTGTGGGTGGAACACTAATGAATACTATTGGTATATTTTTTCTCGACATGTTGCATGTTAAACGCGCATGCGCAGCCTTGGCGCTTTTCGAGACGTGTAATAACAATAATATAAAATAATTGCATTGCAGGCTAGCAACGCCAACGCCTTTAGGACGGTCGGCGACTGAACATCCAAAGCATTTTTATTTTTTCATATGGAATGATTTCGTATTGTGACAGAAAAGTACACTATTTGAATTTATTTTTTAATGCCGACAGAAAAAAATAATTAAAACAAACGAGCGACGAATATGTGATATAAAGTATTTAGTGATGATAATGTTACATTAAGGAAAACTAATTTTAGGCGTCAGTTTTTTCAAATAGAAAATACAGCACCGTCGAGTTCTAAGACAATTCCTCTCACCAATTTTTAATGAGTTTTTCATTGAGTAACGAAAACAATTGACTTGCCATTCAATAATACTAATTTGAATCTCCGCACGTCATTAGTTTTCCAACTCTGCCTAGATTTTTTAACTGATAGTTTTTGAAGAAAATCTTTTGTATAACTTTTATATTTGAAAAGAATATATTTTTTTTCTAGGAACCGCATTATCCCTGGGCAAACTCTTACCACTTGACTACAGAGGGCTTTTTGGAATGGGAAAAAGATATCGCGATGTTTCTGATCACTACCGTTGTTACACAAAAAATGTTTTTAGGTTATATAAACAAGGGCGGAATAAAACAATCTTGCATAGGGCAAGATATCTGGCGCCAATGCCGATTCAAATATTTCAATAGTGGCAAACAAATGACTCCATTTGACTAGAAAAATTAGGTCATTTTGATTCAATTGTTCGATAGAGGCGCATGTAATGATTCTTAAGATTTTAATCGATTGGAGTAGAACTTTTAAGATTCGTCAAATCATTTATGCAAGCAAATTCAAATAATGGAATATTAAAGTTTTACGGATCAATTTTTCAGAAGATTTTGAAAAATGTAATTCTTTTATCAACGGCATTTTAATCACATTATATTTTGGAACCTGCGTGACAATGTTAGCAAGGCTTTATTCGTAAAACTCACTATACGGATGCACGGGGAGGTCTCTATACAGCAGCATCAATAAACAGAAGCGTAAATATTTATATTTCACGAGAGAATTAGGTCAAGCCTCGAAAATTAATTTGCCATGCTTTTAAAAAAAAATATGTATTCAGCAACGAATCAATTTCGCAAGAAATAACACAAGTCAGTTGTATTTCATCGTTCTAGATAAGAAAAAGAATGAAAGATTTGAAACATCGCGATGTAAATGAGAAATTACAAAAGAATGCATGTTTGTTTTCCTCCCAGCCTTGCTCCCCACTAAATCATTGATTTCGACGTCCATCTTGGCATGGATTAACGCGTTTTCTGTGCCATGAATATAAAACTCGACGGCATATATTATGCATTTCTGATTTATTTTTATTTCACAACTATGTATGTTTTTTGTAAAGCTCGCGAAAAGCACACTTGTGTATTTTATCAGACGTAAATCTAAATATCGCGCTGGCATGCCAAGGATTTCTTTTATAAATCATGTTATCGCGTCTTTTGATAAATGAGAAACATTTTTTGTAAATATACTCGAGATACCGCTCGGTCAGAATGTTCCTCGACAAATCGTTACGATTTTGCGACGTCGAGAAATCACCTGAAGAATTCTTTTCTTTAATAACATGAAAATAAATATAGAAAATTAGCATCAACGCTTACATGTCATTGTTGTATTTCCAGAAAAATCTGCAGGCTGTCAGTATCATTTGAGGAATAAACAACCGTGCAAGTACTGTCAATCAGGGGGGGGGAGTGTACTGCATAAAAAACTTTAGTATTTCAAACTTTTTTGCGTATCGTGTAAATGAAGTATCGTCTTGAGTTATACATACCTGCAAAGAAAGAAAAAGAAATATTTAGAATATATACATATTATCAGATAAAAGAAAGGATTGTTTCAAATGAATACACACAGAACCGCAAATACAAATTTATACCATCTTTTATTTAATAGAGATTCCGATTCAAATATGAAGATACAATAATCTCACAGTTACCCGGGATAAAATAATGTTGAATGCAATTAATATATGTATAAATGAAAAATCGGGATTATTGTTCGGTGTTGATTTTCTCACGATTTTGTATCTCCACTGGCTTCAATAGCATGAAATGTACATCCTTATTTTTTGATGGTGAAATATACATTCAAGTACACACCTACCTATTGAAATCTCTTTCATTTCATCCACGGATAATCGAGAGTTGACAACAATTTATATAACCCGCAAATAACAAAAGACAATGGCAATGATAATAATGAATATATTTTAATCAAAATTTGATAATTTCAAATACCATCAACGCCAAGAAACAAATCCAACAAAATTATATTTGGCAAGTCTCACAGCGATTAATTTTACAGTAATTTAGCAAATACATTTGCATAAAAAGTGAGGGCAAAAAATACATTTTAGTTTTGTAGAAAAAGAAAAGACCCCTTTATTTCAAACGACTTTATTAAAAAAAAAATACTACGTCGCCAGTGCATTAATAATTTTTTGTTACTTATTGCGTACAATTATAATGCGTTGTACAATTTTTGTTGACATTTATATAAATTAACAATATTTAAAGTCAGGGGTAGGTAACATGCGGAATTATAGGTCCTCAACCGCGATCTTTTAATTTTGAGACATTGTTTGGTTCTTTTTATCACATTTTAGGCATACAAATACAATACAGTCAACCCTCTTACAGCACCGAAATAAGGTTTTTTCATGAAATACTTAATCAAAAGTAAAGGAACGTACAGATTCTGATAAATATTCTTCGAATGCACATATTTGTGTATAATACATATATTATATAAGAAACATATACAGTGGAACCCCGATCTTACGTTCTCGCATTATACGTTTTCCCGCGTGGTGCGTTCATTTTCTATAGTCCCAGCATTTAGTTCATATTTAAAACTTTCCCGCATTCATCGTTTGTTTTACACGGTCCCTTGAAAACCGTAGAATCGGGGTTTCACTGTAATTTGCCTGAAGATGCAGCACACGCTATAAAACCGCATTATAGCAGAGGGGTCTGTAGGAGGGTCAATTGTAGTTTTATATTTTCAATCATTAATAGCCAGTTGGTAATAATTTTAATTACTCTAAATAAATATAGTTTCGAATCTAGCAGCCAAAGGCGTCTATAAACTCGTTATTTTATGTATTTAATGGTTCTTATTTTATTTGAACAAAAAATGAATTTAGCGCGCAAAGCAATAAAACAATTAATTGGCCATAAATTAAAACGTAGAATTGATTCTTGTATCTCGGTTAAAAATGTCAAATCTTTGATCAAAGTTTTGCTTAGCAAAATATAATAATACAAACAACTTTTACTGTGAAACTTTAATTTTATCTTTACCGCTGTCGTTGGGTAAGATATTTTTATCAGTATTATCATAATATCACTTATGATTGATTATATCTCAAGTGCAAACTTTAAAAAAATCCATTAAGTGATCTAAATAATAAAAAATATACATATTATACTCATCAGACACTCGGTCATGTTATTATTCAAAGAGTTACAAACAACCAAAACTCAACATATTATTTAGTAATTGTGATATATTATAATGATTATTACGCGTATTAAGCCATAAATCTCTCAATAATAATGCTTAAGACATGAGGCGCCTATATAAATTTTTATAACCACCAATAAATAAATTTGTTCCATAAATGTGTGTGTAATATGTATGCACAAAGTATTTGGGTTATAAATCGTGTAAAATTAGATCAGTGCTTCTTAATCGCAAATGTGTTATTATTAATAATATAAAATCTTCAATACGCATGCGTACGTCGTCACACATTGAATCAATATGAATATTATTTATAATACGACAATCGTTTGCAATCAAGTTGGCTTCAAAAGGTTTGGAATACCATAATACAGATTGACTTGTCACTCTATTGTGATTTGAACACTTGATTAGCCATGCAGTCGTCATAGGTAGTTGAGCCATTGTAATAAATTAAATAAAATCAAAAATGATAATCGTGTATATTTATATTGCTGAGTATACATATATTTGTTTCTTTAAAAATAGTCTTAAATAATGAAAATTTTAAGTGGTCGACTTAGGTTACTCCACGGCTTAACGCGATATTTTGTATGATATCATGTTACAGGGTTATAATAGCAGATAAGTTTTCTAACATGATTGGAGAAGTTGATAGGACAATCTTCGTATTTGATAAGAAAATGAATATTATCATACTTTCGATGGTTTCTGCGGTAACTTTGTGGAAATTCATCTATCTATATATATAAAAATGAATGTCTGTATGTATGTCCACTATGGACTACTAAACCGCTCGACCGATCGATGTGAAAATTTACAAATTTATTGAGTACACTCCCGCAATGGTTTCTGGCCTACCAACCCCTCCCCCCAAATTTTTTTTAAACTTTACGAATTTTTCGAGTTCACTCCTTCGAAGGTTTTTGGCATACCCCCCCTATACGCCCCCCAAAACCCACCCCGCCAAACAACCCCCCTCCCCTCACAAATTGATATTTGTGTAATGTCTTTCCTTCAAATTTATTTTAGTTGCTGGCGTAGCAACGCGCGCAGGGTACAGCTAGTTTTAATATAAAATTTAAAATAACTTTGATTATTGTATTGATATATACAATACGTGGAATAATCAAAGTTATTTTAAATTGAATAATATCATATTAACTTAGAAGGTCATGAATGCATTACTATTACATCAAACCCAATAATACTAAAAAAAATGAAATACATGATAATGTGTTAAGTGCGAACCGGTATGAATTTTCAAACGCGTAACTCACGTGTCGCAGGAAAACAAAACAAGGGAGCATTTAAAAAACAAGTAACTTAAAAAAAGTGTAAAATTTTACGTATTATAAAAAGGTATTACAATTCCATCGGAAATTTTAAAACTATAAAGATTTTATAGACTTAAATAAATATTTAAAGCAACGCTGGCAATACTAGTTTTATGATTCCATAACCAAAACATATGGCGTGATTGAAACAGATTTGAGACAGGCGTGAGAAGAATCAATGAGCATAATTTGTGCGTATTTCTGTTCGCCATAATGCGAGGGCATTTTTTAAATAAATGAGTGACAAGTTTTTTCGATCGAATGAGCAATATTGAAAAAATACTAGATTAAACTGCTGCCTGTCACGAATTTAATCGCATAAACTTGACTGACGACATCAGGTTTGGATGTCTTGCAGAACTGAAACCGAAAGTTAAATTTCATCTGCTTCGGTTGGAAGAGATGGCAGTCGAAGTTTCCTTCTACCCTTCTGGTCCTTAAATTATCCTTATCTTCTTTTATTGCAACTCCCGAATGAAGAAAGTTGAGCGATTGAGTAACAAGTAGTTATTGTGGAACATCTTCCGTTAAGATAAAATCATGAATTAATATGCTCTACATTTGGAGCTGACTTGATGGTTATATTCAGGGCTGTGGAGTCGGAGTCAGAGTCTTGGGGTCGGGGCTTTTTGGCCGGAGTCGGAGTCGTACTCGGAGTCGGAAATTTTGATAAGTTTGAACTTTTTATTTTTGCATATAATATGTCAAATTTGGCCATAAGCCGGATTGGTAGGGTTGATATTTAATTGAATACACATCAATAGAAAAATTAGGCAAAAAAGTGGCGATATTCAACTTTCTTAGACGGAGTCGAATAATGCGGGAGTCGGAGTCGAACTTTTTTTTTACCGACTCCACAGCCCCGGTTATATTACAACAATTACTTGACCACTTCTGCTGTCACATTTAGTTGCTCTCACGTTTAATAAGGTTAACATTTCATGTATAATTCATGTCATTTGTCAAAGCCCTTTGTCATAGATTATATAAGACTTCATCCCTCCTATAAACAGAAGAAGAAATACAATCTATACAAATATCATTTCAAAATTCTGTGATATCTAGAATAGCGGCTGACAGAGAAACTTTACGGAATACCATAGGGCTTTGGATTATACAAATAATATACAAACTTACGTTTAAGTAGAGCTTAAATCGTGTTGGCATGACAGTTAGTTTTTATGCTAACTGTTGCCCATCAATAATGTAGAAAAACATAAGCCGTGTTAAGCCGAATCATGGCAGTATTTATCAAAACATGTACGCAATTATTTCACAGTGTAAAAAATAAACGTTTAGGTACATCAATAACCGCGTTAATATGCTGGGAGATTTATTTCAATGTCTATAACATCAATACAGATTACGAGCCTTTTTCTGGGATGTACGGCAGAGAAAAAAAACAAAGCTTTAAATTATATCAACACAACTCTTGAATGATGTAATAACGGTGATTTAAATTTATGGAATGCATATAACGTACTTAACAAAATTTATAATACGTGAAGTGATGAAATTCTTCGATGTTAAGCGTGGAGTTTTGTTTTCATAAACGATAATGTGAAATGCAGCCGTTATCTGGATTGTGGAGATTATGAGCAGATTAATTTGTTATGCTTCGTTAACAAACTGAATCATTCATTATATCGTCCCTGCCAAACCAAAACCGCGAAAGTAACAATTTGGTAGTTTTGAGTATAATATTAGGTTATGTTCACAGACTGTCAAAAGGTGTTCTAAAAAACTCAAAAACATGGAAAGATGTGGTGAAGAAACCATGTTGCTCTAATTACTGACACAGTATTTGTTCACTCTTTTTGCTCTCCTGTAAAGAAGCGTTTTGTCACTAACACCCTTTTGATATTGAAAAGGTCGATAATAGTTTACAAAATAAGTTTCAAGTGGTTTGAAGTTTTTCATGTATTCAGGAAATTAAACTGCAATTTTAATACATTTCGACATCAAGTTGAATTGGTTAAAGCCACATCTATGAATATTCATAATTTCCGTTATACATATGCTTGAAATCAATATAAAAACACAACCTTTGCATGATGTATAAAGACTACACATCATTGAAACAGACGTTTTTTTTATGCGACCGTAAGGGTAAGGTTAAAGATCCACGGCTCGACTCCACAAAAACTGGTTAAAATAAAATTTGATCGTACAATTTCGCTGAAAATTCTCCATACCTGACAGTTCATTGCACAATAAAAAATAATATGACTACCATAATGTTGAGGATAATGGTCACTCGAATTATGGCGAAAGGATTTGTAACTGTGTTTATGTTATTTTATTCTTTGTAAAACCGAATTAAGTGGTCACAAACTTAACGAAAAATCGTGTGCTTCGCTCAATTCGGCATGCCTCCGCCATACGTGCTGAGAATTTTAATAAACACATTCAAAATAATACACACGATGATAAATCTTTCGGCTACTGTACTTGAAAACACTACGTGACCCCGATGAAGTGGAAGAAAAAACACTTCGACGACACAACTTTGTCTCTGCCACTGTTTTGTGCTGCCGTTTAGATTAACAGCTCAAGTCGCAAAGAAACTAAATCAATATTTTTTCTTGTCGAACATTATAGTATCCAAAAAGCAATAGTCCTCAAACTTACGCGATTGATTGGTTCCAAATGTGTTCTTGTTCGTCGAGGAAAACTGTGTTAGTTTCATAGGATAGGTGAAAGTAAAATGTATCTACATACACTTAAGACAACACGAAAGGAAAATATTATTTATTATTCTGTTACATGGTAAATTCTGCGTATTTATTAGACAGAAAAAAAAATACATGCAAAAATACGTATGTATATTTATGTATTAAAATAGCCCACCAGGCATCTCCAATATTTTGAACAGGTAAATTGATGGTTTTATAAATCTTGTACTTTTTCCAAAATTGAATTCAGGATTATCCCTTTTGTCCCGTCAAATTCTTCAAAAGAGTCGCGGCAAACAAAGGTACCGAAATCGCGAGGACTTGCGGTTGCATTGGGGGTTTTTTGCATCACGACCTATTGACACGAAGATCAGAACAAAATTGACAAGAGAGCTCAATATGAGCCCTTTTTTAATGTGATATTGAAATTATAAGAAACAATAAGTTTCAGGTATTTAAGAAAATCAGAATTTGATGCTTATTATACAGATATACCGTTTTCGATTTATTCATTTGATATTAAGATCCCAAAAAACCGTTATTATTTATTTTAGTCACTGTAGTTTAGCTTGTAGTGTGTAATATTTACATTCTGAAATTGTTTACATTCGCCTGGAATTGTGATCTTCTTGTATTTATTTTTCGTATGTTTTGGGTTGAGTTATCAGGAGATCGCAGCGATCTTGTGACAGCGTTCTTGCACGAATATTTCCATGGAAACAAAATGCCTTACGGGTCGTCTTAGCTGGGCGAAGCTGGGCGAGGCGATCCGGCGCAGCTTTGAAAGCGGCAGAGTTTTAAAATATCAAACGGTCCTCGCCCATGCAAGTGTCATATGTGGGCGAAGCGATCCGGTCAGGATGGCATATGTCGTAAGTCGACTCAAGTGCCTGACACATGGCACGCGCGAATCGCTTGAAAATATTAAGCGGTCCAAGCTCACCAGAGCGTTAATTGCGTCTGGCCGAGCGATGGCACATAAGACCTTTGATCAACTACGTTTTAAATTGACTGGATTCGCCTAAATTCGCTTGCCGGTTCGCGTCGCTTACCTAAGACACGGGGTTAGTAAGTTGACAAAGAGATAATACTGTAAGTAAAAAAAGAATATATGACTTTGTAAATATAACAACACCTATAGGTTTAATTTCCATAAACTGACTAGACTCGGACAGTTCGACTCTCATAGTGTTTTTACAGACGTCACCGAATAATATAAACATAGAATAAGACCCGTTTTCATCATATGTATGTACTTTGTTGTTATTTTGTATTTGTTTATGGAAGGAATAGTAAGCCAAGTCCTCGACTGAGAGAAGAATGAAGTGTTAAATTCATGGGCGCATACGGAATATAAATCAATATAAGAGCATAATAAATAAAATGTGCCTCTTGATACTTATATCAAGAGTAATGAATGAAATTTTGTGAAACATAAAATTTTTATAAGGACTATAAAATCACAATGTTACATTTCTATCCTTTTGAGAATTTAAAGCATTTTAAATTGTAGATACATCGCTATTATGAAACATATTTGTACAGGATTTTTAGAATTATCTCTGAACTATAAATAGATATGTCAGACTGTGTATTTCGCGTCACCTTTTTACCATTGCCGAGCCTGTAGTTGGTACAGCATAGCCTTTATAATTTGATTTCCTCCTTAAAACACGGGGCGCATCGACAGCGATTAGCCAACCAGTTGTTCTGTTTTAGTCTTTAATTGGTGCCCTCTTCGAAATAGAGGTTTAATAACTGAGTAACAATATCGAATCGTATTAAAGATTCACGAGAAGTCCGCAAATCCCACATTGGGCACGGTCAGAAAAATAGTTTTGATTACATATAAAGCCAAACTATGAGAATGGGAGAAAAAATACATTAGTTGTTATTGTATACATACATCATCATTGATGTAACAAGCTATTATCACCAACATGCGTATGCTAGCGCTCGTCAGACTTCTATCACTAAAGTGATATATTTGTTTATTCAATGGTTACATTATTTCGCATCAAAAGAGCCGGAATGATGAAATATTTGTGGGAAACAGTTCCGATGGAAAGTTGGCCATCTTTACTCAAGTTTCGTATGATGATTACTGAGTCTAGGCAGACCAAATTAATTGATTGAATTGGCATTAACTTGGACGACCTCTATTGTTATGTATTTTAGGTTTACAAAAGTTCAGTTTTTTAAGCTTACGCCCTTGTCAGAACTATGTTTGTTTAAGCATCAAAATAACTTAGCCATATTTATATGTATACTGGCGTAGAAGAGGTACACAATACATCTTTTCATATATTCTAACATACTTATTTTATGTTTAAAAAAAATATTAAATGTTTAAACCTTAATTCATCACCATTACTCAGACCATTGCAGAAGGCCAATGCAATTTTTCCATAATCACCTTAATTGAAACTAATAAATGGTCATCAACACTCAATCAAATAAAATTAGTATCATTTTAAGAAAAACATGAAATCAATTTGTCACATTTTATCATAGTTATCAATTGTCTGAGTCTAGGGCTCAAGTATCGATATGATAAATATTAAATTTAAATTTTTAAATGAACATTTGATATCTGTGGCGTGGTTGTCTGTTGGCATCAACAATTGTGGCTCCCTTGGCTATTATAACCCGTAATGCTACATATTAAAAATAAAATGTTGATATCTACGTATTTTTTTCGCAACATTGATAAAATATTAGCGGCCATTCAATAAATAGTACAAATGAAACGTTACCAAAATACTTGTTAATCATTTTTTCAAGCGCTGATTATTTTGGCCTTCTTTGCTTCCCACGGACCACGCCACACAAAAAGCTTTCATATTTATGGTTATTATTTTTAAAAGTCTACGCCTTGGATGAAAACTGTTTACTGAAAGTGTTCATGGCATCGCACTAAGTTCAAAAAACGTGGCGTTTGATTTGTTTGGAGAGGTTGTATGTTTCAAAACGAAAGAAAATGCATCTGTTACTTAAGCAAATCAGAAATTTCATAATTACACCTCGAGTATAGTATTTTATTGATATTGAGTTGAAATAATATTGCATAAAGATAAAACATTAAAGAATATTTATATATTTAATAAGCTTTATGTGAACCGTATGGTATTGGGATCTATATATGTTACGCCGAATATACGAAATTATTACATGAAATGGGCAAAGATTTTGCAAATTGGTGAAAAGTGCAAACCCGTTTTCTTATTCATGAATTAGACATTATCTGCCGAGTGCGTGAATTAATATAAATATATATCGCTGCTTATTTACATTGCTAAGCCTGAATAGCCGGGTTGTCAATTCCGACACCTTCAGTTCAATGGTATGGATCTAAATCCTCAATCAAAAATTCTACCCTAAAAATATGCAATAAGCAAGGGGCACCGGAAATTTAAGAACAAATCTTCCCTTAGCACAGTCCTTATATCCTTAGCGAAAAAATAACAAGAATTTTCTATAGAAAGACTTTTGTAGCTTCTCAATTTGGAGTATATACTATCCAGGATGGGAATTCACATAGTGAGAAAAGAACAAAATGTTTGAGACCTTTTCCACGAGTTCAAATATGTTCAAAACATTTTAGCACCGTAGAGGGTGGTGTTTTGTGATTTCATTTTGTGCGACCCTGGTTTTTGCGTTATTGAAAACATTATGATGAATAATTATGGACGTCAAAAGCACGAAGCGAAATCTTTGTATTATCATTATGTACATAAATTACCTTTGTACTCGATTCTCAAAAGCACGACCGAAGATGACACATTTGTACAAACATGAAATTCCCACGGACATATTATGTATTCCGCACATACCTCGTTATCCACAATCCACCGAAAACGCTTTCACGGCCACAGCGGCATATTCTATATTCTATAATATCTACTTTTACCAAGCGCAAACGCAGTTATAATGCTTTGCTAGTTTTCCAGCTGGTAAAAAAACAAACCGCTTTCTATTCTATTTAAAGCTTTCGATCGCAAAATAAAATTTTGGCAAATTGCCCTTTCTGTATACAATAAATTTTAGAAATAGCCTATATACAGCACGCTATGGAACGAAAGAGGCGTACGCGACATTTTTTTAATAAGATTTAAAGATCGCGTTTATAGCTTACTACTTAAAATTCGTCAATATGAAGTAAATTAGGCAGTTGATGGATGGAAATACAATGTTTTTTTATATTTATTTAACTAATTGAATTTATTTATATGCATTACTAAAAATACAAAAACATTGAAAATTGTCAAAGAAGTTAACTTAGTAATTTTCAGACAAAATCAACTTAACATAAAAAAATATTTTTCGTCTAAACTACCACTCATTTCCTCGTGGAATATATTGACATTCATTGAAAAGCGAAAAAAATAACCCCGTGTCCTCATTGTCCAGCTGTAATGCCATGGTTTGTATTTTCATAAATAAATAAATAAATAAATAAAAACGATAAAAGATTACATTTGTCAATACATAATGATATCGATATTATAATTATCAGGACCGGTTACACTAACCGCGAGCATTGTCAACTGATGATAATGGTCACAATGCGCGAAACGAGTCCTGATTTTCATAAAATTTGTTAAGCCGGTGATTTTATTATAATGACGTCACGTACTACGCAGGGTGGTCAAAATCAAAGTGCTCATGGGTTCGAGTCCCAAATTCAAATAACGCCAATTGATTAATGGATCTGTGTTCGATAACATGGATGTCTATGCTGTTTAAATTCTCTTCTACTACTAACTGCAGATATTGGAAACCGGGTTTCATTGGAACACTTGGCTCGCCACTAGCCAAGCCGTAGCTTCATATCCTTATATCTTTACTCTTTTCATAATTTGATGAGAAAAGTTTACAGAGCAAATGTTCTTTAATATGAATTATCGGTCAATTTTTAATTATTATATGGTTACATCGTTTTACATTGCAAATCACCACTTACGCCCTTTTGGCTGAATTAAACGGTATATATATAAATACTTTGAAATACAATTTGAAAAACATCATTAATATAAACCGCAACAGACAGTGGGCCGGACACATGGCTGAATCAAACAAAATAATGCCGATGTTGGAATATTACCTCGTGTCGAACATACAAACAAACACGTGTTTTTATTACACAGACCGATAACAACTACACATAAGATTTCAAAATGTAGAATATCGGCATTGCCGTGGACGTGATTTCGCGGAAGCATGTCGTCTCACTTTGTCTGTATGTTTTTATTCAAATATCAAAAACGATAATTTGGGCTCTATCCTGAGATCATCGCGTAGATATTCGTTTTTACATTCCCATAAATTACTAATATTTCATTGAGACTACTAAACCAGCGGGAAAGTTTATTTGACCGTGTACTGTATGGCAGTGCTTCCCAAATTTTTTTTTATGCAACAGCCCCATTAATCTGAAAAAATAAACCGCGACCCCTTTGAATAAGAATAATGTTTTTTGCAGGCCCCAGTTTGGGAAGCACTGCTGTAGAAGATGAAAAACAAATCCGGTGAAGTGAAATGGTGAATATCTTAGGTACTTTTCACTATTGTGGTCGCCTCTCGAACTAAATCTAAATATTTAAATAGATAAAAATAATAACACATTTTTTAGTACTTTTCCACATCTGATTTATTTCATCAGGACCGGTTTCGCTCATGGCGAGCATTATCAACTGATAATGCTCGCCATGAGCGAAACCGGTCCTGATGAAATAAATCAGATGTGGAAAAAGTACTAAAAAATGTGTTATTATTTTTATTATAATGCCTTTCCACCAAGTATTGACAGTGAACACCTTAAAAGTGATTTAAATAGATGTCTAAGATTATTAAAATTATAGTTTATTTACGTGTATTGGTTGTATTTATGTCACTCATTGTACTTGAATGACATATTTACCAACATTCGAACACAAATCGAAACCATAGGTAGACGAAAGAGTGGCATTATAATATGTAATAAAAAAATCATTGATTCAAAATTGACTTGGGATCATACATTATAAACATTTATTAATTTATGTTTGTAAAAAATTGCCTTTATCTATTTACCACAATGAATGACAATTCAAATTTACATATGACTCTTGTCTCCATGGAAGAAAGGATTAAAAATATTTTCATCCACGTAAAACAACAGGCTTATCATAAATTAGCACAATCAACCACTCTAGTCTTGTATCAGTGCGTCAGTGCGTGATTCCTTTTAAAATCAGTAAATAAAAATACTTTGGAAAAAAATGCTTATTTTCATAAGTAATTAACGAAAGAATTTTTCATAGTACTTCAACCAGCATATGAGATTCTAAAATATATTTAACAAAATGAGCTTAATTATTTTTTTATTGCGAATAACTCATGCCCCATAAGGCATTGTTTTTACTCTCCATAAAATGCGAAATTCATGCTCGTAAATCTATATGTCCAAGCCAATACGTATAAAAAAACGTACCCGTAGCTTTAGTGCAAAGCACTAAAATAAAATTATATATTTTAGTATGAACATGCCAAACATTCTGAGTGAAACTGCCCGTGAAGAGATTAATTTGTTCACAAGGCAATTTTGGGAAACACTACAATAGGCGTTCTCAACAATACAACATAATATTATTAAAATATTCAATAAAGATATATTTTTGCCCTCTAAAATATTTAACGAACCCATCGGCTACCGCGGTTGTCAAAAAGAATACGAATGAATCATGTGCTTACGGGGTCGTATGGAGAGTGAGTAGATCGTCAGTCGTCATCTACAAAAGCTTCCAAATTTGAAATAAAATCATTTCTTCAAGCTTTATGATTGAACAATGAGCCATTTATTCTGGCTTTAGTTAAAGTTTTTCATATAAGTTGAATAAACTTTTAATATTTTAAATTTTAAAAGTTTATTTTTAAACTTGTGAGGATATTAGAATCAAATACGAAGAAGTGTCATCATCATTTCCCTGCAGCGAATATTAAGTGATGATGAACAATGCAATAACAAATTCAAAATAAATAAAGACGCAAAATATTTTCTTTTACTTAGCCTCTCTCTAACATTATTACGATAATGTCGTATACATCCGGAATAACTAGATATATGTTATTTTTTTATTTTTTGTGTACTCAAGCCCGAATCTAAACCTTCGTTACCAGTCCTGCTGTCCTAACCCGAGCCCGTGCAAACCTCTAACTTCCGCGGTGTGGTCTGTCAATCCTGATGAAAGGTACACAATTGAGCACACATACAAAGGTTGAAAATTGCTCGCGAGGAGCCAAAACCGGTGCTAGGAAGTACAAAATAATTCTCCGAATGTAGATAGAGAGGTGCTACCAAAGATGTTTGGATTTTTGGTGTGGCAGGTTGGCAGCACTTAGAGAAATAATTTCTCTATTTATGCATTTCAAAAAAAATACATTAAAATGACGACAGCAAATTTTAATGTATTTGTCCAGCCAGACGGCTGAATGCGCGCGCAGTTTAAATACGATATATTAGACTCCGCGTTGAGAGTCCCTGAGTCAATAATAAACGTATGCAAATGGCCGATTGTTGTGGCGTGCGGCGCTCGGCTGCACCAAGGCCTCCGAAATTTGGTTAAGTCAATTATTATTCTCTCACTTGGAATTGGACAAAAGATGAGGAGGCTAACGTTTACTTCACCCGGATCAGCGGCCAAACAATAGCGACGTGCAGGACCGACTTAATCAGATGATCTGCATTTTTAGTACATCGACCAACAACGGGGAAATGTCTTTATATTGAGTTCTCTGTATGCCAATTTTGTGGTGTTGACTGACACTTCTTGGTGGAAAGGCATCGTTCAAATAAATAAAACACATAATATATTACTATTTCCACGTGTATTAAATTATGATGAAGATCAATACCGGTTTCGCTCATCACGATCATTTTCAACTAATGTCTATTTGCATACCGTAGACGAGTGGTTCCCAAACATTATGTTTACACGCCTCGCTCGAAAAAGAATATATATTTAATGCGAGAGGTGTAGTTGCTTATAAGCACAAAGTTTATCAAATCTTTGGGGTAATATGGATAGTGCCATTGGTATCTTTTTCTCTCCTTCTAATCTGGCTCAATATTCGGTTTTGATTGTAACCAGTGCCCGTTTCGCATAAATAAGATGATGGACTTTACATGTATAAACACGTAACAGATTTTTTTTGAAAATAAGCGATCGTTCACAAAACTCTCACTGTTATGCTGTAATATGAAGATTCATTTATTTGCCGATATCATGTTATGAAAATGACTTTTTTCAATTTAAAACTTGACGCCTCCCAGTTTGGAAGCCTTTGCTTGCCTACTTTGTATAAAGAATGTTTCGTGTATATATTTAAAGTTGCATTAACGACGGCATTTTCAATTATCAAAACATCTTAATGTTAGCTTAATAAATATCGGAAAAACCCTACTAATACGCTTTCGATTTTCCTATAGGAAATGCAATCAGTTTCTGAAGCATCGATATTTTAACCTATATGTTGAGCATTTTCATAATTGGCATATTTGCTGTTTTTACATTATGAGTTATTTGAAACAAGCAATGTGGCATTGTAAAATAATCGTTTTTTTTAATCAAAGGGCCCACCTACGCTTACAAGCAAGCGTGTTAGCGACGTTCGAGGTCAGAGTTCGAATACTAGAAAGGTGCTAAGAATTCCATTCCATAATGGATACAGTATCGTAGTCGGAACCGGTCATTATAATACGTCAAAATTACTGAACATTGAATAGTTTTTTTCTCATAAAAATGTAATTGAATATATTGCGAGAATAGCCGACAAATTTGAATGGTAATTTCGTACGAGTAGGACTCGCCTTAAAAATCCACCTTTACATGGAGATTTTTCCATGAATTTATTAATTATTATCAGCACTTCATAAGTTCGCGGATCAGGGGGACTGTATTGATCGATTTCTTACTATTATACATTCTCGCCAAATATCTTCCGGTAAAACATTCAATAATCGACTACCAGAACAGAAGTATTCTCATATACAAGCGATACAAACTATTTAGTCCGCGTCAGATCATGTTTATTTGTGCACTTGAAATGCATGAAGATGCCAAACTAATGGAAAAATACAAAATTTAAGCATTTCGAATTTTATGTAAAATTTATTCAAGCACCTTCAGTCGAAATCTTTCATAATCTACCTCTTTTGTATCATGCTAGTCTAGCCGATAGTGTATCAGAGGGGCTGAATGGCGTGACTTTTTTAAAATTATTGATTCTCACCAAATGCTTTCCGTTTAACAATCAATAATCGAGTAAATACCTGAAAGTTACTTATTTCAGAGCCAGAATTCTGAAAAGTGTGTACCTGCAAACTAAATTGTCAAGTGACAGACCGTCTGAACACCCTCGTTGTAAAATAATAAATTTTGCTATATTATCAAAACAGTTAGAGATAAGATTCAATATTTGCTTAATATTATAGATCCAGTTTAATTCGCGCGTTCATTAAACAATGTAAATAAATGATATGGGATCGAATGATGAATTTTTATGTCAATGAATTATCGCTGAACATAAATAAATATAGCCAGTCGGAGGATATATATTTTTTTATTCCAAGCACTCATAAAATAATTGTGTCTACGAACGTTCTGGCATTGCAAAATCGTCAATGCAATATCCGATCGGTTTCATTCCGGATGTTTTGAATCTATCGATCGATAGTTTTAATTAATCCGACATTTTTAGGTCACAGTAGTCGGGATTTAATAGGTCGCTGAAAACTGGCAACATTTCAAAAAATATCAGGACGTTTCCTAATAGACATATTTTTAATGTACATTGACCCTTTATATATAAATAATGTATAATTATATAAAACTAAAATTAATTAATTCGTTATTACACTAGTTGTGTTGCTACGCTAGACGAACTATCGCATGATTTTTCGCAATAATCTAAACATTGATTTCAATTCGTTATAAATAGTATATTACACCTGAAAAATCAATTGTGGGCTTTTTACTTTGATGAGCGCGCATATGCGGCTATGGTAATGCAAGAAACTGAAGGTATCGGTAATCCACTTATAACATACTTATGTTAAAAATCTAAAAAATATACAATTATGCAAATTTTTATTTGAGTCCTGTATTTGAAACTGTCAAAAAGTCGCAGAGTAGCTACAAATAAAGGGGGGACGCCAATTTTAAAAGGTTGAGAGCTTAGGTAGCAACTAAAAAAAGGAACTCGGATTGACGAAGATTTTTGATCGAAATCAATCTTATCACAAAATACAAGTACCACTAAAGCAGTGATGCAAAACCATTTTGGCAGAAGGGAAACCAGCTTCAGATTTTAAAAAAGATCAATTATCAGATTGCTCGAGGGCCGGATGGGTAAAAGTGATTGAATTATCATTTTTTAAGTGTACATATATCAAATTGAAAATTTTATATTGTTCTTCCATCGTCCGTGAAAAGTTCTGAAGAAAAAAATGTTATTAATATTTGTCATATTGGGCCGCATGAAATGTCATTTCACGCCGCAGGTTGTTGCATCACTGCACTAAAGGTATTGTTCATCGTGCATAAATAAAATTTTGAAATTCAAAGGTTGTTTTATTTTGAAGTTCAAATGCACTTATCGAAAGAGTAAATCTAATATTGTGCTCGCTTGTTTATCGAAAATTTAAAAAAGGAAACAAATGTTTGCTATCTAATTTAACACGTTTAGCTAATGCATTGTCGACTGACGCTAAACGAAGTTAATAATACATACGTAAATGGCATATCTAAGTTTTTAACATGATTCAGGCAGCGTCTAAAATCACGTGAACAACCGTCACGAGATAATATCGCAATGCAAACAAATGCCAAATAATATATTATTTCACTATGTTACGCTGAAACAATATCTTACAAAGTTTTGACAGCACTTCATTGATTCAATTACGATTGTTTTTGATCTGTAACTATCTTCAACATTCAAGTGTTCCGAATTCAAAATAATACAGTGTTATAATACAAAACTATGAAAGGTATTCATAAAAAAAAAAATGATAAGAAAAAATATTGTTGAATATTGACAGACCTAATTTGCATGTAATCTTCGAGAATGCAGTGGTCTACCGCAATTTAAATTTCATGTGATCATGTGACATACCTGAAACAAAAAGAAACAAAAATAATTAGCGATATTAAAAAAAATGTCACATTAAAATTATCGTTGATTAAAAATGTTATGCGTTCTATGAAAAATCGACAATATTTCGATAACAATCCACCGGAAACATTTCATTTCATATTTTGAATAGGATTAGGACAGAACCGTGAGCTACTTAGTTACTCTCGGTATGCTCTGTTTTTAGGATGGTATGGGTGGGAGCAGGGCTGTGGAGTCGGTGAAAAAAGTCCGACTCCGACTCCAGCATTTACTAAAACCACGACACCCGACTCCAACATTGACCAAAAACACGACTCTAACTCCGACAAAAAAAAGTTCAATATCGTCACGTTTTTTCCAGGGCTGTGGATCTGGAGTCGGAGCTTTTTGGCCGGAGTCGGAGTCGTAAGGAAACAAAAGTGCCGATATTAACCTTTTTTTAGTCGGAGTCGGAATCGTATGTTTGGTCAATGTCGGAGTCGGGGTTTTGGTAAATGCTGAAGTCGGAGTCGAAGTCGGACTTTTTTAGACCGACTCCACAGCCCTGCTTTTTCCCCCTGATTTTCCTATTTATGTGTATTCATTTGAATATCAACCCTATCAATGCGACCAAAAGCCAAATGTTACATATGAAATGCAAAAATAAAAAGTTCAAACGTTTAAAAATTTCCGACTCCCGAGTACGACTCCGGCCAAATCGCCGCGACGACTCCGACTCCGGCCAAAAAGCTCCGACTCCACAGCCCTGAGTGGGAGTTCAATTTAATCTTTACAGACGCCATGCATTCGAACACAATTCCATGAACTGGAGAATGTTTTCTAAGTCTATTATATTATGAAAATTGAGGATTTGTAGTTCACAAATCGAAACCTAAATAATACAATTTAGAGATTATTGAAAAACAACTCAAGCTCGTTTTGTTTTATAGACCTTTTAATAGTAGTAAGAAATTTATGCTTTTTTTAAAAATCTATATAGATATTCAATATAAAACATATATAAGTGATGTGATGCTTGTCAATTCTTATTAATATATGATGGAGTTCCACCAATTAAATGCCAATTCAATCAATATATATTATATATATTGGCTATAAAAAATCAACATGTATAATAAATCATTGCGATTCCCTGGTTGAACAATACCCATGTAACTAACCTAACCTAAGATATATTAAACTAAATAAAGCGTTGTTATTATTTTAAAAATATACTTTCACGCTATCATTTGATTTTACTTATCTTATCGTGCACGGTTTGTGGCCGCTAATTCAGTACATTTATTACGTGTAACGAACTCAATTCAAAGATTTTTCAGTACGTTTGACCTACCAAATAATTTGATAAATATTATCTTCCGATCAATAAAAATCGATAGACTTTTTGCAATAATTTTGCAATCAAAGCATTCACGAAGAGTTAGATTCAATTGTTTTGAATCTTGTTGTGTTGGAGTTTTATCAAATACGCCTCAACATGTTTGAAAATTTACTATCGGTATTATTTGAATTTAATACTTTTATCACTGTTTATTCCACATCTAATGTGTAATTAATAACAGTGTTACTAACGAACATTTCTTGAGGAACAATACAATGGATTGGAAATATTTAGTTTTCAGATTATTCGTCGATAAAAATTAACGTCAATTTTTAAATTCAATATTTTCTGTGAAGCTGTCGGTGGCCGCAGCTAAATCTTCTGGTGGTCGCACATGAGAACCGATGATCTAGACATATTTTTTAGTATCGCATTTTATATCGAAATAACGATATGTTATACTAATAAATCAGAAGGTTTTAAAACGCGTGAGCACGCTTCATAATTCGTATGACATATCTTTCGGAATCATTGCAATGCGTGACAGTATGTATATATTTTTATATAAAATAAACCTTAGCGGGCGTCCGCACAAAAACTCACATAAGTTTTATCGCAATCGAATGAACGGTATAGGAACACAAACAAACGTTCATTTATATATATATAGAATAGAGAGATTTAAAAATAAACAATACTGGGATTGATTTATTAAACCAGTGTTCTTATCGTTAAGTGGGATAAATTTCAACGAAACCCCTTGAGCTTTACCACTCAATTACGGCGCCCGAGAAGAACTTGAAAGTTAAACTAACTCATGATAAATCAAGATGCTTCATCCCATATCCATGGAATCGAACGCACTGTATGATAAAGTTTTTTTCAACGATTGCTTCGTTTCCGCAAAGAAAAATAAAGACCACACAGAATGTGGTCAGCCAATACAAACCATAAAACACAAATATTTAACGATACCCATAGTATTTGGAGAAACAGTTAAATTCGTTACGCTGTCAAATAATTATTTTATTTGGCACTGAAAGTTGTGATGCTAAGCAGATGATCGTTTTGAATATTGAAAGTTATGTTTTCATATTACTTTTAACTAGGATTTCAAAAATTAGGTCATCAGTGTTTTTATTAAATGCACTCACGATTAACAGACCTAATAATGTACACAAATTAAAATTTAAAAACTCTTGTTCGTGGTCGTTTTAACACTGTTTATTAACTCTATTTATGAATGTAGTTATATCAATTTGCAACACCCCATCAGGCGACACAGCGTAAGACACCTTAGCAGTCAACAGGTAATCTGAGTATTTAGTTTCTAAGCTCGTAAATGTATTTTTTGGTTGCAATGAATATTATAATAATTATTGTAATTTATTTGGCACAGTAACGGAGTGGTCAACACTTTGTGGGCGTTTAACTCGAGTGCGCGGCCAAGGGTTCGATTGAAATCTTTCATACATTGAATTTTCAAACGTCTATGGATCCGTATCCAAAAGTATGTATGCCTGGATTGTGCTAAGAACCCGAGCGATCTGCAACCGCCAAACCGTTGACACTCGACAGTGAGTCTGTCAATATATACATGATATGAACTATTTACTAAACGTCAGATCATCCTTTCAGCCGTGCATCCAAATGCATGAATTTGTAGAAAAGCCATGCACGATGGTTTATGCAAAACGCATTGAAAATTTAAACGATTCAAATAGATATTGAAGTTTCATCAAGCACCTTCAGTCAAAATACGAAATTAGTGTATGATAGAATAATTTTACTTGTTTTGCTTTTTTTGTTTCTTAGGCTCTGGAAAAAATAGATTGTGTTATTGCGTGGGCTGCTAATGGGTTAAGTACTGAGTTTTTTGATATATTGGTAAAATTCAATAAGCCAAAGCATACTCGATAATAATAGATTTCTTCGGCTCTGACTTAAATCATTAATCATAGTTTAAAAAAACGTAATAGAGGTTTTTGTGTCGCAATAATTGATATAGCAACTAAATATCTTTGTTGTGTCGACTAAAAAGAACTAAAAATTGACCTTCATATGGATACTTGGCAATAAACTTAATATGTATCTACCGCACACGCATTCTTGCCATTTATGGGCCAATTCCAGAGACAAAAAATCTTTTTGAAACGCCTTTAATTTTTTCGAATTTTATTTCTCTAATGATTATTGCGAAATATTATAAATTCAGTTAGTTTACTTTATACATCGATAAGTTATTGAACGAATAAACTAATAAAATAGCAATTATAGTAAGAGATGTCCATATGGTAAAATTGCATCTTTGTTTTTGTACAAACCAGGGCTGTGGAGTCGTCGCGGCGTTTTGGCCGGAGTCGTACTCGGAGTCGGAAATTTTGAAAAGTTTGAACTTTTTATTTTTACATTTAATATGTCAAATTAGACTTTTGGCCGCATTGATAGGGTTGATATTTAATTGAATACACATAAATAGGAAGATTAGGGAAAAAAGTGACGATATTAACCTTTTTTAGTCGGAGTCGGAGTCGTATTTTTGGTCAATGTCGGAGTCGGAGTAGTGGTTTTGGTAGATGCTGGAGTCGGAGCCGGACTTTTTTAGACCGACTCCACAGCACTGGTACAAACCAACTAGAATTAATTATACATTATACAGCTAGTAAGCTTCACTAGATTTTCAGAATTATATTATAAATTGGAGAAAGTAAAGTATTAGGCATTACTACAGCTAATGATTGCCAATGTGTCAAAAAAATAAAATTCAATATTTTTAAAAAACTCGATGTCAACTAGTCGAAAAAACACAACCATATCGGAGATCTTAACTTTAGATTGAAAAGGTAACCACGCTGGGACTTGAAACCAGATCAACTTGATCGCTAGGGTAAAGCTCTTACCGATAGCCCACGGATGCTGTTGATTATTTTGTGAGATATGAACAACAGATCTCCTTCATTTTAAAATATAAATATTAATGGTAAGCTTATATTATTGTACAGTGAGTTTTGATAACTTTATTATTACACTAATTGTGTCGGAAGATGCTTCTCAAATTTGATTTGAGTCCATTGAAAGTATTGGGTTTATATTAAATTGAAAGCGACATTAGGTGGCAGTTTTTACTACTAGTTTACATCACCTCGGTTTTATTCCTTATTCGTTGAAATTATCCCAAATATACATCTACATCTACATTTACAGCTAGAAATGAGTTTATCTATTCAATAACCTTATGTATTCTCCACAATGAATACAATACAGAATACATCATATAATGAAGATCTCAAGTTTAAAAAGTGTGTCGACGTCTTATATCTAGTGTCTGAGCATTAATATTTTTTGATTCATTGAGAGACGAACAAAGTCAGAGGTAAAAGGTAATGTACGATACTACTTTCTTTTGTCTTTGGTGAAATGGAAACATGATTATTATAATGAAGATATCTCACCAGAAGTCGTGAGTCGATTTGGTAAATTGTATCTTACAGAAATATGGTGCAATCGCACCATCTTCACATAACAAATTCATTGTTTACGAACACAATGTGCCTCGGCGGTTAATTGAATTACTTAGTGGAGAGATTAATCGACCACTTTAGTGGGCACGACAACGGCGCTGCCTGAGTAAATAATGTCTGGAACATTTTTCGGCCATTGTTGATTTTATCTGTTAATTTATATGGCAACACTCGGGTGCGCGCGCTAGAGATAAGTCACCGTGAAAAACTGCTGAAAAATCGTTAGATGTATTACGTTTTAACATTTATTAACTTTAACTCTATAATATATTGTAATCGGTATTGCCGGAAAGGCACGCTTACAGAGAAAAACCTCATAACTTTTTGAAACAAAGGTTTAATAATAATTGACCACTTGATTAATCAAATCATTCATGTCAGCAAAAATCATGTTTATCTAAGTTGATGGTATTGTACAAAGGCTGAAGATATCTTAACATCTCCTTCACGTAAGTATGTTTTAATGCTGGAAAATTCGACCACAAAATCACCAACTGTTATCATGCCTGGTTGACATTTCATTTCTTTATGGACTATTACCATTACTATCTATCACATAATTACTGCTGCATACTAAAATTAATGTTTTAAAATCTTGGTTTAAACTAATGTTGCATAACCTATCAATATAACGGTTCCATGACAATTCAGAACAATCGGCCTACCTACGGACACCGTCCGAGCTCGCTCGCTTTATAATATTGGGTTTTCACATATTTCATACATATTTGTCTATAAACAATTTACCAATTATGAATAGGGCTGCCACAACAAGAAAATAACTGTAATTATGAGATCGCCGAAATTAAAATAAATGTTTACTAACTATTGTAGTTAGTTCGCGTGCATTTAAAATTCATTCGTTGGGCTGGCACAAAATATGTATATATATATGTATGTGGGATCTGGCGGTGGAGTCGGGTAAAATAACGAAGAGGTTTTAGTTTTATAATACGTCTTTATTTATTAACAGTCTTAACACCGGCTTATTGTTGCCAGCCCAACGAATGAATTTTAAAATGCACGCGAACTAACTACAATAGTTAGTAAACATTTATTTTAATTTCGGCGATCTCATAATTACAGTTATTTTCTTGTTGTGGCAGCCCTATTCATAATTGGTAAATTGTTTATAGACAAATATGTATGTGAAAACCCAATATTATAAAGCGAGCGCGCTCGGACGGTGTCCGTAGGTAGGCCGATTGTTCTGAATTGTCATGTTCTGAAAAGTCTTGTTCTGAAATGTCATGTTCTGATATGTCATGTTCTGAAATGTCATGTTCTGAAAAGTCGTGTTCTGAAAAGTCATGTTCTGAATTGTCATATTCTGAAAAGTCATGTTCTGATTTGTCCGGTTACCCAATATAACAGGATGACATTTTTTGTTTCAAATAGTAAATACCAACTACAGTGGAAGAGCCGTGGAGGGACTAATTAACGGGCGTTGTGTATTCTATGTCGAGATATAATTGTTTTTAATAGATACTCCAAAACGAACTGGTAATAAATTTTCTCTTAAAACACACGATAATCAGCATATATTTAAAAAAGTTATGACTAGCTGTGCATAATATATCAACTTTTGTGTAACTGATCTAATAAGTATAATAGAGAACCTGTATTGCATCAATTAAAACATTTTTGTTTGCCTTTGAGAATAAGCCAGGGCTGTGGAGTCGGAGTTGGATTTTTTTGGCCAGAGCCGGAGTCGTCGCGGAGTTTTGGCCGGAGTCGTAGTCGGAAAATTTAAAAAGTTTGAACTTTTTATTTTTGCATCAAATATGTCATATTTGGCTATTAGCCGGATTGGTTGGTTGATATATAGTTGAATATACATAAATGGGAAAGGCCGTTGGAGCCGGAGTCTTGTTTTTCGGAAATGCTGGAGTCGAAGTCGTATTTTTTTTTACGACTCCACAGCCCTGGAATAAGCATTCAATTAAAAAAGTCATAAATATTTACTGAAAAATATGCACTCAATCAAGTTGATGATTCAAAAGATAAAATATTTTAGGCAGCATGTGGCCCCAAGAACCGCGGAGTGTTCATCACTGTAATAAAACTGTAATTTTACAAAAATTTGCCTGAAACAAAATTTCTTCTCAATTAACAGCCTCATAATTTATTACGCTATAATATTTTTTTTAGTTTTATTTAATCTTAAGATGTAATTTGAGTTCAAAATTATATATCTTCTAAGTGTTTTTCAAGGTCTGACGTCATTAAAATCCTATAGTTTACGGTTTTACTGATTATTTTCCAGTGCTCTTACGCGTGTGAAGTCTCCGTGGCAAAGTGGTTAAAAGGATCGACGCGCGTGAAATTAGAAGTCGGAAACAAAGGCAATTAATACGATTCGGACGCATAATAAAGGCTATTAGATTAGAAGCCTTGAAAATTAAACCATTATATTGGATTGTAGAGATAAGCTGCATGAATAAAAACAAAGAATATACACACAAGATAAATGTGACATTTCAGTGTTTTTTATTGCGGTATCCAAGTTCATTAATAAATTGAAAAAAAAAATAAGCAATTAAAAAACCAATAACATACTCACATAGTGAATTCAATAACGAATTGAGAAAAATCAGGACTGTAACGTATTTTTTGTTTTTGCATGAGATAATATTCTGACAGATAAGGAAGTGATGAGCGAAACCGGTGCTGATCCAAATAAATTGTTAACACCTTAAAATTGGTGAAAAATTATTTTACCATTCGATGTTAAATTAATAGAGAGACAAATGACTTTTTCTATATTTTTTTCATCTGAAACTTTACTACGTAGATTGAAATATATAATGAAATAAGTAAAATCATTTATATATTTAATACTAATTAAGATCAACGTAAATATATGAATATTGCGATTGAAAATTTAGAACGGAATCCGCTATGCAACATAAATTGGAAGCGACAAGTCGATAATAAAATTGGTTAACTTGCAAAATGGCGCTTGGCCGTGACATGTCTGTTAAAAAAGGCGGGAACACCGCCTGTTCTAATTTCAAACTTGCGGAAGTTCCAGCTGTGCAAACAGAGGTACATAATGCCATTCGTTTTCGTGGTTTTTTCACGCTGAGCGCGGAAAAGATTCCAGAATTACGCGAAAAAAACAATTAGTTTGCCAAGAAAAATAACGATTGCATTATGTTACCAGTACATATAACATTAAATTAAATAATATATTTTTTCACATTTTTTAATAGGCGTGATGTGACAAATGGCAACATTAATGTTACCAATTAATCAACGGTTCTAAGATTCTTTATTCAAACTTTGTTCAAAAACTGTATTCAAATTAAGAACGTCGCGGTCAGAGTGAACTTTAATTGTTTTCTTAAGGACTGCAACAAAATAATTTCGCCTAGATAAGGACGGTTGTGTTTGTTAATACAAATACACGATTTTCAAATATTAATTATTCAAGCCCCCCCGTGACTCTGCAGATGTATTTTTAGAAGAATTCATAACATGTACATAACAAATGCAATATGGATGGATATCCGGCCTTCAATTTAAGGTATAATAATTACATATATTTTTATATTCCGTATGGAATATCGCTAGAAACAGTAAAATCTTAGGAATGTCGTCCTCATAGTTCAATAAATATTTTTTTAATTTTACAATTCATGAATGAGATATTTTTCAACCAACTTTGACGTTTGTAAAAACTGCGCTTTTGTTTTAATTGCTGCTAAAAATAAAGCCCGGAATATTAATAACAGTATTTGATATTCTGGCATGTCTTTTGTTATTTTTGTAGTTCGGATGTTGAGCTAATGTGTTGACATATTAGTTGACGCCTGACAAATGTGCTGACAGACATTTTGGAGGAAATAAATAAAATAGAGCTTTCGTTCTCATTAATGATTAGTCTTACACTTAGTAGACACTTAAGTCGGACAGACTATATAACTAACGGCAATAATTAAGAATTTAATATAGAGTTGAATGAAAACTAAAAGAAAAGTCACTTCAATCTGTCATTCACGACCCTAATCAATAAATAAAACCATTACAAAAATGGTAATACAATTCTCTATATATAAATTTGTTTTCGAATATGATAGATTTATAAAACATATATTTGAAAAAAAGTAGGGTAAGAAAATGTATTAAAAAAACATTGATGTATTTTATATCAATAATAGGTTGGGCACTTAATAGTGTTGTAATACAATATCATTTAAAAAGATAACTTTTAAATATGGAATAATTGTAATTTCAGTCATGAAGAAATTGAAATGAAATTTCAGAATAAACTTAACCTGAGGTCAGCAAACTTTTTGAGAAGCGGGCCGGATTGATCAATAAATTCTTATTGGAACTTACCAGAATAATAATTTATATTTGTACTACATTCTTAGAATTTCAATAAATGAAAAAATACTCAAGACATTTTCAAGGAAACGATCATCTTTAACTTACATAGGTCCACTACCTGATCTTATCTTATCCCGAATAATGAATTAAAATATACAGTTGTCGGGGTTTTACAGCCAAATTAATTTTATAAAATTATTATCATAAATTATATACAAAAATCGGGTTTTTTATAGGGCCAGATCCGGCCCGCGTACCGTTGTTTGGTGACTGCTGAACTAATCGATTCATACATAGATGTCGTCTGAGCAATTTGAATAATTATTATTGAGGAAAATAACAAATCTAACTATAATTTAGTAAATCAATAAGCGAGGAAATATGATATCTAACAGTTATTACGTGAAAGGAAAATAGATAAATATATCAAAATGATCGTTCATAAATTAAAATTTTATTGGCTTCGATGAAATAAAGAATACCCATCCGACACTTGCTATAGAATTAGTCACAGCTGTCACGTGTCATTATATATTTATATTTATCATACTAATAATTACTAGTATATTCTCAGGCTATCGTTAAGTATAGAATATTTATAAATTACAAAAATAAATAATTCAAATGTTCAATAAGAATACCAATTGAGTGTAATAATGTTAATTTATGGATACTAAATAATTACGTTTGCATTTGCTTTAGATTTTTTTAATCGAATAATATGCATTACACGTTTTGAAAACCATTATTTATCGCAAACGAAGCCATCTTTGAAAACACGTACATTGCATGTGTAAAATAATGTTTTGTCTTCAGTCAATATTCATTGACATGAAGGCAGAATAAATACGATATTTTAAAACCATATCCGCAGCAAATGTGGATTATGTTATATGTACTCATAACAGTGCCAACAGAAGTTGCTAAACGATATCTGCTTGTTATTCAATCGCTCATTTTGGAAAAGGGATATTTATAATGCTGTGGTCTAGTGGCAAGAGCTTTGCCCTAGCGATCAGGTGGGCCCGGGTTCAAAACCCGGCAAGGTAAGATTTTTTCAATTGAAAAGGAGATCTTGGACATGGGTGTGTCATTTTTCGTTGAGTTGTTCTCGGCTGATTCATACAAACTTATCATCGAGTTTATCTCGTATGACTTTTACAATTAAAAATATTTGGCGCATTGGAATTAGCTTTAATGTGAAATATTTTTTTTTTGCAAGGCAAGGACAGGACAAGTGGTCAATATATGAAAAAATTGTCAGTAAAAGAAATTATAGTTAACACAATAAATGTACATAAGAATAAGACTGTATGCTTATTTATTATTTATATAATTACGCTTGTATCTTTTATTATATATATATAATAAAGCAGACAAATATCATGGTTGAGAAAATTATGACATTTTCAGCTCGTTACCTCCTTCCTTCAAAGGAAAAATATTGATACGAGCGAGTAATAATGCTAATAAAAATAAAATATCCTACATGAGGAGGCACGCGAAAACCATCTCTATTAATTGCAACAATTGAGCTTTCATTCCAGACGTAACCGAGAAAGTGAAAAACCCATTTTCATTTGCCAAATATTACGTATGGAAGATTGTCCTCGTCCAATATACAAAATAACCTACTGGCAATATAATATTTTTGGCAATAGTTACGGGTTACATGTGCCGCATAAAACCGACATTTACACATACATTTACAATGTTGGGGCGGTCACACCCACTCTTCCAACAGTGTTTCCCGCTAGCCACAAAATGTTGAAGGAACAAAGAAAACTGGCTCGCGAGCTCAAATACTAATGATGGGAAATAAAATGTCATGTGAGAAACTTTTTGACAATGGGCATTATTGTAAGATATAAAATTATTTACAGTATTTTAATACGTCATTGAAATTATACATAAGTTTGATAAAAATGATATCGATAAAAAATGGATATACAGCGGGTGGGTTTACCCCGGTTCAATTTTATTTATGAATTTTTAGCAATGTGCCTTTCGTACATTTCAGAGCTGTGGAGTCGGAGGGATTTTGGCCGGAGTCGGAGTCGTCGCCGGATTTTGGCTGGAGTCGTTCGTACTCAGAGTCGGAAATTTTTAAAAGATTGAACTTTTTATTTTGGCATATATGCAGGGCTTTTTTTCATTTAACGCGGTGGAACGGCGTTCCGGCACCATTTAGACGATGCAATGTTTGCGCTTACGTAATTACTATCCATATTTATATAATTCGTCAAAATGATGAAATATGGTATTGTTATGAACCAGATGAGATGTGGATGGATTAAAAATTGACACTCTCCTGTCCTGTCCTGGAGAAGGGGACTTGTCCATGTTACCATTGGTCACTCGTGCTCAAGGTCTGATAACGGCCAGTAATGTCTGACGTTTGTGATTGACAATGTGTGGAACATTTTATTTACTAAATTTTACATATTTTTTTTCAAAAAAAAGCCCTGCATATATGTAATATGTCAAATTTGGCTATTGGCCGGATTGGTTGGTTGATAAAATATTGATTACACATAGGAAACGCAGGAAAAAAACGTGACAAAATTATACTTTTTTCAGTCAGAGTCGTGTTTTTGGTCAATGTTGGTAAGAGTCAGTCGTATTTTTTTTTAACGACTTCACAGCCCTGGTAAATTCACTACCGGTTATCGGTAACATCTGTGTCAATTTACATTGAAAATTTATATGGACGCTTAGTTACAAAAGTGTAATAACAAAGTATTAAAGTTTACATATTTTTGACATTCTTAAATCCTTAAAAAGAAGTTATGCGGTTAACGAAATTGCGGTTATAGCATTCAAGCTACTTGTATGAGGGATTATTTTAGAACATATTAATAATTGAATCTATTGATATTAAAAAAAATTGGCATAGTTTTCTTTAATAATTTTACATTATTCACGATTTCTTATCGCAGACTGATATAATATCAATAAAGTAAAACGGGGAGTGGATTTTTCCCACTTCGTCCGCGAATCCACATTATTACTAAAATTCCCCATTTGATTATGTATTTGTTTGATTTTCATTGTCAGAAACCGTTCTAACTCAGTTGGTTTTCAATGTAATAGCTTATATTTGGAATAGGTCTAAGACATTTTAATTATAGTCTATTTGATATCAATTATGCTTATTTTCTTTGAATTATATTTCTATAACCAATTGTTTGTTCAAATAACGCTGTATTTTAGTATATTTTTCATTTGAAAATGCTCGCGAATTGAATGTGGAATAAGTAAATAAATGTGTGTTACTATTTTTTATCATCCTATGTATTTTTTTTGTACACATGCAAATACTTTTCAAATTGATTTGCCCCACCCTCTAGGTTCGATTGATTGAAATATTTCAGGGTTTGTTTGTATTATATTGTGCAAAAGCAAATACTTATTCATTATTTACGTGATTCGTATGAGCACAGTGGTTCAGCCAGTTGTAGTTTTAAAAAAAAAACAAATTTTATTGCCCAGCTGACTTTTATTTCAGATAGAATATCATTTCTTTCCCGATCCCTGTCTCAAGAAGCCGAGCACATGGATTCGGGTGTGTATATTGTATAAGTACTGCAATCCCGAAATAGCCATCCATCATGGAAGAATGGAGTCAAATTAGACTCGGTTATGAAATAAAACTCTGATTTATGTTCCGTATCGGCTCTATTCGGCAACACTACTCGACGGAAAAATCTACCACACGATCTCCCAACTTACAATTTGATTATATGCAGACTGCTTATTAGAAAAAATATAATCATTATGCAGTCAGACGTAATATAATGTAGAACAATAGAAGGACAAAGCTAGTGGAACAGATTTGTGATAGAGAATTTTAAGTTGTCAATAAATGTCATTTCGATCGATGTAACATTTCTTCTTCGTGTAATAATCGAGACAAGAATATGTTAACAATTTCTTTGTCGAAATATATTCAACGTAGTAAGTTGTGTTACATTATTTTTTCTTCAGCCCCGGATATAAAAATCCTTAATACTAGTTTGAAGATCTTACTGTCTTATTCTGTCATACAACATAATAACACTTAATGTGTCCGATATTAATAAATTTTAGATCATGAATTTGTTGCCAGTTGATAAAAGAAAGCATCTCCTCTATGGGTAAAACTTTTCCCATGGAGCAGATTGTGTGGTACGCGTACCCCCTGGGGGACAATAAGAGTTTGGTGGGGGTACGCGATCCACCGTCTTTTCGTCATTCACATTAATTATAATGAATGTTATTTATGGGATAATTATTATTTGTATTTTATACTGAATGAATTTTACTAACTTGTTTTTGAACTAAAAAAAGGTAACAAAATATATTTGGATTACTATAAAAATATGTGCGATTTTTTGTCGAGGGGTTACGAAAATTATAGAAGGGGTAAACATATGTCGAAAGTTTGGAAAGCACTGTCAATTTTGGTCATTTTTCAGGAGCGCGAAATATGTTTCATTTACTAACAATTGTTTTCAAATAAGGATTTTATTATTTTCTAAATTAATGGTTTCAATTGTTTTATCTTTAAACTTTTAGGCGTGTACTTCGCTTTCCTGGAAAATGACCATACAAAGATAGTTGCTGCTTTTTTTGTTGGGAATGTCAATACATGCACAATCCATTCAAGTCATGTTATATTATAATGAAACCAAAAAAAATTACATTATGAAATCAATATAAAACGTTCCATCAATACAATATTTGTACAAATAATAAGTTTTCTTACAAGAAGCCATATTCGCAATTCATGTATTTTTTTTATAAAGTGTTCATCTTGTATGCTCGCTTCAAATAATATTGACGAAAACCGCAAATTTCAAACAGGAACAAACATTCGAGCAAACATTGTGAAGTATGCAAGCATGTTCAAACACTTGGCTCAGCTGGCATACAAACAAAGTTATATTGTTCTGTGAACATATTGCAATCTTACAGCGAAGCAAATCAAAGACAATCTGTATATTTAATTACTCATTAATTTATGCATATGCTAAAAAATATATATGGAGACTTTTTTTGGATTAGAAAAAATAGCGTTTTGTATTCAATAGCGGTTTGTAATCGTTTGAGAGTAACGGTACACTTTCAGCGATGTAATATAATATTAATTGAATATCAAACAAAGCATAATTTAAGACAGTGTTTCTCAAACTATTTTGCTCAAAAAAATCATTGTTTAGATATACAAAGTTTGGGAAACCTTGCTACATATAATTTTTTTAAATTTTAAGATAAATATTTAAAAAAATATATGAATCGAGAATACGATTTGTTTCGTTTATAAAGGGTCAATTATGTCGTATGTTGTTATTTGAACGTCAATAATGCATAATGCAAGACCATATCCATTTTTTCCCTTTTCATTCCTCAATAATATTTTGTATTATCTATGTTACGATATATTTTATCTTATCTATAAACCACCTTCAAGGTGTTCACTGTCAATATTTGGTGTAATGGCATTATATTTTAAAATAATAACACATTTGTTGTTCTTATTCCATTGGATTTATAATCAGTTGATAATACCCGCGATGGGCGAAACCAGTCCTAATCTTAATAAATATAATGTATAAATATTAAGTATAAAAAATCGTAGGTATGCAATTTCCTGAAGCTTTATTATATAAGAACATTTCTTACAATAAATACAATACGACGGTAATTTTCATACATTTTTTCATCTTCATGTATGGTAACTTTTTTAATTAAAAATCGTGACAATATACTTTAAAATTATATGTACAAATATAGCCACAATTAATTTATATAGAAAACAAATTATAAAAGTGCATATACAAGTTGTCAAATGCATGTTAATTTTATATAAAGAATTTTTAATGCCAATATTATTTTATTAAATGTGGAAAAATATTCCAGTGACATATATTATTTACATAAAATGACAAAGCAATCGTTCATGTGTAATTAATTACCATGTTTATATTTATATGTATCTGCAATGAAAGGAAAAATTAGCATTAGAATTTTTCTTTCGTTAAATATTTTTTTCTATCAATGATAAATATACATATGTAGTCATTTTATAAAAAAAGCTACTTTGAACCTTGCTTTGAACATTATTCAGTTTATTCTGTAATTATTTTATATAATAATGTAGATGACACCAATGTCAAGAGGTAAGTTTTTTTTTCATTGTTTTCATCCATCTTTGTCTTCAGATGTTTCCCACTTCCACAATTCTCACTTAACACCTGTTCAAAAATATTCACTAAGCTTTTAGTATCCATATATTTAAAATTAATTTTGCATGTCAGAAGTCTACCGGAGGTGTAGCTACTAGCTAGGCAATGGTTGTGTAACATTGCTTGGAATCGATATATTCTGCCGGCAATAGTTATTCAATATCACTAACGACAATAACACACGCGAACAATACGGGAGTCGAACCCAGAACCGACTTTAATCTTCATTGTGCGGCGAACGTGTCCGGTCGACACAAACATCCATTCGAACAATCCTACTTAGATATAAATAATTGCCCCGGGCGGTGTTGTATTCAGAACTATTAACATGATAATACACAGGTTAAGTCAACTAACACAATTCCGGCGCCCAAATGAAAGGGCACATCCTGACATGAACTTCTAACAACCCACGTTGGTCAAAGGAATGGAATTTATTCGGCCATTCAACTGATCCGTATTTATTTTTTATAGATTGTCTATTTGGAAAAATCATCACTATGTTCCACTTATTCTTATTATCCTATTCCTTCACTCGTACCACTCACTCATGACAATAATGATTCAGTGTACCTAGTTATATTTTCTACCTGCCAAACAGAAAAGTTTTCATTTGGCAATACGAATGTAATGTGAAACTTTGCTTTTGGTTAAATTTTAAATTGTGTAAGCTCACTGTAAACTAATAAGCGTATATTCATCAACAGTTATTTTTCGGTCCTAGATCCAGATCCTATTTGCTTAGTAGAAGAAGTATTTATATTGCGCTCCTAACTCCTAGCTTCCTACATTTGTCTTTGTTATTTTTATTAAGAATATAATAGCATTATCAATTCTTCAGGAAATGAAATGCTCTCAAAAGACGTTAATAATAGATTGTTTGCACACCTTTTTTGCACATTGGAAGAAGAAATATGGACTATATGGTGTGTCAGGCTTTTCGAATTTTTGTGTATTCTTTGATAGATAATTCAATCTACTGAGGTTCACAGACAGTATTTCAAAGGGCTCTTCTAACATCCTTATAGTCGACAGAAACGTTTAATAAGCAAGACTTAGGTAGAATATATGCAGGGAAAGAGGCGTATAGACCAGTGGTTCTCACGTGAAATTTGGCTGTGGCCGCATCAGGAACATCAGCGATCCTAGGGAAATGTCTGGTGGCCGCACCAAATATTTGTGTTGAGTCCTTTTTGTCAAAAAGACCTCAACATGTATGTGTTGAGTTTTTGCTAACTAGCAATTCTTGATGCACAATGAAATGCATACTAAATATTTTATTTTCAGTTGACTAATGTTGACAAATTAACTTGTAAAATCCCATTTTTATTCAAAATCAATATTAACTACGAATCTGTTGGTGGCCGCAGCAAAATCCTCTGGTGGCCGCACATGAGAACCACTGGTATAGACTATAGCCAACTTGTTTATCACAATATCTTGAAATGAGGTAAATACAAAATAGTATATTGTACAAATCACCCATACGGCGTATTAAATATGCAGTGACGATATGCAAATTTAACATTTGTGATTCTTGATCAGTATATCAATAATAAATAATGATGAAACTGTCGATTTAATGTAAATAAATTTAATTAAAAATTGACAGCACCTGCCCAGCTCGGACGGGACATAAATTCTGCCACAAGGTAATTTATTGCCAGGTGAACATAAAAATTTGATAGCTAATGCCGCACTAATCCGTTGGTTTTTAGTTCACGGCCGAGCCCTATGAAAAAGACTTTTTTTTACACATAATGAACATACATATTGTTATTATAATAAGCTGGCAAATTGTATTTTAACGTATTTATGGGCGTCATAAATAGATATAATTTCGTAATAGAATACAAATTATTGAAACAGTATGTAAAAAAGCCCGGTCCGTGGTGCAGTGATCAACGTCGTTGGCTACCGTGCCGGACCGCCCGGGTTTGATTCCTGGTTCGAGTTGATTTTTCAGTCGATAAATCGATTCTGCTCAGAGGCAATGGGTGTTTGTGTTGTTATAAATCCATTCCCATCTTTACGATCCCAAAGAGGTAAAACATGATTAAAAAAAACAAAAAAAAAATCATTTGTCTACATTGAGAAAAATATGATTTAATTATAACATGATCTCAAAGAAATATTGTTAATTAAAAAAAACACGTTTTTAGTAACACCGGTCTCCGCTATTTTCCGACATTGCTCGTAATATAATCGCCACTTTCCCAAAGAACTCTAACTGAAAATGTGCCTTCCAAATAATATACATTTGTGTAGTACTAGAATTCTTTAGTATTAAACGACAAAACTTCCCACCCTGGAACCCTAAGATTCTCCACCGATTGGGAACCCCTGACTCATATGATCGGTTTGCAAGTCTCTTTCTAAAGTTTTTTACTTTGGAAATCCATGTACTGAAATACAATATTCTTGTAATTCTGCCAACAAGAAATATTGTTTACTGCAGTTGCAAATGTTTGGTATAATTGTAAAAAATAAAATATCTATATTTTCTTGCCGTGTTACGTTTATATTGGGATTTGAAAACGATTCAGCAATCATCAAATAATTTTGAATAAAGCCGAAAGCAAAATCAAAACTCAGAATGGACAATGGATTTGCGCTGTAAAATACGCTAGCACTGAGGTCTCACACTTTTTCTTCAAATGAAAACTTTGAAACAATGAATTTTAAAACGATTGATTGATATTGTATACCCCGGCATGGATGTCTGCGGTGTTTTCATCAATTTTCTTTCTGGTTCTGAAAAGGGACTTAAAGCTAGCTAAAAAGTGGTCATTTAATATCATTTCTTCTTCCCTTAACTGCTCTGAAGAGAGTTTAGGCGACTGTTTTAATATATGGTTAAAACGAATAATTTAAAGAAAAATTCTTCGTCCGTAAATAGGCTGCATGGACATTGGAAACAAAAAATAGTTTATGAAACAGAAAAATTCAGTTTCAGTTTATATAATTAATCACGTTAAAAAATACTTACATACAAGGGGCAGCAGTACAAATTATATTTAAATTAATAATTAAAGTTTTATTATTATATTGTTGTGTTGTAATATAACATTAAACGTATGTCAGCTATAATTTCAAGCAAAAGCTGATCTTTATTGATAAAGCATAAACTAATCGAGGTTAAGTGTTGCAAGTATGTACATTTATATAATAAATAACGTCTAACATGGTGTGAAACAATCGTATTGTTATGATTTTAATTTTACGAACGTGCATGGGCATAAACTCGCATTTATGAACGTACACAATAAAATTGAGATATTTTAGAATGCGCGTATACTGGTTTATTATTTTGAATCATCGTTTACAGAGAAAAGATCAATGAAAGATTTTTATACGGAAACGTTTTCAAATAATAAAAGCGGACCATCTTTAACGGACTCTCGATTTCCAGATATCGTAACCGCTCAAGAGAGCATAAACATTTAGCAGAACCACTGCTGAGTATCTTTACTTACAATAATATAATTGTACAGTATGTGAAAAGAAGCGCCATAAATATTATTTTACCACTAGCACAATGAGCTGTTATATATTTCGGCATTCTTAGGGTATTTTGCTAATTCTTCCAATATTGCTACCTAAGCTTTTATAGTATGCCTCATATCGCGGTTATGTACAATTGGGACAAACCTATGAGACTGCATCAATATTACAAACACACACCAACCTCTCACCGCATCAGCAGCTCATTGTTTTAAATTCAAATCTAAATGCGGTTGAGGCAAAACCGTCACGGGGGAAATTTATCGTTGTTATCCGACACAGTGTTTCCAAAACAAATAACGTGTGCGATTCCATTGTCTGCCCTTTTTAGCTCAGCGTCGGTATTTCCATTATTATAGATTGAGCATATACGAAAAAACGTCACAGCACGATTGGACGATGAAGCATTTATAAAAATTAATGGATAAATTTGATTTTTTTACCTATGAAAACCAGAATATTAATCATTTTCTAATCTAAAACCCGCACAGTATCTGACAATTTGAAATACGGATTAAGAATGTAGACTCCTCTTAGGAAGTGATTGAAAAATGGCATTCAGAAGCAATCACACGCGATTTCAATCGATCTTAAGTCCAGTGTCAAAATACGACTGTTTGATTTTTCTATAAATGTAGCATGACTATAATAAATTAAATACATAAAATCCGATGAAATTGCACACTATCGGTTGTACATTTGAGATAGATTTTAAGGTGTGAAATGAAGGCCAAATAAATTGACACACTTACGGATTTAATTGAATTCTTCAAGCTAAAGATCTAAAATAAATCAAATCTAAATATCGTCATGCGTGAATTTAGAAGAATCACTTTTAATGAAGTAAATTTTGCTAGTAAAATCAACGGTGTGTCAAATAAAAAATAAATCACAACATGCCCACCGGGCAGTTGGCATTGCCAAGTTATATAAATGCCTAAATATTGTTCAATGGAGAAAACAATATTCAATCGGAAACCACAGGTTACCTTTTCTCCACACTTTGAGAGCCGCTAATTCAAGTTAACAGTGACAGAATGTTACACTGCACATACGAATGAAATTAATGACAAATACGAAACAATAGACAACACTTGGCCAGTATTGTCCTAAACTAGGTAACGTTACGTGGTAAAGGTTAAAAGTACTTAGCAAAATGTGCTACTAGTAGGACTAACAGATCCGGTTAATCATAATTGCCAGTCCTCATTAAAGAATCGTAAATAATATACTGCGCATTTGTTATAACGCTGCAGGGTCCTATTATTATCACATTAAATAATGTAACATACATGACAGATAGTTTAAAATGACTAAATATGGAAAATAAATATGTAGGCAAAAAGGATACTATCCAATGCGCCGATTGCCGTGACTATTATACAGGGTAAAATAGCAAAGCAATTGACAAGACTTAGAGAGTCAGTGAAAATTTAAAAATGTGTATTATCATTTACTTTTTTCAGGGTCTCACCCAATTTCACGTCATATATTGTCGTCATCTATCCCGACTTTTCCAGATTTTAAGGGTTGAAGAAGTGTGTACAAGTATTGAAAATACATGGAAAAGGCCAAAGAAGTTTTACCCAATCCTCTGCTACAAGAGTAAGTTATGATAAAAACTGTACTCTGAAGACTCTATTTATTTGCAAATACCGGTAAACATTGATTACTTATTCACTTAACAAAGATTCTTGTCAAAAATTACGTTTAAACTTTTACTTATGAATATTCATGTGCATTATTATGTTCACGTGAACATATCCTTCCGTCTTATATGTGTGAGAAAAAACATAGAATTTTGAAAAAATCAACCGCAAGCAATCCATTACATTATTATTAAAGTCGTAGAAAAACAATTTATCGACAGCTTGTGCGCCATATACACTGCACGCAATATTCCATGAAACAAACACATGTAAATAATAAAGTTACGGTTACGTGCAATATTATTATTTAATCAAAAATATAAATTCAGTTATTCATTTTCTACAATATTATTCAATAAAAGTATGCATGGATTATTTCGATGCCTGGTGCATTCCAATTAGAAAACCAGTATCTATTGACAACATAAAAATATTCAAAATTCAGTATTATAATCAGCCAGATAATATGAGTTCTAATTAAAATCCATATGAATAGCCCAATTAATCGTTTATGGCAGTGATACACAACGTGCGTCCCAATATGGCAAATAACAATCAACTCTTTTTTTTTCAGAACTTTTCACGGACCATTGAAGAACAATATAAAGCAGGGCTGTGGAGTCGGTAAAACAAATTATGACTCCGACTCCAACATTTACCAAAAACCTGACTTCGACTTAAAAAGGTTTACTTCGTCACGTTTTTTTTCTACCGTTCATATTTATGTGTATTCAATTATATATCAACCAACACGACTCCACAGCTCTCATATAAAATGTGATCACTTTTCCCCAGGCAACTCTCGAGCAAACTGAAAATTGATTTGCTGGCCCTTCTGTCTAAAAGATTGTGTATAACTGGTTTATGGTGATATTAAAAACTTAAATTTATTTATTCGTAACTTATTTAAGTGTCATATTATTTTATTTGACTCTTTTTGTACTTTCGATGGTTTCGGCGGTAACTTTGTGGAAGTTCATTTTAATATAAAATTTAAAATAACTTTGATTATTCCACGAATTGTGGAATAATCAAAGTTATTTTAAATTTTATATTAAAATGACTCTTTATGGTTTAAAATTCTTATATTATATCATTATGATTTATATTGTTAAATAGTAAATATATGCTTATTCTATTTTCAACAGCTTGCCAGTAGAAATAATAACACAAAGAAAAAATATGTGGACGATTATTTTTGAATGTCGAACAATTCTTTTTATTATACTTTCTCTTTATTACAAATCATATTTTTTATTCAAATCTAATGCAAACTCATGTTGACCTTGTTCAAGCTTGCTTCCTTTGAATTGTATTTGATATTAAACATAAAAATATTGACACAACATGTTCACTTGTGAACGTTTCAAAATCCGCGATCCGATCGAACCAACAGTAATCCTGCATTCAAGAAACATGATTTTTTTCATCAAAATGGCGTCGTGGAAAGATAAAACTTGGACGACCATGACATTTGTGCTAACGTTAAATGATCATAATATCGTGGTGCTATAAATATATGCACATCTGAATTATTCAGCCAATTGGAATTTTATTTTTAAATGCATAATTTATTATTATAAAAATATTTTTTTTGATGTATTATAAGTATATGCAAATTATTTGTAATCGTTAATTCATGATATATATGTATTTTTTAAATACAGTAATAATAGTTAAATAATGACATACTTTAAAACAGTAGTTCTCAACAGCTTTGTAGCTGAGAGTCCATTTGAGATAGAACAGAAAGTGACGGGCGCCAATATTTGAGTGCAAAAAAAACCGACATTTATAAAGATTATATTTTAAATATAATCCTATTCAACGCGATAATTTTATAAAAGCATATTATTATCCTCGGGTATAATTCCTAAGACAAAAAATAATCAGTATTGGCAGAGAAAATAATGTACAGAACATGTGGAATAGAATATTTTGTATGTACAGTTTTTATTATCATAATTAAAATACCAATATAAGTGTATGCGGTATTTCTTGGTCAACTACAATGAGCGCATTTTTGTATCGGAAAGACTATAACATAAAATTCAATGTGCCATAATCGTGAAATCGAGATTGGAAAGTCAAAAGGGGCATCAAATTCATTAAAAAAATAAATGTGATATAAGCCGGTGCTTCCCAAACTTTTTCATGCAACGCCCTCCTAAATTTGAGAAAAATAATCCGCAGCCACCAGTTTGGGATGCATCAAATGCTTAATTTTATTTGTTTAATATTAATGAAAACAATAGATACTTAATAAACATTTCCCTGATCTTCAAATTTGCGGATTATACTTATGCTCATGTGACATTGCAAAAGGCTTTGATTGCATATATGTACACTTACACATTAATAAAAGCTGATATATTATATTTATCTTATATGTACTTATTTTAAATATGTCACAAGGTTCCTAAGTATAAGAAGAAGGATTATCGAGTTCATATGAGTAAATAAATATAAGAGCTCAGGGTAAGACGGTCAAAGTGTTATCAAGTTTTATTTTAAAACAGTCTGGATAAATACTGAATATAATTCTCATGATAAAATTATTGTCATTGAGATTGTTTAATTATCTAGTATAACTTCTCCTAACAATTTATTTTTCCCAAACAAAAACTCTTCCGTTATTACACAAAATTACATAATTTATATGTATGTAGTTGATAGCTATTTCGGATAAAATACATTGCTATTTTTTCACCGTGTTACAATATAGTTCTACCAAGTAAATACCTTTGCGATCAATTAATTTGTGTATGCTTTGTAAGGTTTGATATATGTATATACATAGTAGTAGTACAAATTTTATTTACAAACTTTTCAAATGTTTGAGTGGACTTTTACAGGATAGGAAAAGATCTTTTTTTAAGACTATGTATTATATTATTTTATCACGTTCGCTCCCAGCGTGTATAATATTGACTCTCAACATAAGTTTTTCTACAAGAACTGCGTGTTACTCAGTTGCTCATCGTTTTCATGAGAGGGTAGGAATAGGATGAGGAAAATGCTAATGATTAGCTAATCGCTTCCGTTACGCCCAGTTTTTAGGATCACATGGCTGGGAGGATTTTTTTAGAAATCACGGTAATACATATCCTTATTGAAAAATCTAATTATGAAATTGCCTGCCAAACGTAGACGTTGTTGACAATAAATATATCACGGAAATCAATTTAAAAAAGTATTTTTAAGGTGTTCAATACTTGTTGGGATGGCATTATAATAAAAATAGTAACATTTTTTTTAGTAATTATTTCACATTATAATTATTAAGATCAGGATCGGTTTCGCTTATCGCCAGCATCAGTTGATAATCCTGCGTATCTTAATGTAATAAATCTAATGTGGAATGAGTACTAAAAATGTGCTATTATTTATAATTAAGTGTCTTTCATCGAAAACGACTGGGGGTGGTTAGGACTCCAGTTTATAATTTTTAACCAGGGCTTCCACAGCTTGGCATCACCAAAATCACGACTCCCGTCTCCAACATTGACCAAAAACATGACACTGAATCCGACTAAAAAACGATTAATTTCGTCACGTTTTTTTCCTACCTTTCCTATTTACATATGTGTATTTAATTATATATCAGTCAAAAAATCCGGCCTATAGCCAAATTTGACATGACATATGCAAAAATAAAAATTTCAAAATTTCAGACTCTGAGTACGACTCCGGCCAAAGCGCCGCGACGACTCCGACACCACAGCCGTGATTTGATGACTGAAAATTTCACATGCAACGTTATTGAATGCCGTGAGATGCGAATTTTCGACCACTCGATCAGACCAACTCATTATAATTACATTGCCGTTGTTTCATAAGTATCGTTCGAATGTACATATTTTGAATGTTATGCAAAATCCTAGCATGAAAAATCATTTATAATATATTATTAATTACCGATTAATATTTATGTAGCATGAATGGCTGGAAAGATATCGACTTTAAGAAAAGGGCAAATCATGTTAACAGCTAACGTTGTTGAACAAGAAAATGAAATGTCATTGTAATACCTTAATCTGATATGGCCTAAGTGAAACATGGCGTGTACTACTAATAAATTATGAAACGATATTCAATACAATAGTTTATTATATAATACAATGTTTTGCGGCTGTGCCAAGAATTCCGCTGTTTAACAATGCGATCCTTTTCAAATACATACTGTTACTTTATAACGGAATATGGTCGTAGACGAATGAACGAGAAAATAAATATAGCCTATATTTTGCTGTCAACTATAAAGATCTCTGGAGGGGGGAAAACATATGCTGGGGAGAAGGCTCCTAACCTAACGAGTGGCCAACGATTCCCTCCTCTTCGCTTGCGGCGTCCTCTGGCTCAAATCCTAGTACAACTACTTTCGTAAATATTTTTTTCAGTAGATTCGTGGTAGGTTATGCTAAAAGTAAATAAAAAAAAGCATGTGATGACTAAATTCCTTCCCACCCAACCCATACTATAAACAAATCAAATCAAGGGTTTATTACCCAATTACTAGAGTTCTGCCATAAAGGTTCTAAGGTTAATTGATTAAATTGGCATTTACTTGGTAGAACTCCATAATAGCAATGTATTTTAGTTCTACAAAAATTATATAATTTAATGTTGAAAGCTATTTCGGCTTACGCCCCCGTCAGAACTAGAACTAACACGAAGAACCGAGATGATACATGGGAAAAAGATATATACAGTCAAAAGGTAATTTTTTTTTGTTTGTTTCCTTTTCCGATATACGTTAATGTTTTTTTTTTTTTTGAATACCAAACAGTATTTCTGGCCTTAATTTTGCATAACATATCAGTTGGGCAATTACATAATTTAGTAAATTTTCAAGAATATGCAATCGCATTTTTTGAAAGCGTCCGCACACTCCGTACCCATAGTACAAATATAATATGATCAAAATAAATATCTTATTACGGACAAAATTTATAATATATAATTAGGAAAAAAAATCAATCTCTCATGTATTATTTTTCCCGGTCAATTAAAAGTACGTACCATTTTGCCCTGGCAAGTTATAAAGGTGTTAATAATATATAGGTTTTAACAATGAAAATCTGTGATTGGACACGTCGCGTGTGATTCTGTTCACGCTTTTATGGTCACAGCTGCATTATTCTGTCAAAATGGTGGTGATTTATTTGCATTGGGTCGCATAATTTATGATTTTTATAACCTCGTCACTTGCGATCATATTGAATGGGTTATTTTTAGCATTACAAAAAGTTCGCAAAGGCAGTCACGATTTTGCACTTTTCTAAACGTAGCCCGAGAACTATTTTCCATATTCAGGCTTAATTGAACACGCTGGTTCATTACTAGGCAATTTATTATATTAATTTGGTAAAAATAATGAGATAAATAATAATAGTAAATGAAGAAATGACCATTAATATTATCCACAAGTGCCGACGGCAATTGTATAATGCGAGATGTCCATAAACCTCACTCCGCAACACGATGATTTGACGTACGTATAAGGCAGTGTTAATTTAAGATAGAAAAAAGCTTAAAACGAAATTTACATTATGTACAGCAAAACCACCACTTTGAAGGGCTTACATAAAAAGAAATATAATTATTTTGACGGACTGTGATTTTATGAAGAATATGTTTATTTAGAGAACGAACTATGCCATCTTACTTACTATGACGACATTTTTTCAGAAATGTAAATATCTATAGATATACCATCATTACTTGACCGCCGCGGGAATTTGGAACTAAAATTGTACCCATACATTAAAAATTTTCAATAGCCATTTAATTTGTATTTGTTTAGTGTAACTTCTTGTACATAAAGATTTTTCTTCATTTATATATTGCATATTAACATGTGTAAGTAAATAACCAATTTTGGTTGAGTATCGCAACATCACTCAAGCGATTGTGGCGCCCTCGCAAGCGGTCAAGTTATAATGGTACAAGAAATTCTATTTCAAACAATTAGTTTTAAATGGTTTCAATGAAATGGAAAACTTTTCATTCATAATTAATACTTTTAAATACTTTTAAGGTGTTCACTGTCAATACTTGGTGGAAAAGCATTAGAATAAAAATAATAATATATTTTTAGTACTTTTTCCACATAAAATTTATTTCATCAGGACCGGTCTCGCTCATGGATCAGTTGACAATGCTCGCCATGAGCGAAACCGGTCCTGGACAAACTAATTTTATGTGGTAAAAGTACTAAAATGTATTATTATTTTTATTTTTACTTTTAAATCAGTTGTTGGATTGAAATTAACCCCCTTGTAAAATGAAAATCATTGAATAAAAATAGCACAATTTATTATAATATGGTCAAAAATCGAATTTACCCTCGTAGACGTGAACTGAATATTTCTAGCAATAACATGGTGAAAAAATATCTACTAACTCTTTTGTAATTCTTTGCTCTTCTTAACTTTATTTGTAAGTATTTAATTTCTATCAAATAAATATAATTTAATGATTACATTTTTTTATATAATACAGCCAGGCACGATACGTTTCACAGTCGTTCGAAATAATTATTGAGAAATAAAAGCACTCTAATAAATAAAAAAAACTAACGATAGGTGTGAAGATTATTTGATTAATCCAACACAAGTAAGTATCAGCGGCCGTTTTTAAGCTTCGGTGGCTCTCAATTTTATTATAATTGATATCCAAGTCAGTGTTAATAAATGCAGCGATCTGTCACAGAATGCATTCGCGAATTGCATTTAGGTAGCTGCCTTGACTCAGTTGCAATTCCGAGAATCGGCAGTCGGTCGATGCGGTACTTGCTACAATTTATAAATACTTATTCCTTCTTTTATTAGGCGCCGCCACCATTATGCATACGTGCTTCACTTTGTAAGCACTAGGTAATTATAATTATTATACACTGAATAAACATAATTAATTAATCCTATTATTAAAAAATATCCATTGTCTGACTTAATTTACGATTCACTTAGATTTGTACGCGACACCAAAGCAGGGACAAATATACAATATGTATTTCCTTTATAGAAGAGTTTTAAAGTCAATTGATAAATTTTATAGTCATAACAACTAAAACAAACAATACAGAAAAACATCAATAGATATTTTTGAAAGCCACAGATATGTTAGATTTAGTCAATTTAATACACGTCATAAAGGTTTAATCAGCAAAAAATAAAATCAGTACAGTCATAAAACAGATTTGATTGATCGCTGAAAATAAATAACACAAAATGTGCAAGCATTCATTAGGAAAACGAATATTTATTTCCTTGGAAATTTTCAATGTGTTTCATATCCGATTTAAAGCACGAATATAAACTACCATTATTTATTTGGCATCTCAATGTACTCAGTATGCGATTTAAATTTAAAATTTAAGAATATTCGTGTTTCATTATAAGCCAACTACTGTCATTAATATTTAAATCAAAAGTGTTGTTTGTATGATATTCAAACATATACGTAAAATATAATTACATTATATATAAATAATAATATAGCATGCCTTACATTTTTTACCATTTAAAATTTAGTGTAAACGGTTTATAACATAATGAGCTGAAAAGGGTACCTAATAACATCTTAATTTATGGTTCTTGATAGTTGAAAATAATTGTTCTCCTTGGCAAGTCGTGAGGGCAATAAAATAGGTTAAAAATGCAAACAATGTAAGGAATAATAAAAACATGTTTAATGGCCCTTTGTTGCATACTATTTATTTTAATTGTTTCCCAGGCCTTAGCGCATTGAAGTTACAATGTTACTTAAATTAATGATAGGAATTGTACTACACATTTGTAATGCCCATATGAAGGATATAATTTATATAATTAGACGCCAAATTAGACTTAATAGTTTCGACACAAAATCGACAAAATATTGGACACATAACATTTCACAAATACAGCAAATAGCTTCAACATGGCAATGTAATATGTGATTTCTTAATAACTAAAATTTTAAGAAAAATTCAATAGTTTGACATAATACATCATGAACAACGATCGTCACATGTAATCAAATCAACGGACAAAATCAGATATGGCCACCATACAACGAGACCACTTCCTTTTTAAATTTATTCATTTATGAATATCCTTAGATATTTTACTTGCTTATTTGTATACATATTATTATTCAACCTATTAGATAAATTTCAATAGTATAGTAAAGATCGGAGTCGATGTGAATGTCAGACGGAATCGGTCGGCCCTTTTTATAAATATAGAATATGTATAGCTTAAGCATTCCGCTTGAAATAAGGATACCATATTTTCTCGATTACCAAACGCATTTTTTTTAGCTTTATTGATATCATTTAATTCGTATTGTAATCGATTACAATTAAAAGTTTATAAGAATCTGCGATTGGAGAAGAAACACACTGATTTCTATGAAGTTTAAGAGTAAAAATAAAGCTTTCGTTTTGTTAATTATTTTTATAGTTATTTGAAAATATGTGCGGGATAATTAATGAAAGGTTTCAAATAGTCGAGGAATTAAGGTTTATCATTTTTGAGGGGTTAAATTCATGACATACTAAGTATAATTTTAATTTAATATTTCCGTTTTTAACAATAAAATTGGGATGTCAAGAAAATTATTTAAAGCATCAGTTTTGGTCCTTCAGGCTTGACTTCGTAAAAAAACGATAAGATAATAGATACGAGTTATATTGTAATAAATTTATTGCCATGTCCATTGAATTAACGATTAAAGAATCAAACTAAAATTTACTTGAACGTGGCAACTCCATTACATATTTTAATTTTACCTTCATTCATGGCGAATATATAATTTGATATATTTTCTCCACAAAAACTTGCTCCGATAAGGATAAATCGAATTTTGTAAATAAGCCATAAAAATACGCAGAAACATGTTGCGGTAGGTGGCTAAGAATTAAATTACAATATGTAATAAATAAACGCCAAAGAAATTCTTGCCTGACGATTAGGACTAAAAATCAGCCTTCCTTTACACATATAATCTGGAGTTTTGCTCATAATAAATTCACGTCAAAATTGTAAACATAGATAGTAAATAATATCATTATCTAGCCAACATCCGGCCGTTATAAAACAGTCGGATTTACTTGTTTAATGAATAATATCAGATAAAATAGTTACAGTTATGTTGTATTTTTATTATGTTGTCAGGAATTGCTGCAACAGAAACTCGTTTTTCGCCTTCTTTTTTAAATAAATTATTTATAATAAAAAACTGATATCCTTATTATGCATGAATACTGCAGCCGGCTGGGATTGTTTGTCTGTGATTTTTAATAGACAAGATTTTAGCGATATAGCATTTATTTATACAATATGTTTGTTCAGAGATGGTCGGATAGCAGAAATGAAGGATTCAATAACTACTAATAACGTTCTTCGTATGGACTAATTGACACGCCTGGCGTTGTTAAAATTTACTTATGTATTAAGCCAAGTATGATTTTTCAAATTACAAATAAAATTCGAATAGGTACCTAGTGCATTTTAAAAATGAAGCCATCTGACAAAATGTATTGCCTGTGTTGTGAATTTTAGTTGGTATTTAATTATCGAACATTTTTAGCTGACGGTTTCATAAAAACTAAAAAAAAATCAACTTGCTCTTGCATCTAAATACATTTTCAAATAAAAGTAGATATACACCGAATGTCTCTCGGTAATATATTTATATTAGTAATTGAAATTAAATAATTGAACTAAGAATATAGCATACTGTATATTATTTGCAAACTGTTGATTTAATAATGGAGAGTTATTGCTATCCGTAACTACGTTTTCGGGATCGTCTACGACTATGCGAGCTGTGAAATGCGCCCAGAGACAGCGCATAAAAATGTAAACAATAAGGTATCAGTCGATACAAGCACGAAGATGTGAATCCTCACTGAGCCAGGACATGGCTTCAGAGGGCATAAATATGTCAAGAGATTCAAACTTTGACTTGAATGATAAATGAGACCAATGGTAGTATTTACAAATTAACGCAAAGTATTGGCTTCACAAAAAACGAGTGGAAACCCTGTATATTCTTATATATAAAACCGAAACGGCGTATGTATGTATGTGTGGTCTGTAATTCCCTTTTGCATTATTGTTGCAAGTTGCCATAAAAACGAATATAAAAGAAAATATGTTTGAATTTTTATCGGCGAAGACATTTAGTCAAAATGTAATAAATTAGTCTTCTACAGAACCTTTTCCGGCTTTTATTATTAATAATAATGTTTATTATTTACGTGAAGGTATTATTTGACATTTCTTTGACAGCAAATTAGATTTTTTCCTTGAATTTGGACATTTTAATGGGCGAGAATGGGGCTGTCATCAAATTAAATAAAGTTTGTGATTTTATTTTAACTCTATTTTGGATGTTAGATTTTGTGATATAATTATGTCGAATGATATAACATTAAATAATTATTGGTCGCTTAGTCCGAGCGACGCCGGGTAGCAATACTAGTTTATTAATAAATAAATTAAAGAAACAATTGCAGTAAGATGACAAGACAAGACAAGCAATGTAAGAATTATTCGTTAAATATAATTAAATTAGATGACCATATAAATATGTTTCTCAGTCTTGAAGTACATAATTTAAGCACCAATAAACAAACTTTTGTTGAATAACATTAGAATTATTTATTGATAAACATAACCCATTGAAGGGCAAGTACCATATTAGAAAAAAATAGAGTATATGAGTATAAGTTGACCTAGAAACACTAAGAAATATGTTATTTAATTTAATATAATAAGATTATTACCTTTATATTATGCACCGCAGGCTGGTTTTGCAAAATTATCTCCAAAAAATAAGTAGATATTCTATCTACGTTCGACGAATAACTTTCAATACAATCACAATACACAAAACAATTATTTTTTATACACACTAAATGTTTAAATAACTTTAGATAAAACTAATTATTTTTAAAAGTTAGAGAAAGTCGATGTTGAGCCCGTGTTGAATTTGAAAATTGTTCGAATGGGAAAATGTACGTCGGCCGGCGGAAAATTCGACGTTTTGTTTACTCTCGGCAGGGTAAACGCCGAGCTGTTTGGGCCGGCAGTATAACAGACGCCCACGCAGCGGGGATTTACGAATGAAAATAATGTATAATAGCGTTGCTACGTTGCCGATGTGGAGGATATAACACGATCTGTCACTAGCCGGGCAAATGCCCAAGAAAAACCACCTGTTTTCCACGTACAATCCGCCAAAAAACAACTGTTTATCAAAAACTAAATGGCACACACAAAACTGGCGAAATCTTCTCCGGCTTATCGCTCAGTCCGCGTCTTATTGTTATCCTTGAAATGGTTTGTCCTTGATCTGAGTTGTTTACGGTATCACTGGGACACTGGGAATAGTTTCTGTCACTGTTTTTCTGCAGGCAATGTCCGTTCACTTCAAATGTAGGTGTCACGATATACAAACGCCAAAATAAGTGCGACAGTCTGTGTATGTAGTGAAATATCGCACAGGATACGGTTTTGATGAAGACCTCCTTCTTGTTCGACCAACTCCGCGAAGTTTCAAAAAGATCAAAGCATTTTCCCGCGAATTTCAAGGAAACGGTTGAATTATTTCTGATCATATGCATTTCATACGTGTGCATAACAATATATTATTTTCGTGACCCGTTTTAGTCTGCTCTCGTTAAATCATGCAAGATATCCGCGAGTTCGTTTAATTAATGCTTAATCGGCGCCGCTTTAAATGATAATAAGATTATATTTTAACAATATGTACAACGGTCGAAGTGCTCGACTGACGTTACCACCGACATGCCAAATTCAAAATGGACTAGCTCACATGGGACTCGTACGCGTTGCGATCAAAACATCGCGGATCCAATGGCCCGCTTGATAGCTTAAAATAGCCATGACTTCATTTTATTCAGCGGCGATTGGTTTGTTATGATGTCATAAAGCTCCGCGATTGGTGGAAACTATACGTTGCGTATTGCTAAACCCAGTAAGAGTCGGAACTTCTTTATAATATTTATCTGAGTTTTATCAAAAGTATTACATATTTATTATGATAAAAAATCATATCAACTACAGATATTAAACTTTTAAAAAAAAAATTAACGCAAAATATCTGCTTCTTTTGTGTTCCAATCCATTTGTCCTCAAAGATAGAGACATAATAATATTTTTCAGAGAACATGTATTAAAAAAAAATGCTTATAAAGGAATAAAAAAATTATATTTATTCATTTGTAAACTGGCAATTTTTCTCGTTCATATGATAACTGAAATGCCAAATGTGATACATAAAGTAACATTATATTTTCAAAACTATACAATTTTTACAAGAGATAGAATGTAATATTAAAACGAACTACCACAAATTCACCGCCGAATCCATCCAAAGTATTTGTTTGTTTATTTCAATATGACAAATTTTTTAACTTAAATATATTTTTTTAATATCTTGTATTTTTAGTGAAAGAATCAATAGCACCAATTTAATATGGACAACTTTTGTTTTAATCAGTCAATATAATTTTAGCTTAATTAATAATCATTTATAATGGTGTGCCAAAGTCAGACTCTGTATGATCAATACTCTCCATAACAAGTCACGAACAAAGACACTTCGCAAACTGCGCAGCAAGATGTAGAGCGCTTTGCGTGTAATTTTTGGCAGGCGCCCACCGCTCGGAGCGCTAGGCACCGCATAGTAATTTATTTTATATGGAATGCTAGCGTTATAAAATTCGATCAATTTAGATTGGGTAGGGTCAGGTTTTTATACACTTTGATAAGGAGCTTTGTCGGCCAAATAGATTTTGCTTGTAAACAAAATTGTATCGTTATTATTAGTATTTATCAAACTGTAATGGCGATTATTTTCATATCATTTGAAATAAATTAGTTATGTTTTGTATGTCCCTGCTTTTGATAATGTTTCGAAACGTCGTGGCAACACATTTTAAGTACTTTTAACATGGCAACGTCACGGATTCAAAAGTAGGCAAATGTATGAATTATTCAAAGCATCGCGAATTTTACAAGATATTCGAATAAAATAATTTTATCATTGTTTATTGTTGAAGCCTTAAGCCGCATTGAATTTCACATATTCAAACAATAAAAACCGTGACCGGTTTCGTGGAATTATGAATCGTTATCAACTAAAATTAAATTTCAATTTTGTGGAATTATGAATCGTTACTTTCAACGGGTTTCAAAAAAGGTTTAAATTTCAATTTTGTTTCTTAAATAAGTCGGATTGTTTTATCCAATTTTATATATTGAGAGTTTATAAATCGTTACTTTATAATCGGGTTTCAAAAACAGGTTTAAGCTTATATCAGAACCGTTTTAACTGTCTAAACTTTCAAACATTCCTATTTTTTATATATCCTGTCACTTGGGTCACTCCGAGGCGCACTGGAGCTTGCGTTTTTTAATTACGCCGCTGAAATCGACTGGAAGTCGAGATCCAGCCAGTCACAAATATATCACTATATTTATTATTTAGAAGTTATTTTTCAAATGGAGTAATAAATCAATAGATTAGATTATAAAGCTAGTAGTGAAGTGGGGCCAAGTCAGCGACCCAGCACCTGAAAATGTGTCAGGGCACAGCCCTGCCACATTTTTGACTTGTAACTTATTTTTTAAGTGCATACTTATATTCTAAATACTGTTCATAAAGTTTTAAAGCATATTTCAAAATTGATCGACCCGACGGATTTTACAAAAAAAATAAAATTAACACAAACATATAATGTGAAGAAAATTCACCCCGTCTAATAAACTCTACTATTAATTGCACGTTCTTTTATTGATTTCATTGTTAAAAACTTGTTATTTGTACTAGGCACTTACGAATTAAAGAGGAAATCTTTTTTTATTATTATTTTAATCATGAGTAAATCAAAAAATTTACATTTTATCAAATATAATAAAATGATATGTCATATTTTATCTATATATGACAGCTTGAGATGATTTGTATTTGCCTTTTTTATACGTAAACCGTAAGTAAAGTAAAATAGAAGAGAAAAGTCAAACATGTTTTTTTTCAATAAAATTTTATAAATTCTCATATTACTGTAATATCGATAAGCAAAGCACACATAAAATGTTGTAAAAAGTATACTTCAAATGAAATACGCAGTTTATGCCGTCTTCTGTTAACTGCATTTTGATGTATGCTGATAAATAATAACGCACGGCACGTGTAAGAAATAAAAATAGTAAATTATATTCACTTACAACTTGTGAAGTGCTTCATCAACCACGGTATAAACCTGATAAAAATGGACTACCTACAATTCGTATTGTTAACATTATATCAGTGGTTTCCAAACTTTATGCGATTACGCCTCCCTTAAAATTTGTGTTTTAACAGGGCTGTGGAGTCGGAGTCGTTGCGACGTTTTGGCCGAAGTCGTACTCGGAGTCGGAAATTTTGAAAAGTTTGAACTTTTTATTTTCGCATTTAATAAGTCAAATTTGGCTTTTGGCCGCATTGATAAGGTTGATATTTAATTGAATACACACAAATATGAAAATTATGGAAAGAAAGTGACGATATTATAATTTTTTTGTCGTAGTCGTAGTCGGAGTGTTTTTGGTCAATGTCGGAGTCGGAGTCGAAGTCGTGGTTTTAGTAAATGCTGGAGTCGGAGTCGGATTTTTTTTTACCGACTCCACAGCCCTGTTTTTTAATGATACAAACTTTTCTTTTTGGCGCTTCCCGGCTTGGAAATTACTGCTGAATATAAACTAAATTGAAATATAAATTAACATTTTTTATACTGCTTCCATATATATTTTATATGGATCAGGATCCGTTTTGTTCGTGCGATCATTTTCAACTAATGACATATAAATAGCTACAGGATTATTTTCAATGTAAAAGCAAATTGAGTAAGACAAGACAAGGTGTCTTACTAAAAAGTCTGTTTAGATGTCATCAGTTGAAAATTATCTCAATGAGAGAAGTCGGTCCTGATCACAAATTTGTGTAATTAGTGCAAAAAATGTTAATTCTTTTTTAAATAACATACAATGCCTCTCCACTAATAATATCTTTGAAGTGAAATTAATTAAACGTAATCGCTTTTTAGTTTATACCAGGGCTGTGGAGTCGGTCAAAAAAAGTCCGACTCCGACTCCAGCATTTACCAAAACCATGACACCGACTCCGACTCCAACATTGACCAAAAACACGACTCCGACTCCGACTAAAAAAGTTAAATATCGTTACTTTTTTTCCCTAATTTTCCTGTATACGTGTATTCAGTTAAATATCAACCCTATTAATGGGGCCAAAAGCCAAATTTGACATATTGAATGCAAAAATAAAAAGTTTGAACTTTTCAAAATCTCCGACTCCGACTCCGACTCCACAGCCCTGGTTTATACCATACTTCCCAAACTGGGGTACGCAAAAAACATTTTTTTTTTCAGGGGGGCGAGGAATATTTTTGTCAGATTTAGGGAGCCGTTGCATGAAAAAATATGTCAAATTACAAATCATTATTTTTAAGAAACAAACTATTTACATTTTCAATTCGAAATATCGTTTTATTTATAACAGCTATACAGTTTAAATTGCAATATAATTTACAGTTTGTATTTGTGAAGTGTAATGTTACTTATTTAAAACGCCATTGAGGTAGGAAACAAATTATTGTCTTTATTAACATATCCGGGTTCAATTCACGAATTACGTCTTGAACAAACAGCGTCCAAACCACATGCGAATACCTCATAACTAAAGTACCAGGTATTCATTATAGAATTTAATATAATTACCAACAACATGATTCTATCACTTTTAAGGTGTTCACTGTCAATACTTGGTGGAAAGGCATTATAATAAAAATAATAATACATTTTTAGCACTTTTTCCACATGAGATTTATTTCATCAGGACCGGTTTCGCTCATGGCGAGCATTATCAACTGATATTTCTACTGTTTTCATATTTTTTTATACCATGTCTTTCTACCAAGTATTTGTACAGTGTACACGTTAAAATATGCAACTATTAATTTAATTATTTAGACTTAACCCACATTTCAAGCAATCGATAAAGGTTTGGAATTTCCTGATAATATGAATACAACATATTTTTTTAAAGAAAACGATACTTCGATGGAACTAAGTTGAATTAAAAAATGGAATATCAAAAGTGCATGGCTGCTTGTTGCAAAGTGTTGAGATTTAACACCAAAGCCAGTTAAAGGGAATTGTGAATGAGGAATAATAGTAGCTTTATTTTATAAATAAGAGATTATAATTTTATATGTATTTGAAAAGAAAATCATATTATGAATTTAAATTGGAACGCTGAACCTCGTATAACACGATTAAAATTGCACGACGGTTTCTTGGAAACATATAATCGTGTGATCTGAGGGCCGAGTGCACATATTGATAGTATTAAATTAGAAATATTTTTTTTCAATTTTCACAAGTTGAACTTAAGTGAATCATGTGCTGCGGAAATACGAGAAATACCTCAGCAATCGTTTTTCAAGGAAATCTATTATTTAATATCCACGTATACGGGTATACTATGATGACGCTACTAAAAAACATATACCTGAGAATTTTTATACCGCCCTGATACATTTTTTTTCAGTACCGAAGAAAAGAATCATCCATTAAAGATAATTCAAAAAAAATATTGATCAAATTAATATCCATGTATTGGACATTGGTTATTATATAGAATCAGTAGTTAAATTTTAGTGAACAATTTAAATCGAATATGGTAAACGTTTTGTTTTCTTTCGTGAAAGCATTTTTATAAGCACATTGTACAAATTTATTGTTTACTTAGTTCTGGCGCCACACAATGGTATTATTGAGGGGATCGCAGTCCGCAAATATGGTGGAAGCCACCTCATTTGTGAAACATTATAACTTATGCAATATTTATGTTTTTCTGACGGATTTATTAATATAACAAAGTAACGGCACAACTAATCAATGCCAATAACCCTAAAAATGGCAGTGATAAGAGGAGAACATGGTTTAATTCGGGGTTGGGGATCAATTTCATGCCTTGAGGACGCAATCAAGGATCCTCATTTAAATACACATACCAAATTTCCTCGATTATAAGAATTATATTTTCATATTATTTGAATTCGGAACTTCTTACAATTGCTATCAAAAATGACTCAAAAAACAGTACTTTAGAAAAATCCAACCCTGGACATATGCACATGCAATGAAGTTTCATACTGATGGTAAGGCAGTAAAACAGTGATACACAACCTAAGGCCAGCGGGCAGCATGCGGCCCTCAATCACATTTCATCCTTTTTTCCAGGGCTGTGGAGTCGGAGTCGGGGAGTCGGGGCTTTTTGGTCGGAGTCGGAGTCGTCGCGGCGCTTTGGCCGGAGTCGGAAATTTTGAAAAGTTTGAACTTTTTATTTTTGCGTTTAATATGTAAAATTTGGCTATTGGCCGGATTAGTTGGTTGAAATATAATTGAATACACAGAAATAGGAGAGGTAGGGAAAAAACGTGACGTAATTATTTATTTTTTTAGTCGGAGTCGTGCTTTTTGTAAATGCTAGAGTCGGGGTCGGAGTCGTATTTTTTTTTACCGTACTTATTATGGACAATGGAAGAACAATAAAAAACATAATTTTATAAGCACTAAAAATATCGATAATTTAATCCGTTTTACCTATGCTGTCCAATAGCTATCTAAATTTAATATGTGTGTTTTAAGTGCTTTATATTGTTTTAATTTTGTAAAATTAAAGTTTTCGTAACTGTATTATTATTTCAAATAACGGCACGTCTTATAATCGAAGGTGTCTCACAGACGAGAAAAAATTAAATACTTAGAAATTGTCTTAGTAAATTATTTTGTCAATTAACGATAACAACAAAAAAAACAAAGAGACTTGAGAGGCGCAAGAATATTTCATGTGAAAAAAAATTCGAACAAAAGTTATGTTGATTAATTTGATCCCGATAAAATCTTGAACTATCTCCCGTATTATATTCTTTTGGCAACGTTTTGACTTTTTTGCGACGTACCTTTAATCTTTCAAAACACTTTCTATTGATGCACCACATTTCAGTATACATGTAAAAAATACGCAGTGAAATGTTTATAATAGGCATTCGCTGCCAGTGATAGTAAAACTTTCAATTGCGTGCCTGCCAAAACATTTTTTGGCGTTTCGCCCCAACGGTGCCAAAATAGTTTCGTGTTCTTGTAATTAAAATCGCTTATCGCTCGAGCAGCTCGAGCAGCTCGTGCATTTTAGAATGTGACTTATTATCTCATTTAAAATAATGTAGAACAATATTTTTTCATTACATTGGACGGCTAAATGTCTAACTGTTGAATTAATAATTTGTCTTTTACATATAGATTAAATAGTACTGCTACTTTTTGAAATTATTAATACCTGATCAACATACACACATTTTAGGTTGTTCACTGTCAATACTTGGTGGTATGGAATGACAGTAAAATATTTTTTTCTTCTTCGCCTTTGTTATATCCGTTTCATTAAAATCGACACGTAGTGTGTGTTATATACATTTATCTTTAGAATTTTTGTTTCCTTTGTTTGTAAGAATTGTTTCGTTATATTTTATTTTTCATGACCGTTGGACTGGAAGAGTATTTTTTCCCACTTTGCATCTGACTCATCAATAATAAAACTCCCCATTTGTTAAATGCACATAGGTACCTGCTGGATTTAACATTGTAAATGATAATTTTTACTTTATTGATTTTTAATGTAGTGTCTTCAACATTTTAATTATAGTCTATTTTGTTTTATTTCACTTTGAATTATTTGCATATTTGTATTACCAATTGTTTGTTATACCTTCTACATATATCTTGCTGAGCTTTTGTATAAATAACGCTGTATTTTTACATGTCTTTTCAGATGATAATGCTCAGTGAAACCGGTCCTGATCTTAATAAAATTCAATGTTGAATAAAAGTACTAAAATATCATACATTATACAATACAATAATGCATTCCGAAATGTATAAAATATTATATTTATATTCACTCATATCCATTATTTTAATTCATCATCATCCTAATATCTTTAATTAAAAATAGTAGAAAAAATACACAATTGAAATAAAAGTTTTTTTTAAATTCAAATTGATAGCAAATTTCCACAAAAACATTAGTCGTTAAATCAATTGAAATATGAAACTGAAAACATTGATTGACATTGCTTAGAAATTATAAGAGTGAAAACAATACACCAACTTCATTGTTAAAAATGTCCACCTCAATAGGCAGTGTATTGATTAGCCGAACAGCCCTTGTGACAAATGCTTCACTGTTGCCTTTAGTGACGACCACGTAGGTAAACTTATGCATTTCTGCTTATTCCTGATCTGATTTTTTATGTTTAAAATATTGACTGACTCGATATGTGACTTTCGAATTCTGATAATCGTGACATTGTTCTAAGATTTCATCAAGTAGAAGAAGTTATAATGTGTAAAATTAACTAACTATTTGAAATGTACCCTATATGTAACTAACGAACGCTACTCTCCGGGTATGTGCCAAATCAATGTAACGTTTGCAGTATCGCTCTATATTCGAGAGCATTCCAAAACCGATATATTTTATATGTATTTTGACGAAGATGAAAATTAATTAGAAATTCTATAGTAAAAAAAGTGTTTAATCAGTCTGAACAGGGGCAATAATAAGTTTCGCGAGATAGAACAATATAGTCAGTGGCGGAGTCCGACCGACGACTTTCGATAATAGAAACTTTGAGCCCCTTTCAAAATTCAAGTGGGCAAATTATCAATTGATATATTTTGATACGACTTTTTGTTTTCCCAAAATAGCTACAAATACCAAGTGAAAATTTTTTTTTTGAGCTAAGTCTTGGAATATATTTTCGGTATCTGTGGTCCAGTGGAGCTTTGCCCTAACGATCAGGTGGGTCTGGGTAAAGGTCCCGGCAAGGTCAATTTGTTTCAATTCTTTAATTCAAGATCTTGAACAAAGGCATAGGAACATTGGCTTTCGGATTTCAAAATGTTTGGCGCGTTGGAATTATCTGTAATGCCAAAAATTTCCAAACATTAACATTTTCGGGAAAATACTGAAACATGCTTCATTCTATTGTTCAAATTGGCATTAACTTGGCAGAACTTCATTTAAACACGATAAAAAAACTAGCAAAGTACGCATAGTTCTAAAAATCTTGTTTTATTTTTTAATAATATCTAGTTGATAGGTATGTATTTCATCTTACGCCCTAACGAGGACTATGTTCAAGCTGACATTAACCTTGTTATATACATATACTGGCTTAGAAGAGATACACAATGCATCTTTTCATCTATTCTAAAATCTAAATTTAATATTAAATGTAACAAATTAATTTTATGTATTTCTCGAAACTATAACAAATATTTTGTGTTTTACAATTATTACACGTAAAACCGTCGCAGCGATGGCTGGAAACTGGAAAATGGCTTTGGAAACAATCAAAAAATATTGTTGCAAAAAACCGTCAATTACCAACTTTTAAAACGTTGCCTACGCCACTTAAGAAAATATGCGGTGCTTTAAAATTAAATCTCTCTCAAATAAAAGCATGCTTAGATTACTCAAATGGCCAGAAAACATATTTTTACTGCGTTTTCGAGAATGTTATTGCAGCCAAAGATAAAAAGTTCAAGGATTCATTTATCAATGTACCACAGACAATGAGTAGTAACAGTAAGAAAGTGCTCGTAAATTAATTTATCTTCCCATATATACCGCGGCGATAAAATTAGTTAAGTGTTAACATGTAAGCGTATCTTTTCCATTTTCCGAATGCGTACGATTCGTTCGGATATTGTCTATGCTTACTAGCTTTTCGATCGAAGTTTGAATGACGTTGTATGTTATACAATATAGAATCAACATTGTTTGTGTTTCTAACCAGTAGCAAAAGAGACTTCAAATTAAATTAAATTGAATTTATATACTCGTTAGTTATTTATAAAGAAGAAAAGGTTTATCAGTAGCGTTTTAATAAAGGGCTGCCAACAAATTTAATCACGTTTTTAAATAACATATAAATTCTCATTTAAAAGACTTAAATGGTAAATGTACCAGTAGCTGACCGTTAAAGAGAAAATTTCAACAACAATAACGATAAAGGTTTAGCATTGTTCCAAATGATGGCAAAGCAAGTATACTCATATTGGATCATATGTCTTAATTAATATTATGTATCAAAAATTACGATAGGGCCTGTTTAAAAAAAGTTGTGGTAAATTATTTAAAGCCATGTTCCTGTTTCAGTAGTTGACCATCTCACATACTGAAAAATCCAGTTGTTGACCATATCTAATCAAGGGGCTTTATAGTGAACTTTCTGTCAGAGTTGCCACAGGGCTTTCTGTCACACCACTCTTGGTTGAATCAAGTATCAATGGGTGGTTCAGGAACAAGGTACACACCATTTCTAGATTGATCACTTAATAAATTTGAAATAATACACTTTCCTCAGTAGGTGTTGTTTTAAAATGGCCACCCTGGCACTCCATTGGCTATGTGGTGATATGTTAGTGGCTCATTCCGACCCCAGATACCTTAACTTGTCTGAACTTTACAATTTAGAGCAATCCCGCATCTGCATTTCTTATTTTGGGCAATTTTATTCTCAAAAGGTCAACTATTATTACTAGTATATTTACCTTAATGTTATTTGAAGATCAAATTGAGTGTTGTTCTGTTATAACTAAAAAGACAATGATTGGAAAATGCTTAGACGGAAAGGGTTAAATGTTAAACAAATATAATAAATAAATTCCAATTAAATTCTCGTCAATCATACATTGTAAATAGGTCATAATAGGTAAGTTATATATATTGAACATTAACGTTTATTTTCAAATAACAAATTGAGATTGATGACTTGTGACTAAGAACGTAATAAAAATCTACAGCTGTACACCAAAGTACTACACACACATATACGTCATGTGAAAGTATGTTTTATTTTTAATTTATGCTTAAAATGCCCTAAGAGAAACTTTAAGAAAAAAATATTTTGAAAAAAGTTAACATGTATGCAAGAATGCAAGTGTAGTAATGGCAATCTCTTTCAGTCTGTAATTACATAATAAACGATTTCTGATGAGAACCTAATATTATAATATTTTACGCATTGTATTGTACGTTTATGGTCAGTATTTGTAAGGGGTTTCTTTTTACACATTAAGCTTATCATCTTTTGACTGACTGATCTGCCAAGCTCTGCACGTATATTTAAATGCAAATCTAGCCAATCCGCATACGAATACGTGAGGTTTTCACATTATTTTTAAAATAATTAAAATATTCGTAATTTAAAATTAACTCTCAAATGCCGGGCTCGTAATTCTTTTTACCGTTTTATTTTTTGCAGTAGGTATATTATAAGCAAGGGATTTTGAGAAGAGTTTACATCTTACAAATGAATAAATAAAATATCTTCTATAAATATGTTTAAAAATATTTTCTAAATTTTCACTGACCAATTGCTTGTTAGAATAGTAGAACATTTTATTGCTCAGTATGGTTTCTGTCGGCGGTCATTAGGTGCTAATGTGACATTTAAAATATTATTTTTTTGATGGCGGATTAATCGGTTTCAACAATATGTATTACCATCGTCATTTTCACCTCACTATCCACGACAGTGCATAAAACTTACCCTCGTTTCCTCAATTTCCACATATTCCATATAATTAGTACATATTCTTGTAATTTTATTGGACGTCGTCCTCTCATCAAAGTCCCCCTTACGAATACTGACGAAAAGGCGAAATAAAAAAATGAATATTTCGATAGAAAAAAATGTGGGCACCACTGTTTTACAATACAAACGCCTAACACCTTCTTACAATAAATTTAATACAGTGTATGAATACATACATACACTTGATTTGTATCTGTATTGTGTATGTTATACATGTATGTGTTAAAACTGCATTAAAATAAAATTTGCATTGCCTAAATTTAATGTTTTTATGACCACTCTATTACGCCTAGAGTTATAATGTACGTTTTACTCAATCATTCATTAGAAGTTGAGACCTTTTGGTTTTGCGACTATTCTACATCCTGATCGTGAAGCGGCAAAAAAGCGACGACCCGATACGAATACAAAAAAAAACTTTTATAACACACAAAATGAGAAATCAAGCACACTAAAATCGACCGTATTTACGAATATTTATCATCGTATTAAGGCACAGTATCGCTTGGAATAATTTGTCGAAACGAAGTGTGCTCGGAGGCGTGTCACGGTTTTTTTCTATCAATTCTTGATTGCAAATTAAACGGAGAAAATAAAATTCTTTAGCAATGTGCTTTGTCCATTAAAAATAATTTATTTTTATTTCTTGATTGACATTAAAACTGTGCATTTTTTTAAGATACTTTGACATTGTTAAGTTAATTATCCAAAATATATATTCTAACTAAATTAATTTATTTGAAAATAATATCCATAAGTTCCATTTCACAGTTTCCATCGAAAATATAATATTGCCGAATCCGCAGTGCAGTGGGGTATCGTCGATGGCTTCCGTAACGAGCCTCACGAGTTCGAGTACCAGTCAATGTTCAATTAGCCGCGCGGAAAATTCAAAGGCTGATCCGGCCAATCCAATAAACGATATAAATATAAACTATATATCTGACGACGGCGTAAGCCGAAATAGTTATCAAATATTTATCATATTTCTGTAGAACTAAAATACTTTGCTCCTTTACACCGTGTTATGGTGGAGTTCTACCAAATAAATGCCAATTCAATCAATTGATATAAATGTGTAACCGTTTATTACGAAGGTTTAATTTTAATAGTCAATACATGTATGAAAAAAGTTAGCGACTCTCCAGGTACGTACGTAGCGCCAGCGATGAATATATTAAACGATACCTCCTTTTTCTAGGAAGATGGACAAGAACTTCAATCTCTTTATAATATAAGTATTTGATTTGGTAATGATAGAACAAGTTCATCGCTCTCTCTCTCTCAATTACCGGATTGAGTGTGCTGGGAAAGGATAAAAATGTCAAATATAAATGCATTGGTGTATTGATAAATCAATTACTTATTAAATTAATTGATACAACTTTTTATACTTACCGTACAATGTACGGTAGTTAGTCTTACAAATACACTTTTATATTATTAGTAAGATTAGTATTAAAATGACTTGAAAGCATAATAAGCTCAACTTATTATAGTTCTTATACAAAACAAGGATATAAATTAATAATTTATCAATGAGACAATATTAATATTGAAAGTAATTAACTTATAGGCCGTTAAGATAGATAGCAAAAGAGAACGTTTAATTTCTAAATGAAATAAAATAATTGTCGTTAAGCTAAGTTAATAACCTTCATTGCATTTAAGTCTATCTGAAGGACATTGACTCCACTTTTCTCTCTCAATTAAATAAAGTTATTTTATAACTAATTATTAAGTATGAATATTTAAATGGCTTTTCCAAAAGTTGTTCTACGCTTAAAAGCTATGTTAAACAGCCTAATATAAGCAATACATAGTTTTTTACATTATTAAAAATTCGTTGCTCATTAGATATTATCATTATCATATCCATTAAATTAGTAACTATTTTTAACAAAAATAAATATCATTCATATTTTGTTTAAGTTGAAAGCTCTTAATATTCCTAAACTAAACGTTTTCACTTCGAAACAATTTAAAATGTGCAATATAGTATGTAGTATATTGGCTATCAAATCACAGCATTACATTTATTATAGTATAGTGATATTATACCAAATGATTACCATAGTTTGTATCTAAAATACTTCATATTGTCAAAGATTTTTATTAACACATTTTTGTTTCCGTTAATTATACTCATTTGATTTTAACCCGTACAAAACCATCATAAAAAACCTCAATGTAATCGTTGAGTCAAGTTAATTTGCAGTTGTGAATTGTCATTAAAACTTATTTAAAATGCAAAACAATAACAGTAAATGACGTTATTTTTCTTGAACACATAAACATGGTATCATTTTCACCCTAAGTTCAATAGTTCAACCGACTATACTGCCTTTCTAATCAAGAAAGCAGTAACTCATAAAATTTATGAAATTGAGCTATGCATGCCATTTGCTAAATATTTTTGAAAGCTATATATGGTGCTCACATTGACAGCAGTATTATAACTGAAATCCTTTGTGAGAAACTGAACATCTGCTAAAAGTATACGAATTTCTTAGCAAAAAGCAGAAACTCTAGTTTTCTAAGCAAAGAGTTAGTCAGTGCAACTACTTACTGATTGTTTACAAAGAAATTCCATATTCCATTTTCGTGTGAAACGCTTTTTATAAATTCTAAATACTAAAAACACACTATGCCATTTTTGTCAAAAGTTTGTCAGAGTCACTTATTACCTTCCTGCTTGGAAAGGCAGTATCGTTACTGCATGGCTAAACAAATGTTCAGATGAATTATTGTCGTCTGAAATCGATAACAAATAATATTAAACATTTATATGAGTAATAATGCGATTGATGAAGTTGACACAATTTATCTCATCGTTTGATAAAATTTAAATTATTCTTTCTAAACAAACTGGTATAAGCCGCGCCCTACTTTGTGATCATTTTTACTACCTGAATTACATTTCGCGGTAATAAAACTCATTTTTTTGCCAGGTGCTTAAATCTTGCAAACTATTGATGTCACATTCGCGTACCGAGTAGATTGATTTTAAATAAGCAACCGAAATAATACAAATAATTTAGAACTGCTAATGATTGATGATATAATGGAACTAAGAATTTGTGAATACATGTATTACGGTTTCGGTTCCCGTCTTTATTTTATGTAACGGAATTGAGATGAATTTTTCAGATGAATACCGCATCCAAAAAAATTGGCAGTCTTAGTGTGAGGCCTCACTGGAGCGTTTGGCGCTGCTTCTGGCGTAGCGTACCGATTGTTTCAGTAATCTAGAAGTCCAAACGCTCTTACTGAGGTTTCACACTTCGGATTTTCATAAAAATACAATATGCTGATAAAAATAGTATGAAGAATCTTGCAGCTTTAATAAGCAGAAAAAAATCATATAGTCGGAGAAAGCGATTGGTTAAGACCCTCAAAATAATTAATAATAAAATTTTTCTCTTCTTCTTCGGGTTCGAGTTGATAGACCTAACATTCTCAAGAATATAAACTTGCATGCTCCCAGTTTTACCTACGTGGTCGTAACGAAAGCCAAACGTTTTCTTTTATCAGAATTTATTTATCGCGTCGGTCATTTGAGTCACCTAAGTCACAAGGGCTGTTAGGCTGATGTCTAATGAGGTGGACATTTTCAGCAGTGAACTTTGTGTTTTTTTATTATTTTCATAATTTATATTGGATACAAATAAATTGTTGTGTTTTTTATGCCATACTCTAATTATTTTTTATATTTTGTTATATTTGATGTAATATCTTTATTATATTTTTCGAATGCATGGCGCATTGTTGTCAGGTGTAATGCCGTGTTTTATATTTTTTTTCAATAAAAAACCTACATATATCCACAACTGTAATCTGAAATTTCTAAAAGGTTCACAAATCATACATTACAGTTCATGAGTTCGTAACTATTTTACGATAATCACGCTACTTGCTATGGAGCCACATCACGTGACATGCGCAGGCACGTTGCCAGGCTTCGTTCAAGTGTGCGGAGGAGGGGGGGGTCTTCCGAAACAAAAATAAAAAACTATAAAATAGGGTTATAACAGAAATATTAATAAGAAGACAAAGATATGCAAAAATCTTTTGCTATTTCAATGCTGTTGTCGCGTTGTTTCTCGGTAATATGGTTTTATCTTTTGATGTATTGCCGACGCCAAGGGGGGATTCTGGCCCCCCTCCCAGATCTCCCCTCACTGCGTCTCCGGACATGAGTAGATTGCACAATACGATATATAAAGAGACTGGTGTATCATTTCGAAATTTTGAACTCGAGATATCATTCTATTTTATTTATCTTCCAATAATAAACTATTATTTTTTTAAGTTATAATACGTAATTAATTGTCACATAAAAATTGTTCGTCGATAAGCTCGGACATTATTCGATATTTGTGGTCTAGTGGCAAGAGCTTTGCCCCAGCGATCTAGGGGCCAGCTTTCTAGGACCCAGGGTATAGGTTCAAATCCCAAAAGGTTAGATATTTTTAATTTAAAAAGAACTCTTGTACATGGCTGTATGAGTCGTTCCCAAATTTCTCATCGAGTGTATGTAAGTGCGAATGAATAACGTTAGCAGTTTTCGTAAAAAAAGTGAAAATTAATTTATGCTGGGAAAACCGATATAGGTTTCATATAATTGTACAGTGTGAGTTAATTTGACTCACTGTGAGCAGGTGTTGTACATTAAGAGAGATTGAACAGATTTATTTTACAAATTGAAATTAGTAACTGAAGATAACGCAAAGGCATTTAAAATCCAGTATTTCTGTGCTCGCTTTGTCCCTCGTCGCCTTCTGATGGATGGTAAACAATATTTTTCAGCGCTATCTCCATTTTGGAATTTGAGCAATTTCGTTGACAGATGACGTTTGAAATACTAATTTTTCACAAAAAATATTTTAGAGCACTATAATTAAGCACGCGCGCATGGCAAAGTAAAAACGCATTTAGTTTAGAACAGGCATTCACAAAGTGTGGCCCGCGAGTACACAAGAGGTAAAGAGTGTAAAATGTTTTGTAATCGAACAAAATAACATTGTGTAACTCCTATGTCGAGTCTAGCTCGACATTATAAAGCTTGGTTGGAAAATTATTTTTCATCCATCTTAAATTATTCTTGTTTCAAAAACTGTATTTATTGGGTTGTGTGCCTTATCGTTTGTAACAAGTCATAATGAAGTATATTTTTCGGGATTTCGTTTTACCCTGCTAATAAATATGCAAACCCTGTGATATATGTAAATCAATTTCTCAAATCTATTGAGGAGTTGCTGGAAGGAAAAAATAATATATTTGAGGAGGGCAAAAGGTTAATGTTTCTTTTGCACACAAAATATATCCGTTATGAAAAATTAACATAAAAAGACACTATGATACAAACCTCATCAATTATTGTAGTAAATAATTGGGGATAATCGAGCTGTAAAATTTGAGCCCACACAAATTATTAAATGCCCAGGAATCAGAGCAGAGCGTTAAAAAACAGGTTTAAAAATTGTTTTTCAGTATAAGAGTTATAATAGTGTATATTTAGTTGAAAATAAAAGATAAGAAACGAAATATTTTTCAATGGACGTTGGCCAGCCTAAAATTTTTGATTTGCAAATTGTCCCTTTGACGAAAACGTTTGTGAACCCCTGGCTTAGACGACAACAAATAGCCGGCGTAGAACGACATGTATAATATTTCCATATAAAACTAATATTGATCGATTTTTTCAACGCATTTGACATATTATTATCAAGCTGCCTATAATAATTTCAATAACGGGTTTGCAATAATTTGAATTTGAAAAAAGAATACATATTTGTCTCTGAAAAAATTATGTCGTCTGAGAATGTGGAGCATATTTACTCTTTATGGATCATCTCCATAGAGGTTTTTTTAATGTGAACTGGCCGTTTCTCTTAATCACTCTCCAGAGAGGAAAAAAATGATTTGGTGAAGAGAGAGATAGTGGCAAGTTGATAGATCACTTTTTGTCCCATTTTTCAAGATCGTGGATCGATGAAATAAAAAAAACCCATTCCTTTCAGGTAAGGTAAATGTATGAAGGATAAAATTTTTCAATTCTGGGATTCATGACTGGTGGAAGAAAATCCAGCAGAATTATTTATTACACTACAGTATCGGCAATCCATTTGACAAGTAGAAAAAGTACCATAACGCTGTCTATCCACTACTGGATGAAGACCTCTCCACGCTCATTATTTCATTGCCATTTACTATTTTGTCTACCGTCGGCTCCTATTATTTCCGGTGCAGCGACTTGAGCGCGTGGACATAAGCGCACAAAACTAATAGTTTTAACATTTTAGTTAGCAAATAAAATAAAATGAAAAATATTTATTTTAAAATCTTAAAACAAATTAACAAATAAATGAAATACGCATAAATGAATCATTTTATTTCAATATTATTAAATATCCTATTTAAGAACTATAATTTACTAATTATATTTATATTGAGTCGGAATTATGGCTTCAATCTTTTGGGATGAATTTAAAATAAATTAGATGTAATTTTTGCTGAAAAGTTATGTCTTTAAATGAGCAGTCAACAATACAAAATAATCTTATATTGCGCGCTAGTGTCGACGCGCTAACACCGGGGTGCCACTATTTCTATATTAAAAATACTTTCGTTTATTCGCTAATAAAACCAGTAGTTATGATATAATCTGTGTTAAATAAAATTGATTTAGCAATATCGTTGTGTATGAAAAATGAAAAATAAATGTAGACTTAAAAGCTTAATTGCAAATATCTTTTCAATAGATAATTACGACTGAATTGAATTTTCAATTATTTTTCAAACGTATAGGACACACTAGGCGATTGTACAATTACGATACATTGCTGGTCTTACTCTAGAAACTTTATGTCAATTTTTTGCGTCTCGTATTCAAGCCTTAGGTATAAGTGAAAGTCTCCAATAGGTACTATCAAATGTAATACAGTTTGTATTTATAATATGCTCAATATAATAAACATGATTTGCAGTGATATGAAACCTGTTTATACAGTCAAGACTTGTCGTATAAATAAGAGTATTTTATTATTATTAAGCATTTATTCATTGTCATTAAAAAGCGAGCACAAAATTAGAGAAATTATTTTAATTTGGCGTGGATTTTTCTTGCTGTTTATTTAGATTTTTCATAGCAAAGATGCTAAATCCATAATGATTTGCGAATAATATCCTGTTTTCTAATTGGTCCTCACTTATTCTTCTTTTATATAATATACTTAAATATATTCATACTACTTTAATGTACAAAATTTCGTGTATAATCAATTAATACTTATTTATATATTACATTTCAAGATAATATGTATGATGTGCATTTTTTCTTGTTAGAAAAGAATCATATCGCCCCTACCGAGGCAAAAGTAAAATATCGCTACTTTTCAGGAGAGTAAAAATAATGAACAAATACTGTGTCAATTAGAACAACTTCGTTTCTTTACCACTTCTTTCCGTGTATTAGAGTTTTTTTAAGAATTTCCTTTTGACAGTCTGTGCATATTTTTTTTTGTGAACCTAACCTCATATACAGTACAGAACCTGCTAAGTGTTACTAACGCCCGTTTAGCTTTGTAGGGACGATATTAATATATTGCATGCAAATTATTTTACTATATTTATATTCATTAAAGAAAAGAGACATTGTGATTTAAGGCTTGATTCGAGCACTAAGTCTATCATAATCATATCGATTTTTAATAAATGTTTAGAGTCACTTTCAAGTAATGCAAAAATTATAGTAATCACTATTCGTAATTTTTATTTATAGTTATAGCATGCAGTAGGCTATTTAAATATCATAGTTATTATTTATTATAAAACTATTTTTTTCATATGACAACTTCCCTTTCACCTTATATTGTTTTATTTTACACCTGCCAGCTGGAAGCAAACCAAACTATATTGGCTATAAACTTATACGGTTTAATGATATCAGTATGATTAAAAAAACCAGTTTCTAATATATAGTTTTTAGAACAGGATTAAATATTTTATAACATATTATTAGCTAAAACTTTTTTTTTAAATGTCGATCGATGAAAAAAAAAATCGAATTTTATCACTAGAATTCATATTTATCTTCATCGGTGTAAAAACAGATTGGAAGCCTTTCTGTTATCTTGAAACTCGTTCTCATGCAACATTTTTAGTAGTGTAAATAAAGGATTCAGGCATCGGAAATCCCCTGGACTATCACGCGAGCGAAGGGCACATTTATGTAAAAAATGCCCTTTACAAGTAAATTTGTCAACGAAGTCCTCGAAAATGAAACATTTCGTATGCATTGTATTGTGCATCAAGAAGTTTTAATTACTAAATGCACGGAAGATGTGGAATTATCAGTGAAAAAAGTGTCAAATGCAATTAATACCAGTGGCAAATTGTGTGTAACATTTTTAGGTCGTATTAAGAATTTCGACTGAAGGTGTCTGAAGGAATGTGAATATCAAATTTGAATATTTTGTACTATTTCATGAGCAGTGGCGGTGGTGACGGGGTGTTGGGGGGTGCAAAGGAAAATTCAACTATTTTCCGTACTACGGAAGAGAAACAGTTGGTATTGCGAACATCTGAATTGAAAGTCCATGCTATAGAAGTGTTTTAAAATCCAATGAATAGGAAAGAACTCTTGCAAAATTCGTTGAATCTTCCTTTGCACCCCCCAACACCCCGTCACCAACCGCCACTGTCCATGAGCGTTAGTTGAAGTTTACTCATGCACTTGAAATGCCGAAGATGCTGAAAGGTGAAACCCGTGACGTTAAAAAACACGGAAGAGTACAAACTTCAAAAATGTTCAAATCAATTTGACAAAATTCAAACATAACATTGGTGTGGTCAGACATTTCCGTTGGACCGTTGATGTTAACAATGCGGCCACAGTAGAATGTCACGTGAGAACCACAGTATACTCATGATACTCGTCGCTAAACTTCAATTCCGACTGTGACACAGTGAATAAAAAGTATATTTACGATTTTTCGTTTCATTCCTAGTCAGATCATAAAAGCAAGCAGACGAATAAAAGTCAGCGTTATTTTTAAATGTATGTAAAAAAAACTTTTTCCCACTATCACTTCACAACTTATTGATTATTCACGGAAAATTTTAGTATCCTAGCATTTAAGAGTATTGCTGTCATTTTCCATGCAGATTTATCTACACTAACGTTAATTTTTATGTAGGTTCATCAGTCAATATTTGCATGTTTGTTGCATCAAAATTGAAAAAATTAGCGGTTTATAAATCTAACATCATGAAATAGGATGTAAAAATACATGTATAAACATTAAAATAAAATGTTATTTCTACTATTTGGTTGTTAACGATTATATAATGAGGTAAATAGTTGTATTTATCTTTTAACTAATGTAGAAATACAAACTAAAAACAGGTAATAAATTATTGAAAAATTAATATAATAAAAAATAACGATGGAAAATTAATTATTTGTGTATGTTATTTACATACGCGGTACTCAAATAATAAGGCCCCTTTTATAATAGCAGAATATATACTTTGATTAATTATTGTTATAACATAAAATATAACGACTATTTCCATTCCGCCCAATTAAAACTGAATCATTAAACGATTCGCTACACTTTAACCCTATTCCACAGCTTATTCCCCCTAATTGCTTACGTAAATAATGACAAAAATAGTTGTCCCCATTCATCGCTTCAGCCTGTGTTAGCTGACGATGAAAACCCAACATTAATAACCCGGCACCGCGACATTTTGAATTATTCCCCGCCCAAATTCGAGCCATCCATTTTGTTTTGTCTTTGTTCTGTCAATAATTCGAACGGTTTATTCCAGGATTCTTTTTTCAAATATTTGAAAATCGTCTTCTTGCTGGTTTTAATGGATTCATTAATAACTATTCGTTAACGCCTTGCTCTTTGTTACGATAGGCAAAGATAGTAATTACTGTGGTGTCTAGACGTATTAATTAGTGAAATCTAGTGCCTATTTTATCTATTATAATATATTTCAAATATTCATTACTATCACATTATTATATTCAATTTATTCAAATACAAACATATCACATCTTAGTCATCATAAATATTATTTAAAGTGAACTATGTATGTATATGTACACAACTCTGATTTCATTTTTTAGTCTAAAATAAAGATCTTGAAGAGGATAATTGATGCTCTGGGCACGCCTTCTCCTTATTATATGAATATCATTAAAAACAAATTTATTAATCCTAAAGAAAAATTATTAATTTGAACGAAATCTTGTAAATAGTATCCTTAAAATGATTGCTACACCAAATTACTAGAGAAGTGAATATGCAAAGCAAAGAAAACATGATAACCGTTATCGATACATTTTTTTTGTTTTTGTATGGGAATAAATCATATCTTTAATGCGTAAATGCGAATTTTTATATCACTTGTGATAAGCTCAAACTGAGTTATAGCAATTCAGCTCGATATAATCTCAAATAAAAAAATGATTAATGGAAAAATCAACACTTGTTAATTTCATAGCCAAAGATTGAATCCGGAAAATTCTGACTGCTTGCCAGAACACTTGGCTACATTGACCAAACTACATATGTAGACACCTGACTAGAGACTCCACATTTCCAATTATAAAATATTCAAATTTGTGTATATTATTTTTTAATTTAGATTATTTTTCAATATTTTATTTTGTCTCTTGTCTTTACAGACTCTCGTTATCATTAACTTGCCATTAATAAGAAAAGTCAGCAGGACCCAAAGATAAGTAACAAAAAATATTTGAAAAAGGTATATTTCCTGAAAATCCACGCGTACGAGTTAGTTAAACGCAACGGCTGAACATTATATTTTTTTAAAAAAGTAAATAAAATTAATAATCTAACAAATATAAATAAATCTTCTTTTAAAAATTACGAGTATTGTCGAGTATTGAATATTTGAAAAATGGACGAGTATTGTCGAGTATTGAGTATTCGATACTCGAATTGCAGTCCCTACACCTGACATAAAGACTGGAGGAGACTGTGAAAGCCTCGGTGAATAAACCCATAATCTCAATCTAGATCGGAGTTAGTGAACCTTACTAGTGCGAGAAATAGAAGAGATTGACACTCGAAAGGATTTAAATATCTACTGTAAATACTGGAAATTTAACTAAAATATCATCGAAAACGGATGCAAAATGTCGCTGATTTTTTTATAGTCAAAACACACGATAAAAATGTCTGTTAAATCTTTACGTCTTAAGGATTTAAAATTTACTATTTTGATTTTTACAACATGGCCCTGAGTGAAGTCATAATTAATATTTTTCAAGGTGTGATCACAACTCACAATACAATGATATAACAATATGCTCTTCCACACACCCACAGTGGCTTAAGTGTAAATTGACTTTACAAATGATTTAAAATTCATGAAATATTAAGAATTAGAAGTCTGGGGAACTAACGAAACCATATGATTTCGAAAGAAAATTACGTATAATTAAAATATCATAATTACAACTGGACCAACAAAATCAACTCCGTTATTCCGTGTAATCGGCCAATCACTTTGCGTCCTACAATATCACCAGTTTATGTAAATCAGTTTTCATTGGATAACTCGTATTGATAGTCAAGGAAAATTTACAGGACGTCGATGAGACATCAGCAGCATATGTTCCAGCCGTTCAAGTCTGACGAAAAGCTTATGTGACAGTGACATCTATTGGACAGAATACAAAAACGTCTTAGTGTATCAATATATTTCTTGTTGTTATTTAAATACCCACCCATATCGTACAGGGCTATATTTCAAATACAATATCTCTTGATATGAAAATAAAGCTCCATTTAACATATTATATATCGATCATGTTATGCAAAACAACCATAAGTGCAAATTGGTTGATAGGAGAAAATCAAGTTTGAAGTTTTCACTAGTATTTTAGAAATATTTATTGAAGTCCAATAACTTCAGTGTGAAATACTTGATGACGTTTAAATGTATAGATACTGGAATTAAAAACTAACAGGAGGCATGGTTTATGATTGTATAATTACAATTTCCAAAATGTCATGTATGCCATTTTGCTCCTTTGTTTCTGTTTCCTTGAATTTTTAATTACATTATAATAATCATACGTCAAATAAAACAGTAAATATTAGCTCAATAAATACAATAGTAACTTCTGATAAATATGGAGTCACGAGAACACAAACGTGAAGGTATGTGGGTAATAACAACTTTTTCATATGCCATTGTTTGTAATTAACTCATTTTTTCCTGATTGCCATTGCTTCATTAAACTTTTTGCGTCTTTTGTATTACATTTAATTCATGCATACATGTAAGTTATTAATTCTTAATTTTCGGCTCAATCCTGCAGCAAGATATTGCAATTCTGGAAGAATATGACAATTATTCAGGTATTATTAAAGGAAATAGAAAGAATGAAAACCAACGGAAATTAATAAAGCGGAATAATAAATCAAAATCTCGATATTTTATACCAAATAACGGAATTAAAAATAAAGCAAAATTGATTCTATTAAAAACTACTATTTTATTTTTTCTGATTTAAAATATGCTTTTTTTCGTTTCTGGAATCCTTTAATCTCGATCGAATCTTCGAATGAATAAATCCGACTGTATAAAAACCCTTTCAGAGAAACAGTCACTATATAATATCCAAAAAAAGTTTTTTAGATAGATGAGAGAGAAGGATTGAGCTGGGAAATAACTAATGGTAAGCTAATCGCTCTTACTATGCCCCGTTTTTAGGATCGGTAGGGTGGGTTTTAGACACCGCAGATATCCACACCTTCGAATATAAATCAATAAATCGATTTAAAAATACAATTTATGAAACTGTTCATATTGTGGTTTGAGCCTGTGAGCATCGCAAGTCAACAACGTTGGCCACTTTATCATGGAGATGGCATTTTTTTCTCCATATCTGCTCCCTATTAGGTAGCACATGGCTGCCATATAGTGTCTGCAAGACTCTCTGTCGACCGCTAGGTCATCCCAGCGTCCCGTAGCTCCACAGAGTACATCCTATGGATGGTAATCAGCTGTCTTCCATTGCGAAGGAGTCCATCAGGTTGGTAGAACAGACAGGCAGGATTCACATGTCCGCAGCACATGTCCAAGCCAGGCACACCGTCGCCGTTTAATTGTGAACGCAATGAAGGGCTGGTTTGTCCGCTCTCTTACGTCTAAGTTCCTGAAAAATTCAAACCACTGTCAAAGTTCTAAGATTAAATATTTTTGAAAAACAGCTATTATATCTCTTCACAGAATTCCACCACATAAAATGAAAATCGATAAATAATTTGATCGAAAAAATTCCATTCTGGTATTCAATTCGACGTCGCTTCATCATAATAAAATACATAATAACAATTCTCTATAATTCGGTAGATTTAAATAAACTACATATGTTCGGTGGTAAATTAATAAAACACAAAGCTTAAATTGTAAAACTGCTCAAATATTTCACATACCTTAAGTTGCGCTGTATCCACTATTTATTATGAAAGCGAAGCAGTTAAGATTTTTTCATAAGATTCCTGGCATTCATTCAGGCATTTAGAAAATGCTGTTTTTATTCTGATGATACTTAACCACATTAATGAAGGCGACCCCCTCCGCTACACCTGATTAATGGGCGAAACAAATTTTAATTTATTTTCATTATATCGGTATATTTTCGTTTTACGACTCGCTACTTTTGATGAATTAAATGCTGCATTCTTTATATTTATAAAATTAATAATCACTGTTTACAACGGTTAATAATATAAGATTTAAAAATACAGCTAGCGATTTTCTTTTGAAAAAAATGCTTACTACTTGATTCAACTGTCTCATTCAACAAAACATGCAGACTTGTTTTATCAGCTAAGCATAATGCATGCAACTACATGCGATGATTTCTTATCATAATTAACAAGGGCGCCTTTGGGACTGATCATGACTCGAGGTAGTTTCATACTGAGAATACGACGAGTAGATCAAAATCTTATATATAAAACCGAAACGGGGGATGTATGTCTGTATTTCCCTTTTGCATTGTTGTTGCAAGTTCAAACAAACGAATTGATTTCGGTCGCGAAAGTTTCGACGGTAAATTTGTTTCGTTATCAATGTGTGTGTAGAGACTCCAACTACTCTGAGTATCGAGTAGTACATATATAAAACCGAAACGGCGTATGTATTTCTGTGGGTCTGTAATTCCCTTTTGCATTGTTGGTCATAAAGTTGCCATAAAAACGAATATGAAAGCAAAATAAGTTTGATTTTTTTATCGGCGAAGACATTTAGTCAAAATGTAATAAATTAGTCTTCTACTGAACTTTTCCCGGCTTTTATTAATATAATAATGTTTTTATTTACGTGAAGGTAATTATTTGACATTTCTTTGACAGCAAATTAGATTTTTTCCTTGAATTTGGACATTTTAATGGGCGAGAATGGGGCTGTCAATATATGAAAGGGGCTGTGAAATGTCAATGCCAGTCTGAAATGTTCATTTTAATTCCATTTTAATTGAGCTAGACTTTTGAATTTTGAAAAAATTGTTTCAACTTGGCCCGTCTGAATTTACGCGCCGAGGTGAACATAACCCCTAACTGGTCCGAGCGAAGCCGGGTTCGAACACTAGTATAATACCTGTTGTCGTTTTCTAGTAAATACCCTGACTAAATGTGTCATTTTCTGTGATGTTGTCATGGCAATGAAAACTATGATGGGGTCGCATTGTTGTATGCCGTCGGCATAACAACTCTCAATTTTATAAAATACACAAATAATAAATTGCCACTGAACTAAAATCGTTGATTTCATAAGTTAGTGTGTTTGCAGTCATAGAAAAGTTTTTTTTTCACTAAGCGGGAAATTTCTCCCCATTTATCATTTCAAAAAAGCTGAGAGAATGGTCATAACCTCAAATAGGCACCATCAAAAAATATGGATGCCGGCTACATGCTTATCTATACAGCACGATAAATATTGGACGCTTGGTGAATATAAATATAGCATCACTAATGGATACAGCGAATTTCGGACTCTTTAAGCAGCAGTGTAAGAGATCGGCAGTGCTTGTGTGTAATGTGTCAATACTGAAAGAAGAAAAACTAATATCAAATTAGAATCGATTGAATTTTTTACTTTTCCATGAGTTGTTAGTGAAGTCACCGACGCCCAATCTCCTTCAGTCGAAATCTCAAGTTATGAAAAATAATATCTTATTTTTAACAATACATATGAGTGAAGTAAATTCATCCGAAATAAGATAATCCCGGAAATATTTACACAGCAAACTGACTTAGCACCGAATTTACTAGTATGAATGAGAAATAACAAATCCCAATAAATTCAATCATCTAGTAACTATACAATTATTTGAAGAAAATGTTTATTATAGTTATACACCTTTCGACTGTTTTTTTTTACATTTGGGAGTAATAACTATTTCAAATAAGAAGGGAATGAGAAGGGATGATGATTGATATTAGTTTCCATGGATTCGGTGGTAACTTTGTGGAAATTTATTTTAATATAAAATTTAAAATATCTTTGATTACTCGTGTTTCGTCTCTTTCAGAGACATCTTCGGACTTACTATCGCAAAATTTGCTTAAGTAATGAAGCAAGATTGATTCTAATATTTTAAAATGATAATATTACAAAATGGAGTTTGCGATTTTTTCCTTTTACGGGAAGCAAGGAGGCGGGGGGGTTATAGAATCGAAACAAAGAAAACATATAATTATACTACTAACGGCGTTAGAATTATAAAATCAAAATATTAACTAATGAGATGCATTCAATCAGATAGGGGCTGGGTTAAACCCTTTAATTGGAAATAATCCTTGCTATAACGAAACGAAAAGGCGAAACACGTGTCACAGTGAGTAGCACAATACGTGGAATAATCAAAGTTATTTTATATTAAGATTGATATTATTTAGAAATCACTTCAGATATTAAAGTACTCTGGAAACTATGACAAATACATGTTTTTAATAAAATGTCAGCTAGCAGTGGAAAATTATAATTTATTACATGACGTGATCAAACGTAGAAGCATAGCGAATGTCACAACAACGAAATACTTCGGTGTCAATGTTCCATAAAAGTTACGAGCTTTTCGGCTGTCGAGACACTCGTAGCGCCGCGACGCCCCTCTGACATATCACCAAAAGCTTTCATCGCTTGCAATACATCAATGTGGGCTTCGTCAGGGGATCAGTATGCGAACAACCTCGAAAATGTGTGCTTAAATATTTGTAAATCTAGATAAGAGATGATAAATTTAAAGTTGTATTATTTTATCACAGTTTTCTTTCAAGATTTCATAGTTCGTACATCTGTTAGTAGAGACTCCAATTACTCGACATCTCAACTACTCGAGTATCGAGTAATAAAATTTTAAAATACTCGAGTAGTTTCAGATATACCAACAAATATATTATTTATTCAAATTTGTCTATATAAATAGATGATAAATACATTAATAAGCTTATTTAATTTCATTAGTACATTTATTTCAATTTATAAAACATGTATTTCAAAAATAATAGTTTATAATATTAGGTCAGCAGGACCCAAAGCAAAAGTAACAAAAGAAAATTCTCGCATATCATAGTGAACGGCAAAACCATTTAAATATATATATATTACCTGACAGTAAATACAACTGTAAGACTCAGTTAAACGCAACGGTTAAACATTATACATACATTTGCAATAAGTTCGTACAATTTGGAAATCATACTCGAGTATCGAGTACTTGAAAAATGAACGATATACAAGTATCGAGTATTCGATACTCGAATCGGAGTCTCGATTCGTTAGTGATATAAATTGACATTTCAAGAGGTAGTTTTCGAATTTGGTCAAATCCACTTCCTGACAAACTGAGAAAGTCAGATAGTTTCTTTACTTTTTCCCAAGGCTGTGGAGTCGGTAAAGAAAAGTTCGACTCCGGTTTCAACATTGACCAAAAACACGACTCCGACTCCGTTTAAAAAAAGTTTAATATCGTCACTTATTTTTTCCTAATTTTCCTATTTATGTGTATGCAATTAAATATTAACCCTACCATTCCGGCCAATAGCCAAATTTTACATATAATAAAAAGTTCCGAATACGACTCCGGCCAAAACTCCGCGACTACTCCGACTCAGACTCCAACTCCGGCCAAAAAGCCCCGACTCCACGACTCTACTCCGACTCCACAGCCCTGCGTTTTTTCTCATTAGTTTGTGTTTACTAGCAATATTTTTGAAATATGTTTTTAATTAAAGAATTACAGATAATGTGTAAAAATTCGAACATTGCCATGTGAAGAAAAAAGTTCTCAAAAGTTTAATCTAACGTTGGCAGTTAAAAAAACAATTTCGGAATTGACCAGTTTTGAAAATTACCTCCTGATTTTTGTATTGTATTGGCGCAAGAGAAATCTCTAATGCTAAAATCATAATGGAGTTAGCAACATTTCGAAGAAACGGAGCTAGAGTAGGCCCCCTATAAATGGTAAGGCCGAATTCAGTTAAATATAACCTATGGAGCCGAATTCAAGAAACTTCAATTACTAAGAAACACGTCGAAGTTTACAGTATCACGTACTTAATTACTGAATATTTAATTGGGTCAAGAACCAATAAATACGCACATTCTAGCTCTATTGCCTCTTTTTTCAGAATTTAATCCGACAAAAAAATATATTAGAGACAATTTTATTTTAATTTTAATTTAGCCTTCATTTTAAAGGCTGCATTTCGTAACAATCATACAAATCCCCATTAGCCCCCTTGCATTATATTTTATTTAAATTAAAAGATGGCAGTTTATGCTTCAAAATCGCATGAATATTAAAATTGAAGCAAATTAAATTTGGGCTTTCTATCGTGGTGTCTTGTTTTTTGATTTGTTAAATGCAATTTTTGCTATTTATGGTTTCATCCCAAGCTTGTATGTGACATAATTATTTCAATAGAAATGACACCCCCACTATTCTTGCTCTCAAAATAGCTAAATATCAACGGTATAAATCTTACACCCTTTTCGATTAAAAGTATGTTAATAGATACTGACGGTTTTATATGCTTGATTTTAAACATCCACAGTTATTTAATATGACATGATGGAAAACATAATATCACATTTTTAGTAATTATTCCACATTCGATTTATTAAGATCCGGACCAGTTTCACTCATCACGATCATTATCAGTTGATAAGTCGGTCCTGATCTCAATAAATCGAATGCGGAATAAGTACTAAAATGTGTTCACTGTAAATACTTGGTGGAATGGCATTATAATAAAAATAATAGCACATTTATAGTACATATTCCACATGAAATATATTGAATAAGGACCGGTTTCGCTCATAGCGAGCTTTGTCAACTGATTATAAATACAATGAAACAGTGATATTTTTACAAAAGTTAATCAAGAATTACAAGGTATGACAAACAATTGGTATTACAACTAAACAAATAAATTGAAGCAAAATACAAGCATTTCAATTATAGTCTATTTACAGGACTGGTTTAAAACCATTCCTGATCCAATAAATTGTATGTGGAATAAGTACTAAAAATGTGTTTTTATTTTTTATTATAATGCCTTTCGACGAAGTATTGACAGTGAACACCATAAAAGTGAAAACATATAGCTTTATATTTGGAAATCAATTTTATTTAGAAGTTCTTTGCCACACAGCCTAGACATATACTTGATGTGATGTTATCTACATATGTAAGTTTATTACCTAAAGATTATCTTAAACAATACTTCGAGTAATTATGTTGGCCATTAATATTGTAATAATATGCTATTACAACAACATTTACATATCTTCGATTAAATTATTTTATTCGTGTGTTTACTTTACATTCTTCAATAAAAATATTAATGATAAAATGAGGCAATATCTGTAATAATCTCAGAAAGCTTAACAAAAAATACTCACGCAACTACCGCTTCAAGACCAGTTTCGTATAGCGTGTCTCTTTTAATTACATGTAAAATAAGCGAAAGAAATTTGACATATTTGTTTAAAATGGTAAAATGAGTTTTATTTCGCATGCGTGGTTGTGTTATAGATAGTTGCATGCGGCGTAGGTTAAAGTTCAAGGGATATCTCAAAAAACAACATACATTTTGAGTTTGTATGATTTTTTATAGAAGGCCGAGAAATAACACTTCGAAACCCGTCCCGAATCATGGAAAACAATTGCTGTGCTCGGCTCTTTTTCGAAGAAATATTATTTTTAATAAATCTATGAAACTTGAGGATTTCAACTGAAGTAGGTTGATGTAATTTGAATCTTTTGAATTTTGTACTTTTTTATAAGCTCCGTGTTTAGTTCAAGTTCATTGGCGACATCCGTCCGGGTCATTAGCGACATAAGTCATAGATAAGTACAACAATCAAACGATTTAAATTTGATCTTAGAAAATACTGAATTGGATCAAATGAAATTTCTTTGGTTACTGAAGGCAGTGTTACCCAAACTGCTAAAACACGTTTTTAGTTCAGGGGAGCCGTGGACTATTTTTTTCTGATTTTTCTGATTAGACATTCATAAGTTCATCTGTATCTGATCGGCATTATTCCATATATTAATTCATATAATAATTAGTATCTATGTAACATAAAATATTGAGGCTGGAGGCCTGCTCAAAATTTTTATTTACTATTTACTCATTTATTAATTTGTTGCCTGCCAACTTCCACCAGTATGGTAATGATAATATGTGGTCTTTATAAAAGGTAATGAACAAGATAGATGCGTTATATTCAAAGCAGTACTATTGTGTACGACTGTATGAGAATGATTTTATTTTGTTCTTATTATTACTTTCATGCATTTTTTTTTTAAATAAATGTCACTTATACGGCTTTATTCGAATCACTAGTACCTCGCGTGTAATCACGGTTACGGGATTCAAGGTGTTTAGAAAAAACATTACATTCTGCGAAACATACCGGTTGAGAATTTTAACATTATCACACAAGCCAGAGACAGGGGTTTTTTTTAATTTATTTATTAATTAATTTAAGATATATAATATTTTATTGTAATTACTTTAAAGTGATATCCGCCTTTATTTTTTTAAAGTATTTATCGAAGCAATAAATATTTATCTATATTGCTTTTAGTTGTTGCATTTGAAATTTGAAAATATACTTTTTCTCCTGTCATTGATAAGTGGCTACGTTTAATCAGGTCCGTATATATACTTTTTGAAGTAAAGTTTTGTAGACGTTTTGACAATGCTGTTTTTTTATAAATATTATAAGGCCCCATTCGAAATACTAAATATTACTTATTTTTATTATTTTGAAAGACTTTTCAGAAGAGATTTTTCAGTGTTTAGCACCAGGCATCACTGCTTTAATCTCCCAAATCAAATGCAATCAAAATATTGATAAGGTAACCTTGAGGCAATTTTCAAACATTGAAAAACAGTCGACGTTTTAAATAATACCAAAACAATGAAAACATGTTTTAGTTATTGTATATCCGTGTGTCTATCTATATTGTTTCTATAAAACCTTAAAATAACAAAACCTTTTTTAATGAAGGTACACTTGCTATTTTTTTTTAGTTTATTATACGGTTTTATCTTTTGTCAAATAGAATAGAAATTAAATTAATGAAGTCTAAATGTAATTAAAATTTATTCGATTGATTTTAGCTACATTCAATAATTTTGACAGTTGGCACGGCACTATTATATCTTTTAATTTCAGGTGATCTATTTCCGCAAAATAATAACACACTTTTAGTACTTATTCCACATTAAATTTATTGGATAAGAACCGGTTTCGCTCATGGCGAGCATTATCAACATGAGCGAAACCTGTCCTGATTTAATAAATTTAATGTGGAATAAGTACTAAAAATGTGTCACTATTTTTATTCAAATGTCATTCCACTAAGTATTGACAGTGAACACCTTAAAAATAATAACTATGCTTCTGAAAACGTCTAAAATTGCCAAATATGGCCTTATTTAACTGAATTGTGATGGATTATAGTAAAATTACACTTTTGGCACAGATAATTGTATTTAAATTATAATAAGCAAATTACACTCGATGTGGAAAGTTAATTTCATTTTTTAAATTTGCAACATGTGAAATTCGAACCGAAACAATTTGAAAATAAGTAGGTTTACGTGTTTTGGCCAAAGAAACAGCGGATACGATATATTTTACAATAATAATTCAAATTGCCATTCATTTTATATACACGATCGATGTGTTCCAATTTTAAATAATTTTAGTCTATCCGCTTTAGTCCGGATGCAATCAATTTAACGTTTGAGATCGAATTAGCAATTTTTATTTATGGCCTTATCTAACCCGAATATTTTCAGCGCTCTTTTTGATACTTTGCGAATATTAATTATTAAAATAATTATAGTCAAAAAACTAATGAAGTCTATATCCCATAATAATTTATCTCTTAATTGATTCGATTTCAATAGAATTAACGAGACGGCAATCAATTAAAAGAATATTATTCATTCAGAAACCCGCACTTAATACCATCTGATGACATTCGCCAGTTGAATGGATTCAACCGACAATTCTTTTAGGTATATGTATTTTTAACTGTACTGTGCAATATCTTTCAAAAAATTATTAACTAATGATTTGTATCAAATGGTCCGCTCTAATGAGAGAGGTAATTAGTAATACATGGCTTGGTAAAATAAAGTTTAAAAAAAAAACATTTTGCTTTTTTTTTTAAAGCATGATATCTCAACAACTGTATTAAACAAAAAAAGCGGAGATGTCTTTACTACGGGATTCCCTGATTTTGAAATGATGATGAGGGAAATCCCTGACGCTATTTGAGTTTGAAATACATTTTTCATAACAGTGTGCAGAAATAAAGAATTCAATCATTTCCATAACTAAAAAAACTGCCATTTGAGAGTAACCACATTTTGTTTTCTTCAAGAATTTACAACAATTTCAAAAGCTCCCAAGGAAAGTTCACTGACATTTTAATGTTGTTTAATTTAATATGCTCGACTGGACTCTTTTTTGGGTCAGGTCGGTGAATTGACATTAAAAGTTAAACAAATTTATCATCATCTTTCTTATTGTGTATTACTCCTTATCTTGTTTTATTCAGTTTGCATTATGGTAAATCTAGCTGTTTCTATTTACATGTCATCAGTTCTCGCTAATGCCATACATGCCCGCGATCAGCGAAACCGGTCCTGAGCATTACAAGATATACGAGGCAATAAAACAAATGGTGTGTTTTATTCAATTAAACAACATACAGTTAACACATTAAAAGTAAAATGATGCTGGGAAAACCAGAAAATTGTTATTAATAAATAAAATATATTCATGTGTTTTAATTACTTATAACACTTTAATATAAACGTTAACCTATTAATCCAAAATATGTGCAAATCATCATTATTGTTATATATGTTTTGGATTACGACACCGGTGTATTCCATAATCACACACATGATTAATTAATGTATTTTTAATTAATCTACATACATGGAATAATTATTGTGAAATATTATTAAATATAATATATTATAATATATTGGCCTGCACTGTTATTTCTCGTTATATTTTACGAGTAAAAAATCGACCTGATAAGATAATTCACTTTCGATTCCAGTAACTACCCATTTTACATGGCTGGTGCACATTTTTTAGATACTCTAATGAAACGCTTCTCCGCTCACGACTCTCCATTAAAGGAAGGCATTGATTAATTGCAGTGGTGTATAATTACCATATTTAATGTGCAGGAAAAATACTTTTCTAAATTTTAATTAGATACCGGCTGAAGTATAGCTAGAATGTAAGAGATTGATTTAGATCTCATTGACAGATTAGTACAAATTAGTACCTTGTGTGCCTCGTGTTTATGTCCAAATATTCAAATCGGTAATAAAAACAACATTAATTAGGTATTTAATTAAAATTTACATGTTTATAGTGTTACCCCCTATTGATTTGTAATACCGCATGCGAACCAGTTGTAATAATTCAAGCACATATATGCTAGAACCACTTCTTTTCACAATCGTGTTAGAAGAATCAATATTCATATCACAAAAGGCAATAGTGCGTTGATAAAATGGTCCCAAAAAGTAAATCTTCAACCGTAAATACTAGTTTTGAATAAATCAATATTAAATACTTGCTGTCGAGGCTTTCGATGAGTGGTCAACGTCGATGGTGTCAGTATTAAGTATTCAAGGGTTCGACTCACAAAACAAACTATTTCATATACTGATTTTTCAACCGATTTAGGATTTAGGGTTCAAGTGCATGGATGTATGAGTTGTTTTGATTCTCTCTCTCTACCAATTAATCTTCAAATTAGTTGCACTGTACTTTTTTTCCGCTCACCCAATATAAGCTAAGCTGAGACCTAAGCGGAAAATTCAAAAACTGAGCAGGTCAATCCAACAAATGCGTGGCATGACTTATGTTGAAAAGCGTGATTAAGAAGTCATATGCTCCTCGTTTGGAGCGGATACGGTTAAAAATAAATATCAATAACATGTTTCATTAATTTATACTTTGTGGGTCTTAAAAATATTTTATATCAATATTTATCAATTTAGTCGTTCAATTCATCACATATTAGTGTGCGCGCCAATCAGGAACGATTACGCGGGAGTCTAAAATGGAAGTTAGTTTTAAGAGGGTTAAAAGGGAATATCGAACATAACACTGCCTCATATGTAGTCATTATAATTATTTATATTTTTTTTCTAACATCATAAATATCCATCTCCAATTGTCGTCACATGTATGCAACACTGAAAATGACACTATTCAGAGTTAGTGTGTACTTTTTTGACTAACCAAAAAATACATAAATCTAGATGTAATATTTTAACAGTTAATAAACAACACATTTAGATTGATATTTCCTAAATTAATGCCATTACAAGGTTGAGTATATACAATTCATATTTGTAAATTTTTTAATTTAAATAATATTTGCTGACATTGAATAGTTTTACCAGTGCTGTGGAGTCGGAGTCGGAGTCGTGGAGTCGGAGCTTTTGGGCCGGAGTCGGAGTTGGAGTCGTCGCGGCGTTTAGGCCGGATTCGTACTCGGAGTCGAAAATTTTGAAAAGTTTGAACTTTTTATTTTTGCATATTATATGTCAAATTTGGCTATTGGCCGGATTGGTATGGTTGATATTTAGTTGAATACACATAAGTAGGAAAATTAGGCTAAAAAAAGTGACGATATTGTTTTTTTTTAGTCGGAGTCGTGGTTTTGGTAAATGCTGGAGTCGGATCGAACTCTTTTTTACCGACTCCACAGCCCTGAGTTTGTCTAAAAGAAAAAGTGAAAAAGTTACCCACATTTAACAGAAAGTGTGTTATTCCATGAGGCTGTCGACATGTTAATTCTTGCAGTGAATCGTTAGTATGTATTCTATAATCTCTACTTGCACTCTCACAATATCAGCTTATTTTTATTCTGGAAAACGTCAGAAATAACACCATTACAACATTGAGCATTGTCCACTTTAATGAGGTATTCTACATGATTGATTCTAGAATAAATTTACTAGCGCAACTAATCGCATAATAGAAGTCTCTCATCAGTGAGACAATGTTGCTATTTTGCATTTTTAATGACAATTATTGTTTATGACTTGAATGTTTTAAGTCGTCTCTTAGTCATATCTTTAGATTTATCTTTGACGATTAAGTGTAATTGATTCACGGCTATCATTCCATCTTACATATATCGGAAGGTTTGTCAAGGATTTTTTTACATGTCTATGGCCATCTCGAGTATTGTAGCCTCGTTAATTGTAGTACAACTAATATAAGTACACATTCTATCAATATATATGTACATAATTAATGTTTCATTTTAAAAGAACTACGTAATAATTAGGATAATATAACATGGTACACCTTCTCAAAACAGTTGCACGTGTTTTTTAGTAGATAACGTTAAAAATATCTTGGAAAAGAATTCTAATCGCAAGAAAACTATTTATGAACGGTAAGGAACAAAAATGAAAAATTTCGTACAATAAGAATAGGAGTACATTTTTCAGAAAAAGAGATAAAAATTGTCCTTCTGTAATCACATTATTTTCAATAAATAAAACACACGTATCAGTTGATAATGCTGGTGATGAGAGAAACTGATCCTGATCTTAAGCAAAATAAATGTGGAAGTAGTAGGGCTGTGGAGTCGGCAAAAAAAAATCCGACCCCGACTCCAGCATTTACCAAAATCACGACTCCGACATTGACCAAAAACACGACTCCGACTCCGACTAAAAAAAGGTTAGTATCGTCACTTTCCCCTAATTTTACTATTTATGTGTATTCAATTAAATATCAACCCTATCAATGCGGTAAAAAGCCAAATTTGACATGTTGAATGCAAAATTTAAAAAAATTAACTTTTCAAAATTTCCGACTCCGAGTACGACTCCAAACGCCGCGACGACTCCGACTCCGGCCAAAAAGCCCCGACTCTACGACTCCGACTCCACAGCCCTGGGAAGTAGTGTTTTTTTTTGTATTTACTATCCTTACACCCTTAATTAACAAACATATTTTTTTGAAGTAAGAAATGTATTGTAAGAAGATTGATTCATTACAAATATTCTCATAATATAAAATTGGTTGTGTTTTTTCAATACAACCTTACGTGTAATTACTGAAACTCGCCAAAGAAACATCTCTAGACATCTTTTATCTATGTTTTCTTCAAAACGGTCCCAGAACCGATCGACAATTAATTTAAAAACATATAAATTATTATTTCAATGGAATATAAAATCATCTCAATTATACATACATATTTAATATTTAAAATATAAATTAATTCTTTTTTTGTAGATATCCAAACACTAAACATCATAACATGTAGCATATTTTTTGTGTCCATCGACTTATAATAACATATCATCGAATATCAATAAAAAGTTTTTATAATATCATATTAATTTTAAATGCCAGCAATTATTCGACTACATATATCACATCATCAAAGAAGAGAATTTTTCAATGACATGTCATGCCTTCATTCAATACAGAATTACCGTCATTGTAATGCAAATTTGTTTTTCGAAATTTAAATTTTTGCCCCGCCCTAGAGCTTTTGTTGTGTAAATAAGTTTAATCGAAGCCTGTAGCTATATTATGAAACTTACCTTGAGTTTACGCACGTTGAGTAAATAAAGTCATTAATGCGCAGATTATGAAATTATAAATGAAACAAATACCCCGTCCTACCCTAAATAACTTATCGAATTATTCATTACAAAGTATATAATATTACAGTTTAATTTTAAATTATGCAGGAAATGTCAGGGCTTGGAAATGACGCTGATAATAAAGGTAATCGAATGTTTACGAAGAATTTTTCTGATGAAACGAAAGCGTATCAAATAAAATATATGTATACGAATTCAAAAAGAAAATTTGTTTTAATATAACACAGCTTTTCATTTGTTTTAGTATCGCGATATCTTTCTAGGGTACGAATATATGAATGTAATAATAAAATGAATCCACAGTACACTAATCACTTACTATCTATGCCGTTTTCAGGATTGGTGAAGATTGAAATCATTGTACATATTCATGGTTTTGTATTAAAAGAATTATCGAAAGCTCTTTGAAAGTCCCCGTACGGGTAGACTCGTATCTCGTGGCTCACAAGGGCTAAGTCCATCCCAACGTACTTCTTAAGCCACGGGCTCTCAACCTTTGTCGGGTTACGACAACTTATTATAAAATCCATGTGACCCGCGACCCCAATGTAATTGAAAAATTCATTTTTAATACTGTAATTGTAGTGTTTATTTGTTTTAGTTGACTGTATAAGCTGGAGACTCCACAGAAACCCCGCTCCGACCCCCATTCAGGATCGAGTCCCATGGGTTGGGAACCAGTGTCTTAAACAGACGGAGGATGAGATCTTTTTGCATACATATGTTTTACGCACTTCCTTATATTCTTGTCACCAGCCGCCACTCCTCAAACATAGAAAACTATGGAAAGGTTACATTTTTTTAAAATTATTAATTAAAGAAGTTAGAGGAGGTATATTTTTGATGACTTTTGATAACGTAGCACTCGGCTGTATCAAAAAAATATGATAAAACGTAATCGTAGGCAGTAATATTAAGTTAAGATACAGCCACGTTGAAGAAAAAAAAGTGTGTGTATTAAAGAAAATTTATTTCAATGTTGGCAACACCATTCCTTAGAAAACGCTGTTAGGAAAGATAATGCATGGTGTGCGGCCAGTAATCTGGTTTATGAACTATGTGAGAGGGCTGGTTCAATGGATACTAGAGGTGCTGTGTTGGCACAAGGGGCAATTACATTGATCAAAGAGCGCTCGCTCGCCGCTGTGAGGTCTAACATCACCTCAGACTAACACCTAGTAATTATCGTACAATCACTGTTATTGAGAATTCAAAACGTCAATAATTTCTTTAAGAATGCTGACGTGACGTGGCCAGTGTAGAAGTCGGAGTAATAATTATTATTTGAGCGACGTGAAAGTGCTTTTTTTTCTTTTCAGTGTAAGTGTTTCAGTATATTCTATAATACATCAAGAATTACTGCAAATGCGCCAAATATTAACTAACTAATTTTTCGATAAATGACCAGTTGCCAGGAATAACAAACTTTAAGACTCAAAAAACGTCGTCAAGACTATGGCACAAACCTTATGCTCCACTCTCCCTTCTCTTACAGCAATCTCTTCAATAGTGAAGGCATACGTGGAATAAGCCACCAGCCTTGCTAGCTTCGAAATTAATGTCCTAAAAGATAAATCTTTAACTACGATACAGGCTCGCATAATCAGTTATAAACTGGGCATGTCTATTATAAGAATAGTAAACTCATTGATTGAGTAGGCATTTACTTGGTAGAACTCCATTATAATACGGAAAGAAAAATAACAATGTATTTTAATTCTACATAAATTATTTTTAAATATTTGTTGATAGCTATTTCGGCTTACGCCTTCGTCAGAACTATGTTTAAAACGTGACTTGACTTTTTTGACTTTGACTTTTGTAGTGGCAACTTTAACGGGGACTTGGGCGTTAGCCTAATCCCTTTCATCTGTCATGGTTTTCGTGTTGAGGGAGTCGGTTTCTTGAGGGTGGTCGCCCAGAGCGGTGATGCAATAACCTCGAGTGGAAATTTTTGTTTTATAGTTTTAATTGGGGCTATGTTATTTATTATATTTTTTATAAATATTCATGTCAGCTGTGTTATCAGCTGACATCTATTTTCTTTTTTGCCCTCTTTTTTTTTGTTATTTAGACTCGAGAGGAGGTCAAAAGCTCTGGGTGCCATGTGGTCTGGAAGTTCTCTCTTCTTCTCCGGGGATCGAGGTGACATCTGCTTCTTGCTGGTCCGGGTCACGCGACGTCGGCCAGGTTTAGTCGGATGCTGGATGGGAGGGTAAGGGTAAGGCTAGCTAGGGCGGGTCTTGACGTAGGACGTCGAGAGGCCTAGGGTGATGTATGTGTGCGAATTTAACGTAATATCGTGAGAGTGCTTTTATCGTGGGATTCGGGTGATTTTTAATGTCTGTGGCAAATTTTTGCGCGAGTTTTTGCGTGTGCTCTTCGAGAGAATCTATCTTTAAATCGCGTTCTAGTGTGGTGGTGCGCACATACCACGGGGCGTTTGTTATTTTCAAATTGTTTTAGGTTTAAAAATAGATGCACTTAGAAATTGCAGATTTTAAGTGCTTTCACACGATCCCCCAAAATACCTAAATTGTTGTTTCCCACCATTGCTTTAGACCAATAAATCAAACTTATTTAAATTCTTTCATGTGACGTCGGTATGGTTTCAACAGAAAGAGATTATGTAGGAGGCACCCTGTCTAGCAAAGGGTATATAAGCTATCTCTAATACACGTTTTAAACATAGTTCTGACGAAGGCGTAAGCCGAAATAGCTATCAACAAATATTTAAAAATAATTTATGTAGAATTAAAATACATTGTTATTTTTCTTTCCGTATAATAGTAAACTCCTTATAAAGAATAGTAAGAACCTTTTTTAATGATTCCATAACGATCCTTCTCGTAAATGTTTTCCACACACAAAGCCCTAGGCTGACAGAATCTTTATGAATTTCAATACTTAGCTAGCTTACATGCGGGAAACATATACTTAGTCTATACCAGTGGTTCTCACGGAAAATTGCACCGCGGCCGCATCGTATACATAAGCGGTCATATGGAAATGTTTGGTGGCCGCACCAAATTTTTGTTTTATTTTGTTGTGTTTGAGGTATTTCAAATGGACATATACATGTTTTTCAATTTACTATTGGAATTAATGCATACACAATATTTCATTTTCTGAGTGTTTGTTAACAAATTAACTTGTAAAGCCATTGTTTTAAATATCAATAATTTCTATAAAACTGTTAGTGGCGACAGCCAAATCCTCTGGACTATACCCACCCTAGCAAGAAACAGGAAACTAGGAGCCCGCTTCGCGAACTTCACATATAGTTTCAGAAGAAAGTAAAAGTAGGAAAAAAAAAATGGTGTATCCAAAAATTTGTTTTTGATTAGAAATATGGATCAAACTTAGCATGTTAATTTTTAACTACAATTAACATAATACCTTGTCATATAACTTGGCATAAAGCGTTTTGTAATACTAAAGCGACCGTTAAATAATTTTGTGACTGAGCTGACAAAAAATATTTTTTTTTTGTAGAAAGTTTATTTTCTTACAAAAGTTATTTGAAGAAAGCTTCTCTTGTCAACACTTACCACCAAAATCAAAAATGTTCACGTATATGACAACTACCCTATCTGCCTCTCTCGCATCGATACCAAATATTTCACATATTTACAAAGCAAAACATTCCCTTGACATATCAATTATCAAGACAATATGTTTCGAATATAATTCTATTCAAATGCTATCAAATTTAAATACAACTGGGGTATTAAATACCGTTAGAATGCATTTAATGTAATGTTATTGGGTTGCTGCAAAGAACAATGTGTATATTAAATCAATACCTGTAACTGTCGGTGTTAGCAAAGGAAAAACAATTAATAATTATGAGGCTATCTTATAAGTTAGTGAACTAGTTTACAATGTTATAGATTAACCTTTGGCTGTAATATGCCGCCAACCTATTGTTGTTTGCCTTAGGAAGTTATACATATTATATGTATTTCACTGTTAATATATTACAATAAACGTACACGCAAGAATTTATTCTAAATCTGCACTTTACACTGATGTTTTCGCGCGTACTGATTGTATTAGCCAGAAAAAATCCAACATTGAAGAATCCCATATTACACCGTGGAGAAACATTAGGCTACCGTTGTTAAACTCTATTTTCAATGCTAATAAATAACTATTAATAATGTTTCTATGCTCAGAAACATACTCATAGAATAATTTTATTCATCTCATTACAACATAATAACAGACTTTTTTCACTTATTTGCATTACGAACATTATCATCTGAAGAAGTACAAAAAATGTGTTATAATTTTTTAATAGAATCCTATTCCAACAAGGATTGACAGTGAACACCTTTAATGTAATTTATTCATTTAATTGAGTCAACTGAATATAAGAAGCTACTGCATGGATTAGCCAGGATGTGTAAAAAGTTACAGAGAAAAAAAACAGTGTTCTTGTAGGAATTAAAATCTGGCTATTGCTTATATTCTAATTATAGAATGTCTACCAAAGTATTGGCCAATTGCTTTCATGCATAGATAGATGGCACTGTCAGAGAATCTGAAGCTTTTCACAATTCCTTGAATATTACTTTTTAGTCAGTATAAAACTGATCTGACAGTATCTCAGAGATCTACGTCTTAGATTATTTAATTGGTTATATCATTTGTTATTTTCTTTCTGAATAGATAGAGCTGGCTATGTGACTCAGATTATTAACATTGAAGGTGATTTTAGTGTCACGATTTTAAAACTGACTAGTGTGGAATATTCGTTGAATTAAATATTCAAAATATGTTTAATATTTGACTAAAAAAACATCGTTTGCTTTGCCATTGAGGAATGTTGCATCGATAAATTGTTTTTTTTATTTATGATAAAAAATGTTACGATATAATTAATAAGGCATGTCAAAAACGCAATGCTTGCCAATAAGGTGAAACTCCAGCCCGATTTTTGGTTTCTATGACAACGAAATATCTATAATATATGTCATATAATGTGATTGTCCCAAAACAGCAGATCCGGACCAAAAGTGTTGAATTAAAATTTATTTAAAATTAAATCAAATATAACTTTGTTTATTCCACGTACATATTATGAAAAAAATAGTGGCACGTGTTTTGCCTTTTTAAGAAGCATCGTCAGATCATTTTTACAGAAACGTTGAATAAACAAAGTAGTTCTTTGATTTTATATAAAAATGAACTTCCACAGAGCTATCGCCGAATCCATCGAAAGTATTAAAAAATATACATATGATATAGTATGTAGCATTGCAGTGACTCAAAGACATTTCATGCGGCCCAATATGGCAAATACCAGTCACCTTTTTTTCTTCAGAATTCTTTATAGACGAAGGAAGAACAATATAAAATCATATAATTTTCAATTCTATTTACATTAAAAATATCGATAATTTAATCAATTTTACCCATGCGGCCCTCGAACTATCTACGAATTGATTATCTGGCCTATTTCCCGAAAAGTTTGTGCATCACTGTTGTATTGCATTATATTATATTAAGGCCAAAGATTATGAAGCAATATTAATTTAATATAGGTACCTGTTACATTTGAAACCCAATCGTTTTGTTTTCCATTAATGAGAAGCAAGGTGTAGATTGAATTAATTATTAATATAGTAATTATCAAGTAAGGCTATGATTGAATTTGTATTGATCAATTTGCTTTATAATCATAAAACCTATAATTACGAACAATAATTGTCTACTGCTATTGTAGCAAGGCGCTGGTTTTGATTTACTTTGAGTTTAATCAATCAATGATTTTCCTTTATAATATCAATGGGAAGCAAAGACGTTTATATTACGAAATGAGAACCATTTTGACCATGGTATGAATACGTATATGCTAAGTTTAAATGCATCCGCATTTCGGCTGTTTTTTAATTAAGGCAACTAATTATTTTGTCAGTTTCTAATTCGATAAATGGTCAGTAAATATTAAATAAATGGTCAGTAATAAATACGTAAAACGGTCGGTAAAAAATAATAAATGGTCACTTTTAAGGTGTTCACTGTCAATACTTGGTGGAAAGGCATTATAATAAAAATAATAACACATTTTTTAGTACTTTTTCCGCATCTGATTTATTTCATCAGGACCGGTTTCGCTCATGGCGAGCATCAGTTGATAATGCTCGCCATGAGCGAAACCGGTCCTGATGAAATAAATCAGATGTGGAAAAAAGTACTAAAAATGTGTTTTTATTTTTATTAATAAATGGTCAGTTAAAAATTATTAAAGGTGCATTTTTTCTCCTCTAAATTAAAACAACTCGATGTCATACTTAATTTTTCAAAGTATTCTTTGGGATCTTTTATTATAATAATTCTAACAATTAAAGACGAAACATTTTTTTGAATTATGTTAACCTTACACTTATTAAAATAATATTATCCGCTTTCCAATGCTTAAGAAATCATTTCATTTATTGTGCTTATTTTTCTTAGACTTTGTCATAAATTGGCTTCTTACGGCCATATGTGATAATATTCACAAACTATCACTTACCATTTAATTTAAATACCATTCGTTTTTTAATAAATTACTAACCATTATAAATACATAACTGACAGTTTCGTTTAATAATTGACCACATTCATACTGATACAGTGACAACTGAGCGTTTATAATATTAACTGACCATTTATTTATTTCACAGACCAAATCTTGAATTAGATACTGACCCATTAAATACACGCCAGTTTTTTAATGCCTAAATACCGTATTTTTAAATGTTGTATGCCGGTATAACAATGTATGAATGTAAATACAATTATTTAAATGACTGTCTATCTTACATGCGTTGAATCTTGGGGCATTTTTTTCAGCTGCCGGATTTAATAGCACGAAGAACCAATCAAGATCGACAGTTTATTTGAAAGCAAAAAAATGACGTCATTCATTTTTGGTTTAGTAATATTCCGCTTGATGGTAAAATCAGGGCTGTGGAGTCGGTAAATAAAAGTCCGACTCCAACTCCGACTCCGACTCCAGCATTTACCAAAACCACGACTCCGACTCCGACATTGACCAAAAACACGATTCCGACTAAAAAAGGGTTAATATCGTCACTTTTTTTCCCTAATTTTCTATTTATGTGTATTCAATTAAATATCAACCCTATCAATGCGGCCAAAAGCCAAATTTGACATATTGAATGCAAAAATAAAAATTTCAAACTTTTCAAAATTTCCGACTCCGAGTACGAATCCGGCCAAAACGCCGCGACAACTCCGACTTTGACTCCGGTCAAAAAGCCCCGACTCCACGACTCCGATTCCGACTCCACAGCCCTGGGTAAAATTATTAAGTTGTCCTGAAAAATTTTGCTCGTGTATATTTGGCGAGTTTGCGGAGTCAGCTGTAGATAAGGCCTGATAAGAAAAGAAATGAATTTGAAAAGATACTATAAATTTTGGCAGTTTGATATTTACTAACCGAATATGTTTAGCAGTAAAACAAACTTGCCAATATAATTTCGTCAATATAATTTCGTCAATATAATTTCGTTTTTTTTTATATAATACATTTTCACCAAGAATCTGTACTAATACAGGTTAAAAGTGATTTAGCTAGTGTACGAATAGTCGCTAATCGCGTCGGTCAGTAATAATTAATTAAATGACCCAGTTATGAGAAATATCATTCATTTTCAAGAAAAGTTAGTATACCAATCAACGGAGACGCCGCAAATAGTGTCCAACTTTGCACTATGTCATGCATTAAAATAATGCAGGATTATTGCATTTTTCAATTATTTAACCTTCGCACTCCCAGCAAACATATGAAATTCAACTGTTAGACCGTTTTAAAAGCTACCGACCGACCTCGACCAAAATGATAAAAGACCGACTAAATCATTTACAATTTATAATGCAAAACCTTTACAAAAGTAGCAATTCCACCAATCACTAGATGGAAAGGTTTTGTGTTTAATAATTCTGACGAATCAATGAGAAGTTGGCATACAAACTCACGATTCCTTTCGGCATTCAAAGTAGCCATTGAAAATACCTGAGATCCTGAGAGGATGAATATGGAGAATGAACGAGGAAATCTCTTCAAACTTTTGGGCTATCAATGGATAATTACCCCTACACCAGTGGTCCTCACGTAAAATTTTACTGTGGTCGCATACAGAAATGTCTCACTGCCGCACAAAATTTTTGTTTCGAGTCTGTTGTGTTGTATTAAATTTTTTCTCATTGGTAATTCCACATATTCCATACATTTCATAACAGTTTTGCAAACAAATACTACTTGATGCACAATACAATGCATACAAAATATTACATTTGAGTCTATGTTGAGAAATTAGCTTTTAAAAGCACTTTTTTAAAAAACCAATATGTAATATGAAGCTGTTGGCGGCCGCACATATAAATATACGTATAGTAAGACCAATATTTAAATCAAATTATATTTATATATCAATTACAAAATAAAGAAAAATGATCGCGTATGTGACGGTTAAGTATGCATATTTTGTAAGTAACTTCATTAAAGCGATATTAAATGTGGAAATCCGGTTAAAGCTGCAGTTTGTTCAATCTTCTGGCTAAATATGCAAATTTTTTGGAGGCGTTTTGTCCACTGATACAATCATATCGTAAATAACTGACTTTATGTTTTCCATAGATAAGACATTCTTCAGACTTCATTCATAGTTTACAATATTATGATGACTTCAAATAAGAATTTTATTATTTTATTCAAAGCGTGTAGATTTTATTTAACGATCAGAATTAATTGAATGTGTTGACAATGAGAAAAACCGATCTCGGTTACTTGACGAAATTGTGGAATGAGTACACAAAAAATATTTTTGTTTATTACTGAACAGACTTAAATTCATTGTAAATCAAATCACAAATGCCTTCAATGAAATTAGAACGATCGGACCTATAAACTCCATGGTAACTAAAATTCATTGGAATAGTTATAAATTAATAGATATCATCAATCCAATGACATTCTTAATGATCAAACTAATATTATTCCATCACCGCTATGCAGACCATTACGGAAGGTTAATACTACTTTAACTAAATCACCTGTAAACAAGACTAATATACGTTCATTGCCTCCCAATAAAAACCCAGATTTACTTTCAATTCTAGAAATATGTATATAAAATAAATTTGTCTGTATTGTGTACCTTTTTTCTACCAGTATATGTATAAGTACATCCGTGCACTTGTAATGCATGAAGATGCCGAAAGGCGAAATAAGGGTCGTTAGCGACAAAACTCATGGAAAAGTACAAAATTCAAACAATTCAAATTTGATATTGAAATTTCATCAAGCACCCTCCGTTGAAATCCTTAATGAACTTAAATACATTGTTATTTTTTCACCGTGTCAAAATGGAACCTAGTTGCATTAGTAATATTATAGTTTCAATATTATTAGCGACATCTGTAGGTCAAACTATCTCAACAACGATGCATTTTTTATCTTTCTCTTGAATAATGTGGGGCTGTGGCTATTCTAAGTGGTCAAGGACTCTCGTAATCTTTTCATTTTCTCGAAAATACCGCAAAGTTTGAAGACTTTTCATTGTTTATTTCACTGGCATTAAATTATTGTAATAATAATGCCGATGTGCATATCAAATCAGCATGACGATGCGTTTGCGTCACTCTTCTGAGAGATAAATTTATTGTTTAATATTGCTGTAAATTTATTGACTGTCAATCCAGAATTTTCCAAAGACAAAATAAAACAATAAAACATCGCTATTCGTCGTGGAATTTTTACAATATATTTGAATAGTATTCGAGAATAGCTTATCGGTTTGCCGGAGAATTGAATACATTTTATTTTGTTTAATCTTTCATGGAAAGATGTTTACATAATTAATGAAAATCCTAATAGATCATTTCACATTCTTTCTTTAAAAATATGTTTCGATAAATTTACACCCTCTTTGAATTGCCATATTTTAACTTTTGAAGTTGATAAATTACAGATCTTTTATTTGTTAAATTTTCATTGAATAATTAATAGCCTGAAAGAATGGATTTTCCTGTAGGATTCTTTTTTTTAAATATATAAATAAAATAAATTGATTGAGTAGGCATTTACTTAGTAGATCTCCATTATAATACGGTAAGAAAAATAACAATGTATTTTAGTTCTACATAAATTATTTTATATTTTTGTTGATAGCTATTTCGGCTTACGCCTTCGTCAGAACTAGTTCCAGAACGAGTTCCAGAAAGAGTTACGCCTTCGTCAGAACCAGAATAGTTCTGACGAAGGCGTAAGCCGAAATAGCTATCAACAAATATATAAAATAATTTATGTAGAACAAAAATACATTATTATTTTTCTTACCGTATAATAAAATAAATCTTCGTGGTTTTCACTCTTTTCTAGTGTCTTAACGTTAATTTATATTTTATTAAATTCTCTTATAAATGTATACATTAATATATATTTAATCCGTGACCGCTCCTAATCTGATGAATATGTCCTTCTAATGGAGGTATCACAACATAGGTATTGTTTCTACTAGAACTGCTTGTTACTCAGTCAGTCAACCTATCTTTATTTCGAGTATTAAGTGTATGAATAGAAAAAATAGTTTTAGGACAGGACTAATAGTTAGCCAGTAGCTCTAAGAATTTTTTCTTTAGACTATCACACTATGCTTTAGACACAGAATCGATAAATCGGCTGAAAGGTGATCTCTATCAAGGAAGCCAGCATCGTCGACCACTGCACCACGAACCCGTCTATATAATAATTATAATGTACAAATATGTTCACAATCATCACTGTGCGCATCTGTCATTTGCGCAATCGAATTGTTCGCAGAAATCACGGAACCGTTACTGCTATATTATTTTTACTGTACATTGCAATCAATTTGAATTTAGAATATTTAGTAAGTTTTTTGAATTTAATCGTTAAGCGTGTTAAATTTATATTCATTACCATTGGTATACATTTTATTCTTTTTTCTCTCTCGAATCATGTACTGTATGTATTCACAGTCCTTCTCTTGTAGTTATAAACTTAGAAACGAAAAAATCTTCACATCTTGTCAATTTTTCAAATATGGAATTATTTTTGTTTGTGATGTAATCTTTTGGAATACGTACAAAGCAATTTAAAATTTGAAAACTTTCCGATAGTAAACTATGTATTTTAAATATGCACCTGTATTGCAATTGATAGTTTTTCGTGACGATAAAAAAAATACATTAAGTACTATTAGAATATTAAAAAGAAATTGAATTTAAATAGATAACACAATTTTCGGTATTACTTCTAAATAGCTACGTAGAAGTCCTACCAAGACCAGTACCGGTTTCGCTTATCGTGTGCATTTTCAACTGATGGCATAAAAATAGCCCCGTTTCTCAATTTTAATGTGTTAACTGTCACTTATTATTGGTTAGGTATTTTTCAAATAAATAAATCACATTATATAGTATTATTTACACGCGTATTCTGATCAGCGCCAGGAGTGGTTTCGTTACAATTCCCATCGCATTTAATTATCCTGAATTTTCATTTATTGAAAATAGTACAATACTTTCAATTTCAAAGATTCTATCGATTGCAAAGAAATTCACACTCCACCATGTGTTTCAAATTTATTTAAAATAAATATTTGAACATTATGATTTATTTAATTTTATTTTATTCTATTATTAAAATTGTATAGTTATTAGTGTTGCGCGCTAACGTTTTTGCACCAGTTATACAACGCATCTGATCCTCGCTGATTTGATACAGCAGATTCCTAGACGAACCCCTTAACGCCGAGTTATCCGGAACGCAAATGGGCTAGGCAAATTTTCCTTTAGTTACGGCATCCAGCTAGCACTTATCTGCGCTCGAGGCAGTGTGACGACGAACTTTATCAATCGTCATCAAAGCTGCGCGGTTATGTCATCGCGTTGCGCTGTACCTAAATGACGATTGATCCTATAAATAGTGCTGCTAAATCCAATACATTTGCATTGGGTGACGGGGCGACATGACTTTTGCTGACGTTTGCATTAAAAAAGCTTCAACATCTGCATGCTGTGATGTCACAGATTAATCATTGGACACCGTGAGTATAAAGCATGAATCGAAAACCATTTATAGACTCCCGACGTTGGCTAGCCGACATCAGCGCGCTAGACGCGAGCGCGCAGTTCGACCCCAACATAAGCGCGCCAACACTCGGGTGCTTTATAAAATTATTTTGAATTTTTGACTGCTCATTTAAAAATTTGCTCATTCGGAAATTTTATTGATTTGAAAAAAAATAATAAGAGAAGGACATTGTGTTATTTCCAAATTATATATTTATAAAATACGATTTTTTTAAATGCCTTTGTCCACTGTTATATGATTATTTTGGCGCGCCAAATTTACAAGATTATTTTATATCGTTGACTGCTCATTAATAAATTTACAGACCTAACCAAACCTATCCAAGACAATTTATAAATTTAAAAAAAGTATTGAAATGAAATCATGTGAAATTTAAAAATTTTACTTAAAATACATATTATTTTTCCACAAATTGTTTGGATTGCGCACTGACGTATCTGCAGCCCTTTTTATGGTTTTTAGCTGTTTACAAATGAAATAAAAATGCGAGAACAATAGACGTTTCCGTAGTCGAGTATCAACATCATCATCGGATTCGAGTCTCATTCCAGGCACTTTTATTTTTAAATCATTCTATGAATTATTCATTATCTGCTTGGAGACATGGATGTCTGTGTCCTCCAAAATTCTAGTGATTAGCTAAGCACTAGCCCTATCCTTTGCATCCATTCTTTCATCGAAAAAATAAGGTTGGGCAGCTTAGTAACAATCATTTCTCGTAGAAAAACTTCAGGAGGGGAGGATATCGATATGTTCCACAATGCCCACGGCCATGGCTTGAAAAAGAGTTGTGGATCTTCTTGATTAATCATCAGTTGAAAATGCTCGTGATGAGCCAAACGTTTAGACTTTTTTAGAATTCAGATAAATAAACGCTCGTTTCAACATCAAAAGGTTTCCTACCCCTGCTATATGCTAACGATATGCAATGAATAATGATATGTTGTTGTCTATTTACAATTGATAAATTTGTTATTCCAGTGTTTTGGCTTGCACTGCTTTTAGCATCATCACGTAACGTATCAAGACAATAACAGGATTTCAGATATTTAAAAATAGAATTAACCCCTCTATAATAATTCGTGGTTGGGTTTTCCCTTTCTCTCGGTCTAGTGATCAGGTCATACAAATTGAGATTTTTTCAATTAAAAAAAAACAGTTTTTCTAATCTGTGTATGTATGTCTTTTTTCGAGTTAATCTTGTCAAGTTTTAAAATTGACAATATCATCTTTAAGGCCAAATTTACTGTTATCAAAAATAACATTCACTTTTTAGGTGTTCACTGTCAAAAAATGGTGGAATGCCTTAAAATAAAAATAATAAAATATTTTTAGAACTTATTCCAAATCGAAATTATTATCAGGGCAGGTTTCGCTCATCACCAATACCAATTGTTTATCATACCTTTGAATTCTTGCTTAACTTAAGTATAAATATCGCTGTATCTTTGTATTTCATATCAGTTGATAATGCTCGCGATGTGCGAAGTCGGTCTTGATCTAAATAAATTCAATGTGGAATAAGTACGATTTCTTTTTTATTAAAAATAATATTGTTCGTAAAAGAAGCGGAAATGTTTCTTACTACTGCCATAAAATCTGGTAAATTTTTTCAAAAATTGAAATTAAAATGAATAATAATTATGTCACACACTTAGTTTTTGCATAAGCACTTCTCGTGTTCATATTTATGAAGCTATAAAAAAATGTTTCTTTTATAATTGTAATATAAATATTATTCGCTTTAATATTATACATATAAAGCGTGTTGATTACTCATATCAACTTAAAAAAAATACCGGCTTACGGATGCATGGCTAATGTAAAAATATAAACATTATATTTTCTCACGAACTGGTTCGATATGCGCAACACTTTAAATGTGTGTGTAAGGTGAAATGGGGCAGGAAAAGGATCAAATATGATTTATTGACACATACATATCAAAATCTATCAGGTATTCATTTATTTACACATTAAACAGATTTATTTATATGGCCATATGAATCTAACGTAATAGTGAATAATTTGGTTAGAAGTTGAAAAATAATTATACGTACCTTTTATTAATGACTTCAATTCCTTTCAAATAGTTTCTTTCCATTTGTAAAAAAGCAGAGCGATTACGTAATGTTCATAGAAAACGAATCACTCATTATTGGTTTTCGAAAAACATGACGAGAAATAGTCCACATTCGAGTTGTACATACATACACATAAACAAGCCGGGAAAAAACATAGTAAAACTGACAACTGAGTATATAACCAGAGAGAAAATTATAATTAAATAAATAATATCCCTTAATTGCAGTCGTAATATTGTCTAATATGTCCCATAGACAATGTATTTTCTGAGGATATTTACAGTCAAGTCAAGTGCTCCTATAGCCCTCTCTGCTATAAAGCGGTTTAACGGTAAATATGTAATAGTATACATAAATTTCTGCATTCGAAGAAAATTTATCAGTAGCTGTACGTCCTGTGACTTTTGATATTGTCTGATATGTTCCATAAACAATGTATTTTCTGAGGATATTTCTAGTAAACCCTCCTACAGCACTCTCTGCTATAAAAAGTTTTTTTAAAGCGTGTGCTACAGTCTTCAATCAAATTATATGTTTCGTAATATTCTTATTTCGTTATAGGTAATATTATACATAAATTTCTGCATTCGAAGTAAAGGGTCTTTTTATAAGGACGCTTAGTTTGTGAGATTTCGACTAAATTTTAATTTCATTTGTAAGTATATTTTACGGCATTAAATATGGAATATAGCATCAAATGTCTGCCAATATCCATTCATTATAAAATGGGCCATGTCGCTAAAGTTGACTTTTTTGACAAATTTGGGTGAACTTCCAACTGCTCCAGAACCCAATCAGGCGTTGTCTGTGGTCGTTTACCTGAAGTTCCTTGGTTAGTTGGATTTTATACGGGTGCAGACATAAGGCCCGATTCAAAATTCGCCAAGTTGAAGTCGCAGAAAAGCCAAGTTCTTGTGAACAACGAGAAATAAGCTGCCTTGGGTTTTCCTGTACACTTTCACACACAGCAGCAATGTTTTCACCAGATGTTGTATTTTGATGACGTACAAGTAGGTGTTGGCCGATTATTTACCAAACTGGTTGACTCAAATTTGGCCACTAAATAATGAATAATCTACTCAGCAGGACAAAGTAACATATTTTGAGCGTCCCTATTGAAATACCCTTTATATTTATCAGTTACGTTTGATAAAGTAAATCATGAAAAAATCTCTATTTCGGTGCTGTAGGAGGGTTGATTTTAATAACACGCATGCAGTTGAAAAACATTTATCCGATTTAAAATGTCTAGAAATAATACATGCCGAATTCCATAAAATTTCATTTAAATAATAAACGATGATCGGCATGTTGTTATTGTAAAATCAAGGGCTATAAATATGCAACAATACTTTAAGAACCTTTGTATATTGGAAAGCTATATTTATCTGATACCTGTTGCACTGATAAATATCATTTCTTTTTTTTTGTGAGATTTATTTAACTAAAGTCATTGAACATAAAAATTTTGATATCGGAAATACAAAAATCGATAGATCAAATTTTAATCTGAATTAGTCACCCATTTTAATTTGTCTATGATTGGGTACGTTTTTATTTTGAAATGTGAACGGGATTTCCGCAGAATGAAGTAACTGTGTGAAGACAGCTTTCAGATAGTAAGTATTGTTGTATTAGATTCGTAACACAAGTGACTGCAAGCAGGAAAAATAAAACCACATCGTGATCAGAAATGAGGATATGATTAATATATAATAAATATTTTCAACTAAAATGTTATCTCTATAATAAGAATTATGTATACTTTAATATAACGAGGAATAATGTTTGAACAAATATTTTGTCTTCTTGGAAGAAAATCGCATGTTTTTCATAAGAATAGCTAAGATTTACCCGTATTGATAAAATATTGCATTAATTAATTCATTCGAAAATCGTAGTCATCATTACTGTTTTTACCATATTCAGACTCCTCTGATACGCTCATAGGGCATTCCTAAGCCAAATCCATTGTCCCTTTTTTATTTTGGGTGTAATAAGAGTTATTTTAAATAACTCTTGCAGTAATCAACTGATAAGGAATACAATAAAACAGTGGTATTTATGCAATTTATTGTATTCCTTATCAGTTGATAATGCTCGCCATGAGCGAAACCGGTCCTAATGAAATAAATCTCATGTGGAAAAAGTACTAAAAATGTGTTATTATTTTTATTATAATACTTTTCCACCAAGTATTGACAGTGAACACCTTAAAAGTGAACTCTTGCAGTATTAAGTTAGACTTTCTGACACAAAGTAAAGGGATAAATAATTCACTTAAACGCTCATCTAAAGAGAACCGCTTACAATCACACAAAACAAAACCAATATGAATCGTTTGAATTTTGGTACTCTTCCGGGAGTTTTGTTACTAAAGACTCTGGTTTTCACCTTTTGGCATCTGCAGGCATTGGGCGAGTGCACCAACAAAGAGTTCTACTTGATTCGTGCACTTGAAATGCCTGAATATGCCGAAAGGCAAACACCTAGTAGTGAATAAATAGACACGCAATTAAGAATAAAATAAACAAATCATACTTAATATCTTATTGATTTAATTGACATTTACTTGGCCAAACTACATAATAACACAGTGAAAAAATATCATTCATCTTCATGGTAAATCTGATGTCAAGAAAGAGCACACAATCAATAATAAGGATCTTTTTAATGGAATTTTCATCGACATATTTGTCAATAATATTCTGGAATGGGCGAAAGATTTGTCTTTTCCTTTTTATCAAACTAGAAATAAAAGGATAACTGTCTGTGGATTGCAAACGCTGTGAAATATTGCATTTGCCGCTGTTCAGTGGTAGTGTAGAGAAACAATGGAAGATAAAGATTTCTTTTTAAATATACAGAAACTTAATAGGATATGAGAGCACCAACGATAAGACGACAGAACACAACTCGATGAGCGGCAATATAGAAATTGAAGTGTTTTAATAATAGATTAAATGTAGACCAATGGATTCAGCCTGCATTACATGTTTTCAACAAATTAGATACATGTTCGACCTTGGCTCACTTCTAAAAGAGATTTGATAAAGTATGTTGATTTCGCACGTAGTTTGTATTGTTTCACACAAAGACGCTTCTTTAAGCTGTTTTCGTTTGATCAGTATTATTATAATGCAATTCACAACAATGCTACGAGATTTGAAAATATGTTAAACTTATCGGAATCACGTACAAATAATCTATATCATGTCAGAGAATTCAACTGTGTCAAACATTGTACATGCATTGTAGAATGCTCAATCAGTGTCTGTCAATATGCATTTTGACGCAGATAACTTTAAAAAACAATACGTTTACAATACAGTTACCGACCAGAAGTTTCCACAGAACTGTACTGTGTATTTTTGAACATCTTTTACGAGGACTTGGGCGTTGATCTTATTCTGTCATTCTCTAAGATAAATGTTGTTTTTGACTAAAGTTTCATCGGGGGAAAGCTATGGCTCGTGTCTTTAAAATTGTGGCCCTGTTTTGGTTTGAATCGTGTGCACCTAAACAATGTGAAAACATTGAACTAGTCGATATTAATAATTATAATGACGAACTTATAATGACAAGTTATCCAACGATATAAAACACAAAACGCTGGACTGGGCAGGTAATTCTAGGATATATCGGAGCCTTGGGTACCCCAGGGGGATAGATGGACGGGACTAGGACTCTAGTTGATCTGTGGCGCCATCTAATAAGAAGAATTAGTAATACATTGGCTGTCAAAGCTGCGTTTACTTATAGCAATTGATCCATTAATCTCTATTACAACTCGTGTAATTTCTTTTCCCAGTGAAACACAAATAAAACATCACAATACTAGCCTTGATTTATTTCTGTTGACTGCACTTACTCTGCAAAAAGTGACGTTTATTAAATGCTTTTGGCACCAGCTACTATTACTTCACAAAAAATAACCAAACCGATTTAACGTATGACCACTCGAAATATATTATGCAAAAATGAATAATAGCTGCTATTACAATACTTGCATTGTGTAGTAATAAAAGATGAAGTAATTGCAAATATGTATAACAATTTGCATTTATTCAATTCTAATACTAAGGATAGCAATCCCGTGGTTTAACAGGCTTAATTAAAAATATGCGTGGATTATTAAGATAAAAATCAAAGTCAACAAGTATTAAAATCTGAAATATGATGCAACGAACAATGGGAAAAAGGTTTTGTCAGATGTAAAATTAGCATCTATGAAGATGTTTGAACTTTCTTCATATATCGCCATTATCAATACATTCTGTATCGCTACGTCGTAGCAATGGCGTTACTAAAGTATCTAAAAACCAACAATACAATCAGAGGCGTAGCACGGCATATGGTGAAACTAATGAAATAACGATGGTAAAGAAAAATTATCATAAAGAGGAACTCAAATAGTAATGAGTTTTAGTTTTATTGTAATAAAAGATTGCTCAGCCGACTAATTCATTAAAAGCTATTCAAAATATATAATATATCAAATAATACGACAGTTTCAAGAGTTTTCCGAATTTGTGTATGGGGAAATACAGGTATATATTTTGTTATCTTGAATTTTCTGTATCAATGTTTTCTCTGAGCTGGGCACGCGCGTGGCCGCGCATCAGTTCGAAAACCCCGCGCACTCTCACCAGGTTGGCATGCACTCTAATAGTTGATGAATTTAACGACCTGGTAACACATTGCTTAAAATACCTAAAAGATCCACATAACAGGGAAGCATAAATTAATAAGACATGTGAATAAAATAAATTATTCAATCCGAGTCTGATCCTAATGTGAAGCTCATGCCTTCCTACTGAAGCATTTCAATATAAGTTTGCTAGATGATTATAATTATGTCACGCATTGGTTAGATTGGCATGCTCAGCCTTTGAATTTTCCGCGCATCTACACCGTGTCGCATTGGCATTGTAATTTTGCACTAAATACCCTTTGACTACAAGACTAATAAATACTGCAGTGGCGTGACTGCAAGCTTCATCCAGCAGCGGGAATTCAGTGTCTCATAATAATTATCCAGTGGAACGCAAACATGACACGAAACTTTTTATTGAATAAAATAATAACGATTTTCTAGAATTTTCTACGATTCTACTTTTGAACCTTACTGTATGGAATACGTCAGTTCTAATCGCATGAGTAGCGGTCACCTTTCATATACACGATTTTCAAAACACCGTACGTCACAGTCACAACTTTATAGCTTTCATGAGATGAGATGAGCTATATAAAAAAATATATCAATAAATTTAGAATAAGTTAATTTTCGTTCTTTACATTAATAGCTGTTTTTTTATTCAATGTCACCGAGGTCTATGGCATAAAAGTGAGGTGGTATGGCGTCAATGTTGTTTTTCCTATATTGGTGAAAATGAATAAAGAACTGAGGCGCGCTCAGTTCTTATAAAAATATATAGTAAAAATATAGACCACTGTATCACAGACCCAACATTTTTTTTTAATCATTTCCGCTCCCAAATTAGAGCATATGGAATCCTCTATATATATATTTTTGTACGAGAACTGCGTGTTACTCAGATTCTCAACCTCTCTTTTCGAGAGGCTAGTGATAAGCTAATTGTTCTCGCTATGCGTCACTTTTTGGGATCAGAAAGGTGGGAAAGAGATTTTTAGCAACACAAACACCCATTGCATTCGAACAGAATCGATTTATCGACTGTAATAATCTGCTCGTACCGTGAATCGAACCCGAGCGGTCCGTCACGGAAGCCAACGACGTTGACCACTGCACCACGGACCGGTCAGTACTGTTTTTTTTTTTTTTTAATGTGAAATTTTCAGCCAGTTCAAACACATTTGTCGTAGACGTGATTGAGTTCAGACGAGTACTATTTTTATGTATTCAATTTGATTCTATCTGAACTAACCCAGTCATATGTTTCGAGGCAGTATATATAGTATCAATTCAAAATTAAACAATGTTTATTATAAAAATTGTTACAAAAACTGTATAAAAAAATATTGATTTCATTTATGTTCCATATTCAAACCAAATGCAACATTGAATGATTATACCTATTGATTGAATTGAAACTAACGAAGCTTAATAATATTCTGTATTATTTTATTGGAAAAGACCCAGTTCAACTTTGGTAAGTGGTACTGACAACGCGGTAATAAAAAAAAACATTCCTCACCCTACGACTTAATCACGACTTAACAAATAAATTTAAAAAAAAAACCGAGCTTAATCGATTGAAATTAGGGATTGCAATACCGGACGAATATATCAATACCGGTATTGTATTATTAAATACCGATATTGCAAATATCAAAAGCAGTATTTTTTAAGTTTAATATCAGCTAATTGAAGATGATATCGTATATAATTTCAAATAGTGATTATGGTCAGCATTCAAAACAAATCGTGAAAACTTATAATATACTTACAATACTTCTAGCTATGTGCAGTTGTCCTAAGTAACTCACGCTGGTTAATCGTGTTTCTGAATTTAAAAAAAGTTATTACTTCATATTACAACTTGTTATATTATTGGCATCTTGAAGAAGACACCAGCCATCTTTTTGAACTAATTTTATTTATTTAAAACTAACTGCTTTAAAGCATACGACCAACATAATCGTCGTGTTAATTTTTGTTATCAGTATATAGAACATTGAATTAAATATGTCCTTAATTTCAAATGTTAACAATTGGTAATTGATAACAATTGGAGGAAACGCATTAAAATATTATCATGCAATAGTGTCATTGTTTGGTATATTATCAATGTATTACTTTCATTACGGTACTTTTAACCTATGCCTCGTGAAAAACAAAAGCAGGATTAGTTTACATTAGAGGTCTGCACGTGCCGGGTAACGAAGGCTCGTATTCGGGCCGGGCTGAGCTCGGGCATGGGTATACAAAAAATAAAACCTAAATCCGGATGTATGCGCCATTGTCGGTCCCTGTGGCAAGAGCTTTGTCCTAGCGATAAGGGGGCCCGGGCTCAATTCCCGGCAAGGTCAGATTTTTTCAATTGAAATAAGAGATCTTGGGCTGAGTGTATGTTATTTATCGTTGATTTTGTGCACAACTGATTCATTATTTGTCATCGAGTTAATCTCGTATGACTTTCACAATTAAGAATATTTAGCGCATTGGCGTAAGCTGCAATGCCGATTTTTTTTTTTAAATTTATAATAATAGTTTCTCAATTATTGTTACATTACATAAATATTATAATTTGATGAGTTGATGCTAAATTATTTTAAATGTTGATTAAAATTTTGTTGAAAAGTTGAAAAAACTGTCGGGCTCGGGTTGGGTTCGGGTAAGATGTTCGGGAATGAGCCTCGGGTTCGGGTCGGGCTGGGTTGGAGATTTTCAGGCTCGGGCCGGGTATAATTTTTAAATTTCGGCCCATGCAGACCTCTAGCTATACATATGTATATTATATGTATATGAAATTTATAACCGAATTTATTCACGGAAAAAAATCTATACCGTAATACAAATATAACAGTTAAATATTTCTTGCCAAATACCGAAGGATAGGAAATTATTTATGGTACTGCCGCCGGTAAAATTTATACTTACAGTTATAATCATAATTGCTAAGTTCTAATCTTCAGATTAGAATGATTCATTTGAGTTGAGATGACTCTGATAGATAACCTACTTTAGATTTCATTGTTAAATTTTCCTAAGCAATTTTAATCTGTTATATTAAGCGTACCTTGAAACGAAATCCCACATTTCTAACTAGAAAAATTCGTTGAATCGCATTGTCATTTATTGAAATTTCTTTTAGCAACACTAATAATCAGGGCTGTGGAGTCGGAGTCGTCGCGGTGATTTGGCTGGAGTCGTACTCGGAGTCGGAAATTTTGAAAAGTTTTAACTTTTATTTTTTGCATATAATATGTCAAATTTGGCTATTGGTCGGATTGTTAGGGTTGATATTTAATTGAATACACATAAATAGGAAAATTAGGCAAAAAAATGACGATATTAAACTGTTTTAGTCGGAATCGGAGCCGACTTACAGCCCTGCTAATAATTCTTGAATGCTACATAAATAATTGTCAAGTTTTATCAATAGCTTATTCTGCATCACAACAGAGTCAGGAAAATAACTTCACAGAAATGTGAAAAACAAAGTTTATATTATAATATTATATTACAAATATTATATATTACATTATTATTTAGAATTTGGACTGAAAGTGATTGATGAAATTTTAATATCAAATTTGAATTACACGGAATTCGGCAGTTCAAGTTCATTCTTGCACTTGAAATGCCTGAAGAAGCCGTAAGGCGAATCCCGGATCGTTAGCGACAAAACGCATGGAAAAGTACAAAATTCAAACGATTCAAATAAAATATCTATAGTTAATATTTGATACAAATTAAAATTTAAGATGCCAAGTGGACATCGTAGTTGACTTTGGTCGGATCGTTCACTTGTTCGAATCCCAGTACGGACATTTCCAAAAAATATTTTTATCTTATCTCACACAATGTTATGGTTAGAGCTAATGCTTTAATGGAAGAATTAACTGGGTATAAGATCTGTTAATTTTATGACTACATCACTAGCAATAGCTTGAATACTCATGAATGAATGATTTAAATATGTTCCCACATTAATCTAGTTACTAGTTGGTCCAACTAACACATTGTAAGTTTAGAATTTAACATATAGTTTGTAAACTTTTCTTTTTAATATGAATACATGAATCGATAAACAGTGATTCATAAAAGTGCTACGTATTATTGTAATATATAAAAATATTGAAGTTTCGCTAGTTTCAAGCCGGATTTCTACATTCTATATATTTAAAGCAGCGGGTGATTCAAAATGACACGAACAGATCACTTTGTATCGTTAAATATACAACAAAATTATCCTTATTATCCTGTAACATGTAATTTGGGAAACAAGCATTAAACATAATTTCAATTTTAAAACTCGATTGACATTATTGACCGAATACAGTAATTTCATTTTAAGTAAAAATAAATTTGGCTAAATGGATAATTTTACAGATTGTTTTTAAGTGTTCTTTAATTTCAATTAAACTTATTATTACTATATAAAATTAGGATGGTAGAACAGAGAAGAAGATGTATTGTGTACCCTGTCTACAACGGTATATGTATATTTGTAGACAAGCAAATGCACGTTCAAACATAGTTCTGACGATGGCGTAAGCCAAAATCGCCATCAACAAAAATATAAAAAACATTCCTGTAAAATTAGAATACATAGTTTTTTTTTTCACCGTATTATAATGGAGTTCTGCCAAGTAAATGCCAATTCAATCATAAAATGTTATATTTCTCATGGATTATAGAAACTTAGCAAATATCGAGTGCCTTAATTGTTTGGTAAATTATGGATATATGGTCACGGGACCCAATTTTGAAAGCAGATAACATTATTTTAATTAATTTAAGGCTTACGATTTTTTTTGGTATGTTTCGTCTTTAATTTTTAAATTTATTATAATAGAAGATCCCAAAGAATACTTCGCAATAAGTATTAAATTGAGTTGTTTTAATTCACAGGAGCAAAAATTCAACCACAAACTACAAAAATAATAATATTAGACAGATAGAGACAGTCACATAAGTTTATTATTTGCTTAAAATAAAAAGAATAATTTTATCATAGGCTAATATTAAAAAACAAATTCTTCTTTTAGAACTCATACAATAATCAGTAATATTCTTCGGATTTAATCATTTTGATTCCACATTTTATATTCATCCACTTTCCACAAGAACTCAAAGAGTAAAGTCAAAACATAAAATTATAAGCCAGTATGTATAAATCTTTTGAGCTTACATAGTTCGAGAGGATTGGGATTCTGTTCCGTAATTTACCAATTGTTTATCCGATTTAAATCCTACAACTGACAGAATATTGTATTGTAGACTGTGTACTCAAAATTATTAAAGCTTGACCCAATTATTTATAAAAAAATACACTGGAAATATTTTCAGTAGGTAACGGATTTCTTTAAAAATAGTCAAAATGTTAATTTGTAACCTTGCGAATTAATTCCAGTAGTAAATTAATGTTTTAAATGATAAAATATTCACAATAATAAATACAACGTTTTCCACGGCGTTTGGGTCACAGACCGCTCCTATAGATTCTGTGATTCATGATTGAGATCATTCTCTAGCAAATAAATTAAATTTTACCGCGTCTTATATTCTAATTATACATATTATAAGACTGCTATCACTTGTAATACAAAAATGAGTCATGATATTTACATACGGTATATTTTTTTTGATTATATGGGCTACGATTAATTAGAGGCTCGTGTAGGTAAGGAAAAAGAGACAGGTGTTTTGCATGAGGAATGAGGAATAGAATAATGAAATTGCGCAGTATTGCACACAGAAAATAACAAATCTTATATATAAAACCGAAACGGCGTATGTATGTATGTGGGTCTGTAATTCCATTTTGCATTGTTGTTGCAAGTTCAAACAAACGAATTGATTTCGCTCGCGAAAGTTTCGACGGTAAATTTTTTTCGTTATCAATGTGTGTGTAGAGAGTCCAATTACTCGAGTATCGAGTAGTAAATTTTACAAAATACTCGAGTACTCGAGTAGATGAACCAAAATATCTTATATATAAAACCGAAACGGCGTATGTATGTCTGTGGGTCTGTAATTCCCTTTTGCATTGTTGGTCATTAAGTTGCCAGTTGTTTCAACTTGGCCCGTCTGAATTTACGCGCCGAGGTGAACATAACCCCAAACTGGTCCGAGCGAAGCCGGGTTCGAATACTAGTATTTTATAAATATAAATGGATCACGTCATAAAACGAATTAATTTTAAATAAATTCTGCAAAATAATAATGAAACGGAGAACAGAGTTATAGGTTGAAAAAGATTATTTTGTATTCCTAAATGCCTTGCATACACAAGCAATCGCTACAGTCTACAGTCTACAGCAGTGGTTCTCACGGAAAATTGTCCTGTGGCCGCATCGTAAACATAAGCAGTTCTACGGAAATCTCTGGTGGCCGCACCAAATTTTTGTTTTAAGTCTGTTGTGTTTGAGGTATGTCATATGGACCTAAACATGTTTTTCAATTTACTATTGGTATTAATTGTACACGAAATATTTCATTTTTAGAGTCTTTGTTGACAAATTAACTTGTAAAATCACATTTTTTTCAATATCAATATTTTATATGAAGCTGTCGGTGGCCGCAGACAAATCCTCTGGTGGCCGCACATGAGAACCACTGGTTTACAGTCAGAAAATTAAGTCAGAGTGGATAAGGTTAAGCCCGCTTTTCTGTGCGTATCGCACTACATACATTACCGTAGCGGTTTCCAAGCCGAGAGAGCCGATCCCTCGGGGAGCCTTGGGATGTGCCAATTATTTTATAGCACAATATAATTTTCATGACATGATATGGAGAAAATAAATCTTAATGTCACAGCGTAACAGTGAGACTTTTGTGAATGATCGCTGCTTATTTTCAAAGATTTTTCTTTTACATTTGTATACATTTTCCCGGAAAGGGAAAAAATGACGCGTAAGCAAACGCTCTGTTTTAGCAATGAACAAAATTACCGCTCGCTGCATGAACATTATTACCTCCAATGAAAATTGGATGATCTAACGTATCAAAAACAAACGTTCAAAAAAATATTTTCTGTTCACCCAATGCATTGCGAGCTTCATAAAGTTTTTGTTTTTAAACAATTAAAATTTTATATGAAATAAAATTTAGGGAGACGCGAAAAACATTTTTTATGGGTGGTGTAGTAGCATAAAGGTTGGAAGCCACTTCAAAAGTAAAACGGTCTTTCAAACTGCTTATAGTTAGCTTATTTAAAAGTATACATTTTTAGAAATTTCGAAATGTGATTTCACAAAGAAATTAGATCACGCAAAGTTTTGCATTAAATGCAATTGCATTCACCCTCCTAGAAGTTGATGTGGTCGACCGGACCGACCTCAATCATTCTTAAATGTTCTTTTTAATCTTTGTACATTAACAGCAAATGTGATCAGTATGTACTTCATATCGATATTATGTAACAATATGTTTTTTAAGTCTTTATTTAAAAAGCCTCTAAAAATGACTCACCTTAGTGCTTAATCTACAGAATACGAAGAGATACAATACGATTTGGTTACCAAATTTCGACGGGTTATGGCACCAAGAAAAGGTGGAAATAAATCACTACGAGTTGAAGAGATTTAAAAAAATTAATAACATGTGGTAATTTTATATGATTTGCTTAACGATAATCATAAAATTTAAAAAAAGTAATAGCAAAATTTTCCATCATTTAAAAAAAATACGCATCAATATAATTTAAATAATATTTGATAGCCATAATTTATAACTCAAGTCGGATCGTTTTATTTGCTTTTCAATACAAATTTTGTTAATTTTCAGATGGGGCGATTGCAGGTAAAACAAAATAATTTATCTTTTTTTTATAATATTTCGCATTGAAGGCCGTATGAAATAAAATAAATTCTAAAATGCTTTTACCACTAATACACCGTATTATTAGCTATTATAATAATATATACGAGGCAATGTTCTAGTGCATAAGTAATTGTGTAGTTGCACAAAGTGTTTGAAAAAATGGGCGCCATGGAAACTATGTACATACATATGTATTTAGTATCTTACTGAAACCCTGCAGCATAACTGAAAATTTACCATTAAGTTCTTTCTCTCCCATTAGGGTTGTGGTCTGCCGCTAAAGCGGAAAAGTTTCTTGCTTTCTTTTACTGCTGTCAAGTAACAGCTGGTTTCTATTGATATATTTTTTATAATTAAGTATTTCGACTGAGGGTGCTTGATGGAATTTCAATATCAAATTAGAATTTTTTGAATTTTGTACTTTTCCATGAGTTTTGTCGCTAACGACCCGGGTTTCGCCTTTCGGCATCTTCAGGCATTCCAAGTGCACGGATGTACTTGAACTGACAATTCAAAGTACAGTTCAGTTACAAAGTTCAGTTCAAGTACATCCGTGCACTTGGAATGCCTGAAGATGCCGAAAGGCGAAACCCGGGTCGTTAGCGACAAAACTCATGGAAAAGTACAAAATTCAAAAAATTCTAATTTGATATATTTTTTACTTAATATTTTGTTAATCAAGAAAGGCAATTATTGTATTGTTTTTTTTTCAGATATAATATTAACGAATTTTGAACGGCATTTGTATCTGCAATGAGAATGATTTTGCCATACAGAGCTTGCCATAGTATGACTTACGATGTAAACTTCCTTGCAATCCTTTTAAAATCGAGTCGTGTGGTTATATCTCCAAAGTTTAAGGATTTTTATGATGATGCTTTTATCCACCCCGACTGCCTTCCAAATTTCTATAAGATTGTGAAAGGGTATAGATTGATCTATTATTCTTTTATAAATCACAACCTTTTATCTCATGTATCATTCGAAGAGACAAGTATGTAGAACGATTGTTGTCAAACATTTAGAAGGGTTAAAGAGGGTTCAGAAGAAATTGAGACATCTCTATTTGAAGACATACGGACACTACCCATTACTTTATCCAACTGATTTTCTGATATCATGATAGTCATTTATTTCTTACGCCTTATACGAGAATTCTTGAGAATCTTAAACTTAATATTCCTTACAGTAGGTCCCAGTCTGCCAATGGAAATTCCACTGGGGAAAGCTTTAACAATTTTAAACTGTATTACTTCAGGTGTCGACATATTCCCCGTAGACTGAAGTAAGTTCAGACAAGTACTATTCTTCATGTTGATTTTTTCGGAACTTACTCGGTTGACTTCTTTGTCAATTTTCAAGGTCTACAAAAAAAAATCCTGTAGCTTTTCTAAACCTATAATTTTTGATTCTTAAAATTAACATGCATAAGTCTCAAAAAAGAAGTTTTGCTCAAGAAATCTTAATACTTCATATCTCTTTTTCGAGCTATGGCAGGACTGTTGGACGTTCCGGCTAGATTCCGTTTTAATAATCTAACGGCTAAGCAGGAATTTTAAGGCATCTGAAGACACTTCAAACTCAACACCAAAATCATGATCATTTTTGAGGTGTTCACTGTCAAAACTTGGTGGAATGGCATTATAGTAAAAACAAAAACAAATGTTTAGTACTTATTCCACATTGAACGTATTGAGATCAGGACCGGTTTCGCTCATGGCGAACCAAAATCATGACTGAAAAATCAATTTATAAAACTTTTCGCACTTGGGTAAAAACTTGTCTCGACTACTCTCGTTCATAGACTTTTGGAAAGTTCCATATAATATATTATATGTGCGTAAGCTTCATTATGTATTTGTTTAATGTCACATTTTAATTAAAGCGCGAATAGGCGCGTAACGCTTCTCGTAAAGCGTCCGCAAAGCTCGTTATATTTTGGACGATGATCAACTTTCGCGCGTCGCATGGGGCCATTCTTAAACCGCACAGTGGCCCTATTTCGCGATAGAAAACAATTATTAAATTTGCCGGGGCATGTAATTCTGCGAAAAGCTCTTTGAATTATTCACCAGTCTGGCCACATCGCACGCGATTCTCCGAAAACGATTTCGAAGGGAACTTGCAAGTGTGCCAACTACCGCAAGACGAATACTAATCACTACTCGGCCACAGCGCCACACATTGAAGGAATTAAATGGAAGATTAAATAAAATAAAAATTATTGATTGAGTCGACATTTACTTGGTAGAACTCCATTATAATACGGAAAGAAAAATAACAATGTATTTTAGTTCTACATAAATTATTTTATATATTTGTTGATAGCTATTTCGGCTTACGCCTTCGTTAGAATAGTTATAAAGTTCTAAGTGCTAAAATAAAAATTACATCAATTGCATCTCATTAGTTAATTTTTTGTAATGCTAACGTCATTAGTCGTATAATTATTTGTTTGTTTTGTCTATATAGCTTGCTCCTTGCTTACCGTAAAAAGGAAAAATTCCAAACTTCATTTTGTAATTTATCATTTCTAAATATTAGAACTAATCTTGCTCTATTACGTAAGCAAATTTTGCAATAGTGAGTCCGAAGATGCCTCCGAAGAAGCGAAACACGTGTCATAATAATAACACAATACGTGAAAAAATCTATGTTATTTTATATTAATAACATCAATCTTTAAAAGCTTTTCAAGATTATTAAGAAAAATAGTAAAATATATTTTGACCTTTCTACACAATTAATTTATTAAGATCAGGATCGGTTTCTAAACTAACTTCTTTCTAACTAAATCAGTCAACCTATCAATATTAGTATTTTTTTAAGCTTGGGGGGTCGGGTGTCCAACAGATTCGTGTTTGAATCATATTATAATATTAATTTATATGTGAAATTCATTAGTAGAATTATGAAATATGTAAATATTTAAGAAATTATCGAGTAACCGAACATTTGGTCACCTCCAACAATGCATTGTATGCCTTACTTCTTTCACTTTGAGTCCACCACCTGATCATATCTTATCCCAAATGATGAATTGAAATAAACAATTCAACGATAATTTTTCAGTTGAATTCAGCACCAAATAATGAAATTTTATAAAACTTATATTTAATATATTATACAAAAATCGGTAATTTTTGGAGGGCTGGATGAAAATCTTTGGGCCGCTGGCCGTTTTTTGGTGACCGGCGTAAAGGGAATCTAAAACTGTTGGATCATTTTATAAATCTGATTTATTTCAGCAATGAAACGATTCCTACAAGGAACCGCAACAGTCCTAGACACTTAAAAAATCTCCAATCTTATGACGAAGTGTAAGGCGTGCGCAAAGTAGTGACAATTCGTCTAGCAAATTCTATTAATGTTGGATCTAACCGCATTTTGCATTGCTGACTTACATTTTTTGGTGTGAAAAACGTCAATCGCTCAACGACGATTATTCAATACAGTTCACTACTCCTGCCTTATATAGGCTTGAGGAAAATATTCATTTAAAATTATCGGAACCGCGCAATAATACAATTACTGATGGCACCTTTCCGGGTATCTAGGATTCTCAATTGTTATCCTCGGGCGCCGGGCTTAATCATTATCATTGCGGGTTAGCGATACTCATTATAAAATGTTACGCTATTTATATGAAATCTATTTTTTTATATAAAATTTGAATTGTTTGAATTTTGTAGTTTTCGATTAGTTATGTCAGTTCAAGTTCATCCGTGTACTTGAAATGCCTGAAGATACCGAAAAGCGAAACCCGGGTCATGAGCGACAAAACTTAAAATATAAAATTCCATCAAGCACCTTCTGTCGAAATTATTAATTAGTATTTTTTTAATCAATGTCCCGCTCCCACGGATTTATATAATATGTCATTGCAGTGGTGCACAACCTGCGGCCAGCAATGACATTTCATGCGGCCCAATATGACAAATATCAGTTTTTTTATAACCTTTCACGTACGATGGAAGAACAATATGAAACAAAATTTTCAATTTAATATAAATACACTGAAAATAACGATAATCTAATCACTTTTACCCATGCGGTCCTCGAGCAATCTGAAAATTGTTGAATTGACCCTTCTGCCAAAAAGTTGTTGGATCACTGACCGTTTCTACTTAGTTGCTCAACCTCTCTTTTTCGAAGAGAGTAGGGATTGAAAAGAAACGAAAACTACGACAGGACTAGTGGTTAGCTAATCTTTCTCGCTACCCACCGCTTTTTAGATCGGATGAGAGGGAGGGACATTCTTCGACATCACAGACATACTTATGTATTATATTTACATGCATTCGAAAAGAAAATAGGACGAACAAAACTTGAGCGGACATCATTATATATAAATATATATTCCGCTCGAATACCACTAGTTATTATTAGAGGCTAAGCCAAAGATGATTAATTATTAAAAATTAAGCTCTTAATTAACAAAAATTCCATAATTTTAAATAAAAATAGGTAGCTTGAATTGTTTGTGTCTTGACAAATTGCCCGTACGCATATGTCATGTTCACTCAACATTAGTTTTTTCAAAATTGAAAGTTTTCCTTTAATATTAAAAAAAATATCACGAAATTGCCCTATGGCCTTTGTTCAATGTGGCAGCAGTTATATTAATATAGAGAAAAAAAATACAAACTTGCGCTACAAATTAACATAAAGACAACCAAATATAATATTGTATATAAATACGACGGACGATCAATCACCTTAAAGGGCTTGCAATTTAGAGACTCCAATTCGAATATCGAATACTCGTCCATTTTTCAAGTACTCGAAACTCGAGTATTTTGAAAAATACTAGAGTAATATTCGTAATTGATAAATGAAGACATATATCCGAATTATATTTACTTATTTAAAAAATGTATATAATATAATGTTTAACCATTGCGTTTTACCGAGTCTCACGCGTGGATTTTACTGTCACCTTATATATATATTTTTAAATGGTTTAGCCTTTGACTATCCTATGCGAGAATTTCTTTTGTTTCTTTTGCTTTGGGTCCTGCTGACCTATCTTATCCATGACTTTATGATGACGAGAGTTTATGATGACATGAGACAAAATATTATAATACGGAAAGAAAAATAACAATGTATTTTAATTCTACATAAATTATTTTATATATTTGTTGATAGCTATTTCGGCTTACGCCTTCGTCTAGTTCTGACGAAGGCGTAAGCCGAAATCAACAAATATATAAAATAATTTATGTAGAATTAAAATACATTGTTATTTTTCTTTCCGTATTATAATGGAGTTCTACCAAGTAAATGCCTGCTCAATCAACAAAATATTATAAACTATTGTTTTTGAAATACATACTTTGTGAATTGAAATAAATGTGTCAATGAAATTAAATAAGTTTATTTAATTATTTATCATGTAATTAATAACATATATTTTGGTATATCTGAAACTACTCGAAAATGCTCGAGTACTCGTGATTTTTAAAATGTAACTTCTCGATACTAGTAGAGGTCGAGTAATTTTCTATACTTGCATGCATTATTCCACTACAAATCGACAAAATAATGCACATTTTAGTCATATTAAAAAAGTAATTTAAATTGAGTTTTTTATTTGTTACAATGATTGATGAAAAATAAATAAGTATACATAATTTATGGTCCTGCCTTTTTTAAAATTACTGTTTTGTAAATTTCTCTTTGGTTGTGAATTGAGAAAGACATTATCTATTGGATGTGTATATGAGTATTTATTAGGAGTGAGATCTATTTATGATTGCCGATTAGAGTAAATTTTTATATTAGAAGTCATAAACATTTTAATTTTTGACCATTAAATTCCTCTTACATGTGTATGATTATGTATCTGTAAATTCTTATCGTTTTTCTTACACCAATCGTTTATTATACCTTGTCACGTTTTTCTCGATTTGAATTTAAATTACCCTGTTTCTATTTTTCTATCAGCAATATATTTGACTAAATATAACACATTTTTTTTACAACATTCACATTTTTTTATAAAGATTAGTACCGAATTCATCCATCGGTACCATTATTAACTGATCTTTTTTAAATCTATGAAATCATTGATCATTGAAAAGATATAAAATGCCTTGCCACCAATATTTGAGAAGTGTTTCTTAATTTAAAGTTTTAGAAAAAAAAATATTTGGTATTACCGTTAGTGCCAATATGCCAAATATTTTTTTAATATGAGAATTAATCGAGATAAACTCGATGAGATATTGCATGAATCAGTAGAGAACAACTCAATGAAAAATGACATACACCCAAGACCTATTTATCAATTGAAATAATCTGACCTTGCCGGGACTTGGAACAAGACCCACCTGATCGCTAGGGTAAAGCAATAGCCAACAGAACAAAGAGATCAACACCTGCTGTATTACCCCGTGTCTTAGGTAGGCGAGACGAAGCGCTGCGTTGCGCTGCGGCGACGTGTAAAAACCAATTAATTTTAAACGTAGCGGACTAAAGGTCGTATGTGCCATCGCTCGGCCAGACGCAATTAACGCTCTGGTGAGCTTGGACCGTTTGATATTTTCAAGCGATTCGCGCGCGCCATGAGTCAGGCACTTGAGGCGACTTCCGACATATGCCGTCCTGACCGGATCGCGTCGCCCACATATGACACTTGCATGGGCGAGGACCGTTTGATATTTTAAAACTCTGCCGCTTTTAAAGCGCGCCGGATCGCTTCGCCCACCTAAGACGACCCGTTAGCCTTAACAAGACTTCGAACCGGACACATGTAATCGCTAGGGTACAGATCTTACAAGTAGACCACAGAGACCGATCGAGTGAAGGTTGCAGCAAGTAAGCTTCTTCACCTTGTCACTTCAGCATGTTGACTTTTCATCTTCTTCACCTTTCTCGGAGGCCATCCAAAACCGCAAACTTCTCTTATATTCCAAATCACGTCCTGCAATATTTCTAAGAAACTTCATAATACATCGTATATAGATTTTGTATAATGTTGTGTCGACAAAACCAATCAATCTTTTTTATCGATTGTCTCAACGATCTGATGTCAACAAAAGATATTCAAAATTCCCAATATGGGTTTAGTTATTATAAGTGAGATACCACTGATTAAGTGGCTATGAGACTTTTGATCAGTCAATATAAAATGCCTTGCGATAATCTCATCAAGAAGATTATCGATTTATTGCAACATTTACCCAGCGATAAAAAAGATATTTGGTCACGTTCACGTTCACAAAATCAAAATTCGATTTAATGGAATTGACCCTAAACACGACATCAAAGACCTGTCAAAACTTTAATATTTATTCAATATAATTGTAATAATTATTGAAGACGTAACTTATCGTTGTGAAATAAAATTCGATGTGCTTATAAAACTTTGGCTTGAAAAAGTTGGCGTGTTTTACGAACATTGCAATATTTCACAGTGTTATTATTTTACTCTGTTCTTTAGAAAAATACTGTTAAAAAGGAAATGACTTTCGTGTCGATCTAAAATCTAAAAGAACGAATTCCTAGAAATTTGCATGTTCATAAAAGCACATAAAACTATTCACCCTTCGCTGACTTTTATACATTTCCAAAGATTATACTCCATTAAAGTAGACTGTCATTGTGTGTTCATGATTTTATTGGATAAGTTTTTAACGACTGCAACATTTTCAATTCAGAGTCTCATAGGTTATTTAGATTTGAAACGTAGTGTTATAGATACATTATATATATAGATATATACATACATAGATACATAGTTATACATAAATATATTTTTGTATATCCATTTTCAATGGTACGTGTGGATTCCTAGAGAAGTTTTCAACTAAAACTGCTTGTTACTCAGTTGCTTAATCTTTTTTTCCGAAGAGGGTAGGGATAGAAAGATTATGACTAGGACAAGACAAGTAGTTAGATAATCAATGTCGGTGCATCTCGTTTTCAGGATCAGATGGGTGTGAAAGATTTCTAGTCACCACATACACAGAAATCATGTTTTCTCACCAAATTCAATTATTAGATTTAAAGAAAGACTGCCTGGGCTGGAATTCGCGCTGGTTCGGTCCTGATATGTATCAGAATATATGTGGTAGTAGTACTATACAATGTGCTATATTTATCCAAAATAATGCCTCTCTACCACGAGGTGACAACTAACACCATACAATTTAAGATAATTTAGATTGATAAAATGTTGTGGTCGTTAAAAACTTATCCAATAAAATCATGAACACACAATGACAGTCTACTTTAATGGAGTATAATCTTTGGAAATGTATAAAAGTCAGCGAAGGGTGAATAGTTTTATGTGCTTTTATGAACATGCAAATTTCTGGGAATTCGTTCTTTAGATTTTAGATCGATCTACATCTGTTATCAAACATATTTAAATACCTAATCGTCGTTGAATTTCAAAACGTTGATTCCAGTTATTTTATAAAAAATCTAGGATTCCAAGATTAAATTCGATATAACGTCATACAGGAAAAACAGATTGACATGGCACCAATAACATCTGGAAAAAGAACCTCTGTCCTACTACTAATTCTACAATGTCGTGACATCCCTCTTCCTGGAGGAGGAGTTAATCTAAGATTAATATATTTGATACAAATGTATGAAATTGGTTCTGGTACATATGTATATAAAACCTATTAAATTTTAAACTATGTAAATAAAACAAATGCTGTCCAATGATAATAATAAATAATGTGTTTCGATTAGTTTAATAAGTAGTATGATTTATTGAATCACGATTTTAAGAACCAAATTCATAAATTATGTGAACACGTTGTAATGCTATTGTGCTATACGCTCGGCAAGATAAAAAAATACAATTTTTTGGTAATTAATAATAGAAACTATATAACCTCACCAGCTTCGCACTTCATATTCAAAAGACACTGAGAACATTCTTAAAATAACCATTATCCAATAGACATTAAAACTTGTATTCGATTGGCTTTGTTAAAAGTTAATGATTCTTTACCCATGGCGTAATATGAATCGGAATATCGATATTACGAATGCTGGGATTCCGGTATTTAAATATTTAGCAAAACCAAAAATGTATTTTATTTAGTTTTGATTTAAAATATGGTAAAGATTCGATCCAGATTCCAGTTATTTTAGGAACAAAGTTTGACTCTACGTGTTTTAATGGTCCTTCTGATAATCGATTATAAAACTTGTCTCGTCAGTAAATCAAACACCCCAACGCAATACAGTAATTCCTTGACCTACCCGATTAATTGGTTCCAAAGTTTTTCGTGTCGAGGAAAACTTAAAAGCATGACTTTCTAAATAATATGTGTCAGTTTCAAAGGATAGGTAAAAGTTAAATGGATCTATATACTTTTTTTTTTTTCGATGGTTTCGGCGGTAACTTTGTGGAAGTTCTTGAAGAATTACTCAAGCAAACTTTGCGATAGTAAGTCTGAAGGTGCCTCTGAAAGAGGCGAAACACGTGTCACAGTTAGTTACACAATACGTGGAATAATCAAAGTTATTTTAAATTTTGGATCTATATACATTTACAATTATTAATACCAAGACATGATCACATTTCAATTATTAATTCAAGTACATTGTAAATTCTCCGTATTTACTACACAAAAGAAGTATCTACTTTTCATACATACGTATATTTAAGTATTGAAGTATCACTCCAGGCGTCACCAATACTTTTAACATATGTAAATCTATTCCCAAAATTGGATCAACCATTTTCCACTCTGTCTCATCAAAAGCTCCAACGAATCGATTAAATGTATTTCGTATGTTATACTAAATATATATTCGTAGGTTGAATAATAAAGGTTGTATTTGGAGAAAAGGATATTGTGTTAATATTCATTTTCATTATATACGCAAGCCGGAGTCCGTAGCTTGCAGTAAGTGTATGGCTATCAGCGCGGTTAAATTATTTCAAAAAGCTAATTGCGTAATTCCAAAATCGCGTTACTCGAAAACTCGTTATTCGAGGACTTACATTCATCATTGATAGCGTATTGATATTATTCAGTTTTTTATGCCATATCAGCAAATAGATCTGCTTTCTTAAAAAGCTTGACATCCTTAACTCGGCCAATTGAATGATATGGATAATAACCGAAGTTTTCTTTTCTTTGCTGAAATTTATTATGCCGTTTTTAAAATTCAAGACTCAGCCAGTTCCACCTATAATACTCGTATATGGATTAAGATTCTAATTCATGTTGCCCATCCAAACGGTCTCGTTTAATTATCTTTTTTAAATTACTGAACAAGCCAACTCGGTACTAGTATTTATAAATTAAACATGTGCAATAAAACAAGAGTTATTTCAAAACGATATTTATTTTATAGTTTATCTGGATTAACTCTTAGTTGGATTCAACAATGTCTAAATAAACAGACTATACCAAACTAGTTCACATATTGAAAAATAATTAAGAATGTAAATCGTGTTTTGAAGCTGATAGTAATTAATTTTGACCAATCTACGAAACGGAATAAAAAAAAAACGAGCTGCAATAGTCAATACATTTGAAAGATAAACAACATATTTTAAGATATGACCTTTAATAATTACATATGCAGTCTTCTTTAATAAATCAATGTATTTTATTTTATTTTGTTATTTCATAGCTAAATGGCGTAGCATCTCCCACGCTACCAAATGGATCTCAAAAAAGCTTTTGTTGTTTGTTTAATTCCTGTTCATGTACGAAAGAAATAAAATTTATTGCTGATAGCTTAAAGCAAGTCGACGAACAAGTTTACTAAAAATTTATAAGATGTCATGCAGCAGAGAATTAGCTACATACATATTTGGATTAATTTAAAGGCCACGAATGCGTTATGAATTTGCATCTAACGAATAGGTTCGTGGGATGACTTTGTTTGAATTTGATGTACATATGTATGTACATATGTAAAAACGATGGATCCAAACGAAGTCAATACGGCACAAACGGTTGCTTTGAATTTGATTTTCCCCATCTATTAACGTACTGAAACTATACTGAGCCTTTTTACCCCTTTCCAATATTTATAATATTTAAGTAACGTAAAAGATTATAAAGACAACTCAAGTCTTAGGATGGGGAAATCAATAAGGAAACCGTTACATCCAAGACATCGTTATGCCCATTGGACACCTCCTGCAGAGATCTATTTATATAATTCATCGTAACATAATTCTGAGATATTTAAAGGTATTTAGTGAAGAAGCATAGATAGCAAAAAACGTTCAAATACATGTCTTGCCATTTGATACCTCAAAGACTGATTAACAAAAACACTAAATGAACTAATTTTTGAAATCTTAGTCGCTGGAATTTTCGTAAATCGACTCAGCAGGGAAGAGGTTAAAATAATTTCAAATGAAACCGTCATGTTATTATTTTTAATTATATTGCAAAAGGTGACAGAGATATTAGCCAAATATTTACGAAGTTGGTAAATATTATTTTTAAAAATCAATCGCACCTTTGTGAAGCAATAGAAACCACAGTATTATTTTCTCTCCAACACTTCACAATTTCATAAAGGTATGCATGAATTGACATTGAGTGAAGTTTATGATATTTTTTGAAGTGGAGCGCCATGTCCCACTTCATTTAAACTATCAAAATAAATAATGAAACGATTAATTCATTCATCGGTTAATAGTTAATACTTATTTACTCTATTCAAACAATCGGCATTATCAAAGCTCGATAAATAAGTGATTATTTAACATTTAAAGAAACCCTCGAGTCGTTTTGTTTGAACACGACATTCGGAAAAAAAACAAAAGACTTTCGGTCATTGTTCGAAATTATTCTTAGACACGGAAAATACATAAACGTCCATTTGCCCAATTTTCATAAACAGAATTTTTAAAATTAACATAATGCTACTCGAATGCTTGCGGATGTCCAGTGGCGGCCGTATTTTTTACGCCGTTATTGGAAATAGATTATACAACCTGGATCGATACAGAAGCTGAACTTAAGATTATAAAAATACAATTGCACACAATATTTGTACTTAAATAATATTTGACGATTTTTTTTTATTTTCAACAATGTTTCCAGCAAAAAACATCATGTGTTAAATCACGAAGGGACAAATCAAACACTTATTACCGTCCAGCACAGGTATGCCCAAACCTTGGCCCGCGGGCCACATGTAGCACAATTGATGTTTTTGTGTGGCCCTTTTGAGGATTTCAATTTTCCATACATGTTGCGCTTTGTTATTTGTTTAATATCCATTCCTAAAATTGTGACGAATATATTCTTGAAGATACATTTTCAAAATCAAGGGAATTTGCAATGTGCATTATAGCTGCAATTGGCGCCTCATATCGATGCGAATGATTTTTCTCAGAGCTAAATATCGTAAAATCAAAGTGTCAAAATAGGTTTTATGACAAAAATTTTATTCATCTACTGCGATGCGCAACTTCCAAATAAATGCTAAAAATATTTCAAAAAAATTGTAAAATTATTTGAATTGTGAGCTACATATTTGTTAATTATTAATATATAAAATATCATATTGAAAATACTTGAGTGGCCCATCAGAGACATGTATTATGTTTTTTGGACCACCACGTGGTCTCAGTTGGGCATCTCTGGTCTAGCGTACACCTTTTACCTAGATTATGCCTCTCATATCATCGTCCCGTTACTCCATCAAGTACATCATATTGATGGTTATCTGTAGCCTGACAATGCGATGGAATATTCCCCTTTCTAACATTTCATTATGAACTGGACTATTGTCAAATTTAGTTTGTGTCAGAAAAAAAATCGTTTCATTTAACAGCCAATAATAATTAAAACGAATGATTTAATTTTTATGTACGCCCTTGCAGTCCGCGGTAAACTGTCAAGTGTCGATGCGCACCTACTGACATTTTATTTTACTTGGCATCTTTGCATATTCCATATGTCTACTTCGTCATTATTATCTAACGCTAACCGCTTGTGTTGAAAGTTATATTTTTGTAATAATCCGAAAATCTCACATTATCATACGTTGGTATTTTAATTTCTGGTCACACCTCCTAGAGGCGCGACGTTTGACAGTTCCGAAATTATTAACTGTGGGAAATAATTACTACTTGTCAATTTTTTACGTTCGTAATTCTGATAGAATTGTGAATTATACAGATAATATTGTGAATAAGAGGAGTCGCCACTTTTACAGTATTCACATGTGACAGCTGAACAAAATTTATTACGATTCTAAAAACACATCGACGTTTCAAAATACTTAATTCAAACGAATTAATATTTACATTTTAGAAAAAGGAAAAAAACAACAAAAGACTTAAGTTGATTTTGATTTATGAGGTTTATATTTTATGCACGTTTTTATTAATGCCTAAAAACTTTCGTACATGCTACAAAATATATGTAAATAAACACCTCTCTGGTTGCACCATATGTAAATCTGCAGAACTGTAAAGAACTGCAGGTGCAGTTTTTCTTATCTTTTAAGATTCCATTACAAAATGCTCAAAAACGTTATAAATATTCTTCGGCGCGACAAAAGAATAGAGGTGCAATTTTAATATTCTATTTATAATACCTTAGTTATTGAAATATGTCACAAACGCAGGAAGAGATGGCTAAATGATGTATCTGCCTAGAATATGATACGATAATAAAATATCAATATGATTGCGAGAGAAAATTAATGAGTTGTATTCATAAGGATGCAGAAGTACCTAGCTTGGTACTGATTTAAAACATGTATTTGCAAAGTTTAAGACTAACTTGCTAATATTTTTCGTAATTTACAACATGCATTCGTCGTCTGAGACATTATTTTGATTTATAATAAATTCTATGTACAAAAATTGAGATCTTTTTGCGGAGTTTTTATTTAAACCCCTTGCGTTTTCCACTAGTGTTGCAGACAAACATTTTTCTTGATAAGCAGTGACGTATCTTTGAGTTACATTTATATAACTTAATGACACAATAATTCAAACACATGGATGCGTCTCACTAAAAATGCTTGGAGCCACTGCACTGGAAATGACCATCGGAAAGTGCAGTAGTTATGACGCGTGCTTGCTGATGTTATGTCAATCACACAGATATGTTATCACATGATACGGATTAATGGAATCTTCACTGGAATTGTATATAAATGCGATGTGACATTATACTCTCGATAAGTAAAAAGTTGCATTAAAAAAACGTACTTTATTGTCTGTATAATTATATCAACAAAAAAACACTGCAAACGATGCGATTAAGCACATCTGGCTGCTGAATAAATGTAAATACATGTTATATTAATGTTATCTTTCTCCACGAAACCTTTTCGTTTGATTGATGTAACAGTAAATACTCACTCACCGTATTAATAATTATGCTCCGATCACGATTTTCCTGATTTCTTCAATGCCCCTCGTACTTATTTCAATTCATAAATGAAGATGAGCAAGTAAACGAGATTCTTCAATAGATAAAGGAAAACGTACACAATGCACATTGTACGCTTGGCACATAAAAGCATACAGCTTCAATTCAGTTTGATATCTTCTTCGTCTTCTTTTATGATGTATCTGTATGGCGTAATTTTAATCCATCACCCACATGCTAAGATGATTTAGTAAGGTGCCGAAAAATAGCAACACTGATCTCTTCATTTTTTTTTCTGCTTTGTTTTTGTTTGAAATTATTGTCTACGTGTATTAAAAAACTGTCGTTGGAAAAAATGGAAGAAGATATAAGGGAGAACATTTACCAATATCGAAGATATTCAAGGTAAAATCAATTGTTTTGCTATTCAAAATAAAAACAATCTACAATTACGGTATATTTTAAATCAAATAATTTTTAATGAAAATAGCTACATATTGTTTGACCATTTCCCGTACCCGATGTAGGGTATGTGGATCCCTAATGGAGATTATCATAATAAGATTTTTACGAGAACTATTTGTTACTCAATTGCTCAGTTTTTTTTTCGAAGCGGATATAAATGATATGACTAGAACAAGACTAGTGGTTCGCTAATCGCTCGTGAAACCAAACCATACGAATAAGTGTTTACATAAAGGGTCAATAGAAATGTTGAAATACAAATACAATCATTTAGGATGTGGGAAAAGCTCGCGTTCATTTAAAAATTAAGTATATCTATTGTTCAGTAAAATCGTTAAATTCATTTTTTCCCCAGGTGATTAGGCTACTATTTTCTAAAGGCAGCTTATTATGAGTCCTTTAAATGAAATGAGTAATCATAACAGCTAAGTGTTACAAACTTTACTGTTAAAGAACATTGTTATTTTTTATTCGATTTGGAAAAAAACTGCCACTTTTACTCGCCTTTGGTGTAATCAATAAAATTTAGATAATCAGAATTTGTTAATTATTTAAGTATTCCTAATTTCGCTCACACACTGTACATAGCGGATAGATCGCATAGTTTTTTCAATCAATTTAATCGTGTCAACTGAAAGGCCATATTTTAATTTAAAAACAATTTCGAACGTTTAAAAAAAGAATCGCCTTCAAACTGTCATCTCTTTCTTTAATTGCATTCATTTGTCATTGAATCATTACAGTCGAGATTTTTAAAAAACTTTATGAATTTCTTGAAATAGTTTCACATTAAGTCTTATTCACGTTTTAAAGCTATTGTTAATTTTTTAAAGGCAAAGATGTTTTGTTCAGGCACTCCTGTAAAATTCGCATTGTCTGCATGCATTGAACATATTTTAATTATCGTGAGCGGTATTTGTGATGGTGTACCTCGCGCTTTATGTTTATCTGAAGAAAGGGCCTTGACACAATAATAGTGTGCACAGGTAAATCAGCTTCTATCAACTTGACAGGAAAAAAACAAATAATTATTGCCTCTTCATACAATAATGTTAATTGGCGCATGCATCCGAGTCGTGCTGCATTCTGCATTCGTATGTTGCAAGCAATTAATCGCTTGCACTTTGTTTAGCGGCAAAAAAAAGAAGTCGTAAAAACATATATTCTATTAATATAATTAGCCAATTATTTCAATAGAATATATTTTTTACCTGTGGAATTAAATTAATAAATTACTGCTTTTTACACGAATTCGAAAAATAATGTGTCCCTGATTTTAATGTTTAAAGTGTCTAAATCACGAGATTCATAAGTCAAATACGTGGCCGAGGGTCAAGGTCGTCGAATTTGGTTCGAATCACACTTTTTCAATTTCTGTTTGGAGACAGAATTCTGTGCTGTCCAAAATGTTCCTCCCACACTTATATCATCCTAAAAACGGGCCGTAGTGAGGGCGATTGACTAGATCACTAGTTCTACCCTATCAATCCCCTCCCAACTAAAACGAGAGGTTTAAACCACTAATTAACTAGTTGTGTTTGTAGGAAATTTCTGCTGAGATAAGCTACATTAGGAGTCGATATGCTCTTCACATTGTATCGGAAATGGTTTGAAAAAAATCAAAATAATTAATGAAATTGCTGCGTTGTGTGAAATCGTAATCAACTGAACAAAATATATAAGTCCAATCAAAATGTTCATGAAAAATAAAGCGAAGATCTTGTGGCAAGCCAATAACTAACTATCCGTGTTAAAAAAAAAATCTCTTTAAATATGCACTATGTTGAAAATAATCCTTTCTTTTTTTAAGAGAAATCTCGTCAATGCTCGCTCATCCGAAATATTATTTAACCTTGTCGGACCCCAATATAGAGCATGTGAACTCCTAATGGAGTGTATTTCAACATATTGTGTGTTTCTACGAGAACTGCGTATTACTCTTTTTCAGAGAGTTATAATCAGGGCTGTGGAGTCGGTAAAAAAAAGACTCCGACTTTGACTAAAAAAAGGTTAATATCGTCACTTTTTTCTCTAATTGTCCTATATATGTGTATTTAATTAAATATCAACCCTATCAATGCGGCCAAAAGTCAAATTTGACATATTAAATGCAAAGATAAAAAGTTCAAACTTTTCAAAATTTCCGACTGCGATTACGACTCCACAGTCCTGGTTATAATATTTATAAGGACAGGGCTAGGACAGGAGTGGAGGTAATCGTTTTCGCTATGCCTCTCATTTTTATTAAGGGCTGTACCCTATAATCTCTACTTCTCAAATAACAAAAAATGCCTAAAATATGGTTTAAGTATTCAATGTTGCTAAGACACATCTATTAAAATTGAGCATATTTAAAAAGACGATATCTATTTGATCTCTTAAGGCAGTCTAGACTTCATTCTTTATTAATTGAAAGTTGAAAAAATAACGACTTAATGTAAAATACCAGAAACACAGTTATCTATTTACATCGGCTATTAAAACCCAAAGCTGTTTTTTTGTATTTTTGTCCGGAAATGTACGATTGGTATTTAATTGGAAGCTTTTAACTGTTGTTTTGTATTTTTTTTTTTTGAAATGGCAAATAGACATGACTCAAAAATAACTGGTTATATATTTCCTTTAGGACAGCAATTCTCAATATGTTTTCCGTCGATGCCTATATTCAAAAATATTTGGGTCAATGCCCATACTACTAAGGCTTAGTGATTATTGGAGTAGTTACTTTGTTTTTTTATAGATCGTTAATTACTTCCTTCTACTTAATTAATGATGATTAAAATCGAATAATCGCCTCCCCAAAGTTAGCACAAATCATAGCGTCGAGGAGAAGATATTTAAACTATACTCCTCATCCGACAATTTGTTTTATTTAAAGAAGCAATTGGGATATTTTGTAGTCAATGGTGATTAAATACCAAATACTTCAAACATTACATGGCCGGTTCTTAATTATTTGGTTACCTTAGCGCAAAATGATCTCGAGCTTATTTTTATTCACTATTAAATATCTGTACAATTTCGTGTCCAGTTTCAATGGCCAAAAAAACATGACAGTGACATGCAGAGTTGTTTTAAGACCATACGTGATATTGGTAGGGAATGAGGGAATGGACGAGTGCCGCCACTCAGGTGAGTACATGACAACGCGGATAAGTATATACATACATCCAAGAGATATGGCTGCTGGGATAAAACTGTTTTGGGTACACTGGAGTGAGAAAGGTACAAAAAATGTGTTTTACATAATCAACGAACGATGCGTGATATTTCATAGTCTTCTTTTAACCCCTTCCGGGCACGCCCGAGTATACTCGGGTATTGAAAGTCGTCAAAAACGGACATCACGAGATAACTCGGGCAAACTTCATACGAAAATTACGAATTTGATCTAGTCCAAGCAAGGGCTGGACACAGACTAACAGATAAAAAATATGGTATCACAAATTTGTGTGTGTATTTTGCATTTTCAAATGTGTTCATATGTGCATATGTTAAATCAATTGGACCGGCAAGTGGTTAATCGTTGATTGATATCCTATTTTTTTTACTTTAGAACGTTGCCAGTTTTACGACGACTATGTTTGCCCACAATAGCGGCACAGTTAATCCACATGGTTGAAAATTGAGCTGAGCTAAACCGGTCCTGATAACTATGTCGACAAATTGTATTTCATTTTAATTAATATAATAAGGTGACACACATCATTTTATATATAAGGTTGATAGCTGTTTCTGATTACGTCCTTGACATAAAAACTGTAAATGCCTATTTAATCCACTATCAAATCCTACCTAAAATTGACAAGTAAATAATGCTAAAAAAAACACTTCTCAACTGCTTTATATTTAAATAAATAAGGCAAATTATACAGTTCTACTTCTACATAGATTTGGAAGTAGTACTATAAAATGTGTTTTATTTACATATTTGAACAATGCATTTCCACCAAGAAGTGACAGTGAACACATTAAAAGTGTATTTATGAAAATAGATATTTAATATGAAAGCTTTTCAATATAATAACGAACAGTATTGTCTCCAGCGATATAGATAAAGGATGCGAAATAAATTATTTCGGCAATAAAATGTTTGATACTTCGTGGTATTGCCTCGTGGCATGAATCTAAATAGTCGTTATCCAGCCATGCGTGGTCCGCGGGCCATGTCATGCAGACAGTGTCATAAACTAAATTAAAATAATGCACGAGCCCCCAAGAGACATATGGCAGATTCCAAGTTGGGGAACGCTGCTATATAGGTAATACTATAAAATTATGCTTCATCTTTCACTGCCTTGATCATGGCAACTATTCCTGCATTCGGCGAGTTCAGGTGTTTTCAAGCGATGACCCACGTAAGAAGAACCAGCCTGCTTATGGATATCGACATATTCTGAGCGGACGTGAGTCGAGTTTCAGATGCGTACTATTTTTCATATAAAATATAATAAAGTTTTTTTGGCGGGACTTATTCGGTTTCCTTCCTTGCTGTTTCCAATATTTTAAAATTTTCTTTCTGTAATAGTTTTTTACAACGCAAAAAGAAAATTTTATAATGTTTATCATCTACATAATGTATACTTTATTTAAATAAAAAAAACAAAAGCATCGTAATCTAAATAAATAATATGTGGTGACGTTTTTATAAAAGCCGCCATTTTAAGATAAATGAGCAATTTTATAAATTTAAATAACTAATATGTAATGCTATGTATTTTAATCCCAAAGTGTCTGATCGCAGTGTGGATTATATATATCCCAATACAACATCTCGACAGAATTTGTTTTATGACATCTGCTTGTTATTCACTCGCTCAATCTCTTTTATAAATAACTTTCATTTTGTCCCGTTTTTATTACCAGACAGGTGGAAGGGATTGTAGATAGCAAATACGTGTATGCCTTTGAAACAATATTCATAAATTCCAGGGCTGTGGAGTCGGTAAAAAAAAGTCCGACTCCGACTCCGGCATTGACCAAAAACACGACTCCGACTAAAAAAAGGTTAATATCGTCACTTTTTTCCCATAAATTTCCTATTTATGTGTATTCAATTAAATATCAACCCTATCAATGCGGCCAAAAGCCAAATTTGACATACTAAATGCAAAAATAGAATGTTCAATCTTTTCAAAATTTCCGACTCCGAGTACGACTCCTGCCAAAACGCCGCGACGACTCCGACTCCGGCCAAAAAGCCCCGACTCCACTGCCCTGATAAATTCTCTGAAAAAGCAATGTTAGAAAGTGTTGGTTCGGGGATTTTATATCAGTAAAAAAAAGTATAATACATACTTATTACAAAGCCGTGTTCAAATATAATACAGATTGACCACCCCGACATAAGTTAAATCGCAAACATACATTCAGAATAGGTAATTTCTATTAATAGAATGCGGCAAAGCCTTGTTTTGATGCTGAATCGAATCCGTGACTTCATTGGCGTAGCCATGGGGGGAATTTCAAACAGCTTCCCGCCCCTTCAATACAAATCTTCAAGCTTCAATATGTCTTGTCCTGAATATTTTTTTTCCTATCCTTGTATATTAATTGTAAGGTGACTTATTTTGAATAGATAATTTTTAGATACTAAACACAAGTGGAAATATCCTGGATGGAAATGTGTATTGTTTATTGAGTATGATGTGTTTATGGCCCAATATTCTGATAGACATACAAGGCGAGTTTACGTCGAATAAGACGATGGGTTGATTCGCCTTATCAGCGAATGGGGGTGTAACATATCCAATAAATCGACTTAGACTATTTATAGTCTTTGGGATATTTCAAAACCTTTACAAACATTCAATTGATCTAAATTCAAGGCACCAAAACTGTCAATGAAACATTTTTTTACTGTTATTGTTCATACGTTTATAGATTTACGATAAACTTATGCTTAGAAACATCACTGGCTGATTTTAGGTATTCGGGGTTCTGCAAAGTTTGGTTGAGTTTTTAATCTGTGAATGCAGATCATTTATTTATTTATTTAAGAAAATACAAATCATGACATTACAGCCAATGCACCATGCATTTGACAAATATAAATACATTTGTTTTTATTTATATATATACAGACCTGTAAATACATAATAAAAATCAATATTAATTAAAAATAAGATGAAAACATTTTAGTCATAAAAACAGAGAGTAAAAATTAAAAAAAAAACACATTTTCAAAGCAGTCAACCAAGTGAGTTCCGACAAAATCAAATACATAAAAAACAGTACTGGTCTGAACTCACTCACGTCCATGTGAAATATGTCGACATCCGAAGCAATTTCGTTAAAAATCACTAAAGCTCTTCCTAGTGACATCCCCATTGGCAGACTGGTTCTACTCCTTGGAAGAACGAACACCTCATGTTCACGATTCCTCAAAAAAATATCAGAGACATTCAATTTAACATTCTCAAGAATCGTAGAGCAAAAAAATTCTACAGCCTACTTTCTGACGTTTTGAATCCAACCGATCTTTCAAGTGATCTTTCTGTGAACATTTTGGTTCGTTTCCTGCGCCACTGGCTTTTGAATAATAAATAAAGACAATAAAAGTGTATTGCTCTCCTTGGAATGAACAAATCCTGCACAATCGATTTCATGGACAATACTTTATCTTCCGATAGATTTGAATATAATTTATAACCGTATAGATATATAATGTAGAAAAACTATTGTAAAACGCAGTGGGGCACCCAAAAATAAGTTATTTTCAATTATTATTTATTGCCTTTAATTTCTCAACATACATTGCTGGATAGAGGTCATTTTAATTAATTATTTCGTATCATCGGCAGCATTAGCAACTTGCAGACAAATGAGTGATTAATGTTTAACATATTTTCCGTTGAAATAATTACAGCAAACAGCAAAATACATACGAAGCTGCGACCTCTTATATGAACATAATTTGGAATACGTATTTCAGATAGTAGGATTGGCATGTGACGCTCAACTATCAAAAGCACCACATCGATCTAAGTAAACTTAATATATATTTAATTAGCACAAAGGGGTTAGAGACGTGGTCGTTTAAAATAAATATGCCTTCAGAATATTGTTTTCGCAGGGGAGACAGAAGTTTAATAGGGGTATTTCACAAGCCAGTTGATTCAGTAATCTTCTAATATAAATATTTCAGACTATAAATGCTGTGCTTGTAGCTTAGTGGTTAAAATATTTGTTCACGGGCTCTTATTCCAATTCGTACAGTTTTATAAATAGATTACCCAATCGATCTGTGCTTGATTGGATATTATAATAACTACAACCCATGCATTGAATCCTTAAAACTGGGTGCAGCAAGGGCTGTCAAATATCTACTAGTTTAATATAAAATTTAAAATAACTTTGATTATTCCACGTATTGTGTAACTAACTGTGACACGTGTTTCGCCTTTTTTTATTTAAAATGTTAAAATGTTAGAATTTATCTTGCTTCATTACTTAAGCAAACTTTGCGATAGTAAGTCTGAAGATGCCTCTGAAAGAGGCGAAACACGTGTCACAGTTAGTTACACAATACGTGGAATAATCAAAGTTATTTTAAATTTTATATTAAAATGAACTTCCACAAAGTTACCGCCGAAACCATCCAAAATATCTACTAGTTTCTTCCTTGCTCCACTCTTATATTCTTAATCTCTCCGCAAAAGAGAGATTGAGTAAGTAGCAAGCTGTTATAAAAGAAATTGTGTATACAAACTCAGAATATGTGTATTTTTGGAATAAAAGATAGTGTCCATCGTCTAATCCAATACGATTAAAGCGCATACAAATATCTGTTGATAAAATATCTTTTATCAGTGAAAAAGTCACAGACGTGGCCGTGAAGTAATATTTGTATTAATTAAATGAATAAACTACACCCATTGCACTGGAATCATAAATAAATAAGAAGGCATTTGTGTTTTACAAGACAGTTCACAAATACAATACATTACAGCCTAATTAGAATTTGAATTATTTACAATGGTACGAATCTACCACACACCGAGAATTCTCTGAATGGGTAAGCGATCAAAATTGATTTAGACTAATTGCGTTATTATAAATCTCACAGTATTTAATTGAAATGTCGGTGTGCATTGAATTATAACACTTAAACATCTCGATCAAAAAAATAGTATTAGTGATGTTTTATCAATTGAGGGCATTACATTAATTACATTACAATGAACTATTATATCGTGGGCACGGACAATGCTTGTATATCTATGAATTTTTATTTGTCATCATAACCACTTTAAGGTGTAAACACTGTTTTTTATGGCAATGCATTTTTTTTAAATAAAAACAAAACGCATTTTTTTGCACCACGTCCACAATCATATATCTTGGAATGACCAAGACCGGTTTCGCTCATCGCTAAAATTCTAGGCTCGTCATACTTTCGAAGAATTCGGTGATAAATTTGTGGAAGATTATTTTTGTATAAAAATGAATAATAATTGTATTTTTTAATATGAGAATCAATCTTAACCTTATTACTGAAGCAAGCTTGCGATAGTCGGTCTGATCATGCTTTTTATAGAAGCGAAACACGTAAATTTATAACACAATACGTGGATAAAGAAATATATTTTTAATTTTATACATTTATATAATTTTAATATATCTGAGTGATCAACGCTCATGTGCATTCATTCTATTCGATTCCGGAGTCAGTGGCTTAAATCCCAATTCAACATTTCCAAATGATATTCTTTTCAATATAAAATTTAAAATAACTTTGATTATTCGATTTGTTTGCCTCTTCTTACTATCGCAAAGTTTGCTTAAAATAGTTGCGAATTTATTTTGCAATACTGGAACAAAGTTATTTTAAAGCTAAAAATGAATCAAAGTTAGAAACCATCGAAGATATTCTTTTCAGTTGATTATTGGATTTGTGTCTTAGATTAAAATTAATTTATTTTGCGCCTAACAGAGCTAAAAATAATCGTAGAGAGAGTGGGAAGGTAGCGATAAGCCATTTTCTGTCACAACTTCTTATCCTTATATTCCCGTCATCAAATGAAAAGGATTTTTCTTCCTCGGCGAAAATTCTTTAGAGATTTTGGTGGCTCTCAGTCGATAACTCGATATGCTTGGAGCCCTTTTCACGTAAAAAACCTATTTAACGCAATTGGTGGCGATTTAATAAATTAAAACATATTTCGATCAACATCATTCGTCAAAAATTATTACTTTCTGAGCGTCGATGATTACAAAATTTGCAGGTGCAAATTTATTTTGAATAACAGTAGTAATATAAGTTACCTTGCTTTTTTTTTTTTATAAATTTCTCTTTCATAAAATATTATGAAAGTCAATATGTGAGATGGTTCCATTAATAACATTACACACATTATGTATTTACAAAGCTCACGTTTATTTAAATTATTTTTCTCGATCACCTGCTGTTTTTTAAATTATCTTTTCAATAACACACCAATTAAAAGATAAGTCAAATGTCAAATTCCTTAATTCCAAGGGAAGGCTGCTATATCATTTATATTTATTTATTTATCTAAAAAAATGAACATTTTTATTTATGAATCTAAAAAATAAATAAATACATTAAATATAAGCAAAAATATACATTTTTTTGAACCATCACCGCTCCTATTTCGTAACATTTGTACCAGTGATGCACAACCTTTTTGGGAGAAGGGCTAGATAATCAATTCTCATTTAGTTTGAGAAAAGAAAGGGGAAGAGTGATATTGAGATATAAAAGTGAGAGGAATGAAATAATCGTTTTTTTGTTGTGTATTTATAATTAAAATTTGTATTATTTTATATTGTCCGTTAAAAGTTCTGAAGAAAAAGGTGATTGATATTTGTCATGTTGGGCTGCATGAAAGGTCATTGTGGGCCGCAGGTTGTGCATCGCTGATATAGACTATTAATGCGGCGTGAAAGAAACATTCTACGAGAACTGGTTGTTATTCGGTCACTCAACGTTTTCTGGTATGGTGGTGATACGGCCTAGAAATAATTGACAGTTATGTATTGTCGCATAAGTGGGAGAGGATATGAAAATCATAATCAATACAGTCATCCATGCGATTGATTTATTTTACAAATCGTAAGGTGGAATGATTAGAATTGGATCAATTGATAAGCACAATCATTTTATTAAGTAGGTCTGTTTACATTAAAGTCGTTAAATATTCTTTATTATGATTATTGTGCATTCATTTGACCTTTAATCCAAGTAGTATCGTATGTATTCAGTCAAACGCATAAGAGAGCAGTTCTCTCCAGGGTTGTGGAGTCGGAGTCGGAGCTTTTTGGCCGGAGTCGGAGTCGTCGCGGCGTTTTGGCCGGAGTCGTACTCGGAGTCGGAAATTTTGAAAAGTTTGAACTTTTTATTTTTGCATTTAATATGTCAAATTTGACTTTTGGCCGCGTTGTTAGGGTTGATATTTAATTGAATACACATAAATAGGAGAATTAGAGAAAAAAAGTGACGATAGTGACCTTTTTTTAGTCGGGGAACGAGCGGAGTTGGCAACGGATGAATACATCCCCCTCTCACCAATCATGGAAGGATTCGTTATACTTAAGAAAAACGAAGACAGTACTGTCGCATCGTCCGTATAAATACGTGCGGTAGTGTTAAGGCTAGATTTATTATATTACATCTAAATATAATTTAATGGTAACGTTCCCCGAGCTGGAGTCGGAGTTGGAGTCGGACTTTTTTAGACCGACTCCACAGCCCTGGTTCTCTCACATCAAAATTTAGGGGACATAATTTGTTTGATTTTACTAACGTTTTGCGATACTGCCAAAGGGCCACAGGAACGAATACTTTCATGAATTGATTTATCAATTTTTCTCCAACGATTCTGTTGATAATTCCTTCTCATCCATCGGTTCCTCAAAACGGGGAGAGCGATCGGCAAAATACTTGTCATTCTCAGTGGCGGATTGAGCACTTGGAAGGCCACTGGTGCAATATTATTTTGGAGGCCCTCTTTTTCGTATGATAAAAAAGGGCCGCAAAATTTATTCGGGATCAGACTTATCACAAATATATAGTTATTAATGTTGATCTCATTTTTGGTCGTTTCTCCATTTTTATATCCTTTTTTACTAATTAACAGAATAGTTCTAACGATGGCGTAAACCGAAATAGCTATCAACAAATAATTTCTGTAAAATTAAAATATATTGTTAATTTTATCACCGTATTATAATGGAGTTCTACCAAGTTAATGCCAATTTAATCAATAAGTTCTAGAATTGTCTGCGATTCATTTATTTTCTGCCTTACGGTGCTATTAAGTATTTACAAAACGGCATAATATAAGGAAAACAAATGTATTGCAGTTCAGTACTAAAAGAATTCTCCGCGAGTCATTTCTTTTCTCCCTAGGTTTAGTATTGACAAATAACTGTTAGAGTGAGAAAGAATGTGATTCGTGATGATTATAATAGTTTCGTTCGTGATGTTCATTGGTTTCCTCATTTTTAGAAATTCAGTATTGATTGTATCCTATGAAAATTGAATAGATATTGGATTGAGATGTATTTTGAAGGCTTAATAAATAACATCAAAAAATTACGATTGCTTTGTTCAGATAATTCTTAAAAAAAAACATTTCTGGACACGTTTCTAGGCAGTTATTTATTACCAAATATACGTAATCTTCCGTAATTGCTTTTTTTCCTTAAATAACAGTGATTTATTATAAGGTAATAATGCAGATGCTTAAAAATCTATTTCTAATGAGATAAATAATGGGCAAAGCGGTCATGTCAACATTTTCAATTCGAAAATTATTATAGTCACTCATTTGAGATCGTAAATCAGTCCTTAACATCGTGGCAGGTGTAATTTGTAATGATTTTTCACGAAATTGCTTTATAAATAGATTGCTCAATTTAAATCAGATTATTATAGCCGAAAACAATTTGTACACAGCGGCCGGGTGTTGTCATTTTAGGTTCCTACAATGCAGGAGTCAAACCTTTACAAGTATGATTGCCATTTGTTTTGCGAAAAATCTTTAAAAAACATTTTGAGTTTGTATTACACCATTCAGGGACGATATCGACCAATTCTCACTGGTTAGCAAGCCTTACCACAATTATTTAATATGAAAGATAGGAAACTTTAAGGTCCAGTAGGGGGTTACTTTCTGCAATAACTCAATCAGGGCGGTGGGATTATTGAAATGAGTAAAATATGTTATATTTTTTTAGTGTGAAAACGTATTTTTCATATTGTTGTTTAACTTGGATAATTCCCAATGAATGCATATTTAACTTTCGTATATTTGTATATTTTACTGGCGAGTAACTAAGAATGGCCTGCTTTAACCCGATTTCCATTTCAAATATGATCGTTTACTTCAAGTTTTGCAATTACCATAGACAGTGGATATAAATGTAGACTTGGCAGAGAGAATACATATTGTATTATATGATTATTAATTAGTTCCATTATATTTTTCGAAAAATCTTGACCAAATGGGGTAAAAAGTGGAAACCACTGGCGGCCAGTGACAATACTATGAGGAATCGCGTAGAAAAAATGTTTTTGTGCAAGAAATTCGTCTATTAATTTTGTTATTACTTGAATAAGAAATGGGGGATCAGTGCACCCTCGCACCAGTACAAGAACAATCCCTGGTGTATACCCACTTTTTCGGATATGTTTATAGATTGAAAGATATTGATTTACAATTAAGAGATGTATATTTGTTTTTTATTTACGAATATAATATAACATTTTTGCCAATCCACTTTCATATGTTAGATGGATTTGGCGGTAACTTTGAAGAAATTCATACTAATCATCATTCGAAATACAATCAAAACTAGTCCGATGCTTCCGGAAATGTATGAACCACGTGATAATTTATGTACCATTTTTCTTTTAATAAATAAATGAATTACCTCAAAGTCCACCGTCGAATATATCAAAAGAAATCACGAAGGCGTTCAGTATCAAATCTGCGTCCAAGATAAGTAATCTTAATAATTCTCTAAGTCATAATAAATAGTGAGATTTTTAACAGCACCACTCTCGTGATGGCTACTTATTCATCTAATAGGTTATCTAAAAAATATTAACCTACAATTAAAATCAATTATCGATTACCCACTTCTACGTCGCTGTCCATTATGGAGGCTATAATAAACCAAAAATATATTAATGGACTCGTTGATTGCTGAATTACGATTTTTTAATTGTATCTTAAGTTTCCTAACGTTCAAAAATTATTGACTTGAAAAGACACCGTCGCACTATGACCCGTTATAAATCATTTTGCGTAAAAATCTTGTCTTTTTTAGGTTAAGTATGGTTTGATGGGCGTTTATCCGCGTTCGTAATTTTATTACGTCGCTGTTAATTATTGAATGATGCGTTCTTGGACAGTATTTTGCATGAAAAAACATCGGAAAATTTTGACCGACAAAGATTGTTTGCTTGGGAGATACCGTACAACTCCGGACAATACACGGTTATATGGTTCCACGAAAACATCGAGTAATACAAATCCGTGTTATACAAGGTTTGAAGTTCATACAACATTAGGGTTAAAAACGAAAAAAAGATTTTTATTTTTCTTTATTTATTTAAATTAACAAATTTAGATGTACATATTTATTGAAAGAAAATTTAATAACATAATTTACCATTATTCATCACAATATACCATCAAGTGGATTGTTTTATTTCTTTAGCAGATGCAGATACAATATCGTCATAATTTCTAATAGAATCTTTTTTCCGAGCTTGTGGAAGTGTTCAATTTTCATCTTGATCGACCTTCTAATAATTTTTTAAAATTTTCGACGAATATAATATGATTTAAATGTTGAAACTATACATTGACCTAAGGGCTGGATTATAGACGTAGTGTTTGGTGGTATAAATAATATTTTAACATTAGGAAAAAAATTGTTTTAAATCGAGATTTTTTTTGTTCACACATGAATTACACAATTGGCAAAAGAGCGTGCAGGCAATTGCTTGCAAAGTAATTTAAACATCAACTAAAGCCAGATATAATATAAATTCAAATAAAGATTAGATTACTTTAAATATGAGCAAAACCGAATAAATAAATCTAATGTGGAATAAATACAAAAAATTATTTCAATAAAAAATAATATTTATATTGTGGCGTTTCTTACCTGACGTTGGGTCACATGTAAACAAGGGTTGATAAAGACTGCTTTATGAACGTAATGCAATGGACACGTCCATTCCTCAAGCTTTCGAAGAAACAAATCGGATTGAAATTTTGTATTGATAATTGTATTGTGGGACCGAAGTAGAAACATTCTCGTTGTATAGAATAAAATTAAAATAAAGTATAAAATTACGTAAAAAAATTGTGTCCAAAAGCCCATCCTTACAAATATACTAACCGTAAAAACTTTTGTATTCGCTTATTCATAAATGATTCAGTTATCTAAATAAAAATTCATCTCTGAAGATAAATTTCCGAAATTAAGTCAATTATTTATGTGCATCATTGCTGCATTTGGCACCACGTATCGATGCGAGTAATTTTTCTCGTAGCTAAAAATCGTAAAATCGAAGAGTGGAAACAGGTTGAATGATTTCATTTTACTAATCTACTGCGATGCGTTTACCCTTAAAATATATTAACCATAAAATCTTGTGTATTCGTTTATTCATAAATGATTCAGCTGTCTAAATAAATTATCCAGGGTTTGTTTTTAAAGGAGCTAACCTGTCGAATAAAAGCCTCTAGGTTTACGATGTTTGGTGACAAATGAAATAAACATATTTCATTATTTTAGTAGGTGTGTTGTGTGTGGTTAATTCATCTGTGTGGCGCCAATATGTTGTAGGCGCCAAAAGCTCTCATTTGGAGCAATTAAATTCATGGTGAACTCGTAATCTCTATTGTTTAGTAGTCTTGCTCGTTGACATAAATTCCATTTGTTTTTTTTTGTGTTGCTGCAGAGTAAAGGTCTGCACGGGCCGAAATTTTAAAACTTTACCCGGCCCGAGCCCGAAAACCTCCAACCCGGCCTGGCCCGAGCCCGAGGCTCATTTCCAAAATCTTACCCGAACCCGACCCGAGCCCGACATTTTTCATCCATGCCCGAAAAACACCCGATTTTTTTTTCGACAATTCTAATAAAAATTTAAAATAATTAACACACCAATCGTCGTGTGTGTGCAGTTTTGCAAAATACATTTATTCGAAAATACTTGACTTAACAACATAAATTGGTTACCAGCAAATATTAAGAAAAATAAACTTAATAAATCGAATTGCGACTGATCGAAACAACCATTTAAGAAATACCAAATTCGGGATCATATTATGAAATTTATTATGCCTATTGTACAAACTCCTCAATAGAAGACTATTCATAAAATTAAGAACAATGCGTGTTGTTCTATCGAATGGATGTGTTCATAAGGGAAAATAAGGTTTTTAAATAACGAACAAGGCGCCGAAAAGATGACTGTAACGAGTACGTGAAGTTTATTATAGTATTGAATTTAGATTAACGATAATTGTGAGCTCATTCGGAAATAGCCCGATTTTTGTTGTATTCTTTGTGTGCCTGGGCCCGAGCCCGACCCGGGCCCGAATTCAAACCCTCGTTACCCGGCTCGACCCGGCCCGCGGGCCAAACCCGAGCCCGTGCAGACCTCTACTGCAGAGTCGCTTGCTACGGAAGCCGTAAATAATTGAATGTTTACATAATAATTATTAAAGTGTCGCCAACTTGACTGTCAAACTGCAGAACATTTTTATTATTTTTCCTGTCAATGTATGTAGACAATACATACAACCACTTCGTATCCATAGTATTCAAATTTGAATCGTATGAATTTTGTAATTTATCGTAAGTTTTGTCGCCAACGACCCGGGTTTCGCCTTTCGGTTTCATCGTGCAGTTCATTCGTGCACTTGAAATGCCTGAAGATACCGAAAGGCGAAACCCGGGTCTTCAACGAAACTCATGGAAAGTACAAAATTCAAACAATTCTAATTAGAAATTGAAATTCCATCAAGAACCTTCAGTCGAAATTCTAAATCATAGTAGGTATACAGTTTACACCAGGGCTGTGGAGTCGGAGTCGTGGAGTCGGGGCTTTTTGGACGGAGTCGTACTCGGAGTAGGAAATTTTGAAAAGTTTGAACTTTTTATTTTTGCATATATTTAATTGAAAACACATAAATAGTTTGGATTGATATTTAATTGAAAACACATAAATAGGAATATAAGGCAAAAAAAGTGATGATATTAAACCTTTTTAGTCGGAGTCGTGTTTTTGGTCAATATCGGAGTCGGAGTCGGAGTCGGAGTCGTGGTTTGGTAAATGTTGGAGTCGGAGTCGGAGTCGAACCTTTTTTTACCGACTTCACAGCCCTGGTTTACACTCTTCTAGTAGTACTCGTCATGCGCCGTCCGTGTCAGTCAAAAAACTGAAATTCTAAGTGAATTGTAAATACATGTGAATAAGAATCGTGCGACTCGGCGTTCTTTTCTGAACTGATACATCAACAGAAGGTAGAATGAGAAAACAAATAAATCGTCTTCCGATCCGAGCTAGGATTAATGAAAGCGCGTATAATTCGTTATTATCCTTTTCCTGTCTTGTCGGAAGCAAGCAAGTGGAAAAAACAAATAAAAATCCGTCTGGTACGATTTAAAATTCGAATTGATTTGGTTAAAATCTTCTAATGATCCATTCAAATCTTCTAATGAATGGAATTCGATTCATGAAGAAAGTGCTAACTTGTTGGCCTGATTCTTCTCCGTAAAGGAAAGTGCTATATCCGAGATAAGTTTTATAATAATACTAGTATTGCTACCCGGCGTCGCTAAGCGACCAATAATTATTTAATGTTATATCATTCGACATAATTATATCACAAAATCTAACATTCAAAATAGAGTTAAAATAAAATCACAAACTTTATTTAATTTGATGACAGCCCCATTCTCGCCCATTAAAATGTCCAAATTCAAGGAAAAAATCTAATTTGCTGTCAAATAAATGTCAAATAATACCTTCACGTAAATAATAAACATTATTATATTAATAAAAGCCGGGAAAAAATCAGTAGAAGACTAATTTATTACATTTTGACTAAATATCTTCTTATATATATTTTCTTTCATATTCGTTTTTATGGCAACTTAATGACCAACAATGCAAAAGGGAATTACAGACCCACATACATACGCCGTTTCGGTTTTATATATAAGATTACGATAAGTATAAAGACAACACAACTGAGCCAGTTTCGCTGATATTTCAATCATTTTCCACTGATGCAAAATTATATAAAGCAAAAGTCAAGAGTAGGTATTTACCAAAAAAATGTGAGACTAATTGAAAATTTGTATGCAGCAAAAAAATTTACATGTTTTATATTAGCCTAATACATCTTTCCGGTTCACGATCCAATTGTCTTGTATGCAGGGCTGTGGAGTCGGAGTCGGCGCGGCGTTGTGGCCGGATTCGTACTCGGAGTCGGAAATTTTGAAAAGTTTGAACTTTTTATTTTTGCATTTAATATGTCAAATTTGGCTTTTGGCCGCATTGATAGGGTTGATATTTAATTGAATACGCATAAATAGGAAAATTAGGTGAAAAAAGTGACGATATTAACCTTTTTTTAGTCGGACTCGGAGTCGTGTTTTTGGTCAATGTCGGAGTCGGAGTCATGGTTTTGGTAAATGCTGGAGTCGGAGTTGGACTTTTTTACCGACTCCACAGCCCTGCTTGTATGTAAGGATTAGCAATAAATTGCCAACAGTTTCCAAATTATTTACAAGAATAAGCTTGGAAGTAACTATGTATTTGCAAACGATTTTTTTCGACAATACTCGATGTATTCTAATATCATACATAATATAATTTGTAATTATTAATTCTGAACCAATACGAATATTATGATGCATTACATACTTTGAATGCGGATAAATATGTTTTATCGCCATCTGTGATCATACTAAATATTAGCAATTAGAAATGTTTTATATGTAATAGCTTACACAAAAAATACGAGGTGTCAGTAAAAGTCTTCTTTAAATATTATAAAATTATTTTGATATCATTGTTATTCCACGTATTGCGTTGAATGAAGAGCACGTGTTTCGCTTCTTTGACAATCATCTTCAGACTTATAAAGACATGAAAACCTTTTTTTTCCTATAGCGCTTCCGAAACATTGTAACATAACATATTTTTTTGGTACTTCGTTGTTTTATGCCAGGCAGCTAAACACCAAAAAATATCACTGAACCTAAAGGTTGCCTAAACCTTCGCTATCCATATGAAACGACACATAAATCATCAAATTAATGGCCGAATACTTGTATGTGTGTATACGTGTATTTTTTAATGTATTCCAGATAATTTAATCTTACGCCTTGCCCCTAGCTGCCAGCGCTTCTCAATCATCGTGATGTTGACGCCCTATAAACTGCCAAAATTCAGCAATACCTTCTGATAACAATAAATTACCACATAAATCTCTTCTGGCTGATCCCCACATTCTCTCTACTTGCTGGGTGTTTGCAAGTGTATCGGGGTTTATAAAATTATAGTACGTGTAAAAAATGAGCACTGATTTTCGAGTATGCACTCCAGGAACCGCTACCTACTCAGTAACCATCAGCAAAGAACACTTGGCAAACCCAGCGTGTCCTGACCTCAAATGAAGGCGTCATTAAATGTCCATTACTACACATAATCTCCCGCGGAATAATATTACGTCGCGCACTTCCCCGAATTTTTTTTTGGTTTTACATGCTTTGGGTGTTCTTATGCAACTGGCTGCAAGGATTGAATTGTTTGTTTTTATTTCAAAAATCGTCAAGTGACGCCTCCCGCCGCATGTTTATGGGGGTGCAGCGACAGGCAACCTTTAGGTTCAGTGATATTTTTTCGTGTTTAGCTGCCTGGCATAAAACAACGAAGTACCATTTTTTGTAGACATTGTAGGTACCATGCTTGTAATAAATATTAATCTCATATTGACTTACATGATGGCATAAATATACATGAACCAAAAAATCTTTCATGCATAAATTTCATTCATTCAAAACAAATATATTTTTTTTAAATCCAGTCTTTTTTTGGGGAATGCTGGTGAAATCAGCAAAACATACGAATAATCGTCTATCTTTTCAAGTTTCTAATTACTTATTGAAGTAAATGATGTATGTGGGGCGAATTAGATTATGGTATGGTGTATACACTGTTTAAGTCAGTAAGTTCCGGAATAATATTTTATCCACGCGGCAACATCAGCACGGTCACATGACGAAAATTTGACATCTCCCCACGTGTGTTGATTTTGATGTTCAATTTTAGGTATCGTGAAACACAACAGTTAATTTAATAAAGAAATTAAGTTTATGTTACTATGGCTCCTCCTAAAGGCGGACTGAAAAAACGCAAGCACGTACCAGTGTCCAATGATAAAAGCAAGACCGATCCAAAAGCATTATCAAAAACTAAGTCCGAGAAAAATGCGGCAGAAGAAACCGAGGTATTATTTTAAATTATAATGTTTTTATAGGTTAAGTGATACTTGGTTCACATTTTTTAATAATTTAAAAATGAAAATCGTTTACGGACACTATTATAAGCCGTAGCTTGACTTTAAAATGAATAACTCAAGCTCATACTTCCCAATCATTCACAACTAATAAAAATTTAGGGTGTAATTTATCAATTAAATATGCAAATTATTTTCAACTTGGAACTTTTGGTATTATGGAGGTATTTAAATAGTTGGTAATTGAGGATGGTTATTATTATGTCTTGTATTATTTCAGAAGTATGAAGATCTCTTAGGAACTGTTGACAACCAAGATGGTGACAGCTCAGATTCTGAAGGCAACGCAGAAGAATCAGACGGAGAACTGGATGTATGTTGAATAAAAGTTATAGATTGTTAATTTACAAGGGGTAGCCACCCTATTATTATTACTGAAATGAATAACAAAATAATTTATTTTACGACTAACATTCATTTCAGCTGCCGATATTTGCATCAGATGAGGAGGATGATTTATCGTTTGAATCAAGTGAAGGCGAGGTAGGAATATTAAAATATTTTTTAAATACGGACAGAATGATTGTAAATACAATTTTCCTATATTCTTACAACGATCCAATGTAATAATTCTTTCATTTTAAATTAAATATGTTAGCTATTTTCAAAGAAATTAGATATTGCTTATGTGTTCTGGTGTCTCAATATCACATCATCAACTCTTTTAACCCATTGTTTAAGGTGTACACAAATTTATGCTTAAATACCATAGGAATTAAAAAGGCTTGTAAAAAAAGTGTTGACAGAGTGTGTATTTAGAATTTCAAAAAAATTCAGTAATACTATGAATCATCTACCTTCATAATATTGCCATTTTTATCTAATTTAGTCCTGCAAAAACTTAATGTATTGAACATTCATTCAAGAATTTTTGTTCTTGAGACATGTGTTTAGTGATAATATATTGTGCTGAATTGAATAATGTTATTTCTTCTCAGGATAGTGAAGATGATGGCGAAGAGAGTGGTGATGAAAATGAAAGCGAAGAAGAAAGTGAATCAGGTTTTGAACAAACTTCTGACGATGGCTCGGATTCTGATAAAAAATCTGAAATAAATGATAAAAGTCAGTCCAAGACACTTGACAAAAAAGGTAAAAAGATTCCGTCTGACAAGCCCAATGGAAACAAAAAAAGTGATCAGAAAATTATTATAAACACATCGAAGGATTCTAAAAATAACAAAAAATCAAATGATTCTAAAGAAGATAAAAAAAATAAACAAAACAGCAATCAAACTTCAAAAGCCGACAGTGTTGCCAATAATAAAATTACAAATAACCCCAAGGATATAAAAAGTGATAAAAAGGTGAAACCTAACAAAGCACAAAGGGCTTTAAATAAAATGAAATCTCTGAATATCAATTCATCAGAACAAGGAACAGAGAAAAAAGGTATAACATATTTTTGTATCTATAAATCAATACTTTTGTTGACTGATTTCAAGTCTTGCAAATCTCACGTGTTCGTATATAATTTGATTTTTTTCTTATAATCTTCAGTGAATCTGGCGGCTTCCCTGTGAAATATTTTTTTAACTCTTTAACAGCTATGGATAAAATGACATTTTCCTAATACAAAAATGACAAAACCTATAGTTTACTTATGTGAATTGTTTTTTTTATTTCAGATGAATACGTGAGTGGAGATTCATCAGATGAAGAAGACAGAAGAAATACTGTGGGTGATATACCACTAAGATGGTACAATGAATACCCTCACATTGGATATGATTTAGACGGAAAACAAATTATGAAACCGCTACAGCGTGACCAGATTGAAGATTTCTTGAAGTTAGTAATTATTTTGATGTAAAATATTGTTGAAACTCTCATCAATTATATTTCAAGTGATCAACGTATCTAAAATGCTGCATAGTTCTGTGACTAAACTATTGTGAAACATCGAATGATCAATATTATCATGATATCCGCTGTCTTGATATATTTACAATGGATGGTAGAATGAATTGACATTGCTGACAATTTTAATAATTCTTTTCATAATGTCACCAGGAGATGTGAAGATCCCGATTTCTGGCGGACAGTTAGAGATCCTACGACCGGTCAAGATGTAATCCTCAGCAAAGGAGATCTTGAAGTCCTAGGCCGCCTTCGGCAAGGCAAAACACCCGATCCATCTTATGAAGATTACCCAGTAAGCATAGCGATATCTTTCACAATTAATCTTGTTCAATTTGACTTCTGAACCTCATGATTGTTAATCAGATTATCATATCAAAATACTGTTGACTGTATGTAAACCTTTCCTAGTTTGGCTGAACCCTAACTGGGATATGTATGAATATTACACTTCACCCAATATCCACACAATTTTACCATAGTCAATTATGTATTCATCAGTTCAACAATCATTTCTTTCAATAAGCCTCTCAATATAAAACATAACTCATATCAGTTTTATCTTGCCATTCACTGTGTATAAGTGTTCACAGTGCCAATGGCACGTTGATCATCATTAGAATTATTATATCGGTAACATCTGCCAAGATCCTTTACTCGCATGAAATAAAAGACTTGTATTTCCCATGGTTCTATTTTCAAATATAAAACAAACGTCTATTTAGCTGAAGAAGTAACCATAATTCCTTGTCACTTTCATCTCATCTTAGTATTTATACTTGGCTGTAATTCTTTCAGGAATGGATTGAATGGTTCACGAGTGAAGTACTCCAAACCCCAGTCAGAGCTTTCCCTGAACATAAAAGGTCATTCTTACCATCTGCATTAGAGCAACGTCAAGTCAATAAGTTAGTACGAGCTTTACGTGCTGGATGGATCAAGACTCGAGAGCAAGATAGACTAGACAGACAAAAGAAAAAGGTTTGTTATTATCACATAAAAGCATTACTTATATTTTCTATAATTTTATACTCATTTTCTCTCTATCAATATAATTTGTACGTGATTTCTAGGAAGTGAAGTTCTATATGTTGTGGAGCAGTGATGATAGAGCTGAAGAAATGAGAAGGATTCGAAGCCACATTGCGCCCCCGAAGCGTGCTCTACCTGGCCATGCTGAGAGCTATAATCCACCTCCAGAATATCTCTTGGATGAGCGAGAAGTGAGTTGAAACGATATTTTATTACACAATCCAATTTCTAGAGTCCGGAACGATACGTTGTATCCTCAAAATACACAATTATAAACTACAAGCGTTACTAAACTAACATTGTATTAACAGTTGTAAATCCAGCCTGTATATGATTATGGCATGTGTATCATGTGACAATGTATTTTTTATTTGTTACACCTAGGCCGCTTAGGATTAATGAAACGTGTATAGATTTTTGCTGGATTTGAGTTATGAATGCCACTAGATACAAAAAATATGTTACTTGTTGTATCCAAGAGACATGTCAATAGGAGAAGTGAATACAAAAATATTTCAATTTGAATTAAAATCACATTCCTATTCATAGCTCCACTAAACCTTAAAACATTATTTAACAAATAAATCAGTAAGCCCAAGTATTGCTTTTAAATGTACTTAAAAAATAATTTGTATCTGTTGACAAATAAGTAAAATTGATTACTGGTCAAACCTATTTTTTGTCTCTCCTCAAAAGTAGAAATAATGAATTAGGTTTAGCTATCTCTAAGGCGCTGAACTATCAATCAGATTCGTACTGACCACCAATTAAGATTTAAAAAACAAATGTAAGTTAGTACAGTGTGGACAGCTTTAAATTTTCAATGGTATGCAAAATTCATTTAAAATTTAACTAAACCTTGCCTGTTGCAGATGAAACAATGGAAACGTATGGAAGGCACACCGTGGAAGAGGAAATATACTTTCCTTCCTCAACGATTTGGCTCGCTGCGTGAAGTACCTGCATATTCACGTTTCACCAGAGAACGCTTCCTTCGCTGTCTCGATCTCTACCTAGCCCCACGTGCCATTAAAATGAGGGTAAATATATAATTCCTTATAAAGTTGTCACTGTTATTACACATATTCTTAGTCTGGTGTATTAAACAGATTTTTTAACTTAACACATTGGCTAAGGGTGAAATCAAAACGCAAAGAATCAACCAGTATTCCACTTCCCCGTAGCCAATGTATTGAAATAAGAAAATCAGATTCATATTTTCTCTGATCATAGTTTCTAGGACTATACACGCTAGCTGGTGCAAATTTGCACTGATGTTGATTGTTCATATCTACAAGAAACTATAATTGTAATAATCTGAAAATAAAACAAACTACGAGTTTTTATTTTTAAATAGTCAATGTGTGAAACACCCTTTCATATGATTTTTGTCACGAAAGATAGACTAAAAATCCATTGTACAGTGAAAATAATAAGCATTTGCTTACTGATTAATGAGATTGTTTTCTTTTTTTCAATAGCTTACCATCGAGCCACACCAGCTGGTTCCCAAGCTGCCGAGCCCTCAAGACCTACAACCCTTTCCCACTCACGAGAGTCTCGTCTTCCGAGGTCACACCGATATGGTGCGCTGCATTGATGTGGATCCTACTGGGCAATATCTCTATTCTGGTGGAGATGACGGCACTATTAAAGGTCAGTTTCCAATCATTTCTTATACCTGTTATGTTATTCTTTATGATTATATTTTCAAAGTTTGTAGCAAATAATGCTCTGTAGAGATTTACAAACATTATGCCTTATTTTTACTATATTTGACAAAACCCAAAATTAATTATCCTTGATAAGATAATAAATTTACTGCAGACTAACTATCCAAAGTTATTTATTAGTAAAATAAACAATGATTCCAATTCTTGACAAAAAATGGTGGTTGAGATTTTTTCCTTTCTACTGGATGCAGAGGGGTTTAGATACAAGCAATAGAACTAATTAGAATGACACTACAAATTAATGACTTGCGTTTGGAAAGTGGTATCTATTATCTCCTGTGTAGACTGCCGAGCTTCTTATGAAGGACGGATGGCTAGAAATAAAGAAGTCTGCTCTAAGATATGTTACAGTACCACTCCATAAAATTGACTAAGGCATTGGGTATATGTATAACATTTGAACACTCAATTTGTTCTAAGGTTTTGTGGATTGATCAATTAAAAGCAAAATTTTGATATTTATTTTTATTATTGAAGTATAAAAATGTACTTAATACTATTTTGAACATGAAGAAAAAATCCAATCAACATAAGCTAAAAAGCCATAAAAATAATCTTGCTTAACATGAAATGTAAAATAAAACTTTCATCAATTTTTATTTTAATGAAAATGCGACAATTATTGGTAACAATACGAACACAATAACATCTTTATCTTTATAATGAAAAAAAATTAAATGAATCAGCTGCAAGAAACATAATTTGAGAAAAATGAAATGATCTATGGTACTAAATGCTAAAGCTAATGATTTAAATCAAGTAAATAAAGTTAGGCTTTCCGAACTCAAATATTTAATTAAAGCCTTGTTGGCAATGGTGGTTTAAACACAATATATTTTTATATGCAATTGGACATATCTATCAAATAAGTAAATCAAAGTATTTTAGAGAAGACTTTTTTCAATGATAATGATAAATTAAAATGACTTTTACTTTGAAAGGCTGACCCTTAGTTATTAGGAACTTTACATACATAATATGGAAGCTTCACAAAGCATTGGCTACTTGGGACAAAACGTTGGTGTCTACATAAAGTGGCGCTTTCAAAAGAAATTCTTGATAATCAGAATTAAAATCTTCCTTTCATTTTCACTTGAATTGAAACAGGATGTCTGTGAAGAAAACAAGCAGCATTAAATATAATATCTAAATCTTGAGATAATTTGTTATTTATAAATCTAAATGTAATATTAAAATGGCACATTTGTGATTAACTTAAGATAGTAACTAATATAATAATATCAGATATACCTACTAAATAACAATCTTTCATGTAGCAAATTATTACAACATTCATTTACTCATTTAAGGGATATTTGTATTTTTTGACTAATTCTATGACTACTTGTTTGGTAAATTTCTTTTGAGTCAATGTGCCACCCTGTTTGGTGTGAATTGCGTGAGCATTAGATACCATCATATTGACGACATGCCGAAAGATCTTTCTGGTATTGATCTTGTATTCGGTTTCAAATGGAAAAGAAGTAAGCACGTTCTGATCAAACACAATATTATTGTCCGCCGTTTCATAGTCGTTGATCAATTTCGGAACAATTTTCTCTTTTCCTTCCTCGGTTACGGTTACCATTTCGTCGGCATTGTGGAAAGTGCTAATGATAATAGGAGTCTTCCGCTTCTTTCCCCATTTCATGATTATAAATCTTCCAGTTTTTTCATACACATGACAACTTTTACCAATTGGAACATTCTTCTCGAGGATTTCCTTAGGTATATTTTTGACGTAATTCATCAACATTCCTATGTAACCGGTTTTTTTTTCTTTTATAAACATAGCTATTTCAATTGTGTTGTAATAATTCATGGTAAATAAACAATGTCCTCGACCGAACAGGTCCTGCATCAGCGGTACCATTATCCTGTCTTTCAATTGTTCACCGAATCTGCTTTCATCCCTGGGATGCGTGAGTCGCATCAAAAAACTCCAGATGTAACCGGATGCAATCTCGCAGAGTACATATGTTTCTATGGAAAAACAATTCCTTACGAGTCGGGATCTATTCTGACCGATAGTTGTCCTGTTTTCCATGAGTAGCATCTGTTCCGGAATCAATACTTCTTTAAATTTCTTGTTTGTAAAATCGATGAGCGGCTTCGCTTTAGCAATAGTCGAAGTATGTCCGGTTGCACCGAAATCTACGAATTTCATCATAAGATGCAGCTTAACTTGGTATTGTCGGAAATCTTTATAGATTTCTCCTCGATGATCGTCAACCGTATCCAGAAGCATTAATGCAACTAACATTTTCACATCTTGCGAAGTTGCTTCTGTCCAAGCGTATTTCTCTCTGAGTTCTCCCGTCAGTTTCTTCAAAGCTTTAATGTTCGTTCTGGCGGCAATGAGGTTAGTTACTTCATCGTCGAAGAACAACTCGAATAAATCAACCGGGTTGGAGTGACTGCCGATGTCAGCTTTTATTCCGGCATCTCCGGTGAACTCCGGCGGTTGACAATCGGTGGGATCCCTCGATTTCTTCCATTCAAACGTTTCATACGCATTTGAATCGAAATAATCGTCGTCACTTTCAGTCCCGTCGTCGAAGAATTCGCTGGAAGTATTACAGTTCTCGTCGATATCGCTCCAATCACTACTGTCATCGCCGTGGCTGCTCATTTTTAATTGAAATAGAAATAATAGAAGATCTGTTCACTCTAAATCTAACGAAAACCGGGCTTAAAACATTTGTAAACAACTTTTGAATACGACGTATTTCGCTAGCGCCACGATATTACCAAACATACTGCGCCGGGATATCCGGTAAATCTGTACAACAATCGACAATGCTGCCAGTCAACAAAACATTAGCTGTCAATTCTGCATATTGCCGTAACAATTTTTTCTAAATAAAAGTATGAGGAATAAAAATCTGTATGTATGGCAGTATTGGCAGTCATGTCAGTGTGGCCAGTAAAAATATTTTAAATTCCCCACCTTTTTTTGAAGGATACTCTTTCAGGATTTTTACAAGAATTTTGAATTAACCGCTTCCCCGGCGTTCACACAAATACCTGTAAAAAAAGTGTTCCAATTTCGGCGCTCACGCAAATACGTGTAATACCAAACCCGAAGCGCGCCCATATGATCATTTTAAAATCGTCGTCCGATTTTCGGCGTTCACGAGTTAAACTTCGACTTCGAAGAGTTAAAAAACATTTTTTTTTTTAATAATAATAATATTTATATGCTTCAAATTAAAAGAAAATAAAAATAGATTATTTTCGGAACATTTTTGTCAAAATAATTTGCCGGGGAAGTGGTTAAGTGTTTTTCACATTTTAAATTAAAAATAATTTCCTAAAAAAAATGTTAGGGTTACCAAAGCAGACTTAAATATTTTTTCAAAGTGATAATGTGGAACATGTCGCAGCCATCTGTGAGAGAACAATATTTTTACCAAATATATGCTCGAATTAGTATTTTCTTTTAAACTACTTATATTCATAAAATATTTCGTATATTCCATTGGAACACTAAGTAATTATTTTTTGAAATTATTGGACACTGGTATCCACAAAGGACTAGAACTTTCTAGACACCCGTGTCTGAGATCCAAGCAGTAAAAAAAAAACAAAGTTTAACATGTCTGTAATTTTGTTACCAGTATGGGAAGTCAGCACTGGTCGGTGTTTGAAGACTACACAATTGGAAGGAGGCGCAGTGAAGAGTGTCCAGTCCGCTCCAGGAGCTGCTCTTTCGCTGATAGCTGTAGCTTGTGGTACTCGTATGCTTTTGTTGGTTCCTGGCCGTGGCTTAGGCGACCATAAAGTCGCTGAAAGGACAGACGAACTATTGGCTGAAGCTCCTGATAACTCTGATTTTATCGGTAAATATACCCAAATTGTATTTCTTCTATTCTTTTTTCTAGTATTTTTTTTATTTTAAATTTTATATTTTCTATTTTAGCTGATGAACGTGTTAAGACTGCAGTTCAATGGGAGAAGGTTACTCCAGAACAATGGAATCTTGGCATTCGAATAAGTGTGAGCCATTTCAAAGAAGTAAAACAGGTACTATTTTTTAATATAATTAATATTGTTTTAAAAATGATTAGAGATAGTGGTAGTAGTGAACTGTATTTGATAAAGCTGTCTGTTTTTGTCATTAATGCTATAGGAATGAACAAAATTGACAATAGAGGGATACATAGCAGCTGTCAGGCATCTGATTTGTATAAGCCTATAGCCACCAAAGAATATTATGGAGAAAACCTTCAATGTGTAGTTCTTTTTTGTCAGATTTTTAGAATCCAGTTTGCTTCTTTGAATATCGGTTGATTATAAGAATTTAGCAGAAAATGTTTATTGTCATGATTAATATCTTTTCTTTTGAATATTAAAAAATTATTGGTACTACGACTAGTACTATACCGACGTATCAGCGTTACTTATACGCCCTCACAGTCATTTTACTTTAAAAAAAATATATACTTAGTAATGGAAATAGCTATAATGGTGAGCTGAATTTAAATATTGTCATCAAATAACTGCTGAATTTCAATCAAAAGTTTTCCGTTTATTATACATATCTAATGCTTTTTCTCCTGTTTAGGTTGTATGGCACGGTCGCGGTGATTACGTGTGCGCAGTATTACCCGACGGGGCCAACAGATCGGTGGTCGTGCATCAAGTTTCGCGACACAGATCACAGTTCCCGTTCTCCCGTGCCAAGGGTCTTGTGCAGTGCGCCCTTTTCCATCCAATTCGTCCATATCTCTTTGTAGCTGTAAGTTTATTTATTTTTAATATTTTTAATGTTGTCGATTTTGTTTCCTATTAATCTGCAGAAATGGATGTTTTTATAGACAACTGAATAAATGTTTTAAGCTTTATTCTAATATGTTCATTTTATCTCTTATTTAGCCATTTTTTTGGATATAAAAATTATGAATATACTTTTATTACTTTCTTTGATAAAAAATCAATCTATAACTTGTATCTTTTTTATAGACTCAACGTATTGTAAGAATCTATGACCTTGTGAAACAAGAGCTAGTGAAGAAACTTCTGACTTCAGCACAATGGATTAGTTCGATGGCAATTCACCCGGCTGGTGATAACCTTATTGTGGCAACATATGACAGAAAAATGATGTGGTGAGCTATTTTGAAATATTATTGCTCATAATCTTAGTTAATTCGTTTATTAAAGATTTGTTGAGACATGTGAAAGTGATGGCTTTGGTTGCAGTATTTAAGTGTCTTCATCTTAGTATGGCCAGCTACATAAACCTATATATTTGTGATTGAATGAATGGATGGCTGGAATTTTTAAATTACATCCCACCCATCTTATCATTGAAAGCTTTTGGCTAAACACTAGTTGTGTCAAAACTGTATCCTATTCTCTCAAAAAAAAGTCCATGTATATGGGAGTGGACATGCAAGAAAAAATATTCCTATCATTCTAGTAAATGTAAATCTGTCAACTGAATTTTTGATTTTAGGTTTGATTTGGATCTGTCAAGTAAACCCTACCAGACACTCCGCCTCCACAGTGCAGCAGTACGTGGAGTAGCCTTCCACAAAAGATATCCATTGTTTGCATCGGGATCAGATGATAGAAAACTTATTATCTCTCATGGAATGGTTTATAAGTAAGTTCATGGTTTTATCTCTATGTTTGAAATAAATAAAACAGATTAGATAAGGCTGTCAGAGGTACACAAAAGTAACCTGATTTCCTTCCAGAACTTTCCATAGCAGATAGGTTTAGACGCATTTGTTATAAATCCGTATTTTTGTTTGCAGTAATTCAAGTGTTTATTTACGCAAACTGATTTTGAAAACACAAAAAAGAAAAAATGTTATTTTGTCTCTAGTGTTGTATTTGTTAATACATTACAATATATCCTGCGGGCCTTTGTGATGTTGGTCTCTCGTAATGCAAGTAAATACTTGACAACCTCGTACTACTCAATTTTATCATGACACTTGTTTAATTGCTTTTGTTTCATGCTTTGAATATCTGCCTTAGTATATGTAACGGATTTTCAAAACAATACTAAAATCTAGTTAATTTACTTCATAAATGAAGTTTAATATTCCAATTTAAAAGTACCATAAAGCGTGACTTATAGAACGTTTTTAAAATCTTCATGAAGTCGTGTTATCTCAAATCTCAATTTGTTTGGTTATGTCGTCCCGCTAGTTACAAACAGTCGACACCAAATTGACGACTCGAGAGTTGTCGAGTTTCCCAAAAGTTACACTTAGATGTGCTTTAAATGCAAAATTATTTACATCTTATAAAAACATAATCAATGGATTTCACAACCCTAATTTTGTCTTGGTGATATTAAATATCGTTTAATTTGAACTTTTAAAACATTCAAATTAAAATTATGTATTGTTATTTTCATTTCTAATCTACATAAAATCGCAGAAAGTGGATTTTTTTTTGTAAATGGTCACAATATTGCTGCCCACCAAAGTGTTGCAAGTGAGGTGAGTGGGTGAGCAACACATTGGTGGTTCATCAGCGGTATAGTGGTAAAAATCGTGTCACTTGAATGATTATCTTTAGACATTTGTATAATTATTTGTGTATTTTTCTTTTCAGTGACTTACTTCAAAATCCTCTAATAGTACCACTCAAGCAGTTGCAAACTCACGAGTCCAACGATGATTTTGGTATTCTGGCTGTCACTTTCCATCCTCTACAGCCGTGGGTGTTTTCAGCAGGTGCCGATTGCACTATTCGACTATATACATAGAAATAATATTTTATAAGTTTCAACATTGTATTATGAATACAAAATGTTATATTAAATTGACTTTAACATTTTAATGTGTTTTTAAATTACTTTCCCACTACATCAATATAATACTCTAATACATACAATGAACAGTAGGACATACTGAAAATCTTAGTTTTGAGCTAATGGCTATAAAATATTGAGTAAGTGTTGACTTATGACTGGAATTGAAATAATTGATCGTGGCTACACTGAAAAATAGTGGTGGATTACCCCATGAGCGCAGGAGGCTCGGGGCCTCAATATTAACCTATATAACTCAAATGTTTTGAACATGGAAAAATATTTTTGCCTCATGTATTTATTTGGCTTGGAATATTATATAACACTGAAAAATAAATGTTCAAATTTGCTGTCAGTAACGGCCTATAATGTCACTTTTCTTCAATTTTGAGCCAATATTGTGAACTTCGAAATTTCAGAGCTGACAATGATTTTTCAAAACTTTATGTTGCATCTAAAAAGCATGTAGGTCATGAAATTGAATAATATTTTGGGGTTACTTTGCCCACTCTCGGGTTGTCAAAAAAATTATCTAGTTACTTAGGTAAATTATTATTCAATTCAGTTTCCTTTTAAAGTTTTTGAATTTGACCAAAAATTCAAAATAACTTTTTGTCTAAAATAATTTTCATGTTTATTTCTTTTTGGCTATTTTTTTGAAATAAACAATTTCTGCCATTTTTTTAAGTGTGACTCCACACGCCTCTTGGAAATGCCTCTTAAATATAAACTGAAGTTTAGGAAAACCAAAGGATTAACAGCAGGGAAACACTGAGGAAAATAAGTTACAAGAAGCCGTAGCGGTTGTCATAGTAAAAAAATGAGCTCTCATCAAGCAGAGAAACATAAAAAAAATCTCAAAGAACAATCCTCAACAAAGTCCAAAGTTTGACTGCGACTGCAAAAAAATATATTATGTTTGAAAGTGTCCTTTCAATTTTTATTATTGTGGCACAACCCATAATCCTGAAAAGATTAAATGTTTAGAAATCGTCGTGAATCTGGGGATTCCCCCAGATTCACGATTGCCTTCAAGCCAATATTCACGACGACTTGAGTTTTTTTTTCTAAATGACCATCAAAAATCAACATTTGGCCAGATTTAAGTGTACCTACAGAAATATTGATTGTAATTGTTGTCCACAAAGGAACCCCATACCAAAGGTGAAATGATTCGACATTTGTAAACCATAAACAATGATATTCTTAATATCCAAGCAATCGAATCAAGTATCATTTTTATTAATATCAGTAAGTTCTCATTAGAGGTCTGCACGGGCCGAAATTTAAGAACTCTATCCAGCCAGAGCCCGAAAACCTCCAACCCGAGCACAAAGCCTGTTCCCAAACATTTTACCCGACCCCGATCGTATTTTTATTACCTTTCAACAAAATTTTAATTAACATTAAAAATAATTTATTAAATTATAAATTTATGTAATTAAGATATAGATAATGGCGTATCCATTCGGAATAATCGACTTTATCTTTTTGTTTTGTCTTTACCCGAGCCCAAACTCAAACGTTCGATACCCAGCCCGACTCAGTTCACGGGCCAGGGCCATAGACAACATAGCCAGGGCTCGCGAGCTTACCCGAGCTCGTGCAGACCTCTAGTTCTCATACAAATTTGTAAAACATAAACAATAATAATCTACATCCAAACAATCGAATCACGTATATTTTAACATCAGTTCTCATACAACAAATCAAAAATAAAAAACTTCGCAATGTCACCCCATGTGATGGTTTTCGAATCATATATATTCGAAATTCGAATATTACGTATTCAAATAATATTTCAAGGAAAATATTTTTTTATATAGGCAACAAAAATATCTTTGACTTGCAACACTGATACTCGATCCAACTGCTAAAACTTTCAAAACCCTAACAAAAGTCAGTGAACGTAAAAGTAGTTCGTGCTGCTGTCCTCGCGTTCGCGAAGTTATTTTACGACCGGCGTAGTTTTGTTGTGTCTGTTCTTGCTGTCTATTTTTGCATGTTGTCTTTATATTTATCCGCTTAGACACATCAATATTTTGTGAATGTTTCAGTGAATGCTTTGTGTACAATTTTACTGAGCATATACGTCAAAACAATAATATATACGTATTGGTGCGTTGCACAGCTGTGATTCTTTCCTAGTGAACTTTTTCTTGAATTTTGTCTTGAAGTTTTAAAATATCATTTTATGTGTGACAAGTGACAGTGAAGATGACTACCACCGTGGATGATTCTGATCTCGACGTCAAGTCGCCCATGAAGCGCCTGGGATCTACAAGAAAACTCCTCATGTTTAGCAGTGAGTACTTTTACTTATTACGAAAAGTTTTTATATTGTCATTGTCTGTAAATGTTTCTTATTTGAAACTTTAATCCCTTTGTAAACTAAACTTTGCGTAGGGATGAAAGTTGATCAATTTTTATTCAACGCAACGAACGTTATTCAAGATTTAAGTTTTTTTTTTCATTTACAATTATTGGCAAGACTAGGCGTATGGTTTTTTGTGAAATTTGAACGAGCTTTTTTATAGTATTTCAATATAACGAAACTGTTGCTGTGTATACGAAAACAATTGTTTTATATTTTTGAAACCTGTTTTACACAAGCGATAGATACTCGATTTGTATGCTTTATCTAGTTATATCATTGGCGCCTGAATACTTTGCTTTCCGCCCATACACGCATTCTATCATAATATGCAAATTATATTTACAAACGACGAGGAGTTTAGCCGGTGTACGATAGATTATCACATTTCTCGAATTAAGTTCTTGGTACTAAGATTCAGTGAATTTAGTATCAAATTTATAATTAATTAAAAAATAATGGTACCACTTAAAAAATATATAATTGATTACCACATTTATTTTGATTGGAAATAATAATGTTAAATACCAAATATATTAATTAAAACAAGGTCTAGAAATGTCGAAAACAACATTATTTAAATAAATTCTCTTTGAACTTATATTTTTGTCATTTGGATTATTTCAATAATTACTTACTCTTATAATTTTTCTAACATTCGTTTTATTAGTTTCAAATCTTCATGCCACCGCCGTCAAAGTATTTTTAAATATTATTATCAATAATTAATTAATTTTTATGAAAATCATAGTTATAAATTATATATATATACTTATAATAGCATAATTTCAAATGTAGATCTGAACCGTTTTCCTCCACCGATATATTATTTTTCACTGATCAATTTTCAATCGAAACCGGCCCTCAAAGCTGTAGCTATGGGCGAGCGTCCTGGGCGCCGAAGCGCTTATAGAGCAGTGGTTCTCACGGAAAATTGCACCGCGGCCGCATCGATAGCATAAACGGTACTAAGGAAATGTCTGGTGGCCGCACCAAATTATTTATTTGCATTCTTTTTGTGCTTGAGGTATGTCAAATATACCTAAAAATGTTTGTCAATTTACTATTGGTATTAATTGCGTCTGAAATATTTAATTTTCAGAGTCTTTGTCTTAGTTGGCAAAATAACGTGTAAAACCTAATTTTTTATGAAATCAATATTTTCTACGAAGCTGTTGGTGGCCGCACATGAGAACCACTGTTATAGAGCATTGAGGGGCGCCAAAATGATATCAAGATTTTTTTGGAAAATACGAAATCTATGCAAAATCGTCTCCTTGCCGTCGACGACCTCGCTTCGGTCCTGATCAGAAAAATTGTGGAATCAGTACAAAAATTTGTTTTAATTTCATTAAAAAAATACATGATGCTTTTCCCACCAAGAATTGACAGTTGTAGTTATCACATAAGTAAATAAATCGACCTAATCTTTGTAGTGAAAACGGCAGTCAATCGGTCGTGGTAGCCTCGGCTCAGCGGAAATAATACATTAGAATCGTCGCATGCTTTCCTACTTTAATACTTTATCTTTAATGGCAGGTAAACTGAGAAAACAAATGACTCGCAGAGAATTACAAGTGTTTCGCGCCTAGTGACTCATTTCCCATGTTGAATAACTATGTATTTTATTCAGATCACTACCGACAGCTCACAGCATTTTTTGAATAATAAATATTGCTAAATTGGGTATCTGTTTAAGTGATCTGATACGTTATCTCTGTTTACTTGCATGTCCCTGGATTTCAGCGAAAGTAAATGTTAACCGGAAGGATGTGGAGAAACATCCTTCGAATTTTCATAAATATGTACAATTTTATATCACGATTAGAATTATTTCAATTAGGTACGTTCATTGAGCCCGAGTTAAAATAAATTTATTCGAAATTTTAAATTATGTTGCATATTTATTGAACTGTTCTTATGCGAAGTACCTACCAACATAATAATAAAATATCAACACAATGTGTACATTCCTAACAATAATAATTAATCTATGATATGGTTGCAACACAAAATTGCACTGAAAACTATGTTACATTTAGTGTAGACCAGTGATGCACAACCTTTTTGGCATGGGTAAAAGTGATAAAAAATAACGAATTCAGTATATCTATGTATTTAATTGTTAATATTATTATTTTTAATTGAATTTTTAAAACATGTACATATATCATACATATTTGTACATCTGAATTTAAATAGAAATCCTTGTGAGATTTTTTATGGTTGCATGTTGGAAGCAAGCGTTTTGATATCGGTTTAATGTTTGTGGTTGCTATCCTCAGTACAACCCTCATGTTTATCATCGTGCAAGTGGTTGCCGTGTGAGGAAAACGTTTTCTTACGCATGTTAGTTAGTGCCTGGAAATCTGGATAAGTTTTGTAGCAAAGGATGTGATGAAGTATTTTTCATATTGGGCCAAATGAAATTTCATGACGGGCCGCAGGTTGTGCATCACTGGTTTAGACAACATGTGTAAGGCTGAGTTCTAAACTATAAGTTGAATTGAAAGAAAAAAAACATCGTCGTAGTGTGGACGTACACTATCCATTACGCGTGGCATTGTTTTCAATAAAAGAACAACTGGATAAGTTATGTCATAACAAACAAGTTCACATGAATTTTTAACATAGGTACCATTATAAATTGGATGACATCACTAAGTGAACATCAACAGATTGTATTTCTTTAAATTTAATAAAATTATGTGCATATACCATTTTTTTATTTAAAAAATGAAACGGGTCACTACAGACTGACCACGTAACTTATGCACTCGAAAGAGTGGCGCTGTGAGAATATCCTGAATGACGCCGACAAAAAAAAAGATTGCCAGAGTTTGAAAATTTTAAATTCCCAAATTTGATATTTACTGAACACGTTGGCGGTAGGTGGATTCTTGTGTCAGAGGGGAATACATTGATTTAGTATCAACGGCTGCCGCAAACTCGAGTGAACTGTTAAAGAAGTCAGAGTGTAGGTAACGCTGAAAATATACACCGGTCACTGCAAAAATTTGAGTAGCACTGGGTCAAATGGTGTACCTATAATTGAATACCATACAAAAGAGAGTTCTAAATTTCAATTGACTGTCATAATACTGTTTAACTATTCGTCATGTAAAAATCGATTAACCTGTTGTAAATTTTTTCTACAGAAGTGATTCATACTTACTCAGTAGTATTTTTAAATTTTTACGTTAGTAATATCGTGTAGTGCTTCTTTTTTAACTCTTGATTCATTTGATACTACTTTGTTCGCATACAATATCATTTTTAGATGGTATCTAGTGATTATTGGTGGAAATGCAAATATTTTTATTCAAAAGAAACACTTTATTCTTTCTACTTCCACATATTTTATAATGATAAGGCTGGTTTTACTCATCGCGAGCATTATTATATGATAAAATATAAATTCAAATCGGGCTATTTGATAGATAAGGAACTTCAATTTAAAATTATTTCTTTATGGTTTCGCCTTTCGGTAAATTCAGTCATTCAATAGCCACAAATATATTCTAAGTGGCCGAGGGTCCGTATTAGTAGCAGTTCATAGCTAAAATATCTCTATTTTTTTAGATATCCATATAATGCAATGATTCATTTTTAGATTCCTAATTCGTTGGTATAACAGGACGCTACAAACATCTCACCCCTCTGAAAAATATTGTTTGTTTGAATAGTACCATATAATAGTATGATAGATAAACCAACGCCATTAAAATGCATTTCCAAACAAACTACTGACTGAGTTGTCACTAATTATAAATTTCAGTAATTAATATGTATCCATTCCCACAATCTACGTGACAAGCCTAATTAAGAATATCTCGATTATTTCAAAGCCACTACTAAGTGTTTTGTTTCTTTTAACCCTTCAAGTCCTGTTGATGGCAGTATAGCAGGCGGGTCAATTATGTTGTTGTATCACACCCCTACTAAAAAAAAGTCGTATGTATGAAGTTGTCATTCGAACATCAAAAAGTCGGGAAACTTAAACTATTGTTTCCTTTTTATGGTAAACATGATTTACATATGCAGCTTAATTTCTCCATAAAATAAATAATCGATATATTTTAAGTATTCATTTCATCGTTTTTTGAAATTCGATCAGGTGAAATGATCTTTTAGAAAAGCGCACTTATTACATTTATCAAACCGGGCCAAAAGCATCCTTGTAGCGATAATTATCAAGATGTGTATTTTGAAATATTTATCATATAGTATTTATATATAAATATTCACGATATAGTGTCTTGATTTGTTCTAAATTTAAAGTGTGATTCATGAAAGTGTTGTGCATGAAAGTTTAAATAATGATAATATGCTATTTCAATCAATAGACAATAATGTTACTTTTAAGGTGCTGACTGTCAATACTGTCAATACGTCAATATGGCACTATAATCCGTTTCAAGCTTAATGTATATCTTAATTTATATACATTTCTTTATTTGATTTTTGTGTTTCTTTGTTTGCAAGAATTGATATGGTCTCGTTAATCTATACGCAGATTATCTAACTAGCGTTGGACTTTAGGCTAGATCACAGACTACGGACATTAAGATTTATAACCTATTTTGAATGCACTTACTGTGGTTTTTACATTGTTAATGATCATTCATACTTAATTGATTTTTGATGTAATAGCTTGTAACGCTAAGAGGTCATCAACATTTTAACTATCGTCTATTTTGTTTTTATTTTGCTTCAATTTATTTGCTTAGTTGTAATACCAATTGTTTATCATGCTTTGTAATTCTTGCTTAACTTTTGTATAAAAATCGCTGTTTCGTTGTATTTACATATTATCAGTTGATAATGCTCACCATGATCGAAACCGGTCCTGATCCAATACATTTTATGTGGAATAAGTACTAAAAATGTCTTATTATTTTTATGACAGTAAAATTGTACGTTCCTAGTGGGTTAAGAGTTGTTGAGTAGGTTTACAAAAATACGACGTTATACTTATAAATGTGGTCCGATTGCTGGACTAATTTGTTATTTGTCGGAACCGAATATACTGGCATCATCCGCTGTTAAATGTCGGATTTAATATGATGAGATGATTTCATGCACATTACGATACTCACTGATGTACCGTGAAATCATTATAACGACCCATTAATGTCTCGATTGAACTGACACGTACTTAATACTTTCGATGGATGCAGCGGTAACTTTGCGGAAATTCATTTTTTGATATAAAATCAGTTTAATATAAAATAACTCGTTTATTCCACGTTTTATGTATTAAGTGACGCGTGTTCGCCTCTTTAACCGTTTAGACGCCACCGTTTTCAGCCGTCGATTTTTCCATGAAACTTCCATGTGTTATTATTGTGTTCAATTTCGAAACAGAGAATTGTGTAGAAATATATAATGCCATCTCAAACGTGTATTTATTTATATTCTGTCGACTTGCACTTACTGATATTCAGTTATTCTCTTTTCACTCAGACTCGTAATGCCAATCGAATCATCGATAATGCAGTGCCAGCACTAGAGACATCGTTTCACTGGATTTCAAATAAAATAAAAACGTCTCAAAATAAAGATTTTCTAACAATCACATTACATTCAAATGATCTCTCTGCATTAGGTTTCATTCAGCAAATATTATATTCATTCCTCCATAATCGCGTAGTGACGTTTGCGTGCCTGCACGCCATTTCGTCCGAAAGGTTTCATTCGTAAAAAGGTCACGATTGAATCAAATATACTTACATTACAATTTTAAAAAAAATAAATATTATGACCTTCCCTTCACGTCTAGACAATTTTCCCGTTTTCGATCAAGATACGTACATATTTGTAAAATTGCAGTGACGCATCGATATAATAATATATTATACTAAACTTGTTGCTTACTTGCACAAAATTAGTTTTTTCTTCTTTTGTATGGGCTATGCAGCATGTGCTCTGGCGACTTAAAAGTCTAAACGTTCACTTTGTTGGAGTCAGGCCAATTTTCGTCGGCTTAGCGTAAGACTCTAGCAGAAGTTACATATTATGCATATTGCCGTTGGCCGTTCTCCATTTTGGAGATTTTGTGAATAATTTTGAGGCTGGGAATTTCAAACGGACATAGTATGAATAATTATTGTCTAGTTAATTTAAATTAATAAAACAATTTTCTTTGTACTACTTCCAAGCATAATTGTATCTAGATCAGAACCGTTTTCGTTAAATGCGATCGTTTTCAACTGATGGTATATACATCAACACAGGGTATTTTAAATATAGAAATGGTAAAAAGAACACTAGGTGTAATACAAAAAATAGATAATTTATTTGAATTTAGTTGTCAATAATGAATGGACACTAATCGGTGATGATAAATCGATAATAATTAGAGTTTTAATTAATTTAAAAAATATCACATTTACAAATATAGAAAATTTTACATTACGACTGTTTGAGGACCACTGTAAAACAATTGATTTAACTACAATAATTCTACAGGGCACTGCAATACTTGTGATTGAAAATCTTTAAAGGCTTAGAGCCGCGGAGGGTATCTGAAATGCTTTGAAAACCCAATATCATTTTTTTTAAGCGAAAATATATGTAAATTTTGAAAATGCTCGCGATGAGCGAAATCGGTCCTGGTCTTAATGAAATTATATTTGGAAGTTGTACAAAAGATTTTATTTATATATTTTTAATCGTGCCTTTCCACCAAGCAGTGCCAGACAATTTACACTTGGAAAGTAATCTAGTTTAGTGATTTTCAAACTTTTTATGCAACGGCTCCCTAACTCCCTAACCTAATTGCTACCCCCAGTTTGAGAAGCACTGATCTAGTTCATTTTTTCAGCTTTTTTTTTCTTATTTTCTTGAAATATACACGCCTATGAGTTATCCTCGATTCCCATATTGAAATGTCATGTATTCCAATATATGTATTATAATATGTATTGCCAATCTAGTGCATGTCACTTCATAGGATATCCCTGAATATTAGCAGTGTGCATTTGCCTATTTTCTGAACGTATATAAAAAGCATCACTTCTCAGAGAAACTCGATGAATAAACAAATTTTTCAAGACCAACATTCTCTGAGAAGCATTCTTTCTTATTCTATGGCATTTTAGACTTGGAAAGTTTAACATTGAAGGATACAGTAGTACTTTGCAATACGCTCATCTAGTGTCGCAATATGTATGATCAATACCTAGTCGCTAGTTCCAGACTGCAGTGAATGATACCAAAAAGAAGTTATAAATAAACTTTACTTGAAAAGATAATTTAAAAAATCCAATTTCGCGCCTCTTTTTGTTTTCTGGATATTATGTTCAAAATCCACACTGATAATTGACAAGTCAAACGGTCCCAGTCCCGGCCAATATAAAATTCAGATTTATTGAACCAAACGTGTAAGATTTAGGCATAGATCTCATTTAATTTCTATTACGAATTTCTCGATTTAATCTCGTGCGATTTAACCATTGCCGCTTTGGCTATAATGCCAAATATTCATATTATAGTGTTCATGCCTTTTTATCTTGTTTATAAATTAAATTCGTCGGAAAATTTACATGATTTATGTATATAGGTATACAAACATTCGCTGGTTATTTAATCATACGACTTTTGAATCCTTATGTGTTGTGTAAATTCCTGACCTAAACAAAATACCCGCGTGTGTGATTCGTTTCTGATTGGCTGTGGCAAAATATTATTTTTTCGAACGGTTCAAATATATCTATAAAACAATCAAACGACTGTTTTTTACGTACATAACGCCAGAATAATTTGGCTTTATTTTGAATTTGTTTTCGTAGCACTGTGAGACTATTAACCCGTTGACTGTTAGCTTCTCATATGTTGAGTCGCCTGATTACGGTGTGTTGCAAATTGATATATAAAAATAGAATTATCAGTGTCAAAACTTTCATGGACAAGATTATTTTTATTCAAATATATTTGGATTATTTAGTCTGATAATACTGGTAAATTTATTTTTTAAATCTTGGTAACTGGAAGATTCGTAAGTTAGCCCAGCAGGGAGATGTTAAAAATATGAAATAATGCATCAAATTATTGCTTTGTTTACTTTTGATGGTAGTGCACTAAAATTATTAACAAAAGTTGTATTATTAAATTGTCAAATTAATCTCGACAGTATTATGATGAAGACAGTGCACCTTCCCTAGACCGGTAATAATTTCCGCGGCAGCAAAACGACGGAAATGACAGACCGTCGAATCTCAAGTGCTCCACGTCGACAATAATGGAGATTGGAGATCCTAGAAACTGATTAATTTAGCAGTCTGGACTATTTCACTTGACTCATCCGTGATATTCGCCAGACAAAACTTCTACTTGAAGTGTGTACTGTACACTCACCTCATTGTTCGAAATTCAAAATTTGGGTCTGTCAAATCTCAAGCGAGGCAGTCTCTTCCTCGTTATATTTCACTTACAGCGAAAATGCTAGATCACGGGTCGTAAACCTGGTCCGTACCGCCCACTAGTGGGCGATAAAAGCTTCCGTGGTGGGCGATTTTTGCTTTTAGCCCAAAATAGTGACTAAACAAAGAAGTTGTCTGAAAATCAATGAAAGAGGAGACCTTCATTTGTTTTTAACAAAACTTGAACCATACATTGTAAATATTAAGTCTCACAGCATCAAACTCAAAGTTCAAATGAATGATTGAATTTTTTTTCAATATATGTATCCGCACTCTTTTTTTGTTGCAATAAAATGTTTGGGTATAAATACAATGAAACCCCGATTCTACGTTTTTCAAGGGACCGTATAAAACAAACGATTAATGCGGGAAACGATGAATGCGGGAATGTTTTAAATATGAACTAAATGCCGGGACTATAGAAAATGAACGCACCACGCGGGAAAACGTATAATGCGAGAACGTAAGATCGGGGTCCACTGTACTTATTTTTTCAAATCTCATTCCTTCCAGAATTATTTTCACCCATATACTGGATTGAAAAATAGCAATGTTGGTGGGCGCTTAGGAAATTGTACAATGAAAAATAAGCAACAGTGGGCGGTAGGCATAAAAAGGTTGACGACCCCTGTGCTAGATGTACTTTACTGATAATTATTGTTTTTGTAAACAATATTTCTAATATTCAGCCATAGTGTCATTCTGCACAGTACCTGAAGATGTGAAACTTGCGATAAAATGCGCTGATTTTTTTTGCAGATTTAAAACACCCCTATTTTTTTTATTGTATAATACGTCGGTAAAAAAATGCGGTTCCTATTGGAAATTTTCTTTGTTTATTGTGATATTGTTTCACTCTCGATTCAATTTTCTTGTAAATAAGGCTTCTGTAGAAATGCTAGTTAAATACATTGAATTTAATACTATGTAATCATGGTGTGGCTCTTTGTGATAAATGAAAAACTCTGCAAATATTTATCAAGGCGAATCGAGTAGCTAGGCAACGCAATGTGAAAATGTTTTGTAATTTTTACGTAAAATGTTCTCAGTATTATAAAGTTTATTGTTATTATTTGTTTTTAGTACGTTGCGATAATGCTTCGTGGTGAGTTTGGTTACAGAAATGATAACGAAATAGGACGCATTGTGATAGTAAATAATGCATAATTATTACAATGCATTGTGTAGTTTATTTTTCTGTTATAAGTTTATATTTTAAAGTATTTGATATTATCACTGTCGACTTCGCTCGTAATGGATGCATACATAATTATTTGTTACTCAATCAATTACTCGCTACTCTCGCTAGTGTAAAAATGAGTGGTTTGAATAACATAATGCTCATTTTTTGTTTGTTTGAAAATTAGTGTTTTGAATAACTCTTTTAAAGGTGGTAACACAAAAACAAGGAGCTTTTACAGGACGAACGTTGTAATGTACTCAGTTTATTGGCAGAGATTTAACGTCAATTGAAGCGTTGTAATATGTTATCTTGATTTTTTATTTAAAATCACGTGGCTCATGCAAAAGCTGTGACATCAAACACTCTACACAATATTTACACTCATATTTTTAAAAAAGCAGGCGATGACAGTTGGTTCACAATTTACTGATTCCTGCATTTTCTATTCATTAAGGCTTAATGAATAGAAAATGCATTAATGATTAAGCAATCTTATACATGCTGACAGCTTTTACTGACTTATTAGATCATGAAATATTTAACCGTGCATAGAGTAAGGAGCTACGTAAGTTTTTAACCAGTATTGTATTCAGCTTACATGTTGTGGAATGTCAAATACTAGTAATACATAATAAGCTTATTGAATTGAGTAGGAAATCTATATCATTTCATCGAAATACATTTACTAATCTCGGTCCAATAGGAAAGATAAATGAGCATGCAAACTAAACAAAACACTAATGGCCGTAGGGTCCATTTGGTGATCACTGGTTTACCATGTTAAATTCGACGAGGTGTTGGAGTCTCGTTGTAAGTTAAGTTGGTAGGTTCTCCGGCCAAGTCCTCAGTCAAAGATTGAATAAAGTTTTAAGGTAGCGTCCGATTTCGATTTGTTGGTACTTCTCGCTGAGTTCGGATTACGTTGGGTTGTTTGCATACATTGATTTTTTCAACCATTGCCCTACGCAATGTTTGAAAATGGGACGCAGAGTGATTGGGTAACATCCTCCTTACCTCACCCTTAGATCCTACACAGCCGAGTGGCGTAGTTTTTTTTATCAATAGTCACTGATTAAATACAGTAGATGATATGTAAATACTAAAGACCGGGTGATTATGCACTGTAGCGATAAATTTTCAACACAAAATTAAAATTGATAACCTTGTTAATTCTACAATCACTTGACTAATTATACGCTCCGGGAGAGTGAGGAGGGGAATCACCGCGTGCATTAATTATTATACTGGTGGGAATTGGAACAGAAACCAGCGAACAGGTCCATTCCTATTTAAAAGAACATTAGCTGGGGACTTTTTTTATTAAGAATTTTATTAATTTCAAATCTGAATTTTAATTAAACTATTTAACACAAATAAATACGTTTATATCTGTCTGGCCAATGTACACAGTATCACAATTGGTGAAAAGAAGTTTCCTCGCATGGTAATGGATGTCATAAAAAAACACAAAAATATTTCAGTTGATAGTAACGACAGTGGCAAACTACGCAACAAATATTTTATCCATGCACACATGTTATACCAGCCAGTTTTGTCAAAGTATAAGAATATGAAAGATGAAAAAAATATTACATTCAAAACTCTGTGAGCTAGCTATATCTAGCGGCATTGAAACAACGAACTCATATTATACTGTATCAATGTTTTACACACAAACTTAGTTAGAGAACGTTTGAGTATGCAGTCATGGCTCCAATATACTCAATTGCTTTCAAAGTCTTTTGGTATACTATTTAAAGTGTTTTCGGGACGAAATATAATCAAAAATGCTATGTTTGACAGTTATAGGGATTTAAAATATGGACGTTTTGAATGAATCAAATTCCTTATCCATCCTTAAATTATTACGTCTAAAGCAGTTGAAGTATAAGAATAAAAGTGCACTTGCAATAAATTAAATCACGATTGAGATATGTTACACCCGAATCTTTGTTGAAATTGCCGATTTTCACATTACATTGACAACCAATGTTGCTACATAACAAAATGCCTTTCAATCTTTCGCGAAAACATTACTCGCTCGTTTTACTTCTTCCCTTCGGTAATACGCCGTAAATAATATTGTAGTATTGCTCATTTCTAAAAAGCGATCCGCTAAAAAACATTTTAATTCTATAGCTGGAACTCGAGCTCGATTTGGTCCCCAATCAAATTCTTCTTTGAATTTACGACTACCTAGAAATGTGGGCATACATTTTCTCGGTAGCTCGCTGTTATTATCGACCCACTGTACGTTAGTAGAAACTGTTTTATTTAGACGCAAATATATTATTCACCACAAGACATGGCAATTATCGCGGTTTTACGCCAGCCATTGCTTTATAGTCAGCGCCATAATTTTGGTCTCGAAAAACTCGGCAAATAAACACTACGCACTGAAAATACACGGGACCGTACAATTCTATTTGAAATTGTTTTGTATCTATTCAAACTTGAGGTTCGCCAGAGAAAAACAAAAATTTGATTCCATACAAAGATTTGAATTGTTTGAATTTTGTACTTTTCCATGAATTTTGTCGGTAACGACCCGGGTTTCGCCTTTCGGCATCTTCAGGCATTTCAAGTGCACGGATGTCAGCTCAAGTACATCCGTGCACTTGAAATGCCTGAAGACGCCGAAAGGCGAAACCCGGGTCGTTACCGACAAAACTCATGGAAAGGTACAAAATTTAAACAATTCAAATTTGATATTGAAATTCCATCAAGCACCCTCAGTCGAAATCCACAATTATCAATACAAAGAATCAACTGTGAATATAATAAATACAATCAATCAACTAACTTTGACCTGGTAAAATAATATTTATTTTTTAATTAAACTTTCCAGAATCAATGGAAAATAAATGTATGTGCATTGTGATTGTAAATAATATTGTACAAAATATCAGTTCTGCTATCATCCGTTAGTTGGCTTCTAAATATTATATGCTCTTTGTATCAGTGATTCGAAAACTTTTCTTTCATTTGGGGCGCTAAATTTTTCCTTAGATTCACGCGACGCCATTGTTGAATAAGTAAATAGGATGAAAAACCTTTGGTTGTGTTTTTTAATTGATCATTAAATATTACAAAAGAATTATAGGCGTGGGCATAAATTGGATATAAAGAGACAAATTATTTGTTTCTTCTCTTATAAGCAATCAGCCGCGGCACACTAAGCTTCGCCTCACGGCACAGCGGTTGTAGATCACTGCTTTATATAATTCATACTTTACACAGATGTATCATATAAATATGAGCATTAAATATTATTGATTTTTTTTGTTATCTTTACTATACAAGCAATAATTTATTGTTAAGCAGATTTGGCCGCCTTTTTAAACTCTTCGTTGATTTATTATATTGAGTATTTTAAGTAAAATATTTATCACAATAAGCTGGCAACTATCAAATGAAAACTTTATGAGCAATGAGAAAATTGCTAAATTGCTCACCACTGCTTACATTATTTACAATGATGGGATTAACCCATCCCAATTGATTGCATCTCATTAGTTAATATTTGGTCATAATAACGTCATTAGTAGTATAATTATTTGTTTGCTTTGCTTTGATTCTATAACCCCCCTCCTTGCTTCCCGTAAAAAGGAAAAATACCAAACTACTTTTTGTAATTGTATCTTAATTTTTTATCAATTTTACCTAATTACTTAAGTAAACTTTGCTCTATTAAGTCTGAAGATGCATCTGAAAGAGGCGTAACACGTGTCACAACTAGTAACACAATACGTCGAATAATAATGAGAAAATTGATTGTAATCATAGAGTGAAAATTTAAAGTGCCAACTATGTGATCTATATTTTTCATAATCATATAATAATGTACACCACTTTTTCTACAACCGCAGTTTCCTTTTTACTGAGATATAATTAAAAAATGTCGCTGCGATTATATTGTCAAAGACAACAAAGAAATGAACGTGATTGTTTATTTTTAGATTTGATATTTATAACTTACTTTAATTACATCGCTTGGTATAAGAATGAATTATCTATAGATCAGCTTGCACTGACTGACATGGTGCTAATTTCTTATACCTAATTATTCATCTAGGATTCGAAAAATTTTTGTTCTTGCCCATTTAGATAGCATCGTGATTATTGAAGAGATGTCAAACTATCATAGCTATGAAATAAAATTCGCGTCGATGTTTCTCAGTGGCGACATACGTGTTACGCCTAGTTACACAAACAGTAGAATACTAAAGCTATATTTTTAAAATACGAATTTTCGCAAAGAAATAGCTAAATCCATTGAGAAGTTTACCGATAAATCTTCAATGACAACGTATATACATACATATGTACATATTGATACCGTATTGTTTTTTAGGACTTCAGCACTCTCTCGAACGATCTAATTATCACCTCAGTCTATGAGTTTAAGCCGATATCAGGAAGTAAATTCAGTCTAATCATACTCTATATTGAAATCTATAGCGATTCAACATAGAGAAATTTTTAAAGTGTGTAAAAGCGACATATCGGCGCGGCGTCTCAGTGGATGTATACGCACAGCCGTCTCGCTCTAAATATATCTTACTCTTTTACGCCCCGACTACGTGGTATTTCACGCAGCCTTCACTGGACCGGATGCTAACGGTACAGATACCGCATCTCGAGACGAGAGTCTGCGCTGTACAGATCGCGCTCGGAGAAACCTATTCCGCTAACAACGGACGGGGAGGCAAATATAAGAGCCTGTTTTATTTTCTAAGTCAGTGAGTCAGATCACAGTCAAAGTGAGAGGATAGGGAGCTGGGAGGGTGCACTTGTCAGATAAGCCGTACAGTCTTGGTGAGGGACTTCTCCCAACTGTACGCTCTGGTGGCCCTCAAGCCCCTAATACTCTCTCTAACAGTATTAAAAATCCTGATATCGCACTTTGTCAAGGCGAGAAGGTGTCGAATCGTTATTTGTAATTTTAAACTAAATTCTGTGTATAACTTCTGTAATTGTTAAATTGGAAACTCCGTGTAACTTGTGTAATCATCTAAATACGAGAATAAATTGTGTGAGTGCTAATCGCACTTGTGTTACCCTTTGAGATCGTTTAAATCAGAGCCTCCTACTTTCTCCCCCCTCCGAATCATAATTTCCTCTTCCCGAGTGACTGATCAAGGGCCCTCTTTCATTTTACGAGAGAGCTGAGGTCGTCTCAATATTATCCGAAAGAAGTAATTCTTCGATTCATTGTGATTCTTTCAACAATCTCTAAAAATTAAAATCATCCAACACAAATGGTTTTATATCACATCAATATGTTTCGTCGAAATGAATTGTTATAACTTAACCCCGTTCAATTTTTTTTTTCATTAGCTGGAAATGCGCACACGCTTAGCTAACCGGTCACGGTCATATTTAAAGAAATGTTGCACAATAACTACACAACTCGAGAAAATTGCATCACCGTGCAGTGTTTTCACCATCAAAAGATCCCGCAACAATCATTGAAATGAAAACTATACGCGGTTAACAGTTCCTTTACTTAGATGTGTACTCAATACATATAAGAAATTTTGGGAATAGATTATAGGTAGTCCTCCCTTATACATTTACAGATAGAATACCATTAAAACAGTAATAATAATAACCATTCATCGGCGCAGCGCGGAGATTTTGTCGAAATTCCGGAATAAATTCACACCAATTCAAATCAAACGCGTGCAAAGTGTGTCATATATTCATTTTTCTAGCCGCACGTTTGATCTTATACGAATGTCAACGCGGTAGAAAGAGAGGCTCATTCGCGTGTCGCGTCGTGACAATAACACGCGCACACTCACTCGATGAAGTGTGATATGTTCAGTTTAGAAACTCTTGGGCCGTCGTTTAAATTGAAGTTTTTCATATTTTCAGGAAATTAATCTGCAATTATACTACATTTCGACTTCAGCTTGTATTGGTTTAGCCACTTTTATGCGTATTTACAATTTACGTTATATGTATGCTTTGAATAACTATAATACACCATAATTCCATGTTGTGAAATAACCACATCACCGGAGCAGACTTTTTTTTAGTATAGTAAGGGAAACGTAATGTTCGCAAATCCCCATAAAAGATGAAGGCAAATCATCATAATACACCTTGTTTCATATACATATTTTAAACATTATAAAACCAACTATATTTTTAAGTGTAACGTTCGTACTGTTTTGTTTTTTGCTTATTTCCCAAAATTCTGTTCCAACGCAATGATGTTTGACAACCAAATAACTTGAGTAAAAATACAAACGCGAAAAGTCTTATAGAAAAACACATGCCAAAGCTTTTTATAGTCACTCAGTAGATGTTATTAAAAAACGCATATTTTCTAGAGCGTGAAATTGAGATAGATATCATTGCCCCATAGCAATAATTCTGTGGTATAAGACAATGACGAAATTTAGATGTGCACTGTGATTCTATCTGCTTGACTATTTACAGTTAGAGAACAAATAATGATTTGCCGGATTGTTTGCTAGATTGAAATCGTCTGCATCTTATAAATCGATTCTGTGAATCTACAAATAAAAACACTGACGAAAGGATTAGTAATTTTGAACCGCGATATATAGATGGCGGCACGAGATGCGAACTATGACATTGTGGAGATTAAAAAATAGTTTGTCTTTATCTTGGGTATAATTCCAATTGATACATAAGCTTTAATTCGTGAAAATTTCATTTATTTTTTCACTCTTTCAGCTGTCATCCGATCTGTCGCTCGCGAACGTGTCTAGTGAAGTGATTTCGAACTATAAACAAACGTTTTATAATTTTTGTGAATTGAATGAAAATAACAGGGCTGTGGAGTCGGTGAAAAAAAGTCCGACTCCGACTCCAGCATTTAGCAAAACCACGACTCCGACCAAAAAAAGTTCAATATCGTAACTTTTTTCCCCTAATTTTCCTATTTATGTGTATTCAATTAAATATCAAACCTATCAATGCGACCAAAAGCCAAATTTGACATATAAAATGCAAAAATAAAAAGTTCAAACTTTTCAAAATTTCCGACTCCGATTACGACTCCGGCCAAATCGGCCGCGACGACTCCGACTCCTCAGCCCTGGAAAATAATCTTTTAATTTGCAGTCGATCTTATATAAGATCAAACAAATAGAGTATCTGTCAAAAAATGTATGACCTATTAACTTCTTGTGGAAAAGCATTATGCCTAATAAATAAAACTCATTTATTGTGTATTTATTCTTCATATAATCACAAATATCAAGACCGGTTTCCACTGATGATGATGAAGTGATTAAAAAATAACTATTATATATATTGAGTTTAAGACCGCTGCACTTGACTACGATGTATATTTTTGCTAGTATCATTTGTAATAATTTAAATATCTATTTACGAACAGTCGAAGATATCAACCACCCTTTTCGTGTTCTCATTCTCGTATCAGTATATGCAGTCAGTTTTAAAATCTGTTTTATGCAAAGAAATATGGCAATGAAACTTGCAAATGGTGCATTATTGAACTTGCTGTCATTTCAAAATATTAGAATGTTATTAAAATTCCGGAAATTACTCACCTCTCTATCGTTGAACTTAATTTAGCCTAAAAGTTTTTGTTTTTATCAGGTTTAGCAAAAAAAGTCCTTTTTGTCGGTTTTCTTGTTAATCACTGACAAAATTGTTATATAATTCTTCAACGGTTCCATTTTTGAAGCAATTGATTGGTATTCACAAATTCATTATCCAGAATGAAGATGTTTTAGACATGGTTGGAAATGTCGTAATAGAAATGAATAAAAATAAGATAATATCTCACATTATTCAACGTAATGATGTATATTTTTGCACTAGGAATAATAAACATCGCAGTGCAAAAACCAGTTTTTTTAATGTTTCACAGATTAAGTTTTTTTTCAATCAAAATAAGAATGTTCGAAATGCATTGAAACAATCTTTGAAAATGTCATGTTAATATAGTTACATATCTTTAGCACCAAGTCATGAAGTATTCTTTTGTTCATGAGAAGCAGTCGAAATTCTCGGTTTTTTATTAATTAATTATCATTTCTGTGAAGAAATAAACCGTGAATAGTATAACGTTATTGTTTCTGAGCATTCGTAAATTGTAGGCTAACGATGTTTTGTAATAGTTCGTTTTTACAGTATCCCTTAGGAAAATATGAATACATAAATACGTCGCATACACTAAATATTTCAAACCGACTCTGCATTGGTTATAGATTCGGGGGCTCCCTGTTGGACACGCAAATAACACACAAGAAGTTGCTATATGCAACTAAAGCTAATTTTACGTTAAACAAGCGTTTCGGCTAATATTTTTTGGTCATTGCTTTTTTATAAATTTGTTTATTGCTTATTTCGGTTTATGATTCTTAATTGCGTTCTATACGTTACTAGCCGGTACCCGGCAAGCCTAGCAATGCCACTCAACGAAAGAAAGTGTTGGTGTTTATTGGAGTGCTTTGGGATGCACAATATTTAAGATAAATAATTTCACTAACATTGATCGGTATCGATGACATTTGCCACTTGACGTTTGCTGTTTATCCGATTGTCTATGGGTCGACACACGCGCCACCTACTGAAAGTTAATTGTTTTATGCCTGTAACCTTTGCGCAAGTGCAACAATAAGTTGTCAAAATGAACGGTATGGCAGTGCATAAAATATGAAAAAACATTGATATTTATAAATAAGATCTACTATGACTTGATGTTGATATGTATATGTTGAAGTTTTATCGCTATCGGATGAACGGTATGGCAACGCATAAAATACGAACAAACAAACATTGATTTATATATATAAGATTTAAATTATGTAACTTATCTACCGCGTAAAAAAACGCTATCGACATTTTGCAAGATGATACAAATATGTTTTCATTCCCATGCAAGAACACACCGTATGCAGATTTATTCGTCAAAGTGTGTGTACAATGAATGTCAAACTTGAATTTATTTCGTAGAATTTGACCGAACAAAGGGCGTCTGTATGAAGCCTTAGTACCTATTTAAAATAATAAATCATTTCACTCAAGCGATCAATATGTGTAGTTGCGTAAACTTAGACACGATGTAACGTGTTTTGTCAATGTGGCGTACGGATTTATCAATTTTCTCAAGAATGGAAACCGATATCGTCGCCATGACAGTGAGGTGAACAAGAAAAATCTTCCATAAAATTTCTCATTCACAAAATCCGTATTTTATGTTGACCCCCAACCGATGCTCTGTGGTTTGTGATGATCTTTGCTGTTTTTCTGCTGCTACCAAAAGCATTTGCAAACCGACTGAGAAAACTCTCAAACATAATTTTACACAATTTATTGCGATTGACAAATCGGAATGAATTTGTCTATTTACAGCTCGCTTTGGCAAATCTGAATTACGGATCATGCTAGTTCGGAAAACTAACACTCGATAATCAAAAGGATATTATTTCTCCATGACCATTTTTTACTTATTAATTGATTTATGTTTTTTTTTTTTTTTCAGGTAAGTGTTTATTTATTATCAATTCCTGAGATTGCAACGTCTGCCAAGTTCCTCTGGTTGCTCCATTGAAAGAATTTGAAGACATTCTTCACTAAGGTTAGCCTCATTGCTTCCCGTAAAATGGAAAAATTCCATTTTGTAAAATTATAAAATTGTAATGATACGTGGAATAATCAAAGATATTTTATATTGAGCTTAGCATCTACAGAAATACCAAAACCGTACCAAAGAATAAAGTACACAGTGAGATTGATTGGTTAAAAACCACATTTTAAAACGCTGTGTTTGTCCGTTTTTTCTTGTGCAGTTTATGATATAATAAAGTAATATAATGGAGTTATACTTATAAATATTCGATAATGATGTCGTTTTTTAATATAAGTCTACTCCATACTATTCGCGCAGGTCTAGACGTACAGCTATCTTTGTGTTATACATGATTTTGAGCGATGGCGATCTGTGAGTAACTGGTGACAAACACGAAATGCATCATAATTCTATAAATATAGACAAGATTAGTTGTTCATTCGGCGTTGAGTTCAGCGTGATATTAAAACCGCAATAATTCATAGTCACCTTTGATAAAACTTCAATATCAGTGAATGAATCGAAATGACTATTACAATAACACTATTGTAGCCTTATTTCGTTAGTTTTTACTCAATGTGTTTTAGATTTAAAATATTTGCCCCTAAAATTAAGTATATTTTGAACCTCCGATTGAATATTTCAACATCATGAAAAAAACTTTATAAGAATAGGGTTAGGAAAGTGCTAGTGGTTAATATACCTTATTTACACCCATCGTTAGAAACGAAACCATAAAAAATGGGATTAAAAATTTTGATGAATGATTGAAAATGCATATACCAGCAATATTACTTACCAGGTGTCAAGATTATTTCACGACGTTAATACCGACACACAGATAATATAATATATCAAGAAGTTTCAATTGTATGGCAATGCATATAATATGTGAATTTATTCATTAAAAATATTTAATTTGTTCTTTTTTACCGTGGTGTTTACGGAGAGAAATTTGCGTTTTACGAATGAATTTTCGTAGAATTATTCAGTATAAGTAGAAAGAGTATTCCATCAATAAATTTGCATGTCAAGCCTGGCGTAGATGCGAGACTTATACCACCTGTTCACCGTCGTAATATCAAAATAAACCATCCTTGTTACGTGAATTGAGAATCAGTTCTGTGACCCCCACTTATCCGGTTTTTATAAAATAATTATAAATTTAAACGGTATATTTTTGCATAAATACGACATCAGATTGATAAGAACTACAAATTGTTTAATACGATTGTTGTAGGGGGTTGAGGTTTTAACTGCTAGGCGAAAATATAATAAAGTTACACTACACTTTATAAATAATCTTCAACGTTCCTCTTGTGGTTCATTGGACCTAATTACATGACTCATTATCAAGTGATATATTTAGTGTATGTTTACCTTAAATTATATTATTTGATTTTTTTTAAATTTTCAAACAGCTGCCGTATTATAAACATTTCAAAATATTTGACCCATTCACATTCGTTTTAATGCCATATATTTTCCTAGTGTACGTAAAAGTATCTGTCACAGATATGTTGCAAGTTTGTCATCAAATTCATGTGATCATCGCTGGTATCTCATATATATATATTATTTTAATCATTGTTATTTTGGCACACGTTTTGTACGTGTTCAGTACGATCATGAAAGAGAAGTTTGAACAGTTAAACAAAAAAAATTGCTGGCAAATACGTCAGTAACAATGTCTTTCTCATTTCTGCCATTGATTTGATAACTGGCGTCAAACCTGCAGTGCAGATAATAAAGATAAATAAAAGATAAATTTATTCAAAGCGGGCTTCGTTTTTCTCTACCACTAACATGTGTAAGGTTTCTTTTTTTTATTACTCGTTTGAAATATAGCATACTATGTATATTTTTCTAGCGTCCCTTGTTTCACCCAGCCCATCAGACTTTGAATGCACCCTTTTTTCAGGCAAGGTGATATGTCAATGTTGTGTGCATTGACTTCAGCTATACGTTACCTTTTTAATTTCGATCGCTGATTCAAATATTAAATTTGAACGTCCCTGTCCTGGAAAAAATCGTTATTTTATAAATCATTTTCATTATATCTTATATAATATGATGTTAGTGTTTATTTAAATGACATTATACTCACGTAACAAAACGTGCTGGGAACTAGTATGTGCGAACTTAAATGTCATATAATACAAAAAAAAACAATGAATACATGATGCAATTCGTAAAATGTATTACTTGACTTAATCCGAATACTACAAGGTTTTTAACCAGGGCTGTGGAGTCGGAGTTTTTTGCCGGAGTCATACTCTTAGTCGGAAATTTTTAATATTCTGAACTTTTTATTTTTGCATATTATATGTAAAATGTGGCTATCGGCCGGATCGGTTGGTTGATATTTAATTGAATACACATTAATAGGAAAGGTAGGAAAAAAACGTGACGGAATTAAACTTTTTTTAGTCGGAGTCATCTTTTTGGACAATGTTTTGGAGTCGGGAGTCGGAGCCGTGTTTTTGGGAAATGATGGAGTCGGAGTCGTGTTGTTTTCGAATATTTTTAATACATAATCATAGTTGAAAACATGCTTTTTAAACTTTAATCTTATAAGTAAATACAATCACATGCATTAATTGATCAGCAGTGATTCACCTGGCAATGTAGTATTGAAACTATTAGTAGCTTAGCATTTTTTTTTGAGAATGGCAGAGGCGTGTTTCAGTTTGAAATGAAACATTTATCAAATTTTCCAATAATATTATTAGTAGACGTGACAAATGTAAGCGAAATGCTAGATCATCTGCAAGCCTCCCTACTGGTCTTGCAACTGTGACGCCTGTTGTTGTGATGAAGAATACTTGTTTTAAAGTGCCAACCTAGTCTATAGCATATGTGATCCTAATTGAATTTATCTCAACATAAGTCTGTCCGTTAATTAGTTGCTCGACCTCCTCGTTTCTTAAAAAATGTATATTAGTTGAGGGCAAAAATAGTGTCTAGCAAATCGATCACAGTAGTCAGTTTTTTAAGGATCGATCGATTGACAATCAATTTATGAAACCTTTAGTGCTAGGAGTAGAATCCTTCCGCTAAAAACAATTGTACAATTGTCTATTAAAGTGTCTGCCGTTACATCTTAATTCAGCGTATGGCAAGAGGCTAAATGCCGTGCACTAGGTTGTCGATGGCTACGCTGTGGCTTTCACGCCCACCTGTAATCCCTTCGGGAACACCTGCCCATGTTTGGGATGGTCATTATATTATTACAACTAGTTGGTCAAGGTTCAGCAATCCACCTTCACGTCTACTAAATTAGGCACTTATACAACACTCTTTTATCATGCTCTTTGGGCGATTAATTATTAAACCTGGGCACGGCACCGTGGCTCAGTGGGCTTAAACCATCTCGATGGCATCGGATTTCGTCATGGCGAGGCATTTTTGGCGACTGCGACCGTTTGATATTCACTGCCATTATTACTATCAATTTAAACCAATCGGCGACCGATATCCTCCCGCCATGTACTTAGTACTGGTCCGTTATATTAACTCATTTGAACAAATTTGCAAAGCTTTTGACTTTAAAAATTACCAAATTTTATTCTTGAAGTTCATTTTTTTTATTATATTGTTTTTGAATAAACAAACACCTTTTTGTACTTATTCCGCATTTATTATGACAAGATCAGGACCGGTTGTGCTCATTGTGAGTATTTTCAACTGATGAGATTTAATTAGAGACAGGGTTATTGATATCAAATTGAGAACCAAACTGAAATAAAATTTTCAATACTTAAAATGATCACGACTATAAAATAAAAAATACAAAATAACACTAATCGGATATCGAAAATGCATCCCGGTAAATAATTACGATTATATTTTTATGTCACCAGTTTAAAATGCTTTCGATGGTCATAATCTTTGTATAATTTATGTGGAAGTAGGACAAGAAATTGTGTTTTATTCATCTAAAATAATGCATTTCCACCGAGAATTCACTGGAAACACCTTAAATTGTGTAATATTTTGGTCAAATCAACATAAACTAAAATATTTTTTTTCGTTTGACGGAGTTTTAAATTTAATCCGTTATATACACTGTCAAACAAGAACTAAATTGTGACATTAAATAATTTTACAATAAAAATATTGTTTCGCTGTGGTACTCACGGGCTCGAATCCCATTTCGAACAGATTTATCTCATTAATGGAGTTCTATTGGCGATATCTTCCCCGCCCTTCCGACTTTAAAACGCTTCATAGCGAGTTAAATTAGCTTACCACTTACTTATTATGTATAGCTATATTCTTATATCCCTACTGAGTAAAAAGCTATTCTCGTAGACAAACTACTGTAAAGATAAGCTACGTCGTTCCGCACTAGGAGCGGGCATGTTTAAAAAAATCTTGAATTCCCTCAAATTCGTTTAACGATTAATATCAATATTATAGCTTTCGTGTGAAACATATTGTTTATGGTGTAGTTAGTATTATATGATGCATATTATTTAAAAGTTATGTGTGGGATTGTTTTCCTTCGTGAATAATCCTAATATTTAGATAAAATTTCGTATGAACTTTTCACAAAGCATTTTTTTTATGACCTCGCATATATTTTTTAATACATATCTTATTTATCGTCATTTATTTGCGGATGCGATGGAACGTTCATTATTTATTTACACTGAAATATAACGCAAAATTTTCGGCGAATTATAATACTATGTGAACGTATAACAAACGGGAACTGTCGATCTCATTTAATACCCCATGATGTTTATTTAAAAATTAAAAATAAGCACACTGGTACGTAGCGATGGTATTTTCAAATCTGTTTTTATCTATCAACATTAAAATGGAATTTTTTGAACAGTTTCTTATGCTGTGTATTTGTTTTATTTTAAGAGCCTTTGAAATAGTTTTATATTTTTTTTGCGGTGTAACATTTATTTCCAACGCAATCGATTGCAGAAATAAGACCTTATTGGTTGATGCTCTGTTTATTACTACAGTGGCGACAGATATAACTCTGAGCGAATGTTGGCAAGTGACACCGTCTTAATCCTTTGAGATTGATACAGCGGCACGTATACGGGAAAGTATTTTGTCATCTATAATCGATTGCCATCTTCATATTTTTTTCAATTTCGAATTTAATGAATGAATTTAGAAAATATATTATTTCTTGGAAACAAATCTACATGTCAACAGATGAATGTAATAAATATCCAGGCCCGAATTGGTAGCAAAAGCTTTTAGATAATAACCACACGGTGAAAAATTAGCAATTTATTTTAGTTCTACAAAAATCATATGATATATTGTTGATAGCTGTTTCGTCAGAACTAACTTTATACCGTGCTATGGAGTTCTACCAAGTAAATGTCAATTCAATCAATAAATTCTAGATAATTATTTGAAAGTTACAGTGAATAAATAAATATTTTTTTTAATGCTCGTTTTAAAATTCCAAAAGCAATATCAACATAGGAATAATTCATAATATTCTTCCCAGATTTATGGAAAACGTAATTTAATCCAAAATAATTCACCACTCAAAGGGTTGCTTTAATGTGAATTTGTAGTTATTCAGTCTCACTTTATCGTTGGTATAAAATATAAGAGGATAATTCTGGGAATATACTCGTTGGTTAATAACTCTCGCTCCTAGCTTTTTTTCGGTTTAGATTGGAAAACAAAAATTATAAAAGCGACAGCCAAATAAGACCAATATCCAAAAGTCTTTGCCACTTAGCTACAAAGTCGAACATTTGCTATATCATATATAAAAAAAATCAATTACCCTTTTATGACAAATAGCGGCCTTTATCCCGAATTGGTGACACTTACCTCAAAATGTCCTATGTATGTCGATTTAGTAGTTGGTCGGTATTTAAAATTAGCGCCAGCAGTATGCCGACCAATTACCAGCAAATCGAGTACCTAATAACCGAGAACTAAACTCGTATAGGACATCGTCATAGAACTTTCTGACACGCGCGAATATATTGCCTGGAATGTATTTATTTGAAATAAGCTCAATTCGTAGTACTTATTTTTATATTTTATGATCGTTAATTTCGTTCACGCGTATTTTTAACTGGGGAGCAGGTATATTGAATAATCGTCTTTTGATATGGAAATCAATTTGATGGTTATTAAACTATTGTAAATCAATGAAAGCTTTTTATCGTTCAATACAAAATGTTAAAATGTAAGGCTACGGCAGGACTGCGGCGCTATTTGATACGAATATTTTCAACTGATGAAAATCGCGATAAGCGAAACCGGCTCTGATCTTAATAAATTAAGTAAGGAATAAATAAATTTTATTTTTTAATTCCATTCCTTACCACCACGTTTTGACAGAACATCTCAAAAGTAAACGTCATTGAGTCAAATAATTATATTATATTCAATATTTTTTGACTATAAAAAATCAGGAGTAAGTTCTATATTAAAATACGGTATTTTTGAATAGATGAAATGGTTCTTTTTAACACCGTTAAATCTACTTATATCATTTCATTTTAGGAGCGAGAAAATGATTAGTTGTGAATATCCAATATTTATTTGTTAAACCATAACCCATAAATGGTCCAGCGGACATTTGCTTAAGATTGTGCCGTATGAATAAAGCTGATTATTTACTATTATATATGCATGCGAAGTAGACTGTTAAATATTGCGAAACAGACATGCGTCCGTCTCGAAGACGCTTTACATCAATATATATATCGGAGTGGAATAATGACAAATTGTGAGTGAGTGTTGAGTTTAATTACCTCGAATCTCATTGTTATTATCAGTTTGTTGTTGAAGTGTGCCCGGCAATGTTCTTCAATATTGTAGCGCTCTTCTTGCATGGAAAGGATTTTAAATCAAGTAAGTTATTTGAATTTAAGCGAATCTGATTTGATGGAAAAAATGATAAAGTGCAATCAATATAGTCTTCTTTGATATACTACACTGTAGTGATATCGTAGATATAGTGGCAGAAGGCGTTAAGTCATAAATCGTCTGATTTGAGTTATGAATGCAGAAAGATAGATTTAAACACGATCTATCGTCTGAGTAAACAAACTAAATCTTATTCCATTTATTTTTAACGTTATTTGACAAAGTAATATGCATTATGGCTATGCGTGGCAAAAAACTATAAATAACAAAACGCTTTTTTAATCTTGAATCGAATTCGTAAATCGTGAAAGAATTTTATGAAGTGGTTAATATAATAAATAATGGTTAAAGTGTATACATAGTGTAATTAAAATTTCATGATTATGGCGATCTAAAAACAAGGGATTTAACGCCTTTTGTTATGAAATACAAACAGGACTGATTATCAAAAGCCAAACCAATAAGATGGTGACCCATTTTAGTTTATTCGCAAATAAACAACATTTTATTTGAAATTAATAACAGGTTTGAAACGTTTCGTCATTGTTCTGTCATCGTTATCGTTTGTCGATCAAGGTAAAGGTTCTAATGTACATTTTATTAAACATGCTTGGTTACGTAAAATATTAATGTACAAACATAACCGAATATGTTTTAAAAAAAATCTGTTTTTTTCTATGTAGTGACTGCCATCACTTTCATGTTAAACACGCTATCTAGATATTAGAGCAGTAGTTTTTGATTAGAAGAACACTTTTTGCCTACAATCAAATGGCAAGCGCAATTTTCCTCAATGAAAAGTTTCCCCATACAATACCAAGTTGTTTGATTTTAACAATTCAATAAATCATAACCATGCATCAATGAAGACTTTAATATTATTTAATAATGTCAAACGTGATAAAACTAATATAAAAAAATAATGAAACCATGCATACATCAACATGGCATTATCCCCCCAATCAAATATACAACTTGTCGTGGGATTTTTTCCGATACGATTATGATTATCAAATTTTCGGCAACATTCGTTTATCAGTTACTATCGGAGAACCACTCTTCCAACGCTGATAAAGGGGTTGAAACATTGCACCGAAACATGGGGGTTCATAAATATTTTTTATCACGAAATTTTAATACATAGCCCACATCTAAATTGCCTATAAACATTGAACGAGCAAGCTTATCTCTATAATTCTTCCTTATTGTATAGTTCACATGAGATAAGATATCAAATGGCATCGTAAAATAATCATATATTTCTCTAGCATTAAATCTTCAAAAATACCCACAAAAACCTAGCATTTATGATACCAATAAAAACAGTAGGTATTTTTATGTGTCACGATCTTTCCCGATTCAAGTTACATAAATGCTAATTAATAATTATAAAAGCCTACAGATTTTTAAAACTATTTTTTTAAATAAAGATAATCTATCAGGATACTCCATACTCCAGTGGTAATAATATCACCCATTTTTATATAATATAGAAACGTCAAAAAATATGAAGATATAAATTGTTTACTTAGTATGAGGCCTGAGTGGAAGCTTTTTTTTACAGCGTATCGTATAACGCACTCGTTTCGAATAACTCGCCTCCGCCGTTTTTTTGCCAATGAGCACGCGTTTGTCCGTTGGGCTGTACGCTACGCTGTAAAAACGCTTCCAATCAGGCCGTACACTTACTGTAAGTCGAGTCCATTCGTGCACTTGAATGCACGAAGATGCCAAAAGGCGTCACACGTGTCCCAAATATAATAATAAATGATGAAAGTGTACATAATTTGAAAGATTCAATTTTGTTATTTTAGTTCCATCCAGCATCCTCGGTTGATATCATAAATCAATTTGTGTTTGTTTACAAATAATATGCTTTTACACGTATGTGATCATCAATTTTCATCATGACAAGTATTTATATGTATGACGACATGATCGTTTAGAAATATGCGCTGCAAATTAAGACTAAATCTACCAACCTGGCAACAAAATTGCGCATAAATGAGTACATTTTTAACAAAATTTGAACCGACAAACTGCGATGGAGAAAATATTTGAATGACTTTTAAATGTTGCCATAGCGACATTATATATAATATTAAAAAACTTCTTATACGTCTTATTTTGTGTCGTTTGAATTGAGATATTATTTCATGGATATTTTGCAATACATTTAGACTATTGCGGGCGTAATCTTGGCTATGAAAATAATTATACATACTATGCAATTCGGTGTTTACGATCTCAAATTAATTATGCAATTGTAGCTACTGCAGACAACTGCGGCTAATAATTATGTTGTGACAGGTAAGCTCTCTTAGTACGTGTTGCGATTTATAGCGTATTATCTCAGTCACCGACGAGGCCATCTTTAATTAATTAATTATTTCGCTGCATTCATCGCGACAGTTGTTTATATTGTAGACTGAATTAATTTTTGCAGCTTATATACAGTGACAAGGCGTCGTTTATTTAAGAGGACAATCCTTGATTAGATTGTTCTTGTGTTTCAACTTAATTAATGCTTTAAAATTGTCATTTATTTTTTGAATTCAAAATGATACACTTGGTGGCTGCAGAAATATTGAACGATAATTTTGCATACTAGCTGGCGGCGCGGCGCCGGTGCGCGTTCATGTGTGTATAATTTTATCTCTAGACAATAACATAAAATATGATGAAGTAGTGTGTTCGTTTTGACAATGGTTTGTCATCCATAAATCATTGGGGCACTGTTTGAAACGTATTGAATATTTGAGTAGATAAATAATCAAATATTTTCTTTAAAATAATATCTCATGGTCATCGTAATTGTATAGATACTTGATAAATAGTTTTAAGAGATATATGTATATGTTGAGTCTACTAACGCTGGTTAGGGTGTGAATGTCATGTGGACGAGCTTCTGTCAGTGAAATGCTTGCCAATTGAAATGTGATTTGTTTATTATTGAATACCTACATATAAAATCAGTTACAGATATGTATATTGTTTTATCTGTAGTTCCGACATAATCTTCCTTTATCGTTTTTTGTAGAAATATTTTCTACTTACATTTATATATATGTTACAGCGAAAGTATATTATCAGGGATAATATATTATCACTAGTTACAATATATTTTCACTGATCTGGCCAGTGAATATACATAATGAAATAATATTTGTATGACAATGTGATTTCACTATTCACGAGATATGATTCAGAATATGCTTTCACTGAAATGCCAGTGCACAGATAAGTCCTCCTGTATCGACTATGTTATCATTTGATTACTTTTAATTTTAAGGTTTTAACCTCATGATAGAGAGGCATTATATTTATTAAACAAATGTTTATTTAAGTTTTTGATGTGTCATGAAAGTAATTAGTGTCATTTTTTTCCTATGCGCAATTGCTATGCACGATAAATTTTTGCATAGATTAGCGGCACATCCTGGCATAGGAAAGTATTTTTTTCACTGCGGAGATTTGGTGAAGTGCAACATTTCTCGTACGAAATTCCCGCTGAATATCACCGGGCCGTAATCAAATAATAATATCTAAATGTATTCGTACGGATTTCAACTGGAACACAGAGCACGACAAGCCAACGTTTCACCGCTAAGTCACGAAGTTAGGTTCGGTCTTGTAGTTTTGTAACTGCAGTAGATATGAGAAAAAAAGAAAACAAACATCTCTTGAATCTACGCTTCGGTTGTTATATACACCGTGTACAGTTTTGATATCAAAATTTTTGACATTGAGTTTGTTTTCTCGGCTAAATATGGTCCGATATAAAAGCTCTCGGTAATCTTTTTGGTTTCCTATCTATATTTGGAGTAACCCAACAGTGGGGAAGCGAATATTTTACGTTTACGTTGAGTTTCTAAAACATACATAACACATTTTTTTTGCACTGATTTTACAATTTTATGAAATAATCAGGATCCATACCGCTCATATCAAGCATTTTCAACTGTTTTATTTAGAACATTTACACGAAGCATTGACTTATAATTTGTGAAAAAATGACAATCTTTATGAGAAAGTCGACGTCTATTTTCTGCGTCAAAAACAAAAAAGGCGACGATGGACCTGTCTTGTTCATGTGCTGAGGATGCTCCAGGTGAGCCTGAATCCTGCTTCAACCTGATGGATCCCGTCGTCCCGGAAGGCCGCTGGTTACCATCCATAGTATGTACTCAGCGGAACTACGGGACGCTGGGATGATCTGAGAGGAAGCATGGAGATTGGCGGGTGAATCTTGGAGGCACCGTGTGGCGGCAATATGCTCCGAATTGGGAAAAGGAAATATAAAAAATATTGAGAGGGGAGGAGCAAACGGTGAACAGCAATTTACTTTTTTTTTATACAATGAATTCACGCAGTAGGCTGTTTTAAATATGTGTACATTCATGCCGTTATTATACTTGTAATCCGGAGCATGTTATAATTCACAGCTAGAGCATGTACGTTGATACTGTAGAGGAGCAATTCCATTAAATTGAACAATAAATCAACCACGTGCTCAGTTTTCGGCGCGACTATTCGACTTGCCAAAGGTTTTCCCGCGATGAAATTCCACGTTATATTTTGTTCGAATCGCGCTGTCCGCAAATAGTGCCATGCGGCATGACTATCATGGTAGTCCGCATTTATTCCGGCTACCAAACGCTTGCGGCACCCCACTGGTACATTTACATAGTTTTGATATCATACACTTGACTTGTAATTTTCTCTCACCCGAATATGGGCCGATAACGCCTTTCGATACGCAAGTAAGTGTATTTGATTTGATGTGTCTGTCAAAAGATGAAGTCTCAACTTGAGCCTGGTTTCCACTTAAGAACTGATTGAACGATTCCATCCCGTCAGCGTGTAAGTACTACGTCTGGACGAGTGAGTACTACAGCAACTCGTGTGTGGTGGATATATAAAAGCAGAGACTGTAACATCAGGTCTGCTTCGTATCGCATCATGAACTGGCTTGGATATTATTGGGAAGAGTGAACTGCAGAATTTCATGTTTTTTTGAATTATATGTATTTGTTTCCAAATGAATGCGAATTTCATATATTTTACATCCATTTCCATCGATCTCCTACCGGAACTTTAAAACGGGACGTAGGGAGTTAATATGTTTACTAAATATTCTTTCTCATCACCACCATTCTACCAATGTCTAGGGTTCCTCACACCGGGAGCGTATATTCTATTTTATAATAACTATTTGATCTACATCCTATCGGAGGATATATAGTATGTAAAAACAATATTAAAAAACTTAGTGCTTATTCCAAATTTAATTTATTAGATCAGGACTGGTTTTGCTGATCAGTTGACAATGCTCGCCATGAGCGAAACCGGCCCTCATCTAATAAATTTAATATGGAATAAGTAGGTACTAAAAATGGTTTATAATTTCTATTATAATGTCGTTCCATTGACATATAAAGTATTGACAGTGAACACCTTGAAAGTGGTATATAGTATGTATTTCATTTAACGCGACTGCTGCATTGGTCCATTCATTTCAGTCATGCATCTTTATTTTGGTTTTTAAATTAGTTTAGCGTGGCTAAAATTACTTAAAAGTTGAAACATTTTTGAATGATCCATTCTGTATAAAACAATAATTACAGCTAACTTTTTTTTCGATTGATCATATGTTACTTTGTAGCAATTTATTTTTAACATTCTTAAATTCATGGATTACGGCACTTGTTTTCTGGATAGTGCCGGTGCTCCAATAAATGAACATTTTGCTGTGTATAACTTTTCTCATACAATAACATCATATTATTAAGTATTTTTTAATGTCGATGACGTGTCTTCATAGTCATTCATAGCCAATATCTAGAATGCCATATCCTCTCGCTGTTATCGTGCACAATATCATTTCATGTTGCATTGATTCTAGTTTCCTGTCAAAGGTCAAAAAACAGTAATGGTATCGCTTACAGACTTGAACTTTTTTTGACAGTTGACAGTCCAAACTTGTTTACTTCGCCTACGAATGTATTGTACGCATGCGCCGATAATTTACTATTGTATTGGGACTCGATACTCAAATAGAACGGAGTACTATGAAATGGGTATGATTGATATTTTCAACAATTCATGTCGCATTTTTTTCTATTGTGTAAACATATCAATACATGAATATCTCTCTTCGCAGTACACCAATAATATTGTACGCCAGTCAAAACCGAATAATCACAAACTTTCCGATACAATAGTTGACATAGTTGAAATGTGCAATAGTTAATATTTCAAACTTGTCAGTGAGTTCTTCTTTATCTTGGCTGCAAACTTTAGGACAAGGATAATACATTTCCTCGATTGACGAGATTCCCACAGTATGCTTGTCTCTGCATTGCATTATAGTTTGGCGCTAAGCCGAAAAAAAGGTGGTGGCTTATACAAAATGTTACCACAAAAGCTAGTGGCAAGACGCACACTTAGGTGGCATTCCCAAGACGTGCCCGAGCCAATTAGAAATAATCTTAAATATTCAATGTATTGATTGAACCGTCACCCACTTCATTCACACAAGCATTCCTAGATAATATATCAATTTAGTTATTTACAACAAAAAAGGTAAACATAGCTATTACTTCCACATGCGTCAGTTTCGCTCATCGGAGGATTTTTCATTAGTTGAATTGAATTCAACTGATGAAAATGGTGGCTGCATAAATTCAAATTGATGATTCTTCGACATACCATATGTAGTTTTAATGTTATTTTTACATTATTTAATTCTTATAATACCATAACCTACCTTTATGATTCTCCGATTTTATAATTGTTATATGAATACGATATTATTAAAAATGTATTTTGCACGCGATGTAATTTTGAAATGGAAACTTTTCTGCTATCTCACAAGTCGATCATCAAAATTTTGGAACAGCTTCAATTATATGAATGCAAAAAATACCGGATAAGCAAAATAACTTTTTGACGCCTTGCAGAGAAAATCAGGTAAAAACTTTGTACACTCGTTTTAACCATATATCTTAAGAACATCTAAAAATATAGAGGTGATAAATCATATTTTTATCTAACATTTGACATTAATGCAATGCAATAGTGTGACATGTCCATCACTTTGGAATCGGACCCAATTTGACTTGAATATAGACGTAATATTTTACCCAGCTGCCAAAAAAGTCGCAACTTTTAACCTCGTATAATTAGCCAATTCGGTTGAATTGTTTCAAGTGTTTGATACTCTGTATTATTCGCACCAACTATTAGTAGTATTATTTAGCAGGTTGTACGGTATCTCGCTTCGCATGCTGATCAATTCGACAATGTATTGAATTAGTCGAATTTAAATAAAGCAATAAATAAATCTATGCCGCAATTTGTTTTACGGTCGTCGACCAATTTCAATCACGTCGCTCTTCTCGTGTAATCGATTCAGGATATTGTCAATTTCTATGTTCGGAGAACTTTAAAATGAATATTATGTATTAGGCTATTTCTTACGTTGCTTTGAATTGGTTTTTTATTCGTTTGACTGATTCATATAGAAAGGGCGGGCGTACCCACCAAATCCGGATATTGTTTAAGAATATACAAGATTAATACAGTGAATGAATTTATGTATATCAAGGCGCGCTGCAAATTTTTACATTATAAACTTACATTGAATTGGTATTACAACTAAGCAACTAAATTGAAGCAAAATAGACTATATGTAGTTAAAATGTTGAAGACCTCTTAGCAATGCAAGCTCAAAAATCAATTAAGTATGAATGATTATTAATATACCGACATTAAGATTTATTTTCTTAATGCACTTATTTGATTTTTACTTTGTTAATGATCATTCATACTCAATTTTTATGTAATAGCTTGCATTGCTAAGAGGTCTTCAACATTTTAATTGAAGTCTATTTTGCCTCAATTTATTTGATTAGTTGTAATACCAATTGTCATGCCTTGTAATTCTTGCTTAATATTTGTATAAATATCACTGTTTCGTTGTATTTCTTATCAGTTTATAATGCTCGCCATGAGCGAAACCGGTCCTGATCCCATAAATTTTATGTGGAATAAGTACTAAAAATGTTTTATTATTTTTATTATATTGCCATTCCACCAAGTACTGACAGTGAACGCCTTAAAAGTGTTTATAAACTTGTACTATAAGTTGGAATATTTATAACACAATGAGATGTATAAATTGAATGAAAATGTTAAGCATTTTAAATATGTATTCATAAAAAAAAGAGAATCAACGTTGATTCATATTTGATACGTTATCTTGACCTTATACCCGAGAATTAATCTCTGTTTACCTGTTTACCATAGATCACGCTTCTGTTCGAGTGTTTATTAGTTAAAATAAATATTGCCACGCGTAACTTTTTACTGTCTATTTGCCCTTTAAGCCGACTTCACATCTAGTATCGCCGATCGAAACGGGTAAACAGAAGAGAATTTAAATCAATGGAATTGTTTGCTTTTAAGGTGTTTGCTGTCAATACTTGAAATGTTCTTGTCAATGTTGAAAAATAGTAAAAAAAAATTGTAATTATTCCATTTTTAATTTATTAGAATCAGGGCCTGTTTCGCTCAGCGCGAGAATTATAAACTGAAAAGATATACAAAACTACAGTGTTATTTATAAAACAATAGCAAGACTAATAAAGGTATGACAAAAAATTTGTAATGCAAGTAACATAAAGAAAATAAAACAAAATAAGCATAATTTATATCAAATAGACATGATCTAAAAATGGTTTTGACCTCTTACAAAATAAGCTACGGCAATAAAAACGCATCAAGCAAGAATGGTCACGTGGTGAATTTTAGTAATAAAGTCGATTCCCGGGCAAAGTCCAACGGTCAAGAGGGTTCTGAAAAATAAATTAACGAGTTCATATGATTTTTTGTATTTATAATCAGTTGGTAATCCTCGCGATGATTGGAACTAGTTTTGATCCTAATAAATTGAATGTGGAATAAGTACAAACAATGTCTTATTATTTTTTAATGGCATGGTATGCTATGAATAGACTTATTCTTTCAACCTGTAAGACATTACATTTTATCGTAGCAAATATAATTGGCATACGGCTGCATTGTGTAATATCCTCACGATTCTCATCCAATGCATGACAAGGAGATCCATTCGAAAGACTCATTTCAAATGTTACGTTAAATAGACGCTGGAATTATTTTTATCGCTTTTCTATTCTCTGTTTCTGTCTCGAGTAGACCGGAGATGTTTTGCAATAATTAAGCAAAATAAATAGCTGTTTCTTATTTAAAAAGTAAACGAATATCTCTTGCTGTTTCTGAATGCATACTGTCTGTCATCACTGAGAAATGCAAAGTAAATATTTAATGTACGAAATGAAATGAAATACATCTTCTGTGACAATGGAAAATTATTTATATATAATCTTATTTCACATTAAAAACTGTTCATTGTTCGAATTATGAATTTGTAATTCTACTGTGGTTTTTGCAGATTTTATGTAATATATTATTATATAATTATTTTAAAAAAACAATAGCCGTGAAGAAATTGTAAAAAAAATACTATTTTGTATTGTGCAATATTAAATTTATTATATTTTATTTTTTCGTAAAAATAAGCTTGATTTACGAAGCCAATGTGTCAAATATTTCGTTAATTTGTTTTTTTTTAGAACCGTGTGAAGAAATATGACTACACCAAAGATTTCTCTACGAACACCTTCATTAAACGGTGTTTTTTTAAATCTTTTGTCGACATTTGTAACACCCGGTTGTTACTTTGTAATTATTTAAAGCTTTTACTTTTGTATTGAATATAAAAAATTCTATGTGTTTAACTGTCACTTCTTGGTGGAAAGGCACTATTTTAAATACGATAAGAAAAATAACAATGTATTTTAGTTCTACATAAATTATTTTATATATTTGTTGATAGCTATTTCGGCTTACGCCCTCGTCTGAACTATTTTAAACCTTTGTATGCCAGACCATTTTGGTGCCCACGAAAAATCTTAATGCCACATTATAATTGTTTTATGGCGGTTGTAAAAGCATATAAATGAAGGAAAAAGAAATGCCGTTACGACGTGTTAAAAAAGTTGGGTCCGATAGATTCCCATGGGAAAAAGGTTATAGAATAAAACAATTTTTTTGTACACGAGTGAATTTGAACTGACGCGTTAAATTTGATACTAAAATTCTATCAAGCACTTTCAGTCGAAATCCTCAATTATTTCATTACGACGTCCACATATTGTATAATCATCTTGATTGGCTTTGCTTATCGCCAGGAATATCAACTGTTCCTGATAATTATACGATAATATATAGTATTAAAAATACTGAATATAAATTTAATTTGACAGCATGCCCACAATTTCATCCATCTCTCAGCAATAGTAAATGTAGGCTTTGATTCTCGCATGAACTTGAGATCCATGATGCCAACGACATTCTCTCATTGGCAATGCCATCTCTATCGGCTGCGAAAATTTGGCACGTTAAAGTCGCCCAAATTGCTGACAAAAATCAACGCTATCTGTAACCAATTATAATGTAATTTGCCAAGTCTTCCGGGTTGCGATTAACTTTGACGTGCGACTCGAATGTGGTTATTATTGTTGGTAAGGGCACGCCTCTATCGCCAGATGATATTACCTCGCGACATTCCCTCGCTCTCCATAATCAAAGAAACTCTGAGGTGATCTCACATGACGCGTGTAAAATGATGGAAATAGGCGCGTCAGAAATAGCGCTCCCAACTGACTTAACTCGTAGACTTGCATCGCCGCCAATTGATTCGCCCTCAGGCACATCCTTAACGTTTTCCTTGGACTCACTTTATAATAATCAGTTTTGTTTTTGTTTCAATTAATCTTGTTGTTTGAATTTATTAACACAATATCTGAGCTTATCGGAGCCTGTAGCTGAAGTCCTCACTGGTTACGGTGCCATAGATTCGAATCCCATTTGAAACACTTTTTGTCTCGCGCATAATGAAGCTATGCATAAAAAAAAATCTACGATAACTGGTGGTTATAGGAACAGTGGCGGACGTGTCAAAAATATTAGGGAGTGCATAAAAACCTATTTATGCAAGTAATTCCATCCAGTGGTTGCTGGGAAGGACTAAACCCTAAGTAAACGTAACAATATATACGCGACAAGCTGCAAGTTTGTACATTCATTCGGCAGTCTCAGTACTGATTGAACAACAATTTTCTATACGCATTTTACGTGTGGCGTGGAAAATACTGCAGTGACGTCACACAATGTTTTTCCTGTCGACTGTTTCCACTCTGTTTGGTACATTACTGAAAATTCAACCCCTGCGTCATCGCTTTCTTGAAATTTACCTGTGAACACACAAAGAATTTGAAATGATGAAATTGGTATATTTTTTTGATATTGATTGAATATAAATGGGGGATGAGTGAACTTTTACACCATTACAAAAGCTGTCCCTGGCTCGGACTAAGCCCAGACTAGTGGCTAACTTGTTACTAACTTGTTACTAAATCATAACTAAAACAACCGCGCGATAGGAGTTCTGATGATGATTCTGAAAGAGAAGAAACGCGTGTCACTGAAAGAATTAAAATTAACCGTTCTTTCCTTTTTACACCCCACGGTGTTTGTTTCATAACTGTGACAATATAAAGGAATAACGTGATTTACCTGTTATTGAAAAGTCACATAAAATAATGATATATCGCGATACGAATTCAGATGATTATTTTGTGTATATTTATACTGCCGGTATACTTTTGCGTATACGAAAACTATAACCAACTGCAATTTCGTGGAATCGAATTCCTAATTGCGAAACTTTCCGTGAAGTTTGTGAAAATCACAGCACCCATGGGTATCCGACAAAAAGCTCGCAATGTAGCCACCAAAGGTCACGAAGTTTACTGCCGAAGTTTTGAATTAATTTATGGTTTTGCAGTTGCTGCTGTTCTTTTTTTGAATTGTTTTTTTACCTCTCAATTTGTTGGAATGTGTTTAAACTGAATAATTGCTAGCCGGAAAATAGCTGAACGTTTGTTGTCAGCAAATTTGCGCTGTTAATTATATGCATTACATAATCTCGTTTAATTTGATGATCCGCCAAACGTTTTTAGGTTTTACTCATCTAGCAGTCAGTATTGTATTGCTACTAATTGTTTTTGTTAATTGATTCCTATATCGAGTCTAGCTAGCTCAAAATTGTAAAACTTGGATGGAATTATTTTTTTATTATTTTTTTATCCTTATTTCAAAAACCGTATTTATTAGATTGCGTGCCTTAGTGAATATTTCGTTTTACCTTGCTAATGTGATATTAATCAATTTCTCAAATTGATTTTGGAGTGCAAAGGGTTAACAATGTTGTCCGTGGTGTAGTGGTCAACGACGTTGGTTTCCGTGACGGAATCCCTTAATGAGCAGATTTATCAATCCTGTTCGAAGGCATGGGTGTTTGTGTTGTTAAAAATACCTCCCCCCTGATTGCTGATAAGCAACCAGTAATCAATCGGAGTAACTGAGTACAGCAGTTCTCCTAGAAAAACGTATGTTGAGATAAAATTGAAGCGAACATGGTTAAAAAAATTGGTGAGTAAGTGTCTTTTTATTTGAAAAAAATAAGGAAAATATGATTAATGAGCAACGATGCCATTTTTGTACGCACCGATTCACTTAAGAAATGTTTTTGTCTTCTACACCAGTGGTTCTCATGTGCGGCCAACAACAGCTTCAAAATAAATATTTATTTATAAAAAAAAAAACGGTTTTACAAGTTAATTTGATAACAAATATTTCGTGTGGAATTAATACCAACAGTAAATTATCAAACATATGTAGGTCCATTTGACAAAGCTCAAACACAACAGATAAAAGAAAAATTTGACCATACATTTCCGTTGGACCACTTATGTAGACGATGCGGCCACAAGACAATTTTACGTGAGAACCACTGTTCTAACATCTAACCTATACTCGACAGAAGAGCAGAAATATGTTTTTTAATGCGATTCAAACTGTCAATAATGGTTATATTTTTATGATGATTTGATGGAAACAATCAAATTTTTTACCTTAAGATGCAAACGGCATTTGACCAATCCCTAAGCGTTTTATTACTAACCAATAAAGTAATACAGTCTTTCCCGCTTTAACGGCTGATTACGTTCCAAACCACCGCTGTAAAGACGATGTTGTCATTAATCGAATCACAGCCCATACATACAAAAGTTTAGGAACGTCAAATAAATGTCGCGCTCTGAGTTAAATCAATTTGGAATATTTATTTTTTAAATAGCATCCTCGCAATGACGTGCTGGTCGAATGAAATAGCAAAATATAGGCGCAACCGCAAAGATAATATGAATGTTATAAATATTAATTTATTAAATTCTTGACAAGTATCAGGCCACCATGAAGTTATTGAAAGTTCCTTCAGCACCAGATTCTCTTTTGCATTAAAACTGGGGATAAGTGCAATAAAAAACATTTACCCTTATATTACTTTCAATAACATAATTAAGATTTCACTGTTTAAATACTGTTGTTTTTTTAAGATTTTCGACTGAAGGTGCTTGATGTAATTGTAAGATCAAATTTGAATCGTTTGAATTTTGACCTGTTTGACACTGTCACTTCAAATACATTCGTGCACTTGAAATATCCGAAGAAGCCGAAAGGCGATACCCGGGTCGTTAGCGACAAACCTAATGGATGAGAACAAAAATCAAACGATTCAAATTTGACTGCTGTTTTTATTAAAGTTCCGGTTACAATAAATTTGCATACTCAGTCAATGACAAATAAAATTGTTACAAAAAATACGTTTTTCAAAGTGATAATAGCAAGATAACTCTCCGATAATAGCAAGATAATTATTCATTGAGGATTTCTACTGAAGATACTTGATGGAATTCCAGTATCAAATTTGAATCGTTTGAATTTTGTACAATTCCATGAGTAAGTTCATGTTCACACGTGCACTTGAAATGCCTGAAAATGACGAAATGCGAAACCCAGGTCGTTAGCGACAAAACTTCAATCGATTCAAATTTAATAATTATTCAGTCTTTTTTCGCCCGCTCTATTTTGTGTCCAAAATACTACCAGGTGTGTGCGAATGACTTGACTTTTAAAAATAGAATGTCTTTAGATTCATAATAAATATAGCATATAAAGCAAAAAAATGCGATGTCTCAATTTAATGTAGTCAAAGATTCTAATGCTCTATTGTGACTTATTCATCATAATATACACTGACCACATGTGGATTTGTAAGAACGCTTCTGGGAATATAAAAATACTCATCGTCGGGAAGCGAAGTTGGTTCGCGAAGACACGCTTAGCAGGCGAGAGCAAGAGATTCGGCGAGATTTATGGACGCCGCTCTCTTTGTTTCTACTTTTCCTCTTGTCGTATTTGTGTTTACTGTTTGGGCCTCGACAACATGGCGCTTCGTGCAGTTGCTATAATTTCCTACTTTGCTGCGCCGCAGGACCATCTTAGGCATCAATTTCGCCCACGCCTCAAACAATCATGCTGCTACTACAGTCAGTTCTCGACGTACGGCCACCTCAACTTACGACCATTTAGACTTACGACGGAGACCAAAAATAATTGCTGATTATTGACAACGCTCCGAATCATCCCCCACAGTTTCCACTCTTTAGTCGAATCCCATTCAAACATAAAAGTGATTTATTTAACCCACAACACTACAAGCATTTTACAGCCGAAGATGGGGTATTGCTAACTTTAAATTGCATTATTTAAGAATTAAATTTGCCCAAGCAATCAAAGAAATAAATATACCAGACATTGAGAGAAATTTTGGAAAACCTATAACATCTTTCAAGCAATTAAAAATATTCCAGAAGGATGGTCATTTGTAACGACATCATGTATGAATGGCATATGGAACAAAATATTAAAACGTAATTTATTTCTTAAAACGTAATAATAATATGAATTTAATAGAGAAAATGAAGTAGGAGAAGTAACGAATATCATTATACAATTTGTTTAATTATTATATTATATGTATATTACTTATAGTACATATTCTGAAATAAATACCAGTAACGTACCACGCACTTTTTATGTCTATCATTTCATTATTTTTATTATTAAATTCGAATCACGACCATTTCGACTTACGTCCTAGGTGGTGGAACGGACCTCCGTCGTAAGTCGAGAACTGACTGTATTGCATTTATAATTTATACCGATAGCAGAGATCATTACGGCTGTGTGGTTTCCGTTTTACTGTGTCAGTATTAAAAGATAAGTAAATTCTAGTAGGGTATCCCACCACCTCCCGTTATGTGTTGCAAGCCGTTGTTTCACTGCCGCTTTCGATAACGATATGCGATTTAAGAAAAGAAAAATACAATTCGCTCCGCATTTACCTGGCTCGATGTAGAGCTTTTTACGTAGCTGATCTTTAATTATGTCCAATGATGCTTAAATATTAAAAAATGTAACCAGCTCAGCCACTTATTTAGTTGAAGTGATTTTAAGTATCCTGCGAATCCGTATACTAAGAATCCGCCGTGGTAGTCGAGCTTAATCTTTCTTCAGAAAAATCAAGAGTATCCCGTTCCCCATATCGAATGCCTCAACGATGATTTGGTGGAGATCATGTCAGCGTGGCCGTATGAGGACGAACCACAGCATAAAGCTCCGCTCGTTTAGCATTTATCTCGCGGCAGTCCCACAGTACGTGATTGGCATCATGATGGTCGTCCTAAGTAAATAGCAGCGATGGAAAAGGTATTGACCAGGTAGCTTGTATTCCATCTATATCTTTTTTATATCCTGGTGGATTCCATTATCGTGCAAGGCCGCTGAAGAAAAGGAACATACTAAGAATTTTTAAGACAGGATTCAAATTTCATTTATTTATTATAATTATTCGCGCGACACAATAGTCAGGTACGTGCATTGAAAAATTGAACATTAAAAAACAATTATTAATTATATAATTTTACCTTCGAGTCTTTACCACCGACAAGTAACGTATTAAGAGGTAATTAAATGGCTCTGAGTTCCGGACCCCCAGATCCTTACCTCTTCTTCACGCCCCTGGCTCCAGTTACATGCAACTATTTATTAGCACTCGCGCAGTTTCACCCTTTCTATTCAAGCCTATTGTGTTTGCGATATATTACCACGTTGGCTGGGTGAAAGGAAATGTCTTACAAGATGAACTCGATCGTTATTTACGTCAACATCACAAATCCAACGATTATACCAATATGACACCTATTCAAAATTTAAAATCACTGTAAATGTCTTGATTTATTACATGTTGCAATTGTTTAACCTTCATTCGGTCCTGTTATGTTTTTCAACACAATTCTATGTATTTTATTATATTTCGAACATGCCTCCAGCACGCATACATTAATGTATTTATATATATATCAAACACTATTATTAATCACGCGGATTTCCCTTGTTACGTTAAAATTCATGCTTCACGCAGCGTCTTGATTTTCACCCTAATGGACTTAATGCGTTCATTGTCTCGCCGTTTATATGATATATTATAATGCTTTTTGAGAAATATTTTAAATGTGGTCAGTTGGTCATTAAACTAATAAATTATTTTATTATTCTGTCATACTAAATTATAGCAAGCTACACCAAGATCGGAGGACAATGTGTATATTTTATAATTATGTCATCATTTATCATACATACTACAGCTATTATACATTTAAAAATATGCCCTTTTTTTAGTTTGAGTGATGTTCCTAAAATTTTTATTAAGGCTTATTAGTACCTAGTAAGAAAGTCGCTCAAACTCACTTCAGTTCAATGAGAGTAGGGATAGAAAGGATAAGAATAGGAATAGTGGTAAGCTTTTCGCTTTCGCTATGTCCCTCGCTTGAAGGATCGGGTGGGTGGGAAGGATTTTTTTAGGCAAGACACACCCATGCCTTCGAACAGAATCGATCAATCGACTGAATAAATCTCCTCGTACAGCGAATCAAACCCAGAATGTCCGTCACTGAAGCCAACGACGTTGACTGCTGCACCACGGACCTGTGAATATAAATAAAAGTTGGTTTACTTATAATATATCTTAATACGGTGAAAAAAATAACAATGTATTAATTCAACAGAGATTATTTTATATATTTGATGATAGCTATTTCGGCTTACGCCATCGTCAAAACTATCTAGCTAGCTATCAACCTGTAGTATTAAAATAGTAATTGATTACAGAACCGAAAAAAACATACGGAATCGCAGAGTAAAGTAAATCGCCAAAATGTCCTTAACTATCTCAAGGAATGGATTGAATGTATTTTATCTGAGGAGAATAATTGCTTTTTACCTTGATTAAAAAATTAAGGTGTGATGTTGAAAAACGTTGAATTTTATTATTAACGACAAATCATAGTAATTTGCCGTTAATGATCACACTATAAATGATTACAATGTTACACAAGGGTATAGTCGTAAGGTTTCATCCCACAATTGCTAATTCAATTGAGGTAATTATAATGAATTATAAATGAAGGTTTGCAATGAAAAAAATGAAAACAAATTACGTCGATTTTTTTGTCGAGTTTAATTATCACCACGTGTCTCGTGTGGGCAATCATAAATCGTAAATGGCCTGGAATCTGGTTTTTTCTTGATTTTTTTCTCTATCGATTCCCATTTTATTATTCCGCTGGTGTTCTTCAGCCACTCTTCCTTCGGTCGACGAGCAAAGAGTTTCGTAGACCAGCTTACAACAGTAGAGCGATGAAAGATTTATATGAATATATACTTTTTTCTTATCTCTATTCTGTCGAGATCTGTTCTCCAATTTTAGTGCTCTAAAGATATAAACTGATACGATAATTCTGATATCTATTTTCCTAAAAACATGCTTCTTTGAGTCGGTTATATGAGGCACCGGTTACATGGGCCGCTGGCTTGATCAATGCAGTGCATATCGAGGTGAACGTATTCAGTGATCTGATATTTAACTTATTTGTCCAGCTTTATATATTTCTCTAATCTAATTTGATATTTAGACATCAATTGTGTTTATATTATATCAAATTTGAAACGTTTGAATGGTTTACTCTTCTACGAGTTTTGTCGCTGACGACCTGGGCTTCGCCTTTCGACATCTTTAAATATTTCAAGTGCACATTATATATAATATATAGAATATTGAAATCACCTTCTGTCGAAATTCTAAATTTTTTTAATATGTTGAAACACCAAGTTTTATTATTTAACTATCAATTTTTTCAGTTGAAAATGTTCACAATAAGCGAAACCGGTCCTGAACAAAATAAATTGGCTCAATATTTTATACGGTGAATCAGATTAAGTTTCATACTAAAGATTAGAATTTACATATTTAATATACAGTAAACCCCCCAATAATGAGCTCCCCGCTAATGAACCCCCCAATAACATTTGCGGCAGGTTTTCCAATAATGAGTTAAATCCCCCGAATAATAAATAAAAATAAAACACGTGCATCTGACGTATTTACGAGATGATTCATCCGCATGTGGCAGTTAGATGAAACCAGGGATATTCAACAGATATACAGTAAGATATCATAACTGATAAAGATATCAATGAATATAAATAAATATGAATGATGTCATGGATTTGAATGAAGAAGATTTGATTGCCTTTGTTGGTGAAAATAATAGTACTACGAGTGAAGAAAGCTTACAAATCGACTTGAATGAATCACATAAAAGTTTCAATTCTGAAAATTTAAATGCGGGCTTAAGATTGTTTAATAATTTAGAAACACACTTGACTCAAGATGATCTCCCAAAATAGCGATTAGACGAATTAACAAAATACTTAGAAATATGTAAAGCCCAATATATTAAATTTAAAAGCAAAATGCGGGAAAAGTTATTTTTGACAATAAAGAAAATAATCCAGTCAATAATCTGAATTATAGAGAAATTGAGGAACCGGTATTGGCAACAAGAAAGTCTCGATGGAACTTAATATTAGATGATAATGTCAGTGATTAATTAAATATGTACATAGTTATATAATTTAAGACGTTTATCGTCTTTTCTTTCAACAGTTATTATTTTATATGAATATGTATCATTTATGTGAAATAAAACATTTCCGAAATGCTTTTTACTATTTTGAATTGTTTGAATTTTTTCTCGCTTTTTACTATGTTCATTCATCACACATAAATACATTTTATAAAATTAACTCGCGTTGAACTTCCCTGCCCGCACGTTGCAGGAAGATTGCGTCAGCAATCGAAACATGAGATGAGGTCATCGATTATCGCGTGTTCAAATAATTTTCGCTAGGTTTAAAAGTAATATGTATTTGAAATAGAATAATAATATATATTTATGATCAATTAATTAATTAAAAAATAATATGTAATTCCGCATTTCAAATAAAAAAAATTCAATTGAAAATCTTAACCCCCCAATAATGAGCCCCCCAGTAATGATCCCCCTATCTCTTCATTATTGGGGGGTTTACTGTACTTCTTTGAATGCTTTATGTTTTTATTATAGGCTAGCTTCCTTGATCAAATAAAGTTTGCGTTATGTTTTTATTATTGTTATTTTACAATGAATGGCGCAGAATCTTAACGATAATTGTATTAATCAGAATAATCGCTCAAGTGTCGCAGATTAAGCTCGACTAACCGTCGTCGGGTTCGGGTGCAAGAGTTTATTTTTTTTCTCGTTTTCTGCCATCTGCTTCTCTTGATCGCGCTCACCCGCCTCCTATGTCCAATAGCCGATGTCTACACACTTCTTTTCAAACATCATTCTAATAAAATACACCCATTAAATCTCGTCAAAATTGTATTAAATGTATATCAAAATACAATAGTGAGTATTGAGCAGTACAATTGAGAAAAATAAACCATTTGACGTTGAAACTCTTCAATAGTTAACACAAATTATATTGCTAGAATGCTCTTATACAATTGAAATCAAATATATACTTTAAGAAAGGCAAAAGGATGTAACAATCATTGGGTTACTTCGAAGCTGTTGTGGGGGTGAACTTTGGTAACTTAGAAGAAATATTCTCATACCGAGTTGCAGTGCATATCGACTGTATAAAGGCAACATGGCGTAACCCTCACTTCTTTCAATAATTTAAATTACTAAAATCACGAATTATAAGTGTATTTATTTTGCAATCTAAAACAAACATTGGAAGGAAATTAAAAATATCTGGTTCATAGATTTATAAGAGTGACAAAATAACACTGAAAATTGGCAAAGGAGTCAACCGAGTGAGTTCCGACAAAACCAACTATAATACATTAAAAAAATGGTACTCGTCTGAACTCTTTCACGTTCATGTGCAATATGTCGACATCCGAAGCAATTCCGTTAATAGTTATAATATACACATCTTCATACAAGTCAAATTAAAATGATGTTAGATGCGAACGCCAAATTAGTATCTAACTTTGCTTTTAAAATTGAAAAAGATGACCCGTTTTTAATTGATCTGGATCAATAACATAATTTTGTGGGTTACGTCCCATTTGCCTTTCTATGGTCGATACATAAACTCTTTTCACCTATAATTTAGAATAATTTTCTTCCGCAATGAACACGCTTTGCATAGTTCACTGTTTGGCATAATTTGAAATTTTATTGCCACTAATATGTAAGCCGATTCCGCAACTTAGTGCTTGTTGAAATGATGACTATTAACTGCTGTAAATTGGTAAATATCAATTTAGCTGTAGAATCCCGCGAATAATTAATTATTAATTCTAGTGATAAACTCATCTCTATACTTCACATGAACGGTGCAATTCAACCATCACCATTAATTACTTGTTCAAAAATTATAAGATCATTTGACTTTGTAAATTTCAATAGGTTTCCGAATCTTCAAGGATTTCAAGTGCACGAATTAACTTCAACTGAAGAATAAAAGTTTCTCTGACTAGTTCATTGAGTCTCATCACTGTGTGGTCAATGCATACAATAAGTAATACTGACATATATTTTTTTTTAAACAACAAGCTATAAATTATTAGTTTGGAATTGTCAAAAAACTGACAATTATTGGTGGACAGGCAGTATAGTAAATAAAAAGCATTTTTTTTTAAAATTACTTCAATGATATTTTATATTGATCAGGCATGCACGAATAAGACATTATTATTAAATAATATTCTTAACAGGACAGGATGCTCGCCTTTATTAACGTTATTTCCAATTAATAGAGTAATCACTAAACCTACCTGATTGATTACAGCTCATTATATTATAGTTTAATAGTTTGTAATGTTTAACGTCATTAGAAATATAATTATTTGTTTGCTTTGTTTCGATTCTATAACCCCTCTCTTGCGTCCCTTATAAAGGAAAAATCCCAATCTGATTGATTGCACCTTATTAGTATCATTATGTTATTGCATTGTTTTGATTCTATCACCCCCTTCCTTGTTTCCCTTAGAAGGAAAAAAACCCGTAATCCATTTTGTAATTTCATAATTTAAAATGTTAGAATCAATCTTGCTTCATTACTCAAGCAAACTTTGCGAGTTATTTTAAATTTATATTAAGACATTATTCCTTTGATAATGCAAGCGATTAGCGAAATCGGCCCTGATCATTTGATTTATTTAAAATATAAACATAGTTATATTTGATTAAAATGCTTCGTGCATATAAATATGCATGACGCCACTCCCGCATGAGTACTTTGATATTATAAATTCAACCTATTATAAATAAATTCAATTTATCATATATATGTAGCTGTATGGTGCATTAAATAAATGTCCGAGATGCACGATTGTTGCGTTCGAGAAGCGCTGACGATCGCTTCCCGACGCGATAAATATCTTTCTCGCCCAAAACGAAGTACGAACTAGCTTTACTACCGAGCAGATGGGCTTTGGTCCTAAGACCGAAGACCCCGTGTCCTGGTGAATTCGGTGATCCGTGGCACACCACGGACATTACGGCTATCCCAAAAACACACACCTTTCGTTTATCCGAGTGTCATCGGCATTATGCAACTGAAACAAACAGCTGTTGGAATAATTAATAGGTATTGTCAAAAATTCGTTGGTTTATAATGGTTTCGTTTTTATGCTATCCTAATACCTGCATGAAAATAAAATCCACAACTCTGATAACATAGATCTCTTGAAATATTCTCATCTTTTTATTTGAACAGATACTGTTATGAAATTGAAAAGAATTTGGTTTATACCACGTATTGTGTGACAAATAATGACACGTGTTTCACATTCTTTAATTAAAAAGCGTCATCAGGCCAGGCCTTCTACGGCACGGTTGTTTTTATTAATATGGTTACTATTTTTCTTAATATTTACTTCCTTAGTAACACATGGATCTCTAAAATACAAAATGAGAATCTAATCATTATTTTAAGACCTCAACTGACTCAGTGTTTTATGTCATTTTAATATCAAATTTGAATTTTATACTTTTCAAATACACGAATGTATCAAGTTGTGGTAAAGTACAAAATTCAAATTATCATAGCTATATTATATGATCACTTTTAAGGTGTTCACTGTCAATACTTGGTGGAATGGCAATATAATAAAAATAATAAAACATTTTAATACTTATTCCACATAAAATTTATTGGATCAGGACCGGTTTCGCTCTCACTTAACTTTTGCTAACCGGTCCTGATCCAATAGATTGTATGTGGAATAAGTACTATTTTTTTTTTATTATTTTAATAATATATGATCTTTCTTTTTTTATGTCTGCTGCCAATGTATAGCTGAGTACACACACTAATTAGACATTGAATATTTACGTTTAACGACACACATAAAAAAACATTATTCCAAGCTCATAAATAGTTTAAAATACCAAGAAATTTCAAGATATCTTTATTTTGACTTTTGTGTAAATATGTATAATACACTAAAACTTAAATCCATGTCCACCTTTTTGTGATGAAAAAACTACACCAAGCATATTAATTAATGCATCGGATAAATCAGGCTGCGGTGGTTATGCCGCCCTGTCTAGTGACAAGCCGTTGATTTAAAACGCAAATAGGGAGGGCTTAAAACAAAAGGGTAATGGGTTTTGATGCATCGCTGAACCCTTGCGTCCATTCCCGATTATTTTATCGGCCGGACAGGACATTTGACTTATTATTGGACGTCTGCTTTTCAATTTGGTGGGGAAATATTTTCTCTATCTCATACGACTGCATATTCTTTTTTTTTTTAATTCAACTTCTATCACATTTAGGGTGTTGTCAGATATCAGTTGAAAATACTCACTCCAAGCGAAACTTGTTTTATGGAATTAGCACAAATTAGTACTTTTTTATAAGATTAACATATTGTTCGCTATAGTGGTTACCGGTGACGGTGTCAAGTGAGACTTACTATGAAATTGTCTAGGCATGGTGTTTTTTTCCTATAAAGACATTAAAAAGGCAAAGGACGTAAAACACCCATCAAATATATATTGATGTCGGGTAAATCCTTTTTCCTCACCGAAAATTTCACGGGTCCTCTTTTTTCATACTTAAATCCAAATAACATAATTATTTGGCGTTTGCAACTCACATCCTTAATAGAGTAATCACTAACCTATCTGATTGATTGCAGCTCATTAGTTTAATAGTTTGTTATGTTAACGTCATTAGTATGATAATGATATGTTTGCTTTGCTTAGATCCTATAACCCCCTCCCTGCTTCCCGTAAAAAGGAAAAATCCCAAACTCCATTTTGTAATTTTATCATTTTAAAATGTTAGAATCAATCTTGCTTCATTATTTAAGCAAACTTTGCGATAGTAAGTCCGAAGATGCCCCTGAAAGAGGTGAAACACGTGTTACAGTTAGTAGCACAATACGTGGAATAATCAAAGTTATTTTAAATTTTATATTAACGTTATTTTTATACAACATTTATTAAGTTGCGTACGTTGTGCCTATCTAAAAAAAGACAAAACAGAAAAACGAGGGTTACGTCCTTTTTGCCTTTCTACAGTCGATATGCACTACAATTTCGCCTGAAAATATTTCTCCTAAGTCACTAAAGATCACCCCCACAGGGGTTTTGAAGTAACCCACCGTTGATCACTCCCATGGCGATATAAGTATTCAAAAATGTAAATTCATATCAACAAATATTTTTTGTTCCTGTTTCAATTTACGAAAATATCTGTATTGACACAAGACGATGGTAACACTCGTAAGTTGATTTAAAACTGTTGAACTTTTGAAGACAAGACCCCTGGAAGCTGGACTCCCTATGGATTGAAATCAGATACGAATTCTTAGAACCTAATGCGTCCCAGTCACGTCATTAGTCGACTTCTTGCTAGCCCTAGACTGCTTATTCAACGAAGGCTTATTTAGTTAAGATTTAATATACAATGTCAGTATTAATCGGCTATGCCTGCAGCTATTGTTAAATTTAATAAACTCAGATCTAAAAATGATTTTTTATCGATACTTTATTGAAAATTAATCAAAATATATATGAAACTACTCCTCGATACTAGAAATCCCACGCCTAAATAAGAACCGCATCGGTGTACCTATGCCATTTTGATTTATTCATCGTTGTTTGAAACTACTGTGTTATAATTGTTTTGTAAACACGACCTATTCTCTCACATGTTGCTCTCATTTACATCTGTAGAAACAAAATAACGGGATATATTTTCGACTGAAAAAACTTACAAATGTCCTCACTGATCCGCGCCTGAACAAATAATTATTGAAAATTTAGGGCAGGGAAATCCAAAAGATTTTTAAAAACTAGATATTGTTTTTAAATCAGAAAAAATAATCATACAATGTTCACAAACATTTGTTTCTCTTACGTGTTATGAGTTGTTACTATTTATGATAATTATATTTGAAGCTTTATGAACACGTCAAAATTTGATGTAAATTTTGGCCAATATCCATGGCATTTGACCTGTATTTTAGTTTAACCCTATTAATACTGTTACGGTATTATTACACGGCGTTCAAATCGTGTGGTTTAATTTGATAAATATCATACATTTAAATTATGTTGTATAGTTACTAAGTTAAATAATACCCCAATTTTTTTCTTTTTAAGTGGAAAAAGTACTAAAAATGTATTATTATTTTTATTATAATACCCCAATGTTCAATATTTTTCACCTTTTCTTTGTATACAAAAATTTGATGATACTTCATAATTAAGAGATATTATATAAACAAAGAAATGTTTATCTTGAAGTTTGTCGTGTTGGGAAACTTTGATTCAGACTTATGTTATAGTTTTTCACAATTTTCACTAATAATGTGGAGCATTTGGACGCCTAATTGGATTTATCTCAAGATCTGCTTGTTAACTTTTATTTTTCGTACAACGTAGGGATAGGAACGCTATAACTGGACAGGACTAGTGGTTTGCTAATCGCTCTCAATACGTCAAGTTTTTTTTTGATCGTTTGGGTGTGGGAGGGAATTTGAAACAACAGACATCCGTGTCTCCGAACAGAAATCGATAATTTGATTGAAAAAATAAATTTCCCGGATTGGTACAGTGCAAGTCGACGTAGGTACTCCCCTTTATAAAATTAGATGCACAGTCGACCCCCCCTATCACCTTGTGATTAGACCTACGCTATAGGAGACTGGGCACCCCTACATAATTTGACTTTGAATGCTTGGGTTTTGTAAAAAAAATTGCGCTCTAAGGAGGTTATAAAATGGGGGCGGGGGGCGGAGGGCTTTCTCTACAATTATAATAAATATAGACGGCTTTATTATTGACAAAAAAAATAATTTGATTATTCCACGTATTGTGTTACTAATTCGTCGTTGTAGGGACGGGACATACGGGCAAAACTACAAAAATTGCTGTTTTGTTTTGAGTTAAATATGGCATTGTCATGCTCAAATGCAATTCTATAAGATATACAAATATGAAACTTGTACGAAGAGCGGTTTACCAGATATTGCTCGACTTTCCTGCAAATCCGTAAGAACAAAGTATAACATTGAAAACTGTTTTGCCATTTATCTCGGTTCGTTGTTTTGTAGTTTCGCCCGTATGTCCCTACACCCAAGAATTGTGACACGTGTTTCGCCTCTTTCAGAGGCATCTTCAGACCTTATTAAAGCAAAGTTTTCTGAAGTAATGATTGGCCTTATTATTTTTGCGCCAAATCATACTACATTTTCTCATATTTGAATATTTTTTTTTTTGGTAACCAATGTGTTGAATCCAGTCTAGTTAAAATGCATCTGTAGCAATTTGTAGCGGTTTGTTTCACCTTGGACTGTTTAGCATTCGTACCGCCACGTCCATTACCTACGTCAACGCCCACTGTAATATATTTGGATAGCATTAATGTTTATCAGTAATTGCTCTCACGATATTAATATACAAGTAATACTAGTACTTGCGTATTTATTTCGAGCACCTGTAGATAAGCTGGGTTAATCGGATAAAACTAGCCCTGTAGGTTTACGTGTATAAGGTTATGTGACTTTTAATCTTCTTTGGTATGACAGCATAGGATTAGTGTAAAAATCGTGTTATATTTTTTTTACATTGACAGCAGAAACATAACAAAAATCTTAATTCATTCTAGACTCACTTGGTGTTCACTGTCAATACTTGGTGGATTGACATTATAATAAAAATCTTTTATAATTTTTTGCATTCTAAACTATAAAATATTATGTACTTACTTTTACTCCATAATTATGTATTATATATTACTAGTATTGCTACCCGGCGTCGCTCGGACTAAGCGACCAATAATTATTTAATGTTATATCATTCGACATAATTATATCACAAAATCTAACAATCCAAAATAGAGATAAAATAAAATCACAAACTTTATTTAATTTGATGACAGCCCCATTCTCGCCCATTAAAATGTCCAAATTCAAGGAAAAAATCTAATTTGCTGTCAAAGAAATTCCAAATAATACCTTCACGTAAATAATAAACATTATTATTAATAATAAAAGCCGGGACAAGTTTTGTAGAAGACTAATTTATTACATTTTGACTAAATGTCTTCGCCGATAAAAATTCAAACATATTTTCTTTCATATTCGTTTTTATGGCAACTTAATGACCAACAATGAAAAAGGGAATTACATACCCACATACATACATACGCCGTTTCGGCTTTATATATAAGATACAAAGAGTGTTTTCAACCGGCTTCACTCGGTATCGGTAATATATATTGAACAATCACAGTTCGACGAAACCATAATCAAAAATAATTATCGTTAACTAAATTCGTTTTTTTTAGTAAATTTATTTAAATCGTATGGAAAAAAGAATATTTCATATTTCACCACAGCCATATGTTGGTCATTGTTCTTTAAAAATAAATCCATGTCCGCTTCCTTAGTGGAGCATCTGGAATCCTCACAGTTTTTCGAGAACTGCTTGTTTCCCAGGTGCTCAAACTCTCATTATTTTAAGAGAGTAAGAATTGAAAGGTTACGACGACTTGGACAGGACTAGTTTAAAAAAATTGCTTCTGGGATGGGAAGGGATTAAAATATGATTTAAGCCGACTGTAATATAAAAAATCACTAAAAAAAATCACAGTGATACAGTAAGATAATTCTATTTTGTAATAATTTTTCAATTATAAAATTTAATTATTTCCGATTGGCAACCCTTGAATTATGAAAAGTCTTTATTACTGCCATTAACGACGTTGTATCCATTACACACACATGTTGTTAGTTAGTTTTCTCCAGACGCCTGTACCCTTGTCATTTTTGGTTATCCATGCCCACCAGACCGTGAAAGATGTATATTTTTTTCCATTCGCACTGATATTGGTTCGTTATGTACCTCCTATGTGACGCTTTATTATTTTAGGCCCATTAGTTTTATTCATCGCAAGGTACATGCGCTGTATTTAACGACCGAGAAGATTCCGTATTAGAATAGTGAATTACTGTTATTGCTATCTCCTAATTATTTCTTTGTAACATACCTAAATGACGATTTTGGCCGTTTTTCTTGTTATGACATGAATCAGAGCAAACATGTCATTGTCTTATTCGAAACACAGTTCAAAACACTTATGTACGACAGTTATCCACCATATAAAAGTGATAAAAATAAATATCACAGAAGTAAAAAAAATGTGTTGATACCACATCCTGAATGTCCAATTTTTGGAGCAAAAACGTGTTCCATTGTTGGCTGAAATTGTTTGATTTGTTTTAATTTTAAAGTAATAATAACATATTGATTGACTTGGCATTTACTTGTTAGAACTCCATTATAACACAGTGAAAAAATTGCAATGTCCTACAGAAATTATATTATAAATGGTTGATAATTATTTCGGCTTACGCCATCGTCAGAAATATTCACTTCCGAACTAATCAGTGACGATGGCGTTATCCGAAATAATATAATTTATGACTAAAATAACTTGCAATTTTCTACATCATGTCGTAATAAAATTTTCAAGGAAAGAGATTAGGGATAACTACAATAATTATATTGATTGAATTGGCATTTACTTGGTAGAACTCCATTATAACACGGTGAAAAAATAACAATATATTTTAGTTTTACAGAAATTATATGATATACCTTTGTGTACCTTTTCTACACCTCTATATAAAGATAAGTAAATGTATGTTTAAACATAGTTCTGACGATAGCGTAAGCCGAAATAGCTATCAACCTTATATCATATAATTTCTGTAGATCTAAAATACATTGCTATTTTTTCACCGTGTTATAATAATTATTATCCTATTGTCTTGCATGACCTGAACCTTTATACATCTCGAGTTACGAAACTCGCTAAAATGTTGGCGAAAACCTGAATGCCATTGTATGATTTTTATAATAAGGTTGACACTTTTTTTAAGACTGTAAATCATCCAAGGTAATCTAGTTGTAAAAAAAATGTCGCATCGTATAAAATATTCATAAAATTCTTATTTTTATTTCAGAAGGTAACTATGTAAATAATTATAGTTTCTTAATTAATACAGTCATCCCTCCTACAGCACCGAGATGGGGATTGTTTTATATTTATATGTAAGGGGACGTACAGCTACAGATAAATATTCTCTGAATTCACATATTTATGTATAATCAGTGGTGTAGTGGGGCCAAATGAGCCAGGGCGCCGCCCTGCCACCTTTTTGACTTATTACAAAAATTTTCAAGTTGGTACATATACATATTCAAAATAAAAAATTACGTGTTTTGTAAGTTAGATGGGTAGCAAATTCATTAGAACGTAGCAGATACGTTGGGCAAAACTGACAACATTTTAGGGAAAAAATCAATGTCCGACCTGGTACCTATTTATTTACCACTATACCACTTTATAATCTTATATATAAAACCGTAACGGCGTATGTCTGTGGGTCTGTAATTCCCTTTTGCATTGTTGGTCTTTAAGTTGCCATAAAAACGAATATGAAAGAAAATATGTTTGAATTTTTATCGGCGAAGACATTTAGTTGAAATGTAATAAATTAGTCTTCTACTGAACCTTTCCCGGCTTTTTTAATATAATAATGTTTATTATTTACGTGAAGGTATTATTTGATATTTCTTTGACAGCAAATTAGTTTTTTTCCTTGAATTTGGACATTTTAATGGGCGAGAATGGGGCGGGGCTGTCATCTAATTAAATAAAGTTTGTGATTTTATTTTAACTCTATTTTTTATGTTAGATTTTGTGATATAATTATGTCGAATGATATAACATTAAATAATTATTGGTCGCTTAGTCCGAGCGACGCCGGGTAGCAATACTAGTATTACATATGTACGAAACAAATAATATACCATAAGATTGCAGCATACGCTATAAAAAAACCGCTTTATAGCAGAGGGTACTGTAGGACGTTTGACTAGAAACGAAATACTAAAATTTAATTACATTTTGCCAACTACTGGCGTGATATCAGTGTTTGATATCTTCAGGTCTGTTAGGTTGACTTATGCACCGTTGATGGGCTATAATAATTGCACGTATAAGGTTCTCGTTAGTCAGGCCCTGTGGATGTCTCAAGCGCTTCAAGTGCACCGTAATTGGCAATCCATGTATGCTAATTTGCAATGACGTGTGATCGAGATTAACGTATTTGCTATAAAACCCGGCTATATAAATAGTCAATTAAAAACCAGACCATACTTACTGTCCCTTTTAAGATTTGAATATAAAGCTCAAATTCATTCGTGCTCTTGAAATGCATGAAGATGCTGAAAGACGAAACCCGGGTCGTTCGAGACAAAACTCATGGAAAAGTACAAAATTTAAATGTCTTTCTCAATAACCATCTATGTACTTTACGCTATACATTGGGATCAGTCTTCGATAATACTTAAAATATTACCAAGATGCATGAAAGCATGCTTCATTCTTATTTTTATTATCTTCGGAGAACAAATTTTGCATTATCGACAAATATCTTTAAAAAAATGCGAAAGTATAGGTTTGACTGTGTTTTAACGTTGCTGTATTAGAACTTTGAACTGGTTTGTATTATTGCAGCTCAAATTTCCACTAAAAAAATACAATATATTTTTAATGGGCTAAAAATGTAAGTCAAATCTACGAAGGTCGAAATGCGTTGCTATAAGGCTCGATAGGGTTGCGTGTTGAAAATTACTGAATTGGTCTTGAAAACTACAATGGGCTGTTTCTAGATTGCTGTGCCTTTTGTAAAATACTTGACCCAAATTCTGTCGCGCAAATGACCATGTTTCGTATGTCCTAAAAAAGTAAAACGCTTATTAAAAATATTCTCCGCAAATGATTATTCAAATCCTGAAAGCTCTTGTGTATTATGTGAGCTTTGGTGATTAATTGTCAGCCTTGTCATTTTATTTATAGTGCTATTGTACAGCAGTACAATATGGCGGTCACATGGTTACACCCATAACGTGCGATCCCGATTAATTAATTAAATTTTACAAAATTAAGTATGGTGCATAATTTATAATTATTATCAAATTGCTCAATATTTGCCGCCCTCTTGCAACAAGCCGGCGAAGTCTCTGCGAAGCAACCTGGATATTCATGAATGTCATACTTCGAAAGAAAAAATCAAAAGCCCATCCGAGGCTAGCAACACTGAGTTGCACTGGTTGTACGACGATTTCAGCACAGTTCAATCAATCACGGTCGATATTTTTATAATTGAAGATGGCAACTGAAGGTGTTTGATGGAATTTCTCTACCAAATATTAATCGTTTGATTTTTGTGTACTTTTTAAAAAGTTTTGTCGCTAACGACCTGGTTTTCGCCTTTCGGTATCTTCAGGCTTTTTAAATTCATTCGTGAACTGTAAATTCACAAAGATGCCGAAAGGTGAAACCCGAGTCGTTTACGACAATACTCATGGGAAAGTAATGTTATTAGTTTTTAAGCGTTTTATTTATGAATAATGTAAACTTTTGATTAAAAATGCACATGTCTCCTAAATTAATTAAACCGATAGAATTGTTAATAAAATTCTCTTTGGAATTAAAAATATTTGATCTGAAAAACAATTTGCATAATTTATTCAATAGCAATTTTCTATCGAGTAAGAAATCATCATTAAAGAATATTAGGATATCAGTGTGATCGACGTCAATCTGATTTTCGCTTCAAAGCTTTTGTGAATTGAAATTAATTTAAAATAAATACAAAATCACCGTCGCCACGTCTTTATCAGAGAGATCGTATGTTATTATTTGCAGATGTTCTGTTGGCGACAATTTATCACCAGTTGATATATTATTATGTATACTAATGCCAAACACGCCTTTTAAAAAACATCGCTGTGACAGCTGAAAATTGCAACTAAATTATTCAAGAACACAGTACATATTAGCATTTAGGCGCTGTTTTGTTAAAATGCCTCCAGGGCATTAATCTTTTTGTATGCGATTTTCAAGGTAAATTGTCGGTAGTAGTTTTAATGGTTTGATATAAAAAAATCTCGATGACGGGATAGTTCTAATGTTTAGTCGTATTATTTTAATATTTGTTGGCATGTTTATGAGTGCGGCGAGATTTATTAAGAAAATCTCTACGATTTCTGACTTTCAATCAATTAACCCTTATACGGCCGCGGAGCGAAACATCAATTGGCGGTGCTTGTGCGAAAACGACCGCGCGATGATTTTTCCCTCCGTCTGATAACGCTTGATGCAAACGACCCCAGGTTTTCAAGTTGTTCTCGTCATTTAAAAAATGACTGTTATGTATTTTTACGAGAAGTAAGCCAGTATGTGAAAAGTAATTGAAACTTATATGGTCTTTCAAAGTCACAAAATGTTAATGTTTGACTTTTCACAATGATTGATGATAGTTTCAATAAAATTGCGTGTAGACTGCTACTTTGAGAAGGACTGGTAGACACTACAAGATCGGTCAACCGTCGGGCCCACTTAATCAGAATCCACAAAGGTCACCAAAAATAACCAATTTTTAAATTCAAAGGCATCTGTTTGTGCGATACAAACGATTCATTTTTTTCATATATCGGTAAAGTATCTCCTAGTATTGAAATTTCGCAAACAGTAACGATTAAAGAAAGGAGAAATATTTGTAACACAATATAATCCTCATAATAAGGAATAAATTGACATGAGGCCAACATTAGAATCTTTTTAAAATGCTGTTAAATTACCAAATAATTTTCAAAGCGTAAAATCGCGTTTGCACGGAAAGTTGCGATTACTTCTGTTTCGCAATTGACTCATATTTGGGATTTAAAACTGATATCAATATGTTTGTTTAAATTCGTTAACTTAGAACACAATATGATATACATATGAGAGGGATTGTTGATTGGATCTCGTTATCTTATTTAAGTCATTTAAATAGAATCAAAATTCTTACTATGCGGTAGATGCGTTCCACTGAATATCGTATAAAAAAGTTTTGACTTCCATAATACACTTTGTGTATTTCTCGGAAAATCACACCATCGGCAGTCTGCGCGATTTCAAAATAATCCAAACCGCGAGATAACAAATCTAAATATATTCACCGCTGATACGTATCGAATGATATCGGGTAATAAAATAATAATAAGTATGCACATTAAATAGTTATATTTGTTTTTCTACCGGCTCTTTCAGAGTTCCTTGCTCTTTTTCCAGTAATCGACGTAACTCCCATTAACCGCAGAATGGTGGAACTATAATACACGACTTGTTTTCTTTTTGTCTTTCTTTATACCATTGAACAATTCATACTGTTCACCTTGGCAGTAGTTTATTTTTTTGATTTCATGCATGAAAAACTCGCGAGATGTACCCGCTTAATCGGTTATACTGTAATTATAGGGGATGAATAAGTCAGGTCCGTCGTTATAAATATTATATATATCCCCATGATACATAATTATTGACGCTGTCAATGCAAGATTTATTTTTTTCCCTTTTAACCGTATTCGTTCCCAAATGTCAAGAATATATACTTCTAATGGATTTTGTCTCAACAAAAGTTTTCTACGGCAACCACTAGTTTCAGGTTGCTCGAACTCTCATTTAGTACTAGTGATTAGCGAATTGTTTTTGCCACGTCCCGTCCTTAAGGATTGGATGGGAGTTTTACGCAGCACACACCTATGAACAGAACATAATTTTATTGTCAAATGAATCTGCCCTGACTGAGATTCGAACCCGTGGGCTCCACAGCTGATGCCAACTACTTCTCATAATCACTTGTTGTAAACTCAAAGATATTGGTAAAGAAATTACTTGAGATATTTATGTGTAAAATAAAACATTCGATGTAAAATATTTTGAGATAAACGCTAGAAAGCGCACAATTATTATGTTCCAAATAAACTTCTTCGGCTGGGAATACAAAATATACAAAAAAATATTTCTGTTAAATTATTTGTTTTTTTTAATTTGCTTACACTGCTGCCTGCTTTCATTTTTTTTATCATAACATATTCCATTAGAATTTTTATTCAAAGTTTAAATTAATGCCGCCACGTGATGAAGCAAGTTCGCATCTTTGGCACATAATTTTGCTTTATCTTTGCTATGAATCGTATGGCAATTATATGCTATGAAAATGTAAGATAAGAAAAAACGGCATTCAAGCCGACAATTGTCAGTGCGTCAAATGTATTGAAAATTTTAATCACATGCACAGGAGAAATGACATCTCAAACAACATTTTGTTGTTAACCTTATCAGATCTTGAACCAAGATTTTACCGCCAACCCACCGAGGCCGGTTAAATGAGGTATTCAGGATTAACTGTTCCAACCGGCCTTTGTCCTAGTTACCAAATTTTATCGCAACTTTATTTTTAATATACAGAAGATTTTCCCGACCAGTGGAGTATGATGGGCTTGGGTCCATTATCATATTTATAGATTTGTTCGTATTATCTTCGTCTCCAGGTTCCAAGATTAAGTCCGCAAACAGTCCAGCCGATACGACTAATAAATATTCTTGTCATATAGTTGCACATATTCTTTTGTTGCCCGCGAGCCTTATTCTGCCTAGTAACATCCAGGGCTAGTTCGTGATAAATGTGTAGACTTAATCCAAATGCTTTTTTTTTTAATAAAACTCATTTTTGTTTGTATGCATAAGAGTCATGTTGTTCCATTGGTATAATATTATATATCGCTACATCAATTCAATAGTAGGACAATCTAAAAATATTAGTCTCGAGAAAATGGCTGGATAGTTTTTTTTTGCATAATAGAAGATTTTGACTGAAGGTGCGCTATAGAATTTCAATTTCAAATTTGAATTTGTATCGTTTTTCATTTTATACTTTTCCATGAGTTCAAGTATTTTGCATTTGAAATGCATGATGATGAAGACGAAACCCCGATCATATGCGACAAAACCTATGGCAAAGTACAAAAATCAAACGATTCAAACTTGATTTTGAATATTTGTATACGTTTTTAGTAACATTTCGAAGATATCTATGGACTGATTTTCTCTTATTTTTTTAAGGACTAAGAGACAGTTTTAATAAAAATACAATATTTTAGTAACAGAATAGTGTAAATTTGCATCAGTCGATATTTTTCATAGTGGCACTGTCGGGTAATATCCACATATTTTGGGTATTAAATTAACAGTACTTTTTTCTTAACCCTTTTAATACCCTAGAGCCGATATATCGGCTTTCATATAATCGCCAAAAATACCCTGTGCCGATATATCGGCTTTCTAAATGGTACATATATTTTTGTGTACGTAACATAATTTGAGGTTAAAATGAGAAGTGTCATGACATAGGGTACCTAACCTTTGGATTTGAGCCATATACAGGTTCTACAGCCCCACAAAGCGATCTTTTATTATCGACTACCCATCGATGATATCTTGAGTTACTCGTCACTCGGGTGCGAAATTTTGTCGCGGTTTGTCGTGGTGCAGTCTGCTATTGTTTTTGTGACTGTGTTTTTAATTTGCCCTTTATTCAATTATGCCTTCAAATAAAGATCGTGAAGAAAAATCCACAAATAAGAAAATGAGCCGATATCAATTTACTATTGATATAGTTGAAAAACTAAGTGAAGACTGGATAAAGGCCAAACAACAGAGTACGACTTCCAATCATTCTCCAATACAAGTCCAAAAACTACTTGATAAAAAAGAAAAAAACTGTGTCATTTGTAGTTCGAAAAATCGAAGAAGAAGAACAAGGACTGTTTGCTCAAAGTGTAATATAGGTGTTCATGGTACATGCTATCAAAAACATGTTTGTTGAAAAAAAAAAAAACAAAAATTAAATTTAATTTTATATAAATAAAATAAGAAAAACCCACTTTTTTATTTTTTTTGTTGTCTTATATCTATTCTTATGTGTTTACTTTTTTATGTGAAATGAAGTGTAAAACATTTATAAATTTCTAAGATATGCAAATATTATTTTGAAAATGTTTATCATTTTTATTATTTTTATTTTCTCTGTGAGTTCTTTTTTATTTCATTTCTTTTTCGTTTTAGCAAAAAAATGTTAACATATAATAACTCTGTAATGTTATTTCTCCATAAAATATAAAATATTTTACCAAAATGTCTTTGTTTTTAATACTTTTTCAAGAATTTACGAAAACACTTAAAAAACAGATATTTCCCAGGGTATTTTTGGAGAACCTATGAAAAAATATAGGGTATTAAAAGGGTTAATATAGCATATTCATAGCTCAAAAACCGTTGGATAGCTATTGTTCTACTGTTGTATAGATGTGTCGATATGCTGGTTTATTAAAATGGAATGTTGGAAAAAATACTATCGCAAAAAAAATAGTTCTTAATTGATATTTACCATCTGTCTATTTTGTGTACACGTGACAGAAAAAACATCTTATATTCAATATGTCAGAATATTATTATTTTTCCGTTTGCTGCATCAACGACACCCCTGTTATGATTGAAGTTGTCTGTAAAAATCGCCATTATAAATGTGCAGTGGCGAAACGGAGTGACATGCAATTTATTCCCAATCGATATTATCCTATCTGTTCACGTACAAGTATACTGACGTATGCAAAATATAATTATCTGCGTCAGCAAATTGATTTTCTACAACCCATTGAATTTCTGCAAGACGTACGATTGTTTTTTTTTATTTATGTTCCATTGCAATATACAATCATGAATACATTAATCGTGATATCTTACTATTATAAATACAAATTCAATCGGTTTGTATTTAGTTTGAGACAGGACTATTAGAGACTTTAAGAGACTCCAATTACATTTTACTCGACATCTCAAATACTCTAGTATCAAGTAGTAATTTTTAAAATATTCGTGTACACTGGAGTAGTTTCAGATGTACCAAAATATATATTATTAATTTAATATTTTGTGTATAAATAGATGATAAATAAATTGTCTCTCGTCATCATAGACTGTCGTTATCATAAACTTGTCATTGATAAGCTAAGTCAGCAGGGCCCAAAGCAAAAGTAACAGAAGAAATTCTTGCATAGCATAGTCAACGGCAAAACCATTTAAAAAAAATACTTGATAGTGAAATCCACGCTTATGACTCAGTTAAACGCAACGTTAAACAATATATAAATATTTTTAACAAATTAAATAGAATTTGGAAATAAGTCTTCATTCATAAATTACTATTAGTGAGCGAGTACTTGAAAAATAGACGAGTATTCCCGAGTATCGAGTATTCGAAACTCAAATTGGAGTCTCTAGCTATGATGCTATTGCTATTAGGCTGGTGTAGCTGAGTAGTAAACATGTTATTTCGACGTACTTAATTGCAATGTCAACGGTTCAAACACCCGAATCTTTCATCTTATTTTTTTTCAACCATTTCCGCAAAGAGAATTAAGCACATGGTTGTTAATGACCTTGTCAACGACATATGTATATACTGGGATAAATTCTCATTTTGGAGACGTGGAATATTGAGAGATTGGATGAGAAAATAATTAGGGAATATATTTAATGACTTAAAGTGTTCACTGTCAATACTTGGTGGAATGGCATTATAATAAAAATAATAAAACATTTTTAGTGCTTATTACACATAAAATTTATTCGATCAGGACCGGTTTCGCTCATGGCGATCAGTTGACAGTTCTTGCCATGAGCGAAACCGGTCCTGATCCAATAAATTGTATGTGGAATAAGTACCAAAAATATTTTATTATGTATTTAATGGGTCAGTATATTATTCAGGTTTTTGTCAGTAAATTAAATACATGGTCAGTTTATATTAAAAAGGTCAGTATACACTGTGTCGGTCAGTTATTAAATGTCACGACCAAAATTTATTATATACTGACCATTTATATTTTTTACTGACGATTATATTCCACTGACCGCTCCATTTTTTTACTGACTATTTCTTTCATATTTACTGACTGTTAATCGAATAAGATACTGACTAAATAATTAGTTGCCAATAGTTAGTAGTTTAGGATCGGATGGTTTGTGGAGTAATGTACAAATAACAGATGTCCACCCATGTAACAAATATAAACTTATATAATCTGCACGGGTATTCTATATATCTGAAAAGGACTAATCGCCTACAGTCGTGCTTCCCAAAGTTTTCATGCCCCCCCTAAACAATAAACATGTTTTGTGCGGCCTCTAGTTTGGGAATCACTGGCCTATAGAACAAAAAGAAACATACGTCAGTGCGTATTAAAAAAGCTTTTTCGTACGCTTGCAATGATATCTAAGTGTGAATGAAAATAACCGTACTGTTGTTATACAAACCCGCGAAGATCACAGCTTATTAGGACGAACGAACAAAACCTTTGCTTACATGAGAAGAAATACTATCTATATATATAAAAATGAATGTCTGTATGTATGTCCGCTATGGACTACTAAACCGCTCAACCGATCGATGTGAAACTTTACAAATTTATTGAGTACACTCTCGCAATGGTTTCTGGCCTACCAACCCCTCGCCCCAACCACCCCCCAACCTCCCCCCCCCATTTTTTTTTTTAAACTTTACGAATTTTTGAGTTCACTTCTTCGAAGGTTTCTGGCATACCCCCTCCATACCCACCCCCAAACCTCACCCCGCCAAACAGCCCCCCTCTCCCCCAAAAATTAAATTGAATAATTGTGTAATGTCTTTCCTTCAATTTTATTTTAGTTGCTGGCGTAGCAACGCGCGCAGGGTACAGCTAGTAATGTATATTTAGAAAAAAATACACGATAATAATACATACAAATTACGATTACGCGATAGCTTATGTCGAGCTTATTTTTGACCGTTACCAACAAAGCTCGCAATCCTTTGTCTCCGTGAAAATGTGTAGGTGGCCATAATTGCCATGACACACCATAACAAGCTGTGTTGATTTTGATATAAATTTGCAGCATTTTTGCATCGCTTTTATTGAAGCAGGCGTCGGCGCCATTTTGGGCGGCGATCGTTGGCGCCGGCACTGGTCATCGGTGGCAGTGACGCATTCAGTTATTTTAATTCTCACGGCGCCCCTTTTCAATATTAAACCTTCTCACCATTGCAATGCCAGGGGACAATTTCAATTATAAGATAAACGCAATTTGAATAATAATTCATTTTTTTTTTTAAATAAATAATCAATACTCACGCAGGTTGCTGAATATCCGACAATATTTCCATAACTTTTTACTGTACCAAATCAGTAAAAATAAATCGTTCGTATAATTTTTGAGGTGTGCGACGACCCTAATACCGCATGTTTCTTTAAATATATTACTAATCTGATAGTTCTGACGATGTCATTATGCTGAAATTACCGTAAGAACCAAAATGTATAATTCTCGTAGAATTAAATATTTATATTTTTCCCGTCATACAATATTGCTCTACTGAGTACATATGTATATCAATATTCCGTTTGAAAAGTTCAACATGTTTCTGATTACAAAAAGCTTCTGAGTTCTTTAATCTGAATGTGAATACAGATTTCAATTTATATGGTTATATCAACACATGTGTGATTTTTTTTTTAAATATTATATAACCTAATTGCAATCTTTTTTTTTTCAGGTAAGTGCACTTTTCAATTCATCGGATGTGTGATGTCTAACTCTCTGAAATGATTTCATGTGTAAGTTTATCTTTATATAATATTCGACATACCTAGACATGCGTCGCTAGCAAACGAATGATTCCAAACGGCCTTGTCTTAGTAGCGGTGCGAGTCAATCGTTCGCCTCTATGATAATATAAGACTCGCCGAAAATCAATCAACATCTTATTATTACACGATTTTGTCGATTTTGTTTTTCTTATTTGCATGTTATTTAATGTAGGAAGTGTCAATACGATCTTTTATTCTTGTTTTTCTTAATTCTATTTACCAACATTATTTTTGTCAAATGTATGGCGTTGAAGCGTATGCTGCATGCTACGTTTTAATTACATTTTTACTTAACTACAATGTTTGATGAGAGAATTGCTGATCGCCATTTCTCATAAATAATAACTGGTTTTTGAAATGGTCTATTTAATTTTAAAATAATTGCTTGGAATGTTTGTAGCTCTTACACGAGAACATGCCAATAAAAGAGCGATAAATATAATAAACATTAATGTGCAATTGCATGCCAATTTGTGAATGGAGGCAAGAAGCAATTCATTGCATTTTAACCTTCAACCATTTACTTGAACCTTTAAACGGGCGCCCTGATTGTTATTCATTTATTAAAAGTTTATTTATAAACATTTTGGAGTGTACTAATAATTTAAAATGTCATGCTTTTCAGTTCTATAGAAATTATTTTAAATATTTATTGATAGCTATTTTGGCTTACACCTTCGTCAGAACTATGTGTAAACATGCATTTACTCATCTATATATACCGTTGTAGACAGGGTACACATTACATCTTCTTTTCTGTTCTACCATCCTAATTTTCCATGACAAATCAGAACATGACAATTCAGAAATGACGCAGAACATGACAAATCAGAACACGACTTTTCAGAACATGACATTTCAGAACATGACTCAGAACAAGACTTTTCAGAACATGACATTGAACATGATTTTCAGAACCTTTTGACATTTCAGAACAATCGGCCTATCTACGGACACCGGGCGCCCTTCATTTGTCTATAAACAATTTACCAATTATGAATAGGGCTGCAACAACAAGAAAACATATTATGAGATCGCCGAAATTAAAATAAATGTTCACTAACTGTGTAGTTCGTGCATTTAAAAATTCATTCGTACAGAAATTATTTTATATATATTTATTGATAGATATTTTGTTCTGAGTGCCTACAATATAGGGTGCCTACAATATAGGGTAACATGTTCTGAAATGTCATGTTCTGAAAAGTCGTATTCTGATTTGTCATGTTCTGAATTGTCATATTCTGATTTGTCATGTTCCAAAACGTCATGTTCTGAATTGTCATGTTCTGATTTGTACGGTTACCCCTAATTTTATATGGAAAAATAAGCTATTAGATGTGACACATTGATTTTATGTATTTCTCGAAGTGAAAGCAATATGGGGTTTTATTAAGTGTTACTTAATAAATAAAACCCAGAATAGAAGAAGTATTGTGCACTCTGTTTACAACAGTATACATATGTAAGTAAATGCATGTTTAAACATATATCTGACGATGGCGTAAGCCGAAATAGCTATCAACAAATGTATAAAATAATTTCTGTAGAATTAAAATATTGCTATTTTTTCACCGTTTTATAATGGAGTTCTACCAAATAAATGCCAATTCAATCAATGTCTTCCCTTTAGTTTGACCACAGATTATAGTATACGTCTTAGTATTTAAGAGATGTATAGAAACATTTACATGAAAACAATTTGTAAGCTATTAGCACCGGTATGCGGACAGTTGGAATACACTGGTCTAAATCATTTCGAAACCATGAAATGTATCTTGTAACCATTTAAAAATCTCGATGAATACAATTTTTTTTATTGTTGGTCTCTTTTGATTCGATGACAATGTTATTTTCAGTTAGTGGATCAACTGAATAAATTGGAAAATTCTCGCGGCGAGTGAAACCGGTCCTGAATATTATACAAACGTATGTAAAAGAAGTGCATAGAAAATGTGTTTTATTTATCTATAAAAATGCCCTTTCATCAAGAATTGAATATATATTTTTCTGTATCCATTGTAGCCATCTATATGAGGCTTTTTTATAAATTATTATCTTTGATAGTGTGACGAAAATGTTTAAATAGTTCACTGTTTTATCGATTGATTTGGTATTTACTTGGTTGAACTTCCAACTATAATATTATTTGTAAATATATTATTACTTATTTTTTAAAGAGAAAGTCATTAAAAGCTTTATTTAGATATTTTCCAAAATGAAAAAACACAAAGAAAACGTCGTTTTCGTGATTTCAGGATACGATGTATCAAATTGAAAGTTCTCGCAAAGTTTTGCTGCTTGCAAACTCTCAATTCAAATGTGTCACCCGTCTAGAAGTGTCCCTGTGGGTGGGAGGTTGGTAAACCTGGCAGGGATCGGCCGCGTAATCCCGAATACCATGTCTGGCGAGAGTTAAGCCCCTGGCCGCAGGTTCAGGGACCACCCAAACAATGGAAGGGCTAACTAGCATTCCGACAAGACACCGCCGACGTCCGGTCTACTGGATTTAATTTCGAAGAGACATTAATCTACCAGATCTACCTCTTGTAACAATGCGTTGATGTTTGGAATTAAGGTTACCTAGATAAATCATCCGCTAACGATCTGCATACTGCCCTGTTAACACTTAATCTGCGGGCACACCTTTTTTTAATTTTGATAACATGTCTGACAAAAATGAAAGTAGCGTCTTCACCTTATTCAAATAAATAACTTTTTTTTATTAGTGTCACTCCCCTATATTGTAGGCACTCAAGAACACTTTCGAGCGATCTATTAATCGCCTCAATCTTTAAGTTTTTAATTCGATATCAGTAATAAATTCAGTCGTAATATACTCAATTCAGTGTAGATAGTTTCTTAAATCATGTTTTGCGGACATCTGAGCGCGGCGTCTCCAGGTAGTACGATACTGGGACTGTTGTCTCGCTCTAGATTTAGCTGGCCTGTTTACTCTCGAAGAACTCGAGATACGTGTTATCGCGCGCATCCTCCGCTGGACCAAAAAAACGGTCCATTGCTCGCTGGCATCTCGGCGCGGTGAAACCGCTAAGATCAGACCGATATGAGATCGGCGATCGCTTCTCATTTCATAAAATATCTACATCTACATATTTTGGTGATTCTGAGTTAAATATGAGGTTTTAGGTTCTCCAAAAAAAATGCACACACTGTCAAACACATGTTTTGAAAAAAAACTCCAATAAATGGAGAGAAGTGGTAAAGAAACGAAGTTGTTCTAATTGACAATATTATTTCACCCTTTTTGCTCTCCTGAAAAGTAGCGATTTGCCACTAACTTCTTTTTGGCTTGGAATGGGCCATATGTTACATTTATCTCTTCTCCGATAGAACAATTTCACAAGTGAATATTTTGATATAATTGAGTTAACTCAAGCAAAGTAGGTAGTAAAAAAATAACACAATTATTGAACATATATCTGCCACGAGAGGGATGAATGCGTCATGCTTAATTTCAAAGGTACGTTTATATTTACTTCTTCTTCGTCTTCACTTTTTTGCCGGAGAAGTAAAACGTGGATGTAGTACAAAAGAATGTGTTTTATCTCGACAAGAAAATTATAGTTTATGTCAACATGACATGCACAACTGAATCATAAATTGAAATTTATTGTTTAAACAATGTTCTTTTGACATAAATTAACCAGATGCATGAAATTGTTTTTTCAGGGTCGTCTTGCGAGCAATTATAAAAAAAGCTTTACACAGAAGCTTAAAGTTTGTCATAAATATTTTATAAAGAACATTCTTAAGCAGATGACACTATACTAATACTAATTTAAATTTAAAAACGCGGAATATTTCGTGATTCCTACTCTGTGGTACATATGCACTTCTGACAGGATTTGATTTATGTCCGTTACTTAACGTCTTTTTTGGGAGGGCATGGGTAGATGGATGGAGAGGATTTAGTAAGGATTTTTTAGTGAGCTAATGCTAATGCAGGTTTTTTTGGGTGATAAAAGCTCCTTATTAAAACTGCTTTTTCAATGTCATCATCTTTAAACAACGCCTAATGGAGCATATCTTAGAAAAACTCTCCGTAAAACTCGACCTTTCCGTAAAATAAATACTACGAGCTTTAATTTGTTTGCCAAAGAAGTGAACAAATTTATTCATATGATCTTTGAATTGACAATCTTTCTTATAGTTACATACAGTGGCGGCTGGTAACAGAATATTAGGGAGTACAAAAAAAGATTCAACTATTTTTGCAAGAGTTCTTTCCTATTCATTGGATTTTAAAACACTTCTATAGCATGGACTTTCAATTCAGATGTTCGCAATACCAACGGAGTGCCAGTCTTATGAATTTTTGGCTGTCCGTAGTACGGAATAGTTACGAATCATCCGCCACTATCCACAAAGGCAAATTGTTCAGCAATCAAAAAAACGGTTTTAATGTTCATTTTAAACTTTTTTGAATTGTATTCACACCCTCTTCGAGCTTTTCTTAGATTGGCAATTAAAATTCAAATGAAAAGTTGTGTTCGTATAACGTGATGGATTTTTCCAGCGCAGCGACGTTATAATACTTTTTAACACCACTAACAGACTTAGTTTCATCTCGCGCTCACCTATATCCGCTGGAAATGACATTTCGATTCGGAAACTCAGTTCTGTTTATTTGTTAAGTTATTTACGTATACTAAATGAGCGGATAGAGTGGGAGATATAGATAGGCGGACGAACTGCGACGTGACGTTGACCCACAACGAAAATTAAAGGCAATTTGTGCAAGACAAACAGACAGCGGCGCTGATGTAGAAGCCAGATTACGCTAAATCACTCCTCAAACGGGCGGGTCAACGGACGAACCCTCTCTCGGAAACGGGAACCCCCTGTTGAAACATTTAACACATGTTTCGGTTGATGCCGGGATCACGAGTCGACTGCATACATCATTTTGTAACAAGACTCGTCTAATTCTAAAGTTGGCTTTAACCATTTATCAAAATGTTCGGGTCAGACAAATAAATTGGAATTTCAGTAGATACGGGTTTTTATTTATATTAATTAAATGAAACAATGGTTTCATCTGTGTGTAAAATTTTTTTTGTGCATACATTTTGATTAACTTTGGTGTATAATATAAATGAATTTCCGCTAAGCTACCGCCGAATCCATCCCAAAATCAATCGTAATTTAAAAACGATGTTTCACGAGGGCTCTATTCAGAAAGAATTGAAGGGCGGAGCTTTGATATGACTCGTATTTACCGTACTGACTTGAAGTTTCATTAAGATTTATTCAGTCTGAAGTTTCTTTTAAAACGTTTACTGTATCAGTTACACAAACAGTAGTATCAATAGCAGTCAAAAGAAATTCGTTAACTCATATTTGAGGTGACGAATTTGTTTCTGCATTTGTTTGTAATTTTTCGCCTGCTGCGCCTATGGGTAACGATGACACTGGTTATACCAACTTCTTTTACCAACCGAAGTGACGTTGTGTGATGAAGAAAGTTATACATATCACGACGCCGATGTATAAGTAAATACAAAGTAGTTTTAAGTGTATGTGCCAATATTTCTTCGTTTAAGGGAGTAACAGTAGGAACGACCCAAAAAATTGAATATACATATTTACATAGATGAAGTGTCAAAAAAGTTTCACTAATAGAAAAATTGAGCAAAAGTTGAGTTCGTAATTTAAAAAAAAACAAACCTTTAAATAATTACCAATGGGGTGTAAATTATCGCTTTTCCGATTTGTTTTTGCTCATTTGTTTTTGGACTCAGTATTTCTCTTGTATAACGAGGCGTGGACTAATGTTCGATCTTGACTTTGACCCGATAGGAATGCAATAAACGCTTACGGAGTGTATTGTTTGAAAGTTCGCCATTAAATGAAAACAAACGGTTTCGTGTTTACTGTTAATAATCGCTAGGAGCTTTTAAAACTCTTGCAGTACCCGTGTGTACATAAGCACACTGGTACTGAAGCCTTTGCCAAGTAAGCCTGGTTAATGGTTTTGCCCCCTTTAGAACCCTTACTGCTTTTTTCAGGATTATATAAAAGAATACACAGCATAGAAAACAATTCGCAGTATGATATGATGGAAACAAACAAATATCAGCACGTGATTCTACATTTCGCCGCTGATACAATATAATTGTTTAACTCTAAAAGACGTTACTTTACACGAGGGAGACAGACACATTATAAAATATCTACAGCAAATCGAAGCAAGAACGTTAATGTACTAAACTAGGCAAGGGAATAGAAAACATTCACAGCCATGAACCCGCTCAACAATACTGGGGATAACCAATTTTTGCATACACATTTGCGTCATATATGATTTGCCATTGTTCAATTTTTTTTTTAAAATAAATAATTTGCAGAATGGATAAATATTAGACACGTGCTAGCATTCAAAGTTATTTCTTTCTGACAGTAGAGTTCACATTTTTGTAAATACATTAGACTTAAAGCTCGCTCTCAAAACTGTTAAATAAAGTTAATCTTGTTAATCTGATTTCGCATTAAATGCTAGTACTGCTACAATAGTTGATATTATTCACTTTCAGATATAAACTTTTGGAAAAATCAATAATGGTGTGCATTTAATGTGGCTTGCCGAAAATAATGGTATTGCAAAAATACCAAGTGCGTTATCAAGTATGAAAAAAAGCTTTGAGAGTTTTAAGTACAGTATTTTTTTAATCATTACCTCCACTGTGCACTTGGACTCATAATGGAGCATTTCGGAAGTTAATATACGTAAACTGTTTGCTGTTCAATAATTGAATCTCCAAGTATTGACAGTGAGCACCTTACAAGTGATTAATTGAATCTCCCCTTTTCTGCGATTGTGAAGATATGAGGAAAGGGTAGGAAGGCTAAGGTTTTACGTATTTTATTATGCTGTTTAGCACGGATACATGCATTGAATTCATCCCAATTTGCTGCCGGATTTTCAATTGTCTATCTAAGCGTAAGTAAAACGAATGAACGCATGCTTTTTGAAATTGGATTTTGAATTTATCATGTCTTTTAGTATCGAAAATAAAAATAAAACATTGGTATACTGGCAATTTGCTGTTCTATCTAATATACATATGCGAAAGAAAACTGAAATAATCCAACGGTTTTATTCTCCATGCATGGAATCTGAATTGAATTATCAAAATACCCTATGTCTTAACGGGTTGGCATTGAAATTTTTGAATATCGTTGTACTCGGGGCTCACTTTGATTTTAATTTTAGATTTGAGTGTAATAAACAAAGCTCAAAATAACCGACGTAACAATGCAGCGATTTTCAGGAATGCCCTCCTTAGAAATCTTATTGATTAGCGAATTCTTTTGTGTTGATGACGCCATAGCGTTATGATTTATTAACTGTCAACAGTTAAATTTATTTTCAGCACTTTAAACTAGCACTTAAATACATTTCATAAAAAAACTATGTAACTCGTGTTTCATGAAATTAAAAAACGACAACATTGCATTGTTTTTATGCTTATTGCTTTGAGCATGAGATATATTATTATGGAACAAGTTGCAAGGGTTCTTCGGCTGATCAATGCATTGTCCAGATAGGTGGACGTATTCAAACAGCAATTGGACGTCATTCCACTGGTAGTGTAACTATTTACGACACGTGTTTCGCATATCTGAGAAGCGTTTTTATGTATATCGTTAAACATAAAAATATATTACGATAGACGCGAAAGACGTCTAACAAATAGTAACACAGCCCGTGAATAATTAACAATGTAATCAAAATGAATTTTCTGAAAAAACAAAATATTGTCCTCTTGACATTATATTATTGTCCAATGCATTGGACAGATTTCAAGTGACATTAAATGTGATTGAAAAAATCAAAAAAATAACTGGCGCCTTAGCTTTTTGGTTTAATGCCATTTCTTATTTTATTATTATCAACCACGGGTTTCCATCCCATGGGTCGCGGCAGGTTTTCTGTGGGGTCACATGGCTTTTATAAAAAGGGATCGTCACCCGAAAAAGGTTGGGAACTTATGTTATAAGCGATTCAATTAGTCAAAAAAAACTTTTTGCTAGTCATTCTAGTAACTCTGAAATACTATAAAATAACAGATATACGATATAAGTGACACGTCCTTCGTCTCCTTGAGAAGCATCTTTATACGTACATACTAAATAGTAATCTTAATTTATTAATAGAGTAAAAACAAATTCTCATATTTTGATAATAGTGGGATAAATGGTTCACTATTAATGGAATTTAAAGTAAATTGCACTCTATCCAGACGACGTTCTATTTTATTAATATCTTTGTGAGATCAAAGTGATAGAATTAAATTATTGTTATCTCTGTGCGACGTTATTATTATTGCTATGCAAGACAGGAAGAAAGTTTCCTCCAGACACCGGATGATGGGGCCATTGCTACAACTTGGCGATGATTTAATTTCATCTTTAATTCATAAACAACACTTGGATGCGTTATTTATGTTTTTTTATGTTGATAATAAATCAGATTTTTCACAGTTACGTGTCGGTTATCGCACCTTTGCCCGCTGCGCCAATATAGCCGCTTATTTTAATGCCTCGTGAATTATCAGATCCTTTCTTATTGTATTTATAAAAAAAAACTTAAAACACGAAGTAGATTAAACTTTATACTCTTCTCTATTTCTTTATACTGATTCTCATTATACGGGATACTTAATGGTGCAGCGACCGAAGCGCGCCGACATAAGCGCGCAATTTATTATTTTTATAAATACATATATTGATTTATTACATTCATAAATTATATTTCATTATTATAAAAACTGTTAAAAAGATTGAATACAAACACAAAATATACAGAAGTATAAATAACAAAAAATTATAATTTATTATCATTCACACATACAATATATACAAATAACATACATAATTATAAAAAATATACATATTTACATTTACATATTTATATTGTTAGGTTAGGTTACGTTAGGTTAGGTTGAAATGAATGAAAAAAAAAAATGGCGCGCTAATGTCGGCGCGCTTCAGTCCCGCGCGCTAATGTCGCGGTTGTGTTGCGCGTGCGCTTGTGTCGGCGCGCTTATGTCGGCGCGCCATACTTAATATAACTTAACATCTGGCAATAACGATCTTGTGAAATAATCATCATTATTTTTTGAAAATCTCTGCAGAATTTGTATATTCGCTTCTACTATCGAGTTTCACCAAGTAAAAAATAAAGTGATCGTTTTCAAATGTATATGATATTCGAACAGTAAATAGATAGTCAACGAATAAACAAATATGTCAATACCTGTTTCCTAGACTTACCCGTAATCCGCATGGAGCATGTATTATTTATCTTACAACTAAGCCACGTAAAGGTTTTCTATAAATAATCTAATATATCTTAAAACATGATAAAATACTGTTCCACATACAATTTTACTAAGGCCATGACCGGTTTTGTTAGTCGCTAGCATTATCATCTACTGATGATAACGTTTATGTGGAAATCGTTGGAAAAACAATGTGTTTTATTTGTTTAAAATAGTGCCTTTCCTCCAAGATGTGACAACTGACACCTTAAACTTTAGAATAGTCTTATAACACCTGCGTCACAAAGAACCTTTTATGATCATCTCAAACACCTGTTTATTTGCATATCGTAAAATGTATTGGTGCATTGGAATCCGTGCTTGGCCAGGTTGGCTGAATATTCGAATGTTTAAGATCGCTTTTTGCAAGTGCAGATTATTTATGGTTTCAAAGCAGTTGTTTCCCTTGTAATTGTCACTTCCGATGTCGCATTTGAGGGGCTACATTTCTTCGCTTAATAAATTGTAAAACAATACTTTGAAGGATAATTGCGTTTTTCGACGACCATCAGCATACGGTGCAGGCTTCGCCATTTTGCATCAGCGGTTTTGGAAAGACGTTGGAACAAACTGGGTTCAGCGGATTCCTATTTGAGAAGAGTCCCGACCTTGCTTGTATAATATAAACTGAATTTGGTCACTTTGTACTCCACATAGAGAGCGGGTATGGTTCAAGAAGAGAATAATATCATTTGGTATCTTATGGTATGAATGTTCTCAAAAATTAAATTTAATCTATAAAGCCTTTGTTAATATTAAATTTTAAGTATGCAAATTAAGGGGTAGTGAAACGCGTCAGACTTAGAGGCAGTGCCATCTATCAAGCGTTGTGAAATGATCTTGCACACAAATTGGGTTAACTATCTATAATACGGAGATTCTTAATTGAATAAAGGTGCTTCCAAAACTCCAGCTAGTTTTGATCATATCAACTATTATTGAAAACAAAGGTTTGAAAAAAAAACATTAATGATTTACGCGTTTATAGATGTCACTGTCGCAGAATATGTCACTTTTCATGAATTTTTGCTTCGCACTTTATAAAATATAATGTGGTTTTGTTTGCACGTTGGACATATGTACACTTTCAATATTATATATTTCATAAGCTTTGGCTTATATTTGGAATTGATACAATCCCGAATTGAATTAAATAAATTGATGGCTCAGAAATCATCGAGTCATCGATAATAAGTAGCGATATTTTCAATTTTCACATGCTAGGAATGATTTAACATATGATATTATTTCAGTTTCAACAACTTATTCACGACGCACCCGCGAGATGGTGTTGGCGCATCGATTTTTAAATTGTATCCATTGTTATCTTTATAACGCGCGCACTGTTTTACCAGTAATCATTGTACATACATTGTAAATATGAAATGTTGTCTTTTTATTTTCTTGGACGAATACTCGCATCTTTCTACTGGAGTTTGAAAAATAGTCGTGTTTTTTCATCTGATTAATTAGTTTATTGCTTTCCTATATTAATTTTTTTTTTTTAGCGGTTCGACTTTTTTTTAGATTTCTTCTAATTTCAAACAGATGGCGCCTTTCCCAAAATATATGTACACATACTTGTAATACTTTTTAGCTGTAAACAACTATCAATTCTTTGTACAAATTCTACACTTTTTGTTTTTGTTTTATAATGCTCAGGACTGGTGTCGCTCATCGCGAGCATTTTAAATGAATTTAAATGGCTTACAATTATTATTTTAGGTATCCCTTACAAAAAAAACTACTCATAATCTATAAATACCAGGGCTGTGGAGTCGGAGTCGGAATCGTGGAGTCGGGGCTTTTTGGCCGGAGTCGTAGGCGTCGGGGTGTTTTGAAAAGTTTGAACTTTTTATTTTTGCATTTAATATGTCAAATTTAACTATATTAACCTTTTTTTAGTCGGAGTCGTGTTTTTGGTCAATGTCGGAGTCGGACTTTTTACCGACTCCACAGCCCTGATAAATACATTATTAATTAAACTTACATACTACATGACAAGTAAATTATAATACCGAAGACTTCAATCAGTCCAACAATAATTCGTGGATTTTTTATAAAAAGCACAACTCTTAATCGGCACTCCATTCTTAATATTGTTATCATTTTTTAATATTAAACGATCTTCCTGATTTGCCATTGTAAATAGTTCCACAGACATCGCAACTTAAAAAAAACCCTTTTTTACTCGCAATTTTTGTTTAAAATCCAAGCTTAATTGTTTTTGACAACGATTATATTTTAAAAAAAAATCGCAGATACACAAAATAGCTTTTGTGGAAGTGGTTCATAATTAGTTTAGAAATACTGTATATTTATTGAAAAAGAATTCTATGTGAATATGTAACTGAAAACAGAGGATCATCCATCATAGGATCTAACCTAAAATATAATTAATTTCACTCAAAAATGCACTACAGTTATGTATGTCATAAAAAAATAAGAATGAATAAGCCACATTTGCATTGGCTGGTATTTTCGTGCTTATTGAATTTCATTCGAGATTACCAAGAATATTTAATTAATTATACTCCCTGTCAGAATAGCGTGTATATGAAATTAAATGCCAAAGTTTTTCTTCGGAAAAAAATCATTTTTCCTCCTCCGCTCTCGTATGACAGCTTGCCAGAAAATTTGAGTTATTTTTATTTGTCTTGACAACATGGTAGACGCATGTCAAACAATTAAGCAAACAGAATTTTGATTCTTGTTAACTGTTACATATATTATGTATACCGCAGGAATTTCGACGTCTATTAACCCGTTATAAATTAATTAGCTTAACTTTTCTAATATGCTCATTATTATTTGTTTACTATTGAGTCATTCTGTGTTTACTTCATTCATAATAATATATCCATAATGTATTATTATCCTACTAGAACCCGGCTCAATGTCATAACGAGGATCGAATCCGACTAGTAGTAATAATTTATATATTATGTTGGTTTGGGTAATTTAGAGATATCTCTTATCCAAACAACCATTAGAATATTGCCGTAAATAATGACTGCCGAGTCCCGCAAAAGGTATTCCAATGGAGCATAGGGTGAAGATATTTTCCGATTGTGTGAATATTTTGTTTTATTTTTTTGCTTCTGCCGTCGAACATAGTATACATGTATGGACTCGTATTGGAGCTAATCACAGCAAAAGGCTATGAGGGAAACCAGTCCTGATATAAGTACATTTATTGTTGAATAAGCAGTAGCGGCTCGTGGATTAGATAGTTAGGGGCGCCGAGGTTGATTAAAAATAAATATAAAATATTTATTTCCATTATATTTTACTAAAAATATAAAAAAATATTTACATTAAAAACGACATGCATTTTATTTCCTGAGTAAAACACTTTCTAATGAGAAACAAATTAGAAGAAAGAAAGCTCGCAGCCGGATGCAGCACTGCGAAGAAAGACAGTACCAAAGCAAGCTTGCAAACTCACCTCCCCGTGCCCCTCCTACACCAACTCGAACATATTCCATCGCAAACGGTACTGCATAATATATTTGTACCGCGGTTTGTGATAATTATTGAATGCATCGGTGCGCGGGCGAGCTTAATACACGCTTAAGTAATATCGATTTTTTCAAATAATTGCATAAATTTATGTATATATTAATTTTATATTTTTCTCAATTTGCTTGGGGTTGTTGCAGTTCCGCAGTGTGTATAGGCGAGCCGCCACTGGGAATGAGTACAAAAAATGTTTCATTATTTTTAACATGCCTTTCCACCAAGTATTGACAGTGAACACCTGAAAACTGATCAACAGATTTCGTCAGTCGCTGAACTTCTCGTTTTTATTAATTAGAAACAGAAAGATCCCAAGACTAGTGGTTAGCCCACCGCTCTCATTAAGTATATGATGAGTTGTAGAGTACTTAACCCTTTAAACGCCAAGCCAATTCCATGGATTTTTGCTGTACGCCACCATTTTCAATCATCGATTTTTCCATGAAAATGCCACGTAACATACCCGGAAAATAATTTTATAGTCAAGTAATTATTGGTTTTCATAGAAAAGTGAAAAAAATATATCAAAAGTACAAGATTTAAAAAACGTCTCTAGAGCTGCCAAAAACAATAAATATTATAAATAAAAATATGAAATATATAAATATTCTATAATAAAACAAATTATATAGGTAGCACAAATTGCATCTAGGGCTGGCACAAAAAAATAATGTAATTTATGAATAAATTAGAATTATTTTGCTATGACTGGAAAGTTATTTTTTTTATAATAAACTATATTTTATAAATAGCACAAAATGCCATGTGTTGTCTACTCGCAATTACTGGTATTTAGCTATTCTCTTCTCACTCTGATGCGCTCTATCAATCGAGCGATCATTGCGATAGTAAGGTGCCAGCCCTAGTGACGTCTGTTAGCCCAACTTCAAATAAAAAGAAAATGGTTCAATATATGGGTATTCTAACAATCACTTTGCCTCCAAAGGGTGTCTGCATAATATTGCTTTAAAAAATATTTAATTTATTCATTAATAAGCTCGTAATCGCGTTCGCGTGCCTGCACGCCGTGGCGTCTGAACGGTTAACATATTAACAACAATGCAGTAATGATTTTATATTTGTGCCCGAAGGCAAAAGTGTCTGTGATTCCCTCCCACTTACCTGATCTTTAAAAAATGGTGTCCGGTAAGAGCAATTAACAAGGCACTGGTCCTATCCTTATATCCTTGTCTCTTCGAAAAAATGAGGCTAAGCGACTGAGTAAATCGCAATTTAACCAGAGCGAATACACGTTTCATAATAAGTTCATGTAATCAACATTGAGTTCAGAAATACTTAAAAATGGTTATATGCTATTCGAGATATATCTTATCTGTATTGTAAGGTGCAACGTGCCTGCACGGTGAAGATGTTTGTTTGTTTGCTAGCAGGACGGTGAGGCAGGTGTGTGTACACATTAGTATGTAAGTTCGGCCCCGTAACGGGGGCGTGATATCCGTTTTGGCGCCATATAAGTCCTTCTCAATCTTTACGAACGGATAAACGTGGGTTAAATTATTTATTAATTTATACCGCTGGCTGCATTTTCCCCCAATGAACAGTTCGATTATGTTTGAGAATATTAGGGTCTCTTTGGTATATTTGTCGATTTCACAGGAAGCTATGAAAATAAAAGTGTCGGGCTATTAATAGAAAATGGAATTATAAGGATATAAAGGAACTATATTTAATATTATATATAAACATATCTATAACAGCTATCACATGGTTCTGATTCATGTTCCGGGCACTCATCGCATTATTGAGCGGTTGAGGGACTGAGTAACCTATGCTCTACACTGGGGGCGAAATATAGTTTATACTTGTATTACTTAATTCTTTAAATTCGTTAAGTCTTTATCTAAACATGCTCTTTTCATAAGTTATCGTAATAGTTAGCTAAACTAAACTACTCCCAATCACCACCCGCCACGGCCTGACATTCGGTATCAGCGATCGTGTCCCGTGGCGTAACAACGTTAAGCGTATCTGTTCTGTTTGCGAGTATGGAGTTGTCTCGGGAGCATTTGCCCAGGCCAAGGCACTCAAGTGTGCATTACTGACTCTAAATAATTAGCAAACCCTATACGTTACTGATTCTAGAAATGCTATTTAATGCTGTCATTAATGCAATCAACAAAGGCCGGTTACGGACCTATACGAATAGGTCCGTCCCTGCACCGTATGACGCCGCAAATTTGCTGAAGGCCAAATAATTATTTTTATTGGCTACCAAGTCGGCGTGGCCTACTGGCCCGACAGCTGGTCGGACCAACCTGAGTAAATCTTCCCGCTCAGAGAACATAAAAGGACAAATCCATAGAATGTGATCAGCATCCATTATATCGCCGCATCTACATGTCGGCCCATCTACCATCCGGCCAAGCAATAGTTAAATAATAGTTAATTTAGCATCCGGCCAAGTAATAGTTAGCTAGCTTACTTGCGGGAAAGGGAGATAAAGCTTATTCTGTATCCACCCTAGCAAGAAACATAGTCAGGAAACTAAGAGCCCGCCTCGCCGATTCCACACATAGTTTCAGTTGGTAAGTAAAGGTAGGGGAAAAAATGGTCATATGATTTTTTTCTTGAAAATTTCTGTGGAAGTGTGCTATGGAACATGTCCCACCTCTGTCGCTTATACTTGCGTAAATAAAAAAAAACACTATCAAAAAATGCCTTCAAAACCACTGTGTCTATACTTGAACAATGAAACTAAAAAACAGCAGATGTTTTCAACACTGCGTTTAATTAAGAATGATTGACACATTGCTAGGCTTATACTTCGGTTAGATATCCGCAAAAGACTTGAACCTGAACGACTTGTGTAAAACTGAAGGCCAACCGCTGCGCCGAATATGCAAAAAATACATCATTATAATATATGTATACTATACACATTACAATTGTTATTTAATTCGATACAATCCATACGGGCCGATTTTCCTTATCTATAAATCTTGAACATAATTATCAAAATTGGATTCGTAAATCTATCAAATCTGGCGTTGAATTGATGCTAATATATTAATTATCTTATAACTATTACTTATAACTATATATTATAACTTTAAGATCGTCAGTCTGATGATACTTCTTGATGAGGTGAAACACCTGTCTCTATTTGTTACAAAATACGTAGAATAAAAAAAGTTTGTTTTTAATTTTAAATCAAGTAAGTTCGCGACGCGTAAGCTGGCATAACGCATATCAGATACTTGGATCATTTATTTGCATTATACATAAGATTTTTGATAGGAGAGTGAATATATATATAATATAAAATTTAAAATAACTTTGATTATTCCACGTATTGTGCCACTAACTGTGACACGTGTTTCGCCTCTTTCAAAGGCATCTTCAGCATTACTATCGCAAAGTTTGCTTAAGTAATGAAGCAAGATTGATTCTAACATTTTAAATTATGAAATTACAAAATGGATATCGGGTTTTTTTTCCTTTTAAAAGAAGCAAGGAGGGGGTGCTAGAATCGAAACAAAGCAAACAAATAATGATACTAATGAGCTGCAATCAATCAAATTGGAATTTTTCCCTTTTAAGGGAAGCAAGGTATAGAATCGAAACAAAGCAAACAAATAATTATACTTCTAATGACGTTAAACATTACAAACTATTAAATTAATAAAATAATGATCTGCAATCAATCAGATAGGTTAGTGATTACTCTATTAATTGGATACAATGTAAGTAATGCGAGCAACCTGTCCTATTAAGAATAGTATTTAATAATATTTCTTTTTTATTAAGAGTTTTATTTATTTCTAAAAATTCTAGACTATTCATCTTTAAACCTTTTTTATTTACTCGGTGGAGTATTTCTAAATTAGTAGTCTGATAAAAATTATGATCATTTTCTATTAGATGATTGGCAAACTTTTTAGACATCTTATATGTTCTTTAATTCTAATATTAAAGTTTCTACCTGTCTGTCCAACATAATAAGCTGGACAGTCTCCACAAGAGAGTCGATAGATACCACTATGTGACTATGAATCTACGCGATCTTTACTGTTCAATATTTTTTTCCTAAATTACTTACTGTATAAAACGTTGGTTCTATATTGTGTGTAGAGAGTGCATATGCTTATATATATAATATTTGACGATATATGGTGTTGTGACAAACCTAACTCTTTCGCACATTTTAATTTTTGATTGATACCTATTATTTGTTTGTGCCATTTAAACACATTTTTACGAATTAAATCTATATTATTGAAATCTTTATTTGGTATACCAATTTGTATCTTACACCGAGGTACAAAATTTTGGCAGCGCGTTAATTGGTATCCTTCGCAGGCAACGTAACGCCGCATGCATCTTTCGGCTTTCCTCGTTAATGCGGCGGGTAAATTAGTAAGATTAGCTATCGTATGCTAGAGGTCCAGATAATTTGTTCGGAATTTTCGCTCAGCGCGAAAGACTTCTGTGACCTCGGCAAGGTCACCGGCCGCGGCAGGTGCTGCAGACACATGCAAAGACTGCACACACTCACACATATGTACATATAATCCTCACCTGCTAAGATTTTATAGCCAATTTGAGACATTTTAAGTATCACTTTCGAAGATGCAATTTATTGCTTGATTTATTCTTGGCATTAAAGTAACGCCCTGTTTTTCTTGCTGAAATCTTCACTGGTAGAGAAATAATAGCAGGAGTTGGTGGCATAACTACATGTAATACTCACGTATTATATTATACTGTGCGATTTTCCTTATTTTTATTCGGTATATTTGAACGCTTCCTTTTAAACGAATCGTTAAGTGATGTCATAAACATAATTATTTAGTTTTATGGTGTTCACTGCGAAAACATGTTATGCTCTTATTCCAAAATATTCCTTTTTCAGTTCAGAACCGGTTTCGCCCATCGTGATCATTTCAACTCATAAGAACATCCATTAATACAGTTATTTATACAAAAACTAAACTAACGTCAATTGAGCATATTTTCTATAAATTATTAGCAATTGTTTGTTACACCGTTTTGATATGTTCCCAATCATAATCACATCACTAACAATTATTTGTTCGCACCTATTGGCTTCAAAGTGTCAATTAACAGTGGTCGACTAAGGTTGTCACGATACTTTCTAGGATGCCATGATATGGTCGCCTGCATATTCAGAGCTTAAATTAAATTAAAAAGCTTATATTTACCTAAATTCGTTGTCCTGTGGCTTATGATTGTATATAATACATCGTTACTTCAGCTGAAAAGTTTAAATTGACAATACTACTCCCTTCAATACTCAATCATATTAAATTTGATGGAGACTTCGTGGAATAAAAACACTTTTAATTTTAAAATTCGAATACTGCTGTTGTAATTGCCTGTAGATGTGGTTAGTATCGACATAAAACGATGACTAACGTGGAGGGTGTATAACAAGGGAAGTGTCTGCTAGGGGTTGTTTTTTTTATATCTGAGTAATAAAACTCGTGAGACATGTCTGAGGGTTTGCTATGATAGCGAAGTCTACACTCTTCCAGTCACCGTTGTTCGATAAGATAAATTGCAGTATCCATGAGAAAGCTACCTAATAATTGATTGATGTGAAACTTTGCTTTACAAAATGCGAAACTATTTATGCTCAAAAGCAGGACCGAGTTCGCTTAGCTGGTGAGTTTTTTCCAGGACCATAAATAGTGTAATATAATTGTTAGATAACATGTTGATACTTATTGACAATCTAATATAAAAACGAAGGTTCAGGAAAGAAACAAAAGACAAGTTGATAAATATAGTTACAGATAAAAGTAATGTTCGAGGAAATAAGACATTACAATTTTTCAACGATATAAAAGAAAGCACTGCAAATTTCTACTGGATAAATTGATTGAGTTGATATACATTAACCGACGAAAAATAATCGCTTGAACGTAAACAGTCCTACTGATAAATCGATCACGTGAAGTTTCCCAGAGAAAATGTGGGTGCCTGCAGCATAAGATTTTTCGAGACTTATTTAAGATTTATGTGTAACGAAAAAGAATGTATCACACTAAAATGTTAGACATACATATATTTGACTATCATAAAAGATACGGTGGAAAAAAATAACAGAATTTATTTTATATATTTGTTGGTAGCTATTTCAGCTTGCGCCATCGTTCTGCAATATCTTTAAACCTGCATTTACTCATCCTATATATACCGTTGCAGACAGGGTACACAATACATCTTCTTCTCTGTTCCACCATCATAGCTTTATATGGTAATAATAAGTTATTAAATATTAGCTTATAACTTATTTTTACCATATAAAACTAGGATGGTGGAACAGAGAAGAAGATCACTTTTAAGGTGTTCACTGTCAATACTTGGTGGAAAGGCATTATCATAAAAATAATAATATATTTTTAGTAATTTTTTCACACAAAATTTATTTGATCAGGACCGGTTTCGCTCATGGCGAGCATTGTCAACTGATCAGTTTACAATTCTCGCCATGAGCGAAACCGGTCCTGATCAAATAAATTTTATCTGGAAAAAGTATTAAAAATGTATTATTATTTTTAGAGAAGAATATGTATTGTGTATCCTGTCTACAACGGTATATATAGGATGAGTAAATACAGGCTTAAACATATTTCTGATGATGGCGTAAGCCGAAATAGCTATCAACAAATATACAAAATAGTTTCTGTAGAATTAAAATACATTGTTATTTTTTATACCGTATTATAATGGAGGTCTACCAATTCAATCAATCAATCATAAAATATAATTCGTTTTAAAATATTGTCATAACGTTCACTATTTTCCTCCTGTTGAAATGTTAATCTGTATTCCTTACTTGTAAATCTGATTCTGTTAATAGCTCACACATTTTTAGATAGCACACCAAATGATGTTTAAAATGTCTCCAAATATTGTACCTAAGTAACCCACGTTCACATTTTTGAAGAGACAATCTATATTAGGTATATTTATGCCCCTCAGGTATTTCTTTTGTCGTGTAAAAGGTATTGGGTACACCAACTTCGTCTATTATATTGCCGGGTTCTTTATTTTGTTATTTTCTCAATACACACGTACTATTGAAATCAACTTTGTTTGATAGGCATTTTTTTTAGTTTTGTACTCAAATACTTATTATGTTAGTACAGCGGTCGTCAAGGCACAAAAGATCGAAATATTGAGTACCATAACAAAGTACATATGAGGAGCTAATTTTCAAAAGTGGACAAATCCATTGCTGAAAAACTGAAAGTGTGAGATATTTTCATTACCTTTTCCTCATAAATTTGTTTTTACTATCAAAATTTTTAACATATGTTTTAAATTGAGGAATTACGGATAATGTGATAACAATTTAAACTTTTCCATGTGAATAAAAAAGGTCTCAAAAGATAAATAAACTGGCAGTTGAAAAAAAGTATTTTGGATTTGTCCACTTTTGAAAATTAGCTCCTCATATATGATTATTATGAATTTCGACTGAAGGTGCTTGATGGAATTTCAATATCAAATTTCAATCGTTTGAATTTTGTACTTTTCCATGAGTTTTGTCGCTTACTAACCAGGTTTCGCCTTTCGGCATATTCAGGCATTTCAAATGCACGAATTTATTTTGACATTCGTGCACTAAAAGTACAAAATTTAAACGATTCAAATTTCATATTGAAATTCAATGAAGCACCTTCACTAGAAATTCTTAATGATGTCAGTTCAAGTACATTCGTGCACTTGAAATGCGTGATGAAGCCGAAAGCCGAAACTCCGGTCGTTGGCGTCAAATCTCATGGAAAAGTACGAAATTCAAACGATTCAAATTTTCCTAAGTATATAATTATTATTTTTGTTGGGTATAAATACATTGCGGGTCCGTGGTACAGTGGTCAACGTCGTTGGCTTCCGTCACAGACCTCACGGATTCGAGTCTTACTTCGAGCAGCTCGTTTTTCAGTCGTTTTATATATTCTGCTTAAAGGCATTGGTTTCTGCGTGCTCAATTTACTATTTGTGATTGGTCATAAAAAGTAGGTGCTTTCATATAAATGTACTTATGTTGAGCACTATAATCTGATTCTATTATAAAATTCAATTCAATTGAAAAGCCACAAACAGCTCGCTAGCCGTGGTTTGGCTGCCCTGCGCTAGACATAGTATAGCGATGCCTGTGTTAGATGAGTGATGATGACTTTAATGTTTGTGGGATTTTTCATATACATACCTATGTTTTAGGACTGCTACAAATATTCTTAGTAGACATTCGTCAATTTATCACAAGGACAAGGAAAAAAATCAGTGCTACCATCAGTAATATTCTACAATGAAAAAAAATACAATGCATTTTAATTCTACATAAATTATTTTATATATTTGTTGATAACTATTTCTGCTTACGTCAGAACTATACAGAACTAGATAGTTCTGACGATGGCGTAAGCCGAAATATAACAAATATATCAAATTAAAATACATTGTAATTTTTATCCACGTATTATAATGGATCTCTACCAAGTAAATGCTAACTCAATCAAGTAGTATTCTTCCCAGATTTAGCAGTAAAAAAGAATTTGACGCATTTTATGTCGGTAGGATTAAGGACTATTTCAATATTATAGTTTCGCTATCGTACTATTTCAGATATTTTAAGAATTTCATTTGAGCACGACATTGTGTTATTATGTAGATAGTTAAAAAATAGGGAATATTTAAGGCTCTGATAACGATAGATGCGGTAGCGTCGATCTTAATTTAGTATTTTTTCTAGATCCGAATGGTGTTTTTGTATCAAGGGCTGTTGAAAATGAAGTGAAGATAATATGAAGATTTCCATTAAAAAAAATCACTCAGCTTACGTAAATCAATGTATGATCGGCTTTACTACTACAGTACTATTTTGTATTCGAAAAGGGTCTTTCCGAAATTAATTATTTACCACTTTTTATTATGTGGTAATTACAATATGATTCTTTGTGTTTTTTCAACCATAGCTTTAATTTACCTTCCACTTTATTAAATGTTTTCATGTGTGTTATTCCGCTTCTGCATCTGTTACTCTAAATAACATGAGACAAATCCCACAAGTTGAGTGCATTTTTAAATATTATATTAAAAAGAATGTAACAAAGAATATATTGTTATAAATAATTCAAATATTAATAACATTTCTGATTCTAAAGTAACGTAGTTTCAAATATTTAATTCCATTTTGAGTCAGATAATTTTATGATATCAAATTTATTCTAGCTACTTCAATACGGATGCTTTTGTGATTGTTCAAATTAATTAACAATTTGAATTTATGTACTTGTATTTTGTCAAGAATATTGAACCGCATATTGAACATCAGATTTGGAGATGTTTATAATGACTTGTGTATTTTTATACGGTGTTATTTTTCTGACAGGAATGTGCGTGATGGTCGTAATTATCTCACCTGAAGAGATGAGAAAAAAAACGATCAAAGTGTTGTCGTTTTTAAAATTCACATACGCGATTCCATTCGGACGCGAGATGAAACAGAGATACTGAAATTTTCAAATACGATCGAGACAGACGGTTCGTTTTGTATGGCGGTGTCTCGCTCCGTGCGACCGGAAGCACCCGACCGTGACCGAACGCATGCACACTTTCGGCAGCTATTACGGGCATGCGCAGTCGACAGAGGTAATCTATCGTGCGAAGTTGTTTTCTCTTCATGAAAATTCGTGACAATCGGTTTTCCGTGATATATTTATAAACACTTCATTTTTTTTGTAAACACGAAATAAAACTTACGTAAAATCGATTGCAATATTTTGTGATTTGACGCTAAGTACTTCAGAAAGTGGTGATACGTTTAAAAACATTGATTTCAAACAGTGAAAAGTGAACAAACTTATTAAAAAACATACTGGTATAAATTCAACATTCTAGGTTAATATTTGGTGAAATGAAGTCAAGTTTTTTTTAAACCTTAGACTGACATATATATTTAAAAAGAATTGATTTTTTTTTGATAAACTAAACCTACCCAAATAGTTCGATGTCAAAATGTACAATATCGTGTACATTTTAATATTATTCCTCCAAAGAATGTAACGTAAACAATAGAATTTCGAAAAGCCATTATGGTATTTCGTCTTTTAGTCACTATAATGTAAATAACTAACGTTAAAAAACTATCTAAATATATATAATAAATTGTTATCAGAAGCTATTTTTTTTCTGTTTATCAAAATGTATTGTGTTTTTCTTATCTGATTTTCTTCGCAGTATTCTAAAACCTCTTCATACTTATTATTGTATAAAATATTTTACAAATTTCAGTCTCAGTAGTTTATTGTAGTATAAAAACTTCGCCAATTTGAGTGAATTTTCGTTTGTTTATGAAATGGCGATTTTGGAAGATGCAAGCAACCTAGGACATTGGTATTTATAGTTACGATATCATAATAAAGCACTCTATTATTGGCAGTGGCGTTACTAAAGGATACTGGAATGTATGATATCAAACTTTTTTTCTTCTTATTGTGAATTAGTTTCTTAAACACTCAAATCTCATCGTCTTGTCTGGAGTCATTTTTTTAATATCGAAAAATAGTGTTAATTAATATATTATATTTAAAGAAGATGCCTAATTTGTATCGATATTCAATTATTTTTCATTTTAAATTTAAATCAATATAACACATTTTTGTGTACTGCTTATTGTATAATGCCCCGGACCGGTTCCGCTCATCGCTAACATTATTTCCTTCCAATCATACCATCAGTTAATACCAAGTTTGAAACCGGTGCTTATCATTATAAGATACTTATGTGGAAGTTGTAAATAATATAATGCCTTTCAACCGAATAAAAAAACTGCTTAAGTCGTTAGGTAACTGAGTCCTTTTTGTTGTTTTTACATTTAGAGTTGAAAAAAAATAACATTAATTTATTTATTGAAAGTGTCAAACAATGTCGATAAACATGGTAAGTATACAATTCTTAACATAAAACATAATGAAAATAGTAAACAAACCATTGAATTTTTGAGTAGGTCATATGAATCCCAATTCAATCGTTCATTCATTTCGTAGACTTGTTAGGTTCTACTCATTATGCAACCAGCTTTCAGGAAGCGTTTTGTAAACATACATAAATCTGAAGCTTTTTTCGAAACCTCTTACACAATATTTCCTGTTATAAAGTGCAACAGATTTTGCCTGTTTGTTTTTCTTTTCAGTTCAATCCAGGTCAAGTGTTAAAAAATCAACAGAACTATGCGTGATATGAATTTAACGTGACTTATGTTTTACGCGCTTTTTCATATAAAAATATCCAATGTAAAAAAATATTATAAACGATCTTTTTTTCTTACATTTGAGCTTTGAAGACTCGGCTAGCTACTTACTTTAGTCAAACAAACGCTCAATCAAAACAAACCGCCGAAACGAAAACATCCGCACTCTAAAATATGTTATTAATGTGGGCCTATGTTTCTTCACAAACAAAAACAAAATAAATGTCTGAAAATCTTCACTTATAGAAAAACGCGGTCTATCACTAACAAGGGATGATTTTTTTTGAAGTATAGATTCGTTTTTCTACCATAACTGCTGTTCGAAAAGATAGGTCTGAGTAGCAATATTAGTTAGCTAATCGTTATCGCTATGTCCCATTTTTAGGAGTGGGTCGGTGTCGGAATTTTAAACAACAAACATCCATATCTCCGAATATGAATCAATAATCTTCCTGGACTGGGATTCAAACCTCTTCTGCTCTTGCTCTCCGCAACAGAATCTAAAGAAGTTGACACTCGTATATCGCTTGTAATTCCCTTAATCGAAAACTATCGTAAATTTAAAATCATATTTATCAGATGGAAAATTGGGAGGGGTGGTGGAAAAACTTTTCCTACGCCTAATATTCCTTATTGACTCTAACCAGTAATAATTATCCTTGGTAGTTGGTTTCGTTGTATCTCAATAGACATTATATATAGTATATCTTTAAAAAAATCTTATTCGTTGACAGTGCTCACCATGCGCGAAACCGGTCCTGATCCAATAAATTTTATGTGGAATAAGTACTAAAAATGTTTTACTATTTTTATTATAATGCCATTTCACCAAGTATTGACATTGGACACCTTAAAAAGTGATATAGTATATCTGTTAGAATTTCTTTATTTTATATACATAGGTCAAGAGTTTTTAATTTTCAAGAGTTCAATTAATTCAAGAGTTTTTAATTTTTGCATCAACGATTTGAACAATGACTTCATCTTTATGCAATAGATCTTTTTGTCATCTTTTCTACATCACTCGTAAATGCATTAATACTTGTATTAACAAATGTTATTCAGATCCTATAAAATAATTGAACGTTTTGGTGAAATATAATACTACATACATCAATTCGTTCGTGGCACTTCAAAAAAACAATATGTAAAAGTCGTTTCCGACATTTTTACTTCGGTCTATAAGTACACTTGAATATGTTGTGTGTAGTTTTTTTTTTATTATTATTACAACAAAGGACACCATCGGTTATACCCTTTGTTAGATCAATTATTTCAGCCCCTTCTGTGTTAAAGTTGACGGTATGTCAAAAATAGACAATAAAGCTCCGTGAATAAAATCATTTAAAATTTATATCGCCTATTTACAGACGTAGAAAAAGTCTCATACTATTTATTTAGTAAAACGCCGCGGCAATACCGGAAGTTGTCAAATAATGGGGGTTGAGATAAAACCGGTAGGCTGTGTGCGCAGGCGCGGGGATGCTGGAAGCTTTCCCTCTTCCGCGATGAAACCTTCTCACTCGCACTTACCTATTGGTTTGGCGGAAAGGTGCACTTAGAAGTCAGCATGCACAACGAGAAATATTTCAATTGACTGCAATGAAACGGTTCAATAATAATCAGTGATACGGTGCTATCACGCCATGGTTAGAATTAATATTTGAACTATTTATAATCCTGACACACAGTGTTTACTCTGTACTCTTGTCTTAAATTTGCATAGCAACCAATTTTCGGAAAAAAATAACTTTGTTGAAATGTTCATGGATGAAAAAGTAAATATTTAATGCCAGGTTCAATAAATTATTTTTTGTTGTACAAATGTTGTTTTTACTATTACCGCTTTAAGTGAATGACATAAAAAGGCGACATAACTCATAATAAAGTACAAAATTCAAATTAAACTATCTGTTGATATGATGTTGGTCCTTATCATTAGAGACTATTTGGTGTTTGGAAAAAAGGTTTGATTTATTTGAATGTCATACTTTACCACATGAAGTGTCAGTTAACACATTTAAATTTGATATTGATACTCGATTATATATGTGTTCATTATGAATTGACTTTGAGTTAATAAAACATCATATTATGTTTTATCCGAACTTAAATAAATTTACAAAAGATTTATTTTGGCGATCATCTTTTGTTTCACGCCAAAAGATTTTCTTTTAAATATGACTATTTTCATCATATTTATCCGATTAAAATACTTCTCTTTCTTAGGATTTTCCATTTAGATATTTAAAAATGAACACATCCTGATATAAAATTTAAAATAACTTTGATTATTCAACGTATTGTGTTACTAATTGTGACACGTGTTTCGCCTCGTACGCGGGTTGGATTTAACCCATTAATTGGAAATAATGTAAGCAGTGGCGAGTAACCTGTCCTATTATGGATATTATTATTATTCAATGATAAATTTATTTATTTCTGATCACATCCTGCCCAAGATTTACAATTGTGATGAACGAAGAAATAGACGACGATGGTTTGAAATTACATTGAACTAGAAAATTAATAACATTTGTATTAAATGATATTCGTATTTATTAAAGTATTTTGTTTTATTTTGATAAATTATTCCTCGTTTCCTTCTCGATGCATCATATTTTGTAGAGTACGCTCTTCGCTTTTTATCTCCCGCCATTCAATCAGTTCCAACAAAACCCCTGCGTGAGGCGGTTGCATCTTGTGCGTTCAAAACGTTAGCACACATTTTCAAACACTATTTCCATCACTTATTTATATTGTGTCATAACTGCCGATTCGATTACACCGGTAAATTATTATTTGAATATACCAATCACGGTTTTCACTCGCACGAAAGCCGTCCTGGGCGTAAATACGAGGGTGACTTTCTGGCAGAGGGTGTGTATGTCTGGAGATTACAAAACCAGATCCAGATTGATATGGGTTGTTCCCTGTACCTTGAGACCATTGTGTAATATAAAAACACGTTTTTTCAACGCCCAGCCCTGCGTGGTTCATTTTGTTTTATTATTTATCACGTCAGAATTCTCTGTCATATAGAAACCAAATCTGTAAACCCCTTTCGATGACAAAAGATTTTTGATGGCCATACAAGCGTGATGTTGATGTACGTCTAAAAATAGAATCGCTTCCCAAAAATATGTCTCCGTAAATATCTCCAAGTTATCGAGTATAGAATTACAATAATAATGTTATGCGAGTGAATAATTTCCGTGTCTTCGGTTCGAAGTTTTTCTTTCATACGTTTTTGGACTGTCTTTGTTTATTACTGTGGGGTTTCATTGCCTGTATACATCATTTTATTTATAATTGATATTTTTACAAACCACTTAATGGCCACCATTATATATAAAAGCTTTTGTAAGTAAATACCATTCCCGTGATTCCATGCTTCACTTTTTTGTAATGTAAATATATCATTACATTCGTAAATAAGGGTTGTTCCTCAAATCATATTATTAACTGATTGATTGAGTAGGCATTTACTTGGTAGAACTCCATTATAATACGGAAAGAAAAATAACAATGTATTTTAATTCTACATAAATTATTTTTAAATATTTGTTGATAGCTATTTCGGCTTACGCCTTCGTCAGAACTATAGTTCATAGTTCTGACGAAGGCGAAATATATCAACAAATATTTAAAAATAATTTATGTAGAATTAAAATACATTGTTATTTTTCTTTCCGTATCATATTAACGTTTGAAACGATGAAAATAAAAAAAAACTACTGTTTATCGGGTCTTTTAAGATAGTTATTATTTTAATATTGATATGGAAAAAAACCTAACCTAACCTAACCTAACCTAACTTACATAGATCGTTTATGCTTTCATATATATAATTGTAACTGTCTCCAAAACAATATATCATAATATTGTATTCTTAAAAAAATGTACACTTTCTAAGTAAAGAAACGAAGTATTTGTATGACTGTCGTTGTTGATATTATGTTGCTGGATATTTATAATAATTAAATTATATTATTCTGCAATCAAAGAAAACAACTTTCAGTCAGAATCTCACTTTTTTCTTAATGTGGTTTGTATTTATATTCAGAATTACTGGTTTTTATTTAGTCTCATCTTCAGTATAAGAATAAACATCCGTGTGTATGTATTTTGAACGTAATTTACTTGCATGGTATCCATAATCTGCTCTATTTCAAAATATTAAATCGATAATCACCAGTCAATAAATGGTCAACGTATATAAAACGAAATACATTATTTGTTCATAATTAGGTCCAGTTGATAGTTAAATCAAAATGATAAACACCTTACACTAATAACAAAGTGTTAATTAAAAATAATTGCATCGTACTGCAGTATTAAAAATATCGTGTGTTTGTTAACATTTTTGCAAGCATCATTGTGAAAGAAGGCGAGTGACATTTTAATTGATTCCGCAGAAGTGAAACACGACAGTCTGTCTTTAACTTTTTGTGAACCCAGAACCAGTGTTGATTCAGCTCGTTGGTGAAGAGTCGAGAGTGTTGTCTTCGTGATAGTGTCTTCTGCCATGGGCGTGAAGCAGTAAAGGCTTCAAGATGTTCCAGTGTATTATCCAGCCGCGCAATGGCTGGATCCACGCTCCTAGCCCCGACATGAAGGACGTCTTTCCAGGTATACAACAAGACAGATTTAATTTTGTTATTGTGTAACCGTGATTTGTGTTTCTGATAAATAAGTATATACATATGTCGAGAATAAGCTGATTTTATAATAAAAATAGTAACTTACATATTTATTACACTGCGAATAAAACCTCGTTCATTTGAGACCATTTTTAACTGAATAATAAGTAAGCGATGTTCGTTAAAAGGAGACAGACAACATTTTGAAAAAAGCGAGCCAAACCAACATGTAAGTTCAAACAGGCTGCTTTTTTTTACAAAAATGATCATTACATGTGTAATAATAGAGTACCTTTAATTTTCAGAAAGCGCCCTAATTAATTTTAAAATCATCAATGTTCAATATATGTTTTAAAATGCAATCTAAATACAAAAAGCTATCGATACGTGCAGTTGAATATTTTTCGTTGTAAGTTGAAAATGCGAAACAGTTGTTAATAAAAATAATAATACATTTTTAGTACTTTTCCACATAAAATTTATTTGATCAGGACCGGTTTCGCTCATGGCGAGCATTGTCAATTGATAAGGAATACAATAAAACAGTGATATTTATACAAAAGTTTAGTATAAAAACAAGGTATGACATACAATTGGTAAACAATGCTCGCCATGAGCGAAACCGGTCCTGATCAAATAATTTTTTTGTGGAAAAAGTACTAAAAATGTATTATTATTTTTATTATAATGCCAGTATTGACAGTGAACACCTTAAAATTAAACAGTTTTTACATCATATCTCGAGAGCAATAAAAAAATATTGAATGGTTTCTATAGTATACAATAATTTTAAAAAGCTTCTATCCAAAGCTTTCAATTGAACTATTTTTAACTGATTCACGCTGCCACCAAGTAAATTAAAATTAAATCACCTAGGACCTGTGGTGAACACGTATTAGCTTTATTATATAAATATTTATGTTATATGTCATATCATATAAATCTGTGTATAATCACTCGGCAGTAGCTAACTTTATTTATTTTTTAATAAATACATTCTTAAAAACTGAAGCTCACTGTTTATTATAACTTCATTTAGATTTATACGTTAATATACATCTTTGGAAGAATCTGAAAAGTTTATCATAATGGTGTCGATAAATCAGTGTTTCCGAGCTACAAAGTTTGATACCAGCGGTGTCATTAGCACCCGCTCTTATAAATTCATTACCTCTTGATACAAACTGTAGAAACAATAAGCCCATACACGCAAACTTGTGGAACGAGTCTGGTGATAATTATATACGGCCGCCGTTGTTCTCGACCGAATGCAAGGGTAGCAGAGGTGGTGCGGTAAAATTTTGGGTCAAAACTCCAAGTCAACTTTGATCGTAGTTTAGCTCCATTGTCCCTTATGCAAAACGAATTCAAATTAACGATTATTTGTGTTTTCTATCATTGTTTTGAATAAGCTGCGGTGGGTGCGGTACACCTGCATAAATCAACACTGTTGAACCAATACAGGTAGAATATATTTCTCATCGGTAAACGAATATAAAGTATGACTATAGACAGGTACAGTGAAACCCTGATTCTACGTTTTTCAAGGGACCGTATAAAACAAACGATTAATGCGGGAAACGATGAATGGGGGAAAGTTTTATATGAGAACTAAATGTTGGGACTATAGAAAATGAACGCACTACGTGGGAAAACGTATAATGCGAGAACGTAAGATCGGGGTTCCACTGTATCTTTATTGTAATGGTGCAATGGTGTACTGATCCCCTATTTATATTTAAGCAATAAGTAATATAAAAATGCAAATTTACTCATTTAAAATTCATTGCGCGTTCGCATACATATGCTGAATGGACAGCGTCTAAATTGTATCTTATAATAATTCGTTTATCAAAGTCAGCCGATGATGCAGGAGGTGCATTTTCTGTATCGTATATAACAGAATGAAAACAGGAAGCAACATATAATGTGACATCACGCTAGTATTTCCCACGCCACACGCAAAAATTGTGTTGAGAAGTGCTGTTCAATCGGTGCTGATATCTCCATGAATTGCTTGTCGAAATTATCACGTTTATTTAGTCCTTCACGTCCTTCCCAATGCTGTCCTTGAACAGACGGAAGATGAATTTAATTTGCATAAATAGGCACTCGCTAATATTCTTGTCACCGGCCGCCACTGATTGAATGGGTTATTGTGTTTATATCGCATAGCTTAATCAAACATATTAGTGATGAAAAATTTATAAGTTCATTTTTTAAAACGTAATTTATTTGTGAAAAAGGGAAAATAAAGCGTGCACGTACAGAAATTTTGATTCATTCAAAAGGTTGCTTTTGAAGACCTAAAATCCCACATTTTCCTGATAAACTATGTATTTATATCTTGTTTCATAAGGGTCTCCCTACGGGTTACGTGTCTTTTAAAATGCCAAATTTAGTCGTTTATGGTTGTGCTGCTTTTCACGGTAGCCTTCCGTTGTTTTGAGTTGACCTTGGGACTCCAATTACTCGACATCTCAACTACTCAAGTATCGAGTAGTAAAATTTTAAAATACTCGAGTAGTTTCAGATGTACACAAATATATTTTATTAATTCAAATTTGTGTCTATAAATAGATGATATATAAATAAATTAGCTAATTCGGCTAGGTTCGAAGTTTTGTTTTTTTATTTCAGCAGTAAAAAAAAACAGTTAACAATCAATTTAATTGTGCTATCTAGTTTTTCTGTCCGCTGCTTAAAATATTATAGAATTTGGAATTAAATGTTCATTTATATATTACGAGTATTCCTCGAGTATCTTTCAAATTACTCGAGTAATATTCGAGTTGGAGTCTCCAGTTGACAAGCCAGTTCTGATTCGCGCCGCCTGAAATATTTTGTCGTGTGCAACGTGCAGTTGACCGTTGGTTTCAATTTGCGGCCGCCCTTCTTCCTCTCGTTCGATTACATGTCGACGGTAAGGGGCCGTCACACGATGTATCCTACCGAAATTAGTAAGGTTCATTTTAAAATTGGTATTATACACGCAGATGTTGAATAAAAATGCAATCTATTAAATTATCGCGTGACTGGATTCGATTTGAAAATGGGCGTAATTGGATTGAAGCGAAACTGGATCTGGTATATCGAAGTCTGCTAACATAATACTCAACACAATGATATGTTTAAGGTGTTCACTGTCAAAGCTTGGTGGAGTGACATGGAAATAGAAATATTAAAACAGTTTTAGTACTATTTTCACATTATATTTATTAGATTAGAACCAGTTTCGCCCTTAACGAGCATTCTCAACTGTCAGTTATTACTTATGATACAATATGTATTAGGTGCCCGTTACTGATCCTTACGAGATAACCGGACTTCTTGCTACATCTATCTTTTTGCTGATCATATTCAAACTTGGCCATAGAAACTGCACAATAAACTGACACTGAAGTTTTCATTTTGAAAACAAAAATTTTGGAAGTTGGGCATGTGCATAAACTTTGTAAATTAATTATTATTTATAGAAAAATGAAATACCGATATTAAATAATCAACAAATATCAAAAGCATCATGTTATAATTAATTCTCCACAACAATGATTTTTACACTTCAATATTGATTGCTGTTTGGAACAAATTGTGAGTTATGGATGACAGGTGATGTATCGTACCTAAGATTTTTGCTTATTATAATTTATGAGCTTATATTTGTTTCCTTTAGTAAAGCTGAACTTTCAGATAAATCGATTCATCTTACGAACTAAACTACACGAGACCTAATTGCAAAATCGATGATTTCTCAAAGCCATTGTCGGTTCGCGGTGAAGAAAAATTGAATTAAATTTAAAAAATCAAAACCGGACTTCTTCACGTAATAAATAAACCAAACTAAGATTAATTCCATAGAAACTCATATTTGTCGTTGTACCCGAATCCTACAAATGTTATCGTTCCAAGTAGTGAACATTTTCAAACGTTTAGCTGACAATTATCAGCATGCGATGAGTCAAATTCTCTCCTTAAAGCGATTAGCTAACCACTAGTAATGTCCTTGCCTTGTCTTTATATTTTCATTTAATCTTTTAAAAAGATATGGCTAAGCGAATGATTAAAAAGATATGCTCTATAAGGAGTCCATATGCTCCACATAGGGGGCGGGCATAAAACATAAAATACATGTGATTTTCGCTTCTGGTTACTAAATAACTCAATGGCATACAAAAACATTTACTATTGATATCGAACGATACTTTGAATGAACTGAAACAGGATTTATGATAAAAAGTGTATTTTGAGGATTTCGATTGGTGTTTGGTGAAATTTCAATATAAAATTTGAATAGCTTGTTAATTTTGTACTTTTACATGAGTTTCAGTCAGTCAGTTCAAGTTCATTCGTGCACTAGAAATGTCTGAAGATGCCGAATAGCGAACCCCGGATCGTAAGCGCCATAACTCGTGAACAAGGACAAAATTCAATCGATTCAAATTTGAAATGTATTTTGTATATAATACACGCACCAGTCTGTCAGTCAGATATCTGTCGATGGGATATCAAAAAGGTAAAAAAAATAAACTAAACTAATTCACTAGTATTTTTCATTTATGAATTTAATGCTACGCTTGTTGATCTATTGTATTATTTTATTTTTACTATCGAAGTCGTTAACGAGTGAACTACTGGACGCAGTTGACAAATTAATCCAACTCGGGCGAGGAAGATTGCATAAACTGTCTTCGCTGCTGATTGCCAATCATTGAATTAAGTTTGACGAGATAATTCGTCGTGAAACAAAGGCCTGCCATAAAAATGTCAGTTCGATCGGTCGCGGTCCCTATTTGGTCCCCCCAACTGCTGTACTGTAATGCCGCGTAACTGCTCGGCGGGGAAACGCTGCCCTCCGAACAGTTATTGCAAACCAGCGTGTTTTTAAGACATAAAATAATTTATTTTAGACTATAACGAAAAGAGTAAGTTTTCGTTAATATTGTTTGGATAAGGCTGCCATTTAAAACATAGTATTTTACAACTTTATATTTGATTTTCTCCCCCAGTCCGTGGCGCATTGTCAGAACCGCTCGGGTTCGATTCCCGGTACAAGCGGATTTTTTCAGTCGATAAATCTGTTCAAAGGCATGGGTGTTTGTCTTGTTTGCAAATCCTTTCCCACCTTTCCGATCCCAAAGAGCGACGCATAGTTACAGCGATTAGCTAATCACCAGTTCTGTCCTAGTCCTCGTATCCCTTCAAAACCTACTCTATTCGAAAAAAAAAATTGAGAAACTGAGTAACAAGCAGTTCTCCTAGAAAAACATATGTTGAGATAAACTCCGTGAGGAGTCCATATGCTCCAAGTTGGGAGCGGACATTGAAAAAAATTGATTAACTAAACGCAATTTTTGTTAAACTTCCACGTATAATGCATGAAGTTCAGTTCAGGTTTCGCTCATTGCTAGCATTTCTAACTGACGAAGTGAGAAAGAAGTGACAATGAACACACTAAAACTAACCTTTTTGGTGATTGCAGACATTTTTTTGAAGTCTTTGAAAATAAGAGTTTCGTGAAGTTCTTCTTCAAAGGATTAAAACACATACAACCCAAAATGTAGTATATTGATCATACATGCGTTTAGCAATCAGAAGGTGCTAAGATCAATTATATCTACATAACACTGTGATCTAGTTTCAGCACGAGTTGCGTTGGTGACTTGGTTTAATTCTTATATAGTCAAGCTTAAGTGATTTGTTGCTTCTACAAAACTTCATGCTTCGGTCAAATTATCTGCAATTACAAATACAATTGATTTCAACTTATAATGCAAAGAAAAATAATGGATAGCAATGCCACAGTAAATCTTTTCTCTTGTCTGTTCTTTTTTATGTGGTTCTATGTCCCAGGTGTTGGCAATCAGGATAGAGAGAAGTCTTGGTTTTTTTTTGTCAACTTTGTGTTAAATATATTTTGTCACCGAGTTCTACATCAATGTTTGAGATATACATACTTACATTTGTCAGTCGCTCGGCAGCCTCTGACTTGAACCAGTAGTGATTAAATAAATAATTATTGTCTGCAAACTCGCTTCAACGGAAACCATTAGACCGGCGGAAGCAAAGTGAATCAAAATATTTAGAATAACTCATCTGACTACGTGTTTTTTTTATTATTTATTGTAATGCCTGAAATTGGTTTTGGGCAGTTCATTCAGAAATTGTTGTATTGAAAACTTGTAAATTACATTTTTATTGAGGCGCGTTTGACGTTGTCTGATTTTTTGTTATAATTTAATTTGGCTGGACAAAAGTTGGCGATGCCAATTTTATCGAATGATCACAGCCGGCCGGCTTAAATGCAGCTGAAACGGCCAAATACTTTTATAAATTGGACGAAGGACAAAAATCTAAAGAGATCTTTTGACTCTTATAGTTTTAAATGAGATAATTTCAAAACAATATTAAACTATATATTACGAAAATAGTGTTTTTAAAACATAGTCGAACTTAATAAAAATAATAATACATTTTTAGTACTTTTTCCACATTAAATTTATTTGATCAGGACCGGTTTCGTTCATGGCGAGCATTGTCAACTGATCGAGCATTGTCAACTGATCGAACTTATTGAGGATTTCGTCTGAAGGTGATTGATGTCGCCTTTCCATATCAAATTTGAATCGTTTGAATTTTGTACTTTACCACGAGTTTTGTCGCTAATGATATGGATTTCGCCTTTCGGCATCTTCAGGTATTTTAAGTGCACGAATGAATTTGAACTGTCAAGATGAAAATATCACACAAATTATTTTAAGATTCAAACCTATAAATAAATAGCCCATTCAAAGTAACTGTTACCGAGCAATAACCCAAATGAGGTTTATAAAGTGGCAACAAAACGAAACTATTCTTTCATACTTTCAACTCCAGGGGCTTTGTTGGTTTACAAGTATTTAATATAAATTTTGATATTAAATTAAAGAATTTACTGATTATATAATTATGAAAACAGTGAAGTAAAATTAAAAGATTCAGTCACAAGGCTGCATTGTGAGTTTCCACACCAATGTTTGAAGTATTCAGTGGCATATAATATAGTTAAAATTTTGTGTATCGTATCTTCTTGTCACTTCTTTATTTCAAGGCTGTGACCTTTCCAATAATCATTATACGTGATTGGTAAATTATATAAGCGTGTTTTATGGATGCTCCTATTTGATATGAATGCCGTAACGAATTTCGCACATTGCCTTTGCTGCTAAATAGCCACTGGGCCACGTGTGAAATCGATTATATACTTTGATGAACAACATTTGTTTGAGCATTTAACCTTTTGGTGATTATCGTGACTTCATTATGAATGAAGCTTTTTTGTGTCCATGTAAATAGATTAATCGACTTTCGATAGTTTCTATAGAAGTTGGAGTTCAAAAACTGCTTATTACACACTTCTCAAAAACTCTATTTTTCTATTGTGAATACTTTAATCCAGACTAATTAATTAATTAATTGGCGTTAGTATGGTTGAATCCAAATAAAAAAATAGCTAATTATTCAGATATACAAGAATTTTGAAATATAGTTGATATTGCTACCGCATGATGTGGTAGGGTATCAGAACTCTCTCGGACGATCTTATTATCACCTCAATCAATGATTCTAAGACCTAAACGATTAATATAACGCGAATAAATTCACAAAAATATTATCAAATCTTGTAACCGACTTCTAGAAACGACGTCTCTCGTTCAGTTCAGGTGCAACCGTTTCGCGTCGGTTGGTTGAGCTCTTCGCACACTTGAATCGTACTGTATAAATACGCCTGTTTAAAGTCATTTTTCTCAGTCTAGTTGTTATCCTCGCACAGTCTAAGCCGACAGTCGCTCCTGCCCTCCGGACGGCAGTAATTCGCAATATAATCGTTTGGTCTTACGCTTTTAAAATGTGGTTATAACTGCAATGTATCTGTGTTTGTAATCGACAATGTAATCTGATTTGAAAAATAAACTAGCCCACTCTCAGATAGAGTGCGGTCAAGATAATACCGATTGGAATCTTTACAAGAGATACCTTTCTTCCCATCCTGTCCCTAAGTTCTGTCATCGAACGCCTTGGAAGGACGCTGTCTGTTGCTGTCAAATTGAGGAAGAAACCCTGGTCGTCTCAATATATATTTCATCTTGTGTTATAGTTTGATGAAGAAAAAAACGAATGCGTAATAACACAATGTTGACGAAGTGCAAAACACTTGTGCTTTTGTTAATTGGCCATCAAATGCGAAGATAATATGTTAATTACAATGACAATTAAAAAGGCCCATGAACAAAGTGTTAATAATACTTCGCTTACTTTTTGCGATTGTTGCATGGCATGACGACAGAATTGCATCTGACATTTCATACGACTGAAATAAAAGGGATTTACTTACATATACATACATATCTATATATTTACAACTGAAAACTAATACTATGAGATGTGAGATCTTTTAGCTGTTGTGGATACAATGACTTATTTAGTTTCTTGCGATAGGTTGACTACTTTCGATGGATTCGACGGTAACTTTGTGGAAGCTCATTTTAATATAAAATTAAAAATAACTTTGATTATTCCCCGTTATTGTGTTAATAATTGTTACACGTGTTTCGCCTCTTTCAGTATTCAGTTTCAGACAGTAAGTCCGAAGATACCTCTGAAAGAGGCGAGACACGTCTCACAATTAGTAACACAATACGTGGGATAATCAAAGTTATTTTAAATTATATATAGGTTGACCAGTTTAATTAAAAATTTTGATCCTGTATTTTGAAGCAATCTGTTATATGGTTTAACTCAGTAGGTGTGGCTCTGAGAGTACGATTTGTTTTTTTATGAGATAAATAAATTAAAAGATTCATCTGGTAATGCAGCTTTCTATTGTCGAATTAATCGACGAATGGATCTTTAATGAATCGAAACATGACTGCTTCGATTGCCATCGAATCAAGAACGTGTGCAATTTGACAATGCGAAAAGCTTTCGAATATGTTCTATCGCTATTCAATTGTTTTTTTTTTTTGACAAAACAGTTATCAAGCAATTATCGGTAGAGTGAACGATCAACACGGATCACTTATGACAAGACAACTATCGACGGTATAGATTGGCAGCAGAACATTTGAATTTAATTATCTTTTTGTCATTAAACATGAGAATTTAATGGACTAAGATGCAATCTAGTGCACACGAAATTTGTATTGATTATATTATTCAAGTTACAGTGTTGCCTTTTATGAATCCTTGGTATGGTGAAAATCATTTTATGAAATGCATTTAAAACCTGTTTCGTAGCGATATACGGGTCTGTATTAATGTGAGTAGACGCTTTTTGTTTTTGCCTTTGATTATAAACATCGAAATATACATATAAATTAATGTTTGTCCCGTATGTGTTCCTACAAGTCCATATGATTGCAATAAAACTTTGGTGAGTTGCTGTACAGATGCCCCCAAAAGTTAAAAAATAGAAAATTAAAAAAATGTTAAATTCATTTATATTCCAGGCATGCCGCTACACGTTTTAACATTGAACAATTGCGTTCCTTTCATTCTTCTCCGAAATATAAATTCACCATGACTTGGCAACGGTACCAGGCTTTCTGTGAAAAAGATATTGAACAATATCATCGAAGCTACATTTTTAAATGTAAAATTAAACGAAGAAGATGTACTGTTGCCACGCATCCCAATGATTCCAACAGATGTGCCATTTGAATTAAAACGTTTGCAGTTTCCGATGTGACTCGTTAGGGACAAGTGTGTGGACTAAATTTGGAAAATCCATGCTTCTCACATGGACAGCTGTATGTGGCATGCTCACGCGTTATAAAACCTTATGATTTATTCAAATACGCAGCAGACTGAAGAACAAAAAATATTGTTTGTCAAAAAGCACTTCGATAAACAGAATTAAAACACAAAAACTTTATTTCTTGAAGTGGCATTGCGATACATGCAATTTCCGTAAACTTTTTGATCAGAAAGAACATATTTAACGTTTGATTTTTGATCCAGATGGAAAACAAATAGGCAACCATTTTGATCGCTCAGTGAAGTTTCGGATACAATAGGCAACAATGTTTAGTCCTTCTATTATAATAGTACACTATCTGTGTATTGTTTCTAGTCTATCACGATTGATCAATTCGGCATTAATGATCTTTCAGCTATCTAAACATCTAAAGTAACACAGCATGCTATATAGATAATGTGGGGTAAAAGAAAATAGCATTTTAAAGTCTCTGCTTTTCACGATTAAGATTTAACGTCGATTTTACGAGTTGCATTTACCAGCATGCGGTGAAAATACCACTACCAAAACTATGTATTCACACAAAATCTTTAACTTGCGAGAGTGCGTTTTATATTCACATTTCCGTGTATTTTATGGCGTCGCCCTAGCGTTAATTTAACCATTTAAACTTTCCGATTGTATGCGCCTTTCTCATAGTTAAATATATTTAACAAGCACATGTTACCTTGCTAAAATTCACAACATCCATCCTTTGATTACATGTTCTTTCACTCTGACATGCAAGCATTTACACACGTTGGCTTTTTATTTAAATTATTGCATGACGACACGATGCACATAAATATAATATTAAAATTTGTCGATTTTATTTTAATACTACATTTTAATTGACCAACTTAATGTTTTTTTTTCATCTCAATTGAATTCCACGTTTGATATAATTTTCAATTTAATGTGTAAATTATAATAAATATTACTTAAATATATCCGAAGGGAATCTTACAGTTATTGATGTAGTTATATATTTATGGACTTAGTATTAGGTAGAGATCTTGCCATAAATGCAAAATAGATGCTAATAGATGCACCTCAAAAAAGAATCAGTTGAAATATGCATTTTAATAAAATTCATCTGAAACTGTTAATTATTTAAATTTATACTCTTAATATAGATAGATGACTAATTGACGCTAAAATTTAACAACACATGCAGTTAGCACCTATTGCCTTCAAACAGAATCGATTTATCGACTGTAATAATCTGCTCGTACTGGGACTCGAATCCGGACCAAGCCATCGACGTTGACCAATGCACCTAGGACCGGGCCAACTCAAATTTAAATGGAATTTAAAAAAATGATGTACAGCATATGCGTCTCTACTCTCAAGTAATAGGGTATACCGAGTGCTCACGTAGATGTAATTATTATAAGGACATCACAATGCATCGATGCACACACTGCACATTGCAATCGACATGTCGCCGCTGACACTTGTATCCGGTGATCATTATTATGGTCCTGGCAAGAAAGAATGCGTTCCTCGATTGTTTTAATACTTTCGTTATTCTTATGCGTACACAACTTGTCGTCACGTCTTAGCCGGGCTGTGCTACGATCGGGGATCCTTCGAAACGGAAGGAGGGAGCTGGCGAGTCCTTGACGGCGTTTCCTGTCCACGTTGGACGACTGAATGACCAATTGGTGCTGGCACTCGCATGGAATGTCATCGACCTTCGCGATGGCTAAAATTTGATTTTAATATGTTCACAGGGACACGTTGCAAAAGATTATCTTTATTCGTGTCAGACTCGAGCTCGAACGATCGATATATTTTGTATAGTCGATCCATGTCCGCTCCAAATGTGAAGCATGTGACCACCTTATTTGACACCTAAGGTGCTTGAAGGAATGACTATATCAAATTGGACACCCATCAACGTATTTTGTTTCGTCGAGAACTCATTGTTACTCAGTCGATCAACATTTCTTTAGTTCCATAAGAGTAAGAATAGAAAGGGTAAGGGGTAGTGGTTAGCTAGTCGCTTTTGCTGCGCCCCGCTTATAGGATCGGATGGGACATGCTATGCATTCGACGACACGGATGCCACGGACGATAAATCGACAAAAAAAATGCTTAAGCCAACGATGTTGACCACTGCACCACGGACCCGACAATATTAATTATCGTCTCAAATATTACATACAGGAATTATCTTTTATAATTTTTTAATTCTTCACATTCAATAATGTACTGCTTTTACAGAAGAAAGTAGTCAAAAATTATTTTCGACTTTCACAAAACCTATGGGCTCACAGTCAAAATCAAATAGCTCCATCGTATCGATAAAACTCAATTATTTTGATGGACGTTTTTTTATTCATGTCTACCTACACCGATGCACTACAAGTTTTGTCATAATTTTGTCATTGTTGCATTATGGTAAACTTTACATTGTAACGTTGAAAACTTCACTTCTCTATCTAAGCTGCTTATTTATGTTGCAGTCTTACACACTTTCAAATTGGAAAATAGTTACTTCTTAGATAAAAGGGTCGTAAAAAGGCGACCTCAGTCGATCGTTTCTCTCGTCTTGAACGTTTTGTTACTACTTATCATAAAAACTCACCATTCTTGTACTTTATTTCGTTTATCTCTACTCAAGTATGAAGAGAAAAACCCTTATCTTCGCAGTATCGTAAGACGAATAGCAATTTTATCACTTACGTAATGTTTTAACCATTTACCAACTGCATCCCGCTTGTAAATATTACAGTGTTTCAATTATTATCTAGATATGTAACGATAATTATCACACGTCTTTTTATCCATTCAAGCATGCCGACTGCATCATATTATACTAATATTTCACTTGGTGTTCACTGTCAAAACTTGGTGGAATGGCATGACAATAAAAAATAAAAAAAATATTACTTATTACACAAAGCTCAATTAAGAAATTTCTTTTTTAAAAGTAATTTATAGGACGAAAAAGGAGAACTCATTTATGGTGATAAATAACGTTTTAATGGCTGTCAAAAACATAAAAATTTACAATATATATTATAACATCCTGTAGTTGAATGCATCGTTCAACGATAAAAACGTTATTTTTTTTTTTTTACATTTAAAAAAATATTTTTTTTAAATGGCGTGTCAGCAAAACATCACTCTTGTAAGCTCTTTATATAAAAAATGATGAATTTTTCACTAGCATTTTCTACGATCAAGAAGGACTTCAATCTGACAAAATTCAGGCAAAAATTGATAAAAATGTTGATTTCATATTTGATGCGTAAAATATTCTTCCAAAGTCAAATCGTTATTTTTATACTATGCCTTGTTTCTGAATGAACTATTTACGGACTAGAATATCTTAATTTAATATGCTTATCTACGCGATTGATCGGTGATAAAATTGTCTGCATAAAAAATAGCGGAACCAATTGTCTAGATTCAAGATCGATTGCGATCTCTTTATACAATGGCATTGCTCTTGATTTTGAAAGTTAATGGTTGGATTATATACAGCCTAAAGAACCATTATGGGCCGTTAAATAATCTAAGCAAGCTTGTTTTATTTCAGTTTATTTTAAATATTTAATAGAAAGCCATTATAATAATTGCAATAAAAGAATATGATCTACAGAAGTATATAATGGTTTCGCTTGCCTAGCCAAGCATTTTCAATCGAGCAATCACTTTGTTGAAAACTATCTTTTAAGTATTTGTAATTCCTAGTAATTTTATACAATTTAAAATTATTACAGTTCAAGGAGAAACAATAATCAATATCACAGTGACAGTCAATTTTGAGAAGCATCACAAATAACATTGCAATATCATATAATTAAGAATTTTGACTGAAGGTGATGGATGTAGATCAGTCTTGTACAACCTTCGGCCCACATGCGGCTCGAAATGACATTGCATGCGGCCCAATATAACACTTCATCAACAAAAAATATATTTATTAATACCCTTTACTGACATAAAATCTCGCATTAAAATCAATCGAACTAGACAAACATTGCTAAATGCATGTGTTCATTTTGATGAAATAGCTGTTTCAATTGCACAAAAGATGATTCCGAATCAAATTTTCAAAATCTAATATTATGATTATTTTTCACGTGTCAACATTGTCCGCAATGCAGATCATACAGGAAAATATACAAAACATTATTAAAAAAAAAAACTGGTATCGTCATTGTCACCTGCTTTTGTACATGCGGCCCGCGAATAATCTGAAAATTGATAAGCTGGCCAATCTGCCAAAAAAGATAGATTGCAGTGTTTCGTTCTTTACATCAAATATGGGCCCCCGATATTATTTATACTCTGTTTGGTATACCAGTACACTAAACTTCCAATATTAAATCGCTACCGTATTTTCTGAGATTAAACTACAACATTTTGTAATATAAATATGTGTGTCTCGGAACAGCTTACAAATTCTCACAATTCGATATGCCAGCGCTACTTTTCAATTCTTCTTCCATTGTTCGCGAACGCGCTTTTTTGTTACGCTGAGAGATCGTCGACAGCTGATAGCAGTCGATCTTATCTGGCAGAGAGAGCTCTTCACTTTATGGCCCTATTCATCATGCCCACTTCTGATTTATATGCTCATATTTTAATTTTTGTCAGGTAATGAATTCTGTTTTATTATTTTGTTTTAATGATAACTTAACTTAAATAAACGGTTTTTAAATGTAAAAATCTTACAAAAAATAACAGTTATCGAATGCTTTATCTGAAACGAAATCCTGAAAAATGTTCGCTTGGAGTATTATTAATTATTGTTGATTATTTCGGCACAGTAACACATTTATAATTTTACTCTTTTATAATGGCAGCCTGTCCGTCGTGCAGTAATCAACGTCGTAGGGTTCCGTGACGGACCTCAAGGGCTCGAGTTCCAGTACGACCTGCACTTTTTTCGATTCTGTTCTTAGCCATATTGTTTTAAATTCCCTCCCAACCATCCGATCCTATATGAGAGCGACAAGCTAACCACTACTCCCATCAAATTAAAGATGCTCAAAAATTAATTAGCAAGCAAAAAAAATAAGCTTAGAGACCTCATTTTTTTTTTTTTTTAATTTGCATGAGTTTTGTCGCTAACGACCCGGGTTTCGCCTTTCGGCATCTTCAGGCATTTGCAAGTGCACGGATGTACTTGAACTGCTTGTCAGTTGATCAGCTGATCAGTTGACAATGCTCGCCATGAGCGAAACCGGTCCTGATCAAATAAATTTTATGTGGGAAAAGTACTAAAAATGTATTATTATTTTTACTGGTAACGTTGTTTTTTCCTTTTTTGTGTTGATTTTTCCATTAGAATTTTATTTTTTACAAAATTTTACCTTCCTTTATGATAAACCAATGGATAACGAGCGGTCATTACGTAATCCTCTAGTCACTGAACATATGAATAGTTGTGTTGTGAAAATGAGGCAAGTTATTTGTCGCACAAACCTATCTCGGTGGAATACTGTAAATTTTTCCGACTTCAATAGTGCAACAAGTAACGAAATATGTTAATTCTATTGTATCTGTTTCTTCTTTCGTTTCCAAAAAAGTATCTAAACATTCCCGATTCATACTTTAGTCACTGTCGTGTTAAAGTAATTGCTTTTAACGTATGCGCGAAAAGTGCCGAACTTGCAATTTATGAATCGTAAAAATGTCCCTTTTTTCGTCTTATCGCTGGTTCTCTTTATACGGTTAACGTCAGGCAGACTGCGAAGTTATGAGAGCATAGTGAAATAAAAGTGTTTGACCAGATCTCGTTTGTTGCGTCCACTATACCAGTATGTATTGCTTACAATCAAGCATGTTGCGGTAGTTACGACGATGGAGAATCAATTTAAAGTTCAGATTTCAAACTATAATACATACAGCTATATCCAATTTCTCGGATCGTAACCTCTGGCAGCTATGTTTGCCAACGGTTCGTTGTAATTGAGTTATCCATATTCGGTTCTGTGTGATAATGCTTTTGATCCGTTTACGGTATGCACTCGTAATCTTCGTAAAATCACGCCATAAGGTGTTGTGTACTGTGCTTTCAACCTGTCTCTTTGATTTATTTTGATTACTGTAGTCGCCGAATAACATCGTAGATTGTACCCCTAGGCGGGTTATTCCACCGCCTTTCTAAAGGGCTCATTGGCTGTCTTATTTTGGACGTAATACCTTTTTGTCAAATGGCCCGAGCACCGGGAGGTTATTCGTCAATTTCGTAACCATTAATGTACATTATGACATCTATTTAATCCACCATTTTTTGAAGGTATATTTTTTATTAATCCTTTCGTAATGTTATCAAATTATTTCTTTTCTGAATTGGTGTGTAACTTGTAACTGCTATGAAATTATATTTTTATATTACCTATTATATCCGGAATAAATTCAAAGAGAGACACACACTTTAATATCGACTCGCTGTGGTGTAAAAATGTCAGTTTGTTGAAAAGAATGAATTTAAATCTACGAGTTAAATTCTATTTAACTCAATGTCCTGCTCTTTCGATACGGAAATTTTTGTGACAGTGTATTTTAAAAAGAATCTTCATCATTTTGTGTATTTAACAATACAAAAGAGCTTGTAAAGGGGACTAGGTTTTTTGAACAATATTGCAAACAAGATTACTTTCATTCAAATGAATGGTTAGACAGTTAAATGTTGCTATATAAATATTCCATAACACCCGTCTCATTATCAGAGGAATCAACTATCTACCATAGGAATATCATTTGGAAATTAATTGTTGTGTTTATAATTAATATTCGATTAAATCTTTTAACAAACTTTTGTCAATAATTTTATATCCATGTGAAGGTAATAAAAACGAATCTGAAAAAATATATAAATCATTTTTTAATGTGTTTCGTTCTATATCACGATATTCTAACGAGTCAGTGAGAGTTTGCAACTGTCCCGATTTTAATATTTAATCGGAGAAGTTACTTTCATATTCCATTACTGAACCAATATAAACGAACGAAGTAGTTAACTTTGTTGCATGGGAGCTTGTGTTATATTGCCTCTTAACTGCCTGTTTTTATTGCCTGATTCATATCGGTAACTCGCATTGGCATTATTCTTTTTTTCTTGATGTTATAATGTATTTTTAAATGCGGTTTCTTAGGCAGTAACTCTTCGATCTTTTAGTCACTGAAGTGTGGCGTACTTGATGTGTGTTTTTAACGAGCTTATAATACACCGGTCTAAGAAAAATACGTTTATTTAAACCAGCGTTTCTTTACTTGTGCGTAAAAATTGGGGGGTTTTTAACGCATGTGCGATAAACGCAGTCATTTATTTGCATTAGTGTATCCGACTTCTTCTAGGTTTATAGCAGATGAATATGAATCGGCTTCTATTGCACGAGGTTCTTATTATGAACAATATAACTAAGAATCAGTTCAAGTACATTAGTGCACTTGAAATGCTCGAAGATGCCAAAAGGCGAAACCCTGGTCGTTAGCGACAAAACTCATGAAAAAGTACAAAATTCAAACGATTCGAAAACAGTATAATTGTAGTGAAATTAAGTTTTAAATTACTTAATGCAGGAAACTGTTTTAGCTTCATGTGTCGCTTTAGGTCAGTAATGCACAACCTTTTTGGAACAAGGGTCAGATAATCAATGCTCAGATGGTTCGAGGGCCGCATGGGTAAAACTGATCAAATTATCTATATTTTTAGTGTACATAAAATTGAAAATTTCATTGTGTTTATATTGTTCTTCCATCGTCCAGAAAAAAGGTAATAGTTATTTGTCATTGCGGGTCGCATGTTGTGCATCACTGCTTCAGGTCTATATAATACAGAGTTTGTCTTGTTCACGGTGTATCTGTTATTTGTTGTTACTAATAAAATAAGTCAGTTTTTATTTGGCTTAGTGAATGTTTACAGTTTATTATCCTCCGTCGTTATATTTTGAAGATGTGTTGTTCAATATCGTTCCTCTGGCTCATTTTTAGTCGCCATCTCGTTCAGGGTAATGTCTTCATATCGGTGTTTATGTTGTCTGCCGGAGATGTTCAAGCGATGTACAATGTGTTTCGTCCAGTGGCTTACAGTCCGCTTGAGCAAACAAAGCTCTGGGACCCAATTAACAGCGCGAGACATTGAATTCGCATGACTTATCCATCTCAATTGTCTGCAGCAGGCTGTACTTCATAGAAATTCTTGCCATGAATAAATGGTAGTTAATTTCAGCACAGTTCCCCCCTAGAACTCCTATGCCGAGTCCTTTTCGACATTGTACAACTTGGTTGGAACAATTTTTTTTTAAATTTTAAATTTTCCTTCTTTCAAAAATCGTATATATTGGATTGTGTGCCTTAGTTTGTAGCATGTCCTAATGTGCTATATTTTTCGGTATTTCGTTGTACCATGCTAATAAATACGCAAACCATGTGTTATTAATTTCTCAATTCTATTGAAGATTTTCTGGAAGGAAAAATTTATTTATTGATGAATGCAAAGGGTAAAGTGACAAAAAGCTTCTGAGACACTCCCAGCTCCTACAGACAAAAATGAAATTTAATATTTGCTTCCTAACATAAAATCGAACGTTTTCTCAACTATAATATAATATATTGAACAATTTTCAGCTGGTCGAAAATTTGGCAGTCCAAGAATCACAGTCAGGCTTTTAACCTGTTATCTGTTAGTAATCGTTCTCGTTTTCATTCTCACCATCCCCATTCCTATTATGTTCTCCCGACCCCGAAATGGAAACTCAACTGTTTATATTTATCACTTTTAAGGTGTTCACTGTCAATTCTTGGTGGAAAGGTATTATAATAAAAATAATAATACATTTTTAGTACTTTTTCCTCAAAAACTTTAATAGATCAGGACCGGTTTCGCTCATGGCGAGCATTGTCAACTGATGGTCAATTGTTTATATTTACTATATAATTATATCAATTTGTATGTATTCACTGTCGTCAATAAACGGTGAAAAGGCATTATAGTAAAAAATAATAAAACACTTTTTGTACTTATTATTCCACAGTAAATTTATCGAGGCACGATCGGTTTCGCCCATCGCAAGCCATTTTCAACTGAATGTCTTATTATTATTTTTCAATACACAGTTGTAAATATATAATATATAATCCTCAAAGTTTGTACGCACACCTGAGCTAACCTCAAGTTTGTTCAATGCATTGATTTATTATACCACGTGTTTTGTTGGTGTGATAAAGTAAAACGACATCAGTCCCGAAAGGTCACAAAGTGGAGTGACACCTGGCCGTACATATTTAAATGCGACTGATAACCGCACCGCGGTGGCGTCTTACACGCTACTGATATATGTACAATATATCTACCGCTGCGTTTCCTCCCCGATGCACCGCCGTCGTCATAATAAACAAGACGAGTAAAGTCGTCGGGAGGCCGCCATCGTTTGTTGTTTTTGGAAGCCAGTTCCCTGGTTTGGTGAATGTACAAAAATAGCAACTCGCAGCATGTTCGTACTAGTCGTGCTTTATAAATATGTATACAATAAACTGAGGAGGAAATTAGCCATTATTTAACTAGACGCGCTGGCTTGTTAAGTCAATAAAAAATCTTTTGAAGTTGTTCTAACATTTCATCATAAAAAAATATGAAAGTCAAATAGATATTATAAGTCTGAAAATAGAATAGAGTAGATTGAATGCATCTTAGTTTTAACACGGTGAGAAAATAGCAATGTATTTTTGTTCTAAAAATATATACCATATATGTATGTAGTTGATTACTATTTCCGCTTACTTCCTCATCAGAACGAAAAGTTCTAGTACGAGATCACCTTTATCTTATATATAAAACCGAAACGGGGGATGTATGTCTGTAATTCCCTTTTGCATTGTTGTTGCAAGTTCAAACAAACGAATTGATTTCGCTCTTAGAAAAGAAAGTTTCGACGGTAAATTGGTTTCGTTATCAATGTGTGTGTAGACACTCCAATTACTCGAGTATCGAGTAGTACATATATAAAACCGAAACGGCGTATGTATGTCTGTGGGTCTGTAATTCCCTTTTGCATTGTTGGTCATTAAGTTGCCATAAAAACGAATATGAAAGAAAATATGTTTGATTTTTTTTATCGGCGAAGACATTTAGTCAAAATGTAATAAATTAGTCTTCTACTGAACTTTTCCCGGCTTTTATTAATATAATAATGTTTTTATTTACGTGAAGGTATTATTTGACATTTCTTTGACAGCAAATTAGATTTTTTCCTTGAATTTGGACATTTTAATGGGCAAGAATGGGGCTGTCAATATATGAAAGGGGCTGTGAAATGTCAATGCCAGTCTGAAATGTTCATTTTAATTCCATTTTAATTGACCTAGACTTTTGAATTTTGAAAAAAGTTGTTTCAACTTGGCCCGTCTGAATTTACGCGCCGAGCTGAACATAACCCCAAACTGGTCCGAACGAAGCCGGGTTCCAATACTAGTATTATATAATTTTTATTATAACTTTTTTTATTATAACTTATTATAATTTTTATTATAACTTAACTTATATTTAAAATAACTTTGATTATTCCACGTATTGTGTTACTAATAGTGACACGTGTTTCTTTCAGAGGCATCTTCCAACTATCTTACAATCACATAGGTTGTTTAAGTAATTACCCAAAATTTCTGCTATTTTTTCATTTCTACCAAGTAAATGCCAACTCAATCAATACATCATAGTTTTCCTCTGTGCATGCATGTATGTATACAAAACACTAGAATCATTATTATTCATACAGTGCCACCTGTTAACAATGAGATTTAATATATGTGTTAAACACTTTTAAGGGGTGGGCGGACTGTCAATTCTTGGTGGAAATGCACTTTATGTAAATCAATAAAACATTCTTTTTTGGACAACTTCCAATTATATTTTGTAAAGAAGAGAAACAAATTCGCTCATGGCGAATGGCTAATTTTAGCAAAATATACGTGGATGAAGAACAAAAAAGTGCTTTATTTATCCCAACAACATTTGTATTTGACTATAGTTTTCACACCAGTATAGTTACCATGTAGAATTTCTGGCACCCAACACTTTGAATACGTAATTTTCGTTCCAAATCTTTCAAAACTTGTTTATCCCAGCAGGAAAAATGTTCTGGAAATTATATCAATATTCCTTAGCTATAAAACAACGGTGTTGCCAGATCGTCGGGTTCAACGGATGAAAAAAGATCGTTCACGGTGGCTAAGCCCTTCCAACTTGTTGCGTGACCGATGTGACCACAAAAAAAAATACAATAGTTTACAAAATGTTTTGAGTGGCATTTTATTTGACGGGAAAATTTATGAGCTAAAATGTTATGTAATTATCGAGATAATTGTATGTTTACAAGCATTAAAAATATTAACTGGGCCCTCAAGCTATTGCCGTATACCCCAAAATATATAGGCATAACTTACATACATGTATGTTATTTAAAATAAAATTCAGTGCTCGATATGGGTAACATGAATGAAATTTTCAATGGCAAATAAAGTCTAGTTTGCCCTTTAAATAACACTGTTTTTGAGCTTAATCCATTTAACAAAATATAGCTGACAATTCATTCATAAATTTGTTTTTTTTTTAAAATGGAATTTAACCCCGTCCTTAGCAGTTTAAAAATACCTATTTTTTAAATAAAACAATTACGCCAGTGAGTAAAATCATTGGTGTTGTCTTATGCCAGTGATGCAGCTTATCCATTTTCAGATTGTTCGAGGGCTCCATGGGTAAAATTGATTTAATTATCGCTATTTTTAATCTTTCTCATCATTCGTGAAAAGTTCTGAAGAAAACAAGTTGATTGATATTTGTCATATCGGGCCGCACTCAATGTCATTCCGGGCCGCAGGGTGGGCAGTGATCTTTATGCCACTGGCAATAAAACAATGGTGGCAAAAAATACTATTTTTGATATAAGGAATCGTTAGATAGTGTTGTCACGGTAATATTCAACATTATTATTTTTTGAATTCACCCATAGATAGGCGTCTTTGATAATTCGTCACTAATATGTTGTTAATTGCCAATTATTTTTGGAAAAGAGTTATATTTAAATAAAGTGTACACTTTTGTCCTTCTCTCGCGAAACTGGTCCTGTTAAATATATCTAGAAGTAGTACAAAGAAATTTATATTATTTATTTAAAAAAAATAGATAACACGGTTAGTATCTATGTATGTTCGTATTTGTTTTACTCTTCTCAACGCGTGCTTTGCTTAACCAACAAAGATATGTATTCAGTACCTACACTTAATAATGGTATTGGATTTCTGTTTATCTATTTGCTTTCAAGTGTTAATTTCGTACTAAATGCGTTTTTAAGCAAGCGTTGTTTATTTTTGGAATCGGCAGGCGATATTGAGAAGATCTCCCTCTTGGAAGATACTCAAGTAAAAATACTTGCAGATTTGTATTCATACTGACAATTTAACGTTATAATTGCTTAAAATAACTCATATTCTCTCCTTTTTATTTTGATTTTTAGCCACGCTGTAGCGTCTTGAATACTCCCACTGATTGTGAATCCAATTACGCAATAGCAATTAAAAAAGGCCGGTTGATTATGTAGATATATCTAATCACATTGCCCGGTAAAAACTGTCATATTTTATGAATAGGTCGATTTTTAAATTATTTTTACCGTTTCTTCTTATACCCATTGAAGTTAATTATATATCAAATTAGTCGAAATTGACTCAACACATTAGCTACGGAGAAAATCAATAACATAGAGAAAAAACGCGTATTCCGCTTTCCTTATAACCAATCTGTAAAATAATATAATAAAAAAAATCATGACCTTCATCAATAGAAAACCGTATTGTTTCGCAATTCGCCACCTACAGGTCTTTCTAGTGCATGAATGAACTAACGCGCAGTAAATATGTTGTGTCGTTTAGATATAAGTGATATCACCAGGGCTGTGGAGTCGGAGTCGGTGTCGTCGCGGCGATATGGCCGGAGTCGGAAATTTTTAAAAGTTTGAACTTTTTATTTTTGCATATAATATGTCAAATTTGGCTATTGGCCGGATTGGTAGGGTTGATATTTAATTGAATACACATCAAAAGGAAAATTAGGCATAAAAAAGTGACGATATTCAACTTTTTTAGTCGGAGTCGTAGTCGTGGTTTTGGTAAATGCTGGAGTCGGAGTCGAACTTTTTTTACCGACTCCACAGCCCTGGATATCACTATGCTTAAATGTTATATAGATCGCCATCTGGATTAATTAGCGAATGTTTCTATGTAAATAAGATTCAGTGAATATATATAAGAATAGCAGCTAGTCACTCAGTTTAAATGTTACTATCTCAATATGGATGAATTAGCGAATGCATTGATCTTTGGTCGTCTGTTATGTTAAATCGGCAGATCAGCCAAATACCTAATTTACCTGCTTTCAGGTCATACGATGTTTTATAAAAATCCTATTTTAATCAGCGTTAAAGGTTTAAGATAAGTGAGGGCGTGTGACATTAAATATGATAAAAACGTCATAATCACTGATTTTGTTCAACTAAGAAAAGCGTAGTTATATTCGAAATTTAAACATTAAAGTATACTATCTCTTTGTATGCCAGCTGTCTCCTTTGATATTTCACCGATTTATCTATATTTCATCATTATTTATACTATCAACGCTTTTAAATGCAATAAAGTAATGCTGCCCTCCGTGGCCAAGGTGATAACACATTGACCTTACGTCCTGTTTTGAAATTTTATCTAAATTTAGCATGTGTGTTCTAGCAATCAGATGGGTCTCGGCTCAAATCCCGGCAAGATCAACATCAAAATATGTTAAATAATTTTTAAAATAAGATTCATTAGAGATCACAAGTCATTGTCTTGCTTTTCTCATCGGTTTAATATATGTTTTCAAATAATAAAATAACGGTCCTATTTTTGTTTTTGTTTAATTAAGTCGGGCGACAGAAAAATTCTCAATAGCATTAATTAGGTGACAAGTCTTATATTTTAGTACTATTCTGGTAGTCTCCATTTTCAAAAACCGGTATTTCGGCAATAAAAACACAGTCAAAATATAAGTTTTGTTAAATCCGGTATTGCAATGCCTATTATACTGCACATTTTACGATACAAAAAATAAACCATTATATCGCATCAACTAATAATTAGTTTTAAAAGCCAACTTATTTTCAACGGTTTTTTTTGGTAATTATCTAATTTTATTTTTAACACAAAACTATTCCGAAACGAGATATTTAAACGTCTCAAATGCTAGACATCCTGTATAATTAATTAACATATGAATGCATTTAAAAAAGCTACCGAACTTCTATTGCGATTAGTTAATGGTATCGAGTAATACTCATTAGATACGTAGATGGTGTTTTATTGGTTCAGTAAAACAATTAATATTCGCACTGTTAGATTTATACTTGAGAGTTTCATGTCCTAGAGTCAATTAATCAAATAATAAACTTTATTTACGGAGATACTAAAAGTTAAAATTTTATACAGCGACACCAATTTATGGAAAATGTGGTTAAATGTTTTTTTATTAACATTAATGTTGATGAATATGTATAATTAAAAAAATCTTATCTTGTTATATTGTTTCACTGAACGTTTACTCTAAATAGCCCCAGTGGCGTGCTTCAATAGTGACAGATAGTTTTTAGTCAAATTAATCATCTCGTCCTACATGCTCTGTTAATACAATGAATACAAGCAACAGAAAAAATCGATAGGTACAAACGAATCTTTGCTTATGAATTTTAACAAAGCTTAACAGTTGCTATTTAACACTCGATAAATGTAAATTAAAGCTTAGGATTTTGATAGAAGGTGAGTGAATTTAAACGTAAATTTTGAAAAAATTGATCCAGATCACCACTTATATCTTTTAAACTAAGTAATAATGTATTGAACAAACCAGCCCCAAAATAAAATAGCGAAGTTGTACCTGGCTTGGACGTGTGATGCGGATGCCCCAAGGGAGCCTGAATCTTGCCGGCCTCGTATATCAATGGGTTGGATTCCGTCGCCTCGGAAGGCTGCTGATGACGCTGATTTACTCAGCGAAGCTATAGGATGCCGGGATGTCTTGGGAGGTAGCAAAGAGGTTGGCAGCTGACAGAAAATATTAGAGGTACCGTGTGTCAAACATATGCTCCTAATAGGGGGCGTATATGGATATGTAAATAATATATACACGATAGTAAATATTTAAATACATCCGTGCAATCGAAATTCTTCAAAAATATATTTTTACAATAGAAAACAACAGAAAACGTTTCAAATATGTATAATGGAAGCTTTCCAAATGCTCCACCCTTGGGACATTGTGACATAGGGAAAAAATATGTTCATATTTTTCTCTTGATTGTTGATGTTAATGGCTTCACACTGAAATTACACAGCGGGGGCCGTTCCCAGCTTATTGTTTTTTCGACGGCTGATTGTTTCCCTAGCCCCTTGTTTACTCCCAAATGAATTCGATTGATAATAAACTTGATAAAGCAGGAAATGACGTTGCAGGTCACGGCGGATGTAACCCCACTCCACTCAATTTCATTTCAATTGCTTTCGTTAGCCAGCCGTCCTTATCAATCATCTTCCCTCGCACATTTTTTAAGATACCCGTATTACACTTTGCAAGTAAATTGATTATTGTACGCCACCTACATATTTTTTTATATCATGTTTTATCGTTGTTGTTAATCTATGAGCGAGGCGTAATTTGAGATTTGATCAAGTTGACAAATGACTGCATCTCTTTTTTTAAAACATCGTCTTCACCATCTGGAAGAAATTAAGTGTTTATTGGGTGCCTTACAGCCTCGAATTATTATAAATTATTGCACCTACAAATTTCCCTATCACATCCATACCGTCTAAAAAAGGGAACCTGTGGTTTAACGTCACGGAAAGTTCACTATCAAATTAAGATTTTTACATCTATTATTAGATATATTTTGGACATTGGTGTCTGAAATGTCTCTTTTCGAATTGATCTCCAGTAATTTAAAGATATTCAATATTCCTTTACCTAAATAAATCACATTTTTTTAAGCCAATTTCACGTATTTTGTAATGCTCTGGCGAGCATTACTAACGATAGCATTTGTCGGTCAATAAAGCTCTCGGTGAGCGAAATCGTTCATGTTTATTATAAAATATGTAGAGTTAGTTTCAATTAAACAATCGACAGTGTAAACCCAAATACAAAAAAAAGATAATGAACGAGTGTATAACAAACCAGTTATCGTAGCAAATGTTAAAGTGCACCAGAAATGGTTGGAAAAGATGCTCATTATTGATCATATTAATCTTGATTTTCTAATCGCGAATTCACACACTTTTTGGATAAAGAGCCTTCACCTTTCAACGCTTCTTTGCGTTTATCTCCAAAAAACGAATACCAATTCGATTGAAATTTTACCAGTGTGTTATTATGAAGAGATGGAAGTTTGTTTTGAACAATCTAAATTATTTGATATCTTATAATAGAGTTTTATTTCCACCACATGAAATCGGATGATGAAGTATGTTAAGTATGAAAAACATTTACTTTGAAGCTTTCGAGAAACTTCAGTCTCTTGTTCAATATAATATATGAATGAATCAAACGCAGTAATGGCTCTTGAATGTTTTCATAGTGTTTTATATGCGGTTATTCTTTTCAAGTCCCAGCTGTGCTTGGCTTTGAAATATTACAAAGAAGTGTCCTCATTCGGGGCATGTTTATGGGGACGCTCCGAGATCGAGTCGCCTACTAATGAATCGGCGTGGTCGTTGCGGTCCAATTTGTATTGGCTTGGGGTATGCGCGAAGATGATCGCGCACTACACTCAAATGACATAATCATTACGATGTGTATCAGGCGTTTTACTTGATGTTTCGCGTCAAAATTTAGGCTATACATCTTCACGTTGCGATGATGTTAGTGACAATAATGCAAATTTTCGCGTAGTAAACTCTAAGGCTATCAGAATATAATTGAGGATTTCGACTGAAAGTGCTTGATGAAATTTCAGAGTTATTCAGAAATTGAGTTAGGAATAAAATATTCATCTAAGCGATAAAAATTATTTACTATGCGTCAGCTCAAATTCATTCGTGCACTTAAATTGCTTGAAGATGCCTAAAGACGAAACCCGGGATGTTAGCGACGAAATTCAAATGATTCAGATTGGATATTTTTTTTTATAGGTTTCATTTTTATCAGAGCGCTTCTTGTGCACGACGAAAAATATGCAGACGAAGTTTGTTTGTGTATTATGTATGATCGTGAGTGTTGAGTGAATATTGACTGATATAGAATATCAATTGTTTATTGAATAAAACATTTTTTATTCATGCGTTGTTGTCAAAAAATTATGGTAAAAATGCCAGAAATCTTAGGAATGAGAATATGCATAAATTTACATACTAGAAGAACAGCGACTTATACGCGGGATTCAGTTATGTATAAATGAGTTATAATATATAACTATTCTTATAAAAAATAAGCTTTGTGGATGAAACAAGAAATATGAGTGTGCCGGGATTTTGTCGGACAACCTATCGGTATAACCAGTAATAATTTTTGTATCATATCCGTTCGATGTCACATTGTATGCGTCGTAACAAGTTACATGTTGGACAAGTCCTCGTTTGCACAGTGTTCTCTCGCAATTAAGTAGATATTATTATTTGTGTGTTTCGTATTGAAAACTTCTGCAAATGGAGTTGTTTGTTTCTGGGCGTTTTTTCACGTGGTCAGAACGACCCGACGATCTGACGCAGAGTAGCGATGTAAATACACGTCCCGCGTCAGGTGATCATCACCGACATCCACCCACCGCTTACAATTCGACGCCGACATAGTATAAATAAACTTCAACAGGTAATAAAAAAATCACATTTATTTTATCGCCACTGTCAGCTGTCACTTGTTACCAAGTGGCGGTGTATTACCAGTTATAGATTTTAATTCGTGATTTTATTCTTAGCGTTTATTTACGCTGTTTTAACATTTATCCATCGCTGATCAAAAAATTTACATCGTCTTAGGCAAGATTTTATGATGTGACGATGTTTTGACGCTAGGCAAAGTGTTAATTCGCTGTGAAACGGGTTGTCAAATAGCTCTGATATATCGATTGCAAAACTAATAAGCTGATAATTTTAAATTTCGCATAGGTAAACAAGTGACACAGACTAATTCTTTGATTTATCCGCCGCTCTTTATTTATGTATTGCCAGATGAAAGGAACGCATAATTTTCATCTGGCGGCTTTGCTAAATTTTTAAATCAAACATTAATATCTTGCGATTGAAGAATTAAACTGATGTAACATATTTATTTATTCGCTTAAAGTGACTTAATTTGTATAATATGTATGTAAGTTTATCATGTCCGGCAAATATCTAGATTTAACACGATGAACCTTGTGTTTTAGTCCTACAGAAATTATATAATATATGGTTCAAATTTTTAGTACTTATTCCACAATTTATTGGATCAGGCCCGGTTTTGCTCATGGCGAGCATCAGTTGACAATGCTCGCCATCAGCGAAACCAGTCTGATCCAATAAATTGTATGTGGAATACGTACTAAAAATGTTATGTGCTTAAAAAGCAGTAAATGGCGAGAAATAAACACATTTTTTTCTCTAGGGTTAATAGGTTTAAACCTGCCAGACATTCTCTAAGCCCAACGTACGTCCATATTATCTATATTCAATTGAAATCAATATAGAAAGCGACAATTGTATCAATTATTCAATCTGTTAGATGAACACTCTAATACTTTTTAAACTTTTTTAATTCCCTCCTACATTAAACTCGTAATAAAAATGCTCGCATACCACTCGTAAATGACTATCATCTCACAAATTCAATCTACGCCAAGGTCAGCCCACGATTGCACAAATAGCCCGCACTCTTTAGGTATACCCTCTTTCATTTTTTGTTGGAATTATCCCGCCGGAAATAGTCCAAACACTGCCCACGCGTATTTTTCGAATCTCTTCGTTTCTTTTTCCGCGAATTTTCTCCGATTTGACTCACTGTGTTTTCACGACATTCAAAAATCTCGCAAAATCAACAAAGCCCTCACTATTAAATTTGCTTTGTCTTTGATTTTGGCACGCGAGTGATTCTTCATTTGTTTAGTTTAGTTCGTTAGTTGATTTTAAAAGTTTCTTATTTATAGCACTGAAGATCTCACCTGTTTTGACTCATGCTAGCTGATTTATGGGCGAATGATATAATGCTTGAGACGAAAATAATAAGTATACTCGAATACTACGAGTCGAAAGCTCTTTTCTTGTTAAAGCTCTACATAAAGATAAACGTCAAGCACTATTAGTTGCTCATTAATTAAGATAGGCAGCGCATAAGTCTTCTATGTTACCGACTTTACAAAAGTATTTATTGTCTTTGTTTTTTTTTGTGTGGATGAGCAGATAGAGCCAAGCTATTAAAATCGATGTAATACCATAAAATAAATTAATGTTTTATACTTAACTGTTCACGTGTGGTCACCAAATGTTTCGAGTGATATGATCAAGAAAGATAGAAGGAGAAGAAGAAAACACTTATACATGTTGATGTGTTTGTAGCAGGGCTGTGGAGTCGGAGTCGTGGAGTCGGAGCTTTTTGGCCGGAGTCGGAGTCGTCGCGGCGATTTGGCCGGAGTCGTGCTCGGAGTCGAAAATTTTTAAAAGTTTGAACTTCTTATTTTTGCATTTTATATGTCAAATTTGGCTTTTAGTCACATTGATAGGGTTGATATTAACATAAATAGGAAAAATAGGGGAAAAAAGTGACGATATTGAACTTTTTTTGGTCCGAGTCGGAGTCGGAGAAATTAATAGCTGGCCCTTCTCGCACAGTATACATGTGATGTACAACTTGTTGTAAATACGTAACTAAAGCAATACTGACACGATGACTTTTGTTACTGACAATACTGAGGCGATAAAAATTTTAAATATCACCGGACATGCCAATTGCCGTAATCCTCACTTTTCACAGAAGTGACCTTTTTATTCAGAATGCATTCATTGATTATTACTCTTGCACGGTATAATGAAGTATCATACGTATTTAAAATTATTTCACAGCCAAATAATTCTTAAATAGTTTTTCAAAATATGTGGAATTTGTCAAAAAATAAAACAGGTGATACGTACTGAGTAATTAAATTATGTTTGAAACGGTGTTTACTGTCAATTCTCATTTATCTTTTTCTAACCGTCAGAACCGTTTTCGTTCATCGCTGGCATTATAAACAGATACAAAATAAACCCAAAGAGGGCTATTAGGGAAAAGGAATATTATTCCCACAAAAATTTCAAAGTACATAATCAAAAATTATAAATAAATTGAATGTTTTGCATAAAGAAACTTTCACAGTAAGTCAAAGTCTAAGTTTTAGTGAAAATATATATTTTTTTTTAATTTTTAGGCTAACGGAATGTCGCCTGATCATCGACGACACACGGGTGAAACTTGATGATCGCGCTGCGACTAAGACTTCCTTGTTTTTTTTTTAAATTACTTTCTTTTTGACTTTCTGCGACTGTCAAATTATGTTTACTTATACGTCGTACAGTATACGAGATTGTCTCTTATCTATATAGCTCACAGCTGCATGGACTTTTCACAGCCAGTTAGTTGTTTTGATACGAAAACTGGATCGACTTTGGTTGGTGTCGACTCGGTTGCGTTTATTACGATAATTAAAACTGGCTCTGAAAAAGGTGTAACCCTCCCCGCGTGCACTATGTTATTACTCAAGCCCCGCTTTCCGGTTTCCTGTACACCTGCCGTCAAATGCACTCAGTAAACTGTTCTGACGTTAATTAAATTGTTTTCACAGGAAAGCAAAAGCGACGTGGGTGCTATTTGACGAATTTTTCATATAGCGGGTTAACCTCTTCCCTTCTGAGCCGATTTACGAATATTCCAACTACTCAGATTTAAAACATTAATTCATCAGTATCTGTGTTAAATACACACAGGGAGATTATGAGATCAAATAATGCATACATAATTAAGTATTTCGACTGAGGGTGCTTGATGGAATTTCAATATCAAATTTGAATTTTGTACTTTTCCATGAGTTTTGTCGCTAACGACCCGGGTTTCGCCTTTCGGCATCTTCAGGCATTGCAAGTGCACGGATGTACTTATACTGATTAAGTACATCCGTGCACTTGGAATGCCTGAAGATGCCGAAAGGCGAAACCCGGGTCGTTAGCGACAAAACTCATGGAAAAGTACAAAATTCAAAAAAAAAAAAAATGCATACATATGTAGTTTAATAAAAAAATCATGCCTGTGATAGTTGTAACACTTTTAACTCAATTTATTTTTTAATATCAATTTGCGACACAACAAAATCAGGCGTCTCAGCATATGAGTCGCTAGCAGTCAACGGGTTAAAGTAATGAATCTGTTTTGGGATTGAATGAATTAAGTCGATACAAGCCATTCGTTTTTAATGGTTATCTCCATTGAAAGTTAGTGAGACACAATTGCGAAATAAAATTTAAAAAAATATTTCCGTGGTCATTTTTTTAACGAAATAATGTGATTGAATAGATTGCACACCGCATGCGCTCTCTTGTTGGTTGGTGAGAGTTGAATTAACCAACACATTTCAATTTATAACATTAAAAGAACTTTTCAACAAAACTTAAGATACAAGTATCAGAGAAAAGTTTTAAAGTCTAGCAAGCAACTTTAACAACGCTTGATTTAAAAACGTATTCAACTGATCTTAATTTAAGATATCGACTGAGGGTTTGTGTAACTTCAATCTTTAAAATTGTGTTCACTTAGCTTTATTCACAAACGGCACGGGTACGGGTTTCGCCTTTCAGCATCTAACACGCAAAACCGAAAATTCACGTCCACGCGAAATATATCTATATTCGAAGAAACACCGTTAAATTGCTCCAATGATCTGTCAGTATATCACTATTAGAAGGGCCTTTTCCACGTATAAAAAAACGAATGATTGAAGAATTTACACGCTGTTCTTTAATGTCCACCCTGTCAGTAACGGGGCGACTATTTTCACGCTCTTTTAAAACTATATACAGGGATGTTATTCCTCGCATAATCACTAGGAAACCATTTTATTTTACTTGATTTATCTGATGCATATTTAATATTTTTTCTTTCTCTTTTTTCAGGTAAGTGTCCTCTCTAATTCCTTGGACTTGATATTCGGAAAAAATTGAAAAATAAATGATCGAGTAAGTTATTTTTTCTTCAATGTGAAAAAAAATATTTGCGCCCCGCCCCCCTGAACAAATGTTTTTTTAACAGTGTTAACAAAATGTTTTGTGAGACCCCCAGTTTGTTGAATAGTGATTGGTTTACCTTTTGATAGTTAAAATTTTGTCAGTTTCCATCCACACTGTCGTGAGACATTTCATACGTGTTCTCGAAATATCGATTATGCCGAATGGAAAACTGAACAAAAATCTATTGGAATACCATTTCGTTCGTGTCAACCCTGTTTATCTCGTGGAATATTTTTTTCCTGCTCGCCAAGCGGAAAACTGAAGTGAAGGCAAATGTGCAAATTTGCATAATGCTTACCGTCTTGTCGATTCAATTTATCGACTGGAAGAAGCAGTTATCAACATATTTACGATAAGCTATGCTGGGAGGGTTGCAATATTGACAATTCTATATCTAGTAATTTATAAAAAATATCGTTTTATTCCACATTATGTTTATTTTCTCCTGGGGTCACGTCTTCCATATTATGTGTGCTGCATTTTGCAAGTGAATGTAATGGTAGAAGCTAACCCGTTATTGCGGTGCTGTCGTCGCTAATTACAACTCGGCCTCCGTCCATGTTGTCCTGATCCCAGTCAATATCATTTATTTCAAGCCAGTCTTCCTATTCTATAATGACGATAACGTTCATAAAATTAACAGTTCAATTTAATTTTAAATCACTTGCAACGTTTAATAAAAAAACAATGATTATTTTACACTAGCAAACCAATAACTCTTCGAGGAATAGTTTGATTGATATTTTATATACGTAGCTCTGGTTAGCCTGTTTTTTTAAGCCATTTGAAAACGATTATCCCTAAGCAAGAAAGGTCATTATGTTGAAGTTATAAAGACATTTATTTCACTTTTAAGGTGTTCACTGTCAATACTTGTTGGAATGGCATTATAATAGAAATAGTAACGCATTTTTAGTACTTAATCCACATAAGATTTATTTTAGATTAGGACCGGTTTCGCTCATCGTGAGTATTATCAATTTAAGAAATTAATTTTCATTAATACACAGCACGTATAGCGTGAGCTTTTTTGTATAAATAACGCTATATTTCATGTATCAGTTGATAATGATCGCGATGAGTGAAACCGGTCCTGATCTTAATAAATCAAATGTGGAATAAAACCAAAAAATATGTTATTATTTTTAGTTTTATATTTGATTGTCTAATTTTCAATAATACAAATAAATTGAAATATTTATCAAAATTAAGGTATAGAAATGCCAGTTGAAGATAAATATTGTATTTTGATCCTTCCTTGCATTGTATGGCAGTTGAAATTATTGATAACAAAACGTTCCGGATAAATCACTTTACATATTAAAGAATCACTTTACCATATTATTCTAGCAATTTAGATTATTTTCCGCTTGATTTTGTGTACGAAACAAATTAATCTATAAATATTTTCCTGTCTCTGGAATCTTTATAAATAATCTTGTTCGTTTGTACGGAGCTTAACGGTATCGGTAATATATTAAATTTGGTTTTCGCAGAAATGAAAAAGAAGGCGCTGAAGAAAATGTTCACGAAAGCACGTAGGGATTGTTTCGTGATGCAAGAAATGCGGAAAAAAGAAGAATTCTTGTGACACCGTCAAACGTGACAGATATAACACCTATCATTCAATGTTTATGCTTTTCACTTCCGCTACTTTTTTTTGCATTTCCCTTTACTGGTTATTTCAATCGCACTCATTCCTGTGACAGCTGTTTTCTTCAAATACATATTTATTTACATTATGATTACTTTGCCGACTGGTACTTGATAGTGCAACAAATACGCTGATAACTAAACTGTAACTAAGTGTTTTCAGTTGACAATGCTCGCCATGAGCGAAACCGGTCCTGATCTAATAAATTTTATTTGGAAAAAGTAATAAAAATGTTTTATTATTTTTATTGTAACTAAGTGAACTGTAGTCCAAATTCAAGTCGCGATTGAATGTAATCTGAATACATATACAGTGCCACAAGAATTCCTAATTTCCATATAGTCAATTTGCTGACTCTCTCTGATATGTGTTTTATTTTTCAATTTGACTGTCTGACTTCTCACGATGCTTAGAAAGTCAAGTCATTATTTGAGTAGAATACTTGTTTTTTTTCCTTCTGTAGAATTGTCTTTTTATGTGTAGCCACAATCGTTTCTGTGAAGAAAACTCTCGACAAGTTATACGTATCGTTTTCCAAAAATGTATAGCCCGTGAATCCAAGAGAAAGTGACCATTTTCACGAAAATGGACTCGAGACTTAACGTTACAACAGTTTGATATTTCAATGAAGTTAAAAAAATAGATTTCATTAGTAAATATATGTCAAACAAACACTTACATATTATAAAGGGAATCGATCAAAGCCGGTCTAAATGCTTCTTTCTTTTCAATTTCGCGTAAATGTGCGAAAATATATGCAAAAGTTGGGTGCCACAACCCTCATATATATTCACTCTTCAAAATTCAATACCTATTTATAAAAAATCTTATTTATAATGCATATAAATAATCAAGTAACTGATAAACGTTATGCTAGTTTACGCGTCACGAACTAACGAGCGTGGATAAGAGATATTATAATGAACTGGGAAATCCCTTTATTCCAGCGATATATTCGATAATCGATGTAATTTATTTTGGAAGCTAAACACGCTCCAAAATGGCAGCATATATCATACGTCATGGGCGTGCGAATGGTTAAACGGAAATGTGAATGCACTAAAAATATTTTTTCATATTACAGATATTTTTTTAACTTTACGTATTCAACTTTATGGAAACGGTATAAAAAAAATGCACCTCAAATGGTTACCTCCAAGAAGTTTGACGTTACCTTGGTTAAATGCATGACCTGAGTTTCGCGCGTTGGCCGTTCAGAGATAAAGCCGCATCGCACCACTCTTAAAAAATACATTTTGTTACAACTCGGGGATTTCCATTGTGTGCCAAGGAATGGACGTGCGCCACGAAGACGCATGCAAAACTTGTGCCATTATTTAAACAATTTATTTATGTACTTAATCGACTGCGTTATGATACGCATTTCATCGCATGAACAGATTCTCCGAAACCGATTCCGCCGTTGACCTGGCAGACGTTTTTACAGCCGGTACAGTGGTGTGGAACTGGTTTAAAATTGAATGCATTTTATGCGAAACTTGATTTTGTCACAAATGAGTGTTTTCGATCTTTAGTCAGCACTTTGGAGACGTTTTATACATTTAAATACTTGTATGCCACGGTCGAATGGTTATTGTCTGAAAATAAATTATGACGGTTTTTTAAGAATATAATACGAACATATCATGGTACACCACAGTTTCTTCGTTGCAAAATAACACACCAGTAATAAGTAGGCTTACCATAAGTCCCGGTTTTAGACATTGATCCCGGCTATTGTTTTGTGTCACGATGTGACGCGATTCAAACCTTTAGATTGTATGTCCAATAAATCAAACATTTTCAAGATAAAAATATCGATGCACTCAATCTGGTTAGCATGATTTCATAATAAATTAATAAAACATATTTGGTCGGATGACCGAAGTCTCATGCTGGAAACTGCCGCACGAGCGTAACTTCACTGTAAATTAAACTTTGTCATACATGTCCGCTCCCAATGTGAAGCATACGGCATCCTTATGGAGGTATTTCAACATATTACCACATCACCACGGACTCGACAAAGTCCCGTCCAGTCCCGGTTTAAAGAAACCCTCCTAATAAGGTAACTTTAAACGCCTGTTTATGCTTTGAAACAGTTCACAAATTGTCTGTGTTAAAACGATTATACAACAGGATTAAATATTACACTGTACAAATTAAAAGGCGTGATTTTTCTGTTCCACGACTTCGGTCGAAACCGCATATTTTTATTAAAATTATTCTACAGTCTTTCAAGAATTACTACGCAATAATACAGCTGACAGATCATATCATCAATTTCAGATTGTTTTGTCGAATGCGGAAAATCAAAAAAAAAAAATTTCTCAACAAATATTTTAAGAAATCTAAAGAGAGGAGGGTTGCATATTGCGAATCGAACATTTTGTAACGGCATATATATTACATTTATATTATTGTTATGTAAAATAGCTTAATTCTTAGGCTTTGTAATTAACAAGGTTAATTTGATTTTTTGTGAGCTTATAAAGGGTATTTCAATAGGGACGCTCAAAATATGTTACGTTGTCCTGCTGAGTAGATTATTCATTGTTTAGTGGCCAAATTTGAGTCAACCAGTTTGGTAAATAATCGGCCAACACCTACCTGTACGTCATCAAAATACAATATCTGGTGAAAACATTGCTGCTGTGTGTGAAAGTGTACAGGAAAACCCAAGGCAGCTTATTTCTCGTTGTTCACAAGAACTTGGCTTTTCTGCGACTTCAACTTATCGGGCCTTATACCCGTATAAAATCAAGGAACTTCAGGTAAACGACCACAGACAACGCCTGATTGGGTTCTGGAGCAGTTGGAAGTTTACCCAAATTTGTCAAAAAAGTCAACTTTAGCGACATTTTATAATGAATGGATATTGGCAGACGATGCTATATTCCATATTTAATGCCGTAAAATATACTTACAAATGAAATTAAAATTTAGTCGAAATCTCACAAACAACTTGTTTTATTTACATTTCAAAACTAAGCGTCCTTATAAAAAGACCCTTTAGATATAGTCTCTATGATTATTCTTACTAATACAATACGAACAAATCGTCAAAGCAATCCATTCAAAATATTAAGTCCTTATACCTCTGAACAACCTTTGAAAAAGATCATTAATCTTTTATTTGCATAGTTCATTTAAGTATTTTTTTTTATTTTAAGATTGCATTTTAATATATTACACACTAATTTAGTTTCTGTCAATGAGGAGATAATGATGGTGCTACTTTTTCCATCCATTACAATGATTAATCATTTTCCGAAATACTGCTGCGAAACATGATAGCTCAGTTTTATTTCTCGCAATGAATGCCATTACGAAAAGGTTCAAAAAACCTGATTAACCGTAACACATTGCAGGCCAAAAAAGTGGTCTGCTAGCATCGTGCGTGAGTTACCTACATCGCTCTGTTTGTTCCCTTTGATGCCGTCGTGCACGAAGTCCCTTACCGTCCTTCATTATTCGCTTCGATTTCTTCGATCATGTGATCATTAGCCGCCATTTTGTAATGTCGTTTCATTGTTCTTTGTTTGAAAGTTTCATCGAACGGAGAGACGATCGTTCGTTATCTTGTTTAACTTTGGCAACTGATGCATTTCTTCTATATGCAGGCAGGCATTGTTTGCTGGGATGATTGATTACGTTTTGTGGATTTCCTGTTTTATCCCCCGTTATAGTCAGCAATTTAGTTTCACGACAATTTCCTGGATTAAGCATTCCTTTCGAGGTCCATTTATATATAATTACAATTGTGAGTTGACGATTTCAGACTGAAGTTGTCTTAGGGAGGTCCAGGAGTTTTAGGTTTCCATGACTGAAAATGTTGAAACCCGGGTCGTCAGTGATAAACACAGGAAAAGGTAGAAAATTCTACCGATTCAGATTTTAAAATTGATCAATTTTAATGTCACATTAAAAGTTACACAAATTTACTATCGAATTCAGCAAAAGTTGATATATATAATAATACATATAAACATAATATATTGATAATTAATGTTTATCAATGAACTTGTGTGTTGCCAGACGGCCAAGCATTAAACACAAACATTTTAACCAACGTAATTATTCGCAACACGGCTTTATTGGCTATTGTTTATAATGTTTATATGAACAAAATGGAGACGATTTATTTATTTAAAAAGTCACAACTATCGTCTTTTAATGGCAATGGAACGGTAGATCTACAACTCGATGTGTGAAATTACTTTGATGCCATGTTGTGTTTTCTAACATAGGAGACCGATAGTTTTTTTTTTTTGAAACTGCATCGTAATTTTTTTTGTTAATTTATTTGCTATTTGGCATTCATAATAATTTGCATAGATAAAGTGATTAATATGCTTCAACAGAACTAAATAATATAATATATATGTCGATACTAAAGTGATCACATTAGGTCGCAGGGTCCATAGAGAGATGTCGGTACACTTAATCACACTCATTTTTTGAATCATCTTAATTACGAGATTTGATGAACGCCCGCTGCACGCACGAAAAAACATGACTCATTGTCCCGTTTATCCGATTGAGTAGGCATTTACTTGGTGAAACTCCATTATAATGGAAAGAAAAATAACGATGTATTTCGGTTCTACATAAATTAATTTATATATTTGTTGATAGCTGTTTGAGTAGAAAAGAGACAGCTTCAGAACTATGAACTTAGTTTTGACGAAGGCGTGATCTGTTTACAACTGTTTATAAACGGAAAGAAAAATGTTAATGTAGTTTTCATTGTTTATATTACAACAATATTTGTGCAAACTAAGTTCATAGTTCTGACGATATTAAAAATCTGAAATTAACGTATAACAAATATACAAAATATCGTATCCATACTAAAATAATGTTAATTTCCGTATCAAAATATGATTCCATTTTATTCCCAAACAGTGACGGTGGTGATTTCATCAATGTTTTCAACGCGAAGATTCACGTTAAACTATCGTCCGAAGACAAACCGACTTTACGAACATCTGAATTTTAAAGTCCATCTTAATGTTTTTAAAATCCAATGAATAAAGAACTCTTGCCAAAATGGTTTGAATCTTCCTTGCACCCCCCAAAATATCCAGTTACACTATAGTTCCCAAAGCACGGCTATGCCAAATTTGAAATGCTATCAAATATTTTTTAAACACAGCTAAATCAAATTCTTATTTGTTCAAAGTTAATCCTTATATTTTTGATGCCCATTTTATTTGAAATTTATTTTCTGAATCTCTCCAAACCTTTCATTTTCTAGTATATATTATTTACTTTGAACTTCACGGTTCGGCGTATTTTTTTATTGAAGTTCTTAATAATAATTGCCGGTCAGAATTTCATAAAGGTACACAGTACTGAGCGGTGTAGCGATAACAAGTTGTGTTTTCGCATCGCGTGTGCCCTGAAGTGGTCATTAGTTCGCTCCGAGTTCTGATGAGGACCGTTCCACTTCTTTCTTATTTGGACTGTTTCGCTTTTTGCTCGACAGAGCTTTTGTTAGCATACGGAATGCTACTGTTCAACTGTTAAGTTGCTCTTGAGGAAGGGATCGAAAACTATCTTCTATTCAGTATACAAATATTGCCATTGTTTTCCACATCAGATGGCATTCGTACAATCATACATACAATCCAAAAATATGGTTTTTGAAATAAGGATAATTAAAATTTAAAAACAAATAATTTTCCAACCAAGTTTTACAATGTCGAGCAGGAGTTGCGCGTTACCTATGCGATTTCGAGCTAGACTCGACATAGGAGTTGTAGGGGTTCAATTTAAATTCCAAATGTGGCCTTTCAGTCAAAAAAATGGAGCAGGACTGGGTAAAGGGTGTATTTATAAATAAATTTCAGGGTTGTTGATTAAAGTAGTCTTACAATATATTTTCAGTATTCAGATTTGTTTATTTGTATTGGATAGCAAATTAGTAAAATATGAATCATGTAATACAGTAGGAAAATAACAATGTATTTTAGTTCTAGATAAATTATTTTATATATTTGTTGATAGCTATTTCGGCTTACGCCTTCGTCAAAACTAAGTTCATAGTTCTGACGAAGGCGTAAGCCGAAATAGCTATCAACAAATATATAAAATAATTTATGTAGAACTAAAATACATTGTTATTTTCCTACCGTTATTATAATGGAGTTCTACCAAGTAAATGCCTACTCAATCAATGAATCATCTAATTAATATCAATGCTTGGACATGGATTATTTAATCAATTTATACTTATAGCTTGAAAATATATATATATCGTATGTGTTTAATTTTAGTTATGGATCCTTCTATAAATAGTTTTTTTTTATAGTAATAAATTGTAGGGCGCAGTTAACTTTTCCATTTATTTCGCTGTATGAAAATATTCATTATAAGGTAGTTTGAACTCACGCACACTTCTTCACTTGAACATTGTTATTCCATACATGTATTATTATTTTGATAAATATTTTACAAATTATCAAAAACTAGGATAGTTCACTTGGGGCTACGTTTGCCCACCCCTTCTGCAATTCCTTGCAAGAACTTTCAGAATGGACCCATCTCTTTCGTACTGAATAATGAATAGTAAGCAGAATGGTCTGCTTTTCCCGCACTGGTATTAAAAGGATTTATAGCGTTTTTATTTAAATCTAACTATTTATTTTAACCGTTTCCTATTGTTTACAGTTGACATACAATGTGTGTCGTCTCGTACATAACAGGTTTAGAATTATTTTATGTTGGATAGAAAATTATTTGGTCTTAAAATCTATCCATTAACCAGCGTAATACTTTTGTGAAAAAATCCGACTTATAAATTATTATACATTATCAAAAAAAGTTTAAATGTATTTTTTGCATTTAACCATCACCCCTAAATTTAAGACGCCGCTTGGCAATGTGTCTAAACTACAAACTAAATATCATTAAACATGATCTTATATAATTAAGAATTTCGACCGAGAGTGCTTCATCAAATTTGAATCGTTTGAATTTTGTGCTTTTCCATGAGGTTTGTCGCTAACGACCCAGGTTTCGCCTTTCGGCATCTACAGGCATTTCATGTGAATGGATGTTCTTAGCGACAAAACTCGTAACAAAGTACAAAATTCAAACGATTCAAATATCATCTTATATGTAACGTGAAAGAAGAGTTCGTCTAATCTACGCAGAAAACCGGCAAATCAAATGCATTATCATATAAATAAAACAATTACAAAATAAATATACTTGGACGTTTATTTTATTTTCTTATCATTCCAGTGTGCATAGCCTATGTAATCGTCGTACAAAATATTTTGGAAACATTACTTCACATTTTATAATATTGTAATTTTCCGACCAAACAGGTAACATGATAAATCGAAACCTTGAAAGGTGAAAACCGTTGTATCGGTGTATTTAAAACAGCCGATGCTATTTTCAAAAATAGAAAATGTTTTTGATGACAGGAACATAACTATCATTTAGTTGCGATCTTTTTAAGAATTCATACATAGCACTCAATTTTTATTCAGTTCCCATCCCACCCATACAAGTAAACCATAAGTAAAATATTATTGAATAAACTGCTTAATGTCCATGTCTTATTGTCCTCTCTTAAATCTCAATAAATCAAAATAAATTCGCTTTTATAGCCACTTAAATGAAATGACTGCCACGCAGTCGCGGAACCAATTTTATTACCCAAAAATTATAGAGTTTTAGTCCTAGGGGTAGATGCTTCTTTTTGCTCTTTTATCTACTTCGTAGTTTGAGAAAGCTCTTATTTTTTTAATGTCGCAAGTCGTAAATATTTATTGAAGTTTACTTTTAAATGAAATCCAATAAACTCAGTCACATGCCAAGTTCGTTATATTATATTGCAATACGGAATCAAAACATTGTTTGCATTTCTTACAATATGTAATAATTTGATATTTGTAACTGCATATATCTTATAATATTATACTTCACACTTAATCGATATCACTGCACTGTAGGGATAGGCCAGAACGAATGTAGAAGATCATTACTTCCGTATTACACCAAGTCAAACATTAAGTTTATTACTTAAAAGGCAGCGGCTTCCAAACCGGGAGGCGCCGAAAAATGTATAGCCAAAAATCATGTTTAAAATCAAAATAAAATTTCGTGGATTGATGATTTTATCAATAAACCTAAAATAAAGCTAAAAATACATTTATGAGAGAAAAACTACTTTTGTTTACGCGCGGTAGTATGATGATCTATACGAAAACGTATCATTTGAACACTCTTAAAAGGATAAAATCGAAGTAGGAATGTGGGAAGGTATAATCGACGTACTTTGGTGAGAATTCAAGAAAAGTCGTAAAGACAATGTGGTACTTCGTTGTTTTATGCCATGCGGCTAAACACGAAAAAATATCACTGAACCTAAAGGTTGCCTAAACCTTCGCTATCCATATGAAACGACACATAAATCATCAAATTAATGGCCGAATACTTGTACGTGTGTATACGTGTATTTTATAATGTATTCCAGATAATTTAATCTTACGCCTTGCCCCTAGCATCCAGCGCTTCTCAATCATCGTGATGTTGACGCTCTATAAACTGCCAAAATTCAGCAATACCTTCTGATAACAATAAATTACCACATAAATCTCTTCTGGCTGATCCCCACATTCTCTCTACTTGCTGGGTGTTTGCAAGTGTATCGGGGTTTATAAAATTATAGTAAGTGTAAAAAATGAGCACTGATCTCCGAGTATGCACTCCAGGAACCGCTACCTACTCAGCAACCATCAGCAAACAACACTTGGTAAACCCAGCGTGTCCTAACCTCAAATGAAGGCGTCATTAAATGTCCATTACTACACATAATCTCCCGCGGAATAATATTACGTCGCGCACTTTTTTTTTTATAGTTTTACATGCTTTGGGTGTTCTTATGCAACTGGCTGCAAGAATTGAATTCTTTGTTTTTATTTCAAAAATCGTCAAGTGACGCCTCCCCGTCCCACGTTTATAAGGGTGCAGCGACAGGCAACCTTTAGGTTCAGTGATATTTTTTCGTGTTTAGCCGCCTGGCATAAAACAACGAAGTACCGACAATGTTTATAATAATGACATAAATATAATTATTCATCGTGAATTTCCTTCAAATAATACAGTCACGATTGTCACGAATGATTGTTTTTATACCTTATGAAGTAACCGAAAATATATTTTGATTAACTTTAGTATATTACTTTAATTGTCTGTGCCGCCCTTCGCTATCTACCTACTTTTTTAAACCAACTTTACCACCAGATAAAAAAGCAGAGGAGAAAAAAATTCAAATCTAATTCGTTGTAAATGAACAAAATGGATAGTAAGAATTCATTTTTTTATTTGTGAAGTAAGTACACCGTGACTAAATCGAATCGTGGGAACCGACTGCCCTGCGTTACATTACTGTTTTTCCTTGTCGTCACATGGTCGTGCTTTTGGAAACTGTACGTCATGGGATATAATATATCCACGCGTCAATAATATGACATATTATAGTTAATTGTTCAAGTTTAACGTATTGTCGTGGACAATGAAAGGATTCTCAAGTTTTTGTTCGCGATCCCCATTTTTTGGTCCTCAAATCAATAGTAACATTTAAACATCGAACTCGATGTGAATCGTAAAACGTTGTTTGATGGGAACCTTTAATTGATTGAGTAGGCATTTACTTGGTAGAACTCCATTACAACACGGTAAGAAATGTATTTTAATTCTACATAAATTATTTTATATATTTGTTGATAGCTATTTCGGCTTACGCCCTCGTCAGAACTATGTTTTAATTGTGCATTAGAACAAGCTTATATACCTCGGCTAGACTGGATACACTAGACAGGGAACCTTTCATCGTATGAAAATTAATTTCTTTGATACATAAGTCACTTTTAAGGTGTTCACTGTCAATACTTGGTGGAAAGGCATTATAATACAGTTGACAATGCTCGCCATGAGCGAAACCGGTCCTGATGAAATAAATCTCATGTGGAAAAAGTACTAATAATGTGTTATTATTTTTTTTTTTATGATACATAAGTAAATTTTATTATTTATTTATTTACTTTGATATTCGTACGACTTCTTGTCATTTTTGATTCATTTCACTTTTAACTATTAATTCTAGCGTGCCATGCGTTAATTTCGAGTTTTATTACTACATATACTATTTTGCGAAAGTGTATTTTCAAACATTAGTTAAACTGTTGTCAACTGCTGTATCGCTAAATACTTAGCCATAATAAATCACCAAAATAATGAGGTAAACTGATCAATAATACGATCTGATGTAATTTCAAATACAAATTTGATAATTTTGCTTCCATTTTCAACGCATTTTAGGGATGTCAATCAATCATTAAAAAAACATTACTGCTCTCAGTCGGAAAATACTTCTCAAAGAGGCGAAACACGCGTCACTAATTGCTACATACTACTTTGAATATAAAATTTATATCCTTAAAGAACGCGCGTGTTGATCTATATTAACATCTGACTCGTGTAAAACGCATTGAATCTTTCCACAATATTATTGAAATCGTTGATTTCTCATACTTTTTTAATACGCCGATGTGTTAAAAAATAGCACGTCGTATCTACATATGTATATGTGTCGCTGTTAGAAAAGGTTAACAATCCTTATATAGTTAATAGAAGTCACTGAAAATATTCGGAGTATTTCTTCTATACGAGTCTAAACACTTGAGTAACAGAATGTCATAAAATGTTTTATCGTTGATTCGCACGACTGATGTAGTTTTTCACGATTGTTCTTTCCGTTTTATTGCCACCCTATTACTGTGAATTGACTTCCGGAGAATTATATGACATCTTTAATCACTATTGTTTGTAGCATTTGAGTCGTACTACTTTGTTATAAACATCAGCAAATATTTAGGTCGGAAAATTTTTGAGATACTGCAAAATTAATTATACCGTATTTTTTAAATTCTTGTAGGTATGCGAATTGATTGATTATTTGTCAGATCGTAATCGAATGATTAATGTATTCGATGAACCCATGGCTTTATCCAACCGACTTTCTCTTAGGCATGCTCACTTGCAATAGTTTGGATGCTAGAAGAGAAATGTACTTGGCATTATATTTCTTTCGGCTTATCCGAGGCCAAAATGAGAATTCCACCATTCTTGAAAATGTTAAATTGAATGTTCCTGATAATTTTTTGAGGAATCGTTAACACGAGTTAACAATTTTAAACGGCATTGCTTCGGATGTTGACATATTTAATATTGACGTGAGTGAGTTCAGACGAATACTATATTTTAGGAATAAAAGTTGATTTTGTCGGAACTCACTCGGATGATATTTTTGAAAATTTCAACAAAAGTATGTACATATGTATAATGTAAATAAAAATGTCAAATGCATGGCGTGAGCAGTAATGCCATGATTTGTATTTTTTTTTGAATAAATAAATGAAATAAAACCTGAAAATTATAGTAATGAAATCGTGTTACACGACGGAAAATCGTGCTCCATATATTTGTCAATGTTATGGAACGAGATGTCGCTCGTACTATAGGAAACCGAGAAGAGTTCTGAGAAAATCTGGCTTATCTTGCATATTTTCTCAAAAATTCGGATTATATCCGAAACTCCATACAGTAACAGCTCGATTCTTGGAATCGAAAATTGTTGTCCGTTGGTTCTCTCGTAAAATTGTACTGTGTCCGCTTTGAATATCGGCGCCCGATATTTGCCCGCCGATATTTGTGAATATCGGCGGGCAAACGATAAAAAATATATCGATCAACCGAGCTCGAGTCAGACACGAGTAAAGATAATGCAACATGCCGTCGTGAAGGTCGATGACATTCCATGCGAGTCCAAGGCATTTTCGTACTTGCCATCAAAGTCCGCCGAATCCATCGATAGTACTACAATTGTAGGCTATGTAAATGTCACACTCGTAATCGTAATCGACGTCGCATGGTAATGTACCATTGTTGCCGCAAACGAAATGTAAATAATCATCACACCGGGCGGCCGGTCATTACGCTGATTGACCAAGCTTTATTTCAGCAAGCTTTCACGTTTGTCCGTGTCCACACTTAATCGCTTCTTTCCGTGTTGCGTTACTCCAAACTACCCGCCGGGCACGTACCTATCGTCGAAAAAATCGTTCGCTATTTTAGTTTCGGTTTATTTACGGCCCTTTTTACGCATACACTTCACAGTGGAAGCACTATGTTTTATTCGTTTTTTTTTTAATCAATTATGATTTTTGAAGCAATAATGAGAAATTTGCAGTAAATATGTCGTTGCTCCTAACGGGTAAGCAGCGTTTTGATGAGCAAGTAAAAATGTTTCAAATTACTTATTTTAAGCATATTTTCTCACAACTATTGCTGAAACATAACGATCATAAAGATCTAATGATGGAAATAATGATGACAATCTTAGAACTTTGTCAAATAAATTTAGTAAAAAAAGTGTGCAGATGCAGTGCAACTCTAGAATACTGCTAACTCCGTTATTCAACTATAAATAATTTTGAAATTCATATATATGATAGAATGCGGTAAATAAAAGCTTTTCCGACTAAAACGTCATTTTATGCAAAAATGACAATTAGAACCTTTTCAAACTAAGGTAACGCACTGTCTTCATCTGTTACAATACTTGAAGGAAGAGCATTCCATAAAAAACATAATTTTTGTACTTATTTCACAGTTAATGTATTAAGACCAGGACCGGCTTCGCTCGTTGCGAGAATTTTCAACTGCTCAATTTCGTTTGAAAATGCACGCAATAAGCGAAACCGGCCCTGATCTCAATAAACTAATTGTGGGATGGGATAAGTGCAATAAATATCTTAATATTTATTTGTAAGTGTGTATCTTATGACAGAAACAAAATATTTTAAATCAAATAAATTTATTATCAGGGGATTGATATTTGGGATTATTTAAAGTATAGGATATACATAAGTATGTTGTGGAAATCATGACCACTGCGAAGCATTCATTTTTAGTAATAATTCCGTACATTCCAAGATTAAAATACTATTTTAGTATTCATTCATATTTAGCTTATGTTTAGAGGGAAATGTTTTTATTTGTGGTAAAGACAGGATATTAAAAGATCATATTTCAGGAAAGAAAGCGATATGAAGTCGTAAATGTCACGCAGAAAATATTAAAACAACGATAAAAACAAATCTTATAATGGTATAATACACAAATTTTTGAAAGTAGTTGAATGTTTAATGATTCATTAAATGCAAAATATTTATATGAATTAACCTTTTTTTTCTTCCACACACAAATAATTTTAAGATCAAGACCGGTGCATTTACGGCTCAGAAAGAAAACAGAAATTGAGTTTTTATATATTTTAATATATTTAACATTTTTCCATCCAGATCCAAGGTTTTTGAGTAAAAAATATTCATTGAATACGATTATAAATCCGTCCGTAAAAAAATGTTGTTATTAATTTGACATTTTAATGCTGAACGTTTTATAACCATCAAGAAAGCACATACATACATCATTCAAATGATAGTAATTTAATTTAGAATTTCGACTGAATTTAAATAAAAGTTTAGACGGTCTTTTGTGACAAAACTCACAGTAAAGTACAAAATTCAAACGATCCTAATTTAATCTAGTTTCTTATCTAATACTAGTTTGTTTTACAACACTGACCGACATTGGTTCGTAACGAATATATTGATTTATTACGAAATTATTGTTCGCAATTGAATTGAATTGACATGCAACGGAGATAGCCGCGTTTGATCTGCAACCCAATTAATGTTCCGTCAAACACACCTTTCCGACTGTTTGAATAAAGCCCCCTCGAATAATCCGACTCCATACTTGTGGAGAGTTCATACCAAGTTAAACTGCATCAGTGGATTTTCTCTAGTGATTATGAAATGCAATCCTGATCGTAGCCAATTCGCAAATGCGTATGTTGGGCCTACATTGGCAATTTAACGGTCTACCGGTGGTTGGATCCCCATGTCGACAGCTCGATCGTTATTTGGACAATGTCGTGTGATATTACTATTGTGTTACAACGTGTTCGAGGCGCGCACTTCAATTTGTATTTTGATTGAGTGTAGTCATTCGTATTGACTCTCGTATCCAGGGACTGCCGTCCCGGTAAATTCCACTGATTTACGCGGATCACTTTAACGAGGTCAATAAATGTTTATTTTTTTAAATACAATCCTAATATGGAACGTGCCCTCAAATTCTGAAGAGACATGCGAAATATTTTTGCACAGCTTGAAGAAATATTCTAAGAATTTATGAAAACTTTCCATTATTATGAAATTAATGTCTTCATTTAGGTATTTTTTTGGATCTTTTGAGTTTGTATGACCAATGCCCTTTATTACGTGACTTTGAAAAACGTACCTGCCGCGTAAAATGGGGGGTGGGTTTTACGAAATAACGTCGGTGTGACTCATTGATCATTTATAGATTTGTGCTCAAATCCAAAAGTGTCAATAATGAACAGTTTTGAGCTTAAAAAGCGACACATTAGTCTCAGTCCCGTCTTTATCGTCCCTGAAAAAAAAGAACTTAATTAAAACTACTTCTCGTAGAAAAACAACTAACTAGATGCTCCATTAGAATTATAAATGCTTTATACTAGGAGCGGACCTTGAAAGGGGAAAATAACATAATCGAAAATTTTAGTTTCTTGCTCAGTAAATAATTAGAATGGATTTGTAGAGAATGATCAAACAAAACAAATCTGATTTCGTATTTTCCAATCCATTACATAAAGGTAATTTTGTAATTTTTATAATCCCGGGATCGATCCATTTGGACCGGGATTGTAATCCCTGCACTCGTACCAATCCAATGGTTCTATGATTGACTAATTGGCGCGCTCGCGAATTCACCTATTATGTAATTATCTTGCTTCATTGTACGCTCGATAGTATTTAATTGAGACGCCATTTATGGACGGGTTGAATGGCACGCAGCCAAGCCATCGCCGATAACAGCTGGAAGTGTTTATGGCTTGTTCATGCTTTACCTTACTCGACTTTGACAACGTAAAGATGTTTTTTCAAAGTTATACTTAAAAAAACAATGTTATTTACTAGGCTTAATATAGTAAATATTGTGATATGAGATAAAGAAAAACACATATTATGTATATGCTGGTGCTTAGTAGGTACTGCATACTTTATAGAAACGCGAAGGATAACGTTGACAATTCATCGCAAAGAAATTCATCGCGCCGACTGCTGGAGGCGCGGACGAAGTATCTTCAGACTAATTTGTAATGAAGTATAAAGTCAATACTTTTTGAATACTGTGACCACAGAGATGCACATCCTACGTCGTTGGCTTCCGCGACGGACCTACCGAATTTGAGTTCCCGTCCGAGGAGATTTTTTCCGTCGATTTATCGATCCTGTTCGAAGGCATTGCTGTTTTTTTTTTCTAAAAATTCGTTCCCCTTTTCGATCTCAAAAGCGGCGTGTAGCGAGAGCGATAAGCTAATCGCTAGACCTGTCCTAATCCTCGTACCTTTTCAATCCCTGCTCTTTTTGAAAAAGAGAGGTCGAGCAACTCAGTAACTAGCAGTTCTTGCACACACACATATTATGAGATAAACTTCGTGAGGAGCCCATATTCTCAACGTTGGTAGCAGACATGGTTAAAAAAATCTTTTCAATGTCTTATCAAATAATGTCTTGATTTTAGAGTGTCTGATCATCTGAAACATGGGCTCAATTGACGTAATTATAAAGAGTGTTTTTGTATGCGTTATAATTATATTAAAGTATTGTTTCAAAAAGAATCAACGCCGATTATAACATATATTTGTATAGAGTAAAACCCTATGTTTATTTTCGAGCTAATAATACAAGATCCGTCGACATATTTTATGCCCTCGTGTTCCGCGTCTCGTAAACTTTGTCTGGGACGTAAAAGCTAAAAGATTAACTGACTCTTTTTCCGCAGCTGCATTCATTTTACGCTTCCAGACTTTTCAGACAGTCCAACTTTTCAGTAGACTAAAGTTCACAGACAATTGAACGGAAACTGTCAAACGCCTCACGCTGTCCGCAGTTCGATGGCCTTTTTGCAAACAAACATACAGCGTGGATTCAGTGGTGTCGCGACTCTGGATTAGACAGACTTAAAGCAGTTAATTATGATATAGTCACATATATGTTGCATAAATTAAACGATAAAAAGAAATCTATAAAATACTAGCCGGTACCCGGCAAGCATTGCAATGCCACACAAAAAAAGAAAGTGTGTGTGTTTATTGAAGTGCTTTCGGATGCACAATATTTTAGATAAATAATTTAGATTTAATTTCACTGAAATTATTGATCGGTAACGATGAAATTTGCCGTTTGACGTTTGCTGTTTGTTTTTTGCCGATTGTCTATGGTATGAGACACGTTAATTGTACTAAACCTTAGCACAAGTGCAACAATAAGTTGTCAAACTGAAGGTATGGCAGCGTATAAAATATTATCAAACATTCATTTGTATATATCATTATATCTATAACCTATACCTATAACCTTTGCGGAAGTGCAAGAAATAAGTTGACAAAGTTTTATTGCAATCGGATAAACAGTATGGCGACGCATAAAATACGAACAAACAACCAAACGAGCATTGATTTTTATATATTAGAGTAATTTCTCTGTTCTATTGTAATTTATTACCTGATGGGAACACTGGGCAAACTTGGCTGATCAGTTATTCACATTGTGAATTCCAAACGGACGGGTCGCAAGTAAAACCTATGACTCACGGCTGTTACTGGTCAGAACCAAGTGCCACTTGTACAACGCATTCATACTGACTATACAGTTGCGAATCATGGCACATAAAAAATGCATCGTATTATTTGCTTTGGAATCAGATGTTGGTAGCTGATATTATTAGTACAGTCGTTTGACGTCCTAAATAAAGAGGTGACGGTGGACCTGGTCTGAACCTTAATCCCGCCTGTCGTTTCTACCAACCTGGTGGATTCCGTTCGCTGATGACCATCCATAAGATGTTTTCAGCGGAAACTAGGGACGTCAGGATTAACTTCGAAACAAGGAGGCTATCTCGTGACAGGGAATCCCGGAGAGAATAGAAAGCGGAAATGGAGAAAATAGCTTCGGCAGTAATGACGAACACGTTTCGATTATTTATATATTTCTAATTGTCTAATTGTCTAACTATTTAATAAAAATAATAAAACATTTTTAGTACTTTTTCCACATGAGATTTATTTCATCAGGACCGGTTTCGCTCATGGCGAGCATTATCAACTGATAAGGAATAAATAAAACAGTGGTATTTATGCAAAAGTTAAGTATGAAAACAAGGTATGACAAACAATTGGTAAATCAACTAAGCAAATTACAAGAAAAATAGACTAAAAATAAAATGTTCAAGACCTCTTAGCAATGCTATTGTTACCACCAAGTATTTACAGTGAACACCTTAAAAGTGGTCTAGCTATTTATTGATTGAGTTGGCATTTACTTGGTAGAACTCTTCTATAGAATTTTTTTTTTTTTTTAATTCTATAGAAAGTATTTTAAATATTTGTTGATAGCTATTTGACGGTTTACGCCATCGTCAGAACTATTGATTGAAACAATGATGTAACCAAGGTATAAGCCCTTTGGAACACCAATAATCTCCAACCTTGTTTTCTTTCTACGTTTTTTTGTTTAAATTTAATCGTCAATTTGGTCACTCGAGTCATTTTTTAGTTAAATAAAATTGTTTGGACGCCCTGCGGGGCACCCTTTCCGCAAACTGCAATTTTCATCGAAACTTTTGCAGATTTTTTCCTGTCTGATATATTATTCGGCGGCTACCCATACATCAACCCGTCGGCCACCTTTGTTCACGTGAAGTTTGAATGCGGCAGTCGAATCCTGTCGTTGATTACACTCACCGATGTCGAATGATATGGGGAAACAGTAGCTGAACTTCAATAATATATGAACAACCGACTAGCTCGTAAACTCCGAGATATTTTACATACAGAAGAAACGTAGACAGTATTATTAGAATTCCATGTATGAATGCATTTATTGATTAACAACTTTATTTTTTCTACATTATTTTTTGCTGTCAAATAAGTTTATAACACCTTACGACAATGTATAATGCTCTTGAAAACTAAAATACAAATCCTGGTGATATAAATTTAGAGCTTCATACAACATTTAAGGCTAGGTATGTTTTTTGCCATTTATTTAAATTACACTAGTTCTGACGAAGGCGTAAGCCGAAATAGCTATCAACAAATATATAAAATTTATGTAGAACTAAAATACATTGTTATTTTTTACCGTATTATAATGGAGTTCTACAAAGTAAATGCCTACTCAATCAATACACTAGGTGTATTAAAAACGAAGCAAAATTTTCCTGTCTCTTTATTTTATTTTAAACGAATAACTTAAATTCACTTATTTAAATTGTATATATTGCTTTTATTTTAGCTTTCACGTGTTAAATATATTTTGTTAGATTCACTTGCAGCTCCTACATTGCAAAAATCGAGTAAGTAGTTTTTACCCCATATGAAAAAAAAACATTGAGTTGGAAAACATGGAAATATCATCATATTTTAACTAATAATCAAATTAAAAATAATTTATTTTATACCTGGAGTATTACGTTACAAATAGTGACACGTGTTTCAGACCATCAGACCATCGTATAATTTATGACCGTCTTAAACTGTAATATTAGTAAAATGTTTATTATATAACAATACAGAAAAGTGATAATTCTATAGTTCTAAACTAAATTATTAAATTCGCCTGAAACTAAATGCATTGCTCAATTAAAATTGTATTGCTAGAATAACACATTTACCACCCACCGTATCCATCGAAAATACTTGATATTTTCATCGTGTGCTTGCCATTTTATCCCGCACCATTTTTTCTAAGCGCCGTAAAGGTAGACATCAAGCAATCCAATTCAATATCCAGACCCTCTCATGAAGACTCTCTGTATATTTAATTAAGATTATTGTCCATAAACATCCCCTAACGTTCATATGGGTCTAAGAAAACGTATCAAACCACTCTCGTGATAAAACTTGTTGCTTGACTTCACTTTGTAGGCGGCGCGAGATGAAAACCCGCGTCAGCTGCTCCACTCTTCCTGCCGGGGTTCGACTCCGGCGGGGGGCGGCGGTCACCATGGCGACGCCCCACCCGCCCTCCTATCGATTGCCGCCCAGACGGATTAATTCCCCGCCTAAACGCATTACCATTACCCGCGTCTTCCTGCAGCAATGGGTATTTCCCTCGCTGTGAAGTAGGGATGCAGGAGAAAAGTCATGTAACCTCCACTTCTACGTCTTATTTTTTTGAAAACGAATTCAAATTATTCTGTCGTGTAGTCGTCATGAACGTAAACTACATTCATTTGTTGTTTTAATAAATCTATTTGAATCCCACAAAAAATAATATCTAACCACAGCTAACCAGAAACTAATCAAACATTTCACTCGTTGTGAAGTAGGGTTGCAGGAGAATAGTTATGTAACATCTACTTGTTCGTCTTTTTATATTTGCCCCATCAATGTCGTTTTTCGAATAACTGAATACAATAACTTGGTTCATTCCACGTATTGTGTAAAAGATAGTAACACGTGTTTCGCGGCTTAAAACAACAAAACATCTTCAGACTTACAACAGCTTGGTCACTTTATTAATAACGTTAGGATTGGTTCCAACATTCTTATATTATTAATCCAAATATACATCCATTGATTTAATCCGGACCTACTCAACCCTATGTCATATATGAAACTGTTGTATTAGTCACTTTAAATGTGTAAACTAGAGGTCTGCACGGGCCAAATTTTTAAAATTTCACCCGGCCCAACCCGACGACCTCCAAGCGGCCCGGGCCAAAGGCTCATTTCCAAAACTCTTACCCGAACCCGACCCGAGCCCGACATTTTGCAACCTTGCCCGACAAAAATCCGATTTTTTTTTTCCTAATAAAAATTAAAAATTGAATCACCAATTATCGTGTGTGTGCAGTTGTGCGATTTCCTTTTCTTCCTAATTAGTATTAGTTTTTGTTTGTTTTACAGGAATGACGATTCAAGTGAGTAGTTCCTGTTTTTGAACTAGAAAAGCTGAAAATGCATTTACATTTTATACACTCAACGTATCCAACTTTTTTGTTTACAGCCAACCGCTATGATTTCACTAAATGATTTCCACATTTCACTTTTCCCATTGGTTTTTACTGAAGAAATATATTCTCCACTCATCAGTTTTGTCTTAATGTTTTCGAAGCCCATTTCTTGCCGGTAAATTTAAAAAAATTGACGAATTGCGGGCCCGGGCCCGAATCCAAACCTTCGTTACCCGGCCCGCGGGTCGGGCCGGGTAAGGCCCCCGGGCCAAACCCGAGCCCGTGCAGACCTCTAGTGTAAACTGTCATGTGGAAAGGTATTATTTAAATAAATAAAATACATTATATGGTACTATTCCTTATTTATTATCATACATATCAGGGCCGGTTTCGCTAATCGCGAACATTGTCAGTCGTTAATGTCAATCAGTAGTCACTTGACAATGCTCGCAATGAGCGAAATCGGTCTCGATCTTTATCAAACCATATGCAGAAATAGTACGAAGTTTTTACTTATTAATATATTTTAAATATTTGTAAAAGTCTAATCCTAGTCAAAAGCCTACTATTGAATTCTTAATACACCCAAATCCGGGCATTAATAGATTTTCATTACTGCTTTTTCTGTACGATAAAATAATATCGTATATTATATACTTACGTTAAGTCTTCACTTCTCGATATGTCACTGACAACAATCATCGCAATGCTTCGAAGCTAAATTTGTGATAAAAAAAATGTATGTTATATCGTGTTCTTTATATAGCGCAGCCCTATCCGGAACTTCTTAGCTTTACTCCTTGCAATGCAATGCAGCCACCAAAGCTAAGCCCATTGCTCTGCGCTCGTTTCCTTATTGCGTTGCCTGTACATTCTTTGCATGCGGGTTTCGCATTTAAAGATACCTCCTTTATTTGACTTTCCAAAACGTGTCTGCCATTTTATATATTTAAAATTAAATCAGTTTTATTAAATATATACTAAATCTACTTGCGTATGTCGACACGTTAAAATATTTATGTATTTCACATTAAATTTCGAAAACTTACTTCATAACATTTGCAAATAAAATACAATTTTAGGATTGAAATAAGTATGAAATATTTTTGCTACCATTATACTTTCTATTATACGATTCTTTGAGAAACATTTTAACATTGAATTTTTAAGATACTAAATTAATAATAAAATGCCCTGTTAGAAGGAAGATTAAGCACGAGGTTAATATTGATGATAATTTGTAGGGACATTGTAATATAAGAAGATGTTTCATTTTGGAAATTTATGAAAAGCGTTCTTGCAAGGATTACTTTTTTCCGAATGATCAACCTATCTAAATTAAGGTTAGCTTATTAATTGTATTTTCTTGAGAAGTAGGTGAAAAAATAGCAATAAAGTTCGTTTTTTTTTTTGTAGAATTAAAAAAACATAGCTATTTTTTCACCGTGTTATAATGGAGTTCTGCCAAGTCAATAGAAATTCAATTAATATATATTATTAATTTGATAAAAAGACGCATATATTTCAGTCTTTTTAGTGGCTGGTTTTTGAAACCATTATTATTTTACCGGAGGCATCTTTTGTTAGTGTATTTTCAAAGAGATTTTGTGGTATATATATCAAGATACCGAAATATAATACAAAAAGAAGATCTCGTTAATTGCACAAAAATGCAGGGCCGGATGAGAGATGGCGCAAGATTTGGAAGCCGTCACTCAATCTTAGTAACAGTGTGCCTTCGAAGAGAGCTTTTCTTGAGAAACGAAGATTGATTGCATTCAGCTTTTGTTGGATTACGGTTTTGTGCCGTCGCTGTTTCTCGGGTCAGAATATTGATAAATGAAATGCGAGACTATTTTCCACTTAAGCGTAAGCTCTAACTAAGACTGATGTGCATTTTTTAAGTTTCAGCCTGTAATTAATAAACATGTAATTGCTGATTACGTTTTTTCAAAACATCGTTTACTTATGAAGCTGAATTTTTAATTGTAAATGCAACGGTTCAATTTGTTTTATATTAATTTGAAAGTCAAGGCCAAGGGTCAATCACCTTTACTGTAGCAGAGTTGTTTTTCACGTTGACAAGAGCACACAATATAACTATGTTTATGCATTTATGTATTCTGTGTCACAGAATAACGTAAATTGAAAAATATAAACATTGTTCAATGGTATCAACTGTACATTTTTGATGGAACGGTATTCATTATTTCGCCTATTCCAAACCAAAAGGGCGTTAGTGACAAATCAATACTTTTCAGGATAGCAAAAACAGTGAACAGATACTTTGTCAATTAAAACAACTTAGTTTCTTTACCACTTCATTCCATGTATTGGACATTTTTTTAGAACAAGATTTGATAGACATATTTTTTGTGAACCTCATATTTAACTCAGAATCACCAAAAGGTTACTAACGCCCTTTTTGGTTGGTAGGGACGATATTTATTAGATGAAAATTAAAATAAATTTGTTTGAACTCATTTCACAATTTAATGACGAGACCAATTTTCATCCCTGAAATTTTCAAGTGATATTTATAAAAAAAAAATCACAACTATGAACAAGGCAATAATAACAATTACATAGTTGGTATAATCATGACAAAAATATTCTGACTATCATACGTATTATATATTTTTTCTTTTGTCTTGTTTTACCGTCAAATAGTTGTCATTAAAAGAAAATTTTAACCGCAAAGTGACATTCTGTATTTTATATACCCAATTAATGGCATCTAATAGAAATCAGCGTCTTCAGATGTTTTTGAATAAATTGTTTCCAACATCAAATGGATGAGAAATAATTAAAAGTACAGACGTTTGCAGTGTAAGTATTTTTTTATTCCGCAATGAATTCATCGAAATAACAAAATGATAATTTATAGGTACTAGAGTGTAAAGGTATTTACCGGATGGTCAATTTATGGTCGTTCCGAGTTCATCATTTATTCCACATTGCACCTTTAACTCGCTTTATGGGGCTTTGTTAAAATCATCGTATCCACAGTGCCGGCTAACTGTCAATTCTAGAACAATTCGTAGTAAAATTTTCCTGCTCTCCGCAATAATTTGCATACGCTAATACTTTCGTCCGTCCCCGTTTTACGGCATGGCGTGCATTAAAAATACCACGTTACATATAATACATACATTTATTTATCTCGCAAACTAAGTGCGCTATTTTATTTACGAACATAATTTCAAATACATTCGAAATAAGTATTTTCTAAATTTAAATCGTTGTTTTATTTTCTTTTATAATTACTGTTTTACCTGCTTGTCTTTTGTTTTATCGTATTCTGCAGTTAACTGTAATACCTACCGATAAATATGTTTGGAAATTAATACGCTTGTTTTTTTACGTTATTTCATACACATTGTACTTGTTTTGGTCGTGAGGAAACAACGTTATTTAAAAATACAATTTATTGTTACATGAACGTTGTGCTACTATCACCAAATGTTTTTTGACATTTGACTTTTGAAATTTCCTAAGCTAGACCATTACTGCAATCAATTGGTTGCACCGAATGCTCTTCTTCGTTATCTCAATGGTTTTCTACTTTTAAGTATGAATACGAATGAATTAAACACTGCTTCTTGAAAATTTAGGTCATATTTTGAATATTTTTACTTGGATTCTGTTGATTATAGAAAACTGGAAATATTAATTATTATTCAGTGTTACAAGATGCAAAAATATTTGTAGAAATTTTCTGAAAAATAGGTTTCTATTTTTTTTTAAATTATACAGTCAACGTTATATGACTGTTGAAAGTTGTAGTTACTAAACGATTATCTCGCAATTCAGATTTGCATCGGGCTTATGATATAATCTCCGCAGTTGCAGTTAGCTGCCGATGCAATGATCTTTGGCCTTTATTTCAAAGTAATCATTTTAAATTATTTTGCATTATCTATTTCGTGCATTATTTTAAATTTTCTACAGAACAACAATAAAACTACTATAAATCTCATAATTCAGTTCATGCACAAACAGACACATTTAAATAAATACAAGTAGCAACTTATTTGTACATTTCAATAGGTTTCATGATCCATTGTATAATATTTACTTTTGAACGTTCCATAAATAAATATTTTTGTTTCGTCTTTTTAACTATTAATACGTTTTTCTTACGGTTATACTGAAAATGAATAACCACAAAGTAACAACTGAATCTAGAAAATTGAGAGGATACATTTATTCTATTAACATTTTTAATATCCACAATATGATTTTTAATCCTTAACCCACTGACCGCGGTTAATAATATACATAACCAGTTCCATACGCTTACGTGATGTACGTAAACTACACCCGTTGTTTTTTTTTAATAAATCTATTTGAATCCCACGAACAAATAATATGTATCCACAGCTAACCAGAAACTAATTCAACACGTCGTTATTGATTTCATAAATAAAATCAATATCAATTTAAATTAATTGCTCATTAATTTCCACGCTTGAAAACGAAGTGTGACACGTGTTACTTCTTTAATAAGCGTATTCAGACGGGATTGAAACTTTCACCGTCGTATTTTTAAATAATTTTAACATTAGCAAATTGGGCAAAGATTTTAAGTCAACTTATATCGCACACCGATTTAGTATTAACTCCTTTTACGTCCTGCAAAATAGTTTATGGTTTTGTTTTGGTTTTATAGAAACTTCATTCCGTAAAGGCTGCAATGCAATGTCAGAAGGTTGTTATTAGTTTATATTGCAGAATACCGGTCGGCGAGTCCAATCGTGCCTTATTACTAGAAATACGAGTTTTTGCACCGATTTACGTAGATTTATATAATATTTTTTTGTTTCGCTTATTTATTTCAGAGTTTACGCACTTCAGTAGTCAAACTAAACATTAAAATTGGAAATGATCTTACTATCGCAAACGTGTCACGAATAGTTACACAATTCGTGGAATAATCTTAGTAGAATAATTTTGAAATGAACATTCATAAAGTTATTGCTGAATCCATCTAAAGTAAACTAAACATTGATTGAATTGGCATTAACTTGGTTGAACTCCATTATAACACAATAAGTTCTGACGAAGGCGTAAGCCTAAATAGCTATCAACCATATATATACATAATATAATTTCTGTAAGACCAAAATGCATTGTTATTTTTTCACCGTGTCAAACTAATCATTGTTATTAAACCCTACATATTCGTAAAAAAACCGCATTGATCGAGACTTACTCTGCCAAATCTAAAATGTATATCAATCGATTTACTCCTGATATGTTATTTAATACAAAAATGTAAAATAATAGATATAAGGGCTAATGAAGACTTTTAGTCATTGTATCAACATCCCTTAAATCCGTTTTTAGGATGGGGTAGAAAGTAGATGGGATACAAAAAGAATCGAAGCTTTTTAAAATTAAATGTCTAACTATTATAATGAAATATTGTAGATATATTTTTGGAATGTAATGCAGTTATTTACAAATCGTCGTTGTATTTCTTACTATATGTAGTAAAGTACGAAAAACTGTTACTATTTCATTGGTATAAAAAAAATCCGGTAAAGGTATCGCATGATATTTATTACAGTCACTTTTTATCGGTGTATATCGCATCGAATCGCTTTAAATTTGCCATCGTTGTAGCTGTAAAATTGGATGACTCGCGTAACATGCCGTAGTGAAGTAAATTAGATATCATGACAGAAAAAGCGAAGTGATTCAATTTTCTCCGTATTATTGAGTGCTGAACTCAATAAAATGTGTGGCATTTTTCCGTGGAGCACATAACAAGGCGACTACAGAACGGAAATTTCATAAATCTTAAAGTTCAAATATAGGCATTAAATTTTCTCAGTAAAATGAAAATATTAAAATTTTATAAAAGTTTTATTTTTGCATCATTTCCGGGTTTAATGTGGTTATTTCAGTTGCGTTCAGCGGATGTTATAAATCAATCTATCTTTATTTAGCTCAATGACTATTTTCAGATAGAGTAAGATATTATATTATTAAGATAGCATTACGTCCAAAATAAAAAGGTGACGGTGGACCTAGCTTGAGGAGCCTGAATCTTGCATGTCTCTTATATCAACCTGATGGATCCCGTCATCCCGGAAGGCTGCTGATGGCTTATCCATAAGATTTACTCAGCAGAGCTACGGTAAGCCGGGGTGATATTGGAAGAAGCGAGGAGCTTGGTGGGTGATAGAGAATCTTGGAGGTACCGTGTGGCGGCCATATGCTCCGAATCGGGTGTGGATATGGGAAAAAAGATAGCATATAGCAACATCTAAACTCACTCTTAAAGATGAAAATTGTATGATGTGCGTGAAAGTATACAAAATAACAGACATTCAATCATTTCGTTTCAAATAAGATGAAAAAATAATGTTTACGAAGAACCCGGGCCGGGCCCTTGGCCGCCCAATCGTGTAATACGCAACTTCCCGCCCGTTGCATTTGGCTTTGGGTTATTAAAAACACCAACAATGTCATACTTTTTTTTCTTAAATTATTTTATAATGCATTTTATTTTACTATACCAAACAGGAAATTTAAGATGGTAAACACGTATTTTTATTACCCTGTTTATTTAATTACTTCAAACGGCTACCATTTATTGTTTGTTTAATTAAAAAATGCAATAAACGCCCGTTTTTAACGAATTATTTAAAATGAAAAATAGGCATCGCGATATTTGAATAAGTGCTCATTTAATGCCCTCAATCATTTATCTATTGAATAGAGATACAGTCAGCTCTGACGAAAACTTTTTTCACTTGTTTCGGATGATTGCTTCTGGCTTCTGTGCCCAACTTACTCATTTTTTGCGTATGCAAACACCGGTGACGCATAATATAGGAAATACAATATGAAAACGACACAAAAAATTGACCCATGATGCATGCTGTCTTTCATTTGTATAACGATATTCAAAGCATGCTTATACTATCCTCACTTTGATTTTTTGATCAAACAGTTTCCAACTTTTCACCACTCAAGTCCTGCCATGAAAATAATTTTCTATTTTAAGTACCGTAATATTCTCAAACCTATGTAGAACATAAAATAAAAGATTGAAAACATTTGTTTGTGGCACGCGCGTTTATGCCAAAACGCCAAATTGTTCAAGACAATTAATTATTACTCGGATGCAATGTAGAAATAACAAATTTACTAATTTAAGATGAATGTATAAAAATACATATTTGAAAGTGAATATATTATTAATTAATATTTACAGAAACACAGGGGTTCCCAACTAGTAGAGAATTTTTGCCGTATAAGAAAGATTTTTTTTTAAAAATTATATGTGTGCATATTAATCGAGTACATAGTCGAGTGTCTTCGTCTTGGACTTTGGTTGCGGAGCGTACGGGTTCGAATCTCAGAAATTCAGAATATTTTTTCCATTTCAAGTTGATTTCTGTTTAGAAATATGGATGTCTGTGTTATCCGAAATTCTATCTCAACTACCAAAAAAATCGGTGAGAAAGCGATCAGCTAGTCCTATTCTTTATTTCCCTACTCTTTTTGAATAAATAAAATGAAAAATTTCTTGTGTGATTAACAGGGAATGGTTCAAAAATATTATTTTTAATGCACATTTTGAGCTAGCGTTTTTGGGAAAGGAGAATTATATTCATAAAAATAACATTGAATTTCACGGTTACTGTGCAGAATAGTGATATATTTTCCTCCAAATGGAGCCGAAAAAGGTTGAGAACCCCTGGAATAAAACCTTAACTCCAAATCCCCAGACAGGCACAAGATTCAAGGCACAGATAACGTTGCACAGAATCGCAGATCGTTGTCCATTATAGAAATAGTCAGCGGTTAGTGTTTGATACAATCGAATACATTATTGTGTTCATCTCATTAGCATAGAGTATTTGACTAGGTATTTACCAACGTTAAATTAACCACATGTGAAATTTCTTTTAGAAAACAGCTAGCCATTATTTCTCAATCCGCTTTGTAATTAGTCTCAACGGCGGTCGTGGTGTTCGTCAGCGGCGTAACCTTTTGCGCCGCGCGAAATTATTGTGTTCTTTACATTAGCGAATTGTGTAATTAACAGAAAAAAACGTGCCCCGCCACTTTTAATTGTTGCTAAAGGTAACGAATGGGCTCCATCTGGCGAGCTCTTTTCGCGTCGCTAATGGTAATGGCCTGCGAGACGTGTCTTGGCTCTCGGAACCGCATGCAAATCCAGCAATTAACTGTTCCAGTTCCTAGTTGGGCCAGAAATAGACGAATGTTGAGTGACTTTGTGAAACTGCAGGCAATGATTATTACCATAGTTACTGTATATAGTCGCAGCTAGGGTTTCCAATACCGGGCCAAAATTTTGATCCCGGGATTGCAATAAGTATTTGATATATTGTTTTCATAATTCATTAAAAATAATTGTCATTATCTTTCCAATATAGAAGAGCGAAAATAGTTTGTGAAATAAAATGTACGAGAGTATAGGTCGCGTTCGAATGCGATCTGAAAACTAATTGAAATTAAAAATATGTATAGTTATGCACATCGCATAAAGACAAGCAATTTTTTAAATTTTCACATTTTTGAATTGAGTACACACTAATGGAAATATTAAACGTTTTTATTGATAAAAATAATAATATATTTTTAGTACTTTTTCCACATACAATTTATTGGATCAGGACCGGTTTCGCTCATGGCGAGCATTGTCAACTGATGACAAACAACTGTGTGACAAACTTGTTTTTCATACTTAACTTTTGTATAAATATCACTGTTTTATTGTATTCCTTATCAGTTGATAATGCTCGCCATGAGCGAAACCGGTCCTGATTACATAAATATTATGTGGAAAAAGTACTAAAAATGTATTTTTTTTTTGTATATCATAATGCCTTTCCACCAAGTATTGACAGTGAACACCTTAAAAGTTTTTATTGATGATAAATTCATTACCATCCAGGGTGTAAGGATCAATTTTAGAATTGTATGTATTTGGCACTCATAAAAACATTATTTTTCGTCATATGTTTTCTAATCCCGGGATTCATCAAGTATTGAAAATCCTCGGGATCCCGGGATTGGAAGCCCTAGTCGCAGCTGGTGTGTATGTAAACATCTATTAAATTTAAATATCATTTCCGCTTAAACAAGTCAATTTAATCACCTCTAAGGTGCTAGCAAGAACAAAATTATGCGAGGTATTTTAATTTTGCCGGGCCTATAGCGGAGTGTGCAACGTTGTTGTATTCGGTTGCAGTGCTCACAAGCTCGAATCCCAGTACAGACCATTCCATAAATTGACTTTTCATGGAATTGTGTTCGACACGTGTCACAATTAGTAACACAATACATGGAATAATCAAAGTTATTTTAAATTATTATTGAATTGAACTTCCACAAAGTTACCGCCGAACCGAAATACCATCGAAAGTATTAAGGTCTACAACAGTGGTTCTCACGTAAAATTGTACTGTGTCCGCATCGTAAACAAAAGCGGATCTACGGAAATGTCTGGTGGCCGCACCAAATTTTTATTTTGAGTCTATTGTGTTTGAGTTTAGTCAAATGGGCCAAAAACATGTTCGACGATTTAATATCGGTATTAATTGCACACGAAATGTTTCATTTTTAGAGTATTTGTTGACTTTAAATAACACATTTTTTTAGATATCAATATTTTCTCTGAAGCTGTTGGTGGCCGCAGCTAAAGCTTCTTGTGGCCGCATGTGACCACTGGTCTCCAACATTCAGAAAATAAATATAATCTTAGGGGCATGAGCTTAAATTTATTTATTTATTCCGAATAACTTGTTTATTAGATATTATCCATTCAATAAGATTAAAGTTCCATAAACTTTATTCTACCCGTATTATTAGTGACATACAAAAGCTGCTGAGTCATTTCCGCCAATTACTGGAAATAAAATATTTTTTAAAGTCATTGTAGCAACGGCCCCGTGCTCAGGCGATGCTTTGAAAATTTTGAACGTTTTACTCTAGCCACGTACGTCTTTAGTGCTTTAAGCTTCAGTTTTTTTAATTGCTTTTCGAAACGTCAAACAATACAGAACTATTTTTATCTCTGTTTGATTCCATTTTCTCGATTCTATCGTTTACGAAACACGACTGTTTGATTGACAAGCATTATTCTTATGTTACAGTAAAAATGTATATACTAAAAATATCGTCGGAAAACGGTATTGTACATGTACAAACATTGAATGCATAATATGTAGTGAGGAATTCACGTGGAATATAATGAATTTCATATATCGTAGAAAATTTTTGCTTACGCATAATTATCTTAAATAAATTACACGTAATTTAGTTTACAACCTCCGCATATGTATATGCTATATATCGAGTCGGCTTCTCTCATCTAAAGCATTTTATATTAGTAATTGGTGTAAATAAATATAAGCATTTAAGTTTTTTTATTATTATATCTAAACATCATGTGAAACTTATCGGAAATGGTGAAATTAATAACATTATTACTCCTTATGCTTCGCATACGAAGATGATTAGGAAAAAATGTCATTCAAATATTCCATCACAACTATTTGTAACAGTATGTTGGTCAACTTACTTATAAATTAAACTGCTTTTTTCACTAGTGTATTCTTTAACAACAGAGGTGGCCAAATTTTTTTTTTTAAATTTTTGTGGCGATCGACTCACAAAATCATTGAAATAAAAGAGGATTTAGAGATGTGTACATCAGTACACCAGACAAGCGGGTGACTTGGAATACATACGCGATCGTCGCTTTGGCCACCCCTGTTTAACACAATCGATACGAAAAAGTAATTTGCTCTCATCGTTCTGCCTTCATTTTCATTACCATATTATAATCGTAATGTAATGTATACATGAGTTGATTATATTTGCTTTGCCAAAATTTGTCACCAATTATTTTCTGACTTAATTGCCGACTTTTACACAAAACCATTACAGCAAGTAATTCGCGCAAGTTGAACGGACTCGTGTTTTCAACGCATTCACACGTTTCTTGTTTTTAACCGCTACTCTGGTATCTAATTAGCACACCTTGTATGCACTCTGCATAGATAAATAAACTGCATATTATTCTTGAGATATCGTATCTAATTTTAGCACCTAATATTTACAAAACGGCTTTGTTAACTATAATTGAGTACACGTTGAAGTATTTTTTTTAAAAACCGTTTTCGATTCCAATGAGGAAGTATGGACAAAAACTGCTTGCTACTAGTTCATTTTTATTTCGTATAGACTAGGGATGTAATGATGGGACTAAGACATGATGTTAGCTAACCCCTCTCTTATAATTGGAAGGGCATGATAGAATTTTCAGACATCGCATTCTAGCTTCTTCCAATCCACCCAACCCGGCTATGAAATCATACACATTTGTTTATTATGTTTTACTGATTTGGCTTCATTAAAGATTCCCTTTTTTTCGCTTTACATTCTTGTAACTATCCCTTGGCTATTGATTCTTCTGAAATTTACACAATGAAGGATTTACATTGTGAGAGCAGATTTTGTATTGTTTACATTTTGATTAAATTTCGTCTAACTGAAGTATTATAATAATATTTGATTCATTTTTTGAATGACATGTACATAAACATAGTCACACATTTTTGTGTACACCAGAATTCGTTTGAACGACTCAATACGGATATTTCGGTCAAATAATCAAATAATGCCCGGTCCGTGGTGCAGTAGTGGTAAACGTCGTTGGCTTCCGTGACGGACCGCCCGGGATCGAGCAGATTTTTTCAGTCGATAAATCAGATTTTGTTCGAAAGTAATTTTGTGTTGTTAAAAATGTCTTCCCACCCTTTCGATCCCATAAGGCGATTAGCTAACCACTAGTCCTGTCCTAGTCCTATTTTTCCTTTTAAATCCTTTCTCTCTTCAAAAAATAGAGGATGAGCAGAGTTGGGAGCGGACATGGTAAACAAACCCTGCAATATAATTCTAATTATGTTATTCTGTGATTTGTTCTCACCTTGTTTGAATTGGGTATCAATCAGAAGAGTACAAAATACCTTTTTAACAAAAGCCAGTTGATGCAGATATAAATCGTTATGATTTATCTTAACTTTCAACGCAACACGTGTGTTATTTGTTTATTTTGCGCATCTGCACCGTTTATTTTTATGATGTTATTTTCCAGCTGAAAAACTGAAATAAGTAATCTTTTAATCATTGTCTTGACTCATGCACTGCCGAAACAGATGACGCATCCTGAAAACCAAAACGTAATACTTGCACATTTGTCGGATGAATGATCTCGGTCGTTGTTTTTATCGTTTTTATACGCTTTGCATTATTCTTGTCTCTTTGGTGTGAGATTCGTCAGAAGCCCTGCCCGATTGCTGGTATGAAACGGTTAGTAACATGGGTGATATGTAAATAGGATTCACCAAGCGACAACTGTCGTTATTTGATTGTTGTTTTGAAACAAAAGTACTTCAAAATAGTTGTGTTTTTTATTAAATATATTGCTAAGCCCTCTATCGATAACGGTTGAAAATTATAGATCTTAAATGCTTAGTATTACATACAATCATATGATAAGGGAAACTTAATTTCGCTCCTGACAAAACAGTTTTAATTAAATTTACCCATACGAATAATCAGTCGTGGAAAATTGATCTAGCAAACCTTTCCAAAACATTTGGCAGCTTTGAAAAGTCAATTTACTTCAATATATAAACAAGTAAAGAAAAAACAGTTGCTAACTTTCGCGATCGATTTTCTACTATAGCTTTTTTAAGATTCATTTCCGATGGACCTTTTGTCATCCATTTATAAGATATGCATTAGTATGTTATTAAAGAGCATTGTTATACAACGGGCTTACTCATAGGAGTGCGATTTATGTAATTCAATGAATAATAATTAAACGAATTTTCACTAAATTGCTATATTCATTTTAAACTCAATTGAAAATTTAGATGAATAGGATTTTTCTACTGTTCTAAAAGATTTCCAGAAATATTATATAGAGATGGTATTTTGAACAACGTGTCATCGTGCTTTCTAGCGAATAGTCAAACTTATTATTTGTGACTCACAACCTTTCACGCACCAATTACGCATAACGCAATATTGTGAGAGTGATTCGATACAACGCAATGCTTTTTATTTAAAAACCATTCACGTTATATTCGAGGTAGCATAGCAATGAATTTCTCCTCTGACATGTCATTTTAGTAAAAAAAAAAAAAACTATCTGGCGCGTTTGGGTAAAGTGACGGCTCACATTTCTTTTCTTTTCGATATTTAAAAATGTTGATTTTTCTGCATTCTCTATGCAGTAATAAGACAATGGATAAAATTTTGGTCACGTGTGAAATAATGGATGAAATTTCACTCAAGTTTACTGTAGTAACATCTCTTACCATGAATAAAAGGGTTGTATTATTTTCTGTCTAACACGATAATATTATGTAGCGCTAAGTGCAGACTCGGATCCGATCCCTTTCGATTGTTTTTAAAATCGTTTCGTTTCGCTCGATCCCTTCCATTTGAAGCATTTAAAGTATTATTCTACGGAGATTTCTCGCAGTCAGGCATCCCTTATTCATTTGCAATTCTATTCCGCGCCCGTTTTTCCGACTGTTGCCCGCCGGATCTTTTTCGTCGTTTTATTATTGTGAGAGGAAATTAATTCCATCTTTTATTCAGTCTGAAGTAGAATGCGAAGCCCCTGTTCGACCAGTGTCGTGCGAGTATTTAGCAATCTGTCAGATCGGGCTAAGTTACTCTTATCAATATATAATATTACACAACCTTCAAGTATATTTGAACACCCTTTTCAATTGTTAAATCATAAATTTTACGCATATTTTCTCATACTTAGGTTACGGCCACAGTGACAGGCGTAACTTCTTGATTCATTATCAAAGGTTGCCGCAATGACTTTTACGGTGGCGCCGTCTGAGAAGTCGAAGCGCACCGTAAATGCCGATGTCAAATCATTTTGAAAATTAACAGCGCTCGCTTCGGCGTACAAATTGTTTAAGTTATGAAGATGCTTTTTGACTTTCTTACCATACTTACCTTGTTAATTTGGAAAATGAGAATTCAATTGTCGTATAACAACCTTTTTGCGGAAGCTCCACCAAAAGTATATATGCTCTACACTGGCAGCTGGCATGTGAAAAAATGGAATAATTGTCAAGAAAAATTTGCTTGGGCCAGTAAATTCAATAAATATGACAGTATACATACTTACATTACAAATTGCGTATTGCAAGGTCTTGAAAGTGTCGATTTTACAGACATTTATATTACTATGTATGGTCTGATACCAATAATATAAAATAGCAGTGTATGAGCGATCTATATTTAAATCTTCTTCATTTAGTTTTCATTGCTCCCTATTATTGTACGTCCCTTTTTTCCACTCGGCGAATAGGAGAGAGCTCTCTCGCTGGCAGTGCTTCATTTGCATGTTGTTGAAACTTCAAATTGAAGATTAGATAGCGCTTTAGCGTTCAGGTTGAGTTTATTTATACCCTAATTAATATTGAAGTCTTACTGATTTACTTTCGAAGCACTGGCCTGGCTTACGCTTAAGTACCCGGAGTTATCTGCATATTTTATCATGAAATTTATTAAGATTTATACAGTGTCGTCTATTTTTATATCAATCCCTTAAAGAAGTGTAGAATTCCTATATAGAACTCAAAAAATTTCGACGATAATAGAGCATCTCGACAACAGATGGAAAACGATGGACTGGAAAGGATTATTACGTCTCGTTACGCTCCGATTTTAAGACCGGACGCTTGGAAAGGATTCAGTTCAAATATCACTGACAGATATCTTACACTGATTCACAAATCCGTTGCAAAGCCAATTTTTGTTACTTTGCTTACGTAGATTCGAACCGCACCACAATCGAATTGGATGGATGCGAAGAATATTGACCTGTCAGCCACTGTGGTTAGTTTTTTGGCATTTTTATAACATTTCAACTTTTCTATACTAAGAATTTATATCACTATTTTTCAATATTAAAACTAACGCCCCTTTACCAAATTATACAAACGAATCGCGATAGCTAAATAGTCTCGCTAGAAAGTGCAGGTTGACAGACGTAACCGTAATTATAGTACCCAGAAGGAAAATAAAATATTTATTTTATCGTATTTATAAAACAAATATCGATATTTGTAATTAATTTCTGATTGTCTGATTGACCGTAGTTAAATATATTTTTTATGCGATTGAAATAAATTTATTAAAAAAGCAAACGATTGTAGTTTACGTATATCACGAAAAAATATTTTGTAATTAGTTTTTAATTATGTTTGGATTTGTTTTCGTAGAACTGTGATACATATTAAAATTACCGAGCGAAGCCGGATGGAACATCTAGTATTTGAATAGAAAAATGACGTAAAGATGTTTTCACTGCAAAACATAGAAGAAAATATCAAATATATGTCGGTAATTTTGTCATATATATTGATAAGTTTTTGACCCAAATCTGAAAATTTTAAACTATTTTATATATAAATAAAACGAACTTCAATAAAGTTATCGGCGAATCCATAGGAAGTAATTAAGCTAGTTTTTCTTAGATAGGAAATTGGAGCATATCATACACATTACGGTTGGAGCGTCATGTTCCATAAAATAATATTATTTTAGTCTGAATTTGACCTTCGAACGTGAATGATTGAGCATGTTGATTTCTATCTAAATGTTTACATAATCAAATTTATGTTATGAGATGAATTTGCGGCATTGAATAGGATGCACATGTGATGTGCCATGAGGGGCTTCAATCTCGTTCATCGGTCTCGACTTTTTTATCCCGGGATTATACAAAATAAAACCCGGAATTATAAAACATGCTTAGTCGAAAAAAAAAATACCACAAGAAAAGTGTGACAAAGAAATTCATCTACTTATATTTATTTCGAGATTACAACTCATGCAAATTGTGACAACACAATGACTTTACAATTTTCGTTGCTACGGAGGTACATATATTTAAATATGATATTTATTATGCGTATAAGCCCGGTCCGTGGTGCAGTGTTCAACGTCGTTAGCTTCCGTGACGGACCTCTTGGGTTCGAGTACCCGTTCGAGCAGATTTTTTCAGTCGATTTATCGATTCTATTCGAAGTCAATGGGTGTTTGTGTGTTGCTTAAAATCCCTTCCCACCTTTCCGATCCCAGAAGTGGCGCGTGGTGAGAGCGATTAGCTAACCACTAGTCCTGTCCTCGTCCTGGGATCATATTAATCCCTACTCTCTTCGAAAATAAGATGTTGACAAACTGAGTAACAAGCAGTTGTCGTAGAAAAAACATGTTGAAATAAACTCCGTAAGGGGTCCATATGCTCCAAGTTGGGAGCGGAAAGGGCTAAAAAAATATGTATATGTTTATTATAAATTTAAATCGTTTGAATTTTTAAATTTTCCATGCCTGATTTAATCCGGGATTACATCTTTTTAATCCCGAGTTTGTATATTTAACGATGGCAATCCTTATATTATGCAATACATAATGGGAGTGATTCAATCAGGCAATGCATAATTTTCATGTGAGGTCATTTTCGCACTCAATGAATGGAACAAGACCTCTTTGATAACTTACCGAGTAGGTACCCATTTACAATACAAATAACATGTGGTAGCTACATATTATCTTTCACTACACTTCTTCTACTACATACATTATTATATCGGAAATTCTAACGGGTTCTATGTTTTTAAATACATACGTGTATAACTATTTTATACATATATCACACTATTTGTCATCATATCTATTTGCCTGGTTCTTACAAATATTGTATTGTTAAGAGCTTTTCTTATCTAATTTATCAATTGGAGCTTAAATTTCGTTTTCGAATTTAAAACACTTTCCGACTTAACTCAACGAAACCGATATATTACTCTCCCGACTTCTATTTGCTAGACTCTTTCCATATTTGTTTTTTCTTAAAACTTGGCATTCATCGCGTCAGTTGTTTGTGACAATATTAATTTAGAATTAAGACTGAAGGTGTTAGATGGAATTTTAATATAAAATTTGTCAAAAATCATTTGAATTTTGTAATTTCGGCACCTTCAGGCATTTGAAGTGCACGAATTAACTTGGAATAAAATGCATGCTAAAGATGCAGAAAGGCGAAAATCGGGTCGTTAGCGACAAAACTCTTGGAACAGTACACAATTCAATCGATTCAAAATAAGGATGCTATGTATTATTGTAATCGGTCAAACTTGTCAATGTATTCATTCAGTGTATTGAGATACTTTTTTTTTTTATAGAGTTTTCTCATTTATATTGGTTTGTTTATCAATAATATGCATTGTTCATTGTGCATATTTCATAAAGCTTTGGCTTCAGATTTCACCGTGCATCTTTTATTTAAAATTCATATAAATTCATAGCTACCATCGCTAATATTCCGATTCAGATTTTGTTGAAATATTTCATGCAAATGCAATTTATAACCCGTTGAACTCTTGCGAAATCAGTCGAAACAAGCATCGTGATTTCACAAAATCCCGGACCACTTGACACTGACTGATTAATCGGAAAAGGGTTGCTGAAAAATCGCATGCCGGAATACCCTTAACCCCTTGAGAGTGGCGAGCGCGTAGCAGGCGTGATAAATAATTAAGGACGAGATAAATAACAAAAAAAAAACATTCGTAAACAAAAGAACGTGGAAAGAGTCGCCAAGTCGAAATGTGCATTTTATTATTTTGCATTGCGTGCGCTCGTTCGCATGTGAGCGTGTTTTTATATTGTATGCAGTTATGACCCTCCCTTTTAGGTTGTACAGGTTGACCAGACGTTATTTTGAATTTTGACAACAATATATTTTTTTAAATTTACAATTTCGACCGAAGGTGGTTGATGAGATTTCAATATAACATTTGAATCGTTTGAATAATTGTTTGCCAATTTAAATGAACAACTCAATCTTCCAAATTCACTACTGTTATACCCATTTAAATAAATATCATTACAAATTATATATTTATCGACATTTCCATGTTATGATATGGTAATTAGTATTTGCGATATTACATTGAAAATTCCCGATTTTAGTATTTTACCCACACAATTCATTGAAACGTATTTTGATTAGAAACAAAATTTTCGTTGGTTGATATAGATTACGTTAGTAACAATTAAACTAAGTACTTTTATTTTTGTATATAAATGATACAAACTGCTAACTACGCGTCAGTTCAAGTACATTGGTGCACTTGAAATGTCCGAAGATGCTGGAAGGCGAAACCCGGGTCGTTTGCGACAAAACTCATAGAAAAGTAAAAAATTCACCCGATTCAAATGTTATATAGTAAGTATTTGATATAACGCGACTGGTATAGTCCGTTTTATTGAGGTTTTACTTTCTTGCGATTTCTACAATTTAAATAAAAACATGTACGGTGAAAACTGCTTACCAATTTTATTATCAGAGAATTCTCACAATATTTGTATGCATTCACAATTATTTCAAAGTTAAATGCTAGCGCTTAAAAGTACTATGAAAAACGTTTAAAATGATTCACCTCTGAATATGATACCGTTGTTTCTCGTCACCCTGTAGTAGTATCGTTTAGTTCAGCGTGAGTCATGATGGTTCCCGCCCTTCGCCGCCCACGATTTCCGCCCCAAGGCGAATGCATTTTGGCCGACCCACTACTGCTCCGCTAGCGAGGACTGCGACCCTCGCGTCTGGAGAGACTACCGGCTGCCAACCCTCCCTATAATCCATTGCATTTTGTTTTTCCTCATTTTCCTCACCACTTCAGAAGTAAATTTTATTTGATAGAAATGCAAACCGGTGGCTTAGTGCTTTCTTTCACCTTCAATTTCGCTTTGCTAATGCCGTAAAATTTGTGGACATTTAGTTTTTAGAATCGCATAAGTGGGTAGAAATGTCGATTTGTCCAATGTTAAAAGTTCATTGGGACACAAACCGATTGAAAGAATAAATCGAAATTAAATATATGCTTTGGGGTTCATAAATATTTTTATGTTTTCATAATAAACAAATTCGATTTTGAGTTGATTTTAGACAGTGGCGGATTAAACACTTTTTCCGAATAATAGAAAAAGCGTCACAGAATTTATTCGAAATTAGACTAATCGCAAACATTTATTATTAATGTTGATTTGATTTTGAGCCGCTTCCCCAAATTTTAATTTTAAAAATACACAATATCACTTTTAAACAGGGCTGTGGAGTCAAAGTCGGAGTCGTAAAGTCGAAGCTTTTTGGCCGGAGTCATAAGTTATAGTTTTTTATTGTTTGAGTAGGCATTTACTTGGTAGAACTCCATTATAATACGGAAAGAAAAATAACAATGTATTTTAATTCTACATAAATTATTTTATATATTTGTTGATAGCTATTTCGGCTTACGCTTACGTAAGCCGCTTACGCTTACGTAATTTTACTTTTGGCCGATAGGGTTGATATTTAATTGAATACACATAAATATGAAATTTAGGGAAAAAAAGTGACGATATTGACCTTTTTTTAGTCGGATTCGGAGTCGTGTTTTTGGTTAATGTCGGAGTCGGAGTAGTGGTTTTGGTAAACGCTGGAGTCGGAGTCGGACTTTTTTTTACCGACTCCACAGCCCTGCTTTTAAGGTGTTCACTGTCAATACTTGGTGGAAAGGCAAATGTTGGCAATGCTTGCCATGAGTGAAACCGGTCCTGATCTAATAAATTTTATGTGAAAAATGTATTATTATTTTTATTAATACACAATATTCCTCGCAGTTCACTAGACACAATTCTGAATGACTATTCAGCTCACTTGCACACCGTATTCTATTATGACCCATCGGTCATACAATATTACTACCATTGAAAATGCATTTTTCGGTGTGACATAATATATTCCATACCAAATATATGTGTCCAAAATATTTTCCAAAACATATCACGATAGCTATACATAAGTGATTTTTGAGGCTCCCTAGATTTGTAGGCCTCTTGCGCTTATGAGCTCAACCGCCAATGATTTAAAAACCTATCTACCATTTTTGTATGGACACCTTATCTTTTTTTCAAACGAAGTTTTTAAAAGATGATCTGGTGTAATTCCATAAAATACATAGTTTCGAAAGGGGCAACATTCGCCATTGATATCGCTCAGTCATGCCGGCATTTATTATACATCGGTGCAGTATTTTAAATAGCGATCGTATCAATTATTTAAGGATTCAGATACAATGATATGGCTGCGAGCAGAGGGTCCTTGGCCGATTACAATAAGCTTTTAAGGTTTTCTAATTATTTACAAAATATTAATATTAATTTGGGCCGGGCCGCAGACGATTAATATTTAATGTGGCGCACCACGTGACACCGCAAAGGGGTGAAAGCTTTGAGAGTTATAGTCAACCATTGAACAATTAAAATCTACCATGAATCATTTTTTCTGTAATAATGTTATATAATTAGATACTTTCGAAACATGCTAGGAAAGCTTCTTTGCCAAATCGTTATAATGAAAAAAATTGCACAAATATTATTAAAAAAATTGTGTTTGTTGCACATTAATTGTCGTTACTTTTAGAATACTTTACTACTAATATGGCATAAATAGTATTAACACATTGGCACACGGGGAACATGGAATACGCGTCGTTTCTCTATGTGTTTTGATTTACACCGTAGCCAACGTGTTAAATCTCTGCAACTTTTCAACTATTTCGACACTACGCCATTGTCAGAAGTCATAACTATAATTTGACGTATTTTTAATTTCTGTAGAATTAAAATACATTGCAATTTTTTCACCGTAGTATAATGGAGTTCTACCAAGTAAATGCCAATTCAATCGATGACGTATTTTTGTTCGATATTGTAACCTAGAGAAAGAAGATAAACTGTCAGCTTTATAACTATAAATATACCATATAAACATTTTTGTTACAGACTCTTTTAGTAATTTACATGCTATTTTGCATTTTATGCCCACTAGCAAAAGCACAATCTTGTGCACACTGTAAGCATTGTGTTAACAAGTTTGATGATATCTGGTGCCTATCTTCAAAATAAGTGTATATTAGTCATAGCTCTAACTTCTAATGATTTATTTAATGGACTAAATAAAATAAAACACATGGCATTACAGCTGACGGCAATGCGCCACGTATTTGATAGATTTATTTAAAATATCACATAACATATTACACAAAATTTAAAAAAAAATATATGAAACAGAACAGAAACATATTAATACGGAAAGAAAAAACTAATAGCTATCAACAAATATTTAAAAATAATTTATGTAGAATTAAAATACATTGTTATTTTTCTTTCCGTATTATAATGGAGTTCTACCAAGTAAATGCCTACTCAATCAATGAAACATATTAGTTACATAAAAAGAATAAAATACAAACAAAGAACCAAGTTCACTGCCAGAGATGTTAATGATGGCGTGATAGTGATATAGCTACCATCAATACGTAGATTGTTTTTGCTATTGTTATACCCCACATATTCTCTTGGAAGTGTGCGGCAAGAGATAGTGTTCTATCACTGCTTTATTGCGTTTCAATGAAATATTCACAGCATAAACAATTGCGTTTAAAAGCTATCATCGCAATAACCATACCATTACAAATCCGCCAGAGCCGCCATTCCATTCTCATTTTAATACGCGTTTATGGAAGCTTTAAATAAAAGCTGTATCATTATTCGACTGGCAACAAATTGATTTTAGTTACAGCTTTACTCTATAAGTTGTTTATATTTCGATAGTATACATTTTTCTCTCTGGTAATTGATGGAATGCAGAATGCGCTTTATAATTAGCATTATATATCTTGTTCTCTTGGTCAATTTTTGTATCATAATTTGTATTTACTAGGGCTGTGGTCAAAAAAAGTTCTACTCCGACTCCAGCATTTACCAAAACTACGACTCCGACTCCAACATTGACCGAAAAACACGACTCCGACCAAAATAGTTTAATATCGTCACTTTTTTTTGCCTAATTTTCCTATTTATGTGTATTCAATTAAATATCAAAACTACCAATTCGGCCAATAGCCAAATTTGACATATTATATGCAAAAATAAAAAGTTCAAACTTTTCAAAATTTCCGACTCCGAGTACGACTCCGGCCTAATCACCGCGACGACTCCGACTCCAGCCAAAAAGCCCCGACTCCACGACTCCGACTCCGACTCCACAGCCCTGGTATTGACGGTTGAATAGAACGATACTCTTCTTTATTATCTTATTATACAGCGGAATTTTTAATTATTTTATTAAGACCCAAAAATCGCCGTCACAGACAGAAAATATTTTGTTTGGATACTTGGCTTAACCCTTATAATGCCACGGCCCCGTGAATACATATCAAGAATACCAGAGGCCATTATTTGGCATTTGTTTTTTTCCTTTTTTATATGTTTTTATAACTTATTAAAACAATTTTTATAGCACTATCCCAAAACTCCAAAATATCCGAAAAAATGCATTGAGATTTTCGCGAAACTTTCAAAAATGGTCTGAGATCCAAAGGACTAAACCAGTCGATCATTTGTCGTCAGATTTTGTCTTCGTATTTGTGATTTAGAACGTTGATTTATCTGATAAGATCAGTATTTTTTAAAGTCATACATAAACATAATGCAAAAATTAAAGGGCCCATCGAAAGCTATTGCAATATTGTACATTTATTTATTAATACTAGACCTAAGAATTTCACTTCTCATTATCTTTTTTTTTTTTCTGTAAAGTTTGGGCTCCACCATTGTATCTTTAGTAGCTGGTATTAAAATAACGATATCCATTATCTTTATGAATACGTTTCCACCGTGAAAGACGTTGCATTTTTTTATTACGCCACTATAAACGCCCTCGAGATATTCAGAAGGTTTCCGATGGTTCTCGTGATCTGGATTCAGCTCCAGGTGATACAGAATCGATTCTTTTATATACTTACTTACTGTGTTATTACCCAGTACCGTTTACGGTGGAACGAATATTATTGAAATCGATTATTCTTATCTGCAATCGAAAGTTCACCGTTCCATATGAGATTTATCTTATTACCACTTCCTCAGAACGGTTGCCACATTTCAATCGGGAAGTATCTGTCATATCAAACACCGTACCGGAAGAGCTAGCTTCTCAACGGCGTGAAACCCTGGCACCGCAGTACGATAATCAAATAAACGGACTACATACCCTGCGATATAAAAAGACAATCAGTGTTTATCATTATTTTTTTAATTTTAATGTTGACAGTGTTCTATGTAACCAAATAAACACGAAGAGGTTACAGAGTGTATCTAAAAAAACACTTTATAATTTCTGCGGTACACCCAATCCTTTTTTTATGCGATATATGGATTCCAGAAAGTGGCACGTACAAAAAACCTTGATTTTAATGATAAATTGGTTTCCAAAAATAATTTCTTTATTGATTATAAAAATACAATTAGAAACAGATATGTTAATATGCATAATTGTATTCACTTATAGGAGTTCTTCGCTGCTGTCACAGTCGGATTACAAATATAATAGTTCGCAATTTTTTGAACGATATTATTGAATTTTGGTTGATTGATTTGTTGAATTGCTGTTGTTCCTCGGCTTAACAAAAACGAATATCAAAAGAGTAAATCGCGTAAAATGATGACTCGGTGTATATTTAAACTACTATTTGACAATCCATATTTTTTCAACTAAACGCTTTACGAATACCATACAATTGAATATTTTTGCCAACATCAATAATTGATGTCTCACTGGCGCTACATATTCTTGTGCATTGAAGTAATGCGGCTGGAATCCATACCTTTAATTATACCCTTGCGCTCTCCATGAAAAATACGCGCCAGCCGAAACGTATTCATTGCAATACGAATGCAATATGATTGCTGCCAACTTCCTTCCGAAAACATGACAATAATAATTATCCTCCCCTCAAAATAAATATAATGATTGTATTATCAATGGATCAACCCTTTTATTTGGAAACCCTAAAATAATTTATGCTGTTTCAATATTGATAAACGTGTCATGAATGCAGTTGTTTTTTCTCTTTTGTGAGTCATTCATTATTGATATTTTTACATACATATTGAATATATTGAACATGTCTTGTAATTTCATTATTGCAAAACAATCCGTTTTTAGTTATACTTAATAATATCTATATGCCAAAGACTGTTATCAACATCCTCCTACTGTCTTGCCATTGTCCTTTTCTTCCATACGGTAAATTCTAGCTTTTATTGTTATTCTGACAACTAATATAATTTCAGTAATACTTTTAACATCAAATTAATATCATCCATTCCTAGAGTAAAAATTCGTTTTGAAGATGTACCACCTATTGAAATAAATAATGAAATACATATTATTATTTTGTTTTTAATTATGATTAATTATGCTAACTCGCATAATATTTAAATGAAATAGGATATGTGTGTATTTAGTTATCTAATTAGATAAGCATCACGCCATCTTCAATACGGACTCGGAAAAGTCCGACAGCTATTTCAGTACCACGCCATCACCAGAATTTTTAACTTTGTCGAATCAGCTATCAAAATATCACGCAATTCTTCTCGAAATGTATTCAGCCATTATTAACTAGAATATATTGATATTTATTTTCAACCATAAATCTTCTTGAAAAATGGTATTGATCGATTACTGAAATTGCGTTTTATTAACACTTTGTTTACGATCCCTTTTAAGTAACTTGATAATAAGCATGTTATTTCACATTTGATGGCCAATAATCAAACGCACAAATTTGTGCACTCCTGTAAAGTATATGAATTATTTATTCAAGTTTTTTTTTGAATTCTACAGAAACCGTAGAAAAAAGCGTTATGTATCTTTGTCATAATATCAAACCTTTAAAGCTCTCTATATTAAACTGAACTGCTTTGAACATTTGGTCGCATTTCTTCATACGGAATTGAGCAGAAGTCTATTCCTGTACGTAATAATATCCCATATCAAATGCTTTGCGAAATGCTCTGGGCGGAAAGGATGTGCACAGTTGCGTGAAGAATCCTGCACTTCCATCCGACCGTGGAATATCGCCTCACAAAAGGACTCTGTCTGTGAAACCCCGACGTCTCAAACGCGTCTTTTCCCGCAGCAAATAAAAATATACCATCAGAACTTTCCCTCAATTTACCCTCTCGCAGCGAAGGCCGAAGGACTTTATATTATACAATATAAGAATTCACTAATATTTACTTTTCGTTCGAAACCTTATTTTGGCTCTCGAATGTAAATAGGCATTTTTTTCTTTGTCGTTCGCGGTCTTTGCTTTACCCCGGAGCGGAGTGACTGATTGCAGTGAATTTATCAAAAGAAATTGGTTCTCTCATTTTCATAATTCTTCGAATGTCTGACGCAGATTTTCCGCATTTATTTGGAGGGCGGCAATGGAATGTTTACAGTACCGCTTATATTACATTACCCTAACGATTCGATCGTTCCTGACAATCTTTTGTAATTTTCTATCATAAAGCTTTGTGAAACAATCGTTATCATATAATCGGAATTGTATAAATTTTACCATTTCAATAATGGCTAATGGAATAGAAATAGAAACCCGCGAAGGAAACAATGATATTACAATACGTAAATTAACTTTAGGTATTTGCACGACAGTATTCTAAATTCATTTTAGTACAATACTATATTGTATCCCGAATAATTCACAAATACACATTTTCACAAAAATATGTTTCTTATTTACTCATATTAACAATTGTTACCTCCATTATACCAATAATTTGTTTACCGTTTATCCTTAACGTTTTGATTTTATTAAACGTGATGTACATATATTATGTTTTAATAAAAACGCTGTATATCAGTTGATAATGCACGTAATGAGCAAAACTGAACTTGATTTCAATAAATTCAATGTGGAACAAGTACTAAAAATGTGTTATTATTTTTATTACATACAATGAACACATTAAAAGTGATAAATATAACTGTGCCACTTTTACCTACGTCGTAGCCTAGCTTGAAATGTGTTCAATATTTCCGGATATTGATAAAATAAAATAGTTTTGTACATAACTTGTCTATGGAATTCATTGTGCCCTCCGTTTTCAATATTTTCTATTTTTTACGGAAGTGATAAAAACATCATAGGCATCCTTTCATTAAAATTCTTTATTCCTTTTATTGATTGAGTAGGCATTTACTTGGTAGAACTCCATTCCAATACGGTAAGAAAAATTATACTCCAATAATACGGTATAACGTATACGGTATAAAATTATACTCCATTATAATACGGTGAGGAAAAAGATTTATGTAGAATTAAAATACATTGTTATTTTTCTTACCGTATTCTTTGTTCCATTGAAAAATAATGTAACGTGCAAATAATGTCTGTTTTAAAATCCGAACTGTCGAATCCAAAATGGAATTGAAATATCGAGTAACCCCTCTTCCACGACGATCGAACTGGCATTGGAAATAAAAAAAGAATTTTCTTCCCAGTAATAAAATACAGATATATTATATATTACTTGTATGCAAATATTCGAAGTAAAGCTCTTAACTATCCGACGTTATGTATCCTTCGACCCTTTCGACTCACGTTATGTAGCCTTTGTGGCACGGGGTGAAGTGACGTCATCGCGAGGGTCGCACGTACGCCGAGGTGGACCCCTGCGTGATTTTACACGTACGGTGTATTTTCCTAGAGAATAATTTTGTTAGGGTTGGTCTGGGTGAATAGACCGCCCCACGTCTTGCAAATCAGCTGATATAATTATCTTCCTCTTGTGAAATCTTTTGTATTAGGTACATTGCAAATAAAGCTTAATTGTGTGTTCACTGTTACAGCAATTAATTGTTCATAGAACTGTTCAACTGTACTTATGTTTAAATAAAGATTTATGTCTTACAAATATTCACGTCACGTGATTACTAAGATTTTAATAGTTTGAATTGACAATTCCTTGAAATAACTATATTATGAAAAGATTTTTATAAACGGATAATGGGCAATCAGCTATTTCTGACTATATTTATGTGAAAATAATATATAATAGTTATCAGCTATGTTTGAGGATTTCCTCTGAAGGTGCTCGATGAAATTTCAATATCAAATTTTAATCGTTTGAATTTTGTACTTTTCCACGAGTTTTCTCGCTGACAACTCGCGCGTTTCGCCTTTCGCCATCTCAGGCATTTTCTGTGCATGAAAGAACTGACGCGCCTAGTAAATAGTTTGTATCGCTTGTATGTAAGAATAAAAATATGTCATTATGCTGAATTGTAATTATCGCAATCTGGATGAATTAGCGAATGTTTTTATGTTATCGAGTCGAGAAGATGCAAACAATAATAATACAAATGGCATGTGTTTCGATTGCTTGTTATACAATTGGAAAAAAATATAAAAAAATAAAATAAAAAAGATATAGAATGAATTGCATAAAATAAAAACATTTAGTTTTAATCTACACACAGTTACCAGGAGAGCATAAAGAATATTTATAGATCTCGGTCACAAACATAAAATTCATTCTCCTATCCAGTCACGTTTGAATGGAAATCTCTCCCTCGGTACAATCGCTTTGTCTTACCATCCTCTTCACGTCCTCCGCGCCTGATACTTTTAAAACCTCACCCTCTACATTTTTTCCCGTATTTTTGTCTGTTTGGCGACCTGCCGGATAGACAAAGCGGTTACCTGGCGTACTTACGTATGTACCCGTTCGTTCGTCTTTTTGTTTTTTCTACAATAAGTCCTCGATTTACGCGATTAATTGGTTCCAAAGGTTTTCGCGTAAGTCGAAGAAAACTTAAAAAGCATTGTTTATACAATATGTGCAAGTCAAAGGATAGGTAAAAGTAAAATCCGTTCTGTCTCATCAAAAGCTCTAACTGCTTGCCTGAATGTATTTCGCTGGTAATACCTTTAAATGTATGCATTATACATGTATGTTGATCCGTTGGTATAGTAAAAAAGGTTGTCCTTGGAAAATGGAAAATTATTTTTATATTTTCATTTAAGACGCAAGGGGGAGTCCGTAGCCTGCAGTCAATGTATGGTAATCAACACAGCCAAATAAAAAAAACCGCGTATGTCCGAAATCGCGGGAGTTGAAATCGCGCAAGACGAAGTCTTGTACTGCAGTATGGTAATCAGCACAGCTAAATTTAAAAAAAGTTTTTAAATCGCGTATGTCCCAAATCGCGGATGTCAAAACTACGTAAGCCGAGTACTTGTACTGCATTTAGATTTTACGCTGTTTGTCAAGCTTCTAGTTGAAGGAAGTGTCGAATGGTCGCTACCGTGACTCTCCCTGTGAAACGTTACGCCCTTTGACATCTGACATTACACGTCTGTTCGCACCGAACCTAGCCGTTGACACTTAGCATTTTTATTTCATATTTTCTTCTACCCCGCTTCTTTTTATGCTCCACGCACCCCACTCAACCCCTGCGGAGTGTTATGATCGTAATACTTTCAATGAAGTCCCTAGACTAGAAATATTCATTCCATGAACACTTGAAGTGTTTTTTTAATAATATAATCTAAGTAATATTTTTTCGTATGGTTATAGTGATTAAAATTCAGGATACAATGTCTTGTTTGACAACACTTACACGCACACTTACAACACGAATTATTGAGTTATATTATTATCAGCTTTATTTGAGTACATACAAAACTGGATAAAATAAATAATGAAAAACACTACAGTTATCTATTATTCATAAATATTCCACATGTTATTTTCAAATATGACATTATAAAAATCTTCAACATTTGCCTGCACTAGTTCCGCAAAACCCGTTCTCGTTTTCCATGTTTAAACATGAACAATAGTTTTTGGTGATTATTGAATTGAATATAATGATCAGGATCGGTTTTGCCCATCTCTAGGATTATCAACTGATCTAAGTCAAATTATTAAAATCAAATCAAATTGTACCATATATTTAGATCTAGGTTATCAAATTATATCGATTGAATTGGCATTTACTTTATGGAACCCATTATAACACCGTGGAAAAATAGCAATGTATTTAAGTTCTACAAAAAGTATATAAAACATTGATTGCTATTTTTTCACCGTGCTCGTTAAATAATATTGCATGAATTTTATTAACACGGTGAGAAAAAATACCGTTTCAGTTGGAAATGTTCGCGATGAGCGAAACCGGTCCTAGTCTTTATGTTATGTATTTAACATAATAAATCCACAGTTGGTTAAACAGCAAGGGCTCTATCGAGTTCTAGAAGAAATAATTATTTTAATTAATTTGTCGTTATAATTTCAACTAGGGTTGTTTGTGTATTCTAAGTCGTGATTCATGATAATTAAGGGTCAGTTTGACTAAGAATACCTTTTATAATTAATATGCGTTTTTATACGAATGTATTTCCCTTTTTTATTCGAATCTCTACTGTAATCCCCATTTATCAACATGTACGATGTAATGTCGGCAAGGAAATTTAATTTTTGTAATTAATTAATAAAATCGGAGTTAATAGGAATTTAAACGTCCTCTGATATTTACCATCCATGTTGCAGCATCAGACATGCTCACGTTCACTACTTTGAATGCTAGAAGATAAATCTACTTGGCAATATATATCTTTCGGCTTATACGAGGCCAAAATGAGAATTCCAACATTCTTCGAGAACGTTAAATTGATTTTTTTTTGAGAAATGGCAAACATGAGCGTTTGTTCTTCCTAGGGGTTAATACAGCCTGCCAATGAGGATGCCACAAAAGACAGCTTTAACTATTTTAAACGGAATTGCTTTAGATTTCGACATATTTCAAATTGACGTGAGTGAGTTCATTCCGTCGGAACAAACTCGGTCACTTCCTTGCCAATTTCCAATGTATTTTTTTCTCTCTCTTTCTGTAAAGCATGTTTTTTTTCTTACAATGTTTTAATCTTTTTGCACATTTCAAAAGCAATTAACTTACAATTTGTGATTTTTAAAATTCACATAATTATATTGCATATATAAATAAATCTACAGTAGTATGTTTCTACCTTTCTCTAATACATTCTAGTTTATGGGATTTGCTGTATTTATGATTTCTTTATGGCCGAGATAAGACGTAATAAAAATGCCGACTTACGGATTTAATCTCCCCCTCTTATGATACTCGTTATATTAATTCAAATTGCGGCATCGACCACTCCGATATTGCGTATAAACGAGATGTAATTTTGACCAATAAAACACACCACAATAGTATACATACTTGCTACTTACTAATGGACTTAATTTATTTATATTTGGCCATATTTTTCAAGAATACTTACATATTGTAGAATACGTATATTTTTTTATCGTGTCTCTAGTCGAGTGTCAATGCCGTTGGCTGTGGTTGTGAAGGGCACGGGGTTTGAGTCCCAGTCCGTAAAATTTCATTCATCAATCGAATTATGACATCGATTTCTTTGTTGTCAAAAGTCCCTCCCACACCTATCCCATACTTAAAACGAGACGTAGAGTTGGATTAGCTTTCCGCTCGACCTATCTTTAGCCTAATATATTCTAATATTAATCTCGTCGAAAAAGAGAGGCTGGGTAACTGAGTAACAAACAGTACTCGTAGAAAAACTTGTGTCAAGGTAAACTCCGTTTTAACACAAATGATTTAATCGTAATTGCATTAAATCAATGTGCTCCTCGGCTCGAAATACATTGTGAAAAAATTTCATTTAATTTAAAAAAAAAAACGAAAATCGTCAGAACCTCAAGGAAATATAATCAAAAAACATGCTTTCTGTTTAAATAAATAATACATATTTTATAGTACTAGTACTGATAGCTAGTTAATGGAAACATTTATTTATTCGAATTTACATACATAATAGTGCATTTCTAAGCACTCTAGAATAAATTTAATATAAACGTCCGCAAAATAAAGAAAACGCTATTTTTCAACGGTTACTTGTATTTTTTGTAAATACAAAAAAATAATGAAAAAATCCTTTAAAATTAACACTATAATTTGTCAAATTGAACAGTACAAAAGATAAGCAGATTCTTCAGCTTGAAATATATTTTTAATTTATTATTCTCGACGCAACATTTTTTTGAAAATTTTTGTATATCTTCGCTCGGGACACAGAAATGTGTTGCCATTTGTCAAATTTGTCAGCGAATATCTCAGACGATATATTTTTCTCGCTTATTACAACATAAACCATAAAGTGCACGGTATCTCATTTCGGAGTGGCCATAAGATTGTATTCCCAAAGGGAGGGCGATTTTTAGAGATTTCAGAATATTAAACTTGTTAATACCCGTGTACTCGATACTTATGTGTATTTGCAGAATCGATTTCCGAGCACTCTTACAGTCAAATTAAATTTCCCATTAAAAGATTTTTTCGGTAGATGCGTTGCGCGGAAAATCGCACAAAAAAAAGATATGACTTACTATGGGAAGCTAACATGCACAAGAATGCACGTGTCAAGGTGACCGTTTGATAAACCTAATTCTAGCTTATTATATTTCTTTAATTTGTATGTATACTTATATTTCTTTTGAATTTTATGCTTCCTTTGTTTGCCTTTATTTGTAAGAATTGATATGGTCTCTTTAAATCTTTTCGCAGAATATTTTCGTTGGACTGAGCATTCTTTCGTGGATTTTCCACGTCTCATTATTATTCATACTTAATTGATTTTTGATGCAATAGCTTGCATTGCTATTGCTAAGAGGTCTACAACATTTTAATTATAGTCTATTTTTCTTGTATTTTGATAAAATTTATTTGCTTAGTTGTAATACCAAATCGTTTGTCATACATTCACTTTATTAACAATTTCTCAAGCTCGAATTTATCTCGAGTATCCGAGTACTCGATGCTCTCGCCTACATCCCTAGATTTTCATCCCCGTTCTATTTACTTGCGAGAACCCTCCAAACGATTGTTCCGCATCATTTTTCCGCGTGTTTTCCCCCTCCCTCGCCTGCCCCGCAACGGCGGGGATTGCCCAAAGCGAGTCTATTACTTCTCCACGGTATCTTAAAGACGTTTTCCTCTCTCAAATTACACTTGTCCTTAATTGGCGATAATCCCATAGAATTAAGTGTAACTATAACACTTGTAGAGATGAGTTCAAGCAACTTCCCACTGCATAGCAAAGCCATATTTGGGGATAAGTTTAGAAGCTTGCAATGCAGTCTGCATTTTTTTCCTTTGGATAATTTGGCCAAATATTTTTTTTCCTTGAAGATGTCAATATCGTATAAATTGCGGAAATAATATTGACAATACATCTCAATTTGAATCGTTTGAACATCATACTTTTAAAATAGTGATTATATATCGACAAAATCCTAAGTTTAAGATAATTGACTTTTTCTAAAATCATTATATTGAAACTTTTCTATTTGCTGTGCTTAACACTTTTTGACATTTTTTAATCATTGACGAGTTAAAGTCCAATTTAATGTGTTTTTTTCTAAATTACAAAAAAACTATATCGAATGACTGAGCTTGTTTTTTCAGTTGATAGAGTGTGTTAACATCTATCGATCTGCATTTATATTCATACTTCAAAACAATCGATTTTATACTTAATGCCTTCTGACAGTATACCGACGATATAAACCATGGATCGTCAAACTGGTCCGTACCGCCCGCTAGTGGGCGGTAAAGGCTTCCGTGGTGGGCGGTGGGCGAAATAGCTATCAATTACAAATTATATAATTTTTGTAGAACTAAAATACATTACTATTTTCCCACCGACTAACTTTGCTTAAAAATATTGATGTTATATTGTCAAGAGTTTGTATAAAAAACTAACAATGTCTCCTTTATTTTATTTTTTAGATATCCGAACACAGTTAAACGAACAGTTGAAATGGCTGGATGCACGAGTAGAGGCACAGGTGTCACTGGCTGCAGAGCTCCAGGAGTTCTTCAGGAGACGAGCAGAAGTGGAGCTCGATTACAGCAGAGGACTGGAGAAGTTAGCCAAAGGTCTTCAGTTAAAACACAAGGAACAGAGAAATAAGTGAGTGCATTTCAATGAATTAAGAGCTAAAAATAACACTTTTTAGAAATTCATATTTAATTTCCTGCCGGGTCATGTTGCGGCGCTCACGGGCTCAAATCCCGATTCGGACAGTTTTTTTTATTATTTTATTTTTATAAATAATTAAAACACCAATGCGTCAAATATTTTCAATTATGAAAGTCATACGAGATAAACACGATGATACATTTTTATGAATCAGTCGAGAACAACTCAACAAAAAATGACATACAACATCTCTTTTCCAATTGAAAAAATCTTGAAGAAGAACTTGAACCCGGGCCCACCTGATTGCTGAGGCAAAGCTCTTGCCACTAGACCACAGGGACCGACCGAGTTTTATTATAAGATTTTTCTACCAATTTTCGAATTTCTGTTAGAAGCCATGAATGTATGTAAATCTCATCCCACCGTATCAATCTTACAAAAAGTCAAGAGCGATTAGCTAACCGAGAGTCCTGTCGTAGCCTTCTATCCCTACTCTCTACGAAAAAACAAATAGGCTGAGCACTGAGACTGAGTTAATTAAAATCTTCCGTTGAAACCAGTGACGGCTGGTAATGGGTGTTCATGGAAGATTCAACCATTTTTGCAAGAGTTCTTTCTTATTCATTGGATTGAAAAATACTTGTTCATAATTTTTTCAGATGTTCATCAACTGTTTCTCTTCCGTAGTAAGGAAAAATAGTTGAATCTTCCTTTTGCACCCCCCAGCACCCTGTCACCAGCCGTCACTGGTTGAAACAAGCTCTTATGGGAGTTCATCTGCTTCACATCTGGAGCGAACATTGCTTGAAAAATAATTGTTCATAATATTTTATTCATCATTTCAGGCGGGAGCAATGGCCCCTTTTCTCCTCATACGCATGCTGGCAGCAGTTAGTTGCTGGAGCACGAGCCTTGGCAAGGGACCATGCCACTCTTGCAGATCTTCATTTTACACACCTCGTCTCCAGACTTGCCACAGTCATGGAAGACGTTCAACGTGTTTACCGAAGGGTAAGAATCTCACTTTGCACTTTGTCATTTAATATTTACCTATAAGACTCACTTTGTATTGAAATTCAATATCATTGGTTGATTTTAAATTATATTTTCCATAACTTTTTCTATGATCATCATTTGTTTATTTGAAACATATAATACATATAACAAATTATGCGACTGCTAAAAATCACTGATTGATATGTCTAGTTTCAATATATGAAAAATAATAACATTCCTAAAAGAAGGCAAAAGATAATAGATGATGACCAAATACTTGGCCGCACCCATGCAGCCATACTGCTCAAGGTGTTAAACCGTTGTAATTACGTAAAATGGTAATCATTTAAATATTGATTTTGATTTATAAATTGCAGAAATTCTTTTTAAGACTTTTTAAAGTATGATTTTAATTTTTACTTAATTTTCTTGATAGAATTTTATTTGGTGATTCGTACGATAGCTATGAAACAAATTCCCCTTTCTCCCAGTGTGCTGTTAAATATAAATGGTCAGTAATATTCTTTTATTATCATGATAGTGCCGAGAAGTGGCCTACGAAACACATGAAGAGATTCTCCGAGTACTGCATGAGCTGCATGCAGCCATGAAAACTTTCCAACAGTACGGAGCCGAGTGGCGAGCGGCTGAAGCCAAATTGAGAGCAGCGGAGGCTCAGCGAGCGAGGTTGGCACCGCCCCCAGCCACTCCCGTATCAGGGAATGGACCTGCACTTGCTGTACCTGCTAAACCTGCATCCAAAAAAGCCAGGGCTTTGGACAAAGATGTTGAAAAGGTTTGTTAAGTTTATTTCATTATTTTTATGGGAAGATTCTTCTGTAAGGAGGAGGCTTGGGATAAAGAGTTATTTGAGTGGTGTAATATGTTAAGTCACAATTCTACCAAAATTCCAAATTATCATATCTTAGATTATCCAAGTCATGATATATGTAAACTACAATTGTTTGTTTTTTTATTATTTGTGGTCCTGCCAATATATAGTAAACAATTACCGCAGTGAATTTGATATTTTTTAATGTAAGTAAATTGTAAGTAAACTACAGTTGTTTGTTTTTTTATTAATTTATTTAAATTGTCCGAAAAAAGAATATTTAACCACTGCCAATCTGAGATGATCTCGGCAACAGTCAAGTGTTTTACCTGATGATGTTTGATTATAGTACCGTTTTAATAACTGTGTTTTGTGGTTTTGATTTCCATCTTATAGAAATACAGGTATTGATGAATATGGTTGTTTTAGACTCTTCATCAAGCCAACTCTTCAAGTTGGCTATGCCATATAATATGATTTATTTTTACTACCAATTTTCTGTAGGAGGGTCAAGAAAAATAGATTCACTGTTAGATAAAAACTTCTAATAACTAATCTTGCAATAATCTTCTAATTGTAGTGGTGCAATGGTGAACTGATCCCCCATTTATATTCAAGTTGTCTTTCTTTATACTAATTGATTTTTCTTTTATTCTAGCGCAAAATCAAATACACGGATGCAAAGTTAAAAGCACTGAAGGCACGAAATGAATACTTGTTATGCCTTGAAGCCTCCAACACAACAATACACAAATACTTTGTGGACGACCTCTCAGATCTTATTGATGTAAGCCTTCTTGTATAATTATCTTTGCAATTCTCTGGCAAAATTAAGATGGCTATTGAGCTTTCTCATAATTGATTCTTTGATGATAACCACCGTTTTAATCATTTTATAGTGCATGGATCTTGGTTTCCACAACTGCATATCACGTGCCCTACGTATGCAAGTTTCAGCTGATGAAGGACGAGCAAGAGCTCTCCAGCAAGGAGCTGATTCACTCACAAGTAAGAATCTTTAATTCGATTTTTTAACCTATTTTAAGCCAAAAATGCCAAACATTTGTTTACAAAAAGTTATCTATTACCATTTTTTATAAAATTTGTTGCAGTTTTTTTTTTCAAAGTAAAAAAAAAACAGCCTGCATTATGTCATTTTTGATAATTTTGTATTATTTATTTTTATGCCTTTATGTATAAGTCTCATTTGTATTCCCGAGACAATTTATGGTAATGGTAAATGGATGATGTTAAAATTCCCCCAAAGGGTTAACAAATACATTTTATTTAATTCTGACATATTTTATCCTTTAATATTGCAGATTGCATAAGTGCACTTGATTCCCGGCTTGATAAACAGAAATTCCTCGAAGCACATCACACAGCCTTTGTTATTCCAAAAAAATTGGCTTTCCAAGGACAGCAGCACACTGATGAGGTTGGTTAATGGAGAACTCATTTAAGATTCCATAAATATTCTAAATTGGTAGTGTCAACATTATTTATTTTTTTTTTACTTTCAACCCGATCAACTTGCAAATGTGGGCTGACTTAATCGTCCTCGGACATTTTTTGCACAGGCTTAGCACCTTTTGTGTTTTTTTATTTAAAAGGGTGTCTCATTTTACGTGCTTGTTACAGGATTGTGATAGTAACGTGGGGCCGGAAGGCGTAGAAGACAGCGTATCACGCGCGCTGCGAGGAGAAATGGAGGCACGCTTAGCCCAACTTGAGTCACGTGTCAGGCACCTTCGAACCGAATCTGATGAAGTCTGGAAGACTCTCGAAACAGCCGAAACTACATTGCTGCAGATGGTGGGTGACACTAAAGTGTGTATTATGTTTTCTTTATTATGGCAGGCTTTGTGTGTTATGGCTTGGCCTATTCAATAACCACATCTTCTTTGGCTGCACGTTGGTTTGACATCACTGAGTTACTTTAATGCACCTTATGACTGAGAGGTAAGTATGTTTTTTTCCTTCCACCAAAAGCACTAAAACACTTTCGGCGAATTTTGCTGTAACTTTGTTCTTACAAAAAAATTGTTTATTCCATGTTTTGTGCAGCAAATAATGACACTTGTTTCGTCTATTTATATTAAAGAGTATTTCTGCATCATCATTTGCCATTGAATGATTTCCAAATTCTTATAAATTTATTACTTTCGAGACATTTCATATGCTCTTTAATTCTAACATTAAAGTTTGTACCTGTTTGCCCTACATAATAAGCTTGGCAGTCTCTGCAAGAGAGATGATAGATCAATCTTTAGTTTGTAACTAAAGTAACCTTGCTATAGTAAGTCTGAAAATGCTTCTTAAAGAGGCAAACCACGTGTCATTGTTTGTTACACTACACGTGGAATAAACAAAGGTATTTTTTTAATTTTGCACTAAAACACTGCTACTAAATTTTGATTCACAGTTTTGTGACAAGATTTTATTTATTTTACACCATTGATTGACTGCTTTTACATATTTGATTGTTTCTTTATCAACACAAAACAAGTCTGCAGTCTCTTAAAACCTGGATCATGTCGAAAGTCATTTGTGTAATGCAAGCTATATACTATTTATGTTTCATACTTCTTTCCACTTAACCTCTTCCCTAAGGACTGACATGAATATACAGTGGAATTCCAATCTTACGTTCTCGCATTATACGTTTTCCCGCGTGGTGCGTTCATTTTATATAGTCCCGGCATTTAATCCACATATAAAGTATTCCCGCATCAATCGTTTGTTTTATACGGTCCCTTGAAAAACATAGAATCGGGGTTTCACTGTACCAACAACCATAATCCACACATTTTAATGCAATTGTTTTTTTTCTTCATTTGTATGCTTTTACAACTGATAAAAAACAATAAATTATGACACAAAACATTTTAAAATTACATTACAACAAAATAAACACTGATTCGTTAATATTAGCTGAAATCAATAATGGAATAAAGACAACTGTTTTTTGTTAAAAAAAAATCTTTGGGATTTTTCATATGTACTTTCGAAAATGGTCTGGGACCTACACTCTTCAACGTTATCAAACTACATAATGCATACCTATTTGAATAAAAAAAACTTGTCTGAGATATTTTTAACACTGTTTATTTAAAACACCACAATTAGGCTACTCAATATATAACAAAATGCCAGCAGTTAACCACTTTAGTTGAATAAAATTGATAAGGCACATTAAAAATCATATCATAGATAGAAATACAATCCAAAATGCTCATATTTCAGGTTGACGCTAAAGACTGGGAGACATCGTGGATGTTTGGTGAACAGAACGGTTCCAGCAGCATGGGCGGAGGAAGCAGCGGCGGATCTATACAGAATGGAGGGGGACCTTTGGCCGGGGTAGGGATCGTTCTCACAACACCTCCTGCAGCTCCCACTTCCAAGCAACCTGAGCAGGTGGCCATCAAAGCCAGAGCTGACAGACATGAGACTGAGGACTTCTATCTTACGGTGAGTAGTTTTAGCAATATACCTGTACTTTATTAATATTAAGGCTTTCATAGATTTATATAGATAAAGAATCTGAACAGGCGCAGCTCTTGTAATGGTGCAACGGTGCACTGATGCCCCATTTATATTCAAGCAAAAAATAATATCAAAATAAATATACCGATTTACTCATTTAAAATTCCTTGAGTATTCCCATTCAAATATTGAAGGAAATGATGATTCACCCATGCTTAGCCGATGGCATCACAATTAAAATAATAACAACACATCTGTCAAAGTCATCAGTATGTACCATGCCACACGCAAAATTTACATCGAAAAGTTTTGTTCATCGGTAATGAGATCTCCCTAGAAATGATTGCCAGAGTATGACGAATGTTGCCGAATGCATTTATCAAGTTGCACTAATTGGTCGCAAGGGTTTAATTCTTTTCAACGCAGCTCTTAAATATTGGAAGTTCATATTCTTGTCACCGGCCGCCACTGAATCTTAAGCTATTCATTTGCAAAATGATCAAAAGAGAGTCACTGCTTTATACATAGTCTTAGAAAAAAGCGCCATTATTTATTTATTTAAAATTGTACAAAAATTGATACGAATTATGTTTGTATTTCAGAAATTCCGTGAATACCTTTTGGGCAGTAGTCGCATTGCTCGACTGGAAGCCAAGGGTGGATTCCTGCGAGGGCGGATCGGCTGTGCTGCCAGAGCTGGTGCTCCACCTGCTTTGACAGATAATCAACACCACCCTGCACCCAGGCACAGGTGTGTTTCTATTAACGTTTTCTCGGAAGACATTTTAATACATTTATAACTAATCTTTTTTTGTCCATCCCAGAATTTGAGCTCATGGACAATATTTTACTAAGATGTTTGCATCCAATATGGAGCATAATAATAAACTCCTAATAGAGTTTATTTGAACAAAAGCTGTTCTACAAAAACTACTTGTTACTCAGTTGCTGGACAGAAGGTTAGGGCAAAGGTATAACTTGTGGTTTACTAAGTGTTCTAGTCATATCAAATTTTTAGGATTGGTTTGGTGGGAAGGAGTTTTAAATATGCAGCCTCTAAAAATAATTAATAAAATTATTGTTACCACAGTTAAATACTGCAGCCAAAGACAATTGCTTTGACATTATCTATGGTTTCTAGTTATTGAATATTTGTCTAAATCAACTGTTTAAATTTACAACAATAACAATGTATTTATTTATTACTTCCATTTGATCTTTTGATACAGTCATTCTTGTTGGCTAGTGTTTTGATTTAAATGTTTGTTTGATATGATTTTAGAAAGCGGATTGGGCGCGGGAGCTCATGTCAATCTCAACCCAGACTTTTTGCCGGATCACTGGAAGAATATTTGGAAGCAACCGGACAAGAATTACCTCTTGTTGTCACATCATGCATCAGAGTCATTAATCTTTATGGTAATTTAATTTAATTTCGCTTTTTGTTAGTTAACAATTCTAACACTCACACTAACAAATATATATTGTTTTCACTGCAGCTAAGTCTATGTGTTATAGTTTCTTGGATTAAAGAGAGTTTTTCTAAATTATACAGTCATAGTCTAAATTGTATGAAATATCAGCAAATTTTACAGTATGAATTTAATTGTTGTGCTACATTTTGGCTCTCAAATTAAAATGCATATTCTTTCATCCCTTTTAAGAAAATTTGTTTCTTTCTAAAAATAAAATAGTACATAGAAACACTAACTGTTTGCATCAGTGCTTTGAAATACCTATAATAAACATTATTTCTGTTATAGGACTTCATCATCAAGGCATATTCAGGGTATCGGGCTCACAGGTGGAAATAGGAGCGCTTCGTGAATGGTTTGAACGAGGCGCTAATCCGCTCGCAGCGACCAGCGACGCTTCCGATATCAATTCTGTTGCTGGGGTACTCAAACTTTATCTTCGTGAACTTCGAGAGCCGCTCTTCCCTATCGTATATTTCGAACACTATATGGATCTAGCCCGTAAGTTTCATAAAGTTTCCCATGAATAACTATGCCTTACTGAGATAAATTTTCATAATTCTAATTCATCATGATTGTTACCACAGAATTGGACTCAAAACCAGAATTCGTACAAAAGATGCGAGAGTTTGTCCGAGACATGCCGCGCTCCACAATGGTCTTGCTACGTTATCTCTTTGCATTCCTGAACCAGTAAGTTGTCTTAATTTTAATATAATTGTTTTTAGCATTCATCTCTGTGTATATTGCAGTAAGATTACCAATCCGAAGTAGATTGCATCCAAAAAGTCACTGTTTTATTGCATATTAATGGTTCCACCTGGCGGAATTCCAAATTATTCTATTGTAATGTGCATAAAATAGATTTGTTTGTTTTTTTTATAAATTTATTTGAATCTTAGGAAAAAGAATATTTAACTAGAGCCAAGTATATACTTCGGTCATTCTTTTAAATATACAATTTCTATTTTCAGTTTATCCGAATTTTCTGAAGAAAACATGATGGATCCATGGAATTTGGCCATTTGCTTTGGACCTACACTTATTCCAGTACCTGAAGACAAAGATCAGGTAAATATTTAAAAGAAATCGTTAATTAGAGATACAAACTTGAAATAATATTGAATTAGGAAAATAAAATGCCTTTGGTTATTTCTATCATGTTAAAACAAACAAATTCATTGAAATATAATTAAACTTATTTCGCTAGCCATAATGTAACCATTTCTACTTTAGACATAGATTAACACATTGGATGCTGAGAACACGCCTAGAGTGTCCATTTTCATACTAAAAAACAGGCTCAGCATTGAAAGCGTTAACTGAATATAGTATAATAGTACAATAATCATTATCTTTCACATAAACATGGTTTTTTTTTTGTCCTGCCACTTATAATGTATTCATAATTTCAGGTTCAATATCAAAACCAAATAAACGACTTGATAAAGAACATCATTGTTCTTCATGATGAAATATTCCCCAGGGACTCTGGCCCTCTGTATGAAAAATATCAAACACTACCTGGGCAGTAAGTATTACATATTATTGTAATACAAACAAAAATATGTTGAAATACTAATACATGTAACCTCACTAAATATTTTATAATTTTCAGAGAAGTCGATGAGAGTCCATTGGAACCTGGCACGGATGATTTAGATTCTGAAGCTTCTCTATATCCTTCAGAAGATGGTTTGATATTTTTGTATTTATAGAAATATATTCATCCTTTATTTTTCTTCTGTCTAATTTTGTAAAGTGTCCTTCTGTAATTTTGTAAAGTGGTACATTTCTTTATCACTGTTGCTTGCTAAAAATGATAATCGCTATATTAGGGGAGACTAGTTTATGGTGAAACCAATTCACAATATTACATTGCTGTATAGCTATGAGAGTTGGAATCCTTTTTTCTATTCATCATGATTATCAGTTTCTTTCTGATAGCTACCATATTTGTCCAAATATTATGCTGCCTCAAATGTACGTGACTTGTTAATTTGCAGCAGGATTGAAAGGAATAATTCAAATACAATATATAAGTTGTTGTATAGGCGTCTATATTATTATATTCACAATATTTTATTTTCAAATTCAAATACTTTATTTGATTTTAGTATCACTTGATTATTTCAATTCTTGTTGATACTTTTGCTTTAATTATGTGAGGAGCGTAGAAAAATGATAAATCTCACTAACGACAAGAAAGCAACTGTGGGTTGTACTTAACCCAAACTCACCGAACAGGTCTTGCTATCACTAAACTCCGATATGTGTGCAATACACAATACATACGTGAATCTGTTATATTACAGTATTTACATACAATGCAAGATGTTTACGAAAGGTTACTAAATGCATTTAGTCAGACTTGATTGAATGGATTGTTGATGTGTATAAAACTACACAACATGGACATACTACCATGTCTGTAGTTCTATTGAATTATTGTTAATGTTTTCATTGCAGAAAACGATGGCGGAGAGAGTTTAAATGGAGCAAATGGAATCCCGTGGGAAGGAGGGATTGGCATGGGAGGAGTCGGCGAAAGACCAGCTCAATGCTGGCGCCGTGAACCACCTCACACACCTGATTCCTACACCGACATTCATATCAAGTTTGTTATGCTTACATTTATCAATTTTCTTATTACATACATCTATGTTTTCGAGCACAAAACCATAAGTCGATAGAAAAATCAATTTATGAATCTGTTCATACTGGAATTTGAAGCAGTAGACGCAGCAACCAAAGAGGATGATTTTTTGACTTCTCATTATTATTTTGTTGCAATTCACACAGGTATAATTTACATTCTCAAATATTTTTTATTTTTAGTTTTGAAATGAGCAAACTATTTCGGACGATAATTAGTAGATATGTATAAAAATCATACAAAAACATTTTGCAATATTCTTGTAACAGTCCTTGATTATCCCAAATAAACTAGTGAAATCCATCTTGAATTATTAATTGTTAGAATTGACTGGGTGAAACATAGTTTGCTTATGAATCACAGATTCTTAAAGCTTGTGAGTACAAATATATATTTTTTCATCAGAGATGAAGACAGCCTGCACTGTTCGATGAGCAGCGACTCCTTGAGACGGCGAGTGTCATCGAGTACGAGCGACAGCGCCGACGGTGGAAGCGGACAGGCTTCCGCTGCCATTTCTTCAACCCTCAACCCTCACAACACCGACTCCACACACATGGCCCAGACAAGAGGTACTTCTAGAGACCACTGTCTGAACATTTTACATTATCTCACACGTCATTTTGCTCATACTGATCCATCACAATTTGTTATTATTGCATTAGATATAGAGTACTCAGATGAATATCAAGTTACCGATATGGCGACACCTTGCGGAGACGTTTTTCACATTAATATAAAATTGTCAGTTAATTTGCACACCCTCAATATGAATGGATGCACTTATAAAAAGGAAAATTAGGGTCGTTAGCCTGATAATGTTCATTAAAGAACAGAACCACATTATATGTTCCCAAATGATAAAATAATATACATCAAGAATTAGTGAACTGTATTTGTATGTTTTACAATTATTCTATTCTTATTAAGTTATATTTAAATATGATAAATATTTTTTATTCATCCTTATACAACTGAAGATTTTTGAAACCTTCTCAGAGAAAAGCAATGTCTTATTTAAATACTATAACCTCTTTGGGTTTTTTATAAAATATCAGCCAGGTTGTAGATTTGAACGTACCAAAACCAAAAGTATCATATAATGAGGGAATCGGTCTTACCAACTGAATATATCCGAAAAAAATTTATGTCAGTATAGAAGTCACTGTTGAAGGAAGTTGGTCTTTTTTAGCATTTAAAATACTTAGACACTTACAATACAAATACAACAACATTTTTCTCTACATCATTCATTATTATTTAATTTATTGATTCAATAAGAATTACAGTTTGAAAAAAAATTGTTTTGGTACGTTCAATTCAACAGCCGGTCTGATTTAATAAAAACCACGAGTGTCATAGGTGATACCACGTGGCCCGAAGGGGATAAACCCAATAAAGTTCAAAGGGAAGTCAAATAATATTATCAATATTATATAATTGGTATTATAAGCTCAAAAATCGTTTTCACTTTGACAGTTTGGTATACAATTGAGTTGTTGATATTATTTTGATACATTTGTATCAAGACAATGAGTCTTCAATGTCAGGATCCGAAGTAATGCCGTTTAACAGTGCTAAAGCTCTTTCCAATGGCATTACTATTGGCAGGTTGGTTCTTCACTTTGGAGGTAGAAACAAATCATGTCAAAGATTCCTCATTTTTCGGAACCTTTATCAAGTTAATAATACAATAATCTCAAATGAGCCAATTATCGAAAATTTTCACTTAAAAAATGAAAATGATGTGTTGTACCTCGGCAATATATATTGAATCTTTTTGTAAGAATATTTTTTTCACCTGAAAAAATTACAAATAAAAGTTGAATGAAAAAAGTGGTTAGAACTTTATAAATATCTTTTGATTATCTATGCCTCGCCTTTTCGTTTGTTCTTAGTTGTATACTTTTTTTAATTGTAATTATAAATATAAAATAAGTTATTTTAAAAATTATATTATTAAAAATACAAAATATTATCTGACCCCAGTCAAAATAATTTCTAGTATAAAACACAAATTTTTATTATATTTAATCACTTGTATATAAGTAAAAAAAAAATGTTATTAATAAACAACACAACGTGTCACTCATAGATCTCATTTAAGCAAAATCATTTATTCACAATGAATTGTTCTACAATTGTTATTATCACAAAAATATTCACAAATAATATTAACATATTATATCATAAATGCACGACATATTTCAATGCATATCCAATCATCGGCAATGGTGTTCTTCAATAATGTATTGGCGTAAATATTATTTAGAGATCAAGAGATTATAGTAATAACACACTACCTCAAAAATGTAATCTTTTCAGCTATTCATGATGTTACAATCAATGCAATATCGATACTCCCCGTTACAATCAATGTAATATTGACACTCCCTGTTACTCCCTATTATACGTAGGAATTCAATACAATTACAACTCTACTTATGAGAAGCTGTTGCTAAAGAAACATCCGTCATACTTTTTTTTGACTAGTTGTGTTATTCCATAAGATAGCCGACATTATTGCTTAACGCCATCTGTTGACTATAATTATTTTTAATGTGTGTGAACTAAAATTAGGTGCTGTAAATGTGTCTCTTTGTACCAAAGCTTCTTTGTGTTTGTGCAGTGTCTTCTTCTGAGGTTTTTATCCCTTTTTGCAGTTAAGAATACAAACCAGATATCTTGCCATATTTTTTTAAAAATAGAATTTCGTATTTGGGCTATATTTGTCCATTATTCATTTAAACAGTTTTCTGCGCACAACTTTTATTAGATTTAAAATTAAGTGTACATATTTAAGTCAAATATATTATTATTATTTAATATTCACAAAACATTGTGATATATTTTTTCATATTATTTTACAGTTAAGATTGTATTAAATAGAATTGTCATTTATAATTAACTATAGCATGATGCTGATTCTTTTTATTCTTATTTCATGTTTTCATTTCTTCCTCGAAGATTCTCAAATAATTGTTTTTTTCTTTACAAAGCATAAAATAGTTAATTATTACATTGCTCAGCCACGAACAAACGATATTATATAGATTTAGGCAGACGGCAGTGCTCCTATTCTCTTTCTCTTCTGTCAAGCTTTATTGTTGTCCTGCTCAACCAGGGCTGTCAATAAGTGCATTGGTCACTCGTGACTCATGGCAATGTATGGGTGTAAACTCACGCTTGATTCGAGTGTTTTGATCTATTATTAAGCTCCCAACTTTGTTTATCAATATTACGATGAAGTACACTTAGTCATAGTAATCGAATTTAGGTTCCTGGTGTTGGCATAAAGGTTACCAACCACTGGTTTCCTTCATTCAAATAAAAATTAACTTATCTTGCCAAAAGAACAAAGCTTACCTTGTATCAGGGTTGACATTTACTCTTCTAGTATTTTTGGTATCCACAGAATTGCACATCCATGCTTTGGTTTGACAAAATGTTGCACAACATTTTGTTGTGCAAATTATTTGGTCTTATTCGTAAATCTTCTTCCCAATTTATTGTTCTGAATTCAAAAATAACCCCTTTATTGTCTTTCGTGTGCTTTATTTTTTTATTATGTGATCATTGAAATATTTTTTTGTAAAGCATGTTTTTTTATATACTTAAATAATAAAAATTGTTCAATTTATTTACTTTGTTAATATTTTTTTGTATGGTTCCTTAATTCAATATTTTTAGGTTCATTAAAAATTTATTTTATTTTATAAAAATCATTATTATATTTGTTAACGTTTTATTACATATTATAAAATGAGTACTTTTTTATGTATTTTATGCTGAACTAAAATCATGTAACTTTGGCTCTCTTTGATAGTATGTTGTATAGAATATGCATGAGTGAGAACCAGTTTTTTACCGTGTAGAATTTTTAAGACTAATACTATCAAAATTCAGTCTTGTGTGATTTTACCATTCAACATTTTCTTACAAAGTATATTTTGATTTATTTATTTTCACGCATACATCCTTGTACACTAATCATTTGGCAATTTATAGTTTTTGTGCTTTTTATGTAAATCGTTAATAATTCACCCATTTGCATCTTTGAAATAAATGAGTGTACCTGCGTCACCACGTAAGAAGCAGTGAGATATTTTCACAAATTTTGTTTGAAATCTTCTGTGTCAATCTTTTAAGTAAGACGGTAGTAGTTGTTTCTTATAAAGATTTATTAAACAGTATTCAAAAACATTGATAACTTGCTGCTATGATCACTTTCTTTAGAACTGACAGATGCCTATTCAGCTAAATTATGTCAAGTGTTTTATATTACTGGTTTAATACTACCTAAACTTAATACTGCTTGAAGTTTTTAATGTTTCTACATCGGTTGAAAAATTTATGACCTTTCGTACAGAAATAAGCTGTCTCTCGGTTTTCAAAACTATGTCATTTTCATATGGACTAGTGGAGTTTAACTCAGTTACGATAGAGAGTAGGGATAGAAAGGATTGGACTAAGTCAGTACCACTGGTTAGTTAATCGCTCTCCCCACGTCCTATTTTTAGGATTGGATTGGTGTGAGAGACAATTTCAGGACAGAACTGGATACCCAGGTATATTTCCTCTCTTTATTCACTTTTATCCAGATGTAAATCTCTTGGGTTGCTTGCTTTGAAATTGTCATCTAATTCAATTCCAAAGTTATTATTACGATAATAAATTGTAAAATCACTCAGCGAATTATCTTCACTACTAAATACTTACTGAATTCAGGTGTTGAGCCAATATTGTTGTTTTTTATGGGCCATAAAAATGGATATATAATATTTTTTTTCCACTGCATTTCAAAAATGCTATTATGGTTAATTAAATATGTTTCTAACCTCGAAACACGTATCCTTGCACTCCTGGTATTTACGGTACGTATAGTAAATAGAGTGATCGCGCTCCTAGGCACTCAGATGGTTAAATGTAGTTTAATTCAATGATATTAAGATAATCTTGTCATTAATTAGGTTTCAACTAAAAGATGAATTATTGGTCCAAAGCAAGTTAGCTTATCACTATTTCAGGGTGAAGTTTTTTTTTTTTTTTGTATGTTCCCCAAACTGAGGTTCTTCTGCGTAGATAGATTGTGATGCAAATGGGTGATGTAAAATATTTTTTTTAATTACACTGACGGCATCCACGCAGCGCTTACTGTTTTTCTGTTATGTGCAATGTGAGGAAGCAGCAATAACTCCCGATAATCATCAAGGAATCAGGTGAGAGATACCCTGACAATCCATCCATTTTACTATACTAAAAACATCACATGTTAATATTCATTGAAACTTCTCTCATCTAACTTGTACATACTACTATATCAACGAGGCTGTTTCGTATCACTGATCACAGATGTCACCGAAAATATAATATTGATTCGAATATAATTAGAATATAAAGAATAACAATTCTTGGCAGTCTAACAAGATTGATTGATAATATTATACGAGCACAGTGTGTTTTTGTTGTTTCCGTTTTGTCACACCAGGTTTTGGGAGTGTGTTTTTATATAAATAAAGTTGGGTTTTGTCAATGGGTAATCTCATCTGGTTTTCTAAAAAGTTTTTACTTGTCCATGTTTTTGTGCTTCCGCTTTTTACTAACATTTTATTCCTTCACTGTAATATATTTTTGCATGCTTTTATCATCATTAATATCATCCATACTCGTCAAACACAAGTTCAGATTATTAAAATTCTAACATTATTATACTGATGGCCCATTTGTCATACAAGAATTATTATAAACCAAATCTCGTTTACTTGTTCCCAAAGAAGATATAAATAAAAATAAATTATTTCGATTCTCGATTTTGTAAATTTAAATTGACAAGGGTTGAAATCGTAGTTTATATCTCTAATCAATGAAATCAGTAGAAATCTCAAAATAATGCCTTGTAACTAAAATATATGTGATATAATATAAAGAAATTCTAACAAAATAATCTTGCCTTAAGTCTGAAGACTGAAAGAGGCGAAAATCACAATTAATACGTGGAATAATCAAAGTTATTTTAAATTTTATATTAAAATGAACTTTCACAAAGTTACCGCCGAAACCATCGAAAATATATGTGATATAGATTGGTCAAGCATAGTAGATCAAAAGTGATGTGCTTAAAATCAATTCTGCTATTACTAAATGCCAATTAGTTGGAAGTGATAATTTTTTAAGAGTGATGCAGTGGTATACCTATATAAATTTATAACCGAAATGCAAACCTCCAATCCATTTTTTTTGTTTTTACAAGAGGTGCAAAATATGTGTTTATCAATTGGAATATATTTTATTGTTGTACAATCTCATGTGGTGGTACATAAATATATATTTATTGATGTATTGTGCTCAAAATATCTTTGTATCATACAAACTCTTTATTTTGAGAAATCAATTTATATGTCGGGGGCTTAGGGTAACAGGGGCCTATTTATAAAGACATTGTTTTGAGATTAACACAACTAAAGATTTTGGTGCCATGGTATTTGGCAAATAAAGCACATAAATCCACTTAAATTTGTAATTAAGGGTACATTTTTTCTAACACAATAATATTTATGACCCGGCTTATGTTTATATGTGAGAGATTGACACTTTTGTCAATAAATGTGTTTACTTCACTACCAAAACCAGACTTAATTCATAACATCCATTTTTGTAGTTAGGGCCCTGTGATTCTAAGCCCCCGATGAAAATCATAAGAAAAATATTCAGTCTTTATCATCATCTTAAAATTATCACTCACAGCATTAATTCATTTTTATTCCTTGATTTTTCAAATATATTATATAAAATTGTTAACAATAGAAATAATGAAATCAACCAAACATTGATAGCAAAATAATTTTTATATTATGCTATAAATTAAATTTTATTTAATAATTAATGCATGAAAAATTTGAATTTATAAAATATTATTTTTCTTCACAAACAACATGTTATAATACTATTTCTTCGCCCATTGATACAACTCACAACATAGTACTAAAATATGTAATATTTCAGTATGGTTCATTACTATCTTAAATCTACTTGGTGAAAGTTCATTGTTTGGTGCTCATTTACGATCTATAATTAAAATAATGTGTATATATTTATAGTCGTGCTGTCACTTTATAGTATTTTGGTATACTGTATTATTGTTTTTGGTCAGGTCACTTAAACCAAATGTCACACATCACAAAATGAGCAAGTTCGCGTTTTAAATCTGCTAGATATTCTAAATATATCAAATGCGTATATAAATTATCTAATGAATGTTATCCCAACATAATTGTGTATAAAATATCTTGAGTCTTACTAGGGTTTTGATAGTGTAAATTCTTTTTTTTTTTTTCAGAATAAAGCTTATTCTGAAAATTGTTAACAATAAGCAGAAAAAAATATCTATTTTTGTAGTCATTTTCGTCTGATCTGAAAATCAATACAAAAAATGTTTTTAAATGCTGAGAACATTGTGGCAAAATTATATGATAGATAATAAAGCAATCAATACAATAAATTCTTGGGTAGTTTGTAAAAATTCTTTTTATGTCTAAAGAAGTTAAACTAATATACTAAATTCCACGAATAGTATATGTATTTAAAAATATCAATTTTTTGAAACGGTGCTGTGGTTTTACTGTTAGACACTTGGATATAGAGGAGCAGTAGTTCTTAAATTTATTGCTGTTCCTTTTTAGATTCCTGGATAGCTTTACATATGTATGTGCTACATTCATTATATTATTACTGAATTCTCATAAACCGAAAGATTATGTTTTAATTTACCTTTACACAAGAAGGGTTCTTCATTTTTCTAACATTAATTGAAACATGTCAACATTAATCTGCCTATTTATTTATCAATGCACATACAGTTACGTACACCACCAGGAGTATTTTTGTAATATTTCTTAATAGCACATTTGCAATTTAGAGTGAATTTTGTGTAGAAAATATTTTAATGTTTTTATGGGTAATTTGAATAATAAATTATTTTATTGAATACTACAAGATAAACCGTTGGAATTTTGCAGAAAGGTATTGCTGAAGAAAATGGCGTCCAAGTACAAGAGAGCGGATCGAATACTCCAGCTGACTCAAATAACAAAGCCCACAACAAGTCACACAGCGTTGGCGAAAACAGCGCTGTACCTTTTTCTCTCAACCGAGAAATTTGGCAACAGAGGTATTGTTTTTTTACCGTTTGAAATATTGCAACACCAAATGAGACTAATTTTTTTAACCAACTAAGCCAAAACTTTTTAATAAATGTTGTTTTGAATTTATCATAAAATATATTTATTTTAGTTGCTAGTAATAAATCTGGTGGCTTTTTTGCCCATGTCTAAGGATGCTTTAAAAGCCAATGTTTCCATATATGAGGGCATTATTTGCAAATGCAGTTCGTTCCCAAAGCCATAATTCCTGGTAAAATTAATTTTGTTTAAAACACTCTGTTTACAAGCCTTTTTAATTTCTATGGTAATTATGCACAAATTTTTACCTTTGTAAACAATGAGTATATACAACTAATTTGTATTGTTTTCTAGTTGGCTGTTAATGTTACATAGGGAACTTATTACTAAACAAATTAAGTGAATGTTTGTGGAACGATCCGTTTTTGGAAATAATACCGTCATATTATATAATACATTGCTTCTAGATGTTTTAAGATATTCAATGCAAAATTTTTGTGAACGATTATCCTTGATACTAGTGCCCATGAATAAACGATTGTTTTCCTAAAATTTTCAGGGCATCGAGTCAATTGAAGCACACTCCTGATCTAGTGATGGATTTGCCAGGTGACGGATCTGAGGTTGAAGGGGCCGGAGAAGGTTTAACGGACACCGAAGAAGGTGGAACTTCTCCGACAACTGCTGCAGAAAGATTCGCTCACAATCAACACACGCTCAAAAAAAGGCCCGCAAGAGATTCTCTCAGCAATGAAAAGTATGTTTTGTCTAATATACAATACTGCATTCATAATTACGAAACATAAATGTCCTGAATAAAAATTCATATAATTTCTCAGTTCTCGACCATTTAATACGAAAAACAAAATTGCTTAAAACAATACATTTTTTTTATCACATGTTTTTGTCATATATTCCGTGTGTGATGTGAATGTGTTGTCCCACAGGAAATGAAGGTCCAAAAACTCACATGAATACTTTTTATGATAACTAGGGAGGCGACATCTGTTGACACGGAAACACACCACGAACGAACATCTTCAAAGGATCTCAGCTCCAAAGAAGACTCTGTGAAAGATCTGTCCGGTAATGACACAGGCAAGCTGATCATGCCGGCTCTCAAGTCCGAATGCCAGAAGAGTCCTGTGCCTCCAAGAAACACCCAGAGAGTCGCTGCTAAGTTTGCCGATCTCACCCTCACAGGTGGCTCCCTCAAACCGCAGATCGCAGCCAAGCCTATGGTTCTGCGGAAACCGACGCAAGGATCAGGATCCGAAGATTGACAAACAATCCACTGCGGCGACGCAAGGCCTATTTTGAAACCCAAACCAATGCTAGGAACGTTCCAGCATAGGTAGAGTTTAAGCATATGAAATCAATAGAAGCAAACTAATAATCAATTATTTTTGAAGCCATCAATTATATATACTCCGGTTTCTAGTCAGCTTGATTTTTTTTCTCAAATCCTATATCATTCTATTTGGGTAAAATCATTTCTTCTTTTGCGTTTTGGATTTCAAGTTATGTTGAATTAAATATATCAAATTTTCCTACTGTTATTATCCTATTGTTGCAATCCTTGTGTAGCGCTTTTTCTAGTGGAAGTTGTCAACACACAGTATCCATACATTATTCATATAGCTGTTATCTATAACAATCTAAAATTGCGTTGTCAGTTTAAGAATAAGTGAGACAAACTGTGTTTCTGCAATCACATCATTACACACTTTACTATTACAAAAGTTCACTGCGACTGGTTGTAAGATTAAGACCATTGGCTCTAAACGCTTATTCAAATGATATTGTCACTTGCCCCTTTTTCCATTAACGGAAAAAGAATTGGTATGATGGCCTACCTAAGCAAAACATTTAGCTATCAGTAAAATGGTAATGACAGTTATATTATACGACATTATGTTTCTAGGCAAAGACCACTGTTATTGCAGTGTAATTTACAATAAATTAACTTGAATCCTGGAATGGACATTTAAAAAGACCTCTATATCAATAAATATTTTTTATTTTCAAACCTATCTATCGAAATCATCCAGTATTTAAAAAGCTTGGAAAGCCCAAAAACCAAAGAAGAAATGCATTTCTCTTTTTCATACCTTTCCTGTAATTCGTAGTTGTGCCTTGCTTCATATATAAATAATACTCATCCAATAAAATGCGTACTATCGCTTCTAACCTTTCGCATCCCGATTTTTATTTCGGTCTCGTTCTGACATTATTCATAGTAAACGGTTCGTCCAAATAAAAGAGCCTCAGTTGTCTATGATTTATATTCGTATAATGAGTAAATAACCAATTAATGTTGTAATAAATAGTTGAATTGATTAATCAAAACACTTTTGCCAGTCATAGGTCAAAATTAAATTAATAGAAATGTGCCATATTATTAATGGTGAATTTTCTTTTACGATTGATTTACTCATACTATTTTATATTCAAGTAAATATCAGCGAAATTTAAAGGATTGTATTTTTAAGATTTTCTAATAAACAACATCATTTTATTTTTTATCCTTTTGAGAATATAAAAATATTTTATATCAAGTGTGAAGTAAAGATCTTTTTATTAAGAATCACAGATTTTACATCTCGTAAACTTATTCACTGTGTTTTGGAATGACAACTTTGCAGGAAACAAATATCTGTTTATTAAAAGCTGATCATAATTTATCAACATTTGCTATACAAAATTCCATTATTGTTTTTAGACAAATGTAAGCATCACTAATCTTAAATATATCAGGGGTATATGGTGTTACGTCACATTTGATACAAACTAGGTTATTAAATGTTACACCATTCAAATGTAAAATTTTTGATGCAGTGAATATTTTATGATTGTTTCTATGCATAGTGATACATACTATGTTTTTCAATATGCCTATGCAACGGTTAAGTACATTAATTCTATGAATAAAATATGGCCAACGGGTTATTCTTAGCAAAGAAACATACATTTATATTCTTACTAATATTTTATATTGATTGCATACATTATGATAATATCACCGATCGAGGTAGCCAAAAACAATACATGAAGGGAAAAATTACAGTTTTTATTTTATTGAATGACTATTTAATATTAATAATTTGTCATTTGATGTTAAAACTGTTAAAAAAACGATTTAAACCAATGTAGAAAAATGGACTTAACATTTTATACTTCTGAAATGTTGAATATCAAATAAATAATCAAACTATATAAATATACTCATAAGATACCATTTTTGTAATAGGGAAGTGTATTTTTAAAACTAAACATACCAACTGAACGCTGAATATGTATATTCTGAGAATAGCCTAGTGTTTAAATTTAAGTTTCTATTGATATTATATTATTATGTTAGTATTATGTTTTGTATTGCTTTCTTGGTATAAATAACTTTTGTAAATATATATTTATTCCGATTTCAATTTATTGAAATTTTTCCGAGCAGGCAACATTTTTGAATTCGTAATTTAGTAAGAATCTATAGTTTTGGAGGACTCTACAATGAATACACACCACTTATACATGTAAAACCCTTAGATCCAGTCAATAGCGGCGAAAACGTGACACAATAAATTTATACAGTGTACTTTGACGGCAACACTGAACAATGTTTCTAGTCTCAGTGAAAGTTTGCTAGGTTATCGTATTTTATTTTGTGATAGACCTACCGATGACAAACTAACAGTAAAATAAATCATAACAATGATATTTTTGTGTATTTTCTTATGTAAGTCTTTTGGAAAGAAAACACAATTTAACTCTTAACTGTAAATAAAATGTTTTATTTTTTAAACATCCCATGGGCATATAATAAAGATAACTTTTAAATGGCAAACTTCCTTCAAAATAGAAGCAAAAATATTGTGTAGCAAAGAAATATTTCAAGAATTAATTGTAAAGAATACTTCAATGAAAACATGACAGGAATTGATGTCCATCTTTATTATTTTGTTGCCATACATTATATTCTATCAACAGAACTGTAGAAATAATGACATGAAATATGCATACATATTTTTAATTTCTTTAACACTGATTTGATATATTTTAAGTTAATTCATTAGCTGGAAATATACTAAAAATATATTTTTTACAATTTAATAACTTAGCTTAAAATGTCCGCACCAATTCTTATTTCCTATCGAGTAAACGTTTCATAATGCAAACTTTATTTTGGTACATGGCCTACATTAAAATGAGAGAGTGATCGTATATTCTTATTGAATGTTTTTTTTATAACAGATATACACACATTAGGAATAGGGACTGACTGTTGATAACTGAGAGTTGTGTGGAATGTGAAGGTGAAGACTGCAAAAAGATGCAAGGAAGAATGGCGGGAAAAATGGCAACCTACGCAAGTCGTAGGTAAAACAAATAAATATAACAATGTACATTAACTAAAATATAAGTCATATGAACCTTTCTAAATTAGACTATCCATAAATAATATCAGCATAGTGAAAAATATTATAATATACAATGTCTATAATCGCATAAATTAAATTAAAACAAAATATATTTCTTTTTATATTTTTTTTAAACCAAAATACAGTTGACTCATGGTGTATCAGAGTCCACAAAATTTCACAATTAAAGATTATAGCAATGTCCTACAATCATTTTAAATAAATGACTTATCGGAGAATCCAATAAGAATTCAAAAGTAAATTATTTAACACTACAAGTAATAACTTTTATCAGAAATTCAAAATGGCCGATCAATGCTTTTTCTTTCAGTAATATACTCCAGATAATGTCTTATTATACTGAACATTTTTTATACTACAATGTTGCATGGTTGTGCATTTATCGAAAATAATGTAAACTGTTCTGGTCATGTAAATATATCCTGGAGCATCAATTTCATTTTATTTCTGATCTCCAATAACCAATAAATATCTTTCTAGGGTGAAATGTGTTAATTCAATCTAAAAAATAACATGAGAACTTTTTTCATGCACATTTTTGACTTCTGCAACACGTGACTTTTTGACAACACGTACGTGTGGGACCATATTCAGTGGTTTTATAGAGACTTCTATGATTGATGATACAATACCTTGTGTTTTGTTTTGCCAAGCAAATATATTGTTCACCCTTACACCACCCATTGTGAAAGCAGGGGCTTAAGTGATAATATTACAGCTAGAGTAACCTAGCTCCATCCTTCCATCGGCTATGAAGAAAGCAGGTTGTGAGTTTGAGGAGACATTCCTCGTAAAAATACTCCATTTTTTTTATAAGAATCTTATATATGGATGATTGTGATAATGAATCATGAAATGTAGTCAAAAGTTGCCTAAAGAAATCAAACATCAAATCTCTTAGTAATTAAAACTGTTAACTATGAAATATGTATTTAGCTGACTAAAATACGTGTTGAAACATGTGTGTTGTAGAAATAGAGAGAAACATACAATATTAAAGTACGGTTGTAGGTTAGGTAGTGCGTTTAAGGTTTTCGAGGAGATCATTATTCAAGGTTAGAATTGGCGTGATCAGTAAACTTAAGTGTGATCATAATACAATAAACGGTGAGCTTTCATGAAAATTGTCCTAATTTTAAAAGTGTGACATTGATGGCCTTGGAATTAACGTTAATATTGGATGGAAGACATGGAATGTTGAGAAATCTTAGTCACATTCAAATAAATTCACTTTATTAACCATATTACTCTGTCTTTCTGTAAGATATTTTAAATGCCCTTCCCTCTGGTAAGATTCAGGGGGACTAGGTAAATTTATCCAAGATATATTTAAATAATGTGGTGAAAACCATAGAGGTGCAAGTAAAAATGTGCTAAAAACGGAACTATATTATGTTAAGAACTGTGCTTTGTAAACTATTTCGTATCGAAGCCAATTGCTTTCATCAAAACATTAAGCATTCAAATTCAGGTGCATTTAGGATCATAAGGGTGTAACTACTAAAACACAGTGACATTAGTGATTGTTGAGAAAACTGATTATGTGGCCGTTTACAAACATGATCTGGAGAAATTTTTAAAGGTGACAAAACAATAACATTGCGAAAATGTGTAAATATTGTCTATTCCATCATTGGACGACTGTTTTTTGTTAGTTACTCCCTTTACTTAAACAGAAATATTGAAACATTTATTAAGTTTTATCTGCAAGGATTAAATTTGAAGTCAGGAATGCTCATCTTGCACAATAATCCTTTGGAGTGCTCGAGATTCAGTTATACTGAAGACTTACAAAGGTGTCCATCAGCTCGTACAATGTTTAAGGACTTATTTTATTTGGGAAAGAAACGGCCAGTCAGAATACTATTTGAAAAATTCAACCACTCGATTATTTTCGAAATTTATTATAAATCCTAGTTATGATATTGTAAATTGTTAATATTTTAGTGAAGTCTTGTGTACAGCTGATTCAAACGGGAACATTACTGTTTACTGAAGAATTTCTCGTTCAGGGACAGTTATGGTATCGGACGAGTGAGAAGATTATCAGGTTGTCTATTATAATCGTTTAGCTCTTTTACTATTTGCCTATTTCTAGATTTATATTGCTTGTATTGTTTTGTTCCTTGTATTGAATTAATGACTGATTTTTAATATTATTATACTTTGTATAGGTGATTTCTTAATACTTTGGTATTATTGGTGTTCCTGCTTTTTATAATTATGACTTTTTATTAGGATAGTTATCTCCTGATCATTTATTTTATTTTATAATGCCCTATACCCTAAACATCTGTGCTAATAAATGGTATCCATTGGTGTTTGAACTGTCAGATTTACATTTCATATCCTGGAAGAACTGCCTTGATGATTCACCAGTTGAATATAATATAATCTGTTAACAGAGACCTAAGTGTAATAGTTATGAACAGCTTTGTCCAGAGGGCCATCTGAATTATTTAATTGCTACTTGTATTTCATTTCACTAAATATATTGATAGTTTTTAATTTTTCTCAATAATCTGGCATATTATAGGATTCATTTATGTGATGAGTCAGGGAAGATCTATCTGCAAAAACACAATTTTGAAATAGTCATTAAACATATTCTGTTTCAATTTATACACCATTATTTTATGACCCTAAAAAGATTGCAGTAAAAATACTGTTCAATACTCCTCTATTAACACTTTGACGTGGAGATTACAGTCTTACAAGACCTAAGCCTTGCACAGCCGAAGTTAACAAGCATTAATCATCATTCTATAATTCATCCTTGCTTTCTGTAAAAATGAAAAATCCCAACCTAAATTTTGTAATTTATCATAAAATATTAGAATCAATCTTGCTTTATCACTTAAGCAATCATTGCAATAGTAAGTCCGATGATGCCTTTGAATGAAGGCAAAACAGGTGTTACAATTAGTAACACAGTAAGTGGAATAATCAAAGTTATTTTATATTCAGCATCAGTTTTGCCATATCAAAAAATGTAGATGTTGACAGTACATATAGTTTTTTAATAATTGTGTTTTTGTAGATAGGTCATTCAATTAACAGTAGACCATCGACGAATGTAAAATGATAAGACAATTGATTTTATGAACAAAAATATATTTTATAATATGAAATATCAAATGATTCGTTCTAAACGAAGCTTATTCTATATAAATAATTACACATATTCAAATACATGTATACCTATCCCATATAATGCCCATTTAGTTGTAACTGACGTATAATATTCTTGTATTGATATGTAGTATGCTTTATGTGACATAATACTTTTTACCAAAAGGTGCTTGTTCCGCTTCTTAATTTTTTTACCAGTGTTTACCATTCTCCCACAACTTTTGGGTTGAACATCTAACCGAAATACTGAAAATACAATAAGTATTTAAATTAATAAAACAAGCAGAGTTACAGAAGTGGATTATTATATAAAAGGGATCGATTCCAATGTTGTTCTGGTGAAAAATCAATAAAAGTAGTTTTGAGTTAATTTATGTTGAATAGTTGTGTCAATCTACATATTTATATAACAATGTATTTTTCAAATAACTGTTAATCAATAAATATACATGAATGTAGCTATAAACGTAAAAATTAAAAAGTTGTTTTATTTCTCTTAAAATGTTTATTGCATTTCTTCATATTTTTGAGTGTTTGAATCCTCGTATTTTGCTTGAATATTTTGGCACATTGAATAGTTTTTTGTTGCTGCATAAATCTGTGTTCTTTAAATAATTAACTTCACATCAGGTGGTATTCATTTGTTTTGTTTTATAAAAATGCAAAAATATTTAAATTTCACATTTAATTAATGGACGATGCAGTACACGATTAATATAATCTAAGATCGTCAGTTTTGATTAATTGCTATATTTATAATTAGTTTTGAGATTGCATTGTATCCACACTGCAAAAAGGTAACAATTCAAAATAAACAATTTTGATTATAATCATTAATTAATATGAGCTGCCCACTATGACATTCGCGAGAAATCAATTTTGAGATATCACATTGTTGGATTGGGGTTGTGAGTTTATGATTCTATGATGTATAACTACGAAAAGTTCTTCCTTAGTCTTCAATATGTTTATATACAGGTATTCAATTATGACCAATAGTAAGATTGTTTTAATTCTTTTAGGAATAGTGTATTAAGTTAACATACATAGTGTAATTATTACTAAGCTAAAATTGCATGAAATGGTTCTGCCCTCATTAAGCGGACAACGAAGCTATATTTGTATTTCATCTGATTATAAATAATTAATGAACGAAATAAACATTTTTGTCTTAACAAAATGTGGTTTGATTATTTGAACTGTTGCAGAGATGTACAACCAGTTTTGTTCAAAGGACAATTCGGCTAAAACTTAAGCTGATTATTTATTTTATTTTTTTATTTCATATATATGTACATCACAAAAATCACAAACTATAAGTATAAAAAAAATTTTAACATTGAAAGAAAAAGTCATACAGTTGAAAGATATTTATAAGAGTGAAAAAATTACATTGGAAATTGGCAAAGAAGTCAACCAACCGAGTGAGTTACGACAAAATCAAGTATAATAAATAAAAGTTATGGTATTATCCCTCCTGAGTCTAGGAGTCCAACATGGCATTTTTTTTAAATTTAATAACTACATAATGTATATACTGACTGCCTGGTCTGTGGTGCAGTGGTCAACGTTGTTGATTGTACCGCCTAGGTGCGAGTTCCGATACTAGCAGATTTTTTCAGTTGATAAATCAATTCTGTTTGAAGACAATGGATGTTTGTGTTGTTAAAAGTCCCTCCCCACCTTTCCGATGCGGCGAAAGCTGTGCGTAGCAAAAGCAATTAGCTTACCACTAGTCCTGTCCTTGTCTTAGTATACTTTCAATCCTTACCCTCTTCGAAAATTTCGAAAATCAGAGGTTGAACAACTGAGTAACAAGCAGTTCTCATAGAAAAAAACATGTTGAGATAAACTCCGTGATATTCCAAGTTGGAAGAAAAAATATACTTCATCCCTTATCGACTGTTCATTGGTCTCATAAATTTTTGTGTATCTGAAAGTACTAAAGAGGCCAAAAAATATAGCAGTTATTTGGGTTCTTAAATGTTTGTGTTTTTGTGAATCTTGAAAAAAAAGTGTATTGTCTTGGTTGATCTGAGAAGATAGTGACTTGGTAATTTCTAGTTCTCTCATATTTCGATGCTTTTATCCTTTCACCTTTTCCACAATTGAAAATAGAGGCTGCATCCAGATAGAACATTACATGTAGCAATGCTCCACTAGGAGTCCTTATACCACTTCTTCGGTAAACTGTATTTCTCTACAGACTTGGGAAGTTGACACAATGCTTGGGTAAAAACTTAGTGATGCGGTATGTTGAAACGTTTATTTAAATAACTGTTTTAACATTTTGTCTAACATTTTAATATTTATACATTAAACATTTTATACTGCCCCTCGAATCACATCAATCTTAATACAATATCTGAATAATCAATGGAAAATAATTGATTTATTTATTGATAAATAAAGTTATAACACTCGCAGTAATAATCATTTTAAACAATGTGAAGTTTTGTTTACTTAGTTTCCTCAGCTCCAAATTTGATAAACATTGTTGATGAAGCTGGTCATTTTTTCTTTTGTTTTTATGCATATATTTTTATTCATTTTAAACATGTCAATAATGTTTCTATAGACATTCATACAAAATATAATACATGTAGGCATGCTTAATACAATATAGGTACATAGACATTTACTTAACAGGTACTTTTAATGTCGATTATTTAAGTACATTTATTACAGGAAAAGATATTTTAAATTGGAAGCATAAATTTTGAGATATTCATAGTAATTGATAGTAGTGTAGGTAAGTTATATGATCAATTACAACTTATTTTACAAACACATTATTTTTAATAATATATTATTTAAAATTAACACCCTAACAATATATGAGTCGGCCATGATTGTCACCCATACAAAGATGAAGATAAAATTATCAATATACGAATTATACAATAACAAGTAAGTTCTGTTTTTTACTTAGCAATTCAGTTGAAAAATACCATGGTTTAAAACTACAGATTGAGTGTGGAAATGACGGCATGAATTAGAATATTCCATAGTCCTAGTGTTACCAACAACAAAAAAGATAAGTTTACTTTTATCGGAATGTCTATAAAATTCAAATTAATTTAACATTTGACATATCAGTATAAATCTATGATTTGACAGTATCTATGTCTTTCAAATTGTTTTTCTTGCGTGCTTAACTCTCGCTGTCACGGCGTAATTGAAATATTGTAGTTTTAAAGATGTTTCTATTTTACACGACCTTTATTAAATGTGTCAGTGTATAATTAAAAATCATCCTACTTTTAAGTCAAAATTTTACTAAATGGCTGTCTATGTTTGAGTACCTATTATTATTTTGTTTTAGTAATAATTGAATTGTCATGTTCTGACTGCACAGGTATTGAGCCATATTACTAAAGTATGACAGGTGGTTCATAGTGGCTGAAGGTTATTACAATGAGGCTTTATCAAACCGTAGACAAATAACGAAATACTTATTGAAAACGATATGGAAAGCCGTCGAATTTTGCCGTGAAAAATACTGAAAAAAATGTACAAGTTAATTGATAAATGTATGAAATAAAATAATTCATTTTGATGCGATGGTTGATAAGTAAAACGAAAAAGTAAATACACAGATCCACTCATAGTAATTTATTATTATGTGAAAGAATACAGTTTTACAAACAAAATGAAATTCCACACTACAAACATGAATAAGTATACCTTAAAAGTAAAAATACTTTCTAATAATACGTGTCAATCTCTTCACTCCCGAAGATGACCATTATAACAATATAAATAAAACTATAATATATGAGAAGTAAATTAATGATCCAAGTAGTTGTACTTTTATTAGCAAGGTTGAAATAAATAAATTTTACCAATTCATCATTGTCAAAATTGTGAGGCTGTGTTAGGTGGCCATTGTGGTAAGGTTAGGTGTCATTTATAGTAAGTGTGTCTTGACATAATATTTACTACGAACAGACAAATATATTTCATGTTTTTTTTTCGTAATGAATATATATTTTTTTAAATAATTTTCAATTGTCAGTTAAAATTAAGACTAAACTGTAAATTAAAGTTGATTAAACAATATTTATTATATACAGAATTGATGTGGTATATTTCTGATTCAATTCTTACCTACAAAATATTATTCTGCATAATAATAGTGAGTATTTCCCAATAATTCATATTGAGGTCAAATAAAAATATACAAATTAATCAATAGAAACTGAAAAACAAAAATCATTAAAAATATATATCAAAATTAACACGTTTAATATTAATAATGGGAGATATCTTCATATTAGGCATAAATGAAATGTAATAATATAACTATGTAATATTGACTATGACGTTAACTGAAACTACCTAAGCCAAACGAAGCAGAACATTTTTATTGTTCTTCAAAATAATTAATCAATTTTAAAATAAGAACACTTCCTCAAATGTTTCCTTACTTCTTTTATTTATTACGTCTTTATGAAGTTATTATTTGTTTTTTCCAGGTAAGTAAAATACTATAACAGAAATTTTCAGCCCCAAAAATAATAAAAAAACAATATATAATTTATTTAATTGATATTTTTTCTAAATTTTTATCTAAACATTTGAGCCTTTTGAATATTGATTAAGTAATGACATGATGATTTTCCAACGGAAATATCAAAACTGTCACAACAATTATTTTAACGTAAAATGTACATCGCAGTAATTGGTCCAAATTATCAGCTTTTTTTATACAAAAAATGAAGGCGGAAAAAAACTAGGTTAGCAAATTAATTTGTTAATGGACTGACAAAAATGTTTTTTTAGTAGCATGATAATTGACGGGCTGAGAACAAAAGCTGGGTAAATAATCTCAATCCTAATGTTTAGAATTGCATTTGTTTTGGAATAACGCAAAACAAGTGTCACTTTCATGCCATATAAAATAGTTTTTTTTATCATTTTTGAAATTGGAACGCTAAGTATTTTTTGAAATTCATTTATGTATCGAAAATCGTTACGTTTGTATATCCAAATAAATCCTATCTCTGATTGAATTGATGATATTTCCTAACACTACCGTAAATTATGTATAAAACATAATTGTAATTAAATTTTGGGGGATGAGATGCAATTTTTATTTATACCAAAAAAATGTAAAAATTACAATAACGTTTGCGTTTGAACTATTTATTCATCAAATTAATTAGCAATGCGTTTGAAATAAATATTTCATTGATTAATATTATAATTTGCATTCATCTTGATATGCATTTTATAATGATCTCATGAATATTTTTCCCTTTTCAAAATTAATAAAAAAAAATGAGTATTACATGAGCTGCTTGTACGAGAATTTCAGTGAATAGCTTTAAAAAAGTAATGGATATCATGGAAATTACACTCATATCTATTAAATATTCTAATTGACATTTTTATTATTTAAAATACTTAGAATTCATTGAAAACCATAACGACCAAGATAAGTTTATAATATTTAGTAGACAAGTAATATAATATTTGAATATGTTATAAATAACGTTATTATATGACACTTTTCATAAGAAATTACATGTTACTACATTTATTATGATATATTAATTATTTTCGTTCGATAGGGTCAGCAAGTTAAAACCTGAAATTAAAAGAAAATACAGCAATAAATACAAAGGAATGTATTTAGACTATTTATAATTCAATAAATTATTTGTTTTTGTATGTCAAATGAAAATTCACCAGATAAAAATATGAATGCCAGGTTAATAAAAAAATATTCTTAACTGAAACTACGCGGGAATTTTTAAAAAGTCACTAATTCAAAAAAACTAATTAAACAAGTTTGCTCGTATAAAATATATGTTTACTTGATACCAATAATTCTTAATCGTCCATAAAATTAAGTTGTTTTTAACCCTTTTGTATTTAAAGCACAAAACAAAAGTCTAACTGTTTGATGATTTGATGACATATTATGTGGCCAAATTTCATTTGAATTACAGATAAATTGTTTAAGTATTCTTATATAATTCGAGTGGGGAAATGCAGCAAGTAAAAATAGAAATATGCTATTTAATTTTGTCACAGTATCGGCTGGTGAGAATATATAGCCATCAGATATAGCCATTAGTTTATATAAATTATATTTCTTGAAGTCGAATTTGACAGTAAAATTTGATAAGAGTTTTTGCTTTCAAATAACAGACACACAGAGTGAAACTTGACCGATGTCGCGAATGACGTTCTGGGCTGGAGTTAGGGGGTTTAGGCGTCGATGGTGGGCCACGGGCCTACCGCCGACCCAGCCCGGTCCACAGCAGAGCGGGGTCGTGGCTGTTAGCCCCCCGTAGTTCCACGGGACCTTGGTCCTCGACGAATGATCTGCAATGGGAACGTTCTGTCAAGAGAAATACCAAAACTCAGCATTAGCGGGTCGGGTATTGATTGTCTCAGACAATCAGCGGGCGGAAATTTAAAAAATACGGAAGATAAAGCAACTAATATGAATTAAAAGCATCATGCACAATATATAAAAGCCTAAACAAGGCAAGTGCACTAAATCGAAAGAGTACATTATTCAAAATATAAAAAAAGGATGGCCACAACTTTTGACACTTACTACTGAAACTCAGCCATCTTTCTTTATGCTCAATCAGAAATAAAATAATTGATATATGTATAAATTATCAATAGATTGATAAAACAAAAAAGGCATACTTAATTAGAGTGACATAATATTCATTCAAGTCCGTATAACCATATTTATAAAAGAAGGCTTTGAGTATCTTTTTCTCGAAATTATAGATATTTCGCTTAACCCTCCCCATACTGTGCTAAAAACTTCCGCGAGCTCCGGTGATATGTATTTACTACACCATATGAAAAAGTTATTTAAAAACCGGAAAAATGTGAATATTTCTAGACATTGCTTTGATTGACTATGGTTGAAGTTGAAATATAACAATTTTTGTAATCTAAGTGTCTGAAAAGAAGAAAAAAACATCGCAATTAGCTGCCGCTCCGACGTCTTTACCCGTCGGCAGTCGAATTCGTAATGACGAAATGAATGGCTAGTTCGAAGTCGATCACTTCTACGCATGCGCTTTCGCACCGGAGCTGAACACGTGCAAAAGTACGCTCGCACTCGCGCTTACACACGCGCATAAATTGGAATACGTTTGTGTGTATGGGTGATTCTTTGCCCGATTCTTCCACTAATTATTTATTTCCATCGCTGCAAATGAATAACCATACATAACTGTAATTTTATTTAATACGTAATAACATTACTGAGGAATACAAAAATTCTCAGATCAGTATCTATTATATTTAATAGAAATATTCTCATTATTAGAGTCGAGTTGTAGTAAATACATATCACCGTGCAGCGAAGGTTAAGCAATGAATGTATGCACCGCAAGTTTTTACCATTTACGTAATGCTTGTTTGTGTATTTCACTAAATTGTTTACATTTTTTTTGTCGATTGTTTCACAGGGAAAACATTTCCTCTAAATTTATATTGATTAAATTACAAAAAACTTTTATCATCATTTTCTGTTCCTCTTGGGATAATAGCCGACCATTAATGGCCACACGAACAATCAGTCAACCACGTTTGACGTCTTGGCATTCCTGATACACACGATATAAAAAACTAGACAAGTAAAAAATATGTACAACAAATGAAACTACTATTTTAATGTTAACCAATTGAAAATAAAATTTTCATCAAATATTCTTTTTTATTTGATTTATAATGATTTTAAAATATGTCAGACATATCACTTTACTAGTCACTAATACCATCCTATGAAACTGCGTCGTTAAAATATTGGAAACCATGCTGAGAAATGGATACTAACCTAAATTATATGTGGAAGAAGTACTAAAAATTTATTATTATTTTTATCTTAAAAGAAGCGTTTGGCGTAGCGGGGCGAGACTTGCTTCATAATCAATGGGGCCGAAGTCAAATCAGGATGAAATTTAACAGCGCTTGCTTCGGCGCACGAATTGTTTACGTTATGACCCTACGCTTTGACTTCTCAGACGGCGCCATCGTTAAAGCCATTACGGAAACCTTTGATTATGAAGCAAGTCTCGCCCCGCTACGCCAAAATTTACGCTCGTGACTGTGGCCATAGCCGTAGGTTACGTTGATTCTGTTCAATTACGGCAATACGTTTTTTTTTTTTTGATAAACAAATAATATTTTACTTCCTTTTATGAGAATTGCTATTTCGATGAATTTGTGTTTTGCTAGATGCTATGGTTTCAAAAGGGGCTCTTTGGTATAAATATATCAAAACATGGCTTTTTAATATAAGTACTATGCTGATAGATATAGATAGGGGATGCTAATTACATAGATGCTCATTATATATGTATGTGTATATATATCACGGGAAATATCTCAAAGAGTAACAAGCTTAGATTAGTGGCATGGAAAAGATAATGTTGTTAGATTACAGGGCTGTTGGATCGAAGACGTTTGAAATGAGAGGGCTTGTTCTAAATATCTAAATAGTTGTTTATCAAAGATGGCGGCATGTCATTGAATATTTAAATATAAACATTATATTGTGATAGGGACATGTCAACGAGGAGCTCACTTCTTGTCGCGCTTTCATTTTGGAAAACATGCTTTTGTTCATATTACGTTCGATGTTATTTTGACATCCGTTGGTTCTAACATTTCACACCGACAGCAGTGCCGTAAATTGAAGAAATGGTGTAGCATTTTTTTTTGAAAATGGAATCTTCGTCTTATATTGGGATATATTAATCAATTGAATATAGACTTCTGCCTCGATTTCTCGGTTTTTAATACTGTTATATTTATAAAGATGGTTAGCTAAAGTGACATTTAATAACTAATTATTACGATATACATAAAACTAGGATGTTTGAACAGAGAAGAAGATGTATTGTGTACCCAGTCTACAACGGCATATAAGCATGAATAAAAGCAGGTTTAAACATAGTTTTGTCGATGGCGTAAGCCGAAATAGCTATCAACAAATATATAAAATAGTTTTTGTAGAATTAAAATAAATTGTAATTTTTTTTCACCGCATTATAAAGAACATAGTTAATTAATTAATTATACAAAATACATAATATTGGTTGGTTTAAATGTATTTTTTATTATTTATTTAATATTTTTCTGTAGTGTGTCGAAACATTTCCTTTTCTACGATATGGCGTTTGTCGACATATTATGCGTGGACGTGAGTGAGTTCAATCGGGTATATTGTTTAATATTTTTAGTAAGATTTGGTTGGAACTTGCTCAGTAGACTAAGTTGTTAATTTTTATGAGTTTTTCCTTTTTGTTACATTGTCAATGTAAAATATTTTTTTTTTGCCCAAAATGATTAACTACCCGTAAAAAAACTATTAAGAACGCCACTGGTGGAGCTGTCTCGCACTATTGTTTTTCAAAGGGTGAAAATCTCAAACGCTTTTCCACGACATTGTGAAAATGGACATTGATTTGGTAATTTTGGAATCTGCGTATATTTTACATCAACCCACACAAACTTTTGTTTTCATAATAAGTCGGTGTTATAAGAAAATTAAACGAATTTTATTAGAATAAACTTTACAGCACGTCAGATGATCAATCTTTTATTAATTCTTTTATAATAAATAATCTTGCTTTAAGCTGCAGACTTTATGTATCTTATCTATATATATATAAATGAATGTCTGTATGTATGTCCGCTATGGACTACTAAACCGCTCGACCGATCGATGTGAAACTTCCCGCGACGGTTTCTGGCCTACCAACCCCTCCCCCCAACCACCCCCCATTTTTTTTTTAAGCTTCATGAATTTTTCGAGTTCACACCTTCAAAGGTTTTTGGCAAACCCGCCCCATACGCCCCCCAAACCCCACCCCGCCAAACAACCCCCCTCCCCCCCAAAAATTGATATCGAATTTTTACAAATTTCTACTACACTTCCGCGAAACTTTCTGGCGTACACCCCCTCCCCTACCCCACCCCCCAATCCCCCCTACAATTGCTAGCGTAGCAACGCGCGCAGGGTACAGCTAGTATGTATATAAAAAACAATGTTTGTTTGTTCGTATTTTATGCGTTGCCATACCGTCCATCCGATTACAATCAAAATTTCTCAACTTTTTGCTTGCACTTGCGCAAAGGTTATAGGCATAATAAAAAATCAATGTTTTTAAATTTTATGCGCTGACATATCGTTCATTTTGACAACTTATGGTTGCACTTGCGCAAAGGCTATAGGTATAGTACAATTTCATTTCAGTAGGTGGCGCGTGTGTCGTACCATAGACAATCGGTACAAGACAAACAGCAAACGTCAAACGGTAAATGTCATCGATACCGATCAATATTAGTGAAATTAAATCGAAACTAATTATCTAAAATATTGTGCATCCGAAAGCACTTCAATAAACACAAACACTTTCTTTCTTTGAGTGGCATTGCAACGCTTGCTGGGTACCGGCTAGTAATATATACAATGTATTATATTTATTAGCAAGCAGTATTTATCGATTGAGTAGGCATTTACTTGGTAGTATACAATATCGCCGGGTTTCTGCTAAATAGTTGTTAACATTTTTTAAATTTCGAGTGTTTAAATACGTATTTATTATATTTCAGATTGACAGTAGTTAAGATGAGTCAGAATTCATGTAAAAGATTTTTTTTATTGAATAATTGATTATATTTTTCTGTTCTATTTGAAATGCGTAAAAATGTCTATTACATTGCGATGGCTATATTATTATCGTATGGCTCATTTTTTATTTACTAACTTTTTTTTGATTGAGTATAACTTTTAAATCAAGGCTTACCCCGCTAACCGTATTATTTATTTACCACTGCACGATGAAATATATATTTTTAAAACATTAGATCACCCCAAAAGTGTATTAAAAAATCACAAGAGATCACATGAGTAGATTTTACATTGAGAACAACCATGCTCAATATATAAAATTAATAATACAGCTGAAATGGTATTGGCTTTGCCAAGACTTTATCACACAAACTACTGATCGATAAGCAGATGCGTTTCCTCCAAGCCGACGATATTTTGATAGCATCGCTTTGTCTTGACATTGATTAATATTTTATCGTCTGACATTTTAGATTCGTGTAAATTTTTCATTGTGCGGCAAAATGAACTTTAAAAGACGTTTCTTTCATAACGTAACAAATTGAATGCTATCAATATCGAATATTACCACACTGCGGAAATTATTTATCGAAACTTTCGCAATATCCTTGCCAGATGCTTGAAGTATTAATTTTATAGCATTTTATTGCACTGGAAAGTAAAAATATTATTTAATAACAATAAACAGCGTCATTAAAATAATGATTATTGACAGTAAAAATGGAGTAATTTTATTGTTTCAAATACCGCCATTAACAATGAAAACGCTTCCGTGTGTCATCGCTCAAACATCTTATGGTAAAAAGAAGTCGAGAACACTTTGACAGTTGTGGTTTTTTTTAGTCAATGTTCTTTATGCTTTATAATGAAAAAAATAAGGACTGTTAAATTCTCGTATCACAAGGATTATTCTGGAATTAAAACGTTATCTATTTTTATCTTGTACTAAGGTCTGGAGTTCTAGTAAGTAAAACAATATTAAATCAATGCTTTAATACAGTTCAATATTTTATACATTTTTTGTTTCACTTGAAATGTACTATTTTTTAAATTTGTATATTTTTTTGAAATAGGATCGATCGGATAGAATTTTGTTTCAATGAAATTGTTTAATTTGACAGATGAAGAAACTTGTAGAAAAATTCACGCACAATTTTCCGATATTGTTATTGATTGTTTTAAGAATCTGGACGGTTTTGTATAATATTTATAAACACACACTTCATACCGTATTATGGTAAGTTGTAGTTCATATTTTGATGTACTGAGATCTCAAAAACATTAGGATTTAGGTGAGTGCATCGATCGTTCCAAAATTGTATCCATCAAATTATTTAAATGAAACGAACACCAAATATTTCTTAATTAAATATTTTATTCGTGGCTATATTATTTGATTTGATACTGTTTTTCCGAAGAAATTATATTTACAAATCCAATTTATCTAAGTGATTTTATTATATTACAGATAGATTAATCATCCGGTCTACACAAGAGTTTAACCATTCTTAATCGATGCTATAATAATGTGATTCAAATGAGTTGAGTGCAATAACACCCATTGCAAAAACCAAATTATCCGCTTCATGCTTGTTTTAAAAACATTTTCCTAGAAACCGACTTTCGCCATCAGAGAGCACACGCAGCGTGTAGAATTAAACCGTTAGTTTAACTCAGATATATTTTTGACGATCGTATCCATGCTCGATTTTTTTTATTTAAAACTGCAAGAATTTTTTTAAAATTGTGTTTACAACTTTTCCATTTCATAGGCGTCTTGCGGATACTTGGAGAGCTTCGCAATTTCATTTTCGATGTTTATTTGTGCTGGTATCATTCCGATATAAAGAAGCCCCACGAGACAAACCATAAGATGCTTAAGATGAGACTGGGATAATATGTGTGTTAGAGAACTAGGAAGAAGCAAAAATTGACAGTTTACAGGAGAAAGCTCTATGATATATTATATAGAGGGCGAGGTTATCTAGAGGTAATTTGTGGTATATACGTGCAATCTTGTGAAGCACACTGACCTGACGCGATGTGATGGTCTGTGAGATCGCAAAGCGTGAAGATATGCGGCTGTAGACGATGGTCGTGGCCCTTCTCGTACCATTCCTGAAGAATAAAAGAAAACAAATTATTATTGTATTATTAGCTTCATTTTTTTTAGCTACAAACATCAATATTAATTTGACTGATGTATCGTTATGTTGCAGTGCATAATTATTAAAATGGATTCTGTGGCGGCCGGTAGCAAGAATATTAGGGATATAAAAAACTTATTTATGCAAGATATTTTATGTCTGTTTAAAAGGTGCCTTATGATGGACTTACGAACCCATTATAAACGTCACAATTGCGCTGAAAGCTAGAAAAAGTTAATACATGCAAATTATTTGGCAATCTTTTCTATGGAGATCTCAGCACCGAATGAGCAAAACTTTTATAAAAAATCTTTTTTTCTCAATCAATCCCTTACAGTAATTCAAAGCTTCGAGATTGTCTTGAAATTGGTATGAAGAAAGGTACAAATTTGAAAATTGCGATAGACAGACAAGTTATCAAACATCAAATATTTATTGAAACGTTATAAAACAAATTAATTTTGCATGAACTAAGAAATTGTCGATATCTATCTGTATAGTGTGTACTTCAAACTAATTAAAATCTCACGTCTCATAATTTAATACAATACATCAAATCTAAATTATTGTTTTCAGCAAATGCGCCAAATCGATCTGATACCAATAGGAGGACACGAACAAACACGATGATGATGGAGAAGTTAATACTAAGCCTGAAAAAAAGACGTACTCTCGTGATTATTGATAGAACTCGAGAGGATAGCCTCCATCGTCCTTCGTCTGCCAAGGTAATCTGAATACCTATAGCCGTAGTTCAAAAGTCCCAGTTGTGTATTTACCAAAACTTATATGTGATATCGGGAATTTTATAGTTATATTACGTAATGTAAAAACTGTGTTTATTTAATGGAATTATATACGACTTGTCACTGACGGATAGATGATTTAATCCAGCTTATAATCTGTCACCCATTTGTGAAACTCATAACCGATGGTGTGTCAATTTACAAAAATACTAGAATAGATGTTTATCTGATTTAAAAACTAATTGAAGTTTATGTAAATTTTGTCAAAACTCGATTACGAAAAGTTTTGATCGCTGAATGGAGCTTTAACTGCCAGACTGAATATACGTTTTAAGCACCATGTATAATTCTATATTTAATTTTGTAAAAATGACATTTGCATATTTGCGCACCACTGCAGTTGAATCGAAGGCCTTCTGAGAATAGTGGATATAGATATATTATATAAACAGTTTGCAAGGCTTATAATTACACAAGTGTATTCGAATTATTCCACAAAGGGTAATGATTGTTTCTTATGTTACCGCGATGGGGTGTTCAGTGCATAATGATATCGAATAGCAATGTCTATCTTGCTATCGATTTGATATATATATACATATTATCTTTTAAAGGTATTGACCCGATTTACTGTAATAACATACACATAGCTTATACAATTGACTAATCTGGAACGAATTTTATTTCTCAATATTATCCTGCTTTAAAAAAAAATGAAATAATAAGCGAGAAATAAATCAATTATAATTATTTAACAGATTTACGAAAGAAGCCGACATAGTTCTGCAATTGTTATTTAATATTTGTCTGTCAATCGCACACAATTAAACAACTAATGTAAAAAAATCCCAAACGCCATTTTGTAATTTATCATTTTAAAATATTAGAATCGATCTTGCTTTATTACTGAAGCAAACTTTGCGAAAGTAAGTCCGAAGATGCCACTGAAAGGGGCAAAGTTAATCAAAGTTATTTTGAATATTATTTTACTAGTAGTCTTTATTAGAAATCTTCACATTGCATATTTCAATATGTTATTATTAATTTGTCCGTTAGAATATAACAATGTATTAGTATGAATAATTTAAAACGCGGATTTGACCTACCGAAACGTGGACCGAGTATGGGCCAATTATATGCGCCCATTCTCATTTTCTTTTTCCTCTGGGAAATCGAGGGAATCAAATCCTCAAGAGGAGGTCATTAGTTCAAGATGCATTCTCGGTAAGTTGAGACAGCGTCAACCACACAAACGATCCCGAGTAATAGCTATGTTTGAACTGAAGTTTCGTTGTAAAGTTGTCTCAAAGTATGTAGGTATGTTGACATTGTACGGGACTTCTATGAAATCTATTCCTGTGCCATGCGAAATATTAAATTAAGGGTCTGTTCATATATTTTACTTAAGCTGCTTAAGATTTAATTTTACTAACTTGTCGGTGAATATTATTTTCCAAGAAAAGTACAGTTTATAGTGTTTATACTAAGGCACCATTTTACACGAATTCTGTTACAAGGCACAAGTTAGATTCTCCGATTAAATCATATAAAATAAATAAGTTATAGGCCACAATATCATGCATGCTCAGTGCGTAATAACATATTATCGCGATATACTAATAATAATTATTGATGCCATAGGAAAAATAGCAAATGATTTTGAATACATATGTTTTTCACTTTTAAAGTGTTCACAGTCAATACTTGGTGGAGTGGCATTATAATAAAAATAATAACACATCTTTAGTACTTATTTAATGTGGAATTTATTGAGATCAGGACCGGTTTCGCTCATCGCGAGCATCATCAACTGTGAGTTGATATTTCTCGCGATGAGAGAAACCGGTCCTGATCTCAAATATATTTTGGTTTTGAACTTCTTACACAAATATTTGTATGAAAATTGGGACCGACGAGTAATATGAACCATTAAATGCTAGAGAAACTGAACAAAACGTGTGTGGAATTTGAATACCGTACAGGTGTTTGTTTTTCGGCATATCCGTCACGCTATCCAAAAATTTGTAAAAGGTTATTATGATGGTGGCCAATAACTGATTCCAAAAACACATACAATTTCTATTACTGGCCGGCCAAGCTAATGCTATAAATTCTTCTTATTTCATGAATAATGTTTTAATAATATTACTAATCACCTATGTATTTATTACATTTCTCCGATATTCGTCGGAAAATGTTGAATTTTTGGCCAATAACTGAAGCTTAACAAATGATGTTGGAATCCAATAAACCACTTGATTTTACACTCAATAATGATTTGGGGTCATGTATCATACATCTAGTTTCTGTTTTAAAAAAAAAATATTTTTATTAAAATTTTTCGGGTGGCCAATAATTAAAGAAAGTTGCCCATAATTGTAGCTTTACACCATTTTTAAAAAAAAAAAAATTTGGACGAACATTCAATTTTTTTGGATGTTAAAAAAATGGATTATTATAAACAAATCAACAATCTAGCACACAGTATTTTTTTTATTTTGCCTCTTCTATGATACGTGTCAATACGGTTTTACCCTATATGAATTCAGTAAGAGAGTAGATTTAATAATTGTACCACAATAAAAACGAAATTTGATTGAGTTTGCTGATGACATTTAGATACTACTAAATTTTGCAATATTTTACATATAAGCAAGGTGAACAAATCCTATGTATATATTTACATACATACATATTGCAGTATAATATTGTGAGTAAAAAAAACAACATATTTTTAAATCAATAAAAAAAGATCATATTATATAAAAAATATTACTTTTCCCGGTAAAAGTTGCAAGTAGGTAGAATAAGGAGGAAGAACATTTCCAGTCTGATTCAAGGGAAATGATATTATGTTCGCGTTTTATGTTTCATATTCGTACACACTACACACCCATGTGAGGATTCCCCGAGCAGAAGTTTAGTATTGTATACGTGTAGGTGGTTCACTTTTAACTTTTGTGTTTATAAATGATTTGAATCGGGATTAAAATACTGTTAGTACAAAGAAAGGTCAACTCTGGTTATAAATAGTTCGTGGCTGGCTAAGTTTCATTCGCAGAGACAAATTTGTAAATGAATTTAAATAAAGAAAACACTATTTTATTCTCGTTTCTTCGTTTTCCGGTATCGCTCACCGCGAGCATTATCAATCGATAGAATATAAATAAAATCAAGACATAATCAAAAGAGATGTTTATCAAATTAAATAAGACAAGGTAGACAATAGTGACTCCAATTCGAGTATCGAATACTCGATACTCAAGAATACTCGTCCATTTTTCAACTACTATAAGTAATACTCGTAATTTATAAATGAAAATCTATTAAAATTTGGAAAAAAATTATATAATGTTTAACCGTTGTGTTTAACTGAAACTTACGCATGGATTTTACTTTTATCAGGTAGTTTATCGCAGTAGAATTTTAAAAACAAAACTTCAAACCAATTTAAAATTTGAGATGTTTAATTCTCAATTTTTTTTAAATATTTTATAAATTTAAATAAATGTTTTATTGTGCTTTTGGTAACTTTTTGTGCGATTTTCCGCGGAACGCATCTACCGCACAAAAAAAGGTTTAGTGTACTCGAAACAGTGACTAGGCAAACCAGTCAATTGAAACTTAACGTTTCATGGACTACTCTTACAAGACCGCTTGCTTTTAATAGTATTAGATTGTTCGGCTTATAAAAAGTTAAGAACTATGATGTGTGATTAGAGTTTGTGAAATCGATTAAGACCTCATTAACTCACAGTTTGAAAACCAAAACATATTCAGTTATAGAAAAATAATCTGCTTACATTGGAAGCTACATATCTCATTAAAAATAATAATTTCATTGACACTAAAATTGAGTTGCACTAGATATTTATTCTTCAATGACTTCAATATCTTATGACATCGATAAAATTATTGTTCGGGAAGCAGAAATTGATAGTTTTGTCTGGAGAGCACTTAAATGCTACTGGAAATAAGAGAGTGCCAATAACTAGCACCTGCTGGAACGGCCGCGCGGTAGAAACGTAAAACAAAACTAATAAGTACATTATTCTACAAATTAGTTCACGACAGGTGTCTGAAAAGTGATTTCAAACGTACCTTTATATGAAATATAAATATTGCAATAAGAAAATATTCTGGGGTCAACGCCGTTGGCTTCCGTGACGGACCTCACGGGTTCAAGTACTAGTACAAATGAATAATGAACAAAAATATTATTCGTTTATAAAAAAAATGTTTTTAAATTAACTTCATTGTAGACTTGTGCGCCAACGAAAAAATTCAAATGACCTTCCCTTTGCAGTTAACGAGAGCCACATCTTCATTTCTGCATGTGTGAATATTAGATTCACGGTGAGTCACTTTCTGATCCACTCGAAAAGTGTATTTATCCCACAGTAAATTTATTTAGATCATGACCGGACAACTGATCAGTTGAAAATACTCTATGAGTGAAACCGGTCCTGATCTAAATACGTAAGTACAGAAATCCCTTTCCACAGAGTATTGACAGTTGATAACTCCAATGTAATTCGCAAGTATCCCTCTCCCCATCTCTCGTCAAACGCTAATTTGCCAATAGCAGGTTGAGTGATACAATAAATGACTCGCAGGAATCATATTTCTATTCCCAGTAAAGATTCATTCGTTGTTTTGCTTTCACAAATAAATGCTAAGAGAATTCTTAAATTGAATAGAAAAGAGATGAAAGTAGTTTAATGCTATCTTTACTTTCGTGTTTGATATAGGGTGACTGCTATAGTGAGTTGGACAGCTATAGTTATTGGACACTTCAACTTTAGCCATCAAAATATAGAATGGCTTACAATTATCGTTGGCGTGAAAAACTACATACATAGCAATCGCCCTAGGTAGTTTTCAAAATAAAATATGGCGACATAGTTGAAAATAGTGCTATCACGAAAAAAAACAAAAACCACTGTGTTATGTCACCGTTGACACCATATTCTCTAAAAACAGCACCGGGCTATTGAAATAGTATACGAATGAAAAATAAATGTTCTTATAAATCAACTACTGTATAGATTTAATTAATTAGACTAATTTTTGAAAAACACGTTTTTTATAAACTTCCTAATCAATAGATGTCACTGCTGTAGGGTTTTCTGCTCCACTCTGACGTTTATAATACACAAGATGCGTAATGACAACTACATAATATGTTAATAACGGGCATATTATGTCAGTCAGCTAATTATATTTTACCGTAGCGCAATGTAAAACTGAAATATTTATTAATGATTTACCATAAATGAAATTGCTTTATTTAGAACAGTTACAAAACATACCGCTAAATAGCGCTGCCTGTCACAATTTTTGACGTGTTTATTGAATTATTGACAGCTTTATCCAACTTCCGGATTCTACGGCTTTCATTAATTATTCACATCAAATATAAAGAGGCGATAAGCTCACATGTTGCTTCCAAAGCTAATCGAAAAAAGATATGTATTCAGGCCAGGAAACATTGCAAGCTGCTTACATATTATACATTAATTCAACAATTTTACGGAAAAAATATCAACGAATAACTTTTTCCTACCAACATAGTATTGAATATTTTTAGAGAACTTTATTAGTCATTGATATACGACTTACAAACCACTATTAGTTTTACAATGCATTTCATACTTGGAAAAGTTTAAAGACTTTCAATAATATACTTCTTTGAAAGTTTTCCTATAATCGGATAATAAATCAACCAAGCTCTATGCGATAGTCATAAATTATGATAAATATTTCTATCTGACTAATATTGTGTGATAACATCTTACCATTTTAAAGTTAGTTTGAAGTAAAGTGAGTAAGCCAAGATTCGTCTGTTCAACTGTCAATAGTTTATGAACAAGAATAAATATTTACAATATTTCTGTCTTTGAAGATTATTGACTTATTTATTGTTGTTCAGCACGCTTGATGATAAGTATTAAAATGTCTCATGACTGACATTGATATAATTATATTGCATATTTTATATCGTAAGCACTGGGAACGAGGAAATGCTATATCGCTGTCGACAGCACACTAAAAGAACGTAATATTACATTGGAGGAAATATTATAACACTTAGAAGCTATTTGCAGACATATGTAATGTATTTGCGTTAATTTTATAGAGATATTGCAGAGCGGAAATGCAGGTTAGTATATATGTATGTTTTCATTATCTAAATATACGTAGCTTTCCAATACTACAAAATTTTGGATGCAGGATAATGACTGTAATTTGTTTTGTGACTGGCTCAAGTTCTTTTTAATGATATTCATTTAATGTGATTTTTAAGTAGAATATATAATTTGGTAAGTAAGAAATTAAAATTGTACTTTACTAGATCTTTGCTTGCAGAACAAATGACAATCCAAGTAAAAGTGTAACAAGCATATTTTAAGCTGTATTTTTTCTATCGCATGTCTGCAAGTAATAATATAAATATAAACGACAAAAAATATCAGACTCTAAAAATGTGTTAATTAAATGAGCATCCGGCGTTGAAAAATTACTCTTAGTAACTAAATTGATTTTTTACGAGAAAGGGAAAACATATTTACTTAACACTTTTTGTATAAAAAAAGTCTCCTGTTGTTATATAGACATAACATCCAGTTTCTAATATTGAACATAGATTCATCTCAAACAAAGATTCCCAAACCAGTTGAAATCAAAAGTGACTGATTTTATGTCAGTCATTCAAGCCCCATTTTCAGTCGATGGCTTCGGTTGCCGAACTCTCTCACTTATATTTTAATCGAATTATTAATTTTTATTCGAATACGTGGATATCTGTGCTGTCTTAAAGTCTTTCCCACACTTATCTGATCACAATAACGGGATCTAGCGAAAGCTATAAGCTAACAAGTGGTCCTGTCCTAGTCCTTTCGTTTCTATTCTAATCTCTTCAAAAAGCAGAGCTTTAGAAAATGAGTAACAAACAGTTAAACTTCACTAGTCCATATGAAAAAGACATGCTTTAAAAAAAGCCATATTTGAGTGTTATAGTTCGTATTTTATTCAGATACTAGAAGATAAACGACTATGATATTATATTGTTAAAGAAGCAGCCGACGTTGGTTCAATATCCGGAAACAAGCGATATGTACGTATATTTCGTTCTCAGAAATTATATCATAAACATTAATATCATTTACGAGATGCAATATTAATTTTATCCTGGCAACAAAATGCGTCTAGAGGATATTGAATCTTATCGTGCTGAAAAACTCACCATGGAAGTGTCCTGGCGCGTGAAGATTGGGCGGTGCTCCAAGCCTGTCGCTCCCATCTTCACCGTCTGCCATGGTTTCCAACTGCTCGCGAAGACCGTTGAAGTACTGCTCTACGTTGCTTAGTACACCTGGATGCAAAAAAACACACATTAAGTCATTAACACTGAATTAGAGAACAAAATTAACTTCATATAATATTCACGCATAATTTAGTGAAGATCAGGACCGGTTTCGATCATTTCGAGCACTAGGCAGAGCTTATATGATCGGATTTGTGGATTGTAATACCGGTATTACCAAAACCGGGATTACGGTATGAAATACCCGAATACCTAGCAAAATTTACGTTTAAGAAAAAATAAGTAAACAAATAAATGTTGATTTTTTTATAATCTATATCCGCTGCCAATGTGGATCATATGGCCTTTTAATGGAAGTATTTAGATCATATTTATGTTCTTCTACTCTTTTTCTTCGGTCCACCTGTCTTTAGATAGATGGGAGTAGAGATAGAGATAGAAGGAAGGACAGGGCTAGGACAGGATTAGTTGTTAGCTATTTGCATTCGCTATGCCTAGCTTATACGATCAGATCGCGTGGGAAGTAAAGTTTAGACAACACAAACGTCCGTGCTTTTGAACAGAATCAATTCATCAACTGAGAAAATTATGTTCGTACTGGGATTCGAGCTCCTGAAGTCTGACACAGAAGCCACGACGTTGACTACTGCGCCATGGATTCGGAAATTTACTTTAATTAATATGTTTGAATGAATTTTCAAAAAAATGGGAAAACCAATTCCGTTTGCATTGATTTCTCTCCTAAAATAACTCAAACACAAATTTATTTCGTTTCAAAAATAAACCAACGGCTTAAAGCTAAGGTAGGAAAACTTTCCCTTCTTTGAAAATCAGTCGTCATAAATCGGTCGTTGTTTTTTAATGTTTTTCTTATATGATTTTAATATTAAACATAACAATTTTTGAGTTGATTTTTTGTTTTATTAATTTGCACATTAGCATCAACTGTAATGCCAAGTAATGTTTTTTTTGACAATAGATTAGCAAATAAATAAACTAAATTGCTGCGTACTGTGGCTTGCATGCATACGAAAAATTAAGGGTAAGTTTGGGCTTAATTGTTCGCAGTTTATACTATTTGACAATGTAATAAGACTAATGGGTTTCCCGGCGAGCGAAACATTTGTAAGTGAAATTTGATAAACACTGGCAGTGTATCGTGAAACAAGACGTCAAAAATTATGCGTGACATCTCCGTCACGGTCGCTATCAGTTGGATTATACGTGAAACTCGACACGAATTTTAGCGAAATTAATTTCATTCTAGGAACGTTTTTGTTATGAATGACCCATTTAGGTTGGTCTAAATTGACGTTATTGATAATTGCTTTTCAGTTTAATTTAATATGAGTATATTAAGGCCTTTGGATGACCGCAACACTTTTTGATGCACTTACTTCTTCAACACATTCGTTACGGGGTTTTTGCGAAATTGAGCAAAAAATTAGGTACTTATATATAACTATAACTTTAAAACTGTTCTACGACATTTAAAACGTTTTTGCTGAAACCTTGAGCAAAACTGTATTATTTTAACTTGCTTTTATTAAGTGATATAACCTTAATTTAAAATTAAATTTCGACACTTAAAAAATAATTTGGACACCAGTTTTGTACAACACCTTCGGCATCTTCAGGCATAATACTGTATATATTTTAACTTGCTTTTATTAGTGATACTCAACCTTAATTTTTTAAGATAGAAAATCGGATATTTGACATAGATTTATACATTTCATCGAAAACGTAATAAATAACAACCCTAGCATACATGAATGTAGTGAATATAATCGAGCGTGAAATGAGTCCGTCAACAATAAAAATCAATGAAACAAAAAAAAAATTAAGTCATATTTTAACTGTCTGCTGTTTTTTTAAAATTTCAGGAAAATCACCGAATAAAAAAATTATTTGTGAACATTTTTTTCATATTCTATTTTTTTAATGATGCATCAAACATTTGATATGCCATTTCTGTAGAGAATCTAAAACATTTGTCGCATTGGATGTTTATATTTCGACGCCTCAGTTAGACAGGTGAAAAGACTCGCCGGCGAGTCATCCGTAACCAATGAGTTAACATTTGACACTTCTTTCACGTTTATTATATCTTTCTTGTCATGTCCTGCTTGCTTGTAAACTTCATGGGATATATTATTCCTTATTGAGTCATTGTAAGACAACTTAAAACTCCACTGTGTTTCGCTCTCTTTACGTTTCCGTGGTTTTAACCCTTTGTACTCCTCAACATATTTTTATTTTTCTTTCAGCAACTCCTCGATAGATTTGAGAAATTGATTGATATCACAGGGTTTTCAAATTTATTAGCATGGTAAAATGAAAATGCGAGACTCGACATAGGAGTGTAGAAGTTAAATACTCTTGAATATGGATATGTTATTTGAAATCACAATTGGAGCGAGTACATAAAAAATCTTTAAATGAGAATTAATAAACTAAATTTCTTTTAGGAATGCTTTCGTTGCAGCTCGAAGAACACTTTCTAACATTTATATAATTTTCTTTTCTTCTTTGGGGCTGAGTTTATAACCCCGCCATACTCGAGGATATAAACTTAAATGCTCCCAGTTTTTAATTACGGGGCCGTAAGCAAAACTATTCTTTTATTTTAATAAAGCTTGTTTTTCGCGGCGCTCATTTGAATCACCAGTCACAAAAGCTGTTCGGCTGATCAATGCACTTTAATAATATTGTTTGTCCTTTATTCCATTCTCTCTATTAATTTATATGTATTATGTGTAAACTTAATTGTATAAATTGGTCAAGTGCATGGCGCATTGGCGTCAGCTATAATGTCGATGCATTGAAGTTTTCATTTTTGTACTATAAAATTAAACTAATAAATGTCACTTGTAAGGTGTTAACTCTCACTTCTTGGTGGAAAGGTATTATTTAAAAAAGAAGCACGTCGTAAAGTAATATTTCCACATGCATTCTGACAAAGATCATAGCCGGTTTCTCTCTTACGCTGGCATTATCAACTGATCAGAAATTTAAATTTTGTTAAATTTTATATTCTCATATCTAATACTAACAATGAGAAGACTAGTACACAATTGTCACGATATAATCATTTTTTTAATCAGACGATTGGGCAAAAACAATATATTTATACAATCTACAACAGTAATATGAAACCAATATAACTGCAAACGTGATGACGCGCAGGTTGTATTAAAAAATGCCCCCATAAATTGGATACCATTGTCGACGTATTATTTTCCGACAAGATGAATTGGTATTGAATGTTCGCCCGCCTACGACTCGTATGATTGCTTTATGGCATTTACTACCGTTTATGAGAAATAATCATAATATCGGTTCACGCTGTCTCATATCGGCTATATATTATAAGATATCCTTAAAGCAGTCGTTTTCAATATTTTCCTACCGCCCACTGGTAGGAGCTTTTCAATTTTTATTCCGCTACTTCTAATGGAGCTTATCACAACAAAAGTGTTAATAAAAAAAATGTATTTATTTCACAATTAATTTACTAAGATCTGGACCGGTTTCACTCATCGAGAGCATTTTAAACTGAAAAATGCTAGTAACGAGTGAAACCGGGCCTAAGCTTGATAAATTAATGTTGGAATATGTAAAATATGTTTTCTTTTTTAATATAATGCCTTTCCACCGAGTATTGACAGTGAAAATCTTAAAAGAAGTTTTTCTACCAGAACTGACTGCTACTTGGTCGTTTTTGCGTTTCGCTGGAAGTATTTGAATGCCTTTTTAAGTTTGTGTTTTTAATAAACACCTATTTTTTCAAATATAAAGGAAACGTTAAGAAGTAATATGAAGTCTTATAAATTGAAACAAAACCAATGGATGAAAATTGTCTTTGTTTGCGAATTGGCACTGTGACAGAAGACTGACAGTTTTGCCGCTCGGCCACGGAGATCAGATTGTTAATGATAATACATATAAATTTGTATTCCAGTTTGAATCGTTAGTCAATTTCTACATATTACAAGCCGATTCCGACTGTTTACTTTTCAATCAAAAGAAAACTAAGCTTTTGTTTCTTTTATTTATAACGAAAAAATATCATATTATGAAGTCTACGTGTGATGTTACTTTTTTATGACGAAAAATGGGTGTTTCATATTCCTAAAATAAAATAATTGTATGTTGTCCAATAAGCCACGCAGACCAAAACAAGTTTAAGAATTACCTTAATATTATATGACATAAATACGGATAGCTATTTAAAGAAGATAATAAACTTTGCGTCGAAGAAAAGTTTCATGTATGAATTTCTTTATTCCATTTATAAGTCTGAGCCGAAGTAAAAAATCGCCTTGACCAAGTAGGTGGCATTGTGAAAGTCGTGACAAGAAAAACTTTATTTTAATATAAAACGGAATGTATCAATTTTCATCCCCGCATCATTGAGAGGGTAACAACTACTACATACAACGCTTTTATTATAAAAGGTACTACAGAATCGTTTAATATTTACCCACTTTATATAATATTAAATGTATTATATCGATATTCCTAACGAAGAAAACACTAATTCTTCACTTCTTCTTTCACTAATTCTTCACTTCACTTCTTCTTCTTCACTATGCTTCTTTTCATTTTGTTGGAGTGAATAGAATGTTATTTACTATTTTTTTGATCTGTTTGATGGAGCTTCAAGTTCTAAGACGCGTTAGCGTCAAGGTTCTACCCATCTCTTTCATCTCTTAACTTATTTTTAATATTCAAGTTGCATTCCCTTCCCATCGCTGCTGACAAGAGGGCGCGATCACTGTAGTGGTGAGCAATCCCTTGTGAAGCCAGCTCAAGCGGTTGGCTTACTTTTTATTTTTATTTATGGAGGGTCATCGAGTAGATTGGTTCTCGATTCAAAACGATTTTCAGATGTTTTCTCGGTATAATTTTGCAGGTAAGAGATCGTTGGGTTACAGTGATGGCACATTGCATTGTGAAAATTTTTATAGTTTTCACGAACGAACTCGCGAATAGTGGGTATACTTAAATCTCCGTATGAAAACAAATTACGCACGTACTATTGTGTATCACAGATATTTACTTAAATTAAAGCTTATTTTTTAAAAAGAACTTTAAACTATTCATTTTTAATCGCTTAAAAATGAATAGCTCTCGCCCTCGAAAAAACTCCAAGTGAGATGTTCGGGTCACGTCAGGTGTCGCGATATATGGCCACCTAACTTTATTAAAAAGTAAAAGATTCATGTTATATTGAAATAAAACTCACTTTCGAAAACCCAAGTGGGAGTAGGAGAAGAAAGTCACGGGTCAAAAACGAAACAAAATTATGTGTGCATTTTAAAGTTAATCCTGTGTCAATTTGGAGCTCAATTGACGCGTGGTGGACCATATCAAGAGCGTAGGAGTAAGAAAAGGGTTGATAGTAACAGTCCTCACAAATCATGGGCAGGAATGAAAACATCATATCTATATATATAAAACGGTCACTTTTAAGGTGTTCACTGTCCATACTTGGTTGAATGGCATTATAGTAAAAATAATTAAACATTTTTGGTACTTATTTATTCCACATTGAATTTATTGGATTATTTACCGGTTTCGTGGCTTGTTTCTCATGGCGAGCATTATCAACTTATGATCAGTTGAAAATGCTCGCCGTGAGCAAAAACGACCCTGATCTTTATCAGAATGCATGTGGAAGTAGTACTATATCTATAATGCGTTGAGTAACATAGTTTAATGAATATCCAAAAACAATAAACAAATCTAATGAAAAAAACACAACTGAGGTCTCAAAATACCACCTACGTGTTGGATTATACTATTAATGTGTTGAATTTCAAAGAAATTCAGCATAATATATCAGTTACATATTTCAGTTAAATTTACGATCAAATGTTATAATAATAAGCAGAAAATTCTTCGAAATTAAAGCTAATGTCAATTTGAAATAATGCGGTCGCGTAAACAGAATTTTGTTTTAAAAAACTGACACCTTTCTGCGAAAGTCACAAAAATTCGCCCAACCCTAGCGAATACATCACACGGGTCAACCCCCCGTGAAAAAGGCTGTTTTGAATAATATATAGCTTTTGCGTACAGTCATAGCTATACCGCTATCAGCTTTCAATATAAGTTCCCAGAAAATTAACTTATTTTAGATGTTAGACTCAAATTTTTGAATGGGTACCAACCAGTTATATTGTTCGTTTTCTCAGCTTATTTGTTTAGTTTTTATGCATAGCTTTACTCATGTTTAGTTTTATTAAGCACGCGAAAAACACTTAATTGATCTAGCCCAGCGTTTTTTTAATTTGGCTTGAACGAGTGAGTTATAAAAATTCACATTTAAGTTCTAAATTATTTTATCATAGTTTATATCAAGGGATGAGAATGAAATACTGTAAAGGCAAAAGTTTTCGAGAAAATTAACACAGTATGAGTGTGTTGCTGTGTGTATTTCCAAAACAATGGTTGGAAAGATGAAGCAAAAAGTTACAATATTGTAGTCTTGGCCGTTTTTTCAAAATGCCCTTGTGTGGTATGCCTGCAAAAATATTTTGGGGACTCCACGGACACATACAATTGGTATACGCTGAGAATCTCAACTGTATCGGTGCCGTTTAAACACATTTTTATTTTATCCAATATTAAAGAACATAGTTCAAAAAAAATAAATATATGAACTATGTTTAACTAAAATTTAACACACATTTTTGGCATGTGGTTAACCATACAAAAAATGTAGCAAAACGTGATTTATTCTCTTTTATTTTATCTGTGTTTTTTTACCTCGATCTATAATAAGTCCAGCTCGTAAAATCCAAAATATAATTAATACATTGGCGACAAAGAACGTGGAATACGCGTCGTTTCTCTATATGTCCAGATATATCCCATAGCTAATGTGTTAAGATATACATACAATGTTATCCTCAGAATTTAGTATTTTAAACGAATAAAAGAAGCTAAAAGATACAGCTTTGAGACATTGAGTAAAAATCCTTACCGACACTGAGGTATGGTGAATTAGCTGGTTGAGAGCGTCTTGTAATCAGACCTCCACCGTCTAGACCTTGGACACTCTGCCCTCCACCTACTGCTCGAAGTCCTCGGCCTCCCCTGGCCACAAGTGCTGCCCGGAGACCAGATCTTTTATCCTGCAACCTGAAATATGAATCAATTATTTATATGATAGACGGGTATAGGAATAAAAAAAACTGGATTGATGATTCTTAGCGGAAAATTCACGTTCATGAGACAAAACAAAAAATATCCCTTGTAAGTGATGAAAAAATATTTTATACATAAATCAATAAACGCCGTGTCGGCATTTATTTTTTGCTTTTGTCAAATGCATGGCGCATTGGCGTCACTTGATATGCCATGTATAATATTTTTTACAATAAACAATAAACAACAATTATGTAGAATTGAATACGGTGATAAAGAATATTCAAAAAGTGAAAATACCTAAAATTTTGACATGCGAAGGGTTAATTTTGAACCATAGATATATAGTTCTTATAGATCAAAAAAAAGTTTTTACTATGATACCATAAAGTATGCTTTCAAATTAGGAACAGGTGTGTTTGAAACATGAATTACTATTTCAAAATATGGCTGTTCGAAAAAAAACATTTGAAAAATTGTGTTCCATTTTTTAAAAATATAACGTCGATATTGATTTTATCAGTAAGTTAATATTAACATGTCACACAAAAGACTATTTAAAAGATAACATTGCCGGTCAAAATATTAATGACAGGGAGTTAAGTTACTTTGTGGTTACAATTTTAAGCCACTCATTGCCCAGATGGTAATAACTGGTTTTAACGCGATTTACACCTCCATAATGTTATTACGAGAAGACGTGACGTAATTTAATTACTCCACCTAGCGGTTGTCACACAAGCGCCCGTTAGATTATGAATTTCATAGAACAGAGTTTGATGTCACGATAGAATGGCCAGTGTAACCAGATTAAATAAGATTTGTTCTTGGTAATGCTTTTACTGTAAAATTTATATTGAATAATTATTGCATCGAGAATGCATTAGATTTATGACAAAAGAGCCCCTGATCGAAAAACAATTATTTTACCCTAAATATATCATATTCGGACTAAACGTTTCTTTTCAAAACATTAAGACATATTGCATTCAGAATTGCAAAAGTTGCTTAAATAATTCATTACTTAAGAAATTACAAATTATATATAAAGTCCGAAGACGCATCTGAAAGAGGCGTAACACGAGTCACAACTAGTAACACAAAAATCGGAATCGGTCGATAATAATCACGATGAGCGAAAGCGTTCCTGATCTTGACTACAAAAAATGGTTAAGAAGTAGGATAAAATTTGTTTAAAATAGAGCCTTTCTGCCAAGAATTCAATTTATAAAAAATATCTGAATTCAAAATATTGCATGAACGAATACATCAAATTGGTCTTTATACTTATGTTTTATACTTCACAGAGTATAAAAAACTGTTAACTAAAATATAACACTGGGAAACGATAAACTCTTAGCTAATTTATAAAGCAAGAACTTTTAAAATTACTTCCTGAAAGTTTTTCAGCATTCATTTACTGTCTGAATTAAAGATTCTGCATGTTGAAACCTTCAAAAAAGATTAACCCATAATTAAATTGATTGAGTGTTTAATAAACAGAAGCGCTCATTTTTCACGATGAACTTTAATTTGACGTTTCTATTTCATAAAAATCATTTCACCATTTTGTAATAATTTAAATCTTCATAGTAGATTAAGCCGTGCCAATTCACAATAGCTGACATAGTTGCTTCAATCTTTACCTCAAGTCTTCATCGTCATCACTGAATAATTCCATGAGTCCAGGATCTGGCGGAGGTCCTAAATGAGCTGGAGGCCCTTTTGACGCTCCAGAATCAGCTGCGTCTTCCATTCCAGAGATCATGTCGTATTCAAGTTGTTGGCGGAGTGCTGGGTCGATGCCTGGAAATAAATACATGAAAAATGAAATTCAAGTTTAACATAACCCCGTAAATGATTTTTCAAAAATATTCCCTGAATGAATAACTAAATAAAACGGTAAAAAAAATTGCAATGTATTTTAGTTCTACAGAAATTATAAGATATATAATTGATAGCTATTTTGGCTAACGCCCTTGTCAAGTAACACTCAAATATACATTTACTTCTATCATTCTATTTATCACCTAGATATGTATATACTGGTGTAGAAAAGGTACACAATAAATCATCTCTTCTATTCTAACTTCCTAAATGGATATTGTAATAATATAGTATTAAATGTGACAAATTGATTATACGTATGCATTAATCCATAACTACTACTCAAACCACCACGGAAAGCAAATGCAAAACTAAATTACGTTCATTACAACTCGATAAAAACCCAGATTAGGTTTGACTTCAAGAAATACGTCAAATCAATCTGTCACATTTAACACTATATTAGTAGAATATAAAATTAGGATTTTAGAATAGAAGAGAAAAATGTACACAATAATTAATGTACATATGTTAAAATAGTTCTGACGAGGGCGTAAGCCAAAATAGCTATCAACTATATATCTTATATTTCTTTTGAACTAAAATATATTGCTATTCTTTCATCATGGTATAATGGAGTTTTACCAAGTGCCAATCTTATCAAATGCCAATCTTATCAATTTTTTCAAGAAGATTTTTTTTGGAAGTTGAAATATTCTGTTTTAACTGTCTCCTGAGCATTTGGGGTAAACTGACTAAAGCTATGTTAGAATTAAGCCGACATATTGATTGAATTGGCATTTACTTGGTAGAACTCCATTATAGCACGTTATAATAGTATTGGCGATGGCGTAAGGCGACATAGCTATGAAACATATATAATATAATTTCTGTATTACTAAAATATACTGCTTTTGTTCAACGTGTTGAAAAATAAATCTTTTGTGTTGAAGTACCAATCACATAATACAAACAATGAATAATTTAATGAGGGTATGCCTATCATGCTTTTGTGATAATCCATTCATGATGCTATTTTCGTCTTGCTTAAGCAGTAGGCGAAGTATAAATAAAAGCTAAAAACATTAAAATAAAAACAAACGATCGACTTTGCCGTGGGGTATCACTCAATTTTCTTTCTTGTTAACTTGATGGCTTATAATTTAATTCAAACACAAACTTCACCCCTATATTGTAAAAAGTTTTTTAATAATTGGCGGTAATCTTCGAGTGGAGTTATGGACTTAATCTACATACAATCTTTTACACTGGATGAGAGTTTTTTCATCACTGCAAATGACGTCAAATAAAGGTATGAACTTTTTTTTAGACAAACAAATTTTTCGGGCGATCCTTTTTTAAAATGATTAATACTTTTTAATTTTGGGCGGTATTATATTATTTCAACCAGTATATCGATTTCATAAAACTAAACACATTATCTATGTGTTTAGTAAAAATTGTGTAAAAATTCGTATAATCAAAAATAGCCTAAGCCTATTGGTAAAGAAATACTGGGAATAAAAACTTCGTTTGGGCAAACTTGATAAATAATAAACGGTTTTTTACAATATCGTTAATTTTCTTTTAACTATTTTTTATATTACTGTGCGATTTAATCTTTAAAAAAATCTGATCACTGACTTTATTATCAACTAAAAATGGCTTTTTGACATCCAGGACAGTTGCAAGTATCGCAGCGACACTTTTAATGATATTAATGGACCGCCTTTCGGTATCGTTGTGTCACGTTCTACAAAGAGTCACATTAAAGAATATGAATGTATTCCATTTTCAAATATTTATTTCGGATAATAAATGATTACGTAGGTAACGCGGACTTCAACTGTTTCTTCTTAAACAGTGTGGAGACATTGTTATGCCTTTACCACTGACAAACGGCTAAATATTTTTGAACGACAGTAATTTGGCCATAGCACGTGTCGATTCTTTTTTTAAATATACATTGTAGAAACTCGTAATAGTCTTTACTTCCATTTTGTAAGACTCATTTGTTTTTTTTTATAAAATTATAGAAGCTTGTTGATATTATCTGACTCTTCCCTGCTTCCGGCTAAACACAAAACTACGACTCATAATTTCGCATCTTTAAGGTTAATAATCATTTTAATCTAAGTGTCATTTATTATAATCCAAAACCTATTAGTTAATCCGGTGATGGTTTTAGAAAAACGATACTAAATCATACTTAGTAGCGTAAAAATTAGTATAACAGTATATAATTTAATTTGATATCAAACTTAAAGTTGTAAGTGTGTTAATTGCAATAAATACTTCACAAACAAATACTTAACAAAGCTTTGCAAATGTTGGGCTTTATCCTCCGCACTACCAGGGTCTTTCCAGGAGTAAAAATTTTGATACTAATGTATAATTCTTTGGTTCGAAGCCGACTTGAGAGTGGATCGATTGTTTGGGCACCGAGGAGTGCCAAATGTGTTCTTATGGTGGAGAGGGTTCAGAAGAAATTTTTGAGAATTCTCTATTTGAGGACATATGGGTACTACCCATGGCTTTATCCAACAGACTTTCTCTTAGGGATGCTCACTTTCAATATTTTGAATGCTCGAAGAGAAATGTATTCGGCATTATATTTCTTTCGGCTTATCCGAGGCCAAAATGAGAATTCCACCATTCTTGAAAATGTTAAATTGAATGTTCCTGATAATTTTTTGAGGAATCGTGAGCATGAGTTGTTTGTTCTTCCAAGGGGTAGAACCAGTCTGCCAATGGGAATGCCTCTGGGAAGAGCTTTAACAATTTTAAACGGCATTGCTTCGGATGTCGACATATTTCATATTGACGTGAGTGAGTTCAGGCGAATACTATATTTTATGAATAAAAGTTGATTTTGTCAGAACTCACTCGGTTGACATCTTTGAAAATTTCTAATGTGATTTTATAAATTTTTTTCTCTCTGTTTTTATGACTAGGATGTTTTCATCTTGTTTTTAATTAATTAATGATTAATATTATGTATTTACATGTATGTATATATATAAATACATACACGTATTTATATTTGTCAAATACATGGCGCATTGGCATCAGCTGTAATGCCATGATTTGCTTTTTCTTAAATAAATAAATAAATAAATTCACAAAAAGTTTGAAATAAATGTAGCAAACGTACGATGGAAGATACTTATAAAAAGCGATAAAAATTGTAATTCTTAAGTAATAATTATAACTTTTTACTCATAATCTATATTCGATAAGCGCTCAATTACAAAATATTACGATGGTCACTTTATTATTCAGGATAATAGCATTAACAAAAACTTCTCGTGTAAAATTAGATTTCGTTTTAATAATTTATGTTATGACCGCGGTGCAAAATTAACACTTTCAAGCTAATACAAAATACTAACCTTCATTTCAACCGGTGCAAAAAGAGATTTTAGTATCACCCTGGGATCAAATACAAAACGTCAAATGAGAAGGATACGATGGAAGCAGTATGCGGAGATTTTAGGAAGCTTAAAATTTCACTTAAGGATAAATTATTATATTTTATACAATGACTGAGATTTTTTGAAATTGGAAAGGTTGTTCAATATTCTCGTTCGTGAGTGGCAGATAAGAATTGCGATCCCGGTTAGTATTTTTGATCTCAAGATTTTTCAAATTTAATTCCTGGATTGTAAAGTATGATTTTAAATTGAATCATTCACCATATGTATATATTTATAAGTGATGTCATTTCTTCGGAATCTATTCGATCATGTAAAGCTAATCACTATCCCCAGACCTATAAATTGACATTATATGTAAACAAATTCTATCAAGTCAGGGAAGGTTCATGTAATGGTGCTATTCTGCACTGATCTTCCATTTATATTCCAGCTTTAAGCAATTTCAAAATAAATACATGAAATTTACTAATTGAAAACTTTTTGCGTTATCATACAACTTTTGCAGGAATTGATGTTTTGTACATGCTTAGAGGACGGTGCCAAAATTATTATAATAACGTATTTGTTAATGTCATCCAATCATCAGCAGGGTGTGCATTTTATGAAATTTAAGGAAAGAAAAAAATGTGAAGTCACGCCAGTATTTTCCACGACAGTATTTACCACGCCACACGCTAAAACTGTTTTTTCTCATTCGGTGCTTATGTCGTGAAACGAAAAACTTGCCGAATGATGATAATTCTTGGAAAAATAGGTTTCTTTGACTCCCCAATATTCTTGTCACCAGCCGCCAATGATCTACGTTGTAGCATGCCTGATAATTTCTACCAATTTATCACACGGAGTCATTATAATATAATACATTTTAAAAAAAAGCTTAAAAATGATATTTCAAACATGTCCGCTCTCAATGTATAACATATTATTACTTTTGAACAACAGACTGGAAATCCAGTTACGAACTAATAAATAGTAGCGGCTAAACTCAGTCAACAACTTTCTGATGCATATATTTCCAGCGGGATATAATATGAAGTAGAAAATTAGCGCGAACCATTTCAAATTGAATTAAAAATAATGCGTTACAATAATTCAATTTATTAAATAAAATCCAAAGACTGTTCAGTTACTGTTTACAGTTACTTATTACAGTTACAGACCAAATGCTGTTCAGTCAGCCACTAAATATCTCAGCTTAGAAAGGGTAAACCCATGCCTAGGAACCGAATCGATAAAGTGACTAAGAAAATTCTGCTCGCACTGGGACTTGAGCTCGTGAGGTCCACCACGGAAGCCGACGACGTTGACCACTGCACCACGGACTAAAATATCATTAACAGCATGTTGTCTTTGCCAATTTAATATATTTTCAACGTGGGATCAATTCCTGATTAATTAAAAGAACTTAATTTGTCTAGTGACGTATTCTTTTCTTTTTGTTTATACGTGGATCAAGCTCATACAAAAGGTGAAGCTTGATAAATAATGATAATATTTTGCTGCCCAAGGGTTCGACTGACAAGAGAGAGGGCAGCTCATTTCGTGGCTTGCTTTTTGCATCATTTTACATTCGATGACATTACATACTACGTCATGTCCTATGCTTTTTTTTGTGATTTAGGTAACAATATTATAGGCATCAAATTAAATAATACATTGACGTCATAAGCGGTAGACTTGGGTACACTGAAACAATGATTACTTTGAAAAGTTTCTCTATTTCTGCTGCTTTTGAGTTATCAATGCCACTATATACAAAATAATATGTTATGTTATGTTTCTAAGATACATCAATATAATAAGTGGATACGAAGATATTTCAATGAGTATTAAAGTCACTTTCTTGTTCATAACTAAACCAACTAAAACAAACCATCACGATAAATAACTATTTTGTATTTAAGAAATAAATCAGAAAGCCAAAGCATCGCACTTAAAGATAATGAAAAAATATATATGTTAAAAAATAGGTAACATTGATTACTAATTTGATATCATTGCCTATAAATGCATTGGTGAAGCCTGTTTTTTGGCTCTTCTGAAAAGTAGAGAAAAATGAGTTAGCTTTATTTGTCTCTAATGGACTTACCTATTAATCTATTCATTTATATAGTTTCTCTGCACTTTCGTTGGATCCCGCAGTAAATTTGTGGATATTCACTTTAATAAAAAAAAAAACTGAAGTTGCATCTGAAAGAGGCGAAACACGCGTAACGAATTGTAAAATAATATGTGGAATAATTTAAGCTGTTTTTTTTTAGATATAATAATATTTAAATAAATAAATATAACTTTCATTGCCAACCACATATTTTAAATAAATATCAGGACCAGTTTCACTCATCGCGAGCATTGTCAGCTGATTATATAAAATTGAGTAAGACGAGTATACATTTGTATGATGAGTACGGCAAAGATTTACACATCTTGAAAGTAAATAGAGACAAATCAGAAAAAGAAAAAAATGTACGTTTGTACCTACATACATTTAAAAGATATTAAGCTAGCAACACAATGAATGTATAAAAAACATTTTCAAAATAGACAAATGGGAAAAACTCAAACTGAGAATTACTTAAGCAACCGTGTGACAGTAGATCTGATAATGCTTCTTAAACAGACGAAATACGTCACTATTTGTAGCAACATACGAGAAATAAACACATATTTACATATATGAAACTGATAAGCACTAAAATAGCAATGAATTTAAAAACGTTGATGAAACCCGCGATGATTAAAACCGTGGTTAAACGTGTTTTATTTATTTAACTACTAGTGTTCGAACCCGGCTTCGCTCGGACCAGTTTGGGGTTATGTTCACCTCGGCGCGTAAATTCAGACGGGCCAAGTTGAAACAACTTTTTTCAAAATTCAAAAGTGTAGGTCAATTAAAATGAAATTAAAATGAACATTTCAGACTGGCACTGACATTTCACAGCCCCTTTCATATATTGACAGCCCATTGAAATGTCAAATAATACCTTCACGTAAATAAAAACATTATTATATTAATAAAAGCCGGGAAAAGTTCAGTAGAAGACTAATTTATTACATTTTGACTAAATGTCTTCGCCGATAAAAAAATCAAACATATTTTCTTTCATATTCGTTTTTATGGCAACTTAATGACCAACAATGCAAAAGGGAATTACAGACCCACAGACATACATACGCCGTTTCAGTTTTATATATGTACTACTCGATACTCGAGTAATTGGAGTCTCTACACACACATTGATAATGAAACAAATTTACCGTCGAAACTTTCGCGAGCGAAATCAATTCGTTTGTTTGAACTTGCAACAATAATGCAAAAGGGAATTACAGACATACATCCCCCGTTTCGGTTTTATATATAAGATAATGCCTTTCCACTAAGAATTTATATTCAAGAATAACAATATATAATTAAAACTACAACTATCATCACACAACGTTTCCCACTGTCGGCTGACTTTTTGTTTTCTGTTGAATAATATACCGTTGTAGAAGAAAACTCATTCATTCCTGGTATTTGACATTAGTATTATAAATATGTATTATGTTTGCTGTTCGACGTAGAATAATATATTAAACCATTGTCAATAGAGTGGAGGTATAACAATATTGCACAAAATTGCACTTGGACAAACACAGCAGTCTCTTAGGAAAAAGTCCAATCGCATAAGTTTCAATGCAATTCTGACCAGTCGGCAAATGTTTGCGCGGCTAATTTACTTCGAAGCGTAGATGCAATAAATATAATGTGAAAGCCTCAAATAACCGTTGCGATATATATAATATAAATTGCTAAATCAAATATGTAGAAAAAATCAATTTATTACTGCAATATTTTCAGGAATTTTAATACACTATACATATAAATTAATTGCACAGAGTTGCACAAAACGACACTTATGTACCGGAAACTATTTTTTTTTAAATTATGTACACTCCCAATGTGGTGTATTTGCCCTCTTAATGAAGGTATCTCAACATGTTTTTATTTCGAGAATTGATCGTTACTCAGTCGCTTAATTTCTTGTTAGATTTAATCCAAACAAAAACCGTTGATAATACAACAAAATTATATCAATTCATCGCATACAAAAATATACTCTTTGGGAAAATCAGAAAGAGGCAGTGTTATAGAGTCGTTAAATTTTTTCGTCTACGGCCTGAGTGGCTGCATTTTTTTACAGCACAGTGGACAAACACGTGCTACACAGAAGCAGGGATTCCTCAATCACCTGAGCCAATGAGGCCACCTGATTGGTGTAGCATGTGCTTATCCGCTACGCTGTAAAAAACGCTTCCACTCAAGCCGTACACTTATGCGTTCATCCAATTCGATTCCTTAGCATATAAAACGAAAGACTGAAAAATTAACTTCTACCCATTTTTTTGTCGCTTCTTTCAATTCACCTCTACAAAGATTATTCCATTAATATGCTGTTTTAGAATTCCATAATATGATCCACATCGGGAGCGAATGTGACGAACAGAACGAATACAGAGTGTTTTAGTCGCCATTTTTTTATTACCACGAGGAGGAGTTAGGTTAAAGGTAGTAATATTAAAAGTGCCTCATTTAACCATACTTAAGCTTAAATTAAGCTTTAATGCGCAGCTTTCTTTCACTTTAAAGGTACATTGTAAGGAGACAAGGGAAAAAGTATCGTATACTCCACGAAGAGTAAACAAAATTAAATTAAATTTGTTTTCTTAATAATTTCCTTGAATAAAATCAATATTCATAACTACCCATGTCTCGTAGATGGGCTAAATAATGTCAAAATGTCTTAAGCCGCGTAACATGCGACGATTCTTGAAAGGATCATTGTATTAATAATATGCTACGATTAAAATATTAGGACATAATTCTGAAGCTTTCCATACGATTTGGCCAGTGTCTAAGATCAAGAAAATATTATAAATTATAAACTTGATATTATGTATTTACATTCAAGATGTTATAAATTTACAGACAAAATTAATACTGTACTTTTATTTGATTTATAATGGATGGTTATTTTTGTATACATATATTGAAACCAATAATCGCATCTCGATTTGATTTGTGATACATATGAAATATGAAAAACTGAATCGTTTAATTAAAGGGATCGAGCGCTATGTCGTTCGTTCTTTGAAATATAAATTTATTACATGTACAATTTATACGCAGAGAAATATTTGAAGGAAATAATTTGTATTACAAGCATCAACCAAGATATGTTTATCTATCGCGTGCAGTATGTACATGTCGTACATTTTATTTGATTTTAAAATAACCTCACTGCGTTAAAAGGTTTAAATAATAAAGATCGTAAATTATAATCTCCCCTTAAGTGGGAATCAGAAATTATTACCTACTTTTAAATGTCTTTAATTTAACTTGAAATTATTTGAAATTATTTGAAATAACTTGAAATTATTAAGTTATTTATCTCTACATAAATTCTAACATGAATGCTAAAAGTAATCTTTGTTGAAAAGAAGCATTGATTCAGAGGTACACGTGGAAATTAATGTTGAATATGTGTGCCAGTTACACGAAATCAAATAATTAAGTTCTCAAATATCATACAATAAATAATACCTGCTTAGCAAAGAATGTATGCGAATATAGAATTATATAGTTGTACATTTTTCGGCCATCAAACCATCTTCAGAATTTACGCTTATCAAAAATAAAAATGAATAAATCACTTTTAAGATTTTAACTGTCACTTTTGATGAAAAGGCATTATTTAAATAAATAATAAAAATCATTTATTTATATTTCTACATGTGTTTTGATAGAGATCAGAAACGGTTTCATTGAGCGCGAAATTTTGGACACGGGTGTTGAAAATGTATTTTTTATTTGAGTCATTTTTCGGTATTAAGTTTGTTTTTCCTTTATTTGACATTAAAATTTATTATATCGGCATTAGGACTTCTTTTATTTCAACCATTAATTTAATACAAAATTAAATTTTAAAAATGCCGCGATGACTGCAGAAAAATCTGCATTTAAATCTACACGGAAAAAAAAAACTATGAGCACCCATATTTCTCGGGCAAAATTTATATATGTAAAGAATAGATCGCTGTCAGTGAAATATGGCCAAAGTTGTACTTCATTTTAATTAAAAAATTTGGGACATACATGTTGATAATTTTGACGGTTAATCATAAACTTGTTTGACAAATTCACCCTTTCAAACACTTTAATCCCACAATAAATTCAATAATATAAACATTCGGCAAGTTGCGAATGTCCCAAATGGAGTGTTAAATATAAATATTGTCAATAAAAGCGAACAGAAAACATTTGCAATTTTGTTTTTATGTGAGAAAATTGACACCTTTATACATGTTCATATGAATTCAAGTAATAATTTCTTTGTTTATCTAAGTCGATTTTATAGTTTTTGTTTATATGGCGCCGGTATATTTTCGTCGACTTCGACAACTATTTGACACAACTAACCGGTCCGTGGTGCAGTGATCAACGTCGTTGGCTTCCGTGACGGACCGCTTGGGCTTGAGTCCCCGGTACGAGCAGATTTTTTAAGTCGATAAATCGATTCTGTTCGAAGGAAATGTTTGTGTTGTTAAAAATTCCTTCCCACCTTTTTGATCCCAAAAAGCGGCGCGAAGCGAGAGTGATTAGCTTACCACTAGTCCTTTCCTAATCCTCGTATCCTTTCAACGTTTACTTGAAAGAAAGGTTTGGCAACTGAGTAACAAGCAGCTCTCGCAGAAAAAAACATGTTGAGATAAATACCGTAATGTGTCCATATGCTACAAGTTGGGAGCGGACATGGTAAAAAAAATTACATTAAATATAGTAAAAATTTTAAGGAAAAGTGTTTTTTTTCAGGGGTCCTAGGATTTTTTATTGATATATGGAAAAGTTTGGAAGCAAGGAGGTGTATAGATGAATGAATTATACAAAAATATGTAAAATTTTATAAAAAATATAATTGTCCTTCTTCCTATAGCAATATTACCCCCATGACATACTCATATTTTTGCGTGCAGTATACAAATGCCGTGTAAGCGAGTAAAATGATTTAACTCGAAAATAGAACACAAGTGAATTTATATATCGTTCAGTCTGTTTGAACAATGAATGTGTATCATTTTTTTGGGACGAAGAAATTAACACTATATTAATATTAACTCTCGTGAAGAATTGCTATTGTGAGCTCTTCATTCTATTTTATCGCCTTGTTTTAATAACCCATTTAAAGAAAACTTCCACCATGATAAATATTACCCAGTAATCAATAAATGACCATTAATGATTTCCCTATAACGAACTGTCGTAAAAGTTAACTGTTTTCTTCGTAAGACAGTGTGACGGTGACATCTATTGGGAGTTTGACGAGATATTTAATAGTTTCATCAAATTTATGATTTAATCGTTCTCAAAGTATCTTTATGAAGTGTTGCGTCTTTAGAACAACTAGGGTGTCCAATCCCGAGATCCCGAAGATTTTCAATACCTGATGAGCCCCGGGATTAGAAAATATTATTTATTTATCGAGCACAACCGTATTACCGAATCGTAATATTTCGTGTACTTGCACGTGTCATCTTTTTAACACCAAATGCTCGTGGATAGTAAATTATTTGCTGCGTTACGCATTGATGACAGCATCGGATATAAATAAATCATTGTATTGAAATGAAAATTTAGAGGAGGAAAAATATCAAGCAACAAAACTAGAGCTCATTTATGGTGATAAAATATTTTTTAAACGAGTACCATAAATATAAAAATTCTAAATTAGATCCTAGTATCCTGGATGGTAATGAATTTGTCATAACAAATTTAAATTTATAAAAAATACTAAACAAAAAGCTGTTCTTCTTAGATTATATGTATACAAGCAAAACTATGTTTATTTTCAGTTACTTATCAGATCGTTTTCGATCGAGTCCGATACCCTCGAACATTAGATTTTCATAAAATATTTTCGCCCTTCATTAATGGATAAACAACCGAAATATAATATTAATTATTTTTTTACATGGGTAAGTTATAAATGACTAAAAAAACCATCACTGTGAAATATACCAAATCACGGGATCAAAATTTTTGCCCGGGATTGGAAACCCTAGTGACGACATTATGACAGTTTTTACCGCTATACGATGTAGGGCGGGCGATTGTTTATGGTTAAATTTAATATGCATTTCCACGGTGAAAAAATTAAGCTGTAGGTGAAGTGGATAGCTTGAACCTTGACTGTCACTTCTTTAATTGAACGGTTGTCAGCTCCCTAAAAGAAAGGGCAATGATGTTCTATAATATGTATTGGTGTTTTAAAAATTCTCTACATTATACAGTAATGGTTAAAATTAGCATAGTTTTGCAAAATAGTGGACAACATGCAAAGCTTTGAAATAGAAAAACTTACATTTTAGCCGTGTCTGCGTGGGGTATTAAGAGTAAATATTATAAATGGAATGTTTGACAGATAGCTACAAGCTTAAATTTTCTGATTCATAAGAGCAAGTGGAAGATTAGATATATCCATGTACAAATAGCCATTCTTATCCTTAGGAACCATGTCCGCTCCCAACTTGGAGCATATGGACTCTTCACGGAGTTTATCTCAACATATGTTTTTCTACGAAAACTGCTTCTTATTCAGTTGCTCAACATCTCTTTTTTTTTTCGAAGAGAGTAGGGATGGAAAGGATACGAGGACTAGGACAGGACTAGTGATTAATTAATCGCTGTCACTATGCGTCGCTCTTTGGGATCGGAAAGATGGGAAGGGATTTTCAACAACACAAACACCCGTGCCTTTGATTAGATTTATCGACTGAAAAAATCCGCTCGTACCGTGAATCGAGCCCGGGCGGCCCGGCACGCAAGCCAACAACGTTGACACTGCGCCACGGGCCGGACGGATTCTTAACCTAGTAATCCTAAATCATAAAAGTCTAGTTGATACCTACCATTTTTTTTTAAAATTTGGAACAAATACCATTTACCAAAACAAAAACGTAGTACATCTACACCACTTTTATAAAGAATGAATACATTATTTACTAAAACAAGTGTTAAACAATTGTCACGTCTCGCAAAAATTAAGGTTATTTCACATGTTCATGTTTGTTGCCATACAAAGTTAATCAAAGCTATGAACCAGTGTTAGATACCAGTGTTAGAAATTTTCTAAAAATTTCTAACACTGGTATTGGATGGGATATTTTTTTTATGGATCAAATACCATATAAATAATAATTGGGAATCTATCTATAAGCCGTTACATCAAAATATTTTGGGCAGTCTTAACAGATGCATTTTCAATAGAAATTTAATTATTCCCCATATTATACAAAGAGATTGAGTTCATTCACACTGACCGAAAACCGGTCCTGATTTTAATAACTCTAATGTGGAATAAGTACAAAAAAACTGTAATTATTTCTTAATATAAAGTCATGTCACCAAGTATTGACAGCGAACAGATTAAAAGTGATTATTAGGTATGTCAGAGCATGGCTTCATGTCCACAAAAGCAACGATAAATAATGGTAGTAAATTTACGAAGAAAAATCATTCTTTTTAATTCCACGCTGTTTTTGTTCCGTCAATATTAGCATTAGTTGTTATATTACATCGTCATCGAAGAAAACACTTACATAGTTCGAAATTTAAAAAAATCGATCAACTGTCATTATTGACGAATGCTGAACTGAACTGTCATATTAAATGCGATATCTATAGATAACATGATCATGCAGTTATGCAACTCAAGGGAAGTAAAGTTTAACTATAAAAATAATAATACTGATGATGAGTTGATTGTAGAAAGGGCTTCGAACGTTTTCTTTGAAAACTATGACAAGCAGTACAAAGGAACATATCGAAGGTGTAGTCTGAGTGACTAAGAAAGTTCATTCTTCCCATATTGCCAGTCAACTATATCGTGTATCACCCACGCGTTATTTGGTATTTTTCTTAGGAAATGTCGATCCAATGAAACCTGAATGCTGTGGAAAACATGTTATGCTCTGTTATTTATGTTAACAGCAAAATGTGGGAAAATAAAGAAACTATTCAGTGTGTCTTAGTTTCAAAGCTTTACAGAATTCAATAGAAATTAATACAGACAATTTTAAAGATATTTTTAGTATTTGTTTTTTTATTTTAAATATGTATTATTTGAACAGTGTTGTGCTTGGACACTTCTATTTATAAACATACGTTTTTTGACGAAAATTGGTTGTTATTCGGTCGCTCAAGCTCATTTTCGAGGAGTGAAGGATCATAAAAGATTAGTTTATTGGTCTGATAAAAAGCCTGTAAATGTCCTAACTCGCTAGCTAAAAGACATGTAAAAAATATAAAAATGCATCCTTTTGAACATATCGTTATTACAAAATGAAGTTAATGAAAGAATGTTTCCGAGAACTCGAACCTGCGGATACCACAACTGTAACTAATGAAAAATTTGAATCGTTTGTAATTTGTACTTTACCGTGATATTTTTCCTCAAGCTAACCAAGTTTCGTCTTTCGACATCTTCAGGCATTTGAAGGGCACAAATTTACTTGATACAATATATCAGGGGTTCTTAACCTTACTGTGGTGACGGGCGAGTTTGAGATTTTGGAGATGAGTCACAGGCGCAGGCCGGATTTTTTAAAAACAAGATTTAAGTACATATTTATGTATGTATTAATTATATTATTGCAAATTTACAATTACAAAAAATTCTAGAAATAAAAAAGCACATTTTGTGTACTCTTTGACGTTGCATTTGACAAAACCAAGTTAGGTTTATCAGTTTTTCTACAAGAGCTTTTAATATTCTGCGAGATAAAGGATTTGTTCAAATATTGTTGATTATTTACAGAACGACATTCATGACATGTTCAAAAGAAAATATTTTGGAACATAATGATGCTTAATTAATAATACAATGATAATTCATAAAGTACGTGAAGGATTTATCCCTCTTGCAATGGGAATGTAATCCATTATTGCAGCCGACCATTGCTGGAGCAGGAATAATTGCCGATACTTTTTATTAAGACATGCTAATTTCTTTCGCGTATTTCTTAAGACATAAAAAATTTCTTCATCTTTTAAAATAACTTAAAAAAGCTTAAATTTTTGCAATTTCAATAAATATTTTTTTATTCTTTGCCGGGCGCACGAAAATGACCCCGCACGCGGTTAAGAATCCCCGCAATACATACTTGCAAATCTGGGTCGTTAGCGACAAAAATATTGGAAATATACAAAATTCAAACGATTCAAATGTGATATTGAAATTCAATCAAGCACCTTCAGTCGAAGTCCTCAATTACATACAACTTATTTAATGGCTCTTATTTTGTTTATAGTTCAAACAAATCAATAACAATCAGTCCTTGATAAAAAAAACACACTGTTTATGAAAACGACGAAAAAATATAGCACATACTAAAATTGTACTTGCGAAACAATATGACAAGACCATTTACCATTCAAATCTGTTAAGAACACGCCAATTGGTATTCACGAGAATGTTTTGTACGGTATGGTATTTAAAAAATGCTAAACTTTTGTCCAAAAAATAATTTTATGTGACGTCAAACGCAATTAGGGCCTGTTTTATGTTCCGTTGAAATTATTTTAGGCAGGCCCACAAACAGATTGTCAACACAAATTATTAAAAAGCTCTCTAAAATATAAAATAAAAAAAAATGTTTTGTTTACATTAATATGAGACGATCGAGTTTGTTGATATTCTTTTTGTATAATGATTAAGACATTCATTTAAGCACTTGAGCAAAAATTACTTACAAATGGGAATAGATTATTATAGAGTAAACAAAAATAAAGAAAAGATTGTTAATACACTTGAGCCTCATGTAACAGTGATATTACAGAAAAACGTCATGTAATACAAATCCGTGTTAAACGAGGTTTAAAGTTCATTTGAAATGGACTTGCGTTCCAAAAAAATAATCGAAAATCGACAAAATATACATTTACCTATTCATTGAAAAAACTTTCATATTATAATTATATAGATAATTTATCGCTATAAAACTACATGTTCGACTCTTTTTCGAGATCGGTTGTGAATTTGACTCTTCGAAGGAATCGGAGTGTTTTGGGATTTAGTATTTTTTTAAAACCGTGTTGTGTAAAACGTGTTGTAAAAAAATATTATGTTTCACGTGGCCAAATGTAAAAAATAAACTTCTGGTCGCATTTGAGTGAATCTAAGAATTTATTTAAGGACTGTGAAAGTCTTAAAATTCCATATCTCATTTATAACACTTTTATTTACTGAACACTCGTTGTCAGTATTCGCAAAGAAGTATTTTCTTCAAAGTTTTGTTTCACCGAATGTTAAATGTATAATACAGTACTGGGCTGGATTACATGCAGGAAAGGGATAAGAAAATTTATCTGTCACCCTATAAACAGGCTCAATATAAAAATCAAGATCTGAACTGTGGTTTTGAATAGAGATATCTGCATTTGTTTGCAATAATACAACGATACGGCTGTTTTTACTAATAAGATAAAAAAATGAAACTATAAAAACGTAGCAAAGTTTTATTATAATGTATGAAATATAACATTTATAAGAAATTAATATAATAAGGAATGTTTAGTAACACATATGTATGTATGTATATAAAACAGATTGAAATCGCTGTAGAAAATAATGAGCGAATTGGCTCTGTTTTAAGATTTAGAAATATGAATGATATGATATGAAAATATTCTAGTTCAATTTATTTTCCGGACAGTAATTCATAAATTGGTAAATCAATTTAAAAAATACTCTCCGTGCTGGGATTCGACCGAATGATCACCGCAACCGAATCTAACGACTTTGGCCACTCGACCACGGATAGATACCTATATTCGTTTATTTAATACATAGACAAACGAAGATAGAATCAAAGTATCTAATAAACAGTAAATATTGTATCAAATCAAAATTGTAAAAAGATATTAAAAGGTTTACGGCGAAACCAAAAATACATAATATGATTTCGAAGAAAGCCTAAATATTCATTCAATATTTAAGTGCAAATAAGATTTTACAGCCTGCTTGTTATCCTTACAAATTAACTTTTATTAGGTTATCATTTCGTAATGAAGCAAGGCGATTTCTCGGAATTTTACAAAACACCTTTTGAAAATTTTTGGAATAGACATGAAATGACTGTAAAATAGTTAGGGAAAAATTAATTGAAATGTATTTCTGGAATTGTGACCGTCCGGACTGCATTACCAAATTTTCGTTTGCAATTTAACTGTTTTTAATAATGGCCGCAGTATACAATTTTAAAATTAAACTGGCTCCACGCAAAAGTCTTAAATTATCGAGAAACTATCGAGTAATCAATCCGGTTGTAATGTCATGTGAGTCAGTTCTAGGAAATCTATAATACATTATAGAATGCTTGGTTGTTTATTTTCGTTAAAATTTTTCTAGGGTTCAGCTATACGGTCATGATTTTTACCTACCCACTTTAAATGAAGCTTTGAACAGCATTGATCATAATTATTAATAAGCTAACCTAACCTCAAACGCTTGATTTTAAAAGAGATTTCTGGCTTGGTTGGCGATTAGATCAGTCCTTCATTACAATATAAATAATTTATTAGGATTATATTACCACTATCCGCGTTAAAAAGCAAACACAATTTAATATTTATATTTTGTATTTTATAATACATAATAACTATTATCAATTTAAAATTAAATATGACACATTTTATGATATTAAATATTTATAAGTATTTTTTTTTTTAATTGTTTGAATTTTGTATTTTTCCATGAGTTTTGTCGCTAACGACCCGGGTTTCGCCTTTCGGCATCTTCAGGCATTTCAAGTGCACAGATGTAGGATGTACAGGTCAGTTCAAGTACATCCGCACACTTGAAATGCCTGAAGATGCCGAAAGGCGAAACCCGGGTCGTTAGCGACAAAACTCATAGAAAAGTACAAAATTACAACAATTCAAATTTGATATTGAAATTCCATCAAGCACCCTCAGTCGAAATCCTTAATTATATTTATATGTAGTTTAAGTTTTTAATAAACATGGACTGTTTTAAAAAATTCTCACAGCAGATTTATTGCATGCATACTCGACGACTATAAATAAATACCGACACACATTTGTGATACATAATAAATAAAATGTTCAGATTTTGTGTTGAAAAAAGTGTAAGAAAACATGAATTAGTGCACATTGTATAGTACTACTTCCACATTTATTCTGATTAAGATCAGGACCGGTTTAGTTCATGAGAGCATTGTCAACCGCTGATCTTTATCAGAATATATGTGTAAGTAGTATTTATTATACTATGTAATATGCTTAATTTATTTAAATAATGCCTTTCGACCAAGAAGAGACAGTAAAAAGTAATGCTATTAATACGATTTTGAAAATAAATAGTAATTTTACCAGAGTTTTTGAGTCCTTAAAAAACACGATTAAGTCTCCAACATTGATCAAAAACACTCCAACTCTGGCTAAAAAAAGTTTAATTTTGTTAGGATTTTTCCAACCTTTCCTATTTTAGTGTATTAGATTAAAGATCAACCAACTTGTCTGGCCAATTATTCAATATTCTACATGTTATATATGTTACAGTGAAACTGTATTCTCAGTGAAAATATATTATTCTCCAAGCTGTCATTGAAATTAAATTTGACAGCCCAATGTTTGTATGTGTTTTTCTTTGGTTCTCTTTTTATAATAGGGAATACTTGCTGATTTTGTTTCATTGAAGTTTCATTGAAAAAATAATCGACTTGGGCCAGTAATTTCAAGGATCGTGACCAGTGAAATCATGTTGTCATACAAATCTATTACTTGATAAATTAGAATTTTTTGAATTTTGTACTTTTCCATGAGTTTTGTCGCTAACGACCCGGGTTTCGCCTTTCGGCATCTTCAGGCATTCCAAGTGCACGGATGTACTATTACTTGATACATTTTCACTGAGAATACAGTTTCACTGTAACATATAAATAATAAGTTCAAAATTTTTTACGACTTCGACTCCGACTCCACAGCCCTGATTTAAATATAATATGTATGTGTTTTGAAATCATAAAACTATCAACTAGAAAATCTGAAAAGTTTTTTTCACTTCATAAGATAATTCATACTATGTAGCTTTGAACGAATGTTAAAACTTATTATATCATATGTTAATACTATCATATTTATGTAGAATTAGTTTTTGAAATTTATAAAAATAATATAAAAATATTTAATTATATTATTTCGTACGTTTATGGATTCATTACCCCTTTCCATTTGGAAATCGCGTGCCGTCAATGACAGGCCCTGCCCTTTTTGTCGCCCACTATAAGACTGTAATCAGGATCGTGTTTACATACAGAATCTTTCCCAATTGAGCAATTCTTATTTAATTTTCAGCATTATCGTCGCCCGGCAACCATACTTTAAATGTTCGCATTTTCATGAAGTTTAGGGATTTTCATTATTTTTAACAACTTGTCAATGTAAATGCGAACCTTAATTAGGTGGGTACACAAACCGCTATATCACGATATCATTTTATATAGTTTTTAGTTATTTATTACAAAGGAACATTTTTGATTCTAGTGTACGTTTAACCTTGTTTCGAATCCGATAACTTTACTATTCTAAAATGTAGTGCTATTTATAACAATTTTATCAATTTAAATATTGTATTATAAATGAATTTCCACTATGTTGAAAACTCAGAACTATATAATTTTGTACGAATAACTTTGATCAGTCACCGTAACCGAGTGGTAAAGATGTTAAAATATCTGTAGATCAGTGATACGAAATTTATTGATTGAATTTGTATTTAATTGGTAGGCAGTCATTTTAGGAGGATGGAAAAAGCTTGCCTTTACTATTTTTTAAGTATGTTCATAAATTGCAATAAACTTTAAATTCAACGATTACAGAATTCTGTGAAAACACAAAATCAATTCGTCACAATTCATACTATATTTTTCAATAAAATAATATATGAGAAGTTGTATTGTGTACATCTTCTACATCAGATTATTTATGAATCAATGTGTGCTTAAACTTAGCTCATTGGCCATCAACTACTATATATTATGTATATATTTTTTAGAAATTTAAATACACTGCTTTTTTTTCCACCGTGACGCCATTTATACACATTACATTCAATTAACGGTAAGATAAGAATCAAATTAAAAATCATGGAATTTGGTAATCATAATGTCTTTTCTCTTCGAGTGACTGACTTATCGATCTCATTTGTTTTTTTTTATATATTTAGCTGTAATGTGAGATTTTTTTTGCTCACTAAACAGTTCGATTTCTTGCTATGTACTGTTGCACGTTGATTTTAATCTAAATAATGGATTCAAATGGTATTGCTTGATTTCTTCATCTCTCACAATTTACCCGCTATCCGATTCTGAAAACAGTACTAAGAGAGTAACTGTTTGCCAGTCCTTACATAACTTCTTATTTCGAACTCTCGATCTAAATTCTCCATGCTAGCGTACATGGTAAAAATATCTATGATTAGGTAATCAAATATTAACTGATTTAGGGGCAGGGTAATAACGTCATTAAAAATGTACACAAACGCAGCTTGTTGGCTAATTATCCGCTAGTATCCTGCCACTTATAATGGGAGATTTTTTTATCATTATTTTAAATACGTAATTCGGTGTAAGAATATGAACCAAGGACTTTCTGATAAGTAGAGGGTAACTCTTTATTCTCTTTAGCTGCCAATTTAAGCAGATGATTATAGACCCGCATTTTTTAAGGTTGAATTTTATTTATCTATCGAGATCAAAAGGGATAAAATCTTGTAAAACGATCCCGAGAGTGTCTCCTAATTTTTGCGCGACGTGCTGTGTATATTTTAAAGCATTAAATCAAAGGGCGAGTTTTTTTTTTCAACGAAAAGAAAATATTTAATAACAAGGCGTCGAATTTCTGAAAGTTTCTAAGTATTATATTTACATTAAAAATGTCAATGTTATAAGTGAACCTATTAATCGTAATAATCATCACAAAATTGACGTGTTTTTCCAACGAATTTATGACTTACTGTAATGACTATCATTTCAGTTTTTTTTTTCAGAAATTACTTAACATTTCACGGACCCGTGACGTGCGATATACGTTTATTTATAAAAGTTTATTTTATCAATTTAAGTACTGGCATTAAAATCTATGGATTAGCTTCAATTATAAAATATAACGATCATCAAAAATTTCGCTGGTATTAATTGATTTCCCTTGAAGTAAAATCACGGTTCCTGCATGTTATTATAATATCTCACATCCACGACCGTCAGTTCGCGACGCGTAAGCTGGTGTAAAGCGTTTCAGTAACTTGATCATTTATTTGCATTATAAATAAGATTCTTCATTTATTGGTATTGAATTTTAATCAGTTAAGAGTGAATATATATTTTTTGTTGGTGACAATACTAAGTTTTGAATAGCTTTTCGCGAAATTCGATGGGGAGTTGATGTCGATGGAAATAAATAGATGCATGTATATTACATGTGAGTGCTGGTTTAACATATTCTTACCAATGAATAATATTTTTTTAATTTTACTGAAATTTTGGGCCCTGTATACCCGGTGTTTCAATCTGGACGTATTATTAAAATTAAAATACATTTATGTACCAATTCATTAATATAAAGTTTCCCGCTAAGACAGTTGACACTCATTCATTCCCATTCAATGCGGCCATGGATGAATAAATATGATTTTGATAATAAATTTTCTTCCTTGTTTCATGTGAAATTAATAGTCTTGCATTTTGGAAACTGTCAATCATTCGGATGAACACACAAAAGATCGAAAAAGGAGGATTTGTCTATATGTCAGAAATCATAGCGTCATTTTACATTTAATTACAGCGCGTGACGTTTCCAGTATTCATAATATTTAAATGTTTCCCGCGTAATTTCCCTGACGTTCAATCGATATGAATAAAACAAAAGGCGAACGATTCTTTTTTTTAAAACAAAACGTTTATGGTAATTTAATTCAGAAGTTATTTAATTTAGAATGACGTATCAACCCGTTGCGTATTTCGAGCGAGATAAAGTAGGAATTAACGTAATAGCAAAAAAGTTTTTGTTTCTGGGTAAATTTCCGTTAGAAAATTTGTATATAAGCAACTTATTCAATTTAGAACTTAAGAATTTTAACGGTATTTGAATGGCCATTTCAAACTTAATTTACTCGGACGGAAATAGTGCAAAACAATTTGCATGTGCTAAATAAAAGTACGATTGATTACTTTTATTCATTCTAAATAATACAATATGATTTCAAACCATTATCTTGAGACGAAGAGTATGCTCATTGAAGACTGCATGTAGCAAAAATAAAAATTTGCTGTGGGTTGTTTTAATTTTTTATGAGTTTTTATAAATTTTCTACGGATGAAATACAAAATTTGGTTCTAATATTTTATTTTGAAAGTATGCTTCTCGTGGAACGGAATCGCAGTACTGTTTCGGGTTTGATTTTTAGAATCTCTCAAAGAAAATTGAGTTTGGTGGTCTTTAAAACTATTTATATATGTATATATTTTAAGGAGGGCGTGGATATCAATGTACAAATGTTAATTAGAAAACTGCTGACTTACGACGGCTTTTCGTATAATTTACATTTTAGGAAGATAAATAAATAAGTTTTTTTGGCCTTGTTATACACCGGAAAATACATGTGGATGGCTTGAAATTTCTCCATAATATAATATCCCGATAGGAACGAGAGCAAAAAAACGAGAATTTTCAGAAACATCACACAAACCTTGAATTACCAAGAAGTCTGTTAAATTATACTTATAAGAGGAGCTTGTTTTTTTTAAGTTGTAATGAACTACCAAAAAGCAATCATCGTACCAATCGAAGAAAACTACTACGTGATAATCATCACATATCATTTAAAAAAAATATCGTCTAAATAAACAAATGCGATTTTAATATTGCTATTTTCTAAGAAGTAATATTTGTAAATGACATTATGTTTTCCTCAAGTATTTATCCCTTCCCTATATACCATGATCAATGGAAATTTTCCAGGAATATCTGGACACGCCATAGAATAATTTGTGTGTTCTGGTTTAAATTCCAGATAAATCAATTGACATACATTAGAACAGGTGGATATATTTATGGATTGAGTGATACTTGAATCAAAGTTTTCGTCTTCAAAATGGCATGAGCATTAATTGTCGATTGATAGTGGAATAAAATTATAACAAAGCACATGAATAGATATACATTTTCGGTAAATTATGGATATATGGTCACGGGACAGAATCCCAATCCCCTCGAGCTAAGCTCAAACAATTTATAGATACTGGCTTATAATTTTATGTTTTGACTTTACTCTTTGAGTTCTTGTGGATTATTATAAAATGTGGAATCAAAATGATTAAATCTGAAGAATATTACTGATGAGTTGAGTATGAGTTCTGAAAGAAGAATTTGTTTTTAATATTAGCCTATAGTAAAATTATTCGTTTCATTTTAATCAAATAATAAACTTATGTGACTATCTCTATCTGTATAATATTATTATTTGTGTAGTTTGTGGTTGCATTTTTGCTCCTGTAAATTAAAACATCTCGATTTCATACTTATTGCAAAGTATTCTTTAGGATCTTCTATTATAATAAATTTAAAAATTAAAGACGAAACGTTTCAAAAAAATCGTAAGCCTTACATTCATTTTATTTAATGTGCTTATTTTTCATAAATCTTTAAAAAAAATCATATATCCATAATTTACCAAATTTTCTACCGTTCAATATAGTGACGAAGAAGACTAGAATAAGTGTTATTTGCTAACGCTTTGTCGATGTAATCAGATAAATCAGCTTGCGTATTTATTTTTTATAGAAGAGAAATTAAATTGTGTTATTTTTGAAACACTACTTTTCGTCTAATTGTGTGGTATTTATCTGGTGTTTTAATATCATTTTTCATACATATTATGGAGATCTATTATAGTTAAAAGTAAAGTTAATATGAAATTTTATAAGATTATTTGGCAGACTTAAATCAAAATTTAGATTTGAGGTTTTCGTGAGGTTGAATATTCATCTGCATAGCTTTTTTCTTCTTTGTAAAACCGTATCAAAAGGAGCAATGCCGCATTAGTCTTGAAAAAATTATTCAGAAGCATTCAAAAGGATGAATAATTTTATCTTTAAAATATGAAATAATTTGAGTTCAGGGCAATGTTCTTTGTAACGATATTCATTTTCTAATTATTTAATTTTGAGAAAAAAAAAAATATGACGAAAGGAACAGAACGCAAACTGAAATTCTGCATCAAAAATATTGTTTTCTTGGAATTTTCTGCATATAATACTATATTTTCAGATCCTTATACAACAAAGGAAAAAAAATATTTGTGACATACGTATATTTATTAAATACTAGCTGTACCCTGAGCGCGATGCTACGCCAGCAACTAAAATAAATTTGAAGGAAAGACATTACACAAAAATTCAATTCAATTTTCATGTATTCAATACTCGAGAAATTTGTAAAAAATCGTTATCAATTTTTGGGGGGGAAGGGGGTTGTTAGGCGGGGTGGAGTTTGAGGGTCGTATGGGAAGGGTATGCCAGAAACCTTCGAAGGAGTGAACTCGAAAAATTCGTAAAGATTAAAAAAAAATTGGGGGGTGGAGGTTGGGGGGTGGTTGGGGGAGGAGTTGGTAGGCCAGAAACCATTGCGGGAGTGTACTCAATAAATTTGTAAAGTTTCACATCGATCGGTCGATCGGTTTAGTAGTCCATAGCGGAAATACAGACAAACATTCATTTTTATATATAGAGATTTAAAACACACACATGGCCTCAACGTTAATCAAAATTGATTTCACATTTTCAACGACTGCTTCTAATCTAATTTATGGTGTGAAACTTGTGAAGTCACAATGGGACAATTCAACTAAAGCTGCTTTTAAAAAAACTAATTAAAGTTCAGTCTTTCGTTTCAAGCATGATGAAAATTCTTCACCTTCCATAACGCTGTACGATCAAGAAAAGAAAGTATTTTACTCATTGTGTTCTTGGCCAGATACAGATCTGTACTGATCTTTTAGACATGCACTGTGATGTTGAAAGGAAAAAGAAAGTGTGACTTGCAGAGCATGCTCAGATACTTAGTTCGAGTAATTTTAAGTATCATGTGGATCTGTATACTGAGAATCCACCCTGGTGGAAGATTTTAATCTACTTCGCGTAGAATATAAAAGGTAATCAAGAATAATACATCACCCGTTAATTCTAAGCTAATGAATCGCAAGAATATAAAATTGGTAAAGCCATAAATTAAAAATTTGTGAGTTCATTTTTTATCGTATCTGATCGAGATTGTGGTCTTCTCCGCAGTTCACTAGAACCAATTCAGAACAAGTACCAAGCACATCTATACACCGTACTATATGATTTATGAACTATCAGTCATTCAAGATTAGGTACACCCATTGAAAATGCTTTTTTCGGTGTGACATCACAATACATACATTTAAAAACATATTATGTGGGCATATAAGCTATTAGAGGCCCCCAAGATTTGGAGGCCCCTAGCGATGATGTAATATGATGTAATCCGCCACTGCGCTAATATTAATTTTCCATATTAAAGGGCGAGCTGTGGCGATCATCGCTATTTCAACTCCATACTTCCGGCATCTCTTTTGCTATGACCATATTCGTAGTGTGTGGTGTAATTTCCGTTTTCTACTCGGAGTGACCTCACATTTAAGGAACACTAAGGATTTATACTAGAAAGCTCATTAATTACATTGGTAAAGACCGAAGAAAATTTAATACTGAAAAAAAACTGTAATTTTTATTGTTATATGTTTACAAATAATATTACATGACGATATATTGATGAGTAAAAAAACGCAAAGGGTTAATTGAGCTATCCCACTCGTTTTAGCGATTCGCGTGAATTTTTCCTATTGCGCTATTAAGCCAGCCGAGTTGCTGGAAAACCCTCGATGAATTAAATTGGACAACATTTAGTGGGCCGTGTGTTTTGGCCGGGGACATGAATCACGGAACGCCTTTCTCGGTATCACTTTAGCTCGTGCGAGAATTTTACTATTTTTAGTTAATTTAGGCGATAAAATTTGATAGTCAAACGCATATTTTAATATCAAGTAATTTGGAAGAATCATAATTTATTATTAAATCGTGTTTACTTTTAACACATTGGCTACGGAGACGTGGAATAGCCGTCGTTTCTTTATGTGCTTTGGTTTCCTCATAGCCAATGTGTTAAGGTGTCCATAGTCAATACTTGGTGGAATAGCATTATATTAAAAAAATACTGACACTTTTTTGTACATATTAAACATATTAGAATTAGGACCGGGTTCGCTCATCATTCCCATCATCATTTAGAATATTTAGATAATCAATTGGTCACAGGGCTGTGGAGTCGGAGTCATCGCGGCGTTTTGGCCGGAGTCGTACTCGGAGTCGGAAATTTTGAAAAGTTTGAACTTTTTATTTTTGCATTTAATATGTCAAATTTGGCTTGTGGCCGCATTGATAGGGTTGATATTTAATTAAATACACATAAATAGGAAAATTAAGGAAAAAAAGTGACGATATTAACCTTTTTTAGTCGGATTCGGAGTCATGTTTTTGGTAAATGTCGGGGAAGGAGTCGTGGTTTTGGTAAATGCTGGAGTCGGACTTTTTTTGACCGACTCCACAGCCCTGGTCCAAAGTCTTGAGTGACCAGTGATAGCTGGTGACCGGGCGTTGGGGGGTGCAAAGGAAGATTCAACCATTTTTGCAAGAGTTCTTTCCTATTCATTGGATTTTAAAACACTTCTATAGCATGGACTTTCAATTCAGATGTTCGCAATACCAACTGTTTCTCTTCCGTAGTACGGAAAAATAGTTGAATCTTCCTTTTGCACCTCCCAGCACCCCGTCACCAGCCGTCACTCAGAGTGAACATGGTATTTGAAAATATATATACGCAGTCTATCCGATACTGAAAAATAAAGCTTACAAAAAGAAAAATGAGCTAAATACTAGTTCTTTCTTCGACAATTTTTCCAGCTTTAAGTAATGTTCTCGTTTTCAGGATCGTAATCTTCAGATAAAATACAATCGTTTGAAAAACAAATGATACTGAACGACAGAGTTGATGAAATTCAACAGCGTTGAGCCTTGACTGTGTAATAGATGTCTTCTTAAAGTTATTATTTAATAACTGCAGAAATAGGAATACATAGTAGGATAACCGTACATAATTTTCTACTAATCTCACAATAATATTCACGAATATGACGAGAGTTTGATTGTGTTTTTTGCTATTATTATTGACTAGACAATAGATTTTGTTTTCCTTTGAAAAGAAGTTTTTTTTAATTTTTTCTCTTATAATATGAATGAACTTATTGGACAAATATAATATGGATACACTTTTTACAGAACTAATATCTAATATATAAAAATCAATGTTTGTTTGTACGTATTTGTTAAAAATTTGCTATCAAACAATAATTGATGATATCATTTGCAACATCATTTGTTTTATCTGATAGCAATCAACTCAAATCAAGCACTGCAAAATGTAGTTTGTTGAAAAACGATGAAAATTATTCTTGTCCCTCTTGAGGTGTTAATGTACATTCGTAAGTTTCCACATTTTAATATTAGGCGTCGCCAGAGGTTGAATAGTTCGCTAAAGAATTTGATAAATATTGTTCGTTATTTAAAAGAAGTCATTCGTATCAAATTGTATACTGTATGTATTGCTCGGAATGGCAAAAATAAAATTCTGTACAAAGCTTAAAGTCAAAATAGATATATATAAATTGAACAAAATATGAGTGGGTAGATTTTCCACAACACCATTGAATAGAAAATTCTGCTGACATAAATTTAATATAAACGTTAGGTCTAATAAATGATTTATCACATTTTAAACACGTAATTTTCTCTACAAAAATATACATATTGTATGTGTATTATACGAGTACGTAAACATTGCAAATGTCAGAGCTTCTTAACGTGTTAGATATGCTTTAAGGTGGCGAGATAGCTTAGCAGGTATAAAAAGCTCATTCTCGGAATTGTTTCACCCTGAAAACTTGTTGCTCTTCTGAGTTTTTTCAAATTTCCTGAAAACCACCCCAAAAGCGCCGTATAATGGAAGTTTAACAAGATTTGGCACGCTATATTTTGCTTCTCACTATCAAGTGTTTATGTAACTTTTTAACAGTTACTCCGTAAAAAAAGCTTTCTTATGTTATGTTTCTTTTGCTAACAGCGAATAAGGTGTAAAGAAAAGTACAAGTGTAATTTAATAATAAGGATAACGAATTGAACTTAATACATTTAAATAATTGGTATATAATCAAATGCATAACACATTATATCGCACTATAACAATATATATTCTGATAAAGATTATGACTGGTTTTACTCAAAGAAAGCGAAATTAAAGATTTTGAACGTTGAACGAGCTGTAGCCAACAACCCGGGTTTTCGCCTTTCGGCATGTTCATGCATTTTAAGTGCACGAATGAACTTGAACTAACGCATAGTAAACAGTTTGTATCATTTATTAAGTATCAGGTATTTTCAATGTAGTATTGTCAATACTAATTGCCAGCCAATAACATGGAAATGCCCACTAATAGTAGTTGTAGACATTTCGATCATTTGTGCACATGATATGCCTGAATATGCTGAAAGGCGAAACCCGCGTCGATAGCGACAAAATTCAAACGATTCAATAAATACAAATATTTGACTTGACCAATACAGTTTTTTTCATTATGCATCATGCCTTTTCAACAATGAAGTTAAAAAAAACTGTTATTCATTATTTATAATAATATAGTAACAGTTGTCCAGTTTGCCTCCAATTATTTCTGGAAATTTTCTTTCACAGTTACCTAGCAATATGTCAAATGCACCCAAAGCATGTCCACGCGGTGATCTGTCTATAGCGCGGTGTAGATGTGTGGGCCTAGCATTTATGGCAACGTTTAGCAGTCGTATTTATGTCTGTGAATTAGCCAAACTGTAGTAAAAAGCCAGTAATTGAAATTACCGAGCGAGTGAGATGAAACAGAACGCATCAACTACTTTTATTACTTGACAAATACGTAATCAATGACATGGTACATCTTGACAAAACTATTCTATTCCGTACATAGTAAAAACGGACGAACAGTTTGAAATGTTTTTCCGAGTATTGTCATTAAGTTACGAAATAATTGTACAGATTAAAACCGAGAGTATTATATCCATTCAATTGTGAATACATATGAATACAAAAAAAAACTTATATTGTTACATTATTTGCAATATTGCACGTAATATTGTGAGGTCTGCGGTACAATCATAGATCCATGTTTCGTGATTCATTGATTCATGTTTCAGATTAAATCATGGATCATCGATTAGTCACAATCAGGGCCGGCCCGTGGATTTTTGCGCCTGTGTGCGAGGCGCCTTCGGCGCCTCAAAAACCAAAACTCAAGGAGCAAATAATTTTTATTTATTCAAATACACACATGAAAAATAATAATAATAACTTTTTTTTTTCTATTTGAAAATTCTGTAAATTTTTGGTCCAATCAGCTATGTTGTCAAAATCACAGCTGCTAATATTTTCTACATTCTTATTCAAAAAGTCAAAATCAAACAACTCAATATTTGAAATTACATCACTATTTTTGTGATTTTTTTACAGTATTTGATTCAAAGTTAACTAAATTTTCACCATTTTCTGCTTCAGTTTCATCGGCCATTATAATTTGGCCATGAACATGATCATCGTCTGTAATCATTGATTCAACAGCCCCACGAGCAATATTTTTATTTTTTTCTTCTATGATAAAACTACATAGTTTTCTGACATTTATTTTGAATTTTTAACTTCCTTTATGGGTTTTGTTTGTTCTGCCAACCAGACAATTTTTTTTATCCATATTGTTAATGGGGTCTGTAAATTTAATAAAAAATATTGCAGGAAATGTACTACGGTATTTTCTACTATACTGCATGTGTAAAGGTACTTTTTACAACGACTTTAGGCGCGAATTTTTTTATATTTTCAGTATATTTTATCGAAAGCTTTTGGCGCCTTTGCGGGTCTATAGTCGTAAATTTATATGCAGTAATCCGCGCCTCTCCAGAAAGGCCTCCCAGTTTGAAAGTCATATGTTTAATTAGAAAATAGGAAAAAAATGGGATAAAAATTTACCCAAGTATCAAAGGTCAAATTAAGTCTGCACTCCCGCGCGATTGACCGTGTAACAACGCATGCGCCGCGCCGCGTCATCCACGTGTCAACGCATTAGCGCAGCGGGTGTCAATTACATGCATAAATTTTAGGATCGATCCACCAATTTGCGCCCTACTGAGGGCCGGCCCTGGTCACAATCATACATTGATTATCGGTTCACAGATGCGGTAGGAGAGATTGAGAAGAGCGATATCTTCGTAACCCTTATCTTCTTATCCTTAATCTAAATGTTTTAGAACAGTGGTTCTCATGTGCTGTCACCAAAAGCTTCAGAAAAAATATTGATATATGAAGTTAATTTGTAATTTTTACAAACACTCTGAAAATGAAATATTTCGTATGCAATTAATACGAATAGTAAATTAACAAACATGTATAAGTCGAATTAACATACCACAATAGTCTCATAACAAAAATTTGGTGCGGCCACCAGACATTTTCTTAGGACCAATTAAATATTTAAATCGATGTTTTTTAAATTATTATAAATGGATTCTTAATAATAAAGGTAAATATGGTTGTCAATTATATTTGTAAAAAGAACGCAAAATTGAAAAAACAGCTTATGTTTTCCATACGTTTTTTTATTTACGTTGACAGAAAAGTATATATTTTGATAAAGAAAATTGATAATTTTATGAACGTGTTCATGTCATATATATTATGTGTAAATATTCTGACAATGTAACGATGGTGTACAATCGATCGATTCTATTTTTTCTAATAAATTAGTACTCCTCTGAAGAAGAGCTGGTTTATGTTGAGAGCTGGTTATAAATCATTAGCTTAACGCCTTGTATAAAAGTTTGAGGTAAAATAACGATGACTAAAGATACTCGACACAAAAGATTTTGCCGTATTTAGTCATATCCATGGAAAAGTAGATAACTTGTATTTAAAAAAAGGATTATTTACGGAATAATATACAGTGTATTAAATTAGTTTATTAAATAAAATTAGGTGAATTTAAAATACAAAACCGAAATATTTATTGAATTAAAGCCACTGTAAGAGAATAATCATGATAATATTGAAATATAAACTATCATTTAATTTACGGTACACATACTAATTGGGGGTCGAAAACAATTTCCTCTTTGAAAAGAAAATCTTTGTTTTAATTGTTTAAAGAAGCAAATAATATTGTCAACAAAACCGTTTATGAAAGGATTAAAAATTTATAACGTAATTTTATAAAAGAGAAGCAGATTGAAAAAGTTTTAAATGACTAATTGATTCAACTTTTTCCACCTTAAAGCTCTTTTAAAAAAAGCTGTGACTAACAAGGTTTTAAAATTTAGTTAGCTGCTTCCACGGCAATTTGTGATGAAAGTGTGAATTTATTATTGTTTAGCTTTGTGTAAAATGCGCACAAAACGCTGATAAAAGACGCCTTTGTTTGATATACCTTATTAATAATATTTTAAGTGTAATTTTATTTTCATCATTTTTGTATATTTAAATTTTATTGTTAGATAAAATATGCAAGAATTTTATTAAGGTTCGTTCCTTGAAAATCTTTAGATGAATATTAGATTTCAATATTTATTTCAAACTTGACAAAATTAATGAATAAAACATTTATTGACAAATATTTCTAGAAAACGTAAAACTATTTTTGAAGTAGTTTATTTCTTCAAAATGTAACAATAAAATATATTTTCAATTTAGTCACTTTTAGAACTAATTTTCATTAAAAAGACATTTATATTCATTATTTTATTATTTGATCTAATCTTATATATAAAGCCGAAACGGCGTATGTCTGTGGGTCCGTTATTCCCTTTTGCATTGTTGGTCATTAAGTTGCCATAAAAACGAATATGAAAGAAAATATGTTTGAATTTGTATCGGCGAAGACATTTAGTCAAAATGTAATAAATTAGTCTTCTACTGAACTTTTCCCGGCTTTTATTAATATAATAATGTTTATTATTTACGTGAAGGTATTACTTGACATTTCTTTGACAGCAAATTAGATTTTTTCCTTGAATTTGGACATTTTAATGGGCGAGAATGGGGCTGTCATCAAATTAAATAATGTTTGTGATTTTATTTTAACTCTATTTTGGATGTTAGCTATTGTGATATAATTATGTCGAATGATATAACATTAAATAATTATTGGTTGCTTAGTCCGAGCGACGCCGGGTGGCAATACTAATTAATAATAAAAATTAAACGTCATTTAGTATCCGAAAAATCACAATAATTACCGTTATTGGACATTTTTTTTAAATTAAAAACTCAATCCAATTGATGGGTTAATTTTTTCAACACTTTGTCTCTAAGACTTGTTATTCAATTCAACCAAATTGTTAAGCTTGATATTGTCGTTTATGTTTTTTATTGCAGGTAACAGGAAATTGTTTCATTGAGGACAAAAAATGTTTTTAAAATCAATATACTATAACAGAAAAATGAAGATAAATACTTAAGATTTTTAATGCGCAAATTTATTATCATGTAAACTGGATGACACCAAATTTAACTATAATCGATTGCATTCTTAAAATTCACCTTTGCTTAGAAAAACGAAAACTGTTTTTTTAAATGTTTAAAAACACTCACCGGTGAATATATAAGGCCCCGCCACGATGAGCTGTGGGAGAATAACCAGACCCAAGACAGTCAAATGGCAGACAGTACGCATCTTGCACTCTTCACCGAGTCACTTGAGTCCGTGGTGGAAGATCCGTGGTCACTATCCTGCGACTGGCGGCGCGAATCCGGACACGATTGGGTTAACTGTGACCGCGGGAAGTTTTCGCCGCCCTATATATATTATGCATCGCCGCCCTTCCCTTCGTCCCCCGCCCGGAGGCCGCCTACGGAGAATAAACCATGCAGCCCCTTGTCGCACGGGAAAACTTTGAGATAAACTACGTACGAAATGCTCAATTTCATCGACGCATTGTTGCGTTATTGCAATTTGGATGCAATTTTACCATAATAAGATAAACGTTATGTATGATTGCATTAATTTTTAATCTACTTTATTATATATGACTGATCGAATGTCCAGAAAACAGTTGAATTCATATACTTACGTACGTACCGAATAAGAGCTCACTTTTATTTGAAGCATCGCTTCTCTCCCTCGCTGGATCGCTGCAGTCTAGTGGCAAGAGGTGTTCTCTAGCGATCAGGAGGGTCTGAGTTCAAGTCCCGGCAAAGTCAGAATTGTCAATTGAAAAAGAGATTTAGGACATGGGTGTATATCATTTTCCGTTGAGTTGTTCTCGACTGTTCATAAAAAGTTCTCATCGAGTTTACGTCGTATGATTTTCACATTAAAAAATATTTAGCACATTGGGGTTAGCTGAAATGCAAAATATTTTTTTTATTTTTTAAAAAAAAAAATGACATTTTCTAATAGTCCTGTTAACGTCGTTGGCTTCCGTGACAGAACGATCAGCATATTTTTCAGTCAATTTACTGATTCTGAAGAAATGTGAAATACCTTCACGTAAATAATAAACATTATTATATTAATAAAAGCCGGGAAGAGTTCAGTAGAAGACTAATTTATTACATTTTGACTAAATGTCTTCGCCGATAAAAATTCAAACATATTTTCTTTCATATTCGTTTTTATGGCAACTTAATGACCAACAATGCAAAAGGGAATTACAGACCCACAGACATACATACGCCGTTTCGGTTTTATATATAAGATAAGATTACACATTTTACAGATTACGTAGGTCCTAAAGTGTGTCTTGGTGCATTTATAATGTTTTACTTTGCATAAAAATCGTATGGAAAGTAAGCTGTAAAGATTTGTATTTAAGACATAAATTTGCGATGCATTTATAATAACAATTAGAAGTTTCCTTGTTCAAGCCTGTGAAATAATTACAAACATTAAGCCATTGCGTTTAGTATAAAAACAAGTTAATTCAATACAATACATTTAAACATGTTGGTGTATATTTATTTTAAAGCAAACTAAATGAAAATTGCTCGATTCTTCGGTGTTCTAAAAATCTAAAGATCTAAAGCAAGACACATTGCCGCTTGTTTTGTTTTGATGTTAGTGTAGAGTGCATTACCCACTTTAAAGTTTTAATTGTCACTTAATTGTGGAAAGGCTTTTTTTTAAATGAATAACCAACATTTTACAGTACTACATCCACATTTATTTTGATAAAGATCAGGAACAATTACGCTTATCGCGAGCATTATCAACTGAAGTATTTTCAGAAATGTAGCAAGAATTTAAAGATAACCATACATACATAAGTAGAAGTAAACAGGACTGCTAAATACAAATCAAGCCCACATTGAAAGTGAGCAAAAATAATATGAGTTTAAATCAGGGCTGTGGAGTCGGAGCTTTTTGGCCGGAGTCGTACTCGGGGTCGGAAATTTTGAAAAGTTTGAACTTTTTATTTTTGCATTTATATGTCAAATTTGGCTTTTGGTCGCATTGATAGGGTTGATATTTAATTGAATACACATAAGTAGGAAAATTAGGGTTAAAAAAGTGACGATATTGGACTTTTTTTAGTCGGAGTCGTGTTTTTGGTCAATGTTGGAGTCGGAGTCGGAGTCATGGTTTTGGTAAATGCTGGAGTCGGAGTCGGACTTTTTTTCACCGACTCCACAGCCCTGATTTTAATACATTACATAAATCGGCGGAATTTTTTTCTTCTCTTCTCAGTCTTCAGTTTTCAGTCTTAATTGAAAAAATCAGTTGATTACCACTGAATGATTGTGCATTTCATCTAATGATCTTGCACGGTATACAGTTGTAGGACAATTCGATAACATCAATAAAGCAATAATCACTTTTAAGGTGTCCACTGTCAATACTTGGTGGAAAGGCATTATAATAAAAATAATAATACATTTTTTAGTACTTTTTCCACATAAAATTAATTAGATCAGGACCAGTTTCACTCATGGCGAGCATTGTCAACTGATAAGGAATACAATAAAACAGTGATATTTATACAAAACTTATACTTTCTTTCTTAACAGTTGACAATGCTCGCCATGAGCGAAACCGATCCTGATCTAATACATTTTATGTGGAAAAATTACTAAAAATGTATTATTATTTTTACTAAAGCAATAATCGTTGCTAGTTCTTTATTTTGACCTGATTAGCGGACAACACACCTATAACTTTTTTTTTTTTTTTGAACTGTCTATCAGTATTTGAACATGTCATTTGTCGTAGAGCTATTTTTACTATACAAACAATAGAGGCTGCAAATTCTATGCTATTAAAGAACCATAAAAATTTTGTTTTTGAATTTGAATTTAACTCGATAAATAGAATTGGCGATAGTCAATATCAATAAAATATGTAGAATCTGAACTTAAACGCGTTTTATAAAAGTACATATTATTTATTACCCGCCGCAATCTCATAAGCAACCGTTTATATTTGTGATTTTATTTTTCACTACGATGATTTATTTATTCAAATTGCTCTTTTAATTAAATAGAAACAAAATTGATCAACAATTATTGCACGCATGGAAACGTATTCCGTCCACAGCGAACCGATATCCATCATAAACAATATCCAATAATTGAATTTGATTAAAGTGCTGCGTTCAAATATGATTGTTGGGATAAATATTAAAAAATACCCTGTTGCTTCAGCAGCCATGTTGATTTATTTAAAAATGGAATTCTATCGTGCAATTTCTTTTGTTTCTTTTGTGTATTCATTCAATATAAAATACGTTCATCATTAGAAATGGTAAGCAGAAAACTGTACTATTATTTCCGATGGGTTCTCTATTTGAAATTATTTTCAATATATAATCATACTTGATAGCCACTATCTTTAAATCAATCATTTGACAATTTTGCACTAGTTGTATGTCATATATGCATGTGAGAAGTATCATAAAAATGCGACGGAGTGTCTCAGGAGTAACTATTCAACTTAATTTTTCTTTTCCTAAAGTGCGCTAAAGAAGTGATATTTGTAATTGGAAAGCTTGTATGAATAGAGATTTAATTTCTCTCCATATGACGCCGAAAAAACACTTTATCAACGTTACAGCCAACACGCCACGCCCAATACAGTTTGGACTTGCTAGTTAGTGTTTAACGATGACTCGTTGTAAGTATTGATGAAAAGGTATCATACAATTAAAACTGATTTTATTCCACAATTTATTATGAATGTGAATAAATAAGCAATAGTTGTATATTACAAATAAATCTCCTAGACGCAACAATCGAGTAGGACGAAAAATATGATAGTTAATTGATTTTTTTAAATATTCTAGACAGATTTCCGCCATCGAGTGGGCATATTGCTAAAAACACAAACATTTATGGGCATACAAATATCTTCATATTGTAACAATATTCAATCAGCGACTATAGACATCATAACTTGACCGCCGTTCAAATTCGGAACTAAAATTGTCTCCATATAGTAGTTACATTTAAAAGCCTTCGAAGTTATGTTGTTTTAGTTAAAATATATTTACATGATGATTTTGTCTCATTTATTAGTTTTTATATAAAAATGTGTTAGTAAATAAACAAATTTGAAAGAGTATTGCACACTTTTACGCGATGGTGGCGCCCACACAAGCGGTTACATCTATAGAACTTCTAGTGGCAGTATGTAGTAAGTGCAGAGCTTTATCATTAGGCTGTTGCGTTCGGCAATAATAAAATTGATATTCACGAACTGTTAGGTTTTGCATTCGCTAAGCTTCGATTTTATTCAGATGTGTGACACTGAGCCAATATTTTTTTTGCATTCTCGGCAAGAGTCCACGAATTGGTTATTGTCAGAAATTCTGAGTAATTTCCAACGATCATCGAAAATTAAAAATGTTATATGCATTTGTTTTGGACGCGTAGGAAAATGATCGAGGCAAAAACTTTCGATGGATTCTGCGGTTACTCTGTCGAAGTGTATTTTTATATTAAATTAAAAATAGATGAAATGATTTAGCTTACTCGACGAATTGTGTGAAAGATTATGACGTGTTTCGCCTCTTTAAGAAGCATCAGCAGATCTACTAGCAAACGTTTGCTTTCGTATCATTAGGATAGTTAAGTGCAAAAACAATCGTTTGATATTAGGTCTATGATGCTTCTTAATGAGGCGAAACACGTGTCATTATCTTTCACACGATACGTGGAATAAGCTTAATTATTTTTATTGAAAATTTCATTTGAAAATATTTTATTTTTCTTTCACTGGTTGTGAAGCTAGGTTTTTTAACACAAGTTTTGCATCTTTGGACTGTCTGAAGATGCTTCTCAAAGTGGCGAAACACGTATTAAGAACTAAGCTATCAATTTGTATTTGATAATAAATTTTAAAAATGAATCTCAACAAAACAACCACTGACATTATTGAACATATCATGTATTTATAGAATTTTTCTTAATTATTTGAAATAAGTAAATGTATAATTAAGTATTTCGACTGAGGGGTGCTTGAAATTTCAATATCAAATTTTTTGAATTTTGTACTTTTTCCATGAGTTTCGGCATCTTCAGGCATTCCAAGTGCACGGATGTACTTGAACTGACTTGACTGAAACCCGCGTTAGCGATGTATGTTTAATCATAGTTCTGACGAGAGTGTTAGCCGAAATAGCTATCAACTATATATTATATCATTTTTTTAGAAGTAATAAACATTGCACTTTTTTCACTGTGTTAAAGTTACATAAACTATTCATCATTTCACGTAATCAACGAAAAATCGTTTCAGAAATAAGCAATGAATAGTATATTAGGTAAATATGGAAATAATATATTTAATATCTTAGAAGTTTGGATATACTTTTCCACTGCATTTTGCTGACGTAACTAATTTAATCCACATCGAAACCTGCCATTTTATTTGTCTGTAAAGGGTGATATTAGAAAGAATTAAATTCGAAATACATCTTATATGACATTTTGTTAGTACTAAACTAACACCTACTCAAAGTGTAGTGACGATTGAAAAATGCAACCTGAAGTGGATCGTCGTTCGCAGCACGGCGAGATATTTTCTGAATCGTCAGTTGTTTCTTATCCTGCCAAAATAGGTTTTGTGCGCTCGCTTTTCCAACATATCTCCATTAAGTGGATTTAGCCGAGTGGCGTGTCAAGAGACAACAGCTTTTTTAGTGACTTCATTTCAACCGAATTAATTTCACTTTCTACCCATCGACGTATTTCGGCGAACAAAAACATTCGCTGGCACACCTTCAGTTTATCCGAAATAGGGTTTTGAATTTTGATCCGATTTTTCAATCCCGGGATTTAAAATGATCGATAATTTTCATGAAATAACAAAAATACAAAAAATGAAGAAACCACATAAACAAAACCTTTTTAGTAAATAAATAAAACAGTTTTTATTTCTACAATGAGCGAAACCCTGAGAGTCCTGATCTTTGTAAAATACAAGTGAAAGAAGTACACATAATTATTGTGCTTTATTTATTGAATTATAATGTAATGCATTTCCACCAAGAATTGAAATTTAACACATTAAAAGTGATAAACAAGAGCTTATTTAAGGACTTCGACTGAGGGTGATTGATAAAATTTCAATATACAATTTTAATTGTTTGAATTTTGTGCGAATCGTAAAGTTTGGTCGCTAACGACCAGGGTTTCGTCTTTCGGCATCTTAAGGCATTTAAAGTGAACAAATGAAGTTCATTCGTGCATTTGATACGTGCCATATTAATTAAACGCCTTTGGAAACAAATATATTAGTCGATTGAAAAAACTAATGTATGTATAATTATACTCAAAGGCTCGAACCCACAAACGAGTTGTATAAATGGCTAACATCGTTTACAATTCATCTACGAAGCTACTATTTTATAAATAGCTTTGGTGATTTAATTGTTGTTCAAGTTCAAAATTTTATTTTATACATGATTCTGATTTTACTCACTTTAATTTGATAATGAAGCACTTGTGAGCCATGTATTTGATATTTATATCTTTACTAGTATTCGAACCCGGCTTCGCTCGGACCAGTTTGGGGTTATGTTCAGCTCGGCGCGTAAATTCAGACGGGCCAAGTTGAAACAACTTTTTTCAAAATTCAAAAGTCTAGGTCAATTAAAATGGAATTAAAATGAACATTTCAGACTGGCATTGACATTTCACAGCCCCTTTCATATATTGACAGCCCCATTCTCGCCCATTAAAATGTCCAAATTCAAGGAAAAATCTAATTTGCTGTCAAAGAAATGTCAAATAATACCTTCACGTAAATAAAAACATTATGATATTAATAAAAGCCGGGAAAAGTTCAGTAGAAGACTAATTTATTACATTTTGACTAAATGTCTTCGCCGATAAAAAAAATCAATCGTTTTTATGGCAACTTAATGACCAACAATGCAAAAGGGAATTACAGACCCACAGACATACATACGCCGTTTCGGTTTTATATATGTACTACTCGATACTCGAGTAATTGGAGTCTCTACACACACATTGATAGCGAAACAAATTTACCGTCGAAACTTTCGCGAGCGAAATCATTTCGTTTGTTTGAACTTGCAACAACAATGAAAAAGGGAATTACAGACATACATCCCCCGTTTCGGTTTTATATATAAGATTTTAAAAACTAGAAAAAACAATATTTAAAGCAAACAAATATTTATCATCTTTAAATTAATCATTAGTTTGACACTATTATTGACGCATTTTTCATTTAAAGAATCATTGTCATGTATTCTCTGCTGACAAGAGTATATAAAAAAACACGAGAAAAACAGACAGAATTTTGAGATTCCGACATTACAACCCCTAATCCCATATCAAGACTCAATCAATCTTTATTTATGTATGCAAGGGAGCGTCATTTATGTTGTCAATCTAAGCTCAGTTTTATATTTTTATTTTTGATTAATATAAAATGTGTGTATTCTATTTGTGAGCTTGGTAAGAATCCAGTATGTCTTTTTGTACTGATTTTTTTAACATTGCACGATATTCAATACTGAATCCAAAATTACCATTACCATTTACATAATGAATAGGACATTTTACTTGGGCTATTGCGTAATCAATATTCAGAAAAATCTTTCAAATGATTCAGATTTCAGGCAGCATTTCCCCATGTTTATACAGTAATTAAGCTCTAATGTGTATCTAGGAAAAATCACTGCATTTTAAAGCTTATGTAAGCTTAAATTAATTGTTATTTAACTTGGAGCATAAAAAATTTATTAACCTCTATAAAGCTACATCCAAAAAATACGAAAAGATTTATGAGACAGCTAATAATAATATGTAATGAATAATAGATAAGGAATGAAGTATATTTTTCTACCTCTATTTTTCTAAGAGAGTAGGTATTGAAAGAATACGAGGACTAGGAAAGAACTAGTGGTTAGCTAATCACTGTCGCTATGTGCCCCACTTTTTGGTATCGTAAAGGTGGGTAGGGATTTTTTAACAACACAAGCACCCATGGCCTTAAAACAGAATCGATTTATCGACTGGAAAAATCTGCTCGTACCGGGAATCGAGCGCCGGCAGTTCGTCACGGAAACCAACGACGTTGACCACTGCACCACGGACCGTGAATTCTGATTATTACTACACTTTAAAATATGACGCAAGTAGCAACGGCTTTCCAGTTGGTCAATATATTTACCAGGTGTTCACCCATGAACTTTGTATTTTTTCGTTTCTTAAAAGTTTACAATAATAACCTCTTGGGAAGAAAAAACATCTAGGGCATGGGTGCGTGTTGTGCTTACTTTTGATCTACCCCTTTCATAATCTCAAGTTTCAATTTGTTATGTTGCTAACTATTTTCTTTATATAAAATATTTTCAACAAGATTCCTATTCATTTTTATGTACGTTTCTATAGTGATAATATTTTTATATATTCACTAGTTTTACGTCACAATAAAAACTCATTTCTCAGACAAGTAATATGACACACCTGCAAAATTATCAAAAGATTAAACAAATTATTGCAATCAAATTTATTCAAACTTCTAATTTGATTTTTTTCTCTTTAGCTTAACACATTTATTAAAAATATGTTTCAATACCTTAACACACTAGTCGATTCTATAGAATAATAAACCTCAATTTTCAATGAAGAGATTTGGTGCTAAAATTTGAATGCTTTTTTCGAACTACAAAAAAGAACAAAAGCCAATTAGAAATTTTCAGTGTAATTTTTATCCATAATTTAAAAATAGGTTTTAAAAACCTCCGTCTTTCAAATTAAGGCATTGATTAGATAATACGTATTACGTAGGCATGTTCTATTTTTAGGTACTCTGTAATAAACTCTTATTAAGTTATATTTAAAAGTCAAACAACCGTTTTGTCAAGATGACAACAATATTTCGTCACCTCTACATAACAACTTGAATTTTGCGGCGATTACTATTTCTATTTTAAGTCGTTCCTTTTTCAAAATCTATAGACAATTTTCTTAGCGATCGATTTTGTGTGTTTATTATGAATTGAAATAAGACCATGTATCGAAAATATTAAGCCCTATGAAAAAGTAAGATGTTTTTACCCACGGGAAGTGATGCACAACCTTCGACCCGAAATGACATGTCATGCGGCCCGATATGACAAATATCAATCACCCTTTTTTCTTCAGAACTTTTCACGGATAATGGAAGAATGATATAAAAGTTTTATATATACTTAAAATAACGATAATTAAATCACTGTTACCCATGCGGCTCTCGAACAATCTGAAAATTGATAATTTGGCTTTTGTGATCACTGAACTAAGGGCTGTGCCAAATTATTTTTATGATGTGAAACGTAAATTATTCTTTTTGGAAAGATATAAAATAAAACGAATATTTTTTAATAATTCCATATGTTAAACAAATCTTTAGGACCACTTTCACTCTTGACACCTATATATGTTGAGGAAATGCATTAACCATTAAGCATCACCAGTATCATCTGATCGTATCGAAGAATGGTTTTTTAATATAAAATTTAAAATAACTTTGATTATTTCACGTATTGTGCTACTAGCTGTAACACGTGTTTCGCCTTTTTCAGATAGATATTCCTAATAGGACAGGCTGCTCGCCATTACTTACATTGTTTCTAATTAATAGAGTAATCACTAATCTATCTGATTGATTGCAGCTCATTTGTTTATTAGTTTAATAGTTTGTAATGTTTAACGTCATTAGAAATATGTTTATTTGTTTGCTTTGTTTCGATTCTATAACCCCCTCTCTTGCTTCCCTTATAAGAGAAAATCCCAATCTGATTGATTGCAGCTCATTAGTATCATTATCAGATTGCATTGTTTCGATTCTATCACCCATTCCTTGTTTCCTTTAGAAGGAAAAAAACCCGAAATCCATTTTGTAATTTCATAATTTAAAATGTTAGAATCAATCTTGCTTCATTACTTAAGCAAACTTTGCGATAGTAAGTCTGAAGATACCTCTGAAAGAGGCGAAACACGTGTCACAATTAGTAGCACAATGCGTGGAATAATCAAAGTTATTTTAAATTTTATATTAAAATGAACTTCCACAAAGTTACCGCCGAAACCATCGAAAGGGTTTTTAATAACTTATAATGGTTTTGGCCAAGTATATAATAAATCGGGGAATGTCAAGTAAAGGATAAACTGTTCATTCATCAATTTTCATAATTCTTATAAAAGATTTTACAAACTTAATTCATTCAGTCATCATTGTTTCCCCATGTGTACAATGAGACCATCTATATTTCTACATTCATAGGTTATTTGGCCATTTTTCCAAGATTGGAACCTTTGCTGCTGCCTCATAGCTCGTATATTCATTCATGCCAAGTTGAAGAATTGACAGCAAATATTTTTTAACCGAAAACAAAAATATTTTTTCTTCGATAACTTACACATATAATCTGTACTAGCATAAAGTAGAAGTACTTTCATTATATAACGTCGTTACATTTTAATGTTTCCAAGAAAATGATTGTATGTATTATGATTGCTTTTCCCTATTGGGGAAACGATGAAAGAAGTTTGACGTGTGGCAATCAAAAGATCTTTTATTTTGGTTCTTCTGTAAAAATGTATTACATATGATGTTAAATTCCCTAAAAGAATTTCCCGTCGGGTTTTTTCGCTACGCTGCCGCGAAAACACTTGTCGTGTCTGTGTTCGAAAATAGGATAAATCGACATATACATTTATCTACATAATTCGTATGACAGGCGTCAGAATTATTCTATGTTGTGGTCTTTGATATTTTGGTATCACATAATTATAAAACAGCATTTTTTTTATTTAATTTAAATACGATTCATCTGAATAATATAAAATTTAAAATAATTATTTTTAGAAATAAATAAAACTCTTAATAATAAAGATATATTATTAAATAATATTCTTAACAGGACAGGATGCTCGCCTTTATTAACATTATTTCCAATTAATAGAGTAATCACTAACCTATCTGATTGATTGTAGCTCATTAGTTTATAGTTTAATAGTTTGTAATGTTTAACGTCATTAGAAATATATTTATTTGTTTGTTTTGTTTCGATTCTATAACCCCTCTCTTGCGTCCCTTATAAAGGAAAAATCCCAATCTGATTGATTGCACCTTATTAGTATCATTATTTTATTGCATTGTTTTGATTCTATCACCCCCTTCCTTGTTTCCTTTAGAAGGAAAAAAACCCGTAATTCATTTTGTAATTTCATAATTTAAAATGTTAAAATGTTAGAATCAATCTTGCTTCATTACTCAAGCAAACTTTGCGATAGTAAGTCTGAAGATGCCTCTGAAAGAGGCGAAACACATGTCACAGTTAGTTACACAATACGTGGAATAATCAAAGTTATTTTAAATTTTATATTAAAATGAACTTCCACAAAGCTACCGCCGAAACCATCGAAAATATTACGATTCATCTGGTTTCATTTTTCAACAATAATCATAATACACGTAATCTTCGACTTACGAATGAGATACTTTCCTAAACTTTGTTCATCGAATTGGTCATCAGTAAAATTGCATACAAAATATGTATTAATATAAATCATCTTTGTACATACATATACAAAAAATGAAGGTATTTTTTTTTTTTCATTGTATTTTTTTTAGTTATTTACAGACCAAAAACGACAATTGTCGTTATTTTTCTTTAATTTTATATTTTCGAATAGGCTCCGCTGTTTTGCCTTTACAGTCTCGAGGCTAAGGAAGATTCCTTTTTTTTTATCAAAACTTCAATCTTTATTATATTTTTCCTTTAACAGTTTCACTGATTCTTATTTTATTCTACAAAATTGTAGAGATCGTTGAATGTGGTAATTATAAATCGCGAGCTATGTCATACACCTTATTACCACTCTCACACTGCTCGATTATTCTAAGTTTATTTCTATATATTATATATCACTTCTCATTTTTGATCACATTTACTGCGTTTACAAGTCGTGATGGGCACGATTTATTATTTATTCACTTCAGAAAATAAATGAGCATATTATCTTTAAGTAATGGCGAAAACTAGATGATGCAATTAAAATTGAAACAAAAAAGCATTTTATCGGTCGTAAATGCAAATTGTTAGGTTGAACCATCGCCTGCATGTATCTGCATGTAAAAAATAAATGCCACTTAATATTAATAAGGATTGTTAATAAATAGAAACATAAAATACCAATACAAGGATGTATAAATGTATGGAAGCCTTTTATCGCGTTATTTATTCAAACAAGTTCATTTTTGCATTGTCAATATCATGCATAGATAATATTTTCGACTAATTCGATTTTCAAAAATTAATTTTCTATCTTAATTTTTCGATAATCCACCATGGAACAGCATACAATTAATGGAAATTGCGAAACGTTTGCATGATGTTTATCATACAATATTTAAATTGCTATCAATTTCAAACGCAGCGTTCATTCCGTTAAAACGCATAAAAATGGGTCAAAAATTTAATTAAGAATTAAAAAAAGGATTTTTAAGTTCAATCAAATTTTTGCCGTTGGATTCGGAATCAGGTTCAGTTTTTAAGCGACTTTGCATAGTTATCAGAGAGGATTTCACAGAATTGACAAAATGTTTTGTTATAAGTACGTCATAAGGATGCGGGTTAGTGAGGACTATTTTGTCAAAGGGTTGCCTTAATTTGCCAGCAATTAGGAGTTTCTCTTATGTCTAAAGAATATTTTCATCGCAGTATTTCCCATAGTTAAATTAAAAGGAAGTTGACTTCGTTTTGAAGACAAGGCTGCAGATATAAATAAACAAAGAGTTATTAAAAACTTTAAGTATTATAAAATAAATCGTTAGAAATATTTATTAATACGGCATATATTTTTTTATTAAATTCAAGTATAAGGCAAAGCTCTAGATGCAATTATTTATTACGAGCTGTAATCCGTGTCCGTGGTGCAGTGGTTAACGTTTTTAATAGATTTATCGATCCTGTTCGAAGGCAATGGGTGTTAGTGTCGCTAAAAAATCACTCTCACCTATCCAATCCTATAAACGTATAAACGGTGTGTAACGACAACGATTGACAAACCAATTATCCTGTCCCAGTCCTCGTATCCTTTCAATCCATACTCACTTAAAAAAAGAGGTTGAGCAACTAACAAGCAGCAGTTATTGGAGAAAAAAAAACAAATGATGAGATAAACTCAGAGAGGAGTCCATATGCTCAACGTTGGGAGTGGACATGGCTAAACAAAGTAATAAGTATTTAAGGAAAGTGTTTTGCAAGTCAATTCTTCAACCCTCGTTTCAATGAATGATTATTGTGTAGGGACGAAATAAAAAAAATAATAAATTGCAATAATAACGATAAATAGTAGAAGAATCATTTTTTTATCTTGCGAAACGTATAAATTTCTCAAGCACGCTGTTTCAGGTACATTTTTAAGTTATACATTAAATACAACTTTAGGAAAAGTTTACTTTTACTCTTTTACTGACGTTACCATTTACATATATATAATATATGCATACATATAAATTGAGACGGAGGAAAAAGTACTTTTCAGTTTGAAGATAAAAAGAGTCTCCCAGTAGACGCTTTCCTAGATGTACTGGCAAAAGAACAATAATTAATTGTAATATAATATACTTTGGCTGGAAAAAATATGCCGTTGAATGTACACAGATTTTTCTAAATTGTTTTTAAATTGCGAAGAACTATTATATTTTCATTCGAAATTATCATTGATAAAATGTTGTATTATAAAAGATACCATTGTCAATTATGTAATTATAATGCTGCTATATATCTTAAAAACGTATGAATATCCTCGAAATATACGCTGTTGATTCGATGGACAAGTTTTTGACCCTTCACAACTCGTTTTGTTTCTTTTCCACATAAATAGTGTGAGCTGAATATTATTTATTACACATCTCCTAGAAGATTGTCCACCCTTTGCCGTATATTTTTCGAACAATCGTTTATAATGACAGCATACGATTATTTTGGGTACAATAAAATATTATATTCATAAAATGCAATGAATGGTGTAATCCCCCGGCACACAATACTATGATACTGCACTTAATGTATGAAAATAAATAGTCGTCGTGTTTTTATTTGATAATTTTCCAACTCAAATGTATAAATACGAATAAAATGATCTTTTTATAATGTCTTTACTGTAAAAAATACATTAATATTGCTAAAATGAGAAAATACGTTGCAATAATTCAATAAAAATAAACAATTTACAGTATAGTGATAGATGGGTGAACAAAATGATTTGATCACGATATCGAGCTTTAAAATATGTGTATTTAAATCATACATGGGCATCTACCGGCCCGCCGGGCTATTTTGTCCGGCCCTTATTAAAAAATGCGAAATTAATAGTACCAGGGAGGATTTTTTTTTTAAAACCATTTTCCTAGTCTATCAGCTCATACAAACAACACATATACAGTCGTGGCAATAGAAATCCTACACCCTTCACAATTCTATTCATTTGCGAAAATTTCCTCGAAATCTTTACCGATTTCCATTTTTTTCCTTTCCGATTGTAAAGTAAACTAATAGCCATATTTTGAAAAACATGTGAGATTTGAAGGCTTATCGGCTGTTTCGGATTTCGGAAGGCACTAATAGAGCAATATGATACAAGGTGGTCCCTGTGGTCTAGTGGCAAGAGCTTTGTCCTAGTAATCGGGGGATCCCCGGCAAGGTCAGATTTTTTCAATTGAAAAAAAAGAGATGGGTGTATGTTATTTATCGTTGATTTTGTGCACAGCTGATACATTATTTACCATCGAGTTAATCTCGTATGACTTTCACAACTAAGAATATTTGGCGCATTGGCGTAAGCTTTAATGCCAAATATTTATTTTATTTTTTTAAAATATTTAAAAAAAATCTAAATAAAAATAATAATAACAATTTAAGGCTTGCTGACTTCCAAAACAAAGACTCCACATTCGCTATATTTGCTCGTCCGATAGATTCAGATGTAAAAAATGTGCCAGCAAATTTGCAGATGGAACTTATTGAGCTTTAGGGGGATTTATTGCTAAAACCACAATTTAACAACATTGCTTTGACGGATTTTTATAAATTATATTTGGTTGATGAAAAATATACAAATTTCCGCGCATTTGAAAGAAAAATCATTTGTATTTTCGGCAGCACATATATGTATACGTGCGATCAGTTTTTTTCGAGGATGAAACACACTAAATCAAAAATTCGAACGAGGATAGCAAAATTCGAAAATTCTATGCGATTATCCTTAAGCAATATCATCGCCAATATAGAGAGTCTTTTAATTCAATTACAATCTTACTTCCACACTCAACCACACTCAGCCACACTAAATTGTGTAATTAGCAATATTAATATTATGTCGTTCATTATATAAATAAAAAATATATAAGATGTAGCAACGTGTTTTATTGAATTAAATATAACTTATGTGTAGTAATTTGGTCCGGCCCTTGACTCGAAGACGGAATGACAATCCGGCCCCAGACCTAGGAAAGGTTGCCCATGCCTGATTTAAATAGATTAATATAAAATACATCAGTTAAGTTAAGTTTAAAAAAAATTATTTAAGGTTAATAAAAACAAAAAAAAAACGCTGCAAGACTTTCCATATTGACTTCAAAACGTTCTCAGTTACAGTAAATCTCACACGCAACATAATATTTAAAAAATGAGTATTTTTAAATACTAATGGATATTATGTGATATAAGAATTCCTGGAAATGATATTTCAATAGCTGGCATGCTTTCGTTGGTCCAAGTCTACAGACATATTAAGGACAACAAATTAGTAATGCGGCATTTGGACCTTCATCAACATTTAGGATATAAATTAACGAACCATTTTTATAGATGTTGTTGGTAGCATTCATTGTTCCAAGTAGATGACACGTTGTTTTCTTAGTTACAATCGTTTTTTTTTGTAGAACCTGTTTGAGCCTTTTTCTATGAATTCCTATGAAGCTTGTTTTGATTACATAATTTAAGAATTCTAAATATGGAGCCGACTTCCGCTCCAAGCAAGAAGGCAGTAAGTGACACTAGAAAAAATACATAATGTGTTTTATGTAACATAATAATTAATAATTTAGTTTGAGGGTGCTTTATGTAATTTCAATATCAAATTTGAATCGATCGAGTTTTGTACTCGTTACTTATTAATTTAAACACTTGAAATCAATCAATTCAATAATAATAGCTTGGATAAACACCTAGATTGATTTATCATGATGTTATTATCTGGTAATTAGTATTTGCTATACTACATTCAATTTCCCGATAGTCATAAACAAACCCACTTAATTCATTGAAACTCATTTACATCAAATTTTCGCTAATTCATATCGACTACGTTAATAGCATCTTAACTTAGCGATCTACTTTTATTTTTGTATATAAGCTATACAAACTGTTTACTACACAGTTTTAAGAAAATCCGTGTACTTGAAATTCCCGAAGATGCCGAAATGCGAAACCCAGGTCGTTAGCGACAAAACTCATGGAAAAGTACAAAATTCAGACGATTCAAAATATATTTCTAAAATAGTTTATTGGATATATTTATACGTGTGCAATCATCAAAACTGTATTGATACCGAGAATCGATTCGTTTCCATTGAAAATGCTCGACAAAATTCTACTATATTCTTAAAATTCTGTCAATATCAGCATTCTTTCTAAAGAACAAAAGACTCTGTATTGTTTGATGACATGACGTAGGTAAGGGAGGTTAAAGATGCTCATCTTGACGTAGCAGAGGTAAAAATCAGCGCGGCTCCACGCTGAAATTAGCAGCAACAACATAATATATTATACTACCTCTTTCTAAGGGCGCTTTCGGCGAATTATCGACGGCGGCTCGCGATTCGTGGAAACGCCTACCTCTTTTCCACCCGGAAACTGCAGTGCCTTGCGGAAAAGTATATTCCAGTGGATGGAAATGAATTCTAGATAATTCGATAATTAGTGTCGACGTATAAAGGTTGGTGTTTAATTGTTTTGTTGCTTATTAATTTAGAATAAAATAAAAATACTGTTGACTTCTTATATCAAATAATATAAATAATTACAAACAAATATAAATGAGCCCCTGAAAAGTAAATTGATATAAGTGACATTTTTGAAAAAATGAGTTAGATCCAGTATCATATTCTTCAGGTCTTAATTAACGTATCCTACATACTAGTGAAGTGAGATTATTAAAAACACACTAAAGTAGTGATTTTTTTATAAAAATAAAAGTATGCTCTGAGATAATGAAAAAGTTTTATCATTTTGCAACTTGGCTCACTCCTCAAAGTTTCAAATGACATGTTTGCGATGAAATAATCTCACCTCTTTTATAACACTGTTTCCATGATTTTTTTTTTTTGTTCACTTATGATATTTATGTTGTATGCTTCCACGTAGTGCTAGAATGTTGCGATAGTTCCACAAAAAACTAGTTTAAACTCGATTGAACTTGAAAGGCCAATAGGAAAGTTTCACCATTTTTTGTCGTGACTCACTTCACTTCTCAGGGGTTCATATATATCATCAATTATAGTCTCATTATGATATAATGTAATATTACTATAAATATACAGTATGTTAAGTAACTTTATTTCTAAAATAAAGCAGTTTCTCGACCTTCTGAATATTAAATTAAAACTGTTTGATTGATGTTCTGATTTGAATAGCTTCGAACGTCAAAAATTGTTTTAGAATTTTTCTATGAAAATAAACAGTCCGGATTTAAGTTGTATGTTTTATTGGGGAGGACGGGGTTAATCACACGAGAATGAAAGTGTAAATTGAAAAATCGCTTTAATGAAAGTTTTACGAAGCCCCTTCTCACGAAGACGACACTGTATAAAGTAAAGAACATTTTTTTTACAAGGTGAGTTACTGAATATAGCTAGAATGACATCGAAGTATAGTAAATTGATATAAAGGGCTTGACGTGTACCGGATCGAGGCTATTATTACAGTGAAAGATTGGCATGAATGCTTTGCGATAACTTGTTTTAAAATCCGGGGAAGATTTGCAATACGTTCTATTTCGGTCACACTGTTATCCTCTTATTAGCAACGAGATTGTATCTTTGGATTGATAATGTAACCTCTTCTTTAGGTTGCATCCAGTTTTGATATCATTAGATTTTGCTGGTGCTATGCTAACATGCACTCATATTTTATGAACGTAATCGAAATGGAAACATATACAAATCAAAACATGTTACAGTTGATTTGAAGTCACCAGACGAGTTAGGGTTATACGGTAATATAAACCTTCAATCAATAATCAATTGAATTTGTTTTAAATAAAGCAAAACACAGTATTAACTTGGTCCAAGAAGCATAAATAGTATATGGTATATGATATATGTCATAATTTACCATCACACATACGTTGGCCGCTTATCAATAGCGCTAGTGTCACGTCAAACTGCCGTGGCGCTAGTGTCAAAGCTGTCACGCAATTAACAGTAATATTGCTTGGAGTTATCAATTATTTTTGGATTAATTCCCACGAATTGTATTACCTGCTACTTAGCATCTGCAATTGCCTAATATGTGTATTGTTACGGTGTTATTAATAAAAAATACTCGTGGACTTCGTTATAACAGCTGCCCTAGATATTGACACCGCCTTATGTGGTAGGTCATCAGAACTCTCTCGAACGATCTATTGTTCACCTCAGTCGATGAGTCAGTCGATATCAGGAAATAAATTCATTCTTATAATAATCTATATTGCAATCTATAGCGGTGCAATGTAGAGTTATTGAAATTTCTCTTATCTCTTGACGCCCGACAATGCATGTGCTTCATAAAAAGTTCATAAGGCGATAAATCATTCCTTATCAGCGGGCGCATGTGTTAACGATTTTTGAAACGGCCATTGTTGTTTCTTTCTAAAGTAACCGTTTGTTTTCATACAGCAGTGAGAGATTGGACTGCATTGAGAATGCACGCGCCTAATCCTCTCCCTCAGAATTAAATTCGCGTCAAATTCCTGATATCTTCTTCGCTATCGTAATATTTGTGTGTTGTATAACGTCTGTGTAAATCCTTGACGATTAAATAATGGGTGCGATTGAGCGCACCCACATAACGCTTTGAGATCGTGTTTTGTTTTAAAGAGTACCATGTTTCTCCTACTCCGTCCCCAAAATCCCTCTTTCTGAGTGTCGGATAGGAGGCTCCTTCTCGATTACGAGGGAGCCGGAATAAAGGTCTTCTCAATATATACTACCCTAGACTATTTTGATTCGGAATTATACCGACGGCCAAGATATAATGGTATACCGTAAAACGGGGTGAAAAGACACTTTTTACCCTTCACGACTATGTATCTTCATACCTGCGTCATATAATTCAAATATTAATGGCTTGAAACGTGTTTCTATGGTCCTACTACACATTCATGACAATATTTTTCAAATTTTCACTATCGACATCAATTTTGTTCCGTGTCTCTATTCACATTGAATTTGGGTGAATAGAGAGGAGAGAGGGTAAATAGAGACTTGGCAGGTAAATAGAGACAAAACAAAAGATTGTAATGATTGGAATATATGAACCTCTATTCTACATGAGTCTGTATTCACCCCGTTTTACGGTACTTATTAACTAAAAAAACTTTTATTTAATTTTCATGCAATAAAAGAGAAGTTTATAAGGGGTCAAAAAGTAAGGATGCACAGGCATCGAACTTAAACACGTTTGTTTCAATTTTGGCTACCATTTAGTTGGTTTGGTTTTTGTAATTAGAGAGATAGTATTATAGCCATTGTAAAGAATCTTATATATAAAACCGAAACGGCGTATGTATGTATGTGGGTATGTAATTCCCTTTTGCATTGTTGTTGCAAGTTCAAACAAACGAATTGATTTCGCTCGCGAAAGTTTCGACGGTAAATTTGTTTCGTTATCAATGTGTGTGTAGAGACTCCAATTACTCGAGTATCGAGTAGTACATATATAAAACCGAAACGGCGTATGTATGTCTGTGGGTCTGTAATTCCCTTTTGCATTGTTGGTCATAAAGTTGCCAGTTGTTTCAACTTGGCCCGTCTGAATTTACGCGCCGAGGTGAACATAACCCCAAACTGGTCCGAGCGAAGCCGGGTTTGAATACTAGTTATATAGAAATAGTAAAAAATAAATTGGATACTTAGTAAAGTTGTGCTAAAGTTCAATCCTTGTTTTTGCTTCTATTCACCCCGCAGTCTCTAACCCCGTTTTACGGCATATATCTATAATCTGAAGTTATTCAGTATTGACGATGGTGTGATTCCAAAAAAAATTATCAACTGTATTACACACTTATTGGGAAACTTAATGCTTTGATATATGCCAATTCAATGAATAAAAACACTTTTCAGAAGCTTGAAAAGTGAACATACATAACTTTTCGACCAAATTTTTGATATTTTCTTTGCGCTGTAGAGTTATTCTACAATCCAACAGAAGTTATTATGATATGTTACGTTTCTAAGTGAATTTATTATAATAGTAGAAAATACGTAGTTGGTAATGTGGCGTAGGTATATTATTATTATAAATAGGCTGACTATATGTGTCTTTTTCACAGTGGGACAAAAAACACATAATTTTATTATTTAATAATACACGCATAAGATACAAAAATTGAAACATATTCTTTAAATCGCTTTTTGGCGAACAGGCATTATTTTTAATGAATAAAACACATTTTTAATTACTTCGCACACATAATTTTATAGACACATATCTGATCATTATGGTTTGATATTATCATTTTAATTAAACTTTTTCACAAAAGGAATTATTCGAACCGATTATGTATAATATGTCTGTGTTCATTATACCGTTAATCCGATTGCGATAAAACTTTGGTGAGTTGTTGAGCGGACGCCCGCGATGTTTTCTTAATTAGTACATACAGCCATTCTATAATGAAAAAGTTCGCCGAGAAAGCGATCAGTTTCATGGCAACACATACGTGGGTGTAGGGACATACGGGCGAAACTACAAAAAGGGCTGTTTTGAGTTAAATATGGCATTGTCATGCTCAAATGCAGTTCTATAAGATATAAAAATATGAAACTTGTACGAAGAGCGGTTTATCACACATTGCTCGGCTTTCCTGCAAATCCTTAAGAACAAAGTTTAACATTGAAAACTGTTTTGCCATTTATCTCAGTTCGTTGTTTTTGTAGTTTCGCCCGTATGTCTCTACACCAGTGGTTTTCATGTGCGGCCACCAGCAGCTTCATAGTTAATATTGATAATTTAAAAAAAATGGTTTTACAAGATAATTTGTCAACAACTACTCTGAAAATGAAGCATTTCGAATGCAATTAATACCAATGGGTAAATCGTCAAACATGTTTAGGACCATTCGACAAAACTCAAACACAACAGACTCGGACAAAATTTGGTGCGGCCACCAAACATTTTCACGTGAGAGAACCACTGCTCTACACCCACGTATGTCGTTTAATGTGAAAATCGGACACATTGATTGGTAACTTTACCATTTTATACGCACCAAAAAGAAGAAGAAAAAATATGTTTTTCCAAAAGTACTTCAATAAACAGAATCAAAAGACAAACACTTTCTTTTTTCAGTAGCATTGCAATGCATCCCGGGTACTCGTTAGTATCATATAAAAATTATATTTCTTTGATTATTATTTATTTATTTGCTCAGTCTTTCACATCCCCCAAGAGAGCCGGTGAAAAACGGAGATAAAAATTGTGCGTCGAAACATGGCTAACATAATCCATTGAAATATTTAAAATGCAACATCTATTTATCTTCGCTACATAGATTGAAGGAAAATGGCCTTTCGTGTTTCACAGTTACATGACCAATATAACGATATTCTTGCAAATATAAGAAAACCATTATATATCCGATTCATAACTAGAGAAATCTATTTTTAAGGATGTAAGTTCAAGCCGGAACGTATGTTAAGCCTACGTATAGCTATTATATAATAGCAGGCATACCTCATGCCGTATGTCAATATTTTTACTAGCCTAATTATTCATGTTATGTTTTGATGAATTTACGAAAATTTTCCATGAGAAATGCAAATTTTCATGTTGATTGAAAACCACGTATAATAAATATTATAAGTTGTGTAAACTGGCAAGATCATACAAATTGACAATTACATATTTATGTAATTTTAATTGAAAATTCCTTGATTATTTAAATATAATTCAACTTTCATGTAATAAAGACGCAATCTTTTAATCAATCCGTTTGGAGGATTAATTATTTGATCGTAGTATTTTACATTTATTGAAAGGATAACAAACTTGTCTGTGTTTGAGTCAATTACGTTTCCCGCTTATTTGAAAGGAGTTCTTAGATTAGTTGTATTGTAAGAAAATATACATACTGTATGTACATATTGATTCTATCAACAGCCCAAGATTTTAATAAAATTTGAATCGTTTGAATTTTGTACTTTTCCATGAGTTTTGTCGCTAACGACCTGGGTTTCGTCTTTCGGCATCTACGGGCATTCCAAGTGCACGGATGTACTTGAACTGATGCGTAGTAAACAGTTTGTATCGTTTATGTACAAAAATAAATGTAGATCATTATTTTAAATGGCTATGTAAATATGAATTAGTGAAAATTGTTAGTATTTAAGTTGAAAAAATAAATATTTCTTTCAGACAATAGCTCCAAAATGGCAGCGTGTATATCGTACGTCGGGTAATTACTTTACATAATTATACATCAAATATAGCGACACATTCATTGATGATCTGGCTAAAAGTTGAAACGAAATAATCTACACATAAAATGATTTCATCCGAGAGAGATTGCAGACGAGAGAGCTAGCTACTCTTCCTTTCTTTACATTACTGAAAATAAGAGAGGCCACTGCCTAATCTAAAAAAACATTGCTTGCATACTTCTGTTATGTTTAGATATCTAATATATTTTGTAATACTATATAATTTTCTGATACATACATATTTTATCTATTTACGATATATCACTCAGCTTGAATATGCAATCATAATGATTAAGTGATTTATGAGTGCGTCACTCAAATGAATTGCCCCTCACAATGCTTACCGCAAACTTTCACGTGGGCCGCTTGTCGCAATAAATATTTTGATATTCAACCTCTATTTGTCCCTGATATTCAATGAATAACTAAAAATCTAATAAAATGTTCACTTTATTATCAAAGTTCCGAACTCACTAATAAAACAGTCTATTTTCGAGGACACTCGGGCTCTAGAGGTTTATCCGCGTTGAAGCTATGTCTTTGTTACTGTAATTTAAATCTGTAATACATAATAATTAAGACACGCAGCTATGTATATACAAGTTACAAGAAAATGCCAATAATGCAAAATGGAGATGAGATAGTTTGATTTGAGCAGGAGGAAGATCAGAAAACATACAAGGAAGCGACCTATTAGATCAGTGGTCATAGGGATACATTGGAAGTGTCAAGGTGTGATTGCCACCTCTTCCAAGCGGTGTGATTTCGGCCGTCAGGTAGGCCAATAGAATACAATTTAAGGATTCTGACATGTCATAAGAGAAAGCAACACAATTAAATGGTGGATGACAGGGAATCCTACAGGCACCGCGAGGTGGCTATAGAATACTTCATGCAGGGAACGAATATTGCCCAAGAAGAGTAATTGCAATAATTTGACATAAATAACATTGTAAATACTTGCAGCATTTTAGCAATTGTATTGCTCCTATTTATGCTTCCATTTGAATGCCTTCAATTTTGATACTTAAATATTTGTGATTTGATGAAATTAACAATAGTGAAAACCAATGTTTAAATATAAAAATCTCGAATAAATTTAGTGACACTTTTTAATCATCCGAAAAAGAGTCCATCCAAAATAATATTGCGCCTGGGGTCTCGCAAGTGCTTAATTTGCTTAATCACAATAACATTCAAAACATGACCCCAACGTATTCAATTAGATCGGTGTTATTTCTCTATTATACTGTCTTTCAAACTGCTTTGGCGAGGTATTAATTCTGTCACCGATGTCACCATTGTATGAAATTAATAAATACCTCGAAAGACGAGTAAGGCGCCAATTGTCTCATTACCGGAGCCTGTTTTTGATGGCCAGGGAATAAGGTGAGACGAGTCGGCAGCTGAAAGGATTCCTCGCGCTCACAATTAACAATTTCTGTATATCAACATCGCACATGGGCGGAAAACAAAGGCTTCGCCGGTTTACGGAGTGGGAGGATATTGTGAAAGCTCAAAGCGTCGAATGGTTTGATTTACGCGCGGCTTCTGGGAGGCTGTATTGTGCGGCGACACTTTTACGTGGCGCAACGACACACGCTTTTCTCTAAATTCGCAATGGAAGCTTTTGCGTTGAAGCGGGCGTGGAGTGTGAACAAAAAAACCATCTATTTTTATATTATAAATAATTTATTGCGTATTTTATTGGTAAAAAAGTGTGATTTATATTAAAAACTGATAAAAACAGAACAAGCGATTAAGTTTACATCCGTTTATAATTGGAATATTTACAAACTAGCGTTTTCCAATCAAGTTTTGTTGTGAATCATTTTAGTATTTGTGACATATAAAGAGGGTAGGAGGAAATGTCAACGTGACATACATTTATGTGTTTTAGACAAATCGGTTGATATTCGAACATTCGAGAGTGTTAGCCACTCGGCGTGAGTCTCTTTTATCTTTGCCTTATGGGACAATGGGACAGGTGTAATTATTACAAAAGAAAAAATCTTGATATTAGTTTGACATCATATAACCATGGAGTGTGAACAAAAAAACCCAACAATTTATTGCGTATTTTATTGGTAAAAATAATGATTTATATTAAATTTGATAAAAGCACAACAAGCGATTAAGTTTTAATTGAACCCCGCTCCCAATGTGGATCATATAGCTTTCTAATGGAGCAATCAACCTCTCTTTTTGTAGTAGTTAGCTGATCGTTATCATTACGCTTCGATTTTTAATATAGGGTGTGTACGAGGAAATGTCAACAATTCAGACATTCATGTATTTATCACAAATCGGTTGACTAATCAAATAATGAAAGTTTCCCTTTTTACTAATGATAAAAAACGTCTTAAAAAATCGAAAAAAGTGGCATATGGTAAGTGTCTACGGTTTGTTGCAAGTTCTGAGTGGTAAAAGGTAAGTGGTTATCGGTAAGTGCTTCGCGGACTTCACATATAAAAGAAAAAAACAGTTTTCTAGCTAAAGCTTTAAACCGGGGATGCCCAACTAAAATCACTTGGTGGGCCATATAATATGTATAATATTTTTAATATACAAATAGCTTTAGGTTAAAATAATTTTACATTTGCTGCGGAGTCGTTAAAAAAAATTACGACTCCGACTCCAGCATTTACCTTAAACGCGACTCCGACTTCAACATTGACCAGAAACACGACTTCGACTCCGACTAAAAAGGGCTTAATTTGGCCACGTTTTTTATTCAACTATATACCAACAAACCAATTCGGTCAATAGCCAAATTTGACATATTATGTGCAAAAATAAAAAGTTCATCTCCGACTCTGGCTAAAACGCCGCGAGACTCCGGCCAAAAAACTCCGACTCCGAATTCACAGCCCTGAATTTGACGTGTTTAATTTTTTTTAAGATTCATATTCATTAATTGACCCTTTTTAACATCGGTCTGTAATTTGGAAGTTGTGGATCGCAGTAGATTAGTTCAATTTTTTATCAGCGAATCTGTTTCGACACTTCGATTTTACGATTTTCAACTTAAAAAATGATTCGCAGCGATATGTGATGCCGATTACAGCTATAATGCACATTACTTGTTGCCTTAGTTTCGGAAATTTATCTTCAAGGATTGTATTTTTGATAAAATTGTGGGTCTGTAAATTTTTGGAGCTACCTTTTTTAGGAGGGCTTTTGAAATTGGCATTCCCACAAATTAATATCTAATAATTTATACTGAATATACTTGTCTTTTCCTGACAATTATGATTTTTTCGATTATTCGGACTATCTTCATCCCCAATTAGTCCGGATAATCGAGGTTCTACTGTACTTTAGTATCTGAAAAATGAACGAGTATTCAATACTCGAATTGAAGTATCTAGTTATAAGGCTATTAAATTAATATAGTACTCGAGTCTAGTGCAATACATTCAAGATGTGACTATTTAGCGAACGAGTTAAGGCTTAACCTGAATATACTTACTAATCATTCATTAGTATCAGCTGTTGTCATATATTACTTTCTTTTACCATGTCCACACAATCATGTGGACTCCTAATGAAATTTATCTCGACAGAGGTTTTTTCTAAAAGAACTGTTTGTTGGTGTTGGCTTAGTCTGTCTTTTTTGAAGAGTAAAGATAGAAAGAATAGGGCTAGTGGTTAGCCGATCGCTCTCACTAATTCCTATTCTTTGGAAGAGTTAATGTTTTCAAGCAGTATCAATATTTCAATTGAAAAATGAGTGAATTCTGGAATGATGTTGTCACTTGAACATGGAACCAACCCCCTCCCCTTATTACTGTTATAAATAGATGTCTTCTGTTTGTGTGCACCCCACCCCCCCAAATCCATGTGCTTCAAATTATGAAGAGTAGATATGGTTAAAAAAAATGGATGGTTGATCAAAATGAAGTAAAAATAATCAAATCACTTGTCATGAATATATATTTTTATATACAAAACGAATACAAATAAGCAGAACCTGCAATATCAGATAAGCAAACAAATGATAGGACAAATGATAAACAAACCTGATTAGAATAAAAATAATAATACATTTTTATTATAATCCCTTTCCACCAAGTATTGACAGTGAACACCTTAAAAGGGAAACCTGATTAGTCTTAGGTATTTTGGAATCTGCTATATTGAGATTGTAGCCTGAGAATAATAGTAAGACAAATTTGTCGATAATATATTTGGTGTATTTAAGCAGGTCTTGACAGTTGAGTTTTGTTTTAATCAGGAAATAAAACAATATTGTGTAATAGATATATCCATTGTTGCTATTAACTATATATTAATAACTATTAATAGATTAATAATTGTAGTTAAAGAAAACGCGGTTTCAAAAAGAAGCATGAAATATTAACTATAATATATACTGATAACATCATTATGCAACTTTAGTGTGAAAGGGCTATATTTACATATACGATTGGACAGTTGAGTTTAATGTGAGATTTTAATGCTATGTAAAAAGATGCGATCGAAGACCGACTGTCGAAGAATGCTGATAAGAATTTATTATAAATATCCGCTGAGCACGGAAGGGAACCACATCTGTAAACATGTTTAGAGAAGTTCACTTTTATCTATTACATATTTATTTAATTGTGTGAATGCCGTTTTCATTTTAGAGTATTTTCCACTCACTCACATCCAAGGGGCCGCTAGATGTCTGTATTTGTTTTTCAATCAACCTTAAATTTTAAAATAACTTATGGAAAAACATGTTTGTATTTTTATTAAAATATGATAGAAAAACAGCATTAAATTGAATGAATAAAATGAGAGAAACGGAAAGGATAAACTAGCATAAACTAAGAGAATAGCTTTTTTTATATGTACAAATCACAAGAATTGATAAAATTAACATATTTACACTGATGCTTTTTTTAGTGCATCAATGAAGAATAGAATTTATATAATATGTATAAGGAATGCTTTTTTGTACTTGGGCATAATACCAAAAAAAAAACAACAAATTCTAATGAATAAAAGAATGTTAAAACTTAAGACTAATTTCGATACAAAAAATAAATTTACTTACGACTTAATAGAGGAGAATAAATAAAAATGTGTTTTAATTTTAAATTAAAAAATAATATAAGAGGCACATACTAATGAACCAACAGAACACATCTCCAATTATGCTTTATATCAATATACAAACACAGTACAAAAAACGATAGATGACACATTCTCATAAATTGGAATAATCAAAGATTTATCGACCATCATTTTTCTGTGCTAATTATCACCGTCGGTGCAACATATTTAATTGTGAATTTGCAACTTCTTTAAGCTAAACAATTTAAATATTTCAATTCCAGTTGGGCTGAAGAATTTACAGAATGCAAATTTACACTATAAAATCTAATATTCTTAAAATAATCAACTAACTTCGCCATCATGCAATTTGTAGTTCTGTTGTAATGAAAATTATAGATCTTTAGATAAATCTATGACAGTGCTACATATGCATGTCTAAATCTTTTTTTTCAAATAAATAAAAATAGTACAATCTTGTCAAAAGGAATTTCGAAGCTCGTAAACCAAACTAGAATACATAAATATTATTTTCCCCACACAAAGCATCTTCTATCAATTAAAATCAAAAAAGAAGAGACCATGGCAAGGTTGTTATACTGTACTGTAAAATACGAAAGAATTTTCAACGTTTCAACAGTCTGGTAATCCAGACCAGCTGGGGCAAAATCATTTTTTCTTGTAGTTAATGTTATCTAAAGAAACTTAGTTCATACTGAAAAGGCGAAAACTGTTTTCAATGGATCAACAAGTTTCTAGTCCTTGGATTAATTAAAGATATAAAGATTGGACCATTTGCAACGACGAGTGAAAGCTAATGGAGTAGTTTATTATGATGTTCATTAACGTTATTATGTGTGCAAAAAGAAAAGTGTGTAAAGGATAAAAAAAACCAAAATCAATTGCCTCCAATGCATTTATGCGTGAAAGGGTTCCAGTCAAATAAACGCTGCTGAATAAGTAACTTTATTTTGTATCTCCTGAAAAATAGTAATTTTCCTTTACCATACAGAAAGAGATCCGAGAGTTAATTGTAATGTTAATAAGATAAGAAAGGAAAGTGCAAAAGATTCTAGTTTCAAGGAGCTCGAATAAATTCGAACCACATGCTAACAGCAGGCACAAGCTGTCAACATAGTCAAATAAGTTAATCTAAATAAAATGTTTTTATGGGTTTTCTGACTATCCTTTGCCTTCATATTTTTTTTGTAGGGCCATTAAAAAACTATAAATCAGGGTACCACTGTACATTCGAAAGACCTAAATATGAAAATTGATACGGCAACAAAAAAAGCAATAGCTAAGCATACAAAAAATATATTGAATCACTTTCCGGTACTATCTTGGTTACCGGTGATACTTGCTACCGCAGCTTCTATTGCCCGATCGCTGGCCATATTTTTCCTCATAATATCACTCCTTCTCTTAATGGCCGCCAAGTTGTTTCCGATGACTGCGCTAGGAGAGAGAGCCCGTTTAATGATGAGCGGCTGACTCTGCTTTAACATATTTGGACTCTTATGAAAGACGGTACCGGGTATCATTTTGATCGTAGTCAGAGGGCCTCCTTTACCTTTTACAATGATGGGTTTGTTGCATACCGTGTGCGGCTTTGCACTGTCCGGAGTATCGTTCAATGAGCCGTCAGAATTACCGACAGTCTTTGGCATGTCAGATATTTTCTTTGCGATGATATACTTTGGCAAATACTGCAGCGTGCTGTTGGTTATTGCGCCCCTTTTGACGCTGATCGTAGGAGGTTTCGAAGAGTTGACCATAATTTGTTTGGAAGAGTTGCCGCCACTTGGAGGCATCTTTATTTGTACAATATTCCTCTGCGTCAATTGCTGACTGGGTCCGGCACCGCTTTGATGGATATCATTGTTGGCAGCCTTGATCACCTGTTGCTTGTTGATGATGATTGTTTTTATGTTTGAATTCTGCGATCCTTGCTTCGTCAATGTATTCTGCTGTTGTTGATTCACTATAAAAACAAAAATACTTAATAACCCTTCCTTCCCGGCGGGTGAGATTGAGGACCCCTACTGCCACTTATCTTAAATATCTATCTTAACATCAGTGATACAATGTGTAAGCTTTTATTCTTAAATTATTGTTTTTTACACCATTTGCAGAAGAAATATGATTTTTATCAACTAGTTTCGTCGCAATTAAATAAAAAAGAAAATGAGTTGGCAGAAAACCCTTTATAACGTCGCTACAAATTGCCAGGATTTAAACTTCACTGCCCTGTCTAAAAAATGTTTTTTGTATTAAAAATATCATAATTACTTGATTAAGTGAGTCTGGCATGAATATCAAAGCGGACACATAGTCTTTTTCATGCGCAACTTAAAATATGAATAATTATAGGAAAACTACTGATTTTAATAAACATTTATATTTTTTAGATGTATAGACACGTTAAAGCATAATATACTATTTTTTAAATGCAATCTATGCCAATAAAGCCATGCCACTGGGATATTTTTTAGTCTTTCGATGGTTAAGTGAGCGATTACAATTACGTAAGCTTGTTCCTTGACCCAATCAGATTCTATCCCAAAAGTAACAAATTTAAATTTTCTGTGAAAGATGCTTTCAAATATGTGATAAAAAAAAAAAATGTAGTAATGTACGAAGAGGTGTCACAATACGTGGAATAATCAAAGATATTTTAAATTTTATATTCTTTACATACCCATTGGTTTATTGTCATCGGCGAATATAATCGGAAAATCCATTAAATCGGTAGAACTTATGGGTGCCAATTGGTTGCTTTGTGAAATCTGAAAATACCAATAACATACATCTGAGTCTCGATTATTTGATCCACATTTTTGGGACGAAAAAACTATTGCAATATATTCAATGTATAAAAAGGAAGACAGTTGTTGATTTCTCAATTCTTCATTTGAAATTTACCAGTTGATTTCTCCGCGAAGATAGCATCAACGGTGGTTTTGGTGTTCCAGATGAATTTCCAATCAGACGTGAGCTTAGTAGCTTTGAAACTTTGAATGGAATGTTCTCCAAAACTGTAAACACAAAAAAAACATTTTTCAAGATGGCTGATTACAAATTGCACAATGTTGAGAGTTAGCACACCTTCTTTCAAATTAAAAATTGTTGCCACCGTGTAGAGGTCTGCACAGGACGAAATTTTTATATTCTACCCGGCCCGAGCCCGACAATCTCTAGCCTGGCCCGAGGCTCATTCCCGAACCCAACAGTTTTTTCTACTTTTCAACAAAATTTTAATCAGCATTTAGAATAATTTAATATCAATTCATAAAATTATAATATATATGTAATTTAGATATACAATAAAGGCGTATACATCCGGAATAATCGGATTTATGTTTTATTTTGTGTACCCAGGCTCGAGCCCGAATCCAAACCTTCGTTACCCGACCCCCGAGGTCTGCACGGGCTTACCCGAGCCTGTGCAGACCTCTACCACAGTGCAACGCAAGAGCCAATACTGATTTAAATTAATGTCTCATACATCCCCATGGGTAAGATTAGTACAAATAGTATTTTTGTTTGATAAATATTAGTATTACCTTTGATGCAGTGACCACCTCCTGAATTATCTGAAAGAATTAAATTGAATAGATACCAAGCCAATAGATGGGAGAGTTTTAGAATGCTATATATATCATTTTACTAGAATATAAATAATCAATTGATTAAAAGAATGACAACTATGTGATTACAATAAGCATAAAATTACAAGACATTCTACAATACATCGTCACCTCAGAACTGCACTGGAAAAATTAAATTTTAGCTTCACTTGACATAGGTCAATCATCTTCAATTGAATGAAAAAATATTTTACAGACTGCTCTCCACTTTCCCATGATTCGTTATAATTTAGTTTTATTTTACAGAATGTAAAAACTGTTTGCCTCCAAGCAGTAGTGTTTTTTCCTCCCTGATACAACCCATGAACCAACTAGTAAAAGGTACGTTATGACAATATTTTATGAGGATAATAATGAATCAGGCCGCCAAGACAACAGACAGGCAGGTGGGCCTACATTATGATGTTAATGAGTTAATTGAAATGAGCATAACCATTTCTTTAGTTTTATACTTTCTCTTCAAGTAGTGAGTTACTTTCTACGATATTATGTAGATTGACTTAAGATGTGAATATTTTTATTGACACAAAACTAAACATTTTGATAAGCGGGACAAAGATATTATAACTTCGAAATTCAAGCCTGTCTCTCAGTCATTGTATTATCTTTGGTCCCCCGCTTCTTTTCTGTGAGTGAACAAGCACTGATACATAATGTTATAATTACCAGATGTGCCGTTTCCACTTATAGGGTGAGTTCTGAAAAGAAAAACCAGATTATTAGTTAAATTCTCGATCGAAACTTTGTATCCATTATACGATTCATGAATGTTTTTCTCATAATCTAATATATAAAAAAACAATATTTTTTTGTTTGTTCGCACTCTATGCCCTGCCATACCATTCATCCGATCGCAATGAAACATTGACAAACTTTTTGTTTGCACTTGCACAGAGGTTTTTGGCATAGTAAAATTAGCTTACAGTAGGTCTTTTATATAAAAATCAATGTTTTTTCATATTTTATGCGCTGCCATATCGTTCATTTTGACAACTTATTGTTGCACTTGCGCAAAGTTTATAGACATAGTACAATAAACTTTCAGTAGGGCGCGTGTGTAGCACCGTAGACAATCAACAAAAGACAAACAGCAAATGTCATCGATACCGATCAATGTTAGTGAAGTTAAATCAAAATTATTTATCTAAAATATTGTGCATCTGAAAAGCACTTCAATAAACATAAAAACTTTCTTTCTTTGAGTGGCACTGCAACGCTTGCCGGGTACCGGCTAGTAATAAGATAATATTTAAGTGGTAGTGTCTTTAATTACTGTTTAAATGTTTTAATAATGTCTGACATATGTTGTAAAACTGAATTGCATCAAAACCTATTAAAAATAACAAATACTAAGGATAGATTTTTTTGAATTATTAAATCCTCAAGTCTAGATGAGGTGCATAGTATATAAACACTTTCTTTACGGGCCTTTTAATTACTTATTAATTAGCATGTTATTTTGTATTTGATGGCCAGTTAGCAAACGCACAAATTTGTGCACTCCGTAAGTATTTTGTTAAATATTAAATACTAAAGAATTTTATGAACATTTCTATAAATGACGAAGAATGAAGTGAGCATACCTGCTTAGTACATTATTCGATATATGCAAGAAGGAGTTGTGTTCTTGTTTCTTGGGCGACGGAGATGGATTGTTACTGCTGTCCACTGTAGGACTATCATCTGGAAACATTACAAGAATTTTATATCAATTATCAAGTAGCCCTGATAAGACGTATCTCAACTACATATAAGAGCATTCTGTATAAATGTATTTGTCAAATTCGCGACTCACCTCCTCCTTTAGAGAGTAATTGTCCCATACTAATTGTGGCACCCTCCGGCGGAGGATTGTTAACTTTGAAAAGGGCTTTCCCGCGACTCTTGATGGGCGATGTAGACTTGGGATCTGTACGGAGCAAATAATTAAATACATTGAATTAATGCGGCATCTCAGCCAAAGCAAAGACTTGACTTTTGGTTACTGGACACGCTATTTCATAACTGACAAATGTTAGACCTGAGCTCTTTTAACATGCCCAATGTAAATATGTCATAATGATAGGATGCTGGTCACACACATTGGGAAGATCACTAGATATGAACAATGATCGGATCGGGTCTATGGCATTCTCATTTCGTTCTGCTGTCATAAGTGAAAGGTTAGTATGGTAATTATCGAGACTAGGTGCATTAAGTCTTTGACTGATAATCCAACATGGCCGCATATTGATATTTGTGATTGCAGGCCGTATGAAATGTCATTGAGGGTCGCAGGTTGTGCATCACTGACTTAGACAGAAAAGTGCATGCAAACAAGCTTTTTCTCAAAAGTTGCTGGCAAGCATTTGAAATACACAAGGTAATGTATAATGCTAACTAGATAAAAGAAATAAAAACAAACCTTCTGTGTTGAGCTTTGGTTTCTTAACTCTAATCCTCTTCTTGGGTGGTTGAGGTAATGCGTTAGGTAAGGTTTCAAGTCTCCGCTTGACGGGCGGTAGTGGACGAGGCCGGGGGGTGTTTTGCACGATGGGCGGGGTCAAGATCGTCAACCGAGAATCCTCTTCGCCTGCCAAACTGTCGGGCGATGAACGACCTCCGGATTCGCCTTCCCACTGGCCCAGACACTTCAGGAAATTGCCCACCTCATCCTAAATGAAAGAATATAGAACGATATATAATTAACGTAATATTTAAATCTATAACCTACACTAGTAGGTTGTTTTTTCTGTAGAATCATCATACGAGGATAAAGCCACTATAGATTTTATTATATTTAGACAATGAGGACCAACAAGAACCTCAGCCTTGTTGCAATACTCAAATAGGCATGATTGCTGCATTTAAACTGCAACATGAAAAAATTATTTGATGAATATGTATTTAAATATTTACCGCAATTGCGCATTCCACCATTCGTTGGGTTACTCCTTCGATGTGCCGTTTGAGTCTGGGAAGCCTTAAAAGATCATCAGCACCACCGGCGACAACGAGACGGCTTCTGACTCTAAGTTTGCACCTCAATTCTTCCACATCTTGTTGCCTGTAGGTGCATGGAATTTTAATTTATACGAGAAATATTTATTCAAGCTAACAAACATATTTATACTTTCGATGGTTTCGGCGGTAACTTTGTGGAAGTTCATTTTAATATAAAATTTAAAATAACTTTGATTATTCCACGTATTGTGCTACTAGCTGTGACACGTGTTTCGCCTCTTTCAGAGGCATCTTCAGACTTATTAGAAGTTATTTTAAATTTTATATGAAACATATTTATTGTTTTTAAGTTGGTTTCGTGATGTTGATAATTTTAATAGAATTTTAATGAATTTGCTGAATACTTTCACCATCAAGTAATAGAATTTTTTATTTTCCATCAATGTATAGATCCAACCATCAATTGGGGAATCAATAGGTGTATAAAAAGATTTCGTAACACAAATCATACAGGTGGCATCAGGGTTGTAAAATACATTGATTTAATTTTTCAATGTTTTTCCAGGTTAATGCTTAATTTGAAATAGGTTGTAGACTGTTGGACAAAATGATAGCAACAACTCTAATTGAGAATTTATAAATGCATATGCTAGAGCCGTGTAATATCATTTACGTGAGATTTCATTCATTATAACATCCGTAAAATATTAAACAATCTTTAACTGACGTAATTTACATTTCTGATTGATCTAATAGACTTGTATAACTTACGTTGACTGACACCCGTTTTGTCCGATGACAAAGAGGGTGGGACAGGGAATATCCAAGATGCAATCGTCATGAGTTCCCCGAGGTCCATCAGCAGTCAGCAACGGTAGGCCTAAGCATACGAGTCCGGCGACACCCGCTACACTGACAGCTAACTATAAATAAAACAGTTATTCAAAGATAAGGGAAGAATTCTATGTATATAATTTATACAGATTTCTATAAAATGAAATTAAAAATTGTAATGATCAAAGTCAAGGTACACAAGTTTCTTGCTTGTTTTTGGAACATTTATTCAATTAAATTCAATAGAGAATACAAATTTTCACAATATAGTCAAATAGCTACATGTGTGCCTAACAAGCCAGTTTAACAAACTTCCAGAAACTAACTAGTACTCTTTCAGCCTTATCCTCATCTTCTCCAACAGTTTCCATTGAGCAACTGAAAAACATTCGGTTAATATTCCATTATCAGTCATAGCTCTATGATGAAAGTATACAAGGTGGAAAAAATAGTACCTGAACGGCTATGGAGGCACCGGCCCCCTGTCCAACAAGCACGAGAGGTCTATGCGGATGTTCAGATCGTAAAGAAGAGGCCCTCGCTCGACCAGCTCCGACAAGTTGAGCTAGGCAAGCAGACAGTGGCAATCGGGCTGGCCAGTTAGCTGTAAACACAAACAATCAAAACCATCACTATAATACACAGTCAATACAAGTGGCTAAAGTAAGTGTGAATAACTTAGATTCGAGAAACTGTTAATCTCGTGTTTGTTATATTTATTTTGATGTTACATATCTCTGGTTACAGTTCTTATAAACAAAATACTGTGCTATGCAGACCTATTCTAAGATTATTGCTTTCATTGCATGCATTTTGGTGTTAGGTCTCCATTAACGGTCTGTCATTAAGACTGTCTCTTCATAAGCAATAACGTGCGCTAGCATATCTGCAGTAGCGTGTCTGCAGCTAATGCATGAACAATCGGAAAACAGATGTTACACTGTGCATCACCGTTTTAAAGAAAAATTAGAACGTTTTGGCTATAGTTACAATGTTAGAAGAGCAATATACCTGGTCAATTATTTTTTTCAGTTTGTAATATGACAAAATAGGAAATAGTTTTTATCTAAGGAGTTGTGGATATAAATTTGGATTGGTAATTACCATTGCGACTGACATTGAAAATATAAATTTTAAGCGCTTACATTGGTGTGAGTGGACAACATGCACCTGTCCCACAGCTCTCAATCTCTCCGCCCACCTCGCGTCTCTCTTACACCTTCCAGACGGAATGAGCAAAAGAAGCGGGACTCCGGGATCAGAGGGTTGATTACTTCCCGAGGCGATCGTTGGTCCCCTCGCTCCGTTCTCGGCCCCCCGGACACGACCGGACAGCGGATGACCCATTGTCATTCTCTCAACAAGAATGGGTGTTTTGCTTTTCAGGGTCTGGAATAGACAAGAGAAACAAGTCACAATTTATATCCCATGTTGCTATAGATATTGTTAATAAGCACTTTTTAATATATATATTATGTGCCAACAGAAGCTTATAAAAATAAGCCGGATCTAAGGCCTGAGATTGATTATAAATAAATTATGTTTTCCAAAATTTGTACAAAATTATTTATCCTCATCTAGATAATAACATAATAAATTAAAATATTATTAGTACTGTTGTGATTGTATATGCTTCAATGAAACTACTCAATTGATTCCATTATTAATTAAAACCAAAATAATCATCAGTATATCAAAAATGGAATTGTCACAATGTAAGAACATTTTGTTTTTAAATACAGATTTTTTTTCAAAAAAGGAATAAAACAAATGCTTATAAATTATAAGTTCAAATCAAAGGGACACATTCCAGTTGAATTCGTATTAGATTAGAATTATAATAATTGATATTGTTAAGGTAAATTAAGAAAATTCTATACATTTATGTAAATAGAGTGACTTATTATTTTGTGTATCATTCACTTTTCATAGATTAAGATACTTTGTAGTAGCACATTATGTTTTCACATTTTTCTCAGTTAGAATGTATTCATTTCAATATATATTAAAAGGGCTGCGTGCTTACAAGCATAATGTCCTTGTAGCATGCTAAGAGTGGCGGGGGCAGATGCTCGATAAGTACGTTGTGCAGCCACTGGACAAGACGAGTCTGCCATCGCGTCGGAGGAGAGGCGAGAAGATGCCGAAGAGAACGGGATGCACCTCCTAGAGCAGCCGCTCGCCTCGCACCCCCTGCTCCCACGGTCAAAAGCGCCACTCGCGCCGACAAGATGTATGAGAGCGTTCCTTCCAGGAGATGGCTTTGGGACGAACTCCAAGCCAGACTGAAAATGTTATGTTTTCAGAATTATTTACATTTTATATGAACATCAGCATCAGACTTGACTAACTGATTTTTTTCTTGGTGGAACCAGTCAATAAACTATAGAAAATCTATCAACTCCTCGATTTTTTATCTAAGATAGGTCGCATTCAATTTGGTCAACTAGTGCATCAATATTTTATGCAATTCTTAAACTAAAAAAATTATCCAAATTATAAATTTTGAGGAAACACTGTAATATTAAATTCATTTCCTTACTTGCGAAGCTTTTCTTCCCAGTCTGGTTTTTCTTCATCTTCAGCAACCATATCCTCATCGCCGAGTCCATTTTCCAGTGAAGGAATTTCATCCAACAACAACGGTGGTGGTGGCTCCTGTATTGCAGATAAATTATGAATGAATTAACATGGAACAAATTCAATGACACATAAAAATAGATGAGTTATTCCCGACATCATTTTCTTAAGATGTTAAAAATAAATCTTTGCATATTACGGTTTCTTTAAGGTCTGTGATAAGTTAAGATGCTTCACACAGTTATTTCGTAGAATTCTGATCAATTATTGAAATACGCACGCTTTCAAAAGACTCCACATCCAGAACATCGTCATCTTCCAAAGAGGCGTCGTGACAGTCAGGGCATTTGGGCGGCTGCCGCACGAGAAGAAGTTTGGTGCCTCCTCCTCCAGCGATGCCCACTCCGCACCCTCTGCCCCCGGATCGAGCGTAGCTGTGCTCCATCCACACCAAAGGTATCCGCTTCTAATGGTCATTTTATACGCAGGATGTTTTGAAATATTCTGACAGTGTGTTCTAAATCCCAATAATCTAAATAAAATTTGTACTATGCGGCATATTAAACACGATTGTGTACTATCATTAATGAAATTGTTCTTTACTAAAAAAATTCTAAACTTGGTTTTGTATAGTTTTGTATCGTTTACAAGGGTTTCATTTTTTCATCATCAATGCAAGTAACCCCTATGAATGATTGACTCTTTTTATCTGCTGAATAGTTAAATAAAGAGGATTTTAATGGTGGTGGGTGCATGCATTCAATTGGATAGGCATATAAATTTTGAATATTTCCTTTATAAGTTGATGGAAAATAATAATTGCAAGCCGTGAATTAAATTAGCGAAAATGACTAGAAATTGTTTAAAAATATTGAGGGGAAAACGTGAATTTTGGCCATGAGACATTAACATTTGCCGCTATTTATGCTTCACAATGGAATGTGATGAATCTATCTAAGGTCTGATAGTAGTTGCAAACTCCATGACATGTCCTTCATGAATTACTAGAAAATATTATTACCAATATTTAAAGTAAGTTATGTTGGAGTTTAATAGTAGTTCAGGGGCTTGGTCTAAACTGCCATGTAGTAAAATTGTTATATTGTATTACATTTGTAATGCTTAAAATGTATAATAGCTGTGTTCAGCATGAGAGTACAATATAATCTGAAAAAATATTAAAGTGCCTACTGCAAGAACTGTCCACATGATAGAACTATGAAATAAAGAATAATTGGTAACAAGTAAACATAAAGCCATGAACATACACAAACCTAAATTTTGTTTACATACGTTTGATATTTGAACACAGTTACTATAACCCCCTCCCCCCCAAATACCCAACATCTTATATATATATTTCAAGATTGTAATTTCATAGAGTTAACTAGTACAATTTTATTTTAAAACAAATATAAAATATTTCATAATTATTCTATATCGATTGTGTCAAAATGACTATTAGCAAACAATAAACATGTTAAATTGTTTGTTGGTATGTTTAATAACCAATTAATATCTGTAACTATTACAGATTTGTATGGATAATCGTAATAGTGCAGTAAAATTGTTAAATTCAAATTTAAATAGCCCACACGCAGATAAAATCACTTAAAAACGAACTAACTACTAAACATGCGAATAAACTTGTAAGGCCATCCTTTCAATTATAATTTTTATGAAAATGTTATTATTTTGGTGTGATCATTGTTCATTCATGAACATTTTCTATTTATATTATTAACCTGTAAATAATAATCTGTATGGTATGTAGCTTGTAACAATTAAAATGAACTGAGACAAATATCTACATACAAAAAATGAAATAGGTAACTCAGATATTGCGTTTCCAGTTGCAGTGTAGTAATTTAATTTAAATTTGGATCAAAAAATATATTTATTTGTTTATTACCTGACAGAAGCTTGCAAATTAATTATGCAGTGATAATTTAAGATATCTTGAGCTGTGAATTATTTGTATGCAGGTAAATATCCGTGATTGATAATAGCTGATTTTGTTTCACTTTGATGAAAGAAATTAATTTGACCCATATCTATATACGACTGAATTGCATTTCGTAATCTGCTTTTCGCACGCAGTATGAAGTCATATTGTGCCAGATATTGACTTTTTTATTGGCAGTGGCCCAATAAATAATTACACCACTATGAAGCTACTTCCATTCTATGACATGTTTGAAATCCACAGATTATATTTTATCATTTCAAATTTGGTCTCGAAATAAGCTTCTCTTTCATTATTTTAATAACTTATAAATTGTATAACAATATTTCCAGGTTTTAAGTATGTCAGACAATTCGTATCAGGATAATGCCAACCCATGTTTTGATAAAAGAATAAATTTTAGCCCGTACCTGCACAGCATTTAATAACATTAAAAAGTGGAATCTAAAAATGAAGCGTACCACAACGGGATATTCAATATCTTTGTTACAAAATAATACAAATAAATATAAATAGTCTATTATGAAACTAGCTGAAATATGTAAACTTATAGGACAAATAGAATTACAGTTAATTTGTCAAGATTACAAGGCGTAGCTTACTTACAGAAGAGCCTGTTATCGCTTGAATATACGAAACAAAAGTTTCGTGTAGGTTCTCTTCGTTTTGATATATGTCTCTATCAGAGCTAGTTTCCTGAAAAAATGTAACAATTGTTAGGGTATAAAGATTGCCCAGATGTAGGTACATTCAATATATCATGGAATTTAAATATTTTATAATAAATATATGTACAAGTAGACTGTGTTATAGGTAACTAACATTTAAGGGTAATTTTCCACTATAGGAAGTAATGCTAAATGATGACTGCATGAGGCCGGTAAACGTTTTATTTATATAAAGTGAATTCTCTTTATATGCGGTTGATACGTTTCATGAGTTATCGAATTAAAAAAGACTCGATATCCATAAAAGAAGTGAGGATAGTTTCGATGAATTTTAAAATCTGCATAACTTTGAAAAAATATGTTAAAATATACCTAAAATCACTCAAAAAAGTTGAATATTACAATTACTTTAAAATCTTTATTATTTTATTGAAAAATAACATTTTTATTTATTTTAGTATTGTTTATGGTAATTTTTTAATTTGAGCTATTGTCACTGACAATGACAGTGCTCGATGCGATTTGCGATGCGGTTCGAAATCAGTATGAACATGCGACAAAATACAGGCCGCTCGTACCAATGTCACCTTTTAACAAACCTAGGAAGCATTGGATTTTTTACATCAAGCATGTCAACAACGTGCTATTCATGACTTAATTACGTATATACCAAATTGATAAATTCTTTGAAATTGCATTTTTAAAACCCGCATAAAAAGTGGATCGACTGCATATAACAGAGCTTGAGATCATGAAATTCCTACTATCGAATCAGACTTTTGAAAAACTTTCATTGAAGTCTGCCTTGGGATGTGGGTACTATGAAATTTAAAAAAATCTTTTATTTCTTTATATAATCGAATGAAATAATTATGCTGTGTGAAAATTGTGTTATGAGTACTGCCTTAACAACTGTGTTTTGAAACAAATAAGTTAGACCGGTGCTAATTACTCTTTCTAAATTGGGAATATACTAGAATATTTTGAGGACCCATCAGCGGTAAAATTTTAATTAGCTGAATCATCGAAATTATCCAATGAGCTAAAAGGGTCACAATAAAAAAATTGTTTCATATTAACAGTAGTCGGGTGAAATATTGTTTGTTTATTCATATGTATTTGAATATTTTTAACTATAAATAAATATTTAAAAAATACATCAATAGCCTGCTTAAAAACTATTTCAGCAGTATGTTGTCCATGGAGTTAAAAAAAGGGTCACTAAATAATTTACATTTCTGTACCAAATATTTAGGTATAGATTATTTCAAAAAATAAGCATTCTACTTGCATGTAAATCATTTCAGTCTATAAAGATAGGAAAAGTGCAAAATTTACAGTAATTCGCATTATATTTTAAAAAGCTGTTTCAGCTGACCCGCAAGATACAAGAGTCAAGAAATATACCATTCTTTGATGAACTTTGTTGTTGTTGACAAACTGGATAATACAGTGATGGTAATTGCCACATTAATTTATATTGTTTACTGGCTTTCTCGATGTTATTGAAGATTGATTTATTGGGTAGATTTTACATATCCACAATATAATTACTTTAAATTCAATGTTTTCATCAACCAGACATTATCTTGCCAAGTGAAGGTTACACTAGTTTTAAATAGTTATTTGACACATTACTAGGTAGTCTTATTGTTTCGGTACGGGAAGATGAGCATTTTTTAGTTTAGTAAGTATAATGTAGATAAATAGATAAAATTGTACAAATTTGCAGGGAATTTCAAATTGATACTAGGAATTGCATAATGTATTGACACTCGCGATATACCGGCCTCCTGAGGTTATCTGTATAGGGTATAATGTAAATCAAATAAATTAAGATTAATCAAAATACACAGGGCATTATTATGTACACACACACATGTTAGTAGTTAAGAAAAATCAACAATATGCAAATGTGAGGTTAATTAAAAGCACTAACACGAATAATTCACATCCAAACATTTAATCGAAAGGTAATTCCGAAGGATCCTCTCGATAGACGTAAAGCTATTTACCAAATCTAAATTCTTCGATACAGTCGTTAAAAGCATCTTCATATAGCTATCTCTGCTTTTAGTTGGATCAGCCGAAGCTGACATGGTAACCTATACATCAAGTGGTCGAACATGAATACTTTTGAACACTGAAATAAAAGACCAAATTCACTTGAAGTTAACATGGAGATAAGTAATGCCACAACGGCAGAAAATATAACAAAACAGCTATTTTAGTCCCTCTAAAAATACGACTATAGCAAAAAAAACACTCGCAATACCCATAAGCAACAACAAAGAACAGAGCAATCGGTCATAGAGAACATATATAAACAAAGAAGAAACTAAATAATTATCTGTATCAGAAAATAGTATTAAATTTTAAAAAAAATGTTAATCTTACAGTTCCGAAAGATAATAATACTTTCACATGCTTTTTTTAATATAAGCAAAGAATATTTATGATTTTTTCACATTCGTTGATGTTTGTGAGTATTCGCTGAATTTGTTTTTGTTCTCGTGCGCAGCGCCTCCAGTGGTGAGTAGCGCAAGACAAAATATTTATGAAATTAGCGGTATATTCAAATTGAAAACCAACAATTTATTGACAACGTCTACTATGTAAAAACAAGACTGTTCATTTTATATTGACTTTAAAAGCGGCATGAACAAAATTTAAAGACACTTTGAAATACTAAACTAGAAAAATAAATACTGCTTAGTAGATAATTTCCTCAATAGTGTACAGGAAATATCAATAGCAAATTAATCGCTTCAAAACAGTATCAAAATGATTTTCGAAAATTTCGGGAATCCGTATCATTAACCATATAAAAAAGACATGACAAGCGCTAGAAAGGTAAATATAATCATAGAAAGATTTATTGTTCAAATATTCTAACAAAAATTACCGTGACTGCGTGTAACTCATGTACATATTTTCTTAAATAAAATTGTCTGTTCCGTGGTGCAGTGGTCAACGTCGTTGACCTCACGGATTCGAGTCCCAGTACGAGCAGCATTTTTTCAGTCGATTTATCGGTTCTATTCGAAGACATGATTGGTTTGTCTGAAAAATCCCTTCCACCCATCCGATCCTAAGAGTGGGGTGTAATAACAGAAAATAGCTTACCTTAAGTCCTCATATCCTTTCAATACTACCTTCTATACAAAGTGAGTAACTAGCAGTTCTCGTAGAAAAACACATGTTGAGGTGAGCTCCATATATGAATACGGAGGGGATAATTCCACAAAATGCACCTCAGAGCACGAGTTGATAATTTGAATGAATACTACATTCATTTTTACGTGATTTTTGGGCTTCTGGCGGACATGGCACAATTAGCAATGTGCACACCTAGAAAGAAGAATTTCTGTTTTATTATTAGCATGAAAATATGATGTTATTTTTCTATATTCGAAAATCACTAATACGATCGAGAATAGAAGCGCTAAAATGGTATTTCCTCGGGGAATAGCAAATAGCGTTATTTGTGTTAGATATCTTCCTGATCACTATTCCAAAGCAGTGGTTTGAAATGAGACAAACGCAGATATATTAATATGCCGGAATTTAAAAAAATGCTTGTATTAGTAGTCAGTTGATCGTGAGACCAGGGCGAGTGCATTTTTTATCCGAAGAATCCACTTAAAGAAAGAAAGAAAGTGTTTGGGCGAAGTTCTGTTTATTGAAGTGCTTTTGGATTCACAATATTTTTTGTTTTTCCGTCTGGTGCGGTTACGAATAAAACAGAAGATTTTCCAACGCGTGAGCAGGTCACACACAGCTGTTCATGTGAGAAGCATGGATTTTTAAAATTTTGTCCACACACTTGTAGAGATTGTCCCAGTGCTTTTTTGATGGTCATTGCAAATGCGAGTCACACCGGAAACTTTAAAGCGTCTTAATTCGAATGGCATATCGGTCATTGGAATGCGTGCAGTACATCTTCTCCTTTAAGCTTTCCATTTAAAATTGTAGCTTCGATGATATTGTTCTTTATCCTTTTCATTGAAAGCCTGGTACCGTTGCAAAGTCGTGGTGGATGTGTATTTCAGAAAAGAATGATAGGTAAGCCACTTTTTAATGTTAAAACGTGCGGCAGCATGCCTGGCAAATGAAGTGAATTTAAGATTCAAGAAGAAACTTTCGCGGGCGTCCGCACAACAACTCACCAAAGTTTTATCGCAATCGGATGAGCGGTATAGACACGCATACGGGACAATTAAACAAACACTCATTTTTTTATATATATAGATAGATTAAGCGACACGAAATTCATAATTATTATGACTTTCAAGATATATATTTTTTGAAACGCATAATAATTATTAAATGATAAGAATCAAAGCCCTCAGTAAAGACACTTGAATATCAATCACCTCCATGGATGTCTCAAAATTTTAAATTTTTGGTTTCAAAGCCACATGTCAAAATAGAATTAAAATTAAAATACTTTTACATTTGTAAATATACTATATTGTTATGTGTCTGTGTAATTGAGAATTGAAGAGGTTATTTATAAAAAATGATTGTTTAACATTGGATTTAGAACCCCTCGTTTGGCTGGAGGCCAATATTTTGCATACGTTTGCTATGTGGTTTTTCCACCACATCCAGGATCTGCCAGAATTCGTACTACATGACTTATCCATTGTAGTGTTACGACGCTGATAAATGCATTGTTGTGTTGTGAATAGTCTTTTCAAACAAAAAATAGTACCATGAAATAGACTGCTCCAAAAATCTATTCGTCGACATATCTGTGTTTTTTTTTAAATATATGTAACGCATAACACAACACACCAATACATACAGATTATCTCTATATGCGCGGTCGTATGCATCAATCATATTGAGCGAATATTGACAGGTGGCAATGCCATGGCTTTGATTTTCGTCGATCGCCATTTTTTATTTTCTACTTTTTTATCCGATTGAAAACATTGCGTGTAAAAGATACTGTTATATTTAGATAAATAAAACACAATTTTTCTGCACTACTTCCACACAATAGTGTGAAGATCAGGACCGGTTGCGTCGCGAGCATTTCCAAATGATGAAAACCTTTATAATGTTGCGTAGAAGTAGTACAAAACATGTTTTTTATTTATATAAATACATACAGTGCCTGTCCACCAAGAACACCTCCATAGTTTCATGTGTTGTTTGATTTTTCTGTATTTAGTAAATTATAAACTATTCGTAATAATGTGTATCTAACATTAATCCACATCACAAAATATACACACACTTTTTGATGCGATGACGCCTTTATTAAAATCTAACAAGAAATCAAACTATTAATTGAAAATGTGCATTTTATATTTTGTTAAATAAGTGAAACAAAGCAGTTCAAAAAATACTCTTTATAAAAAAGAACCATTGGTGATATATGAATTAGCCAATTAAACATGTGGCTATCTACGTATCACCTTCTCCACATGACAGTGCAATAATAATTGACATATTATGATGAAATTCACTGCATTAATCTAATTAATTAATCAGAGAGACATACAACGTGCAAAATTACATCACATATGTATGTTTGTAGTTCGAAACCAAAGTTTCATTTTGAAGATGCCGACAATCATGTTTCCGACCAATTTTATTTTGACATTACATATTATCATGACTTCACATTATTGAGGTGCACTAGCATAAACATAGTTGGCTGATTATAAAATTTGAGAAGAAATGTTGAAAGAATTCTTTTTTCAAAATACAAAAAAAAACAAAGCATCGTTTTACTGTGCTGAAGTGAATTCCAAGAAAATTCATTTATTGGCTTGAATAAAAATAATTACAGAAAATGTTGGTTTTGTATTATTTGCAAGTAACCGAATCATCAATTATTTATAATGAATTTCTAATACACCACTTAAAATCAGTGAAATATTCAAATAAATGTAAAAATATGCTTAAATTTTACGAACAAGCTTTTCATGTATTTCTCTAATGGTGTTGGTCTTTTCTTCCGCCGTGATAGTAAAGAAAAGCAAAAGAGTAACAGCCAGTCCTCTTAAATCGTTGCTTTATAGAAAATTTACAAACTAGTTTTGACAAAAATATGAAGATTGTTATTGGATAAAATCAATCATAATAATCGATGAAACTTTTAAATATTTGTTTTGCGGTATTTCCAGGTACTATCAGGGCTGTGGAGTCGGTTAAAAAAAGTCCGACTCCGACTCCAGCATTTACCAAAACTACGACTCCGACTCCGACTAAAAAAAGGTTGATATCGTCACTTTTTTCCATAATTTTCCTATTTAGGTGTATTCAATTAAATATCAACCCTATCAATGCGGCCAAAAGCAAAATTTGATATATTATATAAAATGAAAAAAATAAAAAGTTCAAACTTTTCAAAATTTCTGACTCCATGACTCCGACTCCGACTCCACAGCTCTGCTATCCATAATTAATTTCGTAGCTGTCTTGGCAGTGAAATCAAAATCGGAACAAAAAATTATGTGAATATGAATATGTCATGTGACATGATTCGCTGCCGTAAATCAGCACTACTAGAATACATGCGCTGAATAAATGGCATTTGGTTTTAGCCGTGTACATTTGCGTGTCCCAAACAGTTCACATTGAGATGAATGTACATAGCTCCAGATATTCCTTAGCTAATAGCGAGCTCTTTTTGTGCTACCGTCACCAGGTATGTGTTCACAGAAGTATCTGAAGATGTCGACCCTTCCCATGATCTGTCCCGCGCCGATCAGGTTCCTATTAATTGGGTCTTGACATGTTCGATTACATATCACGTCGATCTTACTTTACTTATTTACAGTACAATGCGAAATGAATTAGTCCCTTAAACATCAATACACCTGGATACCCTCAGCAGATTTGTTGAATATAACAGCACAATCAGCGTATTCAAGGTCACACGACTTCAGACCGGGAGCAAAATCTTCCATGATCGGCTGGAATTGATTTACGAAGTATGAAGTCGAATGTAATAATGAAGAGGAACGGAGCAAGATAACAACCCTGTCTCACTACTAGAGTCTCGTTTTACTCGACATCTCAACTACTCGAGTAGTTTCAGATGTACCAAAATATGTATTATTAATTCAAATGTTTGTATATAAATAGATGATATAAATAAATAGTTTATTTTGTGTTTTGTCATCATAAACTTGTCATCGATAAGATAAGTCAGCAGGCCCCAAAACAAAAGTAACAAAAGACATTCGTAGTATGGAGTATTCGATACTCGAATTGGATTATATACTCTCTCTTTAGTTGTTACTCCAAAAACATTCGGGGGTTGAGTCACCGACTCTGACACAGCATGAACTATTCTCATGCAACGATTTGAAAAAGGCCACAATCTTTGTAGGGATCCCATACCCGTCCAGTATCCTTCATATAGTACTGCACGAATACTTAACATATCCGCATTGAATTTCGTCCGCGAATCCTCGTATGATAGTGCCTGGTCTATGTGTAAGGAAGGAAAGGCACGCGGAAAAGTTTTCCGTCCGGCGAAGGCAAAACTCAGAGGCTTGTGTCCTTTCAAAGGAAGCGCTACGAATTATAAGGCAAAAAGGGGTATGCGATATGACGCGTGGGCGTTTGACGTAATATACCAGTAACGGCAAACCATGGGCATCAGAATGCTGGATTGCAATAAGATTGATTTATGATGTATTGTTTCTTAAGCGTGTATACACTATGAGATTTTTTATCAAATTCTATAACCAGTTATATTGGCAATTATTATATCAACATCTGTAAATCTTAGATTTGGCGTAAATTTTTGACGCAAGCTAGACGTGGTAATATAATATATTTATACTGAACTTGAAATAGTTTCCATCGCGTTTTGTTAGAGAAACTGTAATTTAAGTTTCTTAAGGTGACATTCCATGTCCTAAGTAGCATGAAACATCATCATGCTTTAGAATTGTATTGGTTTAAAAATTGTTAAATTATTATAAATTAGTTTTTTTTCAATTGATCATTTCTGTTAAAATTTCAAAGCATTAATTCTTGATATTGTTTTTTTTGAATTAATTTGTTGAGGCGTACAATGTATTTGATAATTTTTATCTCCAATAAGTGAAGTCTACATTTTTTAATGCGCATTGATGAATTAAATTAAATATAAATCTCATTGGCTGTTTGGTTTCAGATGCATATTTTTATATTATAGTATTATTAGATTCTTCATCAACCTCTTCAATACAAGGACCATCCATTAATATATATTAATGTGATTAGTAAAAATACATAAAATAAAAGTGCATTTTATCGTCCACTATGTTTTATATCTGAGATGCAACTGTCAAAATAACGAAAAAGGTTTCCCGCCAGTTTATCGCGTTCTGTATGTACTTTTCGCGCTTTTCTGTTCTTTCACCTGCAAAGTTCGCCCCTTGATCGTATTATGAGTGTATTTTTACTGCCTCCGCGTTTTCTTCACTCGACATGACTTGATGGATATAATGAATCGCTCGCACTCAATGGGACACTGAAGAAACAAAATGACAGTCTTAAAAGATGGAAGAGAAAAAGTTTTCTAAAGAATTTATTGTCCGTGGTGATTTTCACTTCACTTTCAGGTGAAAAACATACAATTTTATTCACTGTTTCTCGAAAAGCCCATTGATGTAAAGGTAACGCACCGTGTTTGCACTTATTTATAAAAATCTATTCATCTTTCGCAAAGGTGTTTTATGTCGCCAAAAAGCATTTATTTTTAGTGAACTTTCGTGTAAGAAGCCCAAATATTTTTATATGTTTTATGGTTCTAAATTAGAAAAAAAGACGCATCATGCTTTATAAAAAAATATTATTAATATCATCGTAAAAAAAATCATTAATTTTTTTAACTGCTGACCGATGAGCGATGTATTGATTTTCATGTGAATTTTAAGCTTTTAATTAAATCTACATATCGGGAAAATTTTAAAGAGGACATTCATTCGATTTATTTGTACTAACACTGAAAAACAACGAATGAATGACAGGAACAATAGAAAATGGTGGAGTTGGTAATTAGCAGAGTATGTTTTAGAACGACAATGGAGTTATCAAATTTTCCTATAACGTTTTTACGATGCACTCAAATAAGTTTTGGTTATAAAAAAATTACGGGACATACACATTGCATGATACAACAAGATGGCATTATTAAGTCATTTTTAGTCAAAAGTGGAGTTATCAACATTACTCTTTAAGCCATCGATATGTGTAGCTCCAGTTCATTCCCAATGAGCCAAATATTTTTTTTTAATTCACATAAAATAATCGCAGACAAAAAACATCACAAACACCCGTACTATTTTTTTGATTAAAAATGAACAGTTGACATTAAAACTTGACCAGTAATTCAATGCGGGATCTTCCGTTCGCTGCCATTAGTATTTGAAGTTCATTAATTAATTCAAGAGTATTGTTGATTACTCTATTGATAATATATAGTGGCAAGTTTGGTCTGCCTTATTGTTTTAATATTCCTTACGAGTTTTTATAATTTGTATCCCAATGATGTGACAGTATCCAAGCCGCCAGTAGCTCAACGCATGCATGTTCAATAATGACATGCAATCATTAGAATACATCATTGGTATCTTGCCTAAGATATAAATTTCATCAACCATTTTTTTGAAAAAGGAATTGAAAAAAATGTTGGCTAATTATAGCACACGCAAAAGGAATAGTTAATTGAACGAAGGTTGTTATTAAGTTTCTGTTTGTTGTGTCTGGAGTTCCCTTCGCCGCACCGATTAACTTTGTCGCTAAGCTCTGTCGTGAAACAATAAAGCTCTTATGTCAACCCTTTTATATCTGTTTTGAAACTTTAAAATAAAGCCATTTTCTTGATTACATCGGTATTTACGTTATTGCATTGACATGAGCCAACGTTCTATTTGATTCAACGATTCTGAGCGTTTTGACAATTAAGATTTGTTTGTTCCCTTCCGATAACTTTAGACATCCAAAAATGAAAGACATATTGCTTGAAATAAACAAAAATTTGCAAAATTGTTTCTATAATTACATAATTATTAACGCAATTTATTTTTTTAGGTGTAGCGTACTTCGAAAAACTTACGATTGATTTTTTTTACTGGAGTGAGCGGAATTTTGAACGTCATTCAATTATTCATTGTATGTTTCTAATCCTGACTACAAAGTCACATGATTTCCTAGATCGCGCCCCGAAGGAAATACAAGGAAATTTCAAGACTTTTGACATCAACGATCGGAGATTGACAGCCCGGGTCTGCAATGCTCAACATTGTAGTTTGAAAAAACATTGCACTCTAGCGATATATTTTTACAAGTATAGAAGTATCACTATATCTTCTTATTTAGAAAACAATGCCCGATGTGTGAAGTTCTTTTCTAATTGGCTGTCATCGGAATCGTCCCTGGCTGTCGTTAAAAATTCTTTTTTCAAAATTCTAAATCGAATAAAAAAACAAACAAAGTTTATAAATATCGCGATAGAATAATTTTGACAGATTATTTAGTTTTGCATTATATTATACAATGACAAATACCGATCGACGCCAAGTGGAACTACTCGTATCTAATATGTATGTATAATATTACTAAGTCAAGAGGATTTTTATTGGGCGTTCCAGACAAAAAAAAACATACATACATGACGTTGTAACAGCGTATAAGAAGACTGACTGGATGGTAATAAATACAAGATATTGTATCCAAAGAGTTATTCTATTAAATGTATATCGACAGCTCCACGCACTTCACTGTGCATTACATAATGCTGTTGGATACTTTTCTCGGTAAGTAACCTTGTCCGCCTCACACGACACAAAGCATTATGTTTCAATAGATAAACTGTCGATGAAAAATAGTAAGCAATGTAGTGCTTTAGAATATGAAACTATTTTATAGACGGTGGATTGTATTATGTCAATATATGAGCGAATGCAAATAAATACCCATCGGCATTATTAATAGTTTTATTTTATTCCGTGTAATAAGGGTTGAATATCATTTTGATTAGGTAATCCCACACGTTCAACGTTATTTGTGTTAGGTATAGATTCAAATTTTCAGAAAACCGATTTTGTAAGTTGTTATTAGAAGGAGGCTGGGAATTATTTTGGAACTTGAAACAACATTCCTAAATAAACTGATTTAATACGAGGCCTCTAAAGCATACAAATAATTAAAATATGCTAGGCAAAAATTATAAAAGATTTCATGGAAGCGTACATACGTGCATAATGATCGTTTTTGGTTTTTTAGCTTTCGCGTGTGGTGGATAATATTAACACAATTAATTTCTTCGTAAAGCTTTACTACAACTTCAACTGAATTGTTTTAATAAAACTACTGTTGGTTTGCATTTCACTGTCTTGTTTTAAATTGAGCAGGAAATATTATACACGTTGTCGTTTGATGAATTTAAATATAATTTTATTTTTGTATAAATTGGTTTATTCATCACGACTATTTCCTTTTATTTAGTATGAAATTCTGTTTAATTGATTCGGTCTCTTGGAAGCAGAGAAATGTAACTTATCTTCCTATACTTTCAAGAGAGGCAAAAAACAAGTTTCACCAATAATCAAATTAACCTGTTTTTAACAGATATCTTTCCATTATATTTAAAGGCAATAATTTGGCTTTCTGATTTATTTGTTATGTATATTTATTTTTATTGTAATGTTTTTTTTAAGGTTAAGTGGAGCTATGACCAAAGAAGTGATTTTAAGATGTTTATTGATATGACTCTTTGGCACATAACCTAACGTATTATTTTTTTATTTAGTGGCATTCATAACTAACAACCAGCAAACATCTATAAACGTTTCATTTATCCTAAGGGATCGAATTTTAATTCGTTATATTTGTATCAGTATTAGAAATGAGATTAAACGACATTAAAAAAATTATATTGAAATAAAAAAATATAATATACAACTGGAAGTCCAGGCGGGAAGATACCAGTTGGATAACCAAATATTGTATGTATATAATATTATATATTGAGTGAGGGAATAAAGAAGGACGCCGATGACCTTCACTAAATTTGTAGCCGGAAGAGCGGCGTCGTGGATGAGTGGGAAGGTTGGAAGTTGGAACAAGGCAGTGAACGAAGACAAGCGATTTGGTATGTTACACTATACAAGAGGAAGGTTTTGATGAGGATATAAAACCAACCCATTGGGAATCAATGATTGATCAAATAAACATATTACTACCTTAGATGCTGTCGAAAAGCATTATTATAATTCATATTTATATATCTAAGTAATTTAACAAATTTGTAGATTTATCAGTAAAAAAAAATATATATTTAACCAGTTCATGATTATAAAATACTAGTATTCGAACCCGGCTTCGCTCGGACCAGTTTGGGGTTATGTTCACCTCGGCGCGTAAATTCAGACGGGACAAGTTGAAACAACTGGCAACTTAATGACCAACAATGCAAAAGGGAATTATAGACCCACAGACATACATACGCCGTTTCGGTTTTATATATAAGATATTTTGTTTCATATGAAACTACTCGAATACTCGAGTATTTTGTAAAATATACTACTCGATTCTCGAGTAATTGGAGTCTCTACACACACATTGATAACGAAACAAATTTACCGTCGAAACTTTCGCGAGCGAAATCAATTCGTTTTTTGAACTTGCAACAACAATGCAAAAGGGAATTACAGACCCACATACATACACACGCCGTTTCGGTTTTATATATAAGATAACTTGAATTCTTAAAGTTTTTACCGACGTGGTCGATCACAGGGGCTGTTTGATTGATAAATGCGCTGCCTGAGGAAGTGAAAATTTTCAGCAATCAACATAGTGTTTTGGTTGTAAATATATAATTATATATATAAATTGTATGTTGTGTCTCTAAGTTCATTCTCTGTTGAATAATAATTATGTTTTGTTTTATATTATGTACTTTATTTATTTTCAAATGCATGGCGCATTGGCGCCAGCTGTAATACCATGAATTATTTTCATAAGCAATAAACAATACAATTTAAGTAGGTATTGAATAACCACTAATTCCACATAATATATATAATAGTTGATGCTTTGACAGTTCAAATAAGGTCTTTCAATTTCATCAAACCAAAGGTAATTCCAATTAAAAATAATGAATGCTTTTTTCCTATATTCACATGCATTGAAATATCCGTCGTTTTATTTATTCACTTACTTTGTGGACGGAATATGTATTATTTACGACTTTATTTACATTTATTTATGTCCCTGAAATGAATGACAAATCTGGCGCCACAACGCTTCTAAGAGAGAGAGATGCTATTATGTAAGTGAGTCTTGTTCTGTGAGTAGTTTCAAAATAGTACCAACTTAATCATAACACATTGCCAACAAGGGTGGATTAAAATATGTTCCTAGACAATGAATGTATATTTGCTATTGTCCTAAAGTCATCCGTATTTTTGTGAGCATGCAACGAGTTTAATTATCTGAACTATGTACATTGTTTCTTGTTTTATCGTCTGATTGAATTTTAAAACATAAAAACTGATATCTATCATTTAAGAGAGAATTAGTTACAATTGTCTCCGCAAGATGGCTTTTCTTTTTTTGTATAATTGACGTAATACCCATTTAATGGCTATACATCTTTAAATTTCGTTTCGTCAATATCATTATCAGAATGAGAACGCTGCTGATATGTTTTTTTATTTAAGTGTTAGTAATAATACTAATGACATCAGGGACGAAAACATAATGGAATCTAAATCAATATTATATATTTGGGTAATGTAAGGTCACAGTGGCGTTAAAAAAATACTCATCCACTGCTAAAACGTTTTTCGTACAAACTTAAGTGAAAGCTTCGCATTAAATATGTATTGCATTCATATTTGAATATGAGAATCTAATTTTATCGTAAAATATAAAAAAATACTTAAAAGGGGTGACAAAAATAAGTAGCGGGTTTCATGTTACTTGGATTTTATAAAAAAGAAATCGTGAATTGAATCTCGATTGGCTACGGCCCCCCAATTAATTTTACTTACTTTACTTACGTCAGCAACTTATTTTCCCTTTTTTTTAAAAAGGTGTATTATCAGTTCTTTTTGTGCGTGTCTCAAGAGGAACTGCCCGAGATTTCATAGCGTGCACTTAAGTGTGAAGAAAATGAATCACTATAAATAATAGAAGAGCTTATATGAGTTGAGAAAAACTTACATTGTAAGTAATAAAAAAATAAATATGTCTGGTTTTCAACGTGTTAAGACGCAGCGGAAACAAGAAACAGCCTAGTATCTGTATCCTTGACGTTGCGCTGTGCGTCCGTCAGTGGGATGGGGTGTTTTCCCATCTATGGGGGTTGAAATATACTCTACGATATGTAGAATGAGCTGCCGCTTAACATAATTTACGAGATGTGTTTACCCATTAGAGACAGACTATATATTAAGTTATTGTGGTAGCCATATAGAAATTGTAAATACATAGTTGCCATTATTAAACAAACAAAAAAAACATTTAAATTTTTGTCTTTTATTAAATAGTTTGTTTTTTGTGTGTGCGTCCTTACCCAATACCAGTTATATTTTATTAGGCTCACCTAAAGATTTCTATTAAAATATGTTCATAAGTGTCTTACAGTATAAACCTAAACCTTTTTAAGTGCCATATATGAAATCCACGAAAAATCGCACAAAAAAGTTGCCATTATTAAACAAACATGTAAAAAACATTTAAACTCCAATTTTTTGTTTTTATTAAAAAGTTTGTTTTTGTGTGTGCGTAGTTTCAAATGTACGAAAATATATTTTTATATTTTTTATTTTAAATGACAAATAATTAAAGAAACTTATTGAATATTACTAACATTTATGTTCCATTTATGCAACATATATTTCAACAATAATAGAGAATAAGCGATAAACTTTAAATTGGTTTGATGTTTTTCTTTATAATTCTCGCAGTAGAAAAAACCTCGACGATTATTACTAAAAAATTCGTACAAAAAATACTATGTATTAATATGGGAACATAACATGTACCGAAGTACTCATGCATGGTAACAAGGACGCACGTCTCAAGGTCACATGGTAATTAGCAGGCGAAACACTGAATTTTGCATGTACAGAACGCGCTGTTAATTACGTTATTACATATGTACGTTGAAATAGTCCCAATAATAACAAACCTGCTATATCTGTATATATCTATCACCATTATCACAGCATAAATATATGACCATATTAAACGAACAGCTGCATAAGAATAGTTCTGGAGCGTTCTTCAAACATAAGTTTCCTGCAAAATATAGGAAGAAAGATTACATGAACAAAAAAATACAAAATATATTTAAAAATTCTGGTCTAAGATATCAAGTGTAGAATAAAACAGAACGTAATACACACATAAAAAAAGAGACGTCCATTTCCTTACCACAAATTTCACAGGCCTTCTTTTGATAGACCGTGTACATTTTGATTATTATATTGATACAACTGAAGAATACGTTCTTTTTTCTTTATATTGTTGATATTCATCTTAATTAAATTAAATTATTAATTAAATTTATGTCATGTTAACATAGGTATGTAGTTACTTATTTGATTCAGAGTTCATCACTCATGGTGCGTGTGATAATATGCAGAAATCGGGTGTTTTGCGGGTGATTTGTGTTTGGGGGTGTTTCGGGGTGTTTTGGGGGAGGCAAGTTAGCGGTTGTCATGGCGGCAGACACCGGTCGCCAGACGCAACGGCTCCTGCATTATCGATCACGAGCCATCGCAGAGGCAGCAGGGCTGGCGCCATCGTTTCTTGTCTTTGGATCCAGCCCAACTTTTATTTTTATTAGCATGCGAGAGCTATTTTCCACAGTATAAGAAATGCCAACTTAACAATAAGCATTCGCTGTCTAGACCGTTCCAAATTTAAATGAATTTAATTTGATGTTGTTCTTCAACTACAAATGGTGATAAAATTACATTAACATGTAATAAAATTGTTCTATTTTAATAAATATATAATATTCCTCTTTAGAATTGAAATTATATATAATCTTAATACAGCTTGATCAACTATGTTTTTTTCAATTATCTAATAACCTAAATGTGAGAATTAAATGGCTATCCGTATAATATATGACGCCATGAACTAGAAAACAGAGATTGATACGACATAAATAGGGGAAATGCCACAAAATTAGCAACATGTAAACATACAAATACAATTCATTGATGATGTTATGAACTATCGTTCTGGATGAAATCAGGTGGTCAAAGACTTTGTGATTATTCCTGAAATGGAAGATAATAAATATAAAAAAAGATGTGTACCTACTGATGGAATAATTTTAGCATGACGTAAATCAGGAAAAGAGGCAATTGATTCTCTGTTTGTTGAAAGAGCTGATTTCACTTCAAAACTTTCATCCTCTTTCATTATATTTTATTTCTACAAAATAGCCAAATATTATGTTAAATTAACGAGGATCATAAAACCTGACATTTAAGCTTGACAAGTAAATGCATACTTAATTTTATAAATACACTGTCGCATAATCTTTATTATCTAACAAATGTATACTTTTTTTAAATACAAAATGTTGAATTACAGTATTTAAAAATTCTCCGATTCACAAAAAAACAGCTCTTTTTCAAATCAAAGTATTTCAAGTCTTAAGAAATGACAGTCGATAATTAGTTATTGTTTATTATGGGTCTTTTTATATCCGTATTCAACCACAAACAACGACTATAATAAATATGGCAATATTAACTCAACCCTTATAATAGAACTCTATTTGCACATTGCACGCTTAAATGTATCGGGATGCAACATATACAAACACAAAATAACATGTTATTGCCGACGTCTCAGAAAGTCAACGGGAAAAGACGATGTAATAAAATTAAAGCTTGTTTTCAATATGTGAGAAATTTCCACTTAAAAAGCAACCCTACTTCTATAAATTTTCTTCCGGCACGTGTTGGCAGTTAGATTTTATTTACACTATGCTAGTTATATTTAATTCACCCGCGCGGTAGACAAATACATGTTCCGTTCAAAGGCTTACGCCAAGCTTTATTGATTAAAAATGATTCGATTAGGAAATTGGATCATCTTTCATCTTTCATTTTCATATTAAATTACTATTTTAAATTATTATCTTGGTTTTAACCCGTCACTTCTTGGTGGTAAGGCATTATTTTAAACAAATAAAACATATTTTCGATGGTTTCGGCGGTAACTTTGTGGAAGTTCATTTTAATATAAAATTTAAAATAACTTTGATTATTCCACGTATTGTGTAACTAACTGCTTACTTAAGCAAACTTTGCGATAGTAAGTCTGAAGATGCCTCTGAAAGAGGCGAAACACGTGTCACAGTTAGTTACACAATACGTGGAATAATCAAAGTTATTTTAAATTTTATATTAAAATAAAATATATTTTGTCCATTACTTCCAAACATACCATTATTAAAATCAATGCCGTTTTCTCATTTTGAATAACATTGTTTCGATGAATATTTATTGTCCACAGTTGAACTCTTGCGATGAACGAAACTGTTCTTGATTAAAAAATATAATATTGAGAGTAAGTATAAAATAATGTCTTTACCTATTTAAAAAATTTAATTAATTAATCCAATTAATAAAGTTTTAAGAAATGCAACTCGTTGATTAATAGTTTGAAATGTTAAAAGTCATTAGTAGTATTGATTGTTTGTATCTATCCCCCCCCCTTCTCTTTGCGCCCTGAAAAACGAAAGATTCCATTTTCCATTTGAAAATGTATCATGCTACAATTACTTTCTTAGTAATGAAACCTATGAGATATTAAGCTGGATGTGCTTCTAAAAGAGGCGAAAGACGTGTCACAAAAAGTCTCACAATAAGTACGTCGAATAGTCTAAGTTATTTTTAATTTTATATTCAAATTAACTTTCACAAAGCTACCGCTGAATCCATCGAAAGTACTCCTAAGATCCTACACTGCTCTACGCCCAGGATTTTGATGTATTGTGACACCCCATTCCTCTAATGGAGTCGCAGTCTTCCAGAACTACGCAATCTCCTTTCCTACCAGGAGTAGAACGTATGAGAATTTTGGCGGCCTTCGCTTATCTATGCTTGACCATAGATTCGTAGACGTCGGATTTTGATAAATGTTTGACAGTGTTTAACTCACCATAGATAATTATCAACTTACAGTTGTGCCAACATTGCCAGATGGTATCCGCTGAAAATCGTTTCTGTGATCTTATATTCAAACACTTCTGAGAGCTATTGGAATTTAACGATCAGATTTCTGAGACATAAGCTAGAACTGGTGATATGAAAACTCTATAGAACTACACATTTATTATTGGCAACTGAAAGAATACATGAATATTCTATGACGAATACATTTATGTTGATTCTGATAGTTTTCAACGATTAGAGATGTTTGTGTAAAAATAAAACAAGTAATTTTAAGAGAAGATGGAGTGCCTAAAAATTGCAGCTATGATTTTTTCAATAGAAAAATACTTTTGAATTTGACGAATTTAGAATATAGTAAGTACATACGGTAGAAAAAATAACAATGTATTTTAGTTCTACATAAATTATTTTATATATTTGTTGATAGCTATTTCGGCTTACGCCTTCGTCAGAACTATAATGTAATAGTTCTGACGAAGGCGTAAGCCGAAATAGCTATCAACAAATATATAAAATAATTTATGTAGAACTAAAATACATTGTTATTTTTCTTAGCGTATTATAATGGAGTTCTACCAAATAAATGCCTACTCAATCAATACAATAGTAAGTACATGTTGCTAAAAGATTTAGATCTTAAATCAAGAGGAAGATGAGATAATAATAAACGAACTTCGAAATAAATATGTCACAAAATAAAAATGTGAGTCCTGATATATGGAATTTTAATAAATAATGATACATCACCACACCTTGGCTATTCATTAATGCCGAATTACCTGTTTTAAGTCCTAAGGGCATCCTTTCTATGTCGGAAGAATGTTGGTATATATTATGTAAATTAACAAATTATTACCACTATGGCAAAAGCTATATATAACTATGTCCACTTTTGTCATATTGCATTTAATCTAACAATTTATAAAAGAAATTTATGTTCGTCTGCGAGTAGTGGCAAAACCTGGTGTGTAAGTCATTATCTATCGTGTGAACAATCAATTTATCAAAATGTTGAGAATCCAAGACATGGCATTACACAAGAACATTACACACTGATTGTATCTTATAAAGGAATCTAAAGTAATATGTATGCCAGATAATTGTGACGTGTGTTGTGATGGAATAAGGATGAAATTGGGGGGACAAATAAACTACGCATTTTCTGTGTTATCTTCAAAATTTATTGTATTTATGTAGGTTATAAAGTCGTCTGAAAGTTGTGAACGAATATTATACAATTCATAATATTTTTCCATTAAAAATGAAATGTGAATCCAAAACAAACAGTATTAGTTTGATCCGGTCCTTTTTACCTTAAGTAATTTCGCAGAACCTTGGACATAAAACAATGATTTCATTTTGAAAAAATATACTTACTGCTTGCTTCCCAAAATAAATTAATTATGATAAATTAATTTGATTTCACACCCCTTATTATATGCACGAGAATAATGGATATGCCCCAATAATTAAGGGTATTTATTACAAGAAAATTTGGTACAATAATTATGCCATTTCAAACAAAATAGCGGCCAAATAAATGCACGAATATTTACAAATTGAAATCTGTATATTTGATTATATTGTTTTGAATGTTTCAATTTTGTATTTATTTTATTTGAAATATTTTACTGAAACATTATTTTTGTCAGATGTGTGGTTTATTATTTTGAAAATTTGTTCCTTCGAGGTAATTTTATAATTAGATACAATATAGTGTAAGACATGATTATATTTTTCTTCTATTCTAGTATTCAATAAAGAATAGTTTTAATAGTAGTTCAGTGATTCAGTCCAAGGCCCATTAACATGATTTTCTTAAATATTTCAAAAGGTATTTTTACAATTTGGTTATTTTCATATGTTTAGACATAAATGTTATATAAATTTTTATATTATTTTGTATAATGAAATGAAGCTTACACGAGGCATGCGTAATGCCATCGTGCGACATACCATCCGTGATTCTGACCTTCGACTCGCATCATACTTCTGGCAGAAGAACCCAATTTGGGCTGTCAGCATCAATGCACATCGAGCAAAGATGCATTTCAGAAAATGACGTCTTTAAAAACTCAAACATTAGTCAATTCAAACAATTTGTCGCGTATTCATTCCGAACTGTAAATATTATATCATTTCAAAGCATTGACGCTTCATTCAATCATTTATACGGAAAATCATGCATCACAAATAAATAAATGCACACAATTATTCGTCTCGATCAGACTTTCTTGAATTTGAAAAAATAAAAGAACTGCCATAAATTCTTTCAAGAGAACGTTTTTAAAAAATCAATACGATACAATATTGGAAGAAATAATTGACAGGTTGGCCAAACTAAATTCGATTATTGTCTTTGAATTAGGTTATTTCTATTGACATTTTATGAGCAACTTTATCATGGAAGAATCTTAATGCTTATGTCAAAAACTTGGTTGATTTTATACGAATAAAAACATTAGAGACAAGACGAGAAACAATTTGGAGCGATGGCGCTGCTCATCTAGCGGTGATATTTAACACTACTGTGACATGTGTCAAATCATTACATTCATTGTCACTATTTTGGGGTATTATTTGTTGTAATTGAAAATGATATAATTTTAAAGTATTCATATATACATATTAAAGAATTACGACAGTCCTTTTACTAATCACATTGAATCAAGCAAACATTTCCAAATTCACATATACATTATAATCAACATCTTTTCTGAGGAACCATATTTGTCGACGCATCGCTTGTCATCTGACAAAATTATTTATTTGAAGCCTATCTATAAATATATATTATATATATACTTTGTAAACTAGCTGTCGCCCTATCCCAAACATTAACTATCCAAAATTTGTTTGAATTTTTAATTATTTATACAATTCGTAAATACTATTTATCATACGTCCCGGAATTTTAGCGCGGGTTTATCAATAACCGGTGTCTTTGAAAGAGATTATTTTAATTTTAAACATTTTGGGATAGGCATGAGCGAGTGATAAAGATTTTTTTAAAGAAGGCGACCACCGAAAACTGATTTCATTGATAATAACAATGTCAAAAAACAGACATTTTTCCTTTATATACATAATAATAGAATCAATTGATAATGGTTATATTACGAAATGTTAATGACTTATTTGACGAAGGGCAATACTGATGAATTTCACTTTCTCTGTAGTTGAGAAACAAGCACTTTTAAATAATGCTGAACCAATGGCATAGTAAGTACACATACCTTTTATATTTCAATTAGTAAATACTTAGGTTATTCAGAGATCCACTGATGATCGACGAGTATATAACATTTCAAAGATTCAATAGACTTATAAATAACATTTTTCTATTTACAAAATTGACAAATGATTATTGTAATCATCATTGGATTGAATGAAATCTTATTCTAGGGTAATTATGAGATAATTGATATAATTTAGGACGAATCAATGGACACAATTCGCATATTGTTGGAAAATTTAATGAACGGGCATTTTATTTTCAGCCCAGAAAAGAGTATGCGACGAAAGAGAAATAAATGATTTTAATCAATGTCGATTAAGTACCAGATTGTCCAACAAACGAGGCGGTCGCCTCCCCCCTTCCCCCTCTCAACCATCACCTTTCACCGAGGCTCGACCGTCTCCCCTCCCGAAAGATGGGATCAAGCCAAAGCTCGAAATCCGCGCAACTATTCGTGTGTTTATATGAGATCACTTTCAGAAAATTACATGGAAACAATTTAATCTTAATAATCATTGAGATATTAATTTATAATTTGGCTAACTAGTTAAAAGCAGTCGAAAGACTTGGTAAAAAAGTGTTATAAAATACCTCATATTTTTCATACATTATATCTGAAGAGTGCGGTACTCATAACAAAATTATTATGATATCATTTGTGCTTCTTTCCTTCGGACGACTGTCGCCCTCCTCTCTACCTATTCTAGTCGACGGACCTCTGTGCGTCTCTCCTCATTACTTTAACGATCCCCCTAAGAATCTGACGGTATCTCGATGGCTGACATATTTTCTTAGGCAGTCGAACGCCCTAAAAATTATAGAAAACAACATTTCACAGAGGATCGGATTGCGACCGGCGGACAGTCACCGAATAACATTTTTACTTAACATCTTTACGATAAATGATCACAGATTCGGTTCCCGAGAGACGGCGTGCCGCCTACGGACAACCGCATTCGTCCACCACCATTTTAGGGAGATCCCTCTTGATGATATTCGAGTCCGGGCCGAAGTATATGAGCGACATGCTCGAGAACTTGAGGGGGGCACAGCACGGCCTGAGCCCGGCGAGCCTGTCGAGGCGCCTGTACTCGTCTAGCACGTGAGAGTAGTACGTGAGGAAAGTGTCCGGCGTTCTGTTAGCGCCGCAGTCACCTCTGCAGTAATTCGCGAAGTAACCGTGAGGCGCTATGATCCAGTCGTCCCAACCGAGCGCCCGGAAACTGACGTAGAACCGTTGCTTGCAGCACTGGTTGCGAGCGTCGGGACCGCAGTCGAGGGCCCTTCGTCTCACTCGGCGGGCGGCCGGAGGGGCGGCCCGCAACACTAAGAAGGGTCTCGCCGGGTGCGAAGGACGGGGCAAGGGCAACGGCAAGCGGACAGCTTCCCCGCAGCCCGAACAGTCTAGCAACAGCAGCAGAGGACCGGGTGCGCCTTCGACCGCCCATCTGCGGACTCCCGCCGTCACGTCGACTCGCTGCCAGCCACCGGTGCTGGCTCCGCTACTACCGCTATTGCTGCCGCCCATCCGGACGCCCAGCGAACCAGCCATCTCCGTATAATCATCGAATTCCTATGAAAACAAAAAAAAAATACACATTTTTAAAAACTACTTCATTTAAGATATCGATTTAAATAGTTAATCAATTTTAAACGGGCAAATTAATTTTCTAAATTCACCTAACTGCAAACATTTCCCAATAGATTCATATTTTTCTTTACGGCCGTTGCTTACTAAATAAGATGAATTCCAGCAATGGCTTATTTTATAAAATAAAGCTGTTCTACATTCCTTCTGCACATTTGAAACAAACATATACGGGAAAATACATTTGATACATAAAACCATTATATAATGAATTCATAAAAAAAGAGGTTTACTTGTGCACTAAGCCTCGTGGTATTTCCACCAGGGGGTAATCTAGTAACCCGAAACGCCCATAATGTGAGGTTACGGGCCCTCGCAGACGCCCGGGGCTCAACCCGGAGCCAGAGCGTCGCGGCGGCGACTCCTTGCGCCGCCAGAGACCGCGCGGCGCCGCCGACGGGGAACTCCACAAGGCGCTGTCCGTTAAGTGCGCCCCCTAGCCAAAAAGACAACGATCAGATGGGAAAATTATAAAAAACCTTTATGCAACTAACTGACAGTAATGACAGTATAATAGAGTTAGAGTTTGAGGATATCAAGAACAGTAATATAATTTGTTTATAGTTAAAAAGTAGGTTTCCATTTTTGGAAAAAGAGAAAATACATTTTTTTAAGCACAACTTTTTTTTACTCAAATGAAACATAAATTCAATAAATTCCCTACACAGTGAAATAAATGGGCAACGACGGGAGAACACAAAAATCAAACATACAATGATTTAGCCGTATATACTTTTACCACATTGTTAATTGATGTATCATACAATTTTTACCTAACCAATAGGTATTCAATATTTTTAATCTTCATTTTATTTCACTCTTTATATGGCAATGTGAAGATATTATTTTTTATTATGAATCATAATTATTTGCATGATAATAATATTGTGCTGAAAATTTATAACTTATTGTGACATATAACTGGAAATAAAATGGCAAGCAAAATTTGGCGGTAAAAGTATTTAAAAATATATTTATTCAAAATGTGTTCCTTTTCACGTATATTTGATTATGTCAACTGCCCATTTTTAGATCATAAATATAACATAAAATTTGTGATGCATCGTTCCATTTTACAAAAACATAGATAATATATTATGATTACAAAAATAAAAATAAAAAAAAAAGTTTCAATGAGTACTTAACTAAAATATTATAAACTTTTAAATTAAAATAAAATATGTACAATCGTAAATTTATGAAAACAAAACATATTAATAAAAATGAATGATATTTTTAATATTTATTTCCCGTTGATTTTTGTCTGTGTTTTACAGATTTTTACAGTGAGTTTCTCACTGAGAACTTACTAATAATATTTGATATTATTTTGCAAAATTCTGTTAGTGATTAACGGCAGTTACTGAAAACACAAAGATACTGTGGCTATAAATTATTATTTTAGAAGGGGTCACACTTATCAAATGCAAATAGAAAATTTTGATTCACTAACAGAGTACGAATATTTGATTTATATGCGGAAGTGCTTTCATATAACAGTATCTCAACATCTCAACCCTTGCGAGGTTATCCTCATTCAGTGTGGTACTGCACAAAAAAACATCGTTCATATTTAAATTGTATATAAAATTGATTTAAAAGTTTGGTGAAACAATATATTCTTTCTACGAGGAAAATTTGACAATAGCTGTCAAATGGATTTTTTTTAAATTGATATCTCAAATATGATTAATAGAAGACAGTTTGTAAATAATTACATTTCAAATATATAAACTAATTGACAGTCGCCTAAGGTATTTTGAGCGCATGGCATAGCGGTACAAAATATTTAGAACCGACATTAAAGAATACTTCTCCCCGAAGTAGTGTAAAAATATTTTAATATGTCCACCCAACCACGTTTGAGATCGTAACGATTTTTTGTTTTAAAAGATTTTATTTCGCTTCATAGAAAGAACACATTTTTCATTTATAATTAGAACGTTTATTTTGATTGATTTGACAGATTAATAATGCGTCAAGCATGTTGAGAAAACTTTCTGAGCATAGACAATCAAAAGTTTCAAATTTGGAACAAAAGTATTATGGCAAACTTTAAATTAAAATTTGTAGCACGAACGGCTCGAACTAAAACCGCTATCATTTATGTGAATTCAAATTTGGAACACTGCGTAACCTCAAAGTTGGATGTCGAGTAACCCGGAACTGAAAACTTGTCGGCCGGTCACCGAAAATGAAGCTATGATTTATCATAAAGTGTCGCCAGTAAATTATACGTGCACACACTGCACACACAATGACATAGCGCTGCAATGGATCCGATCCATTGATACTCTATCGTTACTATTTGTCGACTAATTGATTCATTATATTTACTTGAACTAGTAAAAATACTAAAAGATTTCATCATTCACGATAGATAGAAAAACAGTGATTTTGATATAATATACTGAAAAATACAAAGATATTTTAATGAAACAATTACCGTATAAATTTATAAGGGTGAAAATACAGTGGAAGTATATGAAATAATTATTTTAAAATAGATGTTTATCGGTTTATGAGAATGATAAATATAAACAATCTTGAACAATTCATTGTCAAAATATGGCTATTTATAGATCTAAGGTATTTTAAATGAAATAAACATTTATATAAAATTCATTGTGTCACTGTCTTGCTACAAGTAATAAAATGTTTAATTTTCTGTTATTATTATTGAAAGGTTCCATAGATAAAATAAATTGATTTCGGTCACTTCAGCTAAGATATACCTTCGATAAAATTGTTTTCGGAATTTGTAGACTGGTTATGTGCCCACTCAAAATAAAACCGATTAGTTTTAATATAGCATACGTAGCTGGAAAACGATTTCATAATTTTGACAGCGCGGGAAATTCGTATGACAGCGAAATGGCGGTTAGAAAATGAATAACTAAAACAAAAGCCCGTGATTAAATTATTATTTTTATATGTGGGCGGCATTTTGTTTTGAAATGCCAGACGTACTTTGTGTTTTTTTAACGTTGCAAAGGTAAAAAATATTAAAAATAAATTTAACGAAAATGTGTATAACGCAATTACATTGGTAACATTTCGTTTTTAAAGCTTTTAAGCTACTCGTTTGGATTACAAATTTACGTTCATGAAACAACAGAGAGATAATTAGCATCAAGAATAACTTAAATTATAATAAAATAATTACAAAATTGTTAACTTACCAATCATTAAACATAATATTGTGATCGAAATTCTCCTTTAAATATGTAAATAATTTGTGTGTTTATAAATGGATAACTCAAGCATACAGTTCATTTATTCACATATTAATTTGAGTACAGTTCAAAAATAACTAAAAATCATCCAAACTCAAATTTTGCCTAATTCGTAAATTTAAACATTGCTCCACAATGTTAGGTTGATAAATTGATATCATAATATTTAAAATCCAAACAAATCAAAATGCTTAATATGAATTGATTGATATTAAATATCTGTCAAGTTGCATTATTTGTATGTATATACATAGATTATGCCTGTCGGTATAAGTGTTGCCAATCGAAACCGATTCATTTTCCCTTGATTCTCTATGAATTCAAATTTGGAATCCGATTCCTGTTTTTTTCTTTGTCACCTCCTATAATTTATATTTTTCATTATTTGGAATCTAATCTCGTAATTTCAGCCCCGTATAAGTCCACGTTGACAGCGAATAATGTTACAATGAAGTATTAAACAATTAAGTGTATAACTAAAAAAAACATTGTTGTCTTAATATCTGTGGCTATTTTACTCAAGTGGTTATTTAAAAATAATACGAGCTTGACAAACGCTTAGTTGAAAATAATTGATTTTAAAAGCTGTAAGAGACATATTTTTATATTAATAGTTACGTTAAAGGTTATTACAAAGAACCAACTGAAGTAGAAATTCCTTTAAATTAGGCACTCATATAATTGTCAAATACAAAATATAAGATTTTCATATGAAACTAAGGAAGGAACATGATATCTAAAAGTAGAAATTATATTATATATTATAAAAAAAGAAAAAACGGTTCACTGATTCATTAAACTTATCAATTCTAAAAGGTTGTTAAATAATAATCTTGTTTAAAAGCAATAAAATTAAAATATACGCACTTTTTGTCTAAAAAAATATTGACCGTTTTGACTAGAAAAACTTAATATCATGATGAATAAAAAATAGAGAACACAGTTTTAGAACCACAGCGTATTTATGATGCAATTGAGAGTGCCATATTCATGAGACTAGAGGCCTTGGTTAAAGCTCCATTTTGCATGTCACTCCTTAAGCGACGTCTACGCTTACAATGCTCTACAGATCAGCGGCTGCCAACCTTTCGGACTACAAGGAATGCAAAACTCCAAAATTTTTAATCCCGCCGTCCACCTTTTTTGTTGTTGAAAGACAAGCATAATATGTATTGTGACAATCATGAAAGATCATTTTTAATATAAACCAATAATACTACGTGTTTCTGTATATTTGAAATACGTTTATGTATTAGTGCATGAATCTACCGCCACAACTCTGCGGATCACCAGTTGACAACGGCTGGTACAGATTTCAATAGACAAATGAATGCTACTATCTGTCTGTAAGTAAATACAAGAACCTTGAATAGTTTTTGAATGACATATTCTATTTTAGAAAATGTATTTCGTGTGTGTCTGTAAATTTTGGTACGCTATTAATTAATACATAGTAGATACCATGAGCATTAATTGAATTCCCGAATTTTGGCAGGTGGCACTGCCATGTTGAAATTTAAGTGTTTTTATTTTTAATAAACTAAATTATATGCCCATTTTTAAAATCCATGTCTGCTCCCAATGTGGAGCATATGGCCTTCTAATGGAGTTATCCAACCATATTTTGTTCCACGAGAACCGGTCTTACTCAGACGCGGGTACGGGTAGAAAGATTAAGAGTATGGCAGAACTAGAACTGATAAGCTAGGTGCTCTCGCTACGCCTCGCCTATTTGATAATAGCACAGGCACCCATGCCTCCGAACAGAATCGATAAAATGGCTGGAAAATGCTGCTCGTTGACCACTACACTACGGACTTGTCGAATTTTATTTTTAACGAGTAAATACTGTAAAACGTTAACATGCTAAGACAAAATACTAGCTCAAAAGTTAAATGGCTTCAAAAGCACATACTGTTTGCAGTGTACGGTATAACTTGCGCCTACGCAGCGGTTAAGTTCTACGAGTCTACGCAGCTTGTTGCTACGCCAGCGTTATGAGATACGCCGTTTATGAGAGTAGAGTAAAGTAAGTTGTCTACACGTGCAGGTATGTAAAAAGAATAGTTCTGCAAATATGTATCAATGCCGCAATCTTAACTTGAACTTTGATTAATATCTGCCGTTGTTAAATGACTAATTTTTAAAGTTTGATTTCGACTAAAGGCTCTAAATGGAATTTAAAGCGATTGAATTTTGTACTTTGAGTGTTGCCCCTAGAAACTCGGATTTCGCCTTTCAATTGGGCTTAAATCGGAACAGTTCAAGTATATGCGTGCACTTTAATTTCCGAAGATGCCGAAAGGCTAAGCCTTGGTCCTTACTGACAAAGCTCGTAGAAAAGTTCAAAATTAAAACGATTCAAATTTTATATCAAGTATTTCATTGAATATTAAATTGAAATTAAATTCCTCAATAATGCCAACTGAAAAATAATCGAGCCCTACAGTTTGAGGAAACAATGCATACAAAAGTTTAAATTATATGACCTGTAAGAGAAGACTTTTTCGTGCTATTTAAAAATTTGAAATAATTTAATTTTACTTAACTGAAAATGGACGATTTATTTTTTATCACAAAATTATTTTTCTCTGCTGAATAATTATGTTGATTTTTCTGTTATCTAGTTTTAAAATAGATCAACTGAGATTTTTTTAAGAGGTTTAATATTATAAATCGTAGAATTAGTTCTTTGTTTATGGTATAAAAATATAATCGTATAGCCCTGCCTCGATGAGAATATTTTCATTGACTGTGACATCTATCACACCTACAATATTTTCTATTTCTACTATTATGTGGTGTAATAATCATTTTGAAAAGTTTCCCACGTATTTATTCCACTTATGTCTATCAATGGAATTTTATTCCTATAATAAATAAATCACGGATTATTTTCATTTTGTGTTAAATATAACGAACAAACCAATCAAGCAGTTTGCAAAATACAAAAACGAATTTGTGAAAAGGAAATAGTCTATTTTTTAGAAAAGCACATATTAAAATTGTATTTAAAAACCGTAGAGAAAATGAAAAATTTTGGTTCAATGTCACAGCCACAAATTATTGATAACTTTAAATGAGTTTATTCTCGGTGAAAAAGAGATATACTACTTTTACAAATATTTTATAAAGATTAGGATCAGTTAAAAGTTAGTTTTTTAATTTAAAAAAAAAAAAAGATATGAATATTTTCATCTCATACCATCAAATGTGTACAATATAAACTTCTTGGTACGTAATTAGTATTTTATAATAAGTCTATTTGAATACAATGTACCGGTATACCACAAACTTCAATTTGAAAAAAAAAGCTTTTGAGGAAAACGATTTAAAATATTTTTATATATTAATAGATCTAAATGGGATGATGAATTTTAATTTTGATGTTAATATTAATAGTAAAAACTAGTATTTTTTTCTAATAGCTGGGTCGATGAATGCTAGTATAAACTAAGTATATATTCTGGCTAAAAAAAACTATATGTATCAAAAATAGTATGTTCATATAATATTTCACTAACTACATGGGCTCACAGTTTTCCCAAAGCACTTTGGAAACAAATACCCGAGTGGTTTAAAAAAAGGTAGTACGATCTACGAACAATAAATATTCTAAATATATACAAAGCCCATTAAAACTTTAAGTAATACGTAATAAATAACGATATACGAGTTTTTTTTATAAATACACACATGTTAGCAAACTTGATACGTTTTCAGTCAGAGCATTCGTTATGCACGGTTGGTTGATCTTTTTCTTTACAAAATGTGGTATAACAAAATTTGTAGCTATAATTGACTATGTTACGTTGAAATCATACGTTTATACGAAGTTTCCATTATATTAAGATAAAATACGATACACATGTTATAATAAACACATACATAAAGTATTCTTAAAAATCAAGGAATACTTTGTGTTTAGCTCTTGTAATTGTGTCGTTATTTAAACAACTGCGAAAATTTTATGATATATTTTTTAGCAATAGCAATAATAGGATCGGTAGGTGACCCGAGTATAAAATCACTAGCAAGTGCAAGTAAAAAAAAAGTAAACTTAGGTTGGCCTCACAATATAAATATATTAATTGGTGAGATAGTTTGTGGTTTATTGATACCTAAACTTATTGTGTAATTCAAAATTTAAATAAAGGCCTAACCCAAATTTTGCATGTGTGTAACTCTTAATATATGAATATACGATCACTTTTGAGGTGGAAAAGAATTATTTGAAATAAATCAAACACATTTTATAGTACTACTGCTAAATGTATTCTCATTGTGATCAGGATCGATTTCGCTTATCGCGAGCATTACCAATTGTTCAATCGATATTGCCTGGGATGAAAGAGGCCGACCAGTTATCAGAATAAATGTGGAAGTAGTAATATAAAATGTGTTTTATTTGTTAAAATCTATCCGTAAAGAAGAGTTGTTTGTACTTTATTTTAGAGGAAGTCAGAATTGTAGGAAATCAGTCAATTTTAAATTAATTAGTTATTCTATATGACTAGTATTTTTTTTACATCATACATAAGTACCGTTCTGATAATTCAATTTAAGGTAATGCAGGAATATTAAAGATTTATCATATTTAACATGGTGGCCTGTTACATGGCTACTGTATGCTTCTGACAATGTGATTTGGCATAGGGAAAGAATTAAATCAGACTATTAAATATATGTTCAGTGTTCAAAGGAGAGTTTTAATTGGAATGCATGGTAAACATCTGAGTCGGTAGGTTATTGGAAAAATCCACAGCTCCGCTCATTAGTAAGCATTTTAGTAAAACATCGATCTTCTGATCAAATATCCAATTTCCGATGGTCCACGGATGAAAAAATATACAAAAACTTTATTACTTGACGGAAATTTATAAATATCATTTTGCTTAAACTGTGAGCAATTTAACATTTTAAAATATCAAAAAAAGTTTTTATAAAATCATTCTTTCATTCGTCATTTCATTCATAATAAAAATGTATGTGAGACAATTGCTGCATGTCTGGTTTTAATGTGTATGAAATGTGTTTGTTTATAAGGAGAAAAAACCCGTTTAACCGCAAAAAGATCATCAAAGATTGTCCAACGGTGTTGAAGATCTGCCTGGAAACAAAAGAAAATATATTAATATAAAATTAAAAATAACTTATTTTTCTACGTATTGTGAAAGTAGCCTAGGTTGCTAAAGTAATAAAACAAGATTGATTCTGATATTTTAAAATGATAGAATTTAGTTTGGGATTTTTCCTTTTTATGGGAAGCAAGAAGAGGAGGATAGAAACAAAACAAACAGTAATTATACTACGATTTTTAGAAAATATATTATTCGTTTAAAATAAGGATTGTTTTACTGTGGTACTAGCAAAAGATAAATTACTAACATATTTTCATAAAAAAAACCATTTGTCATATACATTCATGCCAAATAATATACAGTCATAAATTCATTATTATTTATTGCTTCGGTCTGTTTTTTTAGAGACATTGATGATAGTAGGATAGGGCTATAAAAATATTTACGTATCTCTCTCTACGACTCATTCTTAAAGTTCCAATATAATATACATAGGTTGAAAGTGGTGTTAATATTATCAATAATCCATGCTTTATCGGTATAAATGTGTCAGTTCAAAGATTCGAATCTATGACACCGCAACTGAATAGGATGAACGTCCGAAGCGTTGGCCACTCGACTATGGACGCAGATTTTTTAAATCATTTTAATATAAAGTCTATTTACGTTATTTTTATGAAGATCGACAAATCATGGTATTCATATTCTCTATTAGGCTGTACACATACTGCTGGGACAAGACTAGTGGTTAGCTAATCGCTCCCGTTTTGTCGTATTTTTAGGATCGAATGAGTGCGGGACGGTATTTAATAGAACACAGACAACCATGCCTTCGAAAAAAAATCAAAACAGTTCTTGTGTAAATCTTATGTTGACAAAAGCTTCATAAGTATTCCACATGCTCAACATTTGGAGCGGACATGGCTTTAACATAAATATATATATATATATACGATAAACTATCTAAACATTAGCATTATTCGATATAGTCAAGTTTTTTAGTATGTTACTTATTTATCATTATTGATATTCAAGACAATGTCGACCAATATCAATAAAAGTGTTTGAATTCAATTTAAATATTAAGGATTTCGACTAAATATACTTGAACTAAAGAAGAAGATATAATATTATTGTTATTTAAATTTTCTAAAAGAATATATAAGAAAAAAAAGCTTTTATTCATATTATATACAATATATACATAAATGATACCAACGATTTTCTACGCGTCAGTTCATGTTCATTCGTGCACTTGAAATGACAGCAGATGCCGAAAGGTGAGCCCCGGGTCGTTAATGACAAAAATCATGCGGATGTACACAATTCAAATTAGATATATATGTATCTATATTGAATATAAAACAAAAGCTGTGTTGGTAAGGGAGTTTTACTTTTGCTTACTGGTTGCTACGCAAGACAAAAAAAATGTATCGTTTGACGAGTGCCTCGGGAAATCCCGACTAAAAGCTAATACAGCTTCAACCTATTCAAACAGTACTACACTCTTTTAAACATTACATTGAAGCTGTACTAATATTTGTAATTTTATATTAATGTAGGCGAAATTATTTCAATATTATATATACTAAAAGTTAATATTTAGTTATTATAATATTTGGTTACGTATATCACTATTTCGTATAATGTATAACTTGATGGCAAAATATGGAATGTATAATTTTAAAATATATATATATATATACATATATATTGAGCAACCTGAGCTCTTTTATTATATATTATATGTAACGATAAATCAGGGATATCGGTCTTGTTGCCGAGCGGATTTTTCGTCAAACTCGCTTGTCCAGCCACGCAAGTCAAAATCTAGTTGTCACACAATTCACACTCTAGTCACACATTGATTAGATGATTTTTCAACCGTTTTGTGAATTATTAGGTACGTACATATCGATGACATTTTCATCCTTTCCAGCTTTCGTATCCTATCTAGAGATTCGATCCGAATGAGCTAATTTTGAATAAATATATCTGCATTTAAGAAATTTGAACTAGTTTTGCTCGACGTATAAAATAACATATGTTTTAATATCCACTTACTAAGGCGACGAGTGTCTGATAAGATATTAATATCAATTTTGAATAGTTAACATTGCTTCCCGGTGGGCTTCTTTCGATTTCAGTCCTATATCAAACAAGAATAGCATGATATGGCGCAAACGTATTTTTCCATTTCAAGCTTCTGCATTTTTCTAGGGCGGCAATTTTTTTTAAAAATAGAATGTCAAAATAGTACTATTAGAGCTTCAAAATGATACCAACTACGACGTGCTAACTCAATGGCGACCGGTGACAAACTTACGCAGACAATGTCAATTTTTCTCGAAATACCTAACATAACATTTTTTTAATGCAATCTATGCCAATAAAGCCATTACACTGGGGTATTTTTAAACCCCCTTTCGGATCACACGTTATTTATCAGGGACCGTCTTTCGAAGGCTAAAAGTGTATACAATCTTGTTGTTATTTCGCACAATCGTAAGTTCTATCATAACCATATAATTGAAACCTCATACATTATATTCTTTTGCCAGACGTTTTTAAAATAACGCAACTATATGCATTACCTGTAACATTTATATATATTCAATTTAACCTTATAACTATTTATTTAAAAAGAAATTCACGAAATAAATTCTAGGTAAATCTCTAAATGTGTAAATATTATATTACATATTCTATAGATGGTGTTCTTTGAAACATGAATAATTTGAAATAAATTTAACAGTTCATCAGATTACATTATTTAAGGCTATTGAACTTTATTCTTAGAAGAGAAAATTAATTCCTGTATATGTAAATTGTAATTTTTTCACATTAATAAAAAATAAGTTTTTAATAATAGTTGCGAAATTATAATCACTGATCGTTGAGACATATTAAAGACGGTTTTGTTTTTATAGAATATTTATCTGAATAAATTTTGATTGGAATTAAAAATATTTTTCAAAAATTGGAAAGAAAAATAGCGTCGAGTCCTGGCAGAGTCAAACTAGCGAAGGGTCTATTTAGTATATATTAATGAACATATGTATATTGAACAATATAGGATATAAATTGATTTATTGGATAGCTTGAAATAAAAGCAATATTTCTGTGTTATATTTCTTGAGACTGTTTGTTTTATTTCTTGTTAAATGTTAATTTTAAAATGTTTTAAATTCAGCTATCTGTTTCAAAATTAGTTCAGGGCTAGAGAACCAAGGACGGTATGCTCCTGTTATTATATTTACCTTAATTTATTGAAAAATATTCGATAAAACTTTTTCTATGTAAAAGTGAAATCTGAGACTTGTGCGGCTATAAGCTTATTATGTCTACCAAATAAAAATTTGTGAATAATTACATAAATTTAAATTTGCATTAGTTGGTTAGGATCTAAAAATAGTCACTAATTAAGACATAAGTCTTGCGAAACGCGCATAAATTGAGCCATTACAGTATAAAATAAATAGCCAACGAATGTTTTTCAAGATTTATAAAAAGTGTGCGCGCATTTTGACTTAAAAATTATCAGAGATCGACAACCTTTAAAAAAGGCTAATATTGACCAACATTTCGAAAATGTAAAATTTTGTTGCCAAAACAATATTGTACTATTTTTTATTTACCTTAATATTGATGCTATTAAGTCCATATGCAATAACTGATACCACAATGTACGTTCCATTCACAAGAAATTAACAGCTTACCCATGCTTAGTTAATAATTGTTCATAGAGAACAATATTTTTTTTAAATATATAATATAATGATTCAGTTTTAAAAAGCGTTTGATTACATCAGCGTTTTTTTAAGCCATTTCTGCTCCCAATATGAAACATCTCTCCCAAAAGAAGTCACGAAATCTGCCTGCCACTCAGTTGCTCAGCCTCTCTTTTTCGATTGAGTAGGGTTACATACAATAGAATAGACAAGACTAGTGGTGAGGTAACAGCTCTCGCAGCGTCTCGTTTTTATGATCCGGAGGAAATTTTAGACCATACAGACATCCAAGTCTTCGAATAGAAAACAATAATTCGATTTAAATTTAAACTGCCCGGACTGAGACTGCTGAGAATTTAACGACGTTGACGTGTTTTGCTTAATTTTTATCAAAAATAAAAATAATTTCATTTTATTAAAGAACCAGTTAACATTAAATAAATGAAGATTTCGATTGAAGTGCTTGGTAGGAATTTCAATATCAAATTAGAATTTTGTAGTTTTCCATGAATTTTGTGCCTAATGAACCCGGGACCGGGTTAGTTTATGTCCATCCGTGCACTTGAAATGTCTGGTGATGCCAAAAAGCGAAAAAAAATTCAAATTGATCTGTTTGAAATACTACCAGTAATTTATCTTTATATATAGATATATTGAGCGGATTGTCGCAATAACATTAAATATTTTATGATTTTGAGACAAAATAATAAATTGCATTTCGCTCAAATGTCCAAGGTTTGCGACGTCTTTCTTTCGATGATAACTTTTTGCGTATGTAACGAGGTAGGCGCCTCGCTCGTTAAGATGTCTAGACTGGCGTGTCTATGGCATGGTAGCGGGCCAGCACTCGACGCACGCCTGGAAGGGAAAGTTTCGCGGGTGAAGGGGGAGAGGTCATTTCCCCGCCAAATTCATCTCACGGGACTCCACCCGATGATTCTCTGACAGCTATATTCAACCTTTTCGATCAAAGATTTTTTTTTCGTTAACCAATTATATATGTATGTATCAATCAAAATAATAATGGTAAAAATTTCCCTTTTGTGGCTTAAAGTTTTTTTTGTAGGCTCCGTTACCACATACTATTTTTTGAAAATCGTTTGCATCTCTATGATTCCATTTTGATCATTTCTATCATTAAATTTGTAGTGTAAATTATTTCAAATTAAGAATCATTCTTCAAAACAATGAAATTTGAAATTCAAAAATCGAATCTCGAGATTTTCATGGGTACAAAATGTCTCTAGCCTTGACTTATTAAGAAAAAGACCGTGACTCTTCTATTAAAAATTATTACTTTAGAATAATAACAAGTAAAGATCTATAATAATGTCTGATGAATGAACTTCGGTACACAAATAATGTAATAAAGCGATTTAAATGGTACTTAGGTAGGTAATAATCATAAAGTACAACTTAATATTCTTGCATGAAAATATTCAAAAGTTTGGCAAACAACTTAATGGTTTTCAATAAGCAGGTATCCAATTGCTTTGAACACGCGATTCATTCATTTTTCAGAGCTTTTGTAGTCGATAGCCTGAATAATTTATTGATAAATACGCAATTTAAAATTGTTTCATTAAAACGACAGTCTTATAAATACTAAAAGGTACATTTATATTTGTGATATTTCAAAATATAAATAATTTGAAAAGCGAACAGTATTTTTGCTGACCTAGTAAATGTCAATGTTTCAACATCTTAATGCTTGATTTTATCACTTTCAAGGTGTTCACTATCAATACTTGACACCTGGAATGGAATTAAATTAAAAAATGATAAGATTTTGTTGTATTTATACCTCAATAAATTTATTGGGATCAGGACCGGTTTGAACTGACATAAATGCGTTTTTATTGGCACGTTTCCATCAATGCTGTTAAGATCGTAGCATTATTGTACAGCTCTTTAGTGGTTGAAAATGCTTGCGATGAGCGAAACCGGTCCTGATCATTAAAAGAATATAAATATGGAAATAGTACCATGTAATGTGCTTTATTTACGTGATAAATAAGACTTCAATCCTCTTGCTGTATACTGTTTCTAAAATATATTTTAATCATTTAAATAAAAATAGAAACAATTTTTAAACTTTCTCAGTTCTTAGCTGTAATCAACGTACTTAATTTTTCAATTTTCCGTAATCTTATTATAGACAATAAAAAAATACGTGGAATATAATTCGATATTCAAACTTTTGAATGGGTATTAAGTGGTCAATGTCAAAAGTTACAGCATATTGGTTTCCCTATATGAGACGATATTATTTGACCTATTTGCTAATATTTAGGGGAATATTTTCTCGTTCTGGCAACCACTGTTAAAATATGTACGGGTTTCGTGTTGATGATATTGAATACGTGGCGCCAGAGACAGTTCCGTTGAAACCAATTATTGAGTAGACAGACGCGAATAAAATGATTATTGCAATGCGACTAGGTACAATTCTTTCAATATCAGTCATTATTGCTGAACACGTAGGTACAGCACGTTCAGTTGTTGCTAAGTGCTTTTTAATAAGCATGCTACAGCTGTTACACTGTTTGAAAACCAGACAGAACTGCGCGTGTGGACATTTATTTTCATTTCATTTGTCAATTAACAATTTTTTTAACTGTCAATTAAAAGAAGTTATTTTTATATGCTCTTTTAAGCCAACGAGCTATTATCTTATATAATTAAATGACTGGCATTAAATATAACATATTCGGAGTAAGTAAAAGGTAAATTTTTGATCTTTTTTTAAATCATATCCACTCCCAATTTGGAGCATATGGACTCCTCACAGAGTTTATCTCAAAATATGTTCTTCTACGAGAACTGCTTGTGTCTCAGTTGCTCAACCTATCTTTTTCGAAGAGAGTAGGGATGGAAAGGATACGAGGACTAGGACAGGACTAGTGATTAGGTAATCGCTGTCACTATGCGTCTCTCTTTGGGATCGGAAAGGTGGGAAGGGATTATCAACAACACAAACACCCATGCTTTTGAATAGATTTATCGAATGAAAAAATCCGCTCGCACCGGGAATCGAACTCGGGTACTCCGGCACGCAAACCAACGCCGTTGACACTGCGTCACGGACCGGACTAAAAATATACAGTTATTTACACACAACACGATTTCAAGTTGTCTGTGAACTTTTTACATTTAAAATTAAGCTTATCATAAACATTATCATTGAATATGTCATTTGCCTATAACGTTATTCGATTTTGTCAAATTTAAATTTGTCGTTATCTAATTGTCTATGAATGGTTAGGAAACTGCCTTCAATGACCTTTTGACAGTTCGGCCTTCCGCCACAAAAAGATTCCCCACATTTTATATGGCATATCGATCAAATTATTTGAATGTATTCAGAATTGTATTATTAAACGAAAACTGCTGCATGCATCGACAAAGCTTTGTTACACCTTTCCAGTGCATAGCTCTATGCATAGCAGCCGGAAGTTATGTATTGTTCAGTGATTATCATGATTATATAAAAAGAAATCCTAGGTAAAAAGTACAATGGCCTCAAAAGCTTCGCGGAGGCTTTAGTTTGATTATGATTGTTTCCGTGTCTCGATGACAGAAAGAGGCGAAGGGGTCGCTGGCCTCTAGTGTACCGAATTTCATTTAGGTCATCGGTGAGAACGATATTCGTTAATCGACGTTTTCTAGCTAAAGCTCATGATATCGAGCTTTTTCGTATTCGAAACAATGGTCAATGCTCTTAGACTTCCACGGATGTACTTATGGACTCTTTCATGCTTTTTTAAGTTGTGTTGAAAGACGTGATTTCTTATTTAGTCTCACCTATCTATAATCTGATCCTTACACGGGGTGCAGAGAAAGGAGTTACATGACTGCTGAACGTATCCTACTCCTTTTAGATTGAAGGTTAACTGAAAACTACATCACGTTATAGTTCCATATTTACAAGCCAATGATGTTTTCAAGGAGCCGCTAGGAGCAAATGGGTATTTATGGTACAGGCTCGAATTTATCTACGATAAATTAAGACTTCAGCCAACGGCTTTTTAGAGATTTTTAAACCATATCCACTATCAGTATGGATCAATTGAAGTCCTGATTTTATATTAATTGGTAGTCAGTAATTAAATGAAAAATTCGAAGCCATGATAAAGAGGAGTTGGTACAACGTAAAGGACATTGCGAACTGTGATAATCGAAATGCAACTAACTAAAACATTACTTCAATATCTGGCAGAACATATCAATTTACAGAGGTAAAATTATTGGATTCACAGCAATCGTAGCACTAGGATAAATCCGATTTTACACAACGAAACAGATTGTTTCGTCAATTGCACACAATAAGAGATTTCAAGCGGATATTGATTAATCTGGCAATATGCATTGATGTATACGACTTGAAAAATTATTAATCTTGCCGGTCGGCTGCCAAGTATCTTCATCAGTGTTTAGCGAATTGAATCGATAAACATTTAGGCCTAGATTAGATGCAAGAAATAAGATAATGTAGGAGTTCGCCAGCACCAATTGTTTAACATAGACATGTAACGTTAAAATGTTTTCTGGTTTTCGTTTCATATAGAAACTTAAGATCGACTTGATGTGGAAATGAAATAACTGTCTACGCAAGATGTAAAACAGGGTTGGAAACAACAGTAAATAATACTCGCTGTTTCTTAACATATATGTTGATTTTTCCCTTAATCCTAATTATATTCCTTTCCTGTGACAGACACTTGCAACCCTAACAAGACGGCAGCATTTATTTATGACACAAAAATGGGATGGCACCTTCTGTTACTTCCTCTTGGTAAAATGTCACATTACATTTAAAGATATTTAATATTTAAATTAAATTATCTATGCCGTGTTCAAATATTTCAGTGGTAACTGCCTTGTTCCACAGCTTATAAAAGAGTTCCACAGATAAATATAATTGATAAACGCTGAACTACATACTTACAAACCTGCCAACAATAAACGACAATCCACCCTTGTAAATTTATGAACCTCTTCTAAAAATATTCTTTTTTTGCTCTTTTAACACGTGTGCAACGGTAAATCTAAATTTTTACATAAATAAAGTGATATTATTTCAAAATATACTTATCCGCGGTGGAAATACATTGTAGAAATTTTGCATACTTTATTGTAAAAAATTCACAGTTCCCTGAGTAATTATCGGGAAATAAGTTGATAGCAACGGCTTATGGGTTATTTCAAATATCATAATCTTTATTTTTCACTTTTCTCACGATTTTACTTAAAATTGTGTGATTTCTGAAAACACAGAAAATATTTTTTATAAATAGAGTCACATATTCTCATAAAGCTTTGGGTTACAATTACAATTTTACTAACGGCTAATTTTCGCAAGGGAATTCAGTATAAAATGACAGACTAGGGTATATTTTACTTTCCTGTTTGTAAAAAGCTTGCTAAGTAGTATGTTGCTTAAAGTTTACATGCTAGCTTTATAGCAATATCTGTCAGAAGTATGCTAGCTCTAAAAATTGATGTATTTTAATGTATATTGTTATTAAACAAAGATTTTTTAACTGTATATTTCCGTTTGTATAATTGTTCGATATTTCTCAATTCGAACTTCAAAAGTAAAATACTCATAATAGGAGTAAATTATTGTTACCGGAATATATTTAATACATATATGCAGGGCTTTTTTCCCATTTAACGCGGTGGAACGGCGTTCCGGCACCTTTTTTACGGATTTCAAAATCAATTAGACACAATTTTACTTAAATGATATTTGAATATAATTTTATTTAGTAAAAAGTTTGACATGTAGTGAGTTCCGGTAGCTTTTTTTTTCATTGATTGGAGCCGTTTTCATGCCGAAATTCAAAATTTCAAATTCAAAATTCGAAATCCAAAATTTTCAACGGGTTTGATAATATAGATTTTTTTTCTTTTGTTCTTATTATTAAAACAAAGTTATGTTTTTTATTGGGTAAATATACCAGTAGTTACCAGCAGTGACAATTTCAACAAAAATAACGATTTAGGTTTAGCATTGTACCGAATGATGGCAAAGCAAGTATACCATCTTGGATCATATGTCTTAATTAATATTATGTAACAAAAATTACGAAAGAGCCTGTTTAAAAAAAGTTGTGTTAAATATTAAATTATTTAAAGCCATGTTCCTGTTTCAGTAGTTGATCATGTCTAATCAGTGAACATTCTGTCAGAGTTGCCTCAGGGCTCTCTGTAACACCACTCTTGGTTGAATCAAGTAGCAATGGTGGTTCAGGAACAAGGTACACATCGTTGCTAGATTGATCACTTAAGAAATTTGAAATAATACACTTTCCTCACTAGGTGTTGTTTTCAAATGCCTTAACTTGTCTGAACTTTACAATTTAGAGCAATCCCCCATCTGTATTTCTTATTTTGGGCCATTTTATTCTCAAAAGGTCAACTACTGGTACATGTTCAACTACTAGTACATTAATCTTAGTATTTGTTAAATTATTTAATGAGTTGACATAAAAATGAAAATTTGTCAATAATAAACTAAAAAGAAAGATTATGACGTCATGTTATACTGGTTATCCCTTCAATATGCGTGGGTTGAATTTAAATATTACAATGCTATACAAAAACCAACATGAGCATGACATCTAATTGAACGAAGCAACATGAAATAATTACAAAGGTATAAAAATGAAATCTGTTTATTTCAAAACATGCTTTGTTCCTTTGTTACAAGTTTACATATCATGTCATAAATGCAAAAAGCATTCGAATTTGGCTTATAAGTCGACGGAGAACACTGGCTGATTGATTTTAACCGGAAATGTTATTTGTTTCTTGGTATTCGTGTCAAAAGACATGCAGTTATTATATATTGTTAGTCAAATAGAAATACTTTGAATGTTAAATTTTTTTTAAAAGATTTACACAAATTAATTTCTGTCGTCAAAATATTTAAAACATTCAAACAAAACACTTTATAATTTACAGTAATTTATGTTAAATAAATGAAACACAAAATTTAACTCAACATTGATTTAGTAGAAAATATTTTTTAATCCGATTTTGATAATATTAGTTGACCGTTCCAGATACATAATAAGATCACATAAATTCAAGATCGGTACCTATCATTGAAATTAGAATCGTTTGACTTATGTTCTTTTCCATGATTTTTGTCACTAACGACAAGGGTTTCGCCAATCGACACCACCAGGCATTTCAAGTACACGAATTCAAACAATTAATTAATAATTATGATTACTTTAAGGTGTTCACTATCAATTCTTGGTGGAATGACATTATAATAAAAATAAGAACATATTTTTAGTATTTATTCCACATTACGTTTATATATTATTGGTAATTGTTTAATTTTAAATAACGTTGTATTTTTGTATTTCTTATCAGTTGATAATGCTCGCAATGAGCGAAACCAGTACTGTTCTTAATAAATCTAACGTGGAATAACTACTCAAAATGTTTCATTATTTTTATTATGATGTTGTGAATTAACTATTCATCATTTTAATGAAATATATTTAATTATTTTCAATGTCAAAATAATGCCTCAAACATAGACTCGCAGCATCAGATCATGACAAGATAATGCAATTAAAATTATTATGCACGTTCATAATTGAATATTAAAACGATTATCAGATTTAAAGTTTAACTCTTTCATTGCGGGTGAATAGAAGTGCATTGAATCTGTTTCGTTAACTAAGCATCAAAGTTCTGGCATATAATATGCGCTTACTTGTTTTTGTTGCCCTCAATTTCAGCAAAATATTTCATGCTTTTGCGAACAAATCTGGCGTGAAATTAACTTACTTCTAATAAAGCACGTCACGTAAGCTTTGCGTCACTATTATTCAGTATAATGAGTATAGCATATTCGCCACCTATATGCAGTTAAAAGCATTTTATCAGTAGTTATTTAACGTGAAACGGTTGTGAGTAAATTCGAAATATTTTTTTAAGAACATTTTATATGATGGTTCGGAAATCAAAAATGATGATGACATCTCGACGCCAAGATGAGAGAACTTCCAGAACCTAAACACTGGAGTGTCACCGCCATTAAGATCCACCAATTTGCATCACCATCCACATAGACGAAAAGGATATGAAGCATAAATCAATTAATCGGTGATCACTTTTAAGGTGTTCACTGTCAATACTTGGTGGAATGGCATTATAATAAAAGTAATAAAACATTTTTAGTACTTATTCCACATAAAATTTATTGGATCAGGACTGGTTTCGCTCATGGCGGGCATTGACAACGATATAGTAATATTTATACAAAGTTTATGGTTTTTACTTTGCTTTTGTATTTTAATTAATCATTGGTTAACGCCTTCGTTTCACTCAGTAACGTGATATATGTACATATGGTTGAAATCTCCGGAAGGACTCACTTTCATTCAATTTATGTATTAGTATCAAAAAAGTATATATTGTTTGTGTTGTTTCTATTTATTCCTTCCAATCACCAATTATATCACCAATTCAATCACGAAGTGAATCAGTGATTCACCTAAAAGTGATCATTCCTCACTCTTAAGCTTCTGACTGATAACAGATTCTCATAAAGCTTCTTCCATATTCTGCGATAAGCGCAAAAAATTGTAATAAATGATTGTGATAAAGTGAAGATGATTTTTTTTTAATTTAAAGCTAAAAGATACAATGCGCCAGATATATTTAAATATGAAAGTCATACGAGATAAACTCAATGAGAAATTTCACGAATCAGTCGAAATCAACTCAACGAAAAATAAAATACACCCATGTCCAAGATCTCTTTTTCAATCGAAAAAACTTGCCGGGACTTGCGCCCGGGCCCACCTGATTGCTTTGGTAAGTCTTGCCACTAGACCACAGGGTCCGACTATATCTGTTACAATGAAACTGTATTCTCAGTGAAAGTATATTCTTCTCCAAACTGTCATTGCAATCAAATTTGACCGCCCTATCTTCGGCCCTATGTTTGTCTGTGTTTTTCTTTGGTTCTCTTTTTATGAAAGGGACTACCTGCTGACTTTGTTTCATTGAAGCAAACCAAAATTTTAGACTGGTAAATCATCGACTTGGGCCAATAATTTTCCTGATCGTGACCAGTGAAATCATGTTGTCATACAAATCTATTACTTGATACATTTTCACTTAGAATACAGTTTCACTGTAACATATCCATATTTTTAAGAGAGGGTGTTATATGATATTTTCAAAATACATTATGCTTTTAGACTAATATATTTAAAAAAATGTATGGGGAAAGTGGCCAGTTGAAAAACACTTAACGCACTGAATCTTCTAAGCTCCCATTTGAACGGAATCTTTAAAGATTTATGTATTATTAATTGACTTTATTTTCGAGACGTCATCGCATACTCTTGAATATAGTTGTGTAGCAACAAGAAAGGAATTTCGTTTTGAAAGATATAATGTTAGTAATTTACAGAGAATTCCAAGATTGAATTATGTCCAATGAATTATGCCTTGTGTTAAAATTTATATAATTATTAAATTATTATAAATGAATGCGGAAACTCCATTTGAAGTGTTTTTATAGCAAAATTATTTTCGTATTCTGATTTATATGGAAATTGATTATACATTATTTACTCAAAAGGCTTTGAGTATAAAATATAACGAACATTCAGGCAACAGAAAAAATAATACTGGTTAATACCTAATAAAATGCAGAAAGAAAATTTCCAAAATTATTAACTTATAACCGGCAAGCTTACATAGATAGCTGATATTTTTTTCGTTTATCAAATATTTTGAAAAACTGATTGCTTTGTGATCTTTTATAATTATGTTTCATACATTTTATGTTATACAATAGTTAAGGATTTCAACTGAGGGTGCTTTACGGAATTTTAATATAAAATTTGAATCGCTTAAACTTTGTACTTTTCCATGCGTATTATTACTATCGACCCGGGTTTCGCCTTTCTGCATCACCTGGCATCATTTCAAGTACACTAATTTTAATAATTCAAATTTAATATTGAAATTGCGTCAATCATCTTCAGTCGAAATCCTAAATTATACCTATCCTTGAGAAGACTACTTGTGAGACAGACTTAGCACCCATTTTTTATCTGACATCCTTTTCAAACATACAATTAAAAAAAATATTTGCTTGTTCGTCTGGAGAGATAATTTCAGAACACGTCATAATGACATTATATGAAAAATGTAGTGACTTCATCTTAAAGAGTCAATTATTTCATTTATTTTAAGCTCGACAAGTTTTATCGTCTCCGAGTGGTTTTCTTAAATATTATGGACATTAAGACTATCAGTAAAAGTTCATTTCTGCACGTGAAATACCTGAAGATGCCGAAAGGTACATGGAGAAGTAAACAATTGAAACGACTCAAATTTTCATTTATGATTGCCATTTGCTGCATGCTTAGAAGAAAGATCATTTTTTTACCAAGCTTGGATTTGAATGCAGTACCGTTAGTCTCCCTCACAATATGTAACTAAACCACAGATAATAAACCAATGATTCACGAGCTGTGACATAATGTATCGAAGAGCACCCCTGCGTGGGATACAGGCGCTGATAAAGATACTTTGTTAAATAAATTTAATAAAGACATTCGTTACCTAATACGTACTAACGAAATTCTTCATCGAATTTAATTTCGAAAGATGTGATCGTGTGGAAATTATCGGACTTCCGTTTTTCTAGAGTTAGATATTTTTAAATGTCATCGAGATAGTTAAATTTAAAAGTTGAATTTGCGGAAAATATTCGAAAATCAAATATTTGGGACTGATTTTGGTTTGTCAGAAACGGTTATTTTATTCATGCTGAGTAATTGTTGACTGATATCTGTACTTCACAAAATCATAGTTCAAGGTATTTCTAAAGATTATAAGCTCATTCTCTTACCCGACACCTAAATATAATAGTGCATGGCTTAGATATCACAGCCAACTCTACATAGGTAACCTTAACCTGTTAATAAACAATACTTATAATTGACACTACATTGGGAGTCTATAATTTTTTTCATAATCATATTATTCAAGGTTGAAAACAAAATCTATTGCATGGCTGAAGACATGATAGAAGTAGGAGGGATTAGAATAACAAAAGGCCACAGTGCTGCAATGGCATAGCCAACGAGAAACAACAACAATAATGCAAAGAAAGTTCCGTCACAATGTGGTTGTCAAGCTTTCATAGATGATAGCAACCAGAGAAGAAGATTCCATATTTGAATATTAAAATACATATTTATTTCAGTAACAAAAATAAATTCTTCTATCTTTCACTAGATCGATTTATATAAAATGCAATTGTAAACAACACGTTTGATACGGAAAAGTCACTTAAAAAAAAAACGTAATAATATTTTACATTGTCACAGTTTTAAATTTCGAGTAAAAAGCTGCCAGGATTGAAGAGTAAGATATAGTTTCAATTTATTTTTAAAAATATTGTTGCATGAAAAGTGGAATTAAAAATATAATATTTTTAATTGATCAATCCACGTATAATTTGATCCATTATTTGTTTGATTTAGATATATACTTATAATGATTATTCAAATGATTCTATTGTATACAAGAAACATAAATAAAGTATTAAGTCTAAATAAGAATAAAATATGTTGCAGAATAATAGTAATCTTTCTAGATATTGATTAGCTTAAAATTATTTATTTTTTTGTATTGAAACAGTAATGAATATATTTTACATCAAATCAAGTATTTTTAATCAAATGTATGGTTTGTCATCCAAATATAATAATATTATGATGAGTATCGTAAATTTTTGTTGCTAAGAATATAAAGTATATCTTTAGTACAGTTAGAAGAAATTATGAATTTCGTTTATTCTAAAAAATAGAACATCATATGACGTGGTTAAATTATTGAAACATATATCCATTGTAAATAAATCTGTTTACAAACTGTTTGAAATAATAAATTGTGTAACTTCCAAAAAGTTATTTGCGTAGATAATTTAGGCTTAAACGTTTTTATTTTATTAAAACTTACGAACTTACCATTTATTTAGAGATGTTTTATATGAATCACTAAAACACACAATATGACTGGACACTATAAAGCCACTGTCTTAATTTTTAAGCTTACAGTATCAAAAGTATTGAATTGAATAAGCACAACAACTGAAAGTTGAATGATTTTATGAAAAACTTTCCTAGCGGTGAAAAGCCAAAGCTGCAGATTATTGCTATCCAAATATGAAATACCAAATAATACAATAATATAAATGTCTATGATTATAATAGAATTTGATAAAGAGACATACAGACTGATTGTTCAACTTAAGAAAATCTTCAGCTAGTAGCCCCTACTGTACGCTATTAGTAAAGCTCTTGATAAAATATGAACTAACCAATAACTTAAATATATTGTGGTACACACATTTAAGTAAAAGATGTAAATTTTATTGCCTTTTAGTTGATTAAAGTTTTTTGAAAATATGTTTTTGTTGAGCTTGAAAAGTCTCCTATGAATAATGACAATTTAATACATGATATATTGTTATCACTCATTCAAAACATGTAGGGTGTGAATTATTTTGAAAAAAAACAGTAGGTAAATAATTATTATGAGTACACATTGATATAATTTTTATTTTTATTTCTCTACTGATATCATTTTGTACAAACACCAATGTTCTCTTGGTATTTGAGGCAGTTTAAAGACCGCTGTAGATCCATATATTTTGAAAAAATTCAAGCAAACATTGTCACAATATAAAGCTTTATCTACCACTTAAAAGCTTTATTTGGAAGTAAATTTATAAGTGATACTACATTTATGGCGTTGTTCATCAAACGTAGGGCAGATTCTATTCAACAATGATAATAATTATTATGTCTAACTTGGCTAAAATTAATGTGACTATTTGTATACTGTCTATGAATTCCACATTACTATATTACCATAAACAAAACCATAAGTAATTCCTTACGAAACCGTATTTGTTTATGTTTTCGAAACATGAAAAAATAAATATTTTGAAATACATTTTTACTATAAAACCTTCCATGACAATTCTTGTAACTATTTAATTATCATGCCGCAAATAAAAGTAGAACATATTGTAAGTTTTAGCAGCGAAGATCCGGTAAGAGCATTGTGTTGTCTTCCTTATTTTTTTGACATAACCTATCAACTTGACTTGTAAAAATACCAGTTTTATTGTTTTATTATAGAACTATCCAGTCAACAATCTATTGTCAAAAGACATTGTCAATAAGAGATGGGTTGGACAAGAAAAAGGCGAATCATCGGCCTCAGTGATATTACAGTTGGAGAAATCAACTTCGATCACTTCTATACACATCGGGTCATACCACTCAGCACTCATAGAAGTGTTAGTTGGTCGTTCTGAAGCTAGTGGCCAAGCTTATGAGGTACACAATTATTTTAGGAACATAAATCATGGAAATGAATGGTTTAACGTTTTGACACTATTGAATACACAAGATTCTCTTTTTGCACAATATGAGTATTGCTGTTTTCTACATCGCAGGTTCTTCTCTGCGCTAGTACTTTTATGAACCCTGCTGACTCGCGTAACTCTTTGAACATTTCAAGAGTGAGAACATTTACAACTGAGCAACTGGTTCCATCTGTGCAGAGTAAAAATTGGGACCGAGTAAGGGTTGTATGTACACAACCCTTCAACAGACACGTTCAGGTATTCAATAAATCAATGAATAATATTTTTATTTTATTAATTACCTAACCCATTTCTTCTTCAAAAAAATGATAATGAATTTATTAAATACTATTGGCTTACCCGGCTTTGCTCAGTAGTTCTTATATGTATAATCAGGGCTTTTTTTTGAAAAAAAAAGGTGCCGGAACTCACTTCATCAGCTTTTTAATAAATAAAATTATATTCAAATATCATTTAAGTAAAATTTCATCTAATTGATTTTGAAATCTGTGAAAAAAGGTACCGGAACGCCGTTCCACCGCGTTAAATAGGTAAAAAAGCCCTGTGTATAATTATAATCACAGTTTTATGAAAACAAATATTAACCAGTAACATAAACAATGAATTCCAAACTATTCGGCTGTGATGTACTTAAATTGAATTTGTTTGTTTTTTAATAAATTTATTTGAATCATACGAAAAAAAGAATATTTAACCACAACCAATCAGAGACAAATCTGAGCTGATGACAGCCAATCAGAAACGAATTACATACATACATCATCCTTTGTTTTATAAATAAGGTTTTTTTTTTAATACCTGCTGTCAACCCTGTTTATTTTTCAGTATGGGCTATCATTCATCCACCTATTCAGCTCAAATACACAACCGAGTGCTGCAGAAGTTAAAATGACTTTGCCTTCCATTCAGACTAACCTTGGTCGATTCAAGCTAAGAGATCCATCATCCGACGAGGAAAGCTCGGGCGGATCATTTCAACCTGGAGAACTGTTTGCCAAAATGAAGCAGAGTCCGTCTTTATCTACAGGCAATGAATTTATTTGTTGATAAAGCAGCAATAGATGTCGCACTTTCCAATAGTCATGTATTTTATTAGCTTCAATAAATAAAATTCTATGTAACATTGACTTGACATTTCAATAGTCTCTTTTTGAATTTATTATCCTAAACAAACATGTACAGTAAGTTCTTGACTTGCAACAGGTTCTGTTCTGCCACCTTTGACGTAAGTCAGAAATTCAAATAAAATTATATACATCCGATTTTACATTATATGGGCCACCTGTGGCCAAATATTTGGTAGAATATTTGACAAAAACTGTAAAGAAATCAAATTTTATGTCTTTACAGAAATGTGTTAAGTTATCCTATTTCACTAATATAATATGTAATCAATGGTCATCAAAATATATCTTCTAGTTTCATCAGTCAATAAATCATTGTTAAATATTGCGATATAGATTTTAAATGAAATCTTATACTTATTATAGACGCCCAGATACGTAAGGCGGGTGCTGCGACAATCTTTGAAGACAGCGAAGAATCAAATTTACTGGTAAAAACTGTGAAGACATCCAAACCAAGTAATCCTTCACCTGGCGCAAAATTGAAAACGTTGGAGAAAAAAGAAGTTCTCTCGAGGGGTAGAGACGAACTGATGTACGACGATGAAGACGACAATGTTAATTCCAAGATTGACAGGATTATAAAGAGAGATAGAGAACAAAAGAATGAAATTAATAAAAAATTAGCGCTAGAAAAACTTAAGCAAGCAAAGAATGAACCAAAAAAAGGCGTAAGTAAATTTGATTACAGAAATAAGTCTCCGAAGAAAAATAATACATCCGATTCGGATGACAAAGAGAAGGATATTAAAAAACCTGTTGTTAAATTAAATACTACACTAACGAAAGATGATAATAAAACAAAAGATAAGGGTAATGCAGTTAATATTAACAACAAAAGAAAGCTACCTATTGATAATGGAGCAAGCCCATCATGTAAGTAATCCTATTTTATTTAATAGTAATTCTCTTCTCCCGACAATTGATTACACCTGTAAATTTTTTATCCACAAATTCTCAATCTAACTGCACTTATACAAACATACAATTATGACAATTCAAATGAAATTACCTTTTACGTATTTGTAGGAGAAATGATATGCACTACCTTATATTTTGTTTTTTCACATAGCAGTGAACGCAGTGCAGTTTTAGTCAACAATTGGAATAAGAAAATTATAAATTAAATTCAAACGATTCAAATTTAATATTGAAATTCCATCAAGCACCTTCAGTCTTAATTTTAAATTAAAATTTCTATAAAGGTTTATTTAATTTATCAAAGAAGTATTTTTTAGTAAAATTTCTTATTGTATTTTAAAGAATGATTGTTTTCCAGTGAAAACTCCCAGAATAGACACCAAAAACAATGGTGCAGAGAGTCCTACACCGTTTGATAACATAGTCTTTGGCCCTCAGTGCTTACGAGGTGTCGTCTTTGTTCTCAGCGGGTATGTGAACCCAAAGCGTGGAAGTCTAAGAGATACGGCAATGTCCCTGGGGGCCAGATATAGCCCTGACTGGGGATCAAACTGTACCCATCTCATGTGAGCTACATTTCTGTCTATACTTACAATTTTACAATTTTATGCTATGAATGCCAAATCAATTTTGATGTTAAACTTACCAATATTTTCTTGTCAATAACCTAACTGCTTATAATTTAAATGCCACCACCCGAAATGGCACTTTTGTCTTACGTGAAATTCCAATAAAAACTGGTTATTAAAAATTGAATTCTTTCCATTGTTACTTAGATGTGCTTTCACAAATACACCAAAGCACGATCAGGTGAAGAAAGCCGGTGGAAATCCTACCATCGTAAGCGGACAGTGGATTGAAGAATGCGGGGAAGAGAATGCTCATCTTCCTTGGCAGTGGTATGCTCTTGATCGTAAGAAAAAGGTGGATCGACCACCTGGACCTATAAAAAAACCTAACGTTGACAAATTGGCTGCTCAAAAACCAACGACTAGCTCAAGCAAAGATGAATCTGATAATGAAGATGCGTCAATTCAAACAAATACTCGTGTTAATAATGATATGCGTAAGTTTATTTCTTTTCTTATAATAATTTTTAGTAATTGAACTTTAATGATATTTTTACTGTAAACTTGTCTAAAGTGATATTCTATCGAACAATAAAAAACAAGTAAAAGAAAGCATGGATATCTGTGTCTAAAATTCACTCACAAGCTTAAAGGTAACCACTAACCCTGGCCTAGTCTTATCCTATCCCTACTCTCTGAAAAAGGGGGGTTAAGCAACTGAGAAATGAGGAGTTCTCCTAAAAACGGCAACAATTTGCCAACCCCTTAGTCCTGTCCTAGTCCAATCCTTTATCTATTTTGTAGTCAAATTTACTGCATATGACTACAAAAAGGCTTAAAAATATGGTGACTTCGTTTCTAGCTAGAAAATATTTTAACTGATTTTTGTTATTTTAGTTTCAGAATCAGAGGGTGACACCGATGATGAAATTGAAAAAGTGATGAAGATTAACGAGGCTCTTGAAAAAGCGAAATGTGAATCAACGATAGAAGAATCAAAGCCAACACCCAAAAAACATGTTGACCAGCTATCGGATGAATCATCGACCGATATAGAAGAAGATGCTATTGCTGTAAAGATAAATGAACCTATAGATAGATCCTTATTAAGCGTTTATGATCAAGATACAGATGCTGAATCGCCATAGTACTTGATATGTTATTGTGTCGATATTCTGGACATTGGTCACAGGTGATCAAAAAATATAATCCTTCATTGTTCAAAATAGATGAGTTCCCTATTTGGTCTGTTACATTTATTAATGGCTTTGGTGCTTTTCCTGACCACAACTACTGTTTATTGGCCACAATTGCCAGCATGCACCAGTATACATATATTAATTTCTATGTGTTCCCTCGGAAAATTCAATGAATATCTAATGTCAACATGTAGAGACATCTATGGAGCAGACAATTTTTGTTTATGGTTGAAATCTGTACTTATTTACAATTTTACGATTGGATAGAACTAGGATATTTGCTGAAATATGATCTCAGCGCCTAATGAAAAAACGATCACATGTGTTTATCATCATATTCTAATTGCTATTTATTCCCTTTGGAGGTCTTGTGCATGGTTATATTATTGCATATATATTGGCTATTTTTTAAAAAATATATGTATGCAGTGGCAGCCACATCATATCAATTGCCAATGAGTCTCATTGGTCTTAACACCTTGGCTACGGGTATGTGGAATATGCAAAGTTTTTCCATTTGTTTAGATCTCATTACATATTGATATCGAAGGAAAGCTTGAACAAAATCATACCAATTTGGCATTCCATATCATTTTACCTAGTAGAAGTTAACACTGTCCAAAAACGGTTTGGTTTTTTTTTTCTCATTCCCATCCCTACTGATAATGAGGAAATATACCTGTAAATATTTCTAAAGTATGGTTTCCGAATTGAATGTATTCATTAAAACTACACAAAAACCATTTCTATTATCCTTGAAATCGTCAATTGATTTCCTTATTTGTGAATGAGATATTTATTTATATACAAATGAAATTTTTCTTTTATAATAATCATATTTTTTTATATAAATTTAATTGAACCATATTGTTATCTGTCTCTTTCCGTCTTTCCATCCTATAATAATTGAATTTGTGAATCTTGCTAGAGAATTTTATTAATTTTGACCACTCTAATGGCATTTTTGTAAAAAAAATATTGTAAACATAATTTAAATTTATAAAATTATTTATTATTTGTATCAAGTTTATATATTTAAATAATTAAAGTTGTAAATGAACCTAATAAAATTTCTAAGCCTTAAAGACCCGACATCCCTACCATACCATTGGTAAGAGTAGAGATAAATACAATATTGGGCACATAAATACAAGGCAAGTCTGAATACAAGACATTTCATAATAAATACTAAGAAAAATGTGTACCTACATAATTTTGAATAAAATTTCTCAACTATGTAGGTAGTAATTATTGAAAAAATATGTTACAATAAATATTAAATAAAATTTGAAACTTTTACTTTGTTAAAATTTTTATAGATGTCGCTAAAGACTATATTTTAATAATCGCAGCTAAAATGTATACGTAATATTATAAAGCCTGAAGCAATTTCACCATCAGGCATACTTACCTGGCGTAGGGAATACCGTGATCAATAAGGCGGTGCCCCCAGGGCGAGGCTCTTCCATTGCACTTCGGTTGGGCTGACCCTTGCGATTATCCCTAATGCGGATAACTCGGGCGCGTAATTTTTGGTAGTCGGGACTGCGTACGCGCTGTCCCGGATTATATAATAACTTACTTCGGACTCTGCTCTTAATTCAGGAGCTGATGAAAAAGGTCAATAAAGTAAGCCATAGACAACATTAAATAAGGTTATACATTTGTAATAATTTTCTGCGGTTTTCGTAAATGAAATAACAACCGACTAATTCGGCCATTCCCGGGAGCCGTTTTAAATTTCGGGATTAATAAGTAATTGATTTAATAATTTGGTGTCGTAATCGATTTTATTTAAGAGGACATGGTGATTAGGACCAGATGTCGCCTCCATTGAGGCCTACGACAAATGACTCTCGTTTCGCTCACAAAAGACAACCAAAATATTATATTCACAAAAAAGATGGTGATATAGGGTAACCGTATACAGTGCTTCTCGAAACAGATGCCTGCGGCAAATACTAGAAAAACCCCCAAAGTACGACCGTGGTTTGACTTAGTCAGGAATATCGGAGGTAGAAGAGAGCGGACAAACCAGCCCCTTAGTTACGTTAAAATTATTGGAGAAAAGCGTAAAATAAATGGACCTGGCGTTTTGGACATCGGTCGCCAATAAACGATGCCCCAGGGAACTGGGGAGTGGCCTGAATCCTGCCTGCCTCATATATTTTTATCATAGTCTCTGATAGATCTCGACGTCCCAGAAGAACTTTCCTTTGATGACCAGATAGAGCATCCATAGGATGTATACAAAAACTCTTATAGATATAAAGAATTTTTCCGTGGAAAATGACTGGATCCAAGGATAAAGCCCCTAAAATTGGGAATATGCCAGGAGGTTGGCAATTTTGGGAAATAGATTAAGTCTGCATTAAGAGGCGCCGATTTAACGATACACTAAAATATTTATTTAATCCTTCATCGTTCAATGACAACAAAACAACTCGTAAACTATAAAAGAAACTATTCAAACTTATTGAATATGGAGCGGATATGGAAAAAAAATATATTTGCAGTCTAGTTCTAGTATGAATAAGATACAGACAATCATTCTATTCTCATAAGGGGTTATTTTCCAATATTTAGTTAGCTTACTTACATACGGGATAGGGAACAAAAGTACTTCGTCTGTACTGTATGTAATCCCTTGGCGGATCGCGCTAACCCTAGTATAAAGGAACTTTATCCCCCAACTCATCCCCTTCCTACTACCTGTTTGTCGACGGATAAAGACCCGAACCAGCGGAAGAAAGAAGAAGATGACATCTATACGGCATACAATAAGAGAGAACTTCCAGACCCCGTAAATCAACATCACCATCCACACCCCAAAAGGAAATGCAGCACCTACTTATTATCTTTATAATGATGATAATATCAATCAAATCACAAAAAAGTCCAGCTCAGAATCTCGGTCATCTTAGCCGCTGATCTAAACGCCCTGGAATTGCTTCGGAGACTATTCCCGCGGCAACTAGCACCTTAAGCATTTCGAAAAACCGGACGATTCTCCATACCGACCAACCGACCCGAACAGAAGGCGAAACTCGCCTATCTTTTGTCGACGTGGTGATAAACGAGCAGTTCGACTACGTAAAAAAAGCCAGTTTAACGCTATTGGGAAAACATCCAAATTTACTTTTGACTAATTATCGGTTTCATTATAGTCTTTTTAAAAATAAATCCCAAAATGTGGATAAATATACGTTTATAGATGGAATTTATGAGGACAGATATCGTAAAGACTCCCTTCTCCCTTCTTTCTAGCATACCTCACAGAAGCTTATCTATGATTGTCCTGTAACTTTGAATTTTTCATCAAATTAAAAGGTAGTATACTGGTATCTCAAAAGCGTCTGAAGAATCTGTATGAAGAAAAAAACAATGTGGGTATGTTGAAAAGACATTAAGTTGAAGAAAATTATGAGTGGTGAACTTGCAGAAAAAATTAAGTACACACAATGTTTTGTGTGTCTTCTGAAAACATTTTGAGATTCCAGGTTGTTTTCCAGTCCCTGCCTTTCTATACATAATGGTTTTCGTATTTTGTGTGCCCAGACTCAACTTTTTGGCGCTAGTTGCGATTTAAACATGATGTGCGAATGTAGTTTTATGTCCAAAACATATAAATTAATAATTTTACGGCGAAGGTATTCAACATAATATATAGGACCAGTGATTCTCAACCCCGTCTCCGTCACAATTCGACCGCGACAGGCTCAACAAGTTTCTAAAATACTTATTTAATAAATGAATTCGAAGTACACATTTTTATATCGTCTAGTTTCTTTGCTTGAGCACTTGTTTTTGAAGTTCACTGATGATGCGAGCGAGACTGATTGCCTTGAATAAAAATGTTAGTGTCTGCCACCCATAATATATATTTTAGAATGGATTCTAGGGCTAAAAAAAAATGACAGCTCCTGAAAATACTTTACAAATACATCATTATCAATAATGATATTTATTTTTTCATATTTCTGAATTGTCAAAGCTGGTTTTTACGTTTTCTGTTTACCCTAGTTACCGATACAATCCTGTCCCAGATAGCTCTACCACTTAACACAAAAGAGAGTTTATAGGTATGTCAAAGAAATTATTAACGCTCAATGTTGGTAACGAAATAAATTTAAATTTCGCAGAATAAATAACAATTTCTTGTTGCACCTGCTCTCTGGCGGCAAAAACATCAATCAATAATAAAATTTGACAACACCTCATGTTATTGGGCAAATAATAAAAAAAGATGTTTGTATTTCACGGAAGAAATTCGTGCTTTTTTACACGCCTGTCCTTCCCCGTTCGCATTTATAGAGAAAGTGAACGCGATGCGAGACCGCCATTAATATGCTAAAATGGAGGGTAAACGTTTTGGCATTTTAATATTCAATTAATGCCCGTAATTTAATACTAAAATTGAATTACAAAATCGATGAATTCATCCGCGTCTGTAAACTGCGAAATATTTAATATTTATAGGGGTGCATGCAGTGCTTTTATTTTATTATTGAAACGAAAAAAATCCGGATTCCTCGTACAATATTCTTTAAATCTCAGTTTTATTTTATGATATTTTCTTGAGTATGATATCCTCACACAAAATAATATAACTGGATGATATAACGATGACAAATAATTATACGGTCAATATCTTATTCAATGAATGGTCAGTAAATACGAAATAAAAGAAGTTTGTGTTGATAAAAATCCTTTCCCACTTTTCCGATCCCAAAGAGCGACGCATAGTGACAGCGATTAGCTAATCACTAGTCCTGTCCTTCCATCCCTACTCTCTTCGAAAAAGAGAGATTGAGCAACTGAGTAACAAGCAGTTCTCGTAGAAAAACATATGTTGAGATAAACTCCGTGAGGAGTCCATATGCTCCAAGTTGGGAGAGACATGGTTAAAAAACAAAAAAAATACGAAATAAATAATTAATTTTGGTCAGTATTTTATTGGAATAGGGTCAGTATTTTTTGTAAAATGTTTAGTCGATTTCTATAAACGTTCTGTAATTAGTAGTCGTCGGACGATTTGATTAGGTTTGTGTAAGGTTAGGTTGGGTATACAGTGGGTACTGACCGTTTATAATATTTACTGACGATTCTGAAATATTACTGACGATTTATTAAATTTACTGACCTATGTAAATAATCAATTCAAGTGTTTCTTTACTTTGAAACGGACGGGTGAGTGTCTCAAAAAAAGAACACAATAAATAATATGAATGGAAAATTAAATAATTTACTCGAGTAGGTATATAAAAAAACTGTTAAAAATAATCTGAATAAATACGATTATTATTCATTGTGAACGTATAAAAGTATTCTTAATTTAAAAGTGACATTTATTTAAAATGGCAGGCACTCGGCGTCTCGAAATGGCAGCCGAATTTCGGGCACTCGATATCAGCTACCTTGATACGCAGTCGCCGATGGCTAATTAATTCCAAACTCATGTGGTTTCCTTTAATAATAGGTAATTTTGATGAGGATGGACCACCCATGAGCCGATCGCCATTTTCCGTTCGCCTCCCGCTTGCTCTCTGCAGAGGACCGTTTTACTTTCAGCCATAAAACAAAAGTGGTTGACATTTATTTATTTGTTATTCAAATTGAACACAATTAGGTATTCGGAATGTTCGACGTAATTCCAGACACGGCGCTCGTGACATTATATACATTGTGTTTTCTAAGCGTATAATATGCACATAAATACTTAGTTGCATCTCCCCGTTGGGCATTTCATTTTTATTTGGAGCAAGATGGCCACTAGGGACTCCAATTACTCGTCATCTCAACTACTCGAGTATCGAGTAGTAAAATTTAAAAATACTCGAGTACTCGAGTATACTCTAGTAGTTTCAGATGTACCAAAATATATACTATTAATTCACATTTTTGGAAATAAATGGTGACAAATAAATAAATAAATAAGCTTATCTGTCAAATTATTTTTAATACATGTTTTAAATAAAGAAACGAATTTTATAAAAAGGTTACTATTTGGGAACAAATCTGTGGCCATTAGAGGTCTGCACGGGCCGAAATTTTAAAATTTCACCCGGCCCGAACCCGAAGACCTCCGACCCGGAAATCCAAAAATCTTACCCGAACCCGACCCGAGCCCGACATTTTTCAACTTGGCCCGAAAAAAATCCGAATTTTTTTTTCTAATAAAAATTAAAAATAATTGAAAATTGACTCACCAATTATCGTGTGTGTGCAGTGGTTCGAAATACATTTCTTCCTAATTACTTAATAACTAAATAACTTAATGACTTAACAACATTATTGTTTACCAGCAAAGTCTCTCTGGCTTCCGCTATTTTAAATTGTTTTGTAAAAAAAGAATAGAATCAACACTTTCACTACTTAAACAGATACGCCGTTCTTGGACCACCAAGCCAGCTGCACTAAAATTTCGTTCACTGCTTGCACTGGTGGCAGGGATACAAAGTACATGCTTGGCTACATTTGATAAAATAATAAAGTCTTCCTCGTGGAGTTTCCACCAATCTAATAAAGCAGTCACTTCAAGGTTTAGAAGGCCTACATCAAAATTCATATATTTTTCAATTTCGTCATCTTGATTTTCTTGCACATTCACTGCATCTTCGAAATTGCTAAAATCCATAACCTTTTGTTTCTTTTTAATATTTTCTTCGCATTGTTGATTCACATTTATTGGTTCTGTGGATGAGTCTAAATGGATGGTAGATTTATATTTATCTATTAATTCTCGAACATCTTGCATTGTCTCTTCCTTCTCTTGATTTGATAACATTTTTAACTGACGAAATTTTGCCCATAAAAACAAAGCAATTCTGTGTAGTTTGTGTGATAAACTTTTCCTGCAGAATCGTGCGAGCATGTATTTTTAAGAGACTAATTTCTAAATGCTGGAGTCGGAGTTGGAGTCGGAGTCGGACTTTTTTTACCGACTCCACAGCCCTGATAATAACAGGAGAGCTTGGTTGGACCAAATAATTTTTACTAATTATCCGCGACCGTGAGCCACTTTCAGGCCCTGAAGCAGATAATGCTTTCATTTTACTAGTAAACTCAAAATAGAGTAAATTTACGCTCACAAATTCAATGGTACAAACAATTATTGTTGTTTCTGCATTTATTTCCGGTTTACACACCTCCTCACTTGCCACTGGCATAGGTGAGTCAAGTGGGTCGATATGACAACTTGCGCTTGTCATCGATCATGTTTAATGTGTATACTGGTTGGCGAATCTGACAGATTTACTGTATTGGTCTATGATTAATGATTAATTTATACAAATTATACGGAAAGTCATTAGTGAGGTTATGTAAACAACTGAAATATACATCGCAGCGTCAAATAAGTCATACGGTAAACGAAATCATGACTCTGGTAGGTACCGTATTTTGATAGTCAAACGTTAACTGTGCAAGATGTTATATATTTGAATCGGTGAGTATAAAAACCCGATTGATTAATTCCTAGTTCTTATTTATATTTCACATAAATTACGATTTTTATTATGTATTGAGGTGAAAATGTTGTAGTTCTATTTTTGAATTGCAAATAGTAAAATGCACGTTTATTGAAGGATGCAATGATTTGTTTTAATGAGTTTTCAGGATTGTAAAATATACAAATGAAATTTGATCAATGAGCTTTAAGTGACGTTAGAATTTCGTAAGGTGAGCTTTGCAATCTATTAAAGGTGGTTAAAAATCTATTGGCTCGGGAAAAATATGGACTTTGCTGTAGTCTTAATATAACATATATATATTCTATGATATTCTTTTGTTAGTGATTGTATTTTTTTGACTCGGTCAAAAGGTCGCACAGAATGGCGCAGGCCCCCAACTCGGGTAAACATAGTTTAATTACAGTTTCTATGATCTGTGTCAATGATGTCTCCAAATTAAAAATAAAATATAAACTAACATGCCCGGTCCGTGTTGCAGTGGTCAGCGTCGTAGGGTTCCGTGACGGACCGCCCGATACGAGTAGATTTCCTCAGCCGATAAATCGATTCTGCTCGAAGGGGATGGGTGTTATGTGTTGTTAAAAATCCCACCTTTCCGATCCCAAAAGTTTAGTGAGAGCGATTAGCTGCCACTAGACCCTCCCTATCCCTATTCTATCCCTACTCTCTTTGAAAAGGAGAATTTGAGAAACTGAGTAACTAGCAGTTCACGTAGAAAAAACCTGTCGAGATAAACTTCGCGAGCAGTCCATATGCTCTAAGTTGGGAGGTCCTCTCCAAAAAAAAAAAGCAAACTTTATAAGCAAAAATGGTCCTGATCGTTATAAAATTATGAGTGGAAGTAGAACTAAAAAAATGTTTTATTTTTTTAAAACTTTTTACTGTTTTTTATTGTTACAGTTAAAACGTGTTCATATAGTAATTAAATTATTTATTGTGCACCATCGTTATTGTAACAAATCAATTTTTCTTCGTATAAGTTTTCTATTCATGTTAGGTACTTAAGAATAGAAATGCTAATAGCATAGAGCAGCTGTAATTATTAATAGATTAAATCTACAGAAATATAAAGCACGGTCAGAGTTAGTTATTACAGATTTAAATGTTCCTCAAAGCATACTCGATAATCATACGCCTGCTTACCTTCAATCAGTGCCGTGGGTAAGCTTTTTCTGAGCTTTAAAGCTCTTCAGTGTTAAACAAAAAGATAGCCACATTATAAAAGGAATACATTGGCCATATTAAAGCGTTCCATACACGTTTGCGGTGACAATTAAAAATATTCATAGTTTTCTCCTGCGATTTCTAGTCAGATTTCTGAATAGAAAATGATTTAAAGCGTCAAACTGTGAGGTCAAACCCATGGCTGTGGAGTCTTTGAAACCAAAAACACGACACCGACTAAAAAAAGTTTAATTTTGTTATGTTTTTTCCTATCTTTAATATTTATGTGTTTTAAATAAAATATTCACCAACCAATCTGGCCAATATCCAAATTTTACATGTAATAGTCACCACTCCAACCACTGTAATGTCCACCACTCCAACTCCAAAGCAATGGTCAAACCACTTGAATCGTTATATTTTAGAAGCTTTATTTTACTAACAAAATGGTTCAACTAACCTCTTGATGGCATGTATGCATATCCAGTATGTATTTTTATTTATATATAAGTACATAAAAAAAACCCCGAGATTCAAACACAATTCAGTGTTACCACCATACACAAACCTACACCTCATCACCATTTTCATTTCATGCATTGTATAATAATTACCATAAAAGTTTCACCGCTATGCCATATTATGTACGCAAAAGCAACGAGCATGCATTTCCAATACTTTCAATCGAATAATATAAGACTTTATATTATTTCATAGCCATGGAATCAACCGATTTGTGATGTCTTAGAAGTTATCTAACATAAAACGACTCAAGTAATATGATGATAAAAAATAAATTTGAAGAAACTAAAATCCACATAGGGCCCTTTTGCACGCCACTGTAAAAAAACGAGAAATATCGCACCGAAGGACAGGAAGTGAAGTTGCTTTGGTGATAAATTGCATCGGGAATAAATATTACTTATTGGTTTTCTTCAGTGACCAATTTACTTTTGGCCCTAGGAAATATTGAAACTGCCGTGCTTACAATTTTTGTTATTTGTATTCAAATCATTATAAAAGCAATGGTTTGTATTACGAGAAAAATATGAATAGATTTTATATTTATGGGATATTGTTTCAGAAGAATACTTATTTACAATGCGTGGCATAATTGCCCCAGTTCACTCGTTTTCCGTGTAGGATTTTTATAGATATAACATTGTATCAAAATAATACACGAAACCGCATCCTACGCCATCAAAATAATCAAAATATTACATATCTGAAATGTAAGCTAGTAGGTGGAAGCGCATTTTATTGTATACTAAACAAAATAATTACAGTTAAAACTAAATTCAAATTAGAAAAAGTTCATCTAGAATAATTTTCGTTAGCTAGCTTAGAATTCCGATGGAAATCAATTCCATAAGTTAAAGTCTATTACCCTTATCTGAAGCTTTGCGATATTTAATCAACGCCAAAATACCAGAGCTGTGGAGTCGGTAAAAAAAAGTCCGACTCCGACTAAAAAAGTTAAATATCGTCAAGTTTTTTTCCTAATTTTCCTATTTATGTGTATTCAATTAAATATTAACCATACCAATTCGGCCAATAGCCAAATTTGACATATTATATGTAAAAATAAAAAGTTTGAAATTTTCAAAATTTCCGACTCTGAGTACGACTCCGGCAAAAACGCCGCGACGACTCCGACTCCGACTTCACAGCCCTGCAAAATATACACTGAATGTTGCAAACTAATGAGTTAAACAAATTAACAAATGAGCATTTTTTAACTGTTCCGATCCAGTAGTAATTTTTGCTCTGTGTAACCGGTCCCATAGCCTATTTGTTAATGCTATTGAGCTTGATCATGTAGCAGTCATGTTATCAAAACCTTGAAAAATTGATGGGATCTATGTTTTGTGAAGTTTTAATCGTTTTTCACCCATTTTCGATTATAGAAATGAAGACTAAATTCTTTTAACGATCTACGAGCTGGAAAATGGAGCGACTTAATTAAAATCAGTTAAGTTGACATGCATATGGAATATGTATTTTTATGTCAATCTAGCGAAAAAGTTTGGGAATCTCTTTAATAAAGTGATGCAAAGGAAACGAGGCTCGTGGCTGACGCTTGCAATGCTGATGACGTATACAGTAAAGATAAATAAACGAGTGTTTGTTTTTTAGAAGGCGTGAACGACTGGAGTTGGTACAATATTGTACGGGGTTGATTTACTGAGTTGATAATTAGATGTTGTCGGCTTATTGAATATGTATTGTGGACCGATGAGACGGTCTGCCATACATCATACTGTCAGAGAAAAGGACTTCCTCGGGCGCTTCTGCATAGTAAAAAATACAATCCGGTATTGTACCTACGACATCGAAAACATCGAAACGAAATACTATCAAGAAATAAGTAAGCCGTATTTATGGTATAACAGTGGTTCCACCGGGCTTCGCTCGATATTTAAAATATTATGTATTGATATAATCACAGTTTTACGAAAACAAATTCATATATAATAAACAGGGAATTCCAAATTATTCGATCCTGATCAATGACGAAGACAAGAGGTTAACTGCGCGGAAAATTTTGATGCTGAGCAAGCCAATCCAAAAAACGCGCGGCGTAATTTCAATCTTAAAGCAAACATCAACAAATAATATTTGATATAAAAGCATATTTTTTTTTGTTTTGTTTTGCATAATTCTAATAAGGAAAAATATATCGATTAATTAGTCGATAAGTAAGGCGTAATGAGAGTGGCTAGCTAACCGCTAGTCTTGTCTTCATCCTTTTTATCACTTATGTCATCGAACTAAAGAAAGGTTGAATAACTGAGGAACAAGGAATTTTTGTTGAAAAAATATCTTGAGGTACCTCCATGAGGCCATATTATTCTTTACATTGGGAACGGTAATGGATTTAAAATAAATGTAATTAATATGCATTGTAAAATTTATGCATCTCTTTTATGAGAATCTTTTAGATATTTTAAGCAAAATTCATTCATTTCTATTGGAGCGCGCGTCACCTCGGAACGAGTGCGTGGAGGTTTCAAAAATGTTGCGCGGTTCCTAGAGGGAACATTGGTCGTGATTCAATAACACCTTCTTCAACCATTGCTGGCAGTAGACGTTATTTTAATTTAAGTTCAGGATGTCAAAAAGAGTCCTTTTGCCTTTGTAGTGTCGATGAAAAGAGAAATTCGTTTTTTTTTATTAAATCTTCCATCCAAATCACCGAAAGCTTTTCCATTTCGTAAAAGGGTTCAAGTCTGTTATTTGTTATTATTGTAGATTTAATAGATGTTTTTCCTTTAACAGCTTCACTGATTCTTACTTTATTCTTCAAAATCATAGAAATCGTTGCATGTGATAATTGTAGATCGATGTCTATCACTGTTTTACCACTCTCAAACTATTTAATTATATAATGTTTTATTTCTAAAGATATTGCACTTCTAAATTTTTATCACACCTACTCACTTCACTAGTCACGATGGGCACAATTTATAAATTTTTTCACGTCAGAAATTAAATGCGAAGATTATGTCTTACTATATGTACATATAAACAAAAGTCCAACCTGGATGTAATTACAATTGAAAAACCCAGCAAGCGTTGCAATGCCACTCAAAGAAAGAAAGTGTTTGTGTTTATTGAAGTGCTTTCCGATGCAAAATATTTTAGATACATAATTTAGATTTAATTTCACTAACATTGATCGGTATCGATGACATTTGCTTTTTGACGTTTGGTATTTATCTTTTGCTGATTGTCTATGGGTCGACACACGCGCCACCTACTGAAAGATAATTGTTCTATGCCTATAACCTTTGCGCAAGTGCAACAATAAGTTATCAGAATGAACGGTCTAGCAGCACATAAAATATGAAAAAACATTGATGTTTATGTAAAAGACTTACTATAAGTTGATTTTACTATGCCTATAACCCTCGCGCAAGCCCAAAAATAAGTTTACAAAGTTTTATCGCTATCGAATGAACGGTATGTCAACGCATAAAATAGGAATAAATAAACAAACAAACATTGTTTTTTATATATTAGATTAGTGCGAATTGTTGTAATTCGAGGAGTACCTGTACTTGATTATCAATCCTGGCAGCAGTGGAAAGGTGTGAATCTTGGACAGTGTTCACTAACGTCAGATTGTACCAGAAAAAAATATGATATTCATGAACTTTCCAGTTCTTAGTTAGACAACAATAGATATGAGAGGTCAGCCAATCTGCCCACGTGCGGCTGCAGCTTTATCTGTTGGGCTTTGGGCGATTTGAAGCTTTTGTTTTCAATAGAAATTTTAAAACCACGTTAAATAATTATCGACTAATTATATGTTCTACCCGTGGAACTAGTGGGCAGAAAATAATGAGGTAAAACATATTAACATTTTATTTACGAATAAATAACCCTTTATTGTGATGATACTATTCACAACTGTATCCTTTTTATTTACAAAGTTGTCAAAATTTACCGTCAAACTGGGTGAATAGAGACAGAAACAAGGATTGAACTTTAGCCCAACTTTACAAAGAATCCAATGTAATCATTATGGTTACATAAATTTCTTCACAATGACTATATTACTATCTCTCGAATGACAAAACCAAACCAACTAAATGATTGGCCAAAATTGAAACAAACGTGCTTAAATTCGGTGCATCCTTACTTTTTGACCCCTTATAAACTTCTCTTTTATTGTACGAAAATGAAATAGAGCCATGTTTTTTTAGTACCGTAAAACGGGATGAATATAGATAGAATAGAGGTTCATATATTCTAATCATTACAATCTGTAGTTTTGTCTCTATTCACCCTCTCTCGTCTCTATTCTCCCCAATTCAATGTGAATAAAGACATCGTGAATGTTGTCACGAATGTGTAGTAGGACCATAAAACACGTTTCAAGCCATTCTTATTTGAAATATGTGGCGCAGGCATGAAGATACATAGTCGTGAAGGGTAAAAAGTGTCTCTATTCACCCCGTTTTACGGTATGTCACTTAAAAGATACTGAATATGCAGCGTCGATATAAAATCACTATCTATTAAACAAGTTATCGTTCTAATGTCTAGCAATTATTTTAATCGGTTTATAAACACAGAGAGTCTAGTATAAGTTTTAGCAAATAAATGTCACAAAATGTCCTTGTAAGGTTGTTTTATTTCACCTGTATTTAGTTTGAAAAGTAAACATTCCGCTTAGTTACACATGTTCTCATAATACAACGTGGTAGCATATTTAAGAGCCATAGCTATCTATGTTATGATATGACACAGTGATTCCCAACCCCGTGAAATTATCAATTTATTTATAAAGTTTATAATCACAATCAGACGAAAGACTAAAATGTTAAAATACATGATCAAAGTTCTGCGTAATTCAATGTGATTGTATATTTTTTTAATAAAAATAATATCGCATTTTTAGTACTCATTCCACATAAAAAAGGGTATATTATCACTTTTAAGTTGTTCACTGTCAACACTGGTGTTTGGCATGGCATTTGGTTAAAAAATAATAACACATATTTTGTACTTATTCCACATTAGATTTATTCATATTATTGACGAAATGATATACCATTGAAATGTATGATGTCCAAATTGAAGGTAGAAACATACCACCTCCATCCACGCAAAAAACAGAATTTTAACTGGAAGAGAAAGCTCGTTAGTAAAAAATATTACTTGCCCTCATAAACGGAGTGTATTGTGTTACTGTTGGAAATATACTGAAACATGAAACATTACAATTCTGAAAATGTGTATTTCAGTTTAGCTAAAATTCGATGAAATAATTACGACAATATATAATGCAGGCAAACAAAATGCCCAAATGTGATAACGTTATCATCATCATGCACATGTATTTGCCTTGATTCTTTGTTATGGAATTGACGTTATAAACAATAATTTTCGTCAGCTACACGAACATATTGTTTTTATAAATCCATTTTTCAATCAATCTTAAACAGTTTATTTAAGAAATATAAAAACAGTTGTAGAAGCACATTTCATTTAACCCAGGGCATGCTATTGTGTTGTCACAGCTCGGGTACATGAACTCTGATTTATTTTAAAACAAAACATCTAACATGTTTTGTCCGTATAACCTTTATTTGGCTGGATAGCTTTATTAATATCGCATTCGTATAAGGAGCAATCACAAAACATGAATCCATTTTAACGATCAATTGTGATTATGGTCTGCGCATTGCACTTTTGATTACTGTCCATTTAGAATACAAGTAAAATATAATTGCGTCCACCTCATAAAGAAACGTCAACACCATATCCATTTATTGTTGTGTTTTAACTAATCGGTATCTAGTATTCAATTACTTTTGTCCACTAGATAAATGGATATGACACATTCATATTATACAAAATAATAAAGTGCCGACAGTCAAGTTTTTTTTGTTGTTTTTGTAAATCTTGTTTTTTTGCTTTCCTTGGAAGCACGAAAAATTACTAGTAAGTAACATGATTGGATCGGTGAGATCTCACAAGATTTTTAAAGTGCTACAAGTCATGATTGCCGTAGGAAGTAAGAGGTAAGAGTCAAGTGGATCATATTGAAAAAGCGACCAAGGTTCACCATGGACAAGTGCCAGAGAAGAATAAGAACAAAGCCATATCCACTGGCAGAGTTTTTTGTTTTGCAAAATATGGTTTAAAGTCCCTAACCTCCCCTCTTCTGATATGGTAAGAAAAGAAAGATGTAGTTAGGAAAGGACTTACTAAATTGGCCTCTCTATACCCTGTTTTCATTATCATTGAGGCTGTGGAAGAAGAGGTGTAAGCAATTAATCGAAGTTAGAAAGCTTCCATTCCGGAATTTGAGCCCGGAATTGAGTAGAAAAAAGCTCATCAGCTTTGACAACTTGACGATAAGACTGTTGTTTTCGAGAAAGTGGAATCTTTCTGGAGCTTATCCCAATAGATGTTGTTTTACGAGAACTCCTTGATAATTTTTCGGAGAGAGCAAAGATATAAGAGTCCACAGTGCAGAAGTAAACGTCGCCGTCTCTTCCGTGACGCACCTGATGGGCTCACGTCTCAGTACGAGGAGACTTCTTTCAGTCGATTTTTTGATCCTATTCGAAGGCATCCGCTATCCGCTCCTGCAAGCAAGGCATAGCGAGAGTTTCTAGCATATCACTATCCCTGTCTCTACCCTTATTATTACTTTCACCGAGCTGAAGACATGCTCAGCGATTGAGTAACCAGCAGTTCTCGTAAAAGCAAACACATTTCCATTTGGAGGCTATATTGTTCACATAAGGTGCGGACATGCATTAAAAAAAAGTTATTAAGATAGGGCTAGGACCATGTTTTTAAGATTGGATGGATGAGAGGAAATTTAAATTTTCGATCGCAAATTCAAACATTGATTAAAAAACTAATTTATTCAGCTGTTATGAACTGGGATTCAAACTCGTCAACACCGAAGCCAAAGCCAACGACGCGGACCATTCAGCCAAAAAAGTAAACACATATCAAGTAATGTACGAAATATTTGATTGATTCACGAATCTCGTTGTAAAATAAAAAAAAAATCAAGTAGCCAGTTTACATAGATCGTAGAGCTCGACACAAGGCACGATCGTGAACGGCTCGAGCCGAGGAGACAGCTAGACATCAGAATTAGAAATACGTGTCCAGCCACTTAATGGCCAATTAACAGGTGACGCGGCCTCTTATCACGCCAACAGGTGATTTTAAACATATCGTTTTAACCCGTAAACCTGTGAAATAGACAACTAACATGTTATACTATTAAAAGTATATTTATTATTGTAACAAGTAAGTTCTCGTGGTAGTAAATGGGTAATATAATCAAAAAGTCATTTCTATTTTTTGATATTATCAGCTTTTATTTCAAAAGAGTTTATTTTTTTAACGGATAATTAATTAGATAACATATTTAAGATTAGGATTTGTTAAAATTTAAAAAATATTAAATTGAATCCTTTATTTATATTATTCATAATCTTAATATATAGGTATATAATATATTAAAAGTATGAAGAAGACGCACAATGACAGATATTAGCTAATCACTAGTCCTGTCCTAGTCCTCGTATACTTTTCATCTCTACTTTATTCGAAAAAGAGAGGTTGAGCAACTGAGTAACAAGCAGTTTTCGTAGAAAAATTATATGTTGGGATTAACTCCGTATCAAGTTGATTTCATATATATCAAGTTGGGAACGGACATGGCTAAAAAAATTAAGAAGAACCTTAAACTGCAACTGCAAACTGCCTGTGTAAAATCGATAAGAAAGAATTTATAATTTTCTAGATCGATATTAAATGATTAATGCATACAATATGTATGTAAGTGTTTAATGATATGCAATCTAAAAATGACAGAAACACAATCGTGTTATAAGAAAAAGAGGTAGGGGAATCTTGCTGTATAAGATAGTGTTATACGTGTAGGAATTATCGTGATATAAAAAACCGTGTAATAGCGATGAAGATTTTAGTATATTTATAGAAAAAACATCATTCAAATATTGAAAGCGAAATTGTATAATTATAAATATTCCACATTTAAGGTTGAAATCAATAAATTGTCAAAACGTGAGCTTTAATAATTATTTGTTTTTCACTTACAAAATATTGAGATGTTTCACTCATAATGATGTGGGTTGAGAAGTACACTTAATTGAGATTCCTTAAACGGAGAATTATTATGAAACATTTTTTTTAGGTGATCTCCCAATATAAAAGATTCCCCTTCTCTGAATAAACAAACGACATTATCTTGAAATATTATTATCGTCTGTCTAAATAATTATTATTATGATAGAAAAGCCTGTAGTAAATTATGATACTTAATAAGACAAAATTAAACATAATATATTATATTTAATGAAGTAAAATTTCCGAGTGTTTGTATGTTGTGGAAGTGCTTAATGTTAATATTGATTTGTAAATGAAGATTTATTTCTAAATTATCACACATATTTCGGCTCAATTTTAACAAACGGTGCGTGTTTTCTGGTAATTTAAATCAGTGATACATTAATCAAAGAGCTGAACCAAACACTTTAAATATTCCGATAAATTACTAGACACAGCGAGATGGGCAATATTAGTGAGTAAAGTTATAAATTTAACTTTGTTTGAATTATTTTTCTAACAGCTAGGTAGCCTTTGAAATGGTAAATATATGTAATACAAGACAATACCAAGTATTTATTTAATTTTAATCTTTTATGAATTTCAATTATAATAGATATTCTTGGCATGTTTAACGGTAAACTATTTGGGCTGGGCATGTTAAATAAAAAGTGGGCACACGTGGACACGACACACGGTGCACTGCCCCGAGATAAATGCCGAGTGAGCAGAGCTGTTGGCGACGGTTCGTCCTCATACGGGCTCAATAGACCATGCTGACTTCATAACAAGGCTAATCTTGTGTATATGCAGCCAATGTTTCATAGCCCCCACAACGCTTTCGGAAGAAAAAAAATGACTAACCTTTATATTCATGGCCCGAGCAGAACTGCACTGGGAATTATTTTGCACCATGCAATTGCGAGGCATTCGAATAATTTGAAACAAAATTTATGGGAAAAGGTGTATTCTTGATTCCTCTTTCAACGTTAAGTAGATTAGACTCTACCGCCACGGCTGATTCTCAGTATACGAATAGACAAAGTACCTACTATCTCTAAGTGGCTGATCAATGTATTATTTTTTCATTCCAGCATCTCCTAAATAGATTTAAGGAATTGATCGATATCACAGGGTTTGCGTATTTATTAGCATGTTAAAACGCAATACCGAAAAATAGACCAAAATATGGAATTTTACAAACATTAATTAAGGTACACAATCTAATAAATACGGTTTTTGAAATAAGGATAATTTCAAATTAATAAAAAGTAATTTTCCAACTAAGCTTTACAATGTCGATCAGGACTGAACATATAAGGTGTAGGATTTAAATGATGCGCAATTCCTGTTCATAAATATGTTGAAAATTTATAAAGGAAACTCGAAGGATCTTACGAATGAAAATTTTTATTTCAAGTTTTATTTGCACACTAAAGGCATTGGAAAAATATACCACGCTTGATAGTATTGAAACAATATGTACGATAAATTAAATGTCTTCGCTATAAATTAAACGTATGCACTCTCGTAACAATAACACAGATTTTAATTATGTAAAATTATTCTGTTACAATGCAAATATAAAGGTATTAAATATCACAGGTGGTGTATTGGTTTCTGGTTTAAAGGTTTAATTTCCACTTACCCTGCAGCGACACCTTCGAAGTAAGCACGTCGAGAAATAAATAGTTGCAATAAGCAGGATATGCAATCATTGCACTTGCCATGCGATTGTTACAACGCAAGGACGGCCATCGACAAGTTGCCATGCATCGTCATAGTAACAATTTTGAGCATAGATAGAATACGTTCCAAAATATTTGTTTATTAAGTTTGTTTAAAAAAATTACCCACGTGCTATTATCGAATCATTCAATATATTTATTAAAAGTAAATTTTGATAAAGATTTATTTTATTTTTATTTAATAATCTGTCTACTCTGAGCTTTTTTAGAAAATGAATTAATGTATCAATTTACTTACTGAAAAATACAATTGTGTTTCGTAAGGTTCAATCAACTTAAATATCAAATAACAATCTTTTGAATTTTATACTTTTCCATGAGTTTTGTCACAAACGACCCGGGTTTTGCCTTTTGGCATCTTCTCTTAAATATTTTTATGAAGATATTGATAGATTATGAACGTTGAGAATGATTATAAAATGTTGTGTATTTTAATCTTATCTTTTTTCACACTATAATGCAACGAAATTGTTTGAGACATCTTTTATTAAACAAAAAATACTTTGTTTTACTTTTTTTAGTTAATTTGAAAATGCTCGTGATGAGTGAAAGCAGTTCATCGTACCGAAATCATTACATTTGGAAATGCATTACATTTATGATTAAAGATGTAATGCATTTCTATCACCAATTGACAGAAATGACTTTAAAAGCTGTTATGTTTTCGAATCACGCAATTTCCATAAGTATGTATGTAACTATATTGCTTTTTGTACACTATCATATTGTGATTGGAACAAAATAAATCAACCATAATAATAATAAACTTGCGTCTATGGCAATAAAAATGCGACAGCCCTGCTCATAATCCACACTTGCTCACCTGCATTGCAATAATTGACAAAGAAACGTCGAATCGAAATCGATGGGAGTCGATTTATCATGACCACAAATAAAATAAAATAATAATAAAATTTCGGACTTCGCTTAAACTTTCATCGCAGCAAAAGTTACCGAGTGATTGTTTTCGACACTGTGCCAAATCGGGATTTTTTTTCGCATCGAGTTTAATGAATTTTAATGAGGTCTTACTTACTGACCCAATGAGTAATATTTTGAACAGTGTCCGATCGTAAAGTGGAAAACATGAAGGCCATGTATTCATGGGATTGTGTATGAGGGTATTGATGACCCTCCCATCAACCTGGTCCCAGCGAGAGTAATTAGTTCACCGCTAGATCAGTTATAATCATATCCTCACTGAGACAATAAATTCTAGTTGAAGAAGTTTTGTCGACATATTCCATAGGTGTTGAAATATATTTATATGTTTATTTTTATTAAAAAAAGTGAAAAGAGATGAAAACATGTGAAGAAAAAATATATGGTTTATAGATATTAGAGAGAAAAAATTACATTCAACCGAGTGAGTTCCGACAAAATCAACTACAAATACATGACAAATAGAACTAGACTGAACTTACTCACATCCATGTGAAATATGACGACATCCGAAGCAATACAGTTTAAAATCCCTAAAGCTCTTCCCAGTGGATTTCCCGTTGGCAAACTGGTTCTACTCATTGGAAAAACAAACAACTCATGTTCGCGATTTCTCAAACGAGTGTATTTCTACATATGTTTGTTCTACGAGAACTGCTTACTGCCAGTTGCTCAAACTCTCTTTTTCGAAGAATGTTGGGATTGAAAGAATACGAAAACTTGGACAGGAGTAGTGGTTAGCTAATCGCTTTGGTTAGCGCCGCTTTTGGGGACCGGAAGGGTGGGAAGAGATTTTCAACAACACAAACACACATGCCTTCGAGCAGGATTGAAAAATCGACGGTCAAAAAGATGCTCCTACAGGTATGTACTCGAATCCATGAGGACCGTCACGGAAAACAACGATGCACCACAACCGTATTACAAATGTTGAATATGAAAAAAAATAGCTGTACTGATATTTTATTTCGATAAAATTTTGGAGAGAGTTGGAATTTAGTTATCGAATTCTTTACCCTAACTCTTTGCTACTGCTTGATATCGTAAAAAATATATAAAAGCTCCCTGTATTGCGTCTCTTTATATTCCCGACGTAAATTTATATTTTTTATGCTTTCGAGATTATTCAGGCAGGAAAATCAACTCAAAACACCCCGGGGGTGCTCTGCCGTAAATCACCGCCGGGACAATGGCCCGGACTGAAGCGAGACCGTGGGGTCAATCACGACCGCGGCCCGTCACTTGGTAACGATATTATGATTTGTGACTCCTTCGTCGGAACACGGTGTCGAGACATCAACGCGCGATGATTATCGAAGACTGAAACCTCCGCCTGGAACTATGGATTTCACGATTGTGACATACAGTTGACATTGATAGCATAAAGAAACGACGAACTCCAATGGGAAATATTTTATTTATGATTCCATAACGTCACCGCTATTTTTCAATCTATACTCGTATTTTTCGAAAATATATTTGTAATTTTATATTTTATTACTATATACAGTGGTACCTCGAGATACAAGTGCCCTAACATACGAGATATTTGATATACGAGCCGTCGAGCGAGCGAAGTTTTGCTTTGAAATACGACCAGCATTTGAGATACGAGCAACGGCCGGGTATCTGTGTGCGCTTTGCGTATGTGTGGAATGGGTGCATATGAATGTAATGGTGGCAAATCCGTATATGTATATCTGTGTTGGTATTGGATTCTACTTCGACTGTCAAACGCTATGGACCTACTATAAAACATAATGTATTGTTTTATTTCTTTGGCCACATCAAATAGGCTTGCCAATTTTCTTTGCAGCTACAATTTGTTGTTGTCAATTCATAATTGAATTATCTAGAGCAGTGATACACAACCTTTTTTGGGGAAGGCCTAGATAACCAATTCTCAGATAGTTGGAGGGCCGCATGGGGAAAAGTAATTAAATTGTCGATATTTTTAGCGAACATGAAATTGGAAATTTTATTTGTTACAGTTGAAGGAAATATGTATCATTAAAATTGGTCAAAAGATAACCTACTCCAAATTTTATCATTTTATCTCACAAGTTGTCGAGTCGAGATAATAGTCAGTATCTAATTCAATAAACGGTTAGTAAATACTAAAGAAATGTTCAGTAATAAATAATTAAACGGCCAGTAAAAAATAATATACGGTCGGTATTTTTTTATAAAAGGGTAAAAGTAGATATCTATAAACTGTATGTAATTACACAGTTGTTGTCGGACTATTTGGTTAGGTTTGGATTGTGCATAAATTTTACATAAATTACTGACCACATTCATACTAATGCAGTGGATACTGGCCGTTCTTAATATTACTGACCATTTATTTAATTTACTGATCAAAACTTAAATTAAATACTGACCCATTAAATACACGCCTTAACAATATGTAACAACTTTTTAGACAGATACGGTTGGCATTAATTGTTGTCTCTAATCCATATAAAAATAACTGGGCGTAAAATTGTTGCATGACCCGTGAATGATATCTACTGTATTTCATTCAAGGTACGTTTTTCTATAGTTAGATTAGCACGAAAGCGCATTTTTAAGACAAGCTGTCACCGTCGTGAACACTTCTCGCGGGAGATGCTCTCGAAACAGACTGATGTCTGTCACCACTGCAAACTGCGACTCGCCAACTTGTCTCAGCATTGATTTATCGATCGAACATGTATCACGAAACGACATTAGACACTCGTTGACTTTCTTCGTCTCAGGGAAGTAATAAATTACCGACTATTTGTTTCATATATAATATTTAATTGGTCAATTTATTTTTACAAGAAACGCATAAATTTATTCTTTAAAACATTGCTCTCCAAACATAACATTGTACTAGAATGTGAGCGACTTGGCAAACACATTTAACAAATCAAAAACAAACCGAGGAAATAAGGAGATTCAATAATTAGCACAGTTTATTCATTTTTTGTCATTATTTTGTAGATATTTTATTCGAACATAAAATGGTTCAATACTGAACACGGTGTTTTCACTGCCAAGTTATTTGAGTTTGGCCGGTTAGTGGATAAGCATTATACTGCCCTCGTAAGCATGAAGGCAGTTATTCGCAAAATATATATTTAGGGATAGTGAGGATTACATTTTTTATTAATATTTCTTTAAAGAGATTTAAAAACACATTTTGTCTCTGCGTAAAAAACATCGGTACTATACTGTATTTTTGCTTATGAATTTTAGTATTATTACTTTCGTTTTTGCGACAGCTTAAAAAACAGTATGTCAATTTATATATTGAAATAAATTTACTGAGAATAAGATTCTCATATTGGCTAAATTTATATTACTGCCTTTTTGCTTATGGGGCCAGTATAGCCAACATGCAAATGTGGCGCTATTAATCAGGACGCTGAACACCATCTGAAGGAGTGTAGCCAGGAAAAGGAAAATATTTACAACCTCCCACTTGATCGATCGGACTTGGTGGCTATTAAAGCAAATTACCAGGACTTTAAGAAATGTACAACGTCATACGAAGAGCGAGTAGACCTAAACTCACATAAACTTTCCGTTTGTGTACAAGGATTGATTTAATGCACGCGCAGCTCCTAAGATACACCCAGTAGAGGTAAAAACTGTAGATGTGATTATTATTTTCGATACCACTGGATACGGCCGTATAAAAATAAATGGTCGGTGAAGGAGGACATAGTTTTGTATACATTTAATAATTTGTTTCTTGGTGGTCGAAAATTGATTTAAAGAATAAAGTACGAAGAGGTAATTTTACGGGTTTTCAATCAATCGCAATCACCGCGAATATTTTAATGATCAAAATAAAAAATTCAATAGCATTCGAGAAGTGCAGTTATTTTTTTAATTGCTTATCTGTATTAAAACAAAATGTAGCCGAAGAATCTTCTCACCGGCATACTTTGTAATTCCTTAATATTTTATCTGAGATTCGCACTTTATGATACAATATCCCAAGGCGATGCAACTTTTGCGCTCAGAACCGACACGTGTGGATCTCAGATTTATTTAATATTTTTCAAACATAAAACTCAACGAAGCGAAATGTGACGACCACCTCAATCTGATAATGTATTAAACATATTTTACATCGTTGTATCAATCTACGTTTTTATCGATTTCCAAATACACCTGATCTTTTTTATGAAGAATACGTTCTAAAGCAGTGACCGCCAAACGGTCGCTCGCAAGCTACCGGTAGCTCGCGGTGGCATTTTCTGTAGCTGGCGTAGAATATATTTATAAATTTGCTAGGATCAAATTTTATCAATCGTTTGGGCGCAAAAACAGCAGTCTTGAAAAATTTTAAGCAAATGCAACATTATCAACATTTAAAATTATCTAAAATGTGTGGCAAAATGACTGGATTTTAAAATACATATCATGCTTTTAACACTATATATATAGGGTAAATACAAATTCTGCATTTAATTTAACGGCATTACAATAGGTTAAGATTTCTTTTCACCAAAATGCTTTTTTGGCAGAAACCTATTCATGGCTCATCAGACAATTGCTGAAAGTAGCTCACATCCTATTGAGCTTGGAGACCACTGTTCTATAGAATACCGTGCAAAAAAAAGTGTAAAAAAGATCAATGTTCCCATACAAAAATGGTAGATAGGTTCAATTACTTAAAATCATAATAGTACAAAATCTCCATCGTTCTTAATTTAAATTAAGTTGACCATAGATAAATAAAATATTCTAACAGTGTCGCTACTTGACAATACACGTGTCCGTTTACTGCTATTTTTCAGTTTTAGTTTCTATATATACACCTTACTTTGAAAAGATTCTAACTGCTCTTGACACTGTTTTGAGATATGAGCGTTTGAAGTTTCGATTGATTAAAATTCACTTGTAACAATGAGCAAATAATTTTTTTTCAAATTACTTATTTTAAGCACATTTCTTCACAACTCTTGATGAGAAATATTGATATTAATGATCTTATGATGGAAATAGTGATCAAGATCTTAGAACGTTGTCAAATAAATCTAGTAAAAAAGTGTGAAGATGCAGTGCAACTCCGTTATTCAACCATAGATAATTCTGAAATTCACAATTATGATAGAATGCGGTAAATACAAACTATTCCGACCTAGCCTAAATATAACCTTTTCAATGTAAGGTAACGATATGTTATTTACAGGGATGTGGAGTCGTTACAAAAAAACGACTCCGACTAACAAAAGTTTAATTTTGTCACGTTTTCTTCCTTCTTTTCCTATTTATGTGTATTAAATTTAATATCAACCAAATAAAAGGGATAGCTGGAGCAACATTTAATTCAATGCGGAAAGTCTGGGACTCACGGCTGTACTCGGTCAGAACCAAGTGCCACTTGTTCAACGCATGCATACTGACTGTGCTGCTTTACGGTTGCGAGTCATGGCACATCACAAAAGCACAGGGTAACCGTATACTGTGCTTTGAAAACAGATGCCTGCGGCGAATACTAGGGGTACAGTGGTTTGACTTTGTCAGGAATACGGAGGTAAGAGAGCGGACAAACCAGCCCCTTATTACGTCCAAAATTAAAAGGCGACGATGGACCTGGCTTTGACATGTGCTGCGGATGCCCCAGGGGAGCCTGAATCCTGCCTGCCTCTTCTATCAACCTGATGGATCCCGACGCCGCGGAAGGCCTCTGATGACCATCCATAGGGATGTACTCATTAAGGGACGCCGGGATGACCTGGGAAGATGCGAGGAGGTTGGCGGGAGACAGAGAATCTTGAGGCACCGTGTGGCGGCCATATGTCTGAATAGGGAGCGGATATGGGAAAAAAAAAAAAAAAAAATAATCCAGCCAAAAGCCAAATTTTACATGCATAAATAAAAAGTCACGATTCCGATTCCGACCGAAATACCGCGACTCAATTTGAACGGGAGAGTGCATTATTCACTTATAATAAAATAATAAACTGTAAAAAGCTTTTTTTTTAAATTCAATTCTATTGTATAAATAAAAAAAACACTAAACAAGCATTATATATTACATATTTATGAGAGAGAATAGCAGATTATCCCATAAAAATCTATTCGCATAGATAAAATTATGTTTTTGTGTTGTCATCCTCAGAGACCATATTACATAGATAGAATAATTCGTATTTTGTGTTGATATTATTTTTGCTTGAATTTATGTTAATCGCATCACATGGTTAGTAATAATTCGCTTACTATATTCGAAGTATTGACAGTGAAAATCTTAAAAGTGATATTTGAAAGTGTCAATTATCAGTAATTTGTCGTAAGATTACTACGTATTTAAATAAATTATAAAGAAATACCTAATACCTAGATAATCAATAATCAAAAACGTTATTAAAGAACACTGCATTTCGTAATTGATGAATCAAAATAATACGCAATAATGTTTTTTTAATAATGAAAAAATATTCCATCGAATTAATCATTTTTAGGTGTGTTTTGTATGATACTCAATGGCGTTGAAACCGAAGCAATCTTGCTTAAATAATATAAATAATTCAAATATGTGCCCGCTCCTAATGTTGAACAGTTGAAGTACTTCTGGAAGTTATATCAACATAAGTTTTTCTACGGAAATTTTTTATTACTCTATGTTACTAATAAAGCAGGATATAACAATTAATTACATGACTACTGTGGTAAACTAATAAATACACCCCGTTTTTGCGCTACTTAAACCTATGCCTTCGAACAAGAGACTACAATTACACAACATCTCAACTACTCGAGTATACTCGAGTAGTTTCAGATGTACCAAAATATATATCAATAATTCAAATTTGTATATATAAATAGATGATAAATAAATAAATAATCTTATTTAATTTCATTAAAACATTGTTTACGGGAGTTTTTAATTACTATGGTAATTAAGAACAAATTTGTGCACTTCGTAAACAATACATTTGTTTCAATTTATAGAACATATATTTCAAAAATAATAGGGAATTAAACATCTCAAATTTGAGAGTGATTTTAGTTTTGTTCAGTACGAGTATTACTCGAGTGTTTATAAAAATGCTCGAGTATCGATACTCGAATTGGAACCACTACTTTGAATAGAATCAATAAATCGATTGAAAAAATCAATTTAAGACACTGCCCGTATTGGTTACTGACCACTTGAATGCGGACCCAGGTTGAACCTCAAAACCAGGGCTGTGGAGTCGGAGTCGTAGCGGCGTTTTGGCCGGAGTCGGAAATTTTGAAAAGTTTGAACTTTTAATTTTTGCATATAATATGTCAAATTTGGCTATTGGCCGGATTGATATTTAATTGAATACACATAAATAGGACAATAAGAAAACAAAAATGACAATATTAAACTTTTTTTAGTCGGAGTCGGAGTAGTGTTTTTGGTCAACGTTGGAGTCAGAGTCGTGGTATTGGTAAATGCTGGAGTCGCAGTCGAACTTTTTTTACCGACTCAACAGCCCTGCTCAAAACAGGTGAGATTACTTCTAAAATTAATTATGAGCTTGCTACGAAGTTGTATACAACCGTGTAGTATGGCCTTACGACGACTAGCGTTAGTCATAGCATTAAACCATCCACCCGTCGATTGTTACTAAATCACACAACAAAGACTGGCCATTCAAAGCGCAAAGACTTGTCAATTTATCACCGGCTGAAGTGTTGATGGCAGCGTTGTCTTCGCTATTATGCAGATCAGTATGCCGTTGCGGGACTGTAGCCGATGACCCCGGGGTCGACGCCAACAAGCCACAGTGACACCTCGCACCTTGAGGGTTCTCCATTCGAGTCTATGCGATCGGTATCTGATAACTGCATATCGGGATATGCTAATCAGAAGTAAAAGTGCATATTGATGTGTCACTGAATTTGATTTGCATTGGTTGACATACGGTTTCTACTATTGTAGAAATAAGAAAATATACTTAGAATAGATGTTCACAAGTGATATGAGAACAGGGTCAATAGCTTGTTTAATCCTTATTTACATTTTAATCCATAAATCTTCGTTTTATTCATATCTTTCAACTAATTGTATAAAATGTTGAAAACAGAGAGTATTTAGATATAAAACGACTTACGACTAAAAAGGGAATGAAACAATGTAGGAAAGCTTCCATACAGCATTTTAATAATACAGATAATAAGAAACTAATATTTGTATTATATATTAGGAAACATATTATTTATGCTTAAGAAAAAAATACTTTTCTTTTACCAGATGTTTGAAACTAATTTTCAGAAATTTGTTGTATTTATAATTTAATTTTTTTTTTATCGTATGTTAAAAAGTCTTTGAAGTTAATATAAAATTCAAAAATAGCTTTCTGTATTCCACGTATTGAGTAATAAATATTGAAACGTGTTTCGTCTCTTTTAGAACATCAGATGTATTATGCGACAGTGTACTGGATATATATGTATATAAATTTATGAATGTTTATGGTATACGGGAAAATGATATTCATACTAAATAATTATATAACATATTGATGCATTATCTAACCTTTTGAACTGGTTTCATTATGGTTTGCTCACCACTACAGCGATTACGCCCTCTTGTCTGCAAAGATGGGAAATGAATGAAAATTAAATATGCAACCTAAACACAGAAGCAAAGGAGACGAGAAGCACACTGACACTTCTTTGCCTCAAGACTTAGAGCTCCAATAGGTAAAAAAAAAAATACAATGAAAGAAAATATGCAGTTATATCAAGAAAACTCTCGTCATTAATGCGTTGCCGAAGTATGGTAATGCTTGACCAGGCTCGGTTGCTGAAGTAATCGGTCAAAAAAATATATATTTAAATTACTGTCACATGCGCATCGCCGGGATTACAAGCGCCAAAATAATTATATGAATCATTTTTCATTTTCGCGTCAATTAAACCAGAGCCGGACAAGAAAGAAATAAAGAATAATATGATACTTCAGGCAGTACATTAATTATCTGACACGTAATGCTATATGACGACTTGCTCTTTCTGTGAGTCTACGGATACTATAAGAGATAAGGTTTTATAAGGTTGATATTTTCAAATGTAAGCCGCATAAAAAAGAGCAATTCTTATGCAGAGATAATTAACGGATAATAAAAAATAATAGTCCACAGTTTGGTAAGTAAATTAAAGGCATTTTATTCAATCTTAAAAACAACCATCTGTGATCCCAGTGGACATGAGTATGATGATCTAATAAATGAATGATAAATAAATTGTCAAGAATATCTACCGTTAAATAGAGATACATGTGCTAAATGAAGAAAAAAGATTCTTGTTTAAGCTTAATGCTTGATATAGTTTTCAATATATAGTATTTTGACAGAGATAAACAAAATATAATTTTTTTTGAAAGAGATAAACAAGTTTAACTTTTAAAATGTTAACTGCCAGCCCATGGTGGACAAGAATTGTATTTAACCTTCGTAGGACTATCCTTGAAAAATGACTCTCAGGCCGAAGGGGGTAAAAAAAAGACCCCAGTGTTTTGGCCTTATTGGCATATATTGCAATAAAAAAATAATATAAAAATCCCTATTTTTCCCATAATTATTCATATTTAAGTCGCGCATGAAAACAACGACGTTTCCACTCCAACGGCTATGGCGGATTAACAATGGAGCCGGCGACTAACAAGCCAATAACCATGCACGGAGTCACATTACCTTTTCTCTTATCTTATCGCTTATTGCCTATTATTGTTGCCAGATATGAAACACTCCGTCCATGTTATCTATGACTCGCTATGGTCACGTTCTCTTATGGGCGTGAAGTTTTATGTTAGCGCTTGCTAACATCGACAATTAGACTGAAAAATTCCGACTTCTTCTCTTGTTTAATCGATTACGGCGCAACTAGTCAATAAATATCATATTTTTTTTCTGCAAAAGGGGTAAAAAACTGTGATTTAAGAATACTAAAAGTTTAGACATCGTATCACTAGTATTAAGATAAATATTTAAGGTAAAGAAGCTGTTGGGACAAAATCTATACCGTTAGGGATGGCTAGGTTAAATAAATATATCACATTTTTTTGTAATTTTTTCTACCATATATTTATATTATGCAAAGATCATGACTGGTTGCGCTCATTGTGAACTTTTTCAACTGATCTCTTCATAGTCATGAATATTTTCAATTTAAAATACAATTGATTATTCCACGCATTTTATTTCCATTAGTGACAAGTTCAGTCATTACTAAAGTAACCTTAGCGATAGTAATTCTTTTAATGCCTCTGAACGAGGCGAAACACGTGTCACCAATAGTAACACAATACGTAGAATAATCTGATGTTATTTTAAATTGAAAATATTCATTATTATAAAGTGATAGTGACATGTAAAAGATAATTTAAATTTTAGATTAATAAGAGCATCCAAATGAACAAAAAACGAGTCCATCGAAAGTAGCTTGAATTTATTGTTTAATATTTGATGACAAAAAAAAATCGCATAGAAATACTAACGTTTATTATCGTTAAGCAATATAAACTTCATTTATTCTGAATTCGTCTCTGTCTAAGCAATAAATGAATGGCGCAAATATCATCGAACATTGTAGATATATTGCAATGCGCGGAATGGGCTGGAGTGGCTAATGACGCCTGTCGGCCTGAGGCTGTGCAGGTCCTTCAACAGTTGGAGCCAGCACACTTCCATAATCACTGGTTTCGGCTAATACTCCTTTCATCCACACTTCTTCGGCCCGTGGGAACCCCCGTGCAATGCTAAATTGACATCAGCCAATTCGAGTTATTGATACCGTCACAGAATTATTTGTAAATAATGATTTTTTCACAGTTACTTGGTATGAAAAAAGAAGATTACATTTTATATACATATTTACGTCAGTGGCGTCACGTTTATTTTTTAATAAAATATCTTCAAGGTTGTGACCATTTTTGAGATTATAATGAAAATAATACATATTTTTCTTCGTGAAAACTTTTGTGACGCCGTTGTTATTATAGCATAATTTTGGTTGCTATGCCAACGACCAACGACGATACAACTTCAAAATAGCTTTTGCTATCATAAAGTAACTTAAAAGTATCTGTACTTTGATAAGCCTACAAGTAATAAAAATATGGCCTCACATTGTATTTTCCTATAATAATCTACTTGTGGTTGCAAGTATTAATATAGTCGCAGATCTATAAAAACAAATTCAAAAATACCAACAACGAATTCCAAATTATCTGCCGTGATGCATGTATACAATTTTTTTTTACTAAATTTATTTTATCATACGAAATATACAAAAGTAACAAAATACAGTCCATTCAGAGTGAGGCTTAATGGCCGAATAGGGAGCTCATTAATTATAACTCTTTTATGGATTTGAAGACTATTTTATTTTTATATTACCCTTAATGCATATTGTATGCACTTATTAAATAAAAATTTTTTAATCACCTTCATGTGATGACATGTTTAAATATGCGTAGTCGGTGATTCGTGTTTATTCTACAAAACACATACATTGATAAATAATATTTTTGCCGACTGATAATTTATCAATCAAAAATGGCTGTATATTGAATAGTACACTATAATATGTATATACTATCATAAAAATAATAGAATATTTTTTAGTACTTATTCAACGTAAAATTTATTAAGATCAGATTTGGATTTTACGAGCATTATCAACTAATAAGAAATACAAAGATAAAGCGTTATTTATACAAAATTTAAGCATGCCTACAATACAATACAAATATGCAAATAAATCAAAATTGAATAATATAAAAAGACTATAGTTAAAATGTTGAAGACCTTTAAGCACCAACCAATGCAGGTCTCATGCAGGTCGCAAATTATCAATGATAAAAAACTAGTTTAAAAATTCAGTAGTTAGATTAGAAAAGGGTGAACTCTTAATTGAAATTATTAAATATTAATTAAAAGTATATAAATTTACCACGCAAGGTCTAGCTAGTATTTGATTTTTAACAAATAATTTTCTACGAATTCCAGTGATAATAAATTAATATTATACAAAATAATCAACTGAATACCAACATATTTCATTTATTATCGATGATCAAACATTGTAATGTTGTTAGTAAATTATCTTCGATGGATAATCGAGTGATAACATTTTATAAATGGTTTCAAAAGACATTTTTCATCTATCTATTCCTAATATTTTTTTACGCCGGGCGTATGTAATTTTTTTCATGTAAATGGTAATTTTTACAGCAAAGGTGTCCACAAGGTATTTCTTTTTATGATCAGTTAATAATTTATGTAATAAAATATGATAATAAACTCAACTTTCGTGGCCGTAAATTATATTTAAAAAAAATCATAGCCATAAATAGTGTATAATTTACAATTGATTTACTAGGTGACAAACACGACGTGCCGGTAGCAGGATGGTAAACAGTGAAAGCTACTTGCAAAGGGTTATCGGAAGGCTTAAAATTCCTCTAAGCATCAAAGCCAGGGGCATAATACAGGTGTTGTCAAGTAATATTTATCTAAAAAACAGAAGCTAAATATATTTTTTATAAATAACAGATTTAAAAATGATTAATTGATTATCAAGTAAATTTTGTAATTCTTCACGAGTTTTGTCGTCAACAACCTGGGTTTCTTCTTTCAGCATCTTCAGACATTTCAAGTGTATGGATAAACAGAAATAATATTAGATAGTATTATTTTTAATATCTTATATATTTTTTTACACATTGGTTAGCTTATTTTATTAGCTATATTTGAAAATTCAAACTAATCAAATTTGATATTAAAATTCCCTCAAGGTTCAAATCCTTCAGTCAAATTTCTCGATTATCAAGTAATTTAAACACATCTCGCTTATATTTTGTAATCATCAGGACCGGTTTCATATGTGGCGCTCTGCTGGAGATTTAAACGAAACCGTTGTTGATCTTTATCAGAATACATATGGAAGTAGTACTATAAAGTGTTTTTTGTAGAAAGAAACGCCAGTTAATACCTTCAAAATTTTTTGCGAATATGTTAATTCGCCAAATACAAAATAAAATATGAATATCAAAATGATATTAAAATAATTGAAAGAAAACTGCAAATTTTCTTGATTTCAATGCTTCGTTTTATGGTATATAAGTTTCCTCAAAACTTGTATTACTTTTTGCAGACATTTTGGCCAAGCTTAGGTTGGAAAAGAAGGTTTTTTTGACAAAAAAAAATGATACAGAACCGAACACATTTTTTTAAATGATATTATCAAGACAAGTTTTGCAATGCCAAATGTGATGACAAACTGAGCTTCGCCAATCCAGATTGCACTACAAAATTGCAGTATAGAAACCTACATATTCTATTCTATTTTCATTAAACTAATTTATATTTTATTAATAAAGTGTGGTACATCATGCACGCAACAATTTAGTATACCCCTGGTTTTCGAAGTGTGATATAAATGATAATAATAATATAAGAGAGTGACCAGCAAGTGGAGTGTGACCATGGCTTATCTTGTAACCGAAAGGGACCATTTACACTCGTGGCGTGAGTTATTGTGCACCTTGAGGGTCCTTCATTCTCAACATGTTAAATGCTCGCACCCTCATATTATAACTGTGCACCCAAAGACAGTCGCGTTTTTAGTTAATTCATTTTGAAGCATTGGAAAATATACAAAATTCTCATAAATATCGTAAATTATCTAACGTTTATTTGAGCACACACATATTTTAGACTTTGTTACAGGTATTTGCAACAACGATGACGAAATAACTCACACAGTCACACATAAAGCGATATCGTATGTTGCACATTCCATTTGCGATATGCTAAAGCGTGTGTATCAAAAGTTCATTGTTATCTTTTATTTAAAATGATTCAATTTAAACAAGAATCTGCCACTTTGTTTCAATAGTAACATAGTGTTCTGTATTTTCGTAGAAAAAAAAACTTGTTCACTTGTTTTCTATCTTCTATATTAAAAATGAATTCAAATATTTGGACTATAAAGTCTTCACAATAGAACAAAAAAAGAGGGATATGTTCTGAAATATTCACACATAAAACAAATATGAGCATTTTTTTTATAACTTTAAGGATACACTTTTTTTACGAGGTTTGAACAATCACTTCTTGGTGGAAAGGAATTGTTTTAATAAATGAAACACATTAAATAGTATATTGATTGAGTAGGCATTTACTTGGTAGAACTCCATTATAATGGCTGGCGTAGCAACGCGCAGGGTACATAGTATTTTAGTTCTACATAAATTATTTTATAGGGATATGAACAAAAAAATATTGAAATATTCACAAAAAACAAATTCGTCAGAACTAGTTAACGAATGTTTAAGGAAATAGCTTTTTTACAAATATATAAAACAATTTATGTAGAACTAAAAAAGGATTGTTTTAATAAATGAAACATTAAATAGTATTACTTTCACGTATATTCGGATACAAATTAGAACCAGCTTCGCTCATCGCGAGCATTGTCTTGATCTTTATCAGAATAAATGTGGAAATAGTACTAGATAATATGTTTTATTTATTTTAATGGATACATTGTTAGTAAAAATAATAACACATCTTAAGTAATTATTCCACATAAAATTTATTGGGTCAGGACCAGTTTCGCTCATGGAGAGTATCAACTGATAATAATGCTCGCCATGAGCGATACCAGTCGTGATCCAATTCATTTCATGTGGAATATATATGTACCTACTAAAAATTTGTTATTATAATGTCATTCCACCAAGTATTGACAGTGAACACCTTAAAAGGGATACATTGTTCTTATTAAGCAATGAACACGATTTCATTTTGTTGAAGTTACATTTATGTCATTTCTAGCGGTCGTCAGTGAGTTTATACACACATTAATTAGATAATACATATATTGACAAGTCAAAATGAATGCAAATTGAAATAATGCTTAAAATAACACTGCATGTTATTGTACATATTGACCATATTTCACACACATTGTCCATAGTAAATGCATACACGGATATAGCAGCCATTATATTATACATATTGAAAAAATGTTGAAATATAGAATAACTGTATTCTTCTGGAAGACAGTTTTGAAAATATATGACGTATTTTGGGAAATAATCTTAAAATTATTAAGCCTCTCGCCTCACATGTTGAAGATGGCACTCAAGGCCCACCCAAAGTGCCCCACGTGGGAGGGCGCAACACTCGCGACACGTGTTACTCTCTTCTAAAATAAATTACTCTGATAAAACATTTAATGATGCGCACAGGATAATAATGGAAACCGAGTCTGGACACCAGGACCGCATTGTGTACTTTTCGCCATTGGATGATCAATTTGAAATGAAAATACACTTCTAACATTTACTTGGCCATGCAATATCAATATTAAATTGAGCATTGAAATAGTTCAAATTTAAATGATGTATTTATATCATTCCATGCAAAGCAATATAATTGACTTTGACGGTTCATAACAGTAGACTGATGTTACTCCATGGTGACAGCAATTTTTTCATAAGATGGCGTTGGAAGAAATAAAACTGTATGACTACTTACGAATTTTCCATTATTGACGTCACACAATTGTAGCTATTTTTTACTCTCTTCCACCCATCGTAATATTTCGTCACACAATTATTGCCTCCCTTTTGAAACTACTCAATATTTTTTTAGTTTTTTTTAAATTTTTCCGTATTTAATTTCAAACGAAAGATGTGAATTAATCATTTCTTTTCCACATAATAAAGATTGTCTGTTGTATGTACATCATTCAAATTGATTTACTTACGGGAGGGATGTAGATACGATACATGTATTCCACAAATGACTCCTAGCTGTTAACCATTACTTTACCCAAATACGCCAGACAAGCATTTTTTAGAAATATTAAGCGAAATTTGGAACGAGAAACACATTAACTACATTTCAATTAAATATTTAACATTTTTACAAGTGTTCCGAATATAGCGCGAATGTTATATACATTCAAGAAAATGTTTTTCGTAAAAAAGCATCGCGTGTTATTCGAGCTAAAAATCTTCTAATATAATCTATCAAAAATAATTATGCCCACCGCCTGAATGCGTCACTGCCTTGGTGTGACAGACCATATCAGTTAATAAGTCAATATTGACAAGATGAGGAAAGCTAAAATAGTGAGAAAAGTTCACTATTTTAAAATGAGAATGTTGTGTTTTACTAATTAAGCTTTATGTGTAAGCTTTTGCTCTTGGAGATAAACACGAGAACCATAAACAAGATTACAATAACTGGTTACTTTAATTGTGAGAAAAATTCCTCCAAAGCTATTTTTTAAATCGAGCATTTTTACAAATCGAATGTACAAAGTTTTACCGATGTGAACTGTTTTCCCGCTGGTTTGTATTTCAGATCAGTTGCATTTTTCTTTTGATATTATCATGACAAAATTTCGTTCTTTAGCATTTGTTTTTCTTTTATTACCTTGACCTTTGATATAAAACTAATTTTCCTGACAATAATTTCACAATAATTAGTGTTGTATGACAAACAATTAATTATACAAATATGAAAATAATTTAAGGAAAGACCAAACGAAAAAGCATAATTAATATCAAATAGACTATCGCTAAAATGTTGAAGACCTCGAAGCAATAGAAGCTACTACATTTAAAACCAATGAAGTACATACGAATGATCATTAACAATATAAAATCTAACAGGTGTGTGTATTAAAAAATGGGAAATTTTTAATTTCATGTCTTCCATCTCTCTCGTATTAATGTATATTTCAAAAATACATATCTATATTACAAGATATGTTACAAGAAGCTAAATACAAGATATGTTTAATTAATCAGAGTTAAAGTTCTATTCGAATATTCTTTTTATGTTGCCGATATAGTGGAAAATCTTTACAATCTTTGACGTTCCTCCTGATACGCCACGAGTCCACAAATCAGAAATCTTGACACCTTACTTTGAAAAGGTTCTAACTGCTCTTGACACTGTTTTGAGATATGAGAGTTTGAAGTTTCGATTGATTAAAATTCACTTGTAACAATGAGCAAGTAACATTGTTTCAAATTACATATTTTAAGCATATTTTGTCTCAACTCTTGCTGAATAATAATGATCTTAAAGATCTAATGATGGAAATGATGATGCCAATCCTAGAAATTTGTCAAATAAATTTAGTAAAAAAAGTGTGCAGATGCACTGTAATTTTGGAATTCTGCCAAATCCGTTATTCAACCATAGATAATTCTGAAATTCCTATGTGTATATGATAGAATGAGGTAAATATAAACTTTTCCGACCAAAAGGTCATTTTAGGCAAAAATGACAATTAGAACCTATTCAAAGTAAAGTAACGATTTGTGAATTATCAAAATAGATTCTGAGAATTTTATGAAAGCATTCCTCACAAAGGCTGGATTGTGTGTTTATGTTTTGTCCCATTGTTTGAAATGTATAATTAATCTTGTGGGAAATCTGCGGCGTACTTCCTCGGGCGATCGGCGAGGAGCTCCGACCATCGTCCGGCGTCCATAATCCTATGCTCCGCACTATCACCCACTGATATCACTAAATGACGCTTTTAATGTAAATCACTTATGCGGCGCGTTCAATACTATGCATTTGTACAAGGCATGAATTATGATTCTGAGTTCTACGAAGATCAATTATTTAGAATTGGATTGATCTATAGATAAGGACATGAGTTAGTTTATTAAGCACTATCTTGAAAGGGTTTATGCTCCACTAATCTTATTAATTTAGTTATTCTAATATAAAAATCGAATGTATTTTGGCAACCATATCTGTTACCAATATGGAGTGTATAAACTCTTAATGAAACCCATATCAACAGACTTTTTCCTACAATAACTAATTGTACTCCAAATTACGACCCTCTCTTTTTCGAAGAGTTTCAATTAGTTGTAGTGCTTGTTTTTTTTTGAAACCAGCTGGGTTGGAAAGAATTTTAGAGATCACAGACATCCATGCATTGGAACATAAATTCGAGACCCGTGAGCACCGCAACTGAAGCCCACGACGTTAACCACCCGACTAGGCAAATGAATAGTTACATCTACTCCGCTGCTAACTACTATTATACTTCTTATGAAGGTGACTCAATGATGATGCTATTTTTATATTACAAATTATAAACATTGTTTTATATATTTTAGATGAAAAGTCAACTCTTAATGTGGAGTATTCTGTCGATTAGTAATGAAAGCTTTTTTAAGCTGGCTTACTAAAGTAAGTGTCAAAAACTTTTTTATTTTGCGTTTAAATTGATTAATTAGGTAGACTGTTGAGTCAGACAAACATCGCGGCATTTGAATCTTATATATAAATCCGAAACGGCGTATGTATTTATGTGGGTCTGTAATTCCCTTTTGCATTGTTGGTCATTAAGTTGCCATAAAAACGAATATGAAAGAAAATATGTTTGAATTTTTATCGGCGAAGACATTTAGTCAAAATGTAATAAATTAGTCATCTACTGACCTTTTCCCGGCTTTTATTATTAATAATAATGTTTATTATTTACGTGAAGGTATAATTTGACATTTCTTTGACAGCAAATTAGATTTTTTCCTTGAATTTGGACATTTTAATGGGCGAGAATGGGGCTGTCATCAAATTAAATAATGTTTGTGATTTTATTTTAACTCTATTTTGGATGTTAGATTTTGTGATATAATTATGTCGAATGATATAACATTAAATAATTATTGGTCGCTTAGTTCGAGCGACGCCGGGTAGCAATACTAGTATAAATATAAATCGATTGTTGAAACAACTAACGAGTAATGACTTTATTAATTTCAGTATTCGAGCACTTTGCAGCTCAAACAAGCAGTACAGAATAAGCTCAATATTGTGTTCATCAATCAAAAGTGTTAAGCTTAAATCTTATTTATATCTTCAATTGCTATTATAAATATCAGATCATAGTGTCACTTGTTAAACTTTGCGCAATTCACATGATGTTTCAGGTGCGCAGTGTGTGGTGTGATTTGCCTTTCTTTGGCATAACACTCTTTCGACTGCAAACCGTTTTATTTAAAAATAAGCGATCCCTGTTGGCATTCATTGCAGGGTTAAATGCTCCGTGGTTTACTTGATAGGTTCGAGAAGCATGCAAGGAAGACAAGTGCGACGTTGGATTATTATTGGGTTTTAAGCGCCCTGGGGCCGAACGGGTTTACTCAGATATTTTCATGCAGACCAATAAGTGAGGTTCTCACGGTATATATGCCACATAGAAAACACTCACCGTCGGAATAGAGTGTAACTTCTACATTGATTCCACGTTTGTAGTTCAAGTAAGTTATGGTATGTCATTATCACGAACCGAGATGCTGAAACGATTGAAATAAATCTAATTATCACACTTTGACACATCCAATTTAATCAATTTTGATAAAGGAAATTATATGATGTTACAATCTCAATACCATGTTACAAGAATTGTAAAATTTTTTTCGATAACTGTTTTGCATCACGATTAGAGACTCCAATTACTCGACAGCTCAACTACTTGAGTATCGAGTAGTAAAATTATAAAATACTCGAGTATACTCGAGTAGTTTCAGATGTACCAATTTTTTTTATTAATTCAAATTTGTGTATTTAAATAAATGATTACTAAAATAAATAAGCGTATTTACTTGATTATGCCACAGCTGCATCCATAGTCGGAAAATTATTATTAAAAGACTATTAATCAATATTTTATTTTGTCCCTTGTCACCATAGTCGTTGATAAGATAAGACAGCAGGATCCAAAGCAAAATAACAAAAGAAGTTCTCGCACAGCATTTTCAACGGCAAAACCATTGAAAATAAATATTACCTAACAGTAAAACCACGCGTAAGACTCAGTTAAACGCAACGGTTAAAAAATATACGCATATATTTTTTAAATAAGTAAATAAAAATTGAAAATATGTCTTCATTTATAAATAACGAGTATCGAGTACTTGAAAAATCGACGAGTATACTCGAGTATCGAGTACTCGATACTCGAATCTCGGAGTCTCTAATCACGATACTGGCAGGACGATTTAAAAACTTAAGCTTGCGTTGTAAGCCTAAGAAATGCAGACATATTTTTACGTAACTATGCTATGTCTCCTTTTTGGAGAAGTAAAGTATGGAAGGCAATGACTAGAAGCAAGCTAAAAGCTCTCGCCACGTCATATTTTTGAAATCAGATGTGTAGATTGTGTAGGCTTTAATTGAATAATTATTTTTATTAAAATTTGAATCCGTTAATTATTCAGCTCTCGGACTGCCATGCATACTACATATCTACATAAAAGAATTTAATACTATTTATTACACACACATTTAAAAATACTTTTTAACGCAGAATTTAAGCCTAGAAACCATTTCATAACGTTAATTTAGGTATGATTAAATCAAACATTTTTTTACCATGCTCACTTTGTTGTGGACTCCTAGTGAAGTATCTATCAACAGAAGTTTTCTACGAAAACTGCTTTGTTACTCAATTGGTCAACTTCTCTTCCGAAGAGAGTGGGGATCTAAAGGATATGATTAAGACAGGATTAGTGTTTAGACAATCGCTCTCACTGCATCCCGTTTTAAGATAGGTTGCTGATGTCGACCACGGGTCTGACATATAATTACTAGATCTTTATAAATTAATATCACTTACAATGTGTTCACTGTCAATATTTGGAAGAATGGCATGTTCCGCTTCGCAAATCGCTCGCATTGCCAGTAACCGGTCTTGATCCTAATAAATTTAGTGAGGAATAAGTAAAAAAAATGTTCAATGTATTAAAAATAGTGCCATTATACCAAGAAGTGGCAATTAACACATTAAAAAAGATAAAGCACTTTAGTGCTCATATGAAAATGATATCAATTATTATATATTTTTTTAATAAACGCATAAATTATTCATATTTAATATTGATTCATAATAAGTAATTAAAAAAACCCTTACATGGAAATGTGCAACACGTATTTTAAATTGATACATTAATGTAAGGTCGGGATACATATTCCATATAAAATATTGCGACAATTAATGTCGATGTATTCATGTTTCTCGCATGCCTGTTGAAACATAGCCCCGTGGCACGCACAGCTATGACAAAAATAAACTCAGTTTACTCCGTGGCCATACGTAACGAGAGAATTTATTCCAAATAAGAGATATATCAAAAGAAACAAGGAGCGCCGGGGGCAGTCGAGGAATATAGCGAGGGTACAATATTACGGCGTGTGACCGGTGCTTTATGATATCTTCGTTGCTTACAACATTTGATATTAAAATTAAAATAATAAGACATTTTTAGTACTTGTTCCACATAAATTTTATTGGATCAGGACCGGTTTCGCTCATGTCGAGCATTGTCAACTGACGTTCATGATGATCAGTTTAAAAGTGAACATCTAATATGTTATATAATATACCATACGCTTCCCGGAGATTAAAACTTACGATTTTCCGAATGTGAAACCAATTGGCAAGGAATATAAATTGTACTTTTGATGGATTTATGAAGTTTATTATAATCTATATGTATAAAACAAAGTCGTTTTAGTTACACCACTCAAGTCGAGAACGGCTGGACCGATTTTGATGATCTTTAATTTTGTGGCTTTGTCACCGTCCCGAATAGCAGAATAAGTATTAAAACATCAATTTATGTAGGAAAATCATGTTCTCATACATTTTGTATGGAACGGCTTTTTTGATGGTATTTATATACATATGTATATAAAACAAAGTCGTGTTAGTTACACCACTTATAAGTCGAGAACGGCTGGACCGATTTTGATGAACTTTGATTTTATGGCTTTGTCACTGAAAAACTGAATTTTAGTTAACACAACATCACATCAAGAATCAATCTGAGGCGGTACGAAGTTCGCCGGGTCAGCTAGTATAAAATAATTTTGATTATTCTACATATTGTGTTACTATGTAATTGCGACACGTGTATCGCCTCTTTCGGATGGATTTACAATAGCAAAGATTGCTTACTAACATATTTAACTTACTTAGGTTGATTACTCTAGCAATCTTTGCAAATCCGAATATGCCTCTGAAAGATTGTGTTAATTAGATACAATATTTGTTCACTCTTTTTCTCTCCTGAAAAGCAGCAATTTGCCACTAACGTCCTTTTAGCTTGGAAAGGGCGATATCATATATGTATACATACATTTGTGGAAGTCGTACAAATTTGTGTTTCATCTATTTAAATATAATGCCTGTTCACTAACAATTGACAGTTAACACCTGAAAAGGGTTCAATATGTAGTATATATACATATATATTTGGTTGAACAAGTTGGCTCTCCCACCACCCTTCCGTTATGTGTGCAGCCGTTTTTCACAGCCGCCTTCCGTAACGCTATACGATCAAGAAAAGAAGCGAATTTACTCCTCACTTACTTGGCCCGAGACAGGGCTGAATGGGACTGATCTTTTAACCATGCACTAAGGTGCTTAAAGAGAAGAAAAATAGAAAGGAAAAAAAAGAAAATGCGACTTGCTCAGTCACTTTGTTAAAGTGATATTAAGTATCCTTTGTATCCGTATACTGAGAATCCGTGGAGTTTAATCTACTTCGCGTTGAATCTGAAGAGGAATCAAAGTAGTTCTCGATAAACACTACTTTCGAAGAAAATTAATCAATAGTAGATAAATTATGATACATAGTATAGAAATGACTGGTTTTGCTATAGAGCTGCCTTTCTCAACACTGTGCCCGCAGATCAATTGTATTTGCATGGAACCCTACAAAGGATTAAATAACAAAGAAAATAGCTTAATCCGAAAGATATTTTCTGAAAATGCACTCACAAGTGTATATACTATATAACGTCATAAAATAGAATAGTAAATAACACAACTATATTTGGCTTTCACCCGCTTCTACTTTCATCAATCTTGAATAAGTCCGTGGCCACGATTTGATTGAGAACCACCGCTTTAGGGTTAGTGTCTTACTCGATTGCGTGGTCAAGAGCTGGATTCCGCGTATGAACACTACCATATGTAGTGATTATTTAGTAGATTTATTAATTGATGTCACATAAAACAGTTGTCAATGATTTGCGACCCATCTTATCTGATCGGGACGCATAGAGAGAGCGATTAGCTAGCGGCCGATTCTTGGATCGACCGATGAATACCTTAAAGCTAAATGATTTATTTGTTTGAAAGATTAAATTGTGTACAATTCACGCAGAGATCTTTTTAATAAATCAGTTTAATTGTTAAAATTATTTATTATTGACACATTTTTAATCTCATCTAAATATCACATATTTCAAAAGTTAACAAAAATCGGAAGCCAATGAAAAATGGCTAAGTTATTACATCATGTCAAATACAAATATTTTTTAATCGTTATCATCTGACTATAAATTTAAACCTCTTTCTAAATATTGAATTCTATTCCCGCCTATGTGATGTAGATAGTATCTTGGACGTGCGTTGGGTAGGGCGGTACCGATGGGCGGACAGTCTCTGGAAAATAGGTTTAATAGAGTCATCAAGGCATTTATTAAATACATGTTATTGATATCGTATTAGATAAATTTTGTCTACAGCTTGATTTCAATCGAAGATTGTGTAGCCATTAAAATTATCTTGAAAGTAAACTGTGTAATAAAATTAAATTCTAAGTATTTGTAACCACGCGAGGATATCATAGATATAAAAACAGTAAAGACACAAATTGGGGTGTTATGAGTCGCTTAATTAACTTCAAAATTCGGTCGGTATTACAAGCTATTGATTTATGTTGATCAGAAATTTACCATTTGAGTTAAAACATATTTCGGTAATATAAAATTTAAAATAACTTTGATTATTCCACGTATTGTGTAACTAACTGTGACACGTGTTTCGCCTCTTTCAGATGCATCTTCAGACTTACTATCGCAAAGTTTGCTTCAGTAATGAAGCAAGATTGATTCTAACATTATAAATTATGAAATTACAAAATAGATTACGGGTTTTTTTCCTTCTAAATGAAACAAGGAAGGGGGTGATAGAATCAAAACAATGCAATCACATAATGATACTAATGAGGTGCAATCAATCAGATTGTGATTTTTCCTTTATAAGGAAAGCAAGAGAGGGGGTTATAGAATCGAAACAAAGCAAACAAATAAATATATTTCTAATGACGTTAAACATTACAAACTATTAAACTATAAACTAATGAGCTGGAATCAATCAGATAGGTTAGTGATTACTCAATTAATTTGAAATAATGTTAATAAAGGCAAGCATCCTGTCCTATTAATAATATTTCTTTTTTATTAAGAGTTTTATTAATTTCTAAAAATTCTAGACTATTCATCTTTAAGCTTTTTTTATGTATACGGTGGAGTATTTCTAAATTACTAGTCTGATAAAAATTATGGTCATTTTCTATTAAATGATTGGCAAACTCAGATAAATTATTACTTTTTAGACATCTTATATGTTCTTTAATTCTAATATTAAAGTTTCTACCTGTCTGTCCAACATAAGGAGCTGGACAATCTTCACAAGAGAGTCGATAGATACCACTATGTGACGATGAATCTACTTATTTTATATTAAAATGAACTTCCACAAAGTTACCGCCGAAACCATCGAAAATATATTTCGGTAAATTATGGATATATATATGGTCACGGGGCAGAATCCCAATCCTCTCGAGCTAAGCTCAAAAACTTTATACATACTGGCTTATAATTTTATGTTCTGACTTTACTCTTTGAGTTCTTGTGGATTATTATAAAATGTGGAATCAAAATGATTAAATCTGAAGAATATTACTGATTATTGTATGAGTTCTGAAAGAAGAATTTGTTTTTTAATATTAGCCTATAGTAAAATTATTCTTTTTATTTTAAACAAATAATAAACTTATGTGACTGTCTCTATCTGTATAATATTATTATTTGTGTAGTTTGTGGTTGCATTTTTGCTCATGTACATTAAAACAACTCGATTTCATACGTATTGTGAAGTATTCTTTAGGATCATCTATTATTAGAAATTTAAAAATTAAGACGAATAATTTAAAAAAAAATCGTAAGCCTTACATTAATGCGCTTTTTTTCATAAATCTTTACAAAAATTCCGTCCCGTGACCATATATCCATAATTTACCCTTACTTTCTACATATGTACCACATATAACTTAATTTTGTAACATTATATACTATACTGTGATAAGGAAAACGTACTATGTACTATGCTTTGATGTCTAAGGTTATATTTTCGCCATTCTAGCAAAAAATGTGTCGCCAGAAATAGTAGCTTAGATTATAATATAGAATTAAGATAGAGCGACAACCTTTTTTTTAATCTACAGGTCGTGAAAGAATAATAAATGCGCAATCAAAAATCTTATATCAATTGCCTCACAAATAATTTCTTTAAAAAAATCAATCAATAAAGATTTTAACAAAGTTTTGTATCACTTCCTATGAGACAAATATTCACTTTCACATCGCTATTTCGGATTAATTTAAATGCATTGGTTTGGTTTTTATTTTGATTTTATAAATATATCAAAAGTTTTCCCATTTCTTTTATGCGAGACAATGAAAAAAATATTCATCAATTTGATAATTGATACAGAAAAGAGTGGTACCATTTGATCAAAGGATTTCACCTAACAAAAGAAGTGCGTAAATAAGAATCGCATAAATTCTAGCAAGTGAACAAATAATATATTTGGTAATACGGAAAGAAAAATAACAATGTATTTTAATTCTACATAATTTTTTTTATATATTTGTTGATAGCTATTTCGGTTTACGCCTTCGTCAGAACTATGTTTAAAACGTGTATTAGAGATAGCTTATATACCTTTGCTAGACAGGGTGCCCCCTACATAATCTCTTTCTGTTGAAACCATAGCTACGTCACATGAAAGAATTTAAATAAGTTTGATTTATTGGTCTAAAGTAATGGTGGGAAACAATAATTTGGGTATTTTTGGGTTATTTGCTCGTGTGAAACCACTTAAAATCTGCAATGTCTAAGTGCATCTATTTTAAATTGTTTTAAGTTTATTGTTTGTTAAAGGTTTTAACAGAGGTGAACTATTAATTGTGATCTGATCGTTAAGAATTTCATTGGACTGATTATACCTATTAATTTCAAGCTGTTCCAATGCATTCAGTTTTAGGCCCTTATTGCAGGAATGTAAACGAATCGGGACCGAATTCGAATTATGTGCTAATTCTATAAGGTGATTTGCATATTGTGAATCAGTTTTTATATTGTTAAAGGATCTAACATGTTCGATTGCGCGGGTAGAAATACGTCTCCCAGTCTGTCCGACATATAAAATCAACCGCAAGTCAAAGATTTTACTACCAAGTTATTAATCCTGTCTTTACTATTTTTAAGATGTGTACCTAAATTATTAACTTTAAATGCTATTTACTGAATTTAAATCTCGGTTTGAATTTTTTTCATTTTGATTTTATAAATAATTGATTTAAAAAGCAGTTTTCTTGTATTAGTTAGGGTAAAATGTATAAAGTAAAAAATATTCATCAATTTTAAACATAGTTCTGACGAAGGCGTAAAAGAAATACCATATATAAAATTATTTATGTAGAATAAAAATACATTGTTATTTTTCTTTCCGTAATATAAGAGTTCTAAATTAAATGCCACTCAATCAATAATATATTTGGGTTTATTAGAAAATCTCAAACATTCTATTACATTGATTATAATTTTTTTTTTTTTTTTAATATTAAAAATATATATATTTGACATTACAGCTTACGCCAATGCGCCAAATATTCTTAATTGTGAAAGTCATACGAGATTAACTCGATGATAAGTAAAAGCATAAAAAACGATAAATAAATACACCCAGCCCAAGTTTTATTTTCACAAAAAAACGATAATTGAACCATCCACACCCAGCCCAAGATCTCTTTATTTTCAACGCTCGTTCCTAATGTGGATTATATGGACTCCTATTGGAGTTTATCTCAACAGATTTTTTCTAGGAAAACCGCTTGTAGCACATCTGCCTAGAAAAGACAGGACTAGTGGCAAGCTTATCGCTCACGCTACGGGCCGCTTAAGGATTCGAATGGGCAAAGTTAATTTAAAAATTAAACTGCACGGACTGGGACTCGAACCTGTGCGCCCCTCAGTCGAAGCAGGCAACACCCGATCGTGAATTTACACCCGATGTATATTACAATTATAAAAATCCTACAATGAAAATCTTATTTCATTTGACCATAGATCTTTCTATGACGAACCGAATATAATTTAAAAGTAATCCAATTGTAATAAAAGTGTTAAAACGTGTTGGGTGTTTTTTTTAGGCACACCAATTTTATGTCAATTACCATACTTAGTGTTGATCTACAAAGAAATAAATGCCGAACATATAATTCTATTATATTGCGCATCCGTCTTGTTCAAAAGACGTGATTTTTTACTGTCCAATAATTTAAGCCCTAAATTGTTATGCTGGCCACCTAACACACGAAGGTGGTCATTTGGTAGATGATAATTTAACACACCAATAAGGCATAAAATTCACGTTTCAATACGTCACGTTATTGTACGATATACTTAAGACCGTTCTTATTGCATGGCACCGGGCATCAGACTAATAATTATTATGTTTAGTGAATTAAATATAAATGAAATTCAATAAAGGCATCAATTGGATGTGTATGATTTTATTTTTTGTAAGCATGTCCGTTTTGAATGTGTTTTTTCCCCTGTCTTTAATTTCTACTGAAGTGGAGAATGTGCACTCCTTATATGATATGACTGCTTGTTATTCAGCCTCTACTTTCTGGTTTGAAATAAGGTGGTAGAGGATCAAGATTTAAGCTTTCACTGTACCGCAATAGAAGTAGAAGAATTAATAGTACAAATTATTTAAATGGACTGACCAGTTGATAACGAAATAGTTACAGAAATAGAATGGGTTTACCCCTTCCCAAATGATTGCATCTCTTTAGTTAAAACTTTGTAATGCTAACGTCATTAGTGCTATAATTCATATTGATTGAGTAGGAATTTACTTGGTAGAACTCCATTATAATACGGTAGGAAAATAACAATGTATTTTAGTTCTACATAAATTATTTTATATATTTGTTGATAGCTATTTCGGCTTACGCCTTCGTCAGAACTATGTTTTAAACGTGCATTATAGATAGCTTATATACCTAGGCTAGATAGGGTACACCATACATACCCTCTATTAATGCCTTAAATGCATTGGAACAGCTAGAAATTAATAGGTATAATCAATCCAATGACATTCTTAATGATCAGATAACAATCAATATATCACCGCTTCTTAAGCATTTAACAAGCAGCGAACAATAAAACAATTTAAAATGGATTAACTTGAGGTAATGCTGATTTTGCTTGTTTCAAACGTAAAAAAATAAAATAACCCAAAAATATCCAGATTAACTTTCACTTTACGATAACAACAGATCAATAACTCATTTATTTTTTTCCACGTGGGGTTGGGATGGTTGAGTAGAGAGGGTATGTGTGTTGTACCCTATCTAGTCTAGGTATATAAGCTATCTCTAATGCACGTTTAAAACATAGTTCCGACGAAGGCGTAAGCCGAAATAGCTATCAACAAATATATAAAATAATTTATGTAGAACTAAAATACATTGTTATTTTCCTACTGTACTATAATTCTTATTTTTTTTTTCTAAAAACCCCTTGGAGCTTCCCCTAAAAAAGAAAATTAAAAAATTCATTTTGTAATCCATCATTTTAAAATATTAGAATCAATCTTGCTTTATTACTTAAGAAAACTTTATGAAATTTAGTATGCCTCTCAAAGAAGCGAAACATGCGTCACAATTAGTAACACAATACGTAGAAAATTAACTATTTTAAATTTTATATTTAACGTGATTACCTTGCCAGCACTTCAAATCAGATTTGTAGGAATGGAGAAGTAAGAAAAAGCCCTGTTTAATATAGATCTGGTAACACAATGCAGTCGAAATGGCTTTCAACTATATTTATAATTCTTGAATAATACTTTAATATTTTCACCTTGTTACAATGTAGTTCTTGGGAGTTAATGCCTATCTTTACAAAGCGGTCGTACTTTATTTCCAAATTGGTTATTTGTAGCGGTGAATATTCGAATAAGACTTTCCAGTAATTTCATCCAATAAACAGCAATCAATTCAATTGACGAGAATGATATATTAACCTCTGACACGCGCGGCATCTTCCTTCTCTCTTGTCCGATACAGTTATTTCTATTAGCGCTTTGCAGCGTCTTGTGGTATCTCCATTATTTCCTTGACACGTTTCCTTCGTCATTCTACATCGGAGGTATTATGTGCTCGATACAAATTGCTATTCTTTCACTCTGACACTTTGCCGGTTAACTAGCAAGTCAGCGATGGTCACGGGCTATGAAGACAACATCCAACGCATCATAAATTATATCCAGGTGCAGTAATGCTCACTTCAACGCAGTTACGTGGACGAATTAAAAACTGAAGAGCTATGGAATATTTTCTTTTTATTATGCATACACAATAGCGTTTTCGAATATGATTTTAAGGAAAAACTTACCAAAGGTGAGTGGTGAATAGGGACTCCAATTACTCGACATCTCATCTACTCGAGTATCGAGAAGTAAAATGTTAAAATACTCGAGTAGTTTCAGATGTACCATAACATATATATATATATGTAATTCAAATTTCTGTTTATAAATAATATGTATGTATGTATATAAATAGATCATAAATACATATTACCTATGCTTATTTATTTATTTCAATTTATAAAACATTTATTAAAAACAGAATAGAGAATTGAACGTCAGTTTAATATAATATAAATATATTTTTTAAATAAGTAAATAAAATTTGGAAATAAATCTTTATTTATAAATTACCAGTATCGAGTACTTGAAAATGGATGAGTATTCTCTAGTATCGAGTATTCGACACTCGAATCGGAGTCTCTAGTGCAGTGGTTCTCACGTGAAATTTGGCTGTGGCCGCATCAGAAACATCAGCGGTTCTACGGATATGTCTGGTGGCCGCACCAAATTTTTGTGTCAAGTCCTTTTTGCCAATAAGACCTAAAAATCTATGTGTTGAGTTTTTGCTAACAAGCAATTCTTGATGCACAATGAAATGCATACAAAATAATTTATTTTCAGTGTCTTTCTTGACAAATTTACTTAAAAAAACCCATTTTTATTACATATCAATTATAACTATGAATCGGTTGGTGGCCGCAGCAAAATCCTCTGGTGGCCGCACATGAGAACCACTGCTCTAGTAGTAACTCGTAGTCGTAGATGAAGTCGTAGATGGTGGCACGCTCAAGTGTTCGAATCCCAGAAAGAAAATTCTCATTCATTGATTTTTAGAATATTAGATTCGATCAAATAATAGAGTGTTATTGTGTATGATTAATAAAACCTCGAATTATCGGCCACTTTTTTTTCAACTTTTTTCATGTTTTGTGGAAAAAGTACCACGTGCAAAATCGTTGATTTGTTTATAATAATCAATTATTTAAATATATTAAAATATTTAATTTAGATAATTAACAAAATGGTAGGGATCTACAAATTTACAATTGACCACCAAAATGACAGACAATAGAATTTTTGACAAACCATTATCAGTATAAAATTTTTAAAACTTCATTTAAGTAGTCAGTTGTTTACACAGAAAGAGGTACAGTATTTAATTGAATACAGCACGATGGAAATTAATTTATAATGAAGAAGAATGGGGTTCGTAGAATTTTATGTTTTTCTTTTCATATTGGTGCTTCTTTTGGGGTTTTTTTCAAATGATCGCGATGTCTGAGAAGAGTGGATGCAATGAATGATTTTTAACTTCCAGTGTTTTGTGCGAGCTTCAAGAATTCAAGCTCTGGAAAAAAAATCGTGCAGTAATCATTTAAATATGTTTCATTCCACTAACTTGAAAAACGTAATTCTATGACGTGATAACAAAGCAAGATTTAGAAATTAGCTTAATTTGTTTCAAAATCTGCAAAGTAATACATTCAAAAAAACTATTGGAACAAAATTATTAAACCTTTTATTGAGTCAAAACAACTAGCCATTATAGATTAATGTGTAACCATTTTACAAATTTTATAATGATCAGGGCCAGTTTCGCTCATAGTGAGCATAATAAATCGATAATGCTTGCGATTCTGATCAATATGAAATATGTACATATGTGTAAATTGTACAGAAGAAAACGATTTATTCATGTAAGTACATATACATATAATGCATTTCGACTTCAAATTGACTTGAGAATTTAGGCGAAGAGAGTACTTTCTAAAAGCTCTTTTGAACAAAAAAAACTAATCTTTTTAAATTCGATTGTATAAGTTTTAGTCAATGCTTTTCTGATAAAAATAAATAAATATCACCAATTTATATGGTATTCATGATATTCACTAAAAACTGGTTAAAAAAAATACTAACATATATATTTTTTTCATTTAGTAATTATTTGTGTAATTATTGAGATTTTATTCGTTATGGCTTTAAGGCGTCAAAGCTCTCACGATTTCCGTCATTCTGGCAGTCTTATAAAATGGTGAGTAAATAATGCAAAAGCGCAAAAATAAGGTCATCATTATGCACGTCGCGTGCAGTTGAAAGGCTAAAGAGGCGCATTACAGGCTGTCGAGGCTCTCTGTGGGGTCCTAAGGACCTCCCCCGTCGACGGGAGCGTCTTTCAACGATTGTCAATAATAGTCATAATTATTAGCAATCAGTTAGTCGTAACATTCGTTTTATGATCAACTTTTACTGACACATTTCCGTGGTATGTATAAATATAGTCACAGTTCGACGAAAACGAGTTAAAAAAATATTCAACAATAATTCCAAATTAGTCTGTCTTTGTGCACATAAACTATATTCGTTTGTTTTTTTAGTAAATTTATTTGAATCGTACTGTAGAGAATATTTAGCCACAGCCATGACGACAAAGAAGAATCCTAGAGACCTAATCGAGAATAATTTTACCCCTAAAAATTTAAAGCCTCATCTGGCCAATCCAGCATATGCTCGGTATACTTTCAATCATTAAGAAACTTCTCTTGAAATAATTCATAAGGAGGCCATATGCTCCACACTGAAGCGGGAATGGATTAAAAAATAAATGTTATGTTAATCTATGCTTCTCTATTTTGTAGTTCTTTTTAGATAGTTTAAGCAACATTTATTAATCAGGTCAGAGTGCGCGCCAACCAGAGGCCAGTGCGCGGGAGGTTTTCATTAAAGTGAAGATTTACTTTTTTATAAAGTTTTTCATTGTAAATTTGTATTAATATAATATTTTAACTAGAGAATTTAGCCGCTCCGGTACCTAGCAAAATGGTCGCATTAATCACATTAACCGCCGACTTTTAAAAAATCCTTTTTTCAACAAGATTTACTCATGACAGAAGAACCATTATTTTTCTAGAGCCAGTGTATAGATATCACTAGTTATGAAAAGAAAAATACCATTGAATTCTAACAGGAAGATTTTTTAAATATATTTTGTAATATTTACGACTTTATTCGCGACGTCCTTACGCGGCAGCCACCCAGTGGGCTTACGATACTGAAGTGGTTAAATTATAATAATAAAGTTCATTTACGCGCTTGAACGTCTGCAGGCACCGAAATGTGAAATCCAGGTTACCACTAAAATTAAGCAAAAGATCAAAAAAAAAAATCGTTCAAATATACATATGTATGTGCTTTTTTTTATAGGGATTTTCAGAATGATTCTTCCGAATCGATAGAAAGGTCAATGCAATCTATCCGCTGCCAAATCTAATATATAACAAAACAATATTCGTTTGTTAGTTCGTATTTTATGCACTGCAATACCATTCATCCGATCGCAATGAAATTTTGACACACTTTAAGCTTGCACTTGCGCGGGGGGTTTTGGCATAGTAAAATTAGCATACAGTACGTCTTTTACTAATATAGATATTTTTTTTTTCCATATTTTATGCGTTCATTTGGACAACTTATTGTTGCACTAACGCAAAGGTTTTAGCCAGAGTACAATTAGTTTTTAATAGGTGGCGCGTATGTTGAACCATAGACAATCGGCAAAAGATAAACAGCAAACGTCAAACGGCAAATGTCATTGATACCGATCAATGTTAGTGAAATTTAAATCGAAATTATTTACCAAAATATTGTGCATCCGATTGCAAAATATTGTGCATTCTTTGAGTGGCATTGCAACGCTTGCCGGTTACTGGCTAGTAATCAATAAATAATTACTTTTTTTCGCTGAAAATAAGTCGAAACATTTGGAAAGCGCGGTGAAATTTGAAAGTGCCGTGTCATGGATCACGTAATGGTGCTCGATTGCACCTACTCGTGGTGTTAATGGAGAGATGTGACGACTCTCGGCGCGATCCGACTTCGGTGGAGCACCGATGATAATTAACACACGCCCGTGGGAGTAGGTCACACCAGGTAAACGGGTCGCGGAAAGCCAACGACGCCCCACACTGTTGACAAGAATACTCGACGTTCTCGCGCTCCCAGGAAAACACTGCAGTATGTACAAATTGTTCTTAAGAATAAACTATATGAACTATAAAAATAATGAAACATTTTTAGTACTTATTACACATGAAATTTATTAGACCAGGACCGGTTTCGCTCATGGCGAGCATTGTCAACTAGTCATTATTTTAATTTTAATGCCATTCCACCAAGTATTGACAGTGAACACCTTAAAAGTGATATATGAACTATGTAAAAGACATGTCCAAGCTAAGAGTAAAATATAATCGGTTCAGTGTCATGAATTTCAAAGTTAAAAAGTGTATTGTTGTATTCTTATCAATATTTTACTCAATTTATTTAAACGAGTTTCAGTATATCTTTATCCCTTTATTGGGCAAATTAAATATTTTGGAAATCGAATTGAGGTGAAATTTTGTAATGATTATTATCAATATAAATAAAATTTGATAAAAAAAAAATATTCATTATTTTGGCAGAGACATCAATATTTTCCTTTGTCAATAGACCAAATGGCTATTTTTTTGAGTCAATTGTGCGACATTGAAATTGGAGATTTTGCCATCAAAACGTGTAAAATCTTGCATCGAGTACAAAGTCGGTCCCTGTGGTCTAGTGGTAAGAGCTTTTGGTTAGATTTTTCAATTGAAAAAAAGATCTTGGGCTGGGTGTTATGTTATTTATCGTTGATTTTGTGCACAACTGATACATTATTTACCATCGAGTTAATCTCGTGTGACTTTCACAACTCAGAATATTTGGCGCATTGGCGCAAGCTGTAATGCCAAATATTTAAAAAAAAAAAAAAAAAAAGAAAAAGAAAAATAGACTGATAATTTATGTGAGTTTTTACAAATGTATGTACAATTCCACATTTTTTTGTACAACTCACATATATATTTTTTAATCATCAGGACTGGTTTCGCCTATTGTTAGAATAATCAACTGAAAATAATTGGTTATTTAAATGTAACAAAGTTGTATTTTTTGGTGGTGCGATATATCGAACGCACTTAGCCCACGCGTTCAGTCTATATCAAATTAGGGAATTTAAAATTTTCGAACTGTGGCAATCTTTTTTTTTTGTCTGCGTCATTCAGGACATTCTCACAGCGTCACTCTTTCGAGTGCATAAGTAGCGTGGTCAGTCTGTAGTCAGCATTTGTTTCCTGAAATATATTTCTCATGTACAGCTTTGAGATAACCATTTGCTAGACAATACATACATATAATAAATGTGAGGAAAGGATTTAAAAAAATATTCTTTTACCACTACACTACAGACCGTTTGGCAATCTCCATATGATCTCAGCAGGTAAATATGGTCGACTGTCAAATTTGTTGGCTTTGTTTGCGGAGCTCACCGGTTCGAATGCCAGTAGATCAGGCAGTTTTATCATTTTGTCAGGAATTTCAGAATGTAGTGAGAGGATTACGATAACTGCCAGCCCTATTCTAGCCCTATATTCACATCTTGATTATCTTCGAAATAGATTTTTAAGAATTTATTGGCAAGCAGTTACTGTAGAAAAACGTCTGTTAAGATACAGACATTACAATACAACAATGGCTGGAAATACAATACCTCGGTGATAATCTGCACTATACTAATTATAAACAAACCATATCAGGATTTAAAAAGCGGTACAGCTAATCAAAGCAATTTTTATTTTTTCTTTTCTTATGTGAAGCTCGGATCATGTCAATAAAATTGTTTTATTTATGTATTTGATTTTGTTTCTTGTGTTAACATCAAATACAAGACGTATTTCAGTGACATTGCTTTATTTCGATTGCATTTTAAACTAAATAAATAAATCACTCTTCAATTGTTTAATGCCAAACATTAAAGTTTTTATTTCAATATTGCTTTGTAAAGTACACATTAAAACAGTGCACGAAATGCTAGAATATACAAAAAGCCGGAAAAAAAACGTTTCATAAGCATCCTTGTCTGTTATCGTTTTGCACCGATAAAAAGCTCGCAGTGGTCTGCATTTTTGTTCGATGGGCATTTCATTGCGCTCGTAAAGCATATAACGCGAAGACAAACGATGACATCGTCCCAATAAACAACTCTCACATGAAATCATATCCGATAAAGGTACTTGTTTGCACTACTTGAGATCGATCCAACGGTGTAAACTGCACTCAATATGAATCGACTACAACGATTGGCTGTATTTATTTATCCACATTGTCATCGTAATCGTGACGCAACAACCTGGTCTCCAACAAACACTGTCTTCTCTCATTTCTATTCAGCATTTTTAGTTGTCAAATCATCTCATCATAAAAATTCTATTTCTCATTTATAGTCATTTAGCAAAATTATTTGAACCCGTAGTCCACGTAAATTTCCCACACATACGAAAATTTCCAAAATATTAACAGCAAATTCGTTTCTAAGTCTTAATTTTCAGGTTAATTCTATAGTAACCAGGTGTTCATTATATTTTTAATTTTTTAATATATTTTAATTAAAAAAGAAAATATTTGGCATTACAGTTTACGCCAATGCGCCAAATATTCTTAATTGTGAAAGTCATACGAGTTTAACTCGATGATAAATAATGAATCAGTTGTGCACAAAATCAACGATAAATGATATACACCCAGCCCAAGATTTCTTTTTTCAATTGAACTCGGGTCCCCTGATCGCTAGGACAAAGCTCTTGCCACTAGACCACAGGGACCGACAAGATATCAATAATCAAATAATGTATATTTGGGTGTAGACGTTGGTTGTTTCATCACTTCCCGTTACGTGTATGCAGCCCTCTTCCATAACGCTATACGAATTAAGATTAATAAATATCGTAAAAAAAAATAATCTTCTCATTTACTTGGCTCAAAAAACACGGGACTGATCTCTTAACCATGCTCTATGGTTCTTAAAAAAAGGAATTAAAAAGAAAATTTGACTTGCTCAATCACTTATTTTCTTGATTTTGAGTATTCTTTATGTCCGTTATACCGAGAATACGCGGTGACAGTAGAGTTCAATCTACTTCACGTTAGGAATCAATAATATCCCGTTCCCCATATATGATGTTGCAAATTTTTCGATGGCCTTGGTCGAGATCAAGTCAGCGTGGCCTATTGGGCCCGTGTGAGGACGGACCGCAGCAGTGATTACTCTTATTTTATTGTAAAAGAATTCCATTTTTTAACCACGCCTAAAAATATCAAGCAACATTTTTTTATCAATTCACCCATCAATTTGTGCTGAAACAAATAGTAAAAAATAATCATATTTATCTTATAAGTGTTCATAGTTTTTTACACTATCTACCAAGTTGATAACTCGTATGTATTGCAGTAAATGTATTTTTAGGCAATTTGATCAAACCCATTCATTGACTTCTCTAGTTTTCAAAGGATATTGACTGACCTCCATTAATCATAGGTTCTCCAAAAAATCATCTATACTTTCCAGGCCAGCCGTCGTCTCTGGAACGGAATGTGTATACAAATGTTATACACCTTCAAATGCATGAAAAATCTGATACAATTTTATATTGAGTACAAATTTTTTATTCCAGTTAGGTCACGTGACGTTTACATGAAGGATGATTCGATTAATTAATAAATTCGGTATCAAAAAACTCACCGCCACATTGTAGTGCGCAGTGTGCAGTGCGCAGGTAAACCCTCATCAGTGCGTATGAAATATTGTTTATTGATTACCTTTACTATGCGGATATGTTAGAGTCGAGAGCGCAAAGCGTGAGCTATTTCATCCCAACCACCGTAAACTGATTACTTTTTACGTATAATTAAGTAAATTGTTATTATAATATTTTCAGGATATTAACAAACATGTTGATTTCACAAATTTATAAATGTTATTAAATTGCCCATTGAAAAATGATTGAAACACTTCTTTCATATCCAGATATACGTGCACACGCTTGAATTTAACAATCCTTAAAATATCTCGTTCTTACAATTATTCTCTCGCCATAAAATTAAAACCGCCACTAACGCAAGATCGAATATTGAAAAACAACAGGTATTCCAAGCAAAGACACAGACTATTTTAATTAAAGCGCTTAGAATATTTATCGTTTCACTAGGCGTAGTTGTAGATTTTCAAATGACTTATTTTGCACATTAAAGTTTTTGACTAAACACATTTATTTTGTGAAGAGGTTTATGAAATAACACCACATACATTTTTAAAGCGCTTACAATATTAATCTTTCCGGTATCCGTAGTTATAGATTTTCAAATGGCCTATTTTGCAAGATTTTGACCGAACACATATGAGGAGCTAATTTTCAAAAGTGGACAAATCCATTTGTTGAATAACTGAAAATGTGAGATATTTTCATTACTTTTTCCTCATAAATTTGTGTTTCCTATCAATATTTTTAACATATGTTTTAAATTAAAGAATTACGAATAATGTGTAACAATTTAAACTTTTCCATGTGAATAAAAAAGGCCTCAAAGGTTTAATCTAAAACTGGCAGTTGAAAAAAAGTATTTTGGAATTGTCCACTTTTGAAAATTATTTCCTCATATATGTATGTGTTGTGAAGATTTGGTCACACGTTGCGACAATTTAAGCATACCAGTTGGTAAACTCTCGAGCGAAACCTGTCCTAATCTTTATGGAAGTAATACAAAAAATGTTGTGATTTATTCTGAAGTCAATATTTATACTATACATTATATTGAATATTGTATTTTTGTGTTATCATTCATTAATTTTGATTTTATAGTCTTCACATAAGAAAAATACAAAAAGTTCATACAAGTGATAGAATTGTTAACTTATAATTGTTTTCTTACCGTATTATAATGGAGTTCAACCAAGTAAATGCCTACTCAATCAATATCATTTTTATGTTGGATTCTTTTTTAATGCTACTTTTTTATGTTTTGAAAAACCGATTTTTGTACGTCAACTTTTAGAGATCAAAGTACACATTAAATTCACCTGTAACTACTTCAGCAATGAAATATGATCTCAGATAAATTACAGTGGATCATTTTAAAGTCCAATCCAAGAGAAGTAAGGCAATGCTTAAGCATTATTATAAGTAATATGTTGCATTTTTCATGCCAAACGACAAATTAAAATGAATTTACGACTATAAAATTTGCTTTTAAGCTATTAAATTCACGAAATAGCGACAGTTTATCTTGATTTATATTGATTTTTCACAAGATTTATCATCACTGAAAAACAACACGGTTGGTATTTTGTTTTCTTTATGAAATTATTATCAAAGAAAACTTATATCTCTTAGTCAAAATACACACTGGAAGCGTGTAAAGACATTTTTACATGATGCCAGTCCATCGTATTTATTTGCCATGTGTATTTAATATTTCAGTAAATCAAGAGATTTTTCGTTAAAAATATTATGGTAACACTATTTTTAGCATTGAAAGTTTATAGGGAGACTAGATGTAAGTCATTCCACGACTCATCTTTTCATGGAGGTTTTTACCGAAACAAACCAACAAACAAGTGTTTTAAGAAGACTGTTTGTTTCTACCGATCTTAGTTAAAGAATAGACATTAAAGTAGAGTTAACAGTATTCAGTTGTGCATCAATCAGTGATGCACAACCTGCGGCCCAATATGACAAATATCAATCATCTTTTTGTCTTCAGAACTTTATACAGACGATGGAATACCAATATAAGATAATAAAATTTCAAATTTATATACACTAAAAATAACGAAAACTTTGATGCTTAGATGTGTTTCAATATGGATTCATTTGGAATATTAATGAACTATCACTGTGTTCATGTTTTTATGTTGAAATATTGTTTAAAAAAAAGCATATTTTTATGAAGAAAAATTATATTTTAATATGTATTTATTAATTAGTTGAAAATAACTTCTAACGAGGTGAACAGTGTACATGCTTCTGATAGGTACATCTATATTTAAATTTTAGTGTTCAATTGGCAGTTCGTTACCTTATTTTGAAAAGGTTATAATTGAAATTTTTGCCTAAAATGACCTTTTGGTAGGAAAAGTTTGTATTTACCGCATTCAATCATGTATATGAAATTCAGAATTATCTATGTATTCTGGAGTTGCTCTGTATCTGCACACTTTTTTACTAAATTTATTTGACAAAGTTCTAAGATTGCCATCATTATTTCCATTATTAGAACTTTAAGATCATTATTTCTCAGCAAGAGTTGTGAAAAAATATGCTTAAAATAAGTTATTTGAAACATTTTTACTTGTTCATTGTTACAAGTGAATTTAAATCAGTCAAAACTTCAAACGCTCATGTCTCAAAACAGTGTCAAGAGCAAAGTAAGGCGTGGAGTTGGCGCCTTTTAAGTGTACTATTTCAAAAATAGTACACTTAAATATGTAAAATAGAAGCTGTAAAAAAATATATTCAATATAAAACGAAATGAATCTTATTTTCTTACAACTTTACCGTTATTATTAACTAAATAAATATCTTCATCAAGGTTATAGTATGATGAATTAGTAATTATATTTGCCCTGAAACCTCTACTTTATCAAGTTCAAAATACTAATTAAAATAGCCGTGGTTTCTATTATATTTTAATCAACGTAGGTACGCATCATTTTTATAGCGTATCGTACCGTTGACGTCGAAAATGAAAATGAAAAAAACGGTACTATCCTCTTCGGGCCCTGGGTATCACCTATGATACTCATTACCATTATGATACTGTTTTTATTAAATACTAGCCAGTACTCGGCAATTGTTGCAATGCCACTCAAAGAAAGAAAGTGTTTGTGTTTATTGAAGTGCTTTCGGATGCACAATATTTCAAATAAATAATTTCGATTTAATTTCACTAACATTGATCGGTATAGATGATGTTTGTTGTTTGTCTTTTGCCGATTGTCTATGGTACACGCCACCCACTGAAAGTTAATTGTTCTATGCCTATAACATTTGCGCAAGTGCAACAAAAAATTGTCAAAATAAACGGTATGGCAGCGCATACAATATGAAAAAAAACATTGGTTTTTATATAAAAAAAAAAATTACTGTAAGTTGATTTTACTGCGCTTATAACGTTCGCGCAAGTTCAAGTAATAAGAGACAAAGTTTTATCACGATCGGATGAACTGTATGGCAACGCATAAAATACGAACAAACTAACAAACAAACATTGATTTTTAAATATTAGAAGATAAGCCCGGCTGTTGAATTGAATTTCAATTTTTACTTTAACATTTTGTATTATAAACAATATGTTAAAGTAAATCTTATTGAAGCAATAAATTAAATAATAATGTATGATGTAAATAAAAATATTGTTGTATTTATATTGTAAGTGTTGAAGTATTTTAAATGCTAAAAAGGACCAACTTCCTTCATCAACAGTGATTTCTATACTGATATTAAAATGTTCGGAAATATTCAGTTGGTAAGACCGTTTCCTTCATTATATTATACTTTTGGTTTTGGTATGTTCAATTCTACAACCGAGTTGATATTTTACAAAAACCATGAGTATTATAGGTGATAGCCGGGACACGAAGAGGATAAATAATTAATCAAAAAAGCGTTGTTCGGTTTCGCTACAAGCCTAGCGAGATGTTCTTTTTCGCATAGTCGTGATCAAAATCGAAAATAAAAGAAATTCAAAAAAAGAATTCGTTATACGTCATACGTTATCGATTTTCCGTGAAGCGTTTTTATTTACTGCCGAGGTTTTGAGTTTGGTATGAGTCACGCTGAAAGTCATTACAAACATTATGACGTTTAATTAATATTTTGAATCTGGTGTTGGTTTGATTGTCGGCGGTGGTGCGCGGCCAAACGCTAATATGGCGTGGCTTAGCGGCCGACTTATTAATGACTGGTAGCCGCATTATCTGGGACACGAGAATTACGTGTAAACTATTCAGAATGAACAGGATGCGCCAAAAAGAAATACATAGTGTACTTTATTAAATTTGATACAATTTCTTGAATAAACATTATATCAATAAAAATCGTTTTTTATATATGTACATAAATCAGGGATTCTTACGCCTATGCCCACAGGAACATGTGCGCCCGCGGAGTTATTATCGTGCGCCCACTATAGGGTATTAAATAAAGAACGTACCTAAATTTATCAGAATTGTATCTTATTTTCCGAAGAAATTTTAATTTAAAAGTTTTTGTTATTTATAAAATTTTACAATGGTATTTTTTTATAATTCTTTTGAAAAAATAAATGAAAAATAGTTTATGAATGCAACACATGTAAAGCTACCCAGAAAACAATGATAAAATAAATAAATATTTTCCATTTAAGATTTGTTTTTAAAAAATCCGGCCTGTGCCCGTCACTGTTCTCCGAATCACAAATGTGCCCGAAGTCGCCATAAGGTCCCCTGATATAAATCAACATTAATTGAAAATATTTACTAGTCCATATAAAAATAACGTAAGCATATAGAAATTACAATTAACGACTTTTGTCATTGATAAAGTGTAAATGCTGATATAATCGTTACTATCAACAAACAAACACAGTTGAACTGATATTTTTTACCATATCCACTATTTACTCGGAGCATAATAATGTCAACTTCTTTGCTATCTCCCCAACATATTTTCAAGACAGTTCCATCATCGCGTAATCAATAATTTGTCAATCAGTCAATTCAATAGTTTGACTATGTCAGGAGCTCGAAGGTAATAGAGTGAACAAGCCAGCCTCTTATTACGTTAAAAATAAATTTGTTAAAGATGAGATATATAAAAAGGTATGTTGAGTCACTACAGTCAATATAAAATAAATATTTGAAAAAAAACGGTTTCAATTGTGCGCAATTTTTCAGAACTTCGTCACAAGAGGCTTATAAATCTGAACCATAAAAATCCATAAAAATAAGTAAAATTGTGCGTACAGGAATAGAAACTAATAGACACCCCTCACTAAATAGGCACTTAGCTACAGGATCGGTTGATATAAATTACCACTTGAACTGTACTTGAAGTTGGATGTACTTGAACTGACAGTTGCTGACATGAGTTTTGTCAGTTCAAGTATATCCGTGCACTTGGAATGCCTGAAGATGCCGAAAGGCGAAACCCGGGTCGTTAGCGACAAAACTCATGGAAAAGTACAAAATTCAAAAAATTCTAATTTGATATTGAAATTCCATCAAGCACCCTCAGTCGAAATACTTGATTTTATAAATGTTGGACAGGCTTGCAGTTATGTAAAATTAAACATCAGGAATCTCTACGCAAAACTGAGATTTCGACAAACTAATCTGATATAATCACTATAATTTAAAATTTAAATGCAATCTTTAGACATGCTTCAATAAAATACAGCACCAAATGAAGAAGATAATATCTCATTATAAAGTCATAAAGGCTGTATTGCGATTATTCATCACAAAATTATACATAGAAGATGCGATGCGGTTGACGCTTTTTAGGCCACTCTTTATATGCTCACTTAAAACATCTATTAGTCGTGTCGGATGAAAAAACTTCTCGAAACGATTATTTATCTTGATAAGGGCAACGGCCATTGGTCGGTCGTAAGTAGGGCGCCTCGTATTGGCAGACTGCGTTTTCAATTATTCAACCAATCGCCGCAGTACGCCGATAAGTATATACCTTATTATTTTATTGCGTAATGTGACATTTACAATCGATATGGTAGACTAGGCTTTGATGCTTGTTTGGTTATTTCACATGAAATCCAGCTCTTTCGTGAAGTGCATGACACACTGCGAACAAAAAAGATTAAATGCATTGACTTATACGTCGATTTAAAATTTAAAATGATTGATATATTGCTTTGATTGTTTTTAACATCACTAGTTGTTATTTATTTTCTGTTTTCAACCATATCATAGCGCACTTTCATAAGATACACTCCCAATGGAAGATAAAAACTGATTGTTATTCAAATTTGAAACGTTTGAATTTTGTACTTTTCCACTTGTCAGTACAAGTAAATTCGTGCACTTGAAATTCCGGAAGGTGCCGAAAGGCGAAACTGGTGTCATTAGTGACAATACTCAAGTAAAAGAACAAAATTCAAGCGATTCAAATTTGATATTGAAAATTCCATCAAGCACCTTTAGTCGAAATTCTAAATTAGATTGTTATTCAGTTGCTCAATATTTGTTTTTCGAAAATTCTAGGTGAAAAAGATTGTGAATAGTTTTTGTACACCTGATAGATTGCGGGGAAAGCATATACAAAGATGCTTTGGAAAAACAACTTCAAGACCATCAATCATTTTTCACTTTTAAGGTGTTCACTGTCAATACTTTGTGGAAAGGAATTATAATAAAAATAAAAACATTTTCATCCTTTTTTTTAAATACGCAAGAGAAAATATGCCGAGTGCTTAAATTTATTCGTTAATTCTGTAGGTATTTTTGATTTTAAAAAATATTTTCTTCCGTCCATCTAGGTTTAATATAATATATACGACCAAACGTAAGATTTTTGATTTCCTATTATGAAACAAATTGTCTTATTATTCTGTTAAGCTTCGCACCGCAAAAGTTATTTTTTAATTAAACATTAATATTCATAATTCCTTTTGTTTATTTGTGATAAAAAAACTTACGGAAATACAACATTTTACAACAGCAAATTTTAACACACAATATTATTATCTGCAAAAACATTTATGTCTCCATAAAAAGTTCTGTGCTGTGTTTTTTTTAATTTGAAATTGCTGGTTTTGAAGGAAACCGGTATTAATCATTTGATAAAATCGACAATAAATTGTTGAAAAATTTCACAATCACAATTAAAACATTTTTATTGAAATAAGTGGAATTTCTTTTAAATAGTTATAATTTTTAAAAAAATATTGACGCTCAGTTCTTGTTATAAATCTTTCATAGAAAACTCACTTAGAATATCACTTTCTTTGACTTGCTCGCGTCATGATGATGGAGTAATTTATCCTGGAGTTGAAGGATTTTGATGGAGAATTTTTTTATCATTATAATTACATAGCCGTAAGATGAAGCTGCAGAATATACAATATAACGAAGTGATAAATGGGCTGGAATTATAATTATAAGCTGCGCGCTTTGAACACATTGTTTGTTTTATTTTTTAACATCACGGATTTATATTTAATATTTTTTTCATTGAGAGCTATAATTTCAGAGAAAATTTACTCAACTTGTCGCCAGCATTTTTAATTAGTTGTCACTGAAACTTGCTGCAAAATAATGAAAAGATAACCTGACCACACAAAACATGTATAACAGAACAGAAAAGAGCTATGACGATTATTATTCAGAACAGGGTAAGAATAAGTCATGCATAATTGAAATTGTCGTTTCTCCACGTATTAATATGTTATATCGATTTTTAGTATATTTCCGTTATCCGTCCACTAATATATAAATTAATATTATTTAGGCATTGCTAATCGCTGACAAAGTGAGGAATATACTCGGCGTATTTTCGGAAACAGGATCGATGATAACTAATACATAACTATCAATTCTAATTGAAAATGAATTTTATTGAAATCAAGACCGGTTCAACTCAACTGATCAGCTGAATTGAGAATTTTGGTAATATGGTGCCAGAATATCTATAACTTAGAACTAATGAGTGTTGTTACCATTGTCTGATTGATGCCACTTGCAGTGTAGCTTCAATTGACATTTTCCATGCAAATCCAGTACCAATTTTCTCAGGATTCCGGGTTCTGAAGATAAAGAGGCAATATATCTTATATATAAAACCGAAACGGCGTATGTATGTATGTGGGTCTGTAATTCCCTTTTGCATTGTTGGTGCAAGTTGCAATATAATAATGTTTATTATTTACGTGAAGAATCTTCTATATTTATAACTGTTTTGTAATGAGAAAGAGTTGTTTAATAGTTTACATGTAATTTCTCTTTCAAACTCGAAACAAGATAGCAATCTTTTCGATGGTTTCGGCGGTAACTTTGTGGAAGTTCATTTGAATATAAAATTTAATTGTTTCCTTTAGAAGGAAAAAAACCCGTAATCCATTTTGTAATTTTATAATTTAAAATGTTAAAATGTTAGAATTTATCTTGCTTCATTACTTAAGCAAACTTTGCGATAGTAAGTCTGAAGATGCCCCTGAAAGAGGCGAAACACGTGTCACAGTTAGTTACACAATACGTGGAATAATCAAAGTTATTTTAAATTTTACATTAAGATAGCAATCATTGAGATTAGGTAACCATTGTTAGAGAAAGAGTTTGACCCGCAGTAATTAGTAATTTGTTAAGCACAGATTGTTGTGTTCCTGTCTCATTATGACAGTTTTGACCTTTTGCAGAGTACGTGCAACGGCATTGTATGTGAAGTTTTCCAATCAATATGCTTACTAGAAATGTTCATTTAAGTTGGAATAACAATTAATAACAGCGTTGTATTAAGTTAACAACTCGGTTGGGTTGATGTGTGGTTTTAGACCTGTTAACTTTACTCGTTATGGTAGGTACTATAATCTTATATATAAAACCGAAACGGCGTATGTATGTATGTGCGTATGTAATTCCCTTTTGTATTGTTGGTCAATAAGTTGCCATAAAAACGAATATGAAAGAAAATATGTTTGAATTTTTATCGGCGAAGACATTTAGTCAAAATGTAATAAATTAGTCTTCTACAGAACTTTTCCCGGCTTTTATTATTAATAATAATGTTTATTATTTACGTGAAGGTATTATTTGACATTTCTTTGACAGCAAATTAGATTTTTTCTTTGAATTTGGACATTTTAATGGGCAAGAATGGGGCTGTCATCAAATTAAATAAAGTTTGTGATTTTATTTTAACTCTATTTTGGATGTTAGATTTTGTGATATAATTATGTCGAATGATATAACATTAAATTATTATTGGTCGATAAGTCCGAGCGACGCCGGGTAGCAATACTAGTTAATTATAATACTTATATGTACTTCGTTTCTTTTAACGACCGCGATATAAAATGACGTGACTTAAAGAGATGCAGTGTTTACAATGAGTGATAAGTCCTTAATTAAGGGACTGTATGTTGTGAACTTGGAGTTAATTAAATAGTTAGCTATGGTTGATTCAAAATCAAAATCTTCGAGAAGATAAGTATTGACTTGAGATGATAACATAAAATTTATTATTTAAATATACTGCAACTATGGAGCATATAGTCTTCAACAAGAGGTTAATTCAACAAAAAGTTTTTTACAAATTGCGTGCTACTCAGTTGTCCAACATATCTTTTTCGAAGAGGGCTATAATATGAGGAAGTCTAAGTTAGTACTAGTGGGGGGTTATTCGCTCCTGTTCTTCGGATAAGAATGGGAGAATATTTTAAACATCATAGATATCCGCCGTACCTCCGAATAGAAATCGAATCAAAACTTCTCGTACTTATTTATTTATTTATTTATTGGCAAAAAACTATTTAAAATACATGGCATTACAGCAAGCGCCAATGCGCCATGAATTTGAGAAATTAATAAAGATTACATAAAATATTACACAAAAATAAGAAACAGAACAGAAACATATTATTTACATAAGAAAACATAATTTTTAAACAAAGCATCAAGTTCACTGCCAAAGATGTCAACATCAACAGGCAGCGCATTTATCAGCCGAATAGCCCTTGCAACTGGAGATTCAAAAGACCTACGTGACAAACAAATTTTGACAAAGAAAATTGATTTGTCTTTGTTACGACCACGTAAGTAAAAGCTGAGAGCACGAAAATTTAAATTTTCAAGGATGTCAGGGTTATCAACTTGGCCCCGAAGAAGAAGAGAAAAATGTTTTAATATTGAAATTAGTCTTCGAGCTTCAAGTGAGTGAAATGACAGCATTCCTAAAAGAAACTTGGTTGGATAATATTCCATTAATGAATTGTCATACGGAAAATAATTGAATTTTTTGAAATAATAATAACGCAGAAATTTTTTATGAACTCGCTCCAGTTGCGACTTAAATTTATATTCATATGGACTCCAACTTGATCTCGTGAGCTCCACTAAAGCCAAAAACGTTGGCCACTCGATTCACGCACCCTGGCAATAATTTTTATTATTTTAATTTAACAACAATATAAAGCTACAAAATGTGTGTCATTAAGATTGTTTTTTAATGTCAATGGTCAGTTTTAAACATGAAATTTTATATGAGGTGGATGGTGACGTATCTAGTAGAAATGCAGAGAGATAGAGAAAGAAAAGGCATAGGACACGTATTGCAATGGAATAATTGTTAATAATTTTCGTGACATATATTCGATATAAATTGTTTTCTTAGTTCATCCGTGTGCTGAAATGCTTGAATACGACAAATAACTAAAACTGAGTTGTTAGTGAACATAGATAAGAATAGAAAATATTGACTTAACTGGTCATGAAAGAAGCTTGTGTTGCTTGCATATATTTTGTGTGCATTTAACGTTGAGATTATCACAAAGCAATTGCTGAATCAATCCAAAGTATTTTCACTAGTAACATAACGTGGAATGAAGGGTTAAGGACCTTCTTCAGCGGACGAGGAAGCATTAACCGGCGGTTAATAGATTGACGCTGTATATCATATAAATATTCCTCTATAATTATTTTTAAATAACACGTCTTGTTAACTCTAGCGAATTCAATCAAGCGATAGATTTGACAGGTGATAATGATCAATTTAAATAATGCAGTGCGAACTTGATCATCGTACAAATCACACGATCAAATAACTATTGCCCTGTGCAATTTGATTGCATTTTTTTTTATTACTCAGAGTGCAAAAAACGCTAGGCAAATTAACTTTTTATTTGTTTCGCAATGAGGGTGAGTTTTGATAGACGTTTCATCAGTATGTTAGTGGATAATTGAAACATCGGTAAGTGAAATGATAATTGTTTTTATTTTGTAACAACATAACGCATGTATTGCAATTCATTTTATATACATAACTAGCGTTGCAGTATGGATAAGAGATTTGCATATTATAGAAACACTAGAACAGTGTTCCACAATTGAATTTGGTTAGTTAATATTTTTATAGTCTTTGTGTATCATATAAAAATGCTTTACCAGTGAAATCCTGATTCCACATTTGAAGAAATGTCTAATACATACATGAAGCCGTAAACTTTCGTAAATTTAAAATATTTTTTTATTATATTGCTTTATTTATAGACGTATTCGTAATATTTTCAATTTTCAATCCTACATAGAGGATTGCAAAGTATTTTTTCAAAGAAAATCTTTATCAATTTTTATTCAAACACATTAGAACATAATGAAATGTTATATATGTTGTATAACATTGGTTTAGCCAGGCAGCATAAATAAATGTGAAAATTATATCATGCTTATGTATCTAAGCAAAGGGACATAAATTAATACGGTGAAAAGATAGCAATGCATTTTAGTCATACAGAAATAATATAATAAATGGTTGATAATAATATAAATTCTGTACGACTTAAATACATTGCTATTTTTTCACTGTGATGTAATGGTTATTTTCCAAGTAAGTGCCAATTCAATCAATGATGTTAATTAATTTTGATTTTATGTTTTCAAAATAGTTTAGGATTTCGACGGAAGCTACTTGATGGAATTTCGGTATAAAGTTTGAATTGTTTGAATTTTGTACATTTCCATGACTTTTGTCGCTAACGACCCGGCTTTTGCCTTTCGGCATCTTCAGGCATTTCAAGTGCCAGAATGTCAGTTCATATTCATTCGTGCAATATTCAAATTCTTTCAAAATAGGGTTTGATGTCAATTCACAACTGTTAACTAGCATTACCACACGATGACAAAAGTATTTTTCAAATGGCTTTGTGCGGGTTAAATAAAATATCAAATATTATAGTACCTACCATAACGAGTAAAGTTCACAGGTCTAAAACCACACATCAACCCAACCGAGTCGCGTAGCTCTACATAATACGAGTGCGCTGTTATTAATTGTTATTCCAACTTAAATGAACATTTCTAGTAAGCATATTGATTGGAAAACTTCACATACAATGCCGTTGCACGTACTCTGCAAAAGGTCAAAACTGTCATAATGAGACAGGAACACAACAATCTGTGCTTAACAAATTACCAATTACTGCGGGTCAAACTCTTTCTCTAACAATGGTTACCTAATCTCAATGATTGCTATCTTGTTTCGAGTTTGAAAGAGAAATTTCATGTAAACTATTAAACAACACGTTCTCATTACAAAACAGTTATAAATATAGAAGATTCCGATTAATTGAGCCAAATCTCTAAGGAACAATAAATGATACAATACGATCTCTCATAACATAACAATTTTAATTATTGCTTAATTTCTCAATTGCCATATAAATGAATACTGAAAAAAAACTATATTCTCTTCATTAAAATTACAGTGGAAGCACCAAAATGTAATGGTATGAAAAAAAATATTGAACTGGAGGAGCCCATAGTCTCTTTGCACTTTTTGGGTTTTTGGTAATTAAATCTTTTCTACTCAATGGTATTAACCTGTCAATAATTTTTAAGAAAATATAAAATGACTAAATACTTTGTTTGTTATTAACATTACAAATTAGATTAAAAAAAACGACGATGGTGATCGCCTACCAGTGAATGTATTATGGAAAGCAAGATAGGTGAAAACGTTTAATTCGGACTATAATCATTATTTCACGCAAGGCATTACAGGTTAGGAGCTTTGCATATTCACTGAAAACCGTGCTTTATTGTAAAATGTAAAACATAAAAAATAAAAAAACATGAAAATATTATATTCTATGTTCAATACTTACTAATTATTGCACATAAGCGTATATATATTATTCTTCCTGTAGCGTATCGAAATGAAGTCAAGCTATCATCCCTTAACTGCACCGTGTAAGAGCTTTATGAATCCAACGAAATGAAGAAAAAACAGACAAGTCTCAAGCATGTTAAAACTTACCGCTTATTTAAAATTTGATTCATACTATCACTAGTCCATCAATAACTGGATAACTAGACTTTGATAGTTGGCGTAACTCACACACATTTTATTAACCACATTTAAAATGTAAAACATAAAACAATGACAATCAGTTCTGATCGAAAACAACAGCAGACTCGAAAAAGATCAGATTCTCGAGAGGTATTGTAGTCAAGCATATTATTTTAGTCGTATTGATATTGCAGTTAATACAATACAAAGCCAATGAATCGAATAATAATTACTGAGCATTAACAAAACATTGTTTTATAATAAACCATAGGGTGCATATAAACTTGACAGGCGCCGTAGATTTTCACTTCATATGGAAACGAATCTTCATGGTTAAATATGGACAATGATCTACAAAAAAACTCTTGGTATCACGAATAAAGAGGTTAAACTTTTGTAATTAAAAAAATAAGAACACGTTTCAATCAATTAGGACACAAAAGGTTAAAATCTCACGAATCATTCAATGGATCGCTTTTTACGACTATGTTACGCTACCGATATCCAACCAATCATAAACCAACAGAGTTGAGTTCTTTTATAAATATAAATTAAAAACGTTCCATTTACACTAAAAATATTAGATCTATAAATATGAAACACAGTAACTGTACACAGTACGCTATACTTGTTGTGTTATTATTATTACGAATATGATATTGAGATATTTTAAACGGATTTACGTACTTTTTAAGAATATTTTTGTATTTGAGATATATCATTTTAAACGGATTGATAGGATTCTTTGATTTGAAACTTTTTTAAGAACCAGTTTTTATGTTTTCGGCAAATTCAGACGGGCCATTGAAACAATGGCAACTTAATGACCAACAATGTGGAACACATACATACTAAGGTTTTATATATAAGATATTTTTGGTTCATATGACACTACTCGAGTATTTTGTAAAATGTACTCGATACTCTGAGTCTCTACACACACATTGATAACGAAACAAATTTACCGTCGAAACTTACGCGAGCGAAATCAATTCGTTTGTTTGAACTTGTAACAACAATGCAAAAGGGAATTACAGACCCACATACATACATACGCCGTTTCGGTTTTATATATAAGATTCAACAGTAACATCAAATTTTATTTTTTGATAGGTATAATGTTTTTCTCGAAGCCAATGACAGCCAGTGGATTTGGTGGTAGAAGCTAACTTCAGCGGTTAGACGCATTTTCAGTCTCAACGAAGCGTTTTCATGCTGTAACAAGTATCGCACATAGTAATTAAATTGATCAGTCAAATATCAATGTCGATGATATGAATTTCACATTTAATAATGTACTTATTTAAAATGAACGAAGTTTTTCTTCGAATTTATTTATTCAATGGACTATTCACGGTTTTACAATCAATCACCAAAAAGAAGTCTGTAACGTTTCATACTATACATCGATTCTTACAACTGTATCTTTTCATCCAGTGAAGAGATGCTCTGTTATAAATATTTAAAATTGTAAAAAGAGAAATATAAGTATTGTTTTAATATCCGCTATTAATGCGGACCAAATGGTTTTCTAATGGCGCTTATTTCAACAAAAGCTGTTGAACGAGAGTTCCTTTGTTATTTAGTCGCTCAAGCTTTCTTTTTTGGAGTGCGTAAGGATATAAGGATAGAGCTAGGACAGGACTTGTAGTTGGTAAATCATTCTTGACACGCCCCGTCTTTGAGGATCGTATATCTGGAAGAGAATTTTCGATGGATTCGGCGCTGACTATTTGAAAATTTATTTTCAATAAAAAAAGTGAATCGTAAGATTAACTCTTTTTTTATCTCGATTTTTATATTTAATTCAAAATGAAAGATGCAATTTTTCATTCTTATGGACGTTGAAGGGGCTAGATGCAAACAATTTCAGTATAAAATATAGTATTTAGTGCTGTAATAAATCCATGAAGAGATATTTAGTACAACAATATTTTTCAATGAGGCGAAACACGTGTCACATCCAGTGGAATAACAAAGATACTTATTCAAATTAAGATAGCTACATGTATGCCTCGGACAATGCTGAAGAGGATGACGTTGACCACTCGCCACCAGGTATACCAATTATTAATTTCTATGCACGTTGAATTGACAGTGAGCACCATTCACTAGTAATTATATTAATACTATCAATTTGTTCAACAAAACATATCTCTTCAATTCCAAAACTCAATCTGTTTGTGCAATCAGTTTAATATAATTGATTTTATTACACATACAAAAAGATACTCAGTGATTCTTCGATAATTAACCTTTAAACGCCCGAGCAATTTTCGCGAAATATCCGCGCGGCCTGTAGCTCTTATAAAAATAATTATATCTCTAAAACAAGTCAGCCCATGTGTTAGTAAAATAAAAGATTGTTAATAATTTACGAACAGAGAACCAGCACCATAACTTGTACGCTTTCTAATTCTCTAGGTTAAAACATAAACTAATCCATTTTAGCTACAGGTATCTTGAAAAAGGAATCGGTCACCCGAAGGATAAATTTCTAGGAATGGAAAAAATCTATATCCGCATTGAAATATATTGTATGGTGTGAATAAAGCTGATTTATTACGGTCTGCCGGATATAACACAACGCATATCCCAAAAGTCAACCCTTTTAACGCAGATTTCTATATTCCTCATTATGAAAAAAATATTTAACGAAACTTAACTTAAAATTATGGATCGGTATCTCAAACATTATTTATTTTGAAAACTATAATTATTTATCAGTGTAATCCGATAGCAAAGTGCACTATAATCACTGGTCCCATACGGGATCGTAGGGCTCTAAAATGTTAAATCATGCCTAATGCATAATTTAATTCTCATTATCGATCGTTTTCAAGCGAATTTCGGTAGGCGGTGTTATTAAGACAAAATGATAGATGTCCGAGTCATCTCTCTCGGATCTTTGTATAGAATATTAGTGGCGCCTGTGCACATATTGACTTGAGATAACGCTTTGAAACGTCCAGTGGCCGGCCTCTTTGTCCAAATTTTAATCAGGGTCCCAACAGCGGTAGAAAGGCAAAGACGTCGGCCCGAGAGCCGACAAATTGACAGGGAAGTCTTTGCATCGCGCTGCCTGCAATTAGTGCAGCCGTCGGAAACTTTCAAAGAAGTCTATAAACAATCAAGTGATTAAACTTTGATAGTATTGAATAGATTTTCAGAAAATGTTTTCGGTTAAAAGAAACGTATCTCAATTTTTTCCAGTTATGAGTAATGAATGCCACTAGATGCAAAATAGTACTGCTCCTATCGATGTGTCAAAGATACACATTGATAGGAGCAGTAGATACAAATATATTTAGAAAACACTAAACCTTAAAACACATAAGAATAAATTCATATTTCATATTTTAAAAATAAACCAGTAAGCTAAAGCATCGTCATTGAAGATAATAAAAAAATGTTTCCGTTAAAAATACGTTAAATTGATTCCTGGCGAAATTTCTTTTTGTCTCTCTTGAAAGATAGAAAAAGTCAGTCAGGTTTCTTTGTCTTAATTCGCAGAAACACACATTGTTAGCTGTGCGCTGTACGCATGGTTACAATAAAAAAAACTAACACACCAATTGTGGTGCACGCACGGAACATGTTAAAAATGTTGCATTCGATCAATGTACTCAAGAGCATACTACAGTATGTATGATAAATATTAAAGTATGTATGACAGTCCAATGCAATCTCACTGTGCTTTAAAAACTCTTTTTATTAAGTATTTTTGAAATAATATTAAAAATGTGTGATTTGAAGCAACTTCATTGATGGACCTATTTTTTATTGTAAGCCCGTGGACTCGTGTAAATGATATTAGATAATATAAAAATTTTAATAACTTTGATTATTCCACGAATTGATATTATATTATTGATATTAGATAATTTTCTGTTGATTGATTTATCTGAGACCTGTATTCCTAAATGTATAGATAGTATAAAAATCTGCCACGTTGTTAATGGAAGTTTAGTTGTGTACCACTGAATTAGTAGAGTAACCAAGACAAAAAGGCCGCAAGTACACACCACTCCAGCACTAATCATGCATGTCAATAGTTGAGCGATAGACGAGCCTCAGGAGCGTGAAAAGCTAATTGATTTTATACAATTCCAATCTTACAATTATGCGGTATTTATTCTCAAATTTGATACGTACGTGAGCCGGCGCTGGATTTTCTTTGAGTGATAGAATGATTACAACGCTTTGAAGCAATGTTAATATTGGTTAATTATTATTGATGCTCTTTTAACAAACACATTCGAGTGGCTGTTGAAGAATCGGTACAACATCTTGTTAGTGATAAAATGACGCAGATATTTAAATATACTGCGTCGACTATCATTTTGGATCGAATGGACCTAAAGAGCCTCCCATCAGTCTTGTTTACCATGAACCGGCTAAAATTCAACCTCACAATCTCTCTTTTTGCAGAGGGTAAGCAAAGACAGCTATTCGCGCTCTCTTCCGGGCAAGACGTCTCTTACGCGAAAGAACACGTAAAATGAGGTGGAATGTAAATATTGGAGACGTCCAAAGGTATTCATTTGGGGATTTGAGCTTACGCCCCTGCAATCGAACAGGGTTTACGCCGAAAAGCGTTGACAAGGCAAACGTCTATAGATATAATGATTTTAAATACAGACGAGTGAATCGAATTTCATTTCTTCTCTTTTGAGGAAATGTTTTATATGAATGACGACTGATTTCACTCAAAGTCAAATCAAAAAAAAAATCAGGCGCTAAGTGAACAAGTTTTATTTTCTTACTAATACAAAAATCTTATCTGCTGATCAAAATTGTGCTCATTCTAAATACGAATATTTTTATGATAAAAATTAGTAGCATCGCTATCAATAAAGCATTGAAAAATACCGACAACTTTTATCCGTCTGCATGAATTCGAAATGGAAGATTGATTTCAAAGATTTACATTTTGTATTTATTTATTTTTTGATAAAATAACACGTGAAACCCACAGATTTTAAAAAGATCGTTTTTGCTCACCGCGAGCATAATCAACTTGATAAATAATCTTTCGGAACAAGTCAGTGGAAAAGATAGTTTACATTTAATACACTGAGAGTGATAATATTATAATAATGAAACATTATTTATCACAAATACAATTTGAAAAAAAGCGGATTGGTAGAAAATAAAATACGCAGAACTAACTCAAGATGTTATACCTACGAATAAACCTTTTAGATTTTCTTGGCAGGTTGTAATTTGTAATTGACTCAGCTCGACTTCATTCTCAATGAATTCTATAGAATAAACTCAATAAAACGAAATTCCGCCAAAGTAAAAAAAAACGGACACAAAAGCGCTGACCGCTTTTATCACCGCATTAACAATTACATGCCCATTTAACGATTAAATAAAACTCAAAATGATACAAAACAACGCCTTTGTTGTGAGCCAACTCACGAGAAGTGAGCTATTATTCGACATTGATTTTGATTAAAGGTTTTCCAGTTGGATTGTTAGTCGTGATGTACCTGATGTATTTTAAAAACGTGTCAGAGCCATCAGAAAGCAGTGGACTTATGTATCCCCAATAGAGATTCTTTTGTTTCATATGAAAACTAAGCCGAAACGTGGGGAAGTGGATCCAAGAATCGGTCGAGATCAAAAATTTTGCTCCAAATACAGCGCTGCAATGAAACCGCCCATAGAAGAAGAGATGCGTGACGCATTCGATATAACCGTTTCGATTTCAGTGACAAGTTCGTCGCGTATGCGGCAAGAAATATTTCCCGCACACGGTATTTTCCCGTATAGTGTGTGCGTGAACAGCTGCATGTAACATCCATTGCCACTGATGTGATTGCATCGAATGGTCCCATGTGAACGTAGCTAAATTTTACATCAGCGTAAGTTTACTCAAGGAACCTTTTGATATTTTGATAAAGAATCTCGACGTTCCTCATAATTGAATGATCGCTGATGAAAAATCTATAAGAATCAATTTATTTTACCTTACGAAACAGCATGAAAAAAAAAAAAACAGTCACAGATCAAAGTCTTGAGGTTAAGCTAGGGAGCGGCGCGCCTGTGTGAAATGTGCTCATTGGAATATTCGTCTACGTAATACGGCAATTTGTCAGCAAATTAAAAGTGATTTTTTACGAAGCTCTTTTTATGGTATCGATAAAATTTCAATTCGACGTGTTTGCTCACATATTGAAAAAATGTAAATAAAGTAAGCGATTTTTTTGTATACGCCACGATTGCCGTTACCAAGTTTAGTAAAGGCACACTATGGCTTAAATTTCATTTCGTCATCAATTTCATGTTTAGCTATGATAACACAGTCTTGTCTTATAAATGACATGTCATTTGTAAATACAATTAATAATAAATAATTTTAATCGTTTTTTTTCATTTACCGCCCTTTAACCGCTTTAAAAAAATCGCAGTGATCACATACATATACCGTCCGACTTCAAAAAAATCCTTCTTTCAACAAGATTGAATGATGAAAAAATAACCATTTTTTCTAGAGACAGTGTATAGATATGAAAATATCATAAGAATTCATACAGGAAGATTTTTTATATATTTTGCAATACTTGCGACTTTATTCACGACGATTGTACGCGGCGGTCACCAGTGGCTTTACGGTACTGAATTAGTTAAAGCTGAGTAAATGGACGAAGGCCAACAAACCAAACCAGTGACGTCAACATACATCCCTATTAGAACTCGTGATGTGAATGTAGTACCATAAAAGTGTGTTTTATTTATTTAAAATATTGTCAATTCACCAAGAAGTGACAGTCAAATGACTATAATTTCCAACTACATAGTATTTAATTATTTACTCGCATTATGATATTGTATTAATCTTTTTATGACGATCTTACAAAGGAAAGAAGAAAGCCAGTCATATATATATATTTTATGTGCATACATGTTATACAATATAGAAAGGCCGAAACGCAAAACTATTTTGATGATTTAATGTATTTTGCAAACACAAGAAAAAAAGCTTTTAGATAAGATATCTTAAAGCAATTCCATCAACTAAATGTGTTTCATGTTGTGCATGTAAACATTTAAATATTATTTTATCTGGCAATACACATGCTAGTACTATCCTTGTGATTAAACATTTTCGTATGTATAGTGCAAGAATAATGAGATTCTGAAGTATGCAAATACTTTCCACACGTAACTAGACACCTATTAAGAGTTCATAAACATAATTAGGTATAATTACTTGCACACGTATTGCGCTTATATCAACGCTTTAAAGGTGTGCTATTTGTAATGGTTAGTTAGCGATATATTGCTGCCATTATCCATGCATAAATTGTATAATACATCAGCACTTTAAACATTAAAATGTTTTCTTGAGCAAACGCTTTAAAATTTTATTTTATGCTAACGTAATATTTTATATTATCTATCTAATTTATATGTTAGATCAGTGGCTTTTAACTAATGCACCGTGAGCTTCTTGCAAGAGCACCGCCAAAATAATGATAAAAGCAGGAAAATCCACGGAATCTTTCTTTATGAGGGTAGTAAAAATCTTGCTACAGTTTTAAATATTATATTTCTGTCAGCTCAGTTTATTTATGTTCTAAAATAACAAACATTAAAATAAAGAACGAGAATAACTTTAATTCAAACATAAATTCCATTCTGTGTTTCAAGGGTAATTTTAGTAATGTTATGTTTAATTTGTAATAATATGTAAGTCAGGATTGTTTTCTTTGTTTTCTGACCGTTTGATTTTGATGCAGCGATTTTTTTTCTTATGATAAAAAAGGTAAAGAAAACAGTGAGTAAAAATTATATTAAGAATCGTGTTTGCGGTAGCATGTCAACATTGTTGGCTTCGATTGCGGATCGCTAGGGTTCGAGTCTCAATACAGGCAGCTTATTTTTAGCAATCGAATTATTCATTTCTGTTTTGTTGATATTTATAAGGAACCTGCCTCTCATTCTCATCATCAATTAATAAACAAAAAGCGATTAACTATCTATTAGTTTCATACTCTTCGAATAAAGAAATTTTGAGTTACTGAGTAACAAGCATTCTTCGTAGAAAAGTTCTGTTAAGATTTACTCTATTAATATTCTGTATGTCCATTGGGAGCGGACATGGTAGAAAAAAAATGAGGAAGAGTAAGATTTCAACATAGTGCCCAATACTACACCCCAGTTTCCCTAATGTGAAGTGCATGGATCTCTAATCAAGTGTCTCAAGATATTACGGCTTCCGGTTCCAGCTCAACTATCCTAGAGATAACGAGAATAAAATGACGATACCAGGAACAAGTCCTCCGATACTGAAAATAGTATTTATAACTTACGTGACGCATCTTTCATCCATAACAATATCTAAGAGCTAAGTGAAAGCAGCTTCCTGGGTACATTTCATCAGCAATAATTCTTCTGAGACAAAACATCGAGTGTAAGTATAGATATCATGTTCCATTCTGAGCAGCAGTGGGTGTATGGCCAGCAGTGAAAGAAAAATCCGTACAATTGTATTGTCAAAATCAACAAAGGAACAAAATTAATGCGGATTAGGTACATCGCGCCCAACAAAGGTATATTTACTTGGACGCCCGCGTAAAAATGATAATACTGTGTGGATGCAGGGCTTTCAGACACACTTATAAAAGTAATGATAACTTAGATATTTTATGTAACTTTTACGATGTATGGCGTAACTGTCTTGGTGGAAAGGACATATTTAGTAAATAGTACGTACACATTTTCAAGTGTCACTTTTACGTCAGGTATAAAGATCAGGACTGGTTTGGTTTATCGCGAACATTGTCAAGTGATTCTGAAGCTACACTTAATCATGAAATTTGATTTTGTTTTTCAAAAACATGTCAATTGTTTGATTTCCGATAAGCCAATCAGCCGGAATCATGGAGTCCGTTGACAAGCTTTTTTCGACATGGGTGCCTTTGGAGTGGTGCAACACACATTGTGATAAAGATTTAAATCTGATAATATTTTGACTTACTGCTTAAATGTCAATAAAGATAAGGTAAAAATTTCAAACTTCTATATTATTATTGATCGTCAAAAAAATCCCAAAAAATCTAAAAAAACCGGCTGTCACACGGGGTGACACCCTTAAGCTCTTTTATTTATTAATTTATTTTGTCATAATAAGCTTACCATTATTGTATATCTATTTTTGTAGCCTAGTGGCGAAAACGGGAGTGCTCTGCAAGTTTGGCTTTTAGCCCTGAAAACATCAATGTGAAATCATTAACACATTTTGTTTTGTTGTGGTCTAATTTCTTATCGAGATGATCTCAAGTGATTTATTCAAAATTATAGTATAGTTCAATTCTAGTAATTGTATATTGGGAAAGTATGACACATTGAAAAAATACAACAATTGAAAGTTTAGTCTTAATATGTATGTTATGAAGATTAAGATTTTATTTAATTGAGTAATATTAATGAAATGTCAAAAAGTGTATGCAAACCCTGCCGGGAAGAAAGGTTAGTAAATGATGAGATGTGTAGGAAATGAGCGATTAAATTGTCGACAAAAGCAGATTAAAGTGAATCAACAATGACTAATAACAATCTGAGGCGCCAGGTGGGCGTGATTGTATTGTATTTTTTTACGTCTGAATGCGTACTTTAAAAACTAAATCTATTTTGCAAAAGCCCTCGAAAAACTGAGAATTTTTCAAATTATTCATATTCAAGTGGGAATGTATTTTGAATACATTATGGAACGTGATTTCCAATTTAACCGTTCTTTTAATATGTTACTTTAATTATAGCATTATAACACTAATTTGATTCAATAATAATTGAACAATGCCACTTAGAGACTCCCGAAAATTAATATCGGTATTGAGATGGCTTACTGATTGGCATTCATGGCATTCCGATTGTTACGGTCAGTTTCGATTACTAGGCTACAGTCGCTACCCAGAATAAAAGAAACATATCTCGATTTTTACCAGTTTTGAGTTATGAATGCAAAATAGATAAAAATAATATGTTTCGATATGTGTCGTCTAAGCTCTAAGAGTTATATCAAGAGCAGAAGTGGATAAGAAGAAATTTTGAAAACCTGCCTTAAAGTGATCGTTCAAAATGAGAAAAGCTCACATCTACGGATATTTCCTCCAGCTTGGAAACCACCACTTGGCTTCGTTTTCGGCCACCCTTTCCGGGGAAAACCATCCGAAGGCTCAGTATCCTCGGGAAAACTTGAAAGGATACGAAAATAGGAGGCGCAGTCTTCTCCCATGTGTCAGCCCGTGTCTACCCCCAACCTTACGCCCAAGGTGGCGACATGCAAAATTAACTGTCGCTGATTTAACAGGGAATAGTCGTACGACCGATCAAACTAAATTAAAGCGCGGAATTTGAACTTAAAGACTTTGGATGCCTGAACTAGAGCGTGACAATACCAGGCCTTGGCAAAAATGCAATCCAAGCTAAGAGCCTATTCTATTAAATGCATTTAAAGTACACACATTCCAACCAATTCCAACAGAAGACGGCAAGAGGTACGCGTATCTTAACTCTATCTGTGAATTCTTAAAAATCAATGTTAAGTACCTAATCATAACACGAAACCACTCAAGAAAGGTTTGTATATCATCTACCCTACTGTATAAGCCAGACTAACCCACGCGATTTTTATCCCTGTAATACATATTCCGTCATCTCCAGAAACTTAAATTCCTGGTTTTGTTATACTATTCATTAATAGTGTAACAAAGTCCGGTTTGTGGCGCAGTGTCAACGTTGTTAGCTTGCGTGCAGCACCGCCCGGGTTCGATTCCCGGTACGAGCGTATTTTTTCAATTGATAAATCTGTTCAAAGGCATGAGTGTTTGTGTTGTTGAAAATCCCTTCCCACCTTTTCCGATCCCAAAGAGCGACGCATAGTGACAGCGATTAGCTAATCACTTGTCCTTTCCTAGCCCTCGTATCCTTTCCATCCCTACTCTCTTCCGAAGAAAGAGAGGCTGAGCAACCGCTCATTAATAATCGATACAGTATTTAAGTTGAAATTTGTATTCACATAGTACTGTTGCCACTCAAAACCGTTATTATAAATGAGACGACATCGTGAATTTAATCATTGCTTGCGATTTCTTGGTTAAACACCAGCACATGCAATTATCACCGACTATCTTAATGCAGCGTCAGGCGACGTAATTGCGAATAATATGCAAGAATTTTAATTAAGAAATTATAATAAAAGAATAACGAGTAAAATTTTATTGATGCATAATGTAAAACAGATTGCGCTCGAGATTAAGCGAAAATTAATAAAAAATACTACACGCTGAGTTCGCGACCACGGTGTAATTAGTGTTATTATCGAGTATGAAAGCGAGTTCTGCAGATATATATTTTTTCATTATTTAATAAAGTATGAGCATGGAATCGATATTTCTTCCATACACATTCCTGCAGTGGGACACAATACAGTTAATCGCGATAATTTTCAAATACAGAGTTATTAATACAGACCTCAAATAAAACCCTAGATTTATTTTAGACTAGTATTGCTACCGGCGTCGCTCGGACTAAGCGACTAATAATTATTTGATGTCATATCATTCGACATAATTATATCACAAAATCTAACATCCAAAAAAGAGTTAAAATAAAATCACAAACTTTATTTAATTTGATGACAGCCCCATTGTCGCACATTAAAATGTCCAAATTCAAGGAAAAAATCTAATTTACTGTCAAAGAATACCTTCACGTAAATAATAAACATTTTTATATTTATAAAAGCCGGGAAAAGTTCAGTAGAAGACTAATTTATTACATTTTGACTAAATGTCTTCGCCGATAAAAATTCAAACATATTTTCTTTCATATTCGTTTTTAAGGCAACTTAATGACCAACAATGCAAAAGGGAATTACAGACCCACATACATACATACGCCGTTTCGGTTTTATATATAAGATATTCCTATGTTATTATTTGGTCATTAGTATTTTCAAAAATCCTTATAATTATAACAAACCCACTTAATTCACTGAAACTTGTTTGCATAAAATTTTCGCTAATTTACATTTTAATAGCAATTTAACATAGTGATCTACATCTATTTATGTATATAAACGATACAAACTGTTTACTACGCGTCAGCTAGACTTCTAAATCATTTTTACTGAAGGTATTTGATGGGATTTTGATATAAAGTTTGAATGGTTCGAATTTTGTACCTTTCCATGAGTTTTGTATGCACATGAACTGACATCCGTGCACTTGAAATGCATGAAGATACCGAAAGGCGAAACCCGCGTCGTTTGCGACAAAACTAACTATAAACTACAAAATTCAATCGATTCAAATTAGATATTCAAATAACATCAAGATCCTTCAGACTAAATACTTCATTTCCGCTCCCAATGCATATGACCTCCTTATGAAGCATTTCAACAGAATTCGGGTTTCGCCTTTCGGCATCATGGAAAAGTACAAAATTCAAACAATTCAAATTTAATACAAACCTATTTGTAAGATTTCTTAAACATTTTAACTATAGTCTGTTTAATTTCAATTACGAATATTTTGTTTCATTTAGGGGGCTCTTTGTACTCCCAGACTAAAGACCACTGCTGAATGCTTTCTTTCGTATAGAGAGAGTCTGTGCCTTGCTAAAGCTTGACGGGCGAACGTGTGTAAAGACGATACTATTGTTAATCAAACGAATGATCGTTTCGCATCGCATTGACATTGCGGCAAAATATTCCTCTTTAGTCACAATTTTTTTGTTAGAAGAGAAGATTAAATATTACGGAATTCATAAATATGCTCGAATTATGGTTTCTCTTTTTGGTAACAAATCTCTAATCAGATCATGGGTAACCAATGTTAATCTAGAAAACTTTTTGCGAATTGATACCACATATAGTTAATATATATGATTTTTGAACACCCATGCCTCGAAAAAATCAATAAATCGACTGAAAAAAGTGCTGCTCGTACTGGGACTCGAAGCCACGAGGACGCCAACGGCGTTGACCACTGCACCACTGTCCCGACTTACACACATACAAGGAAGAATAATAAACTACAGTAGAACCTCGATTATCCGGATTTTCGATTATCCGGATTGGTCAAAATAAACAAAAATATTACAAATTTGCTGATATGCACGTGACGAATTGCATCCACTGTTTACGTACGTGATGAAATGCAGTCTTAATATTTTGATTGTTGCATTTGTTCTAACAATGAGTCCTGTGTACAAATTTTAAAAGATGATTTGAAAAACAGTTTATTCCAGAAGTGAAAAAATATCAAAATTTCATAGATAAAAGAGGAAAAACGTTATAATTACTAGACAATGTTCTGTCCCACCCATCTATTGAATGTTTAAACCAGATTGATGAAATATTTACGGTAAAATTTTTCCCACCAAATGTCACATCGATAAAACAACCTATGGATCAGGAGGTAATAGAAACATTCAAACGCTTATTATTGCTAGCAGATGAAAATAATGACGAAACAGTTATCAGCTTCCACAAGAAAATAAATTTAAAAGATTGTTGCTACATGGTAGCAGAAAGAAAATACCATTAATAAGTTCCAGTAACGAAGTTGAAAATGATAGAAGAGACATTGCGGAAGCAATGACACAACTTTCAATGTGTGCTGAATGTGACGAAGAAGATATAACCGATTGGTTAAATTGCGATGCAAACGATCTTGGATTCCAAATTTTGAATGATGACGAGATAATTAAAGAAATATCAACCTCAGAGGAACAAGATCAAGAAGATGCAGAAGAGATTTGTGAGAGGGGAGATATTTATTGGTCCTACAAATTCTGAAGCTTTTCAGTGTCTAGATCTAGATGTCGCCATGAAGTGGCTTGAGAGTTAAGAAAAGTGCTATTCAAGACAACTTATGTGTCTTAAAAGTGTTCGCGATTTGGCAGCATCGAAAAGAAAAGCTAGCTTTAAGCAGAAATTGATAAATGATTTTTTCAATAAAAAATAATTTATTATTAAAGTTATGTATTAATCTAATGAAATAAAAATGATTTATACTGAATATCCTTGTCTTTTCCTATCAATTATGATTTTTTCGATTATCCAGATTTGTCTTTATCCGGACTAACTTCATCCCCAATCAGTCCGGATAATCGAGGCTCTACTGTATGTAAATATATGCTAAAATTAATTATTAATTATCGCAGATGTCACCAACATTCAGTTTCCCAGATTATTTTATCGTGAAATTATATTGCATACATTATTGAGTATGCGGCACGGTCAATTTTATGTTATCAAATTTATTCGGATCATTTAATTACTTTCAAGTCTCCCAGCGTTAATTAAGAACAACACCATTTACAATGATCACCAATCGTTTTAATTATGCGACCGATAATATATTTCGAATTTAATTGTATTTTCGAAATATCAAAACCGCCAAACTAAAAATGAGCACTCCCGGGGTGAGTCACAGAGCCGCGCCCACGCAAAAATAAAATTGAATTTACTGTAACATTATGCACGTGGATATGAGCAGACGCGCTGACAAGCTTTTGAGCTTACGGCGAGAGCTTTTATCACCGCATTACACCGCTGTCTTGAGCGGAGCCTATTCAACAGCCTCGGATCACCCGCTGCGATTAGTGCACTGCCTTGCCTCCGCCAATTAAGGAGACACTGAGGGCATAGCGATACTTTTTTTTGTTGATTTGTTCGCCTTGTCATACGTTAATTTAAGCTTTCATTTACTTAATGTTTCTGCACATCTGGCGGTCAAAAAACATAAATTTAAATAAAAAAAAAATATATATTTAAATGAGATTTTTCTCTTTTTACCTTACGTACATTTTTTACCATGTCCACTCACAGTGTATATATAGCATACGGATCTATAGCAGAGCTTATCTCAACATAAGTTGCTCTATCTATGCGAATGTATTGTTTTTCAATCGTTCATCCATTCTTTTCACGAGAAAATACTGTGTTTAAGACATGAAAAGAAACCGTTTTTTTTAATTTAAAGTTAAATAAACTAATATTGAACTACCTCTTTTGATTTTCTATAGTGAGAATTATTTTTTGAAATTTTACATAATAATAAGAAACGATATTTTTGTTATCGCGACCATTTTCAGTTCAGATCAAGATATAAAAAATTTGGAATCATTACAAAAAAGTTTGCTACCTTTTTCTAAAATATAAAGCAATTCCATATATAATTGACAGCCAACACCTACAAATAGTTATTTAATCTATGGAATCGTCTATATGTAACAGGTAAGTTGATTTCAGTTATTGCCAATCTACTGTTCAAAATCAAGTATTACAACCGATAATAGATCAGTCGAAATTACCAAATTAATATTTTCTTTTGAATGTGTATCCAAACGCATACCTGTGATAAGTTTTTACGTTCCTAACAGACCATGTCCAATCTTTGAAACGGGGTGTAAAATTGTACCAACTCGTATTTTTCTACCCCTATCCTTTTATCGCGATCGCATCTAAAACGAAAAGTTTAAAGACTAAAAACAAATACTAAGTTATTTATGAAACCCGTAAATTAAAAGTTGCGAGAAATTAACTGTAGATAGTAAATAAGTGTTGAAATTTTGTAATTGAAGATACAATAAAGCCTTGAAGGAAAGATCATCGTTGTAAAGCTCAAAGGTTCACAGGACAATACAGATATAAATACTTTTGTATGTAAATAATTGTGTTGTCAAAAGTATTACACTGTCTTATCCATGCAATTTCAATATAAATCAAAAAAGCGCCCAGAGAAGTTTGACTCCATCATTTGATTCGATCTGAGATGGAATAATTTAATTAAATTGAAAACAGCATGGCGTTATGGCAACCGATGTCAGTGTGTTTCTTCGAATTTTATTTATTTAAAATAACGAAAACAATGGAAGCAATAATGTCTTCATTAATCAAATGCAATCTCGACTTGTACGTAATGCAACAAAAACATAATGCAAAATCAAACGTGTTTTTTGCCAAGGAGTAGAGTGCATGTAAAATTGCTCCTCACTTAATGTTTTTAATATAATTTGTTTAACTTACTTTTAAAGAATGTCATTACCTATTTTTTTCCTGTTACGCTTAAAGTTTTGTTTGGAGCTTCCTGGAAAGCTTTTGGTCAATGGCTTCTACTCGTCTTTTTTCCCAATCCATTTTACAGAATTGCATACAGATATCTTATTGTATTGAATTGATTCAAGTGATTTAAAATTTAAATTATGAGCATTGGAAATAAAATTATGTATTATTTATATGTTGTGTATTTTGTAGGGAATCCTGGGAACATTTGAATGTCAGAAGAAGCCATGGCTAAGGATATCCACAGTACGTGACCTTGACAGTTCTAAAGTCACCACTAAAATAACAGAGCTCTGCCTGGTTCATTATCAAATTACGTTTTTTTCTCATCAAAGTCGTGACAGGTTTATTTACAAATTGATCTTACTTATGTTTATTTTCAAACCAATTTTTCCTAAATTATTAATGAAAGCAAACAAAATATGAAGTTTTAATTAAGGATAAAACATAAAATTTACCGCTTAATGACAGAAGCCTCGTCAATTTTTTCGCTTTGAACAGCTGATTCTTTGTTGGACAGTATACAATTAAAATCAGCTAGTACTTTAAGAAAATTCCAGAAAAACTTCATCGATCAATTTTATCATTTTATCAGCTTCAAAAAATTCAGCTTTATGCACACTTTCTATTATTTCACCGTCACATTATCTTTACAATTTCTCTTCTCATTAGCTGCAAAAATACAAGATTCAATAGGGCTTAAGACATCATTGAACTACATATTATATAACACGGAACAGATACTCACGTCAATGATTGAAACGTAAAATTTCCATCTTTGAAAGAACAATTGAAAACCACTTAGTCATTATGTATAACACACTTATTTGGCTCCGTTAAATTCTGAAGGAATGTTATTTACTTATTCACCATTTCACCACTTCAAGCTGAAAGCACAACATAAGGTGCAATTCAAAAGAATTTCGCTAACGTCAACATATCAATGGGGCTATATTTCATTGGATTTGAATTTGTTTATTGTTAATTTAAATTTCATCCGAATGAACGAACTATTTTTTCAAATGAAAAGTAAAATATATATGGCAACAAAACAACAAACAGAAAGCAAATTTTCTATTTTAAATTCCGAAATTACTTCACGTTCAGATATTTTTAGTTTTAGAAAAAAATTGTCGTCAATAATACGAGATAAATCATTTGATCAATTACAAGATACAATCATTTGATAAAAAAGTATCAAAACAGTACCGAGTGAAAAACAAATACTGATCAAATAATGGATTTGTATCATATTTTTTTTTATCCAAACCATTTTGTCACATACTGTGATGGCACCAGTCTTTTGGTAACGAAACATAATAAATATGCATGCTTGTATTGAATACTTAAGCGATGTTTCCTTGAACGGAATCGAAACAGAGTGCAATATTTCACCGGTCCGTGGTGCAGTGGTCAACGTCGTTGGCTTCCGTAACGTACCGCCCGCGCTCGAGTCCCGGTACGAGCAGATTTGTTCAGTCGATAAATCGATTCTGTTCGTAAGCAACGGGTGTTTGTGTTGTTTAAAATCCCTCCCCACCTTTCCGATCACAAAAAGCGGCGCGTAGTGAGAGTTTTTGTTGCTAGCTAACCATTTGTCCTCGTTTCCGTTCAATTACTACTCTCATCGAAAAAGAGAGGTTGAGCAACTGAGTAACAAGCAGTTCTTGTTGAAGAAATACATTTTGAGATAAAATGGTTAAAAAAAAGTGTCAAAGTAAAAACTTATTAAACAACGACATTTTAAATACAGTATAAAACTTTATTATAATTTCTCATATTAATATTTGCAATTTTCGCAAGCAGTTCTAAAATTTGGAAAAAATATGTTTAATTTTTATATTATACATTGTTGCAATCAGTTAGACGTTGCACTATGCAGAAGTAAAAACAAAATGATTCATCACTTCAAGATGCAATCGAACAAAAGCTGATTGACATCGCAATTTCAAAATTCGAACAGTTGAAATTCTACCTGACGCTGCAAGTCGATATCACAGCGATAATAAATTCAACGATACAATCTATGGACGGTTTTGTTATTTTTTCCCTCCTTTTAATCATACAGGTTTGTTATTATAATTTGTTGTGTGTATAAACTAATTGGTTGCAGTAATGAAACAGCTTCCAGCAAGTGCCTCTGTCACTGTAGCAATTAAAATGTTAAGAAAAAAACTACTGCACTATCTATGGTTTCCGGTGGCTGAACAGGTTGAAACTTTTTTTATTTTATTGAGTATTTAGCTTGATTGATATCTTGATTGTTGTCTATGGTGATTTGAAATGATTGTTTTAACCCGCCAAGAACAGATGGCGCATTTTGTTCGCGGTCCAAATTATTTATATATTTGAACAATTTTCAGGCTGTGATTTATTTTTTGGGTTTTTTCACAGTGTGCATATATTTTTTATATCTATTTCCTAAATGTATTTTAAGTAGGTCATACATTAAAAAAACATTATTATGCTGAATGCTTTGACTGAAGAAAACAATTATTTAGAATATTTTCGATGGATTCGGCAGTAACTTTGTGGAAGTTAATATTAATATAAATGTTTAAATAGCTTTGATTATTCCACGTATTGTGTTACTTATTGTGACATGTTGACATCTTAAATTGAAAAGGTTCTAACTGCTCTTGAAACTGTTTTGAGATACGAGCGTTTGAAATTTCGATTGATTAAAAATCACTTGTTACAATAAGCAAGTAAAATGTTTCAAATTACTTGTTTTCTGCATATTTTTTCAACTTTTGCTGAAAAATAATGTCCTTTAAGATCTAAATATGGAAATAATGATGACAATCTTAGAACTTTGTCAAATAAATTTAGTAAAAAAAGTGTGCAGATGCAGTCCAACTCTGGTATTCTGCTAAATCCGTTTTTCACCCATAGATAATTCTGAAATTCATACATATATGACAGAATGCGGTTAATACAAACTTTTCCGACCCAAAGGTTATTTAACCGTTCAGACGCCACGGCGTGCAGGCACGCGAAATCGGTGTTACAACCAGCGCCACGCAAACGCGATTACGAGCTTATTAAAGAATAAATTAAATATTTGTAAATGCAATATTATGCAGATACACCTTTTGAAGGCAATGTGATGGTTAGAATACCCATATGTTGAACCGTTTTCTTTTTATTTGAAGTTGGGCTAACAGACGTCACTAGGGCTGGCACCTTATTATCTCAATGATCGCTCGATTGATAGAGCGCATCAGAGTGAGAAGAGAATAGCTATCAGTAAATATCAGTAAGTGCGAGTAGACAACACATAGCATTTTGTGATATTTATAAAATATAGTTTATTATAAAAAAAATAACTTTCCAGTCATAACAAAATAATTCTAATTTATTCATAAATTACATTATTTTTTTGTGGCAGCCCTAGATGCAATTTGTGATACATATATAAATTTTTTGGCAGCCCTAGAGACGTTTTTTAAATCTTGTACTTATGATATATTTTTTTCACTCTTCTATGAAAATCAATAATATCTTGAGTATAGAATTATTTTCCGGGTATGCTACGTGGCATTTTCATGGAAAAATCGATGATTGATAATGGTGGCGTACAGCAAAAATCCATGGAATTGGCTTGGCGTTTAAAGGGTTAAGGCAAAAATGTCAACTAGAACAATTTCAAAGTAAGGTATCGATGTGTTTACTCCACATCTACTATGTATGTATTGAATATAAATTTTGCTTACTAATACTTCTTGGTGCCTAAAATGCATACAAAATATTTCATTTGAATCTTTGTTGAGAAATTTACTTTTAAATACCAATATTTACAATGAAGATGTTGGCTGTGGCTGTGGCTGTAGCGCAATATATTTAAGTTGTGATAACTTTAGAAACGTTCGCCGCAGTGAGCAAGTTAAATGATACAAGTTGTAGAGCTCAATTGTTATCTGTTCAGATCAAATCTAAAACACTAATCCTGCCAAATTTAATTTTCACTAGCAATGAATTAAAGCAACGCAGAAATAGTATTAAGATAAAAAATCACTGTTACTGATGAATCGACTGGCATGTCTTTTAAAATGGCACGACTCACGTGGGGCATTGAGGATTTCGACTCACGAGTCACGACGGCGCCTCGTCCCGGTGACAGTACGGCATTGTCATCACCAAAAGCGATCAATTACTTCGACTAACTTTGCGCAACTCCAACGCGTGACATCCAATCACCATATTTGTCTACGAAACTAGGCTGAAATATGCGACAACTTTGTCATAAGCTTAAGAACCATCCTTATAGGTTATTGTATTTATTCTAAGCATCGTACAATTGTTTATTACTAAACTTATGCGTAATCTATTGACATCGTTCGATGTGTCGACGCCTTTGTTCAGGTCGATTAATGTGATGGTTTGGTAATAAAGAAGTGGTATATATAAATACCATTTTAACGAAAAGCTCAAGAAGCGACACTGTGCATTTGTTATTCGAATTTCAAAATGAAAAAAGCTCTTTGAATGATTGCGATGAGTATCATTGTTTTTATGTGTATTTGAACATCTTTGTAAAATTATAACTTTTGAATAAACCCTGCGAAAATTCATTAGCTTTTGTTGTGAAAGCTTTGCTATAATATCGATGAAATACTCCATAATGATTTCATTAAAAATTTGAGTTTCTAAAAATTAATAGTCATTCTTCTCGGTGACCCTCCATAGTTAAAAAATATAAAGTAAACTGACCTCTTGAATTGACTTCACTAGGGATTTCTCACCACTATAGTGCCCGCGTCCTTCTGTCAGCAACGATGGGAAGGGGATGAAAATTGAAAAAAAAAACCAAACTTTGAGACAAAGTAGACGAGAAGAACTTTGAATGTAACGCGCATCAGAACTTAAAGCTCCATCATTTATACACTTTATTTAAGGGATGTGAATCAATACAAAAGTTTTCCCTGATTCATGATATCTTTTTCTATGATAGCAACTGGAATAACAATCATCAATTTCAATTTTATCCTTCAATAATTTAATTTATAGTACATTAAAATATAATCACACTATAAGAATCGTTGTTTAACAATTACTTGTAAAAAGTAACAGATTTATTTCATGATGATAAATCAAAACCACATATTAAATAAAAATAAAAGTGAAATAATAAAGAAATAAATTAAATTTTGTGTGTAATTTTTACTATATGACTCTTTGATACTTTATCTCGACTTCACAGTTGGTATTACGTATGTATTACGTTACCAGACTTTCCAAATTCGAATTTAAATAAATTTAAATAAAACAATATTGTCTCCGTCAAGTTGCCAACTTGCAGGTCAGTTTGATTATTTGTCTCGTTAGCGCCAAAGGAAAGTAAGTAGTTACTTTTGTTTTGTTCAGTTTGGCAACCTGTTGTAAGGGTGCCAGCGCTTACGTGTCATATGTTTTATTTTGCATATTGTGCTGCCTGTCAAGCGTTGAGAACTAATTCAATATTTATTTATTTACTTATCGAGAGGCACACATATTCCATTGCGGTGAAAGTGTGTGCCTTAATGTAATTGTTTTCTTTTCACCAGTCGTATTTCGATATTTTAAAATTTTTTCTATAATCACAGTCCTACGGAAACAAATTCAAAAATACTAAGCAACGAAATTCAAATTTTACTGTCTGTTTTTTTTCACGGTGTATTTGAATCGTACGAAAAAAGAATATTTAACCACAGCCAATCAGATACGATACCGACGACAGCCAATCATTAACGAGTTACACACACCGGCCATTGTTTTATAAAACGTAATAAGATGTTTATGTTTTTATTAAAAACAAATTCTTCGGCGTAAACTTTCTCCAATTATTTTCATTTTATTTCAGTCATGATTTAAAAGCTATATATCTACTGTTCTGTTATATTATAATGCATTTATTTTATCAGTGTTAAGTCAAGATCAGGACCGGTTGCACTAATTGCGAGCATTTTCAACTGATCAACTGACAATTATCAGTCAACTTATCAGATTAACAATGCTCGCGATGGGTGAAACCGGTCCGAATCTTCATAAAAAATATACAAGGACATTATGATGAGATAATCATATGAATCATTGGTATATTGGCCTCCTCTTTAACCACTTCAGTACCGTAAGGTCAGTGGTGGTCACCGCGTACCTATGTCATGAATAAAGTCGCAAAAATTGCAAAATATATTTAAAAAATCTTCCCGTAAGAATCCGTCAGGATTTTTTAGAAGTCGGGCGGTAGGTGTGATCAATGCGTCCATTTTTATCGGTACTGAAACGGTTAAATACCTACTACATACAAACGGGGTGTAAGATCTTTGGAATCGGTATCTCAGAATTTGAAAATACACCATAGTTTGTACTATAATACACTAGAATAAACAGTGTTAATAAATTCAATCAATGTTAGTTCATACAACTCGGTCATTTTTTGACGTGACAACATCTTATAAATCGATGAACGCCCGCTGCACGCACGAAAAAACATGACTCATTGTCCCGTTTGTCGCGTTACGCCGAAGGCAAGCGTGCGAGCGAGAGCGCGGATAAGCGATAGAGAGGCACGATCGGCCTACCATTCGGATTGTGCCGCATCTATCTCTCTTCCACTCGATTGGTCGATGCGTCTGAGTAGAAAAGAGACAGCGGCAGCACACAACTTATACACCTACAGTACCTATACGTGATCTGTTTACAACTGTTTATAAAGTGAAGTGAAATGTTAATGTGGTTTTCATTGTTTATATTACAACAACAATTGCGGCAATAAAGGTAATTAATTCTTGCATATTAAAAATCTGATTAACGTATAACAAATATACTTTAAATAAACAATAAATATATCAATAAAAAATTGTAGATTTCATTTCACTCCTTCTTCGTATCCATACAAAATAATGATAATTCAATAAAAATGATTCCATTTTATTCATAAAAGTATGCAATCATTTCATCAATGTTTTCTTATGACGTTGTCACGTTAAACTATCGTCCGTAAACCGACTTTACAGACAACCATTTTTTAAATAAAAAATCGCCACAGCCACCGGCATTCTCGTGTTTTTGGCTGCTCGAGGTGGGTAGAAAAACGAAGCTCGGCAGGATAATACTAACCAAAATTAAATTCGTAATACTTACCTAGAAAATGATAGTCTTTATTAATCCGCCAATAATTTTCCTTACTAAGACAGCTTCACCAAAATAAAATATCGAAAAACTGACGTAAGAACTACCTTATGAAATAGCTCATTTCGAGTAGAATCACTGATGATTCATACAAGATTTGAGCGAGCAGTACCTTGACATAGATATACATCAATATCTACAGAGTATGGGGTCATAACAAGTCGTGCAGTCAGTCTATACAAATACGTTTTTCAAAAGAAAACACAACATGCTTGTCGTTTCATTTATATTAATACTGATTTTATCAATGACCCGATTTTTCCTGCATGACAAAAATTATGCCATTCGTAAATTTTATGGAGCCATGATTTAATTGACATGGATTGGAAAATATAAATAATATCGATACGCTCATAAAGATTGCAAGATATTGCATTATCGCGTTGATTGATTTCTCCCTTAAATAGATCGACAAAAGGACATTATTTATAGTCATTAAATCATAAAGTTAACTTAAGTCGTTGGAAATCGATTAAATCGAAATGAATTTATCGTCACAGTAAACTAAAGTCAATCTTTCGATTAGGTGAAAATATTATAGTCGTCGTAAATTCTCACTCATATAATGTTAAGACATATTGAAAAATAGAGTACGAAAATGAATGACTCAAAAAATAGAATCTTCATTGGAATCTTATCCATTTAATAGTAGTAATGTTTTTTTTGTTTGCGCATTTATTCGTACTAAGTTTATTTTGTTGATTTATTATCCTCAATTAAGTTTGGATTTAAATAAAGTTGAAAAATTTTTAATTCAGCGGTAAAAAAATGTTTCAATCAAAGCCATTCAAAATACTTCTTTATAGGAATAAAATTTCGCGAAAATCTATGCCACCACACCATACATTGTGAAAAAATATCTATTCCCTTTTAACAGATTATTCAATACCAAAAAAGAAAAATCTTATAAATAATATAAAGCAAATAAATGATCATGTAACTCAGTGACGGCTGGTGACGGGGTGTTGGGGGGTGCAAAAGGAAGATTCGACTATTTTTCCGTACTACGGAAGAGAAACAGTTGGTATTGCGAACATCTGAATTGAAAGTCCAAGAAGTGTTTTAAAATCCAATAAATAGGAAAGAACTCTTGCAAAAACGGTTGAATCTTCCTTGGCACCCCCCAACACCCCGTCGACAGCCGTCACTGATGTAACTGATATGCATCACGCGTCGCGAACTAACAAACGTGATTGTGAGATATTACAATGATATGCAGAAACTCTGATTTTGCCCAATGGAAATACATTTATTCCATTGATATATTTAATAACCGTTTTCGCTTATTATTGACGCTTATTAAGAGATGACATTGCTAGTATTTAAATTGTAAAAATAAATATTTCATTCAGGGAATCACTTCCAAATGGCAGTACGTATACCATACGTCATGGACCCTTGAAGGATTGAGCTCGTTAAGAAGCTTTGACTGCCTAGTCCACGGGCTCCCAACCCATGGATCGCCAACTTATGTATACAGTCAACTCAAAAAAATATTCACTATAATTTTTTGAATGCCTTTTTTATATTGCATGCGAGTCGCGAGTCACATGGCTATTATAAAAAGGTCTCGCCAATCGAAAAAGGTTGGGAGCCTATGGACTAGTCGGCATGCTGCATAAAGATTAGGAAGCACAAATCTACTTCCATAATAACAAAATCTATCGATAAATATCTCAATTTTAATAACTTGACGCAATAGCCAATTATACGAAAATTTTGGGCTGCCTGAATTATCAAAATACATATTTTCTTTATACCTCTGCCGTTTGTATCTTAATCATAAAAGACAATTTCACAATACTTTAATTTGAATAATCTGTGTGTATAATTGAATAATGGTTTGGTGAGTGCGTGTAACGTGACTCGAAGACGTGCAGCACATGTCTACGAAACGTCTTAAATGGTGCGAAATTGTTATGAAAGATGATACTGTATTATACATGTCGTATTTAACTTTGTTCAGCGATCAGCGGCTTACATGTATATGTGTAATATAATATCACACATGACATGCGTGAAATGGCGGCTTACTGTATAAGACTTATTCTTTTTTTTACAATCAATCGAAAAATGTTATAAAACGTATTCAATCTTTGGTCTTTCTTTTAATTATTTTTTTATATTAACACAACATAGAGTTTAAATAATATGTGTTACTCACAAAGAATTTGCAGTTTAAGCCATTCAATAAATGAAGAGACTTATTTTGAAAGTATTTATTTGATTTAAAACTTATTTATAATATCTTGAAAATATTCACTGAGGAATTGAAATTTCATTAATGTCAATATTTTGAATTAGGAATAAAAAAATTGGGACATAAAATTAATATGCTTAAAACAGTATAATTCAATAAATTCATGTACTTTTTTGATATATAATTATTGCAGCTCTTTCAAAAATATAAAAATATAGATAAAATCAACATGATGTTTTTCCATTTTCTGTTGAGATCTGTTATGTCGTTCTGCCGTTTGAGAAAGAAATATCTGAATTAATAGTTTCAGATCAATCCATAATGATATTAATAAATTTAAAATATTGCTGCATATAAATCTAATTGTATATTTTAATCGAAGATTATTCTTTATTCCAAATAAATGTTATCATTAAATGGTCATTTAATTATTAGAGTTCTAGTGTTTGAAGATAAAAAAAAATAAGTATAAAAAATATTTATTTACACAAATTTGTATGTCAGGACTCCATCGTATGAACTTTAATATTTTATATCATACTAGTATTGCTACCCGGCTTCGCTCGGACTAAGCGACCAATAATTATTTAATGTTATATCATTCGACATAATTATATCACAAAATCTAACATCCAAAATAGAGTTAAAATAAAATCACAAACTCTATTTAATTTGATGACAGCCCTATTCTCGCCCATTAAAATGTCCAAATTCAAGGAAAAAATCTAATTTGCTGTCAAAAAAATGTCAAATAATACCTTCACGTAGAAAAATAAACATTATTATTAATAATAAAAGCCGGGAAAAGTTCAGTAGAAGACTAATTTATTACATTTTGACTAAATGTCTTCGCCAATAAAAATTCAAACATATTTTCTTTCATATTCGTTTTTATGGCAACTTAATGACCAACAATGCAAAAGGGAATTACAGACCCACAGACATACATACGCCGTTTCGGTTTTATATATAAGATTACAATGTAATATTAATTTCAGCTTTCTTCTTGATGTTTTGAGGGAAACATCAATATCAATTTTGAGAACATATTTGTATGAAGAACTCAAAAGACAAGGATGATTGGCGAAATATAAAATAAAAAGTCTAATCAAAAGAAATATTAGTTCAGCAACACTATTTCTTAATATATATATTGTGAAATGTCATTCGTCAATAATTATTGACAAGTTGATAATTTTAATTATTCGAATTTTTTACTTAGGATACCTGTCGCGGCATTTAAAAATAGCCGATTGAATTTATTCAGTAGCCAGAGTTCCATTTTTGATATTCGAAATTTAAAAAAAAAACGATTCCTGAGATGACAGATTTATTCAAAATATTCCATGAACAGTTGACATGTCATGATATTCGAATGTTCATATTTCGAACGTGTGACGCGCCATAGCGCCAACCAATTGAAAGTTTCCGCCGCGTAAGACGGTGGACCAAGTCACGATAAGTAGGCAAACCTGTTACCCTATAAGGACTTACGTTTAACCCCGCGACGATATACTAGCTAACCTCACTTGCACTGTGATAACACTTGACCAAACGCTCCAACTGAAGTAATAAACACACCGCTCAACGTTTTTGCGATAGGAATTTTATTATAGTTATTGTTTTAGTGGTGGTTTTAAGCTTTGTGAAATTTAATAGCAATGTTTACAGCTTTTTAAACGGATTGCGTATTCTAATTGATGTTGCCTTGTTGTTTTTGTGCGATTCGCAATTCGAATGTGACTGGCGGGGAAGAGGGAAGGGTATCTCAATGTTTTGGTGTTAATTTTAAATGTAGAAAATACATTCATCAGTCACTCAATAGAAATAAAAAAGTTCAGTTTTTTGCTCTTTAAATGTTGTAATATATGCTTTTAAGGAAGCTTATCTTTTTATTTTTTTGCCTCATAATTTACGAAAGTATTTTTTTTTTATTAATCATTTTTCGTTTGATCATATCATTTTGTAATCATTTAAAATCAATATATGAAAGTATAAAAACTGAATTATGAAAACTTAAATGTAGACTAAATGGAGTACATCAAGCCAGAATGCCGTAAAGTAAAATTTAAAAAATTTTAAGAAAAAAAATATTGTTGGTAAAAACTCAGTTCACGTTTATTTGTGCACTTAAAATGCATGAATATACTTGATATCAAAGCCTGGGTCCGGGTGGCCGCCCCATACGGACGTCGCGAATAAAGTTGCAAATATTTCAAAAGCCTTCCTGTAAGAATTCTTATGATATTTTCCTTTTCAGAGGTAGTGACATCTATACACTGTATCGAGAAAAAAAATGTTTTTCTGTCAAAAGTCAATCTTGTAGAAAAAAGGATTTTGTAGAAGTCGGGAGATATATATAATATAATCAATGCGACTTCTGCTGGGACAGAAGCGGTTAAATAATCATTCACAAAACGCTCAAAAAAACTTCCTAATATGACGTAAATAGACGGAATAAAGTTTCCAAATTTAGGCTTATAATCATTTAATTGTATTGTGTATGGTAAGAGCTTTACCATAGGAATCAGGTGAGTCTGGGTTCATATAATTTAAATTAAGATCTTGGACAATATTTAAAAACATTTGGCGCATTGACTTCAAGTTGTACTGTCAAATATTTCGTCATTAATACAATTATTTTGAATTAATTTTGCTAAAAATGGCGTCAAAATGTTGCATTTCCTATCTCTTCATAATGTCATCAAGAGAAAATTAATATTTTTATATTTATACAGTGTTAAGTAAGAGCCATCCAATAAGGTAAATACTTGGATAGTATAACTGGAAGAGTTGTATTGATTCTGTTTGCAGTTCACACGCTCAATCCGTATAAATATTTATAATCAACCTGATATTTCTGAGTACAGAGAAGTAGTGGTGATTTTTTATGGACTTACAACACAACGTTGTTCACTCTCTACATCCAAAAGAGTAAGCGAGCTTCAAATGATTAGTTAACACTATTTTTATCAAATGATGATGTAATATAATACAATTATTTAAAGGGGTATAACCATTTTATACCACTTTAAATAATGATCACGTATTAATAATGCATTTGTAGATTGAAGTTTAGTGACTGCCCTGCCCTATGTTTTACATTGGTAAAACATCTCGAATATAACAGTGGCTGAGCATTTAGCCGCTTTTCGTTTAAAAAAAGATACTTCCACCTTCGCCAGTCATTAACTTTTTGAAAATCACGCGTTCAATTTAGCCTCATATAAATTATTCTATCAAGAAATATTAGAGATTAACAGAGCTCAGCTTAATAGTTTACCAATTTTGAACAAGCAACTTTATCTTCCAAACTCGCCATTGTTATACCCCTTTAATAATTATCATTTATTAATAATTCAAACACTTGAAATAATCAATTCAAAAATAATAGGTCGGATAAAACCCTACATTTACATTAGATATTCCTACGTTATTATCTGGAAATTAATATTTGCGATACTACATTCAAAAATTCCAATAATTATAAATAAACTAACTTAATTGAAACTCAAATTTGTGCTAATTCATATTTTAATAGCAATTTAACTTAGTGATCTCAAACGTTACAAACTGTGTACTACGCGTCCGTTCAAGTACATCCGTGCACTTGAAATGCCTGAATATGCTGAAAGGTGAAACCCGGGTAGTTAGCGACAAAACGTCATGGAAAAGTACAAAATTCAAATGGTTCAAAAAATTTAAATGTAATATAATACCTTAAATGTATCTGTACAATAATCATTTCTATAACATTCTTAATTAAATATTAGTGTTAGTTTATGAATGATAATAATTATTGGCGATGCACTGGGTATTTTTTAATCAGCCATAAAATAAAACATCGCGAAAATCCTTGCAAAAGATATCAAATTGAAAAATATAAATATAAAGTTGATCTTAAAGGGAGTCTAACCTGGAACAATCTAACTGCTAATGCAAAACATTCAAAACTAGACCGCAGGGGCCGGCAGTTTATTGGTTCAATATTAATCACGATTGATGCATATTGAATCGACATTGATAAAATACATATATTATTAATAATAGTAAAATACTATAATTCCTTTTATATTGTTTGGTACTAATTAATTAATCTTCATTTGGGTATCGAATCAAGAATAACGCCGGTAATATATACATAGAGCACAAAAAACGTTTTACCGCTGTGATTAAATGCAAGAAAAAATATGTAATTTAACGAGACGTGTTCGACAAAGCTATTCTGTTACATAATGAATGTAATTGATTTATTTAAATGTTCTGAAAAATTGCAGTTTGCACAGCCATTCTCGTTAGCGCCCAAGTAGTTGGTTAGCATTTCTAATAAAAAATAAGTTTGGTGAATGTTGCATATCTTATAAAGATCTTTCATTTAATTATTTGTACTTAATAATACTACTCGAATCGATATTTGCCTTTCCAGTATAAGAAATCTGTTTAGTGTTCTCACCTGTAGAAAATCATTTGCAGAATAAATATTCTCCCGTGTTTATGAAGAATTACAAAAAATAGTATTGATTAATTTCTAATCTAACACTCTTTTCAACCATTGACTTATTCTCATGTTGAATGACGTCTCCGCAAAAGAAATAAAAAAATATTTCAAGATTGTATGCCTTGTTCGACAGATTCTGGGCTAAGAATGTCAGAGTGCGTTTTTGATAAATAAAATCAATTAATAACAATAATATTTTACAATATTAGAATATCACTAACATCATATTTGTACGGTGAACAATTTTAAAAATACCGTAATTAATAATTTTGTAAAACAAGTAAGATAATTTCATCTTTTGGTGATCTGGATTTTATATTAAGTTGATACAGTCAGCTCTCCCGATAATGTCAAAATATTGGAATCGTCATAAAAATAAGAATTTCAATATGATTAAAATGTGAATAAATCAATAAAATGGTTTGAATTTAATAAAATTTTTGGTCAAATTTTAAGGTACATATCTTTTGCCTGAAATAAAATTTAGTTTTTGGTCAGAATAACAATATTAGCGGTATTAAACTATTGATGGTTAAGTTAGGTTAGGTAATCGCCAAAAGAAATTTACCATGTGTCAAGAACAAATCTGACCAATTTCATTTAAATTATGACCATTTTATATAAATTTTGACCATACGTTATTTATTCTAACTGATTCATTATAAAAATTGTAGAACCAATGTTATATAAATTAAGACCAATGCAATACAGATTCAGACCAATGTAATACAAATTTCAAATCGGAAAAATACGGGCCTTGTAAAAATCGCTTAAATTAAATATAAAACTGCACATGGGTACTAAGAACACGAATATGTTATCACCAAAAGAGATTTTTCCGAAATTCAATATAAAGAAATTTTTTCTTCATAATAAAATAGTGGGATGTGGGGAACACCACGATTGCCCACAATTTTCTATGATGTATATTTTATAGATGATGATGATTTACATTCGTCGCTTTGAATATTCGATGAATTAATACCCTGGCACAATTATTGTTTTATGATGTGTTTTTTTAGTGGGTAATTAATTTATAGCGGAATTCGATCCGCCTGCTTCTCATATTGCTTAGCCGCCGGCGCCGACAACAAGTCTAGGCTTTCTCTCAAGCTTAGTCAAGATTTACCAACTCCCGCCCCGCCACGTCCAACGTGGTGGCTGAGTAATTGAATGGACGAAGTGCGAATATTTACGATAATTGATACTATTTACTGAATTTGCTTGGGGTACTGTGTAATTATTTTATGGGGCAATATAAATACCAGCAGGTATGGTCAACTGCACGATAAAAGAGTTCTAACTAGTTATTAAAACGCTCGTATGCTACCGAGAAACATGATTACGGGATTCAAATTACAAAATGGTTGCATTAATACATTGAATATTCGGTTCCCTCGGTTTTATCAAATTTAAGGAGACAAGCCGCCCCTGTAGCTGTTCGTCAATGACGTCGTCTTCGGTTGCAGTGTCTCCAAATTCGAATTCATGTATAAACACTTTCAGAGAAGAAACTCTTAAAGGCAAAGAAACAAAACTTATTTTTTTTATCCTTTTCAACACAGCCAAAAATCAGGTTTTACTCGTAATCAATTAAACCTATTTCTTTTCATTATTTTTAAATGCGATGCTTTAAGAGCTTTTCATCTTTCTATCGGTTACATATAAAATAGTTATTTATTCTAACGTCTTGTTTAATGTAAGGTTTCGTGGAGCTTTGAATAAGAACGTGATTTTAATACGCTTTGAAAGATCTTCGTATCCACTTATTCTATTGATTTGACTCTGTGATGCATAAGCATACATAGCTCAAATCCGGCAAAAATCGAGATACGTTTCTTTTATTCTAAGGAGCAAATAGAAAAAACACAATTCCTTTTCTCCCATACGAATACGAAGTTATAAAAGAGATGAGCTCCCGATAATCTTGTCTTAGTCTGATTCTTATATTATTTGTCTCTTCGAGAAAAAAAGATCGTTCCACTCGCGTCTTACTAGCGTATCCCAGAACAAAGTGTAACCCCGTGCTTAGGTAGGCGAGACGAAGCGGTGCGGTGCGCTGCGGCCACGTGTAAAAACCAGTCAATTTAAAACGTAGTTGATCAAATGTATTATGTGCCATCGCTCGGCCAGACGCAATTTGATATTTTAAAACTCTGCCGCTTTTAAAGCGCGCCGGATCGCTTCGCCCACCTAAGACGACCCGTAACTCTTTTAAACGATTACCATACGCAACTATCCAGACGAGACTAGACAACCCTAGACTTATTTGATCTTTTGTTATTTTTTATATGAGACTGCATAGTTGTAGAATGCAATGTACGATTGCATTCGAACGGCTATTTTTATTTTAAATCCCTAGACAATATGGACGAGTTTAGCAGCGAAGACATAATCCCTGGCCATGATTATGATGGTGAGAAAAAATTGAGTCATATAAAAAAAAGATATCTGGCATTTGACAAGTCTTACATACCGGTGAAATAAAACCTTGGTTCTCAAAGATACGTATTTAGTATATAGTAAAATAAACTGGGTTCATGAAAGCCATCATTCCACACACATGAATTAACACTAAAAGTTTTAAATACTCTATGTGAATAGCTTGCAAAAACGTTTTGTTTTATCGCCCTGACCGCTCTTGGCTCCAATCCAATCTCATTTGATGATGGCCAGGTGTGTAATTGGGAGGACTTGGGGCATCTTTAAAAGGGTCATAAACAATCGGATTCGTGGAGCAAATCAAAAACGGGACACGAATGTAATCACATGATTGTAAGTAAGGACAAACGGAACTTATAATTATTAATAAATACGCCACGAATATTTCAATTTCAAATTCGGAACACTCAAAAATCTTTCAAGCGAATGAAATAAAACAAAGATAATTTTAAATTTGGAAAATTAATCGCGCATAATTTATGCTCGTAATGAATGACATTTAAATTTCGAGCAGGTTGTTACTTTATATATTATTGTGCTTTCTAAGTTTATAAATGTTTTAATTTTTGTCAGTCAAATTTTTGAATTCGGAACAATCAAGATTCTTTAAAAATACATTAATGAATCAAAATAAATGTAACTGCACACACATAAAAGAATGTAAACATAATTTTACGGCGATCATTACCTTGGATGTAAATTTTTTAATTTGTTTTACATTAATTTTTGGAACGTGAGCTCCGTTGGTGGCGTAGATAAATGTTTAAAACACAAGTGTTGTAATAGGCTTAACGTCTTTATTTCGCCTTATAAAGTGGTAAAGTAATAACTTATTGTTTACCAACAATTTTGAAATCAGAATTACACTTTATACGATTAATTATTAAGTCAGTAAATTTAAACATTAAGCTAAAGAATTATCATTATCAATCGCTAATTAGTGTTCTTCTTTGATATTGAAATTAATACATTATTTTAAGTACACATTTATTTATGTAAAGTGTAAAAAATGTACGGATGTAAAAAGCGATTCTTGTGTGTACATCGCTTTATGTTCAATATAACTTCTTATATATAACATTGTATGTAATAAATCATTGAAATTCATTTTTATTCCGTTCAAAAATGATAATTTATTAACGACGGTTGAGAAGACACGAATAAGGTTGTACAGAACTGTCAACGAGAACAGTTTTTCAAATAATTTATCAAATTGGTCTGTATTTAAAAGGCTTTATTTTTATTCCGTTTGTATTTGTACCCTCGTATTGTTGTGTCCCATTTAAATATTAACACTGTTTTATATTCAGTAGAACCTCGATTATCTGGATTAATTGGGGATGTAGATAGTTCGGATAAGCAAAAATCAGGATAATCGAAAAAATAATAGTTGACAAGGAAAGATTTATATTATATATAGCATCAATATTAAATTATTTTCTTAAAAATAAATTCAGTTATATAATTAAGAATTTCAAATAATGTGAAAATTTTAAGAAAATCATCTCAGGGCTTCAAGATTCTCACTTGGCATAGTGAAAATATGAAGAACTAGGCGATTAAATTATTGGAACAAATGGTATGAGCATAATCATTGAGATATTGCCAATAAACAATATGATAAATATTTTGATTGTCATTTAATATATTTTTTAAATGTTTTTGCCGTTGACTATGCTATGCGAGAATTTCTTTTGTTACTTATGCTTTGGGTCCTTCTGACTTTTCTTATCGATGACAAGTTTATGACGAGAATCTGTGATCACAAGAAACAAAATAAAGTATTGAAAAAAAATCTAAATGAAAAAAATAATATACACAAATTTGAATTAATTATACATACGTATGTATATCTTTTATTGCATCTGAAACTACTAACTAATTTAAAATAAATATTACGGTCTATTGGAGTCTCATTTTCAAATTTAGAGACCATTTTAAGATGTTATCCTGAATTCATTTGTTGGATCTTAAAATTTTTGTAAAACAGTGATAACGAAAAAGTATCATTCATATCTTTCGTTGAAAAGATTAGTTACGTTAAATCATTTCAATTTGATGAATTGAAATGTTTGAACTAACTGGTAGAATTAGTAGTCTAATTTTAACGTTGATGCCTTTGGTTGCTTAGCCGCGGATTTGAATGCCCCAGGTCCGGGCAGTTTCATTTTTTTCATCGTATTATTGATTTATTTAACTGTTGTCTAAATTTTCTCGCAAACCTACTTAATTGTAAAAAATAAAGACAAAACAAGAGCAATTTGCTTACCACAAATTTTTTCTTAGTTCTAGTTTTAGTTTTCTACCCTACTCTCTTCGAAAAATAAAGATTAAGCAACTGAGCAACACGCCTCTTTCGCGGAATTTTTTTTTGTAGTCCATATTAGGGCTTATAAAACAACCGACTTTTGAAAAAACGGTTTTCGAATTCCAATATTGTTAGAAGTTTTACAAAAGATGGATAATTCAATTAAAATAGTGAATTTTTAATACACGACAAAAAATACAACAAAATTATTTGGTTTTATTCTTCAGAAAATATGTTTTAAGGAAACACAAAGCATCCACTGATCGATCACTTAGTGATGATCTAACTTTCGTTACAAAATTCCCTGATATTGAAAATACCCTTTCGCTGGGTACTTATGTGGGGCATATAGTCTGTAATAGTAAAATATTAACGTTTATATTTATTTATATAATAAAAAATATATTTAAAACCGGTTACCAAATTGAAAAAACCAGGTTTTCGAAGTTCGCAAATTCGGCCAAAAAACCGGTTTTTAAAAACCGACAAGCCCTAGTCCATATCCTCCACATTGGTAGTGTACACGATTTTAAATATAATATGAGATGACGTAGTGTATTTATTAAATACGGTAGTTCGTAGCCGTTACGTATAAATCAGTTCGCATATTTCGATTTAAGGGCGGTCTATGCACAGAGAAGAAATCTATGCCATTTCCTAGTTTGCCTTAGGTACGCCAGAGTTAAAATTATGTGCAAAGTACACCCGTTTCGTTTTTACAACTGCGCTGCTTCTGGTCAAGAGGCCTAATGGCTAACTTTCTCACGTCCTGTCCCCGCGATTTCCCCCTCATCTTACCGCGCACTCTTCGATCGAGATCGCGCACGAGGAATCCCCTTTCGAAAGCTCGCGCGCTTTACCGGTAATGGATGCGACTTTTTATGAATACATTGAATTAATGCGGACACTGAAAATACAAGAACGCAATACAACACAGCGAATTGTATTCATGACCATACTAATTATATTATCACAGACGGAATTGTCGCCATTTATCACAAATTTCTATTTGAAATAGAAAACTATTTACGAAGTATAAATATGCATACATATGTATATCGATGGCTAAAAGAGAATGTTGTTAATAATTTTAAAATGTGTTTCGCCTCTTTCAGAGGCATCTTCGGACTTACTTAGTCTCTTAAATAAAACTCTTAACAAAAAAGAAGTATAATTAAATAATATTCTTAATAGGACAGGTTGCTCGCCATTACTTATATTATTTCCAATTAATCCATTTTCCGAGTAATCACTAACCCATCTGATTGATGGCAGCTCATTAGTTTAATAGTTTGTAATGTTTAACGTCATTAGTAGTATGATTATTTGTTTGCTTTGTTTCGATTCTATAACCCCCTCCTTGCTTCCCTTAAAAGGGGAAAATCCCAAACTCTATTTTGGAATTTCATAATTTTAAAATGTTAGAATCAATCTTGCTTCATTACTTAAGCAAACTTTGCGAAGTCCAAAGATGCCTCTGAAAGAGGCGTAACACGTGTCACAGCTAGAAGCACAATACGTGGAATAATCAAAGTATGAACTTCCACAAAGTTACCGCCGAAACCATCGAAAGTATTAGTAATGTTGTTAACTCCACTTTTGGCTGAAAATGACTTAATAATGCCATCTTATTGTATCATGCAATGTGCATGTCCCGTAAAATTTTTATAAACAAAACTTATTGAAGTTCACGGGAAAAACGTTTTGAAAAAATTTTATATCTCCATCGTCGTTCTAAAACCTACACTGCTAATTATCCAACTCCACCATTTTGTATTGTCACCTGTCATTTATCCGTCGTTTCTCAGCGGTGGAACAAATAAGTCGTTTGAAAGGGGATTTTTTTGCTTAAAAAATTCTCAAAATAAACAGTATTTATCTGCTGCTCAATTGACAAAAACGAAGATAGCAAATTTTCTCTTTAAGCCATTGATATGTATATTTCGATTTTGCTCAAATTTAAAAGCGATGATTATTAATCTAAAATAAGCAATACGTTCTTAAAGAGATAACTGTGCTTATAGTTAAATATAATTGAGAAACCCTGCATGCACTAAGTAATTTAAGTGTCTATAAATTACATTTTCTTTAACCATGTCTACTCCCAACTTGGATCATATGGCCTCCTCACGGAGTTTATTTCAACATGTTTTTTTTACTACTTATTACTCAGTTGCCCAACCTTTCTTGTTAAAAGAGAGTAGGGATTGAAAGGATGCAAGGACTAGGATAGGACTAGTGATTAGCTAGTCGTTCTTGCTACGCGTCGTTTTTTGGGATCGGAAAGGTGGGTAGAGATTTTCAACAATATGAACACCCTTTTTCTACGAACAGAATCGATTTATCGACTGAAAAAATTTGCTCGTACTGGTACTCGAACTCGGGTGGTCCGTCACGCCTAAGCCAACGACGTTGCCACTATACCACTATATCACGGATCGGGAAAAATTGCATAGTGAATTTAATCGATCCTAACATTTTCAATGTGCTATTTTGAAATGAGTCCTGGAAGACCATAAATGTATGTAAAGGAAGTGATTGGCGGGTAACAACAAATCTTGGTTTCGCTGCGTGGATAGCATATACCACTCATGTGTAGCGGATTTATTCAAGACAGAAGAAATGGTCATTATCAACCCATTGTTTACGGTGTGCACAAATTTGTGCGTAATTAGTATGGTTATTGAAAAGGCCCGTAAACAAAGAGTTAAACATAATTTAATTTGACATTCACTTTGTGTTCGCTTGTTTGGAATCATTTATCACTATAATAAATTCACATTCATAAATCTGTCTAACCGTTCAGTAATAACAAAGTGTTTTATAAAGCCCTCGAATCGTAACTGTGTGGCGTGCGTTGGATTTACTAAGTCATCCATCAATCCATGGTGACTGGTCCATAATGTACTGCAAAGCCGCAAACCATTTGTCAGGGTGCGATGATAAACATGCTGATTATCCCACCCCATCCTACGCAAATGGACGTGAGCTATCTTTCTTGATCACTTTTTGTACTACACGATGTACATTTTTATCAAGGGACTAGTGCAGAGACGTGCAAACATTTTTTTTATGAGATAAATCCATTAATTAGTCATCACTTTAAAAGTGGGGAGTTATAATTGCGATGAGAAAACTAATCACAGATAGCTGCAAAATAATAAATTAAATCGATTGCATATTAAGTTAAATACCCATTCTACTTATATAAATCCTCGTAATTTAAACGAAACCATATTTCAAGTAGACATAAATCTAATAAATAAAAATCAATGTTGTTTTGTTCGTATTTTATGCGTTGCCATACCCTTCATTTGATTGTGATAATACTTTGTCAACTTATTGCTTGCACTTGCGCGAAGGTATAGTACAATTAACTTTCAGTAGGTGGCGCGCGTATACAATCGGCAAAAGACAAACAGCAAATGTCATCGATACCGATCAATGTTAGTGAAATTAAATCGAAATTATTTATCTAAAATATTATGCAACCGAAAGCACTTCAATAAACACAAACACTTTCTTTCTCTGAGTGGCATTGCAAAGCTTGCCGGGTACCGGCTAGTTAATTAAAAAATTGAATATAACTTAGTTTATTTCACGTAGTGTGTTACGCCTTGCTACGTAGTCACACAATACGCGGAATAAAATAATTTAATACATAATATTTAAATTAACGAGCTCAAAGTAACAGCTGAATTTTAATCCTTTTTTGCATTGCAACAGCAATAGATTTATAACTTGAGATTTTTGTAATGGGCAATTATTATATATTCAAATATAAATAAAAATAATAAAATATAAGTGGATTTAAATTGATAACGCCCAGTCCTGGTCCTGACCCTGATCCTGATGTGGAAGTAGTACTTTAAAAATATTTTATTTATTCAACAAAAATATTTTCCATCAAGAAGTGACACATTAAAAGTGACCTATGTAATGACTTATAATATGGACGCCCTTCATGGTTATTACTGCAAATCAAAAATCCTCAAACTGTCACAGCAAAAAGGTTTAAGCATCATCAATTGGGATTTTCAATGATTAAAAGCGTATAAATCTTTCTTATAATATTATATAGTAATATGAATAAAATATTTCAAATGAAAATGTGTCGAGATGGCTTTTTTAATATAAAAAATCGATTAATTGTGATTAGTTCCAAGTATATCGATACAAAATAGAGTCAATCAAATCATATATAACATTCTGAAAGTAAAAAAAGAATTTTAAAATCGTTTTATCATGCATCAAAAATCTCATTATCAGTATTCGTAAAGAGTTTATTTTCTTATTCAAAACATTCAGACGATAGAATCTTCAATACGACGTAATGCGACCTTTGTTATGTATTATAGCTTGAATAAATACGAAAGTCAGGTAGGTCTGTGTAAGTTCTCTCGGGTGTGTGGTGCAGTGGCCCACGTCGTTGACTTTCTTGGCGGATCTCATGGGTCGATTCTGTTCTGTTCGAAGGCAAGTATTTTTGCTGTCGAAAAAATTCTTCTTATAAGCGTAGAGTTAAGAGAGCGACTAGCCAACCACTAGTCCTGTGCTTGCCTTATCCTTCCAATCCCTACTATCACCGAGCAAAAGATATGCTGAGAGACTGAGTAACGAGTAGTTTTCGTAGAAAAACAAAATGTCTAGATATCTCCATTTGGAGGCCATATGCTCCGCATTGGAAGGGACGTTGATTAAAATAATAGGGAACACTGACGATGGATTCCATTTTGTATTTGAGCTGTCACTGGGGGTACATGGCCTACACCATTACCAATATATAATCATATTTTAATTTATATCTATAAATAATACTTACGGATAGTTAACCTCAATTATTTGATGTAAAACTCAAAACAAAATGTCTATCAAAATATCTCCATTTCAATCACTACTGAATATAATTTATTAGCACATATATAATTCGTACTTTCATGACGCTCGCATTGGAAGACACGTTGATTTTCGTCTTAAAAAAAATTTCACTCTCATAAGTTTTGCATAACGCGCCTAAAGAAGTATAACTTCAAAAATCTGCAAACATTCACCAAGAAGAGTGGTTCTCATGTGCGGCCACCGACAGCTTCACAGTTAATATTGGTATCGAAGGAAAAGTGTTTTTAAAAGTAAATTTCTCAACTAAGACTCAAATGAAATATTTCATATGCATTGTATTCATCAAGAAGTATTAAAAGCAAAACTGTTATTAAATGCATAGAAGATCTGGATTTAACAGCGATAAAAGATTAAATGCAACACAATAGACTGAAAGCGAAAATTGTATGCGGCCACGAGACATTACCGTACGGTCCTGATATTATCAATGTGGCCACGGTAAAAGTTTTCGTGAAGCCACTGGTCTAGAACCTTGAAGCTTCACTAATTAATCAAAAGAAATTTCATAAAAAAATAGTGAATATAACCTTATATATCTAAATACCTACCCTTATAGATTTTCATATCAATCTAAATACGTAAAATTACATGTATAAAATATTCGATAGACCCCTACTATTTTACTTTGAATTACTTTCACGCCAATAAATCAAAATCTCCGTCGTCAGAACAATTAGAAAGTTATGTAAATAAATAAATAAATAAAATGTATGAGTAATTTTTGTATAGAGACCAGCGGTCTTTCGATCATGCTGCAATTACGTGAGCAGTCGCCATGCTCGATCTCCATATTAATAATTATAAATGTATGACGGTGCTGGCGATTCGTCGCGGTAAACAATTATTTTTTTCAATTTTGTACGAAATTTCACGGGTTTTAAGAGGGGCCGGTAGCGAGAGCCGTCCAAAGATTCGCCTCGCAGTCTTAATTGATTGAAAAGAGCTTGCGCCGTGATTGCCACCCTACTGTTTTGCAACTACATACATAGATACAACTACTTGAAACTCTTGAAACCGGATTACATCACTGTTTCATTACGGAAAGTATTTAATTAACATTGTCTATTGATCGATATCTATGGTAACGAGTTATCACGTGTTAAATGCAATCAAAATTATATTATTTAGCGACTATGATAAATATACATACCCTTTTACGAACGACCGAAGTTTTCAAATGTATAAATAAGAACACGGTGAAAAAATGGCAATATATTTCAGTTGTTTACTGTCAATACTTGGTGGAATAGAGTTAAAATAAAAATAATAAAACATTTTTAGTACTTATTCGACATTCAATTTATTAGATCAGGACTGTTTCCACTCGTGGCTAGCATTCATTATAAACTGATGATAGTGCTCGATGAAAATATTTTTATTTTTTATTTTAGTATGACAATAAAACATTGCTATTTTTTAACCGTGCAATAATGGATTTCTACCAAGTAAATCTAAGAAATTCAATCAATATACTAATAAGAACTTACCAATATTCAGTTGGGCGCTGTTATTATGTGAATGTTAATTGAAATTCTACTTTCCCCCCAAAAAACTTTCAGGCAATTTACACTTGTATTGTTTCCCTGTTAAGAGCTTTCAGTTGACTTTTTAAGTGTGACGTTAAAAAAGATTACACTTTAGAGTGTATTAGTCGAGGTGCCGAGTTGTTTTTGCTGGTAATATCTGCATACATATACAATTTATAATAAATCGAAACTTTCTATGAATACACAATGATACATAAAGTAATGTTAATAAATAATTTAATTAATCAACATTTTTCGATGCGTTGATTAATCGATTTGAGCAAGTTTTTTCGTTGTAAAATTTCGAATCAATAATAAAAAATTTACACCAGACATTTGACTTTTTTTGTTGTTGCAGAAAATTAATAAAAATACTTTTTGTACCAAGAGCGTGTAGCAATAAAACAGAAAAGAGCCTTTCATTTGGATTAAGACATCCAAATGAAAGGTCCATCTTCTATAATGACCATAATACAAGACTTGAGTGGAAGTAAAAATCGGGATCCTTATTTCATAGGTTACATTATTTATATTGTGGGTGAAATCTTTGAATTCATAATATGCCACATAAGTTTTAGTTTACTATCTGTAATGTGAAAATTTGAATACATGCCTTTAAAAATAATGTCGTTTAGCGGAGCCCACTGGTTTCGGTTGAAATTTTTACGGGTTCGTATCCAGGATAGTAGCCAGATTTGTATTCGAATGCATGGTTGTATGTGATATCTAAATTCCCCGACACCCTTTTGATCCCTCAATACAGACTCCAATTCAAGTATAGAATTCTCGATTCTCGAGAATACTATACTTGTTTTCAAGTATTCCATACTCGAGTATTTTTCAAAATGCTCGAGTAATACTCGTTGACTAAGCTATGCGATGCGAGTCTTTCTTTTGTTAGTTTTGCTTTGGGTCCTGCTGACTTATCTAATCAATGGGATGTCTATGATGACAAGAGAAAAAATAAAATAACATAAACTTCGAACCAATTAAAAATTTGAGACGTTTAATTCTCTATGTTTTATAAATTGAAAAAAATAAGCTTATTTATTTATTTATCATCTATTTATATACTCAAATTTGAATTTATAATAAATATTTTGGTACATCTAAAACTACTCGAGTATTTTAAAATTTTACTACTCGATATTTGAGTAATTGAGATGTCGAGTAATTGGAGTATCTAATCCTCAATAAGGCTTAGCGAAATCGAGATAACCAAACGTTAGCCTAGCTCTAATCTAACTCGTTCTTCCTAAATTAGTGCCAGAGCAATATAGTAACAAGCGGTTCTTATCAAACACCGTCTATTTAGAAATATTCGACAAAAAATTGAATTGTTAGGGTGGGAGCAGTGACGACTGGTGACGGGGTGCTGGGGGGTGCAAAAGGAAGATTCAACTATTTTTCCGTACTAGGGAAGAGAAACAGTTGGTATTGCGAACATCTGAATTGAAAGTCCATGCTATAGAAGTGTTTTAAAATCCAATGAATAGGAAAGAACTCGACAAAAAATTGAATTGTTAAGATGGGAGGATGGTAGAATGATTCCTCACATTAAAAGAAGTATCTTTTTAAGTTCAATTGATTTATGCTTATATATAATATATCAACGCTAAATCCGTTTGTTGTTGGTATTGTTATTGTTTTGTACTAACAAGTTTTTCGTTAGTTTGAGTAATTGAGTGCGGTGTTCCCGCCCTCTCAGAAAATGTCTGGTAGTAGGCGGTTTTGCGAAGGCGAAGTTTCCGTCTGCTGTATTTTGTCCAATTAATTACGCGATTTGACAATGATGTTAACAAAGCGTCTGTCATACACAACCAAACAGGTGGATAAAAAATGCGAAGCCTACGTTAGTTTGTTATTGTAGTAATAAAAATCATGAATGAATATTAATCACGGTACAGTAGCGAGTATAATATTTCAAAATAAACATATTTTTGAACGGATTTGGTTACGTTTGATATAAATTGTTTCCTGTTTAAATAAATTTAAATAACTATACATAAAAAAACATTGATATGGATACTGATATAAACATATTTATCGCTCTGTTTTTACATTCATAGTATTCCACTACCAATTGTAGCAAAATTGATAATAGTAGAAAAACATATACAGCATAACCTCAATTATTCGGACTTCGATTATCCGGATTTTCGATTATCCGGATTGGTCAAAATAAACAAAAATATTACAAATTTGATGATATGCACGTGGCGAATTGCGTCCACTGTTTACGTACTTGATGTAATGCAGTCTTAATATTTTGATCGTTGCATTTTTTTCTAACAATAAGTCCTGTGTAAAATATGGGTCAGTCGTCGTCCAAATTCGATACTCATTGAACGTTTGTTTCTTTAAAAATTGATCACGATTTAAATGTTTATTTTTAATATTACCGATATGTCAACGAAAAGAAAACGTGTCGTAGTTTCATTAAAAGACAAATTGGATATAATCGATGCTTTGAAACGGGGTGAATCGGGACGTTTTTTATCAAAGAAATATGATGTCAGAACGTCAACGATCTCTGATATAAAAAAACAAAGTGGAAAAATCTTGGAGTTTACCAATTGTTTAATGTCAAGCTTTAAGCAGAAATCGATAATTGATTTCAATAAAAAATAATCTATTATTAAAGCTAGAAATAAAAATGATTTATTGATTGAGTAGGCATTTACTTGGTAGAACTCCATTATAATACGGTAAGAAAAATAACAATGAATTTTAGTTCTACAAAAGTTATTTTATATATTTGTTGATAGCTATTTCGGCTTACGCCTTCGTCAGAACTAATTTATACCGAATATACTTGTCTTTTCCTGTTAATTATTATTTTTTCGATTATCCGGACTATCTTCATCCCCGATTAGTCAATGATCGAGTTTCTATTGATGAATATATAGTATGGTCTCATATTTCATACAAAAAAAAGGCATGTTCAAAAGAAATGGTGTGCAAAATCGGCTAGTATTTCCAAAATTATATTACTTTTACCAAGTTTTACGTGTTATGTTTACTTCTTTAATGTTTTTAGTAAATAGTTTTACTTCGTTACATTGCCTTCAAAATATTTCTCAGCTGTAACTAGTAATGTAAAAAAGAAGATTTTTTCTAATTAGTAAATTCAGCTATGCTCCGCTTGCATCTTTTGAAATACATTTCAGTATTTATTTGTGCTTTTTTCCCCTAGCGGCGCGAAGACAAGTTACTAATGATATGTGTTCGACCACCCATTACGTTATATTCGGCCGAACCATGTTTTTGATCGTTCATTATCAACAAACAGAGTCACTAGAAAATAGCTATCACTTCGAAAGCGAACATTAAATTTAATCGTATATTACACTAAGAATTCTAATGGCTCAAAATAGGAAAAACATATTTTCCTTAAAATAATCGAGATTTGATCACAAATGCAATGACGGTTATCGATATCACGTAAGGAGTGGATGTTACAAACAGTAGACAGAAAAAAAAATTGTTACGTCACACATAATTATATTAACCACGCCACACGCAAAATTTGAAAGACAGTTTTGTTCAAACGATACAGAGATGAGCGTTGCCGAATGCATGTATCAACTTGCTTAAATTATATATTAATCCGTTTATCAAGGGTTTGGTCCTTCGCATCGCAGTTTTAAACAGCAAGAAGATGGATTCCTTAAAATAAATAGCTTTTTCGTGCACTTACTAATATTTTTGTCAACGCCGCCACTGCGTGATCTATTGTCCTAAAAAACATATTTAATTGTTATATCCTTTACGGCGAAACCAGTTGACGAGGTCATATGAATATTCGCGTGATCTAAAAAATATAGTTTGTGCTGCACGTAATGCTGGATTATCTTTTATATTTAGGGAATGAAGTCATCATGCAGAATTGATTTCGATTTCAAAATATCACTATAAAAAATCGATTAATAATTTATATTGCTAGGGGATCAAATCAGTATTCTTGCTTGATCAATTTTTTTTTTGGCTCAGATTTAACTACTTTTTAAATCAATAATATTTCTTAACTTTATAAATTTTTATAGCTGGTATTATATGTAGATAAGCGGTCTGTGTTTTTGACCGTTTTGAACGATTGTGATTATATTTAGAGAGAGCTACTAACAATTTCTTGTGAGTATTTTTTTTGAGGCTTCATTGATAGTATTTATGGTGTCGTATTGGAAGAAGAAATTAAAATATATATATATAAGCTTTCAAGCTATTTTGTGCATATCCTGTTTAATAATATGATAAACATGAATTTCAGACCCGGGAGCTTTCTACCGAATTACCGATTTTTTATAGCGCCGCTCTGATATTTATTATAGATCACTGTTATTAGTCGGTTGTTGTACACATTCTTGCGAGTGATAATTCCATAGATTAAATAGTGTTTTTAACGCTGGCTCACTAAATTATTGTTTAGATATGCTACCGTGCGTCGGAGGTAAATAATAGACCTTGTCTTGTTAACAATAATGGCCTTTGAGAAGAAAACATCGTGTCATTAGCCATGATTAAAAATACCTTAAATACATTTGAGAGCTTAAACGAGATAATTACCTATATAATTATGTTCATTTCGGTTTCGTCTTTTCAAAGATTTTATTGATAAATTAAATCTTTCTAATTAATCCCTAATACAAACATTATTAACGCATTGCTTAGATATATTTTAATCAGAAAATCGATCGCTACAATACAAATAGAATAGAATGAAGAAAACTTATAATCGATATACTGAAATGCGGGCATGGTTAAAATATTTTTAATGAATACTTTACATTAATAAACATGATGTAATTTTAAGATTTGATTTAAAATATTAAATCACATATCTTTTAATTACATGATAATTCCTCTGATATTGTCTGATGTATTCTTCTTTAGTATAAATATGTCCGATACCTATTGTGTGCAATGAACACCATAGGTATCACGAGGTTTCCCGATAAATCATAATGAAAAATAGATGTTTATTTTAAGATTTATATATGAAGTTATTCATATGGCATTCTTGTGAAAAGCTGTAAATAAACTTTTTCAACAAATAAATTAACATAAAGTTACAATGCTCAATATCATTCTTATGTATGCTATAGTAAACGTTAAGAACTATTTAATATAAAAAATAGTAAACAATTAAAATAGCCACGATACTTCGCACGCGTCCTATTTAAGGTTTCGTTCTTGATGAAAAAAAAAACTCTTTTAATAGATTTCAGGAATCGTAGTCAATGTGTAAATCTAGGAAATCTGACAGCCATTGACTTCTACTATAAAAAATATTGACTTTTAATGTTAAATTTATTTTCTATCTGGGTAAGATTATTTGAAAAATTGAAAAATGAATTGAATATGTAAACCCACACTTGAATAAATTTTGTTTGGATCTATTAGATATGATACAGTTTAACAATACTTACAAAATTGTCAAAAACAGGCGTCCAGTATAAAAATGTTGGAATATTATAAAAACTTTTGATTATTGCTTCGGTTTGGTTTTACAGCAGGAATATTTTCAATGTGAATAATGTACTCTCAATAACTACCAGCTATTTGGTTTACGGACGTTTTAAGGCAACTGTAGATATATTTTAATCAAAACTGATTTCACGCACTTTTGAGAGTGTTTAATCCTTTTTTCATCGTCGAAGTATTCCAATACAGTCAAATGTGTATATAATACTCCTTCTAGCAAACTTTTTAAAGTTTTAAGCTTAAATATACCAACAGCTGTCACCAACATTGACAATTTTTGACGACGTCATTATTTAGAAAATCCTTGTTCGTCAAAAACTATGACTAAATCATTTGACCCTCTCTTCATTTACAGTGTGATTTTTATAGTGAAAGAATCAATCGGCTTCAATATTAGTTTGCATTTGTGTTAACATTACTTTTGTACATTTTAACGTTATATAAACTTGTATAAAAATGTCGTATTACTCCATCATGATTTAAGTTCCCCACTCTTGGACTCTATAAATAATACTCTATTGACTATATTTTTTATTTGATATGTTCTAGTCTAGACAAAGTTCATATAACTTCCAATTTACTTTTAATAACATCTCTGATGTATTATAAAAATGAATTTTAAAACAGTAGCAATCGACAAACCGTATTTCATTTTATATAGTAACTAATATTAATTGACATGCGTCAAAAAATAAATACCTGCATTATTAATTAAACCCGTCGAAGATATTTCATAAATATGAATAAAATTTAATTTATATGTTAATACTTAAATGAAAAACGACGTAGATAGTATTTGAGTAAGACATTAAATTAACCGACTCCGGCCTCGTTAAAATGTTTCATTCAGCTTTCAAATTAAGTAATTAAATATATAGTGTATAGGCGGAAACTCTATTAGCTTTAAAAGATAAAGCTAATAAACGTTTTAAACAAAAGCTCGTAAGCTCTCCTACGATTTATTATTATTTCCGTGTAAACCAGAAAGTGCGTAAAGTAATCACGATCGCTTTAATAATTACTATAATAAAAACATTTCTGTAATATACAAATTGTAATATTAATAAATAAGACGGCACTATAAGAAGTTATTATTTTGAATTTATATTGCTTTTATAATATATTTGCTACTTTTATTTATGTTTATTCTAAAGCACAGTGGTAAGCGCTCTCTTCTTTTCGCCTTAAAGAATCGTGTGGTCAAGAGCTCGAATCCCCACAGAGGTATTTCGTATAGATATGTAGATGTTTACATAGATGTGAGTTTTATGTGCTGTTTTTATACCTCCCAACCGACTCTTATTTGATGCTAAAAATGAGACATGAGAAAATTTTTCAGTTGATAATGCATGTGATGAGCGAAACTGGTCCTGATCTAAATAAATTCAATGCAGAATAAATACGTAAAATGGCGTTCCACAAAGAATTGACAGTGAACACGTTAAAAGTGATATAAAAAAATGTCCTTATCCCTTACTCCACACTTCTTTTCATAAATCATTCAGTGCGTAATTTCAATTTTGCGAACGTTGATCCAGGAAAAAAACACATGTTATTATTATTGGACTTTTATAATACAATCTTTGCTTGTTTTCAAAAACTCTTCCCTTCTTTTCAAGTTCATTTAAACACAAGAGTTGCTTTAAAATATTGTTTTTTTATAAGCAAAGTGTACGATCAATAAGTGAGTGGTCATTGAAATATAAATTCTTAGATAATATTGTTAAGACTTTATTTAATGTCGAACATATAATAAAAGTAGGTTATCTTAATATATTATTATTAAACGATTTATTTGTGTGAAATAAAATTTTACCATTCAACTATGCATTGTTTCAAATAAAGAGGCACGGCAAATTTACTGAAGTAAAATATTACATTTTAAAGCTTCCACATTTTCAATAACGGGCGATAAAGAGCTCTATTTTCTGTTCGCTTTGTTTTATATTATGATGCGCCTGTAGGCAACCATAAACAATGCTTTGAGTATCATTATAGCGAACAACCAGGAGTCTTTTGTACGATAAAAACAACAAACGCAAAAAACTGAAACAAATGGTTTTATAAGCGTCTATAAATTTAATAGACGATTCGAACGCTGGTAAATTGAATTGGACTATTATCGACCAATTTTCAAAACTTTCAAACAGTTGATTTGAAAATTAAAACTCAATTAGACGACGGGACATTCAGTTTTTAATTTAAAATAAATAGCAATACATTGACACTAATAAAGAAGGGTATTAAGAAAGCGGTAGCCCCTTGTAATCAATCAACAGACCAAACCTGCAAATTAGACTCTCACAAAACTACCCAATAGATCTCTGCTTGTATATGTTGAATCGGAATCAAATCAAATGAACTTTTAAATACAAATAATAAATAAGTGTAATAATAATAACATTACATTTATAAAATATAGAGGGATAGGGTTAGGAAAGAATGAGTAGATAGCGTAATGCTCTCAATAAGAAATTTTTGACGTGCAGTCAAAAGGTCGTTATCTTCGGTTGCTATGCGATGCTTACTGGCTGAAATTATAGTATTAACCTTCGTAGGACTATCCTTGAAAAAAAACTCTCAGACCGATGGGGGGTTAAAAAATACCCCAGTGTTTTGGCCTTATTGGCAAAGACTGCAATAAAAAAATGATTGATTATGCTTTGACGTATATTTATACATCTTTCTGGAAAAAAAATCATATAAAAATCCCTAATTTTTCTATAATTATTCATATTTAAGTCGCGCATGAAAACGACGACGTTTCCACTCCAACGGCTATGGTGGACTAACAAGCCAATAACCGTGCACGAAGTCACATTACCTTATCGCTTATCGCCTTTATTGTTGCCAGATATGAAACACTCGGTCTATGTTATCTATGACTCACTATGGTCACGTTCTCTTATCGCTTATGGGCGTGAAATTTTATGTTAGCGCTTCCCAGCAATTGCTTACATTAACAATTAGACTGAAAAAATCCGACTTCTTCTCTTTTTTAATCGATTACGGCGCAACTAGCCAATAAATATCAAAAAAAATCTGCAAAAGGTGTAAAAAATATGATTTAAGAATACCAAAAGTTTTGATATCGTATCACTAGTATTAAGATGGATATTTAAGGTAAAGTAGCTGTTGGGACAAAATCTATACTGATTGGGGTGGGTAGGTTAAAAATTTCATCAACTCAATAGTTAAGCCATCAAGAGCTCCATTTATTTTAATCAAAGTTTTTTTTATATTCAACTAATAAATATGATGGTAATATTCGTTACTGTAAAAAGTATGACAAACTTATGAGGACAGAACAGTATTAACAATTCAACTGCATATTTTGATATCCACTAACTCTTTCATCAAGGTGAATATGACAATATGCATAAAATAAATATAAATCAAATTAAGCCATTTAGGTTTAAGCAAACAGATTAATTGGTCATAAGAATTACATGATAAATATATAATTTTAAAAAAAAGCTCCAAATATTTGCAGCAAGAGCGTTAAATTTCAAATGCACCTTATAAGTATTTAAAAATAATCAAACCACTTGAGTTTAAGCTTGATCAGATTTTTTTAGTGACTTAATGAGAACTGCATCACAAATACTTACTTACAATTACCCAAGACGTTAAATGTGTTATAAAAATAACTTTTATCTAAAATTATAACTTATTAAAATTATGTATAAATAAATCTAATATTTATGATTTGTAAGTTTATTTAGTATGCCTCCGAGGTTGTATATAATCACTCGGTGAGTAGAGGATCTTTCTATTGATTGACAAGAAAATTGATGCTAGCAAGCTATACTTTCAATAATTGAGAGTGTTCGTATTTATATTACCGAATATTTTTTCAGAGATTAAATATTAAATACCATTTTTTACAAGTCATTTCAAATGTTGAAATTATTGTTTGTTCAAAGACTTAAGACTCTCCATAGGATTGCTGTACTTATCGTAATGTAAAAAAACTACAAGTAATTGCCCGATTTGTTTCGTGCTATGAATCTAATATTTTATATAAGTTTCATAATCAAGAAAAACTTGTTTTTATGCAATGTTTTAATTTAACGGAATCATCAACATTTGCCATTATGAATATTTTTTGAATTAATTTTATGAGAGCGATGGCTTTTCCAGTTCCAAAGAATATAAGCTGCAATACAAACAATTCAAATTTGAATATAAGCTGATTAACAATAACCGTTGTAAATAATTCATTACGAAGCATATGTTAAACAAGTACATTTAATATGCTTAAGTCAAAGCCGTTCAAAATACTAATTCTTATACAATTTTCCTAAAATATAAGATAAACAATGCAACAATGAGGGCTATCACAACACCATAAATGGCCAAAAAAAATAACCCCAATTTAAAATTCGAATTAATCCCATGAATGAAATCGAATAAATCGAACAAATTCAATCAACGAAAAATATCAGGTAACTGGCATCCGTTATGTCAGCTTACGCGTCGCGAACGAAAGAATGGACATGTGTGATATTAAAATGAAATGCGTGAATCTTTTTATTGCAGAGATGAAAATTAGTATTTTAATGGAACAAATAAATGTTCCAATCGAAGTATCACTCAAAATCGTGGGTGTAGGGGCATACGGGCGAAACTACAAGCTGTTTTGAGTTAAATATGGCATTTTCATGCTCAACTGCAGTTCTAGGTATAAGATATAAAAATGTGAAACTTGTACGAAGAGCGGTTTACCAGATATGCTCGGCTTTTCTGCAAATCCGTAAGAACAAAGTTTAACATTGAAAACTGTTTTGCCATTTATCTCAGTTCGTTGTTTTTGTAGTTTCGCACGTATGTTCCTACACCCATTTAATGGGAGCGAGTATATCGTTCTTTACTTGACCACTGGAAGAAATTAATTATCGGCATATGTTTTTTGTATTCTATATCAGTTTATTTTCAAATATTCTTTTACGTTGTGAACTTTTTTTTTTACCTATTGTACTTTTACTCTTTATTTACTGTACACGATATATGCAGGTATTATTTTATTATTTAAGATTTTTTTGTTTACTTTATTTAAATATAAAAAAGGATTTGTTATTTCCATTCATTATGGAAGAAGAGCTCATGTTATTTATGCAATGAGGCATTTAATATAAAATACAATGTAGCGCTAGTATGAACAAATTTACTTTGGGGCAAACAATTTCTTAATACATTTAAATAATGGTATGACCATACGTTTATTTATGTACGTAATATGTGTACGGTGCGTTTTTTCTATGGAAGCACTTCACACTTACGCTGTCGTCGTAAATTTTTGATCGCTAGAAATTATATTCCACTTGCCGAGGATCATTATATGTACATACTTCGTTTGGAAGGATACTTTCCGTTGCAATAAATCGATCTTAGTATTTATGGCAATATTGATCCTATTGCATGACCTTGGTACATAAAAAACCCTTTTCAACTTTAGTTAACACTTAATATGAATATGAATTGTTTCATCAAAAAAAAAATACACTAGAAAAAAAATTGATTTTTGGAAGCCGTAGAAAGTTAAAGATTCTGAAAAGACGGCTATAGAGTCGAAGTTTTTTGGCCTGAGTCAGAGTCGTCGCGGTGTGTTGATTAGAGTCGTAGTCGGAGACATAAAAAAACTTTTTAAAGTATTGATTGGTTGGTATTTAATTGAATACACATAAATAGAAAAGGTAAGAAATAATCGTGACAAAATTGAACTTTTTTTAGTCGGAGGCGTCAGAGTTGTGTTTTTGGTCAATGTTAGAGTTGGAGTCGAAGACGAGTCGTTTTTTTTAACGACTCCACAGCCCTAGCTTAAAGTTTTTTCATAGTGGTTTTCTTCCACTATTTGCTATGATGCGATTGATGATGATGTGATGACGACATAGTTGAGTACAACACTCGAAATTCTGTTTAAAGATTCGCGGTATGCTAAGCTGATCGTTTTCATTTCATAAAATTGTGTAAAAATTACACAAAATATTAAATTTGAATTTTGTACTTTTCCATGAGTTTTGTCGCTAACGACCCGGGTTTTGCTTTTCGGCATCTTCAGGTATCATCCGTGCACTTGGAATGCCTAAAGATGCCGAAAGGCGAAACCTGTCGTTAGCGACAAAACTCATGGAAAAGTACAAAATTCAAAAAAATCAAATTTGATATTGAAATTCCATCAAGCACCCTCAGTCGAAATACTTAATTACCAAAAATTTGTTTTATTTTTTTTAAATATGTCTTTCCGACATTTATTTATTTATTCAACAAAAAATTCAAATTATGGCATTACAGCTGACGCCAATGCGCTACATATCTGTAGATACACAATAAAAATCACAAATTGTAGTCATAAGAACAGAGAGAAAAAAAATATAAAATCACATCAGAAATTGTAGTCACTATCTAAAAATATTCACGACTGAAAACACTGCTATTTAGCCATGTTTCCGTTAACGCTATGACATCATAGCTGTCAACCAAAACACCACCAAAAAACTCCTCACACTTTATTAATTTGACATTCTTGTGTTAATACTTTCGATAGATTCGGAGTTGTGTTAACTATAAAAATGACAACCTAAGATTAAACGAAAAATAATTTGCTAAAGAATTTCTTCGCAGTAGTTTAACGGGTTAAATATTTCTGGCATTTATGAGGAAGAATAGCCTCACAGACCACCCACAGACCTCTCATATTCTCCCGATCAGCGCGTCTGAGGACATTAATTCTCCCGTTGTTGTCCACCGGGCCCGCCAGTCAGCCGCTCTACCTCTCCAGCTACCGAGCCGCTGGATTATCACCGAAATTTTATTTTATGAATATGACTTCACAATAAATAATGATTATTACAGGAGGTGTCCGGTGACTACTGGTCTAAATGATTGCTTACCGTTTAAACAGAAGTAATTTTCGGTCAATTTATGAAACGACTTTAACGACCAGTGGTTTTTATGTAAATCAAATACATAATTCCAATCTTAATTATTTCGCAAATAAAAAAATACTGTGAAAAATACAAATATCTCTTACAGATAAACATTAATAGATTTCAAATTTGAATCTTTCATTTTTTTTACACTTTGCCTGTCAACATTTTTGATTTTTCATGTATTCACTATCAATACTTGATATTATGAATTTGCCCAATTAATGCTTTTGGCCCAATACGGAGCTGCAAGTAACTGATATCTAAGCCATGCACTACTATTTTTATACGAGAACAGTTTGTTACTCAGTTGCTCAATCTCTCTTTTTCGATGAGAGTAGGGATTAAAAGGATGCGAGGACTAGTGGTTAGCTTATGAGTCGCTTTTAGGGATCGGAAAGGAGGGAACGAATTTTAAACAATACAAACACCATTGCCTTTACCTAGAATCGACTGAAAAATCTGCTCGTACCGTGAATCGAACTCGGGTGGTCCGTCACGGAAGCCAACGAAGATGGCCACTGCACCAAGGACCGGGTTAGGATTTAGGAATTTAGGGAACTTAGATACAAAATATTTCGAGTGTAACAAAAGCCGAAAGGTGTTCACCATTCAGCTATAGGATCACCGAAATTTTATCTTCACAATTTTGCATTACGAATTTTCAGTTTTTTTTAAATAATCAAACAAATCATTTTGTATGTTGTTCTTTGAACTTGATCGTGTCTTTTTTTTGCTGTTTCAAAAGCATTAACATCGTAAAAATTCCGCCTTAGATCGTATCGCTGTGATACATAAAACAAGAAGCCACCTTTCAAAATTAACGACCTGTTTTTGCAGTAAAGTTATAATCTCAAAAAATAACCGTTAAGGAAACAGTGTCATCAATCAAAACTAATTTACGACTTGACACCGTTCCGAACCACGGACCTGTCCCTAGTTTATTTAATATTAACCTTTAAACACCCGAACATTTTTTGTGAAATATCCGTGCGACCCGTAGCTTTTAGAAAAATAATTACACCTCTAAACTAAGTCAGCCTATGTGGGTTATAACTTGTACGCTTTTTAATTCTCTAGGTAATAAATAAACAAATTCATTTTAGCTACAGCTATCTTGAAAAAAGAATCGGTCACCCCAAAAGATAAATTTATAGGTTTGAAAAAAAATCTGTATCCGCATTAAAATATACTGTATGGTGTGAATAAAGCTAATTTATTACGGTCCGCTGGATATAACACAACGCATATCCCAAGATTCAGCCTTGTAACGCAGATGTTTATATTCCTCATTACGACAAAAATATTTAACAAACCGAAAAAAAAAATATGGATCGATATCTCAGAGATATTATTTATGAAAGCTAAAATTCAGATGTTGTAATCTATTATCATAAATCAGTGTAACCCGATAGCGAAGGGCATCATGATCACTGGTCCCATACGGGACCGTAGAGCTTATAAAGGTTAAAGTGACTAGCTCACAGCGCAAACAATTAATATGACAATTTATTTTATAAATATTAGTTTTTCTTGATCATCGCCTTATCATTCATAGGTGTAATTTTTTTCAATCTTTATCAAATGCTTCTGTAGATTCGGAATTTTAGTGATACACAACAAAATCTAGAATAATGTTTGATTATACAAAATTTATCAAAATTATACCCATCTTTTCGATATTTAGATAACATAACACCATCCATAGAACTTGTATTCACTGCGGCCCGCTAACAATTAGAAAATTAATGATGCGGCACATCTGCAAAATATGTTATGCAACACTGCCCCAAAGCGTTCCACTCGGCGACGGTACCGACAATCCATTTTTGTTGATTTATTTGTGTGATACAACATAACATGCCTCTTGTGTGTTGCCACATTTTAAAAACTAAGTTCGAAACGATATTATCAGAGATATTTAATTACCCCATAAATAAACATAATTGCTGTACGTTAATAAAACGCGGCCATTTACGTGTGTGCAGATATTATTCTGACACTGCAATATTTTCACGTAACAAACAATTATCATTCGTTCACGTTAATTGCATGTTAATTCATATGAATAAAATAAAACTGCAAATTTTAAGAATTACAATTTAATTTTAAAACGTTCTTTGAAATATATATTTTTTCAATTGTACAATTCGACACCTTACTTTGAAAAGGTTCTAACTGCTCTTGACACTGTTTTGAGATATGAGCGTTTGAAGTTTCGATTGACTAAAATTCACTTGTAACAATGAGTAAGTAAAAATGTTTCAAATTACTTATTTTAAGCTTATTTTTTCACAACTGTTGCTGAGAAATAATGATCGTAAAGATCTAATGATGGAAATAACGATGACAATCTTAGAACAGAATGCAGATGCAGTACAACTCTGGAATTCTGCTAACTCCGTTATTCAACCATAGATAATTCTTAAATTCATATATTTGATAGAATGCGGTAAATACAAACTTTTCCGACCAAAAATATCACTTAGAACCTTTTCAAAGTAAGGTAACGAATTGACAATATCTTCGGCATGGTTGTTTCATTTTTCCTCCTCGATTTTCAGTGAGTGAATTTATTTCCTAGTGATGTAAAATAATATCATACGTAATGCTGTTATAATATTTATTTTAGGTAATGAATTTTTATCTATGTATTGCTTTTCGTTTCTTGTAGCTGGTAAGACAAACCTCTAGGGCATCCTATGTAATAATTATGGTCACGGATTTAAATCTAAAAGACATTTTCAATCGACTTTGTGTTAAATAACATGAATGTATGAGATATTTAAATTACCTCCCTTCCACCATTTTCTTAAAACAGAAACGGAGACATCAGTGACCTAACGACTTTGACAATTCAAGGGATTCACCTTTTTGTTGGTGATAACAGTTAATTTGAAAAAAATACTTAATGTCAAACCACTGGGAAAAAATTAATTACAATTTTGTCAAATTTTGTTTATCATATTTTCTAAAACAATGACGTCAGATATCAAAATTGCCCGAGAACTTTATTATTGCTATTTATTATAATTGAAAAATTGTTTTTGAAATGTAATGTAATGAAATTATCATACAATTTTAGCTTCTCTCAGTGTGACCCTGTTAAGGCTAAAAGTGTTAAAATACACTCATGTAATTTATATACTTATTATAAAAAAATGTTTCTATATAAGCGTAAGTCGAGTCTTAGCTAACTCGTCGATATGTGAACATGCACTATGCCTTTGAGCAATGAGCTTTTTTGTTAGCATTATTACATGTTTACTTTTTGTAAATGTCAGAAACTATTTTACACTGCTTAAGAGATTTTTTATTTTGACATATGCAGAACATTATTATTAAATAATATAAATCAACGGAACGAATTCGGTTCAATGATGGAACAATTTTATTTTCTATTATGTTTTATTCATTAAGCATAAAATATTTTTCAAATGGGTTTATCGAACAGCACCGAAGAACACAAAGCTGCAAGTTGAACTACTTCTCTCGGTTTTAAGTCAGAGCTATCTCATCATCATGATAATCATCGTTATAGCAGCTCCTGGAAATCCTAGTGGGAACATGTGACTTACTCTCGGGTGGAATCCTATAAATTTGCATTCGCCAATTCAGTTGAGTTTATCTTAATGATGATTTTACTTCTAAACCTTCTTAACGGATTTACTGCTGGACTAGAAGTTCCGTGTTATGTTGTCACAATTATTCACAAAAATGTTTGTCCCACTAAGTAAAAAGGATGAAGGTTATATACACTCATCTTATAATTTAATTTAAGGTTGCTTAAGCAAATGAATTAACTATTTGGAATTACAGCTAATGCCAGTATGCAATTTTATTTTTAATTTTTAAAGCCACATGAGATGAGCTCGATTATATTTTTTTGTAATCAGTCGAGAACTAATCAACGGAAAGTTACATACGAGATGTACATTTCGATTATATTTTTTCAATCAGTCGAGAAAAACTGACTTTCCCGAGACTTGAACTCGAGCCCACCTGATTGCTAGGCTCTTGCCACTAGACCACAGGGACTTATATATGCACGTATCAAGCATCTTAACATCGGCAATAAGTGGCTGAATTCCTTAAATTATACCAGTTTAAAAATGGATTGTTATACTGGTATTTGATGGTAAAAAAAAGTGTGTTTGAATTTAATAAAATATTTGATTAATCAACCGTTAAATTATCCGTATATTTGTATCTTCGACTGAAAATCGATTCGATAATTTTATTGAAAAATATAAACAAATACAAATAATATTATTTCGTATGGCAATGCTGCGATACCCCTGAAGTTATGTATTATTTTTTGCATGCAGCTTTTTATGGTCGACCTGCTCATACATATTTTTTCTTTGAAGCTGTAATAAAAAAAAAGCACGAATCTAGATCAAAATTGTGAAATTCTCGATGGACTGCAAACGCCTGTACTTGAGGCACATAATTAATGTTCCCTAAATGAATTATTTTGATAAGTGCTTCGGTATTTTAACACGCTATTTTTTATAATCACAAGTACGCATTTACTTTCACTCTTTATTAAATTTAGTTTCAATTATGATACACTTGGGGCCATTTTTTGTAATGTGCCTATCCTATTTGTTTACCTTTGTAGTCTAGTAGTAAGTTATTTGCCTTCAGCGTTTTGCGGTCAGGTGGATCTATCCCGCAAGGCTAATATCATTTTTTTCAACTTAAATTTAAGATCATCAACTTGTGTGTGTCATGTCGTTTATCCGCGTGCTGATCTCGACTTAGTCTCGAATGATGTTTTCAAGTTAAAAAAAGGTTTAGCGCATTGGTATTAGCTGCAATGCTAAAATCTTTAAAAACTATAAATTTTAATTTAAAACATATACATATGTATGATGTTAAATTTATGCCAGAGATGTATAAAAAATATTATACATATTGACACCGCCCTATATGGTAGGTCATCAGAACTCTCTCGAACGATCTATTTTTCACCTCAGTCTATGAGTTTAAGTCGGAAATAAATTCATTCTTATAATACTCTATATTGAAATCTATAGCGATTCAATATAGAGTAATTTCAAATTTTTATGCACGATATTCCGGAACATCGTGTTGCGGGCGTCTCGCTCAAAAATGTCTCTGGCTCTTTCACGCCCTGAGTGCATGAGATACGAGGTATCTCATGCAAAGTTCGATGGACATAAATAATGTGTTATCGCGCGGACGTTTAACGATCTTTTTTGTTGTAACGGTTTTCTACCTGAAGGAACCGCTTTTTTTTTCATTCGATCAGTTAGAGATTGGATAGCATTGAGAATGCATGTGCTTGCCAGATAAGTCTTACAGTCGTGGTTGAGGAGATTCTCCCAACTGTATGCCCTGGAAGTAGCCTGCTAGCTCCTAATCCTCTCCCTAAGGATAAAGTCTAGTAAATTCCTGATATCGCCTTTGCAATTATAATAGTCGTGTATTATGTATTGTAGAACGTAACGTGTATTGTAAATCTTGTGTAAAGTCCGTGTAAACTATAACCAATTAAATAATGGGTGCTAACCGCACCCACATAACGCTTTGAGATCGTCTTTTGTTTATAAGATCACCATGTTTCTCCTACTCCGTTCCCAAAATTCCTCTTCCTGAGTGTCGGATAGGAGGCTCCTTCTCGATTTACGAAGGAGCCGAATCAAGGTCCTTCTCAATATATAATATGTATATAGCTATCAACCATATATAATAACATTTTTGTAAGACCAAAATACATTGCTATTTTTTCACTGTATTTTAATGGAGGTCTACCAAGGAAATACCAATTCAATCAATAAAAATATTACATTTTTTAAACGTTTTTCACAACTCCGGCCAAAACACTGCGACTTCAAGACTCCGACTCCTACTCCACAGCTCTGTTTTTTTCAAATAGTGCGTCACGCAAGGCGTGCATTTAGTGGCTGGTAAACCGCTGAGTTCTCTATGAAATGTAAAATATGAAGATGTAAAATGGCGGATTTGATTAATTCCTAGCGATAAGAGTGCCACCACTATGAACCATTATATTACCAACTTACAAAAGGAAACAATGAAATAAATTCATTTGAGTGAAACCGCAGCAAACAAAGGTCGTAAACGGATTGCGCAATGAAATCTTAATGGGTCTAATAAAACGTTTCATTTGCTGCACCGAGGGTACTTAAGAGAGATGGGCGCGAGGCAGTACTCGAGCCGGGGTACGTCGGCACGACTCGCGTCAAAGCTACCCACGCAGCTGCGGGATCTTTTATCTCTGGGCCACAACAAAAAAAAGCGGTGAACTTCAATTATTGAGGTCGTTATTGCGCGATGAAAACGTATTTTTGACAATTTAAAAAGATGGCTACCCTGCGTGACTGATTACTTATTTACATTTTTTTTAGTACACATCTGGTCCCACTGGGGTTTTATAGATGTCAATGGAGTCTCCAATAATAATTATTGTGCAATTATACTTAGAACTGGTCTTATTTTCATTAAAGGCTTGAATTACAAAAAGATAAACAGGCCTAAAATAACACGACTGATTGCCTTTTCATCGAAGTGTTTTAAAAACAAACCAGTAACCAAATTTGAATCGTTTGAATTGTATCAGTTGATAATGCTCGTGATGAGCGAAACCGGTCCTGGTCTTAATACATCCAATGTGGAATGAGTACTAAAAATGTTTTAGTATTTTTACTATGATGCCATTCCACCAAGTGTCGACAGTGAATACCTGAAAAGTGATTTGTACTTTTCCATGAAGTTGGTCGCTAATGGCCCGAGTTTCGCTTTTCGGCATCTTTGGGCATTTCAGGTGCACGAACGATATTGAACTGACTCATATAAAATTACAAAAATCAAACGATTCAAAATTGATTTCTAAATTCCATCAAGCACCTTCAGTCGAAATCCTAAATTAATTAAACCATTAACCTTCACCCGTAGAGCAATGTGTGGTAATAATTAATTGTAGTTTAGTCCTGCTTTTTTAATGTTAGATCGGAAACACAGACACTTAATACTTAACCATAGTGATTAAATGATTTTTATTAAATATTTTTATAGTTCATGTATAAAATTACCAAATGGCAATACCACTGGTCAACATGCACGCAGATGCAGAATGTGTCTATGTTTGTACATAGTTATAGATATATATTGTTGTTATAATATAATTTTTTTAAGAAGATTTAATTTAATAAGAAGTTAGAGATCTGTTGGCATATTATATATTTCAGTAGTTTTATCAGTAATATCTCTTTAACCATATTCAAAAGTACTAATTGCAATAAATACTCATTAAACACGTTGTAATTCGTTTCAGTTCTAAAAACTGATAAATATCGATTATTCAAATGATAATAAAATAAGGTCATATATTTGATTCTAATTTTTCAATATGAGTTCCAATAGTTAATTTTCAGTAACTTATCCCTTTCATTTTCTATCATAGCTATTTACCGTTGAGGGAAATTAGCATCTTGTAGTATACTGTATACACTGATTTTTTAAGCGCAAACAATTGGCTAAGCTGGTAACACGTGACATACGGCAGTATTTGATTGAAATCTCACTTGGTTTGATTGTGTATCGATTATATAAGTATGTCACAAAGATCTCAGTTCAAACAAATTGATATTTTGTGTCCTATGCCATAACATGCCCGTCGGGGTATCTTTATATTGGAAAAAGGTAACCGATTACTGGAATAGATTATGCTTATCTTAATATATAAAAATCAAAATTTATGTGTTTGTTTGTTTGTTCGCACTCTATGCCCTGCCATACCATTAATCCGATCGCAATGAAACTTTCTGACAAACTTTTTGCTTGCACTTGCATGGAGGATTTTGGCATAGTAAAATTGGCTTACATTAGGTCTTTTATATACAAATCAATGTTTTTTCATATTTTATGGGCTGCAATACCGTTCATTATGACAACTTATTGTTGCACTTGCGCAAAGGTTATAGACATAGTACAGTTCATTTTCAGTAGGTGGCGCGTGTGTCGTACCATAGACAATCGGCAAAGACAAACAGCAAACGTCAAACGCCATCGATACCGATCAATATTTTTTATCTAAAAAATTATGCATCCGAAAGCACTTCAATAAACACATTCATTCTTTGAGTGCATTGCAACGCTTGTCGGTTACCGGCTAGTATATAAATAAATTATAAGCCTTTTTTTTTTTAGGAAGATTCATCTTTTCTTTCAAAGTACCGCATCAAATCATTGACTGATTGAATCTTGGAATCTTTTGAAGTGTATAAAATGATTCGATCAAAATTGACGCGCGTGGGATGATTCTCTACCATGCTGAATAAGCTTAATTACTTGGATCAGATTCGCGGTTTTTAAGCCTGTTATTATTAATTTGAATCAAAAGTGATTCATTGTCAAGGCCGCCGCACGTCACTGGTGTGGTGGATCGCGTGGGTGGAACACTCTTATCGTACAGGTGTAAGAGTGCACGCGGTTGGACTGTGTCTCCCTATAAAGCTAAACTCCATATTAATTAGCGTTGCGGTTAGTTTTGATACAGATTAAGCAGTGGCTGTACGTGAACTCTTGATTTATTATGTTTTCCACTGTTTATGTATATTTTATTAAACGTATTGAAGTTTAAGATGCTTACCGTTTGAATAAAAATCTTCTTTTTTCTGTTCCCAAGAGTTCAAGTATAAGTTAACTTTTAAGGTATTAACTGTCATTTCTTCGTGGAAAGACATTATTAAAATATATAAAACACATCAAATTGTACTGTGTGTATCATAATTAGTTGAAAATACTCCCAGTGAGTGAAACCGGCCCTGTGCTGAACCATACTACATGGTAAATATTACTACATAGTGTGTTTTGTTTATTAAAATTTTGATATTGACGTTACTTGGCCAAATTTCAATATTATTGGGTTAGCTTTATAACCTCAAATAAAAGCATATCTTCGAACAAATTCTAGTTGATTCTATGCGTATAGATTTCGCATTAGATTGGATTTTAAAATAAATAAGAGTTACATACAAGTTAGAATAGCTCTTAGGTGATGATGAGTAATCGTCGCATCTTTTTAAAGAACCCCCATAATCCATAAAGACTTCCGTCGTTCGACACTTCTCTTCTTAAACGAAGAATGTTTTCTTTGATCTGAACAGAATTTTTGGTAGCCATTTCTATACTATGGCACAGTAAAAAAATTCAATGTCGAAGTGCACAATGGGTTTCAAGCTCATGAAACAATTTTTTTTATAAAAAATAAATATATTTTTAATCGCCTAAATCCGGGTTTTAGCGTGTTTTTTTATACCAATTTGACGGAGCATCAAGTTCTAAGGCGTGTTAGCGCCAAAGTTCTTCCAGTCTCCTTCGTCTCTAATGTTTTAAACTTTTACATGTTATTTGTTTGCATTCCCTACCCATCGCTGCCGACAGGATGGCTCGTACGCTACCGTTGAGAAGCTTACTATTGCGTCTCTATCTAGGGAGGCCATCGAGAAAAATAGCTCTCGGTCTATATCGATTCTCTGATGCCTTCTCGTCATAATTCAGCAAGCAAGAAATTGTTGGGTTATCGTGAAGGCCCACAGCCTTATGAAACATTTTAGAGGTTTCACGAACAAATTCGCGAATAGTGGGCACACTTAAATCTCTGTGTAACAGCGATCCACGCACGAACCATGGAGCATCACATACTTGTCTCAATGACTTATTCTGAACAACCTGAATTTACAACACACATGTACGAATTAGTTAACATAGAATGACACAAAATTTAATTCGTTTGTTTAGCGGTTAAAGCTTTTCTGTAGCCTTTGCTATAATATTGTACGGTAAAGGCAAAGCCAATATCAAATATAGATTTCCAATATAATATTGGGTGTATACTTTTATGATGTCTTTTCTCCTAGAGCTGATTTGACATTTGATGTTATCTCAAATATTTTATTGCACTTTTACGTGTGTATTTATAATCTGGCGCCACTGAGTATGTTCCATATCGATTTCCTGCCGCCCACCTGCGTTGGCCGACCAAGTTTGTAATAATTAGCCTGCGCTGAGCAAAGTAACAATAAGCCGCAGATACCAGAATCAACCAAACAATGGCTGAGTAAACTTGCTTGTTCATTTCCTCTCGCAGCATTTATTTCTATTCTCTTCTTCCAGACCGCCGCCCTTCTCATAATTTTAAATGTAATGCGCATTGCTGTCGCTCGTGATAAAGGATACAATCACGTGATGTCAAAAATTCAATCCAGTTTTAATTGTACAAATTCACCGTTTTCCTGTTTTCATATTAATACAGCTCGAATGTTAGAAGGCGGGTCTGCGGAGCAATGGTCTACGTGGAATTTTTCAATCTATATTTTTGCAGATAATTCTGGCTTCCAAAAAGACCCTCTCATATTGAAAGTTTTTTTGGATGAAAAGTCATCAAACCTAGTAAAAACCCGATAAACAGGTATTTTGGTACCTGACTAAAACTAAAATACCGGGATTATGGTTTCTGTAATACCGATATTAGAAAACAAGCTATCGACAAAAAAATCAGCATAAATTGTAGAAACTAACCAAAAATTTTGTTAAAACTTGGAAATCTTTAGCCGTCTTTAGTTAAAATATGATATGTCGAGTATGGCAAATATGCATATAAGTATTCAGATAATCAAATTGAATCGCGGAAAGGAAAGGGAGATTTTCCGCACTTTTACTATGGCAGTTAATCATTTTTAACTGCTTGAAGAAAAGAAACTATCGCGTGCTTGCTCTCTGACTTTTAAAGTCATCAGTTGACAATGCTCGTGCTGGACGAAACCGGTTTTAATCTTTATCAGAATACATGGAGAACAAGGGAACTTTAGAATGTGTTTTATTTTTTTTATTAATTTCTACCGAGAAGTTCCAGTACACATTTTAAAAGTATTTTTAAAGTGTTGGTAATGCCAACTGTACTAACTGAAAGACATTAAATTTATAATAAAAAAACTCTTTTACTATACTAATTCAACAATTTTACGTGACAAGCGAAACAGGTATGTATAGTAAATTGTGGAATTATTACAAGAAAATTGTATTCTATTTTAATTATTAATGTTAGAAGTACTTCAACATTCATTTTTCTTTTTACTTGCATAAGAAGATCGCAGTCGCCAAGCATTGCGTACGCAGTATGGTTCAAATAAACAAAACCGACAATATATCCACTCTGTCGAGGTGATCTTTTCCCGCATTTGATAATAGACGTCATGCAATGATCGTTTTAAAACGTACGCGAGTTTTGCCGTTTGTTTTTCCATATATGGCATGGTCAGCGGTGACGCCTAGCTCCCACGCTCGTCACAGACGTCGCGCGTGCGTAAAACTTGCCCATAATGTGTAGCTTACCTGTGGTAATGGTCCATGCTCCTTGCCCGCTTCTTCTGACAAGTTACGGTAGCGAGCCACGACTCTATGCCGCTAGTGTTTGTCGCGAACTAGCTACAAAAACAGGCCCGCACCAAGAACACTTATTGTGATTTCCTGCCACTAATGTTTTAGGCTGTTTTGTCCACGGTGACTTGATCTCGACCAAAGCCACTTGCCCAAGCACTTAGAGGCATTCGGCAAAGGCCGTTTTGGTCTCGTATCATGAGCTTTGCTCTAGTGATTCAATTGATCCGGGTTCATGTCCCAGTCGATATCAAATTAAAAGATCTAAGACACGGGTTTATGTCATGTGATTTCTTCTTGGATTGATCTTGCATGACATAAAAACTCTCATTGAGGGTTTCTCATAAGATTATTTCAATTTCAACAAACAAAATAAAAATCGCAACATTTTTGATTACCATTTAGATTTAGCGCTTCAAATAATAGATTGCTTCTCATTGTACGGATACATATTTATGGTATAACTTAAACTGAATGGATGAGCAAATCACAATTTTATTTTTTTGCCTTTCTATGTTCTATTTTTTACGCAACATATGGCATGATTAAAATACCTGTTCTGGACAGTTCTGGACAAGAAAGATCAAGCATTTTTTACATAATATTTTTAATTGCTAACAAGGCTATGAAATAGTAAATATTTCTTGAGATCACTGAACACTATTATTAAAACTGAATCCAGCTCTGTGTTTACTGTAAGAGATTTAACATAGCCACATTTATTTAATTTGATATGATTCATCGAGCCTTGGGAGACATTTATTTACCATAAATGGAAATAGAAATTGCAAATAAAAATGTGCATATTATAGCCATAAGATTATTTTAATAACATGTTATTGCCCGTGTGATAATAAGAAACACAGCGCTTGTTAGCTTCGTATTAATGATAATATTTTACGATGTTATGACTTAACTCAGAACTGTTTTTTATTAAGAAATAAAAAAAAGATATGATACTTTGATCTGTCATCGATTATTAGCAGAACATGATTGCCTCTGTTGGTGTTTTTTTATTCATTTAATCTATCTGCAAAGAAGGAATTTTGAGTAACTTAATATAAATTTTTGTATTCAGCCACATATTGGACATTTATACAATTAATACTTAGTAACGAATGTAACGATATCACAAAAAAACCATACATCAAACAATCAATATTTGTAAGTATTTATAATTATTTTTTAAAAAGTTCTTTATTATATTTGAATGTTAAATATGAAAACATAGTACATTTTAAATATTCTCTTATAATTTCAAAGACTGAAATAACGTTTTGACTTAAATGGTATTTTCGAAGTTATCTTTTGTACCTGAACCAGGATATTTTTTTCATTATTTGTATTTGGTTTATATTTCAAAATCCAGTAAGTACTCACATTTCTTTTTCTATTTATTTTATGTTAGTGTATTTTAAATTGCTTGTAGTCATTTGTAATTACATAACATAAAATCACTCAAAGATATCAAAATTAAAATACCGTTTCATGGAAGATGGTAGTAACTCGCAAAATTTCTGATATTGAGATATGATGACATTTAAATTGAAAGCTATCTATGCTTAAGCATGCTAGCCAACTATAAAAGCGGTGTATTAACAAAAATACATCTGCTAAAAAGTATAACAATTTCTTTGCAAATAAACAGCTAATCTAGTTTTCTTAGTAGAGAGACAGTCAATGTTATTACTAACTGCTTGCTTACAAAAAAATTAGTTCATTTTCGTATCAACTGCATTTATTATATTCTAAATAATTAAACTTCAAATAGGATAGTATGTAATTTATCTCAAAAGTTTGTCAGTCATTTACTGCCTTATTTTTCGGAAAGGTACTATACACGCTTCATTATTTTTCTACGTGTTTTATTTCACTTTTAATTTAGTATTTCTAAATAAATGTAGACGATTATATTTTTACTTATTTCGAATACCAATAATTCAAATTCGAATATTCGAATCATTTAACAAAGGCTATTGACGTTACAGAAGATGGAATCCAAAGCTCAAAAATAAGATTTAGATGCAAGAATAAACATGATTATTACAGGTGTTATTATATATTATAGGCATAATAATATTTGGTTTTATAATTTAATCTCAGGCATAATGCGCAAGCGCAGTACGAATAAAATAAACTAACGAGTGTTTACTCAGGTCTATAAGCTTTATACGAAATTTACGACATATTGAATAAATATTTGGATTAGGTATTATAAGATCTTCAAGCGGCTTACAGCATTAAACGTCTACGGCAAAGGGATTCAGTTCACTGACTACCGTTTGAGGTTAGCTCTTTGCTCCTGGAAAGCCATAAAATTGATGTTTTATTGGTCAATGTAAAGTGAATTCATTGAATATCGAGCGTGGGGTGAATTACGTTTGAAATAAAATCAAATTATCTACATCACACAGGATCAGGATCTTTTGGGAATGTGTAATAATTTACTACCACGCGAATTAATTAATGTTAAAATATTAAATTAAAGTTATATTCAAATAAACTAAAGGATTTGGTTAAAAGTGTTATGACATATCAGTTGCATTTTTATTTCACTTATTTGGGCACAATAATGATTATTTGAATCAACAATGCAGGGTACGATGAATGGATCAATTAATTAATAAAGTAAATCACAATTCTTTATTATTTATTTGTAGATCAGTGGAATTATTCCTTTTCGTTTTTGAGTTGTCAGGTTTTGTCACAAACAATCCGGGCTACGTCTTTCGGCATATTCGATAAATTCATATGCTTCAAATATGAATTTATCATAAAAAAAATTAGCAATTTAAAACTGATTTTAAGCATGGTGATTTTTTACCAGGGCAGTGGAAAAAAATTAGTTGGTAAAAAATACGACTCCGACTCCAACATTGATCAATAACACGACTCCGACTCCAACTAAATAAAGTTTATTTTCGTCACGTTTTTTTAAACCTATCATATTTATGTGTATTCAATTATATATCCACCAAACAATCCTGCCAAATTTGACATATTATGTATATGTAAAAATAAAATTTCAATGAATTCAAAATTTCCGACTCCGACCAAAACGCCGTGACGACTCCACAACCCACAGCCCTATTTTTTACTCATAAAATAGGAATAACAGAAGATATTTCAGCACCGTATTATTTTTGCAGCAGTTCTTTTCATATTTTTTAATGTGATATGGCTTCAGTTTTTCCCAGAAAACAAAAATGGAAAAACATTGAATTCACTTGTGATTATTAAGTTGTATTTAAGTAAGCTTTTTTGACACTTTACATGCTGTATATTATAATTGAAATATCCATTTGAAAGCCAGTTAGATCAAAAGCACGGACAATTGTTTTCTTATAATTTTGAGATAATCAATGTAAGCATGGGACAGAGTCTGTAGAAATATTTCCACGGCAGTTATTTGGTTGACTTATTTAAAAGAAGCGATATTTTAATTTATACGAGCTAGTTCAAATTTAAGATACGATGTGAATGTACAAAAGTATTTTCAAGAATACATTCCCATGAACCTGAATGAACTGAATAATCTTGCTTTGTATGAGGCATAGGCAAAAGAAGGGAAGAAAAATGTTGTCCGATTTAAGACACAGGCAGTAAATAACGTAAAATTATAGTCGATAAAATATTTGAATTATTTATCGCCATCTGACTCATTTAGTGTTCCGAAAAAATGTATGGTGTTTTTTGGAAGTGTAAGTGTCGGGAATATTTTTCTCGCATACCATTTTTTTGTAAAGGTATGTATGTATCTGTCCGTACGTATTGTCCGACTATTTTTACAGCGGGTTTTGTTTTAATATCAGATTTTTGTCATTTTCAATGAAAGTTTGAATACTGTTGGTACTTAAACAATATTTTTTCGCCACGTTTTCGTAGAGGTAAGGATTAAATTTTTCGATAGAGGTAGAGTCTAGGCATTTTTTTAACTGAGCATCGTATGGCTTTGACTCTTAAAAAACCTTTTAGCTAGTACCAGTTACACCTAGTGATGCACAACCTGCGACCCTCAATGACATTTCATGCGGCGGGCAATGACTAATATCAATCACCCTTTTTCTTCAGATTTTTTTACGGACGATGGAAGAGCAATATGAAATTTTCAATATTAAATACACAAAAAATATCGATAATTAAATTAGTTTTACATGATCGAACTATCTAAGAATTTACTAGGTTGGCCCATAGTTTAAAGTAATCCAAAAAAAGGTTGTCCATCACATAGTTACACTAAAGTAATCCAAAATTATTTTTTTTGATCCATTTATTGGCCAAATGTCAACACGATATTGACTTTTCGAGTTATATCGATTCGATTAATCTTATATATAAAACCGAAACGGCGTATGTATGTCTGTGGGTCTGTAATTCCCTTTTGCATTGTTGGTCATTAAGTTGCCATAAAAACGAATATGAAAGAAAATGTGTTTGAATTTTTATCGGCAAAGACATTTAGTCAAAATGTAATAAATTAGTTTTCTACTGAATTTTTCCCGGCTTTTATTATTAATAATAATGTTTATTATTTACGTGAAGTTATTATTTGACATTTCTTTGACAGAAAATTAGATTTTTTCCTTGAATTTGGACATTTTAATGGGCGAGAATGGGGATATCATCAAATTAAATAAAGTTTGTGATTTTATTTCAACTCTATTTTGATGGATGTTAGATTTTGTGATATAATTATGTCGAATGATATAACATTAAATAATTATTGGTCGCTTAGTCTAAGTGACGCCGGGTAGCAATACTAGTACAATATAAACAATAAATTTCACATTTTTTCAATAACGTAATGACCAGTGCCGCTCTGCTCATTAGCAATTGCGTCTCATAGCTTTGTTCAGAAAAGTGTGGAATGACGTCAAATTTTACACTTTTTTGAACAAAAAATAAAAAAAGTGTGTTGCATTTATGTAATAATGTAATTCCTTTCCATCAAGAAGTCAAAGTCAACACTAGGGACTCCAATTACTCGACAACTCAACTACTCGAGTATCGAGTAGTAAAATTTTAAAATACTCGAGTACTCGAGTATACTCGAGTAGTTTCATATATACCAAAAGATATATTATTTGTTAAAATTTGTGTATATCAATAGATGGTAACCAAATTAATAAGCTTATTTTATTTCATTTATACATTTATTTCAATTTATGAAACCTATATTTCAAAAATAGGAGATAATTAAACGGCTCAAATTTTAAATTGTTTCGAAGTTTTTATTTTTTACTCCTGCAATAGAAAAAAATCTCTCTGTTGCTGTGGACATCGGTTTAAAAATTAACAATCAATTATAAAGTGCTATCTAGTTTTTCTGTCTGCTGCTTAAAACATAATAAAATTTGGAAATAAACCTTCATTTATAAATTCGAGAGTATTCGAGTATCGAGTACTCTTTAATCGAATTGGAGTCTCTAGTCTTACCTTAAAGTGATAAATAATCATCCTTTCAGTTGTTAGTACAATTATATAATTGTACTAACAACTGAAAAGAGTTTATTTCGAAGAAAATTAACGCAATGCTGTTATACGTTGATATGTTTCGTCTTCAAAATATCCTTCTGACTCTAAAGTTCCCTCTTTTGTATTGAAATCGTAAATAATTGACAGATCGTCTTGGATTCAAACATAATAATTAGCCCTAATTGGAATAAAAAGTTATTCCTCAAGTAGGTTTCGCGCTTGACCGGCCGTTTCGGTTTAAGCAATCACATTGATCGAAACCCGAGAGAAAGTTTTCCCGTACGACAAAAGTTTTCGATAATGTTTCACAACAATGGCAATACGAACAAGAGGTTTCGTTGGCTGTTTACCCTGATGTCACTTAATATCATTCTTTATTGCACATACGCATTTTCTTCTTTTCCAATAAGCATATAAAATATCAGAACAAACACTGATTATACAAAAAGTTTTGCAAATGTTTTTAACTGTCAATTATATTGATATAGGTATAACTGGTAGAACCGATTCAATGCAGGTAGAACTGCATTAAATTGAATTTAGTTGAAATATAATTACAAGGTATAGTTGATAGTAATTTTAGCTTTAAACCTAAACAAGTATTACAAAATAGCAGATACCAAAATAGTAATTAACTTTTTAACCGTTTAAAACTAACAAACTAAGCCCTTACTTTTCTTGTTTCTATGTTACTTCTTTAAAATTCAAAGGTGTTGAAAATGCGAAAGGGTTGTGAAAATTCAAAACCAAATTACTCGAATAAAATACAGACAGATCAAAAAAATAATTGAACGATGATTGTACTATTTCACTGTCAATGCTTTGTGGAATGGCATTATAATAACAAAACATTACACATTTTTTATACTTATTTCATATAAAATTTATTAATATCAGGACCGGTCTCGCTCATTGTGAGCATTATCAATTAATGATTGTTCTAACTGGAATCTTGTTCGAGAGATTTAAATATTAATTCATTATTAAATTTAATGCTTCGAATTATTCAAAAAATGCACATTTTTTGCTCCAAAAAATAAGTCATTTTTATAGAGAGTTTATGAGAGGTTTCGAGAAGTATATAGGGTGTGTTCAGAGTAAAAGACCTCAGTCGCCGGCCGGCCAGCAACACTGCTGGTCCGTACGAGGAGGCTGTATATAAAAATAAACCAGTTCAAACATCGCGGCAAATAAATTACGAACGCGGTACCCGAAAATATTTTTCCACTCCTTCACGGTGAACGCGGAAAATTTCCGTTTGACAATTGCAAAATAAGTGATTTCTTCCTTATTAACATTGTTTTATAGCTTACAACTTTTATTGTGAACTCATATTGGTGACAAAAAAACTGTGAATTATTGTGAACTGTTTATATGTATATGGATTATATGCAGAACATGTGAATTGCTTTTTTTGTGGACAATATTCTTCTATCATCTGCCAGGTTTAAAAATAAAGGTAATAAACATTATATTTTTATCACCGAAATTATCAGTGTTTTAGTTGATTAAAATGTTAATTTTTTTGTACTGTGTGTAAATCAAATAATTCTTGACGATTATATGCTCCAGTATAATGTTTCAGGAAGCGAAAGAAATTACTATGAAAGCAAAATTGCGCTTTTTTATTTATGAAAGAAAATGTTTATTACTTTCTCCTCGGCTTGTAATTTTTTTTTGAATTCGAAAAACCTTTTAATAATTGTAATATTTCAGTAATTTGTAGCATCAAATTTTTGGGTGACATACAAAATTACTATGTAAAACATTATTGACTAGGGATCAATTTTGTTTCTTTACCCATCTAGTTGATTTGTCTTTTATTTAATAAGAGTGATATAATTACAATTATATTTGCAAATTTGATAAAACTCGAATAGTTATATGACCAAGAAATTGATAGCATTAATTTTTTTGAACAACATCTAGTTTTAGTGTTGTAAATAACGGCTATTTTATCATTGTTGTAGATGAAAAATTAGTATTAATATTTTCAGTTGACAATGCTCGCCATGAGCGAAACCGGTCCTGATGTAATAAATTTTATGTGGAAAAAGTACTAAAAATGTTTTTTTTATTTTTATTATAATGCCATTCCACCAAGTATTGACAGTGAACACCTTAAAAGTGATTAATATCTTTGGTTGAACCAGCTAATTAACGTTTTAAATTAACACTAAGCTGTGTGAAAAAGTGGGTAAATGAAATAAACGAAACTGGTCCTGATCATTAAAACAATATATCATCTGAAAGTAGTACAAATAAATGTTTAGTTATTTAAAATCTAAAATGAATTTTCCGCCTGATCGAACTAAAGTACAAAGGTACGACATTTCAAGCGCTTTTTTACCCAAGGGTTAATATATAAACATGTTGATAGGAAAATACTTCTTGTTAGGTATACGTTTTCTCGAAGTAAAAATTTTCATAGTTGGGTAATAATGGGTTAAAGTTTTTAGTAGAAAATATAAATAAGAAGGCTTAGTTATTGTCGAAATAACTCTAATATTTTCACTTAACATACCTACAAGTATTCTTCTCGTTTTGTTAAGGATTCGCAGGCCTGCCCGTAGATCAAAATGCCTACCTCATTGAGTGACTGTTGCTTTCAATGATATGGCATATAACTTTACATAATATTCATAAGAAGACAAAAAATATGCTAATGCTTCTAATTAATATTTGAAAAAATTAAGATTATCCGTTTAATCTTAATTCTTTTAAATTGTAAATCAGCCAAAATTCATAGAGTTATGTAAAGTATTTCGGCGATGTGAATACATGGGAGTAAGTCTATATTTGGTGATTTTACAATGAGTGCGTGACATTCCATACAAGCGAGATTTGATGATGATATAATTAATATAACTGTGAATGCTTTCTGAAATTAAATGAATATATTGATAACTTTTTCATTCCACGTATTGTGTAACACGTGTTTCGCCTCGCTAAAAATCAACTTCAGACTTTCTATCGTAAGATTACTAAGGTAATTATTTATAAAGTTGAGTTTTCAAGTACCTACCCTTTAGATAGTTAGAATTAATATGATTTTGAAAGCGGAAAAACACGTGAAACTATTTGTTACACACGTGTAATAAAAAAAATTCATTTTAATTTTACTTATATTAGTTATGAATGGACGGGAAATATTGAAAAAAAAAATGATATTTACTTTTGATAAAACGGTGTGATAATAATTAATTTCAATGATTAAATATCATTGGACTATAATACATACATATGTTGTTATTAAAAATTAAAATTCGCCTTCTGTAACTCAGTAATTTTTCATTTTAAGTCTTGAATATTCAAAATTTAAATTACTATCGTTTATTTAAATTGCTGAAGTTCTTTGAAAGTGGAATTGTAATACTTTCTTTCTCTATTGTATTCATCATATGAAAGAAAAACACCTATTATTCAAACAACATTATCACGATTCAAAAGAAACTGCAAATAAAATGATAATCCTCGTGTAATGGTATACGGCTGTTTTTTATAATTAAAATGTGGTTCTACACTGTGGATGGCAATTCAATCAATAAGAACAATTATAATCACTGTCGTGTTTTGTGGCAAAAAATAAATATTGTGTGTGAGAAAAATCTCGGGGTAAGTTGCATCGATTAGAAGTGCATTCCTGGAGCACGCAGCATCACAATCGCATCAAATCGAATGCGTTTGGAATAAAATTAATGTTACGCATTTCTGCAAAACCTCCCGTAGTACGCGGTATAGAGTAACCATACTGTGAACATTTATTTATTTGTAAAACTTATTTATTTATTTGTAATACTTTTTATGGTTTCGACGTTTATTTTGTGGAAGTTCTTTTGAATTTAACATTTAAAATAATACGGTACCGAGCGAGAGCGATTAGCTAACCACTAGTCCTAAACTAGTTCTCGTGTCGTTTCAATTCTTACTGTCTTTGAAAATGAGAGGTTGAGCAACTGAGTAACTAGTAGTTATCGTAGAAAAGCACATGTTTAGATAAAATCCATGATGAGTCCATGTGATCCATGTTGGGAGCAGACAGAGATTATTATATAAAGTCTATCTATTTTTACCTCTTCTTTACCGGAGTGCAATTATTTCGCGTGAACTTATAATTAAATAAAAAAAACATCAAAAATCTAGTAGGTATAATAATTATTTTTATTTTATTTAATGAATCTATAAAGCGTTGTGTTTACGAATATATTCTTCGCGGTGGCTTAGAAAATAACAAATTTCGGTTAACAGTTTTCTCACCGTATTATAATGGAGTTCTACCAAGTAAATGCCAACTCAATAAATCAAGTAATTTTATTTTTTCAAATCACCGTCGATAATTTTTTATCGTTTTTTACAGCTTTGCTAAAAAACTCCGATAAGTTATTAAAAAAATGTGTAATCAAATGTTGAAGCGATGAAATAAGATAAAGTTAAACGCTTGTATTTACCTAAAAGGCATTCCTTACATTCAGTGCCAGGAATGGATACCCGATGTAAGAGAAGCGAGCTCCGCAATCAATGTGGGAAAAGTTCTCGTATTCAATCGGTTTCTCGAATCAGTCCTCGGAGGAATTACCAAGAATAATCGCCGGGAATATGTCCGACGGACCTGCAATTGAATCGAATTAAAAACAAAGATTTATTTGCCAGTTAGGTAGCGCCGGTTCGCTGGAGTGACGATAGAATCTGTCTCCAGTGGATACTTTTACTGCTCTAGCAATAAATATAACCTGAAATTGGATTATATTTTAGTGAAGATTGATGTGATCGTAAATACGGGATACTTTAAAGTACAGAGAAACGAAACGAAGCGGAATAAATAGCCTCAGTAGTTGTATAAATCAAATAAGAGATATAATTGAATACATTTCACATCAGTATTTATTTTTCAGTTGTATTGCTTATTAAATAGATACGTCACCAAAAATTTCGAAGGAAAAATTGTAGTGAGTATAAATATTCGATAGTTACATAATATTCATGATTATTTATATATATGTACGTTGCAAAAATCACAAATTATAAGTTTATTGATGAAAATATTTGAATGAAAATTACATAGTTTACAGATATAAAAGATTTTCTTATGATTATATCATAAGAAAATTAATTCACTAATAGTGACGACGTTACTTTAACAATTAGTAAGATTTTAATACAGATTTTTTGTCCTATACAATTTGGTTTGCTTTAAGTTATTGAACTTTAAATCAAAGCCACTGATGTAATATAAGCTTTCAATTTATTTTTTTGTATTATTTTTCTAAGTACAATTTTAGAGTTTTGGAAAAATACAAGCTTTTGTTAAATAAATGCGTGCTAAAATCTCACCTAAATACATATAAAAAATACTAAAGAAGAAGCTAGGCATTTTATGCATAAATTTGTATGGAGATATTAAAATATTTATAGAAAAAACATCGCTTTGTACACACACAAAAACGGCCAAATATGATTACACAATAGCTTATACAAACCTCCTTCCTAAAAAAATGAAATAATACTTAATTTTGAATGTGATTCATAAATAATTCTCTAAATATTATAAATTCACATATCCTAATAAAAATTAATCCAACTTGTTTATTAAGTAAATATATACGACACGTCATATACAAGTTATTCACATTTCAATTTTTAATTTGTTGACTTGTTCAATCATGGAAGTATTGCAAAGTGTACATTTAAAGTTGTTCTCTTTGATTTTACTGCAATAAATATCACTTGATTACTTGATGAATGATATGTAAGAGATTGCAAGCGCCACCACTTATCTTATTTGCAAACCAAAATAGGAAATGCATCTTGAGTGATAAATAGCTTTTGCGGAAGAAATCAAATAAATAAAAAGCTTTCAATGAATCGTAATGTACATGTGCAATATACTGGTTGATTTCGTAATAAATCCTATAGTAATAATGTTATTGAGATCGTAATTTTGTGATAGTAATTTCAAATCATGGTAATTATAACTTTCTTTCAGGCTTTTCTTAACAGGCTTTCGCGGTAAAATCAGTTTAGTTGAAAAAAATGTGTGCCCAACTCATGAGCAAAATTTTGTTCAATTATGAGTATAATTGCAATTACAGTCAACCCTCATACAGCACATTGTGTCATAAAATGGCTTATTTATAGCGTATTCGCAGTTCTTGGGCGAATTATATATTTCGCAAATAAATATTTGCATTCAAAGATTATTTATCAGGAGCTTTACAAGTCCCTTTACTTTTGACAAGGTAGTCATAAAAAATCCCTATCTTGTTGCTGTAGATGGGTTAGCTGTTCATATATGTACTCAATATTACGGTAGCAGAATTTCACGAAAAACACGAATATCTTTTTATAGTATCTATCAAAAGAATTATAAAATCTTGATTTAATTAATCTTATGCTGGTTTAAAAATATCTTGCACATTAGTAAATATATTTATTAAATTAGTTAAAGAAATTTAAAGAAATCTGTCAAACAGAAAATGCGTGTATTGTGTCCACCACACAAAAATTCTCCTGGCGGCATGAAATTGAATTCCAGATAAAAATTTCTCTTTTCGAATAATATGTCAAAAAATATACGACGTGAATTTCTAACGAAACTGTGTAGAAAAAAGCTGGAAATTCTGAGCTTATATACATCATTAAATAATGTTCGGATAAAATTAGTTTTATGTATTTTGATACAGATTGCATGCGAAATTGGAACGGTGTGGCAAATTTGAAATCGATTTTTTGTTGTTGCTCGAAATACAATATAGAATATTCAGTATGGTTAGAGATAAAGAAATATATTCTTAGTATATTTTTTTTATTGTAATACAAAGTATGGGTATTGCGTCTATTTAAAATTATTTATTTCCTCTGAAAGTGACAGTTGATTCGGTAAAAAAGATTTATGGATTGTGTAGTAATATAAGCAAAGAAAATACACGTGGGCATTGGAAAACGAGGATCCGACGTGGTGGATTAGTGGCTTAGCTACGATTGAATAAGATTTATGGCCTTTTGTTACATCCACTTACCAGCCGTTGTGAGATAAAGAGCATTCATATATACTATAATACGAAGTTCACATATATAATACAGCATGTAAATGTTATGTGTACTTTTACAGATGGATATTTTAAACTAAATTGTTAGTTTAAATCATTTGAATTTGATATTGAAATTCCGTCAAGCACCTTCAGTCGAAATTAAATTGTAAGCGTTTAAATCATTATTTTAACGCAAGAGTTGAGAATAACAATTAAACTTAGAGACTTACTTTAATATATTAGTATATATATAAACGATACAAACTAGATGCGATACAATAAAAACTGACGAATTATAATAATGCATGTTTGCGACACGGAAGACGGAAAGCCAGAAAGTTTAGTGAAGTAAAATTTTGAATATATTGATTGAATTGACGTATACTACATTATAGCACGGTGAAAAGTGAGTAATGTATTTTAGTCTTACAGAAATTATATTATATGTGGTTGATAGCTATTTTGGCTTCCATCGTCAGAACTAACCGAACTAGCTATCAACCATATAGTTATATTATAATTTGTATAATTTATGACTAAAATGCATTGCTATTTTTTCACCGTGTTACAATTTATTTCTTACTGTCGCAGTATATATATTCAACGCTATCTAGACATATAAATACTCTTTAAATTGTAATGCTTAAAATGAAAAACATTTTGTGTACTAAGTCTACAATTAGTTTATTAAGATCATGACCGGTTTTAAAATTCCCAAGATGAGTGAAACTGGTCCTGATATTAATGTTTTAATTTTGGAATAAGGACAAAAATGTTTTATTACTTTTTCATATAGGTAAAACCTTTCCACCAAGTATTGTCAGTAAACACCTTTAAAGTGGTAAATATTTTTGGTGTTGAATTAAAATGATACACAAATTGGATTGGGAAACATTTCATATATGCTATAATATTTACACATCACATGAGCAACTTTTGTATTCCGTTAACTAGGCTCAGCTCAAAATAAATAATCTCGCACACTTGTCTCTTGGTAAATTAACAAACAAAAGACAAGTTACACCCACCTCGGTGCATTCGAGGGACTCACCTGCCACACTTACGGACCGGAACGGTTCGGCTATCAACTACACAATGGGTGCATTGCGTGATTTGATGTGAGCAGTATATCACAAGCTTGATTGTTTGTTATTGTGTGCATAAAAACAATGCATTTAAGCGACAATTCGATAGTGAGTAAATTATAACGTCATCAATTGCAGTGAGAGTTGTGATTTTAATAAATGCACCTGATTCTCTTTCTACGAGGACTTTTTCGAAATAACACGGTCTAAGAAAATGTCCAATGTCCCTTTCTAACAGTTTTAAAAGTTTTACTAAATGGTAAGTATCATTTAAATTTATTTCGATACTGATTAAATGTAATTTTTTAACTGACACTACTTGGTGGAAAAGCATTATTTCAAATAAATAAATCAACTGTCTACTTATTTTTCTACTATTATTATTAACAGTAGAAAATTCTCCCGATGAACCAATAGAGTTCTTCATAAAATGATAAGTGGAAGTAGTACTAAAAATGCGTTTTATTTAATGAAAATATATATTTTATTGAATTTAGTAACTGCCACTGTCAACGTGTTTTTTTATAATGGTCGGTATAAAATATAATAAGAAGCAGTAGAAAAAATGTTTTGTCAATTTAAATTTAAAACCAATAATATATTTTATTGATTGAATTGGCATTTACTTGGTAGAACTCCATTATAACATATCAATGTATTTTAGTTCTGCAGAAATTATGTTATAAATGTTTGATAGCTATTTCGACTTACGCCATCGTTATAACTATGTTTAAGCATTTAAACATAGATCTGACGATGGCGTAAGCCGAAATAGCTAGCATACACATATAATATAATTTCTGTAAGACTAAAATCCATTGATAATTTCTCACCATACCATATATGTCGTTAGTCTATTTATCACGGGAAATCAAAATATAGCCATATATATATACAAACATCACAAATAAAATACGTTAATATTCAAGGAATAGTTAATATTATTGGAAATAAGCTACTTTACGTATTTGAACATAATTATCTCTTAATATAAAATAGCTTTGATTATTCCACGTATTGTGCTGCTAACTGTGACACGTGTTTCGCTTCTTTCAGGGGCATCTTCGGACTTACCATCGCAAAGTTTGTTTAAGTAAAGTCATTTGGAATAATCAAAGTAATTTTTAATTTTATATTAAAATAAACTTCTACAAAGTTACCGCCGAATCCATCGAAGATATTAATTATTTCTTGTTCGTCTATGTATACCTAATTATTTTTATTCCATGCTTTAAGTAAATTGGATGTTAGGTTAGGTAAGTTCACGTGCATTTATTGTATTTTGATTTATTATATTCGAGAATTAATGACACCACAAAAATCGTTTTTCATCTACGTACCATTAGCGTATTATTTTAAGAATATAGCAGGGCTGTGGAGTCGGAGTCCGAGTCGGAGTCGTCGCGGCGATTTGGCTGGAGTCGTACTCGGAGTCAGAAATTTTGAAAAGTTTGAACTTTTTATTTTTGCATTTTATATGTCAAATTTGGCATTTAGTCGCATTGATAGGGTTGATATTTAATTAAATACACATAAATAGGAAAATTAGGGGAAAAAATGACGTTATTGAACTTTTTTTGGTCGGAGTCGGAGTCGTGTTTTTGGTCAATGTTGGAGTCGGAGTCGTGGTTTTGGTAAATGCTGGAGTCGGATTCGGACTTTTTTTGACCGACTCCACAGCCCTGGAATATAGTATTATCGGTAAAAAGTGGAATAAAGGACTGGTTCAGCTTAGTAAAGCTTTGCCAAATAGTTTATTTTTTAATTATACAAGGTTTTCACCATATATTTGATAGCAATTTCTGCACCATGCCATCGTCATACTATTATTCATCACAATTAAATATTTTTGCGAGCGTTATTGTCATGAAGCTCTGCAAAGCGAAATTTGCTTTTAATTTGCATATCCGTATCTTTTTGGAGTAAAGTTAATAATTTTCTTTTGTGTATAATATATAGAAAAATTGGGCGTATTTCAATCATACTTTCTCTGTTCACGAAGTTGAGAAAACCTGGTACGCAGTATGTAGGTATTCGCGCAGGCCCTCGCATGGATGGCTTTGACTGAGAGAGAAAAACTTTCGTTTCCTTAAAATATGAGATGTGTCCAATGCGACAAGAATTTACAAGAAACATTGCACGCATAGTAATTTTCATTGTCATTAATATTACTAAGTATAATCACGTAACCGGATCCTACTTTGTATACTTTAATTTGGTTTTTTAAATTTCGGTCACATTTATAAAAAGTTCAGTTATTCCAAGAAACTTTCTGTTCAGCGCCGCTTCAATATTCTTTTACGATTTGAGCTTAATTTTACTTACTACGTTAAAAATAATTGAATTCTCAGTTCTTCTAAAATAAAAATAAAAATATTGCTATCTTTAATTGTTGTGATACGATGAGTGCCACGTATTTCAAATATTTTATAAATATCTTCAGAATATATTGATTGCTTCAAATAACGTAAGGGTTCTTTATTTTTTCGAATAACTAAGCTTTGTAAATTGACTACATATAAATACTATGGGCAGGGATAATAGCATTCAAAGACACTGTGAAATCACCTTTAACATTAATCAATGTTTGAATCGGGGTTTTGACAGAAACATTGATACGAGAAGATTATATTGTATTATTTAAAACATTATTTGGACGTTAATTACCACTGTGCACATTTTTTTGATTATTAAGAATTCTAATCTTTTGGTGACTACTAGTGTATATACAAATTTACTCTCAAAAAAAACCATGCTTGTTTTCAAAACGATGCCTGCACAATTTTAAAACTACTGTAATTCATCGTTCATGTGAATTTATTCGAATTTAAAAACTTCAGTGTGAAAAATGCGGCATATGTTAATGAAAATTATAACACATTTTTAATACTTGTAGTAATGATGGAATTTATCAACTGCGTTCTTTATACAAATGTTAAGCAAGGCTTACAAGGTATGGCAAACAATTGGTTATACAAATATACAAATAAATCAATGTCAAATACAACAAAATAGACTATAATCAAAAGTTAAAAGACTTCTTAGCAATAAAAACTTCTTCATTAAAAACTAATTAAGACTAGAATCATTAAAATTGTAAAATCCAACAGGTGTGTGCATTTAAGAAATGCGGAGTATTATTTATAATGATGTGTCCGGCGGAATTTTGTTCTTATGCCATCCCACCAAGTATTGACAGTGAAAACCTAAAAAGTGTGGCATATTTATTCTATAATACTTGACAGCTTTTGCATGAAAGCTCGTGTAGAAAGCTTGTCTCAATTTATTTATTGATTTATATCATATTTATAAACAGCATAACTTATTAAGTCCTTACGAGACAAAAATGATCATCTTAAATATGTAAGATAAAAACATAAAAACCAATACTCGTGATTATATGATGTTGCCATAAAGCACTTCTTGGACAACTAGATTTTCAATAAGATAATTTCTTCACTGATATAATATTAAACGCTCGTTTACTAACGTAGAACCTAACCATTAATAACGATTAAAGACTCAGATAAATTAATAACTTTTGGCCGAATGTAAATTTACACCTTGTTTATCATTTGATTCTATTGGAATGATAATATTATAACATCGCTAGCAACTGGCTACAAGAGTAAGCTTTGGACAAACATAACTCATAATATCGTATCAAAACATGCGTTTATGTGCGTGCGCCTACCACAAGAGGTTAAAAGGCTTAACCCTATTAAGAGGCAAAGTTACTCAGTTTAGTATTACATTGAATAACGTCTTAAAACCGATATAAGTATTCATATTTTGGTCGAACTCATGCATTGGTTTTTTATTTATATTATCACTATAACAGTCTTCTATTTTTGAAAATGTATGAATTATAATTTTAGTTTTTGATAGGTTCAGTTATTTTTGTGTATATAAGGCTAAATGACGATTTCGTCATTCTAACGAGTGTCATACCTAATGTACTGAAGAATTGTGGACATTATAAGTAGAATCTTGTGATTTCACTGGTAATATCTCCAACATCAACTGTCTTTTTTTAAAAGCTCGTCCACCCCAGTGTAGCTCAGCTCATCAGAAGTTTTTTTTACTAGAGCTGTTTGTAACTTAGAACTAGTGGTTTTCGATCTCGCTTTTTATATAACTATATCATTCGTATGACTGACTTTTGTCCACAATTTTTGAATATAACCATAAATTATCAGCAATAGATTTAATTGTTTGGGTAGACATTTACTTGGTAGAACTCCATTATAATACGGTAAGAAAAATAACAATATATTTTAGTTCTACATAAATTATTTTATATATTTGTTGATAGCTATTTCGGCTTACGCCTTCGTCAGAACTATAATAGTATAAAATAATGTATGTAGAACTAAAATACATTGTTATTTTTCTTACCGTATTAATAGATTTAATATAATAATTGACATGAGAAGTTTCTTTCTAATAATTTCGACAAAATATAGACCCTGAACCAATTTATTAATTAAAATCGATATACATAGATTAGCCTGATTAAAAGTTTAAATTTATGGCCCTCTTTCTTTATTGAAAAAATGGCTTTATTTCTACAACATTATATATCGTATATAAAGTTTCTCTGCGAATGGAAGCCGTCATACATTTTTGAGATATATTCTAAAAACTGTTTACCAAGATTTAATTGACCGTTGACGCTAAATATTCTTTTTTCAAAATACAGAATCTATGTACCTATCAGAGGGTTAACAATCTTAACATAATATGAATACCCCGAGGCTTTGAGTTTACATTTTAGATCACTCGTGAGCAGCGCCACAATATCCACTATTATAGTGGTGGCGGTCATATTGTAATGCAACAATAAATACATCGCAGCTTTTGCTCGGATCGTCCATTGTACAATTATTATTTTCTATTCTCCTTGACCCGTGATTTATGCATTACCGTAACCTTTTCTTACCCTGCGAAACACGGACGGCTATTTTTACATTTATTAATATGTTATTTGGCATTATAGTTTTTTTAAATACAACTCTGATTAATATTGTTGATGGACGCCTTAAACATTTAACGGTTTCAAAGCCTTTTCATCTATAGCGGCAATGTCTTAAAAAGATTACAAAAATAAGCAACTAATGCCGCACCAAAAGTAAATTTTGCGAAAGATGTGATTTAAGTTAAATTAATATAAAACAATATATGTAATACCATTCTCTTATATATAACGTTTTGAATAATACAGTTGTGACTTAAGGTTTAATATGTTTCATTAAAAATTATATATAAACCTAAAGAAAAAATATTAATCGTACCTCCCTGTACGGTGGTTGCTAATTGATACGTATATTATTAAAACAAGATTCACTGAGAACGTTAAGAAGGAAATAGCATCTCAAACAAATATAATATCTTAATCCTCTTTTTTTTGAAGTTTGGTGGCTATGAGCCAGTTATCGAATTATAGTAAATTCAGACTTCCTAAAGAATGAAAGCCGGTTCGGTAGCTATGTGAAATTTATTCTTGTTCAGATGTGAAATAAAGTGTTGGATTTTTAAAATAAATATTGCATACAATAAATGTTGCCTATCTTTAACCCGGCTGATTCGGAGATCGGAGAGAAGAAGGAGAGGTTAGCTTACTATTGGTTGTTTAATTTGAGCATACGTACTTAATTTTTGTTTCAAACAAGGCTGGTTTGGATCACTTTATAAACTTAGCTAGTCTTGATTTGTATATAAAAATTTACACTCATTTCGTTTGCATATATTCGAGTACAATACAAAATTAAACATATCTCAAGTAATTAATATCCAATCCAAGGTTGAGTTGGTTGTTTATTTTATTAGTTCTGTGCAAAATTTCCATTCAAATAATTATTCGCAATAGGAGTGCACAAGGTACTTGGTGGAATGATATTTTATTACTAAATAATACAGTTTATATTTCTCGCGATGATTCTGATCTAAATAAATTTAATTCGGTAAGAAAAATAGCAATGTATTTTAGTTCTACATACATTTTATATATTTGTTGATAGCTATTTCGGCTTACGCCTTCGTCAGAACTATCAGTTACAGAACAGTTATTTTTCTTACCGTATTATAATGGAGTTCTACCAAGTAAATGCCTACTCAATCAATAAATAAATTTAAATTATACGAATTATCTGGAATAAGTTCAAAAAATGTTTTTGAATAAAGAATATTGTTATATTCTGAGAAACTTTTACCAATTTACTACTCACTTTCAGATTCAACATTGCAACAGTATTTTATGAATGAATAAAATAATGTATGTGTGCACTGTTAGTTATTTAAACGGAACAAACGAAAGCCAGTAGACCTTGTAAATTAAGCCAATATTAGCTTTAAATATTTTGCAATCGTGCAGAGAGCTAATTAAAACAGTTGAAGTGTTAAGTGCTTTTTTAATGTATATTTTTTTATCTTGTTTCAGAATTTGGTACGAGTACTTCACAGAAGATACATCATAATAAAGTCAGACGAAATGTTTTTCAACACGCGAGAGTGACAGGAAGTCTACGAGTTTAAGTAAATAATGTCCATCGTAATGCGGACAAATAATTGATGAACTCAGAGAAAATTCTGTTATGATGGTATTGGTTTTTTTTTTTGAAACAGTATTGAATATTTAGTCACCATGGATCATATGATGATGCAATTTAGCTTCAAGGGACAGCGTCTCTTCCCTGACGCAAATAATAACGGAAAACGAGGTTCTAGAGATGCCAGCTCGAAAGCGGCTGATAAATATCAACTGAGACCTCGAGGACGCGCGAGAGAGAATCGTCAGAATCAAAACTCTGAAGGAAGACCCAGGACTCAATCGAGACCTCGAGCTGCACCCCTCAGTAAATACCGCCGTAAAACTGCAAACGCCAGAGAACGCAGTCGTATGAGGGAAATAAACCAAGCATTTGAAGCCTTACGAAGATGTGTCCCTCACTGGGCTACAGCTCCGTGTACTCCTCAAGGTGAAAAACTTACGAAAATAACAACGTTACGACTTGCAATGAGATATATAGGCTCGCTAACGGCAGCTTTACGTGATCCGCCTTTATTCCCCCCTGAGCTGGATGCGTTATTAGACTCTGATGAAAGTCGGCATACGTGTAGTCCTCAAACACTCCCTGGTTCCGATTCATCACTGAGTCCTGACATGGGACTGCCTGACAGTCCGTTTCTGTCGTCTCCTGAGTCTTACAGTCCGATGTTGACATCGCCGGATCTTCCGGAGTCCTGCCTCTCACCTCTAGACTTTGATAGTCCGTCTTTGCTGCAGGACGCTTTCACGGATCCGTCACTTACCTCCGAAGCATTCAGTGACTATTTTTTGACATGACAAAGAGTCGTGGCGTGCGGTTTTCGACGTCGCTGTGGACAATTGTAGTGTATATTTTTACCATTCGAATGAAGTTGCCATGTGTAAAGAAATATGTTATACTTGTAAATAAGGTCATTATATGACAATCGTGCTATTATGTATCGCTATTGTATAAATAGATTTATTATTAGAGATAGTACTAAGATTAAGAACGGTTTATTTATATTGTAAGATAGTTACGTCGATATATACAGGTAATGTATTAAAGTATTTTATTCGCACATTACATATTGAAAGATTTAAAATGAGTTATAAAATTATATCACAAATAAACTATTAAGATAAAGTATTTTATTTATATTAAAATTTAAATTTTCTTCGATTAAAGTCAGTGTATTCAAACTGCATATATTATCCTGAGGACGTAATTTCAAATAAAGATTAAAGACATTTTTTCATAAAAAATAATTACGCCTTTCTTAGTTTGTGTATAAATAACTCTGTATTATTGTATTTCTTATCAGTTCAAAATGCTCGCAATGAGAAAAAACGGTCCTGATCTGAATAAATCTGTTTTGGAATAAGAACAAAAAATGTCTTATTATATTTTTATTACATGCCATTTTACCAAGTATTGACGGTGAACATCTTAAAAGTGAAATAAAAATATTCGTGAAACAAAATAACTAATAGATATTGTGAAATGATTCCAATCATAGTAATTGTTTTTTTTATTCAGAAAGGTATGTTTTCGTTGAATGACTGTTAACTTATAAACAACTTTTGACTTAGACGTTTCAAAATTTATTTCGATTACATGGATCATTCTGTAATAAATAAACAACGCAAAAGCCGCAAGTTAAAATGTCGATTCATTTCTGTTCAGCTACATTTTATTGACACTTAACAATGTATCAATCATAAATATTATCCTATTGTTGCGTCATTGGGTAATTTAGCATAACATGTAAATGCAGCGTATGTAAATCACCAATTAAATGTTGTTCATTGCTCCATAAATATGTATCTCGAATTCAGTCACCCTGTTTCGCATGAACGTAATACTAACTGGTTGGCATTATTGCGATTCGGATTAACAATTCGCTCGGGCAAACGATTTTACAAGAATAACGAAAGAATACTTACAAATTATTATATCAAACCTGTTTCAAATAATTCACTTTATGATTGCTTTTTCTTTTTAATAATTACATTCAAATGACTATCTATAGACAGCAACATACATTTGTTTCAATAAAGGAATTTACGGATAGATTTTTTTGCTATGGAGAAAAGTCAAAATTTTCAGAACAGAATGTGATCATCAGTGATCCAATACACGGAAAATGTGCTCTATTGAAAAGTCGCAATTTGTCACTAACGCTCATTTGGCTTGGAAGGGGCGATATGATCATATTACATATTACGACAAACAGATTCTTTCCGGGTATTTAATATTAGTCGCAGAAGATTTATCGCGGACAGTTTACTGAACAAAATATTTGAAAAAATCAAATATTCATTATATGGATTTAGAGGGGATTCTAGACCAAACGAGATACACTAGCACCTAATGCATTCCGAGAAAGTCACTGCTTGGAGCAAATTTTGATCGGGCAAAATCATCGGTCAGTACTCCTTTGAAAACGAAACAGGCATTACCATAACCGTCAACAGCTACAGATCGATGACAAACAAGCAACTTATTGTGGCTAAAACTGGATGATATGAACACTAAAAGCATATGTTTCCAACAGGATGGCGCTACGTGCCACACAGCACATGCCACGATGGAAATTTTAAATGAGCGAGTGAGCGGTCCTTATTGAAAGATCCTATATATAACCGTCATCAACCGATCTCTTGCGTCTTAGTTATATAACCAAATTTCAAAGAATCGCTACTGTTCGGTCAATTAACATTTTTTACTACACAATAAATTTGATAAGGTTTGATGATCAAATCAGTCAAAATATGACTGCTGTAAATTTTTTGATTAACAAGTTTATTGATTGTTAAGTCAGTGTGAAAAGTCACGCCCTACTCTTTCTCACAGGAACGTTAACATCCATTTTATTGTGGCAATTAGTAAGAGACTACTTAATCGTTCACAGACAAATTCACGCATGAGAACTGCCACAAAACTGTTAATTGACTACACCACTTTCAAGTGTAAAAATATTATTATTTATATATATTCTAATGGGTGTTAATATATTTGTTTTTCTAAATTTTGACATTTCGTTTATTTTATTACTTAAGCTTCTTTGTTATTTTCGTACAGTCAATCTGCCCTTACAACAGTGGTCGGTAACCGTTTTGCAGCACAATATCTTGATTAAGTAAGACGAATGTGGGTAAGAAACGCAATATATATCTCTTGTGTATGATGATTACTCACATTATAGTGATGTATTGAACAATACATTATGAAGAATTGCACCCAAGTAATCAGTGTCGGGGCAGTGATGCAGAGCCTGCAGCCCGAAATAAAATTTCATGTGACCCAATATGGCAAATATCACTCACCTTTTTACTACAGAATTTTTCACGAACGATGGAAGAAAAACATAAAAATAATTAATTTAATATAAACTAAAAGTAACGATAATTTTTGTCACTTATACTCATGCGGTCCTAAAAAAAATTGATTATCTGGCCCTTGTGTTAAAAAGGTTGTTCATCACTGGAGTGGGGCATCTTAAGTCAGTCAGTTGTTGAAAAAAGTACAGTTTTTCGCTCTTCTACTTTATATCGATATTATAAATGAAAAAACACAAAGAGACCACATTGAGCATGAATAAGAAGTTTTTAGATAAAAAAAGATTTACAGAACCTCGTTATCCGAATCACCGCAGTTAAATAAAATATTTCAATAGCGCAGTCATCAACAGTCTATTTTAATACCCTCTCCGTCTTGCTTATTACGTTTGATTTCCATCTCGCTTGCACGTAGACATTTGGTGCTGAAACTTTGCGATATAAATATTTTGGTCGCTGTTTTAAAAAGATTCGCTTAGCGAGAACTAATTATTTTTGGATAACTTAGATCTACTGTATTTTATTTATTTATAGGAAGTTGCTTTATGCAGTCATAAAAAGCTTTTGAATTTAGAATCAAAATATTGTGTACATTATATATATATTGTGAAACTTAAAATTTTGTAAGCATACTATATTTATGAAAAAAACTTGAATTATTTGCAATATCTTTATTAAATTTCATCTTATTATAAGTTATTTATTTTGTACAAAATACTAGTCTTAAAAAAAAGTGTACAGGGTTGTGGCAATATGTCCAAGAGATTTCCGAATTCACAACCATAATGAATCATATTTTTAGGTAAAATTGGACTGCGAAGTCAAAGTATTTGATAATAAAACACATAATATTATATATGATTCAACTGTCTTAAACGCGTTTAATAAAGTTTTTTCGTCTTGTCCTGACTGTATAAGCTCACTCTAAGATTGTGCACACTAAAAAACATATCATCAAAACTGGAATCGGATAGTTAAATTGTTTTGGTTTTAAGTAAGAAAATTTCAGTAGTAATTGCATCGTTAATAAAACTGTATGGGCACTTTACTTGCTTTAATATTGAAAATATTTTGACGAAATGATATTTTAATTTTTTGATTTTGCGGCCCCCATATGATAAAGCTCCCGGCTTGACGCACTACCCTTGCGCCGCCCCTGTGTGTTTATTTATTATTTAAAATAAATCATTTACTGTATAATAAAAAATGTGTGTGTAATAAAACTATATAAAATGCCTAAATAGAATAAATACTGAATATTTGCTTATACATTTAAGGCTTTGTTATTGGGCTTACATGGTAAAGAGTAAACTTATTTTGAAGTAGAATATATTAATTATCTTTTTTATTTTTCTTCTTCATTTTTGATAATCAATTTGATCGACTCAATAAATTGAATATTTGCAACGATTGAAGAAATTGGGTAAATTAAAATGACATTGAATAGAGATTTGGTGCTAAAAGAAAATATCAAATATTTTGTATATGTAAATTTGTCATAAAAAGAATATTATATTACTTCAATAATATATTTTACAAACAGAAGTATTGTTGTTTTATTTATTTGTGCATTATGAATACCGTATAAATAAATATATGCATTGATGTAATCAATATTATTAACATTGGTATTCCGCTAGTCGTATAGTTTTTCAAAGTTGCGCTGAACCCATTAAAAAAATTCAGCAATATCGACGATTTTGCCAGGACATGGACCAGGACAGGAAGGACTAAGCTGTAAAGATCTTTGGCGTTTAGTTAGTTTGAATCTTATGCCGTATTTAAATTTAAAAATAGAAAATAAACAAAAATTGCTGGATGCGACTATTTTCAAGTCACTGCATAAGTTATGCATATAAAAATGTGTACAGTGTTGTGACAATTTTTCTTAGAGATTTCCGAAGCACAGCCATAATGAACCAATATTTTGAGGTAAAGAAGGACTGCGAAGTCAAAATATTTGATAATAAAAAACATAATATGACTATTTTCAAGTCACTGCATAACTTCCCTCTCGACCATTAAATAAAGCTATTTATTAATAAAAATACACCAAAACCTCTTTTTGCACTAGGGATACGTTCCAGAGACTACCGTGCAAATCAAAGCGTGTAAAGAGATAAGGAGCCCATACAAACATGTTCCATTTCTTAAAATTAAATAAAAATATCAAATACTTTAACTCGAAAATAAATTGAATTTATTTATTATATCACCCCTTCCAAGCCAAAAGAAGAGGGACGATATATATTTGGGTGAACAAGTTGGTTGTATAAAAATAATATTTTTAAAAGTTATACATACTCAAGAAATATACTTGGCCCGAGACAGAGCTGCACGGGTCGTTACTTGATAATAAAAAGAAAATGTGACTTGCTCAGCCACTTTCTTTATTGTTTTGTATCTGTCGTGGAGTCGAATCTGAAGAGGAATCAAAAATGATTCTCGAATGCCTCAAAATTGGACTCCAGCATTTGGGCCCAAAACAGCTCAGCTCGTTCGGCATTCATCTCGGGGCAGTCCCACAACATTGACCAAAAACACGCAATCCGGCCTTTCGACCAACTTGCCCAACCCAAAATAGTTTGCCGTTGAGTTTGCCATGTCCAGTTATAAACTGGGAAGTCCAGTGTCCAGGCGCTTGACTCTTCACCTTGAGCCTCCAGGTCACGTCTGGGAAGAAAAGATATGTTTGACGCCCTTTGGTGGATGCAGACCACCTAGTTTGCCAAGCTGTTAGAGCCGTTTTGTACGCCAGCTCATATACGAATGAACGGAGTATGATTTTCAACTTTATATATAAAAATATAATTGTTAAAAGTTATACATACTTTGAAATATAATTCAGTGTCGTTACTTGATAATAGACGACTCCCACTCCGGCCAAAAAGACCTGACTCCACAGCCCTGGTTTTTACTGATTTTTCGCTGGTGAAAAATTAAGCGCTGGAAATATTTAATGGATAGACATCTTCGGGAGTAGGTATCTTCAAACAAAAACATGGTTTGTTTATTTTGTATCCTGGTTTTTAGTACGAATTCGGCTTTCATTTGCTGTAAAAGTGCAAACTGATGATCGAGTGTACTTAAAATTTTAAATGAGTTTTTATGATATTTGAACTGAACTGTCACTGACTAATGTCCCTGATTTAATTCTACAACATGAAACTTATGGTGTGACCAATGATATGCTATGATTGATTAAAAGATATGTCTCAATTATGGAGTGGATATTACAAGAATAAAAAAAGCTGACTCGAACCTTGTAGACTTGATTTGCAGGCTGTTGAAAAGGTCTTGTTTTTTGGTGTCATCCTATCTCAGAGGAAATAATCAATCAGGCCGATGTATCGTTTATGAACTAGTTTCCAGCGATCCATTTTTAAACGATCTATAAAAATAGTTTAATGTGACAAACTGAGAACACGGCATCGTACGTCAAAATATTGTCGTTTTTTTATCCGAAAGTACTAAATTATCAAGATAACGCACATTAAAAAATAACCAGGTGGATAAGTTATATAGATGTTATGCTATTCCTAATAAAACAGAGGTTAAAACGTGCATTAAAACTTAAGATAGAAACCAATTTTGGAATCAAACTACTTGCCAGTGATTGACATTGTTTATCTTGAAACACTTTTACGACTTATCTATACTCTCTTGTGTCTTAAATAATTGCAACATATATTTGTCTCGAGACATATATTTCCGTTCCAAGCAAGAAGGTAGTATGTGAATCTGACAAACTTGACTTAAGTATTAAGAAGTTGGTTGAAGCGGTTGACGCAAAAATGAACGAAAATAAGCTGTTGCATTTATTTATTTATTTATTTATTTATTTAAGAAAAGCAAATCATACAGCTGACGCCAATGCGCCATGGATTTGACAAATATAAATACATGCATATATATATATATACATACATACATGTAAATATATAATAAAAATCACAAATTAATTAAAAATTAAAAATAAGATGAAAATTACAATAGTCATAAAAAAACAGAGAGGAAAAAATATTATTAATATCACATTAGAAATTTTCAAGGCAGTCAACCGAATGAGTTGCCAAAATCAACTTTTATTCATAAAATATAGTATTCGTCTGAACTCACTCACGTCAATATGAAATATGTCGACATCCGAAGCAATGCCGTTTAAAATTGTTAAAGCTCTTCCCAGTGACATTCCCATTGGCAGACTGGTTCTACCCCTTGGAAGAACAAACAACTCATGTTCACGACTCCTCAAAAAATTATCAGGGACATTCAATTTAACATTCTCAAGAATGGTGGAATTCTCATTTTGGCCTCGGATAAGTCGAAAGAAATATGTGGCCAGGTACATTTCTCTTCGAGTATTCAAACTATTGAACGTGAGCATGCCTAAAAGAAAATCGGTTGGATAAAGCCATGGGTAGTATCCGTATGTCCTCAAATAGAGAATTCTCAAAAACTTCTTCTGAACCCTCTCCACCATAAGAACATATTTCGCACCTCTTGGGGCCCAAACAATCGATCCACTCTCAAGCCGGCTTCGAACTAAAGAATTATACATTAGTATCAAAATTTTTACTCCTGGAAAGTCCTTGGTAGTACGGAGGATAAAGCCTAACATTTTCAATGCTTTGATTGATTACTTCTTTGGTCAAAAAACCAGAGTTGAGCAGATGTCCATTTTTTCACATGAATTTGGAGTTTTTGCGTTTATTTATTGCAAAAAATTAAATACAATACATGGAATTACAGCTGACATCAATGCACCATGCATTTAACAAATTTATTTAAAATATCACACAACATATTAAACAAAATTAAAAAAAATATATATGAAACAGAACAGAAACATATTAGTTACATAAAAAGAAAAAAAATCATACAAAGAACCAAGTTCACTTATTGTTGATGTTATACTGCAATAAAAGTGAGCACCATATAATATAGCTTTCAAAAATATTTAGCAATTTTTATTCACAGCTCAATTTCAGAAATTTCATTTCAGAGTTACTGCCTTCTTTCTAAGAACTGCTTTATACCTATCTGAAACGTAGCACCGAATCTGGTTTCTTTGTATCGAGTGAATATTGACAGGTGGTACTGCTTTTCCTTAGCTCACACCTAGAGACCTGGCGTGTTTCTTTTTGCTCCAAGCAAAGTGCTCATTTATTACTAAGCCGCTTGTGCTATGTCGCCCTAAGTTTACGGTGCGCCGTATAGCTGCCCCACTGTCGCTCAGGTCTTGATCCCGAGTGGAAAAATCGTATAGTTTTTCCTTAAAAACGTACTTTTGTGTTTGACATCGTATTGTTGCAACGACGATGGGGTGGAAAAGTTTTTCACCAGTGTTTTTATATTATTACGCATAAAATACTTGTGTTTCATCGCCCAGAGTTTCCAGTGCGCTGCGTTCCTGCCACGCTGCTGCTCAGGGTTTGTTCCTGAGAGGGAAAATCGTGTAGTTTTACCTTAAAGTGTACTTTTGTGTTTAAACACTGTATTGTTATAACGATGATATGGTAGACACTTTTTCTTGTAATGCGATAAGTTTACATACTATCGCTCTAGTCTTACGTCTCACGAAAATATAATACTTTAGTGAAGTTTCATACATTTATAGTTTTAAGATTTTTTAACACACGGAGTATGAGACAACATTTTACGAAACTATTTTAAAGTCACATAAACTGGTAGAAATGCCGATTGAGATTGATAATGACATCTTGGCCCTCATACCATCCGCAATCGGAAAATTTCTGTCGAGATTGCGTCATTTCTGCGCCGAGAAACACTATGCGCTGAAGGCGCGCGTAATGGGTTGCCAGGAGATAATGCTTGCGTACGTCATCCGGTCTGACTGTCACCTACAGGCTGCCCTGAACGTGACGCATACCGACTTTACATATCAGATCACCAAGTATGACCACGTGGTGACTGGTTATGGTTGGATGGTTGGACTCCTGTTGGGTATGGAGGGCATGCAGGAGATGCGGAGACACGAGGACAGCCACAGCTGCCGTCTCACTGGATTGAAGTCATTTGTGACAGTCCAGGAGAGACACGCCAAGAACCTGGAGACTGTAGTAAAGAACACCATACGGCAACAGCTTCAACATACATCAACGTATGACTAGCTTCTAACCAGGCAACCGCTGGACCACGGTGCTCTGGAGAAAGCGACCAATGGAGGGGGCGATATCCACTTCTGCCAAGAAGCCACCTGCTTTCCTCATATTACCACTGACTAAAGCGAGACCGGGAGTGCTGTTCGTTCCAACTGGGGGAATTAAGACGACACGACTAAATCGACGCTCAAGTCTGCAGTTAACCCCGACGACTTGGGAGTCGCTCTGATATAAGTATGTTTTCCCTATTTAATTTCGTCAGATGCTCACGCGACTAGGACTGGCTCAGTACTTTTAAAGCCCTCAAATCTCGCCTGTTCTTCGAAATATGGCTATTAGTTTTATTTACAATCGGAAGAAAAAAAATGCAAATCGGTAAAGATTGCGAGGAAATATTCGCAAATGAATAAAATTGTGAAGGGTGCGCGGATTTCTTTTGGCGTGACTTTATATATATTGTATTCATTCGGAACGAAAAAGGAAATCACAAAATTCAGAAGATTCAAATTTTATATTATAATTCCTTCGAGCACCTTCAGTCCAAATCCTGAATTATTAAAATATGTTCAAATAAATATAACACATCGATCATGACCGATTTCGCACAGCGCGGGAATTTTAACGCGGAATTTTTTTGCCACAACAGAGACAATATGTATTATGTAATTAAAATCATTGCTCATTGTCTCTTCGGGAAATTAGATGCATTACTTAACAGTATCGTGCACAGTGGTAATTAATCGAACAATTTTTGATAAACAATCACGCAAGCGATCTATTATTGATCTCATTATCTTTAATAGAAAACGGGTGGTCTTTTTATTGATTCTTTAAAAGAGTCCAAACTTTTTGTTCGATTCTTTCTTTAACTTCTTAACATTCAGTTCATAATACGGCCATGCATTAGATTGTTATGTAATAATTACATGTAGCATTGTTTTATTAAAACTAGACGTGCCAGCGGGACCTCAAATAATGATCTAAATACGTCATTTATTAGTCATACAAGATACGATGTTTATTGTAATTCTTAAAGCTTTGTTTCTTCATATTCTTTCATCTAAAAATGAACGTGTATGTGTTTGTTCCGTATGCGTTCGAATACCGTCCATCCGATTGCGATAAAACTTAGGTGAGTTGTTGTTGAGTTGTCGAAGGACCGAAAAGGTTTCTTAAAAAAATCTTTAATTCACTTTGTTTCCCAGGCATGCCGCCGTGCGTTTGAACATTGAAAATTGGCGTATCTATCACTCTTCTCCGAAATATAAAACCATCACAACTTTGAAACGGTACTAGTCTTTTTGTGAAAGATAATGAACAATATCATCGAAGTTACAATTTTAATTAAACAATTTAAAGGAGAATATGTACTGTTGCCACGCATCTCAATGATTCCGGCGCATATACCATTCGAATAAAAACGTTTGCAGTTACTGGTGCAACTCGAATCTGCAATGACCATCACAAAATCACAGGAACAATCGCTACAAGTGTGTCGACAAAATTTGTAAAATCCATACTTCTCACATGGACAACTGTATGTGGCCTGCTCATGCGTTCCTTTCACGAAAACCTTCTGATTTATTCGTGTACGCGCCAGACAGAAAAACAAAAAATATTTTGCGTCAAAAATCACTTCAATAAACAGAATTACTAAACAAAAACTTTCTTTCTTTGAGTGGAAATAAATACTTATATAAATACCTAAACTGAATTATACTCTAATTAAAAAAATATAAAGGTTTTAATTTCATGACATTAGAAAAAGTCGATTATCTCGAAACAAGGTTTTTTTTACTTAAACGGTTCTGCCATATAATGACGATAAAATGAACTGAAAGTAATTTTAAAAATAATACGTTTAATTCATTCATTGTTTAAATCAGATATATTTTACAAAACCGTATTTTCCGATATATGAAAAGTATAATAGTATTTGTACTATCCAATGCCTCAGTATGTGAAATAAGCGTAAGGCTTAACAGTTAGCGGAACAGATCCTGCAAAAGTTTTATGTTGTATGTAAAATTCATAAGTAGCTTCTGATATCATGTTATAATGTGATTAATGGTGTTTACTTGCTAAACATGCAGCCAATACTTATTGAATAGTTCAATTATTTTTTGTGTATCTTTACTGGCATCATTTTAAATAAAGCATTCAGAACAGGATTTCACGTATCATCAGCATCGCAGTGCTGTTGCCCTAGGCAGATATTGATGGAAAAACTTCTTCATCTCATCTGATTGAACAACGTGAGACATCAACTCTTTGAATAAACAGGTATTTCGGACTTTATTCAGAAGTTTGAACGCACTTTATTTACTCTCAAAATTGCAGAATTTTAGCACCGCAAACATAACTGTTTGGGACAAGCTTTATCTAATATTTAAACATCAATATCTGTTTGTTTGTTCGCACCCCATACCGTTCATCCGATCGCAATGTAATTTTGACAAACTTTTTGCTTGCGGAGGTTTTTGGCATAGTAAAATTAGCCTACAGTAGGCCTTTTATATAAAAAAATATGTTTTTTTCATATTTAATGCGCTGAAATACCGTTCATTTTGACAACTTATTGTTGCACTTTCGCAAAGGTTATAGACATAGTACAATTAACTTTCAGTAGGTGGCGCGTGTGTCGTACCATATATATTATTTATTTCGCTCATGGCGAGCATTGTCAACTGGGTTGCAAATGCTCGCCATGAGCGAAACTGGTCCTGATCGAATAAATTTTATCTGAGAAAAGTATAAAAAATGTATTATCATTTTTATTAAATGGAATATAGTTACTCGCTAGTTTCTTCGGTAATATTAGAAGGTTCACGAAACAGCTTCTTGCCTTTCATAACACTGCTTTGTCGAAAACCGTCAGAGTGAGAAACCAAATGACTTGCGGAGAATTCAATTAACCGTCTGTATATTTTTTACCTAATGATACCACTTGAACAAAAAAAACAGCGAGATTTATTGTGATGAATAACTTTGTTTCAAGCGCTTACAGAAAAAAAACATCTTGGAAATTAAAATGGTCCATTATTTAAAACACTTGTAAAAAGTTGAATTCGCCAAAGAAGAATGCTTGTTGAAACTTAAATATGCAAAAAACTCAAAATAACCAACCGGTCTTTATGCCATGAATATATAAAATAGTTAGTAGGCTAGGATTATAAAGTGATATTCAATTTCACGGGTTATTAAACATAAAGGTGTTAAGTTATCAACGCCTTGTCAGTTTCAAGTTTACGGAAGATTTAATAAGAATATCGATTTTATTGGTATTAGTTATCAGATTTATTCTCATATTTATACCGGCGGTCGCAATGCATGCGCGTTGCTTTTATAATAACATGAGTGCTACTATCTTTAGAATAAATATACGGAACCCTTAATTTAATTAATAATAGAGGTGGTATATTATGATAAAAAAAATATTTTATTTGCTATTATACTCAACCCTCTGACATCACCCAATGCTATAAAGCGGTTTTTTAGAGCTTGTGCTGTAGTCGCCAGGCAAATTATGTGCTACAAAAATATGTAATATTATCTATAAATATGTGCATTTGTAGAATATTTATCAGTAGCTGTACGACCTTTTACTTTTGATAAAGTAAGTCATAAAAAAATCATTTCTTTGTGCTGTAGGAGGGTTGGCTTTACATTAAATAAACCCTTTTTTATTAAGCCTATGCTTATTGGTCACATTTGATTTTGACTAGAGAAATAATTTAACGGTTTATAATAAATAACGAAATGATTAAATTTAAAACGCATTCAACTTGTCTCAAATACAACAGAGCTTAATGAATTATATATTAGTTATTCGACACTAACATCTGGTCGATTTTAAATAGTTAACTCTACAATATTATCGATTAGAAGTGCCATATGACACATTAAACGCTTGATGTGATCGATGCGCAGATAAAGAGGGTGTTCGTGTTTGCGATGTGAGATAAAAATTCACTCAAGACTTACGCTCTTACATACACACTCTGTATATGCAAATGCGCTGCTATACAGCATGAGAATGTGAACACTTGAAAAAAAAATACCTTTACATTATTTTATAAACTTTTGCGTCAAATATGTTGAAGTTTTATTTAAGATTTTACGAAAAAAGATACTTTCGGCTCAATCTTAATGTATCTCATTGTAATTATAAAAAGGTAGCGTGCAGCTTTTATGAGCTTTTAATGAAAGTTTATCCATGTCTGAGGTGCATCAGCAACACAAACACCAGAGTCCAAATCTCCACTTGTCACATCATAAAATAATTAACATCCTTGTTATACTCGAAACCTGAACGGATCAATGATCCTCAAATTATATTACATACAAAGTATTTTTTTATTATTTAATGGCACTTTTTAAAACTTCGTTTCCGTTGAGCGCCAGTTGAACTCGTAATTTTATCTCATAATATATTGTAAATATTGATGGAAAATAAAGAACAAAGTACAGTTATAACTCCTGCATGATGAGATAAAAATGTTCTGAAACCATAATACTAGTCGCCTCCTATCATAGCAAAGCTCGTGAAGATAATACTAATAGTTTACGAGTCTTAATATTGGGCGAAAGATTTACACAATGAGTGATAAAAGTATTTATTCAGTATAAAATTAACTAAACGCTCAGTGACACTTATGTCCATATTACTTCGCTGCACGGTAAAAAATATTTACTCTAAGAAATAAAAATTATTTTAATGCATGAAACTGATATTAAATTTCATGACACATGTTGGTCAAATCCGTTTACTCAATTTAGTTTTAAAGTTCGTATTCATATTTATTATTTGGAAATCTCGTTACTCAAGTTTTCGTTATAACAGATTCGACTTTAATTAACAATTGTATTGTCAGCATTATTTGATTCATAAATTTATAAATGACAAATATTTCAATTGTTATTTTAAAAAATATTTCAAAAAGAAATTATTATAAAACTATTTTTTATGAGTATTTAAATGGGAAAAATAACGAGTTTTATACAGAAATGAATTTTTATGTCTAATAATAAACATATATTGCTGAGAACAAGCGCATCACGTAGGACGATTGTTCATTTTCATCAAACTATTGGAGAATCTTTGAACGACATATTTAACAAATTAAGACAAAGATGAGATCAATCTACCAGAATTTATTTCCATAAACATTGGTGAGAACTTTTAGTTTATGAGCTAAGTTATTAAAAGCCTTTATTTTGATGGAGTGTACATGTAATTTTTAAGCTCTCGATCGATTGACAGAAGCAAGGGAAATCCTAGTACCATACAAGTTTATATTAAAAAGCAATGTTACATTTTTCATAGCATCAAATCACAGTATAAAGTTTGTATTAATGAAAATATAAATACAAGACCTTGAAAATGTTAATACATTAATTTAAACTAGAGAAATTATTTTTTTTGGATTGCTCTGTAATATTTGATTTGTATGTAGAATTAACTCGTTTATGGAAATCCAATTCTCGAATATTCTATTTTCGAAATATTTTGAAACTTTATCAAAATTATATGATACTTGTATTGCTACCCGGCGTCGCTCGGACTAAGCGACCAATAATTATTTAATGTTATATCATTCGACATAATTATGTCACAAAATCTAACATCCAAAATAGAGTTAAAATAAAATCACAAACTTTATTTAATTTGATGACAGCCCCATTCTCGCCCATTAAAATGTCCAAATTCAAGGAAAAAATCTAATTTGCTGTCAAAGAAATGTCAAATAATACCCTCACGTAAATAATAAACATTATTCATTAATTGTTAAACTTTCATATTCGTTTTTATGGCAACTTAATGACCAACCATGCAAAAGGGAATTACAGACCCACAGACATACATACGCCGTTTCGGTTTTATATATAAGACTAGCTGTACTCTGCGCGCGTTGCTACGCCAGCAACTAAAATAAATTTGAAGAAAAGACATTACACAAATATTCAATTCAATTTAAATGTATTCAATACTCGAGAAATTTGTAAAAATTCGATATCAATTTTTGGTGGGGAGGGGGGTTGTTTGGCGGGGTGGGGTTTGGGGGGCGTACGGGAGAGTAGACCAGAAACCTTCGAAGAAGTGAACTCGAAAAATTCGTCAAGTTTAAAAAAAAAAATTGGGGGGGGAGGTTGGGGGGTGGTTTGGGGGGAGGGGTTGGTAGGCCTGAAACCATCGCGGGGGTGCATTCAATAAATTTGTAAAGTTTCACATCGATCGGTCGAGCGGTTTAGTAGTCCATAGCGGACATACATACAGACATTCATTTATATATATTGACACCGCCTTATGTGGTAGGTCATCAGAACTCTCTCGAACGATCTATTGTTCACCTCAGTCGATGAGTCAGTCGATATCAGGAAATAAATTCATTCTTATAATAATCTATATTGCAATCTATAGCGGTGCAATGTAGAGTTATTTCAATTTCTCTTATCGCTTGACGCCCGACAATGCATGTGCTTCATAAAAAGTTCATAAGGCGATAAATCATTCCTTATCAGCGGGCGCATGTGTTAACGATTTTTGAAACGGCCATTGTTGTTTCTTTCTAAAGTAACCGTTTGTTTTCATACAGCAGTGAGAGATTGGACTGCATTGAGAATGCACGCGCCTAATCCTCTCCCTCAGAATTAAATTCGCGTCAAATTCCTGATATCTTCTTCGCTATCGTAATATTTGTGTGTTGTATAACGTCTGTGTAAATCCTTAACGATTAAATAATACATAACGCTTTGAGATCGTCTTTTCTTTATAAGAGTGCCATGTTTCTCCTACTCCGTCCCCAAAATCCTTCTTTCTGAGTGTCGGATAGGAGGCTCCTTCTCGATTACGAGGGAGCCGGAATAAAGGTCTTCTCAATATATAGATAGATAGATAGATAGATATGAAGAATAAGTATCGAAAGAAACGATTAATTTCATTGCAATTAACTATATATTATTGATTTTTGATTCATGGCAGTTTCGTTAACCAAAGCCAACAACACAGTTTTAAAAACAATACGGACGTCGTTGTTCAGAACATATTTTAAAAAGACATAGCATATTACAATGTACAATACAATGTTGGAAAGGCATTATATTAAAAACTAGTGAAACATTTTTTGTACTTTATCCACGATTAATTTACTAAGATCATGACCGGTTTCGCTTATTGTAAACATTTTTTCTGAAAAGAATATCCATCAACATATGAGCTATTTTAACAATACTCTAATTAACTAATTATTTCTCTTGCCTAGTTTTGTTGAAATATATATACTATATTTTCATCTGTTGAAAATGCTCGCAATGAGTGAATCCGGTCCTTATTTTATTTATGAAATAATAACAAAAAATGATATGTGATATACAATTTTCTCCAAGTGCTATTTCCAGACTTTTTCCTAAAATCAATAAATAATGCATAATCATATCATTGTTAACTGAAGTTACGATTGAATGCCTTTTATACTGACGTCTGCCATCAGTGTTTATACGCTATCAAAAATGATGTTCACAACTTCCAGGCTCCATAATCAGCACCAGTTAGCAGGTTGTTCATTTTCTTAACATGTTCACTGATTGCGTGAATCAATACAAAGCAATAAAATATGCAAAGACAAAATGCAAACAAAGGTGGCTCTCGACGGCTCAAAACAATAAATAGGGTTTGTCCGTTGAAAGCCTTCGTAATGCGTGCTTACAACAGGTCCGCACTAAGGCACTTGGCTGCCCAAGTGATAAATGTGACGATATTTGAGGCAAAAATTTTTACCTGTAAAATTTTTAATTTTGTATAAATTATGAAATAGTGACACAATAATAGGTGGTATTTATGATAATTTTGCAGGAATTAACTATTTTTTCTTTTTGTAAATGTTTTATGTTATTAATTGCTTTTGAATTTGCAATATTTTTGACAATTAAAAATTATATTAGGAATATTACATTATATCAAGTCGTCTCCACAGTAATAGATTAATATTTTTGTATTTGAAGACAATTTTTGCTACCAATGGAAAGCATAAATATGAATCTATTATTTGAGTGTTCCCACTGAAGGTGCTTGATGGAAATTTGAATCGTTTGAACAATGTACTTTTTCATAACTTTTGTTAGTTCAAGTTCACTCGTGCTCTAAAAATACATGAAGATGCCAAAAGACGAAATGCGAATCGTTATCGACAAAACACGGAAAAGTACAAAATTAAAACGATTCAAATTTGAAAAGAAGCTGTTGAACAACAACTGTTTCCCTTTTAAGGTGTTCACTTTCAATACATGATGGAATGGCATTATAATAACTGTTTGTTTTTGTTGATTAAATTTTAAGGATCGAACTCTATGTAGGTAGGTATATGAGAATTAATGCTTACTTCACAGGCACGTTTGTATCTATCTTTGTTGTGTGGTTTTAAAAATCAATAGAAGAGATAGATTTTCGAAGATCCAAACTAAAAAACCCGCATAATAGAAAAAAACGATGACTTAATAATTCATGTATTTTTATGCCGCTCTTGTGCCACTGAAAGAATGCCCAGTTGGTGGATTCGTCCCTGGTCCGAGGCGGCGGGCAAGAAAGGCCCTGCTCCTCTTTCGGCACGGCGATACATTTGAATTTCAAATTTTTACACAAGCACAATCAGATTGAATAAATGAGACGTGGATTAAGTGGCTTGTAACGCGACAATGTGGATTATGCCACGCGGTACTTGTCGCCTTCTACATTGTTCACTTGTCACATCCTCTTGACCCGATAGAGGTTACAATACCTAATACTCAGTTTACACACTACAGAACTGTTCTATTAACCTGTTACCAGTTAAAAGAATTCCCCACTTTTTTCCCTGTACGTCACGACTTTTTCAAAAATTAAAAAAGAACAATACATTAAAACTACTTACGTTATTTAAGGGCTTAGATGTCTTTGATCCCTTGTGAAAGCAATCCCATGTTAATAACCATACCACATGGCTTTAAGAGCGTATTTACTAATCTTCGATAAGGGTTGTCACACACAGCTTATAATATTATGTCGATTTTGCACCCCGATCGGCTATCATAAAATAAATTGTTGTTGAATTTTTCTTATGATTTTATGAATAATTTGTATTTATTCAATTGGTTTGAAACATATTTACACGCAAAATAATATTTACGTTAATATTGCGAATATGTTATCAAAAGTTTTGATAGCCCTGATAACTTCTTTACACTTTTTTTTGAATATCTTTTGAGAAAACTATTAAAACGAAAAGTTTATATTCATCTTGTGACCCTTATGAGATCTCAGATACATATTCGATGTGATAATTTGAGAAATATTATTTTTTGAAGCCTTAAACATAGTTGCCCACCGGTGAGCTCTTAGCTGTCAGAGCTTTTTCTTATGCGACACATCGATGTGTCGTTAGCCTTAGAACGGCTAATAATCTTACCAATCTAGCAGAAAAGCAGTAATCAACGGTTACTAAATTGGCAACACCTTCAAATATACATATTTATGTTCCCAATTTGGAGCATATGGGTACGTTATGGAGCATCTCAAAAGAACCGGTTAAAACAGAATAAAATTATAATACATAAATTATGGCGTAATTAACAAATGTATTGTTTGATTTTTATCTTCTTTGGTATGTCAACTCCCACAGTAGAGTTTTTGGTTTCGTTCTAAAGCATCTTTTAAGATTTTTCTTGCGAAATTGGATTGGAAGACTGTCGCACAACCTCTCTCTTTTGTGAGGGTTGGGAAAGTAAGATAATGTTATAAAATCAGCCATAGTTAACTTATAGCGGTTTTTAAAGTATGAAAAACATCAAATACATTCATGCTTTTGGATACAAAACTATGAAAAATGAACTTAAGTAAGCTTGCATTCTGGAGCTCGAATCTGCAGCCCCGTAACCAACTAAGCGCTAACATTAAATCTCTTTGGATACAAAATCTTTAAATATATTTAGTAGAGCTCAATCTCAACATTTTTTTTTCTTATAATACTGCTTTTAGTTCAGTGATGGTGGGGATAAAAATGATAAGGCTAGGATGTAATGTATGTAGACATACAAATGCAAAGACATATTTCGTGAGTTGGTTTCACCATGGATTTATAGCCTCAGCAGCGATTACGGCCCTCGTTCAACAACAATGGATGGGACTTTTTATCTAACAATTAAACTCGAACACGAAACAGACGTGAAATTTTTTAACTGTTCATTGTGTCATTTTTTAACAATTAAAGACTTTGAGTTTGTTTATTTATATTGTTGTCTTGCCTTGTATAGTTAAATAAAGATTTTTACCAAGTTAAGTCTATCCCAGTGCAGCTGTTAAAACTACGTAGGATGAGCTTCTTTCATAAAAAAGTTTTTCTCTGCACTTCCTTATATTCTTGTCATCGGCTGCCACCGATATTTATCTTCAGTAGATGCATCGACGTTAACTCTATTTCCTGCACATTATTTAACTGCTGCAGTTTTCTCCACGGCGAAAACAACTCCCATGTGACCAATTTGCCATACGCGATGCCATTCAATTATATTGTGTTAGTGTTTATTTAAGATCAACTCGGAACCTCTATGACTTTTACCAAGTTCTCTCGCTTGGCGTAAACGCACAACTACAACTATCCGATCATAAGTCTCGGTGGTGGGTGTACAATGGGCATTAAACATGTCGAATGGCCGCGCGTTCATAATAATATTATATACATTTTAAAACATTTCATTTCGTTATTATGAATGAACGAATCGGTTTCACGGCGAAGACGGTCAGTGGAGTAACAAACGATATTTTAATTAATACCAGGCACTCTATATTTTCATTAATCGGAGATATTCCAAATTCAACAATTGTAAATTGTCAACGATACCCCATACATTTCTAGTATTTCCTGGAAATATAATTTATGATCACTCGTTCTTTGTTCGGAGATGCGCGTGCGTGTGGCCGTGCAAACAGCATGCGCGCCCTCTTTATATTTGATAAATAAAGGTTGCTTAAAATATCCACAAAATACAGGATCACAAATTAACAAAACATGTTAAAAGCGTTTAATTTTCAATCCATGCCCGATCCAATGTAGTGCATATGGCCACGAAATGTAACATTTCAAAAGAAGTTGCTGGATGATTGAAATTATGTCGCGCATTTTTTGCATTGGCAAGCTTATAAATTTGAATTTTCCACGCATCTTACCTCTCTGCTTATATGGATCATTGTTTTTAAACCCTTGATCCGCGCTAAATATTATTAATTTAATATACAATTTGGTGCGGCTTTCGACTCTAAGATTAAATTTTAACTATAGTGTATTTGTTGGAACTTTAATGCTCATATTATGGTAAAACTTTGATATACTCTTAGCTTTTTTTCAGTCAGCCACTGCGGTTGTGCCAGTGCGGGCGTTCAACGTTCATGGCCGCTCTATGCAAAACCCCAAGTGTGGGCTGCCAGTATACAAAAATAAATTAATATCTTATCAAACGAATCGATCTATCTGAGCAGTGTTGCAACACTGCCATCATCACCAATATATATCCCGGGCCTTTTCACTCTGTCCCCCGTATTGACTTTCTTTGAAGACGGTCGGGCTCGGCCGAACATTTTTATCGAACGTCATCTTAACGTATGAAAAAGTATTGGTAATCGACAATCGATACTTTCTGATTTAAAAGTTGATATTGTATTTATCGCTTGCGCATGGAACGAAGCGATTAAATTTGCGTTACCAAAATAATAATTTCTTTTTTTAACGGTAAAGAAACAATTCATAATTTCATTTGATTTTGTAGCATTTGCCAAGTTGCCAACGTCGGGGTGTTCACGGGCTGAAATGGCGGAAGGGACAATTTCGTAAACCGATATTTAAATTGACGAATAGATTTGTGTTCTACTGATCAGAAATTTCGATCAATGCATTCGGACTGAAATCTAAAAATTAAATAAATAAAACACAATGTCCGGTTTTACTGATTTATTTATAAATATATATGTACATTACAAAAAACACTAATTGTTAGTTAATTGCTTTTGCAGTGTGAAAAAAGATTAAAACATTGTAAGAAAAACAAGAACATGATTTACAGAAAGAAAATTCCATTAGAAATTGGCAAGAAGTCAACTGAGTGAGTTCCAACACAATCAACTATAATAATTATAAAAAAAAATAGTTCTCGTCGGAACTCACTCACGTCCATGTAAAATATTTCAACATCCGAAGCAATAATGCTTAAAGTTTTCCTAGTGGCATCCCCATTGGCAGTCTGGTTATATTCCTAAGAAGAACAAACAACTCATGTTCACGTTCGATTTAATATTCTCAAGAATAGTGAAATTTTTATTTTGGCCTCGGATGAGCTGAAAGAAATATGAACGTGAGCATGCATAAGAGAAAATCGGTTGGATAAAACCATGGAGAGAATCCATATGTCCTCAAATAGAGAATTCTCAAAAATTTCTTCGCGAGTATTATCAACTTATCAATACCTTTCCTAATGGAATCTAATAGTTTAAAAATGATAAAAGGATTGATAAACAAACAAATGTGTTGATATTTATGTAATGCACTCGTCTATGACCATCATGAATAATATGCATAAAATTGAAAGCGATATGAATTATTGTCTGGGGCTATTTTGTCTCGCCAAATTGAGTCATTATACTATATTGAAAGCGACTAACAACTATGTAAAGTCGATAGCCCGTTTGAACCATTACTTGACCTTTTCTTTGATACAATACTGAAAGGAGCGCTTATAAACATATAAGCTATAATGGTGCCTATATAGCTGTATCCAGCACAGAGCCAATTAGTGATGTATTTTGTTTAATAAATTAAACTTACTCTAAACAAAAGATTATAGAGTCATAATGCATTATGTCAATATAGTTTTGCGAGAACTATTTGTTATTTGGACTCACAGCCCTTTTTTTGAGAGGGTATCTACTAGAGACTCCAATTCAAGTATGGAGTACTCGATACTCGAGTATACTCATCGATTTTTCAAGAACTCGATACTCGAGTAATACTCGTTGTTTATGAACATCTCTTTCCAAATTTTATTTACTCATTCAAAAACAATGTACAATGTTTTACCAACTCGTGATATTGTGACAATCAGGTAATATTTTTTTTAAAAAAGTTTTTCCGTTTTGTCGGTTGAATTTTTTTTGTTACATTCGCTTTTGGGTCTTGCTAACATCGTATCAATGAAATATTTCAGAAATATAAATAAGCTTATTTATCACCTATTTATTTCCAAAAATGTTAAGTAATATTATGTATTATGGCACATGTGAAACTACTCGAGTATACTCGAGTATTTTAAAATTTTACTACTCGATACTCGAGTAGTTGAGATGACGAGTAATTGGAGTCTCTAGTAACGACTAACGAATGAAGGACTAGTGAAGTGGTGCCTCTTGCTTTGCCATATCGTTGGCTTAATTATAACATCGTTTTAATCATTTTTTTGAGAATTTCATGTTTTGATGATTTCGGTTTGCAAGTATAGCGACGCATCTATTTCATTTATTTAATTACCAAATATTCAAATGGAAAGGGGTAAAAATCTAAGTGACATGTGACAATTTCACAAATCGCAGTAGCGCTTTTAACGCCATTTGAATAACATGTAAGTCATCAGTTTGCCTGAGATCTTTGCGCGAGTTAGCTTCGATTCTAACTCGCCGAGATTTTGTAGAATTATTCAGAATAGTTAAAAAATCACACACAACAAAAAAATCTAGATAATTTTTTCCAAGGCTTTTTTTGAAAAATAAAGGTGCTGGAACTAGCTTCATGTCAAGCTTTTACTATAATCAAAGTTATTTTAAATTTTATATCATCTCATCCGGTTCATAACAATACCATATTTTATCATTTTGACGAATTATATAAATATAGATTCGTCTAATTGATTTTGAAATTTTGAAAAAAAACACCTAAAAAAAAAGTGCCGGAACGCCGTTCCACCGCGTTAAATGAAAAAAAGCCTTGATTTTTTCTATATGTTGAAAAATTCAGTTTTAACTGTTTCTTGAACACGTAGGGTAAACAGATGATATGTTAATTACCATATGGGATGGATCCAAATTTTAACATCACAATCATCCACGTCGATCATTAACATGATATAATCAATGGATGGATTTGTCCATACGGTGATTAGCGCTCGTGATAATCTTAACCGAATAAGCCAGAGAATTGTTTTTTTAGTAAGGCAAATAGAACGAGCGTATTGGTTCTGTAGATCAAGATTTGTAAGATAATTCTCACGATGGTGTAGTTTTAATTTGATATCGAAAAGAACGATAAAATCATAAAACCTACTAATCAATCTAAACGAAACATTTCATACACATAATCGATGTTTACCGTTGAGAGCTCTTCACTATGAGGCGTAGTAAATATTTTCTTCATTTATATATTACTAGTATTGCTACCCGGCGTCGCTCGGACTAAGCAACCAATAATTATTTAATGTTATATCATTCGACATAATTATATCGCATTTACTTGGTAGAACTCCATTATAATACGGAAAGAAAAATAACAATGTATTTTAGTTCTACATAAATTATTTTATATATTAGTTCTGACGAAGGCGTAAGCCGAAATAGCCATCAACAAATATATAAAATAATTTATGTAGAACTAAAATACATTGTTATTTTTCTTTCCGTATCCAAAATAGAGTTAAAATAAAATCACAAACATTATTTAATTTGATGACAGCCTCATTCTCGCCCATTAAAATGTCCAAATTCAAGGAAAAAATCTAATTTGCTATCAAAGAAATATCAAATAATACCTTCACGTAAATAATAAACATTATTATTAATAATAAAAGCCGGGAAAAGTTCAGTAGAAGACTAATTTATTACATTTTGACTAAATGTCTTCGCCGATAAAAATTCAAACATATTTTCTTTCATATTCGTTGTTATGGCAACTTAATGACCAACAATGCAAAAGGGAATTACAGACCCACAGACATACATACGCCGTTTCGGTTTTATATATAAGAAAAGAAATAGGAAAAGAGCTCAACATCTTGTAAAAAATTAACCGAGTATTGTGATACCGAATATCTTATATATAATAATATTAAACGAGAAATATATTTCAGTAATTTAATATTATGGATGTTTGTTTTAAATGTGGTAGTATCTAACAATAGTTAGGTTGCTATGTTTATGATTCATTTCAAAAGAAAACAATATCATTTAATATTATTCCAACTCGAACAAATAGTATTCCACGCATAAAACAGCAATTCTCGAGAATATTATTGCTCAGATTTATATTTTACAACACCTGATAAAAGCTTATGGAAAAATAAAGCTCTCGAATAAGTTTATAAAGCGTTAAACGATGGGAGGTAGTATGTGGTTATTTTATATTGAATACTTGGGTGGTAATATTGATATTACGATGTTCTTGATTCTTGAATGAAGCCAATAATATTGTGCATCCTGCAATAAAATACACGTGTTTATATTCAACCACACAATACGCATACAAATTGCATGAACATTGTCGTAGAGTTTTTAAAGAAAAAATATGTCATTCATCATTGTATAACCCTACATATGCCTTAGGTTAAGCTTGTTTGTTTATATATCGAAGAAACTAAATTTAGTTAATTTTAGAAAGATTGCATCCAGTTTCAATTAAAATTAGTGACTTACATATTTTTATTTATAATCGATACAAACTATTTACTACGCGGATATTCAAGTTCATTTTTAGACTTGAAATCTCTGAAGGTGTCGATCACTGTGGTGGTGAGCAACGCCTACCTAGTTCAAGTGGTTAGCTTATGGAGGGTCATCGAGAAGAATGATTTTTGGTCTATAACTTTCAGGTGCTTTCTAATTTAATTCTGCATATAAGAGATCTTTAAAGGCACCTAGTATTGACGGTGAACACCTTAAAAGTAAACTGAATAAAGTTGGAGTCGAATGAATTTCACTTCATGCGTGATCAAAAAATATAATATTAATCATAAACATTAAACCAAAAAAACCTACCGACCTCTTCGATTGTAAATATATATTTTACCATTATGACATTATTGTTATTTTTATTATGTCTTGTCATCTTAGAGTCTTAGACAAACCTTAAATTATTTATGTGTTCACAGTAAAATTTTTAAGTACAATAATTCAAATGAAATTATCTCGTGAATATTAAATTTAACCGTCCATATTTGTTTCGATTTTAAACAGTTTCATAGTAAACGCGATAGATGTCCGCAATGTCGTGAACAAAAGACGGGAATTTCCCACGGAGCGTGGATCCATTTAGATGCATTCTGCTGGCGAACTTGGACATTTATTGCGGTCGTAAATTGGACGCGACAAACCGTTGAACCTCGCTTCACATCACCCCGGGCCAAATCCATCTCAGTTGCCAACAATTCTAGGATATATGACTGCAAATTTACCAGTTATTCTCTTAGAAACGCGTGCTTTTACACTTCTTGTAAACGCGATATCGGAAATGCTTATTGCCATACTCAATATTTTACAAAATAGAAATGCTCATTATTACATTTATTTATTAAATATGTACAGACTGACCACGCTACTTAGGCGCTCGAAAGAGTGGAGCTGTGAGAATGTCCTGAATGACGGCGACAAAAAAAAAGATTGCCAGAATATGAATATTTTAAATTCCCTAATTTTATATGTATACTGAACGCGTGGGCTGTAGGTGGATTCTTATGTTTCAGGGGGGAGAACATTTATTTAGCATCAACGGTAGCCGCAATCTCGAGTGAACTGTTAAAGCAGTCAGAGTTTTTATGCATGATGCATCCAGTCTAACTTCAACATTTCAGTCATTCATTTTTCAATAGAATTTAATAGCTGGTATTAATAACTTGCGGGATTTTCTCAAAGCAAACTATTTTATTGATCGAATTGCCATTTACTTGGTAACTCCATTATAATACGGTGAAAAAAATAACAATGAATTTTAATTCTGCAAAAATTATTTTAAATATATGTTGATATTTCGGCTTAATAGTTCTGACGATCTCGTAAGCCGAAATAGGTTGTGATCGAAATAAATTTATTGGAGAATAAGTACGAAAAAATTTTATACTATTTTTTTATATAATAACTTTCAGTAAAAATAATAACCCATTTTTACTGAATTAATTGATATCAGAACCGGTTTCGCTCATCACGAAATTATCAACTGATATTATACATATATGATGGATTACAAACTGTTGATAACGCTCGCGATCGCGGTCTAGATCTCAATAAATTTAATGTGGCATAAATGTGAAAATTTTTATTATAGCGCCATTCAACAAGTATTACCAATGAACACTTTAAAAGTCAATAATACCTTTCCACAAGTATTGACAGTGAGCACCTTAAAAAGGGCCATATTTAATTTTGGTGTTTATATTTATGTAATCAATAAAATTATTTTCGGTAATTTTAATGGCTATGCAATAAATCACATTATTTTACATACCTCTTCCCATGAAATCTATTTTCAATCACGGCACAGTTGGTCGTAGAGCTTATTGCATTTTACAAAGGTAATAAAATTTGTAACAAATCCACATCGTTGATAGATAAAACACGAAGGAATGTTAAAAGTATGACGAGACAAAGTGAGATCGTTCTGAGAACGCGCTCAGAAGAATTGGAGACTTCTCTTTATGTGATTTTATTAACAATTAACGCTCGGCTAGGAATCTTAAAGAGTTCCACTTGACTGATGACGTGGAATTGTAATGTGTGAATTTATGGTTTATTGTATTTGACGTGAATTGAAATACTCAGAATAACTAGAGACCGTGAACATGGTTTATTTGTTGGGCTTAATGATGGTACTTAGGTAATTTACTTAAAGGGACGGCATTAAGTCGCGGAGTCGCGGTTTTTTGGCCGAAGTCGTACTCGGAGTTGAAAAAATTGAAATTTTTGAACTTTTTATTTATGCATATACATAATATGTAAAATTTAGTTTTCGGCCGGATTGATTGGTTGACATTTAATTGAATTAGCATAAATAGGAAAGGTAGGAAAAAAACGTGACGAAATATAACTTTTTTTAGTCGGAGTCGTGTTTTTAACGACTTCACAGCCCTGCTAAAAACTGACATAAAATAACGATTTTTAATCTATGTCCTCTAAAAATTTAGAGCATAAATGATATTATCTCACCGGGCGCTTTTTTTTAACAAAGGGAGAAGGGATAGAGGGAGTAGAGCTAGACAGGACAAGTCCACGTCCATTTTAAGAATCAAATTGGAGTGGAAAGAAAACATTAATTCGTTTGAAAAATGACACTGCCCAAACGACGTTGACACTCGAACACGGACCCGACATACATATTTGTACAACTAATAATATCTAACTGATTGAATTTTGAAAACGTCTCAGTTGATTATGTCACTGTGACAGTCAAAAGCCTATGCCTTTTTACTTAGCCTTAAATCACAACATATTATTTAGACACTTTTAATTTATAAAAGCGATCGGTAAAACGTCAGTAACAACGTATATTAAAGTTAGGAATTAGGTAAAGGAATTAAATATTTTTTTACAAAAACATCGTATATATGGTTTTGAAAAAGAAACATTCAGAGATACTTATTACAACACCATAGAATAGATTTTTTTTTACTATCTATGCAAAAGGAAAATTTACAAAGAAATCGCTAGATTTATCATACGATATCTTATGTGTACGTTTTAAAACAGATTAACGTTAGGATTTGTGAATATTTTCTAAATTTAAACATTTGAATAAGAAAACTTTTATTTGTAAAATTTTCACATATTTCTCATAATTATCTGGACTGGTTTTGCTCATGTTCAACTGATGATAAAAATAGTTAATAACTATTGACTAAGATATATAAATATCATAATTCTTAAGCATCCTTAGCAAAACTAATAGCTAATTAAATAATTTGAATGTAATTAAAGTCATTTTCTTTAAACCATGTTGGCTGTCAATAAAGAAGTAAACCTAACGAAGCTTATTTCTTGTTACTCACATTGTTTTGTTGAGTAAAGATAGAAAGATAGAGTTTGGACAGGACCGTAACTAACTTATTGAATGGACTAGTTAGACTAGTAGGATAGAACTACGCCTTTGATAACAAGTTGGTTTTTCCCACCACTACCCGTTGTATATATGCCGCCAATGTTTCATGGCCGCCTTTCACAACGCTATCGACTTAACAAGCCTATAAATCGATTGAAAAAATAATTTATGAATTTTCCACTCTGGGATTTATTTGCAGTTTACAATTTGATTGTGAATGCTTCGGCCATTTATCAATAATTACATATAAGATCAATAATTCACACTGTTCTTTATAAAAATAATAATATATTTTTAGTACTTTTTCCACACCAAATTTATTAGATCATGACTGGTTTCAGTCATGGCGAGCATTGTCAACTGATAAGGAATACAATGAAACAGTGATATTTATACAAATCTTATTTATGTAATGTTTTAGCGAAGCCTCCAAAAATATATTTTTTATATGTAATAAACCCGGTGTAACACCCGGGTGGCTCATGAAGTGAAATACTTAATAAAAAAAATTATATACATTGTTTTTGCGATACAATATTGGTGTAATAAATTTGTATGTATGAATAACAACAATGAACAAAGTGAAAACGTCTAATACAAAATACTAATGCATTGTGCACATAAGATGCAAACCATTTTTGGTCGTTCGAGTGACAGACGAGAGACCTAACCGATAAAAAGACATGCGACAAGACGCTTCGTTCTAAGAACATGATATCGGAGACAAAGCAAAACATGTGCCCACTTGTTATTTATTGACAATCAGTTAGCATAATCCAGTGGTACAATATTAATCAGTTGAGATCTGGAACATATAAATCTAAAACGGATAAATAGTATATTGCTACAGAGCATTACAGCAACTAAAACTTATAATAAGGCATATGATTGAAAAACATAACTTCGATTTTCGACTAACAAATATACCTAGAAAATTTAATCTCGAGCATCAAAAAATGTATGTTCCATTTAATTTATAGAAATACTAGTATTGCTACCCGGCTTCGCTCGGACCAGTTTGGGGTTATGTTCACCTCGGCGCGTAAATTCAGACGGGCCAAGTTGAAACAACTTTTTTCAAAATTCAAAAGTCTAGGTCAATTAAAATGGAATTAAAATGAACATTTCAGACTGGCATTGACATTTCACAGCCCCTTTCATATATTGACAGCCCCATTCTCACCCATTAAAATGTCCAAATTCAAGGAAAAAATCTAATTTGCTGTCAAAGAAATGTCAAATAATACCTTCACGTAAATAATAAACATTATTATTAATAATAAAAGCCGGGAAAAGTTCAGTAGAAGACTAATTTATTACATTTTGACTAAGTGTCTTCGCCGATAAAAATTCAAACATATTTTCTTTCATATTCGTTTTTATGGCCACTTAATGACCAACAATGCAAAAGGGAATTACAGACCCACAGACATACATACGCCCTTTCGGTTTAATATATAAGATTACTTCAATATATTATTGTGCACAATGGATACTGAGTAATTAATATGGAAAATGGACATTCAATAGAAATGATCTACTCCGAATCAAATTTTGATTGTTCCAATAAATGGATGATATTTTTATGACAAAATTTAAGATTTCCTACATAATTTTACAATCAACAAAAGAAGATGCTTAAATACTTACTCTTAAATTAAAGTAATGGTTTTTTACATGCAATTATATACAGGACAGTTTTCCATTGATTGAATTTGTATCAATCCATAATTCATTGTAATGAAGTAAAATACCATTATTTAGTTCAACAATAATTATGATATTTTTCAAAATTCTCTTTTTAACTGCTATGACTTTAGATTCGTTTGCTGACAATTTTGTTCCACTAGTTCACATTCGTTCTGACAATGAATTAATATTTTGTGTTTTTAGTGCCATTCTTTGTGTAAATTTTTTCATGTTACGTTATTATATTTGTCAAATCCATGGCGCATTTGTGTCAGCTGTAATGCCATATGTTATATTTTTTCCAATAAACAACAACTCAATAATTCTTCTGAACTTTACTTTGTTTTTATCTCATTATCAATAATACATCGTTATAAAGTAGGGGTCGGTGGTTGTTTTATTATAATTCATCTTAAAATATGTATGATTGAATTACCTTAATAAGATTTCATATTGAGAATTGATATTTTTTTCTAATTTTAATCGAATTAAAATTTTCAGAAACACTTATTAATTGGTACACTTTGAAGATCCCGAGTTATTTAAAAACACATAAAAAGTAGTATTTTTCGTGTATGTGAATAATCTCACCATCCTTTGAGAAACATAAATTCCGACACGAGATAAACATCGGATAAGTATTTGGCATACGGGTAAAAAGAGCTTTATTCAAATCCACGTGTTTTTCCCGCCTTCTCATTTGGCCGAGAAACTCTTATCATGTAGTTTTATTGTCGCTAAAATAAAAAAAACTTTTCAAACAAGATCGAAAAACTGAGCTTCACACAGGCGGATCTTTTGAAGGATCTATTATTTTTACGACTGTGAACCCGTTAAAAAAACGTGACATTGACTCACGAACTTGTGAAGCATTTAAGATCATTAGTAAACTGTATTTACAACAAAGAAATATTGATAGCCATAAATAAAAATAAATCCTGAAAAACGATAAAGATAGAAATTCTCGGCGTCAACATTCGAACTCTTCACATTCATTAGTTACACAATACGTACGTTATTGACATTTATACTGAGGAATTTAAAAAAAGTGGGAAATATTAAGAAGTGTCAGAGTGAATGGTTTTTAGAACTCCGACTCAAAATAATACGGTGACTCCACAGTCCTGCTTAGTTGTTATATTTTCACAAAATGGTTATCATTCTGGAACAATGAAATGCGAAACTTGTATCATTTTGCTCAACCCGTTTTCACATGTTTTTCATTTTGTCACATGCCGATACTTCCCACAATGACAGCAAAGTGTCAACTTACAATATAGCCTGCATTGCAGTGTTTAAGGATTTTATCGCTAATTGGACATTTTTTACCTATTCATAAATACAAAGTTTATTGAAATATGGCCACTAATTTTGGTTTGGGTTCGGATTAATATCCGTTCGTTTGTGCGAGACAAAAGGTGTCAATCGGCCAATTCAAATCAGGGCAAACACCAACGCAACTCCCATTGTCTTATCGTTTCAAAACAAAAAGTACAAGTGGTTTAAACGTCAAGTGGAAGGTGTCAAAGCAGGGACGAAGAACCATTTGTATCAGGATTACCGCTTTTTTTAAATAATATAATATATTTTTTTTAATTTAAAATTACCGTTTCTTTTACAATCAAAATTTATTTAACAAGTCATCAATTCTCCTTATATTTACCAAATAGTTATCGTCTATATCGATGATATTTATAATTAAAAAACTTATTTAGCACTTCTCAAAAAAATGGTCTTTATAATCACGTACAAGAGTTATGTTATGTTACTAATTGATGAAAATGCATGAAAAGAACTAACCTGGTCCTATCTTTACAGCAAAAAAATGGACTTCATTTTTTAAATATAATGCCTTTCTAACATGAATTGAGACAGTTAACACCTTAAATGAGAAATATTCTGATTACATAAAGTATATTTTTCGAGATTAACTCAAATAAAATCAACAATATTCCCGATAAATTATGTTCAACAAGTGGCACATTTGCTGCTATGTTTATTATAGAAAAAGTACATTGACTACAAATTGCATTCTTTTCGTGTTTAATTCGTGTATTATATTATACTGCGGTAAACAAGTTCAATTTTATTAGAAACTAACCAGGCTAGCGTTGCAATGCCACTCAAAGAAAGAAAGTGTTTGTGTTTATTAAAGTACTTTCGGATGCACAATATTTTAGATAAATAATTTCGATTTTATGTCACTGACATTGATCGGTATCGTTAACATTTGCCGTTTGACGTTTGCTGTTTGTCTTTTGCCGATTGTCTATGAGTCGACACACGCGCCACCTACAGAATGTTAATTGTACTATGCCTAAAACCTTTGCGCAAGTGCACCAATAATAATAATACAAAATGAAAAAAAAAGCACTGATTTTTATATAAAAGACCTACTTTAAGTCGATTTTACTATGCTTATAACCTCCGCGCAAGTACAAGCAATAAGTTGACAAAGTTTTATCACAATCGGATGAACAGTATAGCATCGCATAAAATACGAACAAACAAACATTGATTTTTATATATTATAGATAAGACTGTGACTTAGTTTTTCACCACTGATAAGAAGTACTTTCTACGATAGAATAAAGGACGTTTTAAATTCATCGCGTCCTTTAGAAGTAGTGTTAACACGTCGTCTCTTGTCTTGAGTCCTTCGACAGGTTACACAGGCAAACAGACCCGCGTGTCTAGCATTAAGCTTCTAACCAGGTGTGAACGTTGAGGCCCGCCCCTCGCTTCGCTTGCCAGCGATCGCAGGTGTAAATTCGCAGCTTTGTTAAGGCTTTGATTTGAAATTGCTCTGGCGGCCGATGCAACGCGGATGCATTGCGCGATCGTAGATTTGTACGTCGCCTGAAAGTGTGCTGCAATTATAATGATCGAAAGATAGCTGCAATTATATTCGATGAAAGTGTTTAATCAGCTGATGCAATAGTGACAGCTATTGTATCCTCTCACAAGCTGTATAATTTTTTATCCTTGATTTTTTTTAAATTTAATAATAATAATAAAAAATACGCATTTTCGGTAGAGACAAAATTATATTGTTTTCGTCGATCATTTATAACCGTCGTAAAAAAATATTTTTGCTTACTGAAAAATTAGTTTGTCTTGGTGATTTTTTTTTTACTTTTAATGTATTGGCTGTTTTTTCACTCGCGATGAGTGAAACCGGTCCTGATCAAAACAAAACACACGGGGAAGTAGTACAAAAAAGATGCTAAAATATTTACATTTTTTTAAATGAAGGCGCTTGGTGGAGCTTCAATATCAAATACGAACGATTCAAATCTCAATTAAACATAGTATGTTCTATTTTCCATTCATCTCCACTTTGTATTTACACTTTTACAAAATTGTTCTGGTTCCAATGCAACACAATAAAAACAATATTTATCCGGTTTGCCTATTTTAAGCAGTGATGTTTTTTAACTCAATTGGCGTGTTCTAAGATTACAGGAAATATTTTTTAAAAAATTAATTAAACACTTGTCAATTTAAGTTAAATAATAAAAAAAATCCTAGTCTTGGATTTCAAACTCATGGAAAAAAAATCATTGAGCAAACCTGCTGACGTTTATTTTACTAATGGCAAGTCTATATTCATATTTTCAGGTTAAACTTATTAAGGAAAATTAATTTGAAGCTTAATTAATATATAAAATATTTATTTGACGTACTTTATAACCAATAGTGAAATTCTTTGCCTCTTTAAGAAGCATTTTCAGACTAACTTTCGCGAGGCTATTTTATTAATAAAATTTAAATGACAAGGCATTCTCGTAGAAACTATTCGCGTTAACAATGTATCTGAGAAATTTTTGCAGCGCGCGTCCCTCCCGGCCAACATTAGTTGGTTAATTTTATGTCATGTTGTTCTCCTGTCGAGCGCCGTGGAAGTGGATGCTATCTTTTCAATGGTAACACTATTTGGTTAGCATCTCGCCGCCCTTTCTTCCGCAGGGATTTATAATGGCCGTCGCACGTCGCCGCTCGTTATATTGCTCACTACGCTACTCTTCACTACATGTAATAATGTAGTAACAGGCTTGCGATATTTCCAAAGACAACGACTCTAGCGCCTCTGTCATCTCTGACCACAAATCTAGAATATATACATATATCTAAACATATCCATCAATTAACTTGTATCTTACCGTCAGCTTAATCTGCAAACCAACTAACTTTACTTGTGTATTTTCTTTAGTGCCCAGATAAATTAACTGTCATACGAACATTATTAACTCAATTCAATGCGGAAAATCTGGGACTCACGGTTGTACTCGGTCAGAAATGCCACTTGTCCAATGCAAGCATACTGACAGTGCTGCTTTAAGGTTGCGATTCGTGGCTTACTACTACAGCACAGGGTAAGAGTATACTGTGCTTTGAAAACAGATGCTTACGGCGAATATTAGGGGTGCAGGTGGTTTGATTTTGTCAAGAATACGGAAATAAGAGAGCGGACAAAACAGTCTCTTATTACGTCAAAATAAAATGGCGACGATGATCCTGGCTTGAACATGTGCTGCGGATGACCCAGGGGAGCCTGAATCTTGCATTTCTCGGCTATCAACCTGATGAATTCCGTCACCCCGGAAGGCCGCTGATGGCAATCTATAGGATGTACTGAGCAGAGCTACGGGACGCCGGGATGGGCAGAGAGGAAGCAAAGACGTTGGCTGGTGACAGAGAACGTTGGAGGTATCGGATAGGGATTGAATATGGAGAAAAAAATTCATCATTTAATTATAAAAATTCCAGAATAAATTCAAAAGCATAATAATAATAATATATCAATCAATAAAATGTTACATGTTTCCTATCTTCTCAGCCAAAAAAGTGCTTGTTAAATCCAATTCGGAGGTTGACGTGATCGGGGTATCAATATAAGTTTCGGCAAAAGCTTTCAATAAAATTGCATGGCGAATATCCGACGAGCTTTCAAACAAGGGTTGTTCTGTTTCGTGAATGTTTGTGTATTTGTTCTTGATATTTTTTTGTAAAGATGTAGTAGATGGAAGATATTAGTGTTTTCGCCGCTCGCGCGCAACTTGACTTCTTTGATTTGGATGCGTCCGAGAGATACATAGATCAGGGGCCGATAACATGTTAATATGTAATAAAAATAATTTTAAAACGCTTTAAAACAAATTAACACAGCTATATCACTACGATATAAACGATTCATAAATATGGTAGCTTGATTGCGGTATTAATTTTAGATAACAAGTTTAATTATAAAAAAGATGTTGATGTTTCCATTTCGATTAAATAACTAACATTGAAAGAGAAGCTTGCATAGTTTATTGTTGATCCTTGGTGGAAATAAAGTGATGAAAAAATATGTATTGTTCAGACTGACATAATAAACGAAACCGTCCCTACGTTTAGAGAGCACTGTGAAATATGTGAAGAAATTGCTATTTTTTCACTATATTTCAACATTTTGTTTTGTCAAAAGCACAAAATTCATATGAATGAAAACTATGACACTTCTCTCCAAATTTTTTTCATTTAATTTTATTTAAATAAAGGTGAATAATTACGATTATATTTTGGCTAAATTTCAAAAAAAATTACACATACAATCACATAAATGTTATAATTTGATTCGGTACAATTTAAATCAACCGTTCCTTTGTATCAACAAACTTGTTTGAGAAATTTTACAAAAATAATCTTTTTATTCAAGTCTATAGATATGTAATATTACATCGCTTGAATAATATAAGAATAAATTTAAAATAAAATTTGCCAAAAATTAAAGAGATCTCTGAACAAAAAACAAAACTTCTCATAAAAAATGCTTGTGGTATGGTTAATACTGGCGTGATGTCACAGAATCTTTTTTCTGCCAACTGCTTCATTTCAAACAAAATTTTCCTCATTGGTTGACTTTTACGAGTGTATTATTATTATTATTAAAAGATTGGCACCGACCGCTAAGCATGGGCTAAGCGCGTCCTTTAATGTTTGCATGAGGACACGAAATGAGTTTGAAATGTGTTAATTTGCATATTTATTTTGATATAACTTATTGTTTGACTATATGATAAATGGAGGATCAGAGCACCATTGCACCATTAAGATCGCCGTCCCAGATTAAGGGTGAATATTGATGAATAAAATGAGCTATTATTCCTCAGCCAATGGTTGTCAATCTGTAATCACGTATTGGTATTTTTATACCGTCAGAGTGCGTAGGACTAGCTGCCAAGGTGAAATGTCCGACGTGGGTTTTTATTGTTCGAATAATCTCTTTTTTTTCATTGGCTAATATTTCAGAGTTGTTATTTGTATGTTTAAGAATATTTGGAATTCGTCGAGCGACTCCCGCAATCCGCTTTCCGTTCATTTATTTTTATTATTCAAGTTACATGGAAAGAATGGCCGTGTTGTTGTTATTATTGAAATATTTCGTTTGATTTCTCTGATTGAATTATGTACTATTCTGTTTATTATAGAAATGAAATATCAAACGAACTTTTCATATCTTGAGCAATGAATTTTACTTTTACTTCCCGATTTCAGTTTCAAACCTTTGTTATCGAAGCTTTCATGCTTTACGCAAACTTTAATTTTAAGAGATCAAACAATGAATATGTCCGTTACTTTAATGAAATACATTCAATTGAGAAAATGAATGGTTCGTGTTTTTTGTTTTTATCGGCGGTCATCGTCTACAACGTTCAATTCCTCTTTCTGTCATAGATCCCATCCCCACACGCTTACAATAAATTCGTCATTTTTTACTGAACAACCAAAATATTCACTAGAAATAATTTATATGGCAGAACAGCGTTTGCCGGGTCAGCGTGTATAATATGTATGTTCATTCCGGGTCCGTGATACAGTGGTAAACGTCGTTAGCTTCCGTGACGGACCTCATGGGTTCGAGTCCCTATATGAGCAGATTTTTGTAGTCGATTTATCGAACCTGCTCGTAGGCATGAGTGTTTGTGCTGTTAAAAGCTGCGTGTAGTGAGAACGATTAACTAACTACTAGCCCTGTCCAAGACTTCGTATCCTTTTAATCCTTACTCTTTTCGAAGAAGATAGTTTGAGCAACTGTAAACAAACTCAACTGTAGTCAAGAGCGGACATGGAAAAAAATGTCTTTGTGTGGGTAAATAAACATGTTAATATATTTATAAATTATAAAGAACCCTTGCTGCCAGTAATTATAATTAATATATATCAATAAATAATTGAATCCAGTCATCTTTCTTCTTGAATCGGTAAGGATATTACGATGGTGGTAGAAAATTTTTCTTTTGTAGTTTTGAACTCACTTAACGCCAGCCTTTCATTTTAGATTGTATTATGTTATTGCGTTGGGAGAAATGATAAAAATCACAGATAAAAACGTTCAAGGTTTTAGCTCTCAGTCTCGAATCGTTACCACTCGGTTCTGGCAATCATCCATTTTAATTTTGTTAGGTTCCGTGGCCGAGTAGTCAATTTCGTTGAATTCAGAGCTTGTTGATTCGAATTCAAGTGAGCGCAGGTTAAAATAAAAAGTATGCTCTATGCACGTGCAACAATCGATTTACAGGGAGAATGGCCCGTCGATCGCAAGAGGCTTTCTGGCCATTAAAATTCTGTGTAAAACATGTAAATAGAATAGAATTTTTAGAATTTTTCCGCTTTTGTGCTGACATTGTCCAATACGTATATTGTCATTCTTCCAATACTTAACCTCAAAAGCTAGCGCAACATTGCGGTATGTACTCATTTTTCAGTGTTCGTCGTTCATCCTAACGCCATTTCATTACTTTAATTATATTCTTTAACTATACCGTTGCAGAAAGTTCACAGGTAGTAAAAAGTATCAATGCATCGGTAAACATAAGCACTGCAATAACACAACAAAATAGCTTTAATTAAATAATATACAAATATTTTCGATGGTTTCGGCGGTAACTTTGTGTAAGTTCATTTTAATATAAAATTTAAAATAACTTTGATTATAAGCAAACTTTGCGATAGTAAGTCTGAAGATGCCTCTGAAAGAGGCGAAACACGTGTCTGATTAGTTACACAATACGTGGAATAATCAAAGTTATTTTAAATTTTATATTAATATACAAATAGATTAAAAAGAAGCAATAATTTTAATATTTCGAGATCATTTTTTGTACTATTGTATTGAAATCAAAATTGGCTGAAAATGCTCACGATGAGCGAAACTGGCCATAATCAATGGAATCCAGAATAGTCAGTTTACACCGTAAAATTGATTTAGATATAAATTAATAATGATCTTGGCAAGTAGAAGTTGACTGAAAGATATTTCACTTACAAATTAAATTCTGAACCAAAGTAAAAAGGGGATTGCTGTCATATATTTAAAATTTTCAATATCAGATAAATATAGACATATTATTTGGTATGTACCATTGCGTAACAGTTATACGATCATGATATGGGGAAATTATATTCTGAGCAAAGGCAAAATTGGGAATGATGCGAAAAGGATGGAAAACCCTATTTTAAATAAATTATTTCTCATACTGGTATTTCGTTGTATCATAAAACCTTTTCTTACGGTGTTGAAACTTGATCATTGTGTTGCATAATTTCAGGGCCGTAGCTAGGGGCTGGTGAAAATAGCCCTGGGCGCCGAAGCACTGACGTAGCATAGGGGGCCCAAAACTATGTCAGGAATGCATAATCTACTCCTTGTCCTGGACGCCCGAGGAGCTCGCTACGTCCCTGCATAAATCACACATCATTTAACACTCTCACAATAATGAAGCCTATCAACCGTTAATATATTCATGCAGTGTTAGTGTCCTGCTAACTATTTTCATAACAATTAAAAAGGTCTACAAAATTCAATTCGATATATGTAATCAGACACGAAAGAACCGATGTCATAAAATAACCTATTTTTTCATCCTACATTTAAATCATAGTTACCAATTTTGACTCGAAGAATTTCCATAAACTTTTATGATCGTGTAATAAATATCAATACGAAAGAATTATTCTTTTTAAACTACATTTCAGACATTTTTATCGATAGCTATAACAGTGTAGGCTGACTTTATTATTATTTCTATAAATATTGTGATATTTTAGCAATATTGTTGAAAATAGTGTTAGGTATAATAAAAATCGATTGATGAATATACCTAGTTTTATTGTCACACTTATTTTGTAAAATAACAATGCGTAGGATATTTTTATTGTAAAAGTTCAACATATTTAAAGCGGTTCCATGACATAACAGAACTTGACAAAAAAGAATATGGCAAAATAGAACGTGACAAAACAGAACATGACAAAAAACCTAACCTAACCTGTTTTATCATATTCTGAAAATTCATGTTCTGTTTTGCCATGTTCTGTTTTGTTCGGTTACCATTTAAAGCGGTATCATCTCATCATTGTTGGGAGTGAAGCAATTTACTCGTTACTCTACCGATTTGAATTGAAGAGTAAACGATACCTTATTGTAGTCTCCAGAAAACCGCGATAGATGTCGTCGGTGTGTCGAGAAGTCGGTGTGTAGAGAGGAGATCGGTCCCGGAATGTGGTCCGCATTAGCATACAATGGGCTGAGTTCTGCTACCGGCCCGGCTATGCTGCGGCCCTGATATGTCAATAGGGTGTCTTTACTATCAAAATTAATTTAGGGACTATATTTTGGGACTCGTTCAATTTATATTTAAATACGTGTAAAGTTAGTATTTGAGGATTTCGACTGAAGGTGATTGATGAAATTTCAATAACAAATTTGAATCGTTTTTTGAAATTTAAATTACATATCTAAAAGCTTATGATAAAGTATGTTTGTTTAAATATCAAAGAAACGATAATTTTTACTGATGAAATATATTATGTAAAGTTAATCTAAATGCCTGATATCTTATGAGTGTCCAAAAATCAATAACTACATCTTCTAAAAATTGCAGCCCGATTGTGATACTATTAGTTAATAGACTTATTTTATTCCTATATATAAGCGTTACAAATTATTTATTACGCGTTAGTTCAAGTGCATTCGTCCACTTGAAATGCCTGAAGATTTCTCTTGAAATTTTTCTAAAAACCATTATGCTCCACACGAATCTATCTTCTATCGATTTTCTATATTTTTATTCACAGACAAAACATCTGCATTTTTTTATGTTATGAAGAACTATTTTTTATATCTCAGTCATAATCGTTCGAGCATTCTTCTCGATCTGGCATCATCAACATAAGAAAAAAAGGTATACGACGTCATGTTTATATAAACGTACTGTTGCATGAGTTTTGTCACTAATGACCCGGGTTTCGTCTTTCGTCATCGTCAGACAATTCAAGTGCTTGAACTAAGTACAAAATTCAAACGATTCAAATTTGATTTTGAAATTTCAGCAAGCACCTTCAATCGAAATTCTCAATTATATTAAGACTTTGTATTGCAAAGTCATGGTTACCGTACCACAAAACCTCCCTCGCTGGCCACCGTGGCCCTCCCTACGTCCGCGAAGGCCTCTTCGTCAGGTGACGTCGCATGACAGCGGCGACCGGTCACAACTGAGCGGCGAGATGCGCGCGCACACATCTGATAATACAATTCGGCGCCCCTGTGTTTTGGCGCGCCGCCGCACTCGATGGGCCATGTTGACGTTTTTTCGATGACGGACCTGTCCGAGCGCCTCCGACGGGGGTGATGTTGTAATATTTTTGATTTATTGGAGATTTTTTCAATAGGCATTTGGTTTTTGTTTTGGCGATGGAGTGTATTTTTTTTCATGAATAAAACATATTTACTTCTTATCAAAGTCAATCACAATATTTCTTGTCCACAATGAACGTTCATAAAACACTCGGACAAGTTCTTCTGTTTTTATACACTGCTGAATAAAAACCTTCTCACACCCCGATTAAACTTACAGGCTAAATTTCATTACGTATATAACTATTAATCTAAATTCGCATAATTTGATAATTTAATAGATCTTGTCAATTTCTAAAGTAAGGCCTGTTTTTTGCTGTGCAATATGTAGCAGCTGGTGCAATTTTGTTCCTCTTATATTGATACGCCCTATATATGTACCAACTGAAATAAAAATAACTTATATTGATTGACCCAAGTGTCAAAAAATTTTATTTGGAACTAGCATTTACTTCAGTTTGTAAAAATGATTTTTAAAAACCCCCTGAAATAAAATTATATTTCAGATTCTAAAAAGTAGTGAATTGATCAAGACTAATACTGCATTTATAATCAGATGGCAGTTATTTCACAAAAATCACAAATTGAACAATTCTTTATTATTGTCCCAAGTGGCATTAAATTTACATACTGTTTTTTTAATTTATCATGAAAACAATATTTATTCTACACAATAAAACAGTTTTCTGAAATTCATAACCAAAAACACAATATCTGCTTAGAATAATGACTTATTGTGCCTTTTTGTCTCTTGAAAAAATTATTAAGAAAATTTAAAAAAAACTTAATAGGATTATTATCTCAGTATATGACTTTTTCAAAGAACTATGCTAATGAGAGAAAAAGTGAGCATTATTCAATTATTTTTTTTGCGCTGCTGATTGATTGGTCCAATATATAATAGTTTCGACATTGTTTAATTATTCAAAATATAAGAATGATAGATTTCTGATGGATTTAGCGCAATTTTGTGTAAATTAATTTTCAATTCAAAAAAACCATTAACAAAGTGTGGCTTGTGTGAATAATATCTATATAGAGAATCAATAAGCATTCTTAAATTGAATATTTATCAATCGATCTGTAATTATTGATTCTTATTTCTTACTTAATAATTAGTGTACTTATAACTAATTCAGTATGCGTGCATTTTTTGTGTGACTTGGCTATACGAGGTAAACACTTTCACGCTTTACTTCTAGAGAGTGATAAGTGCGTCAAAGTAAGGCGAATCACCCATCTTATTTAAACGTTATTTACAACGCTTTTTTTAAAAATTAAAATCATTCTTAATGCGTAGCACGCAATTCATTTGACGCAGTTGATTTAAATAAAATAACATTTGAGAACAACAGGTGTAATCGACAGGTTATTACTTGTATCGACAGTGCTTTAACAGTTTTGACAGTGCTTAAGTCCCTCTGTTCCTGATTTAAATATATAGTATAAGTTTAAGAAAAGAACACTGCTTTCAATTATCTCAATGTCAGTATATTTCCATAAGGCTAATTACCAAGTGTCACTTGTACCAAACAATGCGAAATAACATTGATAAAAAATGCAAATATTTCCATTGTTTCGAAATATGTACGTAAGTACGGAAAGAGTAGTACATCAGAAGGCACCGGTACACACTTGAAAGTACCGTTAAGAAATATATGCAAATAATATAAGAAAGTATGCACTTGCCACACTCGAAAACAAAATAACTTTTTGTTTTGAAATATGATATCCTTAAAACTTTTTTTTTTCAATTTTATATATCAGGGTTTTCCAAAAATTTTCTGCGATGGAACGATTTGAAAGACGAAAATTTTATTGAGCACTAAGCTTATTTAAGGTTGGTTTTCAGATTTATGATCAACATTTATTAGCGCGGCTGGCTGTTTTGTCGATCTTGGCAACTGTCGCTAAGCTGACAAGACTTCAAGGCGGTGAGAAAAGATGGTCCTCCATCTGTACCTGTATCTTGACGTCATGAACATCAGTGGACATTGATTATCACTCTTCTTTCAATCATAAGTAGAAAATCTTTAAATGTGAATATAAGACCTTTCCAAATTGTCGCGGAAAATAGTTTAGAAAACCCTGAGATGTATAGTTTATAAATTTTCCAGTTCTGGGCTTGATTAGAGGTGTGAAAAACTATGCTAGATTAATCACTGTGAAAAATAAATAACTTAGAACCGAGATTGCTTGTCCTTCACCCAGTACTTGAATGGTAAATAGTGCCAAATAATTAAGAAAGAAATGTTAATAGGTTATGTTCCAATACCTGGTAGGTTATATTATACCACCAATGAACTACATATTGTTGCCTAAATAAGATAACGAATCTGTTCAGATTCACTTTATTCGTGACACAATTGAAGATTTTAAAATGCAGCTCTTTACTTCGTTAATCTATTGACCACTAAGCATTTAATGACGTGCATAAGCTTCTGTAGTAGATAATAAAAGCTTTTTAATGAAATTAACATGACTATTAGTGTAATTGATAGCATCGAGCTGACTAGGTATAATGTAGTAAAATTTTATTTCAGGGTACCAGTGTCTCCTATAAACGATCTATAATCTTTTAAATGATTTATAGACTTGATAGTTGTGTTTTAAACACTTGTTTCAAGTACTCAAAAAATCAGTCCCGTGCAGATCTGCTCGGGCCAAGAATGTAAGAGGTAGACTCCATTTTTCTGTCGACGGTGTTTTGAAGGGCGCACTTAATACATTGGCTGCATATACATAACGGGTGGTGGCTAGAAAGACAACTTGTCGGTCCCTGTAGTCTAGTGGCAAGAGCTATGTCCTAGCGACCAGGGGGCCCGGGTTCAATTCCCGGCAAGGTCAGATTTTTTCAATTGATAAAAAGAGATCTTGGGCTGGGTGTATGTTATTTATCGTTGATTTTGTGCACAACTGATACATTATTTACCATCGAGATAATCTCGTATGACTTTCACAATTAAGAATATTTGGCGCATTGGCGTAAGCTGTAATGCCAAATATTTTTTTAATTAAAAAAAAAAAACTTGCGTTCCTTCCAAACCATTCAATTCTAAAAGCAGGGCGTAGAGAGAGTGATCAATTGACCTTCCTCCTTTCATACCTTTCATAAAAACAAATTCTGTAATGCTATGTTTCCTCGTTTTCTTTTTACAATAAATAAATAGATTGTCAAGTTGAGCTGCAACCATCAAGCGCATAAAATAAAATAGCAAACTATCATACATAAATAAATTATTTTGCTCCTTCATATGAAGGCGTCATAGTAAAAATCCTTTTTAATTGACAATCAATTTTACAATCTCTACATTTTATAAGATATACATTCGATTTATAATAATAATAATGAGATACCAGTTTAATCACGTCTCTGTGTTTTATATTATACTTCGCAGATCTTTTTCAATTATTATTAAGATACGTACATTAAAAACGGTACAGTTTCATCTCTCTTCGATATGTTTATGAAATCTTTTAACAATATTAATATTTTGGCGAAGTTCAATTTATTTGCATGTTTTTATAAATCAAAATAGTGTTTTTTTTAGCAAGAAAGAAATTACCAACATTCAGCTGCTAATAATGCTTCAATATTTAGATTTGACATACTTATTTCACCTACAAACCTTAGTGTGGTTATTTTTATAGCTTTTTTTTAATATGATATTCGAACCATTGACTAGGTAGGTGGTAAATTAAAATGAAAGTCCACGATGTTTAACCATTCGGCTTCAAGACTGGTTATTTTCGTTTGCTTCATTGCATAATATGTTTAGTATGACACGTGGAATAACAATGTTATTCAATTATACTCCCCGAATTTATCGAAAGTATGATAGTATAATATAATTAATTTCTTGTGAGACAGCCAATTATTTACTCTCACGAGTAATCTTTCTAATTTACTGTTAGATTATAAATTTAAATTAAAAAGATGACACAAGTTCTTTTTTTGAAATTCGATTTGAACTTTTTTGCTCGCATTTATTGTGTCAAAATCTTTGCATCTTTTGAACTGCTTTAATCTGCGTTATGTATTTGGCAGTTTCTATTAATATCGTTGAATTATTTCGCGGCGGGTTATACCCTTTTCGCGTTATCTCGAATAAACTATTCCGTTTCATTATTTAGCCCCGCATAAATAACGTGTACATCGATAAAGGCTCGGTGTTATCGGGGGTGCATACAAGCCAAGGCGTTTTCAGTACATCACCTTCTGAAGTAGCGGCCAGCGGCAAGCCGATAAGAAATGCCGGCCACTGCGCTCAGCCACCCGACCATAACTTACCTGCCGACAATAAGACAGATACAATATACCGCTGAGTCAATATAACCACATTGTAACAATAAAGTGCTTGTATTTTGCATAGCGCTTTCTCGAAAAAGCTTGTTTTCCCTGACGTTTAAAAAGCAATCTAATCATGCCAAGTACAAAAAGAATAATGATGTTTTTTGTTCCCATTTTTACTGTATTGCAAACATTAACAAAACATTGATTTAGATTTATAATAAATCATTTACAACAAAAAGTAATACGTAAACCTTTACAATACATCGACGTTTTACGCGTTTCAGGAGATAATAAAAACTGTTTATAAAAATCAAGACAAAAGTTTTTATTTTTGAACTATTTTTATTAGTTGTAGAGTTACATTCGACACCTATTTAATTCATAAAAAATTACAATAAAAAAATTTCCCACTAAAATTCTGCTAGATAAATAAAGCCATTGACGTGCTTGGAAAAACTTTCCTATGTCGTGTGTTGACTTACATACAATATGTTGTGTTCCACAATTATGAATGTCTCATAGAATTTATTTGAAATCAGTATATTTAGGAATAAAAATCTTAACACTTTGAAAAAAAACATCCAAATACAATGGTGTAAATACCTCATTTTTCCAAAAACGTCACATAGAAGATATTGTGTGGAAGCGGATGTTATATGTTTGCCTTAATTTATTTAGATATCACAAACTTTTTACAGACACACACACACTATCTGCTCATTGAAATAATTTCAACAAGTGGCATCGCCTTATGTAAATGTCTAGAAGTAAATAAAATAAGTATTTCTGTTATGGCAGAGAAAATTCTTTTATTTTTAATTGAATACTGAAATTTTTCCAATTTTAAATAATTTCTATTCGAATAAAAATGTGTCTGATTTGAAAAAATCTGTTTGCGTCGTAGGTTGTCGGCAAATTTTTTCCTGGCCATAGTGTATAATTCTTGAGCTAATACAGAGCATTTTATTTAATTTCAACGGTTACTCTGTTTAATTGCCTCCTAGTTTAAAGGTGTATCGTTTAAACTTTATGACTTTAACTAATATTCATTCCGTAGAACATAATATACATTTTTAACAGCTCTGGTCTCTAACTATGAATGAGGTATTTCCGGAACTCTAAACTCCAATATATAGATATCTTCTCACGATACGAAACAATATGAATAATGATTATGGTAAAATATTTGTAAATGATTGTTACAAGAACTAAAAGACTAATGTATTATTTCAACCTATAACGAAAGTTTACATGACTTATTCCATTCAGATCGTACCTTTGCTATGCTATACGAGTCGTCGTAATTTACAGAACTAAATTCATTTCTTAGATGTAATTAACTGCATGTTGAAATGTTATATCGATCATCGCGGGATGTGGGTGTTAGCCATGTTTAGAATGTAGATATTTACAGGTTACACAAGCGTAAATAAGTAATTAAATAAAGAAATTTTATCGAATTTATGTATTAATGGTTCTTTCTTTTGAGTTAATTAAAAATCCTTAATACCCCTAAGTTCACGTTTTCTTATCTCTAAATTGCGATATTATGCTGCTTAAAATTTTGATATTTATTGTGACTATGTTTTATAAAAAATTAATATACATTTTACACGTTGTTGAGCTAGACTCGACATATAAGTTAAGGTGCCATCAACGAGAGTTCCATTTCAAATATACATTTAATGATCTGTTTATATTAAGTATGAAAGATGTCATAACCAGAGTTGTGCAGTCGCGATGTATTGGCCGGAATTGGAGTCGTGAAAAACTTTTATATACATACATATATAATACGAAAAATTTGGCTATTGGCCGAATTGGTTGGTTGATCTGTAATTTAATACACGTAAATAGGAAAGGTTGGAAAAAACTGACAAAATTAAACATCAGAGAATTGTTTTTTAACACCCCTGATTATAAGATATTCTATAATTTTAAAAAGTAGATCCAAACCTAAATTATCAAAATAATTATGTAAATGTGTTAATGTGTGCCTTGGGTGAGAATTCCATTTCAAAAATATTTTCTGAAGATCTGTTTACATTAAGTATGAAAGACGTCATAACAGTTATCAAGTTAAAAAACATATATTTCATGTTAAGGCTCGCTTTAGTTACAGTAAATACTATATTCGGCGCACGCGCACCGCATGGCGTCCGAAACAAAAATTTGTTATTGGGTATTCTGATAATAAATATAGGAACACAGAAGACGAAAATTATTTGGGATTAGGTTACTTTATCATTTAAATGCAATGATATAAAACATATTAATGCACTCTGAGGGTCATATATATATTTTTAATATGAGGATAGAAGCTATACTTATAATGAATTATTGCATTTCACATTAATTGGATAATTCAAAAGTAATAAGATTTTGTCCTGTCTTATTCCAGAATAACTATATTTAGATCAGGACTGGTTACGCTCGCGGTCGTGGAATGAGTACAAACAATGTAATTATTTTACTATTTGGAGCACATGGACTCTTCACGGAGCATATCTCAAGATGTTTTTGAACATCTTAACTGCTTGATGAATCTTAAAATTGATTATTTACAGAACATTTTGTATTGTTAATTTTGCAGGGTACGTGGTACGAGTGTTAAAATTGTTGGCTTCGGCTTCGCTACTTATAAGTTTGAATCACAATTGCGAATTCTTTTCGATTGATTTATGGACCAAAAATCCATCCCACCCTTCAGATTCTGTCCTAGTCCTTAACTTTTATCTCTACTCACTCGAAAAAAATAGAGATAGAAGCTGAGCAGTCGAGTAACAAGCAGGGCTGTGGAGTCGTTAAAAAAATTACAACTCCGACTCCAGCATTAACCAAAAACACGACTCCGACACCGACTCTAACATTGACCAAGAACACGACTCCGACTACGACTAAAAAACGATAATTTCGTCACATTTTTTTCCTACCTTTCCTATTTATGTGTATTTATTATATATCGGTCAAAAAATTCGGCCTATGGCCAAATTTTACATATCATGCAAAAATATAAAGTGAAAACTTTTCAAAATTGCCGACTCCGGACAAATCGCCGCGACGACACCCACTCCGACTCCACAGCCCTGGTAACAAGCCGTTTTCGTTTGTAAATTTTTATTGAGAAAAGCTTCAAAAAAAATCTTTAGCGATAGTAAGTCTGATGATGCTTCTGAATGAGGTGAAGCACATGCACTAATAGCAACCCAATACGTGGAATAGTCGAAGTTATTTTTAATTTTATACTGCTACAAAATGTTTTTTGGTGTTGCTTTTTGATATGAAAGCTTAAATTAAGGATTTCGACTGAGGGTGCTTGATGAAATTGAGATGCCGAAAGGCAAATCCCGGGTCGTAAGCGACAAAACTCATGGAAAAATACAAAATTCAAACAATTAAAATGAAAGCTTTGTATAATATCACCGTGGTAAAGTGAGCAAGAGCTGCAATAAGGGGGTGAAAAGCACAAGATTTGACGTTAGCTGATGATGAAGCATGCTACTGATTTAATTGCAATATAGATGTATGAAAAGTTAAGGAGCCAAGCTAAAAAAACAAGACACGGCAAGTTTGTGACCAATTGAAAAGTCCGACATGAAGTAGATCGAATCTGATATTTGTTTATCAACATTCCATAGCAGGTGTATTGGTTGAAAAAGCCACATATCCATTGATGCATTTTTTTCGGTTTGATTTGAAAGATTATCATGACATTCACTTACAAGACATGGCGTCAATTGAATTGATAAATCAATCAATCTACGTGACCTGAAAAGACACGCACTCTTTGATTTGCTTTTCATATTGTTTAATTTTATAAATTAATATTCTACGCTTTATTAATACGAGGGGCGATTGAATAATTTCTAATAATTAATTTTTAGACAGTTATAATTAGAAATTAATTCTGAATAGCCGATTGATTGACGAACTTACTTGGGTACTTGTTCTGTATTATACTTTCGTGTATTGATTATTCAAGGATTTGTGTCTAAGCTAGAGACTCCAATTCGAGTACTCGATACTAGACAATACTCGTCCATTGTTCAAGTACTCGATACTTGATCAACAAAACTAAACTCACAATTAAATTTGAGACGTTTAATTCTCTATTATTATTTGGAATATATGTTTTGTAAATGGAAATAAATACATTTATGAAATTAAACAAACTTGTTTATTTACAAATCATCTATTTATATATGTTACAGTGAAACCCGATTCTCAGTGAAAATGTATCAAGTAATAAATTTGTATGACAACATGATTACAATGGTCACAATCATTGAAATAATTGGCCCAAGTCGATTGATTTGCCGGCCTAAAATTGTGGTTTGCTTCAATGAAACAAAATCAGCAAGTAGTCCCTTTCATAAAAAGAGAACCAAAGAAAAACACTCACAGACAAACATTGGGCTGAAGATAGGGCGGTCAGCTAGGAGAAGAATATATTTTCACTGAGAATACAGTTTCACTGTAAAATATACACAAATTTGAATTAATAATAAATATGTTGGTACAACTGAAACTACTCGAGTACTTTTAAATGTTACTACTCGAAACTTAAGTAGTTAAGATGTCGGGAAGCCTGAAACACTCTTAAACCGAGCCATTCGATTTATTTGTTTCACCATTCGCTGTCGAGAAGCGTTTGAGAACATTTGATTTTTTTATAAATGCAACTTAATAAACTGCTATTTTTAGATATCTACCATTTGAGAACTAATTCCATCTTCCATTCATTGACAAACGGAGCCACTTGGGATCGCCCATTATAATAATAAAAAATGTTTTTTAAACGTTCATAAACCAATTTCATAATCACTCGTAGATACTATTTCAAAATGCTTTTAAAGTTAATTGAACATTTTTTAAAGCAATCATCAAATTCGACTTATCGTAAAACATATTATTAGATATCTGAGTACCGTTTAGTTTAACTTTTTTTTTTGAAATATAAATAACATTCATCCGGTTGATAGTCAAAACAAAAGAACTGTATCTAAAGATTATTTAGAAAAAAAAAGCTAAGCAGTTATCCGGGTGCACAAAAAAATGTGAAAAATGGTCCGTATAAATGTTCAACATGAATGAAAATAATACATGTACCGCTTAGCAAACAACTACTTAATAATAAAAACGCTTCGGGCATCTTCCAAACAGAAATCGGTAGTCGATTTTGAATGTAGATTAAACAGATCGGAAATTCTCAAAGAGCTTTTATACCAACGGATTTATCTTTCATAGATTGTGATCATAATTATTATGTGACTACTCTCGATGCGTCTTAATTAGGTATTTTAATTTAGGCCGTGCCAAACTTGTATTTTTTTAATCGGAATTACCGTATTGGCCTGATTTTAAAAGCGCCTGTCAATGATTTTCCTTGATGGTGGAGATTGTTTTAAAAACTACGGATCTCCTTAGCATCGATGGTTTTTAATAGACATACAGTCAAGGCTTTTTTTCCATATAACGCGGTGGAACAGCGTTCCGGCACCCTTTTTCACGGATTCAAAATCAATTAGACGAAACAATGTTTGCGCTTACGTTTTTACAATCTATATTTATATAATATAATTCATCAAAATTATAAAATATGGTATTTTGATGAAACGGATGAAATGTGTATGGATTCGAAATTGCGTGGCTCTCCTGTGGCAACGAGGGAGAAGAGGATACGTCCACGATCTCATTGGTCACTCGTGCTCAAGGACTGATAACGGCCAGTAACGTCTGACGCATAGACATATAATTATACTTTCTGTATGTCAGATGTTTGTGATTAAATGCACGGCCTTAGTGATTGACAATGTGCGTAACATTTTACCTACTTAATTTTACATACATTTGACATCATTTTTTTTTTTGATTGTTTCTTTAACTTAAGAATATGTCTTAAATAAAAAGTAAATCTAAAAACTGTTTTTTATGGGCATATGAAAAGCTGCTTTAAATTTTATTTAAATAAAGCTTTATTTAGTAATAAGCTTGTCACGAAGTGATTTCCGGCAATTTTTTTTTTCCAAAAAAAGCCCTGGGTACAGTTAAATCAAAACTTGAACCATATCAATCAATATTGTTAATATATAAATAGGTAAATAGTCATTCAAAAACTTTGTTGAGACATTCACTTGTTACTAAAATAAAGACATCTTGAGTATTAAACTGTAATTTTAACACAGTTGACGAAAATCACTCGCAACTTATAATTTCAGTAATTCCGTGTTTAAAAAAATTATATAAAACAACAACCTCGAAAAAGTAATCGATACATTAAACCAAGCATTCTCAAGTGATGTGACACAGCACACGAGGGTACCACGGATAGTTCTTAGGTGTGCCGAAATAAATATGAGTGAAATTATGACCAACGAAAAGACTCGTGTTAAAAATTGAAAAAGTTTAAGTTTTCGTAAATAAACAATTTAATTATTTCACTTTTGGCAATAACATTAAAATAGTAAGGACAATCTACATATATTAATTTATAAATCATTCTTGAGCGATACAATTAATCAAATGGCTAATTCGCGTCTATTAATCTCTAAGAATGGTGATATTTATCAGTATTATATTTTTAATTTCTTAGGAAAGTTTTATGTCAATAATGGTAACTAATTTCTTTTTTGAGGTCATAATAATATAATGAAGTTGATTGAGTTTAAAACAAAGGTTAAATCTGTTGGATTTATCAAAAGAATAAAAATGTCCACTTCTAAAGTATCGATAATAATCTATAGCGGAGATAAATTGTCTTTTACAACTTTACGAAACAAACATTTGAAACATATTCAACAGTTTTATGTGAGGATCAGGATATGTTTCGAGACTTTTCATTGCAAATTGCTAGTTCTGATCGTAAACATTTTTCTAAAATTTAGAAATATGTACTTGCAACGTGTTTTAATTTATAAAAAAATATCGCTCAGGGGGATTTGTACGCTTGCTGTGTCGCGATAGAAAAAAAGTTTAAGAAGTTGGAAAATAACCATTAGTAATGAAATACGTTATGATAAATGGGCTCACTCAAAATTACTTCGATATGGTCCGTCGCCGAAGATCGATAGAGGCTATCAGATTATCTAATAACTATAGGAATTTTGTACTCGCCCTAATGTACCTAGGCTTGAACACCGAGTATTGACTTCGCCGCATGAAGCGTCTGGCTTTATTGATAAGAAATGTAACACATTATTTATATGACTAGATAACATAGTCGGAATAAATTCAACATTAGACCAGTGACGGCGAAATCGCGATCAAAAATAAATATTTATTAAAATATTTAAAAAGCTAACGTTCAATGTTTATGTTTTTTTTAAGCAGTATATATTTAACAGTACTTATTTCACTTGTTGGTTGTTTATTGGAGTAAAATATAATACATGGTATTACAGCTGACAACAATACGCTGTACACTTGAAAAATATAATAAAGATATATCTAATGTGGTATTTAAAAAATATTAAACAGAAAATGGCATAAAAAACACAACATATTATTTACATACAAATTATAAGAGTAAAAAGATTTTTTTAAATAAAACACCAAGTCTACCAAGGTCAAATATAATTTGATAAATAACAAGAGCGATTTTTGTCTAGAGAATTGCAATTATTAAAGAGTGATAATCATCAAATTCAAAATTAAATTTAACGCTAAATATAATATGTGTACACTTATCGAAAACGTAGTCTAGTTTCAACGTCTTAGCGTTCAAGCGCTTAGGCTTAAATCCCAGCCCTGGCAGTGTCATTATTCAATCGAATCCTTAATCTCTGTTCGAAGACATATATGTCTGTGTTGTCCCAATTTCCCTCCAACACCCATCTGATCCTAAAACAAGCAAGAGTACTTAGTTAACCATTAGTAAAATTCTGGTCCTATTCTTCTCATCCTCAATCATTCCGGAAAAGAATGGTTGAGAAACTGAGTAAAAAGCAGATCTTGCAGAAGAAATTTTGATCATATAAACTACCATTTACATTAGGACTAAACATGGTGGGAAAAAAAATTGTGATTAATTTTTTGAAGTGAATATACGATGTTTATTGATTTAAATATGCGACTCAGAATGAGCACATTAATTTATGGAAAAAAAATATTGAAGCTTTAACGAGATGCCATTTTTTAATATCTTGAAAACTCAAAGCACGTCCTATTTGAGGCACGCGTAGTGTCGATCATCGCCGCAAAGCGTGGCGATCAAATTTAAATAAATTCCTAATTTAATCTCAATCGTGAAAATTTGATAAAACATTCTGAAATGCCCACACATGAATAAAACTTTCGTAAGCTCTGGCCGCAACAGCCAATCGAATTTTTTAAATATTGTTCAAATAAGAAGGAATGTCATTATTTGTGTATAAAAGCATGTTGGAAAATATTATTCGTTCGCAAAATTCTGCAGGTATTATTAATACTAAAAATAATAGTATGATTATTTTGAACGCGTATGCATTTTATTTTGTTAGTAAATGGTTGGGTCACGTGCTGCGGGTGCCTCCGGAGAGCCTCAACCCTGCCAACCCCTTCTCTTGACCTATGGGATCCCATCGTCCTGAAAGACCACTGGGTACCATCCATAAGACGTACCCGGCGGACCTTATGAATGCTGGCATAACAAGCAGGGAGAAAATAAAGCAACTAGAAGATGACAAGGAGTCACGGAGGCGCCGCGTGGTGGCCGTATGCTCCACATATGAAATTTCATCAAAGAAGGAGAAAAAAATAATATCAGAAGATCATATTTTTGTCTAAGTAACGGAAATTGTTATTCACCTTTATTTAAACCATATATGAATTTTCTCACTAAACGGATTGTAAGAGAATCGACGAATTTCAATCTAAATAATTAAAGCGTAGATTAAAAGAGTTTTGTTGGTAATATAACAGTAATCAACCCATCATTTTCTTGTCACAGTTTTCTAGTACTGGGTAGATGGTGTAAAAACAGATTAAAACGTGCATAATGATGGCTATTTTGGTACTAGAGCTCTTGATCGTTAAATCGAATAGTAGGGAAAATCTGAACATAAGCCTTACCACTCAACACATTGGTTGAGGCCGAAAAAATAAGTAAGTCAATTCAGGTGTTGAATTTCCTAATGAAATTAATTTATCAACTGTATGTTAATTTACGTTTTTTTTCAATTTTCCTTTGAATTCCATTGTTTCCTTTTAAAATCCGTCGGTGTATGATTGACCTATGGGTTCAAAGACTACTCCGAATAACCATAGCGTGAAGATAATGATTATGGGGTATGTAAGTATAGCACGTGGATATTTTTCAAAGTACAAAAAGTTATTCATCTCTTAAAACCCACGTCTTGACCTTTGTCTAACTTTCATCCAGGTCTAGTAACCAATATTTCAAATACATATAATTGTAAGTGATAAACTCGATTACATCTTTAGTTTTTGAAATATTACTGTACGGCATAGTTTTGTTTAAAAACATCCCATAGTCGTGCTAAACGATGAATTGTTTTGAACCCCTTTAAATTTATCAAAATAAGAATATCAGTTATTCTACGCTTAAAAAATAAGAAAGTTTAAAACAAAATTAAAGACTTTTTTAGATTATCTCCGTTTTCGCTCATTGAGGGAACGTTTTCAACTGATGAATCATCTACAATAAGTTTTAGATTTGAATCGTACAAATTTAATACGTTTCCACTATTGTCACTAACTTAAAACGATTCAGATTCATATTGACTACTATTTATTTGGTCAGTTTCTAATTCGATAAATGGTCAGTTATAAATACTTAAAATGGTCAGGAATAAATATTTAAACGGTCAGTTAAAAATGATAAATGGTCAGTTAAAATAATAAAAGGTCAGTTTACACTTATTAAAATAACATTATCTGCTTTCAAATACCTGAACTTAGAAGAAATAATTTCATTTCATGCGCTTATTTTTCATGACAGATGTCATAAATTTGCCTCTTACGACCATATTTGATAAAATTCACAAGCTGTCAAAATAAAACTTATCATTTTTTTTAAATTACTGACCATTTAAATTAAATACTGACCGTTTTATTTAATAACTGACCACATTCACACTGATACAATGACAACTGACCGTTTATTATATTAACTGACCATTTTGATTTTTAACTGACCATTTATTTATTTAACTGATCAAAACTTGAATTAGTTACTGACCCACTAAATGCATGCCATTCATATTTAGAAATTCATGTACATATATGGTTGAACATCCTCCAACGGATGACAGTTAGTTAGTAAGCGGTTTTTATCGTTTATATAATAAAAAAAGAATTCAGCTATAATTTGACCACTATGTCTAGGATTTTTAATTTAATAACAAGCTTAGAGAAAATAACAAAAATTAAATATTCAAATTTGACGCATGAATTCTAGTCTAAGTATTTTAAATTATGTATTAGTTTTATTAAAACAAAACATTTCCAGCATGAATGAAAAATTCCCACGAAACGAATGTATTTTTTTTTAGTATAATCTAAATACTGTTTAAATTTTACATAAATAAATTGACAAGTTTCGGACGAACTGACTAAATTATTGCTATCTTCAATTAATTTAAGTGTATCTTACAGTACATCAGTATTTCCCCAACCAAAAACAATGAATGAAAAAAAGACAATACTTTATTATTTATGTGTTTGCAGTTTTGTTTATTAGCTTTTTAAAATTAATATAAGTCAGTTGTGCAGCCTTGTTTCAGGCTGAGTAATGCAAGGCATGCATGAATATTTTTTTCGTAACTTGTCAATGTTTTTTGAACATCAAATAATATGGAATAAGCGAATGTCTTATCTGAGATTAAATTAAAACATTTCCACCGTGAAGTAGTCGTGTAACTAGTTTATTGAATTGTTTAATTTTCTATTTTAATTTATTTATTTCCAAATATTCATAAAAAGGCACGAGACGAAAGGCTTACAAATTCTTCAGAGGGATTAGTATCAAAAGGTATTTTGTGTTTCGATTAAGCCAAATCAAATCCAATTGATTCAGAAATGTGTTAAATTGGTTGACTGTGTTAAATTAAATTTTGATAGGATTAAAAAATCCAATTTGTGTTGGCTGTCCTGTGGTTTTTAAATGTATTTTATGTTTTCATACATAAGAGTTTATGTGTCACAAAGTTTATAACACTAAAATAAAATCAACAAGAAGTTCAAAATTATATTTATAGTCATTGAATAATGCATTTTATAATGGCATTAAATTTTTTTATATCAATAATACAATTGACTTTTACGAGAAAGGTGGATTAAATTATTTAAATTTTATGTAAGCATTGAAGAGTCAAGTTTTAAAAATCAGTCAGTCATATAAAGAATTAACTTTTGTGGCCATTTCAATTTTGTTTGCCTTTTATTACATTACCTAGAAAATAATTAAATATTTTTAATAATCACTTTTTCAAAACGTTAATTGTGTAGTAAAAAAAAATGAACTACGCTAATTTGGACCATATTATGGGTTTGTGGAATATTTCAGAAATATTTTTATAGCTCGTGCTCAGTGACGGCTGGCGACGGGGTGTTGGGGGGTGCAAAGGAAGATTCAACCGTTTTTGCAAGAGTTCTTTCCTATTTATTGGATTTTAAAACACTTCTATAGCATGGACTTTCAATTCAGATGTTCGCAATACCAACTGTTTCTCTTCCGTAGTACGGAAAAATAGTTGAATCTTCCTTTTGCACCCCCCAACACCCCGTCACCACCGTCACTGCAGTCGTGCTATTTGAAATTCAAGCTTTCAATTAATCCTTTCGGATAGGCGTTGTATAAACAAGCTGGATTGAAAAAGGGATCCAGATAAAAATCGCATTCGTCAATTTACTCGAATACAAAACGATAAATAGTTCGAATGATCAATATAAGAATGCTCTTGTTGCAAAATATGCGTTTTCGATTACTTTGTATTAAAATCACTGCAAGAATGTCTTTACATATATTTCACACACACAACTAACAAACGTTATGGAAAAGATAATATAAATATTTTTTTTGTTTCATTACGATGGTGTAGTTTACTACTGTGCCCAAGAATTTTTTTTTGATTATGCAGATATCCTATTTTTAAATGAAAACGATTAATCAGGCGTTTCTTGCTTTGCTTGGAAAATGTTTCATACGCCATAGCACTCGGCTACGGAAGCAGAAGATAAACACTCATAAAGCAGTTTTTTTCTTACGCAAAATTAAAATTAAAGCTCATTAATTTTATTCGAAAGATATCCGCTTAAAAAATGGTGACAATACAAATACTTATTTTTGAAATCTGGCATTGCAGCTTATTTCATATGCATACTCATAATGAATCTATTCTCATCTGAAAGTTTTTTTACGATAGCTGCTTGTGAGTCAGTTGCTCAACCTCTTCCTTACAAAGATAGTAAAAATCGAAAGTGATATATTTGGGATGGACTATTAATTTTTTAATTGCTCTCATTGCGTCCCGTTTTTAGGATTGGGTTGGTGAGAGCGGTAATTTTAAGCACAGACATCCATGTATCTGAACAGAACTCAATAATTCAATTGATGGACTAGGACTTGAACCCATCCAATCTAACGACGGTGACACTCGACCACGGACCCCAATATTACGTGGAGTATTCGATAACGTAGAATAAAGTGGAATAAATTTACGGCTTTATTAAGCCACCCGAGGAGAATAACCATCACGAACACTTGTGCCCAAGACGTTAAATGTAAAATAGAAGAAAACAAAACAATTTTTTATATTGCCTTTGCCGGTTGACGTTATAATAAAGAGGCTGGCGATATAATTTTAACCACGGGATTACCTAACACAAATTTAAAATTAAAACAATTCCAATTCATATAAAGTTTATATAATATATTTAAAATCACCCTCTGATGGTAAAGCCATATATTTTTATTAGCTCCGGGTTATTACCTAATAATAGCAGGCCGCGGTGACGTCTCGGATAGCAAACGTTGTAAGTAATAAATTATCAACACAGAGTCTGAGTCAACCGGCTTCAGCTTTTCTCTGCCATACTGTAAATCAGTGATGCACACATTGCAGCCAACGGGCCGCTGCAGCTCGACATAAAATTTCATGCGGCCCAATGTGTCGACTACTTAAAAATATATTATATACATACATATGAACCAATTATACACTAGCAAAAATATATAACCTGAATCGTCACTGATAAAAAATATTTTCTCATCGATTTAAAAGAAAAGTTATTTTTATTAATTCTATATCAATACATAAAAATGAATGTGTTGAATGCTAATCTACCGTTCCGAATTTATTTGAATCTTTAAAACGAAAATTACCTATATTTTAACCTTTAGTCCCAAGTACTCTATCTCTCTATGTCGAGGCTAGTTTGACATCGTATAGTAAATAGCTTTTTTTTAAAATATTTGAATTATTCTTCAAAAAACGTATTTATTGAATTGTCTCAGTTAATGTTTTGAGCATGTCATAATGTTGTATATTTTTCGGTATTTCGTTTGAACATGCCAATAAATACGCAAACCTTGTTATATCAATCGATTTCTCAAATCTATTAACGAGTTCCTGGAAGAAAAAAATTTTAGTGAAGAGCGCAAAGGTTTAATTAATATCAGGTCCCGAAATCATTGCTACCTCACATTAATATATGATTTTTAAAACAAACATTGCTTAATACGCGTGTTCATAATTATTATTGTTGTGTATTTAATAATTTTATTCAATAAATGCATTAGTTTCTAAAAAGAGAAAAACAGTTTAATTTTCACTGATATCGTTATTTTAACCCACTTTTTCCCATGAGGTTAACAATTCCAAAATTGAAAAGCTGGCCTTTTTGACAAAATTGTGGTCCATCACTGCTGTATATGATATTAAACTAACGTACAAATGTTTTCAATGTTGGCATTATCGCCTTCAACTTAATAAATTTATGAGAACTTTGCTATAAAGGCGAGTGATTTATCTGCGATTCTTCGCTTTATTTATAATGTTGTCACCCTTTGTATATCATATTTATAATAAAGCGTTGTTTATTAAAGATCGTGAATTAAAAGAGCACGTTTGGAAACACTTGTTATTGCGTGATGTATCAGTTTGGTCAGACATTTGTGCGTTGTTTACTATACATAAGATAAAAGACATGATTAGAAATAAGTATGGATTATATTTTTGAAAAAATAGAACTCTTCTACGTATGGTCGTTTCGCTCGCAAAATCTGCTTTGTAATCCGAACTTAACTTTACAGTAGAAGAAAAAAACTGATTTTATCAAGAATTTCTCCCATTTTTTACAAAGGTAATACGCTAAAAAATTAGATCACTTCCTCGGAATTCAGTATGTATTATATTATACATATAGTATAACGGGTGTTACAGGACTATCCGTCGCGTTTTGTTCTCGATGACCCTCCATATGTAAACAGATAAAGTAAGCTAACCGCTTGAACTGACTTCATTAAGAATTACTCACCACGACAGTGATCGCGTCTACCTGAAACACAAAGCAAAAAATATCGACATTAGCAAAAAAATATTTCTCGGATTTCGCAGACTCAGCAACGATATAATATATATGTCGGTCCCTGTGGTCTAGTGGCAAGAGCTTTGTCCTAGCGATCTGGAGACCCGGGTTCAATTCCCGGCAAGGTCAGATTTTTTCAATTGAAAAAAAAAGAGATCTTGGGCTGGGTGTATGTTATTTATCGTTGATCGTGTTTTGTGCACAACTTATTTATTACTTATCATCGAGTTAATCTCGTATGACTTTCACAATTAAGAATATTTAAGCGTAAGCTGTAAGCGTAAGCGTAAGCTGTAAGCGTAAGCGTAAGCGTAAGCGTAAGCGTAAGCGTAAGCTGTAATGCCAAATATTATTTTTAAATTCAAAAAAATAAAAATTAAAAAAATATATTACAGATATCAGGACCGGCCTCTTTTGTCGCTTAAGATGCTCGCGATGTGCGAAACCAGTTCTGATCTTTATAGTAGTATGTATATCGAATAAGTGCATTTTTTTAAATTTATTTCATACAAACATTTTTTTCATTTTATAATAGAAAATAGGTTCTTCCAAAATTTTTATTACTAGATTTTAAAAATTAAATACCACTTATTTAAGAATAAACACACCATGTCGACCACATATAACATGGAAAAGATATGCGTGTTTAAAGTAATTAAAAAAAATGACCGTCTCTGAAAACTACCGAGACATTTATTGATCAAGATTAAAGCGAAAATCTAATAGAATTTTAAATGATTTTATCATTTTTATTAAATCGATAATGAGAGAGTTAATAGATAGTAATTTGAGACTTTCCGACGTATTGGAAGAGTTTGTCTTTCACGAAAGCCTTTTGTCAACAGCGTGTTTCAGAAAAAAAAGGCTTTCGAAAAACATTTATTTGTTTAATTTAATCAATCAACACAAACTTGTAGTGAGAGCTTTAAGTGTCTTTTATTATCTGGTTCGTGATAAAAGTTTTGCAACCCATATATGACATTTTCGTTTATATATTCTCCAAAAAAAGGGACAATTTTTTACTTTCTATGTGTTTTTTTAACCTTATCCATTCTTAAATGAACGGCCTTAGGAGTAACTAATAAGGGACTGGAAATTTTTATTATTAAAACAGTAACCTCATCAAGTTAATGGTAACATTACGATCAATTCTTGTTAGTAATAATTGCAAGACAATCATTCTCGAGGGTATTTTTTCCCCACACAAAGCTTTCATCTAACGTAATCTTTTAGATAGCATACATTTGGGAAAGGGAAATAAAGACATGGTCTGTATCCACCTTAGCATTAAATATAGTCAGGAAACTAGGAGCTTGCTTCGCAGACACCACATAGAGTTTTGGTAGGAAAGTAAAAGGTAAGAAAACACTGACAAATTACCTAACCTCGGAAATAAACATCTTTATATGATATACATATATGAACTTGAAAGAGAGTAATGGAAGTTTGTGCTGTTGTCATAGCATCCTATTTTACTATACATTAAAAAATCTTGTCGCTAAATCTTCTAACAGCAGCATTCTATTGTATATTTATGCATTTGCTTTACCAAAAAAGTCACATTAAACAACTGACTAGTAAACAAGTTTTTTCAAAAACAACTGCTGACTTCACTATATGTTTTAAGTGCAGTATGTAATTATAAACTGATTGGTTAAATATTTAATAATGTAAATATTTTAGATTAAATATTGCTTGAAAGTAAAAATAAGGGGTCAAAAATGGACTCTTTGTACACACACGGTGTCCACAAAATAAGAATCAAACTTTATGTGATAAAAACACATCGATTGATGAACGGATGCAAATGGTAGTTTGTTTAATTGTCAATCTTTAACGCTAAGTACCCGATTGAAAGATAAAATAACAAACCATCACGCAACTGATACTTTTATAATGTGAAACAATCTATCAATCCGTCCAATAAAGCTCTTTCTATATGCATAAATAATGGAAAAGTTCATTTGGTTACAAATTGGTTAAACTTCGTTGATATTGCATTTGTTTGGCCATATGGACAAATGGTGATTCTAAAAAATTATGGATAGTACTTTCGATTGGTTTGACCGTATCTTTTTGGAAACAAGTGTCACGAATATTTACACATTACACGTTTCATCAGTAAGTTTTATGTTTGAAAGAATGATATTCTGTCAGTGGTTAAAGTTTGGAAAATTTAATTTGAATTGAAATCTTTTCTCTTTCGGAAAAAGCGTTCTTCTAAATAACCGCTTTTAAATCAATAAAAAAATAAATCATAGGTTATCTTCTGTATTTACGTGTGGAAGAATAAAAACAAAATAAACATTCATTCATTTTATGTTAAAATATCTATTAAGCATGATTCAAAATAGCTTTTTTTAATGAAAATCTTCTATTTTTTGGAAAAGTTGATCTCTTAAATAACAGCTCTTTAAATCAATCAAAAAATAAGTCATTGGTTAACTTCTGTATTTACGTTTGGAATAAATAGAACAACAAACACATTCATTCACAAATAATGTCATTTGTTGACCTCATTCTACAGTAAATGTATTATGATCAGGACCAGTTTTATTCATCGAGACCATTTCCAACTGATAATAGCCAAACGGGCCCTGATCTAAATATTTGCTTTCTGTTATTGAGTACAAAAAATGTCTTACTTTTTTAAGTATTAACAATGAACACCTTGAAAGTGACAAACATTTTATATATGCTTCAGATTTTAAATCGATGGTGAAATCAATGCATGGGATTTTTCATTCAGACCCTGGCCACAAAATCAAGTAAAAGAAATGACCAAATGCATTATTTGGATTTGAATAATTAACTATAAAATATTTTAGTTAGTCTTTCAGACAATTTTATACAAAAAACTCGATTTCTTTACTATCTAACATCAAAGCTTTTACTTACTGTTAGAATCAACATCATACATTGACATCATCTAATTAAGGTGGAACGTGTAAACACTAAGGTGTTTGTGGAAACTCTTATTCAATGCTATAAAATGCCATCGAGGTGTTATAGAAGAAAGATTTTACGCTGATAATATCGGTTTAACATATTTGATAGTTAATTACTAAAGCCACGCGCTCACTAGTCTTAACACTCCAGAAAAAGAGTAGTAAAAAGAATAAATATTACAATTTTTACTAAATTTGAATCTTCGATGGATTCGGCGGTAACTTTTTGGAAAGGCATTTTAGTGGAATAATTAAAAATAACTTTGATTTTTCCACGTATTGTGTTACTTATTTTGACACCTGCTTCGCTTCTTTCAGAGACATCTTCTTTATCGTTTTCATCACATTCTTTGCAAAAGTAAGTCCGTATTTTTAATTTGACGCGTTATTTTTTTTTTTCTTTTTCATGAGCTTTGTCGTTAAAAACCCGAGTTTCACCTTTCAGTATCTTTAGGCATTTGAAGTTCACGAATATACTTAAAGTAACAAGTTGCATCGTTTATATACAAAAATAAAAGTATATCACTAATTTTAATTGTTATTAACGTAATTTATCTGAATTAGCGAAAATTGTAATGTTGGCGAGTTTCAACTTTTATGTGGGTAAATTACAGCTATCGAATATTTTCAAAGTAGGTAGTATCTTTAAAACTAATAACCAGATAATGACATGAAAATGCTGACGAATACAATTCGTGGGTTTTATCCGACCTGTGATTATCGAATTGATTTATAATAAATTTGACATTTAAAAATATACATTCTTGCTGAACCAACGAGGAGTACAACGTTTGTGATGCCCACGTGGTTGAATTCGATAAAAATATATGATTTGATATTTCAATCAACTTAATGATTTATTTTCAAATGTATGGATGTATTTTATCCCTTCATTTCTTCCCACCTATCCGATCCTTTAAAGGCAGCATATCGAATGTATTGTCTCGCCCTTTTCAGGATTGCGTATGAGTAATCGTCTTCGTACGGCTAAAAGCCAAACATCCTTTTCAAAATCAATGATGTGCCGATTTTTTCAATCAGTAAATCAAGCCCTCGTCCGCGAACTGATTAAAAAGTTGACCAAATAGTAATCACACGGTGCTATGTATATTTAAAAAAAAAATATAACCAATCCTACATCCGGGTCAATATGATTCCTTACATTCAACGCAATAAAAAAATATTATCATTTATTATATAATAAATTTATTTTCGCTTGAACAAACTATAAAAAAACTCAACGAGCGGACAAGCCACAAACCTGTAAATCGATAGAAGAAAGGGGGCAGATATGCATGTGATGTGAACACGGATTGTGATGCATAGTGAATGAGCTTTGAAGCGACGTCCTCTTTTGTGGTTGATTGGTTCCTCTAATTGAATAATGCCCCTCTAACGACTTCCATAAAACACAATCAAAGTGGCGGCACAGCGTCGCTTACTGAGACCAGGTGACTCTTTCGACTGCAGTTGTCAAGGTAATTATATTACTTATTTCAACGATGAATCTTATTCGAAACGTAGATCGAGTGATTGGAATACAAAGACCGGGGACCTTTTTCTACCAATCGAAAGTTTCAACATTGAAAAAATCAATGAATAACTTTCGGTAATTTTTTTATTTTCAGTTTATCATATTTAATGCACCAATGTGACATCATGTCCATATTGACCAATCAAATATAGTGGTATACTATTTGAAACTTTTAAAATTAAAATGATATTTTTTTCCCTGTTGATCTCAGCGGAAAGCTTTATACGAGAACAATCTGTTATTCGATTGCTCAGCCTATTCTTTTGAAGAGAGTGGGGGATGGAACCAATCTAGTTTCCCAATCTAGGGTGGCGGGTTTTCTGTCGGGTCACCAACTTATAAAGCCAACTAAAAAAATATTTACTTTCATTCACCTTCGTTGTTTTTTTTAATTTACTTTATGAAAAATGTCATTTTCAATTGTATCGGGGCCGCGGGTCACATGGCTTTTATAAAAAGGGGTCGCTACCCGAATAAGTTTAGGAGCCTATGCTCTAAGTCCTCGCGCCTAAAGATCTCGTCGTCTCAGACTGGCGCGCAGTCAGCTATTATGATGAATTTAACTATCTGATTAATAATTTTTTCGATTACTATCTTAAGATCCACAAAATAGAAAATAATTAGTTAACACAACATGTTATTAAAAAATATTTTTTAATCCATGACCACTCCCAATGTGAATCATATTGTCTCGTAATGAAACATTTCAACAGGAGTAGCTGAATGATTTAAATTATGCCACGCATTTGTTGGATTGGCCTATCAAGTCTTAGAATTTTCCGCGCAGCTAACCTGTCAGCTTTAATGGAGCATTTGTCAGGACTAGTGGTTAGCTGATCAGTAACGGTTGAAGGATCGGTTGAAAGACAGACACGTCTTCGAATATAAATAAATAATTAGATTGTTAAATAAATTTTCTCCAACTGGGATTCAAATAAGTGCGCTACACAACCGAAGCCGAAGACGTTTACAATTTCAATAGGACATTTTATTATATTATTGTTTATTTCGGGTTGCTATGCCGACGATCAACAACAATACAACGACATATAAAGTAATTTAAGAGCATGGGAACTGGGAACTGGGGTTTCCCTACCGGTAATACTAATGACCCCACTCGCAGTCTTCCTGGTATATGACTAGATACTCCAATTCAAGTATTGAGTACTCGATACTCTAGTAATTTGAAAAATACTGGAGTAATACTCACTGGAATAATTTATAAATGAAGATTTATTTCCAATTTTTATTTTTTATACAGCGGGCAGAATAACTAGATAGCAATATTTAATTCATTGTCAACTTTTAAGCCCACTTCCACAGCAACAGATAGTTTTTCTACTGTGGAAATAAAAAAAAAACAAAACTTATTTTCTATTATTTTTGAAATATGTATTTCATAAATTGAAATAAATGTATTAATGAAATAAAATACGCTTATCTATTTATTTATATACACTAATTTGAATTAATGATATATATTTTGGTACAACTGAAATTAGAATATTCGAGCGCTTAAAAAATTACTACTCGATACTCGAGTAGTTGAGATGTCAAGTAATTGGAGTTTCTATATATGACTCAACCTCCGATCACCTCACAGTGATCACCAAATTGAGTTTCTACTATGATTGTATCTTGTGAAAAGTTCTATAAGACGATGTCCCGTGATCCAGTGCAGAGTATTTTTTTTTAATCTCTGAAGTATGTATCTTGAATACTACTTGTCATCCAATCGCTCGACGACTCTTTAGCTTCATGAGAGTAGGGATAGAAAAGATAAGGCTAATACAAAACTATTGGTTAGTTAGCTTCACTCGCAACACCTATCTAAAAATGCTGCTCGTACTGGAACTTTAACTTGCGGGATCCGTCACGGAAACCAATAACATTGGCCACTGCACCACGCAACCGCTACTGACCCGTACGTGGAGCATTATCGGATAACTAATATAAACTTAATAAAGATTCTTCGGTGTCCTTTAAAAATAAATCAGTGAGTCAGAGAATGAAAAATTCAAATAAAAAATATTATAGCCAATAATAGCCAAGACGCCATTATTTTAAAGCACATCGATGACAAAATATATCACAAACAACCAGGTAACAATTATTTTTTAATTGAAAAAAAATCCTAATATTTCATTACCTAGTCTTGAGCCGATGGCTATATGCTTACTACATAAATGAATAGACAAAAATATTTCAGGGAAATATTTATGGAAAGAGATTAGTTCACCGCTAACATATCATTTGAGCCCTTGTGAAGTAAAGAGAGCAAAGTATCTGTGATGAAACTTTTGTAGTAGCTCAGAACATACTTTTATTTAAAAAAAAAAAACACTATTTCAGTTTTTTTTAATAATCTCAAATCACTTGTCGGATACTAAAAGACTTGAAGAATAAGCTACGAGCCAGGCTCGTTGATTCAGTTAGGGACTGGGCATGTCTATTATAACAACAAGCAAACTTATCAAGCTTACGTTAACATTACGAGCAATTCCTGGTAAAAATTGAACCTTTTTAATGATTACAAGACGATCATTCTCGTAAGGGATTTTTCTTAACTATTTTCCCCACACAAAGCCATCAGCTGACAGAATCTTTTAGAAAGTCAATATTTAGCTAGCTTACATGCGGGAAAGGGATACAAAGACTTAGTCTGTATCCACGCTAGCAATAAAAATAGCCAGGAAACTTGGAATCCGCCTAGCGGACTCCACATATAGTTTCAGCAGGAAAGTAAAGGTAGGAAAAATAATGATACTGCATTTAACTATTTTTTTCTCAAAAACGCTAATAGGTTCATTTGACTTTTAAGGGGCTTATATCAAAGCAGCCAAAAACCCAGGTTATTTCAACCTAGGAATTAAAATCTCACATATTTACGGGCACCACTGCACTGGCTGTTCCTCACCTTTCCACCTGTTAGTAAATGATACGAAGGCACCTGGCGGCATACGCGCCACTGCCTTTGATGTGCGCGAGAGGTATTTGCTGCGCCGCCCGCTCGGTGAATTACCGTCGACACTGGCCCATTATATGACTATACGCGTTATGACATGTTTATAAGGCACCACCATTCAACATTATGCGTCTAATTAAATTATAAAAATGACCAAATAAATAAACGCTTGCCGCAACTTGTTGTTTTGAATAAACGCGATAAATATCAATGCCTCTTGTTTGCCGATAAGCTTTATTTTATCGTAGTTATCATATAAGTAAACATCTTTTAAATTACATCCTATCTTCATATATTTTAAGGACATCTATTTTTCCTAATGATTAAATGATGAAAACGGTCTATACCAGTGGCTCTCACGTAAAGATTGGCTGTGGCCGCATTAGGGACATTAGAGGTCCTGCGAAAATGTCTGGTGGTCGCACCAAATTACTTTTGTGTAAAAATATCTAAACATGTATGTATTTGAGTTTTTGCAAACTGACAGTTTTTGATGCACAATACAATGCATCAAAAATATTAAATTTTCAGTGTCATTGTTGACAAATTAAATTGTAAAAACACATTTTTATTAAATATAAATATTAACTATCAAGCTTTTGATGGCCTCAGCAAAATGCTCTGGTGGCCGCACATGAGAACCACTGGTCTATACGTAGTCTTTAATTCATGGCTCTCATTGCTTTCTCTCAATCTCTTGCACACCTTTACACGATTTTTAAACATATAAAATACATAGAAAATTAGTAAAAACCTTGACTATTCCACGTATCGTGTTACTTATTGCGACATGTGTTTCGCCTACTTCAGAGGTATCTTTTTACTTACTATCGCTAAGTTTGCTTAAGTAATAACGCATGATTGATTCTAATATTTTAAAATGATAAATTACAAAATGGAGTTGCAAAGGGATTTTTCCTTTTTACGGGAAGCAAGGAGGAGATGACAAATCCCAACTCCATTTTGTAATTTATCATTTTAAAATATAAGAATCAATTTTGTTTTATATTTTAAGCAAACTTTGCGATAGTAATTCCGAAGAAGCGAAACACGTGTCACAGTTAGTAACACAATACGTGGAATATGGACAAATTACTTTTTATTTTAAAATGAACTTTCACAAATTTACCACCGAATCCATCGAAAGTAGCTGAAAGGGCATTATAAATGTATCCGATATGTTTTTCGTTCCAGAAATATAAAAAGACAAAAAATTTTGAACCCTCCATTATTACTGTTGAACATTGAAATAAAATCACTTGAGAACACGTTTTAAAAAAAAATCCAAAAACACCTGTCATTATTGTTTCTTATAATAATTAATATGAAGAGATTCTAACATACACGTAATATTTAATATATATTATTTAAACAGGCAATGAAAAAGATCGGAATTCAAACGACGTGTTAAAGCTATAAAAATTATTACACAGGTTAATGTCATTTTATTTTTTAAAAACTATCTCTTTATTTATTTTATTACTGTACAACTATGTAGTTAATATACGAAAAAACGTGACAGTGCTCGTGTTGAATTGATAAAGTGTTGAACATTTAACTGATGTGTGTCGTTATAAAAAGTTTTGTTTACCCAATAAATGTATCGATTACCAAAGAAAATTATATTTTCATTCAGCTTTTTCAATCACCGTCGTTGAAAAATCACTAAAATGTATTGAAATTGTATTCATATTTCATTTATTGTATCGGTTTCAGATTAACGACCTCATAATGTTGATTATTAGTCATTCTTATAATAAATATCAATGGCAATAAATATCCTGATGTATTAATTTTAAATAATCATCTACCTCAATTCGTCACGTATATGGAGCTGCTGATACACTGTTACTGTTATAGATTTTCTAATACTTTTGTTGATTTTGTACTATTTTTTATTCGGTGCGTATCTATTTGATCAAAATAACAATGAGTCATTTTCTGTTGCCAATCTGGTAACAGTCAAAGGCTTCTATACCGATGCCATCTCGTAATTTTGGGTTCATATTTGCTAACAATCCATTTACGTTTTTTTTGTACTCCATTCGTTCATGAAAACTATGCAAAGAGAGAGCAATTATCAACATATTTTTATAGTACCAACCATACCTTTTTACCAATTTCTTTGTTCCAACTTTTCCATTGAAATGCTATCTTAAAATTCATGTTTTCTCCATCAGTTATGAACATGAGACGATAAACATACCTGGGCTTAAATTTTTCAACACGCATGTTAATATATTATACATTCGCTACTTTTATTATACTAATCCATACAACAATATGTTTGCATGGTTCAGATAATTGTGACAGCTATAAATCAAACTACCGAAGTTTTTTTTATGTAAACATCTTTTATACAAAAGTATCAATAGGCTCATTAATTGATTAATGTCAATCGCATAGCTATTCCTCGAGAACGTGTACCCTTTAATAAAGTAACTAAGACCAAAAAAAGCTTCTTTGGAATTTACAAAAGAGCTTTTATCATTACACACTGTACTGAAACTGTCCTTCACTCAAGTGTCACTCACGGTAAATAAATGATCTCTTAAAGTATAGCGGCAGCTTTTTAAGCACGTTACACATTGTCGGATGTAGTTTTTTTAAATATAAGACGAAAACAAAAAATCTTTGCCATAAATTATACAGTTTTATGTATAAGACTCAACGCTCAATATTTATATATGTTTTAATAGAAACATTGATTTTAAAATCTAGTATTCATGTTTGGTTGACGTTAGAACCATAACAAGGGATCAACTAAGGTAAAATTAATTTTAAATGTTCTCCAATTTGCATATTATCAAAGCATTTCTTGCCATCTGCCAAGTGTTTTATGTATTTTGTAGTATAATCATATCATTTTTATTACGAATGGTTGCTTTAAAACACTTTTCCGCTAAAATTGTAAACAACCATGTTAGAAAGGTTAGAACATACGAAATTTTATTATAATTCTAAAAGGAATATTCCATAAATATTACACTATTTAAATGACAGGGGTTTGAAAAGGAATATCTAAGAATTCATAATAGCAAAAGATAATTCAAAAATAGCGAACCGACGGATAATTCGAGTAGAAATTCTTTTTCCTTGACCATCATGTATGGAAATATTTTAAGAGAATGGAATCAATATCTGCGTTATTGATAAATATATTCCGTGAAAAAAACTATTTGATAATCTGATTAAAATAAGCGACACGCAGGAAGTGACACATTTATTAAAAGTACAGTTGGAATTAAAAATCATATATTTTCAATTGTTTATCATTCTTTCTTATCCACATTTCATCGGACCAAATCTTTACGTTTCTAACCAAATGTATTGCTTGTTATTAGGGCGGCTTGTTTAGCGGAGGCATTTGGTGTCGATTCATTTTGAGGGAATTCCTTCAATCTGGTGGTTACGACTTCCAAATGACGTAAATTTATTGGAATTCCAGAATAAACGGTTTCTTTTATTGGTTGTAACTAAACTTTTTCTACACATTGAGCATACCAATGGCTTTGGTTAAATTCACGTAATAAGAATTTTAAAACTGTAGGCGTTTACTGAAAATTATTACAAACTATTCCAAAATACACTATTACACTTTCAATTTCAATAAAAAAAAAACAATTGCTTTGTAAAGAATATTTTATTATTTTGATACAGCCTGCTTTACTTATGTAGCTTAGAAAAACTTCACTTAAACATCAGAGTTTATTAGATGTCAAATATCTATGACTTCGTACGCTTATTATTTCTATAATTTGTTTTTCTTCTTCTATAACATATTACTAATTTAAGATTGAATTGATTAAATAGAATTTTTCTTTGAATCTGCTCTAGCATACTATGTACCAATTGCGACAAATAAACCGTTAAACTACACTTCTACAACCATAAATACAGTACAAAGAACACTTTTCTCTCAAAACTCTCTTAAAGATAATACGCATTTTTCTCATTTGATTTACTGCAGCATAGAAGAGCAGTATGGGAAATAGATCATCAAAAAAAATATAAAAGAGAGGGGTAGGTATTTAAAGATTGAATACTTTCAATTAGCATTCAATGTTATTAATAAGGTATGGAAGACGCCTATCCTGAATCAGATGATGTTATAAATCTAATAATTGATTATTTTTAAATATCTGTCATTCACCATCATTTAATATCAATTACATATTAAAATGAAACTACACATCAAAATAACGATCGCAAATTGATTACCTGCCCCTCCGTTCGATAGATTATGCATCCGCCTAGTGCATCATTAGCCCAGCGAACGAGCACGTGTCCATCTGACGGATTCAGATCATATCCCAGTGCAATGATTAGATATTCCGATCTCGTATCGGGACCGGTCGACCGTTACCGATAGAAACGATATGGTGGAACAGAAGATTTAAAAGGACCGCGACACTAATTACTATGCAGGGCCTGCTCGTGAATGCACTTTGCGCACTATGACTGACGTTTGTTTTGTATCTGTTCACGATTTTACAAATCAGAGCAAGTGAATTAGCATACTAAATATTATGAATTAACATATTACTTGTAATCTTGCTGGTTTAATACTGGTTATTTAAGTGAGCTTTCAAAGATGATCAAAGTTATTAAATCGCATTACAATATAAATCCTATTAAAGCTTTGTATACAAAATTCGAAGTATTTATTTTAAATAGTCAGTATTCAGATGTCAGCCGGTCGGTTCCATCAGTTCTAAAATTGAAAAAGTCAGTTACCTATTCCAAAACAAAAACAATCAGCATTTTTATAAAATAGTTTTAATTAGAAATTTTAGAACAAATAACACTTCCACATATAACGACAGTGTCAATAATTTAGATTTTTCGTTTATTGCTGATTTCATAAGACGGATTAATTCTGAAAATTTTAATGCAAACACATATAAGTATTTTTTTTTTGTTAAAACTTTCTCAGTTTAAAATGGCGTCTTTTTTAATACGATTTCACAAACTTATTACTGTATAGGGAGGATACGGTACCAGTGACGTCCTCGAACAGGGGGCAATTATTTTTTTACAATAGACTAGTTCATTTTAATTTATGCGTGGTATTTTATTTGTCAATCAATCAAAAATGACAAATAATATAACGGCATTAAATTACTATCAAAAGTCGTAAAATTAACGAATGTTGGAGAAATTTTTTGTACAAGTTATTCAAATACAAAACTTTCTATTTACACCTAATAGAATAAAAACTAATAAAATTAATTATGGACCACTTTTATGAATTGTGATGCATCGCCAAATTTGTTTTCTATTTTTGGTCTGCCCACCACTGATCGGTTATCGCTGATTGTAGTTTATGTCGGTTTGATGTAAGCGCGTCTTACAACTTACAACACTGACATGAGAAGTGGCGCCAACATTGGCATCACAATAACCCAGTGATACGCAACAGTGATACAAATTTCGAAAATTGATCTCCTCTCTTGACATTGCTTCCAATGATAATCCCCCATTTCTTAATTAGGGGACGTCCAATTTTAAAACTATCTAACTAGCCAGAACATATTTTGACGTGACGATCATTAGAGAAAGTTTAAAAGATTTCACAGTGAAATTTGAGTGCTGATAAAGGATTAAATAAATAAGCAAGATCGTTTGACTGGGTAAACTAAATAACCTCGGCATTTATTTATCTTAGCATTTATCCAATCAAACTTCAATGTTCTTAAAAATCGGATAATTTTATAGATACTTTCGATTGCTTCAGCAATAATTTTTGGAAGACATTTTTTAAATAAAATCTGTATCCTGAAGATGCTTCTTGAAGAGCCTTACTAAGCATGTGTCAAAATTTTTAACACATCACATGAAATGAACAAAACTATTTTTCATTTTATATTAGTTTATAGAGCTTACGCCTGTTAGTAAATTCAGTAAATTAAAATGAGTCAGTAGTCTAGAATCAGTTTGTGCGCTTTTATCGAGTACAATTTGTTGAAGCTTTCAAAATTTTATTAATTAAAATAGCAATCGGCTGAACATAATCTATATATATAAAAATGAATGTTTATGTTCCGCTATGGACTACTACACCGCTCGACCGATCGATGTGAAACTTTACAAATTTATTGAGTACACTCCCGCAATGGTTTTTGGCCTACCAACCCCTCCCCCCAAAACACCCCCAACCTCCCACGCCCCCCCTGCCAAACAACCCCCTTCCCAAAATTGATATGGAAGTATACAAATTTCTTTACTCCCGCGAATATTTTTTTTAGTTGCTGGCATAGCAACGCGCGCAGGGTACAGCTTGTTATATTATAAAAATAACTTTATTTGTAATGTATTTTTTCAATTTTTAGGGAACTTCATTCACCTTGGTAAGAAGGGGCTTCATTTTTTTCTGGAAATCCTGTTCTTAAATTTTCATCTATCAGCGATACCGGTTATATAAAATTGTAGACATTGTTTTTCTTATTAATTGATGTCCACCAAGGATGATCAGTAAATATTATTAATTACAGGAAAAAATACAAAATAAAATTTAACACTCTGTCTTAAACAGTTGGCAATCTATGCACAAAACCTTGTTGATTAGTTATATTTATTTTTCGTTTAAGCCTCTCTCTGTAGGAATAAAAAAATCTGAGTCGTGAGAGATCGTGACGAGTGGCGCGACAGTTGCGGATGATTCGGAGAGACATCGGATATTACAAAAGCTCAAATAGATAATCATCTATCTACTTTACTGGTTGAATTTTAAAAGTTACTTCATTAATTGACTTAAAACATGAATTTAATTCAAGCTTTACGATCTGTACGAAAGTGTGATATATCACGTAAATTTAACACACACAATGTTAAATATTTTCTTATTTGTACAGCAAAAACTCGTACTAACATAAATATATTTCAATTGACCAAATTAGAACTTTACTACAACTGAATCTTTACAGTGGTTTTAAAGCGATAAAAGTAACTTAAAAAGTACAAAAAAATCCAATCAAATATGTATAAATTATGATACAATTCCAACAACATAATATTTAGATTTAATAATTAACAGATTTTACCGAGAATTCTTTTTTTTTTAACCATGTCCGCTCCCAACTTGGAGCATATGGACTCCTCACGGAGTTTATCTCAACATATGTTTTTCTATGAGAACTGCTTGTTACTCAGTTGCTCAACCTTGTTTTTTCTAAGAAAGTATGGATGGAAAGAATACGAGGACTAGGACAGGACTAGTGATTAGCTAATCGCTGTCACTCTTTGGGATTGGAAAGGTGGGAAGGGATTTTCAACAACACAACACCCATGCCTTTGAACAGATTTATCGACTGAAAAAAAATCCGCTCGTTCCGGGAATCGAACCCGGGCGGTCCAGCACGCAAGTAAAAGCCGTTGCCACTGCGCCACGGACCGGACGAGAATTCTAGTGCGAGTCATATATAATATTTTATAGATTTGGTGTCTTTTTTGTTATTGCGTTATTAAAAACTTTTATGTATGTACATTAAATATAATATTTCCAAGGTTTTCATTTAAATGTTTTAATGGAAACTTTAAGCTAACTAGGTGAGAGTGCTTGCTGGAAAATATTAAAAACCTATATGCTAATTTATGTATATAAAATCTTATGCTTCATTTAAAATATTAGTAGATTGGAATATGTTGTAATACATTTCAAAAATTGATATTCAATATATTCATTTCGTGCTTTAAACTTTAAATCGTTTAGTACCATAATCTTTTTTCTTAAATGCAGGTAACTAAAAAAAATGCACATAATCAAATACTACCAATATACACCGCGATAATATTAAGTAAACTTAGTCATTGTATTTTATGTTGTAAAAATAGTTGGTGAACAGTCCAAGTATCTTTCGATCAATAAAAACAAACATGGTTGTCACTTCATAAAGTATTTAAATAAGTATTTAAGGCACCGCCTCGATATAATTATACGGTGATGCCGTTTTTAAATGAGAAATAAAGAAAACCAATCGAATCAAATGTACATACGCCCAATGCTATCATTAAGACATTCCTTTTCCGACATCGGTTCGGAATTTTCCGGATCATCTTAAGTTGACGGCAGTTAAAAGTATTTATATAGCGATGTAAACAAAAAACATGTGATTAACTATTTAGTGTACTAAAATATAATGAACAGACAAACGATAAATTTACCGAGAGGATGTTCTAACTGCTAATCAAAAACATACATGAGTTGGGCCTTTCGAGAGCAATTGTCGTGTTTCAAGCAAAGCAATGTATATTTTGATTAAAACGGTATTACTTTCCATCACATTCAGTAGCTACATATTTGTCCACGAAAATTGGTTCATTCGATTAACGTATAGCGTAAAACCTAAACTGTGATATCAATCAGTTGAGTGTACTTTTCCATAAAGTTGGTGATTATTGAGGCTAATGTTTTGTGTACTTTTAGCGGCCAAATAATCCATCATCCACTATGCACATCGTTCACATCTCGAAGTTCAATTTGGTATAAAATAACTCAGTTTGTAACTTTTAAGGTATTTTCTGTCAATACTTGGTGGAATGACTTTTTGTACTTCCACATTAACTTTATTAGGATCAGGACCGGTATCGCTTATCGCGATCGTTTTTATCTGATAAGAAATACAAATTTGCTGTATTTTTGAATTTATTATACAACTATTTTATAAAGTAGCCAGAACGGCTAAAAAGGCGCTTTTATATCGTAAACTTTTCATTACTTTGTTACTGACGCAACCATACGATTATAGGTCCGATGATACTTCTCAAAGAAGTGAAACACGTATCACGATTATTCACGGAATACGTGGAATAAACTAAGATATTTTTAATCCCAAACAATATATTCTTGAATTCAGAATATTTTTTTTCTATTTTATAAACTACTTCTAAGGAAAGGTATATTAATGAATTCTTAGGTCAACTTTTAATGAGTCTCCATATACAAACAAGAATCACTACTTTTCCCGCTAATTCTTATAGTTTCCGATGCAAAACTTTTACCGGTGCGGTATTTTCTCCACAGTTCGTTAATGAACATTAACATGTTTATGGTGCGATTAAAAGAGGCTCTGTGTAGGCTTCAGCGGGTTCAGACGCATCTTTGATCCGACCATCAATACCGACGGCTTCGCGCGTGTGTTGCTACCGACTCGGGTAAACCTTCAATTACTTATACTAATCAATGTTTCCTTGTTGATTATTTCCCATGGTTTATAAAGCACGTTCCAGAAGCTTCAAACGTGACAACATCTAGGGGCAGCGTGTACAGGTGATGTGCTCGTATTTACCCGGAGTTTACTCACATACGAATCTACAGTATCTCATGCAAGATCAGTTCAATCAGTTCTCTCACAGTAAACAAAGACACGTGTCTTGTTAAATGCTATATTTTTTTCAAACAATCAATTGTTAGATTTTTTGTAATGTCGCCGTTTCTAGCAAACAAACATTGCATCAAAAATATGACGGTTTGATTTTTTTTCTTTCTACGTTTATTGTCTAGCAATAAAACAACTTCTTCGACGACTCTTTTCAACAGAGAACAATATCATTATTTTAATCTATTTGATAGAGCTTTAAGTCCTGAGGCGTGTTAGCGTCAAAGAGTTTCCCCGTTTTCATATTTAATTGTCATTCCTTTCCCATCGCTGCTGACAATAGGGCGTTATCGCTGTAGCGGTGAGCAGTCCATAGTGAAACCAGTTCAAGAGGTAATCTTATGCATCTCTGTGTATAATATATCTGTACATCAAAGGTTAATTGCACAATGTCAATTTCGGCAAAGATGATATATCGACATAGTGTTGTATACCTCGGGACACTCTATCGAGTGGTATACTCAACTATGACATAATTGTACTATCAACAATCGCACCATAAAAAATAGCAGAAGAAACCCACTTTTATTTTAACATACATTTCATGAGAAGACTTTAGAAGAGATAGTGTAGTTAACCTCCGAGGTACAGATATATAACGCATATCACTTTTCCATATTCCATACCCATACATGCACAAATATATATTAATATGCAGTAGGTATAATATGTATATACAGTACACTTACAAGTAAGCCAAAAATTCTTTTCGTGAGTCGAGAGGTCTTATTGTTCACTTGATTCTTAAAGGTAACTACAAAAACTCAACAGAAAACTTCTTCAGCATGGTTGGTTGGTAGAAAGCCCAAAATATGAGTGTGCTAATATGATTCAGTATGACGAACACGTCATTATATGATCATGTTCATGTTATTTAAATTTTAGACAAATTGGATCGGTTGCATCTAAAGCAAATTGCAAAATATTCAAAACGTATGACCTGACAATTAATAGCAGTGTAAAGAGTGTATTTTTCAATTACAGTGTTTTTTCGCTATTTTAATTTGATATTATGTTTTACTGTCAAAGAAACGAAAACGTTTCCCTTATCCTTACAAAGTTACGTTTCATCTGTCATAACATTTACTGCGTTAATATGTGTGAGAAAAGCAACTAGTCATATATGTTTCCTGAATATCAACTAACTAGCGGCAAATTTGAAAGATGACCTCTGACATTTTAATGTTTATTTAACAGTATGGAATAATAAGCGTTGCATTAAAGTAAAGAATGAATAAAATATGTTTGTCTTTGCCGATAATATCATAATGGCGTATTATGCTGAAACCTGAATATAAAATATGTTATTCTCTTTGATGTATATAAAAATCTCTATTCCAGTGATTCTCAAATAAATATGCTTCGCAGAGGATTTTTTTATAGGCTGCAGAACATGGTGAATTCCTTTAAATATCTGTAGTGTAACACATCTTTAGCGAATAGTATCGTTTCAAGGTCAACTACTTTGAAACTTTTTGAAATATCAGAAATATAATAAGCTTTAACACCGAAACAAAACGTCTTCAATTCTTTCAACTTGCATCCAAATATTAACGTACCGTTATGAATTTGTCGGTTATCACGTCTCAGGTGTAAATTGGTAATTGGCGGTAAGTTTTAAAAAAACACCCTATTTTTTTACTTATTCCACATGTATTATATTTTGATGTTAAATAACTATTTAATAATAATAAATTTAATAAAATTTCAGGCCTGCATTATTTTTCAGACGTGAATATGGATATTTTTTTAACTTCTTCGCGGAAGAGTTTGTGAAATGCTGCTAGATTCAGTAAGCGCTGGGCAAAAAAATAAGTGATAAAAGTGAAACTTTGCTATTAGCCGGCATAAAATTCAGCAACTACAAATCTTTGTCTAAATTTCATTTTAATGGTACAAAATAAAAATTGTTTTTCTACTGGTTGTGTAACCAGGGGTTGCTTGCGCTTCTTCGAAAGGCTCTTAATATGAATATTTTCAATTGCTACGTTGACGCGTATTCAGATCCTATTTTTTTCTTGTGCAATTCCGACTAAACGTTTATGATTTTCAATATCAAGTTTTAATCGTTTGATTTTTTACATATAATGAGTTTTGTCCTGGGCTGTGGAGTTCCGGTCGGTGTCGGAGTGGTTTCATTGTTTTGGAGTCAGTGTCGTATTTTTTTTTTGAAAATATTGAAGTTTTTTTTATGCATGTAAAATTTGGCTTTTGGTTGGATTGTTTGATTAATATTCAATTGAATACACATTAATAAAAAAATTAGGTAAAAACGTGTCAAAATTCAACTTTTTTAGTCGGAGTCGTGTTTTTGGTCAAAGCTGGAGTCTTGGTTTTGTGATTAATGACCCGGAAAATAAACAAGAAAGGCAATGCATCGCTTTTAAAGATATGGAAAAAAATGTTTTAGTTAATGAATAGGTAAAATTTATTATAATAATTGGCGAAAACTGTTTGTTTTATTCTGATGAAAATTAAAGAAAAGTGAGTTATGTTTCTTTGCTAAATGATAAATGTATTATATTAGAAAATACTCCAAAATTTCGATTTAATTATTCTTTTCCTATCTCTGCAACAACATTGTACGTATAATAAAACGTTTCAGTTAAAGGTGTGGAAAGTATAATAACATCAGACACTTTGCAAAAAAATATATTCGCTAAAGCAACATTGACAGATCCAATCCTCAACTGACAAGTACGAGAGCAAGAGAGTAAATAACTTATGAATTATTAAAACACTGCCTGGCAAGAAGAGCTTTCGATCTACTTACTCGGATGCCGGGGACTCGGACAGCTTTTAACGGCGATTCACACATCGCGTCGTATCGGCGTTATAAAGGCTCAGGACATGTGTTTATTTTATGACCCGAGATAGAAATCGAACCTGTGAGTTCCGCGTTATCGCATAACCAGCATCTGATCGCGAGTTTTGATACCGGTTGAAAGAGTGCGCGCAAGATTCGTGTGAAAATATATAAGCGTTTATAAAAGTTCTCTTAGGAAATGTTTTCTTTGATGGTGAATTGTTAAGAAAAGAAAAATATTCATCGAGTACTACTGAGTAAAATGGAATACCTAACTTTACAAATATTTTTTTGAAAAAAGTATAGACCGGACCGGTGCCTTTTCAAGCCTAAAGGCAGTAAGTCACTTTGGCAAATAAATTTACACACAGTGGATCCCCGATCTTACGTTCTCGCATTATACGTTTACCCGCGTGGTGCGCTCATTTTCTACAGTCCCGGCATTTAGGTCATATTTTAAACTTTCCCACATTCATCGTTTCCCGCATTAATCGTTTGTTTTATACGGTCTCTTGAAAAACGTAGAATCGGGGTTTCACTGTACTGTGTTTTATGATGTTTTAGTATTTTGATTTTATAAATCGCGGTAGATGCGAAATTGAACTAATTAATTTGTAAACACGCAGTAGTTAGTTGCATTGACTGCCTCTTAGCTAAGAAAACTAAAGTTGCTGCTTTTTTTGCTAAGAATGTCCATTTAGTTCACAAAGGATTTTAAGACTTTCTTAGTTATTATACTGCTATAAAATTGAGTATCATATACCTCATATAAGCATTCAAAAATATTTAGCAAATCGCATTTATAGCTCAATTTCAGAAATTTGTCGTGTTATTGCTTTCTTCCTTGGAAGGGCAGTATAATATGTTTCAGATCGTTGAAATGCAACGACGTCAACTCTCGTGAACTATTTTAAAGAAATCATCTTATTAAACCAGTAGTGGCCAAACTTTTTCCCACTACAGGTGACTCACAACATAAATTGAATTTATTATCAATAAAATAAAAGAAGAGTCAGACATCAGTACGCCAGACAGGCGGGACACTTGGAATAGCTACGCAATCGACGCTTTGGCCACTCCTGTATTATACCATCAAGTTTTGATATTTTGTTACGTTTAATGTAATTAATATTTACCAATAAATTATGCAAAAGATAAATGCATTTTATTGATAAAACTTATGCTTGATATTATTATTTAAGAGTTATAAGTAACGTTTAAGAGTTATAAGTAACGTTTCTTCGTCTTACGAGGAAACGTGCCTGCAGACGAACAGACTTCCATGTCTTTGCATACAATTTTTTTTTTGTTACCTTTTTATTTACTATCATGCCAATATCATTTTCGTCGAATGAATTTAGTTGGTTTATAATCGCATAAAAAAGAATATTTGAATCTAATATAAAATTACAATATGTATTGATTACCCACACGCAGCTCCATTTGTGTGGAAAGATTTATGCGTGAATTATATGTAATGAATTTTAAACAGTTTTTTTTTGTTTGAGAGCATGCAAAGTGCGTTACACGAATGCATAAGTCACTCCTTTGAGGAATATTTTTTAGACCAGGGTTGCCAAGATCATATTTAATTGCCCCCTTTAAACTTTGAAGTGTTCATGTAAACTTACGGAAAAATTTGCCTCATATTATTTTAATGCTGGAACAGCGAATATCTTTCCCCAAAAAAGTTCGTCAAAAATAGAAAAAAATATAACGAAGATGAAATTCTCATACAATCGTTTCTGTACTATAAATTTTACAAACCATGCAGTGACTTTTATGAAAAAAAAATTACAAATTCACTCCAGCGTGAGGTATATTTTTCACTCCTTTGAGGAATATTTTTTAGACCAGGGTTGCCAAGATAAGTCTGGTAAACCAGGGTTACCAAGTAAAACTGGTAAAATAATTTGAATATCTGCTTCAACTTAAAAATTTACTTTTAATAAATAGTCTTTGATAGTATGTGTTTTCTTTTTTTCCTAACCACCTTCCCCTCGCTCCGCTCATGTCCTGATTGAGTGCTTTAAAATTATAGTAAGCATACATATTATATTTATTATTTATTAATTTATTCATAAAAAAATACAAATCAAGTTATTACAGCTTACACCAATACGCCATGCATTTGACAAATTTATTTACATATATGTACATACATACATATGTACTTGTAACACATAATAAAAATTACAAATGGTAGCCATAAGAACAGAGAGAAAAAAATAATAAATGCATTTAACATGTTTTCAGCAACATTAAATCGTAAAGTACTTCGTCACTGATCCTTATTCAAGCTATTGAATATTTATAGCGTGTTTTTTTAATGCGACATGTATTTGTCGAAACACATGTCAACAGAAATGGCGGCTCGCGAGCATCGTTCATGAGATGTGACTGCGTTTGAATGAGGAACACTGTCAGAGAAATGTTTATGTCAATTTTGAAATATTCATTTTAATTGCAAATGACAGCCGAAAAATATCTGCCGGCCGGCTAATTGAAAAGGCCACATTATTATTATTCTGCGGGATGGAATATTAAATTAACCACGAGGACTGACTTATCTCCTCAGTACGTGAATTGTGATGGCGTGGCAACTGGCAACCAAAGCTTACATTCTTATTTATGTGGCGATTCTCTCTTAAAAGTTATCCATTAAAAGTACATAAGTGCTTCGATGAAGTATTGAAATTTCTTTTTATAATAAACCTAAATGATGTTTATGCAAACTCAAAAAGCTTAAAGTATATTAAATGATAAATCATTACCATCGGACAAGAATATTTTATAAGACATTACAGCTAATGCGCCAAATATTTTTAATTGTGAAAGTCAAACGAGATTAACTCGATGATAAATAATGAATCAGTCGTGAACAACTCAATGATAAGCTACATGCACCCAGCCCAAGATCTCGTTTTCAATTGAAAAAATCTGACCTTCCCGGGAATTGAACCCGGGCCCACCTGATCGCTAGGACAAAGCTCCCACTAGACCATAGGGACCGTTAACGTTAGAATTTTATCTCCAAAATCAATAACCCAAGGAAGTATAAAAAATAATCAAATTAATGTTATTTTTTGTTTAAAACTAGCTGTAATACTTTTGTTGCTTTTTTCGTAGATTGATGTGTAATCATATGTTTGCACTGTATGTATTATTATTATTTAACGCCGTGTCTGTGGCTGACTGATCAGCGTCATTAGTTTCAACTGCCGTATCCCAGGACGGACGCATTAAAAAAAGACAGATTCGTGCCCAGTACCACAGATTTTTTGATATATCTAGATTCCGATCTTTAAAATGGAACGTTGTGAAAGAGTTAAGTGTTACTAGCCCTGTCGTATCCCTACTTAATTCATCACTCAAAAAAAAATCAAAGTGACCTTATAACAAGCAGTTCTCGTAAAATTCTATTTGAGTCCATCGTTAACTTCTAATATATTCAACTGTCCCGTAGCGTAGAGATAGGAACCACACTATAGAAGAGATCCATATAAGGGATTTGGCACGCATTTCAGGTTAAGTTTATTCAATAATATTTTACGAATTGTACAAAATCACCTCATCAAACATTTGTTTCATTTTTAAATTATGATCTTATTCTTCATTTGATTTTTTATTTTTAGCGATAACGTTAATTAGCGAAATATTCTCTTAACTATCATAAATGCACTGAAAAAACAAAAATAGTATTATATATTGAATAACTATTATTATCACAATCAAAAAAAGTGCATTGTTATGTAAACAATTGTGCAGTAGTATGAAGGTGCAGCTGATTGTTGGTTTCCTTCGCGGACCACACAAAACGTGGATTTAAGTTTCTCGTTCAACTCCAATCTACATGATCATTTAAATTTATGTACCTTTATAAAAATCAATGATTATTGGTCGAGAAATGTAACCGTTTCATTTAATAAGTATTACGTTTGCTCGAAGCTCATTCACGATTCAATTTATATATAGCCGTTACTGTTCCTCCATAAAAAACCCATTAGCGGAAATAAATGAAGCCAACAGAAAGCTTTCTTAAATAAGCTTTAAGCCATTATATGGTAACCAATCTTTAAACTGTGTCTGAAATCAATTCCTGTTATTTTTTTCATTTAAAGTTGATGGATACAAATCTACTCGTTATTTTTTTTTGTTTATAACGCCAAACCACATCAAAAATACAGTGGTCATATTAATAAAAAATACATTATCAGCACAATCTTTTGTTTAAATTTCTTTTTAACGATCGTATATTAATTTAATTGGCATAAACTTGTTAGTTAATACCAGGACTGTGGATTCGGTCAAAAAAAGTTCGATTCCGACTCCAGCATTAGCCAAAACCACGACTCCGACTCCAACATTAATCAAAAACACGACTCCGACTCCGACTAAAAAAGTTTAATATCGTCACTTTTTTTTGCCTAATTTTCCTATTTATGTGTATTCAATTAAATATCAGCCCTACCAATCCAGCCAATAGCCAAATTTTACATATGCAGAAATAAAAAGTTCAAACTTCCGACTCCGGCCAAATCGCCGCGACGACTCCGACTCCAGCCAAAAAGCCCCGACTCCACAGCCTTGGTTGATACTATTATTTATTTCCACAAAAATTTATTCTAAGATATAGTTGATAGCAACTTTAAACCTTGTTGAACTAAATATTTTACCATTTTTACTAATGTGTATAATATATTTACGTATGTTGCATCATGATACTTGTAGTTTAGATTGTGTTAGAACAATCCATCAACTACATCATAATACTTTACCAACTAATGTCACATTGTCGATATAGTATATCAGGCATTATTTCTCCTAGTGTTAGGAGCTTTAGTAATAAGTTGTAACCAATTAACATTGTTTTCAGTTGGAAGTAGTTTCATTTAATCCCGCTAACAAACTAATATGCTCTTCAAAATGTGATTTATTTTTGAAAATATCTGTATTTTGTTACTAACTTAAATATTGCTGTTCCAAATATTATATACGAAAAACCATTCAAATGTAGAGATAACACGATATGTTGTGCGGTAAGAATTCGTTCAGAAGGCTACATATGATATCTTCCGAAGCCGTGGACACCTCGGATATGTCACTTGTGCTCAGGTAAAACCTCATACTAAACAGAATGTTACTTTTGTAAAAATAAATATGTACATTACTTTTAATCTCTCATTTTTCTTGATATAAAATTAAAAAATCGATAACTTTACTATACCGTAATGAATAATATAATTATTAATTTTAATTTTATTTAAAACACGAATTTCCACAAATTAACCGCCCAATCCATTGAAAGTATTATTGTTATACTGTGTGTGATGGAAATAAGATATTATCACTAATTCCGTAGCTGACATGTTACAAACTAAGATTTTTATGCAACTTCGTAATACGTTAAAAAGTTTAAACACAAGAAAAGACACTTTCATCCATTTATTTTTCAATCGATTTAAAGATTTGCATCCAAAGAAATAAAAGTGCATGTTGTTTCTTCCAAATCGACCGTAACAAACAGTTAAAAGAAAACAATTATTTACATTGTAAAATCATCGATTTAACACGTGAAAAGATACGCTGAGTAACTGATTTCCTTGTAGCTTGAAAAACATAATGAGCTTTTTGTAAACATGGTGACGTAACTATTTTTATTGAGCTTATCTGCCACGTTAAATTCTAAATATTTTCCCCCGGTTATAGAACAAATACTTTAGATATCTTAAGACCTAGTTTGCAACACTAGTTTTTCAAATAACAGAATGAGATATACAATAATTAAATAATGTCTATGTATATATGATGGAAATACTTTTTGAATATACACCATTAATACTTGAAATCATAGTTACCAGATATGTTGTGCCATCGATTTCAAAACCACCAAAGATCAATAACGGTAAATAATCAGAAGGGCGTTTTCATTTTAATAAACGAATAAAAACGCATTTGTAAAATATTTCAATAATTCATTATTATAGCGATTATAAAAGCACGGAATAACTATCAAAGTTTTTCGATTCTCTCTTAGGATCATTTCGGACCCAAAGGATTGCTTTCTTTTAGGATTCATACTGGGTCAATAAAAAATAATGCATTTAAATGAAAACCGACTTTACGTAAATTATTTAAACCTTTTAGTCTTTAAGCTGAGTAACCAACGTGTTCTGTTGATAGACTCAAATCACCGAACAAATATATTTCTATATTAAATTATTTTTTCAGTCGACTACTCGATATAGCTTAAAGGCAGAGATGTTCAGGATGATCACTTCTACCATATACTGACTATTTTTATTTAACGAATGGAATATTAATGGATTGCTGACAATATTAAAATGTATGTATTTTTTAATTAAAGCCTTCTTGACACTTTCATAAGTATTGCACAATTTGAAATGTTGTCTTTTTCATTTATAAAAACTAATTTATTTTAGTGCCAATGTATGTTTGTGTTCATTGAGAGAAATCAACAACTCCTAATGAATATTCAGCAAAAATTATATCCATGTGTGGTTTGCAAATTAAAAGTGCTAAGAACTTGGATAGACAACATTTTAACGTAAGCTACTAGATTTTTTTATACTAACAATAACTGTTCCAACATACGAGTCGAAGCTTCATATATATTTATTTGTAAGTATGGTAGGTATATAATAATAGCTGTTTTTATTAAATATTTACATTTGTTTAGAATGATACGAACCGGTTACGCATAGCAAATCTCAAATTCAGTAGAGTCTTTTCAAATGCGCTGAAACCAATCTCTATAAATATTGAATCTAACTCCCATCACAGATTTCATTCATCATATATTATTTCAATACAAAAAAGGACTTACATTATGACAAATTAGGACAAATTAGCAGGTTTATTTGTATTGGCAAATTATTTCTATAAAAGAGGCCAGTTTTGCTCGTCACAATATTTGTGAAAGTAGTACAAAAAATGGTGTTTTATTTTTTAAAATAATGTCTTTCCGCAATAATAATTAACTAATGATCACCTAAAAAGCAATCTTTTGATACCACTGAAAACATTCGGTGACATCCTGATATTTCTGGAAAGACGATAGTAAATGTATAACACCGAAATTTTTATCAACGAATAAATAATAATATTGTGATCGAGCTTCTTGCATTGACTTGATAAAACTTCAATATCATGTGGAAAAAAATAGCTTCGTAATCAGTTACAGAATAACGATATCAAGATTGCAACATATAATTATTTATCAGTTAAATTTTATTATTTTACTACCTAGAACGATTTTTTAATTTAGGTCGATAGAATTAATAAGCAAAGACACCTTTCTTGAACGTAAATGTTTTTATAGCCGCTCTCAAGTCCTAAGGTCTGCCACCTGCGGTAAAAAGGATTGTTTATTCAACGTCAAGCGTATTTATTAAGTCCTTATTAAGGATATAATGTTTTTATTGTGGTCGCCACACCCTGTGTCATCGTTAAACCATGCAACGTATAAATAAGGAATTAATTTTGAACTGTACTTAATCTTTTTTCAAGATACGCCGCACGATTATGGATTAATGTCCTTTTTATAGTGCGAAGTTTATTTTTAAGCGCATTCGGAGATCGTTTGCATAATATGTAAATTTTAAATTGAATAAAGCACATTTTTATTAATTGAATACTGTATTCAATATAATTATAACCATTATGAGGAAATTGACATTGTTTAATACTGCCACCAAAAATACCACATTTTATAGTACATAATAACTTCCACGCAGTGACGGCTGGTAACGTGGTGCTAGGGGGTGCAAAAGGAAGATTCAACTATTTTTCCGTACTACAGAAGAGAAACAGTTGGTATTGCGAACATCTGAATTGAAAGTCCATGCTATAGAAGTGTTTAAAATCCAATGAATGAAAGAACTCTTGCAAAAATGGTTGGAAATTACACCCCGTCACCAGGGCTTGTGTATTTTGTAAAATCTCCTGTTCTTATCTTATATTATAATATGTATATGTGGAAATTATACCAGGGCTGTGGAGTCGGGGTTTTTTGGCCGGAGTCGTCGAAGCGTTTTGGCTGGAGTCGTATTCGGAATCGGAAATTTTGAAAAGATATTTTTTTGTTTTTTGCATTTAATGTTATATTTAGCAAATGGCCTGATTGGTTGGTTGATATTTAATTGAATACACATAAATAGGAAGAGTAGGAATAACATGAGTCGGAGTTTTGGTATTTTTTTTTGACGAATCCACAGCCCTGAATAGTACAATAAAATGTAGTTTATTTATTTTAAAAAACTGCTTTTCCACCAAGTGGCAGTTAACTCCCTTAAAGTGCTGTTATAAGCATTGATTTTATTAAATAAACTTTACCGTGTCAGCTTTTAATGTGTTTTATATGCTATCTTAATAAAGCATTTCCATAGAAATCGTTTTCAGATAACTTGCAGTAATTAATTTTTTATTTCCATATGTAATTCGAATCGTCATTAAAATGTGCTTAATTTCATCTCAGAATTACTTAATAGTAACATTTATACAATGATTTAATTTACAATTATTGTGATATTTATACAAAAGCTTAGCAAATGTTTCGTTGTATTTATTATCAGTTGAAAATGCTCGCCATGAGCGAAACCGTTCCTGAAAATGTGTTATTACTTTTATTATAATGCCATTCCACCAAGTATTGACAGTGTACATCTTAAAAGTGATATAACTATGTTAGAATAAGCATGTGACAGCAAAGTATTGAGATCCATAAGAATTTTAAATAAATAATTGATATATTTCAATGAGTAGATAATATAAATTTATAAAAAAAAACACTCATTATTAGGAATTCACACTGATCGCGATGCGATTAGCTTAAGTCCTAAGTCCTTAAAAGTGAGATATATATATCTATTCAGGCATCAAGCCTTTAACAGAATGATGTAAATAGATAAACCGATCATGGCGTGATGTTCAAATGTATATTACCCGAAGAACATAATTCTTGTGTAATTTAGTATTTTGCCCTTTATCACCTTATTGTAATAATAATGATTAAAAAAATATCCGTTTGAAATGTTTATAATTTTATAGTGTATACCAGTGATCGCCAAACAGTCGCTCGCGAGCTACCGGTAGCTCACGGTGGCATTTTCAGTAGCTCGCGTAAGAAATTATACCATATTTATAAATTTGAATAGGATCACATTGTATTAATCATTTTGGCGCAACATCAGCATTCTTGACAAATTGAAAGCAAATGCAGCAATTAACATTCATAATTTAAATATCTAAGAAAGTCTGGCAAAATGACTCGATTTTATAATACATATTACTCTTCTTCTTCGGGGCCGAGTTGATAACCCTGACATCCTTGAAACTTAAGCTTGCATGCTCCCAATTTCTACCTACGTGGTCGTAGCCAAGGCCAATCAATGTTCTTTGTCAGAAATTGTTTGTCACGTAGGTCATTTGAGTCGCCAGTCGCAAGGGCTGTTCGGTTGATGAATGCACTGCCTGTTGGTGTGGACATCTTCAGCAGTGAACTTGTTTCTCTTTTTATATATTTTTTCTTTTTATGTAATTAATATGTTTCTGTTCTGTTTCATACATTTGTTTTTCTATTTTTTTTTCAATTTTGTGTTATTTTTATTAATTGTCAAATGCATGGCGCATTGGCGTCAGCTGTAATGCCATATTTTTTGTTTAATTTTTTACAATAAATAAATAAATAAATACATCTAACTCTATTTCTACATATTTTGGTTAAAAAATCAAGATGTGATGTAAGATGAGCCTTGGCCATTACTTAGGGGAAATCAAAATTCTGCATTAAACTTAACGGCATAAAAATTGCTATTGTGTTTTTTTATAAAATGCTTATTAAGTAGAAACCTATCTTTGCTTCCAAAGCCCTCATATATACATATACGTAGCTCGTTAGACAATTTCAATTTATGAAAGTAGCTCACATCCTTATAGAGTTTGGAGATCACTGGAGTAGGTGTATAAAATTATACACGCGTATGGACGCCCTCACAGAACCAATAATAATGCATTATTAACAAGACATTAACATAATATTAAGATGTATCGTACCCCTAGGAATATTTATCGTACATTTGCAATAAATCTCCTCCAGTACTAACGAGAATGGATTCGCCGCAACATAAGGAAAGTATTTGTACGAACTTCATCCTAAACAACATAATAGTGTCTTTCCGTTATCTATAAGTATAATTACTTATATTTATGATTATTAGTTCCAGCGTATTTCATTTATACGGGTACGGATGTATTGAAATGTAGGCGGTATACATATTTATTACTTATACCAATTCATTAAATTTAATATTCTGACGTTTAAGTTGTGGCAGCCAGAAATACACAACAATAATATTTGTCAATTATAATAAAATTTCTTGCTGTTATCTCCTGCAATTATTATTTTCCTCGACTCGAGAAAAGGCCGAAAATTACCAGTCATTTTAAAAATCTCACAGTGAAAACATCAAAAAATATGATTAACGAAAAATATAATATATCGTCTTTCCCATTGTAAAATATTCGTTACTTCTTCTTAATATATATGATTAATTCTTATAGTATACTAGTATTGCTACCCGGCGTCGCTCGGACTAAGCGACCAGTAATTATTTAATGTTATATCATTCGACATAATTATATCACAAAATCTAACATCCAAAATAGAGTTAAAATAAAATCACAAACTTTATTTAATTTGATGACAGCCCCATTCTCGCCCATTAAAATGTCCAAATTCAAGGAAAAAATCTAATTTGCTGTCAAACAAATGTCAAATAATACCTTCACGTAAATAATAAACATTATTATATTAATAAAAGCCGGGAAAAGTTCAGTAGAAGACTAATTTATTACATTTTGACAAAATGTCGTCGCCGATAAAAATTCAAACATATTTCTTTCTTATTCGTTTTTATGGCAACTTAATGACCGACAATGCAAAAGGGAATTACAGACCCACAGACATACATACGCCGTTTCGGTTTTATATATAAGAAGAGATTTGAACTCTGTAAAAATCGCCCTTACGCCTATTTCCCACGCATAACTAACGAAAGTTGTGGCTTATAAAATATTGATAATTACGATTTTTTTTTTCAGTACGATTAAGTTATTTTTTAACTGTTTTTATGCTTTCATAAAAATTGTTGATTTTGAAAGGAAAACGATGATATGTTTTAAATCACGAAAAGCATCTTACGATGTCGGTTATTAACTAACAAAGACCACATGTTTTCAACAAATCCTGGAAGCTTAAAATTATTTAAACTGTATACCAATTTTCCAAACCATAAAAGCCATTGTCTGCATTGCATCAAAAATTGTAAAATTATATTAAGGCAGGTTCAAACAGGGGTCAGCATTCTGAATAAATTGCACAAATCGCTTAGTCATTTATTAAAAATTAAGCATTATTTATTTATCTTTGCATTATTTTAAGTTCTCCGAAAAAGCTGTAATGACTTTCGTAGAATTCATGCAAATTTGGTAAAGATTGTTTAAAGTTGAGTAAACTTTGCTCAGCCAATTTTGCTAAAAATAATTATTGTAACCCTTAAAAAATACATAAATGACGAGACTTTATTTTAAAAATATTTCTATATCACAACACACGTTGTAAATATTTACAGAATACAATAAATTATAAAGTTATTTTTTCTAAGTATGGAAACGAATGAAAAATAAGTGTTATGTAAAGCTACATACATAGTAAGTACAATTTTTTTTAACTATACTAATAAGCAAAATCTGCTAAATTATTTATTAAGAAATGAATCTTATTTGAAATAAAAATGATAAAAACACTTAGTAACGAAGTAACACAAAGTGCTTTCACGCACGTGCGAACAATCTTGCAATTTTAATTGCTTCGATTTTTAAGATATCAGAATATTATTCATTGCTTTATTATTAGGTCTCATTAATAAATTTCGAATATTTCCGATACAAATATTTTCGGTCTATTTGGCATACATGGAAATCTATTTTAGATTTAAAATTTTGATTGATAGCTTTTTATATATAAGTTTTAAGAGAGAATCTAATTATTACTCTTTCCCGATCATCTCCGAAGATAAGGTTAAGATAGCTAGTTCACATCTGGTTATTGTTAAAGGATTTTGCTGAGATATCCCAATGCTTTAAAAATATTCTACGCTTTAACTATATATATTAACATTCACGTTTTTATGTCGATAATTATAACCCAATCAATTGAAAAATTGGTGTTGGTGAACAGTTTTCACCGTTCTTTAATAATAATGTATTAAAAATAAGTCATCTCGTTTGCATGATGATTGATAGTCGTTCATTTAAACGACGTTAGTGATTTCTTATTAATTAATTCGCTGCCTTATATGTACCAGGAGAACATAAAACTGAAGGAGGTGTATCAGATTTATCTCGCTAACTGATGATAGAAAACGATGACTAATATACCATTACGGAGAAGCCGGTGCCTAAAGATCAGGCGCCCATACATTCGAGAAGTAAATAATTCCTCACGACGTATTCTATGAGGTCAAGTTGCAAATAAATGTACTTCTCACTGATCTCGCTGATATAATATAGAATTATTTATGTGACCCTATGATAGATGAGTAATAAATATGCATCGTCATATTATATTATGGAACTGTTTTTATCTTTTACAATCTTTACTTGTTTCATTTTTATTTCGGTTTATCTTTAAGACAACATTTTAAATATCAGTGTTAAAATTCTTGTTATTGCTAGCACACTAAAAACGCGGGGGGCGCTGAGTCACCAATAAAAAGGGGTGCCATTGGGAAGTTTCAAACTATATCGACTACTGATATAGCACCAATTTTCAATAATGATTTGTTTCAATGAAAAAATAAATGCACAAAACTTTCACGCTTGACACAATTAAATAACGTACTACAATCATTTTTTTTACTTTAGGCGTACGTAAATTATTGTAATAGAACTAAAAATAGTTAATATAAAATAACTTTGATTATTTCAAGTATTGTGTTACTAATTGTGATACATGTTTCGCCTCTTTCAGGAGCATCTACGGACTTAAAATTTGCTGAAGTAATGTTAAATTAATTGTAAAGTTACCGCTGAATCCATCGAAAGTACTAAAAATGGTATTCAGATCACTTGGGTCGTTTGTAAATAATGAAAAAATATGTGTAATATAATGATTATTCAGCCATATCCTCTCAAAATCTTCTCAAAAAGGGCTGTTTTATCTAAACTAGCTGTTATCCAGTTTATTAACCTCTCTTTTTTTAGGGTTTTTGCAACAGAAGGATGAGGCTGTTGTATATTAGAATTATTAAACTATTCGCATTTAATACGTCCCGCTTTATGCTACATCTATATATTTTAACTAGCATTCAGAAATCGATGTAACAAAAATAAATATCCGTATGAGGATTTCAAACCAGTACAATTAAACTCGCATTTACCACTCGGTTACGTGATCAGAAACATTTATTTTACTGTTTGACAATTAACTGAAAAACATAATACGTATTTTTTTTCGTAAACTAAACAATGATTATTTATCTCTAATCTTGAACAAGGCATCTGGCAATAAAAGTTTTATATTATTTATGAACCTGTTTCAATATAATTAAAATACGTTCTTTGACTACTGGTTTTTAAAACATTGTCTTGTTTTTATATAACTAGAATCCATTAGAAAATACAGCCGCCGCTCGTTCGCGAGAGCATATCAATTACAATCCATAATAACATAACATTGTATATTGTGAGCTCACAATTTTTGTACGTATAAACGCATTAATGGGTTAATAAATTATGATCCAGTCAACCGGTCATTATATGCCCCCTTAAGGATATCTAATATTACAACGAAAGTGTTTCCAGTGATGCCTTATTTAGCCTTGTGCGTAAATTGAAAGCTTACTGCGCAAATGTACTTCGGATCGTGTAGGCTATTATGGAGAAATTGCCCGTTGATATTTTCACAATGTATAAAATCACGTAAAATTGAAGTGACACCAAGCAATATATGGATAGAGTGATAGATGTTTTATGCTATTGTCGTATGATTGATGCCAGACGTAACTATGTCAACTTTATTTGCCTTAATTGTCTTCAAAGTGGATAAATACCTAGTGGCTATTTTAAGGCGTGTATTGAATGGGTTATTATTTAATTCTAGTTTTGGTCAGTAAATTAAATAAATGGTCAGTAAATATTATAAACAGTCAGTATAAATGTGGTTGGTCAGTAATTTATGTAAAACGGTTAGTATTTGAATTAAATGGTCAGTCATCATTTGAAATAATTGGCTAGTTTTAGTTTGACAGCTTGTAAAATTGATCAAATATAGTCGGTAGAAGTACATTTATGACCTAGTCTAAGGCTTACAATTTTTCTTGAAATGTTTGATTATTACCCAACCCAAACCTTACCTTATCTTATGCTTACCACTGCTAATTATATACCGATTGTTGAAAAATACTAACACTTTTACAAAAAAGATATTGACCATTTTTCATATACTGACCAAAATTAATTATTTACTAACCGTTGTTTGTATTTATTACTGACCATTTCTTTCATATTTAATGACCGCTTATCGAATTACTTAATACTGACTAAATTATTAGTTGCCTTATATTAACACAGCTCAAGATATTATAGTAATAATATTTTTATTTTAAAAGCTTTCTTTCCAGGAACTCATTGAGGCTTTTATTTTACTTTTAATAATAATTTCCATTATTCAATTGAATAGAAGCATTCATTCAATCATTTTTGTTCGATCTACACATGTCTATGATGATTTCAATTCTCTTCACTCATCCTCCGTCCCATTATCAAATGAAAATTCGCAAATTAGAAGAAATATTTTAAACGACTTACTGTCAAACCGTCCACATTGCAATGTTCGATTAAGAGGCCCATATTTTCAGAAGCTCAAAAAAATGCCACAGTAAATTTATACGAAAATAAGTTATTCTCAGATGCTTCGAGCGATATCATTGTTTTCCAACAAATTGTATTAACAATATAATAACTGTCGATAGTATAGTAATAACGGCTAAATAATTCTATCGATGAAAAGTTTGTGCGCCGTGCTTCCGAAAAGCTCCCGGCAATAGAGACATTACGATATGGATGATTGCTTGTGTGGTCACGATTTTCACATGAATATATTTATATAATCAGAATAAACATATAATAAAATTACATGCAATACATTGCCTACTTCAGTTTGTTAAAGTGCACGGATACTTTTAAGTTTTTTATAATTTAAAACATAAAGTAAATTTGAACTTTTTTGAATTTCAAATCACTTCATGAGATCGCACACAGTTACTTGATATTAACTCGTGGAGACAATACTCACAAACACATGGATGTTGCACTTCAAGTTGAACAACAGAATAAAAAATACCTTATCGCTGTGATACTTTGATTTAATCTACATACCTAGCAAAAATGATTTTGCCATATTATGATCTCTACTCGAAGCACTATTTAATATGATGACTACAGACTGACCACGCTGCTTATGCACTCGAAAGAGTGGCGCTGTGAGAATGTCCTGAATGACGCCCACAAAAAAAAAAGAGATTGCCAGAGTTAAAAAAACAAAAATCCCTAATTTGATATAGAACGAACGCGTGGGCTAAGTGCAGTAAGTGGATTCTTATGTCAGGGGCGAGTCATCATTTATTTAGTATTAACGGCTGCCACACACTCGAATGAACTGTTAAATAAGTCAGAGTGTACATACTGAAGTCGATTAATTTACATATTGTTTATCAAGTCAGCATTTATTTCGGTGCTATTCTCACAAATTCAAATATTGATTGGTATATAAAACCACTCACTACTGAATTTGTTACTCAAAAACATTTAGTATTCCAAATAGTTTCTGAAGTAAAATCTAACAAACGGTGTTCAAATGAATCTGAGCTTAATATCTGGCGTCGTTGATATAATTATGAGCTTTGCGATCTCTATAATAATTGGGACTTTTCATACTTTATCATGACTACATAATTTCGTACACAGCTGGTTTGGAAAAAAAAAGTTTTCCTATATTTTCAGACCGAGGAAAAAATGGAACGCTGAAAGGCTACGATTTCTAAGGTGAATAAAGAATGAAGTACCGTTAGACCTACGAGTTAACCATTAGATATTGAATGTAAAAAAATTAGCCTCAGTTCTGTATTTTCTTCATTACTGTAATTTAACTTAGAGATATATAAAAGCTCTTCAAGTATCTTCAACCGAGAAAAAATTACAATCCCAGAAAATCGAACATAGGGAAGGATTTTAAATATTGTACATATATAGCAACTGACTTATAAAAAAAAAAGGTATAGTAAAGTTGAATCGGTTTTTTTTCATTCAAACACAATGTACCATTTCATTAAATTGAATTCAAAAATATAGTTGCACTATTGTGCTAAACGGTACGACTATTTAAGAGCCCAAATAAAAAAAGTCTATTTGTAAAGTTTATTTTCAATACCTTTTCTGGCCATAATTGAATATGTACAAATTTAAATATATTTGCGTCCTGCAAAATCGCTCAAATGTTATATTATACAATGAAAAAAAAACTCACAATCCGATGGGTGGCCGCTGTAAAATAGAACAGTCCGCCCCTGTTGCAAGCCATCGATGTATAATCTCTTATTTATGGAAATTTTGTCTGCATTACAGTATTTTATTCGATAATAATTGGATGGTAATACGATATTATGCATTACCAAAGAATTGCATATAAAATATCGTAATAATATCAATACAGCCTGTTGTTTTACTTTATTTGTTTATTATCGGTAAGTAACTATGGATTAAATATTGACGTTAATATTTACATATATTGTGTATAATCCAGGGCTGTGGAGTCGGAGTCGGAGTCGGCGCGGCGTTTTGGCCGGAGTCGTACTCGGAGTCGGAATTTGCACTTTTTATTTTTGCATTTAATATGTCAAATTCGGCTTTTGGCCGCATTGATAGGGTTGATATTTAAATGAATACACTTAGATAGGAAATTTAGGGAAAAAAGTGACGATATTAATCTTTTTTTAGTCGGAATCGGAGTCGGGGTCGTGTTTTTGGTCAATGTCGGAGTAGGAGTCGGAGTCGTGGTTTTGGTAAATGCTGGAGTCGGAGTCGGACTTTTTTTTACTGACTCCACAGCCCTGGTTAGAATATTAGAATCACTGTTACTTTTTTACATAATCCACCTTTGCAATAGTATGTTTGAAGATGCGTCTAAAGAGGTGAAACACGTATCACGAATAACTATTTAATACGTGGAATAATGTCAGCAATTTTAAATCTTGTATTGAACCACAAAGTAACCGCCGAATATGGATTCGGGGGAACAAAGCAGTAGCTCAATTTTTGTAGCGATGCTCATAATATTCGGTGATTCATTTTATAATGATTATATCAGAATAGATTTACGCCGTTAGTAATATATAAGTCAAACTGAATAGATCTTCAGCAAGGCTCGTGTATAATTTGAATTATAGCCACATAAAGCTTAAGTGAATCGAATAATTTATTCGAAAGAAACCAGATCTTCGTATGAAAAGGATCTCATTATTAAGGTGTGCTAAGGCGAGAGGATAAGATTCTCTTTGTGGTCTATAAAATCAACAATGCGACGGATAGAATATAATATTTCACGTGTGTAATATTATTATGTTTTTTGACAACAATGAACAGTAGTAAAGCACCGCGGAGAGGACCACCTACGTACAATGTTGTGCCATATTATTATGCCACACGTAGGGTTTGTAATGCCAGAAATATTAAGATATAAAACAGAACAGATTTTTTATTAACCGGTTGTATGCCAAAACGTTTATTTACGGTCTACAATTCCGTGAGCGCAGTGCCGGCCATAGATAGTCTATAGATAGTACCCACTAATACTGACATTTTAAACACATAAAAACATCTAGTAAAATCATATTCCATTACTTACAGTTGACATATTTTGAATTATTATCAATGTAATGTCGATTTTAAAGAGAGCTTCTTTGTATTATCGAAATCCGTCGATATTTTTTCAAAGAAAATCGTGGCCCTCGGTACACGACCGTTCTTATATCTACCGGCATATAATGAATCATGAATGATGCCTGTCGCTCAGTCACACGTTGGTCTTTACAAAATCTTTTATCGAATTTTATCGATAGTGTTGCTGTAATTTCTTAATTTTTTTTGTCTCTCCTTTTATGACGAACACTTTGTTTTATATTCGATAAATATTACGATCCCGATTGGCCTCTGCTATTTGTATCATTTTATCATTTTTACTACAAAAAAAAATACCGGTGTCGATGTATTCACCCGGTATTGCAATCCCTAGCCACAGGTTGTTGGGAAATCATAATCGTAATCGAAATATAAAATTAATATAGTATACATATATTGAGTCAGTGAAAATTGAAACAATCTTTCTTTAAATCGTTTCAATATTTTACGTGTTTTAATAAATCCACTGCAAATATTTTAAAGAAAACATTAAAGTAAACGTTTAAGAATTATAATACATATATATATGTTTACATGCTTTGATTTATCTGCACATCTGTAACGCAACACAGTCATTAGACGCCAATATGTTGAATATGCTGGGTGCGTATCAAAATTTTTTCATCATATTCTGGAGTTCCCCAGGGATCGAACCTTGGTCCTATTTTCATTCCTCATTTTTATCATCGACATTGTGCTAAGTATGAGTGGAATAAAGTATCTGCTCTTTGCTGATGATTTAAAACTGTTTTCAACCATCAGGAATGAGTCGGATTGTGCTATTATACTACAGCATAATATAAACTCGATTTTAAATTGGTCCACAATAAACAGACTTGACATCAACATTTCGAAATTTTTCTGTATTTCCTTCTCTCAACTCAAAATTGCCGATCAAATATAAATATGAGATATCGAATATAACTTTACAGCGTTTGTCTGAAGTTGTTGAACATTTGACTCTTCTTTCTCGTTTCACTCCCATATTTCATCAATTAGCCTGCATGCTAGTTAACTTCTTGGATTCATAGTTCGGCAAAGTAAGCCATTTAAAAATCCTACTGTGTTTCGTACTCTTTATAATTCCTTAGTTTTAAGCAAGCTTGAATTTGGATCTATTATTTGGGGTCCATATGAAAATAAATATAGGTCGCAACTGGAGCGAGTTCATAAAAAATTTCTGCATTATTATTACTTCAAAACATTCAATTTATTTCTTTATGACAATTCTTTAATGGAGTATTATCCAACCAAGTTTCTTTTATGAATGTTTTCGTTTCACTGTCTTGAAGCTAGCAGATCGATTTCAATATTGAAACAGCTTACTCTTCTTCTTCGGGGCTGAGTTGATAACCCTGACATCCTTGAAACTTTAAGCTTGCATTCTCCCAGTTTCTACCTACGTGGTCGTAGCCAAGGCTAATCAATGTTCTTTGTCAGAACTTGTTTGTCACGTAGGTCATTTGAGTCGCCAGTCGCAAGGCCTGTTCGGCTGATGAATGCACTGCCTGTTGATGTGAACATCTTCGGCAGTGTACTTGGTTCTCTGTTTATATATTTTTTCTTTTTATGTAATTAATATGTTTCTGTTCTGTGTCATACATTTGTTTATTCTATTTTTTTTCATTTTTGTGTAATATGTTTTGTGATATTTTTATTAATTGTCAAATGCATGGCGCATTGGCGTTAGATGTAATGCCATGTATTCTGTTTAATTTTTTACAATAAATTATCTGTTTCGGCACATGCGCAGAGAGCGAGAGTGTGTATGTTTGAAAGTCAGTGTTGGGTGAATTTATCAAGCGTATTGAGCGATTTTTTCTCTGAATGCTAACTGTTCTCGTATAATAAATAAACAGGAGAAGAAATAAAAGATTTAATACGGTGTTCTGTTCTTTTTTTTAAATGAACGTTTTTACTATGAGAATACAGTCGGAACATAAATATAGTACTTTTAAGGTGTTCACTGTAAATACTTGGTGGAAAGGCATTATAATAAAAATAATAACACATTTTTTAGTACTTTTTCCACATCTGATTTATTTCATCAGGACCGGTTTCGCTCATGGCGAGCATTATCAACTGATAAATATACTCATAAATATAGTATATTAATGAACGAGAATTTTTTGGTACTTTCAAAAAAATCAAAGCTTTTACACAAGCCTTTAGCTAAGCACAATTATTGTTTTGTGTAGAACACTGGAAGAACTTAAGGGGTTAAATCCTTTGTCGTGAATAGAAATATTAGAATAAGATAGAAGTATTACATAGATTAGATAGAAGTATAACAGTTAAAACAATCTAAGGTACACATAAACAAAAAGGTCAAAACGATAGTAAATCTGCTATAATTTAATACATTCACACGTTGTATAATCAAACTTTATGATAATAATATAATATTATTAGCAATAAAATATATGTTCAGCATGCAAACAAGATACTTGCGGTGAAATCATATTAGATTTATGTTGAGAAAAGCGGCGAATCGAGAAAAGGGTTCCAAATATAGAAGAAAACACGTCAGAACACTTAATTTTTTACATTTAACTGTACTTATTTTAAAACTGTGGATAACTAGGTGTCGAAAAAACGATAAATATCATTAAACATCTCAAAGATCGGCCGCTAAAAATAACATAGTATCGGCTTTCTCACGGGCATAAATCAAATCGTTAAACGTCAATTAGAAACCATCCGAGCATATTATGCTTAGATAAAATTACGACACATTCATCAGCGAGACAACAATAAACATGTTTTTTTTTTCTTTTCGCGAACGACACCTTTACCATTTTCGGAGTCAATTGCAGCGACCGAAATCTCAGAGACTTTCTCATCTGGCATAAAACGAATGAACGAGGTTTCCGGTCGGGCAATGTTTGGATACATTCCATTTGTTCGCTAGTGGACCGCCTTATTGAGGATGTTAAATGCTTTGTATGATTATATCACAGGCAATATTTTGAATGATGAATTATTGTTGGGTAATTGTAGTTCATTAAGTATTCACCTAATTGATTATTGATCAGAAAATGTAATAAAATACTAGATGAATCATTTATACTCAAAAATAGGTTTCCACTAGAGTTTGCATACATTCAATAACACCAACGACTAAGCGACAATATTATTTTGGATCTCTCGGGCTCGTACACCATTCCGATCAGTTTCATTTTTCTATCATTTTAGTTCCTATTCAAAGACATGAATTTCTGTGTTGCCAAAAAACCCATCTGATCTTAAAACGAGACTTAGAGAACCCTACCTCCATTCTATCTGTTCCATCATTACTGTTTGAGCTGAGCAACTGAGAAGCAGTGCTGGTAAAAACAACGTTTTCTACTAGAAACCCAACTGCCCCTTATTGGGAGCGGAAGTGTTTAGAAAGGACATGATAATAATTTTTCGGTCCCTGTGGTCTAGTGGCAAGAGCTTTGTCCTAGCGATCTGGAGACCCGGGCTCAATTCCCGGCAAGGTCAGATTTTTTCAATTGAAAAAAGAGTTCTTGGGCTGGGTGTATGTTATTTATCGTTGATTTTGTGCACAACTGATTCATTACTTATCATCGAGTTAATCTCGTATGACTTTCACAATTAGGAATATTTGGCGCATTGGCGTAAGCTGTAATGCCAATTTTTTTTTTAATTATTTATATAATATAATACCATTCTTAAATCGTGATTGCAATAAATTAATATGTCCCTCAGCTTATACAGTGAAAGACTATCATTGAATTTTAAAAAAAAACTTCATAACCTCAAGCAAATAGTTTGAAAAAACCTGCTGTTTGAATTAATAATTCCCATCGTATAGTAAGTACTACTTCCACAATTATTGTTTTTTAATCATGTCTTTCTACCAAGACGCAAGCGTTAACGCTTGATGCTTTCTGTGTGTTCACATACAATTATGTAACATGAAAAACACCTTTTGATATATTACACAGTTTATGGTAGTTCAAATCTTTTTTGATGCCGCGATGCTTGAAAAGTCGTTTAATATTACAATAAAATAATACAGGTATTTTATAGGAGTTTCTATAATCACTGCGATCGGTGGTCCCTGTAAGAACGTAGCAGTCAGGATCGGTCCGGAGCCACGACGTCGTGCTCGGATGACAATGGAGTTTGATGATTGTGAGGGGAAACACATTTGGAGATGCTTATCTGTCTTGCTGAGTGACTGGTGTGTCACTGGCGTGTTAAGTAAATCACGTGCTAACTATATTCTTGTCACAAAGACAGATTCCAAATGAAAACGTGGCCTTTTATTTGCGTAATGACAACATATAAATTTGTTTTGTTGGACTTCCTTTTACGGAGCAACATTATTATAAATATTCTCACAATGCTCAATACGTACTGTTTATTTGACAGCGGGGTTTCATGAAAATAAGGTTTTTTTTAATATCTACAATTGATTTTTTCCCAGAAAGAAAACAATGCTTTTTTTGAGATGAATGCAAAAAGAAGTCTGTACTGTTATTTTAGTTTTGAAAATAATAAATAGACAGTTGTTTAACAATTTAAGATCCCAATTTGGAGCACTTAGATTCCTTATGGAAATACATATAGAAATTATAAACTGTTCAATCTATTGTTTCTATATATGTATTATATATGAAATGGAAATAATAATTAAGAAAGGATTATTTTATAGTTGCTCTTAACTATTGCGTTCTTTCGTCCTAATGAAATCTTATAAAGCGAACCAGGCATAAAAAAAGCTAAACATTATATTTTACCAGGACTTGAGTCACCGGTCACAAGGGCTATTCGGCTGATCTGTGACTGTGTAATATTTTTTATGTTTTCAAAAAATATATCTTTTAGTTTTGTCAAATGCGTGGCGCATTGGCGTCAGTTTTAATAACATGTATTAATGTTTTCCCAATAAATAAAAAAACTCATAAATAACAAATCTCTAATTTTGATATCACCTACGCAATATTTTTTCTGCTTGTACTTTAGCTAATTAATTAAATATATAATTTGATTATTCCACACATCAGCAATTAATTGATAGCTAACACTGTCAGCAGCCATCTTAAATTATGTGTCAAATGCAAAAAAAATTATTGAACCCCACCTCTAGGATTACCATTGTTTTCTTCCAGATCCAAGGGACACTTATAGGATGCATGTACCGTTTGATCACATGACTGCTTGGAATATTTAAATACATTTAATATTCGATTAAACCACATACACGACCGAAAGGTCCGCGCCGTCTGTCAAATTGATAACGACCTCTTATAATTACGATGATCCACCTTCCAAAGACACCAACACTCTTGCCTCCAACTGATATTAATAGTTTGCATCATTTTCAATCTCCGGTCGATTAGTCCCATTGTACACTAGGTGGCAGCACCATTTAACATTTGACAGGAGACCCAAAAAAATGTGACAAAAAAAAATACATTTCAACGTGACATGTCAAAGCAAAGAATACCGGCACCGAGGTGCCTAATAGCATCGAAATAATGTATTATAGAATAATCACATTGATGACCGGATTTTTTAGACTCCTCTAATCCTTCAAATCAGAGTTAATCAAGAAGCCTATCGCGGCCGAATTTTCAATTGCGGCTCAATCATTTATAAAGCAAAAAGGTTTATCGAAACATCTTTAAAGATGACCAGCTCTGGTTTGTAGAAAACTTTTCTGGACAATATTTACCTGAATAAAAATGTCACTAATTTGAATTAAATATATTAATATCAATTTTAATTATGTTTTGTAGTGTGAAAATATTAGCCCTTTAAATGGCAAGCCAATTCCATGGATTTTCGCCACTGGCCACCATTTTCAACTATCGATTTTTCCATGAAAATGCCACGTACCATACCCAGAAAATCATTTAATACCTGACTTATTTTTGTAAATGTGTAAAAATATCAATATTTCACACATTGCTAATAAAAGATGTGTCTATGTTATGTTTTATTTACAAATACGATATTAAGTCATAAACACTCGTAGTGGCGTTTGCGTGCCTGCACGCCGTAGTCCCGGTTGTTACACCGATTTCACGCGCCTGCGCGCCGTGGCGTATGAACGGATTTTAACAACAGATAGGATGTTAATGTTTTTCTTATGAAGCCGTTTGGCTGATCACAGTAGCCAGGTGGTTGCGGTATATGCCAGGCAAAACGGGACAGTCTGATAAAATATATTTTTATTTAATTCACCTTAAATGGGTTTTAAAATGATAAACTCCTGGCACTATAATCACATGTGACAAACACCGTCGCTTTTACCGGGTGTATCCGGCTTACATGAGCTTTTCCAATTAACTTTTATGTGAATTATAATTAAATATTATAAGAATGGATTATAGCTGAAGAATTTATACACAGTGCAAGAGGTAAATCAATATCCTTAATCTACTGGTATTATGTTTCCAAGAAATAGTTGATTTTTCAAAGTGAATGAATCTAAGATATGTGCATTGTTATTAGACACAAAATGGTTTATCTATAATGATTAGAATTGTGTTGGTAACATCGGAATCCTTCAATGAACCATAATACAAATGGCCATCATCCTTGACTGCCCATCAATCCGCCGTTGTGCTGATGCTGTTATTGATGGATAATAAGAATAGTCAGTCTTTTGACCTGGCTAGCTCCTGACATCGAGGTGAGAGGTGATGTCGGCCAGATTTTGCGCTGATGAGGCAGCAGCGGGACGACCACTCCGACAGCGCTAACAAAACAAACCAAAATACGTTGAAGCGTTTACATGGAGATAAAATGTTTTGAAGTGAATGTCGAACGAATGACGTGCCATTGGTAATTGAATAAAAATTAGTGGTTATAATTATTTATACTGTACAAAATTGTCATGAGAAAATTAATTATCGGGTTTTTTTACAAAACTCTTGCTGAATAAAAGCTGACATGTCCGTTTCCGCTAGGGATTGGAATACGTGCAATTCATATACTTTGTTGATTCAATTTACTTGGTAGAACTCCATTATTAGTTCAACAAAAAATACAGTATAATATATACGGCTTACGACCTCTCCAAACTTTTACACTATACAATTTGAACCATTTAAATTTTGTACTTTTACATGAGTTTTGTCGCTAACGACCCGGGTTACGCCTTTTGGCGTCTTCATGCATTTCAAATGCACAAATAAAGACGTTATTATATTTCTATTATTTCTTGAGTAAGTAGTTGTAGGATTTATGTAAATTATCAATAAATATTTTTCGCTATACAATGATTATTTTAATTGTTTAAGTACTTACAAAGCGCGAGTCTATCGTCATCCATTTAACTATCTCTTAATCCACTTTGAGAGCGGAAATGCTTTTTTTTTTTTTCATTCCTTAAAAAATATATATTTTTAAGTAATTCAGTTATTATTTTCTATCGTCAGATTGTACAATAATTTAACGTAGTTAGTATTTAGCTCTACAAGTAATATTCAAAAATCAAATCAATTTATTTTTTACCCGGCTATTTCTTTTGGTGGACTATTTTTATACCGTTTTTTTATATAATAGAAACATGAATTTTGAATTTCAAAAATAAACAAGTAACAGTTTGTGTTTAAGGATTCAAACCAATGACGCGCAACCGATTTATGTAAACGCACAAACATTTGAATCAGAGAACAAGACATCGATGTAGAATCATCTAAGTAGAAAATATGTATTGTAAATAGTAATCATTTACTCATCTTATAACTAGAGATTTGACAGGTCAGTGTTATTGATACAATAAGCATTCTTAATGAGTGTAGATGTATAATGGTATCATTAGAAGTTTATATAACAATAAATTAATGAATAGAGTACCATATAAAACTTGAAGGGATTTGACCACCTTGTAAGAGTAAGAAAACAAGGAGTCGAGATAACTAATGTGTGGTATTCAGCTTTGTACTTCTGAAGCGTTTCAAATGATAACAAAATAATGACAGCGGTCAGTTTCCACAATGGGCAGCAGGGAATCACGCTAAGTTCCCAAGACGGGAATAAATTACAGCGATAATGTGAACAACAAGCGGCCTACAAGGCAAAACAAAACACCCCAATGAAAGTTACAACGGCAAAACAAAACAATGAAATGAACCTACCGGGATGAAATAAACTTTTTCCTTTTTTGAATAAAAAGTATTTCACTTGTCAAACAAAACGATAATTTCAAATTTGGAATGCGGTATTTTTTGTATTACTCGAATAAGGGTTGCCATTTTATTAATAAATTAAATTAAGTACTATTTCGGAGGATATAGATTTATTTAAGCCAAAACCACTCTCAGTGTGTAGCATATTATTTCTTGACTTATGTTTATTTCAACATAAGTCCTTCTAAGAGAACTGAACTTTTTTTGAAAAAATTGTGTTGGAATAGAAGGACAGAGCTAAGATGGTACTAGTGGTTGGCTAGTACTCTTACTAGACTCCAATTTAAGATCTGAAACTGTCAGTACTGATTTGAACCAAATATATTTAAGGCAGTTTATTTGTTCAGTCGATATTTTGACTGAAAATTTAGGAAGAAAATAGACAAAAACCATATATTCATAGACACAGATTGTATGTTTTTTTTGAATGACAGGATTTTGTCTACGCTATTAATATGTATAAAAAAAATATCAATAACTTACATACATTCAATAACAACACAAAAAATGAGATTTGAATATTGTTTTTTTTATTGAACGTTCAAAGTCAGTATTTGCAAAGGATTCAGCTGATATAATATAAATTTTCTTATGCTTGTATTGAGCAACGATTCAGGAAATCCATAGCAGTGTGCTTGTCAAATAAAAATTATATTTAATATATTAATGTACCTACGTCATATTAATATCTGAGATGAATTGACGATCACCCTGTAAATCTCCGGGTGGTTCAAAGTATAAAGACAGAGAACAACGTTGGATTAATCGACGATCACCCTCGCTTCATATTAATTCACCTTTAATCTTTTGTACTCTTATTAATTATTGAAGATGTTCGGCGGGATTGTTCTTCAGCCAGTGGCACACGAATATTTTATGCTTAGTACATCAACCTGGCCAGTGATAAACAATCGTTGAAAGTATACAATGTTAATGTTGCCATTCTTACAGTTACAAAGTGTAATTACAGTACAACAAATTAAATTAACTAGAACTCAGATGATTCTCAAATCCCATGATAAAATTTAAAAATCGAATCTTTGTCATTCAAAAATTATTTCAATAATTCAAAACGATAGAGACTTGCTTGAGATCAATTCTTATTAATAAGGAAGAAATCGTAATGTCAGTACCATTACATAGGTAACACACAAAGTGGTTTTATTGGAATGGATGCAAATGATTATTGGGAGTGTCTCAGGAGCAATTACTCAATATTTGGTCAGTGCGTGTAAAAAAGACGATGTATTATACTTATAATTGAGATTTATTATATTATACATATAATAATTGAGATTTACTCTTTATCAATATAATGCCGTAACGAAGTTATTTAATTTGTTGTGTTTGCTTTAAACCATGCCCGCTCCCCAAGAAAGAGCATATGCTATCCTCACGAGGTTTACTCAGCATATTTTTTCTACGAGGACTGCTTGTTACACGGTTAATTAACCTCTCCTTTTTCGAAGAAAGTAGGGATTGATAAGATGTATGGACTAATGGTTAGCTAATCGCTCTTGCTAGACGCCGCTTTTAGGATTGGAAAGGTGGGAAGGGATTTTTAACAACACAAACACCCATGCCTTCGAACAGGATCGATAAATCAACTGAAAAAATCTGATCGCTCAGGGACTTGAGCCCGGGATGCCCGTCTCGGAAACCAATGACGGACACAATACATGAAAAATTGTATGGATCCATTTATTTTACTCGCCAGAAATGTACGCAACACGGCTAATCAATAAAAAGATATATGAAAATTAATAACAATCAATCTAACAATAGAATTTTAACATAACCATTTTATCGTATAATCCAGGGGTTGTCAACCTTTTTATACCTACTGCCCACTTTTGATTATTTTTCGTGGTCAAATTCCCTTACCGCCCACCAACATCGCTATATTTCAATCCAGTATATGGGTGAAAAATATTGGGTTAAAAGCAAAAATTCCCCACCACCTAACACGGAAGTCTTTACCGCCCACTAGTGGGTGGTACGGACCAGGTTGACGACCCGTGGTATAATTCCTTCAATTATTTCACACATGGTATTTTTTAAAAAAAGAAGCGCTATAAAAATTGATAAGAATTCAAAGAACACGCCTTAAATTCGTTTTTACTTGTGTCTTTCATTTATATATTTGACACAATATGGCCGTAATAAAAACCGAATGAAATGTTAAATTCTTTATTCCTTGCAATAAACGTTAAACCAAATGCAAAAGTGTTTGAATTATCAACAGGGGGCTTCTTGACTTAAAACTGCTTATCTCCGGAGTCAATTTAAAACAAGTCTTCATAAATTAACACATAGTATTCTTAGTCCGTAAAAAAATATAATACTCAAATAATATTGCGTACAAACAGCAATAAGAGTTTAGAACATAATTACCGTGTGCAAATAAAACTTAATGCCGTTCATCAAGACTCTTGTTCTCTACCAAAGCTGCTTTGCGGTAGCGAATCATAGCATGACAACAATTCAGTTAGCACTATACAATGATTTGAGAATTAGAGTTTTGTCATTGGACGTTGGCAATAAGCTGTTTTTTTTCTTTGTGAGAATGGATTTAACAGTTCACTTTTACGTCTTAAATAACTTTTGAATATATTTTATAGTATAAATAATAATAAAACATCTTCTAAATAAAAATAAGAAGAACTTTTCACAATTTTATTTATAGTCTATTTTTCTTGTATTTTGCTTCTATTTATTTGCTTAGTTGTAATTACTTGGTATTATGGATTGATATCACTGTTTCGTTATATTTATTGTCAGTTGACAATGCTCGCCATGAGCGAAACCGGTCCTGATCCAATAAAATTTATCTGTAATAAGTACAAAAAATGTTTTATTATTTTTATTATAATGCCATTCCACCAAGTATTGACAGTGAACACCTTAAAAGTATAAATAAATTCTATTAATTTTTGAGTTTAATTTTTTCGTATTTAGAGTTGAGTTTTATCTTTTGTACACGGTTTTTTTGCACTGTTTTCTTTGGAACTTATCCTCCGTGCAAAACAGTATTAGGTGTATTTTTAAATATTGTAAATGAATAAAACACAATTTGTTGTACATATATTTTGTAAAGATCAGGGCCTTTTTTCTTCATTGCGAGCATTTTCAACTGACAATTGTATTTTTTTATTCAAACATATTGTTCCACATATACATTCATACTTATCAAGGAATGCGTATAGCTAAAAATTACATTATTTTCTGTGATTCTTTATAATAAATGTTTATATAATGCTGCAAAAAATATATTCTTATTAAAATAGTGCCCGCGGAAGCGTAGTGTTAAAAAATACCCGAATCGCAATTGTAATATTTTCATTTGGTAGGTAAATTGATATCATCTGAATCTTTTGTTCGGTATTTTTATTTAAGATTTAAATATCGTTTTAAGTTTTTTGGGCACGAAATTATCGTAAATACGGTTCACAGAAAATCGAGTAGAACAATAATATGTTAAATGCAAGCCGAATGTGTTAAACACTTTTATTCGACTGCCGTAAATTTCGTTCGCTATAAAGAGGATCGTTAAAGATCACTCCGCGAATTCTTTTCGCCTCCGCAAGTCTTACGCAATCCCGGGCTATCTTTTGTATTGTAATATGATAACAGTATTAAAGTAAATAATCACACAAATGCATGTGTGTATAATAATACAAAGACTGTTAAAGTGGCACAGAGAATCTGGCTGGCGTAGAGAAAGTGGTGGTGCAAACCGATACTTGATTTGATCTGCAGCATCATTAAAAGAAATAAGATAAATATTTTTCGGACACCTATGTATGTGTATTTCAGTCATGTGTAACCAGTAGGTTACGAACAAGTTTAATAAAATGAATACCTGACCGTGCAGATAATAATTGCCAAAGCGCCATATATTAAAAGTTGAATTGTTTGAATTTTGTACTTAATGTTTTGCATTAGCAGTTAATTGTTCCAGGTTTAACTCCCTTCAAGATCAACGTAACATTAATATTTCCAAGTTGATATCTATTGCAAGGATTTTCGCGATACTTTATTTTATTGCTGAATAAAAAAATTCCAGTGCATCGTCAATTATTATTAACATTCATAACTAACTCATAACAACATTACAGACATGATTATTGTACAGATACATTTAAGGTATTATACTACATTTTTTTTTGAATCGTTTGAATTTTTACTCTCGTCTTTAGGCATCTTCCGACATGTCAAGTACACGGATGTACTTGAACTGAACTAAAGTAAAATATTCAAACAAATCAAATTTGATATTGAAATTCCATCAAGCACCATTTGTCGGAATTTTAATTACGCCATATATTCAGTAATTTTTTTAACCACATCTCTGCTGAGCCAATTTTCAAATATTCCAACAATTAAGATTTTATAAATTAGTTCATCAGTTTTTGTGCTAAGTAGTTAGGTTCACTCATGAAGGTTATCAGACCAAATATTGCATACCTATTAGAATAAAATATCTGGTCTGTTGTAGATTTAACATTTTCAACTGTATTTTATGATTGAATATCAATTTTCAACAAACCACTATCAGGCGTCTCAGCAAATGAGACGCTAGCAATCATAGGGCTTAGTCACTCGATATTAACTTTGGCATACAAACATCACATACACACAGCAATGATTTCAAGTATGAGATTGAAAGAAATGTAAATTTTAAATTGTCCTTGCTTTTTTATTTCAAAAAAATTGCTTCCAAACTTTGGAACTGCTTGTGACTCTCTTGCTCAACCTTTCCTTTTCGAAGAGAGTAGGGAATGAAAGGATACGATTACTAGTTGTTAGTAAGTCGCTCATTACGTTCGAACAGAATCGATAAATGGACTGAAAAAATCTGCTCGTACAGGGCTCAAGCCCGGGCGGCGTTGAACACTGCACCACGGACTGGGTATACTGTCCAAACCGGGATCCTGGGGACGGGGAACCGGGGGATTTAACCTAACACCAATTTTTGGTAGTTATTGTACAGATGAAACAACAAAACCATGAAGGGCGTTGAACTGATTTTGAGTGGGAAGTTTTCGACAAATAAAACCTTTGATAATTTGAATGTCATGTCATCAAAAATCAGTTTCTTATGTATCCCATATTTCTCTACTCATATAATTTATGTATCCGTTATTGGTTGTATTGATTGCATTGAATAATTCTCTTCTCATTTAGTTTGCAGAGAAATATTTTATCAAAAAAGATCAATATTGAAACCTTAGCTCTAAAAAATGCAAAGTATTGCTTCTTTTAAGTGATGGTATGTGTTTGGCAAAAGCACCTCTTGTAATTCGTTTCGCTAAAATTCCAAGCGACAGAAATAATTGGCTGGAACATTAGCCAGACACGAGCCAATAAGACAACGAAAAAATGGCCGATGGTTCCTTTTTTATTGCAGATACGTGTTTCGGTACAAGCTGATAATGGTAATCTTTAATTAAAAGCATTATTTGGAGCATGGGATCGACAGTGGCGTCATTAAACAGTAATCTCAAATACTTATGAATTTAATATATTATGAAACTCAATATTCTATATGAATACAGTTTTTTAATGAATAGTATAATAGGGACTGTAGACAAGAAGTCAAATAAAAGTTAAATGTTTTTTTAAATCTATTAATCTAACTGTTACTGAAGTCACAAAATGTCTTAAATTAAATCAAACTTTAAACCAAGGCGTAGTAAAAGCATTAATCAAACCCAACTGGTCTTGTCGTAGCCTTATCATTATCTTCATAAAAGAGATATTTAACTACTAAATAACAAGCGGTTCTGGTAGAACAACATATTTTGTGATAAGCTTCTTCAGTAGTCCATATGGTTAAAATTTGAAGCGGAAATAGATATAAAAAAAAATATTAAAAATATAACACTTCATCAGTTAGCATTTATTTCTTCTTTTGAAACAGTGCACTAAATATTTCAAATTGAATCAAACAAAAGGTACACTCGAGTGTGCGGCAGCCGTTAATACTAAATAGAATTTCTCCCCTCTGACATAAGAATCCACCTACCGCACTTATCGAACGCGTTCAGTCTATATCAAATAAGGGAATTACAATTTTTCGAACTCTGGCAATCTTTTTTTTTGGTGGTTGTCATTCAGGACATTCTCACATCTCCTCTCTTTCGAGTGCATAAGTAGCGTGGTCGGTCTGTAGCTCGAGATCAAATCTAATAGAAATTACTGGGATCTCAAATATTAAAAGTAGTTTTGAATATTAGCTTGCTATCACTTGATTCCGAAATCTGCTAATCGATAAATAAAGCTGTTTCCACTTTTCTTTTGATCAATTCTATTAAAATTGTATTATTGTTTAGCAGGCACAGGTATATTTGCTAAAAATATTTTTATATGGGTATTGATTTTGGCATAACTTCTTAATTCGCCACGCATTAAAAACAACTGATATTTAAACTGTATGAACATGCATCATTATTGGATAGTACCCTTTCGAGTTTTTCGACTGCCACTGAGATCGGGAAAGTGCGGCGCCGATTCGAGAACTTATTGTTTCATTAGCATTCGTTTGTTGCACCGACCCCTTTGTATCGCATAACTCGTAACAAAATGCACCGATGCACTTGGCTGCATCCCTGCTACATTATTGCGCCTCTCGGCTTGTTGCGATGATAAAAGCTTTCAAGCGTTGATAACAAGTCACCACTTTCCGACCATTTAATTTGTAATTCAGATTGTTTTTATATTCAAATTAAATAACGCATATTTGATTTAATTTAGTCACGTGAAACCTCCGAATACTAGGTACTGAATGGCTTAGTCAAAGAATTATACAAAAAAATTAGGACATAGAAAAATCCATCAACAGAAACCTTTACCGCACAGTCGAAAAGGAAGAAAGTGCATTACTAATGGAGGCCCAAAAATGTATTGGTAATGATATTTTTTAAGTTCAATTCTAAAGCATTTACTTCCGATTCCAGTTTCAGCCAGCTTAAAATTTTAGTAACATCTCCAAATACATAAGTCGTTTTTCAATTTCCAATTCCGAAAATTAGTATGTCATCAAATTGCATTATGATGTGATATAATTGATAACTCTGCTGACAAAAACCTCATGGAATAGCACGTTTCCCGGTCGTAAATTTATATGAGTTACTATGCCAAATAAATGCACTCCAGAGGTCCAAATGCGAAATAATATCCACAAACAATAAACAACACTGACAAATAACACGAGTTTTAAGAAAAAAATACTCGATATTTTGAGATTGGAACCAATTTATCAAATTATATAAAAGTAAAGTTTTTTTACGCGAGAAATGTTCTGGAATTGAAATACAATGAAACCCCGATTCTACGTTTTTCAAGGGACAGTAAAAAACAAACGATACATTCGATAACGATGAATGCGGAAATGCTTAAAATATGAGATAAAAAAAGTAAAACTTTCAAAAAACTTATTTATTAGACTTTTTTATTTTTCCTATAACATTCATTTTTTAAACAGTCGTTAATACTTAGTTGCTTCTTTGCAGTTTTGTCAAATGTCATAAAAGGTTCATTATTGTGTCCTCTTTTTTTCTACGAACCGATTGGATGGGGTCGAATGTGCTTATAAGAAATATTCAACAAAATCGGTCAATCGGATTAATGCGGGATCTGTTAAGAATGTTCTTATGGGAATTTGGCTGCAACTATGGAAAATGAACGAATCACGTGGGAAAACGATTTTTGCGAGAACGTTAGATCGGGGTTCCACTGAATCTGGATTACAACATTTCATCGAATTGCAAAACTTGCTCGAAATAAATTCAGCAAAAAAAAAATGCGACCCATTATCCATCCGACATAGTACAGAGCGAAACCGAGCGGTTAATCTCTCCACTCCGTAGAGCTCGAATTTGTTTCTGCCGAGAGATAAAACAGCGAGACATTACGCAAAGATCTGTGTCTCGAAATTATCTTATTTGTTAGTCTTTCTTTCTACATTTTGGTTAACGGGGTCGCCTGGTCCCCGCTCAAAGTCGTGATTTTTATTTCGGCAACTATTGTCCTCTCCGTGAGATCCTCGTTGCTCGTAGCCTTTGTTCGGTACCAATTCTTTTTGTTGCTACTTACCGAAAATAAAATAAAAATGTTACATACACACTTGGTTAGTGGCTTGCATTATCGAAACGATTTTGTAAGATTATGTGTATGAAAACAGTCCGCTTCCAACTTGAAGAATATGATCAACTCACGGTGTTTATCAACACGTAATTTTTTTTCTACGAGATTTGCATGTTACTCAGTTGCACAACCTCTATTTTCGATTGAATGGATACGAGGACTAGGAAAGGACTAGTGGTTAGCTAATCGCTCACACTAGACGCCGCTTTTTGGGATCAATGTGGGATGGGATTTTTAACAACACAAACACCCATTTTCTTCGAACAGAATCAATTTATTGACTGAAAAAATCTGGTCGTACCGGGTCTCGAACCTGGGCGGTCCGTCACGGAATGCAGCAACGTTGACCACTATACCACAGACCGGGCAATAATTTATACACAATATAATAAACTTTAATAACTTAATACTGAAATTCGATCAAGCACCTATAATAGAAATCCATAATACCCTTTTTATAATATATCTGTGGTGTTCATGATTCCTCTGATTACTACAAAATATTTAATTCACAGAAGGAATATTCAAACAAAAAATATATGTACTTTGCTCAGTATATCTTCGTTTCGCAGTTTTCTTATAAAATATAGTCTCTAAAACATATCGACTGTGTAAAAAATTAAGCCGGAATATATATTTCTCATAGTATTATAAACAAAGAATCCCTCCGAATTCATGCGAGATCAAAATAGAGCGTATGAAAAGAATAAATTTCCATAAATATTTATTTATGTGACGAATGGCGATCAATTATACATATGATCTCCAATTTTGTATTGTGTTGAGAACATTTACCCTGTTTTAGAATAGAGTCAAAATTCATTTATACGTTTTTATTTAGCAGGAACCCGATTTTTGAGAAAAATACTCGAGTAATACTGCTAATTTATAAATGAAGATTTCTTTCCAATATTTTATTTACTTATTTGAAAAAAAATAAAGAGTTTTACGCGTGAATTTTACTGTCAGGTAATATATATTTTTGGATGGTTTTGCCATTGACTATGTAAGCTATGCGAAAATTTCTTTTATTACTCCTGTTATAGGTCCTTCGTCCTTACCCAACTTATCTTAAGAATATCAAATTTATGATACGACACAAAATAAAAAATTTCAAAAAATCTTTCGTTTTGCCTTTTATTTTGTTAAAGTCATAAAGTATCAGTCATAAACCAAAATCTTAATCCCTTGATAATTATTGTAGGCAAAATAAAAAAAAGGTTTCAGAAAGTCATTTAAATAGCGGGCTGAAATACCAGATGCACATATTTAATTCATTGAAAAAGCCGACGTTCAACTGAGAGAGTTTTTTCTTCTGTGGGAATTATAAAAACAAAACATCGAACTAATTTAAAATTTGAGACGTTTAACCCTCTATTATTTTTTAAATATATTTTTTATAAATTGAAATATATGTAGTAATGAAATTTAATAACCTTATTTTTTTTTTACATACACACATTTAAATTATTAATATATATTTAGCTATAGAACAATAAATATATATCTAGCCCGGGATCGATTGTCGGTACGCGATAAATCGTTTTTGGAGAGGCAATGGGTGTTTGGGTTGTTTAAAATCCCTTCCCACCTTAGTGACAGCGATTAGCTAACCACTAGCTCTATTCTCGTGTATCTTTTCCATCCCCCCTCTCTACGAAAAAGAAAGGTTGAGCAACTGAGTAACAATCAATTCTCGTAAAAAAACATGGTATTCAAAAAAAATGGTACATCTGTAGCTACTCGAGTATACTCGAGTACTCGAGTATTTTTTAATTTTGCTACTCGATACTCGAGTAGTTGAGAAGGCGAGTAATTGGAGTCCCTAGTATAGACTAAATCTTTCTTTAAGGAAATAAACAGCCCGTTTCGCGGACTCCAGATGTAGTATCAGTAGAGAAAAATACGTATATTTCATGCATAAAACGATTTTTAACACGTCAAATGTTTTACATTTTAGTTATTAATCCTTATATCATTACACCTCCTTCATCTTTATCATGAATATGAATAATTTAAAACTGTATTAAGCCATTGAATAAATTAGCAGCAAACTTGCATCAGTAATACAAAACGCTCCTTAGCAATTTTTTCATAAATTTACACTAATTAATCGACAAATGCAACCAATTACATTCGAGATACTTCAAATAATTGAATAACGCATGATTTATTCATTCAGTAGCAACTTACACGCCATCTGAGGTGCAAATGCGATTCTAAAACCAAACAAATCAATCGATTTCACAACAAAAACTCCGCAAATTAATTCAACGTGCGTAGTGATAAATTTTTAAAGTCATTACTTGTTATCGTATTTTCTTCTCCGTTTTCCCACAGAGTGTTTTCTGAACGCTCTCATAACACAGTTCACATAGGTTGGCGGCGAGGAAAACAACCCATGGTCACTGCTTTGGCCAATCACTCGACGCAGTTGAATGAGCGACTTGATAGTGTTTTAAATAATAAATACACGTAAACAGTCAAGTCAATTAATAGTGGAAGTAAACTAGTATCTATTGGTTTAATAAACTGTCAAATGACATCCGTCGGATGTTGGATTATATCACATATAAATATTTGAGTCGTATCGTATCAAAAGTAGAACTATCCACTTTTCTACTTTTCGAGAAAAACACGAAAAATGATTTGTTGGCTTTTTTAGCTTTATTTACATATAAATGGTCTTTTTATAAGGACGCTTAGTTTTGAAATGTAAATAAAACAAGTTGTTTGTGAGATTTCGACTAAATTTTAATTTCATTTGTAAGTATATTTTACGGCATTAAATATGGAATATAGCATCAAATGTCTGCCAATATCCATTCATTATAAAATGGGCCATGTCGCTAAAGTTGACTTTTTTGACAAATTTGGGTAAACTTCCAACTGCTCCAGAACCCAATCAGGCGTTGTCTGTGGTCGTTTACCTGAAGTTCCTTAGTTAGTTGGATTTTATACGGGTGCAGACATAAGGCCCGATTCAAAATTCGCCAAGTTGAAGTCGCAGAAAAGCCAAGTTCTTGTGAACAACGAGAAATTAGCTGCCTTGGGTTTTCCTGTACACTTTCACACACAGCAGCAATGTTTTCACTAGATATTGTATTTTGATGACGTACAGGTAGGTGTTGGCTGATTATTTACCAAACTGGTTGACTCAAATTTGGCCACTAAACAATGAATAATCTACTCAGCAGGACAAAGTAACATATTTTGAGCGTCCATTGAAATACCCTATATATTTCAATTTAAAAAAACAGCTCATACAAGACTGAAACTTTAAATTTGTATGAGAGGCCACATTCCAACATCACTTATGAGATCTATGTGATTGGTCGAAAGTATGATTGACCAAATCGTGAACCGTTCTGATTTTCACACCAACCATCATTTTCTTTTACGTTTTATACCACATGTACATGATATTACACTATGACCAGAAGAATAATTTGACAGCATTCGTTCAGTTTCGCAAATTATGTGATAGTTTTTCTTTTAATACTATTCAACTCATTTATTGTTTTTTCAAGGTTCTATAAATACTGAATAGCTAACCATACTAATATATTGGTGCACAGCATGAAAAAAATGGTTGTTTTTATTCAATGTATCTTTGCAACCAAAAATGCAAAAAAGTAACAATAACAGGGCTCTACCTTACTTTGAACTGAGTCTAATTGACATTTTTGCCTAAAATGACCTTTAGATTGGAAAAGCTTGTATTTACCGCATTCTACCATATATATGAATTTCAGTATTATCTATGCTTGAATAACGGAGTTATCATAATTTCGGAATTGCACTGCATCTGCACTTTTTTTTTACTAAATTTATTTGACAAAGGTCTAAGATTGTCTTCATTATTTCCATCATTATATATTTAAGATCATTATTTCTCAGCAAGAGTTGTGAAAAAATATGCCTAAAATAAGTAATTTGACACTAGTTGCATGCTCAGTGTTACAAGTGAATTTTAGTCAATCGAAACTTCAAACGCACACATCTCAAAACAGTGTCAAGAGCAGTTAGAACCTTTTCAAAGTAAGGTGTCGAAGTCTTAATTCTAATATCAAAAATGTATGTTCTTTAAATGTAAATCGTTCCATTTAAATAAAATGTATACTTTTCGAGTTGCGACTATTCATAAATCAATAACTTGTAAAAAAAATACGGTTTCGCTTAAGCATTGAAAAATCTCAGGTTTCGTGAACCGCATTTCTAACCTATGGTTGCCACTGTCGTTCAGCAACCGGCAGCTTAATCGTTATAAACGATATCACATTTCGTATTCAATTTCTTACTGTTATTATCGATTATTATTGGTATGAGCCGTTTCCTTAGCAGTCTAACAAACAATAACGTTCCTAGTTGATTGTTTGGACATTAATTTAAGCGTTACTACCTTAAAGGTAGAGCAAAATTAATCGGCAAACATGCATTCATGTCGTACATGATTGGTTAACAAATGCCTGTCGACTTTTCTTGGGCAAAAAGATACAAGAAGTGGATAAAGGCATACTACAGTGCAGTACTTTAAATCAGTACTCGTAACAGGATCATAACAAATACTTGATTCTATGTTATTTCCTCAGTGCAATATCATATCGCCCCTGCCAATTGTACTTTATACTTTATGCTTAATGCTAGTTCCAAACTATCCATAAAGAGTAAACTTCTCCTATATACAGCAATATCTCGTCCAATTATGATGAACGCCACACCAGTGTGGGCGTTTGCTCACCAAAAGCATCTGAAGACTCTCCAGATTGATCAGAATAAGTCATTGAGGCAAGTATGTGATGCTCCATGGTTCGTGCGTGGATCACTGTTACACAGAGATTTAAGTGTGCCTACTATTCGCGAATTCGTTGGTGAAACCTCTAAAAAGTTTCATAAGGCTGTGGGCCTTCACGATAACCCAACAATCTCTTGATTGCAGAATTATGACGAGAAGGCATTAGAGAATCGATATAGGCCGAGAGCTATTCTTATCGATGACCCTCCCTAGGTAGAGACGCAATATTAACTGACTTCTCAACTGTAGCGACCGCTAACACGCCTTAGAGCTTGATGCTCCGTCAAAGTGATATCCAAAAAAAAATGCCCTTGCCAAACCAAAGGGCGTTAGCGACAAATCGCTACCTTTCGGGAGAGCAAAAAGAGTGAAAAAATATTGTGCCAATCGTAAAATAAATCGTTTCTTAACCACTTCTTTCCATGTACCTATTGTATTTTTTTAAGGAACATTTTGGCAGTGTGTGCAGATTTCTTCTGTGAACATAACCTCATATTTAAGTCAGAATCAACAAAATGTTACTAACGCCCTTTTTGCATGTTAAAGATGAAATATTCGATTCATTTATTTTTTAAATAAATAAAACACAAAATATAGTACGACTCTTAATTATTCAGATGAAGATCATAACCATTTTCGCTCTTCGCGAGCATTATCAACTGATGAAATATACATTGAAACAATGATATTTATCGATATACATATTATAATTGAGGATTTTGACTGAAGGTCCATAATGGAATTTCAATATTAAATTTGAATCGTTAGAATTTTATACTTTTCCATGAGTTTCGTCACTAATGTACCGGGTTTTGCATTTTGGCATCGTTGTGTATTTTAATTGCACAAATAAACTTGAACTAAAGCCAAAAAATTTTATAAAAAAAAGGAACATAATCCTAGGTATAACAAACAATTGGCTTAAGAAGTGTGACTATAATTAAACGATAAACATCCACAGCATGAATTCTTACAAACAAAATAACACTTATTGATTGAGTAGGCATTTACTTGGTAGAACTCCATTATAATACGGAAAGAAAAATAACACTTAGTGGTATCCTAAATTATTCCCTGAAAAATAAAGCCTTTCCACCAAACAGTGATAACAGACAAACATTAAAGTAAAAAATAATATATGTACATATCTTTATCGGATTCCAAAATTTTTCTTTAAAATTTATATTCTTATTATTCTAATTTATATGGAAAATATGTTAGATTATTTAATTGTCAGTTTCTTGATCGATCTACATTGTAATAGATAAATATCTTTGTTTCATTGTTCATTTCATCCATTGACAATGCTTGCAATGAACCAAACCAGTCCTGATCTTCGTCAGAATATTTGTGGAAGTTGTACTTTATTTTGTTTTTATTTATTTAAAATTGATATTCCATCAAGCACATTCAGTCGATATCCTCTATTCATATATTATTTTGTTCTTCAATAGTTTAAACTGGATCTACCGTTAGTCCGGTTTCTTGTGCACGCCACTGGAGGATAACTCGCTGGGCCGCTATGAGAAATTTTGCAATGGACGTATTACCGTTTTGGAGACCAGTCGTATTGGTGGAGGTTGCCGTTTGCCTTGCTGTCAACATTCAGAATCGAGTTTGATCGAATGCGAGTAAATCAAAATCAACCATAAAGTGCATCGCTCGCGTTACACCAACTCACTTGCTTCGTTCTTTCCCGATCTGGTCATGTACGTACGTATTTACAGATCGGCTCAACAAAACTGCACGATATACATTCATAAAATTAAAACTTAATTATGGAACAAAAAATATAGTATGGTTAAAATAGCTTAAACGTATTTATTTACGCAAGAGTTCTGTAATATATTTGACAGTTACTTCTATAAACGGATTTTTTTAACCTATTTACGCTAACTTGGAGAAGATATACACTCTATAATCTTACTTGCTTTAACATTTTATGTTTTTTCTAAGCATTATTTATGTAATGCCATTTTGGTTGTTTAATAGATTTATAAAACGTAATTGAAATTAAAACATTAAAATATAGTGGAATATCTATTTCTTTTTCTCCCTCAAATAGTCTTCATTTTGAAGACATTTGACCGAGACACCGTATTGTACTCTGACCAATTTTCCCACTCAGCTAAGAGGTTAGTTGCGTGGAAAATTAAAAGACTGAGCAGGCCAATCCAACCAATGCGTGGCATAATTTCAATCATCGAGAAACTTCTGTTTAAATATTTCATTTACCAAATGCCCCACATTTGGGAGCGGAAACGGACTTTACAATAAAAGATTTTAACCTGTTTTTTAGTGTATGCTTCTCTATTTTGTGGATCTTTGACTCGTATTGCAATATTTATCAATCAAGTCGATAAAGTCATCAACTGTTAGAGTCCGCGTAAACCTGGGACTAGTGCACGGGTTTTTTCAAACTGCTGCGCGGCCTTATAGGGGGAGCATTGACACCCGTGAAAATTTTGAATTGTATAAAGAAAACCGCCCTACACAACACGATTTCTTCTCTAGAATAAAATTCCAAAATATTTATTAAATTGACATTAACAGATTTATTTAATGTGTAATAATTATGGTATCATATTGGTTTGGTCATCAAATAGATAATTCCGAGAGTTTGCAATATTTTATAACACATGACCGTAATAAAATGCTTTCGGGTCAATAAGAGATAAACATATTTTATCTCTTATATCTCGGCGAATCACCTAAAAATAAATAAAAACTCTTTTTATAAAAACGTCACCGAAAGAACATGTTGTAAATATATTCGTCAATAATACAACAACATTCCTTTTTTAAATCTGAAGTTTGGAGAATGGTCGAATGGTATGTTTGAAAAATGTGTTACACACGTTATATAATATGCTCAATACCTGTTTGACTCAGTTGGCCAAAAGTTTATATTGTTGACCATTCGGCTAAAGAATCGGGAAGAGGTATCAAATTTTATATCGATTTATGTATCTTATCTATGTATCTCTATTTATTGTGTCAAGGGATTTCAATCCCCAGGATATATTTGATTTCAGGATTTTACAAAATTTTGCATTCATATTAAAACTAAGCAAACGTTTGATATAATGATGAACTTGATGTGAAGTTTCTTAATAAACGCATTAAAAAGAGTAATATCATTTAACGACATTGTTTTTAAAATACACGAATATTTCTTTTGATCCCTGGTATTTATGACAATAAACAAAAGCATGATCCCGGAATTGCAATGCTTATTTGTGATAAGATACTGCTTTTAAAGACAATTAACATCCAATTATCCAATTAACAAAACAACGAATAATGATTAAATTAAAGTTTTCCAAACCCATTGGTCGACCGCTTAGACATAGGAAAACTGCCAACATTAAGCGGACAATATAAAGATATGATAAAGAAGGATGCTGTTGAAAAAAATGCATTTCAAAGATTTTATATAAAATATTATTATGTTATACAATTTTTTTCTACCATGGCAATTCCCAATGTGGAGCAAATGGGCTCTAATGGGGTTTGTCACTGCAGACAGATTTCTATAAGATCTGCTTGTTGCTCGGCTTCACTTTTTCGATAAAGGTAGGAATAGAAGGAACAGAGCTTGGACAGGACTAGTTGTTGGCTCGTGATTGGGCGTGTGTAGAAGGGAATTTTACTGAGATTTGAACCGAAAAGAACGATATTGACACTCGACCATGGACCCGACAGCAAATTCATTTTTACACAATGGCCCCCAGTTTCCATTAAGGTTAATTTTTACTTCTCCTCTAGATCGTTTCAGCAACCCATAGGAGGTGGTGGCGCCTACGATGAGAAACGTTGATTTAAAAAATAACTACATTTTAGTGTTGAAAGAAAAGTGCGTAAAACTAAACATATGAATAATTACAACTTTTCTTGAAATGTTTCATTCTAAGCGTGAGACGCTTTCTCAACTTTTTAAAACAAAACACATGATTTAGAAGTTTTTTTGTTTGGTTTGGCATCTAATTTGTATGGACAGCAAACAATACCTTGTGGACCAATTTAAATAACACGTCATTATTCTTGTCTCTTCTCGCCTCAACGTGCTTTTTGTAAAGGCTTTTTGTCACTGCTTTGTTTTTGTAATTTTCTACTTATTATGTTTCTAACGACCATTCGTTGGCTATTTAAACGGCTACCTGCGATGAATACTAAAATAAAACACTTCTGACGTTCTCAAAGTATCGGATGAACATACAAGTATGTACAGACTATTGTTAAACTTCTCACTCAACTAAGCTTCTTCCTACGGTGCATCCTCTCATAGGCCCAATAGTGGTTTGACTTTGTCAGGAAAACGGAGGTAAGAGAGTGGACAAACAAACCAACCTCTTTATTACGTCAAAATAAAAAGGCGACGATGGACCTGGCTTGGACATGTGCTGCGGATGCCCCAGGGACGCCAGAATTCTGCCTGCCTCTTTTATCAACCCTGATGGATCCCGACGCCCCGGAAGGCCTTTGATGACCATCCATAGGATGTACTCAGGAGAGCTACGGGGGATGACCTGGGAAGAAGCGAGGAAGTTTTCGGATGATAGAGAATCCTGAAAGCACCGTGTGGCGGCCATATACTCCGAATAGGGAGCCGATATGAAAAAAAATTATGTCCGATATTCTTGCCACTGTGTAAAAAATCTCATAATACTCGACATAAGCACCTGCATGAAGAACGTGGTGCTACAATTTTTACTGTCGACTAAAATGTCGCAATTTTTCAAATGAATCAACAGTTGAAGAGCCGCTGCATTGCAGGTTGCACGAAAGGATTAAAAATGAGTCATATAGTCTAAGCCGATCACGCCCGACTCGGGTTTGTTTATTGGGCACTCGATTCCAATATGACAGTCACTTGTCAGAGCGTGCCCCACTGCGTAGCTTTATGGCACTTTTAGTAGGTAAGGACACTGGTATTATTTTTTATGCCGCACGGCTCTAATAACACAATTTATATCGAAACTGGAAATCGCAAATTTATATCATATTAAAAAATATATACTTACTTTTATGATATGATTCACAACACCGGTTTAATTCACAAACTATTAGTCTTAATAAAAATAATAACACATATTAAGTACTTACTCAACATTAGATTTATAAAGATCAAAACCGATCTAATTAAATATTAAATTAATACAGTTGCAATGTATTTAATTATCTTTATGAAATGAATGTAATATTTAGTGGAAAATCAGTAGACCCACTTTTAAAACCTTGAAATATAATATATAGTATTCAAAATTAGAAATAGTAAGAAGTTAGCCCAATGCCACCTGTCAGCATTCGCTCAATGCACTTGATATGAGTGAGAGACAAAAAGGTATAAATTTTAAGAGAGTTTAAAGAGCTAAATTTTCTCACACACACACACACATACACACTCTCTCTCTGCGGTTGCGCTAACTGATATCTTGTGCACTGAGTTATAGATATACACTTAATTATATTTAGCAAGCATACTTTTATTATGTGTATGACTGGCTATGTTTCGATATTTCTTTTGCTACCCACCGCTTTCTTCCATACAAAAACCAGACATTGTTACTGATATTATTTCGGGGTAAATAATACAATATTCGTTCTTTCTTTAAATATTCCGGTATTTGTCCATGTTCTAACAACACGAATTCAATTAAATGCGTAAAATCACGTTCGAAATTCAAAACAAAAAAAAACACACACATTCGAAAATATGCCGCGCTGCTATGTTTGTGTGGCCCGAAATCGTTCTGGTAGATGCCCCGTGTACACGATTGCGGCCGAATTGAAAATTGCATGTTCGTAATCGCGCGCAAAAAGAACATTTTCCCATAGTTATTGTACGTACTGGCCATACGCATTGCATCGGCGACATATTACGCTGCGCCAACCGCCGCCACCGGCCAATCACTCTTTATTTGTGGGACACGTTCAAACCCTTCGAGCGTGCTCTCTATTCAACGGTCATATCGTCATCGTTTAGGAAAACGAACTTAATCATATTAGATTAAATATTATTCCAAAGCAAATCGACCTTGAATATGTTGATGCTTAATTAATAAAACTTCGTTTCCCGGACACTATATCATATGAGACGTTTTTTGCCACAATGAGTTATTTACACCATTGGATTCGGATTTTTTTTTCTACAAGTGACACAATATTTTTTCTAAATATTCTGACTGTTCATGCTATGTGCCGACATTCATAATTGTGCATCGCAAAATATCCCATGTGAAGACGCACGACTTACGACTGCAATATTCAAGGAAAAATTGTCAGTTTTAATTCTACTTTTCTTTAAAAAATAAGGCTTTAAATGTAGTTCTACAATTAATTAAAAATATAAACTTCATACGTCAGATCTTTTGATCAGTTTTATTTTACTATCTTCTCGTGTGCTTTTATCCAAACCAATGATATAGTGTGCCTGAACGAGAAACAACGAAATAATGTTGCAATCTAATAATTTCTTTTAAAAGTTAACACTTTTCAGTGGCAAGTCTATATAAATAGGGAAATGATACAAATAAGGACAAGGTGAAATTTCAAGCATTAATGATTAAATTATATCTTAAAGTATCTATCCACTTCACTTTTTCAAAAATTAGTTACCTGATTATTCCCAAACAACACCCATATATTAGCATATTTTTCGCATCTTTTTTTCTTTTACTTTTCCGTCGTCACACCATTTCGTCCACAAAAAAAAATCCTCAATCATATATGTAGATACAGTAGATTGAAGAATTTTTTCGATTTTATTTTATTTGAATTGTTGCTTTCGCGAATTGAAATAAAATATATAACAATTTTTATTTGGCATTGAAACAGTTGATATGCTCCCTCAGAGGCAAAGGTCTTAATGGGGTGTTTAAATTCGGCGCACGCCTCATTCCGGAATGCGACCAGAGATCTTTTTGCTCCGCATCTCGAACGAGTAGCGATTTGAATCAGCTGGGATCCCAGATAACACGATATGCAATGGGCATCGGTGTATTGAGGTGCGTTCAGATAAAACAAATTTACTAATAATTTACTAATTCATGATAAAACTAATAAGTAAAATGTATACCGTTAACATCGGTTGATGAGCGAAACCGGTCCTGGTTCTAATAAATCTTATGTGGAATAATGAAGTGCAAAATAAAAAATCAATTAGATTTTAAATTTACGCCATTGAATTTTTATCCATACAAATTTCTATGAAGTTTTTGTCATATAGAGAAGACTGTGATTAAGAAATTAATAAAGCTCTTTCGATTCATACCCGCTCTGAAAATAGAGGTTTCGCGTTGTAATCGAAATTCTCCACTCGTGGGGGTAAACAGATAAACATGGCCTCGCACATATCCCTTTGCCTGTAATAAAGACAAGCTGATTCAAAGCAATCGGAATTATTACGAACGATATATACTTAATCGGTGTGATTCTGCGTGGTAAATTTTAAGACTAATTCAACCCTCATTCGGTCGAAATGTCAAAGTTCAGAATTCAGGTGTTTTTATCAAACCACTTTTAAGGTGTTCACTGTCAATACTTGGTGGAATGGCATTATAATAAAAATAATAAAACATTTTTAGTCCTTATTCGACATAAAATTTATTTTATCAGGACCGGTTTCGCTTCATGGCGAGCATTATCAACTGATAAGAAATACAACGAAACAGTGATATTTATACAAAAGTCAAGCAAGAATTGCAAGGTATGACAAACAATTGGTATTACAACTAAACAAATAAATTCAAGCAAAATAGAATATAATTAAAATGTTGAAGACCTCCTTAGCATTTCAAGCTATTACATCAAAATCCTTATTAAATAGGAAAACTCAATTCGTTTTCGCTCAAATTGTGTTTTATATTGCTCTTATAAGATTTCATATGACTAGCATTGAGAGAAGTAGAGCTAAAAATAATTATAATCACAATAATTAATACTATTTTATCAAGTTAAATCAAAATGCTCCTGTTTTAATCTACATAATGTGACGAAAAGTGTCTAAAAACACAACACTTCTTATTGTTGAATCATTTAACTGTAAGCCGTTTACATAATATATTTATTCTTCGTCAGATATTATTTTTAGTATATTTTAAAATTAAATAAATGTTTGGCATATGATCGATTTATTTTCATTAAGATCTCTTAGACATTCAAATAGATATCTACAATTTAAATCCAAACAAGTATAGATGTACCTTTAGAAGCATGATACTAATATTTGTTTGGTTATATTTTTTATATCGATATATATCAGACATATGAAATTTCAAATGATCTTTAACTATGACCATTCGACTATTTACAATTCTAATAGGCGCCACTATCTGTGTTGTCATTTGGGTGGCAGTATCCTTTATCTAACATGCAATAATTGATTAAAATTTATTTCATATGAAATATTCAATAAGTATCTAAAAAAAACTAGTTACGTTCACTAGCGCTCAACAATTGTGTTACATGAAGGAAATATCATGAAGCACTCAAAAAAAAACATCGCCATATTGAAGTAAGAGTTATTAACTTGTAGGAGCTCTTTAATTATATGTCTTATTATTATATATATAAAACCGAAACGGCGTATGTATGTATGTGGGTCTGTAATTCCCTTTTTTGCATTGTTGGAATATGAAAGAAAATAATGTTGTCAAAAAAACGAATATGAAAGAAAATATGTTTGAATTTTTATCGGCGAACACATTTAAATTTTATTATTTGTTAGATTTTGTGATATAATTATGTCGAAAGATATAACATTAAATAATTATTGATCGCTTAGTCCGAGCGACGCCGGGTAGCAATACTAGTTATATATAAATATATCAGATTTTTCTTTTTGTACACTTAATTGCATGCAAAGAAATGCATGAGATAATCCTCCTTATCTTAAGTCAAAACTTTGAATCAAGTTTCACATTAATAAAAAAATAAAACACTTTTACTACTTATTCAACATTAAATTTATGAGAGCAGGACCGGTTTCTCTCAAAGCAAGCATAATTAATGCCATATTGCCATTCTACCAAGTATTGACAGTGAACACCTGAAAAGTTTCACATTTTTATATGGTAGTATTCATTTATTACAAAAATTTAAATTATAGGTTTATTGCTTTTTCAGTGTGAAAAAGATTTAAATCATTATAAGACACAAGATTAAAAAATATTTTGAAAATATGGTTTACAGAAAGAAGACGGCGAACAAATATACATTGGAAATTGGCAAACAAGATAACCGAGTAATTTCCGACAAAATTAACGAAAAACAAAAATATAGTACTCGTTTGAACTCACTCATGTCCATGTGAAATATGTCGATATCAGAAACAATACGGCTTAAAATGCCTCAACTAGGGTGTGACATCGTAGTGAGTGGCACCCTCTGATATCGCAGTTTACTTCTACTGCTCTTTTCTGTGAAGCTGTAACGTTAATTTTAAATATATATTTTAATTAAAAATTTACTCACCATCGATTAACTATATCAATTATCTTGTTAAATAATTTTATCTATTTTTCAGCTACGATATACTACCTTAGGTTCGTGTACAAATTTTTTATCATTTTTTGAAAATGATAATTTGCTGCATATTTCTTTTTTGAAAATTTGTACCGACTGAGTATTTTATATTTCATTTTACTGATGGCTTGATTATATTAAAATATGTCCATCGGAAAAAATATATATGTTAACTTGTTTTGTTTGGAATAGATTAAAATTAATATCTGTTACGTGAACGAAATGACATTTTAAAATTAAAAAATCTCATCAACTTCGATTTTCATTGCTAAATAAACTAGGTATTTATTTGCTTGACATTCTGAACAAGAATATTTTATCTTTTAATCGTCAATTTTTTTTTTTCATTTATTAGATCACTTTTCCTCTCTAGGATCGCTATATTTATTTGTATGAATTTTAATTATTGCTCTACGATGATTAAAATTAAGACATTGACTAAAAAAAAAAAATTGAATGTATGTCAAATAGCGAATTATTAATTTATTATACTCACGATTTGATTGTTTTCTTAAGAGTTCATCTCCATAATAAAAACACTAATATTATCACATAACATACATATGATTCATCGTTTTGCCGACAAAATTAGTAAAATCGATAAAATTAGAATACCGTTTTGACTAAACCGATCAATGTGTGATCTTAACTAAATAAAATATCGTAGTAAAAATCTGTTGATGATTATAAAATAGATGATTAAGATTCTATTTAAAAAAAGTTATGAAAAGATAATTTTGATTATAATGAATCAGATGATGAAGGCTTTGAAATAGAATGACAAGAATTGTTTCAAAATATCTAAGCATATAGTGTACAGTTGATTATGCTCACCGTGAGCGAAACCGGTCCTGATCCAATAAATTTAATGTATAATAAATACTAAAAATATTTTATTATTTTTATTGTGCAAGTGAATGCCAATATTTTGTGAAGCATGGAATGCATTTCACTGCAATTAATAAATAATTCTTTCAATTAACTCTATGATTTAATTGCACCTGATGGATGACACTGTTGCATAGCTGTGATGCAATGTGATAATTTTATTCGGAATATGTAGTTAACAGCATATCATGGCATGTTGGTTTCGGTTGGACTTATCGTACCGAGTAATCCTGATCGATTCCCACCGACCTTCTAAGACGTGCGTCGTACACACAATCGCAAAGAGTAATGTCCCCAGCCGGTTATGGATCGCAGGACCGAATCGGTGATTTACGGAATCTGCTCCGTCATCATAAAAACATTAAAATTATAGCTACATATTAGTGAGTTCATGTCTCAATGATTCTCGTATTTTTTAAGACGTGGAAAACAGTAATTCGGTGATTGTATCAGACCCACATATTTTTGGAAATAACGAATCTAACGTGATATGCGATCATTCAAATCAAAAGTTAATAAAATAGCCCGGCTATTTCAAATCGTTGAACAACATAATTTAACCCGTTCACTGGGGAATAATCTAGGTGTAAAATAGTGTTTCTCTAATGTGCATATAAATAACATGCCAACAAGATATATTCACACTGAAAATATTTAAGTAACGTACGCGCCAGGTGCGTATGCCGCACTCGATTTTTTTAAATAGGTTGGTTTAAGGTTATAAAGTGGCGGTAACCAATATTGTGATGACCAAAAACACTTCAGAAGGCAGAACAATAACCTTGAGAAATTTTGCTTTAACAAAAAACGGGCAGCTAACCATATTTGAAATTTAAAAAAAGTCCATTACCACACAAGTGCACTCCTAGTAATGATTGAAATTGATTTCGCAATAAATATCGCACCTGTGGTTGACTTGCAACGTTGTTGGCTTCAGTTGCGGAGCTCACAGCTCAGTGCGGGCAGCTTAATTTTCCAGTTGAAATATTGATTTCTGTTTTAGACAAGGACTTCTGTGCTGTCTAAAATTCCCTTCCACACCCACCAGGATACTAACCTAACCACTCGTCCTATCTTCCAATCTACTTTTTTCAAAAACAGAGCAAAATCTTGCGAAAAGATTAATTCTGTTTCGTGGTTAAAAAAATATAATATCTTAATTATTTTAACTGAAATAATATTCCAATTCACCTCTGATTGAATGAGCGTTTTTTAGCTTATCGTCAAAACGAGTGCGGGAAGAATCACTAAGTTTGTATCTGTTCGCAAACTTCAGTGTATTCTTTATTGTTATGCTTTTTTTTTCTTTTTTTCATCTGATTTGAAAAACGCTAATTTTCCTACTATAAATATAGCATTTATTATATTATAAAAAAAAGCTTTACATAACATATTCACGGCTTTTACTTTTTATACAGTTAGGCAAGCATCTACGAACAAGTTCACAACGACAAAAAATAAAATGTATTTACATATACACTAGATGATTTCAATAGAATCAATTATAGAACACATGAAAACTTCACAACAGCTTGAAGATAATCAAATATTTTATATCATTTCAAAAACAATTGCATTATCAATAATAATCAATTTAAATGCTGTAGGTAAATCAAGAAAATGTGTGCAAACAAATGCCCATATCTATATCAAAAAATAATATTTATGAAACAAGTAGGGCATTTAAAAAAAACATGTCTGCTTTCAATGTGGAATATATAGCATCCTTAAGAAGTTTATGTCATCATGGATTTTTCTACGAGGTGAAGAAGAAAAAGTGCTACCCGTCATGTGACTCGAACCTGCGAAGTCCGTCGCGGAAAAAAACGACGATGACCACGATGACAGACAGGATGTTTACGATTATTAAAAATAGGAAATAGTCTGAATTTTTATTATGTTATGTAAATTTCCACTAAGTTGTAATTAAAAAAAAAATCGTTATAAACATCTTCAATTTCATACGAGTTTCATATTTCAAATATCCCACACTTAATTAATAATATTCAATAAGGTTAGGTTTTTCTATTTATAAAAAGCATCGCCATAATTTGAGCTTTATTCACAAAAATCGATACATACAGTTACGACAGAGAAAAATGTTGATAACAAATGAGCATCGACTGTGTTATTTAAATCTATTCGATCAATGCGCCATCAATTATGAGTTCATATTAAATTATCAATTGGGTGTTTTTTCTTATACCAAACAGTGTCTCATTCCATGTCATGTCTGCTCCCATGCTCCGGGAGCGAAGCCGAGCAGCAAGTATCTGTTAAATACATCTACAAATCTACGATTAGTTTGGGCAAGGTGGAATGTCTACGAAGACTTCTCATAATGATTGATTTAATGATACCTTTTATTAAAAGCGTCACGTCGCATCCATTTTTTAAATGACAGTTTAAATAATAATAAGACAAATGTCCAAACGGATACATTTTGGATATTATATATCCAGTGGTGCTACATCTAGAAATACAACTCACGTTCTGGTCCGAGACTCATTTATAATTGGCGGTGAAAATCTCAATATTCGAAACTCCGACGAATCAATTTCTGAGTATTTTATTAAAATATAAGTTAGGCGAAAAAGTCTGTTCTTATCTCGATCAGGTGGATTTCTTGTAAGACGGGATATTACTTGGTGAGATTTTTAGCTTGACCTTTTTTTAAATTACATCATTTTAGTGTGTATTATATACTCTTCAATTCTGGATGGCAAAAACAGTAGGTACATAAATAAATAAATGTACAAAATAAAAAATAAAAAATAAAAATTACAAGACTATTCTCTACATTTGATTCAGTCAAAAGTATTTTCAGAAAAATAATTTGATGACTGAAATATGTTTTTAAATAATGCAGCTGTGTCGCAAAGAAACAGTGTGTCAAATTTTGTTTTAAGCTGCCGTTAAAAAATATGTGTCATTAATTTTAAAAAAAAATTAAGCAAGTTTTTTAATACCACTTGCTATTTCACTATTATTGACATCGTTTTCGCATGACCATCTGAGATATATCTCACAGGCCAAGCTATGGCCATCCAGGGCTTCCATCAATCTTGGTATCCCATAAGAAAAACAATCGAATATTAATTCTTTACAAGATATACTATTTTTTATCCCATCCTGCCCATCTAATACATTCCTTGAAGCAAGGCATATTTATACTTTCGATGGATTCGGCGGTAACTTTGAGGAAATAAATTTTAATATAAAATTAAAAATAAATTTCATTGTTTCACGTATTGTGTTACTAATTATGATATTTATATTTAAGAAAAGTGACTGATTTACGATCATTTCTAGTCAAATAATTTTTCAAATAATTGAAATGCGTGATTCAAACCTTTTTCATTTTCATCCTCCTTTTTTCCTTTCTTCAGATGATTTATTTTTTATCCTATTGTCCGGCTAAAATACTTTGTATCGTGTATAGCTCGTGCGCGTCTTTTCATCTTGATGTTTTTTTTCAAATGGCTCCCACAAAATGTAGTCGAAATAACTTGATTTTAAACATTTTCAGGTTGCGCGTTCTACGCTGGAAAAAAAATGACGTTTCTTTGTCAGATTTATCTGTTGTGTGTTAAAAAAAACTTACAATACTAACAACAGCGCACTTCGAATCGCACAACCGCGTTAACACCGAATATTTTTTGCGAGAGTCTCTTCAATATGTAGGATCTTCTGATCCTCTATTCCTCAGGATATGGTCCTTGTCAACGAAATAAAAAGCCTGTCCGATAATTTAACGATTTGTTTTAAAGATAACATCCGATACGACCGTCAAAAGGGTTAACCTTACGGCGAAGGTAACAAAAAAGATCTTGATTTTTGGCTTATCTGTAATCTTTTACCCTACAGCTGGGTGCCGCTTATTTAAAGATAGTAAATTGAATTAAAATTAAATTCATTTTTTTCACTTAAAATATCGTTTTCCCAATGCCGTAATAGCTATGGAAAATATTAGGATTTTACTAATTAAATACGCTATTATTACTTAATTTGTAATATTAGGAAGAAGCAAACACATGCGACTTTAGAATTTTAAAAAATAATGTGTTTATTTATACTAAGAAACCTTTTAACAAAACATTTTATAATCAATCACGAGTTTTCTTATTCCAGCGAATAAGTTTATTTCGCAAAAGATTACTTAATTAATTGACAAAAAATAATTAAGTCTTGCATGTTATTTAAAAAATTGAACGCCATTAAAAGTTGTCTCCCGTGAGATTATCAGCGCGGTATCAATAAGACAAATAGCTGATAATGTAACCCCATACGATGATCATTAATATCGCTTAAGGTTGCACGACCGCGAGCAATTAATAAACAAAAAAACAACCAGTGCAGACAACATTGCGGGCACAAGCTAAAAAACTTCACGTTGCTGTAAACAATTTCAGAGATATTTTTTCAACCTACATATATAGACTCTATATATTCTATACAACATACAAATAATAAAATACTGTATTCGACTGGCTAGTAAAATAAATATTCAGTCGTTTTCTCTGCATTTCAATTTGAATTTCGAATGATTTCAAAAAAGTATGCTATTTATTTTGAAACACAAACAAATGAATGTATATTTCTTACATAAATTGAATTACTTATTTGCAAGATTGAATATACAACCGAATAATGACTTGTTATTAAATAATAGTAACGTTACGATTAAGTGTATACGTCTGAAAGCTTGAGAGGCCTTTAGTTGGTTATTATAATATTCAGTGCTTTTTTTTGAAAAAAAAAATGCCGGAACGCACTTTTTCGAGCAATTTTCGAAGAATGTTTATTATATATTCGAATATCATTTTGATAGAATTAAAGGCGGGTTTTCATATAATGCATAGAAAATAAAACAAAATATACATATTTTTATATTTATTTTAGAAATTTCAAATGAAAATTAAACAAACAAAGAACATTACATACATTATGTAACATAACATTAAAAAAATATGTAATTTATTAAAAACGCTATCCAAAATTACATTCCAATTACAATGATTTCCACAGTTTTTCCCAATTTTCGTCAGGTCCCTATTTCTTTTTTTTGTGTTGGTGTCTCTGGCCGAATGTCTTCCTCTTAGTAACCATTGATCAACGTATTTTTAAGGATCAAAAAGTATCAAAGGTGGTCCGACGAGTTTAATAAACAATAGTGACGAAACTGTTTTGGTCATCAACGAAGCTCTCATTGGGCTGATAATTAAATTAATTTGTGAAAACCCGGGTTTGAGATAAGGGAACAGAACAGAACAAAAAATATATTGTACAACAAGCCCTTTTGCAAGAAAGTACATACCTGATAATCTTTTGCATGACATTAATTTATGGGTCCTATGATACCCTATATATTCAAAAGGGATTAACAGTCAATGGCTTCCAAGAAAAGAAACGAAAGTTTTAAAATAGAAAAAATAAAATTTTACGAACATTTATTAAAATTTCGAGAAAAAAGGTGCCGGAACGCCGTTCCGCCGCGTTACAGGGTAAAAAAAGCCCTGATAATATTGTCCTGTTTGGAGTAAATTTAGTGATCATCTTACCAACCGTCTTATATCTGTGATACATTCGATTGTACCGACAGAAGGAATTAAGCAGCAAAATATTTCCAAAAGAAATATTTCAAAAAAAAGTTTGCAGAGAGGTTTTAAAGAGAAAGAGTATTATTAATTATTTATTAGTTAAATAATATCCACAGAACATTTCAAGCACCCGTAATGCCACTCATTGAAGTAACAAGAAAAATCTTTATTTGTAGCTTATATTTGAATTTTTATTCTTAAAACCCTGTTGAATCTTATTTTAAAAAATGATGCATCATTGTATTATAAATTACAAGTATTCTACCTGAAACCATTCGATATTTTGAATCGTTTGAAAGCTCCATATTTATTAATTTCCGAGTCTTTAACTGTTCAACAATCATCCGTCGTCTCAATACTCACATTCTGATTTTGCATATTAATTGAGAAGGATCTTATTTTTTTTTTAAAATGGCTTACTCCATTTTGATATCCTCTCAAAATGGTGGATGCATTCATCCGATATTTACTATAATGTTAGAGTTATATTCACACTATTTCATTAATAACTAAAAACAGCGGCTTGATACCGAGCTCTATATGCTTGGTCCGGTAAAATTACTATTTTTTAATCTTTAATAAATTACATGGCTTAATTAATTACACATCTTCTTGAATTTTCCATGGATGAACAATGAAGGGAATAATTGCTGAGATGCTTTCCCGATCAACATAAGGCAATTCAGACCTAGCAGCTACGAGTCTGATGACTGCAGTTGAAAATTTTCGAAGTTTTAATGGTAACTGAGTAAATCTAATCTTTGATTGATAAGTTTTAAAATAAACAATGCAAAAAAATACTTTTTGGTGTATGTTTCTGTATGCACTTTAACGTATAACGTTGCGCATAATTGGAAAAAGAAATTCAACCGTGCAAATAAAGTGTCAATATATCTTTTAACTACGCCTGTGGCTGAATTATTTTAAGCATTTTATTCCACTGAAAACGTGGCTAATAACTAGAGACTCCAATTCGAGTATCGAGTACTCGATACTCGAGTATACTCGTCCATTTTTCTAGTACTCGAAACTCGAGTATTTAGAAAAATACTCGAGTAATACTCGTCATTTATAAATGAAGATTTATTTCCAATATTTTATTTACTTATTTGAAAAAAAATAAAGAGTTACGCGTGAATTTTACTGACCGGTAATATATATTTTTGAATGGTTTTGCCGTTGACTATGTATGCTATGCGAAAATTTCTTTTATTACTCCTGATCTAGGTCCTTAACTCCTTACCCAACTTATCTTAAGAATAACCAATTTATGATACGACACAAAATAAAATATTGAAAAAAAATCTTTCGTTTTGCCTTTTATTTTGTCAAAGTCATAAAGTATCAGTCAACCAAAATCTTAATCTCTTAAAAATTATAGTAGCCAAAAAAAAGATTTCAGAAAGTCATTTAAACATTGGCGTAAAATACCAGATGCACTCTTTTAATTCATTGAAAAAGCCGACGTTCAACTGAGAGAGTTTTTTCTTCTGTGGGAATTATGAAAACAAAAATTCGAACCAATTTAAAATTTGAGACGTTTAACCCTCTATTATTTTTGAAATATATGTTTTATAAATTGAAATAAATGTAATAATGAAATTTAATAACCTTATTTTTTTTTTACATACACACATTTAAATTATTAATATATATTTAGCTATAGAATAATAAATATATATCTAGCCCGGGATCGATTGTCGGTACGCGATAAATCGTTTTTGGAGAGGCAATGGGTGTTTGGGTTGTTTAAAATCCCTTCCCACCTTAGTGACAGCGATTAGCTAACCACTAGTCCTATCCTAGTTTTTGTATCCTTTCCATTCCACCTCTCTTCAAAAAAGAGAGGTTGAGTAACTGACTAACAATCAAATCTCGTAAAAAACATGGTATTAAAAAAAAAGGTATATATGTAACTACTCGAGTAGACTCGAGTACTCGAGTATTTTAAAATTTTGCTACTCGATACTCGAGTAGTTGAGATGTCGGGTAATTGGAGTTCCTACTAATAACTGATGAAATCAGCTTTCGTATTGAAAACGTCTCATAACTAAAATAGTTTAATTGTTAAACACAAGTTCATTGGGACGATCAAGTTGAATATGCTATCTGTCATTTACATAATAAAAATCCATTGTAATAATTGAGGATTTCAACTGAAAGAGTTTGATGGAATTTTAATCGTTTTTTTTTCAAGTCAGTTCACTTAATTCTTGCGCTTAAAATGTCTGAAGTTGCCGAAAGGCGAAACCAGGGTCGTAAGCGAAAAAACTCATGGAAAGCTACAAAATTCAAACTATTCAAAATTTCCGTTAATTATAAAAGTTATTAAAGTTAAAAAAACGTATTTTAATCAGAATTACTCTATTTTCTGCTCTGACGACAAAATATATTTTTTGAACTTCCTACATTGTTTTATCTTTTAACTGTGGCTTATTTTTAATATTGCAAATCAAACCATGATCATTACTTCTCCCGTCATTCATTCTTCTCCAATCAGCTGAACATCCGGTTTGAAATTTGAAAAAAAACGCATTAAAAGAGTAATCATTTCAAGCAGTCGGGATGAAATAATTCAGTAGTGATACTTCGATGCAATAATGTCGGACTGACGGTACGACATCACCGAAACGTTTGTGACTGCAGCCGCCCAAGGTAGATGTCTCTCGTTAACCGATCCCACCCGAAGATAACGAGATGGTGTTAGCAGTCATTAAAACACTTCATTTTCTTTATTTCTTCGATCGCAATCAGATCGCGCGCTTTAGCGGCGTAAAGACTTCGCAAAGATTCGTATCTAACGCGTGAACCAACTCCGCTTTTGATTATACTTATTTGTATATTATTTATGAATCAATAATAATTTTAGCGCGACTGGTTTTTGCACTCGATGGCAGGATTAGTTTTTATGATGCACTCGTTTCGTGAAAACCTGATAAACTGTATCGTAGATTATAGATTGTTCAACTTGGTGCAAGTTGTCAAGAAGCATGGATAATTGATGAATTGCGAGATATAATAGAGTGTTTACTATTGCATAACAGTAGTAGTAGCATACATAATATTTAAACTGTACGTCCATGTTCTTTTGAATACACGTTATACGTAATATATATGTGGGGTCTAATGCTAGAAGTGCCTGTGTCAAATACACTATCAATTTTTCAGTATAGGCTTGCAATTGGTTGTAATAAAAAATATTTTGGCGATGTGTTTCTGAAAGTTTATTGAAATTTATGGTTTCTATATAATCTAGTAAAGGAGTAATGTTTCGTACTATAACTGCCTAACTGAACATATACACTTCTTACACTAATAAATCTCATCTTCTGGTCACATTTCATGAACATAAACATTTATTGATACGTATGCTGCAACATTATTTTGAAACACAAATTAGCTGTCCTCGCATTTCATTAATTTTAAATCCAATGGCATAGAGATCTTTAGCATAAAATTAAACAGTATTTTTAAGTGTCTTCTGATTCTCAAGTCCAAATGACTTAAATCTCATATTTTCAGGCATTTCTAGCCTAGATATAAATAAATTTGTGAGAAAATTACCGTTACGAAAAAACGTTAAAACGAACTGCTTATTGTTTCGTCAACTTGTTACGCGTTTATTGACTATTGCATTGTTTTCGTTGTAAAATATACACTTGCTTTTACTGAAAAAAAATTTAGATTTTTTAAATAGGATTAGTTTAAGAATTTCCCAAGCATAACTAGATATATTATGCGTTTTTGAATTTTTATTCCATTCATTCTATCACGCTACTGAGCTCAATGTATAGTTAAATTTTTTGATATGCTGTACATTGTTTAGTGAAAAAAAAAATATTCTGGTATATTATAATTACAGTGTGGTCTGGGCCAAAATAATTGAAATCTAAGATAAAAATTTCATGGCAGAATATTAAAACATTTCGATTGAGTAAAATGGTACGAATTTTCGATGAATAAAATTATCGCTGCCATATTTTTGCATCACAGTTTAATTTTTCAATGGAAGGTTACGAAAGCTTTCACTTGCTTAAAAATGTAAACAACACGTACGATATATAAATCAATATATATTTAGATGAGCGAGCTCTCGGGGTAAAGATAGTTACCAAAAATCTATTTGTTAATACGTCGAAAGTTTCACAATATTGATTGCTTTTAAAATTACATTAATGAATTAAATTCGGGAACTTGATGGCGTAAAAATTGTGCGCCGTATTTAAAAGGCGCACTGCGTCATCTACCGGCCGAGATGCGAAAGATAACATCTCTTGCCTTTCCCGAACCAAATTGCTTATTAATTTCAATTTTAATCCGACACCCAGCCATATTTTTGAATTCCTGTGATTGAACGATTAAAATGTATAGCTCGGGGCTTACATGAAATAATATACATTATACTCATTTGTTACTTTTTAAATTGGTCAGCGAAATCGAAGACAAAAATTAAAGTACTTTAATGCGTTCAAAATGTTGCACTGAAAATTTTAAAAAGAATTCTTCTACCGAAACATAATCAATTGAATCGTTTTTTACAATTTTTGGTGCCTTCTCGGAGCATATGTCCACCACACGGTGCATCCAAGATTCTCTGTCGCTCGCCAGCTTCTTCATTTCCTCTCGGATAATTCCATGCGCTGAGTACATCATACGGATGGTCATCGTCATTCATTACATTCGGCAGATTCTTTAAAATATCCTAATCTCTAGAAGTACTCGCTAAAGAGTCAGCAGCAAAATTTCAATTGTAGGCAGAGCTATATTCAGAATGACTACACAAAATTTGAAAATTTTATTTAATGTACCTATGTACCTGTACCTCTACTTAATTACCAATTCAAATTTGTATGTTGTTGCTAGGCAAAAATAAGCCTTTACTCCTGAGGACTGGGATGATGTAGCGAGCTGAAAAAACTCACATTTATCCAGATTCAATCACAGTTACTGTTTTTAAAACTGTTTTTGGGTTTCCACGACCACCAGCTGTGTATATGCAGTCAATGTTTCATAACCGCCTTTCACAACGCTATCGACAGAGACAATTTTTAAAGTTCTCACATTCATGGCCCAGGTAGATCTGCACGGGACTAATTTTGAACCATGCACGATTTTATTGACTCTAGTAAAGAATCGAGGATAGGCAGATCCTCGAATAAATTAGCAAATTTTCAAATTCAATTATGTAAACCTTAGTTGAAATCAGGTCAACGTGGCCTATGGGGCCCGTTTGAAGACGGAACAGTTCTGCTCGTTTAGAATTCTTCGAGGGCAGTAATTAGCGTTGTTGTTGGGCGTAAACACAATTATAATCCAGCCTTAAAACCAATTTTCTCAGCGCAAAGAGTTTTGTATTGAACTTACCATGGCTGGTTAGAAACTGGCAAGTCCAATGTTATTGATTCTTGATAATAAATGTTCTGAAACGGACAGACATAAGTTTTCATTGGATACTATCATATTATCACGCCATTGTATCATTCACCAATGCAAAGTATAGAAATATTCAAAAATAATTTAATTATTCATGTCTGATAAGAAACATTATTTACGCTTTTATTTCATCTGACAGTTTCGTGGGACTTTTTGGATTCCACATTGCGTTTCAAGTTTCAACATCTTTTGTTCAACAATAGTGGTATCCATTACAAGAAAATCACTTACACGCTAAATGCGCACGCGTAAAAACCGGTGAGACCTCGCCCGCGGCCCGCGTTCCATATATGGCCCAAATCTCTCTAACGACATTCTCAATCGGGGAGTCGATTGATTCGATACCATACATTTTCAATAAATAAATCAATCAAAAAATATCTCACTAAATAATTTATTAAAATGATGTAATATTTTTAATCGTGACTATGTAGTTGTAGTATTTAAATGAATAGATATTTATTTATTATTTGGTTTAATTAATATTTAATCTTAAAGACGAATTTTACTTAAATTGTGTAGTTTAATTATTTATCACCTTTTATCACCCACCCAAGAAACAATAATTCGTCAAGGGTTCGTATCCCAGCAAACGTCCACTATTTCATATTGTTTTTAAATCGATGTTTATTCAAAGAAATATGTGATGATTTAATCTCTCATCTTCTTACGTTTCTGAAAACGGGTCACAAAAAAGTGCTTAATTTATTTCTAGTCTCAATCTACCCTTTTTTTCATCACCCCGTTTAAAAAAATGATAACCGTCTATCTTTAAATGCATATACTTAAAGGTACAATATATACAACAGATATAAAAAAATAAAACAATAAAAAAAAGTACCGTATTTTGTATCGTTAAATTTACATCCAACAAAATGACAGCTAATTTGATGTATCGCGATGAGTTTACACTATTTATTTTTGTTGTATCGATTTTATCTTTGGTCAATTTACTCATCGACGGCGAGTTTCGATATTATGAAAAGTGCGAAATGGGAAAGATTTAAACTTTCACGTACGTGACTTGACCGCATGAGACGCAATTGATATGGGATAACGCCGACAATTCGTCTTCAAAAATGTATGCAAAAATTGTATATACATATTATGTCTCCGTTAAACCCAGCTAAAAGAATCTTATTCTTAATTTTTTGAGGGGTTGCATAATCGTTAGATTACAATCAACACTATCATTGTCGTTTTCCATTGAAATTGTGTTTGATAGCTGTGAATATTTTGCTTTGAATTTTTCGTCAGCTATAAAATATGTCTACCATACCATAAACGGCATAAACGATAAAGAAAAATTTTGTTATTCAGGATATATCACAAATTTTAATAACGGGAATGTTATATTAAGCAGTGATAAAAAAATCATACTCATTAACAGTCTGATAAACTCAACGTTATTTTTTGTGAGAGATTACTGAGTAATTACATTTCATGTTCATAAATTTTGATGGAAAAGGCATAAATTTAAAAAAAAACAAGCACATTAACAAAAATTCAGTCAAAGCTTGCAATATACCCGAAAAACTGTTTTTGTTATTCACTTCTGAATATTTCCGACACCCTAACTTTCGCTAGTACTTTTGATGTAATATAAAATTTTTTTTATAGAAACAAGCACCTCACTAATATGACAAACATTATGGAAGAGGTAAATTAATTGTAAATCAGCGATTCTATACACTACATATGTGCTACACATTAAGGGTGATCATGGCAGAAAAAATATTATAATGCATCTTACACGCAGTGCTATAGCCATGACTTGTTTTATTACAAATAATTTACGCTATAACGCATCGCGAATGGTCAGCGTTTCCGATACAGCTTTATAATAAGATAAGTCGGCTCCATTGTCAACCATTCCTGGTGACCTCTACCTGTATACGAATGATTTGTGGCCAGTGTCGTTTGATTGGTAATTTCGTCGCTCATTTTCCAATGGGAATCCTCTTGAGGCTGTTGCGAAATTTATTTTATGCTCTTCGAGGGCTCTTACTTTATTTCTGCGAGGTCTTGAAGTAATGGCTTAATATTTGAAAGAACGATATCGGTAATATGATATGGTGAATACTTAAAAGTTTCTCACACTCGAGATTACAAGAATTCATTCAACAGTGACAGTTTTATATAAACAGTCAAGTGGCGGTAATAGTAGACATCGTATGATTTTTCTTCACACATATAAATTTCGTGTTCGTCCGTTTTTCCTATTATAACGCTGTTTCTTGCTTTGATTAGCCATACAAACAGGCGCAAGATTGAGACGAATACATTATGATGTTTAATACACAAAATATGAAAAAACGAATATGTCCTATTTTTGCCGCGAGAGTGAATACCATTGCACTGCTTTTTTAACCATGTCCGCTCCCAACTTGGAGCATATGGACTCCTGACGGAATTTATCTCAACATATGTTTTTCTACGAGAACTGCTTGTTACTCAGTTGCTCAACCTCTCTTTTTCGAAGAGAGTAGAGATGGAAAAGATACGAAGAGTGCCAAAACCGTTGCCACTGCGCCACGGACCGGGCAATTTATTTTGTTATATTAATATGGGTGAAATATTGTGTTTTATTGAACAAAACTTGCATGCGGCTGACGGAAAATATTGTATTATATTACACCTACTGATTAAATCTGTGAAATCCACGGAATTTTTGCTTTTATTTACAACACTCGTGGTAAAAAAAAAACGAATAAGTAATACAAGATATTATCAATAAATTACTACCGTCAACACTGTGCTAAAATGTATTTTATTAATAAAATATTACGGGTTTGCGAGAAAATTAATATGTTAACCTATTCGGTGCCGCTGACGGGAAAGTAACCGTGTTCAAACATTGTGGGACAAGACTCGCGCGAGTCGTCAAAGAGAAGCATTTCAGATTAAGTGCTGAGATAGTCACTGATGTTTCAAACTGATTGGTCGAAAGCATGTGCCTCGATGATTTTATGCAAGCAAACTGATGTAATTTAAATAAACAGTGATGTTAAACAGCAAACATCTTTTTTTATTGATGATAGCTTAATAAAAATAAACGACAATTAGCAAAGTGAACTTTTTTTTTTAAGTCAGCTGAAATAATTTAATATTTCATTGTAGTTATGTAGCTTGTGCTTTGACTTTTTAGGAAGCATTTTTAGATGGATAAAACTAATATCGATGGAAATAAAAAATATTTGACCTTTTGTTTAATTGACGAAATTTTTCAGTTGTCATTAGGTATTGGCTGGATAATCCTCTCCACATTCTGTGCCTTCCACTATGTTCGACTATTACTTTTTTGACAGGTACGACATACCGATTAAGGGACGACGGTTAGAGCATACTATTCATACGTTTGAAGAAATGTACACCATGATGGAAGAATCCGTGATATCCTTATTCAATTAAGTTATTTATAGGGTGGAATATAAAGAAATAAGAAGAACTGGTTCGAAAAGTATTTAACGTGGTTGTCAGCAAAATAAATTTCCATATAGATTGACTGAGTTCTTGGTGTAAAGATAATATAAATATTATGTTTAAAATCTTTTTTTTATAGACCCTTAACAATCCATATCATTAGACTGGTTGAAACGAAAAGGTATACATTCTCATAACCTCAAACTATTTTGAAATTGTAATAAATACTGAGAGAAAACTCTAAAGATATTTGTAGATGATGAGAAAAAGTTAATTTAAGTTAATCGATGCTAATTATTTGTGTGTCAATGTCGTATAACTTATCAATTTATACTGCATGATAAAAATTTAATGTTAGCAATTTTAAATATGATACAAGCAATGAATGCATATGTATTTATTTATACGATTCTAATTTAAGAAGATAATTTTTACTCCAGGTAAAATTTTCTATATTTATATGTTTTTAAACAATTTTAATATCTTTGAATTTGTGTGTGTTTTCCAGGTGTTTTTTTTTACCGTCGACCAATGCAAGTGAAAATTTCCTCACGCTTGATTTGTTCTATAGTTAAAATCAGATTCTATTCAGATAACAACAGTCGTCATCACACTTTTTTTTCGTGGAAACCAAAAGCTCATTTTTGTGATTTACGCTAATATAATATAAAAATTATCAAGGTAGCTGGGTACCCTCCGTAAATTTAAAAATTTTCCCAGAATTCCGAAACACTTAATTAAATTTTACCTTGTGTATTAAAAAAACTGGTATTTGTGTTGAAAAGTGTTGGACATTAACAGGTTGCATGTGAAAATTAAAAATGCATTATAGATACGACTTGAATTTTTGATCTCGGTTTCGGATCTTTGGAAGAAAAGGAGGGCTCAATATTTATAAAATAAATTTCAATAATATACATTTATTGTATTTGTCTACGAAAATGAGGTTATTTTTAAAACTTAATACATTTTTATCAATGTTATGATTTTTGTCCCTTGTTATTTTTTCATACTTTGTGGAAAGAATAACTATACACCCAAAATAGTGTTAATGGCTATCAAATCAAAAATAATTAAGCCTTTACCCAAAATGTTCAACTAAGTTGTACTGCAGATATAGTTATCGGTAAGTCGCCTAAATGCATGCAGAGGGATCGATGAACGAATCATATGTCGATCCAAGCTTAGACAAAGTGTTCGGTTAGCCTACCGAACATATTTGGGAACGATGGAAGATTGCATTCGCGGAAATCCTAAATTTTTTTGGAATTATATCAAGTCAATACGAAACGATGGTGGATTTGTAGAGTCAATGAATTGGAAGGGTCATCCAGTGGCGGGTCATGGAGTGGCAGAAGCGTTTGCAGGCCATTTCAAATCTGTGTACTCGAGTGATATACCACACCTTAATATTGAATCAGTTTTGAGAAATCGGACTGATGGTGCCCAATACATTGATGCAATGCAGATCGATGAAGCGGATATTGTATATTTTGTTAAGAAACTTAAAAACACTCGCTCACTTGGTCCTGACAGGGTCCCAACGTGTTTTTTAAAAGGATGTATTGACCTCATCAAGAGTCCGTTGTCCTATATATTTAACCTTGTAATGAAATCAGGAATTTTTCCGAAAAATGGAAAATATCTAAGATTACGCCAATTTTTAAGAGTGGTGCAGAATCATCAGTAGAAAATTATAGACCAGTGGCTGTTCTCTCAGCGCCAGCAAAGGTTTTAGAGATGATCATGCATCACATGATACTTAAAAGAATTGAACCATTTATAATAGGTGAACAGCATGGATTTAGAGCCGGGAGATCAACCGATACAAACTTGATGGTGTTCACGGATTACGTGGCGACGGCACTAGATAAAGGAATACAAGTTGACTGTTCTTACAATGACTTCGCGAAGGCGTTTGACAGGGTCGATCATGACATACTTTTGGAAAAACTCCAACTAATCGGTTTGTCTGACGGCTTTGTTAGGCTTTTTGCGAGTTATTTTCGGAACAGGAAACAATACGTAACGTATGGGCTCTTTGAATCGCCACCGTTCTCCACGTATTCTGGTGTTCCACAAGGCTCGAACTTGGGGCCAATGCTGTTCACTATATTTATAAATGATATCGTAAAAGTCATCAAAATTCAAAGTTCTTATTATTCGCTGATGATTTGAAGCTTTTTTAAGGGTTGTCACCTTGGATGATTGTCACCGTCTCCAGTCTGATATAGACAATATAATAGAATGGGGAAGATGTAACAAACTCGATTTTAATATTGATAAATGCAATCTTTTATCGTTTACAAGGGGATCACGAGTATTATTTTGTCGGTATTCAATGAATGGCCGAATTCTCTCGCGGATTTCATCAGTTAAAGATCTTGGCGTACAATTTGAGAGCAAACTTACATTCAATAATCACATTAAGACTACTTGTAATAAAGCATTGAAAATGTTGGGCTTTATCCTCCGTACTACCAAGGACTTTCCAGGAGTAAAAATTTTGATACTAATGTATAATTCTTTAGTTCGAAGCCGGCTTGAGAGTGGATCGATTGTTTGGGCCCCAAGAGGTGTGAAATATGTTCTTATGGTGGAGAGGGTTCAGAAGAAGTTTTTGAGAATTCTCTATTTGAGGACATACGGATACTACCCATGGCTTTATCCAACCGATTTTCTTTTAGGCATGCTCACGTTCAACAGTTTGAATACTCGAAGAGAAATGTACCTGGCCACATATTTCTTTCGACTTATCCGAGGCCAAAATGAGAATTCCACCATTCTTGAGAATGTTAAATTGAATGTCCCTGATAATTTTTTGAGGAATCGTGAACATGAGTTGTTTGTTCTTCCAGGGGTAGAACCAGTCTGCCAATGGGAATGTCACTGGGAAGAGCTTTAACAATTTTAAACGGCATTGCTTCGGATGTCGACATATTTCATATTGATGTGAGTGAGTTCAGACGAATACTATATTTTATGAAAAAAAGTTGATTTTGTCAGAACTCATTCGGTTGACTGCCTTGAAAATTTCTAATGTGATATTAATAATATTTTTTCCTCTGTTTTTTTATGACTATTGTAATTTTCATCTTATTTTTAATTTTTAATTAATTTGTAATTTTATTATATATTTACATGTATGTATGTATATATATATATGCATGTATTTATATTTGTCAAATCCATGGCGCATTGGCGTCAGCTGTAATGCCATGATTTGCTTTTTTTAAATAAATAAATAAATAAATAAATAAATAAATAAATAAATGCTTGATTGAAACCCACAAAATGCCGGAAACAAATTCACTAACCAAATAAATTTACTATGTGAGGAATCATAGGAAGAATGCATATTATGTATATATCCATTAGGTTGATGAATGCAACTCATGAGCAAGACGAGTGGATAAGACAAGTGAAAGGCAATTAATTGAAGTAAACTCTAGTGAACGAATGACTTAGCATATAATAAATACTGAATATTTAGAACGTCTTTTGATGTATTTGTTAACAGCTTATAATATTGGTTAAGGTATCTTATTTTTAATTTAGACATTTAATACACTTCTCCAGAATTAATTAATTTGACCTCAAGTGATAAATAATACAATTCGAATAATTTTATGATATGCCATGGAGATTCATACTGTTTATTTATTTTGATGCCTCAAAAATCATCTTCCAAAACGGACATTAATTTTTCCTCGTTTCCAAGAACGCAGACTGTTAAAAAAATAAACACAGTAATGAAAATTACTTACATAAACAATAATTTAATCAAGATGAAACAAAACATTTTACACCTTGACGAAATGATGGAAACAAAACGAAAAGTAGGACATTTCAGGTGTGTTTATAATGTTTTTCAAACCAAAACGGCATTTTTCAAACGAAATATTAGAGAATAAAAAAAAAAAAAAATGTGACGATATACATATGTATATTGACACCGCCTTATGTGGTAGGTCATCAGAACTCTCTCGAACGATCTATTGTTCACCTCAGTCAATGAGTCAGTCGATATCAGGAAATAAATTCATTCTTATAATTATCTATATTGCAATCTATAGCGATGCAATGTAGAGTTATTTCAATTTCTCTTATCTCTTGACGCCCGACAATGCATGTGCTTCATAAAAAGTTCATAAAGCGATAAATCATCCCTTATCAGCGGGCGCATGTGTTAACGATTTTTGAAACGGCCATTGTTTTTTCTTTCTAAAGTAACCGTTTGTTTTCATACAGCAGTGAGAGATTGGACTGCATTGAGAATGCACGCGCCTAATCTTCTCCCTAAGAATTAAATTCGCGTCAAATTCCTGATATCTTCTTCGCTATCGTAATATTTGTGTGTTGTATAACGTCTGTGTAAACTATAAACAATTAAATAATGGATGCTAACTGCACCCACATAACGCTTTGAGATCGTCTTTTCTTTATAAGAGTGCCATGTTTCTCCTACTCCGTCCCCAAAATCCCTCTTCCTGAGTGTCGGATAGGAGGCTCCTTCTCGATTACGAGGGAGCCGGAATAAAGGTCTTCTCAATATATAATTCAAATAGTTGCACTTTTCTACTTTTAATAGATTACCTTAATACAATTATAATTAGCAATCATTAACATCTTGATCTTTTTTTGAGGTTTGCATTTAAAATTCCATGTAAACCAAATAAAAAATACTTAAATCCGATGTTATGTTCATACATTGTATTTGAGTATTTGACAGAACTATTATTTCAGACATGGTTGTTTTTTTATCAAAACGACAATATCGATATATTATTTGAGTCTGGAACATATTAATATTTAAGTATTCATATAAGTTTAATAAGATGGCAATTATTCCAACTTTCAGATTGTACAATTAATTACGGATTGAAACGGAATGAGATTCGTTTGGTAATTTTATGCATGATTTATTTCGGATACAAAATACTTAAATTTATTCAAGAACACATTTTTAAATCCCTATCATTTATCATCATGTTAACGATATATTGGACTTAATTATCTCTATATTAAACATATTGAAATCAGGTTTTAATATTAAATCGCTTGTACACATTCGCGTGCTAGTCTTATGGGAAGGCAACGCGAAACGTTTCCAAAAGTATTTATGTTTTAATTAATAACATGCAGGTCACATAATGACCGTTTAATCAGCTAACCGGCTATCTCCATTTGGACTATTTTTTTTTAGTTAGAAAACCTAATAATTTTGACATCGAACAGTATTTCATAATTCCAAAACTACACTTGGCTACTCTTTTACATCGAAATTAAATGATTTTTTAATTGTGTAACTTCACTTTAGTCATCTAGTTTACAAGTGGTGTAAGTCAACATGAAAATAAACAGTTTAAATGAAAAAGTTCGATTTCCAGCCCCATCGCAATCGGATGCGTCGCCAATAGTTCGATTTACCGAATGGATAGATTGTACACGCAACCTTCTGGTGGTAGAAGGTACCTGTACCTACGCTCGCTTTCAACCTACTCTCGATAGTTAGTTTGGAGCCGGAAAAGGAAAAGTAAACTATTTTAAATGATTTTTCGAACCATTCTTGATAAGAATTTTAAATTTTTATTTACTGAACACCCACACTCAATATTCGTTACGTGAGTATTTAAAAAAATCCACATTCAAATCTTTCAACTGAAAAAATATATATACAGTACTTAACTATTGTAGAATACATGTGGGAACTATGTTCCAACTTAGCAGGTTTAAGATAGTTTTAGTAAGTTAACAAAGTTCTGAATGAATTATACTGCCTTTCTGTTTCTAATGAAGAAAGCAGTAACTCAAAAAAAAATTGATGTCATTTGCTTAATATTTTTGAAAGCTATTTGTGGTGCTCACTTTCATATCAGTATAATAACATAAATCCTTTGTTAAGAAATGGACATCTGCTAAAAAAATTAGAATTTTAGAAGCAAAACAGTAGCAACTCTAGTTTTCTTATCAAAGAAGCAGTAAATGAAACTATTTACAGCATTTTAACAAAGAAATTACTTCATTTTCACATCAACCGCATTTTATAAATTCTAAATAGTAAAACTTCAAAAAACACATTGTAAAATTTTTCTCAAACGTTTGTAAGAGTCATGTACTGCCTTCTAGCTTGAAACGGCAGTATATTTGGCTTTTCAATGTTCCTTTGAAATTCAATAAAACTACGATGTCCTCGATGGATTTCTCGAAACATTAAATTCTGTTACATTTCGTGTTATTCAGTAGAAACGAGAGTACACAAACTCGATTCCGCACACTTGTTACTTGCTACTGATCTAGATGTCGTAATCGGAGCATGTATGTGTAGCCGTCGATAACATCTCATCGATGAAAGTGGTAAAAATGCAGAGTCTCGCGTGATTCGAGTCAACTTATCACGGAGCGAGTCGAGAGATCCTTATGACCGTGTAATTACACCACTATAAAAATAAAAAACCGACGCCAGAATGAGATTGCATGTGTATTGAATTAATTTTTACATGGAAATACCGTTTTGGACTTTGGCACGGCGCTTATGTGTCGACTTTTAGCTGAGATCCGCCAGGAATTAATAAAACATCACTTTTACTCTTTGGTTTTTTTTCATAAAAATTTGGTTAAAAATATTCAACATTTTTATGGAAGAGCTAAAAATAACAATATTTAGCGTCCTACAATAATCATATTGCTTTATGTTTAATATTATAAAAGATCTCTACCATATCAAAGATCCATGGTAATTATATATGGGGCTGTGCATTTTGACGGGCATCGAACAGACACAAACAAATAGGTAGTATGTAGGGCTTGCAGTACCGGCTAACCGGTTTACCGGTTTATCGGTAAATAGGCCAAAATACACCATCGATAATTACCGGTAAATTGGAAAATTTACCGGTTTTTACCGGAAATGATTTTATCGCGAATTAAGGACAGATACAGGCATATTATAAGGAAGGTTTATTGTGATTTGCATGCGGAATCGAGTTTTGTTTTTTTTCGACTCTGGCAATATTGATACAATGTGTTATCTTAATTTGTCACTTACAGTAGTAAAACTTTTCAAGAAAAAATAGTTATAGAACATGCAAACATGCTTGTACTAATATTAACAAGCAAGCCTTTTAATTTTTACGACTTTTTTATTTTTATTTTATCAATGCTATATTTTTGTTTTGATTTTACGCGAAAATTAAAATTTGTAAAATTTGAAAACATAAGTAAAGATTGAGGGAGGGATACATATTGAGATACCTCATTCAATAAAACAAATTTTTGAATTATTTATTTTATAAAATACATATTTTTAGATTTTGTTTTTTGATAGCCATGAATAAAACATCAGTATGGCAATATTTCAATCGAGTGAAAGGTGACCAATCAGGAGATTGTAAAAAATGTTTGTTTCATTTACCGGTAAATAACCGGTAAACCGGTAATGGGTGAAATTATTTACCGTTTACCGGTTATTGGAATTTGACGGTAAATTGCAAGCCCTAATAGTATGCATAGAAAAAATTTGATTGTTTTACTCTCCCCTGAAAACTTAATAATTTGAAAAGATATATATTTTAATAACATTTTGCAATTTAATATAATTACATGTTTTTAATATTGCTTGATTACACATGTGTCATATATTTAGTAATTGTATATAAATATATTTATAATTAAGATATCTAAGTAGCTTTCTGTAAGATTTTGTCTAATTTTAAACGGTTTTTTGCAGTTTTGAAGAGACCTCATTTTATGTCCTGCAGCTGGCTATTTCATATTATATCATTTAAATGCCTTTCGCTCTTGCACAGTAAATTTATTATGGTCCGCAACTATTTGTTTAATGCGTACAATATAACAAAAGTACATTTAAGTGAAGCGTGACATTGTTTTAATATCCCAACAATTACACAAAATAATTATCAAGAAATGTGTCATTCCCATATATCAAAAAGTGAATTGAGTTTGATAATATAACATTTTTAAAAACATCGTTTCAGTTCCACCAAAGACTAAACAACAAACAGCATATTTCTCTAAAAAATATAACCGATGAAATAATATATGGTTTCGCGGAGAATTAAATCATTTTCAAAAGCATTGATGAACATCGTTAATTCTCCCATAGGAATATTGGATACGAAATCTTGTCCTTCAGAATTATACAGACGAATCAAAAGTTTAATAAAATTTTATATGTGTATTAATTATTTATGTTTGAAATATTCATATTTTATTTTAACAAAACCATTACGTCTAATTTAAGTTATTTCCCCGAACAAAAGTTCTGCACGTATCTCATGTTTATTTGTGTAGTCTATTGGTCAAATTGTATGTTCTATTCATGGTTCGAGTAACGGAATGAAAAACATTTTTGGTTTTTTGTTTGTTTGATTTGTCTCTCTACCTCTCTTGACTCTATCCTTTTCTGAAATGGGGACGTAGAGTTCTAAATTCTAAAGCAATTCTAACCATTATTTAACATTATCATTTTTTCTTACCTCCAAATATAAAAGTGACTAGCTTACAACCAGCTCTGTTTAGATGGTACATTTAGATCATATATACTCCACATTGGATGTAGCAATGGTAAGTGTCAAGTAGAACAGATTATATTTTATTTCAAAAACAATCTTTTAAGGTTTTCACTGTCAATACTTGGTGGAATGGGATTATATTAAAAAATAAAAACACATCTTTTGTAGGTACATATTCTTTATTAGAAATATTAGGATCCGGACTAGTTTCGCTCATCGTGGGCATTATCAACTTATGATCATTTGATAATGCTTGCGATGAACGAAACTGGTCCTGATCCTAATAAATCTATTGTTGAATAAGTACAAAAAATGTATAATTTTTTTCTTAATAAAAACAAACATTGTTTTAATATTGTCTAAATACTCTAAATGAAAAATTGTTTTATTTATTCTTACAGTAATATTCACCCTGTAGTTAATCCAAAACAGAAGTCTTTGAAAAAAAATGTAAACTGTAAGTAATAATGTAATATCAAAAATATCTGTTTAAGTATCAATAATTCTTTTTACAATGAAGTAAATGCCTTTTAAAATTTCATCCCAGTAAATTTCTTATGTTCTTATCGATTTGTTCCTCACAAAGAACGTACCGACCAATAAAAACTTGATTCTACCGAAGGATCACGAATAACTTATGAGATGAAGAAGCAATAATACAATTTTTGCTTTTTTTATTATTCTCTGTAAAACATACATACAACCAGATTTACAATAAATATTTTACAACGGTCATTAATCACGCAATGTTTTTGTGCAAATGCGTTCATTTCCCGAACCATTAGCCAGCAACCGTATAGTAAAATAAATTATGGATATAATTACAACCGTCCAAATGTGCTTAATGGAACATCAATTGAGTCGTTTAGTATCAAAGGTATAACTATGCCATATTTTTCGATACTGAATTAATGCTGTCACATTATTCTTCTGGTCATAGTGTATGGCGAGCAATAAAATCTTATATATAAAACCGAAACGGCGTATGTATGTATGTGGGTCTGTAATTCCCTTTTGCATTGTTGTTGCAAGTTCAAACAAACGAATTGATTTCGCTCGCGAAAGTTTCGACGGTAAATTTGTTTCGTTAACAATGTGTGTGTAGAGACTCCAATTACTCAAGTATCGAGTAGTACATTTTACAAAATACTCGAGTACTCGAGTAGTTTCATATGAACCAAAATATCTTATATATAAAACCGAAACGGCGTAGTCTGTGGGTCTGTAATTCCCTTTTGCATTGTTGGTCATTAAGTTGCCAGTTGTTTCAACTTGGCCCGTCTGAATTTACGCGCCGAGGTGAACATAACCCCAAACTGGTCCGAGCGAAGCCGGGTTCGAATACTAGGATTTGTATAAAAATCAAGTACATTTGGTAGACGTGAAAGAAAATGACAGTTAGTATCAAAATCAGAACGGTTCACGGCTTTGGAAACAAAAGTATAATGGTTTGGTCAGTCAAACCTTCAACCAATCACAAACAAGCCCGGGATTGTCATTATATCGAGTTGTTAATGTTTTTAAAATATTTTTGTACTTTATTTATTTCTTCCGCATATAGTCTGATAAATATCAGGACCGGTTTCGCTCATCGCGAGCATTATCAACCGGTCAATTGATCATGCTGGTCCTGATCTTTAGCAAAATGGTCCCATTGAACACATCTACCGCCCGACTTCCAAAAAATCCTTTTTTCAACAAGATTGACTGATGACAGAAGAACCGAGAGATTTTTTTCTAGAAGCAATGTATAGATGTCACTAGCTATGAAAATAAAAATGTCATAAGAATTCTTACAGGAAGATCTTTCATATATTTTGTAATATTTGCGACTTCATTCGCAATGCGAATCCGCAGGCGGCCACCAGTGGCCTTACAATACTTAAGTGGTTAAGACAATGCCTTTCCACCATGAAATATCACTTGTTCACAGTGAACACCTTATAAGTGATCTTATGCTATTATCACGTTATTGAAAACACCACTGGCCACTGCCAAAAACTTGCGTAAAGTTATTTATTTAGGAGTCATTTCGTCGAAGATAGCAAAAATTTTGCCAGACAATATACATAGAACCCGCGTTTTAGGTAAAATTTTATTGAACAGTAAAGATCGCGTAGAATCATCCTCACAGAGTGGTATCTATTGACTATCTTGTGGAGACTGCCAAGCTTCTTATGTTGGGCAGACAGGTAGAAACTTTAATATTAGAATTAAAGAACATATAAAATGTCTAAAAAGTAAACAAAAAGAGTTCGTCAATAATTTAATAGAAAACGATCAGAGTAGTAATTTAGAAATACTCCACCGAGTAAATAAAAAGGGTTTGAAAAATGAATAGTTTAGAATTTTCAGAAACACATAAAACTCTTAACAAAATAAGAAGTATTACTAAATAAAATTCTTAATAGACAGACAGGCTGCTCACCACTGCTTACATTATTTTTTTAATCCAAACCGATCTGATCTATTGCATCTCATTAGTTAACATTTTGTAATGCTAACGTCATTAGTAGTATAATTATTTGTTTGCTGTTTTGATTCTCTAACCCCTCCTTGCTTCCCGTAAAAAGGAAAAATCCCAAACTCCATTTTTTAATCTTATCATTTTAAGATATTAGAATCAATCTTGCTTCATTACTTAAGCAAACTTTGCCATAGTAAGTTTGAAGGTGCCTCTGAAAGAGGCGAACCACGTGTCTCAGTTTCTAGCACAATACGTGGAATAATCAAAGTTATTTTATATTATGAAAATTTTATTTATCCCCATGATTTCGTCTGACACTGTTTGTTACCAAAATATTTATTTTCTGAAAACAATGGGGTTGTGAGTTATTGTATCCATTGATCTCATTTCAATCTCATATCAGCCACCAATACTCGTCTCCCGGGGCGATGGTCTGATTGCTTTTACAGCCTCCGCAATAATAACTTACTGCGAATCAGGCATTGTGTTCGACACTGAACACGGCACTCCTTCAATATAGGATCAGGCTCACATTACTGCACCATATATTATGATTATTGCACACAGGTAGAATTTACTACTCACAAAATGATGATAATAATATTACAGTACAGTGTGACCTTAACTCTTTGCATTCCTCAGTATGTTATTTTTTTCCCTCCTGCATCTCTTCAATAGATTTAAGAAATTTATTAATATCACAGGGTTTGCGTATGTACTAGCATTTTAAGCGAAATACTGAAAGATATACCACATTATGACATGTTACAAACTTTAACTAAGTCAAACATTCCAACAATAAAAGATATCAATAAAATCACATTACTAAAAAATTAATTTTCCGTTCAAGTTTTACGATACCGTGCAGGGCTCGACATAGGAGTGGCGCGTTACCCATACGATGTCGAGCTATACTCGACATAGGAGTTCTACGAGTTGATATATTTTTTATTTCTTTACCAACCATGTCCGCTCATAATGTAGACATGTAGAGCATATTTACATAGACTTAGGCCTCTGAACAGAAGTTTTTTTTACGACATATGATTGTAAGTCATTCGGTCAAAAGTTCATTTTTGAGGTTCGGATGAATGAGAGAGAATCACTATAAAATCTATGAGTAATCAATAATCGACTCTTTTAATAAAGGTTCCGTTTTCGGATTCAAAACCGTGTGGACACGGATATCGCATAAGATTTACGCCCAAAAGGGTTAATCGCGCAAAATGCAGCCTTCATTTTCATTTGCTGCAGAAAGCCAATATTATTATTTTTTAACTAATCACTCTTCTTTTTTTTTAATAAAGCTCGCAATGATTGAAACCAGTTCTGATCTTTTTTCGAATATATTTGGAAATATTACTATATCGTGTGTTTCTTTGCCGCAGGCGTGACAGTTAACACCTTAAAATACCAACAAGATTGACAGAAAAATTACAGTGTCAAATTTGGTACCATAATATTACTATTTTCAAAAATAAAGAACGCAAAATGTAATTGAAGGAAAAATTTTAAGATCGATAATTTTCTATGAATATTGGAATAATTCGACTATTTACGCATATTTTACTTCTTGAATTTACACTTATTTTATATGTAGTCCAAGATAGCCAAAAGGTTTAACACTAATGAAATAGACGATATTAAATTAAGCCACAATAATTATAACTCTACATCTATGCAATAGTGGGACAATATTAAAATCAAAGTTTCGAGCTAATGTCAGTTTAGTGTTTTGCATGATCTATTATATTTATTTTTTGGTACACACAGTTTCATAAGAGGACTGTTCACTTATTACCGATATCAAATTTATTTTTGGTACTACATTATGACGAAGAGATAATTATGACTTACACTAGAATACTGAAGTAGCAGAATAGTGTTTTTTACAGCTAAATGTTTGTCAGCTAAAATCTTTAATATATTTTAAGGTTACAGTATGACTCTTACATTTTATTTATCTAAAACTTTTTGTCAATTTTCCTACTTTTGTATTGATGTAGTGAATATTTCCATCTTCGGTTCGTATTAATTATTTTCATTTAAAATATTTGAGCGTCTCGATTGAATTTATTTGACACAGTAACTCTGCTATTCAAATAATTGATCACATGCTTTACTTTAATACATTACTTGATTTGGCGCAGGATCAACAGTTTCATCACTTCTTTAAACGCAGTGTCACAATTTCTTCCGTAAAAAAAAATACAAAAAATAGCCTAAAAACGAGTAAATTGCGTAAAAAAGTAACGGTTCGTCCAAAAAGACACTTAAAAAGAGCACTGGGTGTATTGTGATATAGGTTGTGGTAAGTTTTTCTTCCGTGAATAATGAAAAAAAATAATACATATGTATATATCTTAAGAAGTACAGACAGTTGGTGTAATAATATTTACCCTGCCGTTTCAGCATTCACATTCCGTAAAGCATAATAAATAGTATAGTGGTGAAAGGTCACCCAAAAGCAATAAACATTAAATGGTGTTAACACATAAATAATGCGCAGACAAACGGATGATTTATATTGTAAAAAACCGTAATAAAATTGACAGTTAAAATTTCGAACAGATCTCATTTTAATTTTTGAAATAACCATATTTATTTTTTTATTATTCCAACGCTTTGGGAAGATTACTTATGTATGTACATATCTGTTTTCTATTACATATACTGAGATAAAACGATTTTTGACTTTATAGACTTATCTGTATGCGTTCCATTTATTTTTATGTAGAAGTCTTGGAGAATGAGTTGTTTGTTTACCTTCTTTCACTTGCAGTTTGTTGTCGCCTCCGATCAGGGTTCCTTGACGTCCCTATTTGAGCGGGACCGAGTCTCGACTTACCTCTGAAAATCTATTAAATCTGTATACTCACCTGTTGCCCAATCAAACAGTAAAACCATTAATTGTAAATAAATTTGAAACGTTTGATTTTTCCTACTTTTCCATTGTTCATTTTAGTTCAAGTGCACTTGAAATACCGAAAATCAATTAATAAACGATTCAATTTTGATTCTTCTTTTCCTGATATGAACCATGATTGTTAAATAATTACCCGAAATCTCGTTTCCTTTTTAACAACATTTTTCAATAAATTTAAATTTTCTTCTGCCTAACCTTTTACTAAAATACAATTATATTGACACAATCGTAGATTTTTGTATTATTCTATTGCAACTTTTTTATTGAAATGATAAATTATATGGAATACACATATTTCTTATACCGTGTACCTACATGTGGGAGTGTTATTCTATACCAATGGTTATCATGTGCGGCCACCATAGGATTTGGCTGTGGCCACCAACAGCTTCATAGAAAATATTGATATTTAAAAAAATGTAGTTTTAAGATATAATTTGTCAACATAACTCTGAAAATTAAATATTTCGTATGCAATTAATACCAATTGTAAATCGACAGACCTCAAACACAACAGACTCAAAACAAAAATTCGGTGCGGCCACCAGCTATTTCCGTAGGACCGCTTACATATGTTAGCGAAGCGGCCACAGTGAAAACCACTGTTCTATACGTTATGCGTGGTCTTATTTAACATTTTATAGATGCACTATTTTGTTTAATACAAATTTCACATAAAAGTGATTCAATTTGTTTGATTAGTATTAAAGTGGATGACATCTAGTTCAATCAATAAACAATTAATGAAATCCGTTTGAAGCTTCACGCCAATCGGCGATCCTCGTTTGAGATATCTTCGCCTCGTCAGAGAGGCCGACGGTCACATCAGGCTGGCATTTTACCCAACATTCTCGGCCGTGTGTAATTGGATGAACGAATAAGATGTTTAACAGAGATTCTGATTCAACTGACGGAGAACAGAGGTCGAAAAACTAAGCAACATAATTATATAGTCTTTTATTTTCAAGATTTCTTCGTCGAATAAGAAACAAAACAATGAATAAGTAGGCGATTAGTTTTAAACTATCTGCTTCAATCGACAAAGAATACAATATTATATGTGGAGCCTAGTGCTATAAGGGCGTATGTCAAATATATTAATTGTACAGTATTGGCAATTGTTTGCTACTAACAATATTTTGTAGATGTATTTCTGAAAGTTTATTGAAATTTATGATATCCATTGTACAGCGGTGATAAGTAGGGATTCCAATCCCGGGCCAAAATTTTGATCCCGGGATTTCGGGATTGCAATAAGTTGGTCCCGGGATCCCGGGATCAGTCCCAGGATCTGGGATATTTTTCTTATTTATTTAATATTAGCTATGTTATTTTATCGATAAAAATAGCTTAAAATGAATAATACAATTTATTTTGACATTTGTTTATTGTTCAATGTATAATGTACGTATAATTTTAGACTTAAATAGGGGTTAAACTTTAGGGTTAAAATGGAAAATAATATAAATAAAAAAGTGAAAAAATTAATTGAAAAAAAATATTTTGAAAAAAACGCACGTAGTAATAACAAAGCATCAACCGTTTCATCATTTAGCCTAGATCTAATTTTTTTTCCCAAACAGCCTACTGCTGAAAAAGCACGTACAGCCTCTACACTTGTTGGGGGTATAGTCATCAAATATTGATATGCCAGTTCGAGGTGATGACCACGTGAGCCTCCATTATCAAATAACATCATCTCTTGGTTTATAACGGACATAAGCCTTGTGCAATTTTGAATTTTTGGTTCGCATGTCATCAAGCTTATTGCGATTTCATCCTGTAACTGTTGTTTCATTGTTTCTTGTTCAATTGGGTGGGATGACTGCATTGAAGTAATTTCGATTGATGACTTTTCTAGTGGCTCTGATATTTCGATCATATCTTGATCTTCTTCTTCATTTAATCTTTCAATAAGTTTTTGAATAGTTTCTTTTATAGTTTTACGAGTTGTTTTGTTGTCATTGAATGATGAAGGATTAAGTAAATATTTTAGTGTATCAGTTAAATCTGTTCGGCTTCGTTTTTCGATATGTTTTTGTAGAGAAATTAATAAATCTTTGCGAAACGCGATTACAGACATCTGGTCCTAGAGGTGGGACTGGTGGGAGTAATCTGATGCAACATACGCGTTTGTGTGGCACGTTCCACAAAAATGTTTAAATAATTCGATCGTGCTTGATAAATCAGTTAATCCCGAAATTTCGGGATTGTGTTTTCTAATCCCGGGACTCATCAGGTACTTAAAAACGGCGGGATCCCGGGATTTCGGGATCCAGGATCCCGGGATTGGAATCCCTAGTGATAAGTGAACATGGACACTTCTTGCACTAATAAATCTCAACTTCTGATCATCTATGTGAACATACACTTTTCTCGGTGCAAAGTATGCATTATTATTATAACTTCATTTTGACGTACACATTAGCTGTCCCTGTATTTCGTTCATTTAATATCGAATGACATAGGGATTTCTAGCATAAAAAATATTTTTATCCGTTTTCGATTCTCAAGTCCAAATTGCAAAAATCTGAGATGGGCACTTTAAGCATTAAAGCCCAGATATATATGTACGACTACAAACGTAAAGTTAGAAACATTCTACGTCGGTTGAGAAAGAAAAAAAGTATTTCAAAAATAAATTGGAAGAACTGCTTGTTAAATTTAAGGAGCTACATAGCTAAGATTCCATTTCTATATTATGTTGCTAATTTTTAGAATAATATTGATGAATTGGTCATATTTTATTTATGGAACAGTATCTGCATCCAAAGGTTCTCTATCCCCACAGTGCAAGAAAATCAATTGCATAATTGCAAGGTGACACAGATTGATGCTGTTTATCAGTGAGGACATGAGTAACTGCACTAAACTGCACAAAATTCGTTCCATACGCTGAATATAAATCCAAGATAATTAGCAATACAGGCGCCGCACTGGTTGTGAACCGCTGGTACGCGTCGGAATTTAGAGATAGATATAGGCCGACTCGTGTGTGTAGCATACTCTGGGCGGATTGTATTTCCCCCTCTGCTTTCTTCCTTAAATTCCTGACACCCTTAATGTCCTGTGGTGAATGTATCATGTATTTAAATCTTACGGAAGATTTCATGGTAAATATTATGATGTTGATATAACGTCCTGCATGATCTTTGATGTTCCCTTTATTTTTTAAATTACGAATTTTAGTTGATAAATATACGAACTAGACGTATCAATGGAAACAAAATATCATAATTGAATAAAAGTGTCGCTAGGAGATAATAAAAAAAAATTAGCAACATCTTTTATTTACATCCTTATAAATTGTAGAGTTACATTCCACACCTTTTTTATAATAGAAATAGGCAAATTAATTCAAAATTTCCGTTAAAACTGACTATTTCCACATGCTATTTATATTGCGTTTTGCTTAAAATTTTATTGTAATTTAATTTAAATAAAAATCATTTATTTACTTTGAAAAAAACCAATACCGTGAACGGAAAAAATATCCAAGGTCGTGTGTTGTTACATAGGATACTTCCTTATATAACAATGAAGTTGTCTGCAGAAATCTGATAATGATCAGTTGATAATGCTCGCCATGAGCGAAACCGGTCCTGATCCAATAAATTGTATGTGGAATAAATTCTAAAAATGTGTTACTATTTTTATTATAATGCCATTCCACCAAGAATACACACCTTAAAAGTGATAATGATCTGTTCATAACAAACTTTTCTCAGTTTGACTGCGATGGTCAATTACATATAAACAACTGTACGAGGTAATGTCCCGTTATGACGTAGTGAGCAGCACTGGGTATTTAGCAGTTAATATATAAAGAAATAGAAAAATCAACACATTAAAGTCTGGTACCCAAATACCTGAAACATTACATATACATATATCGGGGCCTGTATCCAAGCCAAAATCGTTGTTTTTATTTCGATATCACAGCTCTGACGATGACTTAATGCTGAAATATCTATCCATTATTTTTTAATTATCTTAATGTAGTTTAAAATCACCTTAATGTAGTCTTATTGTAACTAGCAAGCTTTATGCCAATTCAATCCATTTTACTACATGGATATTTATATCTTACCGTTACACTTTAAATCACCGCAAATACTTTTCTCTATATAACCAACGGACGAGTTACATTTATGTAGTCCGAATTGATTGGATTTAAACTCCACTAAAGCATAATTCGTCTAATGAAGCAATCAACTTGAACCATTATATATATTTCTTAATAATATGTATTAAATAATACGTACGTGACTTTAAAGCATTAAATTATCAGATTCTGCGTATTTAATTGGATTCTTAAGAATTAATGATATGTTAATTCATTAATTTACTATTTTCTATGTTAGTCAAGGTTTTTCAATTATTCTCCTGGGCATTGTACTCAATATATCTAAATGATAAACGTTTTTTATTCTAATCGGTTCAATTAATTAAGACTATTTTATATGTAACAATCTACAATAAAATACTAGATATATTAAGTTAAAATGTGTTTATGATATTGTTTGATTCTTTTGTCACGTTTTGTTTATTTTTTACCAACATACGCATCGATTTTTTGTAAAAAAATTGTGAAAAAATACACAAAATTTCTTCTCAGTTATTCTAGCACCATAATTTAAAGTTCAAAACATATTATTAAATGTGAAAATAGCGTAAGCCGAAATAGTTATATCAACTATATATATTATTAAAAAAATTATAACTAAAATACATTGCTATTTTTACCGTGGAATAATGAAGTTCTACCAAGTTTGTGCCATATCAATCAAAAATTCGTTGTTCCACCATCATATTTTTTTTAATCTTCATCACTTACGTCACTCCAAAGCTCTATGAAACAAAACAAGGATTTTAATGCTTGCCTTGTAGAAGCGACTCATTACATGTTCGATCAAGTTTCGGGACATCATCTCCGTCAAAAGGAGACCTTCTGTTCCGAGAATCACTTAGTGAACCCGAAGATAAAGTTAATTTTTTAATGCATATGTTGTAATGAGCCATCAGGTATGGTAATTTCATATTATTAACGCCACTTTATCCACGAAAATATATATGTTTACTCGACGTTGTACTTATTCAAGTACATGTACTATAATAATATCTTACACTGTGCCTATCTGGAACATTACAGTAATCATTACTGGAATTACAAATGGTAATGGGAGACTGCGGGATGAATAGAGACAAAAACAAGGATTGAACTTTAGCACAAATTTACTAAGTATATATATATATTTTTAGAATGACTATAATTTTATATCTCGAATGACAAAACCAAACCAACTAAATTAACTGGTCAAAATTGAAACAAACGTTTTTGAGGTCGATGCCTGTGCATCTGAACTTTTTGACCCCTTAACTTCCCTTTTATTGCACGAAAATTAAATTAAGCCAGGTTTTATTTAGTTAATAAAACCGGTTAAAACGGGGTGAATAGAGACTTATATAGAATAGAGGTTCATATATTCCAATCATAACAATCTGTTGCTTTGATTGGAATCTCTATTCACCTGGAAAGTCTCTATTCATCCCGATTCAATGTGAATAGAAACATCGAACAAAATTGACTGTGTCCTAATAACGATAGTGAATATTTGAAAAATATAGTCATGAATGTGTAGTAGGACCATAAAAACACGTTTCAATCCATTCATATTTGAATTATGTGTCGTAGGGCAGGTATGAAGATACATAGTCGTGAAGGGTAAAATTGTCTCTATTCACCCCGTTTTACGGTACGTCAAAAACATCATATTTTGTTGAAAATAATTTTTATGGCGTTATATTTTCTTATACATATATACAAAACATAAAATTTTCATCGCAACTGTTCACGAGGGCGTTGGAACTAATTATTCACTCCCAATAGATATGGATATTTATAGTGACTCGATCAATGTTTGTAAAGAGTTTCATTTTATAATTAAATTCTAGTTTTTATAAAATTCTCAATTTGATCTGTTTTCCCCCTGAATAGTTTCTGATGTTGTTGTAAGAACACAATCTAGTCACCAATCATTGTTTTTACCAGAGCTTCCACGGCACCCCTTGACGATAAACATGTTTTGTCCAACCTCCATTTTGAGAAGTACTGGTTTATATTATCATATTTTAAACTTTTTTTTATCAAACTACACCGTTTTTTGAAAATAGTACATAAAAAACACTGCATAGAAAATATATTATTGACTTTAAACATAACTCATCATCGCTGATTTTCACTGGCTTATTGAAAAATGATTGATGAATTATATACTTCATAAAAATCAGTAGTTTTCATTAAACGTCACATGTCATTTTCGTATTCAATATAATATAGTTTACATCCCATGAAATGCTGGACTACGTATTCACATTTCACTTTGAAGATATTTTTATGAAAATGCTAGTGAGCCAAAAAGTTTTGGGGGAGTCTTAATTTAACATCCTTTCAGTGGCCAATCAAAACACTTCAATCACTACGAAGTGAAGAGTTTTTAGTTCATATTGCAAGCATTAAAAGAAAATATATTAGTCAATATTATTACTCATAAACCTTACTTGAAGATCATGATCCAGTACTTGATTACAGACACGCTCGTCTTAGTCGTTCATGACTATTTTCATTTAAAACTTTTGATATATTATGTAAAAAATAAAGCTAGTTCTATTACTATGCGTACAAAAATTTTTTCCTTCCGTTATTTAACGTTTTAGGCTAAATAAGATTTTAATTGTTTTAAAAATAAATCACATTATTTAGCACATGGATTTATTGTGATGTTAGTCTCTCATATTTTAAGAAAAAGTAATTATCACTAACCAGTTGGTTTTTACCCCATCCCTAATTTATTCTTACAAAAAGCGTTAATGTTTCTATATTATAATTTCTGTGTGTTGTGTTTTCAAGATGAGATATGTCAGGAGACTTTAGAATATGAATAAAAACATATATCCTTTAATGGAAGTTTGCATTAGGACACTGGTTCCCAACCAATGGTTCGCGATAGATCGGACGAGTTTTTTTGTGGGGTCGCCAACTTACATATACAGTCAACTCGAAAAAATATTCACTATAATGCATATTTTTGGTTTTTTTAATTCCCCTATTTAAAATGGCATTTTGAATTGCATGGAGGTCGCGGGTCACACGTCTTCATCGGAAAAAGGATGGGAACCTATGCATTAGGAGCTTCAAGCCCTTCGACGGGTAAAGTGGTACAGCAAAAGCTCATAATTTTATAACAAAAAATCGTTGCAATCAAGCAATATGTAAACCTTCCATAAATAACCGCTTCGATCCAATGAATAAAATAGACGTAGTAGACTAAACTAAACTACACCCAACCACCACCCGCCACGGCCTTACATTCGGTATCAGCGATCGTGTCCCGTGGCGTAACATCGTTAGGCGTATCTGTTCTATTTGCGAGTATGGAGTTGTCTCGGGAGCATTTGCCCAGGACTTGGAGGCCAAGGCACTCAAGTGTGCATTACTGACTCTAAATAATTAGCAAACCCTATACGTTACTGATTCTAGAAATGCTATGTAATGCTGTCATTAATGCAATCAACAAAGGCCGGTTACGGACCTATACGAATAGGTCCGTCCTTGCACCGTATGACGCCGCAAATTTGCTGAAGGCCAAATAATTATTTTTATTGGCTACCAAGTCGTAGTAGTAGTAGTACGTAGTAGACTATGTACTCCACATGGGAAGCGAGCTGTGAAAATGTATACGGATGCTCTATTTAGACCAACAAAAAAACAATAGAAACTACGCCCAACCGGCGCCATCCAATCCATCACGTATTTTCAAGATTGGCTGTCACATCAGACCTATGCGAAGACGCGTGCGAGTTATCAGACATCGCGTCCACCGGCTATCGTCGTGATCGAATCCGCCCACGCCCTGAGACTGCATCGGCGACTATTGTAATTATAAGTCGGCGAGGCGTCGTTAGGCGGACAGATCAGACATTGATGTGCGCGGTGCCGTGTGATATTGGCTTTGGACGGATTTGCAACTAATTTTGTGCAAAAAATTGACTCGGCCTGCTTAACGTACCTACACACACTTTCCAGCGCTTTGCATTTTACCAGGGCTGTGGAGTCGGAGTCGTCGCGGCGTTTTGGCCGAAGTCGTACTCGGAGTCGGAATTTTTGGAAAGTTTGAACTTTTTATTTTTGCAATTAATATGTAAAATTTGGCTTTTGGCCGCAATGATAGGGTTGATATTTAATTGAATAAACATTAATAGAAAAATTAGTGAAAAAAAAATGACGATATTAACCTTTTTTTGTCGGAGTCGTGTTTTTGGTCAATGTCGGAGTCGCATTTTTTTTTACCCACTCCACAGCCCTGCATTTTACACTTTCATGTATTCCGTTTTTGATCTTTGTGCGCTAAGTCTAAATAAATCCATGCTAAGGTTTTTATGTGAATGAAAACACAGTTATCACATATGTATGTATAATATTTTAACCGTTTGAATCCCAGACCATTTTGAAAAGTGCGAGCGGTAGACTTTATTTAATTCTTAACTCAACTTAAATTATCTTATCACTGCGATATTTTGTGATTTCTTTTTTTTGTTGATCATTTTGGCCTCTGGGATTCTTTGCATGTATTTGCGGTGCCTCGTGCGATTAAAAAGGTTGAGCCGTACTGCATTCAATGCCGAGGATAAGTGTTTTATACCTTTTTTTAAATAATATTCTTAGCAAAAAAAACTAACTAAAAGTCCGTTAATCATCCAATCAAGACAAAAAGATGAAATCAGAAATATACATATTATATTTACTCGTCAGGCGTTCATTCTTTCTCTTTCTATCCGGTTTTTCCGATCGAGGTTCCGTTGAATACGACTTCATAAAATATATAGTTCAATAAATTTACAATAATTAAAGGCGATAGCTTAAGCTTTCTTTTCTGAAAGAAAAGGGTTGGGCATGAGGTTATGAAAAGATCAGTCGTTTTTTCATCGGTCTTTCTACCGCTTTCCAATAGGTGGATGTATTGGGTAAAAAACATTTCGATGTACATATGCATTCGAATAATTTTGGGCACAAAATCAAACCAATTTGAGGAATATTTCAAGAAACATGGTCATATAAATGAAATCTAATGAGCGAAATAATAGATTAATTATCAATCGATCGATCGAAAGAAGTGACGAACCAAACCATGTCAGATTTTTAATAGACAATTTTTGAAATGCTTCTAATCTTCTATTGTAAAGGTGCATCCACAGTGACGGTTTTGATTGAGATATTACAATACTCACGCTTGCTCTTGCACAGTAATAATAGAATCACGATGCTGATAATCGGTTAGGACATCTCCGTATGACAACCCTATCGCGATTAGGATAAAAGGACATGACATGTTTTACATTCCCAACTGTTATTTGTTCACAACATTCCAGGCGCTTACAAATATTTATACAGGACGTTTTAGAAATATCGGCTAAAACTTAAATTATCACTTTAGGTTAATTAAACACAGTGGAGCTTTCAAAATAAGAATTTATATAGTTTTGTCTCGTTTTTTAGCTCGGTATTCATTTTTTCCCGGTCTGTAGTACAGTGCTTAACGTCGTTCGTTGCCGTGACGGACCGCACGGATTCGATTCCCGGAACGAGCAGATTTTTTCAGTCGACAAATCGATTCTGTTCGAAGACAATAGGTGTGTTTGTGTTGTTAAAAATTCCTTCCCACCTTTCCGATCTCAATAATCAGCGATAAGCGAGAGCGATTAGCTAACCACTAGTCCTGTCCTAGTCCTCGTATTCTTTCATTTTCTACTTTCTTCAAAAAAAATCTTGAGCAACTGAGTAACAGAAAAAAATTATGTTGAGATAAAGAGGAGTCCATATGCTTCAAGTATGAAACGGATATATCTATCTTGATCAAGATACAATAGATGTATTGATTGAGTAGGCATTTACTTGGTAGAACTCCATTATAATACGGTAAGAAAAATAACAATGTATTTTAGTTCTACATAAATTTTATATATTTGTTGATAGCTATTTCGGCTTACGCCTTCGTCAGAACTATTCTACTAGTTCTGACGAAGGCGTAAGCCGAAATAGCTATCAACAAATATATTAAATTTATGTAGAACTAAAATACATTATTATTTTTTACCGTATTACAATAGATGTATTTAAAACATTGTTAATCATGGTATAATTATATATTAGCTGGGTAGTTCCAATAGTAGGTACTATTTCTTATGGAAAATATGCGAATTATAATTTTATACATTTTACGCTTTATATTATAGTAACAAGATCAGCTGCGAGGACACATTATATAAATAATATTATTTCTAGTGATCGCTGTACAAAGAAGATTGGACAAGGTGATAATCGTCGCCATTAATGGTTAGCAACGATCGAGATTATTTAAAATTTTAGTCAATGTATTCCATGACACAAATATATAATAATATCGGTAAAGCAATAAATGCTATAAGTACTTTTAAAATGCTTCATCCGCTGATATTTGGCTGTGCGATAGAGCGATTTTAGCAGAGAATGGATTTAAGCTGCTCGGACATCCATTTTTAAGACACATCTCCATTTATTTGTACTCGGCCTTTATGATGAATGAACGAAATAGAAACCTTAAAGAAGAGATAGTTCCACTTGCTTACATACTTACATTTCACAGAGAAGCTTTAACCACTACAGTACCGTACGGCCACTGGTGGCTTCCGCGTCGTACAGGCGTCGCGAATACCGTCACAAATATTGCTAAATATATATTTTTAAAAATCCTGTAAGAATTATTATGATATTTTCCTTTTCATAGCTAGTGACATCTATACACAGTATACATCTGTACACAAAAAAAATGGCTTTTCTGTCATCAGTCAATCTTGCTGAAAAAATGATTTTTTAGAAGTCGGGTGTTAGATGTGATGATGACCATTTTGCTCGGTACTGAAGCGGTTAATAACGACTCTACAGTCTACACCAGTGGTTCTCACGAAAATATTCACTGTGGCCGCATCGCAAACATAAGTGGTCATACGGAAATGACTGGTGGCCGCACCGAATTTTTGTTTTGAGTCTGTTGTGTTTAAGGTTTGTCAAATGGACTTAAACATGACTGTCAATTGACAATTGGTATTCGTTGGATACTAAATATTGCATTTTCAGAGTCTTTGTTGACAAATTAACTTGTAAAAACCCATTTTTATGAAATATCAATATTAACTATGCTTCATTAGCTTAGCTTCTGGTGGCCGCAACAAAATCCTCTGGTGGCCGCATGCGGCCACCGTGGCCGCACATGAGAACCACTGGTCTACACTGACCTATGTGTAACCATCATTTCCTTGGGATTCCTGAATGATTCCTCAGAACATAAATCATAGTGAGTAATTTCTAGTTGTATCGGTGATATCTAATTGACATCAATCTAAATTTTTACTTGAAAGTGTATTTGAAGATTTTTATAGAGAAAATTGTTTATTAAAGGTTTCGCGATTTGAAAAACGTTGTCTGCATGACATCACTAATATCTTAATAAAATTTTGTAGCAAAGTCATCAATTCTCAACAGAAAAGTGTTATAATACATATCAGGAGGTAGTCCAATCCATTTGTTGAAAAACTGTGAAAGAGTGTGAGATATTTTCAATACTTTTTCCTCATAAATTTGTGTTTACTATCAATATTTTAAAAATATATTTTAAATTAAGGAATTACGGATAGTGTGCAAAACTTCAAACTTTTCCATGTGAATAAAAAAGGTATCAAAGGTTTAATCTAAAACTGGCAGTTGAAAAAAAATATTTTGTAATTGACCACTTTTTAAAATTACCTCTAATATATGGTATATATTGTCATGCCCAGATTTCTATCTGTCCTGGATTCTCCATTGAGCATGTCTTTACATGTGTTTCTCTCCGTCAATAAATATGTTTTTATTTTGCTTTCCCGACCCTAAGTGTACGGCTGGAGTGCCAGCGTAGCAGTAGAAACACAAATTAGGGCGGCCTCATTAGTTTTCCTTTGAGACTTAGAAAGTCACCTAACACACATCTCTCAACGTACACGCCCCTTTCCCAGTCATTGAATGCGCTCCTTTCAAAGGTGTCATCGTCCCCTTAAGTTAAGTTTGACGCATTGCATAAGAACTATCTGCTGTAACGTCCGCAAAACAGCTAGTACTTTATTCAATTACAAAATACCCAAGAAGTGTGGCTTGCGGAGTATTTTACAATATATAATGATGTATTTCTTCATATATAATCTTTTTCTTCGTATCCTTTAAGCTTTTTCTCATTATATTTTTGTTCCATAATCATTAACTAGGTTCGACGTAAAATAATTTATAAATGTCAAATAATTATCTTGCTTGAATTATTCGGCGTAAGCAGTTAGCTGGGGGCTTGGCAAAATAATTGTGCATGATTTATTGAATACGCGGGTAACATTAAATTCGGTGCCCATCAAAATTAAAGCTTTCAGCATATAATACATTTCGGCAAGGTTAAAAAGCCATAAATACACTGGCCATACATGTAATTTTATTTTATAGGCGTGCTTTCGTCCTATTACAGTATTAAAAATACCATGCAAATTACAGTTTTCTTCCGATTTCTCGTAGAAGCAAATTTATCAGCTCACAGGAAAAAGGATTTAATTGATATTCAATAAAAAAATATGATTCATTAATAATGAATCTTTTAAATAAAAACCAATTTTTTTCTTCGTTTCTTCTCCAATAAAAGAGCATATGGATCAAACACCACTAAAATTTATTTTATTTATTTTATATATTTTTTAAAAAAAATATTTGGCATTACAGCTTGCGCCAATGCGCCAAATATTCTGAGTTGTGAAAGTCACACGAGATTAACTCGTTGGTAAATAATGTATCAGTTGTGCACAAAATCAACGATAAATAACATAACACCCAGCCCAAGATCTTTTTTTTTTTTTTCAATTGAAAAAATCTAACCTTGCCGGGGATTGAACCCGGGCCCCCCGATTGCTAGGACAAAGCTCTTGCCACTAGACCACAGGGACCGACGATTCCGTCACCACTTCAACAAGCTTGATAGTTACCACCATATTTTAATATCTTTTGTACAACCTGGTCCTGTACAATCTACACGACCTTAAATAATCATTTTGCTAATTTTCCGTGAATTATGACGATTCTGAAATAAAAGAAATACTCAAAAATGAAAAATATTGAAAATTGTTGGCATATGCATTCGGACGCAATTAATATCAACCTCTAAAATTAAAAGAATAAATCGCGCCAATTTATAATAATTGTCTAAAATATAGATGCAATACCTTAGAGTCGTTAAAATTAAAAATGTGATGACATAATGTGTACAAATATAATGTTAAAAAAATATTAAGTGAAAAAGAAAAACGACTTCCATTGATATTGCTCGCAACAAAGATGGTGGCGAAATTATCAGCTGTTTTAAGGAAAGACAATTTAACGGCAGTAATCGGTACTAAAAAGAGATCGAAAATTTCCGATAAAGCGATACATTGCTTTTTGCTAAATAGCTATGCATATAAACTTTAAAATTTCGAACGTGAATATTTTTGATAAGCAAATCGAATTCGCAAACGTCAAAAGAGCCACGACTCACTCACACTCGCATCGTGCATCTGGAGCATTTTTCTTTTGATAAAACCATTGGAATATGTTTGCGCCTGTAAAATCTGGACTGTGAATACGAACGTGATATGAGGTGCCGCGCGAGACTTTTTTAAATCTCCATTAGTCAAATTAAGGCTGTAATTATTATCGCGGTCCGAGCGATTTCGCTTCACATTGAACGATTGAAATGGGAGTGGGGAATAAAAAGCGCGGTTTATTTTGACATTAACGAGCCTGGATTTATTATCGGGTGGCGTATAAAGTAGACATAAAACGTTTTTTTTTAATCGATATATACGTGTAAAACATAATTTGAATTTGTGTAAACTTTAAACCAAGGCTATCGATGTCATAATTGAACATCTATGCAAATGTTATATACATGTATCCGTTAGACAGCCTAATTAATTTTCGAGTGGTAGCCACACGCATGCAAACGTGCACGACAATCGTCACTAATTTCTAAAAAACCGAATCTTTACTAACTACCTAGTTATGGAGTCGGAGTCTGAGTCGCGGAGTCGGGGTATTTTGGCAGGAGTCGCAGTCGTCAAGGCGTTTTGGCGGGATTAATCGGAGTCGGAATCGTTTTTGGTCAATGTTTGAGTCGGAGTCGTGTTTTTGGTAAATTCTGGGTTCGGAGCCGGAGTCGTATTTTTCTTAACGACTCCACAGCCCTGCTATCTACATACCATGCATATTTATCACTTGTCAAATTCGCAGTTTCAAGATCGCACGCTTGTGCCATATGTTATCATTTATATTTTTATTTGCCAACAGCCAGTGCTTTACTGTTCCCACTCAACCAATCATCTCATTTCGAGAATAGATATGATACTCGCTTACAACCAGTTCTCGTAAATAATAACCACTTTTTAAATGTCTACACTTTATTCGCGACCGTTTTTATCAAACCCTTATATTTAGAAAAGTATTATAATTAAACACAGTGGTCAAGTATCTTCTAGTTGAAATTGTATTTTCTCGAATGATCGCTTCTACATATAATAAGTTCAATGTTTCATATTATTATATTAAATTAATATTGGATTATATTTTAAAGCAACTTATAGCTTTACAATAGATACTTGCCATGTTATCTAATATGAAAAATAGTGGGCATTGTTATGACCTCCTGCCGGGCCTGAAAGTGCCTCCAGTGATGTCATTCGCAGGGCCGGAGCAGGCCCACGCGCGTCCGGTGTAATCCGACACGTTATTACACCATTCGCCCACCGCGCTTTCAAACATGACTGGTCTAATGGTAAAATGTAATTTTTAATTTGTATATTATTTAGAATTTTCACAACCATTAAATTAATTGATTATTTTTCAAATAAAAATCATTTATAATAAAATTTTCTTCTTTTAAAAACAAACATTGTAAAATTTCACACATACTCACGCGCCCACCTGCAATTTGTGACGTACTTTATATTTATGTAAGATTTAAATTCATTTTTAATGAATGCTTCAATTATTTTTTATTAATAAATGTAATTTTGATATGCAATAATAGATACATAGTTAGCACGGTATTAAATTAATTTGTCAAAAGAGATTACATTCTTTTAATGGTACACTCGGTGTTTTTGTGATTTTGATGTTGTCGGCTTACATGAGGCCAAAATGAGAATCTCAAACATATCGTTCTTGAAGTATCATGGATATGTCCAACTTCTTCTACCAAAATGTATCCTGATAGTGGGGATGTCTTTGGTAAAAACTTGAGCTTGAGTTGTCGAATATAGGCGTTATTTAGTTAAAAACAATTTATTCAATTTGGTCTTTCCCGGAATTTTCTCAGGTGAGTTACTAGCTTTATTATGTACAGTGAAACCTCGATTATACGCTTTTCATGGGACCGTATAACACACACGATTAATAAGGGAAACGATGGATGCGGGAAACTTTTAAATATGAACTAAATGTCGGGACTATAGAAAATGAGCACATTACGCGGAAAAACGTATAATGCTGAAACGTAAGATCGGGGTTCCACTGTACCTGCTGGTCCCTTGTCTTGAATAATTTTAAGTCAGATTTATAGTGATAGTTTGAATAATTTTGAGTATGTTATTATACAGCGTCGATAAAATATAAAATGTAGAAAAACACTAGTTTTTATTTTCTCCTCATTTCTCAAAACAAGCATATTTTTGGATGCAACATTATTCTGAATAAGGACTCAATTATAATATACTAATTTGACTACTTTCATATATAACTAATTAATAAATTACTCTACTCTACACAAATCAAAAATAAAAATGTGATGCTACAAAACAAAAGTGGCCTTCTCCACTTTAGATGAAACTGAGCTAGCCCATGTTGTACTTTTTTTTTATAGATTATATGGTTTCTTTTAACCAAAGTTGTTTGAGCAATTGTTATTAATTGGGATTCCTTAATAAATAATAAACATAGCTGACCATGTATAATTTTAATACTCTATGGAGATGATTCAGTTTGAAACATATTATATTATAATTTTTGTTGCAGAAAATTTTAGCAATTTTTGAAATAAATATTATGATTTTAAATAAATGTTTAAATAGTCAACCCTTTCAAAAATCTCGAAAAAATAATTTGCTGGAGATGACCGCCTTTGATTTGTAAGGTCACAAATAAATGTTGTACGTGCAATTGATTAGAACGATTTTGATGAATTAATTCAAGTTTCATTATCTCAATAAATCAATTCAAATATTTTTCTTAATTTTTACATTTTTGTTTGGTACTGTGAATGAAAACAGCGTCATAATACAAATCCCACGTGTGTTCAACTGCTGCGATTACACGTGTAGGCGTGGTCCAATGGAGCATCTCAGACAAATCAAATGTCGCGGTGATATCGTACATTAGATTCTATATTGCACACGCCGACGGCTTAGATTGGGTAATTACTACGGACGTTTATCTTTCACCGGGGCTCATTTGTAATGTTACTCATATCCAAAGACGACCACCTACCCGCCAGGTTCAATTTAATCACCATTGAAAATGATTCCTGAAGTCGGACACTAAAGTTGCCTGTAAGATTATTTTTTTATATCCAGTCGGTAAAAAAAAATCAGGACTGTAGAGTCGGAGTCGTCGCGGCGTTTTGGCCGGAGTTGTACTCGAAGAACTTTTTATTTAAGCATACAATATGTAAAATTTGGCTTTTGGTCGGATTGGTTGGTTGATATAGGAATAAATATAAATAGGAAAGGTAGGAAAAAAATGTGACTAAATTAACCTTTTTTAGTCGAGTCGTATTATTTGTCAATTTTGGAGTTAGAGTTGGAGTGGTGTTTTGAGCCTTGGAAAAATATTAATGTAATTGTTTAACTACCAATTCAATCAATTAAAATAGCAGTGACATTGCTATTTTTCACCGTGCTATAGTGGAGTTTTACCAAGCAAATGCCAGTTCAATCAAGATCATCATTTTTCTTTTAATTTTAGTAGTTTATTTTTCGAGATTTAATAATAGTCTGTTGAACAAAAAATACGATTATAAATCATGAAGAAAATGATATACCGTGCATATTCCATATTGTTCTAGAAAATACATATGTTGTGGAATAAGTACAATAGATATTGATTCATCAAAATTATTTTTTCAAAAAATACGCTTACACTCGATTATTACACACATACACAAAAGCTTTCGAATACTTAGTAAATACTAATATGGATTAACTAGCTTAACATTATATTCTGACAATATGTGGCGCAGTTGTGTTTATTACATGATCAAACAATAGGATTATCGTGTTCGATTCCTTCTGCATTAATTTTGCTGTAGGTGTCATGTTTCCTATACGGATCTTAGATCTCGTATGCTAGTAATGAGCGAGTTTATCAACTAACTGGAATGGTCACTACATATTTATTTACTATCAGGAAATGTGTTTGGTTTCACACAATGTCCCAAGATCTTTGATAACAGTCATAACTCAAGATGTATCGTTGTCTATTTTATACCGTGCATTAACTAAATATATTCAATGATTTACATTAATGATTTTAACCATCAATTCTTTGTGGCTAATTGTAGATCATGCTTCACAATTTTAAAACATAACTTTTTGACAGTAATGACAAATTGCTTGATTTGCAATTATTATTTTTTTATTATTTTACAATAAAATGTTGAAAGACTAGTGGTTATGTGAAAAACGTGTTTAAACGTGTGCAGGCCAATAATTTGATGAATGCTAATCTACGCTAAGCCATCTTAATATGGAATCAGTTATCAAATTATTATACAGTTATCAAATAAAAGACAAAATTCAAATACAGGCAACCCTCCATTTGCGTAGAAATATGGACCACTCCATTTGGTTTTTTTAAATAACATTTTACGAAATCACCATTTTTTCCTTTTCCCATTTCCCTGATCTAGATTTAGTTTGTTTACAAGCGCGCGTGTGTCATGACTCATGGGCGTTGACTATTTTTTGACGTGACAACGTCTTATAAATCGATGAACGCCCGCTGCACGCACGAAAAAACATGACTCATTGTCCCGTTTGTCGCGTTACGCCGAAGGCAAGCGTGCGAGCGAGAGCGCGGATAAGCGATAGAGAGGCACGATTGGCCTACCGTTCGGATTGTGCCGCATCTATCTCTCTTCCACTCGATTGGTCGATGCGTCTGAGTAGAAAAGAGACAGCGGCAGCACACAACTTATACACCTACAGTACCTACACGTGATCTGTTTACAACTGTTTATAAAGTGAAGTGAAATGTTAATGTGGTTTTCATTGTTTATATTACAACAACAATTGCGGCAATAAAGGTAATTAATTCTGATTAATTGTAATTAATTAAATGATTCCATTTTATTCATAAAAGTATGCAATCATTTCATCAATGTTTTCTTATGACGTTGTCACGTTAAACTATCGTCCGTAAACCGACTTTACAGACAACCATTTTTTTATGTATAATATAACATTCATACAAAAATTATAATTTGAACGTGAAATATTAGCTTTTTATAGATGATTCGCTATAGCGAGAAATGCTATACTAAAAACTGTCGCATACGCTACAAGAAAATCGCTATTAGTGAGTTCACTATCGAATGGTGGACTGTAATAACTAATTACTTGAACATTAAAAATAGATTATTTGAGATTTTTTTGAAAATAAAACATTTTTTCAATTAAGGCGTCCGATTTTCTCATGAATCAACTGAGGATGTTCAAGTCGCTAGGTGAAATTTATGTCGCGGGATTACATTATAGATATTTCTACAATAAAGCTATTGCAATGCTTTTGTACGTATTTGGTCATTCGTAACAACGAAATTTCGAACACAACTCCATAGAGCAGCATATAAATAGCATTGGCGACATCTCCATTATTCCGCGGAGTCATTTTACATAAGATAAGGATCAAAGGATCTCTGATAGAGGATCGCATCGGTGTGCAATGGTAGATGCGCAGGCACAACAAACAAAGCTAAGACCCAGGAACTTTATTTGCAGTAGGGTGAGCATGTTTTCTAAATACATATATGAAAAGCGTTGAATGTAATATTACATTTGTAATGTTGATAATTCGTTTTTCAATTACCTTTTCGCTCTACGTTATAAATATACAGTGGCAAATTGGACATCATACCAGTAGTAGTTAATCAATAATCAAATAGATACATGTACACAACGGAGTTTCACTGAAACGTTCGTGATTCGAAGATAATTAAATAATGTTAATATTAACTACACGAGATGCGGTAAAAATTAATAGAAATCACAGGAGAGAAACTCTAATCGTATTACACTCATAATTGTCTAACAGAACACATAATCTGTCTTGTTTCAATTTTCTAACTGTACAGCAGAATATGCTTTGTCATGTCATTTTGAAACGTATCGTAGATTTGTATGGTTTTCTACTATATAAATCAGGGGTGGCCAAACTTTTTACATTTTTGTGATAGCTTTTTCGGCTGACGCCATCGTTTGAACTATATTTAAGCATGCATTTAATTATCTATGTATATACAGTGACGGCTGGTGACGGGGTGTTGGGAGGTGCAAAGGAAGATTCAACCATTTTTGCAAGAGTTCTTTCCTATTCATTGGATTTTAACACTACTATAGCATGGACTTTCAATTCAGATGTTCGCAATACCAACTGTTTCTCTTCCGTAGTACGGAAAAATAGTTGAATCTTACTTTTGCACCCCCAGCACCCCGTCACCAGCCGTCACTGTGTATATACATATACTATTGTAGACAGGGGAGTCAATACATCTTCTTTTCTGTTCTGCCATCCTAATTATTAATTAGTAATAATAAGTTATTAAATGTGACGAACCGAAATAGCTACCAACAAATATAAAAATAATTTCTGTAGAACTAAAATAAATTTAAATTATACAATTATTTTTGTCACCGTCTCATCTAGATAAATCAAGTGTGCAATAAGTAAAAAATTGTTTTAATTTTTTTTAATTTAATGCCTTTCCACCAATTATTGAGTGATTGCTAAAATACACTATTCGAGAACTAGTTACAAGTCAGTTAAGGGTGTAATTAAATTAGGATAAGATATAATAAGACAAATCCATAAATCTTTTAAAAATCCATGTGTACTTAGATAACTTCGTCGGACGCAATTCCTTAAACGTAGCCGCTTAGCTACTAATGAATTGAACTCCAATTTTCCCGTTTTGACTAAAAACTGGTTTAATTTTTACTTATAATGTAGAATTCCATTATAAAAAGGCGATGTATTTATTTCAAAACAAATATATCAAAAATGCATTTCAGCATTAGATAGTTATAAAGATGACATTGATGACTTGCGTCATCAATTTGACGGTTCTTAGAAATTGCACAGAATTTTTTAAATATTTGAATAAAAATAATTTAATGTTTATATTTAAATCAAACATTAAATTATCCTTACTTCATCTGACAGTGATTAAAAATATGTGATGAACATTAATTCAGTTTCAGCGGGCTTAGTAATGTGTTTCGCATGGTCACCTCAATGTAAATAACAGAATTTACCTCAACCTGTTCTCTTTGCTTTGAATAGACTTGCTCACAAACTAACGAATAGAATTAATCCTGTAAAATGGTTGCAAATCCTCTTTTAAGTGGCTATTAAAATTTTTTGAATATCATCTAATGACCAAAATGTTTTTCATGAAACTGTGGTAGGTAAGCATATATGAATGGAGTCCGTCAATTACATAATCACACTATTTAACTGTAATGTGTATTGGTGTACGCTTATTTTGGACGTCGATATCCTCGTTCTGGTTTTTTAGATCTTGCAATTATACATTAAATTGTATTTTATATATTTGTTAATTAACTGTCGAAGCGAAGCAACATATTGCATAACAGCTGACGATCTAACATTCTAACACCATCATGTTTAAAATATTCAATTGATTGATCTGAAAATAATAAAACAGAAAAAATATATATAAACCAACAAAGTTTCTCGTTGAACGTATTTACCACTATAGACAAATGCATTGAACGTGATTCTATTTTCCAAATTGTATCCTTATTATATTTATTCTAATGAGAGTTATTGATGTTTAGCCTATGTTGGCGAAAACTTTTTCTTTCTTATGAAGAAAACACAAGCTGTTTTAGGAGGTTTATTTATTTATTAAGGATGTAGGAATGGTGCTAGGAAAACACTGGTAGTTAACTTATCACACCATCTCGGATCCATACTTTTGAGCACATCCATAGGTCGATAAAAAAAACGATCGTAAGAAATCATCTGTTCAGTACGTTATGTAGATAGATGTCAACGAAAGATCGGGATATTTTTTTGTAATCTAGTCCACTCTCAATATGGAAAATATGGGCTATTCAAGGAGCTTACCTCAGGAGAATTTTCCTACTTCTAGAAGTTTGTCACTTGTGTAGTAAAAAAATAATCCGAAGCGGGAAAAAAATGGCGCACATTTGAACACTCTTTTTTGGCAATGCACAAAACGAGCACAAGTTGCATGAAAACCATAAAATCCAATGAAAATTGGATGAGCTTACTAGTCAAAAACAAACGCTCAAAAAATATTTGCTGTTCTCTCAATGCATTGTCAGCTTTGAACTAAGAATCTTACCTTATCGTAAAACAAACAAAAAATAGTAAGAAAAGAAGGATTGGACTAGAGCAGGAGGTGGTGGTATAATAATCACCTTCGCTATCTTCCGTTTTTTTATCCTGCTTTTTAAACAATAAATATATCAAACTCTGTGGTTCTTGTCATCGATTTTCGTGATGTATTTTCTCATCTTATTCTTCTAAATTGACTACTTTGATAAATTATTGTTTTAGAGAGTAATGTAGATCTGTAATGCAATTATTTTTTTCGAATGCGTTAGTTAATATAACGCCATAAGCTTACTTAATTATAAACTTGATTTGCTTAAATGAAAATAAAAAAGCACACAACTCCCGCTTCCGTGCTTCATCATTAAGTTGGCATCTTGGGGACTGATATCTTCACGAAACAGATGAACGTCTTTGTAAAAACCGATGTCGGACCTCAATCAGTTCGGCACGTGTCAATACAGATTATTTCTGCCTCATTTGAGATATAATCTCACTATTTCAAATTAGACGCATGTCTAACGTCAATGATACAAAGTAAATATAATTATTCCGGTTGATTTATCAATTCATCCGACAAATGACGGTTATAGATATTTTACAAACCATTAGCTGCATTAATACAAAACGCCGGCTTCTAATTGTAGGGACGTGATGTTTCTCAACTGTAACTGCTGTTTTATGGCATTTCTTTAACTAAGTACTCAGCGGCGTTTGGTCACCCAATTCGGTAGCAGTGTCTATGGGCACGAATCTATACGAAAGTATCGATAGGGAAAATTTTATAAGCCCAACCTACCTTAAAAAACTAGTCTTTTATATCTTCACACACATAAAAAGAAGAGAAATTAATCAACTCAATGACAAACTACATTTGCAAAAACAAAATATGATGTTCCGTTAGGAGTCCATATCCCACATATTGGTAGCAATGTGCATTATAGCGGCATTTGGTAACACATATCCATACCAGTCATTTTTCTCAAAGTAAAATCGAAACAGGTTGAATGGTGAAAATTCAACTAATCTACTGCGACTTTTTTTTTAACCATGTTCGCTCCCAACATGGATCATATGGACTCCTCACGGAGTTTATCTCAACATATGTTTTTCTACGAAAACTACTTTTTACTCAGTTGCTCAACCTCTCCTTTTCGAAGAGAGTCGGGAACCCGGGCGGTCCGGCACTCAAGCCAACAACGTTGACACTGCGCCACGGACCGGACACTACTGCGATGCGCAACGTCTAAATTAGTGGTCAACATTTAAAAATATATTTCAATTGTGAGCTGTTTGTTTATTATTAATATAAAAAGAATCATATTATTATAAAGGTTTTAAATATTTATCTATAGTCCATCAGAGGCATGCATTATTTTTTTTGGCCCACCGAGTGGTTTCAGAGAGGCATCCTTGGTCTATCTACATATATGTACAGCCTTATTCACGGTTCAAGATTTTATTTTTCTAGCAACAATTACCGTTACTCGACTGGGCTTAAAACACAATAATGGCCAACGCTAAATACGTTGTCAGTTACGCAATCAATTTAACACATTTCCAAAAGTGCTTTTAATAAATAAATTGACACGTAATTCATAAACCAGTCTCTCCAAAAAGTTCTAACCTCATATCGATATCTCAAGTAGAATTGTAAGCTCGAGTAATAAGATCGAACTAGAAACAAATTAATACAATCCGTTTTTTAGTGTAATTACGTGTGTAGAAAAAAGTTGTTGCCGAGATGTCATGCGAATGACGGGAACCATGTCACGCCTCTCGATAAATTGAGAAATCATTTTGTAGATCGGCCGACAAGTTAACAAGCCGACAACGTAAATTAGACTAAGTGCCATGGGTAGTTAGTTAGATTGACTAATTAATTTGTGAAATACACTTCTTTATGTTTTAAAAATTCATTACTAGTCTTATCCACCTAAAATATTTCACACTACAATATTACTTTAATTAATCACTACAATATAAGATTTCTTTATGTATTATATATGTTACAGTGAAACTGTATTCTCAGTGAAAATATATTCTTCTCCAAGCTGTCGTTGAAATTAAATTTGACCGCCCTATCTTCAGCCCAATTTTTGTCTGTGTTTTTCTTTGGTTATCTTTTTATGAAAGGGACTAGGTACTTGCTGATTTTGTTTCATTGAAGGAAACCAAAATTTTAGGTCGGCGAATCATCGACTTGGGCCAATAATTGCAATGATCGTGACCAGTGAAATCATGTTGTCATACAAATCTGTTACTTGATACATTTTCACTGTAACATACATATATCAGGAGAAAATTTTCAAAAGTGGTCAATTCCAAAATATTTTTTTCAACTCTCAGTTTTCGATTTAACTTATGAGACCTTTTTTATTCATATAAAACAGTTTGAATTTTTACACATTATCCGTAATTTTAAAATTTAAAACAATTGTATTTCAACAAATGGATTTGACCACTTTTGAAAACTACCTCCTAATTATGTAAATAGGCTTGTGGACATATCAATAACGAAATCGTGACTTCAATCATTTTACACACTATTTCATAACCAATAGTTTAACAATTAGACAATGTTTTAAAAATTACGATTTGTTAACAATATAAATATTGTCGTAAGATTTGAAAGTTGTCACAAAGGCTGATGGTGAGGAGTAAGTATAAACTAAAATGCTATTTGTATACTGAGCATTATATTTCAACATCACACACTCTCAGAAGGTGAACAGCTGATATATTTCCTATACATTTCTATTAACTCCAAATACGGCAAACCACTTGTACATTCACCGCATAAATATGACGAGTCTAGCCGTCCTAAGTAACCCGATCCGACGGCGGGAAAATCAATCGTATGCTTCGATTAATTAAGCCCGATTATCTCGTGATGTTATTATTTCATATAATTGGATTTTTACAAGAATTGACGTGAAAAACTACTTATCAACTTAAAACTCCGATTATTAAGTGTGCCGTAATGATTTTGCGGGGAAAATTTTATACGGGAAAAAAACTGATATTTTGAGGTGTGAATGCAGATCGATAGATGTTATCACGCTCTATCAACTGAAAAAACAAGCTCACCGTTAGTCTATCTAGTTTGTTTCGTAATTTTAAAAGAACGATAAGTCTCCTTTTTGTATATCAATTAAATAAAACTTAATACAATAACAATAAATTGAACTTATTATAATCTAATTAAATTCGATAATGATTAATGAATATCATAAAACGTTAAAATCAACAATTAAAGGTTGATCGAATCCACGGTTTTTCATTTATAGCTTTCTGCCATTACAACTTTTTACGAAAAATTCAGTTTTGCCTATACTTTTACTGATTCCTTATATAAGGTATTTCTGCTATATAGAAAGTATCTTGATAAAGTATTAAATTATTAGGAAGCTATTTTCGATGGTTTCGGCGGTAACTTTGTGGAAGTTCATTTTAATATAAAATTTAAAATAACTTTGATTATTCCACGTATTGTGTAACTAACTGTGACACGTGTTTCGCCTCTTTCAGAGGCATCTTCAGACTTACTATCGCAAAGTTTGCTTAAGTAATATTTAGTTAGTAATATTAAGTAATATATTAGGAAGCTCTTTAAGACTGATACAAAAGTTTCTACCTGTCTGCCCTACGTAATAAGCTTAACAGTCTTCACAAAAGTTACGATATATATCACTTTCGGATAATGATTGTACATATTCTTAAGATTTTAATTAAATTTGTATGGCATTAAAATCGGACTGTAAGATATCTGGCAAAAAATTAGCTATCTTCGATGACCAAGATATCTTCAAAATAAATATACCATTTTACGCCAGCATTATCATTAATTATTTGACATCCAATAGCGTTGACCACTGGGCTATATTACTGATCAAAAGTGATACGGCAGTTGCAATAACGAATACGCCTAATAATGTATGAACAAAGATGCGCACCTGTATCTGTAATTTAAAAACAATCTTGATCATCATATTATATAACCTACATATTGAGAATTAAAAATAAAAAAATTAACCTATGCAATAAAATTCTATTGCGATTAGGTCATGTTAATTTACTGTTGATCAATAACTATTGTATTTTTTATACGAATTCTTAGAGATGTCCCATTTGCTTTGATAATAGATGCGGCATTGTTTCGACTTACTGTGACCATCGTTTATGCTTAAATATTGATTATGACATTTCGCTGCTCCGGCAGAAAAACTACTCAAGTGGCTGTTATAAAATAATTATTCGGGAATTCATCGTTTTGCTAGAAAATACTAGAACCAAGCAATGGCGCATCTGTCCCTCTATTGGCAGATTAATATTTTACTATTATGTCAATGTTGCATGGGATGAAATAACCTTTAAAAATTAAAAATCACAAAACTTGCAAATGCGTCAATGCTCTATCGGAGAAGCGATATTTTCCTAAAAGTTTCAGACGGTTAAAAATGTGTTGTACACAAATTTATAGTAGCAAATAACGTTCCAATATGTTTTTAGTTTGACCGAAACAAAACGAAAACATTCACTGTAATTTTATAATTAAAATATATTTCAGCAAACTAACCACCGAATCTACTGTACTTGTTCATTGTTAGTTTATGTTTTTGTTATAATAGATAAGGTAAATGTACCAGTAGTTAACCTTTTGAGAATAAAATGGCCCAAAATAAGAAATGAAGATGCGGGATTGCTCTAAATTGTAAAGTTCAGACTAGTTAAGGCATCTGTGGTCGGAATGAGCCACTAACACATCACCATATAGCCAATAGAGTGCCAGGGTGGCCATTTGAAAACAACACCTAGTGAGGAAAGTGAATTATTTCAAATTTCATAAATGATCAATCTAGAAACGGTGTGTACCTTGTTCCTGAACCACGCATTGCTACTTGATTCAACCAAGAGTGGTGTAAAGGAAAGCCCTGAGGCAACTCTGACAGAAAGTTCACTATAAAGCCCCCTGATTAGACATGGTCAACTACTGGATTTTTCAATATGTCAGATGGTCAACTACTGAAACAGGAACATGGCTTTAAATAATTTAACACAACAGGCCCTTTCGTAATTTTTGTTACAAAATATTAATTAAGATATATGATCCAATATGAGTATACTTGCTTTGCCATCATTCGTTACAATGCTAAACCTTAATCGGTTTTTTTGTTGAAATTTTCTCTTAAACGGTCAGCTACTGGTACATTTACCTTAATACGCACACAATTCTTTGAGTATTCTAATTCCATGATTTTCTTTTCATTAATTTGACGGTGATCTGTAATGTTGAGGGTCGGTGACGCCTGAATATTAAAATATGTCAAAAACAACGATGAATGGTTTGGTAAGAATTTTATTATTCTTTAAATTTATTGAGATAGTATCATAAACAAATTTCCGATGTGTGTTTTGTTTCATTGTTTAAAAAATTGAATTCCTTATTCAAAACACGAATCTTATCGACTGAATACAGAAAGGGACACTTGGTCACCGTGCTTTGTAAAAGTATTGTTCGTTAGGATAGTAGGTCATCCCTCTCGATTTAATTTACAATGTCCTATGGTTCATTAGTGTGTGTTATTGCTAAATGTGCGTAGAGTCAACCAGATAGCAGTCAGATAACACGCATAACATCATCAATAATCAGGCGGCCATTGTTTCAAAGTATCTTTATTCGATTTGCTTCTATATTTTTTTAATGGTTGGCTATTATTTCCAGACAGAAATAATCAAATAGAGAAATATTCTTCGGTCGGCGGCGGATTCTCATTATGTGGTCAAAAGCGGCTGAGCAAGTTGTGATACTGTTTTATATAAATTACTAGTATTGCTACCCGGCGTCGCTGGGACTAACGAACCAATAATTATTTAATGTTATATCATTCGACATAATTATATCACAAAATCTAACATCCAAAATAGAGTTAAAATAAAATCACAAACTTTATTTAATTTGATTCTCGCCTATTAAAATGTCAAAATTCAAGAAAAAAATCTAATTTGCTGTCAAATAAATGTTAAATAATACCTTCACGTAAATAATAAACATTATTATATTAATAAAAGCCGGGAAAAAGTTGGTAAAAGACTAATCTATTACATTTTGACTAAATGTCTTCGCCGATAAAAATTCAAACATATTTTCTTTCATATTCGTTTTTATGGCAACTTGCAACAACAATGCAAAAGGGAATTACAGACATACATACATACATACGCCGTTTCGGTTTTATATATAAGATTTGCATTGTTACAGTGTTAGGTAACGATATCATTCCCGTGCATTTCGTTATTGATGCAAGACTTTAAAAATTAGAGTAAATGTATTTTATAGCGTTATTGCGTTTTAGGAGTTGCTCAGAAATTAAGCGACTGTCTATCTGGGTGGTGGTGAAACAACAAATACATATTTATAATCAGTAGACTGCTTAGAAGCTTTCTATATAATATTTAAGAATACTTGAATACAACACTAGACCGGGGATTGCAATCCCGATATTTCAACGTTTTTGCAATACAGAGATACTTGTTTCAAACGTGCAAAATGCCATTATTAAAATTAATTACGGCTCTTAAAAAAATCAACGTAATAAAATGACTCCATTTCTCCAATATCCAACGATGAATTTGAGAGGAATTTCTGCACCTAGACTCATTTGTACGAAGATACGATCATACTTGACAGATTCTTGCATTGATAAACGTGCATTTGAAATGTCAAATTTTAATTAGAAGAAAAAATAAATCTGCGTGTATTTTAGTATATCGACCTTGAATTCAAACGATTAAAATATGTATGAATTTTTAATACCGTTACGTAATGTGAAATTTCGAAAAGGCGGCATGAATTTATTCGTCGCGTATTCATTGAGATCCCAATTATTGGCCAGTATTCATTTTATTTTACTGTTCATCTTTATTTAGTTTTGATCAAACCATTTGACTCTGTATTACTTTCCTCAAATATTATAAAGATCAGTCCCGTGCAGCTCTGTATTGGACCAATTAAGTGATGAGTAAATTCATTTCTTTTCATGATCGCACACCGTTATGAAAGACAGCTGTGAACAACGGCTGAATACAACACAACGGGAGGTGGTGGGAAAAAATACTAATTTAGCAAGTTAGGCAAGTCATCAACATATAATACAAGACGTTTTTTTTTGGGATCATAGCAATGTGTGAATTTTACAGTTTTTGTTAGGAAATAAACTTACGAGTTGGTTCAATATGCCTGGCAAAAGCAATTAACCCCTCGCGACCCGATCGATTATCTGGGGTCGTAATCGTCAGCTTTGCACAACTTTATTGTGACGTCTATTGTTGTAGCTGCCATTTTGACGCGCAGCCATTTTATTGTTATTATCGTAGTCGTTTATATTGGTCACGTGCTGATGGGGATTTTCGCCATCAAGAGAGTCATCATCTGAGAGGTCGGGAGATTTTATCGCGCGTGTGACCGTGATACGGCGTAAAAACAAATGATTAACATAATGCAACGACATCGCCACAGCTGACGGCGTTTGATCAATTTGTGAAAACATATTCTGCAATTTGTTTATTTTGAATATGGAATAGTACTGTTTGTATTAGACAAAAAGTCACACCCTATAGATTAAATCATGATTTTTATTATGTAAAAATATACTTTTTAAATAAAAACACAGAGCGTTCCATGGAAACAGTAAACTTTAACCGACGCGTATGTGCATAACATATCTGTATCAAAGTTACCATATCTATTCAAATATTTTCGGTGTGTTCTATTTTCAATTTAGAATCTTTACATTTTAGTCGTATAGCTGACAACACACGTAATCTTTTTACTGCTACAGTGTCGCAATATCGAAAAAATAACTCGATGTCTATGATAATTGTAACTATCCCAGCAACAATTTACATTCCGTAAATACGGAGCAGCGTCTGGTCAAACTCATCTCAACGCAATTTTCTTAATTTAAAAAAGAACCCATTTACAGTTTCCTGTTTTGCATAATATTTGTTTTTCAATTCGTGAATGCTACCATTGTTTATGTATGAATTTTCACTACGTTTACGTCAATGTGTGTGTGAAATATGAACTAAATAATCAGATTATGTATAAATATATAATATATTTGCATATTCGATTGAGTACACATTGTAATAAATAAATAGCCAATCCTTATTAGATAATATTTGAGTTATTATACGTAAGTGTAAAGAGCTTTGTGTTTTAACTTATAACACTTTATGGTTTGACCTCTTCACACTGTTTTCACAGGAAACTTTAGTACTTAAATCACTAAATTCAAAAGAACCGCGAATCAGATTTTTTGCGACAAAAAAAACGCAGTACATGCGGGTCGTAAAAGAGCACGATGATAAATCATTTTTGTATTATGTGCAACGAAATTTATTCAGTGTAATCACACACCTAACCAGAGATATACACATTTAATACGGGAAACTTGGAATAAAAGTCGTTTCTCCATATGTTTACAATCCCTCGTAGCCAATGTGTTAAGTACCCTGTACCATTAAAAAAATGTGCAATAAATACGCTTTACCATGTACCTGAATACATAATGTTCCTTCCATTTGTCTTAAGTGTAAATATGTAGATTCATTTTGATTTTCTTGTCCTTTGAATCGAACACATTTTACTTTTTAAAAAATGCTTGCTTTTAAGTTTTCCTCGACTTTCTTTCGAACCAAATGATCGCGTAAGTTGAGGACTTACCGTATTCGCCAAATACCTACTTTGCGATGTGTGAAGTGTGTAGTATAATTCTTTCGAACGATTCGGCGGTAACTTTGTGGAAGTTCTTTTTAATATAAAATCGCAAAGCTTGCAAAAGTAAATTTTACTTTACGATAGTAAGTCCGAAGATGCTACTGAAAGAGGCGAAACACGTGTCAAAATTTTTAACACATTACGTGGAATAATCAAAGTTATTTCAAATTTTTTATAAGTATAATTCATTTAAGGTTATGATTCAACTATTTTTGCAAATTTATATTGCTTTTCAATTTATAAATTTATTAAGCATTGTGCAGATATTTCAATTTGAATATGAGGCTCTACTCTATTATGTCTAACTGCAAATTAATTATGAATAATTAATAGTGAAAATAAATTCCACACACCAGTATAATACTGTGGGGTTTATTATACCTTAAAAACATACTTGTAAAACGCATGCAAACACTTACTTATTCAACAGTTAAATAGATTTATCGCCAAAGGAACGGGTACTAAAAGTCGTTACACCTAAACATCTCTACGGGACTACCAACATTGTAAAACTTCAGACTCGGTAGCGTAGCTTGCGCACAACGAAAATAGTGATTTATACCAAAATCCGACCGTTTTCTCTGAAAGAAATACTTTGTATCAATAAAATATGTGAGTGGAAACATGTAATAAACATACCTTCGGAACATGTTTGAACTGGGAACATTGTCCCTACATTGGATTTTGACATTACAATTTTACTTCATAAAATATGTTTGATGACAATGCATTAATAATATCTTTATTACGTATGCTTTAAAAATATAAAGTTGCCTCATGATGTAGAAAAATTAAAATCCTCGGTAAAATTGGAGATTAAAATACTTTATCGATGTGGATATATATTTTAAATAATAACACAATGTTATTTAATGGCTCTTGCATCTCTATGTCGAGTTAAATCTTTCTGATAACACTATACTGCTCTTTAAAACTGTTAAAAGTTAAGCCGCCTTCCACAATAAGAAAGACAGAAAAAAATAACCACTTCAACAATGTAATAACGTGCATAAAAATAGAAATAACACAAATAAGACGAACTCAGACACTGAATTCATATTAAATCATGTTAAATTCCTGGACATATGACCCGAAACTAATATATCAACGTTACTTCACAATATTCTCAACTGAAAAAAACTTTTGGGTTAATCCCGGACAAACCGGGATGGTTGGCAACCCTATATCACGTACACGAAAAGCACTATCCATTTTATACGAGTTTGATTATTCTATTGAGAAATCGCCGATTAGTAAAGGCTCTGGAGATCTACACATACAAATATCAACGAATTAATGTTTTCATCGTGATGTTATCCCTGTCCGTGTGGCTAGTGTGAGAACGAGCCTCAGCGAACAGTTCTATGCGTACGAATTTTTTTTTATTCAACATAATCACGACACACCAATAACATAACGTTAAAGAACATAATATATTTTTTGAAATAGAATTTATAATATAGTTCATGTAGTTTTTAATTCAAAAAAGTGGACTCAATAATATTAGTTGCCGTCGCATTTTTCTTTAATTCATTAATTGTAAAATCAATATAATATATTAATTTATACACTCTTACTTGGGAATTTCAAGGTATTATATTTAGTGAGTTTGCAATCCATACAATAAGATGATATACTAAAGTCAAATAATGCAATTTTGGCTCTACTAAATTTGTATTCACAACTGTACAGCTCCGAGAAGTATTATTTGTTTAACAATAAGTAAAATTATTTTATTCAAAATCTGTAAACAATCTTTTGAAATCATGACAATGCACACCGTCCTCTCTGATTCAAATGCATGATAAGTGATCATTTTTGAAACGAATAATGAATTATTTTCTTCTATCAAACATTGTAATCTTAATCGATGAACAAACAAAGATCTAGCGACAAAAAAGGTATTCATTCACATTTTAACATTACCGTACAAATATCTGCATAATTCAAATAAGTATGACGTAAAAATGTGAGTCATCATCAGCGACAATTCATTTTATTTTTTTCATTCTGAATATAAATACCTGTGGACTTTATACGATCCCTGGTTACTTGTCGGTGAATCGTAACCTTCAATGTGAAAATTTAGCTTGGTTTTCAAAATAAGAGCTAGTCAAATTGGTATGGTAGACAATTCCAACAAAATACACATTTAGTATTTTGAGATGGCGCTAGGGCTATCAAATGGGGTACACATCGTGTGCTACATGTATTCATTATAAAGAATCAAATCATTTTAGACTATTAAAATAAAACCCTGAATATAGAAAAAAAAGTCGTTAAAAATCATGAAACAAAAATCGAGACAGGTGTATTAGATGTTCAAATCCTTCCTTGTATTGTATGAAAACGAAAACTCAAAATTCACTTTTTAGTCCCTTCCTAATGGAATGTTATTTTTTTATAAATAAACACATTTTAAAAATATCGGGACCAGTTTCTGTGTGTGAAACAGGCCCTTATTTTTATCACATTATATTTGGAAGTTAACATACTAAAAAATGTCGTATTAATATTTAAAAAAAATATTTTATTGTATAAGGCTACGTTGACATATCATACGGTTGGAATCATGATTCTATATCATTTATGATGACAAGTTGTATCTATGTTAAATAAAAATGGGAAGTTGAGGGGGACTACTTTGATAGAGCAGCTAGTAAAAGGCTTAGAGCCCGTTCAATAAACCCTTTCTTCCATAGTAACAAGTTAGAATAATTTGTGCTCCTTAAAAGATATGTATAATTCTCTATCACTTTTCAAGTGACTCCCGCCAAAAAACCCTGACTGCACGACTCTGACTCTGACTCCACAGACCTGCTTTTAACTAACAAATGAATCACTCACTATAGGGGTTAAAAAAAAAATTATATTCTTATGGAATAATGAAGTGTTTTCCTTTTTTAATGTCGAGTGTCAGCCAAAGTGTTGATTTGAATGATTATCGGAACTCTGCACACGGCCCGTACTAAATTGTCAGGTCAGTAATGATGATGGTTAAAAAAAATCGCATCAAATCACGTCACGCTAATACGTATTGCCTGTTGCACCTTTGCGAAACGAGCGTGTTGTCAAAACATAGTTATCGCGTATTGTCAAATAATAAATTTCATAATAATGTACAATACCGACTTATTATTTCTCAGGGCGTCCTATTGAATCTTGTTAGATGATTTTGCATTATTTATGATTGGTTTAAAAGTTTAAATATACTTACGTTTTATTATCTGGCGACTCACTGTCGTGTTGTGATTTCGCCACACTTTAAACTAGAAGGCCAAAAAGATATTATTTTGTGCCAAATCTTTCATGTTAAAGATAATAAATACAGTCCCCCTATATCGTAGAGAGTGGGACTGCGCTATAGGAATACGACGTTGGAGAGGATTAGACACAAAATTTTAAGATAAGTTCTTTCAATACTATTTTGAGAATTGTCCGAAATCAGAAAATCAAACATTTTTTTATAAATTAAATAACCTTGTATTTAGTTTGTTAACAAGGGATAAACAACTACTGAAAAGTATTTTTTCAATGCACAAATATACAATATGCATTTCTAAAAATTCTAATTTGACTTTATTTAGCATTTTTTAAATCGCTATACGAGGGGGCTGCCACATACGATCTAGAAAACTTCTCTATAAAGCAGTGGCTCTCACGTGAAAAATGGCTGTGGCCGCGTCAGGAACATCAGCGATCCTAGGGAAATGTCTGGTGGCCGTACCAAATTTTTGTGTTGAGTCCTTTTTGCCAAAAAGACCTCAACATGTATGTGTTGAGTTTTTTCTAACTAGCAATTCTTGATGCACAATGAAATGCATACAAAATATTTTATTTTCAGTGTCTATGTTGACAAATAAACTTGTAAAATCCCATTTTTATTCAATATCAATATTAACTATGAATCTGTTGGTGGCCGCAGCAAAATCCTCTGGTGGCAGCACATGAGACCCACTGCTATAGAGGGAATGCTATATGAGGATATAGTGTTATAAGTCTTTTCATCAACGGATTATGCCGACCACCACAACCGAGTGGTAGCGGTATAGTCACGGGTTCGCAACCTATGGGTCGCGACCCCAAGGGGGGTATAAAAAACATATTCACTAAATGCATTTTCGTCGTTTTTTTTAATTTCCTTATTAAAAATGCCTTTTTCATTGCATACAAAGGGATCGCCACCCGAAAAGGGTTGGGAATCTATGCTGTAAACTAAGTTAAGGTTCGCAAGTGAAGAATATATAACTTTATACAATTCTTATTAAATCGAATAGGCTTTTAATATTTCCTTTTACTTTTATTATATCTCTCATTTAACTGGTACATCATTTGAATCCAGTTCGCTTCGATGATTATAATTCGAATGCTTATGGTATTATTATTGTCTACTGCCCACGGAAATGAAGTTACGTTCATTTTGAAAGATGTGAGTCATTATTCTAAACAACTTCTCGCCGAGAGCTTAAAGCAAATAAACCAAACCCCCCGTTTTCACATGCTCTTATTTTTCAAATCATCATTATTTACAGTATAAGGCGATCCAAACAATTCTGTGATAACTACATTTATGCAGTCCCTGTACTTATTCGAGTTATGAATGCCATTTGCTAAATATTTTTGAAAGCTATATGTGGTGTTCACTTTTATAGCATTATAATAACTAAAAAACTTTTTGTGAAAAAACGGACATCTACTAAATGTATGAGAATTTCATAGCAAAAAAAGCAGCAACTCTAGTTTTCAACCGCTTTTTATAAATGCTAAAAACAAATACTAAAAAAAAAAAACATTCTGACATTTTACTCAAAAATTTGCCAGGCTCACTTACATACAGCATTCTTGCTTGGAAAGGCAGTATATAAATGAACTTTTAACGTGTTGACTGTAAGTTGTACAAAAAACATTGTTTCATTTATTTAAATAGAATACATTGTCGGTCTTTGTGGTCTAGTAGCTTTACCTTAATGATCAAGTGATCAGGTGGGTCTGAGTTCAAGTCCCGGAAAGGTCAGATTTTTTTCAATCTTAAAAAGACTCACTTTTCGTCGAGCTGTTCGTGATGTTTCATTAAATTTATTTCTCGGAAAATTTTTCATATTTAAAAATAATAAATAATTGCCGCGTTGGCATTAGCTGTAATTCCAATGTTGTAGCTATTGCTGAACGAAACCGGTCCCATTCATATTTGAAAAATGTGACACTTTGTTGTTTCGCCTTTTTTTCAATTTAACGGATATCCGCCAAGAATTAAAAGAATAGGAAAGTTGAAGACTCCGAATTTTCAATAAATACACTTTGAGTCCGCTATGGCGTCCTGAAATAATTATAAATGTTATAACTTCGGTAAAAAAATTATGAATCCCGCCGAAATTGGACGTTAATTTTATATGTACAAAAAAAGTTACAAAAAACAACACAGATTGCTATCGTCAGCGTCCTCATTCTAAATTTGAATATTTCCACGAACTTCTGATACAACAGAAAAATATCGAGCACGTGAAGAAGTTGTAACAATAAACAGAATAAATGGATTCACTTATTCGTCTGTAAGTTTCTGCGTAAAATATTGGCAACATAAACTTCGTAAAAGGAAACCACCCTGACCACATTTCAACACGAATAATATGGATGGATATTCGCCATCCATCAAAACTGCGGGATGCTTCGCGGTGTTAATAGTATCCACTGCATTATTTATTGTCCCGTAGACCCGGCGGGAAAGTTTATACGACTTATCCATGGCATTTTCAATCTATTTCTTTTGCGAATGCGTACCTAACAGTTACTAAGTCTATCTACCACCAAATAGATATTAAAATTAACGAGAAAATTCTTAAGGATTTCGACTGAGGGTGCTTGATGGAATTTCAAAATCAAATTTGAATTTTGTACTTTTCCATGAGTCGGTAAAAAAAGTTAAGCTCCGACTCCAGCATTTACCAAAACCACGACTCCGACTCCAACATTGACCAAAAACACGATTCCGACTAAAAAAGTTTAATATGATCACTTTTTTGCCTAATTTTCCTAATTATGTGTAGGTATTCGTCCAGTTTTGCCGTGCGCTCGAAATGCCTCACGATGCCGAAAGTCGAAACCCAGGTCGCTAGAGACTAAACTCAGGGCATAGACCAAATTCAAGCAATTCTATTTTGAAAAAAAACTTGTTTTGTTTGAACAAGAATTGAATAGTAAAGTAATCATTCAAATTTTTCTCTTGCGATTTTTCATCTCCCTTTTATCGATATTGAGAATGCCCGGCGTGCACGACAGCTGAGGGACGCATTACCGGTCTTAAATTTGGCATCGTAAGTATGGGTTGAATATCCCGCCAGAGGCAGGATTCGAAAAATTGGTCATAGACTCATTTGAGTGCTCCCTCCCACGGAAATCTTTAGTAAAAGGCGAAAGATTTATACGTATTGAAAGGAAACCAGAGTACCGATGTAAGGTAAATTTGAGACTATAAAGCATTAACTACCCCTAATGCATGCGCCTTTGATTTGATATTACTTACCGCCATCTATCATATATTTTTAAAACTACCAAGTCTTAGGGGGGGTTAGATAGAAAAAAACATGATTGGTGGGTTAGGTTAGATATCATATTTGTATGTTGTCCAACCATCTTCCTTTTTGGGAGAACAGTCATTGTTCTTTGAGTTCTGTCCTCCCTTAAAATTTGTTTTGATATTTGAAGACTAATCTGTAAATCTCTGTATTCGATCGATTCCAAGCCTATCTGATGCCGCAAAACCCTGGTCGTCAGTGACAAAGCTGCATGTAAACGTTGTGAAAAAATGAGTTTTTTAACTTGGGCGGCAAATTAAAGGACTATATACGGCTATACATTGAGAAAAATCAGTGTTGGATGTTCACCATAACTTATGCATAATAGTTATGGATTTCCACTAAGGGTGCTTGATGGAATTTCAATATCAAATTTGATTCCTTTAAATTTTGATACATGACAAATAAAATTTAGTAAGCTAACGAATATGGAAAAAAATATATAAAGATATCAACAAATTTAAAAATACATATACATACTTATACCAGTTGATTTATTTAGATCAGAGCCGGTTTCACTCATCGCCAGCATTTTCCACTGAATGTACATCAATATCGAGCACATACATGTATATGTTACAGTGAAACTGTATTCTCAGTGAAAATATATTCATCTCCAAGCTGTCATTGAAATTAAATTTGACCGCCCTATCTTCAGCCCAATGTTTGTGTGTGTTTTTCTTTGGTTCTCTTTTTATGAAAGGGACTACTTGCTGATTTTGTTTCATTGAAGCAAACCAAAATTTTATGTCGGCAAATCGTTGACTTGGCCCAAAAATTTCAATGATCGTGACCAGTGAAATCATGTTGTCATACAAATCTATTACTTGATACATTTTCACTGAGAATACAGTTTCACTGTAACATATACAAAACTCAGAATATAGTCTTGTGTTGAAAGTGGACACCATAAAAGTGATATAAGTTATTCTACCTGTATATTATTATTTGCATATTGAATTTATTATTTATTCACCATTGCATTGTATTTATACAAATCTAAAATTCTTTTGTAAAAACGGATTTCAAAGGCTTGTGTCAATGACCTTCATAATTTCCCTGCACTAATGATAATTTACATACAGAATTTTTTTCTACTTCAGAATTACTTTCAAAATATTGTGATGCGTTTTTGTAAAGTCGAATCCATTTGCTGAAAAAAAGGGTATATTATAAATAAAACATTAGTATTGTTAGCAAAAAGTATTTATTTCCAATAATAAATAATATCACAAAAATATTTCTCGACATGTATATGGTTTAATTGATTGAGTAGGCATTTACTTGGTAGAACTCCATTATAATACGGTAAGAAAAATAACAATGTATTTTAGTTCTACATAAATTTTACATATTTGTTGATAGCTATTTCGGCTGTCAGGGTTGACAGAGCCTGGAGTGTGCACTATAAAGCCATATAAAGCTTCTAAATTGGTCGACGGTTCGCCTCCCATAGTTGAAGTGTTGGTTAGTAGCCTTCCTGCTCTCAATCCTCCCCCAGTCAGAGACTAGAGCTTTGAGAAGCGCTTGTTAGCCATATAAAGCTTGATAACTTGGTCGATCAAGTATTGGACTCGCTATCAGACTCGCCATTTCCTCCTCCTAAATCCTAAAACCGCGCCGAAATAGCTATCAACAAATATATAAAATGTATGTAGATCTAAAATACATTGTTATTTTTCTTACCGTATTATATGGTTTAAGTTAAAATTTCCTTCCTCCCATGGATATATAAAATAAAAAAATAAACTAAAATAAAACATTTTTCAAAAAGAGTTTCTTAAAAAAATATTGTGATTAATCTTGTCTATTAAACAATTATTGATGCATGTTATTCTTTTCTGATTGGCTGTCTTCGCATTCATCTCCGATTGGCTGTCAAATATTCTTTTTTCGTACAGTAAAATAAATTCATTAAAAAAACAAAACGAATATAGTTTACGTACATCACGACAGAATAATTGGAACTTGTATAGTATTTTTTAATTTTTTATTAACATCTGTTCTCATCGATGCAAATTTTTAAGGTTAGCCAACTAACATTCAACTTGATAATGCAAATTCTTTCGAGACTGCCCACATTTGAAATAATACAATGTGTAGTAGAATTTTAGATGCGCATTCCCTCTAAACATATTTGATAATTCACAAAATATTGCGCATCAATGTGAGGCGGAGATAGAACGAACATCAGTTCGCAGATCAATAGTACCTATTAAAGAGTATATGAATCAGTACCAAATTAATTTCCACCACATCTTTTGACCAACATGCATATTTACAATTCCAAAATAGTCAGAATGTCATCTCTTGGGTTTAATTTTGGTATTTGGCAAGACTGGTGAATTTTTTACAGCCAATTGTTTTTCTATAATACACAGCTCCCTGTATAGATCTAATGATGTCATCTCTGTTAGTGAAGCGCATTCCCTCAAAAGCCAAGAAAAACTGGGAGGAAATGAAGCGTCTAGTTCTTCTTCAAAGTTACTCTGGGAGAACTTTCGCATACTTGAATAATGCCGTATCCAATAATCACTATAGCAAAGACTCAGATTAATACAATCTTTACGAAAATTATTACGTAATTTTGATGCCGGTAGCTTAAAAAAGTTTTTTACACATTTGTTTCTTATTTGCACCAATTTTACAACTTTACTAGCGGTCTTCTTTTTCCCGTCGCGAGTCGTCATGGTGATGATTTTGTCACTGAGTAAATCGTCAGTCCATTCCTCAGCAGTGCAATTTACCACTCTAACGTTTTTTTTGTTATCAAAAGAGACAATCCGATCAGTCATTTCGAAGTACGATTTTTTTAGGTCAAGATTTGAACTTATATTTGAATTCGGAACACACTTCTCGATGATTAAGTGATAATTCAATTTAGCCAATTCTAGCTTTAGCGGTGTGGGATATAAAAGACATCTTATTCTATAGGAAGAGAAATCTTCGTTTAGTATATCTCTACATATTTGAAAATTTGAATAGGGCGACCGCCACGTCAATAATGTTTCCGTATAAGTGGTCATCGGGTATGTCGAGCAGCTAAATGTGGGAAACTCTTTTTTGTGCACATTGTAATCTGTTTGAATATCTTCGAGAAGAGATTTTATAACCAAATATGCAGGATTAGTGTTTGTCATTTCTTCTTCTATTTTTTTATTGCAAGTTTTTTTATGGTGCAGAAACAACTCCGGATTGTCTACATTATCTGGATCTAAGCGTACAATTGTAGGATAGTGGCATTGGCTTAAGCAAATCTTTCGATACTCTACGTACTGGACCCAATCGTTAAAAACAAATATTCGATTAATCTCTTTAGAATCGTTCTCCGTTTTCATTTCATTTTCCATATCTTTTTTTCTTTTACCGAGGTTAAGCACGGTGTTTATATTTTCTACAGAAGATGACATATTATACTCGACAACACCGTCCAGTCTGAAAATAATTTTTAAAACTATTATTATGTACGCCATCGCCATTCCTTCGTAGTTGGGAACAGAATCACGCTGATTTGGGAAATGATCGAGCAATCTCGGAAGGGACCGCATTAATTTTAATACTAAAAAAAATAATTCATCAGGCAATTCCAATTCTTTAATATATCTCTTGATTAACGGTTGCAAGTTTGGACTAGACATCTTTTTGATCTTCAACACCTTCGCGAGCCTTCCCGCAGTGAGGCGGAGCGCGCTGTTGGACATTTTGTTTGAAACCCACGAAAATCTATCACCCACTTTAATCAGCATATCGCTTGGGAAAAAATGATTATACGATCCGTACGACAGGTGACTCTCCCTGCACCACCTGATCATATCGCCCAAATGGATGACGTCGTGATTTATGCGCAGGCCCAGGAACAGCATGGCGTAAAGATTCATAGTCGACAACTGATTGATTCTGTCATAAATCTGACATCTTTTCTTTTTGAGGCACACGCACTTCATTTTGCACATGCCGTTAGTTAAGTGCAATTCTAAATCTTCCGGTGTCATGAGTTTAGTGATGTATTTTTTAGCTCGAACGTTGAGCTTGAGCCGCTTAGGCTTCTCTGCCTCTGGAGCTATGATATCTTTAAGATTTTGTGATGCCATATCAGTATGTGTGGATTGCGATGCTATAAATTTGACGTACTCCTGTTTCACCAATGCCATCTGCAAAATAAATATATGTATGTTATTGATGTATTTTTCGAAAGAATAATTTTTGACATAGTGTTTTGGGCATTGCTTTTTTTAATTTGAATTTAAAAAGCAAAATTATTGTCATCATTTTTGTCGAAATTTTTAGCTATTATCTTAATGATCAGAAACACATTTTATGTTTAGATTTATTGGAAATATGTTGTCTATTTCCCATTCAAAGAAGAACCAGACTTCAGTAAATCCTCTGGACAAAAAATAATTTTGATACTAATGCAAATGATGTCAATTTTATTGATTATGAATTTTAATACCAACCTTATCTTTTGATGCTTGCCGCACTGATGCGTTCGGTATGTAGTAAGACTTTCTTTTCCTCGGCTTTTTGATTCCATAGATAAATTCTAGATCCCTAAAATTGTTTGTAAAATTTTGTTACAACTGTGAATTTTTTAAAGTATAAAAGGAATTAAGGCAGTATAATTTAGGATACTACCCGTATTCAGCTTGAGATACTTGGCATCAACAATATAGTAAAAAGAATTCTATTTTCAAAAATGTTATTTCAGTTGTTTCAGTCTCAATATAACAATATATCAGTGCAACTTTTTCACCACTATAATTACCAAATAAATAGTAGATATATTTTTGAACAAACCTCGGTTGATGTCCAAAAGTGAGCATTGGCGCAGCGATGTTAGACTTTGAGTAAAAGGCTATCCGGTTGTATCTAAGCCACCTAGCCCACAGCATTAGAACAGTTTGCCCCAAGCCGTATTCCTTGGCACCACATGAACATATCTCCTCAACTAATCCAACGAGGATCATATTATGAGCATGCCATGTTGTCCACATATTTTCATCTGTATTAACAAAAAAAAGTTACAGGGCTTACTAATATTGCTCTGGAACATTGGAATGTCAATTTAACTGTCTTTTTCAAAGAACCAATAAACTTAAGCAACCAATTTCTAATTACTTCCCATATTTTAAAAATGGTAAGTAAGTTTAACATATTTTTTTTAAATTACTTACGTAATTTCTACTATTTTATTTCTAATAAAAACATGTTGATCTAAAAGTAAACAATATGAGGAAAAAATATATCATTAACAGGGAGCACTGACGATAGATTCCATTTTGTATTTGAGCTTGACAGCTCGCGTCACCTCGCCTACACCTTTACCAAATTATTACCGTATTTTGTATTAAATAACTAGTACATATATGTAAATACATATTTTGTATGAAATTCGACTTACGACCAATTCGACATGCGACCAAAGTTCAGGAACGTATCTCGGTCGTAAGTCGAGGACAAGCTGTACATTTTATTTAAAATATTTCAGATAACTTACACTTTTCTATGTCTGTCTGGGCCTTGGCTATTTTAGTTTTACTAAGTAAAACTCCCGAAACAATTTCTTCTCTTGTGAATTCTAGGATAGGTTGCGACTCAGCTGCCCTCATCCCGCATTCCATGCAGTAAAGAAATCCATCTCGGACCACGGCTCTGGCATCACCGCATTCGTGACAGGCTTCATTGAGATTAACGAAATCTCCGTTGTCCATTTTCGCACAAGATGACAATCAACAACGCGAATTTGTTCGACAGTAAAAAAGTTATATCTTATATAAAAAAATGTTCTTAACTGCCATGGTGCTGCAGAAGTCTTAGGCAACTAAACATACCTATATGCAAAAGGCGCAACAATGGCTTTCGAGTGTTAGCCGTGCAATAAGTATCAAGGGCTACAACTCTCTTCTTACTTCATACAAATATAAGGGACAGTGTGCTTATATTTTACTAATCTTCGAAACTAGTCTTCGCCGCGAAAGTTAGGTTATATTTTGTACGTCAAATAGTTTTAGATTCAAAATTTCGACCATTAATATGACTACCAGTGATACCCGATAATATGATTGTAGCATAGAGCATGGACAACAAGTTGTCATAGGCTATGTACTATAGAACAAATAATATTATGGTCTATGGCCGAGCCACATAAAATTTCCCGCTAAACTTAAGCCGCATAGTAGAGTTCTGCACGGGCTCGGATACGCCCGGCCCGGCCCGTGGGCCTGGTTAGGCCAGGTAATGAAAGTTTGGATTTGCGCCTGGGTGCACAAAAAATAAAACATAAATCCGATTATTCCGGATGTATACGCCATTATTGTATATCTAAAATCTGTCAGGCTCGGGCTGGGTAGAATTATTAAATGTTGGCCCGTGCAGATCTCTACCGCATAGTAATTGTAAATATAAGCCGCTCTTGACCCACAGTAGTATGGAGGCTTCCCCAATCTCACTCCAAAATATTCATTATAAGGCGATAATGTCATCTTTAAAACCATAAATGAATATATTTTTCAAACGATCGAATGATAAACGACTGTGAGATATTTGATCCGTCACCATTGAAAAATTTTAACGTTTGGCAAAACTTAAGCCCAATATTTTTGTCCCATTCAATAGATTTTTGTTAATCTGAAATTTGTTTTTGTCATGGTCATAAATTATGTATATTATGACAAACCACATAATTTTTTTGAATGTCATTAAGTTTAAATATATATATATTTTTAAAGCATTGACATTGCAATGATGATAATGATAATAAACTACAAAAGATAAATATTTTCCTTTTTTATTAAACTATGCAAATTTGCACAAATTGCCTAAAATTACTTTTTTTATCTCACTGTGATGCTGCACACGGTTTATTCTAGAGGTGTATAATGACATAAAACTGTTTCAATGGAAAGAATTACATTCAGATATTGAACCAGGTCAACAATGCATTTTATTATTATTGTCTGATATATTGAATATTTTTTTCATACTTGCACACATCAAATGTCGGTGAATATTAAGTGAAAATGAATAAAAAAATATGAATTTCATTCATTGAAATATAAAGAAATAAAAATATAAATTCAGATGAAATATAAACTGCTGATAATTGTAATATCTTTGTTGAATGAAAGTATAATCAGAACTTCACTGTATTGAAATATAACCTAACATAAAAGAATAAATAATTTTATTTCATACCTGCTCATAAGATTAAGTTAAAAACAATTATTTGACTAATCTAACTATTTATTTTAATATATCACATGAAATAAGTAGTATATTCTTATTCCATTTGTTACTATTTAACTTATGCTGGAAGATTGTACAATTCGTACAATACACATAGCGTGATTTTTTTTTAAATATTTAATGAGGAAAACCGCACAAAAGATACCTAATTTGTGATTCCAATTATTGAATTCTTGTATTATTTGAATATAATATTTTTGTCATTATTTTGTTGCCGGCCTTTTACGAGAAACTAAAATGGCGGCAGTGTGATGTTACTGGCTGCCATATTTGTTATTCGTCGGTTGGTTCCAGCCATGTCCTTGGCTTGAAAAATGGCGTTTACAAGCTTTTTGTTTGCCGGTTTTCAGTTTTGATTTTTTATTTGTCCAAATCTAGACTCATTGGTGTGTTTTTTTGCGTTTGTGAATATGAGATTATACAATGTGTGTACGTACAAACAATACTATTATAATAATATACCGCTATATTTATTCTCTGATCGAAATTAGCGCGTTTTATTGGGCTTGTCAAGTGTAATGTTAGGTTAGTTGTACAAAATAAGGGACATCGCAGATTTCTAATTTTTCCGTTTGTTTGTTTGCAGTATTCATAGCACTACCGATCAACAGATAATGGAGAGCTCTGAGGACGATGCGGGCGCCTCGCGGGATGCGCCGCGTCAGTCGCTGGCGCGGGAAAATACGCGCGAGCAATCGTCTGGCGAGGTCAACGACGAGAGTTCGTATCAAGCTCTGACCATCGACACCGCCAAGGAGTACTTGGCCCCGGCGGGTGTGAACGCGGACGGAGTCCCGCCGGGTCCTCTGAAAGAAAAATTAGAGAGCCTCAGTCCGGCCGAAGACGACAAATCGCACCACAGCACCGAGGCTATATTACAAATGATCGACAAGTTCGTGGAGGGTAGCGGCGCATCTATAAAAGCGAAGCGCAATCCAGAACTCGAAGACCCTGTTCGCGATCGGGAGTCGGCCGGTAACGATGCGACGAAACAGCCGCCGGATTCGCTGACCCACAATAAAGTGCATTTAAACAACTGTTACCCCGATCGCCTACGGGCGGAGCACTTGTCTGATGGTAATGCGAGCCCTTCGACTACTGCCGGAGCCGGGCAGAAGACCGCCATCGAGCCGTCTCGTCCGGCGCATGACTCCGTTTCGTCCGATGCAGACGATACGGTCAACATTGTGAGCAGCACCGATAGGTCTGCAGTGATAGTGCCTGTAAAAAATAATACTAAAGTTAATAGTGAATCCAATATTATTTTTAGTACTGAACAGAGCTCGGAACGTCCGCAGCCTAGTTCCGCCCATTTAACTGGCGATGTGAGTGTTAGCGAACGAACTTCTCCTTTAAAGCCGGCGGCCTCGGATCATGACAGACTGTCAGCTCCGGGCGATCGGCCTTTAGAAATTCGCGAACCTTTAGATAGCCATAATCCGGCCAGCTTAGTGAGTGGACTTTCAGATTTGTTGAAAAAATGTGAACCTGCAGATTCTTGGAAACCAGAAAATGCTGTCATTCCTAGGAGGAAATTGATACGGCCCACGTCGAGCGTGATAAAATCTGATAAACCAATTGCTAATGTAGTAAAAAGTGTTGAATGTGCTAAAAATGCTCCTGAAATTACCCCTTCAACAGTGTTAGAATCACCACAGACGCCTCATGATACATTATTATCAGTGAGTGTTAATGATCAATTTGTCGCTAATAAATCTAGTAATGAAGATCACGGTGACAACGCTCCGAGTATGAATGTGTCACCCAAAAAAGTTAAACTTGTACGTCATTCAAATTTCAAAATTTTGGAGGCCAACCCGTCCAATGTTCCAATTCAACCGAAAATTACAATTTTACCAGAAAAAATGCAGGCTATCGATTCAGGAAGATGTAGCCCATCATCTCTCGACGAAAGCAACACTGTATTATCTGGTAAAGGTGACAAAACTATACTCCCTATTCCTGTTATCGAAAAGGCTCTGGAAGACTCTGATCAAGGGTTTCAAGAACATTTTTCTCAAAAATCTACCATAACAGCAGGCTGCCCTATGGATGTCGATGAAATTGTCCAAATTTCTCAAGGGTCAGAAGAATGTCGAAATGTAAACAAGGTAGATAATATTCACATCAACAAAGTTGCAGGTTGCTTGTCGAATGCGGGCAACGAATTGACACTGAATACCAATGAAAATGCTCACGGTCACCAAATTGAACGAGATCACAATTCTGCGTCGCTAACCAATAACTTATGTTTAGTTGAATCGTATCGTAATATCACAACCGACAAATCAAATGAGGTCTTGGACGTTCGAAAGGTGTCCCCGCTCAAATTGAATCTTTCCATGATCGATGAATCTCTCACTTTTAACCCTAAGAAAAATGCAGCTAATCAAAAAATATCTTCGATTGAAAGTGACCAATCGTTGCCTGATGAAGGCTGCGAGCAAGAATCTGACGGTATTATCAAGAATGTTCCGAAATTAACTTTAAAGTTAAGTTCCATAATCACAGATGAAATTAAGCTTGCTGCCAAATCGCCAAAGCTTAACATCAAACCTTTGAAACCTCCCGATTCCGATGGCCACAGAGCTGTTAAAAACCAGCAGCCCGTCGAATCGATAGGTGAAGATTTCGATCCTAGTAAAATACCTAATATAGTCAAATTGAATATTAAACCTATACAGAAGCCGCATGAATCCAAATCGTCCAGCAGCAGTGAGATATCAGAATCTGACAGTTCGGAGAGCGAGACGCTCCCTACGAGCTCACGATCCTTAGCTGTCGATGAAACTGATGATGAAAAATCATCCGACGGTCGGTCTTGCCCGCCGGTTCCTAAATTGACAATAAAATCGTTGTCAACTACACCGAAAGTCGACTGCGACAGTCTGAAGCTTAAGGATTCTAAAAAGGCGACTAGCAAAGTTTCGGAAAGCGTCGCCGATCTGCCTTCCCCGAATATTCCTAAACTTACTTTTAAGCCGCTAGTGCAACCGCCAATAGAAAAGATGACTATTAAACTTAATAAAGCGCATGAATTCAATTATGATAACAAATGCGATACAGAAAACTCCGCTCACCCTGAAAGTATACCAAAATTGACATTGAAGAAAGGCAGGCCGCAGGAGAGTATTATCAACATGAATTGCGAATGGAGCGATGTAGAAGAAGAAAATGACAGTCCTCTCAAATTGATTATCAAACTCGGAAAATCCACAGAGATCGCCTCTGAAAATAAGATCGATTCCTCAGCGGACTCTTTACACATTCCAAAAGCGTCTAAAAGAAACAGTCAAAAGGCAGAGCAGTCCAATTCGGAACCGATTCCCAAATTGACTATCAAAATTCCGCAAGATCATGAACTGAAGAACTCGGAGAGAATAGATTCGCCGTCGATTCCTAAACTCACTATCAAGCCGATTGTAAAACCAGAAGACCATTCTGATGTGCCTAAATTAAATATCAAACCTATTCTAGACCCTTCCGAGGAAACTTTTTCTATAGCTGAAAACGATGTAGACAGCACATCTGCGCTCAAAATGACAATCAAAACAAAACAATTGAACATCAAAGCTGATGAAGCTGTATCTGTGCCTAAAATGAACTACGCCTTTTGTATTTCACCGTTGAGTTTGAGAACGGCCTATAACCTGAGAGCCATTTCTCACAGTGAGGATGATGATAATGCCACTGCGAAGCAAAAAACTAATTCAAAACACGGAAACGAATTTCATGAGTCCCAAACGATACCAAAATTAACTATCAAACCTATACCTATCCCGGAAAATATGGATAAGCCGTTAGAAATCGTAACAACGTGTAGCCGATCCGCACCAGGACACCAAGAGAGCGGTCAGGACTCGCCGAGGATTATACTTAAAATCAATAAAACCGTTCAAGGGTCCACATCAGAAATTATCACAGAGAAAACTCTCAAAAAATCTGAATCCGAGCAATTGAAGGCTGAGAGCGTATCGCCGAACACTATTGATCTGATCGTTCCAAAACTCACCATTAAAATACCACAGGAGCATAATTCCGATCCACCGAAACTTGAAAATGCAAAGGATCTGATTGAGAATGAATCGAATTCTAATTCGCCCGTCGGCCGCATAAAGTTGAAACTGACAAAGGAAGGAAGTCACGCGAAAATCGTTAACATGGAAACCGACGATACAAATGAAACGTTGAAAGAAAACGTAGTCCAAGTCTTACGGTCTGGAGTGAAACGTCCCGCCCCTAAAGAGGAGGCGTCGCTGTTGCTCGCAAAGGTGACGGATGTTGATAAGACCGTCCAGGATTCAAAAAGAGTAAAGCTGGATCATCTGCTTACCAATTCGAATTTGACCGTCACGAGAATAGCCAAAGTGAAGAATATGGGAAATATTGAAGCCAGTCCAGACCCTATGCCAAATGTATCGATATCCGTACTATCATTGGGTTCCAGGGAGGAAAAGATCACTTCTGATATTTACAAAAGTAATAGCAAACGAAATTCACCTAATCTTCCGAAGACTAACGCCACGTTTTCCAACAACGGGGAATCGAAACTGCAAGATATCTTGAGCCGGTTGCACATTCAAAAGGAAGATAAATCTGCAATCAGCCCTGTCAGCAATTTCCCTTTCGCTAAGGACGTGTCAGTTCACAGCTAAGCGGACTCCAACACCACTTCGACGACTGCCAGTTCTGAGGGAACGGCATCCGAGCTGATGAATCCCTTAGGGACGGACAGCCCCGTTTTCAACAAAGTGGATGGAGACATGATGACGCACAACGAAGGTTCCAGCTCGCAGGAATGCATGATGTTGGATGACCTGTCACAGGATCCCTTGGACATAGGCAGCATAGCTAAGTCTCATTTTGTTCCAGTCACTTCAGAGGCGACGGCTTTGTCTGATATTAAAAATAGCATAGTAAACATAATGGCTCAGGGAAATGCGAGTGCAAACGTTATTTCACCGTTTGTCGCGACACCTAGGAAAAGAGGAAGACCTCGAAAATCAGCCATAATCGATACTGCAGTCAGGACCCCCATTTCTACTCCTGCCCTAGAAGAGAGGCCTATTCGATCTTCTAGAACGCCCAGGTATGCTTTTCTTGAAAAATTATTAGAAATGTTTACATAAATCATCAATCACTATTTGGAAATAATTTGGATTTTTCATCCACAGGAATTGAAATTTTCAGTCAATTTGAATATATGCATTTCCTTAAGCTTTTCAGTCCCAGAGCACTAACTATTGCTATGCATAAACTGTTTTCAGTACAAAATCTATATATCATTGCAAATTGTGATGTGTGATATGAAAAGTAATAATGTATGTTTTTAATGTTAACTTAATTATAGACTTAAAGTATGTCATTCAATTAATTCTTGTTCCAACATAATGCCATTGTTACAATTTTTGAATAGTATAATTCTAGTAATTAAGTACAGATAGTCTGAAGATACTTCTCAAAGTAGCGAAACACATGTCACTTTTTGTAACGCAATCAGTGTAATAACAATAATGTTTTTACCAGGGACAGACCGACAATTTCACGCACTCCACGGTCCAGAGGAAGAGGCAGAGGACGCGGTTCTAGAAGGGCATCGATGAGTGGCATAAGCGGAGGTAGAGGAATCGAGCCCGATTCTCCCTTGCACGCCGCCCACGCATTCTTCCTTAACCTTCCGGCACCCTCTCTTACCAACCCCCTCAACGTGCTCGGCATGCACTCTATTAACGAGTGTCAGGTGAAGCTGCCACGCTTGGGTATGGATTGTGTCCAAGAGGCTTCTGCGGTGGAGGCGATGGAAGCAATGGACCACTCGGGTGACGCGTGCGCCTTCCTGGGCGGAAACCAATCTGGTGACCTGGAGCAGGCAGACGCATCAGGAGTCCCAGTTGTCAGTACCGGGAGAGGCCGAGGCAGAGGCAGCAGAGGACCACGTCGCAGCAGAGGCGGCAGAGGGAGCCGCGGATCTCGAGGTGGCAGAGGAAGCAGAGGGGCGAGAACAACCAGAGCCACGCCTGACGCTGCTGAAGAAATGATACAGCTGCAGGTAATGAGACAAAATTTACTCAGGAATTGTTAATATTACCATCGGCTACCAAAACTAGTTTCATCACACTCCAAGGGTGATAAATATGCCATTAAATATGGTATTGAATGAACACGTAAGAAAATGTTTCAATTGCTAGTCCATTGAAAGAACAATAATTATCCCTATTATTGCCATTTAAAGTCTCACATAAACTCTGCACCTCCATGTTCATTATCACTTATGTTATTAAAACATATAGGTAGGCATATAAATAACCACATATGTTTTTTGAAGCATTATTTAAACATCCACAGATTTTGTATCCTTTTTTACTTGGTATTTTTCATCTTGAACCTATCCTAAATGTTTTATGAGCTTCATATTTTTTTTATGCTGTTTTCATTTACACGATTGTTCATGGAATGTTTCTACCATGTTGATCGAGGAGTATGTATTTTAAATGAATTTTTGATTTATTTGAACTAAAGATAATAATTTGTAATATCTCAACATTGAACTCTTTCTAATACTGATTATCAAAATCAGTACACAAAGAGACTAGTGCAGGATTGAGTCCAGAATTCAACAGGTGCTCTATACATTAACATAGCAACCTGTTAGTGATGTTAGCAGGAGAGTTGCACTTGTGAAAATATGTATTCAATTTCAAAGCCATTTTAATAAATGCAAAACATTTATCTCAAACAATTAGCTGTCTATTATTTATGTTACACTTGAAATAACGAAATTATATTTATCACCGCCAATATTCTAAAAGAAAATTTTTATCTCACATTTCACATTAAATATATTTTCGTTTGAAGCCGGTAAAATTATTAATGTGTTGTTGAAATCGATTCATTTAACAGTCACTTTTTAATATAGGCAAGCCGAATTACTTTTCATAGCAGATTTGTTTAAGTACTGGATAGATTTTATATTTAAAGTTGGCACACGGGGGGAGAGAGAACATGTGCTCATCGTGTTGTGTGTGTTGGAGAGTGTGTATCTATTTTTAACTACAGTTGTATCGGTAGTTGTGTTCATCGGGCAAAGCTTGCTAGCTAGCTGCCACACTTTTTCTCATATGGGCCACTTTTGTATAATAATTATTTCACTGCATCTGTGAACGAGTCAGTTTGCAGATAAAACAAACTACAATATTAAAATGTGATCTAATGCAGGTTAACTGTTGATTTTTCGAAATATATTTCCACTCGGAACTTCGTGGGTTACGGGTGTGTTTCAAGTGACAGATCGAAAGTCAATTTCAATATTACAAAAATGAAGATGTATTGCAATAGTAGGTTTGTTACCTGCCGTTTGAATATGGTGAGAACTATTTATTTCCACTGCTGTATGGACCATTTTGTAATTTACTGTACAATTTTATTCTTAGCCACAGTTCAAATATATTACATGACATGAAGTGCCTATTTTAAAATAATATTTACATTCTGCTTCAAAGGAATTCAGTTTCATTGCTTTCAAATTCTTAGTTTTCTCGTGTTTTAATGACTTATCGATGCTTGATATTTATTTGACAGATGACATAAAAATAGCATATCTATACAACATAACCTACATGACATACTTGTTTATAAAATGTGTTAGGTCGATGTGAAAATTAAAGAAATTAATATCAGTCAGTCTGTTTTTTGTCTTATATAGTAATATTATCTACAAAAATAAATGTTTCATAGATAATTTTAATATTTGGTTCTCAGTGTTGATATTCAATCTTCTATATAGAAGACAGAATTCTAAATTTATGTTATGTTAGCAGACAACTGGAAAACTAAAATTATTCATATTTCCATTACAGGATCCCGTAGCGATAACGGAGATCAGACGAGATGGAAGAAAGAGTAAATTGGAAATAACCCGCACGCCTGCATTGCAAGTTTTCGAAGAAGAAACATGTATGATTGGTGATATCGGAACCCCTCATAGGTAATATCTTGTGGTTTTATTTTAAACTATTATAATAATTTGCAACATTCATTAGTGATTTTTGACTGCTATGAATAATAATATTTCTAAATAAATTATAAGGCATCACCTATAGTAAGTATCACATGGGCTCTGTCACATTTAACAAATCCTCCTAATCGGACAAACAATCTACACCATATAGTAATCAAAGTACTATATGGTGTAGAATTTAAATTGAAAGACATTTACATTAAATTCTTCTCGTCGCCAATCGGGAAAATTAAACATTAATGTCAGAGGTGTGAAGTGTCACAAAAATCTGTATTAAATGATAGAAAGCAAGAAACAAAATTTCATCTTTCTCTGTAAGGGATTTTAATTAAATATTCAAATATATTTGGCTCAATTTTTAAGTATTATGCGCCTACCGTATATTATATATATATTAAGCGGCTGGGTTGACATAAAATACATTGCATCTTGATTTAATTTATTGTTCTTTATTTAAACACCATAATACTCGCCCAAGAAACGTGCCCAGAACTAGTGTGTGTAAGCAATGAATACGTAATGGCAGAAATACAGGCATCACAAGCCTGTCATTATTTGAAATTAACTGAGTAGAGATTTGTTTAATATCTGCCTTAAATTATGTCTCAATATCTCTAATTGATCAATTTTATTGAGTGTTTTCACTAGTATAGCAGTAGACTAAAATGTTTGATTTGTATAATTTCAGAACTGTCGGTTTGATTGATGAAGAGTCGCAGAGCTCCGTGCTCAGCGGGCAGACAACAGAAAGTGGCAAATATAAACGATCGCGATTGATGGACATGCTTGATGAAGGGTATGTATGCCCTTTTTTACTATACTAATATTCAATATTAAGGTGTTGACACTACCGGCAGGCCAATTGTGCACATCATCAATTATGTTCTATATTGTGTCTTATTTATCTAACTACATATATGCATTTGTCGATTGTCTATAAGTTGTAAATAAAATTTGTAATTTTATTCAATGTGTGATGTTTGTTTTAAAGGCACAAAGATTGGACCCCTGCGGATGTTGCGGAATACGATTGGCCTTCAGAACCAGTCGCTGGTGAATCACCTCAGACAGTCATGATCCAAGAACAGGTAATTCTTTAAACCCTTTCCAAGACAAATCTTAAATGTTAATGCTGTGGAAGTTCTATATACAGTAAAAGTCCGTTAATTCGAAATTCAAGGGAACAGATTTCCCAAAAAAATTCGAATTACGAATTACGGGATCAGTATGAAAAATTGAATTTTCGCGGCAATTGTCGATGGCTTGGAACATCGCGGCCATTTTTTCGATTTTTATGGACCAAATAAATTCAAATTACGCAATCACTAAAAAAAAGAAATTTTCGCGGGAATTGTCGACGGCTTTGAACATCGCGGCCATTTTATCGATTTTTTTATGGATCAAAAAAATCGAATTACAATTTACGCGAACACTAAAAAAAAAGAATTTTCGCAGCCATTTTTTCGATTTTTTATGGACAGGCATTTCATATGAATAAAAAACAGTTAACATATTTGATTTTTAGTCACTTATATTTAAGGTATTCGAGCGTAAAATAGAATGACGTTTAGGTAGGTATATACTTATAAAAATGTACCATTGTAGTGAAGTTAGGTACATACTAATATTTGAAGTCTCGCTTGCATCAATGTTATAAATGCTCGAATTCGATTTTGACATACGATACTTCAGTTAATATAGATGTCTCACTTACACTTATGGTTTACATAAGCTTTACTCTTCAAAACAATGTGTTGACTAACTTTTAACCTAACAAACTCACAAAATTTCGAATTACAAGAAATCATATGTACATTTTGGCGAAAAACATTACGAATTACGAACTATGAAAAGTCAATATTGGGACGAGCAAATTATGAAAATTTCAAATTACGAATTATCGTTGTTCGAATTAACAGACTTTTACTGTATTAGACATAAGCTACTAAAAATAGAAACAAAAATGTTAAAACTCCAACTATTACTTAATTTCCTCTATGAACAGTTAATGAATGTAAAAAATCTTATCGATTGCTAAGCGGATATGTAAATGTTAAATAACAATTTCTGTTGCATAAATGTTTCTTTTTAACCAATTATTTCTGAAAAAATCAACTACGGCTGAGTGGTTATGAAGGATTGCTAATAAAATGCGCCATCTAAATTGTATTTCAGGTGGCCTTATATCTTGGAGTGAAAAGCTTTAAGAGAAGATACCCAGACTTGAAAAGGAGAGCCCTCGGAGCCGATGAAAAGAATTATATCAGAGATCGAGGATTGATTTCCGAAGCTCTTTGTGACCTCGGTAAGCCAACTGTGCAATAACTAAACCTTTTACCTAATATTTCCAAAACCAATATAATTTTCTTCTATGCTCATTGTTTCGTAATGCTATTATGAAAATGATTTCTAATATGATCTGGTGATATAGGAGTGACAGCTGTGGACGCAGGTGAGGTGCTGGATATTATGTTTACCGACTTCCCGACCAAGCACGAGGAGTATCGAAAACATCTGCGAGAGAATCGAGACGCTCGACCGGTTCAACCCCTTAAACCACCTCCGCCTGCGCATTTAGCTACCCTGCCTGGAACTGATCGCTCCAAACAGGTTTGTGTTTATTTAGAATTTTTCGATTTTTAACTGTTGTGCAACGTCCCAACTAATGAAGTTGAAAACTATTCTCTTTTTTTACCCATCGTAGAGGTCATATTTTAATACAATAAATCAAATAACATTGTACCATTTTTTATTCAATTATTTATTTATTGGCAAAAAATAATATAAAATACATGGCATTACTGCAAGCGCCAATGCGCCATGCATTTGACAAATTAAATAAAAATTACATAACATATTACACAAAATGTTTAAAAATAAGAAACAGAAACATATTATTTACATAAGAAGAAAAAAAATTAAACAAAGCTTGATGTTCACTGCCGAAGATGTCCACATAAACAGGCAGCGCATTTTTCAGTCGAATAGCCCTTGCAACTGGAGATTCAAGAGACCTACGTGACAAAGAAAATTGATTTGTCTTGGTTACGACCACATAGGTAGAAACTGGGAGCATGCAAACTTGAATTTTCAAGGATGTCAGGGTTATCAACTCGGCCCCGAAGAAGAAGAGAAAAAAAAAAAATTAAAAAAAATAAATAAAAATAATATTTTATCATCAATTATAATTTACATTTGTTCCAGGAGAGTATGGAGAAGGCTTGCGAGTCGGCAGCGGAGTGGAATGCACAGTTGAATCGGCAAAGAAAAACAATCCGGTCAGCCGTTGTGGACTTGCAAACCTTTACCTTGCACAGACCGCGGCGGCCCCCCACCTTGCCTTCCCCTGCGGCCCTGCAGCAACAGTTCATCTCACATTACCCCGTTGCCTTACTGCCAGGACAGTATACCGACCACTTTAGGACCTATTCACCCGAAGAGCTCAGGTGGAATTCTGAAATGATTTTTACTGAAATAAAAATCCTCGTCACAATGTTTCAATTCGCTTGTATTGATACAAATAAATTCTTTAATTCACACTTATTTTACTTGAATTAACCATTCAACAGTAAATCCGTTATGTAGTTTATTATGCTGCGTATAGTAGAAAATTTTTAAATTCAATAAATGGCCTTATTTACATGTTTTAATTTGGAAGGTCCTTGTCCTGAATGAAAATTTACCTCATAGATATTATGATAGTCAAATTTTCTAAAAATAGCTTCTAGGTAATATTTTTTTTATGACCCATAATAGCATTGTAAATGATTGTGTTTCATTTGATAAATACTGCTTGTGATGAGGGAAACTGGTCCTGATCGCTATAAAATACGGAGAATTACTACAAAGAAAAATGGGCCCTTTTAATATCTACCAAGAATTGATAATTAACTATAGTATTATTGCAATCGACAAATAAACCATCATTCTCTAAAGAATATTGTCTTATTTGCCGCATTTTTGTTTTCCAGATACTTCCCTCTCAATAGTGTACTACGGATATTACCGCCTTCCGTTCCGGCGAAGGAAGAATCCTCATCGGATGAATCTGGTGACGATTCAGATTCCGTCGGTTCTAGCGGGGACGAATCCGGCAGCGAGACCAGTGAAAAGAACTTCAAGGTAAATTCCTTACCTCAGCTACTATATGCAGAGTCTGTACGATAATTGATGATTCACGATTGTTAGATTTTCCCTGCTTAATTAACTTGTTAATATTCAATTATTCTAGCGAAAAAGCGGTGCGGCGGTTAAAGGACGAGCGCGTGCAACGGCAAGCGGTGCGGAATCATCCGTGCCACCCAGTCGGCCGACGTCTCCTCAGCAAAAAGACTCAAAAGAAGCCATTTCCAATCCTTCGTCTCCCCTTCCCGCCTTACCCTCCGTCACCCCCTCGGCTTCTACCTCTGCGCCTGACGTGATGCGGTGTAAATTGTGCGCAGGCACAGAGCATTGTAACAGAAGATATCCTACAGAGACCTTCGTCACGTACGCCACCTGCCATAAAAAGAGTATGCACACATAATATCAAATAAAAATAACCTAAGCTCAACAAACCTTTTTTTGGTTTAAATTTTAATTGGGCTCTTAGGTTGAAAGAAAGGTGTCTAAGAAATTTTTGCCGGTTTTGAGTGATGACACTAGAGTAAATTAGTTTAAAAATAGTTAACATTGATTACTGGTGAATCCTGTTTTTTGGCTCTCACGAATAGTAGAGAAAAATGAGGTCCAAAGAATGGTAGAATTTTGAAATTTCGACCTGTGAAGAAGACTTTCCGTACATGAGGATGGTCTGAAATAGAGTTCAAAAAAATTGGAGATGATCCCCATATTTATTTAATATTTTCAATCATTGCCAGAATAGTAAAACAACCATCTTTAATTATCTAACTATAAGCATTGGCAGCTTCTAATATGTTGTTGTATAGTGAGGAAAATGTTTCCCACAAATACTGAAATACTTTATTTTAGTTGAGGGTTGAGCTCTGAATATTACTTTCTAAAAGAATATTATTTTAAAGCTTTCTCTCTTCTTTTTGCAGTTCACCCGTCATGTTTAGAAATGGCACCAAATGTTGCAAAGTGTGTACGGCAGTACGCGTGGCAATGCGCCGACTGCAAGTGCTGCGCCCACTGTCAGGACCTGGCCGACGATGACAAGATGCTCTTCTGTGATCTCTGCGATAGGGGCTACCACATATACTGCGTCGGTCTAAGAAAAGTACCCACCGGTAAGGAAATATTCTTCGCCTAATTAATTCCCCGCTTAATAATTTGGTGTCGGATGTTGAAACATATTTGGTCGGGCGGAGAATGGGTTAATAATCATTTGCGTTTGTTTTAGGTCGGTGGCACTGCAGTCACTGCGCGGTGTGCCGTTTCTGTAACGCACGCCACCCGTCAGGACAACCCGAATCGGCCGGAATTCATCCACCTTCTCTGGCCCCCGCACCTCCTGACCAGTGGCATCATCACCTCAAGAAGACGACTGCAGGGCAGAAGAGATATTCACACACGCTCTGCACTCCTTGTGCAAGGTTCGAACCTGTTTTAAAACTCTTTTCATTCTTCCTCAAAAATTCAAAAGTACAGTTGAGATACAGAATTATTAAAAATTCTAGTCACCAACTAATTATTATTTCATATCGTGCTAAGTCTTAGACTGGTATTTCTTAATGCATTTCCAAGGTAGTTCCCATTTATAATGGCAAACTTAACTAGTTTCATGTTCCAAAATATTGTATTGATTTCTATAAATCCATTATTGATAAGAATCAAATGATGCAAGCTACTGACTTCAAGATTTTTCACTGATCTAACGCCGCATACTTTAATTTATCACCTGTGAAACAATATCATACAAAAAAAGTGAAATTGACTTAAATTAAACATATTAAGTAAAAATTTACGCCTTGATTAGATGGTCCCATTTTGAAAAGGTATGCATAAATATTATAAAACTATTTTAACTGAAGATTCATGTACATGCAGATAACCTTTATCAGTGGTGAGCAAAAAACTGGGTAAAATAGATACATACTTTGCTACATCTTTCTATTGATAATTCTACTAACCAAAAATGATAATGACTGATGCCATCTCAGCGAGTGATTTCTTATGATATATTATACTGTGAGTGCCACTCGTTCATATAATATTTATTTCCTTGCACCATGACCATGCTTTCATTTTACTGTCAAGTATCATCGGAATATTCATTCACCAGATTGACTCACCGCGAGTGCAATCTGCAGCATACAATATCGCCTTTTGTAAAACAAAGAACGCTATGTCTATTAAGAATGCGTAATATCCTCTATGGCTATATAATATTGTTGCAGGTTGCACTTGCCAATAGACAAGAGATTTTTTTTCATTCCGTGGTTAAGATTTGTAGATTTTATTTGTATATATGGAAAGTTTTAAATATGACTTAATTCATTATGAAGCGATAATTTTATGCCAACGCTATTTTTATGAGAGTATAATACTGTTTTATTTTTATTAATCTTTCGAGTGCTGATCTATCTACAATTATTTAAAAAAATTAAGATATGCCAGCTATGTTTTGAGAGAAATTTATATAGCTTTTTAAAACATAATAATATTGAAAGTATCTGTATTTACGCAACGTTAGTGCAACGTATCAAAGTTATGGTGCCTCCGATCTAACAATAGTGACTGATTAGGTTCAGTGCATTTATGGAATACCGAATATCATTGAAGAAATACTTATTCATGTTATAATTATAGTTTTTAATCATGACTGATGGTGATATTAAAATCAAGAAAACATCAATATGCAAGCACTTAAATAAATATTGGTGTTAATTATATTTTGAATGCAAAATATTATATTAAGGGAAAGTAAAATTAATTATATGTCGAAACTACATGTTGCATGTGAACTTACTGACATTACTCAATATGTATACGCTGGCTGTAAAGTTTGTTTATCAATTAAGTGATTATTCCTTCCTCTCATTGCTGTGAACTCGCAACACTCGAAAGAAAGATAAATATTCCATTTACAATAAAGCTATTTCATTATTTTTTGAAGCGGCAACTAACATTACATCCATAAAATTTATTTAAAACCTGTTGGATAAACCATAATGTAAAATGTAGTTAATTCACGGTATAAAACTTATATTTAATATTGCATCAATAAATTATTCAAACAATGTTCAAATTAACTTTTACTTCAACATACTAAAATCATTTTTGTCAGAAAGTTTTAACATCAAAGATTGTATATTTGTTGCAATTCTAAATTTAAAAATTACCAAACAGATTCATAAATATTTGATTTTCTATTACAATATTATTATTCTGCAATTGGTTGATTTCATAATATACATTATTGAGTTAATCTGTACCCATTTCATCCGGATGTCTGACCGCCTGCGAGGGCGTGTTCATTTGTGGTGTCAGTCGGTTGCGAGTTGTGGGAGTGTTTGTTGTCTGCTGTATTCTGTACGTGGGGCTGGTTGCGTTCCAGGGCGTGGCGCGCGGGACGCTACTGTTCGGTGTGCGAGCGGTGTTTCATGGGACGAAAGGGCGCCATGCGTCTCGTCATTTGCACTCACTGCGATCGGAGATTCCATCAAGGTCAGTCTGTCCCCCTCCTCATCCCCGCCCCGCACGTTTTGATCACCTCATACGGCTGTATATATTTATAATGCATAATGTTTTACTAACTAATATTTGTGTTATTTATGTGTGTTTTTGGGAATTTTACTTACCCGGGCTTTCAAAAATCACGTTCAATTTAGTAACGCAGCTCGATAAAATATTTTTTACGAGACTAATCATTTTGCTTACAATAATGTAAATACGTGAGAAGTTTATAAAAATGTACTATTCATATTATTTTGCTTTAATATATGTATAAGTGCCTTCAATCTGGTTATCATATTAAATTACTGTTATTCTACATTATAACCGAATGCATATTCAGACAATACCTATATCGAGAATAATAATATATTATCAATAGCGGTAGATGATGATGCTTATCAGCCCAATGGTGAATATGAATACACTATAAATGCATAACGGTCTTTTATGATCTTTTCAGAATGCGTAAGGCAGCAAGGAAAGCAGCTGGACGTGTTAAACTACACGTGTTCCGGTTGCCGGGCGGGAGGCGCAACGAGGGCCCAAAACAAAAGAGGTAGCGGGCAGCGCGGCGGAGCACGCCGCCCCGCCAAGCCTCCTACTTCTCCAACTCACCTCAGGGACGGCAGCGACCGCAGCAACACCAATGCCGATTCCGACCGCAGCGTCACCGCCGCTGATCACTTTGGCGATTCGTCGTGCGCCAACGACCGCACAGATCCGGACCCGGACGACGAAGCCCTCTGCAAGCGGGACCCGCTCTCTTTGCCGGACGAAGACCGCTCGCTCCGCCGATTTTCCTCTGCGGACCCTCTCCGCGGCTCCGACGACAGCTCTCAACCGCCCTCGGCCGCTCCCGCTCGATCCGAACGAGCGTCGCCGAGTCCTCCGGAGGACAGGGAAATAGAAGAACTCACCGAAGCCGCGAACAATTCTCTCCGCTCTGAAGACGACGACCCGCTCTCCACTCTCACGCAGCGCATGCCTGAAAAGATGGCAGTCGATTTCGCAGAAGGTCGACCTCCCGAAGATTCGGTCGCGGAGGAGAGATCGGAGTCAACTCCGGCGCCGATGGAAGAAATGTGCGGCGACACTGAGGAGACGCCCGAGAGTCACGACGGTGAAGACGCGATGACTTCCGATCCTCTAGCGGATGACGCCGAAGGAGAGACTTGAAAATTTGTAAAATAAGTTTTTGTACATATTGCGAGTCCACGACGATATGATGAAATCCCTCTGAGGAAACGTTGCCGGTTGCGACTGGACGCTCACGGAGCGAATCGGATACCGGTCTGCCCAGCATGATGCCGTATGTGGGGTTTTGCTATTTCCAATATCTGTATATTGTGTTTTGGCACTTGTGGCCGAGGTGAAGCTCGAAAAGCCTCTTTTAATTTTCAGCAAACGATGTAAATAATATATTTTAACTGACGAGGCGATTGTGTATTTTTAATTGTAAACATGCCGTTAAATCTCGTGTTGCCTCGTTGTGCAAAACTAGCGTATGACAGATTCGAAACTGCGAGGAGGTCGACTGAGGAAGCTTCGTCGGTGGTGAATCTCGTCAAAACTGACTTATCATAGTGCGATTCCGTCTCCGTCAGATCGGACGCTTAAGACAGCAGTCTACCCGTATTTTAACATACGGTGCCGCTCGCCAGACATCTGCGTGCTGTGTATATTTCTACGCGTGAAGACCCGGTGCATTTGAACTCCTTACTTGTGCACTTCCCTAGGTGATTCGTTTTGAAGCATTCTATTTTTATATTCTGCGATTACAATTTGTGAATAACTGTCTTTATCAGTTTTTAATCGATTCTTATCCTCAGGCCTACATTGGACGGGTTCATTAGTTTGTGGAAATCTTTGCTCAGACTGTAAATATTTCATTTCTCTTCCAAATGATTGTTTTTGAGAAATTGTAAAATTTGTTTGACTGCTCTTATCATTCGATTTAACAACAGTGCAATGGAAAAAATTGGCAAAATAAATGTAGTGACAGTTGTATTTCATATCAGGTACAGAAATCATTTTTTTTTCTTCATAATATATGTCACTGACTTTCTATCAGCTTTTTTAAATTTATCTTTTCCATTGTTGAAAAGTTATGACGTATATTTTATTGTCTGTTATGGCTGGAAGATGGATGAAATGTTACTTGTATTAATTAAATTATGCAGCTGAGGATAATTTGTTTAATAAAGTCATTTACCCCAGTGCTCGTGTGCATATGTAATTCAAAGCTGGGAAACCCGATGCGGCTTGAAATACATATGTGAAAGAGTATTTCTCTATTTGAAATGTGTTCAGCGCCGACTGAGACGATAGGAAAGAAAAATCTGATCACTTATCTCTTTTTGAAGTTTTTATAGCTTTGCTAAGCTGTTCATATTTGAATGTTGTTTAAGCCTCGGACTGTGCTGAAAAATCACATCCATCGGCGCAGACTGATGTACCGTATGAAAAAAAACGAATGTTTATGATGTCCATTTTATAAGTGAATTATTATACGATCATTAAATGTCTGCGCTGATAGATCGGTTCTATCAGGCTATTCATATTCAGCAAAATCTAGGCGGACCGATACTGGGGTAAATAAAATCGGTAAATAAAAAGTAATCATGAATTCAGTGATATACTTTTTGAACACAGATTTTTTGGTGACTCATTTAGATTGAAAAATGTTGGATACTGTGATGGATGAAATCAAATGTTGCATTGCATTTAAAGATTTTGCTTGATAAAATTTTTCTCAGTCTGTATCTTCAATGATTAAACCTTCATAATGATAAGAGCTTCTTAGCACCTGTCGCTCATCGCTCGTGCCACATCAAAAAAAAATCTACTCAATTGTAATCATTTAAGGTTCAGTTCGAGCACTGATTGCCAGAATGATATAAACACAAAACACATCAATATAAGGCTTCAATTAAATTAATGCAATCATACTATAGGTAATTGTTGTTTGATAGATATTTTCCAAAGGATTAATCACACCAAATCATTTTTATATTTGATAGGTCGACGAGTCTATTTTCGTTTGCGATGTCGTAAATTGAATACGTGTTGAAACAGATACTAGAAAATGCCCAGATCTTATTCACTTCTATGGATTATTGTTTTCTTTCGAAGGACAGTGCAATCAATTTCGTATTAAATGTGTACATAATATTTAATTTCGCCCGTTGATAATTTCGGCTCGTTTTATATAACTTTTTTTTAATATGACTAATTTTCATCGGATCATGGCAGCTTTACTAGTTGGATGTGCGCTATAAATCTCATATCAACTTTGTGTGTAAATATTACAATCGCTGAAGATATTTTTTCATTATGAAATTCCTGTATTATAAATAAATAGTTGTTTAATTTAACTGTTTTGATTTTTTTTCGTATTAACGTTTACTAAATTATATACACGAAGGAAACAATCAGTGGCCAGTGAAACTTTTCCTCTTGGATGACAGAGTAATCATATTTTTCAGTTGTGACTGTAATATTTTGTTAAAAAGCATTTGTAAGGTACAGTCGACTGCTATACTGTGTAGACATTGAGAAACACCAAATCTATACTGCTACATTCAGGCAATTTTATCAAGAAAACTCATAATAGGAATGAACAATAACTTACTTTTTTGACTAAAGGAATAACTTCGTCATTATAATACTTTCTCAATGTTTACATATTCTTCAGTGACCGAACTGCACTTAGTAGAATTGTATTGACGCAATTTCAAATGAGGTACGAGATTTTTGTATTCAATATTATTGTTATGCATCAGTTATGTAAAATTTCAGAAAAAAACTTCACTTCGCAAATTTATCAATGTCGTAACTTTTTTTTCTCACATCTACATGACTGTTTTAGTGTAATAAAATACGGAATCACGTGCGCGTTTGTCACTGTGGCAGTATACATTTTCTAGAGCTTTATCATTATTGAGTTGGCATTTGTATCTGTTGACTTGTAAATATTTAAAAGTGTTAGCTAAATGAAATTCAGATAAGCGAGTATACAACTTGGTTAACGAAGCCTAAAAATACTGTATTTCTTTTTTATAAGTATACCTTTTTTGCATTTTTTTGAAATAATGATCCTGTGTTAGAGAGTGCACGTATTTTGAATGTTATTTTGATAAGTATTTGTGCATAGATGATTTTTTACGCAGGAAATCAAGCGATAAGAAATTCAGCAGGCTCGTGTACCCCTCATGACATTTTATATTTAATTACTAAACAAAAAGCATAGGTCTGAAATTGAAACGAGTAGACGTAAGATGGATATTAAATTATTTACGTTCGATAATGCATATAAATATAATATTAATTAGAGAAATATGTACACTGGGTATATGGTGAATAAATAAGTTTTTTCTACTTATCTATTTTTAATGTTAAGTAGTGTTATGTTTTTAGCTTAGTGAAATCGTCGAAAGAATTTCAGAAATTATATATCCAATATTGATTTTAATATTAATTTCTTCGTAAACTTGTAAATAGTATTTTGGCTTACTACATGTGTAGGAAGAAAACTGTATCCGTATAAAATATTATTAGAATAGTCAAAATAATGGTGACTTAAAAATATCAAACAGATGTTGGAAGAAAATCTAAATCGAATGACAGTGAAATCGTACAAAATCTGTTGTAAACTTCAAAAAAAGAAATAAATTTTAATCCCATACTGCAAAATATCTTTGTCTTCGTTTCTTTGTGATTCTTTTGATTTACAATATACATATTGCCAAATGAAACCTCGACCTATCGTTTTCATATGTATATATTTTCACCACGACAACAGAAATATATTGCATTGACCTTTTGTTTTTTCAATGTAAAATCAACAGTAAAATGCAGACTCACTGAGATTGTAAAATTCTGATAGAAATACTTCTTAACCGGGCTCAAAAGCTAAAAGAAACGGTCAATACTATTTTCCCTTTGGCCAATTTTTTTTATTAACTACCGAGTCGTGATTTCCCGTTTTGACTATCAATAACTACAAAATATTGCTATATTTGCGGATGTTTTCTTATTTTTATATTAATTTCAAACAATCGTATCCAGCAACATTTGCAATTAAGTAATTGAGAGTAAAATAATAAAGTTCACGGAGAAAACGGTAGTTCGAGGTTCCCCTGTTATTGAAATATGAACCGACGCAAAACGGAGGAGGTTTAATTAAGTCTTTGTCAACCTTTCAGTATTCAAGAAAAACCATTTAATTATGAATTAATTATTATAAATTCTCTATTAATATCTAAGGTGTAAAATATATTAATGTTTTCTTAATCAGTTTTAATTTCTTCCCCCTATTTAATCGGTTGCATTTCAAAATGCATTGGCCTTTTGAAACCTCACATATTTGTTTAGTAACAATCCATCAATATTTTAATTTGAATATACCTAGCTGATTTTTTTTATCAATGTGTCCATTATGACAATTATAGTATATTAAAAGCATTTAATTGAATAACCTACTCTTGAACTTAATATAACAATGACAAAATCTCTTCTAGCGAACAGCTCAAAGCACGTTTGTTTATTGTTTTTCAACTTTTAGTTGTATTAAATACATGTTGAATGTTATTTTTAGAATAAAATATCATGAACTTATTCATTTTTATTATTTGAAATATCAGTGAACATAGCACCAGAAAAGAATATTCAAAATGGAAATTAAAAACATTCTGGTAATGTATATTATTTTAACCGCAAATATTTACACACCAATCTGAATCCTCAAAGATGACACATTAAAGTTAGGAGAAATAACTTTAATACTTAACACAACGGAAATCTCGCACACTACTCTAGTTTTAAAATGAGCAACGTGTAACGTATTGCTGTAACCACAGTTTTTAAGTAACCAAATGTCATTTGGTTCATTAACATCCTTCAAACAAAAACAATTGTATAAAACCTGCATAAGACGCTCAAATCTCCATGCAGTATTCACAACTTGTATTTATATCAGTCATACCCAGGAAAAAGTAAATGTGTCAAATACATGCCATTAAAATTACGGTGTTATGAGTGTATTACTTACTATATCACCACCAGTAGAATTTCTAATACACAATTTATGGTGAAGTTAATAACAAAGACTTACATCTATATCTATTAGGTCAAAAAGGCTGGGTTGTTCGCATCATTTAATGCTAAAATATGTTAGTGGAGTAAATGGAACAACAATAAAACACCGAAAGAATATGAAAATTATATTTATTGCAAGAAGGCACATTTTGGCTTTGTATAATGTGTGTGGAAATATGCATCATAAATAAATATATAGGAGATAAATAACTTCTCACGTATTTGGATTCTTTTACAATTCGTACTTATGGAATCTTTATTTTTACAAAAAAAGAGTTATTAATATCAATACATTTTTTATTTCAACAACATTAGAGAGTACAAAAGTATTAATAAGGGGGCAATCATGAAAATAGCTGGCTTTTAAAGAAAATTAGGGCATTGTGCGTCACAATTTCAATTGCCTTAGCTTTCAAATGAAATCATTTCACCAGAAAAATCTTAACAATATAGATATTATTTAATTGCATAGATATTAATTGGAATTGTATATAAATTTAGTATTGAACAAGTTCATGGCAGTGTATTTCAAGAATCAAATACAATAAATCCTCAAAAAATATATCATTAAAGTAGTGGCATATAAATCATAACAACCCCATGTAAGATCAGTGAGTTCATCAATAATAATCGCAATATACTTTTAACAAATAGATCTGTCAAATACAGAATGTTGCCACTACTGAAAAATTGGGCAAAAAGCAAATATTTACAACAATAAGTCTAGTAGTAACAAGGAGCTGCATCAATAATAGCAATATACTTTTAATAAATGGATGTCAAACACAGAATGTTGCCACTACTGAAAAATTGTGCGCAAAGTAAATATTAACAACAATAATAATTGTCTATTAGTAACAAGGAGCTGCACTACATTCAAAGATATTTTAAGAAATGAAGTATTTCAAGCCAATTCAATTAGAAACTTCATAATATTGTTACCCCACGAAAAGTGGCCAATAGCTTTATTTAGCTTTATGAGGTTTCAACTGATGTGACATTTTCAACATTATTAATATTTTTAAACTTCAAGCAATACATGCAATTGGTAGTTGATATCATATTATATATATTTTGGTAATAAAACAAAACCACATTGACTAAAATATACATGACAAAATCTATTCAAAATGTTACTCACAAAACTCCATAAAGCCGCTTACACTGTTAGCCTACTAAGCACTGAATTAATTACAAAATTACTTTTTCATTATGTTTTGTTTTTATCATAGTTTTAACTAGATTTAATGACTGAATGTGAGCAGCAAAATAAAAAAACAGGCTCTTAAAAAATACTATTGAAAAATTACAAATCCAAATCAATTTGACATTTTGAGAGTACGGGTTCGAGTCCTAGTCCGGTTAGTTTAATTTTTCAATAAAATTATATTATGATTTCTGTTCGGAGACATGGATGTCTGTAATGTCCACAATTCCTTCCCATTCATCCAATCCTATTAGCGGGGCATAGTGAGAGCGACAAGCAAACCACTAGTCCTGTTTTAGTCTTATCCTTTTTATCCCTACTCTTTTCGAAAAAAGAAAGATTGAGCAACTGAGTAACAAGCAGCTCTCGTAAAAAAATCTACTAAGATAAACTGTATTAGGAGTCCATATGCTTCTCATTGAGAATGGACATGGCTAAAAAATGAGTCTAAAAACGTAAGTATTATTTCATATTTAAAATTTTACTGTTATGGGAAAAAATCAAGAAAGTTGTTGGTGGTATTGAGAATTTTGAGAGTGGTCGGTGAAGTCTAAAAAGTTTGTGACCGCTGCTCTAAGGAAGCAGTTCAATGATGCGATCATACAGTCATAGTTAGTCAAAATATAAATTGAGTTTCTGTGTTTGAATATATTCCATATTTATTAACAGAAACAAAGTGTTACCCTAATTACTTAAAATAAAAAGTATAATTACTATAAAGTTGTTTGAAAACTGTCAGTATACTCGATAAGCTGATGATCATAATATAGTGTGTGAAAATAACTAAAGAAATAATTTTCAATAATTAGAGATGTGTTATATATATAATTTATATAAAGCGAGTAAACATTATATTTTCCAGCCTTTTTTTGTATGAAAATGCTATAATATAATTTTTATACACAGATCAAATAGTTTTATAATAGGTGCACAAGATGTTTGGTTGCTGTTTTTTTTTAAATCTGAATATTGGTTTCTTAACCACTGAATGTTAAATATAATAATAGTTGATAGAAGTGATTCAGATATATCTTTACTAAATTCGAAATGCATTATGTACGTTTTTTATAGCAAACTTTAACTGCATATTAAAAGTTGGTTACAAACAGGAACAACTTTATTCAGTTTGACTAGCCATTTTAATATTTAAAAAAAAAGTTAAATAGTCAATCAAGTGGATCAAAACAATGAAACTGGATGTACAGAAGGATGTACATATCTGAAACAATTCAGGTCAAAGGTATTAAGGGTGAATTTTGATTTTTTTTTTTATGTAAAATAAATGTGATTCACGATGAGACAGAGTAATAATACCTAATGACGTTGTTTAAAATCACATCCAATAAACTGCTGGTATGCAAATTTTTTTCATGAAAAATAAATGTTAAATTAATTACAAGTTAGCTAAATAACATGTTCAAAAGCATTGATTAATTAATATAAAAACAGCAACAATAACAATAAAATCATAAAACATAACTTCCAGAATGTTTTACAGACAAAATATTTTATAAAATATACTTAATTTAGAAAAGACAATGTTACATATTATTACTTAAAAATTATTACGAAAATATAAATGTATTAAAATACGCTAAACTGTGTACATGTATACTTATTTTGCATAAAATATTCCAAACGGTTTTACCCAAATAAATTTATAGCAAAGTTGCAATAGAAAATTGGCACATATTTTTTATCGAGTCAGTAATTTAAACGTAAAATTTTTGTCAGCATACAATTATCTGTATTAGCTGCGTATACGTGTTACTTTTGGTGTGAATGCGCAAACAATTTATCAATAATTATTAATTTAGAAAAAGTTGATCATGTAAATACTGACCAAATCCAAGTCATTTATTATAGCATAATAATTATTCTATAGAGCTTAACACACACACATACTAAGCCAGTAGTGGGTGTATTCACCTCACTAGTGAAAATATTACAATGGTTTGGTTCGCTTGTGAAAGATGTACCATCAATTGTTGTATCAAATAAATCTTAATATGTACTTACAATAAATGTATAAGCCGACTAGTCAGTATTCAGTGTAACTACTCGCAAATGTGGTGTATGATCAATTGAGGTATTTTGAAATAGATATGTTACTACACTATTTTTTTCATGGAAAAGTTATAAAAATATTTTATATCTATGAAATGTGTTTTTAATCGGCGGGGATGTCGAAATACTCCAGATTCATAATGAAATCATTGAAAAAGGTTAGGGTTGCACCATAACTATCATTAATAGGAAAGGTAGCAAATATAATGTGAAATGGAGCATAAGAATCAAAAAAACACATAATTTGAAAGATTAAATCAACACACTTCAAGCTATAGGATATGTCACAGAAAAATTAAAAAAAAAAACAAATATAAGGTAAATGTACGAGTCGTTGACCATGTATCAGTAGTTGACCTTTTGAGAATAAAATGGCCCAAAATAAGAAATTCAGATGCGGGATTGCTCTAAATTGTAAAGTTCAGACAAGTCAAAGCATCTGTGGTCAGATTGAGCCACTAACACATCATCATATAGCCAATGGAGTGCCAGGGTGGCCATTTGTTCCAGAACCACCCATTGCTACTTGATTCAACCAAGCGTGGTGTGACAGAAAGCCTTGAGGCAACCATGAAAGAAAGTTCACTATAAAGCCCCCTGATTAGACATGGTCAACACCTAGACTTTTCAATTTGTGAGATGGTCAACTACTGAAACAAAAACATGACTTCAAATAATTTAACACAACTTTTTTTAAACAGGCCCTTTCGTAGTTTTTGTTACATAATATTAATTAAGACATTGATCCAATATGAGTATACTTGCTTTTCCTTCATTCGGTACAATGCTAAACCTTAATCGTTATTTTTGTTGAAATTTTATCTTAAACGGTCAACGACTGGTACATTTACCTTACTGCTTTTATAATCAAGTTTATCAGGATACTTTCAAAGCATTGATTGCCACACAATCATGAATGTTGCAATGCTTCTTCAAGCAATATCAGTCACAGGTTTTAAAAATTTGGTGTGTAAGACTAATACAATATCGGTGGAGTTTGTGGACCTCGTAATAAAAACAATTCGAAAATCAATCAGTATCCGAATCCATAGGTCGCGGCATTCATTCAATAAAATCATAGACCTAACTATTTATTCTAAATTATAGAGTATTTGGATATATTTCCTATAGTAAAAAGAAATTCAAGAGTATTTATTATTCATAGTGTTTATAATAATTGTGCACATACTAATTAGTTTATTTTTGACTATACATTGTCTTTTGCAGTCTATGTCACAAAAACCTGCCACATTTTCTTACTTGATATAGAATGTGCACTTCTTATTTGTAGATCTACAGTACTAGACTAAATGGATGGGAAAAAAATAGTTGCTACCAATTAATTCATTCCAGATGTTTCTATTTTCAAAGCGACTGTTTTCTGTAGTATTTTTTATTACCAGTTTGATAGTTTTTTTATATAGATTTTGAGATTTGTACGTGTACCTCGTTTAAAGCCTCAATGACTGGCTGTACCAAAAGAATATTAGGCAACACATTAGGATGTCTAAGTATCATGGTTCAGCCAGATATAACTACACAGGATCACGGTCATGAGTAGTATTAACAAAAGACAAAAACTGGACATAACTTAATCTGATAAGAAGAGAATCAAGATATTCGCATATGTCTTATTAAATGATTTATACTCAAGATAATATATAACGATTCTGACATACCTGTAGTTCTGCGATGAGGGCTAAAAGACACAGAGAAACGATGCTCAACTATTTGTAAAGCACCAAGTGCAATATGAGGAAGTATGTAGTAAATAACAGGATCAGCATGTTTCCAGCACTGTGATTGGATAAACGCAGATTAACACATGTGGAGAAGAGTGAGTTTGTTTTCTACCTACGGTGTTCTATGAATTCTTATGTATTATGAACAATTATATTGATTTATAAAACATCACGAAAACTCAGGCATTTGTCTGGCAACTTAAAAGTTGAAATATTGGAGAGTGGATTTTGTGAATTCGCTTTTAACCCTTTAATTATTTAGAATTAAGTGCAAAACAACTTATTAGGTGTATACAGTGGCAAGCTTAAGTGACATAGTTTACACATAAGAATATGATAATATAAGTATATGTGTACAAAATGTTTGGTATTAATCGCTCTCGTGCCTTATCGCAGATATAGACAAAAACGTAAAGGCATTCTGAAGATGAATAACAGGTATAACTGTAAAAGCTAAATTTGGTAATTTCTCATTTCTAAACTTTCTCAAAGCCTCTATTAGGACTCTGACGTTGGGCGATATGGACACTTTGTAGAATATCCTCAAGCCAACCGTCGCCTCGCTCTGGTAATCGCGCAGAAGCTTTTTAGTGCAATATTCTAGGATGTGAATGATTTCGGCTTCGGATATCTGCGATGACAAGATTTTGTGCTGGAGGAAAGATTCTTCGCTTTGGAAAGAGAGTTGCGATGTTGACGGAGACGATCCTGAAAACACAAAGACGGTTAATTTCCTCTCAAACAGGAAATCAAAATTTACACATTTGGGGCATGTTCGCACACGCGTGAGTGCAGCTCTTCAATGATGTATGCGAAAATAAAACGATAGTGTTAATTGTTGATTGATTGAATTGACATCTACTTGGTAGATTTCCATAAAATGCAAATTATTGGGGCATTTAGTATCATTGTTTACTTTTTTCTTTCGAATATTATTTCTGCCACATTGCTAAGGAAATAGCAAAACAGGAAGTACAAATTCCACTGGCATCACCATTGGCAGGTCCACTCTAAGCATTGAGTGACAGAATAGCTCATGTATTACTAACCTGTAGCTACATAGCAAACAACGGCTGCAACATTATTCTCATAATTCCAGCGTCTCCTAATGGCAACTTTATATTCACCGACGTGGCAACCGGTTTCTTCGTCTGAAAAATTTACACATGCACAGGTATGAGAAACTATTTTTAACCATTTTACCGCTAACAATATGCCGCCGTCAACTATTAAGTCAACCACTAATTTTATATTAAATTAAATAATATGTTGTATATTAGCATTTTCAAAATCATTCGTAATGCCTTTAAAAGACACTAATAATTTGTCTCATCTAGTCGTCATTTTAGGGAAACACAGTGGCACTAAGTGAACACTTCTTAGACTAATAAATCTCAACTTCTGATCATCTATGCGAACATTTCTTAGTGCAAGTATGCTGTAGAATTATTTGGTAATTAGCTGTCTTATTTCATTAATTTTAAATGCAATGAGAGGGGGATTTTCAGCATAAAGAGAAAGAGTATTTAAAGTATTTTCTTATTCTTAAGTCTGAATGGCCAAAATCTGACATAGGCACTTCTAGCATTAAGGCCTAGATTTAGAAATTTGCTAAAATTCCGGATACAATAAGACATATTACTCAAAGCTATTAAAAATATATATATTTGTATGAAGGGAACTCACATTCGAATCTGGAATTGTGTCGGTGAGCCCAGACGTGCCATTCGAGGGTGGCGTCCCTCGGAAGCCTCGGAACAACAACGTAATCAACGATGGCATTGTTTGTTCTTCTCTCCCATTGGCGTCGAGCTTCCCCAATCAACGAGGGATGCGTCACATAACATACAGCCTGTTCCAAGAAAGAAGCCGACATATTATAAGTATAATGAATATAAAATTTTAGTTTCTCTCTTCCAACTGAATCCTTGGCTTAACAAGCCCATGCAATATCCATACCAGACCTCCTTTCTGTATTTCGATGTTGGCTATGTTTAGTGCCTAACATACAACAAAACAAATATAAGTACGTTCAGCATAATGCCGTTAAATCTATTTAACCGGACAATTAAAGAATAAATGAATTTTATTTATAAAACAAAGACCGATGTGTGTAATTTGTTTCCGTTAAATATCTTTTTTTCTTACAATTTAAAAAGTTTTATTTAAAAAACAAACAATCTAGTTTACATACAACAAGACAGAATAATTTGCAGAACTGTGTTTATGTTAATACATATTAAAAATATCGAACGTTACAGGGTGAAAGGGTTTTAATATAAAATTCTAATCATCCCCTTCCCCATGCCAAGTAAATGAAAAAATCCCACTCTTAATTTCTTATTTATAATATAAGTAAAAAATTGGAATCAATATACACATAATAATTTAAAATCGCATGCTAGTTAGTCTAAGAATACTTTATAGAGGCGAAACATGTGTCACACCTAGTATTGCAATCAGTGAACTAAGTGGTTAATTTCAATTGATTACCTGAACAACGTCTCGTATTTGTGTCTTAGCATCCATTGCGACGAGAAGTCTCTGGACGTGACGCAGTGCCAAACGACACTGAGCTCTACCATCGCTTGCTGCGAGGGTCATACTTCCCGGAACCAGAGGAATTTGGCCAGCTAAGTATATTATATCTCCCACCTGTTTAAAAAAAAAGGAAGTTGGAATCAAACCAGTCAGTAGAAAGGTTAAAACAACACAACTACAAAATAAATTACTGTTGAACATACCCTAACAGCTTGACTGTAAGGTCCAATATTAGCAGGCGCCCAATGCGATATCCCTTGCACGTGCATCGTGTGCCTGTCTCTTTTGTATGTCTCATCAAAGTCTAAGCCCTCTATGACCGGCCACCGGTGAACGACAGCCTCCAGAATGACACCGATGTCGTCCGGCAGGGGACACTGCACGCACACTCGCGCCGGAGGATCGGGTATACTTAAGGCTTTGACGTACACTGCATTCAAATCGGCGTAGTCTTCCATACTACGCACGTACAGTGTTACGGAGCATATATCGGAGAGAGCCAGTTTCCGCGAAGCAAGATGGCCTGTAAATAAAAGTACCTATTTAGTATCGATAATTTAAAGACAGAATATTTTTTTAATATGGACGCTTTCAACTTCTTGTTCAGTCATTAGACCTATCATTTTTTGGTGACTATGGATAGAAGAATAGAGCTATAGCAGTAGCAGTTCACAGACATCCATGCATTTGAGCACACAATTTAAATTTGATTGAAAAAAGAAGTTAATGTGCTAAGATACAAGCTCGCAGATTCAACAATCAAAGAAGACAAAGTGACTACAGCAGGGCTGTGGAGTCGGAGTCGTCGCGTTGTTTTGGTCGTAGTGGGAAATTTTGAAAAGATTGGCAAAAGTTCTTTATTTTTACACATACTATGTCAAATTTGCCTATTGGCAGGTTTGTTTGGTTGATTTATAATTGAATACACATAAATATGAAAAGTAGAAAAAAACGTGGCGAAATTAAACTTATTTTAGTCGGAGTCAGACATAGGCGGATCCATTGGGGGGGGGGGGGCATGGGGCCATGCCCCCCCCCGAAGAGAATTCATTCCATTCAAAATATTATAACTTTCATTTTCAAATGATTTTTATTTAAATAAATATGTTGTACACCCATCCCTCGCTTAACACGATACTCGCTTAACACGGTTTCGCTTTAACAATTAATTGATATGACTACAAGTGTTTCTCCTGAAATCAGAAGCGATACCAAAAGCGACACCGAAAGTTCTGGTCCAATTTTAACGATTACTGCTCAAACAATAAAAGGTGGGTTGCAAATGGCAAGAAATATAGAAATGCATTTCTTAAATAATGATCCAATTATGGATCGTGCTTTGAAATTTCAACGAGACATTAAACAATGCGTTGCCAGATATGAAGAGATTTACAAGAATATCAAAAAAGATGAACAATCACAAATTACCGATTTTTTTAAACAACGATAATGTAATTGAACAGAAAATGTAATTGAAAGTTGTAGTGATGATGACATTCAGCCAATAAATATTTTATCCGTGTTAGTAATATTTCAATAAATTTAAAAAAAAAGTTCTATTTTTTTCTTAATATTTCTAAAAAAGAACCAATCCTCTCTTTTTCATACATTTGTTAGACTCGCTTAGCACGGTTTCGCTTAACATGGTCATCTAGCAGAACCTATCTTCCGTGTTAAGCGAGGGGATGGTGTAGTTCTCTTTTTTTTACGAACCTTTAGTTTTAACAATTACAGTTACGGTAAAAGAAATCCGCGCACCCTTCACAGTTCCATTCATTTGCAAATATTTCCTCGAAATCTTTATCGATTTCCATTTTTGTTTCTACCGATTGTAAAGAAAACTAATAGCCATATTTTGAAGAACAATCGGTTGACACCTTTCACCAACCTTAAGATGGCCTAGCTGCTTACCGCATCTTGTCCTCATGAGCGAAACTTGAAATCATCAGAGTATATGACTCGTCTCCAATCGTCCAAAGTCCAATTTTTGTGCACCTTCGTCCATTTTTACCTCCATTTTTACAGTGGGAACTGTTTTTTTTGGCGCCGAGCAGGAAATCCATGTGCCACGATTCTATTACGGCTATTACGGACATTTCGCATCGATCATTTGAAATCACTAGTCGACTAAAGCTCAGCATGGAAAACTAGCAATTTTGAAGCGTTTTTAAAAAATCATACTCCTTATATGAAGGTCGTCACGGTCGGTTGATAAGCTCTCTCTGCGGGTTCAAACATACCCCTCCAGAGGGCCAGTTTCAAGAAATATTTTTTAAAAAAATCCACACTACTTTCTACACAGTCTACTCTAAGTGAAATTTTTCTATTTGGTAAGTTTTCCCCAGAAAACTGATTCAATTTAGGCTTTAATCGCGATCTTCCGGCTATCCATAATTTCGTCAGATGCTTACGTGACTAGGTCTGGCTCAGTACTGTTGAAGCTTTCAATTCTTGATTGTTTTTCAAAATATGGTTATTGGTTTTTTTTACAATTGAATGAAAAAAAAATGGAAATCGGTAAAGATTTCGAGGATATATTTGCAAAGGAATGGAATTATGAAGAGTGCGAGGATTTATTTTGCCGCAACTGTATATATACGACATGTGATAGGTTAATAATTAGGTCGCAATTGTGAGGTTTTGTTACGAATTTTACTAAGTTTGACAATCAAAGTTGCCTCCGCTGAAAAGAGGTTTTCCACATTACGACGCATGAAAACCTGGCTAAGGAATCGTATGAGACTATTTCGAAAAGACTATATGGTCTGGCTTTGTAATATATGCTCTGGAAAATGGATATTTAACCTGAATATTTTTGAACTTAATAGTCAGAGTCATCAATTATATCACATGATTTTGCTTTGCATCATCACTTCTTTGAACGCAGGGTCATCATTTATTCCGTAAAAAAAATCGAAAAAAAAAGTCATGTAAAAAAAGTAGCCGTGCCGTGCCCCATTCAAAAAATTGCGTAAAAAGGGACTGAGTGTTTTTTTAATGTATGTTTATTTTCAAAATGGTTCCCCCCCTGGGACAATTCCTGGATCCGCCTTTGGAGTCAGAGTCGTGTTTTTATAAGAATAATTACTAGCTATAATCAATATATGAATGTACTCATTATAATTCCATTGCGTTTTATCTGCCGATTGGAAATGCAATCAGAAGGCTAAATAATAAAAAAAAAACAATTGTAAAACAAAGAGTCAACAAGATTACCTACTACATAATTTGGTAACGGCATTCTCCATCGCTGTTTTAGAGTCAGCTCCTTCGCCGACAATACCTCCGATCCAATGCCATCCAGAATTGTTGGCGAATATGCAGCCGGTGTCCTCAATTGGAGTTTTCTCGCATTCATATTTGATGGGACTCGGCGGGTTCGACAGGTAATTTCTACTATTCGTGCGTTTTCGGTGACACTTTTGGTTCTCCTTTTCCGATCCGCTTTTGGCGTCGATCGTCAGCCCGTCGAGCCTCTGGAAACTTTTCGCCAATTGGTTCAGACAAACCTTTTTGTCCTCGAGGTTATTTTGTTTTGTTAGCTTCATGTTTTCGTTGGTATTATTGGTATTTTCAATCAGTACAGACGGACATGAGAATGTGCTCGTCATGTTATAGTTCTCTTCGGGAGGACAGTCCAACAGTGGGTTCAGCGGTATCGACTCCGACATGGACTGACGCCTGGCTTTGGTTATCTCTTGTGTGTTTTCAAGTTCGCTCTCGCTCAACTCTATGTCGCTGAGATCGCTGTAGCAAGATTCGTTCAGGTCGCTGATGTAATCGAGTGATGACTTGACGGCCATCGGCATAATAGTCTTATTACTATCCGCATCCGTGGGCTTATCCACTAAATGAAGCTTCAGAAAGTTCATATAGCCGGCGGGGGCGATAGGATCATTCGAATGAACGACAACTTGAGTTTCATCACTGTAAGAAAGACATGCAATGATTATTCCGATAAACCAATTTAGTCATTTAAAATTCATTTCATGTTCCCATACAAATATTGTAGCACACACAAAATAGATTATTCCACGTATGAATACGTGGAATAATGTAATTTATTTTATATTTGTACGGAAGTTTTATTCAAACGATGCAGAGATATCCCTGGGCTAAAGTATGACAAGCATTGCCGAATGTAGGTATCAACATGCACTAGCTTGTCGCATATATACTTTTAGTGAGGGTTTAGTCCTTCCCTACTCAGCTTTTAGAAAGATATGGAGGATGGATTTCTTGCATAAATAGCGTAAATTTGTATTGTTAACCCTTTCGAGTGGTGAGTTGTTTTGGATAAAATTAGGTTTTTTTCTATAAATTTAATAAAATATTAATAGCAGACAAAAAAAATATAAAACATATTTTTTTTTGTTATCCGTAAATCTAAGAAGCATATTATTACTTATTAAAGGAATTGATATTTCTTCCGCAATTTTAAAACGCAAATTCTAAAAAAATATTCAAATAATTAAATGTGGTTCTCTATTGACGGTGATTTTAGGAAGCGTATCAAACTGAAATGAATTTTTACACTTAATAATATATGGTCACAGATTTCTTACCATATATTAACCTTTTTATAAAACTCTTTTGCTTATTTCAAACATATAATAAAAATAAGTTGACTACCAAAAATCACTGATTGACACCTCTAGTTTCAATATATGAAAAAATAATAGCATTTCAATAAACAATAAGAGAATGGCAATAGATAACAGATGACAACATACTACTGCGGTACCGGTACGGCGATACTAATCAAAAGGTTAATAATACTAACACAACAATCCTTTTCTTAAACAATGGACAGTCGAGAGTGAAGGTCTCATATTCGCCTCCCTCTCCGCACACGTTGAGTCCAAACTTATCACGCGCTCTCAGAAGTTGCGGCTGCAAAGCTCTCAGAGGACGGCCAAGGGCATTAGGCTCCAACCCTAGGGCAGCTACCTAAACAACAAGAAAATGAAACATATTGGCAAATGGAACCAAAGTGTAGATGTTTATTTAGCATATTTAAATGATAGATAAGAGTGATGATGTGTATAATGAAAAAACTAGGTATAAAGGACCTACTTTGATAACTATGGCATAAACTTGACAGTCGATCATCTCTTGAAGCAGTTCTGTTTGGTCTCTTCTCCATAAGTAGGCTAAAGAAACCAGCCCCAATCGGCTACATCTGAAAATATTTATATACGGTATTAATTAAAATAAAAACAATTAAGTCTACCATATAAGTTATATAATTTTAATAAAAGCGTCTGTGAAATTCTTATCAATCCGGAATGCAGCACTCAGCACCCTCCGATGTCACAACCTATATCTGCACCGACTAACTTAAATATCTGTGACCATGTCATGAAAGCCAAAAAGAAGCTTTGAAAAATACTTTAACTAGAAAGAGATACCTTTTGACGACTTACACATTTTCGACTCTGACTCTCTGATAATCCGACAATATTGCTCCAACCGCTACCCCCTCTATGTGAATTTCCTCCTGAAAAATAATATAAGAATACATATTATATGCTATAAAGGGCATACAAATAACTAATGGATACCTATCTTTCCAAGATACTCCACCGCCAGTTATAGATTTTCTGCCTGTAATACTAGGCATATCCAAAGCACAGTGGGGTTTTTCTAATGTGATCTTTTATCAGTTAAGATTTACTCTCTCTCTGTATGTCATAGCACAATTTATGGATAAATGATGTTTTTATGAGAATGAATGTTGTGTTTCTTATTAATTATTTTGTATTCATTTGGGAGTGTGATGAAATTTGGTTACCAATACAATCATCTTGTCTTGTAACGGTTGTAAAAAAAAATATTTGACATTTAATCTTTTTATTATTTAAGTAGGGACTATCAATATTCATAAATTGATGATAACGAGTGAATGTAAGCAACATTTGGAGGATTAATTTGTGTGCGGTCGTTCATTCAAATGACACTATAGAAATAAGAATATAATAGATTGTAATACAAGCAACATATTAGCTCACAATAGACACCGTCAAAAGCCATAGAAAGCAACTAGTGAGGTACTAATTATATCTGTTACTCTTTCTAACTAACAATCACAGATGGCAATCATGCTAATAATAATATTTTTTATAAATAAATTTAACAACATGAGATTATTATCAATCAATTTTTAAATAGGTTAGCCAGAAATATGTGTTTTTTTCTGCAAGAACATTTTACATGCAATATTACCGTTTTCCAATATAATGTAATATTATATTCAAAAAAAAACGTTGAGAAAACATACAATCTATTTATGTCTCTCTTATCTAATTAATTACACTCAACATTTTAATGTAATATTAATGAGATTACAGGTATGCTACTTGTGGTTATTGTCTATATTTGAAACCAAAATTATTCCCTATATAAATAATTTGGTTTTGCATCATTGCTTTTAATACTTTCGAAATTATGCATGAATCATGAAATGGCAATAGATGTAATTAAAGCTGATTTATTTGAATGCACATATTTGATTTATGTTGTCAGTATTGTTTGGGTGAAATACACTATTTGGTTGTTTGTACCACAACATAACCATGCTAACGTTAGCGCCCCGACATTAGCACAGTAAAAACCCCTAACAAAGCGCGCAATATAAGATTATTTTGTATTGTTTTGACAGCTCATTCATGAAATTAAAAAAATAACTTTTTTGCTCAAATTACATTTTATTTAAAGTTACTTTAAAAACTATCCAAGAAAGTTAAGGACATTCCACATTTGTGAAATTTAAAAAAAAATATATATTATATATGAGCGTTTATCCATATAATATTAGTAAAAAATATTCTTTAATAATATTGAAATTTAATTTGTCCTTATTGTGTAATTTATACTGTTAATATTTGTGCCTTATTATTAAAAAAATCTGTTATGTTTGTTCAGTATAATTTTCAAGCTGTTGATTTGTTATTGTTTTTATTCATGGATTTGTTTAAAGTTTTTAAAATAGTGTAATTTTTTTTTTTTAATAAAATTTTAAATTAATAATATTGCACGATAATGGTGCTGAACCGTTTGCAAAAGGGTGAATTAGATTATTGATCTAATAAAGACATTAAACACTTTTAAGGTATTCATTGTGAATACTTGGTGGAATGGCATTATATTAACACTTTGTTTACGGGTTTTAATTGCTAAGTAATTACGCACAAGTTTGTACACACCGTAAACAATGGGTTAAAAAATGTGTTATTTATTTTTAATTTAATTTAAGATATTCAAGTTAGCTTTTCAAGTGAAATATTATTATTTTTACATACCTACAAAAATTCTACCATTTGTAGGATGCAATAAACAAAGAATCCAACAAGAATTTATACAAGAGTAAACAGAACAATTTCTTATTTGCATTTCATTCACTGATAAAGTAATGCAAGTATGTTTGATTATTTTTGACTTATCAAAATTGAAATTGCTAAGTAAACCATACAATGTAACTTCAGTTGATTATTGTATAATTTAAAACATTATAATATAATGATCCATTTTGACAGTGTACATACTTTGACAATTTTAAGAAGGTCATATAGGTCTTCAACTTCGTCATTTTCTGTTTTCTGATACATTTTGCCCTTCTCCAGGGCATGCCCTTTGGTAATTCCACGGAACAGTGGGAGTCCCATCGCTTCAGCGATAATGCTGATTCCCTGGTGGCCAACTGTTTGGTACATGTAGCTGTCGAGTTCATCTAGAAAACAATAACGAGATGAAAATGCACATGTAATATAGGGCTATGACATTAATTGTAGCTACCCAATCACTCTTATTTGATTTTATGATCGAATCGGTGAACTGTCCTTCCACTGAGTGAACTGTCTTTCTAGACTAAAAAAATACATTTGTTATCAGTAAATATCTCAAGCGTACCTAGTCCCCTCAAGTCTAGTCTAATCTTTGTGGAATAAGGGATTCTAAAAAACCACTTGCAAGCTATTATAGAAGAAAAAATCTTTGGTATTGTTGTGTTTCTACTGAGAATAATATAACAAGGCCTTTAAAAAAAAAAAATATGTGTAACAGTAATTCTGGGATTTCAGTGAAAAGAAAAACAGTGTGCTATCCCACACTGACAACACAAACATAAAAGTGTATTCGATGATTTTAGCTGGTGCTTCTCAGCAGACTGACGGTCCAGTGTGTAAGAGCCGTCATAATATTCATAAATATTTTTTTGTTAATAGTTATGGCAACAAGTAATTCCCGAATGCAACACGTCCAAAAATTGTGAATTGAATAAGAGAATTAGGGAGGAAAGAAAAATAAAACATTATAATGGAGGTTTAAATTTTTTAAGTGAATCAAACCATATAATTATTGAAATAAATTGATCTTAGAACAGAAATAAATAAGTGTCTACCTTTTCCATTCGGTTGGATATTTGCTAGAGCCACTATCGTGTGCCCAGCTGCAACACACTGCATCATGTTGTAACAGCTGTCTTTGCCGCCGCTCACAAGTCCGACAACCCTCATTTTGGATTGGATTAAGAAAAACAGCACTGTATCCTATATCACACTGAAAAATGACAGACAATACTCTTTACACAACCGTTTGACTTTCTCATGACTTATCGCCCGGCTTGAAGATTAAGGAAAATATCTTATTCCAATAATAGCACAGGATGTTATTTAAAAACAAATATTACTGAGGCAGCAAAAAGATACGTACAGCAGATGAAACTATAGAGAAACTGTGAATAAATTAGTGAATACATTGAAAACAAACTCGCGTTGATAGCGAGGAGCATAACGTAATTCTGAATAATTTTATTAATTTTGACAGACGATTTTTTATTATCGTCTTCAGGGTCAAAAATATTGAGATAGTCATAGTGCCATCTTCTGTCAAAATATATAACTATTACTTCTGATAAGTCGTATATTTTAAAATGAATATTTGTTTTTTTTTGTAATCATTATATGCAATTGATTAATTAAAATATATATAACGAGTAAATTGAACTATTTTGAAGGAGCAATATGTTATAAAGTATCCTATTTAAACTACAAACTGTCAAATAAATTTATATTTTAGTCTTCAGCAGACTAATTCAGACTTCCGTAGTAATTTTCTGGTTTGGTAGGTAAAGTAGAAAGTTGTATTGTTTAATGTTGCAAAAGTAAGAAATTTATACAAGAATCAAGGTGTTTTAAATAAATTTTAGTTAATAAAATTGATAATAAATATTTTTATTTGTTGGGCCATTTCAGATTTCATGATATTTCCCCCCTCAGTGTTTGATTTTTAACTATAATGTAGGTACCTGCATGTTCAATTTCAGTCAACAAACTGAAATGGCACTTCGATATACAAATAATACTATTTAGGCGAAACCTTCAACAATAAAATGATAAATTTAAAAAGTAATGTATAAATCGCTATATTTAATTATTGAGAATTGCAATGTGAATAAACTGTCCATTGCAAACCATCGCATTACGTCTCGAAGTGGCTTTTAAAATTTTCCATCTCTACGAATTCTTCGGCAATTTCATGCTTTTGGCTGGTTATTAGTTTGTACGCTAACACATTTTCAAACACCCATACGGCGTGGCTGAAAGCAGGAACCCGTACAGCTATTTATCCAATTCATTGAATCTCATTTAAGCACTTACTAATTTATTCTGATTGAAATGATAACAATTATACTCAGTGTCTTTTATTCATATATGACTGTATGTGAATGGTACAAACTATTTATTACGCGTCTGTTCAAGTTAATTCGTGACAAAATTGAAAGGATTCAAAATTTTAAAGACATTATAAAATTGGCTCTCTAACGATTCCAATCGTTGAAAGTCGTCACTTTTTTGAATATTATTTTTTCTGATAAAGGGAATTTCATTTCGATATCCCACGCGCTGGTAACACTATTAATATAGGTGTTTAAAAATTAAAATGTGGTAGATTCTGTCTGTGAACATTGTCTTTGATAAAGTGTGAAAATAATTAACAATACAACATATTCGTCCGATAAGAGTTAGTTTATACCATAATTGCTTTTATTTCTCCCATTTTAATCATAAAAGTCGATCGGCACTCAAAATCTGAGCGTTCGGTCAAGTTATATTATACAGACGCCCGTAGTGAAGTGAGCCGAAGGCGTACGCTCAATTATTGATGTGCCCTCGGAGTCTGGAGCACTTATGTTCACGACGCTAAAACATAATAAATCTTTTGCCGTGTTTATCTCTCAAAGAATAATACCTTGACAGTGTCTGTGATAATAAATAAATAAATAATAATGGTATTAGCAGAGAGAAATAATGACGGTGTTCGCAATGGTCGGAGGTCTAGGGGACCAAGCCCCAACGGGCACGGAAGTCCCGAATCGAGCACGGATGACGAAAATGGTATGTACTAGGCTGTAATCAGCCCGCTTATTAGATTTTCGCTTTTCAAAAAAAAAAAATTAAATGTCTGATTTTTTTCTTTGCGGGGGTGAGGGCACCCTTGCCGGAGGTTCGCCCTCCATTTTGCAGGTTACCTGTGTAAGTCTATCTAATGGCATATGTTTGATTTCACCGCTTGTTTTAATTAATTAGGACCCATAGTTTTATTTGCTACTATCTTATATCGAACGCTTATTACTTAAAAAAATGACACCTGGTTTTTATATCTTCGATTTTGAAGGAAGAAGTGTTTGGATTCCTCTTATATTAAGGTCAAACATATCCGATTAAATTGTGTCTCTAATGTACAGTATCTAGTAACCGAGCCGGGTTTGCTTTCAGTTAACAGTTTTTCTAACAAATATTTGAAGTTTTATTTACAAACATTAAAAAAATAAATGTTACTTGGTACATAATAAATTAAGATGAATACTGATTTTGTCGAATTAAATGTTATAACTATAGTTTAAAATTCCCTACCTCTTAGGCACCCATATTAGGAATATTTTAAAAGCACATATATTTGACTTGTATCGGAAAGAAACTTTCAAATTTAACATTCACCATTTCAGCTTTTTCTCATATCATTTTTTCGCTGTTCATTTGTCAGTTTCAATTTTTCGATTGAGATTAAAATTTCCGGCTCAATTTCAGTTTGAATTTATGGGTTAAAACTACATTAGGAACTAACCTAACCATTCATACTCTAGCTCTGGACGAAAGTTTATTATTTAATCATCTCAACTGGCTATTTTATTGTTGATTAAGCCCTATTTTATTTTTCTTTGGCTGTAATACTTCACACCTTTACCACTAATCAGATGAGTTTAATGTTGTTATTTTACTTAGTACATCTCCAGTACTGGCTGGCAAATTATTGCATTCACTTGTCTAAATTAAGATAAAGTTTAGACAAGGCTTATCGCAGTCTAAATAAATAAAACTTTTCGACTTCAAAAACTTTTAATTGAGCTTGGCCGGTTAGTCATTATGACGAAACATGCATATGTGTCATTCTACAAAAGGATGCTGAACACATCCAGAAGTTTCATTTCATGTTATCAGATTGATTGGTTATGCTGACCTGGTTGCTAATAAAAAAACTACCAGGCATTTAAAAAAATTGCAGTGTTTAGGCCTCAACTCATAGAAGCTTTGCATTTATCTAGAGGGTTTTATTTTCTGTACACTTAATGCAATAGTGTAATTAAGTGTAATTTATATAAATTACAAGAAAATATGTATTTTTAATTTTTAAATCACTTGATATAACAAGTCATCCAAGATCGACTAGAGGAGAGAATAAATCAAAAACAATCATGTCCAAGATCTCGAATTTATAATTTTAATTTGGACTTGCCAGGAGCTGAAGCCAGACTGATCTGATCGCTAGGTCAAAGAAAGCTCTTACCGCTAGACTGCAGAGGCTGGAATTGTAGCCATGTCATTTTTATGCGCTAATGACAACCTATTTTAACTATATTTGTATCTTCTATAATATTTACAGATGTGGCAATTTTATAATATCTTTGTTTGAATGTGCAAAATTGAACATTTTTCTCCCCTCTATTTTTTAGTTGTTACTTTGTAGCTTGCTTATATTTTGATACATTCTTAGATATCATATGTGATGAAAATATCAATTGCTTTAAAAGACATGGATGAGTTCTAAATAACCATTCAATTCATGACGTATTTTATCATGTTTATTCATCCATATTCATATTGAAATAAATAAACCACATTTTTTTTTGTACTACATCCATATGTATATTTTAAAGATCAGGTCTCCATCTGTTCACAGTGAGAATTTTCTTAGGAAAATTAGACATCACTTATTAGAGGTGATCAATTGAAAATGCTTGCTACTAGCAAAACCAGTCCTGATCTTTACAAAATATATGTAGAAGTATTACAAAAAAAATGTGTTTTATATATTTAAATTAATGCATTTCTACCGACAATTTACAGTTTACACCTTAAAAGTAATTGATTTTTGATAATTATAGAATTTAAGCACCGTTATACACTTTATTTAAAAAAACAATTTATTAGATTTCTTTACTTTTATGTAGATAGACAATATTTGTATAAGTCACCTTTTCAATATTTATAATATTTACACTGTGTGTGAAAATGCCTGCTTTGAGTGAATCGGTGTTCAATATTTGTTTGTCTAGTTATATGATTCCAATGTACTATTTTTATATATTTTTAAAACCGAATTGGTATGCTTTACCTGACAGAAATTGAAGAAAGAAACATTCTCTACAATTCATATTCAATATCTAGACAGCTTTACCGACTACTTTTTAGCAGAGCTAAGATTCAGAGGGCTGGTCGAGAGACAATGTCGTTGTGTTCGGTTCCCGAGCTCACGGGCTCAAATACCAGTCCGGGCAGTTTCATTTTTCGATTGAATTATTTTTGGAGACATTGATGTCTGTGTTATCTAAATTTTTCTCCCGCACCCAACCAATCTTAAAAACATTGTGTGATTAGCTAACCACTTGTGCTGTTCTAGATCTATCCTTACTCTTTTATGCCTACTCTCTTTGAAAAAGAGAAGAGAAGCAACAAAGTAGCAAGTGGTTCTCGTTGAAAACTTCGTTGAGATAAGCTCCATTAGGAATCCATATACTCCACATTGGGAGCAGTAATGCAAAAAACTAAGAATAATGCAACGCCTTAAATGTCTGTGCTTTTAATGCCGCCAGCCCTGAGATAAAGATATTTTGTCTGTTTTTTATCTCATGATAATTTGCAATTCACAAAGCTGAATAATAGAAAAGTTAGTAAGTTCTCAGGTTCAAATCCTGATTAGGTCATTTTTTGTTTGAAAATTTGTTGCGTGTTCATATTTACTCTATTTGATTTTCTGTGATGTTTTATGCTACTGGGAAGAATTGTATTGGCACTTAATGGCACGTATGGGGATTTGGGAGTTGGAAAGAAATTTGTATTCGTGGGGTCTGAGTTTTAGCCTACTCCAACTCCTTCAAATTTAAGTGTATTTCATTTACATCTATACCTATTCCTTAGAGCTGTTGGTGAAGTAATCATGAGCATCTGGCAATTCAGTCACACATGTGTAAAAATAGGATTTTTATTCGTAGTGTTAAGGAAAGTCTCCGTGTATTTAAACAACTCAACAGTCCTCGTTACATAATAAAACATTATTTTAGAATTGTAGAATTTTAATAAAATGGCAAGGAGTGAATTTGTTCAGGTAATGTGTGATTATATTGGACTTAGTGCAAGCTGTGAAACAGTCAAATTATATTGGAACATCTAAAAGAAGTCCTGCAGAATAATGTTTGTTTGAAAGTAAAATTTTCATTCTAATAATTAGATTAGTATCTAGAGTCACACTCTGTCAAATTTTTCAAATAATTACCATTGCATAAAAAATCATCCAAATCTTGAAGAGGGTAGTGCCGGGGAACTCCACACGGGCTAATTTTCTCCTTGCCATTAATATCGGCTCTGTTAAGAACAGTTATGGTTTTTGACAAATTTAGGTATTTAAAACTTATGAATCCAATTGTTTTTTTTTTTCAATCGACTAACTAATCAATTTTGTATCTCTTATATGCCCCTAAAAGACAGTCTATACTTGTCAGAGATTTGAAAATTGGAAAAATAAATAGTCCATATTCAAGATGTATTTGCTTATATCACTTATAAAAGTACGACGGGTAATGAAAGTCTTGTAATAATGAAATGTAATTTTTTTTTCACTCTAAATTCAGTAATGTGGAGTATAAAATTATACATTAGTAATAGGGGCGTGTCATGCGCCTAAAATCACTTAAATGTTGAGACCATAACTGTACGTAACATGGCAATATTACATATCGATTGTTGTATCTGATTGCTTTTTGTCGCTAATAATTCCCCAGTATTTGTTTGTTTCTGATCATTCATTTGCTTTTTTCTCTCTGTTTCCTATCGCAATCATCAACACCATCAACTTTCACCGATGTTGTAAACTTCACAAATGCAGTAGTACCCTTTCCAGCTGAGAAGATCCGAGTAGGGCGTGACTATCAGGCCATTTGCCCCGAGCTCGAATCGGCAGAGACGCTGAAGCCTGATCTTTTAGCCGAACGAGCGCTCCTCGTCTGGTCTCCCACTCTGGACATTTCCGACACTAAATGTTAGTCGTTGTTTTATATTTGTCTTTTCATATTTTCTTTTCCGGTCTCACCATTTTTTTTTTAGTGCAGTATGATATTGATCAATCATGTTTGAAGGGACCAATTGAAGTAAAGCGAACAATGAAAAATAAGAAATAATAAATTAGCTAACCAATAGCTTATTTCTGTTTTGTGTTTTCAGTTTCAGTGTCTATGCAATGCAAGAGTTACTTGCAATATATTGAGAATCTGAATGACAATTTTTTTTTTCTATTAACACATTGGCTACATTAGAAATCTGGACATACAGAGAAACAACGTGTATTCCACGTTCCCCATAGCCATTGTGTTAGAATATTCTTATTAACTTCAAACATTACTAAATTTAAATTTTCACACTAGAAACCTTTACAGCTGTATTGAATGCATGAAGATAAAACAAGAAATCCATAGTACCATTTTTTTTTGATATACGCGCTGACATATAAAGTGTCTTTTGGAGTTCACAAATAAAATCGTGTTTCAATGTTTATCCAGTGGACGAATATATCACAGTCTCGAAAGAAAAATATGGCTACAATGGAGAGCAGGCATTGGGGATGTTGTTTTGGCACAAACACGATTTGGAAAGAGCCGTTCAAGATCTTGCCAACTTCACACCATTCCCTGACGAGTGGACTGTCGAAGACAAAGTCTTATTCGAGCAGGCCTTTCAGTTTCACGGGAAGAGTTTTCATCGAATACGACAAATGGTTAGTTAATCTTTATCATCTTTATGAGTTACAATGAAAAATAAATACTAAGTACCTGTTAATATGAAGAAACTGTTAATATGGAGAAACTGTTAAGTGCACAATAGTGCTACCTACAAAAAATGTAGACGGATGCCACCGTTCAGAACTGTTACTTGGTGGATTGTAAAAAACATATTTACAATGATCGATCATACACAGAATTTTATGTCACTTTCCATTGTTTCCATTGTTGTGAAGTGTTACCTTTAAAATATCCGTGTAGCTTTAAGCATTCACTCTATGGAGATAGCATTGAGGATACCACATAGAAAATGGTAGACCAGATGACGAAAAATAGGAAGCATTTACCCAAAAAACTCGAGATGTCGAACAATTTTGCATATCGTGAAATGCCTGTCAATCAAATCGAAAAATAATTTTACTGTTGTTTTACTAACATTTATCTTTGTCATTCAGTTACCTGACAAATCGATTGCATCACTGGTAAAATATTACTATTCATGGAAAAAGACCCGAGCGCTGAGTTCTGCAATGGATCGAGCGGCGCACGTGCGAAGAGAAGGTTCACCAGATCGCGCTTCAGATCGAGCATCCGACGACCGGGAGTCAGACGCAGAGGAAAAGGTATGTCAGATTTGATTTCTACAGTTCCGCGATTACCTCATCGCTCTCACATCTGTACGACATGAACCGGCGCCAACTTTGGTATTTTAATTCAGTCTATTGTGACTTTTTTGCAATAATTTTCAATAACATACAAAATAAGAAACATTCATATATTGATTTGTGCGTCATTCATCTAAGGTACTATTTTTGACAAGATGTTATTGTGATGATTAATTAGTAATGCCCACAATTACATTTTTCTAAAATTGTGACCAATATAAAAACGAGGCTTATTTATCAATGAGATGTCATTAATCTTTACTCGATTGCATATTATTAGGCTAATAATACAGTCCTATCTTCATCCTCGATTGGAAAAACTAAATAATGCGGAATGAAGATGAACTTGAAAAATACTATCCTCCATCGAAAACATTAGTGTTCCATATTTAATCTCAATATTACCATTTTTTATTGGATGGAAGTTTATATATCTTCAAACGTAACCCATTAAGCTCACTAAAAGTGTCAAATTGTTGCATCTTCCAAATCCTTCTGTTTTGTTATCTCATGAAAGTAATATCTTAATTAAAATACTTGCATACTTAGTAAACATGTTACAAGTGATATTTCCAGGGCTGTGGAGTCAGAAAAAAAAGTCCGACTCCAGCATTTACCAAAACCACGACTCCGACTCCAACATTGACCAAGAACACGACTCCGACTAATTTTCCTATTTATGTGTATTCAATTAAATATAAACTGTACCAATCCGGCCAATGGCCAAATTTGACATATTATATGCAAAAATAAAAAGTTCAAACTTTTCAAAATTTCCGAGTACGACTCCGGCCAAATCGCTGCGACGACTCCGACTCCAGGCAAAAAGCTCCGACTCCACGACTCTGACTCCGACTCCACAGCCCTGGATATTTCTACTGTCTGAATAATGTGTCAAAAATAATTCTGGGTTTCAATCGTGTATTTGGAATCTTATGATTTGAAATCTATTGTGTGAACTGGGACAAGTTTGACATAAAAAACTTGGTTGCTATGCACACATGACTGCTATCCGACCAGTATTGTATTCCCATGCAGGCAGGTTTTTGTGACAGTAATCTTTTAAAAATAGATTCCTCTACTGTGGTTCTATGTTCCACTGAGAAGAGTGTAAAAATTCACCTATGCTACCTATATTAACTGTCACATCAAAATGTGACACTAAAATTCTGTATGGGAACTGTCTAACGAGTTTGAAATTATCGCGTAAACTATATTATCTTCAGTTATGTTTACAACACTTATTGGAACCTTGTCACTTAGCTTATTTTGAAATCATATCGCTTTACCATGTAGGAGATGCATGCTCGTAATATTAGTACAACCGTAAAGTATATATATGATTCTATCATTGTCAGCTTTTAAAAAATTGTTTCTACAGTGACACAGGCGGCTGTTGGGTAATATTCCTGTAAAATAACATCGTACTAGTTTTGTCTAATAGACTGTTTATAGGGATTGGCTTAACAATATTACTATGAATTTATTTTATATTCAAAAATGTTTTCAGTTTATTTCACTCGCAATTTCATCCCGTGATTCCCAGGATTTTTTTAATCCTTTTTTAATTTCTGTTTCAAGATAAATTCTTTTAAAGTGACGAAATTTTCTAACATTAAAACTAAGAAGTAGCAAAATTGAATATCTGCATAATCGCTCACCCACTAGAAAGTGATTTAAGATCTGAATCTTGAATTTAATCTATATATAATATTTCCAAGTTTTCCTGAGAAGGCAAACACAATACTTTCATTTGCAGAAGTTCTTTTAAAATTAATTTAGAATCAGTGATGTATTACTTTTGAGTGCGCCATTTTCTCTAGTACTGAAAATTCTTTTCAAAATCATGTTACACTACATTAGCACTTCAGTTCAGCTTCAAGATTAGTGGAGGCTATTTTGGAGCAACCAATCCTTGGGCGCTAACAAATTCTATAATTAATTTTGTATTAGTGATTGTGACTCTTTGTTTAATATAAATTAAACAATATGCCGAGACTTCTCAGCATCCCATCCCAACACTTGAGATCCCGGACCCGTTCTAGTGCAGGGATTGTCATATTACGCTGAACTGCAGTCTGCTTTACCCAAGGCTTACACCATGTGAGACTTATAATCATCTGCTAGCGCGAGACATTTTTTTTTTCATTAAATTTCTCAAGACCGTTTGGTTTAGGCTGAATTTTTTTGAAGATGGTTGATAATAGCTCTTGAAAAATCGTATGTTTTTTTTTTAAATTGTCTATGTTTTCGAGAAACAGACGATTAAAAAATTTAACCAAGAAACATAGACAATTTAAAAATACGAAAATGGATTAATTGTGAGAGAAATTTACCATGATAATTTGTCTATTAGATAACATTTTTTCGAAGACGTAACCACTCCACGCCTATAAAACCTTTCACTTGACACGCGTATCATTCAGATGCAAAATGAAAGCATCCCACGCTAGTGAAACCTGTCACTTTACAATCATGTCTTCCAGTGGCAAAAAGAAAATGTTAATGTTACATCTACTAGTTGGCATTAATTTTGATTCCCTCTACGTGTGATGTTTTGTTACTATTTCCGACTGTGTCATTACATATGATAATAAAAAACATTTCTGTCAATAAATAAAATTGACACTTGAGGTGTTAACTGTCCAACTTGGTGGAAGGGCATTTTATTAAATAAATAAAACATACTTTTCAGTGCTACTTCCACATATTATGATCAAAATCAACTGATCAGTTGATAATTTTTGCGATAAGCGATACCTGTCCTAACCCTTATCAGAATATATATGGAAGTAGTATTTAAAATAAGATTATGTTGACCTAACCCTTCTACAACCAGACTTTTTTGAAGGGATATTAATTAGCCCTAGTAGATTTTACCGTTTTTTTTTTTTTATGTTTTTCAAAAATGATTACAGATTAGAGATCTCAATTATTATTTGTAATTTACATAACGCCTTACACATAACAGTATTTTTTTTCTTTTTAAATCCTGAAAACTGATTAGGCACAAGCTTCACTTGATGATTTTTTGCTCGGGTCATATAAGAGTTAAGTAAACAATGGGCTAGTATTCCAAGAATAAAATTGTTTGTTCGATTACTTTGTAAAAAATAAGATGATTTAATTATCATCTACATAATTTAAAAATGTCTGTAAGGCGAGACCAAGTACCTTGTCATTATTTTGTTATAATTCCAATTTTAGCTCTGGTGATCAAGAATATTTCAAATAGCCTCACACTTTATCAACAGGCACTCTAGACATGGCTGTGGTCATCCGGTTGATACCCTCGATATTTATTTTTTTGTTATTCTTCATAATAATTGGAGTTAACGTGACTGCGTAGAGTTCATTTTGTTTCTACTGTCACGCATCTAGCTTTTGAAACCGTTGCTTATGTAGAAAAGAATTAACCTAGGAATTAAGAATTTGAGATGCCTTGTTTTTAGAAATTTATGCTCAGATCAGATATGCCTCCAAATTGTAAAGGGTTAGATCTATGTTTTGCGCGAAAATGCTGGGCAATTGAGTTTTAATACATTAGTTGATCTCTCTTCGAATTACTATCCGAGTATTCTTTTCTCACTAGGTACAAATAAATGTGACAGTCAATGTAGCTAAAAATTTTTGTTACTAGGTGTTTAAGAAGGTGCTGATTTTGATCGGTCACTCGATGCACAGTTAGTTTCTGCGGACTCCCATCATAAGATAACGTTGGGTTGCGGTAGAGAAATATCTCACAAATTTGTTCTTGTATGTCTGACGCTCGGGCGAAAGCAGAAGTGGACGATTCACCGAGGCATCCGCCGCTGGTCGGGCTCTCCGCCGCCTTCAGCGCACGCTCCGCGCCACAACCTCGCCGACGCCGCGCTCCCGCAGGTTCGTTCGCCCCTCGCCAGACAGTCCTGCCGCATCGCTTTTCACTCAGCATCTCTCATCTTCACGCTCACCACATTATGACATTTTTCTTTTGTTTCTTTCTACCTATTTTACCGCTGGAACCTTTTGTCTGCAAGACTCCGCACGTCTGCATCCTGTTCGGGTAACAGCTTCTCCGAAAGGGAAACGGAAATTTATCTTTTTCGGTCTGTCGCTACTTTCGATAGAATCATTTTTCGACATCTCGTCTGTTTCTACCCATATACACGATTAAACTTAACCTCATCATTGTGTTTTTAGACAGACCTTTCTATATTGAATTTGGCTTTCTTGTCAACACATATTTGCCTCCAAATAGACTATTTTTCATGCTCCTTTTTGTTTGTTTTTTTTTTCTTCTTTAGCAGTTCTGTAATGTATCACGGATAGATGATTCATATTTATTCTTGGCAATAATCACCTGAGGTGTCTTGGCAATGCTCTCCAGAGTATTTACATAAATCTATTGCAATTTATTTTCATCTCCTTTGTTTCTCTAACTAGTAAATATGAAGTGGGATATTTACTCCTTCGGTCTTTTAAGATCTTCACACGTGTTCTTTTATTCACTTATTTTACATTTATAATAATCGCATTCATTCGGGGACTGCCACAAATTTGGAGGTGGATGTTTTAAATTGATGAAAATTAAGTTGTCAGTAGATGTATTCATTGACTTTTATTGGCGAATATTATGTGATATTTTTTCAAATTGATTTGTCACTTTATGACAATTGTTATTCTATTTGACTGGCATGCCGGTCTTCGTCGTGTGGTTTTATGGTAACGGTTTCTATGGAATATTGGCTAGCAAAAATCTCACATAATAGAGCTTTGATTCCTCTTCTTCCGTAATATAATAAAGCACATCATCTGCATCATTGCAAATTTCTAATACACTTCTAAAAACTTAACTCCAATCCTAGATCCCTGCGCTCCTGCATGCTTCCTTATTTTGTCAAAGCTTTCAAAAGATAAAATAAACTACACGTCTTTCAGCGTGTACGAAATTCCTACAATGTGTGCAGAAAAAATCAATATTTTTTACAATGTACAAATGTCCTCCTTGATTTGTAAAATAAGAGGCATTCAGGAGTTCTAGTTAAGCAACTTAAGTATATTTTTAAGCTTAAAGAGGTGGTTTTATCATAGAACGTAGGCAGTAAGAAGATTACTGTTCTGTTTACATATCAGTCTGATTTCAGTGGAAAAAGTACTTAAATGTACTTACTAAAACTACATTTTCACTTATTAACTTCTTTAGGTAAAACTAAGAATAATATCTCTGTATATCTAATTACTATTTTGACAAATTTAGCTATCTTTAGAATTCAACCCAGAGCAGAAAACAATCTATGTTAATAAACTTCAAATCTTCTAGATCGTTTGACCCCGAGTGTCCCGCATTACATGCATATAAGTATCACATATGAATAATCACCTGAGTCATAATGGGATTAGAATCTGTGGACACTGGTCATTAAATTTGCATTGGCCATATTGGAAGCTCATTTTGACTAATTGATTAAAATTTAAAATGTAGTTTTTGGTGATTCAAAGATATTCGTAAATATTCACTGCCAGTTTCTTGGGCGTTCATTACTTTTGATATTGAATATTTGTTAATTCATTTCCCCGATTTTTCGGTGAACATTCTTCGTTCTATGATAAATTTACCTTTTTTGTACTAGAATTAAGTCAATAAAATAAACTGTACATAATTTGTCCTATATATTCTCATGTTTCAAGTGAGGCGTTTCAACCCTATTCAAACATCTTGCATTTTTTTACTGCGGCGAACAAAAAAGTAAAACAGTTGTGTTCTTTCAGAGAAAATGGTTTTGGGGAATATTTGGAGTAGAATTCTTTCAAAAGCCATCAGTGCAATGCAATCAATCAGAATTTCTTTCACATCATCGATTCAAGATGAACAGGTGTATGCCGTAGCCTCACCAGAATATTCTGTACCAGTACTCTGAAGAATCTCATTGGATAAGAGAGGAATAGGATCTGTTATTGATTTCATAGTAAATATCACAAATAATTACTAAAAGTTTCTAAATCAAGTGTAGATTATGATGGTAGTTGCATTTTGACAAACTTTGCTATGACTATTCCTCAAAACCATGGTCTTTTCCGTTCAAGGCTGTAAACAATTGCAAGACATAGTCGATTTGTGAAACGTTCTAAAGCCGTATCCGGGATAATCTGGAGCGTACTATATATCAATGATAATATATTGGATTCCTGCAGTATCTGGAACTTTTCATCGTAATTAGAAATGAAAATATCTATGAAAATATTAAGTATCAGAAAATGTGATTGGCTTATCCAATTTATGAATTTCCAGATACAGCTTAATAAATAGATAGTGCTAAAATTTTGATCTAGGCTGCTCAGGAAAAAGTCTCGGTATGCATGAAATAGTGCACAGAATTTTAATTATGTAATAGTTATTTTAAATTTATCATTTTTAAATACACACATCCGCTAAGTGCAAGAAGTTACTAACTGATTTCGAGATAAATGCATTCAAAGATATTGAAAGAAGAAGATTTTATGGAAAATTTAAAAATACATAATTATATAAAATTTTAAACAACATTTTTGTAATATATATCTTGAAAGAAGCTTAGTGAATTTCTGGCTTCCATATTAATTTTTGCTTGTAATCTGATAAAATGGTAGAAAGTCACTAAAGCCGTTTAAGAATTTTGTCAAAAATATACGATGAAGTAGAATTCTTATTAGCTGAAATTTTCCAAAAATCAATAAACTTACTAATGCCTTCTGTTGCTAAAAGAAACTTCAAAAAAGATTTTATGTTTGAAATCTCTCAAATGTGACATAAATATTAGTTTCTGACTTGTTGCATTTATAGAAGTCATCGAATTGAGCATGTGTGAAATTCAACAGAATGACAGTTTAGTGACCTCTTGCACTAAGCCGACAATATTTATGTTAATGTTTGAGATAACTTTTCATGCTAATGTTAGATTATAGTCTCATATCTAGAAACAAATCATTTATATTTCTTGATGCAATGTTTAATATTCAATTGTACAGTCTGCTGTGGAATCATATAAATGCTACGATGATTTATTTTTCAGGATTTGAATAAACTACGATTTTCCATTCAATATCTTTTCACTTTAGTCAACATCAGTTTGATCTGGAATATTTTCGAAGCAATTTTTGGACAGAAAAATTGTGAGAAAGCACATACAGCAATCAAATAATCCTGATGAAAAATCATAATTAACATTATTTTAATAAATGGAAAAGAAGTTAAATCAATATAAAAATTAATACTGAATACTTAAATGAATATATATTTCTTATAAATCGGGAGATAATATTTTTTAATTATTAATTTTAATATCATCCAAGAAATCAAATAAATCTGTATTCTTAAATAGAAAACAAAACAATACAACCCTGTAATGTAATATTTCCTATCATTTATCACCATTTGACCATAGTTATTAGCCTCACTCCAATATCGCTTTTGTATCTGAGATTCACATTTTGAATGGCGATAACCTTTGTTTTTTGATCAATTGTACATTTTTTTGTTGGTCATTTCTGATAATCAAACTATTTAATGTGCATAATAACTTCAATGGAGTCGGAGCTTTGTGGCGTGATTAAACATTGGTCACTCATTGATAAAATAGGTGTGTATCAAACACATTATTTGGATATTAAGTTTGATGATTTTGTTTTGGTGAATAAGATGAGGCAATGATATTGTGGTATGTAGGTCGGCCAAGAGGGCGTCGTTGGGCGGTGTACCGGGTGCGGTATCTATTGCAACAAAACAACCGTCTACAACTCACACAAACTTTGCAACGCCTGCCACACACACGCCAGGTGTGTACCAATGCTCACTTTTTATAAGAAACCCTCCCCTCCAACGTTTGAACGTTTGCTTTTATTTTTTGTATCGCATGAAGACGAAAAAAAATTCAACTCACTTTTTATTGCCAAATTAACCATTAACACATGTATCTGGGGACTGAATTAAAATAGCTTTTTTTCATCAATCTCTAAGGCAAAAAAAAATCATCAGTCAATAAAATGGAAGGCTTTTACAGCATTAACTGTAAGACTAGTCCTTAAAATAAGAGATATTGAATTACTATTTATGCACTACTAAGCATAGCCAAATTGGTATTAAATCTGTTTTTACCTGTGTTAGAGTGAACCTTATTAATATAACATTTGAAAAGTATTTTTGTTCCATTTTTGACCTATTTTTTCACATTTTTGAGTGAATATTGCAGTAATAAGATTAATAATAATTTTTGTAAATTATCATTGATGAATTTGGTATAATTCTATAATAATTATTAAGAGTACACTTTCCACTAAGCAATTAAAATTGTGATTGCATTTTAAATGCATCAGACGCACGGGCAGCATGCGGCCTGTCTGCGGGCCCGTATCGCGCCGAGGCGGACCCAAGCAGGGCCGGTTCAAGCACAAGTTGCCCAGAGGGATATACATCAATTACGACGACCTGGTCGCGATGGCCACCAGTCCCGAATCGGCATCGGCAAGCACTCAGAACGCCGGGCGCCGCCGACCCGACGCACGGCCAGCACGTCATCAACCGGGGAGACTTCATGCTCAAAGCGATGGATCGGGAGATTGTGTCGCTCAAGAGACAAGTAAGCCCGATCCCGTGGACGGCGCCGCAGGGCCGGTTCTTATATTTGACCGCCGTGTCCGCTTAAACTCTTGATCTGTCTGCATCGATTCGCCGAACGCTTCGGAGAGACATTGTAAACCGGCAGGCTGAATAATGAGATTCTTTCAATTGCGACACTCGCACCTCAACACGCTCACCTTGATAATCTATAAAAGTATGAGTGAACCGTTTTCAATATTCAGCCTGCGCTATTCTCGTATATAAGCTCAGTTCTTTGTAAATGTATGTGGACATTACTTTATTTGAATATTTACAACCGGCTCTGTGGCCCTTGTTCATGACATGTTATTTTATGTTAGAATAATATGTATATTATTTCTGTATGTGTTTAGTAGTAGTTACCGATGAAACACGATGATTTTTTCTGTATAAACTGTATAGAAACCGACACTTGTTTGTATTCTGCACACATTTTGTTGAATGATGATAATAATCGATTTTGTGTTATTGAGTGTTTTGCAAAATGAAATCCTCCATCGTTGAATCAAATCCAATAATCTATTTCCCGCATCCCGCTTTTAACAATATATCATTTCTCCTATTGTTTTATGTCCATAACTTAACCCGTCAATGGTGATTTTGTTTCCATTTTTGCTTAAATAATTTTATGTTTTTTTTTATAATTTGGAACTATAGATTGCCATTTTATTTTTAACTCTTTCAGGAGTGAATTATTTTGCTGTGGAATAAAATAAATAGATATGAAAACGTTTCATGGGAATTATCAATACATTGTAAAAAAGATTTATATGTAACACTTACTGCTAATTCTAACTTAGATCTTCATCCATCAGTGCTTCTGGTAGAACTATAAATATTGATTTTGAAACTTTTTATGCTCACAATTATATCTTTTTGAACTATGAGACTATGAGCTTTTTTTCAAATATTCATATATACTTGCAAGTGACCAGTTGCCCAATATAAAAAACTGCGGTATTTACCATGAAATAATGAAAATAAAAAAAACGAAACTGCAATGATTGCAGGAACAGAATTAACCTATTTTGTAGTAGAGAAAGGTTTAAGAGGAAACTTATTGTCTATCTCCAATTTTATATGAAGATAGCCGAGCAAGCTAGTAGGTTGTATTCAACATAAGCTGACCTAAGTCTTCTTCTAGGTCAGCTTGTTTGCCTTGACTGTTTATTTTTTCTACATTGATACCCTCATCGATACAACTCTGTTCTAAAACTCATCCGACAAATTTTGGAAATGTTATAAAATTATCTATTTGAAATTTTTCATAACCTGAATGTGTTTCCTTTTAGGTGTGTTTACCTCACTAAAAAAAAATATTTTGAATCAGATATTAAATAAATAGTATCATATAAAATTAAGTTATCTGGAACCTAATAATTATGACTAGGCTTTTTTTTTTTTTTTTGCTGCCTCTTCCTCGCTAACTAACTTCTGGCTTATTGCTTTATAAGACTTTGAAACCACGCCGGGGCAAAATGTATCGAAAAAATAAATACTTATCCATATATTTTCTTTTTAATGACAGGTCAATTAAATATTTTGTCGGGTAGAAAAATGTGAGGTGATAATATTCATTGATTTAAATGGACTGATCTCTTCCAATCTGCATTGGTTGTTTTGTTGTTGAGTTTTTAATCCATACATGGTGTACTACACACTCGTCAGGTTTGACCGGCAGTCATATAATTATGTTAGTGAATGTTTCTGATAAGTCGAGACGTTGAGATACATACTTTCAATTATCATAGTCCTTTACATTAAAGGCAGTGTTGTTTTTCTTACCAGTTTATGGCTACTGCCCACATCTAAATTATCAAAAGCGTCGCATGAAAAAATGAATTTTGAACAGCTGTGAAATGACTTTTTTTATATACATTGCGGAGCTTACACTCATAATTTTGCTAATTTCAACAGAAGTTGTTCTGAGAGAACTGTTTGTTATTCAGTAACTCGACATCCCCCTTTTCAGAGAGTATAGATAGAACGATGTGGCTAAGAAATATGACTTGTTGTTAGCCAATTACCCGCTGCACTCTTATTTTTAGGATTGGATGGACAGAAAAGAATTCAGATTTCACAAACATCGATGTCTTCAAACACAAATCCATAGTATAAAAATTAATTTATAAGAGTCCATTCTGGGCTGAATAAACTGAATCTGAACAACTTTGGTAACTCGGCTACAGTTATGATATATACTACTTCATATTTTTTTGTTGTTTTTAATAACTGCTTTTGCTTATGAATAAGCAATAATCTCCTTAACACATTGGATGCTGAGAACACACCTAGCGTGTCCATTTTCATACTAAAAACAGGTTCAGCATTGAAAGCGTTAATATGAATAGGTATAATTTCTAACTATCATGAAATCTGTCATGGTATTTAAATATAATAAAAATTTGTAGTATGCATGAGATTTCATCCTCTTCCGCTGCCCAGCCGAGTGTTCCCTGAGTTTTCTGCCAATTTATGGATTTGTATCCAGAGATCTGTTCAGAGAAGTTCTTAGCCATTTTGATAAATCGTAAATAAAATACAGTTGACAACTAGTCCTCTCCTAACCTCAACCATATTTTTGTCCTCTGTTATTAAATGATTCATGTTATTAGCGCTCTTAATTACTTATTAACGATGTCACACAAAATATTAATCAAGTAATTAATCTATGCAAATACTTGTCAAATGCTAACATAGTGATATTACTTTTATTCTTTTATATAATGGATAAAATCTATTTGATATGCATCAGTTATCAGTTCAAGTTCATTCTTGTGCTTAAAAATTCTGAAGATGACGAAAAGCAAAACCCGGGTCATTAGTGACCAAACATTAAATTCTTACAATTTTATTACACAAATGCATAACCACTACATTGAAAGTGTATTCATGAACACAAAGGTTTTTTGTGAATAGGGATACAGAGCTAGGGTCAAGTTTGCCTTTAGGACACTGTTCAGTAATAATACAACTCTGATTATTCACTTATCCTATTGTAAAACCCTGTGGAGTCTTCCCGCCACATTCGTTTGCGGCTGTTGTGGATATTTGACTGCTTGCTCTTTTTTTTTTTTTTGCAAAAGTTAAAAAATTTTGATGTATTTTAATGATAATATATATTTTTTTTTCTTCCGCAGGTTCAGAACAATAAACAACAAATAAGCTCCCTGAAGAGAAAAACATCAGAAAGCATCGACGATCTCAGACCGGGAGAGGTCAACTCTAAACTGAACGCTCGGTGGACCCATGATGAATTACTGCTGGCCGTTCAGGGCGTTAGGAAATATGGTACAGTATATAATTAACGTATGCTAGTTTCATAATCAAATTCAAATTCAATCTTCAAAAACGTTAAGCATTTCTGATATAGAATAATTTAGAAACCACCATTTGATGTTTTCCCTCTTTACGAGTGCAGTTTTTGCAGTTACGTTTCATTTGAGTACATTCAATACTCGCATTTCACTAGGTTTCCTTTTCCAAAGGGGCCTTTTTTTTAATAGAATTTATAATGTTAATGACAAATCCTTGAAATTAAATTATTATTCTAAAACAGTTTAGTGTAAATAACCCACAAATTGGTTGGGGTGGGGTTGGGGTCATATGAGGATAATCAATTTGTATAATTTCTTAAAATTAAAAATTCTATGGCCCCGCCTATTTTCCCAGCAACTCAAAATGAAGGCGGGGTTTTACTGTAATTTACTATATATTATCTATCAGTCAAGATTAAAAGAACTTGTCATGTATTTTTATTTAATTTGTGTGATATTTAATAAGACAGGAAAATAACATTATTTATTGAATAAAAAGAATACATGTTAAGTGAAGTAAGTTTTCAGTCAGTGTTTCAGCTCATTATCAATTACTCAAATATTGTTTTTTTTTCACCACAGGCAAGGACTTCCAAGCGATAGCTGAGACAATCGGTACAAAAACAGTAGCACACGTGCGAACATTCTGGGTTATGTACCGCCGCCGTTACAATTTGGATTCCGTTTTGAAAGAGTGGGAGGCTGAAAAAGGCGGAACCGCATCTTCTTCTTCAGCGCAACCTCTTTCTCCCTCCAACTCTGCGTCCGCCCCGGATGCCACGCCCTCACATGAAATCAGCAATGGAAATGGTGAGTGTTTTTGAAAATACTAGACACAATTTTCAGTATAATTTTTTTTATATAAACATATGTGAAGTCACTTCTGAGTTTTCATGGAAAAGGCATTACATTTAAAAATAATATATTTTTAGTTAATTATTAATAAGTAAAAAATAGATTGTGCTTGGCACTGCCAACAAGTTAACACATTGGATGCTGAGAATAAGACTAGCATGTTAACTGCATACTAAAAAACAGGTTCAGCATTGAATGTGTTAAACCAATCTTGATCTTTATAAAAATGTGGAACTAGTACATAAAAATACATTATTTTTAATATAGCAATATTTAAACCATATCATATTAAACATTGAAATAGGAAATGGTACTGCCGCAATGGATGAAAGTGTTGATGCTTCAGCCAATAATACAAACGGCTCCGGAGGGGCTATCGGAACGAGCTCTACACCCCTCCCCGCGAAAGATGATAAGGTAACCATACTTAAATTTTATTTAGAAATCTCTGATATGCAGCTGTCAACATACACTGCTTGTTTTATCATTTCCAAAATTTCAAAATTATTTTATTGTTTTAGATGGAAGTTGACAGTGAAGGATGCGCGTTGGGATCCATTGCCGAACAGGGCGGAGCACCTACGACTCCCTCCAAGCCACAGACAAAATCCGCCAAATGATCTCTGGCACACCACTCTCCTCTCACTTAGGTTTATTGAAAATATTCATTTTTTGTGGCGCATCTGATCTCTTGAATCATCGCATCGTAGATCAAGAAAAAGCAGCAAACTTCAAAATAAATTTTATCATGCACCCGGTCAAATTGAAAATGAATACAACTTTGCCACTTCATCAAATTTTCTTTCACAACCGTTTTAAGGTTGATGTGTAGTTTGTTTTGGCAAAATAAAGATTTATTCCTTCACAAAAAAACACAAAGTTGAATCAAATTACTTTGCAGCAGTTTACTGGGTTACACACAAAACTATCACAATTCAATATGCATATATTTGTAACAAATTGGACTGCAACAGCCTTTTGGCTGCGAAGAGAAAAGAAACATATTGTGCGATCAAACCTTGAGGCCATGCGAGTGAGATCGGTGGATAGCGTGAGCGATTCATATGGCTGCATGTTGACGCTTAGATTGCAAAAATTTGGGACACGGGTCCCCAGAGGACAGACGTGCTTGGACCTGAATGAACTATAACTCCAGCCAAACTTAATTATTGCGAGTCTTCATCTACAGCATATAGTGAGCGAGACAAGCTAAATAGCGGCAGACATCAATGCAAATGAAAATACCTGCTTATTATCATTTTTTGTTAGGACTAGTGTATTTTGCATTTATTATCAGAACATTGGTGTTTATGATTATTTCATACAATGCTTCTCTTTAACTCATTGAGTCCCAGGCACGTGTTTTATAACATTGTTACAACAACATATATATGTGTATAATGCCAATTGAACATCACAAATAATGTTATTATTGTAAGCCAATAATTTTTTTCTCTCGATCCGTTCGCAGCATTGAGCGAACGTGTGCATGCGCAAAATTAATACTTGTGATTATCTCGTGTGAGAAGCGTAAATGATATCTAGCATTTAAATATTGAAAATCTTTACATTCCTGATTTTTTTACAATTAAATAACATAGCATCTTAATTCTACCACAACTAGGTAAGTCTAATAATTGATTTCATAGTAATTATAGTTTGTTATTATTATAACCTGTTATTGTTACGATTGACCCTTGAATAAATGAGTTGAAGACGCCTGGAAATGATAATCATGTACATTATTTCAAAATAGATTTTGTCACAAAGAAGAATGTGTTTGTTGTCGATCATTTATTATATAAATATTCAACATACTTATAATACTGCAACTGTTGATAATGCGTTTTTGGCATACTTTCATTTACATCAACAGATAGTTAGTGAGTGAATTACTTATAAACTGTAGAACAAAAAGAAATTTCTTTGCTTGTTTAATGATAAATGGACATTTTTATTTTTTCACATTCTATACACAACTCTAGAAATCACATGTATTGTTATATATTGCACCTACGATACAACTAAAAGACTTACATGATAATGCCAAGTAAGATCGGTTTTTTTAAGTCGCAACACTTTCTTATGTAACTCTTAGTCTCGGTGTAATACTATCGCAGTGCTTGCTTTTTCTGGGGGCTAAAATTATTTAAATTTAGCAAATGGAGATTATTTCTGCTCACTTAACTGAAAACCACGCATTTTTGAGGTATTACTATTTTACCATAAGTGCGATATATACATAATACATTGCCAAATATCATGTTTAGAAAAACACCCAAATTAAGTTTTTCTTAGTTAAATTTACTATGCATTATTTGCTGCATTATACTATCTTTTAAAAAGTTTTAATTAAAAATTTTACCTGGCATTTGTCAGTAAGGTGATATTGGCCACAGTGATTAATCATCTCTATGCAAATTGTACAAATTGTTTTTAGGGCATATCGACACTTTGAATTCAAAAATAAAATAAATGCAATATTGTAACTTATTTTTATGATTGTCGCTCGTAAGGTTCCTTCTAATTAGCAGGTAATTGTAAAATATATTAATCTAATTTTTTTTTAAATTTCATTCATCACTAAGTTTCCTCATTAGGGCCTGTCTTTAATTTTTGTCTGACTGAATTTTTATCGGATATGTATGCGATATACTAAAAATATGTATAGGCTTAAGAAAAATTATACGACATAGTCTGTAAGCCCTTCACTTATATATCAGCGTTTTATTTTGATTTAACTTTCACTAGAGATACTTTATATGTCCAATGTGTTAATCCAAATATATTATGATGTATTGTATAACCTTCGGATTGGATTTTAAATTATGATAATATTTCTAAGCTAAGAAGATTTCATACTCGTAATGTAACATATTGATAATTAACTTTATTTTTTCATCCATACATAATTCTAATCGTTAGGAATACATTTGAATATTAGATTGGCCATCACTACAATTTGTCAATTCACTACGAACCTACTGAGTTATATAGCGGATTAGAACTTATTATATGAAACAAGTGAAATCAGAGAATGCCAATAACTATCGTTATGTTATAGAACAATTTGAAGGTCTGATAGTTGATAAACTAAGGATAACTCCAGTTTTTCATTTGTCTTTTACTAATCATCTATTCATTTGAGACAGCAATGCTCCAGGGCTTTTGGTCTAATAACATTTAATTTGTCGTAAGAATGACAGGGAAGTGCTGTCAGATAAATGTTTCTAAATGTTAACAACATTAGCTATATAATAAATATTCTTATGAGCATATCACCCAATCGAAGGTCTTAGGATTAGTATCGTTAACACAATCCTGGTGTTATGAACGGTGAAGTGAAAACACCAACTCGTTAAAATCATTGAGCTACCATTTAATTGTAGATATCACTTTTAAGGTGTTTACCGTCAATTCTTGGTGGAAAGGCATTATATAAATAAATATATTTTTTTATACCACTTGCACATATATATGTGGAGGTAGTACAAATATTTTTTTTTTTCATTTGAAATCGTTTTTAATACATTATGGTTAATTCCAATTGTATGTTAATTAATTTAAGGAGACGAAGGAATTATATTGCTTTACAAATAAACTGAAAAAAATTTTGACTGGTGGCCTCACAGGCTATGTGAAGGATGAATTTTCAAAAAACATATTGCAACAATATTGGTACATGTGGTATCTACAACCAATATCAGCGTGAAATGTATTTTTTTAGTTATATGTATGCTAGCTAATCGCTCAAATTGAGTATTGATATGTAATGGTAAAACTCAAAGTTTGGAACAGTTTCAAAACAACCAAATACATAAAATTTATCAATAACTTGAGATCACTTTTAAGGTGTTCACTGACAATGGGGTGGAACTTGGTGGAATTGCATTATAATAACACATTTTTAGTACTTATTCCACATAAAATTTATTGCATCAGGACCGGTTTTGCTCATGGGGAGCATTGTCAACTGATAATATCAGTTGGCAATGCTCACCATGAGCGAAACCGGTCCTGATCCAAAAAAAATACGTGGAATAAGTACTAATAATGTTTTATTATTTTTTTTATAATAACTTAAGATATTTTTTTTTTTACAAAAGTCAAGTTTGATTCGACTCTTTAATTACTAGCTCAATGGTTTTAACTGTCAACTGAAGGATTGTGTAGAAAATATCTGATTGACAGTTTTATGTTCGATTTGGATATTTTCAAAAATGTAATGCAAAATTTGGACTAGAATATATATATAGGCAATTCGTGTAGTGTAATTTCCACATTTCGGTTGCTGTAGTGTACTGCAATATAGTTTTCAAATAGAGTTTGAATGGGGTAATTGAATTTAGACTGAATATAATTTTTAAGATGTGAAATTTTGTGATGCTTCGCCTTGGGGATGAATTTGAACCGTGCGTCGCCTAAAGATGGCGAAATGCAATGTTTTCTAATTTCTTTCGAAAGTAATTTTGATTTTCCTTAAATAAGAAATAAATAAACCTCTCTAGACCTTTAGAGCTCATACGGTATCGTTATTATATATGATTCAGTCACTAAAGTAGACGATATCGTAACTTGTTTTGTGGCTCTTCTTGTTGATCAAGAAAGCCTTTGATCTAATGAATTCCTATTCGATAATCTTGCATTTTAATCTAACATGAATTAATATTGAATAATAATTATGAATTATGCTCTACATATCTTAAAGAAAATTTATGTTGTAATGTTTTTGCTCTATTCCATAGTTCAGTAATTGCTTATTTCACATATTGTTATTTTGTTAGTTGACGCAGTTAAATATGTATAAATCTCAAATCAATTTTATGTTATGTTTAAAATCTCGCATTTACCTTTATTGCCACATCATTAATATATTTGACTTCATTATTAATGAATCTTGGTGCAAGATTGTAATTTTCACTAATGATTAAGTTATAAAATGAAAGACTACACAGTTTTATTAATATATAACACATCAAATTAAAATTGATAACCCTCAGTCCTTTATATTCAGGTTTGACTATAAGTGGCAGGTTTCTGTGCTACTGACTTTTTTCATTTCCCAGACCGTTCTAATCTTGTGCGTAAAACTGTACATTCTGTTCCGCTTGTTATTTTCAATTTAATGCCATGCAATCTTGAATGAAATTGATTCAATAGAGACTTAGCACTTGGTGCTTTTTCATTTGAATTAGGAACTGATTTTCAATTGTCTCCTCTCAACAACTGAAGTTTTTTTTTTCATAAATTTAAAAAAAAAATTGATGGGGACATTGAAAATATGCCAACTGAGAATTACATTAAGTTTTTTCTTAAGAAGGTGTCAATTATTTTTTTAGTGGACTATCCCTTAATATCCAATAAGTGTACTGAACGGAAATGATGTGTGATTACTTATTGTCTTTCAGTTTAAAAATTCATGTAATTTTATAATGTATGCTATGTTGTTAATATATAATTTGTATATTTTCGTAACTTAACTAGTAATAAAACGAAATTTATAGTCTTTATGGTTTACACGTCATTGTATTTTTTTCTATTTATTTTTTATAATGTCTGGTAGAGTAATCTATGACAATTAAAGTATATTATTTAATTGAGCTTGTGTTTTATTTGACCATGTTTTCCCTTTTAAAAAACAACCCAAGTCTCAACCTGCTCATTTGTTACCAGTGAGAATATGACTGCAGCAAAGTAAAGATGTTACCTATTTTGAATTAGATTTTCAAGGAGTGGTGAGTAAGGATCCTAATTATGTTTTTAATAAATGTTAAATATATTATAAACTCAACCTCCTTGAGGAGGTACATAAAGCTGTAAAACAGAAAAGGAAAGAAAACTTTACTGTGCCCTACAAAATGAAAGAATGGTTTATTAAATTTGATAAAATTCTATAATGTTGAATAACATAACAGTCTTAAAATACATTCTATATTCAAATAGTAAGTATGCAAAAATTTGTTTTTCACATTGACATGTGACACTTAATTTTGATGAAATAACTCATTATTGGGTGAATTTAAATGAATAGAAATGAAGCCAAATAAACCACGTAAATTATTATCAAAGATACTATCTGATAATGATGCGTGGGATTCATTAGGTCAATTGAAGAGGGCTGTCAAATCGGACATACCAGACATTGAAATATTGATAACAGAGAATTGCAGGGCAATTTTTGGAGATGTTTCCTTGAGCCATATTATGTAAGTTATTGTTCAGCTAAATACTATTTTGATACTGAGGTATTCTGTTGAAGATTGAATTGTACTTATCTCTTTTTTCCATTAGTTATAAATAGTCAATATTTGAGTTATTGATTTTGTCTTATGATTAATGAACTTCAATGTTTTCAGAGATTTTTCATATTTACCACTATGTCAATTCGATGTGTCAGGAAAGGTGATGGGTTTTATTGCATTAGATACGTTTCCCAATAATCCCGCAGCAGTTCAGAATGACTGGATTCCTTGGATAAGGACAATGTTTTCGTGAGGCTACTTTTCCATCTCGCTTACCATATTTATAGCTTCTCCAGATTTTATCTGATATTTTCTAGTAGCAATGAAAGTCTTTCAGTATAATATTGAAACTTTTTATCAACTTCCATATGTAGACTCCAACACAGACAGCGATATAATTCAGCTTGACCTAACCTATTGTATCGAATCTTAAAGTAACCTTATTTAAACCATGCAGTTATTTATTGTTGTAAGTTCTGATTTGTCTGTGAGAGAAATTTTCTTTTCTTTAAGGCAATACAAAGTCAACGCAAGGAATACATTATTTGTGCATATGATTTGTTGGGATGACAAGTTCAGCAGGATATTTTTAAGATATATCCTCGAGTCATTGTTTTTTAGTGACCCTTTTCTACATTTTGTGATATTTGTGATGCCTCCAAACTCTCCTATTTGTAAGTGTTCATAATTATTATTATCCTATTATCTGATACAATTAACGCAGCTGAGCTTTGACCCTCTCAGGTTGTGCATGGATGCCAAATGACAATTGAGAATTCAAATCCAAACGAACATACGTGTTCATTCTTTTTACATCAATTTATGAATCTGATTCTGAGTCTGAAAGCATATTCGGGGTGGATAAAATTGCCTCATACATATGTCAGCATTGCTATTAGACTTGACAAACTATTGTAATAATTATTCTGGACTTGGGTCGTTTGTAAGCCTCATAAATTTTTTGCTATAAAAATTGCTGAATTTCACATATATCTCTTGCAGCAATTTATGAGCACAGTACAGTTCTGAAAACACTTCTCTCAAGAGTAAATCCTCGAGACTTTCACAAATATGCACAACCATTTTTGAATATGGCAAATCGGTCAAGATTTTGTCCAAAATTGAAGGTCCGAAAAGCTGTGTAAGTAAATTTACTAATGGTGCCTTTTCACACTTTATAGAGTTTACTCCTCTCAAATATATCAAAATAGATCATTAAAAATAATACTTTTTACTATTAAAAATTAGTAGTTACTATTAAATTACTATTAAAAATAATACTTTTTTAATATGAAATTAAATTAAATTACATATTTTGTTATCCCAAATATTAAATCAGCATGATAAGGTTAATGTACCAGTAGCTGTCCGTTTAAGAGAAAATTTCAACAAAAAAAACGATTAAGGTTAAGCATTGTAACGAATGATGGCAAAGCAAGTACACTTATCCCTCGATTTACGCGGTACCCATTTTACGCGGTTTCACTTTTACGCGATTAGGAAAAAATTACATTTAAAAAAAAAAATCAAACATTTTGTGACACGTGTTACACAATTGTGAAATATATAGGATTAGCAAATAATGAAAATAAAAAGTCAACATTAAATGCTTGTTGGAGAGCAGTATGGCCAGAAGTAGTTGAACCTGATCATGTAATTCCAGCAAGAGATGAAACATTTTAACTATAACAAAAGCGTTGGGACAAGGGTTGGAGAATTTGGAATTCAGTGACATTGATTAATTGTTTGTGAATAGTGAAATAGACGAAGAAGAATTGATTTCTATGGTGTCAACCAACGAAAAAGAAAATGTTGAAAGTTGCGATGATAGTGATAAAGACATTACTAATAAACCAAATAAATTTACGTCTAAAGACATTTCTGAAATTTTAAAATTGGCCAATAACTTAGAAAATAAAGTTTTGGCTACTGATCCGGTTATTGAACGTGCTGTAAAATTTCAGCGAGACCTTAAAAGCCTGTGCGCGCAATACGGTGAAATTTACAAAGACTTAAAAAAAAACACAACACAAAAATTAGTTACGGACTATTTAATAAGACGAGAAGAAAAGCCTTTTTTGAAGATTTTTTTTTTCTGGAACCTATCTTCCGTTTTTGTATGAGCTTGAAGTCTCGATTTACGCGTTTTCTCTAGGAACGTATTTACCGCGTAAATCAAGGGATGAGTGTATACTCATATTGGATCTCATGTCTTAATTAATATTTTGTAACAAAAATTACGAAAGAGCCTGTTTAAAAAAAGTTGTGTTAATTTATTTAAACCATGTTCCTGTTTTAGTAGTTGACCATCTCACATATTGAAAAATCCAGTAGTTGACCATGTCTAATCTTCATAGTGAAAGTTTTGTCATTGTTGCCTCAGGGCTTTCTGTCACACCACTCTTGGTTGAATCAAGTAGCAATGGGTGGTTCAGGAACAAGGTACACACAGTTTCAAGATTGATCACTTAATAAATTTGAAATAATACAATTTCCTTACTAGGTGCTGTTTTCAAATGGCCACCCTGGCACTTCATTGGCTATATGGTGATGTGTTAGTGGCTCATTCCGACCACAGATGCCTTAACTTGTCTGAACTTTACAATTTAGAGCAATCCGGCATCTACATTTCTTATTTTGGGCTATTTTATTCTCAAAAGGTCAACTACTGGTACATGGGCAACTACTAGTACATTTACCTTAGTTGGTCTGTAGATGCTTCTTTAAGAGTGAAATGTGTGTCACTTTTTGTAACGTAATACATGGAATAATATATTTTATATTAAAAATAATAATTGAAGCAAAACAAAAAATCAGTTTAATCAAAATGAATATAAAAACTTAAATTATTATTTTTTTCAATCCTAAAATCACCAAAGTAGGTAGTTTGGATTTATGCAATACACAGCAAGTTTTATAAGGATTCATTTATGCTACATTTTAAGTTAGCAAAGACTCTTAATGTAGGTTGCTTTTTCATTTAAAGTGAAGAAGACAATGACGATTTGGTAGCTCTAATAAGCAAAACATCTCCGAGGTTCCAGGAATTGTATGGTGACTTTTACATAAGTGAAATTATAGGAGACCACCAGGAATCAAAACGGGAGGTTTTAGTAGCAGAGGTAACAATATGTCTTTGATAACTATGTACAGTAGAACCTCGATTATCCGGATTGGTCAAAATAAACAAAAATATACACAAATTTGCTGATATGCACGTGGCGAATTGCGTCCTCTGTTAACGTACGTGATGGAATGTAGTCTTAATATTTTGATCGTTGCATTTGTTCTAACAATAAGTCCTGTGTAAAAAATGGGTCAGTCATCCAAATTCGATACGCATTGAACGTTTGTTTCTTGAAAAATTGATCACGGATTTAAATATTTATTTTTAATATTACCGAAATGTCAACGAAAAGAAAACGTGTCGTAGTTTCATTAAAAGACAAATTGGATATAATCGATGCTTTGAAACTGGGTGAATCGGGACGTTTTTTGTCTCATAAATATGGTGTCGGAACGTCAATGATCTCGGATATAAAAAAAGAAAGTGAAAAAATCAAAAGTTTACCAATTGTTTAATGTCAGAAGATAGAAGCTCAGAGTGTAAAGTTATGAAAACATCACGAAATGAAGAAGTTAAAGAGTGTATTTTTATGTGGTTCATACAAAGACGATCACCTGGACAGTCAATATCTGGCCCATTAATATGTGAAAAAACAATATTTTTCAATACAAGATTAAATGGAGATATCCCACCTTCAAAGCAAGCTCGGGCTGGCTTGAAAAATTCAAAGGACGACATGGTATCAGGGAACTTGAGAGTCAAGAAGAATGCTATTCAAGACAACTTATGTGTCTTAAAAGTATTCGTGATTTGGCAGCATCGAAAATAAAAGCTAACTTTAAACAGAAATCGATAATTGATTTTTTCAATAAAAAATAATTTATTATTAAAGTTATGTATTAATCTAAAGACATAAAAATGATTTATACTGAATATACTTGTCTTTTCCTGTCAATTATGATTTTTTAGATTATCCGGACTATCTTCACCCCCAATTAGTCCGGATAATCGAGGTTCTACTGTATGTATATCTACGTGAACCAATGAGAGTTTGGCAAAATGAATAGAAAATAAAAAAATATAGTATCCTTTGCTTTAAGTCATTAGTTGAAAATGCTCACTTATCTTAATAAAAGATATATGGAAAAGATAAAGTATAAATATATATCTAAGTAATAGTCATTCATAAGGCTGTATTCTTTGTCACTCTTCATTTTTCATCACAAATAGCAATTTACACGTTAGAAACCATCAGCAGGCTGACTCACTTTTTTCCCATTTAAGAATTTAAATTTAAACTGTTACTAGGACTGTTCAAAAATATCCATTTATCAGTGACGGCATTATTATATACATATTGGCAATATTTGCAATTATTGGTATAACAGGAATTGACTAATATTTTACATTTCAATAGCAACGACCATTGCATCTAGTTCTAAAGAAACAATGTATCATTGGAATTATTTCTGCCAAGCATGTAGCGATACTTCTTTCCTAAATTCATATTTAACCTTTTTGGGACCATTCTTTAGCAATGTCACACATATTCCTCATCAGTGGGTTAATAAAACCGAATGAATTCAAACCTGTCTAATCAATACATATAGTCTGGTATTCATATAGAGAATGAAGTCTAATGAAAATCTGTTCAAGTACATACTTGTAGTAAATAACATTATTCAGCCGGTTCCTCCTGAAATCATTGTTAGCAAAGTATTAATTTATTATATTTTTAATCAATTTTACAGTTCAACAGTTTATCGGTTGGAGTAATGATACTTAACACTCAAATAAACTATCGGAAATTGAATGAATCGTTTGAATTGAAGGCATATAATTGTCTATTCAAGAGATGGAATAATATAGAACAAAATGAGGTTTCATATTTGTCTTTTTACACTAATTTTATTTCGAAAGATTTTTACTTATTCTATTATTGTGTCTGCAAGAAATTCTGCCTCTCAACAGCCATGTCAGCATCTAGTAGGTTTACCAACTATATATTATATATGTGCATAATATGGCTTCCAAGAATCAAACCGCTGAACGCCGAGTTTTTATTGCTTTTGAAATTATGTAAATGGTTTTGTGAAGCATTCATCAAAGGCAGTGCATGCGATTGATATATGAGATGGTTTTTAATGCAAGACTCGTAAACACATATTCAGATATCTATCGTCAGTTTGATATTAATATAAATGACATACTTTGCTTTAAGGTCGCGCAGGATTGTAATGTTTCGATCAACGTGGCAAGCAGAACAGATTCAGTAGAAACTGAAACTGTTTTATCTGAATATATTTTGAATGAAAACATTTTTGAGGAGGCTGATCAATTGGATGATTCTTCTTATAAAAGCTCAAACAATAACGATAAAAGTATTAAAAACATTCCAAAAGCTGAGGAAAGTCACTCTGAAACAGACATAAATAGTAGCATTGATCAAATGAAAACAGTAAGTGTTGTATCTACAGAATGTGAGGAAATGACTGGTTCAATTATAAGCATCACTTATATATCAGAAACAAATGAAGATACAGAAAATATTGGTACTTCTGAATGGATACACAACTCAAGTTCAGATTCGAATGTACATAGTTGTCATTCTAAAGATACCAATCAAGAAATTCTTAAATCTGATATAATGAATGATCGTCATAGTGATGAACATCTGCACCCTGTGGAGATTTTTGGTCAAAAGATAAGGTGCAGAATAAATCCTTATTTTTTGTAATTATTTATTTATTTTATCTTTACAGCTTAGTGTTTTGTTTTATTTTTTTTAACGAAATTTTCCGAAATAAAAACATAAATAAATCCACAATTATTCGGTCTCTACATATGATTATTGTATATTTAATTAGAAAATACTAATACATGGTCAACTGAGTGGTCATAGTCCACTCCATTTTTCTTGATCTTGTCTTGAAGGAGTCTTCATGATTTACAGCTATGAGGTGATTGGTGCACTAATTTTATAACTTCTCAACAATAGAGCAGTGCAAATAAGTAATATACCAATGGTAACGTAATCGAGACTTTAAACTGTCTCCTCGGCAAATAAGCTAGGCCATGGACAGATGAATTGCTTTAAATATAATACACCATGTGAGGAGCAAAAAATCATTCACGTTGATTTTGGATTTTGAATAATTTTTGTCGTTTCTATAGCTAGAAAAGTATGGTAAATTAAGGATATATGTATGGTCACAGGACAAAATTTTTGTAAAGTTTATGAAAAATAAGCACATTAAATGAAATGGATGTAAGGCTTACGATTTTTTTTGAAATGTTTCGTCTTTAATTTTTAAATTTATTATAATAGAAGATCCTACAGAATACTTCGCAATAAGAATGAAATCGAGTTGTTTTAATTTACAGGAGCAAAAATTCAACCAAAAACTACACAAATAATAATATTATACAGATACAGTCACATAAGTTTATTATTTGCTTAAAATAAAAAAAATAATTTTATTATAGGCTAATATTAAAAAACAAATTCTTCTTTCAGAACTCATACAATAATCAGAAATATTCTTCAGATTTAATCATTTTGATTCCACATTTTATAATAATCCACAAGAACTCAAAGAGTAAAGTCAAAACATAAAATTATAAGCCAGTATGCATAAATTTTTTGAGCTTAGCTCGAGAGGATTGGGATTCTGTCCCGTGACCATATATCCATAATTTTCCAAAAGTTTTCCCATGTAAATTTTATCCCTGTTTGTTACACGCAAAGCGATGAAAAAGACGATGAAGATTCTCTGTCAGTTATTAGTGAAGACTCGCAAAAAGAAATTAGCAGTGAGTCGGTGTATCATTTGGACAACAGCGTATATGGTAATGTATTATACAATTTTAAAAAAAATATTGCTACTGAATATTATACTTATGTATGTACAAATGAACAAACTTACAAAAAAACAATACATAAGAAAGTTTGGTTCACGTGGTTATACAAGACCAACATCAAAGTGTTTTATTGAAGATACATCATATTATAGTCTTCTGATGTAGTGTATATTATAATATGAGCTTGTGAGATTATCGTTTTATATTTTCATAAAGTTTTAATTGGGTCAGTCTTTACGCTGCGTATCATACAGGAGTAGGTAATCATTCCGAATTATATATTTTACTATCATATATTCGTTTGTAGCAATTGAATGATTTTATTCAATGATTTCAGAAGATGACTATAGTAATGTATCTATTGAAACAACATGGGAGAGACAGTTAGACTTATCTGAGGAAAAAAATGCATTCATGATTGAAGTGTTCGCCATGCAGGAAGACATTGATGAGAGGTTAATATTATAAAATCCTGGTGGTTTCAATCGGCTTCACTTGATTTTTGAAAATATGTCTTACTATAATCACAGTTCCACGAAAACAAATTCAAAAAGAATTCCAAATTATACTGTCTTGAATAAATCTAATTGAATTGCTCGAATTTAACCACAGCCAATCAGAAACCAATAACACATATCAGTCATTGTTTTATAAATTGTAAAATAATATTTATAGAAGTAAAAAAATTTGCTGCTTGTCAGCATTCTCAGATGTTTCTTAGTTCTGAAACAGAATTTATTTCTACTGAAATCACGTATAATTAATTAAGTCTTAATAATAAACAACACTTACTTAAATTTGATTTGATGGCATACCTAGTCTGTGATTTTATAGCTCACAAAAGATCGCAGTACAGTGAAACCCTGATTCTTGTTTTTAAAGGGACCCTATAAAACAAACGATTAATGCGGGAAACGATGAATGCGGGAAAGTTTTAAATATGAACTAAATGCCGGGACTATAGAAAATGAACGCACCACACGGGAAAACGTATAATGCGAGAACGTAAGATCGGGGTTCCACGGAACATAGCTTTAAAGACCAACTCATTGTAAACATCACGACACTAAAAAAAATAGTTGTGTCAATTTAGGCATCATTAGTTGATTGATTCAGAGTTGTTTAAACTATAGTCAGTGTTCCATAAATGGGAATTGTCTGTTATTGTTTTTTGAGTGCTACATTTTGAAGTGCTAGAGACAACTCCATCCAGGTACTGAAATGGGCACAATTTAAAAAAAAAAAATATATATTTCAGATTCGGATTTGATTTACTTGAAGTCTCGTTTGAGGTCTTCCCGGAACTAGAGTATTGTATTTTATCTTTACCGTCGCATACAAAACCAATTCCGCTTTTGGAGCACTTCAGTGTAAGTAAACATATTATGACAATCGGAACTATAGAAGGATAGTTCCAAATTACTTTCAACTATAAATCTTATAATTTCTGTAGAACTAAATATAATACAGAATTGTATTATATTTTTCTGGTTCAAAGTAAATATTGAATAGCATTTGATATAAACGTAAATAATTTATTGAAAAAGAATGTTTATTTTGTATAATATTCATGTTTATTTAAATTACTGCCTTTTCTCACTGATAGATGTCGCTATCAGAGAAATTTCAGAGATGTTCACCACAAGAATTCATACAATTATAAGATTGCATCTACATATGTCTTCGACTATATTTTCAGTTTGTATCTCCGAGATCTGATAGTTACTTTGACCATTGCCTCTATGCAGTGCACAGAAGTAGTATAAAAGGGTAACAATATATTTCTATTGATTCATATTTTAATCAATTGATATTTTTTCAATTGAGATTAATAAATTGTTACATTTATGAAAATGAATTTTATACAGTCAATTTCTTGGTAAACAATTGCTTGAAATATAAGTAATATTTTCATGTTTTCAAGTGATCTAACTGTACGTCAAGCCTACTTGTCAGACATGGAAATGGTTGAAGCCCTTGTTGAAAATTTGCCTTACCATATGAATATAATTATTCAGTTCAGACAGAAAGTGCTACCTGAATCTGTTGATCCTTCTGCATATGTAATGCTGACAGATGGCATTGTGATCGGACTTGCTTTGATAATGTGAGGAAATTTTTGACAGCTCTATTTCGTGTATTTTGTAAGCGAAATATTTAAAACAAAATGTTTTTTTAACAGGGAATCTAAAATTAGTGGCGGAGATATCCGGAAGCATTACTGCATGTATCCAAATACACCCATTCTAAAACCAGCCGCATCGTGTCCGGCTGCTTTGGTTGAAGAGATGATAGTTGCTCCGCAATTTCAACAAAACTCTAGATTCTTTTTGAGGGAGATCATCAGATTTTCCCAATTTGGTGAAGTATTTAAGCCAATGTACACGCGGAACGATATGAAATTTGTATGTTTAAAAAAAAATACTTTTGTTTTGAGCAAATACACGATAGATTTAAAGATTAAATTGTTAATACTATTTACTGTATGCGTTTCCATTTCATACTCCATGATCACTACAAGAAGCCTCCACCTGTTGACTGTTTTGACTCTTACTAGATCATTTGGTTTTGTAGTAGACATCAAACGGATGACAGTTGAATGTTTTCTAAGACACCATAATACCACTGGTTGGTAAATTTAGCAGAAGAGGTTCTCTTGAGATAATCATGTCAACATTATACTAGTGCTAGTAACTTTGTAGCTGTCATAAAGAGCAACTTTATATTTTGTGGGCATTTATTATTGGTACAATGACAACTTATTTGTGTACTCTATGCTTGGCTATGAAATATTGTTTATTTATACAAAGAAACTGAACAAAATAGTGAAAATAAATAATTGCAACATTTGTGTAGTTTTGTTACCTAAATCCACTATGGTTTCAATATTATTTTCTTTAATACTACTAATAAGATTATGCTTTATTTAAATCTTCAGTGTGGAAGTAGTGTTATTTCAACACTGTCACATTTTGCACCATTATTAAAGCGTAAACAAATGGATACAAACTCTGATTTATTAACGCGATACAAATTCAACATTGATGCACAAGATGAGAGAGCACCCGATGCAATGTTTTGCATTAATAACGTTATGTGCAGCTTTCCTAAGATTGATATAAACATGAAGTTGGTGTTGGTCGGTGCTGGTGATACAGCATTTTCATTTTTGAAATCGCTTTTGTTTGGGTAAGTATGATTTTTTACCAACTTCTTTATCGGGCAGCAAGCTTTGCCTAATGTTTTTGTCATTGCAAATGAAAATTTAGGAAACCTTCCAGGCTGTACAAAAGCTTTTTTTAGCCATGTCCTTTCCGAATTTGAAAAATATTTTGTCTCAATGTAAGTTTTTCTATGAGAGCTGCTGATTCTTACTCAGTTGCTCAAAATGTTCTTTTTCAAAGAGAGTGAGGACAGAAGGATAGAGCCAGAGTAATACTGTTGATATAAGTACCAGACTAAACATATTGATTCACACCAATTATGTAATATTAATTTGTCAAGGAAAAATACACTTATTTATATTTCTTGAAATGATCCATATAAATATATAGTGACACTTTGAATAACAATTATTTTTTCTCACAGACCATCATCGATATATCTTACATTTACAAGTGTAACGCTTGTCAACACGCATGGTATTCCAGCAATACTAAATAAAATACACCCTGCTCAAAAAATGTTGATATCGAGTAGGAATGATAAATTCAGGTAACAATAAAGTGAATTTTATTTGCTCAGTTGCTTATTGATTGTTGTACCTCCATTTTTAATTACTAAGAGTGAAATAATTAACCTGTTTGGCTACAGTAAAAGTTTTACCCAAGCTTATCTTAGACTATTTCTTTTTTACAGCTTATCTGACAAAAGAGTTTTGGAGTTTTTTGTTAACATTGTGGCAAATACCATGAAGGCTATTGACAGGTGGGTGACTTTTATTTTGTTTTAAATCCATATCCGCTCCCAATGAACTGCTTTTTACTCAGTCACTCACTCAACCTCTGTAGTTTGATGGGATAGAAAGGATGAGGCTAGGACAGGACTAGCGGCTAGTTAGTCGCTCTTGTTACAATGGGTTGGTTGAAAGGGTTTTTTTTAAGACAGCAAAAACACCCATGTCTTCCAACAGAATCGATAGATTGACTGAAAAAATGCTGTTCGAACCTGTGAAGTCCATCACGGTAGGCAGTGATGTTAACCGCTGCACCAAGGACCCGACTAATGTCGTTGGTTCTGTTGGCAGTGCTTGCGGTCACTTATCCCAGTGTGATATATTGCTTAGGGTTGGAAGGAATGTATGCCTATGATGACTAAAAATTACCTTCCACCTACCCATGTCTGAGAATGATTAGCGAACCGCTAATCCTATCGTAGCCTTTAAGAAAGAACTTCCCCTGAGATAACCTATATTATGAGTTCACATACTCCAATAGTAAATTCTGCATCAAAATTACCTTTTAAGACGCACTGTTTTCTGACCTTTTCAGAAAGAATAAATTCATCTTAACTGATAGTGGAGAAAAGCTGCATTTTGATTTGCTGTTCCTGTTCTGCGGCAAACAATATCAGAGTCCCAACTATCACGAAGAAATTGATGCGCCTAATATGAAGATGTACGGCAAGGATTGCATTCCCATAAATGTCTTATCTTACAAGCTGCCTGTTGGGAATTCAACTACAACTGATAGCCCACAAAATATTTTCATGATCAACGATCTCACCGAAGCTTACATATCTTTGAAGAAATTAAGTTTTTTTATTGGAAATAAATTGAATTGCAAGTATTATTAGTATATTTGGATTCGCTTTGTTAATTTCTATTTTATGTAATTGTATACAATATAGAGGGTTACACCATTGACCATGATTCTAATTTATAAAGGAATTTAAATTAGCCATATTGAAATACCGGTTCAATTAAAACCTACCAAAGTCGATTGGTTTTGTGTATTGATTGATTAATGTTGGGATCCAAAATTTCGAAACGTGTATAAGATTTAAAAAAAAAAAACTATCCTTATGCATGTAATGTATTTCCGCTACTAATTGACAGTCAACACAATGGTGATTTTTGATTATAAATGGAAAAAAAATTACCAGCTGATTGAATTGATAAAAAATATAGTAGTTACTTATCTTGAGTGCAAGATTATGTAAAAAATGCTAGTTGTTCTCCAACTGTATAAAAAATAACATTAATGAGAGTTTTCTTTAATTAAAGATAAACATACTACATAAACTGTATAAATGCCGATCCCATATATGTATATTAAGCGATTCCTGTGCTAAATTTGAATTATATTTACTACGAATTTTATGACGATTAATAGCTCATCAAATCAATAATATTATGAATGTGTCTTGGTGAGGATGTTGGTATTAAAATAAGTGGAAGCTAAAAATTATTTGAGAGTAAATATTTATAAAATTGCAGATAATGTTATTGTTTATGGAGCTGCAATAAATGCATATTGTTGCATCAATGCTCTTCTTGAATATGGTATTCCATGCACATGCATTGTATTTGTTGAACCATCGCCAGATTCCAATAAAAAAGAACATCACTGCACTGCCTTTAATAATGAATACGTCAGTAACGTTTTTAATATATATATAATATAATATATACTCAGGGCTTTTTTTCCATTTAACGCGGTCGAACGGCATTCCGGCACCTTTTTTCACAGATTTCAAAATCAATTAGAGGAAATTTTACATGATATTTAAAGATAATTTTATTTAGTAAAAAGCTCGACATGAAGTGAGTTCCGGCACCTTTTTTTTCAATAAAAAGCCCTGTACCTACTATAGATATAAATTATTTTAATGTCATTTTCATGTAATAGTCATATTACTGACTATAATAATGCCTATATATAAAACAGAGATCTGTCGTTTACAAGTGCTTTTAAAAGCTCCAAAGTGATGATTGTGTACATACTATTAAGAGATGTTGACATTGGAGGTATATATTACTAATTCTATTTAACTTTGAGTGACAGATAAAACTTTTGTGGTGTTACTCAAATATGTGGTCTCATATGAAGAATTAGTAAATGCAATAAAAACATATTGATAAAATTATAAGATTGGATGTTTGAACTCTACAATCAGCCACCAACCCAAGATATATTAATATTCAAAAATATTTATTTGAGAATTTTTCTTAGACTAGATATTAATTGAAATGATGTTGTATTTTGATATTGTGTTCAGTGAATGAAATGTTATACATCTTTAAGATTGAGCAAAAAGTCTATCAAATAATGACTGAAAAACAAATGAAGATCTATCAGAATTATAATTATAAATCCTATACTATTGACATAGAAGAAAAGGAAAACATAATAAGCTCAGCCAAGTTTAAGTCATACTTTCAATTCATCGACATTGAGTGTGTTGCTATGTTCTATTTTGGCACGAAGGATATTGACAAAAACACATTTATGGGTAACCAATATAATTGAAAATTTAAATTATGAATTTAACCTTGAAGCTTTATGTACTAATACAAGTTTTTTTTATGAAGCTATCAATCAATGTGGACTAGTCTACAATGGCGGTGTTGTAATCGACACAGAATATACAACTAGTGACAGTTGTATTTATGCTGCAGGCCCAATGACACGACATTCAAAAGAATACAAATCAAAAAGCCACAGTCTTTTCAAGTATTCATCAGAAGAAATCGGTTTTAAGGTTTTGCCATTTTACAGTACAGTTAAGCCTTGACATTATGGATACAATTTTCTATCACCAACTTGTTGAGGTTGTACGTGTTTAAATCTAAGATTCACTACTCGTAAAAAGTGTAATGCATGTGACTAATGCAAGAGCATAGCTACACATTTCAGTTTTCACGCATACGGGCTAATGATTTGCCATACATTGAAACACATCAAGCCTATCCAAGCCTCATACATTTGTATATTGTCATTTCATAAAATAAAATAATATTCAAATTTGAACCGTTTGAATTTTGTACTTTTCCATGAGTTTTGTCGCTAACGATCCGGGTTTCGACTTTCAGCATCTTCATGGCAGTTCAAGTGCATGGATACAATTTCAAATGCTTCAAATTTGATATGGAAATTCCATTAAGCACCTTCAGTCGAAATTCTTAATTATTAAAATAATATATACTTATTCATTCTTTGTCTGACACCGCCTCCCTAATCAGTCTGTTATGTTGACGTTTTACTAAATAGTGATTCAGTAAAATAGTGAAACTTTCCACATTATTCTCTGTATCTTTCAGCTCGGTGAAAAGATCTTGAATGCTCTCAACCCATTTGCCACCAAAGCAGAGGCTGTAGATACCATAAAATCTGATGAAACATTAAATGATGCAGGAAGGACAGCTGGATCGAAAGTCTTTCCTTATTCTAATTTTTCAGTGTTTTCATTTGATAAAGGTTCATCAATCCCTCATAAATCAATGTAAGTATAATAATATTGATTTGCCATGTGTGTTTTTTTTTAATCCATGTCCGCTCCTAATGTGGAGCTTATGGCCAATGGATGTATCTAAACTTATTATTTCTACGAGAACGTCCCCCATTTGAAAAATAATGATTAAGTCTACGCTTTTACCAGGTACATATCGTGGGTGTAGGGACATACGGGCGAAACTACAAAAACAATGAACTTAGATAAATGGCAAAACAGTTTTCAATGTTATACTTTGTTCTTACGGATTTGCAGGAAAGCCGAGCAATATCTGGTAAACCGCTCTTCGTACATCTTTCATATTTGTATATCATATAAAACTGCATTTGAGCATGACAATGCCATACTTAACTCAAAACAGCCATTTTTGTAGTTTCGCCCGTATGTCCCCGTATATTGAACATGTTTTAATACTTTTGGATTTGATGGATTCGGCGATAACTTTTAATAAAAAATTCAGAGATGCCTTTCTATTCCAAGTATTGTGTAATAAATGGCGACACGTGTTATGCTTCTTTGCTTCTGCTAATGCTTCTCGTAATGTATGTGTAAAATATTTTTTTTTTCAAAATACAATATATATTAAGGATTGCCTTTAATATTTAACCTTTACTTTCGTATATTTCTTTAAATAGAGATTTTAAGTGTCACGAGCCTCGCATTCGTCCGTATTGTCCAAAAATGTCTCTTACCATATCCTGCACACTTCCATTTGGCCTCAATTATTTTAATGTTACGTCTCCGGGTGTAGTTGAACCGATAGTACTGAAAAGGTTAAGACATGACTATGTGAGTATGACAAATTTTAAAGGTATAGTATTTATTTTGTATTATAGACGCATATAACTTTATTTTGACAGTTCTCTCATGATATCATAATCGGTTTAAGTGGACTGGACAAGCGAATATGTCGTCCAATCTGAAGAGTTTGTGGATACATTGCCTTCTGCAACTGCTATAAGTTGCAGACGTCCTATCATGATTTAGGAGTACACAGCCGAGTGCAGCTATACCGTTTGCCAGTCCTCGAATGTTGATAAAATTATGTACACAGCATGTTTTTATTGTGATAAAATATACATTTAAATGCAGGGTCGTACAATGGAGACTTTTTTGAATGGATATTTTCAATTCCATCTGGATCAGGAAGGCTACATTAATTCAATCACATGTCTCACTGAGGATAAAATTGATGTAAACAATATTAAATGTTTGTGGAAAAAACATGAACAACTTCTCAATAAATTAGTCTACAGATTTGAGGTATAAAATTAAATGTAACTAACATCCATTAACTTTGTGACACGTTTGTCGTCTCTTTCAGAGACATCTTCAGACCGCATCTTTTTTTATCTTTAAAATAGATAATAAATACTGTGTGGTGAAATTAAAATATTCTACCACAAAAAAAAACGATTTTGAAGAAAGTAAGATTTGTGCTTTAGAACTATTATGGAATGCGAAACTTTTTTTAACCCTTTCCCTGTCCAGCCACCAAACACAATTTTTTGCCTCAGGCCCAAAATTTTAGCAATCAATAAGGCAGTTATAAAACGAAAATAAAATATTATGCGAATATTCATTTGAATGCCGAATATCTTGTGATATACAAGGTGGGGTCCAACCCTAGATTCCATATAAATCATCATTGAAACCCTTTTTACACCAACAGCATAAACAAATTATTGATTTCTATCAATACTTCAAACAACCATGGGCGTACGCCATTTATCATGATAGATTTGATGAGCTTATGGAAGAAATTGATAAAATATATCATTCTAAATATGTGAGTATCATAATTTCTTTATATTTGTTAACAAATAAGCTATGTTCTCGTAGTAAGATGAATAAGGATATTCATGATAGATTTGATGAGCTTATGGAAGAAATTGATAAAATATATCATTCTAAATATGTGAGTATCATAATTTCTTTATATTTGTTATTAAAATGAACTTCCACAAAGTTACCGCCGAAACCATCGAAAATATTAAAAAAAAAATAAGGATATTCCTGTTGAATCTATCCTGTGATTTGTCTTTAAAAATATTTAAGAATGATAAAATATATGAAGTTAAGTTCCCTATGAACAACGCCCACCGCCTTTTTATTTTGAATGTCAAAAGGGTTTTCTTGGGCCGTTTACCTAGAATTCTTTAAGAAATCGATCTAACGAGTCCCTGATAATTGACAGTATCAAAGTTTAATATACTATTACCTAGAACATTCATAAGCTCCATTTTTTGTAATCGTAAAGCAGCACTGTCAGACTCTATTGAATTAGTGATGGTTGGCTTTGATTTCTTTAACCTTTAACCTGTTGCCCATATATTTTTAGATATCCAATAACGGACTACTGGAATTTTCAAATAATGAGAATATTGACTCCTTCAAAATATCTGTCGAAGAGGAAATAATAAAATTTCTGAGTGTCAATGATGCCATGTTACCAATGTATATTAATTCTGCACATGCAAATATTGCTGAAGAAAATAAAATATACTAAAAAGTTTCCAATAAATATTAAAACCCGTTGAAATAATTTTAATAAAAGTCAAAAGAAAGAATAAATATGTTTAGGAAGGGACATGGGTCGGGTCTCTGTTTTATTGTTGCAAAATAATTGCACAGGAAAAATAGAAATGCGAAATGAATACTACAACGGTTATGGATTTGTAAACGTCTATTTCAATATTTATAATTTATTTTCTGCTAAATATTATATTTACAAGACATCTATGAGAAGAAAATTGCATTAAATCACTTACAATATATGGCATTTATTTTACAATCACTTTTTTATGTTATTTTTATTTAGATCTTAAACAATAATAAATTTTACACATTACATATTTTCGTAGACTTGTCAAAAATCAAGTCATTTTTTCTTGATAACACAGTGCGTTAAAATACATATGAATCAAAAGAAATCCTATAATTATTATGTACTATTTCTTCTATATCTTTATAATATTCATCTGTGTCGTAATTTTAAGCAAAATTTAAATAATTAATGTTGATATGTTGTAGGATACAATTTCATACGACAATAATTTAGCATAAAACCATTTAAACGTGTGCCTTTAAACTTTTGAATTGCATAATATTAGCATGGAGTTGTCAGTTGTGTCACGGATCACTTCAAACTTTTTTGAATCATTGAAACAAAAACTTTGCTTCAACGAATTTGCTGAGAACAAGACGGTCTTTCCCTATTTTGGTTAGTACAAATCGAAATAAAGGTTTGTAATTGTAAGCTATAAACATTTTTCTTTTATCAAAGAATTCAAGACTGCTGAGTTCTGCTGTGAATTGTATGACATATCTTTTTTGTTTATTTAAGATTTGAGGCATAAATTCATTTATGTAATAGAATGTTCAATTAAGAGCCAGAGGAATTTGAATTCTTGTACCATTATTTAATGAGTAAACCATGAAAAGGATTAAAATGAGCACTCGATAGTGATACATAGATCTAATATAAGTTTAAACACAACTTTGTTTATTCCACATATTGACACAACTGGTGTAATAAACTAAGCTATTTTAAATTTTATATTAAAATTAACTTCCACATTGAACTGCCGAATCCATCGGAAGTATAAATAGATCTGTTTTTTTTTAATTGGTGGAAGTATTCCGCTAACTGTTGCTCAAACAAACTCCTCAAATATTTAAAAAAAAAATGAAGAATTTTTCTGTGGTGTTTGATTAGGAAGAGTTCTATGGTTAGGTTAGGTTAGGTTTAGCTAGGTTAGGTTAGGTTTATTTAAGGATCATAATTTCTCCACCTCCAAGAAAAGGTTATAGAATAATGAAAGCATTCTTTTAGTAAGTTATTACCCGTATTAGAAAGCAAGAAATTATAAAATCTTCCCTTTTTAATTGTGTCATCAAAGATAAAAAGAATCCAAGCATAAATGTTTTTAGTGAAACTCTTTTTAAATTTAAAAAATATACACGTTAGTGTCTGATGCTACATTTTTTCACAAATCACCATATAAGCTTATAGCTCCATTTTTATTTCACACTAAAGAAAACTATTTGTCATATACAGTATTTTACAAACAGATTATATTAATTTTGTTATTATACTGAAGCAAATGAATTGTGTTTATATAGAACACATCCAAAATTAGTCATTGGGTCCAATTTGTTATTTCAAAAAATTCAAGACTAAGTTCCAAATAGTTTTATCCTTTTGTGCCAGAAATGAAATGCTATTTTTTTTAAACAGAAATTTATAAAATATGTTCAAACACAGTCACAAAAATATGAAACATCGATGATTTTTAATTATACATTTTTTTAAATATTATGACATAATTTTAACAAAATTTTAAAAACTAATATTGGTTTATATCGACTTCTTTGGTTGTGTAATAGTGATAATCATTAAGAATAATATAAAACGACTTACGACAATCGAAAATTACCTAATTTAATTTTTATACATAAACATGGTTTTAGTTTTTTTTTAATTTATATAATATAAATGTCCGTTGTTCATAAAAGTCAACTTTATAATGTCAAAGCTAAACGTTTTAATTTCTTGAATTAAAATTATTTGATTAGTCTAAAATTTTGTGAAACCACAATTATTGTGATTTCTTCTTGCTCGGTATCGCATTTTCATTTTTGTAAAATAAATTGAAAAATTATGTTTGTATTAACAAAGATGGTTATAAATTAATAAAAAAGATGGCAGTAAAAAAGTTTGATTGTGCGTATTTTTAAGAAGTTAAAAGTTGTGTCAGTAGATGAAGTAAATTTGTGACATGACAAGTTATACATTTGAATTAGCAGTAATAAAAATATAAATAAGTAGGCACATCGAAAATAAGTTAAATGTACACTATTAAATATAATGTAAATACATATAATCTTACCAAGGTTATAAAAAGACAACATTCTGTTTTGGCAAAAAACTTTAAGCTGGCAATTAGCGTTTTGTTTTACATTTCACAATATTTACTTTTATCAAGCTCTCAATAGGGACGATTCTGGTTAAATAAACAAATTATTAAAATTCCTTTTATTTTAATTGAAAATAAATTAAATGTCAAACCACCATCGATATAAATTGATCCAAGATTTTTTTTTTTTTTGTATTATGTATAAAACTGTAGTAAACAGGAATAACTCAACAATCTTTATTGTATAGGTACTATGGTAGAATAACAGTTATAAAGAAAGTTAATTTGGTCATTTCCTGAGTACACCCAAACCTCTTTCTGTGCGATTTTTAAAGTTATGCGGTTTTTTTAAATGATTTATTTTATTTTTTTAAATATATTTATGGGACTATTTTAACATAGATATGTAATACCATAATTAACAGCTCGTTGTTCACATACTGTACGTGAAAAATCCAGTGTTTCACCTGTTTATTACAATGTGACCTTGACACATGCGTCCTTGTACAAGCTAAGTTTTCATATTAAGTCTTAGGTTTTTGGTGCGATTTTATTTTTTTGCAATTTTCCATGGAACGCATCTACAGCACAAAAAAGGTTTAGGTGTATAGTGAATATTTTAAGGAATATGATTTTTGAGGGAAATGTTTTCAAAAATTATAACATTGTTCAAACCAATTTGCAAAAAAAATTGTCACACAGTATTTGGCTGAATGCTTCTGTAAAATAATAACAGATCTCTTGGGTAAATTTCACTTCACATTCAATCCTAGTATAAAATTTGAATCTATTTAAAAAGATGTGTTGCACAAATAAAAAAAACAGCACAACCAACCACCATAAATATGTTGTTCAACATAACCTGACAGTATTTACATGTACATAAAGAAGCTGAGTAAGAAAAACTTTGGTTTCATTAAATAATACAGTTTTCAGTAACAGCAGTTTTTTAACACCAATCGCTTTGGTAAAAATGAATCAAAAATGAAATAAACAAAATTACAATGATCCATAATTATTAACACAGTGTTTTATATCAATCCGTTAGAAGAAAAGTAATCATCTATTTTATGTTTGTTTGAAAATTCAAATCTCATTCAAATGAAAAAGAACAGTTGAAATGTCAATTTAAGTGTTGTCACTAATTGGATAACTTTCGCTGTACACATTATCGATGGTATTTTAAATGATTGGAATAGAGTCTTAGGACAGGCTTGTATCTATATTTGGATACATGCTTTCAATAAGTATTCCCTGTATTCAGTGTAAGTATGGTATTGTATATTGTTATTCGAGAATTCCTGTGGTATCAAAATAGATAATCAAACAGTTTTCAAGTAATTTAATTCAAAGGGTTTAAAAACATTGGCATACACGTACACGGAAAACTTAATAAAGCAAAGATTGTCGGATCGAAGCGTGCAGCCAGATAAAATTGGATTAAAAAACTACTGTCACCGAAAAAGTGTTGCCAGTTTTATTGAAATTAATTTAACATGTTAATCTAGCTCTATGGCAAATTGAAATCGTCATAGTAATGATCGGCGTTACCGGCATGTAGTAGCGATTATGTTTGATATTGGAGCATCGGTGCTGCAAGGTTGGCGTGGTGGGAACTGTTCATACGCAGAGCTGACAGGCTTTTGTTGTACCATTCGTCTTCTGGACTCATTCCTGCAAACAACCGAAACACGTTACTGTGATAGTTACGGAAGAAAAAACAAGCGCCATAGGTCAAGATCAGAACACAATTGAGCCCCTAAGAAGTGAAGTGAGCCAAGTGGTATTTTTGGAAAAAATGAGTTATATGCATTGACATATTTTTCAGGTCTTAAAGTATCCTACAAGTGAAGTGAGATGATTAACAACACACTAAAATAGTGTTTTTTCATAATTTTTCTACTTGGCTGACTTCACTTCTCATGGACCATAATGATGTGTTTGCGGTGAAATAATATCACCCCTTTCATAAAACTATTTCGATAACGACAAATAAAAATAAATGAAAAAGTAATTATGTGCATTTTCTTTTTTAATTGCCGAAAAGCGAAACCGATCAACAAAATAATCAAAATAGAAAAAACACGGCGTTGCTAGTGGGCATTTGAATATGTACTTTGATGAAAAATATTATTTGTAAATATCATATCGGTCCTAAACCTAACTCATGCATCTATACTTTTCAGGAGTGCCGAAAAACAGGTTTCACCAGTTATCAATTTTAGCTATTTTCTAACAGATCCAAATTGTCTATTAATTACCTTAAAAGACGATGCTTTGGCAATCTGATTTATTTGTTAAATATACAATACTATTCTAATGTGTTGTTTTAAGGTTAAGTCGAGTTATGAACAAGAAAGTTAAATATCTTCGTATCCACTTCGCCTGTTGATATGTCTCCTTGACCCATAACTTATTTTGTATCTAGTGACATTCATAACAAAAACCGTAAAAAAACGATGCACTTTTCTTTTATTCTAAGGGAAAGAAAATTGATAAAAATAAATAAAGTACATATAATACAAGTTTATCACGTTTTATTTGTTGATTGGAAAGTTAATCGTGAGTTGAAGTAAACGAGTGTTTAAACTGAAATACTTGTTCAACGAACTGGTAAATATTTATCATGGCAAAGTACCCAATCCCGGAATAATACGAGAAACGAAAATAAACAGGTAGCTAGATAACCCCGCCAGCTGAAATTCAAGATTCTTGGTTTTCTATTGCCTGGTCCGCTCGCCTTGTAAGATGCAATCTCTCTTCAGGAAATGGGATATTTGCCGAGGCGCCAACACACGTCGCAGCGGCAAATGTACTGGAAATTTTCTTATTACGTGGCAAAATGGAGGGAGCGCACTTCCTTGGAAAAGTGAAATCGCCCGAGGGACGCCCCCGAGACCTTGGCCATGCTCGCGAAGCCCCCGCTATCTAAGAAACTCTATCCCCTGACAAAACTGTCGAATTTAATGCTATATACTTTGTATTTGCAGAAAAGCGATTTGCTTTACCAACACTCGCTGTGGATGTAAACATTCGATATTTGAATATCATTTTTTAAGAAATGTAATAAATTTTTAGAAAATCGAAAATTAAAATTGGAACGCCTGTATTTTAAGTCAAAATTGTTTTTCTTACCAACGAATTATAAGCAAAACGAAAAATATTTTAGTTTTTTTTATTATAGATGAAACTTTATTTGGTAAGCTCACGTGGTTAGTAATTTTGATTAGGTCGAGAAGCTAGCTCATATAAAATATTAAATAATAAATAAATTTCAGTGTTAAAATCATTGGTAAATATGGTATTTATAAGAATTAGTAATATGTTTTAACGATTCAATCATTCTCAAATTTTCTTAAATGAGCGAAACACGTGACATAATATTTATGTTCTTTATTAAGTAAAGAAATAAAAATCTACAGAATATAACATATTCACAATTAAATATTCAATATGCATACGTGTTATACATTTATTATGATATGATATGCTTAATCGAATGGTATTAAATTCATAGATTCTTAATCATTTTGATTGGTATTGTACTCGAAACAAAACAATATGAAATTTGTTTGTAAATCACATACATAAGTCAATAATACTAATACTCAATTGATTTCGCCATTAAAATTAGCTTGACGTGATATTTAATGTAGTTATATGCATTCTAAATTTGAATTAACTCAATAATGAAAATATACGAAATAGTCACGTCACGAAACAACACAAATTCATTGAAACTGAAATTCTCCCTAAAAATATCCAGAAACGAAAAATTATGAACTCGATTTTAAGTGATATAAAATAAACTTTTTAATCTGAAAGTAATAATTAGACATTTAAATAAACGATGTTTAGTTATAGGTACATACATTATTACTTTTTCCGATGTTATGATATGATTGTATATTGTATGATATTAGCAGATATGTTCTTAATTTAAAATTACGAGTATTGTACGCATGAATACCAACTTAACGAATTAATAGTGATCAATAAATTATAGCAAAAAAATCATCGTTTTCCCTTCCATTCTATTTTAAATATGTCACTTTAAAATATCATTGTTTGCGAGTTAATTTATATTTGAATTTTTAAAAATTATTAAGAAGATTCTCATCGTTGTAATAAAATTAATCAGTTAAAAAATACATGCCGTTGCTATTTTTTGACAAGTTTCGCAAATATTCGTGACAATGATAAAACGTTGTCCTTTAAAATACGATAGCTTTAAGATCTTTCGAAATATAAAATATGTTATTTTTATCAAACTATTGTGAAATTGTACAGAATAGTCAAAGAAAACACAAAATTTTGTAATAAGGTTATTTATATTTTGCGTATGAAGGGGATTGAAATTTGCAGGCCCTGTGTTTTGCGAGTTCATCTTAAACGCCATGACGCGAAGTCACAAGGCCGCCTTAAGATTTCGATCGTAAGAATAAGATGAGAAAAGGAAATTTGGTCGTCTCGGAGGCATTCCCCGTGAAATAGGCAATCTCCGGCGGAGGACCCTTACTCCTTAAAGTTATCTTTGATCTCGGACGCTGGTAATCATTATTCAAATAACATACCATTTTTTCTATTTCAAAAATTACAAGCCCGTAAAAGAAATCTAGCTAGACCAACTATTAAATATTGCTTTCGCTTTTGTGTCTCAGAATGAGATATTTTTTTAGTCTTTAGAAAAATAGAGCACGATAATCCATGAATGTGTAAGTATTACAAAAAAAACAAAAAGTGTTTCCAAAAACAGGTGAAACTGCGAAAAAATTTCGACGCTATCTATTAAACATAACGTCGACTAAGCTTGAGAAATTAATATAACGTATAGGAAAGTGAAATTGGTTCCTCTTGGCTATGTATTTGGTTAATACTTTGTAGATGTTTATTTTGAATTTAGAATTGAAATAGATTAACCTGTTTGTACATGTACCTACATGTATTGTGACAGTAATTTGTTGTTTGTGAAGCATAATTCAGTCTGTTACATAGAACCGTGTAAAACCCACGGAAAGCTATGTACAATGAATTAAGTTGTTAGAACACATTGAAAAAGCCTGGACTGATATAGTTAGTTTTTGGAAAAAGCTCTTCAATTTGATCATGAGATTTTTAAATACAGCGTTATAGTTTTTTTTTATAAAAAAAACAGTGGAATAACAGAGTAATTAGTTTTATATTAATTAACATATTGTTGCAAATATCTAGAAATTGTACAGAAACTCTCGTTGACAATATTTTGTTTATTGCGTGGTGTATTTTGGGAAAATACTTTGTTTGAGATCAAAAAGGCTCTGGATTTTTTCAACTTAAATGGCTGTAATTTTTCTGACAATCGGAGCGTTTTGCAGGTTTAATAATAATTGAAAAACAAGTTATCTATGAAAAGTAATAAATATGAATAAAATCGTCGTTCTCAACTATTGTATCAGTGAACTTTTTCCGATTGTAGCGCCCGATTTAACCCTTTTAATCACACGGAGCCGATTGAATATATGCGAAGAATCCCAGAGTTGGACATAATCATAAATAAATCACAAAATGTTACAGAAAAATTAACATAAGTTTATATTTGCTGAGATAAGTAATAGAATAAAGACTACCGTTTTTTGCAACAAAAAAAAATTCTAAAAATGGATTTTTCGCGTGCATTTTCCAGAACGGTATGAGATCCAAAGGGTTAATATCAGATCGAACATAGCCTTGAACCCTCAGTTAGAATATTAAAACATCATTAATTTACAATACATACCTATTCTTTGGAACGGAATAGGAGTTTATCGAGAGTTAGTAATAAGTCTTACCCATCGCGTCTTGTCTCATTCCTGCGACTGCGCTCATATTCGCCGCACTGTGGCTCATAGAGAAAGGTTGTGACATCCCTGGATAAGAACTTCCTCCCATCTATAAAACAAAAACAAGTTCAATATACAATTTCACTCGCTAGATATCTAGAAATATATAGTGTTTATTGAATTGCTGACCGGAACAAATTTGAAAAGGACGCCGCATAGAGCATTTCTACGGATGGATTTGAAGGATAGGTAAAATATTTAACTTATATGACAATGCCATCTATTAATGAGCATTACATCTATAAATATTATCTATGAGATTCGAATTTCGTTCAATAAATTTATATCACAATGAAAAAGCCATATTTATTTTACATTGACAACGATATCAAATATCAAACAGTAGATTTCTTGAAATAAGATTTTTCTTATAACTTAACAAAGCTACACTAAGCAGTTGATCTTTTGACAATCCTATCATTGTTTAAAGGCGCCACTGTTTCCATATTTATTTAAATTTAAAAATTTAAATTTTAATAAAATAATAATTTAAAAAAATTATAACTGTTTAACATTATTTCATCATCTTAATAAAAATATTCATTATATTATTATATTACACAAATGTTTTATCAAATACTAGTGTTCGAACCCTGCTTCGCTCGGACCAGTTTGGGGTTATGTTCACCTCGGCGCGTAAATTCACACGGGCCAAGTTGAAACAACTTTTTTCAAAATTCAAAAGTCTAGGTCAATTAAAATGGAATTAAAATGAACATTTCAGACTGGCATTGACATTTCACAGCCCCTTTCATATATTGACAGCCCCATTCTCACCCATTAAAATGTCCAAATTCAAGGAAAAAATCTAATTTGCTGTCAAAGAAATGTCAAATAATACCTTCACGTAAATAAAAACATTATTATATTAATAAAAGCCGGGAAAAGTTCAGTAGAAGACTAATTTATTACATTTTGACTAAATGTCTTCGCCGATAAAAAAAATCAAACATATTTTCTTTCATATTCGTTTTTATGGCAACTTAATGACCAACAATGCAAAAGGGAATTACAGACCCACAGACATACATACGCCGTTTCGGTTTTATATATAAGATTTCAAAAGAAGTCTTATACATTTAAAGCATCTACATAAATAGCAGCTAGGTACTGACTTGATGTGATTATATTGTGCTTTTTTCTCGGTCGCCATCAATCATTGTAAATACTTACAATTTGTTGATTTTGAAATTGTTCCGTAGGTAAGTCACTTTGAATTGCTCTGGGCTTTTATCAGACTTTTTACGTGGTAATGGATTCATGTCCCGGATTGAAATCTTGCGTGTATTGATTTTTAAATCGATATATTTATTATAAGTAATCCTCCACACTCATTAACATCATCATCAAAACAATGCGAGTAGCTGAAAACTAACCTGTCCTCAATACTATGTTATATTACCCTTAATCTCTCATTTTCACGCCAAACACTTATCTCATATTTCACTGGCCTTAAGTTTCTTAGGATGACAGATACCCAACTAACCCACTTAAAAGGCCTGCATTCTTATAACCGACATATTTTTCTTGCGTTGAAATAAAAATATTAAATTTATCCCACGATAATCAAGCGTTTACTTTTTTATTTGTTTAAACGTTTCCAGTAAGAGATCATACACAAGAAAAGTTACACCACTGTACCGTGACGGTTGATAATCATCCACTATTCTTTGTATTCTTATTTTTAACAAAAATCCACTATCAAATAGTTTGATTGTTACTTTTCTTTTTCACAAGACGGATCAAGTAATGATATGTAAACTTTAAGGTCCGTAATTATTCAAAAGTTTATTTTCAAAAATGTTCTTTTCCAAAAAAAATCAAACATATTTTCTTTCATATTCGTTTTTATGGCAACTTAATGACCAACAATGGAAAAGGGAATTACAGACCCACAGACATACATCCCCCGTTTCGGTTTTATATATAAGATATAAGCTGATGTATTGTTATGGCTTATGAATCTTATGATCAACCCTTACTGTAAATTGCATTAAAAAACGGCGGATTAAGAAGACTAAGTACATACCATGTGTTATTTATTAGTGATTCATTATTCTTTAATAGTTTAAGTAGATAATTTAATTCTGAAGAAATCTTATATGGTCTTTCATTGTAACATACATATAAACACTTTTCACAATATAACAAAAATGTTTTATGCACTGTTACTCTTAACTAATAGTTTAAAAAAATAGACAATTACGCAATGCATTTATTAATGTACCATATCAAATTAGGGTTTTCTATACTTAATCCTATTTTGAATAAAATCGAAAACCAATATTGCTAACGATACATATTTATATTAGGGGTTGCAATTTTAGTCGTTATTCACGTAATTGAAATTCCATGAAAGCTTTATAGAATTTCATGGAATCATTAGACATACATAAATACTTTTCAGATTATGAGACAAATAATGGTTGTTTTGTTGACTATGTTTTTGAGAAACAGGCAATTACGCAATACATCTATGTATGTAGTTACCATATCGAAAAAGATTTTCTTATTATTAGGCCTATATTTAAAAAATACAAATTCAATAACATTTACTATACATATGTATGTATTTTTCTTTGATTTTTTTGTGCTTTGTTAAAGTTATTTTATGCATCGCTTAGGGATCACACATGATTTATTTACAATTTATTTTTATAAATAATTATTTATATATATAAAAAAAAAAGTAAATGCTTTTTATTTTTCAATATAAAATTGGTATGTTTGAATCGATGAAAAAATGTATTATATACCTCATTTATGACATTATGAAGAGATTGTATAGCTTAGTCAAAGAAGGTTTAAACATAGTTCTGAAGAGGGCGTGAGCTGAAATAGCAACTATACATTACATATTTTTTGTAGAGCTTAAATGTATCGTTATTTTTTCACCGTATTATAATGAAGTTCTACCAAGTTAATGCCAATTCAATCTATCACTACGTTATTGTTAGTTACGCAATCTGGATGAATAAGCGAATGTTTTAATGTTGGTGAGTTTCAATGAATTGGATAAGTAATTGAATGGGTAAATTAAAATTTTCAAGCATTTTTAAAAATATGATACCGCTAAAATAAATTACCAGGTGATAGCATGACAATGCCTTCCAATTCAATATGTGGGTTTTATTCGACGTATTATTACGGAAAAGGTTTATTTTTACTGTCTGAAATTATAATTAATCATATAACAGAAGTGATTTAGGAAGATTAAGTTACTCATTAAAAATGGAAAACCATTCTGCGGTACTCGATTTATTTCCAGTATTTTTAGTAATTTATGATTTAAGCCGCTTCATACGCATTTATTTTTTTTTTTTTTTTTTTTTTTTTCCTACCTTTACTTTCCTACTGAAACTATATGTGGAGTCCGCTAGGCGGGCTCCTAGTTTCCTGGCTATTTTTGTTGCTAGGGTGGATACAGACTAAGTCTTTGTTTCCCTTTCCCGCATGTAAGCTAGCTAAGTATTGACTTTCTAAAAGATTCTGTCAGCTGAGGGCTTTGTGTGGGGAAAACACTTAAGAAAAACCCCTTACGAGAATGATTGTTTTGGAATCATTAAAATGTTCAATTCTTACTAGGAATTGCTCGTAATGTTTACGTAAACTTGAGGAGTTTACTTGTTCTTATAGTAGACATGCCCAGTCCCTAACTGTTACTAAATCGACGAGCCTAGCTCGTAGCTTAAAATGTATCTCTTAGGGCGTTAGTATAGAAGCTGGCAGTGCTGCTGGCTTCTTCCACGCTGCCTCCACTGTTGAAGAAATTGCTGTAGGAGAAAGGTGGGTGGAGCATAAGGTTTGAGACATCGTCCTGACGAGGTTCTTAGAGGCCTTTAGTTGGTTTTTAAAGTTGGATATTTTCACAGCTCGGAGAGTTGGAGCGAGGTGGGGACCCTGCTTCAAGCTTTCCACACGAAACTGGCACGGTGGAGGCGTAGGGTCTCTTTAATGTCAGGGCCTTTATACCACGCCCGGAGGTATCGGGTGCTGGCGTTCTTCTTCAAGCCTGTGATTATGCGTAGGCATTTATTTTCGACCCTCTGAAGGAGAAGAAGTTTGCTGTCGGGGATGTCTACAGACCATATGGGAGAGAGGCGTACAGCATGGTTGGCTTAATTACCATGTTGTATAGTGCCTTCTTATTAGCCATGCTGAGGTAGCTTCTAGCATTGAATATTGGGTACAACGCGCCAATTGCAACGTGAGCTTTCCGCCTGGCTTCTGCAATGTGCGTAAGACCAGGTGAGCAATCCAGAAATACCCCGAGGTATTTGACAGCTGGGCTGAAACAGCAAGGGATACCACAGACGGTGATTTTCCCGTTATAATTTTTGTTATTACGTTTACGCGTGAAGAGGATCGCCTCTGTTTTCGCGCCGTTTACTTTGAGTCTCCAGCGACTGAAATAGTCAGTCAGCCGCCGAACTCAAGGCGACGTATAGCTACGTCCCGGTCCCTGTGCGTGGAGGTGATGGCCGTGTCGTCCAAAGACAGAGCAGTTTTGGGATTTGGGAGGTTGACTGGTTTTTATAGGTAATTACCCTGGGGTACCCCAGCGGAGGCTGAGCGGAGAGAAGATTTTTCCTTCTTAACCGCTGCATAGAGGGATCATTCAGATAATTTTGGATGATTTTAATAATGTAGGGAGGTTGTCTCAACGAGTGAACAAGTCATGTCGTGCCAAACTGTATCAAATGCCTTTTTCCAGAAAACAGTACCATTTCATGGTTTTTTAAAGTCTTCGGTGATCTGACCCGTGATGCGGGATAGCTGAAGGGTGTGGAGGCCAAACCGTATTGAGATTCAGGTAGAATAGGGTTATGAACGGGGAGAAAGCGTTCTAGGATCACTTTCTCGAGCAGTTTGCTGAGGCAATCAAGTAAACTGATTGGTCTGTAGTTGACAGCTAATGAGTGGTCTTTTTAGGTTTTGGAATCGCGACGACGTGTGCCGTTTCCACGTTACTGGAAAGTAGCCACGTAAAACACGCAGTATATATTTTTGCTAATGCCTTTTGCGGGAGGCGTTTCAAGATAGTGTTGTTGATGTTATCTCTACCGGGCGCTTTTTAACGACGTGTTGATAAGTTTCAATCTCAACCGGCTCAACGATTTTAACATCTTCCGGGATGATGACTTGGGAAAAAGGGAGTCTATTGACTTTTTCACGAGCGCTTTTGTAGCGGTGTCCGTGTCTGACTGGATTTCAAAGTTTTGACGAATGCATCGGCGAGTGCGTTAGCTTTTTTCGAGATCGACAAATTTATTGCTTGATGGGTCAGGCCTGAGTGGCTTGATTGCAGACGAAGACGTTTTTATGCGTCTAGAGAGCGCCCAAAGTGAATTTTTGGGGTTGTCGGTGTATATACGGCTAGAGAGTGTCTTCCCAAAGAGCAGTTTTGTGACTTTTTACCGTGGCTTTGATTTTGGTTGTGAGAGAGTTAATCTCGCGTTTGACAAAGTGATCTTCGCGTTTGGTTTTGTTCCATTCTTTGCGCAGTTTGTTACGTTTAAGGAATGAGTTCGCTTCGTAAGCGCGTGCGTGTGAGAGTTTCACTTTGGAACGTATCGGCGGCGGGCCGTGAGGATGGTTTCGGTTAGCTCGGCAGCTGCTGAGTCTATTTCTGCTTCCGTTTTTCAGGGTTTTGGGCGTGGTGTATGTTTTTGCGTGATGTACCTTTTAAATAGATGCCATTTGCTTTCGCGTAGTCGAACTGCGGGGTTCTTTCTTTTCATACGCGCCTCCTATCTCAAAGTAGACAGGAAGATGGTCCGAGTAGCGCATTAAAATTCTTTCCGACAGTCGGAGAATTTTGAGCGATCACCAAGTCAATGAAAGATGGGCGAGTTTTACCTTGTATGCGCGCGTTGGTTCGTCCGTATGGAGAATCGTAAGTCCGATTTTTCGGAATGTTTGAGGAGCGAGTTGCCGCGGGAGTTGGCTCTGAAGCAATTCCACGCTGTGGTGGGATTTTAGGTCATAAGATGCCGTTTTGAGCAGCTGATCAAGTTCAGAAGCAAGGAACTTTTCCTTGGCTTTACCATACACCGATATGATAGCGTGAGGCTTCCCATTGATTTCTACTTCTGCAGACTCAAAGCCGTTTTGCGCGTCTTGAGATCGCGATGAACTAATTTGGACCGCCCCTCTCAGAGGAGTCCCTCACGAGGTAACAGTAGCCGTGAGCGGAGAAACGGTGTTTAAAGGTATGTCTTTTTGTATACCAAGCTCTATGAGTAGTTCGTTGGAAGGGCGTTTGTGGGCTGAGACGCTGTTGGCGTTCCACGTTAAGATGGCCGTCCATTATCTAGCAGGTCTGCGCCTTTTTACGGGGAAGCTAGTCCGAATTTGTCAAGTAGTGACTGAGCTCTGTCGAGTCTATCACTAAGAGACATTGTAGGGCTTGCGCGAATGGCGCGGGACATGCGAATACTCTCAATGATGGTGGAGATGTCTTCATTGGTGACACCATCCTCACTGTCAAGGAAAGAGTTGATGGTGTCGATTAGTATAGAATGGGTTGTTTTGTCGCTGCTGGGTGGGGCATGCTCAGTATTGGGAGGCCCTGTAAGCGCGCTCTTGTAAGAGAGAACATCTGGGGCGGCTGCGCGAGCAGCAGTCGGTGGGGTTGCCTTAGGGATTCAATTGATTTGACGTAGGCAATGCGTTTTGGGCATTGCCTGTAGTTTGCGGGTGGTCGCCTCCACAGTATGACCCCTGGGGATGAGCCTCCCTTGGGTCGTGTGCATGCTTGGGACTCGTGTTGCTCCAGGCATTTTACGCAACGCGCGTCATGGTTGCAGTTTCGGGCTGAGTGCCCAAAGAGCTGGCACAGCACTGAGTGCCACTTGCGCTTGCACTCCTTTAAATTTTTGGGCGTCACCCTCACATGACAAAAGAATTTTTTGATCTGGGCAGACATGTATGACATGTCTGTTCCTGGCATGGCGACTAGGTAAAGTAATTAATTACGAGGTGCCGGGGACTTGGATTTTAGAAGCGATACTGATGCGGGGTTGAAGCCGTATTCGCTAACTGCGAACGACCTCTTCTACAGGCAGGAGGGGCAGTCCAGCGATGACTGCTTTACAGGTCCTATCCTCCTGTAAAGTGAATGAGTGGAATTTCGCATTACCACTCGAAGACCTTCGGTAAGGCAACGGTGGGCTTCCACTGATTTTACTTGGACGGCATATGTGCCGTTCTTGAAATTCGTATGGAATTTATTTTCTCCCAGTATCCTATTCAGTCTTTTGACGATTGTGCCGTGAGGCTCTGAGTCGTCAACCGAAATTATGACGGGGGGAACGCGGGTTTTTTTTGGCTTCGCGGGGCCAATGGTAGGGGGTGCTGAGGGTACAGACGGGAGCGTGACTTCGGGATTTAGACCAATAAATTTGTTTGTCGTCTTAGTTGGCGACGGAGCGGCTAAATGCCGTTTGGGAGCAGACACCTTTGGGTCTGATCCACTGGTCAAACTGGTTGACTGTGGGAGTTGACTCTAGGGGATTGAGTATGAGCGCGATAGTCAGCGGGAAGCTGCACCGGTCTCGGGAGTACCGCAGGGGCTGTAGGTGAAGTTGGCATGCTGCCGATTGGCTTGTGATTCAGTGTATCTGGTGAGGGCGTCGGGGAACGGTGCCCTCTGGTAGCTTTTGCCGAGCGCAAACGTGATCGGGGCCGCGGGGACCCGCTAGGGGACCCGGGCAGCTTCCTCAGGCGAGTGGAATTTTTAATTATATTTCAAATTATATAAATAATAATTCAAAATATTGCTGTTCGCGCTTTCGCGCTTTCCGTTCGACCGACTGTACTTTACTTTCGGCTGACTGTATGCTCTGTCAGCCGGACGTACTTAGGACCCACGCGGTCATAAACGCAGGGCTTCCAAGAAGGGAACAGAGCGTTGTCGATGGGACGCTTTTACATGTAGTAATTAAGTGAAACGGTAAAATGTTAAAATATGTATAGGTATAATAAGATACTAAATATAATATGTTTCTTACTCTGTGTCCGTTGTGAATTCCAGAGATTGCTAGAGCAATGCGAGCCTTTTCGCGTAGCGAAGAGGCGAGCTAAATAGGATATTTGCTGAAATCTTGCGAAGCGAGATTTCAGACGACCTTACTCTGAGAGAGCTAAAACGGGAATGGCATACGCATTTAACGAGTGATGCTACTCTAATCCAAATTTGCCTCACGGCACACCGGTTGCGGAGCACTGTCATGAACAACAAAGCTATGGTTTGTGTCTAGGGTATAATTTGAATAACGAGTATCAAAAAGGTGCACAAATGTACCCTTGCATTGCGGACGTTAAAATTAAATTGCGTGATATCAATCCCAATTGTAATTGAATACGCGGCAGTGTGTATTCGTTTCGATTTATCGACTAATGAGGCTGCGGCCGTACGAAATGTTTTAATCAATCCGGTAATCAAAGTAGTGGATTATAAATTTATGTTCAAAGCAAAATTGGCCGATAATTTGTAATCGAGTGAACGCAATTTGTTTACTCTACGCAAGTTAATGCATTCCACGCTTTTAAAATATACCCGCCGAACAGCTTTCCACAATACAAAGTTTCGACACATCGCCGCATTGACTGGTTTATCGTAATTCGCCAAATCTAAGTTTGATTGCAAGGTTTTATTATATAGGGTGAAGATCGAAAGCATCAGAAAACGCCATTTCATGTTTTAATTAATTAATAAACGTTGGCAAAAAATACATATGAGAGTATGAAGTCATTGTTGTCAGTGGTTTGAGATTTTATTTTTATAACGTGCCGATACGGCTTTGTATTATACACCATAAACTGATCGTTTTAATCAGTGCTTCCCATTTTGTTTCATGTAATGGCCCCCTAGTTCGGAAAAAAATAATCTCCCCCCAGCTTGGAAAGCACTGATTTACAAGTTTTTCATCGTTAAAATTAGAGTCAGAGTATGAGTGAAAAGTTAATGAGAAGCTCCTTTCAACGAAAACAAAATGTTTTGTTATAAGAAAATAAATTAATTAAGAACATCTTTTCTCTGGTATACTTTGTACTTTCTTACAGGTGAATTTTCAATTGTTTACTAACACGAAATAATCACAAATTAATATAACACTTAATGCGGAGAGAAAGGAGCAAAATAAATTGTAGAAAATTCTATCTAACCTGAGGGTAGCGGTTGATGGGCGCGGGGTGGGGGTAGGGCTGGTAGCCCCGATATCCTTGGATGTTTCTCATCATGCCGTTACAAGATGGAAGCACAGATGGCGCCAGCGCCTTCTGGAGCTGTTTTTCCTGTTTGCGATATTTCGCTCGACGATTTTGGAACCAGACCTGTAACATAAATATTTTTTACTATAGTAGAATGTTTTAAGTAGTTCATATTCAGTACACGACAAGAAAATCTATGGTGGCTCATTTACCACTAAACTTGCAGCTATTGAAACTGCGATGATGCAGGGAAGTTAGGTATGAAAATTCTATTATCAAAGGACAATTATTTCGGTTTATAAAGTGTTTTCATTGTATGCAGCCACTTTTGTTGGTTAATAAATATTGTTATTGTTTTCATTTAGCTTTTAATGATCTACGATATATCGTGGTGTAAGGACATATGGGCGAAACTACAAAAACAACGAACTGTGATAAGCGGCAAAACAGTTTTCAATGTTAAACTTTTTTCTTACAGATTTGCAGGAAAGCCGAGCAATATTTGGTAAACCGCTCTTCGTACAAGTTTCATATTTGTATATCTTATAGAACTGCATTTGAGCATGACAATGCCATATTTTACTCAAAACAGCCATTTTTGTAGTTACACCCGTATGTCCCTACAACCACGATATATAATAAGAGTTCACATTTGGCTGCACGACGCAAGATTGTATTTTTTCGCCATGTAGCGATAAAAAATGGAATTATTGTAGGCCTAATTCTATTTTTAAAAAAATTACCCCTACATTTATTTGTCTCCTCCGCTTGCATGATTCTTAGCCATTATCTCAAGACGTATCGTAAAATGAGATTCACGGTTTAATTCTTGTTGAACTCTTAGTGATACATTTCTTTTCTCACTCTCACTCCTAGTAACGAACCAGTTTTATAGTGAGAAAACAAATGATGTGTGGAGTGTCCACACATTGGTGCATTCTTTGTGAGTCTTTTGTTTTCTCACAAAACCGAACATAAAAAAACCAATATCTTGCAAGTCATTTAAAATATTTTAAACGAGTGACTTCCGTTTAACATAACGACTAAGCAGGTTATAAGTGAAAAAATCTAGCACGTTGAACTATCAAATATTTATTTCCGATTACGAGAGAATTATTTCGGTATTTTCAGATAGCATTTCAAGTCATTCTACCCGAAACCGTTGAAAATGGATCATTCGCAAGTAAATTTGGGGGTGTTATATGGTTTTCGAGGAAATTTCGTAGGAGGGGGAAATTGCACCATGAGGCCAAAAACAGAGAAAATCAGCGATGGAAAATGTATGATCACTGAAACGAGCATCATGATTATCTTATTCATAAAATTATTGTAGGTAAATAAATAAAACAGATTGTATAGTACTATTTCCACATATGTATGTATATTCCAAAAAATATCACGATCGGTTTCGCTCATTGCAAGCTTTGTAAATTGATCCTTATCAGAATATATGTGGAAATATTCAGATAGAATGTGTTTTATTCATTTAAACAATGCCTTTCCAGCATGAAATGATAGTTAACACCTTAAAAAATATTGTAGTTAATTATTATATTATCATGTGTATGAAGAATAATCGTTGAAAAAAAAAATCGTTGAATATCTGCACCTGAAAGCAATGTATAATATATGAAAACATCGATGTTTTTCAAAATTCTTAGAGGCGGACAAAAAAGCCACCAGGCTTATTTTATGCACACGAAATAAATGTATTTTATGATCAACTAGTATTGCTACCCGGCGTCGCTCGGACTAAGCGACCAATAATTATTTAATGTTATATCATTCGACATAATTATATCACAAAATCTAACATCCAAAATAGAGTTAAAATAAAATCACAAACTTTATTTAATTTGATGACAGCCCCATTCTCGCCCATTAAAATGTCCAAATTCAAGAAAAAAATCTAATTTACTGTCAAAGAAATGTCAAATAATACCTTCACGTAAATAATAGATATTATTATATTAATAAAAGCCGGGAAAAGTACAGTAGAAGACTAATTTATTACATTTTGACTAAATGTCTTCGCCGATAAAAATTCAAACATATTTTCTTTCATATTCGTTTTTATGGCAACTTAATGACCAACAATGCAAAAGGGAATTACAGACCCACAGACATACATACGCCGTTTCGGTTTTATATATTAGATTTCAAAAGAAGTCTTATACATTTAAAGCATCTACATAAATAGCAGCTAGGTACCTACTTGATGTGATTATATTGTGCTTTTTTCTCGGTCGCCATCAATCATTGTAAATAATTACAATTTGTTGATTTTGAAATTGTTCCGTAGGTAAGTCACTTTGAATTGCTCTGGGCTTTTATCAGACTTTTTACGTGGTAATGGATTCATGTCCCGGATTGAAATTTTGCGTGTATTGATTTTTAAATCGATATATTTATTATAAGTAATCCTCCACACTCATAAACATCATCATCAAAACAATGCGAGTAGCTGAAAACTAGCCTGTCCTCAATACTATGTTATATTACCCTTAATCTCTCATTTTCACGCCAAACACTTATCTCATATTTCAATGGCCTTAAGTTTCTTAGGATGACAGATACCCAACTAACCCACTTAAAAGGCCTGCATTCTTATAACCGACATATTTTTCTTGCGTTGAGATACATATTGAGCGTTTCATGACAACTAAATAAAAATATTAAATTTATCCCACAATAATCAAGCGTTTACCTTTTTATTTATTTAAACGTTTCCAGTAAGAGATCATACCCAAGAAAAGTTACACCACTGTACCGTGACGGTTGATAATCTTCCACTATTCTTTGCATTCTTATTTTTAACGAAAATCCACTATCAAATAGTTTGATTGTTACTTTTTATTTTCACAAGACGGATCAAGTAATGATATGTAAACTTTAAGGTCCGTAATTATTCAAAAGTTTATTTTCAAAAATGTTCTTTTCCGCTGTTGCAACGAGTTTCCCAAGTCGAGCAAGCGGGATTGGATGCCTCGACAAGAGTCTCGCAAAAAATCCAAGATAGGGGAGCAAAATACCTAAGGAGTTTCGCCATAAGGGGGCGCCGGGACGCGAAGGGGCCACCCTTTCGCGAGGGTCGTAGACTCGGGGCGGGGAGCATGCCATAGCAGGGAGAAGCAAAAATGGGATGAGCGCTAACTTCGTTACGGATCCATTTGATGGGATTGCAGCCCCGCAGCGGTATGGGGGCTATGGGGTCGGTTGTTCTTAGATGGGGGCGCATAGCGGGATTCAAAGTCTCTCGCATGTCTCGGTTTCGATGCAGCGTGCGTGTGATTATGCGGACATGTTTTATTTTCGTGCAAAATGGAGTCTCGTCTATCAATTATTCATATTGTCACGGATTTAGAAATGTTTCAACTTTTTTGAATGATATGTTTTATTTTCTTAGAAAGTTATAACAATTGATAAAAATATGTTTTTGGACATTGGTAAAAGATCAAACTGATCAAAGCAGAGCCTCCTACATTTTAATACATAATTGGTATGTTGTCTTGCAAGTCGCAAACCTCAATTCATTTATTACTTTTAAGGTGTTAGCTGTCTAAGGAAAGGAACTATGAAACTGAATAGATAATGCTCGCGATGAGCGAAACCGATTATGATCTTAATAAAATGAGTGGAGTACAAAAAATGTGTTTTATATTTTTGAAAAATACATACCACAATAAAAGCAGTTCGTAATTACAATTTGAATAAAGTTGTAAGCCCTTGCAAAAACCATTCTTGATCCAATCCAATTATTAAATAAACAATACGTTTTTCAAATATCTCCAATTATTGTATTCATCTACTTCGTGATATTACAGGATCAAAAAAACAGCTTTGCGTTCTCCAGTAAACTACAGTGTAACTACAAACTTATTGGGTAGCGAGACAAGTAAAAATAGACAATTTGTGATGCAAATTGGATGATTTTTTTCGTGCGAAACACACAGCATGGCAATTATAACTGTGTGTAACAGTAGAAAGAAACAAATGATTAGCCTCATTCATATTCCTTCTAAAATTAAAATTTACGTGTAGGTTTACGACGCAGTGTTTTTTATTCAGCAAGAACATCAAATATCACACAAATAAATGAAAGAGGCATATAAATTTAGTTTATAATTATGTTATTTCTTTGTTTATCGAATAATATAATTTCGTAAAAGCGATTGAAGTATTGTTTCGTATTCCATCATTAATGAAATCAACATTCATGTACGTTCCATTTTTAAATTCTTACTGTCAAGCTGATAACCAACCTAGTGCTATTTTTCTGTACTAATTTTCCATACTGTTTCAAATTGTATAATTAATTGTATATTCAAACACGGGTGTTCCAATTTCACTTGTTTTTTTATCTTTGACGGAGATTTGACAGCTGAGGTGATTGGTTTGTATTACAACCCATAAAATGGTAAATATTATAAATATCGTGGTACCGAAATATCTATAATAGTATTATTATGGTCTGCTTACTATATTTTTTTTAGAGAAGGATAAAAAAGATGAAAGACGGATAAGTCAAATAATTGTTTGCTTCTCTAGAGACGGATATTGGACAAAATCGAACGAATAATTCAATTGAAGCGGCCGAAGATATAGGTCGTCAGAGCGGCTGATAATTTTCAACCGATTGCAGGTTATACATTTCATTCATATTTCTTTATATAAGTTTTATGTCTTTCATGTTTTTTTGATAAACGTTTTCAAATATATATAATTTTATTGAACATACATTATTATTTTAACGGCACAAGGAAAACTTTTCCTTTAAGTACTTCATAAGTTTTACATTCGGTTCGTTACTTACTGTACATTAAAAGTTATACTATGACTTTAAAAGAGAACACTTTCCAGAACATCAACGTTATAAATGTATAAAAAAAGACCCGATGGTCGATGGCCTTTAAATCGAAATAAAAAATAAGAAAATGAACTCGGACGTGTTTAATATTTTTAGCAATAAATTGCACTAATCTTTAATTGAGTCTCAAAATTTTGTATTGGATAAATACAAATATTAGCACTTATGGGTCGTATTTTTAATATCCTAATGATGAAATTGTACTTTTTTCCAAAATAATTGATATTATTTTAATTTAGAATTTCGACTGAAGCTACTTGATGGAATTTCAATATCAAATTTGAATCGTTTGAATTTTGTACTTTTCCATGATTTTTGTCGCTTAAGACCGGGTTTCGCCTTTCGTCATTCAGGCATTTCAAGTGCACGTATGCACTTGATTTTACCCAGGAAATCCCGGTGAGCATCTTCAGGCATTTGAAATGCACGAATTAGCTTGAACCGACGCATAATAGACAGTTTGTGTAGTTTATATACAAAAATAAAATTAGATGACCGAGTATAATTTTTGTAACGTAATCTAGATGAATTAGAGAACATTTTGATGTAAAAAGGTTTGAATCGTTAATATACAAAAATTAAAGTAGATCACTTAGTTTAATTGTTATTTACGTAATCTATATGAATTAGCAAAAATATTACATTTATATATCAGGTGCTAATTTTCAAAAGTTTCCAATTCCAAAATACTTTTTTTCAACTGCCAGTTGTAGATTAAATTTTTGAGACCTTTTTTATTCACATGGAAAAGTTTGAATTGTTAGACATTATCCGTAATTCCTTAATTTAAAACATATGTTAAAAATATTGATAGTAAACACAAATTTATGAGGAAAAAGTAATGGATTTGTCCACTTTTGAAAACTACCTCCTGATATATGGAATCATCATTTAGTAGGAAGAGGCCACCGATAAACATAATAAAACAATGTCGCGTGTCGATGAATCAAGCCGGCAAAATATTTTCCGTCGGGAACAATATCAATGATGCGCGAATGAATAATCAGATGAGGGTACGCAACTACGCAAGAGTCCTCCCTTTGATTCAATTAGGAGCTCATTTGGTTTCCTCGCACCCCGCTGGGAGCGCAGATGTCGCTCGCTGACGCACCCGAAGGTTGCCACTTGCCTTTTCTATGGCTAAAATTGTCTATGACACGAATAGATTTTTCGGGAAATCGATTCGAAATTGAAAAACATGACAACAATAAACATAATAGATAAATTAAAAATAAATACAACAATAAATCATAATATTTGTCATTCATTGTAAACTTTATAATTATATTTAACATTTTTAACAAACTTTTAGCATTCAATGTGTTCTAGTATTCAGCATAGGAACAGTGTAATTATATTTTAAAAGTAGTAGTGGTAATTTGTTTTTCATAGAATTTAATAAAAGAATGGTTTTATTTTCAGCTATTTTCTTCAAAATTGCTTTAACGACTTTTGATCCACGTGGAATCGTCTGAAATAGATTAAGATTGAGGTAGGTAGGTACTGTGTTTCAATGTGTACGGCCACATTTGAAATAATACAATTTCCCTTAGTAACGAGAATATTCCACAGCTCACTTCACACCGCATCCAAATTTCGCGCACACTTCACTTCGCTCGGCCGGCATGTGTCGCCCACTTCAGCGCTGTCTTTCAATTTGCAACAAGATGAGTGTTTCGTTTTGAATTACAAATTGATTTAGACGCGCCTCTGATTTGCATTTGAAGGGTTGTTGACATATATTTTCGCCATTGAAAACATCATTCACAACAAACAATTCATTATGAATTTCAATCGTAGTTCTATAGATAGACGAACGATATATAAATTAAACAAATCGAACCCTTTTTTCATCACAATACTATGATTAGACCTTTGCCTTGGAGACATTTTAATTAGTTGACAATAGTTGATACCATCTACATAATAACTGAACCCGCTGAAGGATTACGTAAATAGAATTCAATCAGATGGCAATGTTTCCCATATTTTCTTTGAAACCGGTGATTTATCTATCACAAGAAAAATAGTTTCCAATTTGACAATTCAAGTGTTTATTTTTAATCATTGGACGTATTTAATTCTCGGTTGAGCATGTTATGCTATTCTCAGATATTTTGAAAATTATTATGCAACACTTTTTCGACAATGTATAGCGGGGAATTATATTCTATATATCACGCAATATGACTTTTTCACCGAAAAAATACCCTTTCGGCGATCCACAATTCAAAAGCATACTTATTTCCTATTTGAAGAATCAATGACCTTAGGTGCATGGAATAGTGTGATGTAATTATGAAAGCAATTGGAAACAAAAAAAAGATACGTCATTGGTGTACAGTGTTTTGATGTCGCAGATGAAATTTTCTGCGCTGGTTATTGATTTTCGATACTATGAAATAGAGATGTTTATAAAAATATGACTCACCTGTATTCTGGCTTCATTTAATTTTGTTGTTCTTGCTAATTCTTCTCTACAGTAAATATCGGGGTAGTGGGATTTTGCAAATGCTGCTTCTAATTCTGCTAATTGTTCCTGCAAAATATTTAAAAACAAATAAAGACATCAATCAAAATTTTGAAAACTATTTTAACGAAAAAATATATTTTAAAATATCATGTGATGTGCAAAACAATCTTACTTGAACACCATTTAATGTATAAGTTAATCATTTTTTACAAAAAAAAATACTAAGCTGATACGTTATGATATGTTACGGCCATATTGACAGGTTTCGTCATTGCTTTCGTATTTGATAAACCATTTTTAATCTATGTAATAGAAAAGTTTTCCTTGTTTATTTAATCCTTAATTTGAATTCACAATAGTTAAACATTTACCCAATGAGCACTGAATTAATTTGGAAAAAAATCTTTTCATACGATTTCATATCATAATTATATACGATAGTTATTATGAAAAAATACACTTTATTTTGGTGTAAATAATCTGGTGATCAATAAATAATACATGGATTATTTTTACATTATTTTACAATAATATAAAAAGATTATTGTTACTATTAAATTACCTGCGTAAAAGTAGTCCGATGTCTACGTCTCGCTGGAGTTGGACAAGAGGCGGTGGTTGGTGTGTGGTTTGCATGAGCAGCGTGTACTGAATGCGCTCCTAAACCTGCGGGGGATAGTCCTCCGCCCACTGATCCTGATCCGAGACCTTGGCCCGGTTCCGGTTTCAGCTTTTTAAAGGCTCCTTCTGATGAAAAATAATATGGTTACTTATGGCGGAAGAGTAATTAGACAATATGATCGCCATGTCAACTGGTGCTTTCCATATTTTTAATATACATAGGTTTCGAAGCAAACAAACTTGAATAATAGTGAAAAATTCAGCAGGAAAATCATAGACAATTCAAAATTTTCTTGGAAGAGTAGGTTGTTTGATTTTTATATTTTTATTCCACCCATATGTAAAAGTCAGTGCAGAAAGAAATAAATCTATGCTTCTTTTTATCCAACCCAAACGTCGTCGTTGAGGAAAAGCGATAAAATCAATGTAAATATATATATTTGTATCGTAAAGATTCAAGACATTACATATTATATTGTTTTAATTAATAAGCCATAATAAATAAATTATCAGCGATGTATATTTGATTACACATTATTTTTTTATTACCCTCATAGTCATTGGAAAAAATTGTAAGTCACAAATGCTAAACTTGTGGTGAGTATCGAGTAAACGATTGTATCGAACAGACAGGTATGTTTATCGATTAATTTTATTCAGATTATTAGTATCGTAAGAAATAATTTACATGCAATGTATGCACATAGAGAATAGTTATAAATTCCTGATTTAAAAAGTTTGATTTCCGTTAAATGTATTATTTTTTCGATGCACGCGATGTTTTGCGACATTTAAATTTAAATGATTTTTCGGTTTTTTCAGAATGGGAATGAAATTTATTGTTTTCTCAGACAAAGATGTGTGGCAACAATACACATTGGTAAGTATTTAGGAGAACCAGTTGATGAATGTTGAATCTTCACCTCTTCAGTTCTTGTTTCAATCACAGTAAGGATACTATCATAAATTATTGTTTACATTCTGTTGATGTATATTGTAGGTAGTTGTTGTATTTAAAAACTGATCATAGCGATAACGACTATTTAGCAAGTGGTCTTATCCTACCCAATCTTTATTTTCTCACACAATAAAGAAAATAATGATTGAATGACAGCCAGTTTCGTATAGTATAATGTAAGATGCTGTATTAGGATTTCATATACTTCACACCGAAAGCTTAAATGGTTAGCAAACTATTCATTTTATATAAACTTTCTCGTCAAAGTTTTGTTTCTATAATTAAAAACAAATATGTACTCGTAAATGGATTATCATAATAATTGTAGCTAAAAACATAATGTAATACTTACATATTATTATTAAATAATAATACACTGTTTAGTTTATCGATTGTATAATTATCATATTGCACCTTCGATGCATTTTGTATCACGGCAAGCGTTTACCATACAATGTCTCAGTCGCCAATGGGGCAGTTAAGACGCTGTAAGCAAAGTACCTGGAAAGCGTCGCGACGGCGAGCGCCGACACTGTGCCAGTAATTGTAATTAGGTTGTCCTAACTAACTGCATTAATAAACAGTAATGAATTGAATAAGGTTTACGAGTGAGCTTGGCGCGCCGCGGCCAGGAGTGTCGACGAGTCGGCCTGTATCCGGCGGACGCCGACGTGAACGCACCTGTCGGACATCTAATGTGACAGCGCTGACAGCCGACGTCCGCATCGGATGCTTACTTACACGTTCGTCTTCTCTACTGATTTGGTTAAACACACGGAAGAGATTTGTTTTTTAATTAACAAGAAAATTATAGAAAAAATGATTATTTTTTAATAACCCGTTTTTAGGATACTATCAACAGTGTCATTTTTTTGAATTGTTTGAATTTTGTACTTTTCCATGAGTTTTATCGCTAACGACCCGGGTTTCGCCTTTCAGCATCTTCAGGCATTTCAAGTGCACGGATGTACTTGAGCTGACGCGCAGTAAACAGTATGTATCGTTTATATACAAAAATAGGAGTAGATCACTAAGTTAAATTGCTATTAAAATGTAAATTAGCGAAAATTTGATGTAAACGAGTTTCAATGAATTAAGTGGGTTTGTTATAAAATAAAGTGTCATTTTTGTCAAAATGAATGTAAAATATAAAATTATAGAGGCACCTATATTCAAACTTGGTTACAATCAACATTGTAGAAATAAATGCTTATGTTGGGCTTAATGAACTCGTAATAGCCATTAAAAAAATAATTAAAGTGAATTGGTTGTTTATTGGCCAGCTAGCTTTTTCTTTGAGAAGATACCGATACAAAGATTATACATAAAATTACGGATAGTTAGTTAATTGCTGTAAATTAATTGAATTTTAAGGATCATATACATAAGATGAGGGTGCAAATCCTAAAACTGTTTTATAAGTATTTTTTGAGGCTTTAACCCTTTACCCCACAACTGTCCATGATCACTGAGCTACAGAACGGATATTTGATTTATTTTTTAATTTATTTCAAAGACTTGCAATTAGCTGTGTCATATTGGAAAAGTATTATAGACGCGAGGGTCACATATTTTTTGCACTGCTTTTGTAAATACGTTTTATCATTTCTTTGATTTAATTGTTTCAATTTAATGATATTAAAAAATGTTATCCGCAGTATTTTGCGCTGTAACTTTTAATATTCTTCAACTTTTAGGACGGTGTTTAAATATATCTACATGACGTGTAAAATAAATAATTTCATATATTGTTGTTGGCAATATTTAGTATATTTTCTAGTGCTAAAAATATGAGTATGCGACGGTTTTGTTGACTAAGCGAAAAAATTCACTACCAATCCCAATAGGGATCATGTACGGGACAGGGACGCCGTTCAGTGATTTTGCAGAATTGAATACGGTGAACGGAATAGAATTAAAATAGCGTATATTATATGGGTACAAATCTATGGATCGATGCACATATAATATCTTCATTTGAAGATTTGAGACAGTAATTACGAAACGGTAAATGTTCATGGATTTTGTCCTATGTAAATCGGTCAAACGATGTTCCAGCACTCTTTTCCCAAATATTTTTCGAAAAATTTCATTTTTATTATGCTTTGAAAGTTTTGAATTTTTTCATGGGAACCATTGGCTGTTGTCAATGAATAGGTTACCCAAAGTTTAACGTGTTGTCCGCCGTCGAAATTTATTATGGGACTATTTGGTCTGTGTTATGCTTTATCTGTCTTTATCCAACTTAACAGTCATTGTTGAAAAAGCTGCTTCAAATTTCATTTAAATGATATCTGAATATAATTTTAGTATTATTTTCTTCAGTAAAACGGTGTGAGAAAAGCTCTGCTTGTATTCATCGGAAAACATAGAATAATCTACATGAATGTATGTACATCTATTCATTTAACATTTAAAATCAGTATACAAATGTTATTGCAAAATATTTATCATTCACAAAGAAAATCGATAATTTAAACTTTGATTCGAATACATGCTAACGTATGTGCTAACAGTAAATTGTATTTTACATTGGTATATGAGCATATATGTTAACTTAACAAATATCCTAATTTGATTGTAAAAGTTTTATATTCAAAGAGTAAGCAAAGTAAAACTAACGCTAAACTTTAAGCAAAGAAACCCTTTTTTTCTTTAACAGACGTAATGGAAATGTCTCCAAGTCATTACCTATGCGGAGATAAAGAGCGAAAGAGAGAGTCGACTCTACGTCACCATCTGACTGTCTTTTGTAGAGCAGAGGGGCATGCAGTAATTACGTTTTTTTCTACTAATGACGTAATTGCATTTTTCACTTGAATCCGTGTAAATTAAGCTGTGATCTCCTTTTGCTCCACTTCCATGCTATTCTTTAAAATCACACTCCTTTTCTCGGAGTTTGTCTGCCACTCGACAATGACGTTACAAAGGATCGCTTAGATTGCGTTTTCAATTGAAGACTCACGTATTCAAAGTGTCTCACTGAACTTTTTTTTGTTTTAATTTCACTGACGCGCATTTACTTTGTAATAATGAATTAATATTTTTTTTCATTTCATTGTACACCAATTGGTTTTTTTACACTGCATATAAAATCGAATAACAAAGTTGTACATTTTCGTTTTGTATTGGTATGAATGAATGAAATGTTTGTTATTAAATTATACTGTTTTGTGATCATACATTGGACATCTCAAGCTTATATTCATTTAAATGAATACATTTTGTTTTTACGAACACTTTGACCACAATTGAGAAGAGCAAAGATAGTCTTTTAAAACATTTATCAATTTTGGTATTAACACAATGCTTACGAATTGCACGAAATTATGCTTTTTCTAATTGGCCGTTAGATGCGAAATAGTATGGTTTGTTTTTATATTTTTGTAATAAGCTGGTGTATGACAAGCAATTGGGATATTTTTTCATATTGTTTACTGTTGGTCCTTAGTGGAGAGTCATGAGTAGATAATAATATAACGATAAACATATTATACATACATTACTACCATATTTTTTTGAATACAGCAAGAAAATTAAGCATTTACTATCGGTCCATATAGAACATATTTACGTTATTTAAACACGTTGATTAATAAAGTATACAATGTGTATAAATAAAGGGATGTTTTTTATGTTTTAATAACCTAACATCCAACAAGATTTTTGAGCTCAAACTTATTTGGTAAACTTGAGAAGAAAATATTTTATTTATATTTGTAAAACAGTTAAAAGATATTAAAATATAAATAGGTAGATGTTTTATGTAAAAGAAGAATTTGAAAAAAATTACCGTCAATTATCAAACGTTCTTTGAAGAGCTCTTACGATTTAGAGAAGAAAGTTTGAATTAATCTTTAGTAAAAAGTCGTCTCTATGCAGGAAAAAGACAAGACAAGCAATCAGTTAATGGAAGCTTATTCTTCCATTAGAACTTTTATTCGCGTTTTTAAGACAGCGCTCTGTGAAACATTTATACTCTTTAAAATGTTTTTTTTTACATTTATTCAGTAATGTGATAATTTATTTTAATAGATGTAGTTTTTTTTGTAGGAGTAAGTGGACGTTTTTAGCTGCATTGCCACTAATTATCGTTATCAAATTTCTTAATTAAGTCTTATCAAACTTATAAAAAAGTTGACTAGTACTAAATATACTAAATTTTGGGAGCTTTGTACAAACATTCCATATACCTTTGGTAGTTCACTGTATGTATATTCAAAAATATTATGACTTATAATGTTGTAGCAAGCTAAATATATCTCCTCCACTATCTCATAGCTTTATTAAATTTCTATGGTATATTCTTGTATCAAAAACCAAATACTTGCCTACCATTTGAGCCATGCTTTTTGTAGAAATTTTTGATTGCAATAAGATCAGGAGGTTTAATAATATAACCTAAAATGGATTATTTTAAAACATCCATATACGTACAGCAAATCTTTATTTATTGATTGAGTAGGCATTTACTTGGTAGAACTCCATTATAATACGGTAAGAAAAATAACAATGTATTATATCCTACATAAATTATTTTATATATTTGTTGATAGCTATTTCATAGTTCTGACGAAGGCGTAAGCCGAAATAGCTATCAACAAATATAAAAAATAATTTATGTAGAACTAAAATACATTGTTATTTTTCTTACCGCAAATCTTTATTTATCACTTGAAATGAAATAAGAAAGACTTTAATTTCTATCTAAATAATTTTGTTGGAATGTTAGTTGTTATCAGTAAACTTCTTATTTCAGCATTAAATATAAACTTACCACTTTACAAATAATTTCTAACTATGTTTTAATATGTTCATAAAAAATCATAATCTTCAATAAAATTTCATTTATATTATTTTTTAAATATTTGTGTTACAGTATAAATTTAAAAGTATATCCCTCATCTAGCAACATTTAAGAACGTAGGCAGATTTTATTCCTAAACAAATTACATGTGTAAAAAATACCAAAACGATGGGATAGGTAGAAATTTTAAAAGCTCTTTGGTCCAATTACTTTTCATGTGAGGTCTCGAAATGTAAGAAAAAAACAAACGGCATAAATAATGATCAGATTTTCATCTCCGGATGGGAGCTTACTGAAATTAGCGCTTGCTGTTACATTCAGATCCATTACGACGTTTTGGCTGTGATAAACTGACAATTCTTCGCCGGAATAGATGATTTATAACAAGCACTAAATGATAAATCTTTTTTTATTCACTACAATCAAAGGTTTTAAGCTTTTAAAAATATTTGTTTCTATTAAATTCTATATAGAGCAGCTATCTCTCCAGCTTTGAACGCCCAAGGTATTTAGATCTTACTTCATATCTAGACTTATATCCAATGGTGTAGTTTTTTAAGGTGTTCACTGTCAATACTTGGTGGAAAGGCATTATAATAAAAATAATAACACATTTTTTAGTACTTTTTCCACATCTGATTTATTACATCAGGACCGGTTTCGCTCATGGCGAGCATTATCAACTGATAAAATACAATAAGACAGTGGTATTTATGCAAAGTTAAGGATGAAAACAAGGTATGACAAACAATTGGTAATGCAACTAAGCAAATAAATTAAGTAAATTACAAGACAAATAGACTAAAAATAAAATGTTCAAGACCTCTTAGCAATGCAAAACTAAAACATCAAAAATCAATTAAGTATGAATTTAACATTAACTAACACATCAAAAATCAATTAAGTATGAATTTAGCATTAACAAAGTAAAAGCCCAAATATTAAGTGAATTTAATAAAAATAAATAAAGCTAATGTCGTAGATGGAAGTCCCGGTAATGAGTTCAAATATCGACAAGAATAAAAATCACACAAATTAAAATCAAAGAAAGGAAAATAAAAAATAAAAATTAGAAATAAAAAGTAGAAAAAATACAATAAGAATTGGTTTAGTGAATTGGGTAGTTTGGCGATAATATATTCAGACAAAAACTTTGTTCATACTTAATTGATTTTGATGTTTTAGAAGACCAATTGTTTTCAGGTATTTTATCAGTTGATAATGCTCGCCATGAGCGAAACCGGTCCTGATGTAATAACATGGAAAAGTACTAAAAAATGTGTTATTATTTTTATTACAATGGTGTAGTGGTAAATAAATAGGCGATGAAAAATAAATGTCGGTCATTGATTTCCTCCCTATTTTTTTTATATTCGTCCGAAGTAAGATAAAACCATAAGTTTAAACAATTATATCAACAAAAAAAAAAACGATTAAAAACAGTTTTTTGAATATATTAAGTTACAAATGAAAAAGGTCCCAGGGCGGCGCTCTGGCTCATTTACAGGTGCCCTACTGCACCACTGCTTATCTCTTAGACAAAATCCCATATCTTACAATCAAAGCTGAGTCAGTTTGATGTACTTAACAATGTGTTGAATTTCTGAAACTCTTCCATTAAACTATTCATTTCTTAAGTTTTTAAAACTTTATTAACAAAAATACATTATGACGGAAAGTAACACAATATTCACTATCTTACATTCTTACGAAATTCTTAGAGTTGCTGCTTTTCTCAATTAGTGATGATTCTTTATTTATGTTTAGTAAAGATACATATTTTAGATGGATTTGGCGGTAACTTATTTATGTTCATTGTAATATAAAATTAATAATAGCTTTGTTTATTCCACGTATTGTTTAAACAACAAAGTGAATCGTTTTTCGCATATTATTTAAGAAGTATCTTCAGACTTCATATCGCAAGCTTAATATATTTTCGTTATGCTGTGTATAGTAACTAGAAAATTATTGAGTACAGTAGAACCTCGATTATCCGGACCTCGATTATCAGGATTTTCGATTATCCGTATTGGTCAAAATTAACAAAAATATTATATATTTGCTGATATGAAAGTGGCGAATTGCACTGTTTACGTACGTGATGGAATGCAGTCTTGATCGTTGCATTTGTCATAGTCAGTCATAGTCCAAAATCGATACGCATTGAACGTTAGTTTCTTGAAAAATTGATCACGATTTAAATATTACCGATATGTCGAAAATAAAACGTGTCGTAGTTTCATTAAAAGACAAATTGGATATAATCGATGCTTTGAAACGGGGTGAATTGGGACGTTTTTTGTCTAATATTATAAATATGGTGTCGGAACGCCAACGATCTCGGATATAAAAAAACAAAGTGAAAAATTTTAAAGTTTACCAATTGTTTAACGCCAAGCTTTAATTAAGCAGAAATCGATAATTGAATTTTTCAATAAAAAATAATTTATTATTAAGCTATGTATTAATCTAAAGAAATAAAAATGATTTATACTGAATTTACTTGTCTTTTCCTGTCAATTATGATTTTTTTATGATTATCCGGATTATCTTCATCCCTAATTTGTCCGGATAATCGAGGTTCTACTGTATTATATCAAATTTTTCTTTGGGACCGCGGGCAATTATCGAGTTAAATTGTATGTATTCAAATAATACTTTTCAGAGAAGAAAAAAAAACAGTTTAACTTGAAAGAATTGTTGTTTTTTCTGATATTCTTTCATAAAATAATCGTTAACAAACATGAGAATGTATAATAAATAGATTTTATGTCGATTAATCACGAATATAATGACGACAGTGATCCATATAATAGTCATGACTAAAACAGAGAGCGAAAAAATTGTAAAAAACTTCAGCTCTTGTTGAGCACAAAGGCCGTTTAAAAAACATATTTTGTGTGACAAAAACATTAAGCGCTATTGACGAACTGTGTTCGGTGTAACGTTTTCCCATAAAAGATTCCCTTTCATGAGGTTTTTGCAGTCTGCTTGCCTTTGATATGTCAAAAAGCGGACAATTTAAAAAAAGCGTTTTTTTACCAAACTTTGCAAGATGAAGCTTTCAAAAACGTTTCGTTACCTTTAAAAATAAATAAAAACTTGAAGCGGTCTGTTGAAATAAGCCCCGAAAATTTTCAGGTTAGATTTTTTACCAAGCGATAGCATTTTTATAAAATCACTTTTAAGGTGTTCACTGTCAATACTTGGTGGAAAGGCATTATAATAAAAATATTAACACATTTTTAGTACTTTTTCCACATGAGATTTTTTTCATCAGGACCGGTTTCGCTCATGGCGAGCATTATCAACTGATTCAGTTATTTATTATTTTTATAAAAGATCGATAATTTTTAAGCTACGTTTTTATTTTAGTGTAATTTTCATATCTAACATGGTCAATGGGCTACCAACGTTCAGTGTATATGTACATATATAAAATTCATGAAACTTAATCATTCATTGAATTTCCAAAAGATTATAGATAAAATTATTATGACAAATATTGTTATTTTGAATAATATTTTTAAAAAAATGTGGTATTTATAGTTTGGAATATGTCTCATTTTACTTGATTTAAGGGTCGATTCACTTTTGCATCGAATGCTCTGATATTTTAACGTCATTTTTTATAATTAAGAATTTCGACTGAAGGTGCTTCATGAAATTTGAATCGTTTGAATTTTGTACTTTTCCATGAGTTTTTTCGCTAACGACCCTTTCGTCATTCGGCATCTTCAGACATTTCACATGCACAGATGTACTTGAACTGACGCATAGTAAACATTTTGTATCGCTTATATGCCATAAAAGTAGATCACTAAGTTTAATTGCTATTAACGTAATCTATGTATATGAATTAGTGAAAATTTGATAAAATGAGTTTTAATGAAATAAGCGGGTTTGTTTATAATTATCGGGATTATTACATCTAATATGGTAAATACTAATTACCAGATTATAACATAGGAATATCGATAGATAAATCGAGGGTTTTATCTGATATGTTATTATTGAATTGATTGATTTCATGTGATATTTTTTTTTATTCTATGGTCAGATGTTATTGTAATATTATCAATAGTCTCATGCAGATCTTATTTTTCAGAGTCTTTAATTCATTGAATAACCACATAGTAACAATCCAATATTCGACATACAGTGACGATGATTTATATTCTTATAAATCTAAGTCATAGGTCACCCCTATTCATCCCCAATGAATTATTAAACACGAAACCACCCCCTGGATGCACAAATCGGTCCACACTTGTCGCGATTAAAGTCCCATTACTCATTCTGCGACATATGGGCCAAGCGGGGTGTCCGAGACGATTGCACCCTACACCCTACACCCTACCTGCACCCTCCCCTCCAATATAATATCGACGTCAAAGCTATGAATTAGTACAAAAACCAAAGGGTAATAAAGTACGGCGCAGTTTTACCAACATACACTGCAAATTTTCAGAGATGTAAACCTAGTAAGTATTTACAATCAACATTGTAATATTAATACACCATTTCAAAAACAGGCATAACGACTCTAATGGTAGTTTTTTAACGAGGTAAAAAAATAATATTATTGTTAGTCAACAAGAATTATGATAAATAGCTGATTATTATTGTATTTAGGCATCACGCCATCGTCAAAACTAGTTATAGATAATTCAATTTAAATTATAAGAACCAGAAATTTCATATATTATCAATCAATAGATTATCTTTATGAGAACTTATTTTAATATCAAAATTTTTCATTCCACAGGTTGGTAGAATTCAAACTCGAGATGTTTTCAAATGTATATCCCACTTAACTAATGGACTAACAAAATAATTAGGTATTTCCCATCACCACCCGTTGTATATGTATATGCAGCCAATGTTTCATGGCCGCCTTTCACAACGCTATCGACTTAGAAAAAGGAATTTACCCCTTACATTCATGGCCCGTGCAGATCTGCACGGGACTGATTCTGAACCATGCACTGGTGACTAGCTCAAATACTGAAATCAGTTTGATACAAAGTATCCTGTGTATAATCCGTATACTGAGAGCCCGCCGTGTTAGAGTTTATTGACTCTAGTGAAGAATCGAGATTATGTCGATCCCCGAATAAATTTGCAAATTTTTCAAATGCAATGGAGCGAGTCTTAGTTGCAATCAAGTCAGCGTGGACTATTGGGCCCGTGTGAGGACGGACCACAGCAAACAGTTCGTTCGGAATTCATTTGGATGGACTAACAATAGTACTAATTTAAATTTCGTATTAAATGCCTAATATTGTTATGTTAAAAAACATCGCGTAATAATATTTTGAGTAGGTAAATAAAAAACGAATCCGTGGTCGAGTCTTTGGCTTCAGTTGTGGAGCGGTCGGGTTTGAATTTCAGCCCTGGCAGTGTAATTTTTCAATCGAATTATTGATTTCTGTTCGGAAACATGGTTGTCAGTGTTGTACAAAACTTCCCTCCGACACCCAAAACGAGACGTAGCGACAGGGATTAGGTAACCACTAGCTCTATCCTTCTTACACTCTATTAAGAGATACTCTATAAAGAATTTATATTTATATACATACTTCACATTGGGAGCAGATATAAAAAATAAAAACAATTATTTATGGACCCTCAAACGTTACCTTTTACACTCTCGTAGCATCTGTATAGGGAGTATGTACAAGGGGTGAACAAATAATTATCCACAAATAAGGACACACTTCATTTATTTTATTGTTGCTTTTGAGGCAAACTGTTTCTCTCCCGCTGCGAATGACAATGATAATCGTTTATCGGATGATATAATCCTTAGATTGACTTTTATTGCGTGGAGAGTTTAGGCCGCTGTAACTATTATATGTCGGTACATCATCTGACGTATTAATTAACCCGTTATATACGCAACGTAATACGCATTCCAGGCCTGAAGTCGAGTGGTCAACGTCTTCATTTGGGGTGTTCATAGGTTCGAGTTCAAGTATAGAGAGTTTCATAAAATGACCTTCCAATCGTTTTATGAAAATTTATCGGAAGGCGGTTATCATTCAGTTAAAATAGTAAAATAGCAATATATATTTGGGTGAACAAGTTGGTTGGCCCACCACCTCCCGTTATGTGTGTTCAACCGTTTTTCACAGCCGCCTTCCATAACGCTACACGATCAAGAAAAGAAACGAGCGATCAGCTCACCATAAGCCCTGCTCTAGCACCAGTTTTTTTTTTATTAGTATTATAAGTATTTAGCATTACAGCCGACGCCAATGCGCCAAATATTTTTAATATGTGAATCATACGAGATAAGCTCGATGAGGAATTGTATGAGTCAGTGAAGAACAACTCGACGAAAAATGACATAAACCTATGTACAAGATCTCTTTTTCAATTAAAAAAATCTGACATTACCGGGACTTGAACCTAGACCCACCTGGTCGCTAGGACATAGCTCTTGCTACTAGACTACAGAAACCAACATTAAATCCTTACTATCCCCGAAAAAAAGAGTTAGCTGACCGGATAACAAAAGTTTTCATAAATCAACGTCTGTTGAGACATGCTTCACTTGGAATGTATATGCTCGACATCAAGAAATGGGACCGGTTAAATATATATATGTACGCAACATATACCAAGCTATATATCATTGTCAAGAGTGAAAATTTTACCGAAGGCGTGAGGTATAAATTCTTTTGTTTTTCCTGACAACTATTCTGTCATGAAATTAGCGGAGTGGCGGCGGGACAACCGAATTATTAACTACTACTGTTATTAACATCGATGTCAAAAAAATACGTTGATTATAATTTCGTTACAACACATTATAAAATAAACAATTTCAATTAATTGTTCTGAAAATTACCCTTCCGGTAATGGTTTCTAAATGTTATATTTATTCATACGTATTGTAGTTTCCGAACAGTGATGGGATAGATTAAAAGTCCTCGAGTGTGCAATGCAATAATATGTGAGTAGTGAGCGAGTCCCATATGGAGCCGAGACTGGGATTAGCCCTCTACAAGCCCATTATGGACTCACAATGGTGTAATGATGGGGTACTGAAGTGAGAACCGGTGGGGTGGCTTTTAACACCAGTCTGGATTTTTGTAGCAGGGCTGACAATGGTTGGTTTTGTAATATTTTAGAAATCAATTTATTTGTCGCTGTTTGCTTTAACTACTTTATATACTGACATTTTAGAGGATGTTAACTTGTAAAGATTTAGTGATTTCACGATTTAAATAGAATTCAATTACTTACTTTAATTCACTTGTCAGGTCGACGAATTTTGAAACATTATGATTTTTTAAGCAGTAAACGTCACCATTGAGGAGCATGTAGAATCGAGTTTATCGAGACAGAAGTTGTTCTTAAGATAACTGTTTGATTCTTTGTTGTTTCACATCTCTTTTTCGGACAGAATAAAAAAGATATACGTTTAGTGCCAATTAATGGCTAGCTAAAAGGTCAATCTACGCGTATGTATCATGGTGCTGGTAGAATTGTATTAAGACATCACAAACATCCATGCCTTTAAACACCAATTCACAAATCAATTTATGAAACTGTTATTAATGTTTTCAAGCCAATGAAGACAGCAACTGTTTTTTTTGATTTGATAACATATTAAGAATGTCATCATCATGTTATTTTTTCCATTCAATTTAAGAAAACTAACAGAAAATGTAAAACAAGTTTTTGAAACAGAAAAATGATTTTTAGTTCTTAAAAATGGATCAATAAACTGTTTCAATACTGCCATAATGCTGTCAATGCTGTCATACCGATCAATATTTGTAAACCAGTGTTGTGATTTTGAAAGATAAATGAAATTTCGGAAAAAATTTATCGATATTGGAAATATAGTTCAAATATTTTAGAACAATAAATACCTATGTATCAGAGATTGAATGCGTGAAATTTTTAAAGGTTATATAATATAACATTTTAAATTTGTAGTGTATTTTTTGACATTTCAGTTTTCATGAGAAATTAGGGAGGTATGAATATGTAAATAATTTGGCATGTTTTAGCAAAGCTTAGGCATCTTGGTATAAATATCAATCTTTGACTGAACGTATTTTAGTATCGATATACAATTATTCACAAATTTACCGAAGTATATAAAATATAAGTGAGGATTAAAATATATTTTTGTAATATTCCTGTTGCGAAAATTAAATTAGTATTTATATATATTGTCATTTAAAGCTACAATTAGTTCTCAATAACAGTAATTAATCATTTTGCTATATATTAATTTAAGCCAAAGAATATCAATATGTAAATACAAATATATCTTAAACGTTGATTTAAGCTCACTTAATTATACAACCTCTAATTATTATATGGATTACATTTAATGTTTACAGCTTTAGCAAGCGTTCGCATATTGAATAAATTTAATTTAAATTGAACCAAATTTGCTAGAGTAGGTTAGATAGTTTATTTTATTTAGAAAAAAATGTTATAGAGAAATTATTTATCAATTACTGTCCATGTCAATAGTATAGTTGCAAAGTTTTCATGGGTGACTTTAAATAACTAGTTAGTGAAATATTAATTGAGAATTAAAATAAGTTTCATTTTGGTAAATTGTTAGTAATTTATATGTTACAGTGAAACTGTATTCTCAGTGAAAATATATTCTTCTCCTAGCTGTCATTGAAATTAAATTTGACCGCCCTATCTTCAGCCCAATTTTTTTCTGTGTTTTTCTATGGTTCTCTTTTTATGAAAGGGACGACTACTTGCTGATTTTGTTTCATTGAAGCAAACCAAAATTTAAGGCTGGCAAATCATCGACTTGAGCCAATAATTTCAATGATCGTGACCAGTGAAATCATGTTGTCATACAAATCTATTACTTGATACATTTTCACTGTAACATATATATTGATATCAAAAAAAAAAAATTGGAATTATAGTGTAGAATTGTACACTTTAATAAATTGTTCTTATAAATATTGAAAAGAATAAATTTTCAACAACTTTAATGGCTATTAATTCAATACACAGATAGATTAATATGTTTACAACTACAGTGCCAAATAATTGGCTCCAAGATTGGCTAGACAGCTAAACAAAAAAGATAAAATCTTCTATTGTAAATTAGAGTTATTTCTATACATTGTTTGATTACTATCACACCTCAAATATGGCACTTTGTTTTGCGGTCAATTGCTCCCGACCGAATCTCCATTGAAAGAGAATCTACCCTAATATCTAAATAAATCCGAAAAGCGTGCCCTGTGTTTGGGTTCTCTATTCCAAAGCTTAGGGGTCGATCAGATAATGCGTTTCGCCTCGTGTTCCTTTGATAATCCTTTTACAATACCGTAGCTTGGACTTTTTCTACTGCAAGGTGTTGAAAGTGAGTGCAGGTTTTTTTTTAAAAGCTCGGACGATGCGCGGAAATAATGCAGCTTAGGAATAAAACAGATTTGCAGCTTGGCAAAAGTTTAAAGCTCTTTATCACATCTGGGCTGTGAGTAAGTAATATCCGGTGGCCATTCCACTCTGTACTTCAATGTCAGTTAGTTGTTTTTAAAACTATTTTCATTTCCATTATGAAGCACATGTACTTTTAACGGAATATTAACACATAACTAGCTCACATACACATATATATTTACTATAATATATACAACGAAACAGTGATATTTCATTACTAAGAGGTCTTCAACATTTTAATTATAGTTAATTTTGCTTTTATTTTGATTCAATTTATTTGCTTAGTTGTAATACCAACTGTTTGTCATACTTTATAATTCTTGCTTTACTATTGTAAAAATATCACTGTTTCGTTTTATTTTTTATCAGTTGATAATGCTCGCCAAGAGCGAAACCAGTCCTGATCATTTTATGTGGAATAATTACTATTTTTTTATTATTATTATAATGGCATTCCACCAAGTATTGACAGTGAACACCTTAAAAGCGAACTATAATATATTACTAGATAAAGATAAGACTATTTTTTTAATTACGTATGTAAATTCAAATATTAGTTTATCTTTCGATTTTAAAAACATCCAAAATCTTATGAATTAGTTTTAGTCTGTAAACATTTACGAATAAGCCACCAAATATTGACTATGAAAGTCAATGTAATTATGAATCGTTGAACCCAGTGTAGAGATTGAAACAAATATATTCTATCTCGCTAGATATTAATAGTTTACGAAGTTGGCACAATAATTAAGCTTTTTGCTAAAAACAAAGGCCAAATAACACTAACTACATTTAAAATTGAATTTAAATAAATTAAGCATAATTTTTCTATTCGAAACAGGCTACACTAAAAATCGATTTATCAATAATAAAACATGTCACTTAAATCGATTATATCAGATATGTATTATAATTGATTATGTTTATTCAGCAATGATTAACAGTAAACATTATAAAACATGAGAAATAAATGACTTATTTATTAACATTTCAATGTTGACGTATATAATTGGGGGTTTTGACCAAAGGTCCATGGTGGAATTTCAATTTCTAATTTAAACAAATGCTTTCGTAATACGTTGGATAAATACCACATATTAATTAATTAGGAATTTCCATGCAATTAACTGGTAATTAATGGTAAAGATATCACACTGAAAAATTTTATTTATCCATACAATTACTCCATCCTCCTGTTACTCCAATTCATTGAGCTTCATTAACAAAAAATTTGATAATTCGATAGAAAGAATTAAATTTAGTGAGCTACTATTATTTTTATAGATACGCGTCACTTTAAGTTCATTCGTGCACTTGAATCCGTGAAGATGCGAAAAGGTAAAACCGGGGCTTTTAGCGACAAAACTTGCATGGACATAATTATACTCGATTCATTGAGGGTTCTCGAATATTATCCTACTATTATAAGCATCCATGGTTCAGTATATAAAGGGTAAACTGTATAGTTAATTTATAGAAAACGAATAACCTACACAACATATTACACGCTTTATAATAATGCATATGTTTATCTAAAAATAGAATATTACAATTAACAAAATAAGCCATATAAATTGAAAGGAAAATACTGCTAACCCTTAAATTATATCATATTAAATTAATTAAAGTGATTTTGATTTGATAATGCACGAAAACTTTCATATTTTTTCTTGTGGTTGAAAAAGTAATCTGATATTATTTTCCATGAATAATATATCAATAAAATAGATATTTAATTTACAGAATCTTACTTATATAAGAAGAAATAGTTCTCCATACAATAGAACCCCAGTATATATAAGAAAACTATTTATCTCATTATTTAAAAAAAATATTTTTATGTCGGAATTAACGTATGCCTTTGAAGACGTTATTAAAATATTTATATTTTCATCGTCAACGGAGTATGAGAAACTAAAAAATCCGGAACCATTTACAAAATAGGACGGAAACATAATTTTGGCAAAGGTGATTAAAGTGCGGACCAAAGAAAAATTTGCATAACCGTGTGGGAATACCTTTTGATCTCTAGGCCGCAAAGGAAAATGCATGAAAATCGTTTTGGGTTATCCGGCATAAGGAGATATTAAAATTAGCCTCTACGATTTACATAACCGATTAATATCTGTTCGCCTGGTATTTATTTACTTAACAGCACAGTCAATTTGCGGGAAAACAAAAATGATAATGGGATAGTTTCATCATCAGCGTGGGTATATCAATTGTTGTTTTTTTTTTGCATGGAATTCACATTGAATTACTTTTTGTTTATGTTATTTTAACCAGTATTTGTAAGCAAGAGCCGCAGATCTGTATTTAATTTAATCAAATTAGTATTGATCAGTAACATGTGTCTAGCAGATAATTGTAAAAAATGCATTTAAGTTAACTTATATTACAAAACGAAAAAGCATTACAACAAATTTGATAAACAGTTTCAATTTTATATTTCTGCGGATTTTTCGACCTACATAAACGTTTGACTGAATTTAAGTCATAAAATAGTTTCTCAAGTATTTTTACATCTCTTTAAATAACGTTAAAACAACTATTTTGCAAAATTTGTCAAATGATTTCTTGGGCGTCCATTTTCCACGACAGCAAAACCTGTAGGTAGAGAAAATCTAATTGCTTCAAAAAATATGGTTGAAATTTTTAAATCCACATTTTAAACGACGCAATTTATGCAAGGATTTTATTATTATGATGCACCGAAAATAAAGTAAAGGAATATACCGACGCCATACCAGATATTAAAGTAATACTATCGAGCGATTTAAATTTAAAACTCTCCCATATTGTGCCTTATATAAAAAAAAATTGCAATTCAACGACACAAAATCATTCAGAAGTTCATTTGATTATACTTAATGTATTGTGTTTTCAAAAACATAATTAATTAATATCATTTACTATTTTATTGTGTTGTCAAAAAATTCGATCCCAAACAACCGAATCTATAAGCGGGACGTAGCAAGGGACAAGCTAACCACTATCCCTGTCCAAGCCTTATCATTTCTATCGTTACTTTCATGAACAGTGAGTTTGATTAACACGCAGTTTGAAAAAGATATGTTGAGACACCTTCATATGAAATCAAATTTTCAAAATTAGGAGCGGCATGGCTTATTAAATAAAAACAAAGCGTTTCGTTAAAATTTCGGGACTTGAAGAATATTCAGGCCAACCTTTAGCTACGGGATGAAACTGTTTTAAATACAGTTTATTATATATGTACGCAATTTATAGTCAAAATTTATAAAAGCTGGATTAATTATTTATCAACAGTATCGTAAATTCGTAGCACGGCGTAGCGTACCGTCGCGTGTCGTAGATGTTGTCTTCGTAGACATATCACCATATCAGTAAAATGTTCTCTATGAATATGTTATTAAAACGTTTCTTAAATATACTTTGAATCAAAAACTGTGCATAAAAAATCTCACGATTATTTTTAATTAAAATGTTGTTTATGTACTACGGTCTCTGGACCATGCCGTTTTTATTAACATCGTAAATGAACAATTCGAAGGAAACAATACATATATACAGGTTATTAATTGTGAACGTGAGAGTAGAAGAAAAAGTCCAAATATATGATAGTATATCGAAAAATTGATACACTTTATAATGAAAGCGATATCACGGGAAAAGGCAAATGTTTGTAAATAAATAATACAACAATATTAAATATAACGCAGTATGTAACATTTTTTGGCATTTCGCTTATTTTATATGTTTACCTATATATCTGTGGCATAACGATGCTGGTCTTCTTTTTCAGTTGGAATCATTGTATTAATTTCAAAAATCTGTATTATCAAAAAAATTTTTTTGTAAATTCAACATTTTTTTAAGCCAGAGTAGCTTACCAGACATGAGAAAATTTTGTCAGAGTGGAGAAGGTTAACCTTGTTGAGAATTTAAGACAGGTTATAAGCTTAGAAGAACTAGCGATACCTGATTGATCGTTGATCGGCCTAGAAGAGGGCGGCGTGTGGGCCGGAGTGTCAGCGTGCGACGCCAGCCCGCTGCTGTACATTCCGAAGTCTTCAGCGCTCGATGAGCTGGCGTTGCTGCACTTTCTGCCGCTTTTCTCGCCTCCCAGCGAGGACAGCAGCCTATTCTCCTGACCCGAAATAGCGGAAGTGAGAAACTTATTGTCCTGACCTGCCAAAGACGAGAGGAATTTGTTCTCTTGCTGTCCGGCCAGCGACATGAACTTGCTGTCTTGGTTCTGATGCGACAGGTGGCTGTTGTGATGGAGATGATGATCGTCGATCAGGCCCGACACCCCCAGTAGCCCCCCGACGAGATTAGGCCGCAGCTCGTCCATTATTTTAGAGTTCTGGCCGCAGGTGTTCCCGCTGAAGTTCAACTGTCTACTGAATATGGCGGGGAATATGTTGAACTGTTGGGGGTCCCCCAGCGACGGGAGCTGCGAGTCGGGACCGGCACCGGCGGACCCCGGCCCGAGGCACGGCACTCCTTTGAAATCCAACGTGGGGCCGTTGGTCGCCCGCGGACCGCCCGCCCCGCCCGGCCTGTCTCTGTTGGCGCCCCCGCCCGACACGTACTCGTACAGTTTGTCCGCGTAGCGCCCCCCTTCTAAGACATCGCCCCACTCGAAAGAAATTGCGGCGGGTGGTTCACCGAACTTATGAAAAATATTTGAGAAGGTTTTACAATCCGGATGAATATCCGGAATTGTCGGGGATTGCTTCGAAATGTTTGAAACTTATTTAAAATATTCACTTCAAATAAATATCCACAGTCTTTTTAATTATCAAACACAATATTTATCTAACTGTACTTTATGAAATAATATAGATTAAAAGGAATCAACAGCAGTCTAGACACTATTATTAGCAACAATAATATTGCAAGAAAATTCTTTTCATCGGAAATCAAAGAATTGTCTTGTACTAGAATAATGGTTAACCTTATTGTTTAAATATGTTTATGTTTTTCACTCACACGTCACGTAAATCAAAATATTCTTGCTGACGACAGCTTCACTTTCACAAAAAATAAAATTACTAAGCTCGAAATGGCAACCAGAAATTGGGCTTTATAACGGCCGTAAATGTGTTTTTCCACAATATTTTTTTATCACTTATGTTAAAGTTAGTGTCAAAATATACAAATCAGTATATTATGTTTGTAAGTTATGATTAAATTATCAAAGTAGTATTGTTTGTTTGTAGATTTAAAACATCGCGCAAACGTCAACAATAAAGCAAAGTTTCGATCCGGTCATTGTTCATCTTTGGAATTAAAGCAGACGCAACTAATCTTATTATATTATACTTATGTAAAACGATGACACCCCGCTCGCTCCGTTTCGGCGCACCCCGTGACCTATATATAAAATAACTTTATTCCCGATTATTATTATTAAATTGTATCAACTCATCACAATCATGCGCCGATGGTTATTGAATTATGAAAGCACCCGGCGACGTCGGGATGCAGACGGCCACTCGCTCTTCTGCGGCCCGGAGCTCCGGAGTCGCCAAGTATCGCGGACTCTTGCGACAGGCGAGGGAAATTAATGTAATCTAAGCGATCTTTCGTCTGTTGCAGTTGACATCGGGATATCCCAAACGCAAAGTGACTAACAACATTAAATTGTTCCCATATATGTCGTGCGGAGTGGGACTCTCCAGGAGTGAGGGGACCTCTGAATCGCGCCCCCTGACAGAAAGAGTCGGACGCACTTTTCTCTCGTCTGCGTAATTCAAACGCAAGAAAGAAACGACACGTCGCTCCGACTGTGCGAAAGAATGAGGCGAAAACATTTTCCCGGCTGCCGTCTCACTTGCACACATCTTTTGTGCAAACATAAACACATTTTATGCGTTTGAGACAGAGCTATACAGTGCGGAACGTGCGAGAGCGATCGCAATATAAATGTTCCCAGTTTTATTTGTGCACGTAAACACTACTGTGCGAGCTAATCCACCCTGACCGGGAAATTTCTCCCCGCTTAATGCGCTCAGACGTACTCAAATTTTCTGTCTTTTTCTGACTCACGCGAATTCGCGGATTTCTGTTGACGTTTGACGGCTGCAGTGTCGTAGTAGTCGAAAACGCGGACTTTCAAAGCGCATGTGGTGACATTAGTACGTATGTCGGGCGAGAGCGACCAATGGCGGGAGGGCATTCAGGTTTACCGCTTTGCGATTGGCCGTCTTCGGGGGATGATAAGCGACGGCGGTGCAGTAGAAGGGGGATGTAGACAAAATGGTGGAAATAATGAAACGCGTTCACAGAACTTCTCCGAAAAATAATTGGAAAGCTGTTTTTCATTTCGACTTTTTGCCTTGTATTATATCGTTACTTCTATCCGTTTGAAAAATATAGACGATGTATACCTATACCTAGAATAAAAAATCTACAAAAATAAAAGTGTCTTCGCTTTTTGTACATTTTTAATAAAAACTAAATTATTGGTCGTAGTTTTGAATCGGTTTATATTTTCAATTCAAATATTATTGGATTTGGTAACAAGCTTGAAATGGAAACACGTCTCAACCTTTTCTCAGCTTGCGCTGTGTTCTGGTTAACTTATTTAATCGCTCATTATTTTTGTATTAAATTGTTTCGATGTACACTTAGTGGCGTTACTACAATTTGGGTCATCTTGTAATATTTTTAGTTAGCTTAAGTATCATTATTATCATCATATCATCTCAAAAAACATAAAATATGAAAATATTTATTATGTTTATGTCCATTGAAGACATAATATGTACAATTTAATAACATGTCTGTATTTGCAGAACATCAGTTTCATTCCAGTTACACTTTTTCGTCTTTATGATTTCACGTAATTTTTCAATCAGTTAATAAAAGGAACTTTAATTCAATTGGTTGAGTAATCATACAATAAGGCAGGAAAATTTAAGCATAACAGTTCTGCAAATTACTGAAAGCATTCTTATTGTATATATTTTCAGAACCTGAACACCAATCAAATACCCCCGAATTGACAAGAGTGTCTCAGGAGTGACTTTTATATTGTACTGAATAGCTCTACATGTACTGCAGTTTTAAAAAAGCTTACTAACATGAAATAAATTCTTTTTCTTTATAATAGTGCTGTTTTTTATAACTGATCGAAGTTGTCCGATAAAATGTTATATTCAGGTACCGAGAAAACATAACACAGAATCGTAGTTTTGCCACTGGACTTTTATTGACACGAATATAATTGCACGGGTAATCAAAAACACTTGTAACATTTCAGTTTTAAATGTTCTATCAAAAACCGCGTTAAAATAAATATAATACGTTCAAACAACAAAAATATTCAAGAAAATTTTTAATGAAAAAATCTACCACCAACTAAATTTTAGCCGCATTTTTCAAACTCTGGGGAGATGTAATACTACCGGAGAAATTTCATACCATAATAGATTTTTAGCATCATTTTACATCGTTAGAATATTTTACGGGTAAATTTAGTATCAACTAATTTGTTTTTTTTTATATTATATAATTTTACCTATCTGCGGCATTAGACGATCAAAATCTAACTCCACTTAGATCAGTTGAACCTTCAAATCAACATTGGTAAAGTTACATTGGTTTTTCAATCCATAGATATCAATTGGTATCGCTAGAAAGTTTTCACGCATTCCTCCAAAAAACCCTCTCTACCAAATGCAGATGATGGAGTGTAGACGGAGAAATTTGATAATCTCTAGTTTTCATAACCCTATTTTCATATTCTCTGGAGAGGGGATTTTAACGACCGACTTAAACTTGTCAAACTTTATTCCGCTAACTTGATTTTTGACTTGGTTAACTTGGTTTTTTTATTTAACATTTTAGTTGTATTCTGCATTGGATTATTTTCAATTACCATTTGTTATTAACAACGATGATATAAAACTCCATATATTTCAAAATCATTGTATTCATTCATAAACCTAAACCTTTTTTGTGCGGTAGATGCGTTCCACGGAAAATCGCACAAGAAAAGCTATCACTTAATATGGGAACATAATTTGTACAAGGTCACATTGTAATAAAAAGGTGAAACACTGGATTTTGCAGGTACAGTATGTGAGCAACGCGCTGTTGTTATTACACATGTACGTTTATATAGTCCCATACATATATTTTTTTAAAAATTGCATAAAAAAACCGCATAACTTTGAAAAAGTCATACAAAAAGAGGTTGGAGTGTATTGCTATTTTTCCTTCCTGAAGTTATATTATTCATTGATTGAGTAGGCATTTACTTGGTAGAACTCCATTGTACGGAAAGAAATGTCATGTAAAATAAATTATTTTATATATTTCGAGCTATAAATGACAACGCCTTCGTCAGAACTAGTTCTGACGAAGGCGTAAGCCGAAATAGCTATCAACAAATATATAAAATAATTTATGTAGAATTAAAATACATTGCTATTTTTCTTTCCGTATTATATTATTCAATTTCAGATTAATTGAATTTTTCTAGTACTCTTTGTTGCAATGTCGGAAAACGATTGATTTGTTCGAGTATAAATGACAACCGTTCTGTTTCATTTAGTACGATACATATGAAATATATCATGGGCAATGGAAAAAAAATCATGTGGTCAATATTATTTCCACGTTGCTTACGTCCGACTTTTAATCATTTTTTGCCGTTATTCAACTCGTATAGCATTAGTTAAAACAGATATTTTGTATTTTAAAACTTTAGAGAAGCATATTTCCAATAAAAGCGGTTCTAGAAGATGCCTTACTCTATAGATAAATTGAAGTGGATTAAATCGGGGATGGAATAAAGGGTGGTACTGGTTGTACGTTTTGGGGACGGCAAAGGCATGGGGAGACTTCAGGCGCCTGCAGTGCTGCAGCCTGCTTGTCATTCATATCGAAATGCAGCAACGACTGTTTTATGAACCTCTACAATGCCTAGGTATGTCTATTTATGCATAATTATGTGAAGGTACTTGCAGTGGCGGCTGGTGACAGAGTATTAGGGAGTACAAAAAAAGATTCATTTATTTTTGCAAGAGTTCTTTCCTATTCATTGGATTTTAAAACACTTCTATAACATGGACTTTCAATTCAGATGTTCGCAATACCAACGGAGTGCCAGTCTTATGAATTTTTAACTGTCCGTAGTACGGGAAAATAGTTGAATATTTTTTTGTTTTCCCTAATACTCTGTCGCCAGCCGCCACTGGGTAATTGGTAGTGTAGTAAGAGATTGCTTGAGTTACTATTAACAAAAAAACGAAATGTTTCAATTACATCATCGTTATAATTATATTTAATATTATAGCTTAAACTTTTATCAATGGTGATATTCGGCTGATAATGAAGACCAAAAGAATATGTATCATCCAATTCTGTAGCGGATTGGTAAATGCTCTTTAACGTCTGTAAGATGCGGTGCCCATGTGGTTGAATCCCTAAATTAATATATAACAAAAATAATAGCACATTTTCAGTACTTATTCCAAATAAAATTTATTGGGTGAGGAGCGGTTTCGCTCATGGTTTTTTTAAGTAATGAGTAAGTTGTATTTTGAAATGTATGCTAACTATGCTACATTAACAATTATCTAGAAAAAAATACAAATTAGTTGAATATTAAACATTTAATTGAATTTTCTCTGGAATTATGGTTTTGGGAACGAGGCGAGGCGTCTTTGAAAATAGAGCCCTCATATGTCGTTTCAAATTTATTTGAATCCTGAATCACAGAAAAGAAGGCTAGAGTTTTACCACTCGACCACAAAGCCAGTCACAAAATGATACCTGGCTATAGGTGTCGATTAGAAAAATTTTCTTTGTCAAAAATAAAAAATGCGTAAAGAATACGAATACAAATTTAAAATATCTAAATAATGAATTTGACAAATGTGTTCGGTGGAGAAGTTTCTTTTTGTAATTTTGCTAGGGACGTTTTCAAATTATCGGTTTTTCGTGGTGTGTCGGTCAGGAAACTATTTCCAATGGTCGTCAAGAGAGGGATCGCCGGTTTACGCATCTAGGTACAGTACCGAGCACTGGTAAAGGGAAACGAAACCATTTTTTTAAATGAGAAATTGATTTAATTTGGATAAGTACTAAGTTTTTTAAATTACCTATTGTACTTGTTGTATTCGCGCTTTATAATATAATACATCAATACTTAATTATATATCTACATGTTTATACTAAACAACTCCTATACATTCCTAGATGAAGGGTTCTTCATTCCAATACATACTAAATAAAGGCTAACACTTGCATTACAATTGGATGCCAATTTTAACAATTTTAAGTAGATGATTAAATGTTCATAATTACACTGTGATCCCACGGAACACAGTTTGTATATTAATGTATAATGACGTAGAGTCATTTAAATACCGAGATTTTTAGTTCGATTTTTTAAATGTAAAACTTAATGTTTATCTGCCATTGTTATGACTTGCTACTTGCCCTTTTACGAACCACTTATTTAAGATTTTCTTCTTTAAATGCAATAGTTTTAGTGATTTTGTATACGTAGTGTGGGCTTAATCGACATGTTTGAAATACGTACCAATTAGACATCGTCGTAAATTGAGAATTATTAGATGTTTATTTACCGGAACAGACATATTTCTCATAACAGCTAGTGCTGACGTACCAAGGATTCATCAAATAAAGAATAAATAGTTACAAAAATCTTACGAAAGATTGCATTGCAACCGGTCTTGATCCTAATAAATGCAATGTGGAATAAGTACAAAAAAATTGTTAATTTTTTTGATATAATGCCATTCCACCAAGAATTGACAGTGAACACCTTAAAATCGTTAAGTTTTAAACAAACAAAATATACATATCACATAATTAGACACAAAAATCTCATTAAAGATTCCATTGAAACCATGATCTTAAACACTTAAACCATTACTTATTGTCAACTGGTAAAATTATTAAATGATCATATATGTTTAATATAAGACTGATAACCAAGTTTTTTTTAGGAATGCTGTCATTTCACTCTCTTGAAGCTCGAAGATTAATTTCAATATTAAAACATTTTTCACTTCTTTTTCGGGGCCAAGTTGATAACCCTGAAATCCTTGAAAATTTAAGTTTGCATGCTCCCAGCTTTTACCTACGTGGTCGTAACAAAGACAAAACAATTTTCTTTGTCAAAACTTGTCTGTCACGTAAGTCTTTTGAATCTCCAGTTGCAAGGGCTATTCGGCTGATAAATGCGCTGCCTGTTGATGTTGACATCTTCGGCAGTGAACTTGATGTTTTATTAAAAAAAAATGTCTTCTTATGTAAATAATATTTTTCTGTTCTGTTTCCTTTTTATGTGTAATATTTTATGTAATTTTTATTAATTTGTCAAATACATGGCGCATTGGCGCTTGCTGTAATGCCATGTATTTTATATAGTTTTTTGCCAATAAATAAATAAACATTCGCTAAATTGAAATGGTTTTTAATGACTGTGGGATGTAGAAAATATAAATCCATATATACGCGCTTTGTATTTTGTATATACATAGACAGGCAGGCTACTGAAAAATACGTATAGCTACATAGATAGGTAGGTTGATATAGCCACAGTGTGGCTTCCAATACCTGGAAACATTTTCATTTATCTTTCGGCGGTCATCCCTGCTTTTTCATTCTAAGTGTTTTCTTTTTAGGAAGCATTACAGGTCACGCGTCTTCTGATGTCTCCGGCCACTGCAACGACACAAAGAAAAAATATGTTCGATGGATTCGGTAGTAACTATGAAAATAATCATTTTCGCATAAACTTGTTTACATGTGTTATTCTACTTGTGTTGAAGCGTGCGGATCATACACAGGAGGAAAAAATGAATCTTATCAAGTCAGCTAACATAACTAATTGAGAATTTTTGTAAATTTCCACGGTTTTTGCCGTATTCAAGTTCATTCATGCACTTCAAAATTCTGGCAGATGTCGAAAGATGAAAACCATTTCATCATGCACTTTTAGACGAAAACGTCATTTAATTAAGAAGTATTATCCCCATGTTATTTATACGACTAGCTTCGAGTGCAGAAACACTGGAAGCTATTATTGTAAATATGCGATTAAAAGTATCGTAAAAATGTTTTATCTAAGCTATTGATTTCATTCGTTAATTTTAATCTTAGGTATCGAAATCGACATTTATAGTCGGTATGTCGGTCGGTAGCTAAAATGATTTTTATGTTTGCAATTGTATATTTTATCAAGTTCTGCTTTTATGCACATATGTATGATATAAAAACTAGATGGATGTATAAGCAACAGGAAACCACTGACCTAAAAAAGAGGTTTCGAGATCTCCTCATATCAGTGTGCAGTTAAGATTTATTGGGATTATCAAGGACGCAAACTCCGTGAATTTAAATAGTTTAATAACCAAGGCTTTTATGATGTTTTACGACAGTTAAATGCACTGCAATTTGTTTGTCGCCATCATTTTTAAAAGAATAAGTTATTTAATAAAAAACCTAAATCTGTATTTCTGTATTTGTGCATGTTTTGAAACTAGGCTAATTAGTTAGGCTGACTATATTAAGAATTATAGAACATACTAAAATTAATGAAGAATTCATCAACCGACAAACGGGTCAAGGACATATTTATTAATATGAAAAAATATTATTATCAGTGTATTTTTGGTGCGCATAAAATCAGCCCACGCACTGCTCCGCGGTCCCTTGCTACAGTCCGCACAATTGAATTTGTGTTCCAATCATTGACGACTGATGGACACCCTCTTACTTCCTTTTATCTTTTCACATTATTACTTTACTCTTAGTAGCGTCCCACAAGTAAAACAGAAAGAAGGGGGCAACTTACGAGTGTATTATAAAATGCTAGCTTGTATTTTCCCAACTCTGAATTCGAAAAAAATACAGAACATTCTAATTTCAAAATAATTACAATAAAGGATCATTGTATGTTTATCGCTTAGGCGCTAGTGTCACGGGAGTAATTTTGTCAAACTTCATCTGTCATGATCACCACGATCCGCAGCGTCATTTTTTGGAATTATCAATTCTCTTCACAGAATTTTCGTACGTTTGGTATAACTTCCAGTAAATTCTCGCAAATAGTTTTCGAAACACTTATTTTATTTTCTCAGAATTACTTATAAATACACCTCTCGTGTCATTCAAGATTTTGCGTTTGACAAATACAAGCTCTAGTAGTTTCGCATTCGGCCGGTGGCCAAGATATACTGCTAGATCAATACTCTATTACTGAACATATTTCGATTTATGCATCAACGCATGAGGAGAATGCTGATGAAACTTACGCTATTTCCATATCAACAAGATTGATGTTACGTTGATGTTTTCGTATGAATTGTTGCAAATAATACATGTTAGTTTTATTGATAATGTGGAATCGAGCATTAATTTTCAAGCCACGACGAAAAGAATAAGAATAAAAAAATAGGAAATTTTTATTGATCTTTATTAAGTACAATGAGTTTTGAACAATTTTTCTCATTCGGCGTGATTTATTCACATTCTATCATTAAACACTTATTTTGGCACTTTTGCAATAATTTTACCTTTACTGTTGCTATGTTTTGAATCCACTATCCACCTTTACGATTTTATACAGAAAATACAAAAATAAACGAGAATAATTCTGGAAACTAATTATTTATATATAATATTATACTAGATTAGTGAAAAACATTTAAAAAAAAAAAATTCAGTTAGAATATCAGTATTTTCAAAAAAAATAATGTTGTCTAGCTTCTATCACTGTTTTTGTGATATTTTTATGTTGGTATTTCGTAGCTTTATCGGATATTGTAATACTCCTTAAGAAATAAGAAGGAAAATAATTCAATAAACAAAATACACTCTGCGGTAAATTGGAATCTTTTAAAAGCATCTCAGATATTTTTTCGTCATTTTTCGTAAATATATTGGAACGGAAAACAAAAACATTTTGAAATGAATTATTATTTATGAAACACAAGCTGAACTGAACTATCTAACTTAATAAACATTTAAAAACATAAAAAAGAAATCTTTCATTGTCTTTGGTTATGTATTTTTGAATTTGGAATATTGTCATCATTAGAATAGAAAATAATAGATCGACTCTTTGAAACTGTTTGCCGAATGATAATTTACTGAAAACCGAGAAAACATATTTTAATATTAATGAAAGTACGGAAGTATGACAAATTGATACTTACTCTCTCGGTTAAATTGACATGAATAATGGATGTAAAAGTTAAACATAAAATCAACTGTATGGAAAAGACAATATCTTAATAAATTTGTTGAGCTAACTTTTTGTTTACAATAGCTGCATATTTGGATAGATAGAAATTATTTCTCTGATTGCTAATTTATCAGTGAATAATTATTTTGAAATTAAATATACAATGCGTATAAATAGTGCAAGTAGGAATATATTTTTACACGTAATTTTTTTTTTAAATATTAAAATAAACTAGCTTCATCAAAATCAGTTTTATATTTATACATAGTTGAGTCATATGATAAGATTTCTTTTTAATTTAAACATAGGTTATTGTTTGCATAATGAAATATTCATTATCAATTTTAAATGTTCTATAAAACAATATTTAAAATAGAAGAACTTGAAACTTTAAGACAAATAAATTTAGATAATGACATTGTGTTTCATACGACCTTCATTTTGATTTTAAGTAGATGATCTTAAGATGGCTTTAAAACGATTAATATCCTTGAAGTTTTTTCCAAAAATCAAATATGCTAATTCTTCTTCTTCTAGGGCGCCACAGCTCAAATGAAGCTCATCCTTCTCAGCTGACTTCTTCCAGCCTTTTCGATCACCTAGGCACGTATTTGTAGAAAGGTTTCGACGTCCCTATTTATCGCCACCTCCTAGCGCACTTGTGGCCTTCCCACTAGTCCCTTCCCACCTAGACTCATTAAACGACCTTTGTGATTCCTGTTGATTAATTAAATGACTGTCTTAGTCAAAATATATTGTAGATATATATTTTTTAATAAAGGGTGGTTAAAGTATCTCAATGAGCTTTTTTGACCAATTGCGGGTAGATCAAAGTAATTCATTTCCACTCGATCATTTTCAAATGGCTGCTAATTTTATTTGTAAATCTGTTGGATTTAAATGTTTGGAACTCCCCAATTCCAACGATCATTTTCTGAGATTAGTTGGCTACATTATTAAAGCTAGCTGCCAATTTTGTGCTCCATATGATAGTAAAATTAAACAGGACTCTTAATGTATTTGATAATAATAATTAAATGAATAAAGTAACAATTCTTAACTGTCAGTTTGTAAACTATTTTCTAGTTTCAAATACACTCACAATCGAAAGCGCATTGATCGAATAGAACACATTTGAATCTCATACCTAATCAGTGATAATTTAATCCTATAATAGTTTATGGACTTTTTATGGAGTTTATGGTACAATTTTTAGCTGTCATATCTGTCCCGTAGTTCAACAGATGGTATGACTCAACGAAAACCATCATTTAAAAAATGTAGAAGACTTAATATTCGCTGAGAAAACTCAAACATCGTAGACTATCATAAAACGTTTCATATAAAAAATACTCTATGTATGGCGGTAAAAAATATTATATGAAATACGAAACATTATTACATATTATTTTCCGGTGTTTGATGTGAGGTTTTCTCGCCGCAGCACAAGATGCGAGTAGGGGAAGTGCTTTTCCTGATAGAGGCAGCCACTTCCGGATGGCGCTTGCGCTGATTACAACTTCCGGCCGACATCCGATAGGCGCATCTCGTCATGAGAAATGAACCCTTTGATTTTGATTTAAGACACTCGGCACGACCAAGATTCGCCTACGATGTTTCTCGAGAGACCTTTGCGATCGTAATATTTTATGATACACAATAAATAAATATTTCTGACGAAGGCGTAAGCTGAAATAGCTATCAACAAATATAAAAAATAATTTATGTAGAACTAAAATACATTGTTATTTTTCTTACCGTATTAAAATGGAGTTCTACTAAGTAAATGCCTACTCAATCAATAACACAATAAATAAATTCTAAAGTAATGTCATATTCTTTAATTTTTTTTATTATTATTTACATGTGGTAAGTATGTAGTTATATTCACAAATTTATAAGTAAAAACTAATATGAATGTGTAAATCAATTTCCCGGTCCGTGGTGTAGTGGTCAACGTTGTTGGCTTCCGTGACGGACCACTTGGGTTCGAGTCTTGGTATGAGCAGATTTTTTCAGTCGATAAATCGATTCTGTTCGAAGGCACTGGGTGTTTGTGTTGTTAAAAATCCCACCCCACCCTTCCAATCCCACTACCACTATCCTCTTACCACTAGTCCTCTCCTAGTCTTCGTATCCTTTTAATCCCCACTCTCTTAGAAAAAAGATGTTGAGCAACTGAGTAACAAGCAGTTCATGGTAATGTATGAATATTCTGTATAAGAGTGAATGAGAAGACTTCTTTCTTGCAATCACATCCTTCTGATTCGCATCAGTTATGCCAAATTTGACTCGTTTTCTCACATGAAAAATCTTGTTAAAGGTTGCTTTGAACTATCTAGTTCTACTTCGCTTACTATAAATAGTTTCCATTTTATATATTAAATAAAACTTCATTATACTACTCTTGGTTTTATTGTCATTAGTCACCATTATTTAAATTGTAATATATTGCAAAACTTGTATAGTAAGATGAATTACACAATTAAAACTTATATAAATACGAAAAGACACGGCGTAAAAATCCCATTAACCAAAAATATACCTGAAATGAAATTTATACATATGTCTAGTTTCGGTTTTTCTTATCACACATGCGTATGTAATGTTGCAATAGAGTCGCAACAAAATCGCTTTATTATCATCACCTACCATTATTAAAAGCCTCTTGATAAAAGTGTACCTAGTCATTCCAATTACATGTGCATCAAAGGCGCACAATAAACGTCACCCGATTGAAGAGGGGACAACAATCATTTGCGAGTATGTTGTTATAATTTGGTGACATTCGGAATTGTGCAGGGTGGCAGCACTGGACCCGGCGGATGGCGAAGGCGGGAATTGCAGATGTCGTGGTTTGCGACACAACCCGAAACTCCTGCTCGAATTCACCCCGCCGATTCAACGCAGGGGTGGACTTTTGCATTTTAGAGCCCAGACATTTCCGCGCTTCTTGTATATGTGCATTGACATACATAGTATAGTAACATTTGAAATAAACAGTATAAAAATAGTGTACAATGACGGCCGATAACTGCGGATGAATTATTTATTAGAATCGAAGATGTATTAAAAATGTACTTATTCCACAATTAATTTATCAACATCAGGATGGGTTTGGCTTACCGCTTTCTTTCACTGTAAGTGACCTTTCATACTCAATTGTTTTTTAATGTGATTATAATTTAGGAGCTTATATTTGTAAGATGTCATTAATATTTAATAATTGTCTATTTAATCGTTACCTTATTTTGAAAAGGTTCTAATTGACATTTTTGCCTAAAATGACCTTCTGGTCGGAAAAGCTTCTATTTACCGTATTGTATCATATATATATGTGTATGAATTTAAGAATTGTCTACGGTTGAATGACGGAGTTAGCAGAATTCTGGAGTTGCACTGGATCTGCACACGAGTTTGTCATCATTATTTTCATCATTAGATCATTAAGATCAATATTTCTCTGAAAAGTAAGTAATTTGAAACATTTGTACTTGCTCATTATTAAAAGTGAATTTTAATCAATCGAAACTTTAAATGCTCATATCTCAAAACAGTGTCAGCAGTAAGAACCTTTTCAAAGTAAGGTGTCTTAATGTCAACTATACATATTTTGTTTCATGTTCTTTAAATTACTTTTCTATTTCATTAACCAATTGTTTATTAATCCTAATTAAATCTCGCTTAGTTTTGTATAAATAACTTTGTTTTGATGAATTTTCATATAAGTTGGAAATGATCGCGATGAGTGTAACCAGACCTGATCTTAGTAAAAAACTGTGGAATAAGTAAAACAATTATGCCATGCCACTAAGTATTGACAGTTACCATGGTTTTTATTTCAAAAGAGAAATACTGTAATATTGCAATGCGGTCCTGAACCTATCTTTCTAAGCCGGGGTTGGAAAAACCTGTATTTAGTGAGATCCTTGTAATGCCCTATTGTTGTTATTTAATGCTATAGTGACGAATAAAATAATGTTGGGTTTTGTAACATGAATCTCTTTCAACCGGTATGTCCAAATGTGAATTTAATGCCATGATTTTATGGAGAAAATACCGCTGTCAATATGACAGGTTGAATAGGTATCAAAAATACTGTTTATAAAATATTTTTTTACGATGTCTGTTCACAATAGTAAGGACAAGAACTTATAATGTAGTATGTTAACAAACGGTACTTAACGATACATAATTCTTAATACTGTCGGTCGTGTAGTTGACTAATAAACTCTCTTGGGTTTTCGTAATATTCTGGTGCGGCAATTTCATAAATTGTTTCTGTTTTGAAGCTCTGAATTGCGAATCCAAATCCTCGAGACCAGAGATTTATAGTGAAGAATAATAAAGTAAAATTACTGTAAATCAATCATTGTGAAACACTGATCGACCGTTTTAATTAGAGTGCAGCTCAAAAATATTGATTGGCGTTGACCGCGAATTGTTTATAAATCTAAGTATCTTTTTATGAGGACGCTTAGTTTTGAAATGTAAATAAAACAAGTTGTTTGTGAGATTTCGACTAAATTTTAATTTCATTTGTAAGTTTATTTTACGGCATTAAATATGAAATATAACATCAAATGTCTGCCAATATCCATTCATTATAAAATGGGCCATGTCGCTAAAGTTGACTTTTTTGACAAATTTGGGTAAACTTCCAACTGCTCCAGAACCCAATCAGGCGTTGTCTGTGGTCGTTTACCTGAAGTTCCTTGGTTAGTTGGATTTTATACGGGTGCAGACATAAGGCCCGATTCAAAACTCGCCAAGTTGAAGTCGCAGAAAAGCCAAGTTCTTGTGAACAACGAGAAATAAGCTGCCTTAGGTTTTCCTGTACACTTTCACACACAGCAGCAATGTTTTCACCAGATATTGTATTTTGATGACCTACAGGTAGGTAGATGTTGGCCGATTATTTACCAAACTGGTTGACTCAAATTTGGCCACTAAACAATGAATAATCTACTCAGCAGGACAAAGTAACATATTTTGAGCGTCCCTATTGAAATACCCTATAAATATGAAGAAATATCAAGAAATTGATTTTGTCGATTTTCCGTACAGCCGTATACTGTGATAGATCATTCAGTGTATCTTATATATAAAACCGAAACGGCGTATTTATGTATGTGGGTCTGTAATTCCCTTTTGCATTATTGTTGCAAGTTGCCATAAAAACGAATATGAAAGAAAATATTTTTGAATTTTTATCGGCGAAGACATTTAGTCAAAATGTAATAAATTAGTCTTCTACCAACTTTTTCCCGGCTTTTATTAATATAATAATGTTTATTTTTACGTGAAGGTATTATTTGACATTTCTATGACAGCAAATTAGATTTTTTCCTTGAATTTGGACATTTTAATGGACGTGAATGGGGCCTGTCATCAAATTAAATAAAGTTTGTGATTTTATTTTAACTCTATTTTGGATGTTAGATTTTGTGATATAATTATGTCGAATGATATAACATTAAATAATTATTGGTCGCTTAGTCCGAGCGACGCCGGGTAGCAATACTAGTTTCAATATACAAATAAAAGATATCGAAAAAGGCAGATGAAAAGTAAGAAGCTGTGATTCGGCTTGATTTGGAAGAACGAAGTATGGAGCGATTTTTATTTGCATTGTTTTAAATAAATCACTTTTAAGGTGTTCACTGGTCAATACTTGGTGGAATGGCATTATAATAAAAATAATAACACATTTTTACTACTTACTCCACACAAAATTTATTGGATCAGGACCGGTTTCGATCATGGCGAGCATTATCAACGTGAGTGAAACCGTTCCTGATCCAATAAATTTAAAGTGGAATAAGTACAAAAAATGTTGTATTATTCATATTATAGATACCAACTTGTTGAAATATCTTTTATTGAATAAAGTAGATTTTTTGGTAAATTTGCAACCTAATAAGGCTGCACCATTTTACGTGAGACCCAAAGCCTTAGACCAAAAATAGGAACGGTTTGAAAATATTACGAAGATTATTACCACTTCTTAAAAACGCGGCCATGTAAAAAAAATCCGTGGGTTGATTTTTCTCACTTTCCGCAAGGGAAACAGTAAAGTCAGTAGGTAAGTAAGTAGGTACCAACATTCCACTTTCAAACTAAATCCATCTATCTTTTCCTGCGTATATCTCGTGCTCCTAAGGCCACATAAAGCACGACTTTTACAGAGTGTCGACTGTAACTAAAGTTTTACTACATATAATATTAATTTAATGAAGGCAACAGAAGAATTTTTATGATAAACCAATATCGTTTAATCTCCTTTGTTTTTAATTTTCTATACATTTTGTGAACTCATTTGAACAATGATTTTTTTAATTAAAAACTTGTACCTATCAAAACTTTTTAGGTTTTATGTATATGACTTCTTTTTTATTTGTTGTCTTTCATCTGCCGAATAATATAATTATTAATATGAAACCTCAATCAATTTTTAAAATATTGTAAAAACATTAATAACAATGTATTTTAGTTCTTCATAAATTATTTTGTATATTTATTTATGGCGTTGATAGATTTTGTCCGAAATATGACGATGGTGTAAGCCGAAATAGCTATCAACAAATATATAAAATAATTTATGTAGAACTAATAAAGATTGTTTTTTTTTTCACCAATTCAATTTCACGTCATAATGGAGTCGTAACAAATAAATGCCAATTAAATCATTATTTATTGCGTCAGTAAGGTTTGAGTTCTAGAAAGAATTTTTATATCATGTCATTACATCAACTCTCGATGCTTTAAAAAATAAAATAAGATTTGAATCGACAAGTGTTGTTAATATAGTTGACATCTTTGGCGAAATTTTTATTGATTCAAATACTATCATTCTGACGTATTAACTATATAATAATTAAAACATTAAATTAATGAACCTTATCAAGAATTCAGTAACTAACAATTAAAAATTATTTGCTGTTTATTGACAATATTCACTTTCTTTCTCTAATAATTATATCAAGCATGTTTTGAGCGATATCTTTAAGATTTCGGAAAAAGTTCTACGGGGCACTGATTTTTTACAAACATATTCTTCCTTTTTTATGTCATATATCAGAGGTGGCTAAAGCGATCGCCTATCTGATCTGTACAAATCTCTGGTGCCCGTCTTAAGAAGCGTGCGAGACAAGTTGTGTGACAGGAACAGCACGTTAAAATCTCGAAGTTAGTCATTTATCGACGAAAATCTCTTTATAAAACCCGGGTCAAACAAGGGATAGCAATTAAGTTAATATAGGTTTTAAATTACCACTTTTAATGTTGGTCGATCGCCGCCAATAATTTCAAACGAATGTCGATCTCGGGCAAAAAAGTCTGACCACACCTGTCATATATCGACGATTTCAGAACGAACTTTGATTTAATTACGTTGCCGTTTGTTGAATGAGAGACATTGAAAAAAGACTTTCATGCATGTAAGCATACCGATTTTAAATCTATTGAAAGTTTTCTTTCTTATGTAGAAGGTAATTAGTCTACGTCCGAAATGGAGCTTAAAGCTTACTTAAAACACTAAGTTTCTACGCATAATAAAGTAGGACTGCTTTTTCAACTAGCTCCGGTCAAACGAAAAATTCTCGTTAAAGTAGCAGTTGCCGACTCAAAAACTTCTTCCGTTTCCTTTTTTTGCCATTAGCGCAAAAAATAAAAGAAATAGCACGGTTTGCGTTGGGCTTTATCAGCTGGGAATGCTGTGAGCGCCCGCCGAACGTAATTGGACGAGATGATGTTTAATGACTTTTTAATGGGCACCACTGCAGGAAAGGAGAGTGTTTATTTATATTACCTAGCTACGGGCCTGCTTTATACTTGCCTATCTAAGTAAATACTACCTTCTCTCCAAACTAAATAGCTTGTGCGAATATTTTTGGTATACTACGCCATTAGAGGTTTCAATTTTATATTTTCTACATTTACATTGGAAATATATAATCAGTAATTAAAATTAATAAATTGACGGTCGATAAAAATCTATATACCGTGCGTGTCAAGCTCCAAGTACATATAATCCGCCTTAATAAATAAGGTATGGGGTGCGACGCAGGCCGCAAAAAACAATAACTTCGATTTTAATAGAAATGTAGGTCTGTTTCAAAAAGAACAAAGGACAAAAAATAGCAAGAGTAACTTTAAAATAGCGGTTTCTTCTTGACATAATTTTGCAGCGAATTTATTATTGAAACTTTTCTAGCATATCTTTATGTTGGCTGGACTGCATAAAAGTCAATATAAATTTATTTAAGCTGTCAGTTAAACGTCACATTCTTTCAGTGAATATTTACTATTGATAGCATTGTATACATTTATTTATTAAAAAACATGTTTTACATCAATTTGCTGATCGTTTAAATAATTAATTGTTAGCTGCGGCTGGTCCCTACGCGGGGCATATGAACTATTTGTCGATCATCTCGACAGAAGTAAATAGTTCTACGAAAAAACCTCGCTGTCCAGTGCCTCGTATAAGGATAGAATTATAGCATAACTAACTGTTGAGTTATCACGCTCGCTATGGCGAATTTTTATCATCCAATTTGGAGATGCATTGGAAATATAACAAAAATTTGAACACTGAAGCAATTTTACGTAGCGGGATTCGATCCTGCGGACACTGCAATCGTACAAGACGAGCGCTCAATAGCTTTGGCCACTCGGTATTATAACCAGGAGATGACATATTACTGACACATTTATTTAATTTAATAAAGTATTGAGTAAATAGACTTTCATACTCATGATTTATAATATGAAACACACAAAAGTTGTCACATCGAGAAACTAAGGTAGATAGTGCAATGGGCTATTTCATTTCAATCTCAGATTAGGCAAATTAAAATTATTTACATTTCACTAATTGCATGGCTAGGTGACTGCTCGAAATTGTGCGATAGTCAGCGAGACAATTTTTAATTTTTCGATTCAAAATTTTGAAAACAAAACACAAGTTATTAATTCCAATTCATGCAGACTATCTAAATTGGATTCGTATATTATTCATATATTATACGATCCGAGAGGGAATAGCCTGCAGGTTTAGTCAATTCAACCCATAAATTTACTGTGCAGTAGGGATATATTGCTCTGGGCTTTGAAATCGCATGTATGTGTTAATTTGCATATATGTGTCATCATACGACAAAACAATGTCAAAAGTACAATTGTGTAGGTATACATAATAAAAGTGTCAATTAAAATATCATTTTCAAAAAAACAATAATATTTTTCACATGAACGAGAAATTTCAGTTCCCTAGTAAGTTTATTGTTGTGCATTTACGCTCATCAATTCTAAGAATTTAATAGCTTCTGTGTAATCCCACCAACTGCACATTTTTATTTTATTTTATCTTATCATAATTTAATTGCTAACAATAAATCATCAATTGTATAAATACTACTTTGTGCACCTTCAACACATTTCGTTTTGAAATTTAGAACCAGCTAGCATTTCAAACTGATACCAATTTTAAAATTCAAAATCTCACTGAATGCGGTCCTGTTTTTTTCAAATGAAAATTATAGAATATTTTCTACTCAATGGTTAATATTGTTTCTAACCAATGGTTATAAGATTAATTCGGCGATGCTTTGAAGAAATTCATTTTTCATCTGAAATCAAATTAGTAAATAAGGTACATTTATCATGCATATTATTATTTGTATATAGCATCCTCTGTAATCAGGAAAAATCCCAATCACAAATTTATAATATAAGAAACTTTTAAATAATTAATAAATTGACGTTAACACACTAACAAAAAAAAACACTGTTACAATTCTCAACGTGTTTCTCAAAGCGGCGAAACACGTGTTTCTTTTGTAAAACAATACTTGGAAAATGTTATCAAATTTAATTTTAGATAAAATATTTAATGTCAAAGGTCAAAGCTAGTTTTCGAGTACAAATCTACACCAGTAGATTAAAAATTTTCAGCAGAATATTACAATTCATAAAATAGTGTAATTATCTAAGAGGAATAATTTAATAGTGCGTCATTTTATTGTACAGATATCGAGGGTGTAGAAACATACGGGCGAAACTACAAAAACAAGGAACTGAGATAAATAACTGTGTGCTTGCGGATTTGCAGAAAAACCGAGCAATATCTGGTAAACCGCTCATCGTACAAGTTTCATATTTTTATATCTTATAGAACTGCATTTGAGCATGACAATGCCATATTTAACTCAAAACAGCCATTTTTGTAGTTACGCCCGTATGTTTCTACACCCACGATATAAGAGTTAACTTAGTCAATCATTTTTATGTTGGTATTATTGAAATGTTCCTGGAATCATTCGATTTCTTCCAACCTCATTTTTTTCAATGGAACTAATTTGAAAATCGAATTTATATACAGTTGGTATAGGTACTATACCGTGTCCATGCAATTCCCGTGTGGACTGTAACGTACTTCAGATAAGTGAGGGCACGCGACTCACACGCGCTCAAATTAGTAGGTCCTTTTACACGGTGTTAACCTATAATCAGCCAGTCAAAATATTTATTGAAAAACCTTTGTATCACAAACAATGTACGCACTTCCTTTTCATACAACAAATATTATAGATGGCAGCACTCGTCCACACTATAATTTTTATTTGCTCTCTCATTCATTCGATAATAAAAACGATAAAAAATGGCCGCCCACTTTTTACTACCCAGCGCGATGAACAATAAAGCCACAATTAGCATATTTCGTGTTTCTTTTATTTTCGTGTGAAACCGTGAACGGTTTTATTGGATAAGCTTTGTGATTTTTTATTGTTTCGCTGTAGACAAATGCTAGGGTTATTCGTTTGTACGTACAATGTTGCTAATGCCTTGAAATCATTGAACGAATATTGTTTAAAAAATAACTGAATTTCTTCCCATTTACACACATTGAACTCATTTTTTTTTCTAATTAAGATTTCAGCTTTTTACCATTAATCGAAAATTTTGACCATACACCCAAAAGAACAGAATTAAAAAATTATCTATTGCATACCAATCGTTGAATTATTATGGTTCGTCACAAATTTTATTTCGATTGATAGTTTTCGCAGAAAATTAGTCATACGCTCAACTGTTAAGATCAACGTGTCATTATTGATTCATCGTTTAAGCCAGGAGTTCACAGACTTTTCCGTCAAAGAGCCAATTTTGAATCAAAAATATTTCGTTGTCTAAACTTTTATTTTTAACTGAATATGTATAACAATAACTCTGAATAATTATTTATACAAAAAAACACTTATTGATTTTTTTAAGGCTCAAATTGTACTGCTCGATTATCCCTAATTATGCTACAATATCTGACGTGGTTTGTCTCACAATGCCTTTTCATTTAATGCATAAGGTAAATGTACCAGTAACTGATCGTTTAAGAGAAAATTTCAACAAAAATAATGATTAAGGATTAGCATTGTACCGAATGATGGTAATGCAAGTATACTCATATAGAATCATATGTCTTAATTAGTATTATGTAACAAAAATTACAAAAGGGCCTGTTTAAATAAAGTTGTGTTAAATTATTTAAAGCCATGTTCCTGTTTCAGTAGTTGACCATATCCAATCAGGGGGCTTTATAGTGAACTTGCTGTCAGAGTTCCCTCAGAGCTTTCTGTCACACCACTCTTAGTTGAATCAAGTAGCAATGGGTGGTTCAGGAACAAGGTACACACAGTTTATAGATTGATAACTTAAGAAATTTGAAATAATACACTTTCCTCACTAGGTGTTGTTTTAAAATGGCTACCCTGGCACTCTATTGGCTATACGGTGAAGTGTTAGTGGCTCATTCCGACCACAGATGCCTTAACTTGTCTGAACTTTATAATTTAGAGCAATCCCGCATCTGCATTTCTTATTTTGGACCATTTTATTCTCAAAAAGTCAACTACTGGTACATGGTCAACTACTAGTAAATTTAACTTAATCTTTCATAACGGATATATTTTGTTTGCAATTGAGACATAAAACAATGTAATTTTGTTGAAATGTTATCTTTACTTCGTGTGTTAAACTTTTTTTTTAATCTATTTTAGTTTACATATGGTAAAAATACAGATTTAGTATAACACTCACCATATCAAAATGTCACGAGGTACCCACTTTGTGAGTCCCTGTTTAAAAGTATTTTTTGAAAACAGTAATGTGAAATTCAAAAACACATACCGTTTGTGAAAGACTTTCATGCTGTCAACAGATTGTGAATAAAAAGTGTTACAATAATAACTCCGTAAAAAAGTCCATTAAGCAAACGGTACTCGCAGGAGGTAATTTTTAAATAAAATGCTTAAATTTTTGGGATGAATTAAAAAAAAAGACATGAAAGAGTCGAATGTTTTAAGATGAACCGCCATTCAAAAACGAGGGTGATGCCAAAGTACTAACGTCAAAAAATTGCTTTGATGAAAAAATGTTTTCTAGCTTTTTACGCGTAAAAAATAATTAATGAAGCCACCTTTGACGTTCGGAGGGACACAAAATGATGGACCGGTGAATCATTATGGCCGAATATGGACAGAGTACACCAAAAATACAAATGCTTTTTTGGTTTCGGATACCATTTTTGCATTATAATAAAAATACTTAATATTTTAATTTATACCTTTCCCATAATTTTATTGCACTGAAGTTGTATATAAGACTCTTTCATACTTAGATGTATAGATTTGTCTCAAAAATTCATAGATGTCTGATACCACCAATCTCTCTAAAATGAGGTTTAGTGAAAGCGATAAGCTTCCGACTAGTCTTTTTATATCCCAACCATTTTATTCTTATCGTCTCCGAGGCACATTTTTGACAACTACAGGAAATAAGTTTTATTATTTATTTTGGAATCTTTCGTATGATTCCATATTTGTGCTCCGAGAACAATTTCACCATCAACTGAATCTCTATCATTCTAGGATAATGTTGTGCCCTGAATTTGTGATCACCAGCAGCTCTAAGCGCTTTTTAACGATTGTTTGGAGTGTCATTAATTCGCGCGAAATGCACTCAAATATATATAAATTAGTTTGAACAAAACAAAAAATGCAGAATGTTTCACTGTATTTATCGAAAATAAAGTATTGTAGAATTTACTTGTATGCATGAGAAATCTGCTGGTAAACTTAGACCTGCTTTCAGCGTGACTCCCTGCCCATGGAGCTGAATAACAGAAACTTTCCGGCCAGACCCCGTGGCCTGCAGAGCGGTAAGAGTAAAGAACATATCAAGCACAAAATTATAAACACTGCCAAAATCTATGATAACGTATATTCATTTTTTAAGTAAATAATTTGAATAACACTAAAAAATTGTAAGCGCTCCGTGCATTTTTGTTATTATGTGCACAATTTATGTTCCATACTGTAGAGGAATTATGTGATCTACTTCTTTTGCAACTGGTAAAAACCCTCTTACCGAAGTAAAATTTTCGGTATTTTTTATGGAAAGATTTTTTTACCGTTAAAATGTTAAAAAATTAACAAGGGCATTTAAAATGCAGCCCCCACCGTTTTGCGACGTTCAGAGTTTTAGCATTATTCCCTGCTCTTTAGATATTAAAAACCTACAACATTTAAAATTTAAAAGTTTCGAAACAGAATAATATCATCCAATAAGCTTTATTTTTGAGTAAATTTTTTATTATATGCATAACTTCCTCTATAAAAAAATATCGTTTTTAAAAAAAAAATAGTTTTAGTAGTTTCTTTTACAGCTGATTCCATTTTTAATGTATTGTCCAGTCTTCCTGGCTATTACGATGAAATTTTAGATTCCATCTTAACCTTCATCTTTCAGATACAATTCATTTACCAGAATTATTAGTTTAATATAAAATGCATTTTGATGGAACAGTATTATAAAATTTTGTTACCCTCAATTTTAAATTCATATGTCATAACGATATATATTTTGTGACACATTCCTAGTTATATCACATGGAGAGCAAGTGAATCTCAATATAAAGATCCTTCCAATTATTCACTGTATTTACGTTATTTACACAAACTCTTTTTATCTTGCAGAGCTTTTTCATAAATCAGGCATACCCAATCCTTAGCCTGCGGGCCACATGTGGCCTAATTGAAGGTTTAGTGTGGCCCTTCCGAGTTTTTCAACATTCTATACATTTTGCAATTTTTTTATTGGTAAAATATATCAAAAAATCTATGTCAATATTTTTGAAGATTTATAATATAATACAAGAATTTTATCAAAAATCTATCCTTGAAGTTAAATTTCCGAAAATAAAACATTCTATAATGTGTAGTATAGCTGCATTTGGTAACACATATCGATGAGAGCCATTTTTCTCAATGTTAAAATGTACAGGTTGGCTGATGAAAATTTTATTAATCTACTGCGATGCGCAACGTCTACATTATCAGTCGATATAAAAAGGATTTAAAGAAATAGTGTAATTATTTATATTGTGAGTTTTTAAGCGAAGGTTTAAAATGTGTGGCCCATAAATGACATGCACTATTTTTACTTGGCCCACCTAGTGATTTCAGTTGTCATCCCTGGTATAAATAATGCACTTTATTTTCGGATGTTTTTATCAGTTGATATGGCGCGCGATTGTCACCGGTCTTAAATCTAATATATCTAATGTGGAATAAGTACAAAAAATGTGTTATTATTTATTAAGTAATGTGTTAATTAGTCACAAACACAAAAAGTAATCAAAGTAAATTACAAACTGTGATTGAAATCGCCTAATTACTTTTATATAAGCCGGCAAAGTTTTCAGCATTTTCAAAGTTTTGTAATGGATTTCACATACGCACACACGAGCCAATTTTTTCTTTACCCTCATGTATCAGTGTGAGTTTGCCTATTTGCGATTGTATGGCTTGAAAGATATTGCTCGGCACTAGATAAGACATTTCACGATATATTTCAAGGCAATGGGCGCTCAACGATTTATAAGTGAACAGCAGTTTGTAAATGATCAATACACAGTATAATAATATTTAACTAGCTGGTACCCAAGCAAGCGTTGCAATGCCACTCAAAGAAAGAAAGTTTATTGAAGTGCTTTCGGATGAACAATTTTTTTATAAAAAAAATCGATTTTATTTAACTAACATTGATCGGTATCGATGCCATCTGCCGTTGACGTTTCCTGTTTCTCTTTTGCCGATTGTCTATGGTAAGCAATACACGAGCCCCCTACTGAAAGTAATTGTACTATGTCTATAACGTTTGCGCAAGTGCAACAATAAGTTGTCACAATGAACGGTATTGCAGCGCATAAAATATGACGAGAAAACGAGAAAACATTGAACGTACAAAGACATTATATTAAACAATGTTTAATTTTTTAATATTTGATTTTGTTCAAATTTGAACGGAATATTTTAAATCGTATTGTGCATAAATAAAATCAGTGCTTTGTTGAATAAGTAGTAAAGGTATCTTGCCATTTTTTTAGTTAGATATGCCGTATCTATCTGGTTTAGCGTATCTTCGGATTGCCAGGTTGAACTTTTATGAGGGTGGGGGGTTGTGAAAAGCTGTGCAAAAGCTCTGCCGGGTAAAACTTAAAAGCTAGCCAATTAGGAGACTAAAAGCCACCTTGCATATGAGAGAGAATCCATCTCCCGCCTTACCGGCTGTATTTACCAACTCACCTATGGATGCGGTGGGTTTGCCTTAACCAAAAAGCAACTAAACGCGAACCTCGCTAAAAGGGATGAGCAATGTGAGAAAATCTACATTGGCGTTAGCATGCGATATATGTATAAAAACCATGTGTGACATAAATATGTAATGTATCCATTTGGGTATTCGACCTTGTCCGTGCCCAGTGGAACATGTTTACAGATTGAATTAGAGGCAATCGAGGTATGATGAAAAGCTGACCGCCTCTCTTCGATGATAACTATGCTACACTTAAGCACTATTATTACTGGTTTATTTAAAGAACGGTTTCAATATTTGTATTATAATAAAATTGAACACCCGCATAAAAAAATTATTAGTGTGCAATTTTATATTATAAATGTAAGACAATTGCAATGCATCACATTTCAACAGTAAATAATGATGTACCCACCGCAACTCACGGTGGCTTAATTTTTCTTTTTGTTTAACCATGTTATATCCCAAATTGGATCATATGGACTACTAATGGAGTTTATCTCAACATAATATTTCTACGAGAACTGCTTTTCTCAAAAAAAGTAGAAATACATAGAATGTTCTACTATTGAACCCATCGCTCTCGCTGCTTCCTGTTTGTTTTTAGATCGAATATGCGTGATAGGGTACCTGCGGATAACACTGTCATCCATCCAGCTCCGAACAGATATCAATTCAATAAATAAATAAAAATGCCTGGTTTGTGATTTGAACACGTGCGCTCCTCAACCGAAACCAACGACGTTTCCATTAGGCCACCGATTCGATAATGGCTGTATAGCCCCTCTTAATGAACTCATCCAGCAATATTACTGTGTTGAGTATCTGCAACAATTAAGTAAGATTCGTTTTCTATGTAGTAGATTGAACTGGAATGAACAACACAATTTATTGGGAAAGCTTATATGAGTTTAGATCTAATCCCTCCCAATATGACGCAATGTTATTGAATGTAATATTGGCTTGAGTTATTATTAATATTCGTTGTTAATATCCAAACATTCCTAGAAAAGCTATTCAGCAGTCAATATTCTATTTCCACATTTGAAATCCAACTTTATCAATCATCTGGCCAATCTGCAAAGTCACAATACCATACTTAGTAAGTATTAAGTTGAAGTTACTATAACCTTCGCCAAAAATACTAGCTCAAAATTTTCACACACATTGCAACACTGCCAGTTTAATTACTTTTAATAAACGATCAAACTTCACCATAGACAATTTATTATTGTCACATCGGTAAAGAAACAAGAACTATTTCAACGAGAATTTATTCTGTATTCTTAATACAAAATACTTATAGCATTCGACAAATCATAACAGCTTGAACATCTATATTATATGATTAATATGCACAATAAGAATTAAAACATTTTCAGAGATTTATGTCCGATTCGTGTAAACCTTATCTAAGATTCTTATGTTTTTTTAATGAAAATCGGTTTAAACTTTTACATTATGAGATTCATAACTAAGGCACCTTTTCTCTTAAATAGTTATATAGTTTAAATACAACGAAACACGATTATTGTAAGATTAAAACGACTTGTTTATATTTATCTTGATAATGTATTGGCGGCTCCTAATGTTTCGGTCAGTATCTTTTCCAATTACAATTAGCAAGGTTTCTTTGCAGACATCCCTTTTACGTATTATCTATATTACAGTAATAATCGTAGAGACAAGACATGTTTTTACATTCTTGACGAAGACGCATACATATATGTACGTGGCGTAACTACTCTATCACGTAAAGTTGTCGGGTCTCAACATTGTGGCCCGTGTTTCCCCTCTTTCTTCTTTATATGCTTAGCCTCAGTTCGAACAGTGGCATGGAATGAAGAGTTCACTCTTAAAAATATTTTTCAAAAAATGCATTTTTTACACATTGCTTACTAACAGAATTGAAACTTTTGCAATAATCTGAAGCTATTTTTCTATTTAAAAAAAAGAGATCAATTCTTGAATTACGACGGATGGTGTAACTATTTTTCATGAATTTATTTCCGGTATAGAAATTTGTTTTGTTTACAAACGCATTAAATTGTTTTGTTATGTTTTTTCAAGAAACATTTAGAATAAGTTTGTACACAAAGACTCCATTTTTTCTTTTAAAAGATTTCCAAGATGCTTTATCATTTTTTGAAGGAAATATGCGTACTTACCATATTTGATTTAGTTGCAAGTGCTTAAATGCGACCGGTGGATTTATTTAAATAAAGTATAAACATATATGTCTTATGTCTTATGAAAACGTTAAAAACTATCATTCAAAACAAATGCACGTGTTGTGTAACTAATAGATACGAGAAGTGGAATAAACATAAAGTAAAATTTAAAATGTTAACAATTTTACGCCGAAGCTATGCAATAATGCCTTTTTCTGACATTAATGTTGTAGGTTAGATATCTTATATATAAAAAACAATGTTTGTTTTTAATATTTTATGCGTTGCCATACCGTTTATCCGATTCCGATAAAACTTTGTCAACTTATTGCTTGCACCCTCGTGAAGTTAATAGGCATAGTACAACTATTAACTTACAGTTGGTGGAATGTGTTTTTTACAAAAGACAATCGGTAAAAGACAAATAACAAACGTCAAACGGCAATGGACATATTTTTGCCTAACCCGTTGTCGTATTCATGCAAATTATATGCCGAGTGCGTGAATTCGGCAGTCATTTTTCTGCCTAGCTCATGCATTGGGCAAAATAGATAGTGGCGCTCCGGTGGTGTTTTTTACAACTAAACCAAATCTGTCCAATTTCATTGATTATATAAAAATGTATCAATCATTAACTACAATGGCGTTCATTTCCATTTAATACGCATTGAAATGTATTACAACAGATATTCCACGGCACTTCACTGACATCTCGTATTAACAACAGTGTACTTTCTTCTGTATACTCACATTTCTATTTTGAAGACGGAAAGTTTCTCAACTCTGCGCTGTGGTTCTTGTACCATGATCTCAAAATTGATGCAAGCTTAATTTAATGCGTCATTTTTAATGAAATTACAACGAAAATTACACAACTTTATTCCACTGCGAAATTCATCTTCCCTTCATACTTATTACCAGTTTATTGAAACTTCAAAATTATATCTGTTGATTTTTCTGTCATGTAATTTAACACATTATAACTATGACATATTATACAGTTTGCATGCTTAGCAGGAAAAGGTAAAATAATGCAGTTTTCGCCATTCTTGAGGTTTTTATTTTATTTAAATGGTGTTATAAAAGAACGAATCACCTTACTATAAGAAAACGTGCGATTTTTTACTATTTTCAATCAATACTATTACTAAAACGTTGCACACGTAGAAAACTCTAATTGCCAATCGTGACCGATCATTTTACGTAATTTGTTTAAGATGTTTTCTCTAAAAACTGTCAGTTTAAATATTGAAATAAAAAAAATACTACGTTAGACGTATGTGGAAAACTAAGGCAACGGTCAATTAATATAAATAAAAACTTAGAATCGCTTTAATTTATTACTTTTTTTCATTTAACGCGGTGGAACGGCGTCCGGCAACTTTTTTCACAATGTTTTTTTTTTCAAAATTTCAAAATGAATAATATTACAATCTTACATAATTACAATCTATATTTATATAATTCGTCAAAATGATAAAATATGGTATTGTAATGAACCGCATGTGATGTGTTATTTTATTAAGTAAAAAGCTTGACATGAAGTGAGTTCCGGCACCTTTTTTTCAAAAAAAAGCCCTGCTTTTCTATGAAGTTTGTCACTAACGAACCAGGCTTCGCTTTCGACACCTTGAGTCATTTCAAGTGGACTTTATTTAGTTTGATATTGACATTGCATCAAGCACCTTCAGTCAATATCTTTTTATACCAATAAAAACGTTTGAAAACCGAAGAATTATCATACCTATCAGTAAGCATCCATTCTTTTCATAGACGGATGGATTTCATCTTCCTGGAAAAACGTTTATGCCCAGCTATAATATGTACTAGGTAGAGCTTTGAGGCTCTGTAACTCGAAACAGATTTCTCATGTTTTTAATTAGTATTTTATATTTGTTAATTTGTTTTAGGCTTACTCTTATTATAAAATTGTGCATAGCGAGAGAGGTTAGCTAACCACTAGTCTTTATATCCTAGCATTGTTCTGAAATCTTATCTCTCTACCAAGCAGAGAAGTATTGCGACTATAAAAGCAATCAGTTGACGTAGATCTCACTAGGAATCCATATGCTCCATATTGAAAGCGGACACTTGCAAACGTAAACATCGATCTATAAAGTAAGTGTATTTATTTATTTTAGATTACTTTCGACAAAAATATTTTCAAAACCATTATAATAATGCACCAAACAAATAATAAATAATAAATGAGCTCTTTAAGAAGCCATGAGTGTAGCTAAGACAAGACGCGCTCTACGGTTTTGTTTTTACATCGCTGTGTGCTCCTCGACATAGGAAAATACGAACCTACTAGACTTCCAAATGATACTTCTTTGTGTTTTCTCTGACGAAAGTACGTTCTCCATAATGTTTTATTTACTCCTGCTAAGTGCATATTTTTCTAAAACCAATATACATATATACAAACACGTATGATAAATATCTTTCTCATATGTGATCACTTCATTCAAAGCTTTTAAGCCCAAATTTATAGACATATTTGAAATTTAAAAAATTACATAATTTTCTCCATAAACTAGAAATTATTATACTTGGCCAATCATGAATATTAAAATCAGTTAAAAAATAAATTTTCAGAAAAAAAGAAACCTTATGGAATAAAACTTTAATAATGAAGTCAAAACTGTACAATCTATATAGCAACTATTATTGAAACGACGATTTATGAGGGCGCAGATGAAGTATGTTAAGAAATTATTAAGTATTTTATAAATTTTATAAAAGTTATTATTATTTATTACAAAATAGAATAATCTTTTTTACCATCGATATTTATCCGCTTCTGACGCGACATCTGGTTTTAGATGATTAGAACATTGAAAATATAGTACTAAATGGATAGTTTTTTTTTATTCCAGATGTCTGTAAAAAACTTCCAACATTAAATGCCTCGGCAAGGACCTCCAATAAGATTGCTTGGGTCATATCGAGTTTTCTATGAACCCCAACCCTTATGTGTTAGGTAATTCTTCCATTGTGCAGGTGGTTAAATACAGTATCGACAAATAAATTGTGTGCGTAGCGTTCTGGTAGAAGGTTGCAGACGTATCTTTTAGTCAGTCTTGACAGTCAACTAAGATCAGAATTAAGATAATATGCTTGATATTACACTTTTATTTATTAAATACTAACAATACTAATACGAAGTGGATCGCATGTACCGCAGGACATCTTATACATGCGATACATGTGATTTAATATATGTTGGTCAGACAGGCAGAAGTATATCGATTCGAGCTAAAGAGCATGTCAGATCATTTCATAATAAATAAAACAGATTCGCAATTTGTCATAGAGGAATAACATGCCATAAATTCAGTTCCGATTTGTAAAAAAGTTTGTAATAAGGGCCTTATGCTGAATGTATTGGAACAACTAGAAATTAATAGGTATAATCAATCCAATGACATTCTTAACGAGCAGATCGCCATTAATGCCTCACCACTTCCTAAGCCTTTAATAAGCGTTAATACAATTTTAAATAAATCAACTTGATACAATTCTATTTTTACGTTTATTCCCACTTAGTAAAAACCCAGATTAGATTTCACTTCGAGCAATACATCAAATCAAATCATCGGAAACTGATTTTAGTGAAAGAAAGCTTACAACTGGTGTATTTCTGTGCAAGGAAACACAAATCGTCGGTCTGAAGTGCTAAACTGGTAGCACCCCTAATTCAGACTTAGATGCCATTTTGAAGAATATTTATATGTTCTCGCATTTTCTGTTAAAATATAAGAACATTTTAAAATCATAAAACTTGTAAAAAACAATAGTTTGATAATTTTATGAAGTAAAACCAAATGTTCTATCTATTTATTTTTCAAAAAAATATAATAATTATATATTATATACATGGTCACTTCATTATTTCACACAGAAGAGAAAACAATGAAGTGTTTGTTAATTTGAAGCTTCTTATATAAAATTCAAAGTGAAATAGAAGTCAAAGCTCTTGATTGTAGGATTCAAATGTTTTTCGACCATATTTGATTTGCCAATGTTGATATATTTATTTTACGCATAATCTTTGATTATTTAAAGTTGCTTAATTAATATTCAACTTTTTATATTTAAATAATATTATGACGGTGAAGGTACATAATATGAATTATATCTATTGATAAGTAAGCGTTTCAAAATTTTCTGTCGATGACGTGATATCGAAATAGTGTTTAAAAACAATTACGTTATTTTCGTAAAACTAAATATTTTGTATCTAATACATATTAATAAGTTTAACCATATTTTGTCTCTATTATTTTAAAAATATATTTTTTATATTAAAAGCATTTTTTTTAAGTAACAATACAAAAGTGGTTTCCATTGATATAAATACGATACGCATATTAAAATAAAACATTAAACAATACCCTGAAAAAACTTGTTAAAACAGACGGTTATGTAGATGTACATAAGTAACGCTCGGCATGTACGGTAATCGCCGGCCAAATTTGTATGGGAAAACTTTTTCCGTTGTATTTCAGCATTGCCGTTGTTTCAGAGGCTCGTGACTCGACAGAGGGCTCGGCAGGATAGGAGAAACGGTGAGGAGGGACGGAAACAGTGGAGGGGAGTTGCCGTGACAACGGACGCGTAGCTCCGAGCTACGCTCTGACTACGGCGTAGGCACTCTGGAGTTTGTTTGCAGCGTATTGAGAAAGATTGTTTAATTTCAGTTTTATCATACACCAAATCATTTACTTTCAAATATGTATATATATTTAGGTAAAGGTACAGTCAATTCGGGTAACTTTGGACTTCAATATAACATTGGACACAACTTGAGCAAGTACCGTTTTTTTTTTCTGCTGACTATTAATCGTGATCATTCTTACAATTGATGAATATAACAAATCGATCTTTTGTCTTATACGTGGTCAACAAAAAGAGCCAAATTCACCTGTAAAATTATTTTTATCTTTTTATGATATTTTGTGAAATAAACCAAAAAAACTATGAAAATATACGACTTTTTATTTTTTCGAAACAGGTGGCTTCGCTTAAGCCATGTGTTACGGATAGGGAATGGGCAAAAAGTTGTAATTTTTTTTAAATATTTTCTATTGACAGACTATCCTTCTTTATAAAAGTTCAATTCAATGTCACCAAGCTAGATGATTCAGCTAAAATTCGCTCATCGAAAGTGGTGGTGTCCAATGTTATCAATTATAAATTTAACATTGGACCGCCCGTAAAAGCAGTTTTAAGTTATTTTTTCTTGTATTTTCATAATATTTGAATTCAAAATTATATAAAGGAAGTGGTAAGACCACATAATAGCCTAAAAATACAACTTACTATATCTGAAAATAAAAATATCACAAAAGTGTCCAAAGTTACCCGAATTGACTGTACCAGTGTTTAGTGGCACAAAACTGTCAAAAGAAGGCAGTAAGTGACTCCGACAAATTTTTAAGTGTTTTAGTTATTATACTGATATAAAAGTGAGCACCATATAAAGTTTTCAAAATTATTTACCAAAAGGCATTCATAACTAAATTGAGTTTCTGCCTTCTTTCTTAAAAGGGTAGAATAGTTGTGCCATCATTACTTGACTGCCTCTAAATTCGGAACTATAATTGTCCACATAGATTTGATACCTCCAAAAGCCATTTAAATTCTACTGTTATAGTTCAAATAAATATATACACATAAATATGTTTCCTCATTCATATCTTGCATAAAAAAAATGTGTAAGTAAATAAACAATTTTGGTCAAGTATTGCACATCCGTCCGGTCGGTCCGTGGCGTGTCAATGTCGTTGGCTTGCGTGCCGGACCACCCGGGTTCGATTCCCGGTACGAACGGATTTTTTCAATCGATAAATCTGTTCAAAGGCACGGGTGTTTGTATTGTTAATCCCTTCCTACCTTCCCGATCCCAAAGAACGACGCATAGTGACAGCGATTAGATAATCACTAGTCCTGTCCTAGTCCTCGTATCCTCTCCATCCATACACTCTCGAAAAAAAGTAGTTGAGCATCTGAGTAACAAGCAGGTCTCGTAGAAAAACATATGATGAGATAAACTCCGTGAGGAGTCCATATCTCCAAGTTGAGAGCGGACATGGTTAAAAAAAAATTGCAAGTCACTTATCAATTCAAATGGTCAAGTTATAAAAGTAGACCTATAGCTAAGATTTTCACAATACGATTGGTGTACTTACATGATACACAGACAGAAATAGATTTTGTATACTGCCCAGAACTAAACTTTGCATACATTTGACGTTGCAGAGTGACAGACAGACAAACATACCAAGAAAAAGTTTTATGTAGTTACTTTTGTTTTTCAGTCCAAATTTTTTTCAAAAAAAGAATTTTTATCTTCAGATCAGAACAATCAATTAGCATTCGTGCAACTTATTTGACAACGGAAAACAATATTTCACGGATACGGCTTTATAAAATTTATATTGATTTAATTTTAATATTGAATTGAAATTTTTACTCTTCTTCTTTTACCACGTGATTTACGCCTTCGAGAGCATAAATATAACTCTCATAACATCGTCACACATATTTATACAATCTGTGAATTATCAAATTTTAATTAAACATGTCTTAAAATTGTCATCAATTCAAATGCATGTGTCATCCCGTACATATTCTGAGATATCGCAGCTTAATCAGTATTAATTATGCATAGCAATCATCCTAAATTATAATTTAGTTATTTAATTGTTTTTATTGCACCCGCTATAAATGGAGTACGAAACAATCCTTCAAGCGAATGTTTTATTGATCATCCTAAACACACACACACGGCCTAGTTGCGTCCCTCTCTCTCGCAGATGATGTATTATGTACTTAGTACATTTAGTGTATCTGCCTCTACGTTTAGCAATATCTGTCCATCTCTGTCTGTCTTCAGAAGACGTGCTAGCAAATATATTCGGATAATGCCGTACGTCACTTATAAAGAACCCATCAAAAGTTTGAAAAATAAATCATTTAAGACATCCAATGTTTAAAGAAAGAAAAAAAAGTATTGTCAATTATGTACTGCAATTTTTATCTTAAGCGTCACCTTTAATAAAATGAAACACTATTTCAAGATTGAATTTTAATAAATCTATTTTGAAACAATTCAATCGGAACAAAAACTGAATTAATATATTGTTCTAATACAAAATTTTCCACAGACACTAAAAGAAGATTCTAATCTTTATCAGAATCTCATTTTATGTTAAATGAAAAACAATAAATGACGTAACGTTTTAAATGTAATGCTTAAAATTGACAAACTTGCAAAAAATTAGCAAGAGAGTGATCATTGTTTTTTGTAATATATGAGTTTATATTATGAATCATTCGTATTTTTGTTTTCTGACATGGTTTCCAAATCATGACAATACACATATACGATATCCATATCCACCTTACACTTAACTCGTTGACTGCTAGCGTCTCGCATAGTAAGACGCCTGATTACACCGCGTTGCAAATTTGTACTGAATAATAAATAGAGTTAACCGTGGTAAAACTATTATGGACAAGATTTTTTCATTCTAATAGGTGTAAATTATTTGGTCTGATAACCACCATGTGTGTATTTAACACAAAAACTGATGAATTAATATTTATTAAATTTTAGTTGTTTTTAATATTTTTAAATAGACAGGGAAAAGGCCAATATCAAAAAATACACATTCGCTGCGGAGTCAATCCATCAGAATAATCTATCTCGTTTACTGCGCGTATTTTACACGAAGAAGTCCAGCATAAAAGAGTACATACATACATCCATTTTAACCATGCAACGTGAAATATAAAATTAAGCTTAGCAAAAATTGTATTTATAATAATAGGTGTACCGGAAAAGAATGTCGTTTTTTGTTATCGTTCAATGAATGGTCAGTTCTGCTTCGTCAGTCAATCTTGACAGTATATTTTGGGTTCATTCGATAAATACACATACCAGGAGTGTAATGTGAATTTTAAAAAAAATAACACCCAGATTTACAATGGATGGCATTTTACCGTGTGCAGAATTTAGTCAAAAAAAGTCCTTTTCCATTTTTCCATTCATCCAATATTCAATAAACGCACAAGTTTATTTGATTGATTGCCACATTTTTATGCAGAAATAAAAAAAATACCCGCACTAGCTAATCGTGGACAAGTGTTTTTGCAGCAAGATGGCGCACCATTAAACGCTACAAAATTCACCAAATAAAAAAATTAAGAACCTGGGATGCAGGAAGACTATATGTCACCCACCATATTCATCGGACATTGCTCCATCCGATTATCATTTTTTTTGGTCGATGCCACACGTTTGAATGACAAAGAATATAGAAGTTATGGAGGGGTAAAATTGGGCATATACGAGTATTTTGCCTAACAACGAGCTTTATTTTACGAAAGAAGGACAAAAAAATTTACAGATTAGTGGAAAAAAGTCATATCAAATGATGGAAATTATATTTTGGACCATGTTTTGATAAATAAATATTTTAATCATATCAAATAGTTTCATCAAAAAAACGACATTCTTTTCCGGTACACCTATTATGTATAATGTAACAACAGCACCAGCAGAGACAAATAATGAAAACCCCACAGCCGAAAGTTACGTGCGTGTATACTATTGTTGTATGTGTGTATGTCCGGTCCGTGGCGCAGTGTTAATGTTCGTGTTGGACCGCCCGTGTTCGATTCCAGGTACGAGCGGATTTTTTTCAGTTGATAAATCTGTTCAAAGGCATGGGTGTTTGTGTTGTTGAAAATCCCTTCCCACCTTTCCTATCCCAAAGAGTGACGCATAGCGAGAGCGATTAGCTAACCACTAGTCCTATCCGAGTCCTCGTATCTTTTCCATCCCCTACTCTCTTCCAAAAAGAGAGGTTGAGCAACTGAGTAGCAATCAGTTCTCGTAGAAAAATATATGTTGAGATAAACTCCGTGAAGAGTCCATATGCTCCAAGTTGGGAGCGGACATGGTTAAATTAAAATCCTTTTATTTGTATGCGAATTTCCTTGCCTGTTTATACAAACCTGCTTTCAAAATAACTTCAAAAAGACTGCTTTGTAGATATTAGGTTCAAAAAAAATTATTTTGATTAATTACAATTTGTTTTTATATCGTGAATTTACGAGGTGAATATTGGCAAAGCCTTGAGATTTTTTACTAACGGATCGATGACATCACTAACAATTTTATCAATACGTATTTTTGTAAAATAAGTCATTTTGTAATATATTCACCATATATAGATTTTTTTTGTTTTTAATTGTTAGAATTGATATGGCCTTTATTCTTTTCGCAGGAAACAATTTCGTTGGTTTGAACTCATAACCGGTATTTCCACATCTAATTAATGCACTCATTTATGGGCTTTTACTTTGATAATGATAATTCAAACTTAATTGATTTTTGATATATTAGTTTGTATCTTCAACATTTTATTTATAGTCTATTTTTCTTGTATTTGCTTAGATGTAATACCAATTGTTTGTCATACCCTGTATTTCTTACTTAACTTTTGTATAAATATCACTGTTTCATTGTACTCCTTATCAGTTGACAATGCTCGCCATGAGCGCAACCGGTCCTGATCTAATAAATTGTATGTGGAAAAAGTAGGTAAAATGTTTTATTATTTTTATTTCATATATATAATTCTTTTTTAAAAATAAAATCGTACATGACTTCTGCACGGTACCTTAATACAAACAAAATGCTATGAGAACATGACACCAACATTCATTTTGTTTTTGCCAATACGTATTTTCTTTTCCGTCACACAAACGAAAAACTAAATATGAAATTGTGCGATCAGTAGATAATTTTTTTTCGATAGAGAATATATGTTTTCCACCCTTGAATGTTTTTATTGCGTGGCTACAATATCAATTAGCATCGGGCACATGTTTTGACTTGTAGCAGATATTTATATATGAATATGAAAATGAATATAACAATGTAATTTAATTATTATGTCGTATATTACGCGTATTTGCTTTAAAGCTATCGAGAAATGGATACATATGTACATATGTTGCACATTTTGACGTTTATATTTACCTGTTTGTTTTACTCTAAATTATGAAAGATTGTCAAGATATATCGTTTCATATTTTAAGAATTTAATATAAGACCTTGGTTAATTGAAAAAAAAAATGAATTGCACAACATTGAATCAGTGGCGGGTGAAAAAATTCACTTTTTTCAAATAGAAAGATTACTTATTTTATATCGAAAAACAAGATTTTTTTGATTTATATTATTTATAATTTTTTGCTAACCATATCAACTACTACTATGGACGTACATGTTTTGATAGAACACTCATTTCCTGTTTTTTTAATGAAGTTATATTTGGTTTGTAAGGTTCGTAATTCCTAATTAACTCGCTGAATATTATTTTTCGTTTTTAGGATTTTTTTTTTGTATAAAGTTTCCATTCGAGTTTTCGAGTTTTCCTTGTATCAAATTGAAAAATGGAATTTTGTAGTTTTCCAAGAGTTTTGTCGCCGATCCGGGTTTTGGCTTTAGGCATCTTCAGGCATTTCAAGTTGACGGATGTACTTGAACTTACCCGGAAAACCCCGGTAGTAAGTGAAAAACTCAGGGAAAAATAAAAAAATCAAACGATCAAATTGAAATTGATATTGAAATTCTATCAAGCATCTTCCGTCGAAATTCTTAAATTTTCCTTGTATATTTAGTGATATTGTAGTTATTTGCAATACAAAGTATTCATGAGTTTCCAATACCTACACGTTAAGCAACAACTGGCCCAAGTTGTGTAAACGATATTAAACATATCTTCATAAATAGTTTTTCACTGACGAACAAGATTCATTTGTATTTCAAAGTATTTCTTCATTCGCATTACTCTTTTAATTCAAATCGGTTTAATCTCTACTGCCATCTAGTGATGGAAATCTGAATAAAATACATTTTGCGGTCAGGAAAATCCGTTGACTGCAGCGCCACTGCTGGGTACGCTAAACAGACCTTTACGCCGTTTTTTCCTTAAGTCGATTTTCGCTTACTTAGCTTCGAATACAAGCTCACTCGCTAACTGGTTAACGATAATCACGTCTTATTGTACATCACGATAGAGCTTATAATAGCGTACCACAATGATCATCCCTTAGTTTTCCTTTATCGATTGAAAAACAGTATGGCAATGTTTATTTCCATGCTGTCAAAGTAATTTTTACATTACATGAATAAAAATAAGCTCATTTTCAGTCTTATAGTTGTATAAGGAATATCCCAAGAATAGTAGCACAGTAAAAAGGTATTTATAAACATTCAATTTCTGTTTCGACCGGAATGTCAAATTTGTAGGTTATATTAGTCATACAATACTCAGCAAATATGTTTAATGAAGTTAAAGTAAACGATAAATAAAACTTACATATTTATCATTCAAACTAATTGTATCGTTACTAGTTTAAAAATCAAACTAAACATGTAAATGTTACATAATATATTGTAGATTTGTGGTATTATTGTTAAGACTGTCTTATTGAACGAAAACATATAAGAAGGCATATTATTTAAATACAGATTGTGGAATATGTCCTTAGCATAGTTTTCTTATCATATTATTAAACTGAAGCTTATAAACATATCTTTTATAATAATCGAAAATTGATATTTTTTTATAGCACCAAGTTTAGTTTGACGGATTAAATTATCAATATTTCGGCATTAATTATAAAATTATATTGTTTTTGGTGTTCGCTGTTTATTTTTGATATATCACCAATTCCAGTTTTGTTTCGCATGGATGCAAAATTGAAGCAAAAATGATCGTAGCTATTTTACACTTGTTTGAAATATTATATTATATTTTTAAAAATTTCACTTAAGAATTCATGTATATTTCATATGAAAACAAAAAAAATTATTAAATAAACAAAGACGTCGATATCAGTTTCAAAAAAATATTCTTTTTATAAACATGTCAACTTGAAAAAAATACATCATCAAAAAACAAATTGAAATCTAACATTTCAAACAGATGTACTCAAACCTCTCTCAATAAAAATACATTTTGATGAGTGCACCCCCCGTGCAATTATTTTACTAAGTGGTGTAGCCTGTTTGCTAACACAAGTAAGAAAGAATTTTTTGTCTAAGTTTTGGTACGCTTTTTATTCGATTATTTTTTGCATGACTAAAATTTACAGCACTTAAATTTACTTGGGAAAGTTGTGCTAATGTTCAATCTTTGCTTTTGTCTCTATTAACCTGCCAGTCTCTATTCACCCCGTTTTACCGGTACTTTAGATTAAAAATGGGCAATAATAATTATATGTCTGGGTAAGATTTGATTGGATTTGGTCAAATTTCATTAAAAGAAATTGTGGTTTGTTTTTTTTCAAAATTCGTATAATTAATAAAAACCCAGCCAACTCGTTTTTTAAAATTATCTCAGACCATAAGGCATTCTTTACAATTTATAATATTTTTTAGCAATGTCTAATGTATAGGGTGGATAGGGTTCCAGTGATGCTTTTGAATAGTGACTATATATTTTGGAACAAATTCTTTCATATCAAACACCCTGTAAATTTTGGAAATTGTATAAAACGTTAACAAAGAGAAATATAAAAATAAAAATAATAACACATTTTTAGTACTTTTTCCACATGAGATTTATTTCATCAGGACCGGTTTCGCTCATGGCGAGCATTATCAACTGAGCGAATTCATCAGTTGATAATGCTCGCCATGAGCGAAACCGGTCCTGATGAAATAAATCTCATGGAAAAGTACTAAAAATGTGTTATTATTTTTATTATAATGCCTTTCCACCAAGTATTGACAGTGAACAAAGTGATCAAAGAGAAATATGTTTGGGCCGGCAAATTACTCGAAACTGTTTTTTTCAGAAAAAACGATTTTCCAGATTTAGAAATGTGTATTAATTTCGATTTAGGTGTTCAGCTACACCCTCGATTCAATCATACCCTTCCTTGCCCTGGCGGCCACTTGCTCCTTGCGATGTACAACATGCGCCCCGCTGGGACACCGACTAATGCCCCGCGGGCGATTTTGGGGGACCGGCCCTGTAGTTTAGCGCCCCACTGGTATCGGCTTACTGACGCCTTTTTCGACAAAAAAAATGATTGTCGTCAATATTTTTCCTTTGTGGAAACTCATTCCTGATTTTTATTCTTTTTTTATCCGCTCCCCAAATTCGTCAGCAAATCGGATTGGTTGTTAGCCTTCATTTTTGATAGCTAATTTTATTGGAAATGAGACGATAAGTACGTCGGGTCAATAAGCATTTTCTTTGCATACCATAGCCTCCAATCGGCGACATGAACACATATGTGTACATTAAAAGTTTTAGCAAAGAAATTGTTTTTTTTTATGAGCTTCACACTCTTTTTTCTTCTGTTCGTTTAAGCTCTGGTAAATTTTATATTTTATATGTAAATATTTATTTAATGTTATATTTAAAAATCACTAATTTATATAATATTATATATAATATATAACACGAAATAAAATTTCTTTGGCCTTGAGCCATTATCAAAGGATATTCTAAAAATTAGCCATGGATATAATAAAGATTCATAGTATATTTGTATTTGTTTATAAAATACAATCAATGAAAAATGATATAGGTGTATCTATTGAAATCCATTATATTTACTTATCCCTTTCGATACAGGGTGTGATTTTAGATAACACCTCATCAATTTTTAGAATCTCCCCTAATATTTTGTACGGATAAAATAATGACGAGAAATCTCTTTGCTGGATGCATTAGCCTTTTATTTGATGGAAGTTATTTGATCATTGATACGATAAGTAGCTAGCCGCAGGCAATTAATAAAATAATCTATAACGATCTTACTGGGCCTGCAGCCGAGTGGTCAGCGTCATTATCTTCGGTTGCCACGGCCATGGGGCTCGAATGCCACTAAACACACATTTTTAAATTGATATTTCAACACTAAAGCAGTTGCTTTACCTTTATTCTGAGATTACTAAGAGTAATACAGTGATGTAATGTTAAGCATTTTACCAATTGCTTTCTACACACTCTGATTAGATGAGAGTATCTCATGAGGCAAAGATATGCATATATCCAAATAAATATTGGAAACTAATAAAGATGTAACATTATAACTTGGCCGCTAGCGAGGGCGCCACCATCGCTTAAGTGATGTGCAATACTCAACCAAAATTGTTTATTCAGTTACAATTTTTATATGCAAGATTACAATGAAAAAATCTTTATATACGAACATATTTCCACTATAAAAATACAACTTAAATGGCTTTTGAAGATATCTACTCTATGGGGACAATATTAGTTCCGAATTCGGCGGCAGCCAAGTTATGATGGAACATCTATTTACTGTGGATACTAACAAAAATTTGTGCTGCTTGTTAAATTTTTGAAAACCAATGTTATTAGATCCGTAAAATTCAACTATGAATCGTAATAGATACTGCTGTAGTTTTTGCAATGAAGAAAAGCGTTTTTAGACAAAGTTGCCAGTGTTCGTTAACCCTTTGAACAAAATAAAACGCATATATCATTTCCCCACATTAAAATTCTGCAAGTACTTACCTATCTATTTGTATGACACCGTACAACGAATGTAAATGTAAAGATAATTAGATCCTATTACGGCATACCAGAATAGTTTTAAAAGTATTCATTTTACCCCTCTGTCAATGTCACTGAATTTATTCAAAACGAGGGGTGCATATTTGTCCCAGTTGTCCGTATGTCATCATTGATATCAAATAAATCGGAGAATTTGGAAACTATACACTAAAAAAAACATTTTTTTTACGATCTATCTGTTGATAAATCTGACGCTTTGATCAAAACTAGTTCTAATTACATATATATAAATGCAGAACGAGTATTTAGCATTCATATCGTATTTGAACTGTAGCTAATCAAAAAATAAGAAGACATTTTTTTTACTTATTCCACAATAAATTTATAAAATCAGGACCGGTTTCGCTCATCGCGAGAATTTCCAACTGATAAGAAATACAACAATACAGAGTTATTAATACAAAAACTAAGCAAGACTTTTGTATTTTTGTATAAATAAGTCAAAGTTTATAATCAGTTGAAAATTCTCGCGATAAGCGAAACCGATTCTGATCTCAATAATTTTACTGTGGAATAAGTACAAAAAGCGTCTTATTATTTCAAAACATGATACCTTTCCACAAAGTACATATTTACAGTGAAAAACTTAAAAGTGAACTCTATGGAGACTGGTTATGTGTCAATTGCAGAATGGCGTTTCATGTAGTGCGTAATATGAAAATGCGTTACAAATGAAATAGCCATAGTTTTGAACTTCATAATTATGTATAATATTATCACTCGTAAAGATTTTTTATCTGTAGATCTTTTCATATTAATCGATCGTGAATCCGGAACCTGTGATAGTTAGTGACTAAGTGTACACGGATTGTTTATGGAAATTAATTGACTGATAATTTTTGATCGCCGTAACCGAGTGGGCGTTATATCTACACGGGATTCGAATTCCCGGATCGACACTTTCGACACGGATTTTTACCCAAGGTATAAGTTTCTGTGATGCTTTGATCCCTGATAAATCCTGAAAAAGAGACGTGTACACAGAGCAATTAGTAAACTACAAACCATTTTCCAACCCCCTCTTTATATCCTCACCGTTTTTGAAACGCGAATATCTTGAATAGAAATTATCTACTAAGAGCACATATTTTCACAAGCCACACTTGTAGTGGATATATGTTAAGAAATATATATTAATATTTATATATTCATTTGATGCCATGTTGAGATTCACTGGATTTGATGACTAAATCCCCACCCCCCATTTTGTCCAAGAATTGAGATATTAAGTCCCTTGAGAAAAATTCACCTATGATTCTGAATGACTAAGTGAAATTATTTTATTTTCAAATGAAATTTGAGACGATAGAGTTGTATTGTTCCCTTTGATATGCGCATTTGTCAAAATCGTAGACGTCTCTAGATGGCAGATAAGTATACTTATATATATGCTACGATGGCTTAAATGGATATATGTCGTCAATAATTGATTACGGTAAAGGCCAATACCATTTGTGTGTACTTTTTTTAAATTAAGATAAATGTTGCACATTAAATTTTATCGGCATAGGACTAAATATTCAAGATGACAATATTCCTTTCGTTGATATCGCAGCTTCCAATATTTCTAGAAGAAACCGTGGTCAATATAACGTGCGTTATAATTTATTATAGTATTTATAATTGTCTATATATTATAAACTTGTTCGACACCAAACTATGAAAAAGGAAAAACGATACACGGTTGTTGCATACAATTAGTTGAGTATTCCAACGTACTTGGTAAAACTATTAATTTATTAAAAAAAATATATATTTATCCAAAGACAAAAGTTTTCACAGCGTGTGTTTTGGAAAAAAAAACTGATAATGAGATAAACGCGCAGAGAACGGTGTGCGTTGTACGCATTAATAATTATTATAATGATCGGAGCAACGCAACAGTTGCGTCCGACAGAATTTTTTTAATATTATTTAATACTCATGTTAGTTGATTCAGATTTCTTTTTAAGGACAATATCCATTTTATATTTAAAAATTGAAGATTAAATCGAAATTGAAAATATGAGACTAGGAATAAGTTTAATGGTCACTGATCTCTAGGGTTGGGATCAATTAAAATCTCCAAATTGGGAAACTGTATAGCATAAGACTTGCAGGTGTGAAGAAATTCTACAGTGTTGGCAATAAAAAATAAAATGAATTGCATTGAAAAATCACATTGTAAAATATCTTATCGTTATATACCATTTCCTCAACTATAAGACGCAATGAAACTTTACCGGATTTAGTGTCTGTCATATCGTTACTAAGAAAATTATGTCTCACTGCAAATTTTATATTCTGAGCAATGAATCCTTAACTGATATGTTACGTAGGATATGACTTTTGTAGTCATCTAACTCTTTTCCTTGTGGCGGTAGAAAAAAAACTGTAATGCATATTATTGATCTCTGTAATATATGCAATCTTAACAGATGGAGCTACTTATATCACTCAGCTGGGCAGTGGTGTTAGGCACAGGAGCGGTAGCGGGCGGAGGCGGCAATCCGATGCGTCGAGGGCCGCACCACCCACGAGAGGCGCCTCTTCCACCGGGACAAAAGCACCACAAACCAACAGGAGAAAAGCTCACAAGCGATACTAATCTTATACACGACACGGCGTAAGATTCATACAACCACTTTACTTAATGACATGTCTCTGATTATATTTCTTCTACAATTTCCGAAAGCTAGATCTTATCCAGGGGCGGATTATGCGCACTTGGGGGCCGTAGGTGCAATATAATTTTGGAGGCCCTCTTTTTCTAATGACACAAAAGCGTCGCAAACTTATTCGAGATTGGACTAATCAGAAATATGTTTTTGATTTTTTTTTATCGTATGCGATCGAGAATATTGCCTGAAAAATGTTCGGTATTCCCCGCAGTTCACTATAAACAATTCAAAACCAGTACCTAGCATACCCACACATTGTAATTTATGAAATTGATTGAAATTGCATCTTTCGTGTGACGGTATAATATATTCTAATCCAAATACATTTGTCAAAAATATTTTTCTTTGAATTATAACAAATTTTGAGGGCATAAGATTTGGAGGCCTCAAGCGTGCGCCTCTTTTGTGCTTATGGGGTAATCCTTCACTGATCATATCACTTTGGAATATAATGTGTCTACTCTATTAACGAGTGCTCGATATATGAATATTTGATCGGTCTCTGTTGCCAGATTTCATAATCTCTGCACCAATGTTCATGAATACATTTTATCGCAGGCATCTCCAGGAAGATTTAGGCCGGCCATTAGAAGATATGAGTGATGAAGAACTAGAATTCCATTACTTTAAACTACACGACTTTGACAATAATACACTGTTAGATGGGCTAGAAATGCTGAAGGTGATTTGATAATATAAAAATATTTTATCCCAATGCATTATAATTGATTTATTCTTGCTTTTCGTAAGCAAGACAGTGCTACTTTGTGTTTAATATTAATACATTTCAGGCAATTTATCACACCATGGATCATGATCACGAAGAGTTACCCGAAGAAGGGAGCGCAGATGTTCCACATGAGGACCATCACGGGTCGTCATCCCCGTCCGACGAAGATATGAAGCGATTTGTAGGTGAGGGACCCAACGCTTTTTTATTATTAAAATACAAACTCACATTCTTGCACGGGTCAAATTAATTCCCCCATTCGTCCATGGTAAAACACAATTTTTAATTTCGTACTTTTTTTTTCTTTTCCAGAACTTATAGACAAGGTTTTAGAAGAGGATGATACTAACCATGATGGATTCATCAGCTATCCTGAGTTTGCGATAGGAAGAGCAAATGGAAAATCTTTGAATATATCTCCGCCAACCGTTGTAGAAGTTTAATCATTTTTTTAAACATTACTTTTGATTGGCTGACAGAGAAATGTTTACCTTGCACAGATAAAATAATTTCGATACGCTTTCTTGCAATTCAATTAATTGTCTTTTAAAAAGAATCAAAAATATTTGCAATACAAGCGTATTATGTATGTGACTAGAGATTTGCGGGAGAGAGAAATATGATAATAATGTTTCAAGATTCGTTTTTCTTTCATAGATAAATCAATAAATTACTCATAGAAGGTTTACTACATTTAATATTAATAGTGTTCCCGAACGCACAAAAACTTTAATAAATATTATTTGAGATTTATATTATTTATTATTGTTTTATAGTTTGTGATGATAGTTCACTATAAAATTTAAATGTGATTTTTGAAACATATTCTTAATTAAGCTTTGGGTATAACAAGAGAATTAAAATTAGCTGTTTATTATACTTAAATCTGAAATAATTTCTTACCAATAAAAATATTTAAAAGATTATCGTGGCTATTTTTTATTAACTTAAGTAAATACATAATCCATTTTTTGGTAGTTTAAAGTTCTGTTTTTAAATTTTTCTCAACAATTATTAAAAATAATACCAATTTTGAGTTTTTATTGTCTTAAACGTTGAAACAGGTGTAGAAAGGTGAGAATTCAATCCAAAATTATTTCCTAAAGTCACCTGTCATATATTTTAATATCAAATACCGACTCTTAAAATCAATAAAGACAATAAAATAATGCTCATTGTGTAATGTATTTTTGTGACGGAGAGTTTTTTTAACCTTCTGTCCGATCCGACAATCCGACAAAAAAATACTAAGCCACACAAAAAAAAAAAATACACGTCTATATCTCTTTATTTGGAGTTTTTTTCATCTTAGTTTGATTCCTAAACTGTTGATATTTATTTTTGAAAATGAACAAGGTAAAATAAATCAATAAAAACATATAAACGAATAACTACATTCAATGTACCTATGCATTATATTTTAATACTATTTCGATATAACATAATTATTATACATTTCAAAAAAGGAATTATCTTTTGTTTCTTTATTGACGTTTATTCGATTTTTCAAATTAATGTACCTTCATATCACATACTTATTGACGCTCAAATATGCTGGTTAACGCATTAATTAATATTAGCAAAATCTTCATAAATCAATTGCGATTTCATAATATATTAAAACATCGATTATAAATTTATTATTACCAGAGGTCGCATCCACAACAAAATTTACAGATGAATCCAATTCGATCATTTGTATGGTGTATAAATCTCAATGAACTTTTTCAAAACCAACTCTTATAAAAAACTGTGGACTGCTATTACGGATCAGCGGTCAACAATGCTTGGTCAGTTAGGTACATCTGCCTTTCGCACTTAATCTTATTATCATGATGATGAATGCTGCGTAGATTATCTATGGTAAATAGTGTTTATCATTGTCAAATAAACAGATGCTCTTTAAATCACAAATTTATAAGCACGTTTGCCATGTAGGAAGCAAACTCTGACCAATATAATGTGAAAATCGGTAATATTTCTATTGTCCCTTCGGCCACTGGTCAAATATATTTAATCCTTGGCGGAATTGCACGCAGTAAAATATTAAATATAATAGTGAAATATTATTTACGATTTAAAAAATAACCAATTCATATTTTCTATTTCTTGCGAAGAATTGATATTTTATTGGCTATTGATGCGTACTCTATACGTTTATTGTTTGTTGTTGTGACATTTTTTCAACATACCAATTCCGAATTTATTTTGTTTCGAAATGTTTAATGAATATTTATAATATGTGTATAATTTAGATTTACGATAATGGCGTGTATGTACATCCGGAAATAATGCGGTAAATATTTGAATTTTGTGTATCTATGCCCGAGCCCGAACCCAAATTTTCGTAACCAAACTTTAACCGACCCTTGGGCTGGGCTGGACTTAGGCCCGCGGGCATTGCCCGAGCCCGTGTAGTTAGGGTAAGAACCACTGATCTACACTGTTGCCGACCACTGATCTATAAATATAACCATGGATGTTATTTTCGAGGCCCCAGGTACCTATAGGATAATTAGCCAATGTCAGTCAGCGTTTCAGAGAACTTGACTATAACAATTTACAAAACTATTATTTTGAAATTCATTATTCGAATAATCGTTTATGACATTTTATGTAGATTAATTTTTGTCTCTAATATGCTATGGATCAGTGTTGAGCAACCTTTTTAATAATATTAATCAAACAAATGATTCCTAATGACAAAGGTCACTATAAATATTTTTTGTTGGATTTTTTGCCGGGAATGGAGCATAAAGTGATTTCAAAATACATTCAGATCAAGTGGGAGTGCACCAATGCACTGTCATAAAGTGTGAGTGCCCCATGCACTTATTGAACCATCAACATCACCGTCTACTTCAATTAGTAAATTTGTCACAATGCTTTGTAATATTGCATAATATGAGTAGGTGCCATCCAGTTTTGAAACAACAAAAACTTTTGTTTGGGGCAGGTACCATAAAAGCGCTCAGTCGGCATTTAGGTACTGGCAAACATTGGGTTGCCTTTCACTTCCATAAAAAGTGATATGTCAAAAATAAAAAAAAAGAGTCACTTTAATTGTTATCAACTTATATTTTTTCAATTTTGCACAAAAAAAACTTGGGACAAATAATAACAGTACAGTTCTTATGTACTACACATTTCATCATAAAAATCAAAGACCCTGAAACTGTAAATTAAATTTTCATAGGGCAGAATTAGCATAACATAGAATGACAGGGAGATATAAGATAATTTTAACATAAAATAAATAAGCATGATGTACACAGGTTTTTTTTCTCCCCGAGAATATTAAAAACCAATTAGAATACTTGCATAGCTTTAGTTTAGAACTAACCCGTGTCAATGTGAAATTAGTAACTTATAAAGTTTCTACATGATGTAGTGATAATTTAATGATAAATAATTGATGAAAAATTAGAAAAGATAACGTTCAGGCATTCAGACAATTATTCAAGACAAATCTAACAAATTTGGCCAACTCCATTTAATGGTAATTTGGGCAATTGAAAGTTGTGTTTTTTAAATGTGATTTTATTACAGATATATTTATCACTATCTAATATATGTTAACTATCTTGAAGAGATGATGAACTTAACATTCTCTAATAAGAAATTGCTGAAACAAATGATTTCAACGAAGGGAAATTGAAATCATTCAAGTAAAAGTAGTTAGTACATATTAAATTTAGTCTATAAATAAATATATCATAAAAAAATACAAATTGGTCTAGGGAAAATTTTGCTGAATAATATACGATTGCTAAGGCTTAGCATATATAGAACTGATTTGTTATGTGGCATTCATTGTTTGAGTATCAAGAGGATCATGAAATTGAACAATCATTGAGTAAGTAATAGACAAAAAGAGAGGTCTTTAAACATAGGTGTTATTAATTTTGACTATTAGTATAACAGAAAGAGTTAGCTTTTCGGGAAGTGATGAGGAGCACATGATGGTAAGTAACATAAAGCATTACCGACCTGTGAAGCAGAATGAATACCGTCTAACAAACAAGAGCTGTAGAGATATTACTCCCTAGAAAGTAAAAGTAGCAGAGTTAGATGTTGTAGCTTCATGTATAAACATATTGTTAATAGGAATGTATTGTTTAGATATTAATTTGATCACTTCTTGGGCAGCACACCCCCCCATAAATGCAGAAACACTGTGTATTTCGCAGCCTCCATACCTGCACATCTCGTGAACGTGGTCATCTTTCGCTAAAGGTGAACAGGACCACTCTCCGAGCAATTTAGTAACACAGCTTTTTAATTCAGAAATATCAGTTTCGGGTTCCCACTCTCCCGGCGCACGGCACTGTTCAGTTTGAAAGCGCTCCATCCCGCGCAATAGCACATAATGAAGCATCATAGGGTCCGGCTCTTCCAAGTGTTTTCCGATGTAGCCAGCTACATTGTTGTTTTGCTGATATTCTTCAAAGATGCATGTGCCCCTTAATAAATACAAAGATGAAGCGTGCCGGCAGATTAGTTTAATGTCGGTTTCGTTAATACTTTCAGCACCGAGTTCAATCACAAGCTGTTGTACTCGTCTGTACACCGCCTCGGAATCGGCTGCAGCTTTACTGCGATAAACGTTCTGCAATGCAACATAGTGGTGTGTGGACGCTGTCATGTCAGGTATAACACCTCGCAGCGGAAGCAGTCCTTTACCTTCATTCTCGATGAAACCACGTAGGGCAGAGCACATTATCCAAAAAGGTGAACTCTTTTGAGTGAGATTAATACACGAACTATCGTAAAGTATGCTCTTCACATCTTTTGGTAAAATAGACTCTATGACAGCACTGTTGACAGCTCTAAGAGCTTCTTCGAAGTTCTCTTCGTCTAAAGGTATGCCGTTTTCATCTTTTTTTTTGTTATCTCTAATTATTTCTCTAACTTGATCTTTCTCTCTGCGACTTAATGGCCACCTGCCTTCATGAGAATCTCTCCATATTTGAAGACATTTAAAGAGTACTAAAAGCCATGGAACGTGAGCGTGTTCCTTAAATTCCATAGTTTGAAGATTGAAACCTTCCATATATTCTACTAGCGATGGAAACGGCGAATCCAATCTCAAATCTGGAGGTTGATTATCTGGGTGGGCTTCAATGACAGCGTGTTCTTTAACTTGAATACGCAGACACCCTAAAAACCCAACAGACCGGCAAACAATAAGAGGAATATTAGCTTGCCATAAATTTTGTGACAGTTCAATCAGAGTTCTCTCCGGCAGTGCAGTCGCGATGACGACTGAAAATGTATGGAAAAAATCTGGATGTTCTTTTAGAAGTTGATCGGGCGAGTCAGGGACGGCATGTCCACGTACCGCCGGGTTTAATTCCAATAAAAATTTTACCGTTTCGGAGGATCTGCTTTGGCCAATACTGGTAGACTCCAAGAAAAAATTACAGCCGATGTCTTCTTCTCTGACGTTATTCTCATCGACTATCGTAAATGCGCCTATTCCGGGGAGTATTAAAGATTTTAAAGTCTCCGTTCCTAAGGCTGTAGCATTTATAAGACAAACATGACCGTTTTCGAGAGCCGCTTGTCCGTGATCACCCCAAAGCCTCAGTTGGCGATCGTATTGCCTATGTTTTTCAGATTGTTCCGGAGATTTTGGTGACGGTGAGGCCATTGTGCAACTATGTTTGTAAACAGATAAAATTACAATACCAATTCTAGCAACAATAAATAAATGTAAGCCGGCTTAACCTTAAAAGTGACATTCAATACTTTGACAGCTATTTTAGACTATGGTTATTCGTATTCAAACAAACAAGTCATCATTCATGAAACAACAGTCATTTTATGTGGCGTAAATTTTAATCTGAAAACAAATTATTATTTCATTAAAAGAAGATTTTTTTTTCAAATTAGTTCAATAAGATTATTTAAAAAAAAAAGATCTCATCATTCATGAAACAACAGTCATTTTATGTGGCGTAAATTTTAATCTGAAAACAAATTATTATTTCATTAAAAGAAGATTTTTTTTCAAATTAGTTCAATTAATCTTATTATTTAAAAAAAAAATCTCTCGATAGGAACTTCTGAATGTAATGCGATTTTTGTATTGACTGAAAATTAAATATATACAGATAAAAACCTTGTTATCAGCTAAATGATTCTGCTGATGAAGAGATCTGAGAATTGTTTATAAGATAATAAATTTATTGACCTTTAATATTTTTTTTCGTTCTTCTTGAAAGTTGCACCTTGTAACACCATATTATTTCATAAACAGCATAAACGTCAAAAGCATGAATTTACAAACATTATTTCAAGATTTTAATCCAAGGTAAGTCTCATAATTAATCTATTGTATATAATTGCGAATTGAATGTTTCTCCTTTTCATTGTTTCTTATTAGTATATTACAATAAATTCGTAGCATATTTTTAACCTGTTGAATGATATAGTACGACCTGCCAGCCTTGGATGCATATTCGCTCATAGTAAAAGTCTTGAATTCTTTTGATATATTTGAAAACTTACATGCTTTATTTTATTCACAGCAAATTCGTGGTGCACACATGTCTTCTCATATTTACTGCCTTGCTAGCCTTAAGACTTGACAATGTGATCACTTGGTCATACTGGGCAGTGTTTGCCCCAATTTGGGCATGGAAGATTTTAGTGATCCTGGGCGCAACAGTGGGGACATACGTCTGGTGGAGATATCCTCATTTCAGGTTAGATCTCATTAAACCTTTAAATCATCAATTAGTGTAACTTATTCGTCGAAATAAACATACCCCCAAATTGTATATTTTTGAGGTTACAGAGAAAATTTTACGTTTCCAAACATACTAAAATAAATTATTTTAAAATGTTGCTATCTTGTTAGTATCAAAAGTGTATCTTTCTATTCAAGCTGCCTGATCATTATTATGAGATTCATCATTATACTACACTTGCTCCTGATTCACTTATATATCACATCCAGTAGTCCCTCAAACGTACAAACTAGACAAAAACCGGAGCATCGATCCAAACTGCTATATATTATCTTTAAATGTGCATTATTTTTAAATAATGGCCTAGCCCTAATGAGTTTAGTAAAATGTCCTTCCCACATACAATGGAACCACGATCTACCTCTCTCACATTCATTGTTTTCCTGCATGAACCATTACTTTGTTATAGCTATTATATATAGTATATATGATTGGGTTTTCAATGAAAATTCAAACTGAATATGGGAAAATTAGTAAGAAAGACTTATCAATAAAAAGTTGAAAATAAAATAGTCAAATAAATTAATCATTCTTTTTCATTATTATTGAAGCTTTCTCTCATCATTGGTTTCCCACATGTATCGTTTTATTTTTAGGGTCCCTTGAAAACTTGAGTCAAACAGAAAAATTCAATATTTCTTGATTTAATTTCAGATTGGAAGGAGAAGCGTATGTCCACTACAAAGCAATGTTAATAAGCTTGGCGCTGCATTTAATATTGTTAATGTTTGAACTGCTAGTGTGTGACAAATTGAATTCCGAACGTCACCTTTGGATTCTGGTGTTTATTCCATTAATATTTATCAGCATTGTGTCAATAGCAGTCTGTATTTGGGCGTTGAAACATGATAGAAGTTTCGAGGTTGGTATTTACTTACATTCATTTAACCACTTCAGTGCCTAGTTTGTAAATATTTTTCTATGCCCACAGGTCACCTGTTTTTGAAGTACAAAAAATATCATAAATCTCATTGCAAACATACATTTATTGTTTCTGCTCACCCATATCTCACCTCGAGTTAAATTATTGATTGGTGTCAGTTGAAAAATCAACCTTTTTATTTTAATCACTAGAGTTGTCAACATATGAATTATTTTTGTTGAATATTGAGCTTATAACTAATTAATTCCCATAAATATGTTTTTAAACATTTCTACAAAAAAAAATTATAAACTTTTCTACTAATTATCTAGGCTCTAAATTTCCAGTTGAAATTTAGTTTTCTAATTCATCATAACATAATTCTGGGATATTTTTAATTGATTCTGGTTAAGCATAGATGGGATTAAACGCTCGCAAAACTTTTACGTGTTGCACCATTTTAGACCTCAAAGTTGCTTTGGAGCATCCATCACAACCATTAATTTAAACCATGACAATTTAAAATAACTGAAATAAACATAAAAATATACCTGACTGCAAAAATGTGGATCATTCGAAAGATGAATTTAACATTTTTTTTCTTTTGCAGCTTGAGCTTTTCTGCGCAGTGAATATTCTACAGTTCATATTTTTGGCACTAAAATTGGATAAATTTATTTCTTGGACCTGGGAAGTTGTTTTTGTCCCATTTTGGATATTGATGTGTCTCAGTTTAGTTGGTAAGATATGATAATCTCAATCACAAATATAAAATAATTATATGTTGATCTCACAAAAGCTGTTTGCACCTGGCATCATGAATCCCGATGAGTGACAGTTTATTTCTCATCCAAAGCTTTATGTTGAGGAAACCAAAGTCAGAATCTTCACAATGAAGAAGAGTTCTGCAATGGAAATTCCAAAAATATGATTCACAACTAATTGTTGAAAAGAAAAATAATATTAATAAGCATTGTTTTCTATTCAACAGGTGTACTGTATAGCATAATCTTTGCTGGAATTCTTCTACACACTCCAGAAGTGAATATACACCAACGTAGGACAAGTTTCAATTCTGCATTGGCTTATACCTTCACTGTTGTGCCTATTCTCATATTTCAAGTAAGTTTAATTAATACCTACATCACTGCAAAAAGTTGTCTAATGAATCCTTCAAGCTTTGTTTGGGTACAAGAAGACTTTTGTTTCCAATCTAAGAAAGGATCTATTCTTTTTTTGAAATTTTATTGTTCGAAATAATTGAATGTTGCCAATATTTCATAATTTTAGTTTTAAAGCTATATGTTTCCCAGTGAATATCATACAACAAATCTGTTGCTATGTAAGATTTTTTAATTGTCTCATTTCAATATTGCCGACCATATCAGGGCTATGAGATATTATTTTTTTCTTTACATATTTTTTCTTTCGAGTTCAAAATTTGAGGTGTTGCAAGACTTACTAATATTATCTATTTATTATTTTCTCAGGTGCTGTTAGCAAATAAATTAGACGATGGATTATCACTGTCATACATAGTAGTAGTTAGTCCCCTATTTGTTAGCTACGCTACGTTAATATTAATGTCATTCGGTGCTAAAGGCGGTAATCGATGTAAGTATTCTGTAATGAATCTTTTATGTTACTATTTGTAGTGCAAGATACAAGATTGAAGAGTGTACAAGATAGCCTGTATCCTAACGGAGTAATATAATTTTTAGTCCAGAGAAAAATGTCGGTATAAAACAAAACCAATTGGACATATTTGATTATGGGAAAAGAAACCATGAAATTGATTTACATGTACTGTGTGAAGAATTATTAACGTGTAGGGAACGATTCAAATGACAGTGAAAATAAAAATAGTCAAACTGGTTGGTTCCATATTGTCTATGGTTGGTTCTATATTGTTCCCTGTTGTATATTGCCAATCCTCAATTTCTCTTAATCTTTTGAGCGTAATCACTGCACATGTGCATTGAAGTGTTGCATTGTCTATAATCTATTGCCATTCTCACATTATTTATTATTATTATTATCAATTATTGTTATTTTTTCACATACAGTTATTTATTATGTAGTATATATAACAGTTGTTTCATATGATTTTCCAGGGTGGTTCGGTATGCGCAAAGATTTCTGCCAGTTTTTGCTTTCCGTGTTTCCTCTGCTCCAAGAATATGCAAACATTGCATATAATAACGATTCGAACCAGCAGTCTGGCATCGTCAACAGAGCGCCTGCAAATCCGACCATAACAGAGGCGCACCAGAACATCAACTCGGTGGAACAGTTTCGAGACCGAAGAAGTCCCAGATCTAAAGAGAAGAGCTGTAAAAAATCCTTGAAACACCAGAAGAAGAACGAGCTATTAAAACCTGTGGTGCCAATCATAAGCATAGACATACCGGATTGAAATTCATTTCAATATTATTTTTAACTCAATTCTAGTTGTTGAATACTAAATTTGTTATTGAATCGTCGATGAGTAGTTACATGTGATTTAGAATAATTGATAATAGTAATGCCGGACACTCCATCAACGTTTGGTATTTGAAAGCAATATTGAAATTAGAAGGCATTTATCTTTTGACTGCCAAAAATATACTGTGGACTGTCTACATGACTCCCAAGTTTTTTAAAGTCAAAACTGCCTCTTATTATATCTATATAACCTGCAACCCCTACATTTATTTATAAAATATCTTACATAATAAACCTGGTCAGCGAATTTTCATAATACATACAAATAACTTGCTTAGGAATCAGTCCATAGACTCAATAAAATCTTGACAGCATTCTGGAAAATGGAAAAATGGGTTCCTCACTAAGACAGCTTCTAATGTATTATCTGTATACGATTGAAAAAATGAAAACAGACTGGGATTCGAACTAAGCTAACGATGTTGACATTTACACCACAACTAACTATTTCTATACCAACTACTGGTTGGAAGCTTGGGATTTACGCTCTGTAAAAGAGCTCATGATCTCTATTTCAAATTGATTTAGAAAACGGCTCAATTTAAAATAAAATGGCTTTACATTAATATTGATATTTTATCAATACTAGATTATTAACTGTGGCCAATGAACACGCTCATGGCAAAGGAAGGGTTGTCTGATAAAAACATATGAGTACCATCAACTGTCGGTGCTTGATTGAATTTGATTAGTTTAAGGGTCTTCCTGGCAACAAACCTAGTTATATTGCTCAATATTTCAAGATCTATAACTTCATCGCTTTTCCAAATATTTCTAAAGAATGGCATAAAGCATTTATGTAGAAACTAACGGAAACATACAATATTTAAATCACACAAATGAAATTAATATAATTTTTTGAGCAGGCTTATCCTGGTAACGTAAATATAAAATGATTGATAGAGTGTTTGGTATTATATTCAATAAAATCAATGGAAAAAAAACAGCTCTTAAATATATGGTCACATTTTAGATTCGTCTCAATTAAAAATATTTAGAGTCAATATTAATGTTGAGTTATCATGTTGTTTTTGTCAGAAAAGCTGACTATTGTAAAATTCATTCGCCATATTTGATTGCAAATTATTGGCCATCTTTTGTTAATTCTTATGTTAAGAAATTTATATACTGCAATGTCTTCGCTGAAACTACGGATTGTGATACAGACTGGTAATAACGAAACCGGGATATCGGTATTTCACACAGTGCTTGTAACCCTTCAGGAGGTCACTTTTAGTCCCAAACTTCCTTGGCAAGGCGAGTTGATTTTATCCTTGCAGGCATGCATACTTACATAGAGGTCAATAATCACACTTTGAAAGTTGCACCTATTATTGTATAGCTATAGATTATATGCTTTATAACTTTGCTCTTTTCATGTTTCGCATAAGTGTATTAGTATGTATGAATTCCATGATTAGTTGATCACGATTGGCTAGCTACAGTATGCAACAGAGTGCAGAGTAACAAAGCATATACTCTACCAGTATTGATTTATTCGGCTGGTATTGCAATCCCTAGTTGAAACACCACCTATTTTTAAGTTTTATTAATAAGATCATTAACAAACCTCATAAGTAAAATAATTGTCACAACGATATAACCATCAGAAAGTAGAATCTGCAACAATACAATACCCCATTGTCATGAATTGTAAGCAATCCACATTGTCATGAAAAACTATATTGTGGGTTGCATGTTGCAACTGTTAACAAGTCAACTGACTAAGCATATTGCATTTTTACTAAATGAAATGCTATCGTTATTGTTCCTCCAGAAACCTTTTTGCCATTTTTCGATTGTTTTGTCAGAGCATGCATCCTTAAATGGTTACTTATGTACTCAAGATGCACATATCTATCTTGCCATTCTGACAGCGCATGTATTTTTATTTACCATTTTGCTTCGTCTTAATATCAGGTTTATATTGCGAATTACAAATCTAAATAAATATGATGAAAAAAACTTGCTTCGGGAGATGCTCATTTTTCTATTTCCCTAAAATAATTATTTATTTGATTTATTTATTTTTGTCTTATGATATAATAACGAAATATGCAAAATTATATATTGTACGTATTTCATGAATTATTAGATGCCATAAATTATTAGACAAACACTCTTTAAAATATCAATAACTACAAGTTACACAATGTGAATAAGAAGCATTCAAATTCATGTTATGTGTAACTTGTCTTGCAATATCTTCAAAAAAATGCTATTTCAACTACATATTACATCTGCTTTTTCCCATAAAATATTGTCTTATTTGCCCTCACCCTTACTTAAATGAATGCAACGAAATGTGAATCATTAATAGTGTGGAGGCTGCTTCTTATAAAAATGAACAGCGAGCGCAATCTTGGCTCACATTCTGTCGCATCTCTTCAGAGCTTTGTACCCGCGGCTCTAAAAGAAAAATTACATAAGTAATCTTTCAACAGCTTGGTAATCAAAAGCTTTGACGCAGCGAGTTGCACCCTTAAATAACATGCATCTATGATCAATGAAATACAGTCATATTATTGATTTTTGTTTAAATCCAAGAATTTTTCAAGATTTATCAATTCCTGCCATTCTCATAAATACAGTTAAATTAATGAAGATTTGAATTTTCTAATGAATTCTTCCTAACGATGTATGCTTCGAATTTTGATTCATTTAATCAATATGTTAATAATGATGTACAGCAGACAATGTAAAGTTAAATTCATGAAACCATGTGAGATTCTTTTGATTTTAGGCTTGGAAAGTACTCTCAGCTTCGCATAGATAATATTATAAGTTACAAAATAACAGTGGGGAAAGCATTAAAGAATTATACTATTCATTGTTCTTCCTCTTATAATATTTATATATATGCATCCGTCAATATGGAAGAATAAGAAACCATTTCAAAATAGTCATAAGCAAACAACAAGTTTAAAGAAATCATTGCCATCAAAAAATATTGTAAATCAAGCAAGGTGGAGAATAAGGTTGTTTGATATCAGGCGACTAAATTATCATTCTAAGAAATTTTCAATATTTTCCCTGTCGGCTTGTCTTTGGTTTAATAATTAAGAATCAATTGTATTTTTTGTACTTTTAAAATTATTGTATAAATATTTGAATTGTATATATTTATTATAATTTAAATAACTATTATTTAAGTCAACATGTTAATGATGTACCTATCCTCACATTATTTGGTAATTTTATTAATTGATTTACTGAGAATACTGATAGGAAAAGCTCATACAATATTTAATGAAATGGATTTATAGCAGTTAAACAAAGTTTACTTCAGTGAACTCATCAATAGTGTAATTTCACACAATCAATGTCATATTTGGTGCTTGTTAAATCTTCGATATCTAATATATAATGCACTGAAGGTCTTCGTCCTTCAACTATCACCATTGGGGGTTAACTTAATTAATTTGGAATTGAATATTTAGATCAGCGATGTCATGCAAGAGTCCCACGGGTCACATTAATATGGAATTTTCTATAGTCCTTTTGAAACATGCAACTATCTATATACTTTGCAATTTTTATCTTAACACGTTGACTGCGGGAAAAAATTTGGCATAAATTGAGGTTGCTCTAAAGTGCACATACAAAGACACCGAATTAATTGGTCTATATTTTTAAGAGTGCTGAAGACACGAAACGAAACAGATAACCGTCAAACGAAACAGAAATTTCAATGGATGCGATAACACGTCTAACGTAATGTATTCAAGTTGTGACTATTTCGGTAGCGTAAGCGCCAGGCGCGTACTCCGCAGTCAACGAGTTAAAAGAAATCAATTTTACACTCATTGAATTCATGTTATAGTGCTGTCTCACTCTAAAGGTACGTGTGAGATAGCTAGAGTCTGACCATAGATATATTGTACTCATTACAATGTATGATTATATTGTTTACTCAAGTCAGTAGAGTCTTTGATTCATTTGACTTTAAGTTTCTATACTTATTTGACTGTACATAATCAATATTGTAATGTCAGGGCTTTTTTTAAATTCTGATAATTATTCTATTCTTCATTTTTTAAAAAAGGAAAGGTTTATGGAAATATGTGGCCCACGAAACGATTTCAATTGGTCGCTGCTGATTTAGACTTTCGCTGCAATTATATTTTAACATTAATTATAGAAAACATGTTTTACACACTTTTGAAAGACATTAAAGCTGTCATTAGCTGTAAAGAAACAAAATTAGAATGAAGTGACTTCTTCTCAGCATATAACTTTTCCATGCCCATATTCGGTCTGTATGTGGAGCATATGGCATCCTATTGGAGTTATCTCATATTTTTTTCCACAAAAACTGCTCTTTAGTCACTCAACCTCTCTTTAGTGCGGTGAGAGTAGGGATAGAAAGGATAAGGTTTGGACAGAACTAGTGGTTAGCTACTTGCTTAAGCTATGCCTAACTTATAGTATTGGATGGGTGGGAAGGAATTTTTAAACAACACCAACAAACATGCATTAAATGGAATTGATAAATTGACTAAAAAAATGCTGTTCGTATTGGAACTCGAACCCGTGTGGTCTGTTGCGGAAGCCAATGTCATTGACCACTGCACCACGGACCCGATGTCATATTTTTAATGGACATAACTAAAGGGCACATTGTTTATGTGAATCTCAATATCCAATTGTTTATACATTAATTTTATTTTCTTCTTAAGAATTGGTACAAATATGACATTGCTGTCATTAATTTAATTTCTTTTTATTCATTAATTTTAAGTTCACAAAAAAGGAGGAATTAGAATTTTTTACTGAATGGGTATGTTTGTTTGGTTGTAATGTAGATGCGAATGAAATATTTAATCTAACATTCATATAATTTATTATTTTCATTATATTTCAAGCAAGATTTTCACAAAGAATACTCAAAATGAAAAGATGAAAAACCGAAATTAACTAATAATAATTTATCAACTGTTTACACAAGCAACATATGACTATCCAAAAAGGTGATTACTAACCTCAGTAATAATTAGTCTTTGTTAGTAGACACTGGTTGGGCGGTTCAATATTGAAATAGAAGTAAAAATAACATTGCATGTATTTCTACAAGAATTCCTGTAGAATGAAAAACGTCATAATTGCATTTGTTTTTATTTCTATATATTGAAGTCAATTTGGCACCAGAAGTGGTTTTAATCTGAGGATTACCTATATTGATACATTTAGTACATTGTTTCTTCTCGGAATTGTTTCACAATATATGTGAATCTGTTATTAATAAAGGGTTCATTATTTCACAAAATAGTTGCTTCCACTGTTGGCGTAAGTGTTTTTCAGTCTATAATTCTTATAAAACATTAATTTATAAATTAAGTCCTGTGATGAATGTATATAATATAATACTTAATTTTAATATTGTGAGTCATAAGCTCAGATAATAAGTAATAAAATAAAGAAAATCTTACAATGATTACTAAATCAATTACTATATTAAAATGAATATTTCTATATCATTATAATTTATGCTTTTATGAATCAATCTGTCTTCACTTTTAAGGTTTAACTGTCAATTCTTGGTAGACATTATAAATGCATTTTTTTGTACTACTTCCACATATATTTTGTAAGATCAGGACCATTTTCAACTGGTGAGAAAATCAGTACAAAAAAATTGTATTTTTTTTTTTTTTAAATCAATCAATTTTATTCCATAATATTTGTACTCTAAAATCTTTTATGACATATTTTAATCATTGTACTTATTCTTTCTCATTCAATTGTTATTTATTTATTGTAATGTCACGCCAGTTCAAATACGCATTACGACTATCGTGAAATTTCATTAACAACGTCTTTAATACGCAGATTTATTTATTTATTCATCGAAATGTCTTTGCCTAAATCAATGGTTTTGCATGTGCTCGGGTTAAATTAGTTTCAATAGCTCTTTATTTGAAAACAATAGTAAACAAAGAATAAATAATTTTAACTTAATAAAGTTTCTATTACTTTCTTTTGTTGGATATTTTATTTGTATACATATTCCACATAATATATATTCTCAACACTACTGACTACTCGAAAACTGACTTTAATAATTATTTTGAGATTATATATAATTACTAGTATTGCTACCCGGCGCCGCTCGGACTAAGCGACCAATAATTATTTAATGTTATATCATTCGACATAATTATATCACAAAATCTAACATCCAAAATAGAGTTAAAATAAAATCACAAACTTTATTAAATTTGATGACAGCCCCCATTCTCGCCCATTAAAATATCCAAATTCAAGGAAAAAATCTAATTTGCTGTCAAAGAAATGTCAAATAGTACCTTCACGTAAATAATAAACATTATTATTAATAATAAAAGCCGGGAAAAGTTCTGTAGAAGACTAATTTATTATATTTTGACTAAATGTCTTCGCCGATAAAAATTCAAACATATTTTCTTTTATATTCGTTTTTATGGCAACTTGCAACAACAATGCAAAATGGAATTACAGACCCACATACATACATACGCCGTTTCGGTTTTATATATATAATTATTACCGTCACTTTTTTGTGTAACTTTTTTTTATCTACATCTTTTTTTTTCTTTCATAAAATGAAATAATGGCAGTGGCCAAAAAAAATCATAAAAATTTGTCAATGTTAGCAAAATAGCTTTCACTGCTTTAGTGTCTTTGATAATATCTTAGAACCGAAAGATAGTTTAGAAATTCATATAAAGTGCTATAGTTAGAATTCTTTTTTGGCCATTGCATCTAAATTTATCATGTCCCTGAAAGAATTACTTTTACAAGTCTATTGAATCACTTTGTAAGACCAATATAAATATTAAAAACTGGTCATATAAACTTCCTGTACTTGTAATTTACCAGATTGTTCCAATATTAGGTGCAAGTAATACAAATATCTAATGTTAGATACAACAATTTCTTTCAGAGACATGACAAAGTATTCTTTTTGCTTGTTTCTAAATTTAAATAATAAATCAAATGTTCCATTGCTCTATCACAATTATTGTTGAATATACAATGAATTATTTGTTGAAGAATAAAATTGTTACAAAATATTTGTGTTTTTTTTTCTAATCATAAAATTAAGTTCATTTAGATTATGTGTATCAGATTCTTCATTGAATAGTATTGATTATAGTCGCAAATTATTTGTTTCAGATGAAAGAAAACAGAACAATTATATTTTTTCTTTGACCGATTAGTTTTCACACACTTTCAGTATTTATTTATTTAATTTGAATCGAAAACTGTGTTACTGAATTGTAAACGACAATATTGTTATGTATAAATAAAAACTATCATATGTCTTCAAGAATAAGAAGTAATTTTTTTGCAGTAATGAAGCCTATCAATAATATTCTTTTGTAAATGGTGGTTCCTGGAACGTATCTTCCATTCAAAGAAGGAATCAGCTGATAAATCTTATAACTAAACATCATGTAAGTACTTACTCATTATCAGTAAAAACAATTTTGTAAAACACATAATAATGGAACAAACCATGAAAAGTTGTTCTTGGAAAACTTTGACCTACTTTATAACAATTCAATGAATACTATGGGAAACAAAAAAGAATTTGTATTTGTCATTCTTCAGAAAGTAAAACATTTTTTTAATATTATTCACTGACATTGACATTTCCACATGAAAAATAAGGTTTTATTTATCTAGGGAGGTTTGAATTGAATATATACCATCAATCGGAAGGACTACCTTTTCCCCCTTACTGCCCTCGAACAAGCATGCTCAATGTGACCTTTCGGATATATGACAGTCACCCTTGCAACCTTAAATAGATAGATTGAAAATATTGGATTGTTAACAGGGGTGTATTGTGGCTGATTTTTTTCTTTTTCAAAAAACAAGTGATCAATGCCTCTATTGCAAATATGTAACATCAAAACACTGTCTGTTTTGACACATAATTTTACAATATCTTTTTAATTTAACTATTATACTTACATGTAATTGCGACAAAACTAATTATTCGTGAAATATCTTTTTATATTTCATCCCACATTCTAATTGAGTCTTTCTATGTCATGGAGTGTATTTATTTATATCAAAATGATATCTAGAATAAATGCTTCTATTATAAAATGGCATGTACCTACTAAATGTGAAGCTGGTTGTTATGTCATGCAACATTTATAAAAAAAAATATTTTTGGTTTCAATTCGGTTTTACCAGTTTACAGCCAAGAGTTTTTCGATCAGTTGCCACCCCTACGCCATGTTTTTATAAAAAGAAATAAACAAATATTTTAAATTACAAAACTTGTTTTTCATTCATTCGATACTTCCCACAATGTGCTTACAAAACAATATTTCCAGCTATGTATAAATTATAAACTATTTATAAAATTATCATATGGTTTACCTTGCAAATCTCTATCCCTAATGCAGCACTGGTTGAAATATAACAGTCAGTATGCATATTAAATGAACATAGCTCGCTGTGGTGAAGTCGCATGTTTGAATATTTCATTGATGCATTTTTCGTTGGAGACATGATATTTTTTGTCAGATTTCTCCCCACACACAAATCACAAAATTTGACCTACATGACATACTACTATTGAGTAAGGTTAAGGCTAAGCACTGCACCAAAGTATTCCAGGTCATTGAAACAATATGCCAAACTGAATACAATAACATTCTGGCTAAAAGCTAGCGCCATATTGTGCCTGGCACAAAATATTGATTTTAAAATGTAGATGATGTGTTGCTTTGAACTTAACTTTCAGTTTCAACCAATCCTAACAAAGGGTATGTTATGATTTGGTGACAAAAATTTGAAGTGCTCTTCGTCAATTTAATAATTATAATACACAACTTTTTTTTGTTTACATATTTATGTTGATTGTAAATAATAATTATTCAATATGATGAACACAACAAAATGGCTTGCCCTCGAGCCAATCGACAGTGTTAAAATATTTGCTCAATTCAAAGATATTGAGAGTGCCACAGTTATAATGATAATAAAAATATTAAATGTTGAAAATAATTGGAATCCCTACACTCCAGGTAGTAAAATGTGTGGAAAGAATTACGTAGAAAACTTGGGACACATTCAGGTATTAAAGTGAATTTTCGATGCTTTTTTTTAGATGGTTGCTTCAATTGTAGTGTAATTAATTTATGGTAATTAATTTAAAACATGACAGAATGCACAACTGTTGTCAGACAATTGAAATAATTCGGCCCCTCAAGATAAAAGAAACCTATCTCGATTTTTTCTAATTTTGAGTTATGAATGCCACTAGATACAAAATAATATTTAACACTATGTGTCAAAGAGATATATTGATAGAAGTTGATACGAGGATATTTCAATACATATCAAAATCAATTTATTTTCCGTCGCTCCAATAAACCTTAAAAAAACAAATTACTATTTTATATATAACAAATAAATCAGAATGCCAAAGCATCGTATTTAAAAATAACGACAAAACAATTTATATCTGTTAAAAAAAGGTAAAATTAATTACTAGTGAAGCCTGTATTTTCGCTCTCCTTAAAAGAAGAGAAAATCAGTTACGTTTCTCCGCTTCTAAGAGGCCAAATTGTTTTGCAAAAAGCATTAAAAAAATGTCTGTTTAACTTTAATAATAATTCTAACAATATGATTTTATCAAAGATGTGCTGTCGTATTAATTATTAAAGCAAAATAATTGTTTATTTACAGGCTCTTGAAAATATTTTGAACTCACTTTCCAAATTAGTGAAGTTTTATTTTAAATTGAATCCAAAACTTATGAGAATATCACACAATAATGAGAACTTAGTAATGAATCATAAAAAGAACCTTGCCATGGACATTCTATATAGAAAGAGATTTACGCTTTCTTTTCTACTCAATTGTTTGGTCAACTGTATCTTCAAATCGTGTCTACACAGAGAAGACAAATGTAAACTACTGGAAATATCTTTTGGGTGAGAGCTTAGATTTAACATTTTTAGCATATTTCGCTGTCATTCAAAAAGATCATTTAAGCTAGGCACGTTTTTTGGGCACCTGATTTCATAACTCCCTTTGCACAATGACACATATTTTGTGCCAGAAATAGGGTGACTGCTACAATGAGTAGGACAGCTATCTATAGTTATCACTACTCTCATTGAAAAAGAGAAGCTGAGCAACAAGCTGTTGTTGGAGGATCAGGAGCCCATAAGCTTCCCTACAAATGTGATCTTTTATTGATAACCAAAAATGGCATTGTTTTTGTAGGTGCTGTTTCAATTGTATCAGATATTTATTTAAATTAATGACAATGATAATGGATGTTTATTTATGACAGGAAATTTTATCAATTGAATTTAAATACCATATGATAGTTAAGTTAAATGTATCAGTCGTTGACCATGTACCAGTAGTTGACCTTTTAAGAATAAAATGGCCCAAAAATAAGAAATGTAGATGCGGGATTGTTCTAAATTGTAAAGTTCAGACAAGTCCAGGCATCTGTGGTCGGAATGAGCCACTAACACATCACCATATAGCCAATGGAGTGCCAGGGTGGCCATTTGGAAAACAACACCTAGTGAGGAAAGTGTATTATTTAAAATTTCTTAGGTGATCAATCTAGTAACAATGTGTACCTTGTTCCTGAACCACCCATTGTTACTTCGATTCAACCAAGAGTGGTGTGACAGAAAGCCTTGGGGCAACCCTGAAATAAAGTTCACTATAAAGCCCCCTGATTAGACATGGTCAACACCTAGACTTTTCAATTTGTGAGATGGTCAACTACTGAAACAAAAACATGACTTCAAATAATTTAACACAACTTTTTTTAAACAGGCCCTTTCGTAATTTTTCTTCCATAATATTAATTAAGACATATGATCCAACATGAGTATACTTGCTTTGCCTTCATTCGGTACAATGCTAAACCTTAATCGTTATTTTTGTTGAAATTTTCTCTTAAACGGTCAACGACTAGTACATTTTTATATATATATTATATACATAGTATATTTTTAAATGAAAAAGACCATTAAGAAGTCCTGTATTTTATATTGTCTTCTTTGAAGTTTTACACTGTGAAGAGGGTGGACCTAGTATTTTCTAATTGTCCTGAAATTTTGGATATTTTGTTATTACTTATATTTGCTTAATTTGATACTTTTAGGTTGGCTACGTTGTATAATGAATTTTCTGCTCTAACTAGCAAAGGATTCACTTCTAAGTTTAATGTTTGCAGTAACACTTGTCCTATCATAGTTCACCAGGCCAAAAAAATATCAATTACCAAAATCCTCCAGGTAAAAATAAGATATAAATTCACCGAATTTACCTTTAGATACTATGTAGTTTTATATATTATATTATACTTAGCATATAAAAGATACTAGAAATTTATTAAATTTACTTACATCTGTTCTGTATTGTCAGTATTTCTGTTTGTATTGTTATAATGAGCTTTTATCAAAAGAATCTCAGAAAAATAAAATAGCGTCAAACTGTATCTGCAAATGATGTTTTAGTTTGCATGCTGATTAAACATCAGTCGAATTTAAAATAATCAGTATTTTCTGTTATTTTATGTTAAAAAAATATCTACTGATTCATTTTTTATTTAAATTTTCAGGTGTTAGCTCAAAGTAGAGCGGAATTTTGTTGCCACAGTCTGATAGATTGCCTTCTTATAAACTATAAACCTTGTAACCCAAACGACAGTGACGCCTGCTCTGATAATTCAAGCCTGGAAATATACCAGTATGTATTTTCAATGGATTCCGACAGTAACTTTGTGAAAATTCTAAAACAATTTTACAATGACAACTTCAATTTGTGCCTCCCTCATCTTTGCATCCAATAGAAAGAAAAATTCCTACTCATCAATGACTTTGTTATAAAGAATAATCTTAAGATAGAGATAGTCTGAAGATGCTTCTCAAGAGGATGAAACACATACCTGGTATTGCAACACGTGGAATTTCAAAGTAGACAATTTAAATTTTATACTAGACCAGATGATGCATTAGAAATGTTTCATCATCATCACAACCTCTATCATAATAGTAACCATTCACGTTGATTGCAGTTGATAGGTTTTTAACTTTAATGTATCATTTTGTGTATTTTTAACATTCGAAATACAAGGCCTCCAAAACTATATTACACATGGGGTCTCACAAGTGTTTACTCCCCTACTGTTGCTAAGCTGTTTTAAAAATCAATGATTAATAAATACGGAAGTACTTATATCATTGTTTCCATTCCAAACTTGTGTATCCTTATTGTAATGAAACAAAAAAACCCCTAATCAATATATCTGACCTTCATCTTAACTTTTGTCAGTTGTGTTATTTTGCAATAGGCGTAAGGATAATTTTTGCAGTGCTATTAAAATACAATAAGTTGAATAATCATATTTTTCAGACATACAATCAATATTGCAATGGAACCGAAAATATGGATTTCTTTCGGAATCATTTTAAATTAATTGACAAGATTCCTATTCTTACAGTTAAAAATAAAGTACATCATAAATAAGGTAGATTTAATATAGTGAATTATTTATCAGGGCTTTGACTAAGCATATGACTCCTCCAGTGGAACATGACCATGAAAGGTTAAATACAACAGAAAAAAACACACAGAACAACCTTTCAGTACCGAAAACAAGAAAGCGGGACATCAAGGAGGCTAAAGCTTCTAAAGATAAGGAGAATATGCATTTCATTAATATTCCAGAAAAAAAAAATATTGACAAGGATGGAAACAGGGGGAAAGATTTATCTTCCACGTGTGAGGCAACATCTGAAAGTGAAATACCATATTCATCATTGAATGAATATTACGAAGACACGGATAACAGCTGCCAGTACAGAGGTGAAAAATCATAATAAACTATTTTTGTTTTACATTGAAGAAAATGAATTCTGATCTTACATTACTGCTGTATGACAAACTGTAACTTTTTACAGGAGTATCTTCATTAGAAGATCTTATTAGAAGAGAAGAAATGTATGTAGAAGTTATATTGGATACAACTTTAAGAATATCCCCAAATATGCTCGGGAATGATGGGGTTAAGAAAACAAAATCAGGTGTCGAACAAATTCTTAAATCATTTTTCATAATATGTGATAAAGTATTAAACATTAATCTTTTTATTTGTTTATTCATGATAGACAAAAAAAAATACCTCTTATAGACCATTATTAGACTAATCTTCAATGTCCAATTTCTGTTGATATATTTAAATAATTACATTGTGGTTTTTTAATCATTGAACTCGCATAATGTTTTGGAAAGCAATAAAAATGAAAGATACTCATCATCAATGAGTTCAACATTATTTCTATATTTTATGCTACCAACTACAGTTGACAGAATTGGGAGTGGCCAATCTAGAGATTTAATTAGTAAAAGTTGATGTTCTTTGATTTTTTAGGTGAACTCCGTATAAGTAATAATTTAGCAGAACAAGTTATTGAATATTATCAAAATATCTTATGGGGGGATGTCGGAAGCTTCCTTGAACATGTTGTGTTGTGGTGGGGAGCGAGTCCTCTTTCATCGAGGTATGTTTACAACATCCATTGTAGACATTTTATTTAACAGAGACAGAGATTTAGTTAAACAATAATGTTTTATATTGCAGGCCACCTCATTCGAGTCAACACCTGAGGGAATGGCTACTATCTTTAAATTCAAATGGTATGTACACTGGAAAGACAGATTTTTTACGTGTCATATTATTATCATCAGAGCAATACCATTACACTTTTATATCAATTTGTGTGTCTCCGCATAACGTATACCCCTCTGGCTTAGTCAAATTATTCTGAGACGAAAAATTAAATAAATTTTTGCTCAGCAATAATTTTGTTAATGTCCCTTTTGGCTTTCGGTTTAGGTGACCAGCATTCAAGATTTTCTATTTCAGTTACATCTTTTCTTAACCACGGTTCTTAATATATTATTCAGATATATGATATTATATATAATGTGTGTTACCGTATACCTCATAACTACAGCATTGGCGAATGTTCTGCCATGACCTCATCCAGTTAAAATAAGAGAAATCTAGTTATAAATTGTGTGTTTCTGTCATTGTAGATGTACCTCAGCTGATGTTGGTAGCTTTGCAAAGTTTAGCTGACGCATTAGGGTGTCACGTGGCATCTACGTCTTGGGACAAACTATTCAGGTATATATGCAAAACAGGGCAAATGTGAAAAAAATCGTATACTTACAATAAAAAAATTGTTTTTTTATTCATATTGCAGATTATGTTTTGTTGGGAACTTAGAAGCTACGCCAATTAAAGCTGGCCAATATGTTAATTTATCAATTACTGAGGTGAGTTGTGTTACTATCTGAAACCTTTAACCTTTAACCATTAACCATTAACCATTTGCTAAGTGGCGGATTAGCCCATAAGATCAAGAGGCATTAGGGTCACTTGGGGAAATCAATAAAAATTTACCTACCTACCTGTACCTATTCATTATTTTGTTTTTGTTTGAATAATATTTAGACAACTTATTTTGAAATCTAAAAACCTCGAATGATTTTTGCGATGTTTATTTATCATTCGTAAAAAGGGGGCCTCCAAAACTGCTTAATCCATCACTGCATTAAATCTTACAATTCCTTTGTCAAACTGAAATCCACATCTTCTGGTCTATGAATACTTATATGCCAAGATATAATTATTTATTTTCATGAAATATACGCAATATATATCTGAGATGACTTTTAATAAAATTACTTTTATAGTGCTCACAAGTTGGTGCAAGTTTTGCTGAAATGCTGCAAGATTTGGTAATGTTAAGTAATCAATGCGAAGTGACATGCGACTATATCATGGGAGCCCCAGTTGATGAACTTCCTTTAGTCGAGCAAATACCAACACTGCATAGATTGGGTAAATTGAAATAATATTACTTAATTCATTCCATCTTGTAAATTTAATGCAGCTAATTTAGGAGTACAGTTATGTAATATAATATAGCACGGGAAAAAGGAAAACTTTAATTACCGAAATGATTTTCATTTAATCATTCAGATATAATAATTGCTGTGGAACTATATGTATATATATATATATATATATATTCTCTCTGTTCTTATGGCTACAATTTGTAATTTTTATTTTGTGTATACAAGTATGTATGTATATGTAAATAAATTTGTCAAATGCATGGCGTATTGGCGTAAACTGTAATGCTTTAATTTGTATTTTTTTATGAATAAATAAATAAATAAATATATATAGCCTCTTTCAGCTAATAATTTCAGAGCAGAGTCAAAGTAAGTAAATGCATTATTTCTTCATCAAAATTGAGTTCCTCATTGAAGGGATTACTTTGTACACATTTCCGTATCTTTTGGTGCTGTCAGAAGTGTAAATGTATGGATATTTTGTATTAAGTTATCCGTTTCAATTTTTGATGGGGAGATTAAAAGATACAAAAAATAAATAACGAATTCCTTATGGATCAAAAAGTATACCATATCTTTTATAACTTTCATGACATTTTTTATATTAGTTATAAATATCACAGCAATATTTCGATTGCTCATTGATTTGTACAATTTAACTCTTGAAATAATCTTGTAATCTTGACAAAGAATTGTATTTATTTTGATTTTAGATCACTCGGTTCATACTTGTCGCTTGTGGTGTCTTGCTGAAACCAGAAGGCTGGCCAATATGTGGAACATGAACTGTTTTTTCAGGATAACGCACAATGACATTCAGATGTGCTTAGAACAGCTGTCGAATTTACGATTTGCCGATCACACGGTAGTCATAGATGCTGGTAAGTAGTACAAAGTATACCATTATAGTTACATAAATATTGTTGCATAGTATAATATTAACTTATTACTTACTGAATTTATCACAATAGAATTAATTTATAAATTATTATCACCATTCCATCAGGTAAACTTGGAGTACATGAACATGTCTGTGCCAAAATGAGGGAAAAGCTAGTGTCAGAAATCAATGTGAATATTCAAAAATTGAAGGTATTTTAAAAATATTTTTTCATTATAACCCACTTCATATATTTCACTATATTCCATCCCAAGATTATCACAGCAAATAAGTTCCTCCTAAATATTGTGTAGATCAAAACTAATGTCTGTATGAAAAATACAATTTATAGTATACTGAATAAGTTTAAATAATATCACAATGCTAACAACCATGTCGATAAAAAGTAATTCTTATTTATCAATTAGGGTATTTAATATAATACAATAACAACTAAAACAAAAAGACAAGACATGATCATATAAAATCTAAAAATAATAAAACATTTTTAGTACTATTTTGATCCAATAAAATTTATGTGGAATAAGTACTCAAAATGTTTTCTTATTCTTATTATAATGCCATTCCACCAAGTATTGACAGTGAGCACTCTAAAAGTGATATTCTTCTTTATCTTTATCACTTAATAATAAAACTATTTTTTTTTATTGACTTAATAACAACACAGCTAGAGCTGGTTTTTTCGCATATGTTATCCAATGACATAGTCAACCACATCAATAAAATCATTTATCGACAAGATTGCTTTTTATTCTTCTCCTATTATTACTACTTATTATTATTCCTTAGAAAACTCTTGGAATGTATGAAAAGACTATTTATAGAAACACATTATGGCAGTTTTTAACTAAACATGTTGAGTTGAGTATCCTACTACAAAAATTGCAACAGAAATTTCCAGGTTTGTTATTATTTGTCGGCTGTGCAAAAAATCACTTAAGCCATATTGCGTGGTTTTAAGTCAGGGGAACTGATCAGTATAACATTTATGAAAGATCATGATGTAGAGAATGGCTGAATTAAATAGTCATTATTAGTAGATTGATATCATTTGCAGAAAGCCCCTGAGGAATGTGTACAGGTGTTAGCAGCAATATGCGGAACTACCAGTCTTGCACATCTAACCATGATATTTCCTTCAAATTTGGCTTGGAAGACTGTCACATATCCAACACGGAAGGAACACTCAATTTATGTACATGCTTATCTTGGTAGGTAATTCATTTTTAACTCATTATATCATAACAAAAATTCTTATTCTCATAATTATATCTGTATTCTGGAAGGACAATGCATTAACACCATGTTCTATGCTGCATAAGCTTTAAAAACAACAATAAAGCCGTAGAACCTTGAGCTATTTTAGTATCTCAGCTAAACTTCAGTAATCTTTAATCTTCATAGTAGGCGTTTAGTTTCTTTGATATTTTACTTGTTAACAATAATTACAGATTAAAACATTAAATTGACAACTTTTCAGATCGAGTCTTACTGCCTGTGGTCAAAGCTACAAGTGATAAATTAATTGTAAATATGGTATTAAAAATCATGTGCGAATCTTGGTTGAATCACATTTACGTTTACAAAGTCAAATTCAGGTAAAATTTAGATAAAAATCTGTTTAAATAACTGTTAAAATTATGGGTTTTTATAATTGAAATAACTTATGGTTCCAGCAATGCAGCAGCAGAGCAATTATTAGTGGATTTTGACGCAGTGAGAATGTGGCTTACAGAATGTCAAGTCATTTCAGACATTACTCGGAAACAGATGCTAAATAATGAAGTTTTACGGTATATTTTTTAATCGTATAAAACACAACATTTTTTCTTTCAACATTGATATTACTCACATTCATTTAGATGTAGTCTTAAAACAATGTATAATATTAGGCTGCCATTATACCGTATTCTCAAAAATAAAATAATTAAGCCAAGATATTGTTCCTATGGTAGGAGATGTGAAGGAGTCGGAAGATTATTACTGCACTCTCCTGGAGATCCAATTGCTATGCATGATGTCCCTCAAACAAATCAAAGAATGGCTTCCCAACTCGGTATAAAAATACTTACCAACTGTTTTTTTAAATATCTTTTCCAAATTAACACTCAATTGAAAACAAGACAATAATTCAAAATGAATGATAGATATTAATCTTTTGTTTGATGGTTAAATAATATCTTTAATTTTGTTGGCATTGGTTGCAGAGCTCAAGGGTTTGAATCCCAGTCCAGGCAGTTTCATTTTATCAAATGAATTTTTGATTTCTATTTAATAACATGATTGTCTATGTTGTCTTATGTTCCCATATATCTGTAAGGTTTCTGTGAAAATTCCGGGTGCTTGAGTGTTAAGTTAAGAATGATTTGGTTTATTGTTAAGTGCCAGTGAAAAATCATCTCTTTTTGATTGACTTTTTATCTTTTCAACATAAATAGATATGGAGAACCCTGATGACTGTGGGGAAATAATGCCCGCAGAAATGTATGTCCCAAACCAACAGCAATGGCTTCAGCTAAGAGCCAGCAAAACAAAAAAAAAGAGACGATTCTGCTGCATGACAATTACACACTGACTCTTCGATTAAGAAATATCTAAAAGCCCTATCTTTATAGTTTCAAAAAATATATATTTTTTCTAAGCAGTATGTGCTTTATAAAATTAATCATATTAATATGAAATTTATTATAAACTGGATGGATTTTAAACACTTCTTATATTTTTGCTAACAGATTATATATACAGAAATTCATATTTTGTTAACACTCTACTACTCCTGTCTTCTCTTGGAACTGTCAATAAAATTAAATAACTTACCTTGTGTTACCTTATTTTAACTTATCCCTAATGAAACTTTTTCACTATATATTATATATATGTATAATCCAAATTTCAAATGCCAAACTTATATAACATAATTTTATATAATTTATTCTTATTTAATATAATTTTTAGAAATCATTAGTTGAAAGATAATATTCACTGTACACACTGAAATACATTATTTATGTGAAGTTATGTGCAATCAAACATGGTTTAAAAAACCGTAATGACACTGAAATTTCCTTGCTATAGCGATTTATTACTATGATATGCAGTGATGAAAAGTATTCAGTAACTAATCCTCAATGTTTTGATTTAGAAAATAAGTCAGAAAAGAAAAAAACATTAAGTCTTACTAAATATTGACCCCTATCAATTAGAGCCACAATAAATTCAATTCGATTGGGTAATCCATTTGTTTGCATGATAGCTACACCATTTATGACTTTACCTGTCACACGAGTAATCGGGTTCTGCCATATCCAGTATTCTGATGAACTGCTAAAACTTGTGTCAGTTGAGGATAAATTTAAAAAAAATTGTTTATTTGGTAAATTTTATTTATTTTCTTGTTAAATATAATTTACAACAAAAATATCAAATACGGTGAAAGCCCAAAATTATGTAAGGATAATTATAAGTTTCCTACCATCATAAAATAGTATTTGTGTGAAAGGATTTTTACTGATCACCCAACTCACTGGAATGAGGAGATGTAGAGTTTTCAGGAAGATTTATTTTTCCTTATATTCCTAGAGCAGATAGGAAGGATTTTTAAATATATACAGATAGCTCACCTGGGATTTCAGCCCAGTACTGTTAAAATACAACTAACAGTCACTGCTAAAATTATCATATAATATCATATATTAATAATTCAATGAGCAAAATACAGAATTAATGTATCGTTGTTAACATAACTTTGTAGTCAAAGGAAGGGTATGATATTTACAATTTGATTACAGATCAAAAAAATTGATTAAACTGATTTACTATGTATAGTATAAGCACTTTCCTAGGGCGATTTAGATTCTTCTGACATTTCTTTTTTTTCCTTTGGCTCGTCAACCTCAGGTTCACTATCACTGCTGGAGTATATTTCAGACGCACTACTTATGCCGATTAAGCTGTCATTATCCGAATAGCGGGATTTGTCAGTTCTGTATGCCATCGGAAGCTTGTCCTTATCCCTGCTGGACCGCGACGCGAACCTCTTGACCGCAGATTTACTTTCACTTCCTGAGCGTCTTCTCGAACGGTTGCTGGACTGGGAGGCACTTCTGCTGCGGCGTATTCGATGACTCCGCTTATCTGAAGCACCTTTAGCAGCATTCCTTCCTTGAAAGTTCTTTTTCTTTTGATGCTTCATACTCTTCGCTATGACTCTCTTTTGGTGGTCAAGTTGAGGAAATAGGTCTTAAAAAAAAAAGAATGGAAAAAAATATTGAGGGAGGGCTGTCCAAATCAGATTTACTTTTAATCAATATATGGATATTTCACTGTCCTTGCATACTAATTCAATGGCATTAAACAATAAAAAAAAAAATTCGGCAAAGCAACATAATTATATAAAGAACTTTTGTCTTTGATGGACACTACGCCACCCATGAATATTACGGTTTTACAGTAATAATTCATTCAATAACATAAAAGGGTCAATTTTACTTTTTGTTGAATAGTAAATTGAAATCTCAACTCGCCTTATGCCATTCATTCGATAATTACACAGTGTAAGCCATAACAAAATTGAATAAAAAATTATCTCCTCTGGTTGTCGGCATATATAACTGCTGCATCCGTTGTACCAAAATTATTATACGACATAATAAAAACTAAATGAAAATAAAAATTATAACACATTTTTTAGTACTTTTTCCACATCTGATTTATTACATCAGGATTACACTGATGTAATAAATCAGATGTGGAAAAAGTACTAAAAAATGTGTTATTATTTTTATTATAATGCCTTTCCACCAAGTATTGACAGTTACACCTTAAAAGTGAACTAAATGAAAGAGAATTATTACTTTATGAATTGGATATAGCCTGTTTTGCGGCGTTCATTTCAGCTTCTTGTATGCAATGTCCACGGGCCGAAGCGAGTCGCTCTCCTCTGAAGTAAACAGCTACAGAATACACCCGTGTGTTTGTCGGTCCAACGCATTCAATCACTCTGGAAACAAGAAAATACCTATTAGTCACATATGTTGCATACCCCTCAATGTCTTGTAAAGTTATTAAAACCATAGTGCATGTAACTACAATCAAAGAATTTGTAACTTGGCTATATAAATAAATATAACACAAGCATTGTCATGTTCACTCTGTTGAGTAGTCACCTAAAGAACTAATCACATTCGTTTTTGATTGGACAACAATGATGTCTTCTTCTCTCAACAAAGTTGGAATGTATAACTGTAATTTGCTCAATTGAAATAGTGAAAATGTATCAGTCAAAGGTACAAACTAGGAATATTAAATAATAAATAACATACTTGTATATTGGTATATCAGGTTCGCTTCCGTCCATGGTTCTTAGAGTTAGACAGCACTGTTGAAGTTTTGATTTGGGATCATTCCATTCTTGATTCATGATAAATTCCCGCAGACGTGGGAAAAGACACACGGAACAAAACGCAAGGCAATGTTCAATATTCTAAAACAAACAAATTTTGGCATTGTGAACACGATATATTTAATATTTCAATTTATTTAAAACATTGGTTGTATGAGGTCGCGCATGCTTATGAGTGGTATGAAAATTGTTTGACATAAAAGAATAAATAAGGATATTTGTGACAGGACAGCACTGTGTGACTGAATGGGATGACAAATCAATGTTCAATAAAAATTATAAGCTTAATATTTAACTAATAAATTGAGGAAAGCGATAGATGTACATGATTGAGCATTGATCTTGTGGGTGTTAAGCCAGGTCTATAAAAAAATTAGCAATACATGTGGGAAAGCAATGAATGCAAGGAAGATAGACCAGGTTTTCACTGTACATTAGCTTCTTACTTTGTCTATGTAAAGTGCTCCCAAAAATGCTTCCAGCAGATCAGCTTTATCTTTGGTCTTCGGCCCAGCCTTCGGATTGTGATAAACTGCATAACTGGCCATGGCTAAGTCATCACAGACGACAGCCTGCGTCCTGTTATTTACTAGAGAACTCCTCAACAGCTACACGAGAGAATAAAAGAGAAATAATAATAATATATTTTCATTTAATCGATTGATATTTTCATTAAAATTCATGATAGGATGCTAATTAACTTACCGACAGATGACCTTCATGATGCTCGGGGAAGTGTTTGTACAAGTGATCTGACGAGATCAATTGTAAAACTGTATCACCGAGAAATTCTAAGCGTTGGTTTGATCCGAGGGTTAGATTGGTGAATCCCATCGATCTATCAGTGAAAGCACGAGCTAACAGCCGGATATGTTTGAATTGAACACCTGAAATATAACTTAATTTTAGCACATTCCAAATTTATTTTACTTGACAAAATAAACGACATGGACTGCTCAATTTACAAACCGGTCTACTACTCAAAAATATGTGAATTATTCAATTCCGTTTGATGGCTAAGTTATTTCTACGTTGTAAAAATTGTTCCCAAGTGTAGTGAGTCAGTTTGGAGATTAGGCAGCGAGCACGTTTCATAGAGAAATATTTTCTTTATTAAGTTGTGTTAAATACCGATGGAGTCTTCAAATTTGGTGAGATTCTGAAGGAAAGGATACTGTTGCACCCATCTACGATCCCCGAGAGGTTCTTGCTCCTGCAGAGGATGGGGTCTGGGTCTTCTCCACGACTCTAAGAGTTCAGGGCAATCTTTCCAAAGGGCTAAGCCGAATACTCGATCTGCCACCTGAGAAACGATGATTTTTTTTTAAATATTTTATGCTATCATAATCCGTTTCCCACGTTGATTGATGTATGAAAAAAGGAGTGAAACTCACATCGATACCGCCATCCAAGAACAGAGCACCCATCAAAGCTTCAAAGCAATTGGCCATCGCATGTCGAAGTTCCAAATCATGACATAAGTCAGATCCATGCGCATACAACATATACTGATCCAAACCTAACTTCTGTAAAACAAAATAGCAAAAACGTATGTGAAAACAAATTGTATAAGTCATTGATGAGTTCAAACAATTAATAGCACAAAAATTAAAAAGATACATAAGATATTAGCCCACTCTAATGTGTGAATAGAATGAAACAATTTTTGTGATTCATGCGAATTCTTACTTTTGCTAGTTGAGCGAGGTGTTGATTTTGCACAATGGCAGCCCTGTAAGTTGCCAGCCCGCCCTCTTCCAGCGATGGGAACATTTTTAAAAGATGAATAGACGATAAAAACTCAACCACCGCATCGCCGAGAAATTCCAGCCTCTCGTTGTGGTTGATGGCCGATTCCGTTTCTTTCTTTTTGCCAAACCGAGACATGATATTTATAAGCGTATTGATACCTGAAATAATTATAAAAATTACTTTTCTGTTCCCGCATACATACAACAAAACACTACAAAAATAAACGAAAATGAAAATTCAACCTCTTTTTCTAATGTTCAGATAATGAATTCTTCTATCCCCGTATTCCGGTTGCCGTATACCGCAATTGGTCAAACTGTTCCGAGCGTGGTCTGGGTTGGTGCCAAAGTTTTCTCGGTACGAAGGGTGCGTGAGAGCCAGCTGAAGAAGCGATCGGTTTTCAAACTTGTAGTCGATTGTTTTTTCCAGATTGTTGAGAGAGTTGTGAAACCGCAAATGACTGATCAATACTGGAATCAACATTGCGTGCTGGAAAGAAAAAAGAATTTGTGGTGAAAACTTTCAAAAACTGCCCAGCAGGAGCAGAAATGGATTAAAAAGAAAAATTATACTTCTTATGAATGCCACTTTATCTGGAATATTATAACAATATAAATGACATAAAATTCATATCCTCTATATATTGATCTTCCAATTCTTTACTGCTTTGCAAATAAAATTTGCAACATACTTTAATTTACTGCTAAAATACTCATTATAAATAATATAAGCATCCAATTCATATATTACTTAAAAAGACATGCATTACGTGTGGCTGTGTGTTAAGTTTTAAGGGTCAGTGTGTCAGTGTAAGAAGACAGAGGACCCAACAGGAGGGGTGTAAGGTGTTGACAGAATCGTTAGTGGTTCACCCTGTACTGTTGAAGCACCAGAGTAGAGTAATAGATACTATTTGAAATTGTAGATATTATATTATTTCACATACCTGCACAACATCACACATTAATCCTGTTCGGTAGAAACCTTCAGCAGATACTGCGACTGTTACGTCTCTCTTCATCTTGCTCTGCGTTCGCATCTCTTGAAGTTTTGCCTCCTTGGCTTCCAGTTTTCTTTTGTCTTCATAAGAAGGCTTTGGCATGTTGGCAGCCAGATGGCGAAATTTGACATAATCCCTCCAAGCCTTTTTATATCTAGAATAAATAACAAATAAAGAAAGCTGCATAAATAAAGGAACTAAATACATTTGTCAAACCCATGGTTGTGTTTCAACGTAGTTGGCTTTGGTACAGATTACTCGGGAACAAATCCCATCGGTACAAAAATGTTCAAGCGATTCACCAAAAACAAAACTAATTTAAATGAAAACTTACTCAGGATTTCCAGCATAGCTCAGTTGGGGTGGACGTATACCAAAATGTACAATCTCAGGATAAACAAGGTCCGTGTTGACAGGAGTCGCTTCTTTGGAAGAGCGAGACTGCTTTGAGTCGTGCTTGATTTCCTCTTCAGCGAGACTCCTGTCCAGTTGGTCGACCCGAACAGAGCAGGGCTTCTTGCCCGGGTATGTGACTATCATACCTAAAAAACGATGGTGTATTAGTCTCAATCGTTAATATGAAATGGCTGGTTTAATGCATTTACATATTCATCACAAAAAAATTCTCCATGCAAAACTTATTCGGCTTTATTGGTGCATGCCTAATCAAATGATTCTTCATTTTACCTCGGACGCCATCGACAAATGTCTGCCATTCCCTTTGATTGGCGGCCCTGAGTGCCGGTAGAGCATAATCTGGCAAAAGAGGTCCGCCAGCATTAATGAGGTGTCGAATAACTTCCGCGACGGCCAGCACTTCTCCTCCGCCCCCGTCGATGGATCTCTCCCAGCGAGGAAGAAGATGGAATTGGGAACAGCCATCAGCATCGCGACTACCCATATCCAAGTCGACTAGCTCTAATATTTCACGGAAGAGAAAGTCCTCTGAAAAAAGTTGTGGAGAATTGTTAAAGTAATGCTTGACAAATTGGATGATAATTAATCATTGGTTTACTTTCAATTACATTCTTTCAACTCCAGGCACCAATCCTATTCTCTGCGGAGCAGATTTACAAATATTTCAACAACTAAGATTTCAAAAATTAATCAATCCCTCATAAAAACCAGTGCGAAATTTCTAATCTGTATGGATACAAACCATATGAAAACCGGAAAAATCTGCTTGATTATATTGGCTTTTAAAAAGTCTGGTTGTAAAAGGGTTAACTCTATTTATTTTTGAATATCAATTAGCAACACACTGCAATCAGGTGTCCCAACGTATGAGACGGTAACATTCAACATCTTAAAAGTCAGATTTCATTTTCTAAATGAAATCATTTGGCTTACCAAAGAGCTCCAATTCCTCGACGGTATAATTCAGAGGAGGTTGTTCTTCCAGGTAAAGTATTGTATACTCAATGTTGAAACGTATGACCTTGCACGTGGGCAACTTTGTCAGAGGATAGTGCGACAACATTGAGAATCCGGAAAAGAGAAACTCGTGCTCGTCGTGAGTGATGACAGTTAGTGTCTTTATCAGGAAGTTGGTGGGTGGTGAAATAGTCACTCTGAAAATAAATAAAAAAAATAGTCACCAAATTTCATGCTAGAACAAGACCAGTGGATTACACTTGTCAATTTATTTAGTTTACCTATAATGATAAAGCTTATCAGCATTATTAGAGTGAGGATCACAAGGAGGGGGTCGTACTTCTCCCGCATAGACTCCGTGGCGGATTCCTTGCCTTCGAGTGCGAGCTGAACATCTGCACAGTGGCCCGTCATTCATATCACCGGGATCATTGTACCTGCAAGTAATAACTTTTAAGATTACCATTAACGTCATATGGAGTTACGAGTCATAGCCCATTAACTTTACATTTATTTTTGTTTATATTCACGAGGTGCCCACTAAAACAATCAATATATATTATGGCCAATTATATTTTTTTATTAACTGACCCATGCTTCTGCAGTTCATTTCACATTGTGTTTTTTTTGTTCGAATGATCACTATGAAATTTAAATGCATTTCATGCGTACAGGCACTCAGTAGGTTAAGATATGATATGAACTGGCAGGGTGTAAACCAATGGAGAAGTGATGTGTTGTGAAGTCAGCCATGGACTCAAATGTAAATATATTAAACTTCACTTATTATAAGAAAGAAAAAAGCATAAAGCAGACTGATTTCAAAAGATCGATAATAAAATAATATTTACACACCACATCTCAGGATGCAATCTCCGAGGATGCTGCTGTTTCCTCTCCAGTTCCTGCATAGCGTGATCTGCCTCGTCACTTTCACTGCTGCTTGAACTTCCACTTGAACTTAATTGCTCACCTGGTGAAGGATAAGAGTATTCAATAACATGTCAATAAATTTGTGAATATTTTGATTGCAAACATGTATCAAGCTTACTTTTGTGTTTGCACAGTCGCGGCCTGTGAGGGCGCGGAGGGGCAAGCGATTCAGCACCTGCGACAGGTCTGGCGTTCCGTCCTCGGTCTATGAGAAGCTTTTTCATGTTTTCAGCAAGTTTACGACCACGGGGTGTGCTTTCGATCACATTTCGCCTACCCTCAACGGCAGTATAATACAGGTCAGCAGGAGAGCTGCGATACCACCGCTTTGATAACTGTTCAAAAAAGATTTATTACATTTAATAGCTTCACAATGAAAACAAATACATCTAACTATTTTAATGTAAGCCACCCAATGTCAGTCCCTTTTAGTATAAATGAAAAATTTCTTTTAATAACCTCATCGTCTTCTGATTGATCCGCTAAGTTTTTTTCCATATTTTCATATACCTCCTCCATGTTACTGCAGAAATCATCTCTGAAAAAAGAAATACATCATTATGAAAGTAATTTATCATCGTAATGATCTAATTTACAAAACAAAGAGACCGATGTGTGTAATTATTTCTCATTGGCTGTCATCGGATTCGTCTCTGATTGGCTATCATAAATATTCTTCTTCCGTACAATTCAAATTTTAAAACAATAACAAATGTTGTTTACATACATCATAAAATGTGTCTTTATTTACAGAAATAATGAAATTAATATATCAAGTAAATTTCTAGAACTTTTAAAGGTACATAAAATAATACAGTACTATTTTCAAATTTTACTTTCAAATCGGGCAAAAACTTTTATTGATTTCATCTGGGGGCATGTGTTTCTGAATTGAATTTTTTTCCGGGAGGATTGACTAGAATCAATTTTCACACTCAATATTATACCGCTACAGTTTTTTCCCCAAATATTAACATTATCTTTGTACTACTTTCACAAGTATTTTGTCAATATTCTTTATCTGATTTTTTAATATACATGATGGTTGAGTGTTTTTTCCACCAAAGAGCAACTATTAAAAATTTGTTATTAATAATCATTTTTTCAATAAGTTTTTTTTAAATTAGTCATTACAACATATGCATATGCAACATATTTGGTGAAAAAATCGACACTAAAAATAATAAGCATTACTCAGAGTTTTAACTCACCTTTTCTTTTTGTCTTCATCACCTCTTCTATCCGAAGATTTACTTCTGGATGTTGAAGATCGTTTTACCGACGGTTCTACTGATCTCAATGATCTAACATGTCTATCTTTAAATCTATCACTACTTCTTACAGAGGAAGATTTATGATATCGTGAGGTTGTGGAATGAGAGTATCTGTCTCTATGATCAGGTCTTCTAGAGTGGCTACTTGATTCTCTATGACTTTTACTCGATGAACTGCGATATTCAGAATGATTTCTGGGTTGTTCACTGGATCTATATTTGCAATGTCTATTATATTCCTCGTTCATAGGTCTTCTTGTAATATCATCCAATCTGGAGGGAGAATCTCTTTTAGATTTGTAAGAATCATAATCTACACGGGATCGAGAATGTCGGCCATCTTTATCTCTGGGCTTATTAGGCTGAATTTCACTATGAATGTTGCCTCTCAAATTAAAAGAGTGCGAACCTGGTGAGAAGTGTATATTTAAAGGTGGCTGGCTCGAATAATGATGTGGAGGGGGGGGTCGTAAAATGTCTACCCCCGTCGGAGGAGGAATATTGAAGATGGAAGTTTCGGCACCAGGAAGACCCAAGAGCTGAGAGACCACAGGTGGAAACATAAATTCCTGCGAATTAAATCTTCCGTTGGTGTTAGGGTTGCTTTCAAAACTTTTATCGGTAACGGCGAAATCGTATCGGTGATGGAAACCATCTTGACCAGGTAAAGTTTCCCAGGATCCGGCCGAAGAATTGGTGAACTGATTACAAGGGTTGGATGCATGTGAAAGATTGCTCGAATATGCTTGCATGGGCGGCGGTGGGTGGAAAGTTGAAATCGGTGGCGGCAAATTAAAGGTGCTTGCTACCGCCACAGAAGGCGGTGGAATCGAAAAATTCGTAATATTTGACATTATTCACACTATAACAGTAGTAAATGTAGTCAAATCATTCAAAGTAATAGATGTGATCACTTCCAACGTTCTTGTTTTATATTTTCGTTCATTCCAATGCCAATTTCGTAGAATACATAACAATAGTTATAAATTAAAGCTTTGTTTAGTTTACTTAGTACACAATTAATGACATTTCAAGCATAGACAGTACTGTTTGAGGTTATGAATATGTATTTCATAATTTTGTTGTTTATCAGTGTTGCCATCCACTAAGTGTCTCTGCGGTACTTACCTAACTTTATGGAAGTTCATTTTATCCCTTTACCGCCTGCCGTTCCCGTATAAGTACATACACCTGTTCGAAGCGTGATTTGGTTCTTTTTTGAAAGTAATTAATTATTATTAAACTACATAGAAGTATTATCTTTCTTTGCTCAATATGTCGAGCATTGTATATAATGACCCAAATAATATTTTTAGCATCGCTAAAAGTTTATTCTATAATATTTTCTTCTCAGAGAATTTGAACGTATCTTGAGTCATTTTAACATTGATATTTAACCAACTAATACAACTGATATAACTTTATATAATATAATTATCATATAAATTAATATAAGCTATTACAATATAAACCATAGACAATTACATTGTTGTTTCCAGACAAAGTAAGTTTGTCTATACATATAACTGTCAGTTGAGTCCATTAAACTGCTTGTTTGGCGGTAGGCAGTAATTGTCAGGATTGATCTTGTTAAATAAAATGCCACCAAAGAAACAAAATGCCTACTTCTTCTACATGCGCGATTTCAAAGATATGGAAGAAGCCAAAGGAGTCAGATTTCCTAATGGCATGAAGGATGTTGCTGACGCAGCTTCGTCTTCGTGGCGGGTAAGTTCATATTATTATTAAGTATTATTGTCATGAGGTAAAACCTCTCCATTTGCCTCTTTTTGGGGTATCGTGTTATTTGGGCACCTTTGTATTTTTCGGTTAGTAAAACAAATACACCACCAGCACACTAACTAAGCGTTAATAATATGAAAATATGCTTATTATAATGGGATGGGAATTGTTATTTTCACTAATAGCATATCCCAGATCTCGGCAACCATCTTCGTTTCCCGAGATACTATTTGATGATGATTTTTCGTTGACTTTATTTTTATGCTTATAGAATGAGCAGAAACTTTTGAAGAAGCTTTGTTTGGAAAATATGCTCTGCAATATGTTCAATGTTTTTACTCTTTCCCTACCCGAAAATTTATTTAATGCGAGTTAAAAAAATTGCAGTATAAGAAATTACCAATGACCCAGACTTTGGAATCTCGGAAACTGATAATTTAGCAAATTACGAAAACATAGTTTAAAGAAAATCATTACATTTTTTCAACCGGTACGGGCATATTGTGGTCTTTTCATACTTTTAATTGATACATATTTTGCGTAAATTATTGGTTTCCCTGATTCCCATTTACGAAAATTTGGCATTTGCCTATTTGTAGTTAAATTTCAAAATCCATTGTTATTACCGACATTTCATTATTTTCTGGTAGATAGGAGCAATGTTCCCTCTAAGTCTAGAAGTTAATACGTAGAAAATTCAAAGGCTCAGCAGGCCGATCCAACAAATGTATGGCATAATTCAATCTATTTGCAACATGAATAATGAATTCAGCAGTACTACTATACTTTTTTTGTTTTGTTTTATATAATTAAAAATACTATCATTAAATAATTAATATTTATATTCAAATTAAAATAAAACTTAATTAGCAACTTAGATATTGTTTTTATATATTTTTTTTCACTTCTAACACTAAACTGCAAGAATACCCTCGAGTGCTCTTTCTTTTTTTTATTTGACCCAATTTATAAAAGCTCTTTTGTAAACCCTTTTTGCATTCAACTTTTTGATCAATATTGCATTCAATTCAAAATTTTATAACACAAATAACATAGTTATGATGCATGAACCGACACCCTGTACGAGTTTGAAGTCTTAGTGGGCGGTGATGAGTGCGATATTGAGTACTCGAATATTAAATCATATTTCCATATTGTTTTTCAGTCAATGCCTCAGTCTGGTAAAGATAAGTACGAGATCATGGCCAAGAGCACATCTCGTAACCCTGGGGAGAAATATAACACCATGGGAGTTAGTCTGACCCATATAGAAAACAAGCTACGCGAGGAGGCCCTTATTGAGGAATCGGAGAATACAGAGATCAGCCAAGCAATTGAAAAGGCTAATCTAGATGACAGTAAGTTTTTCTTATCAAGTATAATTTTACAGACTTGCTATGTATAAACTTTCCCATCTGAACGCAAATTTAAAAAGAAACTCATTGATTGAACGCTTGAAAAAAGCTTTTCCGATTGACAGTCTAGTTTTACACCTTGGATGAACCCAACAACTTATGTCTACTATAAAGAATGAATTAATGAGGTTTGACATTTTCAAGAATGGTAGATTAATATTTATTTTTCATGGATTATAAGTGAAACTTCACTGTCCCTCCTTGTTTTTTTTTTAATTTGGTAAGAATTGAGGATACAGTAATATGACACCACACAACTGAAAAAGTGTCAACCCTGAAGTTACGTTGCCATGCTGATACGTAAATAAAACAATTTAAACCCAACTGAACTAATTTGTAAACAATAATAAAAATGTTAAAAGTTCAATGCAAACGTGCGCTATCAATGGTTGCGTTGTTTGCACCGAACGTGTGAACTGTAATAATTCAATTTCACCATCTTGAGCCCAAAGCCTCTAGGTGTGTTGTGCATAATGTAGCAAAACATAATGAAGCTAAAACTTTTACCGCTTTTAGATCATGCAATTTCGTATGCACCCCCGCAGCTACAATTGGATAAAGAACCATTTATGTGATGTATCAAAATCAAATTAATCCATTTAAAATTAAAAATCTTGTAAAATTTCAGGTTTGCTTGACTTAACTTTTTTTTTGATGGATACAAATAAGTACTGCCTCTTACCGAGTGGAATATTTGTCACATCAGAAGTTTCAGTCGTGGCATTCAATTTGAGAGAGGGCTGCTCAACAGCAGTTCATCACTTAATCGATGTCGGTAAGCATGCATCATCAGTTTTTATATGTTGTCACCGGTGCGGATGACCACCCCTTTTTTTGTCATTTAAGTGTGACGTATAGTTGGAATTGGTTGATTTTCCTAACAGAGGTTTCCTAGCAACTGTTGGGTGTATACATGCTTCACATTTGAAGATTTGGCATACAAATTATTATGCGGTGATGTTAACCCGTGGAGTGCTAGCGTCTCATATGCTGAGACGCCTGATTTTGGTGTGTTTCAAATTGCTACTAAAAAATAAATAGAGTTAACAGTGTTAAAACTATCATGTACAAGATATTTTTATTCAAATATGTATGCATTATTTGATCTCATAGTCTCCATGGGTGTATTTAACACAGAAAATGATAAAGTAATGTCTGAAATTAGTTGTTGAAATATTTGTAAATCGTTAAAATATCTGTAAATCATCACAGAAGAGGTTAATAATATAAAAGTATGAAAAAATACCTACGCATTTCAAATTCTAATATGCAGCTGTGAAATTCTATATTTTTTCAGGCTCCATACCTATGGGGTACACGAGAGAGGCTCTCATGAACAGCCAGGAAACCGGAATACCTTTACCGCCTGTAGCCAATGCGGAAGGCGATATGATGAAGATTTTGGCAGAGCTTCTGTCTCACTTGGGCGGTGCTGCTAATCCACCTCCGATCTACACCATGCCAGACTCCACTCGAAAAGTGCAAAGTTTTTTGGACCAAATGTGCGATTCTGCCGGTTTGTGATTTTCGCTTTTAATTAATCACTATTCTTTTTCATTCGTTAGTGGTAATTTATGTTTTGTTGTCGACGTTTACTTTTACGTTTCAAAAGTATCTTTTAGGTATAATAAAATGAGAAGTGCATGAATTGTTGTACAATAAGCCAAATAAGAACAGGCAGTCCACGGTGTTCGTAAGTTCTACTTTCATACTATTCGATTTTTCTTATATTTATTAAAATCTACATTATACAACAATGCAAATATAGAAATTTAGTCTTGCGTCATGACGCATGCTGTTGCATTACCTGTGCTGCTAATTTATTTGTTTATTACATATAAATACACCCTTATAGATTCATAAACATGGGTGCAAAAAAAATGGTCATAGATACAAGAATTTGTATAATTCACGGGATCAAGAGGAAGGTGGAATTATAACAAGAGTTCAACAATAAAAATTACAAACAAAAAAATAGCTCGTCTTGAAAAATGAATAGAAATAGTGGACAAGTGTTGTCCTGGTCCAAGGGTTAACCAAGTTATCAGAAATGATGGTAGAATTTTATTCAAACATCAATTGCCTCCAGAAAATGCATTTGATATTGATTTGTTATTCTTGCAATACATCTATGCTGTCAATTTATCCCCCTATTAAACGTCCAGAGTTAAACGAGTACAGTGTAAGTTTGTCTATGCTCAAAAAAAATTGTGTCAGTTTACATTATGTTTTAGTTGTGCTGTGTTGTCTATGACCGGATCTAGAATTAAAAAAAAAAAAAACTGCCTTTCTCAATTCTGTAAAATTAATGTTTTTACTGTAAACATTATATTAATCAAATGCATGGCACGTGAGAAAATAAATTTAAAAAATGTTTTCCTATTTGGTAGGAGAAGACCCCAACCTATTCCGGCTGTTCTCGTTGCCCAAACTATTATTTAAATTAAGAAACACACTTTGCAAGGAAGGAGCCCCCCTACCAATTACGTTAGCGCAGGGTATTTTAGAACGTGATGTCTATCAGTACGTGAAAGGCCTGGCATGTGACGTAAGTATACACTTTTAACATTTTGTAACACCAATAAAATTTTCAATGCGGCACCTGTCAATCGGTTTGCTTCTTCCCATGACATGCCAGCATCGTTCAGTTCCGCTGAGTACATCATACGAATGGTACCCAATAGTCATCCGTTGCGTCGGAATTCTAGAAGTTGGAATAAAAGGCAAGCAAGCCAACCATATGACAGCCCAAGATTTCAATAATGTTAAAAAAATAGAAATCATAAGTTCAAATATGTTGAACTTGCATATTATAGACAGCAATCAAAGCCAGAAAAAATACTTCTTCCAAACCCAACTTTGCGAGCGAAAATTTATGCAAAAGTTTGGGTAGGGAGGTTATCACAAAACCTCGCATTATCAAAAAAAAAACATTCATCCGAAATTTATATATAAGTTATAAATATACGAGTACTAAGTTGTATGAAAATCCATTCTATACCTTTATAACTTAAAATGCTTAACTTGCCCAATGTATTAAGCTGTGTATTTATTTTTAGATGCATGAAGAGTCTGACTGTTTCTACCAATGCTCGCTGTCTAAAGCCACCAGATGGGCTTTCAACATCTGCGACCACTGCTGCATCTTGGCAGGGGTCAAACTCCAACCTGGAAAACATGTACCTATGCAATCGAATCCCGACAGCTTCAAAGTTATCAATCGCAGTCCTAGAGTTCCGCCGGCGCCAGTCAAAGCTGAAGTCAAACCGCCAAACGAAATCAAATATTACGCGCCCGAAAAGCCCAAAGAGAACGTGATGGAAGAAGGAGCTTGGCCTTCCATCTCTGGACTCCAAATCGGCAAAGCTCCGGCATGGGGACCCCTCGTCAAGTCTCCCGCCCCAGAAATTTGCCCTGCCCCGAAGCCTGCAGCCATCAATCAACCGCTGAGACGCCCTTACGGTGAGTGATTTATTTGAACTTATTCGTAATACTATACAAAAAAGAAATACCGTCATCCTAATTCTTTACACGAAGGGCTATCAGTGATGCATCACCACCTGCCTCGATTCGTGTAATGTTTAGCAACGAGTGGTGTGAAACAGGTCCACCGTGTGTTTATCTCATTTGTGAAATTTTTTCAAGATTCTTCATTATTTTAATTTTATATTATTGAATTCTCTTTAACCTTTTGAGTGGCGTGTTATTTTGGATTAAATTAGATTTTTTTCTATAAATTTAATAAAATATTAATAGCAGACAAAAAAAAATATAGAACATTATTTTTTTGGTTATCTGTAAATCTGAGAAGAATATTATTACTTGATATTTCTACTTGAATTGAATATTATTACTTGAATTGATATTTCTACCGCAATTTTAAAATGCAAATTCTAAAAAAATATTCAAATAATTAAATATCACTTTCAAATAATTATCTAGAAGCTTTTACATCCAATTTGGATCTGGATCTTTATTGCATTCATCTGTCAACATGTGGTTCTCTATTGACGGTGATTCCAGGAACCGTATCGAACTGAAATGGCTTTTTACACTCAATAATATATGGCCACAGATTTCTTACCAAATATTTACCTTTTATAAAACTCTTTTGCTTATCTCAAACATATAATAAAAATAATGTGACAAATATCACTGATTGACATCTCTAGTTTCAATATATGAAAAAATAATAACATTTCAATAAACAATACGAGAATGGCAATAGAATATAGATGACAACATACTCTGACGTACCGGTACGGCAATACTCCTCAAAGGGTCTTGTTATAATATTAACGTTTACATATTACCTTTATAGGAGAAGGTGTCATAGTCACAGCAGGAATAGCACCTCTGATAACACCGTCCGACGACAACGCAGATTGGCCCCAACTATCATCCGCCGGTAGAGGAGGTAAATAAAATAAATATTGTAGATGGCCCTTAGGCTTTCACGGTTTTTATCTGTATGTTTATTATATCAAGGGCTTAATGTCAAACAGAGAAAAGGAGATGTTTATTGGAAACCTATTTTCATATTTTATCAGAAGTTGAAATTTTCTGATAATTTGATTTTTCTTGTAAAAGATTGCTTGCAGTTAAAAAAATCTTTCAAGGCCAACCTACTGTCAGGTTCGGTTAAGATGTTTGGGAATGGGCCTCGGGTTCTTGTCGGATATTTTCGGGCTAGGGCCGGGTAGAATTTTGGCCCGTGCAGACCTCTAATTGAAATACTCTTTTAAAACAGCGCCAAATGGTCTAAAAGCTTCTTATCAGATTATAATTTTAATATCCATTTTCCTGATAAATGTATTACTAAGAAATGTTTTATATTTTTCAGCTGGGCGGAGGAGGCATTAAATTCAAATGAAAGTCGTAAAATGTCATCTATTAAGTTTACATCGAAGTAATGTGGAATACTTTTTTTCAAACTTATCCACATTCCGAAGCATCTGTAAGCTATTCATCAATTATGATAACACAACACACCTGATAAATTCCTTATCAGATTCATTGAGATTTTGAGAATGATTTTATTTTTTTGACTTCATCTTGAGATAACTTTTAAAGATTATTATTTCAATTTGATATCACTTATATTTCAGCTTTTATTACAGCATCAGATAGTTGTACAAAAGTGACTAGACCGTAAGCTCCAAACATATTACTTTTTATAATGACCAAAGAACATGCGTTACAACAACGTTAATAGAAAAATTTTAATAGGCTCGCATAACTTCCACCATTGCTCTGCATGTATAATTATCAATGACTCATCGCATGCGATTTGGTAAAATCTATCTACACTTGAAAACAATAGTTCTTAGTCGAGATATTCCAGAGATCTTTGACAAACTTCACACCTGTTCATTGAGTGATTTTAAGTATTCCATTATTTTTTTTATCATACATTATTATTTGCCATTAAACTTAAGCTAAAGAACATTGATTATTCTTAAAAATATGAAGCTGAAAAGCACATGACGGAGATTGATTTTTGGCTAACCTAGGAGCCAAAAAAAGGAGGAAAAAATGATAGTCATTATCTATTTTTGGCATCTTATTCTATTCCTGAAGTCTGTTAACCAACATTGTAAATGATTATGCCCAACATAACATCCAACTGCATCAGCTGTGTTTTGTCATTTAATCTGATATCCAAGAAACTACTTTGAGATATTGTCATATCTTATTCAATATCAGATTAAAATAATAGTGCAACCCCGATTTTACATCTTTAAAATTCTCTGCTACAATTTACTTAGCACTTTGATGGGACTGATAAAAGGAATGCAAGGGTATTGAAGAATTAAAAAATAAAATATTTTCATATAAAAAAATATGCATATTCGCATGGTAAATATTTTTTGGTTGTTTCTATAAAATTCTTCTGAAGGTATTCTCGATTTAAGGCCCTCAATTAATATAAACTGAATTGAATTTTTAATATTTCTGAAGCAAACTGTGTGAAATAAAAATGTATTAAATTTACTAAAATGTAACAACAAAAAAAATTATGTTTTGCTGTATATAAAATTAGGGCTGTATTGAATTTGATGATATCGTACCTTTTTATTTATCCCTTCCACAGATTGAAGAAATTCACTGTAGAAACGATTTTTCATCTGCAAAATGAATCGTGGAGATTTAAACTTTTATATTTTGGTTTATTTGCCATCAGTGTTGGATCACTAGCCAGAAACATTTCTCATCCTCGATAATTATTAGTTGCTTTTTTTTTAAATGTATAATTCTCTTTGAAACAAAAAACGATTTTGCTAATCAAACTTCTCGTTCTGCTATATGTCCAAAATGCAATATGAGAGTTTATAATATCCAATGTTGTGAGATTAATTATATTTTATATTACGTGGGCGGGTGGATGATATTATTTTTAATGAAAACAATTACTTACTTTCTGGGTATATCACAGAATGAGATGTAAACTCAGAGATAGGACTGGCAGATGATGTCAGCTGTCTCATTAGTGGTAGCGTTTTGCTGGTTAACTTTATTCAATTGCTGTTATTATGTAATTGTCCCGTAAATTAGAACACCCTTACACTGGTGTTTGATATCTATTATGGTGTCAATTTGATATTTTACTTATTCTGATAAACCAAGGTTTATAAAACTCTCATAGACTTTTTCTCGTATAAGTATCGTTTTACTTTGTTGGCTCTCAATGTAACAGAATAATAATTTCTTATTGGTACATACTTTACACGCACGCTAAAGCGAATTGTTTATTTCATACAATTGGGGACCGTCCATTTAAAAAAACCACACCTCAATTTGTTTAAAATAATGTGAAGAGGTGTAGAAAATATGACTATTAAACCAATAAAATATAACCTGCATTATGACAAGTTTTGATGGATAAAATTTGACATGTCAGAATAAAAAAAATATCTAAAATCGTGTGACGTCATTTATGAACAATCGATTATCTCGAAATTTCAAATAGCTACTTCAGCGGAACTGTATAATATTATTGTTTAAATTCTATTCAACGTTAAAATGTTGTTATAATTTGTAACATCTTTATGACAAAATTAAAACATTCTTGTTATATTTTTTATTTTTTATTTAATCATATTATTTACACAGTAAAATAATTCATTGTTGTCAGTGATTTTTGTAAGTGTGCTGTGAATTTTTCTCTTTCCCTGTCACATGTAAATTGAAAGGGATCGTGTCAAAGATGAAGGTGTGCCAGCGTTTAATCCATCACCCTACTTACTCATACGGAAGTGAGGATGTGTGATGGAGATAGAGGAACATCCACTGCATACCGACAGTTTATTAGTATACTAAGTATGTTTAGTCTATATTTATAGTAGTAAGTACAGTGGAACATTGATCTATCATTCCTTGGTAATCATTCAATATGCTATTCCTCCATTAGTCACTGAAAAATTATATGTACTTTCAGCATCATCATCTTGAACTTCTTAAGATTCAATGTCTGATTATTCATATATCGACTCCAGATTTTTTTGTCTGTCTTCAAAGGCATACGTGCTGCAGAGTTCAGAAAAGATTTCATAAAAGAATATTAAAGTATTCTATAGGGGATTGACTCTCGAGAAGCCAATGATGCGTTATTGCCATTTTGTACTTCCAAGGACCATCACCACACCCTGAATTCACATCAAAATAGAAAGATAATGATGTCTTATATTCAAGGAAATACGGTATTTGAAAAAAAATCCTTTTCTATCCAAAATCCACATTGTCTTCCGGGAATTGACGTCAACAATAACACAGATAGTCTCAATAAAAACCCATGCTCTAATTGGCAGAAATACCTATGCCGTCTTTTTTTATTCTTCTCAGTATACCATATCAGATCCATCACCCGCCTCCCATGACATGTCGGCATCCTTTAGTTCACCAAGTACATTCTATGAATAATGCCTGAAGTGTTGCCTCTACTGATCTCTTTTATATTTACCATTATCTCATAACTACCTGAGCGAATTGCAAAAAAAATACATTTAAGCCAATCAATGAATAAAAGGTTAGATAAGTATCTAAAATAAAATATCAAGGAGCTACTCACATTGAAATATAGAATGCATATGTTCAAATCTTCAAATCAAATTCTTAGAATCCGACATATTGCTTTTAATCTTAGTGAATAATTTAATTGAAATCTTTTACTTTATAAAATTAAAGCTGAAACTATCTGTCTCAATGGCTATACTGATCTTCCGTCCTTAACACTTCCTACATTTATTGCATATTTTACCTTGACTTCAAATGGTAGATTGAGAATACACTGTATACAGATTGAAGTGTTGTATGTGTCAAATTAATTGATGTTGAATGTGTTATTAGTTAAGATTAATGTTACCTTTTTAATCGTGATCTGAGGAAAATGTAGGGGAAAAGATTGAATTATCTGAAAATAGGATATGACTGACTAAAATAATAAGGATTTTAAAAGGTCTGAATTAGTTATAGAAGTGCCGCGACTATTTTTATTGAATATAAAATATAGATTTTATTAAAATGATTTGCGCCACTAAATATATTCCCTCTTCGCTTGATATCAACATTCTTCTGTGTTTCCATTATCGCACACACAAGTGGTACACAATCTTCTATTGGTGTTTTTACTAAGAAATTAATATGCACCTCACTCGGGACACATTTGTTTATATTTTGAAATAGAAGAAAAAAGTCAAACAGAAATGATTGAATACAATTATCTCCTGAAGAATAAACTTTACTACAAAATGTAAGATTCAAGTAATCTAAACAGCGCCAAGGCCTATTCATTTTCCGCCATTGTTATAACTTCTAAATATCAATTTAATGATGCGCTTGCCTAGGCAAATTATATGAACAACAATCAAATGTGACCTTCTCCAAAAACGATTTTTGTTACTAAACTAAAGTGCGTGTAAATTAATGCAGCATTGCAAAATTAAGATACCATACTCATGAAAAAACTGAAAAATTCGAAAACATTTCAATACGTGATACAAATTAAATCCAACGCTTGGTATAATGCTAATTTTCTATTATATTTGTTGTTTACTATTGCCAAAATTAAATAGCTTCTTGTCACGGATTAATGATTTTTTCTAGTCTTTCTTTGACTTTTGATAACTCACATACTGCACATCTGCCAAGATTAAAAGTCAAAAAAAACACAATTGATGTCGGCCTTTTCAAATGTTTGGCTTTTAAGAGATGGACTTAAGTTTACTTGATAGTGGGAAGCATAAATTAATGGTAGGTTCCAGATCTCGGTGCTAAAAAGTTTGTGATACGTGAAACAAAATTATATAGATATTCTTTTGTATACTAATTATTTAGGAATGACAATATATGATGAAGATATGGGTTGTTTTGATGAGTTTAAGAATGAAAGAGCTTCAAGAATATGCAGAGATAACAGGAATGGGAAATTATTAATTTCATAAGTATTATGTAAACGTTGATGTTAAGTGTTTAAGATTAAATCAATGCATGTTAAACTAATGAAGAATATCACATTTTAATTTCCAATATGATTTTTATTGGTAGATTTTGAGTGAGATTCCCTTATTGAATCGTTCAATGTGATAAATATCCAACAGATTGGCCCAGGAGATATTCCAATATTGTAATGAATTTCAAATGCAAAACTCTGCTTTAGATTTATATTGCAAACTACAAATATTGACCCCAAATATAAAATTCGGGTCCGCTGAAAATGACATAGTTATATCCCTGGTGCTTTATCGTGTTGTGTTTATAATTTTTTTACTTTTCATAATGATCTACATTCCAGAATATTATACTTTAGTCAAAAATTATTCTGTTGCCTAGTATTGTAGTTGTAAATCAGTTGCGTTTTATATTTATGTTGAAACAAAGAAGATATAATGTTTACAAATAATCCCATACCATTTATACGACCATTATATATCATATGTACATACCTACCTATCATAAATTGAATGTAAATTTGTAGAATTCCATTCATATGTCACAAGTAAAACCATGTTAATTTTTGCAATCAAGGAAATTACTCTTTATTAACCACTTGCCGGTCCAATTGATTTAACATATGCACACATTTGAAAATGCAAAATACACACATAAATTTGTGATAGCATATTTTTTTATCTGTTAGTCTGTGTCCAGCCCTTGCTTGGACTAGATCAAATTCGTAATTTTCGTATGAAGTTTGCCCGAGTTATCTCGTGATGTCCGTTTTTGACGACTTTCAATACCGGAGTATACTCGGGCGTGCCCGGGAAGGGGTTAAGTTGGTCAATATTTGTTTCTTTTTAGAGTATACAATAATATTTATTGGTGGCCTAATTTCAGCTCTGAGATAAAACTTTACTTTGTTCTGCTTACAACTACAAATATTATAAATCTCTGATTATCTGGATTAATTGGGAACCATTTCGTATAAACAAATAGTCATGATCATTTTGACAATTGACAACATTTGAATATTTCAGTTGTTGAACTCCTTTTATATACGAATCTCCTTAACTAAGATCTGGATAATCAGGGATGTAACAATGAATAGAATATTTTTTCAATGCATTTATCTACAAATGTAACATTTTGTGAAGACTTATTTGGACATTTAACGATTACAAAATGTTTTTGTTAACAATTTAAAAGTAATAAAAATATTTTTACCCCATCTTTGTTTTATTCCTTGACCGATGGGCCTTTGGCCAATGGTCAACGTGATTATCTTCAATTGCTGCTAGAATCCCGTAGAGTAAGCTACATATTTATATATAGTCAATTTCCTGTGGTCTAGTGGCAAGAGCTTTGCCCTAGCGATCAGGTGGGCCTGGGCTCAATTCCCTGCAAGGTAAAATTTTTAAAATTGAAAAAAGATCTTGGACTTGGTGTGTAATTTTTCGTTGAGTTGTTCTCGACTGATTTATTATTTGTCATCTGGTTTATCTCGCATGACTTTCACAATTAAAAATATTTGACGCATTGGCATTAGCTGTAATGCCAAATATTTTTTTCATATTAAAAATATTTTTTTTAAATATATCAAATACCACCCCAATGTAAGAGGGTACTACAAGGGTGTCCAATCCGGAATCCTGAAGACTTTCAATACCTGAATTAGAAATAAGAAACTATTTCCGAAATTAGAAACTATTTCCTGGATTAGAAAACATAATCCTAAAATTTTCGGGATTGATCTTATTTATCAAGCCCAAATGAATTGTTATTAACAAGATTGTTAGAATATTTCGTGTCATCTTTGGAACACCGGATGCTCGTGGAAAATAAATTATTTACTGCGTTTTGCGTTGATCAAATATAAAAAATCATTAAAATGAATTTAGAGAACGAAAAATTTCAAGTAAAAAAACAAGAGCTCATTAATGGTGATAAATAATCAAGGCTGTGGTGTCGTTAAAAAAAATCACGAACTCCAACATTGCCCAAAAACGACTGCGATTAAAAAAAGGATTATTTTCGTCACGTTTTTTTCCTACCTTTCCTATTTATGTATATTCGATTAAATATCAACCAACCAATCCGGCCAATAGCCAAATTTTACATGTTATAATTATGCATAAATAAAAAGATCAAGCTTTTCAAAATTTACGACTCTGGCCAAAACGCCGAGACGACTCCGACTCCGGCAAAAACCGTGAATCCACGAATCTTATTTTGACTCCACAGCCCGAATGCCAAACACATAAAATTGATCCCAAAGTGCATGCTGGATGGTAATTATGTTTATCTATGATGGTAATGGATTTATCATGAATACAAACGTTATTTATTACCTTTAATGTGCCCATTTTACAAACAGTTATTATTTCAATAAGTTATCGGATCGCACTCGTATGATACCAATACCCTATTATACACTACATTACATAATTATATTACAATAAAATATGTTCGCCCTTCAATAATGATTAAACAACCGAAATATAATATTCATAATAAAGATAGTGATATCAATTATTTTTAATGATAAATTAACATGGCTAATATTTAGTAAATATGAAATATATCGTCCATAAAAAATGTACCAAATATCGGAACCAGCCCCGGGAACCCGGGATCAACTAATTGCTATCCTAAAATCCCAAGATTGCAATCTTTATGTGTAACATCTTGGCATGGGTGTTTGTGATGCTTTTTTTCCTCGTGACTAACAATCAAAATATCTGTCACATTGTCAACTATAAACTGTAATGCCAAATATATTTTCTTAGAAAATATAATCAATCCATTAACTAATTCGTATTCAAAGGAATGAATTTCTTTTATATCTACATATATTCCTGCCTACCCATCTGATTATAAAAATGAGGCGTAGCGAGAGTGATTAGTTAACTACCGTAAAACGGGGTGAATAGAGACAAAACAAGGATTGCACTTAAGCACAACTTTACTAAGTATCCAATGTATTTTTTACTATTTATATAATATAATTCTTTACAATGACTTTTATACTATCTTGCGATTTACATAACCAAGCCAACTAAATGATTGGCCAAAATTGAAACAAACGTGTTTAAGTTAGATGCCTGTGCATTCTTACTTTTTGAACCCTTATAAACTTCTCTTTTATTGCACGAAAATTAAAATCAATCATGTTTTTTTTGGTTTATAAGCACCATAAAACGGAATATATAGAGACTCGTATAGAATAGAGGTTCATACCTATATATTTATAATATTCCAATCATTACAATCTGTATTTTTATCTCTATTCACCTGCCAAGCCTCGACTTACCCTCTCTCGTCTCTATTCACCCCGATTCAATGTGAATAGAGGCATCGAACAAAATTGACTAAGTCTTAATAACAATAGAGAATATTTGAAAAATATTGTCATAAATTTGTAGTAGGATCATAGAAACAAGTTTCAAGCCATTCATATTTGAATTATGTGGCGCAGGTATGAAGATACATAGTCGTGAAGGGTAAAAAGCGTCTCTTTTGACCCCGTTTTACGGTATTGGTAAGTCTAGTTCTGTAGTCCAAGTCTCACCTTTATATCTTCACAGTCTGCGAAAAAGAGAGAGAGAATGAAAAATTTAACAAAACAAATTTGTGTTACTGCAAAGCTTTTTCTCTATTTCAAACGTCATTATTACTGTTTTCCCAAAATTTTAAGATATAGAAATTTTGAGTAATAACAGAATAATATTTTATTTTTACTAGCAACATTCAGTGTAAGTAAATGATATGACGTACGAGCGAAGCGTAGATTTCAATATGTTTTCGTTACAGAAAATGTTAATCTAAAAAGACCATTCGAACAATGTAAAAATGAATTCGGTTGTGATATTATAGTTGAACACTATCTATGTCCGAGTTCGGTGTAAATATTGTTTTATTTTCCTATAAATTAATATATTGACACGATGGATTCTTGTAGCAGCGATTTCGACGACGGTGTTGACAACTTTGACGGAAAGCCCGTTTGGGAAGGAGAGCGATGCGAGCCCCTCGGGGCCGCGAAAGACACCCTCAGCGATGAAATGGAATCGGAAGAGTTCGACAGAAGCGATGGGTGCGAGATCCAGCGACTCCACGCTCTGGAAGAGGAGCAGGAAGTCTTGTCGTCGTCGCTGTTTTCGCTCACTTCGCATCTGGCGCAGGTCCAGTTCAGGCTGCGGCAGATTGTCGAGGCGCCGTCGGACGATAAAGAAAAAATGCTCAAGTCCTTGGAAGAGTTCACGTTCCGCGGCGTGCCTGACCTCGGCTCCATCGTTGGCACCGCCAACATATCGAGAGACGTACCGGACCACTCCGCCGGCTGCGCGGACTGTCAAAAGCTGGACGTCAAACTGCGAGACCAAAGAATCAAACAGATCGGCTTCATAGAGCAATTGAAATCGCAGTTAAAAGAACTCGACAGTTTCACTAATGACAATTCAATAACGCGCACGGGTAAGAGGGACAATTTAGATCACCGCAATATTATCATAGATGACTTAAAACGTAACATAAATATGTCCCTTCGCGAAGGATGGCAACAGCCGCTGACGGCCGAAGAGCTGCGCCATCAGGCGGGATGTGGGGCGGCGCATGGTGACTCTCCTGACTCCCAGGTTGTCATTTCTCAACTCCAAGCGCAAGTCGAAGACATGCAACGCTTTATTAACTTTCTAAAGAGCGGGTCTACTGTCGTCACCCAAGAAATTAAGGAACCTCAAGTGCTCAAAAGTAAAACTGAAGCTAAAATTGAATCTCAAAAATCTAAGTCCAAAGCTGCTGCATCTAAAAATGACGAATTGAGAGCTGAGACCGTAAACTTAATGAAAAAAGTGGTGGCTCTCCTGCAAATGTTTGCCGTTGCCCAATTCGGGTGCTCGTCAGACGCTTTTCGGAAGAATGATCTCAAAAGGAGCAACATCATCAATCATTGGGGTGATCTCCGAGCCAGGTTAGAGATGTCGATCGATGCCGTGCTCAATCTTTTGAAGCACGCAAATTCTAGACCGGGTTAGGCTTTGGGTAACTACGACAGCGACTCTGAAGAGAATCCGATCATACTCAACAATGTACCTTTGACCACCGCGGTGAGAAAACATTTAGCGATCAACATAAGAGATCTCATGCAGCATGGGCTGTTGCCCCTGGGCGACGTGAACAGCGTCGTTCCTTTCATCGGATGCTTTCCGATCCGCAGAGGATCCAGCTCCAAGCACATGCACGCGTGGGAGCTCATTCTCAAATATTACCAAATAAACAACGGGGAATGCTACAATTCGACGCCGGCCCGTAAGCTATCGCAGAGTTTCAACCTGGACATCGTCGGTAGCACTGCCATTTCTAACAAACAGAGTATGTTAAGTGCCATAGGAGCAATCACCGCTTCGCATAAGCCTTACAAAAGAAGTTTTGATTCACATTTTAAAGCATTCATTTGCGCCGGTCTCAACGCCAACAAATTAGTTTCGTGGTTGAATCTCATATTTAAAAATAAAACTGTAATGCAGATCTGCTACTCGTCAACAAGTTACGTTGCGAATACCGGATTCCAGGACAGCCTCCAAAGCTTAGACCGTCTTACTTCTTACAAATTTGACTTGCCGGTGGATCTTGCCGTTAGGCAGTTTCAAAATATTAAAGATGTTTTCATGTAGTATTATTATACATTATTAAAACGTATACATTCCAGGTTCGAGTTCCCAATATTGACTGCACACTATTCAAATATTTTATTATTTTTTTTTTTTAAGTAAAAGGTTATTCAAATGAGCATATTCTTTAGTATTTGTTATTTGAAACTTGTTAAATATTTTATTTGGCTTGAAATAGCACTTCTCATACACGGAATATGTTATTATAAAGTAGTCGGAACTTGTTAATTTTACGTTTGTTTTATCGATAACAATAAAATTTCACTGAAAAATTATTTTTGGAAAAATGGAAGCCTTTCCTCTGTTAATGCTTTAAAATGTCACACCGTAAGGGAAAAGGATTAGAAAAAATTGATTCAGAATAAATAATGTACATAATTCATATGAAAATATAACAGTATATTTGATCACTGATGATGCGAGGCTTCCATTACCGTATAACATTCCACCGAGTGTTTGTAGAAATATACGGCAAGTACTTGCTTACCTATTACATTTTGCTGTAATGCAAAAGATAGTCAATTAAACCAAAGAATTTAGTATTGTTAACATACTAAGGAAACCCTTCTAGTCGAAGAAATATTGAAAGTAATTATTATTTAATACGAATCAAATTTAATCCATTGAACGCTAATCTCCTTAAGAACACTGCTATTTATCCACAGTTGATTATCTTGAAATTAACTGCATTAAAATTACTAAATTAACCGCATACTTTTTGTATTAACAGTACTCTACAATATTTACAAGAAGACCACATGTGGGAATCCTTTTATATGGATATGTTGATCTGATATTTAGAGTGACACAAAATGTGTTATTCACTAATAATCAATTTGAATGTTATGTTGAAGATGAATCGCATCTTAACATATTATTTAGTAACTTTAATAATACAGTATTTAATTCCATGACGTTCTTAAGAAGATGCGTTCATTTATTACCAAATATATACCAAAAAATTGCCATTCAATTTATTAATGTTCTTTATCTTTATTATTGCAAATGTATTGAAAATTTTAGAATCGATCTGAAGGCTCAAAAGATATCTAGAAAAAGACATAACATAATTTTACTTGTAATTTTAAAGGAGAATACAAAAATGCTAATAATTTATAACAGGTTAAATTTAATCAATCAAATGCAAAATCCACTCCATTTATTTTTTATTTTGTCTATTGATTATGTGGTTTTAAAATAATAAATGTAAATAAACAATAATAATACAAACATTATTTGATTTTTAATAGATTAAAATGAAACATTTTTTTTTAAATTCTGTATTACTTAAAGTTTTATATTCCTCAGTTATTTGGCAAGATGATGATTTTACCATGCTCGCTTCCCAGTGTGAAGCATATAGACTTCGGACATTTTCACAGAAATTTTTATCAATCAGAATAAAATCAGATGCCCAACCACTCATTAGAGAGGGTAAAAAAATAAGGATGGGGTTTAATAAAGGACAGATAGTAGTACTGAATTGATATCTCCATAATGAATTTTTCGTATAAGGGTGGAAGAGACGAAAAATTTAAATACATAAATGAATGTTTCCATACCAGGATTTAAACCTGTGACCCGGCAACTGAGAGCTTTCATTTAAAAACTTCTGGTTAGATGCTGCATTAGGAATTCAAATACTTGACATTAGGAGCGGACATGGCTGGCCAATAACAGCATATGATATTAAGACAGTGAGATATATATTTTGAGCCTTAAGAAATAATATAATTTAACTGTATCTGTACTTTTCCAATTGCATCGATTGTGATGTTCCATACATTGTACAAAACCTTAATGCATTTTGTATTATAAGCGCTAGGGTATTTGAAACTATTGTTGAAATGTTCTGTAAGTCTGCTGTGATCTGTAATTACTTGTCGTAATATGTATATTGCATTATTTACTCTTCTATACTCAGATATTGATAAAGTCTGAAAATATATCATATTGCGTAGAAAATAAACATATATAATCTTTATTGTGTACTTACTATTAATAATGCATATAGTTTATAATTATAGTTGGCAAATTTGTTTGCGACTTCACACACCCGACCGTTAACTATTCACGGAATGTAAAGCTAGTATTAAAGTTTTAAGATATAATATTCACACAGTTTTTAGTTCAATCTAAAACAGGATACCAATTTTTTTGCTAAGAACGTAACTAAAAATGATTAAAAAATATACAGAAACTATCCATACTCAATAGTAATTTTAACTTTATAAATGTGTTTTATTAAGAATTCCCTCCAAATAGAATTTAAAAAAAATTAAGCAATAACAAAATGCAATAGCAAGGTTCCAAGCCTTCGACATAATGAAATACATATACTCTAAAAAGCAATGCATTTACGCTTTATGTTTTTTTTGTTCGCTTGTTTTATAAAACTTAATTTAATATTGTTGTCGCTTCAAGATTTTGATCCGAGTAGATTTATTTGTTTCATATACCTTTTTAATATCCTTATATTTTATATATTTATGTGAATAGTTGACGGTCGGTGGTCTCAATTAATTAAAGGGGATATCGAGCTTCTGCAGAACTCACGTTTGTTGTGAAACAAACTATTATAAACTGAGTTAATGATATGCCTAGAAAAGTATGTAATAAACTTGAACAAAAATATACAGTTTAACTAAAATGTTTTTATTACTTTGTATTCCATTAAAAATTTGTACACATAAATATGGGCTTATTTTCAGTTTTGGAAGGGAAGATGGAGGGCCAAAAGACTATCTTCCTAGTATTGATGACGTAAAATCAATGAGGATCATCAAGTCTTAAATAAACAACCTTAAAATACGTAGCAAGACATTTGTCTATGTTGCGTAGGCATTTGATTATTCTTGAGAGTAAAAACACCAGTAATTTTTTATATAATATTTTTATTTCCATAACATATTTACATTCAACAAAAATTAAAAATCGTAATACTATTTATGTTTTAGCTTCGTTCACAAACTAAAATAACGTTTCAAAATTACTAGACATTCAATCCAAATTTTTAAAAAAAGACGGTAAAAATAATAAATAAACACAGCAGATTATGAAAATTATCTTTTCCATGCCATTACTGGGTAAATAATTCGCCATACAAAAAAAAGAAGAATTTTTGAAAATATTTACCTTCACAATTCCTGACAGATAATATAAATTAATATACTTCAAACATGGAATTAAATGGCTGATAACATCTGTACCGGACATAAAATTATTATTTTTAGAGGTAATATATCCCATAGCTTATTCTATCGTTAATAAAAAAAATACTGATTCATTACTAAGTAATAATGTGGCAGCCTTAATCTGGTGACAGTGGTATTGTATAAATTATTATGAGATAATCTTTTTAATATTGTGGATGATATTCGCCTGACTGATAAAATAAACCCCGGCATAGATCTGATAAATACATTGTGCAAAATCAATAAAACTGATTCAGGTATTGGGATGAACGTTCGGGGATTACTTGGGTCCCAGCATGTCCTCGGGGCGCACCCATTTGTCGAAGTCTTCCGACGTCAGGTATTGCAGTTTCAGGGCGGCTTCCTTAAGAGTCGATCCATCTTTGTGGGCGGTCTTGGCAATCTTAGCAGACTAGAATAATTGAACAGAAAAATATTCTTCAAAATACCCGTCTAATGTCTGCAAAATTAGTCTAAAGAAAAAACCTGCATAAAACTTCAATATTGTTAGCACTAATCGATACAAGAGGTATCAAAATAATTTAATCATTGATTGTATTGGCATTCACTTGGTGGAACTCCATTATAACACAGTGAAGAAAATAATGTATTTTAGTTTTACAGAAATTATTTTATGTGGATAGGAATATATTGATTCGAGCTAAAGAACATATAAGACCATTTAATAATAAAAACAGATTCGCAATTTGCAAACTACCTCATAAAGAAATCGCATAACATAAATTTAAATTCAGTGCTAAGTTGTTTACATTTTTGTGCTGTCCCTGTCACACGACTTGTTGACGTCAACGCTTTGGCTACCCCTGATATATCAACAAATATATAAAATAACTACTGAAGAACTTAAATACATTGTTAATTTAATAACATCAAGCAGTGAGCAGAAATTTAAGAGTAATTAATCAATGAGAAATATTTTTATAATTGAATATATTGTTTATCATCTCACCTTATCGTAACCGATGTGCGGGTTGAGAGCAGTCACCAACATAAGAGATTCGTGCATTATCTTTGCAATATTTGCTTCGTTGGCTACGATTCCATCCACACAGTTTGTTGTGAAGGCATTACAGCTGTCACCTAAAAAACAAATTTTTAGATGTGTTATTTATACTGACCTTTTAACTGATACATATATCAAAAATTTTCTCCACCAATTAAATTTAAAATATGTGAAAACTTATTGTTTTTAGTCCACATCTATCTACTGCAATGTAAAATCACGGCTATGTTAGTTTTCTTTTCACTACAAACGTTCATTTGAAAGACACCTGTGACCGTCTGTTCTCAAAACGGTAACAATATTTTTTCATCTACTATAATAATATTTACAATAAATGTCATGGAATACAACACTATGGCACAATATGTATGTAAGCTGGAAGGATTGCTGAAACACAATGAATAATTTACCTAAAAGTCTTATTGAGCGGAGGACATTAGCGACGATCATAGGCTTGAAGGCGTTAAGTTCAAAATGTCCGTTGGATCCTCCGATAGTGCACGCGACATGGTTGCCCATAACTTGGGCTGCCACCATTGTTATCGCTTCGCATTGGGTAGGGTTTACTTTTCCTGCAAAATAAAAGAGCAATGACAATTTCATTAATTTTCAACCCAGGTGTCTTCTTTCGATATCTTCAGGCATTTTAGGGCACAGATATTCTCCAACTGACGGTAAATATTTTATAGATACGGATAATTAATATATTTTTTTTGTTTTGGTATGATACATATCATTCCATTACTAACCTGGCATGATTGATGAACCTGGCTCGTTCTCCGGCAAGCTCAGTTCACCGAGACCACACCTGGGTCCTGAAGCCAGGAATCTAATATCGTTGGCCACCTTCATGATGGAGCAGGCGATCACGTTGAGCGCTCCGGACACTTCAACCATTGCATCATGACAAGCGAGTGCTTCAAATTTGTTTGGAGCTGTTACGAATGGGATGTCTGAAAATAAAGATAAATAAGATAAGAAACGGCAAAAAAATCACTAATCAGAATTAATTAAAAAACAAGAACCGAACTGACAGAAGAAAGGTACTAAAATAAATATAACTCTTCTTCCAGAAAAAAGAGGTTTATGGTGAATTCTCCTTGTCTTTATCAGACATGGGCATGTGTAACTAGAATGCAAGAGTAAATGCTAGTTGGCTTTAATGTCTCACTCACGTCACTTTGTTGCGTGAGCGAGTGAGAAAATGAAAGATTTACCACAAGGGCGTGGTGCTGTAGTTTACCTGTCAATTCAGATATCCTCTTGGCGCACTTCTCGGCAAATCCAATACGGGTGTTCAGGCCAGTGCCGACAGCTGTGCCTCCGAGGGCTAATTGATAAAGTCTCGGGAGAGTAGCGTTGATTCTTTCGATTCCGAGCTCAATCTGCCTGGCGTATCCGCTGAATTCTTGCCCTAAGGTAAGCGGTACAGCGTCTTGTGTGTGTGTTCTAGAAGTAAATAAAAACATAAAAAAAATTACCACATACTGAATAGAAGACAAGTGTTGTCGAATCTGTATGGAAAAGATGGTACAAACCAAAAAACTTGAGATTTTAAGAAGAATCTTTTTCTAGATGGTTTATGGGGTATTTAGCAATATGCTCGAACTGAATTTGTCTGGATTTATCTGTGTGTCTGTATCTCACAAAGGCTAACACTGAATTTAACAACAATGCACAAACAAAGAGTGTGTGTGGCACTCACATTGAGCAAATATTGACAAGTGACATTGCTTCCCAGAGTATAATATAACTTGTGCTATATTATACTCCAACCTTCCACAAAAACTCCACAATTCTTTCCATTGTCTGTGATATGTGAACTGAAAATACAAACTTTAATTGAATTTAAAAATTTATAAGAAATCATAAATATGTCTGTTACTGAGATCAAAATAATTGGATCAATTGTGAGGTCAGTGGGTAAAGATCATTTAATATATTAACCTTCCAATCTTAATGATTTTGTCAAATTCTTTTTTTTTTTTGTCAAGAGACTTGTGGAGAACGCTCATGGCCGGCAGCAGTCTCTGCTTCAGCTCCATTGCGACGGCGATGTGCATCGCAGTCGGGAATGTGTCATTGGAGCTCTGAGACTTGTTTACGTGGTCGTTGGGGTGAACAGGTTTCTTGGATCCCAGTTCTCCGCCCAGAGTTTCTATCGCACGATTAGCAATCACCTGGCAAATATTATAAGATGTTAAATTTATATTTCATAATACATATAAATTTAAAACTACAATGCTTGATGATAAAAAATGATAGCAAATAAATTTTGAATCGGCAAGTATTAGAAATGTGGCAGCTTTTGAGGAGTATGTATGGAGTATGTGCGAAAATTGTCTCTAAGTAGTTTGATTTTATTCAATATTTGACAAATGATTTGAAGTATCTAAACTTTAGTGTAATTAATATATCCAGCAAAAGTAAACTCAATTAACAGACTGAGAATCTCAAAATTTTTAAAAATTTATAGCGATTTTGTGAACTGTATTATATGAAATAAAACGAACCTCATTGGTGTTCATGTTTGTTTGGGTTCCAGAACCAGTTTGCCAAATGACAAGGGGGAAATGGTCGGCGTAGAGTTTTCCGGATATGACGTCATCCGCCGCCGTCGAGATTGCCTGAGCTGTAGGTAAAAAGAAGCAGATTTTTACATGATGAACAATATCTTATTTATTAAACAAAGATGTTGTAATTTATTTCTCAGTGGTTAAAAATTCTTTTTTTGTAAAATTCAAATAAACCTATTAAAAAAACAAACAAATTTAGTCTATGTATATTACGACAGAATAATTTGGAAATAGTTTTTAATTATTTTTGAGTGTGTTTTCGCAGAACTGTGATAATTGATATAATATAGCATATATCAGAATGCACTACACTGCTTCAAATAAAGTTATCATATATTATTATTGAGTGTTGGTACGGATTCCCACAATTAGACAACCAAGTTACAAAAAAAACTGACAAGAACAAAATAGTACATACCAACTTTTTTGTCCAGACCAAATTCAATGTTCACTTCAGCTGCTGCTTTTTTTAGAATACCCATAGCAACAATCACAGGAAACTGAAATAAATGTTTTAGTGAGTAAAAAAAATTTATTATAACAATTATTATTTGTATTATATATTTTAAAAAGATCATGAGATTTTGCATAGATTATTACCCCCTCTCTCCTTCCTTGCAAAATCTTTAACCCCTTGTCTGAATCACTGTTTATTTGATTGTTTTTTTGAAATTATCAAATATCCCTTTCAAATCATATTAAATCCGGACTCTCCCCTCCTTCCTGGAATGACTTTAAAAAGATCAGCTCCTTAAAAAACTGGTCACCTTATCCTCTTTTTTTTTTAATTTTTTTTTTTAAATATTTGGCATTACAGCTTACGCCAATGCGCCAAATATTCTTAGTTGTGAAAGTCATACGAGATTAACTCGATGGTAAATAATGTATCAGTTGTGCACAAAATCAACGATATATAGCATACAACCAGCCCAAGATCTCTTTTTTTTCAATTGAAAAAATCTGACCTTGCCGGGGATCAAACCCGGGCCCCCCGATTGCTATGAAAAAGCTCTTGCCACTAGACCACAAAAAATTCTGAGCATTTTTTACATTGATTTTTAAGCTTTACCACGGTTTAAAAATAAAAATATGTATGTATGTAAATATTTATCAAAAAATTTACTTAAAAATGATTGTGAAACGTTATCAAGAATCATACAAGAAAATAAACAGTATAAAATCACAGCAAATGATAACCGAATTCATATTCAAAACCAGTGAAACAAAACAAACACATGTTATTCTAGATACTTCCGAAGATGTCTCTTCATTAAATATTTCCAGTGATGAGAGGGTATCTAACATGTTTGTATGGGCATCTAATCTTTTTTTACACAGATTTTTTTGCATGGTAGTCTTTGGAATATTTACCCTTCAGAATAAAACAAACAAAAATGTATGACATGATTTACCGGCATACGTTCAGATTCTCCGCCGATTGGGAAGTTCATGACGGAGCGAAGAGTTTGGGCACCATAATATTTGTCTGCCTCGACTTCCAGCTCTCCAAACGTGTCGGACTCCTTACGGATGGCCTGCAATCGGTAAAGAATAATGATTAATCTTAATCCTTAAGCCCCGTGGTGATAAATTTTCACAGTGGGTATTCAATGAACAGATACCCGTGACGGATGAGATAAGTCACACTGTTTTCGGACCATTCATCTACAGTTAGAAAACGACAAACTAATTACGTAAAGGAAAAAATATTGAACATCTGTTAACCCTTTTAATCCCACATGGTCGATCTATCGGATCCACGAATATATGCGAAAAATACCAGAGGCCCCAGTTTTTTTTCATTCTTAGCTTTTAAAACCTATATAAATACAATTATTTTTTGCACTATACATCATAAAATAAAATTACTAATAAGCTTATATTTGCTGAGATAAATAGAATAATGTCCGCCGTTTTTTGCGAAAAAATGCCTTGGGATTTTTCGCGGATACTTTCCAAAATGGTCCGGAACCCAAAGGGTTAAGTAATCGCTTCCCAAAGTCGACGGTAACTACCAAATTCCATCAGAAAAAGTAACAATGGACACATTAAAATAGAATTATACATGTCATTATGTTTTTGTGGGGATTTGAGCAGAACTTCCGGTCCAATGAAAAAACGGTAGTTTTACTGCAATGTGATAAAAAAGTGTCCATATATTTTTATATGTTCAAAATAACCACATAGTTACCAACTGAATCCATCAAAAATACACTATAGTCAAATAATATTTTAAAGGAAAATAAAATATTTAAAAAGTGGTAGTAAATTTTTTTATGGATGCACCAATATATTTTCCACCAGTCAGAAAGGCGAGTTCGAAAAAACTTCGTCATATTTGAAATTATGTAAATTCCGTAATTACATACTTTCACATTCGTATTTCCTAAATGTAGTCAATTTCCACCTAGAATCCAGTGGTAATATTTTCACTCAGAAAGTCATTCGGAAATGATATAAATTACAAATTTGATGGAAATACGAAAATAGGGATGGTAGCGGGGGCGAAATAAATAATTAAAACTATAAAGTTTCAATATTTTTCAAAAAAAATAATTAGCCACGAATTATTGACGGCGCGCGATTTCTGTGGTAATTGATGTAAGAGTAAATGTCCAATAAATATATTTAATAAAATCACCTTTAAATGAATCTTATAAATCGATTGCCGCACATTCGTTGTTCAAAAATACATTGATAAATTTTACATACCTAATTGAGCATATAAATATTCATCAAAGATTCACTAAAAACTTGTATTTCCATAATATCTTTTTAGGCCAGAGCAACGGCAATATGACATATTCTTATTTATGAAACAAAGACCGATGTTTTAAATTCGTTTTTGATAATTCTTTTTTCGTAATGTACGATTCAAATAAATTTATAAAACAAACAAAGGAAAACAGTTAACGTATATCACGACAGAATAATTTGGGATTCGATGATATTAATATGTTTTTTGTAGATCTGTGATTATATTTATAAATACATACATTTATGTCATATAGCGAGCGAAGCCGGGTGGCACCAATAGTAGTGTATAAATTGCTTAACTAGTATTTAATAATAATAAAATGAAAACGTATCTATAGTAGGTATTAAAATATTAAAAAAACATATAATACTCACTTGCCCAAAATAGTTATAGGCAAACACGCTTATATTATCTATTAATAAACTTGCATATTATTGTTCTTTTCTGAATAATCTTTGTACTTAAACTTATTATCGACGTATTGCGAAGTAAAAATTCAGATGTAAATGATTGTAGAAATTTTTTAAACTTAAATAAATACTTTTGAAAATGGAACGACAAATGTTCACATAACGTCGATATATCAATAATTATTATTTGACCTCGCGTATCTAATAAATAAAACAGATACAAATTCTTTCGGCCTGTTTCCAGACAAAACAAAAGCACGAAAAAATATTCAAAATCAGAATAAGAGTACGAACTTGACGTGGATCTTTTTTTATTTGCGCTTATACCGGTTACACGTAATAAAAACATGACCGGTTGTTAAAAACAAAATTATATTCCCTTCATACCTTTGCTGTCTCCATAGTGGTTATTTGTTTTGAAATCAGGTTTTCGGTAACACGAAACTTTTAACAGTGTGAGTTTAGTTCTTACTTTCAATACTAATTTTTGTAAATAGATCAATTATTACGAGAAAAATATCAACGGATTGCGGCGAACCAAACGACTCTCTCCCGTGAGATCAGTATATGAATTGAATTACTTATGTATTTGATTCTAACTGGAAAGAGCTAACACATACATTCAAAAGTTACTATCATTATCGGGAGGTGAATTTTATTTGATTTGACGTATGGAGGCGCAATCTGTGGCGAGATAAATGTACTTAAAAATCTTTTATTCTCGTAAATAATATTTACGTATAATCGTTTTATTTGCGGTCGTAACGCATGTTGATGATACGTAAATTTATAATGATATTTTTCTTCGAAAGTATAGCAAAATCGGGGGATGATACATAACGAGCACCTGTGCTTTTAGAATCCATGAACGAAAAGAAGTTTGTAAGTATTTTCCAGGGCTGTGGAGTCGGGGTCGGAGTCGTGGACTCGGGGCTTCTTGGCAGGAGTCGAAGTCGTCGCGGCGATTTGTCCGGAGTCGTACGGAAATTTTGAAAAGTTTTAACTTTTTATTTTTGCATTTTGCATGTCAAATTTGGCTATTGGCCAGATTGGTAGGGTTGATATTTAATTGAATACACATAAATAGGAAAATTGGGCAAAAAAAGTGATGATATTAAACTATTTTAGTCGGAGTCGGAGTCGTGTTTTTGGTCAATGTTGGAGCCGGAGTCGTGGTTTTGGTAAATGCTGGAGTCGGGGTCGGAGTCGAATTTTTTTACCAACTCCACAGCCCTGGTATTTTCAGCAGAAAGGAAAGTATCAGCATGTCCAAATCGTAACAGTTTATTTAAACACATAAACACAATTTGTGCAAATACTTCCACATATTATGTATATTGTAAAATGATCATACCGGTTTCGGATTGTCATCGGTTAACAATACGCACGATGAGCGATTTCGGTCTTGATCGTTACAGACCTAAGTGAAAGGGATACATACTAAAACTGCCTCGTGCCATAATGCCTTTCCAAAAAGAATTGACAGTTAACAATCTAAAAGCCGAATTATTATTTTTGTTTGCGATACAATGACATCGAATTAACCTAAGGTTACATTAAGTTGAAATCAAAATTAATGACAGGTAAATTTATTTTTCAATTCATTGAAAACTCAAAGCAAACTTAAAATAAATAAAGTTCCGAAATTGTGTGATATGGATTATTTTTCTCCCACAAATCTGAATCAAACTCATGGTATTGATTGGGTTGGCATTTCCTCTATATCTATAACCTCAATATAATAGGTTAAAACATAAAAATCGCCACCGAAGAGAATCAATCACCGATTATCAATGAAAATGACGATTTAGTTAATATATTTATATTTCTTTAGGAACTGAAGAAAACATCCGATTATGATATTAACAATTTACCTGAAGAAGATTTTCTTCCAATATGGTTCGATTTTTCTGATTACAATAATTTATCTATGTAAGATATCAATAAAAATCAGTCTATCTTTACTCGAAAACTGGTGAATTTAAATCTAGTTTAGATTTTATGTTCCAACATTGTTGCATCCTTGTAATATACTCAGAATTGACAATAATCGAGGTGATGAATATACAAATGAGTTCAAATCTAATGTCAATTAGACTGGAGAAAAAAAAGAGAAGGTAGAACAAATATTAACCTGAATAATACGGTAAGAAAAATATCAATGTATTTTAGTTCTACATAAATTTTATATATTTGCTGATAGCTATTTCGGCTTACGCCTTCGTTAGAACAAATATATCAAATTTATGTAGAACTAAAATACATTGTTATTTTTCTTACCGTATTATAATGGAGTTCTACCAAGTAAATGCCTACTCAATCAATTAACCTGAATCACCAAAGCGTAATATCAAGTGAAAGAAAATAGAGCTTCAATACCGTATGCGAGAAAAATGTACACAACCAGCAACCTACTAAAAAACCAAGTAAGGCAGTCGTAAAATTTTAGTGAAGTGCTCTTCTTTTTGGCCCATATCTGTTCCCAATGTGGAGAATATGACCACGACATATTACTTTCATGATTCCCAGTCACCCGCCAATAGCTTAATTTCTTCCCATGACATGCCAGCATTCTTCAGTTCCACTTAAGCCAGCAGGGTTGAGGCTATACGGAAGCTCTGGTAGAATTAAACGTTGGACAAATGGCATTCGGTTTCCCAACACAGTCGGCGTTCATTAAATGTGCCAGCTCCAGCTATTACTATGGTGTAAGAAAGCTCTTTCTTTGGGCTACCGTTTTCAGGGATGTGTACACATTTTCATCCGCACATTTTGAAGTGTTCATAATGATTTATTTGTTGGTAAAACATAACATGAATTTTTTTCGATCATTCCTGTGTTTGCTTATTGCTTCATTGGAAAATGTGTCATAACTATAAATATTATTTGTTATTTTGTTTTTAAACCACTGTCAACAATGTGGTATTAATGAAATTATCTACAACAAATATGATAAACCCTTTGAAGTAACGTTATGTGGCACGAAATGTTTGTCAAATATATATGATAGTGGAATAAAAACAGGGATTTATCACTTTAACGGTGATCTTGTTGAAATGGCTTTGCATAAAAATACATAGTAATTTTGCTTGATTCATGCATCAATCAAATAGCGCTCCAGTGATATTTGTTGCGACTTGTAATTAAACCAAATTTCATTTGATTACATACAAATATATCAGTCATTATAAATATAGAGATCACCATATCTTATTTTTTGTGAGTGGCGCACCGAGGATCATTTCAGAAGAACAATTAAAATATACTAGATGCCAGCAAATGGATTATTTTTTTTTCCACTATGCAACTTGATACAGTTAGACTGCATTGACATTAGATAGATATAAGGATGTTACTTGAATGTATCAAATCTAAAAACAAGGCTGGTATGTTTTGGTCATAATTTTTATTACGTTTCTGAAGCTATTTCAAATGATCATAATACACATACTATACCGAACAGAATACAGAGAGCAGAATTGATAATTTATGATCATAATTTAAATGAAATTGGTCATATTTAATATTCACAGAAAAAAAAATGGTATTTTACACAGTATTTTAGTTTTACAAATATTATAAGATATATTATTGATAGCTATTTCGGAACAACAGAAGTCTTTAGGTATTTTAATAATTAATTAATAAATAATTAACAATAATACAAAATAATAATTAACGATTTACTTCTGCGGTTTTTTTTTGTACTGGCAATACTGACTTTTGGCAGCCATTTTGGATAAAACGTCAAATACTTTCAGACGCTCAAATAGGATTTTCCCCAATTTTCGATCATCTTATAACTGTGCATGTACAGTAAATTTCTAAAATAACAAAAGTAACGTATCAAGTATCACCACATGAAACTCAGAAATATATTCATATTAAATACTAAATGTTATTTAACTTTGTGGTTTTCACAAGTTTGACAGTTATATTGCTTTATATGACCCAGCAAAACCTACTATAAACATGAATTAAATTTGTTATAATCAATTTAAAATAGCCATTGCTCTAAAATATGGGTAAAGAAAAGCTGAGGCATATTAAATTGGTTATTTTATAGAAATCAACATCACCGGCAATCTTGTCAGGAAAAATAGGAGGTATTATGCAATGAAAAAATTACCTTTGCCATTATATTACTTGTGGTGAGGCATCTTAGTTCAGAGAAGCGATGATTTTTGGATGCAGCTCGTAAAAATAAAGCGGCACATCCACGAGAGAGACGAAAAATCGGAAGAGACATAGTAATATTTGTTCTAAATAAGAAATTTGAAAGGCACTTCACTCTGCTTGTCAATCACAGCAAAATAAGTCATTCAAATTGTGGTGTTGCCGCGCTTATTAAAATATTTTTGGATACCATAAAAATGTTCTCAAAATATTATTAGAAAAAATAATTATCTGAAAATAAAAAAATTGTACTGCTCAGTGAAAAACAGAATGTTTCTTTCAGACCTTTTCCCAGTGTTACGGCGTTCTGGGTTCTGACACCATTTTGCACAGCATTCAAAATGCTTCAAAACCGAATAGTGTTGAGGTTTTTTGAGTCGTACTTGGAGTCTTGGAGAGAAATTTTAAACTTTATATTTATGCATTTATAATATGTAAAATTTTGTTTACAGGTGGATTGGTTGGTTGATATTTAATTTAATATGTACAGGTTAGGAAAAAACACGACGAAATAAAACATTTTTTTAGTCGTTGTCGGAGTTTTTTTTTACAACTCTTTAGCATTGAAGACCAGAGCTATAATTTTTGGTATTTTTTTTCTTGTTTTTCGAAATATGTACTCTTATTTAAAACACCTTATCAGCCAACGTACAAGGCGAAACAAATGAGTGAAGACATACAAATAAATAAACATGCATTTAAATGATGTAAATGAACATATTTGTAAAGGTTAACTTTAATCTGCCGATATTTTTTATAGGAATATTTTTTCATGTACTGCTTGTGATATGAAGAGTTGCTTTCAAGTTCGTTCAAATCATATTAAAATTTGAATATAATTCATATCATTTGAACATCTTAAGTTTTTAAGTAATTACTTAAGCAAACTTTGCGATAGTATCTGAAGATGCCTCTGAAAGAGGCGAAACACGTGTCACTAGTTACACAATACGTGAATAATCAAAGTTATTTTAAATTTTATATTAAAATGAACTTCCACAAAGTTACCGCCGAAACCATCGAAAATATTATAATTCATATCATTTGAACATAACTTTTTAAATAAAAATCTTGACAAAACGTGAATTCTGGTACATTATTCAAAAGAAATCATAGGTTTTAAAGTTTATTTGAATGATAAATAAAATAGGATTTTTAAAAAAAAAAAATCTCCCATAATAAGTATCACGTGAAATTCTTGGTTGAACTATCAAACTTATATAGATATACAATCTTGTCGAGCAAAATAAATATACACATAAGATTATCTGAAAGAAAATTCTAAATATAAATAAGTATCACTTTAAAGGTGTTCACTGTCAATACTTGGTGGAATGGCATTATAATAAAAATAATAACAAATTTTGAGTAACGTAAAATCGGGTGAATAGAGACTGGCAGAATAATAAAGACAAAAACAAGGATTGCACTTTAGCACAACTTTACTAAGTATCCAATGTATTTTTACCATTTATATATAACGCTTTACAATGACTATAATACTATCTAACTAATACTAGCCAAAATTTAAACAAACGTGCTTAAGTCCGATTCCTGTGCATCCTTACTTTTTGACCTCTAATGAACTTCTCTTTTATTGCACGAAAATTAAAATCAATCATGTTTTTTGGTTAATAAGTAGCGTAAAACGGAATGAATAGAGACTCCAATATGACAATCTGTATTTTTGTCTCTATTCACCTGCCAACTATCCATTTACCCTTTCTCGTCTCTATTTACCCCGATTCAATATGAATAAAGACATCGAACAAAATTGACTGTGTAACGATAGTGAATATTTGAAAAATATGACTGGTATGATTAAACCTAGTCGTTAAAGGTAAAAAATGTCCCCGTTTTTCGGTAGTTATTCCATATAAAATATATTTCATCAGTTAGTATTTACTGGCTAAATTATTATGTAAGTCAAAGCACAAAAATCTATGTACCCGAAGCTATAAAAGTTGATAGTTGATCTCGGATCTGACAAATAATTATTTAAGAGAGGGATGAAATAAATGATTATTCGAAAATAAAATGATAGCATTTCCATTTCATTTTGTGAATTATTGTCGATGGATATTATATCTCATACATTATGAAAAAAGAAGGTAGCTGTAAAAGTCTATTTTATAAAAATACAGATGGCACAGTACGCCCGTTTGTATAGAAATACGACTATAATACAATTTTCATATCCTTAAAAAACCTTAAAAAAAGAATAATCAAATGAAAACTCTTCATGAATAATATTGAATTAAAACGATCTTGCAGTTTATTCGGTTAAACATTTCAAATCAATGTTTACCATACAAAGCATACATATATTTTTAAATTGAATTGAAGAGCATCCGATTTCTCAAGTATACAATCGTATTTAAATAATTATATCAACATAAAAACATACTTTTTATAATAGTTTATACATTTTACGAAAAAAGAAATAGTTTTTGTTCTGACACTGTCGTATTATTTTGATTTTCACCTCCATTATGAAGCTCCTCTATAGTTCAAAATCTGAACTAGATCTCGCTAACATCGGGAATGTTCGGCTCCAGTCACGCCTATATAAATATATGTGATCTCATTTCACGAAGATAACCGAACATTGTTACTGACAAAATTCGCTTTCCTGTGGTGTATGTCGGGCTAGCTCTCCGAGTTTTATTGAATTATCAGTGGAAATATGTGAATTTTTCGTTATAGTTTGGTTTAACCGTTGAATAAAGTCGAGAAAGATAGTGACAAAGCTGATTGTGTGTAAAATTAAGTGATTTATAAGTGTAAACCGTCAGTCTGGATTCGCTTCAATGAATGTAGCGAGATGTGTAGTTCCAGTGAAAGCATGAAATGTTACAGAGGGTGAGGCTAACTTTAAATTTACCTAGGCTTTTGTTCGAATTCAATATTTCATCGACGATCGCGAGCATTGACTCGACTTACATGGCTGATATCTTTGCAATTCCAATATTTTGAGACATTCTTCAAACATATGCGCTCGCGTTAAATGGCTGGTGGCTTGAACTCGCGTACCCTCTAGCTACCTCACTTAAAAATATGTCTGCTTTCGGTTCGACGGTGACTTATTGAATTTGACTAGCAGTTATTCATATCATTCCGCGAAATATTGTCAATTCTGTTGATTTAATTATTGTTAAATGTAAACGTAAAGTAAAAAAATATAGAGTCTTCACGATACAAACGTATCAACATTTGTATATTGATGTACACAGTGTTCATACTATGAATAAACGTGTATCGATTTTGTGACATTAAATTGTAAATTTGAACGTGGTTTTTGCAATTACAGATAAGGAATTGTGAAATATTGATATCGCGATTAGCGGAAAACACAGGCCGACCGATATTTTGATTCACCCAGAAGAGAAAGATATCGCACTCGGGAAATTTCTCACGAGCTTTAATAGCGAATATGATATTTCGTCCGACAGATTTCTGGAACTTGAAAATATTTTTATATGATCGTCGCGGATGAAAGCAGCGTCAGTATCAGTACATCAGTTAACCGATCAGTCGGGAAGAGTCGGCGATAAGGATCAGATCGGATCGGATATCGGCGGTGCCGGTGCATGAATGACAAGTCGATCTGCGACGCTCTCGGTTCGCCATTCATCTGTCTGTCGTAAAGATGGCTGTCACTCGGTAAGTCGAGTCTTTCTCACATTCCATCACCGCTTTTGTTTACGATCAGTTCATTCTCATTCAGTTTTAGTCGTTCCGTCGAGCTGTCGCGACCGAGCGCTCCCTTCGAGCTCTCGCCGAACTTTCGATATTATTTTTTTAATCTGTCAAACAAATACTGCATGCCGATACTTATACTCGGGTGATGTTCCATTCATCATTTTGAAACTTTTTTTCTTTTCGATAATGCAAAGGCTTTCATCGGCATCCGATGAATAGTGTGAAAAGGATGCCATGTCGCGACCGGCGGGTGTCAAATCCGCCTCTAGAATAATGTATCAAAATCATTTCTCGCGAAGACCTATTGAAATTCGTCGGGATGATCGCATAACATCCGACTGGGACGGATGACTGAATGCGAAATCACTGTCGCCGCGCGATAGAACCTTAATCAGATTTGAATGTAACCGCCATCATCAGCAGGCAGTTTCTGAGTTTGCTCAATCACAATTTGCAGATGCACGAGAAGAATTTCCGAACGCGAGACGCCCGAAAGTGTCTCCACAGAATAATCAGTTTAAGAGCGTGCTCCGAGTAGATGTGATCTCCACATGTTGGATAAAGGCGGGCCGAGGGATGGTCCGCAGTTCGGGCGGGATGGTGCAGAAGGGCAGCTCGCCGGTCGGAAGGCACGGAGTGGCCTCACTCCCGCTTCTGCTGGCGCTCGCCGCCGCCTTCCTCTGGCGCGGCGCCGGCGCCTCCTCCGACATCGTGAAGACGTTCGACCACTCCGCAGACACGTCGCTCTTCAACCACCTTGTTGTGGACAAGAACACCGGGAGGATCTTCATCGGTGCTGTGAATAGACTCTATCAGTTGTCTCCGGACTTAGATTTGGCAGTGACGATCGTGACGGGTCCCAAGAATGACTCGTCTGAGTGTTCCGTCCAGGACTGTCCTACGAATGCGGTGCGAAAGCCTACGGACAATGTGAACAAGGCTCTCGTGATAGATTATACCACGACTAGACTCATTTCGTGCGGGTCGGTCTCTCAAGGGGTCTGTTCGGTTAGACACTTGCATAACATATCGGATGTGAAAGATGTGCGCGAAGCGGTGGTGGCGAACAACGCCACCGCGTCGACTGTGGCGTTTATCGCTCCCGGGCCTCCCAATCCTCCAGTGTCCCAAGTCATGTACGTCGGGGTCACTTACACGGGTAACTCCCCTTACCGGTCTGAAGTGCCGGCTGTCAGCAGCCGGTCTCTGGACGAAGAGAAAATGTTTGCCATCGCCAAGACTGCCGTCACCACGGGAACTCGGATGTTCGTCAATTCTCTCTCCAGAGAGCGGTATCACATAGTGTATATCTACGGATTCAGTTCGGAGGGTTTCAGTTATTTTTTGACCACCCAATTGAAAAGTATGGGCACTAATGCATACTTCAGCAAACTGGTTCGAGTTTGTCACGATGATGAGAACTATTATTCGTATACAGAAATACCCATTGCGTGCACTGGTGAGGGTGGCAAAAATTTTGGATACAATTTGGTTCAGGCTGCGTACGTCGGTAAAGCCGGTTCCATACTCGCAGGCGAGCTCGGTATCACGGCTCAAGACGATGTGCTCTTTGCCGTTTTTAGTCAGAGTGAAGCGATGTCTACCAACACTCCTTCAGAACTGTCTGGATTGTGCGTGTACTCGCTTAAATCTATTCGAAGAAAGTTTATGCAGAACATTAAGACGTGTTTCAGTGGAAACGCCAGCAGAGGCTTGGACTTTGTTTCGCCTAGTCACCCGTGTGTTAGTACAAAATTGCAGACTATCGGTGAAGATTTTTGCGGATTAGATGTGAACACTCCCCTCGGGGGGGAATTCCCAGTGGAAGCGGTTCCCGTCCTTCTGTTTAATACTCAGCTGACAGCGGTAGCTGCCACCTCTACCGGGGACTATACGGTCGTTTTTGTCGGAACAAACCAAGGGCATCTGAAGAAAGTCGTAGTGGAAAGTGCCACTTCAGCTTTTGAGTACGGTGATATAACTGTGGATGAAGGTTCTCCAGTGAATAAAGATCTGCACTTTGACGCTCAATTGATGCATCTGTATGTGATGACTGAAAAGAAAGTTTCGAAAGTGAAAGTACAAGAGTGCAGCGTCTACACAACCTGCCTTACGTGTCTCGGTGCTAAAGATCCCTACTGCGGCTGGTGTTCATTAGAAAACAAGTGCAGTCTCCGATCTAACTGTCAGGATGCAGCCAAAGATGCACTGTATTGGATATCTTACAGGAGTGGACGATGTACGACAATAACACAAGTGAATCCAAATCAGCTTCAAAGAACCACAGCCAGGACTCTGGAACTAATCATCGAAAATCTTCCTACACTTTCTGGGCAGTTCCTATGCGCTTTCTCAGCATTAGACAAAACTTTGATAACACAGGCTACCCGGAAACCATACGGAGTGAATTGTACAACACCACGAACTGATCTCTTACCGTCCATACCTGTCGGTCAACATCATTTCACTTCAAAACTAGCTGTAAGAATGACTTCTGGGCCTGACTTTGTCGCGACAAATTTTACATTCTTTGATTGCAACACATACAGCTCATGCACGCAATGTGTCAGTTCACTATTTCCATGCGATTGGTGCGTTGACGGTCATCGGTGTACTCATGACACAGCAGAAAACTGTAGAAATGATATTCTCGTCACCGGAATCAGCAGAATTGGACCCAGTTATCGTTCTGGTCCCGGATTTTGTCCGACAATTAATGCCACTGCCGGAGGCTCAGATGAAATATTAGTACCATCCGGGATAAAAAAATCAATAAGAGTCAAAGTTCACATTATTGGCCAATTTATTGTTCAAACACGATTCGTTTGCCAGTTTAACATCGAAGGAAGGGTTACTAGTGTGAATGCTCAGTTACTCGGTGATATTATTTACTGTGATCCCATGGAATTCACTTACGGTTCAAAAGCCCCAAATATCACAGCTTCATTCGCAGTCATCTGGGGAGGGTCTAAGCCTTTAGACAACCCTGATAATATCCATGTGTTGATATTCAGATGCAAAGAAATGGCCGATAACTGTGGTCTTTGTCTGGCTTTGGCTGAGAAATATGGATGCGGCTGGTGTCAAAGCTCTGACAGATGCGAAGTTAAAGAACAGTGTGACAGAGGAATTAGTGTCTGGTTAAATAGAAGTCACACGTGTCCGAATCCAGAAATACATTCATTCAGACCTCAGCTGGGTCCATATGAGGGAGGAACCAATATAACCATTGATGGAATAAATTTAGGCCGCAATATGACTGATATTTATAATGGGGTGACGATTGCAGGTGTCAGTTGCCAGCCGATTGAACACTTGTATGTGAAAACGAAACAAATAGTTTGCACTGTCGATGGCCCGGGTACATTAGAACCTCGGGACGGCCCCGTGATTGTACGGGTTGAAGACTATAGAGGTGAATCAAAGCACCACTTTTCTTTTGTGAATCCGTTAATTGAATCCATAAGTCCCAAGTATGGGCCCAAGTCGGGTGGAACCCAGCTCAAAATAACTGGAAAATATCTTAATGCCGGAAGCAATATTCAAGCTTTTATCAACGAGATGCCCTGCGTAATACTCAGTACTGTCAGCACAGAAGCTGTCTGTCGCACTAGCCATTCAATTAATTTAGGGATGGGTGAATTGAGAATGAAGTTTGACAAAGGAGATAGGAAGTATGAAAAAGAACTGTTTGAGTATGTCGAAGACCCAGTCATCGAGTATGCTGACTCTGGGGTTGTGAGCCAAAGCAGGATGCCAAAAGGTATTCCATCCGGGGGAATTAAAATACAAGTGGTTGGGAAAAATTTAAATTCCATCCAAATGCCGCAGATGTATGTCTATCATGATAACCAAATATTCATAGGATATTGCACTACGCTGTCAAATACCAATATGGTCTGCGAATCACCGGCCATAGAGATTGATGGCAGAGATTTAGATTCAGAAAAACCACTCAAACTTGAATACGGTTTCAATATGGATGATGTGCAAAGCGTTAGAAATTTGTCTTCGAAGAAAAATTACGGTCCTTTCTTGCTATACCCAGACCCTCTGTATGATAAATTCGACGAGGATGTTAAGTACTATAAATCTGAATATTTGACAATCAATGGACAGAATCTGGATAGAGCTTGCAAAGAAACAGATGTTGAAGTGATGATAGGTAACAGCTATTGCAATGTAACTTCCCTGTCTCGGCATCAGTTGACATGTCGACCACCCACAGAAGAAGATCTGATATTGGTGGATGAGGAGATTCCCGATGTGGTAGTCAAGGTCGGTCACACTCTGAGATATGAAATCGGAAAACTGTCGTACTCCTCTCCTGCTGGATTTCAAGGAACCTTCACGAAACCTGTCATATTAGGAGTTGTCGCCAGTATTTTGCTGCTGCTGGTCATTTTCGTCATTTTCCTCGTTGCGTACCAAAGGAAGTCCACTGAAAGCATAAGAGTTCTTAAAAATATGCAAGAGCAAATGGATATTCTAGAATTGAGAGTGGCTGCTGAATGCAAAGAGGCTTTTGCTGAATTGCAAACTGAAATGACTGATCTCACCGGTGACGTGACGGGCGGCATTCCTTTCTTGGATTATCGCACATACGCTATGAAGATATTGTTTCCAAACATCGACGATCATGTTGTCCTTCAATGGGAGAGACCCGAGCTTTTGAGGAAAGACAAAGGCCTGCGCCTGTTTGGCCAGCTCATTATGAATAAGACATTTTTACTACTTTTTATCAGGACACTAGAGAGCAATAGGTATTTTTCTATGAGAGATAGAGTGAATGTGGCGTCATTGATAATGGTCACCCTACAGAGTAAAATGGAGTATTGCACTGACGTTTTGAAGACATTACTCGCAGAACTCATCGAAAAGTGCATGGAGGGCAAGAGTCATCCCAAGTTACTGCTTCGCAGAACGGAAAGCGTCGCTGAAAAAATGCTCAGTGCTTGGTTTACATTTCTACTATATAAATTTTTGAGAGAATGCGCTGGCGAGCCTCTTTATATGCTCTTCCGCTCGATGAAAGGTCAAGTCGACAAAGGTCCAGTTGACGCGATCACCTCCGAAGCGAGATATTCCCTCAGCGAGGAAAAACTTATCAGGCAGTCGATAGACTTCAAAGCCATGTCGGTCTTCGTTTCGATATCTCAGCAAACGGTTTTCGTCAGCGGTCTCGAATCTAACACCGAAAACGTTCAAGTAAAAGTTCTCGATTGCGACACCATCAGTCAAGTGAAGGAGAAATGTCTGGACACAATCTACAGAGCGACGCCATATTCTCAGAGGCCTAACAAAGACGATCTCGACCTCGAATGGAGAACAGGCGCTTGCGGAAGATTGATTCTGTACGACGAAGATACCACCACCAAATCGGAGGGTGAGTGGAAAAAACTGAACACGCTCCATCACTACAGAGTGCCGGACGGCGGCTATCTGAACCTCGTCTCCAAACAGAGCTCGATCTACAATCTGGCGTTGCTCTCGGAGAAAAATGAAAAGTCGCACATGTACGAGACGTTGAATCGAAGCAAGTTCAGTTCGGCTAGTCCTCCCGCCAGTCCGCTCAAATACGAACATAATAGCGGTTTCAAATTTTGGCATCTCGTCAAACATCACGACAATGACGCGCACAAAGAGGGCGAAAGAGGCAACAAGATGGTCTCCGAAATCTATCTCACCCGATTGTTGGCCACCAAGGGTACCCTGCAAAAATTCGTGGACGATCTGTTCGAGACCATCTTCAGCACCGCCCACCGGGGCTCCGCGCTTCCGCTCGCCATCAAGTACATGTTCGACTTCCTCGACGACCAGGCTATGCTGCACGCCATATCCGACCCGGAGGTCGTGCACACCTGGAAGAGCAACAGCCTTCCCCTGCGTTTCTGGGTTAACCTTATCAAAAACCCGAATTTCGTTTTCGACATTCACAAATCGAACACCGTAGATTCTTGCCTGTCGGTAATTGCTCAAACGTTCATGGACTCGTGCTCCACGTCCGATCACATTCTCGGCAAAGACTCCCCTAGTTCTAAACTGCTGTACGCGAAAGACATTCCTATTTATAAAGAGTGGGTGGAGCGGTATTACTCTGATATTAAACTCATGACGGCCATCTCGGATCAGGACATGAATGCGATGCTCGCCGAAGAGTCTCGCCTCCACACTAAAGAGTTCAATACGAACTGCGCCCTTCACGAACTATACGCGTACGCCGTCAAGTATTCCGAGCAGCTCATAGTGACCCTCGAGGAGGATGAATTCTCACAAAAGCAGCGGCTGGCCTTCAAGCTGGAGCAGGTTCACAATCTGATGACGCCGGATTACGCCATGTGAAGATAATCAAAGACGACGCGTCCTCCGGTATCGCCCCCCTCTCAGAATCCTCTCCCTCTTGCCGCCGCCCGGCTCCCGCCGGGCGTCCACCGCATGTTTTTATTAATTTCACGATCAATGTTACATTTCGCGACTAAAATTGCAATAATTAATTTTAATTTGTCCGGAGGCGTCACGATACAAAGTTTTAATTTTAGTAATATTAAATCGATGTAGTATATATGTGTATATATTTATATAAATGTAAGTGAGTCGATAGGTGTGCACGTGTGCGTGCGGCCTAAACGTTCTGTGTGTTACGATTACGAATCATGTCTGTTGTGAAGACGAATCCGCGACGGCCGCTCTCCGCGAAACGCGACGTATCGAGGGAAGCCGCGGGAAATCGAACGCCTCTAGCTAGAAAGCGGGAACTATTATCAGGGTATGTAATAATTTAGACGAGTATCGCTAGATAGACAATTGAATTTCCCTTCGATGCGATCGGACCGCTGCGGACGGCGCCCCTCGCGAATCTGTCCTATGATGTACCTTTAGCTTACTGCCAATTAATTAAACATATCTGGCTGAACGAAATGGAAATTGTTGTATATACTAGATAGTGTACAGTCCTAAATAATTTATCAAGTTGCGTCGGTCCGATATTGAGTTTAGTCTTTTACACGATAATATACTCTTCCGTATTTTACTCATTCTGTTCAGAGTATATTTCTATATGTATGCTTTACGAGTGAAAGATATTTTAGTGTTAACGGATAAATGTCGTGAATTTATACTATAAAACTTGTATACTTTTATCACATTCGTTTTTTTCTATATACTTTTTTGCCTATTTACAATTTTGTATTATGGGATTTTAAAGAAAATGTATTATTATTTTTTTTACAATTGAGTCTCAACACGAATTTGGTGTTTTTATCAGAATAAATGTTTACAATAAATAATTGAATGTAATTGTGTGTGCAAGTAAAATAATACATTTGAAGAATCGACGCGAGCCCGTCCGCCGCCCCGTTCGCGGGACCCGGTAACGTCCGCCCGGCCCCCGGGTCGACCCTTCGGCGGCTGAGCCGTCGACGGGTCGGCCAAGGGGCCACAGGATGCGGCGGGCCCCCCGCGACGGGCGAGCCGGCGACCGCGGTCTCGGACGTCCGGTCTGCCGCGTCGAGTCGCCCGCTTCACAGAGCGAGCAATAACAGTATTTTTAAATTTGTACTCACACCCTAATACAGAATAACCGAAGAGAAAATATATAATTCCATTAATAAATATTGTCAATTGTATAATGGCCGACTTTTCATTTACCCGCCTCCCCATCCGCTCCTCGACTCCCAGTGAATGAATACGATCGACTGATCATTCATACAAAAACACCCGCACACGCAATTCGATACACAACCGTCCCGCTCCGCTGAAATCGAACCCAACCGAACCGCCGTCGTCGCTAATCATCTCCGCGCGCGATCACCATTTCAATGAAAGCCTTCGCATTATTTATACTATAACTTCAGCTCGGTCGACGAATTTTCTAACAACCGACATCACCAGATTATCGTTACGCATCGTCGATGGTAATTTTTGAGAATAAAATACGTACTGCAGCTCACTAAGAATCGCGTTTACACACATCTTATGATTTTTATATTAGATATACTCTCGCATCTTCCACGGAGACACTCGACCAGCAGGGCGTGTTTTATTTTTCAATTCTAAGAGTTTGTTGTTATTCCGATCTTTATATATTATATAATAACTGCACTCATTCGAACGCCCTGACCAAGTTCGTCTACTGTTTTGTCTATAAGTGTAGATTTTTGTGTTTGAAACTATTACGAATGTTATCATCGGCGATATTTAATGTCCGAGTCGATCTTTTAAACCAAGATATACCCTGAAGGCTTTCACGTCTGCATTTTTTACACATTTAAAAAAAATGCGTGATATTTTTCGTCACACTTCTTGCACTCGACGAAACGAGATTGTCCTCGAAACGGGATCGCACCATACTGTTTTCTTGCTGTACATTTTAATGAAGAAATCATGTCACACGAATGAACCCAATAATCGTCGCTCCAAAAAGTGGTACTGTCAACCGAGCCCACTGTGCGGAACTTGAGTTCACCCGAGCGCGATAAATTTTATAATTTCTGGAAAACCGATCAGCCTAACGGGTATGACGGCGAGTTTGTGTCGAATCGATTAAGATCGTAGACAATTTGAAATCGTATAATGTTTCCATTAGCCTCCAACACATGGCCTGCTAAAACGCACTCCAAACTCACAGTATTTCTTTCTGTAAATTGGATTCCTCTTTATAAGGAAATTAACCTTTTAATATGTACACATTTTTATCTACGGCGTTAATTAGAGAATACACGTCGGCGGAAATAATGAAACGCCCGTTTTGATTGAGCCTCTTCCTTCGCTCGTCGGGTCGAAATCACGACTTCAATTTTAAATATCAGAATCCGGCAAGATATGCATCGTAAAAAGCATCGTCTTGTGTTTTTTTTTGTTGCCGTAATAATTACGTAACAATCGAGATTCGGTTTCATGCACTCGAAAGGCCTTGTGCGGCCTTGCGTTTTCTGCCGGTGTAAATTTTCGAAAAGCCACTCAAAACCGAACACGATTTTTAACACGAAGTGTTACTTTACTCGTGTTTGTAAAATTGAAAGCAAATAAATTGAGTTGTTGATAACAAATTAGCTTTAATAAGTCTAGTTTTTTTTTGTAGATAGTTTAATGAAAAATGCTACTACGATGTGTCAGATTAAAAATTCATTCATTATATTTAATACTTAATTGAAACGCTTATACAATTAAATCAAGATATGTAACTTAATGATAATCTATTCTACGTAGAACTAGTGTACCACGGTTATTATTGAGAACTACTGAAGTTAATTGTCGATTATTGTGACACGATAGAACTAACACATTTTTATTACATAAAAAAACTTACCGCTTATTTCAAGTTTTATATCAGTATGGTGCTTTATTGCAGTTAAGTAAAGGATATTTTTTATAGTATCGTCAAAGTCTAAGCATAAAAGAAACCGATGGTTTCGGTTAACCGTTTCGAGTCGACAGATCTCAGGTCTCGGGCGTGCAAGTAAGGTGACGCCGTCACGCGTTCATAAAATGAGATGATGTCCAACAACTATATGCGGTTCGTTTGGTTTGTCCGTTTTCAGCGCGGTGGGGCGGTTGTTGAGGGTCTTAGCGCGGATAGTGTTTGTGGTAGTGAACAATATATACTGCATACCCGCTTACGTGGTCTGGATGATGGTGCTGTACCCCGTGAAGAGATGGAAGCCGCATGTCTATTGGAAGATCGAGGGGCAGATGTTCCACTGGCTGCTGTCGATGGTCGCGCTCTGGTCCTCCACCGCCGGATATCAAAGTAAGTCATAGCGATAAGTACACACATACATACGTATGAATGGTGGAAATGTCGGATCTGGCGCGGTAAGTAGGCCACTGAGAAATCATTATCGTAACATGAAATGTTACTGTTTTGTAATATAATTGTAGAGGAAACTTGACATATAAAGCGGTTAACACGACTATACAGCCCCCCCCATAAGCAGAAAGGCAAATGTTGGACAAAAATGACAAATTTTACGAACACGAGGATCTTATTCTCGATATTTTTCGGAACTACTAATATAAAAATAGAAATACTGTTTTTTTAAGTTGTCGCCGAAATGATAGTAATTCAAAGCTAAAAACAGGTCAATCTCTTAAAAAAATGTTGGAAAATCATGAAAAGTTCAAAATCTTAGAATATGACATTTGCAAATCATGCCTTCATGCGTATGATGGCAGAATATCGGCGTCAATAAATTCAAAAAAAAAAGTGATATTTTTACAATCCTTTCATGCATTCACTGATTTTATCGTAGTATAACGTAACACTTAAATCAGTGATGCACAACATGCGGCCTTCAATGACATTTCGTGTGGCTCATATTTTTTCCAGAACAATACAAAACAATAAAATTTTCTAGTTTATATACACTGAAAATATCAATAATTTAATCAGTTTTACCCATGCGGCCCTCAAACTATCTGAGCATTGATTATCTGGCCCTTCTCCCAAAAACGTTGTGCATCGCTGACTTAAATAAACGTATTTATAAGTCGATAGCTAAAATACCCATTTATGCCTATGAGATATTTATTTAAATTTGAAGCAGTTACATAACGTCCCTATAATTATTGTGTAGCATCACGTATTCTCTAAACACCCACAATTGAGATGAAGTCTTTTTTTGTACATCGAAGTCATTTAATAATTTTTGCGCAAGTATTACTCATTTTGAAGAAGAAAAAAACGCGCTGTTTCATTTCAGATTCGTAGCACTTTTAAATGTATACATACATATATCTATACTGCCATCCAAACGAGCTTCGCTTCGTCGTCAAGAATGACGATCTAAATTTGAATCATAATTTCTTCTTTTAAACGAATTACTAATATAATTTTACGTCAGATCCGACATGACACCAGCAAAGAGAGAAGCCAGAAGATTATAAGTGTCGTAAGTATGTATTGGTATATAAACAATGATTTTGGAGGGAGTTATTGGAATTTTTTAAAGGGCTCAGCAATTTATTGATGCATACAGTTTTATACTGCGAAATATCAATTTGATTATTATTTTTGTATATTTTCCGATTAAAGAATTCAAATAAATTTCCACAGTATCGCCAATTCTGCAGTGAAAGAAATTTAAAAAAACACATTACAATTTAGCTCTCTTTTATCTGTGTATGATAATTTATGAATGATTTCAAAGATACATTGTTACTTTGCTTGGTAATATTTGCTATGTAAAACTGTTCAAGCTGTTAATCAAAGAAGGGTGTATTCCTATTTTAACACCAAAGGATAAAAAAAAATGGAAGTGGAGTAATGTAGTGGTTCTTTTGTTCTTTTCTTTCTTCACCGTAAAATGCAGGCTAAGCAACTGAATAACAACGAGTTCTCGTGAAAACAACGGGTTCCATTCGGAGTCTTTGTGATTATTACTGGAAAGAATAAGAAACGAATGTTTTTTCTTATACATATCCATTCATATAATAAACGGAACAAAATCGCACAATCGGCATTTTTGTATTTTATTAAAGGGAAAATTAATTACACGGACTATGAAGATATTTTAATAAATTTATCAACACATGGATCGCGATAATAGGACTACAGTGATATTATCTGCATAACAATTCTCGCAAACTATGGATGTCTTTTCAATGAAATAAAACAAGAAATAACTTACTCATTCTTAAAGTATTCAATCATTCTAAAGTAATGTATTTTATTTAAATCATTAATTCACACTTTTTCACGATGCACTCGATACAATTGTCGATCGAAAAATTGTTACGGAAAAACATGTCTGAAAAAAAATAAGTGACTTCTTTTGTTTCAATAAAATGTAGAAAGAATTTCCAATTTCAAAAAAACAGTACAATAGTGCAAAATGAAAAAAAAATGTTTGTTTGCAGACGATATTTATGGGACTAGATTTTCCGATTCCGAATTTACTTCATTTTTATACTTTTTTATGAATAATATAGATTGACGTGTACACATCGCAAAAGTATATATTATGGCATTTCATTAAAGGTTTGAAAAATGTTTTTTGAATGTTATTTAGCATTGAACTAGTAAAAGTCAGTTGAGCTGTAAATGGCATAACCTTTTGTTATGATTAAAACATGTTGTAATGACTTCGCAAAGATTAGGAATTTATTTAAAATATCAAACGATGTTTTTAATTATTAGTATTTTTGTGAATGGATGAACATTTATTGAAAGTGTTTCTAATTGTGTGGTCCATGTCATTTATTATAATCTTACAAAAGCACTCGATCAATTGTATTTATAAAAGTGTATTTATATAATTTTATCTTGTTATAAAAGTGAATATTTCACTCTGATTTGTTTCACTTGCTTAAACTATTCCTTCCCGCTTTAACTGTATAGAGTATATGGACACCTAATTGTACAAATAAAACATTAAATTTGGATGGGTTTTTCATGAGTTACAAATTGTTTTGACTGATTCCAAATATTATTGAAAAAAATACTATAAAAGGAATTTCTTTTTTTTAAATAAAATAAAACGATATCTTGTTACATGCACAAATTCGCCAGTATTAAAATTATTATTTGTTGTGCAGCGTTAATTTCTTTGTTCCTTATTTTGTATAGTTTAATATGAGCTTACTTCTTGTGAATATTGGTTGATTTTTATGTAATATTTACAGGAGCCTTGAAATACGATTGAATTTTATTATTTTGTTAGCATTTTAGCGAATCCAGAAGGTAAGTCATTCGACCAGTAGACGGGCATCATATTTATCTTCGGATATTTTCCCGTCCCACCGAACACAACTGCCGCTGCGCTCCAGAATGAAAGTTAAAAAGGTTTGTACACCGTAATGTCGCAATAATAATAACGCCAAACTGAGAGTTGTAAACCTGTCACGGAGCGGGAGTTAAAGCGATGGGAATCCCTAACGGACTTTCCCGCGGAACAGGGTACTGCACTCGGGCAGGCGCGGAAATGAAAATGTATTCGAGTGTCAGAATTTTGTAACGTACTCTTTTTGCTACGCGAAAATATAAATGCTTTTGTCTTATGGCCACGATTGCGGCTTAATGCGTTGTAAATGGGGAAAAAACCGAGTGCTTCAGGGGTGTTTGCGTTGTGTAATATTTTCTTGAAAAAAGCCATTTTATATTATGTTTAAGTGTTGTATAATACTAACTCCTTATTTCGTATACACGGGACGGGGTGTGTTTGAAATCATGAAAATTTACGATATCGCTTACTAACAATTTTCTAATATCTATTCAACTATATTGTACGCACCGTCATAAACTATTCATCAAACTACATACTTCATAGTATGTCATGTGAATGAGTTGCTAATTTTATCTATTTGTCTATGATGAAATGACGTAGTTTTAAATTGTAAAACTTTAAAGGTTTTCAATGTCAATACTTGGAATGGCAATATATTACAAAAATAATAACAATTTTTTTGGTACTCAGTGCACATATAACTTATTAGGTTCAGGACCGGTTTCGCTCATCGCAAGCATTATCAAACTGATAAGAAATACATCGTTATTTATACAAGAACTGTATTTTTCGATTGAGTCGATCTTGGGTGTCTCTCACAACCTTCTCATGTGGTGTTGACTGTCGATACTAGGTCGAATGACATTATAATAAAACATTTTTAGTACTTGTTGATCAGTTGATAATTCTCGCTATGAACAAAAGCGGTCCTGATCTTGTATATTTGATGTGGCACAAGTACTAAAAACTTTTTATTATTTTTATTCTAAATAGAATGGTTGAGAAAATTGTAGTAGTTTTATACATTCATTAACTGCGACATTGCTAACACCTTGGTGAGTTGGATTATATCAATTACACTATCATCCGTATTGAATCTTAATATCTAACTGTCCTCGACACTAAATGTCACTATCGCAGAAACGTAATTATTGTTTTTCCATTAATGATTCGAATATAAATACTACAAATCGTATTGTTCCGTGATGCAAGACTCTCGCTTGATATGGGCGTGCGAATCAGATGTTTTGTTTTCATCCGAGTCTTTCTTTAAAGTGGCGGCAGTCTCATATAATATTCAATGGCAGCATATGTTTTCATTTATTCACAGATCCATTGAAGCTTACCCAACATAAGCGAGCTTAGGTGGAAATGTCCTTTATGGTTTCGTTCGCATAATAGAGGGGTCCTCAGTAATTCAATACACAAGTAATAAATAAAAATATCTTCGTGCGTACATATTGCCGAGGACACAATGCCCTCGGCGTCGTATGCCCCGCGCCTTGTCCCCCAATACAAAACCGGCATTATAGTTTTACCTCCTTCGCTTTTACCCCTGAAAGAGAAATATTAAAAAATATATATTATGATGTGTTGTTATTTGCTGGAGGGTCCATAATGTACATTATACGCGATAGGGGAAGGAATATATCGTAAACAGTTATTGAAGCGTATCGATTTTTGTATTTACACCAAGAAATTTTACCCCTTATTTCACGGGCGAAAAAACTGTGATACAGTTTGAGAGAATAATCGATTATTCTTTTTTATGTCAAAGAATGTATACGTTTACATATCAATCACATAACATTCATATTCATTATTCAAAACTGCAGGGAAGGTATTTAAAATAATTGATATGATAAGTTATTCAAACTTATATATTATAATATATAATTTAAAATAACTTTGATTATTCCACGTATTGTGCTACGAACTGTGACACGTGTTTCACCTTCTTCAGAGGCATCATCGGACTTACTATCGCAAAGTTTGCTTAAGTAATGATGCAAGATTGATTCTAATATTTTAAAATGATAAAATTACAAAATGGAGTTTGGGATTTTTCCTTTTTACGGGAAGCATGAAGGGAGTTACAGAATAAAAACAAAGCAAACAAATAATCATACTAAAGGGGTGAAACATTTGTCACAGTTATTAGCAAAATAGGTGGAATTATCAAAGTTATTTTAAATTTGATATTAAAATGAACTTCCGCAAAGTTACCGCCGAATCCATCAAAAGTATTAATATATTATAGTTCAAGCAGTCCTCCGTTCAAGAACGTCATATTTCGGTCGTAAGTCGAATTTCATACTTTTTTTTGTCATTGTATATTTTATAGATGTTGTTCCTTTAGCGGCTTTACTGATTTTGACTAAATTGTAGAAATCGTTGAAAGTGATAATTGAGGAGCTTGGGACCAAAAATGACCACATCCACTTTTTCCTGAACATAGATATACACACTTTTCATATAAAAACTTATCCCCGTCACAAATTATTCAAGTTTAAAAAAACACTAAAAACCAGACACAAAAACATCAAACTTCACTCAATGTGGGCTGGATTACTACCGACTGAACTGTCATGGCCGACAAATGCAAACACGCTATTGGCCGATTTAGGATTTGGGCATTTATGAAACCAAAACTCAACAGGATTTGGGCAGTTTTGATTCTATATTCATATTTTGATATTGAATTACATGGAAGCTATGAGGATTTCAGAGAGTTTGAAAATGGAATTCTAAGCTTTTGAATACGTACTTCCATATTACATCGCTAATTCGTTTTTTTATCAAAACTGGATTTGAGCATGTTTGATCCCAAGCTCCTCAATTGTAGATAGCTTTTTAAAACCTTCACTTTTTTGCAACTATTAAATTATTTAAAATTTTATTTCGAAATCTAGTGCACCCCACATATTTTTATCACATATACTCCGTTTACCAGTCATGGGTACCATTTTTTTATTATTAATTTCAGAAATTAAATGCGTACACTTTGTCTTATTGTGTGTATAAATAAATGTCCAAGTTCTAATATGCAATTAAATTTAACGACGAAGACAACCTGTATGTGTTATTATTCTAATTAGATAATGGATGTCATAACACATTCAAAGATTTCCTCAATTGTGAAACATAAAAAAATCAACCGATTTATTTTCTTCCATTCTTGCTATATTTAATGTCCACTAGTAAAAGGAAGAGATACTATTTGATTGACTACCGATTTAATAGGAGGCCATCAAGCGACACACGAAATCGGGCTTCCAGTAGTAAATTTACTGACCGAGGGTATAAATTTTATTACATATAATTTATATCGCATTAGACAAGGGCTGTTACTGGACTCAAATAAAATACTCATCACTTTGATTATCATTACTATTCATCGATAATACACGAAAGTAAAGTTAAATACATTATAAACTTAACTCATATAATGACAACCGCAATGCGGGACGGTTATTGTGATATTGATAATCAATTAAGGTAAAAGCCCTTTCGAAGATGTGTTAAATCATTTAGAATGTGATATATCGTATTTCCTCAATCATAAGACGCTATCGATCACCAGGCGCACCCATATTTTTTAATACCAATAGCAAAAACATCATGAAAACTTATAATATCAAACCGAGATATATGTCGTTTTTTCGCAAAATATATCCTATGTGGATAAAAGTCCATCAAGTGATACTAAAAAAAACTGATTAAAAAATGAGAGACGTAAGTTTTTATTTTTGTACTATTTTTATTAATTGTAGCGTTACAAGTCAACACATTGATTGATATAACATTTGTTTCGTAGAACACCATCGTAACATGGTGAAAAAGTACATTGTTATTTTTTCACCGTGCTACAAAGTGGAATTTATATAAAATTTACATTAAAACTTACTACTATTCGTTGAATTTTGCGCCTAGGATTTATTGTGCGTTCCTGTTTACAACTTGGATACAGCCAATACCGTGCTCGGGGAAAAAAAAACCCTAGGTCGTATGTTGTCAATCAGTTTATTTAGGGATTTACGGAACTTAATATTTTCTTGAAATTCATGTAACGTGAAGAATAAAACAATCCGAATCCAACGGTGTAAATAGCTCATGTTGGCCGAAAAAGTAACATATGATACAGTATTTATCATAATACATAATGTTGTTCTGTGCCGTCATGGAAATTTTCATCCGACATCTTTCCTACTATTTTCTATTTCTGTGGATCGACATGACGATTCAAGAGACATCAAGCTTCGAAAAAACATGTGTCATTAAACAATATTCATATAAATATTATATATAGTGAAGATCATGTAATATCTCTTAACTGACTCAAGATATAAAATTTGTTTAGCATTAATAACGATACTAACTTGTATCATTGTATTATAGTTTGTATATATTATTTATATGGGGTCAGTCTTCCCTAGTTTGTTTATGAATCAAATAAAAATAAAACTTAACGTGCGTTAAGAGCGTTGCCTTGATAATTCTTGGTCATTTAGATTTGCATTTTGACGTCATCGAATTTCACGTTGCTACAAATTAGCATAATAAGAGTGTGGTTGTATATTTCTGTTTGATTTTCCTTTTTTGAATATTCGTAATTGATTGCAGTATCAAGATATAAACGTGCTGAAATTTATCAAACTGGTTTTTCGGAAGAAATTATTTTTCGAAAAGAGAATAAAATAGAAGAAGAGGACACATCTATTTAATTGATATATCATATGAAATTGACACTTCACTCACTGTACAATTTATTTCTTAAATTGTTTACAAAGAACAAAGTCATTTCTTTTCAGTCTTTTCCTGCCATCAAGAGTGCATTAAGTGGCATATGCATCCAGCAGCCTGAGCTGATAATATGCATCCCAGTACATGGTTCATATTATGAATTAAAAATAATTATTATTGAGCACTCTCAGATCTATTACTAAGTACAGGTACATAAATATCATTATTGGACCTATTTTTTGAGTAATTATGATCGCGTGGGTAAATAAGGTCAGTTTAGGAGCCCCTTGATTACAAATTGGCCATCTTCATTTTTGTTGCCTGCTTTTGATACACGCCTCAAAATATCGTAAATAACATAAATTTACCATTGGATATTATTAACGTTTATCTTATTCTTGCTTCAACCTGACAGGAAAAATATTTCGCTATTTTTATATTATGTCACATTTTTATGATCAGACAGATTTGATTTTTCATAACTCAATGATTGACGTAACTATTTATCCCTATCATTATAATTTTAGTTGTTGCTGTTTTGCTTTACATATATAAAAATCAAATAACTTCATATATATATATTATACAGTGATAATGTAGATAATATTTCTGAAAGCGATATTTTGGTTGGTCCGTCGGCATTTTTTATGTGTATGTGAGAAAGAATAACCAGTTAATTGAAAGTATGAACGCATGCCTCTTATAATTAAAGACTCAACATACCGAAGTTCCTGTCGTTTTTTTATAGCCCGGTTGGTATGTCGTAGGTATATCATTGTGACAGTTTAAATTACCTACGGAGAAAGGGGAACAAGTGGAATCGACCAATGCTATTGAGGTGAAATACGAAGCAATACTTATAAAATTGTAATAGTAATAAAATTGTTTCATGGCCGTGCATTATTGGAGAGTGAAATTATTATAATTTTTCAGTATGGGAACAAAATTAATGTTCTGAATTCATCAATCAATTCTTAGTCAGAATTTAAATAAACTTTCAGTTAAAATTAAAACACTAACGGTCGGAATAAAATTATTGATTGTTAGGTAGGATAGCTTTGCACCACAATAAATCCAGACCATGCATGTGTCAAAAGAAATCTGACCAAGAAATATAAAATATGACCAATTTTATTTAAATTAAGACCAAAATTTATTTATTCAGCACTCGGTATTCTGACCGATACATAATGACCATTTCATATAAACTCAGACAAATTTGATATGAATTCAGATCTATGTAATAAAAATTATGACCGTAACGGTATTAAAATACAGACTGGAAAATTACAAGCCAATATTCAATATGTGGCCCACTGCACATGACCGATCTTATTCCTTCACATTTTTACTCTATGATTTAAAGCGAGGCACTTTACTAAATACAAATGAGTTCGATAATAATTTAAAAACTTGGAAACCGACAGCCGAAATGAACAATAAATTGATTGCTACAATATTTCCCATTAAGATAAGTAATCAATCTTTATCAGCGACCACACTCAAATAATAATCTGAATTTCTTGGCAGTCGAGATCGTCAATTAGTTTTGTGGGTTCACAAGGGCAATCGATGTCTTGAAGCGGCGCCTTAGCAAATTCTGTGACGTCACTCTCCTCAAATGTGAGCGGAAGACGCTGTCAAAATCGCCGGAACCGAGGAAGCTGTCCTAATTATTATCGGGGGAGGTCAAAGGTTGAGCGGCGTGTTCATAAATGCTCACCCATCGGGAACGCTGCTACAGACTGGCCGACTCGTGTGGAACTATGTTCATGGAAGTATTTTTATACATACACAAATTAATCATTTAGCGGCGAATATGTATGAGACTATATAATTATGTAATAGTGTACACTGAAACTGAACTGTTCATCTTCTAAGTTGTAAACTATTAATACTTGATAGAATGTCATTCACTTGTTTTTTAGTATGAAAATGGACAAGCTAGGCGTGTTCTCAGCATCCAATGTGTTAAACAAAAATTCTCAAATTCAACTGGAATGTACCAAATAATCGCACATTATTTAGTGTTACTTGGCAAGATTTTTTTCTAAAAAGTAGTCCTGCAATACTCGTACAATGTTTACGAAGCACGAATATTAATTACTGTGTTCATTATTTCAATTATAAACGACTTTCCCTTCGTAAATGGTGTTACGACTACATCATTTAGATTTTTTTAAGGAAATAATTCAAAAAGATTTGATTTTTTATAATATGCAACATTAATAATTCAGGTTTTACTTATAAGAATTATAGTTAATTCACCTATTAACTTAATCTTTCAAAATTATTTTCAACGTTCCCTAATATTCTGCCAGTCGCTCAACCTTTTATATAGTCACTTTTAAAGTGTTGACTGTCACTTCTTGCTAGCAAGGTATGATTTAAATAAATAAAACACATTATAGTACTATTTCCATATATTATGATAAAGATCAGGACCGGTTTCGCCCATCGCGAGTTTTTGACAATGTCATCAGTTGACGATAAGTGAAACCTGTCCTACCCTAAATCAGAATATGTATGGAAATTGTACTAAATCATGTGTTTTCTCAAATATTAAAAAAGAAGAGGTTATAAAATAAATGGTGCATTGCCAATCGCCATAATACTATTCTCATTTTTGGAAACAGTTTCCGAAAAGATAGTAGTAGCAAATTTTGTCTCGTAGTAATTTAAATTTTATGCGGCGGATATCGTCGGTAAATTTTATTTAAATAAAACACGTTCTTAATTAGTATGCGATATGGAATTCACAATATCGCATAGCAATCGGCTCTAGTCACTCTGTAGACGGCCAGTTGGCAGCCGCGGGCGGCGGACCTGCCTTGACACGGGTGTTCTTCGGTCCCTCGTCAATGTCTTTACGGCTGGCCTGGCCGCGGGCCGCGGACCCTGCTTCCAGTCGCCGCAACAAGGGGCGACGGACGATGCGCCGGAGGCACGCTGTAGCTTTGCTCTCCCTGTTCGCGCTGCGAATTCGTTTTGCGTAGAATCTATAAATAAACAGTAAAAGTTGGGCAATGGAAAACCCCCTCAAGAGACATACGTAAGTTCAAAAGTTGAACCGTTACGATCGATAAAAAAAAACTTTCAAACTAGATTTCGGATGTGAGCACGGTTATCTTGTATTTTCACCGGTTCCAACTTTCTTGGAATTGGGAAGTTTGAGGTGCAATACAAATCTGATAATCTACTTTCGTTTATGATGCAGAAGTTACCTTATCTATTTAATATTGATACATTTTTACGTTTATGTATTTAATTTCTAGAAAAATTATATCTAGTATATAAGTAGTTGATTGCTAAATCAGCTTTTACGCCCTCGTGAGAATTACTTAATTTTAATACGAACGAAAAAAATATTATTCTTATTTAATTTTTGTAGAACTAAAATACATTGCTTTATTTTCACCGTCTTGCAATGGAGTTCTTCCAAGTAAATGCCCATTCGATGTATACATATTTTCATTACCGTTGTATTAAATATCAGCTAGGTATTTTTAGTTTTTTTAATTGATACTCATCTGAATATGTTTTATTTACGTATAAAAGTCACCTTAAATATGATGTCTCTAGGTAGAGAGAGCAATACCAGTAATATTTAAAAAGCGTACAATTATTTAATGAGTCCGTTCAAAAAGCCTTGAATCTAACAGAGCCTTGCACCAACATCCGATGATTGACAATATTGACATATTCCATCATTAATTTCTAGCCCCTTTATTTAAGATTTTTGTGAAAACATTAAAACTAGCATTTTACGTTGAGATACATTACAAATATAATCTATCGATATTTAATATAAAATAGAAAAATCTACATTTATTTATTCGTCCGATATTGCGATATCAAATGAACAGATGCTTCGTTCACCGAATTACCGGGATTAATATATTCGTTCATTATTGCAATCCCTATATCTTACATAAGTAATTATTTAAAGGCGAAAACCAATCTAGTATATATTTCTTTTTGATTCCAGAGTATTTCAATCGTTTTTTTTACTCAGGTACATGATAAACAACTGTCATTTATTTGCTACTCTTTTAATAGTTTATGACTGGTACGTATTTTTATAAACCTTTTTAAGTGACATACATTATTTGTATAATGGCCTGGTACAATTGTATTTGATTTGTATGCTATTAAGAAGCTGATTATCTATACTGTTGTCAGAAACAAACTGACTTTTTCAACCCTTCATCCTAAGATAAACTTCTGATTGCGTATGCTAGACTGAACACAGTTGGAACCAATATCTTATTTAATGGTACATTTTTATCAAGGATTAATAATAAGAAACATTAAATTATTACACGTAATTAATTATTTGATACATATTACAGAAAACGTGTACCATTAATATTATCAATCAATAAATTAAGATTCTTGCTAAATTTCTCTGCTGTGAATTATTATTCGTTGTGCGCGTTAGGAAACAGCTGTCGGGCAATAATTTATTGAAATGGTTTTTTTCTCTGTCAGTAAGTCAGTAGTAACATATCTATCTAATTTATTATTTGTTACATTATGATATAGACACAACAGTTAAATATTGCATGAGAATTATCGTGGATTAAATCCGACATAACGTTTTGATATTGCAAACGCTTTCCACATAAAATATTAAGGGATCTATTTCCATGTTTTGGTGTTGCAAATATATAATTTTCTGATAAAATATTCACCACATCAGCTCTATCATCGGTTTACTTGCTAAAATTTGTACTGCTTCGTTTAAGGCAGTATTCTGGTCTAGAGCCTGAAGTTTTAGGTGTTTTTGCAAGTGCTATAGAAAAACAAGTAATAACAATTTAACGTCCATTTTTTAACCAGATATTTATTTATATTGTAAACGAACAAATATTCAAACCAAAAAACTAAAACCCTAAAACGTTACAGGCTGTTAAAGTGGGGGGTCTCAAAAAAATGGCGCTCCATGGTTGCCATGATCCCAACATTTCTAGTCACATGAAATAATAAAAAAATATATTCGTAATCAGTAAAGATGCAATTCTGGTATATGTATGCTAGAACAAAGTCAAAAAAATATTTTTCCGCAAAATAGTGGAGGTTTGAAAAAAAAATCTTTTTTTCCCCAGTTTTTTTGAGTTTTAGATTTTTTTTAAAAAAGTAAAAGTTATAGTTTGAATAATCCTAGTATATACCATAAGGGAATGTATAAAGAAGGTTCACATCGAATTTCATCTAAATCGGCTTTGTAGAATTCGAAATATCATGGCAAGCATTTTTTTAAAAATCCGAAACAAATCTGAGAAAAACGTGTTTAAATTTTCGAGCAAAGTTAAAAACCGCTCAGATTAGTTAGATTCTACATCACTAAAGTAGTTATATCTCTAACAATAATTAGAATTTAAACAAAAACCTTATAAGGACATATTGTAACATGTTTGAACATTGAAAATATGCAATAAAGAAAAACGCCTTTTTCAGAAACCTAGACCAGAATACTGCCTTAAGTTCTACGTTTTATTTACTTCGTCAATGCGAAAAATCTATCTGGATTTCTAATCGTTTTTTGTCTTTTATATCCACCGTTTAAAATATGCATTCTATAAATATCTATTTTTATATAAATAAATACCGTACATGACTAATCCTTGAAGTCGACTTATATTATTTAAATGGATTTCCGTACATAGCATTTATGAAATAAAGACACGCAAAACAAAATGCTTTTACCTAAAAACCTTTTGCAATTTTTTTACTACCTACTGGCTGTTAAATTTTCCTTTTGTATGTTCTACATTGATATTTTTGTTTAGACTGCCATTTGAAAGACTCAATATATGAACAGTAAAAGAAAACCATATGTCGTTTTTTTTCGAATTATTGTTTGCTATTATATTAGGATTGTTCGTAAAGACTTTTTTCAAAATGCCTGAGTTCGAAAGTTACTTTACGCGCTTTCACAAAAAAGATGTGGTTTTAAAATTATGCAACGTCTTTAAAATTAACAATTTGTTAAGATGATAGATAATATTTATAGATCCTCACACCGTAATGATCAATAATATTGTAGTTATGATACACGTTCCTGGCCCGATGCCAAACTGGATGGACGAAATCTTAATTCTTAATCATGCACTACGCGCTTAAAAAATAGCAATGAATGAATTCGGAAATTTAAATTATGATTCAAACTTCTCAATGCCAATGACGTGTAAAATTTACGAAGAGCATTCAAAGCTTGCGTGGAAATAATCTTTTGAACAAACTGAAAAATCACTGATGTAAGAAAAGATTTTTTAAATAAGTATGACTTCTGAATTTTCTGCAATGATTACCTGATATTACGTAAATATTTGTAAAATAATATGAACGATCACTTCTCTTTCGAAAGTCAGTATTCGTAAAGGATTTCCCCTACACCATGCACGAATATACGATGGGACGGAATATAAAGAATTAGCCACCTTAGTAATTAATATATTTGTCAATATTCAGTTTCCCGACAAATTTAGAACGTTTATATTCTAGGGTCCGCACAGTTTCAGTAGACCAGGCATGCCCAAACCTTGGCACGCGGGCCAGATGTGTACCAATTGAAGGTTTCGTGTGGCCCTTTTGATGCTTACAATTAATTGTCAATACATTTTGAATTTGGTATCGGATATAATAAATAATTATTTGAAAATTGGTAAAATTAATGAAAAAAATACGTATTACTGAATTGATTAATGACAATGTAACAAATCTACTGCGATGTGCGACACCGAAAATACCTGTCAACAAATTTGAAATATGAATATTATTAAATTTAAATCATATTATTAAAAAAATATATATTCATTATTAAAATATTTATGTGTGGCCCATTAGAGACGTGCATTATTTTGTTTGGTCCACAAAGTGATTTCAGCTGGGCATCCCTGCAGTAGACGAATACCTAGATTTCTTTTGACCGATGATAGTTTCTTCCACGAATTTTTACATTGGAATTTGTCCTAGTATGTAAGTTCGCATGAGTTTTGACGTTCTGTAAAATTTACAAAACTGACAATGATTTGTACAAACACCAAATAAGTGCTTTCCTATCAATGTTTAGTTTCACGTTGATTTATCCCGCTTGCCAATATTATATCAATCAATTTGCCGGATCGCACCATTATATCGAGATATCGGTATTAGTTTTATGCTTCGCCTCTATTGTCAGCAATAAATTATTTGTCATACCGAACTTACTAATGAAGTGTTTACGGACGTTGTAAATTGCACCTCTGCACAAGAGAAAGGAAGGTATTTGACCGACATATCGAAAAAAATAAAATATTACATCGGCGAACACGGTCTAAAAGTCGACATTTTTAGTAGCTCGTAATTACGATATTGTTATGAACACGTTTGTAGAAGAACGGCGAAACTCAGGCTATTTTTCCACGAAAATATGTTCGTAAAATAAAAATTTTGCGTTTGTTTGATATATATTTTAATGCTAATTATCTATAAGTAAAAGAGAATCACTCGATCTGATTTCTAAGTCAATTATTTTCTTATACATATTTAAAACTCACTTCATATCAATAAAACTAATGTATCATCTTGCGCAATGATGCACAACCTTTTTGGTAGAAGGGCTAGCTTATCGATTTTCAGATTGTTCGAGGTCTGCATGGGTAAAAGTGATAAAATTATCGTTATTTTTAGTGGAAATGAAATTTTTTGATTGTATTATTTTTCACTGTTCTTCCATCGACCGTGAAAAATTCTGAAAAAAGGGTGATAGATATTTGAAAAATTGGGCCGCATGAAATGCCATTCCGGGCCGCAGGTTGTGCATCACTGGAGTAGCACACAATAATTCAATTTTAGTAACAACGTAGCAAAGATGGAAAAATAAAATCAAAGTATAAATTTCATGAATGATTAGGTGCGCGATGGACGCATGCATACAATGAACTGACAAACGCAGCAATCGCGTTGTTCGCACGAATTGAGTTGATGGAAAATTGACTATGATTTAATTATACCTTAATTGAAAATAAAGAACTATTATATTCCGTTTTAACTGTCAAACGGTTAGTTATTATTTATCAGCAGTAATAAATTATTAAAAAAAAAAACAATTGATAGAAAAATTTGTACCCAATATACGATGGAGCATATTTTTATTTCGTTGAATCATAATGTGCGTACACATATTTTTTAATTGAACTTAATCATTTCATACGTGCGATAACGCCGATTTTGATGATCAGTGGACGATTCAATTATATCGCATTTTTAAAACATTGCCTATTTCTGCATGCAAAAGTTTCGTCTTTCAAGCCTACCAAATCGACTGGGGGGGACCTTTAAACTCGTAGAAGACCTTTTGTGTATTGACATTTGAAAAGTTAGTGTGCGAGCTCCTATACAGCGCGTATCTCGCGATATGTCGCTAATAAATCAGGCAGGCACAAACCAACGAAGTGATTTTACCAACTACCTTGTGCTCCTAACATTATTATTTAGTGCTCGGCCTTAATGAAAAATTACCCTGTCTATATTTAAAGCGTTTAATTTGCAGATAACAGTCGAATACCAACGGACTGGGCCATATTCTATGTTTATGGAGTAGAGCAGGATTTCCCAACTGCGTGCTCGCGAAGCTTTTGAGATGCGTTGAATAATTTTCTTCAATTCGGCTATGTTTTAGAATTCGCCACTACTTTTTTCGATCTAGAATGTGCCCAATACTACAATTAGTTTGGGAACCTTTGGAGAAGTGTAATGTTTTATGTCTCATGTTAATTCTCAATCAATGTCATTCCCAATTGACCCACTAAGCTTACAGTGTATTGTCATTATCAGCCACGGTATATCTGATGTTTTCCTTTGTAAAGTCACGAAAAGCTTAATGATGTATGTAAAGAAGTCTTATTTTAAAAATTAAACTACTTGTGATCTGCATTAAATCAATACCTTAGCAAAGTTCGAGTTTTTCATTGCAACAAAAAGAGTGGTTTTTACCATGTATACACATTTTTTTCCATTGAATGTGAATAACGACATAACTTGACGTTTTTGGGTTTGTCTTGCAGATATTTCGACGCTGAATTAAGCTGCATATTTCGATCATATTTTTTTACATTGAGTTATTAAATCTGAACACCGCTGGAAATGAAGTCTCTTAAAGTAAATCGTTGTGCATACTTGAGCCAATTAAGGCCTTCGTTTACTTTGTCACTACTTTAACAAGATGAAAGATAATAATATAGCAAGGGATATGGAAACTATCTGTTGAAAATATATTGTGTCTTGTCGCTAAAAAACCGGAGTTTGGTGTAGACGTTAAATAAATATCACAAATATAAGTTATTACTACTTCTTTCTTAATTTGTGTGTGATAATCAGGACTAATTTCACTCATCGCGAGCATTGTCAATAGATAATTATTAAAATACATACATATAACGCCTTTCCACCAAGAATCGACAGTGAACACTTTAAAACAGGCATGAACAAACTGCGGCCCGCCATCATAAATCCTAATTGAAAGTAAGAATATTTATTTTTTATTTTTTAAAAAAATATTGAAAATCAAATAAAAACTCTTCAAGATTGAGTGATTGAGTGAGTCTACAGATTTTCCTTTTCACAGTCAAATTCGATGGCTTTGCTTGGAAAAAGTGCTTCGAAGAGTTCGGGATAAAAAAAATATTATAATTTTATTTTTGGAAATGAATGTTACGGACTTTCCCGATACTGATGATTAGGGATTTGTGATCTTGCATTTACTCTGGACATCGTGCCACACTTAAATACTATTAACTCCGTGTTATGAACGCTCTGAATGACGGTTTTTTGGTGCTAGTAAGCGATCCATTTTCAATAGATATTTAAACTGTATTGAAAGATCTACAACTTGAGATTATTGATCTGCAATGTAACACTGATTTAAGAGAATTACACCGTCGTGACGAAATCTGCTTATTTTACAATCATCTTAATTCAGAAATTTTCGATCGTGAACCTCAGCTCAATTCTGATTCCATCTTCTTCTATGACCATTCAGTTTTTAAAATATCAACTACAAAATGAGCACCTGAATTTAAAAAAAATGTAAAAAAAATTGCAATCTTTGAATCAGCTTCATTCTTATATTTCTTTTTGAAATTTTTTTTTTCGTGATAATATAGTACACCCGGTCCTCTTTTTAAACGCTTTTTTTCAGTGATTTCGATTTTACGTGATTTTTTTGGCCGGCACCGTGATTTATTCGTAGGTAGGCGATTTTTCTTTTTACAGACAAAATGGTGCGTAAACTCATGCGATATTATTGGTGACTCTGCTCTGAAACTTATTTAAGCACAATGCATTTATAAAATTCGTTGAATAGCACGATTCCCGGTCGTAAATTTTATCACAGAGAGTTACTCACTACTTTATGTCCCATAAATGCACTTCAGACGTCCAAATATTTTAAATGCACAATAATTAATACGAATTGAATTTAAAAATATTATTTATGAATGAAAATGGGAATGTTTTAGGAATATTTTTATGCAAAAAAAATTTTTTTGTCGAATTTGAAAAAAAAAATTGTTTTTTCTTAGATAATTTTTTCCGCGATTTTTTTAGGTGCGCCACTTTTTGAATCCAATGTATCGCGTAAAAAACGATCGGGTGTATATCTAAAAATGGTATTTTACTTGCGGCCCGCTGCTCATTTTGAATTCTTGGAATTGGCCCTCCATCCGAAAAGTTTGCCCCCCCCTGATTTAAAACATAGATAATTGATAGATACACTATTATACCACTCATAAAAAAACGTTTGTACGTCGCTTTGTATGTGTTTAACTGTAATGGAAAATCAGTATTTCTTTGCACGAATATATGTGATAAAGTATTTTCCATGCCATGGCAATGATGAATACTACATCAATATGCCATAATGAATAGGTATCCAATTGTGGCCGCTTCGCTCTGTAGCAATTTCAGCATTTTATTACATCTAACAAGAGTATCAAAGTGTAGGGTGGAAATAACCGAATGCCGTTTCATTTAGGCGGAGAGGTGGGAGAGACGATGCCAAATTCCTGGAACATCTAACAATCTCTTTACAAACGAGCCGGGTGAAAGGAAGGCGGCTGTAACGCAAAATACCGGTTTGAATGCGGTCTTGATTATTACGATTTTCCAAAAAAAACCCCGTTGGGAAGCGCGAGAATGGCGTCCTTCCTCCCCATCCTCGTACATATTGCCTTAGGTGTCAAAATTAAGGGTTGCGTAAATGTAAGACTCCACACAATTTTGCTATCATGATTTCATGCTATATTTCATCAAAACAATTATTAATTACAAATTTAAAATAACTTTGATTACTCCACGTATTGCGTCACAATTAGTAACACACTACGTTGAATAATCATTTTTTTTTAACCATGTCCGCTCCCAACTTGGAACATATGGACTCCTCACGGAGTTTATCTCAACAGATTTTGTACGAGAACTGCTTGTTACTCAGTTGCTCAACCTCTCTTTTTCGAAGAAAGTAGGGATGGAAAAGATACGAGGACTAGGACAGGAATAGTGATTAGCTAATCGCTGTCACTATACGTCGCTCTTTGGGATCGGAAAGGTGGGAAGGGATTTTCAACAACACATGTCTATGAACAGATGTATCGACTGAAAAAATCCGCTCGTACCGGGAATCGAACATGGGCGGTCCGGCACGCAAGCCAACGACGTTGACACTGCGCCACTGACCAGACATATTTTACATGTAATATTAAAATGAACTTCCACAAACTTACCGCCGAATCCACCGATATTTAAACAATTATTGTTAATTCTTCTACGGATTAATTATTCATACTTAATGTTGCTATTAACTTTCATCCTCATAATGTAATGGTTTCATTTATTTAACTTAAAAAAAATATTTTCAACCGTATCAATGCTCCATAAAATGTTCCATGCACTGAATACGGCTCCTGCGTACATGCAAAAGCTGTAGTCCCACGATGATCACAGGAGCTGTGTCTATATGGCGCACATGAAAGCTGTCGTATCCGTCGCATTGCACGGTATAGCATTTATTATATAAAATAATAGTTTCAAATATGTAATAATACTTGGTAACCCAAATTTGGTATTTTTATGACGACAGATTCAATTCGAGCCCTGAATCTAAGTCTTGTACTGAAAATGATAGTGCGTAAAAATTGAATCTTGTTTTCAGTCAGGTAGATAGTTACAAATCCGTATAAATAAATGCGAAATATGATTAAAACTGTACCACAGCTCAGTAACTCGACCCGTGTAAGCGGTACATTATGTTAATAGTAAGCAGTGTGTAAACTATTATAAAGTTGCATGCGCTGGACCACAAACATGTTTTTTTAAAGGTGCGAACATACATAAAACAAATATCATAAAAGTTTTTTTTGTTGTTATGAAATGGTAACACTTGTTTATTGATAACTAAAATAACAAGTATAAAATTTTTTGCTGGTTCGGAGTTTGTATCTTTAATTTCAATGCCGTAACTAACTCCTAGATCACCGGCTGCACTAGTCTATGGGCACATGTAAGGTAAATCAACGCATATTTTCAGCTGTGATATACTTGCCATTGCATTATATTCACGAAAATAATATCGTAGTTACCCGCACACTATCCCCTATATCTTTTTTACTATTTTTATAAATTGTACAGCTCACCTTATTTATAAAAGAAAAGTAAAATTGATATAAAATGTTACAACTGACAACATTTCGTTGAATTGTGCACATAGGATTAATTGTGCAAGATAAATAAAACAAATACCGTGCGCGAAAAAAATATCTATGGTCGTGTGCTGTTACATAGGATATATTGTGTTGCATATTTATGAATGTTGGCACATAGGATATATTGGAAATCAGTATATTTATGCAACCAAAAAAATATTCTCACAAGATTGTTGTGTCTGAATCCAATGGTGTAAATAATTAATTTTGGGCAAACACGTCACATATGATATAGTGTGCGGGAAACGACGATATGTTTTTTTTGTTTTGTATTTAATCTTTGTTATCTTCTTGACGAGCTTTTGTTTTAGGTCGGCAAGTGCAGTCTCTCTATCTTGAGCCAATCACAACGCAGAATCATGGATATTAAACCAATTGCGTGGTTGAATAGACACGCGAATCACTTTATAACTACACCTCTTCTCCTCTTGAAATGAGACAGAAGTATTAATAAACTTTTTAACGTTAGTTGGTAGCTGTAATGTAAAGAATTTACCAATATGTGTGAAGTTTACCGTTAAATTTAAACCGTTCTATTTGAAAAAGCTATCAAGCAAAGTAATGAGACATTTACACTGACTGATTTGACCGTGAGCACTTTTTGTTGCCCGTGAAATTTTCAATTCAATGCTACGCTTCAACTTTTATCAGTTACTAACAACTTGACAAAGTTGGCCCTTATGGTTCCGGTGTCAGATTTTAATAGCTTCCTGCGGCATATACACTGGATCATGATGCACTTTGAGCGTTGACATACTAAAACGTATTTCAAACGGGGCTTTAAACCTAGATTTCCGTAAGTAAAATGCATTCAAAATTAAATTTAGGAGGGAGATATAATGTTTTAAAAAATGTACAAATATATTTTTTTCTGTTCATAAATGATTGATGATGATGATAATATAGGATTTTGACAGAATGCGCTTATAAAATTTGAATCGTTTGAGTTTTTCCCATATATTTTGTCTCTAGCGAACCGGGTTTCGCCTCTCGACATCTTCACGGGCATTTCACGTGCACAGATGCACTTGAACTGACGAAAGAACTAATTTATTTATTATATTACTCATGCACAATTTAAGAAAGTAGTAAATTGGTTGACAAAATGGTGGGTTGTTAATACAAAATATATTATTGATTGAATTGGCATTTACTAAGTAGAACTCCATTATAAATTGTGTTGCAAGAAATATTAGCTGTTTTAAAATGACGTTGCTTTAATGTGTATAATTTTATTCAACCAGTAATTGCTGTTCAAATATGTATAGATTAAAATTCACAGAGAACATTTCGTTAAAAATATATTTGCCTGCATTCAAAACTCCGATATAAGACTCGGATGTAAGAATCTAACAAAATTAAGTAATTTTATCAAAAGTATTGGAACAAATTCGTCCCGGTATGATCTCTAAGTAATAAAAGAATTGCCAAATGATAACACTAAAGTATCCTTGTCACAAATGAATATATTCTATTTTATAATACTTTATTGTTCAACACTTTAAATTTAAATCCTTTAAATTCACTTATACATTGTAGATGAAACATCTCGGATCTTTTCTATGTTAGCCCACATACATAAATAATCTTAAGTTCGATTTTTATTGACTATTTCGGTAGGGCCAAGCCCCTCAGTCTGCACTATTAATAAATTCCTTTTATCTATACTACTAACCTCGTACTAAACTTAAATTAAAACTCAGGACCGTGACGAGAACTTGGCCGCAGGAGAACAGTACATAGGGGCGTTATTATGGGCGATTTCTTGAAAAGTTATTTCAGTTCAAAAATAGAATATTATATAACCGTAATGAATACTTTTATTTTCTTTGAACTATACTCAAATTCGGTTAAGAATTTAACTTTATTTTCATTATTTTTCGCTTTATATTTAATAATAATTAATATAGCAACCGTGCGTTAGTAGGGCCGATGATCCGACACACATGTCAATATTTGTAACAAAATACCTATATAATAATAAGTATATATAAAAAATATTCAAAAATTGATTATGAAGATAACACATCGACACCTTACATACTTTGAAAAAGTTCTAACTGCTCTTCACACTGTTTTGAGATATGAACGTTTGAAGTTTCGACTGATTAAAATTCACTTGTAACAATGAGGAAGTAAAAATGTTTCAAATTACTTATTTTAAGCATATTTTTTCACAACTGAGAAATAATGATGACAATCCTAGAATTTTGAACAAATAAATTTAGTAAAAATAGTCTGCAGATGCAGTGCAACTCCGGAATTCTGCTAACTCCGTTATTCAACCATAGATAATTCTGAAATTCATATACATAGGTATTTATATGATATAATGCGGTAAATACAAACTTTTCCGACCAAAAAGTCATTTTAGGCAAAAATTTCAATTAGAACCTTTTCAAAGTAAGGTAACGGCATCTAACATTTAGAAGTGTAATATAAATTGTTTTTAAGAATTAAAGACAGCTCTACCTACACATAAGATTGTAGCATTTCTCCAGTTCTCAATTATTTGGTTATATTTGAACTATTATAACTAAGCAGAAATCTATCTAATACAAATTCATACTATACGATACTAATTGTGTAATTAATATTCGTTTATTTCTTCCCACACCAATTCTCTGGCTCTTGGCGTCAAAATGTCTCGACGCGGCCCTGCACTACGGTAATTTTGATTTCATGGCGTGATTTTCAATTGGGCACCCTCCACCTCCCATCGCTGCGTCGAATTAACGCACAGCGGGGTTGTCTGTTGGCACGCTCTTGGATCCCAGAATTGATGGTATTCTCAATTGAACCTTAATAATGAAACCCTTCAAGATGACATTTACAACACGTTAACGGACGAGATTGTCGTAGTCGGCCATCATCAACTGGCCGTCGAAACAAATGACCTGTGAACACCAAACAAAAATACAAAAATAATAAACAAAGATAAAACGAAATTACTGTCATATGAATTATTTAGTATTTTCAGAAAGTTTTTTACCATGTCCGATCCTAATGTATGATCCACATTAGGAAAGCAGTATCTTTTATAAAATCAACTATAAAGATGATTTTATAAAAGATACTGCTTGTGACAACTCGTCACATAAATCTATGCTAAAAGCATACATATATCTACTACAATTTAAATTTATGAAAGTGACAGTAATTAGATCGAACCCGTGACCACCGCAACCGAAGCTAACGATGTTGACAACTCGACTGCAGGTTTGGAATTATATAAATATATTAATTTTTGTTTTCCTCTTCTGACACTAGATGTGGAGTCCGTAAAGCGGGCTCTTTGTTTCCTGGCTTTTTAGTTTTTTTCAAAATTAATTATGTGTATACGCAACTTACCACATGCTTCATTACTCACCATTTGTAGGTTTGGCGCATGACTTAGGTCTCTGTGAAAAAAAGCTCATTCCATTGAAAGCGAATATGGCTTCAAAACGATGACAATCAATCGAAACAGAATCAAATTCGTTTTTTCGGTCTTATCCAGGGCTGTAGAGTCGTTAAAAAAAAGTTCGTCTCCGACTCCAGCATTTACCAAAAGCACGACTCCGACTCCTACGTTGACCAAAAACACGACTCCGACTCCGGCTAAAAAAAGCTTAATATCGTCACTTTTTTCTCCTAATTTTCCTATTTATGTGTATTCAATCAAATATCAACCCTACCAATCCGGTGAATAGCCAAATTTGATATACTAAATCCAAAAATAAAATGTTTAAACTTTTTAAAAATTCCTACTCCGAGTACGACTCCGGCCAATACGCCGCGACGACTCCGACTCCATATCCGACTCCACAGCCCAGATCCATATCTCTCTTGTGCGGCACAAAAGATCCGTTTTTTTCCTTGAGTTTGCAACATACGAATTAAAATTTCAAAAACTGGCGCATTGTCAACTTGGTAAATGTTTTACAGAATTTATTTACAGTTAAAAACTCTCAGCGTATATTCATTATTAAGAATAAATTCAAGTCCTACACTTAACTTTAATTTGATATAATTTAAATTTATATTCATATACCTTTAAATTCATATTAAATTTATTATTGAAAATGAATTTCCACAAAGTTACCGCCAAATTCATCGAAAACGTTTACTTTATATTTTACTAGTATTGCTACCCGGCGTCGCTCGGACTAAGCGACCAATAATTATTTAATGTTATATCATTCGACATAATTATATCACAAAAACTAACATCCAAAATAGAGTTAAAATAAAATCACAAACTTTATTTAATTTGATGATATAACCCCGCCCCGCCCCATTCTCGCCCATTAAAATGTCCAAATTCAAGGAAAAAATCGAATTTGCTGTCAAAGAAATGTCTTCGCCGATAAAAATTCAAACATATTTTCTTTCATATTCGTTTTTATGGCAACTTGCAACAACAATGCAAAAGCGAATTACAGACATACATACATACATACGCCGTTTCGGTTTTATATATAAGATTATAATGTAGATTGAATAAAGTCTGTTATTTTTAGTAAATATTATTTTTTAAAATTCAAATTTGAAGAATATGGCATTATTCGATAAAATACCACGAATTAATAAATCAACTGATAACCACCACACCTATACTTGGTATTTTCTAACATAACAAAAATTGCCGCAACAAGTACTTGGAAATTAGGCAACTATGTATAATATCCACAGTGAAAAAAAGAAAGATATTGATATAAAAAAATCATGTAAGAAAAGTAAATGTTTACAGTGTATGTTTACTTTTTATTTTACAAAGAAAATAACTTCGTAACAATGTTCGGTATTCGTTGTTTGAAAGAATCTTAGCACATATTTAATTATTTGAAACGGTCAAAATATTTCACAAAATTGGGCTCCGCAAACAAGAGTAAAAATATTCTCGGAATGTCTTTCATGTTTTGGCCTCTTTTGAAGCGAAAACTTACCCTTGGATAGAAGTAAGTGGTATATTAGCTTCTTTATTATTATAATTGTTATTATCTTAAATAAATGCTTCATTGTAATTACGTTGTAACATTATTATTAACGAGTATGTACTGCAGCGTCTAATTTTAAATACATATATATTTGAACAAAGCGAATAACGATGGTAGCTATGTATATGTCTGTTTTACACGTGATTTACGTGATCTATATAGAGCTACACTACCTAATTAAGCCCATTCAATTTTCCTGTTTATCTCTAGGAAAACAAATAATACGTTCTCCGGTTGCTGTACCAAAAAGAAAGTGCCTGGAGATATAATTTAACAATACCTAATTTAATTAATAAAGCCGTAAATAATTTGATTTATTGAAAATGTTAATAATTCATAATCTTTTCTTACATACACCTAGCTCAACGGAGAAAGGAATACAGTATTACAATAAAGTGATTATTTAAAATGTATTAACAGAGTAACCTTTCTAATAAATTCATATATTAATGTCTGTAGATATTTTCGATTATATTTCCGAAAAATGGCAAATCAAGAATAAATTCCTGGGGCTCATAACAGTGCTAGAATAACACCTTTCAGGTTTTGACTGTCTTAACCAGTGATGTAGCACATGCGGCCCGAGATTTACATTTCATGCGGCCCAAGATTACAAATATCAATCAGCTTATTTTCTTCAGCGCGTTTCAGTGACGATGAACAAGAACAATGTAAAATACAAATGTACAATTTAATATACACTAAAGATAACGATAATTTAATTATTTTTACCCATGCGGCCCTCGAAGAATCTGTGAATTGATAAGCCGAGTCTTCTGCTAAAAAGATTGTGCATATCTGGTCTAAACGGAAAGACAATAATTATGAAAATTATACATGATTTTTGTGTCCAACTATTTCCACAGATTTATTTCATGATCAGAACCAATTTCTCTCACCGATAGCTTTTTTTCACAAACAACTCAAATGAATTTATTGTATAAATTTCAATAATAGTACGAAACAAAATAGTAAAAAATATAATAGATTGCTCTATAAACTCTTATCCATCACATAACGCCAATACGTGTTCTGTAAGAAAGCTATAAAACATGAGATTTTTAACGTGTATTTACACCAGTTCGTTTGACCTTTTACTCCAACGATACAAATTCGAATGCAGTAAGCATTTCAGGTCGAAGAGCTAAGAAATCGAAAATGATTTAATAAACAAGGTTAAACCGGAAAATCTACAGGGCTATGATATTTTATTGGTGTTACAGAGGAATACAATTTATGTAACATATCTGCATGTGTACGTCTTGAAATGGTTAATATATGAAAAATAATTGTCGGTTACTATACAAAGTTGATTAATATCAAAATGATATGTATTTGCTGGTTATTTACTCTCCTAACTTTAAGAAAAAATTAAGCTATAAATACGGTTCCATGACAAATCAAAGAACATGAAAAAGAAAAAGGGTCCATAAAAACAAATCAGAATATGACAATTCAGAACATAAAATTTTTAATGAAAATAAACTTTTAAGAACATTGACATTTCAGAACAAGACAAAAATATTAAAAAAAATACATTTTCAAACTTTCGATTTAAACTTAATTTCAGAACAAGACTTTTCAGAATATGACATTAAAGAAAATGACATTAAAAGAAACTTCAGAACAATTGTTGGTCAAAGTTTAAAAACGAATATGAAAGAAAATATGTTTGAATTTTTAAAATAAATGTTTAATCAAAATGTAGAACTTTTCCCGGCTTTCATTTTAAAATTCATTCGTTGGGAAGGTACAAATTTGTTTACAGCAAATTATATTTTTTATGAATTGGGACATTTTAATGGCGAGAATGGGGCAGGGCTGTCATCAAATTAAATAAAGTTTGTGATTTTATTTTAATAATACGTCTTTATTTTTGATATAATTATGTCGAATGATATAACATTAAATAATTATTGGTCGCTTAGTCCGAGCGACGCCGGGTTCAATACTAGTAATCAATATAAAAAAATAGTCACAGTACTTTTTTTTCAAAATCGTGAAAAAGGATCTAGTGGATGAAATTTTTCAATCATTGCTCAAAATGTACATCGTATGCTGACAACAAACTGTGAAGAAAAAGTTATACACTAATAATAACATTAAAAATTATTAATTATGTTGTTATTATTAAATAATAATTTTGATTATTCCACGTGTTTCTAACTGTGTCACGTGTTTCGCCCCTTTCAGTGGCATCTGCGGACTTACTATCGCAAAGTTTACTCACTTAAGCAAAGCAAAAGTTATTTTAAATTTTATATTATTTGCTGAATGTAGATGATTTCGATCTCAAGCTTTTATAAACAGTAATCGATTATCTTTATATGTACATACTGTTATCAAGTTTCTGATTATTTATGCATTTAGTTGCTGTTGTAATAATCAGCTCAGTCAAATGATTTAAAGTTGCAAACATATTTAGTTTTACTTATCTACAATTAAATAAGATAACACGAACGACTTACACCTTAACTCCACTCAATTTCCACAAATTTATTTGGTTGCCAATTCTGATAACGTTTGACAATCTTAATCCTATACATACATATACTATCTGGTGAAATTTTTAATAGAACATGAAAACCGCACGAAATTCTTGAATTAACTCCCATAATATCGAATTTTGCTGAAGATGGTTCTTTTGAAATGAAATAAGCATATACTATGTAAAATTCAAGTAGATACTTTTGTTATTCTACGTCAAATGGCAAAGTTATCGAAAAGATTTTCACATATGTAGTAACTAGAGACTCCAATTACTCGACATCTCAACTATTCGAGTATCGAGTAGTAAAATTTCAAAATACTCGAGTACTCGAGTATACTCGAGTAGTTTCAGATGTACCAAAATATATATTTTTAATTCGAATTTGTGTGACAAATAATTAAAGAAACTTATTGAATATTACTAATATATTTATTTCCATTTATCCAACATATATTTCAACAATAATAGTAAATTAAACGACTCAAATTTTAAATTGGTTTGCTGTTTTTTTTTATAATTCTCGCAGTAGAAAAAACTTTCGACGATTATTATTAAAACGAGTATTATTCGAGTATTTTACAAAATACTCGAGTATCGAGTACTTGGAAAATGGACGAGTATACTCGAGTATCGAGTACTCGATACTCGAATTGGAGTCTCTAGTAGTAACCGTCGAATTCGACCAAAATATGAAACTTGTATTACGTATTATATAAATAACCCCCGAGCAAATCGTTATCTGAGAAGTTTATATTCCATTGAACATGCAGATTGCTTTTCCGGGATTTCAATATTTTAATTATATTTCAAACGATACATGATTCTTCACTTTTAAGTATTAATTATTTTTGAGTGTAAAATTTCCACATATATTCTAATAAATATCAGGACTATTTTCATTGAATGCGGTCATTTAATAATATTTTCTCAGCTGAAAACGATTTCCGATGAGCGAAACCGGTTTTAATAGTTTTCAGAATATATGTCGGAAGAAGTACCTACTATGAAATAAGTTTTATATTCTAAAAAGGTATATGAATATATGAATAAATAATTTCATTTGAATTTATTTCGATATTTCTTGTTCTGTGTCTAGCACATCCCTGGTAGTGGTGGGGACATGAGGGTAGTATGAGGGGTGGGGGGCGCAAGGAGCCTCAACGAATCGAGTTTTCCGGAACAGTATAAATACCCGTCGGCGAGAGTCTTTAAATACGCCGCTTTTATACCGTTTCCGGACATTTATTATGCGACGTGCGTTTCGAGACTGAGTGAACACTTGCCGCGCGCTTTCTAAAAATAAATAAGGACCATAAGGGGGCGTTTTAATGGCACTTGAACGGGGCGACCCGCGAGAGCTCCTCGGGTCACTCACTCTCGCACTTGGGCCGCCGGAGTCCCTGCCACTCTCGTCACTGCGACCTATCACTGCTACCTCGCCCCAACTCCTGCGAAGCCTGAAAAGAGGCGTGCTGCACAAACAATCACTTCGTTAGAAAAACACTAAACTTCAATTTGTTCGTCATAAATCTGTGTATGTGAAATGAAATCGAGAACTGGTTCGCGTATATAAGATTCTGCGGTACCCTTTTAGAAATAATATTTTTAATATTTTTATTTATAAATCAATGACAGGCTTGTGTGTGTTTTTCTTTTCTGATTGGCTGCCTTCAAATATTCATTTTTGGCTCGATTCAAAAAAAATAAAAATACTAAAACAAACGAATTTAGTTTACGTACACCATGTCATTATTATTTAGAATTCGTTGTTCGTTATTGTTGAATTTGTTTGCGTAGAACTATGATTGTATTTTAAATACATTACAATTACCGAACGAAGCCGGGCTAAAACGACTAGTAATATATACATACTATAACATTAGATTTTAATTATACATATATGATAAATTAAATATATTGTCTATGTTATCTAAGTCAGTAGAAAAATGCGAACTGACTGCCTCGAAGTATTTCGGATGGTTGCGTGATGAAATGCTGAAATAGCTTCCAAAAATATGTCTTGAGGAATTGCTTGTTTTACCATAATATGATATATTATTTAGTTTTCATTTCATGTCATAAAAGCGAAAAACAGCATCGTTATTTATCACGTACGGCTACGGCTTTGGAAGTGAAGTAAAATTGTCATTGATTTTTAAAAGTAAAATCAAATGTATTTATTCAATGGCATGGTAAACAATATATATTTATAAAATTGAATATAAATTGAATAAAACAAATAATAAAGTAAAGTTGATAGCTACATATGTTGACTCAATGCATCTCGTCAAAATATAGCGTGAAGTTGCAAAAGCTATGATCTAATGTTTTTCTAGAACTAAAGACTTTACTATTAAACTGATAAAACTTTAAAATAAATCTTTTGAACATGAATCTGTACGATATCATTTATTACCCAACGTGGAAAGATTTTAGCAATTTTGCGAAATTTCATAGCGACACATTTTTTTATGGCGCCTACATCTTGTGTCAGATTCCAATCCAACGTATTTTTAAAATTTTGACTCACGTTTTACCGAATAATATATCTCTAAATATCCACACGAAAATTGCTATAAACGGTAAAACTTACCGAGTACAAGCTTAGTAATATACCATTGACATATCATTTTATTGTAAATCTATGAAGAAAAGGTTTAGCGGTTACGTTGCGCGTGTCTTCATCGCGCGCCACTGCGTGCAGCTGTGATAGAGGTGGCACTTTTTGTATTTTTCAAATTTTCTTTTGAATTTTCGACCTGAAAGACTCTTGTTATTCATTTGGGACTCTCTTCTAAAGCGATATGTCAGGGTGAGAAAATTAATCACTCTGAGAATAATGACATGTTATGATAAAATATTTATAAGACTACATAATGTGTTACGTAAGTTACTGAGTCATTTATAATATTTACTAAAAGCGACACGTATTTAGAATTTATACACAAATAATGTTAAAATTTTACACGTTATTACAATACTTTATAAGTATAATAGTTGGATCGAACCGAAATGCGAAACCCGGGCCGTAAGTGACAAAACTCAAATAACAAAATTTTAGTAAAAATTGCACGATTTTCTATAAGCTAAATATAAATAGGCCATGACAGACTTCAGGGATAGCTCTTGTAATGGTGCAATGATGCACTGATCCCACATTTATATTTAAGCAGTGTCATAATAAATATACCAATTCACAAATTTTATACTACTTGAGTGTTCCCATACACACATTGAAGGGAACGATGATTCACACATGTTTAGTGGACGTCGCCAAAATTGTAATAATAACATCTGTGTCAAATTCAGTCGATGTCGCAGGATAATGTTGCATTATCTGTTATGTTGCAAACAAGGAAGAAAAAAAGAGGTTTTTCCACGGCACACGCAAAAATTGTTTTGAAAAGTTTTGTTCAATCGCAACTGAGATCCTGAAAAATATTGCCGAATTCATGTCATTCATCAACATGAACAAGCTTGTCGCTGATATATTGTTACGTTGAGTGTTGAGTAAGTAAAGGCTAAGTCCTTCCCATCTTAAACAGACGGACACTTCTATAGAGCTTTTTGCTATAGCGTATGCGGCGGTTTTTCGTACAAGGCACGTGTCGCTTGCTTACAAACAAGCACACTTGAAACACAATTGAAAAAACCAAACCCCAAATTTTGTATGGGTGCCTAAGTTTATATAGCGTTTATTTGTTATAGCGTAATCTCTATCCTCCCGCTATAGCAGTGCTGGCTGTATTTTCTTATAATATGTTTGTCACCGGCCGCCACTGACTATCAATGCTGCTAGAGTCTGCTTCCTAGCTCCAGAAATATTCATTTTATTTACAAGATTTAAACGTATTCTTATATGAACCGAACGTATTTCTTACATCAACAAAACTCCATACTCATTTCTTCTGTTTGAAAATACAAATGCCTGAGTGGCGTAAACCTGATTAAAAAAATGCCTGAATAGTAAAATTATTCGATATTACAATTTCGTTTTCAATAACAAGCTATCGCTTTTAGTTGTAAATTATCGCGGGAAAACGGAGAGTTTAGAAAATTGATAAACGCTCCAGGTCAGCCGTGAATAAAACATACCGTATGCCCGCAGAGGAACACGGCCTACACATGCGGGTTAAGTGGAAATAAAATAATTTTATCGCCGATCGTAATTCGGCCGCGACTTTACGACCATCCCATCGCTCTACAGGGAAAACCAACCTTCCCCTGCGCCGTAGAGTGGTCTACGATGCGCGGCGTGAGTGTGTGTGTACCAGAATTCGTGAAAGAGTACGTGTTTTTTCGCCTCGTTTCGTTTTTAGGAGTTTTCGTCGCACGTGAAAAATGTGCTTTTTATTTAGCTCAAGCCATACCGATTGCCTTGGGATCTCGCTGTGCAGCATAATATGTAAATCATAAAATATAAATACTTTTTTTTATTGTTATTTATTTTCAGATTTTACTGTTCGAATTTATTTAACCGCTCAAGCGCCCGTGTTTTCAACCATCGATTTTCCTATGAAAATTTCAAGTAATCTACGCAGAAAATCATTTAACACTTACCTTGATAAAAATAATAAAATATTTTTAGTACTTATTTCACATAAAATGTATTGGATCAGGACCGGTTTCGCTCATGGCGAGCATTATCAACTGATAAGAAATACACGAAACGGTGATATTTATACAAAAGTAAAGTAACAAACAAACCTAAATGACAAACAATTGGTATTAGAACTAAGCAAATAAATTGAAGCAAAATACTCTAATCTAATATGTTGAAGACCTCTTAGCAATGCGAGTTATTATATCAAAAATCAGTTAAGTATGAATAATCATCAGCAAAGTGACAACTCATAATAAGTGCATTTAATAAATAAATCTTAATGTCTGTAATTATAGATATTAAGAACGCCATTCCACCAAGTATTGACAGTGAACACCTTAAAAGTGACTTACCTTTCATCGCTATAAGTCCTAACATATTAGAAGTCTCTCATATCCCTCATAAGGTCCCCGTATATTATCAAGTAGCGATGCATAGTACTAGAATATTGTTTCTTAATTGAAATACTTATTATAAATAATATTTTGTGGAATTTTCTTAACCCTTAAACTTCCGACCCGACCGCGGAGCGAAAAATCATCGCCCGGTGCTTGTGCGAAAACAACCAACCGATGATTTTTCGCTTCGTCTGATAACGCTACATATAATAGATCACATGTTTTCAGATTGTTGTCGTTATTTAAAATAGAAAACAATACGGTTATGTGTAAGGCATAATGTAAGAATTACAAAAAAAAGCTTAAGATCCCTAATTAATTTTTGCACAACATATAAAAACCAGCAAAAACTTCTTGGTTATTTTGGCTAGTCACTTCAAAGAATGTCTGGTCGTAAAAAGGTTAATGGGTAACAGTTTTATACGATTATAAATAAAAAAAATGTTGTTTTTTTTCTTCAAATAACAATATTCATTTTTTTTAATCTGTATACAGCGTGTAAAAAAAGTAATGCATGTATTTCATTTTTTTTGTCGAAACGAAGACACCAATTATAATTATTTGTACCGCATGTATACGACTCCGAACAATTTTCACCACAATATATTTATTTCAAGCGCATCGTTGTATGTACATCCTTCTCGGTATTATACAAAACTTTTGATAACGATTTGCGGTTTGAATTTGTCGCCGCTCGCACGATGAACTTCCTTCTCAGGTGCGATAAAAAACTGACTAAACCGGCCGACGACCTAGGCAAGGTGAGCCAGCCCCTTTGCGGTGCTCGTCGATCGGCCGGCTGCCTCACTTCCGATGCAATATTACATGGCTACTTGTTATATAACAGGGCTGCCATTGATTAACTATTCCATGATCATTTACCGATGATAAGTAGTAGAACAATTTTATATTTTTTTTAATTCAAGAACAGTTAATCTGTAAAAAAAATGTAAAGAAATGTTTAAGTTATTATTATATTTGATTTTTAAATTGCAACATCACGACATCAATTAATAAACAAAATGTGGTTCAAATTTGAATCATTTGAATTTGATAGTAATTTTTTTTTACTATGTATACACGTATACATAGTAGGTAAACATTTGGAATTAATAAAATCGAATACTAATTTAACGTCTATTCCCACTTAGTAAAAACCCAGATTAGCTTTCACTTCAAGATACATCAAATCAATTTGTCACTTTCAATAACTTATTATTACCATATAAAATTAAGATGGTGGAACAGAGAAGAAGATGTATTGTGTACCCTGTCTAAACGGTATATATACAATATCTAATGCACGCTTAAAACAAAGTTCTGACGAGGGCGTAAGCCGAAATAGCTGTCAACAAAGATATAAAATAATTTCTGTAGAATTAAAATATAGTGCTATTTTTCTCAATGTATTATAATGGAGTTCTACTAAGTAAATGCCAACTCGTTCAATAAAATAATATCGACATAAGTACACACGAAAATATATTAAAAAATATATGAAATAGTATTGATTGAATTGGCATTTACTTGGTAGAACTCCATCATAACACGATGAAAAAAAATGTATCTCAGTTCTACAAAAATGTATAATATACAAATATTTGTTGACTATGCCGAAAAAGCTATCAACTATAAATTATATAATTTTTGCAGCCCAAAATTACATTGCTATTTTTTCACCGTCCGTATAATAGTAATATACACTGTGTGGCACTGTCACCAGTCAATATTCCCTCAACACTCCCTGCTCTCACATACTTTCTCTCTGCTTTCGCATCGTGTACCGTGGGTTAGCATGCAGGCACATGAATATCATGCGATAGTAAAATACTTGGGCACTTTACCCTTCAAAATCAAACATCAGTAGTATTTGAGTAGTGTGAACGAATATCAGTGACAACCATTAAACTGTGTCCATCCGTATTTACTGGCGGAGAATTTCATTGCGGTTTTTAGCTGTCTTGAAAAATTCGAACAAAGCAGTGAATTGTTTTCCTTTTTAAAGTAATTCATCATAAAGTTGTGACTGCATAGGTTTACGACGCCAACGCAACGGGGCCTTGAAAATTTTCCGCATAAAATGTGAATATTATGATAGTGTCGGTGTATGACTCATTTATTTATGTATTTATTGAATTGGTCATTAATTTGGATACAACACGTCCACAATATATTTTTTTACTTAGACAAACACATTTCGCAAGTCTTGTTGATTTTTGTTTTTGCGTTCTGTTGATATACAGTTGAATCACGATTCATCGTTTTTAAAGGGCCTCACAAAAAATATTGATAGTAAATAAGCATAGAGACAATAGATAGGGGTTCCGCTGTATCAGAATGCATTAAAAATTTATCATTTGAAACACGTGATAGCTATAAATAAGAAAAGGAAGATGACACATGAATTATATACTTGATATAGAATGTAAACTTCACCAACTGTGTCTTTACAAGTAATGGTAAAAACGTCATTAATTTGTTTTATTTTCGTACCTAAAGGTATGTCTGTAATGCTAGTGTTGGAAGAGAATTGAAAAATATTTCACATTCGATGGATTCGACGCACACTTTTTGGAACTTGAATTTGATATAAAATTTCAAAAAACTGATTATTTTACTTATTTTGTATCTATTCGTGACACGTATTTCGCCACTTTCAGATGCATCTTCAGACTAACTATCGCAAAGGTTGCTCAAGTAATGTTTCATCACTTGATGTAATACTTGAATGAAACTTTACGAGGCAATCTTTGCGATAGTAAGTCTGAATATGACTCTGATAGAGGCGAAACACGTGTTAAGAATAGAGGAATAAAAAACAAGTTTTTTTAAATTATTAATAGAAAAATGTTTCTTTTTCACGTCATTACTGATATCATATCGGTGCTGTTTGGAAATAACCTAATAACTGATTTTTATAAGTGTACTGGATAGGTACTGATAAAATTTTACTATTTGAAATCTTGAAAACCGATATTATTTCGATGATTAATGTAATAATCTAAATATTCTAAATTCTAAAAGTAATTTATTTTTACTCACTGATTTTTTGTTCATACATAATATGTAGTTTTTACATTTGTTTGAACGTTCTTTTTCAAAATTCAATATTTTGCAGTAATCAATCAGGCTATGCCAACAGGCAACAATACTGATATATTCTTAGAATAATGCAAATGTTTGCTTTACTGTATGAAAATGCATTCCATTGTAGTCATATTTATGCATAGAATTCAAAGAAAATTCCAAGAAAAGGTTACTTTCATTATGCTATCACCGCTCTTAATAACTCTTCAATATGATTCATATAGCCAAGACTGATAAGAATTCTGATAAAAAAACACCATTTTAAAATTTAAAAAATAATAACTGGCACTGTGCATACTAGCACCAATGTTGTATCAATGTTGCGCAGTAGTTAAAAATCCCCTGCGCACTGGTCTCAGGTTGGCGCGCACTTTCAATAGTTGATGGCTTAAATGACCTGATAAATAAATATTGTTTGAAATCAAAGGATCTAAGATATCCACAAAATAACGTGGCACACATATGTATGTACATAAAACAGGGTAATTTGTTTTTAAATCCATGCCCGCTACCAATGTGCAGCATATGGATTCCAAGTGAAGCATTTCAACAGAAGTTGCTCGATGATTGTAATTTTGCTGCGCATTTGTTGTAAAGGTCTGTTTATCATTAAAATTTTCCGCGCAGCCAAAGTCTCGGCGAAGAATATTGACCAGCACAGCTATGAGTTTAAAGCCCTTGGAATATCCCGCTGCCTGTTGCAACCCACCCAGCATTCAATTTCAAGAGATTCAAATATGTAGTGCCTCAGATGTAATGACGTATGACCCAAAATTTGTGTGTTTCAAAATGTGCAATATGTACCCAAGCCCGCAGACGGTCCGCCGATGAGTCAGGAGTTTCGGGGCACTGCAGCCGCCGGTGACGCAAATGGACGAAAGAAATTTAATCGCAACGAGATCATCATAGTCCACTGGGACCGCCATTTGCAATTCATTGCGCGTATTGTAATTCTCAGTTTGCCCAATAATATATGTGGAAGCACGACAAAAGGTCGAAAGGCATAACGCCGAAAGACACAACGGCCCCGGACATAATGCCCCCAGACATATCGCTCCCGGGCAAATCGTCGCCGGGCTAAATGTCTCCGCGACATAATGTTTCCGCGACATATCGTCCCCGGAATTAATGTTCCCGGACTTAACGCTAACTCGCAAAAGTTTCATTTTTAAAATATGTTTGATACAATAATTAATACTAATTTTTAAATTAGTTCGACAGTTTTATAATTCTTTTATTCATTCTGCATAGTGGGAATATCTGACATTCGCAAAAATAAATAATATCGAGCATTTAATTGACATTGTAAATATTGAGCATTGAATTAGTAATTGACGTAGGGTAGGCACAATTTTTTTTCGAATAATATATTTTCATACGATTTCTTTATTCATTATGCATTTCAACAATTCCCAAAATATAAGTCGTACACACCATGCTTGACAAGTATTTTGAATAAATAGTTAATAATTTATATATTTATAAACTATAAATATTATATTATTATTATTATAAATTTATATATTAATAACTTACTATATTTTTATCATGATAAACAAATAGTAGCTTAATTTTAAAATTTGATTATTTCAGATTTATTTTTGTATTTGAATTTATGCCAGATTTTTGAAACAGGACTTGCGGCAGAGGGGAAGAACAGTTTTTTTATTTTAATAAATTTTATTTTTATTTTAATAAATTTAGTCCGGTCCGTGGCGAAGTGTCAACGGTGTTGGCTTGCATACCGGACCGCCCGGGTTCGATTCCCGGTAGGAATTTTCCTGAAATCTGTTCACAGGCATGGGTGTTTGTGTTGTTGAAAATCCCTTCCCACCTTTCCGATCCCAAAGAGCGACGCATAGTAAAAGCAATTATCTTATCACTCCAATCCTTTCCATACCTACTCTCTTCTGAAAAAGAGAGGTTGAGCAACTGAGTAACAAACCGTTCTCGAAGAAAAACATATGTTGAGATAAACTCCGTGAGGAGACCATATGCTCCATGTTGGGAGCGAACTTGGTTTATAAAAAAATCGACTCACAAATGACATCGCTTCAAATAATATACTGTCTCTCATTAATTTTTCGATTGATATTTAATGCCCGGTCCGTGGTGCAGTGGTTAACGTCGTTGACTACCAGACATACGCTAACTCGCAAAAGTTTTATTTTTAAAATATGTTTGATACAATAATTAATATTATTTTTTTTTAATTGATTTGGGAGTTTTATAATTCTTTTATTCATTCTGCATAGAGGGAATACCCAAAAATTCGCAATAATAAATAATAAAGGGCATTTAATATTTAACATTGAGCCGACCAATCAGCCCCTTATTACGTCCAAAATAAAAATAGTTATGAAATTATAGAAAAAATAATATATGTTTATAACTATAAAAGCCACTTTATAGTATTTGAAGAATACATTTAATATCATTGATCGTAATAATATTAGTTAATCGATTAATATAAACTTGAAATTTTATTTGCAAATCTCACTATAAAATATCGATCTTTATAATTTTAGAATCTCAAATTTACATGCTAGATCAAGGGTGGCCAACGGGGCCCGCGGGCCACGTGTGGCCCGCAAGTGTCTAATTGTGGCCCGCGGAGCATTTTTTCTTTTAGTGTACATAAAACCAATTTTCTAAAAAGTAAATTTTTCAAAATAAGCTGTATCGTCAAACTATGACTAGGCGTGTCGACGACATTAGAAACCATATTGAAGATAATGGGAGAAATCGAATACTTGCCAAGTATTTTAAAAAAATAGTTAATAAATTATATATAAATGGTTTTTCATTAAGGGCGCTCAAATTTTTTTTTAAAATAAAACAAAGACGAATGAAGATATCTAAAAAAAAATATTATGTTTTGAAGTACATTTTAGTGTCAATTATGTATAAAATTCAATTTCCCTCGCATGACCACCGCGGGCACGTTTGCTGAAGTCCAATCGTTGAATCCAATTTTCCACCACTTATTCACATAATTCGGCCCGAATCGCACCAATTTCGCGTTAAATATTTTATCTTAGCTCTTGTAACGTCGCCGGCTTGTTGGTATAGACCAAAGATTTAACATAGCCCCAAAGAAAATAGTCCAATGGTGTTAAATCGCATGATCTAGGCGGCCATTGAACTGGTCCATTTCGCGAAATAGCACGCTCACCAAATTTGGTTTTCAAGTCAATTGTTGCGTGTGCCGTGTGACTGGTAGCGCTGTCTTGTTGAAACCACATATTGGCCAAGTCCATACCTTGCAATTGAGGCCAAAAATAATCAGTTATCATGGAGCGATAACGATTACCATTCACAGTAACATGACGATTAGCATCATCAACAAAAAAATATGGTCCAATGACACCTCCGGCATGTAATCCACACCAAACAGTGATTTTTCCGGGATGCAATTGTGTTTCGTGAAGCACGTGTGGATTGGTGCCTGCCCAATAACGCATATTTTGCTTGTTTACATATCCATTGAGCCAAAAATGAGCTTCGTCGCTAAAGATGATTTTTCGATGGAATTCAGCATTCAAGTTGCGGTGAGCGAACGCGAATTTTGGTAGTAGATTTGAATAATTTGCAAGCGTTGCTCCGGTGTGTACTGCTCCATGATGATTTGCCAACTAAGTACAAGTGTTAACCTTAAAAAAAATAGAGCGTCAAAACGTCAAAAAGTACGAGTGTTAATCTCAAAAGTTTGAGCGTCCCTTTTGAAAAACCCTTTATATACATATATATGTGTATTCATGATAGACAAATAGTCGCTTAGAATTTTAGTGTAAAATAAATTTATTTCAGGCATTTCTATTTTTTTATATGAATTTTTTGACTTTTGCAACAGGAAATGCGGCCGAAGGGGGTAACATGTCTTTTTGATTATAAATTTAGTTTACTCGACGCTCCTTACAAATTTCATCAATATCGCATCATATAATGCGGGGGGGGGGGAAACTTTTCGGATGGCGGGCCAATTCCAAGAATTCAAAATGGGTTGTGGGCCGCAAGTGAAATTGCATTTTTAGATATACACACCTCTAACTTACGGGAAGATGGTTGAAAAACGCATTAATGAAAAACGAGATGCCGAAAAGTTGCAGAACGATGAAGATCATTTGTTCTTAATTAGCATAAAGCCCACTATGAAAAAGTTGACGGAAATACAGAAATTGGGTTTCCGCGGAAAAATTAATGACTGGCTATTGGAAGCTATTACACAGAACGAATTTGGATTCTTTGAAAATCTTGGTTATTTTGTTCAACCAGATGCAAAATCAAACAATAAATCAACATCAACATAATCTTGTTTTTAACTGATCCAATAAAAAGGTGTTATGCAATTTGGTATATGAATGTTTTTATGGGCTTATTGTAAGCGAGGTTAAATTTTTTCTAATATATAGTCAAATGTTGATATGGACATTCTTGTGTATTCATGAAATTTATCTTTATCTTCTCGTAAACTTCCATATAATGTAACAAATTCCCCAAACACTGCTCTTTGCTTCAAAATGTCGCTATGACCTATCTTTTAATCTAAAAGATCAATCTTTAGAAATTAGCTTTCCTCCAAACACAGCTTACAATCGCAAAATAGCTTACAATCAAGCCAACATAATATTTTTGACACGTGTATTTTTAAAGAACATTATGATGTCACGCCGAAATAATATTGTTGATAACAGGTCATGGCGTAAGCTCCCCGATTCCTATTATGCACACGATAAAGGGACCTTTATTATTAATTTTATGTTTTGGCTAAACATTACCAAGGCGCCATTGTTAATGGCTTTTGTGGCTGCCTTGGAAGAAGAGCGTGAAGCCCGCAATACGCCTCATACATAGTTTGACGATACAGGCTTATTTTTGAGAAATTTACTTTTTAGAAAATTGGTTTTATGTACACTAAAAAAAAAAATGCTCTATGGGCCACAATTAGACACTCGCGTGTAAATTTGAGATTCTATAATTATAAATATCGATATTTTATAGAGAGATTTGCAACTAAAATTTTAAGTTTATATTAATCGATTAACTAATATTATTACGATCAATGATATTAAATGTATTCTTCAAATACTATAAAGTGGCTTTTATAGTTGCATACATATATTATTTTTTCTATAATTTCAAAACTATTTTTATTTTGGACGTAATAAGGGCTGATTGGTCGGCTCAATGTTAAATATTAAATGCCCTTTATTATTTATTATTGCGAATTTTTGGGTATTCCCTCTATGCAGAATGAATAAAAGAATTATAACACTCCCAAATCAATTAAAAAAATAATAATAATTATTGTATCAAACATATTTTAAAAATAAAACTTTTGCGAGTTAGCGTATGTCTGGTGGTCAACGACGTTAACCACTGCACCACGGACCGGGCATTAAATATCAATCGAAAAATTAACGAGAGACAATATATTATTTGAAGCGATGTCATTTGTGAGTCGATTTTTTTTAAACCAAGTTCGCTCCCAACATGGAGCATATGGTCTCCTCACGGAGTTTATCTCAACATATGTTTTTCTTCGAGAACGGTTTGTTACTCAGTTGCTCAACCTCTCTTTTTCAGAAGAGAGTAGGTATGGAAAGGATTGGAGTGATAAGCTAATTGCTTTTACTATGCGTCGCTCTTTGGGATCGGAAAGGTGGGAAGGGATTTTCAACAACACAAACACCCATGCCTGTGAACAGATTTCAGAAAAATTCCTACCGGGAATCGAGCCCGGCGGTCCGGTATGCAAGCCAACACCGTTGACACTTCGCCACGGAACGGACATAATTTATTAAAATAATAAAATTTATTAAAATAAAAAAGTGTACTTCCCCTCTGCCGCAAGCCCTGTTTCAAAAATCTGGCATAAATTCAAATTCAAATACAAAATAAATCTGAAATAATCAAATTTTAAAATTAAGCTACTATTTGTTTATCATGATAAATATATAGTAAGTTATTAATATATAAATTTATAATAATATAATATTTATAGTTTATAAATATATAAGTTATTAACTTTTTTATTCAAAATACTTGTCAAGCATGGAGTGTACGACTTATATTTTGGGAATTGTTGAAATGCATAATGAATAAAAGAAATCGTATGAAAATATATAATACGAAAAAAATTGTGCCAGTTCTACGTCAATTACTAATTCAATGCTCAATATTTACAATGCCAATTAAATGATCGATATTATTTATTTTTGCGAATGTCAGATATTCCCACTATGCAGAATGAATAAAAGAATTATAAAACTGTCAAACTAATTTAAAAATTAGTATTAATTATTGTATCAAACATATTTTAAAAATGAAACTTTTGCGAGTTAGCGTTAAGTCCGGGAACATTAATTCCGGGGACGATATGTCGCGGAAACATTATGTCGCGGAGACATTTAGCCCGGCGACGATATGCCCGGGAGCGATATGTCTGGGGGCATTATGTCCGGGGCCGTTGTGTCTTTCGGCGTTATGTCTTTCGACCTTTTGTCGGCACACGAATATATGTATACAGGATGTTTTTTTTACGCACATATTTAAGCATAATAGAAAATAATAATATATGTAGTGTCGAGTGCTGTGCATATTAACAATGCGAACATGTTCAGACACGCTTCATAATAATATGACAAAACGTTATTCGGCCATACAAAGAATGTGTAATGTTTTTTGTTTTGTTTTTAACAATATTTTTTCACCAAACTAATTTATTTGATCACGTGTAGAATACGATCGGGAATTTTGAATAAATTACAATATTGCGGTTGATGTGCGGCCATTTTCAAGTTTGACACACTGAATGAGTAACAACATGACTGCGGAAATAAATCATTGTATAAAAAAGTAGTGTAGTGGTTTTTATCACTCCGCAATAATCAATTTTAATTTAATATTTCATTTTGATAACGGTTAGTAAATTCTACGTTCAATGATAGATTGATTGAAACATATATAATTAAGAGAAACAACTTTTTATTCAGTAGTCAACCGGAAGTACGTCGAGTATTTAAATTTAAAAGTGTTTTACTTATTAAGTGAAGTACCGTTTCAATTATGATTATGTCAGCTGAAGAACGAACAGAGCAAAAAAGAATTTGAATCTGAGAAAAAAACGAAAACTCCCTTACGAATACTGATTGTTTGCACATGCTGAGCAATAAAACATTATACATAAATCTAACGACTAACGAGTCATGTTATTGACAATATCTACCTACATATATAATCGGAGCAATCATTATTTCTTTTGACAGCAAATACTGGGGTTGTAAACATAAATTATCTTTTAATGGTGTGAATATATTGTGTTTTGCCGTAAGCTGTATTTATGCTTGAGAAGGCTTATTAAAAAAGATAATTATAATTTAATGAAATACCTGTTTGTGTGCTATAAACACATTCTTATATGAAACTATTAAAGCTTATGCAGCTCCTTTAAACTATTTCAAGCTGACTTGAAGTCAAGTAACGGCCTGCAACATTTTATCAAATGATGAATACTGACACCACTTCTCCCGGAATCCATCCCGAACTTTCCTAGATCGCCTTTAATACGGCAACTGGCTATATAGAATTGAGAAAAATCTAAATTTAAAGTCTACAGTTCTCTTCAATTTCTAAAAAGAATGTAATTTGTTTCAGTCGCACAATGTTATTCTCCTGCGGGCATTGGCAAAACGGCGCATCCAATGGGGTGTGCCGTATAGATTCACCGGCTTTCCGACTCATAGGACGCGCCCAATAAGACACATCGTATATGTTCTCACTTCCGTTCGGTTTCGCTTCTAGACAAGTGAATCTCGTTCTCAAGACCGTTTCCCAACACACGTTTATTCCGTATCCTCCTTTATCCATCTGGTGGAAATGTAGCCGAAGTGTTAAGCATCTCTGTGCACAGTAGTGAGGATTTATGATTATTTTTTTGGCATTTCCACTATTTTCTCCGCGTAAACTTGGCAACGTTGCGCATTCACAACCGGAGCATCAAATATAAATATTTGTTGTTTTTATTTTTATAAACATAGCAACGCAGCTTGCTTTCGATACGGCAGACATAGTAGGTGGGACACAACGTACAACGTCAAATACTAGGTCAATAGTCACGGACCGCGTTTGCAACAAAAACGGTCCAATTTACGTACACGCGTTGGGAGCAGTGGTATGACCGGTATTGAAGAAGCTAACGAAAAGTATTTTTTTAGAAATACGTATATTGATTTCTGTTCATTGCTAGAATGGTCTCAACCCTTTGGATCCCATTTTGGAAAGTGCCCGCGACAAATCTCGAGGCAATTTTGATAAACAGCCCGAAGCGAGGATATTGATAAATTATTGGTTCTGTTAATTTTTACTATATCCGCATATACCGAAAAAAAATTATGGAGAATTTCAATGATTCCAAAAAGTTTGTCTATTGTTATCCGGTAACCGCGAACAGTGGCGGTTCAAAAAAATAGGGACATTCTAAAATCGAGTAATCTCCCTCCCCTTGCGTTCACTTATCATCTGTCACGCGGAACTAGAGACTCCACCCGAGTATCGAGTATCGATTGAGTATACTCGACACGATACTGGGTATATTGAATAATACCGAGTAAATACTGATCCTAGCTTTAAAACATCTCTATCCAAATTTTATTTACAAAAAATATATACATAGGCGTAAGAAACCTAGAATGTGTCTCAACGTCGCGTGTTGTTTGACGGTCGACGAACTGGCGTGAAGGCGAGGGCCTGGCGGAAGGAAAAGGATGGAGAAATGGTGTCAAAATAAAGCACAGCCGCGTAAATTCGTTCTCTGAATGAACAAATTTATTACCATAAAAACACATTACAAATCTGTCACACAAATGTGCTTGAACATTTGCAATAAAACACAAACTCTTAATGTAAACATATTTTTAATTATAAGAAATAACAAAATATCGGGATCTTTACTAAAATACTAACTAGATTATATTCATTCTGTGAATTTGTGAACATTCCAAGAAATTATATTTAACTGACGCAGTTTCATCATATTCAATGAAAATATTTTTTAACACATTTCAATGAATGGCGCCGTATCAGCTTGTTATATTATTAGTAGGTATTCCTTAAAAAATATGGTGACCACAACATTCATCATCCTCCATATCTTGGGCATCCGAAATACCCGCAATGTTCTCAAAATCTTTATCGGAATCAGTACTATCACTAAACTCTTCAGCAATTTTATTCATTTCTTCCTGTGTCAGATATTGTCTGGCCATTGTGAAAATTTTCCGAATCACAAATAAACAATGTTATGACAGTTAAAAACTTGGCAAAGTTAGATAACGGAATAAGCTTTTTAAAAGTTTGTAGCATGTAAGAACAATGTGCACGTGTACTTCCGCTGTTGTACGCGATCTCAATCGAATATTGTATGTATTGCACTCTGTCTAACTCATAACATTTTTACGACTGTTTCGCTCGGCTAAATGCAGTGGTTGCTACTCACACATTACTGTTTGTATATTTCTATCTCCCCAAATACAAGTATAAAAATAATAATAATCTAAATAATAATCTTTGTAAGATGATTTAAAACGTCATTTTTTATTGAAACTTATACTTCCGCTATATAGATTAAATATAAACACGTGTTACACTTCGTTGTCAAACAGAAAGAAAACAAAGTCTAATAAAGAAGCTTTTGTTTCCGATATTTTATAGCAATATAATTTTTCTTTCCTCGTCATTTTACATGTAAAAATGAGGTTAAGTTCATCGCGAGAACATTGTTTCGTTTGTAGAACTTTCTCATGTTTTTTTTAATTTATTGTATCTCCCACTTAGCGCGTTTTGCTAATTGAGCTTTCAGGGGAGCGAATATCGCACTTGGTATACGAAGACGTAAGTAATTATTATTTGGCTTCTTACGTCTACCATCCCATACAATATGTCAGTTGTTGAATTATTCTACAATGAAATTTATCTCTTAATTGTCTTTCGCCTTCTTCCTTCCCACCATGCGTGCATTATTGAGCTATTGTATTTAAGTAAATATTCACTTATATCTCCGAAGTAAATAGTTACCTATTGTATTTTTTCTGTGGTAAAATCGACGTGGCTTTCGAATTATGATTGATTACACAAAAGAAGACATGAAAATATTTATTTTTATTTTTTCTACACATGCTCAACTATTTTTTTTACAAATAGCCAAATTCAGTTCTCTATATGCCCTATTATATGTATATTTTAAAGATAAAGATCCTATTCAACAAGAGTTGAAAAATGCCATTTCATCGATATCTCATAAACCGAAACTAAATTCATTAAACATTCTTGTAGTCAAAATTTAAAAGAAGATTTAAAAAGTTAGATTCTTTTAAGCAGCGGACATATAAATTAGATACACTATTCAATTCATTGCTAACGATAAAACCAACGTCCACAGCTACCGAGTTTTTTCCAACTGCGGAATAATTAAAACTAAAATTAGAACAATCTTAAATTTGAAACATTTAATTCTTTGTTATTTTTAAAATATGTGTTTAGTAAAATGAATTAAATGTATCAATGAAATTAAATAAGCTTTTTTATTTATTTATCCCCTATTTATTTCCAAAAATGTGAATTAATAGTATATATTTTGGTACATCTGAAACTACTCGAGTATACTCGAGTACTCGAGTATTTTTCAATTTTACTACTCGATACTCGAGTAGTTGAGATGACGAGTAATTGGAGTCCCTACGCGGAACCTCTAATAGCCAACTTCACACAACTGTAGCAATTTGATTTGATGGTGAAAAAATGTGTCGCTTAAACTACTCGCCCTCAAACTGTGGATATTTCAGTAACGTTATATTTTAAAGAGCTTTGTTGAGTAAATTGTTCGGCCCCACATACATTTACCTAGCGTGTATTATTTGTATAATTATTAAGCTACGTTAAATAATATACCCCTCTTGACATTTCAACTGTCACTAATGACATTGTGCATCTTAATGTTTTCTGTTACACGAGTAAACTTCAATATTTACTTTTACTTTAAACTTTGGAATAATTTGCGAACTTATCTCAGTCCCCATATTGCAAAGCTTATTCTGCAACCTTACAATGTTGATTCTCATTTCAGTTTTCTCGTAAGATTTCCACAAGCTATTGTTTATTGAGAAAATACAAGTAAAAAAGTCCATAAGAAAGTTTGTCGTAATTTGTAAAAAATACATTATTCAAAACAGAATATACTGTGAGTAGAGTGTTGCCATAAACAATTTATTGTGTTGTTAAAAAAAAAACTTGCGTGTAAAAAGTGCTTTTAGGAATGCAGAATTATTCATCACACATAGTCTGTCTTACTGTCTAATTTTGTTGACCATCGAATTGGTTGCGGTTTTCCATATGAACGAATAAAATGATTTTAAAAATCGAGTTATTCAGAAATGTTAATGGAATTTTTATTATTTCCATCTTGGTTTCAAAAAACGGGCCACATAGTGTAAACTGTGCTCTCTCCGAAGGCGGTTGAACAATTGACTTAACCGACAACCAGCTATCTTCAAAACAAAAAAGGTTGCATACAATTTACAACTGGTATTTTTCAGAATACATGCAGAGACTGCCAGCACTTGTATGTGGGGAAAACAACCCGCACATTACGACTTTTAGATTGGATAAAGACACGTAAACTTTTGCTAACCATTCGTTATCTGAGGATCACCCGTTCATTGCGGATGAATGTAATTTACCCATACAATTACTTAAAATTCATTGAAACTCACAAACATTAAAAAATTCGCTAATTCACCCAGAATGCGATAGTAACAATGAATCTTAGTAAATTTATTTAATTCTCATATATTAGCGATATAAATGATTTACTACGCGTCGGTTCATTCGTGCACTTGAAATGCATGAAGATGCCGAAAGGTGAAACCCGGGTCGTTAGCTACAAAACTCCTGGCAAAGTACAAAACTCGCAATCGAGAACGTTGTTTTTGCGGAATTATATAATTTGGTATTTTTTTCATACATGTTGATAGTCGTTGGGCGTGGATGCAATTCGAAAGGAATAAAAACTCGTTTTGGTCGGCTTCCTGAGTTTGATGACCGATCTACGCTTCCCAAATGATAGAATTCGGTTTGTGGAAAGACATCATTATGTAGGAAACACATGTAAATTTTTCACACGATCCTCCGTCGGAAAGATCGCCTCGATAAAGCTTTATTGGATATTTAAACGGTTCCATTCGCTTATCGAGAAGAACAGATCTGTCGGATCGTTTCCAATATTCATGTTCGGAAATTTGTTTTAGATCGGCGATGTATTATAATAGTAACTCTGCTCGCATAAATTGATTCCTTGTCGCGCGATGAAAATATCGCGCAATTTTTCGTCTCTTATGCAACGTCGACGATAATTGATAAAACATATTTGAGTAGTAGTGTAACAAATTTAAAATTTGGTACAAGGCGATTGATGGTTCTGATTCGTTTTAATCGATTCGGTTGATCTTGGTTGCTACAATTCCATTAACATTTGATTGTTTATACATCACACATAATATATATCGCCTCGCATTGACAGCAATCATGATTTTTCAGAAGACATATAAACAATCCTATATAATTATATATTGATTCATATAAGCCTATAATTATAATACAACGCTGTTTAAAAACTTTAAGTATCGTAATATATATGCATATATTACATTATTCATCAAAATTAATCAGCGAATTTGACCGCGGCTTTAACAAGTTATGTGAATAACTTCGACTGTCAAAATTAAGCAATATTTTGTTTTTTAGGAAGACACATTTTTTCAAAAATGGAAGTGATTATTTTATCATATTCTCAATTGAAATGTAATATTTATAACAAATTGATACAACCATTTAATATGTAAATATCATATCAGTTTTCTTTTTTTAGCAACATATTATATAAAAAAGTTTGATGTGTTATTTTCCGTTTGATATATTCATATCAATATAAAAAAATGATTCAATTTAATAAACATGGCACGAATTAAACAAAAAAATTGCCAGATAACACAAAATCGAGTGAGTCAGCGCGTCAAAAACAAATAATATATATAATAGCTAGTTATCGCAATCATTATTTAAATTTGTTATTAAGTTTATTCAGATATTTCACATCGTTTTGGATATGAATAAAACCTGTTTGGATAAAAATAACAAATAAAGAGATACATGAATGAAGCATTTTAATGATGCGTTCAGTGGTAAAAAAAAATGATTTTATGATTCCTATGCAAGATCGTCAAAAGATTTAAAAATCATCTTTAGAAATACTTATTCTTTTATTGGATCTTTAAAAACATAAAAAGGCTATGTTATGCCTTTCAGTGTCTTTGTATGGATTATAAAATTACTTCCTGGGGTGTTATATATCATATAATATGTTAATTTGTTGTATCAATGTGTTAAGATAAAAAAAAATCTTCTGATTATTGAATTTGAATAGTTTGTACTTTTCCATGAGTTTTTTCGCTAGCGACCCGGGTTTCGTCTTCCGGCATCGTCAGGCATTTCAAGCGCACGAATGTCCTTGAACTGACGCGTAGTAAACAGTCGTTTATCACGCGTTCGATGCAGATAAAGGAGTTGAATTGTAACAATAAGAGTTCAACCAACTATATTAAAATTCAGTAAAATGATAATCAATGTTAACCATTTGATATAAAATTTAAAATAACTTTGATTATTCCACGTATTGTGTAATTAATTGTGACACGTGTTTCGCCTTTTCAGAGGCATCTTCAGACTTACTATCGAATAATCAAAGTTATTTTAAATTTTATATTAAAATGAACTTCCACAAAGTTACCGCCGAAACCATCGAAAATGTTAACCATTTGATTTATCAAGAAAATAGTTATTTTATAAAATATTTTAAAAGTTAATAAACGTGTTAAATATTGAAAGCAAAAACTGAGGATGTGAAAATTTGATAAGATACGTTAAGTGCTCTTCAAATAAGACCAAACTACATGACTTTGTTTGCCTTTTGTATTTGAGGTTTTTTTTCTGCTAAACAAACTAGTTTATTTCCAGCCGGCTTAATGAAATCAGATTCAAAAAAGCAGTTTATTATCGTTATGAAACATCAGTCAAATATTTAGCTGAGCGAGGCGCCAATCTTAGCGTGTATGAATAGCGGCCATTAAAAAAAATATTAGATTAATATTTCTATCTAAATAAACAAACAAGAGATTTTTTTTATCAGATGTGATTCCAAATTCAAACTCCTTCAGTTTGTACGATCTCATTTTTTTTAATAACGCTGGTACATAGTTGGTTTCAAGGCTGTGTAGTCGGTAAAAAAAAGTCCGACTCCGACTCCGACATCGACCAATAACACGACTCCGACTAAAATAGGTTAATATCGTCACCTTTCCCCCCTAATTTTCCTATTTATGTGTATTCAATTAAATATCAAACCTATTAAAATATCAATTTTGGCGGCCAAAAGCCAAATTTGACATATTAAATGCAAAAATAAAAAGTTCAAACTTTTCAAAATTTCCGACTCCGAGTACGACTCCGGCCACAACGCCGCACCGACTCCGACTCCACAGCCCTGGTTAGTTATCTTGTATATTTCCGTTGTCAAAGCGGTATATCGTTATCAGACAACTGTCAGTCTTTATCCACGGCTGAATGAAGGCTTCCTTTGCTTCTTACAAACTAATAAATTGAAACGGTTGCGTAGTCGTTAAAATAATTACGACTCCGACTCCAGCATTTATCAAAAACACGACTCCGACTCCTTCTCCAACATTGGCCAAAAATATGACTCCGATTCCGACTAAAAAAAGTTCAATTTCGTTAGGATTTTTTCCTACCTTTCCTATTTATGTGTAATCAATTATACATCAACCAACCAAACCGGCCAATAGCCAAATTTGACATATATGCAAAAATAAAAAGTTCAAACTTAACGATTCCTACTCCACAGCCCTGCACATATCTGTACCGTAATACAATAATTGTGTTATTTTGTCAAGTATGTAAGTATATATATTTTTCAAGGGTACTGCATTTAGTTCATGATTTGTTCTTTATCGATTCAATCATTGCATAAGATATTTTATATATAATTACATATGTGTGTCCTGTGTTTATATTGCTCACCAAACACCAATATGTTATGTTACAACACTCGCTACCTACTAATAATTATAACTGGTTATGACATATTGCTTTTTGTCGAACGATATAATTATCAACCCCTCAAATGAATTCGTATAACAGTAAACTTGTATTTTTTTTAGCAATAGTATCTGTTATATTGTGTATAAAATTGTATTGTGTGTATGATTCTTATGCAATAAAAGTTGTATGGAACCACGGAAGTATTGTTTTAAAAAAAGAAGAAAAAATAATTCATGTCCACGATTTCTCGAAAAAATATCAGAATTTTTTTTACATTCTCAAGAATGGCGGAATTCTTTTTTTTGGCCTCGTTTCAGCTTAAACATATATATGACCAGGTACGTTTCAATTCCAGCATTCAAACTATTGAACTTGAGCATGCCTACGAGTAAATCACTTAGATAAATAAAACCATGGGTAAAAATATCTTCTGTACCTTTTCCAACATAATGATGTGTTAACAACCTCGTCATATGGATTCGCAGTAGGACATATTTTTATGCTGCATAGTTGTAACTAAAATAACTCATATCCTTAAAATCAGTGGCGGTGGTGACAGAGTATTAGGGAGTACAGAAAAAGATTCAACTATTTTTGCAAGAGTTCTTTCCTATTCATTGGATTTTAAAACTCTTCTATATCATAGACTTTCAATTCAGATGTTCGCAATACCAACGGAGTGCCAGTCTCATGAATTTTTGGCTGTCCGTAGTACGGACAAATAGTTGAATCTTTTTTGTACTCCCTAATACTCTGTCGCCAGCCGCCACTGCTTAAAATACAGTTGAAATCAAAGACTAAACATGCGAAGGCTGGTTGTTAGCCAATGAATTCACTGTATAATTTCACCGACAAGATACAGTTGAAAGTTTCAAAACACAGGATATATATACCTTTGTCTAAATTAATCTGATTGAAATACTACCCCTTTGCCCAGCAGCGGTAATAATTATTATTCAGATTTTTCTTTGCGCCGCGCTAACGAGTTTTCCATAATGGATGACAGTCGCACATAGTACCACCATGACGCGAAACAAAAACCCCAACGGCCAAACAATGGGGGCCTAAAGAGATGTGGAATAACAACACGAAGCCCGTGCTTAGGTACATTTTAACATTAGGTATAGGTGGGGTGACCGCACTTTCATAACACAATGCATTTTTTTTATCTCGACAGTTTTCTATCTTTTGTGTGTGTTTTTTTTTATTTCTACCTGTCTTATCTATACAAGACAATGATGCCCTTCTAGGTGGTGACATTACCAAAACATACTTTTTTTAGCGTTTGTAATATTCTGTGTTGCCTGAAAATTTCACAGTAAGTTACACGATGAAAAAATAGCAATGTGTTTTAGTTTTACAGAAATTGTATAATATATACATAGCTGATGTAATATATGATTTTGACTGAAAGCGCTTGAAAGAATTTCAATATCAAATTTAAATCGTTTGAATTGTGTATTTTTCCATGAAATGCTGTCACTAACAACCCGGCTTTCGCCTTTTAGCATCTTCTGACATTCGTGCACTTGAAATGATTCAACTTTGATATAACTGATGGATTTGTTACAAACATCAATCCATTACCGCTACTTAGATCGGTACATAAGGCTAATGCAATTTTACTCATATCAACTTAATAACTATGTATTATATAACTTCTGTATAGCTGAAATACATTAACCGTGTAAGTTGAATGGAGTTCTACCAAGTAAATGCTAATTCAATCAATATCATACAAAGTTAAATGCTGAATTTCGGTTTTAGATAGTAAATCATTTATTTGTATTTCAATAAGATTTTTTATTAATTGGAATTGAATTTTAATCTGTAGAGTGAATGAACATTGTGGAATATATTTTTTGGTATTGTATGGTGTTTCAAAACTTTTGCTTAGAATTTCGCCAAATTGGAAAGGTAGATGTTTTTTGATCGGCTTATATATGTACTATATTTTTTTATTAATGAATTCAATTTTTTTTCAAATTTCATTGAAATCTTGGGCTGTTCTAAGGTTAATATTTAAGAACGATCGACCTCCAATGTCGAATCAATTAAATAACCCTGTTATTATTTGCGGTGGAAACGGAATAGTTTGTAAAAAATGACGTGATATAGTAAAGGTGGCGGATGGTTACCGTAATTATTCCAGGACCGCATAGGCATAGACCGTTCCATTAGCTGTTATCTCGACAAACCGTTCTAACCCAAATTCACATCAATTAATTATGTTTTCGCTTCCTTCTCAAACTGACTGCCGCGAAGTTAGGTCGAGCATAATAAGCGAGCTTGCAGATCGAGAAACACTGTCCGTGAATCAGTGTTGCCCGATAATAATTGTGGAAAAATCCGAACAAAAGAGGAGAAACGATTTGTATAATAAACGGATAAAATTATACACTTTGGCTATAGAAGAAATGTCCTGCTTCTCAAAATGGTGTTTTGAAATTCTATTATCAATTGTTTAGAACAACTAAATTAACGACCAATACAATGAAAATATACAATTAAACAGATTTATTGCAAGAGAACAGTTCTCTGAGCGATTAGATATTTTCAACTGATAACATATAAATGTCTCGTTGTACTATCCTGATCATACATACATATATATAAGTTTGTAAAATATCACTTTTAAGATGTTCAATGTCAATACTTGATGTAGTGGAGTTATAATAAAATATTTTTAGTACTTATTCCACATTGAATTTATTGAGATCAGGACCGGTTTCGGTCAACGAAAGCATTATTAACATGATACGATGAATTTATATTTGATAGTGCTCGCGATGAGCCGACCCGGTCTTGATCTCAATTTATAAAAAAATGAATAATTACTACAAATGAGTTACTATTTGTAAAATCGGTTGAAATTGTATTTCATTTTCATAATCTTAACGTTTTTTTCTCATAATATCACATTGAAAAAAATGGCAATGTTTTTGAATTCTACAAAAATCTACAATATATTTATATTGTAGTTGATAGCTATTTCGGCTTCAGCCCTTGTCAGAATTACATGTGTTTTAACTGACATTAACTTAACATACTAGCGTAGAAGAGGTACACAATATATCTTTTCATCTATTCTAACATCATGATTTTCTATTGAAAAATATAGTGTTTAATTTGATTAATTGATTTAATGTATACCTTGAAATGATTAATATATTTGATCACACCTACTTACTATACAACATTAACAAAACAACAATATGAAACAATATTAACCCAAAATAAATAATACCTCAAAAAAATATATCGGATGACGCATAAGTATACATACCTACTTCAATTGTAAATTACACTTTCAATATTATTATGTTTAGTAGAGTTCAATCGATTTAATAATAAGTAAATCTCTTAGAGGTTTTTAGACCGGTCATAAATTATGTATGATGACAACACCGTCTCAAATGATTTATAATGTAGAGGTAAAGACTTCAATGCGATTATGTCCCACTAATTTTCTGTGCGTCATATTCATGTGGACTGGGCACTCAGATTCTATATTTAAACATGTAATTTTCTTCGCTTATGTGCCATGCAATAATGCAACATTTATTTATTGCATATCTCCAACTAACTTTTTAACTATTTGTGTGAAGTAGAATTAAAATATTCCAATCAAAATGACACAACAAAATTTATCAGCATATAAAGCAAGCATGGATTTATTCATACACATAATTTCTGTTATGTGTGGCATGTCAAAACGTATTAATTAATACTTAGGGAAAATTATGTGGAATGTTGCCACTGTAGTGATGATATGACAGGTTTAATTTATGTTCATGTGGAGTAAATATTTTGCTGAACATTTTTTTACCTCAGGACTTATATTTATTTGAATATTCCTACACGAAATCCCCTCTATCAGAGTATTAAATAATATAATATTTTTATCGTTTGCTCGGCTAAAAAACCGCTTTAAACACCTACTTAATCTTTTCTGTTGAAAAAGTTTTAATACCATTTATTTTCACTTTGAACAAACGCGTTAAAATATTTATCATATTACATATATTAATTTACCACTATACATCAATTATTTAGGAAAGATTTGGCTGTGGACATGCTTTTGTGTTATACACTCAACTTAAAACTAATCGTAGCACACTCTTTCATGACGAATACTGTAAAGTAGTTGTAATATTTGCTCAGAGTGTCTCAGGCGCAATTATCTATGCACTATAGTGTGATAAAAATAATAACTACAATGTTTTTTTTATGTATTTGAAGTAGCTTCAAATTCTAATGCGCGTCAGCATCAAAGTTCTTCCATTTTCCTTCGTCTTAAAGTTTAGTTTTTATATTCAAGTTGCATTCGCTTCCCATCACTGCTGACAGTTTAGTGGTGAGCAATCCATAGTGAAGCCAATTCAAGAGGTCAGCTTATTTTTCATTTTACCTATGGAGGGTCATCGAGAAGAATGGTTCTCGGTCTATAACGATTCTCAAATGAATAGCTAAGAGTAGTTATCTATTGACTGTCGGTGTACCCAAACAAAGTCATTCAAATCTTTATATTTTATAATCAATTTTTTTTATAATAACCTAGCCATCAAATTGGTATTGAGCCATGTAAATCAGTCCTGTAATAAAAAATATGATTTAACGTTTATGTCAATATTGAATTCATTATTAAGTTTCTTATCCTTTTGCCTATATATTAACCATTCGTAATGCTTTCTATATAATGTACGATATTTTTCGTCGAAATTTCTCCGTACATCTCCAAAATACTGATTTACAATAATAGTCTTTATTTATTCTTTTTGTAATGAACCGCAAAACTTCAAGTAGATGAAGATCGTAGTTTTTTAGAAGTATATAGTCTACGACTATATCTTACAAACAATCCAATTTCATCATTCTTTTAAGAGCTTCACAATCGATTTCTTCAACACAAAGTCTGAACTACCCCGAATCGACTATTTTTTCTCTAGATAGGCCGCCAGTCTACTTGAAATATGAATTGACCAAAATGAAAATGTAGTTGAGAACCTTTTTCTTTTTATGTGAGCAAGTACATAAACAAAAAATATTTGAAAAAAGAATCCTTTCACACGAAATCGTAAAAACTTCTTTATGTACTCGATATCAATTGAAATTCGTTCATATTTCTTCAACTGTAGTATATTCCATTAAATGATTTTTGCCCCACAAAATTTGTTGCCATGCTGTACACTTTGTCGTCAAAATATACCTTACCATGAAAATATTTTCCGGCGAACGCTCGGTCGCAATGCTCGGCTCGCGGTGACGCAACAGAAAGGCTGTCCTGTTTTTGTCTCGCTTATCATCTACAATAACGTCCCTCCCGCGGTCCTCCGACTTCACCCGCTTTTACCTACGCCGAGACCCAAAGTCAGAAGTTTGCGGTGTGACATTTGGGTGAAGCATGTTTTTTTATGCTAATTTGTTGGTTAATTTCTGCGGTATGTTATATTATAAACGTTTTATGTTCTAGTTCAGAGAAGCGGGGGGGGGGATAATATGAGACTTTTTTTGAATATTACAAAGAGTCGTTTTTTGCAGCTGTTTTGTAAATTTCGACGAGAAATCTTTCTATGATAATAAACACAAAACAAACAGTGTCATTGCGTTTTTATTTTATGTTTACTTTATGAAAAAAACTAATATAAACAAAAAAATATGAAATAATAATAATCAAATTCGGCCTTGTTTATTTCTTGAAATATGACAAGTTAAAACCAAACAATAATGATAAAAAGGTCATGCTTTTTAATATATATGAACATGTCAGCACATTGTACAAAAACGATATTTACATGTTACGACATCGAAACAAAAAATAATTTTGATACTGGCCCGAATGACATCTTAGATAAATTTCCCTATATGAAGTAAGTAAATAAAATAGCTTGGGGCTTAAATATTGAAATTTCCTCCAATCATGCCATTCGGAAAAAAGGTTTTCTACAAATTTTAATATTTAATACTTGAATAGAAGAATGTCTCTGAATGAATTCAAGAAATATGTTATAAACAAATTAACCGTGCGTGGAAGGAAAAATCCCAATGGAGTTAATTGCAGGGAGGTTTTTGTCTAATTATTTATTTTTCATTGATTAACGTATAGTGAGGCTTTTATTGGTTTATAATAATCACTGAGCATCTTGATGTTTTATGTTAGATCATTTTTTTAAATGTAAATTTTAATTTGTAACAACCACCAGTCAGCAAAAAACAAGACAGAATTGCAATTCCAAGATATGACGAACGTTTTCAATATTTAAGTTTTTTTATCAAAATTTTATCAGTACTTAAATGTTGTTTTAAACTCTGTTCTGTTACGTCACATCACCTGAAAATTGCCTCAATTTTAACGAAATTATCATGTGTATGTATAAAACTTTGTAATTATAATATATTTGATAATTTAATAATAGTATTACCGTGGAAAACGTATGATGTGGCGGTAATATTATTTATAGTCAACGTCAGGTGGCTCGACTTAACATACTTCGAAGATCAATCTTCTTTCTCTCATCTCGCATCAAAACCGACCTTTACGCAAATTCCCGAGGCTTAAATTTATACGTACAAGTTATTTCAGCTCGTTGTTATTAAGCGAGCAAATGTGGAGTATATTTTAGACTCCATTCGATTTCAGCAGAATTCTAACGATACGAGGTTCTATAGATATATGCATTATTTGAAGCATTTCTTATTATTATACATGAACGAATTTGGGACAAATAAATATTCATTTTGACATATAGCCTATAGCATATAAAAAAACCTTCGTGGGCGTTCACACAACAATTCACCAAAAGTTTATCGCAATCGGATGAACGGTATATGAACGCATACGGGACAAACAAAAAAATATTCATTTTTATATTTATACTAGCTGTACCCTGCGCGCGTTGCTACGCCAGCAATTGTAGGGGGGATTGGAGGGGTGTACGCCAGAAAGTTTCGCGGAAGTGTACTCGAGAAATTTGTAAAACCTCGATATCAAATTTTGGGGGGGAGGCGGGTTGTTTGGCGGGGTGGGGTTTGGGGGGCGTATGGGGGGGGGTATGCCAGAAAATACTCGAAAAATTCATGAAGATTAAAAAAAAAAATTGGGGGTGGAGGTTGGGAGGTGGTTGGGGGGAGGGGTTGGTAGGCCAGAAACTATTGCGGGAGTGTACTCAATAAATTTGTAAAGTTTCACATCGATCGGTAGAGCGGTTTAGTAGTCCATAGCGGACATACACACAGACATTCATTTTTATATATATAGATATTTGTTGAAGATTAGCTTTGAATTGAATTCACTTGAAAATAGTCTAACCTGTAATGTAAATGAATCTCGAAAATAGATAACAATTAAAATGAAATACTAACGGCTTAGGTATCACTCAATGAGCGAATAAGTTTTTGTTAATTACTTCCACCAGTTCTCGTGCTAAAGCGGAGTGTCTGAAATCCTCATCGCTGTTGTTGGTAATTAACACAGCTAATTATGATTGCCATAATATTATATTAGTCGACCGGGACCATTAACTATTTTTTTTTATATAATACTATCGTTTGACGTTAGTTAGTGGTAAGTATCCCGTTAAAATTTTAATTCGAAGCAATTGAATATTGAATATTAGATTTATACATTTTAGAAGCTTTTTGCCACAAGGTGATTCTATAATGTATAAATATATTATAACACGGAAAAAAAACTAAGACAGTATGCTATTTTACAAACGTGTTTTTTATTATGATCAAAAGCATGGCAAGGTCTTCGTTGCTTAGCATTACGTATATTAATTTAAAAAAATATGTGTTTCAATTTACTGCTAGGATTGTTATTATCACTGGTTAATTAAACTTATTATACGTGTGGTTTCAGACAGATGTATTTAAAATTTTGTTCTATGTACACAACAAAGATATTTAATGACCCAGGCTGATAAGGGTTAGCCTGAAACGTTTGCGTGTTACAGACTTTACAATACATAAGCTCTCGGATGAAATCTTGACATTTTCTCATAGCGTTACGTAACAACTAAGTATTTGCAAAATCATTTACAGTCTGCGATAATTCATAAAGGAAATTTATCATTATATAATCGTACACAAGTGAGGTGATCAACTGACGCATATCTTGTTTGAGTCAGTAAAATTAACCCTTAAACTCGAGAGGCGCTTTCCACGTGTTGCTTTTAAACAATCGAAACGTATCGATGAAATGTTTAAATATTCACCCATATCAACGACAAATTCATCTTGTCATGTTGAAATATATCGAAGCTTACAGACACGTCATCAACATTTATTAAATTATGCACTAAGAAAAAATGCACATTGAAAAGCATTGAACCTTTGATTCACACGCCCATATGAACCGTCATGTATCACTGAACACGATTTGAAGTATTTATAGTCAAACCATTGATGGGTAAAGTAATAATGAAGCTTCTGTGACATTAATTGGTGAGCACAATAAGATATTAAGATTCAATACGGATAGAAGTGTAATCGATACGGTCCAACTTAATTGACTTTTGGCAATGTCGCAGTTGATTATATCGCATATATCGCATATATCGCATTCATTATAATACAATTTTTCCAACCTTTTTATTTAAAGATAAGCGGCACCCAAGATCGGCACTTTGTTATTTCTTTAACGATTTCACCTCCATCGGCAATACCATTAAAATTTCATTTATCTGTGTGAATGTGCTCCACATTCACAGCAGAAAGTTTGAATACATAAGAAAATAAGTGCATAATGTGGAAAAGTTACTAAAAATGTGTTATTATAATGCCATTCCACCATGAAAGGACAGTGAAAACTTCAAAAGTGAGCAATGACATAATTAATAAAAATAATAATTTATTTTTATTACTTTTTACACATAAAATTTATTTGATCAGGACTGGTTTCGCTCATGGCAAGCATTGCCAACTGATCAGTTTATGTGGAAAAAGTACTAAAAATTTATTATTATTTTTATTATAATGCCTTTCCACCAAGTATAGACAGTGATCAATGAAATAATTATTTAGACATTTGATAGCCGTCGCGTCGCGTCTTTGCTGCCAAAATATGTATGTATTGCCATTGCCAAGAGGAGAGAGAGGTTTCTAGCACCGACAAACCCGCCTTCACTGCGTCCCTGAAGGTTTGCATTATTAAAGGGTACAAATTTGGTTGCCTTCGCAAAAAGGTTGCACTGTTGGGACTATTTTTAATTGATTAGTTTCTAACGGTTAGTATTCACATATTTATATTAAAAGTTCATTTCATACGTCTACTTTGGAAACGTTGCTGACTAAACTACCCCATTGCTGTGTTATGAATATTTAATAGTTGGATTTTATGTATGTATGTTTATAAATACATTAATACAACACATCATTTATTTTTGACGAAATAGCTTGTTATTTATATCCAGTGGCAGCTCGTCCGTACGCACTGTTGAATTACAGCACCCCCAAGCAAATTGAGAAAAATGTAAAATTATAATTTACTTAAATTTATGTATATTATTTTAAAATATCAATATTATTTATTTGTGTATTAAGCTCGCCGGCGCACCGATGCAAACAGAAATTATCACACACCGCGGTACTAATATATAATCAGTACCGTTTGCGATGGAATATATTCCTGTTGACGAAAGAAGGGCGCCGGAAGGGGAGTTCGCAGATAAACTTGCTTTAGTACTGTCTTTCTAACAGTGCTTCGTCCGTACGTATGCGAGCTTTATTTCTTCTAATTTGTTTTACTCAAGAAAAGATATGCATAGATTTAATGGTTTATGAAGAACATAGTTTATTTAATTTAAATAGTTTTGATGATACTAAACATAATCCAAATAAACATTTTTTTTATTTATAAACAACCGCAACACCCCCAGCTGTCTTATCCACTAGCCGCCACTTTTATATCTACATTATATTTAATGATGACGTCAATTGTTATTGTAACAGCTAAATCTGTTAATAATTGACCATACAAATCAAAATTGCCTATAAAATTAATTCAATTATAAGCAAAAAAGTATTTCGGGAACTCAAAACGGATCTTTTTCTTAATATTTAGCCCGTAGGCGGAATAGAGGATATCGACTCTTGGTAAGTGAGGTTGGCTTACCTTCAGCGGAAAAGTATTTTTACCATTAAACAGAAATTATGGAAGACGGCTTAAAAATTATGAATCGTTTTTATAGATGAACATTACGCCCAAACGTAAAAAACGAAAAACATAAAATATTTTTACTATTTAAAAAAAAAAAAATGATTTTGATTTCTGACCTTATAAAAACAAAGAAACAGCACTGCGGGTTGACTATGAAGAATAAATACTATATTTTTAAATAAATAATTTGTTCGAACACGATTCTCACAAACAAAAAATGTCAATGAACCAAGGATGTCATGTCACAGCCACAATCGACCGCACGTGCAATAGGCAGGTCGGCTTTCACTGATCTCGGTTTTCCTCACAACCGTGTGAGTGACACGTGCTTGGAGCGATTTGGACAGAAATATCTAGCGAAGGAATGGATCTATGTCCAGTCCCTCATAAAAATCGCCTAGTATAATAATAATTAATTAACATTTTATCGAATATATTTTTCACTTTTCTACACAATTTGATAAATATACTAATGTTCTTTTTTGAATTCAGATAACCAACTATAAGCACCTTTTTTTGTGGATCTATCTACCGTGTAAAGAAAGAGTTGGTATAGCCATTATGAAATAATGTAAAATAATTTATTTGCGTTGATTCACACGTGCCAATACTTTACTAGCTGTTGAGTGCATCTAACCCATCTATGTGTGTCAGGGTATTGTGTCGGACATGAATTGTGCGTCTGTGTAAATAATATATGGACTGGTGGTAGACCAACATCAACTTGTATGCTTATCGTGTACGCCAAGAAATATTTACCGACGAGGACGCTTAATTGGGCCGCCGGTTAATTGAGACAGCCGCTTAAATTAAAATTCAATAATAAACTAAAATATCCAAAAACACGGGACAAAGAAGTCAATCATAATACCAAATTTGAATTGTTTGAATTTTGTACTTTTACATGAGTTTTGTCGCTAACGACCCGGGTTTCGCCTTTCGACATCTTCAGGCATTTCAAGGGCACGGATGTACTTGAACTGACGCGTAGTAAACAGTTTGTATCGTTTACATACAAAAATAGAAGTACATCAGTAAGTTAAATTGCTATTAAAATGTAAATTAGCGAAATTGAATGTACACAAGTTTCAATGAATTAAGTAGGTTTGTTATAATTATGGGGATTTTTGAAAATACTAATTACCAGATAATAACATGGAAATATCTAAAATAAACCAAGGGTTTTATCCGACCTATTATTATTGAGTTGATTGATTTCAAGTCTTTGAATTAATATTTAATGATAGCAAGTGCTTGAATTATTAATAAATGACAATTATTTAAAAGGGTACAACAATGGTGAACTAGGTAGCTAAAGTTGTTCGTTCAAAATTGGCAAACTGTTAAGCTGAGCTCGATTCATTTCCAAGAATTCTTGGTTAAATAATTTAAATTCGCCCCTGTTAGTATGTAACAAATCTATGCCTGAGAATGCAATCATAATATTTACAATTGTTATTATGTATTTCACCATACACGCAGTGCAAAGTTCAAGTGCTACGCTTACACCAACAATAATTATTGATGGTGCAATTAATGTGAACATGGATAACTGCTTATTAAAACTTCGGTTTTATATGACACTTTGTAACAAACAAAAGATAAACCGTATCCTGTCTAGATTGCACTTCCATTGAAGTACTGTCACCATCAATAATATGAATTAATATCGCTGCACGAAATAGCTTTCAACTAACATATATCTTTTAATTTTTGTAGAACTAATATAATTTGCTATTTTTTCATCGTATTATTATATAATGGAGTTCTACCAAGTAAATGCCAATTCAATCAATTGATCTTTGTACGATATCAAGAATTTCTGCATTTGTATGAAGCAAAGCGATACTACAATTTATTCAAACACAACAGAAATTTGTTGACCTTTAAATTTACCTATACAAAATGGCCAGTATGCCATGTTGTCACAATTTTTTACAAACAAAAAACATTTGTTTGCACTACTTCCACATTTTTTGAAATCCATGTGCGCTCCCAATGTGGAGCATATGGTCTCCTATGGAGGTGACTACAAATATTTTTTCCACGATAACTGATTGTAACTCGACCTCTCAACCTCTAATGTTTGATGAGAGTAGGGATAGAAAGGATAAGGCTAGAACAGGGCTAGCGGTTAGTGGCTAGCTAGTCGCTCTCGCGATATGTCCGCTAACATGATCGGATGTGCGGAAGGGAATTAAGAATTTAGACATTACAAACACCCATACCTTCGAATAGAATTCGTCTGAAAAAATACTCGAACCCGTGAAGTCCGCTAAAGAAGCCAGCAAACGACTTTGACCACCGCACCATGGATAAGACATACATTTTATGAAGAGCAGAATTGGTTTCGCTGATCGCGAGATTTTTCAACTTCACCACATTTTCAACGAGCGAGTGTCTGTATTAAATTAAGTTCTGTAGCTGGCTAAATTATTTGACAATTCATGCAGGGTTAAAAAGCGTTTTATTTGTTGAATTATTTTTTTATTCGTCAACTCTGAATCCTTGACGCTCCACTGTCATCTTCCCATTAGTGTCTGAAATAAAATAAACTGTTTTTTGACAACATTATTTGACAATTCATTTAGGGCTGAAAAGCGGCGTACGTTTTAAATTATTTTTTTACTCTACAACCCTGAAACCTTGACACCCCACTGTCATCTTACCATACGTGACAGTTGATTAGGAATATTATGATGCATCCCGCACGTAATTGGAAGGATGCAGTATGTTAATGAACACAATACAATATTCCATGTTATTGTTAGTGCATGGCGATGGATGGCGTATCGTGTGTCACAAAACAAGCAGACACTCGGAAATACTTGACAGATACACTCTCCGATCGGAATACTGATTCCTGACACAATTATTCAAATAAAAGTGTTATTTGCCGTCGATTGTTTTGTTATCCGTGCCATTTTGTTTGTATCGTATTGAGAAAAACACAATTGAATCAATGTGTTGGAAAAAACAGCTAAAAATTTGATATTTATATATATATATATATATTTCATTCTCTTTTGTAGCTTTTGTTCAACATTATTTTTCATACATGAACATGGATTTGAATAGATTTGTTAGGAAAGGCATGGATGCGTTGTTTTCAGTCCTCCCCTCTGCCAATTGAATCTGAAAACGTAGCTTAGAGACAAAGATTAGTTAACAAAATATGTTTCAATAGATTAAAATGGCAGAAGTTAGCGAAACCGGTCTTGGTCTTTACACAATAATGTGCGAGTAGCAAAATATTTTTTTGTATCCAAAAATAACAACTGCTTTTATGACTCCTTGTACAATGCATATTGAAAATAATTTAAATAAGTAAAACACATAATATGGCACTGCTACCACATATATTCTGATTAAGAAGAGGACCGGTTACGGCACATATTAATTTGATGCAAGTATACATAGTAGAGATGTGGTGAAAACTAAAAACATTTTAATACTTTTTTCAATCGGTGATGTGTCATCAATTATGAAATAATTTGAGATACATTGAAGATGTAAGTGTATTTTGATTGAAATCTATTTATTACTTAAACAGAAGTGTCACATTTAAATTTGAGTGGTATGATCCTACAGGAGGTGAAACCAGACGGTTAGTAAAATTATTAAAAACCAATAAAACCATTTTTTTAAATATTACAACACAAGTTATTTTTAAATAATTGGCTTTACAACATACTTAGTATTTATCCATCCATATGCCCGTATTATTATTAATTTAATTCAAATACTTATATTGTGTATATGCTTGAGACAACCACTGTTTCATATTTGTGTGTCACTATAATATTAATTTCCATTTCTCCCGGTAATGCAATAATGAGTTCTTGGAAATGGCGTCGATGACCTCGTGGCAAAGCAATTTCTCAGATGATAAAAATATTAATTCTTCATTTTCCGCGTTCGCTTATAAAAAAATATAATATGTGGAAGATGGAATAAAAAACTGGCGATGCGAAAATTTTGTTTGTTTTAATGCGCTCATTATTGCGTTCTTGAAACTGGATAGGACATTTCATTAGAGTGAATTTGTACCCGTCCGAACGTATCATATTAAAAAGTTGTCACGGAAAATTTATGTATTTTACATGTCATATCCCCCTCAAAGTCCCAAGAAGAGCGACAGATCCATTAGTTCGCGCCATTCTTTATTATGTGATGGATTTTTGGCGCGATTTTTCACCGAACCAGCGGTGCTGAAAATTGCCGAGACGTCACTCTATGTAGATTTGCAATATATATATATGTTTATGATAGACGAAATAAAAATATGCGATATAATAATAATGTTAAGGTATTCCATGCGCGATTCTAATATAGTCATTCAACCGACGTGATGAAGAAATTTTCAGAAATATAAAGTTTATTAAATTATATATTCAGTCGAATATCTGAACGGTTACATTTTTTCCGTAAAAATACAGCAATTTTATTGAAATTCATTTTTGTTTTCATTTTAAATTACAATTATAATAAACAATGAATATAAAATATTTTTGATTATTCCACATACTATGTTACTAATCGTGATATGTATTTCGCCTTACTGTCATAAAACTTGCTTAAGTAATAATAAAAACGAATGATTTTAATATTCTGACATGATATATTATGAAATAGGGAAGCAAGGAAATTATGACAGAAACAAACAAACAGTAATGGTTATACTAATGACATTAACATTGCAAAATTATTAACAGAAGTTTAGCAGAAGTTGTTGTATATAAAAAAGAACTTCCAAAACTTACCGCTTTGAAAGTATTATCATACTTTGATGCGAAGAGCATTATCGTTAAAAAAAACCCTTTTACATATTACAATTTAATACCTAAAATATAATAATTTTACTACACTTGGATTCAACATGCTCCATTCAAACGTATATTTCACATTTGAGATATAACTATATTTATCAGCCTTTATTATTTCGTACAAAGATAGTTACTTGTTGGGCAAGAACGGCCCTTGTAATTATGTATAACTAGTATTGCTACCCAGCGTCGCTCGGACTAAGCGACCAATAATTATTTAATGTTATATCATTCGACATAATTATATCACAAAATCTAACATCCAAAATAGAGTTAAAATAAAATCACAAACTTTATTTTATTTTCTCGCCCATTAAAATGTCCAAATTCTTGGAAAAAATCTAATTTGCTGTCAAAGAAATGTCAAATAATACCTTCACGTAAATAATAAACATTATTAATAATTAAAGCCGGGAAAACTTCAGTAGAAGACTAATTTATTACATTTTGCCTAAATGTCTTCGCCGATAAAAATTCAAACATATTTTATTTCATATTCGTTTTTATGGCAACTTAATGACCAACAATGCAAAAAGGAATTACAGACCCACAGACATACATACGCCGTTTCGGTTTTATATATAAGATATGTACAGGTAAACTTTTCTTTTGTCTTGAAGATCAATTAAGATTTTTTCCAAGAACAATTTATCAACTTTAAGTGAAATTCAAAATCGTTGTATATAATCTAACTTTATATAAACTTAGAAACAAACCGTTCGCCAAATGAATCATTTTAATAATAGGTATAAATTGCAGACTTTTTACTTTGAGAAATACTGCTCCTTGGGGACGTTTATATCGCTTAGAAATGAAGTTAACCTTTACTTCGGTTATGTTTAATGATCCTTGGAATTAGACTCCTGCGTTATTAGAAGAGTTTATTTTTGCAATTCAAAACTTAAATGAATCCATCCCCTTGAACGTTTTTTCAGCTTCAAATATAATTTTGATGGATTTGGCGGTAACTCACTTGTGATGTAAAATTAGAAATGATAACTTTGTTATTTCATTTGTAACGTACCCAAATGTGATTAAATCAGGCTATGGCTTGAATTGTTCTGTAAAACGTGTATATCGCATGAATTGATTTTTATTTGTTATGAATTGAAAGTTATAACAAAGAAACGCTTGGGAAAGGGTTGATTATTGAGAATCATTAGAAGAGGAAAAGACACATTGTTTTTGGTAATAATTATTTGTGATGTATTTGTTAGAATTTAAGATCTCATTTTCACTTAGTTTCTTCTAATTTTCAATTTAATTCAGGTAGTCTCGAGTAGAAGTATTATATAAATTAATATCTATTCTATACACATCTGACAGTCTGAAGTTTCTTCTTAAAGGAACCAAAAATAGTCAGTATTTTCTCCTCGAGTTGATCAGTTATTTTTTTTGTACAATTTTAAATAATCTGCCGTACTGCTAATTATGAGTTTCAATGACAAATTAAAATGCTTTTAAAAAATGCCGAAAATGGATAACCTCAAATTATCTGCCAAATTTGTGGTTATGTGACACACAGTTGACAGACGTTCAATATTAATGGGAGTCATAGTTTGGTGTTAAAAACAATCTTGTGGTTTAGCTTATATCATACTAGTATTGCTACCCGGCTTCGCTCGGTAGAAATAAAATAACAATCCATTAAAATCGTTAAATCATTAAATCATTAAATCGGTTAAAATAAAATAAAAATAAAATAACAATCCATTAAAATGTCCAAATTCAAGGAAAAAATCTAATTTGCTGTCAAAGAAATGTCAAATAATACCTTCACGTAAACAATAAACATTATTATATTAATAAAAGCCGGGAAAAGTTCAGTAGAAGACTAATTTATTAAATTTTGACTAAATGTCTAAGCCGATAAAAATTCAAACATATTTTTTTTCATATTCGTTTTTATGGCACCTTAATGACCAACAATGCAAAAGGGAATTACAGACCAACAGACATACGCCGTTTCGGTTTTATATATAAGATTTCTGATAGCTTAGTATGTAGATTTTAACAAATAATGTTTCTCAGCACAACTCAAAATATTACAATATGTATGTGCTTGACGACCTCGATGACTTTAATTTGTCAAAATTTCATCGCACTACCGATTGGGTTCACAGTTCAAATCGCGGCTGACTACATTGTATGACCGTGAATTTTAATTATGCAAACAAAAAACAACGTTGGTTCGATCGTCAAACTGTTTGAGAAGCCTTTGGGGGACTTTGGTCACTATAATAGTCTACAATTTCTCTGGTGTAGATGCGATGACATTGTCGACTTTTTGTCGACAGGCATACTTTTAAATCAATACACAATTGTTTGTGCTACTCCACATATATTTTCTAAAAATCGTAAGCAATTTTAACTGTACATACTTGAAAACGTAATTGGCGTAGTTTTCGGAGCTCACGGGTTTGAATTCCAGTGCGGAAAGTTCCATTTTTCAATAAAATTATTTATATCAGTTCGGAGACGGAATTTATCATGTAGCGAGAGACTAACTAATTACTTGTCCCATCCTGTCTATTCTTAATATCTTTAAAAAAGAGACTTTCCGCAACTGAGTAGCATGCAGTTCCCGTAAAAAACTGTGTTGGGATAAATTCCATTAGAGTCCATATTCTCCACAATGGCACAACAAATATATTATCACTGTTAAGAAACAAAGAAGCTCCTGGGCTTGAAAGGAATTGGGGTGGTTGAAAATACCATCACTAGCGCCAGCCATTTTTTTGTGAAGAGATCGCAAAATAAGTGCTGTTAATTTCATTGTGAGCTGAGAAAAGAATTCGGAATATCGTGATAAGGTTATTGTGGAAGCTATTCACTTAAGCCTTATAACTTATTAACCATTTGAGTATTTAGAATAGGTTAGTTCATCATAAAAGCTCCGATACTTCTTGCGGAACTAGATATTATGATTTTAAGATATTCTGAAGTTCCTTTTGATAAAATTTACAACAATTTTATAGACGTCCTTGTTCCTATTAATTTTTTTCGCACGCGTAGACATAGTATTTACATCTTTGCCCAAACTATTGTTATTTCATAGCTGAATTTGAACTTCATATAACTAAAAGAGATTTGGCATAAAATTGAAAATTAACTGACCTAGAGTGTTTGCTAGCGACACGATTTAAAATTTGTAACTGTTGACGTGATAAGAATATTTATGCAAATTGATAAACTTATTCAATATCAATATAATAAAAATAAACACTGACGCATTCCATATGCGTCGTCGAGTCATTCTATTGGTTTCTTCTCGTTCAAAGGTTAAAAACGAGTAATTTTACAAAGCACCTTGAGACACTCCGCGCTCGATACTGCATTACGTGTACATAATTTGTTTCATACAAATTCTATACAATGTATGGATGAACATCATAATGAAACATCGCCGGTCGATAGCATTAGAAACTAAAAAAAAGTGAATCAGCTATTTTGAATTTTAAAAACATCAGGATATTAATAGCAACGAAACGGATGCATACACGTATTTTGTTCGGTTGAAAAACATTGCCAAGCGAAGTGAATTTATTTATTATTGTAGTAAGAATTCATTATTTCGTAGTTCGTATAAGTATTCCTTTCTAGATTTCGTAGTATTTATTTCCCCTAGGAGGTCGGATGTTATCTTACGTATTTTTTTCGGCCATACGAATCAAGTACTTCTTCTTTTTCCCGTGCTCTGATTTTTTTTTATTTTCATACATACGGTAGTCACGTGTAGGCTAGGCTGTCAATAAAATGGAATAAAGATATGGGACCCGTGGATAGATGCTATTGATGATTTTGGTCAATGAGTCCAAATATCATATCGGAAGGATTTATTGCAACGTATCAAAGCCTTGACACCACATTGTATCAGGTTGTTGAGAAAGAATGGTTTCCTGTTGTTTGTTTCACTATTTCCGTTATTATATTTTGTTAAGATTCTCTCTCCTCTGTCATATAAAGAGAGTGTTTAGATGTTTTTAAAAAAATACTGCATATAATAGAAATAGATGAATCTTAAATTTGCCCTTGTCCATATATTATGCGGCTTATATTATTTTTCTAACATTGTTATTATTTAAATTTGAATTGTTTGAATTTTGTACTTTTCCATGAGTTTTGTCGCTAACGACCCGGGTTTCGCCTTTCGGCATCTTCAAGCATTTCAAGTGCACGGATGTACTTGAACTGAAAGAACTCAGTCGAAATCCTTAATTGTTATAATTGATCAATAAATCTTTTCCATCTATACCAAATATTTTAGCATGTGTTCTCAGTTAATTTTAAGAATAAACAATTTTTTTGTACTGATTCTTCAAGGAGCAAAATTAACTGAAATTATTTCATTTTTATTTTTATAAAACAATCTTCAACTCCTGAAATTTTAATTCTTAAGATTACATTAGATTTTTAGTTGATCATTTATTAATTATTGCTTTTATAATACTATAAGATTTATCTTTTATTTTATTTGAAGAACCATTTCTATGTCATACTCCACCTAAGAACCATTGTACTTCACTTTTACTTTTTGACGGCATAGTCAGTATAGTTTGCTTTGTGAATATAAATTTAAGAAGCATAACATCTCTTAAAGATAGGGTTAGTGGTTCCGTAATCCCGATAACTAAATTCCGGGATTAGTTGTATCGACTGTGAACGGATTAAATTTTAAATCACACAGTATCAATTTTTCATTAAAAATATACAGTGTACACAAAGAAAACAAAAACATCGTTGGTTTTAAATCGCCATGGAAAGAGAGTATGCACCCCTTCTTCATGCAACCACATAAAAAACAAATATGTATATTTAAAACAATCTATGGATTATCTAACTTTTTTAAATTTTCAATCGATTTTTGGAATCAAAGAATAGCGTTAGGTTTCTGTGGTATTTTCATACCTGCCATTCATCTTATCCAGTGATTCTTAACCATATTGAAAGAATCGCCCCTTTACCATAGTAAAATTATCCAGCGTCCCCTCCCCCCAAAAAAATTCAAAAAACAAATAAATAACATAATTATTTTTATAAACATTAATTATTTTTATAAACATCAAGGATCTCAAAAAAAAAAGATCATTGAGCCTCATGTGACTGCTATTTTCGTAATATTAGGTTCAAGTTTAGTTAAAACAGTCTCAAATCTCCTCTTTGGCGTATCTGTAATCGATTTCGGGATTATGCGCTACTGCGCTAAACCCCTTTTCTACTAAATATAATGAAGGAAATGCTACGATGGGTAATTTTACCTCTTCCACAGAAGAGGATATTGATGGCGAAAATAGACCCAAAAAAACATAATCACATTGATTGAATACTATTTTAGCTTCACAGTATCTTTTTTAGCTCAATAAACTGCCCTTTTAAATTTTGACTGACACTTTTTTTTTGACATAAAAATGGATTAATTATTCATCCCGGTATTAAAAGTTCAGACAAGTCGCGATGTAAGAGACAACCCAACGCCCACTTGAACTCGTTCAGCGCCCCCCAAATGCTAAAAAATTAAAGACGCCAGACCATTAAACCGCTCACAAGGCTGGCGCCCCCTGTTAAGAATTACTGTTCTAATCTGACATTTAAAGCCTTAGAATCAATATTCTATTGCTTACTATTTTTTTTATTATACTTTACTCATATATTCCACTTAATACTTGAAATCGTTATTGGCGTAGTTTTCGGAGCTCACGGGCTCAAATCCCACAGTGGAAAGTTCCATTTTTCAATAAAATTATTTATATCAGTTCGCGAGACGGAAATTATCACGTAGCGAGAGCGACTAATTAATTACTGGTCCCATCCTTTCTATCCCTTTATCCTATTTTTTTCATACATTACTGGTTTCATCAGTCAAAAATGATTATCAGCTGAAAGAAATCGGGATTGTAGAAAAATTGTGTAAAATGATGTGATTCAGAGAAAATATATCCTATTATATTTACAAAGCTAATTATTAATTACATTAATTCAGCCGTATTTTGTAACCGGATTGCATCCCTGTCCGGTATTTTGCGTGTATTTTTATTCACCGGTTACGTGCTTCTATTACTGTCGAATAATTCAGCCCAACAATGAATACGTTTCTAAGATACGCAATATTGTAGGTACGAGACCGTTGAAAATGAAATCGAATAATATTATAATAATTTAATTTGCTTATGCCACATAGTATTATCAATCTGCTGTGATTCCACAATACCATTTTTATTCGAGAAATTCTCCCTTTCAATTGAATTTTAAAATACGCGGCCATTATGTGAAATTAGATACACAAATTCTAGCATATTACATTGTAGACATGGATAGTAAACCGAAACCAAGCTCTCTTGAAAATTATAGAAAATATTTCCATTTGGCATATTGTATCAAAAGCATATTCATATTAAAATAAATTCTCAATATTACAGACTTCTGCGTGGTGTTCGATATATACCTTCTTAATTTGTTTTTCCGAATGCGTTTTAAGGAAATAATCAGAAATGTATGTTCATGGATATTGAAGTTATCATATATAATATTAATCAAAGGCCGATGTGCTTAATTCGTTTCTGATTGGCTGTGATCAAATATTATTTTTCGAACGATTCAAATAAATTTATTAAACAAAAAATACGGATGTAGTTTACGTACATCATCGCAGGATAATTCGAATTCATTTTGAATCTATAAATGTTACAAATACAAAGAAAAGCCGCGTGAAAACACTAGTATTAAAATAAATAAGCCATTTTCACAGATCAATACCGGTTTCGCTCATCGCTGACGTTTTCAACCGATATCAGTCGCTTATCCTCTAGATGAGCGAAACCGGTCTTGATCATTATAAAACCTATGTGGAAGAAGAACGAACAATGTGTGTTATTAATTTATACCTATGTTTAATGCGTTTCTACCAAGAATTGACAGTTGAGTTCCGATGTCTATAAATTGCAAATACTATGCAAATAAAAGAATTATGACGCATGTATGTCTGGATGGGATGTGGCGAGGCGTACGTTTAATCACGTGCGTGTCGTGCGTAGAATTTTGTTTTGAAAGTGTTGACTTGATTTCCAACATCCGTCCGTTGAACAAAAAGTCCGTTACATCGAGGTTTCACAATAGTCATTATTAGTGGTACATATTATTTTGTTGCAATTAAAAGTAGGTGTAAGAGGAAAACTATTCTTACTTCCAAATAAATACCTACCCATTAACTATTAATATTTGAGGGTTATGTTTAAGTTGAAAATAAATTTATATACTGTCAATTTTTACAGTGTATCTTTGTATAGATCCTTAGAACACGGGTTCCAAACCTATGGGTCGCCAACTTATAGTCAACAACAAAAAAATATTCACATTAATATTTTTTTGTTAATGCCTTTTTAATTGCATCTGGATCGCGGGTCACATGGTTTTTATAAAAGGGGTCGCCACCAGAAAAAAGTTGGGAACCTAAGACTTAGATCGTGCGCTTGGAACACATGAAAAGGAGAGGGGCACTGTGAATGCAGCCCTTTGAATGAATTGCATATTTTTCATCTTCGGATAAATATAAAGTTAATGTATTTGTATGAATTAAATTTGAATTTTGTTAGTGATTCTATGACATTCATCCTTAAAGGTTTTCTTAAATGTTTTCCCAGCTGACATAATCTTTGAGTTTGTTAATAAATAACTTGATTGACACTAACTTTAATGCCGGAAAGGATAATAAAGACTGTGTAGGTACACACTACCCACCCTTGCAAGAAATTTAACCAGGAAACTACGAAGAAAAAAAAATGATTTCATCTTTATGTGGCAACAGATTTTATCTAACTGTATGTGCCTTCCCAACATCAAAAGTTCACTACTACTGCTCTAAAACGAATCAAAAAGTGCCCTAAAGCAATTATCACTTTCTTGTTCAGAGTTCTATTAGTATACTATTATTAAAATTGGGATATATATTATATTGACATTGAATATTAGTAAATATTATCAACTGTCAGCGTGATAACACATCATAATAATTCTGGTGCCGTATATAAATTTGCCACACAAAACCACACCGTAATACATGACAAGATAGATGTAAATTTACCGTACTTGCCGTGCACTTAAATGAAATATCAAAGCTCAAACGATATTCAATGTACCTACTCTCTGTTGCAAACAATTTTCGCAGATATTATCATCTCGGATGAATATCTTCCGAAATGCCACTTTGGCCGAGCGGATAACCTTTGATTTGTCGAAACGATTGTTGTGAGGCTAGCACAATACTTCAGATCGCAGGCGTTACCAACATAACAGGTATATTTATTTACACGATTGTATCTTTTCAGCCAGAGGTGGGTAAAAATACCATTTTTTGCCTTGCTTTATTAGAATTTTATTGTGTCGCTAATTATAACTACATAATTGAAATTTGCTTGTAAGGCGTTGACTGACGATTCTGGGCGAAAAGGAATTATATTTAAATATAAATAAAACATATTTTTTGTACTACCGGAGATTATATGATATGATATGGAGAATAGGACCGGTTTCGCTGATCGCGAGCATTATCGATGAGCGAAAACGGTACAGATTTTTTTACGAATATATTTTGAAATAATGTAAAACAATGATGATATAATTTAAGTAGTTCAAGTTCGTTCATGCACTTGAAATGCCTGAAGATGCCGAAAGGCGAAACCCGGGTCGATAGCGACAAAATTCATGGAAAAGTACAAAATTCAAGGATTCAAAATCAAACTATGTGCTGTATTTGTTTAAAATTAATTGAAATTTAATTCTAAGGTCACTGTTAACCCTTTGAATAGTATCGCCGTTCCGGTACGACGGTAGTATGTTGTCATATATTATCTATTGCCATTCTCTTATTGTTTATTGAAATGTTATTATTTTTTCATATATTGAAACTAGAGGTGTCAATCAGTGATTTTTGGTAGTCACATTATTTTTATTATACGTTTGAAATAAGCAAAAGCGTTTTATAAAAAGGTTAATATTTGGTAAGAAATCTGTGGCCATATATAATTGAGTGTAAAAATCCATTTCAGTTCGATACGCTTCCTGGAATCACCGTCAATAGAGAACCACATGTTGACAGATGAATGCAATAAAGATCCAGACCCAAATTGCTTCATAATAATCGTTTGAAAATAATATTTAATAATTAGAATATTTTTTTAGAATTTGCGTTTTAAAATTGCGGAAAAAATATAAATTCCTTCAATAACTAATAATATTCTTCTTACGGATGACAAAAAAAATAATGTTTTATATTTTTTTTGTCTGCTAATAATATTTTATTAAATTTATAGAAAAAAACTTAATTTAATCCAAATTCAACTCACCACTCAAAGGGTACTTGATGGAAAGGTATTTTATGTAAATTACAAGTACAATTTTTTTCTACTACTTGCACATCTGTTTTGAAGAAATCAGAACCAGTTTTGTTCATCGCCAGAATTTTCAACCAGTAGCCCATACATAGATAACAGGGTTATTTGATCAATTTTTATTACTCATTTTAGTTTAATTTTGCTTGCCTGAAATAAATTATCTGTCACACGTTGGAAATAAAATAAAAAATAATTTTAGAAGCAATTACAGCTGCATCTTAGTGTGAGGCCTCAGTGAAAGCGTACGGCGCTGCTACGCTAGTGGTACTGACATCCACAAATAAAAAAATAATAATTAGAATTTATTAATAACAAATGGTGTACTTTATCAAGACTATTTCGCAAAAGTTTTGTAAACATCTCAGTATGATGTTATATTATGGTGTTGTCTTTCTATCTATTTAATACGCCAACGAAATATACATATATTTTAATTAAATATTTTGATCCGATGTAATATTTCTATGATTGGTTACCTCGGATCAATCATGTTACAACTATTCGATGTGCATATCAAACTTTGGACGCAGTAGTTTTTATGACTTATGAAATTCACGATGGACTTAGTATATTTTTTTTGCAGCTGAATATCGACTGCCACTTTAATATTGTAAATACAATTAAATGTTTTTTTGAAATAATAAAATAAAAACGGCGATTTTCTTTAATTCGTTTTAAATTATGTTAATCAATAATGTTAAAATCTTTCACTTGTACTATAAGTCAAATTATAGTATCGATATAAAATAATTGATTTATACCTTTAGTACAATTATTACTTTTTTACTCATGCAAACTATAGTTGCAGATAGAAAATGATGATGTAAATATTATAAATGACTTCGAAATGCTAGGGCCAATCGGTAGATGTGGGCTAATGGCATTAAAAAAAGCATTAAAGAAATCTGATTAAAAATTCAATTACGAGCTATCTAAGTGCCTGAGGCGACGTTATATCATAAATATGCTTGTCATGAGTTAATATTTGCAATAATTTGGTAGCGTTATTCTCTAGTTTATTGAATATGATCTCTACATTATCAGAAAAGAGATATATTATATGTTTATCATTCGGTTCTTTGGAAAAATGTACGCACAGAAAATTATTGATAAATTAGGAACTATAAATAGCGTAAATTTGTGAAATTGTGTATTCGTATGAAATTGTGTATTCAAATATTGTCTCCATTTACAGATTATAGTTTCTCTAAAACCATTTTTTACACGCATTGAATAATTGTAATTTATTAATAATTCAAGCACTAGCTATCATTAAATATTAATTCAAAGATTTAAAATGAATCAACTTACATATTAATAATAGATCGGATAAAACCCTAGATTTATTTTAGATATTCCTATGTTATTATCTGGTCATTAATATTTTCAAAAATCCCCATAATTATAAGAAACCCAAAATTCATTGAAACCTGTATACATATATTCAATTTTCGCTAATCTACATTTTAATAGCCATTTAACTTAGTGATCTACTTATATTTTTGTATGGAAACGATACAAACTGTTTACTACGCGTCAGTTCAAGTACATCCGTGCACTTGAAATGCCTGAAGATGCCGAAAGGCGAAACCCGGGTCGTTAGTGACAAACCTCATGGAAAAGTAAAACATTCAAACAATTCAAATTTGATATTGAAATTCCATCAAGCACCCTCAGTCGAAATCCTTAAGTAATTTATTGTTGTATTATCCAATTATACCGAAGCTCTACAAGATAATGCAGCAAACTTAGACATATCCATGGATACATTTATATTAAATTATAAATATTGAAATATGATGAACATTTTACTAAAATTTGATTAAAATGTAATGAAAGTTAAATTAAAGTTTGATTAAAATTATCAACTGATAAGGAATACAATAAAACAGTGGTATTTATGCAAAAGTTAAGTATGAAAACAAGGTATGACAAACAAATAAAAATAAATAGTAAACCGACGGTAGCGTATGAATAGAGGGATGACTATCGTATCGATTGATCACTATCTAATTAATAGATCTATATCGGTACGGACTAAAAATACAAATTACTTATGTAAGTTTGATTTATTTTTTGTTGGATACATAAAAACAAAAAAATGAAATTGATTTTTATGAAGCTTCAATTTTAATGACATTGATTTGTCAATTCCCACGTGAACAATGTGCTGGTTAAATTTCATTTCGACTTTGTCCCATGTTTCTATGCGTCGCGCGTCCCCATCCAGGCAGTGTGTTCGGGGAATTCCTTTGGCATTCTTGATATGGCCAGTCTACCTGGCAGATACATTGGTCTTCTCTCTCGTCCTTTCAACGACGTTGTCAAAAAAAAATGTGGCGTGGAACCAACTGACTCGTTCTAAAGTCGTCTGCTTTACAATTTAAAAACTATTTGAGTACAGTTCGAACCAAAGCACACCAATTTTTCGTTACCGTTTCTATTGCTTTTCGATAATTGTACGCCATTGAAAAAAATATAAATAATTATACGGTTCTATTTGGATGAGCTTCAGTTGCGACACTTCGGTTGTAATATAGACATCAGTATTTTGGCCGAAGAAGACGTTTGAAAAAATGTATTGTATTTATATTCGGTTCAAATAAGAAATAAAGGTATCCAATAAAGTTACCACAGTATTTTCTTGTGCTTTAATCGTATTTCATTATCCATCGTGACATAACCAATTTAGAGAACTTTTAATGATGGTTGTCAAAAATGGGCTCGCGAGCTTGCCTCGAATTACGTTGCCGTCAGATTATTGTATTTATATACCCGATCCTCTTTTTGCACGAAGAATACGTTTCAAAGACTACCGTCCAAAAAAAACCGTGTTAACAGATAAGCCCTTACCAAATTGTAAGAGAGGTTCCATTACTTAAAATCATCTCCAAATCGACTTTGTTTATTATTTATACAAGTAAAAATTTCCATAGTTTTAAATTTAAACTAAATTTAGTGTGGAGGAATATATTCATTCTTTGTCGCTACTCAATAATAAACGTTCCCGCTTACTACTATTTTTCAGTGTTTAGGTTATTTTAAATAGTGTTAAACCAAAAAATGAGAGTAAAAAAAACAGTACTTTTTTAAAAACCGTGGTATTTGGAAACCGTTAAAATTACAGTTTTGCTTGGAATTACGATGTTCTATATGGCTTTGAAACTCTACTTAGTATGTAGAAACTTTCTACAAAAACAATTATTACGATCCCATTGAAATGCTACAACAGCAATTGTTTATTTTCCTTTAACATAAAACAAAAAACGCTCAGTTTTAAATGGTTTCTAATCCCAGAAGAGCAAGAAAATGGACAGATGTGGTTTAGTCACAGAATTTCTTTATCTTGCTAGTTTAACTGCGATAAAATACTTTTTGAAGATGCCGCTTTACACACGTTTTTATCATCACATTTCTTTTTGATACTGTCTTTTGACTAATAGTTTAATGACAATTATGTGGGAAGAAAGTTTGCCTTCCGTTTAGATGGGTAAACTCGAGAAGAACTCGAATGACCTAAAAATCCTCGTCAAGTCTATCTCTTTGATTTCGAGTGTTTGTTAATAACTTTTTTATTATATACTATAAAACTTATTAACAAACACTCGAATTAATACTACACTAATAGCACTATATAATTAATAACGGAGATGGTAGTTATGATGGATGGAACTTATAACTACAGGGAATCATAATTCAATTATATTATATATACATTTATTGATAATACAGATGACGTAATTGTTGAAACACTAAAATATTTCAGAACATCGTCTTGTTTTCTATTGGCTTTATTACTTTGAATAATAGTAAATAGTAAAACATGATCATCGATAATAATAATAAAAACAACGCAATAATAATAACCCTGAAGTAATAATACGATATATATCTTTGAAAAAACAAAATACCTGTTTATGTCATCTTATTTTTATGTAACCTTTATTAGAGGTGACAAAATACAAAAGTTCTGAAGCCACTCTGAAGGTTGAAGATGCTTTAAAAATTTGTCATATTATGAACTGACCATAGCGAATCAGATGTGACATAAATCGGATGATTTTGATCGATTAGTGTTACTTGATATTATTAGAGTTAATCCATAGACGATTTATTTTTTTATATCATTTTCTAATAGACACAAGCTACATCTTGAATACCGATTTACAAAAAAATGTTTATCAACACCATCTGTTGTTCGTTATCCAATCGTTTAATATGCCATGACGTATTCTTTGAACCTTTTTTTATTTTGTCTCAAATGTCGCAGTTTTATGAGAGTGGGCAAAATTAAAAAATAGAGTAAATAATCTATTTTGATTGATAACGTTGTAGTGAACCGCAGTGTACTATAACTAGTTGAAACGATCTTTCAAACATGCGTTTTTCGCAAACAACCTAATCTTAAAAGAGAATGAGAGTCACTTTTCACCTATATGGAAATATTACAATTTTCAGATCTTAACCTCTAATTATTCTTATTCACAATCTAACAATGCTTTGTCAATAGCAGGTAGAGCGAGAAAACAAATTACTCGCCAAGAATCCGACGTGAATTGAATAGTTAGTTAGTCATTTGAATCGAATGTCGAGTCGGACAGGGAAATTGGCTCGAAGTGTTTGATTCTCGTCTGCGTGACTCATTTAACATATCACTTCATCAAGAAAAAAGATTTCTGCTAGATTATATACAGTTGTTAGGGCTCTGATGCGTTTTTAAAAACTTAAGAGCGGTACCGAATGAATTAATATACACTTCCAAAAAAATGTAATTCAGTTGTTTGATCTATCTTTTCGGAAAAGGACCGGATTATTTGATGTGGTTATGAAAATATTTCATTAAGCGAACTGTATAACAATTGAAAAAATCAATGAATCCAAAAACCTAAAACCACTCTTGTAAGAGACTGGCAATAACGTATTGTATTTATAATACATAACCTTTATCACCGATTCTACCCAAATATAAAAAACGTTTGAATATATTGGTAGGTACACACAAAAAGATTTAGACAAAAGTATACTCGCAAAATTTCAGATCAAACATACATATTTTCCCGCTCATTTAATCCAGTCTGCTATATAATTTTATAAAAATGGCGTAATTATTCCACTCCGTTCACTTTCGTTGAGGAACCCAGTAAGTTGTTTATTTGGGTACCGTTCTGAATCCTTTCTTATAAATACGCTTCAGTTAAAAATAATAGTCTCGAATAGAATGGAGTTGGCTGATAGAACGTAAAATACGACACATTAAACTAAATGGCAGACCGTATTTGAAGATACTGTTTCAGGATTACATCCTTCATAGTGATTGATTGCCCGCCCATTTTTCTGTACACGCTTTTATTAGATTTTCCAGCTTAATATTTCAAAAGACTCGGATTCTGCGAGGCTTATGAAAATGTATCGACGGGCAGTATTTTACCTTTGTCAAATTTACCAAAATTGAACTATTAATATATATTTAAAATTATATTCCATGCCATCATTGTTAAGTTTTTATTATTTCTGAGTGATATTATAATTTATTTATACAAGGGCATACAATTTATATTGTATTCTTGCGGCATTATTTCACCAAAAAGGGGTATCGCGAAGCAATATTTTAAAGTGTATTTTTTTAAGCTATTAAATTAATCTTATATAATTAACAATAATAAATTAATTTCTTCATCGCAAATATACAAAATCATTCTTGAAAATTGTTCTGTGTGATGCAGAACTCCTTAAGTTATAAATGACGACTGGATTTTTCTATTGATTAGGTCCGGGTTACACCAATCCAAACAACTGTCAATATATTTGTTTACTTTTTGAATAACTTACATATTATTCCCTTTATTACAGAGAGTGACTACTGATTATGTCCCTATTTTGTGATGGGGTGAGTATGTTATCAGCGAATGCAAGTTGATACAGGCATTCCGCAACGCTCGACATAATTCTGAAATATTGTCTTGGAAGATCTCAGTCAGCCCCGACCATCAAAACTTTTCTTCACGAATTTTGCGTCTAAGTAAATACTAACGTGACTTCACAAAATATTTTTACGGCCTAATGTTAGACATATTACAGACTATGAACCTCTTGCGCCTTCAGTTGTCTTTTCCGAACGTATTATTATTATAATAATTATGGCGCCGTCCGCTGAACATGTGCGAATCATTACATCCTTCAATATTCGTATGGGAACACGCAAGGAATTTTAAATGAGTAAAATGAGAGATTTATTTTTATAATGCTTTAATATATATGGGGGATCAGTGCACCATTGCACCATCACACCATCACAAACGCCGGTCCTTTGTATTTTGCCCATGAATACCAACACAGCGTATTTTTCTTGACTTTCTGGCTTTTGCTGTTGTCTTTAAGATTGTGACATTCAAATCTGTGTTGATTTTTTTTCTAATTTTGGGTGCTTTAGTTCCGTAATGAATACATTTAAAACTTACCACCGCCACTGTTCATAAAACATTACTATTATATAATTAATATAAAAAAAAAAATCATACTATCGCCGCTAACATCTTGCCGCTAAAGCGTTTTAATTAATCTTCGAAGCCCATCTATGAATGAAGTATAATAAATTCATTAGTTTAGAAATTATGCAAATCCATAACGGTCATGTCTTTGTGTTTGTTTATATAAAATGAAACAAATTGCGAAGATTACACTAGTCGACATTAATTAATCTAAATTTTACCATACATCTCTCGAAGCTGTAATATTTTTAAGGCCGTCTTGTTTCCAGCGTGTACATTTCTTGCTTAGTTATGAGGCCACCCGCGTTCGTGAAAGATTATGTGTATGCTTATAAAAAACTAATTATGTGTTTATAATGGGAAATAGATAAGTGTTTTACTAATCGGTGTAATGGTGATTAATTATTTTTGTACGTGTCGCAGTTAATTCTGAAAATATTCAAGTTACATTCGTGTTTTGTAGATGAACTATCCTAATTCAAAGTCGTTCTTTTATAGTTCTATACGAAATAGAAAGTGTGCATCGATGCTCTTGTGCATTTCAATATGTATATATGTAGTTATATACAAATGTTTAGTGCACGAAAGCAAGAGTGATTTTATCTCTGTTAGTGTTTTTTGTGGATGTCTGCTTTTTCAAAGTTTTCAAAAATTATAAGTAAATTGAGCTCGAATCCCGGCATAGGAAGCTTCACTCTTCAATCGAATTATCGATTTATGTTTTCAGAAATAAATGTCAGTATTGTCTAAAATTGTCCCCCACGCCCATCCCATTCTACTACAGGACGTAGCGAGAGCCCTGCCCATCTCTTCGAAAAAAATAATGTTGTGCAAGTGACTAATCAACAATTCTCGAAGAATTTCTTCTTGAGATAAACTACATAAAAAATTCATATGTTCCATACAGGGAACAGATATGGTTGCTTTAATAGAATTGATAACAGTATTTATGTATACGATGCAACTAATTTATAAGGAGACTGATGAACGTTTCCCGAATGTAAAGGGTCTTTTTATAAGGTCGCATTTTTTTGAAATGTAAATAAAACAAGTTGTTTGTGAGATTTCGACTAAATTTTAATTTCATTTGTAAGTATATTTTACGGCATTAAATATGGAATATAGCATCAAATGTCTGCCAATATCCATTCATTATAAAATGGGCCATGTCGCTAAAGTTTACGTTTTTTGACAAATTTGGGTAAACTTCCAACTGCTCCAGAACCCAATCAGGCGTTATCTGTGGTCGTTTACCTGAAGTTCCTTGGTTAGTTGGATTTTATACGGGTGCAGACATAAGGCCCGATTCAAAATTCGCCAAGTTGAAGTCGCAGAAAAGCCAAGTTCTTGTGAACAACGAGAAATAAGCTGCCTTGGGTTTTCCTGTACACTTTCACACACAGCAGCAATGTTTTCACCAGATATTGTATTCTGATGACGTACAGGTAGGTGTTGGCCGATTATTTACCAAACTGGTTGACTCAAATTTGGCCACTAAACAATGAATAATCTACTCAGCAGGACAAAAGTAACATATTTTGAGCGTCCCTATTGAAATACCCTTTAATTAAAATAGATATTATGAATAATCTTGCTTCACATTGTATTTTTTTCAATTAAAAATGAAATGAAATGCAAAAACTATCATAAAAAAAACAATGACCTTGGATTTTCTGTACTGTACCTTTATTTTTAAAAAAATGGCACGTTTCGTTCTTTTGTGTTCTTTGGTTTCTTGATAGCTGCGACATACCCAGAAAATATTCAAGCATAAATTTTAAATCCATTACTGCTAAAAATACTCAGGTCCGTGACCCAAAAACTTAAAACGGCCCGCGGGCCATGATTTAAGACTCCTGTCATAAATAAATTTTGAGCTTTATTCGAAATATATAACTCCAAAATGCTGTTGTAGAGAAACTACAAATGTGTCCGTAAAATCACACGAAAGACTGATGACTTCAAAATTTATTTCTGTCAAAGCAGTTTAATATAAACTTGTATGCAAATCCACGTGACTTGTGAAAATTCTTTGTTCAATAAACAAATTAATTTGAACTCTAAAAAGAATCGAAAGAACTATACACCTACTTAATTACTCAAGAATCATTTTATTCGTTGCGCAAGTAATAAAAAAGTAATGCAAAATTGTTTGGCTTCTAATAACCTTTAGCCACAGTTTACGACAGAAACTTTTTTGTTTTGAAGTTTACCACATTTTCTTTAGCATTCATTATTGCAATGTCATTTTGTCATGGACTTTTTACGATTTCATATGCTCTTATTGAGTTCATTAAATCTTTTTCAATACTTATTTGATATTTAAGACTAATACCCATAGAAGCCGTATGTTGACTAACAATGTGATATTTGTTTTAAGACTGATAGACAAATAATAGTATTTACCGTAGTTGAGTGATTTACTGATGCTGTTGGACTTGGTTTTGCAGCCAAGACTTTAGTGGAAAATTTCATTCTTTGGTTTTGTAATTGATTCATAGATTTGTATTGTCTTGCCGATTCTCTTGGACGTAGTCCAGTAGCTGAAGCAAAATGCTAACCTATTGTCATTTTCAATCCCCACCCTTGTGTCTTTTCCCAGAAGAGGGAGTTTTTACTGCTTGGCGATTAATTTAAATTCGTAAAACAGTTACTGTCAAGTAGAGACTCCAATTACTCGACATCTCAACTACTCGAGTATCGAGTAGTTTTTTTTTTAAATACTCGAGTACTCGAGTATACCCGAGTAGTTTCACATGTATCAAAATATATATTATTAATTCAAATTTGTGTATATAAATAGATGATAAATAAATAAATAAGGTTATTTCATTTCATTAATACTTTTATTTCAATTTGTAAAACATTTATTTTATCCACAGCTACATCCATTAGTCGGCAAATCAAAAGATTATTTTTCAATATTTTATTTTGTCTCTTGTCATTCATAAGATAAGTCATAACTCATAAGATATATATATATATATTACCAAACAGTAAAATCCACCCGTAAGACTCAGTTAAACGCACAGTTAGGCATCATATACATATGTATTTTTTTTTTAAATAAGTAAATAAAATTACGAGTATTTGAATTCGAGTACTTGAAAAATGGACGAGTATACTCGTTCATTTTTCGATACTCGAATTGGAGTCACTACTGTCGAGATTCTTAATATAAGCCTGTATGATACACATTGGAAGCTTACGTGAGATTGAAAACATCCCATATTGAGGTGTTTCTTAAAGTTACCAATTTTTATCTGTTAAGCTATTTGATTGCGTCCAATACATATTGCGTCTCAATTATTTCGCAAAATATTTCAAAATTGATTTGAACTTTGTTATGTTGTACTAATTTATCGCCAAACTATTGACTTTTTATAGCACTGCTTTTAGGACTAGTCATAATTTTAAATGTGTGTTAATGTAATTTCATAGACATTATTGAATAGTATCTGCATCCGGTACGGTCCCTTGTGTAAGTCGAATCATTTGATAGTAAAATCGTGCGGCTACGTTTAATGTTAAAACATTATTCAAATAAAGTGAAAATAGCTGTTTTTTATTATTTCTGATACAGAAATGAAAAATGACATGGTGACAAAGCGTTAAAAGTAAAATTTATTACACTTATACGATTTTTTTCAAAGCAAATTTATCTTACCTGTTGGAGAAAACCCATATTAGCTTGGGCTTAACATATTATTTAAATTCACTCAATTGTCAAATTGCTTCGATTGTCTATGTTTTAAAATACTCTATGGAACTTTAGATGATATGTAAATCATATTAAGTAGGTACTTTTAATTTCAATTCTGGTTATCATCCCTGCTACACATTATTGAATTATTTTAACGACTCATTTTTTATTAGAGTAGGGATATAATGATAGCACTGGAGCTAGTGGTTAGCTACTCGTTACTTTATAAGATCGAAAAGATGGGAGGAACTTTAAGATACCGAAGACATCATCCATACCTTCGAACAGAAATCCTGTGAACCAAAGCTTAGGACGTTGACCATGGACCCACCCTGCTGAAATGCAGTCTTTATCTGTATTTATTAGTATTCTTTATTAGTCTCAGTTAGTATTACGTCGTTATGTTTTTAGTATTAAATATTTGAGATATAATTTGAAATGATTTGATCAATAAACGGAGCGGAGCTATAACTAATAAAAATAATAATACATTTTTAGTACTTTTTCCACATAAAATTTATTTGATCAGGACCAGTTTCGCTCATGGCGAGCATTGTCAACTGATGACAATGCTCGCCATGAGCGAAACCAGTCCTGATCAAATATTTTTTATGTGGAAAAAGTACTAAAAATGTATTATTATTTTTATTATAATGCCTTTCCACCAAGTATTGACAGTGAACACCTTAAAAGGAGCTATAACTGTTCCGTAACAGAGGCATAGAGAATTCAACGATTTTTTCCTTGTATTCGATAGTAATATAAATAATTTTGTATGCACTAACGAAGTGATATTTCAAAGGAGGCCCGAAAGTAAAAAAGTGCATCGTAATTTATCATCTTCACGGAGTTCATATTTTATGAGATTAGATTTATAAATGCCATCGTAAGGTGACAGCCTGCGTCGAATGTATAACACTACATATATTTTAAAAAAATCAACTTCACTTAAGAAATAATTTATTACTCGGCGCATTATGAATATCTTTGATACATCAATGTGACTCAGAAATAGTTTCCGGGCACGCTGTGAATAAGTGAATTTTTAATGGTGCTTACTGATTTATTAATGTCTTTATTTAGAATTTCGATGATACTTTCTAAGCAATTTAATATAATTTATTTAAAATTTAGGCCTTGCCTGATAATTTTAATACAGTCAACTGTTCATTAAATATAAATCATAATTTATAGGTGGAATGCCAATATAAGAATAAATTTAAAACACGATTATATCTTTTTATTAAAATCGGCGTAAAGATTGTTAATTCTAACCATTCGCAACATAGAAAACTAAATATAGATGGAATGCCATTAAAACTGACTTATTTTGAAATAACACGATCGAATAAAATAGAAGATTATTTTTTGAATGAATATGCATTTTTATTTTGTAAAATCTTTGAAATTGAATTATTTATGCGATCAACTAAATGATGCAAAGTTCTTTTGTTTTAAGTTGAATCTATTTGACATAATTCTACGTTCACTATATTGATGCTTGGTATAATTGGCGATCAAACTTTATATATGGTAAATAAGATAACGATCACATTTTAGTACCAGTCCACCGTTGGTCATTATAACCGGTTTTATTTGCAATAATTTACAAAATTCATTTTTAAGTGTCGAAAATCACGGTAAAAGAGAAGCTACTCCGTAATTTTCTGAATGTTTCAAGTTTAAATAAAACAAAGTATAGCGAAAAATGTTCAACCGTTTGTTTCTTGTAAGATGCGTGTCGGAATATAAAATGCTGGCTATTATGAAGTGTTCCGTTATTGAAATTTGCACTTGCGCCAATATACTTCTACGAAACGTCACATATGTATGTATCCATTCTATTTTACGTAGATAACGCAATGTAGTCACTTTGATTATTTATTGGAAAAAATGAATACATGGCATTACAGCAGACACCGATGCTTCATGTATTTGAAAAAAATAATAAAAAATATAAAAGAAAACAAAACAATTATTCAAAAGGGAATGGCGTAAAAGACACAACATATTATTTATATAGAAATTCTAAGAACACAAACAATTTTTAAAAAAAATAACTTAATTCTCTGCAGAAACTGTCAGTTCCTCAGCCGAACAGCTCTTGTGGCTGGTGAGTCATCTTAATGTGCCAATCCCATGTGAAAAGGCACTGTACTAAAATAAATGAAATACAATGTATTTTTACTTATAATGACCGATTTTGCTCTACATGATGTTATTAATATCATTCAAGTCTTCCTCAATTTGATTCAATTATGTATGTTTAATCAGTTGAGTAAACCCTCGTAATGAGCGAAACCAATCTTGATGCTACAAAATATTCGTGGAAGAAATAAAAATACAAAAGTTTGTTTATATAAATAAGCGTAAGTTAAAAAATATATTGTAAAATTTTATGCCTTTACGGCTTGTAATAATAAAATAATTTTTATATACATATGTACACCGAGTTGGATTAAACAACACGATGTTTCGAAAAAAGTGCAGTTTTATATTTCAATTACATAAAGCTATTTGTTTTATATTTTGAAAATTCTAAAGTATCACAGTGTGCTTCATTGAGAACTGTTTTTTAGTGGAGTTAGTAGCTTAACATAAAATTATTTGAAAAATCATCTTATTTAAGTATGCAATCTCAATCTTGTAAAAGGAAAGTTCAGCTTCTTTTGTTCTAAGCCTAATATAGGGTATCTAGTCATTTCGTTGAAAATAGCAGTAAAATGTATTCAAATATTATTTCTTCTCTGCATACATTTTTCATACGACGGTTGTTACATGAAATGTCAGTAACTCATTCTCATCTCGTCGAGTTTCCATTCTTTACTTTTGCATTCGTTTATCTGCGTAGTTGTTTCTCAGTCGGAATGACCTAGCAGAAAATATTTAATAGTACCCAACAGTATGGAATGTTTCGCAAACTCTGGCTCGAGACACGAGTGTCGTACTTAGTCATTATACTTTATTATTTTTACTATTTCTGCCCCATTATAACTTCCATTCTAAACTATTTTTTTCATACTCAATTGCTCAGCATTTCTTTTTCGAAGAGAATAGGAATAGAAAAGATAGTACATAAACGAAGTAGAAATATATGACAGGACTGTGGTAAACGTATCGCTGTGTATTGGATCGTTGGTGTGGGTTCAAACGATTTAAATTTGAAATTGAAATAAAATCAAGCTCCTTAAGTTAAAATTTTCAATTAGTAAAAATAATGTGTTAGGTATCTTATTTAAATAAATAAAACACATAATATAGCACTACTTCGGCACATATTCAAATAAAGATCAGGGCTGATTTCGCTCATCGCGTTTATTGTCAACTGATGGGTTGTGCTTATTGTATTAGAAATAATATTTAATGTGTTTTATCTATTTAAATAATGCCTTTCTAACAACAAGTTACGGTTAACACCTGAAGTGTTATCTTATATTGGCAGTGAAATTTAATGATTCGTTAAAATTTTTCAAGTTAAAATTCAAAAGAAATTATAACGCTTTAATCAAATATAATCATGACATTAAAAAACCCCCCGGTTTGCATAGAGTGGTAAACCAACGATAAAAAAAATTCTTATTTCTTTCTACCGTTGACCCAAAGTCTGAGAAAGCCTGACCCGCAAGATAAAACGATTTCTTCGCGTACTTTAATCTCGGAATTATTTTTTTTTCTCTTTATTTAACAAAAACATTACGTTTTCCAAAGCTCTGAGCCAGCTAGTGTCAAACGGTTAATTTAACATTAGATAAAGGATAATTATACAGAGATTAAGGAAACAGGCGTCTTTATTTCCCTTTATATACGAATTAAGAGGACATTCATCGTATAGCGAGGATTGAAACAGAGATAATGGAAAGTACTAACCTACCTACAATTTATATTTGATCTTAGCGCTACTAAAGATTGCAATAATGACTCATTCATTTATTTACAGCATTAATTATTTGATAAATATTCATGCAATTTAAGGTTCACACTATAAAATATGTATGTAGATTAGGATTGTCACGATTTTAGCCAAGTGATCAACGTTATTGGCTCCAATTACGTGCCCACGGGCTCTAATCTAAGTATATATTTTATATGAAATAAAATTTTGGGAGGAGCGAATTTTTTTTGAAGGGAGTCTTAGAACCATAAAGTTTGGAAACCACTGGTATGAACAGTTTCATTAATTTATTTTTTAATCTCATTATGGAGTTCTCTCCCACTCATGTAATCCTCAAAAATTAGAAGAACCGGAAACAATTACCTAACTATTATCCGACAATCCTTTTTCTAACAAAGTATGGTTAAAAATTGGAGGTATAACGTTTTTTTCTTAGAGATAATCTTCATTAGTTGTACATATGCATCACTTTAGAAGCGTACATGCTTCGAGTGAAGTCGTCTTTAAAATCGAACTGTGAAGAATCTAAGTAAGAATCCTTGTATACTGGACGTTCGCAATCAGTATTCGTAAAGTGTTTTGCATAATTATGTATGTTATTAATTTGTAAATTTTGAATAAAACCCAATTTTTTATTAATGCTGATATATAAGAAGTGGAAATGTGGATTAGTTCAGATTAGATACAATTATTGGTTGGCCAATTCCCATTTTTGTCCCATTTGGGCCACTCAAGTCTTGCAGCAAGATCTTCGCTTCAGTTATTAGATAAACATGCTTAATTTATTGCAAGATCATTCATTATCAATTGTTGAATGTAATATTTTCTTCGAATCGACCGAGAGGTCATAGTGACTAAAAATGAGTGTACATACATATGTATGTACATATTTCAGATAAGTAAAATTAAAAATATATTTTTGTTATTATAGATAATGGAAATAATATTATTATTAGCTGTATAGTCTTGTAGGCGTTCTGTTATTAGTATGATTATATGATGGGATATCTAGTTGCTTACTAAAATTATCCTGCGTTAAAAATATACCCCGTAAATGTTCATCAGTTTATCAATACGGTTGCTTGGTAAATAATATCGAATACATAATTTTGTTGAAATGATACTCATATTACATGACCATACTTCTCAATGACGTCTTCCTGGTGTGTGCGTTAGTAATTTATTGTGAGATAAATATTTTCATTTTCACATCATCGCTGAGTATAATATTTAATACCGTATTAGATGTATAGAAAGAAGAACAACATTACTTCAAAGAATGTCCGCATCACTTACTTCGTTTTATTAATAACTAGTATTGCTACCCGGCGTCGCTCGGACTAAGCGACCAATAATTATTTAATGTTATATCATTCGACATAATTATATCACAAAATCTAATATCCAAAATAGAGTTAAAATAAAATCACAAACTTTATTTAATTTAATTAAGTATTTCGACTGAGGGTGCTTGATGGAATTTTAATATCAAATTTGAATTTTTTGAATTTTGTACTTTTCCATGAGTTTTGTCGCTAACGACCCGGGTTTCGCATTTCGGCATCTTCAGGCATTCCAAGTGCACGGATGTACTTGAACTGACAGTCAGTTCAAATCGTCAGTCAGTTCAAGCACATCCGTGCACTAGGAATGCCTGAAGATGCCGAAAGGCGAAACCCGGGTCGTTAGCGACAAAACTCATGGAAAAGTACAAAATTCAAAAAATTCAAATTTTATTTAATTTGATGACAGCCCCATTCTCGCCCATTAAAATGTCCAAATTCAAGGAAAAAATCTAATTTGCTGTCAAAGAAATGTCAAATAATACCTTCACGTAAATAATAAACATTATTATATTAATAAAAACCGGGAAAAGTTCAGTAGAAGACTAATTTATTACATTTTGCCTAAATGTCTTCGCCGATAAAAATTCAAACATATTTTCTTTCATATTCGTTTTTATGGCAACTTAATGACCAACAATGCAAAAGGGAATTACAGACCCATAGACAACATACACCGTTTCGGTTTTATATATAAGATTAATTGTAATATTAAATTTGCGGGTAATCAACACCTTCTAGTAGTGGATAGGAATTTCGCCTCGATATGCTTATATGCATAGTTAAATATCATTCCAGCAATAGTTTGCTCAGCTGCCAGTATTGAATCCGTTTAATTAAAAAATCAGGCGAATTTACATTAACGAAACACTTGCCCCCGAGATTTTTTTCTCTACTTCGCTTGAATAATCAAACGCTTCATTTTGGATTATATTTTAAGATAAGGCATTAAATGGAGCACATTTTGGGATTCCCAATTATTTGATACGATAGGTTTTTAGAAGTACCACCATAATCTTAATCCTCAATATTTATTTGTATATTTTGTTGATAAAACATTTGTCTTGCAGTCATTGATGCTTATGTGTATGGCTTGTGGGTTAAAATCGAGTCAATACAATCCAGAAACAACATACAACCAAACCTCTTTTTGTGCGATTTCAAAGTAATGTGATTTTTTTATGTTTTTAAATACAACCAAACAATCCAGCTAATAGTGAAATTTTACATGTTATATGCTTAAATAAAATTTGAATTGTTTGAATTTTGTACTGTTCCATGAGTTTTGTCGCTAACGACCTGGTCAAGTGCACGGATGTACTTGAACTGGACCAGTTCAAGTACAACCGTGCACTTGAAATGCCTGGAGATGCTGAAAGGCGAAACCCGTGTCGTTAGCGAACTCACTATATATAATAAATAAATAATGAATATCACTTTTTTTGCTCTTGTAAACAATGTTATCTTTGCAAGCCAATCAAACAAATGCGCGACATAATTTCTAACATCAAGCAACTTCAAGTGTTTCATTAGGAGGCCAACTTGTCCATAGTAGGTGCGAAGATGGATTACAAATAAATTTCAATAACATTTTTATTAATTTTGCTTTTTAATTTTTTGGACCTTTAAGATATTTAAGGCAAGTATCAATCATCAGTTGTTAAATTCATCACCTATAATGTTCACCACCCGGCTTACTTAACTATAGTTATGACGATGGCGTAGGGTGAAATAGCTATCAGCTATAATTTTTGTAGAACTAAAAACTAGAATAAAATACATAGTTCTGACGAAGGCGTAAGCCGAAATAGCTATCAACAAATATATAAAATAATTTATGTAGAACTAAAATACATTGTTATTTTTCTTACCGTATTAAAATACATTTGTATTATAATGGAGTTCTACGAAGTAATTGCCAATTCAATCAATAATCACTATAAGTTTCAATGATTATCTTTCGTGTCTCCCTTAGACCCGAAGGTGCAACCATACCCGAATCCAACATACAGTTAATGTGCCCTTTTAAAAATGTTGGTTTCCCGTGACCTCGTTCGCGTTGAATTAAATCAATATTTAACGTAAAGAAATAAGAGATTTATCAAAGGTAAATAAACAAAATTGAGTCTCTTCATCTCTCCAAATAATTGCACAGCGTAATCGCTCCATCTTTAATTATTTTTGTAACTTATCGTTACCGTTCAATTATTTCTAGCTCCGGCAGGTAATATTGATCTCGTTTATCAAAATATTTCGTATTTTCTTACCTCCGATAAAGAAATTTGATATCTATGTACTTAAGTTAATAGCATCTCGGTAAAATATTTTGGCACAGATTTTTCGAACATTTTTTTAAATGGCTGCGATAAATTTTTTTTCTTCTATCTCATTAAATTATACTAATAACACAAGTACGGAGATTCTTTTGTCGAATTTTTTGAAACATAGTACAAATAATGAGTTTGGGTTTTTTCCTTTTTATAGGAAGCACGGAGGGGGATTATAGAATCAAAACAAAGCAAACAAATAATTATACCACTAATGACGTCAGCATTACAAAATATTAAATAATGAGAAGCAATCAATCAGGTAGGGTTGGGTGAAATCCTTCACTTGGAAATAATGTAAGCAGTGGCGAGCAACCTGTCCTATTAATCTGATAAGAGTTTAATATTTTCTCGCCTCAGTTATTTTCGGACTAAGAATAATTATGTAAAGCATCTGCCAATCTAAATATTCTTGGCCTTTATTTGACCATAATTCAGACGAATTGTTGCTAAAAATAGCAGTGTATTTATGCCATGTTGATTAATGTCACGCACTTTTCTTTTTTGTCTTCTTGTTCATTCATTAATACCAAGCAAATGGCTTTTGGTGGCTGCGTTGTCTTAAATTACACAAGACAAAAAGTATGCATGCTTCGATATTCCAATAATTATTTTTACGTGCTAAATTGATACTACAAGGCTACCGTAAAGTTTTGGCAAATGTGCCGATCAAGTTTGTCTAAATTATTTGTGCTAACAATGCTACCGTAGTGCGTGGTATAGTTTTGTACATCCTTCAATATATCATGTCTACTATAAAATTTGCTGCATTGCTTAGAATATTTACATGACACTAAATTAAACATGGGTATACGTATTTTTCTTCTTGTCATATTTTAGGTTTCCGCTGAAGAGAAGTTTACTGTTCATGCTAGTATTGATAGCGTTGTTCGTTCTTTCGACTATGTTTCTACAAAGAACACGAATACAAGTGATTTTTGTAATAACGTCTCTATTGTTTCAATTTATGTTCTTCTGGATGTTGTGGTAGTCTTTTTGTTCATTATATTTTTTATCACTCCAATGTGGAACATATGGACTCTTTATGGAGTTTATCTCAACAGAATCTTTGCTCAATCTATCTTTTTAGAAGAGAGTAGAATTGGAAAGGATAGGACTTAGACATGACTGATGTGTACCTAAAAGGTATTGCTACACCTCGTTTTTAAGATCGGATGGGTGTGGCATGAATTTAGTTCCACTTTTTGTGCAATATATCATACATATAATATAATAAAATGAATCGTTTGATTTTTGTAACATTCCAAGAGGTTTGTCTTAAAGGCCCCGGGTTTCGCATTTTTGCGTCTTCAATCATTTCAAGTAAATTCGTGAACTTGAAAAAAGTACAAAATTCAAACGATTCCAATTTGATGTGGGATGTCGTCAAGCGACTTCAAAATACTTAATTATATAATAGATGCTGATCATTTTCTAACATTTTCTTCCTCAATAAAGCAGATTTTTATCTTAAAATTCCGTTTTCGGACAACGCCAGCCATCTTCTATGTAATTCGTCGGCAAAGTGGTTTTCTGCATTTCGCCAATCGTGATCCGAAGCATTGCCGCGGTCCTCCGGTTCGCACGAATCGATCACGATTGCCCCAAATAGTTGCAATGGTTTTCTAATCTGTCGGCCTGCTCACGAAGAGCGACCGCCCGCGACTCGCGGACGTCCCGGCATCTCGGGTCTAATACGGCAGCCTCGTCTCACGAGCGAGAACGGATTTTGATTTTTTTCCATTCTACCTAATTTCCGCATAGTCACGCGATACCGTCTTGAATATAGGGATACAAGAAACTATTCAACAAATTCTTGGGTCATTTTAATTTAAATTATATGAGGCCATGCTGCTTGTTCCATCGCATTCTCTTTGGAATTTTCGGGCAGGCAATATTTGATATTGTGTAACCTTTCAACAGCCCACGCCCACACAGGTCACAAGAATTCAACAATGTAAAAAATAGAATTCGACAAAATACTTCTTTTGCGAAAATCTATGCAAGGGTTTCCAAACCTACAGATGTTCCGTGGAATACCAGTGGTCCGCCGAACCTGAATAGGTGTTCCACGAAAATTTGGAAATGTTTTATACATTGCAACACATTTGAAGATCTTCAACTTACATTTGAAAGGCGACTGATGAGCGATCTCCACTGATACTAATCGTGTATCTAGGTAAAGGCGGAGGACCATCTTTTCTCACCAGCTGAGCTGACCAGCTAACAAGTCTTGTCTGTTTGACGACAGTTGCCAAGATTGATAGAACGGTTAGCCGTGCGAGTAAATATTGATAAAAATACGGCTATGTGTAGTTCAAACAAATGTTTGCCGAGAAGTAGAAAAATGAAATTACCTTTCAATGAATCTCTTTCTATTTGTCTCACCATACGGATTGAAAAAGGAATATTATTGTAAATATTTTTAAAACGTTGCGCACAAAGTTTTTTACAGAACGAGGTGGATTATTACGAGAATTATTATAACGGTCACCCTATAATTCGTTTAAGATTTTCGGCGCTAAACTGGCTGCATATCTTCAGAAGATTTTGTTTCGAACCTCTGATGTAAAAAATAATAATTTATCTTAAAGGCCAATGTTGCAAGGACAAAAAATTAAAAGCACACGCCCCGGGCGTTATCTTGTTGATAATGCTTCGGATTTACTTTTCACGTTCTTCATCTTTAACAAATCATTTTAAAATATCAATCTTCCTAAACAGCCAAGTAATTGCACTGTATTTGATTTATCTGATCCCAATTTATTTGGAATAATTTACTGATCGAATTAAGTCGCTGGGAGATTTTCGATATTTCGATTGCTTTGTTTATCATAACAGGGGCATGATACTTACTGTCACATTGAAAATAAACAATACAGAATGTTATATTTACTGGGACTATATATACAAAATTTTGAATTTCAGAATTAAAATTCCATACCTAACAACTCTTTACAAATTATGTCATGGCGGCAAATGACGGTGTCAGAAATATTGAAAAAGTTTGGTTTTTAAACAAACAATGATCATCATCAGAATGGGTTGCATATTGACTCCTGGTGGAGTTTATTTCGACATTACTTTTCTAAGAAAAATATTGTAACTCAACCTTACTTATTCAAAGAGGTTGGAGGTAGAAATCACAGGACTACAAGTCCCGTTTTATGGATTGATTTGGGATATCTCCGAAAACAAATTAATAATTCGAATCCATTGGCTCTATAACTTAAGCCAACTAAGCGTTAACACTGGACCATGGACTCGAAAGTTTCTTATGACACTTAAATTAGCAATAAAATTACAAGCGACTTGTTTTGGGTTAAATAAATTTATCTCTTTTCCTTATTTTTAAAAAAGTCCATGATCATTATTGACCAATTCGAACACATTGCAAATGACACACCTCTTTCAAATTGTGTGTCGTTCTTTGAGGTCATTTTAGTTTGCGATTTTCTAAAATATGTTCACACCATTTATAATATTTAGGTATATTTATATTTTACATCACCTTTGACATACAGCAATCGAAATCCCGGGTGATATTGTTAAACGAAAGCCTTTCTTGATATTTTTACTGCTCTCCGACCATGAAGTCATCAACGGGGTTGATAAAGTGAGTGGGTTGCAAAAAAAGGTTTCGTCCATTTTATAAACAACGCCGGAGAGACGACGGTGGCCGTGGGGCCTGGCAGGGCATGGTAGCCGGCGCAACTGTTGGCTTTTTACCTCTTTATTGAGATCCTTTCCTTTTCAGACAGTACACAAATTGGGCGAAAATAAGAAAAAGGAATCGCGAATCTTATTATAATCCCTCGGCCTTTTTACGGCTGTCGTGGCCTTTTTCTTTTGTTACATGCACGAATTAAGATTTTCATTTATATTTTTTTTACGTTTTTTTTTGTTGATATCCCGGCCTGGCACACGGTACCTTTTTACTGTGGTGGTTGGTGTCTTACGCAAATATTTGGTTTTCTCCTTAAGCCTAAAAAAGCATTTTAAAATAAAAACATATCCTAATATTAAAGAAAACGACTTTTTTAAATTTAAAAAAAAATACACATTCATTAAACCTTAAAGTCACTTTTGAGGTGTTCACCGTCAATAATTAACGACAGCTTTTTATTTGTCGGTATCTCCAATTGTCTTTGGGGAAACTGAGGAAAATATTTGTTCTTAGTTTACGACCATCAATCAGACTGGGAGGAATGAATACTCATCTAAGTCCATATCTCTGAACGCATGCCCGTCAATATTATGCACTCGTAGATATCTCATCACAATTCACTTGCACTGCTTCACCAATAACAGGATGAGTGAGCATACAAATCACTCGCGGAGAATTCGTTTTCGATCGAACTTCAAGAGTCATTCTTTTTCCTTACGCATTTACAAAACTCAAATGTACGATTGAAAGACAAATTGTAAAGATACAAATTTATCGATACGCAATGAGGTGACCATAAGACCTTGTATATTTTAAACCTTGTTCAATAAAATCTTAACCGCTCATCATTATACACTATTAAAATGAACGCCTGTCCGTCAATATTATGCACACCCGCACGCGTGGGTATCTTAAAATAAAAAAAATAAAGGTATTTAAAAATCCGGTAGTCGAAAACATTAACGAGACGTGCTCGGAGCTCGGGTCTCGGTCCGTGCAGAATAAATATATATGAAAAAAAAGCGACACCAACATTACATCGTTAACGCTAAAGGCTTCGATGCACGGTGCCGCAAAAGCGCCTCCTCGTATTTCTAACTTACCTGGATGGCATCACATACTCAACCGTGTTTGGATCACACGGTACGTGATTCGCGAAATGTGAGAACGTCTTAACTGGAGGTGACCACGCGTTATTTTTTTAATGCTATTCGAATTTCGCATTTATTCGGAAGACATAAATCACTCGACACAGTTAAAAGATAGCAAAGTTTTTTACGTCTAAAAAAATAATAGAATATATTTGAGGAATTAAGGATTACGACTGAAGTTGCTTGATGGCATTTTGATTTCAAATTTAAATCGTTTTAATTTTGTATTTTTCCATGTGTTTTGTATTGTTATCTTCAGGCATTTCAAGTGCACGAATGAAGTCAGTTTAATTGCCGAAAGGCGAACCCGGGTCGGTAGCGACAAAAATCACGGAAATGTACGAAATTCAATCGATTCAAAATCGATAATATATATTTTTGAAAGCTATTTCGGCTAAAACCCTCGTCAGAACTATGTTTAAACATACATTTACTTATCTACATAGATAGACTGGTGTAGAAAAAGTACACAATACCCATTTCTGTACCTTTTCCACACCATTATATATAGAAAAGTAAATGTATTTTTGTCTGTTGTAAATGTATGTAAACATATTATTAATAGCTTTTAACAATATATATTATATAATTTTTGTACAAATCACATACATTGCTATTTTTTCACCGTATTATGATGGAGTGCTACAATGTAAATGTCAATTCAATCAATGCCAAGAGATCATTTGTTTTAAGCTATTTTTAAACGAATCACTTTTTCTAAAACCACTGTGAAAGCTTCCAATTATTCCACGTCAAATAATCATAAATGTTCTAACTAGAATTTCTTAAGCAACGTTGATTTAAATTTTAATGTTAATGAGTAGCCACAATATAAAATTTAAAATAACTTTGATTATTCCACATGTGTGTAACTAATTGTGACACGTGTTTCGCCTCTTTCAGAGGCATCTTCAACAAAAGAAGATGTATTTGAAGATGCCTCTGAAAGAGGCGAAACACGTGTCACAATTAGTTACACAATACGTGGAATAATCAAAGTTATTTTAAATTTTATATTAAAATGAACTTCCACAAAGTTACCGCCGAAACCATCGAAAATATAGTAGCCACAATATTTGACTTATTTATTGTTTATTCCTTTTATGTAAGGTGTATCAACATACACCCATTCTTTTATGCTATTTTATGAACATGACTTAATGCCGAAAGAGCTTTGTATGCTATTTTGAAAAGTCTAGTTTAATACGTTGCTATTTTAACCTTTTGATGGCTTTGTTCTTAGTAGTAGGGAGTGTCATTTCCGAACATTGGTTACCCGATCCTTTAAACGCCAGCCTCTGATCAATTAATTATTCCTCTCTCGCGCGGTAACATTGTAACCCATATATTTATTTGCCCACATTGATTGGGATTGGTTCGTTTATGTGTTTATTTATTTATATTTATTTATTATATCTAGACTCGGTTACAAACGAGAAACGTGCTCTCCGCTGTATCACTTACCCTTTCCGTCCTAGAAAAGGTCTTTATTACGCTATTTATCCTCTGTCGCCTGCAATAATTTATTATTTGCCACTTCAGCTTACTTCACTTACATGTTATTATTCTCTATATGGTGTAGTATAGAAATATCAACAAAATACCCACTTGGATTAGGACGATATCGCTTGAGGGTAAAACAGTTGTTGTCTTTGAATCTTTTACATCGAGGATAAGCGAAAATTCATTCGACTTTGTAAACAACTCTTTAATCTCTAAAAACTATTTACGTACATATTTTGTCTCGTGATGATATTTTTATTGAAGCAGATAAGTTATTGATTATTCTCGCTTTGATTTTAGGAAAGAATGGCAAAACTAACATTATCAAACGTTTCTTTTAATTATTGTTATTATCACATCATTGCTGCACGCATGTACATATGTTGAAACTCCTAAACCCTTTTTGGTAGTTATTTTTAACGCTGCTTTAAGTGCAGTGACGTGCGCAGCCTTTCAAGGCGTGATGGACTAATATTGCATACTGCTATTATTATATCGAATACCTTGTTGAAGCCACCGCTCAATACCTCAATAACCAAAATTCAACGCCCCTCCTATCAGAGATGGGATCAAGTAAAAATGAAACTTACATAAGTGTATATTATGTGTATTGAATTCAATTGAAACAATGAATTTCAAGGTATGTTTAGTGTAGAAGAACTCGGACACACTAACAGAAGTAATTGAACGCGCCCATCTCACAAGAAATGGCAGATACGACTGAATGCATAACCGTAATATGCAATCGGCAACTCAGATAAAGATGGATTAAACAAACCCTTATGATATAAAAACTATTAGATTTTAATTATTTTTTTCCACTATGAAAATCATACCAAATCAACTCGATGACAATTCTGGATGAAACAGCCGAGAAAAAATCAACGACAAATGACATACACCCATGTCCAAGAACTATTTTTCAATTGAAAAAATATAATTTTGCTGGGACTTGGAACCAAAACCACCTGAACACCAGGGCAAAGCTCTTGTCACGAGAAATGCTAGACATATGCCATATGGTAACCGGACAAAACAGAACAAACCTAGCCTAACCTGTTTTATCATATTCTGAAAAGTCATGTTCTGTTTTGTCATGTTCTGAAAAGTCACGTTCTCTTTTGTCACGTTCTGTTTTGTCATGACACCATGCCATATACCAATCCCTGAAGATTTAAAACACCCACATAGAGACACAATGACTTAATCTACTATTGATTTTGATTTAAAAAAAAACCATAATATATCGTTTTAAATGATAGCTGTTTGTTTACCCATTCTGCTGATTTTCTAAGTAAATGCATTCTGTGCTAAAATTGTTTTTGGATTCGTATACTTATTTATAAATGTTTAACTAGTGGACTATAAATTCTGGGAAACGTATCCTTGCAAAGCCTTCCTCCGTCCTCATTTTTTATGTAACAGTATTAAATATTCGTATGCGATTGCGCAGTATGGTAAAGCCTCGATACAACGGACTGATGTGGAGTTAGGTGTTCGTTTAAGCCGAAAATCCGATATATTATAAATTGGGGGTTCCGATTGTGTAGGGAAAAATGAGGCAAAATTTTCCATACATCAATTAAAAATATAGTATTTTTTTATGATATAAATAAATATGACGAGCGCACGACAAATCATTAGCCGACACGCGTTGATTCGGCTTTAGATATGCTCAAAGGCGTCATATATAGAATATTTCATCTGTTATATCGAGGTTTCATTGTATTGTGACATTACAATCGCGAATTTGATATTTTACGACATCCGGTTTTATGACTACTGATCTTTGAAATATTTCCTCTATCGGGATTTCAAACAACTGTATGCAAAAATGAGGCTTGATTGTACGTACATATTATGGATTGAGAGCAACTTACCCCAATTCAAAGATGAAAGTTTTGTTCGTATAAAAGCTCCTGTTGAAAGTTGGTGAAAATATATATCAGTTTTCTGTATATAATACAGCCAAAAGACTTTAAGTAGTGAGTAGTGAGTGAGTCTTAAAATCTGGCCTAGATCTCTAATAAATTGTGGAACTACTACTACAAAAAGTGTTCTATTTTTACAAATTAATGTATTGTCTTTTTAAGTGAATAAAATATGACGAAAACATCCCATAGTGTGGAGAAGAGTTCTTGTCGACCAGTTTCTGAAGAATCGAAGTACAACTGATTCTAAAATACTTAAATTATAATGTTGACTCCGATTTTGCAGCCTTTATGTAATCAATCAAACAGAAGTTTAGGTTAAGTCCGTCGACGTCCTTTATTTGTGATATTCGTCATGTTTTTCGTATGGAAATATTATTTTTATAAAAATTCTATTATATATATAAACATGATCGAATTTATATATCACTTTTAAGGTGTTCACTGTCTATTGGGCGTACAAATTGGCTGTCCCACCACCACCTATGTAGCCGTTGTTCACGGCCGCTTTCACTTCATTTACTTGCCCCGATACTGAGCTGCACGGGACTAAGAGCTTAACCATGCACTATGGTCATAACAGAAAAGGAAAATGAAAAACACTGTGACTTGTTCAGGCACTTGGCTTAAGTTGGTCTAATTTATATTGTAGATGTAACTCGTCTTACCCATCGGTTTTCTGCCACTATGGATGGCACGCCATTGGTCACCTAACGCAGCCGAACTTAATTATTTCGCCGATACAGCGCTGCTGTAATTACACCGCGAATTAAAAAAGTGTACATAACATGCTCATAATTGGAATATAACCACGGACATCAAGTATGCATATTAATATTTGCACCGGCAGATGTAAGCTTTGATTTTTTAGTCAGTGTTGCCATTCCTCTTTAGGGATAATTGCGGAACCAATTTTTTTTTATGCAAGGAAGCCCGACTACAATGACAGATTTTCGGCATCACTATTACGAAACGTTGTCTTTTTGTCACGTAATTCATTACGAAAGTTTCAGACGAGACAATGCGGTGTAACATTGAAAATGAAATTATAAATATATGACATCGGTTACAATTATTGTTGAAAAACGTCGTGTGCATACGAAATTAGATTTTCATTCGATGACGAATTGCATGGAAATACTTCTTACACGGTCGCACGCATAAAATTATGATTTCAATATGAGACATGTCTTTTATTAACATTTGAAAGAGTGATAGTAAGTAAAATTAACTCATACGAAATGATGTACACTGTGCGTTCAAAATAGATCGGTGCTTATAAATTTTTTCACGAATCGTTTGGAAAATTTATCACGCGGGAAAAATATTGCGTAGACCAACAGCTTCCAAACTGGGATGTGCGGGCTCTTGCCAGGGGAGCCGCCAATCAGTGATTTTCATAACACGATATGGACAAATAAATGAATCTCAATATCATAACAATGAGAGTTTTGTAAACGATTGCTTATTTTCAAGATTTTTTAAAACTTATTTCATTCCAAGTAAAAAAAATCAGATCGGTGAACGCGCTCGCAAACGCTCTGTTTTTGCAATGCATAAAATGACCGCAGATGCATGAACACCATAACCTCCAATAAAATTTGGATGCTCTAATTAATCAAAAACTTCAATGCATTGTAAGCTTCGTACAGTTTGTATTTAAAACAATCAAAACTTTATATTAAATAAAATTTGGGAAGGCATGAAATTTTTGTTTTGTAGTAGCATTAGGTTTGGGAACCACTGACGTAGACGTTTTGTCGCTTGATGATTAATAAATATATGTTATTCCCCAGTAATCTGACGATGGGATGATAACGAAATAATTATGAACTATGTTTTATAATGATTGTGAAATTAAAACTTTATTTCAGTTCAATCCAGTTTTATGTACCTAATATTGAATTTTCCTTTAATATGTTAGCAGTTTTACGCCTAGAGTCAGAGATATGCACGATTTAGCGAGTAGATTGTTTAATACTGTTTTATCTTGTCGAATAAAAATCTAATCGCATGCTCTAACAATTTCCGAGCTTTTTGAAGCGGATTTTCTTAATTGAACTTTTCCATGTAATTCTTCTTTAAAATAAAAGTTGCTACATTTTGCTCCGAGAACGAACTCGCATTTGGACAAGGAGATGAATAACGACATCAAACGAAACTCATAAAATACCTTTATCCACTTGTAGTTAAGCGTTATCTATTTAAAATATTTAAAACGCTGTCTTTTGACGATCCCATTAAGCGTGTTAAGGGACCTGGGATGAGATTAACTTTTAGTGCCGAGTCCGTAACTGACATTTTAGAAAGTGCTAGTCACCATCGAAAGGGCTGAGAGTTAAGATGCAATTTAAAAGCAAGTACGTTATACAAACCTTTCCTTTCCAGAGATGTAACAAAAGGTATTAAAATAGCTGAAGAAGCTTGCGAGACTTATCAAAGGTGGGTTAGAGTTTCCGGCAACACTTTGAGAGGATATTTAAAACGGTGCCCGTGAGGCCAATTCGTACCTTACATTTAATTCGATATTACAGGGAAAATTCAAAAAGAAATTTATTCTACCTATTCTTTTTTAATCGAGATGAAAAAAGCCATTACAATGCTGATTTAAAAATTTGCTTCGACATTAAATCAATTTTTATTGGTGAAAGCGTAGTAAAAAATATACTCAATATGTAGGTATATCGTCCTGTCAACCAGTAAGTAGAGTTTGAAAACTTAAATAAACTTTTTTGGGAGATAGCGCTAGTTTGCATAAAGTCTTTGAATCAGCAGGTTCTTTTTTGTCTTCAATTATATCTCTTCTAATATGACACTTATTATCGCTATTTAAGTCAGTTTTTATTTATTTTGGAGAAGGCCATGTCCGTAATACCGTGTCAAAAACAACTAACGCAGTATGGCCGATTCGTATGATTATTTTTTAAATCGTCTAGTATCCCAGTCAAATTCTCGAGTATTTATTTGATATTGCCTTTTGTCTGAACAAATCTTTATTTCATTCATCCAGTCGGTCTCAGAATCTCATTTTGATTATATTTGCTTAACAATTCTTTAATGTGAAAGATCAAAACTACAGTTGACAGTTAAACCAACGAGAATGAAATCAATTGAAAAGGAAATATACAGCACATAGAGAATATTGCATCTATAAAAATTTTTGACTCTGGTCTTCAAATTTTTATTTTTACTGTCTTAAATTTGAAGTAAATACGTCTGAATTCCTAATGTTCTAAGCACACGAAAATTTTAATGATATGTCTTGTACAGAACTTACGTGAACATCATTTGTTTTTATCACCAGACATTATATGTTAATAATCATATTGGTACCTCCAATAATTATTTGTTCTTGTTGCAATTGCTATTTAATTATCACTGTCAGGTTTCGTATCAATTTAATGACATATTTGCAACCACAGACCATGATTACTTGTATTCATTAAACCGCGATTATATGCACTAGACATATGCATGACGATTCTTATAATAACTAATTAATTGTAAACACTATGTCATGAACTGTCTAGATTTTGTATGCAATTATAAATTATTCAGCTGTCACGGAAGTTCACTGTTTACAGATAAGATGAAAGTGATATTTATTATTTTATAGTAAATAAATATTGCGTTTCGCTAAAAAAATCATCGCCGATAGATATTCGATAATTAGCCATTGACAGTAGTCGACACAAGCTGTTCAGAAAACTTCTTTCTGCATGAACATTATTAAAAATTGAAAAAACCTTAATCTTGATACTAACGTAAAAATTATATGTTCGTATTAATTATACGGGCGACACGATTTTTGCAGTTGTATTGTTCTGGAAATATATTGTAGACATGACACGCTTTATACTATACATATGGATATATAATATACAAAACCGTAATATATATTATATATCCATATATGTATATATTATATATCCATACTGTAGCCGAGTTGTAAACATCGTTGGCTTCGGTTGCGGTGTGCATGGGCTCAAATACCATACGTACACTTTTATAAATTAATATTTCTGTCAATTTATGGATTCGTGTCAATGACAGAATTTAATTTTGCCTACCTGATTCTTTAAGACGAAGGAAGCTATTAGATAACCACTTGTCTTGACCTTTCCCCATCCCTTTATCCAGTTCGCTCCTAAAAAAGACAAGTTAAACGACTACATAACAAACAGTCCTCTTCTTCTGTTGGGATTTGGTCGATGAGTAATCCAATGCTCAAAAAGTCTCACTTAATAGTTGGTACCTTAATTCATTTCGAAACCGGAAAATTTTATATATGATCAGTCACTCTTTAGGTGGTAACTGTCACTTCTTGGTAAAAAAGCATTGCTAAAATAAATAAAACAAATTATAAAGTACTATCTCTACACATAAAAAACTACTAATAAAATATGCAATGACACAAGGTATTTATTACAAAAAAGAGAGGTCGATGGATTTTTAAACATTCATTATAAAGCAAAACGTATTTAAAAAATAAAAATAACTCAATAATTGAAGCCAGATTCCTTCAAAAATTCAGATTTGAAAGCATAGGTGCAAGAACGACGATAATCAAACGAGGGTTTTGGGTATATTTCCTGGCAACGTATCGTATCGGATAGCTATTTTTTAAAATTTATAATTTAGCCGTTGTGTGTTTGTCTTTTCATCTCGAGGTTATCACGGTTAACTTCAATCCACTTAAACTCATTTCAGGCGATAAAGTAGCTACTAAAAAATCTACTACATTGGTATTAGTATTTTGATCTTGACGGAGAAAATCATTTTGTGATTCATATTTCTATGGGAGATTTCATTGTTACTTTTTCATTGCGAGTAGTGGAGAGTTATTGGATAAGTTACTATGAAATAATGCCGTATTTAAATAGTTTCTGTGCACCTTGTTTGTTACATAAGCATCATCATATCGCAAATCGGTTGAGTGAAAATTTATGATATCCGGAGATAAATTGGTTTTTGCCTCAGTCATCATTGTATCAACATACAAAAATTCTAGTTTAGAAATGATTTGGACTGCTTTTTTTCGCCGTTATTATTTGTTCAATATATCAAATTAATCACTCTTTTTGCGTTGCTTGCTTTCACCATGCCGTATTTCGCTTAGGTTCCGTGTTATAGTTCAAAAAAGTATATGATTAATATATACAATATTAGCTATTAGGTTTCTTTTGGTTCCAAAATTCCACAAAATCGAGAAACCATTTTTTTTTTTATTAAACGACCACCCTAAACTTCACTTTTTATAACTGTTACTTATATTATTTATGAAACTTTTTGCTGTTTTAAACGTTGTGAAATATATTTTTTAACCTCTCCTTAAGTCTTGAATTTTTGCTGGCGTCACTTACTGCACCTACTAAATATTGCTAAAAACTCGTCCAAGGAAAACACGTCTAATCTAATACTATTAAAAATTGAGAATCACTCGCAGATACCAAAACAACATCTAATCCCATTTTTAAAAGCACTTAATTAAATTAAATACTTGTTATTTTTAACATTTAAATTCTATTTGATCGAGGTGGTCAAAATTGACAAAACATTTTCACTATCAAATAGTTCATGAGTTTTAATTATTAACATGTCATCTTACATTCTTAAGTGTGTTCTTCTTTCTATTTTTATCTTTATATCATTTTGAATATATGTTTGTGGTATTTTTTCTATAAATGAGCTGTAGCGTTTCAATCAAATTAAAATTGATTTTAGTGAACAATATACTAATTATAAAAGAACAATATTATTAAGATATTAAGTATGGGGCATTGAATGTACTATAATATGTTACAATAATCATTATGATATCTAATTTACTTTTCGTTATTTTTCAGGTAAGTTTTGGTGCTTTAATTGGATGTCTACTGCAAAAGATATGAGATCAAGAATGTAAGTGATTTTTTAAATGTATAATATATTTACTGGTTTTAATAGTAGCCATTATACCCAGCGGTTTGTCATAATAATTTGTGCGGCTCAGAGGTAAACTATTGTAAAAATCAAACCCATTTCGCAAAAATGGTGATTTTATCAAAATTCCTTTCTATTTATAAAATGCATACGAAAGATTCAGAAAATTATAAAAAGTAAAAATACCTTATGTGAGCTATAGTTTACCCCTGAGCCAAAAAGTTCTTCAACTCAATTTGGCTATTGAGAGCTTTCAAAAAGTTTTCAAGCAGAAAATGCTATTTTTGCAGAAAAATGTAATAAGGTTTCCTTACAACTGATAAATTTGTGTGAACTTTAACAATTTCATGCTTAACGTATGAATGTTCACTTAAAAGTTTTGCATGAAATGTAAAAAAAACATTTTGTTGGAAGTCTTAATACTTATGTACACATCCAGAGATTGGATCGATTATTTGAGTCACGAGAGGTGCGAAATATGCTCTTAAGAAATTCTCTATTTGAGGACATATGTATACATATATACTGCAGTTGGCTTTATCGAACCGATTTAATCTTAGGCATGCTCACGTTCACTTGTTTGAATGCTCCAAGAGAAATGTACCTGACCACACATTTCTTTTGGCTTATCCGAGACCAAAAATGAGAACTCCACCATTCTTAAGAATGTTAAATTGAATGTTCCGGATATTTTTTAAGGAATGACTAACATGAGTTGTTTGTTCTCCCAAGTAGTAGAACCAGTCTGCCAATGGGGATGTCACTAGGAAGAGTTTTTATGTTATTTATCGGTATAGCTTTGAATGTCGAAATATTTCATATATATGTACATGTACGTGAGTGAGTTCAGACGACTACTACTTTTTGTTTTACAGTTGAATTTGTCGGAACTCACACGGTTGACTTCTTTGCCAATTCCCAATTTTTTTTTCGCGTCTTTCTGTAAACCATATTTCTAACACTTTTTTAAAACAAACTCAATAAACTTTTAATTTGAAATTTTTGTAACGTACATAGTTATATATATAAAATGTAGGTATGTATGCATACGCAAAAGTGTGAGGAAAAAGACGGACACAAGGAAAATCTGTACAATAATCGTCTTCATTGATGTTCATATAATATACATATATTATTATGATTAGGATCTTCAAGGTTGGTACACATATCTTGGAAAATATTACGAAACAACTTTTTAAGATAAGGAAAGAGAAGAGTATTTTGTGCGCATTTATTAAGTATTTATATCTTGTAATGGAATGAATATATGATTATGTAAAGTGTAATCTAGTGTTTGATTCCATCGCTTTCTTGCCGAAGAGAGTAGGGATAGAATGGATACGAAGACTAGGACAGGACTAGTGGTAAGCTAATCGCTGTCTCTATGCGTCCTTCTTTTAGGATCGGAAAGGTGGAAAGGGATTTTTAACAACACAAACACCTCTGAGCAGAATCGATTTATCGACTGAAGAAATCTACTCATACCGGGAATCGAACCCGGGTGGTCCGACACGCAAGTCAACAACGTTGAAACTGCGCCACTGACCGGAAAATGATAAAATTACAAAATTGAGTTAGGGATTTTTCCTTTTTATGGGAAGCTAGGAAGGGGCTATAGAATGAAACAAAGCAAACAAATAATTATACTACTAATGACGTTAGCATTACAAAATATGAGGTATAAACAATCATGTAAGGATAGATTTAACCCTTTAATTGGAAATAATATAAAAAGTGGTGAGCAATCTGTCCTATTATGGATATTATTTAATAATACTCTTTTTGTTAACACTCTTAATTTATTTCTAAAAAAAACTATACAATTTTCAACCCTTTTCATTTACTCGGTGGAGTATTTTTACTCTACTTCTATGATTAAAATTATGATCGTTTTCTATTAAATTATTGGCAAACTCGGAAAAATTGTTAATTTTTAGACATCTTATGTGGTCTTTAATTCTATCTAATATTAAAATTTCTACTTGTCTGCACAACATAAGAAAACTATGTTGGTTTATTGAATAAGCATTGTCAATATGGATCAAAATAGAAAATCTCCATTGAGTAGGCATTAAAATCTATTGATTGAGTAGGCATTTACTTGGTAGAACTCCATTATAATACGGTAAGAAAAATAACAATGTATTTTAATTCTACAGAAATTATTTTATATATTTGTTGATAGCTATTTCGGCTTGCGCTCTCGTCAGAACTATGTTTTTAGCGTGCATTAAAACAAGCTTATATACCTCGCCTAGACAGGTTACACAATACATCTTCTTCTCTGTTCCACAGAGAGTTTCTACCTGTCTGCCCAACATAAGAAAACTATGTTGGTTTATTGAATAAGCATTGTCAATACGGTTCAAAATAGGAAATCTCCAAAATCATTTCGTATTCGATATTTGATAACAATAGTTCCATTCAGTGTTGGCAATTTTATCTGCGTATTTTTACCGAAATAAAACACAATAAAACACAACCGGGCGTAGCGTATGCTCCTTCAATATCTCTCCATTACGCCTAAAAGCCTACCGGGTGTTTGTCGTTGTTTATAAATCACGGCTATGCTCCGGCACTACACTTTCATCTCCGAGTGTCATTCCGGGGGATCCCTCATCCGAGTCTGGCGTTATTTACATTCTACTTACGCCTAAAAAAACACGCCCGATCTACCCCCGCGCTCTGTGTCTTCATTACGCCGCTATTGCACGTTTGGGATTCAAACATTCGCCCGGACAGGGTCAAATGGAAACGCTTCCGTCCGGCGCACAGATACAAGAATATTCAATTCTGCCGACAGCTTTTCATCTAATTTTTTAAATATTTTCACAGCGTCTAGGTAGCTCACCCAATACCAATAAAGCCGGAGGATGAAGGCTGAAAACGAAGCTGCTAAAATGATTTTCTTATTTTTTTAATCGAACAAAAATAACATAAAAAATGTTAATTATGATTATGCCACTCTAGACACAGAAAATCGCAAGTAGGTGGCACAGTTATCAAAGTATTATTCAGATCATCTCGTGAATGGAATTAACATACGGTGAAAAAAAAAAGTAATTGTACGGAAATTATTTTATAAATTTGTTGATAGGTATTTCGGCTTACGCCATCGTCCTTATATACAGTTGTAGACAGGGTACACCATACATCTTCTTCTCAGTCCCACCGTCCTAGTTTTATATGAGTGGGAATAAACGTAAAATTAGAAATGTATCAAGTTGATTTATTTAAAATTGCTTTAACGCTTATTAATAATGGAGTTCTACCAAGTAAATGCCAACTCAATCAATAAATGGAATTAACTTTTAATTGTTGATGGAAAGATTTTGTAGCTACAAGTTGTACTATTTTCGCTCAGTGAGGAGAAGTATGTATCATGTTCTAATAACCATATACTAATTAACAATATCGTCGTGAACATATAGATTATATCTTACTTGAATGATTGTATCCATCATTCCTTGGTAGAAAGACATGAATATATAAATACAATACATCATGTAATAAAATTAAAATGAATCTGTTTATCATTTTTTAAATTCTATTACTATAGAAGTATCATCGCTTCATTTACTCTATCAATCCATTTGTCGCATATATGTACAAATAATGCTCATTTAAGGTGTTAATTGTCACTTATTGGTGAAAGGCATTATTGAAAAAAATAAAGCACATTATACTGTACTACTTCCAAATATATTAGGATAAAAATCAGATTCAATTGTCAATACTCGCGATGAGCGAAACCGGATCTGATTTATTTAAATAATGAATTGCTCATGACGAATAAAAATAGATTAATATTTTATAAAAATTGCTTTCATGGCCAACGACAAAAACTTTATTTGACAATTATTAGTTGATTCTCTCTTCGCACTACGACGAATTACTATTTCGAGTTATAAAACTTACAAATAAAAAACGCACTTACCAAAACATACCGTACATATTTGGTCGACAGAACCGTCCTGCTTCTTTATATTGGCATCCCTTGTGCGCCAGCTTTCACTTTGTAGATATATTTTGAAAGGATTCGCAATCTGAATTCCTGAATCAGGGATTATCCAACGATCAGGAGCTGTGTATTTTTGTTCGTCGCTGCTCATTTCAAGACGGGATATTTGTAGATTTGGAACAGAACAAATTCTATCACTATATACATAGCTGGTGAAGTGCCTTCCACTTGATGTCTAAAATCATTTAGAAACATTGTATTGTTAGAAAACATAGTGTATTCTTGAAAACTATCCATTTCCATCGATAGTTAGTTGATTTTTATGTTTGATAGGTTTCTTACTCTATAACATATAATTAATCGATAATATGCTATTTTTAATTCAAATTTACGTTCCACGTGAATAATTCATTACACGTACATGTGTTACATATCAGTTTTAATTTTGCATACATTTAAATCTCAATACAATCTAAAATAAATGTTGCTTAATAATACAATTTAAATCAATGTGGCTTAATATTTTCAATGAATTTTCGTGTGAACCTTTTTTGTGTGTGTAATTCAAAGCAATTGAGTTTAGAATTTCACTGTATCAACTAAAATATTCACTTTGCTAGATTCGCGTATCAGATGAGTGTCGTTTATTAATATCATTGCACCAAAATAATTATTTTATATCGTTCTATTAAGTATGTTATATGAATAATATTACATATATTTTCCTACCTATCGAATCACACATTTAAAATTGTTTATTTCCAACTAAATCGTTTTTCTTCGTTCATAGTGATTAAATATTTAAACGTCTTTTTTTTATCATTCAACTTTAGTTTTGCTCGCCTCGTAATTCAGTTTATAATGTTACAAAAAAATCTCCATCACATCTAGACTTCATTAGGTTTTAGTTTATGAGAGAAAATTATTATTGTTTAGTTTATATTCAGTATTAATTTTTCCCATCATATGTATATTTGTGGGGTTCGTGATCGAGTGACAACATCGTTGGCATCGGGTTGAAATCCCAGTCCGGGCAGCTTCATTTTCCAATCGAATCATTGATATCCGTTCTAAGATATGGATATCTGTGTTGTCAATAAAATTCCTTCTCACACCCACCTGATCCAAAACGTACCGTGAGCGATTGACTTGCAATAAGTCCAATCCTTTCTATCACTTCCCCTTTCGAAAAATAAAAATAAATGATCGACTGATTGACAAGCAGTTTTCGTAAAACACTTGTGTTGAGGGAAAAAACTCCATTTATAATACACATACTCTACATTAAAAAAAATATTTGCCTTCATTCAAACTTTTAAAGAATACATATTTTTCTACTTGAAGTATTCTTCAGGTAAAGCCCATTATGAGATTCATAAATAATCCGCCATTTTGCTATTTCCATATAAGTATTTTTTTCACGAGAAACATATCCAAAAATAGCCCACCTTACCATAAACAACTTCTTTTCCGAAATTGCTCAGTTTCCCTTTTCAGGGGCTCAACTTTTGCGTGGGGATGTGTATACTATGTCGAATACTGTAAACAGGGTGGGTATACTGTATCGTATAGTATTTACAGAATATTTTTGCAGGACTTCGGTTAACGCTGATCCACCTTTCCTGCTTTGGGGTATTTATTTGGATTTGAATAAATCAAATGTATGGTGACCGCGCTCATGTAAATCATTATTTATTGTTGTACCGACACAATACATACTTCTATAATATAAATATATGCATGTATGTCGCAAATTTCCGTTGAGTAAAATATTTTTAACAAATGGTTTACTTCATGTGTGCTTTGACGTTTATTGATGATATTCATTGTAAGCCTTTTATGAATCAACCTGAATTGATTCACTAAAATCTCATGATCAATTATTGCTAGAAGGCACTATATTTAAATACATAAAACAAATTTTTTGTATTACTTAATCAGGTACATAATATAAAAGTTTATGATAAGCAAAACCGGTCTTCACCTTTGAAGAAACCAAAGTTATGTGAAAGTACTACAAAACAATGTGCTTTATTTACTCTCTAAGATAACGCACAATTTTCGGATTAATTAATGAACATATTTCTGTTTATATATTGCACAAAACTGGTCCTGGTCAGTAAAAATAAATAAATATTTTTTAAATATATTTATTTAAATAAGTATTTTCAGAAATCGATCATTGATTTTAGGAGAAAAATTCAATCGCTGAATTTTTTTTACATATATTTTTTAATTAAATCATTTTTTGACTTGACGATATCAAATTACAATATGGATATTCAATTGCTCAACATTTTTCTCAGACGCATTTTTTTCTTGAATTTTAAGCCTGTATCCATCCATACCTGGAGACTCGGGTTCAATTCCCGGCAAGGTCAGATTTTTCAATTGAAAAAAAAGAGATTTTGGGCTGGGTGTATGTTATTTACCGTTGATTTTGTGCACAACTGATTCATTACTTATCATCGTGTTAATCTCGTATGACTTTCACAATTGAGAATATTTGGCGCATTGGCGTAAGCTGTAATGCCATTTTTTTTCCATTTAAAATTAAAAACAAAAAAAAAATATACACTTCCAACTCTAGATCTCCATCTTAATGAAGAAACTGAAAAATATCATAAAGTCGTTAGAAACGTATTTACAACATTTTGAAGGAATTTTTATATATTATCTAAGTCTAGTTTCATCTCGCAATTATTATCTGTGATAAAAATAACTGAAACCCATCAGACAGTTTTTAAATTCAATCAGCCTGTCATTCTCTTTGTTATACTAACCCATTTATAAGCTATGGATTGGTAAAAAATACATGCCAAATTTTTCTACACGAAAGGATTGTGTTTTCACGTTGGAATACTAGAAAAAGCCACTTTATTATCAAGCATTAAATAACTTTAACGTGGAGTTAGTCCCCTTTTGTATTTTAATCTGAGGGTCATTATCAAGTCTTCGGAACGATAAAAAGGCTTTAGGCGAGTGAAATAGAGGCAGATAAAAAGAAGAGTTTTATACGACTTTTTCTAATATTCCGGAGGGCCAGATTCATACGAAATATGTATAGAAATATAACATGAAACTGGTTTTAGATTTCGGGTGAAATATTTTTTTTTCGAATGTATATTTAGTCAAATTAGGTGAGCGTTACCGTCACGGCTAAATCGAGTCCAATTATAGCTTGGATAAAAATCATTAATTCCGTATACTTAATTGGTCTGTTCGCTTTTCGTGAGTTTAAGCAAGTAATCGCTAGAAATACCAAGAATAATCGGGTGCTATTCGATACGTATGAAAAGCCTCTCGATTAGCCAGAAGAAATGTAAAATAGTTTACTAGCAACGAAATATTTCCTAAAACACGAGAAGAATATTATTGTTATGGAATAGTGGCATCTTTTTCAGAGCGTTCACTCATCGCTTTATGTGTATTTAAGAAATGTTATCTTGAAGCTTAGCGGTAATAAATCTAGCCTAGTATTAGCATGATTTAAGTTTCAAGATCTGGGAATGTTTATATATTTTAATTACGCATTTGCGATTGTCTTCATCGAATTGATCTCAAGTTATGAAGGATCATTGTTTTCATCAGTAATATCACAATTGATACATACATTTAATTATAACTATCGGTATTTCGCAGATAACTTAATCTTGGCTTTTTACAACGAGATACAATAAATTACAAATTAAATCTGCTCCAATTTGATAGCGGAGTCGGTCAAATAAAAAAGATATTAAATTATCTAAAATATAGACACTCTCGTATTGGTGAACTGATTCAGGTAAGCTTATCTATAAATTTCATTCAAATTCCCAAACTTTTACTATATTTCAGTGGTTTCGAATGGAGTTACTTTTAAATTTTGTAACTTACGCAACTTTTTTGAATCCCAGATGACATACATCTGTAAATATATCTTCGACAGCTATTGATAAATGATTTTTACTAAGAAAATGTTGCCTTGTACAATTTATATCAGAAGATAGATAAGTTCTTGACTTGCGGTTGTGTTCCTTTACTCTTTAAAATTGGAAGTAACGTAGTAACTGACAAACATTTTCTTTGAAATTTCTCAGTTGAAATACACCATTTGGCAGTGGCACATCAACAGAGATGTTCATGGTGATACGAGCATTAATCTCAATTTCACTATCACAAAATCTTTCAACTATTTAAGCATTTAATATCTACAAACAAATATGTTTACTTTTAAGCTTGATTGTTGTCGGATGATTGCACGATTAGTGAATAAATATTCAATCTGAAATCATAACACAATCAGTGCATGAAAATGTGATTTGGAATAACCATCAACTTGGAGAATATTGATCAGTGTTGGAGATTAATCAATTTGCAAAAATAATTGTATCATATTACACATTAGGCAACCACACAAATTGTTTTTTGTGAGCTCCCAATAAATCGTCATAAATGATTTTTGTATCTGACAGTCTTAACTTTCGAAGTTTCGCCTAAAATTCTTGTTCGAAACAAAACACGTTTCATCTCAGAACAGTTATTATGATAATATTCTTTAGAGGTGAATATTCTAAGGTAAAGAAAGACCTTCCATTATCATATTGAAAAGATATTATGATGACAATAAAAATGGGTTATGACATTATTAGTTTTAGCAGTGCGAGTTTGTTAGTCTGAATAAAAATGGCCGCCGGGGGATAATAAACGAGTTAAACATGGTACTGCCACTGCTGGCGCGGTGGTGGAGGGCTCCCTCAGGACAGATTCCCTACCTGAGGTCTGCCCAGTGGCGTTGAAAGCAATGCGCTTTTCGCAAGGACTCTGAAGTTTCAATCTCATATTTTGCGATGAAAATCTTACCCTGTTTATGGAAATATGAAATATGTATAGCAAAATGTTTCACAGAAATTATAGTAGAGCAATATGTTTTAATACTATCAAACGTAAAACAATAATTACATGTTGACTGTCAGTTCAAGTGCCTGAAGATGCTGAACAGCGAAACCCGACAAAACTTATGGAAATGTATAAAATTCAAAAGAGTCAAATTTGATATTGAAATTCCATCAAGCACCTTCAGTCGAAATTCTTAATATTATGTTTGTAAAGAAACTAAAGCGATATTCGTATTGTATAGATTAATACATAGCTTCACACTTTTTCTGCGTATTATTGAAGATTTAACATTATTCGTTTGGCTTAAAGAAATTCATCAAAAATTTTCTTACAGCCACACTGACACATATACAAACGCAATTCCATCATGTTGAACTTATTTGTAATCGTAAGTAAATTATACAAAATGACAACACTTGGTACGCGCTGTTACACACGTGGGTATGATTAATGGAACAACACGGGAATTATAACCGAAACTCTTTTGTTATGATATCTAAAAAGTTTTTCAAATTTCAATCGTTTGAATTATTTATTTTTCCATGAGTATTTTCGCTAACGACTCGATTTTGTCTTTCGACACCATCCGGCATTTCAAGTGCACGAATGAACTTGAACTGACGTGTAGTAAATAGTTCGTAATATAAATTGTTTCGCTATTCAAAACACTGAAAATAGTAGATGAATTTAAACTTATATATCAAAAAAGATATTGCACTTCATGTATTGCATAGTATTTCGTTCTTTTTTCTTTATTATAACTTGCTGTTTTAAAAGAAATAATGCTGTAGAGTGTCTGCGAAGGTCTGCCTGTCAAAAACACGTCTGACCATTCTCGCTTGGATGCTCAGGTTTATGTCAATGCGTATGATTGATATGATGGGTAATATTTGCTATTGAATGTTCATATAAAATCCATGTCCTCTTCACTCAAACCGTGCGCCACTGTATCCGGGCTATACGTCTGGGGTTTCAGGATCCTTTTGTTTTTGAGGGGGGATCGCGGTAAGAAATAAAATTATTACGGGGCGCTAAATTGTTCATTAAAACTGAGGCGGCTCTATTGAAATTAATTTTTAAGTGCACATTTACAAACTTGAAGCCCGGGCTCCAACCTACGGAGTATTGGGTACTAAAATGGATTATAATATGGTTTATGTTTTATTTACTCCTGAATTGTGGTGGGTAGAAATCGCGGATAGTATGAAGTAAAGCGTGGCTGAAAACAATATAACAACAATAAATGTAACGTAACTTCTCAAAAGATGTTGAATAGTATAAATCAATATAAAAACACGTACCTTTAGTGGTTATTAATTTTTAGGATTAAATTACCGTGATCGCATACTTTGTACACATGATGCGACTTTTCTTGGAGTATCCTCCATACCTCCTCGAATGTGGTGCCCTGATATAAGAAGAAAGTCCCAAATCACGATTCTGCGGGTTTGGGATGACCTATACATATGACCGCTAGGTCATGTCAATAATGGTAGGATTGTAAAACATGTACAATAAACTAAAATATATGAAACATACTTACATGTATCATTTTGAGGAAGTAATATCTTCAACCTCTCAGAGCTCTTAAAATATCAAAAATGAGATAGAAATGCGACTATGAACTATTTTTTTATTTATTGCATATTTTGTGATTGTAAAAGAAAAAATACATTTAAAAAAAACTCACATAAATTGAAACTTTGACTTAAAACATTATAAAATAACTGTATATTTTGGCTTTATTGATTGAGTAGGCATTTACTTGGTAGAACTCCATTATAATACGGTAAGAAAAATAACAATGTATTTTAATAGCTATCAACAAATATATAAAATAATTTATGTAGAATTAAAATACATTGTTATTTTTCTTACCGTAGAATATTTTGGCTTTAAAGTTGCTTGTTCCACCACCTTTCGTTAGGTCAATGCATCCGTTTTTTCACGGCCACCTTCCATAACGCCATGCGATCAAGACAATAATCAAATTTCGTTGGCTTGATACATATGTAGCTGTAATGGATTGATCTTTTAATGAAAATGTGACTTTCTCAGTCACTTAGTTGAGGTGATATTACATATCCCGTGTATCCGTATACTAAATAGCATTTCAGATATTTCTCGTACATAATTTTACAGCTCTTTAGTACATACTATGTATGTATATCATGCAGTTACAAACTATGCACTCGTGACTGACGATATATAAAAAAATCGAGCGGCAGCAGGACAAAAAGTGTTTTATTATTTTTTACTGACGAGTTTTCTTTCTTATTATTATTATCTTTATTTTTATTTTTCATTTATTAGCAATACGCGCACATTTCGTCCCCGGAGCGGCGATAATATTCTCCTTCTCGCGATTGATTTCATTTCCAGCCCGCGCCCGGCCAAAAACTTTCGGCTCTATCAGCTTTTCCAAATTATTTATGAATCCCCCGGGAGCCCGTTGAGGATTCCTGCCGGCTGGAAAAGGGGATGAGTCGGCAGGGAAAAAGGTTGAAATTTATGTTTCGCACCAATTAATGGCTCTTGAGTGGCATTACTCTTAAGTGAGGAGTAATCTCGCTATGTTATTTGATACCGCTCGGATGAAAATGTGGCTTTAAGTGTGTTATTACCTAGTTTGTCCTTGTCTATCTAGGCTGTCTTTTTGAATACCTGTATACAATAATTTAATCAATCGGAATCGATTAGTTTTCGCTGTCGACGACGATACCGCCTTTGTGTAAGTGTCGAAACTTGAAACAATGTTGTAATCATTTATCAGCCTCGTTGATCTCTGAGTAATAGCTTTAGACAGGCAACCACACTGTTTCGGTAGTTCAAATAAAGATTTTTCCAATTTGACATTATGGATTTAGGCATTCTCTTATGTTCTAACTAACGGCAATTATTATCTGTATTTATTCATATATGAATTTACTCTGTCAGTAGATAACTCATTTTTTGTAAGTAAATAAAACTGCTATCATTTATATGTACAATTCATCAGTAAATATTATATTTATTCAATTTTTGGCTAGTTAACCAGTCTAGTGCCTCACACGTTCGGGCGTGACCATCTTTGACGTCTGAAATTGTGAGACGCGTAATATTTTTAGCCAACACTGGTTAATGAACGTTTAGTCCCATCTATCCTTCACCGGAATTAATTAAAATATCCCAGAGTTATGTTACAATGAACTAGAAAAATTGATTTCTGAAGGATATGTCCAATGATCGTGGCTCGCGAGGGCTGTAATAAATAATATCGAGATATCATTTAAAAAAAAAAAAAAACGATGTATTTTAAACGCGTAAATAGTTGTTAGGTGTTTACAAAAACATATTTTTGGGAAACATGAAATGTTAGTCACAAACTTAATATTCAACAAAAATATTTCTTGGCATGTATTGTACATAGGTCGATTTATCGACTGGAACCAATCGTTAAATTAACTGAAAATTTTTTGTACTTAAAAGAAGCGGCTTTAGAGCGGTTAAATTAATACGTCGATGAGTATTTTAAATAAACAGCCGGAAATTCAAACGAAACCTAACCTAACTCAGATAAGATCTAATTGAAGTACTTACACAAATTATGTATTTAATGTCCGTCTATATATTTTTCTTACCGTTTTTATAATTAAGTGAATAACTGATTTTTTCTAGGTTTATTTACAAATTAAAAAGGTAAAAGCCTTATTTTATTAGCTGTTGAATATTAGACATACGATGTAAGGTTTATATTTTGATTTGATAGTGATATTAAATTTATTCAGTGAGAGTTAAAACATATGACATTTAAATGGAAAACTGTGAGCGCATATTAATGTTTTGATTTAATGAGCAGACGTTACACCGCAGCTTTCCGACTTACATATAATATGAGCTGGATAAGATAAGTATTAAACAGTTTATCTTTAATTTATTTCAACTGTAAGCCCTTAGTTTGCAATCCAATTTTACATGCACTTTGAAATGACCCTTTAGTATCATCGTGGTTTGTTTCAATATATTCATCGATTATTTTTGAAATTGTGTGGTGTCGATTTCGACATTATAAATGTGCGACTTTTATTAATCTATTTAATCTGACAGAGTGCAGAAAGTTCAAAAGCGTGAAACTGCCATTGCAAATTGGTGTAGGCAATTTCCGTTTAATTTTGGTTTTGACCGAGAATGCCGCTACAGAGGCAATATACGAGAAACTGCCATATAGTTAGTATACATAGTAACCGCGAGTAAAAGGACGAACTAGCAAGCATCGGTATTGAGAAACTCTGATTTGATTGTGGATTTACTGGACGTGCTTTTACAAAAGCTCAGCATTTGTCTGAATAGAATCCAGCTCTGACATACCGGTTAATGATAGATGCCTTATTAGGATTTAAAATAGTATTCTCCGAGCGAGAGCTGAGAAGTTAATACCACAGTGCAAATGTTAGATCACTGCGGCTTGTAGGTAACGAAGCCTTTCTGCAGGAATTTCAGTCGGTCTCCAAGCAACCGGGAAAACGTTCATGAATTAAAACATTGTCGGAGACGATGCGATCCATGTCTGTTATCCATATATCTACATGAATTCATATTTAGTTTTGCAATTTATTTTAGTTGCGCACTAATTAATGAACCCGTTATTTTTTTCATTCCATCTTATCTATTTTCTACAATGAATGTGTTTTATTTATTTAAATACCATACGATAAAAAATTCTCTTAAATTTGGATTGAAGAATACATATTGCAGACAGTCATGCTTGTAAGCTATAGGTTAGTGTTGGAAATACTTTTTAATTCGTTTTTATATAACTAATCTAATACACACACGATAATTTCAGTCTCGTGATTTAGAATAACACTCGCTCGAACGTAGCTAGCTGCTCATCATTTTCGATGAGGCAATTTGATTGTGAATTTCTTCGTTAACTGTAAATACTTATAATTAATATCTTTTGAATCGTTATTCATGTCGAAAATATTGACAGCGTTCTACACATCCACGACGCGACTGATTGATTATATTCATCAGAGTATTATGGAAGCCAGGAAATTATAATTAACACAAACTTGCCCTTTATATCGAACATGACTCTGCGCAATAGATTACTTGTCAAAAATAAGAAAGTCTATCGTCAGCTTGTATGAATGTTTAGCAATACATAATCAAAAAATAATTATATCGCGCATGTGATGTTTTTATATGCCTTATTATAAAATTTTACGCCCGATATTACGTAGACGCCTGAAGGCCTCATTTACGGCTCGTTCGTTGTCAGCTCTGTTCCACGGCATGGCAAACCAGATATGGACTATATCTTCCAAGGGGCTTCCAATTTCCCGTACCGATTTTCCCCAGATGTGTTCTAAAGGCTTGCATTAAAATCACATTGGACCTGTCAGTTCCTAGTCGGCCATGGTAAGCTCAATACAAAACACTTGATCGGTTTTAATATCATTTTTTTTCTATTGACACGCCTACATGACGCTAATCACGTCCTATAAGACTGTATTCAGATGAATTCTGAACCAGCAAGACTATTAAACGAAATGAATTGAGAAGTTTTCTTCGTTAGATGCTGAGATCTCTCTCGTAAATATTGTCGAATGTGCCTCCTTAATTTGACATCAGTTTTTCGTCCAGAATTGATTGTACGTGACAGAATTGATTGAACGCAGCATCTCTTTTTTTTCGGAAACAAGTGCACAAGGGTTATGACCAGACTCGTGGTAAGCTAATCGATCTCGCTACGCCCGAATTGTTTGGATCGGATGGGTCTAGTAAACTCACTGTTTAAGCAGAAGTTCTTAAATGGATCAACATAATTTATACATATGTATGACTATATTTATCGTAAATATTTTCACCGTCCGTAGAAGACAGAATAAAATACATTATTTAATCAAGACCAATTGTTTTAACCTACTTTTGAGAGTTTTTGTTAAATAAAAATAACAAGTACATTATCGTATGTCATGATTATCAAACGATAAGGTGGTTTAAAAATGCATTTTATAGCGATATGAAATACTAATACTTTTAAACTTGTTTATAATTCTAAGGTGTTCACTGTCAATACTTGGTGGATAGGCATTATAATAAAAATAATAATACATTTTTAGTACTTTTTCCACATAAAATTTATTTGATCAGGACCGGTTTCGCTCATGGCGAGCATTGTCAACTGATAAGAAATACAACGAAACAGTGAAATTTATACAAAAGTTAAGTATGAAAAACAAATTATGACAAACTACTTGTTTTACCAATTGTTTGTCATACCTTGTTTTTCATACTTAACTTTTGTATAAATATCACTGCTTTATTGTATTCCTAATCAATTGACAATGCTCGCCATGAGCGAAACCGGTCCTGATCAAATAAATTTTATGTGGAAAGAGTACTAAAAATGGATTATTATTTTTATTGTTCGTCACGTTCTGGTTTAAAGATCGTGCTTCGAGCTATTTTTTTTATCAATTTAAAGCAATATCGTAGGCAATGTACATATACTGACACATACATGTAGGCACTGCACACAAATGCACTCATCGGCGTTAAAACTCTTGCAATAAAACACCTGTCTTGACCTGATGAATTGGTACCTGGAATTTTAAAAAAAAACCATGCAGGAATGCTTCTATTTTCACACGCATTCATCACTTCATTGTTTTTCAGATATTCGGACAGTACAGTCCCAGTCCCTGTTGTCCCAGCTGTTCTGCAGTTTCTCATATAGCTTCCATTACTACAAAATCTTCTAGGTCAGTTTACATATTTCGTAAATATATATGTAATACAATACAAAAATATCTATTTGCCCTTGACTTTAAAATATGTAATAGTATGTGCAAAAATGGGACACTGTTTTTACAATCATATAATTACATGTCTTGATTTCGTTTCCAAAATCTAGCCCAAAATCGAAATTACAAAAAAATATCTAATATTTTCAGAATGCTCAATTCTTTGGGAACATTTTGTGTAACAAAATTTATCAAATTTATCTTCAATAAAATTACAGCTATTTTGTTGATTTTGATACGACGGCCTAGCCTAAGCTGGATATGACATGTATTCTAAAAGAAAATCATAGTATGAAGAATAAGTTTATAAGTATACACATTACGTAGACGGGTTGCTTTTTTAATTATCTATTATTTTGTTGTAACACCTATTCAGATTTTGTTTTCGTAACATGTTTAAAATATAATGTAAGAAAATACATATTTGTATACAGCTTGCACGCTACAGATTAATTTGGCGATAAAATATTGAGAAGAATAGTTTCGATTGTGGTTTAAAGTTGTCTAAAATTCGCTCCCACGCCCTTCCGATCATTCCGAGAGCAATTCGATAACCACTTATAATATCCCTTATATCCATACTCTAAAGAAAGGTCGACCATCGGTCCTCGTAAAAAAATTATGATGTGATAAACTTCGTTAGGAGAGTTGATATCCTTCACATTGGGAGCGGAAGTTATCATATACGAAATAACCAGATATAAATGTAGTAGAAATTCTAGGATAATTTCGTCATTGTGTTGTCTGACGTAAAAAAATATGATTTCTGATACAATAATTGTTGTTTTTCATCATTCCCGCCGGCTTTTCCAGATATTGTCTCTAGCTTCGATACAACGAAAGTGGGTAACTTTTCCCCCTTAATGTTATGTTGGCGAACCAAAGAAAACTTGACGGTGTAATTTCCTATTAATTTCTTGCTGCGAAAGCTCTAGAAGCTTTCTTGTATCTTGTCCTGAAACTTGGTAATAATGCTCGGTTGCAAAAATAATGTCAAAGAGAATTCAGCCAGCCAATTAAATGCTTTTTAATTAGTTTCAAAGCAGGAGAAGAAACATTTGTGGCGAGACGAACTGTAAAATATAAATAACGAAAATTTCGTAGAACTTTGTGTCTTTAATATTCATTAAAGTGATACGTAAACGAAAGTCTGACAGTTGTTATAGAAAGTGAAAATGTTTTGACAGTCCGACCGCTATACGCTACACCTGACTCAAAGGGAATCAAAGAAAATGCCTTTAATTTGAATAAATACTTAGGAAACAAATCCTAGCAACTGTCAAAATATCGTCCCCTAAATAATTCACAATTGAAAAAATATATCTTTCTTATCTTTTGAGAAAAACTATTCAGTATTTTTGTAATTAGACACAAGTTATTCAAATCATAACCAATGTAAGAAATATTTTTTAGAACACCAAACAGATATTTGAACACATCAAAAAGTCCACATGCTATTCAATTTAGAAAAAGAACAAACGCAATCAAATGAATATCTATCTTACATTAATAGATAACCTAAATTTTATTAAATACATCTACATTTGTATGATTATCAGAACCAGTTTCTCTCGCCATGCGATCATGCGATATCATTCCAGATCACAATCAAAATGGTGTTTATTTTCTATAGTGAGAAGAAAAACACAAATAGTTACAAAATCGCGCAATAACGAAAATATTATTCCACTGAATAAGTTTCCGCTGAATCTACCAAAAATATAAAGAATACGGAATTATTTATTTCGTCCCTCAGCTAGATTTTCGGAAAAGGTTATAATTTTTTTTGTCTTTTTTCATTCATCACTTAATATCAACACAATATTATACCTAATAATAACGGGTTTTATTTTTTCGGCACCTTGTAAATCTTATTTGAAATAAGTTTTTACAAAATCAATTTTTCTTTTCGCCATCAAATAAAATTATTTCTGTGGTTTTTATTATTTAGAAAGTATGTAAACAATAAACCTACTTAGATATTATAAATTTTGCAGATACACTTTTTAATCTATTCTACGTAACCTGAATGGAGTGATAATGAATATAAATTAAACCGCAGAACCGCAGACGTGAATAAACTGACTCCGCTAAAAAACTCGTTTGATATATTAATCTTTCTAAAAGTGATGCCATATTTTCGTTAAAATCCAAATAGATACCACTTAGAAGTGATTTAAACGCTCATCGATCATTGCTCTTGCATTTTTTGGTCTGTTACCGATAATTAATCGCTTTGGCAACTTTTCTTCCAGTTTTTTTTCGTTTGAAATATTAGAACTTTTAAGAATTTGTATGTTCTGACACAGCCTCGTTATAGTGGAGCAAACAATATGCCGAAAGCCTCACAGTATTAATCATTTAATGGTTAATAGAACATAGTGTAAGCTTTGTGTGTTAACCTGTTATTTGCCGTGCAAAAATATTATACGATCCACGGTTATGCACACTCAGTATATATGCAAATTTTGGACTTAGATGTAAAAAATAATATTAATGCATTCATATTTTATAGCTGTGACTTGCTAGTGCGATTTGAATCAAAAAGTACCAGACAACTGGGCACAATATAACTGAACACATGACAAGTTGACACACGGGTAACTGGACACGAAAACAACTGAATACAGTTATTAGTATTTTTATTCAAGATGGATTTCTTTAAAAAATATATTTATTTCCCGCTACTACTCGGCTCTATGACGAGGCCTTCCACCCTTTTGATTAATTTTATTAAATGCTATTCAATTTAAATTTCGGCCCGTGCAGACATCTACCACGCGCTTACTTGAAATTGTTAGTTGTATTCAGTTGTCAACTTGTCATGTGTCCACTTGTCACGGGCCCATTTGTCTTGTGTAGTGTTTTCACGGAACCGAATAAAATCTATATGAGACTCAGGTTTTATATCAAGTATTGTTGTAATAGTTCGACTAATAAGGATTTATCTGAAAAGATTACGATCGTTTGGATAATAATAAGTTTGAATCGAATCCTCGCGGACCACGCCTTGGCCACCTATGGTTTTGACAAATTTGAATTACATATTACCAATTCAACGATTTATCTTTCTAAAATGTTTGAAATAATGAGAGTGGTTTACTCCGATCGTTCTGTTGTACAATAGTTTCAGAATAAGTACATAGAATTTAGATTACAGAAAAAAGTTAAATTATAGATATCATATCTCGTGTGCGACTGCGGTACTTCCACTTTACAGTGACCCAACTTCATTGATAACACTCTTATCAACGAATAATAATAATAATAATTGTATTATATAAAATTTTATCATTTCTGTATTGTATTTTGTCTGGGTTTTATGATTAATTAGACGTTTTCTTATCGCCACACAACTTGTTGCCCCGCACTTGAATATTTCATGAAATACTAACTCGCAGCGTTGCCGGATCGTAAATTATTTTATCGCACATCGAGCCCTGACATGCAATACCGCGTATCATGTATTCAGTCCGTTTTCCATTCAAAGCTTATTATAATATAATATATCTCGTATTTCATTGCTACGTTATACATAATCTCTGTCCGCTATTACACAACACATTTTTTTACTCAATTCCTATTTTATTTCCACTTTGCTCTACAAGCATAAATGATCTCAATATGTAGTGTATTTTATACGGAGATTTTATTATACAGTTAAAGATCGATTATCCGCGTTCATTGGGTGTAAAGCAGTACGGATTATGAGAAATCTGGATGATCGTTACTGTGGAGCTATCAGCAGTTTCTTGAAAATATTATGTAATACAAAACTAAACAAAAATAGAATCAATAACCAAACATTGAGTCATTGTTGTATATTTATTATGTTCAATTTTGTCTCATTTTCAGTGATGCCCAACCTGCGGCTTTAAATGACACTTCATGCGGCCCAATATGACAAATATCAATCTCCTCCTTTTCACAGACGATTAAAGAACAATACAAATTAATAAAACTTTCAAATTAATAAACTCTAAAAATAACGATAATTTCATAAATTTTACCCGTGCGGCTCTCGAGCGGCTTTAAAATTGACTAGTTGGCCCATCTGCCTAAAAGGTAGTGCATCAATGTTTTATTGAACAATCTAAATTTGCTGATATTTATCAAATATTGGCAGTATTTGGGTTATATATCTTGCATGGTCAGTTTGGTTAGTAGAAGTGTTAAAAAGAAATGAAGAGTAGTCTTGGTAATTGTTATTTCCGATGCTGCCAAATCACGAATATGAGTTTCTTTCTACTTGGCTCTATACCACTTTCATGCGACAGCTAAACATTGAAAGCTTCAAAATGAGTAGGACTTATATTTCTCCCCTCACATATCTCATCTTCGTCATATTAGCCACATATTTCTTCAATTATTTCATTCACAATTTTGAATGCAGAATTGTTCGTATTGAAAATTGACTACTCGTTGCCAATTTCTGTTTAAAAAAACTGCGTTCGAGATGCCTATTACAACTCACTTGACGTTGTCAACGTAATTACGAAAAAAATGTGTTTGTTTTGAAAAATCTACTGTATTTACAAGTGATCGATTGTGTATCACCCGTTTGCAGCTATCGCAAGAGAGAACATAACATCTGAGTGGATTTTTTGAAATCTCCTTTCCAGCCAGTCATTTCGTTTTCAATTTTCAAGCAATTATTTTGGTGGGGAAGTATGAAAACGCCGTCGGGATCGTCATTCATAGGTATTGACAGGGAATGTGGAATTGCACTTAACCCCTGCCCAGTTTCGCCTGTGCATTAGATATACCAACCAATATATCAATTGTAATGTGTTAACTGTCACTTCTTGGTGGAAAGGCATTATTTTAAATAAATAAAATAAATTCGTTACTACTACAGACTGCCACATATATTCTGATAAATATCAGGACCGGTTTCACAAATCGCAAGCAATATAAATTGATATATACAAATATTTTGAACGTTGAACTGTGATGTATAAATCAGGGCTGTGGAGTCGGAGTCGCGGAGTCGGGGTTTTTGGCCGGAGTCGAAGTCGGAGTCGGAAATTTTGAAAAGACTTAACTTTTTATTTTTACATATTATATGCCAAATTTGGCTATAGGCAGGATTGGTTGGTTGATATATAATTGAATAAATATGAAAGGTAGAAAAAAAACCTGATGAAATTAAACTTTTTTAGACGAAGTCTAAGTTGTGTTTTTGGTCAATGTTTGAGTCGGAATCGGAGTCGTGTTTTTGGTAAATGCTGGAGTCGGAATCGAATTTTTTTTACCGACTCCATAGCCCTGGTATATATCAATACATATATAAAATTGGAATCATTTGATTTTTGTAGTTAACATCCCGGGATTCGCCTTTCGGTATATTCAGGCATTTCAAGATCACGAATAAACTTGAACTAAACCATTCAAATTCCATAAACACCTTAAGTTGAAATTCTTTGAATACGTGAAAGCAGTACTAAAAAACTGTAAATAATATTGGAGAAAAGTTGTGATAATTGTTTGAGAGTTGTATACCAAGACAGATCGTTGTTGCGTGTAATTGTATTCGAATAGCAGTGTAAGATTTCACGGAACCTTAGATAAATTAAGTCATTCATATGCTATCAAAATTTTCATTGAAACATTATAATGCGTAGAGATTTTATGAATTGGTATTAATTTTATGTTTATTCATTCTCTTGTTTCCTGTATTAAAATCCGGTCTTTTGTATCTTATTTGTATTACTGTGTGTGTGTGTAGCATTATGTTCATAAAAACACATTTGTATTTTTTAAAATGTATTTTGAGCTGTATTTTTTTTCCTTAAATACCTTTTGTAAGCAAGAAATGATACTGTACAGTACTGCATTGAGCGAGAGTGATTAGTTAACCACAAGTCCTATCCTAGCGTTATACTTTCTATCCATACTCTCATCGAACTAATGAGAGGTTGAGCGACCGAGTACCATGCAGCTCTCGTTGAAAAAATATACTGATGCCCAAAGACGAAACTCGGCTCGTTATCGTCAAAACTCATGAACCTATACAGAATTAAAACGATACAAATTTTATTTTTAAATTCCACCGAACACCTTCAGCCGTGATGTCTTTATAAGGAGGCCATATGGATTAAAATAAAACAAATAGAATACATATATTATAAATGTTTAGTTCCAACTAGAGACTCCAATTCGAGTATCGAGTACTCGATACTCGAATATTTTGAGAAATACTCGAGTAATACTCGTTCACTAAGCTATGCGAGACTTTCTTTTGTTAGTTTTGCTCAGAGTCCTGCTGACTTATTTTATCAATGACAAGTTTATGATCACAAGAGAAAATATAATATTGAAAAATAACAAAAGTTCGAACCAATTTGAAATTAGAGACGTATAATTCGCTAATATATTTTAAATATATGTTTTATAAATTGCAAATTAGCTTATTTATCATCTATTTATATACTCAAATTTAATTTTTTTGTATATATTTTTGGACATATGAAACGAATCGAGTACTCGAGTATTTTAGAATTTTACTACTCGATTCTCGAGTAGTTGAGATGTCGAGTAATTAGAGTCTCAAGTTCCAACCCGTGAATCGCATAGGTACGCGGGACCAAATCGTGGAATGTACGTGCTATCAAAATCATTTCCAAATCCTGTTTGATCCACTGTCTATGTCCCCGTTTCTAGTAATGAAGTTCTATCCATAAGCGTAAATATTTTTGCAATTTTCGAACAGGCGCTAACAAAAATACACATTGTTGAAAATCAAAACCAGGGCTGTACGAGAGACAAACGATAATTCAAATTTAACGCGCTGTCATGAGCTTAATCGCCGGTTTGCAGGCAAATGGTTTATTTTTTGTTTTATTTACTGCACAAAACAAACGAACGTTACTCCAATGCAATGCGTCACAATAATTTAGTCGGAATATGACAGCGGACAGAATTTCAGAGTACTTATTTACTTACTGACTAACATTGGTTGCATTATACCGCGTACATCGTACAATATAACGGGCAATTTTGTTTCACTTTGGATTTATCGTGACCTATTTATTATATGTGACACCACAAAGTCCAAACTGGCAAATGCACTTGTCGAAATTTGACGAGGACTGGCGTTCCTCGACTTTATACATTATTGGTTCCCGACAATTAACACGAATGCTAATTTTGGTGTGCTTAAAGTTTTTATTTATCAAAAATCATTTGTATGTAACGTTAACGTATCAATTTCACCGAGGTGTTATCCAATATACTTGTTGAATGATAATTGTCAGTTTATTACTGAATTGGCATTTACTTGGTAGAACTCCATTATAACACGCTGTAAATATAACAAAAATATTCTAGATCTACAACAATTATAAAATATATAATTGATAGCTTTTTCGGCTTACGCCCTCGTCAGAACTACTATATAAATTTATAAAGTATCAGTTAGATACTACATATATATTTTTTGTTGAACTGAAATACGATGCTGTTTTTTCATCTTTATATAATTTTCAGCCTCAGAGGAACTACTAATTGATTTTGATCTTAAACCCTAATGCTTTAACTGCTGTGTTTATGTGCTGTCTAAAACTATTTCCCACATCAATCCATTCTTAAATACGGTACGTAGTGGAGACGGTTAGCAAACCACAAGTCCTATCCTTGCCCTATCATTTCTAGCCCTATTCTCTCTATAAAAAGAGATTAAAGAATTAAAAAAACGAACGGTTACTTAAGAAAAGTTCTATTGTGATGAACTCGAATAGCAGTCGATTTGATACACATTGGGAGCTGAGAACGTTAAAATGTCATCATTGTATAACTATGAATGCTTTTATTTTTGTACATATTACTCTATAGTAGTCAGTATCTTGTTTTGAAATTAATATTCCTCTAGTTTGCTACACCTCAGTTTTAAGAATCCAATCTAAAGTAGGCAAAATATTGTGAATTAAGATTTCTCTTTGCGAAAATAAAATGGAGCAGGAAATCTGCATGGAGTCTAGGGATGTCTTTAGCCTGATTTGTAGGCACTGTGAACGCAAATTATTATCATCTTAGTTGTTCGACTGTGGTGCAGTGTTGAGTGCAGTCACAGACCCATAGATAACTCAGTTTTGAATGCCAATTGCAGTGCTTTGCACGGTCGCAGGCGGTAGATCGTGTGCGCAATCATTCCATTTGCCGTACAATCGTCCTGCAACTAGCGCTGATTGCAACGTCGGCAATTTCGCGAATGCACTTTCAATAAGATAAACAACCGAATGCACACGGTGGCGTCAGCGGGCATCATGATTCATCAATTAATGGCAACACTCCTTTGATCATGATGACAAGGGTCGTACTCTATGTGTAAATTTATTTGCGCTTCAAGCAGTGATGTCCTGCTAGAAATCCATCAACTGGATCGCACCTTGGGAAACACCGAACCTCATTTTTTTATAATAAAAATTATCATACTTTACAAAAGTATTTATTCACATTAAAAAAAATATACCGAACATGAATTCATTCAAAATAGCTGACCCGGCGAACTTCATACCGCCTCAGAATCAATAGATGTTGTGTTAACTTTTAAGCTGAATTAAATTCAGTTTTATATTAGGTGAATGAATTTAGTCCAATAAATGTGCAAAAATCTAAATGAGATATTTTAATACTTATTCTGCTCAGTTCAATTACATCCGTGCACTTGAAATGCCTGAAGATGCCGAAAGGCGAAACCCGGGTCGTTAGCGACAAAACTAATGGAAAAGTACAAAATTCAAACAATTCAAATTTGATATTGAAATTCCATCAAGCACCCTCAGTAGAAATCCTTACTTATTCTGCTATTCAGGGTGGTGACAAAGCCAGAAAATCAAAGAAGATCAAAATTAGCCGGTTCAGCTGTTCTCGACTTATAAGTGGTGTAACTAAAGTTACATTGTTTTATATAGATATATAGAATTGTTTGGTTTTCATTGGACACTTTAATCGTGACGGTTCTTATACGTTTATCATCTGCTGTGACTTCTGAGCCATGATGTGGAATCCTATGAAGTCAGTGGCAAACCTATCAAATTATTGGTATGTATGTCGAATTCTTAAATTTGCTCTTTTTAATTTGACCTCTGCCCTGCTGAGCTGTTTAACGAATATACCAACAATTATTAATTCAAAAATTAGTTCACCGGTGTTTGTGTTAAATACAGTTATGAAAGTTATCAGACCAAATAATGTTAACATATTTAAATAAAAAAATATTTCCTCTGATAGTTTTAGCACTGTTTTATTTTAAATATCAATTTGCATCACATCGCAATCAGGCGTGTCAATGTACATATGTGACGCTAGCAGTGAATGAGTTACGAACCAGCTCTCCGAACACATTGCAGCACATCACTGACTTTAAGGAAAAATAATCATTGAACTCGCCAGTTAAACGCAATCTTTATTAAAATCTGTTTAAATTGAAATTTATTAATATCTTTTTAACCCATATCAGTTACCAATGCGGAGTGACTCATGTGATTTGTGGGGTTTTGAATTTGAATCACTTTTACTATCTATGGTTTTAAATCTCTCGAGGGATAAAGGAATGTAGTGGAAGGAATTATTTTTTTTTGCGTTTTGCATATTGTTTTCATGATCAGATACCGCGTTGGTATTAAGCATTAGAAACATTAGTCAATATCTATTTGGATAAAAAAAATATATCGATTTAGAAATACTTTCTAATATTATCAACTTAATCTCGCTTCCACCAAGTATTGACAGTCGACACCTTAAAATTGTCAAAATAAAACAGCTAACATACACAAATATATGGGATTTTTGAAAAATAGCATGTTCCCAGTAGCTTCATTTTAATTTATGCTTTTCTAAAAGTGACTGAAAAATGAATTTTGTAATATTATTGATAGATTACTTCGCTTCATAATAATAAGTATCGGTGTATAAAAAGAGTTTCGTCGTGATTATCTGCAATCCATCAGTCATGCGTTTGTTGGACAACCCCTCCAACTTCTAGTAAGTCAACATCGTGACATAATTCTATTTGAATCAAATAAATCTTTCTCTGTGTGTGATCATATGGTCTTGCCACCCCCCACAAAGGCCTAATTGTATCAAATTGATTTAAGTAGCGGAGAGTGACTATTCTATACTTCTATACGATCACTCTTTTCATTACATTATGTCCTTTGACCTATTCAAACATGGTTACTGAAATAGCTTTCTTCTGGGTATTCAATTTAACATTTAAGTCACTGTATTGAGGCAAAGTTGTTGTGTTATTGTATGAACCGACTATTACTGAAAGCAATGTGTATGTAGGCGTTTAAAAGCAAAGTTGGCATTTGTATAAATTAATTACTCGTTATTGGATTACTAATTCCTAATACTGTGGATTTAAAATTATATTTCAATCGAACAGAATATAATGATACGGTTTCTGAATTCCTTCCATCGCGTTTATATTTCACTGTATTTTGTTTTCTGATTTGTGTTTAACAATGCACAGTCAGTGAAGTGTATAATGAGTTTTCTTTAACCGATTCTATGCCGGTAAAAATCAATATGGCCGTACACAGGAGGCCGCGATTTTCTTTCAAAAAATAAATCCTAATATAATTATCGATGTATTACACATTAAAATTCAATATTCTTCGAGTTCAAGTAGTACAACACGCTCTCAAGAGATGTCACTATATGCAAGTTAAATTCAATTATTTTAAATAGGAACTGGTGACTTGTAAATTAAGTACAAAGGAGAGCGTAAATTTACGTGCATTTTGTATGGACGGCCCCTTGAACACGGACTTGTAACGCTTTAGGCAGAGATCAGGTTAAAAGCCACCTAAATGTGATGGCGCATAATCAAAACATAATGAAATACAATGTAATTATTACGTGTGCTACGTTATGCAATCTTCATCATTTTGAAAATCTTGGTCTCCCTCATAAACAATTTTAAAATTACGTATTATTTTATTTGTCAAACGTGTCAACTTTTCTTGTATTCATGAAACGATGTGAATAAAATGAACGAATAGGGAGCGTCCAAAAATTCTCATATCTTTAAACTACATATTATAATTGTATAAACTTGTAGTCTTTTATGAATCAGCTCGTAGGATTTTATTAAACTCCGATAGTTCGTTTTAAGGATTTTTGAATTAGCTACAATTTAGACAACCAGCCTTTTTATTTTGCTAAATACAGCAGCGACAAATATACTGCAAACAGATAATTATTGGTCTCGTAAATATTTCTCACTATGAAAATAATCAAATTTGAATCGTTTAAATTTTTTACCATTCCATGGTTTTGCCTTTCAGCATCTTCAGACATTTCATGTGCTCGAATGAACTTGAACTGACAATCATTAAATAATTTTCTTGCGATAAATCACCCACGCGGGATTTTCGTGCAATTTATTATTCATGACCATTTTTTAGTGAACCAATTATCCGGATGAAAAGAGCTTTTGACGATAATAAAGAAAATCAAATTAGAATTTTTTGAATTTTGTACTTTTCCATGAGTTTTGTCGCTAACGACCCGGGTTTCGCCTTTCGGCATCTTCAGGCATTCAAGTGCACGGATGTACTTGAATCATACATTGTGGAATTTTGAACTTTTCCATGAGTTTTGATTTTTCGCACCCTCAGTCGAAATACTTAATTGATAATAAAGAAGTTGTATATTTTAATCACATAAATAATGCATTATTAAGAATTTCGACTAAAGGTGCTTGATGGAATTTCAATATCAAATTTGAATCGTTTGAATTTTGTACTTTTCCATGAGTTTTGTCGCTAACGACCCGGGTGTCGCCTTTCGGCATCTTCAGGCATTTCAATTGTACGGATGTACTGAATTGACGGTAAATAATGCATATGCATTATTTAAAAATTTAACTATGCATCAGCATTTTCTATGCTTTTTATTACTTTATGCTGTGTCTTCAATATTTTAAAAATCTTACTATAAAATTTCAAAAAAGTATGTTGAATATAGTCTTATTGTGATTGACGAACATTTTGATTAGTCCGCTTGTTTGATCATAGTTTTTAAGGTGGACGTAACGTATTTTCCCTTCGTATATCATGATTTTCTCAAAGCACGAAATCGGAAAGTTCTTGACTTCATCAGGAGTAAGTGCTCTGTGTAATATGTAACGCAGAAATGCTGCATCAGCTCCATCTCCATGCTCAAGTGTTCTATACGGAAAACAATTGCACTAGACGTCCGCTTTGTAGGCACCACTAATGCTTCCCACTACGTTCGGCTCCAAATGATTAAACTGAAGAAATACATCCCTATATATTTCAATTGATGACACTGTGTAATTAATTCATTCAGTGAAGTTATAAATTCAACAATAATTAACTACATCGCGGGATAGATTAATTATTTATTACTTCTGATCAATTTCATCGCTCAAAACCTGGGCTTGTAGAAAAAGAGCGGTAAACCATATATTTGTTGCGAAATCGAATGTAAAAGCTTGTTGTTTTATCACTCATCCTATGTTTATTTATGACTTTGAATTGATGCAATAAACAATAAAACACTATTCTACATTTATATAATTTCGACTGATTTTCATCAAATGAAGATGCGCGCTATGAGCGAAACCAATCCTGATCTTAATAAGTTAATTGTAGAATAAGTACAAAAAGTGTTTTGTTTTATAATGCCTTTTCACCAAGTGTTGACAGTGCACACCTTGAAGCCATTGAATAGTCGCTTTTCTTTGTTAGCGTCTTTGATAATAATTTTTAAAACAATAATTTGCAATGGTTGATAATTATATTTTAAAGAACGTCAATTCGCTGTGTTCCACAGACACATAGGATATAGCTTTGAAAAGCGTTGCCGATCTATGCAACATTACCAAAAACAATCCCTGAAGATGGCGAATGGCGGAACCCGGGTCTTAAGCGACAAAAAAATGGAAAAAAACAAAATTTATACGATTAAATTAAAATTCCAGTTAGCACCTTCAGTTGAAATCCCCAATCAAACACGATATTATTCTTTTCTTCTAGTCGACGTACACAGTATGCTACTCATATCTTTTTCAGAGCGTTACTTTGTTGGTAGGGGATGAACTGTGAAAATATCTACTGTTCGCATTGCGCTTTGCATAACGTATTAACAAAGCTCTGTGCATTTTGTCTATACCTGAAGCAAGAGTGCATATTAGTCTCTTTTCAAATAATTGCAGTTTCCAGTCGGGAGTGGTTCGGGTCTGGACTGCGGAATTTGCTTTGACGGCGAGGCGGCATATAAGATACTTTTCAATGTTTTTGGCATATTGTATTAGTTTTCATTATTAGCATACTTCCAGGACGTAACATGTTTTTGCGAAATGAGCAACAGACATTGTTTCAAATGAATGTATTGCCACTTCGCTAGCTTTAAAAAAAATCAACGCTGAACAGTAAACACGCTTAAAATATGCTTGCTTCATTTTAATTTGTGCTAATTTTAATGTCCTTCGTTTGGAAGATACAAATATCTGCTTAATAGAAATATGTTCGGTATTTCAAATTGTCCCTCCGGTGATATTAATTTCCATTTCAATTTGTATATCTTTAAATAAAAGTAATAGAAGATTTTTAGTACTTATTCCACATACAATTTATTGGATCAGGACCGGTTTCGCTTATGGCAAGCATTATCAACTGATAAGAAATACAACGATACAGTGAAATGTATGTAAAAGTAAAGCAAGAATTGCAAGGTATGGCAAACAATTGATACATATGACAACTAAGCAAATAAATTTAAGCAAACCACAAACAAAATAGACTATAATTAAAATGTTGAAGACCTGTTAGCAATGCAAGCTAATACATCTAAAAACAATTAAGTATGAATGATCATTAACAAAGTAAAAAGATAAGTGCATTTAATAAATAAATCGTAATATCTGTAATCCATAATGAGTCGTGGAAAGTTCGGGAAGAATGCTGCAGTCCAACGTAAAATATTCTGTGGAAAAAAAAATTACGAGATCATATCAATTCTTTTAACATACAAGTGCATTAAAAAAAAAGAATCCTTACATGGTTAAATATTCAACGGATATTAATGTTATTCAGTGCCAAAAATAACTCTTACGGAGTCATCTTAGGGTACTAATCACATCTTGGAGTTCGGACGTAAATATTTCAATAATCTGAATCCAGCAAATTTTTTCGTTTGTTTTCTAAAGATGTAGTCTGTTTTGGCCTATTGCCTGTTTCATAAGTGTATTTCTGGTATCTCTAATTCAGGCTCTCTCGTTCGCATCCAGCCTCTCTGATTCCTATAAAAATATAAGTTTTAAAAATTTGCATGATACTTTCGACTGTAAATGTGTCTACAGTACGGAAAAGGTGGAATCGAAATGGTTTGACTTGAGTTTTTAATTTGGGATAACGAACGTAAGAAAATAAGAATTATTCCATTTGCATTCAAATTTAATCGATGAAAAATTTCTTTTTTTTCGTTTAAAGCAGTGCTACACAACCTGCGGCCCTCAATGACATTTTATGCGGCCCGCAATGACGAATATCAATCACCTTTTTTCAGAACTTTGGAAGAACAATATGAAACAATAGAATTTTCAATTTTATATATGTACACTAAAAATATCGATAATTTAATCAGTTTTACCCATGCGGCCCTCCAACGACCTGAGAATTGATTATCTAGCTCTTTTCTCAAAAGATTTGTGCATCACTGGTTTTGAGTTAAGGGATGAGATAGTCAATTTGGACGATTTTACTAGCGTTTCCCATCCGTCTCAAAATCGTGGTCCGTCTCTACTTTTCACATCAATCCTCATTCCTCACTAAATCATCAAAATTTACATTATCAAAAACTTAGAACAAAAGAGGTGCAGTCAAAAAAAAATTGAGTCTTCTGTTTATTTCTACGCCCGCCGGCGAATAACAGTTGATTATGTGCCATCCTGATTAAGTTGTACATGTTCGTCACTATCCATGTTGCTTAATTGTGATAACAATGGTAACAAGAAATCGAGGAATACATTTTTAGTGCTCAATTTATTCGCGCGTGCTTAACCAAAATACTTCGATCAACCTGAATAGATAACACAAGTGGCGATAAACTTGTATGGGACTCGGTTTGATATGCGGATAATAAAAAAAATGAACGTAACAAAAATTTGCTCGATATCAGATGACATCGCGCAATAAACATGTCGAATTCGCTGTGGAAATTTCCCGACAAAGTTGACTTTAATGAAATAAGGTAAAATGTTGCCTTAATTTATGCGGGACGTAAACCACACAGTACCCGTTAATATGATGGAGTATGACTGTGTCGGGTGTATCGATAAAAATGCGGGGGAGGGGGGTCATTTAAGTACGAAAAATAATGAAGTAGAGGTCTGAAGGCAAGGCTTTTAGTATAAAACTCGCTACCCGGATCCATTTCAAATCACATTTTTTCATGAATATATTATTTGCCCAAATTACACAAAATGTAGTTTGAATATCGCTTCACACTCTCGGCTGACGATTTTTTTGCCTATTGATTAGAAAATAATCACACTTATAATCTATGCGCTTCTTTATTAAATTTTTGTTAGATCCTATTTCCATATTTTTTCATTTAAATGAACATATGTAATTAGTTTATTTAGAATTTCGACTGAATGGAATTTAAATATAAAATTTGAATCGTTTGAATTTGGTTCGTTCCCTTGAGTTTTGTCATTTACGACCCGGGATTCTTATTTTGGGAATCTTCAGATAAGTGCACGAATGAAATTAAGCTGACAACCAGTTCTGTCAGAACGGACAGTTCAAGTTCATGCGTGCACTTGAAGATACCGAAAGGCCAAACCCGAGTCGCAAGCAACAAAACTCATGAAATAATAGATCATTCAAGTGATGTTGTTTTTATTCAATATAATTTGTTAGTAATATTACTAAAGCAAACTTTGCGATAGTAAGTCCGAAAATGCCTCAGAAAGAGGCAAAACAAACGTGTCACAGTTAGTAGCACAATACGTGGAATAATCAAAGTTATTTTGAATTTTATATCAAAATGAACTTCCACAAAGTTACCGCCGAATCCATCGAAAGTATACAAATTGATCGTTTATCTTTAGTGTTTTCCTCAGTCTCAAGAGGCTCTAATAAGCGGTGGGCGTAATGAAAACATTTCAGAGATCTATCAATTTGGACACAATTTCATTGATCTACTTCAGAACAAATTTATAAAGGTTTTGGGGACTCGAACCGTCTGCCACCGAGTAGGCAGAGAGGTCAAGTTTACCATTCGGTTGCGAGACTTAACTGTTATATATTATCATTTTTAATAAAACAACGAACAAAAATTTATTTACTAAGTATATATTTTTTTAAATTTATGAGCAGTTGAAATCTTCAAGTTGCTAAACATCAATAAATCGTGTAATCAATGTTGAAATATGATCATAATTAAGATACCGGTAATTTTTTATTAGTAAATGTGTATAAGGCAAAAAATATTTTTAATGCAAAATCGTGGTAAAATAAACTGGATCGTAAATCTGGTTTCATCATTTGAAGATAATTGTACGAGTTTAATTCGTCCGGACCATTTTATTGAAATAAAAACAAATACGTTTATGCGGCAATGTAATGTGAATTTCTATGGTACGCAAATTTGCTAATTAAATTATATAAATTTTTGTTTCGTTCACGAAAGAGTTGTAAATTTTCCCGACGAAGATAAGTTATTTTTTTATATGAAGATTTAGCGCTCAAGTTTTCACATAAAATATGCTTACTGTTTTGGTTGTAAACTTTATTGCTGTTGAGATTTATGGTTTAATTGTTAGTCATTATAACAAATTTACAATGTTCCACAGCGAATAATTTTGCCTTGAAAAATAGCTTCGGCTTTTTAACATGTTTTTATTGATAATTATTTTATACAAGTGTGATATTTTTATCATGTCAAACGGTATAGTTGTTATCTTGAAAAACATCAAACCCAAATAGATTTTAACTTCTTTCCAAAAGGTATCTAACATTCACTCAATTCTGATAATATGATAATGTATTGGGAACACGCTGCTGTGATAGTGATAATATCGATATTTTTTGGAAAATCGATATTATAACTAATTCATTTGAGTAGTGATAAGAAATAATAAAATTTAATTTTAAATATGACTTGTAAAAAACAGTCTATAATATACTCTTTTTTATGGAACTGTGGAAAATTTTTGCATGACGGGCCGTACTACGAATTTAAAAATGAAAACCATTTAAAAGAAACAAAATTAATTGGAGAAAACAGAAACACGATGGAGGCGCAATGTAATAAGGCTGCTTTATGCTTAGATTACTCATTTCTGTGTTTCTTGAAGGCAATTACAATGGTCAACAGAAATTGTTTGATGGGCCAATCAAAATATTACTAGTATTTGGTGGGCTGCAAACAAAAAACACTTAATTGATCTCCACTTGCGACTAAATTTGTGCGAGTGAAACGAACAGAAATAGAGAAACATTTTAAACCCACCCTATAGGACGCGACGTTTGGCAATTACCGCACGCAATTCACCTCGCTCGCATCTGACGAAAAACCGAGGAACCAATACGGCGCACCTCATTGGTCATGCCGTTCGCCAATCACAGCACTCGACTTTCTCCGTGCGGGTAAAACGAAAGGCCGGTTATCCTCTATTCTATTGGACGCGATATTTCGCCAAAGCATTTTATTTACATCAAGACAGTGAATCGAATCAAAAGAGTGGGTGTTGTTTTTACCACCAAGCAACGCTTTTTGTCTGCCCAAAAATATTGGTGTAGAACAGTGATCGCCAAACAGTCGCTCGCGAGCTACCGGTAGCTCGCGGTGGCATTTTCGGTAGCTCGCGAAGGAAAAGTTTGGAAAATCCATGCTTCTTACATGGATAGCTGCATGTGGCCTACTCACGCGTTGAAAAACCTTCTGATTTATTCGTATACGCACCAGACAGAAAAAAAAATAAACAGAATAAAAACATAAACACTTTCTTTTTTGAGTTGCATTGCATCACATGCTGGGTACTCGCTAGTTTTGTTTATAAATACGTAATTAAAGTACTCATTTTATGTTTTATTGGAAGTCCGAATTTATTTAAGTAATATATGTAATAAAAATATGTATGGTAAAATAAATGACAAACATAAAACAATATACAAAAGTAGCTCACCAGACAATTTCAATTTCTGAAAGTAGCTCGCATCCTCATTGAGTATGGAGACCACTGCTGTAGAAGAATACAACGAATTTTATTTTTAAGAAATAAATTGACGTTGATTCGCAAAAGCGTTTATGGGTTTGTCGATTCTATTTGCGGTTTTATAGGCGGGTCGTGTCAAATTGTAAAACAGGTAGAATAAAAGTTTAAAATTTTTAGTCACAATTTTACTACTAAAACTTCGAAAAAATACATTAAATATTTTTTCTCAAAAGATTGTCGTTATCACTTTCTGCCTTCTTGCTGGGATGGGCAGTATAACGCATTCCATTTATTTTTATATAAGTTGTTATCATATACAAACTGATACAAACTTGATGGTGTTCACAGATTACGTGGCGACGTCATTAGATAAAGGCCTGCAAGTTGACTGTTCTTACAATGACTTCGCGAAGGCGTTTGAAAGGGTCGATCATGACATACTTTTGGAAAAACTCCAACTAATCGGTCTGTCTGACGGCTTTGTTTGGCTTTTTGCGAGTTATTTTCGGAACAGAATCGCCACCGTTCTCCACGTATTCTGGTGTTCCACAAGGCTCGAACTTGGGGCCAATGCTGTTCACTATATTTATAAATGATATCGTAGTCTTAAAAAATTCAAAATTCTCATTATTCGCTGATGATTTGAAGCTTTTTTAAGGGTTGTTTTTTGATTGTCACCGTCTCCAGTCTGATATAGACAATATAATAGGATGGGGAAGATGTAACAAACTCGATTTTAATATTGATAAATGCAATCTTTTATCGTTTACAAGGGGCTCACGAGTGTTATTTTATCAGTAGTCAATGAATGGCCGAATTCTCTCGCGGATTTCATCAGTTAAAGATCTTGGCGTACAATTTGAGAGCAAACTTACATTCAATAATCACATTAAGACTACTTGCAACAAAGCATTGCAAATGTTGGGCTTTATCCTCCGTACTACCAAGGACTTTTCAGGAGTAAAATTTTTGATACTAATGTATAATTCTTTAGTTTGAAACCGGCTTGAGAGTGGATCGATTGTTTGGGCCCCGGGAGGTGCGTAATATGTTCTTATGGTGGAGAAGGTTCAGAAGAAGTTTTTAAGAATTCTCTATTTGAGGACATACGGATACTACCCATGGCTTTATCCAACCGATTTTCTCTTAGGCATGCTAACGGTCAATAGTTTGAATACTCGAAGAGAAATGTACCTGGCCACATATTTCTTTCGACTTATACGAGGCCAAAATGAGAATTCCTCCATTCTTGAGAATGTTAAATTGAATGTCCCTGATAATTATTTTTAAAATCGTGAACATGAGTTGTTTGTTCTTCCAAGGAGTAGAACCAGTCTTCCAATGGGAATGCCACTGGGAAGAGCTTTAACAGTTTTAAACGGCATTGCTTCGGATGTCGACATATTTCATATTGACGTGAGTGAGTTCAGACGAATACTATATTTTATGAATAAAAGTTGATTTTGTCAGAACTCACTCGGTTGGCATCTTTGAAAATTTCTAATATGATTTTATAAATTTTTTCTCTGTTTTTATGACTACAATGTTTTCATCTTGTTTTAATTAATTTGTGATTTTATTATGTATTTACATGTATGTATGTATATATATAAATACATGTATTTATATTTGTCAAATGCATGGCGCATTGGCGTCAGCTGTAATGCCATGATTTTCTTTTTCTTAAATAAATAAATCATTGTCATAATTAAAGATATATTTTATTTCAGTTTTTTATTCTTACGTTGAGAAAAATCGGAGGCGGAAATATGTTGTAACTTATGACGGTCTGCATGCACTATTGAATAACCGTAGTAGTCCTGTATCCGGAGAGTTAATACTATTTGAGACGTCCAATACAAGTCTGAAGAGGAAAACTTCCAAGTCTCGCAACGTTATTCGTTTGGTCGTTCCTTTGAGTCATTATTTGGTCGGTCCGAGTCTGTCGGACCTCTAGATGCAATTACTCCCGAATCAAGTCTCATCAGCGTCACTTATGTCGGTCCACTTCACAGAATCCATTTAGCCAGGGCTGCCAAAGGCTCATATTTTCTAGAAACTACTGATACGAAATTCTTACAATCAACTATGTACAATCTGCAGTTTGAGATTTAGCATATTATCAATTAAAGAATTAAAGAGATTTTTGTGAAAGTGATGTAAAAAAATGTTATACATCCTTTGTAATTTGATCTTTTCATATGTAGGTATATTAGCCGGTTTGCTTGTCACATATTGTCAGTGTCGAGTAAAGCTATTTATACTTTCGATTGATTCGATGGTAACTTTGTGGATATTTAAAATAACTTTGATTATTCCACGTATTGCCGATACATAGAAAAATCAAAGTTGTTTTAATTTTTACAGTTAAGCTCATACTTCAAATATATTTTTCATTGATATTTAAATACGAATTAGATGCGAATTTTGTAGAATAACCATTTTTTTAATATATCTTTACAACACGAAACTCCAATAAACTAAAGATTACAATGTCATAGCACAACTTTTTTTAAAAAATGTTTTCTATTAATTTTAGTTGTCAAATTTCAATCATTGATTGACATATTCACGATTTTTACTTTTACACCTGTTAGAAACGGTTTAAGTACTAAAAATGTTAACATTTAGAAAAAAAACAATATCGCACATACGTACGAACACGTTAACAAAACGTTTTTGTGTGTTTGAACGATATCTCATTATAAAATAATCACGTTCCCTTAGAACCTTCAGTTTGTGGAGATATATGCTAAAAGTTCTATTCCGACGATTTGGAGAACTGACTTTATTGTAACACCCTCAGTTATTATACATTTTTTAACGTAAAACGAAACTAAAGGGCCATTTTTATTTTGGTTAAAAAAGTGCACTGAACGGATAGTAAAGGAAAGTTACATTTTAAACACGTGGAGAGAATATCTCCTCCATAAATATAATTGAACCCTTTCTGGCTGGACCACATAAAAAAAAAAGTTCCACTAGGTCCACAATAGACTTACAGTATTGTGAGAGAAACTAATAATATATATTTTTTTCAAAATAAAAACTAGATTTTTCGAAAAAATGAAATTAATTTTCGAAAAATATAACGTTTTGTCCTAATTATCTATATTTTAAAAAAAAAATGGACTTGCTATTGATATTAACCCAATACTAATGTACATACAAAAAAAATGTCGAACAACATTCGACATAGGACCAACAAGGAAGAAATCAATGTCGATTGAGATTCAACCTAGGACCGAAAAGGGTTCAAAGTAAACTATGACTTTGTAATGGTGCTTATTAAAATAAAATTAAATATATTTTATTTAAAATCGCATACGTATCAGGACCGGTTTCGCTCATTATATAAAATTGTTGAATTGACATATGAAAAATGAATATTTATATTTTACTTGATATCAAAAGGTGGTTCGTTGAAAACAATGTGTCAACCCTGTGCCATCTCAATCACAATAATTCTCCTGCAGTTCGAATCGCATCCGAAGTGAACCGAACTGTTCCGAGCATCGAATTATCGTTTCCAGCTTCCTGCTTTATAGAGGCGATCGGATTAGATTGTCATTGCGTCGTTATCCTATCGCTCTAATTTGATGCGACACGATTATACGTGCACTGTGATTCCGTCATCCTCTTTTCCCTAATGTTAATTCCCTCTCCATTTGTATCTCATTCTTGTTCACAAGTAATCAGAGAGAAAACGTATACCTGCGTATATGATTATGGTTGATATTGTTTGATTTTAGCTTTAATACAATGAAGTAAATACATAGAATTACAGTTAAACTTCAACACAAGAATTAATGCGGGCTAGTAGTACCATAAAGTCACTTGGAAGATAAATAGAACAATGCATTTATAACAGAGAACGGCAGTGCAGTTTTCATACACCAGGGTTCTTAACCTTATTGCAACTCCTCTGTGGGCATTTGAGATTGAGAAGAATAGTGACGGGCGCCGGCCGGATTAAAAAAACAATTCTTAAGCACTATTTATTAATTTTTATCATTGTTTCCTTGGAAGTTTGACATATGTCTTAAATTCATGAACTACTTTTTAATTTACCTTTACAAATGTTAAAAACACCCTGCAGTTAGATTTGAATAAAAATTTCCTTGAAAAGTAATTTTAATTAATAAAATATATTTCTGATAACATTTGATACTTTGTGAAGGGCGCACGATAATAGCTCCGCGGGCACAGGGTTGAGAACCCTTGCCATATACAAACGTTATGTGATATGAAATAAAGTTTGGTTGGTATGCTGCGTATATAACAAATAATCAGCCAGCGCGCGTGTAAACTATTCCAATTATGTGATCAATCGCTTATCATACGAATAGAATTGTTCATGGTTGTGGTAATTAGATCTAAGCATGGTTACCAATTACATCGCTTTAGTGTCAACGTCCGTTGTATCTAAATCGTATAACTGTATTTTAATTCAAACCATTTATGGATATTTGTTGCATTCAGCGGATACTTTTTATAAATTTTTTATCTGCTCGTTCTGTGTTTCTATTCGTAACACGTCTTTTTCTGTTTTCTACTTTGACTCAATCTTCTTTTTCAGGGTGAGTTCATAATAAAAAACTGGTTCTTCCGCTTGCATTGTTTCGTTAGCTAATTAGCATAAGAATTCGCATTAACGCTAAAAATAATAACACACAACCAACGCCTGCCTGTCTATCAGAAGAGTTCATTGAAATTTAAATAAAAAAATAATTAAACGAACTCCAAATATCACGATAGCGCGCTGTTATTCTCTGCTTTTCTTCTGGTATAGGTAAAACATACAGTATAAATTTTCTACCACATTCTTTCGATCTTAAAAAAGGGACGTAGCCATAGCGATAAACCAACGACTAGTCCCTGTTCTAAGCATATCCTTCTATCCCTACTATCTTAAATAAAGAAAGCTTAGCCAAAAGAGATAAATTCCATTGAGTGTATACGCTCCAAACGGAGCAGACTTGTTTTTTTTAAAAGTTGTAATCAACTGCTCGTAATTGGAATTTTCTGGATAAATAAAAAATACACAAACAAATACTTGGAGTGGAATATTTTTATCAACCAACAACCAGATTCGATGCGAAATAGTCAGATAGCTGTTTGATTTATCGTGATTCACTCTGATTGAACGTCCATTTTCTCAAGACGACTATTACTGATACACTGCTAATTTATGATTTATTTATCATTGGTACACATATTAGATTAATGCGCTTGATACGCACGATGCGCATACACAGAAAGTGAGTGTGTCTACGTGTTCACTTTGGTGTTGCCTGCTTTGCACATTTTTGACGTTACAGATTGACCCAACAGACAGTCAAACTGAAACAAAATTGATGATCGTAATATCTACCAAAATTTTAGAAAAAAAGTTTGAAAAATGTCAATAATATATACTCATGTTCGGTGCAGGAAACTGCTTGGCCGCAAGACAGATGAGAATCTCCGACGTAGACTGTGCCGTGTCATCGCCATTTTTCTTCCCCGCGAAGCCTTTGCAGTTGTCATACATTTCCGTCACTTCCGCAGCAATTTATGCGCCTCTCTTCCGGCATTACAAACAGCCGAGACCCACACCCCGTTCCGCCAACCTCATTCATAAATAAATTCAATGGATGCACACCAAGTCTATCTGATTTTGTCGTGATAACAAACGTGCCGCGGTGGCCGATGCGACAAATCGTAGCGTTTATGACTCGATATTGTTTGACAAAATATACAACTTTCGAAGGAAGATACAGAATATCGTTTTATTTTTGTTTTCAATTGTGTCATATGTTGGCACGATTACGAATGATATTTTACTGTGCGCACAAAAATCGTGTGTTACCACTATTTTCTGAATTTTTCATCGTATGAATAAATGCAATTTATTCATAAAATTTGTATCAAATGAGTATTTCGACTGAAGCTTCGTGATAAAAATTCAATATTAAAGTTGAATATCGTTCTTATACACAATTTTTGTCGCCAGAGACGTGGGATTCGCCTAGTGCACTAATTAGTTTAAATTGAGTTCAAGTTGATTTGTCCACTTGAAATGCCTGAATATGCCGAAAGGCGAAACCCCGGTTGTTAGCGACAAGACTCATGGAAAAACAAACTCAAAATATTTTTAAAAAAAGATGTGTATTACTTAATCAACAATTTAATACCATGAGCGGGACCTGTTTCGTTCAGAGTGTGAGCATTATCAATCGTTGAAAGTCATTTTCAATGTGCTAATTTTCATTAGTAAATAATGCTTATTTTCTGAGCGAAACCGGAACTGATTGATTTTTGAAATTAACACTGTGCTATTCAGCGGCTCCGCACATAAAAGTAATATCACAGATTATCTAAACACAATAAAAAGGTTTATGAAAAAGGACTTGGAACCTTCCTCAATTGTGATATGATCTTGACCTGGACTTGATTTTGATAGGAATGTTCTTTATCCTTAATAAAGTCATTACTGTTTTTTATATATTCATCAATTCAAATATTCAAACACTAATTTTCCGGCCGATGTATTCGGCCGAGCAATCCTCGAAAACAAATATTCATTATTCACCCTATACTCAGCCCGAGAGCACGTATCTCTGCCTGGTGTGGGCAGGCGTATCTTCCACTCATTGTTGAAATGTGCCGCATTATTTTTATTGCACTATTGTGCCCCGCCGACGTAAATTTATTATTCACCATGACGTAAAGATAGATAACAGTGCTTTTGATTTTTTGATGAAACGTCGACGCATTCTGCCGCTACCATTCTTTTATATCTATCATCTTCTTTCTACTGAAACAAACACATTACATGAGAGCGTGATTTCAAATCATTTTAGTATGAGTCAATAATTTCACAACGAGGCAACAAAGAAATGTAAAAATATAGCGATGACGTCTGATCATAACGCTTCTCATATTGGACGTCTTTGTTCCGCCTATGTCGTCTTTTGGTTAATATCGCGCGACAATGATTTCATATTATAATGCAATTTGTGTCAATCTTACTACAGTTCCCTATAAACACCTCTATCATTTGTAATATTATATAATATATTTGATTTATAATATCCAGCCAAATTTTATTGAAAATCGTTGTTTCCCGCACAATATTTCCTGTGTGGATTAAAACACATTAATACGTAATCAATAAAAACTGTTTAAAAAAATCTAAAGAGTTCAACATTCAACACCTTGAAAGTGAGATTAATATAAAATCTCCATTAAAACTGACTACATTTCCTTGAATTTTGCACATAGGATTTATTTATAATCCAATAACTTGCTCGGAAAAAATATCCAAGGTCGTGTGTTGTCACATAGGACACGTTCTAAATGAGATATTTTTTAAACGATTGCGGAAAACAGCAAGACCTTCTTTCTTCATTTGACAAAATTTTATGTTTAAATAATTCGGCTATGCTTTTCTGCCACTTAATGTTTGAGGGTCGGTATAATATATATATGTTTATGTATTTTTGACATGAATTTTAGAAACATATTTACGACTATTTATATTAATATCAGTAAATCAATTATTTGACATACATTATTGTTGATGGTTTTTTTCTTCTAGTTGTCGGCTTTCACGCTTGTAACACTGTTTGGATGAACCAGATAATCGGTTGTCCAAGATGTATAAACATCACGAATAATTGAAAGTTTACTGTAATTTACGATCCCCATAAAAAATTGCGTGCCAAATCATATAATTTAAAATCAAAATGAAAGTAAATTCCACGAGAGTAATATTATAGCGGCCGTCGTAATGACGTCGTAAATGCCAACATGTCATATACCAGCGGAATCAATTATTATGTTTATTACAATACGGCAGTGCTTCTATTTATTTTTTATTTTTTGGCTGTCGTGTTACAAACGTTTATTACTAAATATTTGGAACATGCGATTCTTAATTAATAATTTTTTACATGGTGACTGCGCTAAATAATGTCAAAACAACAATCTCTCATTGTTCAACAAAGTTATCAGCTTCATTCTATTCTACGTGGTGCTATTTTTACGCACGTATACGTTATCAAATGCTTTCTCAAATGTTTTTGCAATTATCTATTATCATTAGAGACAAGTATTTTGTGCATCTATTTTTATCAATTTAAGCATTTTAATTTTGCATGTTTTAGGGCAATTTTAATGATAAACTATCCGCCAATTAGTAGCATTTATTTTTATGAAGTGGGACGCCTCAATGGAAGGGTTTTTTATAGCGAAGCGTACAGTGCAACATACAAACAAATTCAGTTGGTCTCATTGGCTCGTTCCCGCCGCCACCCTTTTTTATCGTCAATCAGGCTGTTGGAATTTGAACTGCAGGCAGCGCTGTCACTCAGGCTGTACACGAAGAGCATAATTTCAAATTATAAACATTTCCATGAATTTTAATCAAAGACAACACAACAATTAAAAAATGATGGAAAAATTCAAAAATGTTTTGTAACTATAATAAAGATACATAAAAATGCAATATCAAAATAAAATTTATTGAAACCCGGTATGGAGCATATATCTGCAGACTCGTGCACGCTATTGACGGGCATAAAATCGATTTTAAAGCTGCACAACCAAACTCTTGATATTCAATTTTTGTTGCCATCAATATTGCAATATATGTAAATATATGGCGTGGATTCATGTTTTATATTTTCTATTAACTGAAAAAAATGTATTGGTTATTTTAGCACCTATTCGCATCTATTCAGATTTTTAGCATATATCATGCATGTATCGCAATATGCATAAATATACATACGTGTCTCTGATTAAAAAAGTCGTATCTTGGAATGATTGATAAATGAAAATCCGACTTAGTTCCGGTAATCTGTGAGATTAATTATTGATAAAATTTGATTTCAACATAAATATCTTACATTTGATGGCTAGCGTGTTATCAATACTTCAACAAAAATATTTAAAACCGGTCTGTTACGTTATTTTATTATAAATGATATGTATATACACCAAATGACTGACACATTGTACATCTCTTGCATAGGGCTGTGGAGTCGTTAAAAAAATACGACTCCGACTCCAACATTTAATTTCGTCATTTTTTTCCCCTAATTTTAATATTTATGTGGTATTCAATTATATTTCAACCAACCGGCCAATAGCCAAATTTGACATATTATATGCAAAAATTAAAAGTTCAAACTTTTCAAAATTTCCGACTCCACAGCCCTGCTCTTACATATTCAAAATAATGAAAACAACAATCTACCTTGTTTTCATCATTTTCAAATATCGACTCATCAAAAGATGAAGCTTTTAATGAGTTTACTGTTAATACTAACTGGAATGGCATTATAATAAAAATAATAACACATTTTTAGAACTTATTACAAATTGAATTTATTGAGATCAGGACCGGTTCCGCTCATCGCGAACTTTGTTAATAAGGCAGGCAACCTTTAGATATTTTCATTATATAACACTATTTTTCCAATTCATGAAAATGTGAAGTCAGTCAAAAGTCAGCACGTGATCATCCAGATGGTCGCAGGTTCCTTACCTCTGTTCAAGATCTACATTGTCCACGAAGGTACAATTTATTGTTATATTATTTGTGACCGTAATGTTAAATTTCTATTAATGAAATCGTGTCGGATAGACGCAACCTTTCAGTCGCGCGATATTTTCCATGCCATCTGTTATTTATTTTGTTTGCGTCACAACGGAGACGTGAAATGTATTTCCTACACAAAACATTTCACTGTCAAAATGTAAATTGTAAATGGCGAAATGTTTTCAATCTCGATAAAGTAAATGAACAGTGTTGCACGAAACAATTTATATGTACGTCGCCATTGTTAGCGTAAAACCCCGCTGCGAAAATGTAACGATAAACGTTTGCAGTAAACATATTATTTTATTTTGATCAATTAAACATCTTTATGTTGCTGCGTGTAATCCTAATTGAGCTTCACTCCACTCTAAACGGGAATAGGAAATGTACAGCCAGGGCCCCACCACGCTCTAAATATTTGGGGCCCTTTTTCATAAGAAACGATAGCAATTTACAGGCAGGCTAACCAAAGCGCTAACTAAACCTTACAAGAACAACATACTGCTTGAAATCGATGAGCAAATTAATCTTACATACATATGCATATGAAATGTACAACAGTCCATCCATAGCCCCAACCTAATAAAAATAATCGAGGCTCATGTTTTTGGTAATTACTTGCAAAATACAGTTTTTTTAATCTTGCATATTGAAATATTATAATTATAAAATTTCCTTTTTGCTCATTTATTTATGAATATTCTTTTTCGATAATGATCACTTTGGAAATACCTATAATTAATTTTGAAAATGAACGATGTACAAAATACATAAATATTATATCGTAAGACAAGCAATGGCATGTAATTTTTTTTTGTCAATGATCAATGAAACGATATTCGAGTAATTTCGTAAATAGCGGTGAATTGAGTGTTTATAATTTATTTTGACAATTGTTTTTCGCATAATGAAAAATAAATGTTTATGAATGTTTTAGCATAGTGAAATATAATGAAAAATGATTTAAACATTGTTAGATAAAAATACCGAAAGAAAAAAACAAACATTGGAAATTGGCAAAGAAATCAACATATCTAAAGTTCCGATAAAATCATCATTAATACTTACTGGTCAGAGCTTTCTCACGTCAACGTAAAATATGTCGACATTCGAAGCAATACAACTAAAAATCGCTATTTATTTCCCCAGTGGCATCCCCATTGGCAGGCTATGAGAAATAAACAGACATATGTAAGTGTGAGATGCTCGTGAGATCTTAATACGCTGAACAAACTGTACAGATCATTGCTACCCTTTTAATATCATGTTTAATTTTTGACTTTACCCTTAGATTGTAATAGGCTAACATGAAATGCCGCAACGATGTTGAATCTATACGTTGATCAAAATAATGAGCCACCAATTACTCTGCGCACTCGGATATAACATATCGTTAATGTTTGACGAAGTTTTACCTGTTAATAATTATCCAAATCTAGAGTAACATCTCTGATGAAAGGGACCAGTGATAATAATTTGTGTTGGGGCCCGCCCGTGCGCGGCTTTTGCCACCCCATATCCCTCAAACGTACGAGCAGAGTGGTACTACACGAATCGTTAATTATTATCAAAGGGGGATATAATTAATTATGTATTCGTATGCGTATTTTATAGGGTTAAGTGCGGAAATAGTTTTTAAATGTAATTAAAAAGTTTTGTCTGAAACATTAACGGATGGCTGGACTGATTGCCGGGTCGTAATTTGTAACCGTGTAAGTACATCTGTTTTATTATTTAAAACAGAGTATTCTCTCTGAGTTGTTGTTATTTGTAAAAGTTGTCGTAAAGTTTGAGAATTGGCGGTTGCGACAGAACTAGAAATATTTCACAGCTGCCCTATGCATAATTACGCACGGTTAATGTGTCATTAGTATTCTTTTATTTGTTAATTTGTTAATCAACTTTATTGACACTGAAACCTTTTTTAAACAATATTTACAACGGTGACTTTGTTGTTTGACAACACAATATGTATGAATTTAAAAATAAATTTTAAACCATTGCGGCACTAATAAATAAAAATATAAACTCTGAACAGAATCATTTTGAACACAATGTTAACGAAGTGCACAAAATTGTGCTTTTGCAAATTAGAAATAGCATGTTAATTAACAATGTAATTAAAAGGGACAGTAAAAATCTGTTAATGTTCGATTCTTTCGAATAATGATGATATTAAACGTAATCAATAAATACAATTTGAACGAAATGCTAAAAAAGGTTCAAAAATATAATTATAATGAGCAAAGACCGTATAAACTCTGAAATGAACCATTTTTAACACAATGCTACTAAGTGCACAAAATTGTGCTTTTGCTAATTGGTCATCAAATGCAAAATAGCATGTTAATTAACAATTACTTAAAAAAGCCCGGAAACAAAGTTATTGATTCTTTCGAGTCATGATCATAGCAATTAAAAAATAAAATTTGAAAGAGTTCCAAAAAATGGTTGAAGTTATAAATCATGTCTAAACTATCGTTTAACAATGTGATTATTACCAGCTTATTACACTTATAATTATCTTTATTTAGCAGTTAGGGCTTTACTGTTGCTGCATGTGGTTACGGGCTTCAATCTCGGTGATGTAAAATTAGATTTCGTATTTTCTCACCGACATAAAAAATATTAACGGTAAATCTAATAATTTATATTCATTACGATTATATTTCTTGCCATATTGATTTATGTATCCATTTCAATATTGTTATAAAAAAAATATTATGCAGCTCAGCATCTATAGCTTACCACGCCTATCGTATGACAAAACACTCAGATTCAAGTTTCCCTTAAATGTATTTGTCAAAAACATGCAGAAATGCAAAAATAATTCGTTTCAAATCAATATATGTAGATATTTTTATTATTAGTTCGCACGCATTCGTTGTGCAGCGGTATTTTGTTATTTTCCCAATACAATTAATCAACATAGATTAAATCATCGAAATTTTAATGAGTGTTTATTTACTTTTGCCCGAAATGGCCACAATGCTGTCGGACGAAAACAACAACAAAATTTTGCGATAAAAAAGCGAACCATCACTCAATAAACGACTGCAATTACTCTCTATTTTTAGAGTGGGTGCAGTAATTCCTATTTTTATGATGATTGCATTAATAATCTGGCGACGATGGTGATTCATCATTTATGTATCATTATTTGTTGTGCACCAACTCATTAATTAATTTTTACAACGTTGTCATAATTTGATTAATATTTTAGTTATTTTTAGCTTAACAACAATGTGAAAATTAATAAACCTATTTTTTATAGCCATGAAAATTGTAGTACATATAGGGCATCGAAGTCTTTTTTAACTATACATATTAAGGACTATTTATATTCAAATAGAAACCTAGTAGAATTTACTATATAAGATTGATTGTCATCGCTTCGTGCTATCGCTGAACATTTTATAATTGAACGAGAACTGGTTCAAAGCCAGTCGATTGACCTCTTGTTTTGGAACAGGCCATGATATGAAAATACTGAAAGTCAGCTTATCGCTTTCTTTTTTCAATGTCGGATAGGATGCGGAGGAAAAACGAAAAAAATACAGCTTATCATGCCCTCGGTTACAAATTCCATATATTTTAAAATGTTCCATTTATGGATCCTCACTCTTGACCACACAATGATATTAGTCGACTATAGGAAAAACAAAAGAAATTTACACTACAAAAATAAAATACTGTTACAAGAAACTAGTTAGTTATTATAATTCTTTATCGCATAATGGAGGTGACTTGTTACACTGCATCTGGCAGGTATTTTCAACACTGTGCACATCATGAAAATATGTACCTTTGGTGTACATCTAAAAGTATTTCTTCTATATTAACCATACGTTATTGGATACTACCGAAGTATTTTATACTATATGAAAACTTACTATATAAATTCTTTCTTACTGATATAATTTTTCAACTTTCAAAGTTGTGAAAATATTCCCTTTTGAAAACAAATATCAGGACTCCAAGAACCTCGACACGACGATGACTCAAACCTTATAATTTATAACCTTGGGAATAATTGAACATTTTTTTACGATTTCAAAACAATCTTTGTCTTATGGGGGTTTTTAAAAGTGTTTTCTCCAAATAATGCTTTCAGTTGATAGAATCTTTGAAAAAGTCAATACTTAACTAGAATACATGTGGGAAAGAGAAATGAAGACTTACTAACTAGAAATAAAGACACACCCAAGAAAGACACATAGCCAAGAAACCACGAGCCAGCTTCGCGGACTCTACATATATGTAGTTTCAGAAGGAAAAAAAATTGGTGCTCAAAATTATTATTTTGATTTATAAAAATGTTGATAATTAATACAATATGGGTTCTGATGATGATTGTTGATGTGACTGCATCATAATGTTAAAAGAAAAACGCTAGAATTATTACCGATTTTAATCATCGTATAATACAAATCAAAATCAGATTTTGGTCAATCTATACCTGACTTTATAATAAAATGATAACCAAATAATGACGGAATAGCTGTTAGCTATATCTTATAATCAAATTATTATGTCATTTCACTTTATAAAAACATAGCAAATACATACCAATCGCAAAAAAAGTTTGTGTCATACTGCAAATATTTTTAACTCGAGTGATTTGATAAATTGTTCGTTCAAAATGTAATATTATGTCGCAAAGCTTCTTTACGAGTCTCCTTTCAAGAAATACTTTTACGGATGAATATTTTTACAGATGTGTTTGATCTGTTGAACTTAATATGTTACTCGATTCTCTTTGTTGGTTTTCAGGTAGGAGATTGTGGCATGTGTTTTTTATTGTCTACTGACGTTTATTGCATCGTACTCAACGTATTATTTCGAGATGTCGACATATCGACTCGCAAAGCGCTTTTCGAATAAATTTGCCCACCGATGCTGTTTACTTCACCAACTTTGCCACACAGTTTCCCTTAACTTTTGCCTAGCGTGGTCTCTTTACAATGCTTCTACTTTGATGCGAACTACTACAATATATATATTTAGTTTATTCTTAGTCACATTTGTAATTAAACAAAAATATACACGGCATTTTCTTTTTCAATTTGAGCTTTTCTACTTTAACAGACCTGTTATGTTAAATGACTTATTCTATAATTGCGCTTTTCATGATGCAAAAACTTTTTTTTTGGATATCTACAATTTGTAAATCGATTCTGTTCGAAGGCATGGGTGTTTGTGTTGTTGAAAATCCCTTCCCACCTTTCCGATCTAAAAGAGTGACCCATAGTGACAGCGTTTAGCTAATCACTAGTCCTGCCTTAGTCCTCGTATCCTTTACATCCCTAATTTCTTCGAAAAGGAGTAGGGATGGAAAGGATACGAGTCTCTCTTTCGTTTGTGTATTCAAGTTGCATTCCCTTCCCATTGTTGCTGACAGGAAGGCTCTATAGTGATGAGCAAACCCTAGTAGTCAGCTAACATTATATTTTTACCTATTAGGGGTCACCGAGGGAGAATGGTTTTCGGTCTAAAGCCAGTAAGGATACTGACACAAAGGCTGAACCTTGTAATTTTGAGATTACATCCTAAAAATCATCGTTATGAGGCACTATAGACTTTTTATTTTTAGGGCTAACAAGGTATCTATAACATTTGAATCAGTTGACTTTTGTACATTTAGATGCGTTTTATCATTAACGACTCGAGTTTCGCTTTTGGCATCTTCAGAAATTCTAGTGCACCGAATAAATGCACACATGAAAAGGAAAAAAAATAAACGACTCAAATTTCATAAGGACTTTCAGTAGAAATCCTTAATTAAGGATCCTATAAATTGAATATTGCGCGATCCTTTAGGAATATAGAATAAGGATATTTATTTTGATTATTTCTCGTACAATGAACTGACCAGGAAAGAATCTGGGCATAACCTAAAATAAAGAGAATCATATTCGAAAGACTGAGAGTTTAAATACATATTTTAAATACTTAAACTTATAATATTATTATGATCAAGGCCGGTCTCGTTCATCGCAAGTATTTTCAACTTCATGATATAAACATCGAAACAGGGCTATTTATATCGAAATAAGAAATATATTCATTTAACATAATGCCTTTCCACCAAGAATTACCAACTTAAAAGTGAGCTTAAATTCTTTGACTTTATGTATGAAAACACGTTTTATCAATAAACGCTAAAATCACTCTTAAAATGTTTTTATTAATTTATTTTTTTAACTTAAAAGGGGCCTCCTAATTTATTCCATTAAATTGTCATACACAATATTGCTTTTAAGCGTAGAACATTCTACGCCGTAGATCCGTGAATTGGCGAGAAACATAAATTAGCGATACCTACGACCGAATTAACGTTTCGGTTATAAAAATAGTTATCTTTCGGCTGTTACAATTTAACATTCAAAGCTTTTATCTAAAGTCGCGACGGTAGTTGGGCAGACAGAAATATGTCAAAAATTGTAAATGATCTTACTGTGTTCTTGTAAAATGAAATATTGCCTTTTAAATGAGAATACCTAAGCTGCGCACAGTCATAAATTGATAAAAAGTACACGAGACTGTGTCTGAATTCTGCGAAAATGGTTTTTATTATTCATACCTCTAAACTTTCAAACAATTCCAAAAGACGTTGCAAAAATATTTGGATAAGAATTCCAGACGTGGTCTCTAAAAAAGCATTTTCCGGGAATATATAGAACTAGTTAAAAACAAAAATATTCAGGAATAATCATGAAATAATAACAAGTGTTTCATTAAACCTTTTAAATTTTTCTTGACGAAATGATAAAATAATCAATTTTGTACTTTTCCATGACTTTTGTCGCGGGTTTCGCGTTTTGGTATCTCTTGAACTGACGCGTAGTAAATAGCTTTTACCGTATGTATGTGTGCATATGTTACAGTGAAACTGTATTCTCAGTGAAAATGTATCAACTAATAGATTTGTATGACAACATGATTACACTGGTCACAATCATTGCAATTATTGGCTCAAGTCGATGATTAACCGGCCTAAAATTTTGATTGGCTCAAATGAAACAAAATCAGCAAGTAGTCCCTTTCATTAAACGAGAACCAAAGAGAATCACAGACAAACATAGGGCTGAAGATAGAGCGGTCATATTTCATTTCAATAACAGCTTGGAGAAGAATATATATTCACTGAGAATACAGTTTCACTGTAACATATATAAAACTAAATGTAGATTGATGCAATCTAGATGTATTATCGTAAGTTTTGAGGATAATGAGTCTCAATGAATTGTGTGGGTAAATTATAATTATCTGGTATTTTTAAATGTAATATCGCAAAATTTAAAAGCATGCTAATAACATGGAAGTGCCTTCCAATAAAAAAAGTAGCTTTTATCCGGCTGTAATTAAAGGATCGATTTTTTCATTTATTTGAATTTATAAATAATGATATTTATTCAAATTGATATAACAATGGTGAGTTTGAAAGATTAAGTTGCTTCTTTAAAATTGGCAAACTATAAAGCTGTGCCCTATTTATTTTCTATATTTTTTTTTCGACAGTGTTTATAAAATAAATAAAGGTACAATTGCTATTGAATATACATATGTATCTAATCACAAAAAAGACATTATGTTAATTTGTTTCATTTCTTTCTGTTTCAGGTAAGTCTTCTTTCTATGAAATTTTCGTCTGCGGATTGAATGACACATTGTGAGTAAACTCATTAAATTGTTTCCTATCCTGTAGCTGAGTGGTCTAAATCCTATAAGATTGCGGTGCCTACGTGCTCGACGCCCAGTATGAACATTTACAAATATTGTTCTTATTCGTCAATCAATTTACGGATTTACATTTTCTGTCCCGCTCATTGAGTTTTTTTGATACTAGACCTTTTCTGCTCCCATCCTTCTATTCTTATCCAAAAAAAGAGAAAGGGCACCTGATTAACAACCATTACGCTTAAAGAAGCTTATACTTGAGTAGTTTTGACAATTTTTTATACAAAAATTGCCGAAATAGTATTGAAAATCTTATTTTATAGTTTTATTTATTTTTATTCTTACGACCGCTGTTTGGAAAATACTGCTCTTTAAAATATTTTAGGAGACAATACATTTCGATGTCGTAATATGAAGGTGTCTGAGTTACTTTATATGTGCGTAATACACACATGTTTTACGTAAACATATGGCGTGAAATTTTTATGCGTTTTTTATGTTGCGTATTATGATTATTTATTCCGCTTTTACTCTTATTTTTTATATTCTCTTTCTGTATCAAAAATATTCCGTGATTTATTTTGGAACGTAACATTTTACGATAAAAGAATATTACCTCTCTCTTATTTCAAAGTATAAATCATATCTTCGTAAAAGCGTACGAACGGGAAAAAATAAAAATAACGCGATACCAAAAATACCTTTGCTTTTTATTTATGGAATTGATGATGGGCATATTCTAGAATAATTATGGGGATGAATTGCTTTTGTAATACATTGGAATTTCCGTTAATATCATTTTATATTGCAATTTTATTTAAACGACATTTTGTTTCACTTTAACTCAAGTATTTTTTACGACACTTTTCAGGTGTGCACTGTCAATACTTGGTGGAATGGCATGATAATAAAAATAATAACACATTTTTAGTACTACTTATTCCACATTTAATTTATCGGATCAGGACCGGTTTCGGTCATGGCTAGCATTGTCAACTGATGATGATATTAGGATTACTATTTTTTACGTATTACATATTTCTATATATTTAATCAATGTCCGCTCCCAATGTAGTGCATTTTGCTTTATTTTTTACCCCTCCGCAATTCGATGAATGTAGGAATAGTAAGGATGAGACCGGGGCAGTGGACTGGTAGTTAGATAGTCGCTCTTGTTATACCCGCTTATAGAATCGGATGGATGGGAATATTTTTTTAGACAACACAAACACCCATGCCTTCTAATGACTCAGTGCTTTGTGTTTATTTATTCACCTCAACTGTCGAATGTTTACAATCAGCCCTCTTATTAAATAAATTAAAAAAATCAGTTGATAGTCAACTAATAGAAAATACAAAAATACTTTGTTATTTTTAAAAAAGTTAAGCAAGCTACCTACCTTTATGTAGCTTTTTTGTATTTATTATCAATTGATAGTGCTCGCTATCAGCGAAACCAATCTTGATCTTAATAAATCTAATGTGGAATAAGTACATACTAAACATGTCTTATTATTTTTCTCAGTATTGACAGCGAACACCTTATACCACGGCCTGTGGGGTCGCCAACTTACATATACAGTCGACTAAAAAAAATATTCACTATAATGCATTTTCGCTGTTTTTTTGATTACCTCATTAAAAATGCCTTTTTGAATTGCATGGAGGTCGCGGGTCATATCGCTTTTATAAAAAGGGTTCGCCACCAGAAAAAGGTTGGGAACCTATGCCTTATAGTAATTATAATTAATGTTAAAAAATAAATTGAATAGTAAAACGGTAATATGATATTGGAATTAGAATAATGGTATCATGAGATGTGTAATTTATTGATATATCGTTTGACATAAAACATTCTATACCATTCCCGCGAGAAGAATTTTCCCCGAAGGATGTTAGTTGATAATGGCTTCGATATGCCACGGGAAAATTCACCTCTATTATTTGGTTTTGAATGGCTTGCGTTGGCGCAACGTTACAGTTTTTATTACACCCATCCTTAAGACGGAACAATTTCCGGCCATCTTGGAGGTTCGACACGCAGTTAACGCTCCGTCAGACGGAGCCGGCGTCGGCGGCGCCTATGGCGTAACTAACGCGGCGATGTTTTCTGATGTTAAATATTTCACTATTGTTTCGCCTAATGTCAATATTTAAATAAGCTGTTTCAACTCTGGAAATTAGCATAGCGTTAAATGTCTTCTCATAAAGAATGCGATACGTGTATATATTATGTATATTATAGCTATTAACGCCGGTGGCTTCCTGGATCGGCGGTTATTTTCAATAATACAATAACGTGACGATAAACAAGTTAAATCGATTTTTTTTCGAACCGAGCTTAAACAGAGTACTTGTTACGTATTTACTTAAAATTGAGCTTCCGCAAATTTTTTAATCCATGGTGAAGCCATTTCAAGACGTCAACCGAAGAAGAGTTTTTCACCGAAATTTTTACTTTAAAAGTTTGGTCGCTAACGATCCAGGTTTCGCCTTTCGGCATCATCAGGCATTTTAAATTCCCCGAATGAACTTGAACTGACAATGTACACATTGAAATTTCATAAGGTACCTTCACTCGAAATCCGACAAATTATTCATTAACAAGTTGCTGTATCACAATATGAAAGATTTATAAAAAGACGACACTTTTTTTTATTGAATCTTTACAGTCAGTATGTGTGAAGAGTTTTTTTCACATTCAACTGTCACTTGTTTGATACAAAAACTTAGTAAAAATAATAATTCATTTTTAGTACTTTTTCCACATACAATTTATTTGATCAGGACCGGGTTCGCTCATGGCGAGCATTGTCAACTGATGAAGTGAACAAAAACTTAGTTTGTGCCATCTCAAGCATTAAATTAGTCAAAACGTAGAGGTCGCTTCATAATTGTAGTGAATTGTAGGGGAGAAAAATAGCTTGTTTGTGTCGATCTAAAGAACGTTTTCAAAAAATAGTGAATAATTGTTTGGCTTTTTTATTTTGGTTTTTTAAAATATTATTTATACTTTGCGTGTATTAGGTACGCCGTTTGCAAGGTGAACTTCTTTGCTTCGAATCGGCACACGCTCTTGGAAAATTATTTTCGCATTTGTATCGGAAACGCTGAATGTATTCGCATACATCGACGGTCTTTTGTTCACTTTCAATAGATTGTTAAATTTATTTTACTTCGTTATCTGTTAAGGTGCAAATATTTATTGTAAGACGATGTGCTATTGTTATAAACAAGCGTTGACATTGAAACATTTATACAACCTTAAGCAATCAATAAATACGTCACCAAATACACTCCATACGTAAGAATCTATTGTGGAATCTTTCGTTTCTATAAACCTCAGAATTTTTGATTGTGGTTCGATGTATATTATGGAAATAAAATTCGAATGTTTTTACATAATGTAAATAATGACGAATAATATCTCTATAGGCCTGCTTGAAAAATGCATACTAAATTGTGAATTACACTATTAACTTGTATTGATTTATCAATCAGAGCATTCGTACACCGACAAATATCACCTTTTTTGTGTCGAGTGTCGAGCGAATGTTGTGTGTCGCCTGGCTTATAATATTTGATTAACCGTGTTCGTTCCCAATGTGAATCATACGGACTCTTAACGGAGGTTTATGTCAACATAAGTTTTTTTACGCAAACTGATTGTTACGCAATCGCTCAACCCGAACCCAACCAAATATATATAAATAATCACTTTTAAGGTGTTCACTGTCAATGGTCACTGATGGAATGGCATTATAATAAAAATAATAAAAAATATTAGTACTTTTCGACATAAAATTTATTAGATCAGGACCGGTTTCGCTCATGGCGAGCATTTAATATATAAATAAGATCCATAATATTTATCGAACAGTTGAATGAAAGCAACCCCTGGCCAAAGTTATAAGCTATCTAATATTACATTATTAGAATAAAATAAGAATTAAACCTACCTAATTTTTGTGAATTTTAAGTTAATTCCCGCTTTTACAAATATATAAGTTTGGCAAATGTAATTTTTAAATTGATAATCTTGTTTTATTCGTTTATCAGCTTAAAAATATATCGATAAAAGTCATGTTTTTCATGAATCTTTGTTTTGCTATTAATTTCTTGTCGAGAAAACCCATTGTGTATTTTAAATAAGAATGTTTTGAATTCAAATTGTTCAAATAATAGCTGTAAAAAACCTATATTAAAACACTTAACAGATGAACATACATACAAAAAGTAATTTTGAATAGTCAATAACTTTTTATGATAGAGTAATGTGTGGTCCAAACCCACGAACGATCTTCATTGTTTAGCCCAGAATCAGCGTAGGCGCCCTTCTCTTACTCGTGAAAGACAGCTAGCTACACATCCTTGTCGATCGAACCGGTCGACTATTCCGATAAACGCTTCAATAACGTTAAAAAGCATTACTGTCTACTAAAAGCTCTTCTCTTGAGTGATATATTTGATTTGCGAAAGTTCAATTCCCACATACTTCACTTGGTAGGACGCCTAATGATATCCCAGACAATGGTAAACCGCTGCATTTTCAATTATTTTCTTACACACAGAAAAGTTATATCGCCTTCATCTACTTGCAGCTTTCGTTTCATTGTTGTGTGTGAGTCTTAAATAAATTTTGGACTTAACCTCGTTGGTAAAAGTAAAATTAAAGTGTCACAATAACCATTTTCCCGTATAAGAATTTGACAAAAAAACATCGATTTAGACACAACACTGTTTCATTAGAGAAGTTTTCGAATAAGAAATCAATAATTTGTTACTTCCTTATCTGCATACGACACCTATTGGTGTTTTTATTTTATTTATATTTTTCAATTCAAAGAAAATTCCTAAAATACCTCCCAGTGATTTTGGGCGATCGAATCGGTTTGCTCATAATGGAATCACTACTTACAATACTTACATGGTGTCTCAAATAACCGTTTATGAGAAATTGATATTTTAAAATAGTTAATTTTATATCTGCCTATACGCACAGAGATAAATCATGGTTTATTAAATATTAAATGACGATATTATACGATGGAAATTAAATACTATTTCATAAAACAGTTTTTAAGACGTAAAAATCTAGCTCAGTTTTCCTTTCGGTTTTATGACGTCACATTTGAGACCGATTACTTAATTTACATATTTTCCTGTACATTCTCTGATTGTGAGGTTGTTTTTTTTGTTGTTGATTCGATGAAAGTTCAATTCTAGTAAAAATAATCCTCTTCTACAGTTAACGACAAATCGACATTCATATCTTTCACTTTCAATCAGGACTTAACTACCGAATAGTGAATCATTATTTGACACCCTGTAATAATAAAATAGTGGATTAAATATATGTTTATTTCATAATATGAATCTATATATTCTAACGTGTTGTACAATACTCATGTTATTTGTAATTTTATGTTGCTGTACGAAATGTTGCTCGATAGAGTACGAGCTTTCGAGGATGTATCAATCTGAGCGTATCGCGAAACGTTTGTAGTATTGGAAAAAAGTATATTAAATAAAAACATGGCAACACAAGCGAACATAACAAACTTTTTGAATTGCACAGAATTACAACATAGTCGATGAAACGATGTAAGAAAACTTAGTATCAGTATAATATATTATTCACGAGGGACATAACCCGTGCCTTTTTAACATTCCGTCACCTTATGGCAGTAAAAGAGCCAGTATTGTTTACAGCTGCTGAAATCCTCACGGGAATAAAATTGCCAGAAAATATGCTGTTAACCTCAGCGGAAAACTTGAATCTTTTTTTAGTGTTGCCGTTTATATAAAAAATGCCGCTTCGGTATGTAAGACAGGAGCAATTCGTCAGCAACAAATTACGCAGTCAGCGCGTGAAAATGCGATCAGTTCACCCGGCAAAGACTTAGCGCCGGGCGTATGTCGGGCTGAATTTCGCAGCGGAGAAAATAATCATATGCAAATTTACCTCACAAAAGGACGCCGCGAAAAAAACGCGCGTCGCGATACGGCGGAATCGTCTCCCCGACACCGAAGCCGCCATCCGGTTGGGCGTCCTTTCGAAGAAAAGACGTCGCGCGTCTCTTTCGGAACGTCGTAAACCTTCCTTCCTTCCCGCGCTTTCAAATTGCCGGGAAAATTCCCCGGGAACTTGCTCGGGCTGTGCGCTTCTCAACATCTTTTCCGAGATACAATGTTAGTACTTACTCGTTTGATTTAGCTACATTCCAAAGACTCTCATTATTTTAGTGTTTAGTCTCCTTTTTTAGGTTACTTAAAGTATGTAAGCTATTTAAGGTATTATAAAAATATGTAATTTATTTTTATGTGTTGCATTCACAATACAACGAATGATTTCAGTACCTTCCGAGAATTTTCAACTAATAACATAATAGAGGGCTATTTCTGTCATATAAAGAAAGACAAGGTCATAATAAACAGTTCCTGTAAGAAAAATGAGAGAAGTTACTGAAAGCTTCATTAATTTGAATATAATCCATTTCCTACAAGAATCGACAGTTCACACCTCAAAAGTGATGAATACGCATAAAAAATACATGTTATATATCCTGTAATATTACACTTTTAAATACTGATTTAAAAATATTTTTTTCAACTGACGACCGTTTGTTTAACATTTACAATCTGTGTATTAAGGTTATGCGTTTTTAATATTTCAATGCATACATTCTAAGCACATTCTTGACGTGTAGAACAAATCATATTTTTTACTTCCCTCATATCAAAATACTCAGTTTAATTGTTGTATTTGTTTAAAAAAACAGTTTATCATGAAACATAATATTCCTGTAAGTTTTTTACGAATAGTTTATGTAGAATGTTATGAGTACACTTTGAGGCAGTTTATTGGTGTGATATATAACGTTCAGAATACTTGTACAGCTTTTAGTTTACCGGTCAGGAAAATTGCTCAATAAAGTGAATACCTTAGCAATAAATATGACAAACCTAATTACAACATAAGCCGACTTTCCAGAGAAACTTTGCAGAACGCTGGTTGGCTGTACTCGCAGGGCCGGCGGAAGGTAATGGCTCAACCCGTGCTCTGGGTGGTGGGCGGGGATGGGGAGCGGAGGGCGACGGGGCGCGCACAGGTGCATCCCCGGCGTGTTTGCCCTCTTCGGGAATAAATACTGCCTCTGCGGTCCGATGCTGTTTTTTTTTCATTTTATATCTTTAATGGCGTATAAGCGACCTGTGGTGCCGTTAGACTACGGCAGTTGAATGTTTATGCCGTTTTATTTATCGGGCGTTGTCGATGCATTTCTCGATACGGGCCTCCGCCGCAGGAGAATTTTTCAAGTGGATTTTATGGATGCTCTTATGTGTGAGCGCATTAAATATGCATTGCTGACTTAATGTTCCGTTTCAATATAAGGTTATGCGATCTTCGAATAGTGAAATATTATATATTAGACATATTATTGAGGATATCGACATAAAATTTTTCGATGCTTCATGGAATTTCAATAAGAAATTGGAATTGTTAAATTTTGTGAGTCTTGCTCTGAAAGTAGATAGTAAGCACAAGGCTACAATATTATGGCATAAAAATACAATATAACATCCAATTTAACAACTGAACTGTATATAAACCGTCGAGAAAATATTGTGTACCCAAAAGCTTTTTCAATACACTGAATTAAAACACAAACAATTGCTTTCTTTCAGTGGCCTTGGAACGGATGCCAGGTACTCGTTAGTTCTGAATAATCAAATGTTATCAATTGGTATTTAAGGGATTTGAATCTTTTCTTTTGTTTGCCTGAAGATACCAAATTATGATGCTAGAAATATTAAAGTGTGGAAATGGTAAAATCGTTGAACGAAAAAAAATACTTATAATTTCTTATTTAATAATTCATATAAACTCGGCAATTATAAATTATATTAAAGTCGTTAATAAGCGAAAGTTGGAAAGTTTCCCCCTGCCATAGCTTTCTTTAAGCTATTTATAGAACTTAATCGTGGGTGCGTGACTGTGGGATGTATTTTAAGGTGACAGATTTAAATAAGCATTTTATTCTAAAATTGTTGAAGCTCGTTATAAATTTCCTTGGGATTTTTACAAGTTTTCAAACAGTATGAAAATGCGGTCAAGGATGGGTTACATTTTCTACATTTTATTTGGTCCAGCCCAAAATAGTTCCGCTTAACAGGGTTGGCAAATGCTCTTTTAATATTAAAGCAAATCAGGGTCGATTCCGACGACAGCCAATCAGAAACGAATTAAACACTACGGACTTTTTTTTTAATTAAGTTACTTTTTTTTTAAATAAGGTCTTCAACATTTTATTTTTAGTCGATTTTTCTTGTAATTTGCTTTAATTTATTTGCTTAGTTGTTTTACCAATTGTTTGTCATACCTTGTTTTCATACTTAACTTTTGCATAAATACCACTGTTTTATTGTATTCCTTATCAGTTGATAATGCTCGCCATGAGCGAAACCGGTCCTGTTGAAATAAATCTCACGTGGAAAAAGTACTAATAATGTGTTATTATTTTTATTAAATAAGATACATAAACTCGAGAAAAATAGTCATGATAATCATTTTCGATTGGGATGCTCAATTTTAATTTTTAGTTTTGTAAGGCATTGAATCACGAAACTTTTGATAACCAAGCATAATTTTTAAATTGGGGGGGGGTGCAAAAAGCCGTGCGCAATTCAGTGAAGTTCTACAATCACAAAACAGTGTCTTACCAAAATTCTTCTATCAATGTGCTATCAAAGTGGATTTTCTATACAAGTTAGTACTAGATATGCTTCGCCATGTAATTTTACTTAATTTTAATCACCCTACCATTAGAAATGTTTGTTTATTACATAGTTTTTTTTAATAAGACTGTGGGGTATAAAGTGTACTAACCCTAAACCGGAAACTTTGCTACTTATCTAAGAAAACCACCCTAATAATTTTATTCTATATGACCTAACCACCCCACTTAAACGAGACGCCTAATTTTAAAGGAACCGCATAACTCGAACTTGTACTAATCAAAATTTTACTGCTCTCGTAAATACCACCCCTAGAGTTATGATTTCATTTCAAGGGTTGGGATTGTCTTTGTTCAATATTAATAAGGATAGTTTATTTACAGAAGACAAACCAAGGTTCTTGGAGAATTGTTATCATGTATTATTAACGTAGTAGCTTATCCATTATATTTTAATCGAAACATTCTATAATTATATACTAATATTTTATACCCTATAAGATTATTAGCTAACATTAAACTTTGTACCAGTAGTAACTTTTATTGATCTTTTTCTTTGTTCAGCAACTGACTTTTTTATTTTAAGTAAATATTTATTTATTATATATATCTTTTTATGCTTTTATTCGTTTAAGTACATTCAAGAAATAATGAATATTCATTGATAAATTGTTCTGTTTCATTCATTATTGTAAGTTATGACATACATATTTACGATTAAATCTCGTATAGTAAATATAAGTACAATATTTTCCAGCCTTCATCAATCTAGTATTATACATTGAATCATAATTGAAAAAAAATATTGCTAGATATTTAGGTCACTTTCAATAAAAATATTTTCCTATCTTAGAAAGTCGAATATTGAATTATGAATATATCGTCTAACATTAAATTTCTTCGCCAAGGCGATTTTTACAAAAAACACGTTTCAATTAGATACAAAATTTTATTTTGAAATATACTCTGAATATTTTTTTAAAAATAAAGTAAATAAAATAAATATTAATGTGAAACACACAATACGTAAAAATCCCATTCTGTGCCTGAGTTCCTTAAAAAAAGTGACATATTGTACTTTAACATGCAATGTGCCAAAAGGACAGGCTTTTAGGGTAGGTCATAAACCAGCCGAAAATTCCATGCGGAGGCATTGAATATAATTTTCTCTCACAGTTTTGTCTATTGTTAAAAAAAATAGTTTTTTTAGCCTTTTAGTAGTCATAAATAACATCACTTGATCTCCAATTTTATACACAAATGTTATATAATAATTATATGTGTGTGTTTGTATTACAATCATAATGACATATCGTATAATTAAAGAGTGTTAGACTTACGCTTGTTACAGCAGTTAATTCGTTATTTACGTGACAGCGTTTGATGAAAAAAATGTGTAATATGTATGTTTATAAAAATATAACACAATTATCAACACCGTTTATTTTAACTAAGAATTATTTCGCTCGGGGGAATTTCATTTGAGATTTCAGATTCTAATGGAAAATTAAATAAACCAAGATTTTCATTGAAATTATGTATGTATAATCTGAAGAATTATACAACAGTTAATTAGTGATTGTGAAATTAATATCAAATGAGACAAAGTAATATAAAGAATTGAAAAAGAAACAATTGAAACGTTAAGTCAATGTAACACAGAATTTTCTGTATTAAAGTTAATAAATTATGAGTGCAATATATGCTTTTTTGTCATGAAAGTTTTGCGGACCGGTGCCGCGTACCATAGTTTGAAGAACACTGTCCTAGATAGACTTCAAGCAAATTGCCAAATGGATTAAAATAAATAATCCGTTTTAGGAGAGCAATAATAACGATAGAGTATCGAAATATTTAAAAAGTCTTTCCTCGATTATTTGAGATGATAACGCTACCTGCGGTCTTCTTCCGAATACATAAATGGCGAGCTCATCTTGTATTTTTGAAACATGTTCGAAAAGTCATCGCGGAGCGGCGTTCCGAGAAACTGAATAATTCCTGGCGCGTCTTCGGAGAGGAAAACGCCTTATGAATATGTAATAAAACCCTCTTAATCCTGATCATGACGAGTAAATAAAAACACCCATAAGTAAGCTGAAGATATGATTTTAACTTTCGAACTAAACTACGTGATTAAGAACCTTTAAATACGTGGTGATTTTGCATCGCACCTTATTATCTATTCACTATATCACTTTTAAGGTGTTCACTGTCAATACTTGGTGGAAAGGCATTATAATAAAAATAACAATACATTTTTAGTACTTTTTCCACATAAAATTTATTTGATCAGGACCGGTTTCGCTCATGGCGAGCATTCTTACCTGATTGTCAACTTCAGTTGACAATGCTCGCCATGAGCGAAACCGGTCCTGATCAAATAAATTTTATGTGGAAAAAGTACTAAACATGTATTGTTATTTTTATTATTCACTATATAATGTATTACCGTTGAAAATAATCTTGTTTTGCTCGTTTTTACTCTGTAGTGATGTGCAGGTACGGCTCTTTTAATGGTGCAATAGAGCACTGATCTCCCATTTATATTAAATCAATATTAAATATAAATATACCTATTTACTCATTTGAAATGCCTTGAAAGTTCCCATTCAAATATTGCAGGTGCACATGTCAGAGATGTAAACGGACTGCGTCTAAATTATAATAAAACGTTTGTCAAAGTCGGCCGATGACGGAAAAGTTGCATATTCTGTAATGTTTCAAACAGAATTAAAACAGTATGCAGAGCAATGCTCTTGTGATGTCACGCCACACGCAAAATGAGTATAGCGAAATTTTGTTCGAACGGTGCCGGTCTCAGCTTGCACTCGCTTGACGCATATGTATTTTTACGTTCGGTCAAAATTTAATCCTTCCCAATTCAACTCTTAAGCAAAGGATGGATCGATCTTGCATCGACCGGTTTTTTTGCACTTCCTAATTTTCTTTTTACCGGCTGACACTGGTGAAGTGGTATGTCGCCCTCCCCGTAAAACACAGTCGTTTCGCAGGAGAGTCTTTTGAAGCCATCAAAAATTTATTATTGAAGTTTGGATGAAAAAAATGTCTTTCTTTACACCTTTACAGAAAAGCTAGTTATTTCCGCAACGGCTGCCGAAGTTTCATTAAATAAATTCAAACTGAGATAATTTTGATATAGATTTGCTCGATTTTTATATCCAATTACGAATCCAACCATATTCATAACCCATCAATCTGAATTGCATCTAATAGTACTATTTGACTGAAGGTGACATACTGTCATGTGTTGTTTGTTTCAGGTCCCTTATCTCAGCTGTACTGACTCGAATTCGAACTTCGAATTTCGACTTCTGTGTTGTATCTTTTTTTGAACTTAAGTTTTTAAAGTGTCAATTCTCAGATGACAGTATTTCTTGGTGATAAACATTATTTACAATGGATTTGATTCAACTTGGATTTTTAATGAAATGATTTGTGCACTTTTTATATACATACATATGTATGTACGTTTATCGGAAATATTTTTTTTTATACTGAGTAACAAAAAATATCCGAGCAGTTCGTTTAACTAATTGTTTTGTATTTGTTTGAAATGATCCAATAACTTTAAATGCATTTCATATGCAGATTGGAATAAGGCAATATTACAGTCGTACAATCTTTTGTGTCCCCCCATTCCGAACGTTGGTTGTAAATTTATCGACTTCACGAAGGGTGGTAAAAGGTCAGCGAATAAACATATAAATTATGATTTTTCAGTGTATTATTTCGCGAGCCGAATACTCGATTTTTTAAACATAATTGAATAAGGTCAGTAGTTCACGCCTTTCGTAAGTATTTGCGAATGTCAAAATTTATACTGAAAAATGCTGCGAAGTCCGAGGAAAAATAATGTGAAATATTCATAGCTATGTGTTTGGGTAGCGGTGGAAAATCGAGACACGTGAGGCTATTTCTGGTGAGGTTTTTCTTAGAATGTTATCAAGAAATATGGTCATAATCGTCCCGGGAATGTTTATCTTTTTGGGCAGAGCCGGGCGAGACGACTGTAGTTTTTGAATGTCAAAAGTTCAACTATTTTATGATATCTACGCGGGGCGATCTTATTTTAATAATATTTACGCAGCTACAGTTTTAAGAATTCAATTTCGCAATTTAAAAAAATTGGATTCGTCGAATTCCTTTGCTCAGGATGGATTCATATTCAAAATATAATAATTTAAACAAATATATTTCTTGCTCGCACTAACATGCCCACTTACTTATTTTGCAATGAAGTATATTACAAATCGAATGATGTTCCAATACAATATCAGCCCGGAGTGAAATCATTTATAGTTCCACAAACATAGGAAATACAATGGTCGATTTTCGCCATGCCATTACGTTTTCGTCAAAACTACATAATTACAATACTTGATTTTTTAATAAAATTGAAATATGAAATAACGTCTCCTTTGACGTGTCATTGTGAATATGCCAGATATTTTTGAAATCTTTCGAAAATCAAAACCAATGATGTTTTTTTGTATTTATTTGACAGATCACTTTTAAGGTGTTCACTGTCAATACTTGGTGGAAAAGCATTATGATAAAAATAATAATACATTTTTAGTACTTTTTTTCCCCACATAAAATTTATTTGATCAGGACCGGTTTCGCTCATGAACATCAGTTGACAATGCTCGCCATGAGCGAAACCGGTCCTTATCAAATAAATTTGATGTGGAAAAAGTACTAAAAATGTATTATGTTTTTTTTTTATATAAAAACAAGGAATTATTTGACAGAGTTTCTTTAAGGGAAGTCATCCACACAATTCAAATTGTCTATGATTGTCGGTCCCTGTGGTCTAGTGGCAAGAGCTTTCTTCCAGTCTCGGCAAGGTTGGATTTTTTCAGTGCTTATGTATTTATTGTTGATTTTTTTTTTTTATATACAATTAAGAATAAACATTGACGTAAGCTGTAATGCCAAATATTTGTTCGATTGGTCATTTTTTTTTTAATGATGAAAAGTAATCGACGGATAAATAAAATTAATAAATTTCTAAACGATGATTTTCAAATTTTCATAGTAAAAACTACAAGTTTTTTCTTTATGTTGACACCGCCTTGGTCATCAGTGAACGATCTATTGTTCACCTCAGTCGATGAGTCAGTCGATATCAGAAAATAAATTCATTCTTATAATAATCTATATTGCAATCTATAGCGGTGCAATGAGTTCAATTTCTCTTATCTCTTGACGCCCGACAATTTCGTAAAAGTTCATAAGGCGATAAATCACTCCTTATCAGCGGGCGCATGTGTATGATTTTTGAAACGGCCATTGTTGTTTCTTTCTAAACAACCGTTTATTTTCATACATCGAGTTAATCGGACTATGAGAATGCACGCGCCTAATCCTCTCCCTCAGAATTTAAATTCGCGTCAAATTCCTGATATCTTCTTTTTATCTTAATATTTTTTTTTTAAATGATGAAAAGAAACAATCGATTAAATAATACATAACGCTTTAATGAATTTTTTAAACGATGATTTTCAAACTCCGTCCCAAAATCCCTCTTTTTTCTGTCGGAAAACTACAAGGGAGCCGAAATTTTTCTTTTATGTATACGAGCATATTTACATATTTTATAAAAAAAAAACACATTAAGGCAATTGTAGAATGCAGGTAAATATTTTTGAGTTGAGTCATAGTATATTAATTTTATGTATTGAATTCTGAATACATAATTAGAATTATGTAAAAATAATAATTACCATATGAACTCGAAGTTAATTCGATATATAAACAAGTAATTCGTGTGTAGCACATGGTATGTAGTTGTAGTTAATAGCAAATAAATCTTTGAAAAATAAATAAATTTTCTTTTAAAAGCTTACGCTTTAAAATTTGGTGGTTTATACCCTGTGGTATAACAGTTTTGGAAGCACTGATATACAACATTGGTCGTATTCTAGTGCTGATAATAACTCTCTTGGTATGTCTATAAACTGTCCAGATATTGCGGTAAAATATTCTACCATTTAACATAGCATATTCATTTTTATTCGTTAAAGTTACCCCCACCCTCTTTTTGTCTAGCCAAGTGAAACATCATTATATTAAAGAGGATATAAGGGATGGTTATAAAACGGTATCTTAGGTTAATTTAGCGAATAGGAAATGAATTGGTTCAGTGGACAAAAAGCAGTCGCGTGGATATTTTTCAAATGATTACGACATTATAATATATCAAAACATTTGATACCCACTTACTTATCAATTGTTATCGAAAAATTTTATAGTCTTATTCTTGTATGTTTCTATCGGAAAAACCTGACATCGATTCTCTTCCCATCAGGTGCTCAAGGTCAAACACAAAATCGTTAGCACTCTTTCAAATTATGGCCATGATTGTAATAGTAAGATTATCCGAATACTTGATTGCTATGTACAAGATCATATGTGGCCAACCTTTCAGCAACCGGGCAAGATTTCTAGTTGGGCCAAAATTTTTACAATTATGCAAAGCAAACAAAAAGCTATGTTTGTATAATAGTAAAATACGTTCAGTATAAATTTTACTGCTTTGAGCTATTAATATCAGCACATGTAATTAATTGTCCTCTATTGCCTGGAAATTAAGTACTTGATCGTTTTGAAACACGAGTTAAAAGTCATTTTCATGAAAGCTGAGATAATTTCATAATACCATGCATTATGGAAATGTTTTGATGATAATAAAATGTAAAAGTGAGACTCTGTAGGCCAAGTGAGTTTAAGAGTGCATGCATTTATTTAAAAGTTTGTGTATTGTCATTTTTGAATCAATTGATATTTGATTCAAAGGAATTAAAATTTATCAAACAAAATTAAATATCTTAGTATTAATTATACTTCCGTAGATTTCGTTTACTTAACCGAATTCAGATACCGGCATTGTGATTGGACTACATCGGTGGAATCCATGCCATATATTCTAAATTATCTGAATTTCGTGTCTTTATAAGACACCCGGCACTCCAATCCGCAAGCTTGACATCAAATTTCGTCTATATGGATATGGTAAAAAGCAACACAGTCAAATAGTTACTTACCTTCTCGTATAATAACCACACAGCCTGCCTCATCCACCCCAAACCGATGCTGACAACAGGGCGTAAAGAGAGCGACTAGCTAATTTCTATTCTTATCCTTGCCTTACCCTCGTCGAAGAGAGAGGTTAAGCACATGGGAGCGAACATGGCATAAAAAATGAACGACTAAATAGGTGACATTCATTATGCTGTCATGTCTTTTTTAATGTAAAAAAGCTCGGTTGTAGCAGTCCACTTCTTTTCGTAATTGCTTTATATCTACAGCTTTCAAAAGTGAATATTGCACGTTAGTTGTAATGAATCAAATTGGCCGTTAACATCAACCATTTATACTTTACAATAAACGTTCAGTGAAATAGTATTATAATGTATGCCTCAATCAGCCAAGGCGTATGTCAATCATATTATAAATTCATGAGACATTTTTGTTATTATCACACAATGAATGTATTTGGATCAGGACCGTTTTTATTCATCGTGGGCATTTTTAATTGATAGGAACATCTTAAACATTTTATTCATAATCGACTTTGTATCAATTATGGATATTTTGTTTTATTTTCTTTTAAATATTTGCTTATTTCTTCTACCAATTTCTTGTCTAACGTTTATTAGCCTCGCTTATTTTTTGTATAAATAACACTGTATTGTTGGATTTCTTATCATTTGAAAATTCTTGCTATGAGCGAAACCGGTCCTGATCCAAATAAATTTAATATGGAATGAGTAAAAAAATGTCTTTTTCGTGCACTACCATTCTGCCAAGTATTGACAGTGAACACACTAAAAGTTGTATTTCAATAACTATAATTTTTGTAGAAAACTCACCGAGCAATTTCTCACTGAAACAAACAATTGGTCCAAAAATAGATTTTTGCCTAAATATCATGTGATTTACGTACAATTTTTTATCGATTTACTGCAACGCACCTTCCAATGGATTCTGCGTTCCTTGTATTAATTTATACGATTTCGATCTATGCTAATTTTATTTGAACGTATAATGTATCTAAAAATTATTTAAAACCTAGTTAAATGATAGTCATACTAATAAATTGATTTAAAATTAAATTGTTCTCTAACATTATCTCAATCAATTATTGGCAGTGTATTAAAATACATTTTTATAAATATCTGAAAAAAAATGTAAGTATACTTGTTGATGGATTTCTAGAATACATATGGTTGCAAATATTTTCTCAATATTTTCACGAGAGAGAGAAAATCAAACAATTTTTACAATATTTTTCCCGCATCGTTGCTGAAGCGAATGAAAATCTAGCGGTTGAAAAATAAAAAATATTAACGTCGAAGATTGATTGGCCCCTGAGGCTTCAAGTTTCTTCGTTCAATTTCAATTCTAATAGCCCTATGGATTACTTCATTAAGCAGTCTATTGACAGCCGCTAATAATAAATATCAATCATTGCATAAGAATAACAATTTTTTCCATTATGAACTGAATTATCTCTTTGAATACTTAAATTCTTCATGTGTATATGGAATGTGGTTTTTTCGAAGTTGTCTTTTTTTTTAATATATTTTATATATTCTTTATCGAAATGAAAGTAAAAGGGTGAAAAAAATTATTAGTCCTTGATTACATCGCTAGGAAAATACTTTGAAAAGATTTTTGTCCCGAAACACAATTCGGTCGGGAGAAACTTATTTTTAGGCATGGCAATTTCCCTCGTTGAAAAAGTCCAAAGAAAAATGTGTTGCCGCTGAGCTCCAAAGCTAATACTCTTTTATCCTTTTGCGTGAGTCCTTTATTAAGTATGTCCTTTCTTCCTTTTAAAACGTGTTTCTTGTTAGGGAGTCTTTTCGTGTTGTGTATGGAGGAATTGTCTTAATCGCTAGTAGCAAATTACGAGAGGTATTTTTATTTTAAGCATTCGAGATTTTAAGCAATACTTTTTGTGGGTTTTATTTTCTTTCTTTTTACAATTCCACTGCAGTGAATGAAACACATTTGTTGATACGCAATGCAATATTGTCATATTAGGTAAGTTGATTTGGATGTAAATCTAGCTTGAAAATAACCAAAAGCAAGACACGTACAAAAAAACGTTTATTAAATCATTGGTTATGAGGGACGTGGAATACGCGTAGTTTTTGTATGTGTTTTGATTTACATCGCAGCCTATGAGTAAGTTAACTTTAAAATGACGAAAAGCGAATGCTTGGTTAGAGATAGAGATCAATGAACTTCTTTTTGCTTAGATTGTGAAAATTATTTTTTTGACCCATCATTAATTCATCATATTGTTTCCATGATTAATATTAAACAACATATTATTACTTGAGGATTAGGCTTTAAATACATCGTTAGCATTATTGAAAAATGGCGTAGAAAACACGGTTCATAAATTTAAAGTGTTTTCTTAAGTATTTGGGTAACCAATTCAATTGTCTTGTTACATTTTTTAAAGTAAATATGTTGATATTTTTTAGTAAAATCACAAATTACAAATCGTAACTAATCGATAGAATGATTGGTGGATTGTTTCAATAAAACTATCGGGATTTTGAGCCGTACACCGAGCTGATTGACCATTTTACAGGTGTTTTATTCTGTTGTATTTTATTTGTTGTCAATTTTTTGCTCCTTTGTATCATTATAAAATTTTACAAGCACGAGCCAATAAAATTAAAATTCATGAAATTATAACGTTATTTTTTTCCATTCTAAGGGTTGTTTGTTTTATTTCACCTTACTACTGTTGGTAAAATTGCTGATTGAAACTATTTAAATATTAAATATTTTTGTAATTTTTGAAGAATATAGTCCTCAAGTTCAGACAAGAAAAATAATGTAAAATACATATAATCCACAATTTAAAAAAAAAACACATTGGATATTCATCGATATTTTTTACTATATTTATCTACCGAAAATCATCCTATAGCCCATCTATGAATAATATTCTGTATAGGTTATTATTATACATCGAATAGGAAGGCACTTAATGGCTTTTTTGCGTGTCTAAATTACGTTACTTTGAACTCTTATTAGAAATATCGCCCTAGAATCGCTATTGGATCGCATAAATATTTATTTTCCGTTAATTACCGAATTTTGTTTCTACGGGGAGTCCCCGGTTTTACTGGTAAATGTTTGTTGCGCGGATAATGATCAATTTTTGTCTATTTCGATAATGCCTCCCGAAATACACAATGTCTGATTTGAAATTTTTTATTAAATCAATCTCGTGTCCGAATGGTAATTCTCTAGGTCAGGTATAGTTAGACTCGGTTCATGAGACGATTGTTTTCTGTAGCATATCAGGATGTTCTACTTAAAAAAGTGATATTGATAGGGTAACAAAATAAAATTGTTGTGTATTGATTAAAAAAAGGCTTTTCAATTGAAATAATATTCTGGTTTTATATTTCTTAGTCCTAATTTTTGCTCATATTTTATAATTTTTACTTAAATAAAAATAATAAAACATTTTTAGTACTAATTCCACATAAAATTTATTGGATCAGAAAGAATTACAAGGTATGACAACTAAGCAAACGAGCGAAACCGGTCCTGATCCAATCATTTTAATGTGGAATAAGTACTAAAAATGTTTTATTATTTTTATTATAATACGATTCCACCAAGTATTGACAGTGAACACCTTAAAAGTGATATACAATTGTCAATGTTTTTATAGTTTATTTTATTGAATATTCATATATAAACCTTTTTATGCTGACTTCTTGAATTGGCTTCACTATGGATTGATCCACAATATAGCGTCACTTCCTTCTATCGCCAGCGATGGGAGGAGAAGATAAATTACCAATAAAATTAGACTCTGATGAAAAGAAAGTGAAGAAATTTGACGATAACGCTCATTATAACTTAATTCTCCATCAAATCGGTATAAAAAATTGCATGTTAACACGATTCGAAGTAAAAATGTTTTATTAATTTTACAAAAAATTTTCCTTGAAACTTTTTTCATTTTAGCACATATAAATTCAAGAATAAGAAGCCTTAAATACAATCATTATTCATTCGTTGAATTGTTTTTAATTTATGTAATTATTTTAAATACTCAATAGATTACAAGCGTCCATGATTGGCTCTGCGGGCGACCAGTATGCCACCTTTCACTATCGTTTTAATCCCCTGTGAGGGCAATAGTCCGTTTTCAATTTATAAATAAATCAGTATCATAAAAAGTGAAAATTTAATAATCTTTTCAATGAACTAGAGTCTAATTACTAGACCTATGTTTTTTTTTAAGAAATGAATTCAATTTTATGTTTAAATTCGGTTTTTCATTTTAAATTCGCGATTTTGGACGCCGATTCGCCGGCAGATTCAATTGACGTCAATCGCAAATTCGCGTCAATTACAGGGCCCGTCGATCGCGTTTATTAATTAACTCGAAAATATATATATTTCCCCGATTTTAATTTTCCCTTCCATTAGGCGCCGATTAACATTCGCGGATCGGTAATTATAGGCGTGGAAATTCGGTTCGCGTCTCCGCTACCTCCATGTCGATTTCCAATGCCCGGAGAGCGCCGGATCGTTAAAGACGGGCTCGGAAAATTGCCCTCCGAATCTAGCTACGAGAGCAGGTGTAGTCTAAAGGTAACCACATAAAGTCACAAAGACAGAATTAGATGGTTATTATTTGAATCGATTTTCAGTTATAGCGTTTTGAAATTGACATATAATAATCAAAAGCCAGGTAACGTGAAAGCCATTACGGTGGAGCTATTTTATTTATTCTACAATACCAACTCACTATTAGATTAAAAATAAGAATATATAACCGAAGAGAATATGAAATTCTTGTTAAATTATATTCGTTTGTAATACGTAGAAATTTAATAAATATAATACAATCTAAATTCTCGCTATGAAAACACACAAACTTAGTCGGTGAAAGTTCGTAGACGCTGCAAATTTATTAAATATTTAGATAATATGCAATAAAATCATCGAGCAGTACTAAGGATAAGAATTAGAGATTGTTATTCTGTTTACACTATGCATTTTAATTAGCAAAATAATACTGGTATATTTGGTAACATACTGTTGTAATAAGTAACGAAAACAGCTCATGGCTAAATGTGTATTCTGAGATATGGAAAAAGACGAAATAAAAAGTGTTTTGCATAATGTTAATTTACTTGATAAAACTCAACGGATTGAAATTTTCACTTGCATCGTTTAGAGTTACGATAACAGTTGAGCCACTGAGAAGTGAAGAGAGCTAAATAGCAGTTAGCTACAGTATCATATTATTCAGGTCTTAAGTATCCTATAAGTGAAGTGAGATAAGATTAGTGAGAAGCACACAGAATTAGTGTTTTTTTTTTGTTCACAAAATCAATGTATGCTCTGAGCTGAACAAAAGTTTCAGCATTTTGCAACTTAGCTCACTTTATTTCTCACAAGGTTAATTGATAGCGGAAAACTTTTTTCTGTTTATTTATGTAGTAAGCTTCTACAAAATGTTAAAGTATGAAGATAACTCCACAAAATATACGAAGTTACAACTTTACAATTGATAAGTAGTCATTTATTGCGAATTGATTAGGAAAAATGTACTAAAAAGCATCGTAATTACAAAATCTTTTTCTCTTAATATTTTATTCGGTATTCTCGTCGACACAAAAACAAAAAAGGATGATTTAAAACTTTAAATTCTATATCAGTATTCAATGAAAAATAACCCTTTATGTTTCTTTATTGTAGAATGGCCATACTGTTCTGTGGGGAAAAAAGGGATAATTTTTAAAATTGCACTGCGAATACAAAAAAGCGACTCCTTTCGGATTCATTATTTGCTATGATTAATTTTCTTTGTCTTAAAACCCATGAATAAATTTACATTATTAGAATATAAAAACCTCGAAGTCTATTTGCATGAAGCATTATATTATTGCGGGCGACACTTAGTTTCATTTTTTGTGTATCTTTTGTATTATTTATTTACTTTGAGGGGAGGGGTCCGCCTTTCAAAAGATATCCTATGCCATATTATATTATATAATTTTAATCCATTATGCATGCACAATCTGGCGATGGCGTTTATGGCCAGCTGATAGTTTTGCGACAGATGTCACGGATTAGTTAACAGTGACACTGTCCTGTCAGCGTCTATTGCTAGGTATATCATATTTTTGGTGTCGTATATTTTGTTTCGAGGTAAAAGTTTGATCATAACCCATGCCAATTAGGTTCACTTATGATAAATTAATGAAATCTGCAACTAACTTTATAACCCGGCATCGTCTGTAACGTAAATTATGATTTTACTTACTCAAATAAGCAACGAAAGGTCGAAGTTAGCTAAATGTAGTACACATATGATCTTAATTTGCCAGATCTAATGCGGTGAGGCTAAGAATAACTAGTTTTCGCAATAACTTGAAAAACAGTATGCCTATTTTTATATTGAAATAAATTTTATGGATTTTTCTGTCAGAGTGGCTTAGAAATTTACCTGGAATTAGATCCTAATATTCGTTTAAATTGTGACTTGGATCAATGAAAACGAAATTTGTTCATTGACAGTGTATTTTTTTTTTATCTTTTGAAAGTAAAAAAGTTGAAAAAACATGAAAGGCTCATTATCTCAGAATATGACTTAAGAAAATAACTGCTCTTATGCTTACGAGGGCAGTATACTATTTCTGAAATTTTACGCATTACATGATATTTTAATACATATTATATATTTGTATCTTTTCACTGAGAAACAACAGTCAACAGTCAACAATATTAAATTGCTATGTTGTTTTTTTTCAATACGCAAAAAAATATTTTGAATAAATTTCGCACTTCGAAACTCATATAAGACCCATTATCAATAACACGAAGTTTAAGTGGAAACAAACAACCGCGTAATACAAGGGCCGAACGAATAAATCTTCCTCCTTTTGATATATGGTTTCTTTTTTTCTATTCCGACTGAAATAAATCTTGATTTACCTCCAACATCAACAAGTCCTCGAGATGAAAACGAATCAACCGTAAGAGTTAGTGGAAGTCTCACTCGTGTATAATTACGCTTTTTCTGAAGCAGTTTCACGTCAAGTTGCGGTTGTAAGAGGTTGTAAGATTAAATCCAGGTATATCTCGAGTCTCGGTACCCCTTTTTTAGACCCACCGCCTGCCTGGGAGGCGGAGCACTCTGTCCGAGCGAAAAGCGCTTCAGATGTTTGTTGTTACAAGGAAAAAGAGAAAGTTTCAACAGGAAAACTCAATGGAGTCGAGCTATTATTATCATTTCCAGATTAACGCTTAATCTTCCCAAGTAAAACTTCTTTCTTTACTTATCATTTCAGACGAATCATTTGCACGTATCAATAGTGCTTCACACAATTTCAATAACGATTATCTGTTCATTAATCTTCTACAAAAAAACAGTTTTTTGATAACAATATCACTTATCATATACATACTCAGATTAAAAAACAGCTCTTGTAGTGGTGCAATGGTACATCGATCCCCTATTAATATTCAAGCAATATGACAGCGCTTTAAAAGTCAGTCGATGACGTGCAAAAATTGCATGTTCCAACAGCGGGCAGAAAAACAGATTTTGTGACGTCACGTCTATTTACCACACCACACGCAAAAATTGTGTGAGAAGTTTTGTTCATCGGTGCTCAGATCTCCCTAAAAATTAGTAAAACGTATGACGAGCGTTGCCAAATGCATGTTTCAATTCACAATTGCTTGTCGTCATTTTACTAACGGAACGAAAATATCAGTTTCAAAGCTTGAATAATGAAACTTACCAATAGTCAAAGCATTGACATTACATACATAGATCACCATTCTTAATCCTTATGATAAGTACAGTGGATTATATAGGAGCTCAATGCGATACTTTGTTGTAGATCCTACAATGTACCTATTGACTGCACTTTTGCACCCCTTTGCAACAATGTTACCAACTCTATCTAGATTTACCCTGCATCGTATTCACAGCCTTTTCTATCTTGTCGAGTCTGCGTTGAATTTATCATGTCGCTACAACACTTGGATCTATTTCCGCACACCAGGTTGCATGTCAAAAAGTGTCTCTAAGTTTACTTTGAGATGTCTGCATCCCTGATACATTTTTAATGCAGAGCTTTGTGTAAGCGAATCAAATTGCTTTCTTAAACAAGTTTATTTTACCTTCACCATTAGAACTCTAAGCAATATATATTCATACATATATTATTTAATATATTGGATATTGCTGATCAGAAAACATAACCAAAAAAATACTAAAAAGCTCGTAAAATATTGAATTTTAACGCTCAAAATTTCCATTTTATCCAACATATTAATTGCTCTGTACGTTTAACAATGTTCATGTCAGCATTTGTCTGAATAGATGGTCTCTCTAAAAAAAAATATTCGTTTTCACTGAAATAGTTTTGGTAGAACGATATTATGATTTAAAAAATAAGACACAATTGGTTTCACTAAAATTATTTTTTTATTATCATTTCATGCTGAACCAGTTTGGGTAAAATTTTTATTGTTTTAACTAAATCACAGCATTAAAATATTGTCGTAAGAAAAATTCTCCGCCATTACTATAGAAACATTCAGAGATAAAAACAATGAGCCGATGAGATATAATGCTGAGCACCACTCTCTGTACGAGCGATAAAAGGATGCAAATAAGGCAGCCTTAAGAATCGAACCGAGTTGTGCGTAAACCGAAGTAACTATCAACTATGTAGGTATATATTTTTTTAGAACTCAAATACATTGAATTTTTACCGTGTTAGAGAGAGCTGTTGGAGACAGATATAACCCTCCACGGGTTATATTGTAATTGAAATGAATTGATAGACAGTAATTATAAATAATATAAAATTACAACAGTTTTTGAAATAAATGTATATTATATATTGTTAGTGACTCGAATTTAGTGGTGTTTGATTTTCGATTCTGATATTCAAAATATCGAATTCATTTTTAGCGGTATGCAAAAAAATGCTAATTACAGTTGCTCTTGTGTATTGATAAAGTAATTAAAATCGAAAAGAAACAGAAATTTAAATAAAGATTGGTCTAAAATGTTTCATCGCTTGTTATTAAAGCAGCATTCGTATCACAACCACTTACGAATATAATATGTATATGTACATAAAGTCTTCGGCAGTAAAATTATACAAACATAGACTTCGTTAATCCAGCGCAATTTTGATATTCGCGTAACGATCCTTGTACCATTGACGATGTTATTATTGGATTGATACAATCGGATTATGATGCTTGAGGAAATATCGTTTTCACGAGAATTATTAGAGTAAATATGCTCTCGATCTTTGTCTGATACAACGAAGATATTTTGTATGCGTTATTTACATGCTTCCAATTGTTATCATATTCCTATTTAGTGAGCGTATTTTCGTTGTTATATCGCATGCGAGTAATGGCATATATTGTCTCGTTGTGACAACGTATAAAATAAATTAGTAATACATAATAATTATTATACATAGTTTATAATACAGTTTTCTATTGACAAAACTGCTGTTTCTATACGTGCATATATTCTTAGTTGAAAGATTGAGGCTTTTTAGTAATACATTTAAATTTTACATATATGTACATTACAAAAATCACATATTGTAAGATTATTGCTTTTATAATGTTTAGTTAGAATAAAATATTGTTTGAAAAAAATAGAACAGAAAAAAAGAGAAAAAAAGTAAACATTGAAAATTGTCAAAAAGTCAACCGAGACAGTTCCGACAAAATCAACTATGAAATATAAAAAAACTCGTCGGAACTCACTCACGTCCATCTAAAATAGTCGACATCAGACGCAATACCGCGTACAATCGTTAAAGCTCTTCCTAGTGGCATCCCCATTAGAATTTATGATATATATATCGACTAATGGTGCTTGCTAGAAGTACAATATCAAATTAGAATTTATGCAATTACATTGATTTTCAAGAATTATATGTGTATCCTATACTATTATTTAAATTTATCTGTTAGGAAAATTAATTTGAACTAAAATGCGGCACTCCACTCTAATTTAACGTACAGTTATTTCATTTTCATTTTGAGAATGCTCTTAAATATACTTCAATAGTTTATTAAACTTGTTTTAATTCAGAACATAAGAAAAAAAGAGATTACTTCGGTAAGAGTTCTAATTAAAAAATAGATTGAGGTTGGTTAATATTTTTTCAAAATAAAACATATTACTTAAACCAATGTTCTTAAAATGGTGTCGAATAACAAACTAGCATCAGTCTTTTTTATCTTGGGTATTACATTTATATTTATCACCCTTTTCTATTTATCACATAACTCTTACGCTAGACTGCCATTTATTAAACGCTAAGATATAGGGCATAAAATGAATTATAAACAACGTGATATGTTGGGTTTTGGTTCGATTACGATTTTTTATTTCGCTATCGCCTCACACCCAGCCGGGGAACTACCGACATCAAAATGGATGCGACTTATCACACGGCAAGGAGGAGACCTCCAGCCAATTTGTTAAGAAGCTAAAGGTAGGGAATGATTAAAGCGGGGATCCCCACCGGCGGATAGATTTTATTTGAATAATTGCTCTCATTAATGATAGACCCGAGTGCAGAGGGGTGGAAGGGTTGCGCGTGTGAGCGGGCAGGTGATTAAGGGCTGGCTGTCCGGGACTCAGAAGACTCTACGTGTTTTATTTCCGGTAATATTGATCCATCGCATAAAGGCGTGAGTTGCAGTTTCAGTTATCCTACACGCTGCACCGAAATTAAAGAATCAACTGTATTATACAAACGAGAACAAAAGAATAATCTTGTTTGTTTTCATGATCTCTGATATTTGTTACATAACTTTTGAAACTGGTTAAGATCGTGCCTGTCTATAGCATTATGACTATACAATGCCTTCCATAAGAAAGGGAATCTGCGGTTTTCTGGGTCCACAAGAACCCTCCTGTTCTTCTTATTTGAACTAATAATTTATTCATTAAAATAGATACCGTTATTTTTATCTATATCTAATAGAAGTTTATACTATTCGTTTAACAACTCTTGAGTTGGAATATAATCTCGGATCATGGCAGCGAAGGCTATAAGGTTTATCCTGTCATCATTGAAAATAGTTTGAATATTTTCCCAGTTAAAAAATGGTATTAATCTCCATAGCTTTTTTGTTGTTGATTTCACTCGTATATTCTGAGATAAAAAAAAACTTTCGAGACAAACACTGTAAAGCGAACTTTCTGGTATATACAACAAACCTAAAGTACAAGTAAGATGATTAAGAAATGATATTTAGCTTTCCTATGATGCATTTCCATCTATACTGCAAATGGATTGGAACATTATATTAATAACCATAGCTGAATGAACAAAATGGGATACGTCAATCTTGTGAGTTGAATTGTATCAAACCCATAATAATCATGTAAATGTTTAATATTGATTTACATAGATAGGTATACTGTACTACTTTATTGATTTATGACGACTGAGTTTTCATTTCTTTTTATAACTTCACATTTATGTATCACAAATTATTTCAGGGGTTTCTACAATATCCAGTAAATTAGCAATTAACTGCAATGTCAAGTATAAATAAATATTGACAAATGACCGTTATTTTTCGTATCTCGGAAGTTCCTGATAATATATTATGTTCCCTGCTTAAACCGGGAGTCGCAATCACGATCTGCATCTCCTGATGCGAGTATCATTGAAGCAAGCTGTGGAGTTGTAACATATGGCAGGAGACTGTCTGAGAACTCCTGCGAATAATGTAAGAAATGGCATTTTGCGAATTATATTAACTAAAAGAGAATTATTACCATTCCTACGTCTGGTACCTAATCTGAATAATTAGGATTTCGTTTATATTAACCTCGGTTATATCATACAAAGTAGTATTATTATGCTGTGTGAATAATGACTTTGTTTATGAGCTTTGCACCATTCGTCAGATGAATACGAAAACATGTTTTAAGCCGAAGTTTTCAAATAATGCAGTAAATGTTTCGGTCATGTAAAAGAGGCATTTCTATATTTTAAAGAAGTTTAGATAGAAATTAATATATACATATCTTAGAAAACTCAGACAGTAAATTACCAACATGTTATAATTCAATATAAAAAAACAAAAAATTCAGCTCATGAAAACTTGTTCTGACGATGGCGTAAGCCGAAATAGCTGTCAACCATAAATCTTTGTAGAACTAGAACACATTGTTTTTTTTCACTGTGCTATAATGGAGTTCCACCAAGTAAAAGCCAATCAAAATCAATAAGCTCAATTTGTGTATAAAAATTTCAGAAAATTATCTACATCGTTACCGAATCAAATTATTACGAATGGTTGGTTATTATTAATCAATATTCGACTGTCAGAAAAACAAAGTAAATTATAAATATTCTTTCGCTGTGATAAATATAACGCTTTAAAAAAAATCATCCCTTTCCGGCTTTTAAACTATAGCAGCGAAGTTTTTCCAAGATTCATTAAATTACAAAGTACATGGTCAATTGTAAAAGATTTTTATATGTCAGGTATATTTAAAGGGGATGCCCGCTTGGGTTGCAGCTTTTTATAGCAAGCGATGACTTTTGATGGACCCTGTTAAGGCGCGCGTGTACTTTACGATGAAGTAAATAATATGATACTCATCCCTGGGGAATAGATATCAACTTTATACTCTAGATATCGTATAGCTTACTGATTTTTGACGAATTTTCGCACTCGAACCTAAGTATCACGATTATGAAGGCTCGTTTAACATTGCCATATAAATCAGTATGACAATTAAAAGTAATATGTCTAATATAATATATTCTGCCATGTAGTTATATTTATCAGTCAACCATTTTGAATTCAATACGTATTTTTTTTGAGATTGAAAAAATTCGAAGCCGTAGCCATTTAAATTTCCCTGGAAAATGGATTTTTAATCTGTTGAATCTGATAAGACTTGTCGCAAACCCAAAAGCACTCAAGATATAGCCTAAGATTTATTTTTTAAATTCACCGAGTACCACCAGGCATGAGGTCCTTAAAATACAACCGATATACATTTGTATTAGTATTCTACCATTATAAATAAAAATTACAATTATTTTGTTTCAAATTTATACTTTTATTATTAAGCTTGTTTTAAAATATACTTATTTCATACATATTGTTGAATTTCATCTTCTCTCGTCAATTCTATTCATTAATTCACTTGCCAAGTTCCGCCACGTCAACAAGTTTGTCGTTATGTTAGGTATCAGAATACCCTGATACCAGCAGGTGGACTGAATCAATAATTTCTCAGAAATTATTTACTGTATGTATTGTTAGAGAACAGTTTTAGTTTTCAACTGAAAACAAATTGTCATATAATGTTCATAATACCATTATCTCGCAGTAACAGTCAATGCTGATTTATTCCGAGTAGTAAATATGACTCAGTAAATTGTTTTTTGTTATTCAATAAAACTCATAATAATTATTATAAAGTCATTTAAAGTACCGTAATTGAATTTACATTTTAGAACTGAGATGCTTATTTATTAAAACATGTATGTGTTAGCAATCTCGCTTCAAATTCTTTAGTGTGCGTCGGTGTTTCAAAATTTTGCTTTAATCGTGGGATTTATTGAATGATATAAGTTTTGCCATTTGTATTTAATCCCTGCACGAAAAACATGTAGTTTGATTATTTTACTATTCGTGAGAAATATATGTACTATACTATATGTGGATATGTTTATAATTGATTCTAAAAGAAACGGATTCAACAGATTAGTATTGCAAATTAATTATAATACACTGTTAGAATATAATATATGCATTCAATATTTTAAAGAAAAAATTAAAAAAATACTAGATGCTTAAAAACTTTTGTCGATTATTAATTGTACCAAAACAATTATTTATTTTACAATAGTACAATTGTAAATCAATAGCTTGTATTGATTATACGAAGAATTATGTCACGACGTTTTCTACTCTTTTAAAAGGAATTAGGTAAAACAAAGTAAGCACAAAGTCATGATCAGAATGAGTATTATATTTCTCACAGTATACAGGTAATAGCTGTAGTGTTCTCGCAAAATTGTTATATTGTGCTTCTACGGCAGACCGAGAACCTTCGACGGGTTTTTCCGCGAGGCTCGCCGTCTCGATCGCGCTAGTCGCTCGGCGCTCGCTCCTCGGCATTAGTAACGCGGGCACGACGCCCCCCTCGTAGCCCGTAGCCGCCACCACCCCGACGTCCCGGGCGATCGATCGCAGAGCTCCGCCGCCGCGTCCCCGCCCGCCTCTACGCCGAGCCGCGCCCCCCGCACCACGCCAGCCGTCTGACGGAGGCTGCTCGCGGCCGGATATCATCATAGCCGTACGTAGCACACGGTGAAAATAAAAGTGAAATCTGCCGGCCGGCGTCGGCGGAGCAACGGACGCCCGCGCTCCACGGCGCTTGCTCACTCGAATCCGAATCATTATTACAGATGTAGACTTTATCAATAAAACACTACATTTTTATATGTAATACAAACTGAATGTTATTTTATTTTTAAACGCGCGAGTTCTCTTCGACTAAAACTTCATTCCAGCTCTCTTATACAATACAATTTTAGCAGTTGTCGTGCTACCAACGATACCATCAGTATTATAAGACGGCCCCTTAGGATAAAATAAACGCATCTTGATTTTTGGCGGTCCCTTTTAAGTTATGAAATGCCACCAAAATAAAATAGTATGTTACGTTATGTTTCAAAGAGACTTATCAATAGAAGAAATAGATACGAAGATATTTCAATGCCTAAAAATCACTTTTTTAATTAAGTCAGTATTTCGACTGAGGGTGCTTGATGGAATTTCAATATCAAATTTGAATTTTTTGAATTTTGTACTTTTCCATGAGTTTTGTCGCTAACGACCCAGGATTCGCCTTTCGGCATCTTCAAGCATTCCAAGTGCACGGATGTACTTGAACTGACGCGTAGTAAACAGTTTGTATCGTTTATATACAAAAATATAAGAAGATCACTAAGTTTTATATTGGTAAAACTGGTAGAACCTTAAATATAAGAGTGGCTGAGCATTTAGCCGCTTTTCGCTTAAAAAAAGATACCTCCACCTTCGCCAACTATTTAATTCTTGAAAACCACACGTTTAATTTTGACTCAGGCATTGATTTGTTACATACTAACAGGGGCAAGTTTAAACTATTTTATCAAGAAATCTTAGAGATTAATCGAGCTCTCCTCAACGGTCTGCCAATTTTGAACGAGCAACTTTATTTGCCTAGTTCGCCATTGTTGTACCCTTTTAAATAATTGTTACTTTCAATTTATTGTTATTTATTAATAATTGTCATTTATTTACCATTCAAGTTGAAATCAATCAACTCATTAACGAGAGGTCGGATAGGACCCTAGATTTATTTTAAATATTCTTATGTTATCATCTGGTCATTAATATTTTAGAAAATCCCCATAATTATAACAAACCCACTTAAATCATTGAAACTTGTATTCATTCAAATTTCGCTAATTTACATTTTAATAACCTTTTAACTTAGTGATCTACTTATATTTTTGTATATAAACGATACAAACTGTTTACTACGCGTCAGTTCAAGTACATCCGTGCACTTGGAATGCCTGAAGATGCCGAAAGGCGAAATCCGGGTCGTTAGCGACAAAACTCATGGAAAAGTACAAAATTCAAAAAATTAACATTTGAATCACTTTTTTGTTCATAGCTCCAGTTAACATTGAGACAACACATTAGAATAAATCAGGTAAACTTTATTTCTGATGAAAAACTATTTTTGGCTTTCATGAAAAGAAGAGAAATGAGTTTGTATTCTCTGTGGCCGAACAGAAATTGTTAATTGAAGAAAATATTTGAAAATGTTTTATTAAATATCTAAATCTTTGCTTTGTGTCAAATTAAATTATAAAAATATCACCTGTTCACGCACCGCACTGAATAATAAATAATATTCATGGAAACTTATTTTTGATTTTCATACATACCACGAAGGAGCATACAATAACGATAATCCCCCTCCCCAATTTCACCGAAGAGTTGTTAGTTCTTATTGTCCATTATGCAAAAAACATCTTATTAGAAGAAATGTAGAAAGAGAATTCTCAATGAATAAGAAATAATAATAAGCATCCGTAGTTCTTTTTCCTACGAATGTAATCACAGAGTATTTTTATTTAATATATGACAGTAAAGTTACCACAAAGATTGCTATAGAGTTTTGTTATTTAATTTAATAAGCTTCATTAAATCCTGTGGGCACTTATAGTTTACTTATCGATAAAACTATTTATTTCGTCTTGATATCAAACGATATCGGAATCTCTACAAAAAAGCTATACAAAACAATTGAATACCCTTCAAGACCCAATAATATATGATGTTAATGGAATGTTAGAGTTAAACACAGAAGAGTAAGAGCTGTAATTTTCCCTCGAAAACCTTATTTTTTATTACAAAAATAAAATCAAATAGATACTTTATTTCTAGATCATTTTCTGTTGAGGAAACAAAGACCAGACTTGCCATCTAGAAAAAACTTGTAATATGGTTTCTAAAATCTTCCATATTATTGATTTGACATTAAAGGTTATCCATTGCGCCGTTGTATAATTGTGACTTACATTTACAGATATTTATATTCGTTTATACATATTTAATGTTTTTTTAGACTCGTTTCTTAAAAGTCTTTAGATAATTTTGATGTGCTATTGAACCAAAAAATGAACAATGTTTTCTTGCTACGTGAAACCAATTCTGAGAATATTGCATACAAGAGATCGTAAAAAAATTAAATTTTCATTTAAATTGTTTGAAATTACCACTCACACGATATAATTATTTCACTAGCATTAAAAATTATTCTTTTATACCACTAAAATATTTACCACAATATAAATGGACAAATGAAGCTGAAGAATTTTTTACTTTTATATATTACTTTATAAGGAAAAATAACACATTTTTGAATTTAATCCACATTAGATTTATTAGGATCCCGACCGGTTTCGGACATCGCGAGCATTATTAACTGATGTTTCAATGTCGCGATAAGCGAAACCGGTCCTGATCCTTATTAATCTAATATGGAATAAGTTCAAAAATGTTCTATTTTTTTAAAATATAATGCCATTCCACCAAGTATTGATATTGAACGAACACCTTTAATGTTAAAAAAAGAATATGTGATTAAGTCAGACATTTACAATTAATAATTAACACACTTTAGATATAATTCATCTTCTGATAAGTAACTCAACGTAAAGCTTTTCTAATTCGAAATGGTATTACTTTTCGCCTTGCCAGCTCTTTTCCAAATACATTTAACGTCCAACTATGTTAAAATCAATGTGGAAAATATAAATCTCTATTCGGTTTTGAATATGCTGTCAACCGTTCAACGTGTTTCGCAGCTATATTAAGGCCGACAATAATAATTTTAGTATACGACGAAACTTTAAACTAGAATATATGACTGTAATACCCGCCACGCTCTGTGGGCTCATTGAATAAAAGCTTTTCAATGCTTTGCTATCGCCTTTTATTGTGTAAAATTTTACACAAAAATATCTCTCGATTTCAGATACAATAGGACTCTCAGTGATTTATTTTTACGAAAATTCCAGTCAGAAGATTACAATTTACGTACGAACGAAGTGGTTTTCGGTAATGGTAATTTTATGTAGTAAGAGCCGGTACCCGACAAGCGTTGAATTGCCAATCAAAGAAAGAAAATGTTTGTGTTTTAATTGATTATAGCTGTACTGATAAAAAGTTTTATCGCAATCGGATAAATGGTATAGGATCGCATACGGGACAAAAAAATCATTTTAATAAATTTAGGTAATTAAAAAACTTTTGTGGGCGTCCACACAACAAATCACCAAAGCTTTATCGCAATCGGATGAACGATGTAGGATCGCAATAACCTTCCCGGGCAGTGACACAACAAATCACCAAAGTTGTATCTCAATCCGATTAACCGTATAAGCAGCTCATAGAGTACGAGCAAACAAACAAATATTCATTTCTATATATTAGATTAGATTTATTATCATTTTCAATATAATATTATGTACTATATTAAGGTTAATATATCGATAGGTGACGGATTGCTTTTCACAAAACGAACCACATTATTTTTTACTTCTCAAGAAAATTAATTGAAATGTATAAAATATTATCATTTATTTCAGTTTGTTTTTCTTCTATGAACACATTCCACCCGTTACTGTGTTTAAATACAATTTGTGGAATTTTAGCCATACGTGGTTGTCTCAGTATAATGTTTCTCCATCAATGACTTTTTGTGAGAAAGTTAAGCGCTTGATCAAAGCTTTGATGTGCACAGTTCCATTCCTATATAATCGAATTGATGTTAAGTTGAAAATGGACTCTCGCTGAAGAAAACCCATTGTGACTATCGTTTAAAAATTGTTAAATAAATACTACTCATTTTCTTTAATATTAAGAGAATGCAAAGATTTTGTCGAAGTTAATACGTAACGCCTGCAATTGTAGATGACATATATAATAAAAATGTTTGTTGAATTCTAATCACATTAAAGGTGTTTACTTGCATGTTCTTACGTGTTTTAATAAATCAAAACACAATATATATTTTTATTTTATTAAAAAGATCTGGACTGGTTTTACTCATCGCGAGCATTGCAAACTAATCAGTTAATAATGGGCGCAATGAATAAAACCGGTCCTGATCCTTTTCAGAATATATGTAGAAATAGCACTATGTAATGCGTTTTATTTATTTAAATGAATATTAATAGTTTAAAACCTAGAAATATACTGACTAACGTATGCTAAAAGCGATGTTTATTGTCTGCCCTTTTGAATAATGACAGCATTAGTATCTACCCGTTATAAGACAACTTGTATTATTGCATTTCTTTAATGGTGTAATCTCGCAAAATCTTCTCCGAAGTTTTCTAGCGATTCGCTTCAAATCATGGAAATTAAATTGTTTCGAAGTGCCTTAATAAAACAATGCTCCTCCCTTCTACCCCCGTCTTTAATGGAAAGTACATCTGTTGCCAAACCTAATGATATGCACTTTAAGTAATTGAAAGATATCCCCTAGAAAGAAAATCCTTTTTGATCGGATATTTCCTTTGTCCTCTTGTTATCGCGTCAGAATAAAGTAACCTTTGTATTGCACTGCCATTATTAAAAGATATGGAAATAGCCCTCTTTCAACAATGTCGGTTTAATTGCTTGAGGGAAGTTTTTCTCACTATCAAAAATATGTTCCTAAAACGGAGTACGTTACTTATACAATATATTTTATATCAGAGTTCTTTACTTAAGACTATAATATGGGATTTGTAAGTGTCGAAGCAGTGTGACGAGAAAAGTAATGTAAGAATATCTATATATTTTTTTTCTGGGCTATTTTATTTTATCTATAAATATATTTCCATGATAAAGAAGCATCTGTTGGTTAAATGTATAAAAGAATATATTGATTGAGTAGGCATTTACTTGGTAGAACTCCATTATAGTACGGAAATAAAATATCAATGTATTTTAGTTCTACATAAATTTTATGTAGAACTAAAATACATTGTTATATTTCTTTCCGTATTATAAAAGAATATATTATTATACTATTTTTTGTCTCGATACCTTACGTTATTGCAATCTAGTTCTTGGAAAATTGTCCATTTTATTTCAAAGTATCTGCACTTTGGTATTGAACAATAAGAAAAATCACTATGTTAATGTAATAATTGATTTAAAATTAAAAAACTTAAGTGAACAACAGTTCCTGTTCCTTGCAATTTTTATCGTATAGGTTCTTGCAAAAGTTGAACCTATTATTGAATTTGGTATCACAATCGTGTTTTCATTGTTATCTTTGATTATTTATTGAATCCGGTTTGTAACGATCTTCTTATTATTGACAGATGACCGTTATTATTATCAAAATTTTATAAGCTTTTTTTAATACCGTTATTGCGATTTTAAATACCGGTATTTTAATACATATTCGGTATTGGGAGTCCACCAACGTCACATGTTGTGTGTTAATACTTTTCTAAGAGGCAGAACACTAAAAAATGTCACACATATTTCAAAGATACACGTTAAATAAAAAGGTTATCAATTCGAAATTTAAATTAAAAATCAATTTTCGTATTGATTTCAATTCGTAGAAAACAAAAAAATAACATTTTAATTACAATATATTTATTGTTTTAAAACTCACATATTCTTTGTACTTATTCAACATAAATTGTGTGTTATAAAGACCAAGGCCGCTTAAGCTAATAGCAAGCATTATCAAATGATGGCATATACAAACAGGGTTGTTTAAATAAAATTTACAAATTCCAAAGATTATCAACTGTTAAATCAGTCTAAACACTGCTCTGCGTGGTACAACATATCTACATGCATTTATTTATTTGAACACAAAGCGACGTTTAAGAAGCACTGGTTTATCTTTTCTTTTTTTTTAAATACTCTCGTGCCGTTTTTTTAATAATTTTCTAGAACACAATAAACAGGAAAAGTGAAGTGTAGACACCTTTCCGATAAGCTGGCATCTCTCTCTGTCTGTAAATTAACACACTTTCTTCGCAAATTTCCCCCCTATGGCAACACAGTGTTCTTTTATAGTCCGGGCTTTGTGAGTACGATCGTTTATAAATTTCACCGGCCGGCTAATTGAACAAAGGCATCGGGCGAAAAGATTTCTTTTCAACTTGCCCTACGGTTATTTTATTTCATATAAAGCATGCGATATAGAATATATATTATCTAAATGTTAATGTCGACGAGTAGACATTCTCAAACGTTTTTGATAATTTATTTATCGCTTTCGCAATAAATTGTTGTCTCCACAATCTTTCTTAAATGGCATCGGCATGGAATGAATAAATAATCTCTTAGGATAAATATTCACGAACCCGCTATGTTAGAAAATAGAATAAGAATCTTATCCTGGAAATATCAGATAAGATATTGTACTTTGTATATGCATTGTGTTATATTGTCAATTTTCCTATTATGTGAGTATCTTTTTACTTCAAATTATTACCCTATGATAAATTCGATATCATCAGCCTAGTATGAAGATCATGTAAGTCATAAAACAAAAAAGGATATCATTTGAGTGCTTATTTAACGAGTCCATGGTGCGGCGGTCAACGTCATTGATTTTCGTGACGGACTTCACGGGTTCGAGTCCCACTACAAGAAATATTTTCAGTCGATTAATCATATCTGTTCGATGGCAAGGTTGTTTCTCCCCACCCCTTTCGATACTATATATGGGGTGTAGAGAGCGCCAAGCTAACCACAGTCTAACTAGTCTGTATTGTATGTAACCTAGTCTGTATTCTTTTCACCGTGCCTCTCGTCAAACTAAAGAGAGTTTGAGTAACAAGACGTTCTCATTAAAAAATATGCATAGACACCTCCATTAGGAAGCCATATACTCAACAGTTTAAAAAGAAGGTATCTAAGTATCACTTTTAAGGTGTTCACTGTCAATACTTGGTGGAAAGGCATTACAATAAAAATAATAACACATTTTTAGTACTTTTTCCACATGAGATTTATTTCATCAGGACCGGTTTCGCTCATGGCAAGCATTATCAACTGATTGATATCATCAGTTGATAATGCTCGCTATGAGCGTAACCTGATGAAATAAATCTCATGTGAAAAAAGTACTAAAAATGTGTAATTATTTTTATTATGTATCTAAGTATATTTTTTCATGGCTTAAAATACATATGTATATAAGAAGGTGAAAATAGAAAAAGTATTTAACTACGAAATAATTATATTATATGTAGATATTACTAATCTATATATATAAAAATGAATGTTTGTCTGTCTGTATTTCCGCTCTGGACTACTAAACCGCTCGACCGATCGATGTGAAACTTTACAAATTTATTGAGTACACTCCCGCAATGGTTTTTGGCCTACCAATCCCTCCCCCAACCACCCGCCAACCTTTACAAACTTTACGAATTTTTCGAGTTCACTTCTTCGAAGGTTTCTGGCCTACCCTCCCATACGCCCCCCAAACCCCACCCCGTCAAACAACCCCCCCCCCAAAAATAGATATCAAATTTTTACAAATTTCTCGAGTATTGAATACATGCTAATTGAATTGAATATTTATGTAATGTCTTTCCTTCAAATTTATTTTAGTTGCTCGCGTAGCAACGCGCGCAGGGTACAGCTAGTTCTATAATAAATATCAACCGTATTATTCAATTTATACAAGTTATTGCAAATAAAATTCATATAATAAATATATTCATTTCCTTATAAGTAAAATTTCACATGTTTTATGCTTGATTCATAAAAGCGCGTTGATTTGTTGACACACGAGATACAAGACGGTAAGTTAGTTTTCAATTTTTAATACAGTTTTTTTTTTAAATAAACTTGTTTTTTTGAAGAAGTTCAAACGTTTTTTAAGCGTTTAAATTTCACATTCGTTACTTTACGATGATTGAAAAAAAACATTAAGAATATGTTTTAGGCTTTGTTCGAACGAAAATTAAGAATGATTTTTCTGTGATTTAAATGAGAGAGATAGTGGAGGATTTGTAGATTTAAATTATTATAGTAAAACTACCGGAGATTTTGTGACGTTTGCTGTAAAGTTGTTGAAATGATACGATGAATCAAACGAAAATATCGTAGTCTTAGCTAGTATAGTCGTAGATTGAAAATGAGTGGGGTTTACAATCATTATCATATACAGCCATAAGTATTGCCGTATTGCTATTTCATAGATTTAATAGATATTTGTCTGTTTAATTTTTAAGTTTTGCGTGTCATTATTGACATTTTGAAAATCTCTGATGGGGGAGGGTATCTGTTGTAGCAAAAAAATGGAGTAATAAATTTGGATGTGAGCTCGGGCTATCATTCCGGTCGTTAAAAACAATAGGCGGTCACTGGTCCCCGCGGGCCCCTACGACCTATCAAGGTCCTCTCGAATGACCGCCCGCCTAATTCGACGGCCCTTTTATATATTTAGGGTCCCCAGAAACTCTTTACAGTATTTTCTATTGCGCGAGGGGAGCAGGATAAAAACTCATATTCCAAAGTTTTATGGACTCCATTGTATAACCTTTTTGTATCTTCAATTTTATCCTACAGTGCCCACTTTTATTGTAGTTTTTCTTCGATATTACAGTTGTTGAACGTATGATCCGATTAGGAATAAACCTTGAAGCATTTTTTTGGTATTTGAAACTTGAAATAGCCGTCGTACCTGATATATATATTCATATGTATTTAAAGCACGTCTTTTTTCAACGTGGCGATATAAAACCCTGTTTTTTTAAATGTTATCTGTCAATGTTCGTTGGAAAAGCATTATTTTACTAACTATGTACATGTATTCTTTCTTGCTTAGATTTGACTTTGCGAAATGATGAAAGGTCCAAACAAGTTTATTTATACAAAATTTAGTTTGACTAAAGACAAGGTACATATATCAAACAAAATCAAATTGTCAAAGATTAAAATGTACACAATCTCTTACAAATAGATAATCATTTACCCGTTAATAAATTTTATTAATAATAAGGTTAAAAATAATTTCTAAATTATCATCAACAGATATTTTTTACGAGAACTGATTGTGACTCTAGAGTGGTCGGGGACAGAAATAATTTGACTAAGACACGTCTAATGGGTGGCTTACCGTTGTCGTAACGTCCCGCTTTTAGGATTGGATACCAACAATAACATAACCTAATCTAACCCAATATTGTATAACATTTCTTGTATAGTGAAATTTATCTGGCCAAGCTTATCTCATGTTTTAGATTATTTAATATTAATAGTTAGTCAGCATGAAATATTGTGTTTTACTTTTTGCATTGCAATATTCACAGAACTTTATTACTTTCACATTAATATCCGTCTAAGCATTAGTAAAAGCACTTCCATTTTTAATACAACTGTAATGTATAATAGATGGCTTTTTTTCATGCTACGTTTGTAATTAATTCGTAGTGAAACCGTTTTATGTCACATTTTTGTACTGCTAGCTTTATGTTTGCATTTTGGTTAAATACTTTATTTCCAACATATAAAATTAAGCCAGTAAATAGCGATTTTTTTGATTTCCATTAGCCGTTTAATATGCCTATTATTAAAATTAATATTTTATCGTTTTCGTGCACGGAGCACTGTAAAAATGTGACGTATTTATTAATGTACGTGAAAAATTTAATGCTTCACTTACTTATGTATGTTGAATGTTGCGTAGCGTTATTTTGTATTGAATCTAACCCTGCGCAGGTCGTATTATGATAATAATGTTAACACGTGAAGTATAAGGCACGTGAAAGATGAATAACCCTTCATCAAAAAATATTCATAATAAATTCAGGAATATGAATAAACTGTAACATGTGTTGTCTGAAGGTTCTCCGCGCATATAAAAAATCGCATATTTAATCAAGAAGGGGTTTGCAATATAACAATAAAGTGATAAATATTTTTTATGACAAATAATATATAAAAATTTATAACATGATTACCGCCTGGTTTCTGCTACTTGCATACGAATAGCTTTAATATCAAATTCGTATTGATACAAATACTACAAATATTTTTCGTTGTTTCCGTACATAGATGATGGAGGTAGACGGATAATGCTAACTAAATGTGAGCTTGAAATGAATATTTTCTATTTTGTTGACATCGATGCTTAAAATATTAAAACCCCTATTTATTTTTGATTGACTTGAAATTTACTCGTAGAATTCAATTGTTATTAAAGAAATGTTTTGTAAGTTCCAGGAACATTATCAAATCTCGTTAATTGATTCTTACCTTTACTTATTCGTAGAATTGGAAGAAATTTCGATATAATCAATGTTTTGGTTATTTTTAATTCAGATCTTTGATATAATTTGCAGAGAAAATTAACAAGAGCAGCAGCAGCTTAACACTTAAAAATACATTAGCACACCATAATTTTAAGCATGTTGAGCTAATGTATTTTTTTACCTTGCGATGTTTTATGTGTTATCTGAAGTACATCAATCAAAAAATTACATTGTTGATCGTTAAAAATTAAAAAGTATCAATAATATTTTATATTTAGTTTAATGTCCGTAAAATAAATGCGTTAAGCTTTCGCCAATAACTAACTGCCACAGTGATCATAATAATCGCACTTTCAAGTGTCGGTCCTTAAATTTATAATTTAAGTAATAATCAATCAACACATAAAGAAGCTTATCGAACGAGTATCTAACTAGTATCAAATATCTATCTTCATAGATTTCGCATCGAAAATACGTATATATTCAAAAGTAACTGACGAGTCCATTTCAAATATATTTCACGTAATCTTTTTTGAAATACAGACTTTTTGGTTTTCCTTGATATTAATGAATAGGCATTGGGCGTAAAATTATTATTAATTCGTTTTTGGCAACACCTTCCCTTTATGTATTTACTTGGTACAATTTTAATTCTTCGGTGTGGGGGGGGGGGCTTCCTGCAATATAAATCTTCCAGAGATTATCCCCGACTAAGTCCTCCCAACCCGCCCCCTTCAGCACGCGAAAGTTACTTTGTCTTGTCGTAGAAGGAAACGCGCCACTTCATAATGATAATCACAATTATTACTTACAAGATTTTGGTGATATGACGTATGTCTATTATATTTCACTGCGAGGGAAATCCCCGTGAAATATCCGATTAGCTTCCTACATTAATTTCCTTCCTCATTCTGGGGCTTATGTCGTAATAGTGAGTACCTTTGTTGTATAAATTGCCAACGGACATACTTTATATACCAACATTCGAAATGCTCAAATAAGATATTGTGTCCTGTGTACGCAATGTGCTTTAATTGTAATCCAAGTATTTTATTATTATAACCACTTGCTATAAAGCTTATAATAGACAAGGCGTCAGATATATTGAAATTATTTATTCAATTAGACTTGAACACATCTCACTCGAGATCAAGGCCAAAAAAGACCTTTCATGATCTTGGGCCCAGAATCTCTCTAATCTGTGCGCGCGCGCCGCGCACTGGTCCCAGGTTGGCGCGCACTCTAAAAAGTGATGAATTTACTCACCCGATAAATAAATATTGCATAAAACAACTTAATGATCCACAAAATAAAAAAGCACACATGAGTAAAACATGCTGTTAACATTAGTTTTTCATCAATGTCCGCTCCCAATGTGGAGCATATAGAGCCCAAACCCATTTGATCAGTAGCGTATAGTTCTTAAAACTAGACCACGGAGGAAGACGTTTGCATCATGAAGGTATGTAGATCTCATGACACATTAATATTTAAAAGAAATTTTAGCTTGTTTTTGTGATCAATATCTGGCTCCAGAAAAACGTCATATTTTTTTTCTATTATGCTTTTTTTAAAAATAGTAATTCACAAATTAATTAACGTGTTTTCAAAGAGCGATGCCATGAATAAGGCGTGATTTTTAAGATTTTCATTCTTTGTAAAGGTCAATTGTCTGATTGCAAGTCTGAATTCTCAATTTCGTCATTCAAATATATTTTAATAAATCTTCTCCAATATTTAAAAGGTTTCACAAAATTTTCAAACGCAAAAAATACATTTTCAAAATTCAAAAAATAGCCTGTTTGTTGATGACGCAAAAGAAAGAATGAAAAAATCTCTGCAGCCTCCTTTCACAAAACATACTTAACTTGATTTTTCTTTTCATCGCTCCGAACAATTTTCCTCAGAGTATTTTCACACTAGAGATTTCCACCACTTACCATCGAACCTTAAATATATTTTTTTTTACTTCGGTGTCAATCAGCGGAAAGAAAAAACCAAGCGGTGAGAAAATTCATTTCCCACAAGATTGAGTTTTCGCTTTGGCGGGGATAAAGAAATAAATCAGTACTTTTCTCTCCGCCTGTAATTAATTTTGTAATTTACAGGTATCTAGTTTTATTGGATGCTCTTAACTTCGAAGGGCTTGTCACTCAAACCAATTATATATTTTATTAGGGTTTATATTACAATTTGGTTCCGAATCTTATTACCGCTATTGTATAATAGGTTCTTTTGAAACTCACACTTCTCTACAACTCTTATATTTACTATCTGAAAATAGTGGATGCAAGAATCAAAATAATATGTGAAACCATAACAGTGAGTTGACCGACTACGCTTATTAACGAGTAATACGGTGAGAAAAATAACAATGTATTTTAATTCTACAGAAATTATTTTATATATTTGTTGATTACTATTTCGGCTTACGTCCTCGCCGAAATAGCTATCAACAAATATATAAAATAATTTCTGTAGAATTAAAATACATCGCTATTTTTCTCACCGTATTTTAATGGAGTTCTACCAAGTAAATGCCAACTCAATCAACTTATTAACCAACTTATTTTTTTTTTATGGTTTTAGAGTTTTTACCCTGAGGAACTAGTGACTATATTTCCTTCGGTTTTCCTATTAAAAAATGAAAAAATGTTAAATATATTCAATTTGGTTTAAACTAATCAAACCTACAATTTAATGCAGTTAATATTACAATATATTTTAATATATTGAAGTATTAAGCCTAAATATAATTCTGGCTAAATCGATATATGTAAGTAATTTTTTATTTTGACTTATTATCAATGCAAACGAATTAAGATTTACATTTTTCTCTTTTGAGAGAAATACAAATTACGCAGTTTTCCGAAACAATAATTCATTATATATATATATATATATATAAATAAGAAAAGCGCTCCCTCCCACCCTTCGGCACCGCTAATTTAATTTTATGAAAATGTCTAAAACAAACGAATCGCGAGCTGGTTGTATTTTTTCAAGAGGCTTTCGAGGACGGAAAGATTAGCTTTCTGCGAGACAGATGATGCTGAGCAACGAACGAATTGACTGGCATTTATTTTGATGGGTAGGATGGCAGTGGGAGAGGTATGGGAGTGAGGCTTTTAAAATTAATACTTCGCGAAAGGGTTTGGAATTCCAAAATTGATATTTTCCCCGGATGTCGGAATTTCAGAATTGATACTGTGAAATAAACTTTCTTGGTTTGTACAAAAGGGAAACCTTCGTTTTGCGTGTAAATGTATTGCTGGCGTTTGTAATTTGTTTCTTTTGATTTTTTAATCTTCTACAATATAACTTTGATTGACATATTCGATTTGAATTTAATTAAAACAAAACTCTTTACCTATGGCAAATACTTTATTTATTTAAACGCTCATACTGTTTCGCCCAACTAGTGAGCATTTTCAACAGATCACCAGGCGAATGATACTAGTTATATTTTCAATGCGTTTTGCGGAATATTTAGCTGTCACATATTATTAAAAAAATCCTCAAAACACTTAAACCTAATACTGTTACATATACTTATCACCGGGGTTAATTTTTCACTAAGTATTGACTATTTTCTATTCTTTTCTATTCTATTTTCAAATCTTCAGACATGATGTGACAGTGAAACGAATGTTTCTTAATTTTTATACAACAGCACAATTATGAACTTGCTTTTAAACAACATTTAACTCATAGATATTTCATGATTATAATATTGATGCGTGGTACTTATATTAAATTTGTATTCTTCGTACTATAAAACAAAAAGAAATGTACAAATATTCGAGATCAAATATATTGCTCTATTTTTCTGTTTAGTGTGCTAACTTTCGACGCTTAAAAAAATGAAACGCTTTAATGTGCTGGTTTTTTTCGCACTGTAGGTTGATATGCGTAATATATTTTTGATTATAAATCTCACGTACTTTCTGAATATGATTTTCGGAAGAAGGTGAGCAATATTATAATAAAAATTATTCAAATTAGAATCTTTTGTGAACTTAGTTTCTAGGGAGCCAGGTTTCGCCTTTCGGCATGAACCGACCAGAAGTAAATATTTTTTATTGTTAATATAAAATAATAAAATTTATGTCCCTAAGTTTATAAGTTAATGGTATTTACTGATTGAATGTATATATACTTGGTAGAACTTTCTAATGATATGCAAATGCCAACGTATTCATTAAAAAAAAAAAAATATATCTAGTTGATATGAAAGAAGTTGTTTAACTAAAATAAGTTTTTTTTATTAATTTATTTTATTTCTCTGTGTTTCAGGTAAGTCTTCATTCTGAGAAATCTGAGCTTGAGATTACAGAAAATGTAATGTAAGTGTTTAATTATAAGTGAAAACATCGTATGCCATGAAAAATATATTATAATATCGGTTGGAAAATAATGAAAAGACACAATGTGAAATTTTCGAGTTTTTATTGAAAATACATACTAAAAATGAGCGTTTATCCATTTGATATTAGTATTTAAGAATTCTTAAAAGAATATCTAATTATATTGAAATTTATTTATTTGTCTTTAATGTGTATTTTATACTGTTAATATTTGTCTATGCTTGCCTTATTATGCCTTATGATTTTGTTTTAAATTTATGTAATGTTCATTCGGTGTTATTTTCAAGCTGCTGTGTTTTAATTATTTTTATTCATATCGAGTAGAACTCTATTTTTACATTCTTGAACAGTTCTCACTACTGAAATAAACTATTTTTCATATCATCGTTAAAAAATTCACCTATCATCCAGGCTTTTTATGATGATGATGATATTCAACCAGAAAACTTCTGAGGTTTTTAACGCATCTCGGGTTCTTTGAATATCAATGACAAACTTTTTGAGTCTGTCTATCATTTAAAGTTTATAATTATTAAAAAAATGTTAAAATTATTAGTATTGTGCGTTAACGTCGTACCACTTCTATTGTTTTCATATGGCAGAAGACCGCATTTGGAGCTGGGATATATGTAGTTGACAAAGACATCTAGAATTCTGGAGTATTAACATCTCGTAATACCCAAATTACACTAACAATAAGTTTTGTAAGCGTGCGTCTTCCGTCAATCACAGTTCACTTAGTCGCGTGCACATGTTTCTAGAATCGGGAAAACTTAGTCAAGACGGGCAGGCATTGAGAGCAAAGGGTATATGTAGTGTAGCGGAGAGCTTTCTTTCGCCCGCAAAGGGGCCGCAAGTGCTTTTGACCTGCTCGCCTCGTAGCCTTTTGTGCGAAGGTGTAGTCATATACAGTAAATTTTCGTGCATGCATAATATATTATTTTACGAGATAGCCTAGGCCAAAGCTTCGGTCTCGAATTTTCAATATAAAATACCGCCCAGAAACCTGACTGCGAAAGCTTAGTTAGCTTTGACCGTATGAATGCAGATAGAACTTTGACAACCAGCTTAAAAGGAAAACTTGTAAGACCACTTAATTTTTTGCTATCATATTATTTATTGCTATTAATGAAGTAATGTCAGAATCGAGCGGTAAACGCTCTTATGCGTTATTCCTATTTTTTGGCGATTTACATATACTCGAATTCCAGTCCAGGCTCACCATATTCGTAAAAAATATAGACATGTTCTTCATAGTCGCGTTGGTCATTTGAGTCTCCATAATAAATAAGCGGTCCAAGCTAAGTAGCGAGTTAGTTGTTGAAAAAAATCAAAGTGCCTATCATGAATTGTTTATGTATATTCTGGGCATGCAATGTAAATAAATCAACACGAAAGCATTAAAAAAACAGTATTCGACAGAAAGAGTTTATCATTAATATCTATTGGAAATGATTGCATCTTCAGAAAGAGAGAAAAATACTGCTCAAAATTGTAAATTAAATTGACAATGGCAATTCGTAATCTAATCCAATTCACACCCTCTGGGAAAAATTAAATCGAGCATCTAACCTAGAACCAGTTTTCGCTGTTACCCCTTAACACCTTATCTGTAAACACTAATAATACGTGTTTGAATTGAAACGAAGTTGGATATTTTAATTGCTAGTAAAATTGATATTCCTTTTTCATTTTGTCTCTGAGCTTATAGTTAATAACCTATCGACTACCCATAATAGTATTTTTTTGAAAAATATTTATTCTGAAATAAATGTCTGGTTTTGACTTTCAATTTATTTCTTTCGACAATATTTTTCTAGTCAACTATTATAGGTCGCGATAACCGAATTCCATTATACACGTTTAATAAGATTTTAAATGTTCATACAATTTTGTAAGATGGTTTTAAAATTGGTTAGCAGTAATAAGATTGTGTCACTCAGAATACAAAATCACAAAAATGGTTTTTTTTTCAATTAAACCTGTTATTCAAAAGTGGTTTGAAGTTGACCGGCAACATAAAAAAAACAAGGGGATTCATCGTCTATTCGGCGGTAAAATATTTTATGCTCCCAAATATCCACGTAAATCTTATTTGAAAAGATTTCCAAAACCCCAAAGCGCTCGTCCCGAATCTTCAATTAAATTGAAATTACGCTTTTTTCCTCGCCGAAAAAAGTTTCCAGCGCAATAATACGTGTTGGTCGCAGTGATGGTTTTACAATGAATGTCGCCGCCCCCTCCCCGGCTCTCAGGCCACAGCCGGGGGCCGGGGTTCGCTCCACCCTCGCGGCCGGGGCCCGGGACACTCACTTAGAATGTCTTCTGTGACCCCTTCGCGAGGGGACTGACGTGATGGATTGCCGAATTGTGCAGGCAGCGGTGTGCCGGGATCTTACCGACAACGTTACAGATACGAAGCTCGGCATTATCCTCCTTTCTGTTTATATTCCTTGAATAACTGTTGATAGTATTTCACCAATACTCCATAAATGTGATGGCAAACGGTTATAATAATTGCTGTTTACATAATATTGTTCACGAGGGCAAAAGAAAACATCAGTCTGACATGTTATGTAGTTTGATAGGTGATATCTTTAACACAACTTTTTGACGAATAAAGTTGCAGTTCTTATATTTTGCCACATCAAAGAATGTACAACATGGAACATGGAAAAGTTTGTAGAACTAAAATAATGATTGCAAATTAATAAATTCAAAAATAACAATATTGTACCATTTCGATATGGTCCCCTCACGAAGTATATCTCAACAGCGGTTTTATCAACAAGAAATGCTTGGTTCTCAGTTACTCAGAAAGGATAAGGGTAAGACAGAAATGGTAGTTAGCTAATCGTGATCACGACGTACCGTTTTTAGGAAAGGAGGGGTGTGGGATAGATTTTTAGACAACACAGATGTATCTGAACCGAAATCAATAATTTGATTGAGAAATAAACTGCCCAAACTGGGATTCGAAGTCAACGGCGATGGCTCTCGACCGTGCGCCCGAGAACGAGGGAATAGGTCGTTCCATTTTATTCACTTTTTTATCAAATTTTCTTTTGTACTCCACTGGACACGGGGAAGCGCATAAAGAGAAAAAAATAAACTTGACATTGACACACCTATGGCACGCGAGGCTTAATAATAATAACTTGCCCGAATTGCGCCGTAAGAACTTATTTTTTTGAGTGGCGTACTATTGATTTTTTTCTGACACACCATGCCATGGGAATAAGTAAGACATTTCAAATTGAGACAAGTCCTGATTTATCGTTCTGTTTTTGAAATTTTCAGCATGTGCTTGTGCCAACATCCGGAGGTAAATAATTTTCAAAGTAGATTGTTTTGAAATCAAATATCTGTGTCACTAGAGTTAAAAAATGATTATTTCTAAGTATATTATAAAACCGTAATGGAATAGTAACATAATTAAATTACTCTTGTGTCGAAAACCGAAGAAGCGATTTGTACTATAAACGCTGGGGTCCATGTCGCCATAGTTGAGCTTATCTTTACACTCTTTAAATCGTATACCAATAAAAAGCAATTCAAATTGCTATACAAACCAAAAATTGTTATAGTTCTTTAATTTAATGTTGAAATAGTTCAAAAAATGTCTTATAATGTTTAAATGTAATGCCATTTCATCAAGTATTGACAGCGAACACTACAAAAGTTATATAATACTATATTTTATATTCGAAAGCTTATATGTATAATATATACTGGTTAACTTGGTTACTATTTGCTATGTTATAAGCTCATCGCTGCAATTTGGTGTGTCTTTTTTAAATCTTTTTTTTCTTTAAATCTGATAATTGTGTATGAAATATAAGCAAGACAACGACGCAATTTAATTTTAATAATTAATCCTAAATCTTTATCTTTCTTTATCACACAGCTTCTTTAAATAGATATTTGCATGATTTCACATCTAAGTTATATAATTCTGTGGCTGTCCAATATGTCCACCAAACCCCTCAACTGTGCCATAAGAAAAGCTTAATGAATTTTTACGCTGTCAAATTTCACGAAAAGATATCTTTTGTTATAAGATACTCGAATATTTCGAGGAGCTTAAAACACGCGCGAATCCACCATAGAAAGAAAGAAGGCGTCGTTTTTTTTTTTTACAAAATTCTCTCTATACTTTTATGATAATCTCTTTATTTGTGTGTGAGGCGCAGAGACAAAACACATGTCTCCACAATTTTTCCAGAAAAGAAGAAAAGCGTTTCTTTTCTCGCAGGCTTTATCGGTGAAAATAGCAACTCGTAAAAATAACTCCTCGTACGTGATCGCGCCGAGATATAATCGCCTACGATTGCGCCCGCTGAAAGTTTAAATCACTTTGCAAAACCGAACTAATGATCGTATTTGTTATATGTGGACTTCTTGGCGTATAGTTTAAATTACCATGCCACCGAATAAGGTTGTTTGTTTGGGTTTCAATGTATGTTACATTAAAAAACCATTTTGTTTCACAATAGCGACTAGGCGAGTTTATTGAAAGCAGGAAGTAAATGGTTGTAATCATTCTACTTAAAAGTAATTATTTTCGAAATTTGAATAACTTTGTATGGATAATAACCATGAATTCAATAAAAAAAATGCTGAACTACTCCGACAAGTAAATAATACGAGTTCAAAACTAAATGGCTAAAAGTAATCTATAATTGATAAATATTTGAAGATTTAGACTGGTTTGAAGGTGCTTTTTTGTCGCTAACGACCCAGGTTTCGCCTTGCCCTTTTTGGCAGAATACCGGGTCGTTAGCTACAAAGCTCATAGAAGAGTACGAAATTTGGTAAATATTTGTATTTTTCTTCTCATTCTACTCGCAAAGATAAAGAAAAGCAACTCGATTTTCAATTTCCTTTTTTTTGATGTTATATATGTGTAAAGTTATGAAACGTGTCCATGTTATTGTTCATAATCTTACAATATAGCTAGTTTCGATAAAACGGCTTCGTAATTTGACGAAATATTTATCTAGTTACATCTCCAGTAAAATGGAGGAAATATTTTTTTATTGTTCCGTTTTTGGGCATTTATTCCTTCATCTGAAAACATCATAAAAGCACACAAAAATAGTTATATATAAAATATGGAATATTAATTGACTCTATATAGTTTATTTTTCTTAGAACGTTATCATCTCCTTTCATTCTGGCTTAACCGTGTATGCTGTTTAAATTGGCTATTGGTAAAAATATCAATTTACTCAATACCACAAAAGCGATGATGCCAACACAACTATCGTTAATATCAAATAATTCTCATGAAACCAATAACATTGAAAATATAATATGTTTATAATTTAAAAGAACGTACGTTTATAGTGCCTGTTATTTTCATTCGAGACTCCTTTGTTGTCTGAGGAATTCGAATAATCTTTCAAAATTGTTTTCTGTTTACTGAAAAAGGGAAAACATTCCTTACGTTTATTCTGATTATACTGAGCGTATTTCATCACAGTTTCGCGAGATTAACCTCACCGGTCTGCGGATTCGTTAGTAAAATAAAACAACAACAAAAAAGCAACCCCCGCACCACACCCCCTTCGTTCATTTTCTTTACATTTCCCGGTGGACGTGTTATTGTAATGGTGGTCGGTCAGTTTATGACCCCTGCCGCGCGTTCTATTTAAAAAAAGTCTCGACCTTTTTTCGGCCGCCAAGAGTTTCCATGCTCTTGCTCAATGCTTCACTGAAGCTTTTCACTTAACCCTTTCATTTTCGATTTAAAATAAAACCTTTTTTTACTAATTGGATCCGTTTTTTGGAGTAACTTTCAATATTGCTATTAAAATAGAGAAACGGACGCTCTTTTATTTTTACAGATATATTTTAACCAGTACCTTAATAATTTTGTTTGATTCGGCAGTAAGTTTTGGGTAAGTTCATTTTAATATATAATCACTTTTAAGGTGTTCACTGTCAATGTCTGAAAGGCATAATAATAATAATAATACATTTTTAGTAATTTTTCCACATAAAAATTATTAGATCAGGACTGGTTTCGCTCATGGACAGCATTGTCAACTGTATTAATATATTGTATTTGGTTGAACAAGTTGGTTCTCCCACCACCCTTCCGTTATGTGTGTGCAGCCGTTTTTCACAGCCGCTTTCCATAACGCTATACGATCAAGAAAATAAACGAATTTACTCCTCACTTACTTGGCCCGAGACAGAGCTGTACGGGACTGATCTTTTAACCATGCACTAAGGTGCTTAAAGAGAAAAAAAATAGAACGGAAAAAAAAGATAATGTGACTTGCTTTGCCACTTTGTTAGAGTGATATTAAGTATCCTATGTGTCTGTATACTGAGAATCCGTGGAGTTTAATCTACTTCGCGTTGAATCTGAAGAGGAATCAAGATTATCCCGTTCCCCATATGATGTTGCAAATTTATTGAATGCCTCAAAATTGTATTAATATATAATGATATTCATTTTCCACGGATTGTGTTACCATTTGTGAAACGTGTATCGCCTCAGACTCATCTTCGGACTTACTATCGCAAAAGCTGCTAAAGTTATCTGTAGTTTAATATTACAAATCCCGGCCATATTTAGACGACATTTAGATTTCGATTTAGAATTCGAGCTTTTACACTAACTACACACGGAAATTTATTAAATTTTTCTCGCTTTTAAATTTTAAGTTTATTCGTTAATATTAAATATGATTGGGATGCTTGATACATTGGAATCAATCGTTTTGTTGTGAAAATTCTTCTATATGTTTTTCGTGTCTAGAATAATTCATTGCCGAAATTCTCCTTACAAAGAATTATCGTTAAGATATAAAAAATATGTTTAAAAAATCTTAGTTTCGGTTGGCACATTATCTATGACTTTGAGTAGAAAAAAGAAAGTATCCGCGCGCGGAATGATAAGAAATTGGATTTTATAAAAGTCACAGTAAATAAAAACCACGAATGTAAACGTAACACTTCATATTCTAAATCATATAACATCACAAAATGCTCACTCTATCACCCATACAAATATCCTGCTTAGTTCTGTTTATGCTAGATATAGTTTTGTATCACAATAACATTTATTATATTTAAATATTATTAAGTTTGCATTTAAAATATGTGGACCTTTGCAGGAGGTAAAAGCTCGGTGCTTTTCAGCTTTCATGTCTTTACGCCCTTTTTGAATTAACTACATAGATTTTATTTTTTAGTTTTCACTATACCAATTGAATACCTCGATTAATTGTATAAACTGATGTGCGGTGAATGTTCCGATTATCTTATTTATATTTAAAAAGCAATTCATTAAAAATCTGAGATTTATTTCACGTGTCGAGAGCATTCCGGGACTTAGGCACTTTTCAAAGGGTACCTTTAAACTTATAGGCAAACGTCTCCAGATAAAAGGGATAGATTTATACGCGAAAGGAAAAGGCTCGCAAGTGACTTTTATGCGATTGTTATCTATTCAAAACCGATGAACATAAATCTGCCCTACGGTGGCCGAGAAGTGCCTTTGTCGATAAAATGCAATGTTGCCATCCTCCGCTGATTTTTATCAGCCATGATTGCTTTATTAAACGCGGAGGGAATTAAACTGCAGTAAAAGAGAATTTTTAATTTTATAATTGAGTTCGGTTTTATTAAGCGTGTTACGTTGAGCGAGATTATTTTGCTTCGATGTGTCTTTCTGCTCTTATCATAAAATTACAATCATAGATAGATGAATGTTCATAATTTTTCATATACATATGTTTGCCCTTTTTAACATTTATAATGATTATTACATTAGTATTGGAAAATGAGAAGAATTTTGTGCTTGAGTTTGCAATAAAACACATCATCCTGTTCTGAAATTTGTATCAGAATATGTTTGAATCACGCATGGTTTTTGCCAGGCGATTAAGTATTTTCAATATACTCATTTCGATAAGTTCTTAACCTTCCAGTGGTCCGGAAAAAGACACGTACGCGCCATGTGATTTCTACTTTCACAGGCCCGTGTCGTACGATATACGCGCTGCCATATTGGAGCGATTCTCAGAATGAAATATATATTTTTTTCAACTGTGGAATGTGTTTCTGCAAATTTCTTCATTTCTTTATTATATCTCACATCTACGTTCTTTAGTTCGCAACGTGTAAGCTAGCGTTTCGCATATTAGTTAGTTGCACAATCTCATTTATTTGCACAACAAATAAGATTGTTTATTTATTGGTATTAAATTTTAATATGTTATGAATGAATATATATATTTTGATATATTCGCGAAATTGGTTCGGAAGAAGTATTTTGACCGGTATCGATTGATGATATAATATATAATACGGAAAGAAAAATAACAATGTATTTTAGTTCTACAAAAATTATTTTATATATTTGTTGATAGCTATTTCGGCTTACGCCTTCGTCAGAACTATGAAACATAGTTTTGACGAAGGCGTAAGCCGAAATAGCTATCAAAAAATATATAAAATAATTTATGTAGAACTAAAATACATTGTTATTTTTCTTTCCGTATTATAATGGAATTCTACCAAGTAAATGCCTACTCAATCAATATATAATATGTAAGTGCTTGGTTAAAATATTTTTACGAATAAATTATATTTGTATAACATTATTGAAATCTTGGGCCCTGAGCTGTATACCTAGTGTTTCAGTTTCGGCTGTTGAAAGGTTAACAAATACCGTAAAGTAATTAATTTAATTTATTACTTATAATAAAAGCTACAATGCGTAAACAGAGCATTGCAAACAGGGATCGCCAGCCGATTTGTTGATTTCGACACAGTCAAAAGTTGTTTTTGTTGGACTATGAAATATAATTTAATATTTCTTTAGCACAATCAAATGTAGCATCTTATGATATATTTTTCATACGATATATGAGGCATTGTTTTCACAACATTTATTTATACAAAATATTATATTTTTAGGCTTAGGCGTGTTATCTCATGCATTGCAATTATCGCCTCAATAGTTGATTCCAATAGCAATGAGTTCCCACGTCTTCAGCTAGCAGCACAGAATTATTAACTTGTATCTTGGTGCAACATATCTACAGCTGGATTATTCAGCAGTGAACGTTTTAATAAATTCTCTTGTTTTATATTTTTTCGTAAAACAAATATGCTTGAAATTTTCTATCAAGAAGCAGAGCCCGCAAGACATGTCGTACATTATTCAACTATTATTTCATACTATCAAATAAAAACTAAATTATTCTATGGAATACTTGTTATTAAAAAAATGCTTAAAAACTTAATTCTCATATTTTTACATTTTAGTTGAGAGAACTTTTAAAAACTGTTAATATAATACGAGTGATTTCAATTTGCATGGTAATTCATTGACTAGAAGCGTTTAGAGTATGTAGAAATTAATATTAAAAAGCATAATATATTTTGATGAAGAAAGTTATACTTGGAATTAACTAAGCTCAATAATGTAAAAAGCTAAAATAATTAACTATCTATTAATGTGTATTCTCTTTTTAAAAAATCGGAGCTGATCTAATAAATGAAAAATTGATGGTGAGCACCGTAAAAGGGATAAACTAAGCCTTTATTATGATCAAGATTTGGATTGGCTTGTCTTTCCTTCGAATAGAGAATCAAAAAAGGATATTTTCTGCACAATAAAAATATTTTATTCATAATTTGTAATGTGTTCATTACCAATGGAATGGCATTATAATAAAAATAATTAAACATTTATAGTTCTTTTTAATTTTTACAGTGTGAATTCTCTGCAGCAATTTATAAATTACTTGAATACAGACAGATTCAAACAACACAAATTTAAGTGTACGAGCTCGATAAACTTTACTTATATTTTAATTCAAGCTAAAGAAGTGTTATTGTTTATAATGCGCTAGCCAGTAAATGGGCGGTTAGTAGGTAATGTTTTCTTTTAACAAAAATAACCATATTTTCATCTTTTTACGGTCAAAATATTTTTTATTCATCATAATATGTACCTGGAGTGTTAGAACGGAGACTTGAAGAGTCTACTTCGCCGCAAAAATTTTCAAGGAAATGTGTTTTCTCAAACTTTTAACGCAAATAATGCGACGCCCACCGACGCCCGGCAACGCCTGGTCTCGAAGGTTTGATGAAGTTTAGGCCCTACAGAATAATCTCTCCCCAAGCCAACATTCGCAAATAGCATGTTATATTATGTACCTGACTTCGCGGAAACTTTAATAAAAGCTTCATTTTATGATGCTGTCCAAAAATAATATTACATTTCAACATATTGAATTGTATAACATTTTTTTTCTCAATTTATTTAGAAAAATAGGGCATGCGAGAAGTACACCTGATCCTCTCTTTGCATGAGGGATGTGTTTCAAAGATTTTGTGCAAAAAAAGCCGTGTAAAAAAGATAAATTTTATGTGGATTTTTTTTACGGAATGATGACCCTGCGCTTAAAGAAGTGATGGTGCCGAGCAAAATCATGTGTATAATTGATGACACTGACTATTATCATCTGTTCTTCTATATCAATTCAAAAATGCAAACATTAAAAAACATAATATAAAAAAAATATTGTTTTATACCAGAGAAAAATCGCAAACATTATAAAAAAATTAAGTCGAATTTTCGTTTTTTTGACGTTGCAAATAGGCCCAAAAATCATTCAGGTATAAATATTCATTTCCCAGAGGATATGTTACAAAGCTAGACCATATAGATTTTTTTTGAAAACTTAAAAACGATTCCATGTGTATAATTGATGACAGCCAGGTTTTCATGTGTCATTTAATGGAAAACCTCCTTTCAGCGAATGCAACGCTGATTGTCAAACAGTAAAATTCATGCAACCAAACCTCACAATTACGACATAATTATTAACTTATCACATTCCGTATCTATACAGTTGTGGCAAAATAAATCCGCGCACTCTTCATAATTTCATTCCTTTGCGAATATTTCCTCGAAATCTTAACCGATTTCCATTTTTTTCATTCAATTGTAAAAAAACCTATAACCATATTTTAAAAAACCAATCAAGATTTGAAAGCTTCAACAGTAATGAGCCAGACCTAGTCGCGTAAGCATCTGACGAAATTATAGATAGCTGCAAGAAAAAGTAATTGCGATAAAAGCCCAAATTGAATCAGTTTTCTGGGAAAACTTACCAAGTAGAAAAAATTCGCTTATGATAGACTGTTTAGAAAGTATAGTGTGGATATTTTTGAAATATTTCGTGAAACTGGCGCTCTGGATGGGTATGTTTGAACCGGCAGAGAATGCTTAACAACCGACCGGGACGACCTTCATATAAGGAGTATGGTTTTTCGAAAACGCTTCAAAACTGCTACAGTTTTCCATGCTGAGGTTTAGTCGACTAGTGAAATCACATGATTGATGCGAAATGTCCGTAATAGCCGCAATAGAATCGTAGCACATGGATTTCCCGCTCGGCGCCAAAAAAAACAGTTCCCAATGTAAAAATGTAAAAATAGAGGTAAGAATGGACGAAGGTGCATTAAAATTGGACTTTGGACGATTGTATACACTGATGATTTCAAGTCTAATTCATAAGAACAAGACGCGGTTAGCAGCCAGGCCATCTTAAGGTTGGTAAAAGGTGTCAACCAATTGTTCTTCAAAATATGGCTATTAGTTTTCTTTACAATCGGTAGAAACAAAAATAGAAATCGGTAAAGATTTCGAGGAAATATTTGCAAATTAATGGAATTGTGAAAGGTGCGCGGATTTTTTGCCGTAATTGTAGTTGTTAAACTAAAGGGTCGTGAAAAAAAATGAAATACAACATATTTATTTAAATAAAAATCATTTGAAAATTAATGTTATAAAATTTTGTATGGAATAAATTCTCCTCAGGGGGGGGCCATGGATCCGCATATGCTATCAAATAGATTACGTAATGGACGAGATGAGCTCATGAAATATGCAATGAAATATATTTTTAAGAAAATACTTTGGTTTTCAATCTGCGGTATTTATTTTACTACTTGACCAATAATTCTTCATCACTAGATAACCGCATGAAGTTTAATAAATGATTAACCAACATCCGTTAATATATCATCATTATTAATAGTATCATCTCTGCTTATATTGGCATCCGTCCGTTCATTTTTATCTATGACGACGAATACTCTCCTGACCCCAATCATATGAAATGATACACATAACATTATCTGTAATTCTCAATATACGAATGCATCTTTTTTTTTTTCTCGTAGCAATGTAGTAACTATTTTATTATTGTGGTAATTTGTTATGTTATTGTGACACAAAGCGACGTTGAATGTTTTAATAACTATTCCTGTAATGTTCAATCAATATCTTGTTATCATTGATTTATTAATACTGATGTTTTTTCTTCCAGAATTTTTCATTTAAATCACTTATTATCAGGGTTGTGGAATCGGCATAAAAGGTTCGACTCCAACTCCGTAATTTACTAAAACCACGACTCCGACTCCAATATTGATAAAAAATACGACTCCGACTAAAAAAAGTTTAATATCGTTTCTTTTTTTCTTATTTTCCTATTTATGTGTATTCAATTAAATATCAACCCTACCAATCCGGCCAAAAGCCAAATTTGACATATAATATGCAAAAATAAAAAATTCAAACTTTTCAAAAATTCCGACTCCGAGTACGGCTCCGGCTCAAACGCCCCGACTCCACAACTCCGATTCCGACTCCACAGCTCTGCTTATTATCCATCAAATGTTTCGTTGAATATTCTTTATAGTTGTGTGGCCTGAAGTAAGGATTTAAATCGTTTAAATTTTGTACATTTCCATGCGTTTTGTCACTAACGACCCGGCTTTTATCTTTCGATGTATTCAGGTATTACAGTGGACAGATGCACTCGACATATGTTTAAATGCTTATAATTTATCATAAACTGCAGAAGAACATTTAAAATAATGCTAGCAATGACTGCGTGTTAACAAACTTTCAGTGTGTTTAGAGTATAACTTAAGTTCTTTGGATATTTGGTTTCACGACTTACTCCATAATGATTCATATTTTAAAATATCCAAATTCCAAATTCAATTTTGTTTAAATTAAACAAAAAATATACTAGTTTTGTTTTCATCTGTACATATTTGAAAACCATATATCATTTTACTAAATTCATGTTCTCGTTCTCTCAGTAAAAACATTATTTTAGAAATGTAATATTGTTTTAAGAAAATATGTCAATGTCACTGATAATGTTAGACATGTATAACTTTATAGTACTATTAATTTCCCGACGTAAACATTTAAAATTACTCAAAATTTTCACTATATCAGCAAGGCAATTTCATTAAATTGTAAATTTCTCGAAGATAAAAAATGATATTTAAAATATGAAAATGTCTCGCACATTATCTTGCGCCTAAAAGTTTTCGCGTAAAACGAATGAAGCCTCGGCATAGGTTTATAGGCAGACCAACTTAATGGCATTATTTAGTGCGAGGCGATAAATTAAATTTATCCAGGGTTCGCATTAAATCTTTGCTTATTTCGAGAAATATGGCCGCTTTATAAAACTATTACAGTGCAGGTTTGGGGTTGGCTTAGCGCCGCCTCCACCCTCATCGATTTGGTGAAAATCGGAAAATGAGAATTTGAAATTAGACAGCTGAAAGTGGCTTAAAGCACTAGCCGTCTTAAAAAAAATATCAGAACATTTATATGTAAATCTCTTTCTCGGCGTGTTTGTAAACCTTCCAACTATATTGATAATTTGCAAAATGTAAATTTGACATTGAAATTCTATCAAGCATCTTCAGTCGAAATTCTAACTTAATATATTGATAGAGTTGGAATTTACTTGGTTAAACTCTATATAATACGTTTAAAAAAACAATGTATTTTAATTCTACAGAAATTACTTGTATGTATTTGTTGATAGCTATTTCGGCTTACGCCATCGTCAGAACTATTATAACTGTTAGAACAGATATATAAAATAAATTCTGTAGAATTAAAATACATTGTAATTTTTTTAACCGCATCTAAATTAATACTCAAGTTCAGTTTATATCAAGTGATTTATATGCTACAAAATAAACGACACAAATGAAATTACCAAACTACTTCTAATTATAGGCAAAATACAATCATTTTGTCCTGTAAAATATTTAAAAGATCTATTGGAAAAAAAAACAAACCACATACCTACTGCTTTTGTCCTGGAGCAACAGTACAGATGTACTGCTGCCGTCATGCGTCTCGACGTTGCAAATATATTCTTTTTAAGTGAGCATCTCGTCATCGATGAAGATAATATTTTTAATTAAAAACAACAACACATAAAGCTTATGCTGTATTTTAATAAAGTACACGCATCTTTTCACCACACAGTATCTCATAATCATATTGTATCGTAGACTCTTTATTTTATGGCGTTATATTTGTGTCATTATTGAATTCAGTGCTACGTGAGAAATCAAATTACATGCAAAAACGACGCGTATTCCACGTTACCTGCAGCCAATGAGTTAAAAAAATTATTTAAGATTTTGATTGAAGGATTTGGATTTTTTTCATACCCGCCAACCTCCTCGCTTCCTCCCATGTCATTGGCGACTCGTACCTCCGCTGAGTACATCCTATGGATGGTTATCGGCGGTCTTCCTGAACGAAGGAATCCACCAAGAGATTGAAGAGACAGGCCGGTTAAGGCATCCGTAGCACATCGTTACCTTACTTTGAAAAGGTTCTAATTTACATTTTTGCCTAAAATGACCATTTGGTCGGAAAAGCTTGTATTTACCGCATTATATCATACATATGAATTATCTATGGTTGAATAACGGAGTTAGCAGAATTCCAGAGTTGCATTGCATCTGCACACTTTTTTTACTAAATTTATTTGACCAATTTCTAAGATTTTCATCATCATTTTCATCATTAGATCTCTAAGATCATTATTTCTCAGCAAGAGTTGTGAAAAAATATGCTGAAAATAAATAATTTTAAACATTTTATCTTGCTCATTGTTTCAAGTGAGTTTTAATCAATCGAAACTTCAAACGCTCATATCTCAAAACAGTGTCAAGAGCAGTTAGAACTTTTTCAAAGTAAGGTGTCTACATGTCCAAGCCAGGTCCATCGTTGCCTTTATACAAAACAAAATATGAAGCATAAAAATATTGTTTATTTTTAACAGTTCGTTATTCTTGAAATAATTGTTGCATTACTCCTATCTTCACACACGTTCTAGCATAATAATATTTCATAACGTAAAGAAAATCTAAGTAGCCCTTCTGAAATATTAAATCTATATGGCATTCAAGTGTCATACACGTCAGTCGTAATGTAGTATTACGATTAAGTTTAATTGTTAATAATCACGATCATTCAATGAATCACTATTACTTATATTCCCCCCGCACTATAGACCAGGTAATAGCAATAACAAATGTAAAGTTTTTGTGCATAATGCGGCAGTAAATTAGGATAACTGTATCTGGAGCCGGGCGTTGAGCGGGCCGATTTGCATATTGCTCAGCTTCGCGCAGGAGTTGTGCCCGCCCAAAAATTTATGGAGCCATAAATTGACTGATAGTATAACACTTTGCGCATTTGATTCATTGTTCCTTGTTCCGCGGCGAATGGTTCGCGGTGATTAATCGCGTCGAGGCAAAGGTGCGAAAGCGTGACTTAATGTGTGGTTTTAATAAAATTGTCGGCGGACGGTGACAGCTTTCATTGGAGCTTTTGTATAATCCAACTGTATGTCCGCCGTTGACGTTTTGTTTATACGCAGAATGCATTTGTGTATGTTACAGTGAAACTGTATTCTCAGTGAAAATATATTCTTCTCCAAGCTGTCATTGAAGTTAAATTTGACCGCCCTATGTTTGCCTGTGTTTTTCTTTGGTTCTCTTTTTATGAAAGGGACTAATTGCTGATTTTATTTCATTGAAGGAAACTAAAATTTTAGGCCGGCAAATCATCGACTTGGGCCAATAATTTAAATTTTTTTTTTAAATGATCGTGACCAGTGAAATCATGTTGTCATACGAATCTATTACTTGATACATTTTCACTGAGAATACAGTTTCACTGTAACATATACATCAGTGCTTCCTAAATATTACACATATGTGCACCCCTTTTATAATTTTCGTAACACGTCGGGTAAAAATATCACATATACATACATAATAAATATTAATCATTTCAAGTGCACAAGTGAACCTGAACTGACAGCTCAAGTTCACTTGTGCACTTGAAATGCCCGAAGATGCCGAAAGACGAAGCCCAGATCGTTAGCGACAAAACTCCTTCAGACGAAATCCTAAATTAATTATGTTTGTTTTGTTCATTTAGTTGGAATCTTGTAATGCATAAAAATAATAATAAAAAATACGCAAAAATAGTCGTATTGACTCTTTTGACAACAATTGCGCTTTTTTGGTGGAAACACTGTACGTATGAATTACAATTGGATGTACTTCTTCCGTAATTTTATACGTGCCTAAGATCAGGAATCAGGAATGAGCATTTCAAAATGTAATGAAATTAGCCATTGAATTTATTTATTAGTATTCGATTTTTTGAGCCCTTTTCATTTCCATGCCCAGTGAAAGATAAACTCGTCCAACCTTATCTTCAATACATTTAATAATTGAAGATATGGAAATAATACCCACGATAGTCAAAATATTTACAGTAAAATAAGTCTCAGGATGTTTCTCAACGAAACGAATGTCGTGTCACATTTAGTTTTATAAAAAAAACAAAAGCAAGTTGTTGATATTATTTATAATCAAAGTAAATCTGAAGGTTTCACAATTAGTCATTTAAGTTAATCTTTAAGGCGATATTCAATCTACTGATGGTCAGTGACAGAGCCGGATTTCAAATACATCATAACCAGAGCCGCAAGCCTTTCGTATTGGCCTCGATCGATCAACAGTTTAATCACTATTGACACTAACATTCTGCTTTGCAGGACTTTGACTTCAATATTGCTAGATTATATTTGATGAACGTTCGTTATTAATATAAAATACTATGTATAAATAATTCAATAAACTTACGTGGGAAGAAAACAGTCAGGTATCATAAGGCCGGCGTATATCTGAGGATTGACATCATTATCATTTCAATCAACCCGGCACACTCGACACAAGTGAGTGAGTGGATAATTACAAAACAAAATAAAGGAACAGAATACATTCCTTAGGAAAAAAATTCTGCCCCACTTTGCCCTTAAATCCACACATGCTTCTTTTAAATAGAAATAATAAAACATATTTAGTACCTACTTATTCCATATTTGAATGAATTTATTTAGATCACAACCGGTTTGACCGGACTGATATCATTTGATAATGCTCACGATGAGCGAAACTTGAAATTTGGAATAAGTTCTAGAAATGTTTTTCTTCTTTTTATTATAATGTAATTCTATCAAGTATTGACAGTGAACACTTAAATAAAACATTTTATTTGTGTGAATTTTATTGTTAGTGACCGCTCTTAATTGTTCTTTTAATGTGATGTAATGCAGTAGCTTATATTTATAAGAGGTCCTAAACATTTAAATTTCGGCCTATTTAATGTCAATTATGCTTATTAAATTATTTGCATATTTCTTTTATCAATTGTTTGTTACACTCTCATTAGTCTTGTTTAGTTTTGTACAAATAACTCTGTATTTATGTGTTTCCCTATCAGTTGAAAATGATTGCGATGAGCGAAACCGGTCCTGATCTTAATAAATTAATTGTAGAATAAGCACAAAGATTTTTTTATTATTTAACTAATTCAATCAGTTGTATTGAATAAAGTTCACTTTAAGTTGTCTACAAATTTGGCTGTGCAGATGACATAGGTGCTCAATATATAAGAATAGTAATCAAATTATTTGAGAAAAAATAAAGCAAATACGAGGAATTGATATTATTGACTAATGATTATATTTTTCATTCTAACTCAAAATTTTAAATCAAATAGTGACACATTTTTCAACATATTCCCAAAGACTTCTTTTTCTATCTGTTCTTTATTGTTTTGTTTAATTTTATGTACTACAATTATGCTAACCACGAATTAGTATCATTGCATTTCGTTGTTTAAATTAGCATAGACATACATATTTATTTGGAATTTTGTAAACTTTACATACAACTGTTCCCAGGAAATACTTAATACCTAATAGAGCACAAAGTTAACCGTAAAATCTTCACGATTGTTTAGTGAGCTCCATCATATATATTTATACTTTTAGATTTTAATCAGCAAATCCATGACATAGCTTCATCCGGCGAAAACTATTTTTTAACGTCATCCGCACCTTTTTATAACGTAAACATATCATTTCAACATATCGGTAAGTTTTAGTCGACATATAGAACAGAAGCAATATCCGGTGTGGCGCTGCGATTAGTTTATTGTAAATTAATTAATTACTAATTGCCAAAGGTATTATATAACAAAGTAATTATATTAATTACATATGGGCTTATGTAATGAATGATTTATCAGAATATATGGCCTTTAAATTAATTGCAGGTGCTTTGAGTTAATTGACTCCAACCATAAAAACGTTACAGAATTGTATGCACTAGCATTGATAAATAAATTTAGCGAGGCGTGTTTTGTTTTTTTTGTGCTATTTAACCTATCGAATTTCATCCGCTGGCCATGGCTAATTAAAAAACTATTAAATCTGCACTTCTCTTGACCCTATCACCTCTATTCATTTACAAAAAAAATGATTTATTCAAAAAAAATATACACTGTGATTTGGCTCATCGAATTGCAGTTAATTGAACGTAATTTTTGAGGAATTTGATAATGCTCTTTTAAACGTACATTATAAAGTTGAAAACTTTTGACCAATTATTTTTGCTAAGTTAGAAAAAAATAAAATATACTTGGCATATTTAAATATTCGTATATGTGTTTCCAACTATTCAAATACTGCGACCGAAGTCGAATTTTCGATCACCTTTCTTTCTATTTTGAACAGAACTATTAAGAAAATTTTAACTAATTAAACCTATGTTTCATGAGCTGGTACAAGTTTTCCGTCTAATTTCATAATTAATTTGATATATTTTTAATTGCAGGCGTTCGCTGTCTTGTGTTTAGTGTTATTTCAAAGGTTAAAACTTCTGACGATAGATCAATATTAAATTTATTAACTTGTGAGTTACCTGTTACTAATTATTGAATATTTTGTGCCGAAGAATCATTGCAGCTCGATTCATATTAACTAGCGAAACGCAGTTCTATTGCTTGAGTCGCGGTCTAGAACAGGCACGTAAAACTCAATCTGCAGTGCGAGCTATAGGAAATATATTATATCGTATATGCATTAGGTAGAGAACCATCTTTTCCATTTTAAAATATGGGTCGCTGATTCAAAGAATGTTTAACTTGTTATAAAAAAAAACTGTTTATTTGTAGTATTTTTTTGAAATTTTACACTGTTTTCTACATCATTGCCATTCATTGAATATGTTGAACTGTCGTGATTTTTAAAGTTTAAGATAAATGGTTATCGGTTTTCATTCACCATATGAGGTGTTGTTGATTTACAATGAATGCAGAATATACCTAATATGCTTCTGAATAAAGTCAGTATACGCACTATGAAATGCAAAATTCTCACATACCTATCCGACATTGGCAATCTTAGTTATAATATGAAAATAAAGGGTCATTATTGTTTTACATTTGCATTTTTGAAGAAAGCTCGGTGGGTCACCATCGAATTGTCATAGAGCCACGTGCTTGGTATGCTTAGTCTTAAATATATTTTTTTCCGCTCTTTTGGTAACTCTAAGTTTTTAAAATAAAATACATACACAGTTAAGAATCAATCTGTTATGGCCATTTAGTAAGAGATTTTTAAAAAATTGGGAGTGTATTCACCTTGCCCAATAATTGCGTCATTGTTAGATTTCAACATAACCCATCATCACCTAACGTGAATACAAAACACATGCGTGCTAAATAATTTCCGCGTTTCACCCTTCATCTTGGATTTTATTTTACGCTGTTGAAAAGTGTGCCAAGGCTTAGTTTCGGCAAACTTATACCAAATGATAAGCTGCCTCGACTAACCTAGAGTATGCTTATAAACCTTAATGACATTATTCAACATACAAACCTACATTGTTCAGCCCATTCTCTGTATACTGTGTTCTTTAGAATGTCGTTAAGCTGAATATATTTTGTACACACGTTCACTTGTCCTCATTTTGTTATTCTGGTTGACAGAAGCGCGCCTTACGAAATAGTTTAAACCCTCGAAATGTGTGCATCAGCGAGAGAATACACTTAAACACTAATTTTTGAGCAAAAAATGCAAAAAACAGATATTATCGATATATACGGAAGACCTTCAACGTCTGCGAGGCGAGTTCTCAGATTTCTGTGAAATTGTATCTTTAGGGTGGGTTTTAACTAATTGATATCAGATTTCCGCATATATTCTTTTGCATTACTGTGTTAACGAAGATTCTGTTAGTTGAAGGCTTTGCATGGACTAAGGAATAACAGCCTTACATAATGATAAATTGATAGGTGTTCTATTCTGAAGGGGTTCGTAGTATTTTGATATTATAAAAAGTATGGCGAGTACTGTCAATTATTGGTGAAAAATAATCATATTTAAATAAAGAAAATACATCTTTATAATATTATTGTATACAGTTCAGGATCAGTTTCGCTTATCGCTAGCGTTTTCAATTGATGAAATATAAATACGAACAGGGCTATTTACTTTAAAAAAATGTTAAGTAATAAGATACATCAAACAATTATTATAAAAAAAAATGACTAGAATTTCTAGATACTCATATATAAATGAAATGAAATTGTGTATATTTACGATTCAATTGACACCGAACAGTAAGCAGAAGTTAAATATATATTAAGTAAACAACATTTTTGAATATAATAAAATGCTTTGATTCTTTTAAAATTCAAGAGTTAACTAGACTTACCCAATCTTTGACAATCAGAAAGATCTCGTGTAGAATTCTTCTGTGATAGTATATTTATGCAAGTCAGGATAATTGAGACGGTCACCATAATTCGCCGTAGATGCAAATTGATTCAAATTCTTTGAAATTTGTTGCATCCAATATTTTTGTTGGATTCGTGGTTGTATAAGTCCTTTCAAATGTATAAATATAGTTTGTAATCAAGGCTATTTGTCCTCGAAAAAAATATCGAAAACGAAGGTTAAACGAGAACTTTTGCTGTAATAAATAAAGACATTCTGGATGTTTAAATCTCTTATTAGTATTGATTCTTTATATATTCTCTGTATTCCAACACTGCTTAGGTCCCCTAGTGCCCAGTGCCTACCATAATGGCGGGCGAAATTGAAGGACGTTGTACAGCCGGAAGGAAGAGGCTGTCATGGCCTCGTAGCTTCCGGAACTGGGCGGTCATCTGTTTCAGTTGGTTTAAGAGTTATTCCATATCGCACGCAACTGAAAATAGCTAAGAAAACGTATATCACATCACTGAATTAGATATAGCGATGAGTGATTCGATAAGTAAAGTTATATCACTGAAAGTGAAAGGAAAAATAATAGTATCAAATGGCCATTCAGGTATTAACTGTCAATTATTGGTGGAAAGGCATTATTTTAAATAAATTATCACCTGATCAGTTGATAATGCTCGTAATGAGCGAAACCAGACATGACATTGATCAACATCGACGTGGAAGTACTACTATAAAGTGTGTTTTATTTATTCAAAAAATTGTATCTCAGTTCATGGATTCTTAATATAAAATGTATGGATTCTTGTTACGCTTCAAGATATATATTCTAAAATAACTACCAGGTAATAAAATATGCATGGAGATTTATTTGTATATCTGTATTGCTATCTGTCAAGTCAATTTAAATTAATATATATAGTTGTATTACATTTTATTATTTTCAAATATCCCGACAAATTATGAAAAAATGTATTCCCTACATCCTACATCTATCACAGACTTGGTCAGCTGATTCGTCTTTCTTCATATTTTTTTTATTTCTTTTGCGTATCCAGTAAAAACAATATTACTGGACTATTTTAACTCAATTTCTTGACTTAATCGAACATTAATGACCATTTTCTAGTTTAAAAATAAATAAATACGAAACACCTGCTTCGCTGTATTTTTCTGTAATCGATATAATATACTTCAAATTGTCACCAGATTAATGGTAGTGCCAACTGTGAGCTTTCGCTTAATATTCGTAATGTTCACGATGCGCAGACAGTGTAAAAAATAGCTCGTTTCAACAAATGCACCCAAACACTCTCCTTCTGGTCATGCGTTGACAGACGCAGAAAGTGTTTGCTTCGTTACTGATACACAGCTTACAATATGTATTGTAATTGTATAGTGCAAAAGCTTGAAGAATTAAACATAAAAAAAAATGTTCGTATTATCTAGTGCTTACAGATATAACTTGTTCGATGTTTAATGATATGAATCGATAGCAATACAAATTTACATTAGATGTACGCATTTTTTAAACATACATTTTGCAGTATTAAAAAAGACTTTACAATATTATTTCTTGGTTTGAATAAATAAATCATTATCGTCATGTAATCAGAAAATCCTTCACTGCTTTAGAGAGTTTATTCCATAGCTCGTTATAAGTTAAATATCTTACAATGCCTTGCAACTCAGTATTAACAAGAAGACATTTTGTACTCGCAATATTTCTAGAATACAGCAGCGTTTCACAACATGACGCTACCGTGTGTACCCTTAAAATAAGCCGAACATTTTGTTTTTGATGAAAGTCTCCATAAATAACCCAACAATCTTTCTCTCGATAAAAGTAATGGAGTATTTCAATGGTTTGTTTTACTATGTCGTCTCCTAATTTGGAGACTAATGGAGTTTGCTCTCGTCTCAACAGAAGTTTGCTAAGAAAACTGCTTGTTACAAGTAACTCAACCTCTCTTTGTCGAAGTAATTAGGGGATACAATTTAAAAGAATGAGACAGTGGCTACCTATTTGCCTTCGCGATGTCCCGTTTTTAGGACTTGATGAGTACCGACTGATATGTTAATCAATGAATGAAACTGCCCAGACTGGGATTCGGTCCCGTACGCTCCACAACCTAAGCCAAGAACGAAGAGACTCGACCCAGCATTGGTGGTTACTTTCAATATAAAGGACCGTCTCCATTACGCCAGTATTAGAAATAATTAATCGGTCAGCATATTTAAGTGTCCAGTCATATATGGTATATTTAAATTTATTGATTGAGTAGGCATTTACTTGGTAGAACTCCATTATAATACGCAAAGTAAAATAACAATATTTTTTGGTTCTACATAAATTATTTTATATATTTGTTGATAGCTATTTCGGCTTACGCCTTCGTCAGAACTAGTTCAGAATTAGTTCTGACGAAGGTGTAAGCCGAAATAGCTATCAACAAATATATAAAATAATTTATGTAGAACTAAAATACATTGTTATTTTTCTTTCCGTATTATATTTAAATGGTCAGTTGCTGTGTCAAAATGCCAATAGTTTTTATCAAAATAGTCATATTTTTTCTTCAAAATGAGAACACCTTGCCGAGAAAAGTCACGTTAAAATTCGTCGGGATCTGTCAAGCACAAGAAACTTTGTAAACTTCATGACGTCGTGGCTCTCAGGCTTAAAGTTTTTATGTGAACGACATATTACTGTGTTATTTTGTATTTATAGCGCAAAAAGATATATGTTTTATTCCGAGTTGAGAAGCTCTGCAGTATGTACATACAAGACGAGAAATGATTCCCCTACTAAATCTTCCAGATTAACTTAACTACATTCATATTTCAGCAATTTAATTCTAATCAACTCTCCAATGAATACGAGGAAGCGAGTTCGGATGCCGGGAACCGGATATACGATACGGCATGCTTATCTTATATAAAATTATCTAATTTAAAATTGCTGGTATGTAGTTGGGATCATATTGAAAGTAATACGAAATGTGTAAATTATTTCAACAACTTTATTGAAAATTATTCATAGATAACCAGCCGATTGAGCTTCAGTTAATAAATCTACCGCCCTTAGTTTTTTAAGTAAGAATATAATAAATTTGTTACATTGCTGTGTATTTAATAATGATAGATATTTTTTCAAGAAGTTTGACGTTCAACTACTGCAAAGATTGAAATGGTAACCAAAACATACACACAATAAATTACGTGGTTTTAAATATTTTTACTAAAAACGGTGTTCAATTGTGTAAGTTCTGAACAAAAAGGTTTCTTATGTCATTGTAAATATACACTGCAATCTATCTTAATGTATAAATTTCACACTGCACGCTTATTTATTTCTTTTGTAGCTTATTCCCAAAGCGAAAGGTATTAATTAAAATTACGATGCTTTATCGATATCGAAGTCATTAAAGCTCTTAAGTTTGCATAGGATCTTTGTATTATACCCCGATGAAAGTGTGAAAATCATTTAATGGTATGATTCAAATCTATGTTCATATATGTACCTAAGACGCATTGAGCTTTTGTGTACACACACGCTTGAGCTTTCAATAGCGCACATAAGGTAAGCAGGGAGAATGCGGTGTTACGTAGGTCGGCAACGCTACATGCAAAATTAATAACACTGGAATGAATCCCCAGTGAGATAGAAATATTAGCTTCGAGAGGGTTAACAATGTAGTCTCATATCTTGTATGTTTTGTAAGGCATCTATCTATCTAGCCCAGAGAACGTTGTGTGCTTATGATATGTAAGTAACTGATACTTATTATGTTTCTAAATATATCTTTCAATACTTAATAGAGTGTGTTTGAATTTAGTATATTTCTTTAGTACCTATATTATACCATATAAACTACTCGCGTAATATTTGAATATATTTTATCTTTTACGCGTTCGATGTTAAATAAGGATTTAGTTTGCGATTCACCGTTTGATATGTCTATTCAAAGCGGTATTGTATAATTGTTTATTTAAGTTACTCAAGGAAATAATTTGGTAGAAGGATATCACATGTTTAAAATATGATGATTTTGAATACTATTTTAATTTTTAATTTTATGATTCGAACCTAATTCGCTTAGCAAGGTCAATAATGCAAGTGCCAGTCAGTTCTTGGCGAAAATACGTAGTATTTAAAAAAAACACTTATCATAATGCTTATGAGACACATACAAATTATGTTCGACACACTAATAACAGATACATATTTAATTTACCAACAACTATATGGAAATTACTTCTATAAAACAGCAATGTTTTAAAAACAGGAAGAATTATTAGGCTTCTATCGATTCATTGCGGAAATGGTTTTAATTGGCTATTAACCTTTTATTTACGGTTATAAAATTACCTTAAGTCATACAAGCAATAAATCACCATTTTTGCATGTCGCGTAGTGACTACACGTCACCGGATCTGATGTTTTGTTTTGGGACCGTAACGGAAATGTTAAGACAACTTTCACATTTTAAAGACATTTTTTTTTGCTTTAGTTGATTTTCTAAAAAACAGAATTCTAGCAAACACATTGTGGGTTGTTTTTGTTCTTTACTTGGCCGGTTTACATTTCCATCCCGCCCCCTTATGAAAAGTAGCAAAATCATGTATTTGTCATTCCCTGTGACACGACCAAAATATTCCAATTTTCTTTTCTAGATTCTTTTGTAAAAGTTCACCCCTTTTGTACATGCAGTCCAATAAATCAGTCTTTTAGCCTGTCAGTTCAGGAAATGTTCGTTTATTGTTCCTATCAACAGAAAAATATGTATTTTCCAGTCCATGTGCAACAAGTCAGGCGTGAAAAATATGATACTGCATCTAACTCATTTTTTTCAAAAATGCCACTTGGCTCACTTCACTTCTCAGGGGCTCATATATTAATATCCAATCCTACATTGATATGGACAGATGCGTCATTGTTAAATACTTACATTGTCAACAGAATGTTTAGTAAAACAATGAATTCATAAAGGATTATACAATAGTCAGTGAAGTCGTTCTGACCGAGAAGAGATACGCTCTCGTGTCACAGATTTCTTAATAAATACATGTTTTTAAATCCATTATGCGCGCTCAAAAATCCAAATCGATGTGATAATATTTAATGCGGCTTAATTGCGTTTTTATACCATACTATGATGGCATCTAATCGGACATCTAAAACAATAAACCATATTCAATACGTTTTTAATAAAAAAAAACATTTTATCATAACGTTTATTTATCCATCCGTTGAATTATTGCCATTATAGAGCATACAAAACTTAATGTGACTTATACATACTTATACACGGTACACATATCAACTAAATGCGAAATAAAATGTTGTCGTCGATCGATATTTTTCACATTAGCTGGGCTATTTCAGTACTGTTGAATTAGGAGCAATGTCTGGTATATTTTTGTATTTTTTTTTGTTACTTTGTATGCTTTGAAAGCTTTTTTGTTATTATACTCGGTTTTCACTCACAAAATTTCCACGTCATTGATCGGTGACATATTTCTTTTTATAAAATTTGACATTGTCTGTTATTAATCAGGTTAATTACATTAGTATCTCAAAAAGTATATTGATTACGACAACCTATGAATACATTTTTGATTAAATATTTCAACATAAATTTACCGAGACGTTAAGGATTTTTCCTTTTTTTGATTCTCGAAAATAGAATTATGCAGACATTGATTTTGAATAGATTTATGAAATTATTGTTTATTGGAGAAAAATACAATACATGTCATGACAGCAGACGCCAATGCGCCATGTATTTAAGAAATATAATAATGATAGAACAGAAAATGGCATAGAACAGGGGTCACCAGACTGTTCGAGAGAAACGCGCTGGATCGAAATTTTAAAAAACTTGGCGGGCCGGATGACAAGTTCAGTCGTGTTGGAATCCAATTAGAATATTAATTCACATGTTCCAATAGAATTATATAATTCAATCAAATTTTATTTCAATTGGAATTTATAATAGAAAATATTTATTATATTTTATGGGTTCATACGTTGTCGTATCTTATAGGTACCAATTGATGAATTGAAATAAATAGTTGTGAATTCACAAATCATGAAATTTAAAAACAATGGTTTTTCTTATTTGAATAATTCATTTTCAGGGTTTGATGGAAATCTTCGGTGGGCCATAGTTTGGTGAGCGTAGGCATACCATGCATACGTTGGCATGGCATATCAAGACAAAACATACGATTGGTTTAGAAATTATAAAAGCAGAAAGAAATTCAAAAAACTAGGTTCACTTCTGAAAATGTACGGTTCACCTTCCTAGACAGACAACCCTCGTGTTATTTCCTAATATATGAGTGTTTTTAAATTTATTATAATAATGAACTCAACTAACTTATTAACACAATACGTGGAATAATTACCGACGTTACCACCGAATCCATCGAAAGAAAGATCGACCCTACTTGATCTTCAAACGAGGAATTTAGACTGAAATGAACTAAAAACTCTTCTCTATAAAAAAAAATATAACATTCTGACAACTACTGCTCAGACGGTATAAAAATGTATTTATCATAGATGAAAAAAATTAAGACATAATAATAAGTCACAATTATATGGTGTGGTACATCTATAAATCGACTATTTATTTAGCCAATAAAGATTATGAAATGATTTACATAAAACAGACAAATGTCCTTGCTTTGCGATAGATTTAACACGGGCATCGTGCACAAGAGAAATACAAACTCAATATTGCCTCCTTGCCATTTAAATAAATCTCCACATCTGGCGCCGCGCGATTGTCTGATCATAACTAAGGTATTGCGAGATACCCATGTCGGTGGAAAACTGGTCAGTCATCGGCATAGATACAAGGCGTGACAATTTAAACTGAAGATAAATTTATTTTAATGATACGGTTCGAGATTATCGTCATCACCTCAATGCATAAATTACTGTTTTATTCTAACTGCCAAACCTTTCGAAAGCTTTCAATTTTACCACTGGTTTCATAAAACAGTTTTAAAAATCTATAATTCATGATATGGAACTTATGGATAGAAATATTTTTTAATTAAATAAATACCATTTTTCTACTACTTCCACGCTTATTTTGTAAAGGCCAGGACCGGTTTCGTTCTACGTGAGCATTTTCAACTAACCTTTCTTAAAAGAATATATGTGAAAGTAATATGATCAATTTTGTGCTTTATTTATTTAAACGTACTACCTTTTAACAAAGAATCTAAATATGATAAGAAATATTGTGTCGCCTAACTAAATGGGAAATATTATAATGTCTAGAATAGTACCTACGTCTCGCAAGATAAATTTGATTTTCTTTGAAATAATCCTCTCTTATCGTTTATTCGAGGTATAAGAGGACAAGCTATCTCTACACACGATTAACGATAAAATTCCTCCCCAAAAAGCTCTGATCAAGGAATTGAAATCATATTATCGATAATAAATTGTGACGATGGTAATTGTATACTAACAATTAAGTTTGACGATAGATATTAATTAAGTGAAACACGTTTCACACCTATAGTTGCACCGCAAGCAAAATAATAACACTATCAATGTTTATTTTACATTGAATATTGAATGCCGCAATGCACCCGCAAAATCGTTAAGAAGAATATTTATCCGAGTATAACCTGATGTAGTATTTACTAAATAATAGTTTTGACATTTAACGTGACTCAATTACTTGTTTTATTAGTAAAATAAACATAAGTAATATTGTTATAAAAAAATTCTCAATGTCTGCATGGCATCTTGTAGCTAGAATTAAATTATGTACTTTTGATCGGTCACATTTAATATGTTCACCATCCAACAATACTTGGTGGAATGGCATTAAATTAAAAAAATAAAGACACATTTTTTTTATTATAAATATTATTAATTTAAGATTTCGACGGAAGGTGCTTAAAATTATTTAAATCGTTTGAATTTTGTAATTTTCCATGAGCTTTGTTGCAAACGGTACCCGGGTTTCGGCTTTCGGTATCTTTATGCATTTCAAGTGCTCGAATAAACTTGCACCGACTGTCGGTGACGCTAGAAAACACATTTTTTATTCTTTATTACCCATTAGATTTATAAGGATTATGACCGGTTTCGCTCATTGCGATCACATTTAACTGACAAGTAATACACATATAAATTATGTTATATTTTTGGATTTCTTATCAGATGAAAATGCTCGCGATAAGCGAAACCGGTACTGATCCTTATAAATGTAATGTGGAATATAGTACAAAAAAGTGTTATTGTTTGTAAATACTTTTGATCGGGCTATTTATATGCCCTCCAATAAAATTTCGCATTCACTAATCGTCACGATCGATTGGCCGATTCATTTACGGAGCCAAACACATTCACAATTATTTAAATGCAGTTTTTATCAATGCGATAAATTGAATAATGACTTGACGTTTTAGTGAAATTAGAGTTCGTTAAGCTCGCATCCGGTTTCGCCATTGACTGTTCGAATTTGATAAATTTAATGTAACACAATGCACAAACATGCATTTGATTGTTTCCGAGAAGCTGTGACAATGCAGCCGCCAACGGCGCCATCGCATTGCATCTAGCATCCGATATCAAACATCGATATCGACACTTATAATAATCGAAACGTCTGATGAGCAACATCAATATACATATGTACATATGTATTCCTAATATAAAATTAAAAATAACTTTGATTATTCCACGAATGTATTCCTGTTTTCAAAAATAATAAAACGTGTTTTGGTACTTATTCCACAGTTAATTTATTAAGATCAGGACCGGCTTCGCTCATCGCGAGCATTATCAACTGATGATAAAATACAGCGTTATTTATGTTTGTATTACTTATCAGATAAAAATGCTCGCGGTGAGTGAAACCGATACTGATCTTCATGAATTTATTGTGAGATATAAAATAATAAAAAGTGTTTTTTAATCGTTTGAATTTGGTAGCAAAACTATGTTATTAGTTTTGTATCAATAGCTCTGTATTGATCTATATTCTTATCACTTGAAAATGCTCGTGATGAGCGATCTGTACACAAAGTCTTTAAAAAAGGGTTGACAGTAAACACCTTCAGAGTGAGTAATCCTTGATCCCATGATACTACTATAATTCAAAACTTTCTAATGTAACTAGTCTTGTAACTATGGTTGACACATTTTTCACTTCATTTAGAAGAGTCACAAGACAGATTATTCTCAAATATACTGATTCTAATTCTTTTCATTTACATGAAGATTTTTTTACTTGGCTCGAAAAGGGGTTAGATTGTTAGAAGGCGGTTGCAAGAAGTCATTAACTCGCACACCGTATTCAATGATTCTAAAATAGGTAACAAGATGCATCTCATTATCGAGGAATATGTATATTTATCAGGGGCTAGGATTTTTTATGTTTTCTTTAATAAATTGAGCGAAACTAACCAATTAAGAAAACTTCTGAAAAAATATACCGTTAGTGTTTTGTAAAAATGCGAATTCACTGAAATTATTTGTATAGGAGGAGCATTGAAATAATTTCACATAATTCGTTGTATTATCTACAGATGATTATGACAAAGAATTGAAGGAATAGACTAATTTTCCATTTTTAAGCACAACAATATGTTGGTTATTTTTTCACATAATATTAAAAAAAAAATGTTTTTTTATCAAATAATAATATTGCAATGTCTGATTTCCAACACCACGTGTTGCTTTTTGTAATGTTGCGATGCTTAAATAATAAACCATTGAAATATTCAAATCGCTTTGTGCGCTGTCATAATATAATACTTAATTAATTAATGTTCGAATTGCAATCAAGTAAGCGAGATAACCGACGCCTGACCCCTCTAAATAGATTATAGTGTCATTTGCCAAGTTATTATATTAATACACACGTCGATAAGCATGCAATTATCATTGAATTTTTTTATGACATACCACGAGTTAGTGCTTTGTCAATGAAACTTTGTCGAATAAGAACATCATATATATTATGCATCTCCTATAAAATCATATAGTTGTTTTTCGCAAATAATTTCTACCGGATTTTTTTGCATGCATGTATTAAAGTAGGTTAACGTAAACCTCCATATGATGCCGACAACTCTTTGAGTGACTTATTTTCTTTGGTGCAATCAAGTCTAATAGCAGTAGGTATGCATATCGCCTGGAGCTTTTATCCTTTCGTTATGTAATACAAGCCGCCAAGATTGGTGATTTTATGTATATGTTACAGTGAAACTGTATTCTCAGTGAAAATATATTCTTCTCCAAGCTGTCATTGAAATTAAATTTGACTGCCCTTTATTCAGCCCTATGTTTGTCAGTGTTTTTTTTTTGGTTCTCTTTTTATGACTATTTATGGGACTACTTGCTGGTTTGTCACATAAATCTATTACTTGATACATTTTCACTGTAATATATACAAATATTGAGGCTACGAAAAACATACAAAACAATTAGAGTTTTCATTCAAATTATTTAATAAAAACGTTACGATACCAAATTTGAATCCTTTGAAATTTGAGCTCTGATCGTCAAGCTGCGTGCACTTGAAATGCCTGAAGATGCCGAAAAGCGAAACCAGGTCTTAAGCGAGAAAACTCATGAAAATGTACAGGAAGTAAAAGGCAGTCGAAATCTTCGATTATATCAAGTATATTAAACGAGTTTGGGGGAGAATGTTTCATTTATTATTTACAAATCTTCTTCGTATTGTTTCGAAATACGAAGATAAGTATACAGAATATGCTATTGGGATCTTAAATTAAGTGAAATGGTTTCATTAAATTGAAAATAATATTTCCCGGGGGAATAAGCGGCGGAAAATTTTCTTTACACGGCTGTGAAATATTTTGCCGAATATGGAATAGTCTCATAAAGATTACACATTCCCGCTAGACGGTACATGAATACATATCGCATTTCTGGAATTTTATTATCAAATTTTTTTGCGAAGAATTCCGCGAAACAGCGTTCCAAATATGATGACTCACAAGAGTAAAAAATAGAACCACTGTCGGCATAAAAATGCATAAATTACACCCAAAGCGTGTGACGAAAGAAGACGTATACCTTATCGCATAACTTTTTTTAGCGAGAAGATTTAATTTAAAACAAATATTATCGGTGTTAATTATTATTCTTGTATATCTTCATACTCATTTTAACACTTATATCGTATCCCCTATGACCAGAATAATGCGTACAGTAAAAAAGGCTCATCGAATAAAAAGCATATAGAAAATATTGCTAACGGAATCTGAAAGCATCGTATACATACATATATCTCGGGACCGGGCCTAAATTTTCGAAACATGCCACTGATGTTGCTTTGGAATGTTTAATAAAACAAGTAACTTTTTTTTAAATCTAACAATCTATTAGGTATGTACGAATTTGATTTTGATCTCTAGAACAGTGTTCTTCAACCAGTTGTTCGTGGACCTCGCCCGCAAAAAACTTCCTTGTTTCGAAAATTTTAAGACAAATTGCAGCAAAAGATTTCTCACAAACCAATAGTTGTAATTTTATTTAAAGTTTAAGAAATAAAATACTATGTAACATTGACATGATTTTTCAACTGTCGCTTTTTGAATTCATTATCCTAAAAGAAACATGTACATACAGCCAATACAGCCAGTTTTCGACCTGCAACGGGTTCCGTTCCACCACTTTCGTCGTATGTCAGAATTTCAATTATATTATTATAACATTATATTTTCTCTAATTTAAGTCCAAATTGTCGTAAATCGAGAACTGACCATACATGTGTATATGGTCGACGCCGGTCCGCAATAAAATAATAAAGTTGAAGTAAACTGCTCTAGAATGTATTAGGTATCGTTCCAAAACGTATTATCCATGTTCAGAAATAAAATTCGAATGTTAATGTGTTTAATAAAAAAAATCTATTCAGTGGTTTATCTACAGAAATTTTTCTACAAGAACTGCTTATATTTTGGTTGATAAACGTATATATTTTTATAGAAAATAAAGTGAATTGAAGAATATGGATAGTGTGACGATAACGCGTTTGCTGTGCATTGATTTTTAAGAAAATAAATTCTTTAAGACGAAACCCGTGGATACCGCAAGCGAAGAGCACGACTTCGATCACTCGGATGTCAGGTCCTACTAATTATTTAGCATTGAATTAAAGTAGAATGATCTCGGATAGAAAATATTTGTGGAGAATTCGTTAATGCCTGTTAAATGTCCGATTTCAATCTTCTAAATTTCATTTTGAAACAAAAATTTATTACCTTGTATCGGTGTTCATCATTTCGCATGACATCGAACACATTTCGCTCAGTGCCAGTACTAATTTGTTTGTATTAATTGATTACATTTTTAAATATTATCATGCGTTGTAAGTAAATTATTGTATATAATTTATTCTGTCACAGATAAATCTTGCGACGGGACTTCAGGTCGACATTAGCTAGTTTTGTCATCAATATTCATTAGTCACAATAATTCATTATTGAATCTGACCTTTCTTTGGTGTGTGATTCTTACATATATTGAATGTTAAAATTTTGGTAATCACGGTAGGTGGCATTTTGTACAGACCTTGATGACATTACAGGCAGGGCTTGCCATACCGGACGAATATATTAATATCGGTATACCGGTAACAGAAAAAAATAAACAAACAATGATTATATAATTTATACTAGACTGCAAATCAATACTTTTATTTTGGTATTTTACTTCAAATTATAACTTAGATCTCAAATTCGATGTTAAACGTATTTTTTAATATTGTTAATATGTGACTGATAAATAGATGACTAGTGTGTCAATCCTCAGAGCTAAAAGAACAACCAAATTTGAATCGTTTAAATGATGTATCTAGGTTTTGCCTTTGGGCATCTTCAGACAATACAAGTGTACAAATTACAAACGATTAAAATTTGATATTGAAATTCCTGCAAGCACCATTCGGCGAAATCTTAAATTAAAGAATAATATAGAAGTTTGTCAAGTACACATGTGAAAGGATATGGCCGTTTGTTTGGCAGCTCCACACTACTGCGATAATTAACATTCATAAAAAAAAATACCTTCATTAATATTTAGATTTACTGATGACTTATTCAGTAAATCTAAAGCAACCGTGCGATATTAAGTCTGATGATGCCTCGAAAGGCACAAAACACGTGTCACGAAAAGTAACACAATACGTGGAATAAATACGTGAAACGTGAAAGTTATATAAAAGTGTGTACTATTAATATATCAGTATTAAAAAACAGCTAAAATTCCGGGATCCCGGGTTCTGTAAGACCGGTATTGCAATCCCTAGTCTTATTTTTTTTTAAATTCTTATCACTAAGTTAAATGTGCATGTTGACCTTCACCCCACTGTTCATGGACTTGTAGAAATTAACATTGATAACAGATTAAGTAGCAATAACATTAAACACAGTTTCAGATAATTGTGATGTTTATTTTGTTTTATATAGAACTTCATTGGTCGGCGTATTGATGAATATTTCTCTAGTTAACTATGTATATTTAGTGACAGGTATCATTTAATACGGCACTGCCCTATTATTTTTCAAAGTAAAATATTGAAAGCTTTATTTAGTCTTAGTATGTGCTTATTTTAAGTAATGGACGACATCGTTCCCGGAAAAAAACAGGGTTGAAACAAATTCGGTCAGGTTAATTAGGATTTAAAAGAATATTTATTTTTATTTAATATATATAATCTGCCTATCGTGTACATACAAGAAAATGTCCGCCTTATATGTAGTGTATATAAAAAAACGTTGATATCATAATACTCCGAATGTACCTTACGCATGGCTTATAGAGAGCACAATGAGGATAGGAACGAGCACCTGGAGTCGAAATCCACGATTTCATAATATTTTTATTCCTTTTTATTGTTTCATTTTGTCAATATTTAGCTACTTTTTTGTCACTTACTCAATTATGATATTATCGGACTCTTGTGTCACCGTCAATAGAAAAAAAACTATTTGTAGAAAATTAAAATTATTAAAGAGAAACCAAATTTTTCAAATACAGTAAGTCCTCGACTTACGCGACGCAACAGTCCTATCGTGTTGTCTTAAGTGTAGGTAGGTATGTATTATAGATCCATTTTAATTTTACCTCATCTTTTGAAACTAACACAAATTATTGAAAAAAATGCTAGCTTTAAGGTTTCCTCGACTAACACGAAAACGTTTAGAACCAATAAATCGCGTCAGTTGAGGACTTACTGTATTCACACTGTAGGCATTTTGTAATGCGGCTGGTTCCACTTGGTAATCGTTTAAGTTCACCCTGTTTTGATAATAAGTACTATAATAATATAATAATAGTATTGTACGAAGAGCAATAGTGCGACGACAACTACTTGGTTGCAAGCGAAATGGAGAAACCGGAAGGTGATGCTTAGCAGCGATAGGTCGTCGGATGGAGTATTATTGTGATGCTATCGTCATTCTCTCGTCATGGCAGGATGTACACAGTCTTGCAAGTGGGAGTTCATAATAAAGTTACCCACTATCTCTGCCACTGTGGCGTCCGACCGAATTGTAAAAGGTATTGCCAACCAGCGTTACGTGAAATCTATATTGAAAAATATATACATTAAATTATTTATTTAGCTTTAGTGATCGTTTTGACATATTAATTCTCGGCGTAATGTCTGTGTCATCTTGCTGTATGATGTTTTGCACAAGTGACAAAAGTTGGACAGATCAGGGCCAAATTTATCGGTTTTGGTATGCGATTATCGTGACATGCTGAAAAAAACATATTGCTAGTTATGTTTCATAATAATAAGGGAAAATTTGCTCCCAGCACTTGAACTGGTTTCACTGGGGATTACTCACCACAACAGCGATCGCGCTCTCCTGTCAGCATCGATGGGAAGAGAATGCAAATTGGATATACAAACTAAACTTAGAGACGAAAGTGACTGGAAGAAGCTCCATCAAAGATATAGAACAAAAATCATTAAAATATAATAAGTGAAATGAGTGTATGTGGAATATCCATTCCCGCTTTAAGATGCATCATATATATTATCTATTCACGGGTTTATAAGACTTGTTGAATCAATTGCCGCCTCATCTGCTATAAAATCATTCAACTCTCTCAATAATAACACGGCTCTATAATAATATTATATTTTGTTATTTTCTATGACATAAAATATATTGCATATTATAAGAATTAAAAGTAAAGTGGACAAATTATATATATAGTTTATTTTAAATTCAGGCCGACTAAGACACATTAACGCAAAAACATTCTACTGTCTCAAAGGATTAATATGACGGATTGCAATCTGAAACGTTTTATTCGCCCACTCTAGTACTCTATTATCCTCACAAACAAAAAAACGCACTCGCTTAGACTTAATAATATACAACTTAAGTAAAAAAATATGATTCTCAAAATGACTGTCCCGAAGTAGGAAGGTATTATGTCATTTGGTGGACAGTATTCGACAGAAGACGTTTCCGAAAGATAGTCGTATCTTATACAAATGATTCGCGATAAAAATATGATTACTCTTGGTTTGCCACGCCAGGAATATGGCATTAGTAGAGGTGATTACTGCAGCAATTAGGGTTTCGGGTGAGATATTGTTATTGAAATTTGCAAGGGAAAACGTAGGGTCTGGGTACGGAAATAGTTTCGAAAGAGAGATGCGCTGGGCGCTTTTGTGAACAAACACTGTTGCAAAACATCCTTTGTTTGTTAATTTATGAACAAGCCTCAAAGAACAACAATGTATTTGATTTAATTTCATTCTGTCTGAGAAAATATACTCCGATAAGGTAAAATATTTTCGGCTAACGTAACATCATTGCACACATTTTTGCTTTTAGATATAAATCCATACATATATTGAAATATCATTATATGCAAGTACTTAGCACAAAACAAAAGAATCAGCTTTTCAATTATAATGACTCTGGGAAGAGTTCAACGATATTAGTTCTGATGTTGACATATTAGATAGAAAATTAGATCGATGAACTTTTTGCAATTTTTTCTATTTTCATATCGCAGTTCTAGATTTTAAAATATTAAATTCGTTTCATACCATGTGCAAACATGTAGATATGGAGAGAGTGTTTGCGTGTGTGTGTGTGCTGGAGGTCTGCACGGGTTGAAATTTTAAAACTACGCGCCCCGAGTCTGACAATTTCAGATTCGGCCAAACCCGAGCCGGAGCTCATTCCCAAACATTTTGCCTTGGAACCTGACATTTTTTTTTAACTTAACTCGAATAAAATCCAAATTTTGATGAATATTTAAAATTTACTAACGAAACTATAATCTGTATGTTTTCATAATCACGAATACAGCGTGAACATTCGTGAAAAAACCGATATATTTTTAATTTTTGTGTACTCGACCCGAACCAAGCCCGGGCCCAAATCCAAACCTTCGTTTCCCAGCCCGGAGGCTTTACTCGAGACCGTGCAGACCTCTAGCCACATATGCACACAAATAAATTTTTCCATTCTTTTCATTTTTCAAATTTCATTTTAAGTGTAATTTTTATGGAAAAATTAAATTTATAAAGTAAAATTCACATTTAATCCTTCCTTTTAACTTTTATGGCTAAATGGATGCACTGCAACGCATACATTATAGATAATTTAATAAACCATTTAACTTTTTAATACATTCAGTGGCCGTTAAGTATCGTTTTATAGGGACGGTGGTGATGGGATTTAACTATTTTATTTTTTACGATCTATTATATATAACACATAAAATTGATCATTCTTGTATTATAAATTTTCATAGTCAAATGCATTTATCATATTTTCAGCTTACACGTCTGTCTTACCAAACTGGACGAACCAGAGGAGAACGTTGAAGAAGTGTTTAATTGTTTTTAAAAAAATAATCATCCTCTTATTAATTATTGTACTGTTTCTTAGATCACATGGCTGTGAAAATAATTTTGAAATCACGGATTTATTAACCTAGAACACTGCTTCATCAATAAATTCTAAAAATATTGATGAAATTAGAAGACAAATGAAATACGCCCAAGAGCGTTTACAGAGAAGTTACCCTTTAATAAATTTTTGTTTAAATATTTTTCTAAATTTAATTTATGGAAGCGAAGTGCTCAACTCTCCTTAATCACCATCGTTCCGTTATTGTCTACTAAAATATACCGTCGTGGCATCGAAAGTCGCGTTAAATTTAATTAAAGGCCATAACTTTTTTACTGTTTTTTTCTTAATTAAAAGTGCTTTCTTCGTCGCTTTTTTTTGATAATGGTTTTAATTTTTTCCACAAAAAACGGTAAAAAACAGATTCTATTTTTCCGTATTTTTCTTTCTTATACATATAAAAAAATATACATTCCAAATGCGCAAGTTTTACTGAATTACATAATCACTTATCACATTTCCGTTCAGTGGATAAGCATCTTTTTTTAATACACAATGGTACCTCATTAAAAAATGCGGATAATTAAGTGTGGAAAATAAGCAATACGATGCCTTATTGCGAATTTCGAAATATTGATTCAATGCTTTGAAATTAGCAGTATTCCGAATTTTCAAACTTGAACAAAGGAATGGATGCAAAAGACGGGTCTGGTATTCTAGCCAATATCCCTGTACATGGGTGACAACTAGAGACCAATTAATCAACATCTCAACTACTCGAGTATCGAGTAGTAACATTTCAAAATACTCGAGTATACTCGAGTAGTTTCAGATGCAGCAAAATATTTTTTTATAGTTAGAATTTGAGTATATAAATAGATGATAAATAAATAATATAAGGTTATTTTATTTAATTAAAAAAAATATTTATAATTTATGAAAGAATGATTTCAAAAATGATAGAGAATTAAACGTCTCAAATTTATATTTGGTTTCAAAGTTTTGTTTTTTTATTCCCGCAGTAGAAAAATTCTCTCTGTTGCTGTTGACGTCGGCTTAAAAGTTATCAATGAATTAAATATGTAGTGCTATCTAGTTTTTCTGTCCTCTGCTTAAAAATAATAAAATTCGGAAATAAATCTTCATTTATACATTACGAGTATAACTCGAGTATTTTTTTAATTACTCGAGTATTAAGTACTTGGAAAATGGAAGAGAATACTCGAGTATCGAGTACTCGATACTCGAATTGGAGTCTCTAGTGACAACACAGTGGTCCTTCGCACATTCAGATGCTGTGATACGTTCTTCCCGTGGGTCGAATTAACCCCATTTGGCATGATTTTAAACTATGTCCGTTCATCTCTTGCTTTTGCCAGTTGGTGAGCTTTTGAGAATCGACAAAACGTGACTTGACTACACATTCGCGTCAATTTTAAATTTGGTCAAATTATCATTCCATTATACAATATACACAACTTGCAATGAAAAAACCACATCTTGGATACGAAAAATTAAAAAATAATCACTAAAAAATCACCGGCCGTTATCAAATAATATAGAAAAGTATTTCAATGAAACGGCCAGACTCATAAATTTTTCACGTGGAATTAACTCGATGTTTGAAAATGCATACTATATATTTAGTCGGAGTTGGTACTTCATTGACAAATACGTGATATATAATATACAGGTCTTTCAATAGGGACGCTCGAAATTTGTTAGGTTATAGCAGCTATGTTGTTAAAGTGACAAGGTAAATCACAATGGAAGATTATAGCGTTGACCAACGTAAATCATATTTTTTTCATTATCAAAGTCACTGTTCTGTTCAAGAAACGTTTGTGATCAAGCAAAATTGACAATTTCGGGCGATTCAAGTCCATACGAGATAGAGCACCACCAAAGGCATCCCGAGAAAGTCACTGTTTGGTGCGTTTTTTTTCTGGCGGAATCATTGGTCCGTACTTCTTTAAAAACGAAACTGGCATTGCCAGACCGAGCAACGAGAGTCAACGGCCAGCTACATATCAATGATAAGAAACTTCTTGACGCCTAAACTAGATAATATGAATACCGATAACAAGTGATTCTAACAGGAAGTGCCACTCAGTACATGCCATGATGGACATTCTACCCTAGAGAGCGTCCTTATTGAAATATCCTATATAATGTTTTATCTGAGCCTTTTTTAAAGGTTTTTATCTTTTAATAATTGTGGTATACTTTTGCAGATATAATACTAAATTCCGGATCATTTTTTCCGGTTATATTTTGGAGAAAACAAAATGTTTTATGTGTCCCTAATAACTTTAGAGTGTTTATTGAACTTTCCAAAATAAGTAGGATAAGAATCCTTACGGAAAATATAATACGTTTCGGAAAAAATAAGCCTTATAAGATTTCTGAACTTTGCTTTTTTATATTATTGACATTTCTACTGTCTGCGACTGTATGAAAAAGTATTTCGATCTGTTTACTGTGCCGAACCCTTTTTCCGAAAAGTGCCCCGAGAAAGGTTCTTGCAAATCGACGTTTTTCCACTCCATGATTTGACGTTTACTCCTCCACCATCCGAATGGGCATTGTGAATATGTAGAAGAATGGAAAATTGTTTTTTAAGAAAGCCAAAAAAGGTTTATTTATAAATTCAATTCGGAAACCTCAATAAATCATGTTTATACATATACATATATACAACATACTTACGCTAGTGTAAAAATTAAATTTCAACGCCCAAATGCTTTAAGTTTGGAAGGTTTTCGTATATTTTGGCAATTAAAGAACCGGGAAATCACCTTCAGGCATTACCTTCAAGTGTGAGGCTGACATTTATTGTTTCGATGTGTTTTTCCATTACTAAAATATGTATATTTCTCAAACAAATACTATCTATCTCTCATAAGCCTAAAATATTAAACAATCGTTTTATTGATAATAACCTTCGTACGAGTCGCTGATATTTATCAATAATGGTATATTTAAAAATATTGCCAGACAATATTAGTTAACATTGAATAAAAGAATAATAAAAACAAAATGTGTTATGTATATATCCAACATAATACACGAGTACTAGACTGGTTTTTCTCAGCTTGTGAGCATTTCCATCCGACGTAAAACATACATACATAGTTTAGTGTGATTATTTGTCATATGGCGAATTCTCAAGTATACAGATACACAGAATACTTATTCGTGTAACGTTATGGAAGGCGGCCGCATACACGGGTTGTGATGGGACAGCCGATTTCTACTGTCTTTCCAAAAACCTGTAGCATTTTTGCTGCAAAAAATATGTTTATTTTAAAAACCATTGAAACGAAAAAAAATTAATTCATATACCCAAAAATATATTCCGACATGCAATTATCATTTCTAACAAAGAATTAAATAATAATAATAAAACATTTTCACAAACAAAAAAAAACATAGTACTTATTCTATTATATTATATTATTTTCAACTGATAAAATAAACAAAGATCACGATGAGCGAAACCGGTCCAGATCTAATAAATTTTATGTGGAAAAAGTACTATGTTTTTTTTTATAACAATGCCATTCCACCATGTATTGACAATGAACGTTTAAAAGAATTTATAAATTATTGAATAAATTTTAAATCATTTTTATAGTGCAAAAATATGCATGGGAAAATTCTAATAGCGATTAATTTCTTCTTGGATCGTAATACACGTTCGATCGGACATTGCCTTGGTCCAGGTCCTTCCATACTACCAAACTACTTTATTACGTCCCTTTCAACATATTTAGAAGATCTCCTAAACTGTTATCATTCAATTCAAACCTGTTTTCCACATCCATAAATTATGGCGAAGATAAGGAACATATGGCCACGCATTTGATTAACTGTGGCCTTTGTATTGAATCTCAATTAAATATAATGCAAAATTTAAATTTAACGATCGCGTCCTAATTAGAAACACAAACAAATTAATACTGCTAACTGATATAAAACGGTAAACCATTCTTGTGTTCCAATGGTTTGATTGTCGAAAAATATTTTGAATATTCGTTTAAAAAGGTTATATCAATTTAGCTTGTTTTACTACATCTTGTTAAGTATAGTACTCATAAATTTGTTTTATAAATTGTCTTCACATATCGTTACCTTACTTTGAAAAGGTTTTAATAATCATTTTTGCCTAAAATGATCTTTTGGTGGGAAAAGTTTGTATTTACCGCTTCCTATCATACATGAGGAGCTAATTTTCAAAAGTGGATTAATCCATTTGATGAAAAACTGAAAATGTGAGATATTTTCATTACTTTTTCCTCATAAATTTGTTTTTACTATCAATATTTTTAACTTATGTTTAAATTAAGGAATTTCGGATAATGTGTAACAATTAAAACATTTCCATGCGAATAAAAAAGGTCTAAAATTTTTAATCTAAAACTGGCAGTTGAAAAAAAGTATTTTGGAATTGTCCACTTTTGAACATTAGCTCCTCACATATGAAATTCAGAATTATCTTTGGCTGAATAACGGAGATGCACTGCACACTTTTTTAAATAAATTTATTTGACAAATTTCTAAGATTGTTATCATTATTTCCACCATGAGATCTATAAAATCGTTATTTCTCATCAAGATTGTGAAAAAATATGCTGATAATAAGTAATTTAGACATTTTTACTTGCTCATTGTTACAAGTGAATTGCAATCAATCAAAACTTCTAACGCTCTTATCTGGAAACAGTGTCAAGAGCAGAACCTTTTCAAAGTAAGGTGTCGAATTGTCTTCACATATATGTATGTCCGTATAAATATCGGGAGCCATTAAAAAAAATACTAACAGCCATCGCAATTAATTTTACGATTCAATAAAGGCGCAAGAATAATGATATTTCTCAATCGTTTTTTTTTTATTAAATATCGTAATTCTCTAACAATGAAGGCGAGTTCAGTGTGCAACTTAAACACGGGTTTATTTAATTTACACTCCATTGTGCTGCGCATTGTCCGTATCAACCACTTCGCTAAGGAAACCGTTGAATGTTTTGTCTTACGAAAAAAGTTATATAATATTTTATACGACAACATTTCGAGGTCAGTATTATTAGTGACTGCCGAGGTGATGATGGGTACGGTAATTTTTAAATTCGAATAATATTTATAAGAAACATGAGTTATTGAAAATGTCAACTGATTGGTGCATGATGGAACTTAAATATACAGTTTGAACATAATGAGTGTTATATCTAAATATAAAGAAAACACCATGCATTATGTGAGAGTATAATTTTGATTTCAAATAAAATCATCAAAGCTCGATTTCACAATTGCTTAATGGACAATTCCTTAGCAAAATTGTTTTATAATATAATCATGACAGCTTAATTTAGATTAAATATACTATTTAGTCTATACTAAACACAAAAAAATATATATTAAAAAAATGATTACCGCAAGTAGTTAAGGTACAGAATTAAAACCTTCAGGTCAATCCTAATTTAATAAACATATCAGTTTCCTTATTCATATATATTATACATATATTGTATCGTTATTGTTATATTATATAAACGCAAATACTCACGACCTCGACATTTAATGATCTAATTTTTTGCATTTAGATGTTTTGCCAATAATTGGAGAATATTATTTGTTCTTGCAACTATGATGTTTCGAAAATATCAACAACAAAAAAATACACACACGTAAGCTTTAAACTGGCGCTTAATTCTTATTTCTCTGATAAGATTACAGACTTATCTGACTGTATGTGGAATAAATCGTTATCATTTATCCACTCATTCCGCTAGCACAAACAAAGAAAAAAAAGGAACGTTTTTATAGAAAAGTTATCGGTGAAGGCGTTATTGGAGGAATGCACCGAATGTCGTGCCGTGGCTATGAACCGAGCGACCTACGATGCTTTGGTTCGTTCGCTCGCTGGTCGCTTCTCGCTTCTCTGTCTATCCATCCATGCTCGCGGTTTACTCTCAACTATAACTTGCTAGATACCTACGACCTACAGCAGGCGACTCTCAAACCGTTTGACGAGGAACCCAGCTCAGGGCATATTTGCTTTGTTTTAAAAGATGTTTATTTTGCGCCCTTAATTTTTAAGAGCTCTCTCCACAATTTTATAATATTTCCTGGGCAGGGTTTGCGCTGGGAAACTACATATATATTTTTTTTTATCAAAAGTTAGAATACTGGTTATGTGATTTTTTCATAGTTATTCCTCAATGAAAAATGCCTACGATGAATAAAAACTGTCTTGATGGTTTTACAAAAGCCTACTTTATTTTCCATTGTAATATAATGACCAAGGACTGACAGTTAATTGATTGAATTGGTATTTACTTGGCGGAACTCCATTCAAACACGGTGCAAATATTGCAATATATTTAAGTTCTACAAAAATAATATCATGTGTAGTTAATAGCTATTTCAGCTTATGCCCTATTCAGAAGTACGTTTAAACATACAATAGCTGTATATATACATATATAGAAAAGTTAATGTATGTTTTGACACATGTAGCTATGAGGAGGGCGTAAGCCGAAATATCTTAAAAAAGATGGTTGACACGGCACAAACACACAGTGGATAAACACAAAAGTTGGAATATGTAAATGTCCCGACACATTATTAGGCTGCACACTCTGACCGACAGCACTCGGTCCCTGTGGTCTAGTGGCAAGAGCTTTGTCCTAGCAATCGGGGGGCCCGGGTTCGATCCCCGGCAAGGTCAGATTTTCAATTGAAAAAAGCACAACTGATACATTATTTACCGTATCTCGTATGACTTTTAAAAAAAAAAAAAAATCTTTCAACAAAATATTAAATAATTTTTGTATTGCATTGGCAATACACTATTGGCAGTTAACACACAAAAAGCTCTCAAATATCAAGTATACTTGCAGGTGACGCCCGCTTTGTTATTTGTTGAAACTTAGCGCATAATTTTAAAAAATCTGAATTTTTACGTCCCCTTAAAAACTTAGTTTTATATTTTGTCAAAATAGCGACTTTCCCATACAGTATACTGCCCTTCCAAGCAAGAAGGCAGTAAATGACTGTGACATACCTTTGAGAAAAATTACATAATGAGTTTTAAAGTTTTAGTATTTAGAATTAATAAAATCAGTTGATTCAAAAATGAACTTATTTATTTGTAAAAAAGCAAGATGTACTTATATTGAGTGGCTTTTGCTAAATTATTCTTATACTTTGAGCAGATGTCCATTTTTTCACAAAGGATTTTAGTTATTATACTGCTACAAAAATGAGCATCATATATAGCTTTCAAAAGTATTTAGCAAATGGCATTCGTAACTAAATTTCAGAAATTTTGCGTATCTGCCTTCATCATTCGAAGGGCAGTATACTCATATAAAAAAAATAAAGATCAGTTTCTGTCCACACCGATTGGGAAGTTTAGCCCGAGCTTAGAGGCAGCGTCTTGCACAGGCATGGCCGGTCTCTTCCCACGGACGCTATCATCGAGAGGTGAGTCAATATTGGTTGACTTTCGAACGAATCCATCGACAGCCTCGCCGTGGTGCAACAATGCACCGCTGCCGCTGTTTATATTAATACACTGCGCATTCCTCTATTATCGAGAAATATGGATCGATCGTTTACATAACTGTATTACGTTAAATGATGCGTAGTATTTATGTACCAATAAATGTTTGACAAAACTCAAAAACTGATTACTTTACCATTTTGTTGTCAAACAAAATTTTACCAATTAGTCGTGTGCTAACAAACTCGTTGTGTTTGCCCTTAACCTGATAAATTTCATATTACTTACTAGCTGTAAATGGAATTTAAAGATAAGATGACAACACGAACATCATACACAAGTATATCATATAAAAATAATGCTTTACAATTTTTTTCTTAGTTGGGCTGTAATTCATCCGTTTAACTGTTAAAGTAGGCCACGCATAAAACAGCTGTGTACAGATTGATTATGTAGGAATCACATTCTCGGTTTATTTTGTAAACTTTAAATACAAAACCCTCAAACACATTATTTTATACAAGTATTTCGTATTTCTAGTTTAGGCTCGAATAATATTTTGTTGGTGACTATGAAGTATTGCCAGTCCATTCAATCGTTATAAGTTTATGATCGAATTTGTCTACTTACAAGATTTCTTGAAAGTAAAATATGTACATTAAATTGATCTATTTGTTGTACCCTTTCCAGGAGTTTATTTTAACCATACTCGCTCCTAATGTAGAGCATATGGTATTTTAATAGATTTTATCTTTACAGGTCAAACAGTTTTCTGCCAGAAAAGCTTTTAAATCAGCTGTTCAACCGATCTGTTTCTCAAGAAATAGGGATAAAAAGGATAGGACAAGTATTTTTCTCGCAATTTAAGACAAACCTGAAAACCATGTCACCGAACAGAAATTAATAATTCGTATTAAAAAATAATGAAACATTGTTTGTACTTATTTCGCAATTAATTTATTTTTAAGAGAACCGAATTCGCTCATGAAGAACATTCATTATTTGTCAGTTGAAAATGCTCGCGATGAGGAAAACCGTTCAAAGTATTGAAAGTGAACCGCTTACAAGACATAAATAATTCGATTGAAAAATAAAACTAGCCGGATTGGGATCGAGCCAGTGATCTCCGCAACCAAAAGATACGTCATAAACATGAGGCCGCGGAGCTGACTTCAAAAAAATTGAATTACTTATCGAGCTTAGTAAAAATTTTGACCCCTGATATAGCCTGGACCGGATCAACAGTCCTCATGCCCCACAGTGATTAAACCCGATAAATTTAAAGTGTCTGTACTTACCTTACCTGTAAATACGTCAAATTAATATCCATGTAATAAAATCCGAAGACCCTTCTTGTTTCAGAGTAACCTACACCGGTCATTTTAAACTATCAATATTGGGTTACGGCAGTGGTTAACGATTGTAACAAACCGTTATATTATAAGTATTCACCCTTCACTAGACGAACTGATATCTTTAACACAAATATAATCTAATCGATCTGGACTCCATCTGGCGCCGTCAAATTGTAATATTTCCGGATGACGTCATCGAGACTAGTGGCGTGCGTGGCGGGAAGGTCAGGTTACAATTTTGAATTGAGTAAGGGGTCGTGAGATGTGGTAGGAATTGTATCAATTAGGGAAAAATCAGGGGTAGCAAATACAAATTTAATTCTGTTTTATTATTTCAATTTAACCACATTTTTATCTTAATACATTGGCTACCGGGAACATGGAATACGCGTCGTTTCTCTATTGTTTTGATTTCCCACGCAGCCAATGTGTTAAAACGACCTAAACCGCACACATCGTCATCAAGCTTTTAAAAACGTTCCAATATTTTTTTCATTATTTACATATTTTATAGATAAAATTTACCACGTTGACATTCCACTGGTTGTGAAACTGATTCGCTTCTTTGAAAGCATCTTTAGGAAACCACAAAGAAAATATATGTATAAAAATACCTTTCCACTTTTACTGTCCCAAAAGCGACACGTAGCGAGAGCGATTAGATAACCACTAATCCTGGCCTAGTCCTCGTATCCTTTCAATCAGTATTTTCTACAAAAAAGAAAAGCTAAGCAGCAGAGTTACATGGGAGTGGACACGGTGAAAAATATGTTTTGATTAATGTTATAAATCGTTGCTTAAAAAAAGCATTTTTCACGACGTTATTCCCCGTGCCGCTGGCAGAGAGCGCCAATCAGGTGCATCCGGTTACGTCCTTGCACCGCCGGATGTTCTGTTTCCGTGACCTTGCTATTTTGTAATTAACTAAAATTTGACGCCGCTTGGAAAACCTCTGACCCGCTATTCATTAGCGTATAGACCGAACGTATACTTAATTGTGTATGTAAATTACAATTCATTTAAACAGGTAATCAATAATTCATTCATCGGGTGATTTTCAACCCAGTTTGATTTGCTTAACAATCGTGTTTATTATTCATTAGATGCTAAATATTCTTTTAAATTAATTCAACATTTAGTCAATATCAACAATCACCGAATTCGTTTGTCAATATTCAATATGCAAACAAGATAGATTTTAGATTGAATATAGAGCTAGCCAGCAATCTCAAGATCCCGGCCAATTTCGTAAATTCCGTAACCCCGTAATCTCCTTATTGCCGGTATTGAGATATCAGGACCCACTGTAAAATAATAATTAATAATTACCCCGATTATCTATCTAGTAATGAGAACAGTCGGTTTACCTTGGTTTATTTATGTGCATACGTTTTAAGAATACAATTTTACCGTCATTTTGTATTATCTTACATGGAATATATTTTTGGGTATGTCAAACAGAGTTAAAGCAGTAGGCAGAAAAAGAATTTTGTGACGTCACGCAAAAATTTACCATGCCACACGTTAAGTTTGTGCAGAGAAGTTATGTACGACCGGTGCCAAGATATCACTGGAAAAGATTGACAAATTATGACGAGAGTTGTCGAATGCATACTAGGATTTAGGATCTATATTTTAACGTTTTGTAGTGATTAATTCCTTCGCGACTTAGCTTTTAAACATACAAAGAATGAATTTCTTGTAAAAAAAAATTTTGCACACCCTTATATTCTTATCACGGGCCGCCAGTGCCCACGATAACATATACAATAATAAACTGTCAAATAAGAGTGTTGGAATCAGAATAGAAACAAAACGACGAGAAAGATCATAGTGATGTTTTCATCGTCATTTGATTACGACTGAATATATAAACGAATAAAACTGCAATCTCAGTTGATCTCTAAACTCTTCAATAGCATTGTGATCATTTACCAATAACTGCACCTTGACTATTAGAGCGCCAGCAAAGGAGAATGAAAGCATATGATAAATTTATTTTGGATGATTTCATCGCCATTTGATAACGGTGCAAGATGAATGAATGAATAAAGCAATGTAGGTACTTGATTTAAATTAACCTACGGTCGCAAGCAACGTACGGATCGAGTGAATTATGTGGGGGCGTGAAATCTCTAAATGCACGATTTGACGGAGAATGCAAAATGAGGGTAATAAACATGAAGGATGTGTGCACCATGGCGAGGGACGAACTGTCGTGGAATTCGTTAACACAAATCCATTTCGTTAAGTACGTCTCGATGCTATTTTCACAGATGTCAACTCGTACATCTTGGCTTGAACAATGATTTTTTAAGAATCCATATAATCATTATAATATATTATACTTTCAATTTATAGCAGGTAAATAAATAAATTCAAATAATATAAAGGTAAAGAATAAGAATGTCTTATGCCCAAACGGGTAGTAAATTAAAATGCGTTTTTATCATATAGTCGCTTCCAATGCAAAACTAATTGGATGGAAAGAATGCGATTTTGAGTTTTGAATGCTACTCTTTGCAAATTAATATTCTACACTGGCAGGCAAAACCCAGAAGACGGGGTTGGAACCCTCAATTTAGAATTTTAAAAATATTTTCTCTCATTTGCGAAGCCATTTGTAATGTTTTTACCTTCCTTCCTGAACAATTGGAAATATTCTGATAAGCGGTTTTGCATTGGAAGTGACGATATGTCTGATAGTGGCGCCATGTAACTATTCAATTGTTTTTGTATAACTACATATATTCATTGATATTTTTAGTCTAGTAAATTGGAATTCTTCCCAGTCCATGCTAATTTAATATCGTGTTGAGTATGAACTATGTATTAGTGTTACTATTTCTCATCTTTGAAGCGTTTTTGTTTTGTACTTTTCGTATGTGTTTTATCGCCAACGTCCCGAGTAAAAATTTTCGGTATCTTCAGGCATTTCAAGTGCACAAGAGAACTTTTAAACTGTCGAATCTCATGGAAAAATATAATATTAACTATTCAAATTTGATATTGAATTCCATCAAGCACCTTCAGTCGAAATCCTCAATTATTTCTCATCTTATTTAAAATTTAAGCAAGCTGTATTTTGCAAGAATTGAGTGTAAGGGTTTCGCCTGTATTTATATAAAGACTCGAAGCCACTGATTATTAGTCAACCGTTCCACGGCCTATTTTCAAGATCGCTTGAAACACGAAAAAAGTATAAATTTACCAATAAAAAGATCTGTTCTGCAATAAAGATTCATATGAAAAGAGTCATTTAATTTTCTTCAATGTAACATGATTGTGGTCTTGAATCTAATGTATTGTTCCTTTTGATTTACAGTTGCAGAAGTAGGCGATGACATATCAGAATGCTGCGGATCCCGCACTCTAGTCCTAGCGAATCATCAGAGTACGGCAGACGTTCCACTCCTGATGGCCGCCTTCAACGTCCGAACCGGCGTTCTGCCGAGGCTCATGTGGATCATGGACCGTCTCTTCAGATACACTAACTTCGGGATAGTCAGTGTCCTACACGGAGACTTCTTCATCGTATCGGTAAGTGCTTATTTATTTTGATTGTTTGTTTACATGCGTTTGATTTCTCAGATTATTTGTTATTATGGATTCTTAGTATGCGGAATCAAATTATAATTTATCACTGAATAGTTGTTGAAATACATGATAAAAAAATCTATCTCGTGTCTACTCGCCAAGATCGTGTGGGTAATAATATAATTTTTACTTATTCGTTGTTGTATTAAGGAAGATGGCCGTGACTATGTAGTGGTATACGCGATCATGAAGATATCCATTAATCTTACACATAGCGTCGTTGAAACACCCATGCCATCGAGCAGGTCCGCCACGGTAGCGAACGACGTTAACCACTGCACCACGGACCCGGCACCGGTTATAAAAAACCATATCAGCTAGTTTGCCACTAAATAAATAAATACAAAAAAACATCCATCGCAGCAATGATTTTCAAATCGACACCTTACTTTGAAAAGGTTCTAACTCCCGTTGACACTGTTTTGAGATATGAGCGTTTGAAGTTTCAATAGATTAAAATTCACTTGTTATTCTTGCTGAGAAATAATGATCTTATGGATCTAATGACTGAAATAATGATGACAATTTTAGAACTTTGTCAAACAAATTTAGTAAAAAAGTGTGCAGATGCAGTGCAACTCCGGAGTTCTGCTAACTCCGTTATTCAACCATAGATAATTCTGAATTTCATATATGAGGATCTAATTTTCAAAAGTGGACAATCCCAAAATACTTTTTATCAACTGCCAGTTTTAGATTAAACTTTTGAGACCTATTTTATTCAGCAGTTTGAATTGTTACACATTATCGTAATTCCTTAATTTAAAACGCATGTTAAAAATATTGATAGTAAACACGAATTTATGAGGAAAAAGTAATGAAAATATCTCACATTTTCAGTTTTTCAACAAATGGCTTTTGTCTAATTTTGAAAATTAGCTCGAATGCGGTATATACAAATTTTTTCCGACTAAAAGGTCATTTTAGGCAAAAATTTCAACGAAATACATCATTTCTAACTGATATTTAAAAGAAAAATATTATTGCCTTATCCGAATAGCGCCAGCATTCATCTTTGCTGGTTTTTCGTGAAAAACTATATCGGCATTATTATCGAAACCTGATGATCACCGTCGCGAGGAGAGAAGATGGCAGGCCTCGCATCTCCTCACATATTTTAAGAGTTCTCCGAAGTCATGTTTTATTCATAGCGGGCCTCCCTGCTTCCTAGTTGCGTACACACATTCTGTCTTCCATAAGTATATAATCTGTTGAAAACTTCTTCTGACACCCCATCCCTTGTTGTCTTTTTACTTCGTACACGTGCACCCACGCCTTCACCCTTTACTCCTTCGCCGCTCCCTCGAGCCTCGCTACTTATTCTTCCCATACGTGGCCTAATCATCTAAGATTCTGAGCCAGGAGTGTATAACCTCTGCAGGTGTAAAGCTAATTCATACAAAACGATAGTTAATTTAGTAAGACATGATAATGTTAATGTTTGTACATATTTATCAATTTAATGCTTGCCTATTTTCCGATGAAATTGTGATATATTAATGTGAAATCTTTCGTCCCAAAATACACATTTTAACCACATTTAGGTGCAATTTTTTATCCCCATTTCATTTAAGAACGTTTAGTACCCGTTGTAAAGTGATTTCCCGCAATTCGCACTTTACGGTAAGTCAGTGTTTCTAAAACTTTTGACATATGGGTACCCTTTCAATAATTTTCGTTACACAAAATACACCTCCGTCAAAAAAATCGCTTATAATTTAATAACAGTCAACATGTATTTAACTTTTCCTATTTAGTACACACACAAAATAAAACAGGTGCACCGCGTACTCTCACCAATTTCTTCCTGTTCCCAAGAGGGTACGCGAACCAAATTTTGGGAAACACTGATAACAATTAAAGACCCTTATTTTACATACAATGGTGACGTACGCAATCAAATTTTCAATTTTTTATTTTGAATAGCGCTAGATTTTTTTAAAAGAGTTACAAGAGCTTTTTGTAGGCACATTTTTTTTGAAACTATTGCACTTGTGATCATTTTAATTTTAAGTTTATTTGCTTTGTATGATGTAATGAATTCGAAAAAAGGTTTCATACTTCTGCCTTACAACCATACTACCTTTGTGCCTCTACTCAATCATTCATTTCAACAAGAATTGTTTAGGCGTATAAGCTTTTCATACGCCCTTGTTTCCATGTTCTGAAGACAGCCTAAAGTTTTTTTAAACAAAATACGGAAGAAATTCATTACATACTTCATCCTTAGGGCGTGCTGCATTTACTTTATTACTTATAAATGTTCCACTTCACATACACATAAGAGAAAGATAACAATAGATTACAGGCTTTCCATCCAATCTTGAATTCATCTAATTGGCTATAAAATGCCAAGTTGACTCTTAAATTGGATTGTCACATTATTATCAAAATTGAACTCTTGTTTGTGTACTTGCACGGTGTTTTGAATTTAGTATTATTAAGAGGATTGTACAAAATTTGTATTCGTTCTTGAACATTGTCTCACTTTGCACTTGACTCATCATTATGAATAAAATTCCCCATTTGTTAAATGCACATACCTTTTGGGTTTTATATTGTCAATGATCATTCTTACTTCATTGGTTTTTAATGTAGTGGCTTGATTCGCTAACAGGTCTTCAACATTTAAATTATAATCTATTTTGTTTTATTTTACTTTGAATTATTTTCATATTTTATTTCTATTTGCAAATTGTTATTTTATCTTATTAGTCTTGTTTAGCTTTTGTATAAATAACGTTGTATTTTTTCATTTATTATCAGTTGCTAATAAAAATTAAAATTGTGTAATTATTTTTAAAATAGTACCATTCCACAAAGTATTGACAGTGAACACCTCAAAAGTGATTGTTCTGAATTCTTTTGTTATCCCCTAAATTTATCGGTACTTATAATATGTTTTGGGTATACATTATTTTCTTAATCAAGGTTATTAATTTTCTTTCTTATATAATCACGCTCCTAACATGAAACGTATTTCGGTAACGGCTTCATTGTATCTAAAAAAAAATACGTGCTTTTCGCCCAATCGGGCCAATCAATTACGTCGTGAAAATGAAATAATTCATCGCTGATTACACCACCTTTTGTTCTCAGCTGAATTAAATTTGCATTCAATATTCACACAATAAGAAACAAAGAAAACCAACGTTTTCGACTTTCTTCGTACAAAAAATCTACTTTCCTATTACGGCCACAAAATGAGAAATCAATTTAGCGTGTTTGTGTAAAAACTATATCATAATTGCTGCGAGCAATTTGTTTTTCATTCGTCGAAGAGCTGTGGCTTTTTATCACGATTGATTTTTGGCGAAAATTTGTTCAATACTAATTTGAGTTGATTTTTACATTCACGTGAAATAATTTCAATATACTATTAATAGTATCTTGCGTATATTTGGGAAGAAGCCGACAGTATAAATATCTTGAATAAATTATTTATAACATAAGTAGATAATAAAAGAATACAATATTTAAGACACCTGTCCAATACACACATAATGGACACAATAATGACAATCATTTAAAAACGCTAAAAGATAGAGTGATAAGTAAAAAACTAGCAGTGGCGATGGCGGGCTTAACGTTGAGAAGCTTAGAACAATAAAGACTTTGTAACACATGCCATCAAATTTTAATATTTCTATTATATTTTAGTAAAAAGTCTTTAATTTTTTAAGTAAATCAGTACTAAACTAAACTACTCCCAACCACCACCCGCCACGGCCTTACATTCGGTATAAGCGATCGTGTCCCGTGGCGTAACAACGTTAAGCGTATCTGTTCTGTTTGCGAGTATGGAGTTGTCTCGGGAGCATTTGCCCAGGACTTGGAGGCCAAGGCACTCAAGTGTGCATTACTGACTCTAAATAATTAGCAAACCCTATACGTTACTGATTCTAGAAATGCTATTTAATGCTGTCATTAATGCAATCATCAAAGGCCGGTTACGGACCTATACGAATAAGTCCGTCCTTGCACCGTATGACGCCGCAAATTTGCTGAAGGCCAAATAGTAACTGTGCCGCTTTGTATCCGGCCAAGTAAGCGACGAGTTGATTCTTTTCTTGATCGCATAGCATTGTAGAAGGCGGCCGTGAGCAACGGCCACACACACATAACGGGAGATGGTGGGACAACCAGCTTGTACTCCCGAATGTATAGTTTATTCTAATTTAACCATTAGATATTTATGTATTTTTTTAGGCGCTTAGATATTGAGCTAGTCCTGTCGAAGTCCTGTCAAAAGCCTATCTTTATATCCCTAGTCTCTTTGAAAAAGAGTAGCTTAGAAACTGAGTAACATACAGCTTTCGAAGAAAAGTTCCTATTGCTATAGGTTCAATTATGATACCATTTGATCTACAATCTGAGCAGATATGGTTTAAAAATAAAACTTTTTTGGTTGTAAGGAATTTAGATATGCGTGAACTAATCTATAAATTAAAAAAAATGATTTATGTATCTTTTCGGATAAGGTCTCGTACCTGTGAACTCTGTATTGACTATCTGGCGTCACTGATATATTTTTTATATTAAAATAATTCAGAACGTAATCACTTTAATCAATAAAAATGCGATTAAAAAGTTCGCAAGATTATACATCGTGATTCCTTGTATTTGTATGCAGCTATCGTGACCAATTGTATGATTCAGTCATCTCACTTTTGTTTGAGCTTGTTGGCATAATGATAAAAGTAAAATTTGGATCATCACCTGTTCGTGTAAGTACTGTTCTGAGCGTTTTTATTTCGTTCCATCGTAACTCAAAATCGCGATCATCCGTGACAAAACCCATTTGAGCTCGGTTTTATAATTACTTTTTTTACGAGCGTTCATTGTTATATCAATCGCGTAATGCTTGATTTTTAATTTCCATTTTCCGTAGTAATAATTATAATTGTGATTTTTTTAGATTTATAATAAAAACCAATAGCTGTTGGTTCAGTAAAAAATTCACTTTACTCAGATAATTGCTAGTAGAATTATTTATTTGTTTATTTATTTATTTATTCATAAAAAAATACAAATCATGGCATTACAGCTTACGCCAATACGCCATGCATTTGACAAATGTATTTACATATACATACATACATGTATACACATAATAAAAATTACTAATTGTCATTATAAGAACAGAGAGAAAAAAATTATAAAATCACATTAGAAATTTTCAAGATGTCAACCGAGTGAGTTCCGACAAAATCAAATTTTATTCAGAAAATATACATAGTATTCGTCTGAACTCACTCACGTCAATATGAAATATGTCGACATCCGAAGCAATGCCGTTTAAAATTGTTAAAGCTCTTTCCAGAGGCATTCCCATTGACAGACTGGTTCTACCCCTTGGAAGAACAAACAAATCATGCTCACGATTCCTCAAAAAATTATCAGGAACATTCAATTTAACATTTTCAAGAATGGTGGAATTCTCATTTGGGCCTCGGGTAAGCCGAAAGAAATATAATGCCAAGTACATTTCTCTTCGAGCATTCAAACTATTGAAAGTGAGCATCCCTAAGAGAAAGTCTGTTGGATAAACCCATGGGTAGTACCCATATGTCCTCAAATAGAGAATTCTCAAAAATTTCTTCTGTACCCTTTCCACCATAAGAACACATTTCGCACCCCTCTCAAGTCGGCTTCGAATCAAAGAATTATACAGTGGTATCAATTTTTTTACTCCTGGAAAGACCCTGGTAGTGCGGAGGATAAAGCCCAACATTTGCAAAGCTTTGTTGCAAGTAATCTTAATGTGATTGTTGAATGTTAGTTTCCTTTCAAATTGTACGCCAAGATCTTTTACTGATGAAATTCGACCATTCATATATATATTCATTATATGAGCACAACCTACATAAGTTACATGCTACAACATAATTTTATGTGTTATACAGTTTTTAACACGAGTGAATTAACTAAATTAAAGATGATTTACGATAACTGTGTGCCGACAAAAGGTCGAAAGACATAGCGTACCCGGCCAGAACGCCCCCGGAGAAATCGTCCATAGGCAAAATGTCTACGCGACAAATCGTCCCCGGACTAAATGTTTCCGAACAAAACGATAACTAGCAAAAATTATATTTTTATATCTTTTATATACGAATACAAAAATGAATATTATTTTTTAAATTGTTTTCACAGTTTTATAATTGTTTTATTCATTCTGCATACATGCTACAATATATGTGTTATACAGTTTTTAACACGAGTGAATAATCTCAATTGATTTACGATCACTGATTTTAATAACCTCTATTTTTCGGAAGGGGTAAGGATACAAGCTTAATACGATTTTTTTCCGTATGATACAGGTGGGTGGGAATAATAACACTACAGATTCATCAATTAATTTATGCATTTACGTTCGTGTACTTGAACCTGTGGACATTTTAGACGACGAACGCTCATTCAGCTAACAGAAAAGATATTCGCAATAGTATTATTTGTTAAAAATAGATAATTTCGATTCCTTTTTACCCGTTGAGTGATTCACACGTACATAAGCAACTTTGAGGGCTTAAATGGAGCGAAATGTAATATTTTTAGCTAACACTGGTTTAAAACGTTTAATCCCATTTATGCTTCACCTTGGCACTGAAGCGGTTAAATCAAACTCGGGCGGATTATGATGTGTGCAAAAATGTATATTTCAGAGATGTCGAAAATCAAGGCCTTGTAAAGATAATTTTGTGAAAAAATAACGGAAAATACAATCATATTTTTTTATCGTCTAGCGCAGTGATCTGAAACCTTCCGACATGACGTAAGCGTGTTGAACCCAACGGAAAAAAGATTGAAAATTGTTATAGTCGTATACTTCCGATGTGGAAGTTTTTTGTATCGGCTTTGTGGCTCATTTGAATATTATATTGAAAATAACTTTGTTTATTCCTCGTATTGTGGTAACAAATAGTGACACGAGTTTCGCCTATTTAAAAAGCAGGTTGACTTACTATCGCAAGGTTACTGAAGTAAAGTATTACTTGAAAGTGGAAATTTCTTCTTATATAATACTAGTATTGCTACCCGGCGTCGCTCGGACTAAGCGACCAATAATTATTTAATATTATATCATTCGACATAATTATATCACAAAATCTAACATCCAAAATAGAGTTAAAATAAAATCACAAACTTTATTTAATTTGATGACAGCCCCATTCTCGCCCATTAAAATGTCCAAATTCAAGGAAAAAATCTAATTTGCTGTCAAAGAAATGTCAAATAATACCTTCACGTAAATAATAAACATTATTATTAATAATAAAAGCCGGGAAAAGTTCTGTAGAAGACTAATTTATTACATTTTGACTAAATGTCTTCGCCGATAAAAATTCAAACATATTGTCTTTTATATTCGTTTTTATGGCAACTTGCAACAATAATACAAAAGGTAATTACAGACCCACATACATACATACGCCGTTTCGGTTTTATATATAAGATAAAGTATAATTCATTGATCTTCAAATATAACCCATACTCTAAACTCTTAACAATGCAATAGTATTTATAATAGCTCAGTGTACTCAGAGATTAATAACATATTCTATAGAAATCAATTATTGGTAAAAAAACAGTTTAAGCAGGACAAATGGGTAGAATCGCCCCTTTAAATGTATTTCGGATTAAATATTCCATTTTATAAATGGTAATTAATATTACTATCAGTATCGTTTGCTCCAAACCTGATCCGTTAAAAGGAAAAAAAACACCTATTTTATATCTCATTAATTCATGTTTTCGTAATTATTTAAAACCTTACGATACAAAAAGTCTAATTATGATTCTTAAATAGGTAAAACACGTGTATGAGTAAGATTATCCATGTATATTTTAAATTGAAACATCTATTACATTCCGTGCACCTTTCTGAAGGTTTTGTGTTTGTGAGTTGTGTTACCAGTTGCATAGCACTTCTGTAATATTCCTAACATAACTAATAATGATGTATAATTTAAAGCCGACAAAATATAAAACGTTTTTACTAACTTCTTCAGTATTTTGTCTGTTATATTTTGTACAATATTGTTCTGACGTTTTTTATGCAGATAATATCTACATTTCCAATTATTTTAGCTAATTATAACGGGAAAGTTTCACTTTCAAGCGTCGTTCTCTTCGCAAAGGCATTTTAAAACCTTTTCTTGTTTTATACCTGACTAGATACCATGCCGCCTGGAACAACGAAACTGTTATGCAAGATATACAAATTTGATATTTTTCATACCACCGAGAAACATGGCATAAAATTGTTGACAGAAAAGATTTTTTTTATCAGCTTTCTCGAAAAGCTACATTTGTATTTTTTTAATGATATTATTTTCTTATCAGCTTTCTTGAGTCAATACTGTTGTGTAAGTATAGGAAACAAAAATACCTGTATAGCAGACATGTGGATATCTATTACTTACCAGTAGCGTATTCAAATTTTTGTCAATTTATTGTTTAATCAATTTTTACCTTTACGGCTTAAAATTTTCTCGACAATGAAAGCACACATACATACATTTGAATAAAATATTTAAAAGCTATGTTTAAAGTCAATATTGGATTTGGCATAGAAACGGCTGCAAACACATAGCGGGTGATAGTGGGACAACCAATTGTTATCTAATCCGTTGCAGATTGCGTGAACGAATAGAAGGATATTGCCGTAAATAAGAAGAATTTTTTCATTGATTGGCAAAATATTATGTTTAATATTTTCGATTTAGTTTGCCACTGAAATAAAAAAAAACAGCTTTTCTTTAGCTCGTCATCTCCACGTTTTACTTATAATCAAACCCATACTCTAAAAAATGACGTTATGTTTTTCAAAGACAACATTTTTTCCCAATGAATATGTCTGCCCAAAAGTGTTTTACTGACAGTTTTTTCATTCGTAAGTTTTTTGAGATAAATTATTTTTAAAAAAATTAAAGGTTTTTATCAATACTAATAGCCGTATTTCCACCGAGCGTTGATAGTTATCACCATTGAAGTGATGATTAAAAAAGTCACTGGGAGTCCGAGTCTGTTGTTCTTTTGTTATATCTGCTGCTTACCTTCATCATCATCGTCGCAGCAGTCATTTATTAACCCACGCATGTGTCTAATTTAAACATACTTATAAATTATGGTAAAAAATATTCAAGGCGAATGAATATGCACATAACTTGCCGCCCGACATACAACATCAAAATAATCGCCTGCCCAATGTTACTAACCTTGGTCTTCTCATTCTACTCGTATTGTTTTGATCACGTAATATTACCGAGAAAATCGAATTGATTCTGTATACTTTTTTTGCGGCTGACATGTTGTATCAATGCTTAAAGAAGTAATGGATAGCTCGAATATTTTCGAAATAAGCGCGATTAAAAATTCGCGCAGTCATCGGTCCACTGCGTTTTGCACCGCCAGTCATTGACTTGAGTCAAATGCTTGAATAGCTGTGAGCTTTGATCTTCCAGTATATCTTGTCTGTCATAATTAGGGAAAACCTTTCCGCTATCCCACATATTTTCTTGTTTTTCCAAAAATTGCACGAAACACCTAAAATTTAATCTTATAATTCTTAATAAAAATAATCTATTAATTCTTAATTGTCAGTAATAGTAACTGTTAGATATACCTTTATCAATTTATTTTTTAAAGCATAATAAAGTAATCCAACGATTATACGTATGAGAAATTATCTACGCAAATAATCCGGTTTCACAATAATAAATTCGAAAGTTAGGGAAACACTGGTTTTGGCTGAAAAACGTCTTTATACGTCTGTTATTTTGTTTTTGGAATCACGATTTTTTATACATAGGAATCATTAAAGTATCACTATCGTGGGTTTATTATAAAGAAAAAAAAACACCGATCCTCTTTTTGCACGGTTTTGAAATAGCACAATTAAAAAAAATGATAATTTTTTATTCCAATAAACTATTTACTGAAAAATAGTAGTTAAAAATTTTAGACAATGTAACTTATATACCATTGTTGTATATTCTTTTTTATGTTTTTGGAACTTATGCAAAAACCGTGCAAAAAGAAGATCAGGTGTATTTCAAGATTACCGGAGAGGGATAGGGGCGTGCACTCGTGGAAAGGTTTTAATTGATGTTCCTACTACAGTTTGTACAGCGTCAATGAAGAGTTTTATTTCGTCCTATTTAGAAGTTTTTAGCCATTTAAAATATTAACATTCCACATGTTTAAACAATGCTCTTCACTTTCAACTTGGATCGACGAACTCCTCATTTATTATTGTAATACATATAGCATAAATAATTTATATTATTCTAAATTAGCAAATTTATTCACCATGAAAAGGCCCTGCGTATATTGTCGTCGGTTTCTTGTGACAGCGTCACAGCCGTGGCACCAGAAGGCCTTCAAATTCGACATGTTCGTAAACGTACCCGCCAAAAGTTCCAACTTGAATAATATTAATATTTATGCAAATTAAATTCACGATTTGCATATTTCGAATACGACTCTCGCCTTATTTTATAATATGAATTTCAATTGGGATCGCGTATGCTTATTAAGTAAGCTCTGTTGGCCCGTGAAAGCTTTCATTCAAAATGGTATTATATTACCTTTTGTCAACATTTGATTTGACGTCTATATAATAGATTCTTGCTCTAGAGTTTTTGGCACATCTAGTATCGGCATATGAAAAATCTTTATTACAAACGGCACTTATCGCCGTCTCACTAAAAAATGTAACTAAATATGTAGATACATCGTTATGGTGATCACAATTTTTTTTTCTCCATATTCGCTCCCTATTTGGAGTATATGGCCGCCACACGGTGCCTCCAAGATTCTCTATCTCCCGCCAGCCTCCTCGCATCTTCCCAGGTCATCCCGGCGTCCCGTAGCTCCCCTGAGTACATCCTTATGAATGGTCACCAAAGGTCTTCCGGGGCGTCGGTATCCATCACGTTTATAGAAGAGACAGGCAGGATTCAGGCTCCCCTAGGGCATCCGCAGCACTTGTCCAAGCCAGGTCCATCGTCAATAGTCCATGACAATAGTAACTTTCAAATGGTAACTGTCTCTAAATGCTTGGTGAAAAAGCTGATAATGAGGACAAACAAACTCTTCATATTATTGAATTAGAAAGATTTAAGATCTTGGAAAAAAGACGTAACTCAGCAGAGGTCCAATTATGCTCTCAGAAACGTGTAACATTAACATACATCAGGGGTGGCTAAAGAGTCGATCGCGTAGCTATTCCAAGTCACCCGCCTGACTGGCGTACTGATATACACATCTCTAAATCCTCCTTAATTTCAATGATAATTAATTCATTTTTTGCTGTGAGTTGATCGCCGCCAAAAATTTCAAAAAAGTCGGCTGTAATGCTAAAAGTTTGGCCACCCCTGACGGATACTTATAAAAATAAATCAAACGCATTATATCGTAGTTTATCAACATAATATATTATTCTCAATATCAGGACCAGTTTCGCTCATCGCTAACATTTTTAACTGATGATCCGTTGACAATTTTCACTATGAGCGAAACCAAAGATGATTTTATAAGAATATAAGTGAAAATAGTACAAAATATGCTATATTTATTTAAATAATGCCTTTCTACCAAGAAGTGACAGTTGTTAACACCTTAAAATAGATTTATAATAATTAACATATAATAAAGGGCGTGGTTGAATATACTTGGGCCCATTTCTCTTATTTACCTATAATCTACATATGGCAATAATTATTACACTTGACACGGCGTAATTGTCCTCTATTTTTAAATTATGCTACTCCTAATATAGAGCAAAAGCAGTCCTGAGACACAAACTAAACAGAAGTTAGTTTTACGATAACTGTTTAGTCCCCTAACCTCTCCTTTTCGTAGATATCAAGATATCAAGGAAATGTTAAAAGGCTCGGAAAGGACACGTTGTTTGTTCATCGTTGACCTTAACGCCGGCCTATGCCCCTATCGTTGGTCTAAAGACTCTAAAGTCTAAAACCTGATGGATGGGAAGTGAAGTCGAAGTTTACAGACATCCATGTTTTTGAACAAAAATCCATAAACTGATAAAGGGTCCGATTGTGGATTTGAATCTACCAGGCAATGAAAATGACAAATGCCTAAGAACGTTATACATGCGGCTACGGCTGAATTGATCTTTAATATAGTTTTGCAATATTACCATTTCAAAGGTAAATACTTTGCAAGTTATATTAATTTCCTTTGTGAGGCAGTTTCTGCTATTAACGTATCGATTGCGAAACTTTACTCGTAGTTAGAATGCCTGCAAAAGAAGCTGATACAGCTTATGATTTACGACATTTGTTAAATAGTTAGTTCGTCTCGGTATCCTTGCGTATTTAATGAAAAAACTTTCCCTACTTTTACTTATGTCTCTTTCATAAATAAAATATTATGTCTTGAGACTAACTAATGCTATGCAACTACTTAAATATTTATTCTCAGACTCTCAATAACAGATAATTCAATGCAAAGTTTTCTGCCTCAGTTCTTCTAGTATATATAATATATTGAAAAAAGTTATTTTGGACTGACCATTTTTTTGCAGGATTGCTTAATGGCAAATTTAATATAATTTATATCTTATAAGGATATATTTTTGATAGCACAATTCCATTTTGTTTTGGCACGTTTAAGGTTTACTGTGCATTTTTATTACGATACGTTTTTGTTTTTTTGACGGACACTTAAAATGGAATTTGTATGAATATGAAAAAAAATCAAATTCATATACATTATTATGATAATTGCGTGTATTAGTTTAATCAGAAACAAATATCATCACCGAAGAACAAATCTTGCCGATGAAAATCTTTTTTTTTTTCTTCATATCCGCTCCCTCTTCAGAGCATATTGCCACCACACGTGCCTCCAAGATTCTCTGTCTCCCGCCAATTTCCTCGCATCTTCCCAGGTCATCCCAGCGTCCCGTAGCTCCCCTGAGTACATCCTATGGATGGTCATCAGAGGCCTTCCGCGGCGTCGGGATCCATCAGGTTGATAGAAGAGGCAGGCAGGATTCAGGCTCTCCTGGGGCATCCGCAGCACATGTCCAAGCCAGGTCCATCGTCGCCTTTTAATTTTGGACGTAATAAGGGGCTGGTTTGTCCGCTCTCTTACCTCCGTGTTCCTGGCAAAGTCAAACCACCGTTCTCCACATATTCGCGGCAAGCATCTGTTTTCGAAGCACAGTATACGGTTACCCTGTGCTTTTGTGATATTTCATGACTCGCAACCGTAAAGCAGCACAGTCAGTATGCATGCGTTGAATAAGTGGCACTTGGTCCTGACCGAGTACAACTGTGAGTCCCAGACTTTCCGCATTGAATTACATAAATGGTGCTCCAGCTATCCCTAATCGGATCGCGAGCTCATTACGCGGGTTGCCATCTCCCGTGATGTGTCCTCCCAAGTACCTAAAACCATCGACTCTCTCGATTTCTTGCCCCGCACTTATCAGAGAGTAGTCTGGAGCACATTGGTTTTACTCGCGTTGACTTTGAGGCCAACGCGATACGAGTTGCTCTGCAGTCTATCCATTATTTCCTGAATACCCGCAACTGATTTGTCAAAGATGACAGCGTCGTCGGTATACTCGAGGTCACATAGTTTCAGGTTGGGAGCAACGGTTACTCCTCGGTCAGGTGGAATTGACTTCCTCATGATGAAGTCGAAGATTATTATAAAGAGGAACAGAGCTAGAACACAGCCCTGTCTGACGCCGGTAGTGATGCCAAACCATTCCGTAGTTACGTCACCGATTCTTATGCAGCATTCACTGCCCTCGTGCAATCATTTGATGATGGCGATTATCTTGGGTGGGATCCCATAAAGCTTTAAAATGGCCCATAGGGAAGGCCTATGCGGACTATCAAAAAACTTCTCGTAGCAAGAAAGCAACACGCATATCTTTGGTATGAAATATAAAGAACATTTTAAGCTTCATTTTCGCCAAAAAACCTCGACTGCTTATTGGTGGTCATCCGTTTTCAATATAAAATCGAAATTGACAAATTTATAGACTCGATTAAGAGTGACATATTTTCTCCAAAGATTTTTTTTTCAAATGTCATTTTTAATACGAAACCTATCCTCTTACAATGAAATAATATTCTATATATGTAAGTTTCTGTAAGTTTCTGTTCTTAAATATCACGCATAAGCCAACAACTACGTTAAAGGAGGAACAGTTCTAGAATTATAAACATCAGGATATTTGAACATCGAGATTTTTAATATTGCCTTATTAAAATATAACGATCCCAAAGCAAATTCAATCAAGTAATAATATTAATTCTGCCTTATAAAGCATAAAGGTGATAACTCCGTTTTAGGCATGTACGAAAAATTGCCAAAACAGTTTTGGTGTGCCAACACGCCCCCTCAACAATCAATAATATTCATTATTTACCGACTGAATAAACGACATTTATGTTTTTGATAATTTAATTACATCATTACCAGTTTATGTTGTTATTATTCGCGATATTTTTAACGAATGGCATATTAAAAGCTGTTGCCCACCTTTTTTCTATTCAGGCGGGGGCTGCTATTACTTGGTTCATTCAAAACATGAAACTGTTCAATTAGTCACTATGCACATAACTTCTTGTACAGATTTATTGTTTGTAAAATTTTGAATGTATAATAACATTTTTTTTGTGCTGCTTCCATGTATACTATTTTAAAATACTCATTACGAGTGAATTAGGCCTGAATTAGAACAAATACGTGTTTTATTTAATGAAAATAAAGCTTTTCCAAAAAGAACAATATTAAAGAACTGGGCAAAAAAGCAGCTCATCAAGTATTTAAAAATAAAATTTCAGTCCTTTGAATTTTGTGCTTTTCCACGAGAGACATGAACATGCCTACTAATATAAAAGGTGGGTTTTATCCGACCTATTATTAGAAATGATTTTATCACTTTTAAGGTGTTCACTGTCAATACTTGGTGGAAAGGCATTATAATAAAAATAATATTACATTTATACTATTTCCACATTAAATTTATTTGATCAGGACCGGTTTCGCTCATGGCGAGCATTGTCAACTGATAAGGAATACAATAAAACAGTGATATTTATACAAAAGTTAAGTATGAAAAACAAGGTATGACAAACAATTGCTAAAACAACTAAGCAAATAAATTGAAGCAAATTACAGGTTTTTTTTTTTTATTAGAAATGATTTTTTCAAGTTTTTAGAGTTTGAAAGTCTTAACCATACTGCATTGAAAATACCTGATAATTATTATTTACTCATTGAAATCAAAACTTATAACTTATATATATAGAAATATAAACGACGCAAACTATTTACTACAAGTTTATTTTTTCACTTGATATTGAAATTCCATCAAGCACCGACAGTCGAAATCCTAAATTATTTAAATATAATTCAATATGGTCTGTAGATGTTTTTCTGGAAAACATTCTGCACTTATATTTTCGAAGTCAAGCCACGTACACGTGCTTCACTAGTTTTGCTCGAGTTATTCTACTGCCCTGCTTGCTAAAACGTGCATGTTAGATCAGTGCAACGCTGTTTTGCTTAACCTTTTTAATACTTACGGATATTGAAATTAGTGTTATATATGGCGGACCATTGCTTATTTTGAATCATGAATATTGATTGCTCTTTAGCTAAAAACTTATGGATGGCCACGGGTGATATAATGCAATAGCTGTAACGTGATTTCCAATTTTCATCAAACAAACGTTTAAATGAGAATTGATTCACGAAATAAACATTGACTAGAAATGTAAAAGCTGTGTGATTCTATTAAGATTTAAGGCAGTTAATGATACGCGACTGACATCCCCCGCAATAATAAAATCGTTGAACTGGAAAAGCTTTGTAAAGCCCTGCGTTTGCGGTCTTGGACTATTTCAATTATCGCCACACGCGAACTTTTGCTCTGCGGCATTAAATTGTATAAAATATAATTGTAAATGGATTCGAGTCAAACAGAATCGCACACACTCTAAAATATTGGCCAATTTGGTTTAACGTGTTAACTGCCACTTTGTTGTGGGAAGGCATCATTTTAAATAAATAAAACACTTTTTATGTGTAATACTACTTCCACATATATTATGAAAAATATCTGAACCGGTTTCACTCATCGCGGGCATTGACAACTGAAAATACATGTATATTATATCCTTGCAACTGATATCATTACATTGTATTTAATTGTAAATGAATTTGAGTCAAACAGAATCGCACACACTATGGCTATGAGCCGATATTATTTAACGTGTTAACTGATTTTTTTGATGAAAATGCATTATTTAAATAAATAATACACATTTTATAATAGTTATCCTACATGTTATCTGATAAAGACCAGGACTGATTTCGCTCATCACGAGTATTTTTAAATGTTTCACTGAAATCACTTGATAATTTTAGCTTGGTATCGAGATTTTCTGAACATTCAGATATTAGTATTTAAAAAATAAGATCGAGTAGACCTCAGATCATATATGCTTTCCTTTCATTTAGTTTAGAGAGATTGATTTTCTGTACAAGTGCATGCCACCAAATATTAGAAATTTGCTCCTTAGACACTCCCAGTTATACGCCACTTGAATCTACCGTATAAAATAATGGATTAGAAAGCAATGGAGGGTGGAGTAGGGCAAGAACTACTGTTGAAAATACTCACTTATTTTTCTTTCTTTCGAACACATGATGTTTTCATATAATGTACAAATTTTTTTAATTTTCCATTGATGGTTAGTTTTTTTAAAAATATATTTAAACATATCACATATTAATCAAACATTATTTTTATTCGTATATTATGTATATTTCATATAAAAAACTGGCTACGCACAGCATTCGGAACATGTTTCATGTTAGACAGCAAAAATACTCATCGCCGTGTGTAAAATAACAACAAAAAAACCACATGCCAACGTTGTAGTTGTTAATTTAAATCATTAACAATTAAACATACTCGTGACTGACTCCTCGACAATGGAATTTATTCAATAACACCCGATACAAACATACTCAATTAATCAAAAGTATAATCAAATTACATAGCTAAACGCATAAATACGACCACCCACCCAATCGGAGTTTTCTTAATTGAATTTCAGGATTTTAATTATTATGTATCTGCGATTCGCTTTTAGTATTGTAAAAACGTTAGTAGGCATTTTTATTATGTCACGTTTTGTCTACCGCATAATATTCTACACGATACCTTTATAATCATATTACAGCGTTCGATATGGAACAAATGCGCCAGTATATTCGACTATAGTAAGTATTTAAGAGAGTTAAATAATAAGCAAAAAGTCCTAATATTGAACTTTATTTTGTATATATACAGTAGAACCTCGATTATCCGGATTTTCGATTATCCGGATTGGTCAAAATAAACAAAATATTACAAATTTACTGATATGCACGTGGCGAGTTGCGTCCACTGTTACGTACGTGATGGAATGCAGTCTTAATATGTTGAAGATTGCATTTGTTCTAACAATAAGTCTTGTGTAAAATATTGGTAAGTCATCGTCCAAATTCGATACGTATTGAACGTTTGTTTTTTGAAAAATTGATCACGATTTAAATATTTATTTTTAATATTACCGATATGTCAACGAAAATAAAACGTGTCGTTGTTTCATTAAAAGACAAATTGGATATAATCGATGCCTTGAAACGGGGTGAAAAAGGACGTTTTTTGTCTAATAAACATGGTGTCGGATCGTCAACGATCTCGGATATAAAGAAACAAAGTGAAAAAAGCTTGAAGTTAACCAATTGTTTAATGTCAGAAGATGGAAGCTCAGAGCGTAAAGTTATGAAAACATCACGAAATGAAGAAGTTGAATTTTTATGTGGTTCATACAAAGACGATCATCTGGACAGCCCATATCTGGTCCATTACTATGTGAAAAAGCAATATTTTTCAGTACAAGATTAAATGGAGATCCCCCACATTTAAAATAAGCTCGGGCTGGCTTGAAAAAATCAAAGGACGACATGGTATCAGGGAACTTGAGATTCATGGGGAAAGGCTTTCTGCTGACATACCTTCAGCAACGAACTAGCTTGAGAGTCAATAAGAGTGCTGAGTTTATTATTAAAGCTATGTATTAATCTAAAGAAATAAAAATGATATATACTGAATATACTTGTCTTTTCCTGTCAGTTATGATTTTTTCGATTATCCGGATTTGTACTTATCCGGACTATTTTCATCCCCAATCAGTCCGGATAATCGAGGTTCTACTGTACATGATTACCGTATACTTTATGTATTTCCATACACTGGTAGTTGTATGTCATAAAAGCCATGATCATATTAATAATTTATTCGTGAATATTCCCAAAAGTTCCACCCCGCTTCTGGAAACATTTCTACGAAAACGAATTCATTTTTTCTGTCGTGATGTACGCAAACTATATTCGCTTGTTTTTTTTAGTAAACTTATTCGATTAGAGAAGATTAAAACTTTGTAGAATAGCGAAAACATCATTCACCACTTAATATTTCACTTCTATGGAACAATAAAATATTATATAAAAACATGTACTTATTCCACAATTAATTTATTAAAATCAGGACCGGTTTCGCTCTTTGCGAGAAATTCTAACTGAAGAATGCAACTGAATGAAAATTTATTGAAAATGCTACATTATAACTATAAGGATAAGTTAAATTGTCAAGATTTTAAATTTACCTACAAAATACGGCCTCAAATATAAAACCTTCAGATAAACTGATTGATACAATATAAGTATATATTTCTTTCTTTCATTTATATTACATAAGCCATAAATTAAAGAAAGTTTTTTTCCTATGCTAATAATAAATTGCAAAACGAGAAATACTAGTTAGAATCCACGACGGAGATAAATTAAACTTATTTTGTTCTTAGTAATATTTCTTCATCGATTGAATTGTTCAACAAGCGAAGTGTTGTTATTATTCAAAAGTCTTGCCATAAATCTGGAAAGTTAATTTGCCGGAGCAGCTTTGAAGCATGGGTGCCAAACGTAAAGATATTATAGTATAAAGACTATAAAGTATATCCTGTGCGATTATTCAAACTACAGATTCTCGTATATAATATAAAGACATTCTTAAAGATTATTCCTTACTTTGGCTATTATCTTCTTCTTTCTAAAATTTGAAAAGAGAACATCACAGATAGGTGTCCATTTAATTAGAGTTGAATGCAATTTTTTAAAAGATATTTCGTTTACTTAGTTGCAAAGTGGTATCCTTTGAAAATCACATTTTCGATATATTATTATATTTCGATTAAAATTTTGTTGAAAGTTTGTCTTCTTACTTCATTCAGTCACTGCTAATGTCACTATATATTTATTTCCAAATAAAGTGGCTTTTAACTCTGTAAACCATTAGTAATAATGTAAACTTTAAACATTATAATTAATAAGAGGTTCTCTCTTTATTTCCAAGTTGGTGCTCTTTGATCTAAGTTCTGTACATAAGTTACAAAAAAGTATTTTGAAGAACCACAGCTAATACAGCAGCTTGTTGCTTTTTGGAACTAATAAATGTATGTATTCTGAAGAGCTTCGCATACCTAAATCAATAGTGCAAAATTCAGTCTTGTTGCACTCTGGGACTAGGGTAACGATTTACTTTGGATACAGCATAGTATCGGAATATTATGACTTAACTTACAGTCGAATTTAGCTGTACATTACAGCAAGAATTTTACAAATACATCCCAGAGACGAGTGTAACGGTGTGTACCCCTCAATTAGACACACGTATCTTGAATGTTTTACCAAAAAAGATCAAGTAAATATCTTTCCTCTATTTTGGGAATTAATCTTTCTATAGCGAGACAGTTACAAAATGTTTAGCGTTCCTGATTATGTGAATACATGGCAACAGCGTTTATCATATTATAATTATTAATGAGGCAACGTTAATAACCCTGCTCTTCATAAATTTCGCTCAACGAAATGAAATTTTGTGGAAATTCGGCTCTTGCAAAATTACCTTCCACCCAGAACTACGTTTCCGACACACGTTACAAACATCTCAACCCCTTAAAAGTTTTGCGCAAAAAATACTCAGCTTCGAGGGCTCGTGAAATATTACAAAAATACGTATTCGATTGTCACCGTTACATTTATGGATCCAGCCATTGACTTACATTATGAACATAACGTTAATATTTTTAACTTACTTTAACTTTTTTGTGAAAATTCTTGCGTTACAGTTACTCTGGAGATAATTTGCTTTAAATACGGGTCACACCTAGTTACACAAGAAGTGTTGAAATTTAATAGAACAGTATTTTTAAAATTTTTAATCAATCTAAATAATCTTTTAATTATGAGTACATACATATATGTAGCTATGTTAAGATCTCCGTTTTTGTGGATACAATGATGTTTGTATGTTTTTATAATTCAAAATGTTTCACATTCTTAAAGATACGTAATAGTCTCAAATTCAAAATTTAACTAAAATTTTAAATCCTACAAAACTAAATTTATTAATTATGTTCACTAAAAATGGAGACTTTACCACTTTTCACTTCCTCATGTATGGCGACCATATATTTAAAAAAAATATATCTCTTCAACAAGACGAAGGATATAATTTGTTTGCATAAAGCATTCCTAATAAATGTTCAATAGATTAGAGAAACAATGTGCGACAATCTTGAATTTCAAACCAATAAACAAATTTCTGACAAATACTTTGAATTGAGAACATTTCAAATGATTTCAAAATATTGAAAATAGACTTACATCAGTCTACTTCGTTATAAAATAGGATACCATAAAGTTGCATACGAAAATATGTGCCCAACTTCGGCGCTCCGACGAATTTATATTATTTGAATACATGGGCAAATAAATAATAGGCCTGATTGATTTTTGTATGGGGCCGTTGACGATTGAGTGAGTCAGATTCCTTTTCAATTTTGACTGTCGCTACAATATAATACCACGAGACTCTAACAAAGAACCTTCTTTAAGCACTCATAGCAATAAAATGTACGAACGTTATCAAAGAAAACATCTACAAGTATTGACGATCTTTTACTTGAGTATTTTATTTGGTATTTATTTCAGTTCATATTGGTAACATTTTTTTATAATTTATAACGAGATTGGCATGCTTGGTATGTCTTCGAATTCGCAGTCGACAGGTTCCGATATTTGTATCAAATTTTTCTTAAAAATATATTATATCATCTATTTTAATGCGACAGCAATATGAAAGACAACGGCTTAGTTATTACTTTTAATTGAATTATATTTTTGACAACGTGACAAGACGAGATATTTTGAATATCAAATATTTTTTCCCCCCTATATTTATATTAACCTACTAAAACATGTGGAGCCTGCAAAACGGGCTCACAGTTTCCTGTCTTTCGTTTTTTGGGTATGTGTAGACTATGTATCTTTACCCCCTTTCTGCGTTTTTACAACTAAAAGTTCTGCATAAATGAAGTGTCCATGTTTTTAAATAATATTTTAAGTAGGAAAGGTATCTCATCACCTCTTTCCCCTGTGGCATTAGTCCTTTCAAACGCAACTCATTATTAAATGTTCTATAATCTATAAGATCAAGGTCATTAGTACTCTTATTGTTTCCCCCCCCCTTCCTGCGCCAATAAAAAAAAATACTATCCTTCATGTTGAAATTTATAATTTAAGAATCAGAATGAATCTTTCATATTATTACTGAGGTAACCTGTGATAGTAAGTCTGAAGATGCTCTTAAAAGAGGCGAAACACATGTCACTATTTGTTGAGCGATACGTAGAGTAAATAAGTAAATAATTCTTATCTACTGAATTATTTCTATTCTGTACAAGAATCTTCACAAATCAATTGAACATACTAAGTTATGATTGAAGATGGTGATTTTGATGATATAAAAAAGTACATGTCTAAGTATTGGTATATGTTAATATATTTTGAAAGTCATTTAAAGAAGGTGGATAATGACAAACAAAAAAAACTGATTTCAGTTTCATTTTCCGTTCGTGGCGCCTGTATAAATTTACGCGACTACTTTTTCATAAGTTTGATTGAATTGTTTCTTTTTTTGAGTCTGCCGATAATTGATTTACATTTGTGTTCGAATCGCCCATGATTAATTGTCATCATTCATGTTCTTGTTCAAGTAATAAATCACATTTTAATTGATTTGTTTTTGAAAGACAGGTAAGGTATCCAAATTGACCGAATTCTTTGTCGTCTTTGGTTACTTTAAAACAGTGGCGTGTTTTGGTATTTTTTTAAAATTTGAATTCGAAATATTCACTGATCGAATAAATTAAAGCATAATTGAATGTTTCATTAAGAGATGCCATCCTTAGATGTGAGGAGCCCTTAAATTCCGGGATAGTAAAAGTACATTTATATTGAAATACTTTTATCTGTACCAAGACATCTAACATCAACAATTATTTGGTCGACAGATAAATGTTTGGTAAAGTATGCATCTTCAAATTTATTTAACCTTATAATTATGAACCTACTGTTTTCGATATTGAACTAAATTAAGAAGGAAAAACATGTTAAGTTTAATATCTTTTCTCTAAATTTTGTAACTGTTTTTTGATTGTTCAGGCGTTTAATTTGCGAAAAGTTTTGTTTTTGATGCAATGGCTGCGGGGCCGATAGGCGCGTGCTAAACGTGCTTTTGCTGTAATCCTGTAACCGACAGGGGTTTTGCGAAACGAAGATTCAATTGTTTTTGTTTATGCTATTCCCATTGCTGTGAAATCGAGAGGACGGCCTAGAGTTGTATATTTAATGTCCATGGATAATTAATTGACTAAAACTTCCTATCGGCATATTATTGGCGAAGCTTTGTACATAGAGATGCTTCATTAAGCCCTATACCAGGTCTTCGTTTTCTAATTAACTGTGAACGGAAGATGGCTTGTTTTAAGGCAGTAAAAAAACAATAACCTTAGATAGAAGTGACGAACCGTAAAAACAAAGGCCTCCTTCTTAGTGGAAATTTACGATACGAGTTAGGGGAAGTTTTAAAGGGCGGGTTATGCGAGAGGGGTTAGGGAGAGCCAGCGAACTTCGGATGTGTTATGCGAAGGAGTTGTGTGGATGTTGAGGTATAATTCTGTGTGGGGTTGGATTTTATGGTAACCATACGATTGAAAAAATATAGTTGATATATTTTCACCGTATAATATTTCACTTCATAAGAAAACTATCTCTTCTCTTTGAATAAATTCATTCAACTACCTTCACCAACTATCAACAGTCAAGTCCTTCCGGACTAATCAATCACAATTTTTAATGATAAAATCAAAGAATATAACATATAATATATCTGAAGAGCAGCTATTTTTCAGAACATACAAAACGATCACAGTTTTGCTGAAATTATTAATTTTGAAATATTTCATAAATTATTCCATAAACAGTAAAAAATATTATCAGCTTTAGGGTTAGAGTTCTAGAAAATGAATAGAGTAACAAGTGGCTATCCACGACTATTCATGTAAACCAATTTGGCGATTGAGTTAGACTTCTCAAATAGTCGAAACACGTGTCACAACTATGAACAAAATATCTGAATAACGAAGTTGTTTGAAACAGTAAATTTTCACAAAAATACCGCGGAATCCAACGAAAAATAAACATCACAATTTTTTTTAAATGTTTTAAGTGTTTATGACGGATTTAATCAAGAAATATATGAAAGTATAATATTTTGCCGTAATATATTTTCTAAAAAGGTCTTTGACATAGATATATTATAGTGTAATACCTCCTCCGCAACAGTGGAAGAAAGGAAACCTTCTATTTTCCAATTTCGGATTTAATTTTCCCTTAAATTGCCCGCCGCACAATAGATAGACTGAATACATTCCAAGCGATTAACTAGCATTAAATAATCGCCCCGCGAAGTGGCTATAAATTTAGAAAAGAAAAACTTCGGGAATTTCCCGGATTTCAGGATCAAACAAAATGGTGCACCCCCGACATCCCCGCCTCTAACACCCCTCCCTGCATTCCACCAAAACGTGGTGGGATTGAAAGACATTGTTTGAAAATTAGACACATTTTTATATGAAGACTTATTACGACAGCGGGGTGAATAGGGGAGGGGGACGGGGCAGGGACATTGATGAAGCGGCTGCCTCCTTGCAGTTTTCCTACTTATTTTATTTTATTATGCGCCTAGTGCTGTTTCATCTCGGAACATTAAGCCCCATGTTCCGGTGACGTAATGAGATTTTGCTTACACTTATAGCATTTACTAAGCCAACATAATATTTCTGAACCATTGCTAACTAATTGTACTGTCGAACGGATCATAAATGTACATGTTTTAGGATTTCGACTGAATGTGCAATTTAAATATCAAATTTGAATTTTCCATCATTTCATGAGTTTTGTCGTGACACTCGTGACCCGCGTTTCGCATTTCGACACTTTCAGGCATTTTAAGTGCGCGAATGAACTTGATTCACTGTATGTTCAAGTTCATTCGCGCACTTAAAATGCCCAAAGAAACTGAAAGACAAAACTCGGGTCGTTGGCCAAAAAAATCATGAAAATGTACTAAATTTAAACGGTTTAAATTTGTATACATATATGTCTTACTTGTAATATGTTTATATATTTAAATACACACACATGCCATATATTACCGTTATCATATTTAGATACTGGGTTTCAAAAGTAAGGAAACATTAAAAGAACTTGAAGTAAAAAAAAAAATTAAAACGTTTATTATTTTTTACAAAGTAATCAGCAGCAACTCTCAAATAATCGATCGTGTTACTTTTCTATGTTTAATTGTCACTAAACGACAAGAAAGTAACACAGAGAAAAAATTGCAATCGTTATAATTCTAGTAGAATTTTAATATACCTAATATACGTTGCTATTTTTTCACTGCTGTATAATGGAGATCTACCAAGTAAATCCCAATTCCATCAATAACTTAAAATCGTTAAATTTAGTCCAAACTGTCAGTATAATAAATCCAATTGTACTTTAATCCTGCTTTTTAAATATAACCAATGTGTTCATAATGTAATATACCTATTAAATAATTATAATTTGTTTCAATTATACCACCACCATAAATTGACTAATGAATGAGATGACTTGCATTTTACTTTTAACGAGCACACACGTATGTATATATTATAGGATTATTGAGTTGGTACAAACATGTACAGGCGTTATTTTGCCCATCATAATAATATGCCAACACACAGGTCCTTTAGAAAACCAACGTGTCAGAAATGACACGTAACCGCGACGTAAAAAAAAAACAATTTCAAAACAGCGCATTCTTTTGTTTTCGAATTGCTTTCGTGTAATTTAAAATTCACTTTCTTGCGTTAAGTACTACAGTATGGTTTCTTTTTCCACGTTCGGCACAAAGAAATATCGCCCCAACTTAAACAAAGAAGAACTTGAACTTTCCTCTAAGACACTGGCATCTTTCGTACTTTACACACGGCTTCTCGGATAAAGCTACGCGAAAAATGGTCGCCTGAGATCCCCAACGAGCGTTCCTCCGATATTAAGCAAAAGACACCCTGTTTAAAGATTCCCCCTGGCATACGTATGCTGACTCACGTAACCCAACAGGTAGAAAAGAAGGTACGGCGTGTTGTGAAAAATATTGTATTTTTTATATTTCCGTATGTAAAAAATTGTAGACAAATACAGTTCATAATAAATTATTCATTACAATAAATTTGAAGATAATGTACCAGGCGATAGCATATTAGCTCTAGGGATTTTTCAATGCTCAGTTTTACAGGACACTGTTGGAATATCCGAATGAAAACATTAATTCATTGATATCACAATCGATTCGTAATGAAAGGTTTAATGTGCAATGTGTTGGTGACGTTTTCATTCCTTACCACACACATTATTCGATAATGAAAACGAGACGCAGATAAGGTGATTAGGCGGCAAATACTGTTTTTACTTTATTTTATTTCGTTTCCATCTCCTGAGAGACAACAGCTGACTTTTTTTGATAAAGAGTAGCTATATAATATATTCAAAAAAGAAGCGGAGATTTTTTTAAATAGTAAAGCTATCTATATTTCAGGTGTTCAGAAATAGTATAATACTCATTTTTGGTATAAGATTGCATATAAGACATAAAGTTAATGAAGCGCCTCAGTGAATTGTTATAACTTACTTAGCGATTTAAGTTGATTGCGTTTACGTCTTAACGGCTTAGTAATTTGAGACTGGATGTTCAGATTTGGCAGATTAAAACTACTCATGCGGCTTTTTAAGGTGAATTATCTAATTATTCCAATGTTGTTTCCCAACGGAAATGAAAGTTATTCGGGCTTAAGTTCAGATAGATGCTATAGGTGATCATTCTATAGACATGCGTGGTATTCATGGCGTATATTATAAAGTCTCAAGTCTTAAAATAACCTTTTTTTTTACTTCAATTTTACCTATTCTGCTCCATCGAATTTGATCAAAGTCATTGCTGCAACTTTATTTCAATCATAATCGACGTTATTCTGGTTGATAGAAAAAATATGTTTTAATGATCAATACATTAATTTAATGCAGTAGCGTCGCTTTTTTCGGCATCTTCAGGCATTCCAAAACCAACATATTCCAATACAGTGGAAGTTTTTATAATAACTTCGTTTTTCAATCATAGAAGAAATTCATCAATGTTTACAATGAAAAAATGTTTTAATGATCAATACATTAAGTGCAACAGTGGTTCCAACAGTTTCATAGCGGCCACCAACAGCTTCATAGTACAAGTCAGAATTTAATAAAATATATATATTATTTTTGCAATAAGTCATGATCAAAAAGTATAAGCTAGCAATTCTGTCATTATATAAATGGAAGATGTGGAAAAAGCAACGAACACAAAACAAAAATTGGGTGCGGCAACTAGACATGGCTAAAATTTTGCGCACCACTGGTTTGGGTGGTACGTCCTTCCATTCAGTAACTAATCAACTAATCAACACGGTATTGGCGATATTCTTTTCATAGTTTTTATCATTTTTTTTTTTGGAATCATGTTGCACTATTTTTTTACAACATTATTATTATGAAAGATAAATGAGATCAGATATATCGGTATTTATCTTTGCAACGATAAAAAAAACATGTAATATAATGGGAACATAATGTCTGTTTTGCTAATGCTAAACGAAGCACTGACAGATAATAAATAAGTAAATACACACACTAGAAAGAATCCAAGTTTTTAATTAGGGCCGTTTGTTTTGCCACGACGAAAAAACTCACATTAATTATTAGTGTGTCATTTTTTTCGATGACAATAAATGATTGTTTCTGAAAATTGAACAGCGTTATTCATGTACCGGATATATTCTATCATTACTTTTTTTCATCGTCGGACGCGGTTGTTATTTGTCATGGAATTTCTCTCAAATGCACAGCAAAAAAATTGATAATATTGTGGCGAGAATGGCAATTTGAGAATGTGGGAAGCAACACTATCATGAATCATGGCGTATATTCGGGCAACAGAATAGTACATAATTCGTTTCCTAGTAAACAAAATTTTCTGTGATAAAGAAAACGCACATAACCGCAAGCAGCCGAAAAAAAACAAATAAATACAGATTAGGTTTTGCGGAGCGTTCAAATCTGAATATTGGTTATTATTTTTTAAATTATTTTAATGTCAGTTATTGTTTTGTGGTGGAAAGATATTATTCGACACTTCCTTAAAAAGATAAAGGCCAATTTAGGTACTAAAACAACCTATAATGCTATTATTAACACTTCTAAATAACTATTATTACCACTTCGTTTGTTAAAAACAAATTTTTTGTACTTATTCTACATTAGATTAATTAGAATTAGGACCGGATTCGCTCATTGCGAGCATTATCAACTGAAACAAAAATTCAGCGTTATTTATACAAATTCTAAGTAAACCTAATAAAACAAACAATTGGTACATAATACAATTATGAAAATAAATCAATGAAAAATAAAACAATATTAGCATAGTTAAAATCAAATAGACTATAGTAAAAATGCTTAAGACCTCTTGGCAATAGAAGCTTCTTCATCAAAAACCATTATTTATTTTTTATCATACACAGATGTAGTTTATAATTTATTTAAATTGACGTTTGTGACATAAAATATCTGAAGTTTGATCTTACTCGATCGATTTGTATTTCGGAGCAATGTTCAACACTGAGAAACGGAAAAAAGGATATTTCGGTTGCCATGGATGAAACAGAGAATCATTTTGAATGTATTTTTTCACAGTGCGTTTCTATTATGACCGCTTAAAACATATTTGGCATTAAATGTTGATTATTTGTATATAATTGTGAAGAATATTTCGTTTCTAATCTGAGTGCCCTTTTTGAGCGATCCACATTTTTAAATATTATGCACCAATTCTTTTGTTTATTTTAATTGAATTTTATTGTATGAGCTAATCAAACTTGCCCCAGTTATAATGTGCTTATCCAATGAATCCATTTGTAAGCTACTCAATAGGATTATCCTAATACTCGGTCAGGATATTTTTATTTTGTTAGAATTGAAGCCAATGTGACCTGCTCTATGTAGGAATGTAGGCTAGGTGACACATAACGTATTTAAATGACATCAGGTATACAAACTTGAGAGTATTCTATAAACCAGATTCGTTTTTATAAACCACTTAGTAAACAGAAAAAATCAACGTTGATTTTCGTTTAAAATTTAAATAAAAATACCAACTGCCCCGATTGCACCAAAATTACTATGTACCACGTTTCAAAAAATTATATTTTGTTATCAGTTTTTTTAGAAAAATATGCTCCTAGAGGACCTAGAGCAGGAGTGGCCAAAATTTAACCACTACGGGTGACTTTTTTTGAAATTTTTTGAGGAGAACAACTATTTGTTGAAATTGTGTTTAATATCATCGAATTACAAGAGGAATCAGAGATGTGTACATCAGTAGACCAGACAGTTGGGTGACTTGGAATAGCTACGCAATCGACGCTTTCACCACCCCTGATCTAGTTAAACGTTAATTATAATGTGGATTATAACGCATTTTTCAGATATGTAAGTATAAAGATTAAAAAAAATGTTTATAAGCTTACAACTAGTTTTCTTTTACATGATATTGGTTTTGGCTTTACCTACTATAATGCTATGAATATATTTCGAATCCCAGGTGGGTTACTAGCATGCAAAATATTGATTTTTTTTTAATTGAATTATTGTCAAATAAAATTCCTACCCTTCCATAAAAGCATCCCATGATAATACTTGAAGTTTTTTATTCCGAATTCCATTTCTAAAATATAATAGGCACTTTGTCAATGTTATGATAGTCAAAATTTTCATTAACACATATTTATGTATATGTGAAAAATATATGTTTATTACGTAGAAGTATCATTTTTAAGCCAATAATAGGATACTTCTAACGATGGTGTGATGTCTAAATAGCTGTTTATTACCTTACATAATTCTTGAAGAAATGAATGCATTACTAATGTTGTACCTTTTATATTAAAGTTCTTGAGCTTTAATTCAAATCAAATAATTAATTTAATTTTCTATGATGTTGTTTTAAACTACGTATTTTTTTTCATTAATCACTTATAATCCAATTGATGAGGTGTGGTATAGAACGTCAAGAAGTGTTAACACTTTATCCGGATTTGTGTCGTGTTACTCTTTGTTACCAAATTTTATGCACACATAATTGTTTTTCATAGCGCCTCTTCATTTATCATGGCATGAAAACAATGCCGCCACGTTAGCAGACCTTCGTTAAAAACTTCTCCAGGGATTCAGCGCCTGACGAATGAAAGCTTTTTGTAAAAAAGAAATAATAATAATAATGTATAATAAAGCACAAATAATAATAATGCGACAAGCAAAACAATCTCCGAAGTCCCTCCAGGTGCGCGCGTCAAGAAAAATATTCACGATTTTTAATTAGATTATACGATTTCCCACCCTGTGAACTTCTCCCCTTACACCCGCACGCTCGCAGTGTGAAGGCCTCTCGCAGCTAAAGGGGTTGACAACATAAATATTTTCTTGCCAATTTTGCCAAATCGATTTCAAATATAATGATCTCAATATACTTTGCGAAGATAAACTTGTTTGATTTCGTATTTTATTTCCACTAACCTTACACGGGGTAAACTATTTCATTAATATTTGAATATGATTTACACGTTTGAATATTTCTATAATTATCTATTTAATTAATAGATTTGGCACCCCAACGCAAAAGCGCAATATAAGGTTATTTTGTATTCTTGACTGCGCAATTAAAGAAATTTACTTACTGAAATGTACCTATCCAAGAAAATTTCGTCCATTAAAAAATAATAAGATAAGGACATTACACCATGTGAAATTTTCAAATATTATTTATAATACATATTTTATATGAGAGTTTATCCACTTTGAGAAGATTTTTTTTATTATTATTAAAATGTTATTTTTTTTAGAATTGCGCGCTAATGTCCCGTGCGGTATAGTCGCTGCACCGTTAGATATACAATCCTTGTCTTGTATTAGTCAGTAAAAAAAACCTTTCATCGCCCAGGTACTTAGATTGATAAATTGTAGAAATTTAAAGCTATCAGCGAAAAATGGTACCAAAAGCTTATTATTCACTACACTGAAACCGAATAAAATGTTGGCGATGTACGCCAAACGCCTTCACCCCGCAAAATTACGTGTGTCGTCCCACGCACGCCGCGAGGGTGTTCTCGGGGCGCGCTCCCTTCCCACCCATAATTTCCTCGCTTCCTACCTGTGCGCCCCTCACTCACGGGGCACCCTGCCCCCCTTCGCACTGACTCACGACAGCCTCCACGGCTACAACTTCGGACAGAAACATATTTCCAATTTTCGTCTCGCCGTCTTCCTCTTTTCTCTCTCCCGTATCCAGTTTGCCAAATTTTCCGCCGGGTGGCGCCTTTGAACAAGTTTTCTCATTTTTTATTAACGAGTTAATAAATGTGTATATTTTCCGTCATATATGATGAGTTTTTCTCGCGCCATCCTTTCGCAAGTAGCTCTCTTTCGTATTTTGACATTTTGAAAGTTTCCTCACCGCGATAAACTTTACGCTTTACTTGATAATGTTTAAATTAAAAAGAAATCATAACTATTTTCTAAAATAAACATTATTCAACACATTGTAAAAGGGTCTTCGGGGTTCATCTAAATTCTAAATGATCAGAAGGTAAATCTTACAATATTTTTTATGACTTACTGAAAAATAAACCTTTCATAGATCAATATCATTTTAAAGTAGTCAGTTTTAAACGTTCGATTGAAAAATCTCGTTGGCTACTGAAAAACGTTTTTTTTCATCAATAAGTTTCTTTACTATACGGTTTTTTGGTTTAAATTATAAGCCATTGGTTCTATTGTTTTTTTTTGTGCAATTTATATCACGATTGAGAATTTATCATTGATTTTTGCTCTGACAAGAGTCAGCTTTCGATTCCAATTCCGTATCGCGACTTAACGAATAAACAAATACATAGATGAAAAGATAATTTATTCAGTTGAATTAAAATTTCCACGCGTGGATTGATAATAAGCGTTTAATATTTGTGTATTAGTTTATTTATAGCCTTGTTTGTTTGTCTTTCCTCTCCGGAAAAAGCGGCTTAGCAATTAACTTTAAACCTGCCTTGAAACATTATTACCTAAAAAATATAATATATTATTATTCATGGTAAAGTATCAAGAATTTTTCTGAATAGTGTTATAAAATATGGAGCATGACCATAACCATTACATGTTAGTATTCTTTAAAAATTAAACGATCGAAAAATAAATAAATATTTTTCATTTCAAACAAAACTCTCCATACTGTAGGTAACATTGTAAATTTACTTTCCTCTTGAAGCTGGTTTTTTTCTAATTATTTTGTGAAGTATTTATTTTCAATGTATAAAAGTCAACATCAAACACGCCACATTTAAATGTTAATACATTAAATTATAAAACATCATTGCTACACCTAAATCCTTGCAGACGGTAAGACATTATAAAAAGCAATATTCCGTAAATTCAAAGACTCGACTTTGCTTTGTGATTTTTTTCAGTCTTATTAGCCATACTTGAATGAGTTAGGTCTAGTAGAGCAAGACTTGTTTAATAAGCAATTTTCTTTGGACTTTCACAAAGTTGCTTTGAATTAAAAGTGTAGCGGGGCTTTTTTCAAGTCCTGATTTACTTGTTATATAAGTGTACATAACATATCACGAATCCTTAATAGCAGTTGAAGATTATTGATTCAAAACAACACAAAATCAATAAATCAGTCTCAAAAAAAACATATTATTGAATTGAAACCTAAACTAATTACGCTAATATATTATGTTGTCTGGAATAAGAATACGCGTGCCAGTGCTGTTTATATCATTAGCTGTTATTGGTGTTATGTTTTAATTAACTAATTCGTTAATTGAAAGTTTATAAATAGTGAGTTCAGTTGAAAAAGTTTACTCGCACTTTAAAACACACATTTTGCTTTATTTTGAATGAATATACTGACATTCCAGTGATAAAAGACTGTCAACACTTTTTAAATGATTAGTGAATTTATAAGATAATCTTCACGTTACAAGATTGCCATGAAATACAATATGTACACAAGATTTTTTTATTACGGAAAACGACTATTTTTTACGTGTGTCATAGACTGAAATATTTTTTCTTTAATCTTAAAAGATGGAATGTAATGACGTATTAGAGAAACGTCATTGAAATTTTACGTTCGTTTAATCTCCTCGCTATTCAATGTTTACAATTTATAACTATTGTTTGTACAATTTACTATTCATTCGCATGAAAAATAGTTTCTTTTTTAATGTTGGGAGCGTTTTCATGTTATCGCGGAATCCATCCAGGACGAATGGGTAACTTTGACGGTTTTCCAGCATTACAATACAACACGGCCCCAAAGCGTTTTATCACATGAACCTTCGTCCATCGCGTGACACACTTTGGGGGCTTCCAGATCCGGTCTCACGTAGCGTTACCTCCGTCTTCCCGAGCAGGACCCGTCTCCCGCCAGACGACTCCGGCTCCTCGGCCCGTGTTCGCCCCCGGCGCCTTCCTCGCCCTTTTAATTAGGCCCATTATTACGTGGCAGCGGGCGAGGCGCTTGCGACCTTTGGATATTTACCCCCGTATCGCTTCATTTAGTTTCCCACTTTTGCTGAATTCTTAAGGCCGCTCTGGGAAGCTCATATTTTATGAACGCGGTTGTGGCGTTACGAGTTTGTTCCTAGCCAAAATGCGCGTCTACACCGCGTAGTTTCGTATATGAAGTTTTTGATATGAAATCGAAGTTTGAGTTGCTGGTTCATTTATAATGTAAGCACACGATAATAATTCAATTTGATACTTTTATATATCCGTTTGATTTGGGTGGAATGTTGAAATTAATTCCTCACTCGAATGATATAACTGTAATTTTTTTATAGAACCTTTTATATTTTTTTACACATAAAAATCCTCGTGATAACCTTAACCGGACCGTATCGATTGCTAAATTGTGAAATTATTACACTTGAAAAATGCTTTATTTTTATAAATTCGTTCTTGTTTGGTGCATATTTTTGCTTCCATGATCGAAGATATCTAATAAATTGTTTTCACCCTCATATTTGCCAACCAAATGCATGTGGAAGAAATGTGCTAATTGAAACCTCGAAGTGGAAATGTATTATTTTAAATAAAATAACATCATATATTGTGTAGTTCTTCCATATATTATATATGCAATTATACAAACAGGTCAGTTGAAAATTCCCATTGCAAAATAGTGTTTGTTAACCCGTCACACGCTTTAACATATTAACTCAAATAACAGGCGTGCGCGTCACCTTTCTTCGAGCTATGTTATTATGTTATTTTTCGTGTTATCGTAATAAATAGAGGGATTAAAAATAATTGGATTGATATTGATTGCAGGCAGACACATTAAGAATATGTCATAACACTAAAAACCCGAAAGAAATACCACATGAAGCCACAATTCATTAAACAAACAAATCTCTAACAAAAAAAGCAATGCTTGTCGCTATGACGTATTTATTATCTTTAATTACGAACGTGTCAAATTAAGAGCCCTGCGACGAACTCATTCGTTGGTCGTTGTCACTTCGAAACATACATATATTACTCGCTTAATTACGGGGAAACACATAAATAATTTAATATCGAGACATTTATCACCAACGGTTCAACACACATACACCTAAGGAGAGATAATAATTTATGATTTTTTTTAAATCTTTTTAATAGTTATAAATTTTGTAGAAAAGATAACGACAAAGACATCACAATCTTTGCACATGAAACTTGTTAAAGTTTTTTTTTTATTTTTCTTTGAATTACATTTGAGCATTGTGCGAATCACAAATCAGAACTAAATGTTTTTAAATATTGAATACACCCAATAATTTTTTTAGTAAACACAGTCGACACAATTAGAATAAATACACGATAGTTTTTTATTTAAATGTGTCCCTCAATACAATACGAAGTATAAAAACATTAAATAAAGATCGCACGAAAAATAAATATAATACCGCGCAGTGCCTGTCACGTAAAATAGTTCCGTCATATGCGCAGCCGCGAATGAAATTATATGGGAACTGCGCAGGCGCGAGAGTTCGCGCGAACTTTCAAACGAATAAGCGCACTGACGGGTAAAATCGAAAAATTGTAGCTGTTCGAGAAATCGATGTTTTTATATTTAAATCTATTATTTCTGACAATCTCAAGGAGTTTGTGGTAGCAAGATAGATATGGCAATATTTTAAAACAATAATCACCCCTGTGTGCAAGAGATTTATTGTTTAATCATCAGTTGAAAGTTCCCGTCACACAAGTCGTGACAGTCGCGTACGGGCCTTGTCTTTTCCCGACACAACATATGTGACGTTCGTCCGCCACGGGTTAAAACAACACTTGTCTTGGCAGTAAAATAAATTGGTTTTTCTCGCAAATGTTTCTTATTTCAAACCATTGTCAATATTTTCAAATTCTATTTCTATGCGTAAGAATTGCATAAAAAACAACCTCTCATGGATTCGAATTTTAAAACGATGTGATTTTAAAAATCCTTCTTATACGATCCAAAAAAAGGGCATTGAAAAGGCGAATATATACACTACTGGTATTTTACTATGCCCATCCTTTGTGTTTTTATCAGTATATAAAAAAAACTGTCGAAACGATCCAACGGCAATAATTGCGGATATTGCCAGTCAATTTGTAATTTTTTTCTGTGAATCAAGGTTTATTTGCTAGTGAGAAAATTTGAAAAATACTTAGCGTTTATAATAATCCTGTGTAAACGCATTTTTAAGTGTTAGATCGAAGCGTAAGTTCTCTCGTACGTCCAAGTTCAAACGCCATCGGTGAATATTCAATTTATACTGGCGGTTTTTGCTGATGTAAAGATGCCTATTGAATTTATTATGTTTTTATCTGGCCGCCTCTCCTCTCGGCCCTTTCCGAATTAGCCGATCCGACCTGCCAAATAAAAAGCTCCTCCCCTTTCATCGCGCATTCACAGAGTTGCGAATTCAAAGTCAAGCCAATGCTCATCTCAGTGAATTGATTTCGCGCACGAAACTCCCAATGAATCGTTCGACCATAAAAATAAATCGGTGCTGATCAAACGTAAAGTTAATAAACGGTAAAATATTCAGTTCCACGAGAATTATGTAATATAGTATATGCTCCCGTCAGAACTAATTTAAAATTGGTACTATAGTTCAGACGATAAGCTGTTGTTGAAATAGCCAAACACTTTTTTACTCGTACAATTTTTGCGTCAAAAATATTTCACCACGTAAACAAGTAAATGCCAAATCCATTGATAAACACTTCTCAAACATCTGTCCGTCTCTAAAAAACTATTCTTTTGTTACTATGCCCACATTTTTTAATAACGATAATAAATAAACCTCGTTGATATTTTAAAATTAACCGATTGAACGAATTTGCATTCATTCAGGATTGCCAAGAAAAATGATCTACAAATTTCATTTGCCCACCATTTGAAAATTTCTGTATGACGCATTCTGATACATATGTAGTTTGACTAAATATTCACTAACCACGATTTAAGAATTGTGCCTACTGTATATCGTATACACCCAACTAAAACGCGACCTGTTTTGTTGGAGTGGGATTTAAAGGAGAGATTCAAATACAATATAAGATACACGTAATTGTTTCAGCTGCTCTATCGACCGTTACATTGAAGTTGATATACTTACATATATTATTGACTTCTTGATTTTAATGTTCGTTAAATCTTGCTATAATGGCGAAGTGTAGAAAAAACGAAAAATTATACTGATGACAATTAAGCAAGCACGTATCATCACTTTACCCAAACATACGAGACAAAACAACATTTTAAATCAGTAATCAAATGTAGAAGGATAAAGTAGTACATTCATTTATTGGCTACGTTTTGTTCTTTTGATTGAATCCAGAATATATAGCGAATGCTTAAAATAACGGTATATTCGAGCTTATACGCTATTAACATATTTTTCAAGGGTGTCTGCTAGGTCGTTTTATAATTTTGTGTGTTTTTTTGAAGTACTGTTTTACGTACCATAAAGCTGTTAAGTGATATAAAAAATGAACGATATCTAAAATGGTAGCAGAATAGACACCGGCGCGAGGCGTCATCACTTTTAAATCCGACATCATCAAATTATGACGCGCGAAATGGTCCGAATGGAAAAAGCATGTAGCCGAATGGAAAAAGAAATGTGTGTATGTAATTTAATTTTCGCGACACTCCCGTATCTGGCCGTCAGCGGTCGGAAAATCGGAAAACGCGCCCGCAATAATTTTCATAGAGCGGCACAGTTGAATTATTATCATACGCGTATACGCGAACAACGTTCAGTTCCCTTTAATTTTTTAGTGAGTACGTTATTTATTGAATATTATTCTGTGAAAGGTTTTTTAAAACGTTTTTTTACTGTGCATTGTAATTGAGAATTTTGAAAAAACTATTCTTTACTGAATTTTTGAACACCCGCGTGTATCCATCTAAATATTCTAAATGATATATACAATATATTTTATCTAACGTAGGTTTACTTCGCCAAGGTTCTAAGGAACTAAATAAGTAATATTATTATAAACTTTCCGCCGAGGCAATCGAACATGCATGTTTTGTTTCATTAGTTTCTTTCTTATTTATGATACATCCACGGCAATAAGGTATATTGTAACTAAGAAAAAGCGATTCATTCAAGCTATCATTCATAAGTTACTTTGTACTCCTAACTGGAAACACAGTTTTATCTTATAGTAGTCTGTAGATTTACAGTAAATATCACCGGCTATGGCAAGTTCAATGCAAAACTCTATTCACGCTAGGAAATTTGGGTTTAGGGTAGGATTTAACTTGTGGGCACGCACACCAGTGCACTGATACGTACTGTGGGACTGCTGTTAAATCAAATTCCGAAAGAGGAGAAATTTTTGCTGTGGTCTGTCCTCACACGGGCCTAATAAGCCACGCTTACTTGATTGCGACCAAGGCTAACTTCACATAATTTGCTAATTTATTTGAGGATCGACATATCCTTGATACTTCACTCGAGTTAATAAACTCGTCTTAAACGACTCTCAGTATACGGACTACACACCACAAGATAATTATCATGAACTTGATTTAACTCTGATTTAACTTATTATGGTAGGATATTTTATTTTCAAGCACATTAGTAGATCTGTTCGGGCCATTAATGTGAGGGGTAAACTGCTTATTTCAATCGATAATTTTATGGAAGGCGGCCATGAAACATTGGCTGCATGTACAAAACGGGAGGTGTTGGCAAAAAAAACCAATTATGTATATATTTTAGAAATAACGTTCATGCCAATTTTCATCTTAATCTTCAACCATAGTATTGGGCACATTTCTTAACAAATAACGTATTTGAATTAAGTGATTAAGGTGATACAATTGACAGCACATAATTCTACTTAAAATGTGTCAACCGTATTCGGTCCGTCTCTTTAAAGAAGTAGCTTGATGAATAAAAGCTGTGTTTTTCATAATTATTTTGAGAGAGCTTTCTTTGTTTCTCGTTCGCATAGCAGAAGTTTAATCTTCTCTTCGTAATATTTCAAAATCAGCGCTCGTTTTAATATCGAGAAAATTCTCAAGTCAAACACGGCGCTTGACAAAAGATCTTGATTAATAATTTAAATTAATACACCCGTAAAATTTGAAGGGAATTCGATAAATCATATCGGTAAGCAGTAAGCAGAAGGCAGTCGCTACAATCGACCAACTTTCTCAATACAATTTTTCAATCTGTTGACTTTCAATAAAGCTCGCTCGAAAAGCGGAAAGTTTCATTTTAATTTATTATTATCCGCGAGGGTTATTCGATATTTTCTAATGTACGATTAATTTTGAAAACTCCCTTTCTATTGGTGCGACATAGGGTGTTTTCATTTTTTCTCCAATAGTGAATTAATTCGCCATTTTTAATAATACGAAAGAATCTACCGGACGGCGTCGGTTGTTTTCATTGCCTGCTGCTGCTACGAACAGAACTGTTGAGTAGAAGTCAAATCAGTCTTTCTGAGCCAGGATGTTCTTCTCCCATGGTCATGCGAAACGGAATTGTTAACATAGAAGTTGATACTTTACAGGGTGTCTCATTTTAATATGGCCAAAGAATGCTTATTTTGATTATTCATATGGATTTTTGATTTCCTAAATAATATTCACAAAATGATTTAACAATGAATGAACAAGTAAAGAGTTGTGATTAAAAAGATACTTACTTTCTACGCGCAGTTGATACAAATGATGGCACCTCCACATTAGTGTGCTGATATAAGCACACTGACAGAAAATCTATCTGAGGGAAGTTAATTCTTTAAATAAGCAGTCAACAATACATACGAATCTTTAATTGCGCGTGTCGGTTGCGCTAACGTCGGTCCGCTAACGTCGCTACACTTCACATGATATACATATGTCGTTTGATTGACTATATTTAACAAGAGACCAGAAATATATTTGACGACACATTGGCAAGATAATTTGATTTGGATAAAAGAATTTTACATATTATCTTAAAAATACATATATTAAACATAAACCCAGAAAAAATTAACTAAACATCTCGATTTTCAAAACATTTAGATATTTCAGCTACTTGAGCATAGCTCAACGATGTACGGCCCACTGAACGCTACATCATATAAAGGAAGTGACCACATAACATAAATGTAAGCTATAGTCGTTTATTTAATGAATATAATTTAGCTTTTATATATGCTACTAGCTTTTTCTGACGTATTAGGTATTATAATTTACCGCTTTAAAAATCAAACGAACAATGAAGAGGATTAAGTTTTAGATGTTAGTACGGGAGCACAAAACCAAAATGGCAACATCCTGTGAATGCTTTCCCGTCGAAAAGTCAAAGAAATTCTTGTTAAACTTACGTAATTTATCTTTAGTTTTATTTATTTTGTTGTCTGGAGTGAAAGTTTGCAAATGTTAGGTAACCTTTCTTATAAGGCGTAATTAAAAGTAACTTTAAGCCTAATAGAAATCTAACTTCTTGTAAATGTTCGGCGCTGTTTCTTGTCGTTCGTAAATCAAATGAAAATTTATTGCCTCTCGCTCGTCAGACTTGCTTGTGAGAATAAGTAAGTATTATATAAGAGAGAGGTTTCGGGTCATACGGGCAACACCTTCCCAAAAAATTTGTTTAATGGTCTTTTAAGGTCTGTTTGTATCGCGTTTTTAGATCAAAAATAACAAAGAGTGGCATCAATGAGGAATATAAACGTGTAAGCGTGTTTGACAGTTATATTATTGAGAAAAAACATCTAATCAAATATTTGAATAATTGAGACATCTCAGTTTGTTCGAATTTTGAAAACTTCTCATTTGTATATCACTATTACATTTATCATCTGCTGTATAACGTTAACAGGGGACAGATGTGCTCATTAAAACAATGAGATCGACATATTTTCTTTAAGTCTTATCTTAACTTAACCCTAATACCAGTGCTTCCAAAACTGGAGGCCTTAAGTTTTTTCTGGGGGCCGCACAAAACATGTTTTTGTCCAGGAAAGCCTCTGCAAGAAAAAGTTTGGGAAGCAATGCTTTATATTGTAGTGATGATTATTCGACTCCTCTGACAACGATTCATGTAATCGAGGTTTTCAGGTAGTTTTGATTATTTTAAAATGAAATGAAAGGCTGTTATGTTTAAGGCATAATTTATGCAACATATGCTAGGGAAACAATTAAGATCCTTAATCTGTATCGTTTTTGCAAAACATTTCCGTCGCAAAAGGGTTTAATTCCGAACCAGCCCTATTTTAGTCCTAACTTAATTATTGTATAATTATTAAGTTGTACCGATAAAACAAATCAATAATATTTAATGGATACACGTTTCAAAAAGGTCATGCATGATTTTTTTTTTAAATATTTTTATATTCTTGTAATTTATTTATCTATTTTCCAAACTTGCTTCCGTTTTAAAACTGTGAATGAAATATCATAACAATCGTATGTCCCCTGGCTCGAATCCCTTCTAGATGACTCCGCGCCGAGCTTTGCAAAGCTACCGACTGAAATGTAATAGATATTACGTAAAGCGCGCAATAAAGAAAACCTTTTCTGTGGGGTGAGGCGCATTTCGTGAATTCGTATCCCCATAAAACTTTTTAAATATAATTCGAATGAGCAATGTAAGAAAAAATTACCCCTTATTATTAATATTTCAGTATTTATTGTAGATGAACGAGTCTTTGGGGGGACAGATTTGTACGCGAAATTTCAAAATTACAATTTTGCGTATTAAACCATCCCTGTGCGATGGCATACACGTTTTTTTCTTTACGAATCAAAACGGCGTAATTATAGTCGATTAACTTTAATGAATTACTTTATTGATAAAATAAATATTTTTTTTTGAAACGATATTGTTTTACTTCGATTTATTCGTGGTTATACAGTTAAAAAATCATTTTTTTTTAATAGCACTTTGACATGTTGCTCATTTGAGTCACCAATCACAAGGGCTGTTTGAACGATCAATGCACTGCCTATTGAGGTGAACATTTTCGGTAGTCAACTTGGTGCTTTCTTTTTATATTTATTATTGCATTTTTAATTTCTATATTGTGTATTTTATGCCAATATCTGTTGAATGATTGTTGTGTTTTATTACATGTTATGTGATGTCTTTATTATACTTGCCAAATGCATGGCACATTGGCGTCAGTTGTAATGCAAAGTATTGTATTTTTAACTGAGAAACAACAATATTATTCCAGTAGCATGTCTTAAAACGATCTTTTTTATATTCACCCAGTTCAATAAAAAATCTATTAAAATCAATTATTCTTCCATCAACGATACGTGTAATATAAAATTTTAAATAACTTTGATTATTCCACTTATTGTGTTACCAATTGTGACACGTGTTTTACTTCTTTCAGAGGCATCTTCGGACTTACTATCGAAAAATTTGTGTAATATTATCGTTTGCTTTCTTTTCCCCTGAAAAAATGTTATACAATTTACCATATAAAAGCGCTTTTTTTGCCGTACTGGCCATTTTAATACTTTAGATGGATTCGGCGGTAACTTTGTATCATTTAAATAAATTTAAACATATTTTTTGGTTGTATTTGAGATATTTTTTACATACACGTGTAAATTATTTTTACTTTGATAATGTGCCGCGCCTCCCGTTTGAAATTATCGTGTATGTCGCTCTGATGTAATAATATAATGGGGGAGACGGGCACAAGTCTACCCGGGCAGATTTAATCGCAGTCTGATTTTATATTCAAATTTAAAAATTATATGCCGGATGAGTCAGCGGTTAAAATTACGCGATCTCGTTTACCACGTTGGCAAACATCGCCGCCAAAATTTGTGCCCAAATTCACGTAAGACCATTTTTAACCCCATTTTTGTCGAAGTGTGAAGGCATCATGGGAAAGAAATTCTTACATATTGTGACCAAAAAAGCATTTCCAACTATCAATGCCATTTTCGGAAAAACAGGATGATGTATACAATGTGAAACTTATTAACTTTTGCCAGTCTGAGGGTGACAGTCGACTACCACTGCTACTTTATCTTAAATATATATCTTAATTTTAGTGATACAATGTGTAAACTTTTGGTATTCTTAAATCATATGATTTTGATCGACTAGGTTCGTCGCAATTAAATAAAAAAGAAAATAAACAGATTATTACTGGCCCAAAACCATATATACTGTCGCAACCAATTGTTACTGGGGTAGTTTTAGTCCCCCCCTTCGGATCACAAGTTATTTTTCAAAGGCCGTCTTTCGAGGGTTAAACTATAGCTTTAAAATATGACTTATTTGGACATTACCCAACAAAGTCGATCTGAGAAATAATAGTATCTCATTTTGATATTATTCTATTAAGACTGTGTGCGTAATAAGATTATGCAAAACTTTCAACAGTCATTCTGACGAAAATAATGTCTTTAAGATTGTCCTGCTGTTGCACCTGCGATATTTTGTTACGTGATACAAGTTAGTTTACACACATCCAAAATGGATAATCAGAAATATGAATACACATGGTACTTAACCTTTTAAATTCCATGTGGCTGTAAAAATACATTGGGTTTCTTCGCGAAAGCTTTCCAAGATGGTCTGGGATCCAAAGGGTTAATATCACTTAAGTGTCCTTAACAAGCAACATTTTCTTTTTTTCATTTTTTAACACCATATCGCATGGTTAAAAGTAAAAATTCAGTCCCGCGTATCTCAGTATTGAGCTAAGAAAATTATGGTTCGTTTTTATTCCTTGGGCGTACAACGTTATGGAAGGTGGACACGAAACAGCGGCTGCATACACATAAGGGTGGTGAAGGGGCAGCCTTTCAGATTTGTGTACGACTGAATATGTGCAAAATTAATATTAGAATAGGTAGTCAATTTTTGTTTGAAAATTCTGCTGGATCGTTTCCTATTTATTTCTTATTTCCTGATGCCGACGAGGTGTAAAAATTCAGTTCACAAAACAAATATGTAAGGAAAACTGTACTTCTTTTGCGTTTGTTTCACTTCTAGGCGGTTTTTCTATCAAATTCTATTACATATTGGTTGAATAAGATAATATTCATTGTAATTTAATTGTACTAAACACTTCTAATTATATTTTGAAGCAAAATTATATTTTGGAAGCAAAAATTATGTTTACTATTGCAAATCTAAATGTACAATATGATATAAATAGAAGATTGAAAAGTAACACAGTTTTTATTTATTATTTCTAAAACACATTATTCACTTAAAACCTGATCTTGTTAGTAGCTTAAGATCAATGTATTTTCTTTTATTGTAGTAAATTTCTGCGTTTGTGTCTGTAAGGCTTACACGTTTTTTTCTTCTAACATGTGTTCGCCGTACGATTATCCGAAAGAAAACCTATAAAAACCACTGAGAATCAAAAGAAGAAATGTTTTGTAGTTGAAGCCTGCACTATTGTACTTTTGATTCCGAGCAGTATTTTCTGCACGTTTTATAAAAAAATATAACTTTTACTATTTTTCTGTACGTATTAGGGATAGCAATAAGTTATACCGGTCAACTGCTAAAAAAGTCATCCCTGAAAAATACCCGGTATTTTATTTAATATTACCGAGAAAATCAATTGTATTATACTATGAATGATGATTATTTGTATTTTTAGAGACTGCAATAGATAAGTTATAAATATGGTTACACAATTTGTGATTTTAAACATAACCTCCCTTAAAATAATATCATATAGTATTTACAAGACGTTCCTAAGTAATTTTATCATAAATTTCTTACTTGACCTCAATTTATGGAAGGGTTTGTATTTTTTTTCGATGGCTCTACAGCTCAAGTCAAATATTGCACTTTTACCATTTGAGGAGGTGTACGGCATTCTTCATTACGCTGTTTTTCTCTCGTGGCCACGGCCGGGACCTGCTCGCCATCAGTCCCTCTCATAGAACGCACAACGAACCGTTTATATTTTTCTTGCTTTTATTGCGTCTGGTCTTCTTCACGGCCATGCCTTATTATTCTTTAATCATATATGTACATAAACTGCATGTATCTACAGTGATAATATAGTGAGAATATATTATCTGAATTAGTATAAATATTTAAATCGCTGATGTCAAGACCAATGTTCTCTGTCAGCTGAGAAGCGGCCAATCCAAAAAATGCGCGGCATAATTTCTATCTCTTTGCAAATATGAATATGTCATATTTGATATAAATAGTTTTTCTTGTTTTACATATTTAAAATTAATACCAGTTGATAATTTATACTAATATTTATATTCAAATAAAAAAATCTATTTTTGTATACAATACCACCAATGAATTGCACATTTTAAAACAAAAAGCAGAATTATCCGATTAGTCAATAGCTTATGTTATTCATATGATTTATAAATGTATACTTTGGTATATTTTGTGAAGCTGTAAGATATAATATTTTGATCAATATGTATTAATCGGATCATTAAATTCATCAACTATGGCAATGCGTGCCAACCAGGGATGAGTGCGTCGGGGTTTTTAAACTGCTGGCAACATTGGTCAAGGCCAACATTTTTGTTATATTTCATGATTTTGAAAAAAATACGAATGTGAAAGTAAAATTTTACTGACCTTATTATATAATAATTAGAAAACATGATGGTCATAAAAGATTGGCAGATATTTTTTACCGATTTTTCGTTGATTGAAAAAGTCCACGCGCAATCCCTAGTCGGTACGTGTAATATAAAACGAAGCTGATAAAAGGATACCAGGGATTAGTGTAAGATAATCTAGCGGTCTTGAAAAGTAAATGGGTAAACTTTTCCCGCTGTACTCATGTTGATAAACTTTGGCTTACATACCGAGTTAGTAATACTTTAAACTTACTCGAGATTCGCCCTTGCGTATGCGAATGTATCACGCACGCACGCATACGTGCACAGAGGCCCGCATACTTAAAACACAACTTATACGTGTGTAATTCGATGGGGAGGAGAGGCGAAAAAACACAGTGGGGTGGATACATAATGCCAGTGATTAAAATTTCCTGTTACGCAAATAAAGAATCTTGGTCATCAATTCAAAGGCTCCCTTTATTTCGTTAGCCAGGGGTTTTTAAACAGTCCATTCGTTTATTACTTGCATATACGCAATGCGTTTTGCTCGAAATAATGTGGCAAACCCTCTTTTGCCTTTGTTTAGCTGGGCTCTGTGGTCAAAAGTTCCTTTATATATTATATTTGGTGGTAAGGCATTATATAAAAAAATAATCAAACCTTTTTTGTACTTATTCCACGATTAATTTATTAAGATCAGGACTGATTTCGGTCTTCAGATTTCTCATTTTATTTCCACTAACCTCAAAACGGGGCAAAATGTGTAAAATATTTTATTTGTAATTGAATATGTTGTTCACGATAAACACGGTTCGATTAAATTATAGAATTTATATAATTACCTATTTAATAAATTAGCTAAAAAAACTCGAGATGAGGGAAACCGGTCCTGATCTTAAAACATTAATTGTGGAATAAGTACGAATATTTCTTTTGGCTCCTGCCCACTTTCATGCATTGCTTTCGCAGTCGACTTATGGATTACTTGCGAAGACATTGATAACATTGTGAAAAAATATGCAGGTATTTTATTTCTACAAACATTATATAATGTTTGGTTGTCAGCTATTTCGCCTTACTCCCTCGTCAGAACTATGTTTCAACATATAATAACACATTGTTTACGGTGAATTCAAAACACATAAAGAAAAGACGTGTATTCTGCGTTCCCCGTAGCTAATGTGCTAACTTCGCTAGATACATATATACTGGCTTAGAAGAGGTACACAATACATTTTATCTTATTAATATTATTAAAACACAAACTTAATTGTAGTTTATTTTAATGCTATTAAAAACTGCGTGACCGCGACAGGTCATTCACGATTTCTATTTCTTCGAATCATTGCGTAGGTTTTGTGTCCGCGCGTAGTATTATTTCCAGGGATTAGAATGCGCTACGTTTCATTACCCGCGCGGTGAGTTTCTACTTCTACCGACCCCTCCCCCTGGGATGTATTTACTATTCACAATGTTTCTTTCTACCTCCTCATGAATTCTGCACCCTTGATACATCACAGTAATAATGTTTTTTTCACATGGTTGTATTGAGATCAACGCAAATAAAATGGGATGACAAAATGTATCGCATATTTATTTAGATGATTTGTTAATACTGTCAGTGGAGAGTGCTTTTTTTAATTTTTTCAATTAATGCACACATCACTACCTAAGATAAGCTCTCTATTATTATCTGCCTTGGACATAATAATTGGACAACAATTTAGCTCGCCCTGGTTTCAATGAAAACATCCGTTATGTAAGGACAGGTTCAATGCGCGTTTTGTAGTTTTCATGTACAATATTTGATACGGTAAGAAAATAACAATGTATTTTAGTTCTACATAAATTATTTTATATATTTGTTGATAGCTATTTCGGCTTACGCCTTCGTCAGAACTATCTTAGCTCTGACGAAGGCGTAAGCCGAAATAGCTACCAACAAATATATAAAATAATTTATGTAGAACTAAAATACATTGTTATTTTCTTACCGTATTATAATGGAGTTCTACCAAGTAAATGCCTACTCAATCAATATAATATTTGAACTTATTTCTTAAATCAACAAGCCTTTTATATCATCAAATCTTGATTCCTGAAGATGAAAATTGAGGAAATAGAGATTGTTTTAAATTATAATTGATAATAATTACATTTTATGCCCTTTCAAGGAAAACGGCAGTAACTCGCAAAATTTCATAAATTGAGCTATGAATGTCATTTGCTAAATATTTTTGAAAGCTATAAAGGTGTTTACTTATATAACATTTACTAAAAACTGTAAAAATCCTTAGTGAAAAAATGTAAATCCGCTTAAATCATAAGAATTTCATAGCAAAAAAGCAGCAACTCTATTTTTCTAATGAAACTACTTACTGCTTGTTAACAAAGAAATTAGTTCATTTTCCCATCAAACGCTTTTTGTAAATTCATAATAATAAAATACACTGTTATTTTTCACAAACGTTCATCAGTCACTTACTACCTTCTTCGTTGAAACGGCAGATAACTAGTCATTGAGTTATTTGAATCTTATTATTACTTTGCGAAATGCTTTATTTGTAATCTCTTTCTAGCTCTTGATTAATGTTGTGTCCACTTAGCAATTTGTGTTATATTTTTATGTTCTCATTGTCTCGAAATACATAGTTGGTGTTATTGTATGCAAATTCGTTACATCGTCTCGCCTTTTCGCGCTTCGATGTTTTATCAGGTTAATCAATTAATCGCGAGCAAACTCGTGCCCTTGTTGTGATTCTCGACTTAATTTAAGCGAAATACACTTCTTGTTTTCATAATTAATGAGCTGTTTAAATCACTAAGCGCTGTTTACATCGTTTACAAATTCAGTAAAAGTGAAAAGACAATGCGCTGTTCGAGCATTTTTCACACGGTTGTTTTCTTTTACATTTATTACATCGTTTTGCATGAGTCATCCATTTTTTATCAGTCAGTAGTGTCTGCAAATGCGCCAATTACCCGTTGACCGTTTGACATAGTAATGGGTTTTATAATTAAGTAGACCTTTTGTTAGATATATTTGTTGATAATATTATTCTGTGCGATTTTTTACTTGTTGTAATAGTGCAAATGAAATTGCAAATATGCGTTCATCTGAGGAGCCGACTCTTACTTCTTACGTTATTTTGAAATTGAAAAAGCGTTTAGGTGTTAAAATAGATACTTGTTTATTGCAAAAGTGGCTTGATATAAGTACGACTCGATTATTACTATTCAGAAAATTAGCATACATATTCTATAATAAAGCTAGCTGTTCATTTCTACTCCCGACGGGCTCGCAGTTAGTTATTCGTATTTGTTTTTGCTTGTCCACAGTCAAACTGGACGCTGATATGGAACTGGACTTGTAGATAACTGTAGGATGATCCATATAAAGGAATTATTTGTGTAACCCGCAGCCGAATTCAATTTTCACAAACAAGCCACGATGTTATTAAATGTGACGTTTGTGGTCTTAATTTCGGAGCTCAAAACTATTTGGAGTCGCTAAGCAACCAAAAATAGTTTCGTTTATATGTCAGAGATGATTATATATAATATTAAAATCATTTAAGCATAAAATTTACATTCAATTTTTTTTAAACATTCGCTAATTTATAGATAAAAATACGTGACGTTACACACACCCACGCATAATATATATACATATATGCACCTCAAAAAACCATTTAAGATTTTAAAACATAGTATGTATGTAAAGTAAATAACTGTTTCATCGACATGTGGGTTCTTCTTTCTTCAGCGTTGATATATAATGTTATCGGGCTTATTTTTGTAATTTTTCTCAAACATACCCGCCAAAATTGTTGAACATATATGCTTATAATTGGAATAGGTAGCTATCAGTCTTTCAATCTCTCTTTTCCAGAAAGAGTACGTGTTGAACAAAAAGGTTAATAGTTACTCTTATCACTCTTATGAATTACTGATGGAATCCTTAGGAGAAACATCGCGCATTTGAACAAAATTCATAAATCGACTGGAAAATTAATTTATGATATTTTCCGTTTGTTTATTCGAGTTCGTAAACTACGCAGATAACTAAAACTACGTCTGTTTTATGAATATTGTAACCAATTTAAGGTCAATAGTATTCAAATCATTCTTGTAATATTAGTTGCTTCATTTTCATTCTGAGATCTTTTAAGCTTTTAAGTAATAATAAATCATTGTTCATGAGCTTTCATAAATTAATTGTGAACGAATTCGAAATCGACAGCGATATTAAAAATATCCGAAGAGAAAATTGTCTATTACAATCTACAATCTTATCTGTAATCCTTACATAATTAAATATTTTATTTTCTGTTTCCGTATTTTTCCTCAATCTCGGCCGCTTCAAATTGAATTACGAGTCGGCCTTAAATAATGATGTTTCTGTAGGACTTTTCGCCAAAAGTGAACGATTTTAATGTGTTATTTCGTGAAATCAATATTGAGACACTTTTTTTTTTACAGTGAAAAGAAAATGAGTCCCGAAATAAAAAAACTTTGAAACAAGTATGGTGTCTTATTTAAAACAATAACATACTGAAAGGTTTCATCAAAAAGCGAAAGTAAAAAGATTATTAGAAAAAGTACTAGCATAAAATACAAACTGCAAATGAATGATATAGGAAAAATAGTGAAGTCGGTTCACACTTCAACACACGCTATTATTGACGCTGACGATACCAAGTTCATTGCAGACGGTTATCAAGACGTGAACTTAGCAGCATATCTGATTTTCTACAAAAAAATAAAATGCTTTCATTGTCTACTTGTGTCCGATTATTCGAAAATCGTACCAAATCAAAAGTTAAATCTTTATTTCAGAACTCGTTCCATAGTTTTGAATTCTTAACTTTTTGTTGTGACTGTGTGAGAGATGTATTTGCATGTGAAGTCAAGTGTCTGTAGATGCGAGCAATGTTTCTACTTACTTGATGATTCGGAGATAGCCCACTGTACAGCATCTTATATTCTTCAAAGTTAAAAGCGACACGTGCTACGGATGACCCTAGGGAGCCTTCATCACATCTTTATCCTCTTCCAATTAAGAGAATATTGTCGTTCACGAAGTTGCTAGACGCTGACATGGTTATGATCTGGGTGGTTGTTAAGAGATTGACAAGAGGCCACATGCTTTAAATCAAAAGCAGATATGGCAAAAAAAGAACAATTTGTTTATTTTTATAAAGTCGCCGTTAGCTGAAGAATAACCTTCTTCTTCCAATTTTAGTACCGTGAAAATCACCGTCGACTGTTTTTAATGATTAGTTAGAAAATATTTTTAGATCTACAAGATTTTTAGTACGAAATAATTCAGCAATATTCGATAAAGTGGATTCGTACCAAGAAGTTAAATATATAAGTTTTTTAATATTGTTAGGACATCGCCTCACGCTTGCGATTCTTGTCCAATAATAATGACATCCCTTTTTCAGTTTCCTCCATTTATTTTAGTGCGTAGGTAGGTATGATATAAAATTTTCTTACCTTGCGGCTTTTCTACCATTGATTCCTTTTACTCAATTCTTCTTTTACATTTTCCATCATAAATACAATTGCTTATTCGAATAATTTTATTATTGTTCAGACGCTTTGAGTTTTTATGGATTCCGAATGATTTCCAAAGGTAACTGAGACAGTTATAATACCATATTTAAATGCTGTATTCTATGTGTTGTTCAGCTTTTGTATAGACATTGGATTGGAAATGTTTGATCATAATAATATTTTTATATGCATTGACTTGCTCGTTCCACAAAAAATTAAAATTAACCTTGAATGTAATTTAGTAAAGAAAAATACATTTAGCAATGAGTTACTTGCCTTTTGTATTGAATTATAAATAACTATACTATATTAGCAATTAACTAGAAAACATTACAAATTAATCGTATATTAACCATTTACAAGAATTTTCTAAGAAATTACGGGTTTTGGAACGAGGCGTCTTTGCAAATATTACCTTAAATAATATGGTATGGAAATAAACACCCAGCTATTTTAACAATATTTCAATGAAAGTGCTTTAAAGTAAATGACAATTTAATCACTTTTTTAAATAATTCAATATTTTATCGTAATATAATATTAACATAAGTTTTTATTATACCAGTTGTTAAACAATGACTCATTCATGCAGTAGGTGCTTGCAAAACTTTTAGGTCTTTTCTTCATGTCATTTTCTGGAGATCCCTAGAGCCGAACCTCCTCCCTAAATCTAATTCTCTCGAGTATTAATGGCTCACATCGGCTGCAATTCACCCCCAGTCTTCAGAAACGTATATTCATTCAGATAAAAAAATATTCTGGCGCATATTTGGTAGATTATTTTGACGTAAGGAATATTCTGCAAAATATTACGTATCCCAGAGGTACGAACAAAGCAATAAAAAAAGAACTGCATAATTTTAAAGAAGTTTTCAGCAAGATTTTCTCTTGTAAATTTTTCATGAAATTATAGAGGACACATCATTTGTTTTGTTTGCAGTATGTTTCAATATGTTTCTTTAACCTTTTCCACTTTGGCCAAATTTGCATAAGATGATTTAGCTACTCTGATTCCAAAAAATCTTGATTTAAAAAATAAATATTGGTCAACTGAATGATAGTCTTCAATAGGGCTGGAAGAAGAACATAATTTAATATAAAATACAAAACTATAAAATGACATTCTAAAATTACCATAAATTTAAAACAGACATAAAATACATATATAATCATATCTAAACTATGACTTCCTATTCGGAGCATTTGAGTATCTTATAAAGCTTGTTGTAAAGAGAGTTTCCTACGAGGACTGCTTGTTTCTCAGTTGCTTAACCTAGCTTTTTTCGCAATAAGTAGGGATAGGAAGGCTAGGTCTAGAACATGACTAATGGTTAGCTTTTTACTTTCGCTTCATCCCGTTGCTAGGATCAGATGGGTGTGGAAGGGAATTCGAGACAGCAACGACATCCATGTCTTCCAACCGAAATCAAAAATGTAACTGCCCGAGCTGGGGCTCGAACTCACGCTCTACGGAAATTAGGCCAACGACGTTGACACCAGACTATTAAATAGCCTCTTCGGAAACTTTAAAAAAAGAAAATGAGTTACTAAATATGTCAATGTATATTGCGAGAGGAGTCGCGAAACGCATCTGACATGCACGACAGGATGAAAAAGTCACAATAGAAAAGGCGCAATAAAATCTCCAAATGAAGAATTTTATATTTTTTCACAAATTTTTTGACACACAATTACGCCGCTGTGTTTACATAATTTGATGATTGTTTCAGAAAAATGTCCTTAAAGGATTCATTTTGCGGATTAACGGAAAGGTTTGTACCGCTTTAACGCCAAACCCGCAGCCCAAATAAATAATTAATTACTCAAGTGAAATATTAAATAACATAATCCTAATGTAATAATTAAATTTACACGAAGATTGGGACGCTAACCCTGTGTGATATTCATTATTTTTTGACAGGTCGTTGAGGTAAAATCTCGTGTGAAATAGGAATTGATGTTTTTAATGCTACATTAAAAAAATCCATCCATTTTCGTGTAAATTTTTTAGTATTTTTAAGATAAGATTGAAAATTAATTTGAGGTAGGTACTAATATATTGACTATTGGCAGAATAACAACATTTTTAACCGAATTAATGATTTCTGTTTGGATAAATGGATGTCTGTGTCCGAAATTCCCTCCCACACTCATCCGATCCCTAAAAATGAGATGTACCGAAAGCGATAAGCTATCCACTAGTTCTGTACTAGTCCTATTCTTTCTATACCTACTCCCTCCGAAAAAGAGAGGTTGAGCAACCGACGAACAACTATTTCTCGTAGAAGAATTTCTGATTGAAAAAATTTAAAATCTCCATTAAAAGTTTTTATGTTTCACATTGGGAAAAAGCATACTGCAAAAAATAATACTATTATTTGTTTCTGACGAAAATTAAAGCTATCACAGAAAAAATGTTTATGAAATATGAGGTGTTTTTTAAAATTGATAAAAGTTATGTTAGCACGGATTTATTAAAAAAATCTCATAAAAATATTTTTTTCCATCTTAAATTATGTGTTTTTATTATAAGGTTATGTGTATTTATTATATTTAAATCCTGGCTTCTGATGCAAATGATTTAAAACTGAGACACCAAAAAAATGTACACTCGTAATCAAAAAGAACTTTCCAAATAGTTATTTAACTATAGCCGTTTATAAATCCAATATAAAAAACTCACGAAGCCAGACAGAACTAAGCAGGTCCTCCTTTTCACGGTGGACGAATAATTGCCAAGGGTAAATGATACAAAAGATCTGCTGGATTTACATCATCCTTAGGCGATGTACGCGTTATTTGCAGGCCTGGATTAAATATGTTAAAAAGTTTTCCAATCGCGGCATTTATTTAAACCTATACATTTAATTTCTGATAATTGATTATCGGCTCAGCCCAATAATAAATTATCATAAATTCAACAAATCAAATCAACGCCTATACGTTTGACATAAATTTGGTAAAATACATTGCCACACATTTTATAATATGGTGCCAACAACTCAAGACCAACGCAATCAAAAAAAAAGAAGTCAGTTACTTATCGATATTCAACGGATTCCTTGGTCATTAATAAGATTTGAAATTTTGATTTTCAAGAAATATTTCAAGCTAAAATTTATCGACAATATTTTTGAGTTCTCAAAATACAGCTCAAAGAGATCACCAACGGACACCCTTTTCCAGGATCTTAAAATTTCTTTTGAAATAATCTAATTTTGATATTGCCCTTGCCATGGTTTGCACCCCGAACAAACCGATCACTAGGTATAAGTTATTCTACAGAGGCTAAAATGATGAGAAGGCAGCGAAGTCTCGATTTAAATGTAAATAAATATGCATTTTTTAAATTTTCTCGATTCCAGAAAATTTTGAATTCTATTCTGTTTATTTGCATATTGAAAATTTTTGGTTGCTATTCAATCACAAATTTACGTACCAATCGATTAAAATCTATCCAATCCACCCCTAGCAGTAATCCACTCGAAGGAAATGCTCGAAACGAATGTTGTATTTCATTAAAAAGTTTTCCATTCCTGTTCTCCCCTCGCCTATCGGATTCCTTTGCGAATGATACTGCTATCCCAGTTCAAGTAGCAATGCCCGGAAAACATTTTTGTCAACTCTTTCTAATACCACCCCTATCCTACCTAACCCCACATCCTTATGCGGACATCGTGACTTGTTGGATTTCCTACACAGCGTGTCGGAAAAGTTGTCAAATAGAGAAATTGTTACCCCTGCGGGAATGTAAGGGTTGAAATAAATTTAAACACTTATTAAACTATTTCATAAATTATTCCTGCAGTCTCTTTTCTACTTGTGTAGATTACTAAAGGATCATCGCGATGAGCCTCGTATGTGATGTGGCAAAAATGTTTCAAATGCATTATATATATGTAAATAATTTAAACTTTAGCGTTAAGCTAGAGGTATAGAACATCGTTACAATACATGACAGTACATACACATTTGAATTGAATTATTTACAGAATTCTTACCACTATCGATATCATTATGTATTAACTGAATGAAACGTTTTGACTTTATAGTCATTATCGATTCATTTTTTTTTTTAAATAGGTAAGTTTTTGTATTTTACCTTATTGAAAGTTTTTTTTTCATATCGTATATTAAAAATATAAAAGGAGATAATTTTCTGCAAACTTAATTGCATGTCACCGAGTTTTATGTAGTTGCTCCTAAAACACTGTTATAATAAAAAACTAAAGATATGCTTAGCAAAATTGGATAGTATAAATATATATAGAATTATTATATGGGAAACAGTGTTCAGTATCATTAAATATAATATGACCACGAGTTCGGATATTTGGTAGAAAACTTAAATTTAATTCTTTATTACAATTCATTCACCCATTCATTTTTTTTTTGATTAAACTTTGACGAGGGTTATTGAAGGAACCAAACACATGCCAATGCTAGTGACAGAACGGTTAATAGGCGCTTTTTCAAATATCTTGCTTTCCTAACCTAAACCTTCACCAAACATTTTCATTTTGATGATGGTATAGGTTTAAAATAGAATCTAAAAAGATGCCTTCCCAGAATTCTCAATGTGTCTAAAATAATGTTAATCACGAATAAATCTTCAAAATCATTCCTTTTATTTTCCAGCAAAGAATATTTTAATTATTGTCGATCATAGTATGGCATAGGCCATAGGGAATCTAAAATATACTATCAGATGAAAAAGATGTGTCATGGAGCCATGAATTGAGATTTATTTTGATCCAAGTATATGTACCTAAAATCTTTCATTTTCGCAATAAATGTTCAATAATATTCCGTCTGATTCAAATATGTATACCATACACTGCTAGGTTAGTATATTTAATAAATTCATTGCAATAACTCAATGATATTAAACTTACAATGTCATGAAACTCACCTTACTAGAAAGCAGGTTGTTCTGCATTGTTTTTCTTAAGTTTTGGTACACAACAACGACGACTTAGAAAAAAATCTGGAACTATTTTGGGATCTGACATACTTCAAATTCTATATGATATAAACGGGATCTGAAAAAATATAGTTTGTATTTGCAATATACTTATAATTTTTTTGCAACGTTAGCGACGGAATTTGAAATTTGGTCGACATTACTAAATACTGGCTTAATAGTACTAATTCCAGTTTCAAATCACCCCGATAAAGTAACATTATTACACAATAATTCCTTTTATTCGTTACAAGATGTGTGCTAAATCTATCGCTAAATAATTAATGAAGCTGCGATCTAGCAATATGAAGATAATGAATTATCCGTATTGAAACAGAAAGGTAAATGAAGATTAGATTGTAACCATCAATTATGATGTTTAACTTACCAACTCTACTCCTTTAATCTCATTGTTCTAGCACAGGTAAACTATCACCGATCAACGATCATCAAGTAAGCAATAAGCATCAAAAGCTTGTAGAATATGTAATAATTTTGGGTACTTAATGCAGAAATGCGAAACTCGTGTCTCTTGGATTCGCAAGTTTTTTGTTTGTTTTACTCGTACTTCGGTCCATGGCTGACTTCACAGTTGTCCTCAAAGCATCACTGTCTCGTGCCCTCTCTCCAGTCATTTACACTCAGCATCTCAGCATCCCTCTTGATGTTGTCTTAGCATCTCCAACTGGGGTGGCACAGGGTCTGAGTGCCTACTTGGGTTTCTTCTTATACTTTGTGGAGAGCTTCATATTCTTTGCGTCTAACAGCATGACAGACGCACCTTAGTTGTATTGTCCTGAAAATAATTAACTGTATTGAATTAAAAAATAAAAAATTTGTACTTAGTCCACAATGAATTTATTAGGATCAGTACCGGTGTCCCTCTCGCGAGTATTTTTAACTGATAATAAAATACATTAAAACAAAGTTATTTATACAACAACTAAGCAAGCCTAACAAAGGCGTAGCAAATAATTGGTTGCAAGAATATGCAAATAGTTTATAGAAGATAAAATAAAATATACAAAATTGACATTAAATAGACTCTTATTGATTTTTTATTACCTTACCTTACAAATAGAAGCTACAACATTGTAAACAGATTAAAAAATAATTTTAGTAAGAACGGTCACTAACTAGCACTCAAATAAGTACATAAGAAAATGGAGAATTTTTCATTCTTTCCAATGTCCATAACTATTGACAGTGAACACCTTAAATGTAACTGTACTGTGCTGAAATTGCTTTAATAGTTCGTAGGGATGTGAAGTAACATAAGTGGCTAATGATACTAATCAACTATTAATGGTATATTGGAAGTTTTCGTGATCTAGGTCCGCGGATAGTTTCCCTCGCGTGTGACCCGACATTATCAACACCTCACACCCTCCAGACAGCCACCCCACAATAAAACCCTTCATTTGACTTGCGTAAATATTTCGCTTCTACGCTGCAAACATTTGCGCTAACCCTTTCACATCGCCCCTCTCCCTGGATTTCGCCAGGGGTCACGGTCTGGGCGAGCATGATTTCCGAACATCAATCAAAATTTGCAATTGCCTCTGTCAGACTAGATGGATGTGCCCTGATTTTGCAAATCGCGCCGCTCGGACATTTCGCTTGGGCAATAAAAGTACATGGTGATGAGGGGTGGTGGCGCGCTGGCCGGATATGAGCTATTTTGTTTTTTAATGAAATAACGTGAAACTAAAATTAGTTCGCAGAGCATGCCTGGATCCATTTCTCGAATTTTTATGAAAAATTGTTTCAATGCCCTGAGTGACTAAATAAAAAATCTTAATTTAGATGTTACTTCGAGAGAAAAGTTTTTTTATTATGTCAGGTATGTTATATTATGTTAGTATATCATCGTTCAGCGTCGTTTTACAAAAAAATATTTGATTAATAGGTGCATTCATATAAAGCCGGGTATTCGATTTAATAAAATTTTGGAAAACAACTTGTAACACTCTTTTAATTGTATTTCATTCTCAAATTTGAAAAAAAAATCTCTTCTGAAAATATTATTATTCAAAGTCTAAATGATATAAATAAATTGCTCTTTAAAACGTATTTGATTTTATTTAATTAATACTCTCCGGTACCCGGCAAGTGTTTCAATGCCACTCAAAGAAAGAAACTGTTGGTGTTTATTGACGTGCTTTCGGATGCACAATATTTTAGATGGATTGGTATCGATGACATTTGCCTTTTGACGTTTACTGTTTGCCTTTTGCTGATTGTCTATGGAACGCGTCACCTACTCGAAAGTTAATTGTACTTTGGCTATAACCTTTGCGCAAGTGCAACAATAAGTTGCCGAAAAGAACGGTATGTCAGCAGAGCGGCATAAAATATGAAAAAACATTGATTTTTATATAAAAGACCTATTGTACATTGATTTTATTATGCCAAAAACCTCCGCGCAAGTGCAAGCAAAAAGTTTGTCAAAGTTTCATTGCGATCGGATGAACGATACGGCAGCGCATAGGGTGCGAACAAACAAACAAACGAATATTAGATGTTGTAAAGCACAACGAGTGTTGTTTGGTTTTATAACACAAGTCGGCAACTATTTTAAATATTTTCCTTGAAGCTTATTTTGGTATTACTCCCTTCAATTAACATATTTGACTATTACTAAGTATTGATTTACAGAATACTCTTATTAAATAAACTAAACCTTGTTTTCAAAATAAAACATCGCTAATTGGTAGAGTTTTTTTCCAAAAATTTACAGTAGGTTGAAGAAGCCTCCCTGTCCACCCTATACATCCACCTATTTTTGAAATACTATTTTTTCAGTATTATTTTTAAATGTATCAAACAATAAAATAATACTTTGTACTATTCTATTATCATGTCATCACTAACAAAAGGCTTTATTTATATTTCCTCCCTGAACGGTTGTAGAAATTGTATATGTTTGTGTTTGTATTATATTTTGGTGAATAAAGGTAGCTCATATTTTTTTCACAAAATATTTATTTTTAAATAATAAGTTTTTTTCATTTTAAGCACCTATTATTATTATTGAAAACTATATTAAACATCGTTGAAAAGAAATACCTTGGAATTACCATATTTTATTTTATTTCTACGCTTTCATTACACAGTCTTACCTTTTCCATTATCTAAATAGCTACGCTGAAATGAAGCTTTCTTCAATTTAGAAAAAAAGGGTTGGATATTTTGTATTATTTTTATCCTTTGATGTTTGATGTAGTTTTCAAAATATTTTGTTTCGTTTATTTGAGAAGAATTTCGTATTGAGTTGCCGTTGAAGGAAGTCACTTGCCCTTATTTCTTGTACCGTTTACGGCTATATGTATTGTTATTTTGTAAGTATTTATTCAACTGAAGCGTCTTCGAAACTCGAGTGAGTTACACCAGGAGAAGCCAAACTTTGTGCACCCTAGAGCGCATTCTAAAATATTGGGCGGCGGGCTCCATCTATTTTTATCATCATATCAGGACATAAAATGTATATAAAATTGTATTGTTTAAAAACAAATGCAAAATAAACATTTAATAAAAAAGTAAAATATCAATCTCAGTCAGTGTGATCTTTGGTGCTTCATTTCATTGGCCAGAGCCTCCTTATTTGGAATGTAGCAATCATAAGAAAGCTCATCGTTGTGTCGAGATCTATACTTTGAATTCATCAGATCAAGTTTGAAAATAATGATTCGCTAAAATACGTCGAAACAAAAAAGGATTGTATTTTATGAGCCCCCTTTTTTAGCAATGGATTTTTTTTCTATCCACTTATACACCATGTAAGTCCTTCTGTGATATTAATGATTTCAATATAAATCCGGTCCGTGGCGCAGTGGTCAACGTTGTTGACTTGCGTGCCGAACCGCAACAACGAACAGATTTTTCAATAAATCTATTCAAATGCATGGGTGTTTGTGTTGTTGAAAATACCTTCCCAACTTTCTTGTCCCAAAAAGCGACGTATAGTGAGAGAGATTAGCTAACCACTATTCCTGTCCGAGTCTTCGTATCCTTCCTTTCCATCCCCTAAAATCTTGGAAAAAAGAGTTTAAGCAACTGAGTAACAAGCCGTTCTCGTAGAAAAGTATCCGTTGAGATAAATTCCGTGAGGAGTCCATGTGCTCGTTGGGAGCGGACATGGTTAAAAATATATATATATTATCCTGAGGGTCCGAATATAATGAACATACCAAAACAAGTTTTTAAACTTTAACAAATTAAATAACTTTTCATTTTCTTTTCAAATTGAAAAGTTAAAATTTTTAAAGCCCAGCTTTTTTTAAATCTACTATTGAAATGTAATTTTTTCCATTAATATTTATAGCAAGGGTCCCCCACTGGTGTGTCCACGATATATCCGAATTCATTTCCAAAAATAGTCAAGAGACTCGTGCCAAAGTGCAATAGCTTTAATAGCGCAGCACATAAACGCCAACGTCACATAAATAGTTATTCAATCACCAGTGGTGGTGCGAGCCGAGCCGCTCCCACCGATCCGAAAGCCCAGTGTTATTGCTCCTAAGTGCACCATTAGCAGTGTTATCTGACGATGACGTCATGGCCCGATCTGCAGTGATTGCTGATAGTTGCAGACACGTCCATGTCCGCGGCGTTATTACTCCTCCATTATCGTTTTTTTATCGCTCGGCCGCGCAGCTAGCGGCAGACCCTACGCGGTCGTGTTTATTATTTTATTTCGATATCCGACATTGTTTTTGCTATGTATGTTCGATCTGCAGTATGATGTACAACCATTTTTTCCAACTCACCACAGGGGTGGGTGAACAGGCTTTAACAATTTTTACGTATTTTAATTAAATTCTAATGTGCTTACTCAGTGGTAAAATAGCATTGTAGTAATCAGGGATGTGAAGTCGTTAAAAAGAATTACGACTCCGACTCCCGCATTTACCAAAAACACGAATCAGACTCTGATTCTAACATTGACTAAAAAGACGACTCCGACTAAAAAAAGTTTAATTTCGTCACATTTTTTTCTTACCTACTTATGTGTTTTCAATTATAAATCAACCAACCAATCCGGCCAATAGCCAAATTTTACATTTTATCTGCAAAACTAAAAAGTTAAAACTTTTCAAAATTTCCGACTCCGAGTACGACTCCGGCCAAAACGCCGCGACGACCCCGACTCCGGCCAAAAAAAACCGACTTCACGACTCCGAGTCCACAGCTCTGGTAGAAATACTTAAATCTGGGCCTTAATGCTAGAAGTGCCTATGTCAGATCTTGGCCATTTGTACTTGAGACTAGACAGATAATTTATTTGCCCAAATAATGATACAGCATACTTTGCACCGGGCAATATCTATACTCACATAGACGATCAGTTAATATTTTACCAGAGTTCTGTTTATTTTATAATTTCATTATGATGGCTAGATATTTTTTTAAATTAATTGATTCGAACTATATTTAAATTTAGAATTATAACATAGTTTCAAATCATAAGCATACAATCAACCGCGATAAACTTCTCAATATTCAGAATTTCTTTTGAAATCGTTTTTACAAGGCGCTCGGCTCGTTTTCAATAGTGACCCTTCAACATTTTATGTATTTGGTATTCATTTAAACTTCCAACACTTATACGTATACTATTTTCACTAAAAACGACTATCAGCGAATATTTCAAAAGCTCTTTAAGAATTTCGTGAGGATTTCAAGGAATATGCTTCGCAATTTATTTATTAGTAACTCGAGTAAAATATTACTTAAGTTCAGTCATAAATACTCCTTAAGTATTGTAAATTAATTTTCAAATTGTTTCAAAGCTACGTGTGAAGTTTGTATGTCTAGTCTAGTCTGGAAAACACCCTCACGCAAATTTGTATGTAAGCTTTGCTAATAAAAACAATAGATTCGTGTAATGGATTTGCTGTACTGCTGATGATGATACATATAGAGCACTCCGGTTAATCCATAAGCTTCAAAGAGCTTTATGCTTTTGGAAACGAATGGATATTAGCATCGCATGTGATGTAATATATATTAACTGTGGAAAGGCAATAGCGAATATTTCAAAGTATTTATTTTATAAATTCAATAATAATGAACGTGTATAATTATCACGTAGTCCAGTGGACAACGTTTATGGCTGTTATTCCATTTAAATTACAAATGATTCAAATTCCGGTTGAAACACTTTCATAAATATATTGAATCCATTGACATTTCAATTTATTTTCATTCATTCTACCGTAAAAAAACGAAGCGTTGAAAAAATGCAACTTTCCTTACTTAAAGTACAACGTTCACACAGCCTTATCTCAAAAATAGACGTGGATCAGTGATGCACAACCTTTCTGGCAGAAGGACCGGCTTATAAATTTAAAAAAAATCGAGGGCGCATGAGTAAAAGTGATATTTTTTTGTAGTGGACATTCAATTGTAAAGTATATCCATTTCATCCGTGAAAAGTTCTGAAGAAAAAATAGGTGATTAATATTTGTCATATTGGGCCGCATGAAATCACTGACGTTGATCGACTGTACAACACCAGTTTTAATTAAAATAACTCCTGTTCAAATGCTTAATTACGAGTCCTCGTCTTTCATAGTGGCAGAGGGCACCGTCGAAAAAATATCCGTCTTGTTTTAAAAAGTTTAACGAGATTATCTTTAGTAGCGATGATTGCTGAACTTTTCTGAAATAAAAGTGGTTTTCAAAATACAGTACTGTTCTCGATCAATGTTTTTTTTTTAAAACACTGACCAAAAACAGCAATCGGTATCGTAGGAGCTTTATTGCCGGCCACCGTTAACTGGTAAGTGTGAGCATTTTTTTAGTTTGTTTTAAAATACAATGTTAAATATAAATATTGAAAACACTGAAATGATACGAAAATAAAATGGAAATGTTGGTAACTACGGCATTGATGACGATCATTAGATAAAGTCAGTCGGGTTGCTAAAGGGAGCATAGTCTGAAATGCACGTGGACATACGAAAATTAGGGTCTTATGTATAACCAATTTTCATGTTGATTTTTTTTCTCTTAATATTTTTTTTTGCGATAGCGAGGAACGATCGCTTTTCGATGTTTATATCTTATATTTTTGGTTTGGCATGAACGCTCCCAACGTGCAACATTTGGATTCCTTTTGGAGTTTATCCCAACAAAAGTTATTCTTCGAAGACTGCTTATCACTCTGCTGCTTAACCAGAGTAAGATTTAAAATAAGAATTTAAAAAGGCTAAAAATAGAAAAAGACAAGTGGTAAGCTAATCATTCTCATTACGTCCCGGTTCTAGGATCGGATGAATGTTGTAGGAAAAATGACACTGCCTGACTACGATTAGAGACCGCACGCTCCGCAATTGACCCGTCATAAAAATAAAATATTCATCTAGCAATTTCAATTCCTGGCATTTTTTTCAATTTATATTTTCTCCTTATACATGTTATGAGCTTTAATATTAATTTGCCTAAGTGCTTTAAATCCAGCGACGAAATGATTTAATATATGTATACTTAAACGATGGCACATTATATTAATCCCGAGGAACCTAACCTAACTTAACGCAGCCAAGCCGATCAAAACGCGACCGAAAATTAGCTGCTAATATTCGCGAGAATTTAACTAATCCCCGAAGCTCCACCGCATTGAGCTCCTAATAACCGTCTGACTGTGGCCTAGTCTTTTTAGTTAATTTAATTCATATTTATTAACACTTAATTATTGTGACTAGAAAAGAAAATTACGTCAGAAATACCATCTTTGAAATCATTAAGATATTAATTCTTAAGCGAAATATAATAAATAATTCTATTATCTTTTTCGTGCGTTAAACGTTTTCTCTGGATTCTCTTTCTTTTGTGAGTTACATATACACACCGTCATAAAATTAATCAGCAAAATATTCAATCAACTTGTATTATAAATATCAATGATTGTCGCTCTTAATCGGTCAATCGCCATTAAGAAATACAAGATCGTAGATATATAATAGTTCATGCGTGCACTTGAAATGTCTGAAGAACCCGAAAAGCGAGTTATAAGCTACAAATTTTATGGTACAAGTACAAAAATCAAACGATACATATGTGATACTGAAATTCCATCAAGTTTTCAGTCCTTCCAAAACAAAACAAGCAATTGTTGATATTCATCGTTGCGTTTTTAATGACTAAAATTCATATACTCGGTTAATTTCTGTTAATATATATATTAAAAGCAAAGGCATTTAGTTTAGTAAAATTCTTATAATATGTGTATGTATATAGCTATTTGGCCCCATATTTTCCCTTGACAGAACAGTAAAAATATGCTTTAAATATATAGATATGAAGTTCCGATTGAAAATGAATTGCGGGACGGCAATTTTTTCTGTGCATGTCACTTTTGTGGTGTTGACCGGTTCATGCCATAAATCCCGGCTACAGCAATTGAGCACTGTATTTTAACACCCAATATCAAGCCAATTTTGACAGTTAATCTAATTAATCTTTTAACAAATAATCTAATATTTTAAAAGCAAAGTGACATCTCTAGTGTTTACGGTGAAATAATAAGTCTCTATTATGTACTCTTAACCTGTTGCCAGCTACGACTTTTTCAAAAATTAAAAAAGGTCAATACCTAAAAACTACTTACGTTAATTACGGGCTTAGATGTCTTTGATCCCTTATGATAGCAATCACATGTTAATAACCATACCGCATGGCTTTTAGAGCGTATTTACGAATCGTCGGCGTAATTCGTAATTACGAATAAAGGGTTGTCACACATAGTTTATAATATTATGTCAATTTTGCACCCCGATTGGCTATCATAAAATGATTTTTTTGTAGAATTTTCTTATGATTGTATGAATAATTTATATTTATTCAATTCGTTTGAAATATATATACATGCAAAATAATATTTACGTAAATATTGTGAATATTTTATCAAAAGTTTTGACAGCCCTGATAACCTCTATACACTTTTGTTGAATATCTTTTAAGAAAACTATTAAAACGAAAAGTTTATATTCATGTTGTGAGCCTTAAGAGATCTCGGATACATATTCGATATGATAATTTGAGAAATATTATTTTGTTGACGCCTTAAAAGTTATTGCTCACCGGTGTGTCGTTAGCTTTAGAACGGTTAAAATATTTCCAAAAAGAAAAACTTAATTTTGAATGCTGCACCATTAAAAAATTATCTCGTCCGAGTGATTTACCGTATACAGTCTAAACGCCATCGAATCGAACCTCGATTAAATCAGCAGGTGTATGGCCGGTCAATTGGGATGACCCCGCCCGCAGGCCCCGCCTAATCGGGATCGGATTTTAATAATTTCCTCAGCGAAGGTTCTCGCCCGGCGGAAGTGGGCACTCGGCGATGCTCGGCGCTGCCCCCCGCGGCACCCCGCCGAGGACGCTCTTCAATTTTCTCGACGCCACTCATCGCCGGCACTCCAGTGTCAAACTTCCTTCGAAAGAGATTTTTTTTCGAGTGAGGCATGTTGTATTTATATTTTACAAATTAGCTGCGTTGCCGTCGACGCGTTTCAATCATGCGGTCATCACTTTTTTTTAATCTTGGGGATGACAATTTTGTGACAGCGATCAATTTTTTATTTATTTGACTACAACTTAAGTTATTTGCATTTATTTAAAATAGTATTTTATTCTTAAATTTAATTAGCTACGATGAATTTTGTACTATGTCCGCAACGTGGAGCATATGGACTCTTCACTGACAAACACTCATAATTTACAACAATAGCAAACATGCCTTCGAACAGAAACGATAAATTGACTGAAAAAAAACTTCTCGTACTGGGAATCGAACTCGGGTGGTCCGTAACGGAAGCTAACGAAGTTGACCTTGATTGGTGATCAATCACATAAATTTAAAACATACATGTCATTTTCATTTCTAAGACTTGGTTGGAAGTTATTCGTTCAACTTTTATCTTTAAAGCTATTGCGGGTTTGAAGGTTGGTGCTTGCAAAGAACCATGCTCGTTTTCGAAGACTTATTCAAATATACATATTTGCGTACTTAAGTTTATGCAAAGTCGTGTAAAAATACATTTTTATATTGCTGTTACTTGGAGCAAATAAATGATATTTTTCTAAATATTAAACCCGGTGAAAACATCAAAAGTAATAGTTGACAAGAAAACGTAAAAATACTGACAGATGACTTGGGATAGGGGTGTGGGAGAAGACGGTGGTGAAAAAATATGCCTGTTACGGTGTGAACACCCCCCACCACTTCTAGAATCCTACATCCGACATTTTAAGGAGTTATTCATTCAAAGAAAGATGAACGAAGTAAAGAATGTCATATTACTTTTTTAAATTCGATAAATCACTGTTAAAATACCATCATATTAATATAAGCCATGCTTAATAAATCTTGTTTTGTCATGATTATGAACTAAGTAAAAATAAATACTTGGAATGGCGCTTTTTGATTATTTTTCTATGGATTTGAACAAAGATGTGTAATATTTATTTGATTGGTTTTATAATGTGTTGGACGTCTATATTGGGTGTAAATCTATAGTGGATGTGGAAGTTATTTTAAAATTTATATTAATATGTACTTCCACAAAGTTATCGCCGAATCCATCGAAAATATTACGTTTTATATGAATATAATATTTTGATAAGATTCATCTTAGCTTAAAAACTTTGTCAGCTTAATCCCAGTACGCTTAAATATTTGCAGGTTTGTTATATTGAAGTTTTATCGAACTTTCTTTGGATGGGAAAAAAATGATGCTGTCGTTTTTGAATCATTTAATTTTACTGTTGATTTTTATAAACCAGAGTCTTGGGATTGGATTCGTAAAATACTGTGATTGATAATAGTATAATATTCGTTGAGATGCAAATCTTAGTCATAACTTACCTTCAATAGATCGGTGTATCCAAAGTCAAAACGTAATTTTTGCGAGAAAATACTATTTCGGATTGTCATGCTTTTGAGCGTTATGTTATAGAAGTAATTTTATCTCAAATGTGAAAAGTTTGCTCATTTGTGAAATTGCCTTTGCTATGCAGCCCCCACCCACCTTACACACCCCTCCATTGTTTTGAGTGACGTCGTCTCCATTTTTAATAACAAACTCTACGGAGAATTGATACTCAAATATAATTATTAAAATAAAAAAACAATTTATTCACAAGACTTGAGGCAAGAATCAAGCGTGGCATTTACCATTGAATGCTTTTTTTATAACCAATTTTGTGCCATCAGGATTATTATTTTGATATACCATATGTACTTATTTAGTGATGTGCTATTTAATAATTTATTACAAACAAATGTGAAGAATCAATAATACTGTTTCAATATAACCGATAATAAACATAGTCATCGATTAAATGACGAAGGTCAGGCTGGCATGTTATAAATTACATTTGTCTCCAAAAATGTGTTTTTTTTCCTAAAAAAATATTACTGTTTGAGAATCGGTGTTCCGGATAAGAATCATCTTGATTATTTATGCAAACATTCAGTGTACTATGTGGTTTACATGACATTCAATAAAAAACATGAATTTCTGCATTCTACAATAAAAAATATATGCAGTGCAAAATGCATTCATTAATTAATTCGATTTATATTACGTCGAAAAGGTTTTAACATTTTTTGTTAAAAAAAATATATCAATGTCAACTACTTTGCATATACATACAAAAATACAACTATACTATATCACCGTAATAGCGCCAATATGACGCGTTTTATTTTTTTTAAATGCAGCCGTTTTTATCCGGTAGCGTAATGCATTCTATCTTAATTGTTTATTAATAATGCCATTCGCTAGATTATTCACAATTTAATTCACTGGGAAAAATATTATTAAACAATAAAGATAGCATACATTTTACAAATGTATCTGGTATTTATAGATTACAAAGCAGTGACTGCCAGCATTTTTACGTGAAGAAAACCAACCATCCACACATTAAAAATAAGAGTGGCTAAACATGTAGCCCCATTTAGATAAAATAAAGATACATTCAAATTTGCTAATCATTTGTTATTTGTTAAAATACATAGGGAACAGCTGAAAAGTTAGTCATCTATGTAAGTTTAATGACTCCGAACTCACCATTGTTATATCCTTTTAAACTAATATGATTAAACTATTGAAATAAATCAATTCTTTTATAATAAGTCGGTTAAAACCCTACAATTACATTAGTAAGCATTTCCATGCTATGTATCTGGTAATTCAATTTTACGATACTACATTCAAAACACCTGATGATTATAATTTACCCACACAATTCATTGAAAATGATGAACATCTAAACATTCGCTAATTCATACAGATTGGGATAGTAACAATTACACTTTATGTTCTACTTTTATTTTTTTAAATAAGCGATACACAAATATTTACTGTCAGTTCAAGTTCATTCGTGCACATGAAGTTCGTGAAGATGCTAAGGCGAAACCCGGGACGTACAAGAAAAAGTACAAAATTCCAACGATTCAAATCTGATATTGAAATTCCAACAAGCACCTTTAGTCGAAATCCTCAAGTATGTCATGCCTAGATTAAATTATTTTTTGCCTTAAGGGGTCCCCCCCCATGTGACGGCCGGTTTTTTTAGCTTTTTTTGAGATTTTTTTTGAAAAACCTTATTAATGTAGAAGTTTGAAAATTTTACCATATGTTTATTGACATTTTAACAGTAAGTCAAAATATTTTCAGACTAAAATCTTTATCACAATGTGTGGTGCACCACTCCAAACGCACCCATGTCGAACAAAAGGTGATAAACAGTCACCATCCGACCGGCTGATTGGCGTATCGGAAATCAAAAAATCTTTAAAACTGTAAAAATCGTTTGACCTAGGACCTTTTTAAATTTGGAAAATTGAACAATTGACAAGTTTTTGATAAAAAAAGTTCAAATTTCATGATTTTTTTCGACTATTTGGTTATGTAAAAACAAAACGACGGGGAATTTTTTCATTATTCAACACGTTTTTAAGAATCATTTATTCTATGCAAAAAAAAAAGATTGTTTCAAAATATCACATGGGGGGGTTAATATATAATTTTACCAATCTTGATGCACTTGTTTACAAGAATCATATTTTTATTTTATAAATAAAAAAAATACAACACCGTATTCTATTCTTTTCAATAAAATAACCGAAAACTGTTTCTTTTTCATTCGTTCCATTTTCGGATTAGCACATTTTGAGACGTCATTATAACTCTACGGAAAATACTTTTATAATAAGACACATAAGTAGTATCCAAAAACTGTTAAAACGTTTTTTTGATACAACGCTGCTTTGATAGCGAGCCCCTTTTGGGTCCATGCAGGGAAATGTTTGAAGTTAGTATCTCCCTCGGGTTGTACAAGCCTTATCTTATTTATCCACAACAATGAACAATTTATTAAATATATTGACGTGTAAATTTCGGAATGCTGTATCCAGAAACGAAACGCTCCTATTCCAGCATTTGAGATGGAGAGTTCTTTTACTGTTATCTATTTTCATACTAAATTTACTCAGTCAAGCGTGCCTAATATGTCGAGGCGAGATACCAAAAGGTTTAGTGAAAATTAATTATTTGTATTAGTCGGCTCCGTAGTGCAGTGGGTGAATGGACATCACGGGTTCAAGTCCCAGTACGAGCAGTATTTTTTTTAGTTTTATCGTGTTGTCCAAATAATCCTACCCACCGATCCGATCATGTAAGCGGGCATAGTGAGAACGACTGGCTAACCGCTAGTTTCATAGGCTGTATCCTTTCCATCCTTACTCTCGTTGAACTAAGGAGTGGTTACTTTTAAGGTGTTCACTGTCAATACTTGGTGGAATGGCATTATAATAAAAATAATAAAACATTTTTAGTACTTTTTCCACATACAATTTATTAGATCAGCACCGGTTTCGCTCATGGCGAGCATTGTCAACTGACAAAGAATACAATGAAACAGTGATATTTATACAAAAGTTAAGTAAGAAATACAAGGTATGACAAACAATTAACTTTTGTATAAATATCACTGTTTCATTGTATTTCTTATCAGTTGACAATGTTCGCTATGAGCGAAACCGGTCCTGATCTAATAAATTTTATGTGGAAAAAGTACAAAAAATGTTTTATTATTTTTATTATAATGAGTGGTTGATCGACTGAACAGCAAGGAGTTATCGTTGTAAAAAAAAGGTTAAGATACCAGAAGATAGTAAAAGTCCTTATGCTTACATTGGAAGCGAACGTGGATTAAAATATGTTTATATATGTATTGTTAAATTCTTTACTATATTATTGTCATTCAAATCACGAACTAAGGGATATCATGTTTAACGCAACTTTTTAACCTGGTCTATTTTTGATAAATGATAAAATCAAATTTTTAATTAAAAAAAACATAATTATTATTGTACTTATTATTACGTTATCATAATTTCGATGAAATACCTATGAGCAGTGTTGATCGATAGGATTTGGGACCGAACCCTCGTAAATAAATCAATATTTTTTTTAAATAACTGTTTCCTTTCGTCGAAATTTTCGCCGAGGACTTATTGTCAGTTTTCCAAAGCTTTACACCCCCGATGTAATCCTCTCAAAGGGTATTAGCAGCTGTAGCACGTGTTTATCTATTTTGAGTATGTCTGTTAACTGGTAAAGCCCACCGCCTGTGAGAACATACCTACTCCAAGAAAAGAGCTTAATTGATAACAGAGTTCGGCGTCGGCGTCTGTCGAATAGGGATGAACTGATTGAATCCTAGACGCATTAAACCATCTTGCTACCGCGCCACTTAGCCGTAAAGCCTCCTTTCATGATGTCGGCCACATACGCGCGCCCATTGGCGGACGGGGGAAGAACTATTGTAGTGAATTTGATTCATAAGAATATTTATATAATATATATCTTGCAATTGTCCGTCTATTTATATGTAACACATGTATGTTTTTAGATTAGACCATGAGATATATATCTTTTGATAATTTTCAGTTAGATTACCCGTGCGATTCTATTGCATACTAATTAAAATACATATATCACGAACAAGACGGCAGAAGAAAGCAAAGATTCAAATTTTAATTATGAATTGTCTATTATAAAACGTGTATAATATATATATTTTTTTAACTACAATACTACTATTCTACATATAAGACGTAATATCTTACAAACCCTAGAAGTTCTTTATGTATATTATATTTTTAAATTGCACTGGATAAATATTATGTTATTTCGGATTGAGATTGATATGGTTCAGCTATGGCATGTTAATAAGGAAAAAACGTTTGCTAAAATTTAGAACCAACCCATCTTTTGATTAAACAAAATCTCGACATAGGTTTTGATCTAGGGAATCGTATCAGTTGAACTATTTTTTTAAAAACACATTACTAGGCTTTATCATTATATTGAGCAAGACGATACTTCGACTGAAATAATTCTTCATATATTGTTTTTCAGGAAAACTTGTGACGTCTATGAAAAGCGAACTCACATTTCTTCCAATATAATAATTTTTAGATGGTTATGAAGAATAGTTCCCACTTCATATATATGTATATTTTCTTTTTTGACTTTTCCTTACTAAAAATAAAATTTGAAACTTTGTCGCAGTTTACACAAAATATGAATTAATTCAGGAACGGACTTATTTTTAGTCGCTCGCTGTTGTATTCCAAAATTGAAGTGGTTACTAAATATACGCAAAACATTTTCCTCGGTTTTCCGAAATTAATGATTTATTTAGACACACGAGTTTGTTTTTGTGGAAACACATTTATAAGCTTATAATTTTTAATCCAACGTAAAAGCATGATTATTAATGGTCCGCATGTGATATATCCGTTTAATCCTTCGCGTCATAATGTTTCACCAAAACATTTATTTAATGGATATGTACGTTTTTAACTGCACAAATTTTTCACCGCGTCGAAACACAATGGACCGCTGACTGCCAGAGAAGATTAAAATGCGTTTTGCGCCGCCGCCCTGCTTAATTAAAAATTCTCGCCCCCCTCGTGAATAAATTTTCCGCGGACGCCATTGCGGCGGTACACACACGATAGTGACTGTGTGGTAAATGGAAAATCCGACTCTCTCTGCAGGCGTTAGCATAATGGATTATAAACCTCTAGTTCGGCCCTTTGAATGCCAATTTGGCCCCTTCCATCGTTATCGATTAATCGCGTCTGCTCTTCTCCCTACCCCGCCACTGGAGACTTACTTTCAACGGTGGGTACAGTGTTGTATTAAGATCCCACTTACGTATCTACATCTTACCAGATGAAAACAATTTATTTGCCATGACACTTAAGTATGCTTATGTGATAATGATTTTATATTCTAATTGCTTAGCTCATTTAATGATGTTTATCCGTGAAAATCAACTTTCGCGACAAAGCCACACCTTCTCACCAGGGACGGCTCTTTTTATGGTGCAATGGCGCACTGATCCCCCATTAATCTACAAGTAACAAAGTTATGCCCGAAAATTATCCATCATAAGCATCTGATGTAAACATGCTAGTTTAGTCATTTAAAATTGCTTGTTTGTTTCCGTAAACATATTGTATGGACGGATGATTCACCCATGCTGAGCGGCGTCAAACTTATAATAAAATTAATACGCTTGTCAAAATCAGCTGGTGTGTCAAAAGGTACATATTATTATATAATACTACAAAGAAAGTCGAAAAAGTAGACAGAAAAAAAAGTGTTGCGCCAGTATTTACCACGCCACACGCTAAATTTGTAAAGATAACTTTTATTCGAACCGTGCAAAGATTACCGAACAATAACTTTTGCATTTTCCAACTTGCACTAGCTTATCGCGTACATACAATATTGTTACGTTTTGTAAAGGTCAAGTCTTTTCAAATTCAAACTCTTAATCAGATGGATTATAGTTTTATTGCATATACATGTATCACTTTTAAGGTGTTCACTGTCAATACTTGGTGGAAAGGCATTATAATAAAAATAATAACACATTTTTATTATTTACATATATGCTATTCTTTGTTCACCTGCCGCTATTGCTGCCCACTCATCCGTATAGGTGACTCTCAAAAAAAAAGATGTATAGCGACTACTGACAAGAAGAAAAATAAAATTATTTTGAAATGCGCCATAAATAATAGATTGTATATGTGCTATCAATAAATATTTGTAATGTTTTTATTATAGTGACAATAATGTTGTGCGTTTTCTGGTTGTATTTCTACTGGTGTCGCAAATCTTTCAGTTCGGCTCTGTATTAAGATTTTGGGGGGCGGGGTAGGTGTATCGTGGGGTTCAAGTTTTCCGACGCAATTGCCTTACAAGTCGAAGCGTCCGTTCTTCCCTTTGTGTGATACTTCGTTCGTTTGTTGGTGCACGCTGCCCTCGCCAACGGTACACCTACCAAACTGAGAAAGGAGAAAACGCGAGCCGCCCTCGAGTGAGTGTTACCAACATCTGCGACCGGCCCTGCCTAATGATAAACTGTTACCGATCGATTGCCGAAAATTCGTCGACAAATTGTACCATACTAGTTCATTTTATAATCGAGAATATGTTATTTTTTTTATTAATTAATTATTATTTTTCTTTTTCCAGGTAAGTTATTTAAAAAATAACTATGCAGTAACTGCTTAATCCGTAAGCGTCATCGACAAAAGTTTCAGTGGTAAGTCAATAATCATATTACAGTTAATATAGGATTTCGACTAATGGTGTTTGGTGGAATCGTTGTACTTTTCCATGATTTTTATCGCTAACGACTCAAGATTCGCCCTTCGGAATTTTCAGTTATCACTTTAAGTTCATTCATGCATTTCGTTATACAAATAAAACACATTTATCCCTTCTAAATTAATGAATACTCATTAGTTACAATTATGTAATTTTAACGTCAATAGTTATTATTTGTTTGTACATATCTATCCCATCGCCCTGCGTCCTGTAAAAAGGAAAAAACCTTACCTCCATTTTTTAGATTATCATGTGAAAAAAACACAAATTATTTCTCTGTGTTATAATGAAGTTCTACCCAGTTAACCGATCTTACGTTATTACTAAAGCAACTGTTTGATAGTAAATATGACGATGACTCTGAAATATGCGAGGCACGTGTCACTAATATTCACACAATACGTGGTATCAAAATAAGTTATTTCATATTAAAATACTTCTTTTTGCACCTACTAAATCTACCAGTGGAATCTTTAAATGTCTCTTAATTTGCCACGTTTTCAACCAAGTATTAATGTTCGACGGATCTACCATATCGTTCTTTGTTCATGTTATCAATTTGATCTTCAACCTGTATCAAAATCATTGTCGCATGAATATTCTGGACTATTGATTGACTGACCAAGCTTAAGGCGTTTGCAACGAAGTCAACATTGCCATGGACGGGCACATTGTTGTATACAATTTTCTATTTGAATATTGTTTGTTGGCGGCTTGTTTGGGGGGCTGTTGCTCAAAATTGTATCGTCTCAAAGCTTTGGGTGTTCCGGATCGCGACTTTGCAAGAAAACACGTGTGTCTGAAAGTATTTCAACTTCTTAAAGTTTTCTTTTACAAGACATATGGTTGTGATTCGGACACATATTATAGAATAGCAAACGGTTAACATATTGAGACTCGGCTTTCGAGCTTTACATGGCAATATCTATTTATATACATATGTATGGAAAACTCGTGCTTCCTTTTTCAAGATTTCATTATTCCAGTATGAAAAAAGAGGATATTGCGATTTTAATTGCAATGTAAACTCATATAATTTACAAGTTAGACTTGATGGATTTTCAATATCAAATTTTAATCGCTTGAATTTTGTAATTCTCAATGAATTTTGTTGCTAACTAGGGTCCAGGTTTCGTCAGTAAGAAATAATATACAAGTGCTGAAAATTATGCTATTCTTTTGATTTAAAAAAAAAATACCGTTAAAAGTCAGCAGACTGTTATGTGTGGATTGTTTTAAACATATTATTCTGACTAAATGAATTGTACCTATTACAATACACACAAACCTCTTTTTGTGCGATTTCAAAGTTATACAGTTTTTTTGTATGCATTTTTAAAAATATATTTTAGGTACTATAATGACGTACATATGATAAACGTAATTAACAGCGCGTTGTTCACATCTGTACGTGCAAAATCCAGTGATTTACCTGATAAATACGAGCGTCCTTGTACATGTTATGTTCCCATATAAAGTCACAGCTTTTTTTTTCGATTTATCCCAGAACGCATTTACCGCACAAAAAAGACTTACGTGTATACTACCGCAGATTTAATTAACTTGTTTGTCTCATTGATGATGTTTCTAATTCAGAACCTTCAGCATTTCCTTTCCTTTAACTTATCATTATTTTATAATATCTATCCGCCAAGACAAGATATACATAAAAGCATTTTACGTAAATACAATCACTGCAGTTTTTTTTTACATACTCGAATGCTCAAAGCACATATCATAGGATGAGTAAAATTTCCACCTGACCGAAGATAAGTTCGTCATTACACTGAAGGAGCCAATGGTAGTACAATAATATGTTCTGAACGTGCCAAAATATCCGACGTATTGAATTTCGGCTTAAAACTACTGCTTTTTGCCATTGATGGGAGGTTAAGAAGGTACATAGAAAAGTTTTCGTCCACCGTACAGATCCATTGGTGTAGGGTGAACCTTTTTCTTATTGTTAGTCTTCAAACTATTTTATTCATCGACAATAAATTATATTAAAAGTGAGCCTACGTACGGATTCTTATAACTTTACCTGCTTTACGGTATGTACATTATTATCTTCTCGTTTTTTTTAAGCATTTCAATTACTTATTATTTAATATTGAAAATTTATAAGTAAATACCTTCGCAATATTGAATATGGTATCTCAAAACTTTGTTTAATCTAATGTTTTGTTTGGTGAATTTTTTTGAAGATATTTTATGCTTTTTTTTTTTTTTAATAACATTCGTTATACGACCTCTAAAATATTAAATCTTCTTGTCTTTTTCAGATTTTCTTTTTACAATCGAACGCCATTTCCAATCTGTTGCTCAATAATATAGTGTGATTTATGATTGGATTTATTTCAATCTACATCCCTTAAACCGGTCCGTGGCGCAGTGTCAACGGCGTTGGCTTGCGTGCCGGATCGCCCGGGTTCGATTCCCGGTACGAGCGGATTTTTTCAGTCGATAAATCTGTTCAAAGGCATGGGTGTTTGTGTTGTTGAAAATCCCTTCCGATCCCAAAGAGCGACGCATAGTGACAGCGATTAACTAATCCTATTGATTAAGTCCTGTCCTAGTCCTCGTATCCTTTCCATCCCTACTCTCTTCGGAAAAAAAGAGAGGTTGAGCAACCGAGTAACACGCAGTTCTCGTAGAAAAAAAATGTTGAGATAAACACCGTGAGGAGTCCATATGCTCCAAGTTAGGAACGGACATGGTTAAAAAAAAAAACTTTATCCATCGAATATTTATCGTTTAAGTGCCACTGTATGATGAATAACATTTTTTTCATCATTTCAAACGATCCATTTATGGATTACAATTTCCATTATAAGACGGCTTTTAACACGTCTTCAGATTAATTCAAATTTAGAACTCTTTCAATTTTAGTTACTCGCTCCTTAATAATATAAAAGTGGGATCAGACTCGTGGCCTTTGGGTAGACAGGGAGAGAGGCTTAACTCCCGTAGCGGATACCCAGCAAATCATATTATTCTTGCCTCATCGCTCTCAACTTTTCCCGCAACTTCTAAACAGGGATTCTTTCTTTTCGATTTTTTTTTTGCAGCGCCCCTACTTATCATCCCCTTCGCCAGGTTGTGTGCGCGGTTCAGCTTTCCGCCTGGTTCTAAGCTTGACGCGGGGGTTGAAGTATAGGGTTATTATGGTAGTAATACCGATATAATTGGTCGATAAAATAACTAAATCCTAATGATTTTACTTTTGTGGATATGTGCATCACAATTCTATACGATGCTCACAACAGTCCAAACAGTACTTATGGGTGATACACTAGTAAAAATAAATGCTACGATATTATACATATACCATTTAAATTCAGCTTCATTGATAGATTCTGAAATAGGTTCCATGTGTTTGTAATAGACTTATATTACCATACAGAAAATTAATAGGATACATTTTTGTGGGAAATAAATTTTCAACTTGTCTAGATAAACATTTAGTACTTTTGAATGTCACGCGTCAGTTTTTCTTGTCTACAATCTGTGTTTCTTTAGTTTTGATAATACATGGCTTAATTCAATTGAAACCTTTTTTCGTATAAATATGTATTCAATATTTTTGTTAATAAATCGTTCTAAAAAACGGTGCCATATGCATCCATTGACGTTAACAGTGCATTAACTTGCTTCCATATTAGGAAATGTATTGGTAATATTTATTTGTCTTTAGATGCAGGTATGTTATGAGAAAGATATTGCGATCTTTTTCATTTGGCGTAAGCGACACCGTATCATTATTTAATTACAAAATGCTTGTAAAAATACATTTTTATATTATACCTTGGAAACCTTAATATTAACGTCATCCACACCGGTCTACGCGAATCGCCGACCATTTACACTCCGCATTCGAGCCGTAGAAAAATGAGGGATTTTGGAGGCTTTCATTCATCCATGCGTGATTTATGTCCGGTATATCGGTGGCGCTTAGTTTTGATACATATGATATTATTTGACCACCATAGACAGTATTAAGCTCGTTGTTGATTTTTATTATTGCAAACAGTGCATTTTTTTTGATAGAGAACTCACGATATATATTATAAAATTTTGAAGTGTCCCAACCAACTGTTTTAAAATATGAGTAATGTTCAAAACCATTCGAAAGGGGGAAATATTGTGTAGGTAGATAGATGTACAGCCTAGATGTGGCCACATGTGGAAAGATGGTCGCTACCCGTGTGAACACGAAAACTTTTTGTTTTCTGGCAACTTTTGGGACACCGTGCGAAAGGATTAAAGTAACAAGCCTGCTCGAAGTATAGATGCTACCCCCACGGCGTTTGGCGATCGCACGTGTTATTGCCACCACCCACCCCGCAGCCGATCCCATAACAGAAACGCTCAACTTTTTCCTCTAACTAGCTCGACGATTTCAGGCTTTTACGCCATCATTTGGTGTCTTGTGTACCTATACACAGAGCCAAATGTAGGATCACATTTGTTTTTTTATAACATTTGACGCAGTTGTAAATTTGCTTCGCAAATTTAAAAATCGAATTCGCACTGTCGGAATTATTACAAAAAATATATATTTGGTATGATTATTTACATCTATTTATGTATAGCGGTTTCAACTGAAAAAAGTAAATTTTGTAGAACACAAAATATTGTGCCATGAAAGCTATTTCAACACCCTGAAGTCCAAACATGCAAACAATTTCAATCCAATTCTTTTGGTTCTCATATTTTTGTCGAAACAACTCTTAAATTTTGTTTGTCACACCATTTTTAACATATCTATCAAATTAATACATTTATCACCTTACAGTGTTATATTGTCGAATGCTTAAATTTGTAAACCCTTAAAAGCTTTGCACTTATTAAGCCATTGCTGCACTTCGTCTATTCACAGAACGTGTGGATCTATTAGTATACATTATGAATTCCGTGATTGCACGACGATCGGTTAGGTAAATTCAGTACTCAACAAAGTGCAAAGCTATAAAGCGTATTCTCTAGTAATCTTGTAGAATATTTAATCATAGTTTTATGATCGCAGCTAAAACGTTTTAGTGCTGTAGTGAAATTGATAAAAAATAACAACAACTAAATTTTCATTTCAATAAATAAAACACATTGTATGGTACTATATCCACATTTATTCTGATAATGATCAGGACCGGTTTCGCTCATCGCGAGTATTGTCAAATGATGAAATATCCTGGTGAGCGAAACAGGTTCGTATATCAATCAGATCAATCAATGTGGAGATAGTACTATATAATGTGCTTTATTTATTTAAATAATACCTATCCACCAAGAAGTAACAGTTGATACCATATAAGTGGCTAAATTTTATGTGTAATTTGTCTTGTCTTGAAATATTGCTGTAGAATTATTAAATTATCTTTAATTAATTATATTAATATAAAGAATAGATGATCTAGCGAGTGAAAATAAATATGATCTTATAAATACGAAAACAATTTAATATATTTTTAAGATATTAACAATGTGACAGTCAGAAAAATAAACTTACCAAAAATCAGAGTATATTTACTAACGGCATCTTGTTTTGTGTGTGTTATTATGTGCTTACAAATATCTCTTTAAGCGAATGCTTCGTTTGCTTATTTCTCAATACGGCTCTGTCATTTGGAACCTTGAAGCGAAAGCAGAACATCCTCGTTTAGTCAGCATCCGACTATGCGAAACTTCTTCCGCATCCGGGTTCTTCTTTGTTCAGCAAACACTTCGGATAATTGAATTTCAAAATTGTTTAAATAATACCGTTGTGTCTGTCAAATTGTTTGCTCACAACACAAATAAAATAATTTATACAAGTTTAATAGTTTTTGCTGCGTCGATTTGAGGGGTGGAGATATTGTTTGGCGCCTACTTGTATAATATAATTTCAATCTTATCCACATTTAAAAAAAACCACCTCCTAAAATATATACATTAATATAATTATAATACCATAAAAAAATTAGAAGAAAAATTTACAAAAAAAACTAGTTTGCAAAACTGCATAATTTCTTGATAAATCGTTTAACTAATATACTTAGGTCAGACTGATTGAAGCAAACCAAGTAACGTTTAATAGTAGTAGCATTAATATTAAAGTACAGTTAAATAATGGGACATGTTTTGTACAGACTGGCCACGCAACCTTTGCACTCGAAAGAGTGGCGCTGTGAGAATGTCTTGAATGACGCCCACAAAAAAAAAGATTACTAGAGTTCGGAAATTTTAAATTCCCTTATTTGATATAGACTGAATGCGTGGACTAAGTGCGGTAGGTGGATTCTTATGTCAGAGGGGAGAAAAATTATTTAGTAGCAACGGTTGCCGCACACTCGAGTGAAATGTTAAAGATGTCAGAGTGTAAATATTCCACATTAAATTTATTCGCTCATCGCGAGCATTTTCAACGGGCCCTGATTTTAATGAATTAATTGTGAAATAAGTACAAAAAATGTCTTATTATTTTTTAATATAATACCATACCACCAAGTTTTTGACAGTGAACACCTGAAAAATGAAAAACATTAGTTTGAACATTGATTTTTTACAAACTGCTTTCACATATTCACATAAATAGTGTCATCAAATCCGGCTTTTTTCGTTTAATTTTCAGCCAGGCGGTGTGACTGATAATTGATTGAACTGCACATATAGTATTTAAATACAATATTTTAAAAATATTATTCGTTTGAAATAATGCGCACTCAGCTAAATAAACCACGAGTATTTTTCTGTTTTACTTTCATTGATTTGTCAGTTCTGTCGATAATGGAGTACTAACCCTTAAATCTATTTTTTATGTTGCGTTGAATCTTAAAAAAATATTCAATCCCTAGAACGCATTCGCTTCAATTGCTCCTTGAAGACTGCATGAATCTTTATTTCGAACGTCACAATATTCACATACTAATTTTAAAATTACGACCCTAATATAGCAATTCTCATGTATCTTTATGCGCATGTGTAAACAGACCTCTTGCTTTTAGTATGGGAAGGGTCAGGGTGGGTTTCGTAATTAGTACAACGCATGGACAAGCCGTTGGGGCCTTTAATTACTCTATCAAATAGCAGTAGAGGGCCCAGGAATATCAAAATGCTCTTACACGTGTATGTAGTTGTATACCTCTTAGGTAGACCGCGGTGGCGTAAACATGGACCATAATTATTGGTCGTATAATATTGAAAGAACTACTTTCAATTTTAGTACCTGTCAACATTGATCTTAACTTTTGTACCTTCTTGCGTGTTTAATGAATCCATTAAATTTTGCACCGTGCGTATGTTTAATGATAGGTTGAATTAGGGTTGATTAACTTTAAATTGAACTGACGTGACATAAAAGAGTTTTTTTAATTGATAGTTAATTCGATGAAGGAGTACTTGAATCAACCATTGCATCATATCTGGAACTTTTCCGTGTGTGCCGTTTTTTTTAAGTCTACGGTAAATTGTTTATAAGTATAACGGGATAAGAGATCAATTATTTGCTCTTGCTTTGTCAAGTTTTTATGATCGGTAAATCTACAAAACGAATGAAAAATTAATTGATCTATATTGTTATACTAGAAATCGTAAACACCGCTACGTTTTCTGCCAAACTATCAGCCTGGCAGTGGTATTATACCTATACTAAATACAAATTTTTGTATATTTCTGAATACTGAACGTCGTAATTTATGTTAACATTGACGAAACTATGCCATGCCGAAGTCTTTAATCCACTTTCGTTGAAGTAATACTGTAATAATAATACATTTTAGTAATTATTCCACATTGGATTTATTGAGATCAGGACCGGTTTTCCTCATCGCAAGCATTATCAACTGATAAAAAATACAAACATACAGCGATATTTATACAAAAGCTAAGCGAGCAAAGCTCACCAAATATTGTAATATACTAACGACTATTTTCGTCTTCTATTGATTAGCAAAAACGTTTCTGTATTTGTTATATTTTCGCAAAACTGTCACTGATAAACATATTATGAATTCATTTTCAATATAAAAATGGTCCGTTTCAGTTACCAAATTAACCACGCTGATTTGTCTTTTACCAAATTTCATTTATCACACACATAATATTATTCACCTACAAAATAAACACTCATTTAATTGGAAGTGGGAGGGTGTTAAATTTGTAATTTTTATGTTTATCGTGATTTATTTATTACATAATTAATTTAAGCTCTCGTAATATCTATCTACTTAATTATTATATAGTTAATTGACAATAATCGTCAGATTAATGTTATTTATTGATGTAGTAACGTAGCATTCAACGTAGATTTGTTTTTTCTGAGCTGCACTGTTGTCATTAGATACGCATAACATATTTTTTAATCGATTATTTTTTATTGCTTTTATTACTTTTACGAATAATCCAATAACTTAGTTTTAAGCGTTTATTTTAATCTGCTACAGACTGAACGTCTCGAATATGTAATTTTCCATGCAGTGAGCGGATACTGTTATAAAAATGTGTTTTTCATCTTCTAACAATTCAAAGACAACATCTATAAACATGCAACTATCGTGTTAATACCCAAAAGAAGTCAAAACTGGCAAAATGTAGTCCTGGAAACAAAAATCGTACGCTATGTTTAGATGTATTACGATGAAGCAAATAATCTATTTCTACTCGAATTGTGATTCCAAAAAAATCAGTTACTTGAACCAGTAAACGTTTTCAACTTTGTATGCAATAATTAAATAAAAACAGTAATCTTATATATAAAACCGGAACGGGGGATGTATGTCTGTAATTCCCTCTTGCATTGTTGTTGCAAGTTCAAACAAACGAATTGATTCGCTCGCCGGTTTCGACGGTAAATTTGTTTCGTTATCAATGTGTGTGTAGAGACTCCAATTACTCGAGTATCGAGTAGTACATATATAAAACCGAAACGGCGTATGTATGTCTGTGGGTCTGTAATTCCCTTTTGCATTGTTGGTCATTAAGTTGCCATACAAACGAATATGAAAGAAAATATGTTTGATTTTTTTATCGGCGAAGACATTTAGTCAAAATGTAATAAATTAGTCTTCTACTGAACTTTTCCCGGGTTTTATTAATATAATAATGTTTTTATTTTCGTGAAGGTATTATTTGACATTTCTTTGATTGCAAATTAGATTTTTTCCTTGAATTTGGACATTTTAATGGGCGAGAATGGGGCTGTTAATATATGAAAGGGGCTGTGAAATGTCAATGCCAGTCTGAAATGTTCATTTTAATTCCATTTTAATTGACCTAGACTTTTGAATTTTGAAAAAAGTTGTTTCAGCTTGGCCCGTCTGAATTTACGCGCCGAGCTGAACATAACCCCAAACTGGTCCGAGCGAAGCCGGGTTCGAATACTAGTTAGTTTATAATAAAAACACCCGTTCATAAAGTTTAGTTCTGATAATGTATACACGATTTCAACGGAATCACAACAATAGCTGTCCGCGTAGAATCTTTATTACCATTTGTAGAATCCTATTATGCTTGGATCTTTAAGCTGTTACAAATCGATTATATGACATAAAAGCGAAACAGACTTAATAATAGGAGGAATAATATTATTTTTGTAAGCCGATCATGTCATCGCCTACGAGTTAAATATGAATAAGGAATTTGGTCAAGTTTATCGTTTATACGTACGTAAGTTAAATACATTTTTTGTTGTTATGTTTTATGGCTTCATTGTTTGAATTTTGATCATAATCACCATGAAAGGGTAAAGCTATATAACCAATCTTTTAAATGCATGTTTGTACGTCGCCTAAAAGCTTTCACATTGTGAACTACGGAGTCACAAACTATACGTTCTTTCTATCTGACCAATCTTTAAGAATTTGACTATATTTGTCAAGTGACGGCTGGTGACGGGGTGTTGGGGGGTGCAAAAGGAAGATTCAACTATTTTTCCGTACTACGGAAGAGAAACAGTTGGTATTGCGAACATTGAATTGAAAGTCCATACTATAAAAGTCTTTTAAAATCCAATAAATAGGAAAGAACTCTTGCAAAAACGGTTGAATCTTCCTTTGCACCCCCCAACTACCCGTTGCCAGCCGTCACTGCGAGACAAAGCTACGTCCTTTTCGTACTAAGAGAATCTCTATTCCTCGAGTATGTAATCTTTTTTTATGAAATGCTGAATTTTAAAATAAAATACGAATGGTTATTTTAAGTGAAAACAATTAATTTTGATATGATTCAACGGCAACTTAAAAAAAATCTATGATTAACCTTCGAATATGTTCCATTTATTTTTAGCACACTTCAAAGTCGTAATGCCGGATTTCATGAACGGTACTCTATGCTATATTTATATTCATACATTCGTCACTTTTTCAATTATGTTACTGCGATGCGTACAATATACTACCTTATATCGTAAATCCTTTTGAAGGGATTAACCAACTGATGCTTATTTTAACTCATTTTGCCGATTTGTATATGTTTTGCAAAAAAACGAATAGAGATTAGAGAGCTTTATTGTTTTTTTTCCTTTAATTTTTTAGATGATGCCTTGCAAATAACAGTATTTTTTTTTCTTTTTCAAACAACCAGAACAACCTGAAAACCTGAGGTCGATTACATGAAGTGTTATCAGACGAAGCGAAAAATCATCGCGCGGTCTTTTTCGCACAAGCACCATGCGGTGATTTTTCGCTCGGCGGTCGTGTAAAGGTTAAGTGTCATGTCAAAACAGTACTTTGATACTTGATGATGGTTAAATGACAAAATAATCCACACAAGAATTTGTTATAATAGCTTATCGTATATGTAAAACAATCGCAGCATATCCAAGTGCTGTTTATAAACACGTGACATTTTCCCGTAACTAGTTCTTACAACTTATGCCAAAGTCTACGAAGTTATATCACGAACTTGGCACCAAGTTATAACCCTGGCGACGTATAATACGTAATGGCGTATAATGCGCACTTCGACGTGTGAGTTTTCTCACTTAGCACACACATACCTGCCCTGCGATCATATCAAGTTTTCTCGTGTAGGATTGATACAAATAATCGAGACTTTTGCCTCTCGTGTCACGTACTGCTTTAAAGTTTCGTTGTCTCAAAACATATAAAGCACATACATGTTTTCATAAGTACAGTGTGCACAAAAATTAAATACAGATTGTATGAATTTTTTTAATTTAATGTATAAAAATCAATGTTCGCTTGATGGGTTGTTCGTATTTTATGCGTTGCCATACCGTTCATTCGATTGCGATAAACTTATCTACTTACTTTGTCAACTTATTGCTTGCACTTGCGCGAATGTTATAGGCAGTAACACCAACTTATAGTAGATCTTTTATATAAACATCATTGTTTTTTCATATTTTATACCGTTAATTTTGACAACTTACATATTGTTGCATTTGCGCAAGGGTTATAGGCATAATACAATTTACTTTCAGTAGGTGGCGCGTGTGTCGACCCATAGACAATTGGAAAAAGACAAATAGCAAACGTCAAACGGCAAATGTCATCGATACCGATCAATGTTAGTGAAATTAAATCGAAAGCACTTCAATATACACAAACACTTTCTTTATATAAGTGGCATTGCAACGCTTGCCGGGTACCGGCTAGTATTAATATAAAATATATTAGATTATTCCATATTTTCATATGCATCTTCAAACTTGCTATCGAAAAGGTTTCTTAAGTAATGAATAAGTCATCAATAATCTTCGTTATTGAAAATTTTGTAATTAAATGAACTTCCAGAAAGTTACCACCGAATCCATCGAAAGTATTCTTTAATATTTGCTATCCACATGAATCGTTACAAAAAGCGTCTCACCTACGGATTCCAATCAAATATTCGAATATATTTGGCTGATATTCGGATATGCGAATATTTAAACAAATATTCGAATATTATTTTCTATATATTTTTAAATCATGTCTGCACCCTGGAGCATACTCCTAGTAGAGATTGACACATCAGAAGCTTTCTACGAATACTGCTTGATACTCAGTTGCTCAATCTCTCTTTTTCGAAGTAGGGATAAAGAGGATAAGTTTAGGACTTGACCCATTTTTAGGATTGGATGTTTTTTTCACATATGACAGCAGCTCAGCTATGTGGCAATTTAGCCCTTGCAATAAATGTCTCTGAATTCATATATTTGTATCTTTTTCGCTTTGATATTTAGATAAATTGCTTTTATCCCAAACTAAACGCAATAATCCGACCTCACGTACAGCGCACTTTACCCCCCTCCACGAAGTTTGAACTCTTGCCTTAATCCGTAATACCTCTCCAAAACGAACTGCATTAGAACACGTGCATCAGTCTTCTAATGAAATTTTATCTAGAAGTGGTGTGGATGGCATGCCAAAATGAGAGCTACGTATCAATGTTTTGCTTAAATTATCAATTTGTATTAATTGCAAAATAAAGAGCAATGTGCATTAAATCCCCCAACGGACACTCGACAATTATTAAAACGATTGATGTGTTTGCATCACAGGACAACCCCCTATTCGATCTAAAAAAGGATTGTACATACATAGTTTAAAAAACAGTTAACGACTAGACCTTTTTAAACTTCCACTGCCTTGGCTAAGCCGCTCCGAACAGAGGTAAGATGATTATATAACCGTTTCTATTTAAAAATGTATTTTGATGAGCTCCATTGCAGGTTATTGTTATATATTAATAAATTTACTTATTAATTTATTGTAGGCAATAAGAGCTTAGCTACCGCAACTGTTAAATCTAAAATTGGCATATCTGAATAAGAATGTCCATATTCTCCACATTGGCAGCGAACATGGCTGAAAGCTCATTGTCAACTTAATAATCTCGATGAATTGTTTATATCAGCGCCCACCTATCTAAAATGAGCTTTTATTAACGTACACGTGACTGAATACTTTGGCTTACTAAGATAATCGCTTTTAGAATAAAATATAAATAAATATTATGTACTGAGCATATTTTCTGATCCGAATACAAGTGGACTATATATTTACATGTTTTATATTTTCAAAAAATAAAGCACAAACTTTCATCATTGATTTGGTATTTGGATTTACTTGGTAAAACACCATGAAAAAATAACAATGTCACAAATAATAAATACACATTAGATGGCTATTTCGGCTAGCGACCTTATCAGAACTATGCTTATTGTACATAAATTACTAATATGTATATAGCAAGAAGTGGAAGTTAACACCTTAAAAATGATTTATTATATTCATTTGATTATAATACATATATTAATACGAGCAATTAAATATAAATTGTGCATTGAATTTAACTGATAGTGCTATTTCTTTTTCCATATCAATTGATTTTTGTCCTGAAGAGTACCTCATGCAGTGATTCTCCATTTTTCATCCGTTGCTTCTCGATCTTGCTTAAAACTAAGTGGCAATAATTTTACATCTAGCTCTATTCCCATCTTACCTATGCTACTTTCATTAACAAACTTCTTTAAAAAGAGAGGTTGACCAACAATGTAGAATTAAGCTTCGAAACAAGCAAGTACAACATAGCTCGATTTGTTTCCGATTATCCGTATCAAATTAATCCATATTTACACCGGATAATCTGATTTTTGCTGTTTGCTGAACGATTCTCCGTTTACTTGTTTGCATAATATATCTTACTGCCGCAAACGCGTATGTATTTGTAAGCAAACGGGGCATAAGACTATTTTTTTGCTGTCAAATGTCCTCATCCCCCAAGTGCAATTCTCGCCGCCCTCCTCGTCTGGTGGAGTATCAGGCGGCAGGCACTGATGCCCTTATTTCCCACGGGACTTTCGACAATACATCGTCATTCGGTGACGCTAAAGACATTCTGGAAGAATCATTTATTGATGCCCCATTTTTGCCAGTTAGGTACTCGTAATCGAAGTTTACTCAGCATGAATTCACTCAATAATACGGAACTTATTTCTTTTATATCAATTTTAAGTTGTATTTAGGGATTCCAACTATTCGTTATTTTCAACTTTTTGAATATCGAATAGTTAAACTTAAGCTATCCGGATATATTCGCATATACGGATAGTTTTGACATGGCTAAAATTTTGTACAATAGTATTAGAATTATAAACAAAATTATGATTTAAAAAACATATTTTAATAAACAAGAAATTGACAGTTGCTTTTGCAAGCAAAGACAGTGCTCTCGATTTTGAAGTTTTTAATTTAAAAAAATCGTATAAACCGCACGTAAATAGAGATGTTGCACGGTCAACGATTCCTTGTTCAGTTATTTACATTTTATAATAATTTAAGACTAAATCTTTTCCCACTTCTGTAAAATCTTAGATAGAGACAATACATATTATGATAAGATATTGAGTTGGGCGAAGGGAAAAAAACCACTACCTTTGATATTCATAATTATTCATTAAATGTGGAGAATTGTGATAATATCTTTATTATTACTAATACTATTCGGATGTTTTCCCATATATCCGAATAGTTTAAAAAAGGCCGAATATATCCTGATATCGAATATCCGAGTTGGAATCCCTATTGTATTCTTCTTTGAACATTAAAATAAAAAGTCTTGAACATGGTGAGTGTTAGTGACTTTTTTTAAATGACAATCACCTGAAACACCAAATAATTCTTATAGGTGTTTACAAACAAGTTAAAAGGTAAATAAACTTTAAACTTAAATATAATCATTATAAGCTTCGCAAAGCGAGTAAACATTTTCAACATACTTGAAACTTCATCTAATGGTTAGTAATAAGTTTATTAGTTGTACGAATTTCTTGACAAGTTTTGACTAGACATTATATTTTTTACATATGTAGGACAATTTTATTGATTATTATGAATTTACCAATATTGGTATTAATATAAAACTTTTATTAACTGTAATTTTTAGAAGATTTGATCTTCGGTGTGGCTTAAAAATGTTTCGAATATAAAAAAAAATAACGAAATGTTTAACTTAAGTATACAGTAAAGAATGTCCTTTCTGTCTTTTTCAAAATAATTAGTTGGCATTTTCTCGCAAATATAATCGCCTCATTCTCAAATATGAGTCGGAAATGTCATTTTATTGATCATTCATTGGTTTAATACAATAATTACATAGCCTAGATTGATTCTTTGGATTAGGTGTCTTTAAAACAACATTTAATTCCTACATTATGAAGACAGTGAACTCGACGTAGCATCAACTATGTCCCATAACTCTTGTTTACCAAAATACTTCGTACTCGTTAATATCAATAGGGCCCTGTTTTATCGGCCGTGCTCTCGAATGATCTGACTAATGAATGACGGATTAAAAAATGTAATATATAATTTAACCGTCAGTGATATGCATCTGTTTTTGAAATTAAGTACATACAATATACAATACATTTGGATGAATTCGTCACAATTTACAATGTAATATATTATTAATCCCCTAACACGTGACATGACCTTTCCGTAGCGTTTTATTAAACCAGCCACTCTTTGATTATTTCACCCAGACTGCATCCACCCCAACTAAAAATCTATGTTACCATATGGGATTTTTTTGTTTCAAACATGCGGGGATAAGATGGCAAATTTATTTCCAGAAACAATACGGTTTACAACTGGCTTTGCGTTAGTCACTCGAGCTGACGTTAATTACCAAAAAACAATACGTTTGTGAACTTATTAAATCATATGATAAAATGATCTAGATCTGGTTTCGCCCACTGCAAGCAATATTTATTCATGTCCGGATGAAATACAATACATTTTTGATTTTAATTTAGATAACATATTGGAGAACCAATCGGGTGCTCTACGCTGTTGAGAGTTCATCCACTTTGGCAAGCGTGCCTAAAGGCTCGAATCCTAGATCTAAAACATCAATTATTACAATCATCATCATTAAATAATAATTTTACGACTTCGTTATTCCTGATATTGTGTTACAATACGTGAAAAGTGTTTCGCGTTTCTGAGAAACATCTTCAGACCTCTATATTAATTTTCAATCGAATCATAGATTTGTGTTCAAAGGAATGAACGAATGTGATTTTTTAATTTCATTTTTACCCATTTGATCCTACAATAGGGAGAACAATCAACAAAATAATACTTCTTATCTGTTATCATTCCTGCTTTCAATTACCTTCTAGTAGTATTAGTGGTTTTATCTTTGTCAATGAGGATCATATAGACTCATTATAGAGTACATCAGTTTTATACGACACCTGGCCGTTGCTTTGTTACTCAGTGATTCAATTTTTGGTTTTTGAAAAGAGTAGGGATAGAAACGATAAACCTAGTAGCTAGCTTAACGTTCTCACAACGTCCCATTTCTGGAATCAGGTGTTTGCTCGAGTGGATTTTATCTAGCACAGACATACATGTCTCTGATCAGTGTTAAATAATTCGACTGAAAATTGAAACTGCCCGGACTGGGATTTGAACTCATTAACCCCGCAACTGAAGTCATTGATGATGACACTCGACTACGGTCCTGGCATGGTCGATAAGTAGACATGGTTTAATTCAACAATCTGTTGTAGTGACGTTATTTTGCTGTACGCAAAATTCTTTGCGCTTAAAAAATCGGGAGAAGGCAGTAGTCATGCTTACTGGAAACATGCAAGACACATAATAAGACTATAAAGGCAATAGGCTTACCATGTTGTTGAACAAAGTATCAATACTTACATATATTATCCTATTCCCTATTTTATAAACATGTGTTTGTAAAAGCTTTTGCCACACACAAAAATATGTTCCAAGCTTAAATTCGACCGAGCGTTTGAGCGGGAGACATTTGAGAAGGGTATTGTGTGACGTGTTCGATTTGTTAGCACTTGTAAAACATTTTTAGAAAGATTATTCCAACGATAATTGGTTCAAAAAGTTTAGGGGATAGTTATTGACGTCGATAAGCTTTAAAATATATAGTCAGTGGATAGTGAAATTGATGTTTCTTAATAAAAACCCCCAATGAACTTTAAGGATGGTGCAATATCAAGTGTACTCGTATTTTTCACTAACAACTTTATTGGAATCAACTAGCAACGTTATTAACGTTTTTCCATTGGATATGTCACTGACGACCCGGGTTTTGCATTTTTGTCATTGCAAGTGCAAGGATGAATCGCATTATCGCTCATGTAGTATCATCAAGCTGAACTATTATTGATTTCAATTCCATACATTTTCATAGTCATTTTAAATGTGATATCCTTATGAATTAATTGAAAGGTTGATGTATAAATTTATGAATTGGATTATTTTGATTGAAGGAATTTATTTATGCTCTATAACAGGGGTGAATTAGGAAGATTTAATTGTTTATTTAAAAATTGCAAAACTATAGTGACAAAACTCACGGAAAACAATTAAAATATTCAATCGGTTCGAATTGATATCGTAATTTCATCATGCACATTCAGTTGATATCCTAAACCTTCACATATGCTAACCGCGAACCTAATTTCCGTATTGTTTTTTCGTTATTTATATTTCTGTATGTCTCTCCCTAAACGTAAAATCAGGGTTGCACTGTTTGTTTATTTTCTTTTTGAAATGAACAAAAAAAACAATTGAATTTCTCCACTATAAAGATGTTTCTTTCAAGACGTTTATATGGCAGAACCCAATCTAAACTTTAAAGCCCTGTAAATCGATTGTTCATTAAAAAGAAAACAGTTCCTGTCCTGGTCGTATATCTAAACCAGAAAACATTTTCGAAGCCTTAGCAGTAAAGAATCGGGAGGGGAGTACCTACAAACCGCCGATGCTGCGAAGCGAACCCCCCGCGAAGTAGCTCGGTCTGCCGGAAAGGGGAGACTCTGGGTAGGTACTCCAGTTTCTCGTTTTGCCCCATGCAACAATGCTCCCACACTTCCCCGCAACACATATGTCTTTTTTTAAACATCCATAGGGGAGGATTGTATGCGCGTCTGCAGGCGTCATATGATTACACAACAATGGACTTCATTGTAATTGAAACTCTTTTTAAATGCGGAGATTCTCAACTTTTGAAGCGGTGTCACCCATTGACCCTGATTGGAAATATTTGGGATTTTTTTACATTTATTTGAGGTTTTATGATATGATTATGAAGTAACTCTACGTTTATAATTGAAGCCGGCTTATGAATGAATGCGTCGAACTATCACCACCAATCACACATTCTCCACTTTCAAAATAAAGAATATTTATTTGGTATTTTTATATTTTAACCATGAAATTGCATTCATTATATATAATTGTTTGAAACAAACAAAACAATGGCTTTGTATTTCTCTTCATTGTAAAGAAAAAATAATTTAATACTAAAACATTTTTTGTAGTTATTCCACAATTAATTACATATGCATGTTAAACTGTGCTTTCAAATGATTAAGATGAGCAAATCCAGTCCTGATCTTAATACATTAGCTGTGGAATTCGTGGAGAACTTTATTTAGTTAGACAATTGGAACGATTTAGATAAATATTGAAAAGGGGTGCGAGACAAACTTTGATTTTAGAACCATAGGTTTTTAATTCCAGTGGTGTATTGGGGCTTGATCTCGCGAGGGTGGATGCGGAAGATGAAGAGCATTGCGGGTATTCGCACTCCGCTTATTCTGAAGCTTTCATTCGCTATAATATTGCCATTTTATTTGATGCTTTCATTGAAAATAGATGACGTCACGATTCCGTTTTTTAAACCATTGTTTAATATGGCAATGGGTTGAATCGTTTTAAATATTAATTTTTTTAATTAAATTTGTATGGATTTTTAATTCGACCGTTAAGATCCCCAGAAGACTTTAAATGTTTAAGTGAATGGCTGAACGTACACATAAGCCGATGTTTAAATCTGAAATAGTTCTTCGTAAATCATTTGAAATACGAATTTCATTTTTTTTAAAAACATATCCACTATTGCTAAGTTTATAAATATAACTGATTTCGTTTTATCAATCGGCATATTTAATTGAATCTATGACTGTATAATTTTGACGTTTGTAAGTTTTAAAAGGCAGACAATGGGATTGAAAAAAGCTCGTAGTTAGTCACCCTATATATGAGGGGAGGATAAACATATCACGTACATTAATCGATCGATAGGTCCATGTATGAATGTTTCCATTCAAAGATTTGATCCCGTAACTCCGAAATGGATTGGACTATGTCAAACAGAATTGCCCCTTTGGCTACAGGAACGACATGTTGAAGTTTGAAGAAGATAATAAGTCTTTTAGTAATATATAATTTGGAACGAAAAATTGAAATGGTAAAACTTTCGTTCTTCAAAGATTAATGGTTAAAATCTTAATATAAAAGAAAAAAGTGAGTCTTTGACGCTCGTTTTGGTGTCAAATTTGGGTATGAAAAATGGGCCACGTTTGTTATTTTTATCTCAAAAATTGAGCTGTTCAATGTCTCACATGATTCTATAATGTACCCGCTCGGAATTTCGCAGCGTAAATGAATTATTTTTATTTGAATTATGACAACGGGCTTGATATATCGCCCGTGTATTCTCAAAAAACATGTGTTGTCGTGTGTGTGTGACTGTGTCACATCGCTTTGTTGAAATCTTTTGAAACACAAATGATTTATGTCATTTAGCGCAGTATTTTGTTACTCAGTTACCAACGCATACTTGCTTTTATCCACAGCGCACACGCTAGTGAGTGATTTTGCACCGCCGCCACCTTCCATTACCGGCAACCGGCGATTAAAATATTCCCGACCGGTTAAACGGTAATGTACCGGCAGTAAAATAATTAAAATATCTGTCCGCATATCTTAAAATAAAAGTTATAAAGCTGTTGTAAATATTCATTCGATATCTGAAGCAGAACCACAAAAATCGATAATAACTGAGATTATGTAACTTTATGATTAACCGGTAATGCAATCATAACATCCTGCTTCATTTAACAAAAATGAATCTACTTAGTGTCGTACGGATATTTAAAAACGATTTTTTACTAAGCATCAATTAATTGATTACTAATTTTATTAAATTAGACAGCACATTTTATATTATTGCAACTGCTACGTGTACAATCATCCACTATTAATATTTTAAGATAATACAGTTCTATTTTCCTTCATATCACAACGTATGTAGAATATAAAATTCCTGTCGGCTACACATCAGAAGATTAATATTTGAAATATACTGGGATGATATATTTATATATCTGTAAAAAACTTATAACAATATAACTTGATTTACATGCATTTATTTAAATAAAAGATACTTTTAAACGTCTTATTGTAATTTTGTAATTAGAACATAATACTGCACCGACATATTACGAAATAGTCACTTGCGAGTATTATTTATTTTTCAACAAGGCATTTAATATTTTACCATCATAGATTTCAATGCGGATCACATTTGGTTGATGAAATAATTGCGGAATTAATGTGGCTTCTCATTACAATTCGGAACTGTCTAAACTTCCATCGTTATTGCGCATTTGGGGTAACATCTGCTTAAGGATTTCTGAGATTTTGAAATATTTGTTTAGGACGTTGTGAACAAGGCCTGTCTATTTATTAATACAACATTTAATGATTGATTATTATTTGAACAAGAAAATTTAAAAATAATTAACTGCTTTGTTTACCTAAAAGGACGACGCAATTTTTGGATACCTTTGATCATTCATTTTATTAATCTTCAGGGTTCAGATCTTCAGGAGATTAAGTTTTTTACCCTCTTGCATACCATAGTGAAATTTGATAATACATATTCCAAAATAGTACACTATCATATGTATATTATTGATTGAGTAGGCATTCATTTGGTAGAACTCCATTATAATACGGAAAGAAAAATAACAATGTATTTTAATTTAATTAAATTATTTTATATATTTGTTGATATCTATTACGCCTTCGTCAGAACTATGTTTAAAACGTGTATTAGAGATAGCTTATATACCTTTGCAGACAGTTCATAATCTCTTTCTGTTGAAACCATACCTTCGTCACATGAAAGAATTTAAATAAGTTTGATTTATTCAAAGTAATGGTGGGAAACAATAATTTGGGTATTTTTTGTTATTTGATCGTGTGAAACCATTGCAATGTTCATCTATTTTAAATTGTTTTAAGTTTATTGTTTGTTAAAGGTTTTAACAGAGGTGAACTATTAATTGTAATCTGATCGTTAAGAATTTCATTGGACTGATTATACCTATTTTCAAACATAGTTCTGACGAAGGCGTAAGCCGAAATAGCTATCAACAAATATATAAAATAATTTATGTAGAATTAAAATACATTGTTATTTTTCTTTCCGTATTATCATATGAATCTTTAAATTCTATTCATTTGCTTTCATCCATTGCTTATTATATTTTGTCTTGTTTTTCTCATGTAGATATCTATAACCCTGCTCTTATCTAAATATATATGCCATCAGTTGAAAATGCTAGCGATGAACGAAAGCGGTCCCGGTATTTATGTATTATTTAGAAGTAGTACAGTAATAATATGTTTTTTTGTTATTTCAACACATTGCCTTTCCACCGAGAATTGAAAGTTAACACTTTAAAAGTGAATAATAAATTGGTTTTCTGACGTGAATTCTTGCGACGATTTCGCTTTTTCCTCGCATGTATATTGATGCCATTCAGGCTTCAATTGAGGATTTTCGCAAAGTAGATAATCTTTTTGTTTCGAGAGAAACACACCTTCATATAAACTGCTCGCTATAACATAAACATCTCTTCAAACTCAGACTAGGTATAAAAAGTTCCCGAAATAAGGTTGTTTCAACTCCTTTCGCTTTTTTGGTCGCCATTGTTGTATTTCAACAACGGAAATCACGCGTAGACGTCGGGTTGAAATTAAGCAACATTTTGCTTCGTTGGTCTTTAGTTATAACTCTTTAGTTTTTTAAGCTTACAGTACGGGGTGGATTCTTGACTATTAACAGTATTTTTTCGTTTGTTAAAGCAGTCATTGTACCAACACTTTTTATTTTTATGCGTGGTAAATCAGCGTTTGCGAGACAACTTCCTTCGTCTGACATGTTTCACTGATTATGTGTTTAACCAATTATTTTAATTTTTTAATCAATATCTATAACTAGAAACTAGCATTAGTTCGATATGAACTTTTCTCGAAAAGTCACATTCTAGTGTGATTATATGGCCTTGGAAAACAATCAATTGAAACTATATCAAACGACAAATTCTGGTGAGGAACCTGAATGTATCATTTGATACAATGATGCACAACCCTTTCGGAGAAGGGCCAGATAAAAATATCTCAGATATGTCGAGGGCTATATGGGTAAAACTGATGAAATTATAGATATTTTTAGTGTGTATAAAATTGTTTTTTTTTACTGTTTTATACTGTTCATCCATCGTCCGGAAAAACTTTTGAAGATAAAGGTGATTGATATTTGTCGTTGCGGGCCGCATAAAATGTGAATGAGGGCCGCAGGTTGCGCATCACAGATTTAATACGACCGTTGACAATACGTTTTGTTTCCTGATCAAAATAAAAATGTCTTGTTTTTAGCCTCTGATATTTTTTAACGCTTTTTAACGTTTCCACTATCTGGGTCCATACCGACATCGGCGACATCAAAATATTATATGATAATTCTCTTTTCTACAAGATTGCATTCATTGTCGCCATTGTCAGGATTCAAAAAGCAATAATGATTTTTTCATATCGCGACACCTAATGCTTGTTGACATTGTATTATTATTTTCCGGTAATTTGGAACCTGTGAGATTATAAATGATGAATTTTTATCATTCAAAAGAATTCTTTGTTTGTAATAAAATATATCCGGTTTTTTAGTTTCCATTTGCTTTTACCGCTTCTTCAATGAAAGCTCAAATGATAAAGCAGATACATTGGGTATTTTTTTCAATTGGCAATCAATATTATAATAACGCAAAGTTGATGAACATCCGCCGTCATTAGTTTAAACACGTTTTTTAAATGAGGCCTCTAGGTGCAAAGGCGCCATAATTATTGTACGCCGGTTATTTCTAAATCAATAAGTGGATATAAATTATATATATTACATGTTGGTTTCCTGCCGGTTATACACATTTCTTCGTCATTGTATGGAAAGATTTTTTCTTTCATATTGTATTCGTTTCTTGTTTGTGATACGTACACATTTTTGATTGAATTCATTCAGCAGTTGAGTTGCATAGTAGTATTTTAGAGACAATTATCCATTAATGTCTGCTTATATTACCATCTTGACGTCGAATATGCAAGTTATACAATATTGTTGAGAAGTGGTAAATTTTGCACAAATGACATCAAATTGGCAGACTGGTTCTACATTTTGGATGTGGAAACAAAATGCATGTACACGACTAATGACTACAGAGTACAGATAGTCTTTAGGGATATTACAATACAAAAATATCAAGAATATCATAGTTATAATACGGTAAGAAAAATAACAATGTATTTTAGTTCTACGTAAATTTTATATATTTGTTGATAGCTATTTCGGCTTTCGCCTTCGTCAGAAATATGTTTAAAACGTGTTTTAGAGATATCTTATATACCTTTGCTAGACAGGGTGCACCGTATATCCTCTCTTTCTTTTTAAACCATACCAACCATGGAAGAATTTAAACAAGTTTAGTTTATTGGTGCAAAAGATAATCTGGGTATTTTTATCGTGTGAAAACACTTAAAATCTGCAAAGTCTTAAGTGCATATATTTTAATTTTTAAATTGTTTTTAGTTTATTGCATAGTAAAGGTTTTAAAAGAGTTGAGGCAATAGAAGTAATCTGATCGATAAGAATTTCATTGGATTGATTATACCTATTAATTTCTAGCTGTTCCAATGCATTTAGTTTAAGGCCTTTATTACAGGAATGTAAGCAACTCGGGACCGAATTCGGATTATGTGACTGTTCTAAGAGGTGATTCGCATATTTTCTTGCCGTATTATAATGGAGTTCTACCAAGTAAATGCCTACTCAATCAATAATATCATAGTTCTTGTATGTCGTTATACATATTTCTAACGTAGTCTATATTACGTACTTTTGGCAACTTTCCGACAATTATTTTTTCCTAAACGTTACTCAAAACTTTATCATCAGCTAATACATTTAACATTCATCTCGTCAATACTGATACATAAAATATTGTCAATTAAATATATCACTTTCAAGGTGTTCACTGTCAATACTTGGTGGAAAGGCATTATAATAAAAATAATAAAACATTTTTAGTACCTTTTCCACATAAAATTTATTTGATCAGGACCGGTTTCGCTCATGGCGAGCATTGTCAACTGATGGTCAGTCGGTCAACTGATGTCAGTTGACAATGCTCGCCATGAGCGAAACTGGTCCTGATCAAATAAATTGCATGTGGAAAAAGTACTAAAAACGTATTATTATATTTATTAATTAAATATATATAAATTTTTGGGTTTGTAGTCGAGTGTCAACGTGTGGTTCGAATCTCAGTCAGAGAAGTTTAATTTTTCAATCGAAGTATTGATTTCTGTGTTGTCCGATAATTCCCTACTGCACCCAAGGGATCCTAAAAACGGGACGTTGCTACCAATAGTCCTGTCAATCTGTCATATTGATATCATATCGAGCAGTTCTCGAAGATTAACTCCATTACGAGTTCATATGCTAGAAATAGGGAGCAGGCGTGGCAAAAAAATAAACACGTAATAAGCCTTCCCACTTTTTTCAGAACAATTCCATTCGATACATTTAATTATTTCAAAATCTCATTCGCGGTTTTGATTTTCAACAGTTCAAATGCGTTTCATTAAGTGGATTTCGGTGTTATTATACCTCATATTAAACTCCACGTGATATTGATTGACCTTGATGCTGTTTGATTTTTTTCTACGCAAGTTACATTACGCATTTGATGTGTGTTAGTGCTTCTTCCATAAGCACCTGTGTAAAATTTAGTGATGATGCTCGTCTATCATAATTTTTCAAGTGAGTTTGATATTTTCACACAAGCTTTGTTTGTTCTGGCAGTTGTTTTCATAAAATCGATGCTCAACATAAATTAAATAAATTGATTGCATCGGCATATACTTGGTAGAACTTCACTATAACATGGTGAATTGATAGCAATATATTTTAATTTTACAAAAATTATATTGATCACTGATGCACAACTTGCGGCATTCGGGCTGTTTGCGGCCCAATTATGGCAAATATCAATCTCCTTGTTTTTCTTTAAAACTATTCGCGGACGATGGAAGAACAAAATAAAATAATAAAATTTTCAAGTTAATATATCACTCAAAATATCATGCCATGCGGTCCAAAAAAATTATTAGCTGGTCCTTCTGCCAAAAAGGTGGTGCATCACTGATACAAATGATAGCTTTTTTGGTTTACGCCATCGTTGGAATAGAATACATTCCAGATAATTTTATAAATTTTTGGCAATATATGACTTGTATAATGACAACTTTATCATTCGTGATTTTAATTCTTTTTTAAATTGTCTTTAATAAAGTACTCACGAAATCTTTCGTAAAAGGAAGCAGTTATCATCATTTGTGTTAATTCATTTTAAAAAATCTTAATACAATTCAACGATCAATTACGATTATACCGTGACTATTATTTTCCGACGATTACATTAGTGTGAAAATAAAAATACCCCTTCAATTTATAATGTAATATAATAATCATTTTGCTTTGTAAAAAATATTTATACGTCATGTCACTAGTAAAACATTGTATATTGAGCTCAAAATGGCCTTTGAATTTTTTCAACTCACGCGAGCAGCTTTTGAAAACTTTTTTTTATGAATGAGCGAAAATGTACTTAATACAAAAAAGTGTTGTAAAGGTAACTGATCCGGTCTCGTGGATTTATGCCACGCTACTTTTTACGTACATACATATTTTTTTATGAATGATTTTATTTTTACTTTTATCATGGATACGCCACTGAATATTTATCTAATATATAATAATCAATGTTTGTTTGTTTGTTCATAATTTATGTGTCGCCATACCGTTCATTTGATTGCGATAAAACTTTGTCAACTTATTGCTTGCACTTCCGCAAAGGTTATAGGTATAGTACAATTAACTTACAATATGTCTTATAAATCAAAATAAACGTTTGTTCTTATTTTATGCGCTGCCATATATTCATTTTGACATTTTATTGTTACAGGTATAGTACAATTAACTTACAGCAGGTGGCGCGTGTGTCGTACCATAGACAAACGGCAAAAGACAAACAGCAAACGGCACATGTCATTCGCAATTTGATCGTTCATTATTATAATCAATGACGCTCAATGTGAGTGAAATTAAATCGAAATTATTTGTTGTATGTAAAATAGTTGAAAGCTAGTTTGGTATCACCCTATCGCTAGATGTGTTCTGATGATGGCATGATAATTTTCGACAATAATGAAATGAATAATTTTCATCGGTATGTTTCACCTTATTATTTTAGATCATCACTTATCTCAATGATAACCAAATTCAAATTCCTGTTGAAGGCTCTCGTCATAAAGATCTTTATCTAATAATTCATGTGTTAATTAATTCTTCTCTGTTTTTTTACTTGATGACAATTTTAGATGCTATTAATTTGTAATATAATGTGCTATGAAATATTTTTTGTTTATAAATGAATTTTTTTAATGTTTTTATTGCTCCACAATCAGTACCGGTACCCAAGGCTCGTGAGAGTTCGACAACTAAGTATTTGATCAGTATTTAATTAGATAAACGGTCAGATAATATGAAATACTTGGTCAGTAATAAATACATTAAATACTCAGTATATAATTAATTTTGGTCAGCATATTATTGGAAAATAGTCAGTATTTTTTTGTAAAAGGGTCAGTATATATCTATGAACGCCCTGTAATTAGCTGTGGTAGGGTGATTTGGTTAGGTTAAGTAAGGTTTGGGTTTGTTAATAATCAAACATTTCAAAAAAAATCATAAACCTTAGACTTAGTCACAATTTTGTTTCTTAAGATAATATTTGGTCAATTTCACGAGCTTTCATACTATAAAGCTATATCTAAAATGACTGAACATTTAATACCGATACTAACTGTTTAACATAAAATACTGATTCAGTGGATACTGACCGCTTATAATATTTCCTGACCATTTTGATACATAACTGACTATTTAATTTACTGACCAAAACTCGAATTGGATACTGACCCATTAAATACACGCCTGAGAGTTTTCAGTTTTTAAACAAATTACCTCACAGCAAAAAACTGTTCGTAATAATCAATAAAATTGTAAAAAAGTACGATTTTATAAATATATAATAAAAGGAAAACATTGAACCGGTTGTGTTAATGTTATAATACTTTCTTTCATGTGAAATCAGTTCCTGCTATGTATTATATTGAAAAAGATATACATTTTATGTTGAGGAAGTTTGGTTTTTTAATTAACTTCCGAAACAATCTTTTTTATTCGTCTTAAACGTTTCGAAACATACTACATCTTTGTCAATTCCGTTCTCTCTAGTTGAGACTCTATTGAAATTTCAGTTTATTTGACGATGTGAGCCTTTCGAGCAGAAAATGTTTTGTTTTTGCTTTTTTGTGTTGCAAATAAATCTTCAATAGAGACAATGTGAAGTGATGTGCGTGCAATTTGTATGATAAAAGTAAACCTACTTCGGGAGACATCGAAAATTGGTTTTTATTTTTTTAGACACGTTGCCCGTGAAAAAAATATATCGGCAGTCTGGATCGACAAAATATTATAATAGAGCAGGTTGGATTTTATAATGGAGATAAAACAAAACGTTTGCTCAATCAAAACTTGGAAGCAATGAACCAATGGTGAAGGTTGTTGACCAGTTGTTATATCCCACCCATGTCCAAGATTTTATATTTGAATACGAAAATTCTAAATTTGATTTCGGCCTTGCCTGGAGTAACTCTTTCCAATGGACGACAGAGGTCGATAAAAAATTGGGATGGGTAACTTATTTATTACGATGAACTAATCATATACTGTTTCAAAACAGTTATATCGCTCTACCTTGAATTCTTGATGATGATTAATGCAGCTCGATAAAAATCACCCTTTTCTTGATTTTTCTAAAACATCAATTCAATTTATTCAAAAGAAAATCAGTACATAATGAATAATAAAATCAGTACATAAAGAATCATAAGACATTTTTCGTACTTATTACACAGTAAATGTATTTATATCAGGACCGGTTTCGCTCATCGCAGGTATTTTCAACTGACGTTCTGACATTATCAATTGAATTTTCGCAATAAGCGAAACCGGTCCTGATCTAAACAAATTTACATCGGAATAAGTAGAAACAATTGTATTTTTTTTAATACACTGCTATTCCACACTGAAAACCTAAAAAGTGATCATCAGAAAATATATTTTACAAGTATTGTGTATATTGATAAACTATTTCCACTACACCTAGTTTCAATTTCGCTTGTACTTTTACATTTTTGTCGATCCTTTGAAAAACGTTTCGCAATTTTTTTAGTATGCTTATTTCTTTGGAATCTTTACTTGTCCTTCAATTTTTACGAATAACGAATTTTCTCCCGATGGAAATCTGTAGTGGGATATATACCCGTATAAAAAATTCCCTAGATAGGGTCATAAAACAATGTTCCCTATGTTGAAACATTCTTGCTTGAAGGCAGTGTTTTATCAAACAGGTCTCGTTGTATTTTATCCATATCTTGATGGAAGGTGAACGAAAAGAAAGGTGGAATAATGGAAACTGCCCGCCAGATAAGTACACTTACCTTCGGAGTTTCTTTACCTTTTGACTTGACTTATCACATGATGTTTTTATTTCGTTGCTTCCACAATTGAGTGGGCTTTTATAAATGATAAAAAGGAAAACTATTTACAAATGGAAATAAAATATTATATGAAATATAAATACTTATATCATTTCAAAAAAGACATGAAATTTTTCCGATGTATATCACGTCCTCAATCAGTAAGGAAAATAGTGTCGTAAGTCTGAATTGTCATTTTTTAGTTATGGAGATTTTAAATAAGTAATTTCTTGTTATATTTATATCTTTGACTCAGTAGTTGAATGTTGAAGGTTATGATTGCGGAGCTCACGAGCTCCAATACCAGTTCCGGCTGTTTCATTTGTATGGTTGACTGTGTTGTCTAAAATTCCCTTTCACACCAATCCAATCCTGAAAACGTAGCGAGACCAACGAGCCAAACACTAGTCCTGTCCTAACCCTAGCAATACTTAAAGAGCTTGAGTGGCAAGTAGCAACAACTTTCTTGCAAATTTTAGCTTATGACTATTTTACTGGGGTCGAATACTCGCCGTTGCCAATATTTAAATTTATTTAAGTTTAAGTTCCGCTATAAAGTACTCGAATGCCATATTAGAAAGTGTTTACCTACGTATCCGTTTTCCAATCGTTTTTTAACTCAGAGACAAGGATTTATTTAATGTTTTTATAACTTGCCGCCCGAATAATACCACTTCTTCAAAACTAGAGCGAGAACTTAGTTGACTACTTGTATTTTTACAATCTTATTTTTTAAAAGAGGTGTTTTGCCAATGATTCAAAAATAGTGTTTGTATAAAATATTATGATGTTTTCCGCATAAGAGGATATAAAACGACTGAGAAATAATATCCGGTTTGAATAGTCTAATATCGTTAATATATCGTTAATATAATATCGTTCTTAAAACAGGTAATAGGGACGAATTAACTATCTTTGTCAAACAATGTTTGAAAGTTTTCAAGGACTGGAAATAATCAATAATCGATTTGTATTTTTTTGATATATCGAAGATAAAGATAAGCTTCAATAATTTGATTAGATTTGAGTGTAATTTATCTTAGTAAGTATCTGACAGATATGTGGAAATGATTCAACATACCTTACGATCAAATGATCACGAATGTAATGATTCATACGTCGATTACTTCGTGGCAATAACTTCGACATGACAAATGTTTATCAAATACAAATTGATAAAAGTAATTTACATGTTCGTGTTTTACGTCACTATCACATTCCACAGTTATGCTGTTCATCGTGTTCTCTCAGATCGTTCATCCCAATTAATTTATAGTGATATTCAATTGAAGATGTCGTAGCCATGTCGTATTATTCCTCCTTCGCGTATCTAAAACTATACGGATATATCTTCACTCGTAACACGAATCTACCCTTACATTTACCCCCCGGATTTCTGTGCAAGTTTCTATTGAAGTGCATTCTGACAAGTTTGCTTAGCAAAACTTCCGATTACACACTTCAATATACTAGAAAGATACTACAACTTTAACATTATACAGTTTTGTTTAAGCTGTGTGTGTTTGTCTATGTCGATAAAATCGCAGTGGAAAAACGCATCCGCTGTATTTTTCTCTGTTCTATTTTATTCTAAAAAATCGAAAATAAATATTTTACATCGTTTACTTTACGAATTATTTATTTTAAAATCACTACTTATATTCATTGTAACTTATTTTAAATATATTTCAAAGCTTAATTTTGTATTTCAACTGAAGGTCCTATGTAGAATTTCAATGTCAAATTAGAATCGTGTTTTTTACCTTTACTTGAGTCAGTTCAAGTTCATTCATGCACTTGAAATTCATGATGATGCCGAAAGGCGAAACCCGGGTCGAAAGCTACAAAACTTGTACGTACAAAATTCAATTGATTCAAATTTGACAATTTAAAGTGTTAGGATTGTATGTAAATGAATGCAGCCAACAGATGTGAAAATTTATCTAGATTATTCTTGGTCATTGTCTTTGTATGCCTTTTATGTACTATCTTGCGTAAAGATTCTGTCAGTTCAAGTATTTGTGAATGTAGCTTGAAGGAGAAACCTTTACCGGTACTTACCTTACACATTTGATTTATTTGGAAATAGATATATCTCTAATTTATATATACATATTTGCATTCATTTTAGTGTGCTAAAAGAACAATACGATTTTGATAATGAGTTCGCTTTAGTAAGAATCCATACGCTTATCTTAAAATTCCGTGAACTGTAATAGCCATATTAATTGCTTTGTATATTGCTATAGCCAAATTTGACTGATCGTTCCTTTGTCTCGAGAAATTGTTCCCATTCGTTTTCCCTGTTCGAATCCAAAATTTTGTGATCAGCGTCCTAAATCATATTCCTGCTTACATTTAAGACAATCTATTAACCAGCTATGTTGGAAGAGCGTAGCATCAACATTAACACGTTCAGTGAATTTGATGTATGTTTTATCTGAATTGAGAAATGTAGCTCGAAGCAAGCATCACAGACGATTGTAAGCGCTTCGCGAAGTGGTGATGCTTTATATTCGAAAACTTTCGCCGCTCGTTAGGGTCGAACCAAAGGTGTTTTCATTGCTTCTGCTCGTATGCCAATCTTACAGTCTGGCGTAGTGGAGTGTGCAAATGATTTCTAAAGCGCTAACGCTATACGTAAGTATGTCGATGGCTTCGAGTTTTGATGGAATTATTTTGATGAAACTAAATATGTAAAAGTACGTATAACATTGCCTGTCTTTTAAAAGTAAATATATCATATAATACTCATAACAATACGGCTTAAAATTGTTATGACGACGGCTGATTGCCATTTTTTTTTCTTATTTCTATACTGTATTCTAAAGATGTATGGTAATTTAAGTGCAGAACGTTTCTTTATCACTTAACTAGTCAGTCGTATAAAACATCGCCTTTACCTTAGACGTGAAACTACTCGTGGCAGAAAGAATCATACTTATGATTCTAAATATGCCTCTGTTGCCATCTGTAGTGTTTTTTATTGATACAAAGCATTTCTGAGCCAAAACACCGTGACTAGTCTAATTTGACGTACATATAACATAAATGTATCTTCTCCTTTCTCCGTGTCGCTTAAGTCCGGGGCGTTCCTTACCCGCTTCAATGTCCCACCTTTCAACGCTTACCGCTGACTTCGAGTACTGTAGTCTTTTAACACTCCATCCATCGTATTTTAAAATGTAATCGACCGTGAATGTACATGTGATAGCGTTGGAATTAAGTTTCGACAAAATGACAGTGTCATCAACAGTAACACGATGCCAGATGTTTCCCTCATAGCCAGGGCCAAAAACCCTTCACTGAAACAACTACACATTCTGAGAATCCTTAAAAATTTATGGCAGACCTCTTAGTGACCGCGACAGTGAGTCTTCACAACACTCTTTTTTGCAGTCAGATAATTACCAAAATAAATGTTCTTATTTCACCGGCATACTCAAACTCGAGATTCCGTATTCGGTATTTTTTTCATACACCGTGTCACGCCTTTTCACACAATATACTTCACATATTCCAACAGACTATCGCATTGCCATCACTATTTTATTCTATAAAAGCCTTCTGAAACTTGTCATTTCATAGAAAAAACCACACACTTGTGAGTGTTTTTAATGAAGCTGGCGAGTACATCGTACGGCCCGTCTTTTTTTACTTCTATCGTTATTATTTCACTGTGGGAAAATTCTGTCGTATGTAGTTGTCAAAATAATTGCAATTAGAAGTGAATACGTATATTTTTTGGCCATCTTTTTCGAAATAGCCTCTGGGCCCTCTGGGTAAGGGCGTATGTATGAATTGGTCTCCAAAGAGAATGACAGTCACTAATCATAATAATAAAAATATAATATAATACCCGTCCGTTAAATCAAATCAAATCAAATTGATTATTTAATATCGGTATCGTGGCGCAGTGCTCAATGTCGCTGGCTTCAGTGCCAGATTACGGATTCGAGTCCCAGTACGAGCAGTATTTTTTCACTCGATTTATTGATTCTGTATGAAGGTATGGTTGCTTAAATTAAATCCCACCCACACGATCCGTTAAGCGGGGCGTAACGACAGCGACCTCATATCCTTTCTATCCCTTATCTCTACCAAAGAGAGGTTGAGTAACGAGCAGTTCTCGTACAAAAGCATATACCAAGATAAACTCCGCAAGGCGTCGATATGCTCCACTTTTTGTATACAAAAATTTCTGAAAATTTTGACAAAGTATAATATGACAAAACTAAAATAGTTCAATATTTTGGGAACTTTTAACAGTTTGCAGACCAGTTTTTCGTTGCTAAAATTACGCATTTCTCTGGTTTGTTTTGATTGCTGTTCGCAATTGAGATTCAAGCATTTTCTTTGTGTTTGAATATATTTTTTATTGTAACTTCATACTGGTTTACACTGGAATACAATTTCGCCGTCCTATCGATAGCTGTAGAATCCATTTTTATAAATTGTGCCGTTTTTTTCTAATAGTTCAATATAAAGATATATAAAGAATACGGCGTAATTTATAGAGTTGAGTTAACTAGAAGAATACATATAAACTTCTCCTGTTTCTGCACGCGTATTTTTTCCCGATATAAAAAACAACGAAGGCGTGAACTGCGAGGACGAGAGCATTCTGGAGATCGATGTCCGTTTTTAATCAAAGTCAGCCTCCGTTGTAATGTAACATTGATCGAGACGAAACGGAACCTGGCAACATCTGCTGGTATGCAAAATAATATGTACACTTCTGTCCGTATAAAAAAAGTTAACCTTTTTGACTATATGTACATGATATCAATACTGTTTCATTGAAATATAATTTCGCGCATAACGTTTAACAAAAATATCAATGAAATATTATCACGTTAAACTTATTATTATAAAAAAATCAATTGAGTGTCCTTTTTTTAAATTTATAACTCTTGGCATATTTATATCAATTATACATTAAAAGTTTTGTTTCAACCATGTCTACTCCCAATACGCATCATACATAATACGAACTCCTTCTGAAACATCGTACTGGAAGAATTTAAGGCTATTCAGTGACTGATAACTTTTTTGAAAGAGTATGAATGGATAAAAATATAATATAACAAGTCAATAAATCAATTGAAAAATCGACTAAAGAATTGTGCTTGGGGGCTCGCGATCCCTTGGATACCGCGATAGTAGAGGACGTAAACTCAAAACCGTTGACTATCCGACTAAAAAAAGCGGGAATTAACAGTGCGTCAATTATATTTTTTTTCCACAATTTGGTCCACAAAAGTAATAGAGCAAAAAAAACAATTTCGTTACCAAGCAGTCTTTTTTTAATATGCAGCTTTCGTGTTATGAGCTAATATTCTACGATAACTTAAATTATTCACTTTGAAGGTGTTCACTGTCAATACTTGGTGGAAAGGCATTATAATAAAAATAATAAAACATTTATAGTACTTTTTCCACATGAGATTTATTTCATCAGGACCGGTTTCGCTCATGGCGAGCATTATCAACTAATAAGGAATACAATAAAACAGTGGTATTTATGCAAAAGTTAAGTATGAAAACAAGGTATGACAAACAATTGGTAAATCAACTAAGCAAATAAATTAAAGCAAATAACAAGAAAAATAGACTAAAAATAAAATGTTCAAGACCTCTTAGCAATGCAAAACTAACACATCAAAAATCAATTAAGTATGAATTAACATTAACAAAGTAAAAGCCCAAAATTAAGTGCATTTAATAAAAATAAATAAATCTACATGTCTGTCAACCATAATTAGATGGAAATCAAGGTAATGAGTTCAAATGAGTCAGTTCCTGTAACAGAATAAAAGCCATATCAATTCTTACAAATTAAAATCAAACAAAGGAAAATAAAAATTATCAGAGATAAAAGTTGGAAGAAATACAATAAGCTTAGGTTTAATGAATTGGGTATAGCAATGGCGAAGAAACGAAGACTAATTGATCATTTAAAAGGTTAGAATTTTGAATAAATTTATAACGGTTTATTTCAAGGATTTTTAATTTATCTAGTTTTAAAGATTTACCAATAACATGCAGGATTTACTTAAATTATTAGTAGATAATGCTTGAGGTGAGAGACCGTTTCTAATCTACACACATGTTCATTAAATGTAATGCCTTTCCACCCAGAGTTGACAGTTAACACATTAAAAATGAATGAGTTTACTGTCACTTGTTGGTGGAATAGCATTATTTAAAATAATAATACTCATTATATAGTTCTACTTTCATTCATATTCTGATAAGGATCAGGTCTGGTTTCACTCATCGTGAGTTTTGCCACCTGATACATCGATATCCGTTTATCGTTACCCAGACCCATCTGATGGGTTCAAGTTCAGTTTTTTTTTCAATTTAAAAAAATTACTTGGAAATCGGTGTATGTCATTTTTCGATGAGTTGTGCTCGACCGATTCATTAAATTTCTCGACTATTAATGATTTTCATATCTATAAATATTTTGCACGTTGGTATGATTTGTGCTGACAAATATTTATTTCTTAAAAAAAAAATACATATATGATACAAAGCCCGGTCCGTGGTGCGAGGGTCAACGTCGTTAGCCTGCGTAACGGACCGCAGACTTTTTCGATGAATCGATTCTATTCGAAGGCATGGTATTCCGATCCCAAAAATCCGATTAACGTACCACCAGACCTGTTCTAGTCCACGTATCCTTTCAAACCCTACTCTTAAAAAAAAAGAGGGGTTGAGCAACTGAGTAACAAACAGTTCCCATAAAAGAAATGTTCCAAGTTGGAAGTGGACATGGAATAAAAACTAGCATTCTACAATTTTGTTAAACTTTCGTGCTTTTAAATTCCGTTACTGTTGCAACAGAATTGTCCATTATCCAATTAATTGTTGCAGCAATGTCGGTGCATTGCGAGCTTTGATTAAAAATTTACTCTTGTCCAGGAATACTTATTGATTAGAAGTGGCGCTGTGCTGACGCCTCAGAGCTCGCCACCTCAACACCCATCCACCACCACGTCTGGTTAGCGTTAGCATTGTTTTTACTATAATCCAGAAAAAGTCCAATTTCCAGCGTGGACATTGCAAAAACTACTCGCTATAAACAAAGTTGAAATCTGATTATTTTCTGGCGTCGTTTTGGACACATTTTTTGATTACTCTGTTGAAATATTGTCTAATGCCCCCGAAGCCAATTAAATACCGATTTTTTCAATACCGTTTTCGAAAATATTCCAGCTGTGCGTGGGCGAAATTTATGTGTTTATTTTTGCTCTGCACCGATTCATTTTAAAATATCACAAACCAAAACCTGAAGTTTTGGTTTTTTATTTTTTACTTTCATTAATAACATAGTCAGACTAGATTTTTTTCCATATCGGGAAGCTTCATTCATTATTCTGTTCGATGAAAACATTATTTTGATTTATGGACTTTGTATATACTTTTATCAAAATTTATAAGGATAGGATTTTTATCACGAGGCTCGAGAACTCTAAATACTGCAGGTTACCCACTAATTGGTAGTAAAGTTGCAATCTAAAAGATATGAAAGTACCGAATGAATGAATAATTACAATGCTATATTTTTTTTTGAGTTATTTTGAGAAGAAAAACATACACAGAATTATTAATTTAGAATTGCGACTGAAGATGCTTGATGGAATTTTAATATAAAATTTGAACCGCTAGAATTTTTTACTTTTCCACAAGTTTTGTTGATAACGACCCAGGTTTCGCCTTTCGGCATCTTCAGGCATTTCAAGTGCACGAATGAACTGTTACTGACTGAACTGCTTTTCGAGGTGGGTTTTATTGATTATTTGTTTTAGAAAGTTTTTTGGTCTATAGACGATAAACCAAGAAAATTGCTTCATTGAAACACTAAGAAACTGTTAAAATTGTTTTGTTTTATGCAATTCAAACAAAAATGTACCATTTACAATAAACTATACTGTATTGATTTGAATTTCAATGGAAAATAATTATCCACAACACAGACTACATTGCGGAAGTTTAAGCATCCACCGAGCTTTCGTAAATACACAAGAAGCGACTCAGTGCAAACGTGGCAAGAGCGTTTCGATTTGTGAGATTAGATTATTTTGAAAAGAAAGCGAATGCCTAGAAACGCAACGCCGACAACAATGGCCCGAGCAACAACTTTTTCCCTCGCGAGGATTTTGTGCTACTCTCTGAAAGCCAAACTTTCGGGCCATTCACACCTTAAAGCTCTCAGCTCTTTCCGCCTTCTTAGGATATTATGTACAAGCAAGCAAAACTTCCAAAGCTATTAAGAAATGGAATGCTTAATATGCGCATATTGGCTGTTTATTAACTTTCTAACATAAAGTATCGACTTTATATATGTATACATTATAATCATAATAGACTTTCTCTGTTCTCTTCCATTTGGAAAATCTCTTCGGTAACATGAGCTTTAAGTCACGCTTCAGTTGTTTTGTAGTCAAAAAGGTTTTTATTGATAACTTTTTCTGTTTAAAGCTTCTTTATGTTACATGATGGGGGTGATAAATCAATGCTGAATATGTTAGATATACAGAATATTTGTAAAAATTTTTTGAGGGAAAATTTACTTGTTAAAAAAAAATTGCTTTGTTTATATCCCACGATTTTTTGAATACGTATTAAATTATTGACACAAATGAATTAAATCAAATACTGTATTGAATATTTAGTCATCCATTTGAAATAAGTTACTCTATCGAATGATGATGATTGATACATACGCAGTATCTGCTATATGCTTAATTTGTTGAAACATTGAGTTAAGCCAATACAATAATATATGCCTACTTTTTTCTGCTTGCTGACTGCAAATCGTTACAAACTTATTATTTTGCTGACTATCTACATTATCAAAAATAAAACTTAAATTTTAAGAGGCAATATAATATTGAACTTTTTGAGATGTTAATTGTATTTCGAGGATAACGATGTCTAATATCAAACAATAATTATATGTTCTTGATATCAATTCCACATAGAATTCAATGCTTTATAAAATATGGTATCGCAAGTGTTTATTTATGAAAATTGTTATGTTATTGAATCGTAATTTTGTATTTCTTCTACTTCCACGTCCAGGTGACACGCCTTGGCATCTGTTGAATCTGAATAATTTATTTCTAGTATGTCATCAATGAAGAAGAGTATGCGCATACTTGAATCGGCTAGCTTTAAGCATAAATGCTTGAAATAATTGTAGATAATTAATTTCATTCGACACTTCAGTAAAATTCACTTGCAATTATCGATGAAATAGCAATGTACCTATACAAGAAATCTGTTCTTTTATTCTGTTTTTTTAACCATTTATGATTCTCGGTAGCAATTTCAACCTATGAATACATTTATTTCAGCAAGGTTATTCAAACAAAATATGTATGACTTACAAGAAATTATGCTGGAATAGTTGATTCCTTACGATTAAATGGATCTAATAATCAATTAAAAATAAATACTTATAACTATCAAATGTATATATTAAAACACTTACGATTCAAGATATGTATACTATTATGTGCCTAAAACAGATGCAAATTCAACCATTGAAGGTTAATTGAAGAATTTGGTATTTTAATGATAGTGGCGTGGCAATGAAACATAAATAGACAATTATGATATCTTGGTCTAACATAGCAAGCTTGGAAAATATCAGCGATATTATTTTAAGTAACTTACTAAAAGCCGACTCATGAGAACATATGAGCCCTGGAGAGGTGAAGTGAGCCAAGGCTAAAAATTGTGAAACTTTTCTATTTGCCTTTAAAGTTCGATCACGTGTTTTCTTTTTTTTTTTTGGGGAACCATCTTCACATTTTAAGGTGACGTAGAAACTTTCTACAAAAAACTATTTCAGGTAAATAATTATTAAAATACTGTGATAAAGGGCGTGAGATTACTTTGCGCAAAAATATCATTTTAGCCCTTGATAAGTGAAGTGAGCCAAGAACATACTTTATTTTACGAAAACACACGATTTCGGTGCGTTTTTAATAATCTCACGTCACTTGTAGACAAGACTTGAAACATATGGTAGTGTAAATAACTCTATTTTTTTTAAAATACCACTTGGCTCACTACATTTCTCAAGCTTTGATTCTAATCTCAACACATTACGCGCACACTGTATGATGTTTAATTCAAACAATTGTGCGGTGTAAACGACTTATCTTAGCGATGATAATATAAGACATAAGTTGCTTTAATGTTGTAATGAAAAATAATTACGTTTAATTGGATAGATTCACAGATTGACATGCCGGTTTAATATTCGACGATAGACTTTCCAGTGCAATAGTGTGATTGCGACCTTTGTTCACGGTTCATGGATTTCCACCCTCGCCGGGTCTCGACCCCCGACCCTTCATATTCTGCAAAATGTTTTCCGCCACCGCGCTCCAAGACTAATGATTACTTATTGCTCGCGTTTATCTATAGAGGGGAGGGTGGTATGCGAGCGAACGTACACCCTGTACTTATACCTAGACTCCCGGTGCACATAGCAGTACCATCTCGTACCTGAAAATCAATGCCACGGAAGTCAACGAAGGTATTTCATTATTTCTCATCATATCACCTACAGCATAAAACATGTTCTTAATTAAGCTGAGAAAATTCTGATTTGAGTTCATCATGAGAAAGGTAATTTTTTAATTAACCATTTCGTTTGAACGGTTTATCGAGATTTAAATATTGATCTAACCGAGGGTTTCAACTGAAGGTGCTTGATGGAATTTCAGTATAAATTTTGCATCGTTTGATTTATTTTACTTTTCCATGAGTTTTTTCGTTAACTACCCAGGTTTTGATTTTCGGCATCTTCAGGTATTTAAATGCCAAAATCAACTTTTAAAGACAATGCTCATGGAAAAGTAAAAAATTATAAAAGATTCCAATTTAGTATTGATCGTTAGGTTTTCAAACGCACGGTAACAAAAATTATACATAACTAAATAGACATAAGAAAGAATTTTAAGCGCTACATTTTTGGCCACTAATTAAGTTCACGAAAACTCATTTTGTTATTTATTCATACGGTTGTTTGAAATCCATAGCTCAATCTTCTTACTGACATGAACGTTATTAGTATTAGCAAACATGTGCACTGAAATTTTGAAATGCACTGAGATCTTTGTGTGCCGTCTGTATATTTATTTGTTTAAATAAGGAAGGAAACTTGTCCAAGAAGTTAACAAAATAATCATCTTCTTTGGGATCTTCTTTTAAATGAAAGAATAATCACAAATTAAATCCCAGATTTAAACAACATATTTTCTTATCGGTCTGTATATTGACTATATTTATTTTCTAAATAAATAACTTGAGTCATGTAATTTGTAATACGTATGTGTATTAAAAAATGGACTGCTGCGCTTTATCCAAAATTTCAGTGAGATACCATTCTTGTTACAAACACATTTAATGAGTGTTTACGTCTCATCGCATCAAGGGATCCTCTTTATATGTAGTCATGTCTGTCTAATATACTTCTCGTGAAAAACATTGACATACAATATGCTTCACGTAGCATATTAGAAGGCGGAGGAGAATGCGAAACAAATAAACATTGTTAAATAAACTCGACAAATGCTGCGAATCACTCGCGTAAAAAATCTTACACCATTACATTTCAAAATAATGGCTTCATAAAATAAATTGAAGCCGATAATTTTTATCATGTGTGAAATAATTTAATAATCGAATCGCTTCATATCAAACGCGATTTACTCAATGAAATGAAAACGATTTTCTTTATTTACTAGTGAACAGTAAAAATTTTCTAGATATTTATTTATACAATATCGAACGCATAAAAATTCGAATTGTGCATTTGTTTGAAATCTGAATATTTTTCTTTTCTGTAATGATAATGCAGATTATGGAAAATTAGTATGGAAATTATTTTATTTTAGTTTTTAAGAAATAGCTGATTTTAATTTAAATCAAAGTAATTATAATGTCAAATTTGAATCGTTTAAATTTTGAATCCATCCATCCATTTTCCGTGAGTTTTGTCGCTAAATTCCTGGCCTTTCGGCATCTTCAAGCATTTCAAGTGCACGAATGTATTTGAACTGACAAAATTTTAGCGATTCAAATTTGATATTAAAATTCCATCAAGCACCTTCAGTCTAAATCCTAAACTGATTATAAGGTATATATTGATCATTTAACTTTTAAATGGGATTAATGGGTCCATTTCACATCTTAAATCACCAGTTAAATATATTTAACAAAAACTTTACGACTATATTTTTGTGTTGCAGTATACATATTTAAACAGCTGAAGGATATAAATAATGTACCCGCCGCTTGCAGATAGATGACTTCAAAGTTTTTTTTAAATTATTTTAAAGCACCACAGTCTTGTAGTATTGCGTAAAATGGAAATAATTTACTTTATTTAAACAATTTTCCGTGATTTATCTACTGGATAATTGTATGTCAATGGTTTAACTTGATTCAACAAAATTTTCCAAATCCAAAAGCTAAATAAAGTTTTACAATAAGGATTACAACTTTACCAGCGGGCGGATAAGTACTCGGGGAAACTTTAAAGGACCTCCGTTGCGTGGCGGGTTTGAGATATATATCCACGAAATAATAATCTACAAAAGCTTCGCACAGATTCTGCAGGTCGAACGTTATTTTTTATCCATCGCTTTTGCATATATATCAGCAAGCAATATTACTAAAAGTTTTACATTATGAAATACAAATAATGACCGCTGCAACCATTGATTACTAATATGATAATTTATTACATACGATTTCAGAATGCCACCTGTTTTGCTAACTAATTTAAGCATATTGGCTTCTAACGGAACAACACAAAAGAAGTTATACGAAAACTGGTAAATTATTCAGAAGTTAAACCTCTCTTTTTCAATGACGGTAAGAATATGGAACTAGGACAAAACTAGTGGTAAGCTTGCTAATACGCCCTGTGTTAAGTTCGGATAAGATGGAAGAGAATGTTAACATCACCTACATCAATGCATTTGACAACAAATCCATATGTCGATCGAAAAATCTAATGAGAAAATTGTGCACACTGGGAACAATGTTGCTAAGCTGCGCGCGTGCGGCCGCGTAGCAGTTTTTAAGCCTCCGCGCACTCGTCTCAATTGGCGCACACTCTAATAGTTGATAAATTTAACGACGACCGAATTAATAAATATTGCAAAATATACCTTAAAGATTAACAAAAAAGAAGCATCAATTAATAAAAAAATATGAATAACATTTATTTTTCAAAACATTCCCACTTCCGATGTGGAGCAGATAGCCATTTTATGAAAAATTTCAACATAAGTTTTTCGATGATTTAAATTATGCCACGCATTTGATGAATTGGCCTGGTCAGCTTTAGAATTTCCCGTGGAGCTAGTCTCTCGGCTTAGAGGGAACTTTGACTGGGATACGTTCACATGGGCACTGCAACCGACAAAGCTGACCAATATGACCGGCTTTTTCTAATTTCATATCATATTCGAATCCAAAATCGATTTAAAAGAACTATTCTATTTATAATATACTTATGTAAAAGTTGCCTGTCTGAAAAAACTGACATTGAAAAAATTCTCTCTTTTTTTGTCAAAATACCAAATTGAATCAATTTCAACTTTTCGCAATGGCAGCTTTTTCAATTTCGCAAATCCAATACCGAAAGATAAATAAAACATTACAATGTAGTATTACCATATGGTAAAAATATGACACATGTTCCACTATTGATTTTCTCGATTTTGTATTATATTAGGTGCCGTACGCCGCGAATTCTTTTCCGTTTATTTCCCATATTGTTTTTTTTCTTCTCTTCTGCGTCCGTCTAATATCCAAGGCAATATTCATTTTGCATGATATTGGAAATTGCTGTTTATTTTCTTGCCGCATAAGTAAACATGTTTTTTCGCGACTACATTCGGCGAGATCTCCAATGCCAACTAAATATAATCTCTTTTTTATCAGTATTTTATTTATTTTATACTTATAAGAAGCATTGTTTAAATTCCAAGGAACATTTGTGTATCAAAGATTTATATCACATTGAAAATCAATTACTATTATTGAATACATGATTTGTGAACTGCTCTTTGTTAAACGAGGAAAACCTCAAATTGTTATTTTCCTATATAAAGTGTATTTTTTATAACTAAGTCAATATTGATTATTTATATTATTCTCTAATTGATTGAAAGGACTTCTGTCGAAAATTTTATGAACTAATTTTGCATCTTAACGCTTGATTGGTCAAAGTTGAACTATATATGGCTTTTTGCCTTTTACACGACCCTTGTGTAACATTCTCTTGTTCAGAGGCTACCAATCGTTTTCGCTCAGTTCCCCTTTTCACCATAATTTAAAATATAAATTGCATTCAAAATAATATAAATATAATGGTCATACAAAAACAAGAACAAGAATTAAGCAATACACCCTTCCCCTGTGGAGAATACACCCTTTCCACTTGTCGTAAGCCTCTGCAAATAAGAACGTCAATCTCACGATCAATAATTTTAGATGAATTTTTGGTCCGCCATTTTAAATGGTTCAGTCAATTAAATTTAATATTTAAGTCTCTTCCACAATAATCTATGCCAACGGACTGTGCCACTCACAAGCGGCATCTTTAAAATGTGTCCGAGTCACATATTGGCCTTTGCTTTATCTTTATCGCCTTCTTTATTATGAGCTGTATAGCTTTTTTTACAGATTGTAAGATTTTCAAAGCGATAAAAAATCATTTATAAATTTTAAAGGTTTTGAATCCAAGAGCTTTGCTCGATGCCATGCTTCATATCCTCACAACAATACATAAAAATGAAAACATTAAATTGCCTGTATCTAAATTCATTCGACTTTAAATAACACATATTTTGTCTTATAAGAAAATTGTGTAGTATTGTATGAAAAAAACAAAGTTTACTCCCACTTTCATAAGTGTGTATTGGATATAAAAAAAGTTTAATTATTTATAAAAAAACTTATTGCCTATATGTACTTACCATCAACTATTTCAATAGCCGTATTCCCTCAACATAATAAACGCAACACAAAAAATAATAAATAGTCCAGTATTCGAATAGTCTGAGTTGGAATACTCTTTCTTAAATATTAAATGAATTCTTTTTATATCGCCGCATGATTTTTTATACACTCTTTGTATTTCCAAAAACGACTGTTACTTTTCTGATATTGCGTTATGTATCAGAAGTAAACTTTTTTATTGTCTTTTTATGTGTCACTCCCTCTCTCAGCGGGAACGTCAAGGAGCCAGAGAGGGACGCGACGCGATATAATGTTCGCCGGGAGAAGCAATACTGATTTAGTGGGGCGTATAAATTTTTAGAAAAACAGTATCAATAAGATTTCATTAATATTAACTGTAACAATTTTTGAGATTTATTTTATCTTCTTCTCCCTCAGTACGCTCGTTTTGTGAACGACGCTAGGTAACTAACTGGGCTATATATGTATACTAGTATTCGAACCCGGCTTCGCTCGGACCAGTATAGGGTTATGTTCACCTCGGCGCGTAAATTCAGACGGGCCAAGTTGAAACAACTGGCAACTTAATGACCAACAATGCAAAAGGGAATTACAGACCCACAGACATACATACGCCGTTTCGGTTTTATATATAAGATATTTTGGTTCATATGAAACTACTCGAGTACTCGAGTATTTTGTAAAATGTACTACTCGATACTCGAGTAATTGGAGCCTCTACACACACATTGATAACGAAACAAATTTACCGTCGAAACTTTCGCGAGTGAAATCAATTCGTTTGTTTGAACTTGCAACAACAATGCAAAAGGGAATTACAGACCCACATACGTACATACGCCGTTTCGGTTTTATATATAAGATTATAAGATATTGCATGTTTCGTTTATCATACACTTGAGTAAACAAAATGTTCGTCTGCATCATATGATATTAATGTTGTTAAATATAATGTTTTTAAGAAGATATGCCCATTTCACCAATATTTATAATGAAACAAATTTATTTGTACAACGCAATAATTTAGCATTGAGTAAATATAATCTCTGTGTCATGTTCCGGTTTCCCGTGTCCGATTTGTCCAATCCACGGTGCAGTCAGTGGTCAACGCCGATAGCTTCTGTGACGGACCTCACGGGTTCGAGGTCCAGTATGAGCAGCACTATTTCTATTCGATTTATCAATTCTGTTAGAAGAAACCGTGTTGTCTTGAAACTACTTCCCACCACGGGTTCGAGGCTTCGCGAGTATGAGCTCATCACTATTTCATAGCCTTAGCCTTTGTATCCATACTCTCATTGGCAGTGACGGCTGGTGACGGGGTGTTGGGGGGTGCAATGGAAGATTCAACCATTTTTGCAAGAGTTCTTTCCTATTCATTGGATTTTAAAAAACTTCTATAGCATGGACTTTCAATTCAGATGTAGTCATCAACTGTTTCTCTTCCGTAGTACGGAAAAATAGTTGAATCTTCCTTTTGCACCCCCCAGCACCCCGTCACCAGCCGTCACTGCTCATTGGACTAAAGAGAGGTTGAGCTACTGAATAAAAAGTAGTTGACGTAGAAAAACTATTTTGAAATACCTCCATTAGGGGACCATCTGCATCACATCAGGAGCGGAGATGAATTTTAACACAAAATAAGTAGAGCAATGATAAATAAAAAAAATCTGTACTATCGGGGAATCTCAAAACATGCAACCATAGAAATACCACACTTTTTTTTTGTAAATTGCATAGTAAAACAATTACACATTTTATTTCGTTCGTTAATCTATTTACGTAAATAATTTTCATACATATTTCCAGTAAATATGTCCAATAAATGTCCGTATATAAATTCTATCATAAACCTTGATAACTTTTATAAAAAGTCACTTGAGAACAGGCGAGTTTGAGGACATCCTATTATGCAAAGTATTTCCGATAATCTTCGTTTAATCAGTTAGCGGAATGGGTAGTTGGTATTTTCCCTCTTGCTTCGAAGATTTCGTCCCATCCACTCTTCCTTGTCGTCTCCGAATACATTATTCATACCCGTTTTGTAGTTGGCAAATCGAAAAATCACCACCTACATTGGCATTCGTTCCCAACGCTTTGAGACCTTTCGTTCAGGGTTGGCACTTGCGATATAATAAAACAAAATCAAGGTATGGCAATCTCTTGATTATCCGGGAGCGGCTTATGCGATCATAAATTAACCATTTAACAAAAATGACCTGTGATGTTTTAACATTGCAATCGCCCAATTTATTCTAATCGATAAGTAAACCAATGTTGAACAAGCACCCACATAAATCAAAGCTGGTCAAAATACTTCTTCCAATCCAATTTCGCGAAAATGTGCGAAAATCTACAAGCCAATCCAAAAGCCTCATTATATATTCAGTCTTTAAAGATTAAAATTCAATACCAGTAAATGAAAAATCTTTAAATGCAAATACATGATGATGAAGTAACTTATATTCGTTATAATAGCTTACGTGTCGCGAACTATCGGACGTGGATGTGAGATATTATAATGAAACCTATGTTTTTGGCACAAAGAAAATCGCTATATTACAATTATATATTCGATAATCGACTTGCTTCATTGTTGAAGCTTAAAATAAATATTTCACTCTGGGAATCGCTTCAAAATGGTAGCGCGTCTATACAAGTAGTTGGCAAGATTTTTACATAATCACGAATCTTAATTTTATTAAATGGTGAAGATGGGAGCTTGATACAAAATTATATCATTAAGTTAATTACAACACATTCATATTTCAGCGGAAACTCTGTAAGATTTATCTTTATTATAATGTTAACTTTGTTTCTATTAATTGACCTCAGATTGCCAACAAATGGTCCACAATTTCCATAATGATGTAATTATCATTTGGTACGCTAGTTTATCAAGGCTTAAACGAGACAAATAATTATATTATGGATTATTCATGTTTTAGATTATCCGTGTCCCCATCCGCAACATTAGCCCGGATTAAAACGGATACGAAATCAATAGAGCGCGTGCCTACTTGAATATTTGCGGTTTGACCATAAATTTTACATCAATTTGATTATAAACATATTTTAAAATGTCATTTGAATAAATTACAGCAGCTATTGACGGTACTAATCAAAAAAGACAATAAATTAAATTCAAATAACATTTATAAGGTGAATAATAACATTTATGTAACTGCGAAGAGTTAATTTTGAATATGTATTTTGAAAATAAAACAAAGTTTTTGCATACATATGAAGATTTTTATCGACCACTTTAATATTATCTTCATTTTTGTTTTAAAACTTAACACATTAAGCGTAGAATATATACTTAACTTTCTTCTCCTTCACTTTTGTTGGACGTTGATCCTTATTAACCTTTTGAATCCTAGACCATTTTGACGAATGCCCGCGAAGGCTCAAGGCATTTCTTTATATAGTATTTATTTCAGCTAATTTTTACTTATCAGAGCAAAAAAATTGTCATGTTATTTTATGATGTGTAGTTTGAAGTTATTGATTGAATTTAATTTATATGGTTGAAAAGGGATACAAATGAAAAAAAACAAATGATGTCCAAACATTTTAGTAAAACTGGGTTTCTTCGCATATTCGCGTGTGGTTAAAAGGGTTAAGTGAACTCAGTCGGCGGTGTTTAAATTGGCAACCCTGCCCAAGTCGCCGCTTCTCGGATTGCGCCCCTTTCCCTTGCCTATGGGCGGTGGTGTTTATCAATCAATAGCGCGAAGAGTGAGCAGAGAGCAGAGAGCAAGGGCTTTCGTAAATATTTGGCTTACATTCATCGCTAAACACGCCGCACGCATTCAACCAAATCCGATTTGAATGGCCTAAAGTCGCCCGACCCCGCGACTGCGCGCACCTCGCAAGCTTCTGACAATGCTCGCTGCACTCGCCACTCAAAATCTACATACTAAGTGCACTACTGATTAAATGATATATCTGTAGATAAAAAGCTCATGCTATGTTCGTTTTGATGCGATCTTGCCATGTAAAGTATTTTTAACGATGAGAGGTTTGCAGGCGAACTCGTTTTCCAAAAATAATATAGATTACTTGCTATGGAAGTATTTTGAATAGTCTTGTCTTAGTAAAATTGAGCTTTTTTCCGTTTATTGAAATCTTCATTGCAAGAATAAATCGTCTAATGTCACGGCACACAGTTATGGCAAAAGTAGAATACACATACATGAAATATGTTAATACCTTCGACTGACAAATATAAATCAAAAATTAACTTCGAGTATGAGTTTAACATACTAGTAAACCTTAAATTTTATCAATTCTCTATAAATAAGTGATTATTCCAAAATATTACTCATTTGGTTTAGAAAGAAAAAAAAGAGAAGCAACATATAGAATGCTACGTGTACGTGTATGGAATATTGTTTATAACTATCACTACCATGCCCAAACCATGGCCTGCGGGCCAGATGTGTCCCAGTTGAAGGCTCTGTGTGGCCCTTTCGAGGTTTTCGACTTCCTATATTTTTTTTAATGATTAAATACATACAAAATATGCATTATAGCTGCATTTGGCACCACATATCGATGCGTATTATTTTTCTTAGCCTTAAAGAAGTTAAAATCAAAGTGTCGACACAGTTTGACTGAACAAAACTTAACTCATCTACTGCGATTCGCAACTTTCAAATTACCGGTCGACATCAAATAAATATCAGTCGGTCCTCAGATCAAATTTATTCGTGCACTTGGAATGCCTTAAGATGGCGAAAGGCGAAACTCGGTTCGTTAACAAAAAAACTCATGGTAAATTAAAAAAGTCAAACGATTCAAATTCATTATTATTAAGGCTTAAAATATTTATGTATGGCCTACCAAGTGATTTCAGTTGGGCATCCCTGAATAATCACCTCGACATATCTGTCGAATACATCAGATGTATGTAATTTTCACTTTAGGTTTTTTTTTGTTCCGAAGATCACATAATATTTTATAGTGACTGACTGAACCCTACATGGAATTGCTTGAAAAAACAATCACTGATTTTAAGAAAACGTTTATCTATTTGACTGCTTTGAAGTGACTACGATGTATCTCCCACATGAAGGCCTCCCGAGTTCTTTTAACTTAAAAGGGTTCTGTCTCTGACCGGAAGGGATGAAATTGTATGCCCCAGGAAACGGGATCCGTCAAAGGTCTGCTGGGATAATGATGTTTGCGGAAAATATTTGACAAGCTTTTCAAAGTGGTAATGTTCTATATTCCACAATGTCAAACTAAAAATAAAAATGGATTAATTAAAGTGTTTTTCATTGAATATCCTCGCTTAGTACGGCATAAAAGGACTTTATTATTCTTTTATATTTTTTTTGACAAAACAAATGTTCCCTTTTTACATCAATTTTATTTTTTTTAGAAATAATTAAATAAAAATACATGATAAACTATTCTCCGAAATTTATTCTTCTTTTACGACCACAGTTTTAGTTTATACTATTTTACCGAATCGATATAACTGCAGTTTTACGACAGCTACATTACTCTTTATTTATTTTATAATTAATCGTTACTTTTTTCATATCTGATGTTTTTTCTCTATAATATTGCAAATGATTTTTTTCAGTTAAATTTATTTATTTTACACATAGAAAAGATTTTTTTTCCTTGTCGTTTGGTTGGTCTTTTAATGTCTATAGTTGACGTCGCTGAAGTTCTGGATACTTTTCAGGTCCGACCTATCTCCCTTACCAGTTGTTATCATCCAGTCTTTCTCTATTGTCGATATTTGCTAATCTCTTCAGGGGGTCTTCTTAAGTTCAAGTGCTTACTAGGGTCACATTGTAAACCTTTTAACAGCGTGAACTGTTCACAAGTCTTTCAATATATCAATCATTATTTGCTGAATTTCCTCGGATAGCTCAGCCTTAGTTTGAATGTGATAACTTTAGTTTTTGGTCCAAGGTTTATGTTTTCAACGAATAACTTTGATTAAAATATCCGGAGAGACGCTTGCATGCAATTATTAGCTCACATAATACACTTGGTTTTATCCGCATACCACGGTGAATTTAAAGTTTAGCATCAAACTGTCTATATTCTTCAACGACTTATATATTTTATTTTGATTTAGCCAGAGCATTGCCATCGTTCATATTATAACAAAACTAATTATTTTATCAGCAATTCTTACTATGATTTCTGCTATAAATTTGATCGATAAGATTTTCTAATAAAGTATTCTCCGAAGTTCCAGATATTTAAACAAAGATAATGAAGTATGGTCTAGCGCTTCTAAGACGTCATGAAGCTTGTATAAACTTTGTGCTCCTCTTTTCTTTACTATAGTTGCTCATGTTTTTTATGCATATCTTAAATTCATCAGCATAAATGTATATTCAAGATAGAACTTTAATGGATATCATTCTCAATCAGAATCAAATTTGTCGGCAATCCGAGACACTTAGGTCGTATACAGTGGGTACTTTTATTTAGAGCTCGTAATAAATATACACTTATATTTATGATTCGAGTTGGATTCCCAAAACTCCTATCGGAAATCGTAAATTTAACTACTGATAAAGTATACGATGGAAGGTAAACTAAAAAAGTATATAAACCTCTTTTTTACGAAGTATTCCCAGGTATTTGAGACGCGTTTGTTTTTTACTGATATCTCGTTAAATATCAAGACGCCTTAAATAGAGTTGTTATTTCTGGGATATTTTCGGAATTCAAAACACATTTTATACTGTTGAATTAACGAGTGAAAGTGCCCAGATTTATTTACCGATCGTCGAGTTTTTAAGACTTTATTTAAATGAGAGGTATCGATGCTTAATTATTGGAAAACAAATATTTACGAATCTCTGTTATATACACTCTACAAAATCACCAGAGAATCGTAGTTATAAAAGACACTGTAAAAAATAAAATAAAATATTTGTTTTGTTTTGCTATCCAGGCCAGTTTTCTACAACCTTTTTGTAACCATGCCCTCCTTGTCAGACTCCCTGAATAAATAAGCTTATAAAACTTTTTCATCGGCTTTATATCACTTTGATGATTTTATTTAAAAATAATGGAATCAGCTCAAATATATGTTGAATATTTTGATTCAAGTGCTTTGTAGACTTTAAAAATTCATTTGCCAAAAAACACTACACACTGATATTTTTGATCATTGTTTGTAACACACCTAAATCCACACGTACAATTTCGGCCAAATTGGCATTTGAGAATTATTGGTGTATTTTATTTGAACTCCTATGAGTGGAAAATGAGGATTTGTGAACGCCGTGGTCCTGTGGAACCAAAACATGTTCTAACTCATTGCTTTGTGACTTCTAAAATGTAAAACACACTTAACGTGCCTACAAATAAACGATCTAGAAATGAAACACACAATTTCGCTTTTGGATATGTTTGGTAATTAATAAAATACTGTAAGTTTTTTTACTCAATTTCTATTGATTTAAGAATTATAATTTCAAATCACAATTGTTAAAAAACGATATAGTTAGGAAAATTTAGTAGAACAAACAACTAGCATCTCAAGTTTTGACAGACGTGAACAAATATACGCAGCTCTGAAAAAAGCTGTTTGTCGCAAAATTTTAGTTAGTACTGTTCATTAGATAAACCCAAACCCATAAAGCCCATAAAGATTCCGGACCTATCTCTTAGTGTAATGAAGCTTGTTTCTACTTAGTGTATGCAACAGTCTTCCCTTAAAAACGTAAAAATACTTTGAATTTGGAATGTATATAATTATGATTTGACTAACTGACCATACAACACGCAGATTGCCATTTGTGGAACACTGGCTTAAACTTTATGATTAAGTATTAATCAATTGCTTTATTTATTTAATGATAATGAACAGCCCGAAAAACAAATAAGATTTGAAGGAGGGGTAAAAGGTTTTTTCTGTTTGATATAAATAAAAGGTCGTCTGAATTAATCCGCCACGCCCTATTTTTTTCATAAATAAAAATGTCGTTTATACAATTTTCAAATAATTGCGTAAATTATTTATTGTTCATAGAAGCAATCTTTGCTAAATTTGAAACTATTGAAACATACAAAAAATTCCAATTTTATAATTTGTGCACACATCTGGGGGCCGGAAGTGTTAGTGTGCCCAGTCCTCGGTGGCTTGGTCTGCAAAATGTTTTTTTTTTGCTGATCTTTGCGAGTTTGCTAGGTTATAGATATATGGACAAAATACAATGAAAGACAATTTTACGACCCTTTTTTTAAATGCTTTATTTTCTGTGTTACTAAAATAATATGTCTTACATCAGTGTAACAATAAAATATTTAGACGAAAATATTGGCCAGTAAAAAAAATGAAAAAAATGTATCGACGATAACGTATCATTCTACCAACTGCTATAATCTTGTACAACTTCACTTAGATTACCTAACATTATCAAGAATGCCTAATAGATAAAATTGGAGTCAAATTGTGTATCTTTTAAAGTGTTTTAACGGTAACGACCCGCGATTCGAATTTTGATATATTCGGGCATTTAAGTATACGGATGAACTCGATTTTTTTATATTTAAATACAAATGTATGCAAATGAGATTTTTTTAAATATCAGTACAGCTGAAAGTCTATTCATCTAAAAGTTTATTTATTGAGATGTTTACCATTTATTGGATATACATATAATTAGTTTAACAGTAAACTACGTCAAAGAGTAACTAATTTTAACAATTCAAATGTGATTCACCATAAATTATGATTAATATTTTCTTAAAGATATTCAAAGATACTTCTGTTCAAATAGTTTTTTTTTATTAAGAATTATTATGCTCGTTACTAAGGCAGGTGTAAATTGCATGTACTAAATAAATACGTCATGAAAAGGGGGTGCGAAATAGCTTAGCCATAAATAATCATGTTCATCCAGGAGGTAGTGTAGTTGGTATCCCTTGCGTTGTTTGAGGCGATAGAATGGCGCTCGTATCGCCCTCACGTACTTGCATAGTTGACAAGCTGAGGGTATTCAGGTGATTATTGTTTGCCTAATTAACTGTCAAATAAGGACACTATAAATTACTAATTAACATTGCCATTGAAGGGATGCTGTGATGGGTAATTAACACTTTGATGTTGCTGAATTGCGAGAACTACTCCAAGCAGTGGTACAATTTAATGAGAGGCTTCACAAATCTGATCGCATTTTATTTCAACCGAAAAATCGCCAAACCAAATATATTAATTTTTGGTCATCTTACATGCTAGACTTTATAATATCCGTAATTAAATTCTTGAAAATGTGAATCATCAATGAAACGAACAAAGCAACGACATCTATTAATGCAAAAATGTGTAATTAAATCATTAGTATTGAAATTAAATTGAACTCAATATATATGTGAAATTATAACACGGTGAACAAGTTTTGCCGATGGCGTTAGCCAAAATAGCAATTATGTATAAAATAATTTCTGTAGAACTTAAATGCATTGTTACTTTTTTCACCATGTTATATAATGGAGTTCTACCAAGTTAATGCCAATTCAACCAATAAAGCAATATGCTGGAATTATCTTAGTTCATTACGGTTGTAGTTAGCAGTTTTTCAATTTCTAGATTTAACTTACATATACCACCCCGCTAAACGCCTGAAGGGCTTTTTTATGATTTACTTTTGTACTACACAATAACGCGACATATGTGCATAGCTATTTACTAAATTAAGATCGTGATTGTAAATATATCAAATACTTCTGGCGTGGAAATAAACCAACATAATATGTATATAATTCCTCGAGGAACAAATGTTTCATTAATTTTAAATGACGATTATTCAAAACAAATAAAAAGTTCAAATGTATTATGTGTGTTCTATTGTGTTGTTCTAGTGTGGTGGATTATAAGGAAATCAATTAGTGTCAAAAATTCTAAAACCTACAATTCCCCAAGTGATACTACAATATTATTCAATACTGAATGGCACCCGAGGAATATCAAATTGTTTACTCAAGTCGCCTGCGTCCGTTGGTATTAATTAAGGCAGTTTATATTCACAGGCGAATTTCGTATCCCCTTTTCGAAAAGTAAATTAGTATTTAAAATAACTAATTCGGCCTCAGCGAGAGAGCCTAGCCCGGATGCCTTCCCTCGCTACGCCCTGTGTGTTGCTTTCCTTTATTCCTCATAAAACTAGAAGATGGGCAATAAAGATGGGCTACCTGCTTCGGGAATAATTCCTCCAAGAAAATAGGAAAACGTGTTTACGGTTTATTTGCTATTTTATTTTTCCTGGTTTATTCGGGGCGGCTTTCGTGCCACGGCTTGAACTTTGCGCAAAGTAATTTTAACTTTATGGTAGATTATTTTATACTCGCTATCGAAATGTGTACATTTAGTATTGCTAGTGTTATATCATCAGCTTTGAATTCTAGTTAAAGATGTTTGATTTTTTTAACTGTAGTGATTACTATGATATTCTTTTCATTTGAAATATATGTACATAATTCTCCAAATAGAACCATTAAAAGTAAACAACCAATATACTTATAATGATAACAGCACGTATAAGAATCCAGTAGCCGAGTGGTCAACGCCCTTAGGCATTCGTTGCAGTCTCTCCAGTTGCTGTTTCCACGGGCTTGAATTCCTGTATCGACACTTCACGCATCAGAAATTGTTTTTTCAATGAATTGTTCTTAAACTCTCCCACCCAACCAATCCTTAGAATAAAACGCACTCAAAGCAATAAGTTTACACTTTTATTTTTTTTTCTCTATCTTAACAAGCAGTTTTCGTTAAAGCAATATTTGCTGAGGTTCTCTACATTGGGAGTGAACACGTTTATACTTATAAAATCTTCATTGATGCTGTGTCTCTAATACTTGTCTTTTAAAATTGCAAAGTATGTATGTAAATGATTAGTTATTTTACAGCTGAAGACTATTTGTTGATCTAACTCTCTGCATCTATCATGTCTGGAGTCTTGCACCAAGAAGACAGAACTGATGATCCTTCTAAACAACATCATACTGATCGTCTTCTATAGTTTTCTGGGTAAATAAGGCCAACTCGTTAATTGTGTAATCCAGATCAATTACGTGTAGCTAAAAATAGTGTTGGGTAAAATAAAATTCTGCTTGAGTTTTTATAGCAATTACCTTGTGTTGATTCATTGCTTAATAGAAAATTTGCATGTTTTTGAAAAAGAGCTTTTAAATATTTTCTCGAATCGGGCTTCGTTTTAATTTTTTTTATAAAATAAAAAACAATATGTTTTATTATTCAGCTAAAAAACGTCGAATAAAAACGAAACTATACTAAGTGTAAATATTTACATTCTTTATAGAAAGCGCAGTTTCTTATGGTGTATTGAGGAAAAACGACTTATCTATTTGAAATAAATGCACACCTACGAGGTATATTTTTCTCAAATCTTGATTATATTTTTGCGGATTAAATTCCTCATCCCTTCCAATGACCCCCTTAATGTCACCGTGGACGGGTTTCCTTTTAATTACACGGTTCTTATTAAAGATTTCATTGCTTGTTTCGCGATTAAACTTTTCTTTATTGTTGTTGTAAAAGTTTATCCAGTGCTCTTGCTCTAATCTTTGTTCGTCGCCGGTATATTTATTTAACGCGCCACCATCAACCTACCCTCTCGTTCCGATTTTATAAGTATAGTAAAAGCGGAAGGAGCTTATTCAAAAATACTGCATTTTTATGTTATTCCTCTCGACCTAAAAAAATATATCGCTTTTAATAATAATAATACATCTTTGACATGAACGCTTTTCATGAAAAACGTTCGTAATATACGCCCAGTATTAAACTCCCTACACTAAATCTATTATTATAATAGACATTTTAAAGCTGATATAAATGAAATGTTGTTTTAGCAGGGAACTGCGGAGTTCTTTTTATGTATTATCGTAAAATCATGTTTTGAAATAACCCTTAATTTAAAAGAATTTTGACTGATATATATAGAGTTTGCGTATTTGAAATAAATCGCCAATTTGAATCCCGATTGGTTCCAAATGTACATAGTAACTTTAAGATTTACCACAAAAAACTCTTACCATCCATTTTTCGTCATATGTTTTATGTGCATGTTATTAGTGTATATTGGAATTTCTTTTTTTTATTGCGTTTTTTTTTTTTGACGAAACAGAATTCCGTCGTGAGTCGATAAATGGAAAACATACAGCTTCTTTCTGATTGCGTATTAACCATCTAAAAGTTTGAAGTATTTGGAAAACTTTTTGGAAGATTATGTGAGCGAGGCGTTATATCGGCTGAATTTATTTTCTACAAAATAAACAGCCATTTGGTATTTTTCAACTTCTTACTAGATTGGATTACTTTAACCCAGTGGTTTCCAAAATTTATGCTTCGACGCCTCCCGGCTTGGAAGCCGTTGCTTTAACCAATTCCGTATTCTTTAAATCTGCCATCAAAATAGGTGGTGAGATTTTTTAAATTGAATCCCATTCTGATTTTTCTTCTTTTAAATTTAGAATTGATACTCGAGCTTACAATCATTTGATAAAAAATAGTCACATACATACTTGAAACACTTGAAGATTTCAATTGAAGTTGCTTGATGGAATTTCAATATTAAATTTAAATTTTTTAAATCAAATGTTTGTTATTGTTTGTGAAGAATTCATTGGAAGACTTTATACTACTTTCAGTACATAGTTATCTTTATTATAACACTGATAAATGTTCTGTGATATGAAAGTTATTAGAAATTAAATGCCATTAAGTTTTTTTGTTATTTTTTTAATTGATCTATTTCAAAGCGTTGTTATATTTTGACCAGTGTGTTTCTCGTGATTTTTTAACTCTTACTACTTCCATGCTGTCAGAAATGCGTGTAATAGAAATGTGCACTGTTTTATTCTCGATTGCGATTTTTTGAATTTGGAACACAGATCAATTAATGAAATCAAACAATCTGTACAAGGCACACAATGCACAAATCATCCGTTAAATAATAGACCTAGTATTATCTCCGTAAAATAACTCTCGCCTTGCATCTGAGAGTTGCGTGTTATGTAATTATTCCTGCACAATTGCAGACATTATTGCTGGTTGCGTGTCACTGTCTCATTCCCCGCGTAATGTTTCTTGCTTTATGGATGATAACTGGACGCAAACAATTTACCTTATCAGCTGTGTAGTTAAATTATATTATATCGTCAATTGCGGGCCATAAAAAATATTTATGAATATCTTTATGTTGCACACAATATTAAGTATACATTTTTAAATATTAAATTGGGAGTCGAGTCAGCTCGAAAGCGAACCGGAAAAAAGCTTCACTATCAAATAACCTAGGCTTGGCTGGGTCAGTTTCTAAATGTTGATTTGCATCTTATCATTCGTCTCCATATTCAGGGTGTGGGTGTTTACGGTGTTGTATCTCTTGACATGATCTCAGCGATCCAAGCGACTAGTATTTATAAACAGTCAGTAAGCGACTTGGAGAGTTAAAGTCAACTCTTTGTTACAAGTATACTATTACTCACTAACATTCCATGATTATAATTGGACTTTTTTTACTTTCAATTTTCAGTCAGTTATTAAAAGAGATTTTTTTATTTTTTCACCACAGAATACCTTTAGCTGAATAAATCCATCACGGTAACCCAACGATCTCTTACCTGGAGTATTATGACGAGAAAGCATCTGAGAATCGTTATAGGGCGGAAACCATTCTTCTCGATGATCCTCCACGCGTAAAAAAAGTAAGCTGTTTGCTTGAACTGGCTTCACTTGGGGTTGCCCACCACTACAGTGATTGCGCTCTCCTGTCAGCAACTATGGGAAGGGAATGAAACTTGAATATAATTAAACTAAACTTAGAGACGAAGGGGGCGAGAAGAACTTTGAAGTTAACGTGACTTAGAACTTTAAGCTCCATCAAATCGATATTAAAAAAAACGACAATACTAAGCATTAATACTAGCAGGTACAGCAATAAAAATAGTAGTTCCGTTCCCACCATATAAATTAATATCCCGGCAGAGTATTACATCTGTTATGCTATTGCACAAGCTAGATGAAGGATGGTACCTTTTCGACACCAGTATATAAATAAGTAAAATTAAAATACATTGTTATTTTTTCATCGTGTTTCTAAGTTTGTCATTCCCAAAAATAGTCAAATCCTAATTTTGTTCAGTTAAATTGTTCTTCATCCATTCAAACTATTGAACGTGAGTATGCCAAAGAGAAAATCAGTTAAATAAAGGCATTGGTAGTATTTATATGTCGTCAAATAGAGTCAAGTGACAAAATAATCCTTACCGAATGCCCACTTAATATCTATCAGGGATTATGCATTCGTCCATAAGTGAAATTCTTCTGATGCAAATTGATATATGTATAATATGTATGTAGATATAACTGTGTTTTTGGGTCATTTATAGTGCAAAAGAAAGTTTTGATAGTTTTTAATTTTAAAAAATTGTTACAGTAATCTACATATTCAGGTAATCACCGAATAGTGGATAATGCCGTTAAATTCATTCGTTCTATATGTAAATGTTTATTTACCGTCTTCAGATCACTAAAATTGAATAAATATAATGCCGTTAAGCTTATAGAAAAAAATACATTTTCAATTATCGTCTTGTACTTAAACTTTTAGAGTTGAATGCGACATTTTGCTTCTGCGGACTTAATCTCGTATTTTCTATCGCTGGAATTATACGAAGCAGTATCAAAAATACGTTACTACATATGGCGTTGAAAAATGAAGTGAGAGCTTTTGAGATGATCGTGCGTGGGAGGTTTTGTCGGGCTTTACTCTGACGTGGCCAGTACGTATACCTGATCCAACATAGATAGGGAACTCGCCGTATGCGATACGAATTGATCGTTCGCTAGACAAAAAGAAATGATTCCACTGAAAATACATTATGTAAATGATATACAAAGTCCAGACGAAATGGCGACATCTAAAACCGTTTTGTTTCATTTTTTGATATTATAAATTCGGTTTCGATCAATGATTATCAACATTTTGAAGTCACACAACGCATGATTATAAAAAATATCTCGGATCGCGAAAAATTGTTAGAGGATTTGCAACATGTCATAAACGACTGTATTTGCGAACAGTATTCCTAAAGTTGAATTAATCAATTGGTCCGTGGTGCAGTGGTCAACGTCGTTGGTTTCCGTGACGGACGGCCCGGGTTAGAATCCCGGTACGAGCAGACTTTTTCAGTCGATAAACCGATTCTGTTCAAAGGCGTGGCAAAGGTGTTGTAAAAAATCCCTAGAGTAATAACTAATACATGGAGTGACATTGCATTATTTGTTACCAAAATTCTTGACTTTTTCGATAGATACATTGGCTACTCATTCAATCTCACATTATATATTTTTTTTTATATATTTTTCCCCGATTACTTTATCATTTTCTGTTCTGCTAATAAATAATATACAATATTTCCACGCAATGAATAGTGCACATCTTCGAAAAGGCTCGCATCCACTGAAGCAAAAGAGTTGATAGCATAAATAGTAACACTGCATTGCCTATAATAATACATTAAAAAAAGTTACGTGATGTTTTAGACTCAATCAAATTAAAGTTACAGTTAATCGCGGCTTGTTTTTTATACCATGTCAGTGAATATTTTTTGGTCAGTATTTAATTCAGTCTCTTGTCGCGGCATATCAAATGAGCTATCAGCAGTTTTTTTAATATATTCAAATAATCAGTAAGTAGTGCAAACGGTCAGGTGAATTTAACGCTCGAATAATGTATCCAAAATATTATAATAAAACAAAAAGTAAACCAAAATAATACTTCATCTAATATATTATATTACATATACTGATATAGAAGATATTTATCCAGCAACAGTTAATGATTTTTTACAGAAATGTTTTCTAAAAATTTGCATTCAGGTGCTAACCAAATAGTTTAGCGATTTACATATACATATATCTGCAATAAATTATTATTTGTATTTGATATATATTTTCACTTTAAAATTATATGGATGCCTTTTCAAAACGGTCTAGTTTCCGCATTGTCTTTCGAGTGAAGGGAAGATTTACGGCCATTTAGAATAAATATATGATACCTTTATTACTGTCGTTTCTTTTTTATCTTTGTCTTTTACCGCAAATTCAATTCTTATACTATAACTCAACGTTACTGCGTTTTTACGATGACCGTTTGCTTTTTTTTGATAAGCAGAAACGGTCTTCTCAAACCGAATCATAGGTATCTTCTATTGTAAACACACTAGTATCGCATATTCCAAATCCGGTAAATCCTCTTTGTATGCGATTTCAAAGTTTTGTGGTTTTTAAAAATATTTATTTTTTGACGTAGATAATTATGTAAAAATGTAATTGATAACACACTATCCAAATAATTTACGCGCAAAATGCAGTGTTTATTAGGTTTATTAAAATGTGGTATTCACTTTGTCACTTTGTTGTGTGGCAGGCAAGTTCAAACGGATTTCATACTAAATCGCACAAAGCATTGTAACACAGTGACGATAGTTCAAATCAAATATATTTTACCAATCAAAATAAGAACCATTTTTTTTTAATTCGATTTTATGTGTTTTCATTTGCTTTTCCTTTATTCATCGTTTTCTCACACTGATCTATTTTTCCGATGGTATTTTCTAGATAAATCGGTTTTGTGCGGAATTAGCGATCGATACATTTTTTTTTAATGAAGAATATTAACAAAATATTAAGTATTTTACGAAACAAAAAAAAAACATACTCAAAGACAGCCGTGCAAAAACGTATTAAAATTTTTAATTCATTAGAATCTTGTTTTTCGCGTTTTTCGTTTGGTTCATCTGATGATTTCAAAAAGTGCGGAATGTTATTTGTAATCAATAGATACAACTTTAAAAAGTTACCCTTTCTATTTTTTTAAAGTGTTTAACGTTTTGACATATCATGAAAGATTCCAGATTGCCAGATTTAAGACCTCTCTTGCTATCGTTTTTTCCGCTGTTTTTGGTTGTTGTAGGGTTACTGACGAAGTCTATATTTTTTCTACATGTTCTCTTCTATGTCAGATTATCTACATGTAATAAAAGCCTGTATAGTATGTGAACGTGGGTGACACATTTCTCGTGACTTCTATTTTATGTATTATGTATAATATGTCCGTCATTTGATATTCTCGATTAACAGGTGATAATGTTAATAAAATAACAATATTATCTTCCCTTAACTGTTAATACTTTACCAAACACGTCACACGTAGACGGTGATCTCTTTAATTATTTTCAACAGTGAAATATATCCATTATTACCATATATGTACATACATTTACCATAAATTTAGTATAATGACTGCATTACTTGTTTGATCAAAAATTCAATACATCATTGTTTTGGCAATTGTATCAAACAGTGGATTAATCTATAAAAGATTAACATTGAATTACTTTTTCGTGGATTCATTTCTGGTCTTGTTGCCGAGTGGCAATAAGTACTGTTCTGTTCCGGTGAGTTTAACCGGGTTCAAATCTCTGTGCGGTAAATTACTTAAATTGTTTTTCTAACATATTTATAGTTTTTTGGTAAAATACCTGTAATTATCGCATCCATAAAACCACTCGATCCATAAAACAGAGCTTCGTAATAACGATTAGCAAATTTCTTTTCTTTTCTTTCCCCTTATATGCTCCACATTAATAAAAAATATTTTTTAATTGCATCGGAAACTGTTTATTTTCATAGATTGGCAACGCGCACACATTTTTGTTCTTGTATGGCAGACAATCTATTGCCGGTCTTTGAAATTATATAATTTTAATCAAATGTAATAAGACTTCTTATCAGCCACGTAAAACGACAGTTAATTACTTGCAATGAAAAAAGTAACGAAGGAAAGCTCGCCATTTAAAGAAAAATCACAACAAACAAAATTGTGGATTCATTAGATGTTAAATAAAACTCGTGCGCCTTGGCTACAAGTCACACAATTTTTTTATCGACCGGCGATATACGAATGTGAAGAATATAAAGAAATTCTAAATTTCATAAAGCAACAAACGATTTCTCTTACACATGTTTATTCTTCTGAAATGGAAAATACTGTCAAGTTATTGCGTTTTATGTTTCGTATAAAAAAGTCAGTAAATGTATTATTATACATACACATAAATTGGTCTAAACTTAAATCTAAAAGAAAAGTACTGCATCATTTATTATATGGTATATACATATAATAAATGATTTATTATACCATGTTAATGATGTAATGATTCATTCTATAGTGAATTATTTTGAACTGCGATAAATATTATATTTAATAGCGATGGATATTGCATTATAAGATAAGTTTATATTGTATAGTTATAACTTATAAACGCTTTGCTTTATCAGCAGAAAACTTATTCCATTCCATTCATACGCCTCATTTAACTCGGGTAAAAGCAACTTTCTTCTCAAAATTTGGTATAGATTTTGACTTGCTTTAGTCTTTATATGAAACCGTGCGTTAACAAGCAATTGTATAAATATTATATAAGCGTCTTTTACTTCATACCAGTCGTGGAGTCTGGCACAATTCAAAGGCTCAGTTTTTTGTTGGGAAATTTTGTCGTTGGATGATACACTCAATGCTCAATTCTCCAATATATGATTATTTCTACAATCTTTTTAAAAATCTTTATACAGTAGACCATAGATTCCCAACCTTTTCGGGGGCCGACCCCTTATTATAAAAACCGTGTGTCCCGCGATCCCGATGCAATTGAAAAAAATGGCATTTTTCATTAGGTAATTAAAAAAAACTGACTATAAGTTGGCGACCCAACAGAAAAACCGGAGTGACCCCCTTTGGGGTCGCGTTTCATGGGTTGGAGACTTGTGTAGTAGACTATTCCAGGGTGTGGTAAAACGGTTAATAGATTTAATAACGATGTACACACTTTAAAATTTGCCAAATTTTTGAACTATATAAACAATTCAAATTTTAAAATGCAATAACATATAAAATTCTGAAACATTTTTCTTTTATGGATTAAATAATTCCGTATTGTTTGGGCGTAACTGCAATCTATTGAATTTACAGAAAAAAATATTCTAACAAATATGAAAGTATGAAAATATAAGTGAAAACAAATGAATTATTACAGAATATTAATAACAAATTTTATCGTAACTATATCCACGAAGCACCAGGTTATGCCTTAACATTGCCGAATTGGTTGAAATGTTTTCAAAATTGCTTCTTTTTAGAATTTTTCACGAGACTTTCACTAAAAACTATTAATCAGGAAAAATTACAGCGATACAACCAGCCGGACCATATTAATCAGTGATTACAAAATATTCGTTACAAGTTGTTACAGTTTTATCATCGATACGCCCCGATTATATTTGGATCCACTCAATCGTAGATGATGTCGTGAACACGAAAATCCGTCACGTACTCCATGGAATCACGCAGTTTTGCTCGTCCGTTTCTACCATCTTTGGCACACCGTTACTTTGAATGCGTAGCGATTATGTCAGTGAAACGTCGACCGACCGATTCAGTCAGTGTTAATAAAATAAAATTGTCACTCGATTCAATCGACTCGAGCAATTTCCATTCTTTTATTTGACTTTCTGCCTTCGCTTGCTCTCTATTTGACTTTGTCGCTGGTGAACCGACTTCTGCTTGGGTGGATTCTTTAGGACCCTTTTTCTTTCTTTTAAGCCGTTCTCGCAACCCGTTATAAAAAAACTTTCATTTCTCTGCGAGAGGCAGTATTTCGATCGATAATGTTTACATTGCTGGATTAAACTTCATTAAAATATACAATAGACCGTTTGTTTAAACTTTGGGCCGCGGGTCGCATGAAACCCGCGATTCGTATTTTTATGCGGTATATCTGTTTCGTGAATCTTTTGATTTTTTTTTTACTAGGAAAAAATACAGCTGAGTCAATGCGCCATGCATTTGACAAATATAATAAATACAGCGAATACAATTTTACAAAACACAACAATCATTCAGCGGAGAATGTCACAAAAGACAAGCGGTAGAAATTGATAGACCATAAACAAAACACCGAATTTATTGCTGAAAATGTCCACTTTAAAAGGCATTGCATTGATCAGTCAAACTGCCCTTGTGACTGGTAAATCTGAATGAGATAGTCAATACATAATGTGTCACTTCAGCCAAAACGTTCTCAAGCCTGCTTATAAACAATGAATCCGTTATTATTCTTGGCCTAGCAAAAATATACGGCAAAATAATATCGTTGAGCGGACCAAAATATTAATCCAAAATGTAGCAAATTATATTTGTTTTATTTATAAGCTATTTAAACGATAAAAATATAGATTTTTTACTATTCAATTTAGAAAAATAGATTTGATTGTGAACAATGATCAGGAACCGTTTCGCTCAACAAATGAGCATTTCCACATCGGTTGAAAGTCCTGAGAACTGCAAAAAAATGTTACATTTTGTACTTCAAACCGTGTTGTATATTATTCCGACCACGATAGATTGATAGATTCAAGTGAAAAATATTTTTTTTTATCGGTGCAACATTTATGGAATCTTATCACCCCCACACCCCTCGTAAATAACACTGTCTGTCTTGCTCCTTCTCATTTACGCCAAAGTTTTCAATGTGTGCGAAGAGCAGCTCGACGGCGATTACGAAATTTCATGCGTTAATTGCGACTCCGCACACATTGGTCAAACTGTTAAAACGTTCATAAAATACAGTGGAATCGCGATGATTTTATTCTGCAGTGACTGAGCTATAATTCATAAATTGAAATATACTACATTATATACAATTATTGTTAACAGCTTCGGTTTTGTATCACGTCACAATTGGTCGAACATATCGGATAATTCACGTACTGTGGTCCACCATGTCGCATTTATTGCCACATATACGTCATTGGTGTGTGTGTACAGAGTGTCATGTACTCGCTATTCGGTAGATGCCCGGGTCGAAACTCGATGAGCAAGTGTAACTTTGTCGTTTTACGATCTCTCACCAACTCAGACCGCATCGGAAACTTTGTCACAACTTCCCTCCCGTCATGTTTCTCGACATTGACTGATATATGTTTTATCATCCTTGTCTTACGTTGTTTTACATCACAGATTCGCCAATACCCAATGTGACTGGAATATAATAATAATTCATTTCTAAAGTACATAAGTCTGAAGATGCTTTTCAAAGAATCGAAACACGTGTCATTACTTGTTACACAATATGCGTAGTAAAAATTATCAATTTAACTTTAAATAAGCCTAATTTTTTTTCTAATTTATCAGAATACTATTCAAAAATTATCTTAACCCCTTGACTGCTGGCGTCGCATACGTTGAGTATTAAAGGATTTTTTTGATTCAAATAGTCTTGCATCATTTTCTCTGATAACCTCCGTGAGTACATTTAGCACCAACACTGATTATTTGTTGAAATTTTAATTTTTAGAATATTTGTAAATCGTCTCACAGGGAAGAGGTTTCGCATAGTCAACCATTATATTGTGATCATTTTTCGAAGGGTTTTCTATAGCTCGTGCGGCTGTCTTTCCTTTAACGTTTTTTTTCTTTAAGATAAATTTTAAAAATGCAATATCTATATATATAAAAATGAATGTCTGTATGTATGTCCGCTATGGACTACTAAACCGCTCGACCGATCGATGTGAAGCTTTACAAATTTATTGAGTACACTCGATGGTTTCTGGCCTACCAACCCCTCCCCCAACCACCCCTAAACCTCCACCCCAATTTTTTTTTTTAAACTTCATGAATTTTTCGAATTCACACCTTTATTTTTGGCATACCCGAGCCATACGCCCCCAAACCCCACCCCGCCAAACAACCCCCCAAAATTGATATCGAATTTTTACAAATTTCTACTACACTTCCGCGAAACTTTCTGGCGTACACCTCCCCTTACCCCACCCCCCAATCACCCCTCAAATTGCTGGCGTAGCAATGCGCGCAGGGTACAGCTAGTGTTATATATAAACATCTGCATTAGACGAAAACTGGTCTTTAGCCGTTAGTCCAACTAAGCTATTCATTTACAATATGTGTAAAAATGGTAAAATTCTCGTCAAATTATAATTATATTGATTTCACGCAGCTTAAAAAATACACAAAAAACCAACCTCAAATTTGCTATTGGTGTGTAGTCTTCTATTTCTTTATATCCAATGGGTTTCTATATCGCGGTTCATATTAATTTTTATTCAAAATTTTATGTCAGCAAGTGCGATATATGCCCCTAAAGGTGTTGGTGTCAGCCATTTAAATTTCATGCGACCAAAAAACTTTGCGTTTGTTTGTGATTTAATAATCTCGTATATGTATTTGAAACTAATCATTCAATATAAGGATTTATTAATAGGAATCAATACACTGATTAAAAATGTTGAATTTATTATTTATCTTGTTCTATTCATTGACTATCTACATTAATTTACAGTCTGGTACCTATCAATCGTTTTGTATTTGGCTTCAAGTAATGCATGCACATGCAATATCTGTCATATGATGCATCACAGATGTTTTATACTCAGCAGGGGGGTGTCAAATCGTAGCGAGAAGCGGCCCGTCTGGGGGTGACGGTTGCCCAAATCGTTTGTCGTAAAGCGAACAGATTTTGAAGTGCCGAGAGCGACTCATGCAAAGTGAACCCACACGAAATACACGATACTGCTTGACAGTGTTTCAGTTATTTCAGAATATTGCTGATGGGTTGTTTCCGACCTCCAGGTTTGAAGAGTTTCTTACGAACAATTTGTATTACATGAATTTGCTTCTGGGCAAGTAACTATGCCGGCCAACTTCTGACGATATTATTTGAATAACTATTTAATACACCAATAGTGTGCGAATGTGTCATTATTCCCCAAATCAAATGAAGAAGATTGGTGTTGATTTGTATTCAATATATATGTATGGCAATAAACTTTTTAATAATAAATTCGAGTGCTTACTAACTGTATGTCAAATAATGACGAAATCTGACACACAAATGTAGAAATAAAACATACGCCATTTTAAGAAACATAAACCAACAACACATCAAAATCACATTTTCTTTCAATAAATCGAAACGAACTGGAAAGTTGCATGAAAATTGATAGAAATGTTTAAAAACCCCAATTTTTTCACGGGGGTAAGCAAAATATAAAATGACTACATTTTAGTCATCTATCGAAAGTACAAGCTCTAGCAGTCTTCCCAACTGTTTAACAAATCATTTTTTTCTTCCATTTTTCGCAGCGTATAAGTTATTTACTCTTAAAAATAACAGGTCAAATTTAGATTGATAAAATCACACCATGTTCAGCCAATTAGAAGAACAGTTTTTGTTTTTACTAATATCAAGGAATATTCCATTTGATATACGTAAGTTGTTACTCTATTGTCTCTTATGTGCTTTTCATTTTAACCTTGTTGCAGAACCATGTTAAAAGGTATGTGAGACGTAAAAAAATATGGTTGATCACGGAAAACATATTAAAATAAGAAAAAATCCGTGTTTCATGGTCAAATATCTTCGATGTTGCGGAACCCCAGAAAACGCTTTTTAAATATTTTCAAGTGATTCAAATTAGGATCAGTCAAGAGGAAAAAAAGGGTGTATAAAAACATCCATTTGATTTTGTATTGTTTCAATATTGCATGTGATGAACAATATTCACTAAATACGGAGCATGAAAGTATTTTCCCCGCAATATATCGTTTGAGTCATTTAATTATGTATTATTCGACGAATTTATGTGGAATTTATTTCCACAGAATAAAGCAATGGTTTTCGTTTTAATAATATTCCAAATATTCGCGTTCAATTTCAATTATTTTTCGATATAAGTACATTGAACGTTAATGTACAAACGGGGATTTTAGGGTACAAACGTTACCTTCGTACGTTGTACTAGAGTTAATATATTTTTATTTATAATTGTTCTTTTATATGCAGTACACAGTTTTTCACATCACATATTGCGTTTTTCGGAAAATTCAGATTGCTCTCCTTAGATTTTCAAACATGAAAGTGATGTAAAACAATTTCGAAATTAGCTAGCAATATTTAGTATACCAACTCAGGATAATGATTTTTTTGTGTTCCGCTAAAAATTCTTGTAATACACATAAAAGTATTGATTGAGTAGGCGTTTACTTGGTAGAACTCCATTATAGTACGGTAAGAAAAATAACAATGTATTTTAGTTCTACATAAATTTTATATATTTGTTGATTGCTATTTCGGCTTACATTCGACGAGCGAATATGGGGGAAAAAAAATAAAAATTCGGCTTACGCCTTCTTTAGTTCTGACGGTGGCGTAAGCCGAAATAACTATCAACAAATATATAAAATTTATGTAGAACTAAAATACATTGTTATTTTTCTTACCGTACACATAGAAGTATTTTAGTTATGAGATAAAACTTACATTAAGATGAGTCATTAAGAATTTCGATGCTTGATGGACTTTCAATATCAAATTTGAATAATAATTTTCCATGAGCTTTGTCGCTAACGGTCCGGATTTCGCTTTTCGGTACTTAAAGTGCACCAAATAAACTTGAACTGACTGACAGTGAAAACCTTAATTAAAAGTAATATTTAACGATTAGAAAAAATAAAAGAAATACTTATGTATGGTATCATGGATGAATAATTGAGTAGGTGTTGAGCGAACTCTCTACTTATGAAAATCTTATATTACTTGAATTAGGAATAAGACTCTTGATTGGTACTTCTATCCGGTTACGGCATTTATATATATACCGAGATTTTAGGATAAGGAAATAATAATCATCATAAAAAACTATGCTAGGTATATGATATTTTGTTCGCCCTTAGTGGTTTTCAAGTTTGAATTCGTTTCACAAGGTCACCAAACCCCCAGCCTAGACTTTATTATTTCTTCGGCTTTGTATCTAAATCTCGGTTTTATTGGAGTTTACTTCGAAGCCGATTTCTAGCTACGCCAATCGAAAGGGAGAATAATCAATAATCCATTAAACATGTTTTCAATTCCGTTCTTGAGTCTCATACAATGCCGTGCGATCTCTTAGATGTTTCAAAGACACTGGTAATTATAATTTAATATATACTTGCTAGTTTCGGTTGAATATTTTGATTTCCCAATTATTATAATGCCCGTGTGATCTCGTATTTCCTTTGATCATAATATCATACCCATCCGAACATTCTAAAAGCACTTAAATCGCGGTGAATCGAATGTGTAAATATCTCCACGATACCTTATAGGAGATTGTTGCTTTTGAACCATATTTTATGTATGTTTTGGCGATTTTGCCATACACGAGAGTATCTTATGCTGTCTTAAATTACTATCTATTTTAAATTATACATACTGTGTAAATATTATTTTTCTACTATTATGGTTTCACCATTGCTTCATTTATCCACAATTACAGCTTGTCAGTTTATCACTTCTAACACTTTTACTGAAATTCTATCGAATTCACTATTGGAATATTATTCCTTTAAGTTTATTAGATATTTTAGATTCTTTCTCATATTTAATCAGCATATATTTATGTATGTATCACTTGAATAAATCGTTGACATATAAGATGATAAAAGAAAATTGAAGTGGTGTCGGCGAAGCAAATGGTTCATTATCCAAAGATTCGGCCAATGGTAATGAATTCTAAGTTCGTTATTTAGTTTAACTAACTCCAATATAAATTCTAAAAGGTTTTACTAGAACCAAAACTTTAAAAAGTCCGTTAGATGGTAATTATTTTGAAAGGAAAATCACTTTTAAGAATCCAATGAAAAAACCACTTCTCTGTTGGATGGCTAGCTGAATAATAAATTTTGCGTTTCCTCGACGAACAAACTTGCAAGATAGTGCAAACGTACAAGTAAATTTCGTGTCATCTCTTAAAAAGTGGTTGTCGTAACATTAAAAAGTTAAGTCGTCGGGCATCCAAAATGAAACTAACCAAAATCTTGAAATGTAAGAACGTATGCAAACCAGAAATTATCAATGCTGGACTCTGTAAGAATGTGACTTTCTCGAAAAAATGTGATTTCACATCTACATATGTAAAAATGAATGTTTGAGTTTGTCTCGTATGCGTTCCAACACCGTTCACCCGATTGCGATAAAACTTTGATGATATGTTGTGTAGACGCTCACGAAGGTTTTTTCGTGTATTTACCGTTCATTCGATTGCGAAACCGTTCGAGCTTGCAATGCTCAATTCAGACGAATAGTACGAAAAAAAAAAATATGAGAAAATATACTGTTACCTATATACTGTGTTTGAATTTAAACGTTTGCTGTTTCCGATGTGACTCGCATTTGCAATGACCATCAATAAACCACATGGACATTCACTAAAAGTGTGTGGATTAGCTGTATGTGTCCTGCTCACGCGTTGGAAAACCTTCTAATTTATTCGTATCCGCACCAGACAGAAACACAAAAAATATTGTGTATCCGACAGTACTTCATTAAACAGAATTAAAACACAAAAACTTGCTTTCTTTGAGTGGCATTGCAAAGCATGCCGGGTACTTGTTAGTCTGTCATAGAACGCACCAAATACATGAGATTTTTCAAAATGCGATCGATCTGATTTCATATCTGTGACAAACATATTTGAAAAAAGAACACATAATGAAACATCTGTTGGTGTGTGTCAAATCAATGTTGTGCATATGCGGTTGAACGTGACTACTGAATAACCTCATAGCTCATAAATATAATTAATAGTAACGTTTGATAATATTGATAATATTCACCGTGGATAAATACACTATAACCAGAAATAGTAATTATCATAATGTCACAACGTGTAACATACAGATTTCCCAAGGCTAAAATCATGTGGGAGTAGTAAAAAAGCGTGAATGTGTTTCTTATATTATATTATACTACTGTCTTTTTTCAAAGTCTATTAATCCAATATATAAATAAACGTTGTGAAAATATTAACAAGTTATTCGGAAGAATATAGTTTATTAAGAATGTAATGAGTTGAGATAAAAAAAACACGAGCTGAGACCAGAGTAAGTTCACTACTCACACTCTTTCTTTCTAACTTATTTTAAGGTTTATGCAATAGGTATTACACAGGTATTTAAATGTGTAATAACTACTTGGGACAACAAGTGTGGGGATATATGCATCGTTTCAATTGGTCTCTTGTTTATAAAATATTTTCAACCGGTTGAAAATGGTTGCAATGGGCGAAACCCGTCCCGATTCTAATTTGTAATTATTGCAAACAATGAGTTACTATTTTTTAATATACATAAAACCATTTATCATTTTTTAGGTGTTCACTGTCAATACTTGTCAAAGTTAAATAAAATGTAATAAAAATAATAACACATTTGTAATACTTATTCCACATACAATTTATTAGATGAGTAATGGTTTTGCTCATGGTCAGCATCAGTTGATAATGGTCGCCATGAGCGAAACCGGTCCTGCTCCAATAAATTTTATTTGGAATAAGTACTTAAAATGTTTTATTATAATACCATTTAATTAGTATTTGACTAAATCAAAATAAAAACGTTTATGTGATGAAATTTATGGAATATATATGCTATTGTTTTTTAAATAACGAGATAAAACGATAAATAATTCATAAAACATCTTCATAAAACAAAGACTATCTTTTTTTTTATATTAGTCAAGGTTTTGTATCTCAGCTCAAATTTATTCAGCACAGCATAGAACTATCCAGAAGCATTAACTTTTAAGCTATCAGCACTGGTAAGCGATAAATAGGCAAAAAATAAGGCTTAAACCAATCTCAAATAATATTTAGATTTTACAAGACACTTGGCGGCCAACAACACTCGGTCGATAATATGTGATTTATTTTTTATTATTTTATATGATCGATCGCCGATATTCCGCGAGGATTTAATCCTAAAATAAATTAATGGCGTATTGTTTTTTTGTATTATAAACACTACCTGTCAAAAGCTTACTTACCTCGGCGCCGTATCAAGATCATTATCAACAACAAAACAATTTAAAAAACGCCAACCGTGTTAATATAAATCACATCGTGTCAATTTGAATCAACAGCTATGATTGATAACGCTAAATTACAAGCGATATACTTATCGTGTTAAAAATGAATAAATTTTAACATGGTTATGAGTAAAGTTCAAATCAACAATGGTTAGTTTTAAGTATAGTGCACAATCATTGTTGCTGAGATTAAACTATTAATAAAATTTATGTCTTTGAATTTAAAAAATGTGTTTAATTTTTTCATGGATAATGTTTAATGCCGTGGTTGAAAGAAAATGTAGACTCTTTTCCCGAGTTACAAATCTGCTCTACCAATTTTTTTGTGTACAATTTGGTGTTTCCCACCATCACCCATTGTGTATATGCAGTCAATGTTTCATGGCCGCCTTTACAACGCTATCGACATAGAAAAAGAAGTCCACTTCTCACATTAATGATCAGAGCAGATGTGCCTGGGACTGATTTTGAACCATGCACTAGTGCAGGGATGCCCAGCTGGAATCACTTGGTGGGCCAAACCAAATAGTGCATAGGTGGGCCATATATAAATAGTTTAAGCCATAAAGATAATAAGTTAAAATCGTTTGAGTTTTGTTGCTAACGACCCAGGTTTCATCTTTCGGCATTTATGCATGAATATAATTGAACTGACATATTTTGTATCCGACGTATTAATAAAAAATGGAAAACATATTATTTCGTATTCACTTCAATTTTATGGTTAGTAACTTTGAGAAAAGGGACTCGCATCGACTCGTGGTACCAACTGCAGCTATGTCCACTTTGAAAATTGCCATTATTTCGTTAATTTATCATCAAGGATATATTTTTGATAAAATTCTTGTATTATATTATATTTCGTCACAAATTCAGTAATGTATTTTACCAATAACAAAATGTCACACAACCTTCAATTGTGCCACGTGTTGCCCGCGGGCCAAGGTTTAGGCATGCCTGCACTAGTGTGCTTAAAAATAGAAAAATAAAAACAAATAAGAGTGTCTAGATTAGCCACTGAAATCAATTTGATACTAAGTATCATATGTATAATCCGTTTATTGAGAGCCCGTCGTATTAGACAAGTTTATTGACTATAGTGAATAATCGAAATTATGCCGATCCCCAAATAAATTAGCAAACGTTTCAAATGGAATGAAGTAAGCATCTTAAAAGTAACAATATGATGCTAGTCTAAAAATTTTAAGATTCCTTAGTTTAGTATATGACACACGTTTAAAAATATTTTATATATATACTGTACATATAAAGTCTTAAATTTGTTTTCGTTAAAAAGCCCACTATTGTAATATTATGAGTGACTCGTATTCCATCATTTCTTTCGTAGAGGGAGGTGGTACATGGCAAAACGTTAGTTGGCTAGCAGGGCTGTTTGCGAAAGCCGTGGCCCGGATTTGTATAAATTTCAATGTTATCTCATTGTATCCTCGAGATGATCGCGACTATTTGGGATCCTCTCACGCGTGAAGGAGGAACGTGGTCGGCAAGTAAAACTGACTTAAATAACTCGACAACACTGTGGAAATAGACTATTTCGCAAGGATGGCACTAAAGGGAAAGAATATAGACTATAGAGTTTTAAATAAATGGACCCTGAACAAATGTTGTGAGAGGGAGATAGTTTCTTTGCCGAGAAACTGGTTAAGTAAACTATATATTAGAATCGTTTGGATTGTGTACTTTTCCATGAGTTTTGTTGCTACCTGCCAGCTAACTACCTGGGTTTCGCCTTTCGGCATCTTCGGACTTTTACATAAGTGCACGAATGAACCTTAACTAATAGAATTGAATTATTTTTTTTAAGTCAAAATAACATTGTCGGTTATAAATGGTCGCAATGAGCGGAGCCGGTCCTGTTTTTTACAATATATATGTTAAAGTAACACAATTTATTTTTTTGAATAGTATAAATAAGAGTTGACAGTTAATTCAATAAAAGTAACTCTCTGAGACCTTTATTTATTTTAACATTAGGAAAAATATAACATAATATTAATAAAAATTGTCAATCCTAATTTGAGAATTGAAAGTTAGATTAAACTAAATACGTTTTCCCTTACCCACAAACGATCAGCTTCGTGAGATCGTGAGTTTAATAAGGAATAGATGATTTAATTAAATTCGTAGGCTTACAATACCACCTATTGGAATTGAAGAATAATAAAAGATGACACGAGTGGCAAGTTACCTGTCTAAAATTTAATATTTTTCGATTACCAAAAGGACTACTTAAATTATTTAACGCAATACAATTATTACAATATTAGAAAATGATAAATTAAATCTTTTAATAAGAAGTAAGCCACTTACATCAGACATGAAAGGCTAAGAAAATTTAAATTTGAGTATTCAATTAATAAATTACTACAAATTGTTATTCCTTCGAAGCTTTTATTTCAAGACATGAATTTTTCTCTTTGAAAATGGCTTAGTTTTAATGATCGAATGTGGACTTAATTGGTAAGATTTTATTGTAAAAAGGTAAAAATATGTAATTATCCAGTTCCATACGAATCGTATGAATTAACCGTTTACTATTTCTACTTAACGATTATGAATACTTTATTTTTAAATGAAAGCTTTAGTAGATGAGATGATTGACTGTATAATATATATCTTGTAAGTTAGTAAATATATTGTAGCTAACACAAATTGAGTTTAAACATTGTTTCGATGATTGAGACAACAGAAAAAGCTGTTAAACTGTGGCTTTTTTTTTGATTGCCAATAAAATTTATTTTTGTGATAGTGATTTTACCACCGACTTATTATATTAGCCTTGGTTTAGACCATAAAAAAAGTTTTGTTAAAATTACATGATTTTGATTTTAAAATACTAAATCTTTTTTACTTTGCGTATGTATCGAACAATAATTTGATTTTATAACTAATATTTATTTTATTTACTTGTTTCAGGTAAGTTACCATTGGCTATTCGAATACATATAAACTGAGAAAAATTGAAAAAAAATGGTAAGTCTCATGTAGTTTTTAATTATTATGTTTATTAATTTGTTAACTTTGTGCTTAAAAGTTACTCAAATAAGGCCCGTAGTTAAAAGATCATTTACTTTAATTGTATATATAATATTTTATATATTCAATTTTATTCAACTAAAACGGAATTTCATTTGAATGGACCAGCACAATACAAACTGTAAAATGAACAGAAATTTGATTTACAAAAATCCGCCATGAATCTTATCATATAAAATCTGCAGACTCACAGTTTTTAATCACCAGGAGGTCAAAAAATATTCAATGAAATACAAATTATTACATTATATTTCTACAATTATAATGCGGATAATAATTACATATGTATGTGGAAATAATACTTGTAATGTGTTTTATTTGTTTAAATAATGCCTTTCAACCATGAAATGACAGTTAACACTATAAAAGTGATCTTTTCTTTTATCTGATTTCTGTTTGCTTGATTTGCTATTTGTTACGTAATTACCTTCCAATAAATCGCAACTTCGCTTTGTTTTATCGCACATCTGCGAAGTGATAAAATAATCGATTTTTACTCATTCAAAGAATAAATAAGAGAACACCAAATAAACCATTTGCTCGTAGTATAAATAACTCAAATGAATTGAAATATATCTAGATAATATACCTCATCGATGATTTACTTTTGTAGTCAAATATTTGCCACATTATTGCTGATGCACAAAGTGTCTTAAGCTCAGAATGTATCGTATTGTTTAATTGTTCTGTTCTAAGTTGATAAAAAACAATTGAGTAGGGTCTCACTCCTTTTAGAAATGTTTTTAATTGGAACTTTTGATTTATGATCCATTGATAAATTCCAGTGACTCAGCGGCTCTTAATGTGCGCTACGGACGTAATTTTAATTCACTGTAAAATAACGTCAACGTTTTATTTTGAATGCAATATTTTTACTATATTCAGCTCCTTGTTATTTTGGATTCTATCTTGAGAGTCGATCAATGGAACTATTAAAGCTGCCCGGTAGCGTTTACTACGGAATAACTAGACGTCAGACCATGGTGCCATTTGTACTAACCGCAGGCGTCTAGCTTTCTCAGATTTCGAAAACGTCTCAGTTTTCTTCAAAGCGTTCCTTATTATAGTTTCACTCTAGCTGTATACTTTATGTGAAAAACTAAGCATCAAGGGACTTTTTAAAAACAACATTTTAAAATTTGAATCGTTACTAGATGTCACGGTCGTTGAAACAGAAACCTTTTTGCTCTTCATAATACAAAAATGTAATGCTCGCGATAAGTAAAACCGATCCTGATCTTTACACACATATATGTAGCTGCGAGAGAAATCAATACACATAGAGAAACGACGCGTATCTCACATCCCCCGTAGCCAATTTGTTAATATTTTTATTGTGGAAATGTTTCATTGTTTTTTAACCAAATATTAATTTAGTACGTTTTGGAAAAGGTTTCATATCCCTGTCTCCTGATTCATATCCAATAAAGGGAAGCAATGCCGTGTACGCATACACAGGAAAACAGTTGGCACAGTCGTTTGATTCCAACGGCTAAGTGCTCGCCATATATATTAATTAACCTCCACACGGACAAGCAAATCGGCAGCAATTGAAAATTTATCGCAGGCACTGTCACCTGCAAACGCGTAAACCGCGACTCTGATTGTTCCAATCGATATATTGGTCTGGGTGTGTTGTTCATTCGATTCGACGTTCTAAGTATTTTCACAAAGTGGGAAAGCCAGCTCGCACTGCCGGGGGAAAGAAAATTCTGTTGATAAAATGGCGATTTAAAGATAGGCAAAATATTTTTTTAAATGTTGTCGAATTGATGATGATATACGCGTACGGTGGTCATGGCAAGTTCAATGCAAATCCTTTCGCTCTGGGCAAGTTAGTTTTGAGGCCGGATCGTAGTTGTGGGCATGCCCACCAGGAAACTTTCACGTTCTATAGTACTGCCCCCAAATTAATTCCGAACGAGAAAAACTGTTTGTTGTGGTCCGTCCTCACACGGGCCCAATAGGTCACGCTGACTTGATTGCAACTAAAGCTTACGTCATTGCATTTGAAATTATTGTAAATTTATTCGGGATCGACCTAATCTTAATTCTTCACTATAGTCAATAAACTCGTCTAACACAATGGGCTCTCAGTATATACGGATTATACACAGGGTACTTTGTATCAAACTGAGTTCAGTGGCTGAGCTAGCCACTCCAATTTATTTTTTTATTTTCTATTTTTAAGCGAATGGTTCAAAATCAGTTCCGTGCAGATCTGCATGGCCCATGAAAATGAGTAGTACATTGATTTTACGACGATATCTTTGTGTTAGGCGGCCATGGAACATTGCCTGCATAAACACAACGGGTGGTGGTGGGAAAAACCAACTTAATACACGCGTATGCAATAGCCTGTGAAAGGTAGAAAAGATCACCATTGGCTTTTTGATCGTCGACAGTTATTCGATATTTATTTTATTTACACTTGCGGTTAAAGCGGTCAGAATATGGATCGTATGTCAGGAAGGCCCTAGACATGGTTAAATATCACGATTAATTAAGCATAATAATTCAACGTTTTTATTATTTCAAACTACACAGCCAGTTTCGTGACGGTTTCGTTTAAGACGCCAAACATAAAGTCAACCTTAAGGTAATATCATATTATGTTAGGTATCCGGTATTATTTCCACGTTGCTTCGACAGGGAAACATAGATCTAAAATGTATCGTATTTAAGTTTCTAAAATACTCATTGAATTTAAAATAGTAAAATAAAGTACGGCATAAACTTAAATCAACATTAAGTGAAACTAAAATAACTTAAATTCAATCCATTTGTAAGCATTTCAGTATGATCGATATTGAAATTTTGTACTGCGAGTTTATCAACGTACCAATAATATTTTAACTAATTCCACACATAGATCAGGACCGGTTTCGTTCGTCGCAACCATTATCAACTGTTGATAATGTCAGATTGGAAAGTTAGTTAAATAGCCACAAATATGCTTGGTATCATTAAAGTTATTTACGAACTCTTATATTTCAATAAAGAAGTGTAGAGATGGTAGTGTGCTTGTCTTTTAAGTAATGGGAAAAAATTCCCGTGTTTGCATAATTCTGACGATGGCGTGCGGCCGAAATAACTACCAACCGTTCTAGGTCATGTACTATTGTTCCCTTTAATGTTGATAGGCGACAGCAATACTAGCATTTTGATGTTTGAAATTATTACAGATAGATATAACAAAAATGTTTATTTTTGTAATCGAATCATTAATTTATGACAAAGATGTCCGTGGTTAAATAAATTAATTTATTACGATTCAAATAAATTTATTAAAAAGCAAACGAATTTAGCTTACGTACACCGCGAAAGGATAATTTGAATAACGTCGCAAATTATCTTTGAATTTGTTTGTGTAGAACTATGCGTATATATAAAGCTTTACATATTATTGTTTCAAAGAATAAAGGTGTTTTTTATTACCTGTATTTCGGTACCGAAAAAATAGCGAAGGAATCGTTATCCCGGTTTCGTGATTACTGGTATTTCAATTACTAAACACACCGATTTATTATTGAAAGGTAATTTCTTGGTAGTAATTGCTACTTAACTACATTATTTTTCGTTGCAATTTACTCGAAATTCAATGATGTATAAAACTTCCTCGAATAAAGCATACGGCCAATGCGGTGTAGTTATTTATTTTATTTTATGTGAGGTGTTATTTGCATAATTGAAGTAAGCGTTGACGCCACAATGTCTCTCGCATTTGTTGCAGAGCCGCATTGGCACCGCAGAATATACTGGAATTTTCAAACCGACACGACAATCTCCAGGGACGAACTCTGGCTGAATTATTCAGCGAAGATATTAAAAGGAGTTATTTTTATTTTCTCAAAGGCTAATGTCACGACGTTGGACCCGAATTGGTACAGAAATGTAAATTTTCATTATATTTATGATTTAAGTCAACGTCGTCCCGTCAGGCTCGAACCTCGCTGAAGATATTTGAACAAATTGATTTTTAAGCCAAACAACGAATGTATGTTCAAATGCATAGATTTATATGATGTCTCTTTGGTCGAGGCCTGAGTGCCACCGTTTTTTACAGCGCTGCGTGCAGTTCAAATGCCAGTGGCCTCATTGGCTACGGGCGCAGCAGGCACACAAATTTAGGTGGTCTCATTAGCTTGTTCCTGCCGCCGTATGTTTTTATAGCTAATGAGGCTACCGGTATTTGAATGTACGCAGCGCTGTAAACAAAACGCTGGCACTCAGGCCACACACTTACTCTGTCAGTCGTGAAAATAGCAAATTAAATTGATTGATTAATTTTCGATCGACTGATTTTCGTTCAAGAATACGATATAAAGATTTACAAAACAGAATACTATATCAACATAAGCTTCCATCAACATCTCATCAGATTTCTGTTGGATATTAACAATTACGCCCTAAACAAAACAACTAACGTATTGTCTGTTGAGACAACATTATTTTAGTCAAACTTACGCACGAAATTGGTGTTTACTATACACGTGTATAGTGTAAAAATAAAATGCCAATTCGATTATTTTTTGGTTCAATTCAATTAATTGTCATTTTACACAAAAAATATGAAAATATTATTTTGTATGCATTGCGTTGTCAGTATTCGGTTTATCATGCCAAAAACAGACATGACGATTTCCTGGTGTAAAGTGCCTTACATAAACATTCGAACAAGAAGGTAATATTATAGAATAGGTGTATATCCGTTTCAAGGTAGACTTCTTTGAAATATTGGCCTGTTCGAACAATGCACTATCTGCCTTTCAACTTCCGGCCGCCATTCGTTTGCATTTCTATCAAATTTACGAACTTCCCTTGCACCTGTTTCATCACGTAAAAACATCTTTGTATTATTCAATAATCGCAAAATAATAAAGTATTGTAGTGGGAAACGTTTTTTATGTCATCTATTTGGGAGACCTCATTTAAGAAATTTCAATTATTTTGTAAATGAATAAAATAAAGATGGAATGAGATTTTTAAAAATATCACAATTGAGGAAAGGCTATTAATATTTATTTAAGTTCACCTTGCATTCGTATTCTGGTAAGTGATGAAAATCTTTTCGGTAAATTATGGATATATGGTCACGGGACAGAATCCCAATCCTCTCAGCTAAGCTCAAAAAATTTATACATACTGGCTTATAATTTTATGTTTTGACTTTACTCTTTGAGTTCTTGTGGACTATTATAAAATGTGGAATCAAAATGACTAAATCTGATTATTGCATGAGTTCTGAAATTTGGTTTTTAATATTAGCCTATAGTAAAATTATATTTATTTTAAACAAATAATAAACTTATGTGACTGTCTCTATCTGTATAATAATATTTATTTGTGTAGTGTGTGGTTGCATTTTTGCTCCTGTAAATTAAAACAACTCGATTTCATACTTTTTACGAAGTATTCTTTAGGCTCTTCTATTATAATAAATTTAAAAATTAAAGACAAAACATTTCGAAAAAAATCGTAAGCCTTACATTCATTTCATTTAATGTGCTTATTTTACATAAATCTTTACAAAAATTCTGTCCCGTGACCATATATCCATAATTTAGCCTCTTTTCTACCAAATCACGTCAATTAACCCATCATTAGACGCCAGTTTTTATCTAAATATATATTATTTAGTTTACATAAATACCGTTATTCTAAGTCACTTGGTCTTGTCAACAAATAATATTTATCGGATAAGTTTTTTTAATAAAACCGACGACAATGCTTTACTTCTGATTTAAATTCCTACAACATGGGCTATTTTTATGAAATGTATGTCTGGCTTGAATTGCACCTTCGTTTTAAATATCTTCGGCAAAGAAAGGGTTAAAAAAATATTTTATACAAAACCATGGCACATTATCTTAAATCTTTTTTCACAGTGGTGCAGTGTCGGACTTAGTGGCTAAGCGTGATGAATTTTAAATTCGAAGCCTTGTGTGGCGCTTTGCCAACCGAGTTCCGTTTTTTTTTCATATTCGTTCATAACTTCCATTAAACAGTTTCCTGCGATAAAAATAATTTAATGTTTTTTCAACCGGGTTCGAAATAAAGATAAAAATCTACAGTCAGCACCCCTACAGAATACAAATTCAATTGAGCAGTTAATATCGCCATAAAAGCGAACTTCTTAAGCAATAAATTAAGTTATTAGGGCGCATTGATTGGGCCTTGGTTAGGTCTTAAAACCGCGGTTTTAATGGTTTTTTCACCCTTATATAATGACACACTTTAGCACTCTTCATTCTCCCCAAGTCGCATCAAATGTCTTTAAATATTACATTATGTATATATTTTAGATCAAAACTGTATTTTCTTACATTGCACCACAAATATATTAGTATTTGCTAAGACCCATGACAGCATTTTTTTGTGTCGTTTATTTCCCAGTGTTGATTGAAGAAGCTCAACGAGAACTTTGCAATAAATGTTATGAACACTTTGAAATATTGTAAAATGTTGCCTTTGCATATTTTATCATATCTTTCAAAAATATTGTTGTGTTGTACAATAGTTATGATGCCTATACGTGATGGACGTGGCTTAGGATAGATTTGCTTTTGACTACGACTATCTCTTTAGCACATATTAATATAACAATAAACATAGCAAAGTATAATGTTTACATTTATATACGAAGACACTTATTACATTCAATTTCTACCAAGTAATTCCCAATTAAACTGATTTTATAAATTATACCAAATTAATTAAAACTCGGTGGTGTTTAAGTATAACCTGAAATAAATAAGTGAAAACAAATAAATTAGTATCATAATATTGATTGTTTCACATAATAACGGTTTTTAGATCAGTTTCGAATAGTATCTTTAAGGGTTCAATAGTGAATAGACGTTTCAATCCAATAAGGTTATGCCTAAACACCACCGAACTGAACCATCAACTATTTTACATTTGTTGTAATATAAGTAGACGCTTTTCCAGAATAATAATTCTTCCATTCAATGGTGAGCTTAGTAAATTATTACTTCATTTTATTACATCTCAAGCCGGTCCTGACAAGGATCAATTACCCTCAAGAATGCTTCAAATCTTGATTTAACATACATTCTGATGCAGGTATCAATAATTCGGGCATGTATCGTACTGTCAGTAATTTCTTGACGGAATGTGCGTGCCTAACACGCCAAACCCACAACTATGACATGTGGGTTACGACCCTTGGTACGTCAAATTCATGCCCTGAAGAATTTATTCACTGCTCTAGACATGCCTGTCATGCAATAGTAAGTGAGGATGCTATGAGATTCAGGTACATCCTATATCACGGAAGAAACCACGTCATGTTATGTGTACATAGTTAAAGTTATACTTGTTCAACTAATGGAATTTATTTGACTTAAGTTGATTCTGAATTAGATAGTGGTATTAAAAACTCTATCCGATTCTGTTTTCATTTCGATGAAAAAGTTGACTGCTTGGTCTCATGTGATGAGACGATTGATTGCGGTGTGCTGAAAATTGATATTCAAAAATAAAGTCAACAGTGTTAAAACTATTACGGAAAAGATTTTTGAGTTTAAAAGTTACTCTGTAATTTACGGCGACAGAAATGATTTTATTGGATGGCTTTGTACGGGTTAAAAAATGACTTGCAAACTCTACAAAATAAAAGTTTCTCGTTAAAAATGAAATTAAACGACTTATAATCTCCACTTTCCTCACGTTATTGATTTTCATATAATTTAATATGGTGCAATAAACGATTCGTGTAAGGTGAACACACTTTGTAAATTCTTGTAATTTTCAAGCATTTTTTACTTTAATATTAAAAACATATTACAGGCATTATAACAATGTTTTTTGCTTCTACAGTGTGAAGAATCGCTTAGTAGTAAGGTAATCGCTCTCGCCGCGCTCCGTTTCGTTCGGAGTCGAAAGGGAACTTAGCATCACGAACACCCTTGCCTTCAACGTAAATCCATAAATCGTTTAAATATTCAATAATTTATGAAAATTATATTTTCCGTACCGGGATTCGACGCCTTGAACACCGCAACTGAATAAAACGAGCACCCGAGAGCGTTCACTATTCAGCTATGGGAACTCCAAGTCGAACATATTATGTGGATACTAATGCACGTTTAAACACTTATTCATAGGACAAAAAGATTTATTGTGCAAAAGTACATTGACCCTCAATCTTGACCTTAACCAATTAAATTGATCTGCTCCTATCATGACATCAATATAATACCAACAATCGCAATATTATGCGACCACAATTTAGTTTGTGGTTGCCATTATTAGATTGATCTGATTTATTTCGCCATACCACATTAAATTTATCAGCTAATGCATTCGTTTGACGCTAACGTCAGAGTGGCACCACCGCTGGTTTGTAAATGGCGGCACGCTAAGGTCACTTCGTTTCAAATTCTTGACACTGACAGGTCAATGAGTTTATTGTTATACCATTATTCTATTTGAAATAATTCAGAAGCCGATTTTTATGTGATGTTATTGTCGGCTTTCAATTGTTGTTCATTTGCAAGATGATTTATTGGCAAAAAGAAGCCGTGTAAGTTTAATATTTGATAAACGGTAGAAAGGTAGGTACGTAAAATAAATAATTCCTTTCATTTTATTAATGAATTAGGTACCTATATCATCAAGCAACTTTGTATAGCAAATGAAATGTGGTGTTTAAAGTGACAAAAAATACTGAAATGTAACTAAAAACTCTTTATCGACTTTGATAATAGACATGATCACACTTTATTTGGCAATGTTTAATTCAGTGATGCACAAACTTTTTGGCAAAAGAGCCAAAATAAATTATTCGAGTGTCGCATGAGTAAACTTTCTCGATATTTGTCGTGTATTGAATTGAATGTTTTCTTATTTTGGCCGGTGAAAAGTTATGAAGAAAAAAAAGTTATTGATATTTTTTCATATTTATCCGCAGGTTGTTCGTCACTGGCTTAAATCGTATTTTTCATAGATATTTTCTCAACAATATAATTTCTGGCAGATGTTTTTCAGTTTCATCTCATTTTAAGAAAGACAGTAGACGATATAAGAATTTAGTCTCATTCCAGACAGTGCTAGTTAGCTAATCGCTTTCGCTTTCTCCCATCTCAGGATAGGTTGGATGGAAATACTATGGTCACAGACATACATGCCTTCAACACAAATCCAAAAATCACCAAGACAACGTTAACGTCTCTCTTACATGCCCGGAAAAATAAACATTTAAGAATTATGTATATGTATAGAAAATTTAATACGTTATGTTGATATTATCTCAAAACTCATCAACGTCGATTACTCCAACCAACTTCAGCATCATCCCCTATCTTCACTTCATCACCGCAAGTGCTGACTTCAGATTCTTGCAAGTCCTCGAATGTTTTAACCTCTTCTCTATGAGGGACACTTAGAGCCATTTTATGTTAATCAAAATTTCCATCGTGAGCATCGTTTTCCCGTGTATTATGCAAAATGCATTGGATTTTACTGATAATTATATAATGGGAAAATCTCATTCAAACGGATTAGTACGGGCGTTAGATTTTCCGTTTAAGTCTATTATATAATAAGGTACGTTTTCGTTGTGATTTTTATATTAGTTACCGGCATAACATACAGCGCTACTAAACATTTAATAAATGAATGCACGCTAAGTCTTCGAACCGTACGTGTTTATACTGATGTGTGGTCTTGATTTTTTTGAAATCCAAGCTCGCTTCCAATGTGGAGCATATGACATCCTAGCGAAGGTATGTGGACATATTTTTCTACGAGAACTGGTCGGAACTGGTATAAAGTATAATGAACGTTGGGATAGAGAGGAGAAGTGGTTACTTGGTAGAAATTAATTTGAATGAGGTAAAAATAAGTCTTCATTACGAAAAGAATAGTGTTATTCAGTTGATAGCTTTTCCGGAACTATGTTATTGTCAGAATTATCCATTAATGTATTCATATTTTTCCCGGGCATTTTTCAAAATAGGTTAAGCCACCGTTACTTTAACCACGGTGATATTGTTTATATTTATTAACTCGCCTGCCGCACAAGGATTGACAGATAACTGATAACATCATCGCGATAAACAATCGCCCACCTGGATCTCAGCAGCGCCCCACACTTAGGCCCCCAATTCTAAACATATAATTTACCCTAAAACACTGCCCTTTATATGCTTACTTAGAAGAAGCAAGCTCTATTTCATATTTAGTTGTATTTAAATAATTATAATCCACTGAATATTTATAACTAGCTGATCTGGCGAACTTCGAATCGCCTCAGAATCAATAGATGTTGTGTTAAATTATTAGCTGAATTAAATTCAGTTTTTTATTAAGTTAAAATGAATTAAGTTCAATAAATGTGCAAAATAAAAAAGTATTTACATTACATTGATATGAATGTAATTCACGTGGCAGCAAGGCATTTGCTTTATTAAAGCGAATCGAAATGATTCGCGTAGCATTCTTGCACTACTTTCTGTTGAACTATTTGCTGGATAGGTTGCACTCAAAATAAAATCCATTACTTATTCTGCTATTCGGGGCGGTGACAAAGCCATAAAATCAAAGATCATCAAAATCGGTTCACCCGTTATCGACTTGATAAGTGGTGAAACTAACACAACTTCGTTTTATATATGTATATAGATTACGGTGTAACTAAGTAGTGGTGATGCATTGATATTGGATTGGTCATTAAGTGTGTAATTTTTGTGTACATACATGTCTACCTTTAACTTTTCCAATGAGTTTTGACACAGATGTACCCGAAAATCTGGAAAAGCCGGCCCAGCCTAAATAATTTCCCTAATTCGCCACGTAAAGGTCATATGATGTAGTGTCGAAAAGGCTTCGGCCGCACGTCGCTTTTCATTAGTCTGAGAGCGAGTACTATTTCCGGTTTGGCTGATAAAGCATAAAGCACCTGTGTACGGGGCACATGACACCGCAACCCTATCCGGCGACCTGCCAGGCCCCTCTAAAACCTTCGAATGCGACCTCTATTGTATATCAGAGCCTCAAGTGTCCTGAGTTTTAAACTTTAGGGGAATTCATACCGTTTTATTGAATAGATATTTATACTTATATTGCAGTGAGAATCTACTTAATTGGCAAATTTACTAATGTATATATTGTCGCGGTCATTTGGCCAAAGCTACGAGGCATTTGTCCAGTTGCCAGATCACGGACTCGAATCTTAGAATGGAAAATTTCATTCAGTGATTCTACAATGTGATTCTCAGTGATTTGTAGATTTTTATGACAGACGCATCGGATGCATGTACTGTTTTAATATCTCTCCGTGCATCCTCTATTTGTCAGCTAAAGTTCACTCGCGCACTTGAAATGCCTGAAGATGCCAAAAGGCGAATCCCGGGATTTTTTTTTCGGTGAGAACTGATTTTTACTCCGATATTCAAACCTCTCTTTTTGGAAGAGAGTATTGATTGAAAGGATACGAGGACTATGACAGGATTAGTGATTAGTTAATCACTCTCGCTACGCGCCGCTTTTTAAGATCGGGAGGGTGGGAAGGATTTTTTAATAAATCAATGCCGTCGAACGGGATCGACAAATCGACTGGAAAAATCTGCTCACACAGGGACTCCAACCCGTGAGGTGTATTACAGTAATCAACTTGACCACTGCACCACGGACCCGGCATCGCAGATAGTATAATACTCGATTTTCATTATTATATAAACAAACGACCTAAAGTATATCGACATAAAAGTATGTAATTTAATTCATAAGCGAAGCGTATAATGCTAACGAGACGACAATCTCAGGAATAATCCAGTTCAGTGTTTCACATCACATCTTTCGGAAACATTTTTTATAAGTATTTTCCTTTAACCTATAAAATTTTATGATATTCACCTGTTAATACGATCACGTGGGTCTCGCTTCTTTTTTAACAGTATGTATATTCGATCAATATCTCTTAAGCTGTTCTATTCAAATTAGATATCCCTGGTTCAAAGTTGACACAGAATAGAGATGAAAGCGTATGAAATGATAAGCATGGCGGTCATCAACCGCGCTCTGTTCCGTTGATGTTTTGGCAGGAGGAGAGATTCTCGTGCACTGGCCTCAATAGAATATCTCTAATTAAATTAATTACTAATTAATTATTTAAACTCTAGAGCGTATATTAATCTTCTATCATGTTTTTGCTATGTATGTTAATAATGTATATGTAAATAAAATACTATGCTTATCTCACCTGCTTAATTGCCAAATACAACGTGACAACTTACTTACTAACTCGTAGTAAGTTTAATTTAAATTCGATGTTGTTGAAGTGGTTCTGAGAAGCAAATAACAATCAAATATGTTGATACCATACAAAATAATATTAATTACATGTAAATTGATGAGTATCTATTAACGGTTTAGAGGCAGGTGTTGCTTTGATTAGTTTGGTCATTAAGTATACGTGGGTTATTCCTAGGAATGTTTCTGTGTCTCTTTATATGACAGGTTATTTAATTGCGTTTCTCTGTGACAAAAATGTCAACATTCAGGTCAGGTGATGAACTGTAATATTCATAAGATGTACGAATCGGAGTTCCGGTTTTTTAAATTATATATTACGACCCATTTTTTTTTGTAAAAATGGAAAGGATTTTCCTCTTTTATTTTAATATAATATGCATTATTCTTCAACCGAGTAATAATATATGCAATTCAACTCATATTTTATGGAAGTATTTGTATCGTTTCAGTGTATAATCATGAATCAATGGAAACTATCGTTTTATAGTAATCCAAAATAGAGATTCATATTCATTTAACGTTTGATAATGAGGTGTAATTAATTGGGCTTGCATAATGATCTAATGCGAATTGATTTATTGTACGTGGCTTGATCATTTTGTATATTTGATTACAAGTGACTCTAGCGCAGTGGTTCTCATGTGCGGCCAACTGAGTATTCTGCTGCGGCCACCAACAGCTTCATAGTAGATATTGGTATTTAAAAAAAGTGTTTTCAAAAGTTAAGCAAAGACTTAAATTAAATATTTCGTATGCATTGTATTGTGTATAAAGAAGTATTAGCTTGCAAAACTGTTATTAAAAGCATAGAAGATGTTGAATTAACAGCGAGAAACGATTAAATGCAACACAACTGGAAACATAATTTCGGTGTAGCCACGAGGCGTTTCCGTAAGTCCCTGATGTCTACCATGCGGCCACTGTAAAATGTTACGTGAGAACCACTGCTCTAGTCTTATATTGAAATATGTATGTATAAGAAATCTTTGCAGAACTCAATACTCTGTTAACTATATTCTATTTCGATCGTAACCGAGTGTATATTAAATCTTACAATATATTTTATAAAATAGCGTACGCTACTTGGAAATGGTTTTCAAAATTCGGACCGAGTCCGACAATATGCGATGCTCCTATTGTTTCAAACAATGGTCGGCTTGACGTGAATCTATTGTCTCAAATCAATCCAATGCGGTATTATAATTAATTCCGTATCTATGGTGCAAATAAACTTGTCCTACCAAATATTTGAGGGTCTTACTGTAATCTCTTATTGTCTTTGATTATATCGATATTCCCAAAACTCGGAAATTCCATATCTGAAAGCTTATTTTTTTGTGCGGCTTCTACAAGCCTATTCTATAAAAACCAGGGCTGTGGAGTCGGGGCTTTTTGGCCGGAGTCGTACTCGGAGTCGGAAATTTTGAAAAGATTGCACTTTTTATTTTTGCATTTAATATATCAAATTTAGCTTTTGGCCGCATTGATAGGGCTGATATTTAATTGAATACAGTGACGATATTAAACTTTTTTTAGTCGGAGTCGGAGTAGTGTTTTCGGTCAATGTCGGAGTCGGAGTCGTGGTTTTGGTAAATGCTGGAGTCGGAGTCGGACTTTTTTTTACCGACTCCACAGCCCTGATAAAAACAATGAAACATGCTTTTACATTTCAAATCATGACCATTCACTCAAAACTTAGTCTGCCAAGTGTTAGATTATTTTTTTACACATCTTATTAATTAAACTGTATTTACCATATCGATATTTCCAAGCCAAATGGGCATAGTGACAAATCGCTACTTTTCATGCGAGCAAAAGAGTGAAAAAATATTGTGTCAATGAGATCAACTTCGTTTCTATACCACCATGTTTCGTGTATTTATTGGAGTTTTTTTAAGAAACATCCTAAAGCAGTGTTTGGATATTTTTTCTCATATTTAACTCAGAATCACTAATGGTACTATCGTCCCTTTCAAGTCAAATGGACGTTATATATACATATTTGTAACACAATTTTACTCAACATTTTTATATAAGCAAGAAGAGTTTGATTAGCGGGTTAACATTATTACCCGAAAAGCGATACTTGCTCTTGACAATACAGTGAAAAAAATACTGCACATATTATTTTTCTTTTAAAAATATGCCATAAAAAGTATCCAAAAAAATTCGGTACTTCGTTGTTTTATGCCAGGCGGCTTAGCACGAAAAAATATCACTGAACCTAAAGGTTGCCTGTCGCTGCACCCTCATAAACATGGGGCGGGGGGGGCGTCACTTAACGATTTTTGAAATAAAAACAAAGAATTCAATTGGCTACTCACAAAGATGGAAGGGATTAGGCTTACCGCCCAAGTCCCCGTTAAATAAAAATACTATACAAGCAAGCCTTGCAGCCAGTTGCATAAGAACACCCAAAGCATGTAAAACTATAAAAAAAATCGGGGAAGTGCGCGACCTAATATTATTCCGCGGGAGATTATGTGTAGTAATGGACATTTAATTACGCCTTCATTTGAGGTCAGGACACGCTGGGTTTGCCAAGTGTTCTTTGCTGATGGTTGCTGAGTAGGTAGCGGTTCCTGGAGTGCAAACTCGGAGATCAGTGCTCATTTTTTACACTTACTATAATTTTATAAACCCCGATACACTTGCAAACACCCAGCAAGTAGAGAGAATGTGGGGATCAGCCAGAAGAGATTTATGTGGTAATGTATTGTTATCAGAAGGTATTGCTGAATTTTGGCAGTTTATAGAGCGTCAACATCACGATGATTGAGAAGCGCTGGCTGCTAGGGGCAAGGCGTAAGATTAAATTATCTGGAATACATTAAAAAATACACGTATACACACATACAAGTATTCGGCCATTAATTTGATGATTTATGTGTCGTTTCATATGGATAGCGAAGGTTTAGGAAAACTTTAGGTTCAGTGATATTTTTTCGTGTTTAGCCGCCTGGCATAAAACAACGAAGTACCAAAATTTCCAGTTTTATTAAATAAATATAATATTGTAAATACTTTTATGGCAGTAAATTTGTACAGCACACATATAAATTATGAAGCTAATTTCAGTATCAAGGGAGCGTGATTCTACGTGTTATTTTTATTTATTACGTATAACCTAATATAGATAACTTCTCAAAGCCACACAATTCAAACAATTGGGTATGTCTAGTAAAGTCGCAGTAGTTTGAATCAATTGTGATAAACGTACGCTATAATTATTGCATCGCAAGTGGCAGACATCGTTTTGCGTCGATGAAGGAATTTTTCATATCTATGAAAAAACACTGTGTTCTATTATTCCTGTGATATTTGTCCCCCAGTGGCGTCGAACAACTCCATATGGTTCCCACTATCGATCGTAAAGTAATGACAGTATGCACTGCAATTCGTTTCCCATTACACTAATTTCTCAGTACGACAGGGTGGTTCATAAAATAATTGGTCTTCGTTTGCAATGCGTCACTTCTCACATAATTTATTCACAAATCGCTACCGACGACGGAAAAGCGCTAGCTCGAAGCAATATTGTCGTTATTTTCTGCAACACTCACTTTTTATGCGCTTTATTGCATGTTTATTTGAATTTGAGTACTTGGGTATAAAATACAGCATTTGCAGACAGATTGCTGTACATATGTACATAATATATTGAGGTATTTTTTGATTCGTCCATTTAAAAAAAAAAATATTTGACATGTTCATACATCTGGATGCCGTTTTACAGCATTGTCTGACATTCAAATCTCACAGATTCTATTTACTTTCACTCACTTGATTTTGAGAATCATAAATCCTTTTTTCTGACTATTTGAGATCCTCGCACCTAAGACCAAACGTATGTATTTCGTATGTTTTTATTTATATTGTTCAAATTATCCGTCAACTTGATTGACCGTAGCTAATTTTAATTTAGTGTCGTTTGTAATAAATTTTTTTTTCTCGAGATTTACCATTTGGGCATATTTTGTAAGAAGTCTTAAGTTATTGATAAAAAAAATATTATTTTTAAGATTGAAAACATTTCACCAGCAAGTCAACAATTTAACTAGCAAGTCTGAGCGCAGTTTGACGAGATTTCATTGACCATGAACAAAAAATGCTCGTTCGATTTAAATATTTCCGTTGCTATTCGCGTAAAAATATCAAATATACTAAACAGGATCTTCAAAAACTAATTGCTATCCAGGTACCTACACTAATTAAAATCAGTTTCAAATTTTAACAGTATACAATAACACTTCGAATGCAATATGAAAATGTATACATATTTGTGTACCAATCCAAACTTTGCAATCGCATATTGATTCATCGCGCTAATGCCGTAGACAAACTTTTGATAACTTAATTGTTTTGAGTTGTGGTGGCACTCATACAGACATTGAATAGCTTCAGATGTCGACAACTGCAGGTTTTTCAAAAAAATTATGTTTGATTTCAATGAATTAAAGCATGGCTATCAACTTACACAAGTAAGCCGCAGGGGTCCGTGGTCAATCGTTAACGTCGTTAGCTTCAGTTGTGGAGCGCACGGATTCGAATCCCAGACCAGAATATCTCATTTTTACAGAACTGTGGAGTCGTTAAAAAAATACGACTCTGACTCCAGCATTTACCAAAAACACGACTCCGACTTCGACTAAAAAAAGTTTAATTTCATGACAATTTTTTCCTTAGAGTCATAATTATGTGTAAATAATTAATCATCAACCAACCAATCCTACCAATAGCCAAACTTGAAATATTATATGAAAAAATAAAATGTTCAAACTTTTCAAAATTTCCGTCTCCGAGTATGACTCCGGCCAAAACGCCGCGACGACTCCGACTCAGGCCAAAAAACTCCAACTCAACAACTCGGACTCCGACTCCACAGCCCTGCATTTCTCAATCATATTATTATCTTTTTTGGAGACAGATTGCTTGTTGCTTAAAATTCTTTCTCACACCCATCCCATCCGAGAGATTATCATACTACAAGTCCTGTCCTTGGCCTATTTTTTCTATTCTTGCTTCGAAATATACAGCCCAAGAAACTCCATTCAGAAACACACAGATTCTTTCTGCCAACCTTTACAAATTTATTTACAATTATGGTGGGGGGTGTTATCGTCAAGTAGTTTATGTAGATATCACAAATTTTCCAATGACAGGTGTATATTAAAATCATAAATTGTAAAGTTAAAAAAATACATTAAATGTAACAGTAAATGTAACACACATCAACTACTTTTCGAAAGATGCTGTTTTTAACCTGCTATTGTCAACTAATCTTTACTACAAATACCATCACATTGGAATTGTGTGAATAAATCAGTTAAATGTTTTGCTCCTGTTTGTATAGCCCATTTACTCTTACAAGTTTCTACTATTTATGGAAAAGATGTTTTTTTCATATATAAATGACACAATGTTTATATTGTTACTTCGGGAACCACTGCTGTACAACCTGCATTCCAGGGTTCAATATCCGGCGTCGCCGACTTTTAATGCCATTGCTCACGGTTTGATAAAGTCAGGGCTGCCAGAATGTCTCACATAAGAGAGAAAACTTGCTTCATTAAGTAGAAAATGGTCCTCGTCTGTACTTTTTATACAAATAATAATAATTAAGTATTTAGACTGAAGGTGCTTGATGGAACTTCAATATCGAATTCGAATAGTTTGAATTTTGTCATTTTCCATGATTTCTGTCCGGGTTTCGCCTTTAGGCATCTTCAGGCATTTGAAGTGCACGACGATACTAGAACTGTTCCGTCAGTTCAAGTACGAGCCCGGCCTGTGCCCGAATCCAAAACTTTGTTACCCGGCCCGACCCGTGCAGACCTCATAGAGATAGAGACATGATACTGTTTGAAATGAGTCTCTACTTAAGTGCTAAATTAGTAGTATATATTTATGTTCGACATCGGGAGCGGACACCGATTTAAATAAGCCAATAATTTCCTTGGTAGTTATTTCTTGTTTTTTAAATTCCCTTAATTTATTTAGATTTCATATTTATTCTTTTTGCAACCCTATTTATAGAGCAATAATTTGCGCGCATACACGACACTAATATTATAATAATAATAAGTGAGACAACCGTGCGACGGTGCAGTGTGAGTGCAAACTTATATTAGTTTATACATGTCACAATATAGTGGTTACCAACAAAGTAAATGCACTCGTGTACATAAACCCATTTGCATGTACAAACATCGTTACATATTTTTTAACTGACTGTAAATCATAAGTGGGCAATGTGTCCGGCTTATATGTTATGTTTTGTTTCTTGTATGAAACAGCTAATTCATAGTATTTTAAGTTAGTTTTCCAATTTATTGAAACAAAAAAAAATAAGGGAAAATCGATCATATTACGTAAAAAACGTATTGAAGTATGTAAAAATTTCGGGTTACATTATATACATACATATGAAAACGATTTTTAAGTGACCATCGCAGTAATTACAAATACATATTTCATTTTTAAGGATTTTATTTCAACCATTCTTTTCTTTCAAAACAATTTTAAATTAATAGGAAGTCAATTTATGATGAAGAATCATCATCAAACTATCTTTCGCTTATAATTTATTTACTGACAAAAAATAACACATAACATATTAGACAACATTTTTAAAAATATTTATGAAACAGAACAGAAACATATTACTTACATAAAATGTAAAATATGTACAAACAAAGCATCAAGTTAATTGCCAAAGATGTCCACATCAACAGGCAGTGCAATTATCAGCCGAACAGCCCTTGCGACTGGCGATTCAAAAGACCTAATATCTTCATTTAATGTCCATTTCAAATATGACAGCTTCATGCCATCGTCAGAACTAAATATTTTTTTTATGAATTTTCGTTTCATCTTCTAACCGTAAGATTCAATCATACCGATGCATAGATTTTTAAATTTACTTAATTGAAAAACTTAGCTAAGGCAAGTTATAAATCATTTTCACTCAATTATCTTTTATGCACCACAAAACACTATCTTTCAGTACTGTTGGCGAAATTATTTAATAAAACTGTGTTCTCCTCCCGTGATATTGTCGGGATTAAGTTAGTTTGTCGGTTAAGGTCGTAAAACCCATTTGATGTTTCCTTTGGTCACTCTACTAAATAAAATATCTTGCTAACTAAACCATTTTTCTTTTACTCTTTGTAAAAAGGAAAACTATCCCGCTCCTCATCCATAATAGACTTACATTTAATGGAGCTCAAGTAAGACATAGCGGTCTCAGAAAAAATGCATCAAATATTTGTAATATTGACTGTATCATAGAATAAGCTAGATGAGAAATAATATGGTTATGTTGAAATAGAGGTCTGCACGGGCCGAAATTTAAAAATTTCACCCGGCCCGAACCCGAAGACCTCCGAACCGGCCCGAGGCTCATTTGCAAAAATCTTACCCGAACCCGACCCCGATATTTTTCGACCTTGCCCGAAAAAAACCCGATTTTTTTTTTAAAATAAAATTAAAAATTGACTCACCAACTATCGTGTGTGTGCAGTTGTGCGAAATACATTTCTTCCTAATAAGAATTAGTTTTTGTTTATTTACAGGAATGACGACTCAAGTGAGAAGTTTTTGAACTAGAAAAGCTGAAAATGCATTTACATATTATACATTCAACGTATCCAACTCTTTTGTTTGTAGCCACCTCTATGATTTCACTAAATGATTTCCACACTTCACTTTTCCCATGAGTTTTAACTGAAGGAATATATTCTCCACTCTTCAGTTTTGTCTTAATATTTTCGAAACCCATTTCTTGTCGGTAAATTTTAAAAAAAATCAACCTAACAAATCGAATTGCGACTGACCAAAATCACCATATAAGACATACTGATACCCTGGATCATATTATGAAATTCATTATGCGTATTGTACAAGCGCCGATGAAGCAGACATCATTAAAAAATACTAAAATAATTGCGTCAAAAGTCATAAAGTTAAGAACAATCATCTTATTCTTTCGAATAGGTGTTCATGAGAGAATGTTTTTAAATAACGAACAAGTCGTCGAAATGATGACTAATACGAGTACGTGAAGTTTATTATAGTATTAAATTTAGATTTACGATAATGGTGACCTCATTCGGAAATGGCCCGATTGTTATATTTTGTTGTATGCTTGCGTCCAGGCTCACGGGCCGAACCCGAGCCCGTGCAGACCTCTATGTTGAACGAATGGTTATATGTATATTGAATTTAGTTGCATTTTACCGCCGTTATTTACAATAACGCACCAGTGAGACGTTTGTTATTTGGCTTTGTTCCTTATTTTCGTACCGTATGTTTCGAATCAAATGTATTGTTTATAAATTGATGCAAATGGTCTTTGCTTTTAGTTTTTTCATTAAGCTTTTATTTATTCACAAACCACGACGTACCTTCTTGTCTTAAAGTATCTGAAAACAGTCCTCATGATATGAAACTTTCAACAAAGCTCCATTTGATAGCTTCTATTTGGACAATTATCATATTTAGTTAAGATATAAGTTGTAAGATGTATGGTTTTTGGTTAGGTAACATCGTAAAAATATGCTAGTAGATTTTATTGATTGCACGAGTTTCTGTAAACATATTACTTAAAAAAAAATCTCGTTAATAGTCGTTAGTGTCAAAGAAAAAAGATGGCTTTTTATACTAGGTTGTAAACTTCATAAAATTTTCGCCATGTGTAAATAAAACACTAGAACAGTGACGCACAACCTTTTTGAGAGAAGTGCCAGATTATCAATTCTCAGATAGTTTGTGGACCGCATGAGTATAAGTGATTTTCGATATTTTGAGTGCACATAAAATTGAAAATTTTATTATTTTATATTATTCTTCCGTCGTTCGTAAAAAGTTCTAAAGAAAAAAAGGTGATTCATATATGTCATTTTGGGCCGCATAAAATTTAATTGCGGGTCGCAGGTTGTGCGTCACTACACTAGAAGATCATAATTGAGACAATCAACAAGATCTGTATCAAACCTTCAATAGATAACTCACCAAATATGCTTTAATGTGTGTTTAAATCTATATATATAAAAATGAATGTTTGTCTGTCTGTATTTCCGCTATGGACTACTAAACCGCTCGACCGATCGATGTGAAACTTTACAAATTCATTGAGTACACTCCCGCAATGTTTTTTGGCCTACCAACCCTTCCCCCCAACACCCCCTAACCTCCACCCACCAATTTGTTTTTTTAAACTTTACGAATTTTTCGAGTTCACTCCTTCGAAGGTTTCTGGCATACCCACCCATGCGCCCCCCAAACCCCACCCCGCCAACAACCCCCCTCCTCCCAAAAATTGATATCGATTTTTTACAAATTTCTCGAGTACACTTCCGCGAAACTTTCTGGCGTACACTCAAATTGACTCAAATTGAATTGAATATTTGTGTAATGTCTTTCCTTCAAATTTATTTTAGTTACTGGCGTAGCAACGCGTGCAGGGTACAGCTAGTTCTATATAAAATAATATTTCAACTATTTTGATAGCAGGTGTGACGTAAATTTAGTCCGAGCCCTTGCATACGTCTGCTAGTCATGTACAATGAAAAGCTGTCAATAAAGCACCGCCTCACCCCCAGGCTTAAAAACTACCCTCAGTATCTCTATTGTTTATTATGTTCACTTTGATGCGACGACACCGTGATTTTCTACGTCACCATGTTAGTAATTTTCCGAATGCAAGGCGAGTGTGAAAAATTGCAAAGTGTGAAAGAAAGAGTATTGGTAAATTGTTAAAGAATCAAAAGTGTTTGCATTGCAGTGGAGGCATATCGAATTCTCAAACTAACATATTCCTTAATCTTCCAATTACATATTTACAGTCAACTCGTAAAATAATTCATCGGTTCCTACCTTACTAATTGCAAATGAAAACCTCCATGATTTATTATCCATGTATCCTGTTGGATAACAATCGGCAATGTATCTTTTCGTACATACATCGAACCAATGTAATTTTGTTTTTTCGGCGTACGACATATTATATTATTTCAGGGCTGTGGAGTCGAAGTCGGAGTCGTGGAGTCGGGGATTTTTGTCCGGAGTCGGAGTCGTTTCGGCGATTTGGCCGGAGTCGTACTCGGAGTCGGAAATTTTGAAAAGTTTGAACCTTTTATTTTTGCTTATAATTTGTCAAATTTGGCTATTGGCCGGATTGGTAGGGTTGATATTTATTTGAATACACATAAATAGGAAAATTAGGCAGAAAAGGTGACGATATTAAACTTTTTTAGTCTGAGTCGGAGTCGTGTTTTTGGTCAATGTTGGAGTCGGAGTCGGAGTCGTGGTTTTGGTAAATGCTGGAGTCGGACTTTTTTTTACCGACTCCACAGCCCTGTATTATTTTACTGTGTAACTTATATTTTAATTTCAATCAAAATGTTTCGCATTGGAGATTAGAGTGATTATAAATATTTGTTCAATTCCTGTATTGGTGTTCTTGGTTAAAAATAAGACAGACATAAGATGATTGTAGTTCAATTTAAATTCGCGTCTATAAAGTATGCTCGTTGCAATGATAATAAAGTGGGATAATAGATTACCGTTAGTATCTCAATTTCAATTCCTGAATCTGCAAGCTATCTTTTTCCTAACCATATAGCTGGCCACGCTCGCGAGCTTCACATAATTGTTGCGTTCACCATAAGCTTGCAATCTTAGGTTGTTGTTTAGTTGTAAATTACTTAAGATGTTTGATTTTAAACGTTTATTGTTCCAGTATTACGTGAGCGAGATATTTATTGTTTTTATACATATATTACTGAATTGAAGTTAGTCCCACTAACTTGCATGAGCTTAATCCAAGTCAGTTTGAAAATCGCTTTTTGTCATTTTTTAATATTTGTAACTTCTGTGTAAATCCTTCATGTCTTAATATTGAAAACACAGTTGTTTGTAATATACATAAGTGAAATAAAATATCAATGCATAGGCTATATTATAAATTTGATTGGTAATTTTCTTCTTTTGTTTGACGTCACTGGGCTCCACGAAGATTTCAAACCTTCGATAAAATGTAAAATGATTGTTCCAAAGGCGGGAGTAAATGTTATTCGATAAAAAATGAGAGTTGTTTATCTATCTATCCGCCAGCCGGCGCTGGTGTTGTTGTTTTATGTTGTACTTTCGCTTCATTTTGATTTCATCCATCCCCTGAACTGTCTTATGGGTTATAAACTTTATAAATTTCGGTGTCTATAAAAGTACATCCAGTAAAAAGACCATCGCGATATTTCACGTTGCTTTAATTTAATAATATCACATTCATACATTCCTGGCAAGTTAGTTACTTTGTTAATCTATTACTATGTTTATGTTTTTCTTCCGAAACTATGTAGACTGAGAGCTCATATCCCTGGATAATTCATCGCTAGGGTGGGGTTCTGGGTACTAAGTATTTATGTCCTTTCCGTGTACTTCTATCTTAGTACGCTCAAACGAATATCCAGTCAAAGGAAAGCTTAGTTTGGTAAAACAATTAAGGAAAAAATTCTAGGCTCATATATAGAATGGTTGTTACTATACCATGATACAAAAATACATATTCACGTCATTTACTGAAACTGTATATTTTATTTTGCTCAGATATAAATACACCTTTTCCTATAAATAAAGAACGATGAAAGTTTTATTAATCTTAATCTCTAAAACATAATGCTATAGAATATATGTAGAAAATCAGTTCCGAAGAGATTTTTTTTTCCATCGTCAGTCCTTTACACCTTTCTTTCATATCTACCAAGTATATATATGTTATGTTTGCCCGGTCCGTAGTGCAGTAGTCAACGTCGTTGGCTTCCCGATACGAGCAGATTTTTTCAATCGATAAATCGATTCTGTTTGATAGCAATGGGTGTACGTGTTGCTAATAATCCATTCACACCTTTCGATCCCAAAAAGCGAGAGAGATTAGCTAACCACTAGTCCGGTCCTAGTCCTCGTACCCTATCAATCCCTAATCTCTTCGAAAAAGAGAGGTTGAGCGACTGAGTTACGGGGAGTTCTCGTAGGAAAACATATGTTGAGATTAACTCCGTGAAAAAACCATATGCTTCAAGTTGGACATGGTAAAAAAAATATATGTACTAAATATTCCACAGATCGAACTGACGTGTTTGAGAGTAATCCATGAGAGAATATTTTTGCCATACGATCAATCTAAGCATGTGTCTTTTGTAGAGAGTTGTTATTATTTCTCACGGCAGGGCTGCATTTAGTGTCGCAGTTTTTCACACACCCGAGCTGGAATATAGTGGAATTCGCTTTAACGAGCTAGGTCTAATTGCACGCACGTCTCACCTGACACGTAGCTAGGATCGCGGTCTGTATCACACAACACGTGGTTTTACTGACTCAACGTTTTTACCACCTTCCCGAAGGCTGTGTTACGTGCGAGAGTACATATTGTAACGCTAGTTAGGCTGTTGGGGCATATTGTTTCAAATGAAATCATGAACATTTCGCTTTATTATTGTGATGTTGTTACAGACTGGCATTACGTATGCTAATTACAGTTATATGAAACAAACATTTTTTTTAAATAACTGCTCAGTTGACATTGGCATCAAATCTTATATATAAAACCGAAACGGCGTATGTATGTCTGTGGGTCTGTAATTCCCTTTTGCATTGTTGGTCATTAAGTTGCCATTAAAACGAATATGAAAGAAAATATGTTTGAATTTTTATCGGCGAAGACATTTAGTCAAAATGTAATAAATTAGTCTTCTACTGAATTTTTCCCGGCTTTTATTAATATAATAATGTTTATTATTTACGTGAAGATATTATTTCACATTTCTTTGACAGCAAATTAGATTTTTTCCTTGAATTTGGACATTTTAATGGGCGAGAATGGGGCTGTCATCAAATTAAATAAAGTTTGTGATTTTATTTCAACTCTATTTTGGATGTTAGATTTTGTGATATAATTATGTCGAATGATATAACATGAGTTTTCAGAAGCTTAATTGATGTCACCTCAAGAAAATTTGTGAAATTCAACACAACACTAATATGCGACAAACGTGTTCGTGTGTGAGATTCTGAAGAAAATAATATTTCAGATACTAACTTAACCTTAAGATTTTAATAATGTTAAAAAACTAGAATTCACTACTAAAAATATGTTAAACAAGCACTAAGATGTAATTAGCACCAATTAAAGCCCGTCAAAATACTTCTTCATATCGAAATTTTACGAAAATCTATGCAAAACTTAAGGTTGTCACAACACCATACATTGACAATGAATATATATTCACTCTTAACGGTTTATTATTCAACACCATTAAATGAAAAATCTTATTTACACTGCAATTAAATAATTAGTTAACTGGTATGCGTTACGTCAGCTCTGGCGTCGCGAACTAACAAACGTGAGATATTGCAATGAAATGCAGGAACCTTGATTTTGCATCAAAGGAAATCGTTTTATTTTAGCGATATATCCAATAATTGATGTATTTTATTGTTGAAACTTATCCAGAGATATTATTGCTAGTATTGGGCTAGGATGGCAAAATAGCAGCGCATATATCGTACGTCACGGCTATCAAAAGGGTAAAGTAATTGAAAAAATCACCCGTTTATTTTTCACTTTATATATTATGGTTTGTATTCATTTATAAATAGCAATGGAGCATATCTCATCACTTTGATTTACTATACATATTATAAATACACTTATTTATTCCGTACGTGTGTGTACTAATTGGGGAAGTAATAAATCAAATCATTTTTTTTTTTAAAAATGTCAATAATTTGTGTGTAGAAAAGAATCTTTTTTCCAAATGATTCAGTGATAGAGGCGTCTCTGGGGATATGAAATCTTGAAGCGATAATGGTATTTTCTTTTAAGTATCAATTTTGAAGTCGGACAGAAATGTTCGGGCGGATCTCAAAGCGCCGTCTTCTTCGTCCTTCGTTGTTTACTGAAAGCTTATTTTGAGAAATGTGCTAGAGTTGAGCGAAACTTTTGGAAAAATGTTAACTAAAAAAGATCATGTACATCGAAATTTCTTTCATAGCTATCAATACACAGATAAATCACCGCTTATAATAATTTAACATTTAACCGATTATATTGATTATTTAAAAAATACAATCCATGGCATAACAGCTGACGCCAATGTGCCTTGCATTTGACAAATACAATAAAGACAGAACAACAATCATTCAACTGAGAAGGGCATAAAAGACACAATGTAACAGCAAGTTCACCGCTGAAAATTTTCACCTCAATAGGCAGTGCATTGGGCAGCCGAACGGCCCCTGTGACTGGTGACTCAAATGACCTGCGGGGCAAACAAATTGAATTACCATCACTAAACTGTATGCGTGATATCGTTTGATTATATAATTTTAGCAATTAAGTTACGTCTATTGTATCTCATTTATTCTTCAATTCCTATGTAAGATGTAATCAGAATCCGATTGCTTCCGAATGGTTAAATAAATAGCATAGTGACTTAATAAAACTGATTCCGATTAACATAAGTAAGTCATCCCACTGAAGGAGGATTTAATATGATCCACACATACATATATGGTTACAAAAAAATTTCACAATACTATTGTAATAAAATACTATTTGCAGCTTCATACCGTTCACTTCTCGAAAGCCGCCATGTTTGTGTGCTGCGACTGCCGCGCCACTGCGGTGGCTTCGGTAAATATTTGATCGGCAGTAAAGAGTCGCCCTTCGGAATGATCGCTCTGCGGCCATTTTAGAAAAGACGCTCACCCACCCGCCGCCACTGGTCGCTGGATTTTTTCATGAAATTGATATCAGCGATTAGATTTGATAATATGATATTGAAATCTGATTCGAATTTTTTATACACTTTTAAGCTAACGTTTAAGAGCTTTCGAGAATGTCGAATTTATTAAAATATAAATGTTTTTAACGGTAATGTGCCTGACTTTTTCAGAAAGGCTTTAAAAATAAGGTATCATTGAACAAGTGTAATTAAGTGCTACTGAATCATTGGTAAAAAAACCCCATGATTTAATTAATAGCAACTCGTTTTATAAACAAAAACCTTACCTACATATCTTCCGCTTGAACTACTATGTAGATATACAGTTTAGTACAATGAAAATAGACTTAGAGAAATAAATTTGTCGCATTTAATAATTTATTAATTCAATATAAAATTAGGATGTTAGGATATGAGAGCAGATGTATTGCGTACTACCCCATCTAAAACAGTAGTAGATAAGTAAATGTAGTTCTGACGATGGCGAAAATCGAAATAGCTATCAACTATACATAAAATATTTTCTGTAAGACTTATAAACATTGCTATTTTTTCGCCGTGTTGTAATGGAGTACTACCCAATAAATGTTAATTCAATCAATAAAATGAAAATAGAGTTATAACAAAATATTATTTAATTATTGTCTTGTAAGGGTTGGATTAATTTAATTTCAGTTATTTCTATTGAGAAACCAGTTTTTATATTCATCATATTTCACATTCGTGTGAACCCCATGAACGGATGAAAGTAAACAGAGGTTCCACTTTATAAAGTAACTAAGCTTAAATGTTTTAATTGGTGCTCACTAATCGACACTACTACTGATATTTAATGAAAATTTTACGCACACAAAAATGCATGTTTTTTATATTATTATATAAAAATATGATAAAACGACTTCTTTTGAAGTTATATGGAGTCTTATAAGTACTGTAATATTGAATACATCTATGGACATTAAATTTGCATCAGCCATGTATCGAATTTAGAGCTTTTATATCATCAATTGGCAATTTATCCTATTACAACTTCGTTCGTGCGAAATCTTTAATGTAATAAGTATGTGATACATTTCATTTGATAAAATAATTTACATACAATTATCAAATGATGCCATTATATCCACGACTCCCGCTAGATTGCTAAATGATACCGAAAACATTTTCGTTTCTTCGATACTTCAGTCGGATTGATGTTGAGCATTTTGAAAATGGAATCGATTCCATTAATTCGATTTGTTTTGTTTCGGATAATACTCATGCGTGTTTCAAATCTCGATTATTGAACGTATGTAGTGCTTTGCTTTTATGAACAAGTATAATGTTCCAAATTCAATTTTAAAACAGTTTTCGAGAAGGATATGAGTGTTCTTTATTTTATGCAATTCTTTCTTGCTACATTTATTTATTAGGCATTAATACAATGTATTTTCAATAAACCGTTACCTAAGTGAGCATTAAAGATCAGCATATTTGATATAATTTTCAATAAATGAATTGGTATGAATATCTTTTTTATAACTTTAGTTACCTATTTAAAAGTTGCCATTGTCAGAGTCAGTTTAGCTGGTCAAGGGTTCTAATCTCATAATGTTAAAATTTTTGTGTAAACACATTTTTGTTGCACACCACATATATTTTATAATGATCAGGGCGCAGCACTTCAGTTGAAAATACTCGCAATGAGCGAAACCAGGCCTGACCATAATATGTGCATAGGATTGGAAGTAAAACAAAATAAAATGTGTTTTATTTACATAAATGCAATGACTTTCCACTAAGAACTGACAAATAATAAAAGAGAAAAATTAATTTGCTTACTACTCGTCCTCAATCACGTCTTTCTTCTCTTACTGTCTCCGATAGAGATGCTCTTATTATAGAGGTTCATATATCTTATAATACAACCGAACATTTATATACTTTCGATGGAGGCATCTTCGGACTTACTATCGCAAAGTTTGCTTAGAAAATTTATCTGTTATACACATTTGAATACAACTTGGAAATGTTTCGTGTATTTTGTAGGTATTTCATTCGTGAAATATCTTCTTGAAATTCAAAAGAGTATAATTATATAAAAATAGTTTGTAATAATATTCTCAATAAACAATAATTTGTTCATGGCTTTGTTGACTTAAAAAATCATCCAAACAAAGATGCACTTACTCTTCCCGGTTGAACCCCGATAGAAAGTTGAATAGGATATCTATGATATCTTTCAATATATGTATGTTCAATATGCTATAATTAACTTGGCGTATCTCAAGTTGTTTTCGAACGGATATATGCATATTTCTACAGGTAAATGTAGTATTTTCATCTTGTGGAAATATGGGCAGGCATAGAAGATAGATCATTGCGGTCTCCCTGTGTCCCCGGGGGACCGCCATTCTAGCCGAATAGGTTTTCTAATATCCCCATCCGGCTTCCTTTCTTCGGTAAACAAAAAAATCGTGGTTTTTCTTCGTTTTCTGCTCATCCGCCGCAAAGCTTTTAAAAATCTCCTTATACAATCTCCCGCCTACCGTAACATAAAATCCATTTTATTCTTCAACCATCGAGTGAGTATTATTTCAAAATGAAAAAAGCGATTTAAATCTATCACTTAGGATTCCTGTATTAAAGTGGATAAAATTTTAAATTGGAAAACCTATCTTCGTTCATATTGATCGAATACAATGATGGGCACAATATTTTTTACGAAAGTTCAATTAATAATCACTTACATACTCGATACAATATTTCTCAATGTAAAACAAGGTAGAATCTTTGTACAACAAGTATATATTGTTGTTTGTATCAAAATTCTTTATTACTAATTTTCACTGGACGGTCTATCCTAAATATTTCCATGAATTTTATATACACGCGTAAGAATAAATGAATATGAATTCCGGCCCCGTATTTAGTATGCCAGTTTGGGAAGTACTGCTATAATTGATGTCTATCGAAATATATATTGAAATATGATTACTGGTTACCTCATTGCATACATTATACTATGTATTTTGATTTTTGTTTGCAGTGTATATGTTACAGTGAAACTGTATTCTCAGTGAAAATGTATCAAGTAATAGATTTGTATGACAACATAATTTCACTGGTCACGATCATTGAAATTATTGGCCCAAGTCGATGATTTGTTGGCCTAAAATTTTGGCTTGCTTCAATGAAACAAAATCAGCTAGTAGTCCCTTTCATAAAAAGAGATCCAAAGAAAAACACAGACAAACATTGGGCTGAAGATAGGGTGGTCAAATTTAATTTCAATGACAGCTTGGAGAAGAATACATTTTCACTGAGAATACAGTTTCACTGTAACATATATACCAAATAACTTTCGCTTTACTAAGATGGGTAGTTCAGTCTCATTCCTTCTTATAATTTAAATATCTCTATGCATATACGAAATGCTGGGCCTAGATTTTATGTATTCCTCCCGTATACATTTAGACCGAAAAATATTAACAACTTATCGGGCACAGCGCTAAGATTTTGTCGTAATTCCGGGATAAATTCACACCAATATACTCAAACGCGAGCAAGTCTGTTATATATTCATTGTGAATTGTTTCTACTAATATCCGTTAATTCCGTCGTTTCTAGCCATGCGATCAACGTGTTAGAAAGAGAGTCTTATTTGCGTGTCGCGTCGTGACAATGACACCTGCACCGGCTCACTCGATGCAGTGTGATACACGCAGTTCATCAACTCTCGGGCCTTCATTTGAGTAAAATTATTCGCATTATTAGTATAAATTTTGAATTGATTAAACCAACTCCTATGAATATTGTTATTTTTCAGTAACAGTCATACATATATGCCATAAATCACGAGAAAAACACCATCCTTGCATGAAGTGTAACGATTTTTTTTATTTCATTTTTATTTAAAGATTAACAAAAAAACATAAATGAATAAATTAAAATTTGGATTTTGTTCCCGATTACTGATTCAAAAAATCATTTTTCATTTTATTCGTCTACGTTAATTCAAAACAATGGCTGACTGAATATGCAAATGACACCGCCAAAAATGAAATTAAAACACAATGTGTGTGTCCCTGGGGCGAGACAATGACAGGACCGCATGCGTTAAAATTGAATTATTGTTACAATCAACAGGACACAAAACGCCTGTTAACGGTTACAAAACAAGCGTTCATTTAAAGAAATACAAATTTAAAAAAAAACATTTAACAAGATTGTGAACACGGTATCCATTGTGATTGGGACACGGAGTTGTAAACATCAGTATCGGTAATTATTGCAATAGAATCGCCAGGGCCACCGCTATTTATGATATATTTAGAACTCAATTTAAGACTAAGAGAGAAACTGTGACGGTGACATTTATTGATGAGAACAATTGTAAGAAGATCTTTGATAACATTGATAGTATTTAATTAATTATTTTTTGAGAAATCGTGAACATGAGTTGTTTGTTCTTCCAAGGGGTAGAGCCAGTCTGCCAATGGGAATGCCACTGGGAAGAGTTTTAAGAAGAAAATAACTAATAAATCAATATGATATACGAACCTGATTTTTTAAACGAAGTGGATGACTGAGATGATCTTTTTTATGAGCTGAAGAATCAATGCACATGTTAGATATCGAAACAAATATTTTTTAAATCAAAACATGATTCTGTTTTCAAGGCAACATGCCTTGATATTTCCGGGAATACCCCTTAAGTATGGCTACTTTACCTAGAACCACTATCACATTTCGATGCGCATAGATTCTCGGCGTTAACGTTGAACAAGTACCTCTTTGCCACACCAGAGGCGCCTCTGTTTAGAACAATGGCCGAAATGGGTGCTAGAAGTCATGCGATCGTGTTGCCTCTCTCCATTATGATAATGCATTCATATCGATCAATGATATCTGGTTTATTGTACAGCCGACATGAATCATCATCCGCCATTGTATTATTATTGTTTTGGTTGTGGTGTAATTTGTACCCGTGAAACATTGCCGGTTCGTAAAATTACTGCTTGTATTATTGGCAATAATTTTGCATTTAACCTTTTGTGGTCGACTGGCGTTTTGAAAATCGACACGTCGTTGCGGCTGTGATTTATGATTTTTATTATAACTCATTTAAGCGAGATGAATGATTTGGTTTTGTAAGTTTTACTAATTGTATTATAGTTTACCGTTATACAATAAACATAAAGTGTTTCAAGCAATGAGTTATTACATATGAAAACAGTATGTAATTTGTGTATGATTATGTGCATAGTCACATTCTTCTTCACATTTCGTGGAGATTTTGTGAAATAATTACCTACGTTTTTTTAGGTTAAGTGTATTTTTTCTGCTACAATAATCGTTGATAAACCATTCGAAATTTGAAATGCTTTATAATTAAAACTCGTTCACACCAAATATTAGTGTGTTGGTCTCAAAGCTACAAATAGGGTAAATTTTTCTTTTAATTATTTTTTACGTTTCAAAATTTCTCGTAAATGTTAGATGCGTGGTGGAGTGGTCACAGATCACTTGAGTCCCTGTACGAACAGATTTTTTCAGTGGATTGCATGTAAAAATCCTTTTCTACCCTTCCGATCAAAAAAAACATAATATGTTGAGATAAGCTCCGTGAGAAGTCCATATGGTCCACGTTGGAAGCGGGTATGGCTATAAACTGTTCCCTTTGTGCTGTATTAAAAATGTATCTGATATTTATTTTTCTTGGTTAATGGATTACAACAAAGTATCCATCGTAAATGTTGTCTCTGCCTATTTTTATTTAAGCTAATAGATTTTGTGAGACTTTTATTTTCTACTATACTGGCCGCTTACGTTCATATACATGGGGCTGAACGTGAAACTCTCCATAATCCCTTAGGCGACTGGGGGTGTCAACATTGTCTAAAAGGGTGGCAAGGCAACATCCCTAGACTCAGGGCAAATATAGTCCAGTCCGCCGGCCGTATGTGGGCTCGATTCGCTTTTTTCATCATTACGGCGCTCTGGTGAATAAATCAACTCGATTTTGTGATCGGAAAATGAACCTCAGGTTACTGCTCATATGACATTCCTGGAAATGTACTTGATTTAATGAATAACTGCTGTTACTTTACGGAAAATTCTCCATATGGACTATAAATTCGTAGCGGGTGGCAGTGGCTACAATTTTGTGTGCCTAGGGAAGATTGATAATGAATGTAAATAAGTAAAACGATGTTTATTAAGGAATACATTTTCAAAATTAATGTAAATACACACTCTCTCTTTTAAGCAATCATTTACCTCGCATATTATTTAGTTAAAACTTGCGCTGCGAATACTTCATATTCATAGTAATAACGCGTTAAGCACAGATGCCGTATATACATCGTAAGCGACTGCCCGACTTCTCTACCAAATTAAATATTTTCGGTAAGATTGATATTAATCGTTTCTGAATGCATGTAAATAGTTTGATACATCATTATAACAACAGACAGTTAAGGACTAAAATTATTATGCAAAAAATATTAGATAAAAAATTTGAATTGTTTGAATTTTGTACTTTTCTATGAGTTTTGTCGCCAACGTCTCGGGATTCGCCTTTCGACATCTTAGGGCATTTCAAGTTAATTCGTGCACTTCAAATGCCTGAAAATGTCGAAAGACGAAACCCGGGTTGTTTAGAGAAAACTCATGAAAAAGTAAAAAATTCAATCCATTCAAATTTGATATTCGAATTACATTAAGCATCTTGAGTGTAAATCTTTAATTACAAAAAAATACCATTGATATACCTTATATAATTTTTATTTATTAAATGATATTTTTTTTTCTTTTTATACTTTATTACATACTGTTTTTTTACAGTTTTTTGTGACTTTAATCATCGTTCATCGTTTTTTCGAAAGAAATTTTGGAAATGTAACTTTTGAACGTAAAATTAGTTTAACAACTTTATACGATGAGTTATCAGGTAATAACTTATTATTTGCGTCCCTTGTTTATCTTTAAAGTTATACCGTAAGTAGTTAACTTCTGCGGAAGATAATTCTTCGAAACATGATGAAAACGCGTTAATATTTTTTCATATTTATAAGATATTTTTTAAGTTACACTTTCCTTCCTATGAAGTAAGCATTTTTAGGAAATAATGAAGCTCTTTTTAATTTGAAAACTGAATGGTTTACAAACTATAGTATATCCTTAGTTGCGGATATCATTTAAAATAATATTTTTTTAATGAATATTAAATTATAATATTAATTTAATTTTTATTTAATTTTTATGATTCGAGAACTATTCTTTATTTGAAACGAATAAAATTAACTTTAAAAACGCCTTCATTGCTTATTTATAATTTAAAAAATGTGTAATATTGAATTAAAAGGAACGCAAATAATAACAAAAACATTTGTGACATGCGCATTAATTTGTTTTTTACGCACGCAAAGTAGTTGCAGATTCTAATCAATGTTTTCGTATGTTATTATAAAATATTTATTTTTTTAAAGCGTATTTGTTCCCCTTTGTCTTTTCTATCATTGATCACTTTTAAGGTGTTCACTGTCAATACTTGGTGGAATGGCATTATAATAAAAATAATTAAACGTTTTTAGTACTTTTTCCACATAAAATTTATTGGATCAGGACCGGTTTCGGAAAAGTACTAAAAATGTTTTATAATTTTTATTTTCTATCATTGTCAAATAGTGTCTAATAACAACACATATATTGCTTTCAAGGTGTTAAGTGCCATTCTTAGAGGAAATGCATTATTTAAATAAACGAAACACACTAAACAATACCCATACAATTAAATGTCAGTTAAAAATACTCGCGATGAGCGAAACCGGTCCTGGTCTTTATTAGAATATATGTGGAATAACTATGATATACACTAATTGCATTAATTGCTCTATTCATACCATCGCATTGATGTTGATAATTATTTATTGTTATGTGAACGGTATACATACTTAAAAACCCCTGGCTCACGTGTACTTATTTGGTGAAAATTCGAAGGCGGGGTGGGCATCGTTGATTCCGGACGTCTTCTCTGGGCGTCTTCTCGGGCGTCGGCGTCGGCGTCGGGGCGTCTGGGCAGGTGGGCTGTTTACCCGGAGTAGGTATTCCCCGAGAGACACCCCGGCAGCGCTCTCGCCGGCAAACAATCGCGGCAAATATTGTTTACCTATTCTGGCGCTTTTCTTCGCCAAAAAGGTCGCGTCCAGCCCGATGCGGCAGGGCTCGAGAACCGGGAGTGATATCGGACCGGCTCCTTTAAAATATAAAAATTTTTCCATTTTTTCGGTTTTAGCTTTGAATGTTTGGTATTTGAGTGCCTTATATTCAATATATGCGTGTGATAAAGTGCGATAACTTTCATAATATTCACAATAACAATAAGCTGATGGAAAATACTATCGTCACCAATGTGCTCTGTCGCGCAGTAGTTTCAACATTCAACATCCCCGTGCACTGGTCCCAGTTTGGCGCTCACTGGAATTATTGATGAATTAGACTCTCTTAAATAAATATTGATTTAAATCCACAAAATAAATTAGTAAAAAAATATTTGTCGCATTTAACTGTTTCGTCTATGTCGGCTTCAATGTGGAGTATAAAGCCTCCTTATGAATCATTTCGACAGGAGTTGCTCAGTGTTGAAATTATGCAGCGCATTTGTTGGATTAGTCAGCTCAGCCTATGAATTTTCCGCGCAGATAATCTCTCGCCTTAGAAGGAACATTGATCTTGAATTTTGTAGATAATAGAGTGAACTTATCCACTTCTTGCTAAAATATTTTGGTCCTATGCTCCGAACAGACAGTGGAAAAGGCAAATTATGCAATCATCGTGTGATTATTATGCTCCAAAATTCTAAAAATTTCACGCCGAACCGTACAATTTTTTTTTTTTAACCATGTCCGCTCCCAACTTGGAGCATATGGACTCCTCATGGAGTTTATCTCAACATATATTTTTTCTACGAGAACTGCTTGTTACTCAGTTGCTCGACCTCCCTTTTTTCGAAGAGATTAGGGGATGGAAAGGATACGAGGACTCGGACAGAACTAGTGGTTAGCTAATCGCTCTCGCTATGCGTCGCTCTTTGGGATAGGAAAGGTGGGAAGGGATATTCAACAGCACAAACACCCATGCCTTTGAACAGATCCACTCAAAAAATCCGTTCGTACCGGGAATCGAACCCGGGCGGTACGGCACGCAAGCCAACAACGTTGACAACTGCGCCACGGACCGGACCGTACTACCAAAGTGATAATGAATAGATAGTTGTACTTTTACTGAAACTTCACTGACTTTGAAGATAACACTTTGTTAGTTTTTCGTCATTAATGAAATTAATCAATCATATGTTTGATCTTATTCTGATCATATATGTATATTAACTGAAAAAATGGATATTAAAGCTAATTGGAGTTACCTTAAACATTTTCGCCCTGCAAGCTTTTGGAGCTGATATCAATTTTTAGTTTCTGCTAAACTTTCACTCGCATCTGTTCATCAGTCGCAAAACTACAAGATCGATTATTTATTTCATTATGATACTAATTCATAGATCGCTTCTCGTGGTTTTAAGAAAATTCACTTGCGTTTTATCGTCACGTCGCAATATCCCCCAATCTCTGTTTACTTTGCAATGAATGCTCCCAAGTACTTTCTTTGCTGAAATTGATTCCGATATTTCAAATGATTTATATTGCAGCCCCGTTGTTATTCCGCTCCGGTGCTTCGTTTATTTGTTTACTTTAAAAGCATACCATACAACAATAGCCACGCTTCCGTTACTGGTTTTCGATTTCAGCGAAGACACGTACTTTATAATATATTCCTCTGAAAGCTTTGCTTTGTGAAAGATTACCATTTTTAAACGTGATTTGATCGATTTCTCTAAAAATTAATCCGTATAAGATACTCCATGGTATGTGCGTAAATCGCTGCTAAACAGAGATTTAAGTATACCCAGTATTCTCCTCTAAAACCTCTAAAAAGTTTCACAAGGCAGTGGGCCACCACCCAAACCCAACGATCTTTTACCTGCAAAATTATGACGAGAAGGCATCAGAGAGTTGTTATAGACCGAGAGCTATTCTTCTCGATGACCCTCCGATCAGTTCTAATCCTACATAAACGTTTTATATTTTTTTATCGAATGACCAACAATCAACCATATTCTATCCAAATCAATTTCACTTTCACCGATAGCGAGGTCACGGGCTCGACGAAAATAATACATTGATATTTCAAAGAGGCATAGAGATAACGATAATCTAATGACTAATCTATTCTTAACAACTTCATTCCTATAATTTACGTATAGTGTAACAAATAGTGACACGTGTTTCGCCTTGCTGTCACTGCCGAAGCTATCGAGTCATCTTTTCGGTTACCTGTTCGAAAACAATTTAAGCTACTTAAAAGCAACTTTTGCTTAAAATCAATTTTCTAGAAATTCTACGTTAAGAAGCCATATGATCTACAGTGGGAACGGAAAAACAGATACGGTAGTCCTTTCTCACGCCTCAGTGGAATTTAGTAGGGTAAATGACACCACCGGGCAAATTGAGTGGATGTCTCACTTTAGTCACCGTCGACATGACTAGACATGCAGGAGTGTCCCTAATCTCTTTTTGCCACTTACCCCCATCCCCTCTGCACCATCTACTTTGAATATGTAATTTTTAAGTCGTGAGTTGTTTCTTGAAAATAAAATATCAACTATCCTTAGTGGTTAGTAAATTCTACCTTTATAAATGAGTAGTGGTTCTACCTGGCTTCGCTCGGTATGTGTATTATGTGTAAAAACGATTTCCAAATAATTATGTCCTGGTATGCGTAAACGACTTTCTTTTGTTTTTTATAATTGTATTTGAATCGTACGTAAAAAAAATATTTAACTACAGCACAAATGACAAATAACTGGCCTTCCGGAAGGTATACGATTCATTTTGTGTTTGATTATGTAACACTATTTAAATGAGTTAATTCAGAAATTATAGATTGTTAATAAAACGCATTATATTAGTACTACTTCCACAAATATTCTGATAAAGATCACGACCGGTTTCGCTCATCATGAGAATTTCAATCAGTTGATATAGAATTGGTACTTTATTTTTTTAACACATTGACCAGTCGATAATGCTCGCCATGAGCGAAACCGGTCCTGATCCAATAAATTTAATATGGAATAAGTACTAAAAATATGATATTATAATGCCATTCCACCAAATATTGAAACTATACATTTGTTTAAAAGACTTTAAAAATTATATGAAGCACTGCTTTGTAATCATTCCCGAAAATATATAAAAAAATATATACCTATTGATATACCTACTCACTTTTAGAATTATAAGTCACGGTCGAAAAATATGTGTGTTTAAAAATCTGGGGTATTTCATCATTTTCGTATCTGATATTATGCCTGCTTATGGAAGCTTTGCGCCGCTTCGACGGGGCCTTCCGCCCACCTTTATTATTATGTTTGCTCTGCCGGGAAGTGTTTCTCTCTCGGTTTTTTTGTGCTTTATCTCAGAAGGTCCGCGCCGCGCGTGTCGTAATTTGAAAATATTCCTGTTTAGCGAAAAAGTTAACGAAATTATTTTTGTCCCGTCCATATTAGCATACCGAATTAGCTCCGGTCTCCCCTTATGCGATGTTATTAAAAATCTGTCACGTTTATTTATTCATTTTCGGGATCAAACGAGCTTAACTTTTCGGGCACTTTTGATTTGGGCTTCCATACAAAATTCAATCAATTCGCTTTCAGTCATGTATACATTTGGTCACTTTTATCACATTCGCTCCATTCTTCGGTATATGAAGTCCTAACGTAGGCATCTTAACCCGTTGACTGCTAGCGTCGCCTACGTTTAGACGCCTGATTACAGTGGATAGTGTTAACAGGTCAATCTTGGATAGTTTTTTTTTATATTTATTTAACTTGTACTGGCCGGTGGGTGAGACAGTCGACCACCACTATCACAAATTTATCTTAAATTTTACTAGTGATGTAATTCTTAAACCATTGTTTTTTACACCTTTTGCAGAAAAAAATATGATTATTACCGGCCAGCTTCGTCGCGATTAAATAAAAAGAAAAGAAATCGGATTGTTATTGGTCAAAAACTATTTATATCGTCGCTACAAATTGCCAGGACTCGAACTTCACTGCCAATATGCGATATGTTAACGTTATCTTATCTCAAACGCGCCTCGTTCAAACGTACGTTTCAAACTAAATGGATTTTTACATTAAAAGGCACTATAAGCACTCACGGTCATAGTTTTGATTACGCCAGTCTGATGAATTAATTTTTGAAATCTTATTTGTTGGAATATTCATAAAACGGCTCAGCAAGAAAGAGGTTACGACATTTTTTACGAAAACTGGTTGTTATTCAGTTTTTTTGACGACAGTTAAATAAAAGGATGGAACAAGGAATGGACTAGCAGTTAGCTAATTGCTCTCGGTAAACTGCCTTTTGGGACCGTCTAAGACAGTGTTCATCAACTTTTTGCATGCGTGGACCGGTGAAATTATAAAAATATTTTGGAGACCGGCATCCACCAGATACACATCTTGAAATAACGTCAAACGTTGATTTTAGCCGACAAACATTTCGTTTCCACCTCCCTGTAAATCTAATGGACTGATTTAAAGCTAGACCAGATAAAAAGATTCCATTGGACTTCATTAGAACTCCATAAACACAATATTGTGAAAAGCTTTGGTAGTAAAAATATGGTTTTGTATGGGGGAAACCAAAGAGTTCGTTAGAGCTTAATTGAATCGAACGTGTGGTGTCATCTCACGGTTTACAAATACACTTGAAATGCAATTGTATACATGATTGTTGCAATTCTTCAATCGCTCGCAGTGAATCGCCTTATTCAAATGTATTTATACTTACATAATCACATCGGCTGAGCAATGGGTCAGTCCGCCAATGAAACTGAAAACAAATTTATTCTCTTTATTCGTAAAAGGGTCAATAAATTATGTATCAAGGATTCCATTCATTCTTCGATTTGTAGATGATTTACAAAAGATGATCTATACACGTCATAATTTTAAAAAAAAACTTCGACTTGTATCACTTTGTTATGAAAAAGTACAGTAATTTTATTATTATTCTGCCTGCTATTGACATAACAGTATAAGTCCTCGACTTTATACCTCTTGTTGAATAGTAAGTTTGTTCAAGATAGATCAGTTAAGCGGAGTCCATAAATAAACAATTTCAAAGTATGATTCGTGTAATCGTCACGGGATTGAATTCCAGCATTGTCAGTCTGCATTCTGCATTCAGCATTCTGTTCAAAGGCATGCGTGTTTTTATTGTCTAAAAATCATTTCCCACCCGTCCGATTCTATAAGCCGGGCGTAGCGAGAGCGACTAGCTAACCACTAGCACTAGTCATCGTATAGGCTTATCTTTTCTATCCTTGCCCCATAGAATGAAAGTAACAAGCAGTTCTCGTAAAAACAAACATTTTGAGAAAAATCCATTAGGTGGGGCCCTATGCTCCACATTGAGAGCGGACATGAATTTAAAAACAACAAAATTTTAGCACTAAGTAACAAGCAGTTCTTATAGCAAACTGTATGTTGCCCCCCAATTAATAGGCTATAAGCTCCACATTGGAAGCAAATATGGATGAAAAAAAATCGATTACCAAATCGTACACACAGAAAGGAATTGGCAACTAGAAGAACTAAGTCTTGAAAAACGGTTTGTCCCGCATTAAAAAAATAAGAGATCATATTTAATAAATCCACATAAAAATAAATGAAACATTTCTTGCGATTCATAGGTCTACGTCGGTTGATCGTTTTACAATTTACAACCACTCGTGCTCACGTGAGGTGGATTATTCTTTTTTTTTTTATTCAAATCAATTTCAATTCAACGCTATTGTTGTTTTATTTCGTTCGTTATTCGGGAACCGCCTTGAGCTTGATTGTGAAAAATATAGGCGATCGTCCCTGAATTTCATACCAAGCATTGTATCGAAAACGATATAGTATTGTAATCTATTTATCGTGAGAAACGCCAGCTGTGTGTTTATTTGATTGTTTATATAAAACATTATTTCCCTATTTTTATTAAAAACCTAAAAAACAATATATCCTGCTTGCACGGTATCTTTGATCGTGTACGAAAAATCAAACCTAGGGCATCTTATCTTCTTCTTCTCTGTGGCGTTTTGTATTGCTGATGAAATGATCTTTTCAATAATCTAGGTAACATCAATAATACGGTGAGAAAAATAACAATGTATTTTATCACTTTATTTCATCGAAAATTATTAGTTTCATACATATGTACATATATTGCAAATTCACGTGCAATTCGAAAATGTACATATGTATGTACAAATTATGAGTCAAATTTTGAGGTGTTTTTAAAGTTGAATCACAATTGAATCTTGATATTTTTACTGTCAATAAAATTATATAATACATATTATGCATAAAACTTAAAATTCCTGATTTGTGGCAGTCTAGTGCAGTGGTTCTCATGTGCGGCCACGGTGGCCGCATGCGGCCACCAGAGGATTTTGCTGCGGCCACCAACAGCTTGATAGTTAATATTGATGTTTAGTAAAAATGGGATTTTACAAGGTAATTTGTCACCAAATACACTGAAAATGTAATATTTTGTATGCATTGTACTGCGCATCAAGAATTGTTAGTTCGCAAAAACTTAAACACAAACATGCTTAGGTATTTTTGACAAAAAAGACTCGACACAAAATTTGGTGCGGCCACCAGACATTTTCGTAGGACAACTGATGTTCCTAATGCGGCCACAGCCAAGTTTTACGTGAGAACCACTGGTCTAGTGTATCATATTTGGGTAACTAGCGGTTGTTTGTACCCAGAATATTCTAAGATGGTTGCTCCTGAGACACTCCTGGTGATTAATTCAAACGTTGCTGCGTTTGGTATATGCCTAGTGTAACATACTGTAAATAATATATATATTGATTTTTATAGAATGAAAAAAAAATATTTCGCATTGCAGCTTACGCCAATGCGCCAAATATTCTTAGTTGTGAAAGTCATACGAGATTAACTCGATGGTAAATAATGTATCAGTTGTGTACAAAATCGACGGTAAATTACACACCCAGCCCAAGATCTTTTTTTTTCAATTGAAAAAATCTGACTTTGCCGGGGATTGAACCCGGGCCCCGTGATTGCTAAGACAATGCTCTTGCCACAAGACCTCAGGGACCGACATATATATGTGCATACATAGCGTGTCTGCAGGGTATGAATACAACGTTGAGTTGGTTTGAACAAGAATATGGAAGCTCGAGTGATTTTATCACTAGCCTATATGGCCGACTTAGGGTCAGCAAACAAAAATATCAAATTGCATATATTTAAAAACATCGCGTTGAGTTTTTTTTTTTGATAACGGCTCTTCACAATTTCAATAAGCGCTGCGTTCCCAAACCAGTTTTTTCTCATAATTAAGCCATCAAAATGCATTTTATAGCATTTTTTTTTTAATTTTCAACAATGAAATGCGCTGTCCAACTTTATCTTATATCCGCATTCCCAACAAAACAATTGAGAAATTATTCTTGGCTGTCCGTGATATCTGTAATATTTTCACAAAAGTGAAGATATTTCTTATAGGAAATTTGAGTGGCTCTTTTTAGCAAATCTTCTCAGCATAGTTTTATTCCAACTATTGTGAAACAACGGTCACTTAAAACAGATTTCTACATTCGATCTATTTTGACTACGTGGCTTGTAATTTACGTTGTTGTTATTCTACTTATTTAATTCATATTTGTCTTATGAGCCTTCCTCGTACCGTTAATGAAAAATAAGTTTGAGAGCTTTTGTTTGTGATAAAGACAAAATTCACTACTACTTTTAAAGATATGAGCGTATATAAAACAATTGATTGTTTGTGATTTAAATACATGGAAAAGTTTACAAGTAGAGCATGTCGTGAAACTGATCATTGGCATGTAATTAAATGAAATTAATAAGATGGTTCGACGTTCATATTGAACACTTCCAGTAGACAACCGTCTCAGATTCATTTTCACTAGGCTCGAGCCCGGACCCGACATTTTTTTTTATACCTTAAGCTTTCAATTTTATATTACATTATGACATGTAGAGAATAAATTGAATTATCAGATATAATGAAAACGTACGACAGTGAGAAGAAAAAACGGTAATCTCCTACACTATCCCTGTTTATTATTTCGACGTATAATCCAACATGGCCGCCGCTTCAGTGTTTCTAGCTTATGATCTATATTTCGACGTGTTGGAACAAGTATGATTTGTTTTAAGAGAACTATAATATTTAGGTAAGCTTAATGATTCAATTAACAATAATAATTAACTTAGGACAGTGTTGTTTTAGGTTAGGTTATGTTAGTTTATGAAAAAAATATAAATAATTATCAATTCACAGTTTACTTCTGTGTTTATGTTTTGTACTGGAAACACTGACACGGCGGCCATATTGGATTATACGTCATCATAATAAGGAAGGGTAGTGTAGGAGAAAACGATACCGTGATTTCGATTCGAGAAATGTAAAATATGGTGTGAATGATGGATGGGAATATCGAAATGGGTACCAATCTAATATTTTCCATTGATTCGATGGTAAAATAAAACTTTTAAAGTTCTTTATTCCACTTTTTGTGATACAAAATATGACACGTGCGTCGCCTCTTTTGGAAGCACTTTTCAGCGAACATGGACAAAAAAATGTAATACATAGTCAAAAACATTGTATGATGTAAAAAAAAATTACAATACCACTTTATTCATTTTATGATTCCATAGCGTGTTGTTTATTATTTGTTTGTATGCAAACATAAAAATCTATTTGAATTCGGTGTTGTTATTTGAATAATTTCACAAGTTTTGAATACATAATAATATTAGCAGTGCTATGACTAGGTATTTGGGTGACGGTAAACCATTTTCATATACTGTCACAGCAGAGCCAGATTTATTTTCAAATATTATAAAAACTTGTCGATTTTTTTATAGTTAACAAATACAGCCCTCTTTTGCAGTCACCGTTGTGCTTGGTATAATTATCACATCTTACCTACCTTAACTATTTACGCAAGAATGACAAATCTAATCTAAATAAATGTTATTTACAAAACTATGACTGACGCAATGAATTCGATTCTGATTGAATATTATTTTTTCGTACGATTCAAATAAATTTACTAAAAAAATTAACGAATGTAGTTTACGTACATCATGACAAAATAATTTGGAATTCATTTGCTTTTCTTTATCTGTTATACTAATACATCACAAATATCAAGCGACATTGGGTGAAACCACTTTTATATAATACATGTGTTAGCTAAGACCTAGCAGTCTATCTTTTTGCTTCGAAAGATAAAAAAGTGACCTGGCATGGACAATATTGAATCATTTTTTTTATGTCTTAAATTGTGTTGTTTAAGCCTGGTCATATGCAGGTGGATTGAATACAAGTTATGCAATATTTTAATGCAGATGGAAACCATTTTCGTTAACACTCAGACGTTTGGTATCTAATATGAATGGCCCAGAATATGATTACTTGATTCAATTCGGTTGTTAGCCCTAGAGATCTGGCTGGTAACTGAATAATGGTGAAAAATGATTGAAGATTTAATTAGTCAAACAAATACATTAATTTGTTTTCTCCCACCATATAAAGATCGCAAAACTTTGACTAATCACCAACACAGAATCAAAAGTGGGAGAGAATGTATATTATAAATTAACCACAAGCATTGCTGCATTGCTAATATTGATTGGAAAATGTTTTTAAGTATGCTTCATGATCGATTCTATCAAATTAAATGGCCGACATAAAATCATCTTTCATTGTTTGAATAGTTTAATAATAAATTATGCGCAGAAAATGATCGCTTGTGTATTGAGCATACTTGAACAGTAGTGTTGTCGTTTGTTAAATCAAAAAAAAGTTACAATAATGAGAATCAGTATTTAAAAATATACGTTCATTTGAATTTAGAACGAGTAAAATGCAAATAAAATATAATATTTAGAAAGCAGTGTTGTCATATTTAAAGTTTATTATTTTATCATGTTACAATAATTAGAGTCGGTATTTAATTTATTACGTTCATTTGTATTTAGAACGAGTATAATGCTAATAAAAGATATTGTAACGGTAGTTCGCGAATTTTCGATTAGCCATCACTGCGTTTGTGGCCCAAAACAGGCAGCCGCTACTCGTCGCCGATATCGTGTCCGGTTGCGTCAGGGTTTCGCTGAGCGTAGAGGTGGTTGGGCCAACGCCTGAAGGTCGTTCGGCGTTCTTGCAAGGACGCTTTGCTTGCTCATCGTGTATTATTCGAGTATTTACATTGAAATGTGCGATCAACGTGACTGTATTTATTGCTGGCGGCAGGGGGCTACAAATTTCATTTTATTATTAAAAAAATAATTAAAACATGATTCATACCCACAGCGATGGAGTAATTATTTTCTTCTGGCTGAACGTAATATTTATTTTAAAATATTTTATGTTATTGATTTTTTTTTGTTTTAAAAAATATATTTGCCAATGCGCCAAATATTTAAAAAAAAATCAATATCATGAATGATTTATTAATCAGTCGAGAACAACTCAATGAAAAATGACGTTCATCAATGCACAAGATCTCCTTTACAATTGAAAAAAATTGACCTTGACGGGACTTAAACCCAGACCCACCTAATGGCTCAGGCAAAGCTCTTTTAACGCTCCACGACAGCTGAGAACGATTTTTTATTTTATAAAAAATTAAAATACTCGCGGAGAGCGGAACCGGTCCTGATCATTCAAAAAAGATGGTTTTACCGCTGACCAGTGCTTCCCAAACTTTTCCATGCTACTACCACCTAATTTTTTAAAAAATAATGTTAAAAAATAAAACATGTTTTGGGAAGCACTGATGTAGACAACTGATTAACATATATACATTTAAATATTTTTACAGTCCCATTTTTGCCATAGTAAAATAATGCTGTCAAACTGCTTATTTCATAATTATATTATAATGAGCATAGTTTTTTTTACTAAAACTTTGCTGTTAATTGATCCTTTTATACCCAATATTTTTGAAGTGTTATAATAAATTAGGCCCCAAATTAACTAAAATATTTTTCTTTTCAGGGAAAAAACAAGCGTGATGCATCAGTGCTGGAGCTATCACGTCACTTGAGAAACTCTTTCATGCCTATAGACAGGCACTGGATCGTTCTCTTCCCTGAAGGAGGATTTCTCAGGAAGCGACGGGAGACAAGTCAGAGGTTTGAAAACACTCATTAATTTGGTATATTTGTATGAACCAATAAATAAGGCCAGAGGGGTGACAGGAACTATACGCATATGACATTTTGACTGCTATATTTGTCTGCCAAGTCACACACATACAACTGAAGCCATATTGTGTTCCTACTTGATCAAATAAGAACTTCTTGTAAAAAAATATTTAAATACAACACAATACATCAAGAACAAATAAAATAAGTTCAAGATTTCTAACATGCTTAATTATAAAACAATTGGGACATAAATCCTGTGCAAGCAAAGAAATACAAGGCCAATTTAATTTTTTTAATTTTAGATGCTAAGAAAAGAGGTCCATAATGCCAGAGCTGGTGAAATGGCAGTTTTATATATGAAGGTTAACAGCGGGCGCAATCATGACTAAAATTCTGTTGCATCTGGTCCGTGCTATCTAACGCTCGCCTTGATTTCTTTGACCGTCATATGATTTTGTTTTGAAATATGATTTGACATAACTCTCATAATTGCTTAAAATAATTTCAAACGATACAAATAACAAAATAGTGTTAGTAAAATTTACAAGATATATATTTACTATTTTTCAGATATGCAGCAAAAAATAACCTTGCAAAGCTGAACCATGTGTCTTTGCCTAGGGTGGGTGCACTTAAGGTAATTGTAGATGAAATGGGACCATTCACCAAATCATCATCTCAACCACTTCCCAACGAAAATCATTCGACGGCAGGAAATAATAAAGGTAATTACTACTTTTTATGCTAAAGCAATCGAAGTATCATTTCTTCAAAGTCATTGACTTTATTAATTGTTCGCCCAAAGCGATAATGAATGGTGCAGCCATACCTAGAATGCCCTGACTATTCTGTATATTCTAAATCGAAACACACTTCCATTTGGCTCCATCTGGCTTCATTCGGTTTTTGTAAATGTATGGCCCTTTAGAGACAGAAAAACCTATCTGATGTTTTCTTACTTTTCAGGAGAGCCAAAAAACAAGTTTCACCAGTAATCAATTTTACCTATTTTTTAACAGAAACAATTCGTCTTTTTCTTTAATGGCGAAGCTTTCCGATTTATTTGTTATATATTTAATAGTAATTTATATTAATGTGTTGTTTTAAGAATTAGTTTAGGTATGAATGTATAGAAATATTGTTGTATCCACTTCTCTTATTGATGTCTCTTTGACACATACCGAAAGAAATTATTTTGTATGTAGTAACATTCAAAACTCAGAAAAAATCGAGATATGTTTCTTTTATCCAAGGAAGGGGATAAACATTAAACAAATTCAACAATAATTGACCACAAATTCTAAATTATTCTATCATCATGTACGTAAACTACATTAGTTTGGTTTCTCATAATGATTCATTTGTTTATATTTTTCAGCCGTTACACATGCAGGTGATGGGGTGACAGAGATTGCATCCGACAAGCTGCGTTGGATATTAGATATAACTGTAGCTTACGAGAATGCTAAACCGTTAGATTTGACAAACATTGTCACAGGTGGCGTTCCACCTTGCACTACACATTTGCACTATAGAATATTCCCCAGTACTGACGTAAGTATAATGATTCTATTGCTATTTAACTTTATCACTATTACTACGCATACTGGCTACTTTCAACAAATAGAGTTATAAACATAGTGTATAGAATAGATTAAATGGCTTAATGATTTAGAAAAAACAAATATGAAATTTATTTTAACTTAATTTTTTTACATGAAAGCAGTACTTCCCAAAGTCATGGGTGTTTAAATTCCATTTGCGAGATCTGTCAGAAGTGCAAGAAGGAGTGCAAGAAGTTTGTATTTATTTTCAAAACAAATTTTGATTGAAAGTGCTTGATGGAATGTCAATATAAAGTTTGAATTTTGTAAAAGGTACAAAATATTTACTTAGTGTCATTTCACATTCACCAGTGTGTCGTTGGTAATAAAGCACATAGAAATGTACAAAATTCAAACAGTTCTTTAAATATGATTGTATTTTGTGGGTAGCTCAAGAATAATTCATAAAAATCAGGTTAGGTAATTCACCTTATGTTGATTTTAATGAAATATGTATTAATAGTATGTCATGATGAAATATTTTCATAAAATAGTCAATGCTTTGTGTATTTTCCCTTGAATAAATTCCCATCATGTGCAGTGTCACATTGAAAAGATGTGGATTCCTGTAAAAATATTTTTTAAAATCATGTACCATCAATATAAATCATGTACCTTCATTATGAAACCATGTACCATCATTAAAAAATCATGTACCATGTTCATTTATAAAATCACCAGGCAACCGACAACAAACTAATCAGGAATCCATTGATTTCAGATACCAAGTGATCACGAAGGTATGACCCAATGGCTGTACAAGCGTTTCGAAGAGAAGGAGAGACTGCTAGAATACTTCTATAGCAACGGTCGTTTTCCAGCTCTATGTCCAGACGGAGTGGTGCGCAACGACAAGCCTACCATCATTCAACAGGACCCGATACGCTTTTTCTTCATTAGCTTATTTTTTATTGTATCAACGATTATTCAAGCGCGCATATTTTACGTGATATACCAATGCGCCACAAACAATTTAAACCTTATTCTTGCGTAATTTAAACAGTGGAATTGTTTGGATGCTGTGATTTGAATGTCAGGCTGTAGAATTCACATCATGAATCCCCCAAAGTGACTATATTGACTTGTGGTGCGTAAAACGGATGGATAATAAACATAGGAAAAATATCTTAGTACATAATGATATATTTAAAATTTTGTAACGCCATTTTGTAAAAATGATACTTCAATGAAGCGTTGAAGAATCTTTTCAGGGAGCGTATCTTACCGTAGGTTACCTCTTGTAAATCCGCCTCTTTGAGAATTTCAACTTAAGATTTGTACTTCTGCTTTTTGTAGATACATTATAATTCAGAAGCACAGTAGAGGCAGTTTTTTCTGCTTCTTCGCTTCCTACGTATAAGTTTGCATTTGAATTTTTAAATTCATATCTAATACACACACACACACATGCAAAATTGTGAATCCTAAATAAATATTATATTTTACTCACATCAAGTCATACTATTACGTAATAATTATTACATATACCCAAGAGAAGATGAGGTTAGAATTTTTAGGATGTAATTAAATTTATCATTTACAGACTTTTTTATTATTGATAATGGTTAAAAAATTAAATTTCCTCTATCATGTCTGTAAGAAGTTATAATAAAACATTTTCTTGGCTTAGAGTTGAATTGTTCACATCTGGATGTGAAATAAGCCAAAAGGAAAATTTCCACAACTTAGTCTTTGTGGTCTTTATTATTATTGTAGACCAGTGATGAGTTACCTTATAAGTTTGGCGTGTCTTTCTGAAAAACCTGAAAAAATTCTGAAAATACTGAACTTCACAGAAATAGTTTTGTTTTAAAACTTATTATTTGTTTGTCATAATTTTTCTCACAACTGACATAATATCATTCAATATTTGTGAATCCTGCCTTTACACATAACACCTCCTGGTGTATAATGCAATGAAAATACATAAGTGGTCGTTCAATAGCTTCTATAAACAAATTCACAAATCACACATTTTTTTAATTTTCACAATAATGGCCAACTGAATATTTGATGTGACATTAGTTGCAACATCGGAGAATTTTTTTTTCATTTAAACATTATTAGTGCGTCACCTCTAACACGCGTGCCGTAGGTTGCCCATCACTGGTATAGACTATTTACGCAACAGAAATACCTGCTCAATTTTTCTTCAAGCAAAATACATTACATATACACTATTGTTCAAAAAAAAATTTCAATAAATGTAATCTTATTCAGTTATTCCATGCTCATGAAAAAATTGCTGTATTTGTCCATGCATACCATGAGTTATGAATTTATTTCACTATTTTCATTTGAATTAGTTCAGTGTGGCTTTTAATAAGTCATATGTTATTTCTATTTAACAGTTAAGAAACTTATAGGCATGATTCATTTCAGCGTTATAATTTTTTTACTGAATTAGGCATCAAATAAATAATATGTGCCATTAATCCTATCACTGCTATTGACATGTGAATCTATAAAAAAGTCTTCATAATACAAATTCTACAGCGGCAAACATTAAAACATAATGAAAACAATAGAAATGAAATAATAAATTTTCATTTTTTTTCATCCTCAGCTGTCAAAATATAGTTTCATTTCAAATCATGGCATATAATAAATATTCCTCAATTATATTTATCTTTGAAGTCGATTCACAAGCCCACATGCTAATATCTCACAGTAAATTTTGCTAATATAAATCAGTAATAGTACTGAAGTAATAAATTGCAAAATTAACTTGTAAAGGACTTTAATCTTCGTGTTAAGTGAAATATCTTTTGTCCCCGGAGACAAAATAGATCGAAGTGTAAAAAAATTGCAAGAATCAAATGTGATATTGAAGTTCCATTGAGTTAGTATCCTCGGTTAATAAGATTAATTATTAACATTTTTTTTATTGATATTTTGAGTCATTTTGTGATAACACAGATATCCTCTGACATGATGTTATACCTGGGATTTTCTTCGATATACATCAGCAATATTTCGATTAACAAAATAGTTATAACACATTCACCAATAACATATTAGCATGCTACCACTGTCGTAACGTAATATAATTTACATATACTAATATCATTTCGAACCTTCACACCTGTAAATAATAAGATAAACCTCTTGAGACTATCAAGGCCTTGATCAACCGACTACATGATAATATTTACTTTGTAATTATCGAAAATAAAAAGTAATTTACCAATAATATAATACCTACATGATACATGTAAAATAATAATGATGAAACAATAAGATTCATGAATGATTTACCTATAATATTTATTACCAAACTACTATGTGATCGCTTAAGTGGGTATTACATGGTCACATTGATGTGGCATATCTTTGAAAGACAACATATAATGGTGTAGGGTAACTTTAATAGTGTTCATGTATTTATATTTTTGCCAACTTGCCATAAAAATGAGCAATGAGAATTTTGCTGATATTGATGTATAAAGCAAACATAGCTATGTAAAATATGAGACATTCATCACTTCTCTTATGGGTTTATTGGACGATTTAAATGTTTTATTTTAGCTGTCTTATCAATATTTTATAATAAAATCATTTGTAAGTGTGTTAATGAACTTATTTTCTGTTCGGTTCCTTCATTTTCACGATTATAATGGTACAATGATATCCTTTATTTAATGAAATGTGTTTATTATTTTCATCAAAGATATATGACACGGACACGTATGACCATGTAATAAATACCCATTTTATGTTTTGAAAATTTGTTTGAATTTTCACATTTATAAATAAGTGTTTTAAGCATATGATGTGTATGTAAGTACCTAATCAATAATATGCTAAGCAGCTGAACTGAATTCATTTCAAGTATGTCATTATTGTATCATCAGTTTGGTGTATATTTCGGTTAAGTCTTCGATTTATTATTAATGCGATAGTTTATAAAAGCTTGAATATGATTTTGATTTTTGAGAGTAATAATTTATATCCTATCGTGTCTTTTCAGAAATAATATTGTGAATGGTTAAACCAGAGTGAATTTGATATGTTTGTTTTTAATTGTACATTAATAATGTTAATAGAAAGTTTGAATGAAACTTTCAGGTCGTAATAATTACTTAAACCTCCTATGTTAGAAATTATTCAAATTAATAGTCAAATAAAACACTTTGTTTTATTGTTATCAGTTATGATTTACAAATTGGCAGTTGAGAAAAATCTAGCATTGAAATAACATTAGTTTTTTGTAAAAATTATAATATCTACTAATCAGCGACACAGAATACAAAAAATAAATATTTAAACTCTCACTACAAATTGCTTTAAAGATTTTCACTGAGTAACTTTTAATATTTGAAACAAGAACTATTTATCGCCAACTGCTAAAAAGAGCTATGTTAATAAAATGATCTTTTTTAATTTATACTGTATTGTACGAAACACTTACTTGAATCGTTGCTTAAACACTTTAATTTTTTTTTTTTTACTTTCAAAAACATACCACATCTTTTGGTTCAAAGTTTTGTTAGTATCAGGATTTGTGTTAAGACCTGTTCTTGCTAAACACCAGGGATTTCACACTATACATTAAATGCCTGTATTGCTTTTTAAGTAACAAGTACATTAACTGTGAGTACAATATTTGCTATTAATTTAAATTAGATTGTTACATAATATATTAACGATTATTCCATTCTAATGTTTCTGTCAGTAAAAGTACATACACATATATTAAAAAAATACAGTTAATACGCCAACTCTCTTAACCTGTTTTTAAGCCAGAGTAGTATTGCTCTATCCAAGTTTACTATAATATGTGATAATGTTTTTATTATTTTGCGAAACTTTGCCTGCTAAAAAAAATGTAGCCCCTTGCCAACACTCGTCATCTATTTAGTACACTTTCTCGAAAGATAAACCAACCAAGAATATGAATAAAGTTAATTTTTATCTTATCAGATAGCATGAACTGAAAAAATCTGTTGATAATATCTTTGAGATGAAATACCAGGTTGCTATAAATAGTAAAATTCTGTCTTAAAACTTCAGGACCGGGAGAATCAAAACAATAATATTTTAGTACAACTATTGTGAATATTTATGCATAACGTTATAATACATTTTATTCATACTATATTAGTTTATATCCTGCCAGTTTTAAGTATGAAGTATTAAGTATCATTAAATAGGTGGTTCCCGAAATATTGTGATTTACCAAAACAGGCAAATGGCTTTTTTACCCTATTTTATAATTTGCACATCTTCAATATTTTCTATTAAACTGACAATTATAAATTAATCTTAAATTATTATCAACTCGCAAAAAAACACCATTTATTTATAATTAAAATTTATTACTTATTTCCCTATAAAATAAAATACAACAGATAGAAATTCATCCAACAGAATATTATATTTTGCAGTGTAATTTCTTATTACAAATAATCACTTTTCTTTATAATGTAGTATTCCGATTGAATTTTTATGAAACTTCTCACAGTTGTCTTAATATGTCAACAATGGTAAAATTGCTTCTTGTTTCATATTGTTATGTAATGTTGAATAAACTTGCTGCCCTTCAATACAAGATTTCTCCATCATTGCGCCTGCATCTTTGTGTTGTAACAATTTTTGTAAAAATAAAAAAATAGTGCACAGATTATCTGAACTTAATAATCCAGAAATCTACTGCTAATTCTGCTTATAATCAATCACCCCTGGCATGATGTGCTGAAATATAAACTTCTCACTATTTTATCCAGTGTCTAATTAAAATTTCACTAAAAAATAATTTAAATTGAAGACAATACCTAGGTTAGGCCCATCTACATTGATTTGTAATCATTTACAAGTGTTACTTTGTTACATACATTTTTCAATAAACAATAAATTTGATTGAAATCATTTAAATGTATCTAATTTTAATGACCACTGTTTCGGGTAAAGGGTAAGGTAGAAGAAATATATTCATTTCTTTATTTATTTCTCTTGAATAAAAATGTATATTAAATATCACGCTAAATAAAATAACTATGTACAATACGTAGAAGTTAAAAGCATGTATTTAAAATTACAAGAACTTATTATACTATCAGATTTTTCTCACAGTTTCGCTATTCTTTATTCTGTGTAGTTTTCACAGTACCTTAATTCTAGGAAAGAATTATACTGATTTAAATGCTTGGGGTCTGCAGGGGGGCGTTTGTTAACTTTTTGCATGCCGGCGACATGCCCATTAATCGAAACGCTTTTTTCTATAAATAAAATAAAAGCCAAATATATAAGCCACAACTTCTTTATACTGTGACGGTTACCTTTGATGAATTTGATAATTGAATGGTGTTGTGTGTACAGTTTGATAAAATGTGGCTGATTTTTTACAGCTGTTATAAAAATGTGCCGATTCCACGTTTCCTTTGTTGCATTGTATATTATTTTTAGTTTAACGAATAGTCAAAAATCAAATATTAACTTTGCGAAAAATGCATAGATTTACCACTATCATTTTGTGATTGTATTTTGTTCCATCTTAGTTTTAAAATGTAGGTCTTATTGTTTTGAGTCATATTTTAGGTTTGCATTTAGAATTAGTTTTTAATATTCTTTGTTACCTCTTATCAATTTTATCATTCATGATGGTAAACATTAGTTTTGTTTTAAGGTATCGGTTGAAAACATTTTTTCTTTTGTAAAAACTATTAGATGTAATGTTTGAATGAATTGTTTTTAGTTTTAAATCATTTTGTCTATGCGGCTCTGTAAAATTCAATTAAAGTAAATAAAACAAAATTGTAAAAATAATCTGTTCATTCTCATTTCATAATAACAAGCATTCTGTAACAATACATAAACATAATGAGTATAGGGATTTTTATTGATTTCTATATTCTTACACACTTTAATAATCAATTTATATTCAGAACTTCATAAAATAGGGATGAACAATACTGAAGTTATTAATTTAAATTTATAAACCTTAAATGAGTTCACAATGCCTTTCATAATAATTGAAGTGAATTAGGTGACGCTTTCATAACATTTTGTTAAATTAACAGTATTGTATATAAGTCTTTAGCTATTTCATTACCCTTTCTTTACTCATTCCATATATACAGTGGAAATCATTTAACAGGAAGTGTTGCACTGTTAATTCTGTGGGACATCTATTGGTGAGACTAATAAGTTAAATTAATTATTGGGATACCCATCACATATGCTTTAATGGTAAACTTGTATAACACCGTGCACGCATTTTCACTGCAAAGCATTACAAAATACCCCTTAATACGATACCGTTGGCAAATACTGAATATTTTATGGAATGGGAAGGCCAAACACACATTAGAATTAATTAAATCAGTAAACGAGAAAATTAACAAAAAAGTATTTATAAAATGCTTCCATGGCAGGAGATTTATATTGTATTATCTATGATGAATAAACACATTGTAAAATTACTGTGCCCTTGTTTTATTGATTTTATAAAAGGAAACCCAATTTCAATTATCCCTGTAATTCGAGATATCATTATGGCTATCAAGTATTCTTATGTATTCATTTGGCCTTTTCATTTATGAAAAATATTTTCCTTACCAATAGCATCCTTTCTAGTGCTATGTTGTAATGTTATCTTGGATTTGATATTGCTATAAAAATAACAAAAATATTGTGCATACAATTTAAAATAATAAGATGAAAAAAAAACACAGGGTACTTTATGAGAATGATCCAATTTTTAGTTTATATGGAAGGCGGTCGTGATACAACGGCTGCATACATATAATAAGAGGTGGTGTGACAACCAACTTGTCCATTGATTTTTTTTAAATATTTATTTTTATAATAAGTTTCAATGCACTAGTGCATAAAGTAAAAAAAAATACTGAATAATCACATATGAAATAAGGAACGGGAGCAAGTTTTATTCCTTCGGATACAAAGAAACAGTGCTGCTCAAGTGAGTATCGGGCACAAACAGAAACTGGACTAGAATAATAATTGTGTATTGCAAATACATTTATTTTATATATTTTTTGTGCACACATAAGCCATAAATTGTGGAATACATAAGCCATAAATTTCTTACAGAAATCGTTTGGATGATTAGTCACTGCCAGATTAGCTATTTTAATTTAGGACCATCCACAGGAACATGCGGTCTCGAGTTTAAGAGGATGGGATATCCTTGTTCCTCTTTAGACACCACAGGATAGATTTAACTACACTGCCTCAGGGAATTTTAGGTCATCAGTTTTAAAGGGTTCACTGTCAATTAAGAATCATCAGTTTGTAGTAAAATAGGATTCTTAAAACATTGGCTACAGGAGAAATCTGTACATATGGAGAAAAAATGCGCATTCAACATTCCCCGTAGCCTGTGCTAATATCATTTTAACTGAGTGGTTGAAAAGTCACGTTTTCTTTTTTCTTTCCATTTTCTTTTCTATACAATAGTACATATTGTCTTAATTCTGATACTCTTTTTTAAATTTGGCTTCTTTGCTGATTTGGCTACCACTTATGTAAACTGAAGCTTAACATAAGTATATTGAAAGCTTATTTGTACGTATCAGAATATATTGTTGAAAAAGGTACACTCGACCGCGAAGTACGACAAGTGCAATAAATAAATAAAAAAGAATAACTTCTACTTTAAATTAGAGATTTATCGGTACTTTTAATAAACAATTTTTGGTAGTTTTTGTTTCTATTTTCCCTAGCTCACGCTTCTGTCCCAGTTTAATGTTTCATAATCATGGTAAGCTTACCTATGAGTAATTTTGGAAAGATTCATAAAATATCATTTTAAATTTTAATGAAATTATTTTGAAAAGGATGTGTACAATTTAATCACATTGCCGCAGCTGGGTGTTCCTTATCAGTAAGACCAATACAATATTAAAAAAAAACTCTTTCCGCAAAAACACCAGATTGACTCACTGCTTTTGAATAAAATATATGTAGTTAAATGTGTGAGCAGTGATAAATTCTATTACGAGATGACGTCATAGTGTAATTCTTCAAAATATAGTTAATATCCACTCATTACATCAAAAACGTTCATTGAATCAAAATATCTATGCATATTTTTCAAGGTTTTCATTATGTTGTGTTGTGAAAGAACATATTTAAATTTGTTTATGTTAATTTTAGTTTTTGAATACACATTTTCTATGACATCTGACACGAATTCAGATATTGTGAAAATATTTGACCGACCTAACAAAACAAGTTACTTTAATCATCTCACTATCGACAAAAATTCAGGGGAGTTGTTCATAGGAGCCGTGAATAGAGTTTACCGCTTGAATTCAGACTTGAGTGTTCTCGAAAGTGTTGTGACAGGACCCAAGAATGAGTCCCTCGAGTGTAACAATGGCTTATCTGGTAATATCGAAGTTGAAACTCTCAAAGACAATGTAAATAAAGTGTTACTGATATATAATGCAACTAATAGCCTCATATTGTGCGGAACCGCCTGCCAAGGAATATGTTCAGTAAGGAAGTTAAGCAACATCTCTGAAGGTGAAGATGGGAATGAAAAAGTAGTTGAAAATGAATCTGTTGTTGCATTTATTGGTCCTGGACTATACAACTCTTTGGTGATGTATGTGGCTATTTCTAATACTCACAGAATTAAGAATCAGGGTGTGGAGATAGCCATCAGCAGTAGATATCTGAATGGCAATGAGATTTTTGGAATTGTAAAAAACAATGGTGGCGAAAGTGTCATTAAATTCGCCCAGGATTGGAAGCAATATGGAACTGAATACGTGTATGGCTTTGCATTAGGTCACTTTAGTTATTTTTTAACAATTCAGAAAGAGGGATTGCAAAGGAATACCAAATTAATTCGAGTCTGTCACAGTGACTTGTTATCTGCATCATATACGGAAATTCCTCTAATATGTTCCGGACACCATGGAACTGTATACAACTTAATTCAAGCTGCTTATGTTGGAAAAGTAGACCCTCTCTTAGCGAAAACGCTTGAAATTGATGTTCAAGATGATGTGCTGTTTGCTGCATTTTATGGAAATGATACTGAGTCGTCCGATGTCTCTGGCTTGTGTATATATTCACTGAAAGTCATTGAGAAGATATTTATAGAAAATATACAGTATTGTTTGGATGGGAAAGAAAAAACCATATTACAACATATCGCAGGAAGCACAAAATGTTCCAGGGAACGGAAAAAGAAAAAAATCGATGGAGTTTTTTGCAGCTCCAAGACTAACCAACTTATTCAGGGAAGTACTTCATTAAGTGCTGACTCAGTTTGTTTATTCAACAATAAAATTACAGCGGTGGCGAGCAATACGATAGGAAACCAAACAGTTGTTTTTGTCGGAACATCACAGGGACATATAACGAAAATTTTATTTAATGGAACACTGAAAGGTGTTATATATGATGATGTTATTGTTCAAGAAAGGTCTGCGGTAAAAAAAGATCTGCTTTTTGATTCTAAACTTAAGTTTTTATATGTAATGACTGAAAGAAGAGTGACCAAAGTTAGACTGCACAAGTGTAGTCTATATAGTGCATCGTGCCAGACGTGTATGAACTATAAAGATCCCTTTTGCGGATGGTGCTCGTCAGAATATAAATGCAGCCTCAACGCCGAATGCACAGACATTTCTGAAAATGGTTTAAATTGGGTTTCATATGCTAGTCCGAGTTGTCCTGTCGTAGTCAATCTTATTCCGGATGCTATTCAAAGAGGGTCATCGGTGAACTTCAACATCGCAATACAAAATCTGCCATCTTTCGCACAAACTGTCACATGTGTGTTTTCAGTTTCAAATATTACATCACAGATAGTTTCTAGTACAATATCAGGGAACAGAATCGATTGTCTTTCACCAAAATTTGACAATACTGCACTCTTTCCACTGGGTGTGCATAATTACACTACAAAACTTTCCATTAATGTAGGAAATGGACCTGATATTGTCAGTACACAATTCACATTATACGATTGTAACTCATACAGTTCCTGTAGCGAATGCGCTTCTTTGTTTCCCTGCGATTGGTGTCTTCATGAACATCGATGCAGTCACATGTCGAGTACCCAATATTGTACAAATAACTCATCTTCCACTGTTGTGAAATTTTCCCTGCCAGATTCAAGCGGTGGTATTAGCAAATTGTATTCTTGTCCAAGTTTTACTTCCACTTCTAGTAAATCCAATCAAATTTTGATGTTATCCGGTTCAAATAAACCTATAGAGGTCAATGTAGAGTCAATCGATCTGATTTCTCAAATAACAAAATCATTTCACTGTCAATTCGATAATGGAATACCGATTACAGCACATCTGCTGGAAAATATTATTCACTGTGATCCCATTCAATTGGATTCAGAGACTTCATATAAAACAGTAAATCTTTCCATTATATGGAATGAATCTAATAATCTCGACAATAAGTACGGCGTGAGCATTTTAGTCTTCAATTGTAAATACATGGCTAAAAGCTGTGGGGAATGTTTAAGTGCAGATGAAAAATACGGTTGTGGATGGTGCCAAAGCACCAATAGTTGTGAAATTAAGGAACAGTGTAACATAGAGAACGACAACAGGTGGTTGGCTGGGCTTGATATTTGTCCTGATCCTGAAATATATTCATTTCACCCTTTGACAGGTGTCATCGGTGTAAACACTGCAATCTCTATTCAAGGAATAAACTTTCGACTGAACGCTTCCACTGTATTAGTTGATGGTGAAGTTTGTCACCCTGTTTGGAGTCTTTACTCTGACTCCGCTCAGATTAATTGTACTGTGAGAAGCAATGATGCCAATAAAGGTCCAATAGTAATTAAAATTGCAAACTACTCATGTCAATCAGAGTTCAACTTTTCATTTGTCAGTCCATCATTAGAATCACTCCATCCAATGTTTGGACCTAAATCAGGGAAAACTCTTCTGAGCATCGGTGGCCATTATTTGAATGCTGGTAATAATGTCCAAGTGTTAATCGACGACAGGCAGTGTGAAATATTTAATATATCAAATTCAGGTGAAGAACTTGTCTGTCTCGGTGTCCCTTGGAATGGCGTGGACGCAACGGGAGCGCTGACAGTGAAATTTGGCAGTCGAGTCATGGAGTATAAGAATAAGTTCCAATATGTCAGTGATCCAGGAATTAATTGTACAAATCTGATTCCGAGAGGAATCATTTCTGGAGGCATTGATATTCATGTTACGGGGGAAAACTTTGCTTCTGTATTGAAGCCACTAATTTATGTATACCTTGATGGTGAATTGCACAGTGGCGATTGTATTGTTTTATCAAACACGAGTATGGTTTGCGAATCACCATCACTAAAAACCGAACAGGAATTGGATCCTGATTATCCTCCTGAACTAGAGTACGGTTTCGTCATGGATGACGTAGAAACAGTGAAGAACCTGTCATTAAAGTGTGGCCCTTTTTTGCTTTTTCCCGATCCTATCTATGAAGAATTCAAAGAAGAGGTTAAATATTTGAAATCAGAGTATTTAACGCTCAATGGTCTAAATCTAGACGTGGCTTGCAGCGAAGCCGATATCGAAGTCACGATTGAGCAAAATGTGTGTAATATAACATCGATTACCCGAAATCAACTGGTATGTATGCTTCCTGCAGAAGGCAAAATGATTCTCAATGGAGAAGACGCCTTTGATGTGATTGTGAAAGTCGGTCACAGAGTGTTCAATATTGGACAAATATCCTACTCTTCCCACATAACCAAAATTATTATAATGGGTGTCATTATGTCTCTCGCTGCTATAGTTACATTGCTGATGCTATTTTTGTTTGTATACAAGAAGAAATCCACCGAGAGTATAAAAAATTTAAAGAATATGGAAGCCCAAATGGATAAATTGGAGTTGAAAGTTGCAGCCGAGTGCAAAGAAGCTTTTGCTGAATTGCAAACTGAAATCTTTGATCTGACAGGAGATTTATCTGAAGGCATTCCTTTCTTCGACTATCAAACGTATACCATGAATGTGCTTTTTCCTAATGTGAAAGATCAGGGCCTTATGTTGTGGGCCATGCCAGAGTTCAAAAAATATGAAAAAGGCTCGAGTATGTTTCAAAAACTGATCATGAACAAGACATTTCTACTTCAACTGATTGATACCCTTGAGAGCAACGCCAATTTTTCAATGAAAGATAGAGTAAATACAGCATCTTACCTAATGATAATTCTTCAAAACGAAATGCAGTACTGTTCGGATATACTCAAAAGTTTACTTGCAAAGTTAATCAATAAAAGCGTGAAAGGAAAATGTCATCCTAAGTTATTACTTCGAAGGACAGACAGTGTCGCTGAAAAAATGCTCAGTTCGTGGCTTACATTTTTACTCTACAAATTTTTGAGAGAATGTGCAGGAGAACCTCTTTATAAGCTTTTCTGTTCGGTGAAAGGTCAGCTAGACAAGGGTCCAGTGGATTTCATCACTTCTGAAGCAAAATACTCTCTGGTGGAAGGCAAACTTCTGAGGGAATCTATTTATTTTCAAGCGATGAACGTTTACGCTTCTTTTCCACTTTCTATCACAGATACAGAAGTAATTGAAATGGAGACAGAAAATATTCTCGTGAAGGTACTGGATTGTGACACAATTAGTCAAGTAAAAGAAAAATGCTTAGATGCCATTTACAAAGGGAAATCTTTTTCAAAGAGAATGAATAATGACGATTTTGAACTTGAATGGAAAACCGGTTCTAATGTAAGACTGATATTGCACGATGTAGATGATACCAATGTGATAGAAAACGAGTGGAAGAAACTGAACACTCTTAAGCATTATAAAGTTCCTGACGGTGGCCATCTTGTTTTAGTTTCAAAACATGATTCTTTAAATATGTTTAGTACAATTAAATCTCTTAATTATGATACATTAAGAAAGAAAGAAGCTAATTCTGAAAGTTCCGCAGTTAAACTCTGGCATTTGGTGAAACACAATGATGAAGTTGTTACTAAAGAAGGTGAGAGATCTAATAAAATGGTTTCAGAGATATATCTCACTCGTTTACTCGCCACCAAAGGAACGCTGCAAAAATTTGTTGATGATCTATTTATGACAATATTCAACACTCACAATAAAAATTCTTCTCTTCCTTTGGCTATCAAGTACATGTTTGATTTTTTGGATGATCAAGCACTGCAACATAACATTTGTGATCCAGAGGTAGTCCACACCTGGAAAAATAACAGTTTACCGTTGCGTTTCTGGGTCAATCTCATTAAAAATCCTAATTTTATTTTTGACATTCACAAATCGAATCCAGTAGATGCATGCTTATCAGTAATCGCGCAAACATTCATGGACTCCTGTTCCACAGCAGATCATGTTTTAGGTAAAGATTCCCCCAGTTCCAAGCTGTTATTCGCTAAAGATATACCTGTTTACAAAACATGGGTTGAGCAGTATTATCTTGCAATCAAAAATATGGATCCGGTTTCAGATCTGGATATGAATACTATGCTGGCGGAAGAATCCCTAAATCATGCAGACAAATTTAATAGAAATTACGCATTGCAAGAATTATTCTCGTACGTATTGAAGTATTCTGATCAACTGAGAGTCAATTTGGAAAAAGATGAACCTTCACAACAGCAGCAGTTGGCAGCGAAACTGAATCGCATCCATGATCTAATGGAATCTAATTTTGCCATGTGATTTTGAACTTTGGCAGAGACACGCTTAGGTATTTTCAATCAAATTAGCTAGAACTCAAAGTATTAATCGTACAGTTCAATTTTAAATCTACTCCCAATGAGATGCATGATGTCTTTGATTAATGATATTCTATCCCTTTTTAAACCATCTCGATTCTCATTTTGGCCGGACCAGGTAGAAACGTGATGTAGGCAAAATACAGATAGTCTCAGTTTCATATTTCAACTAAGAAAAACTTATATACCTGTCCTATTAGTTGTTTGAGTCCTCAGGGTTGTCTTCCAGCACCACATTTTGGAAGCATCTAGTAATACTAGAAATAGGTGCAAATGTAAAATAAATAACTTCAATGCATTAAAATGTTGACTTGATTGATTCTATCGGTTAGTAGTGTACATTTTAAATGCTTTTCTGTAAGGATGTTATCTTGGCTAGACACCGTATTGAGGTGGTGGTAAATAATTGACCTTTCGAAATCGTTACAGGTTTTTTCATAAGGGGTATGAATAATGGAAAAACAAGTTTTCCGAATTGGCGGTGGCACGATATATGAACATTTTAAATAACCGGTCATATAATATTATTTAATAACATGCATATTTAATATAAAAATTGTTACTTTCATGGAGATGCAAGCATACTGTTGGTCCAAATCATTTGATTAAATTGTAGAAATAGTCTAAAAATTGTTTTATTATTATAAAAAATCTAATCTTAAAGCTTTATAGAGATTTTAACTGTATTGATCATAAAAAAAAGTAAAATGTGTATTTTTTGTATTTAGAAATTTAAGAATTCACTTTGTTATCTAGTCAAATATTATCATGTTAATATTAGTGGTTCCACCCGGCTTTGTTCAGCATTTATAATATGTAATAATATTTTTAAAGTTCTACCAAAACAAATTAAAAAATAATTTACATTGAATTTCAAATAACTCTGTTGTCATTTAAGTTAGCTACATTTGTTTGTTTTTTATAAATTTATTTAATCTATATGATAAAATCGTATTTAACCACAACCAGTCAAAGAAGAATCCAACAACATCCAATCAGTAATGCATTACTCACATCATTCATTGTTTTATAAGTTAGATTAAAAAGATGTTTTAAATTAACAAAAGCTTCAGACATAATAAATAAAATGGGTACAAAAATTTTATGGGTATGTTAAATAGAAAACAGTTTTATAGGTATGTACCTATATTAGTATAATAAATTGATTATTATTACGTATAATCTAGGTGTAAATTAATGTTGCTCCAAAGTGAACATAGATACCGACCAAGACGGTGAATTATTTTGTGAAGAGGGCTGACAACACGAGCAATCATTGCTCAACTATTAAATGAAACAGAAACTGCAATGAATAATATTACACGCCTAGCTCAATATATTCATGCCATGTGATCTTTGTCAAATGAAATATTATTATGTCTTTGTAGGACATACAAAAATGAGCCTCTGATAAATTTTTGTTGTTATTCATTTATTTTGTGTATTTAATTGAACCGATGCTGTAAAAGAAAAATATATGTTGCTATGATAGAATTGTTTTTATTTTAAATTCTATTTTGGAAAACAAATGTTTTTTTATATGAATTACAGGGAAACAAAATTTGAATTATCTTCTTGACCCTAACTGGACGACTGCCATAAACATTAACACGTAATCTCGTGCCTCAAGGCCAGCCATAAAAAGTCAACGCGTTTATGCATCTCGCTTAAATACTCAATGCCTATCCTATGCAGTGACGGATTAACTTTTCAGGCTGGTGGGTTAAACAGTCGACCATTACTGCCACTTTATCTTAAAAATCTATCTTAATATTAGAGATAAATCATTGTTTTTCACACGTTTTGCAGAAAAAATCTATAATTTTTATCAACTAGTTTCGTCGCAATGAAATAAAAAAGAAAATAAGTCGGATTATTATTGGTTGTTTATATCGTCGCTACAAATTGCCAAGATTCAAACTTCACTGCCCATATGCCCATATAAGATATTGTTATCTTATCTCAAACGCTCCTTGTTTAAGCATATGTTTCAAATGGATGCTTAAATGGCATAATTATCTGTGCATTAAAATGCATAGATAATCATGCGCGACTTATAATATGAATAATGGTAGGAAAACTATGGATTTTTATATTTTGTTATTATTATTTTTGTTTTATGGCTTGTTAAAGCATAATATATTTTTTTTTTATCTATATTTTATATATTTTGCAATCTATGCCAATAAAGCCATACCACTGGGGTATTTTTAGACCCCCTTTCGGATCCCGCTTTATTTTTCAGGGACGATATTTCAAAGGTTAAGCCCCCAGGCGCAATTTAATTTTGCAGGACCTTTTTTTCGAATGATAAAAAGTCCGCGGATGTAAAAAGGTTCAAGAACACTGATTTATACAATCAATGTAGATTGTATTGTAATATTTTTGTTTTATGAATACGGCTTAGCATGTAGGTTTTTTGCAGTTAAATTAAAATAGTGAATATATTTTTATCACATCGCAGCAGTTGGGCATTCCTTATCAGAATATATATCAGCAGCATCAGTGGCGGCTCTACTTTTGTTCATGGGGAGGACCGATACCATGGGATGGCTAATATTCAGGAACCAATGATTGCGTTTCTCTTTTGCGAAGCTGAGTAGTTACTATATTCACAATTTAGAAATAAATTGTAATTGTATAAATGGAGACTGTCGAGATATATTCCATCTACATTGTGTATAAAAGGGTACAGTTTAATGTTTAAAGCAATACTATTGTTCACAAAATATAAATAAATTTGTGAACTGCATCTTTAAAGCCATTCATTTATTTAAAATGACCACTAAAATGTATTGATCAATTTGTTGACGTAGAATATTGGATTATACAAGAAGCTTACACCCAGGGCTGTGGATTTGTTGAAAAAAAACATGACTCCGATTCCAGCACTAACCAAAAACATGACTCCTACTCCAACATTGACCAAAAACACAATTCCGACTCCAACTAAAAAAAGTTTAATTTTGTCACATTTCTTTCCCTCGTTTCTTATTTATGTGTATTAAATTATACATCAACATTTTTAGTACTTATTCCACATATTTTTTTTGGATCAGGACCAGTTTCGCTCATGGCGAGCATTGTCAACTGATAAGAAATACAGAGAAACAGTGATATTTATACAAAGTTTAAGTAATAATTACAAGGTATGACAAACAATTGGTATTATAACTAAGCAAATAAATTGAATTGAAGCAAAATGTAAGAAAAATAGATTATAATTAAAATGTTCTAATAAAAGACCTCTTAGCAATGCAAGCTATTACTTCAAAGATCAATTAAGTATGAAATAATCATTAGTAAAGTAAAAACCAAAATAAGTGCATTTAATAAATAAATCGTTATAATACCAATTGTTTGCCTTACCTTGTAATTATTACTTAAACTTTGTATAAATATCACTGTTTCGTTGTATTTCTTATTAGTTGACAATGCTCGCCATGAGCGAAACCGGTCCTGATTCAATAAATTTTATGTGCAATAAGAACTAAAAAATGTTTTATTATTTTTATTATAATGCCATTCCACCAAGTATTGACTGTGAACACCTTAAAAGTGATAAATATGAACCAACCAATCCGGCCAATATACAAATTTTACATTTTATATATGCGTATATAAAAACTTTTCAAAAGTTTTTCACAACTCCGACTTCAGGTAAAACACTGCAATGACTCCGAATCCGGCCAAAAAACCGCGACTCCACGACTCTGACTCCTTCTCCTACTTTGACTTTGTCTCCAACTCCGACTGTGACTTTGTCTCCAGCTCCGACTCCACAGCCCTGGTTACAGCAATGGATGAAAATAGTATGCTTAAATTATTTAAATGCAGTGCTGCCCCTGGATAGCACCTATATAATAAAAATATTGTACTTGCCGCAAATACACAAGATTGACTCATTGATTTTAAATAAAACATAAGCGACAAAATGTTAAAGTAGATATATATTTCAAATTAGAATGAGGTCACAATTAAACGCAACGTAAATATAATCAGTGATTCAGCAACGCTGTACATTGTTTTAAATAAGATTGTGCAACTCACTTTGACAGGAAAATTAATAAGCAATGGTGTGGGGAGATAGAATCTACGTATACTTATTTATAATTGCATTAGTCTTTAAGTCCCCATTTTCTGAAGCAAACGATACTACACCTGATATTGTGAAAAAGTTTGACCGCTCCAATGAAAGTAGTCACTTCGACCGCATGTTAATTGACAAAAACTCGGGTTCGATATTCATCGGAGCCACAAACAGACTTTACCGCTTGGGTCTGGACTTGAGAGTTCTCGAAAGTGCTGTGACCGGACCGAAAAATGAATCCCGGGATTGTGGCAATCGGGCATTTACTAGTGTTGATGCGGAAACTCTCATGGACAATGTGAATAAGGTGCTACTGATAGATAGTACAACGAATAATCTTATATTGTGCGGAACTGCCTGCCTAGGGATATGTTCAGTGAGGAAGTTAAATAACATCTCTGCCAGGAAAGATACAATTGATAATCCGGTGGTTTTAAGTGACCCAGACTCGACCACTGTTGCTTTCATTGGGCCCGGACCGTATAAATCTCCGGTGATGTACGTGGCCATCTCTAATACTCACAAAACCGGGAATCAGGAAACCACACCGGCCATCAGTAGTAGATCTCTGAGCGACAGTCACACATTTGAATTCATTGAAAGTGGTGCTGAACAAAGCATCATTCAATTTGCCAACGTCGATCAATATCAGACTGAATATGTGTTTGGATTCACGTCAGGTCGTTTTAGCTATTTCTTAGCAATACAAAAAGTGGACGAGGAGAAGTATTCTATTAAAATAATTCGAGTTTGTCACGATGCTTTTTTATTTGCGTCATACACAGAAATTCCTCTTACATGTTCGGGTCACAGTGGAAATACATACGACTCAATTCAAGCTGCTTATGTTGGAAAAGTAGATCCCTTCTTAGCAAAAAGACTTAAAATTGATGTTCAAGATGATGTACTTTTTGCTGCGTTTTATGGAAATGATACTGAGTCGTCTGATGTTTCCGGTTTATGTATATATTCACTGAAAGCCATTGACAAGAAATTTGTAGAAAATATACAGAATTGTTTTGATGGGAATGAAAAAACAAAATTACATCATATTGCAGGAAGCAAAAACTGTTGGAAAAATCTGCGAAATGAAGCGATAGATGAAAACTATTGCGGTGAAGATAATAAATTTGGCGGTAGTATTTCAATGAACTCTAAGTCAGTCTATACATTTAACGGTAAAATTACAGCAGTGGCGAGCACTCCGCTAAGAAACCAAACTGTTGTTTTTGTGGGAACATCACATGGACACATAATGAAAATTCTTATTAATGAAATGCTGGAAGGAGTAAAATATGATGACATAGTTGTTCAAGAAGGTTCTGCAGTAAAAAAAGATCTGTTTTTTGATTCTCAACTGATGTATTTATATGTAATGACGGAAAGAAGTGTGACAAAAGTTAGACTGCACAAGTGTAACCTTTACAGTACATCATGTGATACGTGTATGAGCACTAAAGATCCCTTCTGTGGATGGTGCTCCTCAGAATATAAATGTAGCATTGACAACGAATGCGCAGACGCTTCTCTAAATTGGGTTGCGTATGCCAGCCCAGGATGTCCTGTTGTAGCCAATCTTATTCCGGATGCTATTCAAAGAGGGTCATCGATAAACTTCAATGTCACAATACAAAATCTGCCATCTTTTGCACAGAATTTCACATGTGCATTTTCAGTTTCAAATATCACATCACAGATAGTTTCTAGTACAATATCAGGGAACAGAATCGATTGTCTTTCACCAAAATTTGACAATACTGCACTCTTTCCACTGGGTGTGCATAATTACACTACAAAACTTTCCATTAATGTAGGAAATGGACCTGATATTGTCAGTACACAATTCACATTATACGATTGTAACTCATATAGTTCCTGTAGCGAATGCGCTTCTTCGTTTCCCTGCGATTGGTGTCTTCATGAACATCGATGCAGTCACGTGTCGAGTACCCAATATTGTACAAATAACTCATCTTCCACCGTTGTGAAATTTCCCCTGTCAGATTCAACAGGTGGAAAATTGATTTCTTGTCCAAGAATTACTGCCTTTTCTGGGAAATCTAATCAAATATTAGTGTTATCGGGTTCAAATAATTCTATAGAGGTCAATGTAGAGTCAATCGATCTGATTTCTCAAATAGCAAAGTCATTTCACTGTCAATTCAATAATGCAATACTGATTATAGCACATCTGGTCGAAAATATTATTCGCTGTGATCCCATTCAATTGAATTCAGAGACTTCATTCAAAAAAGTGAATCTTTCCATTATATGGAATGAATCAAATAGACTAGACAATAAGTATGGCATGAGCGTTTTAGTCTTCAATTGTAAAAGCATGGCTAAAAACTGCGGGGAATGTTTAAGTACGGATGAAAAATATGGCTGTGGATGGTGCCAAGGCACCAATAGTTGTGAAATTGAGGAACAGTGTAACATAGAGAACGACAACAAGTGGTTGGCTGGGCTTGATATTTGTCCTGATCTTGAAATATATTCATTTCACCCTTTGACAGGTGTCATTGGTGAAGACACAGCAATCTCTATTCAAGGAATAAACTTTCAACAGAACGCTTCTACTATATTAGTTGCCGGTGAAAACTGTTATCCTATTAGGACTTTGTTATCTGAGTCCGTTCAAATAAAGTGTACTGTGAGAAGCAATGATACGAATGAAGGTCCAATAGTAATTAAAAATGCAAACTACTCATGTGAATCAGGGCTCAACTTTTCATTTGTTAGTCCATCAATAGAATCACTCTATCCAATGTTTGGACCTAAATCAGGGAAAACACTTCTGAGCATCGGTGGCCATTATTTGAATGCCGGTAATAATGTCCAAGCGTTTATAAATGACAGGCAGTGTGAAATATTTAATATATCAAATTCAGGTGAAGAACTTGTCTGTCTCGGAGTCCCCTGGGATGGCGTGGACGCGACGGGGACCCTAACAATTAAGTTTGGCAGTCAAGTCGTGGAGTATAAGAATAAGTTCCAATATGTCAGTGATCCAGAAATTAACTGTACAAATCTGATTCCGAGAGGAATCATTTCTGGAGGCATTGATATTCATGTTAAGGGGGAAAATTTTGGTTCTGTATTGAAGCCACAAATTTATGTATACCTCGACGGTAACTCGCACATCGGTGATTGTATTATTATATCAAACACGAGTATGGTTTGTGAATCACCAGCACTGGAAACTGAACAGAAATTGGATCCTGATTATCCTCCAAGGCTGGAGTACGGTTTCACCATGGATGAAGTAGAAACAGTGAAAAACCTGTCATCGAGGTGTCGCCCTTTTCTGCTTTACCCTGATCCTATATATGATATGTTCGAAGATATTGAATATTTGAAATCAGAGTATTTAATGCTCAACGGTCTAAATCTAGATGTAGCTAGCTGCGAAGCCGATATTGAAGTCACGATCGAGCAAAATGTGTGTAATATTACATCGCTTTCCAGCAATCAACTGGTTTGTTTGCTTCCTGCAGAAGACAATATGATACTCAATGGAGAAGACACCTTTGATGTGGAAGTGAAAGTCGGTCACAGAGTGTTTAATATAGGAAAAATATCATACTCTACACGTGGAGCGAAGAACATGATTTTAAGTGGTATTCTATTCATAGCTTTCATATTATTCCTGTTCATATTAATAATCTTTTTTTACCGAAAGAAATTCGCTGAGAGCAAAAAGAATTTAAAGAATATTGAATCTCAAAAGGAAAGGTTAGAATTGAGAGTTGCGGCTGAGTGTAAAGAAGCTTTTGCAGAATTGCAAACTGAAATTTTTGATCTGACAGGAGATCTATCAGAAGCGATTCCTTTCTGCCAATTTCAAACTTACACAATGAATGTGCTCTTTCCTAATGTGGAAGATCACAGAGTTATGCTGTGGGCCATGCCGGAGATCAAAAAATATGAAAAAGGCTTGAATTTATTTCAACAATTGCTAATGAACAAAACATTTCTAATTCAACTGATTGATACCCTCGAATGTAATAAATACTTTTCAATGAAAGATAGAGTAAATACAGCATCTTATCTAATGATGATTTTTGGAAATGAAATGCAGTACTGTTCTGATATATTGAAGAGCTTACTTGCAAAGTTGATAAATGAATTCGTGAAGGGAAACGATCATCCTAAGCTATTGCTACGAAGGACCAGCAGTGTCGCCGAAAAAATGCTCAGTTCATGGTTTTCATTTCTACTCTACAGATATTTAAGACAATGTGCAGGAGAACCTCTTTATAAGCTTTTCCAAGCCGTCAAAGTTCAACTGGATAAGGGTCCAGTGGATTTCATCACTTTCGAAGCCAAATACTCTCTGGAGGAAGGGAGACTTCTGAGAGAATCCATTGATTTCCAATCAATGAATGTTTATACATCATTTCCACTTTATTTTATAGATACAGGAGTAATAGAAATGGAGACAGAAAAAATTCATTTGAAGGTACTGGATTGTGACACCATTAGTCAAGTCAAAGAAAAGTGTTTAGATGCTATCTACAAAGGGAAATCATATTCAAAGAGACCGAGTAGAAATGACTTTGATATTGAATGGAAAACTGACTCTCTTAGAGAACTGATTCTTCGCGACGAAGACGATACTAATGAAATAGAGCAGGAGTGGAAGAAACTTAACACTCTTAAACATTACCAAGTGCCTAACGGGGCTCACCTTAATCTTGTTTCAAAGCAAGACTTTGTCGATAAATTTAGTACAATTAAGTCGGTAAATTTTGATACGTTTAGGCGGAAAGACCGTAAACCAAAAAATTCTACTATCAAGCTCTGGCACCTGGTGAAGCATAATGATGAAGTTGCACCCAGAGAAAATGAGAGTTGCCATAAAATGGCCCCGGAAATATATCTCACTCGTTTACTTATCACTAAAGGAACGCTGCAAACATTTGTCGATGATCTATTTATGACAATATTCAACACTAACAATAAAAATTTTCCTCTCCCTTTGGCTATCAAGTACATGTTTGATTTTTTGGATGATCAAGCACTGCAACATAACATTTGTGATCCAGAGGTAGTCCACACCTGGAAGAATAACAGTTTACCTTTGCGTTTCTGGGTCAATGTCATTAAAAATCCTAATTTTATTTTTGACATTCATAAATCAAATACTGTAGATGGGTGCTTATCAGTAATCGCACAAACGTTTATGGACTCATGTTCCACTGCAGATCATGTTTTAAGTAAAGATTCTCCCAGTTCCAAGCTGTTATTCGCTAAAGATATACCAGTTTACAAAGAATGGGTTGAGGAGTATTATCTTGCAATCAAAAATATGGATGCGGTTTCAGAACAAGATATGAATGCTATGCTGGCAGAAGAATCTCAAAATCATACAGAAGAATTTCATAAATATTATGCATTGCAGGAATTATATTCGTACGTATTGAAGTATTCTGATCAACTGAGAGTCACTTTGGAAGAAGATGAACCTTCACAACAGCAGCAGTTGGCAGCGAAACTGAATCGCATCCATGATCTAATGGAATCTAATTTTGCCGTGTGATTTTGAATTTCGGCCGTGACATGCTTACTTGCTTAGGTATTTAAAAAATATTGAGATTAAAAATGGTTTTAACCATGTGATTTGCAAATTATTTATTTATCCTCGTTTTTATTCTCATATGCTCCCTTTGTGGAGTTTTTGGCCACTTTGTGGTGTCCCCTAGATTGCCTATTATTATCTTGTTATCAAGCACTATTTGAAGCTACATATATTATTGACTAATTTGTTGATTGCTTTTAATCATGCTTTGGAATTTCTTCTGCACACTTCCGATGGTTGTTGTTAGATCTGTTAATATTTTTGTTTGTTTCACGTTGCTTGTATGCTTGGTGTCTGGTTGGATTTTTGTTTAACTGGGACAATTCATAGTTGGATTTGAAATTTGACAGTTTTAATAAAAAAATAGAAACAATGTTTGAGAGATGAAACAGATGTTCCTGATAATTTTTTGAGAAATTGTAGACATTTATTATTGGAAATTCTTCCAAAGTGCAAAACCGTGACCTTTAGCTTTTTTCAACAGTATTGCTTTAGATGTAAACATATTCCATATGTCGAGTGAGTGAAATACAATTTCTTTTATGAATTAATTTAGATTTTGTCATAGTTTACTTGATATATAATAAGACATTTTGTATGCTTATTCCACATTAAATTTATTTGGATCAGAACTGGTTTCACTCACTGCGAGCATTTTCAACTGACAAGTACAAAGAATATCTAATTATTTTTTTAGTATAATGCCATTCCACCAAGTATTGATGACAGTGAATACCATAAAAGTGATAGTTTACTGGGTTGATACTTTTTTTGCCAATTTCCAATGTACTCTATACTATTTTTTAACTATTTATTTATCTTTTTTCTCATTGAAAAAGCAATAATTTGGAATTCTTGAAATATACATACAAAAAAAATTATAAATACATAACAGTTGAAGTGCTGTATTGGTGGTTGTGAATGTTTTATTTATATTTTTTTTGTAAGAAACTTTGTATTTTTCATTTTATTTGAATATATTATTTGCTAAGCTGAAATGTTTTTTGTCTCTCCAGCAAGTTTTTAGACTTACACAATTTTCTAGTCAGGAGTTGTAGAGGTTACAAGTTATCACTTGTACCCACCTCCTCAGATAGAGTAAGTATAGAAGTATGGGGATAGAAAATGGCTAGTTTTTTTTCTCACACATTTCACATTAACTTGACGAATCCAGTAAACACAAGCTTTGCTCAGTTAAAAGTATGAAACAATTAGTATATTACTTATCGGTTTATTGGCAGTGCCAAGGGTTAATATATAATTGATAACTTTACCATCCACTTATTGTTCTACAAGTTGAGACATGTGTCTTTATCATCTATAAAGAAGTATTGCTGTCACTTGTTATGAATACCGTAAAACGGGGTGAATAGAGACAAAAACAAGGATTGAACATTAGCACAACTTTACTAGTATCCAATGTATTTTTTACTGTTTATATATAATTCTTTACAATGACTATAATACTATCTCTCGAATAACAAAAAACCAAACCAACTAAATGATTGGCCAAAATTGAAACAAAAGTGTATTTGACCCCTTATAAACTTCTCTTTTATTGTTCGAAAATTAAAATCAATCATGTTTTTTTTAGTTAATAAGTACCGTAAAACGGAGTGAATAGAGAGTCATATAGAATAGAGGATCATATATTCCAATCATTACAATCTGTTGTTTTGTCTCTATTCACCTGCCAAGTCTCTATTTACCCTCTCTCGTCTCTATTCACCCCAATTCAATGTGAATAGAGACATCGAACAAAATTGACTGTGTCTTAATAACGATAGTGAATATGTATTTGGAAAATTTTGTCATGAATGTGTAGTAGGACCATAGAAAAACGTTTCAAGCCATTTATATATGAATTATGTTGTGCAGGTATGAAGATACATAGTCGTGAAGGGTAAAAAGTGTCTCTATTCACCCCGTTTTACGGTACCTTCAGATAGCTTCAAACTTGTTTGCCTCTCCTTGTAACCGATTGTAATTGAAACTGAAGGATGTAGGTATTTCATTGAAGGGAGCAAAACAATTGGCAGGAAAAGGATCTTTCTATATTTAAAACATTTTTGCCGGTATGGTATTTTGCTATTGGTATTGACATATTAATTTTTCTAGGTTGGCAGGAAGCAATATCGAGTTTGTGGTCACATTTGAATTCAATTTTGAATGGTTAAGGTTCATAAATAATCTAGGTAATTATAATAAAATATGTTTGATATAATGCTGCATATATTATCAACAGGTAAATTAAAAATCATATTTTTATTACTTTTTATTGACATACTTGCATTCAATAAAAAACGTTTGATTAATACAGGTCTAGAATTAAAAATATAAACATTGAGGTCAAGAAAAAAAAGTGTGATTATTTATGTTTCCAATAAAGAATATTAATATAATGAGCAAGAATGTGGATATTAAAAAATGCATTTTAGCATAGTAAAATTAATAAAGGATATCGTAAAAACGGACTAAAGAATACTATTCAATAAAATGTCAATTTTAAATTAAAAAATTAATGAAGAGAAAATATTCAGTCGGTATGGTAAATTACTATTGAATTTGACACAGCTTGAGATGAAGACACGGAGAACACCCATACCCTAGATCTCATATGAGGCATTGACAATATAAATGTAACAGTAAACGGTCTAAGATACAGGTTCCCAACCCATGGGTCACGAGGGGTTTTTGTAGGGTCGCCAACTTATACAGTCAACTAAAAAAAATATTTACTATAATGCATTTTCGTTGTTTTTTTCATTACCTTATGAAAAATGCCCTTTTCAATTGCATCGGGATCGCCGGACACATGGATGTTATAAAAAAGGATCGCCACCCGATGAAGGTTGGGAACCTATGCTCTAAGACATCTTTGTGCCCGAGTCTTGACTTTCTACTTGTAAAAAAAAAACATTCATTTTTAAAATCACATATCAGCATCAGTATTCTTAAGGGATTTTCTTAATTGTTTTCCCTACTTAATACTTAATCTCAACCCCGAAGTAAATATTCCGCGGCTTTCTGGAAGTCCCGGAACATCTCTCGCATAATTCTGTTGGACTAGAGATTTGTTATTTGAATTTTTGTATTTATGAAGCATAAATATAGTTTATTTATTTTATACTTCAACTTTTACTTTTAATAAACTTTTTATTACTATTATTTTAATGAAAACGAATAAAAATATTCTTTTGATTAAAAAACGTCTAAAAACAAATAAAAGTTTTTAATTATTTTTATAAATATTCCATTTACAACCAGATGACAAAGAAAGTAAGTTCATAGAAAGTGCTTTATTTATGAAATACATGGATTATTGATATCTTCTTTTTTAACACCATTTGAAAATTCGCCATTATTAGTGATTTTTATCGATGAGTATTGTCAATTTTAAAATGTCTTAACAGTAATGCTGCGCTTCACTTCTACATGATAATTCTTTTTCCTAAGTTTTCAAAATACGAATTCTTTATATGTAGATAAAAAAAAACACATGAAATATTTCTCGACCACAAATAGTAACGGTTTATAAATGACTTTATAGAATGGGAAATTCATTGATTGGATTGGCATTCGTTTGGTAGAGCTCCATTATTAGCACGGTGAAAAATAGCATCTTATTGTCGTTCTACAAAAGCTGTTTTGGCTTACACCCTTTTCACAACTACATATGTTTAAACATACTTTAACTTATCATTATATACTGGTATAGAGAGGTACACAAGGTACATCTTCTCACCTATTCAAACATCCTGATATTGATATGGAAAAGTTTAGTATGCAATGTGTAGGTGAAGTGGTCAACGTCGCTGGCGTCCGTGACGGACTTCACGGGCTCGAGTCCCAATACGAGCAGAATTTTTTCTGTCGATTTATCGATTCTGTTCGAAGACTAGCTAATCTATAGTCGTGTCCAAGCTTTATCCTTTATATCCCTACCAGGGACGGCTCGTGCTATAGCGCAATGGTGCACTGCGCTCTTGAATATATTGCAACAATTTCAAAATAAATATAATATTTATATCGATATTTATATCAATTTAATAATTTTAAATTCTTTGCGTGTATGCTCAAGTAATAAGCAATTTCAAAATAAATATATCAATTTATTCATTCAAAATTCCATCATTGTATGTTTCATAAAAGGATATTTCACGCATCCCAGCAAAAGTAAAACTAGTAATAATAAGTTTGCTAACGCCAGACGATTATAGATGTTGAACCCTCTTGAGGCGCACTTCTTGGAAATTCTCGAAATGACCCTATTGACGTTGTCAAGGTAGGTAGAAAAAATGATTTTAGTTCGACGCTATTGAGGCGCGAAGAAAAAAATCGTTTGAAATTTCGAGGCTAGTGGTGCATATTCTCCTAGATGCGAGAAGTCTCGAATCTTCACGTTCTTTGTCGAAAATATTCACATTTGTTTTTGCTGCTTCCCTGATACTTCAGTATAGGGCTAAATCTACCCAGATGAACTCTTTTGACGTACGGAAATATATCGATAATCGCGGGTGGAAAGTGTATGTGTGAAAGTGCATTCTATCCATTTTATCTTGGCTGGATTTCGATTTACGTAACTATAACATTTTTATTTTCATAAATATTTCATTACTCATTACTTTTTTTATATTTTCATACTTTTGTCATTTCATAATCATCTTATTACAAACGCTATTAGCGTATATAATATGAATCAATAATGTTTTTAGTATAAAGAAAGTGTTTGTCCATATAAATCTGTCCGAAAAAATTTAATACAATATCTAATTACCTACTATATGTTCATGCTACTGTATAATATATTTTTTTAACCATGTCCGCTCCCGATTTGGAGCATATGGACTTCTCGCGGAGTTTATCTCAATACATGTTTTTATACGAGAACTGCTTGTTACTCAGTTGCTCAACCTCTCTTTTTCGAAGAAAGTAGGGGTGGAAAGGATACGAGTACTAGGACAGGACTAGTGATCAGCTAATCGCTGTCACTATGCGTCGCTCTTTGGGATCGGAAAGGTAGGAAGGGATTTTTCAAACAACACAAACACCCATACCTTGGAACAGATTTATCGACTGAAAAAATCCGCTCGTACCGGGAATCGAACCCGGGCGATCCGGCACGCAAGCCAACGCCGTTGTCACTACGCCACGGACCGGACAAACTATATAATATTAACTATATAATATTCTACAATACAATTGTATCTTCATTATTATATATCTTTTACATATATAATATTTTTGAATATAGTATCGCAAATACTAATGACCAGATAATAACATAAGAATATCTATAATAAATCTAGGGTTTTATCCTACCTATTGTTAATAAGTTGATTGATTTCAAGTCTTTGTAGACGTGTTTTTAGTTACACAGTATTATTTCGGCTTAAATCGCTTCTCCGGCATAACATTGTGATAAGCTTAATTCTCTTGCCATGCAAGTATAGAGAAGCAGTTAGTATCGTCAATGTCGGACTTTAAAATCTGTGTTATAGATGTATTTTCAAAATCCAAGAATCGGAGGATAGATTTTTTGCATAAATAGGTTTTTTTATTGCACTCCCTAATATTCTTGTCACCGGCCGCCACTGATCCCTACACTCATCAAACTAAAGAGTGGTTGAGCGAACAAGGAGTTCTCGTATAAATTAAAAAAATCTAAATACCGCCAGACGCTTAGGAGGCCACATGCTCCGCATTGGGCGCGGATAAGCGTGTGAAAAAAAATATACTCAACTCTTTTTTTACACGGATTTGAAATAAAACGCAAAAAAACAAATTATTTGTTCCAAAACAATTAATAGCCTCCCTACCAAGCCAAAACAGCGTTCGTTAACATTTTGGTGAATCTGAGTTAAATATGAGGTTAGGTTTACAAAAAATATGTACAAACTGCCAAAAAGATGTTGTTAAAAAAACTTCAAAGGAAAGAAACAGGGCTGTGGAGTCGGTAAAAAAAAGTCCGACTCCAGCATTTACCAAAACCACGACTCCGACTCCGACTCCAACATTGACCAAAAACACGACTCCGACTCCGACTAAAAAAGTTGAATATCGTCACTTTTCTTTTTGCTTAATTTTCCTATTTATGTGTATTCAATAAAATATAAACCCTATCAATCCGACCAATGGCCAAATGTGACATATTATATGCAAAAATAAAAATTTACGACTCCGAGAACGACTCCGGCCAAATCGCCGCACCTACTCCGACTCTGACTCCGGGCAAAAAGCCCTGACTCCACGACTCCGACTCCGACTCCACAGCCCCTGGAAAGAAAGAAGTGGTAAAGAAACGAAGTTGTTCTAATTGACAAAATATTTGTTCACTCTTTATGCTCTCTTGAAAAGTAACGATTTCACTAACGCCCTTTTTAACGGCATGGAATGGCGATCTCAATATCGCGTTTTTATTGCGTCCCGGTGTTCAAAAAACGGCATCGATGGACATTAGGTACCTGACTCAACAAAATGTTGATATACTATTAATGCACCCGTACAATATAACACTATGGTGCTATTCAAATATTGTACTGCAATCAATATTGTCTCTTTGCCCTACAAAAAAAATGAGAATACTTGTTAGAAAGCAAAAGGTCTCTTCTATAACTGTATAAGATTATGCAAAATACTAACTAGACACTATCCCAAAACTGTGTTTTTTATATTGTCCTAGGTATTGTTGCATTAATTATTTCGACAATTGTATCTTTTTATACCACTGACAAACATTTTTGTTTGTAATTAAGGATTTTGTAAAATGGAGGGTTTGAAATTGTACATCATAACACGGTGGTCATTAATTAAATTTACCAGAAAATACTAAAAATGAATAGGGCACAGCTGAATAGTTTGTCAATTTTAAATGAGCAACCTAATCTTCTTAATTCACCATTGTTATATCCTTTTCAATTCATAGCATTCATTATAACTTCAAACAATAAAAATAAGAAAATTCTTTAATAATACGTCGGATAAAACCCATCTATTAAATTTGGAGGCATTTCCATTTTATTAGCTGGTTTTTAATTTTTATCGCATAACCATACAATATCACTTCAATTCATTGAAAATCATTAACATAAAAACATTTGCTAATTCATCCAGTTTGCGATGAAAATTGAAATTGACTTTCTTTTATTTCAATTTATATAAGCATTAAAAACTACCTACTTCCGATACTCTTTTTGCACGGGGGATACGTTCCAAAGACTACCGCGCAAAAAAAACCGTGTATAAAAGATAAGGTCTCATACAAAAATGGTAGATTGGTCCCATTACTTAAAATCGAATTGGTTTATGTATAAAACATAACAATAGTTTAAAAGTTATACAAGTAAATTTTTTAGATTTTTTTTTTACCATAGAGCAATGAGTAAATTCATTCAGTGTCGCAAAATGATAATAAACGTGCCCGTTTACTGCTATTTTTCAGTAAATAGTTTTTAAGAATATTAAAAATACTTTTACGTTGGTCACTGTCAATATTTGGTGAAATGGCAGAATAATACATATAATGTTCAGTTGCATGCTGATAATGCTCGCGATGAGTGAATCCGGTCCTGTTCTAAATAAATCTAATGTGTAATAAGTACTAGTCTTACAAGTTTCTCCGGTCCGTGGTGCAGTGGTCAACGTCGTTGGCTAGCGTGTCGGACCACCCGGGTTCTATTCCCGGTACGAGCAGATTTTTTCAGTCGATATATCGGTTCTGCTCAGAGGCAATGGGTGTTGTGTTGTTAAATCCCTTCCCGTCTTTCCGATCCCAAATGGTGACACATAGTGACAGCGATTAACTAATCACTAGTCCTGTCCTTGTCCTCGTATTCTTTCCATCCCTACTCTCTTCGAAAATGAGAGGTTGAGCAACTGAGTACCAAACAGTTCTCGTAGAAAACACATATGTTGAGATAATCTCCGTGAGGAGTCCATATGCTCCAAAATGGGAGCGGACATAGTTAAAAAAATAAGTACTAAAAATGTGCTAATATTTTTTTATCTGATCGGGTGTATTTACTACGCGTTCATTCATGCACTTGATATGCTTGAAGATGCCGAAAAGGTAAACGATTCATATTTGTTTTTTTTATGAAACTGACTTCTAAAATTTTTGGGTTAAAAACTTTTTGATCTCTCTAGCTGTTCTTTAATGCATCTATGTACATATACATTGGATGGCCATATTTAAAAAATAGTTCCACGTTTGAAAATGCCGCTTAAAATTACTAGAAAATATTTGATCTGAAATAATTGCAAATTATATTCAAAATCCTGCATTTTCTCCATTCAAATCTGCGCAAATAAACGGCTATATTTTACGACAAGCAATCCATTACAAGTCAAAGAAAAGAGTGGAACCGCAAGAGAAGTGGTGATATAGACAGACAGCCACTCGACGTCTGTTTATGAACATTCTGCTCTAGGCACCCAGCAAAGTCACACCCACTCACCAAAAGAAAATTATTTAATTTCGACAAACTAAAAAAACATAAATAAACTTAAAGCACATGTTTATCAATGAAACTTTGCAATAGATATTTTTCGATATCTGAAAAAAAGTGAATGCAAAAAGTGAATATGTTGCCCGGCGTATAATGGATATTTTCATATTTTTAAGGTATGTTTATTATTTTAAATACAATTTATAAATCTCTTCTAAAGTTTCAACTGTCAACTCTTGGCGGAAGGGCAATATATTTGAATAAATAAAGCATATATATTTGGTTAATATCGGGACCGGATTTGCTTATCGCTAGCATTTTCTACTTAATTGTTCATTTGAAAACGCTCGTGATAAGCGGAACCAATCACAATCTTGAAAGTATTATTCAAATTTGTTTTTATACCTTTCATAAAATACCTAATAAAACTCTGATTATGATATTCAACTTTAGAGTTATCATAAAATTGTGTAGGAAATTATTAAAACAATAGAAATTATGGATCAAAGGTATTTTAATCAAATATTAAAATTTTATTTATCTATTCATATTTGTAAAGCCGAAAGTAAATGCAAAAATAACTTTTTTTATCATAAACCATAAGATATAGTGTCTTTTTCAATGGGTGTTCGTCCAACTAAAAAGGTTTTCAATCACTGTCGTATCTATTAAAACTTGCCTGTAAAGCTCACAAATATACATTTACTCACTGAGGATTAAAACTGAATGTGCTTGATGGAATTTCAATATCAAAATTAAATCGTATGATTTTTTACCTTTTCACATGAATTTTGTTGTTAACGACCCGGGTTTCACCTTTCGGCTTCTTAAGGCATTTCACATTTAAAATACCCATAGAATTACTAATCCAATTCATTGAAACTCATAAGCTTCAAAACATTTTCTAATTCATCCAGATTTCGATGATAGCAATTGAACTTAGCGACTAACAATTATTCCTATATATAAAATAAGCGTTACAAACTATTTACTACGCATCAATTCATGTTAATTAATGAAATTGAAATGCCTGAATATGCCGAAAGGCGAAACCCGGGTCGTGAGCGATCAAAAAGTTCAAAATTTAAGCGACTCAAATTTGATACAAAATTATAAGATACCTTCATGTTACATACCCAACGTAGGAACAAAATGGTTAGCTTTTTGTGAAACTGGTACTGAGGTCCTGGTCTTTAAATTGACTATGCAAGAATTTTGCTGTTTTGGATGATTATACAATTATCGTCCATATTCCGCTTCTAGTGAAAACCGCAGTATACCGTATTGGTGTAAAAAGTGCGAAAATGTTATTTTTTTATACAAATAAAGATTAACGCACTATTTCACACAGTACTGTCTCGGTGTCGATCAAAAGTGGTCATATCCGTCGAGTGTTGATTCCACGGATATAGCCATGACTATTTATTGCGTTTCTGGAAACATAAATCGTTAGCTTTCAGTGTATATATTAACCCGTTATATGCCGGTATGTATAAGAACGGTGGTGCACCGAGGGCCGCGATTCTTAAAAAATAAATGACGACGGATATCTGTAGTACAAGGAAGGTCACTCTCTTTGAAATCGATATTACATTGATTATTATACTAAATATGTTAATTGTAAGTAAGACTATGATTCTAAGAGATGTCGGTGTATAAAATTTTAGAATTATAAAATTGTCGACCTTGTTCAGTATTAGTGGGCCGTAAATATATGTTTTCTCTCTGTTATTATGACTAGAATTTGTGGTTTTATTATTTATATACAGGTTATATATAAATAAATGTATTTAATAATTAATTAATCGTCAAATGCATGGCGTATTGGCGTGAGCTGTAATGCCATGATTTGTATTTTTTTTTTGAATAAATAAATAAATACGCTCATTTTCTATGGCCGGCACTGCGCTCAAGTAATTTTAGTCCGTCTGTATACGTTTCTGGCATACAACTGGTTAAGTATTCCACGATGTCAAATTTTGTTCAGTAACCACTCGCTCATCCAAGCCACTCATTTTTACCCGCTGTGACAATAGGAAACTTGTCTGCTAGTGATATGCAATGCACGACTGCCCTTCAAAACGGCGTGCCTCAAAGTCAATGCAATTAAAAATATCTTTTTACAGATCAAGAATTAAATTGACATATAAATCGTGTATAATTTAAAAAATGCAAAGTAAAACTTTACGTCTCCGACATATCTCTGTACCTATTTCAGTAGAGAAAGATACGACATAAAAAACGATGCAAATAAACTGATTGGGAGGTATAATTCGGCCTCTTAGATCTTGGAGACATGCCTGTAATCAATTAATTATTTTTAACATAAAAAATTGTCTTTTCACTATCTTTAATAAAATAATAAAACATTTTTAGTACTTATTCCACATAAAATTTATTGGATCACGAACGGCTTAGGTCATGACGGGCATTGTCAGCTCAGACAATTCAATGAGTTGACAATGCTCGCCATGAGCGAAACCGGTCCTGATCCAATAAATTTGATGTGGAATAAGTACCTTAAATGTTTTATTATTTTTATTATAATGCCATTCCACCAAGTATTGACAGTGAACACCTTAAAGCTATCTTTAATGGCAAAGCTTTGGCTTTCTGATTTATTTGTAGAATATAAATAGTATTTTTTTTCGAATATGTTGTTTTAAGGTTTAGTTGAGCTATGAACGTATTGAAATATCTTCGTATCCAGGTATTAATACTTTTGTTTCTTTGGAACATAGCGTATTATATACATATTTTTTGTATCTAGTGGCATTCATAACACAACACCAGCAAACATCGTGATACATTTCTTTTATCCTAAGGGTAGAAATAATCATTCACTACATCCAATTTTCTACAAATTATCGTTAATCTGTAAATTATTGTTAATATAAACGGATGTATTATAAACTCAATGTTAATGGTAAACGACGGCATTGATTTTCCTGGTCAAATAATAAGAGACCATTTTCTCCACTTTTTTAATCATCAAAAAGGTAAAAATGTATTTTTTTATAATCCTCTGAACCACTTATTGCATCAAATATATAGTAGAATACAATTTGAAACATTGACATTGCATTTATTGGTTTCTGCGTGCGATTCCCATAGAATGTTTAAAATATATTTTATACGTATGATTTTGTCTGGTTTCGCAACTTTTGTATCAATAAATATTATGTAAAATGACTCGTATATACTCCTTTTGTTATATGCCTCATGTTATAGTAAATATTATGTTATAATAATTGATTAACTATCGGTAAATACTAATGTTAGACTATTTGACTCTCTGATAGTTAAAAAATGACTTTTCTGTGATTGATATATTGTGTCGGGGATATTTTTTCGCGTTGAAAAGCGCGCGTGGCTGATACACAAGGTCAACAAAAAGCAATGTAAAGAAACAATTTCCCACTTTCGAAATAATATTATTAATTTAACCATGTATTCTAGAGAATTCTTAAAAGATTGTTTTTGTTATGTCAACAATTACTGGCTTTTATGACCTAGCTACCATTCAGTAAAGAAAGTTTACGTTTTAACAAAATGGTGTGAAAACCTAGTATTCTCACAACAATGATTGCTTTCAAACTGAAGAATGAAAGAAGAAAATTTCAAAACGCGCTCTGTAAGGGGTCTTTGATACACAGTTTGTTAGAGTCGACATTGTTTAAATACATCCTGGGCATTAAATACATCCGAGATACACAAAACTCAGGCAATCATAAAAAATATGCACATTAAATAATTTAATAAATATTGGATGGTTTGTGAAACGTGTAATATTTGGGGTCATGAATATGATTATTGATTTATTTAAAACAACATTGACCGTAATCTATGAAGATCAGGAAAAAATCAAGCTTTTTTTGGTGGGACTGAAATAATATATGTATGATACTTTCTCTTGATAAAAATCATAATTAATGATACATTAATTTATAGAGATATTGGCAATATTTATTTGACATCTTTTTGAATAGCAAATAGTGTCAATTTAATTGGCAGTCCGCTTCAAAAGGCGATGTCAGTAATTGAACTCAAACAAATTAATAATTATGAAAAATTTCCTTGTTAGCTATAAAATTTTATTCAAATTCCAAGAACCTAAATTAAGTATATTCTCTTTTTGTAAAAACAAAGCACATTTGTTGATACTAGTTCCGAATACTTCTGCTGTCACCAATGATGAAAATTATCAACTGATTTTGCTCGAAGACATGATTGTATGTGTTGTCCTTAAATACTCAACCCACCCTTCAACTCTAAAAACAGGGTGTAGAGAAAGCAATAAGATAGCCAATACCCATGTCCTAGTCTTAAGCATCTTTTTCTTAAAAAGGAAGATTGAACGACTAGAAACAGTTCACGTAGTAATAGTTATGTAACTTATAGTAAAATCTTCATTATTAGAATCACATTTAAACAAGAAACACAAAAGAAGCAAACATTGATTGAGATTTATACCAGTCGCAGTTACTAGCACCATCTTTACAAACGTCTGGAAGATTATTATGACTATTAACTCATTAAATCTCTTATTATGTTCACAATACTGGTATCAATTCATTATATTTTTAAGATACCTATCTTACATTATATAGTGGCGTACATGAACATTCTTCGAAAGAATTTATAGAACTTAAGAGACTGTCTCAACTCATCTTACAGACAAATAATTAGACTTGTAATTAATTTTCTGATCCAGCACCATTTTTTGATCTGCGGAAAAAATCCTCGAAACGTAATTTCATTTATGAAACAATATTGTCCCAGTTCTTGTACGATATGCGACGGCCATGTCTATCTTAATGTCACCGTACTTGACGTTTGTGTACTGTTTCCGTTTTCTATTTAATTTATCTGCACGAGGAGATTTTCAATGCTTCATTTATGTAATTTTTAAACAGATTTGGGGCTAATAACGACTTTAGATTGATTCATTGGGGAGTTTTCTATGATAGATGGCGTTTATAATGTAAATGCTTATTATAATTAAGTATTTCGACTGAGGGTGCTTGATGGAATTTCAATATCAAATTAGAATTTTTTGAATTTTGTACTTTTCCATGAGTTTTGTCGCTAACGACCCGGGTTTTGCCTTTCGGCATCTTCAGGCATTCCAAGTGCACGGATGTACTTGAACTGACGCGTAGTAAACAGTTTGTATCGTTTATATACAAAAATATAAGTAGGTCACTAAGTTAAAAGGTTATTAAAATGTAAATTAGCGAAATTTGAATGAATACAAGTTTCCATGATTTAAGTGGGTTTGTTATAATTACGGGGATTTTTGAAAATATTAATGACCAGATGATAACATAAGAATATTTAAAATAAATCTAGGGTCCTATCCGTCGTCTCGTTAATGAGTTGATTGATTTTAAGCCTTTATTATTATATTACATTAATGATAGTAAGTGAATTGATATTTAATAATAGCTAGTGCTATTATATTACATTAATGATAGTAAGTGAATTGATATTTAATAATAGCAAGTGGCAGATAAATAAATGACAATTATTAATAAATGACAATAAATTAAAATTAACAATTATTTAAAAGGGTACAACAATGGTGAACTAGGCAAATATAGTTGCTCGTTCAAAATTGGTAGACCGTTGAGCTGAGCTCGATTAATCTCTAAGATTTCTTGATAAAATAGTTTAAACTCACCCCTGTTAGTATGTAACAACTTAATGCCTGAGTCAAAATTAAACGTGTGGTTTTCAAGAATTAAATGGTTGGCGAAGGTGGAGGTATCTTTTTTTAAGCGAAAATAACTGAGCACTGAACCATGGACCTTGACTGTGCATACTACAGTAATAACTCAATAATAATTATAACGCGGCGTACCAGAACAAATATCGCCATTATTCAATTTGGTTATTCCATGTATCTTTAATTCTCTTTTTAGAAGCAATTTCATCGCTTCAAAGATTTGTGTGAATAGCAAGCCACTAAAGGAAACGCTTTTTTTCAGGGCCATAATGCTGACCGTTTGAGACGAGGTGAGATGAATGGCGTCGAAGAATTAAGAGCTGTTACCATTGTTTTAGCAAACCTAGTTTTTGTGTTCCATTTATGCCATATAACACGTTGAACAGGTCGTGAAAAATGTATTACGTTAGTTAAATACACATTGGTCTCACTCTGCAAATCAAGCAGCAATAACATCTATTGTGATAGTCAACTATACGACAGTGATGAAAATAAATAACCTGCAGCAAATATGTGACCGAGATCTCAAATCAGTTGTTTATCATATTTATTACATTAAAAAGGTATCGTAAAAACAGTTGATAGTTGGTATACTTACTTAAAAAGAGATTAAAAGTCAAATAAGTAATTGTGTGCATTTATAATATTACTTCCCTGTAACAGTAACTACTTTTGTTATTATCGTAAACTACGGTTACAGAAATAAACAGATTCACCGCTATTAACGTTATTAAGTAAAAGTAATTTTGTTTATAACATAAATGATAAGAAAATTTCATATAAAATCGATCAAGAAGCAGTGTTTGCAAGTAATCAAATAAAATTGCGGGCGCCGCAGCAATCAAAGTGAAAGGCAAATTTGATAAACAATATGGCATCAGCAATTTGAGAGCATTTTAAATTTCGCAAGAATATTCATCATTGAAGACACGTGGCGAGAAATAAACGAACCAGACAATTGAACGAGTTAACAAAGAAGACCTGGGTCAACTCAAGACTCCATGCAGACTATCACATCGTAGGATCGGATCGGTTCCCATGAACTCACCCGAGATACGCACACGAAGATGATCCTGGATGATAAAAGGTAATTTAAAGTCTATTGTCCCCCGAATTCGCCATTTTGACGAGACATTGTTTTTCACACGATGGCATTAAGCAAAAAAATACTGCTTCTTTTTGGAGTCCGTTTTGACTAGAAAGTGTCTTTAAATTAGATTGCCATAATTAATTCTACACTAAAGAGGCTTAAGAGTAAAGCCGAAACTTCAATTTTCAATTTAAAAACACCAACTAATCATGCTCGTGGCGAGAAAAATCGGTCATGAGCATTATATTAAGCTGTGGAATTAGTACACAAAAAATGTTTTGTTTTTGTTAATTAATATAATGTCGATTCTGAAACGTCCGAGTTGATGAATGTTTTTTTTTTTAAATCTATGTTCGCTTTCAATGGAGGTATCTCAATATATTTTTGATAACTGCTTGTAACTCAGCAGTTCAACCACTCTTTAGTTTGATGAGTAAAGGGATATAAAGGATGATCTAGGGCAGGACTAGTGGTAAGCCAATCGCTCCCGCTACGCCCCGCTAATAGAATCGGATAGGTGGCAAGAAATTTAAGATATGTTGACCCATCCGCTGCATACAGGAAAACAATGGTACTAAGTAGTGAAATTTAAAAAAGAATCTAGGAATGTGGAAATGAATAATAAAAAACGATACCAATTACACTTATATTTTCACCAAACTACAGTCAACAGCATACTTTGAAAAGGTTCTAACTGCTCTTGACAGTATTTTGAGATATGAGTGTTTGATGTTTCGATTGATTAAAATTCACTTGTAACAATGAGCATGTAAAAATGTTTCAAATTACTCTTCTGAGAAATAATGATCTTAAAGATCTAATGATTGAAATAATGAAGTCAATCTTAGAACTTTGTCCAACATATTTAGTAAAAAAGTGTGCAGATGCAGTGCAACTCTTGAATTTTGCTTACTCCGTTATTCAACTAAAGATAATTCTGAAATTCTTATATACATATGATAGAATGCGGTAAATTCAAACATTTCCGACCAAAAAGTTATCTTAGGCAAACATGTCAACAAGAACCTTTTCAAAGTAAGGTAACGATATGTCAAATCCTTAGATTGATCTGATCTCTCAAAAGGTTTATAACTGAGTTTCTGTTTTTTAAATTTTATCTGAAACTTTTTGCCAAGTATGTATAATATTTATTTTATGTCTTCTTTTCACGATTCTCTTATCTTGAACTCGATCTAAGTAGTAAACGGGAGCCACTCGTTCGCCTTTATGCACACATAACAACCGTCGCAAATCTCTTACTTGCACAATTTAACCCTTTGTAAGGTCAAGTTAATATCCTTCCCACACGGCACACAATATTCTTCTTATTGTAGCTGTGCAACTGTTTCCCGAAAACTTTCAAAACTCAACGAATATATTGATAATGATTAAAGCTTTGACTTAACAATATGGCTGTATTCTCAAGTCTGACACATGCCATTACTTCTCAAGTCATTTCTACTGTGAAGTTAAAACTATCATAATGTCCTGGTCTGATAAAAGGTTTCAATTAGGGCTTATACAAAAACCGGTATTCGAATTCAAATATTGTACGAAAACCGGTTTTAATCGGTTTTCGAAGTTTTACAAAAGATGGATAATTCAATTAAAATAGTGAATTTTTTTTTTTAAGTTTATTTATACATAATACTATACACGACAAAAAATACAACAAAATTATTTGGTTTTATTCTTCAGAAATTATGTTTTAAGGAAACACAAAGCATCCACTGATCGATCACTTAGTGATGATCTAATTTTCGTTACAAAATTCCCTGATATTGAAAATACCCTTTCGCTGGGTACTGATGTGAGGCATATAGTCTTTAAGGCATCAAATAGCAGATCCAAATTTTTTGTACTTTTGTTGGTAGACTCGTAGATAGAGAATTCTGCCTTTAATGTTTTTAAATTCGAAGCTATTTCTTGTTGTCGAAGTTAATATATTTAAAATCGCTTACCAAATTGAAAAAACCCGGTTTTCGAAGTTCGCAAATTCGGCTAAAAACCGGTTTTTAAAAACCGACAAACCCTTGTTTCAATACTGTCATTAATTACTGAGAATCCAAATTGAATTGGGCCCTATATCAGATGGTTTTCCTGTTTTACCACAGCTTTTTCAATAAACAGCAAGCAGAAACAATTGAATCACAGATAATCCAATAGAATTTTTTTCGTTGTCCAGTGATACGAATCGAACGATTTTACCAAACCGAAGTGTAAAATATATACGTCAATTAGTATAAACATGTTATGTTATTGATCGTGATGCGTTTTCAAGTAAACTATTCAAAAATGCAATAATGATATCGGTAATAAATAAATGGTCATTTTCACTTTCATTCTGTAGAATGTTTTGCAACGAACTGAACACGCAATAATTTTTCATAATTATACATTTTGCAATACATAGACGAGTGAATGAAAACTTTGATTTTCATTTTCCCAAGTATCTCATTTGTATTATTAATTATTCGAACGATAACATCTTTGACATCATTACAGTTTTGATTCGTTTGAAATGTGAAGCATACAGAATCATATCATACTAAATGGTAGTAATGTACAAATATTTTACTCTCGAATGCTTGTGAATCATTGTCATTGAAATTATATTTGACAGCTGTCAAATGATCAATCAAATCTGATGACCGCATTGTTGACCGCCGTAAGAGCGGGATATTCTAGGACCACGGAGAACTGTAGATGAATCTATGAATACTATGAAACATAAACATTTTCGGTCAACATCTAAAATTTATTTCCAAGCCTAACCTAACTTAACCCAACGCTTGCGATCTTCTTTTTTTGTGTGAATGCAAAGTCTCGAAGATCTTTATCTGTGTCTGTGTTTGCTGCTTGTCTTTGGTTATCTTTTTATAAAAGGGACTACTAGGTGATTTTGTTTCATTCAAGCAAACCAAAATTGTAGGCCGAAAAATCATCAACTTAGGCCAATATAATTTCCCTGATCGTGACCAGTGGTCATACAGCCATAAAAATATATTGCTTGATACATTTTCACTGGCCAAGTCAGTGAAAATATATTCTAACTTGTGAGAATGTATTTTCGCTGTAACATAAACGTGGCATAGTGATTGAGCTGGCTCATGTAGATAGAAGTGCACGAAATGTTAGAATTGCCATTTGATTTATGCGTATATTGCAGTCGTCCGTAAACTATTTTAGTCAAGAATTTCTTTACACTTTTGCTCACGTTTTCTATGAGTAGTTCGTAAAGTTTTAAAAGAGGACATAATTTTAAAAATATGATAAATAATAATAAAAGCAAGCATTTGTCTACCACGTTTAGAAGCAAACATATTATATAACTCAACGAAATAAAATTCTTCCGAGAAAATACATTCAACAATAAAATTTCTTTCGAATATAAATTTTCTTTGCGTGTTTTTGGTGTAAGTTGGTTGAAGGTGCAATAAAGAGTTATTATAACGCAAAGCAAATGGCTTGACCTCGATTGACGCAGAAAAACAGAAATCAAATCATATCATGAATGTGGACATAACAAAATGAGTGTACAGAGAAAATCTTTGGAATGCCATCACCAATGTGCCAGTGTCGAAATTTATGTTTTTAAGTAATAAAAAGCCGTACTCGTAGCCTAGTGGTCAATGTTTTTCTGTCAATACAAAGTGGAATGGCATTATAATAAAAATAGTAACATATTTTTAGTACTTATTCAACATTGAATTTATTGAGACCAGGACCGGTTTCGCTCATCGCGAGCATTATCAACCGGTTTCCTGATCTCAATAAATTCAATGTGGAACAAGTACTTAAACCTAATTATTATTTTCATTGTTGTTGTCATTGATTGCGTTGCCCATGGCACGGATGTTTTAAGCTCCATCCCACCCATCTGATCCGTTATTCCGAGCTTAGCAAAACAAATTATTAGCTGACCACTAGTCATGTCCCAGCACCATCATTATATTCTGACTCAAAATAAAGTGCCTGAGCAACTGAATAAAAAGCAGTTTCAATAGAAAATCTTCTGCTGATCATCTTTAAGGTGCTAACCATAAAATATTAATGAACAAAACTTGTCCTGATCTTTAAATAAATTATTTGAAAGCAATATGACAAAATTGTGTTTTAATTATTTAAACTTCTGTTCAGACATTAACAGCGGATATGATTCTTATAAAAAGTCCGATTCATGATCTCGTGTTACTCGCAATAAAGTTGGACAGTTGGCTGTTTTCGATAGAGTTGATTTCAATTGGCTCTTTACAATTGAGAAAATCGATAATAAAAGTCACGACATTGGTTAATAGCATCAACTACTGTAATATTGAGGCTTTATTGCTGACTTACTGACCTACCAGCTTCTCTTAGCTCGTTCCTATTGTTCAAAACAAAGCTTTTTCAATTTATTGAGAGTCGCTGACAAAATGAAACAATCATTCTACACAATGAACGAATTTGTGGATGTAAAATGTACTTCAATCAAATGTTTTTACCTTCAATTTTTTTAATGGTTTTTCGAAAGTAGTAAAGCGTATTATGGTCTTTTAGATTGTCTACCGCCTGCCAATGTCTTTCTTATTACCCATCTCGTATAAAAAGCCAACGTTAGAATCGGATTTTTCACTTTATTTATTATACTATTTCAGATTTTAACCTTCGAAGGGAGGTCTAAAAATATCCCAGTGGTATGGCTTTATTGAAAAAATGAAATATAAAAATCGATAGTTTTCCTATAATTATTCATATTTTGAGTAGCGCATGAAAGAGACAATCTGCTCACGATGATGTTCGTGACAAACTAACGCAATCAAAACTATGAGCGCAAGACCTTATCTACGCCATTTAATTTAAAATGCATTCAATTGATTTGAAACGAACGTTTGAACGAAGTGCGTTTGAGATAAATTAACGTTATCTTATCGTTTATGGGCAGTGATGTTTGAATCCTGGCAATATGTAGACGCGTCATAAAGAGTTTTCGGCCCATAATAATCCGACAAATTTCCCTTTTTATTTAATAGCGACGAAACTGGTCATTAAAAATCATATTTTTTTTCTACGAATGTGTAATAAAAAATACAAATAAAATAGAATACCAAAAGTTTACACATTGTAGCACCAATATTAAGATTGATATTTAAGATAAAGTGCTAGTATGGGTCGACTGTCTCACCATCCGGAAGGAGAAGTTAAGAAATACAAATATGGTAGAGGTCTCACCCGATTCCAGGGCGCCCTCTTGCCATCAATTTTCCGTCGAATAAAACCACCACACTCTAATTATTTTTACTGTGTGTGTCATAAACAAAGAGAGTAGTTGGTAACCACAGACATTGAAGTGTCATATGATTTTTGATGCGACTCTACGGAGACATTTATTTTAAGAAAACTCTTTCGCCATCTTCAGGCATATCAAGTACAACTATGAACACAACATTTTATCGCTTACATATAAGAATAAAGTATTATCACAAAGATTAAAAGTGATTGATAGGCATTTAAAAAAAAATATACATGAAGTTCAATCAATTGGATATGTTACAATTTCTGTTACTGTTTGAAATAAAATGTGACATGGGAATGTCTTGTTAATTTAAAAAAGATTGTGCGACGACGACGTATTATTTTAAGAAATTAAATATTTTCATTTTATTGATTGAGTAGGCATTTACTTGGTAGAACTCCATTATAATACGGAAAGAAAAATAACAATGTATTTTAATTCTACATAAATTATTTTATATATTTGTTGATAGCTATTTCGGCTTACGCCTTCGTCAGAAGTTCTGTTAGAAGTTAGTTCTGACGAAGGCGTAAGCCGAAATAGCTATCAACAAATATTTAAAATAATTTATGTAGAATTAAAATACATTGTTATTTTTCTTTCCGTATTATATATTTTCATCGCTGGATTTTTTTAAATATGACTACTAAACTACGATATTTCAACATTAGTGTTCCCATGACGTTCTTGTTTGTTCGTCAACCCAACATTAGTTAAAAGTATGAATCTTTAAACTATTCCGATTCACATTTCATAGTTTCACTTTGATCAGTTTTTAAGCATAAAATTCTCCCTGAGTGATCAAACTGTATGTGATAAAATAGATCAAGAAAGCCGCTTAATTTTAGCAGTATTTTTTAGCACATAAATTTCTAAAATGACGCACTCACTTCGTATTATATTTAGACAGTTGCCTAAGGTATATGAATAAAATATCTAAATTATAAAGAAGTTCAATTAAATTTCTATTCATTACTTTTTTATTCCATTAGAGATATAAATGAGATTCCTCAATTGCCGCTAATGAATTTGCAAATTTTTATTTTATTCTGAGTAATGATGATTTTCATTTCATTGAGTTGATAAAATAAATACGCAGGTGTTTAGAAATAGTGGTAAAATTTTAATCCGTCATCGATATAATAATTCGATTTCATTTTTTTCTGTTAGTAGAACAGGAAGTTTCACATGAAAGATATATCATGGTAGTCCGTCTCTTCAATATATTATGCACTTAACACTTTATAAGGTGTGCACTGTCAACGCTTGGCGGAATGGCATTATGGTAAAAATAATAATATATTTTTTGTACTTATTTCTCATTGCATTTATTGAGATCTCAATAAATCCAATGTGGACTAAGTACTAAAATTGGGCTACTGTTTTTATTATGTGTATATCATTGAGAAATAAAATACCTCTTCTTAGGATAATTTTTTTTCGCTTTCTATTTTTTATATAAAATGTAACTTGTTTCATTTAAAAAAAACCTCTGTTAACCCCTTGCACTCCTCAATATGTCATTTTTTTTCCTTCCAGCAAGATCCAATAGATTTGAGAAATTGATCAATATCGCAGGGTTAGCGTATTTGTTAGTATTATTCAATGCTAGAAACATTATTTGAGGCAAACATAAACCATTACGTATGGTTTTTGAAATAAGGGTACTTTAAAATTAATAAAAATATTTTTCCAACCAAGTTGCAAAAGTCGAGCAGTACTCGACAAATGGGTTTCGCGTTACCTATACAATGTCGAACTAGACTCGACATCTCGAGTTCTAAGTGTTAATGATTCAATTGCGTTGTATTTTTTGAACCTCGGCAAACAGTTATTCAGTAGAGAAAAATGTGCTTTGTAAATCCATAAACCTACTAAAAAATAACATAGTGAAATTGTCTGTGCTGAGATTATAGTCTGAGCACACCGCAATAGAATGAGACCACTCGACTACAGCCCCGAAATTTACTATTTTTATCAAATACAAGAAACTTTTCTGAAAATTGGTATGGTAGAACGTGTCGAAATAAAATTTACAGCGATAATTCAATGAAGGCAGAAAGTGTTGAAATAAATTTTGCAGCGAAAATCCGATGAATAAAATTATTTTGTTGCGAATTGATGAAAAGCACATTAAAGTAAGACAATTATGAGTTTTCCCATAGCTTTGAATATTTTATTACCATTCGCACAAGTGTTTTCGCTTTCTGAATATGCATCAATCGTGCGAGAAAGAAAGTTTCACGATTTAAGATCATTACAAAAATTGGCATATGTATTTTTTAACCATAAGTAAGTCTCAAAGAAAAAAGAAATTTGGGTGCATGTAATAAATATATATGCTTTCCCTCGGTATTTCAATTACGCTAAATGACATTTTTCATTAACCGTGACATTTTCATTAACGTTGAGATGTTGTATTAACCTATATTTGGTGCATTTAAATTTGATTGCAATAATTATGATTATGATGAAATTACATCACAATGCAAGTGTTTGGGAATTTTTGTCTGTACCGTTTATTACATTCGGATAAACATTTTAGTACTCAGTTTATTTTTAGATTTTAGGTAATCACGTCATTAAAATGTTGGGCTTCGTACAATCTTTGACTATTCATTTTCATGACTGGTGGAATGAGAATTCCACCATTTTTGAGAATGTTCCTGATTACTTTTTGGGGAATCGAGAACATTAATTGTTTGTTATTCCAAAGAGTAGAACCAACCTGTCAATAGGGATGCCACTATTAAGAGCATTAACGATTTTAAACGGTATTGCTTCGTATGTCAACATTTTTCACATGGACGTAAGATCAGACGAGTACTATTTATTTATATATTATAGTTGATTTTGTCTGAACTCACTAGATTGAGTTCTTTGCCAATGTCTCATGTAATGTTTTTCACTCTTTTATCTGTAAACCATGTATTTTTTCTTCCAATGTTTTAATCTTTGTTTACATTATATAAGCAGTAAAATTATAATTTTAGACTTTTGTAATGTACATATTATATATGTATATAAAAATAAATAAATAAAAGGCAAATATTTGTGTATGCGGAAGGATATTTGGTTCATTTTTTCATCGGAAGTTTATTATCTTTTTAATATTAAAAGGCGTGTTATTCACTTATAAAGTAATGAACAATAATCAAAAAGTCGCACGCGATCAATGCTCTAGTTTGTATTGTCAAGACATATTTCTATTATAGTGTATGTACGGTGCAGTAAATAGCATTAAACAATTCTTCAGGAAAGATGTTTTATAGATCAGTAAAATTCTTGAACTGTTGCCAAACAGTGACTAACACTAGAAAATTGCACCTTTGCCATACTTTATTGCCACTCTAATTCAATTTAAACGACTTGTCTTTTACAAAGAGGAAAGTAGCGGGTGTTTAAGAAGCAAAGCCATTTTTGATTATACACACTCAATTATACTAACGGGCTATTAATAACACGCTTTGAAACGGTTTTTTTCTTGTGTTACTATTTGACTTGCCTATACCGGCATTTTTCAATCATATTGGATCGTGTAGCTATTTAGCATTAGGTGCAATGTCAGATGTAAAAGTTTAGAATCCTTTTGTTTGAAGGTATGCGTTTCTAAAATACAGTCATTCCCTTCAAATAGAAAAAACAATGCATATCGATTAACTAACTTCTAGAACTGTCAAAGCCCTATCTTTATTTTCTTATTTTATTCGCAAAATAGTTTCTGTATAGATTGCCTTAATTAGTACTCTACTTAATTAGTAGAAATTGGTCAGTAATTTTTTGAAAAATAGTTTGAAGATAACTTTTGACGGTCCGTAATTAGTAGTGATAGGATGATAAGGTGAGGTCAGGTTTGGGTTGGTAAAGCTTAGGTTATGTTAAGTTAGTTCAAGTTATAATCAATCACTTAAAAAAAAATACAATTTCACAAGGTGCCAATCTAAAACTAGCCATATATTTTTAAGTGACTGACCATTCAATAAAAGTGCTAACCGTTTTACATAAATTACTTCCCATTATAGTTATATTACTGACTGTTTCATTTAATAAAGAACCCATTCATACTGATTCAGTGGATACTGACCGTCTGTAATATTTACTCACCTTTTTGACATATAACCATTTATTTAATTTACTGACCAAAAATAGAATTAGATCCTGACACATAATACAAATAATTCCAAAAGATAGCTGCGTAAAGTATGCAATTCTATAGTTAAAAATACCGCCAAATGTCAGGGAATTCTCTGTTGGTGACGTTCGAAATAATCTAAACGATTCAAAAAAAAATGCTCAAATGTAACCGATTTTGCTTATGATTCTAAAATGCTTGTCATTTAATTCGTAATGGGAACGTTTTTTAACAATGGCGTCGCTCCAATCATTTAACAAGAGTGTCGCCAGATAATTAAACCTCAAATTTAATGTAGGTACACCGTCAGACATTTTTGTTTTCTGCAAAACGTAAGACAGCGAGTGTGTGACGGATTTATCTAAAATGGAGAAATGGATTTGAGATTTTTTAAATTACCCTCAATTTACAAAAACAAACATTCTGTAAACGGCACAGAAGTCAGCGAATTTAATGAAAAGTATTTGAAGTTATCATAAATAAGTCTCTATTTAAATATTACTTAAGATATTTTGAAGTATTTATTTTTTATATCAATTAAATTTCATTTTTACTCTATACGCTACAGCAAAATTAATGAAAAAGCCGGCGATGTTTAACAGAAATCGTTTGGTGGGTCAAATATAATATTACTGGTATTTGGTGGGACGCACGCATGAAAACCAAGCACAAAAACTAACGCTGTTGGCGTTGGTTGCTGTGGTCACGGGCTTGAATTCCAGTACCAAACAGTTTCATAAATTGTAAATATCTTAAACTTCGCACCCATTTCTTCGAGTCGTTGACATTCACTAAGAAGACCCATTATTTTTATCAATTAATTATGCATTTATAATTTAATACATTCATTGGTTATCAATTTATAGGATCAGTTTGGTAGGATGAAAACGGATATCCAGAAATATAAGATAGACTTCGGGGTCGTGACAGAAATGTCTGTCAAGTTCAGCGTGTTTGTTTTGTTTTCATTTAACGACCTTCCGAGATGAGTCACTGCCGCGCACGCCTCGATTTCATTCAACGCAGATATAGTTGGCAAACCTCTCCAAGTGGAACAACTGCGACAGAGTCAAGCGCGGGGTTTCCACATTGAGTTCGTGCGTTAATGGAGTATAAACGAAAATGCAGCGGGGCTAAATTCACTCATTCTTTTATATTTGATATGTTTTTTTTTATCATAACATGCAAGCACATCTAAGAAATAATGGAGTACATGAATTTATGTCTAATAGTTTTATCTTACGCATACAGCTTTCCAACGTGACAGAGACTACGTTGGTAGTAAAAAAATACCCATTTTGAAATAACACTTTTTTTCTTTTTATTTCGTCACATACATTTGCTCGTGAAAAATATGAAACATATTGCGAATGAAACTAATACATTGCATTACATCAGACGCCATAGTGCCACGCGTATTACAAATACTAACACAAAATAGTACATACAAACATAAAAGATACAATATATTATTTATATAGAAATTATAGGAGTAAAAACAAAACACCGAGATGATAGCTGAAAATTTCCACCTTAAAAGGTAGTGCCTTGATCATACGAACAGAGCTTGTGAATGGTGACTCAAATGACCTTCGCGACAAACTTACACTTACCCAGATAAAACTGAATTCATATTCATTAAAACATCTTACTAACCTGTAATTATTGCCTAATCCAGCGTAGTTATTGTTTTATTAGGTTTTAATCAATTTTATTAATAATGAAACATTACGACTTCTCAATACAATTGCTCCAAATAACCTCTCAATCAGTCAATAATTTTAAACAAAATATGGATGACTAGTTAACGGAAAAAAATATTGTGTAATAGTTTTTATCTTCATATAAAAAATGTTATAATAAATTTGATTCTTTATAGATTTACATGAATCCTTCTGCCTACTGGTTTTGTATAGCTGATTTTGAAGTTGCGTGATAGATTTCTTTGAGCGTTTCCAGTTAATTGCAATATAAACATAACATTTTGCGATGTAAGATAGTTTTCAAAAGACTATATTTATCATTTTAACTATATTTATCATTAAAACACTATGTGAAACTTCACACAAAGTTTAGTGTTCCATAAAACTCTCCCTTGATTATTCATTCAAACGTGAAAGTTTTGCATTCGCCCAACAGCGAAAACAATACAATACGCAAATATATTAGATGTAATGTTTATTATATTATTGATTTTACTCTCTTAGATGTTTATTAAGTAGGCTTGTTTGCTGAATAAATAAACATTTGCAGGGTAACGTATATAAATATTAGTAGTACAGTTTTGACCAGGGCTGTGGAGTCGGTAAAAAAAAGTTCGACTCCGACTCCAGCATTTACCAAAATCAGGACTCCGACTCCGACATTGACCAAAAACACGACTCCGACTCCGACTAAAAAAGTTGAATATCGTCACTTTTTTTGCCTTTGTTTCCTTTTGATGTGTATTGAGTTGAATATCACCCCTACCAATCCGGCCAGTAGCCAAATTTGACATATTATATGCAAAAATAAAAAGTTCAAACTTTCCAAAATTTCCGACTCCGAGTACGACTCCGGCCAAATCGCCGCGACGACTCCACAGCCCTGGATTTGACTGCTGGCAAGCCAAAGAAAAGATGTAGATTCCATCCATTTAATGATTTAAATTTTCAAAACAATTTTAGCATCCCGTGAGATATTTTGGATTCTGGTTTGAAACTTAATCGGTATCTCTCTCATTTTTCATCACGAAGTACAAGCTCGATTTTAAGTCTAGAAGACTTCAAATGTATAATTTAATTTCTAATATCCAGATTCCACTTAAAACAACGAAATCTTTTTCACTAATATGTATTACAATAAGCCATGAATCATACGCAATCCTAATAGAGATTATTAATCGTTATAATTTTTCTATAAATGACAATTTACTATGAATGAATTGAATTTTTATCTTTAGAGAGTAAAAATTACTGTGCTGAGAAAGGATTATAATTTTACTTTTCAGTGGAGTCAAGACGAATCTATAAATCGATTAAAAATCAATGTTTTTATTCAGTGGTATAAAACTATAAATTATGGGTTGTTCGGCCATGGATAGATCATTCGATAATTATTATAGTTTTAAATTGTATTTTTGATAGATTTAAGATTAGCTTTACTCAACCATTAGAATAAGAAAGCTATAAATTTGAATTTGAATTTTATTTGCAATGTACTAAAAAAACATGCGTGGCTAACATTAAGAGTTTTACTCTATTTTATTATATAAATAACATCCACTCAATTTAGTTTGATATCTTATTCAAGCGGCTATGCTCTGAATACTAATATTGACTAAGAATAAACGTTTTATTTAAACAACCTATTTAAAATAAGGAGATTTTACTAGAATTCCGCTGCACAAAAAAGACCGATTAAATAGAATTTTGCGCATATTTGAATGTATGTAATTATTAATACAGCGAATTTTTGCATTACGACTTCAAGAAAAAACTTAGTCCGGTTACAAATGAGGCTATGCAGAATCGATTTTTTTTAATTTCCAGCTTCCATTTCCGTTCAAAACAATAATTTGTTAGCAAAAAAGAAACCAGCAGATGTGAAAACTTCGCAATGAGAATAAATCGAGTAATGATTAAACTTTAACAATGAATTATTACCACACTATTTTTATTTCCCGCCATAAAAGAAAGAGTTGTTGATGGTTATGTGAGAAATTTAGGAAATTTATATTATTATGATTGACAAGAAGAACACTTCAGATGTTTGACATCAGAATATATTCTTTGTCGAGAATTGAAAATGTTATAACAGCTTCAAATTAAATCTTATATTGATAATTTTTAGTCTTTCGTGGAGAAATATTATTAGATATAATAGAAAGCACGTATACTGAATACGGGCTCAAATTTATTTGATCAGATATTCGAATATAATTCGTAAATATTACATCGTCCCAATACCCATAGATTTTACAAAAAAATCATTAGGAGTTGCATTGTGATTTGAAACAATTTATTTTTTTATTTGACTCACTTATTCATGAACCGGCCAAATGTATGTGCTTAGAATTATTGATAGCTTTTGTATATATAAACTATATTTTTTTTTAGTAAAACGAAATTTTTTTAGTAAATCGAAAATGCCTAAATCAATTTAAAATTGAAGAACAAATAATGAAAAACTACTACACTGACATCAGAGTAGTACAAATATTAATAAATAAACAATCATTGAATACACACATGAATAAATTGAAATAAAATCTAGATAAAATGAAAGTTTTATTTTACAACGGCATAATCTCCGTTACTAATTTATATCTTTAATATGATACCACATTTGCTAAAATAAAGCGATTTATTACATATCGGTAAAATGATATTTTTAAATAAGTTTCGTAGTTCGAATATTCATACATTATGAGAACAAATATTCGAAATTCAAATATTTGTTCTCCCTACTATAATCCCTTTGCCAAATCCAATTAACGTCATCGGAATAATATAAAATTGGTCGTGTACGTTTACTAGTCTTATGGCGTTTATTAAATTAATTAGCTTATTTCGCTGGTGTTATTATTTTTTCATAATTATAATATTTAAAATACAAGAAAACACTCTATGGCGAGTTTGCTCCATGTGATATTACATGTAGTGCAATTTATTGAATTTATAAGTCATAAAACAGCAAGGTGGATAATGATCACTTCCACCTTAGACGCATATATTATATTTTAATCACTGAGTTGCGCTAAATTTTTTCATATACGACACGGCAATGCTTGTTTATGAACTCTTGACTTTTGTGAATTTGCAGAATTTGATTTAAAATTACAGACAATTTATTGGCAATATCGTATTTTTTTTTGAATATTTACAACTAAATGCTGAAGTTTGAGGATTCAAATTTGTAGGTGTGTACCTATTCACTAGGCACTACCTACTACATAACACTTCTTTTTAGCGTATTGAAAAAAATTCTAAATCTCAATTGCATCTGGAGGCGATAAGAATAAAATCAGAATATTTTCTTCTTTAATATGTTAGAAAGAGAGATCTAGTATAATATTACTCTCACATAGATCGATATATTAGGGAAATGAAAAATGCATAAAATAATGTGAATTGCGATATGTTACACTAATTTAATTTGAAATAAAAATATAAATGGCCAGTCTGACTGCCCAGGTTCGTTTCCCAGCGCGGACAGCTTTTTCAGTCGATAAATCGATTTTGTTCAAAGGCAAAGGGTCTTTGTGATTTTATCCTTATCGTATCCTTTCAATCCCTAATTTCTTCGAAAAAAAGAGAGGATAAAGCCATTTAATGCTTGTTGCTTGTTTGCTTGTTTTCGGAGAATTTTTTTTTTATAGAAAATGAAATCAAAATTAGTCATGATAATGATCGAAAATTCTCGTCTCAAGAATTCTCGATGATAATCATTAACCACAATGCGAAACGTCAAAAGCTTGAAGATTTTTTCGGAACCTCGGGTCATGACCAGGCACGACGCAATTAATCTGGAATAATTTATGGCCAAAATTTATTTGTATAGAAAGAAACCTATGATTAAAATAATTATTATACACTAAGTACTAACATTCAGCTGGTCTGCGATTAAAGTATTTTTTGTACAAGTTGTTAAATAAATAAAATTATCTCGTGTATTTATTTAATGAGTTGACAAAAGAACAAACTGAAAGAGAAAGAGATTCTCAGAAGTAATAAAAGAAATATATTTTAAATCTACTTGATTAAAAATACAAATTCGTCACGCCAATTTCCCATCATAAAAAGAAGATTAAAGCTTAAATCTCCAAGCCAAGTTTTAAAAGTAGAACATTTTTTTATCCTAAAATAGAAGTTTACATTGGTTTGAAAATGTTCTTTTTTTTCTGACGTTGGTGCCATTAAAAATAACAACATCCATTAATCAAAATAATAAATGCTAGAATGATTCGCAGTAAATGTAAAATACAAATTGATTACTTGTTTATTTTCTTTGAATTGGTTAATGCTTTTCAGATAGATGTAATCAAAAACATGACTACAAGTTTATTGCTTCAATCAGAATTAATAACTTTACAAGTAAAATTATTCAATTCACTCTAGAAAACTGCGGTTAAACTATCAGTTTCCTTGACTCTAATATTAGTAGTTAAGACTTTTTATGGGCATTAAATCATTCGTAAATTGACGATTTAGAATACAAAATTCCATACAAATTCAAATCACTTTATTTCGTACAAATAAGTGGTATATATTTCATTCAGAAACTACATATCCTTATAAGTAAGGTTTCCAATCCCGTGATCCCGGATACCTGATGAATTCTTAAATTAGAAAACATAATCCCGAAATTTTCGCGATTGATTTGTCATCAATAAAAGCGTTGTTGTGAATTTTTTAAGTGAAATACATAACCATATATATATATTATTTCAATTAATCATCAGATCACATTCGAACGAGACCGATACTCTCGTACATTATATTTAAATCGAATGTTCTCGCTCTTCAGTGATGTATAAACAACCGGAATATAATATTCATAAAAAGATAGTTACAATAATTATTTTTAATTCACATAGCTTATATTTAATAAATATGAAAATTATTGACGATTAAAAAATATTCCAAATCCCAGGACCAGTCCCGGGATCAAAATTTTGTTCCGGGATTGGAAACTCTACTGGTTATTGTATCTCTGAGTACAATAAACATTCGCATGGATTGAAATATTATTTTAAAAAATTCCAATAATAATTAGTATGATATCTCTTATAGACAATTTCTACAAAAAAAATAGATCAAAATTTGTTGAAAAAATGATATATTAAAAGAAAGGATATAAAAACATAGACCAAACCAGGTATAGGCATGGAATCAGGTATTTAAGGAGCACAAATCAATAATGAGAAAACAGTGGTTTTCCAGCCTAGTATCGTAAAAATTTGTGGTTAAATATTACTAGAATATTTATTAGCTGTTATCCGATTCATAATTTAAAATAAGTCATAATTTAGTTTTAATGATCCAATCTTTTTGAAAATTCCCAAAGGCTTAGCAATGATTGAACGTGACAAAATGTTTAAGTGTGAAACGATTGAACAATTCAAATTTGATGTTAAAGTTCCGCCAAGCACACTCGGACAATATTTTCTATTATCAGAATGAATAAATGACGAATTAATTTGTGCAATCATTGGAAACTCACCGTGAGCTCAATAGTTGGTTGTTAACGATATTCTAAATACGTAGTCGTTTTTTTCCTTAGGATTTTATTTCCATTTTAATTTATTTATTAATGGGAGTGAAAAACTTTCAAAACTGATTCAGTAAAATTCAATTTCTGAAACATATCAGCTAAATAAATAATTTCTAGTATTTGTGATCATTTTCTTTTTATTAGGCTGAATAAGAATAAGGTGTCAGTGACATATTTTTTTCAACAAATTAGACAATTTAAAATAGAGCACCAAATTAAAATTGGAAAATTACAAAACAATACACGTGATTTTGATTCAAGCACGTTCGTGACACCATAAATTATTCAAAGTTTTGAATACATTTTCTATACTTCATATTAAAATGTTAGTATTGAATTACAAAAGAATACGTAAATATTTGTGAGAATAAGCTTGTGAATTATTTAGCAAGGTTGTGGACTTCTGAATTATTCATGACAATCATTTTAAAGCTCTGAGCACCGATGTTTACTGGATAGACAAATAATAAGTGGCGTTTAATCTATATGGGCTTAAACCGTTTCAGTACTTAGCAAAATGGTCGCATTGATCATATATACTGCCTGACTTACAAAAATCCTTTTGACGTGACAACGTCTTATAAATCGATGAACACCGCTGCGAAAAACATGACTCATTGTCCCGTTTGTCGCGTTATGCCGAAGGCAAGCGTGGATAGGATAACGACAAATAATCGGCCTAGTGGCGTTTAATGCGTCTATGGGCACACTTAACACCTACAGTACCAGATCTGTTTACTGAGCAAAATGGTTTTCATTGTTTATATTACAACAACAATTGCGGCAATAAAGGTAATTAATTCTTGCATATTAAAAATCTGATTAACGTATAACAAATATACAAAATATCGTATCCATACAAAATAATGATTCATTTCATCAATCAATGTTTTTCTTATGACGTTTTTAAACTATCGTCCGTAAACCGACTTTACAGACACCAATTTTTAATAAGATTGACTGATGACCGAAGAACCATTTTTTATAGAGACAGTGAATAGATGTCACTAGTTCGGAAAAGAAAAATATAATATAATAAGAATTCTGACAGAAAGATTTTTTTTATATATTTGGCAATATTTGCGACGGTATTCGCGACGTCCGTACGCGGCGGCCACCAGAAGTCTTACGGTACTGATGTGGTTGTTGGTACGAAATAACCAACTTAATACAATTCAAGGATTCCATTAAACGTCTGCTACGATGCCACAAACAGAACGTTAATATTTTACAGTTTACTCTCAGTTCTTTAAAAGTTCTTTTATATGGGCATTGAAATTATGATGCCTCGAATAAACGTGTAAGTGCTAGTGAAGTGAATGAACCATAATCATAAAACTTAATTTGACCAATTAAGGGATTTAAAGCTTATTAAAATCCCTTTACCGTTGTAAAGGTTTATAACTCAATATTAATACTGACATAGAAAAAATGCACTACGGAATTGCCGCTTAGCGTGAAATCACTTTATTATTTCAATTAAAATTAAGTGCATGCTTTCTAATAAAGCAAGCTTACAGCTTCAAGACCATCTAGATATTTACAACAAGGATGGGGAAATTGTTTAGGTTGGATGGCCACATTAATTTAATAGCAGGGCTGTGAAGTCGTTAAAACAAATTACGACTCCAACTCCGCCTCCAACATTTACCAAAAACACGACTCCGACTTCGACTAAAAAACGTTTAATTTCGTCACGTTTTTTTCCTACCTTTCCTACTTATATGTATTCAATAATATATTAACTAACCAATCTGGCCAATAGCCAAATTTGACATATTATATGCAACAATAAAAAGTTCCACCTTTTAAAATATTCCGACTCCGAGAAAAACTCCGGCCATAAAACTCCGACTCTGCCCTGCATAATAATGATGTAACTAGGTGTTATCAAGATATGAAAATTTGATAAAATATACATTATTCAAATGAATATAAACAATGAAATGAAAAATTATGATTCAGCCTGCAAACAAAGATTGAACTTTATAATCTGGAAAGTCATAGGTTATACATTTCTGACCTAGAATATAAGAATACATAGAATATAGTAAACCTTTAAGCGTGAATTGAAATTAAAGTTTCAAGTTATTCATATTTAAATTTTAAAATACGTAAATCATTACGACTAATGTATTTTGAAAAATTTACCGGTTTTTCATGTAAATTATTACTGGCGCACATCTTTATAATCAGAGTATTATATTCATTTATAAAAAAGTATGACAACGTTAATAGAACTGAATAATGTGGATAAACTGTGTCACATTACAACCAGCCCTAACTCTCTCTATAAAATACGTTATTTGAATTACGGACCTTGATTTACGAAACAGATCTAGTGCCGACGCGCAGTATCTATGTAAGTGGGCTTTTACTAGCTATAATGAGTATTTTACCGAGAACTGGTTCTAGTCGTAAACTTTTAGAGCTTTCCTGGTTTGTATCTGTAAAATTATCAACAATCATCTTCTAAATATTTTATCGAAGCCCATGAGATTGTAATATGCAATTCGGATCCTTAGTAAAAAAAGACATGTTTTGATTTTTAAGTAAGATGACAAAATAGTTATATATTATCATAATAATATTCTAATAGTTCTGACGAGAGCGTATCAAATATAATATTTGTAGAATACTAATTTTATTGTTTTAACTTATTATAATGGTTTCCTACAAAGTAAATGTCAATTCAATCAATTGATTTTTAAAACTACGAACCATCGCCATTGTTCTAAAATGTTTATTATTAGGGTCTGGATAATTACAGAAAACAACTTTTTCAACAACTTTACTTTCAAAGAAAGCAATCAATAATTATTTAAAACCTTTTGTTTCCAAAACATACATATATGTATTTTTCTGAATTACATTGTTTGACTAATCTGTATTGGTATATTAAACTAATTGTGAAACATTAAACCTAATAAAAAAAAACTATTAGCTTAAGAAACCAAAAAGAGTATCTGAATAGGAAGTAGTAGTAAAAAAATCTCCATAACAATTTCACGTGACAGTCTCCGAATAGCACGAATTTTTCAAGTTCTTTAATAAAGCATTAGTTAAGTAATTTAAATTGCTGTTAACAAGCGTTTACTGATATTTTAAATTCAATGTTCTTATGACTATAAGTGTAATTGCGTCGAGAAAGTATATTAACCTTCTTAAAGTCATCATCCATTTCACTTTTTAAAGTAAAAGTTAATCAACCATACAATTTGTGTTAAATATTTAAAATCTTCATTTTACGATCAATAGGTAATATGAACTCTATTTATAATATTTTTAATTTTTTACTTTCATTTGACTGTAGCGTCATTTTTCAAACGATTTGAAGATTATTTGAATTGTTTGAATATTCCTGTGTTATTATCAAGTCATTAATATTTTTAAAAATCCCCATAATTATAACAAACCCACTTATTTCATTGAAACATGTATACATTCAATTTTCGCTAATTTACATTTAAATAGCCATTTAAATTATGATCTACTTATATTTTTGTATATAAACGATACAAACTGTTTACTACGCGTCAGTTCAAGTACATCCGTGCACTTGAAATTCCTGAAGATGCCGAAAGGCGAAATCCGGGTCGTTATCGACAAAACTAATGGAAAAGTACAAAATACAAACAATTCAAATTTGAAATTGAAATTCCATCAAGCCCCTCAGTCGAAATCCTTGATTACTTATTTTAAATGTAGACTATATCTAGTTTTATCCATTTAAACATTTTCATTTTTCATTTAAACGTTATGTCTCATTTGAATTGTATAATTTTAGAATAAAGATTAATTTAAATGCTTTCAACATAGTTTATACTATAAACATCTCATAAAAACTGTACTAAATATTATGTTAACGATGAAAAACACAAAAGATATTAAGATAAAATCATCATTAAACATTCATTTATTATAGCTAAGAATGTGTCATTTCCTAGAATGTGATACAGCTTCAATTCCCCGCATGGGATTCCGCGTCGGATTTACTGATTCTAAATGCTAATAACCACGCTTCTCTACCCCTAAAAGCTCGCGGGAGACATTTAAATACAACTTTAACGGAGTGGAAAACAGGAATTGGGTCTCGGGAATTAACCTAACTTAACTTTTCAATTTGTTAAACTGTCAGTTCCGAAACTAGCTCGACATTGTATTATATATGAGCGCACAACTCCCATGTCAAGTCCTGTTCAGCTTTGTATGTACAACGTAAATGGAAAAATATTTTTATTAATATTAAATTATCCATATTTAAAAACCCGCACATATTGGACTATATTCGCACTAGATAAAGTTTGTAACATTTCATTACGTCGTATATTGAGTTATTAGATTTGGTTATCTCATTGCTTAAGGCAGGCATGGGCAACCTTTCCTAGGTCGGGGTCGGATTGTCATTCCGTCTTCGAGTCAAGGGCCGGACCAAATTACTACACATAAGTTACATATATTTAATTCAATTAAACACGTTGCTACATCTTATATATTTTTTATTTATATAACGAACGACATAATATTAATATTACTGATTATAAAATTTAGTGTGGCTAAGTGTGTTTGAGTGTGGAAGTAAGATTGGCTTTGTAGTTGAATTACAAGACTCTCCATATTGGCGATGATATTGCTTAAGAATAATCGCATAGAATTTTCGAGATTTTCATTTGTTATCCTCGTTCGAATTTTTTGATTTAGTGTGTTTCATCCTCGAAAAAACTGATCGCACGTATATGTGCTGCCGAAAATACAAATGATTTTTTTCTTGCAAATGCGTGTACATTTGTATATTTTTCATCCACCAAATATAATTTATAGAAATCCGTCAAAGCAATGTTGTTAAGTTGTTGTTTTAGCAATAAATCCCCCTAAAGCTCAATAAGTTCCATCTGCAAATTTGCTGGCACATTTTTTACATCTGAATCAATCGGACGAGCAAATATAGCGAATGTGGAGTCTTTGTTTTGGAATGAAGCAAGCCTTGTATCATATTGCTCTATTAGTGCCTTCAGTTCATCTCCATAAGAATTACAGTCGCGCCAAAAGAAATCCGAAACAGCCGTTGAGCCTTCAAATCTCACATGCTTTTCAAAATATGGCTTACAATTGGAAAGGAAAACAATGGAAATCGGTAAAGATTTCGAGGAAATTTTCGCAAATGAATAAAATTGTGAAGGGTGCGCGGATTTCTATTGCCACGACTGTAAATGTGTTGTTTGTATGAGCTGATAGACAAAGAAAATGGTTTTAAAAAAAATCCTCCCTAGAACTATTAATTTATATTTCAATTATTTTGCCCAGATGTATAAGGGCCGGACAAAATAGCTCGGTGGGCCGGATCCGGCCCGCGGGCCGGAAGATGCCCATGTATGGCTTAAGGCATAGCTTCTAAACATTTTTCGGGTGGCAACCCCTTTTTATAAAGACTACTAATTATTTGGACAGTTTCTAATTCGATAAATGGTCAGTAATAAATACTTAAAACGGTCAGTTAAAACTAATAAATGGTCAGTTTACATTTATTAAAATAACATTATCTGCTTTAAAATACCTGAACTTAAGAAATTATTTCATTTCATGCGCTTATTTTTCATAGACCATGTCATAAATTTGCGACGAAAAAAAACGACCATATTTGATAAAATTCACAAGCTGTCAAAATAAAACTTAAAATACAAACCATTAAAATATATTACTGACCGTTTTATTTAATAACTGACCACATTCACACTGATACAATGACAACTGACCGCTTATAATATTAACTGACCATTTTGAATTTTAACTGACCAAAACTTAAATGAGTTACTGACCCATTAAAAACATGCCTTTTATAATATCCATTAGACTCGCGACCCCCAAGACAATTGAAAAGGGCATTTTTTATAAAGTTACTAAAAAAACAACGAAAATGTATTTTTTTAGTTGAAAGTTGGCGACCCCACAGAAAAATTAAGTGGCTTAAGGGCTATTTACGATGTCAATCAAGTTCTCAAATTTATTGTGGAGTTGCTGGAAGGAAAAAAATAATATATTAAGGAGTGCAATGGGTTAAATTCAATGAAACGCGATAGTGTTGCTATGTTAACATATATAATACTAGTATTGCTACCCGGCGTCGCTCGGACTAAGCGACCAATAATTATTTAATGTTATGTCATTCGACATAATTATATCACAAAATCTAACATCCAAAATAAAATCACAAACTTTATTTAATTTGATGCCCATTAAAATGTCCAAATTCAAGGAAAAAATCTAATTTGCTGTCAAATAATACCTTCACGTAAATAATAAACATTATTATTAATAATAAAAGCCGGGAAAAGTTCAGTAGAAGACTAATTTATTACATTTTGACTAAATGTCTTCGCCGATAAAAATTCAAACATATTCGTTTTTATGGCAACTTAATGACCAACAATGCAAAAGGGAATTACAGACCCACAGACATACATACGCCGTTTCGGTTTTATATATAAGATTATTAGAAAAAATATTAGACGATGTTAATGTTGCCTATGGTTTCACAGAAATAGTTATGCATAGTTTTCTGTTGTAACATAAAGTGTGTTTTTTTGCATAATCAACTTATTTGCAATAATAAGCTTGCATTGTGAATTTAAGAATACATTTCACATTTATCGCAAAATTTTTAATATTCGGGTCAATGGTGATGATGAATTCTTTGTATTTAAGGTCAATCATAAAATGTGGTATATTAATTTCCCACTGTTGATTATTATTTTAATCTACTACAGAGATTATTTAAAAAATTGAAAAAAACATTTATCCAACGTAAAATGCTTTTAAATTGTTTTATTTCGTATATTCCATACGTCAAATCTTCTCTTGTAGCAATATAATTTATTATTTGATAAGAAAATACAAATGTGTGTGAATTTACACCATACAACTTCCCATCATTGAAGTACCGTAAAATGGGGTGAATAGAGACAAAAACAAGGATTGAACTCTAGCACAACTTTACTAAGTATCCAATGTATATTTTATTATATATAATTCTTTACAATGACTATAATACCGTGGGTGTAGGAACATACGGGCGAAACTACAAAAACAACGAACTGAGATAAATGGCAAAACAGTTTCCAATTTTGAACTGTGTGCTTACGGATTTGCAGAAAAACCGAGCAATATCTGGTAAACCACTCATCGTACAGGTTTCATATTTTTATATCTTATAGAACTGCATTTGAGCATGACAATGCCAAATTTAACTCAAAACAGAAATTTTTGTAGTTACGCCCGTATGTTTCTACACCCACGATACTATCTCTCGAATGACAAAACCAAACCAACTAAATGATTGGCCAAAATTGAAAGAAACATGTTTAAGTTCGATGCCTGTGCATCCTTACTTTTTGACCCCTTACAAACTTCTCTTTTATTGCACGAAAATTAAAATCAATCATGTTATTTTTGGTTAATAAGTACCGTAAAACGGAATGAATAGAGACTCGTATATAATAGAGGTTCATATATTCCAATCATAACAATCTGTATTTTTGTCTCTATTCACCTGCCAAGTCTCGATTTACCCTCTCTCGTCCTGATTCAATATGAATTAAGACATCGAACAAAACTGACTGTGTTTTAATAACGATAGTTACTACACATTCATGAATGTGTAGTAGGACCATATAAACACGTTTCAAGCCATTTATATTTAAATTATGTGGCCCAGGTATGAAAATATCTCTCTATTCATCCCGTTTTACGGTATTAATATTAACACAGTACTAAAAATTCTAAAGTCTAAATTTTACTTAGGCTTTCGTCATCAGACACGATTTTTAAGAATGGAATAATCACATAAACCTATATTCTTAGATACAAAATAATAAATCGATTGATAGAATGCAGCTTCAAATGTCAATAAATGTCAAAGACAGCCCATGATCTCATCGACACGGTAGTTAGAGAATATTACCACTCGACCACGACACATGCAAAACAGTTAAAATACTCCTCACGTTCTGCTATTATATTATGCAAGCTGTATTGAACCGCAATTTTTATTTCTTCTGCATTTAAGGTGTGGTAATGTATTGTTTCTGTTTTAACAATGCATTGATTTTCCATTATCTTTTTCCGAGACAAAGAATAGCTTGTTATCGTAAGTGATTGATTATACCACAAACCGTCATAATTCAATATTAAGTCTTTGTTTGTAAACACTGTATAAATAATTGTAAAAAATGTGTATTTATTCAAACAATAGTCTTGAAAACGAAACGTTTTTGAACTCGAAGTACTGAGAAATTTTAATCATTGAATTATTTACAATTTGTACATAATTAATGGTTTAACCCGTCTTCACTCGGTATTTGATTGATATAGTCATAATTTCATGAATACAAAAATAATTCTTTCACGATTTACGTAAACTATATTCGATTGGTTTTTTTATAAATTTATTTGAACGAACCAAAAAGAATATTTAACGACAGCCAATCAGAGATGAATTCGACAACAGCACACCGGTAACTCTTTCGGTAAGGACATATTTTTTTTTATCATTAATAACTATTGAAATGCTCTCAAACTTTGATTGATATTCGATGCAAATTTTTTGAGTCTATCGTCGGCTTAGTAGAGAATGTAACGGTTCAGTTTTTCAAATACCTAATGTTATTTTAATAATTGATCGAGGCATTATGTATTTATAATACTTTTCTACGGAGCGTCAACAGATGTCACTTTATCAACGATTTTGGAAACTACATGGGTCGCGCTTATCCAGTTGAGGTAGACAAATAATTTAATAAATTGTTTTATGGATTGGTGTCTGAAGACATGGATAAATTTGATGCTTAAATTCTCTTCGATTCTGATGGGAATAAAATATTCAAATATTATTATTTGTGTCTTTATCATCTTGGAAAAAGAGTAAATAGCTGAATGGTTGTCCTACTACTAGTTTTAAAAAGACAACATTTCGTGAGATATCGTTAGGACTTGACATGTTTGATGTAAGAAATTATCACAAATTTGTATTTCGATATTTTGTCTCAAAAACCTCACACGAAATAGCCACGATCAGAATCTGAAATAATAGATTCGATAACTGAATGGGAAAAAAATATAAACCACCTGCAAAAAGTAGTACAGTTAACCCCTTATATAGCGGCAAGATTGGGACTGCTAGGGATTCCAACTATTCAGATATCGAATAGTTTAAAAAGTGCCGAATATTTCCCAATTTTGATATCGAATATCCGAATTGGAATCCCTAGACTGCACTATTAAAAAAACCCGCCCTATAAAATACTATAGGCACCGATACAAAATTTAGTTTTAATTTTCTGATAGATAATTTTGTAAAGTGAACGAAATCAAGACATGGAACTCTGAGGGTTGAATTTATATTCATAAAGTTGAATAGATCTTTAGTACTTTTGTCATATGGGCTGAACACTTTTTTCCGAAGAGAACTATCGGAGGAGTGTCATGATTGTGCAAATAACGGACACAAAAATCAAATATTTTTTTTTTTGATTCTGACTTTACTAAATGTATTCGTAGATTTTCAAACGTTTGATCTCTATCAAGTGCCGCTTGTAGAAAGTCATATAAAAGCTTTTACTGCAAACAAACATATGTTCGGTCCAAATTAATAGTTCAAACTTCAAGATCATAATAATTACATTAATTTTAATTTAAAATGTTGAGAGTTGTTCTTTTCTGTACCAGTGAATTTTAACAATGGAAAAGAAATTTTATGCTGTGAACCGCGATTCTTATCGGATTGAAGTACTTTTAAAATGTTTACTTTCAATTGTTGCTTGGAAAGGCGTTAAGTATATTATTAAAATAAAATAAAACATATTTTGTACTAATTGTGTAAAATGTATTTAGAATTTAATTTAATTATCACTCTTAACATCCGTTCCATTCATACAAAATTTATTATTAAAAATGTTTTTTTTTTTTTTTAATTAATGGTTAAATGTTAAAACATTAAAAAGTATAAATTAGGAGTATTTTCTCACGGAAATTTTAGTTCCAAATAAATTACAATAACAATAAGTTATTCCTAATTTGAATGTACGATTATGTATAAAACTGTTAAAAATAACCATCTTCCGGATGAATAATGAAGCTTCAGTAAAAAGTAATGACATCTACATGTTTAATTTAAATTTAGGTATCATCACTAGTGCCATCTATGCAATAGAACAGTTTTTTTGAAGATTTTTTTATGGTTAGATTTTTCAATTGAAAAAAAAAGATCTTGGGCTGGGTGTTATGTTATTTATCGTTGATTTTGGTTGAACTATGATTAATCTATTCTTTTTTTAAAAAATTAAAAAAAAAAAATTGTATTACAAAGAATGATATAATACTATGTTTTTTGATTAATCTACAGTTAAAAATTAATACAATAAATATAGATATACTTTCCGCCAATTGACAAAGATTGACTGCGATTTCATAAAAGACCTGAATGCGTGGTCAATACATAAACCTACAATGAAAATAACAATTATTATACGCTTTGCTGTTGGACAGTGAGGCTTGCCAAATTACAATTACGGTACACAAGATTCCTGCATAAGAATAGAAAGACTGTAGAATTAAACATTCCTATTCATCGAAGATATTTTTTTAAACGGCTGATTAAACTTTCTACATCACTATAAAACTTGCAGAGTGCAACGGTTCGAGTCCTAGTCCAAGTAATTTCATTTTTCAATTTAATAATTGATTTCTGTTCTCTGAAATATATGTCTGTGTTTTCTCAAATTCCCTCTCACATCATCCTATTTTAAAACGGAACGTAGCGAGAGCAATAAGCTTATCTATAATCTTGACCTCATCCTATCCTTTCTATCCCTACTTCATTCGAATAATAGAGGTTGTGTAACTGAGAAGCAACAATTTTTCGTGGAAAATTTATGTTGAGTTAAACTCCATTCGGAGTAAATATACTCTACATTTGGAGTTGGAATAGTAAAAAAGTACCGCAGAAAATACTAAACAAAAAATATTTCTACACATACGTCACTCTTTTTCCTTTTCCGAGGTTTTAATAAAACTACTTTAATGATGAATTATGATGCCAATGTTTTTTGAAAACTGTATTTCCAAGAGAATTTAAAATCCAGGGTTTGTTAATTACATATAATATTCAATACGTACTTTTCTGCTAGGAGAGAAAATATGTATTCCTCGAATACGAATACATTTTCAAACACACAGAGAATTTTTAATGTATTATACATAGCACGATATCATTTCAGCAAGATATTTCTTGAAGCACCTACATAATTACATATTTTATGTAGCTATAAACCAAACATTTAATGTGGGTAAGATAAACATTAGCTATGTTGTACCGTATACACTTACCGATTAATTAATCTCTTTTTGATTTTTCTTTAAAGCATATGAAATGTTAATATTTATTCTTTGACTAAGCGAGTGATTAAGAATACGTATTAACTTTTTGATAACTAAATTAAGAATACTAGGACAAGATTACTTTGTAGCTTTTTTAAGCAACTTAATTAACAATTTTGCATAAGGGGCAGTTTTAGCATTTCCTTTTTTGAAATTGCGAACTTCTTAATAAAGAAATGGCTTCTATGAAAACATATTAATATGAAAATTTTTGTCGTGCAAACTTATCTATACATACACTTGTATATGTACAATGTATTTATAAGAAAAAACGGCGTTACAGTTAATACATTATATAGTTATCAGTAATGAAAATTCTTTTTGATGCCTAATAAAAAAAAAGTACTTATTCGAATCAATTTATAGACACATAAGCTTTAGTTTAGATTAGAGAACAATGCAAAGAGACTTAAATTTTATGGTGAAAATATTGCGTTCATGCAACAAAATATTATAGTTAAAAAGAGCTATGTTGTAAATTATTACAATACTAGAAAATCAGATGATTTGAAATATTTCAATCATACTATTCACCAAAGGATACGCTTGATATATGATCAACATATAACTATGGGGATATTAGTTTTCTACCAGAGCTGAATCAATCAATTTCTCAAGAATCATTTTACAAAGCTTGTTTCTAAAATAACAAATGCTCTCTTTTCAGCATAGAATTAGATTGTTTTTGAACAGTTATGTGATCCGATCAGGTTTCACTTAATTGGGCTTATAAATCAATAACGGACCAAAAAATCAATACTGGTAATATGTGTTAAATAATACTATGCAAAAAAGATAATTAAATTATTATGTTAGAACCTGTTGAACATGATCGAAAATCTCTCTCAGATTTGATTCATATTTGGCAAACAAACTTATTAATACTGTTTAATGTATAAATATTTTATCGAAAAAGATCATTTTCAAAACCGGTCATATAAACAGCGTTGAAATACCGGTATACCGATAGCTGCAATACCGGAATTGCGATACTTTGTACGGGTGCTTTAAGTGTCTCATGGTACTTATCAATGCAATCTTATTTCAGTAAATAATTTTAACTCACTGACTATTTATTATCTTAAGTGTTGTCTACATATTACAGCTTCGTAATTGCTGATTCAAGATGTTCTATTAAAATATTATACATTTTTTTTAAAAGTTCATTATACATATGTATTTATAACAAGTTGATTCAACAAACGATATCAAACGAATTAATGCAATTGGAAAAGTAAATGAGTAATCAATTTAAGCTTAAAGTTTATAATTCGAAGGCCTACCTTGGACTTGTAGTACATAGTTTCTTAAAAAGCTTGTTTATTTAATTGGTTAAATGAAAGCAAGGTTATATTGTTGCTTCACGGCTTATAACTTCAAACTGGTTTACACCCAGTCAGTATGTTGCCATAAAAAGAAAGATTACAGGAGTATGTTAAAATTTGTTTTTTTCTTTAAAAATCATTAAAGTTTCTCACTTTTCAAGGTGACAATACTTGGTGGATTGGCAATATATTTAAAAAATAACAAAATATTTTTTTTACCTACTTATTCCGCATTAAATGTATTTGGGTCAGGACTGGTTTCGCTCATCACTAGCATATTCAATTAATAGGAAATACAACAGTAAAGAGTTATTTACACAAAAAATAATTGAAAGAAAATAAAACAAAATATGTTGAATTGTCATTTAATAGACAACAAATTTAATGTTCAAGACCTTAGTTTTTGTATTGTTGTATTCCTTATCAGTTGAAAATGATCGCGGTGAGCGAAACCAGTCAGTACGACTAACTACAAAAAATTTAAACATATGAAATATGTACAAATGCTAGAAATAAAAAAAAAATTACAAGACGCTAGATGTAATGAAGAAGTTATTTCAGATAAGACAATTTCAAAATATTTCAGATAAAAATTGCTATTTTTTTCTTGATTATTTAATTTAATATTAAGGAATTATGATAAATCAATGTTCAAATCAACACTGAAATATGGATCTTTATTTTTGCGGCCACAGAATAAAATCAAAGATTCACATGGATATGTTCATGTGTCCGTCCACCCCTGGCCACAAAGCACACGTAATAATATGCCTTCAATAGTACTAAAAGCGGTGAGAGTCTACGTCACAGCATAACAGTTGTATGGTGACCGAGGAATCCCGGTGAGGTAACCGTACCACAACAGTTCCCAGCAGACCCCTCTGTTGATACGTCGTGACTTAAACCAATCGTCCAAACAATTCAATTGAACTTACAATAAATTTAATATCACAATTGTAGGCTTTCGTTCGTATAAGCTGAAAGCTTTTTTTGATATTTTGAAAATTGAGTCGTTTTATAAAAGTTGTTTTTTTAAGTGAGTGTGTGTTATTTTACAGTGTTTGAGAAGCTTATTTAAGTCCGGTAAGATATTAAATATTTAATTTAAATATCGACTAAGCAATAATATGAAGTATAAAAAAAGTATATAAACTTTTGTCAACTTTGTTTTGTCATCAATACAAATATTATCTTCATGCATTGAAAGCCACCTTTCAATTTTAACTGGTTTTCCTAAATACCATTCAATATATTTACTTTATGTAATGTTATAACAAATCACTCAATCTTTTAGAAATTTTATCGATTAATTAAAGTGTGTGATTATTAAGCAACGAGAGACAAATTTAGTCTCAAATATATATTGCTTTGTAAACTTATACAATACTAGTATTGCTACCCGGCGTCGCTCGGACTAAGCGACCAATAATTATTTAATGTTATATCATATCATTCGACATAATTATATCACAAAATCTAACATCCAAAATAGAGTTAAAATAAAATCACAAACTTTATTTACTTTGATGACAGCCCCATTCTCGCCCATTAAAATGTCCAAATTCAAGGAAAAAATCTAATTTGCTGTCAAAGAAATGTCAAATAATACCTTCACGTAAATAATAAACATTATTATATAAATAAAAGCCGGGAAAAGTTCAGTAGAAGACTAATTTATTACATTTTGACTAAATGTCTTCGCCGATAAAAATTCAAACATATTTTCTTTCATATTCGTTTTTATGGCAACGTAATGACCAACAATGCAAAAGGGCATTACAGACCCACAGACATACATACGCCGTTTCGGTTTTATATATAAGATCACATCGAGATTGGACTTTTGAGTTAATGTTTCTTACTAAATACCTTTTGATTGTTTCTTTTTTGTAATTTATTTTTCCAATGCCCTGATGCGTTAATTAGTAAATTAGCAAAAGCATTATCATACATGACTTATATTGAAATGGAATATTGCATAAACGATTTTATCTGAAATCTATTTGATTAGTACATTAAAATGTAAGTAACTCGTATTTTCAATGTGCTGATTAAATGACAGCAGATTTTGCTAACCATTTTGTATTCCAATTTATTCTCAAGAAACCAAGCCCTGTTTCAAATACTTAATAATGAAGCTATTGCTTTCAAGTAATTACTTTAAAAGCTATAACAGTTAATTTCTGATGGAAAACCATTACATTTATTTAAAGAAATTAACCAGTTGTTTGCTATATTCAAGTATATTATCAATAAAAGTGAATCAAAATGCTTATAACAGAAATAAAACTCACGTAGAGTATTTTTTTTACAATTTTTTACTAAATATCGTTACTAATAAGTAATTTATTTACGCTTTCCTGAGGGTAGAACTTTGAGCTTCGCATTTTATTTTAAGAAATATGTTTCATGAATCTTGTGGTTTACCCACAAAATATCACTTTCAAAAGTGTCAATAGGTTGAATGACATTAAAATAAAGCTTTTCAGCAATGTGGAATAAATGGAAATTCAAATATTACACTAAGTTATAAGTTACATTATAATCAATTCCAGTTGCCATTGCCAGAAAATTAACTTGCATTTGTAACTATAATATATTCAAATACGTAATGGTTGTAAATGATTGAATCTTCATAGGCCATATTGACAAATCTGGACCAATATTTAGAGAAATTATTTAAATTGTATGGTTTTATTGCTTTGTGTTCACTTTCATTGTATAGAAAATTCAATTAGAAAAAGCAGTATGATATTTTGAAATCACTTGTAGCTATTGCAATTCGCTATGCTTAGAATTCAAAATCGGAGGTAAGAGATGTTTTAAAAGGACTGACCATGTCACATTTACCAGTTGATTTGGATAAAAATTCTTAAGCCGAAAGTACAAATGATTCCATTTTTGCATTTAGGCCGCTTTTCCTGCAACACAGATGATAAAAACACATTAATATTGACTACTGGCTATAATTATATAATTATCAGCTAAAAACAGTACATTTACAAATGAATTAAATTTAAAAATACTGTTTCAGCCGCATACCTTCTCATTATTTTACATCGATATAATTATCACTTTAATAAAAACATATTCAGTAAAATAATCTGGAAAAGTATCGATACGTTAGTGTCTTTAATATTTGCGATGGATTTGGCGGTTACTATGTGGAAATTCGTTTAAAAATAAATATTTTAAATTTGCTATTCCACTTTTGAAAAGTTTTTTTTACAATTAGGTCAAGGATAAAAAAATATTTCCTTTTGCTGTATGTGTATATGTAAGATAGTGATAATTATTTGTGATCAAGTTGAACTTGATAATGCTAAGCAACATTACATCACGTCCTCTAGTACTCACGTTAACAGCCTTGACCAAAAGCATGATTTGAAAATTATTCACAACTTAGTACTGTTATCTAGCGATAGAAAAGTTGTTAGAAATTTATATCACATAATTTGTTATTTATCCAATTCACAAAGTGTGACCGATGACTATGATATTTTAGTTGAAGACATTACATGTATATGAATAAATTTTTGAATTCATTAAAATGTTCATAACAGTCGACAATGTTGTGAACATGTCGATCATCTACCATTTGAAGCAGTTTTAGTAGAAAGATCTGGCATATGTGCTATGTGTGTAGATGAAAATATCATTACTTAATGTTGTTTTTAGTGAAAATAATTAAATTAAAATTTCATATTCTTTCGACAGCTGCAGGATGATTAAAACATGTTCCTCTATAAATATTAGTGTACGAGGTCCATCCCTTTCATTAAATAATTCATTATGGAATATGTAAATTATTAAATTTACTGTGTAAAATAACGATGTCATTTGTAAAAAAATATATCTGTCAAAGATCAACGTTCGTAACGAAAACTAAGCGGTGACTTTGAATTCTTCGGATTATTGTTTATTTATATAGAAAAAAAATGTTTCGCATCATCTCGTATGTAACAGTTATCTGCCCGAGAATCACACATCGTCAAATTTTAGACTTATTATAAAAATAAAGAAAAAAAAAAGTACGCATACCAAGAGTGTACCGTTGCAAAATCGAATATTTACATTTAACATACTTCGAAAAATACTCAAATTGTTTTTCCTTATCCAAGTGACACAATTTATTTTTATATGGTATTCATAAAATGAATTTCATGATTCTATGGCCAGTTTCAAATTTAATGCTAAAATAATTATTCGGAATTTAAAATTTTGACAATAGGTTTGAAATGATCATTTTAAATTACGTTCTTTATTCGAATAGAATCTCACTTGTTACTATTATGGCAATAACAATGCATGTACGTAAATACCTGCGTATTATTATTTAATTAATGCAATCATTTACATTCATCTAAGGGCATGCAGTTCTGATGAAATTCGTTTCCTAGTTGATGGGATAGAATACTTAATATAAAACTTTTCCCAACGCAGTTGCTTATGAGGCAATTAATATAAATTGTTTACCTGTGCTCTCACGGATTGTCTCAGATATCAAAAGTACCTTTTAACATCTTAAAAAAGAACCTTATTATTCGCTACTATTATTTAAAACCTTAAACCATTTTTCGTACTGCACTTTTGGAAGAATCGCTGTCATTGATAGTGCCAAAAATGATCACAAAAGCTGAAAAACATAGCGATGGACAGCTTGCAAGTTAACACCTAACTTGATTATCGATTGAGATTACAAGAGGTTTATCAGAAAAAATGATTACCAATTAAGTAATTCAACTATGTTCAATTCGATCGATCTACCACTAGTAATTGTGATGAACAAATGGATGACACTGAACATTTTTAATACCAAATAGTATCACGTTACATGCTTTTGGTATTATCGTCGTGAAAAATACCGGGCTAAACTATATAATTGAATTTATAAAACGGACGAATATATTTAACGTGTTAAAATTTTATATACTTTTAAGTAAGTGCGCATAACGATACAAAATAATAATTACTGCTCAAGTAATTTAAATAATGGGTAATTGATGGTCACCCAGTCGGTCGCTTAATTATTGAAATAATCAAATGTGTCGAAGAGCTTAATAAAAAGTACCGAAAAGCTAAAAAAATGCTGAGGAGGTATTCATTTATCAGCGAGCTGAAAGCTGGTGACGATAATGATATGCTTGATGACCAAAGCTATCATAATTATGGAAAACATCATACAATCGACGAATTGTCAGTAAATAATGGCGGACAAATAAAAAACTGAAAGTCACGTTTTAGAGTCCTGTTATGAAATTCTTTTGTTGTTTATTGGGTCAATGGTTTTTTAATGCGATAAAATTACCGGATATTATATGCAGTTTGTATGTGCTTCGACAACAACTGTAACTAATAGATTGACAGGCACAATTAAAAATGTTTTCACACTGCTAAGAACGCGTGTATAATTTTTCTTTCTATTTGGCACATTTTAAATTTAATTTTAAAAGTTTTAAATCATGTTCCTCGTACGACATGTTCCATATTATTTTAGATTTGTTTTGTGTTTTTTTAAGCCTAATTAAAAGTGTTAATTCACTCGATTCTTGGTGGGAATACAGGTATCTATATCCAGCCAATGATAATTGACCAAGGCTGTCGAGTCCGACTCCAGCATTTACCAAAAACATGACTCCGATTCCGAATAAAAAAAGTTTAATTTTGTAACATTTTATCCCCTACCTTTCTTATTTATCTGTATTAAATTAAATTAAATATCAACCAACCAATCCGGCTAATAGTCGACTCCGCGACTCCAACTCCACGGCCGTGGATAATTTTCTTTATTTGCAGTATTAAACATGTGAAAATTCGAGGTTTTCCGTTGTACATATATTAAGAGTAGTAAAATGTCACGCTTAAAATTTGGGGGTTTCGGTTTTGTTTATATATTATTTGTACAAAAAGACACAAGCAATAGTTTTATTGTGTAAGAATTTGATCTAACCAATGAAGAGGCGGGGGAAAGGAGAAAGAAGCCCTTAAGCCCCCCTTTATTCCACAACTACATAAATACCTTTTGACCATGTCAAAATATTTGACACGCCTCAAAGTTTTGTATAATATAATACAAACAAAGATATCGCAAGTAATGTAATTCTTTTGTTTGGCGAGCAGGTCTTTGATCTTGTTGGCACACTTCTTCGTATTTTATAATATAAATAAAAAAAATATGTTATCTGCGACCAAGACAGTTAAATAAAAAATATGGCATGTAGGTCAGCATGCCATATTTTAAAATGTGGGCACTAGGTGGAATCTTCCGCACGCTGTGTACATAGGAGATTAATGCTTTAGGAATGTCGTTTTGTATATGATGCTAAGACGTCTAGATATTTTATTTATTATCCCTATAACACTTTACGCCTACATAAGAATTCAAATATACATACGCTTCTAAATTCAAATGAGCTTCAATGATTTTTCGATGGATATTTTTCACATAATTTGTGGACGTTAATTTTATATTAACTATTTTACTGCACATGTGTTACTAACTAGACGTGACAAAAGATAAATAATAACAAAATGTTGAATTGAAATTCATTTTACGATATTTCAATATTGTATTAGACCAGCGGTCACCAGACTTTTTGGGAAACGGGCCGGATTGAAATTTTTAAAAACATGGCGGGCCGGTCGATAGATAAATTCGTGTTGGAATCCAGTTAGAATATTAATTTATATGATTATATAATAATTATGCTAAGTTTATGCTTATCCCAAATGATAAATTGAAACACATGTCGTATTGTAAAATCACAATAAAATCTTAAATTTCTTTGTAAATTAATATTTTCTATATAAATAATTTATACAAAAATTCAAAATTTTTAGGGGGGCCGGTTGATAATTTTTAGGGCGCCGGATCCGGCCCGCGGGCCGTAGTTTGGTGACCGCTGTATTAGACATATAATTCTGCTCCTTTGGATAAAAGAAACGTATCTTGATTTTTGCCGATTTTGAGCTATGAATTCCAATAGATACAAAATTATATGTGACGTTATGCGTCAAAGAGTCATATCGATAGAAGAAGTGGATACCAAGATATTACAATGCGTTTTAAAATCACTTTCTTGTTCATAGCTCCACTTAACCAAAAATCAATACATTGGAAAACATTACTTTATCCAAAGCATCGACTTTAAAGATAATTGAAAAAAATGTATCTGTTATAAAAAAATTAAATGTGTCAAATTGATTACTGCTGAATCCCGTTTTGTGTCTCTCTTGAAAAGTAGAGAAAAATAAGTAAAGTTTCTTTGATTCTAAGGGGTTGAACTTAAAAAAATGTTGAATTCACTTGAATGTGTTGGCAGTGTTATGTGTCAATACTTTTAAGTTCAAGTAATTTTTTTGTTAGTATTCTTCAGTTCAACGTATAACAGCTTTAAAAACTTATTTAGGGAGTTAAAAATGTACACGAACCACTTAGCCATAATCCTTGGCAGTCTTGTCATATGATTTTCCCTTAATGCACCCTCATTTGTTCCTCAAACATAACAGCTTTCTTGGTTGAAGTACTCGTCTTACAAAAGGAAACCATGGAAGAAGTGTAGAAGAAAGAGTCACATTGATATTTTGCACGAATAATAAACTTGATAAAAAAAAATACACAATCTTGATTAATGGTTTATGTCAACTGGGAAGCTACTATCATATAATGCGTATCATTACATCATAGTTTTGGAACAGTTCAAACTTCCAACATTGCATGGTTGTAAAAACATGTATTATAAACTAACGACATCTTTTTAAATCATACATTTGATACAAATAGCGTCAAATTGATAGGTGTGTAGCAACTTACATAACTCTTGGCAAATTCTTCCAAATTATAGGATGTACTAAAGTTATATCATCAAATTGCAGAGGAAGTGTATTCGGCCACTTATTTTGTTTAATTTCATTGTTATTATTTATATTTTATACTGTTTTGAATTAAAACACGAGAAAGATTATTAAATTATTATTATTTTGAATTTTAATAATAATATTGATTTTTCACCAATCACACCAAATCTTACAAAAAGTACTTATTTAGTCTGTACTATTGATCGTTTAAGATAATGTTTAATGATATATAACTTGTAAAAGTATGCGAAACAAATATTCAAATACTTCCACTTGTCACGGTATCACACGCAGAAACTGATGAATTCAATATACGCAATATTGTTCGAGCTTATATTTATTACAATCTGTGGTGTAATTGGCTTATTGAAATATTATTGTTCCAAATTCAAAATACATTCCGAAATCTTATATATAAAACCGAAACGGCGTATGTATGTTTGTCTGTAATTCCCTTTTGCATTGTTGTTGCAAGTTGCCATAAAAACGAATATGAAAGAAAATATGTTTGAATTTTTATCGGCGAAGACATTTAGTCAAAATGTAATAAATTAGTCTTCTACTAACTTTTTCCCGGCTTTTATTATTATAATTATGTTTATTATTTTCGTGAAGGTATTATTTGACATTTCTTTGACAGCAAATTAGATTTTTTCCTTGAATTTGGACATTTTAATGGGCTGTCATCAAATTAAATAAAGTTTGTGATTTTATTTTAACTCTATTTTGGATGTTAGATTTTGTGATATAATTATGTCGAATGATATAACATATAATTAATGGTCATAAATAATTATTGGTCGCTTAGTCCGAGCGACGCCGGGTAGCAATACTAGTAAAATATAAAACGAACAATATTACGTTGAAATTTAAAAACGTCGTTTACATTGCTAAGTGGAAATAATTGATTTTTTGAGACCGTATTTTTTTTAAACATCTTTGAAAGGCATATAAAGACAAAAATGGTTAAGTAAGGAGCATACATATTTTGTTTTCATTTTAGTAAAAAAGAAGGTGCAGCTTTAGGATAAAACATCATAAATATTATACATTTAAATTATCCATTCGGCGATTCGAGCCGCTGTAGCCCATTTTTTTGTCACAAATTCAAGAATTATTTATTCATAATTATTTGCACATCAAATAACACTTGGTGAATCATTTAATATTTTCATGGAGGCTTAAAGTGGGTCACAGTCACAACTCTTACTGATAATAAGGTAACGGTAGAGTAACGGAGCTCGAGAAGTAAATGGGCTCTAGAATATTCTTGCACCTTTATAAAGAGAATGAGTTATTTAGTCTTCCGTTCACACTTAAAGCAATAAATTTATATACATACATACATATTTGACAGAATATAAGTAATATTTAATAATTGAATCTTAATGTTTTCAAAGACAATATAAGTTTTATTTTGACAATTTAGTGTTAATTTCATCTGATTGGTGCTTTGCTCTTTTCTTTGAATTATTGAAAACAATATCATCACGTTAACATTTTTAACTCTTTTATATCTCTCACTCTAGATTTTGTCGAAGGACCAATTAAAAGTTTAATAGAATAATTTACTAAGAGCTTTTTGATACGTATTGGAATTTAGTTATATAGGTATTATCAATTATTTCTATTCAGCAATATAAAAAATTTCAAAGTCGATTCACATCCGATTGATTACAATGGATTTGACTAACATTGATCATCACTGTTACACGGAGATGGCTATTTTGAAAAAAAAGTCTGTGATTTTTTTTTCGCAACTTTTCACATTATTACAATGTCCGCTTTCAATGTAAAGCAAATAGAGCATCTCAACACATATTATTTTAACGAAAACTGCTTGTTATTATTGAATCGTTCGGGCTATATTTTAAGAGGGTAAGGAAAGATGGAAATATTGTCTGTTAACAATGTAAATTTATCATGTATCCATGTCTTTAAACGCAAGGCCATACATCGATTGAAAAATCCAAGCATGAAAGAATTCATTTTGTGTTGACAATCCGTGAACACCGTGAATAGAATGACTAATAGCCGTTGACCAAACGACTTAATACCTATTTTGTACTTTAAACGTAATTTCTAAGATTGGCTCTCAAAATTATGGTCGTTCATTGTAAATCTCTTCTAAACAATGCGAAACGGTGAGAACCCGATAATTTAAATTAGACGAATAATATTTACCTCACGTAGAAAATAACGTGGGAATTTTAAAATATGTGATTTACTTTCTACACCCAATCAAAATGATTCGCATTTCGTTTAGACAATGAAAAACTAATTTGTAATAATGCAAAAAAACAACAGTGAAAATACTGTCTTATTAAATTTGTTTCGTTTATTTGGTTACTATGGTAACCAGTGGCGGAATTCAACTATTTTTGCAAGAGTTCTTTCCTATTCATTGGATTTTAAAACACTTTTAAAACACTTCTATAACATGGACTTTCAATTCAGATGTTCGCAATACCAACGGAGTGCCAGTCTTATGAATTTTTGGCTGTCCGTAGTACGGAAAAATAGTTGAATCTTTTTTTGTACTCCCTAATACTCTGTCGCCAGCCGCCACTGATGGTAACAGTTACTATATTAAAAACATTTATAAGCCCAGCTATATTATTGTATACATCATCTGTCACTGACTGTCGAGCATTTCAATAATGTATCTTGAACGAGTTGCTCTAATTCCCTGAAGATGTAGTTAGGAAAATGACCAATCATTATAATATCGTTAAAATTAATTCTGATTTAAGATAAGATACTGTGAATGGTGTATAGCGAAATATCCACCTCTTTGGATACTAATTAATAAACAAATCCAAAATCGATGAAGTTAATAACTAACGGAAAAAAATAATCGAGCAATTAATTTTATATTATAACGTTGAGCACATTATGCGATTTGCGGCACTAGTTGCAATATGTATTATTCCACTTGTTGCGTAACAAAGTATTACTCGTGTTTCGCTCCGTTGAAAAGCATCTTCAGACGTATTCCATCGTATTAGATGTGTGATCGGTCCTTCATAGCAATAGATCATTCATACGAGTCTACCTTTTCTACGTAATTAAATCGATAAAATGCTCTATAAACCCCCAATGGTCTTATCGCAAGCGTTGAAAGGTTGAGATCAATATCTTCGATAAATCGTATTGAACTCTTAGTCTCTTTCATCCAATGATGAGAGCTTTGCTTTCCGTCCCAATCAAAAGAAAATCATTTTTTTTTATGAAATTGATTTCAATCTTTAAACACTACAATTTGTCACATAAATTCTTTACACTTAACTCGACAAAATCTAAATGAATAAAACACATAATGATAAAGTATTATTTCCTAATATATTCTGATAACTACATCAGTTGATAGTTCTCACGATGAGCGAAACCGTTCGCAATCAATATCAGAAAATATGTGGAAATAGTTCTATACAGTCAACCCTGCTATAGCGGACACTTCTATAGAGCTTTTTGCTATAGCGTATACGGCGGTTTTTCGTACAAGGCACATGTCGCTTGCATACCAACTTAACACTTAGAATTTCATTTAAAATATAAAAATTGGAAAAATGTTTGATTTGCTTCAAATCACAAAATAAAATTGAAAAACCGAACCCCAATTTTTGTATGGGTGCCTAAGTTTATATAGCGTTTATTTGTTATAGCGTACTCCCTGTCCTCCCGCTATAGCAGGGCTGACTGTATATTGTGTTTAATTATTGAACTAATGCCTTTCCATCAGACAAAAGTGACGTTAACCCCTTAAAATTGATCGAAAATATCTATGAACTATAAAGAATTTTGTTTTTCATTAGATGGCGTTGGTTATTGAGCACCGAGATTTCAATTATTTGAATCTAGATTAGCTCAAATCTTGTACTTTTCCACGAGTTTTGTCACTAAAGAATCGGGTTTCACGTTTTTACATCATCATGCATTTCAAGTGCACAAATCAACTTGAAATAACGCTTATAAGAAAAGTAATATCGCTTATGCTAATGATCAACATCTGGATTAACAAGCGAGTGTTTTGATAATAACGAGATTCAGTGAATTGGATAAGTTTAATAGCATACTTAAATAATACACAAACGTTTCAGAACTGATGTTGTTGATAAGTAATAACAAAATTAAAAAAAAACAGTACATATAGTGAACAGCGTGTACACTATGTATGTATTGTGTACGCTGGCACTCTTGGCAGGTATTTAGTTTGTACCGATGTATTATACATATATATTACGTATGTATGAGTCGACGGTCATGGCTGAAGAGTTCATCAACCTTCGTAAAACGGTGCTCACCCACACAATCTTACCAGCAACACACACACACAAAGAAACATTTTAATAGTGTGAGAGTTATCAAATAATCATAACCATTTAATTAAACAAAAACGTTACTCTGACGTTGGTATATTCAGGACCAAGAGTGTAAAATCATTTATAAATATTTTACGGTTAGAATGTGAATAACGGTTAGGTCGCCGTGTCAAGGTCGGACGCATGCGCAGGTTAACGCGTAGCCTTCATAAATGAATACACATATTATATATGTATATATATTTTTAGCCATGTCCGCTCGCAATGTGGAGCATAATAAATACTTCTAATGGAATGTATGTCAAAAGATTTTTTTCTACGAGAATTGCTTGTTAGTTAAGATTTTTTTAAGCTATTAGGGATTTTAAGCAGGGCTGTGGAGTCGTAGTCGGAGTCGGAAATTTTGAAACGTTTGAACTTTTTATTTTTGCAAATAATATGTCAAATTTGGCCATTGGCCGGATTGGTAGGGTTGATATTTAATTGAATACACATAAATAGAAAAATTAGGCAAAAAAGTGACGATATCAAACTTTTTTAGTCGGTGTCGGAGTCGTGTTTTTGGTCAATGTTGGAGTCGAAGTCGGAGTCGTGGTTTTGGTAAATGCTGGAGTCGGAGTCGAACTTTTTTTTACCGACTCCACAGCCCTAATTTTCAGGATTGAACTAGGACAGGACTAGTGGCTAGCTAGTCGCTCTCGCTACGTTCCGGCTTAGGATCGGATGGGTGTGGGAGGGAATTTTAAACACCACAGACCGAAGTCGATAATTCGATTGAAAAATCAAACTTTCCGAGATCCGGATTCAAACCCGTGTATACAGATTAAATGTCTTTGTTTTGATTATTTTAAATTATATTTAGTAACACAAGCCTCATCGTCTCATCATGACAGTTGACCAAAAAAAAAAAACTGATTTGCTATTCTGTCGCTCAATCTCTCTATTTATAGATAGGGTGAGAATAGAAGGATGTAGTAGGAGTGAGAAACTAGTTGGTTATTCGCTCACGTTCCCGATAACAATCGAAAGACTGGGAGGCGATGTAAATATCATATATTATTATACGGCCATGCCTTGGAATACAAATATATGTATGTGTGATTTTCTGACTGAAACAAATATTTTAAATTTCTCAGAGACGTAAACATTATAATGAATCTAATAGGAATTTATTGAATTCAGACTTCAAAGATAACATACAAATTAATGCTGGATTGTTACATTAAAATGTACCCCATCTTTGATAACAAATCTTAAGAACTTCCTACATATTTATTATTTTTTATCATTGCTTGTGCGAAGCTTTGCAGATGTGTTACATTCATAAATAGATCCTAGATCATTTAGACATTATTTTCTCTATGAACTCAAAATTATTTAATGTATTCGAATCGGCTAACCATAAAGGTCATGCCCTGAATTAACACTTATTTCGGTAAGTTTGAAAAAAGAAAAATGATTGGCAATCGGCCAAGGACAATTTTACTTTTTGATAAAATCGATTAGAAAATAGTAAAATTTACAACTTAGCAGTGGGTCATTCGATCACCTACATATTTTTTATTTAATATATAAACATATCTTGGCTGGGTTTTTTTGTTGTTTTACAGGTTTTGAAATCTTATTTTTCAAAAGGTTCATTATGTATATTGTATCTATTTTTAAATTATCATAAATATCACTCTAACAAAGTGGCTGAGCAAGTCACATTTTCTTTTTTATTCTCTTTCTATTTCTCTTCTCTTTAAGCACCTTAGTGCATGGCTAAAAGATCAGTCCCGTGCAGCTCTGTCTCGGGCCAAGTAAGTGAGGAGTAAATTCGTTTCTTTTCTTGATCGTATAGCGTTATGGAAGGCGGCTGTGAAAAACGGCTGCACACACATAACGGATGGGTGGTGGGACAACCAACTTGTTCACCCAAATATATAAATTAATTATAATATTTTTTGCTAATACACACAGCTTTTTGCGATGCTTTAAAAACGGATGAGTATTTTCATTTTAATTTTAAATGTCATAAGACTTTTCCAATGGTCATTTTGTTTAATGTAAAATTGAATTCTAAAGTATATACTCCATATGTTAGGTATTCTATAATAACAGAAAAAAATAATGATTTTATACAAGGAGCTCGAGAAGAAAATATATAAATTTTGTATCTCTGTGATTTATTTAGGGCCGTATATTACACCTATACATATCATTGAAAAAAGAAGATTTTGACATTGGTATTAATTATGTCAAAAAAATAGACAGGTTTCACTTACGGCCCGGGTTTCGCTTCGGCGTTTCAAATGCACAAATGAGCCTGAAATGACAAAATTCAAACGATTCAAATTTTATATTTAAATTCTAACACAATATGTCTTTTATTATTTCAGATAGCAGCAGAATGAGGGCGCTTTTTCCAGGCGCCGCCCAATGGCTGCTCATGGTATGGGTGGTGTGCTTCATCCACGATGTCACAGCCCGCCCTTCGACGTCACAATCGACACAATCAAGTCCGCCTACCTTTAGCACGGCGCCTATTGCGTTAGAACAAAATAATAGCAGGTACACACATAAAGAAATAAATACAAAACACGTCGATGTAAACGGTACATATTTATTAAATAAGCAAGGTGAAAATAAACAGAATAATTATTTGAAGAGATTAAAAGGTAAGCATGCTAATTTTAAGGTTGTTTCTAATGTAAATGTAGAAAATCAAATTGAAAATAATAAAGATTTGCTGGGTTACGATATAGGAAATGTTTCTTTGGAATTTGAAGAAGGTTTGGAAGGTAAAAATGTTAATAGTTCCAATATGTATGACAAAAATAAAACTGTTATAGCTGAAGCTGTTTTAATTTTACCGGTTGAGTTAGCCGGTTATAATGAGGTGGACGTTGTCAACGCGATGGGCGTACAAATGAGACGGCATGCAAATAATAACAACGCATCGGTACGTAACCCACTTGATGACCCACCAGAAAAGAAAGTGATAAAACATAGAGTGAAAAGAAATCGAATGGAACAAGCGGACAGACCGATATTAAGTCGTGAATTTCCTGGAAGAAATCATGATCCGACTATTTTTAGCCAACCGAGATTGATGGATATCACAGATAAACAGCTCTTTAACGATTTTGTTCAGCAGTCAATCACCGACTTTCAAGGTGGTACAGACGACACTCAGAAGAAGAATACACTTGACCATACTAAAATTAGCTCGTTTTCTGGCGAAAGAAGACCTGCTCAATATACATCTGACGATGCTGGAATGCGTGCGACAAAATATAGCTATTCAAAACGTTGGCCAGATTCTGCTATTACCACGGCAGAAGATCTAGAAAATTATCAGAACTACACGGCGTTGAACTTTGATGAAACAAATTCAAGTCCAGATATTATGACATTCAGTAATTGGGATAAAGATCCCAATGCGCATGAAGGCTCTTTTGTAAGCAATAAAAGAAACCAATCTGTGTACAATAATGCTGTCAGTACTAGTTCGAAAAGGCCTGTCATTCATCAAGTTCTCACTGAATGGTCAGACACACCGAATTTTGACAAGATTAAAAAGCCGTGGCAAAAAGTAACCAGCGGAGATCAATCTGTAGATGAACTCGCTGTTAGGGACAAATTTAGACCGGACGACGCGTCAATCAGCAATGGACATATTGCTAACAATGAATATACGTCAAATAAGCCTACATTCGAAGCGGTAGAATCTGGCGAGATGATAAATATAAATTACTTTGCTACTGAAACATCACCAAACTTTGACGACGGTCCAGTTGTTTATATTCGACCGAAGCCAAGTTATCTACATTCAACGATTACAAACAATGAAGGTGTGTATGTCAGCTCGGTTGGAAAGCCTATGCTTCCATCACACGACTTATTCAAACGACCTTTGCGTAATAAAAATAAGAATAAGCACAAAACTCCAAGCTATTCCTCTACTTCACCATCTTTGGTACACACATCGAATCCTGTTTTTCATTCTTCTGTACCACATAATGTTGTTACACCATCTTATAGTTCGGATGATGTAAATGAACCTTCCATTCGCCCGGCGAGTATTGTAAACATATACGACCCCAATAAGCCAGACCCTGATGAAATACATTTTGTTGATAAAGATTATATTTCTGATCCTGCTACCCACATTATTGCTCAGGACGATTGCCCAACAGTTTTCGTTACAATCAACAATACAGTCCAAAGTGAAGCTAAAGACGGTTGCGCTGATATACATCTTGTAATAAACTCAAATGTTCTTCAAAATACTGTTCTCATAGAAGATCCGGTTGCAATTGCGAATGATGCTGTTTTCGATCCAGTATCCGATGATGTGAGCATTTATTCTGCTCTGCCTGTTGCACCAGTTGCACCTGTTGTAGCAGGTGATGTTCCAGTAGTTGAAGGAATAAACTCTTTAGTACCATTAGTTCCACTTGCTTCTAGCCCACTCGGTGGTAATGCAATTCCTGGTGGAATCCAATCTCCACTTGCTAGTCCTGAAATAAGTAGTGTAGCAACAAACGCTGCTGGCTTTAATCCTGGTGGCTTTCCTTCTTTGAACATTCCACCAGGAATAGGAAGTCTATCAAATTTTGCAGGTGGTGGTGGATCAAATGACGATGATGACGATAGTATTGGTAGCTGGATACATTCTGCGACAGGAGTTTTCGCTTGGATGACATTTTTAAATCCTTTAAATTATGGCATCTTTTCAATATTTCTTGCCCCACTTGTTATTCTTGTGGCAGGCGGGGCCGGTCTTGCCGCGCTCTTGGCTCCCTGGGTTTGGTCCATGGAGAGTTCTAAATCGAAACGGGTCGTGTTTATTGAAGAACCAACAGAGTGGTATTGGGCATGGGATCCAACCCATAAATCTTGGAACTGGGCACCGTATCCAAATTTCAGCCGAGATTGGGGCACGGGTGATGAAGAAATAGTTGAATCGAGTATCATTAAGATAGCAAATAGTAAACATGATGAATCTGAGTACTCCATCGATAAGATGTTTACAAATGTTGGTGGTAATATGAAAAAATGGACTCATAATCTGTATGGAAATATTTTTGGTGCAAGACATATAAACAGAAGAAAAAAACGGTCAAATAGTTTGACTGAAGATTGGAAAAAGCGACGTAAATAAAACTTAAAATTTTTAAGCTCTTTAATGTAGAATATTTTTTATGATTTCCATTACCATGCGAGATAATTAGTTATTCTGTATCTTTAATTTAATATTTATTAATCTTGTTTTATAGTATCATAAAACTCATTAATTAAAAAAAAAAATTGTATATATTTATTTCTGAATATACTTATTGAGTTGCCCGATTATTTACCGAATCGGTTGAATCGAATATGGCCAGCAAACGTCGAATAGTCAACTTGGCAGGATAAACTAACAAATTTTAAACGTCCCTATTGAAAGACCCAAAATTTTTAGTCTTATTACTCAACCAATCAAAAATATATATATGTTCATTGTACCATGGAATAACGCTATTAATTTAATATTTAATTTAAAAAATGACTTCCTAATTTATATAATATTTGTAAATATGGTTATTTATTTCTTGGAGTTTAATAATTTATTTGTAATATTTAAAATAAAATATTTCTTAATGCTTGTTGTTGTTGATATATTGTGTTGCTTACATGAATAAAATATTGCCTGTTATGTCTATATTTATTTTTACCTTGAGCCTGAACTTGTTTAGTTCTGAAAACACTATCATTCTTCAAAGAACATGAGTATTTATGCAGTTGGGATTATTTTTTATTGACAACGTTTGACACCAATAATTCGAAAGTTCCAGTTTGATTTGATGAGGTAATATGATTGTTAGTCTACAGTGGTAAATTGTCTTTAAAACTTATTTTAGGGATCTAGGAATAATACTTTATCATATTGTTTTGTTTAGTAACACAACATGATATCATTTTTACAACTGACTGTTGTTGCTACAGGGTAAAGCCTAACTTTTTACAAAAAATCAAGCATTTAGTCAAAAAAACAAAAATAATGTTACATTGAAAGCACTGTGACATAATTGTGTCAACACGCTTACAACAATAAAATATTAGTCCGATGAAAGTTTATCATATCATTAAAAAATCATTGACTCGAATAAAACACGTTCTGTATTCATTAACCCTTAGCATTCCTCAATATGTATATATATTTTTTTCCTTCCAGCAACTCCTCAATAGAATTTATGAATATCACAGGCTTTGCGTATTTTTATGAGCATGACAAAATGAAATACCGAAAAATATGCCACATTATGACATGTTACAAACTTTAACAAAGGCACACAATACGGTTTTTGAAATAAGGATGATTAAAAATTAATAAAAAATAATTTTTCAACAAGTTTTACATTGTCAAGCAGGACTCAACATAGGAATTGCGAGTCACCTATATGATGTCGAGCTAGACTCGACATAGGAGTTAATAAGAAAAAATGTTGAATGTTTCAGTAAAACACATTCATTAAATCCATATAATTAGAAAATTGATTGCAAGCAATTTTCAAGCATTCATTTAAAAGAGTAATGAATGGTTCACGGTTAAAACACGCCAATGATTGTTTGTTGTCCCTTGTCCCCATTATACTAAAGACAGTTATCAGGAAAATAAAATAAAGAAAACCATAATCGGACATTTTCAGAACTACAGTAAGATTGATTTAACAATAACAGAAGTGTTTGTAAAACAATCATACAGTTCTGTTTTTCATTAAGAGATGTCACTGCGACAGTGTCTAAAGCATTTTTACTCAACCATCAGCATATTTTATTTCAATTTTCTGACTGGGTATCAACTAAAATTTATTTTTTTGGTGTTTTTCAATGGGGTTTATTTAACTCTAATTTACAGCTGATGGGAGTACACATGTGAAATGAAGATTATTTTGCAATTCACAGAGATATCAAACAATTGTGGTACGCAATACGAATTTATTTTGTTAGCTTAGAATTGATTTATTTTATTTTAAAATGAATCAATTTCCCTTTCAGTTATTTCATGAAAGATATATTCAATAAAAGCTACTGTTTTTACTTTTTACAGTGTAACAAATGTATTGCTGTTTTAATATGCTATTTTGTTCTTCGGAGATCATTCATTAGATGGCGCTCTCTACACAGCATCAGACTCGAAATAAATTAAATGTACCATTGTCATCCAATACGCCAATCATCTCTCAACTATTGCAAAGTTTTAAAAATTATAGTTATAGAAAAAAGCACAGATGGCAAACCAATATTTAGATTATTTAATATTAATATATTTATAGGATTTTTTTGTCTGATTTAAGTTTATTAATTGAAATAATATATTAAATGAAGTAAGAATTGCGGTGAAGGTAATTGTATATCGAAAATGATACCCTGCATCATTGATTATTATAGCTGTCATGTTGGCAAGCAACCAAATCCAAATTCTGATGGTCATTAAATGTATGTTAAATTTCTTCGGAAAGTAATATCCAATACAGCAGTTAAAATGAATGTTGAAGCCTTCTTCATTTTAATTGTGAATATCCTGGATGGTGCTGAATTTAAGGTGAAGTTCAATTCTGTGACAGTTGTAGAAATATGATTATACAGTTATATGATTATACAGAATATGATTAATTATACAGTTATGTATATGATTATATTAATATCAATTATATAGTTATATATTAAATCAGTTATATGATTATACAGTTATAGAAATATGAAAAATTGATATAATCAAGAACAGGTGAGTTTAGCCACATATCACAGTTGATGAAGATAATATTTGTTTAGATATTGGAGTGTTAATGCGAATAAATATAAGCAAAAACAAAATCAAATCATTTCAACTCTGGATATGGGAAATTTAAGGATTTGCAAGCTAAAAATAATTCCGAATTATTCATATCTAGAGCAGTGTTTTCCAAAGAGAAGAGTTTGGTGGGAAAGGGAGAAGGGAAAAAATAAATAGATTTTGATTGTTATTCGAGCACTTAATGTTTTGGAAACACTGGTCTATAATCTAGACACCCATGAGCCCCATCTGTAAGTTTCAACACCTTCATGCAGAGCATAACGATTTTTTTATTTAATCTATACAAGTACATTATGCTGCGACTAAACATATTCAATATTGCAATATAGGAAGACGGTCAGAGGTCATACAACCCCAACAACTACTAATGTGATATAACATGAAATCTATAGAAGAGTAGAAAGAAAATACACTTTATTCTTAATATTAATTTTCTAGAACAATTTATTGGATCCAGTGAATTGTTGTTTTTGAAAATATTTATGTAGTGTGTGTGGCCTCTTAGAGACAGAGGAACCTAACTTATTTTCATCCACTTTTCAGGAGAGCCACAAAACAGGTTCCAACAGTAATCATTTTTACCTATTTTTTAACAGGTGAAAATGGTTTTTTCATTATCCTTAAAGGCGATACTTTGGCTTTCTCATTTATTAAATAGTAATTTATTCTAATGTGTTGTTTGGAGGCTTAGTGAAGCTATGAACAAGAAAGTGATTTGAATATGTATTGAAATATCTTCATATACACTTCTCCTATTGATATGTATCTTTGACACATAACGCAACATGTATCTAGTGGCATTTATAACTCAAAACTGGCAAAAACCGAGTATGTTTTTTTTGTTCTGAAGGGCTGTAAATCAAACACAAAAATCATGATGGTCTGTAAAGGTGTTGAGCTTTACTGAACGGTCTATTTTAGTATCTGGAAACCAACACGCTTGAGAATAAGCTCACGATAAAACAATTAAACAGCTTTTAAAAACAACTGTACCAGGAGGAAACAGTTTTCAAGCAATATCGATTGATACGATGATCTGATTTCTTTTACATATGAATCTAAAAGAATAACGTTTTTTTTTATTAAAACAGTATTTATTTATTATTATACTATCCATTTTATTCAATGGTGCTTCTTTGACAGTGACATCTATTAATAAGATATAAAGTTTAAAACTGAAACATTAATAACATTCCAGTGTGATGAAATACAGAAAATTTATGTGCCAAGATTTTAATTTATATACCTACCTACAATTAAATTATTGTATTGTCACTGTGGCAGAAATTTTAACATTCAGATTTTTTTGAGCATTGTGATTAATTATATTGTTACCACCAAATTTCGTAATTTTTTTCATAAGAAATTTCTACCATATTATTTCAAGAAAACAATGCAACTCATAGACAGCATTCTTCTACAAACTTGAAACATTAAAATGCTGCCACCGGCCTAAATATTTTTCTCAAAAAACAACATTGTTACTTTTGATGGATACAAAATTATTCCGGGCATGGGCTCAATTATATAATAAAGACTGCTAAAAATTTTTCTGGTAATTTTATATTCTTCTTTGAAATTTGAGGTTAAATCCTAGTTAAAATACTAGCCTCACTTAAGTAATACGGTTATTTTTTTATAGGCAATCAATATTTACTATTTATTTTTGTTTGATTCCAGTTCTAACCTTTTGGAAACTTCCGCTGCTGCTGAATCATCAGTTAGATCCAACTCTCGCGAAGACAAAACAAATACTCCTGCCATCGGAGAGTCAATCAAGATGGTTGCTAATCAATTACTACAGGGAAATAAAACTCCTCCACCAGCGACGGGAGAAGGAGGAGCTGTGGAGGATGTACGAACTCCACCAAGAATGAAGAATAAAATCACAAAACCGCCCACCAGCTCCGCCAGTGCCCCAATAATGGAGAGTTCTCATGCCGGAGTAGCAGTTCCGATGGATGCTGACGATATTGAAAAACCTGTTCTAAATCCAGTGAGTTATAGCAATAAGTTATCGACTACCGATGAAGGTCTTTCTACGTGGATTCTTCTTAGTGGAAACCCTACTACGCCACATCCAAAGAGTCCAATGAAAACAGTAGATTTGGAAATTGTTATAAATGATAAAAAAGGATCAAAAGAAGAAGAAGTTGATGGTAATGATATCAAAAAAGTTACTCAAAGACCCAAGCCGTCTCCTAAGCCAATGCGAAAGACAACAACTATTGTACCAATTAAGCCTATATTTACAAGAAAACCGATTGCCATTGGAAGTTCTAATAAATCAGATCTTATTGCTAGCGGATCTGCAGTGAATGAAAAAGTTATGAATAAAATCAAAGCTTCTGTTTTAGCGAATGTGCAAAAGAATAAATTCGCTGCATTAAATAGAACAACGACATCTACTTCTCAACCTATTATCGATGTTTCTTCTACAACAGTTCCCTCTGAAGAAAAAATTGATATAAGCACAACAGAAAAAACTACTACAGTCAAAACTCCAGCCACTCCTCCGAAAGTAGAAAAAATTAAGGTATCAGTTGAAAAACCTCTTAAAATAAAATCCAAACCGACACCAGTTGAAACTATTGAGTCTAAAAACAAAGTTATGGATAAAGAAATGGAAATCAAAGTAAATAACGTTAGTGTAGAATCGAAGGAAGCTGAAATTGAACTCGAAGTAAGCACGCCAGCACCGGCTACGACTAAAAAACCAAAAAGGACTTCCAATAAAAGGAAAAAGAACAAAAACAGGCGTCGGTCCAAGCCATCTACTACCACAGAAAAACCTAACGTAGCAATTGAATCAAAAAATAGCAATAATACTAAGCTTGCATCAAAAATTGCACAAAAAGAAAAACCAATAACAACTCAGATATACAATTATCTATCACGAGAAGTAATGCCATCAGTTGGGGTCGGAATTGTTAGTATTGCAGGGCTTGTTGGTTTGGCAAGCTATTTCTTATATCCATTCTCAGGAGTAGTCCGACGGGCGTATGATATTAATGATAGAAAAGATGATCTCTACCAACAAAACGGCGAGCAGTATGCGACTGCAGAAGGTGGTCAAACGGAAGAGGAAATGTTAGGATCGTTTTTCCCTGAAGAACCGAGTACTAAAAAGAACAATAAGAATAATAATATCAATCCTTATGCAGGACAGACGCAATTTAGATATCCTCAAGTTAAGAAAGCTCAGGATCAAAATATAAGGTATCGAAATGTTGCTCACGGATCTGATATAAATAGTTTCTTACCGAGTGATAGAGTCGGTCAACAGAATATTGATCAAATACAAGGAGCAGCTTATTCGGAGAAAATACATTATGATACCCACATGTCTGAAGAAGAAGATAGCTATTCTAATCCAGGGTACCAGCAACCTCAACCGATATACAAGTCGTCAGAATTAAACAGCGAAGAAACCGCATTCGCAACGGATTCCGTGCAGGCAACATACTCGACACAAGATAAGATTCCTGAGCCCACATATGGACAGGCTATGAGATACAGCCAAGAAGTAATAGTCAACGATGCCACCAAATCTCCAGCTGTTGGGACTTTGCATTTAGGTGTGGATGATGTCATCGAGCAGCAGAAAGAATCAGGTTATACCGTAGCAATAGTTGGCGCTGAAGAAAAACAACCACAATTCGTGGTTGGTAATGTTCCTAAAGAATTGATGCAAGCTGTCGCTCCAATTACAGTTCCAGAACATGGCCCTCGGAGTCTGAGCATCAGAAAACGAAGTATTCCAGTGACACAGTATGAAATTCCCACGTATATTTCAAGTGTGGCTGATTCTTTAGAAGAAGTTTTGAAAAAGTCTCGTGAAAATGAAAGTGAATCGGATTTCAGTAATGAAATTAGAGATTCAATACAAGAAACAACAGTCAAATTCCAACCTGATACTCTTATAGTGCATAAAGAAAAGCTACCAGTCTACAATCATGATATGAATCTTCCAACATCATTTGATGTAGCAACAAGTGGAATGAAAATGACTGGCATGTCTTTTGATGACGGTAATAAAGAAGAACTTATAAAAAATAATGCTGATAAAACTTTATCAAAAGATGATTCAAAGAAAGAAGAAAAAAAAAAAAGAAAACAATTTTTCAAAAGGAGATCACCAAAAAGCAAAAAATACAGATACAAAGATAGTAAACAAATTTTCTAAAGAAGACCCAAAACCTTCAGGAATCGCTGAAATGTTGACTATTAAAAACACACATGGATCAAAAATTGTAATAATGGCTGAAGATTCTATAAAAAGCCAGTACACATCTGCACCAAGCATTGATATGATTTCAATCGGTAATATAGGTAACTTTTTGACAACTAAAAAGTTTGGAGGACCCGAAACATCTTCAATGACAAATGTAGAAAAGGCAGAAATTTCAACAAGTACCACAACTTTACCAGTCGTAGAAATAATCAAACAAAAAGAAATGAAGATGGTTAGTGATAATACCAACAGTGAAGAGAATAAAAAAAGTCCGTTGATAGATATATTATCTGTAGTCTCAACCAAACAAGAAAACAAGAAAGAAAAATCAAATGAAAAGCTAGCACCTCTTTTCATCGAAATAACAACAAAAGACGCCAATTCTACCGATGAAACTCCGACTGATAATCCTTTATTGGAAGTAACTACTACTTATAAAAGTGAATCGACTTCAGTTCATTCTGGATACCCAGGCACAGATGATTACCCAAACAATGATCCATTCGAGCCTCATCCAAAACCATTTTCTATCATGGGATTCATCAAGAGTTTGGTTGAATTCAAAATCAGATTGGGAATGAGTATTTTGCAAACGACGAGTGACTCACTCGCAAGATATTTACGAAATGTGGAATCAACGATGAAGACTGCTTCGAAAACATCGCCACACCTCGATAGACCTTATTATAACAATAATTGAGCAAAATATTCGAATTTCGGTTTTAATTATCTTTGTTTAAGTAATCATATATTATTTATAACATAAGAAGCAAAGACTATCATATAAAGTTTAATTATATTTAAGCTCATAGAGCCTATAAATAGTGGTGGGCAAAGTTAAGATTATTTGTCCGATGGGTACTCAAATAAGTCCAATGAGTTGCCTCATACACATGTTGTCCACCTATGTCATAGGTGATAAAAATGACAACTTTATTATCATGTTGATATTAGGTTAGTGATATATTTTTTTAAATTTTATATGAATAAGGTTAGCACAAAAATTATTAATGGTGTACTGGAAAGTTTAAGGACTTGGTAATATATTTTCAGGATGACTTGCTCGAAAATTAAATGTATTGAGAAATGCCTCCTGAATCTGTATTTGCACAGTTAATATTCATAATGAATTGGCATTCAAACTAAACAAATCATAATCTTATACCTAGGTATCTTTAAAAAATTGTGAACAGTTTAAACAGTAAAAGCAAATAAAATAAAAAATGTCTAAAGTGAAATAATGTGTAGAAAATTTACAATTTTTTCAAGTATGAAACACAACATTTTATTGAACTAATAAAACAATTGTTTCGTTCTTAAATATTTTATTGATTTGTAGATATTTGATTATGTCAGTAAATGATATACATACATTTATAATTTATAATATGTCAGTTTATTTTTTATAAAAAATGCACAAATAAAAAATTAATAAATTACAACAATTGTTTTATCTCTTTGATATTTATTATCAGGTACCCGCTCTTCATTATATTAAATAATATTGTAAAAAATACGCCATTAAGATATGATAAATAAATATTATTAAAAATTAAATTATTTAAAACTATGAAAATAAATAAAAACAAATTAAGATTTTTTATGAATAGTTTACAATTTTTTTTATTAAAATTTACTTTTATTTTGTCACAGAGATCTTTGTAAAGTATTTTCGTAATCAAGTTTTGGGTGTTGAGTAACATTTTGGTAATAATTATTATTTAATTCTGAAGTATATGAGACGTCACGTTTTCTTCTTCCCAGAACCATCGGCATTATCATTGCCATGGTTGCTGGAACCAATCCGGCTCCGACTGCTGCCATCACTGCTGAGCTGTCAGGACTTGCGTCTGTCGCCATCACTTGCCTTAGTCTTTTAGGTCTTTTGGCTCTCGTAATATTTGCGATCTTATTCAGTTCAAAAGAATTTCTTGAGTCTTCCACTGATTGAAAATTTGCTTCTACTTCCAAAAGACCGCCGTGAGAAGTTGTCATGTTTTCTTTAGATCCATTGACTGCAGGAAGAACTGTCAATCTCACTACACGATGGGAATGAATTGTGTTAGGAGCAACTGAAAGCGATCGCTGACGATTTTTAGGGAATTGATACCCTTTTGTTGTTGATAATAAGACCCATTGACCGTCACCACTTGACGGATGTGATGAAGGTGGGTTTGAATTGGATATATCAGCGTAGACCACTTGAGTTGGTTTTCTATATATAGATTGATTCGGTTTATAACCTGCACTACTTGGTGGAAAATCACCAGGTCTTCCATCAGTCATAATGCCGGCGTTGTCCATCAAATGACTCGAAACTCTTCGTTTATCATCTTCATAATTGTCATTAGTATTCTGGTTAGAATGATCGTGATCGCAATCTGGTCGGTGTGGTCTTTTATTATTTGATTCGGATGGCCAATCTGAAGAATGATACGACTGCGGTTTATATGATGGCTTATTCCAGAAAGGTTTTGGTGGTGCTTCACCGGGCCAATCACCATCACTTTGAGACGTCTCGAAACTTGGACGATGATCCACATTGTCAGGTTTGATGAACTGATAATTTGTATTATACGGCTTAGTTTCGTGTTCGCTTTCCATTGTTGGTTTCTCAAAACCTGACGAAGAATATCTGTCATTGTAATCTAAAGTGTCTTTATCGCCACCAAAAGAAGGTGTATAAACATCGTTAGGTCTTGTTGTTTTATGAGTATTTGCATGCCACTTAGATATTTTGCTTCTTGACCAAGGAATCGCCTCTAAAGCTACCCAGCCTTCCGTATCTTCAAAAGGATTCTTGTGCTTATTCAAATCGTTATGACCCCAAGAAGATTTCTTTCCTTCATCATAATTGGTATACATATCTATTTTCTCTGTTATCTTCTTCTTTTGATATGGCTTATCAGCGATTAAAATACCAACATTTGAATAGTGCGTAGTTGCTTCCATTTGATGTAATCTATCTTTAATTCTTTGATCAGCGTTCTTAATTTTGTCAGCGTACTCCAACAAAAATTTATTCAATAAGTCAGGAGAATAAACTGTCTTTTTTGATGACTCTCCGTCAAATTCGTGGCACGATGGTCCAAAGCATCTTCCTGCAGCAAATTTCCTCTGCAAATTTTTATCTGTTTCCGTTTCATATTTATCTCCAACTTTTTGTTCATGGGTAGATCCCGGTACAACATAATCTTTTGTTTTCCTTTCATTATATATACCGATCTGGTCAGTTGCTTTAGACTCCGGCAAAGATTTCGATTTTCTTTGATGATGGTCTGTAGGATCGTCTTCGATAATTGTAATTGGATGAGATCCTGCAACTTCTAATTGATAAGTTTTTGGATAACCACTATCACTAACTCCAGAATTAAATGACCTTTCAAATTGTCTTTGCGAGTTTGTAAAATGCACTGTTTCTGCAATAATAACAGACACAATGCCTAAAAACACAATCAAACTAACTTGTTTACTGTTGTTAACAAACATTTTGAATCTTTATAATTATAATCTTAAAACAATAACATTTCAAATCAATTTGTTTTATTCAAGCACTTTATTCTCTTGAATTACTACGGCCATTAAAAAATTCAAATATACAGTTGTATTTCCAATATTTCACTGAATATAATTGTTGTATTTTGTTAACAATACTCGAATGTTTTCTTAGTGTTTTCTTAACAGAGCGAAAAGCGTGTTACTTTGAAGATTGTCAAATAGCAACTGGCTCGAAAAGTTTCTGACACACTGATATACTCCAGTTACCTACAGAGGGCTGTGTGAAATGTAAACTTGACAATGGCTTATCCCCTCTTGTTTCCTTGTCTCTCTTTCATCAGTTGAATGCATCTTACATAGACGTACATACTAAAATAATGAAATTTTAAAATCGAAAATTGTTAATATGTAAGATCTAAAATCTAGCCTTTTTGATGTTTTTGAGACGTAAATGAAAGGTAAATACTAAAACAATGGACAGAAAATTAAAACTGAAAAAATTTCGTAATTTTGCATGAAAATCTGAAGTCGAATTTCATTACAAAAACGATATAATATTTTGTTTCTTTTTTATTTAAAATGGAAGATTAAAAATAAATATAGGTATGGGCACCGTGATGAAAATACCTCAAACAGTACTTAAAATACATTTTTTTAAACAAAGTTGTAAATACTTTCGATGGTTTCGGCGGTAACTTTGTGAAAGTTCATTTTAATATAAAATTTAAAATAACTTTGATTATTCCACGTTCATTCATTACTTAAGCAAACTTTGCGATAGTAAGTCTGAAGATGCCTCTGAAAGAGGCGAAAAACGTGTCACAGTTAGTAGCACAATATGTGGAATAATCAAAGTTATTTTAAATTTTATATTAAAGTTGTAAATGTATAAAATATCGATCCCGTGCAAGTATGCATTCGGTTAAGTGCGTGATATTAAATTAGTTTGGTGGTCTTGGCCGTTATTGCGTTGATTAACATGATCGGTTCTGGTGGGTCCACTAATTTTAATTAGCTCCAGTTCCCCTGTAAATAAACTTTAAAAGGATTATACTTGGTAAGGGGTATTTTATATTCATAAAAAAATTGTGACTGTAAAATCGAAAGGGAAAATTGATAAACAAAAAAGAATGAATGCCTTTTCATAAAACATTGACAGTGAAAAAAATAAATGAGTTTGATTGTTATAAGATAGGTTTAATTTTAAGATACCTAAATGCAGTGATTTAAATTATTTGCATGGCGGTATTGTTCCCCATCGTATAAAAAATACGGTGCCACTGCTTAATAGTCAATTTTTCCGGCGTCAAGATTTTATTTCAAGGTGATTAAAGTGAAAATAAGTGCCATTTCTGCTCAAATGGAGGGTATCAATTATTACTTTTACATTGTTTTTTTTCCCGTCAATTTTTCTAAAATAGAAAATGTCCCCGTTTTGTGATTGCAAAAATTCGGATGCGCATTAAGTACTGGAAAACTATCAATTTTTCCCACAGAATCTTTTGCTAATTGCATGTCATTTAAAAGATCAACCTGCAATGAAAAAATACAATCGGAAATATCTCAAGATAAGAGATCTGCTTTATCTGATTATGCATTCCCAAAACTAATATTCATTTAACCCTCAGTGTGGTATATTATTACTGCCTTATTGCCGACTGCTACAGCTAAGTTTGCGAACCTATGTATTTTTATGCTACAGTTTATTAGGTCAAAATCACAATAATAAAGGGTATTTCAATAGGGACGCTCAAAATATGTTACGTTGTCCTGCTGAGTAGATTATTCATTGTTTAGTGGCCAAATTTGAGTCAACCAGTTTGGTAAATAATCGGCCAACACCTACCTGTACGTCATCAAAATACAATATCTGGTGAAAACATTGCTGCTGTGTGTGAAAGTGTACATGAAAACCCAAGGCAGCTTATTTCTCGTTGTTCACAAGAACTTGGCTTTTCTGCGACTTCAATTTGGCGAATTTTGAATCGGGCCTTATGTCTGCACCCGTATAAAATCCAACTAACCAAGGAACTTCAGGTAAACGACCACAGACAACGCCTGATTGGGTTCGAAGTTTACCCAAATTTGTCAAAAAAGTCAACTTTAGCGACATGGCCCATTTTATAATGAATGAATATTGGCAGACATTTGATGTTATATTCCATATTTAATGCCGTAAAATATACTTACAAATGAAATTAAAATTTAGTCGAAATCTCACAAACAACTTGTTTTATTTACATTTCAAAACTAAGGTCCTTATAAAAAGACCCTATACAAACAATAAATTTTTATTCAATGATTTAAAAACTTTGAATAATAAACTATCAAGGGTAATTACTTGTTTGTTTTAGGGGGGAAAGAATATAAAAAAAATCAAACCATTTATTTAGTAATGAACTACAGTTAAAATATCAACAATATGTGAAGTATTGTAACTTTTCAATCTAAACTTTACTGCAGAATGGTTTAACACCTGCTTATCCATGCGGCTCTCGTAAGATTTTAAGCAACTAAAAAGTTAAATATTTCACTCAATATAGTCAGTAAGTATTTATAACTTAAGGTATTCACAGAAAAAATAGTTCTTCATTCAAAAACAAAATCAAAAATTCAAAAATATAATGATTTTTACGCAAAATCGTTAATTTTCTCTAATGCCAATTGATTTTGCAGACTTTAAATCTAAGGATGCGATAGATATATGCACAAATAAATGTGTTAGAAAGATACACATTTGAAATACCTTAGAGAGAGACATACCGAAAATCATCCTAAGTTGAATAGAGAGCGCAAATATTTATAACTTTACAGTAAATTTAAAAGGTACCAAAGGAGGCTGTCTTCATTCTTTTGATATTTTTTTATAATGTGGCATTTGCCTTGGCAGAAATACAACAGTGCCGAAAGTTGAGCCTTTACTGTTTTGAGTTTGTTTGTGTAATATGTTCAAGTCATTATTTAATCTTTTTATGCCAGAAATGTAATAAATAGATTTTTCGTTCAAATTTGCATGTTTTGAGATTGCACGTATACTTCGTACGCACGTGTACTATATTATCTTTTCCCAGATTGTAAAATCAACTCAAAGCATAGGATAATAAAATAGTGGATAACCTTTCAGAGAATTATCAAAGAATGGCAATAAAATTTAAAAGCTTTGTGAAAAAGAAGCCGCTAAAAATTATATTTATCATAAAGATATTACATTTATTATGAGTACATACTTTTAACTATTTCTTTAATCTTTTACGGGTAGCAAATTTAATCTGTAAATGCAAAAATTGTTTACTATGATGATTTCGTCACAATCTTAAACAAATTTCATTATTCTTTCAAAAATCATTTTTGCAAACTTGAGCACTAAAACACAATAACTTTTGTTTTATTCGATACTAAGTATTGTAATATTTCAAATTACTTTTTCTAAAATTATATTTAAAATCGTAATCAATAAACTAATTTTGTAAGATTGGAAAAAGAGATAGCTCCTCAATTGAATTTCTCAATTAAATTGTATTTTGTGTAAAAATGATAATATATTATGTTTCTACCTCTGATGAATTTAAATAAAATGAAATATCCAATACTGGCAAACAATGATTAAAAATATTTTCCTATTTTCCACTTATTGTTATTTGTAATTGTATTAAAAATACGATTTCATCACAGCCGTTGAAATTTTAACAAAATAATTAGTAAATGCGAGATTGTATCCATTCGAAAACAATATTCTCTTGCCATATATATTATATTATCAACCAAAAACACTATTGGTAAGAAAATGTTTCCTTTTATGAATCGCAATAAATATAGCGACAGCCGGAATAATACAAATATATTATTATGGACTATCCAAACAGCTGTATAGTTCTGGTAATATTACGTCTCGGCGCATCCCCGTCGGTCAACAAATAATTATGATGGCCTAGGTTGCCATATGCGGTAGGGCGTCAACGGCGGACGTCGTCAATGCAGACAGTCTGAGACATTGCAATTGCGATGCTGGATTCAAATATCAAGCACATAATGATCGCAATTCATTCCAGATGATTTTCTGCGCTTAATCCGTCATTTTAAAATAAATTAAAGGTTTAAATGATAGCAAGGATATATTTATGAGCAAATACACATTTAAAAAAATACTTTTTGCTTAAAATAGGGACCTTTTATGACGATTGCTTGCCGGCGCTCGTGAAAGCGCCCCATGGTGGAATACGACAGATTATTTGCATGGATGGAGAGGGGTTAAAGAGATACAGTCAAGTATTTGATCGTTTTGCAACAAAGTTGGGACGTTCATTGTCAATTATAAATAGATTTGTTTTGCATCGAATGATTTCGGACAATAAAGTCGACTTACACTCACAAATCAGGGCATCGATATGAATTTACATAAAACAAAATAATTTATTATTTAAAGAAACTGAAGAAACACAAGTAATCGTAATTTGTCTTCAATTTAACAGTTTTTATTAATTTAATTTATTAAAAAAAAATATACAAATCATGGCTTTACAGCTGACGCCAGTGCGCCATGCATTTGATAATATGAGCACTTGAGAGATGCAGTAATCCAAGTCTAAAAATGGTGAAACTTTTCTATTGTTCTTTCAAGTTCAATCACGTTTTTAATTCGTGCTTTTGTAGAAATATATTAATATTTTAACATAACGTAGAAAATTTACTACATAAACGAACTGAAGAAAGTGTTGTAGGGAAATAATGATTGAAATTGTGTTATAAAAGGGGTGAGATGAGTTCACCGCAAACATATCATTTGAGCCATGAAGATGTGAAGTGAGACAAGTAGTAAAATGATAAAAAAATTATATATGTTCAGAGCATACTTTTATTTTATGATAAAAAAAACCATTTCAGTGTGTTTTTAATACTTTTTGACTTCACTAATAGGATGCTTTAACATATGAAGAATATAGAAGCACCTAACTGATTTTTTAGCTTCTTTAGACACTTGGATCACTTTACTTCTCAGGGGCTCATTTATACGTTGGGTCGCCGATATATATAATAAAAATATACAAAGAAAGCTGCGATGAAATATTCAACGATTCTGGTTTATGGAATGATTCTTTAAATATTTTGCTATTCCGCTAGAAAGAACGAAAAGAATGACTGTCAAACCAAGCTAGATTGACAGAGTTGACATATTATTTTTTTTACAATTTTCTTTCTAGCGTGCATTGCAGTCTTAGTAATAAGACGGTCATTATCCCGCTTCGTTCACGCCAATCTCTCTATTGTTACTAAGATTCTCATCTGTACATGTGCTAGTAATAAACACGAAGAAAAAAACACTAAGCAATGTCCAATGTGCCGAAAGCATGACGCGCAATTACGCAGTATTATAATTTGTAATACTAAACACAAACGAGATTTAAAACTGAAGAGAATAAAGCGATATCGTTTTATTTGATCAAATATTATTTAATTATTGCAATATATTGTTTTATTAAATAAACAATGGTTGAAAAAATTCTAGTGCGTCAGCTACCTATATTATGGTGCAATAATCCAGGGCTGTGGAGTCGGAGTCGTCGCGGCGATTTGGCCGGAGTCGTACTAGGAGTCGGAAATTTTGAAAAGTTTGAACTTAAATATTGCATATAATATGTAAAATTTGGCTATTGGCCGGATTAGTAGGGTTGATATTTAATTGAATACACATCAATAGGAAAATTAGGCAAAAAAAAGTGACGATATTCAACTTTTTTAGTCGGAGTCTGAGTCAGAGTCGTGTTTTTGGTCAATGTCGGAGTCGGAGTCGTGGTTTTGGTAAATGCTGGAGTCGGTGTCGAACTTTTTTGTACCGACTCTACAGCCCTGCAATAATCACTAGGTCAGGGATGCCAAACCGAAATCACTTGGTGGGCCAAAAAAAATGTACGTCACTGATGGGCCACATATAAATATGTCAGTTCGAGATCATACGTGCACTTAAAATGCCTGAAGATGCTGAAAGGTGAAACCCGGGTAGTTAGTGACAAAAATCATGGAAAAGTAAAAAAAATCAAATATCCTCAAAACCTTCAGTTAATACGAAAAAAACACAGCTCAAAATTAATTAATTTTATTATTTTTATAAATCCTTTTTAAATTATATGATACTCTTTTAACCTCGACCGTTAATTTGAGCATTGCACATCGCAGTAGATTGGTTTAATTTTCATCAGTCAACCTGTTTTGACAGTTCGATTTTACAATTTTTATCTTTTGACGTGAGAAATATGGGTGTTTACTTTTTTGATGTGCATCATCGTCAACCAATGTTTTTTCAGCCTTAATTTTAACAAGTTGAATACATCAAAAATAAAAATTCTTTGAATGATTTTTGCCAAGCGAAATATATTTTTAGATATAAGTCAATATTTTTAACACAATTGATTTCAGGTTTGCTTAAAAAACAGGTTTCAGCCACAAATAAATTAATTACATATCCTGTTTTCGACTCTGAGAAAGTTTTGTTTTACATCAATGTAACAAGTCGTTATCTTACTTTACAAGGTTCTAACTGACCTATTGGTCGGAAAATACTTATTTTGACTTCAGAATTATACATTACTAGTATTGCCACCCGGCGTCGCTCGGACTAAGCGACCAATAATTATTTAATGTTATATCATTCGACATAATTATATCACAAAATTTAACATCCAAAATAGAGTTAAAATAAAATCACAAACATTATTTAATTTATTGATTGAGTAGGCATTTACTTGGTAGAACTCCATTATAATACGGAAAGAAAAATAACAATGTATTTTAATTCTACATAAATAGCTATCAACAAATATATAAAATAATTTATGTAGAATTAAAATACATTGTTATTTTTCTTTCCGTATTATTTAATTTGATGACAGCCCCATTCTCGCCCATTAAAATGTCCAAATTCAAGGAAAAAATCTAATTTGCTGTCAAAGAAATGTCAAATAATACCTTCACGTAAATAATAAACATTATTATATAAATAAAAGCCGGGAAAAGTTCAGTAGAAGACTAATTTATTAAATTTTGACTAAATAAGACATTTAATATTCAAACATATTTTCTTTCATATTCGTTTTTATGGCAACTTAATGACCAACAATGCAAAAGGGAATTACAGACCCACATACATACATACGCCGTTTCGGTTTTATATAAAAGATTAAGTTAGCAAAATTTCGAAGTTCATGCGCACACTTGTTTTACTAAATTTATTGGATAAAGTTTTAAAACTGTCATAAGTTTAAGATGTGAAAAATATTCTTAAAATATCTAATTTGAAACGTTTTTACTTGTTCATTGTTACAAGTGAATGTTATTTTTTGATTTAAGTAGTAAGATCCATACAAAATTCAAACACTCTAATCTCAAAACAGGGTCAAGGGCAGTTAGAACCTTTTCAAATTAAGGTGTCGAGGTTGCAAAATATAATATTTAAAAATATAATTTTTGAGAGTAAGAGCAATTTTAAACAAAAGCATATTTTGAAAAAGTTGCCTAAATTTGTTTGTTTAGTATGTCACAAATGACTAAATATAACCAGAGACTGCATACTTTCTTTTACAGAAATGAAAAATAGCAGGAAATGATTCGAGACGAAAAAGCGTTTCGCTACATTTCCTTTTGATTCAATTATACGTAAAGATGACTGCATTGTCTTAATGTCTCTGTTAAAAAAATAACAATGACCGATTAGGCGAGATAATGCGCCGTATAAAAGATGTGAGTTTACTGTCAGTGTATTGTTCGGGTCTGATGTGTTTTTTTGTCAAAATAGAAACATGCTCTTTCTTCAATACGATCCGGTATTGACGGATGTACTTTCTGCTACTTACAGTCCCGAATAAAAAACTAAAATGCCATACTATAATGATATTGACAGGAAAGAATGTTTTTGTATAACGTACGATTAGTCATACATGGAATAAGAATTCGTTTATTTATATGTTTTGGAAACATACATACGCCGTTTTGGTTTTATATATAAGATATAGTAATGAAGTACACCCTAAAAGATATAAATGACTAAGTATGCATAAATTTTGATGATAATAAGACATTGCCAAAAAATGTCAATTGCTAGTAAAGTAAAGAGAAATGGTAACACTTGAGACAAACTGAAAGATTTGAAAATAGATGCGCACTATGGTAAGTAGAATCATTGAACAAAGTAAATATCCTAATCGCAATTTCAAAAATAAGTTGTCAAAATGAACAGTATGGAAGCGCATAAAATATGAAAAAAAAACATTGATTTTTATATAATAGACGTACTGTAAGTTAATTTTATTATTCCAAAAACATCCGCGCAAGTGCAAGCAAAAAGTTTGTCAAAGTTTCATTGCGATCGGATGAACAGTATGGCAGGGCATAGGGTGTGACAAATAAACAAACAAATACATATTGATTTTTATATATTAGATAGATTTTTCTTGAAGTCTCGGGAAGTCAACGGTTGTGTTGTATACGGGCTAGAATTCACGTACGGATAATGTTATAGATTATTTTAAAGGCACGAATCAATCTGATGTTTAAGTCACCTTCCATTCATTCAATCTCTAAAACAAGGCAAAGTGAACGTTATAAGCTATTTACTAGTCCTTCTCTAGAACTATCATTCTTAGAGTAAAGGTAATTTAAGATTAAAGCTGAAAGTGCTTGATGTTATTGACTTTGGAATGCCTGGAGATGGCGAAAAGTAAAGTCAGGATCGTGACAAAATTTAGGGAAAAGTGCACAACTCAAACGATTGAAATTTAACAAAGTTTTCAATAATACTCATCTATATATTAACAAAAACTTTTATTTTAAATATCGTTATGTTTGCCAACCCGTTTTAAAATAGTATAACCAGTAGCAGGGCCGGCGCTAGACATTTGGTCACCAAGAATGTTCTGCCCGAGCTATTTTTATGTATTTATTGATATTGTCAACTGATAGGAAAGACAACAATACACAGTTGTTTATACAAAAACTAAGCATGGCCAATAAAGGTATGACAAACAATTCGTAATAGAAATATGCAAATAGTTTAAATCAATAGTTATTTGCATATTTTTATATCAATTCTTAGATATCCCAAGGGCTGCATGGGTAAAAGTAATTAAATTATCGATATTTGTAGTTTATAAAAAATTGAAAAGTTTATTATTTTATATTGTTCTTCCATCGTCCGTAAAAAGTTTTGAAGAATAAATGGTGATTGATATTTGTCATATTTGGCCGCATAAAATATCACTGTGGCCCACAGGCAGTGCATCACTGATGTAAATAAAAATTATTGTGGAATAAGTCAAAAATAGTTCTTATTATTTTTTTTACTTATAAATATGATGAATTGAGATCAAAATATAATAATTATTTCCAATTTCTAATAATTGTTTCCATTCATTCTAACGAAACCGATACATAAATAATTAACGACGTTGTCGTATTGTGAATTAAATGTCTTTCAGAGCATTAACCGTGACGGCTAGATCGTTAAGAGGTGTCAACTGACCTGATTTTGAGAACAGATAGAAATTTCTCGTCACTCATTTTTGTAAAGCGCCATCCTTCAATGCATCTTTCAACTCCGACAACGTTAAAATTTTTGTAAACTGAGTCCATTCGGATAATAAGTTGATAGCCACAAAAAGTGATACTTCGGTTTCCTACTTTCGATGGTTTCGGCGGTAATTTTGTGGAAGTTCATTTTAATATAAAATAACTTTGATTATTCCACGTATCCACTTTAGTTTCCGTTTGCAGAAAGGCACGTTATAATATAAGTTAAGCAAACATAGTCAAATCATTTGTCATGTTCAGTTAACACTTAACTTTTGTTATAAAAAGCTGTAAATTCATTGGTGGAAAAGCACCATATACTATATTCGAATGATTGAAACAGAATGTTGTATACTAATATTTTATAATGATCAGGAGCACAGCCGCCTTTGATCAAAATGTGTGTTTTATTAATTGAATTATTCCTGAAGTTAAAGCTGGAGTTGTCGAAACAGTGACATCTACTGATAACAAAATTCCTGTATTGGTTAATTAAATTAAACTATTCTCCACGCCACCTTCTGCAGACTTCACGTGGAACGCTGAAATTAAGCGATAAATATATATATTTTTTCAATCAAGTGTTCTAGTTTTCGAGACTAGGTCAGGGATCCCAAACTGAAATCACTTAAAAAATAGTGCATGTCTCTGATGGACCACACATAAATATTATTTATGCAGTTCAAACTCATTCGTGCACTGGTCGTTAGTGGGTCAAAACTCATGGAAAAGTATACAAAATTCAAATTATTCAAACTTGAGCGTTACATGTTCTCCCAATATTGAGCGAATTACTTTTTTATCTACAAATATTTGTACTGCCCAGAAGATTTTATTACAGTTATACTAGATATTTTTTGATAACTCTGAAAAAAACGAAGAGTTTATTTGATATCAATGAGAATAATTTAATTAATCTGGATTTCACACTGTGAGTACTGCCATAAAACTAGGTTAAATGGAAATTATTTTCTCTCTTGTTGGAAATGTTTTCACTTGAATATCGGAGAGATCGCTTATCTAATAAATGAGTTAGGGCGGATCAGACAGATCACTTCATTTGATCATGGTTTGAACAAATAAAAACTTACGTGGGCATACGTATTATACTGCTGTAACTGACTCAAACGAAGAAAATCACAAATATTTACTAATTTTACAGCTTGACCGAGATTAAAAATATGAAGACATGGTACAGTACGTAATGACATCTTTGTCAAGCGAGTATTTGAGTGCAGTGTGAGCAAATTGTAAAAAGTAAAACAATCACTCAAGAAAAACATAAATATACGGAATATCCGTTCCGTATTGTTAGATAAAAGTGTCTTTTCATGCAATTCTTACAATTCTATGTCAACTTCTCGAACAAAGGAAGACATTAATTTGCTTCTGATCCAAAATAATATAACATATAATCATTCTCAGATATGCTGACACTAATCGACACAAAATCGGTAAAAATATAATAATAAAAAAACTTGATCAAAGGAAATCATTAAATCCAACATTTATATACTAAAACATCATAAATATTTATGGTATCATAAAATATTTTATTAAAAAACGACAGATAGTATAATATATGTATGTATGTTAAAAATAGGGATCCCAAATTAATAGATGACATCTAAGCGTTTAATATTATATAAATAATGAGTTTTACTCAAAGCTGTGCATGTTGGAAGATGTGTAACGTGCAGCTCTGAATTATTATATGCGGTTATACCATAGGCTCACCACCTTTTCGGGTGGCGACTCCTTTTAACAAAATCATGTGAAACCCCGATGAAAATTGGAAAAGGCATTCTTAATAAAGTACATTAAAAAAACAACGAAAATGCGTTATAGTGAATATTTTTTTTAGTTGACTATATAAGTTGGAGACCCCACAGAAAACCTGACCCAAAGGTTGGGAACCCGTGCCTTATACTGAATCCATGAAATATTGACGTGAAATAATAAAAAAGCTCCTTGATTCAATTATCTGTCATGATTATCAGTAATGTGAATTAATTTAAATAATAATAGTGTTATTATTTTAAACATGTTTATGGACTTTTTGGACTATCTGAGTAATTTCAGTCATTTGATTGGCATTTTGACATCTCACTTAACTCGTTGAAAATGCTCATGGTGAGCGAAACCAGTCCTGATAATTGTGAATAAGTTATGAATTAGTTACAAAAGTGTGATTTATTTATATTTAAAAAGTGTGAAGATGCAATGTTAAATGAAATATTTTATTTTATACAATAATTAGGTATTCCATCATTTAAATTATTGCACCTCATGCGTCGTGCCTCAGCTTAATGAAGTTCAAAATTTTAAATACATAAAACGAGAATAAGAGTACATTTTTTTAATTCACAAGCAACGTGCCGGCGAAAATGGAAAGTGTGATTTAACAAAATAAATATACATTGGATTTGTGTCCAACTACCTAATTGTCGCGGATGAAATTGATCTTGACCGTGCGCCAGATGTCGTCAACATTTTTTTATGACGGAATGTTTTTTTGAATGTATAAAATTAAAATTCTGAAAAAGTTTTAGATGATAATTAGTTTTGTTGATTAACACAAATGACAAACCGTTTAATTTCTTAAGATCCAATCATACCAATTATGTGCTAAAAGTGCATTTACATCAGAAGAATAACATTAATGACACTTGATATATTTTTCTGGACTAATCTTTCTCTCTCTATGTTAATTAATATTGGTGATATAATTATATTTTCAGTATAAAACCATGATGAATAAAAATTGTTTCCATTGAAATATTGCAATAATTGTATGTAAATTTACTTGTACAGTTTTACGTCACTGAGTGTACAACGGAGAGTAAATAAAAAATACACGTATGGCAGCACCAGCGATTGTATTACTGTCGTATCTATTGAAAAATAAAATTTGAATATTTATTGATAAAATATAAAAGTTATTTTAAACAAAAGCTGACAGGCAAAACGAATAATTGTACTATGAACATATGAGTGATGGGCAGGCGAAGTAAATGTATTCACCAAGTCAAAGCAGACAAAGCGAAATCTGGATTACATATTACTGACCAGCGCGACTATTTCTGCATGAGTATTAAATAAACATCTCATTCACTAGATATGATTGGGCCCTACTCACAGAATAAGTCAACCGCTTAACGTATGGAATGTATTCATATGTACACCCTTGTTTGACTTTTATTTATTTTAATTTAATCAGTTTATCTTATAGAATCCCATGGTAAATATAAAACACGAAAAATAGCAATAATTTAAAGTTTAAAAAGAATATCCTAGATGTATTTAGTTATATTTCACTAGGTATTTTTGTGTTGAGAATATACTTAAAAGGATCCTAGAATATGAATCCTATTTTTTAAGACCTGTACGCTCTTAATGTGGAGCATTTGGGTATCTTATGGAGCGTATCTCATGTAAGTTTTACTACGTGCACTCCTTGTTACTCAGTGATTCAAGTTCTCCCTTTCAAACAGTGTACGAGATATACAGATACGAGTTAAACAGGACTAGTGATCAGCTAAAACATCTCGTTACAAGAATTTTAAGAATGAAATTTGAACACAGGAGCTCCACAGCGAAAATTTACGACCATGACATGGACATACAAGAGAAGACTCCAGGGCTGTGGAGTCGTTAAAAAAAGTTACGAATCCGACTACAGCATTTACCAAAAACACGACTCCGACTCCGACTACGACTTCAACATTGACCAAAAAAACGACTCTGACTAAAAAAACGATTAATTTCGTCACGTTTTTTTCCTATTTATGTGTATTCAATGATATTTCAGTCAAAAAATCCGGCCTATAGCCAAATTGGACATATTATATGCAAAAATAAAAAGATCAAACTTTTAAAATTTTCCTACTCCGGCTAAAACGCCGCGAAGAATCCGAGTCCGACTCCACAACCCTGGAGGAATCATACATTTTACTGTAATCAGATATAATGTTAACAATCTCTGACAAAATTGCAAGCAAGAAATGGAGTTCCAGTCTACTGAGCAACGCAGCGTCAACCTAACTTTTTTATACGAAGTCGAAAAAATACGGATGGAAACTTTAGCCTACTTGTCGACAAAACGTAATTTATCAGGATGAAAGTGTCGGCTCAAAGCAGCTGAACGTTCATTATATATAATTATTTTGTTTACACTGTTAACTTATTTACCGATACAAACACAAAATAGTGGTTTTTGTTAGCATTATACTACATTTAATAGCTTTGCAGTGTCGTACTTTAAGTAAGTATATCACAACTAAAGTTTTTAAATATAAAGTGTCTTTATTTAATAAAGCACACTTAGTCTTCAAAGTATTATAACAACAGTCAAGTTTAAAGTTATGGCTCTTAATTAGCTCATGGCCGTTATCAGTTGAGAATGCTCGTGGTGAGCAAAACCGTTCCGATATTAACAAGCCATATGTGGAAGAATCAATAAAAAATGTGTATAAAATTAGTACTATTATTGTTTTTATATATCTAGCCCCTTACGTCCTGCTCCCTACTTAAGGGAAAATCCAAGCCGCAATTTTCTAATTTATACAAAAGGAATATTAGAATCGACGCTTTTTTAGACGCCCGTGATGCAAGATATACGCACTGCCATTTTGGAGCGATTTCCTGAATAAAAAAATATTTTTTTCATGCCATCACTGGATAAGGTTCAATAATAGACCACATCGATATTTGATAATATCGCTAGAATAAAGGGATCTCCTCTTGATGCAAAATCAGGGTTCCCGCATTTCATTAAAATATCTCACATCGACGTTCGTTCGTTCGCGACACGAAAGCAGGCATGACGCATATCAGTTATTATTTGCATTATAAACAAGATTTTTCAATTATTGGTAATTAACTTAAATCTGTAAAAAGTGAATATATACGTTGGCTTCTTTTGACAACGTATGGTAAAAAATAAGTATTTTGACCGGCTTGGATTGATGCCTGCTATATGCAAGTGCTCGCTTAGTATATTGTTATAATAGAATTCTATTTATTTAAATTTTGGGCTTACACAAAGCCACCACCGAATCCATCGACCGTGTATATAATTGCTTAATTTATTCATACAACATGATTTTCCACCAAGAGTGAAACAGTTTAAAAGTAGGTAGGTAGGTAGTTACTCTGCACTTTCTTTAGTTTCAAAGCAACTCCGCCTGCATGAATGCATCGAACGAGGCACATTTCATATTTTTCTGGATATTGCCACAACACGCCCATTACTCGAGATTGCAATTCGCGTAAATAGTCATGATTACTGATGAATTATTAATTATAATGGCGCCTGTTCGCTGCAAGGCTCAATCATGATTTACACTCACCTTTAATAAACCGGTTAATAAAAGTGGCACAACTGCACTGGGTGTATTATTTATTGTAAAAAATTAAACAGAATACATGGCATTACAGCTGACGCCAATGCGCCATGCATTTATTTGACAATTAATAAAAATAACACAAAATTGAAAAAAATAAAATAAATATAGAATTAACAAATGTATGGAACAGAACAGAAACATATTAATTACATTAAAAGAAAAAATATAAAAACAAAGAACCAAGTTCACTACCGAAGATGTCCACATCAACAGGCAGTGCATTCATCAGCCGAACAGCCTTTGTGACTGGCGACTCAAATGACCTACGTGACAAACAAGTTCTGACAAAGAACATTGATTGGCCTTGGCTACGACCACGTAGGTAGACACTGGGAGCATGCAAGTTTAAAGTTTCAAGGATGTCAGGGTTATCAACTCGGCCCCGAAGAAGAAGAGTAAAATGTTTCAACATTGAAATCGATCTGCGAGCTTCAAGAGAGTGAAACGAAAGCATTCCCAAATTATGAGTATAGGACGTCAAGTAATATGGGATTTATATTCTGACTTTATAGATCACTTTTGAGGCGGTAACGTTACGACAATATGACAGTGGTCATAAAGAATTTTGAAGACGGCGCCAGGCCAATAAATTATACGATCACAAAATATCATACCCACAGTCAGTCAATATATGTATGTAGATCTGGTCGAAGTAAAAAGTTTCAAATTATTAATGACACATTCATTACACCACTTTTGGTGTTAATTGTATCTTCTTGGTGGAAATTCATTATTTTAAGCAAATAAAACACATTTTTTCTACTACTTCCACGTATAATTTTATAAAGATCAAAACCCGTTTCGCTTATCGCTCAATAATTCATATCCACCAAAAAGTTGCAGTTGACACGTTAAAAGTGATATCACATAGATCATTCCTATAATTATTTAATATGTCACTTCTTGGTGGAAAGTTATTATTTTAAGCAAATAAAAGACGCTTTTGTTTATACGACTTCCAAATATAATTTTATAAAAATCATGACTGGTTTCGCTTACCGCTCAATAATGATTATCCACCAAAAAGTTAGCACCTTAAAAGTGATATCACATAAATCTTTACTGTGATATGCCCGAGTACAGGGAAAAGCTCTTCAGAGAAAAAGTTCATTTTTGTTCTGTAGCTTCGTTTAACTGGTAAGCTTTTGTAGGATCGGTTACGGCATTAAGGCTATTTAATTATAGGGGACGCCTACCCAAGAAAATGATTTAATTTGGGATCCGTTTTATATAATTATTATTTATAAAAAGTCTTCAATACTCTGTAAGGGTTCCTTTTAATTAACGCGACTATGTACCTTATGTTAAAGTAAATTATTTCAGTCAAAGAGAATTCAATAATAATAATAAAAAATGTATTGTGCTGAAGTTTTCATAACAAGTGTTCATAATCATTGTGCTAGTAATATCCACGACACAAAACGGTTATGGATTCGTTAATTAGGGAACACTTCAGTCCCATTCGTTAGGGAATGAATGCGGTAAATTGAATACGTCAAAATTGGCAATCACACATACCTACATACGTTAGATTATAATTTTGGCCAGTTTTAAATAAAATGTGCTTTTTTTAATTATGTGATTATAAAAACAATAAATATCCTAAGCTGTGATTTGTTCAACGCTTAATTAAACGACGTATTCGCATCGACAAGATTGAAAATATGCATGAACTAAAAAGTGAATGATAAAGAATATCTCTTAAGGTGTTCACCGTCAATACTTGGTGGGATGGCATTTTGACTTGGTGGAAAGACATTTTTTGAACTTATTCCACATAAAATGTACTTGCATCAGGACCGGTTTCGCTCATTGCGAGCATTGTCAACTGATGTTTATTATGATTTTTCAAGATACAGAATAACTTTAGTGTGGAGTGTGAATATATCATTTTTAACAATTATTTGAAAACATTTTAAATGGAATTCCATACTATTTTGAATAGAAATAAATGACAAACGCAACAATATATAAAAATAGTATTAAACATATTTTTTGAAAAGAAGCAAATTGCAAAACTAGTTTCCCTGTGAGATGAAAATTGATTAATAAAAATAATAATATAATTTTAGTACTTTTTAAACATAAAATTTATTTGATCAGGACTGGTTTCGCTCATGGCGAGCATTGTCAACTGATACGGAATACAATAAAACAGTGATATTTATACAAAAGTTAAGTATGAAAAACAAGGTATGACAAACAATTGGTAAAACAGATAAGCAAATAAATAACAACATTTTATTTATAGTCTATTATCCTTGTAATTTGCTTCAATTTATTTTCTTAGTTGTTTTACCAATTGTTTGTCATACCCTGTTTTTCATACTTAACTTTTGTATAAATATTACTGTTTTATTGTATTCCTTATCAGTTGAAAATGCTCGCCATAAGCGAAACCGGTCCTGATCAAATAAATTTTATGTGGAAAAAGTACTAAAATGTATTATTATTTTTATTATAATGCCTTTCTACCAAGTATTGACAGTGAACACCTTAAAAGTGAAAATTGATTGTTGATGTGTTTGGCGCAAGGCATATGAAGAGAAAACGTTTATTAATTCAGCTATAATAACATCATTGAGGATGTCAACAATGTATCCCGTTATGGTATTTTTTTTATCTTCAGAATTAATCGGCGAGTGACTTTGACACAGTTGATATCATACAGAAAAAGAAACTCTTAATATCGTTGAACTTCCGAAGTGATTTCACTTTCTCCGTCTGGCATGGGAATTTTTAAGAGATTAAAAAATCACAGTACACTTTCGTGATCAAACAAATATCGCGCTAAGACAACAATGAGCCATTATCATTCATTCATTTATAATTGTCATAATTTGAGAGCGGCGTGAAAAAAAACATATTCATTACAATTTTAGATCAAGTTAGTTTAAAGCGAAAAATGCAAAAACAATAAACCAAGACAGAGCATTGTTATAAATATTTCAAAATAAATTTAGTCGACTTTTAAATATGCATAAAAATGCAAATTCAAAGTGAATTAGTTTCATTGAAAGCTTACCAATACACGATTAAAAAAGTGTTTTTTTATATATAGTGCATTAGTATCGTTAACCCTTTGGACTTCCCATTATAACCTTTTTCCTTCCAGCGACTCATCAATAGATTTGATATATTGACTAACGCAGGGTTTGCGTATTTATTAGCATGGTAAAACGTAATACCGAAAAGTATTACACATTATGACACGATAAAAACTTTAATTGAGGCACGCAATCCAATAAATACGGTTTTTGAAATAAGTATTATCAAAAATGAATAAAAAATATTTTTTCAACCAAGCTTTTCAATTTCGAGCTAGACCCGATATAGGAGTTGCGCGTAACCTATACGATCTTGAACTAGACACTACATAGAAGTTCTAGCAGTTAAAGATGGTTTTAATTTCTAAATAATTATTAAAGGACGTACTTGTTCGATTACAGTTTCTCTCACAGATAGATTGAAATATAATTATTATCAATTTAAGATTTACTGATAAAGGCTATGGCCACTTTTATTTAACAATTAGTGACTGTTGAAAATAAATACATTCAAGTCTGTGCGATATACAACTAAAGGTGTGACATTTTATTTTTCTTTTATACTATGCATATTTAGACGAATTGTAACGTCACTATTTTTTGGGTTCTATGAATTATTATTTAGTAGGTACGGTAATAATTGAGAATGATAGGATTTTAAATTTGACCGCATACGCAAGAATGAATGAAACACAACCACCAAATTCATCGAAAATATGAAATCAATATTCAATACAATTTAAAATCGAATTGAAATTTGGAATATTCAATAAGTGGTTAAAGTATTTTGCTTTATCATCAACAAAATGTGGAATAAATGAAAGTTTACCACATGAATATCATAAAGGTGTATTTTTATGTATTTTTGACGACACATTGAAAAGTTATACCATCATTTCGTTGGTAAGAATAAATATCAGTGAAATTGAAAAAGTACAATTTATTTTATTCATGTATATTTTCAATTTATTAAAACGTTCTGTCATTTCCCAGTCGAATAGCTTCGTATTTTTTCTTCTGAATTTTGTGATATTTATATTGCTCTTGATTTCTTTATTGTACTAAACTGTCTTTAGCTTACTGCCATCTTTGAATTTAGAATACATCACTATACATAATGTATCACGATGTAGTTTGTTTATTTCCTGGTTTGAACCTTTGCTAGAGTAAACAGACGAGACTCCAACCGATGAATAAAGAAAATCATACCGCCTAGTGTCTTTTTTCCATACTAAAACAAATGTCAAAATTTTAGCCATTCTCTTTTTCATTAAATAATGTTGGCTACACTATTTTATTATTTTACAGCATGCATTAAATTAAAGTTATGAGTATAAGCATGCAAGAATTATAGCTAATCAAAACATCACGCAATTTAATTCGATAATTAAGTTGTTGAAAGAGTAATATATATTTGTTAATAAAATTCGTATCGAATATGTCGCTTTCTCATTACAGGCGTTCAAATTTAAAATTGCTCGCATCACATCAATATTCTTTTCAAATATTGGTTAGTAATCCGTTCTGAAAATTCTATCTAGCGGAAGGAGGCAGTAAAATTTGACATAGAGTAACCGCATAATAAGGCTTTCACGACTAGTTTTCAGTCAATGATCAACGCTTTTAGAAACAACACTCTAGCTTAAAAAATAGGTGATGCGAAATGAATCAAAAAAAAATAAGGAAATATAATACTTAATATTAGATATAAAAATCAATGTATGTTTGTTCGTATTTTCCCCTCATCCGATTGCGATAAAACTTTGTCAACTTATTGGTTGCACTTGCGCTAAGGTTATAGACATAGTAAAATCAACTTAAAGTAGGTCTTTTATAAAAAAAACAATGTTTTTTCATATTTTATTCGCTGACATACTGTTCATTTTGAAGACTTATTGTTGCACTTGTGCAAATGTTATAGGAATAGTACAATTAACTTTCAGTAGGTGGCGCGTGTAGACAATCGGCAAAAGACAAACAGCAAATGACAAACGGCAAATGTCATCGATACCGATCAATGGTAGTGAAATTAAATCGAAATTATTTATCTAAAATATTGTGCATCCGATGGTACTTCAATAAACACAAACACTTTCTTTCATTGAGTGGCATTGGAACGCTCGCCAGGTACCGGCTAGTAATGAATAATATCAAAATAAAAGATTTTCGATTCTCTGGATGGACAACCAGTTATTGTTTAAAAATATGTCATTACTTTACTTTTAACAGCATCACTAGTTTATTGAATAACCTATTCTATTCATCGATATTTTATCAAATAATTGCAAATTACTTCACATACATTCTTATAAAAAGTACTAGACATATATTTTCATTTATCTTTATAAGCTTAATAAATGAGGTAGATTTATTTTTCAAGTCTCGATGCTTACTGATTGTTTAGTCTTTATATACCAGGAGTGGCCAAAGGAACGATCGCGTAGCTATTCCAAGTCGCCCGCCTGTCTGGTGTACTGATGTATATATCTTTGATTCCTCTTTTATTTTAATGATAATAAATTCAATTTTTTTGTGAGTCAATCGCCGCCAAAATATTCAAAAAATGTCGCCCTTAATGTTAAAAGTTTGGCCACCCCTGTTATATACCATGCATGGTCAAGGGTTTGAAGCCCGTAAGAGACATTTCATTTGGTGATATTTCATCAATTACAATTCTAAAATCAAAAGATAGACAGATTGAGTCATATCTTTAACTTCTCTGATAGATGGTATGTTCACTGGACACAAATATGCGTTCGAAACTGAACGACTCATTTGTTACGAAGTACTAAATAAAGTACTGGCAAAATCACGAGAATCGAGTGTTATATAATATTTTACCAATAGTTACCGCATAAAAGATTAACTTAAGTTTCTGTTAATAGCACGTAATGCAGTTTTACTGATTTACTTGTAGAAAATAGTCACACATTTAAATTAAAACTTATATTTATGTCTATAAATGAAAACTGATCAATAATAATAAAGTTATAATACGGCATTCAAATTATATAATATTTATAATTAACTAACAAAGATTACCTAGAGCAGCGCAATACTTCCGTGAGGTTAAGCTTTGATACAAATGTTACGCGATCTCACTAAACCTAAAATAGTTTAAAATTATATACATAGCCATACAAATGAAAGTGTAAAGCGGAAAGGTGCCATATAAAAAAGCGAGCACTACCAGCAGCTCTTTAATTAATTAGCGAAACCGGTCTTGATCTTTCGAAAATATGTGGAGCTGATAAATGAATAAATCGCTCGACCGATGTTTAGTAAATATCTTTAATTTGTATAAATACCATTTTCTCACACCGCTTTTTTACTATATAAATTTATGGTCATTAAAAGTGAGTTCGTGATTCTATATATTATATAAAATATAAAACCGAAACGGCGGATGTATGTCTGTGGGTCTGTAATTCCCTTTTGTATTGTTGGTCATTAAGTTGCCATAAAAACGAATATGAAAGAAAATATGATTGAATTTTTATCGGCGAAGACATTTAGTCAAAATGTAATAAATTAGTCTTCTACAGAACTTTTCCCGGCTTTTATTATTAATAATAATGTTTATTATTTACGTGAAGGTATTATTTGACATTTCTTTGATAGTAAATTAGATTTTTTCCTTGAATTTGGACATTTTAATGGGCGAGAATGGGGCTGTCATCAAATTAAATAATGTTTGTGATTTTATTTTAACTCTATTTTGGATGTTAGATTTTGTGATATAATTATGTCGAATGATATAACATTAAATATATAGTCCGAACGACGCCGGGTAGCAATACTAGTATTATATAAAATAAATACTTCAAATCAGGGCTTTTTTTTGAAAAAAAAGGTGCCGGAACTCACTTCATGTCTTTTTACTAAATAAAATTATATTCAAATACCTATCATTTAAGTAAAATTTCGTCGAATTGATTTTGAGATCTGTGAAAAATGGTGCCGGAACAACGTTCCACCGCGTTAAATGGAAAAAAGCCCTGCTTCAAATTGATCTAATTCAGAACAAAACAATAGTCATATTCCTATGTAGCTATTTTTTGAATATCTAGAGATTCTCGTGAAAACTATATCGAGAATTCTTAATGATAAGTTTAAGTCGTATCACATTATAACAAATGCTGCGAAATATATTTATGGCTGAATAATCTATATGGTACATATGTATGTATTGTGATTGAATTCGAAATTTAAAAATAAAAAGAGATAGTTAGGCGAAGGCTAAAAACAATTGCTGTAAAAACTAAATTGCTCTAAATGCACAAACTAGTGTTTTAATTAAGATTTCTTAACAGTGAATAAAAATAGAAATTTTTAATTATCAATTTCACAGTTTTTTTAAGTTATATTATTGCTTTTTAATCAATACAATTCCATTTCGAAATAGTATGAATGTATTTTATAAAAGTAGATCAAAAATTAACGATATTGATTTTGTTAATTTTCGTTTAATAATATACGTTACTCCATAACGTTAACTAATTAGGTAAGTTAAACTTTCTTCAAAAAGCCTGTACTGATGGATAATACACGGTTTTTCAATAGGGACCCTTGAAAATCATTTTGTTATAGCAACCATGTTGTTAAGCTAGCATCTGCCAAATTGATGTTAATTGTTAAGTAGTGAACGGCAAATCACCATGGAAGGTTGTAACATTAAACAGCGTGTGCAAATCATCAAATTTCATGATCAAAGTACTGCTCCGTTCGAAAAATGTTCGTCGCTTAAGTCATCTTTTGCGACGAGGCCCATTTTTGGATGAATGGATATGTGAACAAGCAAAATTGTCGGATTTGGGGCGATTCCAATCCATACGAGATACACCAGCACCAATTGTATCCTGAGAAAGTCACTCTTTGGTGCAGATTTTGGTCGGTGGAATCATCGGTCCGTACTTCTTCCAAAACGAAACGTCAACAGTGGACACTACAGATAAGCAACTTCTTGTGGAACTAAACTGGAGAATATGCTTACCGGTAACGTGTGGTTCCAACAGGACGGAGCTACGTACCACACAGCACATGCCACGATGGACATTCTACACGAGCGAGCGTCCTCGTTGAAAGACCTTTTATATGAAATAAGGAAATAGATTTGTATGTGTAATAAAGAAGAGGTTTTAAAATTTTAATCATTTTTTTATTCGAATGCTTAATCGAAATTTCGAAGCACACATATTATTACAAACATAAAGCTTTTTTTAAGTTTGACAACGCACATCATATTAAAATACAATCACGCCAAGTCAAAAAGAATAATAATAACACAGACAGTGAGTAAATAAACTTAATAATTAAATACTAGGTAGCAGACAACAAGAACTATATTCGACTAATGACTCTCGCCGCCTTCGGATTCGTGCCCGCCCAAGTAAGAAAGATCGATCGGACTGTATTGGTAGTGCCCTCCGACGTCCTGAAGACCCTGCGATTCGTAAGAGGGGAGTTGTTCTGAACCAGCGCTCCATCCATGACCCTCATGTCCACCTTCTTCCGATATTCCTTGGGAGTGCTCGGAGATCTGTTCATGCTGCTCGGGAATATGCTCAATCTGGGAAATATGATCGCTATGGTCTGAAAAACCGTGGTTATCAAGACCATGTCCGTGGTGGGCTTCGATATCGGAACGATGCTCTTCAAGAACTAATCCGTATCCGTGATTTTGTTCAGTCTTAGGGTGGAGGAGCTTGATGCCGTGCTCTGATTTTCCCTTTTCCAATGGATGCTTGAGCAAATGTGAGTGTTCTTTCTTGACGTATACGGGGACGGGGTGGAAATGTTCCAGTTTGATTGACTGATGTGATTTGGCATGTTCATGTTCGACTTCGTGGTGATAGCCTGATGAACCGACGCTGCCTTCTGATTCGTGGCCACCTTCGGCTTCTTGGTGAATCACACCTCGACGAAATCTGGCGGGCGATGCTGTTACTGCGGCCACGAGGGCTAGGCAAATCTAGAAAACAAACAAACATACAATTAAAAATTTGAATGTATTCGTAAATATTATAAATCCATTATGGACAGCCCTGGTTTCCAAAATTAGTGAATCTTTATTCATAGTTAATACAATTGTCTTATACTTGTTATAAAATATTATATAAATACTTATAAACATAACATAAATTCAAAGCAAGAGCTTCTATTTTTCTTATTAAATATATTGAAAACTACATTCTATTAGTTTGTCCACATATAAGACTACCAGATAAATTGGTTAATGAATTTATGGCCCACATATTCATGTGTCTTTTATATCAGCCAGTCAGGCTATACTGTAACACTTATTGCTTATATCTCTCAAAATTCGTATTGACAACTTCTATTTATTTATCATTACTAACGTTTTTACTGTCAATACTCGGTAGAAAGGCAAACAATAATAACATATTTTTTCATCAGAGCAGGTTTCGCGCATCGCGAGCATTTTCAGGTGGGCTCATCATCATCCGAGCATTAATAGTATTGAGCCACTTGATTACAGTTTTCATCATATTTAAAAAATAATTGATTTTAGACTTCCTGGTGTGCTTTTTACAAATAATGCGTAATATCAATTACGAGCATATCACAAGTATGTGGGTTTTAAAGTTAGTTAAATATCTAAATTCTGTATGAAAAAGATAATCAGAAGTTAGCCGATAAAGAAGCCTGCCTAAATTGTGACCTATGAAACTTCTTGCGATAACAAAGCGTTGATATAGTTAGGTTAGGACATGTACCAATTTGAGAAGCTTATATAATATGCAGTCATAATAAATTATATAATCTATTTTCTAAAGTCTGGTTGTAAATAATTTTATATATTTAATTTTGAGGTCGGGTTCGTAAAAGTATAACTGTTAGCTGATGACTCATGCCAGGATAGAAGAGGAGGAGCGAGAACCAATAGGAATATCGTAGACATCCATGTCATTGAATACAGATTCATGGACTATATTTGTTATTCACATATCTAAGCAAAGTCGGAGTGAAGACCTACAGTTAAAGAACCGGCATATAAAAAACCGGAAACATTGAATGTGGGATAACAACGTTATAAGTCGTATTTAATATTGAAAATAATGTTTTAAATGAATAAAAAACAGTTTTCTGACTTAATGATACGGGCTGGTTTTGCTCGTCACTAGCATTATGAGATGATGTTTAGTTGACAATGTTCGGGATTGTCAAAACCAGCCCGTATTATCAACAATTACATGAGTAAGTAGTAGAAAAGGAACTGTGATTGTTTTATTGAAATACCCTCAAAAGTGAAAACTTTTGGAACAAACTTTCGATTCTTAACAAATATAAAGACTCTAGTAATGTTTTAAATACATTTCGTAAAGATTATGTAAGATAGTTAGAATTTATTCGTTTGTAATAGAAACATAAATACTCTGGTCTTTCCCAGAGTTTAAACAATTTATTTCCAAACGAAAAAAGGTATTCTGAGATATTTTCATTCCACAGTTTTGAGGAAATAATGAAATCATCCAAAAAAAGCTTTTCTACGAGAGATTTTTGTTATTTTGTCGTAAAAATTTTGTTATAAAATCTGGATTAAATCGAACTAGAAGTTAGCATCAAGCATATTGGCTACACACCGTTTTATTGGACAAAAATATATTAATTGATTGAAAATCCAATAAATGATTTTAAAGCAAGACAACCGCAACCAAAGAGCACAGCGTTGATTATTTGGCTGGCACGATAATAAATCGAAATAAAAAATTATTAAAATTGAATTATATTAGTGGCATATATGATTTATCCAACATCTTAATGCGATCATTTGCATGTAATGCTTATTGGGTTGTTTTATTGTTTATTTGATTTGATATCATAAAGAGAAAACAATGCAATGAACTGAAAGACGTTTTCAATCACACGTCGCTTACATTTCACTTGCGCTTATGTATGACCATTTAAGTAGTAAAAAAAGGTATTAGAAAGCGAACTTGTTATTCTACCATCGAGTAAAACATTTATTAAATAAACCACCTCAGATCGTAACTAATTATTTATTGAAAAGTAGTTCTTGGCAATGTTATTAGCTTATATAAAAAATCTTTAACTGCATTAAACGGATTGCTATACCGAGGTACCCGAATCCTGGATGCCAGTATTAGGGCTGCTTTTTAAATTGAAACAATGATATGGATTGATGAAAAACCAAATAGTATGTCGGTAAATCAATGAAAATGTGAAATACTTTAATGATGGTTTGTGCAAAAAGCGTTGTATTTGATAGGGACTTTTCCACAACTGTACTTTTTTGTTCAAGTAATTTCTATAAAGAAAAACAATAAATTATGCTTTAATGGCAATTAGCCTATTATTCTAATAAAATCGCATTTTTTGAGAACATTATTAAATATTTAATATCTAAAAATATATATGATCTATGATAAACCTGTCAATGTTGTAAAATATTATTTTAACGAAATGTGACGATCAGTTCTACGACGTAAATAAAGTATATAGATATAAAAATATTTTTTAAAAGGTGTTTTATGAATGGATATTTACATATTTTGACATTAAATATGAAATCTGAAAATGTAATGAAAACAGGATAGTTTTTGTTTATTTGAAAGAATGGGCTAGACAACAATATAATGTCATTTTACTTAACAAAAGTTCAAGTAAATTTATAGAGAAACAAAATTTCACCAGTTATGTTAAAATATTTCAATTATTATTTTTCTCACGTTTCTCTATACATTTGAAAGGCTTACAGTGCATTAGTTGTCAGTAAACAAAAGATACACAAGCCTGTGAAATTAAATCGTAATTATATTTGATGAATTGTGATTGGTATATTGGTTATTTATTGAATTCCTACAATAAAGTTTTTTTTAAACAAAATCTAAATTCATGTAGTCAAATTGGGCACGAATGTTGCAAACAGTTTGATGGATATGATATATAAACGAAAATTCGAAAATACTTTTAAGTATAACAGTGAGTAAATAACAAATGATGTTTTAGTTTAAAAAAAAACAATACACATAATATAACTTCCAAAAAGTAAATAGGTCGTAAGTGTACAACGCAAATCTTCATTGTACTGAGATAAATTAATTTGATTGTATCAAAGTTTATTTTGTTGAATTTTTCATCGTTAAGTTTTACTTAAAAAAATTACCGTGATATATTATGATTTTTTCAAATTAAGATTTTTAATTAAGATTTTTATGAAAAAATCAACAATGACACTTGATTAAACACTGGAAGAATTTTTTACTGTGATATAGAATGAAATTAGTTTTTGATAATATTGCTGTTAGTGTGTTAGTCACTGAAATGTCACCACTTTTTTTTCAGTAAATCTACACATGTATATTTAAACTAGATACAAATTTGTCACTTACAAAAATCTTCATGCTTGCTTAAACGAGTATTTAGTGGTGCTACTCAAAGTTGAGTTTGTATAAAAGATGTGCACTGGTTGAGAACTATACTGTTAATGATAAGTATTCAGATTAAATTTTTCATTTTATAGCCTGATTTCTCTACAGGCCTGACTGCATTTTATGAAGCTTGTTCTCATGTGTTGTATATAGGCGAGAAATATAATGATCAGGGGAGGTATTGAAAGAGAGCATTTTCCTCGATTGGACACTGCGCCGATTGAGCTTACTCGATACATTATTAACTTACTGCCTGTTCAAGTATCACATTATGTCAATACGGTTGATGACTATGAAGTATGTATGTATGTAAAGCGTACAAGATTCATTTTTTGAATCATTTCCCATCCCAATATAGACTTATAAAAGAGTAGATAAAAATAAGTTGCTTTTGCGAGTTCGTTTTAAATGTAATTCAGATGTAATTTGGGGAAAGAAAACATGGAAAAATAGGACTAGGAAACGAATAACTTTGAACTAACCGAACGATTTAACAATCTATTTATTAAAATGCCTAGAATTTAAATTCGACCACAAGGGATACAGCAACTGAATATAATGAACGTCCATTACGAGCTAAGAAAGCTAGTTTACGATTATCATCATCTCTGCACAGGATTGCGATATCAAAATTATTTTTAATACTTCTTTTGGTTAGGTTTGCCAAGTATTATTTCATTTAAGTATTCAAGTACCATCTGATAGTCTCGCTACTGTCATATGTATTACTTTGTTGAATTACGTTTTGTTTCTCTTTCGAGAATACTATTGGCCAATACAAAATTATCAAAAGATTTTTTCACCGAACACTTCAAACTCGGCTGGTTTATATATATGAAGATCAAATTGTAAAAGCAGTGTGTTTCATAAGGGTACTAACACATAAATTAAAAATTAAAGGAAGAATCTAATAAAACGAGACAAAAATTGAAGTTATCTTGTTACATATGTGTGTACCGTCGAATGGAAATTTATTAGATCTAATTACGCTAAAGGTCTTTCCGTTTATGTAGACAAATCTTGTTGATTATACCTTGGATATTGTTTTAAAAAATCACACACAGTTTTGTTACGCTATGGTGGCGCCCATATTTTTTTTTTGATGCCTTTGATATTCCATTGTCATTTTAAATTGTCTGAAGAAATTATTTTGAAAATCACACATACTTTCAAGATACTGTGTAATTTAATTCATGTTTAAGGATTCAAATAAATTTGATTATCGATAAAAAATAAATTTATTTAATAATAATAATCGACGTGCAGTATAATTGGCGCACTGGTCTACGCACACAATCTAAGCCGATCCAAAGCGCTCATTCAAAAAGTGATTTTGAGAGGGAGATAATGTCTTGCAACTCGGTTTGTTGAATAATTCTTCATTTTACTCGCAGACTTCTTCTCTCGTATTACCATAACAGAAAACCGATTAACCGATAGACTAGTTTTTCTGTTCTCTATAATAGCGCAAGCGCATTTGCGTCGTGCCAAAGGTAGTGCAATACGGTATATTTCGCACGATATTTTTTCATCGATACAATGTGTAGTTCGCTTGAAAAAGCAATGGGTTGCTAGTGAATATTTTTTTGTTACTGTTTATCAAATGTATATGTGAAGAAGCATTAAAGAGAATAATAAAAAAATTACTCTGTACGTAAAACAGAATCAGCTTGTTAATATTTTCAATAGACGGGACGACGCGACGTTACATATTAACGACTACTAATTATTTGATCAGTTTCTAATTCGATAAATGGTCAGTTATGAATACTTAAAACGGTCAGTAATAAATACATAAAAAGGTCAGTTAAAAATAATAAATGGTCAGTTAATGCGCTTATTTTTCATAGACCATGTCATAAATTTGCTTCTTACGACCATATTTGATAAAATTCACAAGCTCTCAAAATAAAACTTATCATTTTTTTTTTAAATAACTAACCATTAAAAATATTACTGACCGTTTTATTTAATAACTGACCACATTCACACTTATACAATGACAACTGACCGTTTATAATATTAACTGACCATTTATTTATTTAACTGACCAAAACTTGAATTAGTTACTGACCCATTAAATACATGCCCATATTAACTGTTCATTCTGGATTAAAATACGTCAAATCAATTGGTGAAATAAATTATCTATTATTAAAATCAGGTAGTCATAATGTAAAACTTTTTCATAATGCACAGATAATTACTTAAATCCACTTGTTATGCGGTTTTCGCGTGATTTTGTTTATCATACGCTTTCAATTTAAATAAATACCTACGAAGCTTTTCGTTTGTTTCTTGAAAAAACCAAAAAACAACTCTGATTATCTTTTAATGTGAAATTTCAATTATAAATATGAGTACCGGTTTTCTCATCGTGAGCATTTCCAATCTATAATATATAAAAATCAATGTTTGTTTGTTTGTTCGTAATTTACGCGTTGCCATACCGTTCGTCCGATTGCCATACAACTTTGTCAACTTATTGCTTGCACTTTCGCGGATATTTTTAGCATGGTAAAATCAACTTAATTACAGTAGGTCTTTATATATAAAAATTTTTTTTTTCATATTTTATGCGCTGACATACCTTTCATGTTGACAACTTATTGTTGCACTTGTGCGAAGCTTATAGACACACAGCAGATGTCATCGATACCGATCAATGTTAATGAAATGTAATCGAAATAATTTATCTCAAATATTGTGCACCTAAAAACACTTCAATAAACACAAACAGTTTCTTTCTTTGAGTGGCATTGCAACGCTTGCCGCGTACCGTCCAGTATAAAATAAAAACACATTATTTTGCGCCGTAATTGTATTTCTATACTCATGAGTCTAATTCAGCTAATTATGCATCTTCTTTTATAAATTATATATATAATGTGTACATTGCATTCAAAAGTTATGCAAACTCATCATGTTTTCTTCTTTTATTAAACAAAAAATTGAAGTAAATATTCGATTAGTTGGAAATTGTGCTCATATATTAATTATCTATTGTTAATATTCCGTTTTTAATCAACGAATGGCTCTGATTCGATACGTGTTACCATTAAAATCTAGTTTACACCAATTGATGAAACAGTTAACGATTCAGCTAAAATAGTCTAATTCATTTGAAGAGAAATCAGTACATGTCATATAGAACAGCGGTGAATTGTATTTATTTTCGCCTCGTTTTATTGTAAAATATTTTACTCACAATATTTTTGAATCTTTACCAAACATTGCATCGCCAGGAGATGTTGGTAGTTTTATTTTTAAAAAGTATACCTTATCCAATAATAACTCAAATTTTAAACTTGTTTTGATAGATCGTGATCACAGCCAACCCGCTAACTGTGTTGATTAAAAAATCCAATGTTAATAAAAATCATCTTTATAAATGAGAACCTTATACATTCGCTTCAATCAGGTTTGCATCCAATCGTATTTTTTTTCGTGTAAAAAACATGATATAATATACCTTCTATTAACATGCCGTCAATTGAAAATGATCGGAATGAGCGAAACCAGTCCTTATATTTACAAATTTATTAAATGGTATTATGTTATTATATGGGTTAATTGATACAAAAAAAAATCGTTTCATTTACATAAATAAAACACATTTTTATACATTTCTTTCAACTAAGAATTGACAGTTAACACTTGAAGAGTTAGTTTATAATACGAGTTCTAAATCATCGTCGACATATTGTCAATTTTAAATAAAATAAGACATTGATTGCGCCTAAAAAATAGATATTACATATAACGAAAAAACATCACAGTTCAAGCAGTTGACGGACGCGCTCGGATTTGTATTTTAGACGAAAAAAACATTTTTTAGTAAATAAAAATGTGCATGCTTTTTTTTTTTTTGCATTCAAGCAACCGTCAAAAATTAAGATGTTCTCAAGAATTTCAAAAATACTGAACAACTATAAAGCTGGAAAACATTTAAATTTTTAGTTTTTCTTGTACGCGAGACCATGCGTGTGTGGTTTTAAATGTTTTTTTTAAAGGTTGCGTACTTAATTCAATAACATAAAAAACCCATAAAATTTTGTATTTAACAATTTTCTTGGTTGACCTTGACCACATTGGTATCGCTTTAAATGTATTTTAAGTGATCGGGTCCCTGTCAAATTATCATCATAGACCCTTAAGCATTGGGTTATTTGATCTACTCATTTTGAGAAGCAAATAGAAAGTGATTCATTGAATATATGAGATTCCCTTACCGGGCCAAGTAACGGTCAGATTAATTTCGAACTAATAAAATAATAAATGACCACCGCAATTTTGAAGCATCCGAATTAAATTAAAATCCATGATAGAAACCAAATCATATTAAAAAAATAGTATGTGTCTGGTATATTAATTTATAATGAACAAAGGTGTAAAAAATTGATAAATTTTTCATTGATTTATTATCTGAATGTAAGGAGTATGATTGATAGTAAGACATTTATTTTTTTCTGAATGCTGATAACGCAAAGTGTAAGGTGTAATACTTCCGGATTAAAACAAAACATAGAAAGTAAGGTTTAGAAACAGTCAATAGTTAAAGTTAGTTTCGTGTTGGTTAACCAGCACGCTTTCATATAAAAATGAATAAGTAATCTTCATGTTGCATTCCGCTTCGTTTCATGTTTCAATCATGCAATAATTAATACAAAAACGAAAAAAAACAGTTACACCTCGAGGTGTATTTTGACAATCACAGAAAGTTGGGTGATAGTTATCATTTTTCATGTTTGATTATACTGGTAATTAGAATAGAACATGTTTGTACTCGTAAAGTTACAAAATATGAAATAACCAAAATTCAACAGCTCAACAAAATAGTTTTGAATTAATTTTAAAGCCGAAGTTAAAGTTTTTGTTTACGATTTGCAGATATCAAAGTATGCAAAACATATTTTTCGAATCTTTCATGTAAACAATACTCTGTATAAATAATGTATTGTAGATTATTGGATAAAATCTTGTACCACTATAATTGTTGTATGTTGTATAATTGTGCACTTTTTCAACAAAAGAATCTATATTCCTTCATTTTATTTGTGGCATCAACACTGAGTTCGATCATTTCCTATAATATATTTGAAATATGCATAAAAATAGAACATGCAAATAGTCTATATTTATTGGTGTCTATTCGATCTTTACAGAGTAATTGAATTAAATATAATAGGCCTTTTTCATAGCCACCTTGTTGGTGTGAATAACATTTCAAATACGTACTACATCTTTCCACGTAACAGTTTGTCGCTGAATTGTCAAATTTGATTGTAAATTCTTGATGGTTTATGAATAGATATAATAAATAAAAGTAAATCTATTGACATTTTAATAAAATTCAGCAGTACAACCAGATACCTTTTCGCTCAGAGACGTGAAATTTTTAATAGAATGGTTCTTTCGCCGAGGAAAGGCGGGTATACATCAATTATGTAATAAGGAGTATAAATTGTTTGGACTGAAAGGGTTGTGTCATTGATTGTTGTATCGTATTTAGTTTTAATTTAATATTTTAAATTTTCACACTGCAGTGGCTATTTTCATAACGATTAAAAGCATCGTGAGTCAGAAAGAATACTATCTATCCGTAGAAAGACTTTGCATTGTTACGGGCTATAAACGATTATTTTGCAGTCACGCTTTCTTATTTATTTAACATGGTATCATTTGTGTAAGCTTTTGTCACGTGAGATAATATTGTGTTTAGCATGAGTGAAATAATATTATAAATGGTATTTTATTGTACACTTTGATTTGAGCTCCAACGGTACTTTAATATATTATAATAATGCAGCAACACACTCGATTCTTTTCAGACAGTTTCAATGTATTTTATATGGTTATTTTTCATGGTTTTTATGAAAAGAAATCATCAGCATATAAAGAAAACATTTTGTTTGTCAGATGCGTGCATGAATACGACATATATTTTGGTTTATGTTATGACAGTAGTATTTAAAGCGACGTGATGTTTTAATGTATGCAATGTATCAGAATACATCTGATTTTGCTTTCAGTCGACAAAATAAAATCATAGTCGAAACTCTTGTATGTATAGACAAGGTATAGTATAAGGTTTTTAATCGTTTGAGTCTCTCAAATGCGGCAATCAAGTATCAAATATTTATTCTTATTACTAACAACCGAACAGTAGTAGTAAATTCTTAAAATTGCCTTAAATGTTCATTGTAAACCATATCTTATCAATACTCACTTGTTATTATTTATATATATTGGGGTGAACAAGTTGGTTCTCCCACCACCCTTCCGTTATGTGTGCGCAGCCGTTTTTCACAGCCGCCTTCCATAACGCTATACGATCAAGAAAAGAAACGAATTTTCTCCTCACTTACTTGGCCCGAGACAGAGCTGCATGGGACTGATCTTTTAACCGTGCACTAAGGTGCTTAAAGAGAAGAAAAATAGAAAGGAAATGAAAAAGAAAATGTGACTTGCTCAGCCACTTTGTTAGAGTGATATTAAGTATCCTATGTATCTGTATACTGAGAATCCGTGGAGTTTAATCTACTTCGCGTTGAATCTGAAGAGGAATCAAGATTATCCCGTTCCCCATATGATGTTGCAGAATTTATCGAATGATCTCAAAATTTATTATTTATATGTATATATTCAAGTAAACATAAATAAATATATTTTTTTTTCAATATAAGTATATTTGTCAAATGCATGGCGCATTGACATCATCTGTATTGTATGTCTTGCAATTAATAAATTAGGCATCGTAATATCTCTAACGTGATTATTTCTGCTGTGCTCTCATTAATAAGATAAAGAATCCTTGTATTTATAATTGATATATTTTTAGTATAACTTTGTTTAGTCACGCTTCCGATAATAAACGATTACAACTGTTTTTTTAACTAAACACTTTTTATCTATCAACTGAGAGTTCTCGTCAATTGCTATTTTTTACGATATAGTTTTGTTTTAAGGACAGCCTTTGCTCCAAATGTAAGGATTTTTATGGATAGCAATCATAAGCTAAAAAATCTTACATGCTTAGTGATCGATGACCGACTGTCTCAAACAACGATCATTGAGATCTATCTTTATAAATGTATTTTGTCGATCGCTCAAGTTTTACTGATCATATTTTATCTTGTAGTATTTCTTGCAAATATCACACATTTACTCCAGATATATATTTAGCTATTACCTAATCGAAATAGTATGAGAGCGGCAATTTGATGAATTCACAAGCCTTCGTGAACAATGAATTCTAGTGTATAAGAACATGCAAAATAAAAATTATACATTCGATACATATGTAACAGTGCATAATAATTTATTTTATTTAATTAACTATTATTTCTGATTACGGTTAACAAACAGATATCGCTCTAAATTCAAAATCTTCGTTTATAATGACTTTTCACAAGCAAGGGTTAGGATTAGGGTTTCAAATCCCGGGCCAAAATTTTGATCCCAAGATTTCGGGATTGCAATGACAATTGATACAATTGAAATAAAAATATGTCTTTTAATACACATAGCATTTTTTTATTTCACATTATTAAAATGAGGAAACGTTATTGGAAAAAATAAGGTTTTCATTGACGACAAAAATCATTACATTCCAGGATGTTGGGATCAATTTTAGAAATGTATGTATTTAACACTCATTAAATTTATCACCATTTATGAGCTCTAGTTTTGTCACTTGATATTTTTCATCCATTAATTTTATTTCAATACAATATTTTATATTCGATGCTGTTATAAATGCATAAGGCAGCAAATAGATTATTTTCCACGAGCATCCAGTGTTCCAAAGATGACAAGTACACGTAATATTACGATTTTTTAAAATAATAAATCGTTTATTCTTGATAAATTAATCAATCCCAAAAATTTCAGGATTATTTTTTTTAATCCCGCGATTCATCGGGTATTGAAAATTTTCGGGATCCCGGGATTGGAAACCCTAGTTGGGATACTAAATAATAATTTGTAAAAAAATATGTATTGAAAAAAATGAGTTTATACATTAAATAGATTTGATTATTGAGATTGACAGATTGACATCGATTGTCTTGTTTTCTATACATTTCCGCACATTTTGAATATTAAATGATACCAATCTTGTAAAGTTTTTTCCTGTGCGCAATTTATTGCTATATTTAAATTAGCTTATTAGAAGTCTCATCACAAAATTGCACTCAAGGTACCAGACACCAGTGAGAAGTTTCATTTTAATAATGCCAATGAAAGTGCATAAGAAATTTCCTATCCGCGCCATCGCAAAACAATGAATGCAGTTTTCTAACATTAAACCAATTTGTTACTAAATAAACTGTTATTATTAGAATGCGTTCATTTGAAAAGATTGTTGAGCCATTTTCTTTTGTTCTATAATATATCACAGTTGTATTCATTTGTATCCTAGATTGGAATACAATATTTTTTATTACGCTGCAGCTCGAGCCCAATCTTGTAATTCAATGTTTGTTTTGTTAAAATAATGACTAAAATGATTGAAATAACAAAGGTTTGATCAGTGTATTTGTTACTACATAAATCAAATCATAGTAAACAAGCGAACCGAAAATCATCAGGCGTTGTCCTGAGCATGGTGTGATATCGAAATATACATTTTTTGCAGAACTATTCAAAATATTTTAAACTTGTCTGATATAGAAATTAAGCATATTAACTGCTAATAGACCAGCTCATAAAATCGGCTCTTTAAAGACAAACAAACCTTACTCATTTATCTATACTTGTCTGGAGAGCCAAGAAACAGGTTCTCACTAGTACCTAATCAGTTTTACCTGCTTTTAAGCAAATACATTTATTTTAATTATTTTTTAGGACGATGCTTTGGCTTTCTGATTTATCTTATATATAAAACCGAAACGGGGGATGTATGTCTGTAATTCCCTTTTGCATTGTTGTTGCAAGTTTAAAACAAACGAATTGTTTTCGCTCGCGAAATTTTCGACGGTAAATTTGTTTCGTTATCAATGTGTGTGTAGAGACTCCAATTACTCAAGTATCGAGTAGTACATATATAAAACCGAAACGGCGTATGTATGTCTGTGGGTCTGTAATTCCCTTTTGCATTGTTGGTCATTAAGTTGCCATAAAAACGAATATGAAAGAAAATATGTTTGATTTTTTTATCGGCGAAGACATTTAGTCAAAATGTAATAAATTAGTCTTCTACTGAACTTTTCCCGGCTTTTATTAATATAATAATGTTTTTATTTACGTGAACGTATTATTTGACATTTCTTTGACAGCAAATTAGATTTTTTCCTTGAATTTAGACATTTTAATGGGCGAGAATGGGGCTGTCAATATATGAAAGGAGCTGTGAAATGTCAATGCCAGTCTGAAATGTTCATTTTAATTGACCTAGACTTTTGAATTTTGAAAAAAGTTGTTTCAACTTGGCTCGTCTGAATATACGCGTCGAGCTGAACATAACCCCAAACTGGTCCGAGCGAAGCCGGGTTCCAATACTAGTTAAATATAAATTATTAATTAATGATTTTGTCTTGTTTTAAGGTAACGTGGAGCTATGAGCAAGAAAGTGATTTTAAAATATCTTCGAATTCACTTCTCTTATTGATACACATATCTCTTTGACACTTAACGTAACATATTATTCTGTATCTAGTGGCATTCATAACTTAAAGCAGCAAAGATCGATAAACGTTGCTTTTATCGTAAAGGGTAAATATAAAACCTGTTTTTGATCCACTGTAGAAACGGGTCGAAGATTTTCTGGGTAAATGAAACTTTGACTATGGTTTGTCAAAGGGATAAGCTGTAGGACGGCCAGTTTAAACAGTTAGAAAAATAGCCGACCACGAGCTTTTCGCGCACATGGGGAATGATTTAGAACAGGGTTTCTTATTGCGGTGCATTTGAGATTTTAGAGACGATTCACGGGCGCAAGCCGAATTTTTAAAAATAAGATTTTATTAGTACATGTGTATGTACATATGTATTAATTTTATTATGGTTTCCTTGACAACTTTGAATGTTTTATAATCATTATATTGTGTGACTAAATTATTTATCTTAAATAGGAAGATTATGTATGCACTTATTTACAACTACAAAAAATCCTAGAAATAAAAAAGGACATTTCGTGTAATCTTTGACATTGCATTTCACGAAGAGCATTTTAAATTGACAAAACCATGTTATGTTTATCAGTTTTTCTACAAGGGCTTTTAATATTCTGTGAGATAAAGGATTTGTTCAAATATTGTTGATATTTCAGAACGACATTCATGACATGTAGAAGGAAAATATGAATGCTTATTCATAAAGTACGTGAAGGATTCATCTCTCTTGCAATGGGAATTTATCCATTATTGCAGCCGACCATTGCTGGAGTATTATCAGTTATTATTGCTGATACCTTCTACGAAGGTATGCTAATTTTTTCGCGTAATTTTAAAGACATTGACAATATCATCACCTCTCAAAATAACAACATAGATAAGCTTATATTTTTTCAATTTAAAATAATATTTTTTAATTACTTTGCCGGGCGCACGAAAGCGACTACGCGGGCACGCGGCTAAGAATCCCCGATTTAGAACATGAACAGTTTAAAGCATAGGATCACAACCCTTTTTCGGTTGGCGACCCCTTTTAATAAAATCCATGTGACTCACGACTCCGATGCAATTGAAAACGGTATTTTTCATAGGGCAATTTAAAAAAACAATGAAAATGTATTATAGTGAATATTTTTTTAGTTTGACAATATATGTTGGGGAACCCCACATAAATCCCGTCGCGACCCATGGGTTGGGAACCCGTGGCTTAAAGCAAACCAATTCTACAGTTGGTTTTAGAGCTTATATTATCTTTTCTGGATACAGTATGGAAAATAATGTGACTAGGGAAGTAGGTACAATTTATTCTCTAATAACACTTTTGTGTTCAGAATCAAATGTTTTTTTATATGAATACTTAATTGTATGTGGTGAGAGAAAATATAGGTAATAAAGTGTTAATTGCTATCATTATGTAGCATTTTTTTAAAACCGTTCATTTGAATTCCCGATACAAATTCTTATTGAATTTATGCGGCGTAACATTTCCTATCAAGTCGACACGGGAAATAATCGTTTTGGATCAAGAGCTATTACGTAATGGATAACGTTAGATGTTGCATAAATCCGCATTAAAACATAAGTGAGCGCATTATTTGTAATAATTCATAATAACACAATTGCTTTGCAATCCATATTAATCTTAAAACTATAAAAGTAGACACGAATTTGCTCAATAATGATTGTCGCTTGTTTGTTTCAGTGAAAATGTGAAAGATAAATCATTGCGCGATATTATATAATTACTGTCGGGCGTTGTGAGAGAACATGGTGGGAAAAATAATATTACACTATCACGATATGTTTTCATTTCCTCTGAATAAACATTTGGTTTTAAACAAAAAAAAAATACTCAAAGAAAATTTAAGCTTTTTCTAACATAAGTGCATTGCGTATAATGAAAAAAGCAGCACATTTTGTCGACTAAGGATTAGTTAACTAATTTAAAAAAACACGTCTTAAAATAAAGCTTTCTTTCATGCGTACTGTATTTTAGTTTTTGAATTTGACATACCTTTGTTCACATTAAATTAAGATCAGACTTAATAACATATAATGAGGTAAAATGAATTGAATACGTGAGTAACTAATTGGAAAAAAGGTTTTTTTTTATATTTGTATACCTTTAAGACTTAAGATTGATTAAAAGTATACAAAATTTACCTTATTTTTTTTAAATCATTTATCGATCATTGTCAGAATTAGACATTATACAGTATTTTATTTTTCAGTCAGCAAAAAAACTGAATTCCGAAAATGATTAATAAATGGCCAAAAATATTTTAATGAACTGGAAGGTCGAATTACCAAGAGCCTAACAATTATGTAATATCTTAATGGATATCATAAAGTAATCTAACCTTCGTTTGTTGTAGGTAAGGTGTAAAAGTTTTTTCAATAACGTTCATTTAAATATTCAAATTTTATAGCAAAAACAAACTAAATAGCGCAATATTAAATGAATTTGAATTTATTTATTAATTCGGCAGTAAAGTTTCTCTTATATTTTATTACCAGTGAAGGAAGTAATTCTTGTAATAACATCAACTCTCGAAAAAAGAAAATAAAACTAATTTCATTACCTACTAAATTGTAAATCATTACAGTTATGTTTTAAAGATCAAAGATAATTTTAATGACTGAAACTTAGTCAAGCAAAAATAATCTTGATAAATGGTGTTTTTACTAATTAAGATAATGGTTTTCCACTAAGAGTTATTGACAGTTGACACTAGACACGTGGTTTGCGAATGAATAAATAAAAAAAACCTAATATTCGTAAGGAAAGAGAGGCGTTTGTTTGCTTCTTTGGAAATATAAGAACTTTATGGTCAATTCGTTATATAATAGCTTAGCTGATATTAGGCAAATGAATTTTACAAATGACATAGACAATCCAATTAGATCTAATTATATTCCACTTATTTACGCACTCTAACACCGATTTGTCAATGGTAGACTAATCAAATGGATTATGGAGAATGCAACAATAATAATTGGACAATTTTTACTGATGCTCATTGCTACATTTCGAATATATGAAATTCTCCGTATCTTATTGGTGTCCCCCCTTCCAAGCCAAAAATGCGTTAGTGACAAAAACGCCACTTTCAAGGAGAGCAAAACAGTGAACAAATATTGCCTTAATTAGAACAACTTCGTTTCTTTACCAACACTTTGGCAGTCTGTGCACATTCTTTTGTGAACCTAACCTCATATTTAACTCAGAATCACCAAAATTTTACCATCGACCTTTTGGCTTGGTAGAGACAATATTATTCATGTGATTAAGCATTGTCAATAGATACTATTCAATGTCAAAAAGAATAATTACGGAACCTTTTTAATGTACCTACCCCAATCAATAATCCAAATTAGTTGTCCAGAGAATTTTCATTTTGTTCAATATCATTGAATAATGACCACTTTTGTGGTATTATTAATTTATTTGTTCCGCACCACTACGTGTTGTTTTCGATAACGTCGGATGCATGATTCATACAGTAACCATTTGGAAATAAGAGCGCCTATTAAATCTACTTCAGCCAGTCATATAGAGGTAAATCATTTCAGAACCAATATTGGAGCTAGAGAAAGTGAACAGAAGCTGGTAACCATTGCAAACAAATAAAATGCTTTTGTCAAATTTACAATTTTATTTGGCTAAAAACCTGGATTTCTGATAATAGTCCAATTGTTTTGAATAGTTTCTTTAGACTATGTAAGAATCCAAAATGGTAACAAATATATTTTCGATGAATTCCTCGTTTACTTTTTATATAAATTGTTGGTGATTATCAAAGCTTTCAATTATGCCTATATTTTTATAAATTGCTTATTATATATGTAAATAAATTTATGAAAAATTAAAGACATAAACTTCATCGAGTCAATTTATTGATTCTGTTTGAAGGCATGGTGTTTGTGCTATCTAAAAATTTATCCCTACCCATCTGATCCAATAAGCGAGGGCAACTAACTAACCACTAGTCCTATCCTAGCCTAATCCTTTCTATCCCTACTCTCATTGAAATAGAGACAGGTTGAGCGACTGAATATTAAGCAGTTCTCGTAGAGAAATAAATGTTGAGAGACCTTTTTTATGACGCCATATGCTCCACATTGGGAGCGGATATGATTTTTAAATATTTACATATATATTTATAAAATCAACCACCATTATTGTGTACTAATTCTACAATTTTAAAACTCGAAAAAAGTGGATCAATTTAACATTGTTTCGATGAGAAAAACCTGTTATGATAGTTGGGTAAAGTTGTGAAATATGTACGTACAAAAAATATACCATATTACATATTAGGTACTAGTGGCTACCTTTGGTATTTGAAATATGTATGGATATAATCACAGTTCTACGAAAACGAATTAAAAAATAATCATCGGTGGATTCTAAGCTGTGTCGTCTTGATGTACGTAAAATACATTCGTTTGTTTATTTAATAAATTTGTTTAAGTCGTACGAGAATATTTTACGACATCCAATCAGAGGCGAATGACACACATCAGTCATTGTTATATAGATAACATTCTTTATAATATATTGTATATACTTGATAATTTATTATTTCTTTATAACTTGTTAAAACAAATAGTATTGTTTTCAATGTCTGACATATGCCGTGTGAAATATGCACTTATATGAAACAAGTTCTTCGAAATAAGCCAGATAATCGGTTAGGAAAGCAATTTTTACGTCGCAGTCTTTAGTGGTCGCTTGAATTATCACTACGAACTGGTTTTTTAAGACATGGCAATGTTTCAATTAGAATTCACATCTTTATCAATTTGTAATTCAATCATCATAAATTAGAATGAAAACTGAATCGGCAGCATGCCTTGATAGATTTCAATTATTATTATATATGTGTATTAAAATGACGCCAGATTCTTCTTTTTAGACTTATAATCCCCGTTAACAGCCAATTGCGTTGAAATGCAAGTATCCCTGAGTACTTTCAAGTAAATCAAGTCCAGGACCCTTCAGTTGAAAGGAGAGGCCAGGTGGGTTGAGATTCTCCAGGAAGCGACCCAGCCAGTTCCAATGTCTTTCCGTGACCACTGACGTAACAAGGTGCTGTTTGTTTCTTTCATTGATCTTCAAGCTCCACACAGAATCAAACCGCTTTTCCCTAAATAAGCTTCGTAAAAATCTATTCATGAAGCTATTCCTAAGCTAGTATACGGTCTTTATGAGTCTTCGTCGAGTGCCATGATTCCCTACCGTATAATGTATGCGTTAAGTATTAGTGGCATTTGACATTTCGTATATAGCTTCATGTTCTAGGCCAGTGGTTCACTTGTAAAACTGTACTGATGCCGCACCAAATTTTTGGTTTGAGTCTGTTGTGTTTGAGTTTTGTCAAATGAACCTGAACATGTTTAGCGGTATACTATTGGTATTAATTGCATACAAAATATTCAGTAGAAGTCAGTTGAAAAATTATCTTGTAAAACAATATTTTCTATGAAGCTGTTGATGGCCGCAGCCAAATCCTCTGGTAGCCGCACATGAGAACCATTGTTTGAGACAGAAAGCTCGAGTTCGAATTGAATTAAATTTACATGTCTAGTTGTGAGAAAAAAAATAATTTGACACTGCTTTTTTTTAAATAAGATATTTTTAACAAAAATGTCTTCTCATAATGAGACATCTCAGCTAGCTTAGTTCGACCTGGTGTTATGGAATAATTATGTATAAAACAATAAAAAGCACATTATTTATTTATATAAAAATTTATTATTTAAAACGTTTATGTGGTAGAATGAAAATATACATCTGTAATACATTTTTTATTTATGTATAGTATAATATATAGCAACAATATTGATGGCAGTCAAACTTAAAGCTATTATAAAACTTAAATTGATAAGAAATACAAAATAAAATCTATTTAATTTTCGCTATTTGGCTGTAGAGAACTTAGCTTAAAACAGCAGAACAAAAGCGCATAAAATGGAAAAAGAAAACTGTTATTATATACATAGATACCAAATAAACAAATAATTTTCTGTAGTGAGATTTATATGAAAAAGAAAACTTTTAACATTGAAAAGGCTGTAATTATTATTGATTATTTATTTTCACATTTCAAAAATTGTCCTGCTTTATAAAACTATAATTTTAAATTTATATTTCGTGTGGTTTTGTATGTCAATAATTTATATGTGTGAAAACATCCAAATTACTTTTTAGTGCTTTGATTAGTATTTTTTGCTAGCTGGATCTGAATTATATCAGACAAAAGAAATTACTGATTGGGCATCTTGTGGAATATGAAAAACGAGACCATTTTCTGATACTGAAAAGCCAAGGGGTTCAACAGTTATATGACTTAAGACAGTTACTATTCAAATATTATTTACTGTAGATTTATGAAATCCGTATGAAATCGAAAAACAAAGTAGCTCACGATATTTACAAGAAAAAAACTTCGCTGCGAGGAACGTCCTTCTAAGAAAAGATTGATATTTTTATAAAATTAATATCAAATAACAACTTATAACTATGATAACAACAAATGAACATCAGATATTATAAACATTTTTGATTACTATTGAATCATAAATTAACACCTCATAACGGGTTCGGAAGTATCTTCCATAAACTAAATACCAACTGTAAAAGTAGAATCGTTGGAATCTTTGTTCTAATGAATTTTGTCGTTAACGACTCTGTTTTTAACTTTTGGCATCTTTCGGGCACTTCAAGTGTACGAATGAACTACAACTACTCGTAAACAAGTTCAAAATTCAAACGATTCAAATTTGCTATATTGGAATTCCCTCAAGAACATTCAGTCAAAATCCTCTCATCTTAATTACATTGTAAACAATTTCGATCTATTTTCAATTGACAATATAATTTATTCATACTTTTTAAAGAAGTTTTAACTATAATTATAGTTCTTTCAATTCAATTCAAAGTCGTTATTTTACAAAATGATCGAAATAAGTTTAGGTGTACTTTTAACGAACACACTGTTTATTTATAATATCTGCTGTTCATTACTTTTAACAATAACAACAACTATATTTAATTCATCCCTATTCTTCATGCAGACCATGATAATGATGAATATGTTTTACGGTTGGAACTTCAACCGGATACGGTTTATAAACCGCAATTGGAACCCTTCTCTCTATATGAACTGGGTACGGTCTATCTACCGGGTACGGTACGGGTTTTTCAATAGTAATAGTCCGGGTTCTCAATATTGGCACTGCGACCGGATGAGGTACAGCAATATGCACGGGATACGGTTGCGGGACTGACACTGCGACTGGTTGAGGTATGGCGATTGCGTAGGGTTGCGGTACGGGAACAGCCACGTGCTTGATGTACGGTACGGCAATATTCCTGGTGATTTCAATGGTCTTCGGCAGAGACACTCCAGCATCTTCGTAATTTAAATTTAAATTTTTGTAATATATGTCTTCTTGTCTGGTATCTGAACTGTACGTATCGTAGTTTCTATACGTGTTTTGGTTCCCACTTTCAGATGGAGCTTGGTCGCATAATATTGACGCAGGCAGGAGGGTCAAGAATATGAAATTTCGCATGTACTGGAAAATTGAAATAAATTCGATTTATATAGGTGAGTTTTTATAAAATGAAAAGTGAGGGTACCGTAAGAGTGGGTGAATATAGACTGCGGGGTGAATTGAGACAAAAACAAGGATTGAACTAAAGCACAACTTTAAGTTACCAAGTATCCAATGTATGTTTTTCTATTTATATATAATTCTTTGCAATGACTGTAATACTATCTGTCGAATGACAAAACCAAGCCAGCTAAATGATTGACCAAAATTGAAACAAACGTGCTTAAGTTCGATGCCTATGCATCCTTACTTTTTGAACCCTTGTAAACTTCTCTTTTATTGCACGAAAATTAAATTAAGTCATGTTTTTTTTAAATAATTAGTGCCGTAAAACGGGGTGAATAGAAACTCGTATAGAAAAGAGGATCATATATTCAAAACATTACAATCTGTTGTTTTGTCTTAATTCACCGTCAAATTCTCTATTCATCCTCTCTCGTCGCTATTCATCCCAATTCAATGTGAATAGAGACATTGAACAAAATTGACTGTGCCTTAATTACGATAGTGAATATTTGAAAAATATCATGAATGTGTAGTAGGACAATAAAAACACGTTTTAAGCTATTCATATTTGAATTATGTGGTGCAGGTATGAAGATACAAGTCGTGAAGGGTAAAAAGTGTCTCTATTCACTCCTTTTTACGGTATATTAAATGTGACCAGACGTCCCGTTTTCAAGCAGTGTGTCCCTGTGTAACCGATCACAGTTTTAAAACGCTAAAATGTTCTGTTTTCGAAAAGGTACAAATGATTTGACTCCAAAAATATGGTGAGATTTTGTAGCGATAGCGTGAATTTAAATTTTGGTGGGCAGCAAAGAAGATGCTGCAATGGTATCGTCGTCTGTTGGTAGAATATTAGTAGGTAACGAATGTGAAGAACATAATAACACAACGTGGATCTTGAATGCATTTTAGTGAAAATATATTCTATTTCTATTTATAAAGTGTTCAGGTGGAAACATTTTTTTAAAGATGTCTACATATATAGAATAGAATATCTCAAAATGTTAGGTCACAGCATAACGAGCTGGCTTGCACTAAACTAAATAAACTACTGCCATCTATTGTGCGCTTCGATGATACAATATTCAGAGAACTGATGTACAAAGTAATATAAATACAATTTTGTACAAAATAATTTAAAAGCTCAAACTTCTTTGCTTTAGTTGTATAAACTAAATGCAAAGAGGGTGTTGTAATCTCATATTTTTTAAATACATGGTACCAAATAACTTCTTAGATTATTTAGTGTTGCTAACGAAAGCCCTATTAGTATTATTTAAATAACATTTTAAATTTGTGCTAACAAAAATATAAGTTGAAATGTATTGAAACTTTTTTTGACATTAACTTTATACATAATCCTATAGATGTCTTTTTACACTATTTTCTCACAAGATATACATAATATGTATAATGAAAAACTCGGAACGAACTATAACTAAGATAAATAATAAAAACTAATAATGATTTAATTTTGTCCCAGCAAAATCATGTTTTGATAGACCCCTCAAAGAAAAAATATTTATAATGGTATAATATCGGCGTATTAGAAATGGAAAACACTTACTTCCTCAAGAAAAGGTATACAAAATTAATATTTTGAATGCGATTATAAAGATCTCAATAGATTGTTTTTTGTATACTAGATTAATAGCTCAAGTTAAAACAGAGATTGAATTAAAAGTTTTAATGTCAAATATATGTTATTTATAACAAAAATAGTATTTTTAGTGAGTTTTAATCATTTCATTGAATATTGTATTTAAATATATTTTCTTCGTGAAAAACAGACGGTGTCAATGAAAGATAACAGAATATTTTAATTCAAATAATCCTCAACCACAATGGCAGATTTCTCGACTATTTGAATATGAAATATATGTTCTAATCCCTATAATAAATGCAATTATCATTCATATATCTTATAACATTATTTATTATAGAATTGAAAAATTACATGGGTATAAAATATACCCAGCCCGTGGTGCAGTGGTTAAAGTCGTTGGCTACGGTGTTGGACCGCCCGGGGTCGATTGCCGGAACGAGCAGATTTTTTCTGTCGATAAATCGATTCTGCTCAGAGGCAATGGGTGTTTGTGTTGTTAAATCCCTTCCCACCTTTCCGATCGCATAGTGACAGCGATTAGCTAATAACTAATCCTATTCTAATCCTCGTATCCTATCCATCCATTCTCTCTCCGAAAAAGAGAGTATGGGTGGAAAGTAACGTAAGAAAGTAAAATAAGTTGAGCAACTGAGTAACAAGCAGTTCTCGTAGAAAAAACATATGCTGAGATCAACTCCGTGAGGAGTATATATGCTCCAAGTTGTGAGTGGACATGGTAAAGAAAAGGATAGAGTTGTTGATAAATTCACCCGTAGGCTATTTTGTACCTAGTAATGAACAAGCTTTTGTTCCTTTTTACTAGCACGTTTAAGAAGTGAGATTTCCAGAAATAAACTTACGTAAATTGATATTTTAATACTGTAAACAATTCCTCCTAACCTATGGTAAGTATATTAATTTGGCTTTCTTTTTCGTCGTATCTATATTTTCTACTAAGCAAAAAGACTGACTTCCTAAATACTCATTTGTTAAAATGCTCCAGGCTATTCGGCAATGAGTAAACAGCGATATTGTTTTTAAAAATGTATTTATAATGATTCTGTGACCACTTATCCTGCCTAAATAATCACTTTAAAAGTTTTAAAATCATCGATTCATTTGTTCTTAGAGGTAAAACTCCCAGTCAAAGTGGTATATTACATTAATCTACATACAATTTATAACACAGTTTATAATTATAAGCGTACACTCACTGAAAATGCCATTTTTACTAATAATATTCCACAAACACTTGTCCTTTTTACTCGACACTTATCGAAGCACAATTTGCCGAAAATATTGAACGGTGTATTTTCAAGTAAACCTCAAGTGTGATTGGTATCCAAACCGCGTCAATGGAGTATTTATATAACTTCGGAAAGCATCCCAACGAAATAAACAATATCGTTCAAATAGTACCACAGTAAAATAAAGAAAAAAAGAAAAGCGGCGTCCGTATTTTCTTCCGGTACAGCCTCAGCAGGTCCAAGTGCCGTGTCACAACCACCCGGAAATAAACCCTATTTTGGTCAGTTTAACTATACATATTCAAATACTAAATAAAAATTTCAAAATCAGCTGCCATTTCGTCGCTTTAAAATTAATATATTTATTTTTAAATTTCGGCTTTGTTGAAATAAGTATAATATATTTAGCAGGTTTGTGGAGTCGGGACTTTTTGGCCGGAGTCGTACTCGGTGTCGGAGATTTTGAAAAGTTTGAACTTTTTATTTTTGCAAATAATATGTCAAATTTGGGTATTGGCCGGATTGGTAGGGTTGATATTCAATTAAATACACATAAATAGGAAAATTAGGAAAAAAAGGTGACGATATTAAACTTTTTTAGTCGGAGTCGTGTTTTTGGTCAATGTTGGAGTCGGAGTCGGAGTCGTGGTTTTTATAAATGCTGGAGTCGGAGTCGAACATTTTTTTACCGACTCCACAGCCCTGATCATTTAGGCCTAATTTAATTCAGTTAGTCTCCTCGCTTAGTAGTTAACGCTATTTTGTTACATACTACTCCACGATCTATGTTTGATAAATTGAAAGCCTTCCCAACCAATCTCTTTTTTTGGATACCTATTTGATGGAGCTTCAAGGTCTAAGGCGTGTGAGCGTCAAAGTTCTTCCCGTCTCCAGTGATTATATTCAAGTTGCATTCCCTTTCCATCGCTGCTGACAGGAGTGCACGATCTTTACAGTTTAAGAGGTCAGCTTACTTTTTATTTTTACTAATGGAGTGTCATCGAGAAGAATGGCCTTCCGCTTACTAAAGCTTTCATACCAGTTAGATTAAATTACAATATATGTAATATGGTCCATTTTCTGTGATTAAATAAAATACAGCTGTCACTTAAATTGTGATATAGTTTTTGTTGCCGATTAATAATTTGTAATTATGTTAATTATTGTTTTAACATGTAAATAAAACAAGCATCGTTAAAAAAACATTCGGTAAAGTTCCATGTTATAATTTATATTTTAAATTTAATAAATGTATGACTGCAGGAAAACACTATACTAATTATATTAAAATTCATCTTGATTACGATGAATATTTCTTGGTTCTTAAAGTGTTACATAGTCTTCATCAATAAACGTTAATTTTACAGCTTCCGTAGCGTCACGTCGGATTATTTTCCCTTTGATTATTGGCTATACAAAATTTCGTCGTATAGTTCTGTCTATCTTGTTGTAATAGTCTAGCAATATTGATCTAATTGAAGCCATTGTTCAAATTTGGTACACTTCAAAAAATCTGCTTTGCATTATTTCTACATCTTCAAGTATTGAAGTACTCTAGTCTACTGAAACTGAAAATTGATATTGTAGATCCATCAAACACCCACAGCAGATTTATTCAACCATATCAATATTGCTAATAATAAATTATCGACAGAATACCGAGTTTTCAATGATCAACTGTCATTTAATAAAAAAATTTACAGCCGAAATTTTCTTCTTGTAGAACAATTTCCAACCTAACGAAAGACATGAAATGCATATGAAATCTTTTCGTTAACAACCGCATCTGTAAAAAAAATGCCACCCTGACGTTAACACACCAACATTATCGCGCAATATAAGTTGATTTTATTTTGTATTGTTGATTGATATAGATGACTTAATAATTACTTTTACTTACCTCAGATAAATTTTCTTCTAAAATCACATCGTATTTACTTAAATTTCATCTCAAAATCAAAATGTGCCAAATTAAATCGAAGATTTATCGGTGGCAGAAATGGATCGTCGATTAACTAAAAGAACGGGTAAGTGCTGCTCGGGTGAATACGTGAGGTAGCGTTTAAGCATAGAAATCTGAAGATGTAATGGCTGTAACTTGAGATTGGACGATTTTTTTACATCTTAAGGGATTCTTGAAATGTGAATATATCATTTACGTTTCGAAAATCATAAAATAATTTTAATACGGTAAGAAAAATACAATGTATTTTAGTTCTACATAAATTATTTTATATATTTGTTGATAGCTATTTCGGCTTACGCCTTCGTCTAAAAAACATCAAGGCGTTCTACCGTAAATAGCTCAATCAATAAAATATATAAAATAAATTTAAAAATGTAGAATTTGTAAAATAGTATTGTATATATAATAATAGTAATATATAAATAATACCAAATCGTTTATTTAATTTTTCTTTCTATAATAACACCCGTAAATACGTTTTTGTGTAGATAACTATACTGAATTTAGGAATCATAGACTTGAACTTTGTCGACCATATTCGAAAAGTTCTAACCGCAGACCGCAGTCAAATATAACATTCATTAAACCACATAAACAATATTATAAACAATTACATTTTTTTGAAAAAACTGCGAAAATGAATCATTTAAATAGCCGAAATGAGCGGAAAAATTTCATAACCAAGCACAAATAAAAATAAAACAAAACGGCTTGTAATGCCGTCTGTTTTTGGCGACTTTCTTTATGTTTTTCTTTTGCTATCGAATGAAGTGGAATGCGATAAATAGAGCTATTAATTACGTGTCGACCGGAAGAAGGTTTTGTATAACAGATGAAAGAAGTATTGTGCCAAGTATTGATATTTTTATCACAAAACACTATTTTTTGTCTTACCTTTGTCAGAAATAGTACGTAAATGTAACTTTTTGTTAATGTTATGTAATATTGTGTTTTGGTGAACCATTCATGACGATTTTCACGTTAAGCAATTGAATTGAATTGTTACAACAATTTGTAACAATTTTTAAGTGAATAATATTAAAAACTAGCGAGTACCCGGCATGCGTGTAATGCAAAGTATTGTTTTTAATACTGCTAATTTTTGGATACACTATATTTTATTTAGATAATTATTAAAAAACCTTAGTCCACACAACAAATCACCAAAGTTGTATCGCAATCGAATGAAAGTTATATCGCATACGGGACAAACAAACATTAATTTTAATAAAAATACGTAATTAAAAACCTTTGAAAGCGTCCACATAACAAATCACCAAAGATTTATTGCAATGAGATGAACGGTATGCAGCGCATAAAATGCGATCAAACATACAAAAATTGATTATTATATATAAGATGAATATAAACCGGAAGCGCGTGGGGAAACCTTCCCCTGTCAGTGTATGTGGAAGTGATGATGATATGAAATAAACCAGAGGTACCATGAAGGTTATTACACCAATAAGAATTCGTAATGTCAAGTTGCAAGGTAGCTGAACCTGTTATTTCTTCTCTTTCCGTATTGTGGTGAAAGTGATGAAATGGTTGCATTTTTGCCGACTTAGGCGTTTAGCTGTTAGATAGTATAACTGTTAGTAAGAGGGAATAATTAACGAACAACTCTACCTTTGGTAAGCTTAACCATACGACGAGTTGATAGATGCCTAAAAATAAATTCACTTAATAAAGTTCTTCTCTTAAATTAATGGTTGGTAACTGTGTATTTTCTAACAGTAATTTGTGGAGTTATTCAGAGTGTACGATTTCCCTTGAAGAATTCGGACGCTGAACATCCGATCGTCTTGCTGCGGATCGCCATCAGGATTGTGACACTGCTGTCTGACATCTGGTGCCCGTGACGTACGATATACGCGCTGCCGTTTTGGAGCGGTTCTCTTGTTGGAATTTTATTTTTTTCCAATTCAAATAATAGATAAATTTATCTCTGGATAAAACATTAAAATACATCGATGATCGAATATATCACTAGAATAAAGGGAACTCCATTAAGAAAAAATTAGAGTACCTGAATTTCATTATAATATCTCACATCCACCTTCGTTAGTTCGCAACGCATAAGCTGACGTTACGAAAATCAATTTATTGATCATTTATTTGCATTATAATAATCTGTACAGAGTGACTTTATATTGGGGCTATTTGTTTTGAGAGCTTTTACATAGATTTTATCACATTTTGGCAAATAGCAAAGACAGAAGTATTTTGACCGGCTTTGATTGATGCTTATTATATGTAAGTGCTTGTTTAACATATTCTATTGTTTTATCTTTGCTGAAATCTTGGGCTGTTATAAGGTTGATAAGGTTAATGGAACAGCTATAATTATTTCTTATTTTTTTACGTTACTGTACATTCATATATTATTTTAAACAGTTCAAAGCCTCCTACCATGCCGAATTGCATTTATTGCCTCGTGTTGTAGATGAAATGCACGTGTTTGCTTAAAAATACGTCCCGATGAGTGATTAATTGCATTGATGATTAGTATTTAGTCTAATAAGTGATGCTCGTCCACTTAAGAAGCGAATGCAGAAAGCATGACCGCAGTGGCCGGGCAGCATCATGATTTAATTACAGATCGTCATAAGCCAGTGAATTTTGTTTCGTATTAAATTTTAACCTAGAATTACACTCGCGTCATCGGAACGTTACGTGCCTACATTATTACAAATACTGCGCAGATTTACAGTACTCAGACTTTATGTTAGTTACACCCAATTAATTAGATGTTTTATATGCGTAGAATTCAATCTAGGCCACGACTTGTTTGGTAGATTTACTGTTCATTTTAGGCAAAATTGTTTTACTTTGAACATTTAATTTTGAATTAAATTAAATGGCGGCTGCTTCCTGTAAATTTTTGGTGAATCGACATATTGTTGCTATTATTTGTCATCAATTGAAAATGTTCACTTCTTTACTGGAATAAGTATACAACTATAATTTCCACGATCATTTATTTGTGTGGTGCTTGCTCGCTGTCAAGTATTGGTGGAAAGGTATTCGGCGAAATGTTTCATTGTTTCATTAATGTTTCATTAGCTCTATTTTCAAACAATAAATAATGTTTTTTTTCTAGTGAAGTTTTTCTAGACTTAGTAAATGAGATAGTTACTCAATCGTATTTAGAATGAAAATCGACACATTTTCATTGAAATTATGTAGAACTTTTTCATGTTTATTATATCTACGTTATTTTATGATCGATTTAACTTTATTTTCAATGAATATTATAAACAAATAAAATACATACTTTCAAATATGATTTTTTTAGATTAGGGCTGCTATGAGCTAAAATCCTAATATTTATAAAATTACTAGTATTGCTACCCGGCGTCGCTCGGACTAAGCGGTCAATAATTATTTAATGTTATATCATTCGACATAATTATATCACAAAATCTAACATCCAAAATAGAGTTAAAATAAAATCACAAACTTTATTTAATTTGATGACAGGCCCAATTCTCGCCCATTAAAATGTCCAAATTCAAGGAAAAAATCTAATTTGTTGTCAAAGAAATGTCAAATAATACCTTCACGTAAATAATAATAACATTATTATATTGCAACTTGCAACAACAATGCAAAAGGGAATTACAGACCCACATACATACATACAGATTTGTGTAAGATGTGTAAAAAAAGTGTTTTATTTATTTATGTTATGATTTTCCACCAAGAAGTGACAGTTAACACATTAAAATGATGTAGTGAATGTGTCATTATTTATTTGAAGTTTTTTACGGAGTTCAGATCTATGTATATTGACTATGAAAAGTGGTATGGTATTTTGTGATCATTTAATTTTTTCGTCTGATGTCGTGTCCAATATACATTAATGACCATAGTTATATTTTGGATTGAGATCAAACATGTGAATTTGTGAATTTTTATCTTGTATATAATATTATTAAATATACACTAGCTAACCACAGGCAGATTAGTTTTGATGGCATTACATTTCCCAACATTTATCTATACAAATTCTTTTTTTCTTCTATAAGAAGAAGACTTACTTCATTCGATTGTGTATATTAGTTTAAGAAGGAATTTATTGACAGTATTTTTTTTCTGACGTCTACTATTATCACAGCAACGTTTGCGTATATCTTTGAAATTTTGAAAATGAGTAAAACTAATAATCTTCTTCATCAAACCAATAATGATCCAAGTTTCATCACCAGGAATACTCATTGATTTCCCGTTCAAGATATGCAATACATCAATTACGAAGGCAATGAAGGAGTCACATTCTGTACATATTATATTATCATACATTTAGCTAATTGATTTTGTGCTTGTACCAAATCGCATTGTAAACGTTACTTGTTGTTACAAACCGTTACAGTCCTCAGGCAATATTTGAATATCTGTAATTTATAAACTATAGAATAAACTCTTAATTTTTTATGATACAGGTAAAAATAAAATAAGTCAGTACATTTAAAAACGCTTTTATTAAATTAATATTAACATTAAACAATACTTACAACTAAATGTAAAAAAATTAAAAAAACATTGTTAAAAAAACTTACATAAAAAATATAACAATCAATATGAACATAGAAATAAATACATTTAAATATTTTGTCGAATCGAAAAGACCAACAGCTTTTTTGCATTTATTTAAATATTTTTTATTAAAGGTACATCATGAAGCGCGCTCATGACTTAACACAAGTATTAATAATTTATAATTTAAAATAAATATAATGATACACAATTAAAACACAAGTTAATATGGATACGTACCTACATATATAAATATTATGGGCAAGCTCAACGCTTCTTTTAAAAAACTTTCATTTTTACGGTATTTCTCGTTTGGAAAATTATTATTTTAATTGCCACACTGGCGAATAAATACGTAACTGGCTATCTCGATTTAAAAAGTTCGTCTAAACTTAACATTAATACTATCGAAGCAATATTTTAAAGAGAAAAATGCGCTTACTTTGCAGCAAGAAATAATTTATTTACATCATATTCTAATTACTACATAATTTATTAAACTCGAATCGTTACTAATCTATCCTGATTTTTTCTTCATGTTTATTGGTGGCGGTCTGAGCTCAGTTTGAATACTGTAATTTACTTCGTAGTCTTCAAAATCGTCTTGATCGTGGAATGGTATAATTCTGACAGGGCGCGCGTGTCGTCCGCTCATTTGCCTCTGCTGACGTGTCCCAAATGGTCTTTTTTCACTCTTCTTGATCAAATTAGATCGTGCTCGCATCGGTGGACGCGGAGGTTTGAGCAAAGGATAAGGCTCTCCTGACTCCGATTTCTGTCGTTTTTGAACGGTGTCTTCAGATACTAAAGCATTTGGATGATGGATAGTATTACTGCCGTGCTGATCTCTGGCAAAACTATTATCTATAAATCCAGGTCCAGAGTTTTCAAACATTGAAAATCGGCTATATTCTTGGTTTTCTGGTCCAGATGGTTCTTCGCGGCTTCTAACTCTTGCGTTCAAGCCCGGCTGTTGGTCAATGACGGCTCCTATTTGATGGGTGCTTAAAACGCCTTGCACAGAACTCTGTAATTGTTCAGATGCAATATTTGGTATATTATGCTGAAATTTCATGTGATCTTCCTTGAATTCAAAATTGTTTGAAAATGGGTGGGAAGATTCTTGAAAATCGCCATCTTGTCCAGAAAACGTTTTAAAATTCTTCTGATTGCTATTATTTGGATCTCGTCCACGTAATCTCATCGCAGACGAAGGGTTGAAATTCTCGAATTCCTCATTTTTCATTGACTCGGATATGCTGCGATCTGGAATATCGATTTGTAAAGAAATGTGTTCGTTATTTGACACGGCTTCTTGAAGTGCTGACGTGTCCAATTTTATTGGAGCAAGTCTAGTCATCTGTTCTCTCAGAGGTTCTAATCTGGATTCATCAACTGCAGTTTTTCCCCTCAGCATATCTGAAACTACTTTAAGATCTACATTATAAGGGTTCGCCACTTTTATTCCATGAATGGTAGTCAGTCTCGACCCAGTGTTTGGATCGATTTCATTTTGACGTTCGAACGAGTCACCACTATTTTGACGCTGATTATTATTGCTGCTCAGGATCTGATAACTATTTCCACCCTTTGATTGAGTTGTTTCTAAATTATGCGTACCCATATTCTGATTTATCCTTCCGTGGGTGTTAGCGTCATTTATGTAATGCGACCCTGAATTTCGATATTGGCTTTGTACATTGTCTGTAGAGGGGTGGGTAATTACGTGATGAAATTTTGACGATGTTTGGCCATCAGTATCTAATTGATTTATTTGAACTGACGATGCCTGTTCATTTTGCTGCTGTTGATATGTTGTTTTTGTTTCCTGGCTTTGTTGCCTGAATGTTTCTGACGGAACATACTCCATCTGAGGCGCTTGGTGACGTGTTTCAATATTTGAAGAAGAATGTCCAATCATATCCGATGGTGTACTAACAATAAAAGACGAAGGCGACACAAATTCTGATGGTCGTAAACCTTGAATATTGAGTATTGATGATTCAAAAGAATTTTGTTCTCTTGGTTTTCCATATAAAAATGATGAGCTTACATCGCTGAATAAAGGATTTTCAAACGGATTTTGTTTCGGTTTGAATGATTGAATGTTGTAAACAACATTTTTGTCTTTATAAAAAGATTGTTCAATCGGTTTGTAGCTGTTATAAAAATTGGCTAGGCTTTGCTCAATTATGCTTGGAGAATTCGGTGAGCTTGGTGACAAACTGATTTGTTCCTGTGGAAAATTTTGAATCAAGTGTCCGTTAGGGACTGGATTAAAATGAGCAGGGTAAGATTGTTGCGAAGTGACACTGTTGATGTACTGCGGAGATAATGTTACAGGGACACCTGCGTCACCTTGGGGTGCCGGTGAATAGGAGACAACGTTTGATAAGCCTATTGGTTGAATGTTTTTAAGAGCATTGGCATGATCGAAACCTCTCATAACCCTACCATCACCCGAGTCTCTTTGTGACGAGTAGTAAAACGGATTATTTGTAGCAAAATCGTTGGGATTGTTTATGTAAACTACAGGATTTGGCGTAACTGATTCACGGAAATCTGAACTCAAGTGAGAAGGACTTGAAATTTCAACGCCCTGCCCGACATTGTTCCATTTATATCCTTGATTTTTTGCATCATTCCTCACTTCGCTTCCATGATATGTTGTTATTGCACTGGGAGTATTTCCGTGAAAACTTAAAGCTTTTGGAGAATTCGAAAAAGAGTTTCCCTGAAAGTTATTCTCATAAATATTTTCATTGTCAGCCGTTTTGAAGGTTTGCGATATCTTATATGGAGATGGTGGGCCATTGAAATTGTCTATTTGATTATTTGATCCATACCTTACATTATTTAATTGTTTCATCTTTTCGTGATCTTTTAAAGCGTTTGTAACATAATCTTGAGGGTTCGACGAATCCTTTAAGAAGAACGAGCTATCTGGCATATTGACTTCTGATAAATGAACTCCTTTAACGACGTCTGACTGAAGGTTAACTGGATTTATACTTGGTGGTGCAAACCCGGGAACATTACTTATGAACGGGTATTTATTTGCATAAACAGATGAATCAGTCTTTGCGATTTCTTGATTTGTGTTCATTGAACCTCCAAATCCAATACTGTAACCAACGTTTATATTTTGCTGTTGATTATTATCGGGACTAAAACTGATTGACTGCATTGAGCCGGTTTTTTGAGGAGGTGATGATGTTTGAAAAGAAATATGATTTAAAAATGGATTTTCTGGATAGGGCTTGTATTCAAAGCTTGGTGACGGTTGATGTGGAAGCGCTTGTGAACCAAAATGATTCACTTGCGATGTTGACGGCGGATATGACCCAGCATACTGCAAATTATCGTTTATACTACTTTGTTGGTTTCCTAACTTCTTTGGAGCCAGTTTCCACCCAAAATCTCCATTAGAATAATTATTTGTTTCCTTTTCCAAATCTCGTTGGTTCGTTACTTTAGTTGTTTCTTGACTAAGACTTCGAGAATTTTGATTTGGATGAACAATATTGACCACCATGTTATTTGAAGACTCAATCGTATTTTGATTCAGTTGATGTTCTTGTGGCTGGTTAATTTGATTCGTCTGATATAAATGTTGATTTTGAAGTTGTTGATTGTGGAAATGCTGGTTGGGTGGATAGCTTTGGATTTGTTGATTATTCTGATTGCTTATCATATGTGCGTTTGGATTAATTCCCGCTCTCCATTGTTCTTCATTTTGTGTCTGGCTTATTGGAGAACTAGCTGTTGTCACCTGGACAGGACTGGGAGTTGACGATACGTAAAGGCTTCCTGAAAACTGTGGCGAATATTTAGGACTTCTCACGCCACTCATTGCGTTGTCAAAGTGATCAATATGCATTTGTTTTTGTGGGTTATTATTAAAATTAGCTTGATTCAAAGTATTCAAACGACTGCCATAGAGCGGTGCGCTAGTCGAGTATTGTGGGGACGCTGTCGAAAACATATGGCCGGGTGACGATACATATTGACCTTGAGGTACCTGTGTTGCAACGTGTTGAACATTTGGAAGAGGCGTGGAAGCAAACTGCATTTGAGATCCTCCCGCTGGTTGTTGTTGTTGTTGTGAAATTTGTGAAACAAGCTGCATAGCAGGAGATGGTGTTGACATGTATTGCATTCTTGGACCTGGAGTCGACACATATTGCGCATTATTATTGCTGGCCTGTGAGTTTGAGCCAAAGTTTGATTCATATTGCACATTGGGAGCTGGTGTAGACATGTAATGGAATTGAGAAGCTGACTGCTGCGGATAATCTGTTGGGCTTGAAACAAATTGCATTCGTGGAGCTTGTGTCGAAGCAAAATGTCCAGGCGCAGGAGTGGTAAAGTATTGAACATTGGATGCAGCACCGGACGGATACGATCCGAATTGTTGTTGTTGATTTTGACTTTGATGAACTGGTGGTGCTGGTGATGATGCATATTGAACTTGAGGTGCTGGTGTCGATGCGTACTGAACAACCTGCTGCTGATATCCTTCATATCTGACATTCTGCTGTCTTTGCCCATTGTTGATAAAGCCATCAGGAGGGAGAACATATCTTGCGGAAGCATGCTCATTGCTTGCTCCAATTTCACTGTCATGGTTTATAGAATTTTCTCGTTGGCCGTTCGTATTTGTATTTGTTTTTCTATGTTGTTTCTGACGTTGAATTTCCTGTTTTTCCTGTTCTCTTTGTTGTTCACGATGTTCTTCATTCTCTTGTTCTCGCTGTTGTTTTATCTGTTCACGCATTTTTTGCTGATGTTCATGATGTTGGTTTTGCCTAAGCAACTGTTGTTGCTGTCTTTGATCATGCTGATTTGTTTCCGATAGCCTTTTTGGTTTCATTTCATAATCATCTTGTGCTGGTGCCGACACATAATCTTCTTCTTCTGATGCAATAATTGGAGACTTGTTGTCCTTAAGATGCAGCTGTACAGTTACCGTGCTAATTGAATGCTTTCTGTTGGGATCTGTGTGGACTACACTGGCTTTATAGTCGGGGGTTTCCATGTGACTACTAAGTGATGGACGCCGAGAAATTCGCATCAATTCTGGTTCTGCTTCTTCGTGCCCAAACGCCCAGCAGCACCACATCGTAAGCAGCAGGCATATCTGTAAAAATAAAATCTAGTTAATTTTTTGAAATATATTATGGCATATTTAAAAGTACTTCTTCTTAAAATGTCAAGTCTATTTGTCTCACAAATGTTTGGAATTGATCTAAGACCTTATTTATTGGCGTCACATATCCATTGGATGTGCATTCATAAAATAATGATTTTGATGAAATAAAATTACTTGTCCACGGAAAATGTGTGTATCACATTTTTTCAACTGAAAATCAGGGCCAGAATTAACAAACCAATATTAGTATTGACGTCATAAATTGAAAGCGGTCATACTATTTTTATTATAAAAATAGTTACAATTCTTTTCGGTTAACTTTTCATAAATTTTAAATAGTATATACATGTAGTATAACAGGATATAGAGTTCTTGGAATAACTTATGCAATAGTTTTTAACCCATTTTTTACGGCGTGCACAAATTTGTGCGTAATTTCTATAGGAATTGAAAATGCCCGTAAACAAAGTGTTAATTAATAAATAATACGTATAATATAGATATATTAATACATGTATTCTGATAAAGATAAAGCCCAGTTTCATCCATAGGGATTATTGTCAACTCATCTGTTGATAATGCTTCCGATAATAATAATGTGTTTTATTTATTTATAGCCGGTACCCGGCAAGCGTTGCAATGACACTCAAAGAAAGAAAGTATTTGTGTTTATTGAAGTGCTTTCGGATTCACGATATTTTAGATAAATAAATTCTATTTAATTTCACTAACTTTGATCGGTATCGATGACATTTGCCGATTTTCTATGGTACGCGACACTTCTGAAAGTTAATTGTACTATGCCTATAACCTTTGCGCAAATGCAACAATAAGTTGTCAAAATGAACGATATGTCAGTGCATAAAATATGAAAAACATTGATTTTTATATAAAATACTACTGTAAGTTGATTTTACAATGCTGATAACTTTTCCGCAAGTGCAAGCATCTTATTGCTAAAGTTTTATCACAATCGGACGAAGGGTATGGCAATGCATAAAATACGAACAAACAAACAAACATTGATTTTTATATCTACATCTATCTATCTATATATACAAATGAATGTCTGTGTGTATGTCCGCTATGGACTACTAAACCGCTCGACCGATCAATGTGAAACTTTACAAATTTATCGAGTACACTCCCGCAATGGTTTCTGGCTTACCAACTCTTCCGTCCAACCACCCCCCAACCTCCACCCCCCAATTTTTTTTTTTAAATTCATGAATTTTTTGAGTTCACACCTTCGAAGGCTTTTGGCATACCCGCCTCATATGACCCCCAAACCCCACCCCGCCAAACAACCCCCCTCCCCCCCAAAAATTGATCGAATTTTTACAAATTTCTACTACACTTCCGCGAAACTTTCTGGCGTACACCCCCTCCCCTACCCCACCCCCCTAATCCCCCCTACAACTGCTGGCGTAGCAACGCGCGCAGGGTACAGCTAGTATTAGATAATAATGCTTTTCCACCAAGAAGTGACAGTTAATACCCTAATAGATATTAATGACTCTGCGTATATATAAATTATGATGATAATGAGACATTGCCATCAAAATATCAGTTGCTACTAAAGTGAAGAGAAATGGTAACAGCTGAAAAAACTGAAATCTCTGAAAATAGATACGCAAATATGGTAAGTAAAATGATTGAACAAAGTAAAACGCCTGCACGTATTTGTATTGAATACATCTAGTTGATATTTTGATGAGTTGTTTGGTTCTACTCAACCGTGAGTTCAATAAGTCAAGTTGTAGGTAGGTATCGATAAAGTCAACGATGACAGCAGGGAAAGCTTTCCATACATGATTTATTTGCAAAGATGTACAATAGATTGATTGACTCGATGAGAAAATCGTAAGTATGCGAAGACAATAATGAAGATATACAAATTAGTCACGATTTGAGCTACCCGTGTTAAGAGCACTTTGATCATGGTTTTATTATATATTCATATATAAAAAGACACCACAAATAGTGTCTAGTCTTTATACATTGATTTCCACAGAAAGAGAATATTGTTCTTTTTATTTACCATACCGATGCCCTCAGTAGAACATAATGGACTTCTGAAAAGAGAATCGCAATATTAGTTGTTTAATGATTGTTGAATGTTAGATACATTCAACTTGTAGATTTGTAAATTGTATTTTATCAAACGGTAAGAATATAGTTTATAACTCTTTACGGATGAGGCTAAGAGATAATTAAAAAATATTCATTTGGATACAAATTAATACATCGATTGAAAAAGCAATATTTGTTCATTAGCCGCGCAAAGGAGGACGATTAAATCTTTGTAGGTCTTACCTGTACTAGGAAACTAGTAACAAAATTATTTTCCACTTTAATTTTATGTATTCATAATGTTCATGAAAAGTATCTCTGAACCAAAGAAGTGTGTGTTCCTATTTTAATGAAGTTATAAAGCCATCATAAAGCACACGTTTTAACTGAATTTCACTTAAATGTTTGGACGTTTATGTACACAACAAATTATTTTCAAACAATTCAAATATCTCAGATTCATTAGTAATTAAGTAGCATGATTGTAATAACATAGTTTCAAAACTATACATTTGTACATGCGTGTGTATAGTGTTGTAATAATTTAATTGGAAAATCTAATGAAAATGCACAATAACACATATTTGAGGTCAATGCTCAGTTGCTCATTAATAATCTGTTATAATATTAAACATGTTGAAAAAATCATTTTACATTCCATTACCGACTAAATAAAACATTTCAATTCCTCAGTGTAGTTTTAATTATTTCTTATATCCATTCAATCAATTTCTATTCCCAATTGTGAATATAGAGTAAATGACTATAATAAATCTAAAAAAAAAAAATTAAGCCATTCGCTTAACATGTGAATCATCGCTTTCTGCAATATTTCAATGGGAACACCCGAGGAACTTAAAATTTATAAATTAATACATTTATTTTGATATTGCTTTTTGCTTCACTATAAATGGTGAGTCAGTGCACCATTGCACCATTACAAGAGCCGTCTCTGTATTCACTACAGAGACCCAATCTCAAATGTTATCATAGTAGACTGTACCGAAAATATTTCACAGGATATTTTGACTCACACAGGTTACCGTAAAGTCTTTTGGCACAAACGCCATTCATAAACAAAAAGATTTAATTTTTTTATGCAGTTAATATCACAATTCTGAATAATTTGTTGTAGATATATGCCCGGTCCATGGTGCAGTAGTCAACGCCGTTGGCTACCGCGCCAGATCACCCGGGTTTGATTCCCGGTACGAGCAGATTTTTTCAGTCGATAAATCGTTTCTGCTCAGAGGCAGTGGGTGTTTGCGTTGTAAAATTCCTTCCCACCTTTCCGACCCCAAAGAGCGACGCATAGTGACAGCGATTAGCTTATCACTAGTCCTGTCCTAGTCCTTGTATCCTTTCCATACTTACTCTCTTCGAAAAAGAGAGGTTGAGCAACTGAGCAACGAGCAGTTCTCGTAGAAAAAACATATGTTGAGATAAACTCCGTGAAGAGTCCATGTGCTCCAAGTTGGGAGCGGACATGGTAAAAAAAAATATAGACTTTTTGATAAATTCACCCAAAGGTAGTGTAGTTACAAACGAGATTTTGTAACAAAAAAAAATATTTACAAACTTAAAATAAATTTAAAATTGATCGAGCAGCTAAATCGATATAAAAAAAGCTTAAACTTTTTAAAGAATTTATTGCCTGTGTAATCAATTTGAAATTAGCAGTGAATCATTGATCATAGTGTCTATCCGATAATTGAAGGCATTGAATTTCTCCCAGTGCATAAATAATTGCACACGACAAATGCATCTCTATACAGCGTGAGGCCCATCTTTAGACGCAAGCGATACAGTACCTACGATACACACTTCCACCTAGCTTTAACTCTGACCTTTAACCAACTAGTCGTGACCAAAGCTTTCAGTTTGCGCTTCCCATTGCCATTTGCGACAAGACCACTTTCCCGACCGAATTGGTAAAGACTAGGGTGCATGAAGGTTGTTATTCAAGTGCATTCTTATTTATCTTCCAAGCGTGCGATTTTGTTTGATTTCACTTTCAATCGAAAGACTTCGTGGCGATAATTGATTGCATATGTTGAAATTCCAAATGAACAGGATTTACGATTAATGTAAGATGCAACGTAAGCAATATTTTTTGTTACTACTTGTACATATAAATTACAGTGTATATAATGTTATTTTGGAAATTCTTGCCGGGCCAAATTCTTCACAATCATTTTTTATGGTTTTGCATAACAAACTGAAAAAAAATCATTTGTGTAATAGCAAAAGAAATTTGACTGGTTTGAGTCAGCAGATAGAATTTTCTGTCTTCTATTGCCTGGAAAAATAATTTCTTGTTCGTTTCTTAGCACGAATATATGTAGAATAAATTGTCATGGAAACTGAGATACTTTCACAAATACTAACCAATCAATATGGATTTTTTTGACTTGCATAATTCATAGCTAGGAATTCAGCTACGTGGGCCACAAATAATCTTCTCGAGGGGAGTATTTAGACATTGATTGAATGTTCCAATGTTTTTTTTTACAAATCATGCTTTTTTATTTGTTTTTGTTTTTAAAATATAGTTTTTGTTAATGTAATTGAAATACTCAATAGATTAAAAAATCTTTATTCATAAGCTCATGCACTGTTTTACGATTTAAAATAAAGATATTATCATCATCATTTTGTATATGTTAAAATACTTTTATACTAAAATATTAATGGTAAACCCAATGAAGCATGCAAGCAATCAAAAACGTCTTTGTACGGGTAATTTTCGTTATATTTATAACATCGTTTCAGTTGTAATTTATACCCAATACTGGCGTAAATATTTTAGAAAGATAATATGTTTTATTCGTGTGGTCTAAAAATATTTATGAAAAGATAAGTAGGTACAAGAGTTACACGCAGGGCTACAAACTTTTAATCTCTAATCAAAATGTTCAATTAGCAATATAGATGGCTTAAAGAGTAATTTTGCTAATTCCAATTTTGGCTGAAAATGACTAATACATGCCATCTTGTTGTATCATGCAATGTGCATGTCTCGTAATTTTTTTTATAACCACAACTTATTTAAGTTCATCGGAAAAATGTTTTAAGAAAATTTCATACGTCCATTGTCACTTATTCGTTGTTTTATTGCGGTGGTACAAATAAATCGTTTGAAAGGGTTTTTGTTTTGTTCATAACACAAAAATTTACATTCTCAAAATAATCAGTTTTAACCCTCTCCAGCACAATAGAGAAAAACGGAGATAGACAATTTTCTCTTTAAGCCATCGATATAACTTATGTGCAAAATAAGCGAGGATGATAAGACTTATTACTCCTGGGATTGATTCTTTAATTGCTGAACAAAAGTTCAAATGCCAATATATTAGCACATGAGGGGTGTAAAAGCATAACCGCCTCTATCCATATATTATCATTTTTGAGATAATGATTGATTAATGATCCGGTTCTTACGTTATATGCCCTGCAATCGTCGAACCAACGAAAAATTATCTCTAAGCCATTTAAAATCGACATCGAAAATGACGATTAAATGCATAACCGCTTCTCTCCACCATATGTGAAGTTCAAAACCACCACAATCTAAATGCACAAATCACGAGCCAGAGAACACTGACCTATCGCCCTCTCACCATACAAACGTTTTGTGTTCCCTTTGAAAATTAGTCTAATATTATACTTGAAGATTAAAATCGTTTTTTTCGATTGCTGAACAATTTGACTTTGTGGAGAGAGGCGGTTATGCATTTAAACCCCTCATATTACAGTTCGCTTGCAAGGGGCGTCAGTGAAAGTGACAATTTTATTTGAAATGAAGACGTTCCTTCTAGCAGCTTGTCCAGTTTATTGGTGCGAGAAAATTTTCATCGCATCAATGGTCATTATCTTTAAAACGTGTTTATTTAAAGTACGCTCTTGTGCATAGATGTTAAACATAATGTGTTTGTGATGTACATTAATATGTACATATCGCATATGTATTAGCTTCAGCGTCTATGTCAAGGATGGCTTACTGTTATACTGTTCATAATTTTCAATAATCGTTTATTTCAATTTTCTCCTTTAGTTTTATAGTAACACATTAGAATAATGAAACTTTCCTCGTTTTCGACATTACTGTATATTTCAAAGACTATTTTATAAAATAAATAATTTATATATATAATTTTTTAGGTGTTTTTTAGGTGTTTTTTTAGGTGATATAATATCTTAGTGGAAAGGCATTATTTAAACTAAATTAAACAAAAGAACAAATATATATGAAAGAAGTACTGACAATGTATTCAATATATCTAATATAATATATAATGATTGTTTAATATAAAATTTAAAATAACTTTGATTATTCCACGTATTGTGTAACTAACTGTGACACGTGTTCAATACGTGGAATAATCAAAGTTCATATTAAAATGAATCCCACAAAGTTACCGCCGAAACCATCGAAAATATTAATGATTGTTTCTTTGCTTCTATCAATGCCTTCGTAAACCGTTCATCCGATTGCGATAAAACTTTGTGTTTTTTTTTCATATTTTATGCGCTGCCTTACCGTTCATTTTTACAACATATTGTTGCACTTGCGCAAATGTTATAGACATAGTACAATTAACTTTCAGTATGTGGCGCGTGAATCGTACCATAGACAAACGACAAATGTCATCGATACCGAGCAATGCTAGTGAAATTAAATCTAAATTATTTATCTAAAATATTGTGCATCCGTAATCCGTAAGCACTTCAATTAACACAAAATATTGCAACGCTTACCGGGTGCCGGCAAGTTTATAATAAATAGTAGTTAAAAACTTGTGTACATATGTAGGTAGTAAAATAAAAATCGTTTTTATCAACATAAAAGTTTACCATAGTCAATTCTTCTCTTCATGGTGGAAAGGCATCATTTAAAATAGATATATAAGTAGTGGTTTCGCTAATCGCGTGTATGTCATCATCGGATGATAATGCTTTCTTTATCAGAATAAATATAAAAAAGGAGTACTAAAAAAATGTTATATTTATTTAAATATTTTTGAAATATACCGTTCAATAATAATTATTGTTCGGCGTGGAGTAAAAGGGGGACTCTAAATGGAAAACATAATAAAAGATGTAGTGAGTTGGTCGCTTAAGTTATATTTTCTTACCAGTGACAAAATCTTGTAATATTCCCGTTCGAGTGGACGGAAAGGGGTTACAATCATACTTGACTTCCATATATTTGGATGCAGATCAATACATTGATAAAACGTCCATCAAATTTTAACAAAATCATCAAATAGCTATATTGATTGATCCTTAATAATAAAATATTTTGATGTCTTCATAACACACAAGTTATCATCTTGAATTTCATGACTATCCTTTTAATGCACGATGTGGAAATACGACTTGTTGTCACCTCTTAATTTTTATTTCATGTCCCTTGGGATTTCTTCCTCATCAAAATATAATGTTTTTATTTTACGGGATAGTTTTATCAATTTTCAAAAAAATTCCTCTCACCTTTTTTAAATAAAATCGTAACATATGTAATTGGAAATAACACATTTTTTTGTTTATTCCATATGTAAAGGGTCTTTTTATAAGAACGCTTAGTTTTGAAATGTAAATAAAACAAGTTGTTTGTGAGATTTCGACTATATTTTATTTTCATTTGTAAGTATATTTTACGGCATTAAATATGGAATATAGCATCAAATGTCTGCCAATATCCATTCATTATAAAATGGGCCATGTCGCTAAAGTTGACTTTTTTGACAAATTTGGGTAAACTTCCAACTGCTCCAGAACCCAATCAGGCGTTGTCTGTGGTCGTTTACCTGAAGTTCCTTGGTTAGTTGGATTTTATACGGGTGCAGACATAAGGCCCGATTCAAAATTCGCCAAGTTGAAGTCGCAGAAAAGCCAAGTTCTTGTGAACAACGAGAAATAAGCTGCCTTGGGTTTTCCTGTACACTTTCACACACACGGCAGCAATGTTTTCACCAGATATTGTATTTTGATGACGTACAGGTAGGTGTTGGCCGATTATTTACCAAACTGGTTGACTCAAATTTAGCCACTAAACAATGAATAATCTAACTCAGCAGGACAAAGTAACATATTTTGAGCGTCCCTATTGAAATACCCTTTATTTATAAAAGTAGATGTGTGACTGTCGAAGAAGATTTAACATCAAAATCTTTGTCTTATATGGTCAATAAAGAAGCGGTGATCGGCTGTTAGATTGCGTACTCATGTTCATTAGTTATTTTAAAATATACTCTACTGTTATGTGAGACCAACTCAAGCGTGTATCCATAGATTTTCTTCGCGTGGGTCTTGGGTGAATGAAAATAAATAGTTTTATTCAATATCAAATTGTGATTGAAAACAATTGGAAGAATCTCACTTTCCAAGCGGAGAATTTCATTTGTTGAATGTTGATATTGCGTGAGATGATTTGTCCTTATAATTGGATATCTTTCTGATACATTTTTTCATGCTATTCATTTGACGAGAGTAGCTGAATAAGATGAGCATCTCTAGCCAATACTTTTTCCATGCTTGCTTAAATCTTTACGAATATATTTCCCGGATGAATTCCCTTTTTGCTTGTATTATACAATATATTAATGTTTAGTTCGCTCATAGACCCTAAGGGAAATTAGTATTTAACGGATGCATTTAACTAGCTCTTACTTCATACAGCGATGGTCAAAGAAATTCATTATGATGCAATTGAAATGATATTTTATATGTACTAACGAAAATATGTCCATATCATATCATTATTTCAACGATGATTAAAAAAACTACTCTTCGCAATTCAACATTTGTTGATACAGAAAAAAACAAAACGTTTTTTGTGATTGAGATTTCTGCACTTGCACTTGATGCCCTATTAATGCTTTTCGTTCAAGGTTCCCCACCCTTGCTTCGTTATTTAAAAAAATACGAAAAATCAAATTGAAATTTTCTTGCTGTAAGTTTTTTTCAAATTCTAATATATGTTTTCTTAGAATTCTTCCACCAATTTTACAGTTAAGAAACGTCACGTTTTATATACATGACTAAATTCTATACCACAAGTATCAGTGAAGCATTAATACCTCTGAAGGTTGTATACTCATAGCTGAGATTGATTTAAGCCACAGTGCAATCTTATCAGAATCAAAGATGCCGCATAGTGTATAATATCTCACGTATCCATTATAATGTCTACATAAACGTCGCAATGTTTCATTCGTGGCAAATGGCAAACGTTGAATGTCAGGTCAATGATGGTCGTGAAATTAAATAAATTGCTGTGACCACTTTGACAATCATAATGATTCGACGGTATTGTACCATTTCTATTTGTGCACAAGATTGCACAAATTGTTAGATTACATTGAGTGCTATAATTTTTCATAAATATAAGTATCTACAATAAAAACTACAGTCATTTATATATTTTCTTTACCATTATCGCCATATCTTGTCAACAGTTCATGTCATCTTCACGAACATATCTCAACCAGATTTTTCTATTGAAAACTTCTTGTTACTAATTGATCAACATCTTTTTTAAGAGAGTAGGGATGGAAAGTTTAGGACTACGAAAAGACTAGTGGTTTTCTTATTCCTTTTTTTTATTAGACATGGAAAACATGAAAATTCATGTCTCCGAAAAATGAAACTGCCTGGACTGGGATTCTAGCCTGTGCCCTCCACAACCGAAGACAACGACGATGACACGTGACCACAAACCTGACTGTAATTACGATTACTTTTTTTTATAAAAAAATAAAATACGAAATAGTGCTAGAATGTCGTGAAGAAGAAATATTTTGAATCCATAAAAATCAATGAATTAAAATATCATATTTGAATCACTTGAATTTTGTACATTTCCGTGACTTATGTCACTTGCGACCCGGATTTTGCATTTTGGCTTCTTCATGCAACTGACGCGTAGTAATTAGTTTATATCGCTGACATAAAAGATTAAAAGTAGATCACTAAATCAAATTGTTATTATTTAATGAGTTTCAATTAATTGTACAAGTAATTTTTTTGTGAAATTATTAAGCTCATGGAAAAGCACAAAATTCAAACGATTCAATTTTTTATCGAAATTCAATTTTCAATCGAAATCTGCAATGAATCAAAATTCACTTTTAAGGTGTTTACTGTCAATACTTGACTGGAATGGCATTATAATAAAAATAATAAAACATTTGTTGTATTTCTTATCAGTTGACAATGGTCGCCATGAGCGAAACCGATCCTGATCCAATAAATTTTATGTGGAAAAAATACTAAAAATGTTTTATTATTTTTATTATTATCATAATTGATATAAAAATAAAACTGGTGGTACTTGGTACTTGGAATCCGAATGTATTTTTTATACCGCCACATTTTTCATCGAACTTAATTTTATTTATTTTCTGGCATTAAGTGTTTATTCTTCTTTGATATTGTTAATAAACATTACCTTTCAAATTATAAATTAATAGTAATGCTACCCGGCGTCGCTCGGACGAAGCGACCAATAATTATTTAATGTTATATCATTCGACATAATTATATCACAAAATCTAACATCCAAAATAGAGTTAAAATAAAATCACAAACTTTATTACTTTGATGACTCCCCATTCTCGCCCATTAAAATGTCCAAATTCAAGGAAAAAATCTAATTTGCTGTCAAATAAATGTCAAATGACCTTCACGTAAACAATAAACATTATTATTAATAATAAAAGCCGGGAAAAGTTCTGTAGAAGACTAATTTATTACATTTTGACTAAATGTCTTCGCCGATAAAAATTCAAACATATTTTCTTTCATATTCGTTTTTATGGCAACTTAATGACCAACAATGAAAAGGGAATTACAGACATACATACATACATACGCCGTTTCGGTTTTATATATAAGATAATATGCTGGCCTAGCATTCCTAATCACATCATTTTGTGTTGTGTTGGTACAGTTCATGGCATTTAAACTTTGCATTGAGTGAACGCGTCGTGAAAACTCTCACTGACTGACCGATGAGAGAGAAACAATGCTGATGGATTGACCTGATGACCTTATAAGTTGCAAAACTAACTGCAAAAGCTCTGACAAAGGTACATAACGAGCTTTGATCTTATGGTAATGTAAGATGAAAGTGGCAGTCAATGAATAATGATTTTTGTAAGTATTTATACCTTTCAATGGTATTTATAAGGTCAGTTTTAAGATTGATTGAATTGGCATTAACTTGGTAGAACTCCATTATAAAACGGTGAAAGAAAATAGCAATTTATTTTAGCTCTACGAAAATTATGAGATATATGGTTGATAGCTATTCTTGGCTTACGCCATCGTGAGAACAATGCTTAAACGTAAATCTGTTTATACTGGTGTAGAAAAGTTACGCAATACATCTTCTCTTCTGTTCTAACATCCTTATTGTATATTGTAATAATAAATTATTAATTGTGAAGTGAAAGCTAATCTGGTTTTTTATTGAGTAGAACTAAGCACTAACTTTCCGTAATGGTCTGAGAAGCGGTGATGGATTAATATTAGTTCGCCCATTGCGAATGTCATTGGATTGATAATATCTTTTAATTTCTAATTGTTCCAATGCAATATGCTTATTGTTTTTACTTTAGAACATTATATATTTTGCCTTCGTTAACCTTTTTCACGATGAAAGCTTCTGTAGTATTATAATACACTAACAAAATCTACTGTCACACTCTTCAAAAACATTATCTTATCGTTTACATTTCTTTAACGAAATATTGTATTGTACTACTTTACTAATCCAGTAGTATTCGCTATCTACAAAACAGAAATTTCAAAAATTCACTTCTTGTAAACGCATTTATAAATAGTTATGTCAGAAGCGTAGAAAGATTTTACCAATAGCAATCAAAAAGTAAACGAGAAAATTTGTAATCACCAGTGAAAATGAAAAACCATAAAAATCTTAATTTTATCGACGATTCGACAGAAAATCATTACTAGTTTGAATTGATAAAAAACCTAATGTTTTCTATTAGAAAATTTGAAATTACATGGATGTTTCAGTGACTTTGCAAAAGTTTAACTTAGCGCAAACAATATTCAATACATTTATTACAAATAAAGAATATTAGTATCAAAATATAGACACAAAGAACAGTATTTCAATGCAAACAAGGCATCTTCCGTTACTAGGAAATAGTTTAGATATTGGCAAGAATATCGCAAAGATATTACATTTCGTTTTCGCATGAATAAGTGGAACAAAGATATCAATGCAAACTTAATACTGTGATAGCGTAATTGATATCCTTAGGATGAACACAGGAAATCGGATGAGTTTACAACCTCATCGTTATCTTGAATTTTAGCAACAGAGAAATATTATTTACGCATATTATGGAGTATTCAACTGTTGTTTTTCAGCGATAACATAACAAGAAAATGTTAGGAGAATTTTCGCATGGAACCAAAGCATTTATAATGATGTAATTTATTATTTCATTTCCCATATTTCTGGTATATAACTTTTTATAGCTCGTATTTAATTTTAGAATGAGACGTTGTTTATTGTGATAGCTTTTCCACCTACAAGATCGCTAGATATTAATTCTTTTCAAATCATTATTTGGGTTTAGCATTAGATAAAAATACGTTTAAAACACTATGCCATCTACTATCAAAATAAACGAATTATTCTCATACTCAAGATTTTAAATAATATATTATTATCTATGCTAGGAGTTTACCAACCTTTTTGTACATTAGAGCACATTTTAAAATATCGGTAGGGCGGCGGGCACCACATATTGTGAAAAATTGGTAATAAATAATACACAAAAAAATATTTTTTAAATTATTGTTTATATTCTATCATATAAAATAAATATAAGTCAGTGTGATCTTTGGCATTGCATTTTATTGGCCAGTGCCTCATAATTAGGGGAGTATGATGACGTTCCTGTTAACAAGCAATCATAAAGATGTTCATCAGTGAGTCGAGATCTATATTTTGATTTTATTAATTAAATTCATTGTTGAAAATAATGATTCACAAAGGTATGTGGAACGGAAAAATGATTTAATCTCATGTAAATGCCGCTTTTAAAAAAACTGGAATCTTTTTTCCGTCCACTGTATTCCAGAAGTCCTCGTCTGATATTAAGGATTTTAACATAATATCACTCTGAAGATCCAAAATCTCCAACTCCAGTTCTTCTGCCTTTACATGAACATGCTCTGCAATATATGCAGCTATTTCCATTATATTCATTTGGCAAGTAATAGGATTGATAAAAAAGGAGACCATTGGCTCGATGATAGTAAACTGCTGAAATTTCTTTTCAAACTGTTCTAAATATTTTATTTTATTATTTTAGAAACTTATTCAAATATAATAAAATATATGAAAATTGTTGTCGCATTCGAATGGGCGCACACAAATCGGCGTGCGGGCACGGGGTTGGTAACCCCCGATCTATGCCATACAAGATCATTAACTACAGCTTGCAGCTAAAAAGATGCTTTGAGCTTGTTACTTTCAAAGCCAAATTTTCTGTTCAGACAGAAGTCGAGCTTAAATATTGTATAAAGCATTCAACTGGATCTATTGTATAACATGTCCGATGGCTAGATTTTCTTTGTGGAAAATAAACTGTTTTTCTTGGTTCACCTTTCCTTTAGTGAGTTATACATTGAGGAAGATATGTATATAGTTAGCATGTTAATTGCAAACGACGGGTCCTGTGAAGATAAACTAATTCACCCAATAATACAAACATATTCCAAATGAATTGCCTTAATAATTGTTAATAGTTTTTCAAAATTGTGTACTGTCTAATGATATGAAATAATCGACCTTCGTAATGTACGACTTTGTCAATCATTAAAAAAACGTAAACATGACTTGGAATGCTTCTGGATAAATGTGTTACCTTATAAAGTTTTAATGGCTTTCTTATGATAACTGGTTATTATAAAAATCGAACGTTAAGACTGCATGTCAAACGCAGGAAACATGTAAAACGAGATTTTGTTGTTGCTTATGTCAAATATAAGTGGAATGAAAAATAATAACTAACACGCGCAATAAATTACTGGGAAAATTAATTAACCATATTTTTTTTAGAATGAAATTTTAACACTTTGAGTGAAAAATTAACTTGAGCTTAAATTATTCTGTTGATATAGAATCTATTTTAAATTGCATTTATTTATATTTTTTACTGTGTTATTTTTTTACCGAGTTTCATTTTTAACTGGCATCAACTACGTACCGGATATATCGATAGTACTCTTAATAACCCTTGCATTCAATGTATTATGTTTTCCTTCTAGTAACTCTTCAATTGATTTGAAAAATTTATTGATATCACATTGTTTGGGTATTTATTAGCCATGTAAAATGAAAAATCGATACCACATTACCACATGTTACAAACTTTATCTAAGGCAAACAATTCAATAAAAACGATTTTTGAAATAAGAATAATTTAAAATTAATAAAAAAATATTTACCAAGTTTAAAATTTCGAGCAGGTAATTAACTCCTAGAACTCATAAAACTCGACATATGAGTTATAGGATTTAAAGTAGATAGATGTAATTAACTGTTTATGTATCACATTATTAAAGGAACTATTTAGAAATGCAATTAATAGGGTAAAACAATCTCAACAATTAGTTAATTATTTCGTCTTATTATATGCAAGTATTGTGATGAAAATGAACATATATTATTTTGTTATTAATACTACTTGTGTAATGGAAAACATAAATAATAGGTGAGTGAGATGTTAATAAGACGATAAATCTATTAATTTAGAATTTATTTGACATATGCGTGAATAAATAAATTTTACCTAACAAAATCGTTGCGATAAAATAGTGTTGGAAATGTATTATTAACAATTAATTGAGAGGCCATATATTATATACTGATTATGTTGTTTATATCGCGAATGAGATGTAATGCCCTACATCTTGTGTTTCACGTTGTAGTGGGATGATTATTTCATATTGAAGAGAAATGCACATTATCCGAGGCCAAAATGAGAATTTTACCATTCTTGATAATGAATGCTGAATTGAATATTCCTGATAATTATTTGAGGAATCATATACACAAATTTTTTGTTTTTGCAATATGTAGAAAGGAATTCACCGGGGAGAGTTATGACGATTTTAAACGATATTGATTCGGTTGTCGACATATTCCACGTTTCAAAGTACTTGAAGTGAGTGAGTTACGACGAGTACAATGTGTTTTTTGGTATTGTTGATTTTGTCGGAACTTACTCGGTTGACTTGTTGGATTTTTTTCTCTTTTTCCCGTTCATTCTGTATTTTTTTGTCTTTAAATGAAAAACACTGATTTTTGTAATGTATATGTTACAGTGAAACTGTATTCTCAGTGAAAATGTATCAAGTAATAGATTTGTATGACAACATGATTTCACTGGTCACAATCATTGAAATTATTGGCCTAAGTCGATGATTTGCCGGCCTAAAATTGTGGATTGATTCAATGAAACATAATCAGCAAGTAGTCCCTTTCATAAAAAGAGAACCAAAAAACACATACAAACATTGGGCTGAAGATTTGGCGTCAAATTTAATTTCAATGACAGCTTGGAGGAGAATATATTTTCACTGAAAATACAGTTTCATTGTAACATATACATATACTATTGAGAATTAGTGGTCCTATAATTATAACTTTCTTTAACTATACTTATGTAATCCGCTAAAAAGAAAAATCGATAAACTGGCCTGGCAAAAACAATTTTAATTAAATATATCCTTATACCGCCTCTATCCATATATTACCATTTTTGAGATAATGATTGATTAATGATCCGGTTCTTACGTTCTATGCCCTGCAATCTTCAAACCATCGAAAAATTACCTCTAAGCCATTTAAAATCGACATCGAAAATGACGATCAAATGCATAACCGCCTCTTTCCACCATATGTGAAGTTCAAAACCACCACAATCTAAATGCACCAATCACGAGCAAGGGAACACTGACCTACCGCCCTGTCACCATACAAACGTTTTGTGTTTCCTTGGCAAATTATTCTTATAATATACTTGAAGACTAAAATCTTTTTTTTCGATTGCTGAACAATTTTACTTTGTGGAGAGAGGCGGCTATGCATTTAAACCCCTCATATTACAGTTCGCTTGCAAGGGGCGTCAGTGAAAGTGACAATTTTATTTGAAATGAAGACGTTCCTTCTAGCAGCTTGTCCAGTTTATTGGTGCGAGAAAATTTTCATCGCATCAATGGTCATTATCTTTAAAACGTGTTTATTTAATACGGAAAGAAAAATAACAATGTATTTTAATTCTACATAAATTATTTTTAAAATATTTGTTGATAGCTATTTCGGCTTACGCCTTCGTCAGAACTATGTTTAAAACGTGTATAGAGATTTAGTATACCCTTTGCTAGACAGGGTGCCTCCTACATAATCTCTTTCTGTTGAAACCATACCGACGTCACATGAAAGAATTTAAATAAGTTTGATTTATTGGTCTAAAGCAATGGTGGGAAACAACAATTTAGGTATTTTGGGGGATCGTGTGAAAGCACTTAAAATCTGCAATTTCTAAGTGCATCTATTTTTAAATTGTTTTAGGTTTATTGTTTGTTAATGGTTTTAACAGAGGTGAGCTATTAATCGTGATCTGATCGTTAAGAATTTCATTGGACTGATTATACCTATTAATTTCAAGTTGTTCCAATGCATTCAGTTTGAGGCCCTTATTGCAGGAATGTAAACGAATCTAAAGTACGCTCTTGTGCATAGATGTTAAACATAATGTGTTTGTGATGTATGCATTTAAACCCCTCATATGCGTTTTTATATCTTTTAAGCCATTTGTGGGCAACGTGGTGTTGATTTTTTGAACAAGCTTAGCTACAGAATATAATTAAACGAGTAATTTTAGTTCATAATTATCACAATATTTGTTGAAATCAAATCCTTTTTATACGCGAAGCCACCTCTTTTTTACAGATAAAGGCGATGATTTTCATCAAAGATTCATTTCAATATCATATAAAAAAAACTCCATATGGTAAAAGTCTTGTTTGAAATTGTGCTATGTGATTTAGAATAAAGGTTCATGGAGTTGTTCCTAGCTTTTGCATTCATCATTGTTTATTTTCTTATTTATTCTAAACATAAGAAACCGTAGCGTGTTGCGCGGAAAAATTGTGCCACAACTTATATTGCTGTAGAAGAGAAATGTACTAAATTATTTGCGATACGGCACCTGCATTTTGTCTGTGACCAGGGATGACTTAAGATATTTAATTGCCGATTCATTATTTATAAATTTTAATCAAAAATTAACTCAATTAATATTATTTTTTTCTGAAAAAGTGTGAACATTGTAATGGTTAATTTGTTTAGTAAGAATTTTCACTTTTTATAGCACTTTCTATTCAAATAAAAAAAAAAGATTGTTTCCCATCGTTGTATCAGAATGTCTTAATCTACTTTTCTTCCTTTTTAAATTATTCCAAATTAAAAATGTTTACTAAAGGTTTATTGAATCAAAGCTGTTATTTCTTATTTACAAATTTTATTTCATATACAAAAATTTTCAGCGAATCCCAAGCAAAATTCGTATATTTTTAACTTCTTTTCACTTTCTCTCAATGCAAATATATATTCAATCAATTCAATATGTATGCGATAGAAACAATTAATGAAATAAACATTTAAAAGTTACAATTATATAACAACTAGTATTGCTACCCGGCTTCGCTCGGACCAGTTTGGGGTTATGTTCACCTCGGCGCGTAAATTCAGACGGGCCAAGTTGAAACAACTTTTTTCAAAATTCAAAAGTCTAGGTCAATTAGAATGGAATTAAAATGAACATTTCAGAATGGCATTGACATTTCACAGCCTCTTTCATATATTGACAGCCCAGCCCCATTCTCGCCCATTAAAATGTCCAAATTCAAGGAAAAAATCTAATTTGCTGTCAAAGAAATGTCAAAAAAACCTTCACGTAAATAATAAACATTATTATTAATAATAAAAGCCGGGAAAAGTTCTGTAGAAGACTAATTTATAACATTTTGACTAAATGTCTTCGCCGATAAAAATTCAATCGTTTTCATGGCAACTTAATGACCAACAATGCAAAAGGGAATTACAGACCCACATACATACATACGCCGTTTCGGTTTTATATATAAGATTACTATCACTTCTCCGTGAGTTCTGTCACCAACGACCTGGGTTTCGTCTTTCGCCAGGAATTTCAAGTGAATGGATGAACTGATAACTGTCAGTGTGAATTAAAAACACGTATGTAAATTTTGTCAAGCACCTTCAGTCAAAATCCTCACTTATTATTATTTGACAATTCATTATTTATCGCGTTACCTGGGTTAAACATTTCTCTTTTACAAAATCTTTTCACCATGGGTTTATCGAAGCATGATTTTTTTTCCACCCCGCTCCATATTCAAAGCATATGGCTGCCACACGGTGCCTCTAGTATCACCCGCCAACTAATCTTAGTGTCCCGTAGCTCCGCTGAGTACATCCATACATAAAGCTTTATAGCATAATATTATGGCAAGGTTTTTATTATAGTTATTAAAATAATTATAGATTAAAACATAATCAAACTAATTATATCGTTACAAATTAGGCTAAAACTTTCGTTGTATCTATTACTAAAACTGTTAAGCAAATAAACGGCCCTGTCGCCGCTGGCATACGGTTCACGAAGACGCGAGCCACCGTTAATGTTTTTTAATTAGAATCAAGCGCATGCGAACAAGTAGGCCGAAACGTTTGTTTGATAATAATATTCTCTTATCATTTTTACCGGCCAATGGAAAGATGCGGAATACACACACAAGACCACGGATACGCTTCCATAATTTGATCAACGTTTTGTTTCTAACAGTTGTTTATTTAAATCTTTGCCGGGTGATTCCAAATTTAAAAATTAAGCCATTATAGCGGTACAATGTTAACTAGTGAAATATTTAGCCGGATCCATATTTATATAATGGTGAAGGTACACTATAATTATCTGATATGACCACATTTTTACTGGATATGAAAAAACACATTTAAAATCATGTAGGCCTAATAAAACCTATGCTAAAGGTATGTAATAAGAGCTTAAATGATATTCAAAGAGGGCACGGCGTTCTATGGAAAGCCAATAGAAATCAATTAATAGAAGTTCTTTCATTTATTAATTTAACTATGTAAGCGTACAAGGTGGTATTGTGTACCCTAAAGAACTTTGATTATTCCACGTATTGTGCTACTAACTGTGACACGTGTTTCGTCTCTTTCAGAGGCATCTTCGCCTTCATATAACCCTCTCCTTGCTTCCTTTAAAGGGGAAAAATCCCAAACTCCATTTTGTAATTTCATAATTTTAAAATGTTAGAATCAATCTTACTTCATTACTTAAGCAAAATTTGCAGTAAGTCCGAAGATACCTCTGAAAGAAGCGAAACACGTGTCACAGTTAGTAGCACAATACGTAGAATAATCAAAGTTATTTTCAATTTTATATTAAGCTTTTAAAAGTTACTCATTCTCTCTATTTTGCTTTTCGATAGATTCTGCGATAACTTTGTAGATGTTCATACATGTTAATATAAAATTAAAATTGACAACTCTTAAGTAGTGATAAAAGACCAAACTTTTTGACAATTATCTTCGGACAATCTTCATTTTTAAGATGCTTCTCAAAAATCCAGTATACTTATCACTACTTGCTACACAATACGTGTAATAACAATATAATTCATTAGAATTTTATAGTAATTTTATCAATAATAGTGATTTTAGTACTATGACATTATACTTATGTTTTTATAACAAAAAAATTACCAACGTTTGTGATATCTTTTCTTTACTTATTTTTAAACAATTTTTTTCTGTCTGTTTGTCAGTGTGCAACTCTATGATTGCGCACAATGCACAATGCGCATGTATAGAGTGTGTGTGTGTGAGCCTGAGCCTAATCAAAAACTAAAAGTTAAACAGAAACTTAAACATGAAAAAGCTTCATTACCTCTATCTAATAAGATATTTTAGAATATAATATACTAGTATTGCTACCCGGCGTCGCTCGGACTAAGCGACCAATAATTATTTAATGTTATATCATTCGACATAATTATATCACAAAATCTAACATCCAAAATAGAGTTAAAATAAAATCACAAACTTTATTTAATATGATGACTAATTTGATAAATGTCTTCGCCGATAAAAATTCATACATATTTTCTTTCATATTCGTTTTTATGGCAACTTAATGACCAACAATGCAAAAAGGAATTACAGACCCACAGACATACGTACGCCGTTTCGGTTTTATATATAAGATTAAACAATTGTTCGTGGCACAAAATTGCATCATTGCAAAAGCTTTACTGTCTAGCTATACCTATAATTCATATTTCAAGGGGATCACGTATCAACTTGTAAAAAAGCACATTTGACAGAATAAGCTTATTTATAGATATATAAGATATTAATTTATGGGTCTTCAATAAAAATTACATCATAATCAAGAAAAAAAGATATCTTTTACGAAATTATTTGTAGAATTTTAATTTAAATACAGATTGGCTACATATTTAATATTAATTTATGTTACCATATAAATTACTGGAAGGGAAAATATTTCGCAATAATTTATTTTAAAATCATTTTTTTTCTTAGTAAATTGTATCAAATTCTATTTATTTAAGGTTCGTGTTTCCAATTCTGTTTTTTTTTATTGCCTTTGACATTTGAAATTCTTACGAGCATATTTGTTTGTAAAATAACATATTTAAAAGTAAAGATATTTTTAAATCACGGCGGAGACTATTTAAGTCAGGATTAAATTTTGAAAATATTTAATTCTGTGCTTAAAAATACTATGATTGGTGTGCTTAAATATCTTCAAATAATCACTTGATAATAGTTACAATGAATAACTCACCGTAAATCGCATCGTTGGTTATTTCTTGATACCACCAATTATTCAAAATGTCCTTTCCACAGATATAATAACGAAAGAAATGCGTTGTCACTTTATATCGGTTGTCATTATTGTCCCACACGGTCACAAAAAAATACGCGCCAAATATACGACCCCTCGTTATTCACTTTTACTTTCGCGGGAAAGTTTGAAAAAAAACTCCAGGGCTAATTTGACAGTTTTTTTCGCGGGCTGAAATTATTGATTGTTCACAGCTGGTGATTGACACAGCGCAAGTACAAATATCTCATTGTGTTGCTGGGATGATTTTCTTCGTTGAATGAAGTTCAAGGTGATGGTGCTTAGTGATTTTATACCTTCAACGGTCTACAGCTCGACCACCCCACTTGGATAGGCGCAGAAAGTGATTCGGATGGATGATTTTCTCAGCGATTGAAAAACTGTGATACCCCATACCGTTATCCCATCATCGCATATTACCATTCAAAAATTACTAACTGCCAAAACAGTAAGTTATATTTCAGTAACGATGTTACTAAATTTATAACCTCAATTTGAAGCAGAAGAACTATAAAATAAAGATCAAATGGAATCTTTTTTTTAATAAATTGTAAGAATAACTATGCAGAATTATTTAAAATAAACGGTTCTATTCATAACAATAACATTTATTTCTACCAGAAGTATTGGTGCATAAATAATAAAAAACTTACCTACAATCAATAAACAATCATAATAATGTATACGATCATTTTTTTTCATCAGCCTTTTCAAAAATTAGAAATAGACAGATATTTATTCTAATTCACCTAAAGTTTTTTATAAGACCTAAAATTAGCATTTTTCTTCATCTTGTGTTAATAACCAATCTAACTGTATTTAACACAAACGGGAAAATTAGCTTCAGCTTATTAATATTTTAAAAATACACACAATTTTTTACTATTTCCACAATTGTATTCTTTCAATATACGCTGAAAAAACTGACTCCATATTGTAATAAAAAAATATCAGCACAAAAAGCTGTACTTGATAAATTGTCGGTATCAGTGTACGGCCTGAGTGGCAGCGGTTACAACGTAGCGTACGGCCCAGTGGACAAACTCGTGCTACACAAATGCAGGTGGTCTCAGTGGCTCAGGTATTTGACACTGTACGCTACGCTGCTAGAAACGCTACCACTCAAGCTGTACTTTTACGCCTTAAAGGTGACAATTATTGGGTCAAAAAACTAAGTATATTCAGGGATTTTTTTGGTTATTTTCCAAAACATGTGTATTTTTTTTATCTTGCATCTGGTGTCATATTTATATTAAGAGTTTTGTTTCAATTATTTTTGTATTAAAAACCTAATAATTTCAGTAGTAAGTTGAATATTTTTTTATTACAGTTTCTATTATATTTTTATCTCTCGAGACAATACACTCATTTTATGCAAGCTAAGATGTTCTCACAGATCCGGAAGCTTTGGACGGGGAAAAAAATTGTTAGGAGGAATGCCGCGTGGAAAATGAGAACCTTTGGTAGAAGCTGGACTCGCAATAATTATAATCATCTCGGAAAACTGAAAATAGTGTAGGCTCAAGTGAAAGGAAAATATCAAAGCGCTCAAGATTTTGTGCTACCGCCATGTCATATGACAATAAAACGCGTTACGTGTTTTGAAAATATGTATATTTTTAATTTGTGAGGATACAAAACATTATCACGCTTTTTTATTTTTGACGAAGAAATAATTTTCATTAAATTGTATACAATGCAAATAAAAATGAATGTATAGATTACATTAATAGAAAGAAGTGTCAATTGAAATATTAATTTAATTGATATGTTGACTTAAAACTACAAGGTTATATTTTTTCGACATTTTTAGATGGCGTAAGACGAAATAGCTATCAACAAATATATAAAATAGTTTATGTAGAACTAAAATATATTTTATTTTTTTTATATTTTTATTATTATAATGGAGTTCTACCAAGTAAATGCCAAATGAAAAAATATATTTTTTATTCATTAAAAGAGCTGTATATTATAATAAATAAAAATGATATTGCTTGTGATTACTGTCAATTATTTGTATAAATTGATTACCTTTCAATAAACAAAATACATTTTTTGTACTACTTCAACCATGTCCGCTAACAATGTGAAGCAAACGGACCCCTAGTGGAGTTCGAGAGCTTCTTGCAACTCAGTTGCTAATACTATATTTTTCAAAGAGAGTATGGAACGAAAAGACTATAACAGAACTAATGGTTAGCTAATCGCTCTCGCTACATTACTATTTTAGACGACACATACATGTCTCCCAATAAATAATTGAAAGATACTAAAAATACTAAGAATTACACATATTATCAAGACAAAAAGTAAACAATTTAAGCATATAGGATTTGTACTATTTGCGGAAATTTTTAGATTTAATAAGAAAATTCTTTTACTTGGGCTTATCAATGAAATTTAAGGACTGATTCACCTTATTTAGTACTTTTAAAAAAGAAAAAATAGTTATAATGTTAATCTTTCAGGACCTAAGAGTAATATAATATTTGCCATGGCAACATTGTAAGTGTTCAAACATATTAAAATTGATTTAGTCAAACCAATGTCTCACGATTAGAACCGGATTTATTTTCTCATTATGTGAAAACGTATAAGTATCAAGAATTGACATCCGAAAACTGGAGGTTCTTCTTCGTGTATATGAACGAAGATTTAATGATTAGACTAGCAAACGTAGTTTTACCTTTAAGGTGCAGAGTTGAAACCACATAAGTAAACAGTGCCGTCCATAATGAAAATTAATAATAAGGTTTAAGGTAATCTAAAATAATGCGAATTAAGACTTTTGAAAATGCTATGATCTTGCCTGGAAATCATCACACAGGTTGAGATGATTTTTTGATTTAGTTTGCAAGTAATTTAATTATTCGGAGATGCTGATTTCTTGTCGATGCTAAAAATAAAAAAAAAATGTAACAGTCAACTTATTAAACCTGTAAGCAGGGCCGGCCCGTGAATTTTCGCGCCTGTGTGCGAGGCGCCATCGGCGCCTCAAAAACCAAAACTGAAGGAGCAAATAATAAAACATGAAAAAAATAATAATAACTATTTTTTTCTATTTGAAAATTCTGTAAATTTTTGGGTCAATCAGCGATGTTGTCAAAATCACAGCTGCTAATATTTTCTACACTGTTATTCAATAAGTCAAAATCAAACAACGCAATATTTGAAATTACATCACTATTTTCGTGATTTTTTACAGTATTTGATTCAGAGTTAACTAAATTTTCACCAAATTCTGCTTCAGTTTCATCGGCCATTATAATTTGGCCATGAACATGATCATCGTCTGTAATCATTGATTCAACAGCCCCAAAGCAATACTTTTATTTTTTTCTTCTATGATAAAACTACATAGAGTTTTCTGACATTTATTTTGAATTTTTAACTTCCTTTCTCGGTTTTGTTTGTTCTGCCAACCAGACAATTTTTTTTATCCATATTGTTTTCGGGGTCTGTAAATTCAATAAAAAATATTGCAGGAAATGTACTACTGTATTTTCTACTATACAGCATGTATAGGACTTTAGGCGTGAATTTTTTTATATTTTCAGTATATTTGATCGAAAACTTTTGGTGCCTTCGCGAGTCTATAGTCGTAAATTTATATGCAGTAATCCGCGCCTCTCCAGAAAGGCCTCACAGTTTGAAAGACATATGTTTAATTAGAAAATAGGACAAAAATGGGATAAAAATTTACCCAAGTATCAAACGTCAAATAAAGTCTGCACTCCCGCGCGATTGACCGTGTACCAACGCATGCGCCACGCCGCGTCATCCACGTGTCAACGCATTAGCTCAGCGGGTGTCAATTACATGCATACATTTTTTGAGCGATCCACCAATTTGCGCCCTACTGAGATCCAGCGCCAGTGTGCGCTGCACACCTCGCACACGCTTAGGGCCGGCCCTGCCTGTAAGGTTCGTTGTTAAATTGCAAGATCAAATCATAGTCCAGACTGTTCCATTTCCCAATTTAAATATTGGCTTATGTTTAAGAAATTGATGTATGTGTTCTCTATAATTCTTTTCCCGACGCACCCGATACTAAAACTAACCGATCCTAATAAGTGGACCGCTAGTCCTATCTTTTCTAACCATACGCTCATCGAAAGACAGGCAGCTCTCGTCTGTTGAAATAAACACCGAAATAAATCAGAAGTCCATATTCAACGCATTGGAAATTGGATTGAAAAAAATATAAATTTGTAAAAAGTGATTTTTCTGCCATATTGAGTATGGTTACATAAGTCCATATATATTATACTTTTATTTGACTCACAGTTCAGAAATCAGTAATTTCATGTCATTGATTGTTGCTAGAAATGGAATAATGTATTTTATTCCCCTTGCAAATAAATAATTGCCCTGTACGCCATTTCTATCGTCCAAGTATTTCCACACGTTCTACCAGTTCTTTCACCTCGCGACTTTCCTCCTTGCTGGAGGCAGTGCTGGCTGGCAGGCTGTCGTAGACGAGGAATATTGGGTGCCCTTTTGAGTGACTCTACTCGGAACTATTATTCCGTTATACACATTTATATGAACACAACAGAGCTTTTATTGATTCATCATTTGCTAAAGCTTAAAATGAAAGTTTTCTGGAGGTTAGTTATCCTGAATATACAAATTTTTGATGAAATGGGAAATTTAAGGATTTCGACTGAAGGTGTTTGATGGAATTTCAATATCAAATTTTAATTGTTTGAATTTTGTACTTTTCCATGAGTTTTGTCGCTAACGACCCGGGTTTCACCTATCGGCATCTTCAGGCATTTGTTCAAGTACATCCGTGCACTTAAAATGCCCTTGACGTGCCCTAGTAGGCGTCCGCCCCACTCAACTTAGGTTTACCAATTGATTTATCAGTTATATGTTGCTAAATTATCGATTCTCACTCTATACGATGTAAAAAGAGTGGCTTACTATCAAATTATCATGCCTCACCCATTCTTATATTATATCAGTATTCTATATAAAACGGGAGTATGGCTTTCAAACTTTGGAGTAGCTTAAAAATGTATTTCAATAACGCTGACAATTTATTTAATTAGTAACCCAAAACAACAAATGCTTTCATTTAAAATAATGACAGTATTGCGGTAAAGTTTTAATGAGTTTTGTGAAAACATAAACACTTTGACACTGCCGTGAAAATCGCTTTAATTTAATAAATCTAATGTAACGTGAATACTCCCCCGGGTCACGATCCCAAGGCGAAGCACACGGCAGGTATCACGCATTATCACCGGTCGTTCCCTTCACCATAGCGGCATATCGTCCTCACTTTCGCCCATGGGTAAAAAATTGCAACTCTATTCAAAGACACGAAGGCGACAAAATAATAGTGATAAATCTATTTTGTTGGATGTGTATTTAACGAATAAAACTTTTGATGAAATATATAGTAATGCATTTGATTTTATGATAGCTTTATACTTCATCGCTTTATTGATTTGTAACTGTGTTATTTATTGGCTGTAAAAGTGTAATATGAAATATGTGGTGCTGTGGTGCTGTGTTCAACATAATTGCCTTCCGTGACGGACTTCATGGGTTCGAGTCCCAGTATGAGCAGCATTTTTTCAGTCGATTTATTTATCATTTTTGAAGGCATGGATGCTTGTGCTGTCCAAAAAATCCTTCCCACACATCCGATCCTGTAAGCGGGATATGGAGAGCGACTGATTACCAATAGTCCTACCCCTACCCTTGTCTCTTCTATTCCTATTCATCAAACTGAAGAGAGGTTGAGCGACTGATTAGCACACAGCTCTCAAAATATATGGTTATATTAGAAGGTAATATGCTCCTCGTTGGAACAGGACGTGGATGAAAATAAAAGTTAAATGAATGGTAGTAATATTTGAATTTAATTGATTGGAACATTTTATGTTTCTAAATATAAAACTGTAAAATTAAACTAACTTGAAATTATGGCAATATTTGCACGAAATTTTTTTTAAATATTACAGTTTTTTACGGCCGGAAAGTTTTTATTATTTGTCTTTTTTCGATATAAAGCTTTATTAAGTAGATTTTTTAAATTTATACCAGTTATTATGTTAAAATACATTTATATTAATTCCATTTTTATAATGCAGATATATAGAAACAATAAAAGTCATAAATAACAATTAGCAATCATAATTACTGTAGAAAAACGCTCGCCGTTTTGTAATACTGATTCGAAAATTTTCTATATCTTAACGATACTTACATGCATACTCAGAAACAAGCTCCAATGAAATTGTTTCCATTCAATACTTTCGCTTAAAAACAAAATATTATGCGACGCTACAGAACGAAGATTTGTATAGAGCAGTTGTGTTTTATTTAAAAGCATTATTTAAAACTGTAAATTCTTTTACAATGTTTATCAACACACTTCGTTTGTGTCTGACAACTGTCAACTGTTGACAGGTTACAGTTGACATAGGTTATAATTCCCGCATTGGTTTCCGCGTCGGATTTACTGCTTCTACGATTAACAACCACGTCTCTTTACACTTTAAAAGCTCGCGGGCTTCATTCAAATACAATTTAAGGAGTGGAAAACAGGAATTGGTTTCGGAAATTAACCCGTCAATCGTTCAGAATAAAAGCTTCAGTTAATCTTTACTTCGATATAGTCGAAGGCCTTATATTTAGTGATAACATACTGACAAAATTATACAATTTTCAAATTCCGTTGGGGAGTCAAGCCATCTCGCGCCCGTGACTACGCACGTGGTAATGATTTTCTTTTGTCAACAAAGATAGAAGTTACGGGATAATTTTTATATCCGGGGTGGTATTTATTTTCACTGTTACCAACCGCTGGGGTGGCAATATGAACAATTCTAGGCAAATGATACTTGATTATTTCTACCATTTGTGTTTAATACAAATTTCCTTCTATATTAGAGCTGGGATGGCGGGCTTTCCTCGCCCGGAAAATGATGCATTATCACAGTAAATAAATGAATAGTTTATAATAATGGATGATACATTCTTAAGCGAATCTAAACAACCATATAAAGATTTTTGATATTACATTTGCTTAGTTATACAGTAACTAAAGTCAAAACATAAAATGCTATCATGTTTATCATATATTTAGTGGCCTACGTGTGGCCCGCGAGGAGCTTAATTATGGCCCGCGGAGCTAATCAAAATTTTAGTAAATAGTGTATTTTTTATGCACATCGAAAGATTTGTATAATTTTGTGTAATTTTTTGTGAAACTATCTCAGCTTTAATGAAAATGTCTTCTATATTCGTATCTGCCGACATAACTTAAAACAGTAAAAAGTCTTTTGCCATTTTACAAATGTTTCTTGGCGTTATTATAAAGAATGATTGTGAAGATTGTGGCCCGGCAAGATATCATTTTCAAAATTTGGACCAGCTTCTGAAAAGGTTGGCCATGCATGATGTATATGTTTACAGTCACAACAACATTATTAGTACTATTTTTAAGCTTCTTGAATATATTTTGACAACAGTAGACTAATTTGACTAAGTACAATACCACTTTATAGAATAGTACACTTTCCCATCGACAGAGATGGCTCAAACATAAATACGGGCGATGGAGTGATGCCAAAAATAACTGTCAGTTATATAATATAGTTTTGGTGTCATTAAATGCTGGGCTATTTTTTACAATATTGTTAAACACTTCTATTATATTGTAAAATTCTGTTCTATAGCTTTTTCAGCCGACACCGTATCGAATTCGCACACAAGCCTAGCAGATATTTTATTCGCCGTTAGGTAAGACGTGTTTGAGCTGACTTGCCAAATGGATACTTTTTTACGATTTTGTTATGTCAGATTTATTTTTCTATGGTATACTTCTTTGTTTGGTTGAGAATTTTGTTGCGAAAACTAAACAAAATCCTCTACTATTACTGGTTTATTATGTAAGCTAGAAACGAGGCATTTATGAGTTATCCCAAAAGGTCAGATAATTTACCGCATGCTTGTTAATCTTATACATAAAACCGAAACGGCGTATGTATGTCTGTGGGTCTGTAATTCCCTTTTTCATTGTTGGTCATTAAGTTGCCATAAAAACGAATATGAAAGAAAATATGTTTGAATTTTTATCGGCGAAGACATTTAGTCAAAATCTAATAAATTAGTCTTCTACTGAACTTTTCCCGGCTTTTATTATTTACGTGAAGGTATTATTTGACATTTCTTTGACAGAAAATTAGATTTTTTCCTTGAATTTTGACATTTTAATGGGCGAGAATGGGGCTGTCAATATATGAAAGGGGCTGTGAAATGTCAATGCCAGTCTGAAATGTTCATTTTAATTCCATTTTAATTGACCTAGACTTTTGAATTTTGAAAAAAGTAGTTGAATTTACGCGTCGAGGTGAACATAACCCCAAACTGGTCCGAGCGAAGCCAATACGAGTATTTAAATAAACTAAAAAATGATTTAGCAAAATCACACACACCAAAAGTATTCGATATAAATTCACGATTAAATATTAGCTAAGAACTGATTACTTCTCTACGAGTCTACGAGACCGTCAATTAATATAAAATAGTATTTGAATTCATTAAAAGGATATGGCAGAAAATGAAGGACTTAAAATAGTTTTCATTAAAATATTTATTAAAAAAATAGCAATGGTTAAATCACATAGTAATTATCGTTTAAAATATTCTGTTAAATAGTAGTAGTACTGTTTTCAGGTTCGAAGCTTAAAACAGGATGTCTCTAAATAAACAGACGCTAACTCAAGCATTCTTTATTCTCCAATAGTCCAGCTGGGCAGTTCACGAGAAAGGAAAATCAACTTCTACCAACTGACAGTGGTCGTTCATCAAACAGATGCACACGGTAATCATATGCGATGGAAACAGGGCTATGGAAAAACTTTAATACTATTGGTAAACTATCAATAAAATTCATTCTCTACTCCTGAAGTAAGTAAGACGGCAACTTTGCTTGATGGATGAGATGTGCCTGGAATGTCGACTGCTGATCGGGTGAAGTAGACTGATTGAGGAAGCAAAGATTCACCCCAGACTGTAGCATTGAAAAAGAACAGATAATGGACCCTATATCAAGTATTAATATATATACTAAATAAATGGCAGGGCATACTCTAGATTTCCATAAGGCAGTAATCACAAAGCTTTGCGGCCTCCGGGGGTGGATATTTTAGGCAAAGTAAAATGATTATCATAGTAACTTGACAAAGTATTCTTTATGGAAATTTTGATACAATATTTCGATTCAAGCAACAGGGATTTTTTTAACGACGTTTGTTACATATTATCCCTGTTGAGGTGAAGTGAACCAAGTCGTGAAATGGTGAAACTTTTCAATTGTACAAGTTCAATCACGTTTTTACTTGGTTTTTTTATGGAACTGTCTTAATTTTTTTACATTACGTGGAAGCTTATTACATACGGATTCTTTTATGACTTGTAGCATATGATACTACATCTAACTATTTTTTTTCAAAAAGGCTATTTGAAGGCCATCAACGGATTGAAAAATAATATGTAATACTTAACAAAACGAGTTAAAAGTCATTGTTATCATTATGATATATGTATTTCAAAAACACCTTTTTGATAGTAATATAATGGCGATTTCTTGTTTTTCTTTTAATTTTGTGAATCATCAGAAAATCAAGAGCGGTTACCTGTTCTTTAATAAATACAATATCATTATAGTATTATTGAGGAACTAAAAATTTTTTTTTTCAGTTTGCAGCCCTGATAAAATAGCTACGTGCAACATTCTGCATATTCAATTTCTCCCGATATGCTTAAAATTCTTTGATTTGTTTACGGTACACAGTGTAGTATAAAAGCCATAGGTCAAGCAGATGTCTGGAGCTTAATCAAACTTATTACTTTTAGAATTGTTTTACTCATAATATCAATCTGTCAAAACTTTACAAATATCTTTCAATAGTAATAAAAATCTGAGTTTTCAACCATTAAACTGTTTACTTTTAGCATGCTAGCGGCCAAGGCGTGAAATACCACAATAAAATTCTACCTACCAAACAATATTGTTCTTTTTCATGATTTTTTTTCAATAATATTTTTCCTTAGATTATTTATTAAAACAAAGCGAATGTGTAGCTTTTGTCATAACTATTTTTATGATATAATTACCAAAAACGTGTGACAGTATCCATGAAAATAAGGTGAATCACGATATATTCATTCGATTGGCATTTACTTGGTAGAACTCTATTATAACACGGTGACAAATAGCAATGTATTTTAGTTCTACAAATATTTGTTTGGTTTACGCACCCGTCAAAACTATAAAGATCATTAAAACTCATTACTTAGTAACCTTTGCGATAGTTAGTCCGAAGATACCTCTGAAAGAGGCGAAACACGTGTCACAATTAACAGCAAAATACGTGGAATAAGCTATTTTTAATTTTATATCATAAAAACTTTAGTTAAATTTTTAAATAATGTTTGTAGAACTAAAATACATTGCTATTTTCTCACCGTGAATCACGATAGATTATGCTCAGTGTCCTACAAATACTTCCAAACATACTTGTATACAAAATAAAAAAAATACTGAAAAAACCTTTGAAACAACCACGGCCCTTCACGGATCAAATGTTTTCGATTGCATATTGTAAAACACAAATCATCTACATGTATGAAAAACTATTCAGGTGTAAGCAATTTTTTTCGGTTACACATTGTTTATCTCAATTTAACGTGGGCTTTAACTACTGAAACATAGGCGTGAATGTGATATTAAAATACAATAACAATTAAACCATAAGATGGAATCGAACGTAAATTTCATGAACGTATGAAAATGAAAAGTGCATATCACAAATACTACGCAATTTATTTAAGAATCAAATATAAGGAAGTGATGATTGATTAATTGACGATCTAAAAGAAAACTTTTCCCGCGATGTATAAACAAGTTAACTGACTCGTTCTGAACTACTCATTGAAAACCTGTCATTTAAATGCGTCGCAGAGATATTGCTTGAATAAACAACCTATTAAAGAAAAATTAATGATCATTAAATAATAACCGAGTAAAAGATTTTGCTATTAAATATCAAATGCAATGACTCTGAAGTATCTTTATGACATATCTGACTCGAATTTATAGAAATTAAAATTCATATTCCTTTTTTACAATATAAAACTTCACACATATTGATATTTCAAGTCGAATATTTTGCAGGGTATATAATAATTGCTAATATTAAATGTGTGCTTTTCAAGTAAAGCACACTTGTATAATTTATTGTAGACACCTTATTTATGATTAACTTTTACATTTGTTACAGTTACATATGCAAATATTTGATCCTTTAATACCTGCGTATTTTTATTTTCATTGAAAGTGAAAAGTCGCTTCGAAAAGGTGAAGAACCACTGCTCTAGAAAAAATGCTGTCCAAACACTTTCTTAGGTCGCTGCACAGTTTATCCGCTGCCCCTTTTAGTATTTACTAGCGTATTATTTTTCCGCGAACTAACTGACTTAGATTTCAAGAAGTAAACTTACTATGAAGTTTCACAATGCAATTCCGATTCAATAAACATTCATTTTACTATCATTTGTGATAATCGTATATTTATAAAAATTGTGTCGTTCCGTAGTTTTGATAAGGCTTTCTTCTTACTTAATTGTGTTGTCAAAGGCAAAGTCCCCAAGTGCTTACAAAGTTTCGTTAACTTTACAATCAATCTTGGAATATGTTTTAAAAATATTGATGTATGTTCATAATGTATAACGACCCAATTCTGAACCCTGGCGATGAGAGAGTGATTAGATTGTCTATCAACTTGATTCTAATACCACTTACTCTATAGTAACCACATCCAGAGGAGCATTGGTGGGCTAGGAAGTAGTTCAGGTCGCATTAAGAATAGCTGGAGCTACATTTAATTCAATAAAAACTGTCTGAGACATACAGGGCATGAATTCTACCATTGATTAATAGAGTTAAGATGTAACAATTTAATAGTTTACTATTTTTAGTATAGTATACTAGCCTTTCTGAATGACTAGATTCAATCGGTATTAGCATATTATTACTGTGTTGTCTAGTATTCAAAATCACTTTCACTGAGATAGTTATAAAATTTTACGGCATCGGAATAAACCAACGGCCATATCGTTACATATATTTATCTGCACTATGATTTTAATTCAAACATAAATGCTGACCAAGAAGTTCTTCAAGAAATGAATACGATTCTGCGAATGCATCACTAGCGAGCTGCTGCGAAATTGTTTCAAATTCTTGGAATTCTGCAGCCCGTGAAAGATGGATGACTATTTTTACCACGCACAACTAATCAAATGAATTGATTCAAATTGCAGTGTGCACTCGTAATTTAAATGCTTAACGATCTTTTAATTGTGTGATATCAGTTTCTAAAATAAATAACTTTTACCAATTAATTGAATTTAGAACAATGTCGCGTTCGACTGTTTTCAAAACTGTTTGACTGTTTTAATATCGAAAGTATGTTTATAAAAAGAATGAAAAATTTAAATAAAGAATACGACACGGTGGTCACGGACTCGATGCCGACACCGTTTATAGATATGTGCTCGAAGGCATGGATGTTTGTAATGTGTCAATTCTCTGCCTTCTAATTTTTAATTAACTTATTATTAGTCCTATTCTATCATTGTCTTAATTCTCTGAAAAGCTTAAGCAACTCAGTAACCAGATATTCTCGTATAAAAACGTTAGTTAAGGTAAGCTTCACGAGGTTTCCACATGCTGCACATTGAAAGCAGACATGATTTGAAAAAGCACGAAAGAGTTCTTGTTTTTATGTTCTTACTATTTTTTTTCTTACTTCTTACTATGAGTTTGTAAAAATACAACTAGAAATATAATGTAATTTAAATAATATATGAGTAACATTAGCTAGCTATTTAACACGGATTTTAGATGACAACGATTTAAACAATCGGATTCGACTATTAAGCATTAAAATTATCAACAAAGCTGTTCCATGCAATGAGAAGATGAAAATATAATTTGTTCAATTCATCATGCACAAATAAATAATCGATTATTATTTTAAATCATAATATTCAAATACCTATAGAGCATTAATCTGAAATCAGCCCGTTTTTCCTCTTAAGGGTTGCCATGCGAAAAACGATAAAAAAAAAGGACAGACATCAAAACAATGTTCAAAAAATATAAAAACAGTTTATTTCACAATTGTTACATGTAAGTATAATAATATATATACATTTTATTTCTTATATCCTAATTAATAGTATCATATACTGAAAAATATTGCACGGGATCTTAGTATTATAAGTAATATGGGAATAAAAGAAACTTCTGCGGTTTCTCATTTTTGGTTTCATTGAAAAATCATTTAACATAATGAAGCGGAAATCACTTTTAAGCCGTTCTTGTATAATGCACAATTGAAGATTTTTAACTATGTTTAAAAACCTTTTAATCATATGTTTTTAAATAAATATATGCAACACAACAGTTGCGTGATTTTGAACAGTTATATCGATTTTAATTTATTTTATATTGAAGCAATGCGTGATATTTAAAAGAAGATTTACATGATATTTTACAATGGCAACGCATAGAAAATCATTAATAATGCAAAAGTAACGCATTAACTAAATAAAAAAAACCAATTAAGCATGGACAATAATCACACTTAGAGTAAATTAAATAATTTCACTGACAATATGTACAATAGTAGAATTGTACTAACGAGTAAGGCAACGAAATATTTTTTTCCGTTATTGACGATATTATTACAAAAAAAATGTGACACTGATGAAGTTTGATGATCTCACAATTACTGAATTTCATTAGATTTTTATTCTTCGGCAAACTATTTTATAAATGCTGCTATTTTAGCATTTTTTGCGTTGCTTAGTAATACAATATTTACTTAATTTAAGACGCAACTCTCTGCCTTTGATGACTGCTCTTTTTGACTTCTTTTTGATCAGCTGGCTTAATTTGTCGCTTTGGGTAAGGGTGCGCGTGATAATTGTGAGGAACCTGCGGTGGAACCTTCGAAGGAGAAGGTGCTTCGTATTTAGCAGCACTCTCTGCAGAAGCGCTCTGTTCGGATGCATACCCTTCGCTTTGTTCATGGGAAGACATCGGGGCTGAATGTCCTGGGGTATATGTTTGCGTATATCGAACAGGCGCACGAGAAGGCGTTATGAAATATTGATGAGAATTTATTTCAGACGTTGGCGTTACATAACCTGACTGGCCAGACACTGTATGAACAAGAGATTGTCCTGATGCAGAACTGTGATATTGCGGTTGGTATACAACTTGCGTATGGGCGGAGTCAGGGTAATTTTCAGAGAAAGTCAAATGCTGCGATTGCTCATCAGAGTTTTCGTAATCAGGCTGCTGCTGATGAATTGTCGGTGCAGATGAGTAAACTTGAGAAAATGAAGAGTGAGATACCGCGCGTTGGGCGTCTGCTGATTCTGATGGATGAGGAACCACGTATTGAATTGATTGACCTTGTTGTTGTACCTCAGGCTGATGCAAATAAGTAGCCTGGCTCGAGGGAAGATAGTGTTGCACTAATGGTTGATTTCCAGAATACTGTAAGTTGTTAGTATTAAGTGTTGAATAGTCTTGCTGAGGCTGATACTGAGGCTGATAAGACGCTGGAGGGCCATACGGCAAAACATATTTAGGTTGTGTTTCTTGTGCAGGTTGCTCGTATTGTGGTTGCTCATATTGTGGTTGCAAATTGGCCAAATATTGACTTACCAATGATTGAATATTGATATTGTTTAACGACGTTGCGTATGGATGATTTTGCGGTAGTTTTGGATACAAATCTGCAGTCGGGTTTTGAATATGCGAGCTTGGAATACGTAGAATCAAAACTGGAATAACGTTTCTTTGCGGAAGATGATCTTGTCCTTGCAATCCCAATGATTGGTATTGCGGATGGCTCAAAATTTGCGATGGGCTTACAAAATAGTTGGGCATTACAACTGGGAAATGCCCACTCAAACCTGATAGTTGTCCTCCATTGTATGTTGAATACAATGTCGTTGGATTATCGGCATGTGCATTACTATAAGCTTCTTCGGAAGTTTGATATTGAGGAGGTGGTGGATTTTCTACTGCTTCTACTTGTTCGTATTTTGTTCTAAATCTAGAAACAGCTCTTAAAGGACTGTAGTTAGTCTGATGATTTTCGTTGGAGTCAACTGGGATTAATTGATAAGCTTTTGATGGTTGAATTTCAACGTGAATTTTTTCGTTCTTTGGCTTCGTATTCAATAAAGCTTGCGTGTGATATTTATAAGGATTGTCGCTGTTTCCTGCACTGGATGGTGGAGGAATGTCATGTTGAGAGTAAGGATAAACCATAAACTTTCCTTGGGTTTGCTGCGAGCTTCCAAATCTGCTATAAATATATCCATTATTTGTTTTATATCCGTATCCCAGATTAGCATCGATCGTCCGTTTACCTTTACCGTCAGTTGAATTGTCGTTTACAATTTCGATAGCAATCACTGCTGGTAATGGAGCATGTGCGATCTTTTTCATCTTTATATCTTTGACTTCATCGCCGTCGTCCTTTTTGACGTTGTATTTCTCTTCAATCTCTTTCAAGAATTCTTTTTCTTCTTCCGTAACTTTGGTTTCGTTTTTATTACTTAGGGCATCGCTCGCTTTTCCTTTTACAGGGAAAAGTTTTGTCTTTTTAACAGCCGATGTAAGCGCTGGTCCACCCAAAGAATTGGCAGCGAAAAGTATAAGAATACTTGAAATCTGGAACCAAAAACAAAATCATAAATTATAATAGGTAGTAATAAATCTGAAGTCCAGTGGTCAACTTCGTTGGCTTAGGACACACTGGTCATGGGCTCGATTCCGAGCACGGGCAGTATCTAAAATTCTGTTTTTAAATGTTAAGCCTAAAAATCAGCTGATAATGAGCGAAACCAGCCCTGATCCTAAAAAATATAATGTGGAATAAGTACAAAGAATGTGATATTATTTTTCAAAATAATAATTGTCTGAAATATAGTCCTGCTCACTTTATCATATAGTTCTCTTGTATATATTTTTATTTATACGCTATTATCGGTTGTATTGATACGATTAATTAAAAAAAACCGTTCTTGTATTGCGAGCGCCCATTTGCTTTGTGATCTTCAGAAAATATCGATGGAAAGGCTTTGTAGAAAGTTCTAAAAACTCGACACATTTTTTATTTAAACACAACCATTTCCATCACGAATATTAACAAAATTTAAAAGGGTTAAAAAATATGAGTGCTTGATTTCAATTTCTATGATTTGGTAATGATACCATCTAGCGAAATTTTATCAAAGCTATTCAGTTTTTAGCTACAATTTTAGTCACCAGAGTAATTATAGGAATCTGTAATGTATTAAATTGACATTTAATTGACAAGTAATATTACAATAACTTTGGTTATAAACAACAAAATGCGCATAACATATAATTTTACGAAATATTAAGCCATTGATAGCGGCATCAAAATGTTAATTTTTTCGATCTAAATGCCATAATTATTATATGATCACTCATTTCATTTATATCTTTCAAAACAAGTTATAATACATTTTATCTGAAAAAATATCTAATGCACCAGTCATCAATTATTACTAAAGCCTTCAGCTAAACTTCACTATATTTAAATTGTTTTTTTTTAACCATAACATACTATTTCCGAAACCATTATACAGTAAATGGCTTCCACCGGAAAGCTGATAAATGATAATTTAAAATTTATGTGTTATTATAAAATTGTAATTCAATTAAATGATTTTAATAAATATCCGATTGAAGTTATCGGATATATAAAGCTGTCTGATTTATTAATTTACGATATCAAACTAATTGAGTTTGTATTCAAATATGTTATAGTTCAAATTTAAGAAAACCTTCATTATAAAAGTATGTCATGTTGTAATTTTCACTATTATATGTTTAACAATTGTTAACTGTTTCCTTTATGGAAGGATACAATTATGTTTGAACAAAAATTGAAGGTTTATTACATTAATCACAAAGTTTATTGCTTTTTCAATTTGAAGCAGTTTAAGACATTGCAGTCATCAAAAGAGAGAGAAAAAAATTAGATTGGAAATTAGCGAAGAAGTCAACCGAGTGATTTCCGACAAAATCAACTTTTATACATAAAAAATAGTACTCGTCTGAACTCACTCACGTCAATCTGAAATATGCCAAAATTCAATAGTAACAGCGCTTAAAATAGTTAAAGCTCTTCCTAGTGGTATCCCCATTGGCAGACTGGTTCTACCCCTTAGAAGAACAAACAACTCATATTTACGATTCCTTCAAAAAAAAATATCAGGAACATTCAAATTCACATTCTCAGGAATGATGAAAACTCAGTTTGGTCTCGGATAAGCCGAAAGAAAAGTGCACAATTATTATTGTTAAAAAAAGTTAAGGAACTTGGCGGGACGGATGACAAATAAATTCGTGCTGGAATCTAATTAGAATACCAATTGATAAATTGGAACAAAGAGTTGTGAATTCACAAGCAAATCATGAAATTTTAAAAAAAAAAATATTTTGTATTAGAATAATTTATTTTCAAAAATTGAGAAGGGCCGGATGAAAATCTTTGGCAAGCCGTTGTTTGGTGACTGTTGATCTATGTATATTAATTAGTGAAAAACTCATGAAAAAATACAAAATTCAAAAGATTCAAATTTGTATATATGTATGTATAATATTATATGAAGCTTTGAAATATTGGGTACAGGAAATAAACACCATTATAATACGCTTCATACAGAGAGAAGATTTGAAAACAACAAAAGAAAGTTGATGTAAAATTGATTGAAGATAATAGTTGTTTATTTTACCAAAACTAACAATAGGAGCTCACGTAATCAGATTAAGGAAGCTATAAAAAATTATGCTTCTGCATGCGGATTATTTATGCTCGTTAAATCTTTACGCGTTTTTAATTACGTATTTCAATTCAATTCTTCTTTTTTTTTCACAAGATTTTATATCAAAACTAATCTTGAATTGGATTTAAATATTTATTCAGTCACAATATAAGCGTATATTTACGGCGTTGAAAATCGTCAAAGCATTAGCAAATTAGTGGTCTTTCTGTATATTGTAGTTAGTCACTCATTTTTTTACATTGTTTTCTATGCCAATTGAAGTATACTCCACAAATTTACCGAAATATTTTCATTTAACGATAAAAGTAACATATATTTTACTTGACACCATTGAGGTTAAGTTAACGCATTCATTTGGTTCCCGAAAATGTTTAAGTATCATTAAAAGCTACTACTTATTTGGCGCCATGTCAGGAAAATTCATAATATTCATTATTTTCATCTTCTTGCAGTTTGGTCCTAAAATAATACTGACACTTAGGGTCTCCATTGCATCAAAACCTGTTGACTAGCACTGCAGTAGTGTCATATAGAGATTGACAATTTCGGTGGAAATATAATAATTGTGGTCATACACCATACTAGAAGCGAACACGATAAATAACGAAGAGAATTCATAGCCATGATTCATTAAGTATCTATATGCTTTTGGTATGAGACATTAAATAGATATTTGTATTCAAAATTAAAAAAATAATGACTTTCTAATTAATATTTTTCGACGACTTTGTCGCTAACGATCCGGATTTTATCTGTTGACATCTTCAGGCATTTCCAGTGCACAAATGAACTTGAACTGACGCGTAGTAAATCGCTTGTATCACTTATATATAAATATATGATTAAGAGTAAGTCACTAAGCTTAGATGTGCCCGAAGATGCCGAAAGACGAAACCTGGGTGCTAAGCGACAATACTAATGGAAAATTATGAAATTCCATCAAGCACCTTCAGACAAAATCCTTGTTTGCCAATACGATAATAAGTATGGCCTAAGAACTACGAATTGTTGAAAGTGAAACAAATTTCTATGATTCGAAAGCTCTCTAAAAATAATTTTAATTTACAAAGAAATTTTCGTCACAAAAGTGAAAAAAGATTACACGGAATTTACTTTCAGAAAACAATGCTATCGTAAATCTCAGCAGCTATTCATTAACTTTAGAAATTATTATTAATTTTTATTTAATGTAATTAATAATTTATATCCGCGCAAAAAATACTTCCACTATAAGACGGTGTAATTATCAATTAATTTTAAGAGAAAAGTAGAAAATGCAAAAGAAAAAAGATGGTAACGTTTATATTTCTAATGAGTTTAAGTTGAGCCCGACAGCTCTCAAATTACTGTCCTCATTATTGCTAATGTACTAGTAATTCAGAATTTCGACTTAGGTGCTTGATGGAATTTCAATACCAAATTTGAATCATTTAAATTTTGTATTTTTTCATGAGTTTTGTCGCTAACAATTCGGTTTTCTTCTTCCGGCATCTTCAGACATTTGTGCACGAATGTACTTGAACTGACATCAATTCAAAATATAAGGAAAATTAAATGTAGGTGTGATAATTAAAGCTTTTAAATGATGTGAACAATAACAATAATCCTCCATTACGAAAACCAGTTGTAAAAGTTCAATTCGTTTCACAGTTTCTTCTTTATACGTATCGTCATAAAAACTAATTTACAATTCTATAGTTCTAAATTGACTGTCACGCTTAACACAAAAGCGTAGAACTTTAATAGAGGGTTACGTGTCAGAGCTAATTAAGAATTTTCATTTGAAAGCGCATCATGAAATAGAAAATACGCTTGAGATGCATCGATTTCTAATTCAGACTAATTAAAGGCTCAAAAAAGAACTGGTGTAGCATATCGATTTCCGGTGAGGCATATCAATTGAATGCATTTTAGTGATAAAGTTTCCTTAACTATTTTTTAGTAAGGGTGCTAAAATAATGATAAGGTATCATAATGATCTTTAGTAAGCGTATTGCTCTTTCAATAATTGTTTTCCAAGATAACATCGATAGATTTTGGGTAAAGAGGGCTGAACATATAGCACACTTCCCTGCATTGAGATTCAAGCCAATTACTCAAATAAAACTACAATCAAATTTGAATTGTTTGATTTTTGTACTTGAACTGTGTACTATGAACTTGAACTGATGTGCACATCCGTGCACTTGAAATGCCTGAATATGCCGAAAGGTGAAACCAGGGTCGTAAGCGACAAAACTCAATCACCCTCAGTCGAAATCCTTAATTAATTAAAACAAAAATCAATTAAAGTTGTCGTCGAACCGATTTAAAGCCAAGTTACAAAAAAATATTACATCGACCATAATGCAAAAAAAAAAAAATATAAAATGTTTTTCTCCTCTATAATGTGTTGACGAATTGTTATATAACAGTATGGCTCGCTATTCAATATCGATACTCGAGTATACCAAGTGACAGTACTAATATGTATGTAAATATTATGAATGTCTTCATTTTATATAACAGATTTCGCGTTGTAAACAATCCAGCATGTTTATGTGCACTCTAAAACAAGTTATTTTGTATAGTATTATAAATACATTGTGAAAGCATAAAACAAACGTGTACACGGTAATAATCTGTGAAACAGTTTCAAACTTTTTTTTGCAACGATTTTTTGATAACGTCGCATAAACGAAAGGTAAGGCTTTCGAGAATTACGTAATGTTGACCCATAGAAAATACAATTATATTTCTGTGCTTTAAATACGTTAAAAAAGCGTTGAATTGTTTAAATATCACAAATTATTATTGAATTGACATTTACTTGAAGCACTCCATTATATTACGGTGCAAAATAGCAATGTAATTCAGTTCTACAAAAAAATATAGTTGGTAGAAGCTAGCAACTATATTTTATATATTTTTTTTAGAACTAAAATACATTACATTTTTATTCACCGTCACATAATATAAGTTTCATATTCTAGCCAAGAAACTTAATAGCTATTAAAAATAGGATAATAAATAGTTAACATTGAAAACAATACGAAAAAAAAATGAAAGCTTTGACGTTTTTTAAGTACGGTAAGAAAAATAACAATGAATTTTAATTCTACATAAATGTAATACATATATTATAATGGAGTTCTACCAAGTAAATGCCTACTTAATCAATACGTTTTCTTAGCTTTAAAACTTCTCGTATTCTTCGAGTACTTGACATAAGTACATATATTTTTTGATAATCATATAATATTTGTAGGAATATTGACTCAATATCTCAATTCAAATACAAACTAAAACAATTAAATGTGAATTCCGTCGTAGAAAGTATTTGCAATGAATTCAAATATGGGTGCTCTTTTTGTAATATTTTGTAGCAATTTTTGAATTATAGAAAACGAGTTTTTTCCGAGAGAATTGGGTGAGTATTAAATTCCTTTGTTGATCATGCATGAATTTGAATGCAACACTAAAGTGATTGACATCAGAAAACCGTTACTCGAATTCACAAGACAGAATTTTTGTTAAGTCTGCACCGTGAAAAAATAGTTTGTTTTGTTTTGGCAAACTAAAATTCGCTGCACTTTCATAGACATTTTCCCAAGTATGCCAATTGGCGGCGCGATTGTCAATCCCATTTTTAACCATCGAATATATATACCTCAATCAATAACGAAAATAATTTGGTATTTAATCATATTTAACTGTTCATACGCCACGGCGTGCAGCCACTACGAAGTTATTAATGAAGAAATATCGAAGCTCTAATTGAAACTTACTGCACATCTTTTCAAGGCAATGTGATTGTTAAAATAACGATATATTAAGCCGTTTTTATTTTATTTGAGGTTGAGCTAACAAATGTCACTAGGGCTTGCACCTTAGTAAGGTTTATATCCCTGGAAACATTTTTTAAATCTAACTTTTTATTGAAACCAAAAATAAGTAAAAAATGATTTTCAGGTGTGTAACGTGGCATTTTCATTGAAAAATCGATGGTTGAAAATGGTGGCATGTGGCAAAAATCCATGGAATTTACTTAGCGTTTAAAAGGTTAAGCGATCTAAACGTTTTTCGTTTTGTAGACTTATGTTAATATGTATGTATGAATCTATCCATTAATTTCAGTCGGTCAAAATTTTACAAGCTAGACACCAAATCATTTATCCGTTTCGATTTGGAACTTTTTGATGATTAATATGTCTTGTTAGTAAAGATTAACATTCAACCGATCTCTAAAACTTTAATTCAACCGTGAAATGTTTTTTTTATTTCTAAATTACATAGAAATCTTACTTATTTCATTACTGGCGGAAACAAAGTTCAATGGCATTGAAAAAATTTTGGTAATCAAAATAGTGATGACTGTTAAATTGATTACTGTGATTACAGATTTCTATAATATAATAGAGATATTATAAAAAACTATCATGCACTTTTTGGTTAAATTTCGTGCTTTTTTCCTAAAATATTTATCAGATCTAAGAATTAAGCTTCATATAATTTGAAATTTAAAAAAAATTTACAATGTTAAAATCAGTTCATTCGTAATAAATATAAAATTGCAAAAAGCTTAGATTGATCCACATATTGCATTACTATTCATGACATGTATTTCTCCGCTTTCAGATACATCGTCAGGCTTACTATCACAATGGTTGCTTCAATAATAAAGAAAGCGTGATTCTAAAAATTCTTACATGTTAAATTACGAAATGGAAGCCAAAAACAGACAAAAAATAATTAAAATCCTAATGACGCTAAAATTACAAATTATCAACTAATCAAACATCAATTTAAAAGGTTAAGACCATTGGACCATCATCATTGGACAAACTATTTTTTAAATGTCACTACTTTAACCATTAAAAGTTACATTTCAAATTATGTATGTAATATATTACTTGATAATAATACTACTTAACCTTTATCAACATATATGTGGAAGTAGTCCAAAAAAATGTTTTATTCATTTAAAATAGAGCCTTTACGTCAAGAAGTGACAGCTGAAACGTTAAAAGTGATTTGCAGATGAATACATTTGAATCTTCTAATGATCACTGTCGATTTTTTGTATATATTATGATAATACAAGATGCTTTCATAGGTCGGAGAACATGTTCATTCATGATTGAATTAAATGATCATTTTGTATGTCTATCAAACGTACCAATATAAAACGCCTCATCGTAGTGCCGGTTTATTAAAATTTTCACACAAATTCAATGGCGGAAAGAACTGCCGTAATTCACACGAATAATTCTTACTCCAGCCACTTTGATATTAATTATTGTCTTAATAACTTCCGGGGTGCTTTAATATACCGTTAATCGTCACAACCTTTCACTTGTGTCCATCACAAAGGTGCATCTATAAACATTATAATATCCGGTCGTGGGATACTCTAATCCAAATTAATTTAATTATGTTATTGTCTGCCCCGAAGTGGGTAAAAATGAAATTAATATCTGTGAGTTTTTCGAGAGACGTTACAATGGTGTACACTTAAACGGGTTCGTTGGAAGACTGTGCGTTTTAGGTAGGAAGCTGTAGTATTTATATGGAGGAAATGTGAGATACTGGCAAGATCGTCCATCGTACAGATGCGACCGTTTTCGCTTTCATGTTCTGTGAGAAATTTGTGGGGGTATTAAATTTGACCAGCTGATAAAAAAAACATATATTTTTCTACTGTGAAACAATTTTTTGAGCAAAATGGAAACTCAACTGTGCAACTTTCGGTATCTTATAACAAAACGGTCTTGGAAATTCATCTTCTTCGGCTGAGTGGTTCTAGTCCCGGAACGTACATTGATTTTTTGTTTACGTCATCACAGGTGTGGATAATTTTTCTGAAATCTCCCTGAAACCCGACGTTAAATTAATTTTACGTTTATTACCACTTAAGTAAAACTCCAGATTAGTTTTCACTTCGAGAAATACATCAAATCAATTTGCCACATTAAATAAATTAGTATAACCATATAAAACTAGGATGGTGGAAGAGAGAAGAAGTTTTATTGTGTACCCTGTCTACAACTATATTAAGGACGAGTAAATGCAGGTTTAAAACATAGTTCTGACGATGGCGTATGCCAAAATAGCTACAAACAAATATATAAAATTATTTCTGTAGAATTCTAAAATACATTGTAACCTATTTTCGATGGTTTTGGCGGTAACTTTGTGGAAGTTCATTTAAATATAAAATTTAAAAATAACTTTGATTATTCCACATATTGTGCTACTAATGAACGTGTTTCAATCATAAGATACCCGATACTTACTATCCGGTTTTGCTCTTCAATGAAGCAAGATTGATTCTAAGATTTTAAATTATGAAATTCAAAGTTTTCCGCTATGGAATTGCAATCAATCAGATTGGGAATTTTCCCTTTTAATGGAAGCAAGGTGGTTATAGAATTGAAACAAAGCAAACAAATAATTATAATTCTAATTACGTTAAACAGTACAAAATATTAAACTAATAAACTAATGAGCTGCAATCAATCAGATAGGTTAGTGATTACTCTATTAATTGGAAACAATGTAAGTAATGGCGAGCAACCTGTCCTATTAAGTTAAGAGTCTTTTTTTTTAAGAGTTTTATTTATTTCTAAAAATACTAGACTATTCATCTATAAGCATTTTTCATTTACTCGGCGGAGATCAGGATCAGTTAATGACGGGTTTGTCATTTCCTTGATAGAAATTCATTTTAAATAAAAAAATAAACTGTTTTATCAAAACAAATGAAATCAAGCGATGGCATAAAATAAATAGTTAAATGTAGGTTTTCTCTTCAAACCATTTTTTATTATGATAGGTTTGATTTGAAATCCCCCTTTGGAAGAGATGTATCTTTCTTTAACCAGCGTACATAATTATTATTGTATTGAATCATTACAGCAAAATAATTTATCCGTATAATATGTAATAACGTGGTCACATTATAGTAATATACGCACGGATGATCTATAATAATATAATTATGTTACTGCAATAAATTAGTCGAAACACATCTGCAGGAATAATATTGCCATGATGTTTTATTGGATTCCAAATTCAAATTAAAATGGAATAGTTGCCAATGCACATTTCAATTCGAAAATTTCTCCGACCATAGACAATTAATTTACCTACCCATTTTAATGTTGTATTTTAAAATTAGTAGCTAGAGTACTATTTTGAAAAAATAAATATTGTTTCGTAATACGTATCTTATGAATAATATGAATAGCAGAAGACATAATTTTTTGCAGTGATTTTGCAAGACTTCTTACTGAAAAGGAAGAATACATTATTTAAACTTGCATAATAATGAGCGATGTGATAAATTATGTTGAACTCTTGAGGTTATAAGTTCCTGCATCAGCTAATTTGTCAACTCACTAAGAAGGTATAGCAAAACACAACACTTAAAATAATATTATTTGTAGCAGTACGGTTTTGAAATAAACCGTTTATAATTTAATGATTCAAACGTGTTTTTACACATTACGGATATGGTCAATTTTGTAATCGCATCATTATTATTTACAATAAAAGGTTGTATGTAGATAATTAAATTTTAACAATAAATTGATATTTTGTTAATTCATGGAAGTTGTGACACCAATCGTAAACAAAGCTTTATTCAAGTATGAAAATTTATTTTTATATTGAAAAATAAATATTGATTTAATAATGGGCTTGTTTTTGTTCTAAATTTGATTTTGATAATTTTCTTCATATAAAACAGTGATACAAAGCCTTTTTGTGAGAAGGGCCAGCTTATTAATTTTCAGATTTTTCGAGGTCCGCATCGGTAAAAATGATTATCATCATGACATCGACCATGAAAAGATTTGATTAAAAATTGTGATTGATATTTGTCCCATTGAGGTGCATTAAATTTCATTTTGGGTCGCTGGTTGTGTATCACTGATATACGGATACAACACTGATTCAATTTTTACGACCCTTAATTAAATATTTATTCTATGCTGGATTAATTCCAGCTATAGTAACAAGCTCATTGCCGTCGGTGAAACAAACCTAAAATCAAAAATAATATATTTGATACGGTAAGAAAAATAACAATGTATTTTAGTTCTACATGAATTATTTTTATATATTTTGATAGCTATTTCGGCTTACGCCTTCGTCAGAACTAGGCGTAAGCCGAAATAGCTATCAACTAATATATAAAATAATTTATGTAGAACTAAAATACATTGTTATTTTTCTTACCGTATTATAATGAAGTTCTACCAAGTAAATGCATACTCAACCAATAATATATTCATCATGCTTCGTTGTTTTTCAAAGTTAGAAGATATTTTAGATTTAAAAAGAGGAATAATCCATCTTTTCCACATCTTTTTCTTGTGTGCATAAAGCCCTCTTAACTGCATCTTAAAATAGTTAATAACTTATTCTTTCAGCATACACTTGGGTTAATAGTTTTGCAACGCCTATAACAGTACCGTTGGAAAAGATAATTTCATTCAAATAAAAATTATATACATATTTGCTTTTAATTTATGTGTGTTGTTAGTGAGAATTTGCATTTCTTTTGTATTCACTTCATTTATCGGTAAGTGTGATTTTCAATATTTCAGTGCATATATTGATTAACACTGCCGTGCTGTTTCTTAGGTTTAATGTTATTTTTGTAGCTTCATTGAGCTTAGCTTGAAAGTCATATTTTAATAATAGTATTGCTACCCGGCGTCGCTCGGACTAAGCGACAAATAATTATTTAATGTTATATCATTCGACATAATTATATCACAAAACCTAACATCCAAAATAGAGTTAAAATAAAATCACAATCTTTATTTAATTTGATGGCAGCCCCATTCTCGCCCATTAAAATGTCCAAATTCAAGGAAAAATCTAATTTGCTGTCAAAGAAATGTCAAATAATACCTTCACGTAAATAATAAACATTATTATATTAATAACAGCCGGGAAAAGTTTAGTAGAAGACTAATTTATTACATTTTGACTAAATGTCTTCGCCGATAAAAATTCAAACATATTTTCTTTCATATTCGTTTTTATGGCAACTTAATGACCAACAATGCAAAAGGGAATTACAGACCCACAGACATACATACGCCGTTTCGGTTTTATATATGAGATGAGCAGTTATTTTCATCATTCTTTTTTTGGTACAATATTTTAAGTCATCAGTGTCCTTTATTTAGTTTTAAAATCTTCGCTTTATGTTTTGTATTGGGTAAAAGTCTAGACCGTAGGCAATTATCAAATATAAGTAGACCTTTGACTTGATATTACTTTATAATGAGAAGAACAAAGCGAAATATGAGAAATTAAAACTAAATATTGCATGCAACTTTATGATAGCAGGTTCGTGTGGTTGCCTTCGCCTGAGCTTCTCTAAAAAATATTTCAGTACAATACAGTTTAAAGTAAGCTCTTAATTTTTTTATATCACATAAAAATCACTACTTGATGAAAAATCTTAAACTTTAACACCTACAATCAGTCACTTTTAATGTGTTCACTGTCAATACTTGGTGGAATGGCATTACAATAAAAATTATAACACAATTTTAGTAATTACTCCACATTAGACTTATTGAGATCAGGACCAGTTTCACTCATCGCGTACATTATCAACTGATCATTCATCACTTTCATCAGTTGATAATGCAAGCAAAGATGAGTGAAACTGGTCCTGATCTTAATAAATATAATTTGGAATAAATATTAAAAATCTGTGATTATTTTTGTTCCTACAATGAGTATTCGAAAGCGGCTATTTTTTTATTATTTCCAACTCAAGTTGTTAAGCTGACAGACTTTTTTAAAATAGAGAGAAATGATTAAAGGACCAACTACCCTAGCTTTAAATATTAATCACAGGATACCACAAGCCTCATCGTTGGTTTTTGCATTAGTTTTAAAACGTCCAAATTTAATTGCGTTGCATTAAAAAATAAAATAATTGGGCAGACATTTTTTTTAAATGCAATATAATACACCCACTTATTAATTTCATGCCATTGCCGTGTTAGGAGAAGCTGGTTGGACTAAACGTAGCGTTTTCTATTTGTCATTTTGACAGAGTTGCTTTTCTGTTACAATGTAAGTAAAAGTGCAACTAATTTTAAGTAACAAAAGAATAAAAAAATCATGTTTATTGTTGACGTTAAACATGTTTTTTGAATAATGATAGTTGCCATACACGTACAAAGATTTCCCAAATCATAAATTTTGACAGGAACACGAAATTTTGTTGTACTACATACTCGAGATTATTTTTTACGTATTCTTTCATAATTGATGATTGAATAAGTATGACAAATGTGCTTTTAGTATAAAAAATTGACCTATGGAAAATAAAATTTTGACCTAAAACAATTGTTGAGTAATTGATACATGTTCCATTTGGTGTTAAGAATCAAATTAATCATGAAATAGATTCGTTAAGTAATTAATATATTACTGTCAATGAATGATTTTGTAAAACCCATAGAAGATTTTGTATAGTTGCTATACCATCGCTTCATAATCATATCCATACTAAACTAGTTGATTTTAAGAAAAATATATTATTTTCATATTGTACATCAGTGCCACTTGTCAACAATGACTCAGCCATTATTAATAATACTTTTATCTATGTCGTCTATGCAAGCACTGTATTGGACTATGCGTTACAGACAGGCAGATAAAACAATTATATTTTAGTACTATTGCAATATTATTTATTTATTTATTCAAGAAAAAAGAAATCATGGCATTAAAGCTGACGCCAATGAGCCATGCATTCGACAAATTTACATACATTTATTTATATATATGTATATATACATACATACTTATTGTCACTTTTTGATTCACAGCTTTGATTTGGTTTGTCCAAAGCGCAACATCTTAGACCTACAAAAACGTTACTTTTGTTTTATTACATTGAATAAAGCGTTCAAAGCATAACTGACATTATAGTTATATTAACTGATGAAAACAATAAAATTATTTGTATGATTCACGTAAAATCAATGTACTGCATTAAAATATATATTTTTATATATTTCACTAAAGAAGCCAATCTTTGGCTTATTTTAATTTAATTTATCGGATAGAACTGATCAGCTACCGACTCAACAATATTTATCTTTAAACATTATGTAACTGTAGATCATGCTGCATCTGATCTTCTTGTTAATAGCAGATATAGGAATGTATGTATATATAACACAAACAAACCTTCTGAAAGTCAATCATAATTAAACGTTTGATCACTATATCGAATAAAGATAGTACGATTGATAGTATATTACATCTCATTAATTATTAACTAAGTCGGAAACAAATTACAATATTTGAAATTGAAAATTAGTTGTACAAAAGCGATCTTCGTAAATCATATATATGATAAAATGAAAAAATCTTTACGGAAACGCAATAAGCAGTCAAATGTTATGAGCAACTAACGGCGTTATTCTATTGGGAAAGCATCTGAAAATATTGATTGAATGAGTTCTATAATTCTGTAATCCGAATCGAATACTGCACTTCAATGATTTTAGTTGTATATGGTCAACTACGGTTCTTACTCGTCTTTTATAAAGCACTAGCTGTACCCTGAGCGCGTTGCTACGCCAGCAACTAAAATAAATTTGAAGGAAAGACATTACACAAATATTCAATTCAATTTGAGTCAATTTGAGTGTACTCCAGAAAGTTTCGCGGAAGTGTACTCGAGAAATTTGTAAAAATTCGATATCGAATTTTTGGGGGGAGGGGGGTTGTTTGGCGGGGTGGGCTTTGGGGAGCGTATGGGAGGGTATGCCAAAAACCTTCGAAGAAGTGAACTCGAAAAATTCTTAAATTTCAAAAAAAAAAAAATATTGGGGGAGGTTGGGGGTGGTTGGGGGGCGGGGGAGGTTGGTAGGCCAGAAACCATCGCGGGGTGCACTCAATAAATTTGTAAAGTTTCATATCGTTCGGTCGAGCGGTTTAGTAGTCCATAGCGGACATACATACAGACATTCATTTTTATATATATAGATAGATATAGATAGGCAAAATTAAACTCTATAAAGATTGAATTAAAACATTATTTTTGCATGATTTAACCATGATACCGTACGAATGAATGTAAAAAATATGTTTTTATATAACAGGATATATACTAATTGGACTTAGAAATAAAAGGTCTCAGAGTGATCAAAATAGCATAGACAATAGATATAATGTTTTTAAACAAAGCGTATACTGTTAAAATATTATATCTCAACCTTATAACGTAACCACGCCATAAACCAATTAATCTTGCATAATAGAATTATTTATCTTACAGCTTTGAAGTAACTCATCAGTCATCTCTTGTTACAATACGTTAACATATTTTAACACGAGTTAACTGGTATGGCGATTTTTAAATGTGTAATACCACATAAACTGTTATGGATAACGTTATTCATGGAGTAGTTTTCTAATCGATTACATAAATTAGGATCGCCTTCCATCTGTAGTGCCAGTTATAACTAACATTTTGTATTTTCTTTTATTTGTGAACATGTTCAACACAGAAACAATCCATTTTCATTTCTTTTTGAATGTTAAAATATGTATATTTTTTGATATACGCATTACTTCAAAAAAATGAATACAGTTTTTTTTATATTCTTTAAAATCCACTGTGTGTAGTCGAGTGGCTTATATTCTTAGGCTTAGCAGTGTGCAACTTTGCAGTGTGCACTTTGCAGTGTGCGATCTAGTGTAGATTAAATTGCTACAACTTTGAGTCTCTGAATGGAAAAATTTCACATTTATGCTTAAAATCAACACTCTTAAATATACAATTTTAAATAACTTTGATTATTCTACGAATGTACGTGGAATACAAAGTTACCGCAGAATCCATCGAAAGTATTAAAATTCATATTACGGCTTTGGTGACATGAATTTTCATGAAAAGAGGGTTTTCCAAGAAAGATAAGCCAGTTACTAGTCCTTAAACTTAATCCCACCCTCCTTTTTTACCCTCAAAACTTCAAGTAAAAACTTCTTTTGTAATATTACACCATTATATAATTTATGCTACAATTTATAATATATATATAGTCGCGACTCTATTTCCAATTAGTTAGCCAATTTCCTAATAATAATATGAACATTTAAATTTTATGACATTTAAGATTCGTTTTTAATCGATGTCTAAATCTAACGTATTGTTAAATAAAGTCAGTCGACATCGATTTAATTAGGATTGAATTTTGAGTGGCAAAACAACGGTATATTAATGTGAAAGAAATTTCAACTTCGTAAGGAATATAGTTGATAGCTAAGGCTTCGGTATATTACCGACCAAAATTGATGTAATATTTGTTGATGCCGTGTTAGCAACATGATCTTAATTTTAAATGAATTTTTTAGACGGTCTACTTCAATCTTCAAATATAATATTAAAACTTATCTCAAAAACATAATGAATAATATCAACTGAAATCGCAAACTATGAAAGATTATTTATTTTCTTTGACATTTTCATATTCAAAATATTGATATACATAAATAAAAACAAAACTTTAATTCTTTGAACTTTTTTATTGAAGTTGTTGTCATAAATAAACCATTCATTCTTATCTTTTTAACAAGGAGTTTTATTAGAAGATAGAATATCCCCGGCGTAATGATGTATTACATAAAAATATATTCTTGTTCAGATAAATATTGACAGTTTTTATAATATATTTTTTACTTTACGTTTTGATAAGGCTGCTATAGCAATAATATATATTTTTTAAATAAGGTGCAATGACTTAAGCGCGCGGGAAGTTAGCGCGCAATACTAATAATTTTAAGATTTTAAAATCAAAGTGTATATGTTTTTCAATCGATAAAACTTTCTTGGACAGGTTTGCAAAAGTATCATTTTAACTAAAATGGAATAAAATTTCTTCAAATCGGCTCTAAACAAAACAAAAAATCTTATATTGCGCGCTAGCGTCAGCGCGTTCATGACGGGGCTTACTTAGACTGCGCGCTAATCTCGTTGTGCCAAAAAATAGTATCTTCAAAATTTTACGACGTGCTTCCAAAAAATTGTTTGATACGAATCTTATTTTTTGACTGTGAATAATATTCAAGTAATGTGTATGAAACAAAATGTTGTCGACCACTGTTTCGAAGCATCACCATTAGTCTACCAAAAGGAAAGAAAGCGATGTGGACTTATTACGTGAATCGCTAATGTGCTTAATATCTCGCATTATATTGCTTAACAGAACCTCTCTTTGCAAAGTGACAAAATTGGCTTACGATTTAATAACACCATGTAGTTATTCTGTCATTTTTTTATATCGATGATTTGAATAGTGAGTTATTTTCTTTTATAACACAATTCTACTAACTAACTCTATAGATTTGTTGTATATAATTTTCTGTGCAACTATAATCATTTTAAATGTACACGATATCAAATAACACACAGCCGATAGTTTTGAGCCACAAACATATTTGTTTTATTTTCTATTCTGCCAGTAACGGGTTGTTATTACTATGTACATACATTTACTTTCCTACCGAAACTATATGTTGAATATATGTTTCTTATTTTTTGGCTATATATTTTGCCAGGGTGGGTACAGACTAAGTGTATCTTATTTTCCTATATGATTTTGGAAATTTATCGAATGCAAAAAGTTGACCTTGAATATAACAATTTATTTAAAGCCGTATCCATAGTTTCCCTACTTTAAGCATACGGCCGTCACGCGGTTCTTCTAAGACAATTTATCTCTCGCCAGACTTATTGCTTCCTCCCAACGTGCCATTGCATTTCCATTGTAATCCTAAGGATGGTCACAAGCTATAAACCCTAGCCAAGGTGGCAGAATCTATCCAAGTCAGAAGAAGAGACAGACAAGGTAATTCTCTGGGGCATTGACAACAAATGTCTAAGCCGGGTCTTTTTTTATTTCGGACGTGCTCCTAACAAATTCAAGCCACCGAACCCATGGTATTCCCTGCACGCATCTCTTTTCAAGTAAAATTATGAATTCACATCTTTTTTCAGAAATATTTTATTGAAAAAATTAATAAAGTATTCATGCAAAATAATTGACAGTTCAGGTTTGAAATTTCAGAAGACATTTATCGTCATAGTAGATACAATTTTTAGTCACATTTAAGATGATCACTGTCAATACTTGGTGGAATGGCATTATATTACAAAAATAAGACTGATTTGCTGCACTTATTCCATATTAGATTTATTAAGATTTTTGGGCCCTGTACAAATGAACAAAATTTGCGAGAAAACGACAACTAGCGGAACGGTAGACTTGATCTGCTTATACATATATAATGCAATGTAATACATTTCAGAGATTGATTCGTTTTGTTAAAAAATTTGATCCAATCATTTCTACTTTCGTTTTCTCATCTAACGCGAACAAGTTTATGCTAAAACTCGAAACACCGGAAGTTCACTGAGCTATATTTTTTTTGTGGTGATTTGCATATATTTATTCAAAAGAAATCCTATAAACTTTTTCCTTCATACCATTTTTAGCATAGCGCCTTGCACACTTGTAAACGATTGCATGGCAGTTAGAAATACGACTAGTATATCAAGTATTTTATGTGTGATATAACGTGATCAATTAGGTATGCTAAAATGATAATTTGAAAGATATCACTTCCTAAAACCACACCTTCGTATTAATAAAACGTAATCGATCAGTCATACGAAAACTCTCAAACGGAAAGACCAGCGTTTAGCAAAAACTGTGGTTGCGTTCCTTAGTAAAGAGCTGAGATTCAGAATATTAATTAACTTTTATATCGAAAATAAGAATTCATTATATTTTTATCGTAATTTAATATGGATAATCTATTGAGTAGAAAATAGCATGGGTTCTGGAGGAAAATAAATAAGTGCTGCTTAAAGTATTTTCAATTTAAATCACCTTATTTACGATGTATGTCGGTCGGAAACAAGTAATATCGACACGGTGAATAAATGGTAATGTATTGTAGCACTATCTATAAACCGAAGGCCATTATTCTCGATGACCCTCTATAGGTAGAGACGAAAAAGTAAGCTGACTTCTTGAAGTATAGCGATCGCATCCCCTGTCGGCAGCGATGAGAAGGGAATGCAAAAACTTGTATTTCTTTTATCAAACTTCTAACGTTTATGTATATCTCAAAACAGGGTCAAGAGCAGTTAGATTCTTTTCAGAGTAAGGTGTTAAATTGTTTAAGCGTAGTAACTTCAAACTAGAATGTATATTTTAGTTTGTAATTGTATTTATGGCGAAGCATGCAAAATTTCAAGTAAAAGCAGTTTGCGGTTCCACTGTTGATATTGCTAGTGTTAAACGCAAAACATGTTAACAAACAGAATCTGTCTTATCGGTATAGCTTTTACCGCGAATTATTACAGCATTCATCTGCCATATTATGTCAGCGCAAACTAGTATAACAACATATATACAAAATACATAACACCAATGGCATAAATTAATTTAGTTTATTTAAATGCAACACGGTGGCGGTGTGAAAAGAGCAGTTACATGCAGCAGATAGGTTATTGACCATTTAATAATTCAATGATGCATTGTAAGAATAGAGATAAAAATGAAAAAAAAAATCTTTTTATGGAAACTAAAATAGAATAAATAATTTGGATTTGAAGCGTTGCGGATTTCACTGATTTACATACAAATTCAAGCATATTCATTTTAAATCGAATTATTGATATATGCTCCAAGACTTGCTGCCTGACTACTGTGCTGTACTCCTCTCTACGCAAATTTGATCCTAAAACGGAATGTGGTCTAGTGGCAAGAGCTTTGTCCACTATCTGGATCCGAGTTCAATTCCCGGCAAGGTTTTTTCAATCTTAAAAAGAGATCTTGGGCTGGGTGTATGTTAAAGAGCAATTTTGTAGCAAAACTGATTTATTACTTATCATCGAGTTAATCTCGTATGACTTTCACAATTAAGAATATTTGGCGCATTGGCGTAAGCTGTAATGCCAAATATTATTCTTGTAAAAAAAAAAAAAAAAAAAACGGAATGTAGCAATAGATAAATTAACCACTAGTCCTATCCGAGTTCTTTTTATCCCTACTATCTTCAAAAAAGGGAGTTTAACAAATGCATAAAGAGCAATTTGTGTAGAAAAAAACTCCTGTTGAAAAGATATCGGGTGACATATCTATCACTTGAGAAAAGATATCACAATATCTATCAGTCCCAAGGTGTCAAATATTAAATTGAACAAATTAACTAAGTTTTTTTATCAAATTGATTGCAAAGGTCAATTTAAACTGAAACCATTTTGATGTAACCAAGCGTTAATCTATTATCAGCAATAATAATTTTCTCTAAATATTTTAAAATGCTTAGATATCAAATGTTGAAAACGAATAATTTGCCTTCAATCTAGCAGGTGTGTCCTTTAAGCCAGTTTGAGGACGGTCCATAACAGTAATTTTTGTTCAAGGCGGCCTACTGGATACACACGGAAGTGCATTCTCTAGAGCTATTAATAGTTTGCAAATAGTTTTGAATTAAACTCCACATGACCAAGTAGAAACTAAAATATGTTAATGCAGTGCTTCTCAAACCAAGGACACACTTTTTTTTCAGATTTAGGGGGCCGTTGCATGAAAAACGCATCGCTTCAATGACGCATCGGGTTAGTTGTCAGTGTGATCCTCCGACGCCTCATCGATATATTTGTAAGTATCAAAATATGTCCTCATACGGAAGAAGAAACTATTTGGTAGTCAGTGGATTTCTATAAGGGAAAGAATAAGAAGATAAACCGAAAACTACCTCCAAAAGTTCGACTTGTGGAGAAATATGGATGACCGGAATGACTGGATAACCCCCAATGATTGATTCGAGCTGAAACGTCATAGAAGAAATAGTTGACCTATTTCAATATATGATGATAAATCTGTGTATAGTTAGCATAAATTTTAAAATAACTTTGATTATTCCACGTATTGTACTACTAACTGTGATACGCCTCTTTCAGATGCATCTTCGGACTTACTATCGCAAAGTTTACTTAAGTAATGAATCAAGATTGATTCTTATATTTCTGTGTACAGTTGTCTGAAAAACAGTGAATTAGTTTTAATATTCGACTCAACTATTTTGATTCAATCCTGCTTTAATCATACTAATTTTTAATCTTATTCATTCAAACTCGATCGCCGTCATATCTGCTATTAACAATATAAAAAATTGCGATGAGAAACATGCTAATAATTCAGCCTAAGACGAAGAATTAAAAGTATGAGAAATAGCCTCACTGGTGATACTATCTATTTTTTTTGACGATGAAAGTTATTTCGGAACACAAAGAAGTAATATCTCAACCAGAATATGAAACTGACAATTGTTTGCCTCGTTAAATCACTTCACATTGTGGCTTCTATCGTTAATTAATGAATTATTTAATATCAAAGGCAATTTACGAATTGTAACATGGTTTGATTATATAAGTTTTAGATTGTTACAGATTGCCTTCGTACAATTATTGTTTTGACAATGCACCGTGATATTAATGGTTTTAATGACGCGATGTTTCAAAACCTTTGCAGGCTTCATTCCCAAGAATTATTTTACCATGACCACAGATGGTATTGGTAAAAAAACGTTGCTCCCATAAAGACGGTTTGTCGTCACGAAGAACTGAAACCAAAACCGACATCAATATTGATTTTTTGTTTATGCATCTAACTGGCATTTTCTTTGTTGCATTCCATTTTAACAATGATAAATTATTTACATCTACTGGAGATATGTGTGTAGCTGTTTTGGTTGATAGTGTTAATAGATAAACAATTATCAGTATTGAAAGCTAGCAAAGAGCGTAAATAGATGTAAAAAAAAATCTATTATTTCCTTAAATCTGATTGCGGCTTAACTTAAAAAATTAAACGAATTGTAAGTGTCTACAGAGTGCTTTATAATTCTTGTTATTTTTAAACTTGATAAAACTTCTCTCTTCATAATTTTATATTATACTCGTAAGCATATGATATATTCTGTTTTAAATATAATGCATCCATTGAAAACGAATTTTCCATGAAACGGCTTGTAATACAGTGTCATTTTTTATAATCAATGTATGATAATTTTTATCAATCATCATAATACAATGAAACCAAAAATTGAAAAACTTTAAAAGCTTAAGCGGGGACTATTGTTCAAACACATAAATTAATACAATTGGTTACTTTTACTTTGTAAATTGGTTTCTACAAATTATAACTGTTACACTTAGAAAATTATAAAATATTAAAATTCCTTCTTGAAAGGTGCTTAAAGCTCAGAATACAAAAATGTATGTTACTCAATGAAAAAAAGGACAATATATCCTACGTTGTTTTGACCGATGCAAGGCGAAGCAAATCATTTAAGGTTGCCAGTGTAAAAAGGTGTTAAAAAGTTTATAAAGTCAATAGTGAATTTTAATTTTGACGAAATCAGATTTTTATTGTATAATAATCATTAAATTTTACATAATAGATTAATTTAAAGCCACGATTTCCATGCAATATCATCGACTTTCGTATCTCTTTTGAAATGCAGATGCGCATTTGCAAATTAATGACCTCTTTTTCTTGCCATAATAAAGATTAAATAACTATTTATGAGCAGTTCATGGAATTGTTCCTTACCGCTACGGGCTAAGGGTTGCTTGTAAAAATCTTATTAAATTTCGCACTTGGAGTTGCGTTCAAGTGTCTCTGATTAAATCTACCATATTTATTTTATTCAAATGGTGTGCACATCATAAAAAATACTATTTTTATGACTATTACGAATACAGAAACCATTAAATATGTGTTTGTGTTGTAATATTTTCGATGATATCTTATATTGCCAATAGATATTAGTATTTCACTTTCGAAATGTATAACTTATCTTTTTAACTAATGCAACTTATTTATATTATGATAGCTAACAGGCGATGGAAATCAAACGTGGGTAACAACATGATATGTAGAGATCGTAACTAAGAAAATTAAAACTGTGCAACTGTAAGACTGCGTAAGAACATAAAGTCCATTTAAACTAGTTTTAAATGCCCAAATTACTATTTTGGTTTCGGTGAATCACTTTTTAAGTTGCAAAAGATTCTGATATTTAAAATTTTAATTGCCACTTAGTGTATCTTTGTAGTTACGTGCTTCGTAATCAGGAAAGAATATTTTTGTTATGAGTAAATAAATGGTTCTTTGTTGATATTAATTTAACAAAACTCTGGAATCTTTAAAACAAATAACTCTCAGAAGTTTAGTAAGGCAGTGGGCCATCACTGTAACCCAACGATCTCTTGCCTGCAAAATCATGACGAGAAAGCATAATATAATCGCTATAGACCAATTGCTATTCTTCTCGATGACCTTCTATAGGTAAAAATAAGTAGTAGGCTGACCTCTTGAACTATAACGATCGCGCCCTCCAACCATAAGCGATGGAAAGGGAATGCAACTTCAATATAAAAAATACACTTAGAGAGGAAGGAGATGGAAAGAACTTTGACGTTAACACGCCTTAAAACTTGAAGCTCCATCTAATAGATGTAAAAAAATAAGATAAAAATAAAAAAGTGATCTATCCGTCATTACGAGATTCCCTTTGTTTTGTTGTAATCAATTTTTCAGTACACAACTGTTAAGCTTGGAATAATTTAGATTAACTTGGAAACGGTGCTATGCGACCTTCTTCTGACAATATCTGTTATTAATGTTTATGTTGATTTTTTCATTCCGTATTGAGTTATCAAAAGTACAGAGAATAAGTAAGCTGTCGTTCAATGATTTTCGACAGTATCGAGTGTCTGTCAATCAACGCATTTTAATGCCCATAAAGAAAACAGCTGTTTTAATCTTGCGCAAGCAGGGACAAAACGTTAATGAGTGTTTCAAGCTGAGCAATATGAAGTATCTCAATCACAAAATGGCGAATACAACAGAATCCAGCAAATTGATGTTACTAAATCGTGTGACGATAGTATATGATAGTAATCAATCGTAAGCTTGGTAAACGCCACGATAAGTAACTGCAGTGCAAAAGTTACGCTGCGTACTATCATGGCCAAAGATAGCCCATAACTGTTGAAATTTTTCAAGATCCAGATACCTACAGCAGGAAAAGGTATTAAAAGCATCAAGGAATTGGCTTAAAATATTAAACCTTAAACCATTTTCTTGAGCTTAATTATTCAATTCTTTACTGTCACTAATCAGTATGTTTAATATGTGCATTTATTAATTCTGAGCGTGAAACGCTTAGTTTGTGTTTTTGAAATGAGAAAGTTTCCTCTTCATTTTTTAAACTTACTAAGCCAATGGAAAATGTTGTAAGCCGTAAGAAAATGTTTGTTCTAATCCAAAACTGGACTTGAAATAAATACAAAATAAGTCATTATTCTTTGACTGAAATTATTGGTGCTATTCATTCTTAGGATATCGTTTCTTCAAGCCGGTTATTACCTACATATGTCCATGTCAATGTTTATTTTTTCAAAATCAACCTTCTCCGTGGCAATATAGGTTTGCATCACACTTTAAATTACATCATTTAGTTAAATACCATAAATTTATCTTGAAAAATACGAGTGTATTGCTTTTAATATTTGATTTGCCGCTATCTTGAGTTACCATTCCAAGAAGACATAGGAAATAGGCAGCGGTATATAAATCGTTTCAATACTCGTTTTACTAAAAAATTCACTCAAATAAAATAATGCAATAAACCAGTTTAAAGTTTTGTGAGAAAAATATTTATAAACAAACATTTGATTTGGGAGCTATGTAAAAATAGATCTCAAGAGGCTTGGTGAATTTTTGCCTGATATTAATTTCATATAGTAAGCATAGGTTTTGTAAATAAACTAGGTATAATTAAGCGCTGTTTTAATTAAAAAGTAATTTCGATTCATAGTGTATACAAGCAATAAAATTGAGATTTTATCTGTAAAGCCACATTTTCAGGCTTTAAAAACCAAACAATGAGACGCATAAAAATGTCGTTAATACAATAGTAAAATTCCTGGATACATTACGTTAGAAAATGTCTCGATCTTACTGATTAACAGTCCATAACAACTAAATTACGATAAGACTATATTATAAGATATTTTTCTTATGTTATCATAGAATTGCTTAATTATGTAGGGTAATTCTAGCACCAAATAATGTGTCAGTTTCTTAAGCTTTCTTTTTTTCAAATAAATAGAGGATATAAAGTACTAGGAGAATACAAGTGGCTATCTTATCGATGTCGTCACGTTCTGTATTGACGATAGGATGAGTTATGGAGGGAATTTTAGACAGCTCAATGTCTCCGAACAGAACAGACAATAATTCGATTGAAAAATGAAACTCCCCGGACTGGGACTCACCCGTGAACTTCGCAAACGATGACAATGAGGTTGATATTCGACGACGGACAGCGAACTTATTTTATTTACAACTAGCCAGTACCCGTAAAGTAAGAAAGTGTTTGTGTTTATTGAAGTCCTTTCAGATGCACAATATTTTAGATAAATAATTTTGATTTAATTTCACTAACATTGATCGGTATCGATGACATTTGCCGTTTGACATTTGCTATTTGTCTTTTGCCGATTGGCTATGCTCTATGGTCCAACACATGCGCCACCTTCTTAAAGTTAGTAGTACTATGCCTATAACCTTTGCGCAAGTGCAACAATAAGTTGTCAAAATGTCAGCGCATTAAATATGTAAAAATATTGATTTTTATATAATAGATCTACTGTCAGCTAATTTTACAATGTCAAAAACATCCGCGAAAGTGCAAGCAAAATTTTTGTCAAAGATGAGCGGTATGGCAGCGCATAGGGTGCAAACAAATAAAAAAATATTGATTTTTATTTATTAGATTAGATTTGAGTAAAGGCTTTTCTTAACGCACAATTTTGTGCCCTCAAAATAAAAACATCTATAAAGTTCATTTATCATCATTAATGATTAATTTGGTTACTAATTTTAATATTAATTGGGTGCGAAACTATAATTATGAAATCTCTAAATAGAATCATGTCAATTGTATAACGAAATCTAATTAATAAAAAAACACTCTAAATTCTGACCGAAAAAGAATGTGTACGCAATAATATTCTAACATGTTCCCTTTTAAATGATGACGCGATACCGCACCAAATTCACACGCTTTTCAAATGAAACTGTTACCTACAGAACTAGACAATAAATTACAGCAATACATATCCAATGACCGATCTTTGATAAATTTTACATAATTTTCCGTGCCTATCATTATCAGATCAATAAATAATTTGGTAGACATTTCCAATTGGAAACATATCGTGTTTATGTATCGCACAACCTTTGAACTTCGAAAACTTCGCTTAAAAAACGGTTAAATTTGATACTTCAAATCGACCCGGTTTCACTTTTTAAACTCACAGTGGATTTAACATTATCGCGTTAAAATTGCGCAAGACTTTCAAGTCGATCTTTTTGTTTAAAAATAAGAATATGTTTTTTAGCTGAAAAATATCGAATACGATATTTTTACAACACATGTAACATTACATTGCTAGATTCTATCCAGTTTATATTGTGTAATTAATAAATAAAAAAAGTATCTAGAATATCTACTGTGTGCAAAAACACATTTACAAATTTGAATACATTTTATTTTTATGAATGAAAATATTTTTAAAACAATGAACCATTTTGTGTTTGTTTATTTAGATACTTATTTAAGAATCAATAACGATTCGGAAAAAATATAAATAAGCTTAACGAATACTCAACTACCAGAAAATAATAAAAACCTTCATTTTCTGACTATATGAGACAGGTACGAATGCATTCTTTTACATCTTTAATTAAAGATATAAGGTTTCCTTCAGCCCAGAATTTTCTTTTCAATTTTTTTCTTTAAAAAAAATACTTTCACGTTATATAAATTTCTTAATAGCAATTTTTAAATATTATACATAGTAAATCGATACTTTTTCAAAAATGATGAACTCGAAAACTAATTAATTTACTCTCTGTGAAAACTGATTATTTTTAACTAAAAAAATATAATTAGTTTTCATTGTAGTATGTAATAAGTGATCGGGAAATATTAATATTTGATCAATAAATTCTATCATACTTCACGCAGTGTAAATTAATTAAATATACGATGTAATGTAGAAATCGATATTCATTATGAAAACGTATATGGACTCGTTTTCGAGACCCACTTATTTCGATTGAATTATTTTGTATTTATATTATTATGAAAGAAGAAGCAAATATTCAGAATTATATAATACTATAATGTTCTGTATTTCGTGTTAAATAAAATTAATTATTGATGAAATATATTACCGAACATTTAAATAAAGTTCGCCTCAAAAACTAGTTCTCAAAATGTATGTGAGCAATTTTTGGACCGGATTTAATAAACTTTGAGAGATGTATATCAAGTGTTTTTCATGGTAGTGGTTATTTTTAAGTGATCGAGTTAAAAATAATCCAGCATTGTATTATTTTAGAATTATTTAATACAAATAGATATTTTTACGGTTTCAATTATGTTTTGATATCTTTTTTTTAAATGATTATTTTATGATAGCTCTATCATCTGGAAAAACAAAACAACTTATTGAGATTCTAATCTTAAATTGGGTCAAACTCTTATTATATAAAACTAGTATTGCTACCCGGCTTCGCTCGGACTAAGCGACCAATAATTATTTAATGTTATATCATTCGACATAATTACATATATCACAAAATCTAACATCCAAAATAGAGTTAAAATAAAATCATAAACTTTATTTAATTTGATGACAGCCCCGCCCCATTCTCGCCCATTAAAATGTCCAAATTCAAGGAAAAAATCTAATTTGCTGTCAAAGAAATGTCAAATAACCTTCACGTAAATAATAAACATTATTATATTAATAAAAACCGGGAAAAAGTTGGTAGAAGACTAATTTATTACATTTTCACTAAATTTCTTTTAACATATTTTCTTTCATATTCGTTTTTATGGCAACTTGAAACAACAATGCAAAAGGGAATTACAGACATACATACGCCGTTTCGGTTTTATATATAAGATAAGAATTCGACGCCGATTTTCAAAAAGTATACATTTTCGGTGATCACAAACATTGGTATTGATACAAAAATGTTGAACATTGATTTACCGATAACCAATATTTCCGACAGAATTTTTACTGTTTATACTTATTTCGAAAGCGAGAAATACAGTTCGAGGCATCGTATATCAGCCATATACTCAAAATACGCATAAGTGAGATCAAAAACCAAAAGGTGAATTCTCTTCGAAAAATAATGTATTTATCTCATTTTCTTTGCCCTTAGGCGAATTTGAAATTGTTGTGTGTAAAACATTTTGTTTATAAGCCATTCAAACGCCACGGCGTGTAGGCACGCAAACACTACTTCGAGTATATTTATGAATAAATATAATTTTCTTTAATGAATGCTAAGGCAGAGCCATCTTCTGAAAACTTCATTTAATTTGAATTTGTTACGTGGAATCGATGATCGCAAATGTTGGCGTACGTCAAAAATTCATGAAATTGGTTTGGATTTAAAAAGGTTCAACGGCTATTTAAAACATATCAGCAATTTAATAAACTGAACAATTCTGTGTATCCTGATTATACGAATATAATTTTAGAGTAAGGGATATCTTGCTGAGGCTATTGAATTAAGTCGAAAAATAAGAAACAAAATATGGGTGAGTTTTAAGCCTGCTAATGTTAGCTGTTCTTTTTGAAATTGCATAATAGAAGAGCATGTACATTTTAAGTACTATTTTTTCCAGGATATCTTCTTTATTTAAATACATGTTGAACTCACTTCAATCAATCACACTTGCCATAACTTTTATCTTTCAACCACATTTGATATAAATTTCGGAATTTCGGAACGGTTAAGAAAAAATACTAAATTTGTGTTTCTCCTTTCCAACTCATTCAGACTAAGTGTTCAACAGCCCCTGGTCTAGGCACTTTGCTCGTCTGATGATTAATTATTCAAAGCATTAAAACATACTTTAAGTGGAGAGCAATTTCGTTCAGGCATTATTCCTCCAGCTTTCACCTCTTGAGAATTTGATTGTCCATTTCATACTATGAACGCGGTAAGGTAAGATTACGACTTACACTGCACTATTCATTCTGCATAGCCATATACATTAATTATATTAAATTAATGCTATGTTGTAAAGCATCAATAAAATAGACAATTCTTAGGATTCGGAAACAAATTTTAATCTTTCAAACATTGTGTGATTCAACATGTTTCATCATAAATGATTCTAATTTCACCTTTTGGCAAATTTAAACACTAAAGAACGCTTATTCAAACAACAATAAAGTCAATTCCGTTGTGGGAAAACCATGATTTTAAAATGCTCATATTCAATGTAATGTGATGACACAGAAAACAGGAATCGGTGTTTATTTTAAACGTTAAAAGGCATTAATATCTTAACATCTTCCCTGCTGGACAATTTATATTTATTTATTCATCAGTTTTTGTATCAAATACACCCTTGTCCTTGGTAGTTTAAAGATTGTAAACTCAATTTATTTTTGAAATCAATTTACTACACACCGCAATCAGGCATCTTAACGTATGAGACGCTAGCAGTCAAGGGGTTAAGAATCTTTGAATGCTTTAATAGAAAAATATTGTTTTTCTTAGGCTTTATTTCTACCATATTTTACCATAAATAAAATGAAAATTTTAAAAAATGATTTTTCCACATTACTATGATATGAAGTTCATTGCAATTATTGGTCAGTACTAGCAGAGTGAAAAATAACAATGGTCCACTATCATTCATATATGTTTGTATGTGTCATCGATGCTCAAATTCCAACTTAGATATTATGAACTGATATTATTATGTTCAACTAAAATCTATTTTATATATTTGTTTAATATAATATCATCTTAGCATTTGTGGGTCTTTTGAATTCCGAGAAAGTATTTTTGGTACACAACAGCCTGCTGAAAAGTAAACATCACATTATTTTATTGAGATAGTAAAAAGCGCAAGCTTGTTTTCAAAACATATTTACTATAATTTTAATGCATAGTTAACTCGCCTTAATGGATTAATTCCATACATGAATAAATTGCAAGTAAATGTGACGTAATATTTTTTGGATAATACAACGTCATATATTTAAATATAATTTATCACGGCAGATGAAGAAAGTAAAGAAAATTAAACGGTTATATGCTTCGATATAAAAATAATAATTATTAATAATAATTTTGAAAAACTTTCTTTTATTGCGTATCTTCTTACTTTCAAAGAATTATAATTAGTACAATTTAACATCCGTTTTATTGATGAACGATAAAATTTTCGAGTATCTTCTCAATTACATAAAACAAGCAAAATACATATGTAAATACATCGGTGATAAACTTAAACAAGTGAAGTGTTTAACGATATATGTGGTCATCATGGACACGCATGAGCGACTTCCAATTCTAATTAATATTTTTACCAGGTGTATCGCAAAAAACTGTTATTTAATCTGGCAAATATAATTTTGATGATCGCACACATTTTTGAACTAGTTTTAAATCAACAAAAAGTCAGTAATCCATCACAGGTAATATAATAACGAAATTAAATCGTGCAAACAAAATCATACGAAGCTAAATCGGTTGTTACGTAGCTGTTTCTGCTTCCAAGCTTTGTAGATACATTTACTAGATATTTGTACAGGTAGACCTCGCCTAACGACTGAGAAACGTTCCTGAACTTTGGTGGTAAGTCGAATTGTTCGTATGTTGAATTTTGTACAAAATATGTATTTAAAAAATAATGTATGAACACAACTATACAAAGTGAATAATAATTACATTTTTTTATTATTGAATTTGTAATTATTTATAAACAAAAAAACGACATTTGACATGGTTTGTCTTTCATTTCAGATGTTAAAAAAGCTCCGCGCTTTTGCCTGTATGGTCTCGATTCTATGAGGACTCGTTTTTCATCAAATATTTCATCCGAAATAGAATAAGCGACTGTGAATTATACATTTTGGCTGACGCCGAATTAATCAACTCGCTATGAAACTGGTGGATTTTTTGAGTGTTCATATCTGGGCTGTGGAGTCGGTAAAAAAATGTTCGACTACGACTTCAGCATTTACCAAAATCACGATTACGACTCCAACTCCGACTAAAAATGTTTAATATCGTCACTTTTGTTTGCCTAATTTTCATGATAATGTGTATTCAATTAAATATCAACCCTACCAATCCGGCCAATAGCCAAATTTGACATATCCATAATATGCAAAAATAAAAAGTTCAAACTTTTCAAAATTTCCGACTCCGAGTACCACTCCGGCCAAATCGCCGCGACTCACCACTCGACTCCACAGCCCTGTTTCATATGCCCTAAATGTGTAATATAAATATTGTAATGAATTGATCGTGAGTATATTATCATTGCGTAACACCTGAAAAAAGTCCCTGGGGCTATTTATTATCAATTTATCATATAAGATTATAAGATCACGACTACCAAATTATCTGTAATCAGTAATATTCAGTTCGGTTCTCGTTTTAAAAATATTAAATGTAAACCGCAAAGCTTAAGAAGCACCTGCTGACTTTTATATTGCAATCTTAAAACAGTGATAATGGAGGATTATTATCTGTTGTGCAGTATTTTATGCTTAAAAAGAACAAAATTCTAGGGTCACCATAATTCACGCTTTTGACTGGTACACAAAACATTGCGGCTCCTGAGCTATTTTTCGATTTTTTAATTTTTGTCTATGGTGATTTCATGATTTTCCAAATTTGGCCTACACAGTTGTAGCAATTGTCTCTGTATTTTATTGATAGTCATTGCAAATGCGAGTCACACCGGAAACTTCAAACATATTAATTCAAATAGTTTATCTGTCTGAATTATTGGGAAAGCAACAGTACATCTTCTTCTTTAAAATTCTGTATTAAATTGTTCGTCTAAATTCAGCAGTGCATTCTCGTTTTTCACTCCTCACAATTTTTATCTTACAAGATTTTCTTAATTTCCAATTTTTCTCGAATAAAATTTTTCAAGATTTCACTCAATTAAAATTTATAATATTGATTTTTATATGCGCTTTTAAATTTACAAAATGACAAAAACATTTGGGAGTAATATATATTAACGAAGCAATTAAAAAAAAGTTAGCGCTTTTTTAATTTCACTCACATTGATCGGCATCGATGATAATAATGTACCTAGGATAAAGTTGTGAATGACATGTGCCGTTTGACGTATGCAGTTGGTTTTTTGCGGATGCTTATGGTACGACAAACGCGCCACAAAATGAACGGTAGGGCAGTGCATAAAATATGAACAACTATTGATTTATATATATTTTTTTTGTGACAGTTAAAGTATGAGAATTGATTTATATTTTCAATCCGCTCAGCTATTGGATTTTTATAACAGCTAAAATAATAAATACAATTCGACTTGTGAACAGACAACAATATCAGACTTGAGTAGATAGTTTGAATTGTCGTTACAAATAAATTTACTACTAAAGTCTATGGTCACATCACAACGAATGACCATACAACACTTTCTTCGCTCGCCTTTCGCCAATAAAGTAAAAGCATCTTAACCGCTTCGTTGTATAATACAATGATTTAAATAACTCTCCAAAGAAGAATGATCTTTTCGCTACTACTACATGGATGAAGTAATTAGTTTGATATAATATATTATATTATGTTTTTTTAACACTTTAATTATTTTTCTTTCCTTATTGATAACTTATGTTTTGTATCTCTGAGTATGTAGCCTCAATAATATAAAAAATATATATTGTATACAAAAAAATAGCTTTTCCATTACTTTGTAGGTACGTTAGTCTGTTAACAATAAGCTGAATTTCAATATTAATGTAACCTAAGTACACCATTTGCACCTTTTGTTTTATTAAATGTCATATTTCGTAAGTGATGTTTTAATTTTATTTACCTACATATAACAGAATATCGATGTTTCTTAAATTGGTCATCATTTTTTAAAATTATTTTTGAGTTACAGAGAGTTGCAAGTCGCGATATATATTTCATAATAAGAAAGCAGCTGATTTTTGTACCCATCACTTCTTGCTACGGCTTCGCACTTTGATTGCGTGGTGTATCACGCAGGGTAGAGGTCTGCACGGGCTCGGGTTTGGCCCGCGGGTTTTACCTGGCCCAACCCACGGGCCGGGTAACGAAGGTTTGGATTCGGGCTCGGACGCAAGCATACAAAAAAATATAAAAAAAATCGGTCTATTTTCGAATGAGCTCACCATTATCGTAAATCTAAATTTAATACTATAATAAACTTCACGTTCTCGTATAAGTCATTTTTTCGACCCATTCGAAAGAACAAGATACATTGTTTTGAATTTAATGACTTCAGACGCCATTATTTTAGTATTTTTAATGATGTCTGCTTCATAGCAGTTTGTACAATACGCATAATGAATTTCATAATATGATTCAGACTTCAGTATTTCTTATATGGTTATTTCGATCGAAAATCGGATTATTCTCGGGCAAGGTTGCAAAATGTCGGGCTCGGGTCGGGTTCGGGTAAGATTTTTGGAAATGAGCTTCGGGCCCGGGCCGGGTGAAATTTTAAAATTTCGGCCTGTGCAGACCTCTACCGCAGGGTAACAACGTTATTGGTATTTCAAATTTTGTCAGAAATATCCAAGAAGAAACTCCTGAATATTTGGTTTTATGCAATTTAGCGTGAAGGAAGCTTTAAATAATATGCATTATAGATGTACCATTATAACTTGACCGTAAGCTAGGACGCCACCATCGTCTGGTGTTGTAGTACTCAACCGAAATTGTTTATTTACTTACACATGTTAATATGCAAGATATAAATGAATACAAATCTTTATGTATATATATATATTTACTAAAACAAAACAACTTAAATAGCAATTGAAGATGTATAGGAACTATATGGGGACAATTTGTCAAATAATGTTGTTATATCTATGTATGTATATCTTATTTAGCATTTCTGAAACTTTCAAAAACTTACTATCATGGGAGATGATTTTAATGACTGTTATATTAACTAATTTTTCACCAAACCTTGAATCTAACAGTAATGTAATAGCGCATTAGCTGATCTAAAATTGGTACAAAGTGGTACTACTTTAATTTAGCGGAGTGATGAACCATTGTAAGGTTAACATTTGCTATTACCGACGTAAGATTTCTGTGAAAGAATGTCGATTTTATTATTTAAGTGATCGCTCTACTAGTGCTATTTATGTCATAGTACTATTGAAACCTTTTAGTTCCGCTACGCATCTCCGAAGAAGAATAGTCTAACCCGCCAACTGACTGTGTTTTTCCTCCACCGCCTCACGTTGTAATCAATTTAATTACTTCTAAATTAGAAGCGAATCTTGCGAATCATGCGCAGATGCATCATTAAGAACTTAGCGAAAGTAATTGTATACATCATATTTGCGCTCTTATTTAATTTATTTAAAACGTTTCATATTCATGCGAATCTGTTATGTAGTTAAGCTATTAGAAAGAGCATATTATAAGTGACCATATTTTGCTTATTTTTTTATTTTTATTTTTTAGAGATTTGTCTCTATGATCCAAATTGTTCTAAATTCAAATGAAATGATTATCGATTTTAATAACAATAATTAGAATGAAAAGTATCAATAGAAAGCTTGTTAAAGTTACATTTAATTTACTAACAATAAAAGTTAATTATATAATTACTATGTAATAAATATATATTTATAGTTATGATATAGTTAACGTGCACTAAAAAAACAAAATACCCAGTGCTTACTTTATCAAATATTTAGACCGGTTTTGTGTAGCAGCTAACTATACTTTTCCACAGACTAACTCGATGAGTAGGGTGTCCAATCCCGGATTCCGAAATCGCGGGATCCCGAAGATTTTCGATAACTGTTAAGCCCGGGGATTCGAAAACAAGGAATTCTTTTAATTTCAATGAAATATCAGATAGCATTTGAACGAAATCGATTACTTCGTACATTATATTTCAATGAAATATTTTCGCCCTTCAAGATTGGATAAACGATCGAGATATAATATTCGTATAAAAATATCTTAATATAAATTCGATATGGAAATACTATTAACTTCAGCGGATGAAGCTCCAGCTCGATATAAAAAAAATGACTCTGTACTGGTAAGGAAGACATCGCGAGATTTTTTGTCATTCAATGTATTGACTACATCGTTTGAAATGAGAGCAGCTCTTTTAACTAACTGTAAAATATTGAGAATCTTCGGTTAAAAAGCTCCAATGGGATAATTAAATAATATTTTTTCTATTGGTAATGCCCTAAAACTAATTTTCATTTTGTTGATATTCGGTTATTTCGAGTCCGCAGCATGAACATTTTTGGGAAGCACTCACTGTTTCGACCAACTAAGATGATTTGAAATTCAAATAAGCACTGTTTTATCAATTTCATGAATGTTACTAAAAAAAATTGTTATTCAAACGCAGTATCTAAATTGGAATCTTTTCAAACACACACGAGAGGCATTACTTCATTAGAATGTGTACTAAAAAATGAGTCATCTATATTTTATTAGTCGTAGCTTTGTTTCGATCAACGAATCAACAATAAAAAGAAAGATCGGTGCTTTTATTAAGATTTTTGTATGGGATCAATAAAAATGTTGGTTTGAATACATGCTCAATTAGTTTGTCGTGTACTTTATAGATGGTGTTATTAAATTCTGGTTAATAACTGAACATCAATAAATATCGGCACAAAAAAACACAGATTTATAAACTAAGTCAGCGTAATTGGGGTAATCTTAAAACATTTTTTATGACAATAAAAAAATACGGCGCAGTGTATGTTATTATTAACATCCTGAGTATTCTTTTTATGTATTATACTTACGCAAAGTAGCATATCTCCATGTCAAGAAAGATACCTTTAAGAGGGGTAATATTTTCAGCAAGATTTATCCCTAATGTGTTCCACTAATCCACCGTTATATAGTAGGACTAAACATGTAACTTATTTCTACATATTGTAGGTAATCCGCTTTTATTTACATTCATAGATTTGGTGTCATCCAAAAACATTTTATTTTTAAATTAGTTAATTTTGTATTCATTGGACGGTGATTTTATCTTCCTGGTTGTCCTTAATTTTTTCATAGAACCTCATATGTTTCTTTTATTTAGATACAAATTAAAAGCCATACATTCAAAAGAAAATATGTTTTTACAATTTTATTTTTCCACTAGCACATATAGTTTTAAAATATTTAATCGGTTCCTCTCATTGGTAAAACTAAAATCTTCAATCCCAATCTCTACACTTCCCTGTAGAATCATTGTATATTCTTGTATTAATTACTTTTTAGAAGTAGTTTTCGGTTATATTAAAGACTTCCCATCTGTTCATGTTGTAAATGATATCATTAGAATTCCTTAACTCATATTATTTTTGATACCTATTAAATTTTAGAGTGTGATCAATTTATGATAACCGAACAGTGATCATGCTTTAAATTAGGTAATTTAAATTTTAATTAATGGTAATTCAATTCCAGGTATGTATGATTTTTTGTAAATTTATTTATATTTTTTTGTCACCAACTGCCAAAAAAAACCCTGTTTCTATTTATATTTACAGTTGTAAAATGCTCACCATGATCAAAACCAGTCCTATTCTGAATAACATATGTGTGCAAAAAAAATTTTTTTTTTTTTAAATATGGTGAATTGTATAATTTTGAAGCGGTTGTACAGGATGACAATTAAACTAAATGATGTCATCTGTCAATATTCAAATTTAATAATGTAACCAATGCAGCTGATTTCGCCGATCCTGTATCCAACGTCAAATTACACAATAATATTAAAAACAGAAATAGAAACCATTTTTCTTTATTTTCATAAAAAATATTTATTCTTCAAAAAATATTTTTTTCTTAATATTTTATAAAATAATTAATTCATAATATACAAGTAATAATTATAATAGTCTAAATGCTTTTTCATGGTTTAGTCTTATATCTATGAAATTTTATAATAGAATTGTTAAAAAAGAAATTAAATCATAAATTGGCAAAGTATTGTTTACTGAATCATCGAAAATAAATATCATTTACAATAACTATGTAGCATAGATTAAATTTGCAGCTTACATTAAATTTGAATATGTCATATGTTTTTAGCAGTAAGAAAATATTTTACAGTAATTTTTATAAATTAATAAAATGTTTTTGTCTGTAGCAGAGTGATCAACGTCACTGTCATGTTGTTTACTGTTCCCAATACGGAAAGTTTCTTGGATTAGAGTTTGAAGACATGGAAATCGGTTTTCCCAAAAAAATCCACTCATCTTATCTTCAAAATGAAGGGTATCGTGAGCGATAAGCTAATAAATAACCGTGCCCAATCTTTCTTTGCTTATTGTCTCAAAAAAAAGAGCAATAACATTTACCAATCAGTTATTGTAGAGCTATTTGTTTTGGTCACTTATATATGTAGTGTTAACATGGTTTCTTGGTGGAAAGGATTTTTTTAAATAAATAAAACACACTAAATGGTACTACTTTTACATATAATATATAGCAATTTTTTCTTCTTAAATAAGAAATAAAATTTTTGTTATCACTGTCAAATTGTATATGTAATAAATGTGGTAGTAGTACTTTATAAATGTGTATCATTTAATTTAAAAAACTTTATTGGAGATAAGCTGCATTAGGAGATAAATAAAAATCATGCAAAACAAATTGTATTAATATTCATATTGTTTATTGAATACTCAGAATCTGGTATAGAAAAAGCAAAAATATTAATATAATGATGATATAAATTTGAAGACTAGAAGTTTTAAAATAACAAATTAACCTAATGGTATCATATTATCAATTAAACTAAATTAGTTTATATTTCTTGAAATATTTACATAAATATATTACAACATCCCAGCCATAATTTCGCATTTCACCATGAGACTAAATTAAATGACCGTGTTAGAAACACATTTAAAATTATTTATTATTTTGATTTGAAATATATTATACAGTAAAAGATGTAACAGGATAATTGAATTTGTTATTATATGGCCATGTCAACGACTTTATATTATAACTGTATGTATAATATATATAAAAAATCCATTTACATTAACTTAATTTTCAAATATAATTAACATTTTTTTCGTATTCGAAAACATGATTACTTTAGTTAATATTAAAACTATAAAATACGGTAACATCTTATAACAGATCGTTTTTTGTTGACAGTCGTAAATTCATTTACAAATTTCTCTTTTCATATTATATCATTGGGTGACTTCTCTTTTAGTTGCTCTGTTGAAATGTCCATAAGTTACTCCACCACTCGCTGTAGGATACATTTGATTCGGCAAAAAACCTCTCTCGAATTTGGCTGGAAACCTCCTGGCGAAAGCAACAGTGTCGTAAGTGGATAGAGGCTCTTTGCTTAAACCTCTCTTCAAGTATTCAATCTGAACTGATGAAGGGATATACGAGTCTAACAAAGATGTTGGTTTACGTGCAGGGAAATATTCATAAGCTGTCTTATAATTTCCATGTTTTAAGCTGCTACCACTGTTGTACTCTTCTTGGAATGGACCACTTCCTAAGTTGTTGCTTTCGTACACTGGTTTTTCATGATCCTGTACAAGTTTTCCCGAAATGTGCGAATAAACAGGTTGAGAGACTCCTTGAGCATATTGTGACAATACTCTTGGAATGTGCCCTGTCTGACCAGTGGGTGAAGAATGAATGGCAATGGGTGGAGGAATTAGCTGATTACTTTGTCCGTGCGATACTTGATACTGTGGACCAACATTTTGGATTTTCGGAGCTGGTGTAACGTATTTATATTCTTGAATATGACGAGGCTGTTCTTGTGGTACTTGTTGAGTATACGCATACTGCTGAGCAATATCTGCGTAGTTTTGCTGAAGCGGTAAGGCGTTTGATTTACCGTCAACTGCAAGATTATGTTGCTGGTATTGAGGACCAACCACATACTGCTGTCCTTGTGCCAGAGACAAATATTGTGATGCATCTCCGGAAATAGTAATAAACTGCATTTGAGGCTCGTATGATTCGGCTTGGTTTGGTGCTGGAAAAACTGTTTTATCTTGTTGCTCATTCCCTTGATATTTTTCTTCGGATTCCTGAGCGTACTGCGTTTGAGCTTCTTGGGCACCGGATTGATAATAATATTGAAGGCCTTCTACATTCGGCTGATAATGATTGGCGTACATGGAAATACTATTACTAGCTGAAGGATCGTATTGTGGAACGTAAACAATTTGCATTCCAGCTTCTGGAAGATATCCAGTGGCTAAGGGTTGTTGTGGTGGCTGTCCCAAAGCTCTTGTATGCTGTTGATAAGCTGCAGCGTAGGAATCTTGCTGTGGCTGTTCGTTTGAATTTGGATCTTGCTTAATTTCTTCATATTTAACTCCTGCTGCATGATAGTTTTGGTCTTGTGTTGGATATACCATGGCCGGTGATTCTTGGGGCGTGTTTTCTTCAACTGCATATTGGCTCTTATCAAAATTGCTTTCTTCGGCTGGTCCATAGTTGGCACTCTGTTCTGCATCTATCCCGGGTGGTTGCAAATAGTCATCTTTGTTCAGGAACTCCTTTTCTATTTCACTTCTCAAATTATCTTGTTCGATATCGTCAAGTCCAACTTTTTTTTCTTCGGCTACCGCTACGCAGCAGAATGCTACGAGTAGAGAAGAAATTATCACCTGAAATTAAAGAAAAAACGATTTAAGAAATTGTCACATAACATAATGATGATATGAATACACAACTAATTGCGAATAAATTTTAATTTTAATGATAAGACGACCTTTAAGTGAAGCCTTAAAATATTGCAAAAGATCTGAAATACAGTTGAAAATTTGTGGTTTCTAAGCACAAACCAAGTGATTCTCCTTTTAAAGAAGTAGTAAAATGTTCAAAACATTTTTTATTTATAAGACCGTTGTTCATTTGTATTCAATTTGAATACGACTCGAAATAGTCATTGTAATACTGTTTCTCAATCTATTACAGATTCTATCGGCAAGATCAATGCGGAAAGTAAAAACTTAGTACTATAATAAGATGTTAAGTGAATATTTTAAATAATTCAAAGTCACTGAACTATAGCTAATTCCTCTATTTATGGCTATGGACAGTCCATATATTGAAAAACGATTGCTCTTCGAAAGAAAAAGCTGTCACATCTTTAAGAAATAAACCTGTCAGCTGGTCTACCTAATAGACTTGTTGTATTTTACAAACTCGCTTTGAGGTTTGCTTTGCAAAAAATAATGAAAGTGGTTCAAAGAAGTCACAGCACGTGAACAATCGAGAGTATTAGAAAATTACAGATGTCGAGTTATCTCGTTTGTTCACAGTGCTTAAGCGGGATATGTCAGTATGCTTTTGAATTATTACGCTCATAAAGAAATACTAAAATGATTGTTGCATAATTATTAATTTATTTCATATAACATTTAAAATAACTTTGATTATTCCACGTTTTATTCTTTTTCGGTAGTGGTGTTCTATCTATAGTTTTATCAACTTTTTTATTCAAATTTCAATATGATGTGTAGCGAGAATTTTTATAACCTATATGTTCTCTAGTAGTATAAAATTTTTCTCAGCAACTACGAAGAAAGAGGTTGAATGGTTGGTTTACAACAAGTTATATTTTGCAAGGTCTATTTGGGGACTAAATTAAGGGAGTTAATATGTTCATCGTTGGGGAGTTGACTTGTTAAAAAAAGGTTTGTTATTTTGATGACTAAAACGAAACATGTTTATAAGAATCACTAATTCAATTTTTGAATATATCGATAAAAGCAATAAAATAGTTTCCTATAGCTAAATACGATAACATACTCTTACAACGTAGTAGTATAAAAAAACTAAAACTATACTACATGTAATATAAAATTTAAAATAACTTTGATTATTCCACGAATTGTGCTACTAACTGTGACACGTGTTTCGCCTCTTCCAGAGGCATCTTCAGACTTACTATCGCAAAGTTTGCTTAAGTAATGAAGCAAGATTGATTCTAACGTTTTAAATTATGAAAATACAAAATGGATTACGAGTTTTTTTCCTTCTAAAGGAAACAAGGAAGGGGTTGATAGAATCAAAACAATGCAATTACATAATGATACTAATGAGGTGCAATCAATTAGATTGGGATTTTTCCTTTATAAGGGAAGCAAGAGAGGGGGTTATAGAATCGAAACAAAGCAAACAAATAAAAATATTTCTAATGGCGTTAAACATTACAAACTATTAAACTATAAACTAATGAGCTGCAATTAATCAGATAGGTTAGTGATTACTCTATTAATTGTAAACAATTTAAGTAATGGCTAAAAAAAGACTATTCATCTTTAACCTCGGGTTTCTTGCCACTTTCAGCATCTTCAGGCTTTTCAAAGTGCAAAGTTATTTTAAATTTTATATTAAAATGAACTTCCACAAAGTTACCGCCAAAACCATCGAAAGTAGTAGTAATATCTGGCAATCAATATTGTAGTAACTAAACTATTATTTTTTGCTACTTTCGACAAGACTCATCAAGAAAAATACAAAATTCAAAAGATTGAAATTTAATATTGAAATTCCATCAAGCACCTTCAGGTGAAATCCTAAATTAAATTAATTTGATCACTTTGGATGGAGAGGTTGAGCGTGAAAGATTTGATAAAAATACATCTAGATGACTGTTGTGAAGTCAGCCATGGTGTTTAATGAACCGTAGCATCAGTCAAATAAAAACGGAAGTCACAGTATTACTCTTCATCTTAAATAATTTTAAATTGTAGGTTCTCATGATACATAAACACTTCCTGCTGGTTTGTCAAGCGATTCAAGACATCTTGAATCATAGGAATTAAAATAATTTTATACCGATAAGATTTTTTTTTATCTGTTGATTTTATTTTTATTCAAAATTTTCCCATCCATCTCAAATAATCAAGTCTTTTTTTTTGTTGCTACTTATTTCTGTCAAAACGATTCGTTTCAAGAGGCATAAGCAATCCTCTAGCGTAAAAAATAAATACTCAATCAATCATTAACGCCACTGACTGAGATGACTAACTAGATTCAGTTATTAACTTTTGCCAGGCTAAGGATAAAAGAGTCGACCACTAATATTAGTGATACAATGTTTAAACTTTTGGTATTCTTAAATAATTGTTTTTTCCATCTTTTGCAGTAAACAAATATGATTTTGATCGACTAGTTTTGTCGCAATTAAAAAAAAAAGAAGAAAATGAGTCGGATTATTATTGGCCAAAAACCATTTATATTGTCACTACCAAATGGCAGGATTCGAACCTCACTGCATATACGTTATAAGATAACGTTATTTTATCTCAAACGGGCATCTTTAAACGTACATTCCAAATCAAATGGATGCTTTTTACATTAAAAGGTGTAGATAAGAAGTCGCGTTCACTGTTTTGATATCGCCAGTCTGGAATTAGCATGAGCACGATCGGGTTTTCTCATTAATAATAAGAAAATTTCCTATTTTTATATATTTTTTTTAAGAACGATGTATAAACTTAAATACGCTAAAGCATAATATAATGCATAATGCATTTTTCTAATGCAATCTATGCCAATAGAGCCAAAACACTGGGGTATTTTTAGTCCCCCCTTCAGATCACAAGTTATTTTTCAAGGACCGTCTTTCGATGGTTAATTTGTGTTATATAACAATATTAAAAACGCAAATATTTCTTTCGAACAAATCATTTGTTTTTTTTTGAATTTCCAGTGACAGCTGAATATTAGCTTCTGACATCAATCGTGTGTGATAACACGTGCCATGAGATGTTGTTTTTTTTTGCTTTGTTCTTTTGTTACATTATCGAATGAATAATTATTTCTTATTTGGCCTTTCAAACCGCTCACAAGGAAGTGGTAAAGAGACCTGTCTCCACTTTATTAGCATAATTTTCTCATTTTTTTCAACTCAATTAATCACTTTCAAATAGAGATGCCCCTAAGTCATCTTAGGATATTGGACTCCTAATGGAACAACATGTGTTCTACAATAGCCGAATCTTATTCATTCAACTAACCTCACATTTTCGTTGTAAGTAATGATAGAGTGATGGAGCTAGGAAAGCGATGTCCAACAGAAATTGTTTTTGGGCATTTGAGGGGCCGCAGACAAAAACAAAATATATTTTATAATTGCATAAAACTAACGTCATTTGCTTCGGTTGCATTGGTGACGAGTTTGAATCTCAATATAGACAGTTTCATAAATTATTTTTTCAAAAGATTATGAAAAGGTATGGACGTTGTGTCTTAAGTTCTCACCCACTCATTCGACCCAATGGCGAATGAATAGCTTTTTATTTTTTAAATAGGGAATAAAATTTTATCTAACAATCAATTCTCGTAGAAAAGCTTCACTTGAAATAAGCTCCTGTAAGAGTCCATATAAATCTACAATGGCTAAAAAAACATATTCATATACACTGATCAGTTACGTTTTTTATTCTAAGAATACTACAAACTACGATAGAGCCACAAAAAAACATTAATTGGGACGCGTATTGGACATAGCGGAGCAAGAACATCATTATAGGTCATTTAGAATTGGAAGACTGGAAAGGAATTTTCAAACATTCTTACCTAATAATTTTGACTGTATACTGTATAGGGGTTCAAACCGTAAACCCCAGTATTCAAATAAGACAAACGATTTTAAGCGTTGATCATTCTGCAAACTTTTTTCAATTTTAAATCAACTTCATTTTAAGCAATATTGTACAATTTATAATAAATATGCGTGGCCGAAAAAAAAAACTCTACACATTGTGCCAATATGTAATTATATAGATATTCTTAATGATAGGCGTTTTCCATTTTAATGATGTCAATAAAAAAGTTCTTTTTGCAACGATGAATAGATATTATAAGTACCAGTAATCCGAGTTTTTTTTTCTCGCTTTACGTACATATAAGATACAATCTCACTGGCTAACATATAAAATACTCTAAAGAACTTTTATTTTGAATTAATTTGAGTTTTATTTTCAATATATTGAAATATTTACCAAAAATCAAATACAATAATGAAACAAAGGGGCTTCAAACTTAAATCAGTTTATATTGATTGAATTAACTTTTAATTGTAAGAACTTTATTTAAATAAGGTTAGCCCGGTCCGTGGTGCAGTGGTCAACGTCGTTGACCGTTTTGGACCGTTCTGTTCAAAGGCATTGAGTGTTTTTGTTGTTAAAAAATCCCTTCCGACCTTTCCGATACTAAAGAGCGTCGCATAGTGGCAGCGATTAGCTAACCACTAGTCCTGTCCTAGTCGTCGTTTCCTTTTCATCCCTACTCTTTTCAAACATGAGAGGTTGAGCAACTGAGTACCACGTTCTCGTAGAAAAAAATACATGCTGAGATTAACCCCGCGAGGTTAGGTTAGGAACCAAGTTAGGAACGGACATGGTATAAAAAAAAGTCCAATATTGATAATATATTTCGATTTATAGATTCTGTTCAAAGGCATGGTTTTTGCTGCTGCTTAAAAAATCCTACTCAACCGTCCAATCCTATAAGCGGGAGCGCATAGAGATTAGAGAGCGGCAAGCTAATTACTAGCCTTACCCTTAAATATGTATTCATACTCTCTTAGAAATACAGAGTTTGAGCGAAGATTATATATGTACTTCAATTAGGAAGCCATAAACTCGACACTTAGTAATGGTTAAGAATTGCTCTATTCTTGAGAATGTTAAATTGTAAATGTCCCTGATAATTTGTTAACGATTCGTTAACATGGGTTGTTTGTTCTTGCAATGAGTTGAATGACGATACCACCGGGAAGATCTTTAGTGATTTTTATCGGAATTTCTTTGGATGTCGACATATTTCACATGGACGTGAGTGAGTTCAAATGAGCTCTATTTTTATGTATTATAGTTGATTTTCTCGGAACTCACTCGGTTGACTTCGTTGCCAATTAACAATGTAATTTTTACACTCTTATAAATCTGTGAACTAGATTTTTTTTCGTTCCAATATTTTAATATTTTTTCACGAAATAAAAGCAATAAACTTAAAATATTTGATTTTTGTAATGTAAATATATGTATTGATTGAGTAGGCATTTACTTGGTAGAACCTATTAAAATACATTTTTATTTTTCTTACCGTATTACATATATGTATGTACAGTGAAACCCCGATTCTACGTTTTTCAAGGGACTGTATAAAACAAACGTTAAATGCGGGAAACGATGAATGCGGGAAATTTTTATATATGTATTAAATGCCGGGACTATAGAAAATGAAGGCACCACGCGGGAAAACGTATAATGCGAGAACGTAAGATCGGGGTTCCACTGTATATATAAATAAGAAAAATATAAGATTATTACGTCCTGCAAGAATAATAAGAGACATGATAATTGTTTGGATTTCAAATACTAAACACCTAAAAGCAATCATTATAAATATTTGAATGCAAAATAAGTGTCGTTCAAAAAAGTTAAATTACGACTAATTAAAAAAAATAGTAAAATCAACACAGTCGAAAATAAATCACCGGAATTATTCTCGAGTGTCTGAGCATAATTTTTTAAATATTCAATAAAAAAACAACTCAAATTAAATCCAATTTGTGCATATCTAAACAACTTTCTACAGTATTTTTTATCCTCACTCTTCTGTGAATAGCGGATCATTTTTTTATACACCGTTTCAATCATCCGATCAAAATTTCATATCAGGACCATCTTAGATATAATCACGTCACTAAAATTATATAAAAATACTAAGAGACGGTCATAGTCGTTTTTATGGAATGGGGCAAGAGAATTATCATGATAAGTAAAATGTCAACATCAAATTTTTATATTTTCAATTAAAGATCAACAATAAAAATAATAAAACATTTTTAGTACGTTTTCCACATACAATTTATTAGATCAGGACCGGTTTCGCTCATGGCAACAAAAAAATAATATTAATCCAAAGTATAAGTAATAATTACAAGGTATGACAAACGAATGATATTTTAACTAAGCAAATAAATTGAAGCCAAATGTAAGAAAAATAGATAATTATTAAAATGTTGAAGACCACTTAGCAATGCAAATGCACGCCATGAGCGACACCGGTCCTGATCCAATAAATTTTATGTGGTAAAAGTACTATTTTTTTTTTATTATTTTTATTATAACGCCATTTCACCAGAAGTATTGACAGTGAACATATTAAAGTGATTAAAGATCAACATTTAATGGTTGAAATATCCATCTCATGCAGTGTTTTTTGTGTCAATATTGTAATTTCAGTTTCATATAGACCAGGCCGTTTTGACGGTAACGTGCTGTTCAAGGAATTTAATAAATGCATTGTATTAAACATATTTCAGAGTAGAGTCATCAATCACATCACATGATTGCAAAGGAAGATTCAACCATTTTTGCAAGGTTCACTTTTTCAGATGTTCGCAATACCAACTGTTTCTCTTCCGTAGTACGGAAAAATAGTTAATCTTCCTTTTTTTATAAAATCACATGATTTTGTACAGGCTCAAAGCGCAACGCAATAAAAATCACGTAAAAGAGGACTGATTGTATTCAAATTTAAACATAATATTTCAATTTATTACATGTATATGACTTTTCTGTGAAGGTTTTTCTATAAATTGATACATCATTATAAAAACTTTTTTTATAACTGTAAGAAAGATTAATAGATGTATCTTCTTCTTTTACGAATGATTGTGTGGTTGCTTAATTAGTACCTACCACTTAAAATGTAATTAATTCACAATCTTCTTCAAAACACACCACATTCAAAATTTCGATGTTCTCTTCTTTTTGGCAGTTATTATCTTTGAGATTCTATACGGCAATTAATTATATTAATTGAATAACATTAATCAAGCCATTCATAAGAAGCTTTGAATATTTTAACAATGGCAACACCTATTTACCAGTCATAAATTAAATCATATTCACACCTAAGTAAACTGTTCGATTTTTTAAGCCGTATCTATACAGATAGAACGAGATTTAGTTATTCAATTGATGTATCAGCGTTATTAAAATTAATTAAAATTCACATTGAGTTGTTGTCATTATATTGTTCCATTAATATTTTTAATTAGTTTCAAAGTTTTTAATTGAACTGCCAAACAATGGTATAACTAAACGAATTGTATTGATGATTCAGCGATTTTTTTAAGTACCCCATGGAGCGCAGCTACATATCTCTATTGAAAAAATGTTGTTATTTTTCTGTTATTTAATTAACAATAAAATTTTAAGTTAATATCTGTGATTAATTAAATACGGTATGCATCTATTCTTTTTTTCTGTTATTTAATTAACAATAAAATTAATTCATAATAAACTCGCGTAATATTTCAAATCTCTTTTAAAAGCGTCTTTAATAGAATTTAAAACCATTTTTATGACAAATAAATAATTAAATTTTGCCAAAATTTTAAGAAAACACTAACTTAAATGATGTCTTTATGGCTGAAAACTGAATATGAGTGAGCTTAGGGTAAAAGAAGCGTATGTATTATTTATATCGATTTTGGTCGGTTTTGGGTAATAAATGACACTAGAATAAAAATAATACATATTCTAACACATAATTTGTACTTATTCTAAATTGTATTTATTGAGATCAGGACCGGTTTTGCTCAAAGTGAGCATTATCAACTGATCTCAATGCCAACATTTACTTTGAAGACAAAATTGACTTAAATGCCTTCTTTATGGCTGACAACTGAATATGAGTGATAATTCGGCCCTTAGTTTAAAAGAAGCGAATGTTTTATACATATATCGATTTTGGGCTATAAATGCCACTCGAATAAAAAAAATAATACATATGTTAACGCGTATTTTGTACTTATTCTACATTGTATTTATTGAGATCAGGACCGGTTTTGCTCAGCGCGAGGATTATCAATTAATCTCAATGCCACTAGATACAAAATAGTATTTTACGTTACGTGACAAAGAGACATATCAATGGAAGAAATGAATACGAAGATAGTTCAATGCATAGCTCTACTAAACCTTACGCAATATAATTAAAACAAATTACGTTTTATATTTAAAAATTAAGCCAGGTAGCCAAAGCATCGCCTTTGAAGATAATAAAAATACAATATGTATACGATTAAAAATATCTTACATTGTGTACTGGTAAAACCTGTTTTTTTCGCTTTCCTGAAAAGTAGACAAATTGACTAAGGTTTATTTCCGAGTTTTGAATTCATATGTCAACTTCCAAAGAAATTATAACTAAATTAAACAATGGTCAAAGCAAAATTCTCAGAATGTAATTATTCGATAATTTAGTTAACACGCCAAATGTGTGGACCAAATTTGGCGATTTTCATTAGAAATCAAATTTGGAAACAATTAACAGTTTTTTATGACTACTGAATGAAAACAAAACGGAATAATTACCTAACATCTTAATGTGCGACTAAACTCATCAAAAAGGTAGCCGAGTTTTTTTTTATTACATTTCCATTATTTAACTGTGCAACATTATCATAGTCCATTTCTGGACGAAGGCTAATCTCTTTGGATCGTTAAACGTTTTATTTATAACTATGCTTTTTTTAAAGTAACGACAAAAAATGATTTGAACCAAGCGATTATTTAATGTTGAGAGCATTTTAAGATTTCTACCGTCCAATTGTTGAGGCAGTGATTAAAAGCGAATCAATCGTAAAAATGCTGTCGACACATAGCTTTTTATACCATTATCACTATTATCTGTTACATAACTTTTACAGGTACTCATATGATTTTCTGTTACTTAACATCAAACTGTAACTGATTACTTATAGAAATTTATTCAATTAATAAAATGATCTAAAACTAAAGTGGTATAGTTAAATGGTTTTGCATTGGATGAAAAGTCTGTCTAGTACTTAAAAATTCTTCCAATGAAAGCGCTCTACAAAAGCTCTAAAAAATGTAAGACTAAAATAATGCGTTTAAAATAAAATCAATTTGTTCATTGTTTTTCTTACAATAAGTAATATTTGAATCGTGTATTTCGAAAACATTACGAGACACATTTTTGACACATGAGTTGAGTATGCAAACATCTTCAGAATACCTAAATACACAAATTTAATACCGAAAAATTACCATATAATATAAATTGCATGAAACATTACCATTACAAATTTTACAGGAGATATATTTTTCACTCTCCTGAACAATTACAAAATGTTGACTCATTTTGTTTGTGGTTGAACTTTTCGAAAACACGATTCCATATTTAAATATTTCGTTGAATCCTTTGATAGGATTTTCTTCCCTTTTTTATCCATATTTAAATATTTTGAGATGCTACAAATATCCCTACTACGAACTGGTAATCTATATAATTTGATTCCTCTATAACTATTACCAATAGTCGATATTTTTGTTGAGTAAATTCTCAAATACTGAATAAAGAATTCTTTCTACATACTTCCTCTTGTATTATTTATTATCTATAAAGAACATGTAAATAAGTTGTTTTGTCAAGCCTTTTGATAGACTTGCAAAGCCACTGAACCGATAAAACTTTTAAGAACACGTAATGAATAGGTACAATAGTAATTGAATACCCGCTGGTCCAGTATGATAAAGCCAAACTTCTAAGTTCATAAATACTACCGGCGGCCAATTGTTGTTGCTTACAAAATTAATTACAAGAAGCCTTCCCAAAGAAAGTTAACCGTTCAACAATCACAAGGCATTAGCATTCGGTACACAAATTTGACAGGCATATTGATTGATGATAATTTTGTGAAGTGTGTTTGACACACCTGTAAAACGTATAATACAATTTGTCCATATTTCAATTTATTTTCAACACAAAAGCTTACATTTGAAAACATCACAATCGTGTGTGCTTTAATCATCGTACAATATACAAGTAGCAGACAAAGCGATAGATACATTTACATAGATTCTTAAGTTAACATTAAAAATAACATTGGTTTTATCATTTTTAAGATTTTTTTCCGCACTTTAAAAAAAACGTTTATAGTCCCTTATCCAATATGTATCCATAATTTAGTCGATTCCTTTTATATAGCCGTCAAGGAATAGTGAGTGGTTAAGGCAGAAATGAGTTTTATTGACACAGATTTTACTCGATTGTTTTTTTTTTTTACCATGTCCGAGCATTGGGCTCTTCGGGAGTTTATCTCAACATATGCTTTTCTACGAGAACTTCTTGTTACTCAGTTTGCTTAAACCTCTCTTTTTCAAAGAGAATAGGGATGAAAAGGATACAAGGACTAGTACAGGATTAGTGGTTAGCTAATCGTCACTATATTTTTAACAACACAAAAACCCATTGCCTTCGAGCAGAATCGATTTATCGACTGAAAAAATCTGCTCGTACCGGGAATCGAACCCGTTGGTCTGACACGGAAGCCAACGACGTTCACCACTGCACCACGGACTGGGAAAATTATATTTTAACGAAACTGTTACAGATCATTCGATTATATAGTAGAACACGTAAGAAAGTATTGGAATAAAAGTATTATAAATACAACAACATCTTTATCTTATCTCTTTTTTTCATTCGACCAGAACATTCCGCAACCATTAACCAGGACAATACAAAATGCACATTTTTCTAATTCAAATGAGTGACAATTAATATATGTACGTGTTTATATACTCTTTTTTTAGTGTTTTTTTTTTAAATTCCTTAAATTCTTCTTGAGTTAATCTAAAATGATTTAAATATCAAAAATGATTCACAGTGTCGTTCATAGTAACTAGATTAACAAATTTTCTCAGTCAGATACATATTCGATAATAAAATATGAAATGTGCGTGGGGTCATTTTATATTAAGTTCATTTATTACGTTATGCGTAGTAATTTTAAATGCGAAAGTTCTATAAGTCCGAGCCTTTCTAAGCGCCCACCGAAGAGCATATCAATAAATCGTTAAAATAATAATGGACTTAAAAAAAAACGTTCAACGTTGTTAGAATTAGAGTGGCACGCGCTAAGACTTAAGATTTAAGATATGGAGAACGTAATATTTTATTTGTTTGTAATTTGATTATATCTAGCGGAGCAATGATAATCTTTTTATGACTTCAAATGAATACTGAAGAAATGAGCGAGTGACTTTATAAAAGGAAATCATTTTGAAACCAAATAATATGTAATGAAAAATAAAATAAAATACTATTTATTAAAGATATTCTACGCCGGCTTCCATATAATCATTGAAACCGGTGAGAATTTACTATTGAGGGTTTGCTTTAAATTCTACGTATTTAATTCAGTGTTATATTTCGTTTTAAACCTTTCTTTATGAAACAATGCCTTTTTTAAACCATGCCCGCTCCCGACTTGGAGCATATGGACTCCTCGCGGAGTTTATCTCAACATGTTTTCCCTACGAGAACTGCTTGTTACTCAGTTTCCCAACCTCCTTTTTTCGAAGAGAGTACAGATTGAAAGGATACGAGGACTAGGAAAGCACAAGTGGTAAGCTAATCGCTTTTGCTACGCGCCACTTTTGTTTGGATTCTGGAAAGGTGGGAGTGGATTTTTAACGTCAAAAACACCCATTGCCTTCGAACAGAATCATGAAATCGACTGAAAAAAACTGCTAGTTCAGGGATTCGAACCCGGGTAGTCACTCACGAAAGTCTATGATGATGACCACTGCACCACGGATTGGACAATGCCTTACCTTAGTAAAATTTCAGTCGCTTAAATATTCAAATATTTGACTTCATCTTTCTAACAAATTACTGTACAACCTCTAAAACTAAAAAGTATACCCTACTCTTTGGCCGGTTGACTCAATAGAATCGATGATACAGCCTGAGGAATAAACTTTCAATTTATATCTTATTTCTCAACCTCATGAATTAATTTGTTTAAATTTTACAATTCACACTAAGCTGTCAGATTGGAGAGTTAAGTCATAATTTTACATGGTATGTTGAAGCATACAATGTTTTATCTCTGTAATAATTGCCCATTAAATATACCGAGTGCCATGTCATTATAACTCGTAAAAGACATGCCCAAAACGACAATAACGCGATCAGGTTGTTTTTTTTTTAATTATTGATATGATTACGTAGGATGCTAACTCGCAAGCGAAGCCCCGCTCGAGTGAAAGGGCCTTTCATTATTATTTATTTACGTAAGAGATATAAATCGTACAGCGTATTTTATGACTGTTCATAGCATTCATAGCTTAATTACAAATTGATGTCATCGCTAATTTTTCAGCGACTCTATCACAAAAGTCTTAAACCGGAAATTTTATGCAAAATAAAAGAAAAACTAACATCTATGTACTTTCGATGGTTTAATTATTCCACGTATTGTGCTACTAGCTGTGACACGTGTTTCGCCTCTTTCAGATGTATCTTCGGACTTACTATCGCAAATTTTGCTTAATGAAGCAAGATTGATTCTAATATTTTAAAATTATTACAAAATGGAGTTTAGGTTTTTCCTTTTTACGGGAAGCAAGGAGGGGGGTTTCTATTTCGATTCTATAATCGAAACAAAGCTAACAAAAAATTATACTACTAATGACGTTTGCATTGCTAAAATATTAACTAAATGAGCTGCAATCAATCAGAAAGTTTTGGGTTTTACCTTTGAATTGTAAATAATGTAAGCAGTAACGAGCAACCTGTCATATTAAGAATATTATTTAATAATACTTCTTTTTTGTTAAGAGTTTTATTTATTTCTAAAAATTCAAAGCTATTCATTAATTAAGCAAACTTTGCGATAGTAAGTCCGAAGATGCCGAAGAAAAACGTGTCTCATTTAGTAGCACGATATGTAGAATAATCAAAGATATTTTAAATTTTATATTAACATTTAAGTAGATTGCGTGTCTTATAATTTTATGTTCGATATTGTATTATAAGGTTAGTGGCTTTGTAATTGTATGTTATCAAAATCATTTAATAACAAATTCGATACAATACACCCGATCTTCTACTTACACGGGGATGCGTTCTTAAAAATACCGTGCAAAAATGCAGTCTACAAAGATAAGGTGCCCATACAAACATGGTAGATAGGTTCCATTACTTAAATCAACTCAAAATTTGAAATTTTTCAACAAAAAAATAAATCGATTGTGTTTATTTATTATTTATTCATACAAATACAGTATTATAATAAATTTACATATTGTTCGATTGAAATAAAATTTATCAATCAGTGTCGCTGATAATAAACGTGGTTGTTAACTACTATTTTCACTGGCGAAAATTACTCTCTCCGCTAAAAATATTTACTAGAGAGATATCTTTTTGAGAGATTAAATTAAAATACCATAATTGATTACGAAACATGTTATTTTTAAATAAACTATGGAAAAAATATAATTAAAGTTGGTTCTATAAGAATTGCTATCCAACGTCATGAATTTTCAAAATGACTCTTAGAATCCGTTAATAAAGGAATATAATAATTTTTTACATCATAATAGTTAATATAAGTCGATTAATCAAAACGTCGCCAACATTCTAGTGCTGTGAATTTTAGCAACAATACTTATAATCATATAAACTTTCATTTAATTAATGTGGTGATTTAAATTTACACACCAATTAAAGAAGATTTTACTTTTGATGAAAATGAAAATCACTTGAAATGCATAAAATTTACGATAAGAACTGAAACCGAACCATCATTTGAAAGTGGTCTAGATTTTTTTCTTCGACAAATTCAGAAAAAAAAATCTGCAATTTGGGTGGTGTAGGCTTAAAATTACAAAATCAAGTGGCTATTTTTAAATATAAGTATCAGTGCTATTTGGGCGTTGTCTGATAACTACTTTTTGTAAAAAAGGGTTAGATACTTTAAGACATAATTTTGCCATCAATATTTAAGCCGATGAAAACCGTTATTATTTCAATGATTAGTGGAATAATCTTATTAATTTCTGACAATAATTTATCCGTTTTCACTTATGGTTTTCATAGTTTCATTATTGTTCTGTAAATTCAATATTCTGCAGTTGTCAGGTTATGCACAAACAACACTGATACTATCTTCTGTGTGAATTATACATAATACATGTACATATATACATACACAGATTGGGTGGTCCAGCCTTAAAGAGAACCGACGATTTTAAGAGCCTGAAGGCATCCACATGAGTACACATTAATATGTTTATTCTTTTAAATTTACTTGCTAAATGAATATTTACATGGATCAGTAAACACAGGTTTATGGATTTTATAGTTGTATAATATAATTCATCGTTAAAGAAGGTGTGAAGCAAATGCCTTCACATGGACACGAATAATTTACTGTTTCTTTCATTACAATGCCGATGGTACAATTATAAAATGATAAAGTTACCTTGTCATGGACTACCAAAAAAGAAGCCAAAAACCGGCATCAATAAATCAAAGTCTCTTTTATGGCGTCGCAGCCAGATTGTTTAGAATGTTGATCAAGCCACCAACACATCACACAAATATAGTGTTTGATTTCCAGCGGATAAATCATACCCATTCACACTGCCAAAAGGAAATACTTCCGCGCCGTGTGTTTTTTTTACACTGATGCGTAACGCGGTTCTCGTATCCACTTACTGCCATTTTATTTTATTACATGTGTAATTTACTTTTCTTTTTCTAACAATACTGATTATCGTGGTGCTTAATAGTCATTACAATCAACTCGCTGAAATAAAACGCAGTATCCGCCGACAATAGTCATTATATTTAAAATTTACACCGAACAAATGAGCGACTCTGTAGAATACATAATACTTCTCCGTCATAATTGTGTAATTACTTAAATTAAAAAGCATTGTTTAATTTATCTAGAATGTAATTTCTCATTTAATACTGAAACGGTTTAGTATTTTTGAAAGGTGAGATTGTTTCTTTTTCTTAAGTTATTCATTTTTAGCATTGATTAACAATAATAAGAATGTTACTAGATGTGTTCTTTTGCATGGTTCATGAAATATTTTCACATTCTATTTGATTTTACGTGTGGCAGTGAGAGTAAAACGGGTTGCTACGCATTTAGCTTGATTCTTATTGATCAAATATGTTTATTTTTTTTAGTTATTTAGCCGTAAAATATTGGTTTATTAAATGTGTTACTCGTTACTTGAAATATTTTTGTTATATTTATCTTAAAATTAGAACAATGATAATTATCGTTTCCGCAAAACGTTGTAATTTATTTATTTATTTATTTATTTATTTATTTATTTATTTATTTATTTATTTTAGTAAATCATGGCATTACAGCTGACGCCAATGCGCCATAGACTTGACAAATATAAATACATGCATATATATATATACATACATACATGTAAATATATAATAAAAATCACAAATTATGACAAAATCAACTTTTATTCATAAAATATAGTATTCTGTCTGAACTCACTCACGTCAATATGTCGACATCCGAAGCAATGCCGTTTAAAATTGTTAAAGCTCTTCCCAGTGACATTCCCATTGGCAGACTGGTTCTACCCCTTGGAAGACAACTACTTACACCAAACATGCTACAAAAAATGTTTTATTGTCAAACATGATGCAAAATGTAAGTTTTTTTTGTGCAAAATTAACTCACTCGTTAATTGCATTGGTTTTAGATCTAATTATAAAATGTTCAAATAACTTTTAACATTTTATAATTTATTAAGTTTTCTATATAAGATCAAAATAGTTAAGGTCATATAGAAGATGTGAAACAAATATATTTTCAAATAAGATAAATTCAACTCTATTTTTTGTAAGTAAACAAGAATTATTTGTATCCGAAATGATAAATACTTAGTATTTCGTAAAAGGCAATTACTGTTAATAATTTCTCAAATCTACACTATACAAAAATACCAATCTAGAAAGTCAAACGTACTGAGATAAGAGGAGGAAAAGAAAGGACTTAGAAAATGGTTGAAATCTGTAATTGAATTTATAAAACTGGAAATAAACGTGCTGAAACATACATAGAAATAAACGAACTGCCACCATAAGAAAAAATAGAACACAAAATATTCTAAAGAATGAAACATGATTACGCGGTTATTTCAACAAATAATTTTTGAATCAATGCGACAAAAAATTTTCTTTCGGTGTTAGCTTTATATTTCCCAATGACTCATAGCTACTAACATCTAATAACTTAAACGTTAAATCAATTATTTTTAAACCTCTACATGATGATATTACTTGATATTTGAAACCGGTCCTGGTTTATACATTGCACATTTTCAAACATGTGATAACTCTTTTTGTTATTTTATTCAGATTATTCATTATAAATATGATCAATATAAAATCAAGATTGCTCAGTTGTAAGCTCAAAAGATTTTTTAAATAAAAATATTGAAAATAAAGCAAATTATACAAATATGGTATTAATGATATAGCATCGTGATTAGAGCAAGTAACGTCGCTCTATTGTTATTTTTTTGCTCTTTTTAATTAAACGTCATGTTAAAACAATCAATATTTGAATACTAAAAAATTTTTTTTTTAAATAAATAAAAAGTGTATAAATAACATACCTTTCTTGACAGCATGGTAAATCTCTTATCCGTCAGCCACTGTTGGAAAATAAATTCAAAACACTCCGTTTAATACAATTAAAAAAAAATCAGCAATACTCCGAAAGCTCTACTATTTTTTTGTATCTAATAAAAGTTATTAGATTATCAGTAATTGTCGGATACGCCGCGAACGTTGGCCATACTTAATCGAAAGCTTCCCGTATGCTTTTGAAGTTTAGAAAAAAAAGCTTTTGATATGATTGTTTAGTTCGACGGTTTGTGGGAACGCGTGTCGGTCAGCGGTCAGCGATCGAATGGTCGATTTAGGGGGACGTTACTATGATTAAATACGAGCTTCGCATTTAGCCGGCGCGTAGTTGCTGTTGGGGAAGGTGTATCGTGCATTCAAAACACGGTCCGATACATTATTGAGTGGTGGAATACTACGTATGTATAAGCCATAGGGACGTTACGAAATAATATCAAATTGGTGCTCTATAAATTTACCGATATTATGTGAGTATGATATAACACCGCCGATATTACCATTTTGTGATCAAATCATTGCTTCACTTTTCGGAATACTCGGTTTTTAGTTTTTTGTTTGGTTCACATGAAATGGATAGACTTTTTACGGTGCGTGTTTTTTCCATTTATGATATAACGAAAAATAATCAATAATAAACTAATGCAATTATTCATTCACGTATATTTTTTCATTCATATGCGTATAAAAGATAATACGTCCGTTTTGCTTTATTTGTAGGTATCTGAGTGTTTTTTGCAACCGTTATTATTTAAAATAAAACATTACACACTACCATTAAATACTGTCATATTATATGAAAACAAAATATATTTGTTTACTTATTCCACATTTTTATGGTGATATAGACCGATTCTATTATATTATTAGTAAGTGAAATTGATCATGATATTGATAAAAAATGAAGGTATATTAAAAATGGAAATTTGTATATTTTTATTATAATTACTGTGAAAAAGTGAAGACCTGAGGGATTTTTTTTTTGCATCTATAGAGCTGTTTTTAAACCCAGAACTAAAATTTGTGATTTATGGCTTTGTATTTAGCAGCAGTGATTTATAATTTTTTTCTCTAAATTACGTCGGCTGTCAATTCTCGTCTTGGGTTGCAGTGTTCACTGGTTTGAATCCTGTCACAATCGGTTTGATTGTTTAATCTATTTAAAGGTTTTTGATTGAAAGAATGGATTTATGTTTTGTCTAAAAGAGGGATTAGCCAACCATACGTCATATATATTAACGTTTTTCTTCCATCGTAATTTTTCGTAAAACAATATTTTGAGCAACTAAGTACTCTAAAAACACTTCTATTGAGATAAGCTCCATTTTGAGTCTATAAACTCGACATTCAGAGCATATAAAAACACATTTTTTTTTAAATATCCGGTTATTTAATATATTCTATATTATTATAAAGAACTGAGCAGATTGGTGACCGATAGGCCCACTTCGTCACGTAATAAAGACGAATTACGAAGGACACCAAACGTATAGAAAGTCCATAAATGAAAAAACATTATCATACGAGCATTTTTTGTTTGGCTGAAATATCATTGAATATTCAACAATGTCTTAGTGACTGTATGTTTATCCAATTACATAATAAATATGGATAGCTTAACTTCAAGCGCAGGAATTTAATTTGACACTTAATAACAGAAGTATCATATCAAAATAAATTTCCTATGAGAGATGAGTACATCATTATATTTTTATTCTAATAACTAGAATTCAGCACTTTGGTAAAATAGTATTTTGCTTCAAATTTATGGAATATCAGATTATATTTCAATTAAAACGTCTTAACTAAATAAAATATTATGTATGCATTAATGTAAAGCAATAATATCACTAATGGAGCATCTTATTAAGCGTTGTTTGCTCAATCTCTCACAACTAAAAAATAATAGAATATGAACAAAATAAGAGATACTCGTACACATTGTAAAAAAAAAATTGGTGTCTGTAAAACAACGTCATAAGAAAAACATTGATGAAATGATACTGATGATGATGCATACTTTTATGAATAAAATGGAATCATTTTTATTGAATTATCATTATTTTGTATGGATACGATATTTTGTATATTTGTTATACGTTAATCAGATTTTTAATATGCAAGAATTAATTGCCGCAATTGTTGTTGTAATATAAACAATGAAAACCACATTAACATTTCACTTCAGAATATGAACAAAATAAGCTGCCGCTGATCAGACGCACGGTAGGCAGATCGTGCCTCTCTATCGCTTATCCGCGCTCGCTCGCACGCTTGCCTTCGAAAACAAACGGGACAATGAGATACGTTGTCACGTCAAAAAAATGATTATACTATCATATTATCGTTAACAAATGCAACGGTTGATGACAAAAAAATAGCCGTTAGTTTTTAACGGGTTGAGATAGCTTTGATTTGAAAACACGTATTTATGTATAACTATATGCATAGTAAAAAACGAAAATATTTCTGGTTACTCAGTTTGCTTTTTCTCTTTGTTTCCTCTACAACAAGAGAGTAGGGATTGAAAAGATATGACTAGAACAGGACAAGTGGTTGGTTTATTGCTCTCGCAGCGTCCTGTTTTGATGATCAGATCGGTGTGTGAGGTAATTTCAGACAAGTCTCTGACAAGTCTCTGAACCAATATCAAAAATTCGATAGAAGAATGAAACTGCCTGGACTGGGAATTGAGTCAATGACGTTAACACTCGATAACAGATCTGACAAAGTTGTTAATAGTATTTAATAATATTTTTAATTATTTTAATTGTGGTACAGCTCACCGTTTATGAAAAATCTGAGCTCATAAAAAAGGCATAAAAATCATGCAACTTAAGAATTTTTAGACTTCCATAAAAGATTTGTTCTAGTAATTAAACTGCTTATATGATCTCAAATGAAAAACTCGTATCTACAACATTGCATATATTATAAATATGTAGATGTCATAAATAATAAATAACTTTTAAACAATTATTAAATACTTGCTATATCTTCTAATTCTAAATTTAAAAAAAATTATCATCAATATGATTCATTATAACAAAATATTGACACAAATTTGACGAAATAAAAAAGTTCTTGTTAGTTTCACTATTTTATCAATAAAATGGGACGTGTTCTGTATAATAAATATATTGAATAATTAAATAAAGCGAATATCTTATTCGCTAGAAAAATATCAATAAAGAAAGGTCGTGGTTGAAGAATTTATAGTTTTTATTTCCAGTTTAAATCTGACGTGTCGGAAAAAAATGCACTATTATATATTTGAATTATGAACTCAAACAAATGCTTGATGCGAGCTATTGTTTGTTAAACGGGTTTCAAATCTTTGTGATATTATATCATATGTGTTTTATTTATAAAATAATATTTTATGTAATCCATTTATAATCTAATTTACAACCGCTTCTTTTCACCAAAATAATTTGACAGAAATTAAATAAATTTACTTATTTTAGCATGATACTGTTTTATTTTATTTTTAATTAGAGATGGCAAACTGATATTAAAATTGGTTTGTGAATTTATTGTATAGCAGTCACGCTGCATGCACACCTTAAAACATGTGATATGCACTGAAAAAACATATTTTAAAAATAAAAACATTTGTTTTGCTTACGCTATTGGCTGAAGAGTATTATTAAATTGAAATAACATTATTTAGAATTGCTTTCGTAATTATTGTGAAAAAATATGATGTTCACGCTCGTTTCCTTTATGGTCATTTTAACCACAATATCTTATTTAAATTTGATGCATTTTTTTACGATAACAATAAATAAAAATGTAACTAGGTATGTTTATTAACATGAATTCGAGACCATTCTCCAAAATAGTTTAGCACGGCTATTGGCAAAAATATCTTGTGTTTACTCTTTCGTTTTTTAAAAATTTTAAGGAAACTTTTTGTAAAGTATTTTGATTTCTAAGGACTTGTTTATTTATTATTGTAATATAATGGACACCTTCAGATTTTCGAAATAGTATGAAACCCTTAAACATCAGTTAGTGGTAGGGGAGAAACGTTGGAGTAGGCTGGGCTACATGCTGTGGATATATCAAGATGACTTAACCCTACCAAGTAGTATTTTGGAGACTTCAATAATGAAATGTGTCACAAAATAATAAAACAGTTTTTCCTCCTTATTGCACAACTAATTTATTAATTTTAGGACCGGTTTTGCTCATCGCGAGAATTTTCAACTGGTGCTTTCAATATAAATGTTTTGTGACACCATAGCATCCGTTCAAATCAGGAATTATAACTATCAACCGGACTGGTTTGCCCACTAATTCCCAATCCATGAATATATATATTAAGATAGATGTATATATTAAAGTGAACAAGCTGGTTTTCCCACCACCTCCCATTATGTGTGTGCAGCCGTTTTTCACATCCGCTTTCCATAACACTATACGATCAAGAATTCAAACAAATTTACTCCTCACCTACTTCGTTCGATACATAGCCGCATGGGGCTGATCTTTTAACCATTACACCTGATGACGATTAACAAAATAATAAACTCGTGTTTGACACATTTAAAAAATAAAATAAACGTTAATAAATAGTTAATATTACAATAAAAATAATAACACATTTTAGTACCTATTCCACATATAATTTATTGAATCAGGGACCGGTTTTTGCTCATGGCGAGCATTATCAACTGAATCAGTTGATAGTGATCGCCATGAGCGTAACCGGTCCTGATCCAATAAATTTTATGTGGAATAAGTACCAAAAATTTGTTATTATTTTTATTTTAATTCCATTCCACCAAGTTCATTCCACCATTGACAGTGAAGATATTTCTGATTAGTTATTTTCAATATTAAAATTAAACCGATCCCTGAGTTAAAAGTTCTTTCAATGTAGAAGCAAAATTATTGGTTTCATCGCCTTTTGCTACATGACATGTGTCGAATACTGATAATGTATTGGCTGTACTTACTTTTCAAAACAACATGTACATAAATCATTGTTTTAAATATATAACAATACAAATGATTGTCTTTCGAATACAGCAATGAAGCTTTATTTGACGTCTTACATAATAATTTTAAAATAAGCATAACGGCCATTGGCAGTGAAAGCTGCATTGTTCTGTGTTACACATCTCATACGATACAGTTCTCAAATAATATTAATTGCCAAAAGACCTCTTTCTTTCCCAAAGCTGACATCATAAACATGTCTGACAATCTTGGCTAAAACCTGATATGTGTTAAAATTTTCTTACATAATATAGACAAAGAAACCATTACGCGAAACATCGAAACCGAAAAAAAATTAACGGTTCAACCGGTACGTCTTTTACCATTGCAATGTTATTAGCAAGTTGCAAGAACTAAATTAGATTCCGATTCTTTTGAATAATTGATACACCGTTTTCCGCGTTTCATCTCACTGTGGCTCTCACATCATCCTCAGACGGATTTCTGTATTGTGAAATATAGTATGTCAATCATTGATACTATATTACATCTACATTAACTGCCTTGATACTCGATACGCAAACAGTTTACCACCTGCAAAATGTATATTTCCTAATGTTTATTACGTTTGATACATGAGTAGAATTTGTATGGTTTTTCAAAAGCTTCTAACGGGTAGTCGATTAGTAACAGCTCTAGGACGCTTAATGATTCCAAACTACGATCGTAAACATTTATATGTTTATATATTTTTCAATTTATGAATAGATTTATCACTTTTAAAGTGTTCACTATTTAGTACTTATTTTAAATTAGATGTATTAGGATCAGGACCGTTTTCGCTAATCGCGAGAATTATCAACTAATAATGTGCAGACCAGTTGATAATTCTCGCAATGAGCGCAACCAGTGCTAATACTAATACATCCAATATGAAATAACTACAAAATATTTGCTTTTATTTTTTAATATAATATGTTTATATTAAAACGTACAGTTTCATTTGTTAATCAAACTAATGATTTCTGTTGGACGATATTGATGTCTGTGTTAACTAAAATTCCCGTCGATACCTTTTCGATATTAACGGAATGTAACAAGAGCTATAAGCTAACTACTGGTACTGGCCTAGTCATATCGTTTCTATCCCAACGTTCTGCAAAAAGGCGGTGGAGTTCACGTAGAAAAAACTTGTGTAAGAACTTCATTATTTAGTTCATTTGCTCCACAGTGAAAATTAACGTGCTTAATAAATGCAATTTACACTATTCTATAAATTGAAGTGACTTTTATTTATTCAAAAGGCAACAGACGTGAAACGTATTATCATTAATAGTGGAACTGAAAAATCGTGTAAAAAATCAAAATAAATAACGCATTCTTCAGTATCGTCGTTATTAATGATCAAAATGCGTTGTTGAAATTCCCACTTACTTATAAAGTACGCATGCATTTAAGTTAATAGTCAATGTCTCAACAATAGCGTCATTAAATGTATCGTACACTCCCTTTGCTCCAGCGATAGTACAGTTTGAGCAATCGATTGTTTTCTACAGACGCAATATTTACATATAAATCTCATCAGTTTTATTTCTAGCTTATTGCGAATAAAACTTATTACAGCTGACGCCAATGCGCCATGAATTTAACAAATAATATAAAGGAACATATAAAAAAACATTAATTATATATAAATTAAAACCAAATTTTAAAACAAACCACCTAGTTCAGTTTTGATAATATCCACCTTAATAGGCAGTGCATTGATAAATCGAACAGCTCTTTCGTCTGATAACTCAAATGACCTACGCTACAATCAAGTTTTCATGGAAAAAATGTTTAGTGTTGGTTACGCCCACGAAACTAAATAATCTTCCGCAGAGTATCAAATTAATGTTGGTTAGAATGTGGACTTACAAAATGAAGACATCCTCATCCTTAATCTTAGTATTTTTTGAATTATTTAACCATGTTTAACTAAAATAAAAGTCAATAATACTATTGGGCGCCAAATGTAATAAATACTATACAGATTTTTTTTTGTCAAATGATATCAAGTTAGTTTGTAACATGATCTTCCGTCCCCCAAGGATTGATTTGAGATCGTAATCATCAAGCCAACATACTAGACATTTTCATCGTGTATGCATTAGATGCAAGTTAGTTATTTCGTATTCACGCTAACATCTCAAATAATTATGCAATAATTTTGGTTTGAGTTTAACACAATTATATGAAAACCTTAGCTTTGTGACGAGAAAGTTCTTCTAATTAAATACCAATTCATTCAATAAATATATTTATTCTTATCAAGAATATTGTGTTATGTATTAAATTCGATACACCAGACCCAATATCAGCATTGCTTAATCGGACCAGTTACTATCTTTTAGTCTGCAAGTATAAATGCGATCAAATAGAGCGGAGTGAAATAGTGAAAGTGCGTTAAAACGGACATCACACAGCCTGTCTGGTCATTTTACTTCCTAAAGGCAATTTGACCCCAGAAAGAGTTAGCAAGTGATACTTTAATCGTAGGCTTGTTTATGTTCATTGCTTGAACAAAGCTTAAGGAAATCGGATAATAATGGAAGATAATTTGTATCACTTTGTTTCATGGATAAAATTATTTAGAAAAATAAAACATTTTTAAACGTACGCAGCTCCAGTTAGATCAATCACATATCTATAGGTTAAAGGTGAATATAAACTGTTCTCAAATGCCTCACAGGACCGATATATCAAAGTAAACTTTTTGTCTCACATTATGTTTAAAATAGATAGTAAATTTGAATCATCTGATTTGTTTACTTATCCAAGAGTTCTGCCACTAACTACTCGGGTTTTACCGTTGGGCATCTTCATGTATTTCAAGAAATCAAATTGAAATTTACTAGGCAATTGTTATTATGAAATGATAGAAAAAGCTACTCCACTATATAAGTGCTAATTTACCGATTACCGCCATGAATAAAAATTCAAGTGAAAAAAGTATATAACTTCTTTAAAAACAAATTCAAACTATTCTTTGTCTTTCATTTCCATGTTCAATCAACTAAGAAACTCGTGCTAACTTAAATTTTATTAATATTATTATATCGCTTCCTCCAAGCCAAAAAAGGGTTGCCTGGTGATAAATCGCTACCTTTCAGGAGAGCAAAAAGAGTGAACAAATATGGTGTCAATTAGAACAACTTCGCTTCTTTACCACTTCTATCCATATATTGCACTTTTTTGTCAAAGAATATTCTTTTGGCAGTCTGTATATTTTTTGTGAGCCTTACCTCATATTTAACTCTTTGCCTAATTGGCTTGGTAGGGACATTTTACTTTAAGCGACAACTTTAAATATATCTTTAATCTAACATAATTAAATCATTCGGTCATTCATTAAATAGGAAGTTAACCTTGTTATATTAACAGGCTACCTAATTACTTGACGTAAACTAATTGTATAGATATGAAACTTTCTTCCAAGTTCAACTGCGGCTATATAAAGCTTTTTTTTTCTTTTGTTGAGAAAATTATCAATAATCTTAAGAGCGTGGAAAACTCTATCGCTTCCTGCAATCTTATTTACTCGTGCAATAATTTCTCCGTCATTTCGCAAGCTGACTATCTGCATGTAATACGATAATAGATGTATTTATGTGCTGTAAATCTACATAGCGTTACCTCACTTTGAAAACGTTATAATTTACATTTTCGCCTAAAATCACCTTTTGGTCAGAAAAACATGTATTTACCGCATTCTATCATATATATGAATTTCAGAATTATCTATGGTTGAATAACGGATTTAGCAGAATTCCGGAGTTGCACTGCATCTGCACACTTTTTTACTAAATTTGTTTGACAATGTTCTAAGATTGTCATCATTATTTCTATCATTAGATCTTTAAAATCATTAATTCTCAGCAAATGTTGTGTTCAAAGTCATGGGTGTTTGTGTTGTTGAAAATCCTTTCTCACCTTTCCGATCCCAAAGAACGACGCATAGTGACAGCGATTAGCTTATGACTAGTCCTGTCCTAGTCCTCGTATCGTCTCCATCCCTACTATCTTCGATATAGAGAGGTTGAGCAACTGAGTAACAAGCAGTTCTCGTAGAAAAACAAATATTGAGATAAATTCCGTGAGAATTCCATATGCTACATGCTGGGAGCGGACATGGTTAAAAAAAAAAGAGAAAAAATATGCATAAAATAAGTAATTTGAAACATTTTTACTTTAAATTGCAAGTGAATTTTAATCAATCGAAACATCAAACCCTTATATCTCAAAACAGTTTCAAGAGCAGTTAGTACCTTTTCAAAGTAGGCTGTCAATATATTATGGCTTTAGTCTCGCGAGATGTTTTCCACGCCTGATTCTAATAATATTTCATAATCAAGGCTTCCGTATAAATATTTCAAAAAAAATCTGGTATGCATTAAAAATCAAATGGTCTAGTTTTGTTTCCACACGCGGATGCTTTTTGGTGAGCATAATAATCGCTAAAAAAAGCTTTTTCCGAAGCGTGTTTGGCCTCGATGAAGAACATTTGAAGCCTTTCTGACTAGTAATAAGCGTAGAGAGAGTCAATCTAAACTAAAGTGTGCTTGATTGTCCCTGACTTAAACCTGAAAAAAAATCAAACAAAAATGGCAAAAGTGCCGTAAAAATAAAATTGGAAAAACAAAATAAATATAGCAAACAGTGTTAAATCACAAATAAATTATAAATCTCTAATAGTCTATGTGAACGGGGGGGTTTATGTAAATATGTCCGTTCTCTCTCCGTAAGACGCCGCAAATTTGCTGAAGGCCATGAAGTTACTGCGGTTAGCTATCAAGTCGGCATACCCCGTGGGCCCGACAACGGCTCGGACACACCTGAGCAACTCTTCTCGCTCCGGTGACATAAAAGGAAAATTCCATAGAATATGGTCAACATCCTGATCAGCCAACAGCCGCATCTACATGTCGGCCTATCCACTGCCTGGCCAACCCTGAATAGCTTGGGAGCGAAACCACCATGCTCGTTATGAATTGGCTAGTCCAGCGGTCTACCATGAGACTCTTCGATATCTCCAATCGCTACTTGACAGTAGGGATAAATCGACTGAAAAAATATGCTCGTTCACTTGACGTTCGTTACGGAAGGAAACGACGTTGACCACTACACCACGGCCTCGGAAATCTATTGAGCTCATAATTACTATTCTAACGAAATTCATAAAAACGTAATGATTTATGAGTAGTGATAATTCTTTATAATTTACCATTTCATTAAGAATTTTAAGCTGAACTTCAGCAACACTTTACTTGATAAATTTAATTTTCATTCATATTACGCCTTCCCATCAATAATAATTCACATTAAATGTTATATGAAATATGATACAATCATTTCCAAATTATGGATTGGTGCTGTTCTTGATTATCAATTACAATCATACCTTCCTTCGTAATATTATGCTCTCATTATACTCCACGCAAAGAATTTTCGAACACATCTTTACAACTTTTTATAAAAGATATAATACACAAAAAAAACGTAATTTAAATACCTGTTATTAACAAAGCGCAATTTTTAATCACGAAACAGCGGCACGAATTTTCACTACTTTTTTCGACTGTGTATGTATAACCTTATTTAAACATTTATGAATAAATTATAAATCATTTTGAGCGTATTGCGTTATACACTGTATCCATTTATAACAAGTTTTTCAGATTACTTTCTTGTTTTATTGTGTGAATTTCCTTTTAAATTTATATTTTTTTGCTAGGCAATTCCTTTCAATTCGTTTATTTCTTTGCCAATCGTTTAAATATTTTTTTAATAATATCGTTTCATAAATATTGATTGATACATATACAACACTTTAGAAATGCCATTAATAGCTACAATGATGTAAACGTTCAAATAGCTGCCACTGTGGTTTTATTAACACGAAATGTTTTCGTTTATAAGATATATCACTTTTACTCATTCTTATAAAGAATATTTTCTTACACTACAAATTAAGAATTATTTTACCCATTTCGATGTGATATACAATAGAAGTTGTTTTGTTTTGTTTTATCATTATTAACCTTTCCATTTTTTTCTATTTTGATAAAATTGTACGGTATATTTACTATAAGTATTTTTTGTACTATCAAACTTTTTATTTAAACGTTAAGTTCATCTGGTCAAGCGTCCATTTGATAGCAGCTGCACATCAATAATATAATTAAATTAAATAAATAAACTGGTTCTCACTAATCCATATGACACTTACAGTGAAAAAATAGCAACGTATTAAAATATACATAGACAAGGCAATATAGTTGATCAATCAAATTTGCATCACGTCATAACAGAATAATTTAACAGATTTGATGCCTTTTTAACAAGTGCCTATGAAACTTCCAGTATCCTTTTTTTAAACGTTAAAGATAACAAATTTGAAATTTTTTGAATTTTGTACTTTTCCATGAGTTTTGTCGCTAACGACCCGGGTTTCAAGTACATCCGTGCACTTGGAATGCCTGAAGATGCCGAAAGGCGAAACCCGGGTCGTTAGCGACAAAACTCATGAAAAAGTACAAAATTCAAAATTGATATTGAAATTCCATCAAGCACCCTCAGTCGAAATACTTAAGTTAAAGATAACATCAAAAATAATACTTCGAGTCATAAAAACAATACAATATATGAATCGTTTTTTATGATTTAGAGCAGATCTTTGTATTTAGACAACTGGCTGGTTATAAATACATTTTCATTTTATTTCTAAATATTATATTAGTAAAGTAACATCTCAACTGTTGTTGCATTCGGTCTGTATAAAATGACCTGGCTTGACAAACTTTCAAAAAAATCGTTAAAACGATATCAAATGCTCCTCTTCTTTTGTCCTAGGTATTTTTTTTTTCATTTATATCCTTATTTAAGGATTATAAATACATGTAAGAAAGAGATAAAAAATTCTGTCCCCATTTTAGAAATGAAAAAGGCCCACCCTATCTTGGCAAAGTATCGTTAGCTAAATATAGTAAGGGAAAGTGTGATTGTAAAGTACTCTTTTAAAAACTGTGGTGTATTTAACATAAATTGACTTATTCAAATATGGAAAATGGTTTTGTCACTTATTTATTTATTTAAGAAAAAGCAAATCATTGCATTACAGCTGACGCCAATGCGCCATGGATTTGACAAATATAAATGAATGCATTTATATATATATACATACATACATGTAAATATATAATAAAAATCACAAATTAATTAAAAATTAAAAATAAGATGAAAATTACAATAGTCAGAACAGAGAGGAAAAATTATTATTAATATCACATTAGAAATTTTCAAAGCCGTCAACCGAGTGAGTTCTGACAAAATCAACTTTTATTCATAAAATATAGTATTCGTCTGAACTCACTCACGTCAATATGAAATAAGTCGACATCCGAAGCAATGCCGTTTAAAATTGTTAAAGCTCTTCCCAGTGACATTCCCATTGGCAGACTGGTTCTACCCCTCGGAAGAACAAACAACTCATGTTCACGATTCCTCAAAAAATTATCAGGGACATTCAATTTAACATAAACGTCATGTAACTTCGGTCTTATTGATTTGCACGCATTGTGGCATTTAATAATTTTTTTACTAATTCATGACTTAGTTTGAAACAATAGAAAACAACTACGCACTTAATCAAAGGCAGAATATTTGTATTAAATTAATGAATAATTCACAAGAAAGTGAAATGCTTCCACATAATAGTTTATATAAATCATTTCACCGCCGCATAAATAAATTTCATGAAATTCAAAACCGTTAACCTCACTTTATTTGGGCGATTAATATGTCCGAATGATGAATGTAACTTCAGTGTCTCAAATCATATCTCATCTATTTTTTTTCAAATTTCAATAATTTATTATTACGCAATGAAGTATCAAAAATACAAATTGTATTATATTTGTCCAGTATATTGGAAAAAAGCTCCGATGCCTACTTTGTTCGAATCAACTTTCTAATACACCCCGTCTTATGATTTATTAAATGGCATCTGCACAATGTGGAGAATGCAATCTTTCACTTCGATTGCCTGATGCCGTCTATAAAAGTGAAAGATCTATTTAATGTACGAATCTAGAGCAGCGCTATTCAATGTGTGAAAATAAAATAGTACATCGTAATTTCAGTGCTTAATAAATTATTTTTTTTTTCATCGACAATATAACACAGATTCGAACAATTGCATTTTATTCTGTTGCAAGTTTATTTACGAAGCCATCAACAATACAAATACGATCCAATAAAAACGCCTTAAATTTCTCAAAGCTTGTGAAAAAACACTGAAATTTCTACACATTATCTGTAATTCTTTAATTTAAAACATATTTTAAAAATATTGCTAGTAAACACAAACTTATGAGGAAAAAGTAATGAAAATATCTCAATTTCTCAGATTGTCGAAAAATGCATTTGAAAAAATTTTAAAACCACATCGTGATTTTTAAAATCTTGTTTCTAAGAATTTTTATGCCTGAATGAGAAAAAAATAATGATGAAGTAAAACAAACAATTTTCATTATTCCAATAGCAAATTGGAACAAATGCATGTTACCGTCTAATTATTTAACATTTTCTACAAATTTACATAAAGATAGCAATTGAGATTGCACAGAAATAAAATCGTAAATCAATAAGTAAGTCTTGTACGTGATTCAAGTTGACTTTATGGTGCATTGTATTTAAACGAAGACGTAATAAAAACACAATTGTATCGATCTAAAATTCTAAATGATTGCGAATTCAATGCTCCAAGATGTTTTACAGTGAACCGGTCGAGTTGTAACAGCGAATTCACAACTGCTTCTTCGAATCTTCATTAGAAACAATAATTATTCACGTTTTTATATCTTTTTTTTATTCTTTCGTCCAATTATTTACACATTTATTAACGCAGGTGTAAGGTGTAGTACCGAAAGGAAAAATTGGATAGTAGTTTTATTGCTTCCTGGACGAAATTGCATTTCCAATAAAGTTTCTTTTTTTAATTCATGGGTTGGTAAGTGTGAATGAATAACTATGTGAAACAATATTGGATTATTAGTAGGTTTTGAAATTGGCGTGAAATCTTTCATAACGAATGTTTCTATCTTTTTACTCGGTTATTAGACTGAGTGGATAAGATTTTTTCAGACCATGTGAATGGAGTTTATCTCAACAGAAAATATTCTACGTGAATTTCTTGCCGGGTCCGTGGCGCAGTAGTCAACTTCGTTGGCTTCCGTGAATGAGTCCCGGACGAGCAGATTTTTTCAGTCGATAAATCGATTCTGTTCGAAGACAATGGGTGTTTTCATTGTTAAAAATCCCTTCCTACAAAAAGTGGCAAGTAGCGAGAGCGATTATCTAACCACTAGTCCTCGTATTCTTTCAATCCCTTCTGTCTTCAAAAAGTGAAAATAACAAGCAGTTCTCGTAGAAAGACACCAAAGACCCTGTATGCTAAAATTATGGGAGCGCACGTGGTAAAAAGAAATTTCTTGTTATTATGTTCCTACTTTTTCTTTTGAAGAAGGACAATACAAGAGCTTGGCTAATCGGTCTAGTAACGTCCCGTTTTTATGATCGGATAGGCGTAGAAGAGAAATTAAGACAACACAGAAATCAATGCTTTGATTTAAAGATGAAAATACCCGAACTAAGATTCAAGCCTGTGTGCTCCGCAAGAAAGGCAACGACGTTGTCACTTACCCTCAAACCCGATTTACAATGTATATTAATTATTACCATAAAGTAAAAGTATACGAAATCGATAAAAAAAGCTTCTTTATAATTATTATGCGTAACCTGTCGGCAACTTGTTTTTGTAAAGTAATATTTAGTAAAAGTAATGTTAATCGATCAGATCCATAGATCATCAATCGCATGATTTGATCCCTGTGATATCGCATAAAAAACACTAACTGAAAACGTCTAAATTCTTTGAACATTCATTTGACCCGCAATTATCAACTGAAACACAGGTTAACTAGAATTATAAAGCACTCTAGTAAACAAGATACTATTCTTAACCTATAATCACGTTTGGAGCAAAGATTTATTAAGCTTAAAACCATGTAAAATATATGAAATAATGACTATGTTATTCTTCGAAAATGCAAGAAAATTTTTGATTTTATCAAATTCTGTAATAACCCCTTAATAGTTGGTGAGATTAGTTATCTTGCTACATTTTTATCGGAGATAAATGGATAGCATACTTGAATAAAATACTAAGGTAACTACATTACTTAGCGAATGTCTTTTCGGCAGTAAAATACTTACTATTAAATATCAGTGAACGCATGGATAAGACAGAAACTGTGCAAGTATTAAGCGGACATTTCGATAATGTTTGATAATCAATAATATCCATTTCCTCAAACATAGGAAAATGTATTGTTTTTCAAAAAACAAAATAAAATTCGGTCCTTGTGGCCTAGTGGCAAGCGCTTTGCCCTAATAATCAGGTGGGTCCGGGTTCAAGTCCCGACGAGGTCATATTTTTTCAATTGAAAAAGAGATCTTTGCCATAGGTGTATGTAATTTTTCGTTGAGTTGTTATCGACTGCTTCTTTTTTTTATAGTTTCATAAGGCTGTGGGCCTTCACGATAATCCAATCTCTTGCTTGCAGAAATATGACGATAAGGTATCAGAGAATCGATATAGGCCGAGAGCTATTCTTCTCGATGACCCTCCCTAGGTAGAGACGCAATAGTAAACTGACTTCTCAACTGTAGCGATCGCGCCCTCCTGTCGGCAGCGATAGGAATGGAATGTCAACAAATAAAATTCAAGAGCTTAAAACATTTAAAGACGAAGGAGACTGGAAGAACTTTGGCGCTAACACGCCTTAGAACTTGATGATCCGTCAAATTCATATCAACAACAAAAAAAATTGACTGCTTCATAAAAAAAAAATATCATCGAGTTTCTCTTTTGACTTTCATAATTGAAAATATTTGGCGCATTGGCATTAGATGTAATGCAAATATTTCTTTTAAAATAAACTTTCAAAAAATCGTCCTTCTTTGGTTTATATTTGAAATAAGATCCAATTTGAATTTCATTTTGTTCTTAAATCACTTCGAATTGGTTTCGAAGATTTATCATATTAATATTTGAATCATTTTGTTTCAGATCAATGAGTAAAAATCGTGCAAATATATTGTACGCACATGTCCATATTCAGGTCACTTTGATACCTTACAAGACATTTGACGTTAAATTAAAAAGTTTTCTAAAGATGATCCGAAAAATTTATATAACAACCTGTTAAATATAATAGCTAGAACAATTTTTAATATATTACGTGACTTTAATCGCAGTCAACTATCAATCCATCAAAAAGATTTATTTCCTCCAAGAGTCTAATTGAATATAATCGTGAAAAATTAGCGGAACTGTAATATAATATATATAAGGTAAGCTTTTTATAAATTGTAAAACGGATTGTAAATAACACATCATTAATCGCTACAAATCAAGATTTCAGATGAAACAAAACAGAACGGAGAAATGATGATATAGTATTATAGTTAATTTTAGCCAATTCTACCACGAACTCAATCATGAGCAGTAGGTATTTTAACAGTAAATTTATTTCAATTTTGAACGTTTATTGTATAATGTATTTATTATACCATCGTATTTATATTGTGTAAGAATTATGAATAGTTTGTATTCGTGTGGTAAGAAACTTCGAACCCAGTACGAGAAACATTTTTTTCAGTCGACTATCTTTACTTCTCAAAGGCATGGGTGTTTGTGTTGTCTAAAAATTCTTTCCCACCCATCTTATCCTATAAACGAAGCGTAGCAAGAGCGCCTAGTTAGGCTTAGCACTAATCTTATCATTTCTAGTACCAATCTCATCGAACTAAGAGAGGCTGAGCAACTGAGCTACAATTAGTTCTCATCAAAACTAAAATGTTGAGATATGAGTCCATATGCTCCATCGTCTAAAAATTTACATTTAAACATCTCGTTGATATATATTTAGAAAGTACGATATAATTAAAATATCATTAATCAATTAAAATTAATTACATGCATACTAAATAAACGTGTTAATTAATATTAAAGACATTTTGACTCGTGCGGTAAGTACATATCAATCCGTGGATATGCATTTGAATTTCCGCAAAATCTAAACTTTTTACTTTGTAGAATATTTTCCCAAAACAAATAATGGCAAACATTCCGTAGAAAAATTGTATATCATCAGATTAAATCAAAATATTCTACAACATGCTTTGTTACTAAAAGCATTATAAATTCCGGCTTTCAAAGGCTAAAACCGAAACCTCAGAAGCAAACAAAATATCTGTGCTTTACACAAAAAATAGATGCTTTGATGATAGTTTCCTTTCTCAATGTTTTTATTTTTCCAGTACGATACAATACCCATACTAAATATAAATAACATATCAACCGCCGAATATAAACGAAAGAAAACCTAAGAAAGACTTCGACATTTTGATTCAAATTTTGTGTGAAATGACTCATAGTAGTATTTGTACGAATCTTTCTTTGATCTTGACAAAAATTAACTTATCAGTGGTTGCCTTTAATTTAGACACTAAGATCCTCTTTTTCTTATGCAATATACACGGTACAGGAATATTGTATTCGGTAAAATCATGTATGTTGAATTTAAGATTTTGCATAATGTCCACGGTACCGTTAACCTTCTGCCAATTTTACAACAACATTACTGGCTATAAAATTATCAGTTTTGTTATCTCCTAGATATACTTAGTAAGAAAATTTTAGCAAATTATAGGTACGTCAAACGATTAAATTTCATATATCGCAGATATGGTAATCTGCATTCCTTTTCATCTCACATATCTAAAGATCTCACTTCCAATCATTTATGCTTTCTAAGTTCACTTCTTACTAATACCCTAAAATAAGTTTTGGTTATGAGTTGCTTCGACTCACTTAAAGATTACGCCAATAACGATCGCAATAAATTTCTTGTCAAAATCTCCGCCTCTAAAATGTTTATCTCTAATACGTGCGACTCGTACCTCATACGTCTTTCAGTTAATGCGTTTAGTACACATTAGGCTCCATACCTATTATTTATTTTAAACGTTTTCTGTAAACTATATGAGAAATAATGTTTATTTTTTTAAATTATAAGTTTTTTTAAATGTCTTACTTACATAACAAACATGTTATCTGATTTTAAGGTTTACATTTTCTGCTTTTATTGCATTAACTTAAACGTTAAATACGATGTCACAATGGCGTAAAAATATTTTTAATTTTTAACTCTTTGGTAGAGCGTTTTAAGTTGTATGATATAAAAACAACTACAATTATTACTGGATAAAGATTAACGTAGAAAGAATCAAAAACGTCATATGTAAAATAATATGAGAGATATTTTGGATTTTTAAATTAAATTGAACAATAAAGAGTCGATAAAATTGGACCACTACAGCGATTGGGTTCTCCTGTCAGCAACGATAGGAACAGCATGAAACTTGAATGTGAAAACTAAACTTAGAGACGAAGGTTGCAGGAAGAAATTTGACGGCAACGCGCCATAGAACTTGAAGCTCCATCAAATAGATATCAATACGATGACTTGAGTTTGTCCTTAGAATGTTTTTATGGAGATTGAATCTTGATATAAAAACCGTACGTAAAAGTCCGGTCCGTGGCGCAGTTGTCAACGTTATTAGGTTGCGTGCCGGACCGCCTGGGTTCGATTCCCGGTACGAGTGGATTTTTTCAGTTGATTAATCTGTTCAAAGGCATGAGTGTTTGTGTTGTTGGAAATACCTTCCCACCTTTCCTATCCTAAAGAGTGACGCATAGCGAGAGCGATTAGCTCACCACTAGTTCTGTCCGAGTCCTCGTATCCTTTCCATACCAGTCTCTCTTCGAAAAACAGAGGTTGAGCAACTGAGTAACAACCAGTTCTCGTAGAAAAATATATACTGAGATAAACTCCGTGAGGAGTCGATATGCTCCTAGTTGGGAGCGGACATGGTTTAAAAAAAACTATGAAAACACCCTTATGTTACTGTTCTTCCAAGCAACAGTGCTTGGGAAAACTTCATTTTAAAATATCTTGAGACATTTAAACTAAAACAAAATTGTTGTTTTTTAATATAATAGCGTGAAAAATTGTACGTTAAATTTCATTTATTATTGCAATGGTAAGAGTTCTGACGATAGCGTTATGATGGAATAGGTTTATTGTAGAACTGAATACGTTTATTTATGAAACCTACTATATAATACAAGAGCTTTTGCTGATTTAAACTATCCCAATTATTGAATCATTCAGTAGCTCCGTATACAAAACTGAATTGTTCTAGAATAATGAAATACTTGCTTCGAACTAATTCAGTTCGTAAGTGCAACAAATCGAATCAATCACTCGAAACGTTTTCCTAGTTACATTGCATTGGTTAGTTACATGCAACTGATGAAGGATAGTTCAGCTTCTTGGCCCCTGCTGTTTGTTAATCGTGAGCTGATACAAGTGAATGATTCGAAAATGATATTATTATTAAGAGAAAGGACGTTTGGAATATTGTATACAGACATGAGCATTTCCTTGTCAACATGAGGGCTATTTGAAAACGTGATTATATTGTGTTTATTTCTGTTGGTCAGTAAAATATATCAGTAGATTAAATTTGTTTGTCTATTTATAATAATGAAAGACTTACATCATTTAAGTTGAGATTATAAATAAATGGTTTTGTAATACATATAATTCACATAATCAAAATAATGATAAAAAATAAGTAGTAAAGTATATCCTGATTCAAATATACTGCTTTGGCCACCACCATTATTGACATTAAACACATTAAAGGTGACATCATTCATCTTAAGGATTAACAAGGAAATGACATATTCTAATAAATCATACATGATATTACAATCAAGCATGATTTATTATGAAGCTATTTATTTTTACGGAAAGAAAAATAACAATGTATTTTAATTCTACATAAATTATTTTATATATTTGTTGATAGCTATTTCGATAGTTTATTAGATTATGATAGTTCTGACGAAGGCGTAAGCCGAAATAGCTATCAACAAATATATAAAATAATTTATGTAGAATTAAAATACATTGTTATTTTTCTTTCCGTATTATAATGGAGTTCTACCAAGTAAATGCCTACTCAATCAATAATATACTATTTATTTTTCTTTAGCATAAAAAAGGGTTCCTAAAATCAAACCAATATATTTCAGTTATCCAGCCTCTCTTTTCGAAAAACTATTGATTTTCAAACAATCTGAGAGGTAGAGAACTTCTTGTCTCCACGATCAGATAAAGTTAAAGAAAAAGTATATTAAAATCATAGACACCCTTGTCTTTGGTAAAAAAAAACAGAATTTTATTTATAAATAAATAGAAGACGATTTTTCGTGACTGCTCTCAAAATGACGTTCATTGTAGATCAATAACACTTGTATCCGGTTCAGCATCTTACATATTATATAACTTCAAAAGCACTTAGTTATCAAAACTGTACGTTCAAATATGTAAATCACTGATGTTTCAAATCTCCATTACACGTCCACGTAATTTGATTTGAACTTTATCGTTTGTTGATTCACCTTAATATCTATCTTCACACATAAATTATGTATAATTTCACCAATTAAGAGACTCGGGTATATTTTCACACATAAAACACCTGATAACTTTTGCCCTGCGTACGCTTTTAAAAGAAATAATACTTAGTCACGTAAAAATGGTATCAATATCAATCAATATTTAAGATAACGCGGTAATGATTTCTCCTGCTTAAACTTTGGTAAAACTTTTTCTTATTAACATATTTATTTTAATGTCTGAAAACCCACTATAACTTTTTTGAATAACTCATTGATTTTATGTCGGTTCGTACGGGTTTTCAAGACTAATATTTTGCGGTACCAAACATAAATCAATCTTGAAAAAAAATATTTTTTTTCTTGTTAGACGTTAGAAATTTTACACTGACTTACAAACAAGACGATATATTACAAAACATTTGTCTGCGATAAGAGCTCTATTAAGCGATTGAAATGATTGACAAACCAATATATTTGTTTGACATTTTTCTTCGAATATATTTTGAGTGAAGTTAAAAAATATTTACTTTTCCGTTCCATTTATTGTCAAGAAAAGATTTTTTTACCATATCCGCTTCTAGTGTAAAAGCATATGAATATAATAAATTTTATCTTAACAGAAGATCCGGCGTCCTGGATGACCTTCGAGCACTATCCATAGTATTTGGTTATGTCACGGAAGGAAGCAAAGCACCACGTGGTGGCCATATACTCCACATACATAACAAATATGGGCAGTAAAGAAGAAAAGGTATGTTTGGAATGAAAACAAAGTTCATAAAGAAGATCTGCTGGATGCGCTCAAACTAGTGTACCTAACTTGAATGAAGTTGTCTCAATGTGATGAAGTGTCTAGATTCAAATATTTCATCAAACATTCATTCATATGTTTGCCTATTATTTTTACACTTAATAGCTATTATGCTAACTCGTCAAGTGAAATTGCTAACTAGACTGCGATCTACGGTTCAGAAAAGGTCAACGAGTTGATTGAGAATCAATAACAATATGAATAGTGACTCTCCACGACTCCAGTGTCTCGGTAATAAAACACCTTATCTTAACAACGTAATAATCGATCTTAATTTCGTATTGTTATGCTGAGGAAGCTGACGCTCGTAGCATAATAACATTAATAACTTACTATACATAGGTCAAACTCTATACAAGTTGAACAAAAACACCTTTCTAACAAATTTACTTGTCAATTTATTAAACGTATATCGATTATATGTGTATTGTTTGTAATATGAAACTTACATTTAACCGTTCAGTTGCTTTTTTTATTTATTTATGCTCTTAAACTTAATGACGATAATATTAAATTATTTTTTTCGCATCAAATATGCCACACAAAAAAATCAAGCGATGAGACCTTGATTCTTGAAATTTATACGTTTTAACATACATGACAGATCCTGCAGAATAAGTGTATCTATTTTCATCACGCTACTCCCAACTCTATCAAACTATGAGTTGAGAAAGATAAAATCAGGATCTCGATTGTAAACGAAGCCCAATCATTAAAAATACTTCACTTCTATTTACAACTGACAAAATCTTTAGCAAGATATTCATAAGCGAGAATATGTAAGGTAAAGAGACAAAAATTTTAATCTAATATAGGAATAAATTTTTCAAGAACTGCCATCTTACTTCTTCGGCTCTACACCATATGTATGTGGGCAACTCCTAAGTAAATTTACAAAAAAAATCAAACATTAATTTACAGTAAGGCTTAAAAACTGAATATTTGTATATATATGTAGTATTATGCAATAAACTTACGACTCAATAAAATCCATCTACATTTCAAACATTTAATAATACATCGATTCGATTTTAAGACCGTGAGAACATGTTTAAATAATCATTTGAATAAATTTAAATTTAATTAAAAAAAAAACAAATTATCTTTCTCACAAAACCGCCTAAACAAATCGATAATTTATTAGTTTTACCGGTTTCTTTATTTGGTCCAGTAAATTTACATTCAGTATGACACGACTTCTTTCTTACATAATTTCGAATATTAAAACATCTGTGATCTTGATAAAATTCATATAATGGTTGAATTTTATTAGATACATCCGAAAACAACATGAAAGTTTCTTATGCGTGGTATCATAATCGATACATTTATTTTATGCAAGTTTCTTGCATAATATTTAGTAAATAAACTAGTATACCTATTAATATTTTAATTACTTACCATATCTCGAGGCATTTTGCAATAATTTGTGTCATTTTTTAAAACCATTTCCTTATCTTATTACAGATTCAACAGTGTTTTCGATTTGAAATTATGTTTTTAAGGATTTTCATAAATCTGTTTTAAACAATATTTGAGCTTATTGATAAAAGCTTCGTGATTGCAAGTTCGAATGAAGAATTTTCACTCAGCAGTGTAGTAATTAAAAAGAGAGTAAATAAAGTATTTAAACTTATGAATAATATTGTGATCTGATGAGCTAAGCATTAAATGACTGACATTAAAAAACTATTTATGTAATTCAAGCTTGAGAAATTATTTCTCTTGTGTAAAGGGCTGTGGAGTCGTGAATAACTTTTGAAAGGTTTGAACAATTTATTTGCATATAACATGTAAAATTTGTCGGTTTATATTTAATTTAATACACATAAATAGGAAAGGTAGGAAAATACGTGACGAAAGTCGGAGTTGGAGTAGTGTTTTTGGTCAATGCTGGACTCGGAGTTGCCTGCAAGCTCGTATATCATGGGTGGGGAACCTTTTAATTTCAGACAGCCGTTTTAATTTTTTGATAAACTTATAAGCTAATCAGAGAAACTTTAATTTAAATACAAATAAAGAAGCATTTCAGATTGTGTTGTAAAATTAATGAAAACCAATATATGTATAGTGATAAAAATAGTTTAAAGGTTATAGACTCCACACGTCTTCGTCGTGCCTTCCCTTTGCCTTTGATCAAGAAGAGACATTTAATTACTTTCTAATTGCTACATTACAATCGTCATTGACAGGTTTTATTCTGATATACAATAAGACTAATAAAAGTATTTTTGCGGAAAATAAAACTACACTATAATTTTAAGTAAATGTTCAAAATGATTAATGACTCTGATCTCTTATAATTCGATGCAAAATAAAAATGCCCTGTTATGATATAAAAACGTATACTTAACACATACTCAGGGCAAATAGCACGATTAGTCGGATACTTAAAATTGGACAAACACACATAAATTATACCGCCGAAACGTAATCTTACATTGAAAATGTACACCTGCCTTTGCTTTACAAAACTATAGTACGTTCAAAATGTAACATTCACTTTCAGGTCCATATTCAATCGCTTTTACACCACATTGTTGTTCCCTCATTACTGTCTTTCGTGTAGGTTTTTTGATCCAGTGTATTTTTTGTCAGTAGCGCATAGTCTATTTTAATAAGATAAAACTATTTCCTAAATAAGACAATAGGTTTTACTTTTAATCGCTTTTAAAATTTTAACTGTTATTGCCACGTGGAAAGAAGATGTGATGCAGTGCTAGTAATGAGCAAAGTCGGACCTGATCTTAATCAGACTTATATTCAGAAAGGCGTGATAGCTAAAAGCTTGTGTTACTTTCAATCAGAGCTGTGGAGTCGGTAAAAAAAAGTCCGACTCCGACTCCAGCATTTACCAAAACCACGACTCCGACTCCGACATTGACCTAAAATACGACTCCGACTCCGACTAAAAAAAGGTTAATATCGTCACTTTTTCCCCCTAATTTTCCTATTTATGTGTATTCAATTAAATATCAACCCTATCAATCCGGCCAAAAGTCAAATTTGACATATTAAATTCAAAAATAAAAAGTTAAAACTTTTCAAAATTTCCGACTCCGAATACGACTCCGGTCAAAACGCCGCGCCGACTCCGACTCCGACTCCACAGCCCTGCTTTCAATGGATTCGGTGGTATCTTTGTGGAAGTTCATTTAAAGCTTTTTTTTTAATATCTAAGATTATTCCACGTATTCTCTGATTATTTGTGCATTTTTTTAGCAGAGACAAGACTAATTAATACTAGTTTTAGATGTTTGGTGAAAAAAGTGTGTATAATTTTTAGTTTGAAGAGTTTACTTTAAAAGAATTAATTTTAATCATTTGCTTTGATAAATTTCACTGTAATAGCAAAGTGACAAAATAACAAAGTATTTTAGGTCTTACCTTTTTTAACGCATTAGCTGCCTTTTTGTAACTATTTAAATATCATATAATTTATCTGTTCGTTACAGAAGGACTCGCAAGCCAACAAATAAATTTTAGGCCAGAAGATTGCCAGCAAAATACATTCTTTTCTTTTCCTTCAAAATTTACCAAAAGCACTTGCGTTATCGACTATATGTGCTACTGGAGAAATATAAATACTAAATAGCAATGACGAGAAGAGGGAACTAAGCGATTCACTGAGATCTCTGCTCAACGTATAAGCATTGGCCATTGACTGCTTTCAAAATTGGTTACATAATTTATATTAAAATAATAAAGTTTAAGGACGCTACTGTGCTGTTTTAAAACCTTCCAGAACCATTGAAACGTATAAATCTTATAAATCGCAGTTACACTTACGAGCACTGCTTTCATTCTACGTGCCTTTATATTATCAAAGCCTTAAATCTTTTTCAATATTGGAAACTAATTTTAACATACCATAAATTATTTTGAAATAAGTAATACCTTCAAATACATTTATATTATAAAATTAAAGAATGATTAAAATTACAAATGTACTATAAAAGGAGTGAATGGAACGTCGACGCTAATGGTGTTCCATATTACTTTCATTATATCTTAAAAGATCTAAGAGAAGTATAATTTTTTTAGTTCTTATTTTATATCATGCGTAACGTTAAAAGTCTATAACGTTAAAGTTTTGATCTCTTAAGCCCACTGTGTTATGGAGAAAGGAATAATCTATTCGTATAATAAAATATGAATTTATACTCATAATGGTATGGTAGATATGAAATTAAACTGTTCTTTATTAAATAACAATAAATTTGAGAAAACATATATACATACTAAACTTGGTTACCAATCATTAATAGATTTCAAAGAACATCTGGAATAATTCATTAACAAAAATCTTAATGCAGGATATGAGAAAGGTTATTTGTAACAAAAACTTTTTTATGTATTGTACCTATTTCTTTATGAACATTTTCACTGATTGAGGAAATATAAACAATCGATAAATGAATAAAAAAAAACACATTTGATCGCGGCTAAGATGAAAAAAATATTGATTGTTGTACGTATAACATTTTGTCAATGCAGTTTTTTTATTGCATTATAATATTGATTGAATTGACATTTTTTGTTTTGATTCTGCCCTTATGTATTTTGGCAAACAGTGTTCATTTACTGATTACTACATAAATTTTTAAATATCTAGTGCTGAAGAATTTACTTTTGTATAGTTGACGTATATTAATCTTTGTATCACTTTAAAGGGATGAAAAGTCATTTGTTGGTGGAAACCGGTTTCTTTTCGCTTACTTAATATGTGTTTTAATGTGTTTACACTTTTTAATTAAATACCGCTTTATTTCATTACATTAATTTGTATCACTAACCATAAATTCTTTCCACATTTATTTTCCACTCCAATTTTTTTACCGTGTCACTAACCCAATATAATTTAAAATCTCCTGTTTGTTTGTTAGATTACAACGCATGCGATGAGCGAAACTGATCCTAATCATTATAAAATATATGCGGAAGTAGTCCAAATTGTGTTTTTTATCTAAATATTCTTTTTTATTTTAAATCTTGTAGTAAAATATGTACAACATATGTTTTTTTACCTCTTCCTATTCCAAATAGGAGCATGTTCACTACAATTCATCGCATCTAGACAATTTTTCTTTTTTTAGGAATTGTTTTGCATTTCAATCGCTCAATATCAATGGTATGAATACAAAGATACAGCTTGAAAGTTACTAGCAGTGAGTTAATCGTTTATAACATATTTGAAAGCAAAAAAAAAACGTTTTTTCCTTTATCTATAATAGGAAATGGTTCAATAAAAGAGAATGCTTAACTTACCTGTCAGTAAAACTGTTTATAAAAATTCTGATAACAAAAGGTGCATTGATTATATGCTATAAAATGCAACGTCAGTAATGATACAGTAGTATGTTTAAAAAATCTGAGCGAAATTAAAAAACGCCTCTTAATTTCATAAAATAAGTTAAAACTACTAAAACACCGCCAATCATAAATTGAGATCCATTTTTACTGTAGTTTTCGCTACAAAATAAAGTAAATTGTACGATTAATTATTTTTTTCAGGTGCGGCCTTACGAGGTAACCGTTAACTTAATGCAGCATTCCAAAATAATAACAGCCGATCTTTTGCTCTTATTTTCCGATTTAAGGTTTTAACGGAAATATCATAGATTATCAGTGATATTTAAAACAAGAAAAATTGTCTAGTATAATATTTAAACATTTAAAATTTCTACAATTATAATTATTCGTAATACATTGAATGTTTTACCGTTGTCCAAATTTATAATACTGAACTTAGAACAATACCAAATAAACGTAGAATTACACTCAATTGTCATATCAAAAGCTTCTATTTCATAGTATTTACATATAAGCTGTAATACTTGAAATTTCCAAATTAAGCGAAACCGATCTTGATCCTAATAAATTTAATTAAATAATACAAATAATTTTATATGTACAAAAATGCGTGATTAGTTTTTAACATAATGCCATTCGACCGAGTATTGACAGTGAACACCTTAAAAGTGATCTTGAAATTTCCGAAAGATGGAATACAGGTGGTACAAATATGATAAATAAAACAATTACAATTAATTCAATTTGCCTTTAGTTTTCAAGCGTTGCCACTCAACTACGGTTAAAAAGTCATTGTTTATTTAAATTTTGTCATTTTGTAGAAAATGTGTATAAAAATAAAGATGTTTGATAATGTTATTTGCGTCGTAAAAATGTTTAATGTAAATTTATAAAAGGGCTTTTTCGCCTTATAAGAGCACCACTGGATAACAAGTATTATATGTGCTGCATTTTAAAATCTTATTTCCATTCCTTTACTTTTATTTGTGTGACCTTTTTTAATCCCGTTTCGTATAAGAAGTATTCATTTCACTTTCTTTTCGATAACTTGTTTCTTTTATTATGAAAACGTGCTCTTTGCACAGGCCAAGGGATTGCATGAGCGATAAAACTGGGCAGGTGACATAATTTATGCATGCTGTAAGTCCAAATGATAAAAAATACAGTGCAAAACACACCAATTAATATATATTATACTATACTGCTTAAGAATGATTCTATATTTATAGTAAAACAAATCTTCAATAATATTTTACTGCAGTATTTTTTTAATGTACCTGTTTCTAAAAGTAACCGCTTTTTAACTACGGTTGCTAATTGAAATTGATTGCAGACGAGACTAGAAGTCAATATGACGCTGTAAATAACTAGTTGTTCGACAATCAATATCTCTTTAAATCATTATTTCAATGTTAAATAGAATAGATAAGATCACAATTCATTAATCAATCTAATAATCAACATACATTCTGTTATACGGGCGCTTAAATTCGCTATACGGATTAGAACTCGAGTTTTGGGCCGTTACCACTCTGCCATGGTGATTCTCATAACACTGCAGTGTAGGAGGCTTTCATAGGCTAACATTTCATTGGCATGAATTTCCAATAAATTCAATGAAACACGTATTAGCCTATCGCTTTTTTGAATAGAAATATGTAACAACTCTTGGTCATTTATTTTGATTCAAGATAAATTCATTTTTTTTTATCTTCCAGATAGAGTTATTTCTTTAAATACAGTGTAATGTCTGGAAGCCTATAGTGGATGGTTAAAATATTAGCCCCTACAGCTCTGTATCGCCTTAAGTTCATCGGTAAATTGGTTAATCTCCTTACTCGTATAGCGTTTAGAATGCGGCCGTGGAACAGAGGCTGCATACACTGCAGCGGTAGGTGGTGAGATAACCAACGTATGTAGTCACCATAACGATGTCAAGAGCGATCAGCTAACTACCAATCATCTCCAAACCTCAATTCTTAAAGTTTAAAGCTTAGACACTCACTCGATCGTAAAAACGGAACTCAGTGAGAGCGGTGAGCTAACAACTAGTCCTTACTTATGTTGAAATAAACTTCGATAGGGGTCGATATGCGTCATATTGGTAGAAGATATGGTCAAAAAAGATACATGAAAAGGTAGTTTTGGTGAACAGCTTACTAGCTAAACGCCCCCGTAAAAAAGGAGTTTATTTGTCTAACGCGAGGTGTGATCATGGTAAATCAGTAATGCATACTTGCATGCGATTGAAAAACCAATTTATCAAACTGTACCCACTAGGATTTGAGCCCGTGGCCGAAACAAACGACGCTGATCACTTAGCTTCAGTTTTTAAAGATACTAATTGTTTATTTTATTAATAATTTAATAGTATTTTTTGCTAACAGCATCATTAATCAAGTAGACGAAGAAATATACACTTTTTTTATTAAGCACAATAATACATTTCAATTATAAAAAATGAATACATTTTTTTCACATCTAATTACATGCTTACATTTCCGCATAGCTGTAGAAAGTTCAACAAATAAATGTTTTTTTTTCTTAATTATGAATAAGTAAAAATACGCTTATACACAAAATAACAATATTTAAATATATCAACAGTGTCGTACAATCTTAAACGATAAATAACAATTCTTTTCAGTCATTCATAACAATTTTAAAGCTTTTCAATAGATATTTGTGAGATTCTTCTGAAAATTCTTTTAATCTATCATGATTTCCATCAAATAAATTTAGCAGCATTTTCTTATTATATTAAATATAAAAGTGGGTATATCACTTAAGTTTAAGCACCAATTAATATCATTTATCTTTTTCTTTTAGTTTTTATAATTATTAGCTGCAGATCCTCTTGAGCCGTATGATGGAATTGGTCTAAAATGTGTGTCGGGCGGCGTAACGAATTCATTTGTATTAAGTCCCAAAGAATCCGGTTTTTGTGGAGACAGGCTTTGTTGATTAGTTCCTGCTACAGATTTTTCAAACTCAGGGCTTGAAACGGGCGGTGATTGGTAAGTGGTTTGGCTTGGACTCTGCTGAGAATTTCCATACAGCAACTGAAACTTCGCTTGAGGGTTGGTTTGGTAATAGTTCAACAATTGTTGACCGGCTTGCGAGTATAGAGCGTTGCTTGACGGTTGGTTGGCGTAATTATTGTACAGTTGCGGAGCTGGTTGACTGTAAAGAAACATTGTTGATGGTTGAGCAATAGACGGGTGTTGATTGAATCCTAAAGGTGAAGGTTGTTGACTGAAATAATTTGCTTGTGGCTGATTATGACTTGCTGGTTGTGATGTGTATGAAATTGGTTGAGGAGTTACAAAATTATTCTGGTTTGCTACTGGTAGATGAGGTGATGCAGTTGTTTGTCCTGTCAAACTTAGCTGTGGATGATTGGCTATCAAAGTTTGCTGTGGTTGTAAAAATGATGGTTGCGCAAATGATTGTGGATTAAAGAACAATCCTTGAGGTATCAACATTAATTGTGTTTGGCCGTTGGCTTGTTTTGCTGAAATCAACTGAAACTTAGGCGCCATAGTCATTTGAGGGTACAACTGTAGAGGTAACAGCTGAGGTTGTTGTTGTGGTTGTAAAAAGCTGAACGCCTGTTGATGACTCTGTTGCGGCGCTTGCGTCTGTTCGACTTGTTGATAGTTCTGCGGGGCCAGTGGATACAGCGGTGGATGGGTTGCTGTGTTTAAAGGCTGATAGTTGACGTAGTTTGAAGTGTCTGGTTTCTGGTGGCCGTTACTTGATAGTAAATTTATCGCAGGTGATTTAGGGGCAGCTCTTTTCTTATGCTCTGCTGAGGTTTCGATCTCAGCGGCTAAAGAAACCATCACCAGCGCGGACATCACAAGCTGAAAATACAAAAAGAATTTTATCCTCTAAGCTTTAAGCAATCGTTACATTATATCTTCAATTATTATTATCCAAATATAATCTTTATCATGTATATGTGACGCTATTAAAGCAGGATGCTGAACACATTCTATATGAGTTTCGCTTTATGAGTGAGGAGAGGGAAGAGCTGCGCAAGGCGATCAAACCATTCATTGGACCAATCGGTGACGGCCATGGTTGTCAATAAAGTAAAAACCCAGGTTTTTTAAATAAACGGGGCGTCAAACGTAGAGCGAGTAGACCTCAACCATGGATGTTTTTTTATTTAGAGGAATTGATTTTCTGTATTTTGAATACCTTGAGTAGTAAATCCTAAGACACTCAGTAAAAAAATGAAAATAAACTAAATTTTTTCTACGCCACTGGATACATGCGTATACAATTAACGGACGCATTATCAGATCAGCGCAGTATGTCTCCATTTAATCGGTACATGCAAATTGATTTTCAAATAAATCGATGGGTTCTTTTTTAAGGATATTCCGTAAATAGCTTTAAGCTTGCAATATTTATCAACAGTACGAACCTTTAAATACATGTCTTATTATGAATTTAAAGCATGATTTAAAGATACATTGAGAAGTCGTTGTTAAAAGAATGATAATTATTATAGTACGTACGTTCGGGTTTCAACAGGAGTCTTTAGTTGTTTGTTGCAAATATATTTTCAATTTTGTTTTTTTCATCACATTAAAATGGTTGCCGACATTTTAAAACCTTACATATCCCAATCTCCTTAAACGTGAGTTAGATATCGAATCACAATAGATTGTTTACGTTGGTAACTTTATGTAATTTGGCTTTACAACTAATGCATATGCGTTAAAATATTGAAATTGGAAAAACACAAAAAATAAACTGAATAATATATTATTCGTGATCAATTCGATGAGAAATTAGATGACATACAATTGAATCAAAATTTATAATGATAAAAAAATATAAATCTGATATTAATCTTGGCTTAGCTTCAACCACTTGATCGTTAGAGCAAATTTATTACCATAATACCATAGTGGCCGACTATTAGAGACTCCAATTCCAGTATCAAATACTCGATACACGAGTATTTTTCTTAATACTCGAGTAATACTCGCAATTTGTAAATGAACATTTATTTCCAAATTTAGTTTACTTATTTAAAAAATATATTGCCTCACCGTTGCGTTTAACTGAGTCTTACGTGTGGATTTTACAACAAAACTTCAAACCAATTTAAAATTTGTGAAATGTTTTATAAATTGAAATAAATGAATCATGAAATTTAATAATTTCACTGTCTATTTATATACACAAATATTTTATCAGTTAAATATACTTTGGTACATCTGAAGCTATTCGAATATACTCGAGTAATCGAGTATTTTAAAATTATACTATTCGATACTCGAGTAGATGAGATGTCGATCAATTGGAGTCTCCACTGACTATATGTTTACTCTAATATAATTAAGGCACTATATCATTTTAATCAATGTATGCAATAACTTACAAGAACCTTCATCCTGTGACTGCTTGAGTTCAACCTTCACGTTAAAAACGACTTACAAGTCGATGTGAATATTTTTAAAACAAGTAAAGATAATCAAAACCGCACTTAATACACTTTCTTGGCTTCTGTTACGGAATCTCTTGACGGATCTTCAAGCAAGAGACAAATGTCTCGCGTATCAAGTATCGGAGCCTTTATATAGAAGAACTTTCTTGCTAATAGACATTTTCACTATCCGAATACGAGTTGCAATCTACTATACGATGTACTCACTTTGTAAGTACACGTGTATGTGTGCAATGTACATATATATGCAGCACCTTCTATTGGTGAGGTCCAGTAAGAAACTCACTGCCAGGGTTGCCATCGATGGATCCAAAGTGTTGATATTCTTTTTTGTAACTATATCTATTACCACCGTCGTTGAAACAAGAAAATTGTGTAACTATGAAAACATTATAAAAAAATTGTAAAATATTCCAAAATAAATATAGAAAGATCGGGACTGATATAGATGCTCGCGATGAGTGAAACCGGTCCTGATCTTGATATATTAAATGTGGAATAAGTACCAAAAATGCTTTATTAGATTTTAATGTAATGCCTTTCCGCCAAGTATGTACAGTGAACACAATAAAGTGATAAAAACATTATAACACAGGAAACACAAGAAAGTCTCGCTTGGCATTTTATTTCAAAACAATTTCCGCTTCTTATACCAGAGCATATTGACTCCCAATTAAGCTTAAAATCGTTACTCAGTTGTTAAACCCTTTTTTAAAATTGTGTACGGATAGAAGGATATGGCCAGGACAGAACTAGTTTTTAGTTAATCTTTTACTCTGCACCTCGTTTTTTCAATCTTATCAATTAAATAATCAGTCGACCATCCATATTTTTTAACATAAACCAATAAATCAATTGAAAAATCAATTCACAAAAGTGTCAGTACTAAGCCTCAAAAAGTGACACCGCTATCATATCAACGACGTACTCAGCAACAGGGCAAGCATACTACTACTTAACAATCCTATCGTATTTTAAATTAAAGCTGACAATTCTTTACTTATGTATACTACGCTTATAAGCTGAAATACACAGAATAATACACCAACTTCAAATCGTATGTATTTGCAAGTTATTGTTCAAAATGTAATATATTAATAAATTTTATATTTCCAGGCCCTAGTTCTTCTTTCACGTCCACTGCGTGCTGCAGTACCTGTGAACGGAGAAAGATAATCACCTCAGCTTGCCAACCAAAGAACACTTACGAAAAGAGATTAGTGCAATGAACGCCATAAAAACTGCACTTTGTGAATAATCAACCAACTGCGCTGTATCAATTTGTTAATAGATAAAAACTTGTACGTATGTATAGATTATTTCAATTACTTGACGAAAAGAAATGTTTTGATTGTTATTTTATGCTCGTATTGATTGGTTCAATTAGTATTTTAGAAGTCCATAATGTAAAAGTAAAAAATATTTCGTCTCTACGAGATCGAATCTCCGAACACATTACCGTGATACTTACATTTCATGTGATTCATTTGCCGGTATTAAGATTAAAAGGTCAGCTAGCTTCCATGTTGTCAATGAAAAAATATTGAACAGCTTTTAGGTTTTCACAATTGGATACATATATAAAAGCAACACAATTATTCATGTCATCGATAAACAAATATTGGTCTAAAATTTTTAATAACTTTGACTATTTCACGTATTGTGTTACTAACCGTGACACCTGTTTCGCCTCTTTCACAGGCATCTTCGGACTTACTATCGCAAAGTTTGCTTCAATCAATCAGAACATTAAATTAATCATCTAACTTGGTACGCGAGGGTTTTCTGCAGCTTAAAGCTTACATTCCTTACGTGCATTGTTTTATATGCATTTAAAAAAACAGGTTTCAAAAATAAATAGCTACATTTAATATCTGTTTGCTTTATAAATAAATACGCATTCCATAGTAAGTCATCGGTTTGTTCTTCTTAATAATTATACAATCCACAAGCAGATGCATCAGTCACGTTTGACCAACAATTTATTTATGAGGAGCATAGCGTGCTTGTGCACGCCTTGATGGTGCCGCATGAGAGTGTGACCTTCCACCTGTCACTGCTACAGCAAAGATTTGTGGCCGGTCACGGGGGTTTGTCGTATTCTTGTGATTTTCTTTATGAGTCTATGCTCAGTACTGAAGAATACAGAATGAATAAATGTCTAAATAAATACTCGAAAACAATTCGGTGTTTTTTAGTCATACCTGATAACTGCAAAATATTGAATTAACAGAAAGAATATTCAAGTGATAGCAAATAGGTTATTATCAGAGTAACGACTTTTCCACTAATCATTGAAGTAATAACGGCTTTCAGGAGTTCAAATATATCTCAAAGTATCCATCCACATCACTTTTTTTTAAATTAGTTATCAGGTTACACTCAAACTTCATCGAATTTTCCTTAAGAAACTATTATTTTTTAGTGCATACAAAATAAAATCATAAAGCAGATTAAACGAAAATCGTTTCTCAAGGGAAAAATTGTGTATCTTATTTTGGATGAACTCTTCGTGGTTTGTTTAGCCACATTCATTTTTTGCAATGAAAATAATTCACTATATCATTGCTGCTAGCTAAATTCTTACTAAAGAATGAGTTCAACTAATTGCAATGCAATTTAGAGTTTTTTTTAAATATTTTATATCTTTTTTTATACTATATAAGTTTTTGTAAGCGATATACTCATTCTTTCTTTATCTGCATTTAATTTATAGCCTCAGACATCGTACTAAGAGGCAAATTAATAAATCGTTTTGTTAGGAATGCATTATTTTTATAATTTCGCCAATCTACGAATAATTTCATTAAATGGACTACATTTTCATTAAATACGTACGCTGTATTAAATAATAATATCATGAAATCCGTTCACTTTATTTACCACACTCTCGTTTTGTTACAAATCTCAACAATGGAAGAAAATCAAACAACAAAACACGAAAGTCCGAGAACGCCTTGTAAAGTGAAGGGCTGCTATTTTCTTTGATAAAAGTAATTTGGTACTTTCTTTTGTAAGATGTACTCATTGACTCAGGTATCTTCTAGAGCCAGGAAAGAAACATGTAGTCTTGTACATATTCTCTTCATACGCTGAAACAATCGGAAGCAATCATATCTGACAGGGAGTCAGTTGATTAAGACCATGCGTAGTGACCATAGATAGACCTTAAAGAAAAGAATTTAAGGATATGGCTTAGTCAGGACTAGTGGTAAGCTTATCTTACACACTGCGGTCAAGTTGGGACAGGTTGAACAGAATTCGATAAATTTATTGGACAAATGTCTGTGTTGTGATTAGAACCAGTGAACCCAAGCCAATGACGTTAGCCACTCAACCAAAGATCCAGCTTAGGCAATAAATTACATATTGATTGAATTGACATTAACTTGATAGAACTCCATTATAGCACAGTGAAAAAGAAGCGCTGTATTTAAGTTGTTTAATGCAGCGGTTTCCAAGCCGGAAAGCGTAGGTTCTTGTCAGCGGAGGGGGTTCAAAAAAATTCAAGTTTTTATTGTTAAAAAAAATAATTTAAGAGAGGCGTAGTAGGATAAAGTTTGTAAGCCACTGGTTTAATGTACTTAAATACCCTAAACAAACATATTTTTTCTACAAATAAAATAAATTGTTATTTTTCACTGTGTTATAAATCATATGTTTACACAATTGGCAAGATGTTCATAGCAGGGCTGTGGAGTCGGTGAAAAAAGTCCTACTCCGACTCCAGCATTTACCAAAACACGACTCCAACTCCGACTAAAAAAGGGTTATTATCGTCACTTTTTTCTCCTAAATTTCTTATTTATTTGAATTCAATTAAATATCAAACCTATCAATGCGGCCAAAAGCCAAAATTGACATATTAAATGCAAAAATAAAAACGTTCAAACTTTTCAAAATTTCCGACTCCGAGTACGACTCCGGCCAAAACGCCGCGACGACTCCGACCCTGACTCCACAGCCCTGGTTCATAGTATAAGAATGATTGATGAAGTTTTTCATTACAAATTAATGAAGGTAAAACGACGCTGAAAATTATTATAGACACAACATTAAATTATGATTACGTTATACAATGTCATAACGTTTTATAGTATGATATATAAATAAACATCTTCTTTAGAATTGTTTATGTTACTTTAATTTTATTAGTAATGATCGGTTTCGATCAAATTTAATGCTTCGCAATGAGATTTCATCCGTTAGTACTTTTGATTTAATAGTACCAGAACCATAATTTATAGCAAATTATCGCCTTATTAACTTCAGTTAAAATGATGCATTTTAATGACGTTCATTAAATATCATTCACAAGATCTATTAACATAGGAAATATAGTGCTAGTGGTTTGAATGTTAAACTATTTATCAATGACTTATATTATTAACATTAATAAAAGAAAGCACTATACACTTCGTATTAGCATTAAAATTGGCAAAAAATAGAAATGTAACACCGTAATGAGAGAAAGATTTTTAATGAAATAAATGAAAGAATAAATGAACTATTAGAAGACATTCTAATAGTTCAACGCAATAAATGGTTAAAATGAAACGACTTCAATTTATAGTATACTAGTATTGCTACTCGGCGTCGGTCGGACTAAGCGACCAACAATTATTTAATTGTATATCATTTGACATAATTATATCACAAAATCTAACATCCAAAATAGAGTTAAAATAAAATCACAAACATTATTTAATTTGATGACAGCCCCGCCCCATTCTCGCCCATTAAAATGTCCAAATTCAAGGAAAAAATCTAATTTGCTGTCAAAGAAATGTCAAATAATACCTTCACGTAAATAATAAACATTATTATTAATAATAAAAGCCGGGAAAAGTTCAGTAGAAGACTAATTTATTACATTTTGACTAATGTCTTCGCCGATAAAAATTAAGATTAATAGAATTTTAGATTTAATAATAGTCTGATTTAGTTGACTGCGTATAGTTTGGACAAGCAGTATCTTTTATATATTAAACTAGCAAGTACCCGGCATGTGTTGTAAAGCCAATCGAAGAATGAAAGTGTTTGAGTTTTAATTCTGTTTATTGAAGTGCTTTTGAACACACAATGTTTTTCTAGAGAGATAATTTTAAAACCTTTGTGGGCGTCCACACAACAAATCACCAAAGTCTTATCGCAATTGGATGATCGGTAAAGGAACGCAATCGGGACAAACAAAATTCATTTTTATATTTAAAATGATAGTTAAAGAACTTTCGTGGGTATCCACACAATAAATCACCAAAGTTTTATCGCAATTGGATGAACGGTAAGGGAACGCATGCGGGACAAACAAACAAACATTAATTTTTATATATATTATTTAAAATCAAGAATAAACTATTTTCTTTTTACAGTGTATTTATCGGCCAATTATTATATAGTGAGTTTCGTCAAGGCTACATATTTGAGTTACCCAACATACGGTTTGTTGTTTTACTAAATTATAAAGAAGTAAGTAAGTACTGAACCACCAAATGCAAACGTTCGATAAGAGATCGTATTAATCTATAATTATTTAAATCGATATCGTTCCGTGGTTTTGAATATTCTTTTGTAATTAATATTATTGGTAAGCGGTACAACAATTTAGAATTAGAATCTGCTTCATTTCGGAATGCTTTGCGTGGAAAAAAAATAAAGCCCTACAAATTGCAGTTGTTTAGTTAATCAAGTCTATTTCAGGTATTTATTATAACATTATTTTGCTTAATAAATAGCTTAAAACTACAAATCATTGCCGTTCCAGAACTCTATCTTATTATGAATGCAATTTATAGTTCATGAATGTAAAGAAAAATACGGTTGGAATAACACTGTGACTGAAATTCACAAAAATACCACGTCGGATCAGAGTCGACCAAATACCTTTTTATCAAGTTGAGATTGGAGATAATCAATGATTTGGCTCCAAATTTTCCGCTTGTTAAATCATTATTTGGTTAATAATGGTTTCACTACGAAAATCTATAATTTTAACGTATCAATTACGTATTCCACATTAAATTCATTTGGATCAGGACCGCTTTCACCCATCGCGAGCATTTTCAACTGGTATTTTTTAATCATGCTATTCCACCGAGAATTGACAGTGAACACATTAAAATGTATCAAGTGATAGGTTGATGGCCACCTACTAGTTTTGTACTGGTATCGATAATAAAAGAGGATATTAATCAAGTACTAAAATTACTCCCAAAAATTGTTTTAAAACGCTTAAATTATCCAAAGCAGCTGGATTTTTATTCCATGTGGATGACGGAAGATACATCACTTTTACTAAGGTGTTAAGTTAAAAAAAACGAATTGTTCTTTACAATTATTTATATTATTATTTCAAATGTAAAACGCATCAATCAATTTCTAAATGGAAATGCTTAGAATAGTGATTTTAAAATTCTTAGTCATTTATTTACAAAATGTTTACTTCAGCACGAAATTTAAGCACTGCTTACTATCACATCATAAATCACAGTAGCTAAAAGTCAAGTAAAAGCATTTACTTTACGTAAACATTTATTATGTAGACATTAACAATACAAAAAGGTAAATAAAGGATACTTTTATCGATGTTTTCTCACGTGTAAATCTTATGTATAGACAATTTAAGTGTGGTTGCATACACCGATGATGTTATTTTCAAACAACACAATGTTTACTAGAATCGTGAATGGACAAAATTTTCAATCTCTGTTTTTCAAGAATTTCACACATATGACATGACTTGTGCATTGTATTTTTAAAATCAGTTTTGTTTAATTTCAATCAATTACTTATTAACGTCCGTCAGGAATGTAATTTATTAATATGTAGATCAATTTAATTTCCGTACAGGGATTTTAACCCATAAGCACAGCGATCTAATAAAACCAACGTTGAAGACCATTTGCTGCTCGGCTATTTAAATATTACCTTTAAAATAACGATGGCGAATAACATTGTATTCGTCAACGCTAAAAAACTATCCAATTATCTATCCTGAACCTCTCTATAACATGATTTCTTTCAATATACTCGCTATTAATCGGTCGCAAACAACACGTTTGCCTTCAATGTACACTATACTGGTAGGTACAAACTATATATTTCTATAGTTTTCAGGTTTCGCAAAATATTAAATTTATATAATATTTGCATAATAATCCTTTATTTATAGATTTACTTGGTATTTTTACCAAAAATAATTTTTATAATTGAATAATTTTCATTCAAAATTAAGGCAATAAAATCGTGATTTTTTATTAATCTGAATTTTAATTATAGGGAAAAGAAAATTATATTAAAAGTAACTAAATGGGTGAAAGATGTTCTCTTTTCATATTTTTACTGTCTTGTTTTAGTAAAATTATATAGATACTACAAGTAACTTGTCATGTTCAGATAATGAGGTGTTTTATTATTCAAATCTGAAAACGTAGACATGCAACATGGCTTAAGGCTGTTGTCAACAGATGACTCGATGTAAATTTTCAACCGACAAAAAATTACTCGAATATAAAAATGCTTAATAAATCACACAGGTATATTTTTAATTTAATACACATAATTCCCAAAAAAGGTGTATGATTCCAAGTAAATTTCTGGAGTAGAAGATAGTGAAATGAAATAATATTTTTTTGGATAGCGACTTCTTTATAATTCACCTTTAATGCTCTCCATCGAGTAATTAGATGTTTATCGACCAGTTGCGTTATTAAAAAAATACTTTGAAACTATCGGCAGTACCATTAAACATTGTCGATAGTAATATATAAGAATGAATAATATAACCAAATATTATGGCTAGCTCAATATGCTCCATGTTAAGTTCCTATATATGTCGATACCTTCATTCTTCATTCAGAGCCACGTAGAGAGAAGACGGAGAATTTTGTTTTGTAAACTATTCAACTTTAAATAAATAGAACAAGTATTTCCACCAAGAATTGACAGTGCACAGTAAATAATTATATACTAATTCAATGAATTTATGATATTTCTTTTGATGGATTCGGCGGTAACTTTGTGGAAGTTAATATTAATTAAAAATAACTCTGATTATTCCACGTATTATGTTACTAATTGTGACACGTCGTTTTGCATCTTTCAGAGAAATCTTCATATTTACTACAAAGGTTACTAAAGTAATAAAAAAAGATTAATCCTAATATTCTGAAATGATAGATTACAAAAATGGAAATAAGGATTTTCCTTTTTTATGGAAAGCAAAGAGGAGAGGATAGAAATAGAATAAAAAAATACCATTACAAAAATATTAACTAATGGATGCAATCAATTGGGAAGGGTTAAACCTAATGGAAATAAATTTAACAGGGCGGGTTACCTGTCCTATTTAGGATATTATTTAATAATACATTCTTGCTGTTGATACTTTTATTTATTTCTAAAAATTCTAAACCATTCATTTTTATGATAGATTGCTTTTACGTAAGTTGCAGTTTGTCGTTTGCATCAATCGTAGATTATTTGCATTATTAATTTGCTGTGTGAATAGAAGACAGATATTTTTATGCTGCAAGTGAAAACACAACCGGACAATCTAGTTCAGTGCAAGATTCTTGGGAAAAAGGTGACATTCAAACATGCGTAAGGTTGGACTTGGTCTGGCGAACATGACTTTGCGGATGTCGAGCAAGATGGATTCAGTCTCCGCAACAAACTTATAATAAACTGTCCGTGCGTATAGTCTCATGAGACGCTCATAAACAGGGCCAGACTTCAAGAAAATATTATCGGAAAACTTTCATCAATGAAAATTTGTTAGACCTATAAAATCTACCAAGAAAACTTTTTTAAGACTTACAAATTATTTTTGAAACCATGATTTTCTCTCAATGTTAAACGCATGTGCTCATAATGGATCGTATATTAACAGAAGTGTATTCATAAGAACTGCTTGTTATTCATTCGTTTAACACGTTAATTCTCCTTTTAAAATTGGGAGCCCTTCAAATATATCGGAACTTATTTTAAAAGGGGGAAATTAGCCACGTCACAACTACATCAAGCAATGGGTGACAAAGATGGAAACGCCACGACTACTTTCAATTTGACGCAAAACTATAAAAAAAAATATAATTTTACTACCAGAATGTTCGCGGCATGATGACAAAGTGTGAAGAGTTTTTTGGCGGTGTTTTGGTTAACAGCTATGATGTCATAGCGTTAACGGAAATATGGCTAAATAGTAGTGTTTTCAGTCGTGAATATTTTGATAGTGAGTAAAATTTCTGATGTGATTTTTTTCTCTCTGTTCTTAAGACTACAATTTGTGATTTTTATTATCTATGTATATATATATATAAATAAATGTATTTAAATTTTTCAAATCCATGGCGCATTGACGTCATCTGTAATGCCATGATTTGTATTTTTTGTTGAATAAATAAATAAACACGTATTTTTAGAGAGAGTAGGGTGACTTACTACACAAATACATCGATGAATTTATAAAAGTTTTCATTCCGGGATTTGAGCCCGTGGACGTCTCAACAGAATAAAACGACGTTGTCCAGCGCTTAAACAATTTTGAGATAGCAATAATATAATTAGATTGTTAGGATCTGTTCATTTATTCTGAAAATTCATTTCGCAAAGAGCATAGCATATTTTTTTCGTTTACCACAAACGACGATTTATTTATACGGAGCAAATATAAATCCATCAATAATTTCTCGGCAATAGTCAATATTAAACATAATGAATGCATGTTTATTATATGAAATATAAATATAAATTAATACAATCAGATTTAGGTTTTTTTCAGTTTCGAGTCTTTTCCACCTCCGTAAAAATAATCGTAAGACATCCCTGACTATAAAATATTACTCCAAATTTTACTTTCAATATTTTTGGCATCCATCAAGTTACCAGATTTATGACTTCCGTCATTAAATCAAAATATGTAATCTGTTTAACTTTTGTCATATTATCCGTACAAACTATGACACTTGACATATTCTTATGAAATTTCTCTTTACTTGGACAGAACAATAGGCATTCCAAGTGTTATACATATATATATACTGATGTATTGATCTGAAATAGACTGGAACGCTAAAAAAATTCTATAATCTAAATAAAATATGACATATCTGCAACTCAATAATCTAAATAAAATATGGCAAACATTTTTTCGACCATGTCCAATCCCAGCTTGGAGCATAAGGACTATTAATGCAGCATCGCACTCGGATTCTAAAACCCATATATCGTAAACCTACTAAAATGTGCACTCGAGAGCTTTGCCCGCTAAGCTACAGGATAATTAATTACCCTATACCCCATTTAATCATAGATCAGAACCAATTTCCTATAAACATTTAATAAAAAATCATGAAACATATGACAGATGCTTTATTTCGAATCAGATAAGTTTTACAAGTCCTCGATTTTAAAAAAAACTCTACTCTACAACTCTATGTCTATGTAGTCAAAAATTTCTTCGCACACTTTTAGCTAACCACTAGTCCTGTCCTAGTCCTATCCTCTTACTATCCCAACTAAACGAGTAATAATTCTCCTAAAATAAAATTGATAAGATCAACTCTATTGAAAGAATATAATGTGCCAAAAATTAAGACCGGACATGGTTAGTAAATATTTTTTTTACTTCCACAAATAAATAAGGTAGAAATTTGGCCGCTTAAAATATGTCTCAGGACATAAGCCAGTCCTAACCTGGCCTAATTCACATTTAATATCAATATCGTTCACTTTTATAAACTGATGCAAGAAGAAAAAGTAAAGAGTCATTGACATTGTAGTAATAGTAATAATATAAGAAAATATATTTATCAATACTAGAATGAAAGGTATGTGAGTGTAAAGAAATCAAAAACTCGTTATCTGTGTATGTTCATCCTTGACATATCATAGTCGTAAAAAGACATATTAAGAAAGTCAATCAGAGCTGTTTATCGGAAGTAGATTAACATTCAAGAATTAAAACAGATCTTATTTTAACTTATATAATATCTATCATGGACTTGCATGAAAACACGTTTCTAATGCATTTCAACATTCTTTGGAACACCCAAAGAATACGAAGTTCTTGCCAATTCAATTTTATGAAAGTCATATTCGAATACAAATCTATTTTATTGTTGTTTTACAATAGCTTTATTTGGAATCTTTCACCGGCAGTACCAATAAGTGATAGATATTTAAAAAAAAACATGTCTTTAAATGTTGATAAACTTACTGAATAATATAAAATTTAAAATAACGACTATTCCACGTATTGTGTAACACGTGTTTCGCCCCTTTCAGACTTACTATCGCAAAGTTTGCTTAAGTAATGAAGCAAGATAAAGATCGCGTAGATTCATCGTCACAGATTGGTATCTATCGACTGTGGAGACTGGCGTCTTATGTTGGACAGACAGGCTTTAATATTAGACTTAAAGAACATATAAGATCTAAAATAAAGAGTTTGCCAATCATTTGAAAATGACCATAATTTTAATCAGACTAGTAATGTTTAGTGAAAAAGGTTTAAAGATGAATAAATTTTTTTAGAAATAAGCATTAAAGATATATTAAATAATATTCTTAACAGGACGGGATGCTCTGCTATTCCCAATTCAAAAGAACCTAACCAATCAGTTTATAGTTTATTAGTTTGTAATGTTTAACGTCATTAGAAATATAATTGATTGAGTGATTGCACCTTTTAAATATGTTAAATTGAATTAAACAGACTTTCCCCCTTATATTTCCTTTAGAAGGAAAAAAACCCGTAATCCATTTTGTAATTTCGTATTTAAATTTATCTTAAGCAAACTTTGCGATAGTAAGTCTGAAGATGCCTTTGACTAAATCTTTCAGTTACACACCGCCGAAACCATCGAAAATATTACTGAATAATTTTTACCTTTTATAAATTAATTGCTTAAATACTCCCTGACTAAACCAAACCAATCGTGATCGTTGTATAAATTGTGGAATAAATAATCAAAATTGTGTTTTTACCGCAGTTTATATATTATATTTATCAACCACAGCTAATAATATACAATATAATTCGTACATAGTTTCAATCGTTGAACCTATTTATTTTTTATAGCATTGGGCATATTGTTGTGAAATAAGATTTAACGAGGACTGTCATTTTTTTTTGAAACAATAATCAGTATCATCATAACAGTTATGGACAGACTACGCGGGATGACAGTTGGACCAAGTCCTGCTGGCAGGAAGGCATTATGTATACAACGATTGTACGAATTGGACCATATTTTAGGATTGATGTCAACCTACAGACTGCTTAGTTGAAAATATCAGTGTCTTAGATTTTGAAATATGAACATTGAATGTTACATAACATTCTTGGTTATAAAAGACAAGCATTTTTTTTATATTAAATTATATATTTATAAGCGCATTTTTTAAACTTTCTTCTTCCTTGCCATGCTGAGAATTACCATTTCCTTTTTAACCAGGTAATAAGAGGACATTTTAAGACAAATATGAATCACTTCAAAATGGATAATAATTTATTTATACAAATATATTCTAGTCACGTATTTCAAATTAGAATAATCGAAACTCATAAAAGTACAGACGTTGTTCTTTAAACTAATTCATCTCCTGCAGTTAAACATAAACATATTTGTATTGTATTCATTTATACCAAAGATAAACAACTTTTACTAATACACGCTTGACATAAAGTGGTATCGATTGAATTTAGTATCAATTAAATAAATTATAAATAAATTAACTCCTTAATCTTAATGATGAATTTTAATGTTACTCCCAACTGGAATGTAAACAATCATGCCATACTAAAACAACGATCCACTTTATGTACCAATTTAATCGTTGTGAAAACTTCAATTCAAATTTTATTGAGATAAATAACACCAATAAAATGAAGTAATCTTCGATGGAATGAACTGTGATACATGTATTCAACATCGAACCGAGTACTAAAAAATGTTTATAAGGATAAAACATAATTTTTATTATCGTATGATTTCATGATTTTAAAATATGAAAATGACCGGCTTCAGATGTGAAATTTAATAATAATTGTGATCCAATTGCTTCATCCTTCGCCAGTCGCTAAGAATTTTTTTGATACAAATTTTGAAATGTTCACATCAATTCAAATTAAAATACAGCTGAAAGTAGCACACATTCGTTATCTTATCTCATTAGTAAGTAACTTTGTAATGTAAACGTCATCAGAAGTGTAATTATTTGTTTGTTTTGTTTCTATCATTCCCTCCTTGCTTCCCGTAAAAATGAAAAAACCCCAAACTCCATTTTTGTATTAAATCATTTTTGAATAATATAATCAATCTTGCTTTATTACTTTTGCAAACTATGCGATAATATGTTCGAAGATGCATCTTTAAGAGGCGAAACACGAGTCACAATTATTTACATAATAAGTGGAATAATCAAAGTTATTTTAATTTTATATTGAAATGAATCTTAGTATACCTCCGAATCCATCGAAAGTCCATCAAATTTAATAGTGTGACCATAGCAAAACCATTGTGATTACGCACATAACATCAGTGCAACGAACTCGAACAGTCCATTGTCAACACAACAAAAAATAAATAATGCATCGTTAAAATGACGTTAGTGGTCTTTTTAGTCGCAAAAAGTGTTTTCCGTAGATTTGACAAATAAATTTCATTTCTTTGGCATTCAACTTGATTTCTTGTCATAAATATTATTATTTCATAAACATCTTTAGACACCACAGACTAGATACACGATTTCTTTTCATCCATTGATGTTTATATGTATTTGCATTTTCGACATAAAATAATTTCTGACGATTATATTGAAAAGAAGAAAAAATTATATTACAAAATATTGATTGCGATTAATTGGAAGCCCATTAGAAGTCTTATAATTCAATCCTTTATAGATAGAGGAAAAATGTAGCTTCATTAATATATAGTGGAATATAACGTAGGATATCGTAATAATCATAATATGCTGGTGAATATTATATGAACTCTGGTTTAATCCATGATTGTTTTGAATATTCATAAACAAAATTTAATTGCTAATGCTTACAATACCATAAATTGAATGTTTACGATAGAGTTAAATTTGTAGAACAGTAAGGCTCGTATGTTAGACTCCAGCATGTGGCTTCGGTCATCCGACCAAATATTTTTCTTCGTGGAGAAAACACGTTCTATAGTTGCGGACGTTCCTGGTAGATATTATATATTTATTCAATCATTTAACAAGATTAGGTGCTTCTATATATGTATGTATCATGATAATTGGAACCATTTGTCAACAAACTAAATGTAGGTCGTCGTTGAACATTTTAAGTAATTGTTTCGCATTTGGTTAAAAAAAGATTGAGATTGACTACAGTCAGAGGTTTTGAAGCGCGTCTCATCATGACGCGAAACTAAAACCGAGACAAAATACCAAGCCAGCCGGCACCGATGTCTCAAGCCGGGACGTATGGTAAGCCTATGTATGTATATAATATTAATTCTGTCGTTGCCATTACCCGTATTTTTACTTATGATGACAGTTACATACGTTTTAAAATAGTCGATTCTATTAGAAAAAAGTCAATAAAATTTAAAGATTTAGTACCTTATAAAAAATACCACAGTATCATTAGCTGATTTGAAAATACTCAAATATTAAGCAAATAAGATGCGTTTAGTATTCTATTATATCAGTAAAAAATGTAATTAAATCACCTGTAACAATAAAAAATGCAACTGAAATTTCACTTCTGCGTTATTAACATTCTTACATTTCCCGCTAAAGTTCAACTCAAGGCCGGTCGTTAAACACTTTCAATCCCATACGTTTTTTAAAAAAACAATTTTACACACAAAACCTTTAAATCATCACAAATAATTTAAGTAGTTTGTTAACCATACATATACGTACCCTAATGGTCATCTCAACAGAATGTGTTTGTTCGACAACTGGATGTAATTCACTCACTTGATAGTGATGTAAGTACTTACGTGATCGTAACCAAAGCCAAACATTTTTTTTTCAGAACTTGATTGTCTCGTAGTTTATTAGGCTTCTAGGCTGCTAGGCTGATCAATGCACTGCCAATAAACTTGGTGCTTCATTTTCACGATTGTGATTTTAAATGTTATTGTTTTGTTTTTATTATGCCATCTCTGTCAAATATTTTTTTGTATAGTATGCTATATATGCAATGGCGTACATAGTATTTTTTTCCCAATGAACAAATACGTTCAATTAATTGGCGAATAGTCGGTAAGTTCTTTAAAGCATCGCTCTTTTTACACTTGAGACAGGATATTGAGGGAATAAAGGTATAATTGTTTACAAATGTATTAAAGAACCAATGTGTAAAATTATTATCCATATAATAATGTGGACCTTTGACCGCATAACCAACCAAATGGTGAGTTAAAGCTCATTAGCTTGATAACAGTACATGGAATAATAGTATGAAGGATTGACACACTATTCAAAATAATTCAGTTTAATTTTTGCAGTAATGAAATCACAGTACATTTTATTCAAATAGATTTTATTTTTATACAATGCATCATTGTACGGACAAATATGTATAACAGATTGAATAATTTATTTGGTGGAAGAAAAGATTGCAATGTTTCTTTAGCGTAGAGGGTCTGATTATTGATGATAGAAATTTAATGTGCGAACTGAATGATTTTTTTCTCCAAAATAACCTTACATATTTTTAATAAACATTTGAAAAATACATGTACACTTAAAGGGTTGTAGACAAACAATTGCAGGTGTTTTAAACTTTACAATTGATTACACTGTAAAGAACAATCAATTATTTTTAATTGAATTTTAGCAAATGTGTTGTTGTTGAAAAACCGTATTTGTTTTATCATAAAAAAGGTTTGTTAAATGAAGTGCCACAAGCGATTCTGTTCTAATGACAAAACTAAGTGATAATTAATGAGGCATCAATCATTCCAACAATACTTTTTTAATTACATAGAATTAAATATTATTTATTTTACATACTTTACTAATTTTCAATGAACCGCAATGAGTGATGGTCCACATGTTAAAGAAGCTTTTCATGGAGATTAGGGATAATATAATGGGATTAAGGAAGAGTTACCAAGTAAAACTGCTAATTAATTTCATAGGAATCAGGAATTCAAGAGGAACTAATTTGCTAAAATTCCGGTGGCTAAGCTCGTATACGAAGCATGTAGGCATGTATGGGGTTCGTATACGAGTAGGGATTAAGGCTTGTAACGATAAGGATTAAGGTCGATAACCTTTTCCTATCAGTTATTATTCAAATTTAAATCACAATTATACGAACAAATAAATGTGTTGAGTTTAACATTTATCGATTGACACAATAATTACAAGATTATATTTATTTTTATTTGATCAACAAATCAAATCAAAATTAAAAAGTATTTTTTACATTAAAGATTAAAGGCTTAATAAAAGAATATTGACAACTACGCTGCGGCATGACTTTCATATTGCGCTTTGAAATATAATTAGCATCTTTAAAGTGATATTTTTTTTTCATTTAAATTTATGTAATATATACATATATTGCATAAACTTCTTCGTCACCCTCTTAGCATTCACAGACCCCGTCCAATCATAAAATTCTTAAAATGACTATTCAATTTCTTCACATCGTTAGCCGTGCGAACTACTACCGGAAAGGTCACATTGCAAGGATTCGTCGTGTTAACAAATATGTGATTCATTTCTCATTCAATTAGAATGAATCATGTTTAAGAAAGTGTAATGACAGTTTAAATTGGTTTAAAATAATGTAACGCTAATAGGTGGGTGTAGTTAATTGATATATTAAAATGATTTTATTTGTGAACAATTTTGTTCGATACAATGTTGTTTGTCAGATATGAGAGTGATCTGATCGGAAAGGAGATATATCAAACAATAATAATTCATTGATTGAATTGGCATTAACTTGGTAGAGCTCCTTTATAACACGGTGATAGCGTTGCTATGTATTTAAGTTACTATAGAGCTCGTTTTGATGAAGGCGTATGCCGAAAAAACTATCAACTATATACTAATCATATAATTTTTGTAGAACTTAAATACATTGCTATTTTTTCACCGTAAATAATTCATTCTTTATCTGAAATAGTTAACGTGTAGAAGTATCAATGCTCGTCAATGGTGTTTCGTATACTGAAAATCTTATAAAACAATATTGAAATATTTTTTTAACACGATTGTTTTTTGTCTGAAAGGTATTTTGGATTTGGTTAGATGGGCGAAAATGAGGCTGTGAAAGTATAAATTAAAATCTTATTTTATCATGAGAATAAATGATGCAAAAAATTCAAACAATATTTTTTTTTCTGAATTCAACATAAGTTCAATTTAGATTCATATTGTAAAACAAAATGTAATTATGATGCAGTAAATATCTTCTATTGACAATTTTGAGTTATTTGATTAAATTCAAATGCTTTTTTCCAGTGAAAACATGAAAAGACGATGGTGAGTTAACATGGCATCCCTAACAATTAATAGCCCCCATAGTATTATTAATTTAGTTTGCTTATTAGCTTCAAAATTTCAATTCAACTTTAAAAGTACTTTTTAGTTATAATGTGAAATTCGTTACCATATTCTTGGTTTGTGACACGATCTTGTGAATAATTTCAATGGTTCTTGATTTCTCAATACGTAGATCTTTTATACGTGTTCTTTGGACACGTCACGTATTTAATATACATACATATTCATTTTCATGAATTCCAAATTATCACGAAAAGTATCCAATATTTCACTTTCTCGTGCACATATATTACAGATACTTCCAAAATATATTCTATCATTTTCAAGTCAAAGAAAACATAAAATTAGGGCTATTAATACGTCATAAAAGGAGATGTATCAAGAGCGACAATTTGATCTGGTAAAATGTCATTCATTTTTATTTTTTTATATACTATGAAACCACATGGCTAGTTTATAAATGAAAGTTTTTTTTATGTAAAAGCTGCACTCTATTTTCTGAGTGGGATTTATTAATGGGATTAAATAATAAAGCAATTTACTTTACGCTAGCTTCCGTGAAGGATTGGCAGCAAAAAAATATATTTATCGTTTTAGAAAGCTTAGAGTTTTCCCAATATCTAAGAGCATCAGTTTCATAATTCTCATATGATATTTTTGAAAAATATACTCTATATATAATATGCATGATATATCGTGTAAATAAAGTTCAAACTTTTATTAAATAATAACTAGTCATAAATTTAAGCAGCGTTTTGTAACTATTGCAATTACTCAAAAAAATATGTCAAAATAATTGATAAAGGTAATAAATATGTGCTCAAACAAAGCCATAAAAATAAAATGGCTCTTGCACGATCGATACAATTTTAATTTCTACTATCATCTCTTATATCTATACGCCATTAATCAAAAGTAACTTAATTCAATAATGATTTTGAATCGATGGATCTGTTGGTACTAGAGCAACATAATAAACTGCGGTAAACAAACATACCTTCGAAATACACTCTCAGTTACCGGCCCACGCGTAAAATAATTAAAAAAATACTGTTAGTATTGAATCACCATTAAATATTATTCTTGAATAACACTTATGTTTATTTTTGATCCGGCCTGCCGGTAGGAGTTCTGTCTAGTGAACAGATGTTCCCAAGAATAAATTTCTGGTAAATTCAATATGTAATGTCGATTTTTCAATTCGACGCTTGATGTTTGGGCATGGATTTTTGTTGATCTTTTCCCTATAAGTACAGTTGATAATAAAACGATAGTCAACATACTATTGCTCAAAGCAAACGAAATTAAACCTAAGATAGATAGATAGATAGATAGATAGATAGATAGATAAGAACCGGTTTTGCTCATCGAGAGTTTTGCGACTGATGTATTTTCTGTTGAAAATGCTAGCGATGATCCGGTGACTTAAATTATATAAATTATATAAATACTCAATATTGATTAAAATAAACCAAGCAGTGACAAAGTGCCAATGGTTGCATAAAGATTGTGCGTAAGCTTTATTAAAAAAATATAGGAAAAATAAATGTGCGATAGTGGCTCTGAATAAAAACAGCTTTTATGGTAGGGTTTCCAAGAAATATTTCAGCACGAACACAACAGGGGAAGATTTTTCAAAATAATGAACCCTTTGCGAAGTCTCCATTGAAATAATATCTATACTTTTAAATACAATTTTTCAATTATTCTTCGTAAATAAGCGATACTCGTGGCATAGATATGAAGTTTTATTTTAACTTTTGGAATTTATGGAGATATAAGTTGGCTGGTTTGTTAATTTATCTAAAACGTTTGCAATTGATTAAGGCAAATGCGTTACACATTATTTATTTGTATAATTTACGGCAACTGGTTTACCCGCGTTAGGTGAAAGTGAAACTGTATCAAAACATCGCTAGAAAAGTGTTTGTGAAACATCTGAGCCCATCTGAGACCGGTCGAATGAGATTACACCTTGCTCTGAATTGACCACTTTCAATCATTCCACATACCCTAGAGTTGCTTTTTATCGGTCGGTAAAAACAGTTACCTTCTACATCAAAAATTGCAACAGCGTCTCGAAAACGGCCGCCATGTTTGCAGCGGGTCGTAAATTTTATTGGAATACTTTTATTGATCCATTTATATGACTGTTAATCTATGACAATACTGCGAGATGAAAGTTAAAGCTATACTCTATACCTCTATAGAATAAAAATTGTTTTAATCACTTTAATTGTGTCTTTGGGTTTGAAACTGCACGGTTTTGATGTATTTTAATCATAAATTGATTTAATGATGTTTTTGTGTCTCTCCTGCACCCATAGTTTTCTTTGCGGACTCTATAATTTAGAGAGGCTTGTTGTACTGCTTTTCCAAGAAAGAAAGCAGTAAGTGACTGAAAAAACTTTTGAGTCAAATGACATTATGTGTTTTTTTAAGTTTTACTATTTAAAAATTATAAAAAGCGTTTGATGCGAAAATTAACAAATTTCTTGGTAAACAACCAGTAAGTAGTTCGATTAACTGCCTTGTTGCTAAGAAAACTAGAGTTGCTGCTTCTTTGCTTTTTTACAATAAAATCTTGTACTTTTAGCAGATGTCCATTTTTTCACGATGGATTTTAAAATTATTTAAGTTATGGTACTGCTTTAAAAATAAGCATCGCATATAGTTTTCAAAAATATCTAGCATATGGCATTCATAACTCAATTTCATTTTTTATTTCCTTTTTACTACATTCTTCCTTGGTGTTCGACATCCCATTATGAATTTGCTTCATAGTTTACTTACAAACAATAAAGTATGTTTGTTGTGTCTAATTTTTCAATATTTATTTACTACGCAACCATAATTTTTCAAAATGTAGACACTTCTTTCTAATATCAACACCAAATCACTATACTCATATTCCAATCATAAAACTATTTTAAAATCCAAGGCGTATCCCATATAATGTAAGAATGTGTAACACCTCATATAATTATCAAGTCTGCACCTGCTTATGGTTATTAAAATAAATTCACATAACGTTATCTTTATAATATTTACTTTTTACAACACATTGAAGTTTAAAAATATTCGATAGATATTTCGATTTTCGTTACCCCATACTGCACATAAAAAGATATCGTTTAATTAATTGAAAAATCTTTTTGGGTTGAAGTAATTTATAGTTTTAATTCCATGATTTTTTATGTCGTTATCTTTTTATAATTCATTTTTATACGACTAATGTATTTATATTGTTTCCTTGTAAAATACTTCTATATTTCAAAACTGTTTTCAAAATATTGATAAATAACTAATGCTCTATCACCAACACATTTTGATTGCTAGACAGGTGCAACTATTATGATTTGAAGCTTAATGCATATTTTGAGACTTTTTTTCTCTCCTGTGTACCGCATTTATTTTCTATTTTTCCTTCTATTTTCTGTACCATTTCTTTTTTGCATGACTAAGTGATTGATTCCCTACATGAGTTATTTCATAAAGTTTGTTTAGATCCGTAAATTTTTACATGACACAAAGCAATGAAAACCAGAGTTCTGGTGTTTATTGCTTAAGGTGATCAAATATCACAGAGTTATTAGAGATTTTATTCATTGTTTCTTTTTGAGGAATTCCGTTTTCAGCTGCCAAGATTTCACTACCTTACAACTCCATCAGTTTCAACCGTCTCCAGGTTTTATACATACAAATAACTACTGGATTCACAATCTCTTTAAATATCTGAATTGTGTTTTTCTTAAATATCGGTTTGACTCGTCAATGCAACGAATTTCCATGGCGTAGCCTTTCTCATAACCTATTTTTCCAGCTTTCCTCCGTTTTCTTTTTCTACCATAACCTTTGAAATATCATAAATTATGACATTTAAAATTCATTCTACAGACACGTATAATTTATGTTCGTAAACGTTTCATATAACTTAATTTAAAATATTCAATAGTCCAGCTACGTCAAATAAATTCAATTGAGTCAATTTTGTTGTCTGACGCTACTCTAAAGCTGTTTACATCTTAAATTAAAACTCGATTATTTTATGAATCTCCCAGCCGTTTTTAAATTCCAAAACGGTAAAAGGTGGCTAATAAATTAAATCTTATATCCATATTTACAGCAACTAACCACAATCATTAAAATATGAAGCTACATATTTGAGGTGGCCGCCACATTAAATTTATTCAACTCTCACTGTCGGCCGACTGTGGTGTTAGTGTTACATTTGCAAGTACCGCAACCAGAAACTGGCGCTGCTAGTTGCTGATCGCATTTTTCTTCTAGACAAGATCAAGCTGAAGTCTCGCGTCTGCTGAACTCGCCGGTGTAATAAATATAATATTACGCTACTTGCAGTCGTATTGCAAGACACGCTTTGACAAGGCTGTGCCTAATTGTTGTCGTATTCATTCATTGAATTCGACATCATTTATTAATGAAGTATTTATTCAAGAATTTTACTGTTTTATCATGCTTACTTGAATATCTTTATAAAATGTTTTATCGTCGCTGTCAAACCAATATCTGCATGTGCACTTTTTGAAGATTTCGACATTTGGACTATTATGACTAGTTTACTAACCAAAACTAACCAAATTTTGTATAAAAAGACTGCCATGTGACTCTTAGCATTATACGTTGCATTATTATTGTGGTCGCTAAAAAAATATTCTATGTGCATCAGCTAGAATACAAAAAACGTTTTTATTCAATATCTTAAAGTTAAACCTTTTGCACGCACGAAACAGATATTGGTTTTAAAATGACGATATTTTTTTCATATCAATAACTGAAGAAAATATAAAATTGACTGACTGATTGGTTCAAAGGAATACTGGATAAAGACAGTTAGGCATTAACATTTGGATAAAAAGACTAGAGGGTGACACAAATAATTTTTCATAAATGCAAAATTAAGCCATTGATGAAAAGAAACTGTGCTATAAATCGTAGATGCTTTTCAATACACTGTTTTCTAAATATGTAAATGTGTCGCTTTAAGTTTTTTAATATTCGATACACTTTCGAATTAAACCAATCAAACAATAAAAACGATTTTATAAATCCATAACGTAAGTACGTAACCATATCCATTATATAAATCATACATCAAGCAGTTTTAGGTCAAATCTATTTTTTCGTATTTTAAAGATAAAATATTAAACACAATTTTACAATTCATATATTGAACGAATCTATTAAAAATACATGACTAATTGAAGCAAACTTATTTAATACTAAATCTATGGCATATGTGTTGCAGTTTATTCAAGTGAAAACTTAATTTTTCATGTGATAACTTGATATTAAGAATGAATGGCACATAAGTAATTAACTTTAATGCGAAAAAATAATCACCACAATTCAATAAATGGTTTAATTAAACATGCAATGTAAACAAAAATTGTTTCTAGTATTTCAACTGAGTTGCTTTATTTCTCCAACAAATTGAGCACGCTTATTTTTTCCTGTCGAATTCAAATTAACGTCGATTACGATATGTGGCAGCCCTACTCATAAACTTGATTTGCAACGATAGCCTTCAATACACACGACATTTGAATCTTTAAATGTACAGTTGAAAGTATATTGACATTGATCCGGAATACGTTAAGTATTCTTGAACTCATTGTTATGTCAATATGATGAATTAAAATCGCTCAACTTGTCTGCTTTTGTAATTTGGACGGATCACTCATGGTATTAAACCTGAGAAAGTTTATGTACGACATCTAAATACTCATGCGCAATTTAACGCATCTACTTATCGCAAACATAAAAAAGAAATTTTAGCTGGTCGATTAAATCATAAAATAATCTTCTGTAGCCTCAATATAATATTCAAAACAGCTATTTGAGTAATGTTGATGACTCATCTTTATGCATGTCCTATACACAGACTTATCGCAGGTAAGATTTTCAGATTTGAGTCTTACCGAAACTGATAATTTGATTATACAACAGGACATAATCTGAAAACCACGGTTTTGGTTTCTTCAAAGACAATGAGCATACGAAACGGGATAAATTAAAGTGTATTCTTTAATTTATTATTTATAACAAATATGCACATAACAGAAATAACCAAGTATTGCTTTTAAAATATGTGTTTATGAATTTCATTCGTAAAATTTATCAAGGTAGTCGACTAAGTAGGTTCCAACAAAATAAGCCTGAACGATGGATAGGACAAGTCTACGGGTAAATAAATTAGTAAGCCAATCATAACTTTAATACTTTTAATGACGATAATTATACATGTTCCTTACAAAAAATATTCGGATAGATAGCATCGCAAGCCTAAGAGATTTCAGGGAAAATTTCATCGAATATTGTTTTTTTCTTTAACTATTTTTCTATCCTTGCGACAAAAATCTTACATGCATGTGAGGATATTTATTTCTGTTTATATGGACTACAAAATAACTTTGTGAACTGTGTAAAATTGTAGTGTGTTGAATAATTATTATCTGGCTTTTAAATAAGAAAAAGTGACATACTCGCAAAACCGTTTCTCTTATACTTATAATTTTACTTTCAGTCGGATAAATTAATGTGTTATCAAATGACTTAATGAACTCACAATTGACTTTAATTTAAAAACATGAATTCTCTTTCGTACCATAAACGGTTTTTATAAAACACCACTTTTTCACAACAGCAATAAAAAACTCTTAAAAGAAATGTGTGTCACTTAAGTTTATGACACGCGTTTTTGTCTCAAGTAATATCCTTACATAACTTAGAATTTCTTTGTGTTGTCTTTGATTTATTATATGAAGGAATTATTAAGAAAAAAACTATTTACAAATTATCATATTATTTCATTTGGACGAAACAACATTTATACTCACCATGGAATTCAGCTATTAGATATGTAATTTGCATGAAAAAAAATGTGTATGTTTTTGCAAAACGTTATCGTGACCCAAAATGCACTTTAGACTCGAACACGAAGTCAAAAGAAAAATATCGGTAATTGTAATTGAATAAAATTTATCAGATCGGTCATCTTATTAACAATAAAAAATATAATTTAGTAGGAAGCTAGGCATTATATTGACTTTCTATTTATATTTACCAAACATATTATTGGACAACATCAGCAAGAGACCAACTGCAAGTCGATTTTGCGATGACGCACTCATGCAACAAAATCGTCGCAAAACCTACAACCCGCAACTAAAGGGTTTATCATAAAAATATATTGAATAGATTTGAAGTGGATGATACGATCACAAACATCAATAACTTAGAGTGGAAGTCTTTAAACGATACAAACCGTCTACAGCGATGGACAAATAGTTTTAAATAATAATTGTCTTTCATACACAATACTTTTTTATTATATCAAATAATTGTCGTCTCTGCCATGTCAATATACATTCCCTCTGGACCACCTATTACATCGTAGTCTTTATGCAAATAAATTCACGCGATCAAAAGATTGATTTAATTTACATAGTGCATTTAGGGCAACAAACATTCTTCAGTTCATTATGTATGTATGCATTCACATACAAATAACAGATGGCGCCAGAACGGCAGAGAGAGTGAATTTGTCTGTTCTTTAAACTGTTTAATCTGTTCTGTGAAAATATATTGTATGTCCAGCTTTAATCAAAATTGAGTTTTTAGTTGCAAAACGTTTTACTTCTTAATTTATCTTTATCCAGTGAAATGATTAATAAATATTATTTCAGTCAAAATAGTGTTCTTTTAGTTGGTTTCGGCGTTAGCTTTGTGAAAAAATATTTGTTATAGATGAAAAATGTTTTTTTAGGATTTATTACTTGTCTTTGAAAAACATAATATTTTCATTTTTCATTTCACCAATATTTGTCATGTAAATAAACTGTATTGTAGTCTTAAATTAATTCAATCCAAAAAAAATCTCAAAGTTTGAATGTCGCTCCTGTAGCTGAGTGGTGGCTGAGTCAAAATCATCTTCTTCAATAGTAGTTCCTATGGGCTCGTGCCCTAGAAAGGACATTTCTATATTTTTTCCAGACGATTTAGGGATTTATTTATTTTAGGCATTGTCTTTGTCGTTGAATCTTTTTTTGTACTCCCTAATACTCTGTCACCAACCGCCACTGGACGTCATTATAGTTCTTATTTCAAAAGATCGAAAATCTTTTGTTTTTATTTTTTGCAGTAATCTATATTTTCAACTGTCAGTTGGTTGCATAAAAGTGCCGTAAGAAATGCAAATCATTTTTTTTAAAAAATACACCAGTTTATGCGCATGGCCTTGTCACTAATCAAATCAATCAAGTTTGTGATCTATTTACATTGATATTGTAAAAGTGATGTCAAAATGAAATCGTGTTATCTGTGCCAGCACGCGATACTTGCAAATGAGAATAACATAACGACATACGAACTCTGTGGCTGCATCAAAAAGTAAAAACTCTTTTATATTTGTTAATCAGTCATGACCGACATAAATTGTTATTAATTAGTAACACCTAATAAAAGCGCATACAAAAAAGTACAAACAAGAACCAGTTCAGTTTCTTTGATCTTATATATAAAAATCAATATTTTTTTGTTTGTTTGTTCGTACTTTATTCGCTGCCATACAGTTCATCAGATTGCAATGAAACTTTGGTGATTTGTTTTTTGGACGGCAAGTAAGGTTTTTGCGTTCCCAAATGGTTCACCCGATTGCGAAAAAGTTTCGTGATTTGTCTTGTGGACGCCCTCATTTTTTTTAAATTACCTATGTATGTATATCAAAATGTATGTTTTTTGTCCCGTATGCAATCCTATACCGCTCTTCCGATTGCGATACAACTTTGGTGTTTTGTTGTGTGAACGCCAACGAAGGGTTATTATTATATATCTTTAAAATATTATGTATCCAAAAGCACTTTAATAAATACAAACGCATTCTTCCTTTGAATGGCATTGCAACGCTTGCCGGGTACCGGCTACTATAATATAATTATATGATGCACTTTTCTTTTTTATTTCGCAAGGCCACGCTATTATTTTTATTGTATTGGAACTTTTATGATTTATTTTTTGATAATTACAAAATTGGTTGTTGCCAGTGTACTTATCCGGTGTTACCAGCCAAAAGATAATGAGAAAATTTTGAAAATTATACCTCCTAAGATAAATGCATTAAAATAACCTTACTTAATCTAACCCACCTAAATAAATATACATTGTAAGCAAATCAAAACAACTTTCTCGTAAAACCAATCCCAATTGGATTTAACGATATAAATCCGATGATTGACTAAAAATACAAAATTCGTTTCTTGTTTTAACAAGGTAAATCATCAATGTTTCTTTTTAAATATCAAATAATAATGATGTGTTTCCATTGACTACTTTTATAAGTTTTCTTCGTGATTCCATTATCAAGGTCACATGGCGCTACCAAAACCCGTGTAACGGTGACTTCTCTTCCTTCCAGGAGATGTCCCGGGGGGCCCGTACGGCCCATTTGAAGACTTTCTGCGGCCCTATTGGAGTTTGTATATTTTTTTTTATTTTTTGCATCCTTTTATTCCTAAAAAATAAAAAAACAGTGTAAGTATGTATATTTGGTAAATTTACATCAAAATTACCAGGGCTGTGGAGTCGGAGTCAGAATTGTGGAATGGCGGTTTTTTGGCCTGAGTCGGAGTCCTCGCGCTGTTTTGGCCGGAGTCATGAAAAACTTTTGAAATTTTGAACTTTTTATATGTGCATATAACATGTAAAATTTGGCTATTGGCCGAATTAGTTGGATGATATTTAATTGAATACAATAATTTCTTAAGTAAGGAAAAACACGTGACAAAATTAAACATTTTTTTAGTCGGAGTCGTGTTTTTGGTCAATGCTGGATCGGAGTCAGAGTCGTATTTTTTCAACGACTCCACCAGCCCTGACAATTACTATTGAACTGAAATAAGCTATAATATAAATTGAATAAGCAAATATGTGCTTATACACCTAATTTATTAAATGTACTTAGTACTGCATTAGTTCAAATCAATTTATTGTAATGTTCAATCCAACAAATGCGGAAATCATTTGCCTTAATTCCTATCTAGGTTACCGCCTTAAAGTTTTTGTGTATTTTTAAATAATGAAGTCATCCTTTATAATGCATTATGCGAAATGATGCATACATGTCGACATTTCGAATTTTACTTCTAACCATTGTCTTAATACGAAACCATTTCACACATTATGTAATGGCCGAATTATCTCATAAAGTGTGAGACACTTCTTCAAATGTAATTCTTTTCAAACGTTTGCATTGTGTCTTATATTTTTGGTATGTTATTACCATACAAGGATCGCGATGCTTTATTATTTTTACTCGATAAAATGATGTCCGGTAAGGATTTCATTCGTGTCAAGGAATTACACCATAGCTGCAACGATGATGGTTTTTTAAAGATGTCCATTATAGATTAGGATATAAACCTGGCGATAAAAAAATGATCTTAATTTTATCAATTATTTTTAATATTTAGCCATTTTCATTGTTAAGAAACATGATTAATATTAAATTTACTATTCAATAATAAAAGTCATTTTTATTCACAACAGTCTCACAACAAGCTAACCCACGCTTTAATGGCAGTGGCAGTCTTTCGATACACTCCAAAACGATCGTATCAACACGGTGGATGGTTTGAAAACATCTTCCTTGTAAATTTTATGCACTGCAATACTATACCTAAAATTTTCTTTCTTCAACCATAGTATTTCAATTTTATTCATTCATATTTAATTGTGACTTTCTGGCATGGAAGCTCAAGATAAAAATATTTAATTTTCATTTCAGATATGTTGGTGAAGGCTTGATGAAGCTAATATGACTGATAATTAGGTAATCGTCGTAATTGGAACAAGGAAAAATAAAACCACTCACTTCCATTGCGTTCCAGATGACTCAAATGAAATCTAATATTCTGCCGTTGCAAACAAAAATGCAGTAAGTGTGCTCTGACAAACTTTTGAAAAAATTACATGTGTTTTAGTATTTTAGTTATAAAAGTGAGCACCATACTTAGCTTTCAAAAATATTTGGCAAATAGTATTCATAATTAATTTTGAGAAATTTTATTAGTTACTGTTTTCTTCATTGGAAGGGCAGTATTGGCTTCATCCGTGAATGATTTTTCATTCCTCTATCCCCACAACAACTTTTCATACATGGTTACGCCGCCTTCTTTTGCATACATTTTATTCCAGATTCCGATATTTGAGATGAACAATTGCAATAGTACATAAAGGGTCTACTGCTGTCATAAATACAAACATATCCAACCCAACGGATCAATTCGAATATTCTAAAAATTTCAAATCACCTGCAGCCTACCTATGACCGCAGTATAATAATCCAGGATAACATGCCCCGCCTCGTTGAGTAGTGTTGTGTTGAACACTTTCCATTAATACAATCATCATATATAAGTATTCAATAAATTATCTTTTTTTAAATTTTATAATGATTTACATCTTAGTTAAAATGGCTTTGTAATTATGTCAAATTTACCATTTGTATTTGGACTCGACTTAAAAAAAAACATCGTGAGAGCGGACATCTCACTAGTAAAATTGGTTTTAATTGCCTAATTTTTTTTAGTAATATTTTGTTCTGGAATGATTAAATATGCACTAAACTAATAAAGCAATATGTAAATTTATTTTTTTGAAGCACGGGCATTAACCAAATATTTATTTCATGTGGTAAAATGAACGATGTTTGAATAGTTTATTGGGCAATAAAACAAACTATTGCTACACCAGTCTTTTGCCGTCGATTGAGCTGGTGAAATTAATTACTTTTACCAGCTTCATATCGTTTACCTTTCGTTTGGTGAAAAAAAAGTCTGATCTAATTTTTTTCAAGTCGGTCGATTTTGATAAATTGTCTTTCTTTATTTAATCTTTGAATTTATTATCAAATCGTGCATTTGCTTCATTAACAGACAGCTATCGTAAAACGATCAACTTTTTCATGCAATTATCAGAAAAGAAAGGATTGTGTGTTTTACCTAGATTCTTTTTGGATTATAAATCCCGTATAGCATAGTATACAGTGTAGATTTATTAAATAATTTAAAAACAATGAAATAAATATACATATATTCTATTTAACTGCTCAATTTGCTTATACATAGTTCAATGATTGCGTCTTGTTTTATATTACACATTTCTCTATTTATTAATGCGTTTAGCTTATACTGTATTTTAATTACACTTGCTTTGAATCGATAATTTCAACATTTTTTATTTTAGCGGGCACAGGTTGCAAATCAGATATCAATCTGTCTTTTTAGAGAGAGTGCGGAACGAAGGAAAGAATTAGGTGAAAAAAACCTATTTAACAGTGTACCTATGTATATTAAATAATAATACGATATTTGTAATGCTTATTTTAAAGTGAATTTATTTAGATCAGGACCGGTTTCACACATCGCGAGCATTTTATACCTAAAATCAGATGGAAGCTACTGCAGAATAAATACTTTTTTTTTATGACGCTTTTTTTCCAAGTATTGACTGTGGACACATTAAAATAATGTGAAATAAATGTGTCTGTATTTCTTTTTCAGGATCAAATTTTCAAGGCCGAGAATATAATTTATCTTGAAAAATCATATTTGAATCAGTCTATCTGTGGACATGATTCCTAAGTTATGCTACAGGGCGAGACTTAATTCTAAATTCAACTAAGCCCCAGCTTCGGGACTAGCAATTAGGGCTGTGGCGTCGTTAAAAAAAAACGACTCCACAGAAAAGTTTAATTTTGTTATGATGTTTTCCTACCTTCCTTATTCATGTGTATTAAATTAAATATCAACAAACCAACCCGGCCAATAGCCAAACTTTAAAAGTTATATGCGTAAGTAAAATGTTCAATCTTTTCAAAAAGTGTATCACGACTCCGGCCAAAACACCGAGACTCCACGACTCCGACTACACAGCTCTACTTGTTATCATTTATTCTTTGAGATGTGATACAAACAAAGCATATTATAATATTTAAAGTTAACATTGAGATCTTTATCTACAATAATTGTATTAGAAACCACAGTAAATTACACTCATGAAAACAGACATGACAACATTTGGCGTCAATGATAAAAATCTCTCCGTAATATCGTAGCGTTTCACATAATAGATTTTGTAATATTTTTCGCTTTTTAGAAAACGGATGATGATTATAATATAGTCCATTATAAACCTAATTTTCGAAGTTTCGTAAAAGTTGAATCGCCGGCGACGCTTGTTTGCTTTGATGGAGGAGCACTTACGGTTTCCGGCATCGCGAGAGCCAGTAATTGAACCCGGAACCGAGGCAGAGGAGACATCTTGCTGGACGACGCCTTGGCTGACACTGAGAGGAAAGTGGATTAATTAACCGATGATAAATGGTAACAGGTAACGCTTTTACCAGCTGAGTATGCGTGAATATACAAGTATTTTTATTAGCCTGTATTATTGCGCTTAGAAAAAGTAAAATTTGCAATATGAATTAACGTTTTAATTACAGATATCCAATTTCAGTCTAAAGTTATCAATAGATAACTCTGAACCATAAATATAGATTAAGGCTGAACTTATTAATATCTTATACTTTAAAGCTCAAAAAAGACAATAAAATTTTGTTAATTATCATAGAGTAGCAAAATCGATTTGCTCAAAGCATGTTTTTTGATCACCCCCTACCATCTCGAAAAATACTTTTGTTTTACGAGAACTTGTTGATAGATCATTTGTTTGTTGAAGATGACAGTAAAAGTAAGGAGTCTAAGAAACGACCAGGTTAACTAATCACTCATATTTTCAATTTTCATTTGAAAACAAACTCCTTAGTCAAATTTTTGAAATTGGGATTCGATCCACACAGGGATTCGAGCTTGGCGTCCACTATTCGGCTACAGGATTATTAAAAATGATTTTTTTTTTTTAAAAGAACATATTCAACTCCTTTGACGTGTAAACTAATACATGGTAGAAAAAAATTACGTGCTAAGCTGTCACCGTGTAAATCAAGGTAATCCGTATCGGTGTGATGTTATTATTTATTCATCGCTCCGCAGTCAACGCACGTAAAGTTTCACCTGAATTGTGTATTTTTTTATTGTTTGCATTTAAAGAAACAATAGCACCGTTAAAAAAACAGACTTTTTATACGAATGTTGTTTACAGGTGCACAAATTGCATTAACAGTCAAAACTGTAATTCTTTGTCGTGAACATGAAACAGCCCCATTTAATTATTATATGGCGTCAAAAGTATATGTCGAAATTTATAATCCTATTATTAAAATTAAATTAAAATTTTGACCGCTCATTTCCGAATTATCCGTTTTATAGCACCTTTCAAAAATTCATATGGATCGTGTTGAAATAGAGACTGGAATTTATATCGGCGGTAATCATTTAGAAACAAGCACAATGTACACAATTGATAAAAGATTTTATTAAGCCACTCGAGGAGAAAACACTTACTCAAACATTGAAATATTAGATTGAAAAAGTCCATCTATTAAATATTGACCTTGTTAGAGCTTGTGCCCGGATGGATGGGCTTGTTTTATATCACAAAACCACAAAAGCTCATCAAGGAAATTACCAGGTATTCAAATATTTCTTATTAGAAATTAATACTTTTTTTCGAATATTTACAGGCAGTATTTGTAAGGTGCTTATCATATAAAAGCCCTTCTATGGCAGATTTTTTAGCATGACAATAATTCAAGGACCTCTTTTCTCACCGATGTGTTATACGATATCTAAGAGTCTAATATATTTTTCTTGATAATATATATGTATGTCTGTAGCGCGCAGCATAAAAAACACCCAAACTCTATACATCTTCGCATTGGACGAATGTTGACTAGTGGCATCAGGTAATTTTGAAAATATTATTTATTCAATCTATTCTATTCCGATAAACTTAAGTTAATGATTGAAGCTACAACCTCGATGACAATGACATCTATCAGCAAGAATGATGAATCGTGATGACATCTTTAATTGATCAAGCCGTCATTTCCATCTTAACCATTTGAGTGTTGAGTTATTTTGGATTGAATTTGAGATTTTGGATAAATTTAAAAATATACTAATTCCTGACAAAAACAAATTTGCGTATTTTTTTTCTGTTATCCGTAAATCTGGAAAGAATATTATTAATTATTTGAGGAATTGATATTTCTTTCGGAATTCTATAACGCAGATTTAAAAAAAATATTTAAATAATTCGATATAACTTTCAAATAATTATCGAGAAGCTTTTACTTTCGATTCTGGTCTGGATCTTTACTGCATTCAATTGTGGACATGTATTTCTTTATTGATGTTGATTTCAGGAAACCAATCGAACCGAAATGAATTTTCAAAATTAGTAAAACTTGAATGGAAAATTATTTTTAATTTATCTATATTTCAAAAACCGTAATTATTGGTCTGTGTGTCTTAGTTAGTGTGTTTTTAACATGCCATGATGTGGTATATTTTACGTTATTTCGTTTTACCTTGCAAACAAATACGCAAGCCCTGTGATATTATACAATTTCTCAAATTAATTGAGAAGTGGCTGGAAGGAAAAAAATAATATATTGAGGAGTGCAAAGGGTTGAGGCCAGTTCAACGTATTTTTAGGCAGGCTCAGAAATATAATCAATCTCGTATCCAAATTGGACGTGCGCCACCTAAATCTCTCTTTTAATATACAAAGATGAGACGTCGAAAAAATCGATGCCGGTAAGGTTCACGCCCATCGTAATTTATTGATAAATAATTTTGCGTCGGTAATTATTATTAATGGTGGCGCTCTCATCGCACAACATAACATTACTTTGCCTACACTTGTTTTTTTTCATATCTTGAAGCGGATTATAATTATTATTTGTCAGCATTTTCCTTATGGCGTCTGCTTTTTTTTCTATCGAATTTCTCAAATACGCAGCCTTACTTTCTATCGCAGCTGAGCTTGTGTCGAACCGTATTAAAACTGCGAATAATTTAATATAATAAATACATGAATGATGTAGTCAAAGTATAACAGTATATTTTCCTGAATAAATCACCTTTAGACATAATATATACCCTTTATTAGTCTAGATCTGGCTTTAAAAGACACCAAATCACATATTCAAAACGTAGGAAGTTTTCACAGCGTCTCACGAAGAGCTGATGGATTCATCTTAAAAAGCCTCCTATATTTTTTTGTTTTTAACACACTACAGTGCACACAACAAACAACTTAAAGATATTTAGAACATTTCAGGCAAAACTTTACATACGGATAACGTTTTAACACTTTTTAACTCTATATGAAGAGTATGTTACAGTAAGAAGGTGATGGTTGGTAGTCCTTATTTATTTATTGAAGAAAATACAATACATGGCAGCACAGTTGACGCCAATCCGTCATTGAACAAATGTGAATATTATATATATATGTACATCAGAAAAATCACAAATGATAAGTGTATTGTTTTGCAATGTGAAAAAAGATTAATACATTGTAGTCTTCAGAAGACAAAGAAAAAAATTAAATTACATCGGAAATTGGCAAAGAAGTCAACCGAGTGAATTCCGGCAAAATCACCTTCGATTACTTTAGGTTATATTTAATATATTGATGACTAATTTGAAATCACGTTATCATCATAACTAGAACAAGCGGAAACAGCCATTAAAGATATTACACCATTCTTTTCAAAAAGGCGAAACACGTGTCACTATTTGATTTTTTGTTAATTTTTTGTATAATAGTGTAGTGAAGCTATACCAAAAAAAAATGTTAAATCTTTTTTTTTCATTAATTAATTATGTTTAGTAAATAAACACAATTAAAAGCAGGCTTCAAATTTGAATATTCTTTTTTATTTCAATCAGACTATAGTTTTCATTTACTCTGTACCAATTTCCTTATACATTATTTTTCCTACCAATCGAGTAATAAAGGTTTGTAATTTACACATTCAAAATAGAAAGTATATCCGCCTCTTATATTAATTAGATTTTCTTAATCATACATGTAATGTGTACCTTATTGACGTATATTAATTTATATTTGTATACGATCACAAAAAGCCATCTCAGTATTATTATTACTCAGGAATACAAGAAGGTATCTCAAATTTGGGTATCTAATTATTTAATATATTTGGTTGACTGATGTAGTTGTTTTGAAAAAAACCCATGCCCATATAAACATAATTATTATTCGATTTAAAAACTCAACGGCTGACCCAGATAGTTACTGTCGAAGTATTTAAATATATTATGGATAACATACTGGCAATATAAATTAACTAACCTAAGGTTTGCATGATTATTTATTTATATGAAATGTACAACACACATAAATTATAGCATCAATAAATTTTATATTCAACTGGTAAATAGGCCACTTAACGATCAGAAGATCTCAGGTTCAACCACTGGTAAAGTCAGACACCGAATATTGATTTATATAAATAAAATATTTCACTGTCGGGCGTGGCTTTTTGGAGTATCTTTTCTTCTTAACATTACCTTTAATGATAATACGTATAAAATATCTGGCGCATTGGTAATTTGCTGTAATATTCGGATTTCATAATAAAAAAACGAAACCGAGTGAATTCACCGTAGTAAAAAATATGATGTATATTAAAACTTAAGCCAGGGTTTCCCGAACTACGTTCCGAGACAATTTTGAAAAGCGTTTTTGACACGGCAACTAATTTAAAGATCTTGTACTGAAAATTGAAAGGTGAGTGATGATCAATCCCCACTGATATTTATAACGCCAATATCTAGGTAAAGGCGGCGGACCATCTTTTCTTACACCACCTTGCGCGTGAAAGGGTGTATTGTTTTTACTTGACTGGCTGACAAGTCTTGTCAGTTTTACGACAGTTGCCGAGAAAGAAATATTTTTTTGCTGCGCTCGTAAATATTGTTCATTAATTTTGATACTAATAAGATTTATTTTTATTCTAGAATCTTATCCAGAGACTGCATAGCTAGAGTTAAAATGAAACACAAAAATATTTATTTTAGAGAAGCGCTCCAAAATGGCAGCACGTATCTCTACGTCAAGGGCCCCTGAATGGTCAATATTTTGTTGATTTCATTTTGTAACACTGGTTGAATATAACTGAACTAAAGGATAAAAAATATGTAGGTCATCGTCATAAGTCGCTTTCGCTGATAACAGCGGCTCTGAAGCCGTATGCAGACCATCTACCCACCATTGTACATATATACTATACATATAGTAACCTACAAACCAAAGGGTTTTTATCTGTAGGTATATTTATGTGACCAATGAACCGAGAAAGCAGCTAATGTAATATCACGTTCGATAGCGCCCACTTTGTGCAGATTTGTTACAAAATCGAAAGTTTTGTATGTCGTCGTTCAAATTAAGAAAAATAAATTGCGCTTATCAAACTGAAATATACAACTTGGAAAAACGTTGCTTCGTTATTAAATTACTTGAATTTTTTTTTCTCAGATTAAGAATGGAAGGATTTGCAAATTAAAGCAGGACGATTAGTATTCAATCATTGTTTCAATCAAGCATTATAAGTCATCGATTGACAAATAAAAATACTCGCACCGTATTTATAGCCCGTCAACATTGCAACCGATTCTTTTTATTCTGCTTGTTTTGTAAATTTCTTTAACGATGTCCGCTGTCGTTGTGAAGTGCGATCACTTATAATGCAATTAGTTAATCTTTGCACTTCACTGTTTTTTTTTAGTGAAGTGCAAATACCTGTGGTCAATGCAATTGAATTGTACGAAGGAGTGAAATAAATTCTTGAAATTGATTTGTATGATATTTATTTATATATTTTGTGAAATCGAAATGTTACACATTTTCGCGAGCCATCATACTATATTTTATACCGCTCCTTCTTCGATAGTTGTTGCAATATTGAATTTGTTGTGTGTTACAAAATAATTCTACAAATTCAATGATATAATAAAATAAATAAAACCGACAAATTGTAGCGGTTGGTAAATGGGTAAAAAGCGTTGGCGAGCAAATGCCCGCACCAATTATACGTCTTACACTCGAGAACTTGAGTACAAAGTTACAAATTGAATGGTGGAATTTTTATACTTTCCAAAAACCTTTTACTTCGGCGGGGTATCCCTTTACAAGGTGCAGTCGATCGCTCGCTTATTCGCATCTCGGATTTCTCGCTCTCTCTGTGCAAAGTAAACATAATAATGCAGAGTGGACGATAAAATTTCATCGCCCGTCACTTGATTTGTGGGAGTATTAAATGCATGAATTATAGCCGCGCAATTAACCATTTTATGCTGGATAATTATTCAAATGTAACGGAAATAGCGTATTTCTAGGAAGTGAATTCAATTAATTCGAACAAATCGTACGGCCTGATTGGTAGCGTTTTATAAAGCACATAAGACAAACACGTGCTACAGAAATGCAGGTGGCCTCAGTGGCTCTATTTGATGGAGCTTTAAGTTCTAAGGCACTCTGGGGTCAAAGTTTTTCCCGTCGCATTGGTCTCTTTGCATTCCCCTCCATCGCTGCTGATAGGAAAGCACGATCGCTACAGCTAAATAGGGCAGCTTACTTTTTCCTGTTTTAGCTATGTAGGGTCGTCGAGAAAAATGACCCTCGGACTATTTAACGACTCGCTGTTTCTTATAGCCATAAGCAATGCGGCCATCTGCATTTGTGTAGCACGTGTTTGTCCGCTGCTCTGCACGCTACGCTGTAAAAACGCTATTATTTCAATGAAATATTCATAAATATAGATAGCAAAGATGCATATAAAAACGTCTCAACTTTCCATTGAGTTATTTTGGTAGAACATCTTGCTGTTCTTACGCTCATTATTTTCAGAGAGGGCAGAAGAATGGAACATGTTTGAAGCATGCATGATACTTCAACTTTTTACCCGCCACCACCCGCTACTGCTTCACTTTCGTACAAACGTATGTGTGTTTCAGTTTTTTTTCCGGACATGTCACAGAAGAAATTCCATTGAACTCTGTAGCATTTTTTTCGACAGAAAGTTAAATAAATAAATAAAATAAGATAATGAAAGTGTTTTTATGAATTTAAATCTATTTGCTTTCCACCAGCCCCCACGAACTCTTTTAATGCCTTATGATCGTAGTCGCAGATCGACAGTAATGGAACTTGTTGTTAATTTTTTTCATTCTGCTTCTACGATGCCAAAATTAAAATTCAAATATTTTTGAATATGTCAAATTTATTGCGGAATCGTGAACATGCAAATGGGAATGCCAATGGAGAGAGAGAGTAGATGTGTACTTTTTCTTATGTACACATCTACTCTACTTGATTTTGTTCGATCCTACTCAGTTGTCTTCTTTGCCTATTTCCAATACTTATTTTTTTACAATTATTAAATTCTTATTCATATTTCAAAAGTAATAAACTCATAATTTGTGATTATGCAAATTAAATAAATATATTATTATATAAATACTAGTATTGCTACCCGGCGTCGCTCGGACTAAGCGACCAATAATTATTTAATGTTATATCATTCGACATAATTATATCACAAAATCTAACATCCAAAATAGAGTTAAAATAAAATCACAAACATTATTTAATTTGATGACAGCCCCATTCTCGCCCATTAAAATGTCCAAATTCAAGGAAAAAATCTAATTTGCTGTCAAAGAAATGTCAAATAATTCATTCACGTAAATAATAAACATTATTATTAATAATAAAAACCGGGAAAAGTTCAGTAGAAGACTAATTTATTACATTTTGACTAAATGTCTTCGCCGATAAAAATTCAAACATATTTTCTTTCATATTCGTTTTTATGGCAACTTAATGACCAACAATGCAAAAGGGAATTACAGACCCACAGACATACATACGCCGTTTCGGTTTTATATATAAGATAATAGGTGGGCAAGGAATTTCAATATAAATGGACTGAGTGACCGTTTATTTTGTTTAATGCTACTGGCACACTCTGTACGCTGGCTGACCACGAAACGACGTAGCAAATTCAAAGTAAAAGTCTGACTTAACAATAAATTATTTACTCTGATCGGTCACTTAAGATTGGTGTCTCATTGCCGGATGCTTAAGCATGCTTTACATTCGTCTGACGTGACATTCGCATCACACCCGTTAATTTCTTTCATCTCACTCATATGCATTATAATTACAACTGTTATTTCATGTTATTCTTTAAATTGGTCTAAAAAATTCTTATTTCTCCGAATCAAAAAGAACGCAGTTTTCCTTTACTTAAAAGAAGAATAAATTTTGTATGGTCAAATTAAAATGCATACATAATAAATATAAACATTATGGATTCTTTTATTTGAAACATACGTCTTCGTGTTTTATTTACAATACTAATAGCATAACAAAATATTATATTATTTATTGTTTTATAAACAGTTATTATTTGTTTTTTCAGAACTTAATCTATTAGATCTTCTTATTTTAAAGATTGATGCCTGTTCTCCTGTTGTCATATTTTCGTTTATGATAATGACAGACACAAGGATGACTTGAATCACAAACTTCTAAATCAACATAAATATTTTTTAATTTAAGCTGTTCTTATGTTTAAAAAAATATTAAGAAATAACTTTTTCTGATTTTCTAGCTCGTAAGCTAAAACTCTTAATGTCACCACCATCTGACGTCAAAAACTAGAACTATGTATAGTATGAAATATAGCCAGGGAAGTAAACTTATTTGACAAACAATTTGTACATATGATAACTAACAAAAACTGTATTTTGTGATTTAGTATTGCAGTTTTCCCGAAACCTAATACCTGATGTTGGCAAGGCAATTTAATATTTGAGAATTATAGGTTGAAAGTTATCTTTAAACTGGTTCAAACAAATTAAATTTAACATTATAAAATTTGACCATGATTACTCAAATATGCTAATAAACGTGACCATTATATTATACAATATACATAGCTGTAACACAATGGTAGAACATATAACAATATATGATCCGCGTAGGAAGTGGACATGCTGAAACTATACTAAAAAAAAATAAGAATGACATTAGTAAAATTCTAACATGTCACTTAAGTTTTAGAATTAGTAAGCTCTTAATAGCTTATAATATTGCCATCAACGAGGAAATCTACAATAATTCGAACACACTTTGATTTTGTTTTTAAGTGTTGTCATTCTTTCTATAATCTTTTTAATCTTTTCTTTCTATAATGAGTTTAAAAAGTAAATTTAAAATTTTGTGATTTTGAAACAAGTCTGAATTATGCAGGAGTTAAGTATGAATTTTTTTTTTTAGGATGGATACATTTATTAGTTCCAAAAAGAACCATGACGTAATTTTGTTGCATGAGCTGTAGGTTCCACAAAATACCTCTTGAAAAAGCACCAACTTAGAAAAAAGACTGAAAATCTAATTCAATATAATGTTGTATCACTTTTAAGGTGTTCACTGTCAATACTTGGTGGAAAGGCATTATAATAAAAATAATAATAAAGGCATTATAATAATAAGTCCTGATCAAATAAATTTTATGTGGAAAAAGTAATAAAAATGTATTATTATTTTTGTTATAATGTTGTATGATTAAATTCTTATCACGAATAAAATAATTATTGTTACTGATTTGCAAAATTTTAATTCAATCCATCAAAAAATAAAATAAAATTGACAATAGAAGTGAGCAGTCAAACTTTCAACTAAATTTGAATTACCAAATATCTCGAAGCAGATAAGTTATAACACTTTGAAGCTAGGGTATTGTAATGATTGCAATCGTGCATTTTTCGTTTATTGAAAATCTAAAATTATCACATTGTTTTATTGTGTATGAATAAATGCAATTGACATTGTGTATGTTAAAAGTGTTTCAGATATTCGTTAAAACAAATTATTAAGACAGGTGCTTGCATTGAAACATTTTCAAAGCGAACCGATGAGCACATAAAGATTTCGACATGAACTTCCTCTTTGATAAATGACTGTAATGGCTTTGCAAATCACGTTTGAGCACGAAATTCGTAAAATCGTGAGAGATGTAACAATGAACGGCATCTCTTTCAAAATTACATAAAAAAACGCTTAGCCCTTGAAGCGTAGTTTTCGACTATTATTCTAGCTAAATGAATATGAAAAAATCACACGATCACTCATTTGGATCAATTTTTGAAAGAAATTATTAACGAAACAATGAAAACGGATCTTACACAATGCAATAAAATGTCATTACTATCTAAATTACACTTTTAGCACATTGATTTCTCCTTGCATTATTACTAAAAAAAAATACAACGTTTCTTGTGTATCTTTTACAAACATCCGCATTACTTATTCAAATCAAAAACGGTAGCGGTTTTCAAGCAGCTACAAATTCAATATATTATATGTCAAAGTGAACAAACCCAAAAACCACATTTTAATTCAGTGATAATGTAATGACGTACGGATTAGGTCTCTTTCTCTTCTACGACCAAGCAGTAATATTACTGAAAGATAAAAATTACTCAGATATCAGATAATGTTTTTGGAAGATAGCGCATCACATCAAAATACTCAAACAGTACAATACCGAATATATCATTTTTTGTTATTCAAAATTATATTCGATTTCCATAAAGCTTCCGTCGAATTCATTCAATTATAAATGTACTTTTTCATATAAAAATTTCATTTAAAAGTGTTTTCTAGAAGAATAAAATTTGGTTCAGTTAGTATATAGACTTTTTCTTATTTTCTTAAATGTTTTCATTCTAAAATTTCCACGTTTTCAGCACATTCTACTTCTTATTTTCTGAGGTACCTACTGATCATATTTTACGATGATCTCTTATTTAAAAGTCGACTTTGATTTGGATAAAGCAAAATATTTGGCAAAGTGTTTCTCTTTGTGTAGACTCTTTCGTCTTTATAATGTATACTAGTTAACGATCAAGAAAACGGTTAATGCATAAACATTTTATTATGGTATAAAATATATGGTTGAAATAAATGAAACAAAAAATTAGAAAACAATAACAGTTTTAATATAAAAATACAAAAAGTGCACTATACATAAAATAATTACAACACATTAATTACAATAAATACTATAACAATATTAAAACTAAGATGATGTTTCTTTTCGACGATATTTTTTAAATAAATCTAGTTTTTGTGTCATTTTTAATGTTCTCTCACTTAGAGTGTAAACATTAAAATACATTCGCAAGAACCGTAGAGAGCATGTCGGATGCAAGTTAATTACTTTCTACAACTCCAAATAAATGTAATTTAATAACGTAGAAATTCATTAAGCAAAGCTTATGTGGCACAAGCGCGCTTTACAACTTTGATAATTATTTTATTGAAACTACGATTGACTTATATGCTAATTTCTACAAGCTAGTGACTTTTAATTCGTTAAAAAATCGTTCGTATTAAAACAATAATAATTCACGGGTTTTAAATAGTCCACCTTCTTAAAAACAATATTTAATTTTAGTAATTTGGAAAATATTCAGAAAATGTTAAAAAAAAAACAGCTTTAGATTATACCACTAAGAGTGGAAAGCAAAATTTTCGTCACAAAATGTCTAAAAGTGTGACCAAATTATATAAAATCTTTGTTTATAAGAAGTGTGTAAGTAACACGAATATTAATTTTTTTGTTTCAGAGAAGGTAAACTTTTGCGCATTCTCGATAGAATCTGTAATTTTAGTCTATAAAATATTGATTGACAACCAAATATTAATGTTTTGCGCTATTATCAGAGGGCAGACTTCTGCTGTATTTGATAGTGTCGTAATTATTATCGCTTTGTGCTTCATAGCTATCGTCTGAGTGGCCCCCGAACCCGCCGCTTGCAGATGCGAACGAGCTCTTGGGTGTGCCATAAGTTTCGTGTGGGATACCAAATTCCTTTCCAGATCCGAATCCGTGACTTGAAGGAACGTAAGAAGAACCCAATCCAGATAATCCTAGACTTGAGCTCGAGAACGCATGCGCTCCACTGGTTGATGGGAGTTCGAGTTTGCCGGAACCGATGCCTTCATAGTTGAATCCTGCGCCACCAGAATAACCAGCGTTGGATCCACCAAAACTAGGTACCCCGTAGGAAGATGATGGGCTTCCAAAACTAGTTAAAGAGCCAGAATGTCCAGCCGAAGAAGAATCATGACCAAATCCAGCTCCTGAATAGCCTCCTTGACTGAAAGATGGTGCGTCATGTCCAGCAGAACCTGCTTGGTTAAAAGAAGACGATATGTGGTCTGATGAAGATCCTCCATGACTGAAAGCTGGAGTGCCATAGCTGGCTGATGGCGCACCATAGTTTCCAGATAAAGCTGCAAAGCTTATAGATGGCGCTGAGTGACCAGCTGAAGGTAAATTGTAAGAACCGCTCAATGTTGGGCTTCCATGTGAACCATCAGAAAATCCTGCACCAGATAATGAGCTTACGACATCATGGGTGGCTGATGGTCCGCCAAATGTCACACCTTTAGGGACGAGGTACACAGGTTGGCCTGATGCAAACAAAGATGAATGTCCTGATGATGATGATGAGGGAGTACCATAAGATGCCGATGGAGTTTGTTGTGTATAAGAAGATAAATCATAAGAGTTTGATGATGATGATGGAACTGATGATCCAAGATAGACTGAAGGCTTGAATGATGATGAAGAAGGAGCTCCATAAGATGAGCTGATTTCAGAACCACCATGAGAACTTCCTGAGGCAAGCTTACTGTAATCACCACCAAAAAGTCCTGGGAATGAATTCTTAATAGATGAGAAATCTTGACCACCCAAAGACGATTGGCCTCCACCTAAAGAATATCCAGAGGAAAGTTGGCTTTCGTGACCCCCTCCAAGACTAGGAACTCCATAAGCTGCAGATGGAGCCCCATACGACAATGATGGTGAACCATGACTGCTGGCAGGTGAAAACAGAGAATGACCTCCGGATGTTGCGAATGCTCCTAATCCTTGAGAACCTGTTGCATATGAAGGAAGGCTTGAGCTGGAGCTTTGATGTCCTGAAGATAATAAAGAACCGAAGGATCCTGATGGTGTTCCATAAGAAGCGGAAGGAGTACCGTATGAAACAGATGGTGATGAATGAGATGCTTCTGCCTTAACAAGGGCAGCATATTGTGGAACTCCGTACGTTGATTGAGGTGACGACAGCTGAGAGTGTCCAAATGTTTGAGGTGAAGTGCTGCCCAATGATCCAATGTGGGAACCGGCTCCTCCAGCGAATGATCCAAGCTGGTTATGAGAACCACCAGACAATGACCCGAAATTTGAATGCGCTCCTGCACCTAATGATTGCAGTTGAGAATGTAGTCCACCGGATAAGAAGTTTCCACCGTAACGTCCTCCTACAGATAATCCATGTCCACTGATTCCTCCGGCGTGAGAGTTCGGGTTCTTAAGATTTCCACTGATTGACGTGTATCTAGGCGATGTGTTGCTTGAGTGTCCTCCTAAGAACACAGTTGGGGCTGCCTGGCTTGCTCCTCCAAAGCTGGAAGAATGGCCAAGAGACTGGAATGAAGGTCCTCCGTGTCCAAATTGTGGTCCACCGAATGAATGGGCGCCTCCAAATTGACCAATTCCAGAGAATTTAGATCCGCCTAAAGTATATCCTGCGCCAATGCTTAAGGATCCTCCAGCAGGTTGCAGTTGAACTAAATGAGACGATCGGGGGGGTCCATAAGAGAACGATGGAAGAGCAGCTTCTCTCTTTCCTTTCAGGTCCAAATTTCCTTTTTTGTGTGGATCTCCGTGGAATCTCTTGGTCTCCCGCTTAGACTGTGCAAAGCTTAAGCAACACGTCATCAGTACCACGAACACCTTAAAAATAAATTGGAACGAATAAGTTGTTGTACTTTACGGAAATGTGAATGCCAAGTATTTTTTTCCTTGGTGGAAGGAAATTAGGTGCGCTAAATGAAAAATCAAATCCCAAATCAGTTTCACTCATCTTGTCAGCATTTTCATTTTTGACTCATTTCTATTTTCAAGGTATTTTTAAATAAAATGCTATTTTTAAACAAAACACCGAATTCCTATCAATTGAGGACATTCAACTGGTGAGAAAAATTGACACCGTTTTTTAAAAGAAAATTTATAAATTCTTTTAAAAAAAATAGCAACACAAAATGCTGCAAATACACTTTATTTGTGTATTTATATTCACTTAAAAATCTGTAATCTGCAATTATGTTAATTTATAAATTGTATGTTCTGTATTTTATGAATAAAACAACAAATCAAACGATGCTATTGAAATAAAGACATCGTTTTTTTTTAACATGACACTTCAATATAAACCCATTATTGACGCTGTTCTCAATATATTTAGAAATCAGTGAACCTTTGATTGCATGCACAGTTCACTATCTAACAATAAATAGTATTAATTGAACAATAGAAACCCAGCAATTGTGTTCAAAAGTAAATTGTACGCTAAATAACCATTCGTATTTTATATCGACAAAATAAGCAAAAGTGAATTGTTCGGTTGATTAAAAAGTCAGGTTTTAGTACTTTCACAATTCTTTACCAAATTAAAAGTTGCCTATCGCCGCACACTGAATAATTATATCGATGTTTCAAGTTCTTTGATATTTTCATTATCAAGGACAATGCTACTGTGAATTAGTGTGCTTTATGTTTAATTTAATGTAACCCTTACACTGAGTTAGAAGCGTAAATTTCAATTATTTCATGTACATATATAATGACAACTTCTAACGAAGAGCAATAATAAAATTTTGAGACCAAAATTTGGCCGTTTCGAAGGACTGTTACATTTGAATTGAAAATATATCGGCTAAAATTTATTATATTCATACTCAACATAACTTAAAATGCCAAACTTTTGCTATTCAGTTGGTCATACTAATTTGAAAATAAATAAAATTCCCTTCATCTTTTAAGCAAAGGTATTTTATTTTAGTCAATGATGTTATAAAATTCAAACAATTTAATTTTTCATAAAATCTTTCAAATAACAACTCTTTTTTTTGAATAATTAATTTACAGCGGGCATTTATACACATCGAGTGAAACTGGTGCTGAACGTTGACATGATTTTTATTGTTAGGTTTCTTTCAATATAATTCATTATCAAATTGGCGATTTGTATTTCGTTGTTGAGATTCTGCCGCACAAAATCGTAACAGATGAAAAGCTCGTAACAATTTCGCTTGTATATCGATTGCAAACAAAATAAACTCACCAAAAACTTCATTTTGGAAAACTTAATAACAGACACCACAGAAAAAAACGCCGAGCTCTTGTGCAGCGGATCCGTTCACCTGGCGGGAGAGAACGAAAGTGATTATTTTTTTAGTGCGCGCTGCTGTGAGTGACCACGTGCGCGATGTAAATTTCACCGAACTCTAAAACACACTCGGAACTGCGGTCTCAAGACAACTCTACACCCGGCGAAGGACTGAAAATGAATGATACATGATCTCTGAATTTCACCAAATTTATAATGACCGAAGGTGCACGCGCTGCTGCCGACGAATGGCGGAGGAAAACAATCACCGGCGATTGTCGAATCGGAGCAAATTGCAAGGGGAAAGACGCGATTATCGGTATTATGACGACGCCTTCGCGACACGCTGAATACCGGAGATGACGCCTGTCAAGTTGGCGATAACTATAACATTATATCGTTATGCAACGGCGTTTGACAGCATTTAAAGAATGCAGATTCCACCATTGAAGCTTATTTGATTTGGCACCATTTCTTTTGATTGAAACATAACTAAATAACGTTTTCAATTAGAAAAAAATATTTCTACGGGTAACAATTTTGATTGTTTTTTGCGTTGAATCATATGAGACCCCAGTTGAAAAGTTGTTTGGATGACTAATTAATACATTCCTAAAAGGTGCGGACATATACAACTACAAACTTTTGTATTGGTTTTCAGCTTTCAATGTTTATGGATTTTTATATTTTCTCAATAATTTCAATGTTCTAATTTTCTTTCTATGTCCTCCTAACATAATATTACTCATAATTTATGTCTGTTCAGATGTTTCATTGAATGTTACAAATTTTAAGCCAAATTATTACCTAAATAATTATGTATTAATTGTTTGACTCAATCAATTGAACTTCAATAATTTTAACTTTGTAAATATCTGAAGTTGTCACTTAGCCTTTTATACATAGCACGTATGATGCTTTTTTATGATAACTGCTTGTTATTCAGTCGCATGAGAAAAAAATACAAGTTTTCACAACTTTTTGTTGTTTTAGATTCAGATGGTCGAGAGGAGAATGTTGACATTACAGACATGACATTATATTGATATGATATTTCATAAATAATCGCATAAATATTTAATGAGTTAGTTCTTACAGGAGCTCAATCCTGTAGACTCCGCAACTAAGAATAACGTTGAACACCTGACTTAAGGCCGGGCACGGCGTAAATTTCTTTTTGCTTCATTAAAAAATGTACCACATGATCTTTTGAGCTTCTAAGCAATTTGACTGTTGCAGATTTATTGAAAGCATTTTCCAAACATATTTTCTCTGTGACTGCAGCTACATAATTTAAAAACACTTACACGTAGAGCTATTCAATAAAATGTGTTCTACAAAAACTGATTGTTATTCAATCGCTTAACCTCTTATACAAAAACGAGCTTTTCTCTAGCGATTGGTGGACCTGAGTCCAAATCCCGATCAATATCAAATACCAAACATAATATCGCTTTACCAATTTAATATTTCTGACAGAAATCTTGGACGTGGACTTTGAAGATGTGCTTCCTTCTCGGGTTGATTTTTTTTGGATATCTATTTGATGGAGCTTCAAGTTCTTAGGCGCGTAGGCATCAAAGTTCTATCCGTCTCCTTAGTCTCTAAGTTAAGTTTTTATATTTAAGTAACATAGCCTTCCCATCGTTGGTGATAGGAGATCGCGATCGCTGTAATGGTGAGCAATCCCTAGTGAAGCCAGCTCATCTTAATTATTCTTTGAATTTTTCTCTGTCTATAACGATTCTCCTCGAGTGACTTAAAGTTCCTCATCAAGTTATCATTAAAAAATCAGTCCCGTGCTGCTCTGTATCGGGTCATGTAAGTTATGAGTAAATTTGTTTATTTTCTTGAGCGCATAGCGTTATGGAAGGTAGTTGGGAACAACGGCTGCATACACAGTGGGTAGTGGTGGGACAATCAACTTATGGCAACAAAGAATAAAAGAAACTCTGATTTTAACGACTTTAGACAAAATTTGTTTGAAAGTAACCTTCTAATTCACGGTTCTAATTTTTTCTAAATTGTCTGAGACCCTTCAGTCAATTGAGTCACGCCCCTTTATTACAAGGTGGTACCGATAATACCTTTCATCTACACTTATGTAGGAAACAAGAAACTCGTCACTTTCCCAAATCCATTCCACACTTTCATCTCAATGTTGAATAAAGTAGATGCCGTAATGACCAATTGTTGTAGTCTGAATAAAATGGTGGCGTTTTCAACTCTTTGATCACACGATCATATTTTTAGTTTCTCGTTAATGACCGTGCATACTGGAAAAACGTTTTTCTTTACAAAACGTCTAAAAACATCCGGAACCAAAATATTAATATAAACTTAGCATTCATTCCTGTACGTTAAAGCTTTGTTACTCTTTATATTGTATATACTAACTACCCATGTTTAACAATAAAAAAACATATTTTTGAATTCGTATCTATGGTGCATCTATCGAATACATTTGAATTAGGAATTTATATGTATTTTTTCTTTATATTTGACAGTTATCTTAGTGCATTAAATTTATATACAATCTTTTCTAAGGTTTAGATGGCATGTTTATCCTGTGTTAATACATCTTATAATGTTTTCTATACTTCAAAAGAAGTCTACAAGCCTTTTCTATAATTGGAAGATAAAAAAAAGAAGAAAAATTCAATCACAGAGAAGATATTAAAATTAAGAATTATCACATATTTTAATTAAAAAAACATCTTTTTAATACTTCTTCCACAAATGATTTGATAAATATCAGGATCGATATCAGTACCTTGAAGTCATTTATGAAATATTATGAAATGTAACATATATCTCAAAATGCGGATGTATTTATATTTAATAATTTTATATGATTTATGGGTAATCACTTATACAAAAATACGGTAACCAAGTGAGTACAACAATAGTTCAATAAATAATATGTGCTAAGTGAACTTTGTGGTACATTGACGTAATATTCTAGACGTAGAGCAAAGCTTAAATAATACTTTATCAGTAGTTTTATAATCCAAAGCTTACTTTCTTAATTTTAAATGAAACAATTTTTATGTACTATTTTATACATTTTTTTAAATTTAATAATTATTTAAATCTACATATATATTTTTTCATACTTAAGAAACTTTTCTAATAGTTCAAGTTATACTTTTTGATAGAAGAATAGTTGATAATTGAAAACGAAAAATTGGGATCCCTAGTGACTACATGACCACTAACGTAGCGACGTTCTGTTTGGATCGTAGTCAAATCTCCCTGATCTTCCCGAAGTAAAACCACGTCACTATTGACACCTGTAGCAAGTATCTATTCGGTAGCATGAGTCGCTGCCGTAAAGCGGTACTGGAAGAAAGCAAGTATCCGAGCTTTTATAATTGAAACACTAAAAATATGTCTGATTATTTCACTATTAATGGCTTTATTGATTACTAGTATTGCTACCCGGCGTCGCTCGGACTAAGCGACTAATAATTATTCAATGTTATATCATTCGACATAATTATATCACAAAATCTAACATCCAAAATAGAGTTTAAATAAAATCACAAACTTTATTAAATTTGATGACAGCCCCATTCTCGCCCATTAAAATGTCCAAATTCAAGGAAAAATCTAATTTGCTGTCAAAGAAATGTCAAATAATACCTTCACGTAAATAATAAACATTATTATATTAATAAAAGCCGGGAAAAGTTCTGTAGAAGACTAATTTATTACATTTTGACTAAATGTCTTCGCCGATAAAAATTCAAACATATACGTTTTTATGGCAACTTAATGACCAACAATGCAAAAGGGAATTACAGACCCACAGACATACATACGCCGTTTCGGTTTTATATACAAGATTATTTCAAAACAACTTTATGTTTCAGATAGCTTTCGCACTTTCAGTTTTGGCAAATAGATCATTATTTGAATGCAAAGAGAGCGGAAACAGATGGTTAATTGACGAATAAAGGTAACAAATTGATTGATTGAGTTTAAGCACCATGATTCTTGTATAAAAATATACATATGTACAAATATATTATAAATCACTTTTCAAACATGTTCATTTCTGTATAGCAAGTGAATGCATATTGGAGCACCTCAAAAAAGATGTTTCACAAGAGCTGGTTGTTATTCGATATTTTAAGAAAAAACTGTTAATCGACTGAGTAATAAATTTATGAAATTATCCGAAATACAGAACCTTTACATAATGGAGATTTATAAACGCTTGACTAAAATATACTTTATGGCTAGTTTAGCTGACCATTTATATATTAAAGCTTATTTATAACATACTTTATAATAACATATTTCTCTTTTATATTGTTCACTGTAAATGCTTGGCAGAAAGGCATTATATAAAAAAATAAAAAATAAATCGTATGTTCTTATTCCACAATTAATTTTTAAGTATCAGGACCGGTTTCGCTCATCGCGAGCATTTTTTTTAAATACTCACAGTAACATCATCATTAATTATGGAATGAAAACAAAAAATGTTTCATTAATTTTTAAAATAATATTATTTAATACCATGCCATTTCAAAACCAAATGAAGTTAGATATCGAAACCAATTTCTTATAATTTGCATTCAAAGCGAATTAAGAATTCGAAAAAAATACTTCAAAAGTTTTCTCAGAATATAAAAATTTCTAATTATTTTATATCTACAGAGATCGTTGTAAGCTATTAGCTATCCATTAATGGAGCAAGATTTATAGATTGATAATTCAGCATCACCAAAGATCTAAATTACTTCCGCGCGGACTCCAAAATAATTACTAATCGAATATTTTAATTAGTTTCATCTGGTGCTATAAAAAAAATACTATCTCTCATCGCATAAAGTGTAAAGATTTCAATTGAAAAGTTTTCCCATATCATGTGGGCCATATGTATCATATTTTATAACTTGACGCCTTTTACGATTTTTTATTATCCGATACCTACGCTTTCTTTGTCAAAGAAGTGTGATAAATATATTTTCGGGTCCGTGGTTCAGTGGTCAACGTCGTTAGATATGTTTGACTAAAAATTCTTCCTTACCCATCCGAAGAGCGACTTGCTAACCACTTGTTTGTTCCTTTATATCCTCAAACTGTTCGAAATACTGGGAGGTTGAGCGACTAAGTAACCTCCATAAAAGGGCGTAAGCTTATCTCACATATTTGGGAATACAGTGGAACTCCGATCAAGCGTTCTCGCATTATACGTTTTTCCGCGTGGTGCGTTCATTTTCTATAGTCCCGGCATTTAGTCCATATGTAAAACTTTCCCGCATTCATCATTTCCCGCATTAATCGTTTGTTTTATACGGTCCCTTGAAAAACTTAGAATCGGGGTTTCACTGTAGCAAACATAAAAAGTTTATTTCAGCATCCCGCAAAAGTCATTTTGCGGAATGCTGAACTTAGGAATGGGCAATGTCCCGTGATTACGTTGAGAACAGTACCAGGCAGCTTAACTTTGAATAATAAAAAAAATTGATTGCAATTTAATGATGTATTATAATAACAGACGTTAGCAAAATATTAACTCGAAAATACCATATACTTGAAACGCAAAGTTATTACAAAGCGTCTAATCAAAATATAAAAATCTTCAGTTCAGAAAGAGATTTCCTCTACAAACAAAATCTTTGTTGATTTTTCGGTTGTCTGTCGAACATCAATAATGACCGATGTCAGAATGATGAAATCAATCGCTTCTTAGATAAACATTGTGGTTTTAATCTCCGAAAAAAATTACATTTCCTAATCTTGAACTTTGTCTAATAGCTATACCATAGGTATAAAACAAAACACCAATGTCTCAATACAATGCTTACCTTGTATACCTAACCAATCGAATAGTTATATGTATAATTACATAATGCTAGATTATTATATTAAAATGGATCTGAAAATATAATTTGATTTGTGAAGGCTGACAGATGCAACCGGTTTATTTCAATACTTACTTCTATCTAACATATGGCGTAATTTCATGAATTTTCTTCCGTAAATATAGTTATTCATTTTAATTGTGTTGAGATACTTGGTTCGTTTTGATATTCTTCATCGTGTCGGAGCTAAGCTATTATTTTTCTTTATTATTTCCTAGAAAACGGATATTCAACACTTGATAGATTATAAAATACCAGTTTTTGTTAATTGGAGATAACAACATTTTCACACAATCCAATTCATTACATTTTTTCCAGCAGGTTTAGTGCTAAACAATGAATCAGTGGCTTAAGGAAGTCTGTTTCTTGGTTAGACCAATTAACTTCTTTGGCTTAAAGAAAAATTACTGAAGTCATGGATATGTGTTAAAACAAATCTGCAAATATATTGTATATCAAACAAAGAGTATCATTGAGGAGATCTAATCCTTGATTCTAAAACAGAAATTTCACCCAGAAAAGGTTAAAATCATTTTTTTCCACCTATTTTTACTTAATAAAACTATGTAGATTTTATAATTCACTCCTTAGTTTCTTGACTGGTTTGACTGCTATTTGTATTTGCTTTTCCCGCTTGCAAGTTCAGTAAACTTAACACTTTGTTTGCGGCCTTTTCAATTCCCATAGTAATTACGCACAAATGTGTGCACACGGTAATCAATTGGTTAATTCAAGTCGATCCAAATTCAGAAACATAAAATATTAATTGTTCAATACGAAAGCTTCAGGAACACTCACACAATGAGAACATTCAATACAAAAAAAAAACAACATTAAAAGCACAGGTATTTTATTGAAAATGCTTTTAAACAACGAAAGAAAAAAATATCCTTGATAAATAATGTAAGTAATTAATTAGAAGTTAATGGAAGTACATAATTTTACTCAATTTCACAGCTCAAAAGCACTCAAGGAAACATGCATACTCATTAATTAAAAAAATAATTGCAAACAATGTACAATATTTAAACACCTGTACAATAAATTATTTAACTATCATATAAATAACTTTAATTTGTATAAGCAGCAAATATATTATTCAAAGTTAATTGAAACATTAGGCAATTAAAAATAATCAGTAATTAACAAGGTCAACATTTAAGATACGGTTTACATAACATTTGAGCATACAACAGTGAAACGATTCATGCTCTTTCATTGCAGTCTAGTCATCCGATATGTTATAAAAACTGGAATACACCTTACACTTCTTTTACTTGATGGTACGGAATGTATCAATCAAGTCGTGTGCGTTCAATTATGGATGGTCATGTTTGTCATCAAACCAGGTTCGGAGAGATTCTTATCTAATTCTTTTATTCCATATATATGATTAACTTTTTATATTGAAACCTGTATACCACATTATTTCAATAAAACATACAGTTAAGAATTCTAGTAAATTCTACAAAGGATCTCTAGAATGGTAAGAATTAAGGCAGTTCAATGTATTCGTCGATGTATGATTTTATGAATTCCTTATACATACAAATGCAACACTTTTCTTTTTGACCACCGACAATCTGTTAGGTTGGAATAAGTTTTGTGTTATATCCAATCATGAATGCAATATACAAATTGCAAGCTAACTTTCGAAGTGAACTTGAAGTCAATACGTCATGGAAAGGCATTATTTATGAAAAGAAATAGAAACGTTTTTTGTACGTTATCGTCGCGTTTTTTATACTATCGCGAGCATTTTCAACTGATGATGCTCGCGATGAGTGAAACCGGTCCTGATCATTATAAACTAATTATGGAATAAGTGTAAAAAATGTTTTTTTTATTTTTTTTAACAGATATTGCAAGGTAATAAATATATTTTTTCGAATTCATTGACAAATTAAAAAACGCCACCGACAATCTGTTAGGTTGGAATAAGTTTTGTGTTATATCCAATCATGAATGCAATATACAAATTGCAAGCTAACTTTCGAAGTGAACTTGAAGTCAATACGTCGTGGAAAGGCATTATTTAAGAAAAGAAATAGAAACGTTTTTTGTACTTATAACGTCGCGTTTTTTATACCATCGCGAGCATTTTCAACTGATGATGCTCGCGATGAGTGAAACCGGTCCTGATCATTATAAACTAATTATGGAATAAGTGTAAAAAATGTGTTTTTTATTTTTTTTAACAGATATTGCAAGGTAATAAATATATTTTTTCAAATTCTTTGACAAATTAAAAAACGTCACCGAATTGAGTACACCGATTCAAAGAGGTTTTTTTTACTCTTTCTGTAACACTTTATATGTTTTAAAGTAAAATTCCTATTCAAATGCTTTCACTTACTACTAGTTGTATCATAGCATATAAGTTTTCAACCTTTCACGCGACTCTGAAATTGAAAGAAAAAATATCCGTATAAGTTAAAATACTCGACTGTTTTTTACCGAAAAAAAATACTCTAATAGTCCATCTCATACGATAACTTTCCTCCTTATGGCAAACCACCGAAGGACCAGTTACTCTACTAACGTCGATAATATTTATTAGAAGAACGTTTTTTAATTTACGCGTAACAGAAAATTCATTGCAATCGTAAATATAATAGTAACGCATATTTATTATACAGACGAACTTGACACCGGATGAAATTGTAGCGGGCTATGAAAGGAAAAAACGTTTCGCCTGAGTTATGCTTGGATATAGCTCAATTTACAAATGACAGTCTCTGTCATGTTTTCTCAAACTGCTTGGTTCATTGAACGTGCCTTGAGTAATCGTATTTTTGTAATATCTGCTCTCAGTGAGGAGCATATGTTCTCTTAATGGATCGTCCGTTACTTCACAAATAGTTTTTTCGCTTAACCCTTTGGATCTTATAGCATTTTTACAAAAAAGAGATAGTCTTTCAGTATTATATTATTTATCTCAACTTCTATTTACTTATTAGTGCCAATTTTTTGATTTTATTTTAGGATGTACAGTGTAGATATGGGTGAACTAATTGGTTAGCCACCATCTCCCGCTATTTTTTTGCAGTCGTTTCTCACAGCTGTTGTCCATAACGCTATACGATCTAGATAAAAAACGAATTTATTCCTAACTTACTTGGCCCAATACAGAACTGCACGAGACTAATCTTTTAACAATGCACTGAGTGCTGAAAGAAAATAAAAACATAAAGGAAAAAAAAAGAAAATTTGATTTCATCAGCTACTTTTTTCATGTGATATTAAGTATCCTGTCTATCCGTATACAGAGAATCCGCCGTGACCGTGGAGCTTAATCTACTTCGCATTGAATTTAAAGAGGAATCAGGATATGATGTTGCAAATTTATCCAATGCCTCAATGAAAAAATGGATTTGGTCAAGATCAATTCAGGTTGCCTATCGGGCCCATATAAAGATAACTAATAATTATAATAAATCTAATCGAACGCATCGCATGTGAATTTTTAAAAATATCCTCCTAGCTTGTTATTGGTAACTGTAATAAGAAATAAATCTATTGCGATAAATAAATCTAATTCTTAATGGTTAGATTCTTTTCGAATCATCGCTCGTCGTATGTGAATTACTAGCAGATGAAAGTTTTTTGGAGTTGGTCCAATAGTCTTGCAAATAAAAAAAAAACAAATTTGCATTCTGTTTGAGCGATCCATACACATTGGCGATTGTAAAATTGCTAAAGCAAGATCAATCGCAAATAATTAGAAGGACGTTGGAAAGTGATGTAGTACGATTTCGTACCGTTGAATAGAATAATATTATAAATGGGTGTCGTTTAGCAGTAACTTTCCAGAAATTTTGATCACAATGTAATTGGCGTGGCCGTTATAACAACAACAAAAAAATACATTCGACAGTGCTGTAATAAAATGCAGTGTCTTGGATATAGAAAATTTAAATATCAACATTAACATTTCTTATTTTATGACACATCCAATTATTATCAATACAATCCAGGCACACCTGATAATTTTTTTCAAAGTTTTTTGTTAATGCAAGCAAAACTTTTTTGACTGATTAATTTGCTTTAATCGACGTTCAACATCAAATTGAAGTGAAGGCACTTCAAAATCAAATTTGAATTGTTTGTATTTTAAAGTCAGTTCCATTCATTCATTAAATTTAAATGCGTGAAGATGCTGGAAGGAGAAACCTATGCCATTAGCTACAAAACTCGCGAAAAGAACAAAATTCAAGGGATTCCAATTTTGATTGAGGATGTTGAAAGTGCATTTCAATATCAAATTTGAATCGTTTTGTCGCTAACGACCCGGGTTTCGGTACTGACGAAGAAAATGTCTGAAGATGCCGAAAGGCGGAACCCGTGTCAGTAACGATAAAATTCATTAAAAATCTTAAAAATATAAACGATTCAAATTTGATTCTGATTTTATTCTCAATAATAATTAACATTAACTAAACTAAAAAAAAAATATTCATTATATTATTATTCATTGCTAAAAAGCAAATTTTTATTAAGTGGCTAAAAGTGAAACCGGTTTTTCTTATTTCCATATTCAATAAATCTCAATTTACATGATTTGCTGCACATTGGCTTCTGAAGCTAAAAGAGAATAAAGCTAACTTTCATAAAAATAGGTGGTACAAATAAAAATTCAAACAAATCTATCATATTTTTTTCAAGACTATATCCGGTCCCATTTCAGCTCTTTATATTATACATTCTTCTTCTTGGTCCATTTTCGCTGCATTTATCAAACAACTGATCACCGCGCATCTTCATCATTTCGTGTCAACCTCCAATCGCTTTACTTCCTCCTATTATAATTAGGCCAAATACATTCTACGAATATTACCCGATGGTTTGTATGGAAAAATGGTACCCCACCAGTTAGAAGATTAGGCAGACAGGGTTGAGACCGCTGAGCAGCACTTGTCCCAGTCAGCTCCAACGTCTCACTGTGACATATGTATACATGACGTAATAGATCGCTGCCTAGTATTTTAAATCCTCCCAAAATTGAACCGCCTCGCCCCAAATATACGAGCTAAATATCAATTCTCGAAGCTCTTTATACAAAACTGTGTAGTATTAAACGTTCGGTCCTTGGTCAAGTGTTAACATGGTTGCCTTTGATTCCGGAACGCTCTGGCTCAAGCCATGGCACGGGCAGTAAATTTTTTCAATCACAGCATTCATTCTGGAAACACTATTTTCTGCGTTTTCCGAATTACCCACCCTAAATATGTGACGTTACGAGAGCGACTAGCTTACCACTATTTCTGTCCCAATCTTATCCATTATATCACCACTCTCTTCGAAAATGAGAGGTTCAGCAACTGACTTAAAATCAGCTCTCATTTGACACTTATGTTGAGATGAACTTCACGAGTAAACCAAATGCTCCACATTGTGAGTGGACATGGTGGGAAAAAGTCTAGTTAAACGGATTCAGTAATTGAACTTTTCCTGGGCGACCACCCTCAAGAAACCGACACCATCTAACCACCCTAACATTCATACAGATGAAAGGGATTAGGCTACCGCCCAAGTCCCCGTAAAAGTCAATAACTTTTCTTTCAGACCGCATACGAATACAATTACAGTCAAAAATATTTGAAAGAAAATCTTTAATTGTCTTAAGACATAAGTCGCATTTTCATTATCAAGAAGATTCGAAATACAAAATAATGCACATTAAGACAAAATAAATAAGTCAAATTTTCATTATTTCAAGACCGTTTTGCGTTTTGCGTGTTAGCTCTACAATAATTATGACTTATTAATAAAACTAAATAAATCGTTTGAGAGATTCAAATTCTTTATTATTTGACGATATGTTGTACTATTGCGGTACCGTTTTACCATTAACGTGTTAGCTCTACAATAATAATTGACTTAGTAATATTTATTATCAAATATGTAGATTACACTTTTCGCGCTGCATGCGTCGATTATAACACTTTCAATGGCCAATGAACGCATCGGTGTTTAGACCTGAAGTGCATTGCCATTGTCGGCCGCCCGTGACCTCAAGATTCCGAAGGCATCTTGTCGATCTCGGCAATAATAATGAATGTTAGGCAACTCGGTGCAGCATAATAGCATGGATGAATGGCCTCTCAGGAAGTAAATACCTTCACAATTACGCATCAATTGGTTCTTCATCAAATCTATGCTGCAACAATGCAGGGTTACGAAATCTACGGAATAAGTAAAGTTAGTTACCTTGAACGGAGTAAATGTCGATATTTTGTCGGAAGACAATTAAGTTTTGATATTTTCTGTTGTATTTATTTCGTTATTTTATTGTTATTTTATCGAGCGAAAACTACTTTGGATTAAATATTTATTTAATTGTCTACACACAGATATAGAAAAGCTTGTTTTCAATTCGATTAAATGATAAGACATAAAAACGATATATACTTAGAATCGTTAAATATATATCAGATTTTTCGTTACCTTAAGACTGTACATCAACTCAGACCATTTATAGCTCGCTACATCCTTTCCTTTACAAGCTACGAGCAATATCATCCTAACTCAAAATTCTGAAAGAATACAAGGTAACCAAGAGCTTTAAATACAAACTAAAAACGTTTTTTATTCAAACATATGTATAGTCCTTCCGAAATATAATATTATAAAAATGAAATGATTAAATCCAATTATTTTAGGTAGTTATTATTGAAATAAATAAAACATATTTTTGTGCTACTTCCACTTATTTAATAATTATCAGGACCGATTTTCGCTCATCGCAAGCATTGTCAACTAGTGATTGAGTATCCGGAAGTAGTACAATAAAAGTGTGGTTTATGTACATATTTGACGATGGTGCTTTGTCGCCAAAATTCACACCTTACCAAATATGTTAAATACTTAGCTTTAATGCGAGAACGATTAATAAAGACTTAGTCCCACCCCTGCGAGAAGCTTATTCAGGAAGAGGTATCCGCTTAGAGAACTCTGCATAGGTGAGGATCATATCGCCCTTTCCAAGCCAAAGTTAGTGACAAATCGCTTCTTTTCAGGAGAGCAAAAAGATTGAAAAAAGAATATTTACCACTTATCTCCATGTATTGCAGTTTTAATATTTATTATTTATTTATTTAAGAAAAATCAAATCATGGCATTACAGCTGACGCCAATGCGCCATGGATTTGACAAATATAAATACATGCATTTATATATATATACATACATACATGCCAAATTAATTAAAAATTTTTTTTGAATCATATTTTAACAAATATAGTATTCGTCTGAAATCGCCCGCTGTGCCAATTTTTGTTGAATCATATTTAACACAGAACCACCAAAATATTACTAATGCCCGCTGTGGGCTGTGGAGTCGGAACTTTTTGGCTGGAGTTGGGGTCGGAGTCGTCGCGGCGATTTGGACGGAGTCGTACTTGGAGTCGGAAATTTTTTTAAAAGTTAAAACTTTTTATTTTTGCACATTGTATGTAAAATTTGGCTATTGGCCGGATTGGTAGGGTTGATATTTAATTGAATACACATAAGTAGGAAAATTAGACAAAAAAAATGACTATATATTATACATTTTTCGTCGGAGTCGGAGTCGTTTTGGTAAAGGATTTTTTTTAACGACTCCAAAGCCCTGGTTTTAAGAAATAGACAGCTTCTACCCTTGTATTTTTTAATATGCTAAAAATCATCGCTTCTTAAGAAAACTTATAATCTAGGCTAGTTTTGTTTACATCTTATAAATACCAGAATTCGTTTTATCTCTTGTTTCAGATTATTATTCACAAGAAATGTAAATATATGATGCATTTTTAAGTTATATAACAATATGAAAGCATTTCTTTTCTTACAGTTTTCAAATATTACTTATAAAATAGATTGTATCAATTATCTAAACATCGTACATACAGTGTAGCCACTAACATAAAATAAATTGCCAATTTATTTTTTCGAATGTAGTTATTCCAACTTTTATTATTTGGCAGCGAATCAATTTTATATGAATCTTTATTATTATTATCATTCAGTAACTCAATCGACACTCTTTTTAATTATTATTTTTCGTATCATATATCTGCGACACGAAACAGACAGGCAGCCGTTGATGTTGTTTTTTTAAACGTTATTCTCTATTGAAAAAATCTAGATTCACTTTCGTAATGGACAATAAGAAAATCATACACATAATGTTTTTGGTTCAATGTATCATAAAAAATAATGGATTTTTGTAATTTCTCAATCGACCGCATTTTGCTTTCGTTTATGAATTGGTAATATTCAAATGTGTATTTATTTAGGTTAAGATATCATGTCAAACACGTTTTTTAACGTTTTCACTGTTTTAGTTATAAGCATTACAAACAATGCCTTGAAATCTTTAACATTTCATCAAATATTTTATTTTTATACAAAATTAAAATAACGTTTCATATATCAAGGTGACCGCATGACTTTTGTACACTTTTATATTTCTATTTACCGAAATAACCATTCAAACTTTTTTATTCCACTGCCTTAGTCACCTAATATGACAGTGCTTTACGCGTTGAACGCATGCCACAAATAGTTACACAACTAGTTGAATAACAAAGTAATCTTTTTTTAAATTACGTATTTAAAATGATTTTGACACAAATTAACCGCCAAATCGTTTAAAATGTATTTACTGTAAAAAATCGATACCACCAAAAAACAGCTACAATTGTAATTAAAACGATGGCATCGCTCTGAAATACATGCTAGTAGGGTAAAAATCAAACAGACATAACCAAAATATTTTAATCTTCTTATTATTTTTTGAATTGTTTGAATTTTGTACTTTTTCATGAGTTTTGTCGCTAATGACCCGGGTTTCGCCTTTCGGCATCTTCAGGCATTCCAAGTGTACGGATGTAGTTGAACTTGAATATGTATAAGCTCAGAATAAGTACTGCAAAAATAGCGTTCCACATTTAAAAATATAATGGCTTTCCACTCACAAACTACAATATTTTCCTCTAACACTATTCAAAAGAAAGTACATTACATACACGTGCGTGTACATATATGTATACATATGTGTATTGACATTACAAACCAGTTCATAACCGGAGATACACATAAAACCATTACATTTGAATCGAACTCTTTAAAGAGTCAATCTGTGTTTATTTGTCACTTACACACCTACATTTAAACTTGATTTAATGCTCTCCACTTACGTTTATAATGATGTATGCGTAGCTATTTTAGAGAATATTGATAAAATCTATATATTTTTCTTTTAATTCTTGCCCGGTAACTTTTTTTGTTAATTGATGTCGAATAGGGCAAGCGTTACCGGATGGAAGAATGCTGAGAACGAAAGTATAACTAAACTGTTTGATAGCAATTGATTAATAGGCCTGTAATCTTGCAGTGGAGCATACCTACAAAAACAACAGTATTACTGGCTTAATTTCAAGTCACGATGGAAGATTTGATACTTGATTAGATACGTATTGAGTAGATACATCACTTGATTATTGGTTGAACCTGCAGCCGAGTGCTCAACGTCCTTTTCTTCGGTTGTAATGTTTGCTGGTCTCAAATCCCAGTATAGAAGATTTTTCTCAAGCCGTGGATTTCTGTGCACTTTAAATTATCTCTCATTTTGGGTAATTCAGAAAAAGCACATATAACGCACATTGATGACATTGATTGATGCTGGCAGTAATTTTTTGCTCGTAGATGGGTATTTTTTATTATTATTGTAGATTTTATAGATGTTGTTCCTTTAATAGCTTCACTGATTCTTAATTTATTCTTCAAAATTGTAGATCGCAAGCTTTGTTCCTTTTTACCACTCTCATACTATTTAATTATTTGTAGTTTTATTTCCCAATACTCACTGCACTTCTCTTTTTTTATTACACCTGTTCCGTTACCAAGTCATGGTGGACACAATCAATTAATTATTCACTTCAAGTTTCAAATGCGTATATCATGTCCAATTATATTATATAAAGGGTATTTCAATAGGGACGCTCAAAATATGTTACTTATGTCCGTCTGAGTAGATTATTCATTGTTTAGTGGCCAAATTTGAGTCAACCAGCTTGGTAAATAATCAGCCAACACCTACCTGTACGTCATCAAAATACAATATCTGGTGAAAAGATTGCTGCTGTGTGAAAGTGTACAGGAAAACCCAAGGCAGCTTATTTCTCGTTGTTCACAAGAACTTGGCTTTTCTGCGACTTCAACTTGGCGAATTTTGAATCGGGCCTTATGTCTGCACCCGTATAAAATCCAACTAACCAAGGAACTTCAGGTAAACGACCACAGACAACGCCTGATTGGGTTCTGGAGCAGTTGGAAGTTTACCCAAATTTGTCAAAAAAGTCAACTTTAGCGACATGGCCCATTTTACAATGAATGGATATTGGCAGACATTTGATGCTATATTCCATATTTAATGCCGTAAAATATACTTACAAATGAAATTAAAATTTAGTCGAAATCTCACAAACAACTTGTTTTATTTACATTTCAAAACTAAGCGTCCTTATAAAAAGACCCTTTATTAACAAAGGTTAACCATGCTAGGAAATTCAATTTTTATTTTAAAAATGTGTTATTTTTTTCCGGTCCCAAGTGCGAATTGTCATAAATTGAACCGTCGTAAGTCGAAGAATAAATGTACAGTCAGTTCTCGACTAACGACCATTCAGACTTACGACGGACACCAAAATTTAAACTTTAAAATAATTGCTGATTATTGACAACCCTCCGGGTCATCCTCCACACTTAGTTGAGTCCCATCCAAACATAAAAAGTTATTTATTTACCCCACTACAGGCATTTTACAGCAAATGGGTCAAAGGGGTTGCTAACTTTAAATTGCATCACTTAAGAATTTCTTTTGTCCAAGCAATCAAAGCAATAGAAAAAGACCAGACATTGAGAGAATTTTAGAAAAACTATAACATATATCAAGCAATTAAAAATATCTCAGATGGATGGTCAAATGTAACGACGTCATGTACATATGAATGACATATCAAATAAACTATCAAATCGTTATAATAATATGAATTTTACTAGAGAATATGAAGTAGGAGAAGTAACGAATATCATTGTACAATTTGCTTAGTACATATTCTGAAATAAATACCACTATACCACGCACTATTTATGTCTATCATTTCATTATTTTTTTGTATGAAATTCGACATACGCCCATTTCAACTTACGACCTAGGTAGTGGAACGGAACCCCGTCGTAAGTCGAGAACTGACTATATAGTGATATTATCAAAGCTCGATATCAATACCTAACTATGAAAGCGAAGCTTTACGTGACAAGAAGTTTAAAAAAATTCACACGTTACATGGTTAGTACGTTAGTAAGATTGCTTGTGCAGATATTATTTAAACGTAACGGAAACACATATTAGATATTTTAGATTACCAGATTTCATATCGGGGTCAAACACATTACACTTGAAAATAATTATATTTAATTGAGCTTGGATAACAATTTGAACTCGGATGTCGAGGTCGTAATCCCGACAATCGAATTTATACAGATCTAAATTATAAAATGGCGACGGGATTTTTTCAATCCAACCAATGAATTGTTCTTTTAACTTACACTGCTTACCTGGAGCCAACTTATTCAATGGTATGTTTAAAATAAGGGTTGCAAGCTCGTAGGCTGATTAAAGTAGGCATAAATTTTCTTATAATTATGTTGATAAACAAATACAGTTTCACATTATCTTACTACGACTCCATCACCATTTATTATCACGTCGTCTAATCAAGGTTCACATCGTCAATATTGATGGCATGGAAAGACATATTAGGCTTATAAATTTAACAATGTTTTATACATAAATCACAACATCCAGTATCTTTTGGCATTGGTTGTTGAGGAAGTGGTATAGAAATGGTGGGGATCAAAATATATCTAAAATTATGTGACGTCATTTACGGATGAAAATCATCCATCCTTTCCCTCTCAAAAATGAAAACTTTCAATTTTAAATATTTACATATAGTAAGTCTTATTTTTGCAGCGTTTTTTCGTGTACTATAATCGTGAATGACTATTTTTTTTTATTGATATATCGAAAATAGTGTTATTTTTACTATCTGCATATGTGAGGTACTTGTTTTTTTTTTAATAATTCCAAATATTTAGTTTCTTTGACTATTAATTAAAAGATTTTAACAAACATATTATTTGACTCTTTTTAAGCCATGCAGTAACGATTGGCAGTGAGGCCAATTGACATGAAAGAAATTAAGGTGAAAATAACACAGTCTGTATGTTTTCAAGCATAGCAACATTATGAACTAATATTTTTAGCGTTGAAAATATCTTTTTAATGACACTTTACAACTGTTGACTTGTCTTACTTTGCGGTGATTTCTTTAGGTTGGCTTGAAACGAGTAAATGTGGAAAAACAAGACTTCGGTTTTTGTTTGTAAAATATTTTGTTGAAATATGTACAATGTTGATTCAACGCAGGGGCAAGGCTAAAACCTGAGCTTGCATAAATAATTTAGAATTTATTTTTACTAAATAAATTACGAATAGCTGTCGTGAAACTGCACAGTTATGATATTTAATTATAATATATAAAGAAACAAAATCGATTGACACCTGTTAACACATTTTTTCTACAGTAACAATTTCACTCAACTAGTGAGAATAACTTAAAATCTAAATTTTTCTAATCGAGCAACTTCAGTATAAAATAACATTGTTTATGCTTTTTTAAAATACACATCATAAATTCATTTTTTTTATCTATCTATCTATCTATATATATAAAAATGAATGTCTGTGTGTATGTCCGCTATGGACTACTAAACCGCTCGACCGATCGATGTGAAACTTTACAAATTTATTGAGTACTTTCCCGCAATGGTTTTTGGCCTACCAACACCTCCCCCCCATCACCCTCCAACCTCCACCTCCCAATTTTTTTTTTTAAACTTTATGAATTTTTCGAGTTCACTCCTTCGAAAGTTTCTGGCATACCCTCCCATACGCCCCCCAAGCCCCAACCCGCCAAACAACCGCCCTCCCCCAAAAATTGATAACAATTCTTTTCAAATTTCTCGAGTTCACATCCGTGAAACTTTCTGGCGTACCCCTCCCCCACCCCACCCCCCCCAATCTTAGAATTGCTGGCGTAGCAACGCGCGCAGGGTACAGCTAGTATATTATTAAAAAAGACGTTTCCGATTGAGATAGGCAGAGAAAATCAAGAAGGATGTAAAGAGGCTAGATTTTAAGCGATCAGAAAATGAAATAAAGCTATCAACGCTGCAAGGACGGCTGTAAAGTCTGTTATAGACAAAAATAAAACGTAGCGCCAACCAATCAACGAAAATTACGTTCATGTTTTATCCTGTAGTACTAATTCAACCCATAGATAGAATACTTTTATCACGCAGCAAAATAGGCGACAAAAAAGATTTATATCTCAAATAAATAAACTACAAATTTTCTGTTTAAATTATAAATAATTATAATCATAAAGAAATATTTCATTCAATTTTTACTAACAAATATATATACGTGTAATACGCGGTCTTATAAAATATGCACTTATTTAAATCGTTTCTATATGCAAAAGAGTGTAAATATGATCATAAGTTTGCATATTTTTAGCGAGAGAACAGCTCTTAATTACACCTAGGATAACATATTTTTTGTACTTATTCGGTTTACAGTTGGAAAGTTTTACTTTGATAATAATTTGATATCACAGTGTTAATTATTCTTATTATTCAAATTGATTTATTTTATTTAACGTACTTTTTTCTTGAAGATACATTCGCTCTACTTCTTCTGTATTTATAATAACTGCTTATAATATTTTATACGCGTTTGATTATAATATTGATAGTTGTAGCTATATTTCTGTTAAATTAACTACTGTTTTATGTAACTTTTTTACCATGCCTGTTCCTAAGGTGAGCATCGGGTCATGATTCATAAAGTGACACGTCAGATTTTCTGTAATGTCGCTATTACGGCATTTCCAAAAAAAATCTCATTCTTTTTATCATTATATATAATTTTTTACCATTATACATAATTTTACTATTTCAGCTGCCAATGTGAAGCATATGAAATAAGGGAGTTTATATCAATATATTTTTTTCTACGACATCTGATTGTTACTCAGTTACTCAGTCTCTATTTATGAGAAGAGTGTAGAAATGAAAACACAACAAATGTTTAATTTATCGCCTTTGATACGCCTTCTGTTTATCATCAGTAGGGGAGAATGGAATTTTAAACTTCACGGACATCCATTCTTTTGAACATAAATCCATGAATCGTATTAAAAATCAAATTATTGAGCTGCCTTGACTGGGATTCGAGCCCGCAAGCACCCCAACCAAATCCAACGACGTTGACCTCTCAATCACGAACCAAAAATGGAGAAATGAATAGATAGCATTTCAATAAATTTTTCTGTTTTGTTGCATTAGGATTTACTTGGTTGAACTCCACTATAGTAAGATTAAACAACAAAAGTATTAAGTTCAACGAGCACCATTTTGTATAGTCTATTAATATTTTCACTTTTAAGCCAGCACGTTTCACATATGGGATCCCTAATTGGATCATATAGCGACCAGATTGTGTCTCTAAGATTCACTCTTCCCCACCAGCTTCATTTTTTCTTACCTGGTCATACCAGCATTTCGTAACATAGCCAAGTATGGTTATCGACCATCTTTCAGGAATACAGAGACAACTATAACAGACTTTGCTGGGGAATTTTCAGCTAATTTTCAAGCCATCGCCATTTTTTTTCATCAAATACAAAATAGGGCATTGGTTATTTCATTCTTTTACCTTAAAATTCCTGACAAAATCACAATAATTTGTTTGCCACAAGAATCTATTTTCGAAGCACATTACACGACTTCAATTTTTACGAAAACTTGTATGACTTGCATTACTAAATTATTGTTTATTTAATATGTAGATAGTACTGAATTCATTTTCTACAAAAATTACGCAGAGAGAAAAAAACTATCAATTCAATTTATTCAAAACATACTTTGGAAGTATTCATAAAACTAAAATTAATACAAGAACTAATGATGTAGTCAAATTTTTATGCATATATTAATAAATTATTGTAATTGTAGCACTCTTTATTATTTCAGAAACCCAAATCTCTTTCTTTTCATCTCATTGTTTTGCCATTTGATAGACAACTTTGATATTTTTCTTTTTGAATACACAATCGCGAACAAACAATATTTATTGTAAGCACGTTTTGGCTCTAATTAACGCTCCAATTAGCTAAGAAAAGAATATTGAAGAATATTTCTGTGCCCACTTCGCTAACGCAAGAAAATAAGAGTTTTCGTTGTTCGGTTATCAGACCATGTTATTTAAAGAGGAAATTAATTCTTCAAATTTTCACACTTGAATTTAGTCCATTAGTATTTAATTCATCTCACAACGATAATAATATGCCATACCAGTATAATCGGTATATTTCTCTTCATCGAAGGATCAGTATCTCATTATTGTAAATTAAACGAAATCGAAATTCTTTATCTAGTACGTAATTAAATATGAAATCCTTCGTGGCAAATATTTACTATTAGTGTACGTATAATGACGGTTAGTCGTATTTTTTCCAATCTGAAAGGGTTTTTTCCTGAACCAATATTCAACACTCGATTACACAAACATTTGATTGAAATTGACAGAATCCCAACGTAGATGAATTCGCCTTTTTAGAGGCATCTTTTTACTGAAAGAATCAATAAAGTTCAGGTATATATTGACACCGCCTTATGTGGTAGGTCATCAGAACTCTCTCGAACGATCTATTTTTCACCTCAGTCTATGAGTTTAAGTCGATATCAGGAAATAAATTCATTCTTATAATAATCTATATTGAAATCTATAGCGATTCAATATAGAGTTATGTCAATTTCTCTTATCTCTTGACGCCCGACAGTGCATGTGCTTCATAAAAAGTTCGTTAGGCGATAAATAATCCCTTATCGGCGGGCACACGTGTTAACGATTTTTGAAACGGCCATTTTTTTTTCTTTCTAAAGTAACCGTTTGTTTTCATACAGCAGTTAGAGACTGGGTATCAGGGAGAGATCACGCGCTTGCCAGAGAAGTCTTACAGTTGTGGTAAGCGCTGGAAGTGGCCTGCAAGCCTCTAATCCTCTCCCTAAGGATAAATTCTAGTAAATTCCTGATATCTCCTTCGCAATAATAATAATAATAATAGTCGTGTATTATGTGTTGTAGAACGTAACGTGTATTTTTAATCTATCTGTGCTAAATCCGTGTGTAAAGTCTGTGTAAACTATAAACAATTAAATAATGGATGCTAACCGCACCCACATAACGCTTTGAGATCGTCTTTTCTTTATAAGAGTACCATGTTTCTCCTACTCCGTCCCCAAAATCCCTCTTCCTGAGTGTCGGATAGGAGGCTCCTTCTCGATATACGAGGGAGCCGGAATCAAAGTCGTCTCAATATATATGATTGCAATAGACTCATTCTTAAATAAATAAATAAATAAATAAATTATGCTTGTGATAATGATAAATGATCGAAGAGAAATGTACTTGGCCATATGTTTCTTTCGGCTGATCTGAAACCAAAATGAGAATTTTTTGAGGAATCGTGAACATTAGCTGTTTGTTCTTTCAAAGAATAGTACCAACCTGCCAATGGAGATGCCACAAGGAAAAGCTTTAAAATTTTTAAGCGGTATTTCTTCGGATGCTGACATATTTCACATGGGCGTGATCACTCACACTCACGTACTATTTTGTATGTATTATAATTGATTTTGTCAGAACTCACTCGGTTGACTTCATAGACAATTTCCAATCTATTTTTTTCTTTCTCTTCTTTCTGTAAACCATATTTTTTTTCATGCTTTTTTTTATCTTTTTTCACATTGCAAAATCGAGAAACATAGAACTTTGGTTTTTTGCATATATTTATAAACAAAATATAATGTCCCGTCTGTATATATTTGCATTTTTCTATGCCTACCTAGCTGGTAATATTTATCTTGCATTTACCAGTTTATGATTTTAAGTAGGTATCTAGGTAGTAGGTAAGTCTACTAAAACCACTTTGAACAAATGATGAGAAAGTATCAACATTGTTGTTTCAACAATATCTAATAAATGTATTGTCTAATAATTACCAATTATTTTTAACGGTGGAATATTTCACCGGTATAACGATAACAAAATAAATTAAATCTATTTAACCTAATTAAAATATGTAATCTCTTAAAGGAGTTAACCAACTAATTCATTTAAGAATGTTATATTATCAAGTTGCGCTTCCGCTCAGGCCAAATACATACAAAAAAGGCTTGCGGCGAATAATTATTACCCTTCTTTCACAACATTTTACTCGTGAAATGAATCAATTTAAAAAAATAATAATATCTATAATTTGTTATAATTTCTAAGAAAGAGGTATGGATTTTCATGATGTGTGTTGCAATACTTGACAGTGAATGAATGTTAACATAATTGGTGAACTGAACCGTTAATCTTGAATGGAAATTTGATTGTTCAATAGAAGTGGTTTATCTGGTGTATATGATCAATGGAAATTTTTCTAGACGGCTGCAAGTTTGTTTTAAAAATTTAAATTCTTTTTTCTAGTAATTACATAAAAAAAGGAAAATTTGAATTTATATAAGATAATTAATCTTAAAAACGATACGAAAGAATATTTCTAATCAATGAAAGTGGTCTCTATGTCAACAATATTATATCTTGAATAATGTCCCAACCGGGTTCGAGTCCCGGTACCAACAGGTTTTTTCAGTCGATACATCAATTCTTCCTTCCGATCCCAAAAAAGTGGCGCGTAGTGAGAGCGATTAGCTAACCACTAGTCATATCCTAATCCTTGTAACCTTACAATTCCTACTTTCTTAAAAAAACATATGTTGTGCAACTCTAAGTAAGCAGTTTTCGTAAAAAAATTATGTTAAGATAAACTACGTGAGCAGTCCATACGCTCCAAGTTGGGAGCGGACATGGTAACAAATAATCTTAGAAACGATACGAAGGAGTCTTTAAAATCAAAAAAGGGGGTCTTTATGTCAACAATATTATGTTTACAATAATTTTAATTCACTCCTTAAAATATGCTTCTGTCACTATCGTGTAAAAATTGTATCAAGTGTTGACAGCTATTAATTTGCCTGTTTTTATGTTTCATACGAAGAGTTAATAAAAAAATATACTTATAATATAATATAGTATAGACAGTGTATTTTTTTAATTCTTTCTTTTGAATAGTGCAGCCTCCGATGGAGAAACAAACCGGATAAATAAATCGGATCACTAAAGTAATTATAATGCATTCTAACGAGTTATAATAAATATGCGGACAATCCAATTTTTATATAACAAGTTAGCGGATAGTTTATGATTCAATATAAATGTTCTATCACAAGCGATAAAAAATCCGACATTCCACAACGTGTCTTATACTATTTTGCTTCGCGTTACCACTATAAATATTGGAGTTTTTGTCGTTATCAAATTTGCCCAACTGAGGTGTCCACATGTCGTTTCAAAATCGGTACAAACATCGTGTAATGTTTTCAAAACATTTTTTATTTCGGCAACACATTGTATATTTCAAAAATGCACGTTTTAATACTGTGAAATATTTTTTCAATTTAGGAATTGCAGTGTATGGATTGCATAAATAAATTAAGCTTTCAAAAATATTAGAAACTCGCCAAATAGTCAGGGATAGTTAGACAATTTACTGGGACGCCGATTGTTGGCCCTAACGGACTATTGGTTGTATTTCAAAAACTCAATCTGTATCTTAAGAGAGAGAGGAGATTAGACGGATTGTATAAAGAAATATAAGCAGTCATTCTCTCTGCATCCCATTTATATCAGCAAGAGTATCATACGAAATCTAGAAATAAATTTGAAAGGTACATGGATAAAATGTTAGTTACAAAATGGTCTGAAGACAAATTAATATGCAAAATTTGTATGCGAGAGATTTTAATTTGATTTATTGTCTTAAATTAAACCTATTGCTCGTACCGCGATGTCCATACCGCCAATTTGTGAGACACCTTTCGCTCTTGTTTTGCATTATAAAAGTTACAAAACATACCTTAATATACTGCACAAAATTTTGCACCAAATAACTACGCATTACAATCAATCAAATCAAAAGTTTACTACGAGTATGAAAATAACAGAGCCGCATCTTTCAAAAATTTTGCAATCGTATATTACATTCAAATTATAAGAGTGATAATTTAGGGTTGCAAAATATTCTGTGGTTGGCCCGACCCGATCACGTCTTGAATTGCAATCCGGGAATAGTTTCACTTTTGAAACCAAGAAACATGTAACTATGAATATGATATTTATTTTATTGATTCACTTGTTATGGGTTTCGTCATAAGCATTGTGAACTACCAATGGAGGTTTTGCTCTAGAAACTCTTATTAAACACGTCTCTTTCGAAGAGAGTAGGGTTGGAAAGTATATGACTAGGACTAGACTAGTGGTTGGCTAAACCCGCTCGCTACGTTCCGTTTTTAGAATCGGATAGGTGGGAAGGGAATTTCGGACAGCACAGACATCCAGTATCCTAACAGAAGACAATTATTTTAATGAAAAATGAAACTGCCAGAACTGGGACTCGAACCCAAGTGCTTGACACTGGACCGCGGACTGGCGGGTAACCGGACAAAACAGAACATGACAAAACAGAACGTGACTTTTCAGAACATGATAAAACAGAACATGATTTTTCAGAATATGATAAAATAGGTTAGGTTAGGTTAGGTTTTTTGTCATGTTCTGAAAAGTCTTGTTATGTTTTATCATATTCTGTTTTGTCATGTTCTGAAAAGTCACGTTCTGTTTTGTCACGTTCTGTTTTGTCACGTTCTGTTTTGTCATGTTCTGTTTTGTCATGGAACCGTTTACACAATTTGTCCGAACATTTATTGTGTATCCATTATCCGTAATCGCTGGTCTTCCTATTTGCGTGTCCTTTCTAAATGAATGGCGGCCGCTTTTTCTGAATTGCCGCCAAAAAAAGCAAACATCACAAAAATGGCCGTGACGGGTGACAGTCGGTGGCAATGGCCTCCGTTTACGTTTTATTTTTGTTATGTTGCAGCCGCGGGACCGGCGATTCACGAGAAAGTTTTCGGCCCGTCATTGTTACACATTTTTATTTCGCTTTAAATTTCTTTGCGTTGGCAATAATGCGCAGGTGTTGTGTGTCTCAATCACATTACTGCAGGATGCGGGAGAGAGGTTTTGCGCGAAGCGATTATTTTTACAAATAAGCGTTTAAAATTACAATCGTAAAGAGTAATATTGCTGAATATTTTACCGAACGTCAATTTATTTATTTTTAGGTACTGACAACACTTTCGATAAACAATTAATTAAAACTATTTTCGAATTTATTCACCGAGTAGGTGTTCTTTGAAAATAGAATGTGGAGTATTATTAACAAATAAGAGAAATCGCACCAATAAAAATCATATGATAAATTATTATTGATACATATAAATAAAAATTATAGTTCACTTTTAAGGCTCAATGGTAAGACAGACATTATATTCAAAATAAAAGAAAATTTATTTGAAATAAGACAAATGAATTTAACAGATTGTTGATCTTGATTTTATTAAATTATCTGTTGAATAAGTACAAAAAAAATACATTTTTTTTAAATTATAAAGACATGTATTAAAGTCATTATTATGTAATGATAAAAATAATAATTTTGAATTATAATGTAAAGCAGTATTGAGCACAGTTTCCATTAAAAAATGCATTTATTCAATAACAATATTTATTTTAGAGGTCAATATTACTCTCTTCCAACTGAAAAATAGCTATTGCAGGGACATCATTTTACAATCACTTTTTATGTGGAGTATATGAGACATCAAAATTAAAGTTGTCTTATGAGAACTGCTTGTTACTCCGACACTCAATCTCTCTTTTCTGATAGAGTAAAGATAGGAAAATGGGACGAGGAGTAGATCTCATCTTTTAACCCTTCTCCCTTTTATAAAATTATGGGGGAGGTGGAAGTAGTAATTTTCCTTTTAAACCATTTCACAAAAGATCGAAAAATTTATCTACAACCGCATTTACATCTCAATTTAATACGACGAGCACCCAAGAACGCCGACCTCTCGGCTCGGGAGAGCCAGCAAATTTTACATCTAATTTTTATATTTAAAGTACAAAGTGTAATAGTTCTTCAAAATTTTAAAAAAAAAAGTATCAATTGCTACCAAGGAATTCTTGTATAACCATCATTACGCAACTTGGCAACCGAAGATGGAGCGGCTTTTCGGAAGAAGTCAAGACCATCACGAGGTTTTTTAAAACCAGTTATTATAATCTAGATTATATACTACTTTCATAAATCAATAAAAAATATAGGAATATCTTATTCATTTTTACTACATTTGTTTTGCCAACCAGAGAAGAATATAAATTTTGAATGTGTATTATTTATATAATCACCAACGTGATAACTACAGGGTATGTAAATATCAATTTAAATACATTGTACATTCAATACATAAACAATATCAAATATCAAGCGTTTTTTACATAGTATTATTACGGCTTTGGTGCTTACATATAATTTCACTAGTGATATTACACATCATTAAAATCACACATAGTATTTAGAATTTTAAATAACGCAGTGTATTCCACGTATTGTGTGAATAATAGTGACACCTGTTTCGACTATCACACGGTTACTTTAGTCATTATAAAAAAACCCGTGCGCTATGAGGTCTGATGGTGCTCCTGAAAGAAGCGATGCACGTATAAGTAGAAGTTACACAAAAAGTGGAATAAAATGATTTATTTTAAATTTAATATTAATTAAAATGAACTTCCATAAAGCTACCACCGAATTCATCGAAAGAGAAATATAATATATTATTGTAATATTTGTATATTGAATTTACGAAGTGGTTGAAATCATTGGCTTATTTGAAAAAAAAATATCTAACTATTAATAATTAATAAGCTTTGCATTCGTCATTTAAAAAAGTATATTTCATTATAAATGAAAGATAATTTTGAAAAACTTTGACTGTTATTTGACCAAAGGAGTGGAACCAGCCTGCCAATGGTGATACCACCAGGAAGAGCTTTAACGATTTTGAACGGTTTTTCTTCGGATGTTGATATATTTCACATGGACGTGAAACGTAAGTTCAGACGAGTACTATTTTTATGTATTATAGTTGATCACTTTTAAGGTGTTCACTGTCAATACTTGATAGAATGGCATTATAGTAAAAATCAGTTGACAGTTGATAATTCTCGCGATGAGCAAAACCGATCCTGATCTAATAAATTTTATGTGGAAAAAGTACTAAAAATGTTTTGTTATTTTTAGTATTATAGTTGATTTTGTCGGAACTCACTCGGTTGATCTTTTGACTGACCATTTTCACTTTGCGAAAGCAATAAACTTATAATTTGTGATTTTTGTAATTTATCTACATGTACAATGTATATAAATAAATAAATCAAGAAAAACTTATATCTATATCTTCTATAATCTTCCTTTCATAACGCTACCGTTGACTAAATATCACTAATAAGATCCAATTGTCACGGTTCTGTGGGTGTCAATCCTCATTAAGGATTCAAAATATTATGAACGCTTTCAAAAATCAATAAAATGACATCACTATTTACCGTTATAAATCGGGGCAAAACCATTTTTTGTTGAAAGAGATATAGAAGATAGAATCGCCCTGCTTACAAGCTTAGCTGTACATTTCTTTTCACTTTTATGTCCAACGCAAATCGCGTAGCCGTACAAACATTAATTACACTATTCATTGAGCATAAATCCATTAATTACTCATATATATTTGGCAATACGTTCCATTCGATCATTTGAGTACATTTGCATATTTAAATCAATGATTCTCAAACACTCTCCATTATTATTGATACGAACAGCTTCGACCAGTAATAGTATATTTTATACTTTAATTGATTATTTGGATCACCATATATTATCGCTCTTGCTTTCCGCTCGCTTATTGGGGACTGAGACGCATTCTGGCTATTTCTTTTAACCTTAGTTTATACATATTTTTATTTATCACTTCCTAAAGCACCGTACTGCTCAAACCTTATTCACCGATATATCTTATATATAAAACCGAAACGGCGTATGTATGTCTGTGGGTCTGTAATTCCCTTTTGCATTGTTGGTCATTAAGTTGCCATAAAAACGAATATGAAAGAAAATATGTTTGAATTTTTATCGGCGAAGACATTTAGTCAAAATGTAATAAATTAGTCTTCTACTGAACTTTTCCCCGCTTTTATTATTAATAATAATGTTTATTATTTACGTGAAGGTATTATTTGACATTTCTTTGACAACAAATTAGATTTTTTGAATGGGGCGAGAATGGGGCTGTCATCAAATTAAATAAAGTTTGTGATTTTATTTTAACTCTATTTTGGATGTTAGATTTTGTGATATAATTATGTCGAATGATATAAAATTAAATAATTATTGGTCGAATAATTATTCTGTGATATTAACAATTAAGAGATAACAGGACACAATCTATTTTCTAAAAACTTCATTGAGATAATATTAAGTATGAAGTGCAAATATTTTATTTTTCTTCTCTTGGTGATATCTTCTGTTGAAATTTGGTGAACTAATTTCAATTTAATTCCTGTGACAAGATACAATCAAAAAAACAACCAGTGTCTTTTGGAGGTCAGCTGAAAAAAGAGTTCTATGAATGTTGCTGATCGCGAGTTGTGCAGTACCCCAAACAAATCATATAAAATATCAAGTATGACGAAGAAGATGAGTAAAAAATTAAAGTTGTTAATAACAAATGATTCAACTGAATCTGTTTTTAATTATCAATTTGGCAAATCACTTATAGAGATTGTGGTGTTAATAAAAAACAATAAATATTCGGCGAGTGAAAACTGCAAGTTCAAGTTTTTGCGCTCACGAATTTGATTCATTTTATTTTGAATCGTTCACTTTCATTAGATTTTATTTAACACGTGTTTTGTTTCATTGCAGAAAAATAACCACTGTTTTTTCTTGATCGTATCAAAAAATATATTATTATGCTTGTAATACTTGAGCGATGACATATTATTTTTTATCGTATTGGTGAGCTATATAAATTTCGTGCACAAATGGCAAAGCACACAATCCTACAGTACACATGTTTAGGACATTATTAATTGGGCAAAACGGTGCGGATAATATTGGTGTATGGTTGGTTGAGAAATGATTTGTACAAAATAGTGTGGATAGTATGGTACGCACAGAATGTTAAATTTAAATAAGATAAAATACTTCTCAAATACAATTCCTTTCGTATGATTTCGTCCTTACACGATTATGTCCACCATTTTATTTTCCCTTCACTGAACACTGAGCAGTATTATAATACATTATAAATTCTCTGATAATTCGCAAACAGTTTTTGATGCCTATTTTTTAGTATAATTCTTATAATAATCCAGAACCATCAATTTATGTTACGTCTCGCTTACTATAATAAAATGTAAATTACTCTAGTGACAATCTGGTTCTCGATATATATATATGTCAAGCTATGTTTTGTTTAATCAACCTTTAGTCGAAAATTTATTGTGAATCACTCATCTTACATTAATTGCCTTATAATTATTACACTTCATAACAATACTGATATAAACTTTGTTGAAAATAAAACAAGTTTACGTAACATTGAGTATTCTATAATAAAACCAGAGATTTTAAAATCTGATATATTTAAGAAATCCAATAAAAGTATGTTATTCTCACGAACATTAAGGTCACTTATATTATTTAATAATTTTCAAACACAAAGCACCAATAAATAAACATAAACACGTTAAATATCTTAATATATAGTCTTCCATTATAAATATAAACAAACTAACCATTGTAATTTTTGCTTAATATTTTTTTTTATATACCGCATGTTTTTTAAATATCAATTAACATTTCTCTGCGTATGTATGCGCTTTTAGTTATTAAATTCATTCTTAAAGACAGGATTTTAATATTATATTTGGTGGACTTGAAATAGTCAACCAACACTGAGCCTTTGTCAAACTTGTGGTATGTACAAATGTGGTATGTGAAATAAATTTGGATGGCTTTCGCTTTAAGACGACTCCTATATTTCATTGTTCACCCATAATCGCCGTGTGCTAAAAAAGAACAAAAAGGTTATCTATAACAAAAAACAAGGCTCGATATTTTAGCATAGCCAGTCATGTATATCATAAGACACGAATGTAAAATTGAAGATTACGAAATTGACATCTTAATTGTCGAATTATACCGTCGAAAATTTATTTCACTTTCATTTGGCGATTATTTTTAGTGATTTTTCTTAATATAAATCAGTTTATTGAGTCAGCGACCTGAAATAATAAATCTCACATGGGAACGCACTCATTTTTACGTAAACAATTGTTTTGTAGGCGTGTGTGCTTACCTCAATAAGAAATCTAAGCTCGTTTTTGTCAATTTGACATAACAAGTTTATTAAAATATGATCGTCATAAATATTATTTCGCTTGCGTGTTTGACAGTTAGTTAATTGTTCACTTTTAAGATGGTACCTGTCAATTATTTGTGAAAACCAATTTTTTGTACGACGTCTATATATGTTTTATAACAAAACAGGACCGGTTTTGTTAATCGTGAACATTTTTGCTAATGACTGTTTTTAAAAATAATTATTAACCTCCATGGTCTGATATATTCTTACCTAATTATGTAACGTACAACATTATCGATTTTTAATTTGAGTTCTTCTAAGATTTCTTTTCAAAAACTATTAAACGAATTACAATCTTATGGGATATTCTGTGGTTCAATAACCCACCAACACATTTCAAGGATAGATACGGTTAATATGTGTTAAAAGAGCTGTTGTATTTAACTGCATTGTTTTATTGACAAAATAAATATACAATAAATTAACTGATAGGTTTATATTATCGAAAAAAATGCTTGAAGTGACGGCTTGTATTTTATTCAGCACATGATACAAATCTGTCTCAATTACTTTTATAGCAATATTTGCTATTTTATTTACCACAAATTCAATATAAGAAGTCTTCAGATATATGTTTACGTTTTTATGTTGTCAAAGAAAATAAATTGAATGGAATCTTTGATAAAGATTGTAATTTTTATCCAAATACTTCTTTACCAGTAATTTATGATTTAAAAAGATATCAGCTTGACAGCTTATTGTGTCGCTTCTATTTTTGTACAACCCTATAATTTATTCCCAAGAATTCTCAGGGTATTTCAACATCAACAAATTGGACATAAAAATATATTATACACATTTTTGATGACATCAAGTCGATGACTTTTATAGTACACAATTGAGTATTTTAACTTTCATACGAATATTATTTACGTTAAATGAAAATATTTTAAATAAAGAAACTTAATGAATTATAATGCCTATTCAGAATTATGATACAATTTACAGTCTCTATTACTCTTATTTCTCTTGGCTTAGATGTGCCAACACATGTCATAAATCCTTACCTTTATGGCGCCATTATTGTACGTATGAGTAAAATATTCATTCAATTTGTTTTTTTACGATCGTATTATGTAATTGAGCAAAATATTATGGTACTTATTGACAATTACATATATAGAACGGCTGTTTCAAAATATGAATGGATATAAAACAAAAAGAGTTTTTTTCTAGAACGGTATCGCAACTGTTTCCTTTTGGGAGTTAACTTGGATATCATTTCAAATGACAGGATACCGATTCATATAATAAATATAATCATTTTTACTAGTAATAAACGCCCTAATGGACTGGTTTTCAAACTGGGAGGCACTTATGAACAACATTTGACATTTGAAGAGGCACGAAATTTTATTTTTAAGGGAGGTGTAGTAGTATACAGTTTGGAAACTTCTGCCTTAAAGTAACCCAATGAAAGCTAAATCAGTAATGTAGTCATATCAACCTTGAAGTCACATCGTTGTTGTTGGTAAGCATAGCAACCCAATTTATTTAACATTGCTTATTATGCCGGATGCAGCGGTCAGCGTCGTTGGCTTCCATGATGGACCTCACGGGCTCAATTTCCAGTACGATAAGCCTTTTTTTCGGTCGGTGTATCGATTTTGATCAAATACTTTGACGTTTGTGTTGTCTTAAAAGTTCTTTGCACCCTCCCGATTCTATATGCGAGATACTAGTTAACTACTCGTCTTGCCCTGTTTTTATTTTTTTATTCTAATCTCAAAAAAATACTCTACATATATTAGGAGCGAACATGGAATAAAAATAAAATTACAATCATCAATAAAAATAACAAACCACTAGTCCTGTCCATAGGCTTGGAACTTTAACTCATCGAAAAATAGTGGTTCGTCAATTAATTAACAAGCAGTTCTGGTAGAAAAAATCTGTTGATATAAACTTCATTAAGAGTACATATGCTCCACATTTGGAATGGACGTGGTTTTTTAATAAATCTAATTATTTTTTTCTGTCGTGCATAATTGACGTAGAAAAAACAATCCATCCCTGGGAATTAAAAAAACCCGCTCGAAGTCCGTTGAAAATGACGCAAAACATTTTTATTACAAGAAAAAACTGGTCTCATTCGAAAAGAAAGTGACGTATTTTACGTTTGCGTCATTTTACGTGATTGGGCTTTGCGCAATCCACCGTACACATGGAAAACATCTAGCGTCCGGTTAGAGTAGTTTGTGGGACAGTTATAAGAAAACTTCGGTTGATATACAACACTAATATAAAATTATGATAACACACATTTCGTGAATAATCCATAATGCAGGGTAGGCGTCGAAATCGTGAAAAACTTTTGAAAGTTAAAACTTTTTTATTTATGCATATAAAATGTATAATTAGAAAAATTTTGCTATTGGCTGGATTGGTTGGTTGATCTCTTATTTAATAATACGGAAAGAAAAATAACAATGTATTTTAATTCTACATAAATTATTTTATATATTTGTTGATAGCTATTTCGGCTTACGCCTTCGTCAGAACTATTTATTTAATACGTAATCTTATATATAAAACCGAAACGGCGTATGTATGTATGTACGTATGTCTGTGGGTCTGTAATTCTTTGGGAATGATATAACATTAAATAATTATTGGTCGCTTAGTCCGAGCGAAGCCGGGTAGCAATACTAGAAATACCGAAACGGCGTATGTATGTATGTATGTATGTGGGTCTGTAATTCTTTGGGAATGATATAACAGTAAATAATTATTGGTCGCTTAGTCCAAGCGAAGCCGGGTAGCAATACTAGAAATACCGAAACGGCGTATGTATGTATGTATGTCTGTGGGTCTGTAATTATTTGGGAATGATATAAAATTAAATAATTATTGGTCGCTTAGTCCGAGCGAAGCCGGGTAGCAATACTAGTATATTAATAGGAAAAGTAGGAAGTAACCCTGATAAAATTAAATTTTTTGATCAATGTTGGAGTCGGAGTAGGAGTCGTCTTTTGTTTAACGACTCTACAGCCCTGGTATAAATGAATAAGTACACTAACTTCAGATGTTGCTATTTTTTATAGATCTGATATTGTATTGTGTATACTTATTGTCTTTGTTGCATAAAAAATATGAGTTTTTACCATATCCACTCCCAACATGGGGCATATGGACACCTCGCGGAGTTAAACTCATCATGTGCTTTTCTACTAGAACTGCTTGTTATTCAGTTTTTCAACCTCTCTTTTTCGAAGGGAGTAGGAATTGGAAGGATGAGAAGAATAGGACAGGAATCCAATGGCATTGACCACTGCACCACGCACCCGGCATAGAAGATAGAATAAAGGCAAATTCAGTTTTAAAAAAAATCTCGGTAATGTGTTAAGGGTTTTTTGGTCGACATACGGCCAGTTCTGTCTTAGCGTCTACGGTTGAAAATTTCTGCTACGACTCCATAAATGATAACATTTAATAAAAACAATTTCAGGTATCATTTCGTGAGTGTGCCTTGCCAGTAACTGCAGCATTTAATCTGGTATTGAAGAGAAATATTTACAAAAACAACATTCATCAATCTGTCAATACATCTAACTTCTGTTATCACTTTCAAATTCTACTGGAAACTTTTTAATTGCTGCTCATTCATTGTATGTTGCATTCTTAGTATGTTGCATGTAGGGTTTCCAATCCAAGGCCAAAATTTTGATCCCGGGAATAGTCCTGGGATTTGGGATATTTTTTTAATGGTCGATACTTTTCATATTTATATGAGCCGTGTTATTCTTTCATTTAAAATATGTAGTTATAAATAATTTATATCACCATCTTTTTTGTGAATATTATTGAAAGGCAAAAATATTTTTTATTTATATACGACAGTATCGGTCTCGTTCAAAAGCAATCTGATAACCCATTGAATTTTACAAATATTCATCGTTAAATATATGGCATCGAAGAGAAGATTTATTTTTAAATTTCACATTATTGTGAAATAAAAGGAAATAAACATCGTTTTCATTGATTTCGTTGGGATTCATTTATAATTTGATGTATTTGGCACTTTTATATTCAATGCGTAACGCAGCATATAATTTACTATCCACGAGCATCCAGCGTTCCAAAGATGACACGTGCAAGTACACGAAATATTACGATTTAGTGGATAATAAGTCGTTTGCGCTTGATAAAAATCGGGATTATGTTTTCTAATCCCGGGTCTCATCGGGTATTGAAAATCGATGGGATCCCCGGATTGGAAACCCTAGTTGCAAATACATAAATTTATATCAATGACATTAATTAATGTAAATAAAATAAAATCACTGAGCTTCAGTGGAATGTAAGCATTTATTAAAACATTCTATGAATACTCCTATGCGACGTGTAGCATTTTTTCACGTGATATTGTAAATAGCTGTGGTAAAACAAATTACAAGAGTATCGTGGGTAAATGTTTTGTTAGATCTGCACGAGAAATAAATAATCTAAAAACCCGTATAATTTATGGTTACCGTTTCGATTATCTTTTTAAAAAGAAAATTAAATGGTTTTGCTTCGCCTTAATGTATTTTAAATGTTGCGATTCACTGACAGATAAGCGTTTTAACCGTCCACAGGTCAAGAGTGCAAGAGATCAGCAAACCGAATTGCGGAACCGTAGCTTGGTAAATCCAAAACCATAGATATTCAGTTCGGTAAATCACTTTAAATACGGCATTTTTTTTCATCATGGAAATGAATGGTTATTCCTACATGGAATAGATGTTTTAAAAAGATAGATTTTTCTGATTAAATATCTATATAATGATAAAAAAAATTGTGCATATTAAATTTATTAGATCAGGACCGGTTTCACTCGTGGTGAGCATTATCAATTGTTAAGAAATACGACGATACATCAATTTGTATACGAAGGTTAAGCAAGACTAAAAGGTATGACAAACAATTGGTATTACAACTAAGTAAAGAATTCAAAACAAAATTTAGCCATGAGCCATTGAGAGGTAAAGTAAGCTAAGTCTAAAAATTGGGAAACTTTTCTATTTTACTTTTATGTTTAATCACGTTTTTACTTTATTTTTAGTGAAACTATCTTGACATTTTAATAATACGTAAAAGCTTACAACATAAATGAATAGAAAAAATCAGTGAAATAGTGTTAGTTCACCGCTTAAATATCATTTATGCTCTTGAGAAATGAAGTGGACAAGAAGCAAAACTATGAAACTTTCGTATTAGCTGAGACCAGATTTTGGGAAAAAAATACTATTTCAGTGTGCTTTTAATAATCTCACTTCATTTATAGAATACCTGTAGATTATGATACTGCATCTAACCCATTTTTTTCTCAAATTTCATTTGGCTAACTTCACTTTTCAGGGGCTCATAGGTATTTCGATTATGCTTTCATTACATCCCACCCCCTTGCCTATGTGATCCTCAAAACGTAGAGTAATGAAATAAATAAGCTTACAATTATTTATATTTCAACTTACTTCGCCTTTTAATACCTACTCCAGAGAGAGATGTTGATTGAATGAATTAAAATCAGTTTTGTAGAGGTGCACCATCAATTTTTGCTTCACGTTGTAATTGAGAACCGTTCGAAAAACTATTCACAAAAAATGGTTGGTAAAAAAATATAGACGTCTGCTCTTAACTCATCAATCTGGTTGGATGACTTGAAAACAATGCAAGCATCACAGACACCTATAGCTTAAATTATAAATTGGCTAGAAAACCATTATACAAACGTGTACATTTAGAGATTCAAAGCTATGCTACCGGAACCGAATAATATGTCAAAAACCTTAGAGCGATATCATTTATCTACGGCAGACATACACAAGCTTTGTTCCACGGCCCACATGTGGCACAATTGAAGTTTTTGTGTGGCCCTTCCGAGGTTTTCATTATTCATTAAAATAGTTCGTTTTTTTGTTGGTAAAATCCATTTCTAAATTTGGGACTAATTATAAATATAAAACACAAGAAGTTTATCAAAAATATATTTCCTTAATTAATGCAATTAAAATGTGCATTTCGCACCACATATTAAGCGAGTCATTTTTCTCATAGTTAAAAATTGAAAAATCGAAGTGTCAATACTGGTTGGCTGATAAAAATTTAACTAGTCTACTACGATGCGCGACGTCCAAATTACCGGTCGACAATAAAATAATACAAGTTGTTTTTCCCACCACCACCCGTTGTGTATATGCAGCCAATGTTTCATGGCCGCCTTTCACAACGCTATCAATAGCATACACTATAGATATATTTTAACACATTGGCTACTAAAACGTGAGTACGCGTCGTTTCTCATCTGTTATGATTTCCTCCGAGGCCAATGAGTTAAAAAGGTTCAAAACGATAAAAAATAACTAAGTTAATTGTGAGCTGTTTGTTACGTATCATTTTATGATGAAGGTTTAAAATATTTTAGAGTGACCCATCAGAGGCATGCATTATTGTATTTGCCCCATCAAGTGATCTCAGTTGAGCATCGCTGATCAACGGTGATCTAAATATGGTAGAGAAAAAATAATAATACAAAAAATCACTGAAGTTCTTCTAGCTCATTTCTGAATACATTTCTGTTATATTATTTCCTTTCACGACAACCATATCTAATTTTGCCAAAGGTATTTTTTCGCAAGTGACAATTCGAACATGAATGAATCAAATCGAAAATGCACTTAGTGAGTTTCACATTCTAATTGATACATCACATAAATAAAGCGTAGTGAAACAGGGACGTGAAAAAGTTCATATTAGAAAACACAATCGAGATATTTTGTGTCCATATATTATATTCACAATTTCTTCGGGTATAATTTTACCTGCAGTAAAGCGATACCATCAACCGGAAGCACATACACACGCAGTGAAACCGAAGGCTTAATGGAGTGTGATAAAAAAAAACGTTATATCACTGCATTAAAAAAGTAACCGCTGCAATTTCTATGGCATTTTGAGATACAGGAAGATTATTTTACATGATAGGCAGCGGTAGATGTCCGCGGATAGTTTTACATATTCATTGTTCTAAGAAAAAGTAGACGCGATATCTTCTTGCGCTGATTCTCGAACTAAAAAAATCAACCGTGTTTATTATTAAGTGACAATATATTGACTTGTGTATTCGGTTGAAGTTTGTTGGGAAGTCACTTAATATCGCAGGTGATGGAGAATAGGGTCTCCAATCCCGGGATCCCGAAGATTTTCAATACAAGTTGAATCCCGAAATTTCGGGATTGATTTGTCATCGATAAAAGCGTTATTTATTTCCATTATGTGTCCCCATTTCAACAAAGATTTTTTTTAAATGCGCAAAACCACACTTATTTTTAATTTCAATTAGTTCTTCTGGTTATTCTGTTATTCTCGCGGGAGACCGATACTCTCGTACATTATATATCATTCGAATATGTTCGCTCTTCGGTTAAGGATAAACAATCTAAATATAATATTCATAAAAAATAGTGACATCAATTATTCCTAACTATTTTTAATGACACATAAACTTGGTTAATATTTGATAAATATGAAAATTATCGACTATTATAACAATATTTCAAATCCCGGAACCAGTTCCGGGATCCCGAAATCCCGGGATCAAAATTTTGGCCCGGGATTGGAAACCCTTATGGGGACTACTAGACTTGTATATCTATCTATATATATAAAAATGAATGTCTGTGTGTATGTCCGATATGGACTACTAAACCGCTCGACCGATCGATGTGAAACTTTACAAATTTATTGAGTACACTCCAGCAATGGTTTCTGGCCTACCAACTCCTCCCCCCAAACACCCCCCAACCTCCACCCCCAATTTTTTTTTTAACTTGAATGATTTTTTCGAGTTCACACCTTCGAAGGTTTTTGGCATACCTGCCCCATACGCCCCCAAACCCCACCCCGCCAAACAACCCCCTCCACCCCAAAAATTGATACTCGAATTTTTACAAATTTCTACTACACTTCCGCGAAACTTTCTGGCGTACACCCCCTCCCCTACCCCACCCCCTCAATCCCCCCTATAATTGCTGGCGTAGCAACGCGCGCAGGGTACAGCTAGTTTATATTATAAAATTGGATGGGCTCAAAATTATATAGATGGATACAAAGCTAGATTTAGAAAAATCTCATGGTTTTGCGATAACATACGGTGAAAGGACCTTCCACTTTTTTAAAATTTCATTAGTAAGTTCCACTAACGTAGAAGTACGTGATATAGGAGACATCACGAGGGCATTAATATTATACTTCCAAACATGTGCTGAATGCAACGAAGAAGTTGTCACCGAGTGGTTTAATTGCGATGAAAACGATCTTGCATTACAAATATTTTCCTTCCACTCAGAAAATATGAAGAAGATGATGAAAAGATTAGAGAGGGGGTTTTTTGGTCGTACAAGTTGTTCACTGTTTAGTATGTTTAGATGTAGCCATAATGTGGTTTGAGAACAATCATTTTTTAAACTTTGAATAAAAATCAGCAAATGCAGTAATATGTAAAGATAGACAGTATACATTATTCACACTGAATAAACTTATGTCCATATTTTCGATTATCTATATTTTTCATTATCTGGACTACCTTCTTAATGCGAAACTTTGCTAGAATAATGCATTAACATATAACATTTTATAATAAATATAAGAATTCAAAAGTTTGAGAAACACTATTTCAAGGTGTTCCGCGACGGGCAAGGTCAGTCGGGCTCGAATATTTGTGCGTAGTAGATAATATAATCTGCAGCGATCATGTTTTTACTTTCCGTCTCCCGCGTTCACTTTCTAAAGATAGGCAGGTCGTCGGATATTTGCAATCTGCCAAATCACGGGGAGTGCTGAATCCAGCGGCCATCCCACACACCGAGCCTTGCAGACAACAGAATGTTAATTTCGCGAAACAAACCCGGTAACGTGACACTGAACGAGCTTTCAATCGAATGAAATATTGCATGTCGCTTTAAAGTTCCGCGAATTTATCTGTTGAACACAAATGGACACTAATTTATCGTGGACACGAATGCCATATTGAAGACGTTTTTCTGTGTCAGATTATCTTCAATTGCGAGATTTTTTTTTATATGTTTTTGTATTGTACCGAAACTAATTAAAAGTGGTATCCAGTAAATAGATTGGAAGATACAAATGTTTTCGAACGAAAATTTACGCGTGACCCAATTCTAGCTTTTACAATAAGTTCGTTTTTTTTTAAAATGACTTCGGTATTTGACATCAATCAAACTGATACGTTTATAGCACGATATATAATTTATGTAAGCAATATACATATTTAGCCCTTAGCCGAGTGGTCGAGTGGTCGACGACATTGCTTTCGATGCTCACGGCATCGAATCAATTTCATAAAAAAATCAATAAATTCATGAATTTCTGTTCTAACTTCTGTGATGTCTTAAATTACCTCCCACCCAGCTGATCCTAAAAGCAGGGCGTTGCAAAATTGATTTTCCTAGCCTTGATTTTAATATCTCTCCTCTCTTCGAAAAATTCGGTTGAGCAACTGAGAAAAAATCAGTTTTTTTAAGAAGAATTATGTTGAAATAACGTCCATTAGGAGTCCGTGTACTTCACATTGTTGGCATAATACATCAAGGGTCTTAATTATTCATAAATTATAGTATATTGATATACAAGGAAGATCATACTCTATAATTTAAAAGATTCATCTTTACTTTTTAAGTATACATATTATGAACTTTCTACATCTTATTTCAATTACACTTTTAAAAAATATCTTTAAAAGTTGATTTATTTGTACAACTGGCCATAAATTACTTCGCATTCATATCTTGTGGACGATTAAAAAGAATTATTAAGTTAATCGTCGGTTGTTGTAGTATTTATAAAAAAAACACGACATGTTTCTGAGCAACAGGTTGAGAAAAAATTACGCATAACAGCATCTGAAATAAATACATATTAAAAAGATCGCCATACATAAATAACTCGCGAACTCTTTTCACTTTCCCTGTTTATTATACAATGAAGTAGGTATATATGAAAGGGGAAAAATAACAAGTCTTAAACTAGGTGTCTCACAGAAATTACCACAGTAAGCCGTCGCACATGCAGTTTGAAAAAATACAGAAATTGAAACGAAAAATCATTCAGCAAATCGACATAAAATTTTTGTCTCGTAATAAATAATAAAAATGCGGTTGTGGGTAATAAGAACTCTCACAGAGGTCGACAACTAAAACTGTCTACAAATATTTTAATCAAATTAGCTTTTTAGTTTTGTACTGTTTCTTCTTTCTAGTTTTGTAGACACTACGAAACCACTTATTAATCGTCAATAGAGCTAGAAAGAATTTGTTGGTAAAATTTTATGTTAAACAAGTATTTGTATATGAAAGGCGTCAATCAAAGTCAGCAAAAATACTTCTTTCTATCCAATTTCGCAAAAATTTGCGAAAATCTATGCTAAAAAGCTAGTGACGTCAAACAATGTAAAAAAGTATTTATTCACTCTTTACAGATTAAAATAAGGGTATGAAACAAATACGACCAAAAAATATAAATGAAAAGTACCTAATATAAATCTTTGACCATCTGCTCATTTAATTTTTTAACGGTCGTACTTCAAGCTAAATTGAACATTACCATTTTTTTACTTTTTTCAAAAAATTCGCTGCTAGGTATTGCAAAAGTTTAAATTTCAGTACAGAAGCGTTCGTACGGTGGACTTCAGCTTCCGGCTTTGGTCATCCGACCAAATGTGTTTCATTGTCGAGAAAACACGTTCCACGGTGCTGTGCATCGATACGTTTCTCTTGCAAATGTTCATTTTTTGACACAATAAAAGTTTTTGCGAGTGAAAACGCGTCTTATCGTCACACGAAAAAAAACCGGGACAAAATACCAAGCCAGCTGGGACGCCGGGATCAAGATCTATAACCAGGACAATCCGGGTCAAACCGGGATATATTACAAGCCTGATAAAAAAAAGTATATTCGGCAATCTAATTATTTAATTAGTGTTTTCATCGAAATGTTGCGAAACTCTGAATAATTCAACCAAAAAAAAACACAAAAAGTAAGTAACAAAAGACAACTGTTCAATGTGATTGTTCTTATAAAACACTTACTGCATTCATTGTAAAGGAGTATTTTTTTCAGCCACTTTCTATCTCTATTTTGTGTTAACCTTTTTTTTACAATCGCTAGTAGGCACAGGCGTATGCAATTATAAATATTTATTCAGGTATCTTTTGTCTGCACATTAGTGAATATTTTCACTACATGTCTGTATCGGCTGTTGCGGTTTTCTAAAAACATAATTAATGCAATTGTGTCGTTTGTTTGTCAATTAAGATGATCTATGGCTTACCGCTAAATCTGATTCTATTTTTTAATTAAAAAAACGTTGTACATTGACTATTAAGCAACTTCTGTTATATCCGTCGTAATCGAAATAATGTGCTTATGGAGTTCACTAGTGTCATTAGGTTTGCTAATAAATACTACCTTTTATACTTACTTTTTATGGTTTACAAAACGACTATTAACCTCTTCAGTCCTAGTTTGTAAATATATTTTTTTTGACCAAAGGTTGCCCGTTTTTAATGTACAACAATTTCATAAATCTCATCTCAAGCACACATATATCTCACCTCGGGGTAATTAAACGGTTGAAAAATCTACTTTTTATATTAATTATTTTTGGAGTATGCGACTAAGATTTAGCATGTTTTGTTGTATTAGCACTCTTTTTTTCTTCTACTTGTTAATTATTTACGGGTTAAATTTCCAGTTAAAATATTCATTTACCCCGATATAATTTTCGACAGCCCATTTGACACCTCCTACTGAAATCTATTTATCTGAATAGTTGTAACATAATTATTGGATATTTTAATTTATTATGGTGAAACATAGATGGTACTAAACGTTCGTAATCTAAAAAAATACGTACCGCGCCATTTGAGACCTTAATGATGGATATATTTACGGTATTTTCGAATGAAAAATTAATTTTACAAGTGCGTTTCAAATAAGACAGATCACCTCGACTTCTTTTTAAACTTTCATGTATCAATTAAACACTCGTTTCATGCATCTAGTTTTTTTTGTGAAATAGTACGTGTTCATTTTTGATACCTGACAACAATATGGGGTACACCAACAAAAACAAGTGTGAATGCTGATTAAGATCACTTTGTTAGATATAATCTGATACAACACAAATACCATTTACATAGCAAACAAAGTTCATGAGCATTGTGATCTCGGTTACAAAATGCCGACGATGAATACAAATCGCTTTGATATGCTAATTTTCTCAGTTGGGTGTCAAGAAAAAAGTTGTTAGTTCTAATGCGTACAAATAAATACATTCTGATGCTATTGTTCATTGATTGATTAGTAAATAGTAATCGAAATAGAATTCTCTCGTTGAAAAATTTCTTTTTTTTACGGTCGTAGATTTTTCTATTGCGTGCAAAGAAATTTTCCATCATAGCTTTTGATAAACGTGAATTATAACAACAAATAAAGGGCGTTGGGTTTGATCGAAAAATTTAAAAAAATTATTCACTTATTCTATAACACTGGTACAGAATGAATATCCATCAATCGCAAATTGATTTGATATAAATTGTGTAACGAAACTTGTAATAATAGTGCATACTGAATATTCAGTTTAAAAACAATTGAATAGTTTTCAGGATTTCAATATATCTGCCCAGCATATCTTTTGTTTAGAAAAAAATATTTAAATCAGACTTGAGAACGATAAATTCGAAAAAGGTGTACCAATTTATTATAGGCTTAATTTTAATTGTCTCCGTATGAAAGCAATATTTTTCATCACAGGTTCTTAACTATGGGGCCCTGGCCGGATTTTTAAATATCTAAGCTTATTTAATATAAAAACAATTATTTATTTTATTATTGTTTCCTGGATAGTTTTTTGTGTGTTACATTCATTATATTATTACTGGATTCATGTAACCGAAAGATTATGTCTTAATTTACCTTCACAAAATAATTATTAAAAATACTATACATTAAATACAAAAGATGTGCAAAATAAAGACTTTTAAAGCATATTCGTAATATAGTATAAATGATTATATATTTTATGTTAAAAATACAAATTACATAAAATTTGAGTTTCTTCGTTTTTATTATTTTTTAGAGGGCGTACGAAAATAGCGCAGCGTGTGCACACGCGCCCGCGGGCATAAGGTGAATAGCCCTTGGCCATAGACAAAACACAAACATTTGTGTTTCTATTTTCCCTTTGTTTTTTGTAAACCAAGTGAAATTTCGGCATGCCCGGATACAAAACCACCATGTCCAGAGGTATACTCGTGGCCAGAGGTATACTCGTGTCCAGAGTTATACTCGTGTCCAGAGTTATACTCGTGTCCAGAAGTATACTCGTGTCCAGAAGCTACAGGTTGGGCTGGGACGTATTTCGTCGATGTAACATATTTGGGCACTGGGACGTATTTCACGGTCTGGGGGGCGACATATTGATGGGTTTGGACGACTGCTGGGGATGAAACATAACCATGCTTCTTATTGAAAATCTTGGTAAACCAACTGCTGTGCGATGAAACGGCGGGAGCAGCAACGAATATTGTCTGTGGAAATATTTAAAATTTTCATTAATCAGTTAGTTAACCGTTCTAAAGCTAACGACCCACCGGTGTGTGGCATAACAAAAGCTTTGAGAGCTAAGAACTCACTGGCGGGCAACTATGTTAAAGACGTCAAAAATAATATTTCTCAAATTATCACATCGAATATGTATCCGAGATCTCTTGGCTCACAAAATGAATATAAAGTTTTCGTTTTAATAGTTTTCCTAAAAGATATTCAGCAAAAAGAGTATAGAGGTCATCAGGGCTGGCAAAACTCTTGATAAAATTTTGCTTGAATATATGTTTCAAACCAATTTAATAAATACAAATTATTCATAAAATCATAAGAAAAATTCGACAAAAACTCATTTCATGATAGCCAATCGGAATGCAAAATTGACATAATATTTTAAACTTTGTTTGACAACCCTAATCAGAGAATTCGTATATACGCTCTAAAACCCATTTGGTATGGTAATTAACATAGGATTGCTTTCATAAAACATCAAAGACATCAGCCCTTAAATAACGTAACTAATTATACGGTATTGTCCTGCTTTAATATTTGGAAAAGTCGTAGCGTACTGGGTAAAAAGTGGGGAATTCTAATAGGTTAAAACAGATTAAAAACATTTTGACTCGATTCTTTTAAAATGAAAACTTGTGGTAGTTGTAAATATGAATTTCCACAAAGTAACCGACAGACCTAAAGAAAAATAGAAAATTCAGTCGGCCACTGTAATTCAAAATTAAATTAAAATACGACTCGGCTTAACTTGAAAGAAATGTTTTTTTCATAAACAAAATACTGTTGACAAGTTTATCACTTAGTCACGCCGCTCGATGATTTGAATTGTACGGTCAATTTACTATTACAGGATGAATTGTTTGATTTGAATGCATTTTTTTTCTTTACTTCAAAGATATACCAAATTTATCAGTCAACTCAAATTTTCATTGAAGCAAATCGAATTTGAACAATTGCCATTCTTAATAAGCAAATCGATGTTTTAATATCTCGCACGACTTCATCCGAGATAATTCATTGTGTTTTAATAAAATGTGTAAAATAATTTAAGTCACTTTTCACTATTTATTTGTTTGTAATTTCTATTTTCGATCGACGAGGAAAGTAGATTTTATCAAGATTCAATCAATGTTACACCATTTTATTCATTATTTAACTTGTAGCCATGTAAGAGAGTAACTTTTGCCTCTAAGCGAGAAATTAATCAATACACAGTTCTTTTAGTTCGACCAGGATTTCCCAAACTTTTTCTGCGATGGAAAACATTTCAAACCCCGAAATTTTAACTGAACACAGAAGAATAAAAATATATTTTAATTCTACATTATTTAATATATGTCAGTCTTGGCAATTGTCATTACACTGACTAGACTTTTCAGCTGGTCAGTTAAAAACAATTAACTCCATCTCTTTTATGCGCACGGTGTGAGAAAAGATGCTCCTAGATACTTGACGTCCTTTAGGATACATAATTATTGAAAATTGATCATCACTATCCTTTCAAATTGTAGTAGAATATCTTTAAATGTATATAAAACCTTTACAAATTGTTACGGAACACTGGTGCTACGCTGAACATAGTTTAGAAACCCTAATTTAGATTAAATATCAATTTATTATTCACTTTTTACAACCACTCAATAATTAATTCAAACCTTTGTATAAATTGGTGTTTGAACAACTTCTATGTGTTTTGGTTGAACTTCTACTTGTTGAGGAACCATCACCACATGAGTGTAATGTTTTTTCCAGTGCGGGGACGGTAATGCTAGTGCCAAAACTGTGAACACCAGACATAAAGCAGCAACAACCTGTGAAACATAACAAAAGCTATATTACGTAATACGTCAAACTTATCCACATTCATAAATTAACATAATACGTTGTAACTTGGTAACATATATTGATTCGGTCGTTATTTTAACGACTAATTGCTAGATCTTACCTGCCGTTTGTTTTATTTTCTTTGAATAAAGAAAATCTAGGTTAATGAGAAATAATTTTTTTGTTTGTATTTTATATTATACAGATGAGAAATACATTACTGTAATAACTAATGAAGTATAAAATTTAAAATAACTTTGATTATTCCACGTATTGTGTAACTGACTGTGACACTGAGATATATTATTAAATAATATTCTTAACAGGACAGGATGCTCGCCTTTATTAACATTATTCCCAATCAAAAGAGTAATCACCCAACCTAACTGATTGATTGCAGCTCATTAGTTTATAGTTTATTAGTTTGTAATGTTTAACGTCATTAGAAATATATTTGTTTGCTTTGTTTCGATTCTATAACCCTCTCTTGCGTCCCTTAAAAAGGAAAAATCCCAATCTAATTGATTGATTGATTGCACCTTATTAGTATCATTATGTTATTGCATTGTTTTGATTCTATCACCCCTTTCCTTGTTTCCTTTAGAAGGAAAAAAACCCGTAATCCATTTTGTAATTTTATAATTTAAAATGTTAAAATGTTAGAATTTATCTTGCTTCATTACTTAAGCAAACTTTGCGATAGTAAGTCTGAAGATCCCTCTGAAAGAGGCGAAACACGTGTCACAGTTAGTTACACAATACGTGGAATAATCAAAGTTATTTTAAATTTTATATTAAAATGAACTTCCACAAAGTTACCGCCGAAACCATCGAAAATATTAAAAAAAACTAATGAAGTGTTTATATTGAACATTTATTATCAGCTTAATGTTAATAACATATTGTATATTTTTTACTATAACATATATATTTCATTTACTATGTTTAATCAAGATACTCTGTCAAATATTTGCATTTAAGATTGTTTAAAAATTTGTGAAGACAGGACTTATTGAACTTATTGGACTTATGAAAGTAAAACACATTTTTAATATACGAGAATGGTCAACGCCAATTTTAAACATTAACTGAATGAAAATTAAATCGTCAGCTTAAAATGTTCAGGTTCTAACGATGCTGTCAAAACTTTTAATACGTGCACAACAATGTGTTTAATGTTAAGTTATTAAACTATGTAAAAAAATCCACCAAGGATATTACACCATTCAAGTAAACTGGATATGTTTTAATCCTTGCAATTTTTAGCACTAGATATTTGTGTGTAAAAATATTTTTTTCAAGGAACTTACGAAAGAATATTTCATTTTGATATTAATATCTAGAACTGCACTTGATGCCTTCCGAGTCTTACTATGCAAAAAAAACCTCACTACATCGCCTTTTTATAAGCTAATCATGAGGTCAAGAAGTATAAAGTATCAGAATTATAATAATGAATATGTATATTTAGATATACTTATTAAAACATTTATATTGATGCGATTATAGGCGTACTTTTTGAAATTGAATAAAGTTGCAAATAAGCTAATTCGTGCAGAAAAAAGAATCTTATAATTTAGTTTCATAAAATGCATAATCACCAAAATGCACTGGAATAAAATTGAAATGTTGTGTGGCTTGGTGTGAAGTTAATTTCAAAATAGTGTCGATTATTTATAGTGTATTAATTCCAAATTTAAAGACATAATTTCATAGTACCTACCTACTTTCAACAGATTGCGCCACTAGCTTGAAAACAGACGAGCGTTGTTTTTATGACAGCACCGTGGGTCTTATTATCTATATTTTGACATTGATACCTTAGCATAGATAACATATACCTTAGCCGACTCCCGGATAATTAATCCTTTTTATACGCCACTGCACAGTTATGATTACTTGCTTACATAGTGAACATCCATTTTCTCCTACCATGCATACCTATATGGTGTGTCTGTGAAGTGGTCAATGGTCGCAAACCAGCAATCTAGTGCAATGTAATAAAAAATACACAGATGCACCTCGACGCGTCTCCAAGGGCAAGAATCGTGTTAAATAGTTGTACTGGATTTCTATATTACCGGTTTCGTTTACAAGACGAATAGGAAAAAACCATCTTGAACATTTACTTTGATATAAAAAATATATGTATATTACTTAACTGAATACAAGGAAATCATTATTGACAATGATTATAGTATGGTTAAAACAATATAATTCACTATTCAAACATGGCAAATTATTTTCTCAATCAAATGCAATTAATTATGTAGGTTTTCTGTGTATGTATATATTGCACCATTCAATTAAGATTTGTTTTCAATGTCAGTAAAAATCGTATTCCTGCCTAACCATATTCGCTTCCTATGTGGAGTGTATGACCACTGCGAGGCGCCTCTGTGATTCTTTGTCACCCTCTCTCTAGCTCAGTGATGCACAAATGCGGCCCGAAATCGATTTTTTGCGGCCCAAAATAACAAATTCTTCATCAACAAATTTTTCATTAAATATGATAAAAAATAGTATTCGATATGTGAACAAATTATGCAGTAGCAACGGTATATAAAAATTAACCCCTTCTCATATCATTGAGGCCGATTCATCATTGCAACTAGATGCATTGATCGATTTGCAGAACAACGATCAATTGAGATCGAATTATCAGGAAGGCGATCTGCAGAGTTTTTACAAATATCTCCCCGAAGAGAAGTTTCCTACCTACGTAAAAAGGCTGCGCTTTGTGTCTTTTTCTTTTTGGAAGCACTTACATTTGCGAGCAAGCATTTTCCATACTAAAACTAAATAAGTCTCAATACAGAAACCGCTTGAACAATGATAATCGCAGTGCTGTTCTGAGGATAGCAACCACAAACATTGAACCCGACATCAAAATGCTTGCTGCCAGTATACAGTGAAATCTCTATAGTTCCGTCGTGAATCTGCACGTAATGTGGAACGGAGAAGGATCGAGTTGCTGATAAAATTATGTAATTATTAAATTAAAAATAAAATATAAAATTTATATCTCATCTAATGTAATATATCAATATTTTTCTTCACTTTTACCCTTTGCGGCCCGCGAAAAATTTTAAATGGATAAATTGGCCCTTTTCTCAAAAAGCTTGTGCACCACTGCTCTAGCTGCTTTGCTTCCTCTCATGACATGCCAGCATCTTTCGGTTCTGCGTAGAAGATCATATGGATAGTACCCAACGGCCTTCCAGGACGCTGGAATCTTACTTGTACCTACGGGAAAAGGGCTGGCGGACTAGAGGCTCTCCGGAGGCATTCGCAGCATGTGACCCAGCCAGTTTCAACGTCCTCCCATGACTGCTAAAGTAACAGGACGCTTCCTGACACGTTCACTAATCTCCAAGCATCTCACGAAATCAAACCGCCTCCCTCCAATATAAAACCAAAGACTTTTACGAAAATATATTGTGTTCGAATCGTTTGAATTTTGTACTTTTCCATAAGTTTTGCCGACAAAACTCGACCCCGTGGGATTGAAAGAGTTAAATCAGTACAGGAATAAAAAAATGTTCTTTTAAAATTTACCCATTTACATTAATTCCTCAATCAATTGTGTATTGTATTTTGAAAAAATGCTGTATCTATTTTTATGACCTTTGGCTACTGTAGTAAAATACACGTAATAAAAATATATAATTAACCATTAGTTTGTAATGATTACTCTTCCATATTAAAGATGGATGACGCAGTTTATTAAGAAGAAAAGATATCAACAAGTTAATTTATAAATCGATTGTTAACCACAATATAAGGACATACCAATTACAATTGTACGATCGAAGATTATTTGTTTCAACATTTATAGAATAACTATCAATAAAAAATTTGCGCATAATAAACGGTTACATTTTTTTTCTCAGAATTTTAATAGCTCTTACCCGCACACAAGTATTAATTTATATTATTATTCGTATTTACATACAATAATGAATACTTTAAATACGTAATTGATCTTGAGCTGCGCATAATGATTTTGATTTACGGTTCGGCTCTTTTTAAGTGGCTGTTCCTTTTTTTGGTGCCGTGACGTTGTTTGGTGTTTACTTCCAAATTTCCTTTGACGACCCCATCTATCCAAACGGCAATCCTGTCTGACACAACTATCATGAATCGGGCCAATCGGCTTGGATCAGACCTCTTTGGCGTTTGTTCGCCTGTAAAAAATAACAAAAAAATTATCGTGCAGTTGCATTTTTTCCCCAAAAGTACTTTACACATTGGTGGCAAATACTACAAAGCAGGATCATAGCTGTGTGGCTAGTTTTATATTTTGTAATAAATTGTGCAAGTAATTTAAATTTAACCAGTTGCGTTATTATTATATATTACTAGTATTGCTACCCGGCGTCGCTCGGACTAAGCGACCAATAATTATTTAATGTTATATCATTCGACATAATTATATCACAAAATCTAACATCCAAAAAATAGAGTTAAAATAAAATCACAAACTTTATTTAATTTGACGACAGCCCCATTCTCGCCCATTAAAATGTCCAAATTCAAGGAAAAAATCTAATTTGCTGTCAAAGAAATGTCAAATAATACCTTCACGTAAATAATAAACTTTATTATATTAATAAAAGCCGGGGAAAGTTCAGTAGAAGACTAATTTATTACATTATGACTAAATGTCTTCGCCGATAAAAATTCAAACATATTTTCTTTCATATTCGTTTTTATGGCTACTTAATGACTAACAATGCAAAAGGGAATTACAGACCCACAGACATACGCCGTTTCGATTTTATATATAAGATTCTGGAACGCATTAGGTACGCAAAAATCTTTCTTACGACCTGTTCGATAAAATATCGTAAGAATATTCTGATTAAAAATTTTCTTCAAATTGCTTTCCGAATTTGTTGCCATCGTGAAATAAGGACGTGTGACACATTGCGGGTTTTTTACATGAATATATATTTTTCAGTGAACACTAAACATCAGCTACCGAAATGCCTAAAGAATATTCATTTCGCTATATTTAATCATACAAAATGAAAATATAGCAACAAACTGTTCATGGTCAATTTTCACACTTTGAAACTTGGTTAGGGCTTTTCAAAGCTTTAGCTTCATATTAGTCACCTCTTTTCTTAGTCTCAATTTTTGTATCGTTAATTTTATCTTTCTAAATCGTATATCGTATATCTAATGTGTGGTCTACCCGAGTACCATGATTTCAGAATTAAAAGAATACAATGTTTACGAAACACTTAAATTATCATAAAAAAATACAGTTGGACTATACTTCAACCGGTTTCTCGACAGTTACTAAGTTATGAATGTAAGAGGTATTTCACTCTTTTATAATATATATTTACTATGCATTTTACATTTACCCGTTACCGTATTTTTCGTTTTCGTTACTACGCCTTACATAATAAAATTAACAGACATGATCTAATTATGTTATAGTTGATGGCAGAATATTTTAATTTAGCAAAAATATCAAACAAGTTGTTAAAATTTTCTTGAATCAAGAACAACCTAGGATATGGGCCACCCTGGCGAGAACGATATCTGCGAGCTCGAGGACAGTATCATTGCCGGCAGTCTTAGAATTGCCTTGGTCTTTTTTCTCCAAGACCCAAGTGAATAGCTTGCGCGCGACCTGCGCCGAGAACTGCTCCAGCCACTGGGACCGCGAGTGGGGCGCCTGCGACGTCATTGCCTGGGCGTTTTTTCCACGCCTGGCCACCGAACAAGTTTTTATTCTCAGGCGCCGGAAATAGTCTTCTGTACGCCTGTGAACAACTTTTTATTTAATACCAACGCAGAAGCGGAAATGGATAACTATTGGTGGAACACAAAGGATGTACATATATGTACATATTACTATTTCGTCACGTCAAAACGCCCTAAAACTGGGCTGTATGTAAAGTAGTTCTTGGTGTATCATTAAATAAGAAAATAATCATAATATGCTGGCAGTAAATGTTGCACAATAGAATCATTCAAATGTATCAACAAAATAAATTCGTGTAAATTTCATCTGGAAAAATAAATAAAACATAAATTTGGCTTAAACAGATATTCGAGACATCAATCGACAGTGATTCCCCATTTCACTCTATAAAACACACTCACAATTAAACAGTCAGAGGCGTAACTTAAAAATTCATTTGCCAGCAATTCGACGAAGGTTCAAATGTTTAGGGGACCTTTAAAATTTAAATGATATTTTATATTATGAAGCCATTTTTCCACAATTATTTTTTACTATACAAATAAAGTTATAAATCAAAACGACATATCTTGCAAGAAATCGAAAGTGTGCATGCGTCAGATAAAACTATAAGTACGCTCTTGAAAATAGATTCAGCTAAAAATATCCATTGATAAATGTATTATTTTGAAATCAAAATCATTGGTGTCCGTAAATACGCACGATTCTCGGACAATATTTGAGATTTCAATGGTTAACTTTTTGTGGAATTTCTATCCAAAATTGCTGTGCTTGCAATACAAATTTATTAAAACCACGAAATACATTAAAAAATATTTTCGAGTGTTAATAAAATTATACATTCATATATTTTATCATTCAAACATAGAATGAAATTAAAGGACAATGAATGATCTGTACAACTAACTTTGGGTTTGTAAACTGATCCGCTTCAAGAAAACTTTTGATTTTGTCACGATGAGTAGCCGAAAAAGCATTTGAACCACCATTCCAAGCATTTTGTAAGCGGCGAATTGATGGTCGAGCCATTAGTTCTACTCTTGATGGCTTTGGCGAATCTTTAACAAATAAATTAATTTTACAAAAAACGTCCCATCATTCTTTTCTGAATGCTTAAATTTTTCTCCTTTGATTTGTATCTCTAGAAGGCAGTGTCTTAATCCATTTTTATTTATGCACTGACATCTATCGAAACACCAGAACACTATTTACCGTTAGTGCTCCTTTTTAAGTTCACTGTGAGCATAAACATGACCTTATTAAATTTACGATTTCGACTGAATGAAAGGTCTACATTAAAAGCCAACTTGGTTAAAAATAGCAAATTTGTAATAAATTAAGATATATTAGTCTAATCATCAGAAAAACTCAGCTGTGAATCGCAAAAGCCGAATGTGAATACCAGAGTGAACATGGAACTTGACCCTGCATCGGTTTTTCATTATTATGTTTTAATTGATCTTTGATTGATTTTAAAAGTTGCTCGCAGATACGAAAGCAGATTACAGATCACAAACCCTGAATCGCAGCTTGAGTTAAATTCGGATTCAAAAACTTTTATCAAATTATATGGGAAAGTAATACCTACTTAAAATATGTTTTATTTATTTTGAATTTATTTCTAATATTGCAAACATAAATGATTGCAATAATTATTTAATATGTGTGTAACAATACCCTTCTTCCTTGTAATCTTGTGTTTCTTGACTGGTTTCACATCTGCTATGATGGATTGCCGAGGACTTACATTGCAGAGGTCCATGTCCAGGGCGATTGTACTCATACCAATAATTTTCAGTTAACCTTCTTTGAAAAATCTTTATGTAATTCAATGATTTTGTTTTATTTTTTGAATCTTCAATAAGAACAACTCAGTTTATCTTTCAGTTTAAATTAGAAATTCCATAAACAAATCGGATACCCATAGATAAATTATTCTTACCTGTATAAAAATAAATAACAGAACGAAGATGGTAGTACTGGTATTTAATGCAAAAAACAAACTACAAAAGGTTAAGATGAGGATTAAATTTAACATCTGATCACTTGATGTTTCCATAATTATTTACCACACTGTTTGCCTTTAATATATCCAATTTACTAGCTGCCAGCTCAAAGTACATAGGTAACTTAATTGTCAAAGAGTATGATTTGTAACAAGCTAGATATAACAACTCAAATATTTTCTTTAAATCAATTTATAATAAATTATTAATTGATTTCTAAATATTGCATAAGATAAGATATAAGTTTATATCATATTTGTCATACAACTTGGTATGTTCTATGAATCAATATTTTTAAATGACTTAATATGCATATAAAAAACTACAGTAGAACCTCAATTATCCAGACTAATTGGGGATGAAGATAGTCCGGATAAGGACAAATCCGGATAATCGAAGAAATCATAATTGACAGGAAGAGACAAGTATATTCAGTATAAATCAATTTGATTTCTTTAAATTAATACATAGCTTTAGTAATAAATTATTTTTTATTGAAAAAATCAATTATCAATAATGTACGTAAATAGTGGACGCAATTTGCCACGTGCATATCAGCAAATTTGTAATATTTTAGTTTATTTTGACCAATCCGGATAATAGAAAATACGGATAATTGATGTCCAGATAATCGAGGTTCTACTGTATCCCTAAAAGAATACTATGAAATTCAATTAACAATTGAAACGTGTCACAGGGAAATCAGGAAGCAGTGAAACATTATAATATCTATAAAACTTTCTTTATTTCAATATCTTATATTTCTAGATCTGTACTATATTTTGCTGTAGTGTGGTTTGCAGATCGATAAAATGACTCGTTGATTGACAACAGTAGCTGATGAATATAAATAATTATGAAACTCATTTTAATTGACAGTTGTTTTTATTCTTTGGGTTGAAGACAAAGCCACTTCTCTGGAAAACCTAAATTATAAGGGCATTGTAGTTGATTCATATTATTATATGGAATATGCCACGATTTATTCTTTTGTGTAAGCGGTGAGTATTTGATGGGTTTCTGTAATTAGAAAAATATAAATTAGTATTTCAAATTTCATAGCTGCTTCCACTTAGTCATTAAGTGTTTTTAACCAATGAACAGTTGTAAGTGACGTAACTAATTCCTTAGTTCTAAGGAGTCTAAAAATGGTAGTCTGTAAAAACTTTGAGGAAACCTTAATTCTTTTTACATTGAAATTTTAAATTCAAAGTTTCACATAATATAGTCAAGATAAAGTTCAATATGACAATGGGGATAGAAAAATTCAGAAAAAGCTGTGCAGTTTCATTGATGAACAACTAGCTACAGTCAGTAAAATTTCAGTTTTAATTTTGGCTATGCAGAGACTATCTTCAATAAGAACAACTCAGTTTATCTTTCAGTTTAAATTAGAAATTCCATAAACAAATCGGATACCCATAGATAAATTATTCTTACCTGTATAAAATAAATAACAGAACGAAGATGGTAGTACTGGTATTTAATGCAAAAAAACAAACTAAAGGTTAAGATGAGGATTAAATTTAACATCTGATCACTTGATGTTTCCATAATTATTTACCACACTGTTTGCCTTTAATATATCCAATTTACTAGCTGCCAGCTCAAAGTACATAGGTAACTTAATTGTCAAAGAGTATGATTTGTAACAAGCTAGATATAACAACTCAAATATTTTCTTTAAATCAATTTATAATAAATTATTAATTGATTTCTAAAAATTGCATAAGATAAGATATAAGTTTATATCATATTTGTCATACAACTTGGTATGTTCTATGAATCAATATTTTTAAATGACTTAATATGCATATAAAAAACTACAGTAGAACCTCAATTATCCAGACTAATTGGGGATGAAGATAGTCCGGATAAGGACAAATCCGGATAATCGAAGAAATCATAATTGACAGGAAGAGACAAGTATATTCAGTATAAATCAATTTGATTTCTTTAAATTAATACATAGCTTTAGTAATAAATTATTTTTTATTGAAAAAATCAATTATCAATAATGTACGTAAATAGTGGACGAATTTGCCACGTGCATATCAGCAAATTTGTAATATTTTTGTTTATTTTGACCAATCCGGATAATAGAAAATACGGATAATTGATGTCCAGATAATCGAGGTTCTACTGTATCCCTAAAAGAATACTATGAAATTTAATTAACAATTGAAACGTGTCACAGGGAAATCAGGAAGCAGTGAAACATTATAATATCTATAAAACTTTCTTTATTTCAATATCTTATATTTCTAGATCTGTACTATATTTTGCTGTAGTGTGGTTTGCAGATCGATAAAATGACTCGTTGATTGACAACAGTAGCTGATGAATATAAATAATTATGAAACTCATTTTAATTGACAGTTGTTTTTATTCTTTGGGTTGAAGACAAAGCCACTTCTCTGGAAAACCTAAATTATAAGGGCATTGTAGTTGATTCATATTATTATATGGAATATGCCACGATTTATTCTTTTGTGTAAGCGGTGAGTATTTGATGGGTTTCTGTAATTAGAAAAATATAAATTAGTATTTCAAATTTCATAGCTGCTTCCACTTAGTCATTAAGTGTTTTTAACCAATGAACAGTTGTAAGTGACGTAACTAATTCCTTAGTTCTAAGGAGTCTAAAAATGGTAGTCTGTAAAAACTTTGAGGAAACCTTAATTCTTTTTACATTGAAATTTTAAATTCAAAGTTTCACATAATATAGTCAAGATAAAGTTCAATATGACAATGGGGATAGAAAAATTCAGAAAAAGCTGTGCAGTTTCATTGATGAACAACTAGCTACAGTCAGTAAAATTTCAGTTTTAATTTTGGCTATGCAGAGACTATGCTTACAAAAATATGATCTTGAAGATTTCAGAACCTTGTAGGAGCTGAGAATAAAAATTCACAGCTGAATGTATTCTCAAATAATCATGGCAACAACATTTGTCCAATCAATTTTTCTATCAAGTACCTACATGATTGAGACACAACTAATAATAAGAAAAAATATTATTTCAATTACTTCAATAGAAACCTGTCCATTTTCTGCAGCATAAATCAATACGTGCTGATGTGACTGCTGCCATCTCTTGAATATAACTTGGGTGTCTTCATCAAGTAACACTTTGTGTCCACGCATAAAATCTCTCGATAAGAAACATGTTTTCAGGTTATTTAAGGCAGCGTATAACAGAAATGGATCATCTTGAGATCTGCAAACAACCAGACATACTCAAATAATATGCTTAATAAGTTAAAGATTATAATATTTAGTTAATTGCTCAACATAACATGACCATGTTGTACCTACATACTACACCAACAAATAATAGCAATAACGTTTAAACTTATTGACTCAAATTGACCAGTAGTGTGTTCTTCTCTTTCTCCTTAAAAATTGGCTTGCTAAAAGCGATAGGAATTTTTCAAATCATCCACATGTTGTGTATGAAAATATTACCTACATGTGATACTTATTCTGAGAGAGACAATATAGTCCTCCAGTTGTTTAAAGTACACTTACAACACTGTGGAGAACCTATGTTGAATTGTGATGCATGAACAGTATCTCCACGAAACTAGGGTCAGATGCGTGATGCAAGAGTAGAAAAAATATAGAAAACTTACAAATTTTCCAGGAGAAAGGGAGTAGTTTTCTTCAAAACAAAATCCATATCCTCCTTAGGCCATTTCGACATGTGTTTTCTTCCAATAAATAGTATTTTTTTATGGTCTTTCAATAAACTTTTAATAACTTTTACCAACAAAAGGCTCTTGGTTTTTGTAGGGGCTTTACCGGATACAGAATAGGAGACATTCAGCCCATCAACGACCATGTCGTATGGACCAGTTTTGTTAATAAATTTTGTAAATTTATCAATTTCTTCTGGAAAAGTTTTAATAAAAACATTTCTGCCTACGATAACTTTGCTGTAAAATTCTTGTTTAAGGTGCTCATGCTCTTTTTGATTGAATGAAATTGTATCCAATGATCCTTTACAGCATTTACAGCTACCACTGAAAAAATAGGATATTAATAAATAAATATACAAAAAAGATAATAAAATTTTAATTCAAAATAAATTGTGTTTAATACTAACACAAAACTTATGGACTGTACAAAATTGTGCTTTCGTTAATTGGCAATCAAATCCGAAATAATATGTTGATTACAAAAATAGTTAAAAGGGCCCATAAACAAAGCTGTTCTTTGTTTTGTTATGGAAGAATAATAAAATTATAAAGAATCACTTTTAGGGTGTATACTGTCAATTCTTGGTGGAAAGTCCTAATTATTTAAACAAATAAAGTTTTTCATCAAGATCTGAAGAATCGTGAGATTTTTTAGTTTGATTGAAAATGCTTGGGATTAGCAAAATCAGTTCTGATCTTTATATAATATTAGTATTGCTACCCGGCGTCACTCAGACTAAGCAACCAATAATTATTTAATTTTATATCATTCGACATAATTATATGACAAAATCATACATCCAAAATAGAGTTAAAATAAAATCACAAACTTTATTTAATTTGACGACAGCCCCATTCTCGCCCAATAAAATGTCCAAATTCAAGGAAAAAATCTAATTTGCTGTCAAAGAAATGTCAAATAATACCTTCACGTAAATAATAAAGATTATTAATAATAATAAAAGCCAGGAAAAGTTCCAGCAGAAGACTAATTTATTACATTTTGACTAAATGTCTTCGCCGATAAAAATTCAATCATATTCGTTTTTATGGCAACTCAATGACCAACAATGCAAAAGGGAATTACAGACATACATACATACGCCGTTTCGGTTTTATATATAAGATATGTGGAAGCAGTATAAAAAGAATATGTTTTATTTAGGATTCTATGCCTCCCCACTAGTGTGCTCCAAAAGTATATGTTTAAAAAGGAGTGACAAGCTCTTTCACTTTTATCAAGTATCTTGTGTAGAATTGGTGTTCTTGGCAATTCCAAAAAGTTACTAAGCTCCCCTCTGTTAAATTATTTTATCAAGAAATTTTGGAAATTAATAAAGCTCAGCTTAACGGTTTGCCAATTTTAAGCGAGCAATTTCAGTTACCAAGTTCACCATTATTGTACCCTTTTAAATAATTGTCATTTATTAATTATTCAAGCACTTACTATCATTAATTACTTATTCAAAGACTTGAAATCAATCAACTCATTAATAATAGGTCGGATAAAATCATAGATTTATTTTAGATATTCCTATGATATAATCTGGTCATTAGCATTTTCAAAAATCCTTATAATTAGAACAAACCCACTTAATTCATTGAAACTTGTGTACATAAAATTTTCGCTAATTTACATTTTAATAGCAATTTAACTGAGTGATCTACTTCTATTTTTGTATATAAACGATACAAACTGTTTACTACGCGTCAGTTCAAGTACATCCGTGCACTTGAAATGCCTGAAGATGCCGAAAGGCGAAACACTGGTCGTTAGCGACAAAACTCATGGAAAAGTACAAAATTCAAACAATTCAAATTTGATAATGAAATTCCATCAAGCACCCTCTGTCGAAATCCTTAAAAAAAATTATCATGAAAAATGAATAATACGTAGCATGTAGGAAGAAATGACTAACACATTTCATTTAAGAACAGCTTACAGATGACATCAAGTGAAAAAAAAAGGATTAATGAACTCTCAGATCGATAAAAATATTCAAATAAGATAATATAAACATCAAGGTGACAGTTGACAGAATTTCTGAAACCAGAACTTTCATTGTGTATTGATTTTTTTTCTTTCATTCCTATCCAAAATAATTAATAGATCGCTTTATATGCAAGCAAATGTGGTAATTTATATGCCTGACAACAGATGATATATTTAATGTCAACAATAAATTGTCAGCTTCAATTAGATAAAAAAACCATTATTTTATTACCCTTTGTTTATAGAAGTAAATTCACCTTTCCATTCTAACAAGTTTGTAAAAGTTTTGTTTAGTTCATTTACCACATCAAGACTAAGGACAAAATCATTTTTATTACAGAAGTTCAGCATTCCTTCCAATAGCGAAAGCAAATTCTTTTTGTCTTTGTGCCTTGTGATACAAGAATGAATCCACGACATGTACACCATATCTGATGGAATGCAATTGCTGCAAACCAACTCATCTAAAATCTTAAATGCAATATCGGGTTCATTGTTATCAAATGCAGTTGATATAACCACATTGTATGTTGCGTGCGATGGAGGTGAATATTGTTTCATTTTTTCAAGAATTTTTAAAATTTCTTTCCATTCTTCCGTAATGGATAAGCCACAAATAAAATTATGGGCAATTGAATGTTCTAGAAGTGGATATTTAGCATTCACTTCCTTGAATAATTTTAAAATATGACTTTTTTCATCTTCGGAAAGATTTTCTTGAGACGCCCGGGTGTAATACAACTTTAGTATTTTTCCTATACAACCGAGATTCAACTCTTGGTTAGTCTTCCACAAATATTCGGCAAAGCTTTTTGCGGACGTCAAATTCTCCCGGTTTAATAATTTTTGAAGTATAACAGCATTTGCGTTGGTTTTGTCGATACTTCTTACCGTTTGAATAATGTTTTCTTTCATAGTATCCCATTCCAAAAATGATAAATCAGAGTTTGGTACCAAGTCATCGAATTGAACCGAAAACTCGTGATTTCTAAGGGTAGATAACTGTTTAGTATGTAGCGTATATGGTTTTATAAATTGATTGTAGTCAATAGAACCTGAAAATGTATCATTTCTATAAATATCGAAGACGAATATGTAAATAGAATTAAATAAGGTATAATTTCAAAGAGAAAACATTATTTTTATCATCCAAAAAGTTTGTTTTAATTAATAACCTGGTTGGTATTGTAGTTCTGTGTGAATTCTTAATTTTTGATTGTTTAAAAACGACGCATATTTGGTGTCAATTATTTTTTGCATCAAAATACTACAGCGCCTAAGCAACATTTTAAAATATTTTAGGTTAGGCTAGTTACTTCAAACATTAGATTTGACAGTTACTATATGTTATCTATGGTTTCTATCTGTCATACTATCATAGAGAATTATACAACTTATTATTTTGTCTATGGATACAACCCACGTTCCCACATATCAGCATACTTGCACAACGGTACCGACAGTATATGGACAGTATACCTACTGCTTGTGTCAATAATTCAGTTGATATTAATAAAATAATTGTCCCTCAAATATTGATATTTATATTTTGCAGAAATTTTTAAAATGGTCTTATTTTATCATAAAAAATTGACAAAAATAGCAACTGCCAGCGTATTACAATAATTGATATTAATTAATACGTTGGATTTACAAAAACCTATAAGAATGACAACATAATAATATAAGTTAGTATGTATACCTACCTACTCAAGTATCAATCGATGGAAATGTCTATGATCAGCATAACAGACCAAAACCTATGGGACAGACCATAGACTAATATACTTTATAACCATTTTATAACATACCTTGGTTGACGTTTGTTGCCAAGTCTTAGCTGCTATTTTCGAGCGTTTTTGCATTTTACAAAACTACACCTAAAATGGAAACCAAAACACAAAAAATGCCGAAAGTGGCCAAGGTACGTTTCAATGCTATCATTAAAATATTGACATTTTGCAAAGTTGTACTATTTGCGTCAGAAATCAGACTAGTTTTTCAACAAAAACTTTATAATTTTGCAGGTAAAAAATAAAGCTCCGGCAGAAATCCAAATCACTGCTGAACAACTTTTGAGAGAAGCAAAAGAACGTGACTTAGAAATACAACCTCCACCCCCGAAACAAAAAATCTCTGATCCAGATGAGTTGAAAGACTATCAGCACCGAAAACGAAAGGCATTTGAAGACAACATTAGAAAAAACAGAATCGTGAGTTCATTCAATATAAGCTGCAATAAACTATGTGTAGAATAGGCATACGCTTGTAAACATGCTTGGGAAATATTTATCAGCATACTAGTGACATGATTTGACCGAAATATTGTCATTGAACACCGGTACGATATTTCTTTCATGGCTAGATCTTGGCCACTGTCGACATTATGTAGCAGCCTTTAATAGCTCTCTTCAGTCATAATTACAGAAGAGATGCTGAATTTAGGAATAGGTGGTTATTTGTCATATCAATTCTGATATTGCCTTTAGACTGGATTCAAATCTTGGAGATGGCAGCCTAGGTTGGCCAATCCCAATAGAGACCGCTTAGTGGACTGAATATAATATCACTGACATTTTGTGTGCCGCACACACAAGAAACAAACTAATAACTCAACACAATATATTATTACAATCAATGTGACATTGGTTTTTTTCATATTATTTTTTTTATCGATGATACTTTTGATGAGACATTTATTCCCTTTAGACGTGTGTATTTTTACTCTAGTCTATTAATTCCATTTGTAAATTTACAAGTGCTAAGCTAAATACATCTTTTTAAAAATTTTGTTATTCAAAGAAGTAGATTCACTCTCCTTAATATTAAGTATGTTTTGATTGTATTACCTGGACCCATAGCAGAGTGGCCAATGACTTCTTCTCGGGTTGCAATGTCAACTAGTTCAAATCCCAGTACAAATGCTTTCATAAATTTATGTATTTGTATGCGATATGCATGGATGTCTGTAATGTCTGAAATTGTGCTATGTTCAAAACACATTTCAACATAATGGGAAAATTAAACTGGATTTTACACAAAGGTTCTCGAATGTTTATTAGCAAAAAACGTTGGATCTTAGGTTTTCATTTGTCATTATGTGATTAACAGGTTATCAGCAATTGGTTGAAATATGCATCATGGGAGGAGTCACAAAAAGAAGTTCAACGTGCCCGCTCCATTTACGAAAGAGCTCTGGATATGGACCATCGCACTATCACCTTATGGCAAGTAGATTTTGCATATTACCAACACTAAGGCTTGTTGATTTTCAAAAACATTCTGAAGATATTTATTTCAACTTGGTAACGCGAATTCAAATATAAGAGTTAATATTTAATTTTGTTAAATTATTTCACGAAAAATATTCATACTTTTCCTTGGTTACTTAAAAATGAAATAGTTAGCATTCTCCTTTTATTATGTTATATTTTTGTGTTTTATTCATGCAGGTTGAAGTACGCAGAATTAGAAATGAGGAATCGTCAAGTGAATCATGCCAGAAATCTGTGGGACCGAGCTGTGACCATATTACCAAGAGTGGCTCAATTTTGGTACAAATACACCTACATGGAAGAGATGTTAGAAAATGTTGCCGGTGCACGCCAAGTAAATAAAAAAATATTACTCACCTAACTCACAATTTTTTTTAAATACTACAGTATCAGTTTTAATCAAAATCATTGTAGCAAAGAGTTGACTGTTTTTTTTACTCAAATTCAAATGTAATTCTGCTTTTCCCCACAGCACATTGCAAGTAAAAAAATATACAAAAATTATTTAGATAGAGCAGTTTCGAATCACTTGATTTATGGAATTATTAAATAGAGATTTATCTTTAGTAAATTATGCTTTTTATCATTGACAAAATTATTATTTCAATTCACTCCATGCTTATAACATTTTTATCCTGTTATAATAATATAATTCTTGAATTGCAATGTTACATATTTTTTCAGGTATTTGAACGTTGGATGGAATGGCAACCAGATGAACAGGCATGGCAGACATATGTTAACTTTGAGTTGCGTTATAAGGAAATCGATCGAGCGCGTCAAATTTATGAAAGATTTGTGATGGTGCATCCTGACGTGAAGAATTGGATCAAGTATGCCCGTTTCGAAGAAAATCATGGATTCATCAACGGAGCAAGAAAAGTTTTCGAAAGAGCTGTGGAATTCTTTGGAGACGAAACATTGGACGAGCGATTATTTATATCTTTTGCAAAATTTGAAGAAAATCAAAAGGAACACGATAGAGCCCGAGTTATTTATAAATATGCCCTCCAGCACATTCCTAAAGAAAAAACCAACGATCTCTACAAAGCTTATACCATTCACGAAAAGAAATATGGTGACCGATCTGAAATTGAAGACGTTATTGTAAGCAAAAGGAAATTTCAATATGAGCAAGAGGTCAAAGAGAATCCGACAAACTATGATGCATGGTTTGACTACCTTCGTCTTGTTGAGAATGATGGAACCTTAGATGAAATCCGGGAAACGTACGAGAGGGCTATTGCAAACGTTCCTCCTTCAAAAGAAAAACACTTTTGGAGAAGATACATTTATCTCTGGATTAACTATGCCCTGTTTGAAGAACTCGAGGCGCAGGAGTTAGATAGGACCAGACAAATATACAGAACATGCCTCGACCTTCTGCCTCACAAGATATTTACATTTTCGAAGATATGGTTGATGTACGCACAATTTGAAATCAGATGTAAGGATCTGTCGCAAGCCCGGAAATCACTCGGATTGGCCTTGGGTATTTGCCCCAGAGATAAGTTGTACAGGGGATACATAGATCTGGAAATACAATTGAGGGAATTCGACAGGTGCCGCATATTGTACCAAAAGTTTCTAGAATTTGGTCCTGAAAATTGTATTACGTGGATGAAGTTCGCGGAGCTTGAAACATTATTAGGTGATACAGATCGAGCAAGAGCTATATATGAACTAGCTGTCAATCAACCGAGATTAGATATGCCAGAGCTTTTATGGAAAAGCTATATTGATTTTGAAGTCGGTCAAGGAGAGACTGAGAAGGGAAGACAACTTTACGAAAGACTCTTAGAACGTACTGTTCATGTCAAGGTTTGGATGTCATATGCCAAGTTCGAATTGAATGCGGAAAATGAAGATAATGTCAATGTCGAGATGTCCAGGCGTGTATATGAGCGAGCGAACGACAGTCTTAGAAACATGCGCGAGAAAGAATCAAGAGTACTTCTACTGGAGGAATGGAGGGACTTTGAAAGTGGCATAGGAGAAGACGATTATATCAAAAAAGTCATGGATAAGATGCCACGTAGGGTTAAGAAGAGGCAGAAAATTATATCTGAAAACGGAGTGGATGAAGGCTGGGAAGAAGTATTTGATTACATATTCCCAGAAGATGAACTTGTTAAACCTAATTTGAAACTGCTCGCCGCCGCTAAAAACTGGAAGAAACAAAAGGTTGTGGATAACGATGTAGAAAATGAAACTTCTGCGAATTCTTAATAATATATTAATTTATGACAGCCATAAAATAAAAATTGTAAATACAAACTTTTAAGTGAAATTAAATTTTTTGAATACATTTCATTGTTTTTTTCTTCAAATGGTGAATTTTTATATTGTATAAAAATAAATATGATCAATTTATCAATTGATATCAACCTGTTGGATTTTGATTTTTTTCTTTGACCTTTTGCCGTCAGTCAACATCCTCAGGACGTACCGGATGAGCTAGTGGGACAACAGATTTCTTATTGACATCCCTCGAACATGCTTTTCTCATATCTGTGGAATAACAAATATTCCATTGAGTAAAATATATGCTAACATTTATTTTGAATAGGTTGATGAGTAAATATTGGCTTGATAACTGTGAGATATGATTCCACTCTTATAGATAACACAAACTGCTGGTTAAAAATATATCAGCAAAGATATTGGTGACGTTGTTGAAATGTAGTCTTAAAAAATATTTTCAACATACCATAAGCATCTTCGTCAGGATCACCGCAGTAATATTCCAATACTTTTCTGTACACAATATAGCCCAGATTTGTATACATTTTGATAGCAACATTATTACTCACACGGACAAATAAGTCTACAAAATATGCGTTTTTCCTGAAAATAATAGATATTCAAACTTTATTAGTCTCGAGAATCTTCCAAACGTATTTAATACATGAATTACATTAATTCATGTTGAATATGCAAAACAGGAATATAAAGGGTGCTCGTTTCCTATCAGTATTTTGTAATGATACATACCTTATCATTTTTGTATTTATTTATAAAGAAGTAGTTCATTACTTATAAACAGTATCTTACTTTTCTGAAACATCTTCCAGAAAACTCATCAAAGTAGCAGCAAGACCTAATCTTCGAAACTCAGGGGCTACAGTTAAGGCTGTAACATGCCCATGCCAATTTTCTCCATGGCCCTCAACTTTTCCCATGACTAAAATAAAAAAATCCATCAAACACTAAATCAAAGTGCATATGTATAGTCATTGAAAGTGGAATATTGCATAATTCCAAAGAGCTTTTACAATACAACAAAACAAAGTTAACAGCTGTAAGAATCATGTGTATTTATGATAGGGTAACTATGACAATGTCAATCTTTCAATAGCCTTATTATGGCTGTATATTTTTAACCTTCCCCATGCTATCAAGCATGGGGAAGGTATCATACTGAACACATTTAATGCTGAACCTATTTTTTAGTATGCAGTTGAACACGCTAGGCGGGTTCTCAGCATCCAATGTGTTATGTAAATATTATAGATATGTATTTACATTTAATTGATCATATTAAATCAAGTGTAATATGTATGCATGAAATTTGAATGTTGATGAAAAACATATGTCTGTAAACTTATACTTACTGTATCCCATTATTTCTCCAGACGGAGATTCGGCAACTTGGAAGTACTCAGGCCAATGAGCCAAATATTGAGTATAAAATAATAATCCATAGGTCTCTGTTAGTGGGTCTAAATTTCTGAAAAATTATAAAATATACTAACTATCATGATTGAAAACAAACTAATAGAGAATTAATATTTCTTAAGCATGGTCATTTATAAATCACATCACATGAACATATTTTGACCCCACTATCTCATTTCGTCACAAAATCTTTTCTCCCTTGAATTATTTTAGACACATCTTTAGCCCTTCCTAACCCTTTAGCAAACTGGTCATTGGTCATTGGTGTCAAATTTTAGAAAAAAATAATTTCATATGTTGCTGTGGATTAATTTCAACATACAACTTCCAGTCAACTGTTATTTCGAAATAAGTTAAATTATGTAAATCGGTCTAAACTTAAAAAAAAACGATTTTGAGAAAATTTACATTTCTTTCAATTAGGTTTCACTTTTGATATATACAATCGGAATCGGAGTCCCATTGATATAGTTAAAAAAATACATTTAACTACTGATTATTCCAAAGATGTCAAATATTTTAAGTTCAAGCCTGCATAATTAAATGCACCGCAGTCACGCTTTATTATGCAGAAATGAATATGAATTTAATTAGTTCAATAATATTTTTTTAGAGATATAGTAGATGTACCAACGAGTAATAGAAATGTTTTATTTCAAATGGGGAGAGAACGTATATAGAAATCATGGAGGCGATCTATTTTCAAGTCTCATACATCACCATGATGATTATTTAAGTGCAGCCTATTTGAATTCAGAAACGATATTTTTACAATTAACAATAACAATGAGTCAACCACTATAATAGTGATGACTTGAATTACTTACACATTATTAAATTTGAGCATATCATTGCAGGTAAATGGTCTTAGGGTAGTCATGTTATTTGAGAAACAGAAACACCGGTAGTTTTAAAATGTGTGTTTATATTTGAATCGATGGGGCGTTAAATCTTATGATGATTTAAAGTATAGTTCACAAATAAAAGTTTAGCATACAAAATCTCACATTGAGAAAATTAAAACTTCCTGCCTATAATAAGAATCATAAATGTCTAACCTAAAAAATAGTTTTGACAGTTCAGATCATAGAGTATAAGTATTTTTTACTCAATAGACTAAATATACAAAAATTAAAATTAGGTTGCCTCAAATTCTATTTTTTATTAATGCACTTGCTAATTTCGATTTTAAGCTTTATTTCACAAATTGACCAACACAGTCTGTGTTCATGTATATACTTTCATCCAATGCATTTAGTATTATAATATAATCTATGATTTTATTGAAATAATGGTAAGACGAAAATCCACCACTAATTTTCAATACAATACAAATATAAAAGATTCCAATTCTATCTCACCAATATTCACAAAAAGCTATACTCGCTTCAAAAAAACTCAAATCTTGCATGCGTTTATTTTTATTTAATTGAGTTTTTACCCAAACATTTAAAGCTAAAACAGCAACGTCACAGATAATAAATCGGAAATCAATAAAATTTATCATTGAAATATTTAAATTTGAAAAAAAATAGTTAAAAAATCAATAAGAACTGTTTTTTTCGAAATTTGTAAACTATACATTGGAAACCTGAATTATAAATCGAAAGTCCATTCAAAAAAATCAATGTGCTCGATTTTTTGTATCCTCTCCTATATTTAAAAGAACATTGTATCATGTAAAGTTTTGTTTGCCTCCGTCATCTTATATCTTATACATTACGGGAGTAAGTGGGTCAACTAAGTTGTACTGTACACTGCAAAAATTTGGTTCAAGTCGTATTACTGCCGTTTTTCGGTATTTACTCGTTTCTTGTGGTAAATGGGTAAGACTTATTTATTTAAAATCCCTGTCGCGTGGCTTGATAGTACAGGCGAAAAAAAGTATCCGTGGGGCTATACATATCTATGTCTTATACACACGAGATGTATAAATGTTCTTATGATAATTACACAGAAGACAAATGAGCAGAGTGACGATTGCGCATATTAATTTGTTCAAAAAATAGTAGAACCACCTTCTTTAATTTGCAATTTGTTTGAGTTGATACACAAGCTAAGTGAAAAAGATCTGATAATCTTAAAATAAATTGTGAGGAAAAGCAATGTATAGCAGTTTAACATACTTTTTTAAATCGTTCCACCAAACTTAAGCAACAAACACACTTCAATGTTTAGTGTGAAAACATTATATTTCCTAAAAAGAATACCGTACATTAAGTAAATTTGGAGTTACCGTCATAAGAATGATGAGCTTGACAATTTTCTACAACAGATTTTTTCTCAATTAAACATGAACCAGTATGAGATAGTAGTTTATTTTTCCGGCTTAATTTTGTAACCGTTGTTTCTAAAATATACACTCAAACTGTATTTTTTTTTTCGTTACAAGTTCTTTACGTGCAGAAAAGACTACGTTCTCCTCAAAGTATAATTTAACAAAATGAGACCAACTATGGTACTGTTTTTGACAAAAGAGAATACATAATGTTTGTTTGAAACGTACCTTCCGCGCTAGAGATCACATCTTAAAAGAGAGAAAAAAACTTGAGAGGTGAATTTTACTAAAGATGAAATCGAGGATTGGTTGCGCTTATGTCAGCTCTATTTCACTAATTGCAGACAGCATGCCAGACGAAGTTTAGTCAAGAATTGCCATGTTGCACCGCGTCACCAAAGCACACCAAAATTGGTAACATTATACTCCTGGTTTCACCAGTTTTAGTTTTTAGTGAGATATCAAAATATTTTTCATCTAAATGCAAAAACAAAAATATGCCATGGATTATTATTCCATCGATTTACAGGAGATAGAAATCAATTAAATTTGCAACATTCAATACGTTTAAAATTAATAATCTTCTACACTTGCCGAACGGAGTACAGTCGGATCAATTACATATTTGAATTCGGTTTTCTATAATATTAATTCACTTTCCGAATGAAAGAGGTCCTTCCATCAAAGCACAAGTTTGAGCCTAACAATAATGTATTGCTTAAGACGCGTTAGAAAATCGCATGAGTTCTGCATGGGGTGCATACCTACAAATATCAAGATTTCATTTCAAAGAAAACTATCTTGTTTAGTTTCCTTATTTTCCGCAAAATGGCGCCAAAATCTTAATGTTATTCTAAATTTAAAATCTACTCGGCATAGAATTTTGGGGTCAATGCTATAAGCGCAGAAATTTAATAATGGTTTCAAGCATAATAATGACATCCGGCCCAATCAATTCGTACTTTTAATTAATTGTCTACAAGTAATTAATCCGTATTTCGTTAGCTTTAAATTGACAATGAAAAAGGCGAAGTGTAGATACTGTTCACAAAGAAAATGTTACGCTATAGAACACCGGTGCATTGGCGTCCACAATAAGTTCATGTCACTGATTTGTTTTAACCCTAAAGTGCACAATGGTACAAATTTGTTAAATCAGTTATAATTAACACAGCGACCAATACTGAATATTACTCTAAAGAAATAGATAATTAAAATCTGCACTTTTACTCATTACTTTGACGTGAGAACTATTCCTTTTATGCGTTACTTAAAAAAATTACATTTAGGAAATAAAATAAAAAAAGCAATACAGGTAACGATAAAATTATTCAGGACCGGTTTCGTTTTTCACTATAATTCTACTCTTCATATAGCTGCGTTTATATTACTGTAGTTTAAGGTTTCCGAAACGTTTTCTGCCACTACACACTTACCCGTAAATTTTAACGGAACACTTTTCAGGTTAAAAACACAACATGGATTTACTTATGAAATTTCCCGCAAACTTATTCCTCCAAAATGTGTACACTGATGTGCTGAATATTTTACACGTATTTTCAAGCTGTTTTTATCAGATTTATGAAAAATATTTATTACCGTGACTAACCGTTCTGTCAATCTTGGAAACTGTCATCAAACTGACGAGACTTATCAGTCGGTCAGGTGAAAACAAACAACCCCATCTCTTCGATGGTTTCGGCGGTAACTTTGTGGAAGTTCATTTTAATATAAAATTTAAATAACTTTGATTATTCCACGTATTGTGTAACTAACTGTGACACGTGTTTCGCCTCTTTCAGAGGCATCTTCAGACTTACTATCGCAAAGTTTGCTTAAGTAATTACTTAAGCAAACTTTGTCAAAGATTATCAAAGTTATTTTAAATTTTATATTAACCCCATCTCTTTTATGCGCATGGCGTGAGAAAAAATGGTCGTCCACCTGCACCTAGATACTAGACGTCATACACATCAGAGAACATTTATCATCACTCGCCTGTCAACTTGAAGTAGAAGATCTTAACGTGTGTTGCAATCAATGTATACTGTATAAAACCTTTCCTAATTGTCCCAGAACATCTGTTCAGGTGGAATATAGCTTAATACTTTCGATGGTTTCGGCGGTAACTTTGTGGAAGTTCATTTTAATATAAAATTTAAAATAACTTTGATTATTCTACGTATTGTGCTACTAACTGTGACGCGTTTTTCGCCTCTTTCTTAAGCAAACTTTGCGATAGTAATTCTGAAGATGCCTCTGAAAGAGGCGAAACACGTGTCACAGTTAGTAGCACAATACGTGGAATAATCAAAGTTATTTGAAATTTTATATTAGGAATATAGCTTGGTAAGCCCTGCTGTTAATCATTGGTGTATTCGTCGACCAAAAAGAGGGACTTACATTTATTTTAGTGCTTTATATTACTATTTATGGATTCGGATGTGACATCGGTGCGCCACTGACTAATTCAGTATACCGCAAATTGCAATCACGCCGGTCTCTGGAAAATCGTGATTGCCATAAACATCTCCGGGCACGGTCTACCGCCAATTCATCGCTAACCGTTTTTCGCAGGCATAATCTTTATAATTAGAGGCAGAACAAAACTATCGGAACCCGTTATTTGTGCTTGTGCTATATTATGCTGGCAGTGTCAGTACATGGAGGATATATATATTATGTACACCACAATTTCCGCCGCTACTGCAACAATCATATACCTTCAAAGTTGTGAGAACCATATATAACAGTACCTACCTTGTGCATATTATGTTATAGGAATTATATTATCTCAGAGGAGGATCTATACTGATTTGTATGATATTTAAAAAAAAATAGTTCAATATTGTAAATTTTCAGTATAAACAAAAAAAAAATTGAGCCGATTATAATAAAACCTTTGAACCTTCTGTCAATTGTTTATGGATACACATTATGTGGAAAAAAAACAATTATTCCGTATTAAATTTATTTAAATCAGGACCGGTTCCGCTCATCGCGAACATTCTCAACTGATCAACATCAGTTGAAATTGTTCGCGATGAGCGAACCCAACCATAATCTAATTAAATTAGTGGTGGAATAAGTAAAACCATATTTTGTATTATTTAAAGTTAAAAGATAAATATAAATGCTGGTTTTTAGCAACGAAGTAAGACATTGAAGTTGCATGCGAAAGGTGTATCGTTACCGATGACAAAATAACAAGATTAAATAAGTATTATGAAATAAAATTTTATTATTACAGTAAATAGAAAATCATCTATTTCTGTTTTCATGAACAAATTTGAATTAGTATAAAAGTGAAAAAAATTATGATAACTGATGATTAACTTCGATATTTATATTGTTTTCATCTTTTTGAAAATGCATAGCATTGTGAATTTGTGACATCCCTAAAATCGTTTCCATAAATTTTCACAATATTGTGATAAGAGAAAAATCATTCCGTTGCTTGTTACCTATATTTAAATTTATTATTTAACTATAACTTATTCTTAAAACGTCTTTTGGTTAGCACAAAAGGTCAAACTATCGATACTAAGCCAAAAATCAAATTATACATTTAAATTAAATAGATGTACAATGGCGTAATTTATTGTAAGCGAGATGACTATTATGTTTTATTGCCAGCAATAACCGATTGCACGGCAAACTCTCACCTCGGAAATGTTATTAAACTTGATCTCGAGTTTGTTCAAGTGACAAGTTCGAGTTACAATAATTGCGGAAAGAGGCTGAACTCTCTCCAAGATGTTGAAGTATTCATTACCAGATCTATAAAATCAAAGAAATTACAATCAAGTTTTGGCATGATACTCAAGCCAATTCTAAAATTTCTTCATATTCTACATCGTAATCATTTTTTTTTTGCGTCACTACAGCAACCATTGAAGATGGCAAACAGGTGTGTAATTATAAATGTGTTGATAGCTATCAAAAAAGACAATTCACGATATTACAGCTGAGACCAATGCACCATAATTTTGACAGTTATAAAGAACAACACAATTTTTAAATAGATCCTTTTTTTTACTGGAGCTTTCCTAAAATTTGACACATAGCTCATACCTATTAAATATGTTAATGCCGTTTTTTTATCCTGTTAATTAATAATAAATTTTGAAATTTTTATTTTTTTATACAATTCTAACCATTATAACCATTAAGTATCCTACTTTAAAAATTTTGGTGGAGAGAGATCTTGCAACAAATAATGAAAAATTAGCGTATTTTTTTATCCGGTCATATTCCCAGTTGTTTGGATTCGAATTCATAATGATTATATTAGAGTTTAAGTTGCCCAACCTCTCATTTCAAATATTTTAAGAGCAGAAGAAAAATACTGTGTAGCCAGTCAGTTTGACACTTTTTCTACACGGCGTTGTGAGAATCCGGTAAAGTAGATGGCTATAAATCAAAACACCAGTATACATGCGGAAGCTCGAACTATTGATAGGAAAACGGATCAGGGCGGAGAACTTTACCGTTAGCACTCTGTCATGGTGACTGGTAAATATTTACGGTCTTAGACATAAAATATCGCAAATGTCTTTCAGAAAATTCAACAAACTGAAAGGTTTTAAAAAATACAATAGATTTAGAATCAATACGATGATTTTAAATACTAAATAATATTTTTTTACTTTTGCATAAGTTGTATCACTGGGTTTCGCTTTTCGGCATATATAGGCGCTTCAAGTGCACGAATAAAATTTAGGTTCAAGTTCATTCTAAGCAAAGCAGCTGACGCGTGACAGGGAATTATGGAAGCACTGCGTGGATGTTATATACTCCACATAATTAGCGGATATGGCCAAAGAAGAAGACGAAGCCTGGGTTGCAAAAAACCACATGCAAAAGTACAAAATTCAAAAGATTTAACTTTCATATAGAAATTCCATCAAACACCTTCATTCGAATATCAATATTTATAAAATTTTAAATGTTTAATTATTTTATCGATAGCTGAAAGAAATACACAAAAATGTTATCAACAAATATTGTTTCATATAAGACCAAGAGCAATTTTTGAATTTTATTTGAAACAATATTAAAAACAATAAAATAAAATAAGTACTTATTCCACATTGAATATATTAAGATTAGGACTGGTCTCAGTTGAAAATGCTCCATGTGAGTGAAACCGGTCCTGATCTAGATAAATTCAATGTGGAATAAGTACCTAAAAAGATTTATTATTTGTATGTCATTTTACCAAATATTGACAGTGAAATTGATTAAAAACTTAGATCGTTATTATATTAATAATACAACATCAAATAATCTTTTCAAAGCAATGATAATTGATCAAAAAATACGTTATGTATGTTTACTACCAGTCAACTAACTAATGTTATGAACGCAGTTCCCATCCGACAACATTGCCAGTCGCGTAAAACACACCGCGACGTGAGCATCTAACCGGAGCACGCTCATAAACTGCGATATAAATGAAAACATCGATACAAATTACTCCAATTAAATAATTAACTCAACAGAATAGTGTTAAATTGGTTTAAACTTATTCTTTATAACGTAGGAATTTAATAAAAACGTTATTTCTTTTCAATAACTGTTAAAATAAATCTTAAAGTATTCAGTAGTTTGATGTTGTTGTGAATTAAAAAGTGTACAAAACAATCAATTATAAAGGATAATCAATGTTTTGATGTATCTGTCATTTACTCAATATAGTTATATTATATTCGGATAAAAAATTAAGTAAATAAACTTCAAAAAGAAATGTCAAATACTCTATAGCTATATTTCGGTATCACGTAACACAAATATATATATATATTTGAATTTGGTTGATATCTATATATAATACATTGATTTATACCATTTTATTGTTACAATCTATTTCTTTTAATTATCGAAAGCTGCTACATAATTTATTTGTAAAAAAAAATCGTGAAAGATTATTCGTATGAATTATGTGAGAATGAAATTGATGTGAACAATTCTATATATTATTGTGCTCAAGATTCGCTGGTCCGCAAATTAAGAAAGTGCTTCATTACCCAGACAAAAGAAATAATTTCCCACCAGAGATTGTTCGCGGGTTGCGACTTCTTATTCACAATTTTACCATCCCAATCAAGTAAGTGAAATTATTATTCAAATTTCCACAATATCGTGGCATGAAGATTGCACGATTTCTTTTTAACTTGTAACACAGAATAGTTTAAATTTCGAATAACTTACGGGAGTCATATTTATCGAGATGTCGTAAGTATCTTCGTGAGTCTGTTTTAATGTTCTATACGAGTTTTTGATAACACAGATATTAATATTATATAATACATTATAGGGGTGGTTTTCTAAAAAGGTTTACATTATTTTATATCCCATCGCACTCGCTCATTTAATGAATTAATTATCATCAAAATACGATCATTTTATTTTTGAAACCACGCTCGCTTAAAATTTTTAGCATGCGAGTCTGAAAGAGCTTTACTGATTATTAACTTAATAACTTAACCTGCTCTTTTTGGGAGAGATTGGAGTTATAAGGATACCACTATAACTTTAGTTGTTAGCTAATCAGTTAAGTGGAAGTAAATTTAGATAACACAGATATTCGTGTATTTGACGACAAATTCATAAAACCATTATTTGTAACTGTCCGTACTGAGATACGAACTCTTGAGCACTGCAACCGAAGACAGAGACGTTTACCACTTGAATACAGACCTGACACATGTATAGTACAATAGTGCATCACTTTTTTTGAAACCTTTCATGAAATTCAATATTCGTCATAGGAGTAAATGAATGGGGTACTTTCTATGAGGAACCTTTGTTTGTATTTTCTATCATTCACATTATTCTACATATATATATATGTTTATATGAATAGAGTAGTGAAGCTAATTATTTGGACACTTAGAATGCTTCGTGTTATCAATTTCAATTTCGCCACAGTATCAAATCGAAAACCAGTGGTTCAGTAATGCGGGTAAAGGTATATACTTACTTTGTATTCAAGGAATAAGTGCGATATTAGAACATACATAGTAAATACCTCATGGACATATTCTACAATACATTAACATTATTTTATTGCAATTATTAGAGGATGAAATTATCCAATTCTTTTATTAATAATTATTTTAAAAAAATAAACACACATGAATGATTAAAAAAATGAGTTACCGCTGTTCAAAACGGTCATTTATTTAACGGCGTTATTTGAATACCGAACAGTCCAAATGAGGTTATTCAAAAACGATTAACAGTTGTGCCAATTTAAAAAAGCGTATTATTATTATAAGCATGCAAAGTTATCAATAAAATCAATGAAACAAGAGAGGTTTTTTAATATCCAGTGAAAAAAAATTGTGATACTTACCTATTAAAATACTTGAATTATTACCATACCAACAGATTTGCATGTAACTGGAAACCATACAAAAAATCATGCTTCAATATTATAAGAAAGAAACTAAACAAGCTTTGTATCCATTGAGAAATGAAAGGATACGAACCATAAATAAATGAGTAAGCATTTAAACGGAAACCGCAACAGGGTCTTTTAGACCATGTAATGCTTTCTTCTGTGATTATAAGTCGATCAGCTGATCGTCATGTAATTGAAAGAGATATAAATTACCTATGTCTGTTTTACATTAAATAAAAAAACAAATTTATTGTACTAATGATACATATTGACGATAAACATTTAAAAATGATACTGAACAATTTTCCACATAAATTATAATATACTAGCCGGTACACGGCGAGCGTTGCAATACCAATCAAGGAAAGAAAATGTTTGTGTTTATTGAAGTGCTTTCGGATGCACAATATTTTAGATAAATAATTTCACTAACATTGATCGGTATCGATGACATTTGCCGTTTACTGTTTGTCTTTTGCCGATTGTATACACGCGCCACCTACTGAAAGCTAATTGTACTATGCCTATAACTTTTCCGCAAGTGCAACAATAAGTTGTCAAAATGAACGGTATGTCAGCGCAAAAATATGAAAAAACATTGAATTGTATATAAAAGACCTACTATAAGTTGCAAGTGCAAGCAATAAATTTACATAAAGTTTGATCGCAATCGGATCAACGGTATGGCAACGCACAAAATACGAACAAACAAACAAACATTGATTTTTTATATTAGAAGATAATTCACCCATCGTTCATTGAGTTCATTGAGTTATATCACTTCTATTAACTTATTATCATCATATTTTATTTCAACAATTTGGATTATTTTTCGACACTAAACGATTTTCTTGGCTATTTTGTTTATGATTTGAGTTAATCATTTAAAATACCCAGCCATTTTCTTGATATACATATTCAAATGTGTATAAGTTTATAATTAAAATACCAACTCTAGAAATTCATGTTCGTCATTGCCATCGTTATAATTATAAGGTTAATAATACATTTTAAAGTTTTAAAAACTGTAATTATGAAAGCTAATTTCGATATTTGATTCATTTAAACACAATCAATTATTCATGCTACACTGATTTGGCATGCCGAATAACTAAGATTATTCATACACTCTTTTATAATAACGATGTAAATTCGTTCAATTTCACATGGATATTTAGGGTTGTAAAATACAAAACATGTATTTAATTTATAAACGAATTTGATAATAATGTTAACCAATTAAAACGTCCAACTAAAACTATTTTATACACGTTCATTTCTTACAACGTAGATATTTTTTCACCCGTTTATAAATATGTATCTGAACATTCCATTGTTCGCAATTCAAAAAACTGTCAAAAAAACTGTCGTTCCATTGTTTTATTGAAGAAACACATTTTAAATAACTTAATATGGTACCTCACCGATACTTTCTGAGATTTTTCGAAAATTTACGATTTCGTGGGCGAAGTTCATAATTGCAGAGTTTTGCGGTTGTTAATAATATAATGATCAGTAATTTATTGCATTCACCACAGTCTTTTTGTTTTTGTAAGCATGCACGCCATTGTCTGAATGTGTCTGTACAGGGTTTTATTTTAGTGTTAATGTTTTAAATTCATATAAAAATGAGGATTGGAGAACATTTTCTATTTTATACAATTATCGTTTTTTTTAGTTTTTGATTATACTCTCTATATGCTTTATACCAAGTGTGGCCAAAACGTCGATCGCGTAGCTATTCCATGTTGCCCACCCGTCTGGCGTTCTGATGTAAACATCTCTGAATCCTTTTTTATTTCAATGATAATAAATTTAATTAAATTTGTGAGTCGACCGCCGCCAAAATTTCAAAAAAAATCGCACTTAGAGGTAAAAGTTAGGCCACCTCTGATGTATACAATAAAATGTCTGGCTTGAATTCTACGCTCTTTTTTAGTACAGCCGGATGTCCGAAGGGTCGTGAGTAGAGACTCCAATTCGAGTATCGAGTACTCGATACTCGAGTATACTCGTCCATTTTTCTAGTACTCGAAACTCGAGTATTTAGAAAAATACTCGAGTAATACTCGTAATTTATAAATGAAGATTTATTTCCAATATTTTATTTACTTATTTGAAAAAAAATATTGGAGTCTTACGCGTGAATTTTACTGTCAGGTAACATTTGAATGGTTTTGCCGTTGACTATGTATGCTATGCGAAAATTTCTTTTATAACTCCTGATATATTCCTTACCCAACTTATCTTAAGAATAACAGATTTATGATATGACACAAAATGAAATATTGAAAAAAAATCTTTTGTTTCGCCTTTTATTTTGTTAAAGTCAAAAGTATCAGTCATAAACCAAAATCTTAATCCCTTAAAAATTATTTTAGCCAGAATAAAAAAAAAGGTTTCAGAAAGTCATTATACACCGCAGTGCAATAACAGATGCACATTTTTAATTCATTGAAAAATCCGACGTTCAACTGAGAGTTTTTTCTTCCGTGGGAATTATAAAAACAAAACTTCGAACCAATTTAAAATTTGAGATGTTTAACCCTCTATTATTTTTTAAATATATGTTTTATAAATGTATTAATGCAATTCAATAACCTTCTTTATTTTTTTATATACATACATTTCAATTATTATTATATATTTAGCTATAGAATAATAAATATATATCTAGCCCGGGATCGATTGCCGGTACGAGATAAATCGTTTTCGCTGAGGCATGGGGTGTATGTGTTATTTAAAATAACTTCCCACCTTAGTGACAGCGATTAGCTAACCACTAGTCCTATCCTAGTCTTCGTATCCTTTCCATTCCCCCTTTCTTCGAAAAAGAGGGGTTGAGCAACGGATTAACAATCAATTCTCGTAAAAAAACATGGTATTAAAAAAAAATGGTACATCTGTAACTACTCGAGTATACTCGAGTATTTTTAAATTTTGCTACTCGATACTCGAGTAGTTGAGATGTCGAGTAATTGGAGTCCCTAGTCGTGAGTCACTTGCTATCAGTGGTTTACCGACCCTTGGTAGTTAGTTCACCTCTGAGAGCCGTTATAATATATGACCTGACTTAAAAGAAAAAGGTTGTCTGAAAATAACCAAATGGTTAGGCTACTGGCTTAAATTTTATAAATTTCAATGTATCCGCTCGCATTGAACGGTTCAGAATGGGCATTGTTTTTAAAATTTTCTTGTTGTTAACTCATTAAAAAGTGTACGATTCGTGTCGAAATGTACTAGCGTTGCAACTTCCGAGGTCAAGCAAGTCCATCGGAAATTCAATAACAATTAAATTATAGTCCATCCGCTAATTAAACAATTATAAATTGTTAAATATTATTAAATCAGCAAACTCGTATATTTGAACCAGATAATTTGATGTTTTATAATCACACCAGGTGACCATAATAAATAGTACATAATAAACACAAACAAATAACTTACGTTCCATACTTATTCGGATTATGCTGTCACTTAATTTCATGGCCGCGGAATTCAATTCCAAATTAGAATTCCAAATAAATATGTAATAATAATATTGTTGAAAAGGAATACCCAACACTCCGCATGCATGCCGCATACGGCCCACCAATATAAAGATTGCGGAGCGTTTCTTGTCTCGATATCCATATTTAGGATAGTTATAGATATATTAGTGATAGGAAATAGTAATGTTTATTTATTCTTTATTAGTAATCGAATGTCTTTGACCTTTTCTTCACATTGCTCGATGACATAAAATAATACATATATATGAGTTTATATTAATTTAGCACAATAAAATGTACAATTCAAAACTCATACGTATTATCTTTGATATATAAATCAAATTCGTATAATATAACCTGATATGAAGATAACTTTGAAAGACTCGTAAATATGACAGGTCAATTGTGAACTTGCTTGAGATAGTCGCTTACTTCTTTCCAACAGTGACACGCCACAACTTAAACTTCATAATTTTGATATCTTTAAGGTTAAAATTAAATTAATATAGTTCATAAAAGATAACTTCATATGCCGAAATGAAAAAGAATTTGTTAACACCCATTCATAGGGAATCATTAGTTTTTTTGTCAGGATGCACAAATCATTATTTCTCCATGGCTGATTATCGTGTCTCAATACTCTCAACAACAACAATAAATTTTATCGTATGGAAGTCTTAACCCTACAAGATGCATTTACATAAATACAAAAATATCACAAGAAATGACTTGCTACCTTGTTACCGCTATGTCAATAAGGAACACCGTCGCCGCTGAATTATTTATTGAAATATTGATAAAAATCAACATTAAGATTTTTTAAATGGAAGCCGTAAGGTGAAAGTATGCGAGTTTATAATAAAGACTTGGTCGATCAAACTTATACCGGTTTGTCCCACCGGTTAACATGAATAATTATCTAGTTTTATGATATAAAGTTATTAATACTTTTTTTATATCAAAACTAGTATTGCTACCCGACTTCGCTCGGACTAAGCGACCAATAATAATTTAATGTTATATCATTCCCAAAGAATTACAGACCCACAGACATACATACATACATACATACATACGCCGTTTCGGTTTTATATTTAAGATGACCTACTAGTGTTATTTCGAAAATAACTTCAAATTGCAGATAAGTATATTTTAAAGCATACATTTATCACCATGAAATGCTTCTCTAAAAACTTAAAAAAATGTTTATTTGATTCAATATATCGTCAAAATAGTGTGTATCAAAATTACTACCGATTATGAACTTGTCATAAAGAAAAGTTGCTCTTCCTTTATTTGCTCTTCGTTTTCAAGTCCTAACCATAAGTTTCCGTAATGGTTTAATAATAACAGAAGTGGAAACCTCCACAGATTGAGTTTTTCCATCGATTTACGTATTTGTATCATACATGTATGTGTTGTTTTCTGCCCTTTCTCCTTAGTGTAATTATTTGTCTTATCTTATTATACTTATTTTTGAAACGAGATTCAGCGATCTCTTGAAAACCAGTTTGACACTAATAGTTAAAGAAAAGTTCATTGAATATTTAACTTAAAAAATATTTCTACTGATTACGGTTCTTTACATTGTCTTAAATATTAAAAAAAATATTTAACCGTGTCATATTACATTATAATATTTTCAGTAGGTATAAAATGCTTGTGTTTTACAATACTCAATGATTTCTTGTTATATACATATTTCTTATATTTACAACATAGTAGTTGTATACATCCTATCCGCCATTTAGTTACTTACATTTCACCGATGACCAACGATCAACGATAAAGTTCTCTACCGTTATCCAACCATAGAGAAATTAATCGCCTTAATAAGGAGAAAGAAGGTATCTATGGACGAGGGGGCGTAATTTCACAATGTTGCCATAAGTGCTGAAAGTATTTCCATTCAAATATTTTTTCCCGCCATTTTCAGTCAGCGAAGTGCACTGTTCGCGAATTGCACGCGTGGTAGGCTAACGGGTCGTCTTAGCTGGGCGAATCTAGGCGAGGCGATCCGGCGCAGCTTTGAAAGCGGCAGAGTTTAAAAATATCAAACGGTCCTCGCCCATGCAAGTGTCATATGTAAGCGAAGCGATCCGGTCAGGACGGCGGCATATGTCGCAAGTCGCCTCAAGTGCGCACTCATGGCGACGCGAATCGCTTGAAAATATCAAACGGTCCAAGCTCACCAGAGCGTTAATTGCGTCTGGCCGAGCGATGGCACATAAGACCTTTGATCAACTACGTTTTAAATTGACTGGATTCGCCTAAATTCTCTTGCCGGTTCGCGTCGCTTACCTAAGACACGGGGTTAGACTTGCGTGTGTATATGAAAATGTACGAACATGCATGCATATTCGCAGTCATATTATTTAACAAATTTTAATCATACGCATTTATAAAATAATCATGTACCGTACGTTTTCGTAAAAGTCATCCACGACTTATAGTAACGTTTATAAACCATACCTAATTGTTGCAATTATTCAACACCTATTTAGTCACGGTCACAGATCACAGATGGAAGTAGTTTATCGCGCAAAATCATTAAAATGCTTTTTTATGATTGACAACTTGTTTGAATGCTTGAAAACCATATAAAATAGCGGCCTTGATTTTTTTAAATTATCTTTGCAGAATTCTGAAATGGATAAAGATAAGTAATGGATACAAGATTATTAAGGGATATCTGAAAATTGTCACTCCATGTAGTAGAACCAGCCTGCCAATGGAGCGGTCACTGGGAAGAACTTTTAACGATTTTAAAAGGTATTGCTTCGAGTGTCGATATATTTCACATTAACGTGAGTGAGTTCAGACGAGTACATTTTTTTTATTTATTATAGCTGATTTTGTCGGACTCACTCAGTTGACTTCTTTACCAATTTCCAATGTTATTTTTTTCTCTATCTTCTTTCTGTGAGCCATATATTTTTTCTTACCGTGTTTTAATCTTTTTTCACACTGCAAAAGCAATAGACTTCTATATAGTCTTCTTATAGATATCTTGTGAAATTTTGTAATGTACATACTTATTTGAACTCACCCTTTTCTGAATAATCGATCCATTCATAATATAATTATTAACAGTCCAAATATGTTGTCTCAGACAATCACACTTTCTACTACAGCTACATAGAAGCATTTCAATGAATAACATAACATCATTATGTTAATCATTCAATCAAGGAACAGCTATGATAAAGCAGACCATCCTCAACGGCTCAATATTTACGGTTATTATTTTAATTTCCTGCATAGTGCGTGGATAGCGGTCGGTCAGTCGAGAACACGTCGGGAAGGACGCAACCTTCAGCGTTCAATAACACCTTTTGTGATATGTAGAACACCTGGAGCTTTTTTTTAATCATTCCTGAAACATAAACAATTACAATTCAAATTTAATCTGGGCCTGTCAGTTAACATCTTTAGTTTTATGAATACTTAATTCTTACAACTTTAGGGCATAGTTATTGTAGAACAGTGTTTATTTTTATTGAATAGAGCATTAAAAACACAATTTAATGCTACAAAATGACAGTTGAAAAGATGAATATCAGTTTCAGGTAAATTGTGGATATATGGTCACGGGACAGAATTTTTGTAAAGATTTATGAAAAATAAGCACATTAAATGAAATGAATGTAAGGCTTACAATTTTTTTTGAAATTTTTCGTCTTTAATTTTTAAATTTATTATAATAGAAGATCTTAAAGAATTCTTCACAATAAGTATGAAATCGAGTTGTTTTAATTTACAGGAGCAAAAATGCAACCTCAAACTACACAAATAATTATATTTTACAGATAGGGACAGTCACATAAGTTTATTATTTGCTTATACATATAGTTATTAGGCTAATATTAAAAAACAAATTCTTCTTTCAGAACTCATACAATAATCAGATAATATTCTTCAGATTTAATCATTTTGACTGCACATTTTATAATAATCCACAAGAACTCAAAGAGTAAAGTCAAAACATAAAATTATAAGCCAGTATGTATAAATTTTTTGAGCTTAGCTCGAGAGGATTGGGATTCTGTCCTGTGACCATATATCCATAATTTACCCAGTTTCATACTAGACATTTTATCAAATTGTATAATCGTGTGTAGAAATACTAGAAATGGATTCTTGGCTCTAATGACGTTACTGCGAAAACTTCGCAGATCTTCAGCGGATGGCGACCGTTGTTCTAATAAACTTGCACTTATTTAAATCACACGTATCGTTATGTATGTAGCTATAAGATACGGCCATTTTTTTAAAGAGAAAATTGCTTTTTGAGTGTGAGAAAAGATACAGGCACAAAAAATAAGTATTCCAAAAAAATCTTAATAACATTGAAAACTTTACTCATGTGAACTCACTCACGCGGTATATGACGAAGTCAGAAGCAATATCGAAGAGCAATCAATATCGGCGACTGGCGAACTGGTTTCATACACCGATTCAAAAAATAATAATATCAACGCTTCCTCTGCTAGTCATTAAGAATATTAAGTTTGGCTCTCATTGCGTTGACGAAATATACCTACATATGTGGATAATATTAATAGTCCTAATCTTTTAAGGGAGTCCTCTCTTAAAAGGGTCATTAATTCGTTGACATATTTTTATACTTCCTCCAAAATCAATCTTCATTCTTCACCTTGAACGATGGCGCACAATATCGTATTCATAATATTAGTAAAAATAGCAACATAGAGATCTAGTAGTTCTTAATCCACTGCAACGTTTCATTTTATTAAGTATTTTAATTCTTGGATAATTCCCAATGAAACTTTTCTTACAGCCATAGCACTGAGACAATTATAGCACCCAATGTAACTGAGTAACCAATGTAATGGGGTATTACCAATTGCAAGGGTTGGTAACAACAGCATTGAGTTCACTGAAAAGAAAACAAATCTATAGGTAAAAACATCATTTATTTAAATTCGATTCAACGAAATTCTCAACCCGACCCCACCCCACATGTTAACCCTTTACATTACATCAAATAATACTTGTTTTCATAATTATTTTAAGAAATAATATGAGATGGAAGTGTATTGTTGTGGTATCTAGAGGCCTAAATGCATCCGTGCACCAGTTCTGTTCTAATTTTAAATGTCTATCAAGCGGGTCTAACAACATGTTAAAGATAGCCATTTTGGGCGTTTTTTCTGTGATTTATAATTACCACTTGGGCAGGCTATATATTATTTTCATATCGGTAACTCAATTGAATCTATAATGAAAAATGCCCGCTGTTTTATAACTTATTAGTTGGACGACCCCTAATAAAATATTTTCCCGGCCTACCTAATTTATTATATTCATTAATTATTAATTTTAATTAACATCATGTTTTATGTGTTTTCGAGGTTTGGAAAAACAAAAACAGACGTTTTTATTGATGTAAAACACAGCGTCGGAAAGATAATGTAAATACATCACGTTTTCCGGTTAAATGTTGATAACTCTTAAAACTATTATTAATTAATAATTTACCACTTGTTTTTAAATCCGTAATTTCGTTACCAAAAACTAAATCTAATTGGAGAAAAAAACAATTATTTTGACTTTTGTTAAATTGTTTGTGGAAGGAATATATTCAATGTTTCGTTATTGAAGAATTGAAGATAACACATAAAGAATTAATTGATATGAAAATGTCCTTTTGCCGACGGTAAATATCACTTCTCTGGCTTCCATCTTTCTTGGTACTTCTCTTCTTATGGATCTCTTTTTCCACAAACGGCTACATTCATAGCAAGCCTTTCGCTCTCTAAATAGGTTCAGCAACTCACTTACGTCGTCAAAAACCGACATCTTTTACATGCAGATAAATTGTGAATTAATTAATCATGTATTAACTACAACAATGATCGAAATGAAAAATATGGCGGAAATAAAATTATGTGTTCTCTTTAAGATTTCGACTGAAGGCACATTCCATAAATTTTGACACGAACAAACTGGACTTCGGCGTATATATAAAAAGTTGTCTTCTTCTTCCTTGACCGTATTTGCTAAGTGGAGCAAATTACCACCACGGGACGACTATATGGTTCCCAATCACCCGTCAGTCTCTTTGTTTTTTACCCAGCGGTCGTCCAGGACGCCGGAATCCCACCGGTCGGAAAGAGAGGCAGGCTGGGTTGGGGCTCTCGGGAGATATCCAGCCAGTTTTAACGTCTCTCCATAACCACTGACGTGAAATGCGCTGCCCGGTACTTTCCTTAATCTCCGAGTTCCTCAGGAAATGAAATCGGGAATGAAGTGGTTTGGTTTGATCATTTGCGACTAAACTCATGAAAAGGTACAAAATTCGAACTTTCAAATGTGACAGGATATGTTTTTATAGTCCTGTTTTTATTTTGATCGGTTAAAAAAATTCAATTGTAATTTCTAAAAGATTCTATCATTCGTTTCCGCCGTACTTTTTCCAGATATATTCTTTTTGTACAATGTAAATAAAATTAGCGCTGCACGCTTTACGCGACACTAAATCATATTTTTTTTGATATCGTTACGCCGTAACGCCCAACAAAACAGTGAGTAAGTGTCTTTAACACCTGGAGTTTCAGCGATTCATATTTTATTTTTTTCGACTAATGAGATGCTTGTTCCAAGACCCGTCCCGCATTAATCAGAGAGATTGGTACACTCAACGAGTAGTTTAATTAATTACAGTATTGAATTCACATAAATTAAGCGTATTTGTATTAAGTATGTTTTTTTCAATCAAAATATGAATTTCGAGCGATGAGCTAAATTAATTTTATTAGAAGTATAGGCACAGATCATTTATGTGTGATTTTGATACTGTAAGTAAATCTTTTCGACAGTTTTCTTATAACAAATCAAATTATATCATACTATGCTATCCTAGGATTGTGTAGCCTCGTCTTGTTATTCTTGACCAGTGATTCACAATCTTTTCGGGAGAATGGTCAGATAATCAATTACCACTTAGTTTGAGGACCGCATGGGTAAAAGTAATAAAAATATCGTTATTTTTAGTGTATATAAAATAGAAAATTTTAATATTTTATATTGTTCTTCCATCGTCCGTAAGAAGTTCTAAAAAAAAGATGATTGCTATTTGACATGTTGGGCCGCATGGGAGGACAATGCGGACCCCAGGTTGTGCATCACCATTCTAGACATTGCTGAAAACAAAATTTAAGTAACTGGATAAAAAAATAGTTATTGTAAAGCAACTTTGTTAAGATGCTCAATCAGTCAATATGAGATAGGCTGGGAACGGTCATGGTAAATTATTTTCAATTTAAACTTCTGGATCAGAAAGAGTCAAAATGAATTTGGTGGAATGTTCCGACCAAAGATACTATCTGATGAAGTAATCCATGAAATTATTACGAATTGGTAACGCTCCGAGATGTAGCGAGTACACTAATTATGGGGCGGCCATTATCGAACTACCATCTCCGCCACAACAACGGTTCTGCCTCAAACCACTGAGTTAGTTGAATCAACTGGATTACACTTAAAAATACAATAATTGTCCATAATTCGTAAATATAACGGTTCACTTCAAGTTCATGGGCTTATGGGATGTAATTTAGTCCGGGTATACGTGCACAAAGCTGGTTCCAACTAACTTCATTGAGTTAAATTACAGACATATGGAATGTGTAGAAATTATAGTACCGAAAACAATCATTATTTTTGTTAATTTGTGACGCTTGAGACACAATCTTCAGGGAAGGGCTGATGGCTAAACTAACTCTGCTAAAGAATATTATTTTGGGAAGACAGTGAGTTATCATTGGAAACCGAATGTTTCAATCACATATTAATTTCAGTGGTATGAATTTTACTATCTGTATAATGACAAAATAATTTGACTGACGAATACAATAAACATAACATTACATTAATACTAAAAAAAAATATTTCGTTTTATTTATCAAAATTTCAATTTCAAGTGCTGTAAGACACTTGGTATTTAAATTTTAAGCTATGCCCGAAATTGAAAACTTTAATAAATATGACAATCAGCGAAACCGGTCCCGACTTTTACAAAATATACGTGAAAGTAGTACAAAAAAATGAATTCTATTTATTTAAATAAGGTGCCTTTCCACTAAGAGTTGACAATTAAAACTTTCATTGGATTTGTATTATGTATTTACATGTATGTATGTGTATATATATAAATACATGTATTTATATTTGTCAAATGCATGGCGCATTAGCGTCAGCTGTAATGCCATGATTTGCTTTTTCTTAAATAAATAAATGATAATTGTATGACAGCTGATACCACAACCATATCCACTCCTAATGTGACTCATATGCTATCGTAATGCAACATCAACAAAATAAGTATTTTATGAAGATTTGTTATTCGATTGCTTGACCTTGAAGCCCTAGAAAATGTAAGGATATAAGGATTGTGCCAAGGGCCAGTAGTTAGCAAAATGTTCCCGCTACGTTCCACTTAAGTAAGAATTCGAATTGTGTAATGCAATATACACATCACAAATAACCATGTATTTGATCTAAAAGCCGTGGGTAAAATCATTGCTTTCATGCATATAAGCTATATTTTGTTTTTTAAACTAAAACTATCCTTATAATGGAAAGGTATAAGAAATTAATTATGATTTAACACATTGTCAGCAATGTAAGCAAGTTAATAATAAAAAAAAATATTCCATATACGTGTTTGTGTTTTTTTTTTAAATAAACAGATTATTAAAAATGATAGCGTGGGTTTTCTAAGCCACGAAATCATTTCCTACATCGTTCCGAAAACCACAAGAAAATCTGTTAAAAATAGGTCGAACGTGAAAATACTTGGTTTTATTAATATAATAATACTATGATCGTGACCAAAGATATGTAGTAACCATTTTTTTATACCAATAAATAACAATTCTCGATGTTTTAATAGTAGATACACTTTTTCACGAGATTTCTGTTTTTTTTCAATAAAGCATCGATGTTCCTATTTTTTCATATCAATTCTTTCCGGCGTATTTCTGAAAATTGAACAATAGAGTAATAACATGCATCTATATATCTCTTCATTTATGTATATTTGTTTATCTACAAAATGAAGTATGAACCATTGATATATACATAATACATACATCCACGTATTTTAAAATTCACCTTATTTTGAACTCAAGTACAAGTTTACAGTGAATAAATAAGTACATACAGTGAATATTTTTTTTAATTTATGTCAAAATTTCATACATATAACTAAATATTTTTCAATTCAATATGTTAAGAAATTTGTCAAATATTGAAAACAAATGAGCATCGATTCCGTAATTCAAATAATAATCTGTTGTTCGATCGGAACCGGTCAGTAAGTTTGATAATATTTTATGTGTTTCATTTGTTTATTTCATAAACTAGCAATCATGTTATTTAACGATATATTCAGTCAAAGGAAAAAAGTGACTGACTTCTCTATGGTCGTATTTTTTTCATTTCTCAAAACACAACCGTTATTTCATTCGATGTTTGTATTCTACAAATTATCGTTGTACCCACAGCGAGCTGTGTTGTTGTGAACTATCGAAGCGGAAATGTTGACCAAACCCACCTGTCATATCATATAACTGAATTATATAAATCAATATTATTTTTGCCTGAGTCAATAAAAATAAATGTGCCACGGTGTGTGTGACCGCCATTTACGGACATGGATTGTACGCTCATCTGCCATATACCGTTAAAAGTACATTTCCGGTATCTCAAACTGTGTATAAATATATCTACCATACCGATTTGAAATCCGAATCACCAATTCACACGAAACGTAATATTTGTTTATCATATCAAATGCGGTTTTTTTATTCCGCCGTTTTCTCACGGTGAAATGTTTGCGGCGGAAATTTTTACAGTACTCAAAACTATTCCATTTCTTTGTTTTTATAAATACGACATCTTTTCATTGAGGTAACAATAGCAAATTATTTAGTTTGAAATGAATTAAGGAACGTAAATTTGCTCCGTAAAGTATAAAACTAGATGGTGAGAGGCTCAAATAAACTTGCTGCTCATACAGGGAGTACATTTTAATTTCAAAAACATCACACACGTCCAAAACACTCTAAACATCTCAGCTAATTAATTAAACTTCAAACTGGCCATTAAGGTATGGTAGCATGGAAATTAAATTAATAAATTTATCCACAATTGAGAATACGTTACCTTTTTAATTTATAGCTGAAAGCTTTCGTTTTATGACATCGCGGCTTTTTATAGTATTTTTAACAGGATAGCCAACCGTCAAACTGTCTGTCAATTTTATCACGGTAACTTATTAACGTTTTACCGCGCAGTTGTGCGGATAAAACGACCTCACAGGCGGAACACGTCGCTCACATGTCAGCTTTGATATTAACAAGTTCATATTTAGAACGGTCAAATAGATATTCATTGACAGTCAAATCAACAAGGTGGCGCGAAAATGCATTATTGTATTAATGCCGTACGATGATCTCAATAACTATCGATAATCAGGCTTACAGCATTAATTATAGTGGCTCTTGTTGATAGGTTATTTTAAGCCGTTATTTTAAAACATCACATCGTATGAGTCAAATGAATTTAAATATGTGAATACAGAATGTTTCCTTGTGCACATTTCCATCGTGACGGTTATACACATAATATATCCAAAACTATATTATAATTATTTTTTAATAACTTCTTAATATCTTATACATATTCGCTCCCAATGAGGAGCACATGGATCTTATATTTTTATCAACAGAGTTTGTCTACAGAATCTGCTCGTTTTACTAAGTCGCTCAGCCTTTTTTAAAATGAGTAGAGAAAGAAGAATTGAGCTAGCACAGGACTAGACGTAGAGATGAATTCATACCTGGTTAACTTATTTTAAATAAAATGCATTAATTAACTATTTCGTTTTTTATAACTTAATCATCTTGGATGAGTTCATCATGGTTTAATTGCAAAATAATTACAAAATTGCACAGTATAATCACTCACTATTCTAGTATATGAACATAAATGGATAAGAAAATATTATAATCTATGGCTGATGTAACAGACCAAATTTGAAATTCGAATACAAAGATAATAAAATTACTATTACAAAATATCTCGCGATTTTATGAATATGGCAATAATTGCAATGCAATTATTTTTTTGAATTATAGAACAAACTAATTATACATGCTGTCATTGAAGTCATCACTGAGAATGTTTTGAAGCAGCTTTATTAATTTTAAATCAATTATTTGCAATTTGTGAATAATTGAATGACGAATGAAAAGCCGACTTCTGTAATATCAAATTACTATTATTACTGGACACTGTCACGCCCAGAAAATAATGATACCATCAACAATTTTCACGCGTAGTTTTTTGCAGATTCTTTATGTTACATACAATGAATGTAGTACCAACTAATAACGTGTCTTTTTTATAACTGCGTTCTACGATTCAATCAGAAAAGCTTTCTCCGTTATATTGTGAATGAATGAAATGGCACAAAGATTACATGTAATGTGTTTTTAATATCATTATTTATTAATGAACAGAACCATTAATATCAATGAACGCAATCCCCAGTACAAAAAACACGTGAATTTGTATCTTTACTTATGGTAAATGAGTAAACAGGATTTATTTTAAAAGATTAGGAATGAAATATAATGTGTCTATCAAAATTAGGCAGCCTGTAGGATACACAACATTTTCGCGAGAGCAAAGTAAAATAATCTTTTTTTATTACTGATTGATTTTCATAATTTTATGTTGCAAACAATGAATAGTATAATAAATAATATGCGCGGTTTTGTTTTCGTTAATTTTATTTTCTTAGGATAATCCGTATGTTAAATCTAATGGAAATAATAATAATAATCCCTTAAAGAGGGGCATTTTCTGATAAATAGTTTGAAACATCTTTAGCTTCGTGATATTTGCTTATGTCTTTTCACCGAGATGAAAAAATCATTTGAATCAGTTTATATAACTAACCAAGAAACCCATATTATTCTTGATTGCAAAATGTTGAAAATTAAGAATATAATAAACACAGTCAAAGATGGTGTTAGGAGACGTCAATTATTTAAATTAATAATTGGACATTTATTCAACAATAATATATGAATATTCGAGCACCCAAGAGTTACCAAGATACCACTCAGTTACTGATATGAACATATTTTATAATAGTTAACTGCGAATACGTTCATAAACTGTTGAATTGATTGATCCTCAACCCTTTTCTACATTCAGCTATTATTTTCATTTACCAGCAAAGCAAATCCGATCAATTTCGTTCCAGTGACATTAATTTTAAGCCTGGAGTTATTGGATAACTGAACTATTATAAGTGCCTCGGACGTATCTTCACTTATCCACATTAAAGGTGAGTTTAAATCTAGCGGAAATCTGTCAGAAATACAGAGATAATAAACCGTGCAGCAAAGTAATCATCACAGCCATAATTGAATAATCACTTTGCATTCCTGAGTGCCCGCGAACAAATACGTTGTGTTCGAAGTTATTCTGAATTGGTATCGACAAAATAAATTGATTATTAAAAATAAAAAATATTTTGATTTCGCTCAATTTGAAATATTTAAATCATTTCAAAGTAAAGGGACGTACACTGGTAAATATTTTTCGAATGCAAATATTTATGCACCATATTAAATATTTACGAAACTTATAATTTTCCTGAAGACTGCAGCACACGCTATAAATACCACTTTATAGCAGGGGTGAGTTTACATTGTTTTTGTATTGACAATTAGTCGAATGTTAAGGCACTATATGTAAATATATATATTTTTTTTAATATTGTAATATATCCATATATTTGATAATGATCAGGATGTTTTCACTAGTCCTGATAATTCTCGAGATGAACGAAACGGTCCCGAATTTCGGCACAAAAAGAAATTGTGACTTTGTTATTCAAATGTAGTGCATTTCCACCAAGAACTGAGAGTTGACATCATAAAACTGAGAAAATAGTATATAATTTAATCGTTCATTTCTAATAAAACTACATTTAACGTTAGCTGTATTTCAAAACAATAGGATGTATCTAATTATTCGTTATCTTACAATAACTCTGGAAGGTCGTGTTCTCTTAATTCATATTCAACGAAAAGAGATTATTCTTTAGTATTTTTAATAAAAAATACTTAATACGTTGCTTTGAATATAATTTTATCGTAATCATGACAAATTACTGTTGTATGGGTAAAATCAACGATGCGCACCACGAGTTGCCTTGTTTTTATGATGAATGCCTAAGGACAGATTACTGGACTTCGAACGGGAAAACAGAAACTATTTTCATACAGCTTATTTAAAGATTGATGTAGGGCAAGATTCCTGTTCAGGTTTTTACTAAGAATTCTTGAATCGTAATTTTAAATTGCTTCCAGTATGAATTCTCGAGAAGCGATTTGATTTGCCGTATCGCGGTGCTTTGATTTATTTTTCTAATAAACGGATCCATCCGCAATAAATCATTACATGGATTCTTTAATATTGTAATGTACTTATTCAGAGAACAAATCGCTATCATTCACAATATGTACTGTAAATACCTCGAACCTTAAATCATTCGTCGCCAACAAGTGAATATTAACCATCTTACATAATTCTAGTGCAACTCGCTTTTTTATGACTAATTAATTCTTTTTTTTAACCATGTCCGCTCCCAACTTGGAGCATATGGACTCCTCACGGAGTTTATCTCAACATATATTTTTCTACGAGAACTGCTTGTTACTCAGTTGCGTAACCTCTCTTTTTTGAAGAGAGTGGGTAGTGGAAAGGATACGAGGACTCGGGACAGGACTAGTGGTTAGCTAATCGCTCTCGTTATGCGTCACTCTTTGGGATAGGAAAGGTGGGAAGGGATTTTCAACAACACAAACATCCATGCCTTTGAACAGATTTATCGACTGAAAAAATCGGCTCGTACCGGGAATCGAGCCCGGGTGGTCCGGCACGCAAGCCAACAACGTTGACACTGCGTCACGGACCGGACTTACCGGAATCAATTCTATGTATAGGTAAATGGTAAATGCCGATTCAAAAAACTTTTCTGTTACTAAACTTTCAACACAGCTACGTATTCTGTAGTTTACTCAAGCTCAAATCCATGAGCAAAGTGAAGTTTTCGACAAGTTTTCATGAAGAGATGAAAACTTTTTTACTTTTAGAAAATTCATTTAAAAAAAATAGAATATGAATCAATGAACTCAAACTTTTACTGATATAATTTCGTCGAAAGCACAACAATGTATTCATCGATATGATTTACGTTTATTTTTTACATTCAAAAGTTAAAATATGATCTACATCAGTGGTTCTCACGGAAAATTGCTTTGTGGCCGCATCGTCAACATAAATGGTCCTAAGAAAATGTCTGGTGGCCGCACCAAATTTTTGTTTGTCATTTTGTGAGGTATGTCAAATGGACCTAAACATGCTTGTCATGTAAATATCAATTTACTATTGGTATGAATTGCGTCTTTTCTTATCAATTTTCGAGTCTTTGTTGACAAATTAACCTGAAAGTTAAAAGAATATTCAATAGCAATATTTTCCGAGAAGTTGTCGGTGGCCGCAGCCAAGTCCTCTGGTGGCCGCACATGAGAACCACTGATCTAGATTATTTAACTACTTATATTTAGTTCTTGACTTCTTATATACGCGTTTGTTTGTAAGGGAAAGAACCAATTATTACCCTCAAAAATCTGCATACTTTTAGTACAAAAGTATTTTTCCAATCTATTGAAATTTAATAAATAATTTCACCAAGCTTAAAACTATACTTCGATTCAAATGATCATTTAATTTAACGTGTATTGTTATAAAATAACTTTAACAATACATCATAGTAAATAGCCAATGAGAGCAGAAGATTTAGGATAACATTTTATTGTATGGGCGTGCCAATCAGATAAATTGCTGCGATCAACTAACTGGTAGGTGCTTATTTAGTAACAATTATTATTGTTTAATACTAATATCGGTTTGCGGTAGTGTTTCCATGGAATGCAAGATCGTGATTATTAACATTGTTTCGAACATGGATTAACTTATTGAGGTTCGTTTTGTTGTTTCAAATCAATATATTTTTTATCAATTTATCCAACCTTAACAATACAGGCTTACTGAGTTTTAAAAGAAAACTGTAAAATTGAAAAATACATCATAAGACGTTATATTTATTTTACATGATTGTTTTTTTCTGAGAACGGGAATATTCAACGTGAAACATAAGAAGCCGTTATCGATTTTAATAATATGTTTCATATGAATTTGCAAAAAAAATATACAAATTAAATGTATATTTTTTGTTGTTTTTATAATAGCGTCTCGGTTGAGTTCTCAATCCACAAAATTTAAATCGCATATCAGTTTCATGCTGTTAAATGTCTCAGATATAATAGATTAGTATTCATTTTCTAATTAAGGATTTCGAATTGGTGGAATTTCAATAACAAATTAGAATCGTTTTAATTTTAAACTTTTTCGTGAGTTTTGTCACTAACGACCCGGGTTTTCATTTGGTATCTTCAGACCTGAGATTGCGAAAATGTGAAACTTGGGTCGTTAGTGACAAAGCCCACCTAAAGCTCAAGTTCAAAATGCAAACGATACAATTTTTGTTTATTAATCGGTAACAATTATATTATATTTACTAAAATTCCTTTCAGCACCCACTTTTTTGACGGGACACCAAATTGATTTGATAGCTGCACAACCAAACTATTCATATTTAATTTTTGTTGCCATAATAATGGCAATATATCCGGCGTGGATTTATTTTTTATATTTTCTATTAACTGTCTCAAAAAGTGTTTATAGCCTTCCAAATTAATTTAATTTTATATAAAATTTTAAATAACTTTGATTAACTCCACATATTGTGTTACTAATTGTTGCACGTGTGTAACTTCTTTCAGAAGCATCTTCGGACTTACTATCGCAAAGTTTGCTTAGGTAATAAATCATGATTGATTCTAATATTTTAAAATGATAAAATTACAAAATGGAGTTTGGGATTTTTCCTTTTTACTGGATGCAAGGAGGGGGCTATGTTAATCGAAAGTATTAATTTAATTTACATTTGTTTCTTATTTTAGCATCTATTGCTAGTTTTATGATTTTGCATTTAAATCAAGATACACAAAATACGTGTCTCTACATATGAGCTTCTAACGAGCTACGATTTACTTTGCAAAGAGCATTTACCTGCTTTAGCGGTGAGTGAGCAAATGGCCAGCAAGCGAACTCGCAAAGCTTCTCATAACACCGGACACCTGTTCACTACATTCTACTTAACTGTACGACGCACCTGGCTATTCTGTAAAACTTAACTGCATCGAGAAGTGTAATAGCAAGAATGCACGGGTGTTATAGAATAGCTAATGTTGAATGAAACCACGATTCATGATAATTGATGAGATTTTAAATCAGGACTTTACATAATATGGGCATGAATTGAGTAACTAACTACCATTCACTCTTTTTTGTGTAATAAAAACGAGACAATAATATTTTTTACACAGGCAAAAATAGTGGCAATAATTTTATTCATGATCTATTTTTTTTAAACTAAATTAAATACCAAATTTCGATTGTTTGATTTTGGTACTTTTCCATGAGCTTTGTCGCTAACGACCCGGGTTTCGCCTTTCGGCATCTTCAGGTGCACGGATGTACATACACTTACTGGAACTTACCGTACTTGAACTGAACTGTCAGTTCAAGTACATCCGTGCGCTTGAAATGCCTGAAGACGCCTAAAGGCGAAACCCGGGTCGTTAGCGACAAAACTCATGGAAAAGTACAAAATTCAATCCATTTAAGTTTGATATTGAAATTCCATCAAGCACCTTCAGTCGAAACTCTTAATTAAATAAAATACATTTGTTGTACTACTTCCACACATTTCGTATGAGGATAGATTTCATCAATCGCAAACGTTATAATCATATAAATATATTGATTGAATTAGCGTTTACTATGTAGAAGTCCATGATAACACGAAGAAAAAATAGCAATGAAGGTAGTTTAGTTCTGCAAAAAATATATAGCATACAGTTGATAGCTATTTCGGGTTACGACCTCGTCTGAATTATAGTTCTTACAAAAGCGTTAGCCGAAATAGCTATCAACCAAATGATGTTCTGCGTATACGTATTTGTTTTCACCCTTGTGCAAATGAAATGAACCCTTTTGCATATGAAATTAACCCAAACGATATTCGTCCTTTTTAAAAATCGTATTAAAAAATAAATAAACCTTATTAAATAGCATATATGTGCTTGTATTTATTTAAGTTTAAACTTACATATATAAATGTAGGGCGAATTTTAATTGCAAAAGGTTTAAATTTCATTCAAAAGTGTGAATTTCATTTGCATAAGGGTGAAATAGGCTTGCAAAAACTGTATATTAAGAAAAATACACAGCAATTTCTTATCACTGGGCATCCTGATAAAAATAGGTTAGTTAATATTAAGCCATTAATGTAGGCTGAATTTTAATTGCAAAAGGTTTTAATTTCATTCGCAAAAGTGTGAATTTCATTTGCATAAGGGTGAAATAGGCTTGCAAAAACTGTATATTAAAAAAGTAAACAGCAATTTCTTATCCCGATAAAAATAGGTTAGTTAATATTAAGCCATTAAGATGACCATGCTTGGTGAAGTTGCCGGACACATTACAATAGACAATTAATTCGCAGCGCAGAGAGGTCAGCAGTCCACATCGTGCTCGCGAAATACAGTTGGGCAACCAATTCCAAATAGATAGTTATAAGCACTTGATAAATATGCAGCGGCACTGATAAAATGCTTTAGTTTTCTGAGTGCATATTGCATATAATATGTTAATAATAATATTAAATGTTACTGCAATTCGCTGATGATAAAATAAACAATAAACTGATGCCTATAATGGTTGCCTTGTCACAGAAACAAACAAAGCTAAACAGATCTCAAACTACTAGAAAAATAATTAATGTTACGAACTATATTATCTTAAACTGGTTCAAAATTGGTACTTTAGGTTTGACATAAAGCGTCACGATTCTAAAATAATACTCCAAGCAAAAAATGCTTTAAGGTTCTTCTTTCGTTTAGATGTTTTATCATGTTTGCTTAACTGGGTAATTCATTATCTGTATCGAGGCTTTATTAGTTTCATTTTTCATTTTTCAACACTTTTCATTCATTATTTAATGTTGAAAACAATTTCCTTATAATTAACGCTTAAATTTTCTTGCACGAGTGTGTTAGCACGTATAACTTTTAATGGAAATCCATTATATCTTATATATAAAACCGAAACGGCGTATGTATGTCTGTGGGTCTGTAATTCCCTTTTGCATTGTTGGTCATTAAGTTGCCATAAAAACGAATATGAAAGAAAATATGTTTGAAATTTTATCGGCGAAGACATTTAGTCAAAATGTAATAAATTAGTCTTCTACTGACTTTCCCCGGCTTTTATTAATATAATAATGTTTATTATTTACGTGAAGGTATTCTTTGACAGCAAATTAGATTTTTTCCTTGAATTTGGACATTTTAATGGGCGAGAATGGGGCGGGGCGGGGCTGTCATCAAATTAAATAAAGTTTGTGATTTTATTTTAACACTATTTTGGATGTTAGATTTTGTGATATAATTATGTCGAATGATATAATTAATAACCCATTTTTGACTGAATTTTTTTTTTCAAAATTTATAATAATTTCAATAAACCATTAAGTTATATGATACATTGCGTTTTTATTTTCTTTTTTTTTATTATTTCTATTGGTTTTATACGAGTATTTCAAAATGTTCCAAATTTGAAACACTGGGAATATAACGAGGTAGACGTTATGAAACAAAATTTAAAAAAAAATTGTTTTCGACACTTTTTGCTTGCAACCTTATAAAATAGTGTACATAGATAAGTTAAATTATTTAAATATAATATATAAACATGAATTAACGAAAATGGAAGGTTTTAAAACATTTTTCATTCAAATTTAGACTACATTTATCTCACTCTTTTGTGGCATTTTTTTACAAAGTGCACATCGATTTTGTATATCAGCTGGAATCATCCAGCCGATCATATCGAATATTGACGGGCACTCTGCTGGATAATTCTTTTGAAGATTTTGACCTTCTTCCCCGCTTCATGGAATCTCCATTATTTTTAAGTACAGTTTTACTACATTTCTTCTAAATTACAAGTAATCTAACTTTTACATCGACGATATTCTTACCTATCTTAAGAATATAAATTCTGGAAGGACTGGAGTTCAGACTTACTCATACATTTACTTCAAATCATCATATCTTTTATTTTTATGGACACTGCAGTAGTTCACAGAAATTGGAACTTTTAGAGGGTCTACAGCTGTATTTATACTCAACCTGTTAATAACTCTCAGACAAAAGATGTATTCTTTTTTTCTGAAGAGATGAAATGAAAATTATCATCATGCACTTTGTAAATATACAGTTGCTTCTTGGAAATTGTAATTTCGATTCCATTAATAAGCATTTCAATAATTGTAATATAATAAGAATCATTAGCATTTAAGCTAAAAGCATCAATTTACTATGTTCTCTATGCCTTTTCGAGTCGCTGATCTATGAAAAATCTCCGTGAGGAGGTGAGATAGCTGTAAACTGATGATTGTCAGAGCAAGACGAATGCTACTCGTGTGGATAGAATTATTACCGTTGCCTCGTGAACTCTTCTCTATGGTTTTATTTGAAAAAGAAGACAATGAACATTATTGTATTATTAAATTCGCTACATGGCGTATTTCAGAATAAATTGCATGTGAAATTAAATTTACATCTATGATCACTAAGCATGGCCGATTCACTCGATATACATAACTAACCAAAGCATCTCGTACATAATTGCCCAGTGGATAGACTCTCCAATATTTCCATCACTATAATAATAAACTCGGTCTTTTTAATTAAATATGATTACTCAATCATCTTTTATTAAAAATCATACAGTTATTCTCATATTCCAACTCTTTTTCGAATTGCGTTTCATTAAAAGTAAGATTTATAATAGATCTATCACTAAACTATTCAATATAATATTTCATGATGGCCACCAGTGTTCGGCTTTTTTCCTGAAACACAATTGGTGTTTTATGATTTAGTTTGAACCAGGCACGTTGGCTTGTCAGTTCTAAAGTAGAATTCTCTATGGTCAGTTCTTTAGGCTCAATCAAACTTCGGTTGAGAAGGTTTAAAAGTTTTTTTCTAATTTTGCTCATGGGTTTATCCAGGTGAATATCATAGACATGAAAACGTTTTATAGTTGTATGTCCTTAGATAATATAACACATGGAAAACGCATGCATTTCGGCTTAAACGATACCAAAATGGGAGCTCTGCCATTTTCAACGGTGTTACTGACGATCATCTGATGAATCATGAAATCATCATTGTGACAGTCGCAATAGTAACAAACTTTGAAATGAATTGAATAAAATGACAGTTATGAAAGCAATAATTCTTTGATATTAATAACATTCTTGTTGATAATTGTTCACTCATAATCTGCATGATGACATAAGGAAAAGTTTCGTTTAACTAGAACATTGACGACATGCAAACGATCACAAATTTTACTAATCAATCAACTTTGACAAATTTGAACTTTTATAAACCTACATTTACAGTTTATTATTCCATGAAAAGAAAGTTCATACTAAAAAACAGACATATAATTTAACTGTATGAATGAAAGGATCATTGGTATGTTTTTTACATTCTAGATCGTATCTTATTACCGATTGCTGTTTTAAATACCAGTAATTACTTGCTTTGTTTTTTCACTTTCACAAGACAACTTGTAAACGCCGCATTGTAACAAACACAGAATGTTTTTCCATTTCTTACTACGATTTATTCATTAAGCAAATATCGCAAAGGCATCGTAAACAAATAGCTTTGTTTTATGCATTTTTTTAAATTATAAAATATTATACCTACTTTTGAAAATATTTTTTATCCGTGTCATCTCCCAATAGGTTTTTATGGCGAAGCACCAGAAGTTGCTCTTCTGCCCGTGCTTGAGATTATTTGACGACAAGTAATAAAAACCTTTCAATTTTAACAACACTCCAATAAAATATTCAAGAATTAATTTCTGTGTCAGTCTAAGGGTACCATTTGATTGAAAACATCGTTGGTATAACGCCTAACAGTGTTTTTCACTAATAAACTATAAGATTGGCTTAATATAGCCACCATATTTATTCATTATATGGTTCAGGAATCATTTTCGTTCAATTTTATTACCTGTCCATGGCCTTAACCCAGGGGTCATCAACGTTCCTTGAAGATTTTTTTCTCGCTATCATAATATATAACGTGAGCATTTCAATTCAAATTTAAATATCCAAGACTTTAATGAACATTAAAAGTCTGATTTAGACTTTCCGGATTACAGAAGTTCATTGGTCAATCAATAAATTATGATAAAAAAATACTATGCTTTTTAATTAAATATTTAAATGATATGGACAATAAATATAAACCATTAATTACATAATTATCTAGGTTGTGTATATGTTACAGTGAAACTGAATTCTCAGTGAAAATATATTCTTCTCCTAGCTGTCATTGAAATAAAATTTGACCGCCCTATCTTCAGCCCAATGTTTGTCTGTGTTTTTCTTTGGTTCTCTTTTTATGAAATGGACTACTTACTGATTTTGTTTCATTGAAGCAAACCAAAATTTTAGACCGGCAAATCATCGACTTGGGCCAGTAATTTTATTTAACGTGACTAGTGACATCATGTTGTCATACAAATCTATTACTTGATACATTTTCACTGAGAATACAGTTTCACTGTAACATATACAAGTTGATTGCCAAATTTATTGAATTCTGTATTAAGAATTCCACATCAATATTTTATCTATATTTATCATGCTACAAAGCACTGTTTTGTGTTTCCTGTATTGGTATCACTTTTGAGCAAATAGTATGTGCCTAACGTCAGACAATAGAAGCCAAAGTTCCAGTTTCACTTGCGTTTCCGCACTACTGCGCGAATATTTAATTGTCCTTGCTAATTACATGTGTACCAACATTATCGGCATATGGAAAAACGGCAGCCATTTTCTTTTTTCGAAATAAGATATTTATGTCAAAAAGAAGAGTTTATTACATTACGATAACATTAAGACATAAATTTAAATCCTGAAGTATTTTTTTCGTTCAATCTGTTGCGAAGAAAATATGTATACTCACAATAGATGAATGCATTAATGCATTACTTAAGCCGTTAATTATTGTCTTCTTAAATTACATGTCTGCATTTTTTGTGCAAAATAAATAATACCTAATTACATGGTCTGCTAAATTTCGTTTCACTAGTAAAAGTACGAAAAGACATGGCTCGAGAAAGCACTTTTACTTATGTGATATGTGATTAAATTACATGCTGAATGAACGATTTTTTTACTGAAATATTGCATGGCATTTAATCACTCAATAAAAACCGCTTGTCAGACAATAGCCATTAAAGTTAATCCGATAGTGTCTTGGTGTTTTCGGTAGAAAAAAATAATATTTTATCATGACTTAATTAATGTTAAGGTTCACTAAACCTAACAGTGAATGGTTTTAAGACACTCACATGATTAGTTAAACTTTTCTACAGATTCTCATTATAATAATTGCTAACGCATTTTTTAAAAGATTTTTTAGCATTACATAATTAATGATAACCTTGCTAAACCTTACACATCTGCAGATTCTGTGTTTATTGTACAAATTAATAAAAAAAAAATGATTCCTTTGATATCCAGGTTTCTTGGTTGACAAATATGACAATTACAAGGTTGCTGCGTGTAAGATGTTCGCTGTCAATATGACTTTTCAATGAAAGCTGTCTTATTTATCTTAAAAACTGTTCTTATAAAACTCCCCTCACTGCGCGAAAAGACAGTGTTTCGGCGAGGGATCAAGAGATTTCCACCTTGAATTCCTGGAAACGTAAAATAAAATATACAGTCCATGGGTGTTGTTAGTAATGCAGTTTCTCTTATAGAAGCCCTTTTTGGATTTTCTTCGATTCTCTTTAAATTACATCACGTTATTTGCGATTCGGAAAAATCTGATGCTTTTTCAATTTTCTGCAGTTATTTTTCAGTTTTTTTTTGTTGATATTTTTCAAGTAACTATTTTACATTTTATCCATCTATATTCATGTAATTAACTTTGGATATGTATTACTCATGAGTCATTTGAAGAGTTATTCGGTTAATTAATTTTATTTACAATAGATTATGCGGTTTATTAAGTACCACAGTTTTCTCCATGAGAACAAAATAACTGTAACTTCTTTAAAATTATTATACTAATAATCTTAGTCTTAACTGTTGTTTTCTTGATTATGAGGTGGTTTTGTGTTCAGTTTATCGTATATATTATACTTACAAATAATTGGAATTTTGTAGCAGCGTAATCTGATGTATGTGACTATAGACACACTGACTGAAAAAAACTGTAATTAAATTATTTATCATGAGTTTTTTCGGAGTGCTATTGAAAATTATTGTCGGCTTGACAAATGGTATTTATTTTAATCTCGGGTTAATTTCTCTCACGGTTTTGACTAAGAGTTTTCCATATTATAGCGATGATTTCACCTTCTGCAGTTCAAAAAATGAGTAAGAGTTTCATGTGAAGCAATAGAAAGAAAGTTCTCATGAATGTCATTGTTTGGTGCGATCACTAGACTGTACAAATTAATGTGTCTCAAGTTACGGTAAAGTTGCCATACGATATAAAACCAATTTGGGATCTATAAAAAAAAACATGACAGTATTAATGAGAGCCTGTTTTATATTTTAATTGCACTTGACTTTGCATAAAAGAGTTTTCAATATCGCAGAATTTCAAATTATTTTGCTCAGTAGTGATGAAAACAAAATACCTTTATCGTAGTTGGGTTCACCCTCGTATCATGATTGTAATTTTTTTGCCAAAAAATAAGAAAAAAATTATAATGTTACCAATACTGTGCATTTGAACGAAGACATCGAATTGTTGATTCATGATGGTTTCAATAAGTTATTTAAATTTAATTGCCATATTACAACTAAAGCGTGTCGATTTCAGGTTTTAATCTGTATTGGGCTACATTCTCAACATTGTTTTTCAAACGCGTTTATTGATATTTAAAAAATTATTAACAAGTTTATTAAAAGATGCTAAGCAAAAACAAAACTATCAACCAATAGTTGACTTGTGTACTTCCTAATAGAGCACAAGAATTGAGAATCAATTTATCGCATATTTGAAAATATTATATTTGATTCATAAGAAACGTGCAACTGTGGTGGGTTGGATCGTAGGTACATACATATATTATCACCTGATATGAAAAAACCATCGAAAATAAAATTGTATTTTCAAAAATAAAGTCCGATATAAATCAAAATTCTTAATGCATCTTGCCAATAAAAAAATACAGTATTATTTAAATTCTATCGATACAAAGGGCTGTTCATTGCTAGCAATCCAGCAGAATAACTGAGTATTAGATATTATTTAGAAGGTTCTCGAGGAATATGAACAATAAATCTTGGAAAAAACGTTGTTCTTTTAATAATGAACAACGATCATCAATATGGTTTTTTACTTCACGCAATTAAAGAAAATATTCACTCAATGGCAGCTTATATGTTAGGTAGAAATAAAATCATTAGGGAAATAATACATATTCATTATATGAATCACAACTCCGAAAAAATAGTCGATTTAAACAGAGTTTCTTGCGTATATGTATCGAGTTGATTAAATTAAAAATAATCTTCGTTTTATGCAAATATTTGACATGCAAGTACTCTTTACACAGAGATATACGAGTAGAAAATTCGCATGTTATGAATATGCAAGTAGAATGTTAACATCAAGGAAATAAGAAGATTTGATAGACTAACTACATAAAAACAATTTCCTATTCCACTTCAATGTATTTAAATTATTTTATTGATCAAAATTATGCCGTCTTCAATGAGCGATGCTTTAAATAAAGAAGAACAGTAATGAACTATTCGAAACGTTAAATAATTTTATTGAATATCACGATACAATTGAACATTTTTGTGTATGTATTTATATAAAATTTAACATTCAAACTGGATGACATACGAAATATGTTATTAATAGCGTAAATGTTAGTAAATTAATGACGTTTTACTGTATAAGGCAGAATGCTTTTCTTTTAACCTTGCTGTGCGTAAAACGGGGTGAATAGAGACACTTTTTACCCTTCACGACTATGTATCTTCATACCTGCGCCACATAATTCGAATATGAATGGCTTGAAACGTGTTTCTATGGTCCTACTACACATTCATGACAATATTTTTCAAATATTCACTATCTTTATTAAGACACAGTCAATTTTGTTTGATGTCTCTATTCACATTGAATTGGGGTGAATAGAGACGAGAGAGGGTAAATAGAGACTTTTCAGGTAAACATAGACAAAACAATAGATTGTAATAATATATGAACCTCTATTCTATATGAATCTCTATTCACCTCGTTTTAGGGTACTTATTAACTAAAAAAAACTGGTTTACTTTAATTTTTGTGCAATAAAAGAAACGTTTATATTGGGTCAAATGTACGGATGCACAGGCATCGAACTTAAGCACGTTTGTTTCAATTTTGGCAAATCATTTAGTTGGTTTGGTTTTGTCATTCGAGAGATAGTATTACAGTCATTGTAAAGAATTATATATATAAATAATAAAAAATACATTGGATACTTAGTAAAGTTGTCCTAAAGTTCAATCCTTGCCTTTGTCTCTATTCACCCCGTTTTACCTTTTCAGGCAACATAGCAGAAGCTATTTCACAAGAACTTCCTCAGTATTATCTCTAACGTGGAAAAACGAACCATGACTGCATGAAATTTCATGGTTAAGGCTCCGATCTCTGAAAAAACTTCCATCCTCATCAGGCAGGAGGTAAATAAATAATTGAATAATGTTAATTGACTTTTTCTAAACTGTTAACGTCATATAAATATCGTTGGGGTGACAAAATCTTTGGTCATATTAAAGACGGTGTTTGTTCTCATATTTAATGTGACCATAAGGTCCCGTTTTAAGGCGGCGTGTCCCGGTGTCCAAGAACACAGCTTCGGGACACCAAAATATCCCGTTTTCGAAAAGAGACAAACGATTAGACTGCAAAAATTATGAGACTTTGTGGTGTTAACGTGATTTGCAATTTTGGGGGACAGAAAAGGAGATGCGTCAATAGTGTTCATCAAACATAATTTAACTGTTGGTAGAAATTTTGTAGGGGTCGGATGTGGAACGCTCATAGTCCACAACGCAATTAAAACTGCTGCAGATTGTCTGCTAATGGATCGTGGATTCATCGTAGTGAAAATATATTCACATTTTTAGATATAAAGTGTTCATTCGGGAACATTCAAAGATTTCGTGATGAAGTCGATATAGAATATCGTAAATTATTAAGCTACAACCACACAAGCTGGCTTGCATTGATGCCCGCAGTTGAAGAAATTATTAAACCATAAAAACCCTTGAAAAATTCCTTCCCGGGCTAGATAAATGTCATATATTGGACACTTTATTTTCAAAAAAATTAAAAAAAACATTACTTTCTTATCAACTGTCTTTAAATAAAATAAGTCTCATTGGCACGTATTGGCAACTCAAATATAGCTTACAATTAATCCTACATCATTGAATAAATATATAAAATTCAATCGTTATTGTAAGATTTTGCGTTAACTTCTTAGTTCCTACTAATGAAAAGAAAAATAGCTGCAAACAATAACATTGAAATTGCGTTTCTCATAAGCAGCTTTCAACGTGCAGGTTCAGAGTTCGGCGCTCAGTATTGGCAGAATTCCCAGAGACAACAAATTGAGTTCCCACGTCATCATCAGATACTTCCCAAAGAGTATAACAGCCTTGAAATCCATGAGTTCATATTCTCCAAGACGAATGAATAGACGTTTTATATGAGAATCGTGTGCATTAAACAAATGTCAAATTGTACAGTCACTACATATCCCACACGTTTTTATTGTCAAACTACTTTAACTTTTTATTATAGTTCTTTAACAATCAAGTGCTGCATTATATGTCGTATTCTATTATTTTGTAACGATGTTAATAATAAGATACATTATTTAAATGAGTGTACCTACTTTTTGTCACAAATTCTATATTGTCGCTTCCAATGCCAAACTTTGTATGAATATAACATCCTAATTTTTCAAGCAATTACATTGAAAACTTCTTGATATTAAGCAACTGGGACCCAACCTGCGAATCGTAGTTACGCCGCAGTTTAAATGTGACGTTGTGACGTTTTGAACGCTAAAATATTATGTTTTTTTTCAATTAATTTATAACTCGATTTTAATACCATGATGTAAATTGAAATTTTTTTCAATACTTTATGTGACATATTCGATTTTTGAACAAATGAATTCGTGAAAACAAAATTTCGAATATAGAATAATGATATCGATAAGTTAGTGTGTGTGACGGTAAAATTAGAGTATTTATGGCTGTTGTGTAAATGTCGAATCAGTGATGGCATAAACAATATTTTGCTATCTTAGAGTTAAATACAATTAGTATTAACCCATGCAGTTCTCTAGGATAAATTATTTGTATCCATGATATTTATGTAAACATATATCCATAATCTAAATCTCATTGCAGAACACGACCTGATATTGAATAATCCCTCGGTATTTTGAATCAACCTCTTTCCGCATTCCTTCCGCTAAGAGATAGGTGTACTTATTTTGTCTCAAATCACGGACAAAAGTTCTCGGGTTCAAGTTTCCGTTGAGGCAAAAGCATGCGGCAGTGTAAGCAACTATCGTAGTTAACAAATAATCAAATGTAAAACGTTCTAGATTTTTCTAGTAACATCTTAATACATCATATTATTATTAAAATCTTAGCCTAACATTATTATTGAAAACCTATACAAATAGTAATTAGATGTAGATATTCATTTCGTTATCTTTTACACTTTAAATGCGTTAACACGATCAAAATACAGTTTTTTTTAAGTATTTCAATAATAATTAGATTGTTTTAATTATCCTTTATGACTATTTTATGGTGTTGGCACTAAAAGGGCAATATAAAAAAAATTATCGCTAATTTACTACTGGGTAGTAAACGCCATAGAAATTGACATTAACATCACGGTAAACATGGTCTTGTAAGAAAGTATTTTTACTATGCTATAATATAACATCTTTAATGTAAATCCACATCAACAGCCACGTGACACGACATGCACATTCATTTCTTACTCACTCTAGCGTTAGTAAGTGAGATAAGTGAGAAAGTATGATTTCTTTAAAAATCCATAAATCAATATCTTTAGATATTTTTTTACTCACCATCGGCTGGTATCTCATAATAAATAATATTAAAAAAATATTAACACATTTTTTGAACTTATTCCCTATTAGATGTATAAGGATCAGAACCTGTTTCACTCATTGCGATCATTATCAACTCAACAAAAGCGGATGAGTTTTCGCGATGAGTGAAACCGATCCTGATCTTAATAAATCTAATGTGGAATAAGTTCAAAAAATGTGTTATTTTTTTTATAATGCCATTCCACCAAGTATTAACAGTGAACACATTAAAAGTGATCATTTATAATATTTTGAAACTGTCACTATTGAACCTTAAACATTTTTCTTGTCAATGAATTTTTCATTTTAATATAAAATTTAAAATAACTTTGATTATTCCACGTATTTTTCATTTATTTAAGTTTTTATATATTTTGACTTTATACGACCATTTTAATTTGCCAAAATAGTACATTTTTTCTATAAAATTTAAAATAACTTTGATTATTCCACGTATTGTGCTACTAACTGTGACACGTGTTTCGCCCCTTTCAGAGGCAACTTCGGACTTACTATCGCAAAGTTTGCTTAAGTAAACAAAATGAAGTGTCACAGCTAGTAGCACAATACGTGGAATACTCCAAGTTATTTTAAATTTTATAAATGAACTTCCACAAAGTTACCGCCGAAACTATCGAAAGTAATAAGTACATTTTTTGTTTGTGTGCATTTAGGACGGTGGCCGGTTCAAAAATGTATTTGAATTAAAGACGATCAACGAGAAATTAGGTTATAAAAACATAATCAATAACTTTGCATAAGGGTAAACATTACTGTTTTAAAAAATAAACCAAACAATATCATCACAAATTTTATTTCAACAAACCAATGCGTTACAAAGAGTAATGACTTTTACAAAGTACAAGTAAAACCACAAACAAAAATTCCAAAGCAAAACCTTGACCTGTGTATAAGTATTTTATATTACGGTCTCTTGCCTTGTAATCACAAACAATTTTGAATAATCATAATATGACAATAAGTGTCACGGTCTAAGCGCACCAAGAACCCTATAATAACGTGAACCGTTACTTCTCGACAGCGGCTTGTTGAGAAACTACGGCCCTTTGGCCGGCTACAACTCGGAGAGGGTCGTAATAAAACATAGATAAAATCTTAATATCTATTTAACTAGTATGTTTACTGTAATAAATCATCGCACGTCTCGTAAGACAATAAAGCCGTATATCAAAAAATATCAGGTCTTTATAGTTATTTAAAAACCTATAATTTCCGAGTTTTACATAACACTGCGACTACGATTTTCAATATTTAAAAAAAGTATAAGTGTTCTGCTTTCGTATTTGTGAGTCACTCTTTCAACATTCATAGTCAACCGAAGAATAATTAAAACACGCGATAATATAAAAGCAATTGAGTTCAAAAAAAACGGCAGATCTTAAAAATACCCTACGCTTTTACAAATAAATATTACATATTATATATAAAACCGAAACCGCGTATGTCTGTGGGTCTGTAATTCCCTTTTGCATTGTTTGTCATTAAGTTGCCATAAAAACGAATATGAAAGAAAATATGTTTGAATTTTTATCGGCGAAGACATTTAGTCAAAATGTAATAAATTAGTGTTCTACTGAACTTTTCCCGGCTTTTATTATTAATAATAATGTTTATTATTTACGTGAAGGTATTATTTGACATTTCTTTGACAGCAAATTAGATTTTTTCCTTAAATTTGGACATTTTAATGGGCGAGAATGGGGCGCTGTCATCAAATTAAATAAAGTTTGTGATTTTATTTTAACTCTATTTTGGATGTTAGATTTTGTGATATAATTATGTCGAATGATATAACATTAAATAATTATTGATCGCTTAGTCCGAGCGGCGCCGGGTAGCAATACTAGTATTATATATAACTACTTACAAATATATTCTATTAAAGACCATGACCGGTTTTTCTCATAGCGAATACTGTCAACTGGTAATAATTTAACTGATACGTGATAGAAACCGGTCCTGATCTTTATCTGAATGTGTGTGTGTGAAAGGAGTGCTATAAAATGTGTTTCATTTATTAAAAATAGTCCATTTCCACCAGGAAGTGTCAGGTAACACCTTCAAATTGAACTATGTAATAAGTGAATTTAGTTTTAGTATGGACGTCCTTCATATTTATTACTGCGTATTAGACATCCTCAAACTATTACAGCAAGAGGTAATAGCATAATCAATTCGAATTTCGAATGAATATAAGCGAATAAATTATTCTTAAAGCAAATTATGCATAAAATAAATCATCTGAAAATGAGCCGAGATACTTTTTTAAGTATATCGATGTGATTAAGAATTTCGACTGAGGGTGCTTGATGGAATTTCAATATCAAATTTGAATCGTTTGAATTTTGTACTTTTCCATCAGTTTTGTCGCTAACAACCCGGGTTGTGCTTTTCGGCATCTTCAGGCATTTCAAGTGCACGGATGTACTTGAACTGACGCATAGTAAACAGTTTGTATCGTAGTATATATTTCAAGTACACCCGTGCACCCGAAATGCCTGAAGATGCCGAAAGGCAAAACCCGGGTCGTTAGCGACAAAACTCATGGAAAAGTACAAAATTCAAACGATTCAAATTTGATATCGATATGAGTCAATCAAATAATGTATATAATGACGAAAAAAGATTCGAACCTTAAAAGTGAAATACCCTTCTTTTTAACGTTTTTGAAACACTATACCTATTCATATATTTGATTTCGTTATGTTTTATTCTGTAGCCTGATTGCAATTAGATATTATTTTCTAGTTTTCGAAGAGCTACTACTAAAAAAGCTTGATTTTTTTGAATAAATGATGGCTTTCATATCTGTATCACAATTATTAAATAACTTGGCAGTCGCTTCGGCACCTGTCATTTATATGGAGTAATTAGCCGCTCGGCTGCCTTTCATATGGCAATAAAAAAATACACACTTATATAGTATCATCCTTCATATAGAGTGGAGAGAGACATATATTTCAATGTGCACAATTAGTAACAGATAGTTCAGTGAGAAAGATCAGAGTACTAACCATAAAATACACAATAATTATTTATCGGCTACCGAATGAAAATCTCATCAGCTTTTGTTCATATTACTCTATAATTAATAAACAAGTAACAAATATCCCCAAAAAAATGAGCAGGATTTGATTATTTAACCATTTGAGTGAATGGCTAAGAAGATTGAAAACGTGTGTCTAATACCGCACTATTAGCAGAATGTTATTCCAGAAAAAATATTAATTATACTAGTGCATTATATAAAATTTAATATCGTTTATAAGACTGCGCATTCAAATACAAAAGCATTGAATCAATCGGTAACCAATGTTACATATTATGTTATGTCAAACCATTTTATATCAAATTTAAAAAAACGTTAAGTTTTTGGAAAAATAGCTATGTGAGAATTGACAATTTATCTTTACGTTTCTACCATTAATTAGAATAACAAATTAACCAAATTGAAACATGTTATTGTATAAGATTTATGATTCTGTAAAATTCATAATTGTAATATTTAGTTCTTTCTTGGGCGGGAAAACTAGACATTATGTTATAAATCATAATGGCATAACATAATACTGAACATAAATATCATCGCAGTCTAATTTATGATCGAATTATAGACTGGCACTTAGCTGCATTCGTTTTAGTAGATTTTAACGGTGTTCTTGGAGCGATTTTTTCATTTTGAGGTTATGTGTACGGTATATCAGGATCTCGCCCCACTTAAAATCTCTACGTTAAGGTCTGGCATAAAACCCTTTAGCGGCGCCGATCGTGTAATCTTCGTTTATGATTTCAAAGGCGGAGCGTGGAAAAGTTAAAACTTTGAGCCTTGAAAGTACTTGCTCATCAATCATCATAAACATCCGTCAATCGTAATTATTATTTTTATATATATAACACTGTAAAACACTACACTTTTTATTGACGTTTATTAGTATTATATATTAGAGCGAAAGATTGTCAAAAGTTCTTATTCATTTCGAGTATACATACATATATATTTAAGAAATCTTTTATGATATTTTATACTTGAAAAATACGATGCAATAAATCAAATCTAAACATGAACTTGGCAATAAACTTTTACCACGTATTTGATTCCATAGTTATAAATAACCATGCTCGCTCTCAATATGCAATATCTCTTAATGGAGCATGTCAATTTAACATTCCTTAAAAGAGCTGGTTGTTATTCAGTCGTTAAAGGAGACAATTAAAAAACAAGAAAGCTTTTAAAGCAGTAGTTAGCAAATCGCCCCTATTTATGATTGGAAGTATGGGTGTGAATGAATGAAGTACTTCATACACATAACGTCAATTAGTGATTTTTTTAATGATAGCTACATTAATGCAAACTATCTATTATTACTTTAGATAACTACACAATTTAAAAATACATTTATTCGTCATCTGGGGTTTAGTGGTAAGATCATTGCCTTAGTGACCATATGAGTTCTGATCTTTATAAAATTATATGTGGAAAGAGTAAAAATAGGTTTTTTATTTTTTATAAATAATACTTTTCCACCGAGAAGTGACATTTAACTCCTTAAAAGTGATATACCCGTTAAATCGATACCTTTACTACGCAGTACTGGAATGTATTGTTCTTTTACTTACAACAATCACATCATTCTATTTTCAAAATGGTTTATTCGAATAATTTTATAATTCCTTTGCACTTATTCACTATTCTTTGTAGATTTCCATACTAAAAAATGACCATAAATATCAATTTTCGGTACTCCAATGTTTTGATTGGATTGGCCTGACGATTGAGCAGTAAAAAATCGTGTCATAACGATTTATTTACGGTCACGATAAAACGAAATAAAAAAAGAAGAAGTGTACAGACAGTAAATGCGGACGACACTAATGGACGTCGTAAGAGGCTTACGGACCAGCGAGGTTAAACCGCGAGGCAATTTAACCGTAATTTACCGGTAACAAGTTCAACCGGCAGAATTTCTTCGTAATAATAACAATATTTGCTTATAAGGGCAACATTGGATTCAAATGTATCACTTTATAAATGATGCAACGCGAGCACTCGCAAAATTCATCGGAAAACATTAAATGCAAGGCTATATATATATATTTTTACGTTTGACGAACATGTTTAAGAAAATATACAGGCTGGAGTCGGAAAGTTTGAACTTTTTATTTTTGCATATACTATGTCAAATTTGGATATTGGAAGGGTTGGTAGGCTTGATATTTAATTGAATACACATAATTAGGAAAATTACGAAAAAAAAGTGACGTTATTAAACTTTTTTTTGTCGGAGTCGTGTTTTTGGTCAATGTTGGAGTCGGAGTCGTCGTTTTGGTAAATTCTGGAGTCCGAGTCGAACATTTTTTTACCGTCTCCATAGCCCTGATTTATTGTATATAAATGACATATATTTTTTTGTTTTTTCTGTAACATATTTTTTTATATTTACAAATAAAACTGCTTTAAATAAGTGTAAAAATGAGAACAATTTTTTTTTTTTTTATATTTAATTCAGCAATTAGCAAAATGTTTATTTAAAGGCATATTTTTGTATAAGCCTTTGAAGAACGCACACTCGCGACGTCTTCGTTGTATCGTGTTACAATATAAATGAATTGAAAAATAAAATAAAGCATCATGTGCTCTTTATATTTTTTAGTTAAAATAAACAATCTTTTTTACAGTATTTTACTTCTAAGTATTTACTTAATACATGGCTTATTTGCAGAATCTATTGTGTAATTAGCATTTTTTTAGTTCGAGACTTTTATGAAACTGCTCAATCCGATGATATCAAAGAAAATACACAAAAGAAAACTGATAAAAGTGTAGTATTTTTATTCGAAGTAGGTATATGTCACAGAGTGGCCATTGTAATTTATTACCTCTGGAACACTCTTATGCTCGAAGGGGATTATTTAAGAAAACAGACAGGTGAAATGGAGCTGAACAAAAGCATTTTTAAGCTTTTTAAACCATCCACTACTTACATAAAGATTCTAAAGATAAATATACTTGGAAACCGATTAAAAATCTTTTCTATTACCTTTCATGCTAGATAGTCTATGTAATTATATTTATGAGCGTATAACCTAGTTTCTTAAAACCCAAACTAAAATTTTGATAAAATTAACACACTCTCAAATGCAATCAAATTTTTCCATAACATTTTCAATTAATTGAATACTTTTGCTTTATTATTTTTCATAAACAATATTCTTCTATCTCAAGTGTGATTAATATATTGCTTGTTGTTTCTTTGTTTCGAATAAGTAATTTTAAATAAGTGCAGTAGAATTTTTATTTATTTATTGTTGGTGGAAGATATTATTATGGAATAAGCATGTATGCTAAATATCTCATAGTTGTTTTAAAACAACAATGCATTATTTTTTCTGTTGAAAATGTCCTCGTGATTGAAATTAAAAATGATGTTAATTACACACTTTATTATTTTTTTTATAAGTAAGAAATATAAAACACCTATCTAGTCTTATATATAAAAACGAAGCGGCGTATGTATGTCTGTGGGTCTGTAATTCCCTTTTGCATTGTTAGTCATTAAGTAGCCATAAAAACGAATATGAAAAAAAATATGTTTGAATTTTTATCGGCGAAGAAATTTAGTCAAAATGTAATAAATTAGTCTTCTACTGTGCTTTTCCCGGCTTTTATTATTAATAATAATGTTTATTATTTACGTGAAGGTATTATTTGACATTTCTTTGACAGCAAATTAGATTTTTTCCTTGATTTGGACATTTTAATGGGTGAGAATGGGGCTGTCATCAAATTAAATAAAGTTTGTGATTTTATTTTAACTCTATTTTGGATGTTAGATTTTGTGATATAATTATGTCGAATGATATAACATTAAATAATTATTGGTCGCTTAGTCCGAGCGACGCCTGGTAGCAATACTAGTAACTTATAAATAACAAATTGACCTAATTGCAGGCATTGTTATTGGTTGATCAACTTTCAGAAATATTAATTTCCAATAATAAATAAAACTTAAATAAATTAAATAATATTTCATTATTTAGAATTTTATTGTTTCTCGTGTATATACGTGTTATAAATGAATCACTTTCGTTAATTTATACTATGCCTAAGTAACTTAGTCACCGTTATTTGTATTTGAATTGTTGTCTGATTTATAAACAGTGATTAAAACAATGAGACAAAGGGTATCACAGTCGGTATATAAATCAAAGCATCCTATGGCACAATATGACTTGTATCGCATTGCAAATCGCTGCGCTGTATGGTATAACGGGATGCTCCCTTTCCGACATTATTTTGAATCTCGACCGGCGAGCGGATACAGTTATCCGCGGATAAAAATCTCGCGCCGGCGAAGAGAATAGCGCCATTATGAAACAAAACGGCGCTTTTATAAACGTAGTGAGTAGTGACCCAGGGAATTTGATAATGGTTACGCAAACGTGACGGAAGCTCCCGGCCAAATGCGACCGGCTGGCTGGCCGCGTGCACTGCATAATTTGTAGGCCACTGGGAACGTGTTTTGGGCCGACCGCGTTATGTTCGGAATTTGAATAAAAATATGACATATCGGGCAGCGGCTTCTTTTTCATTTATTTTTTTTCTGACATCATATTGTTAAGATGTATAACTATGACTCAAACCCATCCGAAAAAAGAGCTTTATTTGTCACTGACATTTTTTGGCATTAACATCAATAATAAATAATTTCTACCCGGGGTTCAACCAACAAAAAGGTTGCAAAAAATTCAATTCATATTTCGTTACAAAACTGCATTTCTGATTCGAATATTATTCCGATCATTTCATACCTGTCCTGTGCATTCACTTTAATGTAACTTATTGCTTCAATATAAATAGAAAAAAAGCTTACATGTCCGAAACTGAGTAAATATATCATTGTGGGAAAGTAAAAAGTACAAAGCTTAAAAACCAATGAAAAGTAGTAATTATTTAGTTGTAGAACCAATTGAAAACAATATAGCCACACACGAGTATATTGTTTAATTTTTTGAAATTTATATTTAAATTTTATTTCGGCCTGAAGATTTAATTTTCCCATTTCCACAGTAGTAGAGCCAGGGCTTTTTTCCTTTTAACGCGATGGAACGGCGTTACGGCACCTTTTTTCAAAATTTCAAAATCAATTAGACGAAACAATGTTTGTCCTTACGTAATTACAATCTATATTTATATATTTCGTCAAAATATTTAAATATGGTATTGTAATGAACCAGATGCGATGTGTTATTTTATTTAGTAAGAAGCTTAGCATGAAGTGAATTGAGTGAGAAAATAGCCCTGAGTATAACTCTATATTATTATAAATATAATATTATATGTCTATTTTAAAAATTCACATGCTTTTTCAAATTTTTAGTTCATCATTATAAAGTTGTGCTATTTTTGAAAACTTGTTTTGAAACAGTGACCGATTGAAAACAACATCATTTGTATTTTATATAGGTATCATACGTGCTCGGTAAAATCATTATTAATTGCCGTATCTATGCATATGTATGTAAACTGAGCGTTCTTTCAGTAGGTCACTGGAAACAAGGAACTCGTCTTACCTAGGTATAGTAATTTATAACGATCCATTCTTCCGTCAAATTTTACATATTTTTATCACCGTAACTGATAATCGATTTGAAACAATGCTAACACAAAAAGGTTTCTTATGAACAATACCGTTGACATCTAATGACGACCAACGTAGCCGATACTTCCATGGTATACTTCAATATATAATGTTATTTATTCTCTCAATATCATTTTTTCAGTACATATCGCGAATGTAAATATCTTTTAAATATCGTCGTTTCCCGCACAATTTCTCCTCTGAAGATAAAAGAACATTGGGAGGTTATCAATTAAAACTGTTCAGAGTGTAAGTTGTATTATTTTATTGATTGAGTTAGGCCAAATCTTATTATTTATAAAATAAAAGTGGATTAAATTTTTCCTTGAATATAGGATCCACATAGGATATATTTTGCTAAATAAATAAAGCCATCACCGTGCTTGGAAAATAATATCCTGGGACGTGTGTTGTCCCATAGGATAATTTGTGTTGCGCAAGTATGAATGTCGGCACATAAGATTTATAGTAAATCAGTATATTTGAGAAACGTCACACGGAGAAAAAAATCTGAATCCAATGGTGTAAATACCTAATTTTGGCAAAAAGGCGTAAAATAAAAGATATTCTGCATTAAACACCGCAATGCTATGGGTACAGATACGTCAACATACATCTCCCCCTCTCATTATTAAAATGTTTCTAACGGATTAAAATAATAGTGGCTGAGTTAACTCAAAGTGTCAAAATAAGGTACTCGTCGTTTCTCAAAACAATGTAATAATAAAATGTTTAGTAAAAATAATAATACATTTTTAGTACTTTCTCCACATAACGTTTATTTGATCAGGACCGGTTTCGCTCATGGCGAGCATTGTCAACTGATAAGAAATACAATAAAACAGCGATATTTATACAAAAGTTAAGTATGAAAAACAAGGTATGACAAACAACTAAGCAAATAAATTACAAGAAAAAAGTACTAAAAATGAATTATTATTTTTATTATAATGCCTTTCCACCAAGTAATGACACATTGACAGTGAACACCTTAAAAGTGAACAAAATGTTTGCAGAGTGCACAAATTTGCGTTTTGGTTAATTGGCCATCAAATGTGAAATAACATGCTTATTTCCAAGGTAATTAAAAGGCCTGTAAACGAAGTGTTAATATGTAAAAACTTAAGCGACCTCAACAAAACAATATGCATAACTATGTGGAAAAATTATAACTGCATTTCAATTCGAAACCCGTTATAAGAATAATGGTCATTAAATCTGTTAAGCTAACAACTTTCTTTTCTAAACCAAAACCTTAAATATACGCACTAAATCAAAAGTTATGGCGCGAAACAAATATTCTAATTTTATTCATTAAAATGGTAAGAAAATTTTACAAGCTGAGTCAAATTGTTGCCATGTATATTTATTTCTTGGAATGCGTATGCAAAGATATATTCTCATTGTATAACAGTGAGAGGTTGCCATCAAAATGCCATTTTAGTTGTTTGAAGTTGATCAACGGACCATTGTTAGGATACATTCCATAAATATACGTACAATTAAAAACTTAACCCATAAAATCCATACATATTAAAAAATTGATGTGCTCTCAATAATTACATAATTAATTGTCTGTAGATTTTATTATTATCAAATATTTTGGTAAGTACAAAATATGATTAGTAGGGAATATGGGAATCGAAACGATTTATTTTCACAGCAGACAAAAGCATATGTCAGCAAAATAGAATTATATGATTCTAAATTTATCCACTTTCTCGATCCGGCTCGTCTTAGGGTTCAATGAAAGTTGATGGAAAGCAATGAAAACAATAATATCTTTAAATATATTGAAATATCAATGTATGAAACATGAAAGTATCCATTCATGGACGAGACCACAAAATACCACGTCGAAATGGCGATTTGGGAACATCATGACACGAGTCTGGTAAAGTCAAATCCATGACTAAAAAAAGCACAAAATGAACATAATTATATAGACGCGTAAAACGGTTAAAAGTTATTTCAAAGTAAGTTATAGTGTGAGGCTTGAGAGGCAGCGTTTTTTACAGCGTCGCATACAACGCAGCGGACAAACACGTGATACGCAAATGTCGGTGGCTTCATTGGCTTAAGCAATCGGCGAACCTGCCTCCACCGGTTTTTTTTATAGCCAATGAGGCTAGATCATTTTTGTAGCACATTTCTGTCCGCTGCGCTGTAAAAAAAACGCTCTCACTCAGGCATCACACATAGTGTCATCAACCAAATTTTGACAAACAAACTAAATAGCAAATTCAATTAAGAACAAAATCTATAGAATAATTTAGAGTAGATGTAAGTTTTATTTGACGATGCTTATTTGTGAATAATTCAAAAGTTCAGCTTCTTTCGCTTCCGATAGGCCACTGCAGACATTATTCGAATCCATTACACAGTGAATTTGTCGATCTGTAATTTTTTCAGCGTTTTTTATAAAACTCTATATGCAAAAATATATTATTACTCCATATGTAAAATGATTCCTAAGTAAAATTCTTAACTGAATCCAGTGATAAACAACATGTGGCTGGCAGAAGATAACATCCAATGGCTTTTATCAGATTGTATCTCATCCCAGCAATTATTTTGAAGAACAATAGTATTGCGTGGTTTCGCATAAAGCCTTGGAGATTTATTGCGATTGCACAGAGGAAATTCACGAAAATTAAAAATTCTTCATGATTTTTTACGATGCCATTTAGGAGTTTTAACTTATTAGTAGATTTATTAACATATTTTATGTTTTAAATTTTGAACCACCGGATGCTCTTCAATCATTTCAAACTCAAGGTGATCGCATATGGATTAAATTAAATATCGCACTTTAATAAAATTAATCTTCTTACCTTCGATGCGGATTATTTTTAAATTATGTATCTTTCCGGACGATAAATTTCTTTCAATTTAAATGAGAAGTATCAGCCAACTAACGCTTCGGGGTTTTTTTGATGTCGGGCTAACATGAAAACACATCCTTTTAGTGAGAAGACGTTATTTTTCATTAAAAATTTGTCAGGTCTGTGGTAGAGTGTCAACGTTGTTGTCGTTTTCGGTTGGCACGGGCTCTAGTCCCAGTACTATTTTTCAATCAAATTCTTGATTTCTGTTCGGAGACATTGATGTCTGTGTTGACTAAAATTCTCCCCTCCGACAAACTTTCAATTCTGAATACCGAACGTAGAATTAGCTAACAACTAGTCCTGTCTTAGCCTTTTCTTTTATATCTATACTCTCTACGAAATATAAGGGTTGAGCAACTGAGTAACAAGTTGTTCGCTTAAAACAACTTCACTAAGGAGTCCATGTGCTCCACATTGGGAGCGGACATGGCTAAAAATATATTTGTAAAAGTATAGTCTTTCTATAAAACAAAAAATAGTCTAAGAATAAAAAAACGCAATCGTATTGACAAATATTAAAACGTTAGGACGCAAGAATAAAATTTATTCTGTTTTATATCATTCACTTTTTAGAACCAAAAACAACAACAACACACAATCATGTGGAATTTTGGAATTCGACAATTTAATTGCCTTATAGAGTAATTAGATTTTTTCATTTTACTGCTGTTTGTGGAGTAAGAAATTATGCACTTAAAGCGAGCGATATTGCCCTCATAAAAGTTGGCACATAAATAGCTTCCTACGACAAAATAAATCCATGCAAAATTTCTTACTCAAACAGTCATTGCGTAGTGTTTACAGTCGCGAAAAATCACACGAAATCTAAGTATTTCTTTGAAACGAAAGAATGTTCTAAAATTAAATTTCTTACCCTGCAATCACGGCGTAGTGTTTCTATTCGACAAAAAAAAACAATGGAATTTTTCAAGATTTTTTTTCAACTGCAATTTTATGAAAATTCTCTTCTTCATACCTAAAGAATGTTTTTAAAATAAAAAATAATTAAAGAAAGCCGTTAAATTATGAGGTACTTGGCACCTTATTTCGCCGATTTAAGTAGGTCATTATCGAATGCAAAAACGTTTAAACAAACGGCAGTTGAATGGTCTCGCTCTATTAAATAATCAAACCTGCTATTGATTACATGTTTTTGTTAATTCATTTTAAGTAGGTTCACTATAAAGCTTTCGGCTCGATATAATGATTGATGACTAGTTTGCCATACCGTTATTATTGCATATTAACACTATAAGTACGAAATCAAATTTATGATCCATCTCTCGAAAGACAAAAGAATGTCGACTTATCTTAATTATAATTTGTTATTTTTTACATGACACGATAGATAATTGTATAAGCTGATATACATACGTATTTCTCAGTCAAGTGTTAAAATCTCTTTGGCTTTCAACCTTGTCGATGGTACTATCGTGGGCTCGAGGCCCAGTGTAAATTTTAGCATTAATTTAGAAATTGGTATATGGAACAAATTGAATAGGGTATATGGGTCAGAATGAAAATATCACAAAAACTCATGCCTTTGGATACAGATTAAATACTCGATTGAAATAAGCAAAGTATCAAAAATAAATATTCAGAGATTTGACCGTATAACCGTGTATTCCGAATATCTACTCTGCTACAAATAGCAAGTAGATGAGTAATAAACTATTTTTAAAATAGATTATTTAGTGGGTGTGTCGACGTGATTAACAATATTGTAAAAGTGACTAGAAGAAAGTTAAAATTATTACTATGGACGTAATCATTGCTTTTTTGGTAATTTCTTTACTGTGTAGATTTATCAATCATAAGTACTTAACCTAGGATGCATTATTTTCTGTTTTAGGCACGTAAAAATATTAAGGTAAGTCTCCAATAAATTAATGACTCATAAGTCGCGAAAGCTTCGTTCAAACTTTCCGAGATTGATTTTCAATTTACTCAGTTCCAGTATATTTATTTTCTAAATAAAAAAAATAAGTTTTCTTGCATATATGATAACTTCAGAATCATATATTATTGAATTACGGAGTAAGCAGAATTCCATGAGTTCATCTGCACACTTTTTTACTAAATTTAGTTGATAAAGTTCTTAGATAGTTATCATTAGATCATTAAGATCATTATTTCTCAGTGGAATGGTTCGGGTTGTGAAAAAATATACTTAAAATAAGTAATTTGAAACATTTTTACTTGCTTATTGTTACAAGTGAATTTTATCAGTTGAATTTAATAGTATGATCAATCCAAACTTCAAGCGCTCATATCTCAAAACAGGGCCAAGAGCATTTTGAACCGTTTTCAAAGTAAGGTGTCGAGTTCTCAAGTAAAAATGGTTGAGTATATTCTCAGTACTATTTCCGAATTAATGTTTCAATTTTGGTACTGTAAGTGTTAAGCCATTGTGTTAATATCGAAACCACTTACATACCGTTTTAATTATCAGCGATGTCACTACCACAGAAACAAATGAGTGTAGTTGTGTAAATTTGCAGTGTGGTGTACCATCTCTTCAATTTCCACATCGTACTTTTACAGTAAATAAGCACTTTACTGAATTTTGATTGCGATAACGCATTGTTGCCTTTTTAATTGCAAGCGAAAATAAAAACAATACATGCGCCGGATGGTACCTTTTTGTTGATTTTACCTTGTGTAAGTAAACAGTTCAACATTACAATATCTTTACCACTTCTATTCAGTTATGCATGTGCATATCACTGCTTTAATATGGTACCTCACTAAGGTGATTTTTTTTTTTAACCATGTCCGCTCCCAACTTGGAGCATATGGACTCCTCACGGAGTTTATCTCAACTTATTTATTTCTTCGAGAACTGCTTGTTACTCAGTTGCTCAACCTCTCTTCCACGAAGAGAGTAGGAATGGAAAGGATACGAGGACTAGTGGTTAGCTAATCGCTGTCACTATGCGTCACTCTTTGGGATCGGAAAGGTGGGAAGGGATTTTTTTAACAACACAAACACACGTTCCCTCTGAGCAGAATCGATTTACCGTCTGAAAAAATCTGCTCGTACTGGAGGTCGAACAAGGGTGGTCTGACACGGTGAACAACGACGTTGACCACTGCACCACAGACCGGGAAAAAAAATATAAATTGCATAAATATTGAATCATTTATTTATTTCTCCATTGTCATTGACAGTTATTAAATATGATCTGAATAGTTGTGTCGGAAGTAAAAAGGGACGCTATAGTGCTTTCCTTTGACTTGGGTGGATTTACAGAAGGAATATTCATACAAATATTATCAAAATTTTGATTATTCCACTAATAATTGAAATAATAAGAGTTTTTATGATTTCAAATATCAATTACTTTTTCTCAAAAATCAGTTATCATGTTATTCCCAAACACCGCCGATTTGTTTATTTGTATATTGTAATATAATTGTCGACGAATCGTTCCAAATTAGACTACTTTAAACGTATTTCAAATTGGTAGTCAAGCCACTTGAAGAGTGTATGCCGTAGATATCGATTCGCAAAAGTTCAATAAACGCAACAAGCTCGCCGAGATGATTCGATTCTTTTTTACGAATCTGGCATAATGTTCGAATCAACCTTGACTGACTGCGGTGTGCATACGTTTGCCACATTGACCTGGTGACTGAGTCGCTGACCGATCGCTTCGGGCGGGGCAAGACTCGGCGAAACGGTAATATTCGTATCCCAGCACACTTAGATGCGATCTCCATTCAACTGTACACAAAAAAAGCCGCCAGTTATTTAAGTATTTACTTACCGCAGGTTTTGAATAAAAAAATAACACTTCCCAAATACCAAGCCCATTTAAATGCGCGGTGAAACGACTCGGCTTGAATAATAATACTATCTAATTCTAATCATGAGATATATACAACAGTTACGGGTCGTCTTAGCTGGGCGAATCTAGGCGAGGCGTTCCGGCGCGGCTTTGAAAGCGGCAGAGTTTTAAAATATCAAACGGTCCTCGCCCATGCAAGTGTCATACGTAAGCGAAGCGGTCCGGTCAGGACGGCATATGTCGCAAGTCGCCTCAAGTGCGCACTCATGGCGAACGCGAATCGCTTGAAAATATGAAACGGTCCAAGCTCACCAGAGCGTTAATTGCGTCTGGCCGAGCGATGGCACATAAGACCTTTGATCAACTACGTTTTAAATTGACTGGATTCGCCTAAATTCTCTTGCCGGTTCGCGTCGCTTACCTAAGACACGGGGTTAGTTTCTACTCTATTTCTCACTTAATTGTGATATCATCGATGCTTCCTCTTTGTCGGTCACAATACGATTTTATCCATTGACGTATACATCCGTGACACATATAACAGTTATTTACCTATATTAAATTAAATAATTCAAATTATCATCAGCTTTAATAGTTATATAAGACCGTATGATTTCTAGAACAGTGATCAATGAAACATTGCCGTTCCAACTCCAAGTGGCGGCCCCAGAAATGTCCTAAGGGATGGCCATTTAATTTGAAAATAAACATGATACATTAACAATAAATGAATATATATACACCCAGTGCCTTTTTTACGCGATTCCCTAAGAATTTCATCTAAATGAGTTATCAAAACATTACTAATTTGTAGTGTTTCTAGAGAAGTATTCACTGAATCGTTGATGTTATACAGGAATAATTACCATCAGTATACAATTTGTTTTTACACGATGGTAAATGTTTATTTATTGGTTACAATTTTTACTAAAAACAAAACTAATCAATCATTTTTTGCCACCGCTAAGTTTGTGGCCTGGTACATCGCGAAGCTTCGAACGTAGCGTGGCGAGACTTGCTTCACAATCAAAGGTACCGTAATGGCTTTAGCGATGGCGCTGTCTAAGAAGTCGAAGCGCAGCGTAAATGCTGAAGTCAAATCAGTTTGAAATTTAACAGCGCGTACAATTATTTTACGTTATGACGCTGCATTTCGACTTTTTAGACGGCGCCATCGTTTTAAAGGTATTGCGGCAACCTTTGATTATGAAGCAAGCAACGCAAGAAGTTACGCCTGTCACTCTGGCCATAGCCTTAAACTTTAGGAACTGGTTGATTGGCGTATACCCATGACACGTATTATAAAACATAAAATAAGTATGCGTGAAATGGGGAATTAATTTAATCAATTTCACCCTTCAAAACTGAATTGCATCCGAAAGACGTTATAGAATTTGTTCACTGCCTTTCGATATAAGGTGACATAATCAATAGCAATATATTTTTTTATATATTATTTAATGAAGATATTTGAAAGTAGAGCCAATTACATAATTATTGGTAAAAAATCTTACCTGTCATGTCACTAAAGACATATCTATTATATAAAGTGCAAAATTGTGCAATTATTCTTTTATAAATTCATATAAGGCTATTTTGAAAACTGATATCTTTTAGAAATTTTTGTTGGCATATTTCTTTTGAAACCAAAACTCTTCCGGTTATAATTACAGACAGTTCCACGTGAATGGCTTTAGCTTAAATCTTTATTAAAAGAAATACACTAACGAGCTGTATTTGACTAAATATTTTATTACGTGACAAAAGATTGACACCTCTCTCATTCATGAGAACTTTTTTAAGGCAATATTAAATTGAGTTAACAGTTGCATTTAAGATAAGAATAGTTTTTTAATGAATACAGACGTGTGCCGCTTGGTGTGGTGATATGTCATTGTTTTATTAATTGAGAAGGATATTTAAAAAAAGAACGTTTATCTTCGACAAACAATACAAGCGTTGGGAAATGTAAAAAACGCGGAATACACATTTTCGCATGCACTCACGCAGCGCTATAAAAGACCTTAGTTACATTAGATATATCTACACCAGTGATGTGCCATAGACAATTTGATGGTGATAGATAATAACAATATATTTAAAGCATTAGTGTCTATGATTTTGTATCTTCCTCTTCCGCGTATATTTATTGTTAATGGCGTGGCAGTTTCACTTAGTACTAGAGAACTCCAATTACTCGACATCTTAACTACTCGAGCATCGAGTAGTAAATTTTTAAAATACTCGAGTATTTTAAGATGTACCAAAATATTTATTGTTAGTTCAAATGTGTGTATTATACATAATACATAAATAAATTGGCTCATTCAATTTCATTAATAAAAATATTTCAATTTATAAAATATAAGACATAATGTAATTAATTAAACAAGACCCAAAGAAAAAGTAAAATTCTCGCATAGCATAGTCAACGGCAAATCCATTTAAAAAACTATTACCTTATAGTAATAGTAAAATACACGCGTAAGACACATTTAAACGCAACGGTTAAACATTATATCCATGTATTTTACATCTCATAAACAGTGAATAATGGGTGTTAAATTATAAATTTTTATATATATTTACAACGACGTCATTTTGTTAAGTTCAAATCACAAACCAGCTGAAAACCATAAATCAATACATTACACGATTATGTTTTTTCTGTCAAAATTTCTACAGTAAATAAAATCGGTTAAAATATTCAATTTGTTCCAGGAGTATCCGATGTTTCATGACATACACAAGTACCTACCCCATTTTTCTCATGATTATATTAATATTTTTTATACTTTGACATTTAACGTCATAATTATGTTTTGAAATAATTAACATTTGTCGATTGCATTGGCATTTACTTGGTAGAACTCCATTATAACACGGTGAAAACTAAATAGTTCTGAGTTAAGCCAAAATAACTATCAACCACATATGTATCTCATAATTTTGTTAGAGCTAAGTATAATGCTATTTTTTCACCGTGTTAATTAACATATGTCTTAGAAATAATAACTTGCGTACGCCACTTACAATAAAGAAATAGAAAACACGCGTCGACTTTTCAAACAATCGATGCGGAAAATCGGCCAATGCAAGCAATTATTTTCTGTTTTTTCAAACCGTAGAGTTGGCAGCAGTAGTTTTCGATCCTCCATTTGCATTTATAAAACTACTAGTATTGCTACCCGGCGTCGCTCGGACTAAGCGACCAATAATTATTTAATGTTATATCATTCGACATAATTATATCACAAAATCTAACATCCAAAATAGAGTTAAAATAAAATCACAAACTTTATTTAATTTGATGAGAACCCCATTGTCGCCCATTAAAATGTCCAAATTCAAGGAAAAAATCTAATTTGCTGTCAAAGAAATGTCAAATAATACCTTAACGTAAATAATAAACATTATTATATTAATAAAAGCCGGGGAAAAGTTGGTAAAAGACTAATTTATTACATTTTGACTAAATGTCTTCGCCGATAAAAATTCAAACATATTTTCTTTCATATTCGTTTTTATGGCAACTTGCAACAACAATGCAAAAGGGAATTACAGACATACATACATACATACGCCGTTTCGGTTTTATATATAAGATTACACTATTTGTAGTAGAATTTTGTAAGCTCTTATTAGAACTGGTTACACTTGATCAATTGAAAATGTTCACTTGCTGATTGAAACGAATCCTGATCATATTTGTGAATCTATACATAAAGACACCCCAACATTAGTGCGCTGGATGCTACCGCGCAGTATAGACACCCGAAATTACCGCGCCGACACTTGCGCGCAATTTAAGATTATATTGTATCGTTGACTGCTCATTACAAGAAATTTACTTCCCTAAGAAAATTTTCTACTAAAACTGCATCTTATTTCAAATTAATTGATATTTTGAATGATTTGTATAAATAAATATGCTATCTTTGACATTGAATGTTTTAAATATGTCATATTTGTAACATCCGGAGTGCAGTAAGAGGTTTTAATTTATAACTAGGTCTATGAAAAATTAGCACATGAAATGAAATGAACACAACTCGAACCTAAACTAGCCGAACCTTTTATTTAAAGTCTTTCATGTATGTCCAATGTAATTTTCAAACTGTTTTTTATATGATGTGTTAAACTTAAAAGTATTGCGTATTGCGTAAGTATTTAAAAGTATTGCGCGCAAACGTCGGCGCGGTAATGTAGCTGCACCATAAATAAGAGATACACACTGATTTTAGTACTAACAGTTACAGTTCTTCGTGTGTATAAATGACGGGTTGAGTTTTAGTAGCCATTTTGGTGTCCTGGACTAAATAGAGATTTTACGAATCCAAACAGTCGACATTTTAATTTAAAAAAACAATTGGTATTCATTTTTAGATACGTTTTCATATGTTACCCCAACATACGAATTACTAAAAATGAGCCAAGGTTATCAAAACAGCTTCATCCATTAGTGAAGTTACGCAACTAATATAGCATTAATTATACCATTCGCTCATTTTCATATCGCTATTATTCGTTTTCTGACATGTTTAGGAAAAGGAAACATGGAAATATTTTTATTGTTTTGCCGAAGGTACTGCGGTGAAGAATTCTATCGCAACTTATTAAGGTCACATTACATTCATAATTACCTAAATGCAAAAATGTTTCAAGGATACTATGGAATCGAAGTATCATTTGTAATGATGATGAATAATCTGGCCGTTTCATATAACAATAGTATATTTTTCTGACTGTTGAATACTCACTATCAATAAGATCCTAAACGAGACGTCATCGTTCCGTTTCCCTTCTAATTACTTTATTGAAAGGATCGTGCGATGAATGCTTTTTGAGAAATTATTGTACTATTTTTTTATACCGCCTTTTTTTAAATATATCGAACATTCCATGGCAAACGATCGAAAGTGACAAATCGCTACTTTTTAGGAAAGTAAAAAGAATAAAGAAATATTGTGTCAATTAGAACAACTTCGTTTCTTTACCATTTCTTTCTATGTATTAAAGCTTTTTTTTAAGGACATCCTTGTGGCAGTCTGTGCATATTTCATTAATTTGTGAACCAAACCTCATATTCAACTCAGAATCACCAAACTGTGACCAACGCCCCTTTGGCTTGGTAGGGACGATATGTTTCCAACGTTCCCCCAAAAACGTCGAAAGGTCTACACATACGCGTCATATTTTTAACGACCATTAACAAATCCACTTATCATATTTAAGTGTCTGAGTGGCTGTTAATTAAACAATTTAGTGAGATACTTATTTGCCTCAAAAATATGCATTACTGATAATTTGTTTTCTTTGTTGTTTCAGGATAGGCGACTATCGAAAATGATTCCCAGAGGGATGCTTCCACTGCTTGCAATAGCACTGAACATCATTCTCATAGATGGACAGTTAATATTCCCGCAAAATGTATCGAGGAAACCACGAATGAACACAAATAAAATATCAGACATTGATACAACCTGCACGAGGGACGACATGAATGTACGCGTCAGGATGGAAAGGCCTTTCAAAGGTGTCATCTTCTCTAAGGATTTCTCCAGGGAGTGCAGGGCTCAAGGTGAAATCAGATGAATAAATATTGTTATTTTTTGTATCGTTTGATTGGTTTAGTGTTTTTGGTAGAGTTGGAATCTTAGAAGCCGCGCGACTCTTTACTGTTCCACATTTTTTATTTACTTAGGATAAATGATGACACATAATTGTACAGTAATATATTTTAAATAAAACAACTTGACTTTGAAGATATCTACGCTTTATAAGCAATTTTAGTTCCGAATTCGGCGGCAGTCAAGTAATGATGCTGCATCTACCCTATTCTCAGACCGACACAAATAATTTAAAGGGGATTTTTTTACGTAGTGACAGTCTGCCATTGACCAATTCATATAAATAAATTGTAATTAGTAATTCTTAAAAATCCATCTAATTGCTTCATTAAAAAGTTTGATTTAGATCAGTGGTTCTCATGTGCGGCCACCAGAGGATTTTTCTGCGGCCACCAACAGATTGATAGTTAATATTGATATTTAATAAAAATGTGTTTTCACAAGTTAATTTGTCCACAAAGACACTGAAAATGTAATATTTTGTATGAATTGTATTTTGCATCAAGAATTGTTAGTTCGCAAAAACTTAAACACAAACATGCTTAGGTATTTTGACAAAAAATACTCAACACAATAATTTGGTGCGGCCAGCAGACATTTTCGTAGGACCACTGATGTTCCTAATGCGGCCACAGCCAAATTTTACGTGAGAACCACTGATCTTGATCATTTGTCTCATATTTTTTACTACAGATTTATTATACGCCGTCAATTGAAAAATGTTAATATGATGCATTTACAGGAAACATGGACACTTCCGTCACTTTACATCTTCCACCAAATGCATGTGGAGTTAGAGTAAGCTCACAAATTACCAACTCGACATTTGAAGACATCGAAAACGATTTGATAGAAGACGGACTCTTTTATATGGTGACAATCGTCATCCAAATGGACAGGTTCTTGCAGCAATCTTCGGACCAGGAGAGAGTTGTCAAGTGCTGGTTGAAGCCGCAGGCGATGCAGATAAAAAGCTATGTTATCGAAGAAATGGTCGAAAAGAATTTCAAAGACATTGCCAAGAGACATTCTAAGGATAAAAACAATCACAGGTTTGCAAGTTGACTACAGTCAATCGTTTGGCCATCTAAATTATTAATTAGTCTAATAAAATTAAAAATACAGATTGATTGTGAGGGATACGTTTTAGACACGTTGGACATAACTTGATCAACGAGAGAATTTACGGAAATAATACAATTTTTAAAAAGACACAAACAATAAACTACAAATATTAATAACGAAATAAATGTCGTACATAAAATAAAAGTAATATCAAATTTGAATCGTTTGAATTTTGTACTTGATTGTAGTCACTGTCTCATCTACAGAATTGTTTACATTTTTAACGTATTTATTGTACACACATAAAATTACTACAAAATGTTCGGTGCTGTAAATAAATAGCATGTACAATTTTTATCTTTAAATAATTACTGCGACTGTGTGTTCAATTCAATGCTAACTAAATGTTAATGCATTCATTTTGAATGAATTATTTATTTACCCGGTAACTAGGTGAATGTATGGTCTACATATTTACATTACTCCAATTAACCCACAAAAAATGTATTTAGTTTTTCTGGTATCGTAAATAAAATGCGACGGCTGTTCGTTCCAGGCGCCTAGGTGTCAATTTGCCTTGTAAATATTATGGGTTACTATTATAATGTAATGGTTTTTTATGCCTATAGAATGTGAGAAAAGCCAAAAATGCGTAATCTCTCGCAATTAACCTGACACCCTTGGTTATTATAGGTGTATAAAACGTTAAATCTACAATTTGATTTGCCTTAGTCAATGCTATGACATTCGTTGGCACTTATTTTGTCACAGGTTAGTTATGAATTTAAACAATACTCATAATTAAACTGCAATGGCCGCTGTTAATGTGGAATCAAATTCATCTAAACAAATCTGAGCGCGAAATAAAAGATTTTATCAATTCAACATAAATACTTATTAATTAAACTTTTGTCACTTATTCTTTAACGCTGCACTGCCGGAATTATTTGTTTAGTTCAATTTTTTCAATTCAAACAAAATAACAATGCATCTTTGTTTCTAACCCCATTCCAGACAGACGAGGTCCTTTCCGCTTTCCGGAACACTGCTCCCTAACAACTAACAATACAACCGGACAAGTTGATTGACCCACCGCCACTTTTTTTTAACATAAAGCAAACAGTAAAACACGAATGAACTTTACCCTCACGTTTTGGTCGTCTATAATATTGAAAATAAACTTATGTGACTGGGTAAAGGGCGATGAATAAAATGTGTATCGTATCTATCTCCATCGTCAGTATGTGGTGAAAGCTCACCGCAGGATTAAAACCTACATAAGCTCCTCGGTTGAAAGAATATGTGTAGCCTCCTACTTTCATCATAACAGTGGTGTAGTTAGGATTTTGCTCTTGAGAGCTTTCAGAAGTAAACATCCAAAAATTCCGATTACCTAAGCTTGTTTGCTTACTGTATTTTTTTTAAGTACCGATTAAAACAAACGTACAATATCGTTGCTATCTTTAAAATTATAACGAAACCAATGAGTGCTTGCTAGACCAGGGTGGCGAGTCGTAGTAATTACATAAACAAAATCATAGGCGATTTCGAAGAAATGCGCTTTTTTAAAATGCAAATATCCGAAACTTTTTTTTATATATTTACGTACATAATTATCTATGCATCTCGTCTTTTCTCATACGAAACTTTTAATAAAAAAAAAAATAACATATTATAGTTTCATATATTACATACGTGCATTATTCAAATAAACATTACAGCATATCAAATTTGAATTTTGTATTTTTCCATGAGTTTTATCACGACCTGGGTTTTGACTTTCGGCATCTTCAGGCATTTCCAGTGCACGGATGTACTTGAACTGTCAGTTCGGTCAAACCCGGATCGTTAGCGACAAAACTCATGGAAAAGTGCAAAATTCAAACAATTCAAATTTGATATTGAAATTCCATCAAGCACCCTCAGTCGAAATCCTTAATTATTACAGCATATCATTCATATAACCAATCTTTGATATGCTTATTTTCAAACTACGCAATAATTTTATAAAATGATGGGAGTGCAAAGCTTCAGATCAAATCAAAGCACACTTTTTTATTTTCAATCTGGAATACCTAAAAATCGCATGACCCAAAATATTTAAGATCTTGTATTAATGGAGACCACCAATACAAGAGTATGTGAGTACGAGGTCACTGACTGCTAGCCACTCTGTGCCCTAGTTTGGACTGAAAAGAATATGTTGTAGGTATAATTATTTCGTTTTATTTTTCAAATAGATCTGGCAGAATGGGAAGTGAATGGAAAGATTTTTCTGAAGAACAACAAGCTTCCATAATGGAACAGGCCAGGGCTTGGATGGAAATTTTACCGTCTAACGGAAACGTGGAAGCTACCACAGTAGAGGTTGGAGAACCAACAATGCTGGTCATCAAATCAACTTTACCTGGTAAATCGAAGATCTGATATATTATATCTAGGCCAAAAAAATAAAAGTCATCGCTCTCGAGCGTAATTTGTATATACTGCGGATAATTAGTGAAGTTATCATGCATAGTAATGTTTGAAGACTACAAATACTCTACCTCTGTGCTCTAGTAGTAAAAGCTTTGTCTGAGCAATCATGTGGGCCTGGGTTCACGTCCCAGCGTTAATATAAAATTTATAGATGTTTCAATTTAAATTTGAGATCTTTGACATGGATATTGGTGATATTTTTTTTAATTTCAAAATATTTGTCAGCTGTTTTGGTAATAAATAAATAGTTTAACGTATTAGATATAAAAAAAAAAATCGAAGCAAAAAATTATATGGAATAGGTATCATATTTTATAATTTTGAGATTGATCCTGGGCTTCAACCTGTAAAATCCCAGAATCATCAAAGATATCTGGGATTGCTGCGCCTAAAAAATATATATGTGTATTCACTTATCGGAAAAAATCCTTGAATTATTTTCCTTCAATATCCTTTCATTTAATCGCCTGTGTTTTCCCTTTAATCATTTTGTGTCGGTGTCAATTTATTATAAAAAATAAATATTGTAGTAACATTTTTACTAAATTGTGATGAGAATTCTATAATAGTATATTTTGGAACCATAATTTACTTCAAATAATCTATTTCACAGTTAAATTAAACTAGAGTTTAATAATTAAGTGTCATCCAAATGTAATATTTTCAATGGTACTAGATAATTTTTGAAGTAGCATTGCAAATTTTATAACTTTACTAGTATTATGATTTTGGTTTGTTTTTTTTTCTTCACAGCTGGTATAGGCTTAAGAATAACCGATTGCTTAGCTCATGATGGATTGGGAGAGTCTTCGCAGACATTACTCGATGAGATTGGATGCCCTGTAGACGAGCTAATCTTTCCAAGAATGAAGATGTACGACCAAAAAACGATTTCCGAATCAGATAAGCAACTGGATATAGAAAATGATGAAAATAGATCATTAAATACTGATCTACTCCTTAGAACAAGTGAAGAACAATCCAATATGTATAAATACATCATGTCTTATCAACATGCCAGTACAATTTTCCCAGCTTTTAAGTTCCCTGACAGGGCACGGTTGCACTTAACCTGCGGTTTAGAATTATGCAAAGGAGAGTGTCCACAGATTGATTGCAAAGCAAGTGAAATGTTTGCTAAATCAAAGGACTCCGTCCTTAGACGAGCCAGGTTGGACAAGGAGTCCGACGGATCCATTATTGATAGACTACAAGTTTATAATAGCATAGAAGTATTAGCACCCAACATAGAACTTGAAAACGACGCATCTATTAGAGGTATTTATGCTATACTTTAAAAAACCAATACAGAAGCATATTTTTGTATATGTGTATTTCTAATCACATATGAAAGAATGTTTGAGTTCGGATAATTTAAATCAACAAACAAATCTATTATTCTTTGATCAATCATAAGTAATATGGGTCCATTAGCCAAATTCCCAGTGTTATTGGGCTTTCATTGACTAAGATGAATGGTAACAAGTTTGAATCTAAGAATTGAAACTGAAGGGTCTGTATCTCAAATGCATGAATATTTGTAATGATTTTACACTTACCATATACCCTCATTGTAACCCGAAAAATTGTGTGGGTATTTTCCTATATACATGCTTCATCCCTTAGCCTCTATGAAGAGATGTGTAGCGACTTACGACCTACCAGTTTTCTTAAAAATAAGTTTTGTTTAGATGTTCCATTAAGAGTCAACGTTATCCATATTGGGGAAAGAAAGAAAAAAACTATCTTACTTACTTTTTACTGTGGAATGAAAGCCGAAATGTTTACTATCTATTGATATTATAATATTTTAAGAATCCAAAATAATACACCTGATTGTATCAACATTTAAAATAATTCGCTAAAAATATATGAATGTCTTTTGTAGGATCTAGGCAACAAAATGGGCTGAATGGCAGTGACCTTGATGCATACATAGCAAGCTCAAGCCCTGGAGACAAGACAGTGTGCATGTCGCCGAGTAAAATGGCTCTAGCTTTCTGTGTTCTGGGACTTGTGTTTCTGTCGGCATTAGTTGTGGCATTCATTTCTCTGATAAGAGCGAGAAGAAAATACGGAGCAGATAGATTCAGTGGACCTCTCAGCTTGTACACTGGAAGCAAAAGCCTCTTCTCCGGCTCCGGAAGCTCAAATTCTGGATTCAGCGGCAGTAAGCTGTTACTCACTGACAGCCCATATTTAGAACATCAGTCTACGAGTAGTAACTGGCCTTATGGGAGAGTGTTATAAGAAGTTGTTGAAAATTTTTTAGTGATACTAAAATTTTTATTTATGTTTGAACTATTTATTATAAGATGAATGATGTTATAGTTTTATGGGAAATCATTTCTAAACCAATTAATGGTTTATAAATTGTCAGCGATTATTTGATATTTAATAATGAAAAAACTACCTATGTGGTGTACGGAATGCCACTATTGAAATGCTAATTAACGCTCTACCTCTGGACCTTATGACTTTCTCCATAAAAATTAAAAGCAACTCTTATAATTTAACAAATCTAATACGCAGTGAAATGAGATAAAACTGATTTATAGCATCTGAAGCAAAACTAATTAGTATATTTCTTTGTAAGCTTTGTAAGAGTCTGAGACAAACGTGAACCAATGCATAATATAGTCAAAAGGTTGATAGAAATTTAAGATGCTTTGATTATTACACCATTAAAAAAAATTATATATAGCAGTAAACAGATGACACTACGACAGTGAAAAAACCACAACAGAAACCATTGTTTCCCCGCCATCAACTTGCTACCTTGATGGTAAAATCCCACTTTCTGCGAGTAGTGCTCTGATGATTAAGATCTCTATTTCCCACATAAAACAAGTTAGTTAAAATGCTATTAAAATATGGATGTTATTTGATTATAGCAATCCACTGAGTAATAGCACATCTGAATAAAAATTGTTCCATTTTCAAAACTGCATTTATTGTGGAACGGACAAAGTATACATTAAAAATAATTGTATCCTCAGCATGGTAACACAAACCTGAATAGAAGGTATAACGGTGGATACTTATTCAAATATACCAAGGCTACTCTCAGCTGTAGAGTAGTTAGATTGATAAATATCAAAAAATAGCTTTAACTAGCAATTATTAACTGCCGTAGCTTGTTAAAGACAATTTAGCCAAGATCATCTATTAAAGACAACTGAAATAAATAACACATTTATATTTTTAAATAGGTCTAGAGGTACAGACTAATTGGATAATACTTCAAATTTATTTTCTCTAAAAAATCGTCATACAACTAAATTATGTAAAATTAATGATCTCTCCTAATTAAATGTTAAATATCAAATAGTTTCTAAAAAATAAACACATAATGAAGTTGTCTAACTGACTTCTAAATGTGATAGCTATGGCTATTGGCATCAGCTAACAAGCTGTGTGAATAGCGATGCAGGGTTTTGGTGTCGGCGGTGGAGGAAAAAACGGGGCTGAGATATGTATTTAGTTTACCTTAACAGGTCAACTGTTAAAATAAAATAAAGAGTATTATGTTTCGAATATAATTTATATGAATATCGTATATTTAAATAATATTAATATATAACATGATACAGGCAAACTTGATCGTTTACAACAACAACAACAATGGTAAATGTACATTCAATTTTTATTCATTTTTAAACAAGCATTCTTATACATTGTGATATAGATATTATACAATAAAAAAAATAACTTATAATTAACATGAATGTGTTTCATTATTTGGCAAATCATCCAAATAGAACAATATAATATATACTAGGGAATAAATCTTAAAACACTGACCACATAAAATTTAACATCATCCCATGCAATTATGAAACATTTAGCACGATTGGCAAAGATTAAATTTTCAAAGTGAGTAGTACAAACTCATCTTTCACAAGTAATATTCACCCGAAGTTACAACAGCTGTTGGTTTTTCGGGCTGTTTTATAAAATGCCTTACTATTCATAGAAAGGCTATCAGATTTAGCAACTAGCTCATCGAGTTTCTCTCCTCGGTCTAGCACAGCTTTGATCGTGTCGTGGAGAATAATTTTCGTCTCATCCAAATCGTCCTGCATTTTAGTCAGAGCGTCCGCTTGGCGAGGATTCTGATACTTTGACAGGTAGGCCGGTAGATGTGGGAAATCAATCGTGGTCTCGTTAGCGGTAGGCCAAACATTTGCGGGGATCTTGCCGGAGAAGTCGTCTAAGACTTTAGTGATGAGCGTGTGAGCGACGCGACTGGGATATTCTTGATCAGTGATGAGAACGCCGGCAAGATTGTCCCCCCTGACGTAAACTTGACACATGTATTCACCTTCTTTGACGGACTGCCTGGCGGCGGTCTGTGTTCTTGCAACAATCGTTTTGCTGATGAAGGACATAAATTCTTGAACAGATCCACGTTGAAAGAAACTGAAGCTTTGCAAATCATAGGCAGCTTTAAGGATAGTAGCATCGTTTATGCCTTTGCACAAAACAGCGAGTGCATATAGCTTCACCATTTTGGATTATTTTTGATTCTTCCAATTTACATGCAATATCTAAAAAAAAAAAAATTAAATAAATTACTATTTTATATTGAACCAATAAATCAGAAAGCCAAATCATCGTTTTTAAAGACAGTGAAAAAATTGCATCTATTCAAAAATATGTAAAATTGATTCTGGTGAGATCTGTTTTTTGGCTCCCCTGATAAGTAATGAAAAATTAAGTTTCTCTGCTACTAATGGGTCAAAGTGATAAAGATAAAGTACGTCTTTAAGCCACCATTTTGAGCAAATTTTTTAGCAAAACTGTCATTATGTTGCATTATCTTGTAATCAATTCAATAAACCATAAATTTCTTTAAGTCCATCAGTCAACTACTTCGGTGTTATTTCCAAAAAGGAACGTATATTAAACAAATAATATTCCAAAATTGTTTAGCAAAAATTCCTGCCATTGAAGCAAACTTCATGAATCGTAATATTATTGTTGTCAGGATGACAGATGCGTAAGAAAGGTGAAGTAAGTAAATATTTAATAAAAAAAATTAGCTTCGTTAATTTATAATTATTAATGCAGCAGGATCTGTATAAATAAATCACATATTAAGTCGTGACTGCGTAGATAAAATAATTTGCTAAGGTTTTGACATTCCGTATGGTTGGATAGTTGTAAAGTTCAGAGAGAATTCTTCTATCATAACACAATATGCATACGTTGATATTATAGGCACAACAACAAAGATTACGATAGATTCAATTAATAATTGAAACCTTGATGAAATTTCATAATAAACCAAAAATAAGATGTATATAAAAAAAAAGCTGTCAAATTCTCTGACGTGATCTGTCATGGGAAACTGTGATGACTAACCTTTTACAATAACAATCGAATTACTATGCAGAAAATGAATGTGCACGAATCATTGTGAAATTGGTACTGTGGAGCTAGGTCACTGTTTTTTTTCTATAACTGGGATGGGATTTATCTTACGTAAAATGGGTTGAACTTACATTTTATATGAAATACCAAGGTTAATTATTTAACTACTGTTTAATTATAAGTACTTCTAGATAAGCCATGGTTTCGTTACACATATTCTTAGCATAATATAGCACTTATACAACAAAACTTTAAAATATAGCAACGAGAGAAACAGAAATAATCTAAATCGTACACATCTACTCAAATAATAGACAATATTAGACACAGACTAGGTAGTTGGAATGAGACAGTAACGTAGAATAGACAATATAGAAAGCAAAGAGACTAAAACTTTCATCTTTGAAATCAGGGCTGCCAAGCTTTGAAATTTATTTTCCCTAATACTAGAGATGCAGATGAAGTAAATTCATCATTGACAATATACGTATTCATTCGGTTACCGTAACGATATTGAAGTTATATTTATTTTCACTCAAAAATATAATACGAAATGTTGCGAAATTTATTTTATGCGATAAAGCTAATTTTTTAAATTAAAAATTAAAATCAATCTGTGAATTGACATTAATTATTTGCCTCTCTATAGTTTGAAACTGTCAATTTATTTGAGGTTCAGAACTTTAAAAGTAATTATTCTCCCCATTTAAAATTTTACCCACTTTAAGTGGTTCTTTCCTCCCATTCCAAATAAATAAAACAAATAATGCGATAAAGTTCTTTTATTGTAAATAATTAACAAAATATAAACTTGGCCCTAGAAGAAGTATTCGAGCACTGCCAAAACATTCATCATCATTAAAAAAAACAGCATATTGGCCTTGGGTGATGGCTCTCATTGGTTCCTTTAATCTGACAACAAGTCCATTTGAAGACTTTATTAATGAACATTCAACTACTGATTTTGTGTGTTGGAATCTAAAATAACAATCAAAAACTAAATTGGATGCTAACTTATGTGGTTCCTCAGATATCCAATGTGGTTCATTTGTTATGAAAGTCATAATTTTTAATGAAGGATGATCTGTGCCCCCTGCCTAAAACCATGAAAAAGTGCATTACATCTCTAAAATCATTTAATCATATAATTTTGTAATGAAATAAAAAATACTTTTCAATACAGTATACTCATAACTGTGACATCTTTATTTAAATCTCCCGCTCGTATGGAGTATAGTGAATAACAAATTTGATGGAATTTTCTTCAAATAGATTGTTTTAAATAATATGGCATTTATCCCTTTATAAGTTAATATATTTTTTTTATTATTTTTTGATTGATCTCATTACTTTTTAATATGTTTGAATTTACTGAAAAATTGTTTTAAACTACGCAACTTAAGCAAAATATTTTTTTGTGCCACTTCAAAAGACCATTTTTGGGCATTCAATTAGAAATATAATAAGGAAACAGAACACAAAATATTTGACAGTAATATAAACTCAGAAATGTAATGTAATGCTTACATAACAAAATAAAATTAATTTGAACTTACAATATAAATATCATTGCTTGCAACATCTTTTTTTGAAATGAAATAAGGTTTCAATCCACCACCTAATCGACAACGTTGACCGATTGTCCAATGGTGAACTCCACTATGGTTCCCCATTAATATTCCAGTATCAATATCTATAAAAGCTCCATGTTTTGAAGGTATATACTGAAAGGGGAAAGATAAGTTTTATGTTTTAAATCCATCAATCAATTCAATTTTCTTTATTTATTTTTTACATTATACAAAGAGTGATTTTTCATTCGGCCTTTCTTCCAGATCACCGATTTATCAGTGCCGGTTTTGAGTATAGTATCATGACTTGTTAATCTATCATAATTATTTTTGAAATGACACATTTAATGCATATAAAACCATGTTCATTCATTTGTACTAGACTCATAATTTGAAAGGTGATGATTTATATTTTTAAAACCAAGTTGAAATCACTGATGTGTGGTGTTTTTTTATTTTAGAATATTTGAACCGTTGATAATTTTTTAAATTAGCATTATACCCTTATACGATCATTGAGAGTAAGTAAGTTCCAATATTTTAATTAGAGATCTGTAGTAATGATTTTTTTATTCTTCAGAATTAAGTCCCAATTTTTATATGGAAACTGAACAATGATATTCACAGATTTTCTCTAGAACACATCTTTATTGTGAAGCTTCCATGAATACACTACTAAACAAATTTGTTATTACCTCAGAGATAAAATCCTTGAACTGTCTTTTACCAACAAAACAAATTCCGACACTATCTTTTTTCCCAGCTACGTTAAGCAAGCCTTGCTGCTGGGCTATTTTCCTTACTTGAGTCTTTGTGAATGATGCAAGAGGGAACATAGTTCTCTGCAATGGTTTTTGCTCCACTTGAGATAGGAAAAATGTTTGGTCCTTAAACTTGTCATGAGGTCTGAGCAGTTTTACATCTGTTTTTAGAAGCACAGTTACCTTTGTCAGAAACTTGAAATATTAACAATAGTTTAATACAAAAAATCGATCAATTTAAAAGGAAAATCACAATCACAATAATCTCAATGTAAAATAAAAATATCCAGTTATTTATAGCAATATGCATGCATAACAAGCCTTACATAATAATTTCGATAAAAAATAGAAAAGCTTGTTACTGGGGTTTTTAATATTTACAATTGTAGGTACATATACTATTAAGGATAGAAAGAATATATTATTTTTATAAATTTTACTTTTCGTTCTCATTGGAATGGCTTTAACAGATAGATTGTTTGTTGATTCTGTTTTTTTGTATAATATTAAGTAAATAGATAATACAAAAATTATGTGAAGGGAATTTTGTTTTTCTTACTTTGACTACAATCATATTTTTCTAAATAAGGTCCAAATGAAGTATTGGCATAGTGACCAGTAGCGATTGCATCAGCATTCAATGTCTCTCGACAATAATTATAAAATGACTTAAACTTCACATTTTTATTACATAAAATATCAGGATTTGGAGTATACCCTGATTCATAATCTTTTATCAGATTGCTAAAAACTTCATTCCAATATTGTTTGACAAAGTTAACACGGGTAAGAGGCAACATCAACTTTTCACAGACAATCTGTGCATCCTCATAATCTTTTTCAGCTGAGCAGAAACCTGTTTCATCAACATCATCCCAGTTTTTCATGAAAACACAGTGTACATCGAAGCCTGCAAGAAAAAATTCTATGGATTAATTCCAGCCAATATTTAAAAAACTTTACATGGTGAAAATATGAGGAAGGGTATTAGATAATTGTCATGTAAATAATTTCGATATCTGGATAGGTTGTGGTCGTTTAATAGCACACATCATTAATCCTTTCGCTTGCATTTAATTATGAAACAATTATAGACATTGTGTTACTCCTAAACCATATTTTTATAATCTTTTATCAGAGTTTTAGACATCAAGATGGTGTATTATCCGATTCATGATGGTGAGGCTAACAAGTAAGAATGAGAGGGTATAAAGAGGACAAAAGCTTATTTCTAATGAGACATATTAGAACTCAATAATTACACATGATGATAATTATAGTATAATTAAGAATAGTTAATCTACACTTTACAATACTCCAAGATTAAAATCATACAAATTTATTCCAAGTAAGGTAAAGTAAGATAGTAAATAATAAAATTCCAATTGATAACTTTGTTATTTCAATCACTAAATGAAATTACCTTTTGCCTTAAGCAAGAAAGCGGTAACTGCGCTATCTACACCCCCTGATACGCCAACGGCTATTTTTCTAAACGAAATCATTGGAATAGTCAACACATTGAAACTGAATACATAAATTGCATCTTCTTAATAAAAAAAAATTGTTGGTTATGTTTATTTTGACATATTTTGATGTTGCAATCATGTCGCAATCTAGTACGTAGTATTTATATAATATATTATGCATGTGTATTTTATTAATTAAGCATTTACCAATCAATTTTTTACTAAAAAATATATTTTCACGATAAAATAAAAATGTTTTCGGTTCTAAAATTTATTCCAGAGTATTGTGATAAGCAATTCAATTTTCTATTATGGCATCCCTAAATCTGACAGCGATTTTTTATACTACTAAATATATTAATGTAAATATTGTTTTGAATAGTTGACAGGCACAATCATTTTATTCTACGTGTGAAAATCACATAAATGAACAATGGAAAAACCAGAATCAACTTGCAATGCCCGCAGAAAAATACTAAATGTTGTAGTTTCAACAATACTACTAGAATCGGGTTTCCATGCAGTAGATAAACAACCTTTGGAAACAATGAGTGAAATGCTCCAAGCATGTGTGTAATTTCAAGAATTCTTTTAGGCGTAATTCATGCTTTATCAATTTTGTTTACTGTATATGTTATTATTCCATTTTTTCAGTCATATTTGAAGCTGGGAACTCTTCAAGAAGTTTTTGTGAAGTGGCTGGTCGTTCGGAGCCAGTACTAGGAGATATTATCATGGCGCTCATAAATATGGGTAAGCAACTGATAAACACTAATACTAAATATCATACACTAAATACTATAATAGGGTTTCTTGTATTCAATCAAAACTTCCAGGCTTTGGTAAACTTCTCTAGACTGGCATAATTACTAGCAGGAAATTTATATCATAGTGTCTATGGTGAATAAACTAATTTAAAAAATATGCCATTGTTTTGTCGATTTAATTAGGAACCAATTGATACCCTGGCTTCAATTATATCTGGATTCAAGTCCTTAGGTTATTGAATATTTTTCTATGTCTTGAATTATCACAAATTATATTAGATTATCATAATTATACTAATGCAACAAATTTGGAAAATATTGACAATGACATAATGATTATTTGGCCTTCTTTATAATAAAAATTCAGTTTATTTCTAAATAGTATCCTTTGTAACAGTAATTCTTAATATTTTCAATTGGAAAAATCTGTGCAGTTGTCATGGAAAGGTTTATTAACATTAATACCAAATATTATACGTAAAAACTGTAGTCATTGCGAATAGCTTGTCACCGTATATAGTGTCTCTCATGTTCTTTAATTATTTTAGGATTTAAGCTAGAGGGGCTAGAATCATATGCCGCTCGACCCAACCGGCATGTCGTGGGCTCCCCAGCAGCCTCAGTAGCTCCCCGTGCCCCCGCTATGCTTTCTGCTGGACAAAGAGCTCGAATGCCACTGCATATTCCTCCACATATGCCCCAGCTGCCGGACCCCCATGCCTACGTTCGCACCCCGGTATAAAGTTGTGCAATACACTTTGCTTCGAATCAAATTATAATAACAATAGTTAGGAAAAATTGCCAGCTGCATCAGGAACAAAATAAGGCATAAAATCAAATAGAATACTTACAACTATTTCATAAAAAATGAAATTTACAAACTGCATGTTAAGAGCAATGTTGTTGCTCAAAAATCATTCCTGTTACAGCCTGGAAAGTTCTTGAAAGTCTAGATTGTTTTTTTCTGTATTTTTAGTTAAATGGTTAACATTATTGGCTTCAGTCTCGGTGCTCCAGGGCTCAATCCCAGTATATAAAGTTCATATAATTTATTTTTGATTTTCTATTTGAAGGCAAGGATCTCTGTTATGTCTAAAATCAATCATTTTTTCTAACCTGGAGTGACATGCAAATAGTTTATAGTGTATATGTTTGTTTAAAGATTAACATAAAATTTTATATACTTATATGTTCCTGAAATTTTGATGTTGTGACAGGTTTAATAATATTTACCTTATAAATTTTTTCGGTGTTTTTTAACATACGTGGTTAATTTATTATTGTTTTTCAGACTCACAAGCAACCTGTTACAGAATATGAAGCGATAAGAGAAAAATCAGCCAATCAAAAGAGAGATATCGAAAGGGCTCTTACAAGATTTCTCGCTAAAACTGGTGACACTCATAGTTTATTCAATTCAGATGACAACCAAATGTTCCCATGTAAGTATATGTACATACATAGGGGGATAACATTTATTTTAAATTATTGGTGAAAGTATTACATGAATTGGATCCCTGTTACTAAGATGTCACTAACTTTTTTTTAAAACCATAGACTGTTTCAATAACGAGCATATTATAAACTCATATTCATTTTAACGAAAGGATATCAAGAACTGGATGTAAGTCTATTAATCAACCTCTATTTTCAGGAAAAGAAAAAAAAAAATATACCCATTTAGCATCTCATGTCCAATTATCTTGCCCTGCTGATTACCCAAAACATCAAAAACCTAAATTATTGTTGAAAACGGCCAATGCGATTGATAAATATGAACTCTCTTGCATGTTGGTTAGTTCTGATTACATTATGGAAGATGGACAGTATATTTTTACTGCACACATTTTTAATTTCAGTGATTGCCTGCAAACCTACATTTCCTGCATACTTGCCTTGCCTTCTGCCAACCGACCAAGTATTTGATTTTGAAGAATTAGAATACCATTTCCAAGTTGCCAATAGAACTGAGGACTTACCTGCTTCTGATAAAAAAGGTTATTTTTTTCATAATAATTTTACACCTGTGTTTATTTTAGAGATATATAATATCACCCCAGTAAACCACTTCTCGAAATGATCATATGTTTTCAATGCACTGTCAGATTTGTGTACATGCCCAATTTTTAGTCTTTTACACAAAGTTTAGAGGCATTGGCCTACCTTGTTATAGAAAATGTATTCATAGATTTTCTATATTATTGTTTTAGATGGTTCTGACAATGAAGGAGATGGAGGAGATGGCGAGGGGGGTGACCTTAATCAAGAAAACACTGGCGGGCAAAGTCCCGTTCCCATAGACAATCCATATCTGAAACAATCTCAAAAAGCACCCTAATGACTAATGCTATGACAGCAATTCTTTATAATAGGCTAATAAAATATATATTTGGAATATTATTCGCATTTATTACTTTCTTATCTTGTTTAAAAATACTTTTTTTTCTGTTAATGTATTCTGGTAATTATTATTGATGGCAGTAATTTTATGAACAATTTTAGTTTTGAATTACCTAACACCTTAGAGATATAACATAATATCATGTTGTATCTACTGCGTCAGCGGATGAACCAATAGTTAATATAAAATTTAAAATAACTTTGATCATTCCACGTATTGTGCTACTAACTGTGACACGTGTTTCGCCTCTTTCAGAGGCATCTTCAGACTTACTATTGCAAAGTTTGCTTAAGTAATGATATTTTATATTAAAATGAACTTCCATAAAGTTACCGTCGAAACCATCGAAAGAATCAATAGTGGTCCAGTTGTTTAGGATTGCAATTTTTGTACCGAAGGTGAGACACAAAGCTAGCAAGAGACATGAATTTACAGGATAAGGAAGGCTTAGATGATAATTCTACTGATATCTGGAATAAATCTATAATTCAAAAATATTAACCCTTTGAGTGGTGAGTTGATTTGGATTAAATTAGGTTTTTTCTATAAATTTAACAAAATATTAATAGCAGACAAAAAAAATTAAAACATTTTTTTTGTTATCCGTAAATCTAAGAAGAATATTAACACTTATTGAAGGAATTTATATTTCTTCCTTAATTTTAAAACGCAAATTCTAAAAAAATATTCAAATAATTATCTAGAAGTATTTACAACCAATTTGGGTCTGGATGTTTATTGGATTCATCTCTCAACATGTGGTTCTCTATTGACGGTAATTCCAGGAAGCGTATCGAACTGAAATAGATTTTTACACTCGATAATATATGTCCACAGATTTCTTACCAAATATTAACCTTTTTATAAAACTCTTTTGCTTATTTCAAACATATAATAAAAATAATGTGACTACCAAAAATCACTGATTGACACCTCTAGTTTCAAAATATGAAAAAATAATAACATTTCAATAAACAATAAGAGAATGACAACATACTACTGCCGTACCGGTACTGCGATACTAATCAAAGGGTTAAGAGAAAGAGACGGGCAGAATTACACACTATAGATATGTATGTCTGATATCATTGTATGGTATAATATGGTAGTGAATGGAAGATGTACCACCAAACTAGCACGACTAGATAACGACACTTCGTCAACAACACATGTACTCTATACAACATGAAGGATGAGAATCAGGGCAAGGTCTCCTGGCACCATGGACAAGGATTAACTAGGTTTGTGACCGATTTAAAATTTAACAACCGGGCCTAGTGATATTTTTAAGGAACTGATTAATTTAAATAAATGAAGCACACAATTTTTATGCTTGAACTACTTATCTGGTATCATACATTATTCCCGTATTAAAAATATATTGAATCAGCAAAAATAATATGAGCTTAACCTGTTGCCAGCTACGACTTCTTCAAAAATTAAAGAAGGACAATACCTTAAAACTACTTACGTTAATTAAGGGCTTAAATGTCTTTAATCCCTTATGAAAGCAAGCCCATGTTAATTACTATACCACATGGCTTTTAGAGCGTATTTACTGATTCGTCGATAAGGATTGTCACACATAGCTTATATTATGTCAATTTTGCATCCCGATTGGCTAACATAAAATGATTTTTTGTTGGATTTTTCTTATGACTGTATGAATAATTTATATTTATTCATTTCCTTTGAAACATATATACATGCAAAATAATATTTACGTAAAAATTGTAAATATTTTATCAAAAGTTTTGACACCCCTGATAACCTCAATACACTTTTTGTTGAATATCTAATACGAAAAGTTTATATTCATCTTGAGAGCCTTAAGAGATCTCGGATACATATTCGATCTGATAATTTGAGAAATATTATTTTTTGACGCCTTAAAAGTAGTTGCCCACCGGTGTGTTGTTAGCTTTAGAACGGCTAAATAAATTACAATTGAATAAATACTATCAAGTATTCCAGCATATATTAAACAATTGAAAATTGGCACATTTTGTAGAGGCGAATAGATTTGACGATTTCGTAATCACGAATTAAGTTTCACGGAAAAAACTAAAAATTTACAAACTGTTATTATTCTAATTTTTCATTTGGTATAAAAACTAAATAATAGAAATTTACAATAAAATTTTCCATTTGATTTTCCAATGGGTGTATTAATTTTGTTATTTTCGCCAATTAATAAAATAAATTAATACCAATGAACGAATATAATAATATTGTTTTAAGATTTTTGAAAAACTTACATATTAAATATAAACATTAATCAATCCTTATTTAACCTAGCATTAGTTGGCTCAAAGACACTCAACATAAACCGTGGATTTATTTTAAATAAGTAATATATATTATTGTGTCCACATTGTATTTTAGACTTTGATTACCAGTATAGGTTATCTATGATTACCAGTTCTATGTCGAAATCCTTTTATTGGTTATGTTCAATTCTCTATGAAATACAAAAGTGACGTGTAGACAGGACGTCTGTGCATGGACGATAGTTTTCCTTGATTTTAGCAACAATGTTAGATTTATTTACTATTTTCAGCAAAGGTGGCATTGTACTTTGGTGCTTCCAAAGTACGAGTGAAATATTCACGCCATCTGTCAATGCCTTAATTCGCAGTGTCATATTGCAGGTAATTTATAATTTAATTATTATTCCCTATATGATACAACCATATGTAAATACTCAACATGACAAACCACTATATGTGAAGACTAATTATTTCGCATGGATTATTTGCAGGAACGGACTGGCAATAACTCCTTCGATCATAATTCACTGACACTGCAGTACAAACTCGATAATGAGTTTGAACTCATATTTGTTGTGGCGTATCAGAAAATACTACAGCTTTCTTACGTCGACAAGTTTTTGAATGATGTTCACCTTGAATTCCGCGATAAATATAAAAATGATCTTCAAAATTCCAGTCATTTTCGAGAATTCGACTTCAAAAATGTTTTCCAGAAAGTTCTCCAAAAATCGGAACAATGGGGTAACTATCTTCCATCAGACTTATATCCAACGAGTGGTTCCACCCGGCTCCGCTAAGTATTTGTAAAATGTCTCGATGGATAATCCTTGTTCTACTAAAACAAATTCCAAATTATCCTATCGTGATATATGGAAACTACATTTGTTTGTTCTATGAAATTTGAATCCAACGACAGACAGCCAATCAAAAACAAATCAAACATCGGTCATTGTTGTACAAATATGAAAGTAACTTGACATCAATAGATCAATTCAAAGGAATTAAGGAATAATACAATTTACAGTTACAGTAACATTGTCATTAAGTAGCACAGAGTTATGTGTAAGCTGTGTACCCGTAAATCTAAAGTAAAAATAAATATTCATCTTTCTAACCAAGCTCTCATAATTTATAGGTAAAGCACAGGCTAAAATTCCCAAACAAATGAGGACATTTGAAGATTCAGTTAAGTCAAAAAAGACAGTTGCTTCCATGATTGAGCGGAAAGGAGATGAAAAAGAGACTAAAAAAAGTGGTAAGAAATTGTATTTAAATTATTCTTGACTTACTTCCTGTATTAATGATGTCCTCACTAACTTATTACAGTCTCTTACCTCTTAAAAAAGGTTATTTTTGTGTTATTCAGGCAGCTCTCCACCTTCATACCTAATTGGTTCTTGAAAATATGTACTAAAATTGATAGGTGTAAGACATACATAAAAAAATAATATGTCTCTCTAATATGGATATCCTCTAAAGAAATAATTGAAAAAATATTTATATGAAGAGAGAGACATATTTTTGTTGTTGGTCTCCAATCTATGTAATGTCTTGGAACTCATTATCTTTTTGTCCGTACCAACACTGACGGATTCTCCGTTTATCACTTATTTTTATAAATTTACTAAGCCAAAATGTTTACACATGCATTAGCAAATAAACGAACAACAAAAATTATCGACAAGAATTTGAGTTTGTGAATTGTACGAATGTTTGAGAATACATAGTGTATTTCTATTGATACTTATGAATTTCCAGTTACCAATATCTCAAAACCTAGCTCTCTGCAGACAATATTGATTTTAAATTGTATTGAAGCATTCCTAACGAAATATACACTTCAATAAAAAGGTTTTTCTGCAGAAATATCTACAAAAAATAATATTTAAACTGTTCATTCTTAATATGTCATTTTTAACATTATAAATAGTCGCACAGATGATCAAATGAGGTTGTAATTTCTTGGTAGAATTAATCATTATAGTGATTATAAATACTTTTTCTTACAGTAAAAATTGTTGAATCAAAGAATAAGAATGAGACAAATGGAATGGTCGTTGATAATGACTACGAGGACGATGTCATTGCTGCCAACAGAGCAAAAATGGCACAGAAACTGGCAGGCAAGAAAAAGACAGAAAAGGCGTAAGTATTTTTTGGACCTTCGACTCCCTCCACATTCCCTTATCAAGTGTGGTAGTTTTTCTGTTACAAAAATTCCGCCTCGCCAGTGTCTTAGCATGACACCCTACATTACATGGAGATTACTTTTATTCATAGTTGGTTATGAATTTTCAGTCATCATGCTAATAACCTAGCCAGCACAGTCGTCCAATATTCATTGATTGAACTGCACAGGCTTTATTTCGCTTTCTCCATGTTAAGCCGTCTCATATAGCTTCTTTTTTTCAAGAATATTTATCACGGAAGAGGACGTGGCTTAGTAAATATATCATTGTCTAATTTTCTTGCGATTTTCTAGACCATTCTGTTACAAAGTAAATCTAGTATCTAAATATATATACAAAGTAAATAAAGTATCTAAATATATATTCCATTTGAATTGTATACTCAATAAAAAATTGGGAACTACTGCAGTGTTTAGACTACATTATATTATTATGCTTTCAATTTATCTTGGAGTCGCAATATTATTTATGTAAAATAAAATGTTTACTTTGTATGTATAAAGATTTTCTACAATCATTCTTTTATATTTCTTGCAGTCCTGCAAAATCACCCAAGAGTCCTATCATCGATAGAACCGGTAAGAAGCCAAGGATTTGGGATTTGGGAGGAGGAAATCGAGATCTTCCAGACTTGGATCGTTCAAAGGATAAACCGGAAGATATGAGATCGGAATTTACACCCGAAGCACAGGTAAATACAAAACCTCTGTCTTATATTTACAAACTGACTGTAGTTAGCTAAAAATTGTTGAAAATGTAACCTTTTTCTCAATAAATATTATTTACTGATAATTTAACTTGACAGAGAAAATTATAATTTCTGGAAGTCGCTGCAGAAACCAATCAAATCAATTATGTGCATTTAAATCAACCATTATTCGCTTAGTTAAATTATTGGTTATTCATGATACATAATTTCGAAAATTATTCAAGGTAAGCATGAAAACTAAACTAATTATACAGGTACATATAATAAAATGTTGATTACAAATAGTGACTAGTATTTAAGCATACCTATTATTTCTAATATATCAATGCCGTATTTATCTTATCTTCCAATCCAGATTACATTTTTAAATGTGTTTCGTTTGAGTTTTGTACATTTCTATGAGTTTTGTCACACAAGATTTGCCTTTCGGCATATATGACAGTCTGGGTTAATTTACTAGATTAAGTGTACAGCTGATCAAATGGTTATTTCTTCACCTGTATGTGAAAATTTCTCAAATCCCTGGGAAATAAATATATTGGCTTCTGCTCTACCAATCATCAATAAACTATTTTTTTTCTCAACTGGACAAAAATTTAAAAATATATTTAAAATACTTTTAAAATGTCTACATCATTTTGAAAGTTGGAGGATGAATCTTAATTAACTTAGTTATAGAATTTATGTTTATCATCACCCTAGTACCTTGAAAAACGTATCCCCTTTTAGATTGTCGGCAAAATGCAAGGAGTTATCAGAGACTTGGAAGTGGAGTCTTCTGACGATGAAGAAGAAAGTAGTGATGATGATAACGACACTCCTAAAAAGCAGACGTCAAAACCAAGTAAATCTGGTGGAGTTTTTGGAATTTTCAAAGGTAAGTTTTATAAAGATACTTCTTCTCTTCTTGGACCATATCCAGTCACATGCAAAGTTTTGCTTGCTCCAATGACATGCTGCCATCATTAAGTTCCGCCAAGTTTGACTATAGATACTTTCCGACGGTCGCCTTAGACTCAGAAATCTCACAAGTTAGCAAGAGAGACAAGCGTGCTAATGCTCTCCGGAGCCATCTGTGGTTAGTGATTCAGCCAATTCCAATGCCTCAAGGACCACTGACGTAACAGGGCGCTGCCTATTTCATTCCCAAATTTTCGACACCCATAATGAAACAAGCTACTGTCAATGTCCGACACAAGCATTTATTATAGAAGCTACTTTATGGAGTCTTCGTTAGATGCCATCACTTGCTACCTTAAAGCGGATCTGTTTCAAATGGGCTCTATCTCTCTACTGCTGTCTTGCTATTGGATGTGCACACTGAGACTTAAGAAAGATATTAATTGTAGTTTAATATAATTTTTTTAATACTGTACCGAATCTGAATCGAAATACATTGGCAATTTACAATGAGTTTTTGTTTTTTGTTCCAAGGTTTGGTTGGATCCAAGGCTCTTACACCTGAGACCATGCAGCCGGCGTTGGATAAACTTCAAGATCATCTTATTGCAAAAAATGTTGCAAGTGAGATTGCAAAAAAACTTTGCGATTCCGTTGCTGTTAAATTACAAGGAAAGGTAATTTTAGCCAATTTATGACTCACAAATAGTAAAATTATACAAGTGGAGGACAATAATACACCTCACTTGCTAACTTAGCTAACTTTGCTAATCTGACTTTGACCAAAGTCGAGATTCTGATTTTATCTTCTTTGATTTATAGCTTGGGAAGGGAAGACTCGCATCTATCCAGATTTGTATTAATGGTTTTATTTTCAGGTTCTGGGAACATTTGAAAGCATTTCTTCAACTGTAAAGGGTACATTGACTGAGTCGTTGGTGCAGATCCTATCACCCAAGAGGCGTGTAGATATTTTAAGAGATTGCCTAGAAGCCAAGAAACAGGGAAGACCGTACGTTATGTCATTTTGTGGGGTAAGATATCTGAAATTAAATTAATGAGAATTTTAACTGCAGTGGTGTTTTAAAATTTTTATTTCAACAATGTTTTACCAAATTTCAACATACCGTGATTTAAGATTAATTAATACATTCAATGGTTTTGGCGGTAACTTTGTGGGAGTTCATTTCAATATAAAATTAAAAATAACTTTGATTATTCCACGTATTGTACGTGAATAAACAGTGAAAAGGAATACAATTCATGTCTTTAGTAAAATGGCAAATAAATTAATTATTCTTTACCGTAAGCTTGTTGAAATCTGATACATATATCTTACATTATATTTTGGCTTACATATAATATATTATCTAAATACCTGACCAAGTGTCACAGCACTGATACACAGTTGACAAAATTTCTTTTCATAAAATTTAAAAAAGTTCTATTGAGTTTTGATGCAACAGGCTTAATTTTTTATTAAGCAAAGGAGGGCATAATGCTAATGAAAGGGTTAATCAAGAAGTGACATTGATGTAATTTTTTTTTTAGGTTAATGGCGTTGGAAAATCAACCAACCTTGCGAAGATTTGCTTTTGGCTCATAGAAAACGAGCTTTCAGTTTTGATCGCTGCATGCGACACATTCCGAGCTGGTGCAGTGGAACAATTACGTACACACACCCGCCATCTGAATGCCTTGCATCCGGAAAGCAAACATGGAGGAAAAACTATGGTTCAGCTGTATGAAAAAGGATATGGTATGTTATTATCAAGGGAAAAATTCGATATCTTTGTAAATATTTACAAGGCTCATTTTACTTTATACCATCATTATAAGTAGAGTAGTAGTGAGTTTGTTATTTAATTTATTGAATATATTTACAGGAAAAGATGCTGCAGGAATTGCCATGGAAGCCATCCGATTCGCAAATGATTCTAAGGTTGACATTGTGCTGATCGACACTGCTGGAAGAATGCAAGACAACGAACCGTTGATGAGAGCTTTGACCAAACTTATCAAAGTCAATGAGCCAGATTTAGTTCTTTTTGTAGGCGAGGCTCTCGTCGGAAATGAAGCCGTCGACCAGCTGGTCAAATTCAATCAAGCCCTGGCCGATCACAGTTCAAATATCAATCCCCATATCATTGACGGAATCGTCCTGACTAAGTTTGACACCATCGATGACAAAGTCGGCGCTGCGATTTCCATGACGTACATCACTGGCCAGCCAATCGTGTTTGTAGGGACCGGTCAAACTTACACCGACTTAAAAGCTCTGAATGTAAAAGCAGTCGTCCATGCCCTCATGAAATAGACATATGATTTACCTATGTTGCCTTAAAAAATATACAGCTTGCATTATTGATATAATATGCAAGGGTTATGAAGATTTTTTTAGTGAAAATCATTTATAAATGCGAAGTAGCTGTATAAGATTATATTAAAACCCTTCTTTGTACAAGTCCTCCGATATCTCCTAATAATTATTGTAACTTCACATATATGAGATATTACTGAGTTTGTCTCATGAGATATCAAGTCATTTTATTACCATATTGCAAAAATAAATATGTTTTAGTTTTATGATAAATTTGTTAATTCTACATTATTTTGTTTACATTGTGAATAATTAAACTGTTAATTTTTATACAGGTTGAGGTAATACTTTCTTGTGTAATGCACTATTTGTTAATAAAGTGATACTTAAATATGATTGTTTTCAATTTTTTATGAAAATAAACACTTTGAATCCTTATTTTCTCTTTTTATTTGTTGAAACTTTTGATACTCGTCATACTCAAGGCACATCAATATCAAAAAGTCAGTGACTGAGTATGACCATGCTATTTTGTAACATAAAATATGATGCTAAAAATTAACAACATTACACAGTGTTATGTTAAGACATACAGTGACAATATTTTCTAGCCTTCGTGGGCTAGATTACTTGATATTTTTTTTACCATGTCCGCTCCCAACTTGGAAAATATGGACTCCTTTCATTGAGGTAGGAAAGGTGCTAAGGGATTTTTAACAACACAAACAACTATTGTTTTTAAGCTGAATCGACTGAAAAAAACTACTCGTACCGGGAATCGAACCCGGGTGGTCCCACACGGTAGCCAACGAAGTTGACCATTGCACTACGGACCGGGCATTGTGATATACGTCTTAAAAAAACATAAATACATTTAATGACACTTGATACTATTTAAAAAAATGGCTCACAAATTATATTGCGCTCAAGGTTTTCCAAGTACCTACTTATCAACAATTGAACACTTCAGTTAATGATACAAATTTTAAATAAGCGGCTGTGATTTTTTTTTTCATTTTGATGACATACATAATGTGAAGAATTATGTTGAAATCGTGTGTTTTATCAATAACCTGGAGTGTAGATTTATTTGTTTTTATGGAATATTATTTTTATGGCGGTACTTTTGATGTTCTGTAATTATGACAAAAAAAGGTGAAAGAAAATAATTCAATTTTTTGTTTTGTAATTTATTATTATTTTCGAGAGCCAATCAAGTGTCCACATAATTTACCCTATGTATTGTAATCTTTTTTTCTACACTTCAATATAAATTTTAGGCCTAACAACACTAACTAGTGGCCATTTTTATTCTGCCGCTCACATGACCTGTTTATTTGTCCCCGTGATCAATTGTGAAAATTCAAAAATATTTTTGACGGAATGGCAAAAATTGAGATCGATTTGCTTGACACCTCCCTAGATAACAGGTATTAATCAAGTTTAATTCTTCAATGAATATTAAATGTGCATAGTGATTATATAATCTACATTTTATTAGTGTTGAAGGTCAAATCTAAACTACTTGGCAATTACGGTCAACTTACAATTTTGTTGTCATAAGTTTACTGGCACAGTGTTGGCGTTCTCAGTGTTGATGTGATTAGAAACTATAGTCATTTAATATTGTTTACAATGTTCATATTTGTCATAGCAGATCTAATTGTAGTTACTAAAACGTTATTTTTCCAGTGGTGATGGAGACCATGAGATCTTGGGATTAGTAGATGAAGGATCATTTGGTAAGTTATATTCCATAAATATTTTTTGTATATTAAAATTTACGTTGATACATTTATATTTCTATATATTTATGGTGACATTATTAAACTCTTACAATCCCAAAAATATCTGTCGTCAACGACAACTGTCAAAACTTTGTTATATTTTAAGGTAAAGAAAATTAATATACGGGAAAACTGTCTACCAAAGTTTTGATTTATGGGAAATAAAAAAGAATGTATAAACATAAAAACACCCGAATCGCACGTGTCTCGGGAACTATTTGGTAGTTTACTAGTCATTAGATTTGTATTATATTGTTCTAATACCGATATTAACACTTAATTGGCGAGTCACGGAAAATTCCGTTTTATGGGTTAGCTGTTATCGTCAGGACACGCATCTGTCCGCGCTTCTAAGTAAACATTAAACTTGCGTAATATCTTTAGCAGGGCTCATGCTTAACAAATATTTAAATATTTAATAAATAGAACCTATTTATTATATAAATATTTTTTTCTACTACTCATATATTTTGTAAATATGACCGGTTTCGCTCAATGCCAGCATTCTCAAATTCATATTGATAATTATTTGATTTCAACTTCTTTTTTTTTAAATTTATTTTCAACATATTTAAAATATAATAGAGTAATAGGGTATTTATTATTATCTTTTTCTACATGATTTTCCATACCACAATGTTGTTCTTTGTTCAAATAATACGGTGTTCTTAATTCAGAAAACCAATCTTCAATTTTTCTATAAATTCTATTATTTTTAATACCGTTTTTTACTCTACATTGTTTTTTGTGGAACACATCTACCGTGTAAAAAACGAGTTGGTTGCATATGCTTAAACTTTCAGACCATGTTTACAGAAATAAATGGCTTCAATCAATGCATTAAAAAAACTATTTAGTCTAAATATCTTATAAAAAATCTTTACAAAATTCGTTACTTGATGAAAACAATATTAGGTCTATTTTCTTCAACTCAAACGCAATGATAATAAAATAATCAACTTGTAATTATGAAACTAGTATGTATGAATGAATGTGTCTATGTATGTGTTGCTTTAAAAATAATGATGATCAGTCATAAAAATAAACTCGTTTTTAGCTAGCCCCGATCAACCAGTGGTTAAACAAATAAGTATATTAGTAAACAACAAATAGCGTGCGCAATTAATCCGATGATAAAGTTTGAATCGATAAATTAATATATCAATCTGTTGGTAACTGATTCTATTATTACTCAAAGCTATTTCGAGGTATGGGTGAAATCAAATTGCCAATAATATGCCCACACCAATTCATCAAATTGCTCAACTCTTCACTCTTCAGTCAGTAATAAAGAACAACGGAGTCAATCACTTGCATTCAAATATTTTCGAAAATCTGCTGCGCTTAATTAATATTGAAAGTAAAGGGAATCTTTGCATTGTTTTCTGTCAGACGCGAGGCAATAATGCTCTGTGTTTTCTGCAGGTAGCGGAGGTGATGACAAAAGTCACATACCTGCCCAAAGATTTTTAGATTCCGGAGAAGAAGATGGTACATACAATTATCGTAATCAAAGTGAGTAAATCAGCTTTACATGTTGTCAAGCCTAGAATGCCAAGCTCATTAGTCTTGTTAAAACTCGTATGCCGTGCAAGGAAACTAATTTTAATTTTTATATTAAAAAAACTAGTAAAAACAAAACTCAAATATACTAATGACATTATTTAAGAAAGGCGTTAAGTAGCTACCTTATGTGATGCAACCGTTGCTTATAAACGAAACAAAAATTGAATATGAAGACTACTTCAAAATTACTTTAATAAAACATGTTGGTTGGCCTGCCTTCACCAGTTATGTGTATGCAGTTGATGCACTCTTTTAAAATATTTGAATTTTTGCATTATGGTGTAATATTGTTTCAACACGCTTAAAAAGATAGTGTTGGTGGATTAACGAGACTTACAATCTATACCGATGATATTCTTCATGAAGTTCTGACAAAGGCGTAAGCGGTAATAGCGATCAACCATATGTATATCATACATAATAATATCTGTAGAACTAAAATACTCTGCTATTTTTTCAACGCGTTCTTCTTTATCCCTATTTACTCCCTGTTTCAAAGATATGGCCATCAGGATTCCCTATCCCCCGCCTATGTCCACCCCAGATTAAATGCATCTGTCAAATACTTACATTCCATGAATAGTATTTAAGCTCTTTATTTCTTTTTCTGATTATTGTACCACTATGTATATGGAAAGTGTTAATGCATTGGACCTCCTTCAGGGTATCGTTTCCCCATGTGAATTAACTGAACTTCAGTAAAACATAAATAAATGTAATATATTAAAACATAATCTTTTGGTTGCTCAAAAACATCAAACTCAAAGTCCAACAAATCTGTGGAACAGAAAAACAGTAGATTGTAGATGCTGTATCCTCATCTTAGTTACTTTTTTTTTGTTGTGAACTTCGAACTATACTAGTCTATCCAGTTATCTTCAAATAACTTTACTATCATTATTATTAGAATATTTGTGAGAAATGTTTAATGCACCGACTCCTCTTCTGCACATTTATTATACCACATTTCTTTTGCTTGTATGACTATAAAATAAAATTCTTAGTAATTGGCATCAACGGGTGTCACTCAGTTGATATTTACCCTCTCAGTGTCATATGATCCTCCATGATCCATGATGTCTATACGACAAATGCCACAAGCTGATTTAATCAGCCCACGTTTGAAAGTTGATCCAAGTGATTTTTTTTTTATGTTTTATGAAACTAAATGCAAATACAGTGCAAACTAAATGTTTACACTGTATCCAGTTCTTTAGTCGTAAAATTCGCAGTGTGTATCATATTACGGATGTGCACATTTTGTTCGATATATTATGTACTATATTTACATTCTTGTTGATATCTATATTATTTATACCCTTTACTTATAGGATAAAGATTAAAATTATTTTAATAATTCTATAGAATTTATAAAACAAAGTAATATTATTTAGCGAAATCCATTTTATCTTTTGTAGTATTTTGATTTAACCAGAGGGTATACGCTATTTTTACAAATAAAGCCAAAAGTAAACTGTATATACCCTCCACTACAGCCCTGACTTAAATCCCCTTTCATTACATATTTTTCCCGTTTACTGTGGAAAATTTTTAACAGGATTTTTGAAGTGGTTCTCTGCGCGACCAAAGACAGTTGTTCTTGGATTGGTATTGATTTTTATTTTCAAGCTTTGAATTTAGACACATTGTTCAATGCTTTAACGATGAGCTGCTTTGTTTCTTTATTGATTGCTTGACTCCGGGATTATTGTTTTGTTAATTTACATTTCGGTATAGGCAAAAGAGGCGAGAATGATATCTAAATTCTTACGAAAATTTTGAATGAAGTTTTTAAGTCCCTCTCCTGGAGTTCTTGAGCATGTTTTTTTATCAAATTGCTTGGCGACTATTTCAAAAAAAAAGTGTAATGTTACAATAACAATAGCTGTACTTTAAAACATGTAATATGCCATCTAGAAGTTGTATGTAAGTAACAATTTTATTTTATCTGCCAAAAAAACGCATAGAATTTGACCAACTAATTTCGCTTGGCACTCAAATCTTAACTACAGTTCTACATATTGGAAATATTATTGTGATTCCACAAAATCATAACATAATGAGCAATTTCAAACTAAGTGCACAATTACCAGAATTATCACTGTGAAGTCTTTCAGATGTCACATGTTCTCGATTCTTATTGTTACAGATAGTGGAACAGTGACATATCGTCTGGTACATGTCGGTTCTGACGATGGGGGCGGCGGAGAAATGCCTTCCAGTGGAGCTACAACAGTTTATCATTCGCACAGTCCCGCTTCGATCATCCCTGATGTAGGCCAAGGGCAACCCGTCCAAACTGTCCTAGCCAGTCCTCTTAATGGTGACATCTTCATATATTTTCTTGATTTATATTTATAATAAAATCTTTCCTTATTGATACATACATCTAAACAGCTTTTTAGAGATTTCAGTATGCTGTTACACATTCAATCATTAAAACATTCGTATACAAGAATGAATTTTAATACAAAAGCAATAATTTTTTTAAGCAATCAAGTTTACAATTTTATCCAAGCTTTTTCGCTTTGTTAAACTTTCTGTATCATGTGAGTATTTTACTAATACTGTGTTGTGTTACTTTCAGGACAGTTTTATGTTATCGGAAACTCTAGTGAAGTATTTGGGAGTGCGGGACCTAAAACCATCATTCCTAGGGAGACACATTCGAGGGTCGCTAGTGTCAGTGTCAAAAAGGTTAGTAGAAGTCGTATATCGATTTTGGATACTATTTCAATAATTTTTAAGGTGCTAAAACATTGGGATTGGCATTAAGTATTGATTTCCAAATATTTTGATTTTTAGAGTTTGAAAAGAAAATGGAATGGTTAGGTTAGGTGGACAGCATAGCATTCCTCTGATCCTTTCTCACTAAAACCATTGACTATGTAAAAGTTGAGAAGTATTGTAGAATTCTTGCCCTTGTTCAAAATTACCTATAACTACAATTTAGTGCACTTCAAAATATTTATTTCTATTCTTCATATTTTATAGCGAGATGACAGAAGAAGAGCGACTCACAATGAAGTCGAGAGACGTCGCCGAGACAAAATCAATAATTGGATTGTGAAATTGTCAAAAATAATCCCTCCCAGTCAGGATGGGGGCGACAAAGCCGGTCTCGAAGGTCAAAGCAAAGGGGGCATCCTGTCGAAAGCTTGCGAATATATTACCGATCTTAAAGATAGCCATTTAAGGTGAGTTGTTGATTGCAATGTAATATAAGATACTTTTACCAAGTATGTTTTTATGTTATTTTGAATTTGAGTAGATTGTATTTTATTTGCTGTTTAAAACCCTCTTCTTTTTTTGTTAGGTTATCAGAAATGATTAGAGACAATGAGCGCCTCGCTTCGGAATTGATAAAACTCAATCAGCAATTGTCGACTGTAAAAAGGGAAAACACAGCATTGAGAAATCAGCTGTCTCACCACGGAATCTTGCCTCATTCTGAATCGGAGGGATCATAGCTCCTGCTTTACGGTTGCTCTGTCAGCACCAATTTTATTTATCGCGTTTTATTTTTTTTCTCCCTCAATAAACCGTACCATAAAAATTCTGGTCATTTAAAACAAAATTCATCAGAATCAATATGTTTCTACATTATATCAATAATATTTTTTTAACTGATAATCGAGTAGAAATATTTGACTTCCATATAAAGCTGTATCAAAGTAAAGGATCTATTTTTCTTATGAGAGTAAGTTGTTGAATATGATGTGTTTAATTTTAATTATGTTTTTTTTTACCAATAATATTGTTTTTCGATACTTTCCTATCAATTCGTTGTCGGTATCACTTTGCCATATTGTAATTTGTTTGAACCGAGTCAATTTTAGACGAAGATAAAAGCATATTTGGTTTCCTGGAATAGGAATTGCCATGTCAAAAAAAATGCGAAATTTGTTGCAAAGTAGAATCCATTGATAAGAAAAATATAACCGTGATTATCCTGAGTAATGGAAATCTTGAAAAGTGATCTGGAGGTATCGAAATACATATTTAAGCTATGGGGTTTTCTAATCATAAATATATTTTTAGTTTTATTTATAAATGTATATTTTTTAAATGCAAGTCATCATAAAATAGCTCTAGTAGATGTTATTATGATTCTATTTTTCCTTTTTGAAGATTGAGTGGCTGAGTTATTAACTTTTGGATCTAGAATGCAAGAAAAATGTTTTACCACATGGGCTAAATGATAAAAGGTGAGCGACTTGTTTGTCACCTTAATTGGGATATGTATTTGGATATTTTTTTTTTGTTTATAGTAAATATTGTTTGTGAATCTTATTCATGTTAATCAATTGTGATGCTACTAAAGTTTTTTTTTCTGCTTGTCTTTCATTGAAGCTTATTATTCACCTTGTTCTTTCTCTTGTTTTCATTTTCCCATTTGAGCTCAGTATAAGAATACAGTGTTGTAAATTTATTATATATTATATGTGTCTTGAAACTAAGGCATTGAGATATTTCAATGATTAAATATGGAGTAGATATACTACCAAATATGCCACTGTAACTAGAGTATACTTCTTTTATCAAATCAATTAATTAAAATTGGAATCACTGACAGTGTAAAATTGTGACAATAGTATTGTAAATTAAAAAAATAAATGAATTATATAATTAATAACTGCTGATATGTTCTCCGAGGCAATATTATAGATTGAATTTTTGGAATACATGTTATCAACACGTGATCAAATTTTGGTGCAAATGACAGTTCCAGTTATAATATTTGATTTACCGATTGCTGGTTTTTTGTTTGTACTCATTGTAACCTCGGATACCATTGAATGCAAGTTATTATAACGAACTAGCTTTCTCTATAATTATGAATATTCCTCATTAATCTAAATGTGCCTTTTAAAGTGGCTCATAATCATTTCTATAAAGCATTTATGTATTCATAGGTAGTAATTATATATTTTGAAGAAATTGCTGAAATAAAAAAAAACTTGCTTAGAGCTTTTCTTAAATATAATGCACCGATTCGTATAAATGTAGCCATAGAAATTAAAGTTCTACCAAAATAAAAATAATTACAAAATTATCCCACGATGAGAACGATTCTCATATTTATAGTTACCCCCCCCCCCTTTTTTAACCTTTGTGGGCATTTTTATTAATCTGTATTCTTGATCATCGAGTAAAATTGAAAAAATCGGGCTTTTAAAATAAAGTTTGAGAAAACAGTGAATCCAGGTTCAATAGACTGCCTTATACTCCAATGATTTCAAAGGTTGAAAGGTAGACAGCCCCCCGTGGTTTGAATCGTACCGGGCTTGTCTTTAATATTGTCATGCTGATGAAATATCAAATGGACAATGTTTCATTTATAAAGTTCCATTATTATGACATGACAAATATTTACAAATCCGAATGCGTTACAAGATCCAACATTCTTTTATTGTATAAAATGTGGTTTACGCATTTATGTTTTTAGTGCAGTGCTTTCTGATTAAGTGTAAACTGTGTAATTTACAATTGAAACAATAATAATTCATATCATAATATTTTCGATGGTTTCGGCGGTAACTTTGTGGAAGTTCATTTTAATATAAAATTTAAAATAACTTTGATTATTCCACGTATTGTGTAACTAATTGTGACACGTGTTTCGCCTCTTTCAGAGGCATCTTCAGACTTACTATCGCAAAGTTTGCTTAAGTAATGAAGCAAGATAAATTCTAACATTTTAACATTTTAAATTATGAAATTACAAAATGGATTACGGGTTTTTTTCCTTCTAAAGGAAACAAGGAAGGGGGTGATAGAATCAAAAAAATGCATTAACATAATGATACTAATAAGGTCCAATCACTCAATCAATTAGATTGGGATTTTTTCCTTTTTAAGGGACTCATGAGAGGGTTATAGAATCGAAACAAAGCAAACAAATATATTTCTAATGACGTTAAACATTACAAACTAATAAACTATAAACTAATGAGCTGCAATCAATCAGTTAGGTTGGGTTCTTTTCACTCTTTTGAATTGGGAATAATGTCAGCAGAGGTGAGCAACCTGTCCTGTTAAGAATATTATTTAATAATATATCTTTTTTATTAAGAGTTTTATTTATTTCTAAAAATTCTAGACTATTCATCTTTAAACCTTTTTTATTTACTCGGTGGAGTATTTCTACATTACTAGTCTGATTGAAATTATGGTCATTTTCTATTAAATGATTGGCAAACTCAGAAAAATTATTACTCTTTAGACATCTTATATGTTCTTTAATTCTAATATTAAAGTTTCTACCTGTCTGTCCAACATAAGACGCTGGACAGTCTCCACAAGAGAGTCGATAGATACCACTCTGTGACGATGAATCTACGCGATCTTTACTGTTCAATAAAAAATTTCCTAAATTATTTACTGTGTAAAACGCGGGTTCTATATTGTCTGGCAAAAACTTAACTATCTTTGACGAAATGTCTCCTAAATAAATGATTCTACGCCAGTGTTTAATATTTTCTATTTTAATATGTTAATGCATTTTTTTGATTCTATCACCCCCTTCCTTGTTTCCTTTAGAAGGAAAAAAAACCCGTAATCCATTTTGTAATTTCATAATTTAAAATGTTAAAATGTTAGAATTTATCTTGCTTCATTACTTAAGCAAACTTTGCGATAGTAAGTCTGAAGATGCCTCTGAAAGAGGCGAAACACGTGTCACAATTAGTTACACAATACGTGGAATAATCAAAGTTATTTTAAATTTTATATAATTCATATCATTTGTTACATTTTAAAATAGTAAATGTAAATATTTATTATGTCAAGTTTTCACATCAGGTGTTTTGTTTTGGTAAACCACTTAAATTTTTAAAAGTTTTCTTTAAGTATATGAGCAAATGTGGAATCAGCACAGAAAAAGACTGGCATGTTGACCAACTAATAACACCTTTGCCAATAATCAGTAAAAAGCCTGTTACCTAATATTTACCATGGCCAATGATTGAAAAATAAAGAAGCCTATGTAAACTTTGTGTTGTGTGGCCTCTATTTTTTGAGTTGCCTACTCTCAAAAACTGTAGAATTTTGTTGTCATTTACATGAAAAACAAGGGAGAGACCAAATTGCCTTGTCATGAAATATATGAAATTACAATGTTTTTTTTTTTTACTGCTTTGGTTTCTGATTATATTTTACTCATCTACTGAAATTAGTGTGTACAGTTGTATTCATAAGATTGTTTCTTTTTTGTATAACTGTGGGAAAACATGTACAAAACAACTGTTGTTGCAATAAAAAGCATAATAAACTATTAGCTTGTTAGTTAGTTACAAATTAGATTTTAAGGTAATAGTTGATTTTGATTAGGTGTCGAGGAAAAATACTTTTGTTTTATCTATATTGAATGTGTTTATTAATATTGTTGATGTAAATAACAGATGTTATTATAAAGAGACATTTCAGATTTTTGTTTAATGAAAATATACAAAGAAGAAAAAAACACTGTTTTTATTCATGGCGATGGCCAAGCACAATGTTTTTTAGCCCTATCGAAGACACCCTCTTCCCCCCCCAAATTAAAACAAAATTCTACAATTGGATTACAAGAAATGAGCATGCTTGTTTTGCAAGGATTTATTGAGGCAACTGAGCTTTGTAAATATTCAATGATGTATTTTCCATTTGCCAATGAAAAAACAGTTTTATGAAAATATGTCCATCCTGGATTTATTGAAGAAGCTATATTTAAGTATTGGGATATAGTGAAAAAAGACACCCGAATTTTATGAATAAATTTACTTAATAAAACACACTGACAGTCATTTCGTACAGTAAATATAAAATCTTATGAACTACTTTTGAAACATAAATATAATAATTTGTTAAATAGTACATAAAATAAAAGGAGACAAATTGTTCACTTATCAGTTGACATTGGTTTCTACCCAACCATAGATAAAGGAATGATTTTACAACTGGTACAATTGTCAACAATAAATATTTACAGATCAAATATTTTCAATATTAGAGATAATTTCATTTGTTTTTAGGAAATGGTTAGGTATCAAAGTAAAGCCAATACCTGGACATAATGATTTGACTACTTTTAATTATATTGGTATTTGAGGAAAACAACTAATTTTTTAAAAGTATTTCAAAAATGCATGTTACAATATTGATTACTAAATACATACAAAAATACTATGGGAGTAATGAACACCATAAAATTTAAATCAAATCAGTAGACAGGAAAAATGCATACATTTAAATAGTCAGTTATTCCTCATGATGGGATACATGTTCTTCGATTCCATCACTTTCAGTTACGAGCGCTCGTTCAAGAATTACTCTTCCTTCTTTATACCTATAACAAAAAAAATATTACATTGTAGGTACATATTTGTCAAAAATATGTCAGTTATGTTAGAGTTGTAAACTTGCAATAGAACCGTGATCACAACGGGACCTCAATTACAATTTTAACAGTGTGTGACAGAATTGTAATTTTTTAACAAAATATTCATTATGAGAAATAACAATAACTAATATGGACTTCAGTTTTGAATTACATATTAAGAATTAATTATAATAGAAACATGTTATTGTTTTAAGCTTTGTTTGCTCCCAATGAATATGAAGATGGTGCAAATTTTCATGAGTAAAATAAAAACTGCTTGTAAGTCAGCCGCTCAATGTGAGGAGGGTAAGGGAAGAAATAGTTTATAACTCTTTACACTATACATAAAAAAGATTTGAGCCCATGACCAAGCAAACATGTGGAATAAAGCCCATAAGCATAGACCACTTGATAAGGACATGTAATCATTCATCAGTCTTGAGAAATCGTTGACATTTGTTTATGAAATGTTCTGATCCATCCACTTGTTTTATTTTCACAATGGTGTAGAAAATACAATTGTATGAAATGTTCCAGAAAAATAAAGAGAATTTATACTTATGTGAGTTTTTGATAATTGAGAAATCCTTGCAGCAACTTAAATAAATACCTTTGATTCTCTTCGGTGGCAAATTCATATATCCATCCTAGTTTTGTAGTGCAGTTTTTACATGAAACATCTCTGACCATGTGACGTCCAGTTAACATTACTCTGTCTTGTACTTCAGAGTAAACAAGGTTGACGACTTTATTGAAAAGGAAAGCGCGTCCTGGAATAAGATAAATCAATATTGAATTTATTAAAATTAGCATTGATTTTTCTGGTTCTTTGGTCCCGTATTCCAATGAACAATGGTGTTGGGTTTTTGTTTACTCGGTAACAAGGCGGTATGAATCTCAAATCTAAGCTTCATTAATGTTTCAATCGATTTTTGATTGATATCCAGGTAAGATGTGGATATCTGTGATGTTTTAACCCTCCCCATACTGTGCTAAAAACTTCCGCGAGCTCCGGTGATATGTATTTACTACACCATATGAAAAAGTTATTTAAAAACCGGAAAAATGTGAATATTTCTAGACATTGCTTTGATTGACTATGGTTGAAGTTGAGATATAACAATTTTTGTAATCTAAGTGTCTGAAAAGAAGAAAAAAACATCGCAATTAGCTGCCGCTCCGACGTCTTCACCCGTCGGCAGTCGAATTCGTAATGACGAAATGAATGGCTAGTTCGAAGTCGATCACTTCTACGCATGCGCTTTCGCGCCGGAGCTGAACACGTGCATGAGTACGCTCGCACTCGCGCTTACACACGCGCATAAATTGGAATACGTTTGTGTGTATGGGTGATTCTTTGCCCGATTCTTCCACTAATTATTTATTTCCATCGCTGCAAATGAATAACCATACATAACTGTAATTTTATTTAATACGTAATAACATTACTGAGGAATACAAAAATTCTCAGATCAGTATCTATTATATTTAATAGAAATATTCTCATTATTAGAGTCGAGTTGTAGTAAATACATATCACCGTGCAGCGAAGGTTAATATCTCCCCACCCACTTTCATTTTGATCTGTAATAAGAGCATCGCTCTGAAGTGAGAGGCTGAGTGAATAACTTAAAAACAAATCTTATTATGGATTTCATTTGCAAGAAAATTTTGTCTATATTGGAAGACCAAATAGTCATACATTATAATTAATTCAACAGAAACTTTACTTAAATTACGAAGCATTACAGTGCAGCCAACTTCGATATTTGTTCCAACATTATATTCTACTCCAATATTAATTGAAGCATCAAAATATTTAACAACTAAGCCAACTCGATTAAGTTTTAAATTACAATCCCAGGATGGTTAAAATTAGAGCTTTAACTTGCTATTTATGAAATCAATAAGACAAAAGCATACAAATTGTATGAATTGGTCATAGATTTGGAGTATTTCTGATGGTACTGTCACAGAATTATAATTACACATCAATTCTAGATGAATAATTGTTTGACAGCAATTAATAATAATAATTCACGAGTTTTTATTGCACTGGTATCACTGAGACGACGGCCATATTGGAACAAACGTCAGAAATAATATCAGACACTATCTTTGTATTTTACCCAATTGTTTTCGATGTTGTTGTGATACTGTACCGAGATTGTTTGCTATGGAATACATTTTAAAATAACATACCCGTGGCTCCTGTAAATCTGGTGCTTATCAGTTCCGATCTATTCGTTAAATTCGTATCGCACGCTGCACATGAAAATAGACGGACACCCCCGATGTGATCGAGAAAGATTTTGCCCATGGTATTGTTTACAAAGGTCTTCTGAAAAAAGCCACAATAGTATCAGAATATTGTCATTCAAATCGACATTTCGTTATAAGATACTGAATGTGTTCGAAATTCAATGAAATCGCCGATGTATATATTTTTGCGCTCATATACAAACCAGTAAATATGTTATGGCAAAATGATATTCCTTTAGAAATCTGACGTTTACAGATTTCTATGTAAGTGAATTTTGATTGTCACAAAAATACACAAACGTAGAGTTGCCAGGTAATAAATTAATTTTCCTTACCACTCAAATAATGTATAAAATTTTATATCTCACTAATTGGGGTAAATGATAAAAATGTAGAGTAAGTCCTTGACAAAGTATAGTACTCTGTGTCCTCAATTTACGTCATTAATTAGTTTCAAAGATTGTCGGGTTGATCAAAAAATCGCCAAAGTCAAGGAATACTTAAAAGCAACCATTAAAAAAAAATGTGCTAGTTTCAAAGCATAACAATAAAAATACACACCAGACAACATGAAAGGAAAATATTATTTATTCGAGTATATGGTAAATTCTGCGTATGTATTACACTAAAAAAGTATCTACATTTATATATCCGTGTCTTAATATATCCAGGGCTTTTTTTCCCATGCGGTGGAACAGCGTTCCGGCACCTTTTTTCACAGATTTCAAAATCAATTAGACAAAATTTTACTTAAATGATATTTTAATATAATTTTATTTAGTAAAAAGCTTGACATGAAGTGAGTTCCGGCACCCTTTTTTTTCAAAAAAAGCCCTGGATATATCACTTCAAGCATCACCAATATTTTCAACAGCTTTATAAATCTTATACATTTTCCAAAATTTTATGAAAAAGTTATTGTTCCATCTCATCAAAAGCTGTTAACCTAAATTTATTTCATAAGCATTAATTTTTAAATATTTGTAATACACCTTGATCCATTGGTTGAATAATGAAGGTTATAGTTGGAGTTATACTGTCCAGAAATATTAGTGAAATGTTGACAGGGCTGAATTGTGGCGTGTGCAGCGCACACATGCGCTGGCACTCAAACGCCTTTTCCAGGTGAGGCAAGATTTTTTTTTACTATCTATTTTTCAGTATCGGGGGGCGCCCTTGGTGCTTCACACACAGGTGCCATAACCTGAGCCGGTCATGAATGATGGTGTCAAAAGACTTTGTCACAGCAGTCAAAAAATGTCTCAAAAACCTGTAAATCTACATCCATCTTGATAGCAGAGAAACAGTTAGGATATAGGACACAAAAACTAGAAAATTATTTACAATATTTTTATCTTTCGTAATATTGTTCATATTTACAATTTCTTAAACATAATACTTGACAACATTATATTAATAAAATCAGTCAATTTATGGCGGAGTGAAATAAGGAGTGATGAAGAGTTACATATTACAACAGAGGCAGAGCTCAAATGATTGAAATTCTTATTGGCTATTTTTTTGTATGAAATTAATATAAAAATTTGCCAGTAGTAAAATCTAGGGATTATACACTCCACCTTAATATTATTGAATAATTTAAGTGTCGCTCCTTCGCATGAAAAGATGAAATCATAATTGTTAACATTATCACAAATGCATATGTAAAACAATATGTGAAAAGTGTATTTCTGATACATGGGGTTTGCAGATACTGGCTGCCTCACTGTGCTATAAATTATGAATTAAGGAAGGTAATGGTAATAGATAGGGTGGACTGCTGTATATACTATGGTTATATGGACTAGGCAATTCAAGCTGGCACAGTGATTAGTGATGCAAATGGGTTAAGTAAATATATGCTGTTTCCAAATAAAATATTTCAGAAGTAAAATTCTTTCCATTCAACTGAATCTGGTGATATTTTATAAAGACCAATTGGCTTCAGGCAACAATGTACGGCATTTGGTGAAAGCCGGCATGAAGTAAGCAGCATGAGATTGGTTGGGGTTGTGAATTGTTGAAATAGTGGTCAAAAATCTACTTTTCATTTATTTATTTATTAAAATATTCAATAAATATATTAATTTAGAGAGGCAGTATAATGAAAATATTATTTGAAAATTAATTAAGGGACCAACAGAATATCTCATAAATAATTATATCGTCAGGTTGATGGCATAAGATGGCACAAGATGGCAACTATCATTGAACTATTTCTGATTTAGTTAAAATTGAAAGTTTTGCTAAATCGGATAACCACTAAAAATGTCATGTTTCCACATTTCCATGGTAGTAATTTGACTATACATATTATGATTTATAAATATAATTATTTGCAATTGTTGTCTATATTTTTACACATTTTAAAATTCAATAAATATTTTTATTTGTATTATGGATTAAGGAAAAAATTGTAAACAATAAAAGTGATGCAGATTTTCATACTTTCACAGAATAAGTAAGGTACTTACTAAAAGTAGTTTTTGAAAGATTATTCAATCTTTTTACTAACCAATTTAATTATAAATTTGTTTAGTTGGTTCTTATATTATAATAAATAAAAATTGTTTACTATTCACTATTATACACTAACTATAAATTATAGTTAATTACATTAATATAAAGTAATCATTTTATACATTATGTAATATATATTAATAAATACAAGTTATAGAATGTGCGTAGCAACCAACCAATTATATATTTATAGTAAAATAAATATGAAATACTTAAAATTCTAAGTTGTATAGTCATCCACTTCAATACTGATAAGATAATTATCAAATTTTTAAACTAGTTACTTCAAACTGGAATACAAAATTGTTAGGTATGTTAGAAAAACGATACATGAGTCACTAAATCGATTTTAGTTTGAAGAATGAATGAGTAGAATGGCAATAACATAGTAGACCGATGTATTTAGCACTTTAGGAATCTAATTGAACGATAATTTGCTATTTCAGCATTATCCCGTTACCAGAGAATGTTTGGACAGATTATAGTTTACTTATAGGTATCAACAATATTTATTATATTAATTTAAAAATGAACACAAAATTACCGCCGAATCTATCGGAAATAATATTTATAATCTTAGTAGAAATAAATACACTGTAGTAATGCCTTTTTTAACATGCAACCTCAGATAATATAAAGTTTTACATGCAGAAATATTTATAAAAAAGTGGGAAACTTGTCATCTTTTATGAAGAAACAACTGGTAGTTTTTATTTTGTATTTTGTTTATTCATTTAATTTATTTAATAAAAAATGCGCAGACTGCACTTGAAGTAACGTAGCAGCAGTGTAATCGGTATATTCCGCCCTTTGCTGTTGAGCAGCTAAAATGCTATTGTGGTTCGCTATTTCGAGGGCTCTCTGTGTTGCCATCAGTCCTGACACTGTTAAGTTCTGCTTTCCCACACTGGCAACATTTCTAACCTGTTGAACGTCTGCAAGATCCATGACTTTATTTTGAGCATTGTTTGTGGAGACAATCAACAAATTATTAGAAACCGCTGCTGCAGCGGCCAATTCAAAAGCTCTGGTGTGTGCGGCTGAGACTAAAAGTTGTTGATCATTTTGCTATTCAAATTACTTGTATTATTTGCCAACGACAAAGCTTTAGAATGTTGATTGCTGACATTTCTTTTCAGCTTGTTAGAGATGTCATCTGGATTGTGTGATGATTCCACAGGGGAGACGTGCAGAGCCTTATTCTGGGATAGAAGCATGAGGTGGTTCTCGTTGAGAAGAGTGTTGGCGGCAGATAGATTATTGCTCAGACCCGATGTCATAATGCCGGAGCGAGAGATCGCAGGTGTCGTGTTTTGGTTTTGCCCGCAGTTGTTTCTTTTCTTGTGAGCTCCGAGATCGTTTGACTGGGCGAATGCCCTTCCGCATGAATTGCATATATACGGCTTTTCTCCTATAAGTTATCAATTATCATCAGTTACATGTATGTTCATTACCAAAGTAATTAAAAGGTCCCTTACACAAACTGTTCAATGATATGAAAAAGTCTCACAATATTTACAGAATTAAGTGTTTGAGAAAATGATGTTCTTTAATCAATATAAAGCAAAAACCTCATGCCTAAATAGTGCAAAATAAGTATTAAAACATTTAGGGTCAGATGATAACAAGCAAAAACTTTGTATGAAAAAATTTCCTATCTTGCAATTTTTAGCTGCTCAATTTATTTGTATGGATATATGTAGAATAGGGCATACCTGTATGCGTGCGCATATGAATTGCTAATTTATCAGAGCGAGCGAAGCCTTTATTGCAAATGCAGCAAACAAAAGGTCGTTCACCAGTGTGTTGCCTGAAATAAAGACAGCAAAATAAGCAAGGAATATTGCAATGTGTAGTGATTGTGAATTCTGTAATATTTAAACCAGATACTGAAATAATACGGTCATGGCTTGAGCATAATATATATAATCGGTTGTCCGTTGTCTTTGAGTAAGCGCTGTTAACTTTACATCATAACTTTCTGCGAACACTTCAAGTGTTGGTGATGATTAATTTCATAAAGTTAACAGTAATCACCTCATATGTAGAATAAGATCAGTTGTGCGAGGGTAGCCTTTGCCGCATATTTTGCAGACGCAAGTCATGGTGCCGGTGTGCCTTCTCATGTGGACTGCCAGGTTCGATAGGCTGCTGCAAGATCTTCCACAAGTCGAACATAAATGCATCTAAAACATGGACAAATAAATAATATTGTTGATTTCTTCGAAGACATATTTGAGTCATAGATAAATGAGTTTAAATAGTGCCTGTAGCTAATTTTGGAGAGCAGGATTTCAAAAGTGCATTTTCAGTCTACTGTCCAAAGACAGCAGTAGTCTCAAATGTGGTTATCTTTCTCCAGAATAAATAATAATATTACCAAGGATAGGCTACGTGACTTTAGGTTCATAAGACATTGGTGTGAAATATTTTTGTCTAAAAGATTGAGAGAAAGAAAAGTTCTACTACAATATTATCCTTACCTTCTTATTTGGATTGGAGGACTGAGGTTCAACACCTTTACCGTTGTGGGTCTTCATATGGGATTGCAAGTGGTTAGAATGTTTCACAACCTTCCCGCAAAGAGGGCATATGTGCAGCGGTTTTTCAACATGGTCATTCTGATGAAAAATAAAAAAAACAGTTATTATAAAGTAAGCTTGATACAATAAGATGTAGGTGCCACTGGCTTGTAAGATGCAAAACAGATGTATGCACTTACTACCAAGAACGAATAGGTTCAGCATGGCAGTCAGATGTTCTATTAATTTAGTATTTGAACAGTTTGATACTGGGTGCTGTTTTGAACCGATATTACATTGAAGATAATTTATTGCTCCTTGTCATCAATGCCTTTTTTTAAAATAAGTTTTAAGTTAAAGTTTGAATCAATATATTTAATGGTGGTATTTAACAGTGAGTACAGTAGTCATAAAGTAACTCAAGGTTACCCTACATGTTTTTCTCCAACTAGATAATAAGTGTCAATTTTATTTACACAAGATCACTAGTGCATAATTTGTTTCATTTGGAATATGACATCATTTGGAAGAGCATATCAATGTCTCTCATTTCCCAAAAATCAACGGAGATTAATTTTGCATAATAATAAAAACTTCACAGAGAACAAGTATTTTAATACACATATTGATTTTCAAAGAATGCACAGCATCTGACACTGAATGGTCATAATAATAACAGTAAACTGTGCCTATGTGCGAAAGGAAAAGTTTGAAATGGATAATTTATGAAAAATCAAAACAAATTGCTGTCTAGAAAAAATCTAATATTTAAATGTGATTTTTCATTTGAAAATTTTGCACTAAGTGTTTCTTTTCTTTTCACACATAGATATTCACTTACAAGGTGAGTTGCCATGTGTTTGTCAAGATGCAGTTGTTTGAAGTATCCTTTCCCACATTTGGAACAAAGGTATGATCTTTCGCCAGAATGATGTTTAATGTGATCGGTTAAGAGTTCTCGTCTAAAAGAAAAAAGTATAAATTAACCAACACATGCATTGCGATAGCTTGTTATGAACCATAGCTTTGTCACAGACGATTGTATCAACAGATGAAAATTACTAGTGAAGGTGGTCTAATGTAAGCTGTCATAATTGATATTCTATTGTCTTTCTCCTGTTACAATTTCAAGCAAAACTTATCTAAATTCGCAATATAATTTTAGTTTTTATGTATTGAAAGAATATTTTTTTATGTTCTACTATCTGACAAAACACACAGTTGAAACTGAAATTGTCTTTCTCAAAGATCACGCAAAGGTGCTAAATTCATTTGTTTTTTGAAATTTGAATCATACGAAAAAAGAATTTTGAGAACAGCCAATCATCTACATTTCTGATGTCTATGGATGGAAGGTAGAGGTCTGCACGGGCTCGGGCCCAGTCACACAAAAATATAACAATAATCGGGGTATTCCCGAATGAGCTCACCATTATCGTAAATCTTAATTTAATACAATAATAAACTTCACGTACTCGTTATTACAGTCATCTTTTCGACGCCTTGTTTGTAATTTAAAAACCTTATATTCTCGTATGAACACATCCATTCGATAGAATACCACACATTGTTCTTAATGTAATGACTGCGCGACAGCAGTCATTAAATACTATATTATTTTTAATGATATCTGCTGTTGAGGAGTTTGTACAATACGCATGATACATATCATAATATGATCCCGAATTCAGTATTTCTTAAATGGTTATTTCGATCAGACGCAATTCGATTTGTTAAGTTGATTTTTCTTAAATTTATACGCAAGAAATGGGCTTTTTTTACACAAAAATTAAAATAGTGGGAATTGGTAACCAGGGAGACTTTGCTGGTAACCAATTTATGTTGTTAAGGCATTAAGTTATTAAGTAATTTAGAAGAAATATATTTTGCAAAACTGCACACACACCGTCAACCGTTGGTGAGTCAATTTTGATTATTTTTAATTTTCATTAGAATTGTCGAAAAACAAAATCGGGTTTTTTTCGGGCAAGTTGAAAAATATCGGGCTCGGGTAAGATTTTTTGAAATGAGCCTTGACTCGGGCCGGGTAAATTTTTAAAATTTCGGCCCGTGCAGACCTCTAATGGAAGGTAAATGATTTTTTGCTTAACCATAATGCACCTAGATTATCAATGCTTTGAAGGTTTATTTTGAAGATGATAGTATTAAAAAATCTAAAATTATAGCATGACTTACTTTAAAAATTTCTTCGGGCATTGATCGCATGAGAATTTTTTTGCAATTTTATGGCTGTCATTCAAAGCTTTATCTGTCTTGCTGCTTCTCTTTTTTCGATGTTTGCTCTTTTCCTTGCTGAAAAAAATCAAATATATTTCAATGAAAACTAAATAGATAATATAGTTTTTTTTTGTTTCGTAATAAATAAATTAATCCTAAAATACGGTTCGCATTAAAAAAATCATTCAGTAGGCAGCCCTAGCAAAAATCCGTAGTAATACCAACAAACTATCTAATAAAATTTTAAGAATTTTTTGGGTTCAATAATAGATGTCACTAGAATAAATATTGAAAATAAAATAATGTGGTTACCTGTATGATCTTTTGTCATTCAGAATATTATCTAGACTATCATTCTCTTCAGGTTCAATTTTGATATCAACTTCTTTGATGGATTTTCTTTTGTTTTTATGATGCTTTTTATGACTTTTTCCAATCATTTCAGAGAGTAATTTATCAGCATCATAGTCGGAATCATTGGAATCATCATTATGGTGGCTATCATTTAGTTGAAGGTCGATGGCGGTTGGGAAATCTATGAATAAATGATTTGACATGAAAACCCAAATTCAGGACCAGAGACAAGAATATATGTGGTGAAAAAAAAATATGCTAGAAATCCATCATCTGTCTACTTAAGAGCTGAGTTGGCAAGGAATAAGCTTTTACTAATGGGTACATACAGCAAATTGTTTCAAGACATTTATATCATAGATTGTGATAGCTAGTAAACTCTCTTACCATCCGTCTGCAAGCTGAAATCATTATCGTCTGATGGGTATGTGTCGAAAGGATTTTCAACCTCTTCTGGATTATTCTCAGGTTCAGTTTTGACTGTGACATTATTTGGCAATGGGGGTGCATCACTCTTGTGTGAACTTGACTTCGCTTCTGGAGGATGCATTCTTTGATTGTGTCTCTTGAGATGCAGATTTGATGTGTAGAAACAATCACATTTACTGCACCCAAATTCCGATTCATCAAGATGGTACCCTGGAAAAAAATTGATTTTAAGCATATTGATTCAAATATTATTTTAGTATATTTATTTTTTTAAAATATAGAAAAAATATTTGGCATTACAGCTTACGCCAATGCGCCAAATATTCTTAATTGTGAAAGTCATACGAGATTAACTCGATGATAAATAATAAATTAGTTGTGCACAAAATCAACGATAAGTAACATAGATCTCTTTTTTCAATTGAAAAAAATCCAACCTTGCCGAGAATTGAACTCGGGTCCCCTGATCGCTAGGACAAAGCTCTTGCCACTAGACCACAGGGACCGACTAGTGTGTATAATAAATAGGCTTGCACAAGTGAGAACCAATTCAATGTCATAGTGCAAGTGTCTATGGCATGTCTATGGTTTGTCTCTACTATAGTATAACAAGCTATTGTTACACTGATTTGAGAAGGTATTTTTTTGTATTCAAAACAGTTGCTTGTTGCACAGGGAAATGCAATAGCTTATACATCTCGCTAGCTAACATAAACATCTCTTATGTGATAAAGGGGGAAACATATTTTATTGCAGATTTAAAACGAACTTTGCGTACAATTCTCTGGTCATTAATTATTTTGTAGCAGCAAATTGTTTAATAAATGAGAAAGTTATTGTTATATAAATAAAGATTTGTAAAAAATAGTGAGTGTATGTAAAATTCAGGAAACTCTCTTTTGAGTCATTAAGGGCGAGAGAAATGTAAACTCTTTTAGTTAATCACATTCTGAACAATTACATACTGATAAAAATTGAATTATTTTGTTCAATCAATATTAGTAAGGGGTTATTTAAAAAAAAAAATCCATCGAAAACTAAACAATCTCAAGACTTAGCGTGTACCTACACTAGAAATAAATTAGCCAAAAAAACCGAGAGCCCACTTTGCAGACTCATAGTTTTAGTGAGAAGAAAAGAAGTCGAAGACATTTATTATACATACCAACATGCCTTAGTAAAACCTCGTGTTTTGGAAACTGCTCATGACAAATAGGACAGGTGTTGATTTTTTTATCTATGGCAAATTCTTTGTGTGTTATTTGATGGCATTTTAAGTCAAACTCTTCACTGAATTTTCTGCAATGAAAAAAATCATGTGTAGGTGCAGCAAAAAAAATCTATATTTATAAAAAACATAATATTATTGTTTTTCATGTTTGAGAATATCAGGAAAAAATAGCTTACTTTCTGCAGATATTGCACGAGTAATTTTCCATTTCCTCTTTGACATAATTGGTATGATTCCGTATAACATGGTCGATAAGAACTTTCGTAGAGTCATACGCTTCTTTACAAATGGCACACTCATAAGTCTGTAGAATGCTTGTTGTATGATTTTTAGTATTCTCATCATCTTTAGTTGACCTGCAAAATTACAAAATGGGTTTTCAATAAACATGTTGTTAGTGACAACCTCCATATTTGACAAAAAATATTTTCAAGCAGTATAGGGTTATCCACTATGCATTGGATAGATTCGTAGGAAAATTACTTATTATTTTTGCAATGTTTTTGCTTTGAAATATAAGTAAGTATTCATAAAATATAGATAATAATTTAAATGTGTTTGTAATAATAACATGTGTGATGTCAGAATTATTACACACTTGAGAATACAAATATCATATTGTTATGTATAAGCTTGACATCAATTTTTCATTATTCAAATTATAAAAAGATGTCTTCTTCGAGATTCTTTGTTTTTGAAGCTTTTTAAGCGTTTATGTGGTGTTGCATTGGTAAACCAACCTGACATCTTCAGCACTTGCAAGAGGGATTTCATATTTAAGGAAATCACTTAGATCTTCAAATGCGCATAATTCCTCTTTAATATCCAGAACTGACGATGGCACATTGAGAGTGTTTGTAATATAATTACGTAATTTGGCGTCAGAAAGCTCACATTTGTACTTGAAGCTGACAGCAAGCTGAGCTTGTTTAATACATGGATTACATATCTGCGTCGGCAACCCATCATCCTTGATAACCTGGAATTGGAAGTTTCTTAGTACAAGTGTCTTCAAGTTAATGTTATCTTTGATTAATCCAGTCCATAGGTAGTTCATATTTTGACATGACAAAAATAACCCCAGGAGTGGACGCTTACCTTGACATCGGAGCATGTCATCACTATTTGGGATATTTTTCGACGAGTATCGAATAGATCTATCATTTCTGAGCATTCTGTCAGACATACTCGACAGATTCGATCTAAGTTGTACTTAGTTTTATGTTCCATTATCAATTGTACCACTAAAACAACATGTCAAAATTGAAGAAGCATCGCTGGAATGTTTTCATATTTGAAAAAAGTAGCCATAACAAATAAGAAAAATAATATTTCCCGACTTCTATTTGATTACGGACATTTTCTCAGCTTTTATAATATTGGTGGTGAGAAAGGCTTTCTTTATTTTTGAGTAAAATTTATACTCTGGTGAAAAATGGACACATGCGTTATTGAATAAAAATATTTTTAAAAGTTAAACAAGTAGGTAATAAATTTACATAGTTTTCAATTTAATATGAAGAAACATAATCATCCAGTGTTACTTCTTTATAATAAACGAGCCCGCTTCCTACTATTTTTTATTATATAGTCTTCTAAGAATAAAAAATCATTTAAGAAGAAAATCAGTACTTTTTTTAAACCGTGTTATTTCGAAACCGTGCAAAAAGAGGATTGGGTGTGCGTAAATATTTTTGTTGAAGGTTAGTCTATGATAATCATACCTGTCACTTTGAAAAAACTCAATCTGTCTAATTACAAACAACTAATATGGAAAACCCACTACAAGATCTTTCTAATCATCCGGTTAGCGAGGAATCTCCGGAGTTCAAAGTGCAAGTAAGGTTACCTAAAAAGGTTATTCATTTCAGCGATGGGGTTATCGAGGAATTTAGCGAAGATGAAGTTGATGAGGCAAAACCAATCCAGACTACTATCATCGATACGGTAAGACTATAAAAAAAATTAATTGCTTTTGATACCAATGAGTTTCATATGAAATAAAACTGCTCGGTGGAAAACTGTGGTCTAAAAACTATGGTAATTATAATTCTGCTGCAAGAAATCTTCAATTATACTGCATGTTAGACATAGCTGGAATCGATCTTTGAACACACAATTCATCATCCAGACTTGAAAATATAGATAACAGATACATACGCTCATTTATAAAAAAATGACTGATATGCGTTTTCGTTATTGATTGGCTGTCATCGGAATAAATAAATTTAATTAAACCTTATATTCTTTTTTAGAACATTTCAAATTGAAAAAGAAAATATAAAGTAATTTACTCATATCATGACAGAATAGTTTGGAAGTCGTTTTGAATTTGTTTTCGTAGAACTGAAATTACATATTGCACTAGTATTTTATAAATATATATATATATTTACTGTTAATTTCGCAGCAATCCATGACCTGGGGTCCCTGGCTTATGCATTATGCTTCAGTCGGTGGTGGAAAAGCACTTGGCTACTGTGATTACCTTGGAGAAGGTTTGGCGGATATTCTTGGAATAACTACTCCCAAATACCAGCTAGAGCTCAGCGAGCATGAGAGGCTGGAGGCAGAGAAAGCGCAAGCCGATAAGGAGGCAGCTGGATGGATAACAGCTACTCCTAATGGACAACTACCTCTGATAACTTCTCAACCGCCCCAAAGCTTTGGAACAACGCCTGAAAATCCTGTTCCAATTTAAATGCTGTCATCAACCATTTATGTTATTTTATTCATCCAATTTTATTCATGTTTTGATTGTATTGGCATTTACCAGGTGAATCTCCATTGTAATGGGGTTAACAGTAGTTTATTCAACAAGCATAATAAAATAGCTTTCAAGTATTCACATGTTGTGAATCTTCTCTCACTCGCTCACATGTAATATGAAAGGCTTAAGCAAGATGTAAGAGCAAGCTGGTGTTTGCTTTTTTATCATACTTGCTAATGCACAAGTGAGACTGTGTGATGAAAATAGAGAAACATCCAGAGGTGAATGCCGTCGATATCATTTGACAATCATTGGTACATTACTATTTTACCCAACTACTATTTCAATGTTTTAAATTAAGGAATTAGTATCAGCTTGTGTAAATGTTTTTTACCGATATTGCATAAAAAATCACTTAATCTTTGATGAAAATATATCTTTTTTCTTCTTTCATATAATTAGGTTAATTCACTTATTATTTGTCTATATTATACAGGGCTTTTTTCCCATATAACGCGGTGGAACGGCATTCCGACACCTTTTTTCTCAGATTTCAAAATCATTAGACAAAATTTTACTTAAATGATATTTGAATATAACTTTATTTATTAAAAAGCTTGACATGAAGTGAGTTCCGGCACCTTTATTTTTCAAAAAAAGCCCTGATATTATCCATTAAATTGCTTATCATAAAATAATATCGCATAAATTATATAAATTAGTTTTTCCACCAATTCATTTCATTATAAATTCTCTTCATCCTAATTTATGAAATCTCTTTCCTATGAAAGGTCGCAAATGACCACATATTTTTGTACAATCAATATAATTTGAACATAACTTTATTTAAACTATTCAATGTACAGATGCATTTGCGAGAAATGATTCACCACCCTGTAACTACATATGAGTGAAATCTAATATAGAAAAGTGTTCTTCTATTTCAAAAGTAAAGGATAGAATTATTGTGACTGAATTAATTGACCTACATAACTTTCTTTTGACTGTTAACCATAGGCTCTCAGTCATATTAAAGTTGCTTCACTCTTTTAAAATTGCCAATTAACAAGGGACCCTAAGCGTGTTATAAAGAAATCATTTTTGATATATTGAAGAAAATATAAAATTATTTTTCCATTTCGTCATTGCATATGATCTCACAGAATCAATTATAAAGTGTATATCTATATCTAAGCCTTGCTTAAAAAATACTATATATTATGTTTTATTTTGCATTTAGAATTTTAATTGCTTGATGTCTAAAAATTAGGAAAGTTATACAATGATATGATAAATCTAAGACCAATTTAATTATTCAACAATAATAAATAATACACAGAAATAATAAAAAGATTAGTTTCATATAAAAGTCATTTAATAAATATAAAGCAAACAAAGTAATTATCATCAGGCTGAAGCCTGCCATCAGATTGTGTCTTTTCTCTGACTTCTCCGTCTTGCACAGAAAATATTTTCTTTGCATTTTTGACGACAATTGTAAAATTTATTCTGAATTCAGCAATTCTTAAATAGGTAAAGTTATGCTTCTTATAATTGAGGAAATACGGTAATAAGAAAACGTGGTTCATTATGTTGATAGATATAACCAGGGCTGTGGAGCCGGAGTCGGAGTCGTGGAGTCGGGACTTTTTGGCCGGAGTCAGAGTCGGAAATTTTGAAAAGTTTGAACTTTTTATTTTTGCATTTAGTATATCAAATTTCGTTTTTGGCTACATTGATAGGGTTGATATTTAATGGAAAACACATAGATAGGGAAATTAGGGAAAAAGTGACGATATTAAACTTTTTTTAGACGGAGTCAGAATCGTGTTTTTGGTTAATGTTGGAGTCGGAGTCGTGGTTTTGGTAAATGCTGGAGTCGGACTTTTTTTTACCGACTCCACAGCCCTAGATATAACACATATTGCATTTAATGTGTTTGGGAGGTAACTTACTTAATGCATTTGAAAATGTCCAAATGAAACTTTTATACGCACATTCGCTCTTTGGTGTTGAAACTTAAAATTCAATACAAAATTTATGTTAGTCATAAATCTAGAAAATATAACTATATATTATACATATACGCCTTATTGTGTGTCTATTGTATTATGAAATTATGAAAGTACAGATTTTCTAGAATTTTTAAATGGTGAACAGTGCATATTTACTTGTAACCATGTATATAACCAATGCCTTAATTTTTATTTTAGTGATTAATACATTAACGCTGAAGATGCTGCACTATAAACTAGTTTATGAATTTGTATTAATTACGCTCAGTTTTAATATGATTTATTTTAGATATTGATTACGAAGAGAATAATATGTGATAGTTGATTATTTCAATACTTATTGAATAAAATTCCTAGTCATAGAAATGGTCCTGTACAAGTTCATTCCAAAGTATAAATATATGCTATGTTCTTCTGTACACTTTTGGCTTATTTTTCTACATAAAACTAACTTATTTTTTCTTCATTTGGTTTCATTACTGTTTTGCTGTGGAAATCGGGAGCGTAATGAAACATGGGCTTCTGTAAAAACTTAATTAACATACAAATGACTATTTAATTTTATTGATTGAATTGGCTATTTCATTATTTACAAGATATTAACCATTTTTCAAATGATTTGAAATCAGTTTTTGATTGCTAATATTTAAAATTTGTTGTTAAAGAATATACTTTATTATACATATATGTAGATTTGAAATATTATTTCACATATTCAACATAAAATATGTAACTACTGATACTATGGTGTCATAAAACAAATGTTGTCAACAGTGACGGCTGGTGACGGGGTGTTGGGGGGTGCAATGGAAGATTCAACCATTTTTGCAAGAGTTCTTTCCTATTCATTGGATTTTAAAACACTTCTATAGCATGGACTTTCAATTCAGATGTTCGCAATACCAACTGTTTCTCTTCCGTAGTACGGAAAAATAGTTGAATCTTCCTTTTGCACCCCCCAGCACCCCGTCACCAGCCGTCACTGGTTGTCAATGATTCTTCTTTATTATTTTTGCTTACAATTTTAATGTATACTTGGCGTGACATTAAATTTTATTTGTTTTGTACATTTTTGTTTAAATAAAAGTATTGTATCAAAAAATCTACATCTTGTTCATTTTCTTACATGTGGTCAGTCAATAATGTTTTTTTTTTTGCGCAGGGTTACCATGTCCAAAATGATCAAGTAGCCACATTTCATTAAGTCCTATAAACACAAAAAAAATATTGTAAAAAACATGAACTTTCTTGACTGAATAAAAATTTGCTCTTAATTTTAATCATACATTATTAAATCTGTTGAAAGATAACGACGATTTTAAATTGGTAATTTATATTTTCATTCATGGGATTTATTCTTTGTTTGGCATAGATAAAGGGGTTTCCTTTTAAGTTGTTCACTGTCAATACTTGGTGGATTGGCGTTAATAATATCCCATGTTTAGTACTTATTCCACATTGAATTTATTGGATCAGGATGATAATGCTCGCCATGAGCAAAACCGGTCCTGATCCAATAAATTTATTATGGAATAAGAAATAAAAATGTTTTATTATTTTTATTATAAAGGGGTTTGAAATAATTGTAATACAGACTTCCAAGCGCTATAATAATAGCTTTCCATCTATGAATGGTTTTCGATTTTTAAGAATTTAAAGTTCTAAAAAAATCTGTATTTTTGGAATGGATTTGGATCGGAAAAATTCAGTGTTCCATAAAGTTCCGTAACAATGGCAATGCTGACGCGTTGTAGCTGGCAGACCTTGGCCCGCGGGTCGTGGCTTGGAGACCCCTGCTTACAGTTGCATACAAAAATCACAAAATAAGGAGGTATAACATCTTTACAATTTCGTGAAACCGACGTAGAAAATTAAGGGAGAAGTAATATGTTTGTGAAGCTTTTCATGATTGGTTTATTAGTTTCTTTGTTCTGTATAGGCCTCGTAGCCGAGCGGTCAAGGCTGTTGGACTTGTGGTCCACTCGGATACGAAACCAAGGGCTCAGATTAACAATTTCCGATGAGAAAATTGTATCTAAAAACACGGAATTCTGTGGTATTGTCATACCTTCTCAACCACTGACTTTCTATCCGATCCCGTTATTGTAGAAGGAATGACCAACTAACTTTTTTTCGGATTTTTCCGAATATCATAAGAGAGAGAACTTCTATTGAGATGATCTATAGACCAACGACGGGAGAGGACTTTACCAAAAAGAATACCATCATCAAGTATGTAGACTTAAAGTCGGGTATCAAAAAGTCTGGGACAGCGGTCGAATTAATTAATCAAAGTTTATTAAGAATTTATCAGGGAGAATCCTCACATAAGTTTCTGAAGACGGACTTAAAGATTGGTTGGCGGACTTAAAATTTTCGACACTGATGACGTCTGAATGTTAATTTCTTGTATAATTGCCGGTCCGCGAGCGCTCTCAGCCGCCAGGTGTCACAAACTGCCAGCACGGGGGCGTCCCGCGGGGGCGTACGTTCACATACGTGAAGGGTTAGCAGATACGGGCAATTTAATATAATTTCCATGACTGGCGCTCAACGTGGGGAGGCTTTCGGGACCACAGCCTCCCCTGGTTACCTACTCCCCGCCTCGTGTGCCTCCCCCGCTGAACGCGCCGAGTTCCTTTGATCCCCACTCACGATTGTGAGGCTTGCTTTAGATAAAACCGGTGGCGGAGTCTTATTTTCCAAGGACGTTACCTTAAAGAAGCTTTTGTTCAATTATATATGTATATATTTTTTATATTATTCAATCGTCCAAATTAGCAATGAAATGTGTTCAAAATTATTAACGTTGTATTATTTTTAAATGTTGTTTCAAATTTGAAACGAAGTTACTTTAATAAAGATTTAAATACAAAATAAAAACGAAGATATCACCACTGTTCAGTATAGTTGAAGTATTTGTGTTTTGAGTTATTCAAAATAAAATATTACGAATACGTATCCTAGGTCTACTTTATTTGCATATATTTATTACACATCCACAAATCAGTTGATAATTCAATTTATAAAATTAAATCAAACACCTTGATCAGAAATTTTGCTCTAGTGAACTTCTAAGCCATTTTTAAAAACATGCGGACCGGTCGACAAATAAATTCGTGTTAGAATCCAGTTAGAATATTAATTTATATGATTATATAATCATTATGCTTATCCCAATTGATCAGTTGAAACACATGTGGTATTGTAAAATCACAATAAAATCTTAAATTTCTTTGTAAATTAATATTTTCTATATAAATAATTTATACAAAAATTAAAAAAAATTAGGGGGGCCGGATCCGGGCCGCGGGCCGTAGTTTGGTGACCGCTGTAATCTAAGCTTTCAAGTGTGCCCTTTTCATTGAATCCAATTTTTTCATGTAATAATTCACATACAAAATACTAGGCATGTAGATTTTGAAGATTCTTAAATGCAGCATTATTAAGTCACATGTAAATAAGTGTGGTTTATCGGCATGAAAAGGTGTCCTTTCTCCTAAAAAAAGCGTTCGAAGTAAACAACTAAAAATTGCTTAGTTGTAGTTTTGAAAATGGCTCATCAATAATCCAAGGATTTGTGAATCCAGTTGGAATCCAACACGATTCCTTTCTTTGCATCCAATAAGAAAATTAAATATCAATTTATTAATTTTTACGATAATGACTGAATGTTTACTATCCGTTTATAATAGTAATGGCCACCGAACCATAGAGTTTGTTTGGAGTTATGGTTACAATGATTAATGGTGGTTGCAATACTGAAAAGACTTTAAAGAAAAAATATTCATTTATTAATAAAAATGCGATGGGTGATTTTATGACGTAGGTAGAATAAAGTATTATTTTAAATCGATTCTTATTTCTTTGAACATATAGAGGAGAGAAGAGGGACCTCCGACAGAAGATACTTTATCATTATGCGATATTTGATTCAATTGTGATACTTTTGAACCACTGAAAGTAATTAGTAAGTAACCTTATAAAGTTGCGCTAAATCATAAAGACTTTGGTAAATCTTCATAAATTGCCCTGTTCCTGGTTACAATTGAATACTATTTTAAATATCTATATTTTACTAATGACAAGCTCTCGTAAATAATACTTAGTTTGATTAGGGCAATGTACTTTGTAAACAGTTAAAGACAAAGCCAAATCAGCAAAACAAAACTATACCTATCATTTTTACAGACTAAAGTGTTGGCTCAATATTGTTTTGAATACACAATACACCCCTTTATCGCCAAAACCCCAAAACAGTGAAGGGAGGATAGAGAAATCGTACAACTACCCTCAGTTTACAAGAGCACATGTATATGCATACAAATATAACCCGCTCCCATTTACCTGCCAATTTACGCGCCAAAACGACGCAAGCGACAATTCTCCTCAGACGTAGAACGGCGTATGTCCCAACAAGGGAAGACTTTTGGGGCTGTTTTGTTTGCGAGATTGGATCGACGCTTGTTGCGTTAAAAGATGAGAGGACTGGGTCCGTAGATATATTGTGTGGCGGGCTAGGCGCCCGGCCGCGTCGCTGAATCTACAGGGAGCTTACGAATCGTATTATTAATTAATCAGCCAAAAAAAGTTTGTTCAATCTCCGAAAAACGAAATTATATTGATGTATCCACGTACATACTTAATACTTGCTTGCTATTAAAAAAGAAAGCGCATGATAAAAATGACATTTGTGATCATACTCAATTGAATGTCATGGAAAGCAATCAATTTTAATGTCAGAACTAAAAGTGGTAAACCCTCTATCTATCTGTCTGCTATGTAATTAGCAATGTGGTGTATTAACATTGATATTTTACAAATGATACCATGAAACCAGCTTTCCGTTTATGTAGCTCCAATTGTAGCAACATTGGTGCCGTCAACATTTAAAGATCATTAAAGTTTGGTTAGAAAAGTCAATCATAGTTTTTAGAGATTCAAAATATTTTATATGTACTACGTATATGATTTAATTATGCTGAAAGATAGTAAATTTTTGCTACTTCGTTGTTTTGTGCCAGGCAGCTAAACACGAAAAAATATCACTAAACCTAAGGGTTGCCTTAACCTTCGCCATCCATATAAAATGACACATAAATCATCAAATTAATGATTCCAGATTATTGAATCTTATGCCTCGCCCCCGGCAGCCAGCGCTTCTCAATCATCGAGATTTTTACGCTCGATAAACTGCCAAAATTCAGCAATATCTTTGAATATAACATATATATAATAACACTAAATGCATCCCGGATGACCAACCTCGTCTTCCACATAAATTCGTATAAATACGTTTGTAGCAAATGTCTGTGTCACTCTACGCTTCTTATTGCCCCACTTTCTTTCTACTTGCTGGGTGTTTGCAAGTGTATTGGGGTTTATAAAATTATAGTAAGTGTAAAAAATGAGCACTGATCTCCGAGTATGCACTCCAGGAACCGCTACCTACTCAGCAATCATCACCAAAAAACACTCTTGGCAAACCCAGCGTGTCCTGACTCCAAATGAAAGCGTCATTAAATGTCCATTACTGCACATAATCTCCCGCGCAATAATATTACTTGATTGTAAAAATGTCACTGCACTTTCCTCGTCGCGCACTTCCAAAGTTATACATGCTTTGGCTCTTCTTTCGCAACTGATGGCGAGGGATGAATTCTTTGATTTTATTTCAAAAATCGTCAAGTGACGCCCCCCGCCCCATGTGTGCATTGAGGTTGCAGCGACATTCATTTCAAGTTTTGCTGCCTGGCATAAAACAACGAAGTACCAAATTTTTTCATCGTCATTTACCAGAATATCGTTGCTCAAGTTCAATAGTGTAATAATCAAAATTATGATTCTTGAGTTTATTGTGGCTTTTGATTTATATTTCTTATTCAATTGTAGCATTGTGCTGTATTCATATTAAAATTTGATGGAATTGTATTGTATTTTATTATTTTGCGTTGCAACGCTGATTAAGCTATCAAAAGCAACCATGCAAGCAAAAAAAAATGTTTTCTATTGTAACAGTATTAAACTAACACAGCGATATAATATAGGCGTATATGTATATATCTGCCTGCGAGCTCAACACTGCGTTTGTGCACGATTCAAAAAGACTCACAAAGATAAAATGTGTTGAAAGAATGCAGACAGGTAGTAGGGTATGACTAAAAAACATTTATGCTCACGTTATTTTCCAAGTCAAAATAAAAACGAAACAATTTTACAAACCGAAGAGATTCATAATTGTTTTGTGTAACATAAGAGAGATCAAAACTGCTTGAAAGAGAAACAGAACTACATAGCTCCTATCCAGAAATGTCCCGGGTAGCACTGGCCTTTTTGCTGCCAATACTGAAAAAAATTAGTTATTTAACTATCGTTTAAAATGAATGTGTAAGTAGCCCAGTAACAGAAAGACATAAAAAAAAATCTTTCTTATCACAATTCCTATTGTGAGGTCTTAAATTGTAATTGTTGCCACACCCCCCACCCCCGACCCACGAAATGTTATCATGTGTAAAAAGGGTTAGAGCGTTTATTACCCTCGTGCCGTATGGAAGCGGGCCACATACATTCAAAGGCTCATAGGGGTGTCCGCCGCAGATCAATATGCATGTCGTAGTGTGAGGGTGGCTGGTGTACTCTAAAGGGCTATGATTGGCCAGCGGGCCGGGGGTGGGGGCGTGGTCTCTGATGTCCTGGCCTCGCCTGTATCCCATAGTTTGTAGTGGGCGAGTAACGTCACGTCACAACGGGACACACATCATCCCCTATGAATGCGAGCTTTCGCAACTTTGATTGGGGGTACGAATGATTTTGCCCCTGAAAATTGGTCGGAGATGACTTCCATCACTGCACAAAAATGTACGAGCATGAGATAAATTATTTGTTTGACTTAGAAAAGAAAATAATATTGTTATTCAGTTCTATGAGACAAAACTAGTTTATAAAAAAAAAGTTTGGATTAATTTCATCCCAAAATATTGTTTGTTCGTAGATGACATTAGCATATGGGACAAATTATTGAACTTATGTAGTGTATTAAAAAGTCTTCTTTAGCGATATAAATCTTACAGAGTCCAGGCGATGACACAATATTAAATGATTATTTTTTTTAAATCTCGGCCAATGGTTACTTGTGACCAATTCCACTTTTTTGGATGTCTACATTATTTTTTTTTCGAGTTTACATCAGTTGATTTGAAAAAAAGTATTCGCTAAAATGACTATTTTGTATTTATGTCTATGGTACCTACGTTTTTTCATAAATAATATCGTGGTGACATTGTCACTGTAAAAATATGGTTCACCTAGGTTGAAACGTAGCATAAGACAATTACTATATGAATTTATATACACAATAATTATTAAACGAAAAACCTATAAGATCCCGATATCTCAAAACATTTTGCTTATCGCAAGACAACACGAACTTTATCAAAGAAAAGGTACTTTTTATGTTTCATTGTTTTGTTTTGAAAAATATAATGATTTTCTTTATATAAAGTCTAAGGAATTTATTATCGGAGACTGGATTTATTTTCAATCAACTAAGCCAAAACTATTTCGATACGACACACAAAATAAATGAAGAGTGTACAAATATAAGATTAATAAAAATAAAAATACATTTTTACCGGTCCTGATCAAATAAATTTTATGTGGAAAAAGTACTAAAAATGTATTATTATTTTTATTATAATGCCTTTCCACCAAGTATTGACAGTGAACACCTTAAAAGTGAAATATAAGATTGTAATACAGAATAATATATAGGTGGGTAGGTAAAAGAGTAATTGGTTAATTTGATTGAGTGTTAAAAAAACTACCGTCTCATCGTATCGTATGAGATTTTACCCTCTACCTTTATAACAAATTTGCGAATTTTATTCAAATGAAGTGAGCAAACATTTTCAAACAACATATTTATATTCGACTGTGTATGTTTAAATCTAGCTGATGTTACCACGTAAAAGGACTGATTATTTTAAATCTTCTTTATTGAATATCAAAATCGACGTAAATAATATAATTATTGAATTCTGTTTTTAAACTATGAGCGACCGTATATGGTTTAATTAAACATGCATTTAAAAAAAATATGCACATCTTTAAGTGTCGATTCAATAATTCTAAATTTAAAGAAGAGCTCAATTATCGTTGATTATATTATATTCACATATTACGAATAAATGTACTGTAGATAAACTCTATAAATATTGTTATAATGTTGCCAGTAGGACTGGTATTTTTTTATTATGAAATAAATACTGGCAATAAAAAGTATAATTTGTATTATTTAACGACAATTGTTTCGTAAATAAAATTGATATGATATGTAGCTTAGTGTTTACTTTATTTCGATGGAATAAAATTCAACTCGTAAACCGGAGCAAAGCGGCTGGTTGTTCACGGTGTGTTCATCTTTACGATTCGGTTCATAGGTGAATAAAAACGAAATATGTATTTTATTATGCATGGATAGTTCGGGCGTTGAGACAATGTACGAAATGTCGCGAGACATGTAATAATATTCCGTTATTTGTACCTGTTTGCTCAAGTGAAATACTCTTCTTTAAGCAGCCGTAATTTTATGAATATTTTGCAACATTCAAAATATTAAATTTAATTTTGCGACGTTTTTTTATTCGTTGTTAGTTGTAAGTATGCATTAATTTAGTTAGATATATTATTATACCGCCATGATTCATATCAAATGTTTTCTCACGAAATTATTTTTGACCGTAATTTATATCGGTCAGTCAAAAAGATTGGAGATAGTTTTATAGGCATATTTTAGCGATATTTGATTTCAGTTCCAAATTCTCACAATTAGCGAAACTGGTCCTGATCTCTATACGATTGTACGGAGAAGTAGTACACAGTGACGGCTGGTGACGGGGTGTTGGGGGGGTGCAAAGGAAGATTCAACCATTTTTGCAAGAGTTCTTTCCTATTCATTGGATTTTAAAACACTTCTATAGCATGGACTTTCAATTCAGATGTTCGCAATACCAATTGTTTCTCTTCCGTAGTACGGAAAAATAGTTGAATCTTCCTTTTGCACCCCCCAGCACCCCGTCACCAGCCGTCACTGGTAGTACACATATAATAAAACCATTTACAACAAATTCGATGCTCGTAATATTCGTTTATATTGAATAATCTTCTAATGTTTCTGGTATTTTTCACAAGTTAAGAAATTATATTGTACTTATACAAATTTGACTCTAAAAATAAAAATAGTTTATTTCATTATTACCCAATGAAGACAATTGAGTTAAAAAAATGAAATTGAATTCCAAAAAAGGAATATTTCGGCATGAATAACTCAAAACAAGACCATGATAATTATTCTTAGGTGTATTGTGATACCAGTAATGTAAAAAATATTTCTGTCATGACAAGTAATCATTTTATTTTTTGCTTAAAACACCTTTACTAAGATATTTTTTTAGATCAGCTAATAAGCTTTTCGATGGTCACAAAAAAGTAGACTGAATTTTTGTACTACAAACAGCCATGTTTAGCACTTTTGGACCCTATGCGTATAATGATATTTGATTTCTACGTATTTAAAAATGACTTTTTTAAAGTCCCATGAATATTTTTTGTTAAATATATTGAATATTAAGTTCAAATGTAATTTTAATAACTTACACAAACCGCGTAGACTGTAAGCTCAAATTCGAGTCTGCAGAGTATCAGTGGCATTATTACCTGGGAATATTTGTCAATTTCACATATTTGCTCAAGAATGTCTATATCGTGAACTCGCATTTCACGAAGACAACCCCGACGAGTTATGCTTTCTGTGTTCTTTGAACATAATTGCGATTTTCAAATAAACGGTGTACTATGACACCGTATTTAAATGAATTTCATATATGGTACCTTTTTACATACCGATTCTATGCTGGAAAATAGTACAATAACTCCTAAATATATAAGCAGTGGCGGCTCGTCCATACGCACTGCGGAACTGCAGCACCCCCAAGCAAATTGTCAAAAATGTAAAATTATAATATACATATTCTTTAAGCGTGTATCAAGCTCGCTAGCGCACTGTTGCATCCAAAAATTATCACACACCACGGTACGAATATATATTATGCAGTACCGTTTGCGATGGAATATACTCGAGTAGGTGAAAAGAGGCGCGGGGAGGGGAGTTCGCAAATACAAGCCTGCTTTGGTACTGTCTTTCTCGCGTCCGTACAGCTGCGAGCTTTATTTCTCCTAAAATGTTTATCGTTAAAAAGTGTTTAACTCAAAGAAAAATATGCATAGCTTTTATGTTTAATGAAATGGATGTCGCTTTTAATTGAAATAATTTTAATGTTAATCGTAAAATATAATGAAAATAAATATTTATTTTTATTTTTTATCAACCGCAGCACCCCCAGCTATCTTATCCACGAGCCGCCACTGAATATAAGTACAGTTTTATTAAAAGCAACGTAGTGATTGCAACATCGGACTAATTTACCTATACCGGTATTTCATATTTAATTACAGTATACCAAGTATGTTCAAACCTGGACATTATAAATGTGTGTAGCTTTTTTTGCATAACTCGCTCTCGCTTTCCTGATGGGGCAAGTTAATAAAAAAGAGATGGTACACGTCATTAAGGTACATTGATGACTATGGAAACAAATTCTTGAGTTAATTCGTAGCATCTGGTAAAAATGCCGATGAAAATAATGATTATTCTCTGTCAAAGTTGACTACTACAAGAAAAAAGTTCATTTTTGGAATGGCGAAAGCAGTGGGTAGAGTATTTGGCTATTTTATTAGTTGAAGATGTCCAAGGGTAAAATAGATTAAATCTTATTCTAAAACTCTTTAATAATCGTTTATAACTATGCATTGATACAGTATCTACGCTAGTTCTACGCGGCCTAAACTAGTATACAACGCTACAAATTTCAATCTGAGATTTTAGTAAGATTGATGGGTAAATAGTGGCGGCGGTGCCAAGAATGGTAACCGGACAAATCAGAACATGACAATTCAGAACATGACGTTTCAGAACATGACAAATCAGAATATTTATGGCGACTTTTTCAGAACAAATTTCATATCAGAACAAGACTTTTCAGAACATGACATTTCAGAACATGACATTTCAGAACAAGACTTTTCAGAATATGACATTTCAGAACAAGACATTTCAGTATAAACAATTTACCAATTATGAATAGGGCTGCAACAACAACAAGAAAATAACTGTAATTATGAGATCGCCGAAATTAAAATAAATGTTCACTAACTATTAGTTCGCGTGCATTTAAAATTCATTCGTTGGGCTGGCACTATAATACATCTTTATTTATTAACAGTCTTAACACCGGCTTATTCTGGCGGAAAAAATATCATAACAAAAAATCTTAAGACAAAAAATTTACATTTATATAATATTTTTTTACATGCTTCTCAAAATGTCGTATCGAGATCGACTTGCACAGAATTTTATACATAATAATAAAATTATTAATTATGTTGTTATTATTAATTAATAATTTTTATTGTCGATCTCGATACGACATTTGAGAAGCATGTAAAAATATTATATAAATGTAAATTTTAATCTTAAGATTTTTGTTATGATATTTTTTCCGCCAGAATAAGCCGGTGTTAAGACTGTTAATAAATAAAGATGTATTATAAAACTAAAACCTTCGTTATTTTGCCCGGCTCCACCGCCAGTTCCCACATAAATATATATATATATATATATATACATATTTGTGCCAGCCCAACGAATGAATTTTAAAATGCACGCGAACTAACTACAATAGTTAGTGAACATTTATTTTAATTTCGGCGATCATATTTGTTGTTGCAGCCCTATTCATAATTGGTAAATTGTTTATAGACAAATATGTATGTGAAAACCCAATATTATAAAGCGAGCGTGCTCGGACGGTGTCCGTAGATAGGCCGATTGTTCTGAAATGTCTTGTATGTTCTGAAATGTCATATTCTGAAAAGTCTTGTTCTGAAAATGTCATGTTCTGAAATGTCAATGAAAAGTCTTGTTCTGCAAAGTCGTGTTCTGATTTGTCATGTTCTGAATTGTCATATTCTGATTTGTCATGTTCTGAAACGTCATGTTCTGAATTGTCATGTTCTGATTTGTCATGGAACCGCCAAGAATATATGGTCGTGCAAAAAAGAATTTTTTAGGCGAGAAATCTATCCTCCGTCTTTTTAAGAGATGAGTTGAGAAGGATTGAACCCTTTCTTAAGGTAGCAATAAGTACGCCACAAGCTTATTTATGTTGATACATTTTTTCGGCAACGCTCGTCATAGTTAGGCAATCTTTACCAGGTCGATCGCTTGAATAAACTGCAATATATATTTTTTTTCTTTGAAATGGTAAATACTGGACGTCACAAATTATTTTTTTCTGCATATTTTTTCATCTTTGTTTGGTACATTACAGAAAATGCACCTCCTGCGAGTAGTTTGACAAACGTATATCTTGTCACCACCACGAAACATGAGTGAATCTTCGCTTCCTTCAATATTTGTTTCGTAGCACGCAAAAACATGAGAAAATTGGTAAATCTACTAAGAAATTGAAGACACTTAGATATAAATGGGGAATCAGTGCACCTTTGCACCATTACAAAAGCCCTCCCTGTGGGGAAAAATGCTCGTTTTACCATGTTGCTCTCAATGTGGTGCATATAGACTCCTAACATAGTTTTTCACGAGAATTGATTGTTACTTATACTTCTTTGGGAATTGGGATAAGTCTAGTAGTAAGGCGATTGCTTTCGCTACTCCTGATTTTTCATGATCAGATGGGTGGGAGAATTTTAAATATCAAAAACATCTACATATACGAGAATTCGAGCCTGTGAGCACTGGAACCGATTTCAATGACGTTGACCACTTGACTACGGACACAAATATGACTTTAGAAACTAACGTATACCGTTTTTAGTTACTATAAATATGACAAAAGCATCAAAAAAGTTATTAATACTGTGAATATTATACTAAAAAATGAATTTTATCTGTTGGATTATATAATTATAAATGTGTATTGGTATTGTTTTGTTTTGCCTTATTTTTATCAAATCATTATTTCTTTTATATGGACCGATTTTTAAAATGTTTGATAGTATTGGTAAGCTTACCCAGAGCGGCCTTTCATTGTCGGAGTTGTGAGCGGGCTTGGGACACTCGGCGGGTCAGGTCGTAGACCCAGGAAGGTCAGCCTGGGGTCAAGCCAGGTACGGAAATGTCCCCCTTTTCCCTTAAATGCCGGGGGAGTGACCCTAACGACCGCACGCTTGCCATAACAACCCATTTATTTGGCGAAATATTAAATTAAGCGTGAGTTCGAGGTATTTTTTCACAATTTATAGCCATTGCCACAATCTGTTTTGAAAAAATTCAATTAAATGAGGCCTTGTTACTGAATTAAATTTATTGTGATACTTTTTAGGGATGCTTCTACAATTTCATTTCATTTAAATCAGTTTTAAAGTGTTCACTGTCAATACTTGGTAGAATGGTATTATCATAAAATATAAAAAGACATTTTTTGTAGTTATGTCACATTAAATTTACTTTGACCAGCACCGGTTCCACGAGCATTTTCAACTTATAAACTGACTCAATTTTACGGTTGAATTTTTTTTAAATAAATTTATTCAGTTCTATGCTTCATATTACTGTGAAATAAAAAAATATTATATATAATTTCATATAATAAACAGATGCATATTATAGAGTTCGAAAATATATGTATGTTTACGATTCATGAATTTTGTGTATTAAAAAAATACAAAAATTTGACCATCATAATAAAACTATCAAACCTTCCATTTGCTGCTAAATCTATAAAAGAGAAAAAATATCACTTAAAACTTTCAATCTAGCATATTTTGTATCGGAAATCTTACCATAACGTAACTAAGCGTCTGTTTCATACGATTATATGTGCATCATACATATATATGTATAGATACATATATATATACATAGAAGAGTATTTTTAATTGATGATTCAAAGCTGGAAAATATATTATGTGTCCAAAATTTGTAGTGTGTCCAATTTATACTTTAATTAAAATGATGGTATGCCTACGAATTATTCCTCAAATTTCCAACGTAATGCTTAGTTCGTTACACGATGTTTTATAATTAAGTTTATATTAATATTAGAAAAAATCTCTTGACCGTTATTGACTTAGCTACAGTTACGGGTTTACATTTGAAGGGCATTGTAGTCCCTGGTCGGGTTTTGGTGCGCGTGCTATTTCAGTTGCTACAAAAACATTTTTTTCGCCATGCTCAGAAAACGAGTTTCAAATCGCGAATTTATAATTATGCGCGAAATAAAAAGTGCCCACGAACATCTGCCAGGTTTATTATGATTGTTTTCAAAATGGAAAACGATGGTCAAAAAAGGTTGGACAGCTTGCAAAAAAAAGGTTTATCTGCTCCTATTTGGTTCCGGTAGCCCATGGTTACTCAGTGATGGCGATAGATTAATAATGAATATTTAAAAAATAAATTAAATTCCAAGGTTTTCACAAGAAAATATCAAATGATTATTTTGTAAAAAATATTAAAAAATATATATTTATATATATAAGACCAGGACCGGTTTTACCCATCGCAAACATTTCAATTGATCGAAACTGTTGTTGTTGAAAATGGCCGCAGAAAACGAAACCGTTCTTGATATTTTCTAAAATATTGTGGAGGCAGCTAAAAAAAGTGTGTTAAAATAGTCTTTACACTAAGAATCTACAGCCAAAACCTTAAAAGTGATTAATGAATATCTGTTGTACTATAATATATTTTTTAACTGTATTATACTTGGGAAAAAACTGCAAATATTTATTTAATTATGTCAAAGATGAGGTGGGTTTAAGTTATTAGAAAATCATAGCTGAGATACTGATCAGTTGAAAATAATCGCGATGAGTGAAACCAGTTTTGATATATGTATGTCAGAATATATGTGTGGAGTAGTACCATACAATTTGTTTTATTTATTTAAATCAATACTCTTCAATAAAAAGTGACAGTTAGCACCTTCAAAGTGATCAAGCCTTACGAAACCTAACGTAACCTATGTTATGAGAATGAAATGCGACGTGTGCTACAATTTTTATATTTCGAAATTGATTTTTTTACTCATTAAGATGACAATCCTGTCATTCTGCTGTCATTAGTTATTAGTTAATTGTTGAGATGGTGTTTGTTTTTTACAAATTAAATGCACCCATATTGTTAAACTTGAGAGTTATATATATTATTTGTCTAATTTCAACGATTTAATGTGTAGTTTACATCGCAAAAAAGTAATAAATGATTTGCGACCCACCACGAACTCCATTGATGTTTATTTAATTTTAATTCAGCAGTACTCATCCCTTATTGTGTTATTCCGTTTCATTTATTATAGTAGAGTCCTGGCGAACACCTTTTTCGTTTGTAGGTCGTCCTTATCAAGATTGTACGTCGGATGGTCGTATTCAGCTTTTTATTTTTATTAAGTCCTTAATAAAAATCTCTCTGTGCCATTAAGCTCTTGGATTTATTATTACAAAGTTGCCACAAGAGTCCAGGAAACTCGCGCAGCTCAAAACTTGTGAAAAAAAATGTTTTGGTAATATACGCTAATTTTAACAAATAATTAAAAAAAGCAAACAATGTTGTATCCAAAAAGCTACGTTTAAATATTAATTTTTGCCAATTACAAGTCCTAACTCGAATAGAAAATATAATTTTAAGCTAGAGATTCTAGGATAGTATTCTTACGTAAAATGTTGCTGTGGCCACATTATAAAAAAAACAGCGGTCTTATGGGCATGTCTCGTGACCTTTTTTCAAATAAACCTAAGCATGTTTGACAATTTATTAATGGTATTAATTGCATTTATTATTTTTCTCACTATTAATTCCAAATCTTCCATACATTTGACAGTTTTAATAACTTACAATGAATACGAAACATTTCATTTTCAGAGTCCTCGTTGACTTCAATATCAGTATTTACTATGAAGCAGTTGGTGGCTGCAGCAAAATCGTCTGGTATGCACATGAGAACCGCTGTTCTAGAGCCTCATGTATTTATTTATTCTTCTTACAGTATTTTTTTGTGGGGAGAATAATGATATTTTAAAAAACTTTTGGAAAGATTAATTAATCATGCCGAATTCATTGCAATCTCAGAAAAAATATTGATTTTAAAAGCACTGTGTTTCTCAATCTGGCTGTCTTTGTCATATTAAAAACTTTTGGGACAACTGTTTTTCCAGAGTGGTTAATATGAAGTGTTTGATGATGCAAATGCGAGCAGATGGCATAATTTAATCTAGAGCTCTACATTTGCAAAAAAAGGTTCACTCATTCATTGTATCAAAATAGGTTTTCTCTTACCTGAATCGTACACCTACCGGCATTAGCAACAAAGCAAATTAAAACACGGTATGCAAATTTAGACTCTGATCGATTCAAAAACTACCCTTCGAAAGTGGGTTCGCGTTTGCCTAAATGCGAATCTATAAAAAATGGATGCCGTCCAATATATTACATTATAATTCATGCTAATTTTATACAGGTAAAACGTTTTGGTTGTGTTGTATATATATGTACATACATAGTAAGTGTATATGCTTACGTTCAAATTATGCAAATGAAAGGTACAGAATTTAAAATTAAAATATAACAACCTCAATGAAATGAAATACGGTTGGATTGAATTGATTTTTTAAATCATTGATATTTAAAATTTTCTGTATTATATCAGTGTTTAAAATTTACAAATTTTCTCAAATTTTAATGTATAGAAACATACCACGTTTCAACATACAACATACCACGTTTCTGGATATCTTAAAAATAGACATTATCATTTTATAACGAGATTTACAGCTCATTAATCCAAAATCGTATATTGATACGTCATATCTGAAAAATGAAGTTTCATTACAATCAAATTAAAACCAACTCAGAATTGTTATTATAGTTTAATTATTATAATCTAATCTTTTTCAATTCAAATACAGCAGGAGAATGTAAGTTTATATTTTTCAAGTCTGTCATAACAGATTGATATATCAAATACAAACGTAATTGTGCTAACATTGAACGAATTTTGGTGAAACAAAAGAATCATGAAAACAGATAATGTAATTAGCATAAATAGAAGAATTGTTGTTTTTTGTTGCGAAACGATGTTTCAAATTTTCAAAATGTCTGGCTATAATGATTAAGGAAGCTGCAAGATATTTCTTGATATCTATCTACATTTATGCAGTAGTTTAATAAATTTTCTAATATTATTTTTCTTAGCATATTTGAAGAATGTAAGAAGTCAAATAATAGTTCCGATGTTCCGTCGGCAGGTTATAGAAGAAAACCCTTTGCCGACGGTAAGTGAAAATAACTCATGAATCATTCGATCTTGGTGGATTGAATGTCTGTTAATAACTGAATTCTACTTAGAATAGATAATACCTTGATTTTTCAATAAAGCTTTTTTTAGAGATTCTTTATGAACGTGATCAAATTTAATTCTACAAAATTTTATAAATAATACAATAAGAATACTTTAGAAACTATCACTTTTTGTGTTGAAATAATATTTTATTTACCCGTTGAAAGTAGATTTTATAAAACATAAAGTTACTGTTTACGGAATAAATATAGAAAGTCGGTTTATATATCTTCCTAAAACACGATTTCATCCATGTAACTATTGATTTACACAGCGCGTTGTAAAAGATAATATTGTTAGAAAGAAAGGAAAATTTGAAATATTTTCTCCACAATTTTGTAAAATAATACAAACTAGTTTCAGTCACGCATTTTAACTTATGAAAAAAAATTATTTCATCAATATTATGTATTTGAACAAATGATTTATGATTTCTTTCAGAAGTTATGTTCAAATGTATTTTCTATTATTTTCTACATTTTATTTTATTAATGAAAATATTGAAACAATAAATTTCATCCATTAGTATATGATTCAAACAGTGAAACATGCTTTGGAATTAACGATATAAAAAAATGAGATATTCACAATGCATTATATATGAAGTAGATTATAGAGCAAATATAAATGAAGCATTTAAGTAGTATGATATTTTTATTGGTGTAAAAAATTAACATGATTGGATAGCGGCTGACATCACATGAGTTTTGACGATGACGTGATGTCAAAATAGCTCAGATTGGACCAGAGTAGTCCGCCAACAAAAAAAATAAAATAATCGTCGGCCCATTTTAAAATTATCTAAAATATTTAAGCTTGTATAATTATTGCTTGCTATTTAATAATTAGTAGCGCCGAAGCAAATATACGGGCATTAAACAAAACGTTAATATTCTAAATTTGAAAAAAAGCAAGCGTTCCAATTCGTGGTATTTTAAAAAAATATGGTATTTCAATTGATTTAAGGGACAGATTTTGCGAAATAGTTAAATTATGAACACAACTGATAAAGGGGTAGTTTCTGTAAACCAGTACCTGTCCTGCAACATAATAATTGACTAATTTCAGTCAATTGAAAATTGCTTAGGTCATTGGAAAGCGTCTATTCATGGTGTTAAAGCATTTTTTATTTATTAAATATTTAAGCACATATTCAAAACAAGTTTGTATTCCTCAAAACCGGTAGAACTTCTCTAGTAATTTTCAACTCGTGCTTCGTGTATTTTTTTATAGCCGCGAAAAGGATTCCGACAATAAAATACATAGCGTGACATGAAAATTGGCAATGTTTTATGAGTTGTCTAGAATGTACAATATTGTAGATAAATATGTCAATATCGTAACCAATGTTTGTTTTGCATGTTTGTACTCTAATGGAGTTCATATCAATATAAGTTTTTCTACGAGAACTTGTTCTTAGTCAGTTGCTATATTTATCTTATTCGTGTATGTACAATATATAAAGAATAAGAATAGAAAAAAATAAACCAACAACGCTTACACTCGACCACGGTACATACAAATAAATATCATTTAAATTCACATCCGCCCTTAATGTGTTGCATATTATATAACTCTTGTACAATATTTAAACGGTAGAGTAACACTATTACTGGTTGTATAATAGTTGTTCAGACCTTAAAAAGGAAATAAAAAAATTCGAGATAAACAGAGTACTGTAACTGCGTTGTAATTTGTGGATAGGATAGGAAGTTTTGAAAACATCATTAACAAACATATGCTTGTATTTTTTTTATACGTTGTATACAATACTTTTTTGTGTATTGTCAACACTGTGTTACAACACACACAATGAATAGAAAGATTTATCGTATTAGTTATGGTGTATTTATATGATGATAAATATTTATTGCAAACAATTATTATTGTCTATGAAATCGAAATCTTCAGTAAAAAAAATAAATACAATACAAGCATGTATTCCTTGCAGGACCTTTATGGAATATTGCACGTAATTTTGGTAGCACAATTGGCGCACTTTTCGATTTAAATTTAGAGCACACGCCCATATGGAATAAGGATTGAGCGTTCTTTATGACCATTGGTCAGTTCATAAATCAAACTAGCGCATGCGTCCGCGAATATTGTTTACATGCTCCCTGGCCCTTCGGTTTACACATTGTTGGTCAATATTTAGGGAGCCCTTTCAAATTGATATTTTCCTTTCATCTTTATGTATTCGAATTTAGAATACGGTAAATTATGTTTAATATCTGAAGGTTGGCAACTCGTAAATCATAGAGTTTTGGTCGATTGACCTTTATTGACAAGTTCGTTCTTTCATAGACAATAAGACAACAATAAGATAAATAAACAACACATTGTTTCTCTAAAATATATAAATATCATGGTGCTTCAAGTTAGGATAAAAACTGTCGAGATTTGAGCACCATCAGAGAAGAAGACGGCACATCAATAGAAAAGGATATTCATGAAATCTTGTTCATGGAAGTCCTCTGGACCGTATCTTTAATGGTTTTATTCAGCTATCTATAATAGTAAAGAAAATAATGAAGTATACAAAACATTATATGAAAATAAGAAAATTTATTTCAATATGCTAATAAATTTATTGTTAACATTATTTTACAGCCATAAAATGGTGATTAAAGCAACCATCAACAATAAACACAAGCAACTGTTCCATTTTTAAATGACGCGACAGAATTTTACAAGAATTAACCCTTTTTATGACAAAAGCATAAATCAACCCCAAGAATAAGAAACCGGTAAGTTTATTAGGCTGATTATTCCGTCTCCGTAGACATAAAATTTACTCTCGTACTTCCGGATTCGCGTAACGAGTACCAACTTTTTAAAAACATTTGCAAAAGGATTTAAATTCATAATGTGAAGCGAGAGGGTGCTATGCAAGAAGAAAAAGTGAGTGGTTGATGGGTATATTAGTGTCTGTCTATAGCGAGTTTTTTTTTTTTTAAATAAGTAGGTATGCAAATTGGTAGAGTTCGTCAAGCAAACGAATGCAAGTTTAAATATTTTTTTCTTGTATTGATTTTAATGAAAAATGACTTGATTTTGAAATCATTAATTTAGGAGTAATTTTTTATAATTGTTAAATATAATGAAAGTACTCTTAAACATAATTTTTATTTGACAAAAATAAGACCCATCCATTTATGTAAATTCTTTTCTATAAGCTTGTTATAAAAGTCTTAAGTTTTGAATGAATTCAAGATTAAATTTAAATAGCATTATGTATATTTTAGGAAAAACGCCTGATCTAAATAAACATGGAGAAATATGAACATGTAACAAATCATCTAAAAGGATTTTTTTACTGATAATTCTTTGTAAGCCACATATAAAGTATGAGGAAAACGTTTGGTAGGCATACATATGTTCACGATTGTATATGCAAATCGATTGAACACTCAACGTGCCAAAGTTTCCATTTCGTGATCATGCAATCAAAAGATTGAAAGCTGAAATTAACTACTCGTATATGCCATTGGACAAATCAGTAACTGTGAAATGTATATGCTTAAAAAATCAGCTTTTAAGTAAGTATAGTGGTGTAGAACTATTTAATATTTCCTACAATAATAATTGATCTATTGCAGCCGTTTGAATAAGTTAATTACTGCAACACCATCCCAAAAGCGACGCTAAGGCTGCCGAGCTGTAATGCCACTTCGAAAGTGGGGAAAGAAAGAGAAAAGTGTAGTACTAGAATGGAAAAGATTGCCAACGGAGCTGCTAATTATGAATGGAGGAAAGTTGCCGCGCTCGCGTTCCTTGTTCAAAATGGAAACGAACGCAGTGACGGGAGGTGTTGATGCCACTAAAATAAAAACCGCAATAATTTGTATTTGATGTTCTTATTTTAAGCTAGTGTGAAAAGATGAATCACACATGCAACACTGAAGAGCGAAATGTAAAATATACGTGATAAAAATTGTTATTATTTTTATTGAGTATATCAGTTGGAATTGAAAATTCAAAAACAAAGGATTGTGCAGTGTTTACCATTTTTAAAATAATACTATACAATTTGAAAATATCAGTAGGCCAATACCGTCACATGGATATAAAGACAGGAAAATAAGTATAATTTTGAACGTATTGCTAGTAAAAAAATACGCATTGGAAGTAATTACGATGTTACGAATAGGTTATACTTCCTCAACAATAACTTACATATTATTTACTTGTTTTAAATTCATTAAAAATACTATAAAATTGTGTTGTTTTCAGTAAAATGAATTCAGTTATATACATATCGGATCATCTGGAATTGGTTTTGTAGTTTCGACGGAAACGTTATGAAAGTTCATTTTAGTAAAATTAAAATGATACCTTTGTTATTCCGCGTAATTTGTTACACACAGTGTTGTTTCGCATTTTTAAGAAGCATCTTCAGACTAAATATCGTAAGTTTACTGAAGTGATGAATAAAAAGTAGCCATACGATAATAAGTCTGAAGATGATTCTCAAAGAGTCGAAACACGTGTAGCAAAACAATCAATTTAACTTTTTCTTTCTACAGTTATTCGATGATAACTTGTTCACCAGAATCACTTTTTGGTTTAATTAGATAACACTAAGCATAGAGGTAAAACAGTACAATTATTAGTTATGTCACTTTCTTAAATAAAAACCAAATCCACAAAAAAATCACCGCCACCTCTGGTTCATTTGGCAGTGAACCGAATATAGTCCTAGGTCAAGGTCGCATTTTCTTTTTACTACGAGGTATCTGAACTCTTCAACAGCATTTCGTTTGTACCACGTGCTCCGGGTGGATTGTTCTCCTTACTTATTAACACCACTGTGCCAGGTTAAATAACTGCTTTTTTACTGGTTCGCCAACCTTATTAAGTGCTCCGTTTGAAGTTTGGAAAACTTTATAAATAGGATAAAAATAGTTCCGAGCTCCGACAGAAAAGAATTCGCATTTTAAACTTCGAATAATTTAAAAGATGAAAGTGAGATTAAAAGCAGAGATCTTTATTATCAATATAAAAAAGAGAGTTCTATATTAAGATTGAATGTTTTATTTAGAAAAAAAAACATTTATAGCTGTTATATATTAGCCAAATGATAAAATTATAGATAGATGATAAACTGAAATCGCAATGATTAAAAAAAATAATATTATAAATATATTGCAACCATGCCCGATCTTATTGTTCAGCTTATTACATCAATGTAGCATTTCAACCAAAGCCGTTTAATGAGTTGTGTTTGTGATTCAGAAAAGAATAGATAAAAAGATGAAGACTAGTTTAAGATGCACTCTCTATGGACACCTTTTATGATCGGATGGGAGTTGATTCTAAAAAAAAAATTAAGTAGAGTAAAAAGTATTTCAGACATCAATGCGCTTGAACACAAAATCAAATAATGGATCAAAGTGTCACGTAGGGTAATCGAACTTTTGCTGACCGCAACCAAATACTACAAACGTTCATAAGAGTTGACCACGCGGCTACAGGATGCGTGCTTTACTACTTAATTATAATTAGTTTACAAAATGAATATCAAAGAAAACCGCGACGTTCTTAATTTAGTCACACACTCGTCTACCATTTAATATCGAATATAAAACTAATTTCTAAATATCTTAAAATCCCGACAGTCAAAAATACAAAAAATAATTCATGTGTAGTAAATTTCTTTTTAAAGCCCCTGTATTGAGACAGATTGAAAATAATTATAAAAAAAACATATTCAATTTTTAAAATACAGTACTGATTGGCACGGACATCATGTTAAAAATACGACATTTTATCTTTTGAAAATGCTCGCGATGAGAGAAACCGGCATGGATTTAAATACAATTACTGTGAAAACGTATAAAAATGTTTTATTATTCTTTTATACAAAGCCTTTTCACCAATTATTGACACTTTAAAATTGACAGATATTATATATTTCATAATAATTAACTGGGTTCACACCCGAGTGGTCAACGTCGTTGTCTACGGTAACGGTACTCACGGGATTGAATCCCAGTACGGATAATTTCATAAACTACCATGGTTTGAAGTCATATATGTTATATCTTAACTCCCTTCAACCCAGCTGAACCTAAAAAACTAGAATTAGCAAGAAAGGTTAACAAACTACTATTTATGTCACCCCCTTAAAATAGGAACTGAGTAAAAAACAGTTCTTGTTCAAAACTCTAAGGACCTTCTATTGAGATAATTTTCATAGTCGTAACATTGGTAAGACGTAAAAAACAAAATTTCAAACCATCATTGTCAATGGGAATTTTATTTACGATTCACGTATTAAAATGGTTGACATTAATGACAAACACTTATTATAATCTAATGAATACAAAAAATGGTCCAAGAATTTGCGCGATTCCAACGCTGTGTGGTGAAAAGGTAAAATAACAAATAATAAAAAAGGTTGAAACCCGTCAACGCAAAACTCTTCGTTTCAGAGCTGCAAGAAGAAAAAGCTCCGGTAGAAAAGCATTTAATTAGCTCGCGAACTTTAAGCTCACGCGGACCAAAGAGCAGTCGCTGTGGAACGTCAACCCTCTAGCTTTTAATTAACCCTTTCTTTCATCTGTTCACCCTTAAAAACCGGAGTAAAAGCATATAAAGCGAGCCGGCTCGACTCTCTGCGATGCATTTAAGTTTGTATTCAACTACTGGCAATGTAAGGAACGTATGAATACAATAATTGAAAGAAAGAATACTACATGTTCAAAAAAATCTTTTTTTTTCTTCTTGCAAGTTTTTGATTTTATTTGAAGTTTTTTAAACTATTTTTTATATGAACACCTATCTTGGCATATTTAGAGAACTTCACTGTTGATCCACTAAAGCAAAAATTTGTATTTTTATAAAATTTTATGCAAAAATGAATAATTATTGATTCAACTATAATTGCAATAAACTCTGTAATAGTAAATCGCAAAGATCCCTCATTTTATTTCATTGACTTGCATACGGAATAGTTTACAGAATATTTTTTAACGTTACCCAGCTGTACACCGAACAATTTTGTTTATCTTATATATAAAACCGAAACGGCGTATGTATGTATGTATGTCTGTGGGGCTGTAATTATTTCGGAATGATATATCATTAAATAATTATTGGTCGCTTAGTCCGAGCGAAGCCGGGTAGCAATACTAGTTGTATATAAAATATTTGATATCGTAAATAAAAAATTTAATCCACACTATTTGGCCTATTTTTCTCAATTCGTCGAACAGTCCGGTATATAACACTAAAACACGATTTCAACCAAATATCAACACTAAACAAAACTAATATTATATGTATGTTATCTCAGTCAGACAATACTGTGAATTGTAATGAAAAATAAATGGTTCGCTGCAGTAACGTATTGAACATCAATCAAATAACCCTAAAAATATATAAATTTTGCATCGCTAATCTTTATCAATAGACCTTGTTAGACTCACATTATAAAAGTGTCAAATGCATGAGTCGATATTGTTGAATGCATTTTTATCCCAGTTCGTATATGGCCGTAGCATATAAAATTTGTTTAGATTTTTATGAATTTAAATGTAATCAATATCCGATGTCTGTTACAGTATGACTGCAAAATACTATGAATAAATTAAAGTGATTTTTGTGGACTTGTGTACGCCAGGATAAACACTAGCAATATTTTAATTATATCACAAATAATGAAGCAGAGGAAAAAACTTACATAACAACACAACATTAACATTTCTATATTAATAAAATGGCGATTTTAAATTTGCTTATATTTAAATATAAGATATCTAAAGGCTGAGTTGAGGTCTTATCGCTTAGTGAAAAATACTAGTGATAGTCATTTTTAATTAATAAGTTTGTTTAAATAATCAAAAGATAATTTAATTCACGTAGATTAATTCAAAGCTGAACTTTTTGTGGACGCATTACAAATTAGTTAGCGGACATTTTATTAATTTATTTTGGTGAAACAACAAAGTTCCGCTTGTAAAGTAAATTGACACAGTAACTCTGAGCCAAATTCGCAAAGAAAGCTGTCATTAAATAACCACTAGCAGGTGGATAACGGTGCCTCGTAGACAGAAGTGTCAGAACGGCCATTTTGGCCCGTAGCGGCCGCTACGTCGTAGGCACGGCGGTGCTAGATAAAGCACGATTTAAATTCCCGAGAACAAACTAATAAAGATGGGCAGACCACGTCTTGTCGGCAGCCCAACAGTGCAACGCATATTTTTTTTTTATCAACAGGGTGTAATCGCTAAGAATAATATTTTATTTACTTTTAATGTGTTAACTGAATAAATAAATAAATATAATTAAGGGTGAACGATAGATTTATTGAAAAATTATGCGAGATCTTTTATGTTATGTAGATGCCAGTTGGGTTAAGGGATAAATAAAGTGAGAAAGATTTGATCGATTGAAACGTCAGTCGATTAATAACACTTTACTTCAATTGCTATATTTTTAGTTCAATGAGAGTACTTTTATAAGTTTATTAGTTTACCAGAAATGAGATTTATTTTAGGCATGTTTTTAATGGGTCAGTAACTAATTCAAGTTTTGGTCAGTTAAAAATCAAAATGGTCAGTTAATATTATAAACGGTCAGTTGTCAATGTATCAGTGTGAATGTAGTCAGTTATTAAATAAAACGGTCAGTAATATATTTGAATGGTTATTTATTTATTAACAACGGTTAGTATTTAATTTTTAAGTCAGTTATTTATCATAAATGATAAGTTTTAGTTTGACAGCTTGTGAATTTTATCAAATATGGTCGTATGAGACAAATTTATGACATGTTTTATGAAAAATTAGCGCATGAAATGACATTTACTATTTTTAACTGACCATTTATTATTTTAACTGACCATTTATTATTTTTAGCTGACCGTTTTAAGTATTTATAACTGACCATTTATCGAATTAGAAACTGACCAAATAAAAAGTAGTCTTTATTTTAGTGGATGATTTTTTGAATTGATTTGATAACATCTATAGATCTATATTATAAATTTCTTACTTTTTTGTAACGCATGCTTGATTTTTTAAATTTAGACTTCACAATAATCTGCAGAGCACCATATAACGCATTTAGGATATTAAGTTTCATACATTAGCATAATTTACTTTTAACTTAAATTGAGCTCGATCCATTGAAGACCCGTATGTATATATGTATGTATTAACAATGTAGGACAAATCCTGACTGTACTATATTTAATATACTTTATCTCAGCCCCTATTTTAAATAAAACATTAGACTTTTAATAAATTAATTAAATAGCATAAAAAAAGCATTATATGTATATTATAATGATCTGTTAATTGCTTTCACAAAAAATCAACTAGAATAACAGTTTTTTATCATTTGGTCAGATGAAATAATTAACATATAAGGTAAATGTACTAGTAGTTCAATATGTACCATGTAGTTGACCTTTTGAGAATAAAATGGCCCAAAATAAGAAATGCAGATTGTAAAGTTCAGACAAGTTAAGGCATCTGTGGTCGGAATGAGCCACTAACACATCACCATATAGCCAATGAAGTGCCAGGGTGGCCATTTGAAAACAACACCTAGTGAGGAAAGTGTATTATTTAAAATTTCTTAAGCGATCAATCTAGAAACGGTGTGTACCTTGTTTCTCAACCACCCATTGTTACATGATTCAACCAAGAGTGGTGTGACAGAAAACTGCGGAAACTCTGACAGAAAGTTCACTATAAAGCTCCCTGATTAGACATGGTCAACTACTGGATTTTTCAATATGTGAGATAGTCAACTACTGAAACAGGAACATGGCTTTAAATAATTTAACACAACTTTTTTTAAACAGGCCCTTTCTTAATTTTTGTTACATAATATTAATTGAGACATATGATCCAATATGAGTATACTTGCTTTGCCATCATTCGGTACAATGCTAAACCTTAATCGTTATTTTTTGTTGAAATTTTCTCTTAAACGGTCAGCTACTGGTACATTTACCTTAATTAAGTTTTAATTCATATTAAATATGATATGCCTTGCTTAGTACGCCTATGAAGTATAAGTGCGTGAACAAAATGTTTTGAGTAGGAATTCATATTAAAAACGTGAGTTGTCTGGCAACGTCGATGCTCGTTTGTGTTTCTTAAGATTATATTGTTACTTACGACGCCATCAAAGTATCTCGCGCATATCTGAAAGCATTTTTGCTCCACGAAAGTTAAAAAATATTATACCTAAGGAAATGTTTTTTCTCGTTAAGACCCTAAATATAAACGAATTTGATTGTTCTACCAAGCTAACGATATTAAATATACGGATTAACATCATTCAAAAACAGAACATACCTAAAATATACAGTAACTTTGTTTGTACTTAGAAAAAACTAAAGTGCACTCAAAGTAAAACTTATATTTTTCAAAATTATTGACGATTTTTGTCATTCAAAAACAGAACATACCTATAATATGCAGTAATTTTGATGGCACTTATGTAGTAGAAACTGTTTTAGTGCATTTTAAATAAAACTTATACGTATCGAAATAATAATGACCACCGATCCTGTAGCCGTGTGGTTACGATTTTTGGCGTTCTCGTGATATAATTGCGTCCACGAGTTCGTATATTTTTATATTTATATTTTTCAATCGATTTATTGATTTCTGTCATATGTTTATTAATAATATATCAATGGAAGTTGTATTATTTTTTTTTATGTTCTCTGGTGTTTCATATTTAAACACTTACACAAACATTTAGTAAGCTTTAATTAAAAAGCTGCTGGTTTTGTTTTAATCATAAAAAGATTACGTTGAATGTGTTAGCTGTCAGTCATCATTTAAATAAATAAGACATGTTTTGTACTTCGTGTATTTTGTTAGATAAGCATTGGTTCCTCTCATCGCAAGTATTGTCAAATTAAAATTTTGAGCATAAACATATATTCCGCAAAATTTTAAGAGATCAATTAAAATATATACTTATACTTTCAATAATTTCAGATATTCACGAACATTTTTATGTGATCATATTTTTATTTTATTTTTGTAAATATTACGCTTAAACATTTATAATCGATCGTCCATTTTTGATTTACATCGCTTTCATTTATAGGATGTAATTTTTAAAACCGGGAAGCGAAATGATGTACACGATAATATTTGCAAAAAATTGTTTATAAAATATTTGAATAAATTAAATTACAATAAAAATAGCTACCTTAAATAACTAAACCCCTTTCGCACAGCTCATTATGCCAATAATCCTCTCGAAAGTGCAACGACTTTTCTGACATCTGGGTTACGTATTTTTTTCATACGAACCTTGGCGAAATTATCTACCCCCGGGGATGTTTTTTTGTGACTTGAGGGTAAATCATTTTGAATTATAATTTAACCCTTGTACAGCTACCGGTGACGCCGACTACTGATGACGGTATTGTGCGTTCCCTGCAACGCGAAATGTGCAATGCGAAATACGTCTGCATACCCACCCATTGAGATTTGATATTTTAAATGTGAATCTAACACCCTTTTGCATAAAAATGTGTGTTGTACTTGCGGATAGATAAACTTGGATAATGTTACGATAAAAAGGTTACAATTTTTATTATGTGGATTGTTTTTAAAAAAATAAGCCACACAGCGAGTCACACATATTATATTTTAATTTAAAGAATTTAACCAAATAATAATAACATATTTTTGAAAAAAAAACGATTTAGTTCTAATGCAATTTTATCCCTGTAAAAATCTTTAAATGCACTATATAAAAATTAAAAACTAAAGCTTTGAATATATGTTTGTATTGTGCATCGTGTTGTGATGTGCGTTACAATTAAACATACATAAATCAAAACAAATAATAATTTTGAGTAGCTCATTATTCTCACTATTTTAAAGATTCTTCTATTCACTATAAAATAAAATATCTAGTATTATTTGTACATGTAGTCTAATAAAGATCTGGACCGATTATGCTCATCGTGAGAGTTGTCAACTGATCCAAACATTGTCAACTGATCAATTGACAATGCTTGTGATGATCGAAACGTTCTAGTGGTTAAATATAATGCATTTCCAATAAGAAGTGACACTTAACTCCTTTCTTTACTGTTAACTAGCTGTATTAATAAGGAACTGTTTAATTGGAACAACTACTAAAAATATATGCATACAAATAGCAATTGATTCGATAAAAATTAAAATAAAGATGTAAAGATGAATAGAAATATCCAATATTTACATTAGAACCATTGCAATATAATCTCACGATACTGAATACATTATTATTAAAAGTTTTTGTATGCAAGGGTAGGAATTATTTTTCTCAAAGCGGAAGGGTTACGTTATTTTATTCATTTATAAAACTTCGGCTGCTGTGGATTTATCCAACGGCAACAAAAGGATTGAAAAAAACATACAACCCAAATCTGACACCAAATTAGATAGCTGTGATGTGCTACTAATGCAATGCTATATAAATCTAAAGATTCAAATAGTGGTTGGGTATGCTTGGAATAATCACGAGTTCGAATCCTTCCTATCCTAGCTTCCTTCTCATAACCTAGTGAGGGAGAGAGTCAACATGCTTCACATATCAGAAGCAAACAATATAACAGAACAAACAAATAAAAAAATTAAAACGATTATATGCTCAAATAAGCTGAGAAGTTATGAAGTTCATCTCTGGGTTAGGCTAAGTTAAGTTAGGTTACTAAATTAAACATCGTCTTACACTTTAGTGGTATCAGCGTTCAAAGACTCACGGAAGAAAAAATAGCGCATAATACTGTAAATTTAGCATGTCTTGTTTTCAGATCATGCATTTGCAGACATTTTATGAACCAGACAAGAAGTAAAAACGATTTATATGTACATTATTACTTGATATAATCTCTCACTATGTTGCTACTTAAAATATTGTATTGTCACTAAAAGTCTATTTTTGTCTTACAAAAAATATTTGAATACCAGTCAAATGCCAATAATACGTACTGTTTTTGAACTGTACGTAACAAGCAATATAAAATAATATGCAACCCACTTAGAAGCCATTAAAAAAAGTTCGAAATGACGGACTTTTGGATGGTCGCTTTGATGTAGCGCTATTTCGATCTCACCATCGTCAGAACTCATCTGAAGAATATAGGAAAAAAATCAGTACAATTTAAATTGTTATTTTTACCACACTAATTATTATGAAGCATGCCAAGCCCATCAATTTCAAAATGTCATTTTAGCTTCAGATTCGCCAATATTATTGGTTTATAAAATGAGGACACAATTTCCCATACATATAAAAAATAATTGCTAATACGCCGGTGTTCACATCAAGTCAAAAAGAGAAATATATATTCAAGCAGGTATCAAATGATCGTGCGACGATTTTTTTTCAAAAAATATTTAGCATTCTATAAAAGAAAGAATGAAAGGGTTAGGGGTGAATACGTGACACCGATTCATTGTGTTTCATCAGTTATATGTACAAAATAGAAATGTAACAAAAAATAGTCGCATGAAAAAATGATGCACCAATTTCATTGTTGTCATTATATAAAAGTGTTGCGTTCTTTTGTAACTAGAAGAGATAGAAAATTGTGATAGTAGGATTTATTTAAATTATAAACATAATAGATAATTCTAAAGTTGCGATACAAAATATATCAATTTAATTTTTTTTAAATACATTCATCAGCTATCTTGTGATTAGAAGTTTCATTTAAATATAAGATTTTAATTCATGAAAAAGTCAAAAGTATTATTTGCTAGACTTAACTATCGTCATTTTTTTTATAACTAACCTTTTTATGTGTCATTTTACTTTCCTTAAACCGATTTAGTACCACTTAGGTATTACAGTTTTACACTTGCTCCTGATTTTCTGTAGTTAGTTGTTTCTTTTTCGTACGATTCCAATAAATTAAAAAAAATAACGACTGTAGTTTACGTTCATCATGACAGACTTATTTGTAATTCTTGTATTTGTGTTCGTTGACCTATTTTTTAAAAAACTTTGTTGTCTTTCTTCTGCTAAGCCACTCCTTTTCGAAGATAGTAGGGATAGAAAGGATAAGACTAGTGGTTAGCGAATCGCTTTAACTATATCCCCGTTTTTGGATTGGATGAATGAGGCAGAGTCAACACAGACACCCATGTCTCCGATAGTGGACTAAATGGCAAAATTAAAGCTGTCCTCAAATTGATTGTTACACAGTTCAGTATGAATTCAACGACAAATGTATGTAAATCACGTTTGCAAATAAAACCCGAAAATTATTTATTTGTAAACTTTTAATCTTAAGCATTCGCTTTGAAATCATTTTCAATACATTATTTATTGATACAGCCAGTTGAAATACATGCACGATTAATTGCTCTCGACAATTTCAAACAAAATACTTGATGGAAATTTGCGGCATTATCAATTCTACATATTTTGACGCAAGTAATATTTTGACGCAAGTGCGGAGAATAAGCATAAAAATAAAATCATTAATTAGGATTTTTATAGAAAATAAGAATAAGCAATACGCAATATGATAACGTTAACATGTATATCTAAATAATAAACAGACAATACTCTTTATTAATTACAATGTTTTGAAGTATTTATTTGTCACTAATTTATTATGAAATGCCGTAACATCGGATTAGGTAACCAAAAATAAACCCTTTTAAAAAGTCAGGTAGCTGCGACGTTTTATGAATCACACGGCGGGTTTCGCCAAAATTCAATAGACACGACATGTACCATAGAGTTTTATTGGGTCCCATTGATTATCTATGGTAGAAAAAATATTCCTTCCTGTCTGAGAGTTACTTTTGTATTCCGGCCGGGTATCTCATTACAATGATTTTTTTACTCCATGTTTAGCTAGCTACCCATATTCTTTTTTTCGATGCGTGAATATATTTAATTTGCATCAAAAGTTTATGTAAAAAAATAACCCCTCCGTGATATTTTGCATCGAGCGCATTTTATAAATAATTTTATGTGTTCGTCCTTTGTCGTGTTCGAGAATTGAATCATTTGTATTTTTATTTATTATAACTGAATCTATTCACGTTTTTTTTTTCTATAGGTGGTAAACATTTTGAGTTTTTTGGCGTGGAAAAATCTAAATTAAAAAACGCTTCGTGTCTTTTTTGAAAAATTGTTGATGGGAGGGTCCACTTTAGATTTTTTGATTGCAAACAAATAATATAATATTAAAAGAGCTTAAAGTTTTGCCAGTGTAAAAGTGACCAATAGTATTTTTGCAAATATTATAAATCTTCTAATCTTATTATTATAACTGTATATAAAATCTAAATATGCACCATATTCATAAATTTCAAATTTTTTATATTCCCTAATTTGATATAGAATGAACGCGTGGGCTACGCGCGGTAGGTGGATTCTTATGTCAGAGGGGAGAACATTTATTTAGTATCAACGGCTGCCGCACACTCGAGTGAACTGTTAAAGAAGTCTGAAAGAGTGTTAAAGAGTGTACGTGGTCCACTTTATACTTACACTACAAACTTAACATAAACAAACGTTAGCAAAATATTAAGAAGATCCTTGTTATCCCTTTCTTTGGTAAATTCATACGTATTACACTCCAAATCGAATATTGATATAAAAGGGTATACATTTTTTTTTTCAGTAGAGACCCTTGCAAAGGGGTTCCATATTTGATGCTGGGTTGCAGGTTTGCAAGATTTGTTATTTATCGAAGAAGAATCTATAGAAATGAATATCGACCCTATTTTTATGTTGTACAGGTACTGAGCTTTTAATGTGATATTATTGACAATAAATTCTTTAGAATATTTGAAAAGTTGACTATCTTATTGCTCTGTCTTTGTTAAATGTAGTTTATATTTCGGTAGAAAGAATTGAAATATCAATAACTCTTCACAATACATTTATTTATTAATTAAATACTATACAAAAAATTGTCTTATGCCTGATGCAAATGCTAATCCAGAACCACTATGATGAAAATATGTATATTTACTCTCAAATAGGGTTTCCAATCCCGGGATCCCGGATCTCGAGAACTTTTAATACCTGATGAATCCCGAGATTAGAAAATATAATCAAGAAATTTTCGGGATGGATTTGTCATTAATAAAAGTGTATATTTCCATTGATGTATCTTCATTTTAACAATGTGGATTTTTTTTTAAATGTGCACAACCAGACATATTTTAATTTCAATTGGGTACCAGATTGCATTCGAACGAGACCGATACTCTTGTACATTATATTTCAATCGAATATTTTCGCTGTTCATCAACGGATAAACAACTGAAATATAATATTCGGGATCCCGGGATTGACTTATTGCAATCCCGAAATCTCAGGATGCCCCCGGATTGGAAACCCTACTCTCAAGTGAAACACATTTAAAATTGGAGCCATCATTTTTATTTGAATATAGTAGTTAAGCATTGACTTCGTTTGGCGAGTAAGCTGAGCTGAATTTTTTTGTTAGCGCTTTTGTGTAATATAAATCACGTAATGTTTTTGCTAAACTTACACTCACTTTCTCTGCGTATTCTCTGAAAGAGACAGTTTCTGTGCAAGTAAATTTCTCGCACAGTAAATGCCTGTCATGAACTAAAAAATGTATTTCACCAAAGAACAGTAGTAAAACATACTTTTTTTTTTTTTTTTTTATAAAATGTGGTTATTTTAACTTCTCATCTTAAATATTAACTTTATCTACCTGTTATGCGGCGTATGAACTTATTCTTTACCCTTTTATTGCACCTTTTCATTGAACATAATGCAAAACGAATTGCATTGAATCTCACAAGGGATAAATGTTTGTTTTTCAGTCAGTCATAAAGTCTCTCGTTCAACAAACGCGTAGGGAGCTTAAAGTTTTATTTGATTTGGTTTTAAAGATGTATTGATCAAACTTCAATGCGTGTAAATCATTAATCAAACTTTTTTCGCCTGTAAAAACGATATCGGTACAACCGTAAATCAAAATATAATTTATTTTATAATTAATGATGGATTTTTTGAAAAAGGAATGGTGATTCTCTTATTTTATTTAAAATTGTATTACATGTTCAGTATGGTGCATGACAGTTTCAAATGAAACTAATATTAAAGTCGACTAATAGAAGTTTTCACTAAATGACTTCCGTCAAAAGCTTTTTTATTTTTATTAAAAATTGACTCTTTTGTACTAACCCAATTGGCTTATATCAAAATATCGCACGTCAATTAAAATAGTGAGCTTCAAATTGTTTTTTTTGAGTTATGTAATGGAAATTAAATGACATTTGAACACATTTCAAATACCGGTGAATTCGATAGCAAAAATAACTATGATTGCTTAAAAGAAAACTGAGAATAGTTTAAAAAAGAGTTAATGTTAAAGTAAACACATATACAATACACAATACACTTATTTTGGTTTTTGCTTTGTTAATGATCATTCATACTAAATTGATTTTTGATATGATGGCTTGTAATGCGAAGAGGTCTTCAATATTTTGATTATAGTCTATTTTGCTTCAATTTATTTGCTTAGTTGTAATATTAATTTTTTGTCATACCTTGTAATTCTTGCCAACCTTTTTATTAATATCAATGTTCCATTGTATTTATTATCAGTCGATAATGCTCGCCATGGGCGAAACCGGTCCTGAAACATTACAATTTATGAGGAAATGTTATTTTTTTATTTATAGTAAAATAAACATTGGTTAATCCACCCATGCTGAAAAAACTTTTTCTAAAACATCAAATAGCTTTCTTGCTAAGCGAGAAATTAAGATTTAACGCAATATTTTAGTGAGGAGTGATATTATTAGGCTATTTCACTCCGTGACAACTATTTTAAATTAGTGACCAAAAGCTCGATGTAGACACTGACCAAATAAATATAACTGATTTGAATAGAAAATTAAAGAAGTGACTACTACGTTTATAAGAGAGACATTAATTTATCCTCCCGTTTCATTTGCCACAACTAGTAATTAGCTGGCAGGGGAAGAGGGAGCCTGCCTTATATTTGGAAAATCGCGAGTGGGGTGAACAAATTTATAATTATTTTACACGATTAAGTTATCTGGGAAGGCATGGGTTATCTTGATGTCGGAGTAACAAGCCACCCTTTACTAGCTAGCTTCAGAACTCTGACTATCGTAGTCCATGTTAAGTGGCGTACTTTATTTGGTTTTCTAACTTGATATAAATGTAAAATTACGATACCGCGACGTGTAAAGAAATGGAAGACTTGCGACGGATTATGAAGACCTAAAAGCGTTTTTAATTTAAAAAATTCAACGACTGCATGGTTATAAATTGTAAAGAACTGTTAAGGTTAAGGAGTTAACGCAAATCTTCAATTTAATATAACAATAGAAAACTCACAAGTATTCCTTATATTATGACAAAGGGATGATTAACATTCAAAACAATTGTCAGATTCAGAATTTTCTTAAATACGGTGAGTTTTTATAATAAAGTGGACATCCTGCTCAAACCTCAGAAAGAGCGTCACAACCGTGATTGAAGCATTTTTGGGTAACTGCGGTCCCTTTATAGTTTCAAAGCGAAAAATATTTATATCCGTTAAGATTTGATTGCAGAAAGACAAATATGCTGTTTCAAAAATAGTTATGATAATAATTGAGCCTAAAGCAATTAATCCAAAATATCTACAAGCAATTGTATGTGTAATATGAGAATACATAAATAAAAGACTAACATAATCGACAATTGTCTGATATATCGTATTGAAAACCCCTTTCAACTTGTTGCCAAGGAAACAAATTGTGAGTAGGAACTCTTAGATGAAACATTTTTCGATTTCAAGATACTCAGTATGATAGTGGTCTGAATGTAAAAACAAACTTCGAACCAAATTAAAATTTGATAATTGAAATATATGTATTAATGAAATATCTATAATACAAATTATTATTGAGTCTAAGTTCTCTTTTATGAGAAACACGTTTATCACCAGTCTCCGGAATTTTCACGAATAACGCCGGCGTGATAAATCTGCTATTGTTTTGTTCATTTATATAAAAAGGCGCGTTTTCTTTCAAAGATTTGGTAGGTTCTTATTATTGAAATATGTCTTGTCTATTTTTACTATAGTATTCATGTTCTAAAATTTATAGTCTATTTTACGTACTGCACTGTTCATACACGTCGGTTGAACCAAATTAAATAGGTACATAACGCAATTACAAACTCTCCCAAAACCTTCTAAGCTTTGATAGTATCCTAAGCCTAAATTACTCAACCGGATCTGTTGTTTGCAGGGCCGAATTCAGAAACTACACAGCCATGTTAGAGAAGTTTTGATGTTATTTTAATGACATTTTGGTTGAAGCGAAATTACAAGTCTTTAAATGTAAGGATGATAAATAAAATGACGCACGGTTTTTTTTTAAATTACTACAATTATGGTATTACATATTTAATCTCCACATATCCAAAACATCCTGAAAAAGGTGCGCAGTAAAGCAGGACTGTCAATATATTATATATCCAAGAGCTTATATTACTAGCAAAGATTTAAAAGCTATAGTATAACCTTATCAAATATAAATAAATGAATATTTTGCTGTCCAATTTTGGAAGAATGAAACAATGTAAATTATAAACTTGTAAGGGTCTGAGGAATATATTTTTAAATAAAAAATTGGGGGCCTATTTTTTCAAAAAAGATCAGTAAAACTAACTTCACTAATACTAAATGAAACCAGTTCTTGTTGATAATAACGAAATTTAAAATGAAGTATTGCACAAGATGTTTAAAGCTCAATAACATGTTTTCTTTGCCCCAAAAAATATTCACCGTAAAAGATGGAAAAATATCATTCATATTGATAAATCAATTTAATAATTAGATGTTAACTATGTTCAAAAACCTGCTACTTAATAATAATAATGTCAAATTTATCAATAGTAACTTAAAAGTTACCCTCTATGTTTTACACTGAGGATTTTGTATTTTTTTTGTTGATTCGCCGTGGTATCGATTCTCTCGAATTTTTCAGTATAAATTAATTGACTATGACAGATTAAAAATAGATTGCTCGAACTTCTTTTAAAAAAGTGGTAATTATTTTCTTATCAAGTATGAAACAGAATAGTTATTAATTAGACAATCTCTATTGAATGATTATGTTCGATATGGGGGCGCGTTAAGTTTAAAAATATAAATTTCTGCCTAAAAAGTCAATTTATTATATGTATACCCAGTGGTGTCGTGGACCCTGAAAATAAGCCAGGGCGCCGCGCCGCCATGCCACCTTTTTGACATGTAATTTAATTTTCAAGAAGATACATATTATAATAAATGAGTACAGTTATTAAAAAAAGATAATTGTGCGTTCTTTTTTATTGATTTAATTGTTAAGACATAAAGAAAAAAAAGGGATGAAATCAATGGCCGACCTGGTGTCTTTTTATTTACCACGTCACCATTGGGTATACATTTTCGATTATTTTAGCATTTAGGCATGTAGTAACCAAAAACACGAGAAAATATGTCGTTGACTATTTCTTGCATGAGCAGATAATCATAGGTGGTTGGAAAAATATAAATAAACATTGAAATTTACTACAACTTCTGATAAAAATTGAATAGAAACTGACAAAACAATATGTTCTATTCGAAGGTTAATGTAATTTAATCCTATCTCATAGCTCATTCTGAATGTAATTAATTGCTAATTTTTGCGATGGAAAAAGATCCAAAGTGACTGACATTTAAGTATCGGGTATATTCCAAGTCGGTAGTTACAAGTTATTTGATTACCCAACTAAAAGTAATCGCCATAGATACTATTATATAAGTAATTTCATTCTGGGCTTTGCCGGTACCTATTTAAAATCGCGATGACGACGCTGTATGTGGATAAGCGAAGAAATACCACAGAAAGCAATTTCGGAAAAGCTCACTTAATATGATCAAAGACTGTAACTTGCTTTTTATGCTGTTTGCCGAAAAAACATTTCAGGTTGACAAATAATATGTTGTCTTCAAAGGCAGTGGAGAAAAACCGTTTGATGTAATTTCCACTATTTATTATAAATACGCTGTGTCGGAAATTTATTTGCCTATTATTAAATTCATCAAAGTTATTAGTATATTAATATCAGTATCAAGTAAAATATTTAAAAATGTTTTTAATGTTATATTTTTAGTCAAAATAATAAGACAAAATGTCAAACATATTTTTAATATGCAGGATAAAAAACTATCTACAGGCTCAATTTAATACTAATGAAGACGCTTTTTGATAATTTTATTTGATAAAAAAAATGGTGCCCAAGTTCACAAAGTTATCAACAAAAATGTGGTAGTTGAAAAACCTCAAAAAAAATATGTTTATTAAATAATTTCTGAAGCGTCTAAAATTAAAACTGATGCTGACTTCACATTAATAGTTGCAGTAAATAAAACAAAATAAAATTGGAGAATATCGAAAATTCTATTTGAATAAATAAAACACAATTTTTAGTACTACTTCAATTAAATATTTTTTTAATGATCAAAACCGGTTTTCTCTTCACAAGCTTTATTAATTGATCAGTTTTTAAAGCACTTGATAATGATTCCGAATGTCAGTAATCATTTGTTTAGATTGAATGTAATATGTTTCTTTACAAAAGAAAATATACGCAACACAAGTCTGTACTATATATTTTTTTTTATTATGTAGTTGTTCAAACAGTAATTTAAAAAATTCTGATGTTCTTTTCACAAGTAGGAAAAATAATTAATTTTATCATTTGTATGTTCTTGCTACCGGATAATGTTCTTGTTGAATATAATTTATGTGAAAGAGTGATTGCGTTTCAAGAATTTTGGCCAATAACCATGGCGTGCAGGTAACAAAGCGGTTGTCAATCACTGCTATATAGGAATGATTGAAGATTCCAATTTGAAGGAAGAGAAATAAGACAAAACATGGCAATATGGGATATTCTCAAAGGAGTGGAAATAAATTAGATTTACACCAGTCTTGAATTTGATATAGTACAGTTTTCCTTTTTGTACCGCAGAGACTTTTTCTGTGGATTTCGCAAAAAAATAAGAAGTAGATACCTCGCTCTCTACTGCGCTAAGATATTTTTTAATATAAAAAGTATGTCATTTTATTTTGAATTCCACCTATATAGTTTTTTTTCCAGCCTCGCCAGGGGATTTAAGAAAAGCAATTTACTCGAATTTGTGTGTCTATTTGTGCCCCGCGTGTGTCTGATTTTTTTTAAAAAAAAAAAACATGTGATAAACTCAAAGATTTCATTGAAATTTATTGCTCATGATAAATTTTGAATACGAAGATAAAAATAAGAAAATGACAAGCAAGCTCTCGTCTATATGCGAATATATAAATGTACTAAAATCATTAGTGATAATTCGCGATAAATAATAACTTATTTTACGTCACACTTTGCGTTATAATTGGTGGCTATTTCCGATGTTCCATTTTCAAAAATTTTAGCAAAATATTTAATACAAATAGTCAATTGTTTCATGACAATGATTGAAACCGTTTTTTCCGTCCTACCTTTAACGATTATACTATTATATTCAGTATATAATGATGTAGATTGGTCAGAATATACAAGTGCCCTTTAATTGTTTCTTGTACATGTCTACAATTAAACCAATAATTTGTTTAAATTTATTTGATCAGGACCGGTATCGCTCATGGCGAGCATTGTCAACTGACCGTTCCTGATCAAATAAATTTTATGTGGAAAAAGTACTAAAAATGTATTATTATTTTTATTACAATGCCTTTCCACCAAGTATTGACAGTGAACACCCTAAAAGTGATGTCTACAATTGTTGTTATCAATTTAAAAAAAAATATAAGAATTAATAATATCAATAAACAGGGCTTTTTTTTAAAAAAAAAGGTGCCGGAACTCATGTCATGTCAAGCTTTTTACTAACTAAAATTATATTCAAATATCATTTAAGTAAAATTTCGTCTTATTGATTTTGAAATCTGTGAAAAAAGGTGCCGAAACGTCGTTCACCGCGTTAAATGGAAAAAAGCTCTTTCAATAAGTAATTAAATAGAAAAATGTTTGTTACAAGCAGTATCAATGTATACATACTAAGTTGCCATTCGACCAAAGGGTAGCTACGCCTTCCAATTAGCCTCATATGAAACTACCCCCCGGCTTTGCTACCTCACAATATTATATTCCCACTCCTCCAAACATACCTCCCCTCCAAAACCACACAATTCACCCCGTTAGGGATTTCGCAAACTCACCCACAAAGTACCTACGCATAGATTAATAATCGATTTTGAAACACCGGAGATAAGTTCAGAAGTACCAAAAACTTATTTTGTTAAATTATATTTAGAATAAATAGATAGTTATTTTTTGTCGAAAGTGTTTATTTTTCTGAACATGGAGTGATATTTAAATAAAAGTTCACCGTTTCGATAATTAAGTCGTCAATTAAATGATCACTATATTTTTGGAAAATATTCGTAAAAACAATTGTCTAATTGAGACATATTCCATTGCAATTTAAGTTCGGTTTTAGCCATTGAATAATGGCGTGTATATAATTGGTCAGTATTGAATTCAAGTTGTGGTCAGTGGAATAAAAAATTGGCAGTGAAAAATCAAAATGGTCTGTTAATATAATAAACAGTCAGTTGTCATTGTATCAGTATGAATGTGGTCAGTTATTAAATAAAACTGTCACTAATGTATTTATAATGGTAAGTTATGTATTAAGAACGCTTTGTATTTAAATTATATGTTCAGTCATTTTAAATAAGTATTAGTTTGACAGTTTGTGTTTTTTGTCAAATATGGTCGTAAGAGGCAAATGTATGACAAGGTCTATGAAAAATAAGCGAATTCGCATGAAATGAAATAATTTCTTTAGTTCAGGTATTTGAAAGCAGATAATATTATTTTAATAAGTGTAAAGTTTTATTACTGACCATTTATTATTTTTTACCGACTGTTTTAAGTATTTATTACTGACCATTTATGTACCATTTATCGAATTAGAAATTGCCCAAATAATTAGTTGCCTTGAATAATCACCAGGCGGATATTAATAAATATTTCAAAGGCTATGAAAATAATATAATATTTATTACGACAGGTGTGTATATTTTATGATTGTATGCCAGTACGAAATGTTGGGACCCTTACAAATACAAAGTTTTCCAGAGAGGGGGGAGCAGAAATCTACAGATTTGAATTGCCCGCGACATCCGGAGGAATGGTAAAATAATTTATACTTGAGTTTAACAAATTCTGAGAGTCAATGGCGTCACTGTGTCTACGTTCATGTTTTCCCTTACTTACCCATCAAATGTGAACTAATAAAACCCTTTAGTTGTATGACATTGATGGTAATTATAAGACATTGAATACTGCCATGATAGCAAAATAGAAGTGCTGTACTGCGTCGGCAAAAGCTATCTGTTTTTAAAATTTAAATTACAGAGGTAGCCCGTAATTTGTGTGGATAATCAATACTGTTGGGCTTATATGAAATTGGTTGTAAAGCCGAATCCTAGAATGTAAAAAAAATGAACGCCTACACACACTTATGTCAGTCCTGTCCGATCCTTTAATGGTGGCATAAGATAAATAGGAAATAACTATCATTTTTCTATCTCAAAACATCGTTCATTACTGTCTTAAATGACAGAAATTACGTTCCTGAACTAGTAGTCAGTCATTTTATTTAATTGAGATGTGCATTCAGGACTCGATGTAGAATAAAAGGAAAATGTGGTTAGAAGTGACTCATAATAACTTTATTTTTCAAACCTATTTAAGAATTAAACAACCATGAATTAATTAATGAGAGTTTTTGAGACACTTAAAAAGTGTGCTGTGTTACTGGACATTTTACGAAATTTGAATGCTGAATTATTTAAAAATTCCATCGTTTTATTAAAAAATATGCGCCACGATTTCTTATTATTTTTATTAGATTAATAAAACAGATATTTTTTAATTATTTTATTTATACAAATAAAATTATACGTACACTATAAATAAATTCAATATTGGTTAATTAATTAATCATATATTCGCCATTGTGTAGTGCTTTGCATGCAAAATATTTATATAGTTTTTGAATTTTTTCATTGTTTAAAATTGTAATGGAATCGACCCGTTAAAAAGAAATTACATACATATAAATGAAAGTTGTCAATATAAAAAGTGTTTCAGTTTATGCAAAAATGTTCCCACAAGACGATTTTACAAATCTATAGAAAAATCTTCAGTCCTATACGTTTTTCTTAAAAATTAGAATAGATAGGTGGCCATACTTACCTAAATCAGTTTGGGAAAAAACCAAGATGGCGTCTGCGATTTTCAGCGGGGAAAACCATCAACGGCATAACGACGTAACCAGGGCATCTCCCATCCGCCTTCAATAGTAATTCTATCGGACCGATAAGCCCAAAAGACCGAAGTCGTTCGCCCAAATTTATCGACGACATATTTTACCGTGGCTAACAACTGCTCACCCCACTAGAAAACAGCCATAATCCCTCGCACAGTATACCATTTCAAGATAGAAGTATTTCACTCTCACTCATTATAAAAAATGAAATGTAATGATTGCCACCGCGTTGTCAAATGGTATATAGAGCGAAGTTCGCTGATGTTGGGTTTGTTGAGGGTCGTAAAATGAAATAGGCCCTAGCGTAGGGCGGTAATGCGTAACGCAGTGACAGCGAAAAAGATAATGTATTGATATCATGTGAGGCTTTTTTCCTTTCGAATTTTTTTATCGTGGTAGCGAATTTGGTCGACGTTTTGAGTATCGGTAATATTAGAGGGAAGAGGTAGAAAATAAGATCCTAATAAGAAAAGCAAATTACATAATATATATCGTAAAAATAATCCACTTCTTATAAGTATTTTGATAATAAGCTTATTTTTTTAGCCAACCATAATATTTCGGTCATGTATTGTAAATTTTTGTTTATGTGGTATCATAAGTTGGTTAGTAAATAAATAAAACATCGTTGATTCTTGTCAAAAAACAGTAGTAAAAACATACGTAACTTAAAAGCTAATCAAAGATCTTTCGTTGAAGCGAAATAAATATTCATATATTTTTTTTAATAACTATTATCCTACGTTTTGTGTTACTATTCGTGACACGTTTTTCAGAATCATCTTTAGACTTTTATTTAAGTAATATTAAAATATTTCTAACCGAAAAGCTACTGCCAAATTCATCAAAAGTAATAAATCTATATGTCCAATACAAAAAATAGAATATTAAACAAAACGTCGAGACATTTAAATTAAGAGCTAGACAGGTTTTCTTCTTCTTTAATCTATATATTGAAAATGTTTCTTTACACAGTATTGGGCAAAAGTTTTATGGTTTTTTAGTCATTACTTCAAGCCAAATCAATAGACATTTTTGACCTATTTTGTATCCATGTCTTTTACTCTAATAAGCTGACAATTATTCGTCATGAGAGAGAGATTATTTAGATCAAACGGTAAAGATGGGCTTTAGGAAAAAGGTCCAAGAAAAGTCTTAATTAGGAAATAGCTTTCTCTTCACCCAGTCGGCATAAAGTAAAGAATCGGTAGCAGGTATTTAAAAATATTACACTCTTAAAAGTCTTTGATTACCTGTCCTGATTGTAATGTGATGATTAACTTCATTGATTATGTAGCCAGTAGTTTATGTCAAAAAATCTAAAAATAAGAAATTACATACAATATTTAGATCCTCCATCAAAAGAACAAATCCATATCACCAAAAAATTGTTTATTTTATATGGAAAATAAAAGTTTAGGACTGTTTAAAATTTTTTTTTGGAAGTTTATGTTGAAGAATCTATTTCCAAAATGACCATTTACGGATTAGCAAATGAGTATTATGAATTCTTAAAAGTGTTGGCTATTTGACAAGACTAGCAGTTTTATAAAAAAAAGTACCAGCATATCTAGATTTTTTTGAGAAATATATCAAGTATTTCATCTACGTGATAATCCAAGAAAAATACCACTCGCAATAGGTATATCGCTCCAAAAAAATATGCGTGCTTTAGCAGATATATTCACAATCGTATATCAAATGGAAGCATTTGTAATCATCTGACTGCATGAAATAACAGTGCTTAGACATTATTTAATCAGATAAGAGACATTTATAGAGATGATAAATGAGTTGGATTTAGTAGAATATCTTAATGGAGTGACGCGCCACAGTCTGGCCTACTCAATATGTCTCCAGGTGAATATGCAAATCTCTTCGATTTAAATCGAATGTTTTCATGATGAAAGCCATTAGAGGTAAGCTTTGACGCCGCTTTTGTCACTGGATATTTCATAGAAGTTGTTAAAATATTAAAATACTTAAATAACCATATAAAGACACGTTAAAATTTAATTTCTTCATCTGTATCTCAATTTTCGTTAATATGATAAAGATATAAATATCAAAATAATTCATTTTAAATGAGTGAAGATTTTTGAGCTGGTCTAAAACGAATCAAATTTTGCTGTTACATTCGATTGTATTAAATATAAAATGATAATTTAACGTTTTCATATATGTATGTATGTATACAAGTATACATACAATCAATCACCTGCTAAACAATTTTGTCTGATAAATAATGTGAGCAAAAGGCTTACACAATAATATTCATACAATATTGTAACAGTGGCTTTGATGATGATTACTGACTGATGGATCCAGATTCAAGCCCTTGCGAAGTTGAAATCATATTCATATTGTTTCAACATAATATATATTTATGATTCTGGGCGTGGGTATTCGCAATCTCCTGTAGTTTTGATTTAAAATGCTCTCACTGAGTATATCTCTTATGATTTGAAATTTTATAACTGGCTCATTGCTCATTATTAGGTGTATAGGTAATTATTTTTATTTTTACAACAACCATTGTTCCTGTTATATGACATTATTCTTTTGAATGCTAATTGAAAATCAGATTGGTATGGTGTTATTTAATATTATTGCCGAATAGTTAAAGCGTAAATAATTAACAATCGAAAAAAAGACATAAAAACAAACATCTATGTGAGTATTTTTTGGTAAAAAAACAAATGGTCTTTTTTATAGTGAGGGTTAAAATCTAAGTACTAGAGAGTGAGGTACGCATATACTGTCACGACTTTCCACCCCTTAGTTACACGTCCAAAGTATCTTTCCGAATTTCCGTTTTACTATTTGCGAAACAGGAAAATGTTATCGGCTCTCAAGGGGAATGACGCGGCCGATATAAGGAGACATGGCTCTCGGCCATTCCGTTTTGTCCCACTCTCCCCAACTTTCGCTCCTAGATCGGGGACAATAGGGGCGATAAAAACGTTTAAAAAATTACATAATAAGCATATTTTTATCAAAGTTGAAATAATCTTTGATATGAGAAGCAGTTAATATACTTTGGTTTTAAAAAAACTTGAACGCTTATTGAACGTAAGAATGTAACAGAATATTTATTAGTTCAAAATATACACAGTGCACTTAATAATGTAAACGAAATTTTTTGAAAAATGTATGTAATATACCAGGGGTGGCCAGACTTTTCTGCCCGCGATCGACTTTCCTTTGAAATTATAGGTGGCAATCGACCAACATTAAAAGTAGTAATTTAAATCCTATATTAGACAAATTGCCAACCCTTGTTTGACCCGGGTTTTAAAAAGAGATTTTCGTCGATAATCGGGTAACTTCGAGATCGATCGACGCTCCTGCCATCCCTGTAATATACGAACTATTATATTTAATAGACTGCTCATGTTAATCTTAGAAAAAGATTATTTTTAAATTTGACAAAAACTTTAATGAAAATCAAGTTAAATTTTTTAAGATTTAAAAAACAATTTAGCAAAGTAATTCTTGATAAAAGTTTGGTAGAAAAAACTTCACAATAAAGTCTCTGCTTGATCTATAACAATAACTTTTTGGCAGCGAAAACGATTTTTTACAGATGAACTGCATTTCGCAGGCTTAGTTGAGCATTTTAAAATATAAAACATCCTAAATATGCGAAGAACATAAAAATTGTTTTTTAATTTTCGTGCGACAAAAAGAAGTTAAATAATTTCATAGTTAAGAATTTAAATATCGACGTAAGCAAATAAATAACCAACATAAATGAAGAGCATGTAAAAATAATTTGACATGAAGTCTCTTTGCGACAGGAGTATAATAGTTTAATAATTTGTATCTTTCAATACATGGTTCCCCAATAGTTAAGAGTGGGCGAACCAATACACCTCCTTATTTCTCCCTAACAGTTCCATGTGTGGATGTGTGTCTAAGGACTGTATATAACGAGGCTTTTGTGAAACGGAATTTCACCAAGCCGAGAGATTTAACGAACGGAATATTTGAGTTAAATTTTGAACGTAAGAACGGGAATGCTTCAGAAATGTTTTTTTCATTTTGTCGTGGGAGTACGAAAAAGTATTTTCATATTTGTGTTTGCTGTCAGTTAAAGGTTATTCTTTAGCTGAGGCATTAATAGACTGTTGGAAATATAGTATAGATATTTAGAAAATCGTTAGATGATATTTTTGTTTTTATAATGTTAAAACAATTTGAATAGATTGTTCAGATTGCATCCGCGTCTTCAGGTGAGTATTCCGAATTAATTTACAAAATCTTCAATGTCAGAGGTAATTAGTGCGGCTTTGTATTTTGCCCTAAATTGAAATCACCTAAGTTTATGCAAATTCCTCAGTCGTAGTTTTCTCTTGAAGTTTGTATAGCTCGAGTTCTCGTACAACACATGTACGAAATTCCCATCTAATTAAGGCCCCCACAATCGAACAAAGGACATGTCAGATGGCGCACACTCCAACGCAACCACTTTGACTAACAAAGCAGGTGGCGCCCCCGCCCCACACCACACTTAACCCCGTCCACCCCCGGTCCGCCTCCGCCCCGCGCCGCGGCCTAACCGAAACCTCACATACCTACACGCCGTTACATAAATCCACATTTTACCCTTGATTCCATGCTCCCGACAAACACAACGTCTTAAATCAGTTTCGCTCTCGCAAGAGACATAAGACCTTTACCTGGCAATTGTTCGAGTTGAAAGTATGCGACTTAGAACGTTTTCTCGTGGCGCAGAACGCTTACGTCGTTCGTCGTAGGCGAGTTAAGCCTCACTGGCATCGCGAACGGTCGCCCCGGGCAGTTATTTTGTTGCCCTTCTCAGCTATGCGAGGATAACTGAGTAGGATATAACATGTGGGAGGCCACCCCTAATGTCCTTTGCGAGTCGTAGAGAGCATTTTCTCTTGAAAGCCGTCGCGTCGTAGCACCGCGCTCCGGCAAAAGGATAACGGCGAGCCATTTCGCCATTTTGATCGTTACGAGCTTTCAAAAGGACGATATGCCTACGGCGGAAGACATTGACATTTTACAGAGGGCCATCGGGCCGAGGGGCGACGCCGTCTTCGCGTTTTACGCGCACACCCCGGCGATAAACCCGGGACGGATGATTGCGCGCTCGCTACCCACCGCGCTGACGGCTCTTGCCGTAACGTACTGATAAGCTTATATGGCCGCGCGCCCCATCGACAAAGGAAAATTCGATCACATAACGGCCTCCTCGTGCTGCGAACATTATTCAATCGCTTTTACGATATGTCTTGAGGGATTTTTTCGCTGACGCTAAAGTTACGCAAAACTGCCAGTCATCATTTGAATGATTTTGTTGCTGCGTAGAAAAATATAATAAAGGAGATGGTTGATTGATTAGAAATCGAGTGACGTTACATGTAAGCTAAGTAAAGCCAACAAAAAATTAGATTTCTTATACTCATCATTAATACGAACGGCATTTTTGATAGATAAATATTTATTTCGTTACTATTTTGCAAATAGTTTCTTTACACTTAAAATGACATACACATTTCAGAATTTTTTAGAATTTCTTAAAAGAATAAAAACATTATGAATATTTAATATTCGATTGCTAGTTTGGTGAAATATGTTAGCTAAATGAAATGTGTTGTTATTTTAAGCATAATCAATTGATAATGCTCGCGATGACCAAAACCAGCCCAGATATTAATCAGAATATATGTGGAAGTAAAACTTTAGAATGTCTGTGAGAGTTAACACAAAGATAGATCACTTTTTAACTGTCAATACTTGACAGAATGGAATTAAAGTAAAAATAAAAAAACATTTTTAGTATTTATTACACGATTAAATTTATGAGATAATGACCGGTTTCGCTAATAGCGAGTATTATCAAATGATGAACGTTATAATCGAATTATCAACAGATCATCAGTTAATATATTGATTATAAAATATATTGACTCATAAACATTCAAATATACTAATCGTAAATAGAGTATCTTTATATCTAAGCAAATTTTATTGTAATTCAAGTATAAGTTGTCCATTATCTGTAAATTTAATATAATTTTAAAGATACTGTTTTTATAACATTAGTTTTAAAGACAAGATTTATAAGAGTCTATATGTCACTTATTAAGGAATCGGGTATACACCGAAAAATATTACAGTAATGTTTATTTTTTTCATAAAACACAACAAACCGTGATTTTATAACTGTCATATTATGAAGGAAAGTACACTACTAAACAAATAAGCTAAGTAATCCATGACTTCTGTTGGTTTGAAGCTAATCCCGAACTGTTCGCCAAATGTTAAATTTAAGTGGCACTTATGCCAATTATGCTGAACCGTTTAAGAATGGATTCCCGAAAACAATTTCCCGGGGGATCCCTGACAAGGGAAATTCCCGACATGTGGATTGGCGGAAGCTCCGGGATTAGAATTTTGCGGTAAGCATCGTCTCTCCTAAGCCGTGCCCACTATCCTGGAATGGATGCGAGCTGCGACCCATATTAACTGTTATACCATACAATAAAGGATTTGGCGAAACAACGTTATTCATTAACTGCTTACATTCAAAGCATTTTACTAACATATCAGATCCTTGTGACGCAAATCAACTGCCGATTAAACGTTTTGACCGAAGATTTTTTTAGAAAAAAACTGGTTGTATGTAAGGTTATTAACCTCATTTTTCATTCAAAGTAAGAGCAAGAGAACGGGAATATTAAAGAGAAAATAAAGTTTATTCAGCAAAAATGGAAATTAAAAAAAATAATCGTAGATTGACCGCGCAACCATGTAGGACAAGAACGTTAAACACTCGTCCTCAGGTCCAACGCCACAATTACTGGCTTTTTATAATGTCAATATTAGAGATTCCAATTACACGACATCTCAACTACTCGAGTATCGAGAAGTAAAATTTTAAAATACTCGAGTTGTTTCAGATGTACTTAAATATATATTATAAATTAAAATTTGTGTACATAATTAGAAGATAAATAAATATATAAGCTTATTGAATTTCATTAAAACATTTATTTCAATTTATTAAATATATACTTCAAAAGTAATAGAGAATTAAACGTCACAAATTTTAGTATGACTTAGGTTTTCTTCAGTGCAAGTATTACTCGAGTATTTTTCAAAATACTCGAGTAATCGAGTAATTGAAAATGAACGAGTATTCTCGATTATCGAGTATTCGATACGTGAATTGGAGTCCCTAGTCAATATATAGATAAAAATAAGACCGTCGATTAATCTCAAAATGAATTCAAATGACAAAAAATTTCGATTTTTTTTCGATTCGTGAAAAATGGAACATACATCAAGTGAATGAGGTAATATTCTGATTTCTGAGTTCTTTTTATTTAAAAATGCTTTATGAATTTATCTGTTCACAAGTCACAAAGAGCGTAATTTTTCTACTTTAAAATATTTATGTATTTTTTAAAAATCAAATGTAACCGACAATCGTTTATACAGGACATTCAATTTAGTTTCAACACGACCAATTACTGGAGAGAAATAGAGTCTCAAGTTTCAAAATAAGTTTCATCAAATACACCGAAATTATTTATATATTGTATGAATAATACATATGTTATACTTGATGTATATTTATGAAGCTATTTAGTGAACCTAAAAAAAATACAGTTAAAATGAATAAGAAAGAAACCAAAAACGATATCAAGTCACAATTCGTACAAAAAAATCTTTTATTTTTAATGTACATATGTGCAATAGATATTATCGTCATCTTAAGATTATACAAGCTTTTAGATGATTATGTAATGCGAGTGTATTGGAAATCATATTGAATTCTTTAATTATCTATAACGATAGATATAGAGTAATATTTGACTAAGAATTTTGGATGAATTTATATTATAATCCAAAATTATACAAGGTATATTTTTTACAAAAAACAACCCATAGTGTTCAACATAGTTCTGACGAAGGCGTAAGCCGAAATAGCTATCAACAAATATATAAAATAATTTATGTAGAATTAAAATACATTGTTATTTTTCTTTCCGTATTATAATGGAGTTCTACCAAGTAAATGCCTACTCAATCAATTCACTATAATTATTATTCATTTTTAATCTATCATTTCTTTTAATCTTCATGTAGTTTTGAATAGTGTTTATTTTTTACATCATGCATCATGCTTTTATTATTTATTACATTTTTAAGGTGTTCACTGTCAATACTTGGTGGAATGTCATTATAGTAAACATAATAACACATTTACATTTATTCCATTAGTTTTCAGGCATAATATAAATAAATAAATAATAGTTAAGCGATACAACAAAAATAATTTAATTCATAGGATTGAAATTCAATCAAGCACATTCAGTCGGAATCCTCAATTAATAGAAATAATTGATCAGTCGTAAAATTGCAAGGGTTAAAAATCAAGCACAGTGAAAAAAAGCAATGAATTTTAGTTACACAAAAATTATATAATAAATAGTTGATAGCTATTTCGGCTTACGCACTAGTCAAAACTTTTTCTCAAAAACATTGCGATTTTTTCATCGTGATATAATGGAGTTCTACAAAGTAAATGCCAATTCAATCAATACGTTAAGAATCAAGTGAGTTCTATGAATTTAACTAACATTACGCTAGTTTTAAAGACAGACACTTTATATATATCCTGAACAAATCAATAAATGAAGAAAAGCCTAAAGAACCTATTCCGCTTTTGGAACATTCTAAAGGGCTTGCCTCGCTCTGTTTGAGGCAGTAATATATTGTAACCTGTCAACTGAAGGATTGGTCGCATGAATTCAACCAGATGAGCCCTTCTAAATCTTGTTTCTCGCTTCTATATGTTGCAATGTAAGCATTTTCTTTAAAATATTCCTATACAATACGAAACGCGATGGGATTACATATTTTAAAGTATTCAATATTGATGACATAAGCTTTTATATTATGTTATACGTGTTTATCTATAACTGTATGATATTTTGATGAATTGAATCATGATATATGTATTACGAAGTGAAAGATACATATTATAGGTATGTAGTTTTATTATCGATGGTACTCATTTTTGGTCTTTGTTTTTGAATCTTATATATAAAACCGAAACAGGGGATGTATGTCTGTAATTCCCTTTTGCATTGTTGTTGCAAGTTCAAACTAACGAATTGATTTCGCTCGCGAAAGTTTCGACGGTAAATTTGTTTCGTTATCAATGTGTGTGTAGAGATTCCAATTACTCGAGTATCGAGTAGTATATATATAAAACCGAAACGGCGTATGTATGTCTGTGGGTCTGTAATTCCCTTTTGCATTGTTGGTCATTAAGTTGCCATAAAAACGAATATGAAAGAAAATATGTTTGATTTTTTTATCGGCGAAGACATTTAGTCAAAATGTAATAAATTAGTCTTCTACTGAACTTTTCCCGGCTTTTATTAATATAATAATGTTTTTATTTACGTGAAGGTATTATTTGACATTTCTTTGACAGTAAATTAGATTTTTTCCTTGAATTTGGACATTTTAATGGGCGAGAATGGGGCTGTCAATATATGAAAGGGGCTGTGAAATGTCAATGCCAGTCTGAAATGTTCATTTTAATTCCATTTTAATTGACCTAGACTTTTGAATTTTTGAAAAAGTTGTTTCAACTTGGCCCGTCTGAATTTACGCGCCGAGCTGAACATAACCCCAAACTGGTCCGAGCGAAGCCGGGTTCGAATACTAGTATATTATAAAACAAAGTAATCCATTTATTGTTTTTTTGGTATAAAAAAAATATACGAAATTGATGCTGTTTACGACCATATTAACGAATATATTATTGAACTTATCCTTTGGACCGTGATCTTGAATTTTTTTTTTCAACAAAGGTGACGTATTACCAGTAGTTTTAAACATTAGCGAAAATAGCTTCATGTATTCCAACGCTCCGACAAACTTGCCACTCAGATTTTTACAATAAAGGTATGTATTGAACAATTTGTTGAAAAGTGCTTATATTGAAATGAGAGATAATGAATAAGAGGTTTTTCAAAATTTATGAATCCTCATGAGACGCTCCTGTCAATAATCAGAAAGATATATCGAATACGCTCAATCCAACCGAAAATAAATAAGTGGTGGCTACAATGTCGAATAATCTTGCAGTGTAGTATACTTTTTATATACTGCAAAACCTATGTAATCTCTCTATGTGGAGCATATCGAAGGTAACTAAACTTTTTTTTCAAGAACTGCTTGAGAGTAGGGATGGGATGGATAAGGATTGGACAGGACTCGCTATAAGATCGGATGTGTGAAAAGGATTTTTTAGACAAGAAAGACATCTATATCTTCTGAAAAAAATCGATAGTCGACTGTAAAAAAAATGCCGCTTGAACCTGTGAATTCCGTCACGGAAGCAAACGGAGTTGTCATCTGCACCACGGACCCGGCGATTATATTTCGCCAATGCCTATTATTGTGTGTATTATTTCATTGCTGATTATTGTTATGCGTAATATGGGCTGATAAACTCGAGGAAGAGAGTTTGCGCACTCTTTTAAATGGGTTAGAATTTAGATCTGGAAATGGGGAAAATTCTTTTTTCAGTAATGCCCTCGGCATGAAGGGTAAATAATCATCGATCTCCATTCCATTTGTCGCGCTTCTGCGGAACCAAATCGCCATTTCTGCCTCGCTGTATACTCACTCGGCATTTGGGCAAAATTGAACTATAAATTTGGGCCGAGGGGGCCTAATGGGCCGAATATATGTTGACTTCAGCATAGACCTGGTAATAAAGACGATGCGAGGGTCTGCACTTTATATATTATATTAACTCCACCAGGGGTAGTTAAGGATGTGTGGATTCGCAGAAAAGTCGTTTCGAAGATATTAAATAAGTACTATTACGGTTATTTTGGTAAAAATATTTTAGCTGAATCCAAGTTGTAAAATATTAAACTACGTAAGGATTACTTTTAAGCATTTTAATAAAAATATTTTTAGTACTTATTCCACATAAAATTTATTGGATCAGGACCGGTTTCGCTCATGGCAAGCATTTTCAACTGATTCAGTAATCATCCTGATCCAATAAATTTTATGTGGAATAAGTACTAAAAATGTTTTATTATTTTTATTACTTTAGGATTGTTAAATTAATTGCTCATTTCACCCAGATTATCGCATGATTAATCAAATACAATAACCCAAATATGTATGTAACACAATATATTGTAATATATTACCTAGTTTATCAAATTAATATTAAAAATAATATGATCAATCTATAATAATAATTACTTTTGTTTTGAAGAAAACTTTATTGTGACATTGTAAACGTTCGCTCTAAGCCAAGAGATTAGCTGCGTGGAAAATTCAAAGACTGAGCAGGCCAATCCAACAATGGCGTGGCACTATTTCAATTATCGAGCATCTTCTCTGCTCAAATGCTTCATTCGGAGGTCATTTGCTCCATATTGGGAGCGGACATGGATTGAAATATAAAAAGAAAAATAAATCATTTTTTTCTAATTTATGTTTCTCTATTTTGTGGCTCTTCAAGATGCATACTTTAAGTAGTTAAATTTGTACTCTATCAACTATTGCAATGCGCGTCAACCTAGGACGAGTACGCGGAAGTTTTAAAAATGCTGCGCGGCCGCTCGCGTGCGCACCTTAGAAGGGATATTGGTCATGATATTGTGTAACTTAGAGAGATTTGACAATGGTATAAGGGTTTTTGGTCACGGATTTTTTTATTCGTTACGTAACTTTTTATAAAGTAAATAAATAACGCTTTTTAATTGAATTTTAATTGGATCAACGAACCAAACGGCCTTAATGATTTTTAATAACACCAAATCAGACTTACAAAAAATGTTCGTATAAATACTCATTTTTAGGTTTTCACGTTACCTGCGTTTCCCTTACCAAGATAATAAAAAGCTAAAAAGACTTGAAAACTAAACACATGTAGTTTCACAAAAGTAGCGCGACGATATCTTCCATTTCGTATGCTTCACATACCTCGATTTACACGGCGAAAATAGACTATCTCAATTTTAGTTATTTTGATCACTTTCAAGGTCTCTGGCAATTCATGGCGTGACGGTATTACATTTGAATAAATAAAAGTCTTTGTACTTTTCACAAATATATTTTATAAAGATCATGATCATTTTCTACATTACAGGGTTTTAATTGAAAGCATTTGCTACATTGATTAATGTATAACAAAATGTTCGTAAAATGATTGGACACATCTGCTCCACATATTCGCAAGGGCAAGAAATGAAATCAACATGTCGCTGAAATATGGCATTCAGCCCCTTTTTGATTTAGTGCAACGCACATTTGTTTGTTATAAGTAAAATCAAATTAATTATTGAGTTAATATCCTTGACGGAATTAAATTTAACGTCCAATATTCATCAACATATACATGTTACAAGAACACTGGACATTTTATTCGCTGATTATTGTAGATTATACGCAGCGAACCTGCCTAAGAAATACAGTTTTCAAAAATATCGTTTGAAGAATGAGTTTCATATATAACGAGATGATATTTCATTTCTTCAGTAAAAGCTTGCGGAAAAGCATTATTAAAAAAAAACATTCCAAAAAAAATCCACATAATTGTATTCAGACCAGGACCGGACTCTCTTATCGCGAGAATTTCCAACTGAACCGGCGCTGATCTTTATCAAACATGTGTGGAAGTATTAAAAACAGTAATAACCGAATGATGAAAATGCTCACAGTGCTCGAAACCAGTCCTGATCTAAATAAATCAATTGTGGAATAACTAAAAAAAGTGTTTTATTATTTTAAAATATTAAGGCACTATCCCTTCCGCAAATTATTAACTCTGGAAACCATAAAAGTAAAAAGTGATTTTATCTTTTAAATAATGAAATTGTTAATTTAAATTGATAAGAAGATTTGAAATATAGAATTAATTGAATTCCAGATAATTTTTTTTGTGAACAGATGTAAAATGACTTTTCAACGTTTTTTTAAAAAATACAATATTTGCTGTGGTTGTGGTTAAACTCTTATATTAATTAAAACCTTTGATAATTTTGTATACATTTCAAGGGTTACAAGATATGCTGTTAATATGGTACATATACGTCTAACTTATTTGAAATAAAGTTTCTTAAACACATAACCCCTTCACAGCCGTCACTATGCTTCGTCTCCTCACAAATAAAGGTTGAGGTTGATAGTGACTTCTATATGGATATTGCTCGTGGCTGTTTCATACTTGGAGTAGATCTTAGTCGACGCCACCCACCTCCCACTCGCCCGGTTCCAATAGGTTAGAACAAAACTTCTCTACAACATGCAGTGCCGGAGAATCGATCGAACAGTCGCAAAATAATGATATGGGTTTCATTTAATCTTAGGCAGGAATTCATTATTTATGAATGCATAAGAAGTTGCATGATGAATAAGAACGAATAGAAATGTAAAACAAGATTTCATTTGGCAAATATTATTATGCTCAGCATTAGTGTAAATACTTGTGAAATATCAAATAACACATTTTATAGTATCACTGCTTTCATCACGATCAGTATTTACTAATATATATATATATAATATATAAAGCGATAAAACAACTAATATAATTCTAGTGGAATAAAATGCTTTGATATTTATATTTTTATCGTGAAGTCTAAGGTGTGTAGGCCTAATGGAATCCTTGTAACTGTTGTTGAACCATTCTTTTTTGAAAATAGTGCGGACAGAGAGAATTCGACCAGGAAAGGATTAGTTGTTGGTTGATTGCTCTCGCTACGTCCCTATTTCATTATTAGATGGGTGAAGGAGGGAATTTAAAACAACACAAATATTCATTTCGTTCAAAAAAACAATTGTTTTTTAAAATGAAACTGCCTGGACTAGTATTCGACCAAGTGAGCTCCGTAACAGTTGCCAACAATGTTACACTCGACAATGAAGCTGATAAATATTTATACTTTAATATAATACAATTATTATGGCAATGTTAAGAATGTGTCTGTTCTCCCTCTTTGACGTCTTATTGCTTTCTGGCATTGAAAAAACATTAGTCAAATATAATATTTCTTTATCACATTCTTGCTATATCTTAAGGTGCGTGAAGATAGTACCAATTTTTTTAATTATGATATCTTCGCTAATTTTTTCGATCTAAGGATATAAATGCAATATTTTGTACTGTATGTGATTTTTTTAATGGTCACACAAATAAAACTGCTTATGACACAACTTATTATTGTATTATATTATGTAATCAAACATAATTTCAATTTGCAAAGCAATATTGAAACTTTATCCGATGATCAAAGATACGATTACACCGAAACCAATCACCAATCACCAACGAAAGATTTCAATAAACAGGAGCCAGCGAATATAACATGAAAGGTTTGAAATATTTGCGTTAGATTGTCTTGTGTGATATGCACACGCCACTGGCGAGCCACGGTTGTATGTGAAACGTAATAGCAATAATAAACTTAGTACCTTATTAATGTTGAAGGAACATAATTAAGGCAGTTGCCATGGCGACAGGCTAGGAAAGTTCCTTCCACTATTCTCTGTGCACGCGCCTGTGTGTGTGTAATGAAGACCGGTTTACCTATAGGGTTTCCGAGTTAACAATACGAGCCCCGTCCAAACTTTTCCCACCGCATGTTTGTGATGTGAGAGCTTGGGAAATTCGGCGAGAAAGCTTTACGTGCGCCCCTGCTCTTCTCAAACGGTTCGCTTCTCAACTTTAAGTGTGCCACGCTTTGTCTAATATGCTCAAAGTACTTCGAAAGTTCATTCCTAGAACGTAATTTGATGATTTTATCATATTCACTAAGTGTAGGTTTTTAATGCTGGGTGGCGCAAAATCTATGTACTTTAAAAAATATATGATATTGATAACGTAAATATTACATCTGATTTAATGAAATCTGTTGTCGCTAACGAACTGGATTTCCAGTGTACTTACGCAAACTTCTTTGATCTGAAAGCTAAGACTCAAATTTGGAAAATATGCCATATTTGATTGCTCTTCATCATATGCTTTTTAGTTTATATCTGAATTCTAGAAAAGTTTATTTTAGTCTTTGGTTAGCTATCAAAGTTAAAATGGTTATTTATAATTGCTAACATATAAAAAGTATTCATTTGAATTATGTTAAATAAGATTTTCCCAGTAGTTAAAATAAGTAATACTTATATGAAAATCTATCTTGATTCATTGCGTTAGTGTGTTATTTTTACTGAGGATTACTCATGTATTTTACATGATTGATACGCAAATGTTTCACAGTGAAACTGTATTCTCAGTGAAAATATATCAAGTAATAGATTTGTATGACAACATGATATCACTGGTCACGATCATTGAAATTATTGGCCCAAGTCGATGATTTGACGGCCTAAAATTTTGGTTTGCTACATTGAAACAAAATCAGGAAGTAGTCCCTTTCATAACCAGATAACTAAATAAAAACATAGGGCTGAAGACAGGGTGGTGAAATTTAATTTCAATGACAGCTTGGAGAAGAATGTAATATAAAATGTGTAAAGTATGCTTACATTTTGTAAAAATGTACAATCAGCAGCGTTGTGTTTTACCGTCACTAATAATCCTTCGGTCGGAATTCTTAAATAGCTGTTCGAATAATTTCCTATTTCATCGGTTTGCGTTTACACAGTAGAGTTACTTATTGACGTAAAACAAAGTGTATTATGAAGACAGCTATACTAACGCGGGAGAGTTGGTTCTTACTTCAACTGCCATACTACTTGTGCTTGTTTAGTGTACACTTTGCAAGGAACTACTAGGAACCTCTCGACTACAGGATATTACATAATAGGTGAGTTTGGGAGGCAAACGAGATCTTTTAAATAGAACCGGCGTCGAAATATACTACCCAATAAGACTAAACGATTGTTATAACGTGATTAAAAAAAAAAATATATATATTTTCAAAATGTATTTTTTTATATTGTTTACCTTGAAAAATTTTAAGATGCAATGAAAATACTATTTAACAGTTTTAAATTGGAATGAAATAAACTTCTATAACTTATCTTAGATTTGAAAAATATAGTAGCTTCCTAGATTCGATGATATTGTACCGATAAAATACTATATTGATCTGCTTGGCAGTTAATTGGTGAGAACTTATTATACTTATTAGCTTTTTATCTTTTTGATATACATAAATAACATTTTATCATTGTATATTTGATAAATTGATATTGCTCGCGATGACAGAAACTGTTCATGATCTTTATCAAATAATATGCCGAATGCTTTTTCATTAAGAAGTGACAGTTGACTAAACATACCCAATAATCGATTTTCATTGTTTAATTATTTTTAAGATTTTCGTTATCGAATTCTAATGTTTAAAAAGCTCAACCAGACGTGAAACTTTAGTTATTAACATACATCTGAAATGGGTCTCATTAAATTTGTATTCTTGACATATGTATATGATTGCTGAAAATTTTTAAATTATCGAGACCTCTATTTTATTTCAATTTACATGTTTTATAGAATTTTAAAATATTTTTTCATACTAAAATTAAATTCTAATTGACACGTAATTCAATTTTGACGCAGTGTCCTTCACAAAGGGAGCGCTTGGTTTCCTGTTGGTATATAACGTACAGTTTGGATGCTTATATACTTTACCAAAGGCCCAGCACACGGGGTTAGTTCCTTCCTCCCAGTTACATAGCGTGGGCATACAGGTATATAGCTTCACCTGAATACATCAAACCACGTCAGGGTATTATCATTATTAATATTATTATTATTATTCCCGTTCCACGTATTATAATAAAGCTGCGCGTAATAACACACATTAATATGTTATAAGTTCACTGACTGTAAAACATTAAGCGAATAATTACCTCCACCTCCCCCACCACCCGGATTTCGAATCAAAAAGAGAATTTAGGTAGGATGGCTCATTTGGATTTATTATCATTAAAAATATGGTGAGCAACACATCTTGAGATTTCAAGATAAACAAAATACATAATACATCTTTGAAAATACTTATTTACATAAAACGTCATGTTATGATAAATTTCCCTTCTCAGCCGAGAGATTAGTTGCGTGGAAAATTAAAAGGCTGACAAGGCCATTTCAACTAATTTCAATATTTGAGCAGCTTCTTTTGAAATGCTTCAATAGGATGTTATATGCTCCACATTGTGAGCGGACATGGATTATAAAATAAACGTCATTAATTTATGCTTCTCTATTTAGTAGATCTTTGAGATATTTAAAGCAATATTTACTAACCCGGTCGTTAAATTCAAAAAATATTAGGGTGCGTGTCGACCGAGGATGAGTGCGTGGGGGTTTTCAAGCTGCTGCGTGGCCGCGCGCGTTCAGCCGAGAGGAAAAACTGATGATGATGAAATGTTTTTTTTTTATTATTAAATATCGAGTTGTCTTTTAGTGAATATTGTGTTTTAAACTTCTCTTTTTTTAATGTTTATTACCACATACTCTTGCCAATAAAATCAACATTGGTTTTGACACTCTTAACTGCCTAAACACATATCGTTCAATCACCAAATTGGCTTTACTCTATAAATGTTAAAAATTTATTATCAAACTTAAAAACTCATAGAAAAGATCTATCAAATGAATGTGTTGTGATTTTAACTATTTCATAATTGTAACGACGCATTCGTCGTAATATTCAGAATAAGATGTTTCTATATGAATAGGCTTTGTGTAAAGTGATCGTCCTGATTCCAATTGAGGTAAGTGTGGTCACTCATGGTTTAATCTTCATTATTGCATTTATTTATTCTTTATGACTAAAAATATTATTAATTAAGGAAAAGTCCACGGTTGAAAAGTTAAATAAAATATGGAACAACATTTACACTGTGACGTACTAAAATAGTTGTTTCAGCTAAAGTTTTGACTCGTCTTTAGAATAAATATATTAATTCGTGGAATAGTAACGATGTCTTTCAAAATTTTCGGTCTTCGAACGTGCGTGCTATCCTTTATGTAAAACTAAATACAGGAATTCTACGGTTTCAATTTTATCCTTCTACGACAGAGCTTTTCAATCGTGAAAGTACTGTGAAATTGCATACTAGTTTGTAAATACATTTGCGTTATTCGAAATCAAAAATTTCATTACTATCTGCAGAGAAATGAAAAAGTTTATTTTTTTGCGTAGTTACAGTTAAAACTCCAGACAGAATGTAAAAAAACCATACTTCAACAACCGAAAAAGAAAAAGTACTTTTCTTTCCTAATCGTTTCTCGATATGGCGAAGCATAGTGGTGATAACACGTTCCGTTGTACTACCATTCCAAGCAATAAGGCAGTAAGTGACTGATATTTTTTTGAGAAAAATGGCTTGATTTTTGTTTTGAAATCCTAGTATTTAGAATTTATAAAGATAATGTGAAAATTAACTAATTTCTTTGTAAACAAGCAGTTATAAAGTTGCATTGACTGCCTCTTCGCGAAGAAAACTAGAGTTGTTGCTTTTTTATTAAGATATTCTTATACTTTAAGCAGATGTAATTTTTTCATAAACAATTTTTAAAAGTATTTTAGTTATTATATACTGTGTAGAAAGTGAGCAACATAATATTTAGCTTTATACAAATACTAGTATTGCTACCCGGCGTCACTCGGACTAAGCGACCAATAATTATTTAATGTTATATCATTCGACATAATTATATCACAAAATCTAACATCCAAAATAGAGTTAAAATAATATCACAAACTTTATTTAATTTGATGACAGCCCCGTCCAAATTCAAGGAAAAAATCTAATTTACTGTCAAAGAAATGTCAAATAATACCTTCACGTAAATAATAAACATTATTATATTAATAAAAGCCGGGAAAAGTTCAGTAGAAGACTAATTTATTACAATGTCTTCGCCGATAAAAATTCAAACATATTTTCATTCATATTCGTTTTTATGGCAACTTAATGACCAACAATGCAAAAGGGAATTACAGACCCTCATACATACATACGCCGTTTCGGTTTTATATATAAGATTTAGAAAATTATATTCAAAGCTCAATTTCAGAAATTTTGCAAGCTGCTGCCTTCTTCCTTGAAAGGGTGTAGTGGGATAGTTATCACTCAGCTAGACGATCACCACGGTCAGTTTCGGGGACTTCCGATAAAAAAGATTGCCGCACTCTTAGACGGTATTGTCTATGAACTCGTTCGTCAAGTGAATCGATTTTCAAGTCACGATATCCAAAGCTCTGCAAAAAAAACAGCATTGATAATTACGTTGATCCTAAAAACAGACTTTATATCGTGATATTAATCAATTATTAATAATATTGTATTATGATAATTAATAATTCATGACCAAAGAAACAAATATTGCATTTATATAAATATTGTTCTCCAAACAGTGCCCATTACAAAGCTTTTGAAAAGTAAACTAATAATATTGTTATAAATAAAGTATGTGTACAAGTAACATTTCTCAATAATAAACAAACTCATATGTTTTAATTTCAATATCCCTGTTTCGTAGAATCCCAAGCCCGGGCTTCGGGTTGTAGGCGGACAGGAGAAGGGTTGAAATGTAGGAGGAGGTGAGGGCTAAACAGACAGTGGTTGCGGTTCTCACGAGCAGAATGAGAGGAGAAGGGGGCACTTGATTAGAGCGAAGCTTCTAAAAGCTCTGGACATGTGATGCGAGCGTACGGGGCTCTACGACGAACCTTAAAGCTTGTTCGCGTACAAGTACATATATACAAACATATAATATATTTGAAATGATAAGCATGTGTGTGTTAACTATACGTGTGTCTGTGTTTACTTATAATTAAAGACAGTAATAACATGAATAAATTTACATGAATAATAGAAAACCTCCCAATTGATCATTTTGGCATTTATTTGGTAGAGCTCCATTATAAATCGGTGTAAAAATGCTGAAGTTCTACAAAAAATATAGAATACATAGTTCCGATGAGGGGTTAGCCGTAATCTCTCAATTATATGTTGTATAATTTTTCTAGAACTGGTATACTTTGATATTTTTTCACCATGGAACACTATAAATATTTTAATTGTTAGGCATACATACATTACATAGTATGAAATGCCAATGGAGGCAATTTTTTCGGTAAATCATTACAATAAGTTCGAAGTGTAATGGAGTGTAAATATCCTTTTTATATATATACATATATATTTGACTTGTATTGCTTGTCATGAAATTTTGAGGCTTTCATTAGTTTTTTAAATAACTAGTTTTAAATGAGTATATTAAACTTACTTCTAAGAGATATGTATTCACACACCGTCTTAAGGCTAGCTTGAACTATTTTTGTCACTTTTATTTTATTATTAGGAGCATATTCTTTGATGAAATATTATTAAATGACTGCCGATACGATTTATGAAAAAAATATATAAAATTTGATTCATTTGAGTATTGTTCATTTCCATAGCCCGAATAAACGTTTTGAAACTGACATTAAAATTCCATGAAGCACCCTTTCAAATAATATTTATGTTCTAAATTAAAAATAAGTTTAAACCTTTTACTGTCTTTCCATTTAAGTGAAAATAAATATCCAGCTTTGTTTTCATCTTTTATACATATACTAGCTGACCCGGCAAGCTCTGTACCGTCTCAGAATCATTAGATGTTGTTTAAACTTATAAGTTGAATTAAATTCAGTTTTTGAGTTTGTTTTTATATATATATATTTTATTTAATGGTAGATAATTTAAGTGTACAGACAAAGATACTATAGTTCTAGAATGTGTGATAAAATATAATAATTACAAGACACGGGAGCCACATTTTAGAGCCCAGCCCAGTGGAGGGTTCTAATCATCGGAGGGTGTTTAAAGGATAAATATTCTGCAGGTAGCTAGGTAGGCAAGTTCTAATAAGAGAATGTTTATGCGTAGGTCTGCAGAGACTCATTGTTTCCACGCACAAAGCCAGCTACCCCGTTTGCTATGTATTCGCTAGCGATACCTTTCACTTTGATAAGAGACAAAGCCTCTATGAACAATATAGCAAAGATGAATAATTGGAAATACGACGGTGTGCTCTGATTGTTATTGCGATTTATTAATTGGCTGTGTTCTGATTTATATCAGGATTGTAATTTATTAACTTACTCGAAAATTGAAGTAAAAATCATTATTGTTCCGGGAATTCTCTTTAGACCAGTTAATGCACGAAGATGATACATAGAAAAGTAATATAATTTTTTAATAATATTCATAAAATTCTACCACGGCTGTGGAGTCGGTAAAAAAAGTCCAGCATTTACCAAGACTACGACTCCGACTCCGACTCCGACTAAAAAAAGATTAATATCGTCATTTTTTCCCCTAATTTTTCTATTTATGTGTATTCAATTGAATATAAACCCTATCAATGCGGCCAAAAGCCAATTTTGTCATATTAAATGCAAAAATAAAAAGTTCAAACTTTTCAAAATTTCCGACTCGAGTACGACTCCGGCCAAAACGCCGTGACGACTCAGACTCCGGCCAAAAAGCCCCGACTCCACGACTCCGACTCCGACTCCACAGCCCTGAATTCTACGATGTTAAATCTATATTTGCGCCGATTTACTCATTCTCCCTATTTTTTCTCACCCATCCAATTTTAAGAAGATGGCGTAACGATAAGCTCAACACTAGTTTGTTTTAGCCCTACACTTTGAACAACTGAGTGGTAGTTCTCGTAGAAAACTTCTCATTTGTTCAGATTCATCAGGAGTACACATGCTTTAAATTGGTAATGTATTTTATTGAAAGTGAACTCCTTAATAGTGAACCAATTTAGTATTAAAGTATTAAATATTTTAAGCTACATTTCCAATGGTACATAGTTGATGATCTCACCGATCCACGATATTTTGATAGTCAGTTTGTTTCAAGTGTAGGTAGAGTTAAATTAGATTATTTTCAACAAATTGTCCTTTAATTTTTGAAAAAATTCAGGTAGCTCTAATCGGGTGACTATTAATTTAAATTATTTAGAGCTTACAAAAAGAGTTAGATCTCGCGTAAACTCAATCGAAACAAATCGAAATGGGATCGTCGAAAGTAGTTAGAATTAAAATAATTTGCCAGTGAATTATTATGTGTTTTTCTAAACCTACTTTAATCTCAAAAACACCAATGAAATTTTGATTTGAATATGTAATCATTTTTATAAATATTTTTATTAATTTTATACATATTAAGGTTTTAAATCATTATACACTTAAAGCTCCAGGGTCTGCTCGCATCTTGATTCTGAGTGTTGCTATGTTACTATCGCTTCTCCAACTAACGAGTAGACAAGTGTAGCTTCTCCATTCTTCAGAACTTTTGATTGTTATCTTGGGAAAAGAAATAAGCAAATGAGAGACAGGAGAAATTTCATATAGAACTTTGAGGAGCTTTTACAGATATTGTTAGTTAAAATTTGGAGAATATTTAATATAACTCACATTTAAAGTAACATGAAACATCGCCTGGAACTATTGCTCACAAATAATAATATTAAGAATTAATAAAAAAATACTGGCCTAAAGTGATTTGAGTTATATAAATTTAAAAAAAAGTCAAATCTAATATGGACTATTAAAAAATTAAATAAATTAGACTATTCCACGTATTGTGCTACTATTCGTGACGCGCGTTTCACGTCTTTCAGATGCATCTTCAGGCGCAATATTACAAAGGTTGCTTTTAAAAAAAAAAAGTAAGAGTAAAAAAGAAAAATCCCAAACTCCATTTTGTAAGTGGCCATGTTAGAATATTAGAATCACTCTTATTAATTTATTGGCAAAAATAATATGAAATACATGGCATTACAGCAAGCCCCAATGCGCCATGCATTTGACAAAGTAAATAAAAATTACATAACATATTAGACAAGATTTAAAAAAAAAGAAACATATTATTTACATAAGAAAAAAAATATAAACAAAGCATCAAGTTCACTGCCGAAGAAGTCCACATCAACAGGCAGTACATTCATCAGTCTAACAGCCCTTGTGACTGGAGATTCAAAAGACCCACGTGACAAACAAGTTTTGACAAAGAAAATTGTGATTTTATTTTATATTATGACTCTTATTTTATAACGTAAGCAACTTTTACGATAGTAAGTCTGAAGATGCCTATGAATAGGCCGAAACACGTTTCACGAATAGAATACGTGGAATAATCTAAATTTTATATTAAAATGAACATCCACATAGTTACCGCCGAATCCATCAAAAGTTTTAACTTGCTTAGTATTAAAATTATTAAATTTACTCAATATGATTGCGGTTCGAAATGTCACACGAAAACTTTATTCAATGGAAACATAAAACATGTGTATAAAGCGTATAATGAACACGTTTAATTAGAAAATTATAATTAAAATTTAGAGTACAAATTGTACAGCTGTATAGGCACAGATGTATATTTTTAATGATTTTAGGTTTTATATTAAAGTAATGACTAAACGCAAACCTGACCAAAATATTGTTTAATTTTTTTTTTGTTTTCCTAACATCATAACAATGAATTAAAGAAGTGTTTAACGAAAAATTATTCAAAAAGGAGGCAAAATTAAGAGTTGAATTTTAACAATAGTCTGCTTTTGTGCCATCATTCCTTCTGACATAACGTAGATTCAACAACAAGTTAACATTAATATTATCAAATACGTAACATAGAAAAATGATATAATAGCATACTATTATTATTACCAATGCTAAGAATTAAAATTTAGTATATTAAGTGGATTTGAACATGAGTAATAGATCAATTCTACCAACGTGTTGCTATTTTACTACCTAAAGGTCATATCAAGTGTCAGCAGTTCAAGAAGTCTCACGAGCAGAAAGAAATCGAAAAAAGACGCAAACAAGTTTTCTTTGGACAAGTTTTATTATTAAGGCAATTTCACTCACGGTTAAGGTTAATATATAAAACTGTGCACCGCTTCTATGAAGGTAGAGTTGAACCAATGATTTATAATAATAAGTATTGTGAGTACTTTCGTATATCAGGTAGTTTTTATTAATAAGAACATACATATGTTCCTCGTTGATATATACAAGTTATTTGTGGCGGACGCGTGTTAATATTGCATGCATTTAATAATTACAATTTTTTATATATTATTTTCATGGAAAAACAAAATAACAAGTCGAATAATATGGATGAACAGAATAACGTACATAGGTTTTTGAAATTGGAAAACAATGTATATTTACTAACACCGCTAACTGCTTATGTTCGAGAATATATTCAATCTTTTATAAAAAAAAACGATTGTGTATTCTAATTCCACAATCTTGCAATCAAGAGCAAAACCGGTACTGATCATTTGATAATATTTTTAGATTGTTACAAAAATATCTTTAGAAGGTTAAGCAACAGAAAACATTATAGACCGAGAGCTATTCTTCTCGATGGCCCTCCATAGGTATAAAGAAAAAGTAAGCTGACTTGAACTGTAGCGATCACGTCCCCTTGTCAGCATCGATGGAAATGGAAGGCATCTAGAATATTTAAAAAAAAAACTAAACATAGAGACGGAGAAGAGAAGAAGAACTTGAAGATCCATCAAATAGATATCAAAATCGACAGATGAAAATATAAAAAGTAGTCCTATTATTTATTTCAGTCAAAACGAAAAACAGCATCGTAAATTGGTTGATGAGCTTTTTTTTTCGTTTGAGAATGCTTTAACAACTTTTGAAATTGAAACCTTATTAACGAAACTTTAGCCGTTCAGAGACGAGCGCAAAACTACACGCTGAATGACGTTGAAAGTGCGTCAGGCATAACGGAATCATATTATTATATGACTCGTGCTCGAGTTTACTAATACAATATATGCCTGCAACATAGCGTGAACGATGACGCAGGCATTTCCTCGATGAAACACACAGCTATTGTGCTGTGTGAAGGAACATGAAACAAGAGAAGCACTGGAATTAATTTCAGTCGGAAATTGCTATCAAATTAAGATGGAACTAGTTAAGCTTTTCATAAGCGTACGTATGTTCAAAATTACTGCTGTAATTATAATCAGGTAAACAATTTGAGAGTTATTCAAAAAACTTGTTTGGACATGTATTAATTTCTCTGTAATTTATCAAATAAATTCAAAAATATTTCAATTAGAAACACGTACAAATCTAATATTTGTTTGTTTGTTCGCACTGTACGAGCTGCCATACCGTTCATCCGATCGCAATGAAACTTTGACAACATTTTTGCTTGCACTTTCGCGGATGTTTTTGGCGTAGTAAAATTAACTTACAGTAGGAATTTTATATACAAATCTTACTGCTGCGATTATAGAAATTATAGTACAATTAACTTTTCGTAAGAGGCGCGTGTGTCGTACCATAGACAATCGGTAAAAATACAAACAGCAAATGTTAAACGGCAAATGTCATCGATACTGATCAATGCTAGTAAAATTAAATCGAAATAATTTATTTTAAATATTGTGCATCCGAAAGCACTTCAATAAACAAAAAAACTTTCTTTCTTTGAGTGGAATTGCAACGCTTGCCGGGTACCGGCTAGTGTGTGTATGTATATAATTTTATAAATTAATGAAAACAATGAAATGAAAATTTCCGATTCAATCGAAAAGCCTGCTCGTTCTTCTGTACTAGGTCAATGTTTGAGAATCAAATTGACATGTAATATTGATAATAAAAAACAGCTGTATGGATTCATGGACTTTAAGATGGAATATTAAATTTACTTCGACTTAACTGTACTTTAATAACGAAATTCTTTTGACTGTTATATATTTTACTTCATTATATTATGCGAAAATAAAATCAAACTTTATCTTGTGCGTTGTCGTGAAATAATTGACAATACTACATTATAGAAATCCAGTTGAAATCCTAAACCAACCATAATATAAAGTTGTTTTATTTATTGAAAATAATACCCTTTCGTTAAGAAATGACAGTTGATACCTTAAAAGTGACTTTAATTGTACATTTAAAAAATATTTCTTACTATTATATAAAATTAATAATACCTGAAATTTTAAGTGCAATTCCTTCGCCGCGGGATGCTGTAAAATCGGGTACCCAAGACAATAGACATTATAAATAAAAATAAAAAACGTCACACTCGTTCGGCTTAAAAACATCTTTTGTTTTAGTGACCCTTGCAACTCTTTTGTGGTCAACCCAGACTATTGTTTGTGCGGATGAAATGCATTGTGCCGTATTTAAAATGAATATCGCTCTTTGACAGAGGTTTCATTGTTAGCACGTTTAAAGCCAACAAATCATACGTCGCTTAGTGATGAATAATCAGTTTTCTCAAACAATTAACGTCCTGGCAGGAGGTATGGGATTTTTTTATTTACATACACATAATTGGGGTGAGTAATTAAAATATTCAAATGTCACTATGCGTCCCTTTGACTTATCGTGGGTACTAATATTAATATCCTACTGAGGTATTATGTATACCAAATTCATTTTATTAATGTCAGTCAATGAGCTTTTGTAAAATTAAGTTGACATGTTGGAAACTACAAAGCTTGGAAGTTATAAGTGATTCATAAAAAAGCGTTCGATATTTCATTTAAATTAAATATTGAACTTCTATATGAGGTGATAATACAACTTCAATAAAATAAAAAGCATAGAATACAAATGCGAAACTGAGATTATATTTTATAGTGACAGCTTAAAATTCCTTATTTTCCGTATATCAGGGTGAGAATTTGTGACGTGTGATCTTTTGAAGAAATATTTTTTTTTTATCATTGTTTTCATTAATTTACAAACAAATAGTGAACGTTTCTTGAATGCTGCCATAAAATACAGATACATGAATGTAGTTTATAAACATGAAAAGGTTTCTCCACCCATGTCACAGTTCATAAAAAAAATACAAGTTTACTCACGCTCATAATGAAAACTTATTTTTTGTAAATATCTAGTTTTTTTACAAGAAAATAAAATTCTACTTAAGTAACGTCATTAATATTTATGCAATAGTTTTATGAAATTTTATATTTCCACTTCCACACATTCCGGTTTCACTGTACTCATCGTAATCATTGTCACAAACAATTGGTTTAAGAAATGTATCAAGAATTTTAACATAATCATACATTTATAAGTTGAGTTAAATTGTCAATTATAAAAATGTTGATGATTTTTAACAAATGAAATTACACTAAGCAGAAATGATAAGTCAGTTTGATAGAATCATTCAAATTGTAGTTCATCTCCCTCAGTCATTTCAATATCAACCAGTTAAGCCACTTTCATTTATTTCTTTCATGATAGGTTAGAATAGTTAGATAGAGGTAAGTTTTTTATTACGTAAAATTAATGTCCCCACAAAAGTAGTTGGCGTATCAGCCAGTCTGCAAACCTCCACGGGGACGTGCACGAGACAAAAATGCTCAGAAAAAAAAATACTAAATATGATACATTGGTCGAAGAGGATTCTTTGGCGGAGTCAAAATATCGAGTAGCACTAAATTACCGTTTTCCCCAATGGGAGCTTTTGTAATTAATACAATATCAAAGAGTTATTACATAATGAAGCTACCACAATCGGGTTTTGGCAAAAATCACCTTCAAACCTTTAGCGGGCTTAGTTGTATGTTAAATTTGATCGCTGAAACGAGTCACGAACACAAAACACGCGAGTATTAACCGCGGTGTTTGTTTTTAATCAGTCAATGCTGGGGCGAAATTCAATTTGGGTTATGTAGAGATAACTTCAAATGAAACAAAACAGCTATTTTTTGGAATATCCGGTTTCATTGATGATGTTAGAAAAAAATCAGTGGTAATTAAATAGTAACAAGATCATTAAGCATATGCACTCATCAATGTAATATTTTTTTTCCATCCAGCAACTCCTCAAAAGATTTGAGAAATTGATGAATATTGCAAGGTTTGTGTATTTATTAGCGTGGTGAAACAAAATACCGCACGAAAACATGCTACAAACTTTATCTAAGGTACACAATCCAATATGTACGGTTTTTGAAATATGGATAATGCAAAATTAGTGAATCATTTTTTTCCAACCAAGTTGTACAATTTCGAAAAAATACATGACAGTTGTTGCGCATTACCTATACGAAGTCGAGATAAACTCGACATAGGAGTTCTAGGAGCTAAGGACATAGATAATGATATTTTCCACAATTTAGTGGTCTTTCACCTGAATGTGTCATTTGGTGTATTTTTAAGTCAGAAAGCTATGCACATCTTAAATGACCACTTAAGTGATCACATTTAAGTAGTCTTCAACCGAATTTTTTATTTTGTACGATTTACGTATTTTATTTTATGAAGTGAGACAACTGAAAATATCTAAAATAACCACTCAGAAAAATGCCCTGTAAACATATTGCAATTAATTTTATACTGATTTAAACTAACTATTTAACTTTTTTATTATTATGAAGCATTGTTAAAATATTGTTTTTATTGAATACCTTAATTACACGCTTTGACGGTGACACACCGTATGTACGATATACTCAGTGTGAGATAGAGAAACCCGCAGATTGTCGACAGGAGACACGAACAAAGGTTTCCCACCGAATCGCTAGAAGCCACAAAAGAATCCAATTCTGATAAATTTGCCTGAGACAGCCTGCGGCGTTCAGGATATTAGAAACTTTCGATAGATACAAGGGATACGATACAGACGTTTCTGAAATGAAATGTTTTACGATATTGCATACTCCCGCAATGCCAATAAGTTAACATTTGCCATGGAATAGACTGGAGATGTGTTGTGTTTGATTAAGTAAAGAACATGCGAGCTATCTAAGACTGTTTAGGAAAAATTGAAAAACTCATGCTTTTACATCGAGTTTATAAAATGATTTATCTGTTCAAAGTTTAATAATAAAGTCTCAAAAAAGCATTATTATTGTTGATTGCTGCTGAAAACTTGCCATGCATTTGAAAAATATAATATAACAAAATAATTATGTAGAAGTTAAAAGAGCAAAAACAAAGAACAAAGTTCACTGCTGAAAATGTTCACCTCAATAGGCAAAGCATCAGCTGAACAGCCCTTGCGACTGGTGACTCAAATGACCTGCGCGACGAGCAAGTCTGCAACTCTGATAAAAAAAAATGTTTGGCTTTGGCTACGACCACGCAGGTAAAAACTGGTAGCATGCAAGTTTATAGTCTTGAGGATGTCAGAGTTATCAATTCGGCCCCGAAAAAGAAGAGAATATGGCACTGTATAAAATATGTATTTGAGCTGATTTTGAGGAACATAGTATTTGTCTGCGTTCTGATTTTTTTTTGCTAAACCATTTTTTAAATTCATATGAAAACAAATTTGTTTGTCCGCCAAATAAGTATGACAAATTTCGTGTATCGATTATACTACGGTTTGGTGAACTAATGATTTATGAAATAAAATGGTGAATAGAGATAACCAAAGTTTTAGCTCTAAATCACTGGACGAGACCACTTTTTACTGGACACGGCGGTTTTGCCGCCAAGCTCATTGAGCATGCCTGATTTGTAAATAGGTCTGCATATAAATGTGGTGTTATATATAGCAGGGTGAATACATTTTATGGATATGATGTTTTTCCATGGGCATTTTTCCACTCCCAGCGTGGAGCATATGGACTCCTCACGGAGTTTATTTCAACATATGTTTTTTTTCTACGAAAACTGCTTTCTTCTCAGTTGCTTAACCTCTCTTCTAAGCAGAGAGTAGGCATTGAAAAGATACGAGGACAAGAGCTGGACTGATGGTTAGCTAACAGCTTTCACTACGCGCCACTTTTGGTATCGGAGCACCATGCCTTTGAACAAGATCGATAGATCGACTGAAAAAACCTGCTTGTACAAGGACTAGTATCCGTCAGGTCCGTCACGGACGTTGACCACTGCACTACTGACCTGGCTAAATATAGTATAACGTGCGGAAAAAAGGGAAGAGCTGTGCAAGTCTCCAATTGACTATTATACTGAACCCATCGGTCACGTCCACTTGGTGTATAAAACAAAATATTACTAGAATTTAATAAAAAAAACGTGGCGTCACATGGAGAGCGAGTAGACTTAAACTCTAAAAAAATTGTTCTTTTATTTAGAGGGATCGATTTTCTACACACTTAAGTGTACGCCACCAAGCCTTTAGAAGTTGCTCCTAATACACTCACAGTTATGAAAAAAATGTTTTATATATCCTTAACTTTTGCTACGCCACTGGATTTTGTCGTTTAAAATTAACTGATGGGTAGGTGGAAAATGGCATGAAAAGAAACCTGCAAATGTATGGTGGTAAAGTATGAATATTTTTAATCATTCAAGTTATCTTATCTATAACTGTTTATGAATTCATTTCTGGTTTTAAATAATATTATAAGCTCTACCAATGATGTCCTTAAAATGAAATTAATCGTTGAATTTCATATTAAGGTAATGTAATCCGGTAGGTCGGTCTATTTCTTATTCAAATAATAATTGATAGTAAACTCGTTTTCGTTTTGAATGTATAAAGTTATGATATGAATTAATAATTTTGCGTACACGTGTGCTACATATCTGCGTATTTACGAAAGTCAGCCTGACATTTAAAATGGCGGCTGGGAAAGTGTGGAGCCCCAAAACCCCACGAATGACGGAGAATATTGTTTGCTTATTTATATGTGAAACTCCATCGGATCCTAAAAACGAGACCCTGCGAGGACAATACGCTCACCACTAGTCCAGTACTTGGTTGGATAACTAAATAACGGTGAAATATAGCAATATATTTTAGTTCTAAAAAAATTGTAAGATATATGGTTGATACTCTGCAACAGCGCCTGTCCAGATCCAGACTACTCTCTGATGAGTGCGGGGCAAGAAATCGAAAAGTCGATGGTTTGTAGGTACTTGGGAGTACACATACGGGAGATGACAACCCGCGTAATGAGCTCGCGATCCGATTAGTGATAGCTGGAGCAATGCGGAAAGTCTAGGACTCACTGTTGTACTCGGTCAGAACCAAGTGCCACTTATTCAACGCATGCATACTGACTGTGCTGCTTTACGATTGTGAGTGTGTTGAGCACATCACAAAATCACAGGGTAACCGTATACTGTGCTTCGAAAACAGATGCCTGCGGCGAATATTAGGAGTACGGTGGTTTGACTTTGTCAGGAATACGGAGGTAAGAGAACGGACAAACCAGCCCCTTACTAAGTCCAAAATAAAAAGGCGACGATGGACCTGGCTTGGACATGTGCTGCGGATGCCCCAGGGGAGCCTGAATCCTGCCTGCCTCTTTTATCAACCTGATGGATCCCAACGCCGTGGAAGACTTCTGATGACCATCCATAGGATGTACTCAGGGGAGCTACGGGACGCCGGGATTACCTGGGAAGATGCGAGGAGGTTAGCGGGAGATAGAGAATCTTGGAGGCACCGTGTGGCGGCCATATGCTCCGGATATGGAGACTAAAAATGGTTGATAGCTATTTCGGCTTACGCTATCGTCGGAAATAATATTTTTATTTTATATTTTTTCACCTTGCTATCATGGAGTTCCACCAAGTAAGTGCCAATTCAGTCAATATAGTATTTTTAAATGCTGTTTCCCATACACAGATTTAAAGTGACCGAATGATAAAACAATTATTGTCGTAGACAAACTTTTGTTGAGCTATCTTTTTTTAAGCCACGTTCGCTCCCAACTTGGAGCATATGGATTCCTCACGAAGTTTATCTCAATGTGATTTTTAGTACGAGGACTAGGAGTTGGATAATCTCTCTCACATCGCCTTTTTGGATCGGAAGAGTGGGAAAAGATTTTTAACGACACAAACACCCATTAAGTCGGTCCCTGTGGTCTAGTGGCAAGATCTTTGTCCTAGCGATCAGGGGACCCGAGTTCAATTCTCAGCAAGGTTAGATTTTTTCAATTGAAAAAAGAGATCTTGGGCTGGGCGTATGTTATTTATCGTTGATTTTGTGCACAACTGATTCATTATTTATCATCGAGTTAATCTTGTATGACTTTCACAATTAAGAATATTTGGCGCATTGGCGTAAGCTGTAATGCTAAATATTTTTTCTTTATTTAAAAATTAAAATTACCGTCGAAAAAAATCGATAAATCAAATGGAAAAATCTGTTCTTACAAGGAGTCCGTCATGAGGTCCGTCACGGAAGCCAACGACGTTGACCACTGCACCATGGACCCGGCCTCCGTTTTAAAATAATTGAATACAATTTTTGAAATCTTTTTATTAATGTTTTCAATTTAAGCTGAACTTTATGTCAAACCATACGAAAAGTCACATACATAATGAAACTAGTGTTTTTATTTTATATAGGAAAAAATAATATTATATCGTATTCGGCGTGTGGCGCGGCACGGGTTAAAAACATACCTAAGCGGAAAATAGTCTTCTTTGCTCTTAGATGCTTCGCTTAAAACCTTCGTTAATCCTTCGTGTTAATATCCCAACCAAACCGCTAATCCACGGATTAACCATACGCTGAATGGAAACGATATAAATAGTTTATTTAATTAAAGTAAGCTCGGTTTGGCTGCTAAATACTATTCATTGTTTTTATAACGAGTTTTAATAAATAATAATTCAGTGTCATGATTATTTACGTGTGGAACTTTCATAAAACTGAGAAAATACATCATTTAACGTGTAAAATGATGAAAATTATTTTTATAATAGAGATTTAAATGTTTTTTTTTTTTTTTATAAACACTATTTAATTATGATTTTACTGGTGGGTAAAACAATTAAACAAACGAAAGTGAGAAAAAAAATCAACATATTTTTTTTTAAAGAAATATATATTTTTTTTTAAATATATTGTTATTATATGGTGAATTCAAATTTAATGTTCGAATTTTTGAATTGTAATATTTTAATAGCCATATATTTTATATGAAGACTTCAAACTTAAACACAAAAGATACATCAGGGAAGACAAAGAAAAAATCAAAGATGTGCTTATATCCTCTTGAGCACATTAAAAAAAAGTAAAAGTAGAAAATAAGTAATGGAATTGTATTCACAGAAGATGGTTAAAAGTCCTGCTAAAACAATACAATTCTTAATATAATGCTTCACCACAAAAGTATTTATTTAAAATTTTACTACTTAAATAATAAAAGATATGGCTTCAATTATGTTGGGAATATGTCTACAAATGATTGAATTTTATAGGTGACAAATCTGTGTATGTATGATGTAGATATGAAGGATACACATATGTAAGAGAGGCGCTTGGCGTGGCTTAGGCACGTCTTGAGAATGCCGCATCTGAGTACGACACTAATTTACCGATAAGGAAACTTTTCGTATGCCGTAGTCATGGTCAACGAAAAAGGTAATCCTTATACATACTTCAATTATATTTGACGAGTCATATAAAAACGATGAATAATCGCTCAGTACTGTGTCCCCAACTCCCCATGACATTTGCGTATGGACCCGTTCATAATGATGATATTGTCTATTATGTCCCATCTTTCCTAAACAAAGGTGAAAAGTGAGATCTAAATAATAAAAGTTATAAAATCAAAATGTAACCTGTCGCTCTCAAAACGTACGTGCGTTTCACTTTTTTTGAATCTCAAACGCAAGGCATTTGCAAGAGGTCATAAATAAACGTAAAACCCAGTAGGGTGAAGATGTAAGTAGAGCGATTTATGAGAAGGGGAGCGTAGACTTTATTCTTACAACACTTCTAGAGTAGTGTTTCTCACGTGAAATATCACCGTGGCCGCATTGTTAACATCGGTGGTCCGATGGAAATGTCTGGTGGCCGCACACAATTTTGGTATGAGTCTGTCGTGTTAGAGTTTTTTAAACATACATAATTCTACATCTTCCATGGATTTAATAACACTTATTGATGCACAATACAATGCAAAATAAATATGTATTTCATTTACAGAATCTTTGTTGACAAATTAACTTGTCTCAAATTTTAAATATCAACGAGTAATTTGAAGTTGTTGGTGGCCGCACACGAGAACCACTGTTCAAGAGTATATAATATGTAAATCAAAGTAAAAGATTCATACAAGTATGTACACTTTTTGATTTTAAACAATGATTTAAAATTGAAATATTGGGTAGCAAATATTATACTTCGACAACAAACTATTCGTTAGGTAAAATTTGTTTATACGAGAACTGATTTAAGTCAGTCACTTCATATCTCGTAATGAAAAGAGTAATCAAAAAGGTGAAAGAAGAAAATACCAGTATTCTGCTAATGCTACCGTAAAACGTGGTGTCGGTCCCAGTGGTCTAGTGGCAAGAGCTTTGTCCTAGCGATCGGGGGGCCCGGGCTCAATCCCCGGCAAGGTCAGATTTTTTCAAATGAAAAAAAAGAGATCTTGGGCTGGGTGTATGTTATTTATCGTTGATTTTGTGCACAGCTGATACATTATTTACCATGACTTTCACAACTCAGTATATTTGGCGCATTGGCGTAAGCTGTAATGTCAAATATTTTTTTTAAAAAAAGGTGTCCTCTTCAAAAGTTATTTTAATCTGTCGAAAATGATTCATCATAATAAGTTTCAATTTATAAAAAAATTAAGATCAAAACAAAGCTGGGAATTAACATTTAGTACCATAGCATAAGGTTGAAACGTGGTGGTATATACTATAAATAGATTATTTTAATATTAAATTCTTAGTAATCGCATTCCTATAAAAAACAATTTTGAAATCAGAACACTGGCTGAAAATAATATCAAAAGATTCAAGGTAAAATGAGTTCAGTTCTTAGACAAATCTTTGCTAAACTGCAAAACAAAATATTATGCGTAATATAGCGCTCACCTTTAGGTTACCGAAAGCTCAGAAAAAGGCTTTACCTGATACAATAAAATATTCATAGTTTACTCAAAAGTGAGCGTTAAAGCCTAACTTCTTATAAGTGTCTTTCCATGCGCTATTTTTTATACATAGCAATGCTATATAAGTACTCGGCACATGCTTTTTCATGAATAGGTAAACTCTATATATTATGTTAATTGCAAAAAGTTTTGGATATTAAGAATTCATAAAGATATGTTTAAAAGATATTTCAAACATACAAAAACCGGCTCAATTTGCTTTGTGATTAATTAATTCCAAGTATCTGATAAGAACGTCCATTTAAAAACATCAATTCATAAATCATTTCAAAAACAATGTAGTCAGGTGGTAGTCAAATGCCTTTTTGTTGAGTAGGGTATATCTTTAATAGATTGCTGTATATAAAGAACAGCTTAAGGTTAAATAAAAACAAATTTATAGAATCGACACACAATTTTATCAATTCAATTAGCACATAGCTTAAGCGTATATTTTGAAACTAGCTAATTAGTCATTAGTTACGTGTTGTACTTCGATACCCTTCGATGTTGCCGACCACTTCATATAAGTACATATGTATCCGTTTGAAGACTCAAACATCTCATTACCGAGTATGAAGAAAATTCTAAAGCAGCGGTCGCTAGTTAGTGGTCCGTAGATAATGTTGCAATGTCCGAAAAGTTGGCAGCCGCTGCTTCAAATCTTTGCCATTCAGTTGAGATAGGGTACAACGGAATGGTTGAATTATTTAATTGAAAAACTTTTACTAGCTCACGAAAAACTATATTTTTCTGATTATAATAAGCCATAAAGTACAAATATATGTGTTTTTTTAAAATAATTTTTTGAATTTTCTACTTATCCATGAGTTTTGTGGTTAACGATCCGGGTTTCACCTTTCGGCATCTTCGGGAATTTCAAGTGCACGGATGTAATTGAACTGTAAAGTACATAATCGAATTTGTAACTGAAAAATACCAAATTCAAACGATTCAAATTTGATATTGAAATTCCATCAAGCACTCTCAGTCGAAATCCTTAAATATCCCAAAATATAAGTGTATTTATTTTCTAATATAATTGAGTTATTATGATTGTAATAATAAATAAACTGAATTAAAATTAAACTCAGCTGTGAAAATTGATAGCTGAAATATAATATATTATGTGAACATTTGCAGGCGACCAAGCGAGGAGCTTCGAAAGGAATTCGATCGAGCTGATCCTTTTGACACCAAGTGTAGTGTGAAGGTGGAAAACGGAAGGCGCGAGGAAACATCTCCGGAGAAGTGTGCTCCCCTAAATATTTATTGAACACGCATTATCTTGGCCTGCCACCCTTTGCGAAGGCGACAAGGGGATGGGAAAATTCAATCGGTGAGATAACACTTTTGGTGAGAGAAAATGAGCACTGTTTTTGGCAAGTAACATTGAAAATACTTGTACAAGAATTTGATAATTATAAGTGGCTTTAATCACACTAGAACATAAAGTGTTAATAGAATTAGTATATCATTTAACCTACACAGTTAACGAGTTTTTAGACTTTCAATAATTGTTTTTATAAACTTACTAGTATTGCTACTCGGTGTCGCTCGGACTAAGCGACGAATAATTATTTAATGTTATATCATTCGACATAATTATATCACAAAATCTAACATCCAAAATAGAGTTAAAATAAAATCACAAACATTATTTAATATGATGACAGCGCCCCATTCTCGCCCATTAAAATGTCCAAGTTCAAGGAAAAAATCTAATTTGCTGTCAAAGAAATGTTAAATAATACTTTCACGTAAATAATAAACATTATTATATTAATAAAAGCCGGGAAAAGTTCAGTAGAAGACTAATTTATTACATTTTGACTAAATTTCTTCGCCGATAAAAGTTCAAACATATTCTCTTTCATATTCGTTTTTATGGCAACTTAATGACCAACAATGCAAAAGGTAATTACAGACCCACAGACATACATACGCCGTTTCGGTTTTATATATAAGATTAATTGTCATGATTAATGTTTACAATGTTTGGAAACCTTTGCTGATTTATTTCGATATAACTCGATATGGTTTCGAATTTTAGGGTGGTTAGAACTTTTATTCACAGTTACCACTTTTCAGTAGAGCCAAAAATCATTTTTACCTATTTTTTAACAAACGCATTTTTTTCATTATCTTTAAAGGCAAAGATTTGACTTTCTGATTTATTCTTAAAATATTAAATATCAACTTATTCTAATGTGTTTTGTGCTAAATTTTAGTGGAGCTATGAACAAAAAAGGGTTTTTAATACGCATTGAATATCTTTATATCCAAATATCCTACTGATATGACGCTTTGACACAAAACGTATCATATTATTTTGTATGTAGTGGCATTCATAACTCAAAACCGGCAAATTTTAGCACTGTTAATTCTACAAGTTATAATCTACTCATTTTTTATTAACAATTTTTATGTTTGGTTTTTGCAATCATTTAATTGATGACAATGGTGACCTTACTACGGTAGCCTTTTATTTAAAAATAGCCCTACATCACTCGCAAAGCGAAAATTGAGTCTATTTTACAATAAAACATATAAGTTTACCGTAATGTGTCTTTTTAATACCGTAAGTAAAGCATCTTAAGCTCTTACATATTTTATAAATAAATAGAGACAAGCATTCCTTCGATTTAGTTTTATTTTTGTGCCTTACTTCCACTCATGTCGAGTAAAACGCGACTAGAGCGAACGGCGTCTGGTTTAATTTATTTTTAACATGTCAGATCGAGTAGACGTCGGACTTAAGCCCCCCTCCCCTACAATTTTCATCCCTTTATAATGTCCCTCTCCCTCCGTCCACCCGCGTCTTATGCCTACACATGATGGAAAATGAAATGATGGATTGACTGAACAGTTTGGCGTAGCGGCACACACACTATAATGCTGCGTGTATATTTATACATATACAGTGTGTAGTCTTTTGGCTGTATTGGTCCAAGAGCTTTTGCTTACAAAGAGACTTTTCTCAGGAAATTTGAGGGAAAGCGACGGACAATCAATCAAAGGGAAAAGCAAATAATATCCACGCTTTTATTTCACGGTGTTATATTGCATAGGATCTTGATAAAATGTCGCACTTATTTTCAAAAGATTACTATATATTCATAGCCAATTACTGTGTTAACGATTAACTATATGTTATAATGTACAAGATATTAATACGATTAATTACCTGTGATAAGGACTGGATTTACTTGACGACTTAAAGCTTCAATGGATGGAGCTTGGATTGAAAATATTTTTCTTTTTTACACGAGTAAAAATAATTTATATAATTAATTCATTGACAGCAATAACATTTTAAGTTCACGACAGAGTCGAAAATACTTCATAGAAAAATAATATAATTATAAATTGTTTTTCAATTCATATACCATAAAGGTACCAAAGGTTTGTATGTTAAGGGTATTTAAGTGGTTATAAACTAAAAAAAGAGATATGATCGCTTATTTCGATGGATTTTTAGATTGACAATAAAACTGCGACCTTGAAATAATAAATAAATTCTATCAATAGTTTTTTAGTCTCCGAGGTACTAAAAATTTCGTTAAAAAACTTTTACTACAAAAAGAAAATTTTACTTAAATATCTTTCAACCGTTATTCGTTCAATAAATTTCTTTCCATTTTGCAAAACCGCTGTAAAATAAAATACATCATGAAAAAATTTTCTTGCATCTTATTACGGCCGGGCAGTGGCCAAAGCGTGCTCCGGGAAAGGGAGGGTGTAGCGAAGGTTGCTGTAGGCCTTTAGAAAACTCTTGGGGGGTGGAATTGTATCTTGAGGCGAGGGGGCTTTCTTTCCCTAGCGTTGGTGATTCAAATTGATGGCTTTTCGAAGTAGATACATAATGTTATTCACTATATGCGGACGTCAATAGGTGTTTTGAAGACGCTCACTTTTTTACCATGTATATAAATATTTTTTAAAGATTTTGATACTTGGTGTATTGAAAAAACTTTATGTTGTCTTAGCGTATTTGAGAGTATTATCAAAATAAAGCTATAAGCTACAGCATTTCGCTTTAAATCTTCATTAATCTTATAAACATACTGTGTTAAACTCTCGATTATTTTGTCAAAAAAATGCATTTTTCTGTTAATTTCAGCCATATTTTTCCACGCTTAATATATAATACACGGGTGTCAAATTTATTTTACTATCCAACTAACCATTTTTTTAATGATTGGTGATAATATTGTAGTATTGCTTGTGTGATTTTAAATCACGGTAAAGTGTTTGTTTTATCTAACAAACATATCACTATTAACAATATTGAAATGCTCTTTAAAAATATATGAAGTATGCATTTAACACTATCTACTGGAGTACTGGTGTAATAATATGGTGAAAACCCGTCTGTTTTAGCGAGTCGAAAAAAAAAATTGAAAAAACATTCACGACATTTTACTGAATAAAATATAGTATACTACTATATATTAATCATTTACCAACGTATATTTTAAATAATAAGCAAAACTAGTTCAATGTCAGTCAAAAATCCTCTCACTTTTTCTTTTACAGACGTATCATATGATTATGAAAGATTAATAATATTTTTGATATAATCCAGAGTCAGCCATATTGGTTAAACATCTCATTACTCTCGTCTTACTATAACTAACGAAGGAGCTTTAGTTACATGTGAGCGATAAAATGTATTATTACTTGCGATAGAAAGCAGTCCACATATCGATACCATTAACAATGTATTGCGCGTGAGTGTGTGAATGTGATCAGGTTTAGCACAATACCCGGGACTTTCTAGGCCAGGGATAGGCAACCACTGTACGAATCGAACTGACAATAACATATTGGCTATGCGAGAAATAATGATAGGTCTAAAAAACTATCACCGGAACTGTAACTTTGGCGAACGCGTGATGTCGAAATGAATTGTATAACGTACAACATTGTTTATAAATATTATGCAAATTCCATCAATTACAAATATTAACTTTATGAATAGATGAACGGTTAGCTTTAGAACGTCAACGTAGTAGAAATATGTTAATATTAATTATTGGTATAATATTATGTACCATTATAACTTGACCGTTTGTGAGGGCGCCACCGTCGCGTGAGCGATGTTGCAAAACTCAACCAAAATCGTTTATTTACTGACAATTTAATAAATTTTAAATAAAAATGAAAAAAAGAATCATGAAAATATATTTCTAAGAAAACAATATAACTTTAATGGCTATTGAAGATAATCCACTCTATGGGGTCAATTTTAGTTCCAAAATTTGGCGGCGGTCAAGTTATGATGGTACCACCATCTTACTTAACTTAAATTAATAGAAGCAATAATAATTTGTATTAACCGAAATAGCTCCATCAATCAAAATAGTGACAATGAAGTTTTGTTATAAGCAGTTCTTGAATGCTTGAAATAATGAATCTTTATTTAACCATGATACTCAACGCTTTGCCCGCCACCACTCTGTACGAATTTACAGGCGTGTAGCAGTATCAGTATGAGGCGCTTTCAAATTATCAACATGAGTATTTTAACAACAGTAACTCAAGATTATAAGGGCTTGGAAAGATTAAATAAATTAAAACTATTCAATACGGAATAATTCGTCTGTTTGAAACCATGTTGACTTGCGGTAAAAATACTTTTCTTCTTAATTAATATAAAATAACTTTAATTATTCCACGTATTGTGCTACTAACTTTAACACGTGTTTCGCCTCTTTCAGAGGCATCTTCGAACTTACTATCGCAAAGTTTGCTTAAGTAAGAAGCAAGGTTGATTCTAATATTTTAAAATGATAAAATTACAAAATACAGTTTTATGGGATTTTTTCCTTTTACAGGAAGCAAGGAGGGGGTTATAGAATCGAAACAAAGCAAACAAATAATTATACTACTAATGACGTTAGCATTACGAAATATTAACTAATGAGTTCTTCTTGCTTGCAAAATTGGTTGGAAATGGTTCCAGACTGGACGAAACCGGTTTCGATCATTTATTTAAACTGTTACGAATATGGTTTTGAATTGTCAATAGTTCGCTTGCCATTGGTGTATAAGCAATACTGAAAGCCGCCCAAGCAAGTGTGTGCGTGTGTTTGTTTGCGAGCTCGCGTATGTGTAGCCGAGTGTGAGCCGAGAGAGAAAGAGAGACATGGGTGGCCGGAGTGATATATCGCGCGGAGGTGTGCTACTAGCCGTTGCCAGGGCAGGGTCCGTTGCTAGGCAGGCTCCATCCTCGCGCCCGTCCCCGTGCTGCAAACCACCCCGCCCCCCCGCCGAGTGCGGCTGACCCGCCCCGCGCCCGCTGCACGAACGGAGGGTCGTCTTGGAATTGATGGGGCAGCGGGGGAAAATGTCCTCTCGAGTGTTCCATTGAGCGGGATGCGCTCGACACTGTTTGCGAATTTTACCGGCCAGCAATGATTGCCATGCATGTGTGGGTATTTCAAATTGCGAAGAAAAAAACGGTCAATTGCGAACGTTCGATTGTTTATCTCGCTCTTCCAAATTTGAAAAAAAACGATTTTGTTTTTTGGTATATTTTCCAAGAACTGAAATTATCAATCATTATTTATGATAAAAGTTTTCTTCATATTCATAATAATTCAAAAATTGCAAACTTTTACTGAAATTGAATGCAGTTATACATCGGCATTTACTTGGTAGAACTCTTAACTTAACGTGCATTTACTTATCTATATATACCGTTGTAGACAAGGTACATACTAGTTCTGACGATGGCGTAAGCCAAAATAGCCATCAACAAATATATAAAATAATGTGGGAATAAATAAGTAAAGTATGCCAGTTATTGAGTACGTCAAGACCAATCACCGACTAGTTGTTTTGCAGAAAACACCGCCATTCAATAAAAAGTTATTATATTTTACTTATTCGTCGGTAAGTTATTGGTAATTTCCATAATTCGTGTATATTTTGGCAACACTTTTCTCGCACCATAAAAGCACTGGAGAAATATTACTTAACATTATAAATATTTTGATATACTTTAAATTATAAAACCTTATGGAATCGCTGCTTACAGAATGTTAAAACATTAAATAAATGGTGTCAAAAATTGACACGGACATATATTAATTTTATCGTAATCTATATTTCTTATGTACCGCTTTGTCAAAATTTTACCTTTAATGTGCTAACATTTCTCCTTTATCAAAGCAAGGCTATTATTTTACAAGACACGTGTTTTGTATTCTTTAACACGTGATAGAAAAATGATTGTATCTCGTTATCCTATAAATTTCCATCCTTTGTGTGATCGTCACCTGCGTGTTGTGTTTTATTCAGTGGCGTGCGCATAGATAATGAAAAAGAGCCAGCATACAGTGGTTATTATATACTGCGTTCAATTCTGACGTAACCTTGCAAGACTTGTGCTTTGCAATCGACCAAACTTAAGGATGCTGTCATGTTATGGAAAGAATAAAACAATTGAGGAGCGGGTGTGGTCCAATAAGTGAAAAATAATAAATTATTTAGTTTCACAAATAGCATTACTAATAGTCATTTCAGCATCGCGCCATCATCCAATCTATCATATTTGGACAAATTCGTTCTTAACGTCATTTGTAATAGTTTGGGTTGGTATGCCCAAAAATCAGCTGACTTCATTCAATTGTCATTGTTTTGATTGCTTTCGAACGCTTTTATTTTTACCTATACATTGAATCTTATATATAAAACCGAAACGGGGGATGTATGTCTGTGGGTCTGTAATTTTTTTTTTCCCTTTTGCATTGTTGGTCATTAAGTTGCCATTAAAACGAATATGAAAGAAAATATGTTTGATTTTTTTATCGGCGAAGACATTTAGTCAAAATGTAATAAATTAGTCTTCTACTGAACTTTTCCCGGCTTTTATTAATATAATAATGTTTATTATTTACGTGAAGGTATTATTTGACATTTCTTTGACAGCAAATTAGATTTTTTCCTTGAATTTGGACATTTTAATGGGCGAGAATGGAACTGTCAATATATGAAAGGGGCAATCTGTGAAATGTCAATGCCAGTCTGAAATGTTCATTTTAATTCCATTTTAAATTTTGAATTTTTAAAAAAGTTGTTTCAACTTGGCCCGTCTGAATTTACGCGCCGAGCTGAACATAGCCCCAAACTGGTCCGAGCGAAGCCGGGTTCGAACACTAGTATATTATATAACACTGTTTAAACATCTACTTCACTGCTATTCCGTAAGGATCGATTTTGTTAAACACCTTATTAATAAGAATACTTGTAATAAAACAATTTAATATGGGTAATTTGTTACGAAATAGATGTCTCTAAATATATTATTATAATACGTTATTATGTAAAAAATGGTTCATAAAATATTATGGTGTGATTCACGGGAATTGTCTTTTTTGGATTTACTTTGAAAAAATATTTTATATATGCTTGATATCGCATACCGATTTTTATTTCCTTTCGAAATTATTGAGAATGGCATTTTACTCGAAGAAAATTGTGAATATTTTATCAATACACATCGGTCCCTGTGGTCTAGTGGCAAGAGCTTTGTCCTAGCGATCAGGGGACCCGAGTTCAATTCTCGGCAAGGTTGGATTTTTTCAATTGAAAAAGAGATCTTGGGCTGGGTGTATGTTATTTATCGTTGATTTTGTGCACAACTGATTCATTATTTATCATCGAGTTAATCTTGTATGAATTTCACAATTAAGAATATTTGGCGCATTGGCGTAAGCTGGAATGCCAAATATTGTTTTCTTTAAAAAAAACTAAAAATACACGTATTTGATAATTAATTTCTTACCGAAACTCTTATAAATATATTGTTATGTTCATATCTTGTAATTGGAATTCACCTATGATTTTTTTATTGTACTATCGCCATGGATTACCACGGCCAAAAAGTAAGTTAATTGGCACGTATATACACACTTTTTTCTATTAATTTATGTCCAATCAACTCCTTCAAACGGTGTGTAAAGAAAGCAATCAGCTGAAATATCAACCCAGCAAGTTGAGTCAAATCATTTGTAAGTAAAACAGTAAACATTGAATTATATTTTTTTCTTGATCCCTGAAAGATCTGCCCAGTCGAAGTGAGCTGGTTTGCATATGTGTAAAAAGTATTTTTGACAAAATTTTGGACACTGTCAAAATGATTATCATGAAAGACGTAACGCATTTCAATGATTAATCATTTAACGTAATCAGTTTCAAGTGCTAAAATTTTACATATTTTCAGTCTTCATGATACGAGAGAATAGTTGTTGAATGCGTTCAATAAAATATTTGATTTTTTAATCAGAATTGTTAATTATACGATTCAAGGGATTAATAAATCATTTGATTAAATTATTATGTACTTTTCGATTCAAAATTTTAATGAACGTAGAAATTGTTATAAGCTTAGAGACCTTTTTCGTCAAGTTGAAACGTTGTTTACGAGGAGAGTGTTTCAGTAAATTGTTCAGATACATAATTGGAACGGAGCTGAGTGTCGGAATGTCCGCGTTTTCCAGCATGTCTCAACCACAATGAAATTCAAATTTATATAAGGACTCAGCTATTGTATTATAGATACAAACGTACCAATAGAAACCATCCAATCCTTAGAAACAAGCAAACGTACGGACAGAGATGACAGGGTTACTAGAAAACTGCCACTGAATAATTTCAATACAAAATTAATTGTTTAAGCGAATGAATCACATTAAATTCATTTATCAATATTTTAAATACAACGATTTATACATGTGTATCTTTGCGTACAAGTATATTAAAACTAAATTTTAATCATTTTAGGTTCTGGGCAATATTATATGCTATAATAGTAGAAGGCCTCAGCTGTGCTTTCATGTTCTTCCGATTGGTAAGTTTCAGGCGTCTTGGTCGATAGTAGGGAAGAAAATCCAAAGAAGTACTTGGTGTAACCGGAAAATACTGAAATTTAATGGGAAGAAGCAAAAGGATTGGCGGGTAACAGGAAATTCTGGACGGAGCGGATATGGAACAAGAGGATACTATTATTCCTAAAATAATCTGCAGAATAGATCGAGCGTAAGTGGCTTTCTAGTAAATTATTTATTTTCAATAAATCTGTTTATCTATGCTTAAATAATTAAACTATTTCATTGAAAATAAATATAATTTCCTTTTAAAACCAACTCTAACGAAAATGATCTATTGCCAGTATTAATCATGTTACCAAAGTAAAAATTGAATCAACCATTTTATATAGGGCTTTATAAAAAAAAATAGTAAAATAGAGTAGTTTTTCTCAAAAAATACCGTTCAAATTTTTTTTTAAATTTGATTGAAAGATATTTTAGTATCAATTATCTTCCATTAAATTTGATTCTTGCTTTGTGTAATTCAAGACAGTATTTAAATTTCTGAAAAATAATTTGTTTCTAAGATACCTTTACGAGATTAGATAATATTCTTTATTGAACATTATTATTGAAGACAGCTGAATAATTTTAAAATGGAATTATATAATTAATTTTATTTGTGTAAGAACCTATCTATAAGTGTCCATCCATTGATAATAATTTTTATGCGTAGGCCGTAGATTAGGCTTGCTACGACTTTTCATTTGTGGGCGTAAAATATTTTGTGTAGCTGCTATGTATTTCATTATTTATAGAATCTGTGAAAAATATTGAAAAGGCTTGTGACGTATCTTTAGAAGACTAATATTTTCAAGTGATTACAAAATTAAATATATGATATTTTATATCTTTAATGTTGAAATGCATTTCATATATAAAAATATACCAAACTATTCAACACAATATATTAATCAGCTTTCCAGAAACTGGGTATCAAAATTTTATAAAAATTTTCAACTAATCGCGTTGAAGAATATTTTGATCAGTAACGTTTTGAATCTTTCTTAAAGAGTTTACAACCACTCTTTACAATTTCATATCCATGTCTTAACTGTTTTGCTGAAGAGTTTGCATTAAGATCTTGTTAAAATCACAGCTGTCGAAAATCCTCTTATAGTTATAATAATTAAATGGGAAAAAAATAAAATATAATATATTTTAATTGCTACTGAATATATGTATTTATTCTTTGTCTTTGGCAATTGAATTATTCATATGATAGTTTCAGGTGACCCTATATTAACATATACCTACACGGCAAACATATACAGTGAGACATTTTGGACCAAGAAATGAGAAGACTCACAAAGGGAAAGGATGGCAAGGGAAGATAGGTTGGTTATTAGACATGTAGCAACGCCAAGAGGCTTCCACTAAAATGTATCCTCGTTCCCTTCAGCTCTGCGAAGGTTGTATATATCCATCCCTGTTTGAATTGAACGGTAACGCTCGCATTAAATGTGGGAAAGCGGCGTAGAGCAGTGGCGGTCCGAGTTTTCCCCCATTCAGTGAGTACTCGCCTAGCACCTTTTTTACCAATTAACAGCTCTTGTATGAGAATCTTAGCCTTGATATTTAAAATTGGATTACGAATTGAACTTATTTTATTAATGACTCATGTAGACATCACTTACAATAAAAGTGTAAATTTCAACCTTTGTTTATGTCCTAATTCGACAATTTTATATTTAGATAAGATTTATTTTTCTCATTGTGAATATTTTCAACTAAAACCTACAGCCATATTAAATCTAAAAATACTAACCTTTTTTATTTCTTATTACATATGGATGTTTATACATACATACATAAATATGTAAATAATATGCTTCTTAATATAATTTGACGTATTCTTGAATACGAAGAATTTGCTAAGCATACATAAACAGTTTTTTATGGCATCATCAATCTGGGCAGCCAATAGTTAGAGAATAAATTATGCTACATAAATATGTAAACCGGCACCTTTTAATGTTAAATCAAGATTATTTAAAAAATATACACTAATAATCACAATAAAATAAATGTTATTAAAACATGACTTTTGGGTAATCATCCTCTTAACGCATCACTTCATTTCGATTGAGCATATATTTTTTGTAGTTTTAAACTAATTTTTACTTGTTTAGTCGAAAAGCGAATACTTTTTTTGAAGTATTTTCTGTGAAGACTACAACTAAAAATGTGATCCATAGAAAAGATTGTAGTACTTCAGGTGAAAAAACTGACATTTTATTGAATAATAAATCTGAGTTATATATTAGCACAATGAAAATTATGGAAATAAATAAAAATATATAATAACATTAGATGTTTACAATCTTTCTCAAATCTTGGTACTTCACTGGTCGTCGGTGTGGCTGTAGGCAAAGTGTCAGCTGGAACAGCGGTGGCAAATCTACCCTTATCTTTCAGAACAGCCTGACGGGGTGTGTGGAGGCTCCATCTACATACTTGGGGGTGGACAATGGTGGCGATTTTCGGTGTGTGCTGCTGCTGGCTGACGCATGTGAATTCCGAGAAAGCCTTTCCGGGGACAATTATAATTGATTCGACGCAAATGAATTGTTACTATCATTACTTATTGAATCATATTCTAAAATAAATTGATAACATAGTCAATTTTTTAAATTCTGATACTTAAAACAAAAAACATAAAATAAATTGTTTGAACAATAGATTCATGCAATTAAAAGTTTATAAAAATACAATTATAAATGATTGTCAATATAAGCCAAAAGTATTTTTTGAACTATGCTTACTTTCAATAAAAAGCACGTGGACTCATAATTCAGCATTTCGAAAGAAGTTGTTTTGTGTAAATTGGTAGTTATTTAATAGTTCATCTTACGGAGAGGATACTTTAAAGGTCGTTAGATAATTTCTGTATATATCCTTTATTTTTAAGATTGAGTAGGAATGAGTAAGCAACATGCTTTTAAATACGAATTAATTCATGCAATCGTATAGACAGGGATTCAATTCTGAAGCCACCGGATGAACTTCAAAAATCTTGATGAATTGTATTTTTTACCAGTTTTTTGAGCAAAGAGTCCTTGTGATGAAATTAATAATATTTTCATTTATTATATCTTGGTATTCTAATTTGAGAATCAAATAATATTCAAAGATTAAATGTAGATAGAAGGGTAGCGAATCAATGAAAAATACATTAAGTAGTTTGGTAAATAATTGAGCAGACCTCGCACTCACGTGGGGCTCGAATTATACAGGTAAAACCTTTTAGTTACTCTCGAGCCGATATGTTCGATTGAAACACCTCAGAATACAACCCTCTTCGTCCGCTACAAAGCCTACTCCCGCCACCTTGTCACCCACCCCCTGAGTGATGTTGCGTGTGTCACAAACTCTTAAATAAGAGGTGGTCAACTTTTCTGAATAAGCTTCAAGCGAAATGGATCATAATCACTTTGAAAATTGAAGTTTTCTTATATTTTTAGATCTGTAAATATGTAAATATTTGATCGTCATAATTTGAACATAACTGAACGGAAAATTTCGTTAGAATTATATGATGATAAAATTAAGGTTTAAGCTTTGACAGCTCAAGACCTTGAGATTAATTTGAAGAATCTTGAAAATCTATTTTTAAACAGTAGAACTTTCATATCAATGAACTACGGTGACAAACTGAATATAATATGTGGCTTTCATTTTTTCAATGATATTGCTTCAGATATCAAAGTCGAATAAATTTAAACACATTCTATATTTATGTTTAAATAGATGATTATTATATTATAATAAGCAGTTAGTAGATAAAAAAAATATATCGCATGTTTGATAAAGCTTTCATTTCATTCAGATTATCCAAGAATATTATCATTAATTGATTATATCTATATTATGTTTCTATCCCATTACGACTTGGCTCGCGTACCACGTTTTGCTATACATAATCCAATGCGACCCCTTCATTCCCTACTTACTTCAGCCTACGTCCCTCAGAGGCCCAAGGGGGAGTCAGGAGGGCCGAAGCAAGGGAAGGAAGAAAGGTCTGTCCCTCGGGAAATTCAATATTCGGCCCCCTACGACGCGTTGGCTTCTCAAATGCTTGTATGGTGGCTAGGGGCCGGCTTCGGGGACGCCAATGCCAAGAGTATTTTATTGTAGGTGAGTAACAAACTTTGTTAAGAAACATCATTCTCTTTAAGAAAAGTACAAGTGTAGAAACAAACATTGTTTATCAAAGTCAAGCGTTTGTCGTTCATCCGAATTTAACATATGTATACATAACTTACTATCAGGTACGCACTTTGGTAAGAGGCTCCAAAATTTATTCTGTCGATAAGTAAATGAATATTTCACAATGAAATCAATGCAACCAAATTCTTGTAGAAATTAAAAAATATTTTTTCCAATCGTGTTTTGTCAAAATATTCATCAACGATAATATGATAAATTTTAAGGCAATATATTAAAACACGTTTTTATTTCATAGCCCACAGCGGTTTGCTAATCCCGCAAATTTTCAACTATCTGATCATAATTTAGCTTAAAAAGTTTGTCTATAACAAAACAAAATATTAACTTAGATCATTTTTAAATTTAGAACATCGCATTAGATATCAAATAATTAGACATTATTTCAAACAATATATCTTTTTTACCTTGAATCAATTACAAAAAACAGTATATTTACTTAAGCTGGCGGAAGTTATTTAATCGCAGGTTTTCACAATGAAGTAATCTTACATTTATAAATGGACTGTCATCATCTTGTTTCATAAAACTAATATTCACAATTGAAGCTTAGTTTCCACAAACTATGTAATTGGATTCTGTGTTCACGGAACACTGCTACACAGATTAGGAAGTCAATATAATCGGCAATAGGTAGATTACGTAGAGGTACCATAAATAATGACTTGCGAGAAAAAATAATATTGGCTAGACCGGCGTCTAGATGGATGCAGTACTGCAGTAATGAAACGCCACGATGAACCTCTGTCATATTTTATTATACGCCGAATATGCAGTAGGGGCAAAATACGTGATACAATAATTTTTCACCGACTTTGAGAGTAGAAAAAAAAATACGATGACTAACAAAATATCAAAATGATTGGGTATGATTTAATATATTATCTGAGTTAGGTTTTATGATACGAAACAAAAGCTTAAAATTCAGTTCAATTTGATAAAAAGCATCATTCGGAAATAAATGCCTCATCTTATATAAAACCAAAAATATCACTGTTTTAGCATTTCTGTTTATTTAATAATTGTCGATATCTATAATCAAAAAGCGTTAAGATAACGTATTTTTATTATTTTATAATATGGTCACTAGCTTTAAAAGCTTTTAGCGTCAAAAAAGCTTTCAGTCAATATGTTTCCCAAGAATATGATGAATTAGTCTGGAAATCGTAGACTTACTGCATCGAAATCAATCGTTTATCATTATTACAATCAGTCTCATGTTTATCATTTGTATTAAAGTATAAAAGTTGTGACAAATTGTAATTGTCATACAAATATTGAAAAATATAGATAGCTATACTCTGCTTTATTTGTGTTTTACTATTTTATAAGTAACGGTTATTGTATAAAGTTTCTTGATTACTTCAATGTGGAGTTTCTTTCATTTTAATTGGTTTACCAGTGTAAGTTTATGTTTTATGGTAAATGTATAAAGGGTCAAACCAATAGTAATAATTCAAATTTCTATGTTGAAAGCCACAACGCTCGCTTCCCACAATTCAAATATCGCCGCAATAAATCGTCTACAAAGTATCAGGTTAGCAGAAGGCTAGAGTGGAAATTCGCAAGTGGGTAACAACGAAACTACCCCACGACGACTGACAAATACAACCGGCTGAAATACATTTATCAACATCCCCGCATGCGAGACGCCGCACAAAGGGTGCGGGGTGGGTATATAGGGGGAGGGAGCGGGTTCTGAAGGGGTTTTCAAAATGGCCGAATGAAGGCAAGGCTGGACTCTCCAGTTGCGGAGGCGGCTTGCAAATATTCGTATGGGGAAGGGCTGGCAAACGTCTCCTGGACCAGAAGATGAGCCGCAATTGACTCTTTTCTTGAGAACGGTTGCCATTTAAATTGATAATAGAAAAATTCAAGACTGGATAAAACAATACCAATAAGCTTATCATTAAAAGGAATGTTAGCTAGACTTGATAAAAGGTAGATTATCAATACATTATTATTGTAAAAATAATAATACATTTTTAGTACTTTTTCCACATAAAATTTATTTGATCAGGACTGGTTTTGCTCATGGCGAGCATTGTCAACTGATAAAATTTAAAAACATTATTATTGACTAAGTTGTATGTAATTTTGAGGCTTAATATTTTGCTAACATAATCACGAAAAGTTTATTATTCATTCTTTACCTTATATTTAATAGAAATCTATTTTTGAAAAACATTTTGTTGGCTACCTGAGATTATTATTCATATCTAAAGCATTGTCACATTTAGAGAAAACAAAAACTTCTAAAAATATTCACATCAACATAAGCGGACAAAGAAGAACGGACACTCTTGAATAACCAAGTGAGTCAAACCTATACATTTAATATTATTAATCAATCATTTTTTGAAAATTTTTCTATTGGATTTTTGAGACATGTGTCATTATAGAATGCCTGGATGAAAACACTGTCGATATTTGATTTAAATTCTAAAAATAGGACAGAAGCGCTAATTTCAGTTCTAAAAACCAATTGACCATGGCGATCAGTTTTATATGCTTGATTATATAATGTTGTTAATATGGTGCAATTATTATAATAAGATTATAAATATAATAGAATGTCAGCCCTTAACTTGGGGGTAGGTGTTGCTGCTCGCACACCATCTCTTAGCATCCCACCCTTTCCTGGATCTAACCCTCCGAACGACCCCTCAATGGCAACCCCTTTACGGTCGCCACTTGGAATGGGCTTGCAACCTTTGGTGGACAGATAAGAGTAGATATATATATTAACTCATTTAGGTGTACAGAATTTCCGAACACTACTTTACAGCGAAGACAATATTAGTGAGCAAAGTATCATACAGTTAGAGATATTTGAAAAATTATTACACACAGTTTGGGAGCATTTGTTAGACCATAGTAACTTTCATTGCAATTTCTTTTTTATAATTAACCGTATTGTTGTATGAAAAGCTCTTCTGTGGAGTGATATATGTTTTTACGATTTATTTCGTCAGGTCTGAAATTTTGGATTGTAAGCCTTAATATATTTTTTTCAATCGATTCATGGGCTTTAATCCAAATGCATGGATTCGATGATTTTATCGAAATGTCTTCACCTACGCACTTTCCAATCCCGAAAATTTGGCAATGTCTCAGTTCAATTATTTTTTTTTCCAGTTGTGGTGCTAAATTTAAAACTTCTTAATATGTTCTAAATTGATAGCAAACAAAGTTATTTATTGGAAACAATACATATTATCTTTTTTATTCAGCTTTAAATGCACATTATTCTCGCATTCGATTAATGAAATAAATATAAAATGTATTGAATAAAATAAATTAAATTATGGTTAGAAAAAAATCATTAATTCATCAATAATTTCTCACTACACTTGTATATTTGCAGAGCTTAAATACATTTTTTTTTCACCGTGTTATAATGGAGTTCTATCAAGTATATGACACTTAAATCAATCAATTTATTAAAACAGAATGACATCAGATAGATCGGACGGATTACAATAACCTATAAATAAAATTAACTTATTATGTTTTATTTTATAATAAATATCCACGCTATATACTTATCTTCTTATAATGGCCAAAGATAGCAATTAATTATATCATAATACAGTCATATTAGTATGAGATCACTAAAAATAGACATACAAATCTATTTGACGATATTACGTTGAAGTTTGTTTGATCGAAGTAAAATTTGTGGGTGTTATTTTTAATGATCAAAGTGCCTGCGAAACTGTGTCAAAATATACGATAGCGTATCACCGTATTGCACAATGAAACTGAAGTTCAAGTGATTGGTTAAATAATTTATTACTTTGCTAAATTGAATTGCTCGCTACGCTGAAAATACTTTACAATCGCGCGGATATATTATGTGCGTATATCGCGGCGGTGTGCTTTTATGTATATCGAAGGCAGGCACATATGTGAAGGTATTCATTTATATGTGAGGGAGTTCGCATACTTATATTTGCGAATGGAAGGGTGGAGGTTGGTACGCATGCCCAACGTTTGGTGTTCGCCCTCTGCGGTCAAGCTACGGTCGAAGTTATAAGGCTTAAGGCAGCGTCGAGCTACGAACGCGACGCCATTGTTTGAGATCGGCGATTAGCAAGCGTCGCAATGCCATACTGAAATACTCAGTAATTATGAAAATAGTATATAATACATTATTGCTTTGATTTTATTCTAGTAGACAAACGTGTACTTTTATACCTGTTAATAGCGAAAGCTTTCATAATTCGAACTATTATATAAGGTATAGGTATTTGTTAATTTTCAATATTTAACTACATAGGTACTGCTTTTTAAAATTGAGAATATTAACTGTGAGACCTTTTTTTGAGCCAATAGTTTGAGAAAAAGTATTTTAAAAGGATGAGCCAGTTTTGTAAAAAAAAGTTGATAAAATTATTTGTAAAAAATTGTCATGTATTAATGATTTAAAAAATATTAAATTCAATATGAAAATCAGATGTCAATATTTTGCTGAAAAAATACATAAATCTAATAAAGCGTGAGATTAAGAAAGCGAAATTTAGTTAAAAGATATATTTTTTTAATTTGATGGAAATTTATTATTTCAGACAAAACTTCACCAACGCGGTCGAATCGCGTCTTTAAGAAAATACGACGTAAGCGATCGTGTCAAAAAAATAATATTGATGTGATCGACTCCGGAAACTGATTGCCAAGCGGAGTGTATAACCACTAGGCTTCGGAGGTCAATGAACGGTACGAACCTGGTTGAATAGTTAAAAACATATAAAATAGGCAAGATTATTAAGACTCTCTTAATAAGCTTGCATATTGCATATATTATTTTTTACTCAAGAATTCTTTATTATGCAATTAAGATTATCACTTCATTGAATTTTAAGCTGTATAAGTATTCTACTATGGAAAAATAGTACCATAACGATATTTTTATTTAAAAATCTTTTCACTCATTCAATGAACTCCAAAGTGAATACACTGAATAAATTCCCTCTCTACGGCGACCACGTATAGGCAAAAGCACTTTAGCATCAGGGTAAGATAGCCGAGGGTAGTTAAGGGGAAAAGAGGGGCGCGTAACGTAAGAGATGGCATGGCAGGTCCACCGGTCACTGCGCCTCGCCCCGCGTATTGATTTGTTGTATTGCACCCTCCGAACTCTACGATATAAGCTCACAGTCGTAGAGGGTGAAGCTTTACAGCTACGGGCTGCGGAATACGTGTGTGGGTGGGATGGGTCTCTACGACGCGGTTATGGACAACACCCGGGGTGTATTTCTTTTTTATGTTTTCCTGGCATTAAAAAGTAAATGTTTTAGAATTTACTGTCAATTATTTGTTGCTTCAAAACAATTTTCATCTTAAATATATAATATAATAGTATTTTTATAAAACAAAACATGAATGTAAAAGTTTTGGTAATTGAAAAGGATTAATGAAAATAAAATATTACTTTATCAATGAGATGTTTATAGCTAAAGGATTGTCATAAAATATTGCACGCCAATGGTTTCGCAGAGTGATTATACTTAGACATATTAATATTGTCTTCATGTACATTTAAAACAATTTTGAGTTGTTGGTTATCAACAATCAAACTATTCGAGGTTCAAAAAATAATAAGCTATAATATCTTAGAAAAGTTTTATACCTTGATGAGAATAAAATTTGGTGAATGATATTTCTTAAGTAATAGGTTGATTTATTACAGAAAAAAAATATTTCCAAAATGTATTGAACTTCGCACCCAATGATTCTTTTAATACTATAGCAAAATTTATCACTTTTTGTATTTTTATATCGAAATTAGAATAAATTATATTATATCGAACGAATTTACTTAGAACCAAAGGAACATATTGCATAGCTAATTAATGATAATAATGAGTTAAATCATTCATTTCCTCTTTTCAATTATTCTTCACGGTTATTATTAACATTTCACGTGTGGAACGAAAGACTAAAAACTTATATTATCTGTATAAAATGCTTCCAAAATATTTGTATGCGAACTTGGCGTGAATATTTTCAGCGGTTAAGAGCCGGAATTGCTTGTCATGGAAAGTCTCGTAGCACCTTACGATAATATCTCGAGCATTTTAAAGTCGGTTATTCGTTGCACGTTTACACTGGATTGCCGACAAGAGACGAGTCTTTAAAATTCATTAGGAATTACAACGAGGAAAATGCACGCTCGGAAGAATAAGGTCTCAATGCAAAACGAGCCATGCAAGGAAAAGTGACTGCTTCGCGGATACTTTTCTGAATATTTTTGTTTTCATTTTGCCGAGAAGAAAGGCGAGATTTTTCTTATAAATTTTACGAATAAGACGTGCGGGAAGATGTGTTATATTGTAAACGGAATTTTGCTAACAGTTTGACGGGTGTATAGAATATTTTACAATGAGCATTGTGTATTTATGTTTATTCGGATTTGGTTTCTTTTCTACAGAAAGAATTATCATAGTAAATTATAGAGATGAATCATTGTATAGACATACATCGGACTTCTGCAACTGAACCGTCACATTACAAAATTATTTGTTTTGAGACCTATCTTATTATAGTATTTCAAAGTCATTATTTATTAATTATTTAGTTATAAATGTACATTACAAAAATTACATATTATAAGTATATTACTTTTGAAATGTGAAAAAAGATGAAAACATTAAAATAAAAATATATTGGGAATTGACATAGAGTGAGTTCCGTCAAAATCAACTATAAAACATAAAAAGTAGTACTCGTCTGAACTCACTCACGTCCATGTGAAATATGTTATCCATAATGCACTATATAAAATCGCAAGCATTTAAGAAGTTGCATAGCAGTAAATAATATACAAAAATGACAGAATACAAATTGCAACAACTTGATGACACTATTGATTTGTCTAATGTTCTATGATTATATTGTAAAATTATTTTCACGTCTAAATATTTTTCATAAATACAGTTAAAAAAATGAATGACAAATAATGGTACAATTTAATTTTACTAAATATATAAAACTTAATTGATAAAAAATGTAACGAATTATACAGAAGTATTCAAAACACCTTTAAGATTTACGAATATTTCAACAAAAATATTTTAAAAATGAATTCATCAGTGTTTGTGTTAAATAAACTTATGGAGGTTATTGACCCAAAAAATGCACGATTGTTTGAATAAAAAAAACTTGTAATAGTTTTATCACTGTTAATTCTATTTATTTTTAAATATAAATTTGCGGCCTACTGCAATCAGGCGTCTCAACTTATGAGACGCTAGCAGTTAATAGGTTGAGTGTGCTTCAGAAGATAGCATGTTCTTATTTTAAAAAAAAACTTTTTTAGAAGTAAATAATTTAATATTTATATTGCATATGGAATGAAACAATCGGACCCCCCACACAGGCCGCATACCTCTTTTTATTGAATCTTATTGAAGGAATACTAATAAAACCTACCGATTTTCGTTAGATTGTGTGAATTTATTAATATTCAGTTGAAAATGCTTGCGATGAGCGAAACTAATATGTAGTACATCAAATAATATGTGGAGGTAAATGAAATTTTTTATAACCAAGAACTAAAAAATATTAATAAGCCATAAGATATTCAATAATATTAGACATAAAGAGTCAGGCGCAAAAATTTCTACCCTTGTCAACGATACCCTCAATATATCAATTATTTTCACTCAAAAATAACTAATACTGGGGCAATAATAAAAAAAAAACGTGGGTAAAAAATCTCAGTCACAACATTATGAAGTGTCAATTATTTTGTCGTTTTTGGAGAGGGCGCGGCGTGTTAATTTTTTAATTCAATAACCGACACTCGCCGAGTGGAGGCGCCACGTCGGAACGTTACTCGCTTTAATTGATGTCTACTAAAATAATTATTCTTTTGCGAGGGAAAAATACACGCGGAAAATTACGTCACGGTAAAATGTTTAAGTATCAGCGGTTTTAAATTGTTGAAAATCTTTTTTTTTTCTTTTGAACGCAAGCCCCGAACAAAATTTACTTATTTGTATTGGGAATGTTATTGGAAACGTTTATTTTTTTTAAGATTTCAAACTTTTCATTTACGTGATTGAATATTTTTCTTATTTTATTTAAATGATTATTAGTACATTTGTTTTTGTTTTTGACGTGTCAACGTCTTATAAATCGATGAACGCCCGCTGCACGCACGAAAAAACATGACTCATTGTCCCATCTGTCGCGTTACGCCGAAGGCAAGCGTGCGAGCGAGAGCGCGGATAAGCGATAGAGAGGCACGATCGGCCTACCGTTCGGATTGTGCTGCATCTATCTCTCTTCCGCTCGATTGGTCGATGCGTCTGAGTAGAAAAGAGACAGCGGCAGCACACAACTTATACACCTACAGTACCTACACGTAAAAAAAATTAAAATAAAAAAATTAAAAAATATGTTGAAAATTTCATTTTTCTCCTTCTTCGTATCCATACAAAATAATGATAATTCAATAAAAATGATTCCATTTTATTCATAAAAGTATGCAATCATTTCATCAATGTTTTCTTATGACGTTGTCACGTTAAACTATCGTCCGTAAACCCACTTTACAGACAACCATTTTTAATCTAACATTCATTTATTTTCTTATGGTAAGTCAAATATTATATACTAAGAACATTAATGAATATGATAAGATTATTCCGTGGTTACTTCACTACTCTCTTCGAAAAATAAAGGTTGATCAACCGAGTAACAAGAAGTTCTCTTAGAAAAAAAATGTTAAGATAAACTTCGTGATGATTTATATGCTCTAAGTTGGGAGCGGACATGGAAAAAATTACTTGATCAAATTTGATTCGTTTGAATTTTGTACTTTTCTATGCGGTTTGTCGCTAACGTCCCGGGTTTCGCCTTTCAGCATCTTCAGGCATTTCAAGTACACGGATGTACTTGAACTGACATGGATGTACGTAAGCTGCACTTGAAATGCCAGAAGATTTCGAAAGGCGAAACTAGGGTCGTTAGCGACAAAATCCATGGAAAAGTAAAAAATTTAAACGATTCAAATTTGATATTGAAATTCCATCAAGCGCCCTCAGTCGAAATTCTTAGCTAATAATTTAATCACTTTTATTTTAGTACATATACGATTTGATTCGATATTACAGACAAATTATTTTGAAAACTATTTTGCATAGATACAGCAATAATCTTTTTTTATAAATGACTTTTGCGGAGTTCACTGATGAATTTGAACAAACGGAAAAAAAGAATTCGCATTTACTTATTGGAATAACAACACCTGGCGAAATGTTTCAAGTTTTTATTGAAGAGTTACAGGTGTTTGAATCGGCAGCATATCAATTAATTTGAAAATCATTGTCTGGTTTATTGGCGCGATAATAATTTGTGAAAATTCTCACCCGCGGTGTTGCCGCTCGTAAATACTTCACAGAATCAATTCTCACCATTCAATTGGCAATACTATAATTAATAAATTATTAAAATTACGGAGTGTTCAATTATTTCTGAGTAAGTCAAATCAAGCTTTAAAAAAATTGCAATTAATATAACACGTTTGTTTCGTATCCGGATGAAATTGAATATTTTTTGTTGTCGTTTATTTTTCAATACAAAGAATGGAATATTCTCATTGAATTTATTTTAATCATCGTATGTTGAGACATATTTTATATGAATATGAATTATTAATACTTATTGCACTTTGATAAATAAACTTTGTAAGATATTTTTTTAATATAAGTATAATAATTAATTTAAAAAATCTAGTATCGTGGTAAACAATATTGGATATATTAATATATATTCAACATGTAATATTTACTGAATTCTGTAACTCTATTTGATAAATTTACTATGAAGTTGTATACAAAATTTTATCAATTGCAAAAAATTGAAAAACATATGTTCCGTCTGAAATTTTTAAGCGGTATTACTTGTTTCCGGTGAAAAAGAGCATACGTGCCGAATTCGAGTTCGAGTCGCAATATTATATTTCGATTGATGGTTTTTAACTATGCAAAAAAATTACCTGCGGAGATGACAAATATAAACCATCTTTTTTTCTTTTGAAATTTTTTCGGGCGATGAAATAACAATATAAAGTTTTGAAATTTTTAATTTTATAAACACTAATAATTTCAACAATTTAACTACTTTTCCCCATGCCGCCCTCAAACTATCTGAGAATTGAGTATCTAGCCCTTCTCTCATAAAAATTTAGCATCACTGTACTAGAGAATGTAATTGTATTTCATAATTAAAAAGTAAATAGGATGAATATACTTTTTTAAAAATATTCAGATAAAAGTTTTCTGTTTTGATTTTTTATGAGTGTTTATATTGCACTTTTTGTATATAAGTTGACAGCATTTATCATTTAATTAATTGTTGCTGCTTAACGTAATATATTATTTTATTAAATCATTGCTTTCACCTTATTTTCTTCGCGAGTTAATTTTTATGATCTGTTAATTTTCAGGGAATGTGTAAAAAGTTTAAAAAAAAACACAAAGACTATCTTTTTAAACGTATTTATACTCTAAATTGAGAGTGGACATGATTGTATAAATAATTATAATGTACATATATAAATCCGTTTTTGTATAATCACTGTTCAAAAATATTTCAAATAGCCAACAAAGATTTTTAATATAAAACAACCATAAAACACATCAAAGCACACGTATATATGCGGAAGAGAAATGAGGAATGTTTTTTGCAATGGGCTAGGAGCAAATTGAAGTGGGTGCTTGGAATAAAAGTATGTGATCTGACGACGAGGCACACACGTAGCCGTACATTCAGTAAATTTGAATGCTTCGAGACAGAGCTAAATTCCACCAATGTCCTCCCTGCAGGGACCAACTCGCAGATATCTCCACGTCCCTCCTTAAATGGAGGGCGACAATAATTTCACAAGTGCGCGAAAGGAAAAAACCTCGCAAAATACGTGAGGGTTTTCCTCACAGCCTTTAAAATGTTTTATTTTTTTTGGTGTTTTTTTATTAATTTATGGAATTTGTTCTACGTCCGAACAGGAATTTTGTATTTTTGAACGGAACATTTTTATTTTGCTCCTTTAATATAAATAACTCACAGATTAAAGAATTCTTACTTTTTTATTCATTTGTTTACAAAACTATGCAATAACTTCAAATAATACTCGTTTTAAATAGAGTTTTCTTCCATCTGCTATCTAATTTTGAATTTCAGAGTATATGTTTTATTTTTTAAAATAAACTAAACATTGTACCTTTATAACAGAAACAAAATACTTCTAGCGTTTAAGTTTGATATCAATCACACCATATTTTAAAACTTTTGTGCAAACTACATACAAACTTATGAATATCATTTTTAAAGTCTTCACTGTCGATACTTGGTGGAATTAATAAAAAAATAAAACATTTTTAGCTATTTTTACTATATTTACTGATGATAATGGTCACCATGAGCGAAACCAGTCTTGGTCTGATAAATTTAATGTGAAATAAGTACTAAAAATGTTTTATTATTTATATTACTTAGGAATAATTATCCACCACCTTATACATATATTTTTTATAGTATAATAAACTTTATTTATTTATTTCCATTGTTACCACTTGCTGCCTTTGTTAAAGTTCTATTGAAAAACTTCATCAAGTTTTTTTTAGTATAAATAGGATCTGCAAGTATTATAATTGTAATTTTTTAGTAAAATATTTTATTCTTATATGAACTGGAATGGTTGCAATATTTTCCACATTGAGAGCAGGTAATAAAAAAATGTGAAATTCATAAGAACTTCTCTAGTTATGTATTTAGTATTATTATAAATTTAAAACATACAGTTAGTACTTTTTGCCGGTCAATCAAAATGAATTAAATTGAGCATGCGTCAAATAGCGCTAACGATAAAGTCGTCCATTTCCTGTTTACCGTACACTTATGGCTATCTCCATTGTATACCATTTGAAATACATGCACACGTATGTAATACTATTGAATAGAAAATGTTCAATAGCATAGATAAAATCTCCCGTCCACTCTGCGGCCGAATCAAGTGATTGGTCCATACTAGATGAGATTGAGGGGTCAATCGACCAATTAGAGGGGAGATTTCAAGTGCCTCTGCAAGTATGCGTGTGTGATTATTAGGGGCGATAGTGTTAACCAAAATATTTCGCGTGCTATAGATTCTTCTTTACTGAATATTTTAAAAAAATAGAACAAAATTTAAAGTTTATATTGAGTTTAAAATCTAGCATGACAACTACTTGTTAAGATGCCGCATATTTTATAGAACTCCAGATAAGCTCAACGTAACTCGCCAAAGTCTAAAATGAAATAAATAACAAACACATACGCGGATGATCTCAAACGTTACAAATATATATATAAACGTTGCATATATGTATATGTTTATCAAAACTCAAGAATGATAATTAGTTAAAACATAAACCTAAAACCTACTAATCAGTAAGTTTAGTTCTTACTGCTAGGTTTGAGAGGCCGATAAGGCCGATCACCGTCCAGCAATACAAAATGAATTGAAATTGTGTACACATCTAAAATGTATTAGGTATATCAATTCAAAAACTATATTTATAAATCAGAAAACTTTTGAAACCGATAATTGTCCTTTATTCAATAAAATATTACTATGATCAAAAAAGTGGACCGGTATCACTCAGATCAGTGGACAGGTAGTCAGTTCTTTCACACAAAAATACGATACAATAAATGAATAGTTTATTTTTGTTTTCGTTTAGTTTAGTGACATTCTTTTTACTTATTCAACACTAAATTTATTTGGATCAGGATTTGTTTCACTCATCGCGTGCATTTTAAACTGGTAATAAAGTACAACAACACAGAATTATTTATACAAATTATCATCAAGACTTATGAAAGAACAAATAGTTGATCACAGAAATACGTAAATATTTTAAAGAACTATGCAAATTGACAATAAAAACGTTTAAGACCTTTTACAAATACAAGCTGCTACATTACTACAAAATTTTATTTTTAATTATTTGAAAATGCTCGCGATGGGCGAAACTGGTCCTGATCCAAATAAATTTACTATGGAATAAGTTCAAAAAATGTCTTATTCAGTCTTATATGATACAATCCACATAAAAAAAATGCAGGAAGAGTGTTAATCAACTCAGAAATTATTTATCTGATGGAAAAGTTTGAAAATGTATGACGGAAACTTTGTATTGAATAACATTATTGCATTATCGTTTTAATTCCACTTCAGATGTTGCTAAAAATACATAAGCATGATATGAAAAAATTTTAATTTAATACCGTCCAAGAACTCTCAGTTTTTTTCGAACAATAGATATAATGCACGACCATGTTTTGAAATGTGTTGGACTTAAATACGTAAGCAACTTTGTCATACGCTGCAAAATTAAAATGGATAAAACCTTTTATGGGCATTATTGTTTACCTTCAAAAAAGGGTGGCCGAAAATGCAACGGCCGTTATTGAAAGTAAGTGGTAGAAATTGCTTACCTTCTCTCGGACGATAATATTTGACCAAAACTCGGCGAAGGGGTCAGCAATGCCCGCGTTCGGAAAAAGAGTTATGTTCTGTTTATACGTCGCACGAGGGTAGGGACTTTTTTGGTCACAATAAGATACAAAAGGTCATGGTGGGCCAGTACGGTCATTGCTAATAGACGCGCGTACGGTTGGGCCAGTGGAGGGTTGGCGCAGGTCAATTGACCCGGCGGGGTCAGAAATACCCGTCCGTGTTTTTACAGCGGGTCTTGCAGCGTTATTTATAACAGTTTAACCGGTTATTTGGAAAAATTATCGATAGGCACGCGCCCGTGTTAAGTGACAGAGCGGATGAAATGACAAAAAGGATTTTGAAGTTTGGATTATAGTTCTTTATTGTGAAAATATTAACACTCTTGAATGCTTACAAATATCAGAACATAGACCATCATTCTCTAGTAAAACTTTTTTTTTTATAAAACTACATGTATAGCATAAAAGATTAAATTATCAAGAGTGAAAAAAAATCGTTAAAAAAATAACTTCCACCCATCAAATCCCAAAAGCGAGACTTTACAAGAGCGATTAGTCCTAGTCCTGTCCTAGTTCTAATAACCTTTCAATCCCTATTTTTTACGAAAAAAGAGACTTTGGGTACCTGAGTAACAAGCAGTTCTCGCATTAAAACATATGTTGAGATAAACTCTGCAAGGAATCTATATGATCGACATTGTCAGCCGAAATGATCTCAACTCATAATTAAACAAAGATTTAAAATAAGTACAAAATATGTTTTTTCAATTTTTAAGAGCATTCTGTAGACCAGTGGTTTTCACGTATAATAATAATTGTACTGTAGCCGCATCGTAAATATAAGCGGTTCTACGGAAATTTCTGGTGGCCAACCAAATTTTTGGTTTTTAGCCTGTTATGTCAAATGGACCTGAAATTGTTTTAAAATTTACTATACTGGTATTGATTGCATACAAAATATTACATTTTAAGAGTCTTTGTTGGCAAATTTTCTTGAATACCCACATTTTTTTAAATATCAATAATTACTAGGAAGCTGTTGGTGGCCATAGCCAAATCATATCGTGGCCGCATGTGAGAAACACTGCTGAAGACGCATTCAATTAATGAAGATAACTCGGATTACCAAAAGCTTAAAAATATAACCCTTCTCGGAATATGTTTTTCGATAGTGTCTTTTAACGGTTGTTTGAGTATCAGTAAAAAGATATTTAAATTCTTGCATGTGTTAAAAGTGATAAAAATATTATCAGCATTTTTACGTTAAACGTTACTTAGTAGCCATAAAAAGTTTCTTTATAAATACTGTGTTTTTTTTCTTTTAAAAAAATACGTAGTTCAATGTTGCTCTTTATCGTATCCGATAATGTACTTCGTTTTATCTATTTATATGCCTTTTATAGTCAATATAAAAAGCTCTATAAATATTTTAGCAAAATACGCTTTCGTTATTCACCTCCCTCTGAATTGGATGAAGATAAATATTGAAATAGGCAAAATGGATATTGCGTGCTGTACACACAGAGAGGGTGTATCAGTTATTGGTTATATTATCAGAGGAGGGAAGTTGGTACATTCACGATTTACAAAATGGCCGCCAAATGTGTTTCGACCCTTCTGGAATCAGGATGACGTATGAAGGGACCCAGCGTTTCCTTGTTCCGGTAATCGAAGTCATAACTCTCGCTTGACAAGTTTCTGATAGCGAAATATGTATTCTATATTCGTACGTCTGTTGTATTAAAGGTTTGAAACGTTTATAATAATTATGATACTGAAGATGTCTTGAATATTACTATTTTTACAAAACCTATTTGGAATTTGTACCAAGTAAAACATTACAAATAGTATTGTTTAAGAATATAATGAAACTAATAATTATTTATATCACATTTAATGTGTCAACTGTCATTATTTACTTGGTGGAAAGGCACTGTATCATTTTTTCAAGATGAGGGCTGTTTTCACTTATTCGATCATTTTCAACTGAAAAAATTTCATCAGTTGAAAATGCTCGTGGTGAGCGAAACCTGTCATGAACTTAATAAATAAATTGTGAAATAAGTAAGTACCAAAAATGTATTGTTATTTTTCAATATAATTTCTATCACTAAAAGGAAGAAGAAGAAGAATTTTATCGTCACAAAAAAGTTGTTAGTAATAAAATAAAAATGCCTGAGAAAAAACCGTTTATTCAATTAAATTTATAAAATAGTATTCAATAATTTAAATATATACAAAGTGTGGCATGTTTGTAATAAGATTAAACAAGACCTATTGAGGTTATGGTCGTTTTGATAAAAAAATCATTCAGTCGGATATACAAGGTTAGTGTACAAATTAAATTATATGAATTTACAAATTCATGGTTTATTGCACTTCTAAAGTTTCTAGTTTATAGACTTTTTGTATACTGGCTGACGACAGAGCTTTAATATATGAATAATATTTTTAAAATATGACCACTTCTACGGATTATTATTTATTAAATGGAAAAAAAATATTTTGAGCATTGTAGCTTTATCTTTTTTCATTGTACTGTATTTCTATGGCAAACTTGTAACCCAAATTACAAAATTTTACTACTGAACGTTGGTCTACTATGGCTCGGAAAATATAATATATATTAGATGGGATAGATCTAGCATTGTCTTTAATTAATTGATACTTGTCTAATTATTTGTTGTTTTGACAGCGAAAAATTGATAAAGTGTGAAGCTGTTTGACGTTTAAAGAACAGATTTTTTCAATCACATTTCAAGCGGCTTGACACCCGTTTGTCGCAGAAGAACCAACATCAAATCAAGGAGGCTAGGTACATCGCAATATCAAAACAAAGCACAAGTCTTCCTTAAACAGTCAAAAGCACACAAAAAAAGGTAACACTAATTTCGTTTCGGATCGGTTATAGTCACATTATATCACTTTTATCCCTAATACGGATTCATCTTATCACACCACTCCAGGTTAATCACAAACAACATCGCACATAGGTACCAACTGTCACAAATCTAAACATAAACTAAAATTATTTAAAATTTAACCACCAACTTCGGAAATAGCTCCCTACCAGCTCAAGTAATTTATTGAAATTAGATCACGTCATATTATAATTCTTTGGTAGCATTCGTTTCCAGTGGCGTGCTGTTAATCAACTGATAATTAAAAAGAGGCTACAAATTCTTTCAAACTTACTTCATTCATTTAAAATACTTTTATTACGAACTTTTTCTACAGTATAATTATTATACTAAACATAAATTTGATATATGCACATGTCATCAACTTTAATGTTCCTTAGTGAAAATACACAATATTTAAACTATATTAAATTCCATGTACATACATTCCGTAAAGATCACTTATATTATCTTCAAACATGTCATGCTCAAATTATAATTTCACGGTACAAGGTTTTCAATTGAAATTGCTTCACCTTTAATTGTGTCTATGTAAATGTTTCTTTTTTACGTCGACCACCATTTTTTAAGAATGATTTTCATTAATTGAAATATATATTCGTGTATATTATAAAAAAAATAATATCGTATACCGATTTTACTAGTAAAAGAAAAGTTGAAAGCTCATCAGAACGAGTGTTTCACATTTTGGTGACATGTAATAAATAAAATCAAATATTAATTTAAAATGAGATAATTTTATTCCGATAAATATTGTTTGTTTCATACTTCTTAGAGATAAAAGGTGTCAGGAAGTGTCTCGAAAAATACTGTTTGTGAAAACATATGTTTTAACATAAAATTTGAACATAAAATAAAATCTTTTTTTGTACAGAATTTTACCCTTAGATTTTTATTTAGAACTCCACTGGCGCCATCACATGAGGCGGTCTTATATGATATTATGTAAAAAAATCGAAAGGGTTAAAGGGTTCGCAGTTCTATTGTACTTCCGCTCTGCGCATAAAGAGTTATAATGTATTCTATTGTGAAGGAAGCATTTCGTCTCATTATTATGTAGATGAGATCAGATGCACCACAAATTTCAGATGCACATTATGCAACTACGAAATGCATCATATATACTTATTCACCAATACATTTTAGAAATCATTCATTTCGCTGTGTTGAGTGAGAACATCATTAACTAATCTTTGTTAACTCTTAATCGATGTTGAATACTAATTAATATCCATAAGAACGAATTTCAGTATTGATACAAAATGATTTTTAATCAGTTTAACCTCACAGTGATACAAATATCTCTTTTTTACCATGTCCGCTCCCAACTTGGAGCATATGTATGTATATTTTTTTACAACAACTGCCTGTTACTCAGTTGCAAAACATCTTTCTTTCGAAGAAATTAGGGGATGGAAAGGATACGAGGACTAGGACAGGACTAGTGGTTAGCTAATCGCAGTCGCTATGCGTCGCTCTCTGGGATAGGAATGGTGTGAAAGAATTTTCAATAACACCCATTCCTTTAAACAGAGTTATCGACTGAAAGAATCAAACCCGGGCGGGCCGGCACGCAAGCCAACAACGTTGGCACTGCGCATCGTACCGGACAAATAAATAAAAAAAAGAATATAAATATAATAATAAATTTCGTCTTGTCCTAAAACTTTTTTTCAATAAATAAAAACTGTTTCTAGTCTTCATATTATATCATATACGGCTGAAATATCGCTTTTAGTGACAAAACTCAGACCATTCTAATTATTATTTCATTTATCTTATAAGTTTATATTAACATTAAAATAAATCAAAAATTTAATGGCTCAGTTGAAAATTTTCTGCTTCTCAAAAGCGAAAGATTAGATGACTGAAAAGAAAACAGCTCCCTTAGAATAAATTCCGGTGAATAAGGTTTTTTGGAGCACATATATTTGGCATCGGGAACGGACAAGACTGAAAGAAATATCTGCCATATAGAATTAGTTAAAATTGTTTTGTGATGTTTTATTTTTTAACCATGTCCAACTTAGAGTATATGGACTCCTCACGGAGTTTATCTCAACATATATTTTTCTACGAGAACTGCTTGTTACTCAGTTGCTCAACCTCTCTTTTTCGAAGAGAGTAGGGATGGAAAGGATACTAGGAATAGGACAGGAATAATGATTAGCTCCTCGCTGTCGCTATGCGTCGATCTTTGGCCCTTTGGGATCGGAAAGCCGGTAAGGGATTTTCAACAAAACAAAAACCCATGCCTTTGAACAGATTTATCGACTGAAACAATCCACTCGTACTGAGAATCGAACCCGGGTGGTCCGGCACGCAAGTCAACAACTGCGCCACAAACCGGATGTCAATAACATTCGAATAAAAGTATTGTAAATATATATACTCAATTTGTTTTTCATTTGATTTAACTTAGTCTGTCAAGCGATCTGGTTTGCAGTAAAAAGATTCCGGTGCAAATACTGGCAACTTAAGTTGAGTATTTTTTATATCTTCTCTACTCGAGTAGATCGACCGTTTTCAAATTATTCTGTCTGTAGTTATTTGAAATTGGCAAGTATCAGGCTCATCGGCACTCGATTGCGATACAGACTATACACATATAAACAGTTAAAAAAAACACTTATATTAAAATTATATTTGTATTTTAAAAATATTTTTAATTTTAGACAACATATTTATAACTTTAAATTTAAGCCGCTGTAACTACATTCAAATATTTTTTTATACTCTAAACAGAAAGTAACACTGTACGCATTAATTCTATCTCATTCAAAATATTTTCCTATATCTTTCTCTCTTTTATTCATACTGCATAGTTTCTATCTCATTCCAATAACTTGCATACTAATTTCACCCTTTTTTGCATGGGTGCAACCCATATTTGACACTTATAAAATGAAGGATAGTAAATAAAAGCTGAGCTATGAATGATTGCTGATGGTAAAAATGCAAGTAAAACCATGATCTTATTTAAATATTTATTGTTATGACAACTATGTATGTTCGATTATTAAACTGCTACGTGCATAAATTCTAGTACTAAATTTTTCAATTTCATTTAATTGAAATCAAGGTACTTATAAAATTCAAGCTTTATCTGCCCCATGGGAAAAACGTTTTCGAGAAATATATTTATTTATCATTTAGATTTAGACAGAAGGTGCTTGGTAGAATTTCAATATCAAATTTGATTCGTTTGAATTTGGTATTTCCCATGAGATTCGCTCATTTTAAGTTCATTCGTGCACTTGATATGCTTGAAGATGCCGAAAGGCGAAACCCTGGTCTTTTTAAAAGATTCAAATTGTCAGAAAAAAATTCAATTGTTTTTTTCAATATTATGGAATGTTAACCATATTCTTCTTGATTTATTTAAAACAATAATGAGTGAGATTTCAAAATGTTTTTATTATTTTCACCACAGCAACTATACCAATAAATACTTAAATTTTCATAAATATAATAAAAAAATAGGCTTGATCAACTTTAGTAAATCAAACCATATTGGCATTTTTTATGTCAATCCATTCATTTTGATATAAGCTATAACATTGAATAGACAGCGCTCTGTTTTTTATTAGCATGCCATTATTTATTTAGATTTACTGTGTATAACGTATTGATTATATTCAATAGAATTTCTCGTGTTTTGGGATGCTGTGTCGGATGAGTTATTGGTCGTATACATTTTTTTCCAGTCCAATATACAAAATTACCCGTGTCTATGGTAATATTGTTATCTATGGATTACATAAAATTCACGCGTTTAAAAATCGAACAATATCAAATACTTTTTTTGTTTGTTGTCCATTTTATAGTTGTCAGTTGTTGAGACTTTGTTAACAGATGGCAGCGCTTTCTCCGCGAGAGATTTTTTGAAATCTTTGATCTCGTGATAGTTAAGAGTTTGGTTTCTGTAGATTTCTTCAGTATCCATCATAATTAATTATGTATTTTCTAAAACAAAATTGTTGCAAAATATTCAATTTATATAATAAAAAAACATGTTTTATGATTCATTAAAATGGTTTAGAATGTTTCCATGGAAACAACCATTAACAAAAAATATTAATTAAGAACAGTATATTGATATTGCTTCATCACACTGAAATAAGCGAAATGGGTAAAATGTCTTTGAATTAAGTATTTTGTAACATTATACCACATATGAAGTAAAAATGAATTAGGTCAAACCGAAGAAAGATGCCTGTAAAATTATTTTACTAAAAATAAAATAGTTGATAATGTTCGCTATGAGCGAAACTGGTCCCGATCAAATAAATTTTATGTGGAATAAGTACAAAAATGTGTTATTATTTTTATTATAATGCCATACCACCAAGTATTGACAGTGCACACCTTGAAAGTGTAACTTTTATGTTTCTCGGATTTTTACATCTTTTAATTTTGAAACTTATCTAAAAAAAATCATTGGTTAAGTAAAAACAATGATTTTAAATAGGCCATATTTAGAGAAACAAAAACAAATTAATTTAAAAAGAGCGTCGATAATTCTACAACATTAGTAATGGAAAATAATCAATGCTTTTACTATAATTATGAAACAAAAATCGACTAATTTTTATTTCCATCTGTCCACTAATAATTTCACAAATGTCACTTTGCATTTTGAATGTGTATTCATTTCCCCATCGATGGGCTTCATACAAAAGCTTCGCGAAGCTTTCAAGGGCTTTGATTCGATCTACTTGACTCGTTATCAAGATTTTTCAAGTTCATTTCTAAAATCAGCAAACGAAGGTAGCAGAGCATGTAATAAATTTATATTAACAATGCACTGGATGTCAGCTTTGCCCTCTATTCTATTGCCTCTAAAGATGCTAACGATAATTTATTTGTAAGGGCTTGATAATTTAATAAAGGGATGACTAGTATAGTTGAAGTAACGATGTATTGAGTTTTATTTATTTCAAGTCACAATAAATTGATTGGAAATTTCCGATGCTAAAATTGTGTCGAAGTTATAGTAAAGAAAGAAACTACCAGAACAAAATGGGACGTACATCTGAAATATTTATTTTCAATTACAGTGGAACCCCGATCTCAAGTTCTCGCATTATACGTTTTCCCGCGTGGTACGTTCATTTTCTATAGTCCCGGCATTTAGTAAATATTTAAAACTTTCCCGCATTCATCGTTTCCCGCAATAATCGTTTGTTTTATACGGTCCCTGGAAAAACGTAGAATCGGGGTTTCACTGTATCAAATATAAATAAAATTTTGAAGTATCTAAGTTATAATGATTATAAACGGACATTTCTAATTTTCATCTTTCCAGTTGATACAAGAAATTCTTGCCTCTACAATTATTATTAGAAATGAAAACTAAAATATATTATCGAATAATAAAAATAATTAAACATTTTTAGTGATCATTTGATAATGCTCGCCATGCGCGAAACTGGTCCTGATCCAATAAATGTGGAATACGTATTGAAAGTGAACACCTTAAAAGTGATAATATGAAATATCACTTTTAAGGTTCAGTGTCAATACTTGGTGTAATGGCATTATAATATAAATAAATTAACATTACTAACTGAGTCCGATGAGCGAAACCATTTCTGATCTTAACAAATTCAACGTACAAAAAAAGTGTTATTATTTTTATTATATTATATATTAACTTTATGACATGATTTTTTGAACATTTGTATTGTCACTTATTGATCTAGGTTTGACTCTTAACAAATTCTTAATGTTTATGTTTATATGTTTAACCCATTAAACAAAAAATTAAAGTTGGTTTTCTGTGGTCAAGTGATAGATGCCTGGTAAGCTAGATATTAAATATGTTTTTTCTTTTCGAGTTGATCTCGAGTGATGTTAAAATAATTTAATCATTATATTTCAAGTAATTTGCGAATTTTAAAATAACTGATATGCTGAGTAAAAAATATAGCACAAAAGCTTTCAGAATGAAAAAAATCATATCTGCAAAAATTGCCATTTCATATTTTTTTTGTCGTTTGATATCCTTTTCAAAATGATGCTTTTGAAAATGCAAACATTTAAAGAATATATAACGGCAGATGGTATGCTAAAAAAATGAATTATAAACACGCAATATGCAAATAACAATGAGTGCATTTATTAACAAGCAGAAATACTGCGAGGGTATCCACCATAGTATTTGTTAGAATCAATAGTACCTTTGACGAAAGTGTCAATAATCAATCCGAAATCGATTTGAATATTAACCGTCAGCCCTTAAACTGCATTATTCCCATATCCGGGTAAAATATATTATTAACATATTGAAATGAGTACTGTGCCGTTTCAACCCTTTCATTAAACCTTGAAGATTAAAAGCAGGTAAGGGTATATTAAAAAAATAACAACAGTTAAAATTCGAATGCAAAAATGAAAGCTTTGCATACCGCGTGATTAAAATCGAGATCAGTGCTTGTAAAACTTTCAAAAAAAGGTACCAATTTTATTTAGAGTAGATTCCAAAAATAAATAAAATTTTACGATTCAAATGTAATGACGCTCAATTTTTAAGAAATATTGTTCCTTTTGATTGTATATTTAAATAAAATTGTGTTAGCACAAAAACTGAATACTATATTTTCGCGAAGTATAATTGAATTTTTTATGCACTTGGCTTTTTACCTGAACAAAAAAATATAACTGTGTTTGTTAAACATTTTCATTTCTTTTTTTTAAGATATAAAAAAATTAACGTTACATCAGAAATATGACGATCAAATACTTTCCTGGCAAGCTGACTCAATACGCCATTTATAAGAGGGCTATCTATAATGCAGACAATGAATGGAAAAATAGAATAATATTTATATATATTATTATTCAAAGAAAAACTTTAATAATTTACTTGTCCATGATAATGATTATCTTTACTGATAAATTTACAGCAGAAAAAGGTATGTACATACATGCATCAGAACAGTAATAAAAATATTGTGCGAATATTTAATTCGCTAAAAATCGTCAATGGTTAGTTCAGATAAATAATATACAAACAAGAAGATCGTTATGCTTTATTCCGACCGCACAGTTTGACAAGCGAAGATTGTGTACGTAAAAAAGTAACGTTTGAATCCATGTGCATTTTTTGAAGTTACAGTTTGCTGATACCCACCCTTTTTTGCATACGGGGTAAGTTCTCGGGTTGCAAAAAATGCTTCACCCTCCCCACGTAGTAAGTCTTAGAAAAATAATTCCGACGACAATGCACTAAGCTAGGATAAATTATTTTTATTCAGCGTGCAGAGAGAGATTCAGGTATCGATTTACCCGCGATGAATATTCAACACCTCATTGTAACGAGTTGATTGACGTATTTCTTTGTCAATTTTTGATACCGTTGACGTAACCTGTAATTTTCTCACATGCAGTTTGAAATTTAAATGTGTTCTTTTTTGAGCATGTTTGCTCCTAATGCGGAACCCATTGGCCTCCTAATGTAGTTAATGTTAACATAAGTTTTCAACAAGAATAACTTGATAGTCAGCTAGACGCCCATGTATTTATTGATATTTTATATTTGTCAGAGAAATGTGTTTTTGAATCGAGCACTTGTTATCTGTTGTTACTAATTTAATATATCTGTTACAATGAAACTGTATTCTCAGTGAACATATTAAATATTCTTCATCTAGCTGTCACTCTAAATTTGACCACCCTATCTTCAGCCCAATGCTTGTCTGTGTTATTCTTTGGTTCTCTTTTTATGAAAGGGACTACATGCTGATTTCGTTTCACTGAAGCAAACCAAAATTTTAGGCCGGCAAATCATCGACTTGGGCCAGTAATTTCAATGATCGTAACCAGTGAAATTATGTTGTCATACAAATATATTATTACTTGATACATTTTCACTGAGAATACAATTTCACTGTAATCTATCGATATATATCGAATTCGAGTCCGTCAACTCCGCAAGCAAAGTCAACAGTGTTTGACGTATACTTCGAACTCAAAAAAGTTACGACGGTATAAATATTATTCCGTAGTAATTGTTCTTGTTCGGTATCGGTTGGCTTTTGGGCCGGACCGCCCGGGTTCGATTCCTGCGGTAGGAGCGGATTTTTCAGTCGATAAAAATGTCAAAGGTGTTTGTGTTGTTGAAAATCTATTCCCACCTTTCCGATCCCAAAGAGCGACGCATAGTGACAGCGATTAGCTAATCACTAGTCCTGTCTTAGTTTTCGTATCCTTTCCATCCCTACTCTCTAAGTAACAAGCAGTTCTCGTAGAAAAACAAATTTTTAGATAAACTCCGTGAGGAGTCCATATAATCAAAGTTGGGAGCGGACAAGGTTAAAAAATTATTATATCAATATATAAAATGCGTTTTGATAATCATTGAATAAGTACTAAAATGTGTTATTATTTTTATTATAATGCCATACCACCAAGTATAGACAGTGCACAGTTTCTCGCATTTTTTTGGTCAATGAAATCAAATCCATGCTTACATCTTTTAATTTTGAAACTTATCTAAAAAAAATCATTGGTTAAGTAAATACAATGATTTTAAATAGACCATATTTAGAGAAACAAAAACGAATTAATTTAAAAAGAGCGTCGATAATTCTACAACATTAGTAATGGAAAATAATCAATGCTTTTACTATAATTATGAAACAAAAATTGACTAATTTTTATTTCCATATAATGTTTCCAAAGTTGGGAGCGGACAAGGTTAAAAAATTATTAAATCAATATATAAAATGCGTTTTGATAATCATTGATATTCAATACCTAGTTGAGTCATATGTCCATATGTATATAATAAATCCCTATATAACTTTAACAATCTTTTATATGCCGAATGCAGCAATACGTGAAATAAATCTTTCAGTATCAAAACAAAGATCAAGTAGGTAATTATTAATATATACTGGATTATAAATGACATTAAATAGCATATAAATATAATTAAGTGAGTGGCCTATTAGAAAAACGTATATATATATATTAAAATAGTGTTTGACCGCCTTGGTCGAGCCGTAACAATGCAATGATATTATAAAATTTAAAATAACTTTGATTATTCCACGTATTGTGCTACTAACTGTGAAACTAACAAAACTTTGTTTCAATTCTTTAACCCCCCTCCCCCTTTGCTTCCCGTAAACAGGAAAAATCCCAAACTCCGTTTTGTAATTTAATCATTAAAAAATATTAGAATCAATCTTGCTTCATTATTTAAGCAAACTTTGCGATAGTAAGGCCGAAGATGCCTCTGATAGATGTCACAGTTAGTAGCACAATACGTGGAATAATCAAAGCTATTTTAAATTATATATTAAAATGAACTTACCGCCGAAACCATCGAAAGAATGCAATGTTATGTCTAAAGTCTACATATGTTTTATTGATGTAACTATAAAAAGTGAGATGCGTACAATACGTTTGTATTTTGATGATAATAATGCTATAATCAATTGAAATTCTTACATAAATTAATGAATGATAATTTATAAGTAAAAGTGTACATTTAATTATACAAAATGGTTATAAAATAAAATCTGTAAAGTGTGGCATAATCTTATTACGACTTTTTAACTTTCGAACAAATCCGCCTGTGAAAAACCAACCGCGAACTTTATAAAAGTTCCTGTTCGTCATAAGTTCAAATAAAAATTCATTATCACTCTAAGAGGAGGCGGGGCGCTCGTCGAAAAGTAAAAGCTCCTCTGACGTCTTCCGTCCCGTTCAACAAGTACCGCGGCGTCTTTTTTCTTCGAGGCGTCCCGACGCCGGCGCCCGCCGCCGACTCGACGGTATTTTTAGTTAAAAACTTTTAACTAAGAATATTTAACTAAGTGAAAGTAAGTAGAGTTGAACGAGCTGCTTTCGAGTGCAAGCGAGAGAGAGGGACGCATCTGTATGGGGAAAGCGAGAAAAAAAGTAAATAGAGTGAAATAAAAGAGAAGTGTAAGACGAAGAAAATTGTGTCAAGGTCACGGCTAACTAACTGCCGAGGAGTTAACAACCTTCTACGAAGGTTTCTATTTTTAAAAGTGTACATTTTTATTTTGAATTGGGCTAGTGAATTTAATGAGGAATTCATGTTATCGTATTCAATGTCAATAAGTTCTGAAAATAATTTTCTGTAGTTAATTTTTTAACTTCCACTAGTGTTTGATGGATGGAATCCGATATATTTCTTCCAATATTTACGTAAGCTCAGTATCACATAAAAATAATTGGACCTACAATAGATAGCTCACCATCAAAATCATTGCTTTTTTTCCAATAATTTATTTAGTACCTGTCTATGTGTTTTATTTAAGTTTTTGCATCTTCAAGGTTTGTGTTATTGAAAAATTTACGAATACACACGATCTGATCTTTGCAATAGATGAGTCGTTTTCTCTTTAATATACTGTTTTTGCAATAACGGATGGTACCTTATTGACTTTATGCCGGTCAACTACAGTTTTCGCAAAAGTTGCTCTTTTTATATTCTCTTTTTATAATTTTCATACCACATATCGCATTGTTACGTGTTCTTGTAGCTCTTACAATATATTTTTATGAAATCGTTCAAAAATCCCTAGACCATGACAGATGATAGCCCTTGTTGTTGCACATCGAGAACTTCATTCGTATTAAAAAAAAAATTATTCATAAAAGAATGTTTAAAGTAGTAAATGACGATGATGCTATTTTTTTAGTTGAAAAACTTGATAATATGTAATTAAGTGAAGAGAGATAAAATAAAAATAATCAATTTGAATTCTTACTTTCTGTAATAATTCTGTAAAATAGTTATAGATTCAATAATACAATCATGGAAAAAATGTATCACTATTTTTAACTGCAATATTTTGCGGTGAACATTTTTTTACATTTAAAAATCAAACATTTTTTGTGACACTGAAAAAGATAATTGATGTATTTTTGTTATTGCAAAGACGTTATTTATTTGAGTCGTGTTTAGTAAATACGTTGAATGCCCAAGTCATAAACTAGTGTTGAATATGTCATACCAAATTATTTTAAAAGCAAGTTTTTTGCGAGTAAAAAAAATGCTCGCCGTTTTTAAATAGACGCTCCCCAAGTGAGCCTTCGAGCTTTTGTTCTAATTATAAAATGCACAGACTTCATTTAGCCTCTCCTTTCCTTCTTCGACTTTTTGATAACCGCCTCTCCTTCGCACTCATTACTTAAGCGCGGGTAATATCTTAAGCGCTTTTGTTTTTATCGCGGGAAAAAAATTTCCCGCCGAGATTTGCTTTCTCTTTTGTTTTTTCTTTTTCGTTTTTCGTTTGTTTGTTGTTGTGCAGATGAAGCAGCTGTTTTTGCGCTCGAGTTAACCTTCAGATGAAAATAATGTGTATGAATAATTTAAAAGTCTTTGACGTCGTAGCGGCTTCGCTTAATACAAGCTTTGCTTTGTTCTATCATTTTGTTAATAGCAGCAATATTTGGGTTTTGATTCTTTCTCTTTGATCTGTTTACTTTTGCAAGTTTTGTAAATGGGTGGAAATTATACAAACAAAAGTATAAATCATCATAGCAGCTTCTTCAATTCTACTGGTACTACGCGTAGCATCCACCACTTCCCGATGCGACGCAATATATATTATTTGAAAATTAACGTGTAATTTTTCGATGGATTCGACGGTTACTTTGCTTTTTAAATTTAATGGATTTTTTATTGCACTACAACGCATCAGCTTACATTTTATACTAAACATATAATTTTACTCTTATTATTTTTGTGAAATCATCAATAAAAAATTGTTTATCATTTTTTAATATTATATACACCAGGTGGCAGTGCCACTTGTAAACAATCGCTCTCATACAGGCACTCTCTCTGTCCGCGAATAGTGCATATTGAGCATTTTTGCTGCATCTAGAATATTGCACAGATAAATGGTTCCAATATTCTTTAGGCTATGTGTAAATATAATTATTTTTCCTATTCGTCAAAAGAAAAATCCATCTTTATCCAAAGTTATCGTATAAAATAATATGATGCCAAACACTTTCATTAGAATCAGCTATTTTTTTCAGAAATCAGTTTTTTTATATCATCACTCTTTATGCAATGTAAGAATTAATGATTTTATTTGTTATTGTTTTTTTTAATGCAAAATTTTCAATGAAATGCAATCAGATAAAAAAAACTACAAAAAGGTTAACCTTGCATTAACAACGTTTCATATACCGTATGGTACATTTGATAGCCTCTCGATTGAAAAAAGAATAAATAAAGATGTATTTCATATCGGAAATAAGTTATCTATATAAAAAACAAAACTTTTAATCAGAATCTTACTAGAAAAAAAACTTACTAGAAACAAACATTATAAAAGTCGCATTATTATAAACCAACGGTCACCGGACTTTTTTAAAAGCGGGCCGGATTGAAATTTTTAAAAACATGGCGGGCCGGTCGACTAAATAAATTCGTGTTGGAATCCAGTTAGAATATTAATGTATATGATTATATAATCATTATGCTTACTTTATGCTTATCCCAATTGATAAATTGAAACACATGTCGTATTGTAAAATCACAATTAAATCTTAAATTTCTTTGTAAATTAATGTTTTCTATATAAATAATTTATACAAAAATTCAAAATTTGTAGGGGGGCCGGATGATAATTTTTAGGGGGCCAGATCCGGCCCGTGTGCCGTAGTTTGGTGACCGCTGTTATAAACTAAAAGTATTAATCGTTAAAAATCAAATAAATTTAAATTCTTCACAACTAATATGAGGTACAATTTTTACTGGCCATATTTAATTTTAAATAATTAGTTTATATGATTTAACGCTTGTCTAATTTTTGCTTTGTCTTTCAGGTTTTATTCCGAGTGGAATTCGTCACGGATATGACAATACGATCTGGAGACCCGGTTCAATTCCCGGCAAGTTCAGATTTTTTCAATTGGAAAAAAAAAGAGATCTTGGGCTGGTTGTATGTTATTTAATATTTTACTTATCAAATCTCGTATGACTTTCACAATTAAGAATATTTGGCGCATTGGCGTAAGCTGTAATGCCAAATATTTCTTTAATTATTTAAAAAAATAAATAAATACGTATGTATTGGTGAATATGTTCCAAAACAATCTCGAGTACTGCACAGTAGAACTACAGTGTACATTTCCAAAAAGTTTACGATGTAAATAAAAAATCCAGCCTTACCTGAATATTACTCCGATTTAAATCAATTTAAACCATACATACTTTTGGTACAACCATCAGTGCCTTTGCCTTGATTCTAATACAGAATGTTCGGTTCAATAGTCAAAAGTTGTGCTAAAAAATTGGATATTTAATTCTTAGTTCAGCGATTCACTTTTTCGTTATAATAAACCTTATAGTCAACGAATGCGTGAATTTTTCTAGTAATATTTTGGTGGCATATGAAAAATGATGGGATTTGGAATATGATCGTTTATCATAAACAAAATGAAACTCCGAAAAAAACAATAAAAAATCGACATTACTAAATAAATCCAGCATTTTGTAAATCTTGAATGACGATTGATAAAAATTTAATCAGATAATGCGTATATTTGTATATAGTTCCATTGCTTTTTTATGGTATAAATTTATTAAATTAATATGTGCCATGGCTGAAAGGACTATTTCTTTTAAAATAAGCTTAAACTCACCGCTAAGCTCAAGAAACAGGCTTCAAATGGAAAATTATATATTCCTTACTTGAAATACCCCTCAAGATATTAATAAATACATATTATGTTAGATAAAAAAAAATACCGGCGATATTCTTTCTCTCAAAGTTGTAAAGGTAGGTAAATATACCTATCTAAAATGTCTCGCGTAACACCTTTACAGTGGGAGGACCAAATCCCATCCGTGCGTTGTTTTCAATTTCTTAGTGTAACCAAGGTGACGCGATATGTGAACGGGGTGTATACCCTCAAAGGCCTCTACAGCCCTTCTCTGTCCCTTCCAACCCCCCCGGCTACCCCAAAACCTGCGTCCGCCTACCCCCGACCGCCCTCCAGTGATTGATAAGCGGAGAGAGTTTGCCTGCAAAGTGAGTAGGTGGGCCGGGGGTAGTTTCAAACAGGGGTGGACAATTTTGTAGCAGTATAGAGAATATTAAGATCGCCATTAGAGTTGCAATATAGATTATCATATACACACATAATTCACTGAATGCAAACATACTAAAGTTGACCATAAAAAAAGGAAATATATTTTCAAAGAATGTAATTTGATCAAGTTACGTTTACAAGAAATCAATTCACAATTTTTTATTAACATATTTACCAAATACATAACCTTCTTAATTTATCATCGCTCACTATAATTATCATGCAAAAATAAATAACGAACAGCTAAAATACACAATAAATAGTCCATATTTCATAACTATTTCATTTAATTGTTTTAAATATTTCATTTGACACCTTTTCCCCTTTCGTCTGGTTTTGAATCAATCTTAATAAACTTCACTATATTTAGTTAAATGATATATATTATTTTCGATATGATAGATATTAACGATATTACCATAAACTGAAATGGTCGATTCTTACTAGAATACTTAAAAAATCTTAATCGTTCACGTTAGAATAATATTTTTTTTCTAAATATTACAAAACATCTTCAATTTTCATCGTTGTAGATGACGCAAATCCGCCATGTAAAATTATGAACGAATAAATAGGTATAATGCGATAAAGGTACGTCTAAATATATATACATATATATAAAGCGGACCGTACTTTGTCGACCCTTGCCCAAAATAGTAGGCCGGATTGTCCTTTCGGCGACAGAGAGAGAGGATGGAGGTTGTTGTGGGAGGGATTGGAGCTTAGATCCCAAGCTTTAAACAGTGGCGTTAGTATTATTGACAGTGGAAAACATTATAGTTTTTCATATTATTTTTGAAACGATTTCTTTTATTAAAACATTTTATAATATTTAACAAAAAATAAAAGTTCATATAATAAGATCGATTGGATCCTTACTTTAATAATTATTATTAATGATAGTAATTTGAGTCACAGCTCTGTAGTTTGATTATAATTATAATTATTATCTTTTGAATTATATAACTGTTATATAATTTCATTAAGATTAACATATTTTATTTTCTAGTATGATTCCACGAATGAAAGTCATTGAGTAGGAAACAAAATTCTTATTAGAATTACTATCATCACAGCGTTTCGATGCGATAAAATTCTTAATGGTAGGTATTCATTTATTAAATGTTGTATGCTTACTATATTGTTTCTTTATTTCAAGAGCGAGGAACTATTATCAGATTGAGATGATATTTGTTTACTCAGGCTAAAATGAAAATTATGTTCCTAATTTGAATTTAACGGTATCCTTTCTAACTGGAATAAAAATAAACTAAAAAGAAATTTCGAAAATTATGGTCAGAATTGACTGAAGTTTTCACAGTGATCTGGTGAAACATTTACACTGTTAATCTGAAATAATGTGTCATCTATCGTCCACTCAAAGAAAATTTTAAAAAAAGTTTTTTAGTATACATAGTATTGTCATAATTTTAGTTAAAAATGAATTAAGTTTACTGGATATGACACAATGCCAATGATTACAACACGAGGTGCCACTGAAGCTACCACATTCCGCCAAGCAACTTTCGCCCAACCTTATCCAATTTTCTAAGTCTATTCCTCTCTCTCTTTGCCGTAAGGGGTGGAATCAACCCATTCGTCCCCTCGGGGTGAGGCTGTTTCGGAGATTGATGTGAAACTTTGTGGAGGGTTAGAATTCGGGGGTGGCGGTGGGTTATTTTAGTGTAGTGACTGGGCTTGATTTGAATTGAGTAAGCTTCATATGTTACAGTCGCTACCTATACAAAGCTTTTATAACAGTAATTCTCACGAGTGGCTGTTGGCATATAAAGATAAAAAGAAAATTTGTTATACCAAAACTTTGTATGTAACAAAAAATTGTTGATTTTCATTGAATATGAAAGTATAATTCTGCCGTTTCCTTACTGGACACGATAGCTTAGCTTCCAATCTCTTCGAGCTTGAAAATTGAGTAATTTCATATATTGTTATACCCAGTGACGGCTGGTGACGGGGTGTTGGGGGGTGCAAAGGAAGATTCAACCATTTTTGCAAGAGTTCTTTCCTATTCATTGGATTTTAAAACACTTCTATAGCATGGACTTTCAATTCAGATGCTCGCAATACCAACTGTTTAACTTCCGTAGGACGGAAAAATAGTTGAATCTTCCTTTGCACCCCCCAAAACCCCGTCACCAGCCGCCACTGATAAGCACACAAACATTTAGATAAAAATCCATAAAAACTTCCAAGTACATATAATAATTACTAAACGCGCAATAATGTCAAAATAATCGTATAACCCTAGAACGTAACCAATCAGCTACTTATTAAAAATAAATAAATAAATTACAATGCACACGTATCTCTACATTTTATGTTTCTACATCAGTGAATCTCTTCAATAATAAACAGTTTGTTCATTTTTTTATCAGCAACTACTCAATGTTCATTATATATTTAAAAAAAATAGCATACTACTGACTAAATTCATTCACTCATTAAAGTTTCCATCAAGATAATTAAGAGTAGAAACTAAGCTTCATTAAAAATGATTAAACAAAAATAGTTGACGTCGTCAACTATTTTTGTTTCTAACATATTCTTTAATGCATTGTTAGCAGTGACGGCTGGTGACGGGGTGCTGGGGGGTGCAAAAGGAAAATTCAAGTATTTTTCCGTACTACGAAAGAGAAACAGTTGGTATTGCGAACATCTGAATTGAAAGTCCATGCTATAGAAGTGTTTTAAAATCCAATGAATAGGAAAGAACTCTTGCAAAAATGGTTGAATCTTCCATTGCACCTTCATTAAAATCATTAAACAAAAATAGTTGACGATTATATTCTGTTAATATTAATATCTTTAATCATATAGTGGCATCTCTAAATCATTGTCTACGGGGAACGTGGAACACGCGTCGTTTTTGGTATGTGTTTTAATTTACTCGTAGCTAATGAATAAAATATCCAAATTTAATTGAGTTTTTAAAACAGATTAGTTTGTTTGACTTCGTCGTTCGAAAAAGACAGGTAAAGTAAACAAGTGAAAATAAGATTAAATTATTTTATATAAATATGTATCTATTGTTTAAATGAGCAGGTATTATCCTCTCTATGAATTTCCCCAGTTAAACCGCACGCAGGCAACGCGGTGCGGCGTAGGCCGAGCTAGAGACATACATAACAGTGGTAGAGTAGAGCTTTAAGCTCGTAGTTAGGAGCTGGCAGCAATACGCCACGTCTTTCTTCACATAGCTGGCTTTCCACGCACACACACGAACACATAAAAGCCTCTACGTGTACGTTTGTACGGCTATATCGTATATATGCCTCCAGGAGGTTTCAGAAATATTGACACTCAAATACCTGGATTTCTACTATTTAATAATTACAATGTCCAAGTGGATGATTGGTTTGTTGCTCGCGGTTAAAAAACTCCGTGACGATAGTTATTTAATATAAATATGTGGAATTGGTGTTAAAAATTGTGTTTTATTTATGATATTTAAATTATTATGTAAACTTATTTTAAAAGTGCTGCGCTTGGTAAATAGCAATGATTCACGGTTATTTTTGTATCGTTGGATTCTCATTTGAAAATACTAACTGGTAATTTAGATACAAAATGAAATATAAAATCATCTTATGCAAAAAACCAACAGCGCGCAAACAGTGGATCCCGCTACGATGTGATATTTTAAAACATCGTTGATTTCCATTTTTATAATTACAGATTAAAAAAGTAATGCTATTTTTATGCCTTTTGTTATAATCAACTGATAACATGGCTTAAAATTCAAAGTATTACACTTATTTTGACATTTTCATTTACTACTTAAATAAAAATCTAAATCCATAATTGTATTTAAACGGTATTGATGTAAATTCCTTTAGAAATTTACAAAAGAAAATTAATAAAATATATTTTTTGGCTTTATATGTCCTAAAAAAATATCAGATATCCTCCGATGAACACTTCGATTCAATTTCTCTATTTGATTCCCTCGATTGATTCATATCACTGTGTTACGTAAAAATAGTGTATGGTCTAATTTTTATTGGTTTTAACTGCTCCTGCAAAATGGGAAAACAAATTACTTACTATCACCTTTAATTAGATTCTCTGCAAGTCATTTATTTTATCATTTTGCCTGCTGTCAGTTTCAACAAGAGAATCGACTTTTATTTACTAGATTTGTCGTTGAATCATTTATTTAAAATGACGTTAAAAAATGATATACAATAAAGAAGATATTAATAATTGATTATGGATTACCCTGTACACACAAAGGTTCCTGCCAGAGCACAAAGCCTCCCGCAGCTTCCCATTCCAGAGGGTTCGGATCAATACCGGAGCGTCCAGCTTTGCCCCCTCCTCCACTCTGCCCACACCTACCCCATCCATACCTGTTACTATGGACTTGATCTCGAACACGACTATGCTATATACCTCCGCCGCACATACGCGGCCGTCTTCGTACAGGGGGACAGTAAGCAAAGGAGCGGGGCAATATTGTTACGGCGAATCAATGTTATATAAATGGGGCAACCAGGGTGAGATTCGGATAAAGGTACAGATTTTTTGTGAAAAAATTACACACAATTAGTTAGCAATTATTTTTCTGTTTTTTTAATCTCATAAATAACTGTATTTAATTCAATTAAATGTTATACATTCTCGTTGAAAATATATAATTTTTTCGACCTTTGTGATTAGGCTTAGCGGTAAAAGCTTTCATTCAGCAATTGGATGGTTCAGAGATATTTCCTTGCTATGTATATATCAAGTATTGGTATTTTCAATTTGGAAGCATGAGTTTTAAAAATGTCACGAAACTCTTATAACCTTGTTCTTGGCATTATATTTTAAAAAAAAAGCTAATTGTATATATTTAAGTGACACATGAAACGGTCACTGCATGGTAACGGTTTATGTTTTAAAATACCTTCAACTCAGTTATCAACATTTTGTAAATTTATTTCACAAAAAATATTAATACAGGATAATACTTATAAAACACTGTTTAAAATTTGACTTAAGACTTGCAGTTAATAAAATATAAAGCGTTCAAATAATAAGAAAAAAACGATATTCCCATGAAAATCAATATTTACCAACAAACCTAACAACTTGTTACATAAAATATTTGAGTTAAACTATAATAGAATACACACAGCAAAAATAAAAATTCTTACTGGAATCAATTTGGAATCGAGAAAAAAAAAGCTAACCTCAGTAAAATATTTTTGGACTTTATTAATGAAATCATGTTTTATGACGTGCCCTTAGCACAATGCAGGTTTTTTAATTGCTGCAAATGTACCAGTAATTCGCAGTAGAAATAAATCATATAGTATATTAATTTGAAGGACTGTACAGAAAGCTTTTACTTATACACGCTTCACTTGGTCCACTGTACAAATGGGTCTGTAAAGCCTCACGTTATAAATGTACGCAGGGGATATTGAAAATGTGTTTCGATACAGCTTTGCGAGGCTTAATGTGTGCTACGGGAAGGTACCTACGCTCATACGGTGTCGTGGCACAAAGAGCTTCTGAAAATATTTCGAAAAGATTAATAATACAACGCATTTGTATTACAACTTCTGGGGGTGGGTTATGAATATTACTATTTTTAGTGTGTATCTAAACATAATTGAAAAAAGAATTACTTTCATTTTGATCGTAATTTGCAGAAGATTTGATTGTAATTGTAAGCTTTTTTTAAAAACGGTCAGATTCTTTTAAAATGAAAACTTTACGAAAACAATTTGATGTGGATTAATTTAATAGAATATTAAAATATTCGTTGCACCAGCGACTTGATTTATTAAAGCCTGCTTATAATGGCCCCATATAATATACTGTAACTTTTTGGATGTTAATTTTAGGATAAAACAATTGATAACTTGGTTATTAGACTTGTTGTGAAAACGAGTAGTGACAGATTTTTTGCCTCCTTAAAAAGCATACATAATATTTATATTTGGGTGTTCAGGTTGGTTGACTTACCACCTCCCGTTATGTGTATGGAGCCGTTACAGACGCCTTTCATAACGCTGATCTTTTTACCATGCACGATGGTGTCTAAAGAAAAGAAAAATATGTCTTGCTCAGTTATTTAGTATCCTGTGTATTTGTGTACTAAGATTCCGAGGCGGTTGAGCCCAATCTACTTCGCGTTGAATCTAAAGAGGAATCAAGACTATGTCGCTCTTCATATGATGTTGCGAATCTATCAAATGCTTTAAACTTGGTTTTTAAAGATATAACTTTCCTGCTTCAAAACAAAAAAACAAATCATCATTAGAATGTCCAAACCTTACTATAAGTGCATAGGTGCGCTTTGACAGATTGGTACATTTTTTTGTATTGCTAATAACTTCAACGGGCAAACAAATAAAAACGCCTCATGTTCATACTATTCGTAATGTTTTTGAAAGGCTGAAGATGATATGTCAAAATGGATATGCATGCAGAACTGTATACCCCTGGGCGCCGTGATTGGGAATCCTTGGGTCGTAGCTAGTGGATACACGCTTCAGATGGGGGATATGAAATTTTGATGGGTAAGAGATTGTTTATCGGGCGGGACACGTGCGCTGGTAAAGTCGCCTTGCGAAACCTTAATATTTTACAAATCAGCAAAGGCGAGCGACGGTTTTAAATTTTTTAAATCCATTTCCGCTCCAAATTTGGAGCATATGTCCTCATAATTAATTTTAAACGGTTTTGCTTCAGATGTCAAAAGTGAGGTCGGAAGAGCAATATTTTTTTATATATGGTTGATTTCGTTGGAGCCTGATGTCTTTGTCATTTTCCAATGTATTTGGTCTTCTTTCTTTCTGTAATCTTTTTTCAAATTGCAAAAGCAATAAATTTATTATTTGTGATTATTTTTGCAATGGAATGAAAATAAAATTATAAATCTCAACACATTTTTCGGTTTCAACTGAGATCCGCTTAATTTCAGTTGCTCAATCTCTATTTAGTTCTATGACAGCCATGTTAAGAAAAATAAGGTTAGGAGAGTACTAGTGGTAAGCTCATCACTCTCGCTAAGCCGCGCTTTTAAGATGGGTAGAAAGAAATTTTTAGACAATATTTCATTATTATAAAAATTTTATCAGCTCTGTACGCCCTTTTTCATTTATTTTTTTTGGGCGTTGAACTATTTACTTATAGTGTTTACATGCTGAAATTCCTCTTAAAGGCTTTTTAATAAATAAATGCTTTTATACCATACCACCCTGCACCTTAGCTATTCAAAAAATACGGCGTTATTAGAAAAATTAATAAGTAATTATTTCACAGAATAGAATATGGTAAGAAAAATGGATCTATTTTATATCCACGATTTAATTTCAAATCCTAGTAAAAATATTTTCATTTTAGGGTTTTATTAAATCGAACCTCCGTGGATTCAAACCAGTGTAAATTGTAAATGATCGGAAGAAGTTTCTACGAGCGTTGAACACAAACTACATAGCCTACGTGTGTCAAATTACTTTATTAAAAATATGATAGAAAGTAATAATTAAATAAAATAACGAATCGAAAAACCAAATATAACTTTACATATCCTACCTTTGGTAAGTTACCGTTGATCATAATATCTAGAATTTTCTCTCTCTGTTCTACGGCTGTGCTACGACTCTCTACGACAAGTGTTCTACGGTTATGGTTACTGCTGTCGTAGGTGTGCTCCTGTTATAAATTATTTACAATGTTTTTTTTTGTTGAATTTGTGAGCTTTTCAGATTTCACAAGTAGATACTTTGGGATTATTTGAAGAGCGTGATAAAGATTTTTACGATATCTGAAGTTCAAGGGAACTTTTTATGTTTGCACTATAACATCTTATTAGCGTATTAAATATTCAAACGTGAAGTATCGATAATTATATTGATATATAATGAAATAATTTTAAATCTTATGCTTGATGGCTATTTCGGCATCATGACATCTTCAGATCTATGATTTTTAGAATTGTTATTGAAATTGAACCAATTATTAAAAAAGCTTTTGACTTCACTATGAAAATAAGCTTTTACGTATCGAGTAAAAATATATAGATTATACAAAAACAAAACTATAAATCAATAAAATATTCCTTATACCCTTTTCTTAATGTGGTTTTTATGTGTTTTTACACTACTATGGAAAGTAAAATTTAGGTTCCCATAAGCATCACATTTTAGTTAATACTATATAACATGAGTTGATCAATTTGTGTTATAATGAAAATAGTTTTAAATTAAAATTAGCTCTTATTATTTTATAAATATTCTTGGGATACACGGTCGAGTGTCAACGTCATTGGCTTTGGCTGCGGAGTACATGGGCTAGTCCACGCTGTTCCATTTACGAAACGTTTCAAAACGAATTAATGCTTTCTTTTCAAAGGCATGGTCTGTGTTGTCTGAAATTCTCTCCCAGACCCAGCCGTTCCTATAATAAAAACAGCACGCAGCGAGAGCGATAATTTGACCACCTTTTCTTTCTAACCCAACTCTTTCCTAAAATGAGAGGATGAGCAAAGAAACATGATAATTTTCGATAAGAGATTAAAATTATTCTCCATATTATATACAATATAAATTCTTCTTAAAAAATATCCATGTTCCATATGAAGAATAAGGGTACATATTCATTTTCTTCAAAGTAATTTATTAGTTCCAAGTGCACAATGTGGATAGTATCAATTAGAACAGGGGTTCTTAACCACGTGCCCGCGGGCGCATTTGTGCACGCAAAGCCATCTTCATGCGCTCGGCAAAAATTATAGAAAGAATAATAATAAAAAAATGTTTATTGAAATCACAAAAATATAACCATATCCATCTTATTTTTAGATAGTCAATATGACATAATCTTAAAATCAAATGGACTGACTGAAAGCATTTGGAATTTAGCTGACCATAAAACGTACCCTCTTTTGAATAAGGAGATGATAAAGTCCTGTTTTGATTCCACATATTTGTGTAAATCTTTGTTTTCCACCATGAAAATAATAAAATCAAAAACAAGATCTCCACTTGGCAATGCCTACCTTGACAATTGTTGCGATTGGGTTTATTATCTTATACTCTTCATTTTGAAAAGTTATTTAGTGATATGCAATGTCAAATATTATATCACAGTAAATATGTTTGAAAATGATTTTGTTTGTAAATGTAAATAAATCCATAATCTTCCGATTTATAATAAATAGTTTAGTAAATAGTAATAATTTTATGAATGTCAAACATGTAAAGCTAAAAATACTTAAATAAGGACATACATATGTTTTCCTTAAATCTGTTTTTTTTTAAATCCGCCATGCGCCCGTCACTCATTTCCTAAATCTCAAATGCGCCCGTCACCGTAATAAGGTTAAGTACCCCTGTATTAGAACTATTTTTTAAAATTCTGGAATCCTATTAATCAAAAAAGTGAATCGTGTTGAAACTCATCGCTGGTACTCTTATCATGTGTATAAATCAGTTCAAATAAACTTAAAAAGTATAATGCTCTTTTTTGTGAATCTTTAAAAAAACGATACTTCATACAATACTCTTGTATTATATCGCATTTCATTGTGTGCATAATAAATAAATAAATATCTTTTATTCATTTAACTGTGACTAGACTTCTTATGTTGAGCATCAACTTTCCTTATGGAGCATTTCAACAACAATAGCAATGGTAAGCAGTCTCGGGACCTTTTTATTGAGTAATATGTAAAAGAAAATACGCTCTTACTAATCAAGTTTTTGCGCCGTTTTTGGAAACATATCCATCAATCCATATCCATAAATGTAAAAACGAATTATATGACCATATTATAGAAAATATTGTTGTGCGTTTTAATGTATGGAACAATATAGACGTAGCTGTGTTGTATAGTTACTACATTCTTCTATTATAAATTTCACTGCCGCATTCAAACAAACAAAACATAATATAGATCTCTCATACATCATCAGTCGCAGTAAAAAACAGAGCCTCAAACACTTATGCGTACACTATAAAAACGCTCATAAAACGCTTCAAATTTCCCGGGTTTCCCAAAACTTTCCCCTCCCGTTCAAATGATGACCCCAGACGTCACAGATCTATCTATCTTTGCGAGCAAAAAGAAAGAGAGATGGAAGTGGGGAAAAAAGTGCATTAGGAGCGGGTAGCACGCGGGGTAGGTGCTTGGCACCCACTAAAATCCACTGAGGCATTTTATTTATTCAGCCGCCCCGAGTCCTTGTCTAGATCCGGATGCTGGAAGACACATCAGGGTGGATGGGGGGTAGTTTGGGACATGTGGGAACAGGGATGGAGTGAAAGCTTCATATATTAAACTAAAAATCATATCGGATCTGAATTGCTTGGATTATGTACTTTTCCATGAGTTTTATCGCTGACGACCCGTGTTTCACCTTTCGGCATCTGCTTGCATTTAAATTAAAACAAACTCATTTAATTAATTGAAACTAGTTTACATCAAATTTTCGCTAATTTACATTTTAATAGCAATTTAACTTAGTGATCTACTTCTTTTTTTGTATATAAACGATACAAACTGTTTACTGGGCGTCAGTTCAAGTACATACGTGCACTTACAAGTACAAAATTAAAATTTGGTATTGAAATTCAATCAAGCACCCTCAGTCGAAATCCTTAATTAAAAATCATTTAATCAAATTATTTAAATAATCAAAAATAAAATGTAACCTGATTATTGTGTTAAACAATAATATCACATTTATTGCACTAATTCCACATTAGATTCATTTGAAATTCTGTTTCTTCTGTTTCTAAGAATCGACATGGTCTCGTTAAACTATTTTTAGAATCCTCATGACCGTTGGACTGGAAAAGTATTCATTCCCTAGGAAATTATTATTAAAACTCTTCATTTGATAATGTTATCTAAAAATAGTTGATTCCTAGATTATACAAATAAAAACATGCTATTTAAAACATAAATTAAATTTGTAATCGACAACGTTCTCCAAAGATTATATTCTTAAAATTATATCTTTCATTAGCCAATTTGTGTTTAAAATTTTTGTTTAGTAAATATTAAACTAGAAATTGCAGTGATATTAATATATTAACATGTGTTAATCAAAAATATATGTAGACAAAAACAAGCATACAGCTGTAATAAAGAGCTTCTAATAACGATAAAAAGTTGCGAAATAAATTTTCCACTCGATGTTGAGCTTTCGTTGTCTGTTGGAAAAGTTTTATATGCCAAATAGAAAACCCGAAGACACCAGGTTTTGTTGGATACGTGCAACAAGCCACTTGTTAAAAATTCACACCAAACTAGTTGCTGTATACTCGAGAGTGTGAAAATATGATACAAACACTTTATTATTTATATAAATACTAGTATTGCTACCCGGCGTCGCTCGGACTAAGCGACCAATAATTATTTAATGTTATATCATTCGACATAATTATATCACAAAATCTAACATCCAAAATAGAGTTAAAATAAAATCACAATCTTTATTTAAATTGATGACAGCCCCATTCTCGCCCATTAAAATGTCCAAGTTCAAGGAAAAAATCTAATTTTCTGTCAAAGAAATGTCAAATAATACCTTCACGTAAATAATAAACATTATTATTAATAATAAAAGCCGGGAAAAGTTCAGTAGGAGACTAATTTATTACATTTTGACTAAATGTCTTCGCCGATAAAAATTCAAACATATTTTCTTTCATATTCGTTTTTATGGCAACTTGCAACAACAATGCAAAAGGGAATTACAGACATAAATACATTTGCCGTTTCGGTTTTATATATAAGATATGTGTAAGATGACGTTTTGAGACAGAATTAATTCATTAATGTATTTGGTGTAATTTTACGATACATATTTTTCACACGATTAAGAAGATTTTGGGTTTTTTCAATTATCTATGATTTATCATATTAGAGTCGTAGAAAAGGAAACTTTAGTACATTGCCATTTTAACCAGTTAAATACGTAGTTCTCGGTGATTTTTACATAACGAATGACATTTTCTCCTGCCTATTATTTAAATGGGAGGCTTTAAAAACCGATTCAATCTCAATCAGTTCTTTTGAAAATAGATTTTACAAGTGTATCAATATTATTTTAGACACCGGGGATAAGATCAGTAATAATAATTTATGTATGTGATAAAAAATGCTGATATAAGACCTCTCCATATAAAAGAAAAGGCGTAGAAACGGTTCAAGAAATCAATGATGTCAGTTAAATCATTCAAAATCAGACTTAGAATGGTTTTTACTACTTTTTGTTATATGCATATGTGTTCTGCATAACATGCGAAAGGCAGAATACTCAGTATGCAAAATAGCTCTAAATAATAAATTGTTTCTCTTGATAATGATAAATTATTACTAGATATACCCGTCATTGGTTCATGTTTTTTTATATTTTATTGGTTCATAAAAAGTTATTTTTGAAATGTAATTCTAGAATCTAGATATTGCTGAAAAATATTTAATCGGTGTTGCTAGCAAAAATATTTTAATTTGAAATATTATTATAACAAAGTCGTTGCCATATAAATTATACAGTATTTCAGACTAAAGTAACCCTTAAATACCTACTACGCATATTACTCAAATAAAATTCTTCTGAAAATGCTGTTATTATTTCACTATATATTTCAAACGATATGATTTTTTTTTAATAAATATCTTTTGCTCTTTAATTTAACTTGATATGAGCGTTAGCTTTGTTTCGCACCCATTCATCATATCATCATTGTCAACCTATTAAAAATGTTAGGTTATTCAGACAAAAAAAGAAAGAAAGAAAAAGATCAGTCAATAAACATCAATTATAATTATCCTTGTTTTTTTTTACGAAATTCATTAATAATATGGAATAGTATTTTCAATTTCAAATATTATTGATTGCAACAAGCAGTGTGAAATTTAATAGAAATAATCTTTAATTATATTGGACTACAAACTGTCACGCTGTCCGCCATTTCAAATGCCAGTGGCCATTTTGCGATGACCTGCGCATTGATCTATTGCGCAGCCTATCTTAGTTTGGTCCGCTTGTCTTCAAAATTCAAATGCTGCAAACGAGATTGGGTCGCTTTGTCTACATGTTCAGCTAAAGGAAACATAAATCTAGCACAGAGAGTATCGCTGGTATGGCTCCCAGAGATCGTAAATAAATCATTTTTAATTTAATTTTCTTTTTTATTGTTATTGTATTCTATAATGAAGATTCTTTGCAACATAATATACATTGGGGTTGTCATTTTATTTATATAGTACAATGATAAAATTTTACTTTCATTTTGTATATTCCCATTCACATGGTTTGGTTATTTATAATTCAAAAATGAAATATAAAGATCGACGCTTAGACATGTCAGACATGAGCCAAAAACTATTTTTCATGGTAAAAATCCATTTTTCAACATATGTATGTATTCATGTTCCAAGGTTATTCTATCTCAAAAATTTAATCTTTAAAATTTCCTCCTTCCCATAAAATTCTATTAAGATCTGCACTATTCTAACACCATCCTATTCTTTCAAATACTGGTTAATAACTGAGTCACAATAAGTACAATTAGAACAACAGCAATAAATACTGAAAAAAATAATATAGTAAGACTATTATTTTTGTAGTATTGAAAAGAATTATAAACTGCAACTTTGCTATAATATACTTGGTTATTTTGTATAAAGTTTTATACTATTATTTTAAAATAGTAATTTGTGGACCCTTCTGAAAGCTTTTCATATAATTCACAACAATGACGCTCACTATCAGTTGATAATGCTAGCGCTGCGAGCGAAACCGGTCCTTATCATATTAAATGTATTGTGGAATAAGCACCTGTTTTATTTTATATTGAAATGAGCTTCCACAAAGCTACCGTCAAATTCATCGATAGCGGTATATATTGTTGGTCTTTTATTTAATGAATATTTACATCGATATCAGAATTAATACATACTGACAGTATTGGATATGAAACATAAACAATATTAACATATATTTAATGGTTTTGGATATTGTCAATTTGTATCATTGACAAGTTTATACTTGTTGTTACTTTTCTTCCACTAAATGCCGAAGAAAACAAAATAAACATGTAAGTATTTAATTTTTAAGGCAGAATGACACAGATTTGGATAGATTCAGATATTCTTAAGCATGGAAAATATTTTTTAATCGATTACCTCTCGAGAATTTTATAAAACTAATTGTATTAATTGTCTTGGTGTTATGAATTTAGCTAACCCTTATCCTGAAAATTATTTTGTTGTACCTAGTTGAGAATTTTTGTTTTCTGGCTTTTAATAAGAACACATATTAAAGAACAACTTTTCTGGTTGAATCGGAAGGTAGCTTTAGTAAATATAACTAGTAACATAAATTTTCCAATATTAAACTGTCATTGCTAATGAAAAATACTTCTCTTCCAAAAATTACGTTATTATTATTCCAAAAGTTTCTTTAACAGAAGAAACTAATGTTTTTCTTCAATTAAAGATATTTTGTAGGCTGATTTTTGACGTTCTATTGTTTCGTCATATTTATCGATAACTATGGAAGTATTTTACTGTAATAGTTGATTACCTCTGTTGTAAAGGATATCTAAGGTTGCTTTGAAAGCAACCTTTATGCTAAGCTATGTGTATATATGTAAGGCTTCTGTGGTAAGGATCCTCCGTAGAATGTGTAACATATATGTACACGTATGTGGTTTCCAAGAAACGACCAGGGGCGTGACCAGAAAACCGTGTGGATTGTCGCGCACCTATTTGTCTTTTTATTCATATTATTAATGCACTTTTTTAATAATTATAAACGAAAACTCAATTTCAAAGTGCATGAAACTATTTCAGCCCATTATTTTATATATACTCCAAAAACGGAGCATTCAGGATTTCAATAAAAAAAGTCCATTACTGTTAAGTTATAGCCGTCTATAATTTTTCACTCAAGTTCTTAGTAAATAATGATTGAGCTAGTAACTATATCCTTTAAAATTGTTATTTTGTAAGAAGCATAATACAATAACAATGCAAAAATCACACAAGCTTGTAGCGGATTGTCGTTTTTTTTTGACTACTAATTATTTGGTCAGTTTCTAATTCGATAAATGGTTAGTTATAAATACTTATAACGGTCAGTTAAAAATATTAAATGGTCAGTTAAAATAATAAATGGTCAGTTAAAATAAAAACAACATGTCATAAAATTGCCTATTACGACCATATTTGATAAAATTCACAAGCTGTCAAACTAAAACTTATCATTTTTTAAAAATAGCTGACTATTTAAATTAAATACTAACCATTTTTAATAAATAACTAACCATTAAAATATATTACTGACCGTTTTATTTAATAACTGACCACATTCACAATGATACAATGAATACTGACCGTTTATAATATTAACTGACCATTTTGATTTTTAACTGACCATTTATTTATTTAACTGACCAAAACTTGAATTAGTTACTGACCCATTAAATACATGCCCTTTTTTATTGATAATTTGAAAATCTTTTGAAGCAAAAATGTATGAATGATTATCGTTTTATTTTACAATAATCGTGTTATTTTTTTTGCAAAATGTACTACTAGCTTGTAGTCTTCTTTCAATTTAGTCTTTTTCCAGATAAAATTTATTTAATCAGGACCGGTTTCGCTCATGGCGAGCATTGTCAACTGATAAGGAATACAATTAAACAGTGATATTTATACAAAAGTTAAGTATGAAAAACAAGGTATGACAAACAATTGGTAAAACGACTAAGCAAATGAATTGAAGCAAATTACAAGAAAAATAGACTTTTATTTTTATTATAATGCCTTTCCACCAAGTATTGACAGTGAACACCTTAAAAGTGATCAATTTAGTTTGTTTAAGTGAGAGCTTATTTTTACCCTGTATAAGTTTGGGCACATTTTAATCAAAGCTGCACGTCAAATTACCTCGTGGTTGATTTTCAAATCAAATAATAAGATTTTACCATTGTGATTTGCTCAGAACTTTTGTTTATACTGTTATTTTAAACAAATAAATTTTGCTAATACCACATATATTTTATATATTTTAAGATCAGGACCGGCTAAGCTCATCGTGAGCATTTTCAACGATTGAAAATGCAGTTAATAATTTAAGTTGATAATAATTCATATGTTTATTAAAATTGATTTTGATGGATGTAATATTATGATTTATTAATAACGTCTACAGCAGCTACATTCGAAAAACAAACGTGGACGGGCAACCGATTTTTTATGTATTTATTATAAACTATTATCCTTTTGCTACGCCACTGTGAATATCAGTAAGTTAGATGGAATGCGGGCCTAAACTTTACAGCCTGAATAGGAACACAATGGCATACGACGAGAAATTTCATAATAATCATTACCGTGAATATCAACTCAAAGTGTGTCCCTGAGTAGGGGCACAATATTGGTTTTCATGGCCTACAAAATGTTGTCTTCCCTTATTATTTGCCTACGTTAATTAACGGAGAACTTTGTAATGAGGGTACACGGTATATATTTTATATAAAACATACATATGTGTTGCTGTAAATGTTTTATACCATTCGAAATATGAAATTTCTGTGCTACTTATATGGTATCGTTTTTTTTAATTTGAATAATAATACTTTACATAAACTGGTGTATGTTAAACTATGCTATTAGTGTAAAAAATACATCGCTAACACAATTTATGAATAATATTGAAAACATTAACACGCCTTAGTTACAATCATTTACTTTAATTTAAAATTTCGACTGAAGGTGCTTGATGGAATTTTAAAATCAAATTTTAATCGTTTGAATTGATGCATAATATTAAAAATTGAATCGTTCGAATTTTGTACTTTTTCGCGAGTTTTGTCGTTAGCGACCCGGGTTTCAACTTTCGGCATCTTCAGGCATTTCAAGATTTAAAAGGAGAAACCAAGGTCGTTATCGACAAAACTTCAAACGATTCAAATTTCATTTACTTTAAATTTAAATTGGTATAGTCAAAATTTTGACTAAGCACAATGAGATAAATAATCATTATTAAAAGCATTGATTATTTACCGATATTAAGCAGACAAAATCAAGTGTTATATATTTGCATGTTATCGTATTAATCGATTTATTTGAAACATTGAATTAATTTTTTTCAATATGAGTACTAAAGTAAGAGTACAATTTAAATGGGAGAGTATATCTAACACTTCAATGACATTGAAATTAATATTTTACTATTTTCAAAGCTATGAATATACGAAAAAATGTCTTTATATAATTCCAACGTTAAAATTAAAAACGAAATTTTAAAACAATGTAAACATTGATTTATTGTTGGCTCTACGACGCTCTACGGTGTTTTACTGTAATCGTAGCGAGGCTTCTAATTATTTTTTAACCACATCGTTGTTCTGCTACGCACTCGCCCATGTAGCAAATATATCATGCATACAAAACGAAAATGGAGTAAATGTATTTTCTTCTTGCTCTCTGATAAAATATTGAAAAGGTTTTTGTCAGAAACAATACGTACCATATAAGAGTTTGCATGGAATGATAATTATTTAAAAAACGATCGATTTGGAGTTCGGTTCGATTTGGATTGGATCATAAAATGATAGGTCGAAGTAGTACGAAAAGTGTGTTCTATTTATTTTAAAAAGTGATTTTCCACTAAGAAATGACAGATTACACCTTAAAAGTGTTGTTTTTATTGATTAAATTGGAATTAACTAGATAGAAATTCATTATAACACGGTGCAAAAATTGCAATGTATTTTGATTCTACAAAAAAACAAATATATGGTTGATAGCTATTTTGGCTTACGCCCTTGTCGAAACTATCGACTATGTATTTTATAACTTTTGTGATACTAAAACACTTTGCTATTTTTTCACCGTGTGATTTTTTAAGTGTATTTTTTGACATTTTGCTCTTTTACAATATGTTTTGAAGACTAGGAAAGTATTTAATTGTAATAGTTGGTAGTCTTTCTTGTTAATGATTATTGATTGTTGAATCTATATCGATTAGTAAGATATTTATTAAATACGATGATTATATTTTTTATACTGTCGATATTATTTCTGCCAAATTGTATTAAACTTTTTTGAATAAACGCAAGCGAGTAAACACTGTGTTGGGCCCTTTTGCTTGGTTGAGCATCGATATAGTTTGGTACACGAACCCGTCGAAAACATAAGTTTTCAATTTAGAGCCCTAGTAACGAGCCACTTTTGTAACCGAAGACGTAGGATGTAGCTAACGCGAATATACATTCACATATGAAAGGTCACATATACATCGATAAGCACGCGTATGACTATATTATACTTATATGCATAAGCTTGTATGGTCGGGACAATCAGATATTGGAAATCAAAAAGCGGAAATGGGTAGCGGTATATTTTTTTGCTAACTTTTTTGCTTACCTGTGAGAGGAAACTGTGGGTATCTCAGCATTTCATTACATGCCTTCTTCTTGATTTATTTTTATTCAAAAAGTAAATATCTCGTTCAAAAAATAAATGTTGTCTTTTTACACCGTTTTTGTCCTTTTTTTGACTTCTTATAGTTTATCTCTACAGAAGTATTATAAAGGAACTGCTTCATACGTAGCTTGGACAGGACTTGTGGTCATCTTTGAGATCAGATGATTAAGTGGAGGAATTGTTTTAAACAGCACATACATACATCCATAATTCGAATGAAAACTAGTACTTCTTGAACTGGGATTCGAATCGGAATGATGTTGACAGTCAACCATAGACACATCATTATAATCATAATATATCTGTATTTGAATTATCTTAAATTAAAAAAAAAACTTACTGATCATCTCAAGTACTTTAATCAAAGAAGGTATCTGCTTGTCAAATCAAGAACAATGCAACGACATTTCAGTAAAACTTTATTGGAATTAACTCGTAAAGAATTAATGGTGGTTATATTTCAAAGACTGACAGCAAGATTTCTCGTGTATGAAATAAGATATTTTTAAAACACTCATTGCTGACTTAATACATGTATGCTTTAAATGATTATTTGTAAATTCTTGTTATATTTACTCAATTTAGTTTAGACAACTCTGATTGTAATTATATTCCATCAGTCAATAGTGCTCGCGGTAAGCGAAACCGGTCTTGGTAATTATGAAATATGTGAAATTAGCAGGTACACAAATTGTGTAGTTTTTTGTCTACTTATAGCTTTTAGAATATTATTTTATAAAAAAACTAATGTAATATTCAGACCCACCGAGTGTGTAACAACGATAATTTTTGAATAAGTAAGAAAGCCCAGTAGTTTCATACCCCTGAAGGACTCTTACACAAAGACCTATTTTGTATCGTATGTATGCATATGTATGTATATATAAAGTGTGGTGCTGTATATGTATACATTTATGTATGAATGTGTCACATCGGTTTTTATAGATTGACAGTGTTTTTTTTAGTATAACATAGAAAACATTTTAGTTACACAAGTATTCAAAATTCATTGTTGTTGAAGAGAAAAGGTATATTCCTATATGCTTACATTCATATCGCTAAACATATAAGCATCATGCTTATTTATATAATAAAGTGTTATCTAATAAAATATACCTACGCATTTAACAGTATGTGAATTCAGCTTCAATCTTATTGAGTAAAGATATATAACGTAGCATGTAATTAATAATTGTAGATGAAATATAAACAAAAGAATACTGTTGTAGCTTTTTTTTCATGTATATATTTTTTTACAATACAGTGTATTTTAAATTGTTATTTTATGTTGTATGGCATGGAGGTCTATGATTTTTTTTTTAAATTTCCCTCCAATATATCCAATCTCTAATAAAAAGCAAAGCGAGAGGACTGAGTTAACTTATAGTCCATTATTAGTCTCATTTTTCTATCTTTGAAGGAATAAACTAAAACCGAATCTCGTAATACAACTTCTAATGAGAGAAAAGATAATTTAATATAACATTATACATAAGTATTGTAAAAATATACAAACATAGCTTGTTTGTAACAACTAGGTGCCGATTAAAAACTTTTTTGTTCCTATTGATGAAGTAAAAAATCCCATACCAATTCTTACAGAGTAGTCAAACCAAACAAATGCGAAGTTATTTAATGCTTGCATTCAAAATTCAATATTTCATTTTTGATGCTTTTTGAAACAAAAAATAAAATCATCCATTTCAAATAAAAGGTAAATAGAAGAAGTATGTGATAATTTTCATAATTTGAATTGTTCATTTTTTTCTTTTGAATTTTCCAACGATAGTAAATTATGGCAGCGTGACCGGGCATGTGGCTATTTAAGAAAGAACCTTGATATATTGTTTGTGTTTAACACACAAATTGAAAACCTCATAGTTACTTCGCTACGTTTACTTGTAAAAGTTGTGAAAGTCTATTGCTACATATCAGAAGACGCCCGCAAAATAAATCAGTATTATAGTCACTGATATTTTTTGAATTACGAAGAACGACTTGATGTTCAATGTTTGTTCGAGATCGTCTCGAATTAATATTGAATAATTATGGTCCAGCTTTTGTCTTTTCAACTGATATATAATATAGATATGATAATTTAATATATTGTTGTTAACAGAGAATATAACATTGTTGTCCTCGGGGTGTCATGGTCAGTGGACCCTGGAATTTCAAAATTCTGTAATATGGAATAAAAATGTTTCACAAAATTTCAAGAACAAGTAAAATAAATGAGAGTATTATTTATTATTTTATTTTCGCTGTAACATTGTTTTGAAAAGATAATAAATTACTTTTGAATAAACAAAGAAAACGTTCAAATCGGAACTATCCCTTAACATAAAGGTGGTTCCAGCGTAACCTGCTTTGAAACCGGAAAACGGATCTAAAGATGGGGGTGGTGGCGGTCTCAAAAGGGTGATTGTACGAAGAAGGCCGTATAGGAAATCTGGAAGAGGCATGGGGAAGGGGCATGCTTGGCGGGAGACGTAGCATAGATGGAAGGCTATGCCGAATTTCAGAGTCGCTAATAACAGGCAACCCAATGTTGGAACTGTAGCGCTCGGGAATATAAATACAATGCAAGCCGGCTTAACTAGAATAAACGGAAAAATAGTCAAATACAACATGTTGTATCGAATAATGTATGTATGCTAGCATTTATTGAAACAGCGATTTGTCTTTTTAAGTAGGATCTGATGTTAACATTGTATACTTTTTAAACATAAACAATTCTTTCATTTTTTACAAAACCATCTTCTTTGACAAGTTTAAAGCTCTGTATGAAAATGTTAAATAAATACCATACTCTGAATTAATGGTGTTTTATATTCTACTAATAAATGACTGCCTGTCAGCAGTCGGGTAATATATATATATATAAAACCACTAATTTCAATACTGTTATGGACAATTGTATTTTTGTTTTCATCCAAATGATTAAGAGCAAAGAAGCGTAGCTTATTTTCTCGACATTGGAGAGCCAAAAACCGTAACCGTTTCACCAGTAATCAATTCTACATTTTTTTCATTATCTTGTAAGACAACGCTTTGGCTTTATGATTTATTTGTTAAATATAAAAAATAGTTTATTTAATGTGTTGTTTTAATGTGTATCAATCAAGTCTTCCAGTCTCATTCATTACTCAAAACCGAGATACGTTTCTTTTCTCCTAAGAGGCCGAATTGATAATAGAATAAATGACTTAACTTTATAATTTACAGCTTTCAGCGTCTCCATCTTGCAAGGGGTGTTAAATATTAAAAGAATCGATGTTTTTATCTCATTAGTGGGAAGATCAAATTCCTAATAGAAATAGAGAAAACTCTTTTTGCTACGAATCCCTTTAAGGTAGCTTAAATTATAAGGCATCAGTGTTATTGTCCATTGAACAGAGAAACAAACTGAAATGTGTTCGTCAATTTTTAATATAAGGTGGCATCAAATGATTAATATTATATACAGAAATTGCACTTAGTACTTCATTGTTAGTTGTTGTGAATCTATCTATTTATTTCCGTGTTAAGGGTTACACACTTTAATATCAAAGATAGGATCTCAGCTTCATCTCCCTGTCTGAGCTATCTGTGAATATTGGGGCGCTCATCGTTACGTCTTATCACTCACGTTTGACAGAAGTAAGGGGGGTTGGTAGGCGAAGGCCAAGCAGTGGGTGGTATTCAGTTTGAACCATTGTGAAAACGCTTCTCAAATAATCGTGCATAATAAAATTTTATGAGATTTTGGAGAACACCAATAAAGAACTCGATATATATACTTATCTTCCAAGGGAGAAGGCATTAAATTTCTTAAATTTAGTTATGAATCCCATTTGCTAGATATTTTTGAAAGCCATAAATGGTGCTCACTTTTATAGCCGTAAAATAAATAAAATCCCTTAAAAATAGACATCAGCTAAAAGTATGTATTAGAATCTATTAGCAAAAAATCAGTAACTCTAGTTTTCGTAGCAAAGAGCCAGTCAATGCAACTACTGACTGCTTGTATACAAGAAATTGCGTCAACCCCCTTTTATAAATTCTAAATACTAAAACTTCAAAAAACGCACTATGTAACTTTTCTCAAAAGTTTGTCAGAGTCACTCACTGCCTTCTTACTTGCAAGGGCCAGCGACGGCTGGTGACGGGGTGTTGGGGGGTGCAAAGGGAGATTCAACCATTTTTGCAAGAGTTCTTTCCTATTCATTGGATTTTAAAACACTTCTATAGCATGGACTTTCAATTCAGATGTTCGCAATACCAACTGTTTCTCTTCCGTAGTACGGAAAAATAGTTGAATCTTCCTTTTGCACCCCCCAGCACCCCGTCACCAGCCGTCACTGGCAAGGGCAGTCTATTTTAAATTGGAAAAGTCTATTTTTCAATGATATTAAAGACAACTATGACCAGCTGCGCGTGTCGTGATCCTTATCAACTGATGATCGATCCTGATCATCATGCAATAAATCATCAGAATTTTTAAACGTTAAAGTGAGCTGAATTCTATCAATCTTCTTATTTTACAAAAGCTTCTTCGTTGCTCTTCCTTAAATGAATGTTTTTAATATATTTTCATCTACGCTACGTGATTTTAAATATAAGTTCCCCTTAAATTTTGGTAAAAAAGCTCTGTTAATAATCGTCAGTGAGATTTTTTTGTCACGAAAGCATAAAACAGTATAATTTTTATAAAATTCAATTCTCGAGATATTGTATCAAAATAGTTTTAAAAACCACTAACTGATATTTGACGTAGTTACTTAAAACTTGGGAACCATTATTTACGAGGCAAGGGTTTCGGGAACAAGACAAGCCAGGGATGAGGGATGCGGCACAGGGGTGAGCGGAATTTCCTTTAAGGCTTACCGTATGTCAGTGGGGGCAGGTTGGACGGGCGTATACCAAATTTGAAACGTTTCAGCTAGTATTAGTGGGCTCAGAACGTTGCTACATATTGTAATTAGAAAGACGAGGCTTCTATATGCGTGTGGCACCAAATTACCTGGTTCTAAGTGATTACCGATATTACATAACGCAGTATACAAACAAAGCCTTTTGACAGGTATTGGCTACGTACCATAAATCTATACACAAAGTGAAATGCAGAGCTCGCAGAAGATAAATTAACCTATTAAGTATACCGTTTTATGAGTATATATATTATGCTCTTTATTTTTTTGCTTTGTGAACGAAATTTACAAATAATTCGGAAAAATCGATGTCTATTACGATAAATATTGATTTTTATAAGACCGCCTCGATTTCCATGTTAAGAAACAATCTGAAATTGTCTTTGTTAAAACTGAATCATTAGAAAAAATTTTGTTACCATTGCTGCCGCATTCGAAATATAATTCCCAGTGTATTATTATTGGACTATTTCCATACTCTGCTGGGCAGATCTTTGACCGCTAGGCTCAAATAAAGCTCACTTTTAATTAAGGTGTTCCATGTTGTGGAATGGCGTTATATTAAAAAATAGTAAGTATTTTTTTGTACTTATTCCACAATTGAAAATGGCAGGGCTGTGGAGTCGGAGTCGGGGTCGTTGCGGCGTTTTGGCCGGTGTCACTCGGAGTCGGAAGTTTTGAAAAGTTTGAACTTTTTATTTTTGCATATAATATGTTCAATTTGGCTATTGGCCGGATTGGTTGGTTAATATTTAATAGGAAAATTAGGAAAAAAAAGTGACGAAATAAAACTTTTTTTAGTCTAAGTCGTATTTTTTAACGACTCCATAGCCCTGAAAAATGAACACGGTCTTATACAAATCAATATTTATTGCTTGTATTTTTTTTGATATCAAATAAAAATAATACGACCACTTCTTTCACATTTTTACAGTGAAACATAAAATAATGGCAGTTAAAATATGAGAAAGAAAAACACTAATCTCTGTTACTATTTGGAAGCATGGAAAAAAGTTTTCTACCATGTGTTAAATTAGAATCAGCTAGAAACTCGTCACAAGAAAATATTACAATTGTTTATAACTCTCTATGTTCCATTTTTTGACTAAGAAAGAAAGATAGTGGTGAATTGACAGAAAAATCTATTCAAGGTTTTGAAAAAATAGCCAAGGGTTTTAGTATCGGTCACCTAACTACGGCCCACCAAAAGTGTTCATCGAGCCCTCCAGAAATTCTCGATTTAAGTATAACAAATACTCATAGAGGAAATATTCATTTTATAAAACTTCATAATTTAGCTGTTTTTCAATTTATCATTCGATATAAGATATAATCAGGTAGTGAACTCAAAATGAAAGATGATAGGGAAAAAAGTTATTTTTGGAGGCGATCAGATTTTCTTTTACTCGAAAATATCTTGCATATTCTATTTTACCATTTGTTAATGAATGTAGTGCGCATATAAAGCAATGTCCTAGTTCGATTCCAATACGAATGTATTTGTCATCCGGCCCATCATCTTATATATAAAACCGAAACGGCGTATGTCTGTGGGTCTGTAATTCCCTTTTGCATTGTTGGTCATTAAGTTGCCATAAAAACGAATATGAAAGAAAATATGTTTGAATTTTTATCGGCGAAGACATTTAGTCAAAATGTAATAAATTAGTCTTCTACTGAACTTTTCCCGGCTTTTATTATTAATAATAATGTTTATTATATACGTGAAGGTATTATTTGACAGCAAATTAGATTTTTTTCTTGAATTTGGACATTTTAATGGGCGAGAATGTCATCAAATTAAATAAAGTTTGTGATTTTATTTCAACTCTATTTTGTATGTTAGATTTTGTGATATAATTATGTCGAATGATATAACATTAAATAATTATTGGTCGCTTAGTCCGAGCGACGCCGGGTAGCAATACTAGTATTTTTATAAAATTCAATCCTGCCCGATTCTCAAAAAGTTTGGTGATCCCTGCGGTAAAGCTTCGCAGCAATGCTATAGTTAATTTAATGACTATATTATTATAAGTATGACATTTAAAATACTGAGCTTACAAACATAATACATTCTCAATGAAGTAGTTTTTCTAAGTAAAATATTGAATGCACAGCATAAGAGTTGACATAATTCTTTGATTAGTGCAACTGTCACACGTGAGTAGTTGTTAAGGCTTATAGGATTAACTAAATCAGCGTCGTCCCATCAGCAACGTGACCAACGCCGTTCCTTCCACGAAGGCTTTGCACAGCTGAAATCCGACGTCACTAAAATCAATTAAGGACGCTGTCTCACCGGCGAAGGCCTATTGGCGCCGCGACGTCTCCTGCAAACAGGTCTTCCGTCGAAATCTTCGCGCTCACTTAACTAAACTATATTCAATAAATATTTAAAATTTAATCAATTATTCTTAGAAGTACATTTGAAATTTATTTGGGACTCCAAAGTGGACTTATATTTTTTCGATGGCAACATTTTTAACATTACTTATTTTTCAAAGCCAAGTCTCCTACCGATGTGGAGTGTTTACATTCCTGAAAGAGCACTAAAGCAGTAATTTAGTCGGTCAACTTTAGAGACCCCAATTCAAATATCGAATTCTTGATACTCGAGTATTTTGAAAAATACTCGTAATTTATAAATGAAGAGTTTTTTTGTTCTGCGGGAATTATAAAAACAAAACTTCTAAACAATTTTAAATTTGAGACGTTTAATTATCTATTAATTTTGAAATATATGTTTTATAAATTGATGGATGGAGTTAAATAAGCTTATTTATTTATTTATCATCAATTTATATAAACCAATTTGAATGATAGTATATATTTTGGTACATTTGAAACTACTCGAGTATTTTCAAATTTTACTACTCGATACTTGAGTAGTTGAGATGTCGAGTAATTGGAGTCTCTTATCGAGTAGTCGAGTCAGCTTATTATTTTTTCGAGAGAATATTCAGCAGAAAAGACTAGTAGTAAGCTTTACGCATTAAGTGAAGTGAAAACCAATTTTCGAATTTGTATTATTATACAATGCAGAAAGAGCTGGAAACACTGACAGAAAAAAATTTAAAGAGATGACTGATTGCATTATAAAATTTATTATTAGTATTTAAGCTGCGCTTGTTCATTCTTGGATTTAAGTTGGGCCCTCGAAACATATTTTTAAGCTCCCCGTTAATTTTTAAAACATTCATTATAATGAAGCGGATCACCAAATTTTTGAAATCGCTTGACAAGTTATATTCTTTTTTTGTAATTTCTCATAATTAGTGATTTTATTGTTCACAAGTTTTGCGTTGACCCGTCGAGTGTGTGACGATATTGATTTTAGTTAGAAGGAGGAAAACCCCTTAAGCAAGGAATTGGAAAGCCCCCTTTAGTGGGTCGCAGTGGGGGGTGGGGGTATCCAGAACCTTCTTCCGGTTGAGTGAGCAACGGCCTCGCTGCATTTAGTCAAGAGTTTGTGGCGTTTTGATGGGGAAATTTTCGCTTCGTCTGAGAGTGGCGGATGTTAGGATAGTAGGTACGTATAGTTGTTTTATTGAACGCGTTTTGGCAACGTCGTATTAACAACGGTGTAGGAATTATGATGGCAAATATATAATTATCTTATAAGTCCGTTTATGGGTGGTAACTTTGATTTTAAATTTAGAATGACCGTTTATTGTCTTTGATTTTTTAAATTATTAAAAAACATTAATTGACCGTCGCCGAATTTGGAACTAAAATTATTCCGCAGAGAAATAATTTTATATTATATGAAAGCTATGTAAGTTGTTTTTAATTTTTAAGTAAAAAATTTTTTTTTGGAATTACAGCTGATGCCGATGCGCCAAATATTTTTTATCGTGAAAGTCATTCGAGATTAACTCAATGATAAATAATGAATCAGTCGTGAACAACTCAACGATAAATTACCATTGTTGAAAAATTTGACGTTGCCGTGAATTGAGCTCGAGCCTACCTGATTGCTAGGACATTGCTCTTGCCACAAGACCACAGAGACCGACCAAAGTGGTATTTTTTTAGTCTAAATATATGTACATAAAGATTTTTCTTCACTAATATCTTGCATATAAAATGTCTTGGTAAAAAAAGAATTATGATTGAGTATTGCACATCACTCACGCGATGGTGGCGCCTTCACTAACGGTCAAGTTATAAATGTGCATCTATAGCAATTAAAATTTGGTATGCAACGTTAGTCTCAAGTATAATTACATCTATTCTTAGGAACAGTAAGTTTTTATTTGATTATACAGTTAATATCTGGTATTTAATATTAATAATAATCATATCAAAATGATCAACTTTAAATTAATTTTAATAGTAGTAATTTTCGTCCTAAGAAAGCAGTAGTCAAAATAATCAGAAAAAATATACGCTTCACCTTTTGGTAAAACATGTATTTAAGAGTTATAAAAAATTAGTCTCATTCAAATACTTTCAAAGATCTAGCCTATTTTTCTTCCTCCACATACCACTGTTTTCACATCTGATTCATGTCTTACGGCTGTATGAAAAAGAAGAGCAAACATTTAGTGTAAGTTCAAATTTTTTCCTTGACTGCTTTAAGAGCAACTGCCCAGCACATCTAGATAAATGAAAAGATACTTTGAGTTGAGTACAACTATCTTATAAATTTCATAAGAACTGTTTTTTTGATTTATTGACTTCAAAGTTGGCGTCATCGATCGGTCGAATACAGTGGAACCCCGATCTTACGTTCTCGCATTTACGTTTCCTCGCGTGGTGCAGTGAGTTCATATTCTATAGTCCCGGAATTTAGTTCATATTTAAAACTTTCCCGCATTCATCGATTACCGCATTCATCGTTTTTTTTATACGGTCCCATGAAAAACGTAGAATCGGGGTTTCAATGTATACAGTTTGATCAACTAGCATAGAGCTTCCATTTCCTCGTGCATTAAACAAAACTCACATATTATGTGTGCAGCATCCTTTTTTTATAGTGCCACATTATCACGTGGACCTACTAACTGAAGTTAAAAAAAATTGGCAGCGAACTAGCGTGTCCAATTTACAAAGGCTTAAGTTATCTCCATTCACGATTTGGCTGTTAATTCGTGAATTCATTTTTTCAAAGATTTGTTATTCTATTTCTAATGTATAATTTGTGTGAAATGTGTCTTTAAAAAAAGAATGTATCTAATTTACCAACACATTTGTTCGTATATTTTAAAATAAATGACCAAGCACCCAGTTGATAGTATCAATAAGATAATTGTGTTTGTGAAGATGAAATAAAGTTGTATTAAGTAAAACGGTAAAAAAATGTTCCAAAGTACTCAAGTAGTCTATAAAATAAATAAAAGAATCTTCAAGGGAAGTATTAAAAAAGATTTCACACTTTTTTTCTCTCCCCAACAAACAATATTAAAAATGTAAGCCTCGAAAGCCCCGCGTAACTCAATATTACTTATTCCGACATCTTATTTTAATTACGTAATGAATTAAATGCCTCCATTACGACCTCTTCACTGATTCCAGAATAAAAAATGTATGAAGCCGCTTGGGGTTGCCAGTTATTAAAAAATACAATGGGGAAATAATTATTATTTGTTACGGAAAAAGCGTCGTTCATCTTTGAAGGATTTTCTTGTCTCTGGATTCTTTTTTTGAAATGCGTTAATCTTTGATAATGGTTTGAATGAACAAAATTTGACAGTAATAATGTTTTCATATGGTCAAGAGATATTTAAAAAAAACGTGTGTCATCGTGTTGTATTTAGAAGGTGTATTTTATTGACTTAGACGACTGCTTGGTTACTATTATGAGACATAAGTAATGCTCAATCAAGAGTCATTCTAAAACTGTTAAAAATCGTAGAAATCGTAAAATTAAGAGAAGTTCAATTCATTGCTCTTCGTGCTAAAGTCAAAAAGATCTGTTGATTTTTTTAGCATAACGTTGATCGTCTTGAGCTTGAAGTAGCTGTATATATTTATGAGGCTTTGTTGTAAGCTATATTTACAATAAGCGTGCGACTGAAAGCTGCATGCTTATAGTGATCTTTATTAAGTCATTCATCCATGTTCATTTTTATCAACATGCCGAGTACCGATACATTTTTTTATTATTTTTATTGGATAAAATCTCAAAATTTTATCTTGTTTTAAATTTTTGGTGAAAACTGCATTGAAATTATATCCTTAATCTTTGAAACCAATAATCATCTGTATCATGACATACGTTGTATTCAGTCGTAAGCGAGTAATATCGATATCTAAAAAATAATATATTTAAGAGAATATGCTTCGTTGATCTCTCATGCCCTTTAGTTGTCGACAAGATGGCCGGCTGTAATTACATTCAATTTATAATAATAGTCAATTACAATTAATTAAATATAATTTTAATACAGCATTGCTGGCAGCCCTGAAACTTGTCTTCGCGAGAGATTGTAGCAATACTTTTATGAATATCGTTTACAAAGCTTAACTAAAAATAAAAGACGCCAAAAAAGTGGCTCAGACGTGAGCGAGCGAGACGCCGCGAAGCGGAAAACGCTGAAACAGAGCGGGACGCGGATACTTGTTTTTCGCAAGGCACCGACAAGTGAGAACGGGATAATTACTTTTTACACGTTAAGTTGATTTTTCATTGCCAATGCTTTTCTTCTACTTTCTTCGCGGCTGTCTGGCCCAGTCTGGAACCTCCCAGTGGTGTGGATCAAAATACTTATGAGTATTTATAGGATATATATTTAGGTGTACAAAATGTTTGTCTTACCACCTCCCGGTATGTGTTTCCAGCCGTTATTTACAGTCGCTTTCCATAACGCTAAAGTATTCAACTAAAAAAAGATGAAAACTGTTTTCCTTAATACCAATGTTGTTTTAATATGACTATGACATGGAGTTAGGTTACTCTGTCCCTAAGAGGTTGAATAATTATTCGATATGTTGTCATTTTACGGTGATACTTCGGCCAGATAGAAGCAAAGCAATTGTCTCTTCTTTTCAGGAGAGTTAAAAAACAAACTTTACAAGTAATAAATTTTACTTTTTTTTGAACAGATTATTTTCATTATCTACATAGACTGCTTATTTTCTTTTTTAAAAATAAAATAAAAATTTAATGACATGTGTAATGCTTAAGAGCTATGGAAAAGAAAGTAATTTTGAAACGCATTGAAAAACCTTCTATCCATTCCCTTTAAAGATTCGTTGACCCATAATGTAACGTATTATTTTGCATCTAGTTGCATTCATAACTCAAAAACTGACAAATACCGAGACACGCTTCTTGTATCTTATGGGCCCGTTTCTTTTTTTTAGCCTAGAGGCTGAGTGATTTTATACGACTTGGTTACGTAGAAATTGATGATCAATGAATTTACAGCAAGGCCACACACTTATATCTTTACTTTGGTATTATTGGAAAGGTACATGAGCTTTTATCCCAAGGGGCCAAATTAATCTTATTCTGACGTCGGATAGTTTCAACGTTATAAAAACAACTCGGTCATTGATTTATCGGATGCCACTGGCTGCATAGCGAGGATATTTCTCCCCGCCGGTGGGACGGCTCGGGGGACACCGCCAGCTTTTCGCGGGCTTTTTACTCGCCTTGCGGAATTTTTCCAGAGTGGCAGTCAATGCAGCGTTTATTAGCGAGTGGAGTACAAACATTACGCCCGTGTTGGGGTAGGTCACTAAAGCAAGGGAGCGGGCCGTACAGACGCCGGAGAGTGAATAATTTATGAATTGTTCTTAAGAGACAGTCGTTTGTTTTGCGTTCTCGCGCCTCTTTCACTCTTTTTGGCGGAAAAACTTTGCCGAAAGTTGAAACGCAGTGAAGTTGACGTAGGTAAAGTTAATTGCATTATACTTTATTCAGTGAGAGTTTCAGTAAGGTGGATTCAGTTCTGAGCCGATAATTTTTTAAATCGCATTATATTTGATATTGGGTGTTATAAGTCTATGTTTTTCCGGTACGTGGTACAGTTGTCAACGTCGTTGGCTACCGTGTCGGACCGCCCGGGCTACGAGCAGATATTTTCAGTCGTTAAAGCGATTTTGCCCAGAGGCAATGGGTGTTTGTGTTGTTAAATCCCTTCCCACCATTCCGATACCAAAAAGCGACGCATAGTGACAGCGATTAGCTTACCACTAGTCCTATCCTTGTCCTCATATCCTTTCAATCCCTACTCTCTTGATCGGAGCACACATGGTAAAAAAACGTATATGATATATGATACATGACATAACAGCTGACGACAATGCGCCATGCATTTGACAAATATGTATATTTTTTACCATGTCCCAACATTTTCCCAACGATGAGCATATGGACTCGTCACGGAGTTTATCTGAACATGTTTTTTTTTCTACGAGATCTGCTTATTACTCAGTTGCTCAGCCTCTATTTTTCGAAGAGAGTAGGGATTGAAAGAATACGAGAACAAGGATAGGACTAGTGACTTACTAATCGCTCTCGCTTAGACCCGTTTTTTGGGATCAGGGACTGGGATTTGGGATTTGGGACACCCAAATATAATATATATGTATATACCACAATATAAAAAAAAATCCAAAGAATAGTATAAAACATATATTTTGTTCCTATCAACCCTCCCTGCTTCCCGCAAAAAGGAAAAATCACAACCTCCATTTTTGTAATTTATAATTTTAGAATAATAAAATCAATCTTATTTTATTACTTAAGCAACATTTGCGATAGTAAGCCCGAAGATGCCTCTGAAAGGCAAAACACGTGTCACAATTAGTAACACAGTACGTGGAATAATCAAAGTTTTTTCATATTATATTATACTAGTATTGCTACCCGGCTTCGCTCGGACTAAGCGACCATTAATTATTTAATTTTATATCATTCCCAAAGAATTGCAGACCCACAGCCATACATTCATACATACATACATACGCCGTTTCGGTTTTATATATAAGATTTGGTGAGTTGTATATGTATATTCAAACTCTTACATAATAGTGTGATAGGTATTGACGAAATTACATATAAATTAAATTAAATACAACCTCTTGTTTTTATATTGACAATAGCAAAAGAATGTAAAGAGTTAATTACTTACTTGTTTTAAAAAAAGAATCTTTTACTAATTTGTAAAAATCTTTAATAATGGCCTCCATAGAAAATAAACAAAATTATTGTACGCAGGTACAATAATAATTATGAAAAGTTTTTTGAAAAATTCATTTGAAACTTGACTCGGTTCATGTTTACATCTCAGTTAACTAACTCAATTAAAATGCTGTATAGAGTATAGAAAGAGCTGCTATTTACGTAAAAATGATGTGATCATAGCAGTGGCTTGCTAAAAGGGATAGTTATGTAAGTTGTTTTTTATTTTTTTCAATTTTAATAAATTGTCCTACATTCACGTGGATGTATTAAATCAACACATTTCAATGCGATACACACTTGATGTTTTTATATATTATACATAAAATTTAACAAAAATTGGGTTTTGTAACGCCGTTTTAGGCCATAAAGATAAACTCTGTTTTTTGTATAGACAAACCATGAGAAAAATAGAAACGTAATATTTTTTTTTGTGTATAATCTTATATATAAAACCGAAACGGCGTATGTCTGTGGGTCTGTAATTCCCTTTTGCATTGTTGGTCATTAAGTTTCCATAAAAACGAATATGAAAGAAAATATGTTTGAATTTTTATCGGCGAAGACATTTAGTCAAAATGTAATAAATTAGTCTTTTACTGAACTTTTCCCGGCTTTTATTAATATAATAATGTTTATTATTTACGTGAAGGTATTATTTGACATTTCTTTGACAGCAAATTAGATTTTTTCCTTGAATTTGGACACACATTAAATAATTATTAGTCGCTTAGTCCGAGCGACGCCGGGTAGCAATACTAGTAATTAATATGAATTGAAAACTTTTAAGGTGTCCACTGTCAATTCTTGGTGGAATAGCATTATAATAAAAATAATAAAACATTTTTAGTACCTTTTCCACATAAAATTTATTGGATCAGGACAGGTTTCGCTCATGGCGAGCATTGTCAGTTGTTTAGTTGATAAGAATTCAAAATGAACGGTGAGTTGCAATTGAAAAACATTTTTTTTTAATCCATGTAACACAGTAATACATATCTTCTCTACGAGAATTGATTGTTACTCAGTCGTCTTCCTTCTTCTTTCCAGAGAAAGAAAGAATTTCATGGTTGCATTTGGATATACGCAAGTTTAAGTATCGATCGTATATGCCTCTTTATTTAGACTCGAACACAAATTTATAAATCGGCTTAAAATGTAAAGATGGCAACGATGCTGATTATTTGCCTACATGTCTGAAACATTGATATTTAATTAAGATTATTATCCTTGCATTTTCTTACAAACCCTTTCAAGGCCTTACTGTTCGCACTACACTGATAAATTTCAAGCAACCATACCTGACGGCATAATTGGCCAACTTTTTGTTCCGTCTTCATGCATTTGGACATGTATGGCGTAGACTTACTCGTAGAACCGAGAATTTTTATAAAGGCAATAATGCACGACTGTCGACTGCTTGGCAACTTATGGTCGCACTTCATGTTTGAAAATATAGACAATCAGAGCCGAATTGAGGATTCGATTCACCTTGATATTGAAGATAACCTTCTCAGTGGCTTATTTTGTGGATGATTTTGGCACCTCTCCCTTATTAGATATTTTTTCTAGAAAAGTCTTTAATTTTGTTTCAAAATAACATAATATCTTTCCTGTTATGAAAATAATATTTTAGATCGCCAATTATGCTTACACCATAAAGTTGAATATGTTGAATTCACGTTCACAAACTTTTAACTTAACATATTTTATACCAGAAGGTAAACTCTGAGTTTAAAGACACTATGTTGATTTTTGTACAACAATAGAAATTGACATGGTGTTATTTTATAACTAGGGACGCTCTTCAGAGTGGTATACTCTATTACTTCGCAATCCAACTAGAACAAAATATAACGAAAGGTATTTTTTTCTGTGTTATATAATTTATGAGGGATACAACACTAAAAAGCAATGGATTTTATTACCTCGTTGTGATAAGTAATACACGACGAGAATGAAACAAAACCGGAATGACTTGGTGTACTTAACCAGTGAACAAAATACTTTTTACCGTAACTGATATCATAACAAATAGTCGAAGAAAATTAATTAAGATCAATAGTAGCGAAAAAGAACCATGTTTGGCAGTGTAGTTTTATCTGTTATATTATATGAGATGTTTAGTTGAACTGAGTAGTATACGATTTGTTCTTGCATAGATGCATCATGCATCAATAAAAAAATGAATTGCTATATTTCATAACTTACCTCGATTGAGTGGAAAGTCATCTTCTTAATGCCATTCTGTGCTTTTTCCAGCCGGCCCCAGTCCGTCGAGCTCCACGTGGCTAATTAAAACTGTTCGTTTCCGTGGCTTTTTAAGGGGCGGAAAATTCTGCTAATCCACTAGCAGAGTGGAGAACCCATATTTGAAAAAAACTTATACAACGATATAATGTGGTGTACCTACTCTTAGGCCAAAATTACACAATTGAGTTTCTTACTATCTGCCTGAATAAATAAAACACATATTTAGTTATAGAAAAATAACACATTTCTAGTACTTATTCTACATAATATTTATTGGAACAGGACCGGTTTCGCTCATGGCGAACATTATCAACTGATATAAACACAACAAAACAGTGATATGTATACAAAAGTTCAGCAAGAATTATAACGTATGTATGACAAACAATTGGTATTACAACAAAGCAAATAAATTGAAGCAAAATAGACTATAATAAAATGTTGAAGACCTCTTTGCAATGCAAGCTAATACATGATGATCATTAACAATTTTTAATACTTCCACGTTATATGATCTCTTTTTTATATTTTTCAAATGAATGCCGCATCGGCGTCGGCTGTATTGCATTTTTTCCTGTTAAATAATAAACAATTGTAAGCTCGATCTTGACCAGTTTCACTCATCGCAATTTGATAAAAAAAAATTGCCTGTAAATTGTACTTGATTTAAATAAATGCCTTTCCACCTTGAATTGACAGTTAACACCTTAAAAATGATAACTTTCCGAATCTTATACTAATATATTTTAGTTATATACGGTTTTTTTCGCGATTTGTTTATATATTATGGAACATGTAATGTGATTAAACATAATCTCGATTATCATTTAAAATTCGTATTAGAGTATATATTAATTCAATACAACTTTAACAAACGATAAAGTTAAAAGCTAAAATCTAAAAACAAATGATTGTCTACTATGTGATTCAAATATTGGTTCTATTCGGTTGATGCGTCAACGGCTTAAAAGTTTATTCAAAATCAACAAACAAGCGAGAATTTATAGTTTAGCTTTATAAACATTGTGAATATACAAACAAGTCTATATTAATTAATATTTTCATTTATCTAAGTTTTGGCCTACAAGATAATACCAAATCTATTAATCCAACAGTGTCGCGTCTATTTGGATCATGTGTAATTCTAGCACTAAGAAAAAACTTTCTCGACATTGCACACTTGTCCACTCGTTTATGGGTGGCTCACAACTGAGCTTGTATGAACAGAAATATGAAAATTTGAAAAGAAAACCTTTTGAGTGGATTTTAAAGAATTTCATTTTCAAATGTGTGAAGAAAGAAAATTAACACACTGAATGCTGGAAAGCTAATGTTAATCATTTGTGTACAAGTTTTCATTACTGAAAAAATATGATGATTAAAATGTATTGACGCCATTAATCTGATAACTGTTTTTATTTTAGATTCGACAATGTGTTCGTATCGAAGGGTCATTATTTTAATCGTTTTACCTAAACGTTATTCGAAATTTGAATATTGAGAAAAATAGCAGGATGTGACCAGAAACAATATAATTTAAAAAAATTTCCAAAGAGTGGCATTAAACAATTTCTATCATTGTCAATGTAAAGTATTTGTTTCTTTGTAATTATTCGATTTTGAAAATGGACAAATAGGAGTAAATTAAACAATTTGTACGTTTAAAATGCGACTTTCCATACCATATTTAAGCATAATCAGTAAACCTGAATAGTATATGGTACATGCATAAAATAACTAATCCCGCACAGAGACTTTGTGTAAAATTGGAAAGATAATTGTTTATATGTTAAAATATAGTCTTATGTACATATATGATAAAGAAAAAACATGGCAGTTCCATTTTAGGTTACAAAGGTTCGTTGAAGTCCTGATAAATTCAATGTAAAATTATAATTAATGTATTGATTTAATTGGCATTCACTTGGTAGAACTCCATTATAATAAGGTGAAATAAATAACAATGTATTTTAATTCTACAGAAATTAGTTCATATATTTCAATAAAATTCTGATGATGGCGTAAGCCGAAAAAGCTATCAACAAATATATAAATAATATCTGTGATGCATTGTTATTTTTTTTTCACTATATAATAATGTCAAATGTAAAAAAACAATTATTAATAATAAGACTACCAAAGAATTGACCATAATTATTTTAATTGAGATTAAATACATATTCCAATTCATTTATTCTATTCCAATGAAACAAAATAACAAAAATAAGAATTGTAGAATTCGTGCCTTCAAAAGATTTTTAAAATAATTTCCAATAAGCTTCTTCTGTGTAAATATACAAAGTTATACACAATATCAACAGTTAGCAAACGAGAGAGAAATTTTTATTTACTTTTCGTGAGTAGCGCGAGTTAAAAAACATTTAAAACACCCCAAGCAAAGAGAAAAGTTCAACTCAATTTCATATTATTTATGAGTCGAGAAAAATAAGTGGCGCCGAGAATGAAGGGTGGTTGTGATCCTCGCTAAGAGTAGTGAGAACAAATAAAATTAATAGTGTACCCTAGCGGCGAGTAGTAAAGCTGATAATGCTTTTCATCGACGCTCACGAGGTGTCGCACTGTACCGTGGAGGTGTCGTATATAATACATATTACTTCGTATTGGAATTTTTATTCCAACTTGATAAGATTCTGATTGGAATATTTTTATGCCCAAGACCTCTTTTTAATGGGCTTAGAATTAAGATAATAACATTTTAAATGTTCGACATTCATTGGAATCAATATAAAAATGTACAAGCTCATAAGCTACATCCATCAAATTTTAACAAAAGAAGATTCTATGGGATAAATTAAGTAATTCATGTTTAACTGTATTTGGATTTTTTGACGCTTAATGTTAAAAACGGCTTTTGTAAACAACGCCGCTCGGATAATAATTAAATCTTCATAAATATTTTGCGATATATTATTAAAAATTTACCCTGATAATAGAAAATATTCACAGTCGACTTAAGAGCTACGACACATAGTAAATAGTTGCAATTATGACAGGGATAGAAGCTAAACATATATGATTGTCGACTGACTGTTAAAAATGCAAAATTTCATTTGAACGTTTTTTAAGATTGAATAATTCTACATTCCATTCTCATCACCACCTGGATTATAAGGTTTATTTTTCAAGTGATATCATTTCTTATCTACCTTTACGTCACTGTGCATTTTGTAAATGCAGTAAACTAATATTTTTTGCCTTTTCGTTATTTGCCTTCAATTCGGCCATTGTATGTATTATAAACGGCGAAATTTATTTAATAGTCGAATTTATTGCTTCTGAGTAAAAAAATCGAAAATAACAACGGGGTAGACAAAATACATTTTTTTTCACAGCGGCCATTTGAAAATCAAAATAAACTTATATTCAGTAAAGTATGTCTTATTTAAGCAGTTCTGTATACTGTTGCTAGAAATGTATTATTTTTAACAAATAAAACCGCATTTTACTGTACTACTTTCGCAAATATTCAAGCAAAGATCAAAACCGATTTTGCCTATCGTGAGCATTATCAACTGATCATTTGATAATCTTCGCGATGGAACACATTGAAGTGTTCGGAATCATTGGTTGGCCTCCCTTGAACAAGGCTATTTTTGTATTACTAATTTTACATTTCAGGACAATGATTAGGGATTCCAACTGTTCGTCAAATTCATGTATTAAAATATTTAAAATTTCAAGCTGCATAATAAATGAAACTACGGCAAAAAAGGGTTTTTTTAGACCCGAGTTTTAGCCGGTTCGTTAAAATAAAGAAGGATTATGATAAGATATTGATAGCACCTCGGATTGGCGAAAGCAAAAAAAAACCACTAGCTGGGATCATAATTATTCTTTAAATGTGGAAAAATTGTAATCTGATATTTCCTCAAATACGTATACTATCCGGATATTTTCCCAAATATCCGAATATCAAATATGTAGTTTAAAAAGGGCCGAATATATCCGGATATCGAATATTCGAATATCCGAGTTGCAATCCCGAATCGTGATCATTTTTCATTGATCACTTCTTTTAATTATGGTTTTATTATACATTTGCTCCAATAAAGGAGCGACTGTGGTCAAAAGAAATGCCACATTACATATCCGAGCAGCGGAATCAAGTTGGCTTTGGAGACTCATAAATACCTCAGGCTTATTTGATATTTGCACTGCTTTACCTTATCTTTGGACATTTCTGACGTCCGAGCTATAATGCTCGAGTCATAAAATCTCGTATTAGATCTACGCGCGATAAGAGTTATCATTTGCAAGTGCTGCGTCCTCGGAAATAAAACGCAATAATGGACAGCGATTTTTAAATAATGACCTGTGGTGTGCCGCGAAATTTTGGAAACACCGTAAGTGTGCGGTGGAAGACAAAAGGATGCGGAGCACTGATGTAATCGACCTTAGATTTTCAGGTTGTTCTCATTATTTAAAAAAAAGAAAGAAGTGAAGGCATTATATGTATAACAAATGAACGGAAAAACATTGTTATTAAAATTTCTAATCTTTATTCGTTTTTGCAAAACATTAAAATATCGGTTAAATCTGTTTGGTTATTATGGTTCATCTCTTCAAAAAGTCTGCTCGCAAAAGGGTTAATGTCCACTTCAGATATGCAATGTATATTTTAGTCTCCAAATACGTTTACCGTGGAATAGCCTAGGTGTAGATTGATGTTGAACCAAAGTGCACTTACGTAGATACCGACTAAGATCAAGAATAGTTCTGTAAGACACCAGAAATCAATGCTCGACAATTAAAGACATTGTACGCTATGTAAGCTATGTAAATAGTGTAACAATTCGTCTACGTGGCTGCCTTAAAAAAACTCTACTATTATAGCCATATTTGTCATACTTATTGAAGACCGTGTTTGAGAAAGCTTCGGTCAGAAATTTCATATTTTAACGTCAAAAAGCTGTTTTAGCAAACAGAGAATAAATACTAAACAATTTTACTACCTTGATTTTTCCGAATCACTAATAACTTGTATCTATTGTTTATAGATGTCTGGCAATAATAGAGGCCTCTATTTAAGTTTTTATGTGGTATTACAAAGTTCATATATGCATTGCAGTACGGGAATTGACCAAACCGGAGTCAATAAATTAATATATTTTCATTTATTTATAGATTGATGATTAAAAATATATTTTTTTAGCATGTCCTCTCACAGTGTGTATCATATTGACTGTTTAATGCCGTTTATCTCGACAGAAGTTTGCCTAGAATAACTACTTATTTTCCAGGTAGCAATTTTTTTTTAAAATCATAAATTAAATACATCATATGTGTCTGTGGTCCTTGGTCGAATGTCATCGTCATTGGCTTCGGTTGCAGAGCTTATGGGCTCGAGTCCCAGTCCGAGAAGTTTTAGTGTTCAATCGAATCCAATGTCAATTTTCATTTTTGTACTTATTCGACATTAGATTTATACCAATTATGGTCATCCAGTTCTTAGGTAGAAGAAGTGCAGAAAATGCGTTTTTATTTTTAGTTTATTTTAAAAACTTAGTGAGAGCGATCAGCTATCTTCTAGTCCTGTTCTAGTCTTTAGACGTAACATAACGAGCAGTTCTTAAAAAATAAAATCGTTGAGATACGCTTTAATAGAAGTCAATTTGGTCTACAGTTGGGGCGGAAAAAATTACAATCAAGAAATATTACTAACAATTATTTACTTTTGATAGAACGTCTTTATGCAGGAAACAGACTGTTCATATTTGAGGAACGATTAACAATTTTACAGACCACCAGTACCTATTTGAAAGTCATTAATGTTTTTATGAGGCATTTTACAAAAAACAGCCTCATTCACAAAAGCTGTTTGGCATATAACTAAATAATTAATTGTACATAAACATTTAGCACAAAATACACATGGAGTACTTTTGTCTTTCAGTTAGTTGTCGATGCGGAATATGTGCTTTCTGCAAAACTACTGTAAAGACTTATTTGCTATGGGTATATTTTTGTAATGTACGCCAATGGATTAAATGTGTAATTTTTATATTTATGTGGAGTCGCGGCACACGGCGTTACGGCCAATTGAATAAACAGTTACATGTTTTATTACCACTGCGGAATTTTGTTTAAGAATGGTCGGTTTGCAGTAAATGTCTAAAATGTAATGATACTTGTGATTTCTCAAAATTGTTTCCGTGAAGACCACTCACAACATTATTTATTTAAGACATTGATGGCCAACGGAAAAACGGTAACTGTCTAACTTAAATCAATGCTTGCAATTGTTTTTTCATTTTTTTTGTTGCGCTTTGCGTACGGCCTGGGTGGCAGCGTAGCGTGTAGCGCAGCGTACAAACACGTGCTACTCAAATGCAAGTGGCTTCAGTGGCTCAGGTACTTGACAAACTCCCCGCTCCCGCAACTGCCGTGTTTTTATAGCCACTGAGACCACCTGCATTTGTGTAGCACTTTTTAGTCCACTGTGCAGCACGCTACGCTGTAAAAAATGCTTCCACTCAGGCCGCACACCAAAGCTTTGAATGGGGGAAAATATTATAAGCACTGATTATGGATGTCCAGTTAATAGAAATTTGAAAGTCTTCCTCGGAATATCATGTTATTTTATGCTTAAGGAATTTACTTCAAGTTACATAATCCTTTACTGACTTTCAAAAAAATAAAGAAGATCTTTGTGATATTCTTTATTCTATCAACCAGTGCAGTCTAGTTCTTTTTGTATTAAATATAGATTAGCTGAATAATATAGCTCTGATCAAACAGGGCGAAGATTTTCAAGACCAAAAAATGTAATGACAACACATTTGACTCATTAACACTGTACATATAAACAAATGCTCGGCAAAAAGAATTAAAAGTATTATAATTATGACAATAAACATTTGGTTTGGTACATAGCTGCACAAAAATTACGTATGTAAACAGAAGTTTTGATTGTGGAATAGAGAATTAAGGAAATGAAAACAGTAATAATTGTTGTGGGAACTAGTTTTTTATAATTTCTCCGTTTTCCGTATGTTTATTTACCTCAGCAAGTAATTTTCTATGAAAAACGCCATTGATTCTACGAATCAAAGCTTGTAAAAGCCTACGAGAGCCTATATTATTCCATATTTTATGAAAAATGTTTCAGAAAAAGATAACCAAAATATCCAACTCCTTATGCTTATTGGCTTGTCTTAGTACATACTCATTGGGTTAGTGGCATTATAATTGTACTTTATTTAAATGCAAAAAGTATTCTGATGTAAGCAATCCAATTAAGTTGGTAAACATTTGAAGACTTTTAAAATATATGTTTGGTGTCTTAATTATTAAAACATATTCAAGACACCAAATTTTGGGCGTCTTAAAAAGAATGTTTTCCAAAGATTTGTACAAATATTTTGGTATATTCGGCATTTTACATTAAAAGTATTTTATCAAACTGTTTTTATTAATCATTGTTTAAATGTTCAGTGCAATCTATTATATGTATTTTTTTAAAAATAGTCTGCATATGATATTAAAATATCCACAGTCATTGATGTTGACTGTAAATACGTTGTATCCCGAAACATGTACAACATTGATCATTAAAGTTGGAGTTGATCATAAAAATGAATTGACCATCACTTAGCTTTATTATTCGGACATGCAACGTTTTAATTAACGATAGTTGTAACATAAATATCTTCTTAAAAAATAACCTCTCTAATTTGTCAACATTTTACAAAAAATATATTTAGATATAAATTGTATTGGTAAAATATAATTTTTCATAGGTAAAAAAGTTTTAAAAAAACTGCACGCATCGTATTGCTTTCTCTTCGTTTAGTTTCAGAGTCAGATAAGGTGGCAAGAAATATGGAGAACAGACATCAACACTCGGAAACGCATCCATAAATCGATTGAAAAATCAATGTATAAACGAGTTCTCATTTGCAATTCGATCTCACGCCATGAAAACGATTTTCGTTTTTCTTTGAGTTGATCTTAAGTGAAATTTTGTTGACCTTCTATGGTTTATCTTAGATGATTTAAAATTCATATTGCATGACATGTTGGTAAAATGCTGTTATATTAAATATTTTTTCAATTTCAGTAAGATGGCGTCGACGGAATCAATAAACTATGATATGACATTAGACAATTTATAATAATCATGAGTATTTGTATGATGTATATACCATTGTAACTGCAAGACTGTCAATGAATGGTAAAAATTAACTCGTTTGGACACGACAAGCTGGAATCAAATAGTTGAATAACACGTTTAGTATGGCAGGCGGCACACGACCTGCCCAGATATGTCAAATTATAGTAATAATCATTCATACAAGATTTTTTCTATGATTTCCTACGATTATCTAGCTGCGATCAGGATGTTCCATCTCCATTCATCTTATGCGATGAAACAATACGATTGAATATTGACTTTTATTATTTTTTTGTAAAACCTATATCTCATATTTTTCTAGTATTTAACTGAGTTACCACTCAACGAGTTTGTAATTTTTTCTTATCCGGCTGTTTAGAATGTTTAGATAATAGTTTGAACCCAGGAATTGATATCGGGTCCGTGGCGCAGTCGGACAACGCCGTTGGCTTCCGTGATAGACTTCACGGGTTCGAGTCCTCGTTCAAACAGCGATTTATCGATTCTGTAAGAAGGCATGGGCGTTTGTGTTGTCTAAAAAAAAGCTTTCACTCATCCGTTCTATAAGCATGACGTAGCGAGTGTCACTAGCTAACCACTGTCCTATCCTAGCCCTTTTCGTTTCTTCTATCCATACACTCTTCGTACTAATGGGGTTGAGCAACTGAATAACAGCCAGTTCTCGTAGAAATAGAAGTCTAGATACCTTTTCTAGGAGGTCAAACATGCTCCACATTGGAAGCGGGCATGGGCTAAAAATTGATATTTATCAATAATTATTTTTATCGAAATAAATAATATTTTTGCTTATTTTTGAAACGTTAAATTTGGTAAGTATTAGCTAAAAGTCAAATTCAAACTACATTTCGTCCTGTATGACATATTTTTGCTGAGAACATTGATTAATTAAAGATTATATTAAAATTCAGATATTTCTTTGCTTATAATGTGGTGGTTGTAACAGAAGACTGATTGAAGTAGTTGTTTTCTCCGACTATACCGAAGAAGTAGTTTTTCTTGTATGAAAACATATTTTCACGGTATTTCGACAATGTATTTAAAATATTAATATAAACTGAATGAATGAACGCTATATATAAAAACTAGTTATTTTTCCCGTATTTTTACAACATAATCATAAATCATAGCAAATCGGTGAGAGTGGACATTGAGCATGAACAATTCGTCAAATATGACAAAGCTGTACCCTTTCGACCACAGTGACTTGCGATTATAAGCAACACGAAGAGATGATATCAAAATACAGGATATGTACAAATGATTCTCTTTCTCATCGAATAAAAGAGTAAATATATCGTTTACATTGTGTTTAATATCATAATTCGTATTTATGTTTAAGATAAGTCGTGTTAAACGCGTCGAAAATTTTCAGGACGTTAAAGTGAAAATAAAAAAAAATTCACAAGTTTTTATTAAAATAAATCCTGAATACTAAATATGGTTTCATCAGTTGATTTCAAGTTTATTTTTTCGACGATATCTATTGACATGATTTCAGCAATACGTTGGAGGTATAATTGCAATTTTTCCGTTATAGAATAGTTTAATTTTTGTAAATCTACGTGTTATTGTTTGACATCATTCTATGAAACATAAAAGAATATAAAAATAATGAAAAAATTGTACTAAAAATTGTAAAAAAAATCATAAGCACGAAGTCTGTCACTTATCGGTGGAAAGGAATTTGAATTATTCAAATAAATAAAACACATTATTAAGTACTGATCAAGTTGATTTCAGTTGACAATGTTTAAAATAAGTGAAACCTGTCTTGATCTCTATAAAACTTGTGGAAATATTACTATATAATGTGTTTTATTAATTTAAAAAAAGAGTTATCTTGACAGAGAAAAATACATTTTCAATGTTTGTTATATTAAACAACCGATAAGCTATAATTTACATTCGGGATTGTTTTAAGTGAACTGCCAGGAATACCGGACATGAATAACAAAAATATTTATGATAAGTCTAACCTCGAAAGAATTCAAGTGTTTCATTAGCCACATGCTGTACATTAATGATTCGGATGCCAAATATATATCGATTTTTTTTAAATGTTTTATTATGAAAATATTGAATTCAATGTTTCAATTTCATCGTTTCACATGGAACACCCGGTATATCTCCGGACCGCTCCATTCATAAAAATGTTTCTGGGCGTGGACCGGATAAGCCGAGAAAAGTCAAATCTTATTTATTATTCATGATCATGGGTAACTTCTAACAATGGCCAATCGAGGATGGTCAAAGAGTCAAAGGTACCTTCATCTCGGCGAAGTAATTCCCGCATACAAAATGTTCTCGTTTGTTTTACATAAATTATCTGTTCCTCATATAAAATCGTAGTCAGACAAAATTACAATAGTATTATTGTGTTTATTCTTACATTTATGTATTCATGAAATTATTTCATACTCATTTAAAAGTTTAAAGACTAAAAGTCTAATTTTAATTCTTAAGTTCCAAGAATCACCGTGCAAGAAAAGTCGTGTAAAAAAAGATTATGATTTCTAAAAATATTAGTGTCTTGGTGTCTATTCAACCATTTTTTTTAAAATTAAACAGGAGATTTAACCTTTGACCAGGAATATTAATAGAAGGACTATCCAGCTTGGATTAATATTAATACATATAAGAGGATGCTTTGCATATGGAATAAGTGAAAAAGGCTTGGTGCCGTATAATATTTTTTTTAATAATTTGTAAGGCTGCTAATTCCAAGTAATATCGAATTACATATTTCTTTACTATCTAAAAGGGTGGATGGACATTACAATTAAATATATTCATCATTTCTTTGACACATTTGTATTCTCAGAAAAGCTCAGAAGCGAATCGCTCAATTGAAAATTGATTCGATCAACTGGCAACGAGATCACTTGAATGATAACGAGACACCGTTAAACAAACTATTATAATAAAGCCATAAAAGAGTCCGCAATTCTATATGTATAAGGTTGGTTGACGAATTAGCTAAGGGTGGCGCCTGATAGTATTGTATAATTAATTTCATAAGTTTACATCGTGTTTTCCCATAGTTTGAGCAAATCAGCTGTCCGGAAGTTGACGCGAGGTTGTCGCCATGGCGCAGCGAAGTGACGCAAATGAGCTCGCGTCACGTTGCGCGCGCACGCGGAAGCGGCACGCGACGCGAACAAACTTACCAACCGGACCGGAAACTGTCGCCTCGTGAGGGAAAGAGGTACTTTGAACTTTGTTTTTCGAGCAGACACACATTACATGGTTGACGAAATTTCACGTAAATCTTTCTCTCATTTGCAAACATAATTCAATGGGGTCAATATTGAGGGTCAGATTATTCGACGGGTCAAATAAATGACAGTTACGTTTGTAAAAAATAACACGTGATTTTAATAAGTAGATATCTCATATACTTTTACTAGTTCAATAAGCAGTTCATACAGCTCAAGATTACTAGAAAAACTTTGATTATGATTATTAGCGAACGATATATTATAAAAGCCACTGCCGCATATGTTTGCCACAAAACTCGGATGAACTCTTTAAAATGTAAAGAAAATATAGAATGCTTAGAAGTTTTAAATATTATATTTTTCACCATGTCCGCCCCACGCTTGGAGCACATAGACTTCTTAAAGGATTTATCTCACCTAATTTTTTTTCTACGAAAACTGCTGGTTACTCAGTTGCTGAACCTATATTTTTCGAAAAAAGTATCGATTGAAAAGATACGAAGACTAGGACAAAGACTAGTGGTTAGCAAATCGCCTTCGCTTCACGCCGCTCTTTGGGATCAAGAAACGTGAGAAGGATTTTTAACAACACAAACAAAAATTGCCTTCAAACAGAATCGATTTGTCGACTGAAAAAATCTACACGTGCCGGGTGGTCCGTCACGGAAAGCCAAAAACGTTGACCACTGCAACACGGACCATTTAATAATATATGGTTATTTTTATTCTGCTTGCCTTTTCTCAGTGGCTGGTTTGTCCCTTTCAGTCACTTTTATATAGAACTATCTTATTTTTAAACGAAAAATAAACGTTTTTTAGTTAACCTTGAAGTTGTCCATGTCTCAAAAGCAACTGCGAAATCTTTTCTGGCTCAAATTATATTTAAGCTAACAGATTACACATTCTTTACGAATAAATTAATTGTCAATTCTTCTAACAATATGCAAGTATGTTGCCATATAAAGCTGATTAAGACCGTTGATAATATTTACTTATGGTACTACAAGATGCTGGCTTAACAATGAATGAAGAAAAGAGCTTGGTAGGAGTACCACGTGGTGGCCATATCCTGTGAACCAAGAGTAAGCATGGCGAAATAAAAAATGCAACGCTTATTTTTAATTCAGTGTTCTTAAGTAATAATTCTATGATATTTTCTGTCACATCGAGTGAAGTTGACACTTACTTCCGCCACGCTCGGCTTCGTTGTACTCACGTAGCGTGTGCGTAATTACGGGATCCGAACCGTAGCCTTTTGCATGGCGCGTTAAGCACTGCTACCTATTCGGCCACTGCACTATAATCTTCGCCAGCTATACTTAAGAATACCTGATTTATTGCTTACAATATTTTCAAGTTTATGGCAAAGGTTATTCTGCTTTGTAAGCAGATAGCAATAAAAGAAATTAATAACACCCTTCTGTTTTATATGAATACGTTGTTTTGCGAAACGGGTATGTCTTTAATTGCGCCCCTTGCTAAGTTTTTGTGTCTCCTTTATGTTTGGTAGTTTCTGAAGAATTCACAGCATAGGAAACAGGTCAGGAAACAATAATATGCGTTAGACTTTGAAAGATTCTTACGTCCTGGCAATGATATGCCATAATATTATGTAATCAATGGTCCAAGATAATGCAATTTCATAGAAGGAATTACAGCGATTCGTGGATGCCAGTAAATCTTGAGTCTTTTATCTATTGACAAGAAAGTCACTCATTAAAATAGGCGTACCGGGAAAATGATTATCAGCAAGTCGTTACCTTACCTTGAAAAGGTTCTAATTGTCATTTTTGCCTAACCTTTTGGTTGGAAAAGCTTGTATTTACCGCATTCTATCATATATATGAATTTCAGAATTATCTATCGTTGAATAACGGAGTTAGCAGAATTCCGAAGCTGCACTATATCTGCACACCTTTATTACTTAATTTATTTGAAAAAGTTCTAAAATTGTCATCTTTTTTTCCATGAGTATATCTTTAAGATCATTATTTCTCAGCAAGAGTTGTGAAAAAATATGCTTAAAATAAGTAATTTGAAACATCTTTACTTGCAAATTGTTATAAGTAAATTTTAATCAATCGAAACTTCAAACGCTCATATCTCAAAACAGTGTCAAGTGCAGTTAGAGCCTTTTCAAAGTAAGATGTCGAAGTGAAAATACTTAAATGTTCAAAAGAAGAGATTGAAAAATTTCCACTTGTTCACATAGAAGTTATCCCTGTTAGAACACTTAACACATAAACGTGAAGGGTAGGAAAACTCATAAATAATTACGAGAGAGCTTTTTTTGGCACACTCACACGTCGAGTACGTGGCCAAGAATTAGTGTCGTTGGCTTCGGTTCGGAGCTCATGGAATTGAATCCTAGCCCTTTTTCATTTTTTAACTGAATTATTGATTTCTGGTCGAAGAACTGGATGTCTGTAATGTATAAACATTCTATCCCACACCTCTCCGATCTTAAACAAAAAAGGACGTGTCGAGAGCGATTAGTTAACCACTATTCCTGTCGTAGTCATGTCATTAGTCAAGTTAATTTTACAATGCCTCATAGGTTGAAGAGAATTAAGGCATCTCAGAAAGGTTAAACAATCGTGAAATTTTCAGTAAAATTTACCTACATTGACCATTAGACTACAGGTCCAACAATATATATTAAAAAGTGAGCACTGAATATCACATTGCTATTAAGGACGAAGAAACTCGTTTATTCATTTTGCGTAAAAAATATTCGATAAAGATTGCACCATTTCATTCAAAAGTGCCAATAAAAACATTGCGGAATCAAATGAACACATGCTATCCCTTGTAAGTCACCCTCGCCTACCGGATATCGGCGGTTAGGCCCGGTTTCCCCCTACAGTCCCTTGGCGTGTGAAGTCCGACAAGTGAAGTGCTGATGCAGTGGCCACAAAATGCTAACCCTGCCTGCCCCAATGGCCTAACCAACCGTGACCACCTATAAATAAATCTTATCGGAAGAAGAGAAAGGATCGTTTCTGTATGGAATTCGTTTAAATTGAATGTAGGGTTGGCACATGTATTTTTATTGATCACAAAACTTATTTCAACAATTTCTGTCTCGTATTATATAACGGAAATGTATTTATATAAATATTAAACTAATATATACTTTTATTGACAAAGTTATCAATTTTATTTAATATTAAAATGAACTTCCACGATTCAATTTTTGAACAGACTGCTTCAAGCTTCGAGTATTTAAAATGATTTTGATCACACAATGATCATAATTAAAATTTAAAAATGATTCATTAATTTGATATCGTATCCTCTTTGAATTAATATTTTGCTAATATTGAGATCATATCATACAAATATTTGTAGCCTGATCTATATGAGATGTGAATTACATATATATAGTATTACATATCATACAAATCAGCCTCAAAATGTTGGCCGCTAATAGCTGATCGAAAGACGGAACAGTTTTACATTCACGGCAATAAAAATCAAATTTATTTATCTTATACTACACGTAATCATAAGTAGTATAATTTGTTTTAATTTTGGCAATGAATTATGTTCATTAACTTTAAACTCTAGACTTGATTGCAGTTTTATAAGATTAATTTTTAATTTTGGAAGAGCTGAACGAACGACTAAAATTTTAGTACGAGCTTAGTTTCTTTCAGTCCGAGTATTACTCGAGTATGTTTCAAAATAATCGAGTATCGAGGACTTGGAAAATGGACGTGCATTATCGAGTATCGAGTACTCGATACTCGAATTGGTGTCTCTAATTTACACCCTCCAAAATAAGAAAAAGAAGTGAAGAATAAAAATGACCCAATCCTGAAAATATTTATCAGTTTTTCATACCATGTGTAGGTAGGTGTATAGCCCTGAATAAATTGGGCATCTCAACAACACCATAAAAAGTTTGACCCTCCATTATACTCCAATAATGCCGAGAATCCCTTCTCTCCATCCCTTATCTGGAAGGAAAGGCCAGTCCCTCACAATACCTACCCCTGCGAAGGGTCACTGAGGAATTTACATCCCTTTGTTCGGGCGAGAGATTTATAAGGGCGGCGGGACGGGGTGCATTGTTGATTCTATTGAAATGTTTTTGCGCGGCCAACTGATCGGATAAAAAACAGCTCGAAGGCCGGTCGTTTGTCAAAAATATTTCGCGAGGTGTGAAAAAGAATTCGTTTGATATATTGAGAAAATAATCCATACCTTAAATAAATAATATAAATACCAGAAACAGGTGGATTGTTTTCATGACCATTGTATCACCATACTGTGAAGAGTTGAGATCATGTTAAGGGATTACTCCTTATGCCTTCACTAAGTAGTTGATTGTGGGACTAAAGTTACAAATAACTTAAAACCGGCTTCATAAAATTTATATAAGGCTTTTTATAATAAAATAAAATTATCAAGACTTTGTGGAATTTCATTTTTGGATAAAATCAATTAATAACTTTGTAACTCCACTTATTGTGCCACGAAGAGTTACGGTTTTTTTAAACTTTTTAATAAGCATATTCAGACCTATATATTATTTATTTGGGTGTACAAGTTGGTTATCCCAACACCTCCCGTTATGTGTATGCAGCCGTTCTTCACAATTGCCTTCCATAACGCTTTACGACCAAGTAAGTAACACTCATTTACTTGAACCTATACAGAGCTATACGACACTGATATTTTAACCATGCACTATGGTGCTTGAAGAAATTAAAAATAGAAAGGGAAAAAAAATGTGACTTACTCCACTTTGTTTAAGTGATATTAAGTATACAAGTTTTAGTATAGTGATCAAGCTAAAGCCCTTGTTTTAAGATCTGATTTTCTAATTAAGTATTGCCTCTACTAAAAAGTAAAAATTGACAATTTAATTTAAGCTACCGAATATCAAAATATTAATCTTGCGTCCAGAAAGTGTACATTTTAAAAGATCACTTACGATACGCAAAGACATAAATTGTCGTTTTATGTGGAATAAGTACTGAAAATGTTTAATTATTTTTATTATAATGCCATTCCACCAAGTAATGACAGTGAACACCTTAAAAGTGATCTTTTGAAAATCGTAACCGAAACGGTTCTCAGATCGTGACAATCGGCGCTATGCGATATTTCGTGATGTTATTACTATTAGCAAATAGTGGGTGAATCAAATATGGCCGTGCGCTAGGGACAGTTGACATGACTTGCAGAATGCAATTATCATCTGCAGTTGCAACTTGCATTTAAGTTGGGCCGGCGCAAAAAGATTGCGCACTAAACTTGGTAATAAATGATTCTGACACGCGGTGCGTTTTCCCGATGAATGAGTTGTACATTTGATACTGTATCTGTTATCTGTACAGTGAATGAAATAGATTGAACCAAATTTTATTCGAATATTTATTAAGGTTTGAAAAAATCTGTGTTTAGTAAAAAAAAGTTGTAGTCATTTCAATTCTATGCCCAGAGAAAGGAAATCTAAGAGAATAAAGCTAGGGTAGTGTGTGAAATTGATTTAACGCTTTTTCTATACGTCTCTTCTTTAGTACCAAATAGGAAAAACTATCCATATAATGGGAAGCAATTTATTTTGAAATAAATGTAAAAAAACTGTCATTCGAAGATTTGAGCCATGCAACTGATTATAGCAAAAGTTCAAGACTGACATGGAAATCAGTTTATTATACGTTTTAAGAAACAGTTGAATTAAATCAACATACATATAAAGGGTATTTCAATAGGGACGCTCAAAATATGTTACTTTGTCCTGCTGAGTAAATTATTCATTGTTTTGGCCAAATTTGAATCAACCAGTTTGGTAAATACCTGTACGTCATCAAAATACAATATCTGGTGAAAACATTGCTGCTGTGTGTGAATTTCTCGTTGTTCACAAGAACTTGGCTTTTCTGCGACTTCAACTTGGCGAATTTTGAATCGGGCCTTATGTCTGCACCCGTATAAAATCCAACTAAACAAGGAACTTCAGGTAAACGACCACAGACAACGCCTGATTGGGTTCTGGAGCGGTTGGAAGTTTACCCAAATTTGTCAAAAAAGTCAACTTTAGCGACATGGCCCATTTTATAATGAATGGATATTGGCAGAAATTTGATGCTATATTCCATATTTAATGCCGTAAAATATACTTACAAATGAAATTAAAAGATAAAACAACTTGTTTTATTTACATTTCAAAACTAAGCGTCCTTATAAAAAGACCCTTTATAAAAATACGTGGGGTCTAATGCTAGAAGTGCCTTCATCACATATATAAATTGTTCAGTATAGGCAATTTTTTGATTTTAAATATTGTTTGGCGATTTGTTTCTGAAAGATTCTACATATGTAGTCTAGTACAGCGGAGATTTTTTGCTCTATAACTACCTAGGTGAACATAGACAATTTTTACACTAATAAATCTTCACTTCTGATCATCCTTATGGCCACAGACAATTCTTGTAACAAATTATGCTGCAAAATTATTTCGAAATACAAATTAGCTGTCTTAATATTAAAATAATTTTAAATCGAATGACATAGCATCTAGCATAAAAATAAAAAGTATTTTAAATATTCTCTTATTCTAAAGTCAAAATGACCAACATCTGACACGATCACTTCTAGCATAGAAAGAGAGCCCAGATATAAAGATTAAATCGCCACAAAAAAACAATTAATACAAGTTAGATGAAAAAGTTACTGTTGCTTAATTCGCAAATAACAAAATTGTATAGCGAATAAGAGAATTCGTATATTTGCCACCCATGCAGCACAGTTTTGTATTCAAATATAAATGTCTTGTTAACATACATAAGTTTAATGATTCCCAGTTATTAATTAAGTCCACAATCGTGACATACAACCTTGCCAAGGCAAAAGGTTATGTCAGTAGTTAATTATTGATGCTTTGTATTTGAAATTTATATTACTATTTTTAAAAAGTGCGTCCTTTAAATTGCTTTCTCTTTCATGAACAGCATATTGGAATAACTTTGATATTTTCGAAAACTTTGCTTGATTGTTTTTTTTCTACATCGAAATCTGTTTGCGTATATTTTCGCAACGCATGGCCGTGAATCGACTAGGCAAGGGTCGAAACGGACATTGATGCATTCGTGAGTCATTCTTCATAATCGGACCTACATCATAACATTCATAATAATATAACATACAACAACACACCTAGACGAGATTACTCCATTGTGTTTGACAGTCAAAGTTCTCAATGCCCGGAGATCTTTTGCGATTCGATTTGGACGACGTGAATGTATGCAGGCCGGTCACTAGGATGACCAAGTGATCGGGACGATAAATCCTTCTTTTCGATAGTTGTTTCTGGAGTCTCCGAATTAGCGCTGAAAGGTCCGTCCGTGTGTTCACTATAGATATTCATTTTTATAGATGTAAAAAAGTCGACAATGGGTTGGCGAAAATGATTTTTTGCTCAATTAACAAAAAAAATAACTGTTATAAATTAATAAGATCTGAACGATTAATTGTTACATTCCATGCATAGGTTATTACATTTCTTTCACAGAGAATAAGATGTTAACATTTTTGGGTAATTTTCAAGAACTCTATCGAGTCAACAACGTATAAGATGTACAATGAAACTTTAACTGTACGCATCAAAAACATTGTCAACCTTCTCCTAATAAATGTGTTTTTTTCGTAATTTCTTGGTGTCACCAGCAATTTTTGAATGACTACCATTTTTTTGAAACTAAAATGTTGCAGTGCAATTATATCAATTATGGTCACCCGAGCTCTGTTCTGTTTACCTGTTCAGTGTTAACTTTGTAAAAAAAACAGCTCCCATAATATGATCGATCACATTTGACATACTGGTCACTTTCCAATTTTATTTTGGTTCATACCGTGACCTAGATCAAATCGATTGATAAATCACAAAAATAAATTGAATACAAATATTTTCAGTGTGCGATTTTTTATACGTACAAGTATAATTAAAAATATAACTGAAATAATGCTGAAATCTAGCATCTTTTTGTTTCTATACAGTATACATATTGATACAAAAAATGTTATATTATACAATCATGAACCCATTAAAATATTTTAGTAAAGTATGGACTTTAATAAGAGAATTTTCATCCCATCCAACAAATGAAGAAATGGTTTATTTACGTCGTATTCAGTGAGTTCATAATTCAATATATTATGCCAAAAAGCTTAAATATTTTGCATTTTCATGCAGTAACTTTAAAAGGCGTATAATTAAAGAACATAATAATATTTTGAATATCTGATACGTTTTATGCACTTCACTTGTACAAAGTGACAGAAATAAATGTCAGATATCAATACACCATCAACAAATATATAAATGTAGAGAGCAGCAGTTTTACTCAACACGCCAATGTAGAAAAGCAAAAAGGACGTTACCTTCAGTTTAATTCACAGCTTCATCACAATATACACAATTTAATTCACATTATATCAAAAATATGTGAACTGAAAACGCCGAATTAGTACAAAATTTAACTTTTAAGTTTAGCCAAATAGATGGTTGGTGTCAAAATCAGGACGGTTTACGACTTAAGAAACAAAATTATAATGAATTGCTCAATCATTCTTTCGACCAATCACAGATGTATCCAAAGTGTTGTTGCAATGTGCCCACTCATACAAATTTTAAGTTTCAGGCTTTTATGGGCTGTTTTTTAAATAAAAACTCAAAAGAGAACAAAACTTTTTCGTATTTTTCTCGAAATGCCAAAAAGTGAATAGTTCTACTTTTGACAGTATACGACTCAATTATATGTTTGGTTCAAAATTGAGTAGTTTTCAGGGCTGTGGAGTGTTTTGGCCGGAGTCATACTTGGAGTCGGAAATTTTTTGAATTTGAAAATGTTTGAACTTTTTATTGTTGCTTATAATATGTCAAATTTGCTATTGGTTGGCTATTGGCCAACTAGTTAGTTGATATATAATTGAATACACATAAATAGTAAAAGTAGGAGAAAAACATGACGAAATTAAAAAAAAAATAGTTGGAGTCGGAGTCATGTTTTTGGTCAATGTTGGAGTCGGTATCGTGTTTTTGGTTAAAGCTGGAGTCGGAGCCATCTTTTTTTTAATAACTCCACAGCCCTGGTAGTTGTATCTAATTGGTTGACGTTTGTACAATGACCTTATAAATATATTTTCGTTGTAATAAAATGCAAATTACACAATTTTCGCAGCATCCTCAAATGGTAACATTCCACACGGCTGTGCTTGAACTTTGACAACAGGTGAGCTCTAAAAGTCAAGTATTGAAACAATCTGAAGACGCCATCTTAATTGTTTTGAAATTCAATTTGCATGACTCGTTATGCTATCTGCTACAAATAAACAACAATACACTACGTTTAATTCTCAACACCTAAGCGTGTAAAATTATATTCGACGTTCAACACTGACATTTCCTTTTAATATCATCATCCATCATCAGAAAAGTAACGTATTTAGCGCTAAAGATCCAGACAATAATGTCGCTTGAATAAAATATGCAATTCATGCTACGGTCCGACGTCTTTTGGACGCTTAGATGAAACTGTACACCAATGGACACACCTGGATATTATAATGTATGAACATGCTCAACGTTTCGTAGGATGTAATTTTAAATTTAAAAAAAACGGGAACAATCAGAATGCTCCTATGAAGCAACCAAAGTTATTGAATGGTATATTTTCATTTTATAACATCCTTTTCTATTAATAAAAATAATAAAACATTTTAAGTACTTATTCCACATAAAATTTATTAGATCAGGACCGGTTAAGTTAATAGCATTTCAAGCAAGACGCAAGACTTTCAAGGTATGACAAACAATTGGTATAGCCAAAAAATTTACAAACAATTAAAAAAATATATTATTTTTATTATAATGCCATTCGACCAAGTACTAACAGTGAACACATTAAAAGTGATCCTTTGCAATTGACTTTTATTTTTAAAACTAATAAAATATTTATGTAGTGATCAGGACCGGTTTCGTGGTATATTGTTGCAATCGCTGCGTAGCTCAGAAGTGTTGAATTTATCCAAATGTTATCCATTAGTTTCTTAAAAGAAATTCACTAAGATCTTATCACTATAAACTGAAGCTGAAAAGTTCACAAAGATATTACTGGACTATAATGAGTCAACTAATGATTCTAACATTTCAATGTCCTCCATCGCGAGCATGACTGTCAACTGACCATTTGATAATGCTCGCGATAAGCGAAACCGGTTATGATCTTTGTCGGAAATGTGCAAGAGTAGAACTATAAAATGTGTATAAATTATATAAAATAATGCCTTTCCACCAAAAAAACACACCTTAAATTTTTGTCTTTCAACAAAAACCCTTCCGGTGGAAATTGCTATAACAAACTGAGATCCCTAAACGTGGCTAAAATCGGTCAAATACAGCATATAGCTTACTAAAATATCATAACAAACGAATATTAATTGTAAATTTCGGTTTTAAAATGTACAACCAATTTGGACGCTTAAATTTACGTGTTCTACTATATTTTACACCAGGGTTGGCATATGGCTGTTCTGAATAAAATAACATTGTAATTAGAAAGCAGTTTGCGGTCTGCGGAGCGAGGGTCTAGCGCCAACAATCCTAGATATTAAATTGTTCCAAGACACTTTGGCAACAATTTAGTCTTTTGATATTAAAAACATCGGCGATCGTGTCGTTAACATGAAAATTGGGACCAATGGCTACTCAGATGCTATTAAATTACTCCAGACCTGATCTTACATCTGGTATTAATAATCAAAGTCGTCGAATAAAGAATATTGTTGATAATTAATTGGCCGCTTTAAATTCATAAACATACACACTGTTTTGTGTGTTTAACAAATGTATTTATAACAAAGATTCATTGGAAAACAAATATTTAGACTAACCATTTCGTTTCTTGCAAATGTTGTGTTAATCTACATATGTATAATAATTAAGACTTTCGTACAGTTAGTTGCATAGTTACGAGCTTTAATCCCGCTTGTAATGCTACATGCTACCATTGATTCTCCAATCGATTCATGGATTTTTATCCAAATCATTGATATCAGTGAAAATACAAATTTTAAATAAAAGACAATATCGTTTTGTTGTGGTCAAGTTTCAACGTCGTTGGCTTTGGTTGTGGAACGCACGTGCTTGAATCCTAGTCTAGTCAGCTTTATTTTTGAATCGAATCATTGATTTAAGACTTGGATGTCTGTGTTGTCAAAAATTACCTCCTACACCCAAAAGATATTTAAAAACAGGACTTATTGAGAGCGTTTGGCTTACCTCTCTAGTCCTCACTGTCTTGTCTATCGTTTTAGTCCATAATCTTTCCGAAAATAGTCATTGGGCTACTGAGTGTGAAGCAGTTATCGCAGAAAACCTCTGTTGAGAACCATAACGAATTATGTAATTATTACTAATCCTAAAACAAGAGCTAGATTTTGTATTAACCTTGTCAGGTATTGAATTGCAACCATCCGTTGGATAGGGGTTGAGCTGTGATATTGAGGCCGATAAAATCACTAGGAACCAGACGGCCAAGATCCCGATATTCAGAGAGATTGCAAAATAAATTGTTATATTTAACTTTTGAATGATCAAAAATAGTGTAAAAACATACTTTTAATTGAAAAGTAATCTTTATTCAATTCGCCCAGCCCATACGAAATCATTTGATTATATTTCTAACAGAATATAGAATTTTAATTTAAATAACAAGACAAAATCATGATATCAAATGATTTAACCTTTTGGGGGTGAGTTACGTTTTGTTTTTGGTCAAAGGTTTTGTGAGTCAAAGACGCGCGAGCGAAAAGTTTTGATTCACTTAGAAGTTATAGAAATGTGTGAGTATAGGAAGAAACGCCAGTGTTAGTTCCCAAAAGTCCGAAAAGAAACTTTCCAGGTAAGATACTGAGGTATAATGAGGGTAACCACAGTCATTATAAATTTAAAACTTGTGAATCTTTTTTGGGAGCTCGTGTTAAAGTATTATTTTATAAAATTTTCTCAAATGACAATAAATTGTCAGCTTTTATAATGAATATTCAAATAAATGTATTATTTATTTATTTATTTATAGTAAAAAATTAAACAGAATACATGGCATTACAGCTGACGCCAATGCACCATGCATTTGACAAATTTATTTACATATACATACATACTTGTATACACATAATAAAAATTAAAAATTGTAGCCATAAGAACAGAGAGAAAAAATTATAAAATCAAATTAGAAATTTTAAAGATGTCAACCTAGAGAGTTCCGACAAAATCAATTTTTATTCATAAAATATAGTATTCGTCTGAACTCACTCACGTCAATATGAAATATGTCGACATCCGAAGCAATGCCGTTTAAAATTGTTAAACCTCTTCCCAGTGGCATTCCCATTGGCAGACTGGTTCTACCCCTTGGTCTTCCAAACAACTCATGTTCACGATTCCTTAAAAAATTATCATTTTATAATAAACATTCAATTTAACATTTTCAAGAATGGTGGAATTCTCATTTTGGCCTCGGATAAGCCGAAAGAAATATAATGCCAGGTACATTTCTCTTCGAGCATTCAAACTATCGGAAGTGAGCATCCCTAAGAGAAAGTTGGTTGGATAAAACCATGGGTAGTACCCATATGTCCTCAAATAGAGAATTCTCAAAAATTTCTTCTGAACCCTCTCCACCATAAGAACACATTTCGCACCCCTCGGTGCCCAAACAATCGATCCACTCTCAAGTCGGCTTCGAACCAAAGAATTATACATTAGTATCAAAAATTTTACTCCTGGAAAGACCCTGGTAGTGTATATATATAATATATTATACTTATACTTATATTTTTAAGTAATTAACTACCGAAATAATTGTGAAAATACGAGAAAATGATAATATAATCTTTCATTATTTTTTTGATATGTACATATGTTAAAAGTGGCCACACTACAAATAAGCCAAAAGACAGAGGGAAGCCTGCGATAGCCGGCTATTTAGAAAGCTAAAACAAAACTACGGTAGGGTGTCCCAAGTTTTATGCGAACTTTCACAGGACAAACAATCACTGTGAAGGAAGAAAGGGATTTATTTTGTGAGTGAATTTGATAAGATAAGCTACCAGCACATGATCGTCAAAGACTTTTGACGACGTCGTTCAAATCATATATTAACATCAGCCGTCCATATAATATTTAATTGGTTTTCGAAACTTAAATTAATGCGAACCTTGACATGTTTAGTGTTTTGTACTACATAAGTCTACTATGAAAATATTATAGTAATCTATTGAAAAAACAAAACTGAGAAGTAGATATTAAAATCAAGGATGGTTGAGGATGGAAAAACAGCACTAGAAATGAACTAGTTATAGTTAATGCTTTTGATGGTTTCGGCGGTAACTTTGTGGAAGTTCATTTTAGAAGATGCCTCTGAAGTTATTTTAAATTAGTTATAGTTATTTGCTTTTCTGCTAAGTCGTTAGGATCAGTGCCGGGTAAAAAGGGTGATAGTGTCAAGGGTTATGGACATCAATCCCAGGCATGAATCGATTGAAAATTCAATAAAACGCAGTAAAAATTGAACAGCAAGGTGATTTACAGGGCCAACAATAATTATATAATATTAAATGCATATATTAGGTACGTTATGTTACGAGATTCATAGATTCTGTCACGAACGAAACTGGTTTCATCATTCGGTACCTTCCAGTAAACAGTGCGATTCTGAGCAGCTGATGTGAGATAGAACTAATCCATATATCTATGTATATAAAATATATCGAATATTATATAATCTTTTGCATTTTTAAATATTGCAAGCCGCTTTAAATATGTAAATATAAAAATGAAGCATAATTTCATTCAATAATTACTGCGAAATTTTTCCACTGAGTTTCAATTGTAAATTCATGCGAAACCGGTTCTTAACATTGCATAAAAATGACGCGTAAATTTAATGAAAAAATGATCACTGTTTTATTGAATTTAATGTCTACACTAGGGATTCCAATTCGGATATATCCGGATAGCTTAAGTTTTACTTTTCAATAGCCGAATTGTTGATTTTGACGAATAGTTAGAATCCCTAGTCTACACTCTTAGGGTAAACAGCTGATATATTGAAATAGTTTTAGTTGATGAAGATGTGATAAATTTGTGAAATTGTGAGTTTTAGAAGATGTGATAAATTATGTTTCAATATACAATACATTTTTTGAAATAACTGTTTTACACGGAATGGTAAAAAATTAAATGTCTTTTTTCTACAAATATTATAAAACTAACTAAAGTAGGACTTTAGTGTTAATATTAAATTTGAAAAAAAAAATATCTAGTAAATAAAAAAATGCATCACCGTAATATGCTTGAATCCTAAAACATAATTGAACGTACGTTTTAACACAAATTGTATTTATCCGTTTACCTGTGGAGGCAGAACGGGGGTGTCGATTTAATAAAAAAGAATTACATATATCACAAAAATCCCCATACGTTATTTCCCACGATTTAAGATAAGAAATTCTATTCAATTCTGTCATATCAAAGTGTCGATAATCCGGCGATATAAAAAAACGAACAAAGCATACATTATTCTTCTAACACAAAACGAGCATTTTAGTTCTTTTTAGTCGATGGACATATTAAAAAGCTGTCCTTTATTGCATTGAATCAGGGATAACTACATAAAAGATCTATCGACGCATTATTTCATTCATGTCAAACATTTATTAACTCGACGGATAGAGTGAAAATAGCATGTGTATCTAGTTTCTTATTTGAAGCTGGAGAAATTCCAATGACTAGGAAAGGAATGGTCCACACCAGGGTAGCAAAATGTGACGCGGAGCTGTTACGCCAGCAAAAATGTCAATCGTTTTCTAATTATTTATTTAAAATCAATATATTTACAGACAGAGTGAATGATTGTGTTTCCATTTTAGCAGACTTTGTAGACCCGTTGATAGTGGTTGCGTCTTTAATGTTGAGTTCCCAAGACCGATTCATTATGTTATTGGTAAAAAAAAATATATTTAATAAAGTGTCATATAATGTTCGCAACTTTACATTTAAAATCTTTGATATGGAAGATAAGCAACTATTTGAGTGCTTTTATTTGTTAAATATATATGTTAAATCAAAAATGTAATCGACGACATATTTTGTAAATTATATCTAGATAATTGCTGGAAATTTACATCGTGGACTTTTGGAAAACTGAAACCGTCGTCGAATGAGATTCGACATAGGACCGGAAAGGGTTAAGTCAATAATATAAAATTTTGGTGGAATACATTTGTATTTACTTATGACAAAGTAGTAAATTGGTACGCAGAAAATAAGCCACAGATTTTTCACAATTTAAATATATACATGTATTATGTGTATCTCTATAAAATATGAATTGAAATAAAAAAAACAACGTTTTTAATATGAAATTGGTGTACGCAAGTCTTTGCAAGAATTCGGTGTAAAATGAAGAAAAAACCACGAAAGCACGCTTTTTTAGCATATTCTTTTAATCATTGTAGGAGACAAGGTAGGATACCAATGATACACAATGCAGGTCGAATGTCTCCTGGACCGAACCGAAAACGCTAAGATGTGCAACAGAGATCGGAAACAAGTGGGGTAATTTATTACATGTAAATGTATTATACAGAAAAACTGTGAATTCATATTTTTGTTTCGACTAGGTATAAATTAAAAGATTGCATTCTTTTTATTTCATTTTAAATAGTGGAAAATTTATCGTTAACAGTGAAAATTCAACTGTTAACTATGTTCATCTTTGTGTAAAATCAAAACCCAATTGCATTTCGATTTTGTGTCATTTTTAATACCAAGCTGTACTTTTACATGTTTGATCCCTTTGCGGGTACAATTTCAATGAGATATTTTTGCTAGAAAGCTTCTATATTTTCAGAAAGAAAATTGGTTTAGGTCTAAATACTTATCTTTTGCTTTTGGATTCAAATCCATATATATATGGAAGTCATTCGGACCTTGAAATATTTAAAAAAAAAATCAAGTTTTTACATATATTGTTGAATAAAAGTTTGGAAACTAAAAGTTTTAATAGATGTTTATAATTTTTTTATGGGAGAAAATTGAAAAACTTCTTGAAATAATTAAATCTAGATTGACAAAGTATACAAAAAAACGTAAAACAAGTACTTCATATTCTGTTTGGTGTAATAATAATAAACCAGCCACTTTGGATATATGTATGCTAAATTATGAATAATCTTTCACGTTTTGTTCATTATAATTGTATTATAGGAATAATATGACATAGAAATACTGTATTAAAAAAATGTTTCCGACCGCGTAAGGATCTCAAGTTAAAACTTATCCAGCAACGGACACAGAGGGACGGGGTCTGTATGATTACTGAGGGTAAGCCTAAAAAAAGTCCTTTGAAGTTGTGATTATTTTTTAGCGATAGCGCATTTTTTTGTTTGAGAGTTTTGGGCCTTTTTGATCACTGACCATGAAGGGAGTGTCGGTATTCTGTATGCGACAGTGCTACGATGATAATGGAAATACAGAGACGTTTTGTTTATTATTTTTACAATTAATTTTAAACACAAAGGGAACTATAGTAAATGGGATAAGATCTGAATAATTTTAATTAAAAATACACATTGTTTAATAACTTATATTTCTTTCTATTCGGAGTGTATCTTAGGCGCTTCAATCAGTCTTATCTACTGTACTATGTCAAACGCCTTTTTATGTGTTCAATTTTGACAAATCTGGCGCACCTTTTACTATGCACACGGTTGTGCTACTGTCACTTAATATCATACTTGGGGACATGACCGATAATCTTTAACAGGATATTTCACCCAAAAATTATTACAGCTCCTGAGAGTTCTAAGAGCCAAGAGTCCTGGCTTAAACGTTAGAACTGGTGCTTTAGGCGTTTAAACATATCAATAAAAATATCTAAGGTGTATTTTTTGCGCATAAAAATACTGTGCAGTTGTTTCGTACGCATGTCATGAAAATTTCATTAAAATAGAGATAATTTGTTTTGATTATAGGTCTCATTAAAAACTGTTATATCACTATCCATAACGATGTCGGGACCGTGGTCAAGTGTCAACGTCGTTGGCCACTGTGCGGAGCGCTCTGGCTTGAATCCTAGTCCATGCGGCTTAATTGTTCAACCGAATTATTTATTTATACATGGAGACACATGTACATGTTTGTGGTGTTTAAAACTCCCTCTCATCCTAAAAATGGGACACAGCAACCGCGATTAGCTTAACACTATTACTGTCTTAGTTTATTCTGTATATCCTTACTGAGTCGTAAAATATAGGTTGAATTTATCATAGAATAATTCTGTTGAGATAGTAAATACATTTAGAGTTCACATGGTCTACATTTAGAGCTGACATGGTGGAAAATAACGACACATATTATTGGTTGTGCAATAAATTGTCAGCGACTATTTTTTACGACGTATTTTCCATGTACGATCAATGAAATACGACACCGATGTTCTGCCGACAGAAGAAGTCAAACATACATATGAGCCCTCGAGAGGTGAAGTGAGCCAATTCTAAAAATGGTGAAAATTTTGTATTGGAATTGTAAGTTCAATCACTGTTTTACTTCGTATTTTTGTGAAATTATCTTATCATTACGCGGAAGCGTAATACATACATGAATTTAAAAACGTATTTCAGGGAAATAGGGTTATTAAAAAGGTGAAATTAGTTCATAGCGAACATGTTATTTGAGCCCTTGAGAGGTAAAGAGAGCCAAGTAGAAAAATGATTAAACTTTTGTATTAGCTCAGAGCATAATTTATTGTATGAAAAAAAACCAGGGCTGTGGAGTCTGTAAAAAAAGTCCGACTCCGACTCCAGAATTTACCAAAACCACGACTCCGACTCCAAAATTGACCAAAAACACGACTCCGACTAAAAAAGTTAAATATCGTTTTTTTCCTTAATTTTCCTATGTATGTATGTGTATTCAATTAAATATCAACCCTATCAATGCGGCCAAAAGCCAAATTTGACATATTAAATACAAAAATAAAAAGTTCAAATTTTTCAAAATTTCCGACTCCGAGTACGATTCCGGCCAAAAAGCCCCGACTCCACAGCCCTGAAAAAAACACTATTTCAGTGTGTTTTTAACAATCTCAATTCATTTGTAGGATACTTCAAGGCTTGAAGAATATGATACTGCATCTAACTCGTTTTTTACAAAAATTCCATTTGGCTCACTTCACCTCTCAGGGGCTCATTTATATATGTAAGAAAACGCTATCGCAACTCGAAAGCTATTTAAACAAATTAAATACTAAGCAGAATGCTTACATGGAACTCGAATAATACAATGAGCACAAAATAGCTTTGTGTGTATATAAACGTTTGATTTAAATGGCCGTAATACCTTTTTGTCTTTGGACATGCTGTCCAATTTGTCCACACCTTTGTCGTGTCTCATTGTACCATCTTTTATACATTACACATTGTGCGATGAGATGATGTGTTACGGTTAAATATAAAACAAAGCTGACTCGATCGTTCTGAGAGATTTTATACGTTTAATATCGCTGATCGCAAAACTGAAACACGCTCAAAAAATTCTAATCTTCGATATAAAATTTAAACAGTAAACTTTTTTTTTTTACCATCTCCGCTCCCAATTTGGAGCATATGGACTCCTCACGGAGTTTATCTCAACATATGTTATTTTCTACGAGAACTCAGTTGCTCAACCTCTCTTTTTAACGAAGAGAGTAGGGATGGAAAGGATACGAGGACTAGGACAGGAATAGTGATTAGGTAATGGCTGTCACTATGCGTCGCTCTTTGGGATTGGAAAGGTGGGAAGGTATTTTCAACAACACAAACACCCATGCCTTTGAACAGATTTATCGACTGAAATAATCCACTCGTATCGGGAATCGAACCCGGGCGGTCCGGCACGCAAGTCAAAGCCGTTGGTACTGCGCCACGGACCAGTGCAATTAACTTAATCAGACAACTGTTAAACAGCCAACACTCTCGAGTCTTAAGCGTTATTACTATTCGGTCGATGTTAACGGACTCAAGTCTCTATATTAACGGTCACCAAACTACGGCCCACCAAAGATTATCATCCAGCCCTCCAAGAATTCTCGATCTTTGAAAATAAATTATTCAAATAAGATTTTTTTTGTAATTTATAATTTGCTTGTGAATTCACAAATATTTATTTCAGTTCATCAATTGGTACATATAAGATACGACAACGTATGGACCCATAAAATGTAATACATATTTTCTATTATATATTACATTTGTTTACATTATATGACAACATATAATTTAATATTCTAATTGGATTCCATCACGAATTTGTTTGCCATCCGGCTCACCAAGTTTTTAAAAATTTAAATTCAGCCCGTTTGTCTGATGACCCCTACCCTATCTGGTCAGTTTTAAATTTGTGTTTCATTTCACTCTCCTTATTGTTAACAGGGTGGCGTAGAGTAAGCTTGTCTTTAACATTTTAATAATAGTCTATTTTACAAAATATTCATCAATTTATTTGCTTAGTTGTAATACCAATTGTTTGTCATACCTTGTAATTCTTGCTTAACTTTTGAATAAATATCACTGTTTCGTTGTATTTCTTATCAGTTGATAATTCTCGCCATGAGTAAAATCGGTCCTGATCTTCATCACATTATGTGTGAAATTAGTAGTAAAAAACGTGTTTAATTAATTTAAAATAAGGCATTTGCGCTTACTTGCGTCATACTTTCTCAAACCAGCAATTTTACGAAGAAGACATCCATGTTTACTTGAAAGTTCATTGTGTCAAATTACATCTCGGCACAAAAGTATAAGTAGCTTTTGTTAAATAGGAATGAAAAAAGAACGCGCAGGTCAAGCGGCTGAACTCGCCTTTTCATATATTTACTCGTTCCATCTTTATTATTTAAGGTAGTTATTTAAATTTCACAATATTATCGCCGACTTAGAAGACGCCGTTAAATTCTTAACTGACTACAAATAAATAAATATGGACTCAAATAATTCTCATCGCAGTAAGACGACTTTTTAGTAACGGTCAGAAGAAAAAAAAACCTTTTTTTTTATTTCACTAGTTGTGTAACTAGGTAACACGTCTTGAGTTTGCATGCTTTGAGTAGTGCCTTCAGACTTCCTCTTTGATAGATGCACCATTATAACTTGACCGTTAGTACAACTTAACCAAAATTGTTTACTTTCTTACACATGTTTATATGCAAGACATAAATGAAAAAAAATCGTTTTGTACATTTATTTTTACTCAGACAATACTACTCAAGTGGCTTATGTAGACACTTTTAGTTCCGAATTCGGCGGCGGTCGAGTAATGATGGCACATATCAGGATGTAGTCTTCAAAAGTGGTCAAATCCATTTGTTGAAAAACTGAGAATGTGAGATATTTTCATTACCTTTTCCTCATAAATTTGTGTTTATTATCAATATTTTTAAAATATGTTTTACATGAAAGAATTACGGATAATGTGTAAAAATTAAAACTTTTCCATGTGAATAAAAAACGTCACAAAAGTTAAATTGATATTTTATCGTCATTCATTTTTGGTAAGCCAAATAATTATGAAGCATCAACTAAATTTAAACTGAATTTATTAAAAATACCAGGTGAATATACATTTTAAATACTGAAACAAATATCGAGAGAATTTAACAAGCTTTCATTGGGCATAAATTGTCTTCACTTTATGATCATTTTAAAAAGCTCTAATCTTTGAAAGCTCAATACAAATCATGTTCGGCGAGCTTTATTGCGATAAATTTATTATCGTACTATTAACGAGAGAGCTGTTAAAATTTTATGTTTGACAAGAGTAATTACTAATAATACTTTACAAAACTCGACTTTTTCTGCTTATTTTGCTTCTTAACGATCGTTTGTAGTATAAAGTTATTCTGACGTGGCAATCAAGCAAAACTCAAGTCATATTATCTGTGTACAATAAATTATAAGATATGAAATTGAAAAAAAAATTAACTGCAAACACGAAAGATATTTTTCATTAATTTTATGATCCCACTTTAGCTGCTTGTCGGTTCAAATGAAGAGCTGGATAATTCGCAATATATACTATTTCTAACGATTTATGCTTCAGTGGACATAATAATTACTGATCCCAACTACTAAGTTACAGAACGACTTAGTATGAGCAAATCCTATACACTACCATATTCATAGTGAAAGCAAGGATCTTTTTTTCAAAGTGTTTCAATTTCTAAATCTATGATATTGGAATTAGATAAAAAGTGGTTAACTTTCAACAAGACCCACTGGTATAATTTTATTTTTAAACTTTCCATGGAATACACGTATGCATGAAAATCTGAATAACAATTATTAATACATTGTATCGATTGCCTATATTGAATTATTTCTGTACCATCTGTTTCGAGAGGACCAGATTGCAGACAAATTTTACAATATGCAATGATTAATGATTTGGAATCCATGTTCATGAACTGTGAATCGTGAAAATCGTGTCTTTACCACCCATTCATTTGTTTTTACCTGACGTATCTTAATATTATCGCAAAAAAGTACAAATTAGATCACAAACACTTATGCCATACAATTCAAACGCTGAAAACATTTTATCAGATTTTGTTATCTTGCTAGAAGCCCTAACCGATGGATTCCGTTGCCCTGGAAAGCCACTGATGGCCTTCCGTAGGATGTACTCGTTTTAGCTACGGGACGCTGGAATGTCCTGGGAGGAAGCAAGGAGACTAGCGGGAGACAAGAAAAAGAAGAAGCCCGACACCTTCCGAGTTCTTATCGCAAAGCTACAGAAGTTAACTACTACATGTTTTCTGTATCTTTATGAATTTGATGTTGATAATTTTGATTCTTTACTTTTCTACGTGATGATGTATTTGGATATTTTCAGACAATCTTATTACGTTCCAAGTATGTACATGGTAATAAGCTTCCGCGTTGAAACGAAAAAAACCCATGTAACCGGCCCATGTAGCTCACCCTTTCGACGTAGACTAACTGTTTATGGATGTACAAAGTTTACGAATTAAAATTACATGGTCAATATAACACCATTCATCACTATAATGTGATAATAAAAAAAATGTAAAATTGGCAAGCGATTGTATTCTGTAATTCAATTTTAGTGCCTGATACATGATAATTATTTTGACAGCCAAACCTACGGTCACGGAATTCAATTCCATTCTAAATGGACGACATTTGTGGTGTCTATTTTACGAATAATTATTATAATCAATCGATCAAATCTTAGAGCTCGAACCGCGAATCTTGGAGAGGCTCGCAAGATGTGGTAACCTCTCGCCCGCAAGGTGTGGCTGGCCTTTGTTTTCCCCCCGAACCCCCCGGTGCCTCCTTCCGCCCTTTGCTGGTCTCCGACTCCTCGCCGAGGCTTAAATACAGCTCTAATATTAGTAAAGATGAAATTGTGACACAGTTTGTATGGACATAAAGGTGCGTTTGCATTGATTTGTATTGATCAAATTTTTTTGATGTGAGATATAAAAAATAATCTGTCAGATTTTGACCACACAAATAATGTATCATGAAAAGTGGATTATTACATAAATGGAGATTTGAAAATTACACGTGTAATTTTTCTCCACAACCAACTCTTTTTTGCGTTAACTTTGTGTTCATTTTTAATTAAGCACTCAATTTGATTATTTCACTTTAACTCTATTATTTCACTGATTATGTTACAAAAAGTAGCACGTGCTTCACTTCTTTATGAATTATTTTCAGACTTTATATCGTAACTTTATTTTTAATATGAGTTTTTCATCTTTTTATTTTGAGTAATTTGAAAGATAAGTCATTGAAGTAGACCGTTGAATCTCTTATTTTGATAGAAATGCCCAAAATCAATAAATGCTTTTGTCATTCAAAAAAGGTTTTGGAAGTTAGTTCATTAGTTCAAACAAATGTTCAACTACTTTTACATGATAAATGTGTATATTAAAGCACATTTTAAGATTTTATTTTATTTGTGAGTGAAGTACAAATTATTTTTCTTAAAAACTTAAGTAAGTGTATCTTTATAATTTTAAGCAATAAAAACTTCAAGGTTTTAACAATGGTGTATTGACTGATATATAATATTATTATTTTAAAATATGCTACTATCAATACAGGATACAGGTAATATGCCGGTACACTTTTATAGATGAAATAGGTTTTACATAAAAAATCATGCAGAATTTGCTCGACAAATTAACTGTCGCAATTTAAAAACATATAATATGATAAAAATAAATATATAAAACACTATTAAAGGTTGAGTGTAGACTCACCTCAATGCGTAAATAGGAGCAGTCTTACTCCTGTCATCCTGCTCTAAGCTATTGTCATGCTTGCGGACTGTCTCTGTCACTCTCGCGCGGTCAGCGCACACCTGAGCACTCCACACTCGCAATCATTCAAATTTTCTTTCGTGTTGAACATTACCGTACCTTCACTCGTTTGTCCTCGCGCATTATATTAAGTCCACAAAACGAGCCGAAAGTTGTGCACAGTAAATATTTTACTTAAATTAATCATAGGAAACCTCCCCAACTATTCATCCAATTGACAAGCGCCAATTCAACTAAGTAATTTTATAATTAAATCATGAACCCTTAGGCTCGTGTCATATTTCTCCGACACAAACATCGTTTTTCATATTTGTATCTCATTTACGTGATGCAGAGAGAAAGAACAGCTCACAAAAAAACCTCTTAAGTTTTCTTCAATTTATTAGTGAACTACTTTATCAACCAAGTCGTATGCAACTCTAGGTGAAAAAAAGAATTAAGTAACATAAAGAAACTTTGACCCGATTATCGAAAATGGATTTGACAACGTCCATTGATTTTTTTTTCTGGTGACTACACATTTGACTACCTTTATGATATTATAGGTTAAATAAGGTTCACTTTTATTTATATTGAAGAAAAATTTTGTTTTTATCCTATTTGATGGTCGGTTTTTTTATAAAATGTGTTAAAAAATTTACTAAGCCTCACTGAAAAATTTGGCTCTTGATTTTTTCGTGTGACATGTCACAAAAAAACACTTAAGTAACTTTAAAAAAACTAAGAAAAAAAAGTATTTAAATCTATCAAACAAACAACAATTTAATTAATATTTTTTTTAATCCCTGCGTGACTTTCGTGCGTCCTGTTTTGTTAAATCTCCGCGATGTTACAGATATGTCGCAGTCCGGTGACTTTTTCGTCATACACAGCTCCAGGTATCTCGCGACTTGACATTCATAGGGGATATGCGGGCAATGCGGAACACTGCTTTATACACCGTGACAATATGGTTATTATTCGGATATTAAATGAACGTTCATAATTTCACTAACAAGCTTGGTAGCATCTTAACGAGTGTGAAGCTAAAATAAAAATTCAGCTTTATTGTTTTACTCATATAACACATTTTTTTGTGTTACCATAAGTCATATTTTTTAATTACGCCTTTTACATGCAAACCCTCGTTTTTCATATATGGCAATGAATTTTATAAATCTATTGATTTGTACCAATAAATTGTCATGGATGTTTATATCATTTCAAAGACATGTAGATAACTGAAACACTCACGAATGTAATGCAAGTGTGCCACATATGAATATCGAAATTATTGATTCTTAATTTACTTCTATCGTAAGATTTTTTAGATAAATACTTTTCCAATGCATGTACACACATTTTGAAATCAACTAGATGTTCTCATACAAGAGACATAAAAACACCAAACTTATTCAAATACGGCAATCTCTTAAGACTATATTTATAAGACTATATTTAAGGTTTATTGATTGAATAAGCATTTACTTGGTTCGAACATCATTATAACACGGTGAAAAAATAGCACTGTAAGTTCTAAAAAAGTAGCTGTAGCTATTTCGGCTAACGCCATCGTCAGAACTATGTTTAAACATAGATTTACTTATCTATATTGGTGTAGAAAAGGTACAAAATACAACTTATCTTCTGTTCAAACATCCTAAATATATATTTTATAATAATAAATTATTAAATGTGACAAATTCATTTTATGTGAAAGCTAATCGGGGTTTTTATAGTTTTTTTTCCAGCAATCAGACACGCTTCAAAATATTGTCCAAACTTTTGATAAAACCATTTGTACACCTAAAAATACACTGGTGGGGTGGTATAAACTAGGGAGAATAATGGTCAAACTTTTAATGCAGTGTAATAATAGTTTGCTCTTAAATTGTACATCCAAAATTTTAATCTATTTTAATTAACACACAAATATAAGTGAGCATTGATAAATTTCAATGCACACTAAAATTTGAAATCTAAAAATATTTATTGCATTCGTAGTATTTTTCGAAATGTGTGTCCAACAAATATATCGACAGCCAATTATTGCAGCGGTTCCCCTTCAGCGAGTGATTTACATGACAATGGTGATTGTGGGGTACTCGCGTGCCGAGTGAAGTTTGAATCGGAGGCCAGTTACCCTCACCTATTTGGGACACTTTTGAACTTTCATCCGGGGATCGTCACTGCTTACGATTACACAATGGGCCATTTTATTCTTAGAATATTGTGATTCAATTCACATTCATGATAATATTATACTTATTTTATTACAAAAAGGTCAAAAATAACAAGATTTAATTATAAATCCACTATCCATCTCTTAAACTTGATGATTCTTAGACTGAAATGTCCTTAACATAAACTATCTATATATTATATTAGTTATTCGTGGTTCCCTTTATCTTCTTCTTCACACATTTGAAACTTTTTGTCCACATTTTTAACGAAATTTAAATGTCCTGTATGTGGTGCTTTGGCGTAAGCTGTGATGCCATATTCAACACATTTTTTTATAAATATAAATATTACTATAACATAAAGATTTGAGAAGGATTTACAAAAATGGCATATATACAGAAATATGAGAGACCTTTTTTAGATTTTTATAATGTGCATATTTTTATATCTATTATTTTCTTCATAATTATTCTAATAGTCAAGCCATACAAATCAAATGGAAACATATTGCTTAAATAAAAAAATAATTCATGTACATATAATCACTTTCAAGGTGTTAACTGTCACTTCTGGTAGAAAGACATTATTTAAAAAATAAAACCGACAAAAATACCACTTCCACACATACTGTGATAGAGACCAGGACCGGTTACACTCATCGCAAGCATTTTCAACTGATGAAGCCAAAATTACCGAATGCTTTTTCAAATTACAAAAAATAGTTTTAATAAAAAAATTTCACAAAATTTTGAAAATTATAGATGCAGATCTGTACCATTCAGTATAACATACGCGTTTACAGTACAAAAAAATCAACCGTATTTTTTTGATATTGTAATGCATTGCTACCAATAATTGACAGTAAAGACATGACAATTGAATGCGGCTTATATTTATTTGCTGTTACATTAATAACAAGGGTACGTAGTCATGAAAAGAATATATTATATATACATACGTATAATGGTACCATGGTAATATTTCCTCTGTATATTAATTTAAGCACTGTACATACATTCAAAGTATAATATACTAGAATAAAGGTCGGGAGACTACACTTTGACTTCTTTAACAGTTCACTCGAGTTTGCGACAGCCGTTTATACTAAATAAACGTTCCCCCCTCTGACATAAGAAACCACCCACACCGCACTTAATAAATCTATATCAAATTAGGGAATTTAAAATTTTCGAACTTTGGCAATCTTTTTTTTTTGTCGGCGTCATTCTCACAGCGCCACTCTTTTGAGTGCATAAGTAGCGTGGTCAGTCGGTATATTTTGAATCAATACATACACATTTAATGATTATTTTGCGACTGTATTTTATTTTAAGGAATTTAACATGGGCAGTATATGATATCAATGAAAGTTAGTGAAAGATACTCACTCGCTGAGCAAAGCCAACCCTGAACCTACTGTTATAATGTGGAATAACTACCAGTAAATAATTAAAGATTTCGACTGAGGGTGCTAGATGGAATTTCAATATCAAATTTGAATCGTTTGAATTTTGTACTTATGTCGCTAACGACCCGGGTTTACTTACTGTTTACTACGCGTCAGTTCAAGTACATCCGTGCACTTGTGCATGAAGATGCCGAAAGCCGTAAAGTACAAAATTCAAACGATTCAAATTTACCAGTAAATAGTTTAATTAGTTTTACATTCTTTACATATTTGATAACCACTTGAATACAATGCCAATATTTCTCAGCTCAAGGAGTTATTTTGAAAAATGACGCAAAATTTGTAAAGTATTCTGAGATTTTGTTTAAGAACGCGCCTCAATCGCGATATCTCTTCTCGGAATAAGATTCCGGTCAAAGGTGAAACGAGGAAAGGGCATCGAAGTTACTTTGTACATTTTAACATTTCATCTTGAAACTTAGATACTTATTTCGAATTCCTATGCCTATTGCTAACGATTCCATTTTAACGTTTCATTGGATAAGATATTAAGAATTTTAGGCTTAAAAATTATATTTGAAAATCAGTTATAAATTTTTCTCAGTAAGACAATAACAGACAGACTCACAAATACTTCTTAAAATTAATCACATACGAAAACATTTCGTACAATTGATTTAGTATCAAAATTCTAACAAACATTGCTCGATGGAAAAGTTTATAGGGTAATTTAATAGAATTTCCATTTTAAAGCTCTACTGCAGGGGTTCACAAAGTGTGTACCGCGAGTGTTACGTCATATCTCCATTTTTGTCACGTGTAAACTTATATAGACAAAAAACGAGCATAGGAAGTAAAACAAACATTTTCAAAAAATGGAGTGTACTTTGTGCCGGTCCGTCGTCAACGTATTTGGCTACCGTGTCGGACCACCCGGGTTCGATTCCCGGTACAAGCAGATTTTTTTAGTTCATACATCGATTCCGATGAGAGGCAATGCGTGCTGGTGATGCTAAAAATCCCTTCCCACCTTCCGATCCCAAAGAGCGACGCATAGTTACAGCGATTAGATAACCACTAGTCTTCTTATCCTTTCCATCCCTACTCTCTTTGAAAAAGAGATGTTAATCAATCAAGTAACAAGCAGTTCTCGAAGAAAAACAAGAGCTGCTGCTTGGGAGCGGACATGGTAAAAAAAAAGTTTTGTAAACGAAAAAACATAACATTGTTTTTTGTCTCATTTGCATATTAAACAAAATACAACGCATGGCATTATACGGAAGAGAATAACATAAAGAGACACTATGAAACAAACCACGCCAGTAATTGTACTATAAATGGAGATAGTCAAGTAGTAAAATTTTAGTCTTGAAAAAAAAAATATGTCACCAAAATGAAGCACCAGTTATAAAATATTGTTTTTTTTACCATAAATAATTAGCAAGCGTAATAAAAACGTTTATTTAGATAAAAATAAGTGTGAAGACGAAAAAATATTTTTTTAATTAAGGGTGGCCCGCAAAATATTTTTGATTTCAAATTGTCCCTTTGATGAAACATTTGGAGAACCCCTGCCATATTGTCGAGAAAAATTAGCCCATTCATGTTACTTATATTATCCTTAAGTACATACACGTAAAAAACAAAAAATATATTAAAGAGTCTTAACCTTTCGTTAAATCGTTATTTTTGCCGGAAAATTTCCATAGCGCAAAAGTCAGTTTAACTGCCTCTTAATTAGCTTACGGTTATAACGCTTCTTTCGCCGAGAGAAGTTAATTATAATTACGAAAGGCCGATTTGTTACTTAATACTAATTGAAATCGAAACGCATTAAAAAAAAGGATTGTGGGTCGATTATGCAAGGCTCGCCAAAAATATTAATGGACAGGTGTCACCTTAACAAAAGCCTTTGAAAAGTATTCTTCTCGTAAAAAGGCGTGCATGCCGGGTCTCCGACTCCAAAGGTTATTTTAATGATCGAGTAAGAAGATGAGAATGCCGTTGTGTGTGAAATTCATGTAACTTAAACTTAAAAAGCTTATTCCTACGCGAACGTTTAGTAAAGGATTTATAACTTATTTATTGCATTGATGTATGTATGTTACAGTGAAACTGTATTCTCAGTGAAAATGTATCAAGTAATAGATTTGTATGACAACATGATTTCGCTAGTCACGACCAAGGAAATTATTGGCCCAAGTCGATGATTTGCCGGCCTAAAATTTTGGTTAGCTTCAATGAAACAACATCAGCAAGTATGTAGTCCCTTTCATAAAAAGAGAACCAAAGAAAAACACAGACAACATAGGGCTGAAGATAGGGTGGTCAAATTTAATTTCAATGACAGCTTGTAGAAGAATGTATTTTCACTGAGAATACTGTTTCACTGTAACATATAAATATTTAATACACCAGGCAGTTCACTGAAAATTGTTAGTAGCAAGATTAAAACATCATAAGCTCGCACAATATTTATAATAATAAAACATTTTTAGTACTTATTCCACATTAAATTTATAAGATGGCTGGCTTCGCATCAACATGTGTCATCAGTTTTAATGCTCGATATGAGCGAAACCGGTCCTGATCTAATAAATTGTATGTGGAAGAAGTACAAAAAAATGTTTTATTATTTTTATTATAATGCCATTTCACCAAGTATAAACAGTGAACACCTTAAAAATGACTGAATAATTTATTGTAAAAAAATATTGACATTAAAAATGATGTATTTGTCGCATTTTGTCATATGTCACTTATTTGAAATAATGGCTACACATATTCTCAAAATTCGATAGTGTATTATCGTATATAGTTTTGCTACTAACTAATGTTAATTTCACTGCTTACCTTATTTATATGATAGGCTACGAATGTCTCACTTTCAGCGATTGCGAACAGAATGGTACGAAAAAAATGGTAAATCAAAAATATTTATGTCTTAAATTTAACGGATCAAACGATCTTAAAATCAACATTTCACCCGGTCTCAAGCTACGTAAAAAATCTTGTTTCAATATTTTTGTCCGAACCGTTCGGTAATATTTAGTCCATACCATTTTGTACAATCATCCGGCTACCATATCTCAATATTATAACATATGTAAGAGGTTAGTAAGTAGGTCTTGATTTCATTTTTGAGTGTACGCCGTCCGTTTAGGAAGACAAATTGAAAGATGAACCGTGACCCCGTCAATTATCAGTTAGGAAATAGCTATTATAGCTTTTTGATTAATCGCTATTTGATTTGCAAACACATCAGTGGGTGTATTGTTTTATATGGAAAGAATCCAGCTGTCTGAATTGTGAATGATATTAATGTCGTAAATACATTTTTTGATTTATCATATTTCAGCGACCTCTTATATTAACTATACTTTTATAAATGAAGTAATTTACTTATATCTGTCCGGTTTCGCTTCTTATTTCGTAGATATGAATGCTAAACATACAATTTTCATTCAAAGAAAATCTAAGCTGTCAATCAAGTACTCATTTTCGTCACCAATTCATAACAATTGATGGCGCTCCGATCGATTACATCATACATATATTATTTGAATCAAACAAATGGTTTTCATTCTTTTAGAACGTATTTAAAGCACTTTTCTTGTTAAATAACTGCGTCGTATCTTAGACGATGATACATTTATTTTCTATTATGAATAATCAATGTCACTGATAAAACACAAAATAAACAGTGACAGAAAATGTTATACCCATCCACCCAAGACAACTAAGCTAGCGTAAATCAACTTCAAATTACCGATTAGGGTTATTCACAGCAATTGGGTATGCAATGATGTAATTGGATCTATTATGAATTTTATACTATCAATTCTACATTGTGATTAATTACTACTGCTTTAGAGACCCTCGATGTGAAGGATACTATGACCATCGGTATTAGACTTAAATAAATAAAATACATTTTCTTTTTGTACTTCTTCCACATAAATACAATATACTATTACGTAAAAAGTATTATCCTATTACAAATCGTTGTTGTGTAAAAACTTAATATTCATAATTTCTCAATTTATGGCAAAAAATCAAGACTTTACATTGAACTGTTCAATTATTATAAAAAAATAAATAAAATATTCTAACGTCAGTTTGTTAGAATATTTCTTTTGTGTCATAAGTTTAGTGTTCACATTTTTTTTGATCATTTACGAAATTGTCACATTGTCATTCAAATATTGAAAAAAGTTTTGTCAAAAATTTCAACAATCAAGCGATAAAATAACCAAACGTTGAGTTATAACTTTCTCTCGGACTTTGTCTCGACTCTTGGTATCATCAAAAAACAATTTGTATTGTTCCAAACCAATAATTATGATCCGACGGCACTTGGGCCGTTTCGATATCCGGTGGCCCGTGTTATCTGCTATATTCTGAAGGGACGGTCGAGAAGAAGACAGTCTGAAGCGACTGAGGTCATCCATATAAGGGAGGGGCGTTTTAACCTCGCATGAGACGTCCACACCTTTAATTTTATTCCTGACATTATCATTGTTTATTCGCATGACCAGTCATTATTGGCAGAGCACGACTCAGGATATATTTTGCCTCAACAAAACAAAACATTAGTGAATTTGTATCGCTTAAGTTTTAAATAAATATATATTTTACTTCTTTTTTAAGCATGGCGTCAGAATAAAAATAGCTGATTGGTCTCCACAGAGTTGGAAGTGAGTGGGCAAGGCTTAAAAATGCGACAAGCACGCCTTTAAACATATATTTTTCTTTAAAAGTAGATTCTAAATCTCCTTTTAAATTTATCTCTGCGGTGATTCGAACCTTGAAATTTTGTATATGAAATATTCAATAACACTGTTTGAAAATCAACAGTTTATTTTCCGAATATCATGTATTGTTGTGAAAAAGGATTTTTTTTTTTTAAATGTTGAATATTTTCACAATTGAATTTACCTTGCACTGATCGTTATATTATTTTGTCTGCGGTCCAATCAAGGAATCGAGTTCCACATGTGGATTTGTATACAAATTTATCGATTTTAGTTTCATCTAAATGCAGCAATATCATGGTTTGTCATTATTGCTTCAAAATCAGATAGTAAACGTGTAAAGAGAGTAATCACTTAACCTCTTATTTCATATTTACCTCATTATTTGGTGAGATTGATCAACAGCCAAATAGAGTTCAAATTATAATACTATTTTCTATGTGAGCAATAGTTAACGATATGAATTCTGAGCGTTTTATTTTCTGCAATAATTTATCCGTATTTAATTTTTTAATATGACTGCAGATTATATTTTAGAAAAATCGAGATTTGGCACTTTTGCGAAGACCTGAAAGTTAAATCGTGGCGCCCGAAATGCCTGGATTCGGCTCTTACCATCCCGATATTTGATTAAATGTTAAATATTCACGCGTAACATTTGTGGTTACGCAGACAATATGGCCGTGACCGAATCGCTGCCATAAAATAATCCGGAATAATTTTCGACCGCTAAATATATGGCCGAACTTACAATGGCCAAATTTACGAAGACAATGCATTGATTCTCGGATTGATTTATCATTTCCAGCACTAAACATCCTGAAACCTACATAACCATTATACTGTAATTGCTTGGGTTTATTTAAAAAATATATAATCATTATACCGAAGAATTTATATTATATTCTTAGTATAGTCGTAAGTGGTCGTCGTATTTATAACTTGGTGTGTCCTATTTAATCGACATCGAAAGACCAGAAAACTATAAATGCACTATATTTCACAATTGAAGAATCTAATTTATTTAGTTTTTTTGTATTTGAGTTTTATTTCCGAGATCCGACCAAATCTTATTAAAACAAATATATCGCGCTGATGCAACCAGAAATATATTTCATCGCTCGTGTTGTTATACTGTATGCGTGTAATGTTGTGCGTAGCCTTATACGACTCCATCTGCATTCTTTTTATTTTTTATTTAATATGAATATTCAACATTATATTAAAATATATTTTTTCAATGCCTATTAAAGATCAGATATATCGTTTTTGTTCGGAGTTCTTTACCCTGTACCCGCAATTGTGCTTGCGGAGCTTTTATCGTGCGCCCTCCACAATGTATCTTCTAACGAAAAAACCCAAATTTTATCAGAATTATATTTTGTTTATTGAAATTATTTAAATTTTTATTCAAATGTAACTGTATGGGTTTTTTTTTAATTTGTAAAGTTAAACTAAAAAATTGTACATGAAAGTAACACATATTTAAAGCTTCCCAGGAAGCAATGGTACAAATTAATAATTATGTACGAAGTGCTAAGATTTGTTTTTTTTTTAATCTAGCCTACGCCCGTCAGTATTATCCTCATTCTCAATTGCGCCCGGAGTTGCAATAAGATTAAGAACCACTGTTTTGGTTGAACTTAAAAAAAATAGTTAACTGTTTTTGCATGCTTTTGGCGGTCTATTCGATGTATGCAGTTGAATACTATATAACGAATATTGTTTGATTTAATTAGATGCCGATTTACAATAATCACAAATACAGAAAATAATTGAAACGATTCGAGCAATATATTAAGTATGGAAGTATAAATTAATGTATTGTTCTCTTCTGAACGAGAGTATTTTATGAAGCTATATGGGCGATATGAAATTTTGTGGACGTTTTACGTTATACTACCCACTTGGTTTACATTGTACACCCGATAAGTTAATTTGAATAATATAAAACAAATACGAAAAAATTCTTGCATAAACGTTTTTATCCAGAAGTAACTATACTTTTACCTTTTTTTATTTACTTGAATTGTCCCTTAATAATTTAAATATAGTTATAAAATTAAATACAATTCATGGCATTACAGCTGACGTCAATGCACTATGCATTTGATAAATTTAATAAAAATACCACAAAACATATTACACAAAATTAAAAAATAAACGAATACATATATGAATGAAACAGAACAGAAACATATAAGTCTCAGAAAAAGAAAATAAATACAAACAAAGCACCAAGTTCACTGCCGAAGAGGTCCAAATCAACAGGCAGTGCATTCATCAGCCGAGCAGCCCTTGCGACTGGCGGCTCAAAAAACCTACGTGACAAACATGTTCAAAATATTCATTATCAAATATTGTCTATCCACAAATAATTGACGGTGAAAACCTTAAAATTAATAATATTTTTTTACATCTTTTTGATGTTGAATAATTGAAGTACTTATTAAAATCAATGCAGATGTGAAAATAATCTATTAAGTAACTACAACATAGTTGGGTTCGTGGAGCAGTGGTCAACGTCGTTGGCTTCAGTGATGGACTTCACGGGTTCTAGTCCCTGTACGAGCATTGTTTTTTCCCGTCGATTTATCGATGATGGTTGAAGTCATGGGTGTTTTTTGTGTTGCTTATTAATTCTTTCCCACCCACCAGATCCTAAAAGAGGATAGTGAAAGCGACGAGTCAACCATTAATCCTTTCCTATCCTTATACTACCTCTCACTACTATCATCCAACTAAAAGGAGGTTAAGCGACTGAGTAACAAGCAGTTTTCGTAGAAAAAATATGTTGAGATTCCTTTATTATGAGGCCATATGCTGCACGTTGGGAGCGGACATAGATTAAAAACAATACATTTAAACACTATTTACCATATACGGTGAGAAAATTAATAATATATATTAATTCTACAGAAATTATTTTATATATTTGTTGATAGCTATTTCGGCTTACGCCATCGTCAGAACTATTTCTTAGTAGAATTAAAATACATTGTTATTTTTCTCATCGTATTATAATGGAATTCTACCAAGTAAATGCCAACTCAATCAACTATTTACCTATTTAGTAACTGTATGATATAACAATCAAGACTGGTTTTGCTTAATGAAGTAGTGTTTTCAAGTGATGACACAATGCTTGATTACTACTTATGAAGAATATTTTTCTTTCAATTAATTATTTCAAAATAGCCTGATATACCTACATATGTATGTATATCTTAAGTGAAAAATACTGATTTATCTAAAAATATTGGATTAGTTAATGAAATTTGGCTTTTCTTTTTTATTCATCTCATGGTAAAATTTAATATTTTTAAACGCTTTTTTTGTAAAGGAATATAGTTGATGCGGTGTACACATATCCCGCTAGTCAACCAGCACGTCAGGGCAGACATCGCATCAGTTAGGCGCGTTTATTGTTTTAATTTTCTTTGACATTATTGTTTTGCAAAACAATGCCGGTGAGCGTGGACGGGCCACTATGCCATCCCGGAGGCCAATGGAAAATACACCTTAATTTAATCTGACACAAGGACGACAGTTCAATGGCGGAACTCCAAAAAGGGGTTACGAATTCGGAATGAATTCATTACGAAAGGCATGACGGATGTACTGCAGCTTTCTTTTTACAATAATTTAATTTAAAACCTTCCCATTTTTAAATTTATTAATTTAAAACATCTCTCCCTCGACTTACGCTGTATTTGATTAACACGAAACTTTCTATGTGGAATATAAATATGTTGCCCTATAATATTCCAATAACACGGCTTATAAATGTTTTTTTTTATGTTTACTCATTGAATAAAGTTGATTTATGGCCAACAGAAAAAAGAAATTGCAAACTTATTGATTAGAAAACCTTTTTAATTTCTTACTTGTTTTCTGTTACACATATAACCCTTTGTACCTACCACACTTTAATTAGTAAAACAACTATTATTTAAATTGGCATTAGTACACCATTACTATAAGGTAAAAAATATCAAAGTAGTTTGTAGTTTACCAATATAGTTCTTGTGAAACTAAATACTTTGATATTTTTTTCATTATTACGCATATAAAAGCTTATTAAAATAAGGATAAGTTTACAATCTAACATATAACATGTATAAAAAAGGAATCTTTTTCATCGTTACCATACTGGAGGAAGTTTTGACAATGGCGTAAGCTGAAATAGCTATCATCATATAATTTCTTTCGAGCTAAAGTTTTTTGCAATTTCTTCACCGTGTTATAATGGAGTTCTTCCAAATAAATGCCAATTCAATCAAAAAAGATAAATTGATTGTTTTAATTGAATAAACTATTTTTAAAAAAATAAGCATTGAATGTAAACATTTAATATGAAGATAAACTCCAGTCTTGATGTTTTATGTGGCAAAGACAATTTTGGCAACAAAATATAGATAAGTTTGTGCCAGACTGAAATAAATATAATATAAAAAACAATGCGTTATTTTACTAAAAAAATATTCATTTTTTCCCAAACTGTAAAAATAAGTGTTGGGCTATTTTAGAAAAAGAATTGATATACAAGAATCGAACGGTCAATTACGGTGATGACATGTTATATATATTATGTAACTGGTTATAATTATATTTAAATTTTTAGACCCAACTAAAATAAAGTGCATTAAATTTTTAAATACTCTTATTGAAAGTAAGCATGGTAGAACATTTCGTATGCTACTTTCCCTCCAGTAGAATAGAATAGTTGGATTAAATTATACAGGAATTGTTACTTTGAATCAAAGTTCACCACAAATCCTTCTAGCTGAGGTCATACGCATTCCAAATAAACCCATTTCACCTAATGGACACAACACGATCCATTCAAAGCCATTCACTAATTAATTAATTAAATGATTATTTCTTACCTATGAAGCAAGAAAAATCATCAAACCACATACAATTATTGGCAAATTGATAAAACTAAAAGCAGCAATTCAAATGACATTTTCATACGATATTGTCGTATTTGATTGTAAAATGATTACAATTGAAAGCGCAGTTTGAAAATCAAAATAAGCTATCTTTCACTTAAGCTCGATGTTCTTTAGCTGTTTTTGGTTAATTAGATCGCCTGATTACACCCGTCCACTGTGTTCATCAGGCTCTTCTGTTTTGTTGGTAGATCTTATAGTGCAGTCATACGATTGTGAATATTTGAGCGCTGCAATATTATTTTTTATTTTTTACATTAATTTATATTTTTTTCATATATTAGCTTATCTTCTAAAGATTCTCTAGAACCTACTGTAATATGAGTACTTCTTTTCTAAATTTATTGAATAAATATAGGTGTTATCTGCCGAAATCGATGAAGAAAAATACCCTTTTCGAATACTGATTGTGGGTGTTCAATTACATATGTAGGTGTTTTTTTTTATCAAGAAATGATTATATATGGCCATGATGTTGTTGGTGATTACTATACATTAATCCCGAGATTTTTTATGGATTAATATTCTGTAGGATTGATTGTATTGATTAAAGTTTTAAAGCGCCAAAGGGTGGCACGCGTGGTGTAACGTTATCTATTTTTGTTTGTGGGGAAAAACTGTATCGCATACATAATAGCCAATGATTAGAATCTTGCACTCGAGACACTCCTTGTTAAATATTTCAGGAGAATTCGGAGAAGTCCAAATTTGTTATATTCCAGCCTAAATATCAATCAAATACAATTTAACGAAAGCATTGGTGGATTAAGCACTTTCGAGGCCCCAGCGTAAGTTAATTTTGGAACCCCCCCCCCGGTTTTTAATCATAAAAAAACGTCACCGTGTTTATTCCAGATCTTTAGATTTCAGAATTTACCACGGCTGTGGAGTCGTTAGAAAAATACGACTCCGATTCCGACTCCAGCATTCACCAAAAACACGACTCCGACTCCAAAATTGACCAAAAACACGACTTTGACTCCGATTCCAACTTAACAAGGCCACATTTTTTTCCTACCTTTCCTATAATTGTGTATTTAATTATATTCCAAGCAATCAATCCGGCCAGTAGCCGGAGTGTACGTGGTAAGTGGTAAGTGGTAAGTGGTAAGTGGTAAGTGGTAAGTGGTAAGTGGTAAGTGGTAAGTGGTAAGTGGTAAGTGGTAAGTGGTAAGTGGTAAGTGGTAGAGTGGTAAGTGGTAAGTGGTAAGTGGTAAGTGGTGAGGTGGTAAGTGGTAGAGGTGGTAAGTGGTAGGGGTGGTAAGTGGTAAGTGGTAAGTGGTGGTAAGTGGTAAGTGGTAAAGTGGTAGGGGTGGTGGGGTGGTGGGGTGTGGTAGAAGTGGTGGGGTGGTAGGGTGGTGGGGTGGTGGTGGTGGTGGGGAGGTGGTGAAGTGGCAGGGTGGTGAGGTGGTAAGTGGTTGGTGGTGGTGGGTGGGGTGGTGGTGGTGGGGTGGCGGGGTGGTAAGTGGTAAGTGGTAAGTGGTAAGTGGTAAGTGGTAAGTGGTAAAGTGGTAAGTGGTAGAGTGGTAAGTGGTAAGTGGTAAGTGGTAAGTGGTAGGTCGTAAGTGGTTAGTGGTACTTTAATTGTTGTGCAAAGAATTTGTTTCAGATTTCACGAGGTAATTTTCAAAACTGGACAATTCTAAAATTGTGTTTTTTTAACTGACGATACTAGATAATTCTTCTGAGATCGCCGCACATTATCTGATTTTCAAAACTTACAAAATCCAACGTTAAATCGTTGAAAACATCTGTTAAATATGTGACTAATTTTCGAAAGTGAACAAATCCAGGAAGGCTTATTTTCAAACAGCGACAAATCCATTTTAACCAATCACATCATCGCAAAGGCACCTGCCATCTAGCCGAATTCCATACATTTGAAAGTTGACCAAAGAGACCACACGCTCGTCTTTCGCTGCCAAAAAAGCAGGATTTTACATTATAATCATAACACTTTTAACAATTATAATGAAAAAACGTGTAGAAAAGGTTTCCCACCAAAACCTATAAAGAAAAACTGCAGATGACCAAAATAAACGGTTTAAATCAAAGAAGAAAAGGTAAGTAAATTCAACATTTTTTGAGGTTAGGGTTGCCACTTACAATACATGTATTATATTTAAAAAAATATATCAAGATGATTTTATAATAAAATATTATTAAGTTAATAATCCTACTTGTAAAAGAATAACAAATAAGAAGGAAAAGAAGAAGAAAAGAGATTCATTGAAAATGGTGGAAGTAATATTTCATGTAACTGGACATTCTTTTAAGCCACTGGATCGCGTACTTGGTGTTATTGAGAAATCTTTTAGAAAAATACGATTGACCAGAATAATACATGGGCATTATTAAAAAGCATGCTACCATCTTTAAGTTAGATGAAATAGACAACTGGTAAATTTCAAAACAGTAATGGAAAGGAATAAAGAAAACATTGCTGAAAGAGAAACTTTGGGCCAGGAAATTATTTAACGCGAAGAATTTATTGTTGAATCTTTATTGTTGAGATTTCATTTAATTTATTTTGAATTTAAGCTTTTTCATTATCTCCTAAAAATATGTTATATTGCGCAACCCTGATATTAACATCCTAGTTTCTTAGGTTTCCATCTTTGTTATAAATGACGTTTTGGGAAAATTCTGACAGCTTCCTTTCGAAACAAAACAAATTCAGCTTTCTAATTTTCAAATCTATACAAATCCAGATGTAATTTTCGAAACTAGACAAATCCACCTTTAAAATGCTTTTTTCTCTATTAATACATGCAAAATTTAACATTTTTACACTGTATTTGTAATTCTTGATTTTTATTCATATTTTTAAGAATATTGCTGGTAAACACAAACTACTGAGGAAGAAGGAATGAAAATGTCTCATTTTCTCAGTTTGTCAAAATGTGGATTTGTCCAGATTTGAAATTGAACTCCTGATTTATGTTACATCGTTTCATTAAATAGTTATCCTCTGCGATAAATTGTCCAAGTGATGAATTCTCCGCGATCAATTTTGCAAACAACTTCATTGAATATTAAAGATTTGCTTAATATAAGCGTTTGCAACACTCATTAGCAGGATTGTCTCCAGTGCCGTATAGCGCCCACTCTTCTTGGCGCACTGGGCGTACGAACAAGAGGACGGCGTGACACGGCGGTCGTGATCTGGCGAAAGGCATGCGAAGATGCCACCGCACTCTGGCTCCGAAGTGCAGTAGCCGAAACGACCCGTCGCGCATCGCTCACCCTTGGGTCAAACCGCCAATTTAAAACTGTCAATTCTAATTTTCATAAAGTATATTTAACGTTAGAATATTTCCTTTTTTTTCAACTCGATTCATACTATTTTATTTCATTTACGATTTAAGAGCTTTTTGTCTTTTTATATTTTCTCCAGTATTTTTCCTTCCGCTGCTTGAATCAAATAGAAAAGCTTGTTTATGTAACAATTAATAAATCAGAAAATGTTATATGGACTTAAATTAAAAATTAAATAACCAAGACAACCACTAAACTTCAATGTACTACTGTAACTTAATTGAATATATGGCTTCCTAATAGAGGAATCTCAAAACACTTGCTAGACACTCGCTCGTTTTCTATCTATTTCGATGAGAGTAAGGATAGTAAAGTTAAGGCTACGACAGAACTAGCTGGTGGTTAGCTAGTCCCCCTCAATACGGCCCACTATAATAGGATCGGATTGATTGGGAAGGAATTTTAAGACAGTGATACCATCGAGCAGAATAAATAAATCGATTGAAAAAATGCTGCCCATAGGACTTAATCCCGTGAGGTCCGTCACGGAAGCCAACTACCTGAACCACTGCGCGACGGACCCGACAAAAATGATAACAAAGTTACGAGAAAATATTATAAACTAGAACTCTCTTTCAATGTTTTTAATTTACAAGAGAAAAAAAACAGTGCGAATAAGTCTGTCATCTGCATCTACAACATGGTATATTCAAATGCATCTCTTGAATAATGAAGTTGAATTACACATATCCGTGTGATGAATTATTATAGATCTTTTTGCGCAAAACAGTTTTTACTAACGACGATCTGGAACATGAGATTTTCCCTTAGAACGAAAAGAACGCCATGATCAATTTACATTCGATAATTATTTGTCTTTAGATAAAAAAATCTCATAATAAAGTCACGGATCCAACAAATGGTAAAACCTGCTTACTATTTTACGGAAGATGCGATATATCATTTACGGCTTCTTAGCATTACGTATCGAATGTTATAAGTGAAGAGCTGGCTTATATATATAGGAAGTCATTAATTTGCATTCCGAGGCTGCAATATAGATATACCTATAGCTTTCGGGTCGTGAATGGTTCACGTAGTCATTGTTTCTAATCGTGTGTGAAAAATGCCGCACTCGTAAATGCGATAATTTATAAATCCATCACGATAATCTCAGTACAATAAGTGTACCTGCCCTAATTTTAATGTCGAGATATATCAAAAGTTAATCCTTCATGTGAGGGGTTCAATAGAAATTATTGAATTTGACATCTAATTCAAGATGGCTGCCGACAGTGTTTCCTATTAATTAATTGCTGATGTGTGGAATAGAATATATATTTAATTAATTAGCTATTTTTAATTTAATTTTTGTTCAGGTTAGGGTAAGGCTAGGTTTGGTTTGTGAAGTTTAGGTTAGAAATAGAATTAATAATAGTTATGGTAGAAATAAACATCAGCAATTAATTAATAGGGAACACTGTAGGCAGCCATCTTGAATTATGTGTCAAATGCAAAAAATGATTGAACTCCTGACCTGAACAATTACCTATCAAAACATGGCTTGGAATAAAAAATACACATAATATGACCGCATGTCTCAATCAATGTTGTAAACGTTATTGAGCAATTAAAATATCCTTCCCTATTAACACCTAGATTAGTTCTTCAAAAATGCCTTGTTATGAAAAACAGATTCAATTAAGAATACTGTTTGCATGATTGCATTTAAGGAAAAAATAAAATAAACCAAACTTTTGTGAATGATAAATGTGTCATAAATGAATTACAATATTTGCGACGTTGCAAAACAAATGTAGCCATCTCTGTCATCGACAAAGCTGATTAAAACATCTCTTTTGTTTACTGGCTAATTTTATCGGTGATTAATTCAAGTCCGTTTGAGCAATAGTTATTACACAAAATTATTTAATAAATAATTTACAAAACTGACCATATCTTATGTAAATTCTCGATGGAGATAGCTTAGTCTGAAAAATATAACATAATTTAAAAAAAAAATGCAGCAGAAAATGACGATATTTTTGAAATAAATATTATGATACAAAACAACATAACCAGTCATCCCATCTAAAAATCTAAAACAAGTCAGTAACTGGACATGACCACGTTTGTTTTGTAACGCCAAATTTGTTAATTTAAATTTAATATACCTTAGTAATCTTAGTGTGTACTTTCTGTAGACTTTGTATGTTGAGTAAATGTTGACAGGAGGCACTGAAATTTGTAGAATATGAATATTTTACTATTCATTTAAACAATATATTATAATTTTCTCTTTGTTGATTGAAAATAACGAATCTTAGAACTGATAGCTTCTAAAATATTGATTTATTTTGAATGTTAAGTACGAAAATTATTATTATTCAAATAAGCACATAATAAGACATTCATAAGAGTTAACAAAATTGAAAATTATGTTTATTAAGTTAATATGGATATTACATTTCCCTGATAGAAATTAATATTGTTTTGTTACTGCAAAAAATAAATAGCACAGAAAACAAAAAAAACTAAAAATATTTCTAATGATAAACACCAAGCGAAATACCGAAGATACCAATGCGTCTTACAACAATAGAGGTATGATAAATGCATGTTTGTTTGATTAAATAATGCAAATAGGAGGTATTTAAACATTAATTAATTATGCGCAATCTTAACCTCTGTGGACATCGCGAATAATTATTATTGTCTTTGCGTTGGTATTATCGGAAATTATGGATGTCCTCGATAGTACCTACAGGTTATCACTACCAGCTTGTAAATATAAATTAGCGATTATCTTGCAGTAACTGAGCTCCGTAGAGGTGAAATTAAAATAAGTTAAGTCACTGATCTGGGAGAAGTTATTTTGTTACAAAATTAAGTATGTCCACAATGAGGATCTAGGATATTATTTTTTGGTTTAGTAGTTGCATTTATTACACCAGTTTGGCAAACATAATAAAAATACAGTTCATATAGTTATTTATAAGCGAGATTTAATATTATTTAAGTTTTTTTTGTTTTAAAAACAGTTAGCTTCGTGCCAGATATTTCTCCATTTAATATAATAAGTATAATAAACAATACAAAGTTATAGTTTGCTGAACCCATGTTATAATTTTCTTTTTTATAGTTGAGTTTTTCTAATTTTTTTTTAGAAATATAATCCATGTGGAAGTGCCACATGTCATACCGATACTCAATAATAATGCAAACGATGATCATAAAGAGAGATAGTGTATGTATGTGTGTGATTTGCGTACATAATTATCTCATAACTCACACACACACAAACACTTTTTGTCTGCGAAAAACCGAAAAAGAGAGAAAGAGAGAGGGTGTGTTTGCCTTACAGATTAAAGGAGGAGAAAATAATAAAAATAATAAAAAATATTTTTAGTACTTATTTCACATTAAATTAGATCAGAACCGGTTTCGCTAATAGCATGCATTATCATCTGATGAAGATAAATAATGCCATTCTACCGAGAATTGCCAGTGAACATCTGAAAAGTGAGGAGAAAATATACATATATTATAGGGTTGGGGACTTGGGATATCGAAATATCTTATATATAAAACCGAAACGGCGTATGTATGTATGTCTGTGGGTCTGTAATTCTTTGGGAATGATACAACATTAAATAATTATTGGTCGCTTAGTCCGATCGAAGCCGGGTAGCAATACAAGTATCATATAAACGTAAGTGATTTTAGACGAATACTTTTTCTGAAATATAATTCTATCGGAAGTCCTGAGGCATCTTTTTACTCTTATTTTAAATTACTCAAGTATGATATCAAACAAAATTAGATTTTTTTTGAATTTTAATAATTAAGATATGTAGCCTTTTGTAAATTATACTAAATGGTTGCGCGAAAAGCAAAGACATTGGTGCCATTTCAATGGAATGCGCCAGCACGCGTGCGTCTTACTTCGAATGACATTATCCGGGATCATTTATAGCATATTTATAAAGAAAAGAAGATAGTCCTTTGTGACTTATGAAGTTTCACATAATCTACCTAGAGAAATGATATATTGACACCAATTCAAAAAACAATGGTACAAGAACCGCAAACTATTTAACTTCTTAATAGTTTTAAGATCCACCCCAATAAGTTAATTTATGAAATGATTTTTTCAAAATATTTGTCTCATTTTATACAATCTGAATAAAGCACTTCATCGTTTGTGATAATTGTTGGTCGATATCGTTGGGCATTAAGAACAATCATATTTATAGTCAAAATTAGCATTCAGGGACGGCTCGCGTCATGGTGCAAGAGTGCACTGCACCGCCATCCAAATACTCAAGAAAGAAGGATATGCAAACATAATAATTGTACAATTAATATTTGGCAACCTCTATATACGATGTAATTGACAAATTTAAACTTAAAATTAAGATTATAGAGAAACATTTGGTATTGCTTATATCTGACTTTAGTGTTCGTGTTAGAAGGGCTTTTGAATCCCATGAATCAGAGGATGGATATCATGCAAAAATAGGTGAAGCATATCTTGCACTCCCTCATATCCTGGTGACCAGCGGCCACTGGTAGCATTGATAATTTTCTTTCAATATGTGATTTTGTTAGGAAGACCTAACTAACTGCAAGAAACTAAGTGAAATACCATTATTTACCAATATTATTTTTTCCAGTGTGTATTTGTATTGAATACTTCTTTATTGAATATTCTGTCAGATTTTCTAATTGACACAATATTTTTTCACTCTTTTGCTCTCATCAAAAGACGCGATTTGTAACTAGCACCCCTGTGGCTTGGAAAGGGCGATATAATCTAAGTTATTTATTTATTATTAATTTTTTTTTTATTTAAGGTGGGTCGGTATCACTTATATCAAAAGGTCGTATGGACATTACGTTATAGAATTACATATCAAGATTATATTTATCAAAAGCGCATGACAGCGCATGCTAAAACAAAAGAAAACATCATTGATGACAAAACGAATATTATGTTCCAAATTTAAAGTTATTACTCAGTACATTGAGCTTTTGTTTCCCGAATTGCAATATTACTAAGTTTTTAAAAAAAGATTTACTGCTAAAATCATCGACGGTCTCTTACATGAAACATAAAAGAAGAAGAAGAAAATGCAATTAATTTACTGCATCGGTAAAAAGCCAACGTGTGCAATATTTCTTATATAGCTACCTCACATGTATAAGATTATAAATTTAATTACATTTTCGTATACAAGATTACGTGTCAAATTTTAATAAACTGTCTTAATCCTTAAACAAACACGGAATAGGCGATCAGAAACGCTATCTACGTGTTATATCTCACACTTTGTGTTGGCAACATTATTTTTACACTGGCAACATACGTATAAACAAGCGTATGGCAAATAATAACAGTAATGTTTACACGATAGCCATTGCGAATTGCGAGAGAGTCTTTAGGTGGAAATGTCAAGTGATTGAAGATAAAATAATTTAATAAAATATCGTTATTCAACATTATATATTTGTTACATACGTTGATCACCTTTGATCGATGTCATACATTGTGTGTTAAATTTTATGGGTTTTCGGATACAATTATCAGTAACATCAGACAACTATTGCTTATAAATCGTCCTTATCTGTGTAGTCAGCGGTCACTCGTTTGCCTTAATGAAAATACGTACAAATTTTTGCTTTCTTTGTTTACAACTTCTATACCAATATATATAAGAGTGAGAAAATTAATGGCTTTAAATACGACAAAGATTGAAAGACAAGTCGATGGCTTTTTTAGCTTCATACCGCTTTGTTAATAGAAGACAGAGTGAGAAAACAAATGACTCTCGGAGAGTCAAACACAAATTTAACAGCGAGTCTTTTGTTTTCGTTATCCAGTGATACTTCACAAATGAACGAATAGCAGAAGGCAACAAAACAAGGTGGCTAAATGTTACGTGCCAATTTGTACTATTAAAATTATTTTTCCCGTAAATTTTTGAATTTTTATTTACGCCTTGATTTCTTGACTTACTTGACATTTAAATAAATATTCAAAACGTTTATTGGTCAATGTATGAATGTGTTCATTCGGTGAATCAAATCATATCTTCTTAGTTATGAACAGGTCTTTTTTGATAAAAAAAATAAAGATATCGAAAATGCCTACTGAGGGATTGACTGACAATTCTTCTATTGGCGGAAATGCAGAAAACTTAAAAAAATAAAAGTTAATGACTGACCTTAAAAGTACAGAATTTTAACGATTCAAACAATTAATTTACTACTAAAAATAATAATACATTCTTAGTACTTTTACCACATATTTTTTTTTTCATTAGGACCGCTTTCGCTCATGGCGAGCATTGTCAACTGATGAAAATGCAACATTGATCAGTTGACAATGCTCGCCATGAGCGAAACCGGTCCTGATCAAATAAATTTTATGTGTACTAAAAAGTACTAAAAATGTATTATTATTTTTATTATAACGTCGTTCCACCAAGTATTGACAGTGAACACCTTAAGTGAATTATTTTACTGGTTGATGTAAATTGCTGTCATATTTAGTCCAGTGGTTAAGTCAAATGTACATTTATATGAGGTCTTGAGCTTGGAGTTTTTCTTTTCTATTAATTAAAATATTTGTTTTTACGTAAAATATATGTATTTTTAAATGGATTTCGGTTTGCGAAAATAAATCTGTGTTAGCTTTTAATTGTCATATACAGATCATCAATTCAAAAAATAGAGTCTAATTGATTGATAATAATATTATTAGAATCATGAAAAAAAAATTAATCGTTGGCACACATGCATAAATAAGGAACTATGCTTAAACCTCTTCAATTATTATAATAATTTTCACATCGTTTTCACAAACGTTTTCGAAATGTGTACATACGTAAGTCTTTAAGAACTACCGAAAGGTGATGTGTACTAATTCATACATGCATGCATTTTTGCTTGGCATATTCACGAGGTACATTTAACTACCAATGCACGTTGCAGTGTAGAGCAAATTTGAAGCATCAGTAAAGTGAAGATGGCAAAGAAGGGCATCTCAGCATGCAGGAATGGTTACACTTTCAAACATTGCAAATTATTTAATGTCATTTAAATTACAATTTATTTATTTACTGGCAAAAAATATTATCTAATTACAGCCATACTCAACACGGGCCGCATGCAGCCCAATCTCCTTTTATCTGCGGCCCAAAATAATTATAGTCACCTAAAACTTTTTCGGTGTTGTTTTCAATATTGGGTTGCAATCGGTTGTTACAAAAACTGTACATAAATGTGCCCAGGTTCTGCTCAGATTATTCTCATCTACGTATCTCTGTGACTTGTCATATCTAAAATTAAATTTGCGAATAGCGTATATAAAAATCGGCTTACTGATTCTCACCTTGGTGATGTATTAATTAAGAGTAACCTGTAGTAATCAGCAACCTGATTTGACGAAGATAGTTAAACGTTTGACTCAATATCAAAATTCACATTCATTTTTAAGTAAGCGATTTAAGATTTTGGATACATTAGTATTTTTGTGTACTTTTTACGTATTTTTTATTTGCTGTTGATTGTTATTTTTTATTTTGAAAAATGCATGATTACACATATGTATGTATACACTTTGGCCTCGTATAACACCTTAAACCGTGTTGTATAAAAATATGTCACATTTTATACATCCGTGCTGTATAAAACCGTGTTATACGAGGCCCAAATGTATTTACAGTTTACTATAAATATTTTGCAACCCATATAGCGAAGCACAAATCAGAATGCGGCCCGGACGAAAAAAAGGTTGAGTATGACTGATCTAATACGTGGCATTACAGCCAATGCAAATGCGCCATGCGTTCGATAATTAAATAAAAATAACACATAACATATAACACTTCTTTTTTAAAACAAAAAATATATACATACAAAGCATTAAGTTCACTGCCGAAAATTTCCACATTAACAAGCAGTGCATTGACCAGCTGAACAGCTCTTGCGACTGCCAATTCAAAAGACATACGTGACAAGCAAGTTTTGACACAGAAAATTGATTTGTCTTGGTTACGACCACGTAGGTAGAAATTGGGAGCAAGCAAACTAAAAGTTTCAAGGATGTCAGGGTTATCAACTCGGCCCCGAAGAAGAAGAGAAAAATTTTTCAATATTGAAATTGATCTTCGAGCTTCAAGAGAATGAAACGAAAGCATTTCAGAATTGTCATACGGAAAATAGTTGAATTTTTTAAATAAAAATAAATTGATTAACCACCAACATTTCTACAGCACTGAGGTGGTGAATCAATGTTAAATTATTTTTTGTTAATAATAAGTTTTTCATGAAAAAAAAAGACGGAGTTTGTTCGGGTAAAGATGTTTCAAAATGAATATCGTGCACGGGCCAGGCTGAATCGAAGGTTTAGAATGTTTAATTTTTTTTAAATTTCGTCCGGTCCTGAAAATGGGTTTTATTTTGCTGCTTATCCTTTATCATTCCATTTGTTTTTAATATACGACGACCTAGATTCGGGTTCCCTCGTTAAATGAGAGAGAACCTCCGTCCGTCACTCGGGGAGAAGAATTTAGGGATAGGTGAGGGAGAATTAGGAAGCTCTTAATAAAAACGATCTCAGAATGTCAAATAGTGCGACTAGCACTCACACATTTATTTAAATTTAGTTAAAGAAACACAAAGAATTTACACAAGAAGTTATATTGTAAGACACAAGAAGTTATATTATAAGACAAGAATGATTACACGATTGCGATTCGCGATACCGATATCAGGATTGAAAAACGACGCTGTTTTAGGATTTAGGAGGAGGAGATGGCGAGTCTGACAGCTACTTGTCCAATACTTGAATTTATGGGAGGCGAACCATCGACCAAGTTATCAAGCTTTATATGGCTAACAAGCGCTTCTCAAAGCTCTAGTCTCTGACTGGGGGAGAATTGAGAGCAGGAAGGCTACTATCCAACACTTCAATTATGGGAGGCGAACCGTCGACCAATTTAGAAGCTTTATATGGCTTTATAGTGCACACTCCAGGCTCTGTCAACCGATAAATGCATAATCTCGACAATTGTAAGTAATATAACAATTGTTGTGTGGAGATTGTAATGGTTGATAGTGTGCACTTATCTTGTATGGTGTTTACAGAAATCATGATCGGTGAATGTTTTGATGTAATAGGAAGCGAAAGTCCTGCTCTAGTGGCGACCTACATTAAGTAAACCTATGGATATATTTTATACTTACCTATAGGTACCGTAATAGTACAATTTAAAAATAAGTGGATCTTCACTTATTTGATAGTTAACGTATTATCCTCTAAGACGAAAGCGATTAGTTATAATTATGAAAAATATTGAAATAAAAAATAAGTTTCGTTTTTCGGGTATTTTTGTTTCGATAGATTAAAATTGTTGTCCAGTATCCTGGAAAATCACTATTTAGAAAATGCTTGTTTATCACTTTTAAAATATTTAAATGTCAATCGTGTACAACTATATATTATACTAGTATTGTTACCCGGCGTCGCTCGGACTAAGCGACCAATAATTATTTAATGTTATATCATCCGACATAATTATATCACAAAATCTAACCAAAATAGAGTTAAAATAAAATCACAAACTTTATTTAATTTGACAGCCCCATTCTCGCCCATTAAAATGTCCAAATTCAAGGAAAAAAATCTAATTTGTCAAAGAAATGTCAAATAATACCTGTAATAAATAAACATTATTAATATGTGGGAAAACTTCAGTAGAAGACTAATTTACATTTTGACTAAATGCCGGGACGATAAAAATTCTAACATATTTTCATATTCGTTTTATGGCAATTTAATGACCGTATAATGCAAGAACAGACCCACAGACATACATACGCCGTTTCGGTTTTATACATAAGATGTACAGTGAAACCTTGATTCTTTGTTTTTTATAAAACAAACGATTAATGCGGGAAACGAAATTTGGGAATGTTTTAAATATTAACTAAATGCCGGGACTATAGAAAATGAACGCACCACGCGGGAAAACGTATAATGCGAGAACGTAAGATCGGAGTTCCACTGTAATTACAAGGTTTTTATAACAAATATTATCAACAAAAGATTATATATACGTCGTATAAACATATATATTGATAAAACCTAATCAACCTAATTTTAGAGTTGAACAGTTGAATATTACAAATAAAAACATTATTAAATTATTTGTAACATATTTATCTGAAATGAAATTAAAACCAACTTTGATCAATGGTTTTTGGTGATGTAGTGGTTTTTTTCCACAAATAATGCCTCGTAATGGATTCATAGTGGAAATTTATACACCGAAAACATAAATAAATATATCTCTTCAGATAACTTTAATTAAAAAAGCATTAGAGTCAGAAAATGAGTATCGTTACTTAGGCGTTCATTTTTCAGGTTTGGTTTGGTGAATGAGGAATTGGGGATGTATGAAAATATTCCACATGTATACGTTTGAATAAAAATTCATTGAATGGTCGATTTTTTTCATTCCTTAATTTCATTGATTACCTGGTTAAAAGACGGCACAAAACATGTTTAATGCTTGTATTATCATTTTCCAATAATCTATGGCAAATATATGTTGTGAAATATTTTCGAGATCCTAATTTAAGTTTGTTTTTTTAGGTTAGAGTTAACGTTACATGATAATTTTCACTATTTAATCAAACAGTTAACTTCAAAGGAAATGGAAATTTTTCACTATTCCGCAATAAAGTTTAACCTGTCAATAAGGTAGGATTTAGAAACAAACTGAAGATTTTTTTTGTAGGAGATTCTAGAAGATTTTTTCTGTAACTCACATATTCAGAGTTAACCGTCTCCTGAACACTTATACTGAATAAACTAGGGCTGTGGAGTCGGAGCTTTTTGGCCGGATTCGGAGTCGGGGTCATCGCGGCGATTTGGCCGGAGTCGTACTTTGAGTCGGAAATTTTGAAAAGTTTGAACTTTTTATTTTTGCATTTTATATGTCAAATTTGGCGTTTGGTCGCATTGATAGGGTTGATATTTAAATTGAATACACAAAATAGGAAAATTAGGGGAAAATAGTGACGATATTGAACTATATGTGGTCAGAGTTGTGGTTTTGGTAAATGTTGGAGTTGGAGTCGGACTTTTTTTCACCGACTCCACAGCCCTGGAATAAACTGATTTTGGCGATGTTAGAAGTATAACATTTGGAATAATGTTTGTATAACATTTGGAATAATGTTTTTTTTCAAAACTAATTTTTCAAAATATAAAATTAAATCATTGGCATTATTCACGCATTCTAATTAACGATTTCTATAAAACATGTGTTGTTCGCCACGTTATCTATAAAGAGTCATCTCAGATACATAAAAAACATTAATATGCAAGTTATGTGATCATTCGAATATAGTAGTCAAACTTACAAAGTGCGCATAAGAATATAATTTGGTGTTGTAAGATTCAAAAATTAATTTTTACTAACATAATACAAAATGAGTGAAATTAAATTATATTGCAATTAAATGAAGAGGAAGCAATTACTGCTAATAAAAAGTACCCATCTAAAAATCGTATCCGTGTGAACTAGGAAACAAAAATGGGTGAGAGACGCGTACTGGCTGCAAATGGATCTGAACCCAAGTACCGCCGAATGCAAGTTTTGTACTTATCAGAAGCCACGATTGTATTGCACGAATGTTGACCGACAGAGATCATGAACATTTAACGATTGCTAATTTAGTTTTTTTTTGAAAATGGCATTTCCCAAATTCGTTAATGTGGAATCATAATAAGAAATGAAGGACAGAAGAAAACACCTCGTAATCATTCGTTACTCCTATCTTGTAGTTTTATAAGTAAAAATGCAGTGGATCTTGAAGCTGCAGTTCATTCAAATGTTAACGTTTCAATCTTTACTATCAATATTATTATACGGTAAGAAAAATAACAATGTATTTAGTTCTCTCCTACTGTTGATGATATTTTTGTTAGCTATTTCGGTTTTTCTGTGAATTTATTTAATCTTTCACTACTGCAATGCATTAAAATGTTAACGATTAATTCTCTACCATCCATATAGTTGGTAAAACACTTTTTTTAAGCTTTAAAAAGGGAAATTTTCAGGGATAAGTAATTTGTTTTTTGTTTTAAACAATTTTATGAATTTCGTATTATTTATGTTTTTTTTTATTTATTTACACAATTATGTGTAAAATATTTGATATTCTCATTTATATTTATTTTGGTGACACTACCACAATTTAATTGCATCAATTGTTTGAATCATTATCATAATTCTGTTGATTTTTTGCAATACACATACAGGTATCTATTTAAGTTCATTTTCATATGGGCTCTGAAAAATAGATAATATTCAAGCTTACTTAAAACTAATGAAACATAAAGAGAACGAAACGCAGTAGGTTTTCAAATGACTATGTCGAACTATGAATCCAAGAATTTTACTTACACGCTGTGTGGTAGAAAAATATGTATCATAGAAATTATTTATGTACTTATTGTATAGGAATTTAGTTCTGGTTTGCTATATTGCATCAAATTATAATGAATAAAATATCGTTTTTATTGTTATTTCTACGTTTACGAAAAATGGTTGAAATTCAATGACAAGTACATAGTTGGATAGATTGAAAACACATTATACATTTTTAAACATCTTTTAAAAAAGTGTGAGTTTGCTTTGATGGTTTTGTCAAAAATGTTGTTTACAGCTGTCCAGCTCGCAACAAACGTTCCGGTATTAGGATAAGCATGCCTTGCACTATGACATTCAACCTCCAGACGGTACCTTTACGTGGCTAAGTGTTGGTGTAATATTATAACTCTTTTTGTTTAAATATAAATATGAGAGTGTGTGCTAATACAAGGCAATGCGCGTGAGACCCATCCTTTACAATAAGCTCTATTCACAAGCTATACTATATGGCAAGGTTTGAAAACGAATCAAAGAGAATGTTCTTATTTTTTAGCATCTATTCCGCCAATTAAGATTGGTCACAAGTTTTCGGTAACTGTGATAGCCTGATTTAGACCAATCGCAAAAATGAACTTACTTTTTAGTCACTTGACCCGATGTAAAGCTGTATAAAACTGATTTTCACTATGTAAACTCGTAACGATAAGCATAAAATATCGAGCAATTAAGATGATCTTAATACAAGTTTTCGACAGTAACTTCTTGTTACTCAGTTGTGCAAACTTTAATGAGAGTAAGGGAAGACGAAGGTGTTCATTTTAGACATTGCAGTCGAACAAATAAACTCTCCTTCGGATACAAATCCATAAATTTAGTAAAATTAACCTAAGCCAACGACTTCAACCAGTCGGACAAGCGCCTGGAAAGTTATGACAATCTGATATTATAACCATAATAAAATTTTCTGATTCAAAAATATAAGAGAAAAGACTAAGTTGTCATAGTAGGGATGAGTAATCCATGGTGAAGCCAGTTAACGAGATCAACTTGATTTTTTTTTAACATGAACACAGAAGAGAAATCGAGAGTGTAATTGATACATATAATGATCTCTAACATAATCAATGTGATAAAATATGATTTTGTAAAAAAAAAATCTAAAAGAAAAAGGTTTCTATTTTTAAAACAAATATTTTACTATGACATCTTAAGAATAATAGCAAGTGATATGAGAAATATCATTCGCTGTGGTGATGGAATAATAAATGTTTTATGATATATGAGTGTAAAATTTTCTGCTCGTGTGGACCATCAATTACGTGCAATATAAACAATCGAACGAATTATGATAAATATTCCCATTAATTGCAACGTGCGCTTCGATTAACGGCTCAATTAGACACAATGCAATTCTGAGCGAGTACTTATCCCATCTTCTTTATATATCTTCTGCTTGAAACGAAACCGTTATCATTGTTTTTGAAAACATATAAAATTAATTCGATTAATCACATAAAATATCGCAATGGTTTGATTACCGTATAATATATGAAGAAAACTATGTTTTGAAACATATTTTATATTGCGTATTCTAGTTTAATTAACACATTGTATGTTATTTCAATTTTACCATAGATTACACGTGATTAATAATTATCATTAATCTAACGTAATTAAACTGAGATAATTAATTATTTTAAATACTTTTTGATTGAATCATAATCTCTCTTGAAGCTCGAAGATTAATTTCATTATTGAAACATTTTTCTCTTCTTCTTCGGGGCCAAGTTGATAACCCTGACATCCTTAAAAATTTAAGTTTACATGTTCCAAGCTTTTACCTACGTGGTCGTAACAAAGACAAATCAATTTTCTTTTCAAAACTTGCTTGTCACGTATGTCTTTTAAATTGGCAGTCGCAAGAGTTATTCTGCTGATCAATGCACTGCCTGTTTATGTGGACATCTTCGGCGGTGAACTTGATGCTTTGTTAAATTTTTTTGTCTTCTTATGTAAATAATATGTTTCTGTTCTGTTTCTTATTTTTGTGTAATATTTTATGTAATTTTTATTAATTTGTTAAATGCATGGCGCATTGGCGCTTGCTGTAATGCCATGTATTTAATATAGTTTTTTTGCCAGTAAATAAATAGCATATTGTCTTTCTTAAAGACGTTATTTTGGAAATACTAATTTAAATTAAGCGATGTGAAATACCGGTAATCCAAAAGTTCATATAAATAAAAACTCTAGTAAAAAAAATATACAATAAATTTGATCTACGAACGGTGTATTTTTAAAATTTTAATCGATTTCTGTATTTCGCTAGACGCTAGTTAGTAAAAATGGGAAACTGTTTCTTTTTAATAAAACTTCTTCGACGATACTTATTTTGTTTAGATTAAGCAAGTTTAAGTGTCTTTTCGCTGAGGATTAAGTAATATTATATCAATTTATTAGTACTCAATAATATTATTTATGAAATAAAATTAATATTAATTCAAAAAAAATGCAAATTTTAAACAAACGCTATTTCAAAACAGGACTGGATTAACCCAGTTAACGACAATTTTCAACTGATTTATAGTTAATATTTTGAATAAATATTACCTAATGCTTTTATGGAAAAATCAGGAAATAATTAGCCTTTCAAAAATCAATAACCTAATAGCTGATGTTTAATTATTGGAAAAAAAACATTACATTACAGCTGACGCCAATGCATTTGACAAGTACTATATAATAAATATATAACACATCAAATACAATAAATATAAAACCCTAAATTTATTTGAGATATTCCTTTATTAATATCTGGTCATAAGTATTTGCGATACTACATTCAAAAATCTCAATTGTTATAATAAACCCTCTTAATTCACTGAAACTCGTTTACATAAAATTTTTGCTAATTTTTTTTAAAGCGATTTAACTTAGCGATCTACTTATATTTTTGAATATAAACCATACAAACTGTTTACTGCGCGTCGGTTCAAAGTACACTTGAAATGCCTGTAGATGCCGTAAAGGCGAAACCAGGGTCGTTAACGACAAAACTCATAGAAATATAGAAAACTCAAACAATTCAAAAAAATATAAGACATCGTTTAAAAAATATATGAAACAGAAAATTGTATTGTCATCAGATGCGATGCTTTTATATGTTTATTTATTTAATAAATTCTGATTTGACAACTTTTAAACTGGTTGGAAGACACATTAAAATTTACGCTTAATTCTCTATTAAAATGTATATTTTACAATCAAAAATAATTAACAGTAAACCATTTATACTTATGTGAAATAAATATTTTATCGCCTGTGTAGGATAACGTCATTTAAAATGACCAAAGTGTCACAAAATCATTTCTAAACTTAAGACACCAATATTGAGTTCAATCGGTTTGACCATTCAGAAAAAAAACGTTTTTTTTTTAAATTTATAGAACCACTTAATTTAGAATTGTCATGTGGCTAGACTTAACGGTAGTGGAGCTTCTTAAAAAACAGGATTTGTCGATATTTAGGGCAGATTTATAATAGTATAATAAAAGTAGTTTCACATAAATTGTGCAATATTTTAAGCATATGGTAATATGACCATGCATTCGTTGACCCCTAAGTCTCTTCTTTCAAGTGGCGTAGACGAGAACTTTTGAAAATAATTGACATCATTTACAAAATAAAAAAAGGATCATTCTTTAATCTTTGTTTACCACCTATTTCTAATGTGGCCCGACTATATTAATGGCTAGCATTTTCTCCCTTAACATAGAATATAATATAATTTTACTGAAATATAATTGACGTAAAATATATGTGAATAAACAGAATCTCGAATACTTTCGATGAATATATAATAAGAAAAGTAGTTTATTCCATCTATTGTGTGACTGGAAAGCAATACGTGTGATAGAAGGCCTGATGATGCATCTTACAGAGATAAAAAACGTGTCGCTATTTGATGTTCTATTTTTTATACTGACCAGAATCTCTATTGAAATAAAACAATACGGAACTTAAATCCTCTATGAAAGTTCTAATAGAAGTTTTGTTGAATTTATCGAATTTTAATAAAGGTAACAGTCAGAGAACATATTAAGTTGTATTATCAAAAGAAATTGATTTTTTTGATACATATATACTTAAAAAAATATCGAGTGTAATTAGTTAAATATTCAGTTTCACAATGTTTGTGGTATATATAGAAAGATAAGCTCTTAGCAAAGTAAAAATCTTTAAATGATAAATCGTTACTAACGACAATAGTTTTTATTAAATAAATTTGTGTTATTAATTATACATCCTTATATTTATATAGTTTTGATAAAAAAGAGTAGAAGATCAATTGAAATATAATTCCTTTTTTGACGACACGCCCCTGACGATATACAACAGAAAGTAGGTTGTTCTAGGTTTATACGTTTCATGGACGAGAAGTTCAGACATTATGTTAATTTAATTTGAATTTAATTCAAATTTCTTTCAATATCTGACCACCGGAATGTGTTTTGATATAATTTGTGTTAACATCTTGCCATTTCAACGCTTAATGCAGACATTATTGTTTCCTGAAATGCAAAAATATTCTGTATTAAAAAGCCAGATGCGTTCTGTGGACAGGCTTAAAATATTTGCATTTTTATAACAGCAAAAAACGTCATTCTGAGATATTTTTTTCTTCGATAGTAAAAATGATGCTTTCTTGTTTCCACCATATCCGCTCCCAATGTAGAACGCTTAGATTTTTTTTAATTGTTCAGGTTTTGTTGTCCTGTGGTCATTATCTTGGCATTTGTTCTATTCAATTTCGGTGGCCATGTTAATTTGGTGTGCAATAATACAAATCTTATTCCACAGGTTTTGTTACTTTTTGGGACACGGACTCTTCATTGAGAAGCATTCATCGATTCTTAATACTTATTTTATTTAATGTTAAATATATAAAACTAGCCGGCAAGCGTTGCAATGCCACTTAAAGTAAGAAAGTGATTGTGTTTATTAAAGTGCCTTCGGATGCACAATATTTTAGATAAATAATTACGATTTAATTTCTCCAACATCGATCGGTATCCCATGACATTTGGCCGCTTAGCGTTTGCTGTTTGTCTTTTGGCGATTGTCTATGGGTCGACACACGAGCCACATACTGAAAGTTAGTTGTATTATGCCTATAAACTTCGCGCAAGTGCAACAATAAGTTGTCAAAATGAACGGTAAGCCAAATAAAATATTGATTTTTATATAAAAAGACCTACTATAAGTTGATTTTACTGTGCCTATAACTTTCGCGCAAGCGCAAGCAATCAGTTGTCATAGTTTTATCGCAATTGGATTAACAGTATGGCAACGCATAAAATACGAACAAAAAACAAACATTGATTTTTAAATATTAGATTAGATATACATATAAACAATTTCATAATTTCTCTTTCGAAGCAAAAAATGATCACACTTCAGTCACGAAAATTCATGTCAAATAATGTATCACTCAAGCATTGGAACCTTAACCCGACCACGACGATCCAATGATGTTTCTGGATCAAAGGTTCAATTCTCCAAATGAACATCTCAATATAGTGCCATTGATTTATTCTGCGGTGGAATATTTTTTTATCCATATACACATTTTGTTTTAATTCTTGATAATCAAGCTGAAACTGAATACGTGGCATATTTATAAATAACGATTATTTTACAACCATTATTTTGAAGACTGTATTTATCTCTTGAATTAAGATTAAATAACCATTTAACCGGTTCAACACTTATTAACACTATTGAATAATACAAAGGTATATTTTTTTGCATTGCAGCTGCTAACTTTCAATCCTCTATTGCAGGAGATACTAACTAAAATAGTTTAAGTCACTCGAAAATAACTCCAGGAAAAAAGACAATACAAACACCAAGATATTTTATGGTAGGTCTATTTTTTAGAACAATTAAATATTTGGCATTACAGCTAATGCCAATGCGCCAAATATTTTTAATTGTCAAAGTCATCATACGAAATTAACTCGATGATAAATAACATACACCCAGCCCAATATCTCTTTTTCGATTGAAAAAATCTGACCTTGCCGGGAATTGAACCCGGGCTCGTTTATAACAGTGATTCACAACCTTTTTGGTAGAAGAGCCAGATAATGAATTCTCAGATAGTTCGAAGGCCGCATTGGTAAATTATCGATATTTTTATAGGAAAAATTTTTATTATGATTCATGCCGTAGAGACTTGAAAAAAAGGGTGATTGAAACTATATACAGTGAAACCTCGATTCTACTGCGTTTTCAATGATGCTGGGACCGTTTAAAACAAACGTTAAATGCGTTTGAAATCGTTAGAATGCGGGAAAGTTTTATAATATGAACTAAATGCCGGGACTATAGAAAATGAACGCACCACGCGGGAAAACGTATAATGCGAGAACGTAAGATCGGGTTTCCACTGTATATAATCGCGAAGACTTAAGCTCTTTCTGCGAAACAACAGACATGCATTTATTATGGACGTAGTTTAAAAAAAATATCATGTCATCAAAACGATAGATGTGATTTATCGTATGTGCTTTGTCGCCATAAAGTATTTTAAATAGAAAAATGAGTAATTAATCATCTCGCCAACCTCATTTTTACCTGTCCGTTCATTACCATTGAGCATAATTAATTTTAATTTATGTGTTTCTCGATAGTCTTTGACCCGTGGCTAAAGCAATGTGGACATGGAGCTTCAAATTTAAAAATACATGTTAGATTATATTTATTTTGTCGCAAACGAAGATAGTTAAATGGTTTTTTACAAACTTCGATTTACAAATTGTTTTTATATGTTAATCTTATACATATCTTTTGACACTGAGCAACAATATAAACATTGTCTTGGCTGGTTATGGATGAAAACAATATTTCACGGTACTTTCTACTATTTTTTCTTCATATGAGATCTGTTACCCAACTCTGGTCATTTAATGTGAACTGTGACTTGTGAAAATGACCCACTACAGACAGCTCAAGTGTCGGATATCATGGATCCCAGAGTACGCATTTGTAAGGATAACCGCGAGTATGCTTATCAGTTTCTAGAGATTTCTAATAGATATTAATTGAGTAGGCATTTACTTGGTAGAACTCCATTATAATACGGTAAGAAAAATAACAATGTATTTAGTTCTACATAAATTATTTTTATATATTTGTTGATAGCTATTTCGGCTTACGCCTTCGTCAGAACTATGTTTTAAATGTGTATTAGAGATAGCTTATATACCTAGGCTAGACAGAGCTAGAAATTAATAGGTATAGTCAATCCAATGACATTCTTAACGAACAGATTACAATTAACACATCACCACTTCTAAAGCCTTTAACAAACAGCAAGCTAAAAACAATTTAAAAATAGATTCACTCGAGACATTGCGGTTTTTGAGTTGTTTCACACGATAAAAATAACCTAAAAATACCCAGATTAACGTTCTCAGGATTACGCCAGATGAATAACTTATTTAAATTTTTTCCATGTGGCGTTGGGATGGTTGAGCAGAGAGGGGATGTATGGGGTACTCTGTCTAGCCTAGGTATATAAGCTATCTCTAATACACGTTTAAAACATAGTTCTGACGAAGGCGTAAGCCGAAATAGCTATCAACAAATATATAAAAAAAAAAATTATGTAGAATACATACACCGCCAGATCCCACATACATATATATATATATATATACATATTTGTGCCAGCCCAACGAATGAATTTTAAAATGCACGCGAACTAACTACAATAGTTAGTGAAAATTTATTTTAATTTCGGCGATCTCATAATTACAGTTATTTTCTTGTTGTGGCAGCCCTATTCATAATTGGTTAATTGTTTATAGACAAATATGTATGTGAAAACCCAATATTATAAAGCGAGCGCGCTCGGACGGTGTCCGTAGATAGGCCGATTGTTCTGAAATGTCATGTTCTGAAATGTCATATTCTGAAAAGTCTTGTTCTGAAATGTCATGTTCTGAAAAGTCTTGTTCTGAAATGTCATGTTCTGAAAAGTCGTGTTCTGAAATGTCATGTTCTGAAATGTCATATTCTGAAAAGTCTTGTTCTGAAACGTCATGTTCTGAATTGTCATGTTCTGATTTGTCCGGTTACCCTCAAAAACATGCAGAATCGATTAATAGATATTTTTTTCAAATGTCTCTGTCTATATCTCTTTTGAAACATGCCGAACGAACCATGCAGCTGTTTGCTGCGGTCCGTCCTCATACGGGCCCAATAGGCCACGCTGACTTGATCTCAACCAAGGCCAGTTTTGGGCATTTGATAATTTTGCAACATCATATGGGGAACGGGATACTCTTGATTCCTCTTCAAATTCAAGTAGATTAAGTTCCACGGATATATAGGATACTTAATATTACTTTAAAAAAGCGGCTGAGCATGTCACATTTTCGTTGTTTCCTATTTTTCTTTTTTTAAGCACTTTAGGGCATGGTTAAAATATCAGTCCCGTGCAGTTCTGTCTCGGGCCAAGTAAGTGAGGAGTGAATTTGCTTATTTTCTTGATCGTATGGCCGTATAGCGTCATGAAAGGCGGCTGTGAAAGACGGCTGCACACACATAACGGAAGGGTGGTGGGACAACCAACTTGTCAACCTAAATATATCTGTTTTGAACCATTCAAAAAGGCGTTGCGAGAAAGATTAGATAACAAATGGTCTTATTGAAGCGCAATACTACTTTATTCTTTTATCCATTCCTTACCTTCTCCAGAAAAAATAGATTGACTGACTGAATAAATGGATTTACTCAATAATAAGTCTGTGCGCTCAACAATGATAGCAGACATGGTAAGAGGAAGAAAAACAAGATAAACCAAGTCTAAGCATTCGTTTTAAATTTTAATGTTTTTTTTAATGATTCACAGTTTATATATCCGCGCATACAGTCATTTTTGGCGCATAATTATCCGGTTTATTCGTCGTAAAAGTGCTAATTAAATATTATTTACTGGTGTCCATTTCTAAAAGAAATGAATTGGAGACTACTTTAGTAGGAAATATCACTGTGTTAACTGCATTAGATTTGCATAACGTCATTTCGTATTGTACGACATCAATTGGACTGCATATTTATATTAGTCTTTTGACCCATAACGGTACGGCACACATCGCTAATTATTGTGCATAAATTGGAAAGTTGCATTTTATTGCAATCTTGGAAATTTACACAAAATTTTGAATCTAGGATAAGTTTCGCCTTGCATTTGCATTGCGTCCAAAACACTCATCCGAATAACATTCAATATTTTATATCATGCAAGCTATAAAATTGAAATACAGTCAGTACTTGACTTACGACTGGGTTCCATTCCACCACCTAGGACGTAAGTCGAAATGGTAGTAAGTCGAATTTAATACAAAAAAATAATGAAATGATAAAACTTAAAAGGGCGTGGTACATTAGTCGTATTTATTTCAGAATACAGTGAAACCCCGATTCTACGTTTTTCAAGGGACCGTATAGAACAAACGATTAATGCGGGAAAGTTTTTAATATGAACTAAATGCCGGGACTATAGAAAATGAACGCACCACGCGGGAAAACGTATAATGCGAGAAAGTAAGATCGGGGTTCCACTGTATGTACTATAAGTAAAATACGTATAATATATTATATCATCACTGTCAACTTCCAGATTAAGGTTTTGAGCAAATTGTACAATCATATTCGTTACTTCTCCTACTTTATTTTTTTAATTAAAATTCCTTTTATTATTACGTTTTAATAGTTTGTTCCATATGCCATTCATACATGATGTCGTTACATTTGACCTTCCTTCTGAGATATTTTTAATTGAAGATGTTATAATTTTTTCCAAAATTCTGTCAATGTCTGGTTTTTTTCTATTTCTTTGATTGCTTGAGCAACAGTAATTCTTAAATAATGCAATAATTAGCAATACCCCCTTGATCCATCGGCTGATGGCATCGGCAAATTAGACTTAACATGCATCATTATCAGTGAGATAATTAAGGTGGACGCATTATTTTTCAATTTTTATTTATTTTTCGTAAAAGCCGTCGTAAGTCTGGATGGTCGTAAGTCGAGAACTGACTGTAAATGTTGTTTAATTACAAAAAATACAAGTTCAATTAACAAAAATTTGTCTCGTTTTGATAACGTGACAAACTAAGGTTATTAAAATCAATTCAATGTATAGTATTTTGATTTATTAAAAGATCATATTTATAATTAAATATTATCATAAAAATTAAATAGATCGCTTTTTAATATCGATTGCTTCTTCGTAAAAAAACGGGAGCCGTAGTTATCAATTTAAATAAATAACTAAGTCATTCAAAAAAATGAACAGAGATCCGTTTAAGACGATGCTGTAATGTCAAAACATTTATCAATTATTTTACATAATTCTTAGAAAACAAATAACGCTGCCATCAGTTAATACCTTTATGTAATGCCAATTGGATCAATTAAAACCTGTTATTAAATTAAATCGAATGCGAACTATTTTTGCAATTTGTAAAGCAGATTCTTCTCCCTCAAAGTGCTACAGCCATTGAACTTTGGTCTCCCACAACCCTAATAATCCACCCTTACTTCTAGTCAACTTCACCCAGAAAGTTTCGACTTATCTTCTTATTCTTTTCTCACCACAGCATCCAAATCAGTCTGACACGCATGGTCTCATGTTCAGTCAGTCAGTTCAAATACATCCGTGCACTTAAAATGCTTGAAGATGGTGAAAGGCGAAACCCGGGTCGTTAGCGACAAAGTTCATGGAAAAGTACAAAATTCAAACAATTCAAATTTGATATTGAAATTCCATCAAGCATCTTCAGTCGAAATCCTTTAATATTAATCATTTATAACATTTTTTTTTGACTTTATCATAAATGTATCATTACATATTCCACAACTGATTTCTTTAAAATATCTAAAAACGCATCTCGTTTTGTTAATGTAAGGATGACAGTTTTGAAACAAAATTAATTAACCCTATTTAAACAAAGAGTTTACATTTTGCAAGTGACAAAAATAAATGAATAATTTAAAACCGCTGTTTGTTGTAACGGCAATTTGATTTGATTTCGAAACGTTGACAAAAAAAAGCACCACGAAAAAAATTGGCATCTCACCAGGCATCGGGCGGTCCGATGAGTTAAGACGACGCGGTGGACGGATGAATGGGTACAAGTTTGGTGACCTATGATCTCGGAGACTGGTTGTTTGCGTCTATTAAGAAAAATGGTCAACACGAATGGCCCTGTCTACTAATGCATTTTTTTGCTTAATTTATCGGTTGCCTACTTAAAAAAACATGAATGAATAATTAAACATATAAATATAATAAATGCCTTTTTTAAATCGTTACAAGATTATTCTTATTTTTCACCATACTGTCGTCGTTATGTCGTTAATTTTTTTTAATATTACAGTCATATTTCAAATATTTTTTTTATAAACCTTTTTTGTGTGAGCAGTTGAACCTGTAGTCGCATGCACTAAGTTAAGGTCAAATATATTTGCAACAAAATTATACATAAAGTTCTTGGATATAGCTTTTTACGATTACCATGACGAACTGGTGTAGAAGAATAGATTTTGATGATGATTCTGAAATAGACAAAACAGGTATTTGATATTTGATTTTAAATATCGAGTAAAAAAAATGAATCAAAAATTGAATTGGGAAATTTCATTTTTTTTACCGTTTTCTTTTCTTTACAAATAACTTTTTAACGATGTCACATTAAAATTCTACGACCAACATGTAAGTGTAATTCTTTTTATTCCAGTATAACTTATGAAATCATCTGGTGATGATCTTGAAAGAGAGAAACCCGGGATTGATTAATCACTAAACGTGGATTAAACTAAATTGTTTAAAATCAATATATATAAAAATGAATGATGTCTGTTTATTTCCATCATTTAAACCTTCGACCGCGATTTTAAATTTACTATCATTTTGTACAGTAAGGGTTTCTGGTTAAACCCCTCCCCCAACCTATACTTTTTTTTTTTTTTTTTGTCTGGATTACTCCTTCGAAGGTTTCACCTTGAATAGCCTCCCAATCGGATCTTAAAATTGATATCGAATTTTTACATGTTCTCGAGCGGTACTTCAGAAACTTACAAAAACAGTAAAAATACCGGAATACTGGTTTCAGTAATACCGGGTTTGCATTCCCTGAATAGGACATGCCTTTCAAATTGAAATATAAAAATAGAGCCATAGGCATTCATGCAAAATTTGACGCAAGTAATCTACAGTGGCTATCTGAATGACGTCATAAGCAATTAATTAATAAAACGAACTCATTTAGATAAAAAAAAAAAAACCAGCCAAGTGACATTTTGAGATTCTATTAAAAACGATGTCAGATGACATGACTAAGATTTGACCTATTATATCAGTGATGCACAACCTGTGGCCCAGTGAGAAATTTCATGCGGCCCAATGTAACAATATCACTATTTCTTCAGATTTTTTCATGAGCGATAAAAGGACAAGTATAAAATAATTTTTAAAAACGTTGTTTAATAATAAATCCTTTTCCTTCTTTCTGATCCCAAAGAGCGACGCACAGTGACAGCGATTAGCTAACTACTAGTCCTTTCCTAGTCCTCGTATCCTTTCCATCCCTACTCTCTTCGATTGAAGACAAGTTGAGCAACTGAGTTAAAACATATTTATCGTACAAAGAAATATGTTCAGATAAACTAAGTGAGGAGTCCATATGCTTCAAGCAGGAAGCGGACATTGTTTATTTATAAAATAGTTAATATGTATTAATACTGATATTTAATCACGATTTATTATCATTTTACCCATGCGGCCCACGAGCAATTTTGAAAATTGATAGCCTGGCCCTTCTGTCAAAAAGGTTTTGCATCACTGTATTTTAAACCAATCCCGTTGAAAGTGTCTGCATTTTCAGCAGGCGCGTGATAATACAGTTACGCATTCGGGGTAATGGCTCTTGTATGAAACGTAATAAATATTGCGTGGTAAAGCATATAACAATATATAATATATTTTACACATCTCACGACCTTTCCGCTCGCCTTTCCTGTCTTTGCATTAAAGTTTGTAATTACTCAATCATTAATCTGGTATGCTCTGTGAAAGTGTACGTTTGAGCGCATAGCCAAGGAAAATAGACAATTAAAAGCTACCGTACTACCTTATAAAGACGCATATACAGCGCGGTCAGAAGTTGGGTACTGAATATGTTTAGTGGCCAAAACGTAAAATATATTTATATCGGGTTATTGTTATTTTTTTTTCTCGATGATATCTTTGCGAAAACAAAATTGTTAACTTCAATATAAGATTTTTTATCTGTTCACGAAAACTAAGCGAATAATGAAAATTAAACGAATCCGAATGTCTAATGATATTTCAGTAGTGAGGACATTTTGAAACATAGCCACAGATACGAGAAGTGAGTACGCTGTCCTTGTGAAAATTTATGAAGAGTTTATACTTTCGATAGATTCGGCTGTAACTTTATGGAAGTTTATTTTAATATCAAATTTAAAATTATTTTACGATAGTAAGTCCAAAAATGCGAAACACGTGTCACAATTAGTAAAACAATACGTAAAATTATCCAAATTATTATTTAATTAGTCTTCTCAATTATTTTTAATTTTTCAATCATAATCACACTCATTTCCGGTCATAAACAGTATAGTTTATGTTTTTCAAACAATTAAATACATAATATATTCAATGGAATCATTCTCAATTGATATTATCGAATTCGAGCGTTTTTATCGTCTTTATAACATGAATTGTATAAAAAGTATTGAAAACTTCCTGCTAAATATATTTGTAAAATTTTTTACGTTTTAAATGATACAAACCGCTAAAATGAATAAATAATATATATGTAATTTGTCAATCCTTGTTCAAATAGTTCAAATACTACACCACATTTTTACCCCAGTTTAATGATTTGATTATTTTTTTTAAATATTTCTCAATAATTTGATTCATTTGGTGCATGACTTTTGGCCGCGCCGATGGGCCTCTCATCTGCCGGCCGGAGGTCACCCACCCGCCATTGTTCCCGCCTCGTGAGACGCTGTCCGCTGGGCACCCAGAGCACACCAACTAAATTATTCTACAATCTCACCAGAGAGGAAATAGGCATTAGTCAATTTTTTAAATTATGTGCTTAAGGTCATTCGGATACTTCTGATTCTTTCATATTTAATCATTCTGAGACGAATCATTTGAAATACATTTGTCAACCTTCTCAGTTCAAATTAAACTGCCTAAATTTTTATTCGATCAAGTTTGTACCAAATGCTGAGCATATGGAAACCGATTGGAGCATTCAATTTTTCTTCTTCTCTTTACTTAACTTCTGAATCTATATGTGGAGTCTGTTAAGCGGGCTCCCAGTTCCCTGGTTAAGTTTCTTGCCAGGATGGGTACATTCATTCAGCCGCATTCAGTAAGCTAAGTATTATATTTACTTTCGAAAAGATTCTGTCAGCTGAAGGCTTTGTGTGAGAAAAACACTGGAGAAAAACCCCTTCGTAGAGAGATTGTCTTGGAATCATCAAAAAGGTTCAATGCTTACCAAAAATTGGTTGTGATATTGGCGTTAGCTTGAAGAGTTTATTAGTCCATCTATTCAGTCTTACAACCCTAGTTTTCAGAAAAAGAAATGATTAGAAATCTGTTCCACTACAATATGACTAGAAAACTTATCGTTATTGCAAATTAAGAATAAAGCAAGTGAATGTAACCATGCTTTCTATATATGCATGTTTTCGTACTGGTATTCGAGCCCCAGAAAACCACAATCGCAAGAACACAACGTTGAGTATTAGGATACAGGGCTGACCTACATATCATTTTTGACATTATTACCAGGATAACTTCTGGAGTATGATTCAGATCCTTTTAAAGTGCAATCTTAAACAAGTATAGCTTATCATCGGAATGTGATCTTCGTCCTTGATATGACGTTGAAAAGCTTTATTTTAAATATGTTGTCTCATTCTCAAACTGACCACTTTAGTGTAACCGACTTTTTTAAAATATAGCTTGTTTTGCCTTGAGAAATTCTTTCCACGTGTTTTACATCCTACATTGTTATTATAATTCTAGATGTAGTTCTTATAATGTTATTATCTTTGTCGCAGTCAACTGATGCTGTTAGGTAGTGGTATATGCATGATTATTTTTGATTCATTAACACCATGTCCACTCCTAATGTGCTTTATACGTACTTCCAATCAAGGGTTTTAACAAAACTAGTTAAAGTCCCGTTGCTTTTATTTTTTCTTCAAATATAGTAAAAGTTTATATTCCTGGAAAAGATCTTTAAATGATAAGCAATCTTATTAGTAAATGCATCCTTTAATCAGAGTAAAAAATATTTTTCCATGATTCAAACCGCTTACAACACAACTGAGTAAAATAAAGAAAAATATCATTTGCAATTCGAGGGTCTGCGATTGACTACTGTAAAAATGCTCACTCTAATAATGTCTTACAACTTGTTCTCGTGAAATACACATTTTTAAAAATTGTACACGATTTATTTATGTTAAAGCTATAACTTTACGCATTAATTAGCAAGCAGTGTATGTATAAATTTATTCTTCAGCGGTATCTTTAACAATGGTTTAGTTAAAATTGTTTTCGTCGCCCATTCATCAACCAAAAATTGCCAGTGGCGTATCAAAGAGGAAGGAAGGGGCAATTGAAATGCAGAGGTGAAGGGACGATATAGAATAGCGGGGAATATGCTTGGGTCAGCGGTCAGCGGCGCGCCGGAAGCGGGCCGTGGGAGTGGTCTCACGGGGCCCCCTTCGCTGTTTGCCACTCGTAATCAGTGCACACGCTTCCGGATGGCGAGGTTAATGTTGTCAGTCAACAATATTTAGTTTATAATAAGAATATTATCTTTTAAATAAAATATATTTTTTTTTATTTTGATCATTATTTAGACAAGGAACATCACTGGTACAGTATTATGATATACGTCAAAAAACCAGAATGGAAATGCATTTGAAATTTGGTTTATTTATTTCATTGTGTGAGGTGTCCAAAATACAAAAACATAATTTAAAAACACGTGTTTCAAAAGATATGAGATTTTTGTTTAATTTAATGAAACATAATACAATATATTATTACTAGATACAAAAACATTGCTTGTTGCATTTATCAATTTAATATTATCACAACAAAAATATCAAGTCAAGATTTTTGACATTTTATGACAGTTAGTTAAGTATATTTTCACATACTTTGGAAGGAATAACCATGAGTGACAAATGATTTACAGTTTTGAGAAGCATAATCAAACCCTTATTATAAATATTTTATTTTACTTATAAAAACAATACTTTTAATCGTGTATTAGTAGCTCATCGCAATATTTGGTAACAAAACTACAAAAGAACTGAAGGTGGATTTCATTATTAAATTTTATCGGTTTAAAGTAAATTCAAGTTTATCACTTAAAATGTCTGAATATACCAAAAGATGAAACTCGGCTCATGAATGAGAAAAATCATGGAAATGTACAGAATCTAAGCGATTAAAATTTGATTATATTTTGCCATGATACATAACAAGGTAAAATAAATGATCACAGAAAATAATTAATAAGATATATAATTTTAAGCAACCTCCTCCCGAAAGCATTTTCACATCGCTTCGACTCACCGTCCAGCGCCTTTACCTCAACACCGCCCGTTACCTGTATACGTAATTGCAATTATGATCCGTTTGTCTACCACACACATGTATTTTTCGTGGTTTTTGATACACCATTTATACTATTACTATTAAAATAACTACTTATAACAAAACGTTTTTCTTAAGAAAAAGAATTCGTTTTGTGAAATATGTATATATTTGGACACTCTAAAATATTCAAAGTTTAATACACACTTTAAATTAATTTTTTAAGATAACTAAGACATGCATAAGTTGTTGTTTAAGGTTTAGAACGTTATTCACAATGGCAACCAAATGAAAGAAAAAACCGATACACAATACTCATTGCAGAATACTTCCATGTTTTTAGGAAGAACATTGATCGGCTAAGCTGCCCTTGTAACTGGTCTCCCATATAGTCGACAAAGAACGAGTTTTAAGACAAAAAAATGTTCTTATGGTTGATTGTCAACTCGGCCAAATAGAAGAATTGAATTTTTTAACCCATGTCCGCTCCTAATTTGAAGCATATGTCCTTCTGATGGATATCTATGAGACCTGCATGATAATCAGTCGCACAACCCATCGTTAGTTCGATGATCTAATTGCTCTCGCCATAACCCTAAGGAATTGTAGACAGCCCCTTGCCTTCAAACAGAATCAATAAATACACTTTAAAAAAATGCTGTTAGTACTGGGAATCAAGCCCGTGAGGTCCGCCACGGAATAAGAATATTTATTTTAATTAAAATTCAATTTTATCGGAAAGTAAAATATTGAATAATATATTTGTGGCGGACCACAGACTTGTGAAATCCGCATGTGTATGTCGACGTGTTTTTGTGTATTTTATAATTGCTATTATTGTGATCTGTGATCTGCCCATTCATAAAAAAGCATCCGTAGCCATACAATAATTCCTTGAAGAAGATCGCTGTTTTATCACTTTTAATCTGTGGTGATGATTTTACTGTGTATATTTTGTCTGCGCTTCGTTAAAACTGTTTCTAAGGTAAAAGAGCCAAAGGCGAGGCCTTTTCTGAGCAATTAAAATGCTATCAATGGTTTCGTTTTATGATAACATACCGAATTACTCAGCAGAACTTCTTCTGAAAATGCTATCTCATCTTTCTCTTGAAGCTCAAAGATCTTCTTCGATTTCGAATTTTTTTATTACCGATATTACAACCCGGAGATTTGAATACTATAAACTCCTATCTACATAATAATCTTATTTTTGCTAAAGTTCTTACTAAAATATATTAAAGAAGTTTCTGAAATAGTAATATTTTATTTTCTATTCTTAATGCACCATCGTTTATGGTCAAATATTAGTCCTTTACAGTTTTGTATCGAGGAAAGTACAAGAAGAGTAAATTATTTATATCTTTGATCGTATAACATTATGGAAGACGACCGTGAACAACGGATGCTATAACTGGAGGTGATGGGACAATTAACTTGTACACCCATATATCTTATATATAAAACCGAAACGGCGTATGTATGTATGTGGGTCTGTAATTCGCTTTTGCATTGTTGGTCATTAAGCTGCCATAGAATCGAGTATGAAAGAAAATATGTTTGAATTTTTATCGGCGAAGACATTTAGTCAAAATGTAATAAATTAGTTTCTACTGAACTTTTACCGGCTTTTATTATTATTAATAATGTTTATTATTTACGTGAAGGTATTATTTGACATTTCTTCGACAGCAAATTAGATTTTATTCCTTGAATTTGGACATTTTAATGGGCGAGAATGGGGCTGTCAATATATGGGGCTGTGAAATGTCAATGCCAGTCTGAAATGTTCATTTTAATTCCATTTTAATTGACCTAGACTTTTGAATTTTGATAAAAAGTTGTTACAACTTGGCCCATCTGAATTTACGCGCCGAGGTGAACATAACCTCAAACTGGTCCGAGCGAAGCCGGGTAGCAATACTAGTATATATATAAAAGAAGTTCTTAACAGAAATCAGCCGATAGCTTTTTTTAAAGAGAAATAAGAATATACTGATTTTAAAATTAAAATTACGTAGTTTATTCAATGTATTGTGTGACAAATAGTGACACGAGTTTCGCTTCATTAAAAAGCATCGTCAGACCTACTTTGATGACTATACATATTAGTTATGTATGATGATGCTGCTTAAAGAGACAAAACACGAGAAAAAACAAAAACTATTTTTCAAATACTACGTGGAAGAATCCAAGTTATTCAATGCCTGCTGTGTATTTTAAAAATTGATTTTGATTAATTACCACCAGTTTCGCGTCGCAGCGTGGATAATGAAGGATTCGTCACAATTAAAAATACTTGTATGGCCGCTTTTACTTTATTCATTCACTCATATCAACAAAGCTGCATTCATTTTTGGATAGAGCCATGTTTGTTATGCTCCGAAAAAATTATTGAGCAAACATATACCAATTGATTTTTTATCCTTTGAATGACTTTATGCTTATTATCAATTTTATGACAAAATCTGATAACTAAATTTTAGAGTATTTGTCACAAAAACACAGTATTTTTTAATTTTTTTTTGTGAGATTCAAATAACTGATATAATCACAAAATATTCATAACATTAATCATATAAAGTGCGTTTTTTGCCATCATTATTACGTTACTTACCACAAATGCCTAATTAGCCATCAGTTCTCATGTTGCGGCAAAAGTATCTATCTCCTTGCATACAATAGGCAGTGAAGTGCAGACTCTTTATTCAGGTGGCGAAAAACCTAAATAATATGTTATTCATTTATTTTTTAGAATTATTTGAATTTCCATCTCCTAGGTCCTTATACATATCATATACAAATACGAGTTTCCCCTTTGGTCATTTTATAGTTTATAAACAATATAATAGTCCTTTCGATTGACGTTTATCGATAACTATTTAAAATAGTGTTGAACTCACTTGGTTTGTTTTGCCTATATATTATAATTTTTAATATATAAATGTTGGTGACGTTTAATTTCATTAGCTTGAAACAAACAAATCAATAAATATTCAAATTTATATATCGGTGACTTATTCTTAAAATATTTTCTTTTTTGAAAAATATTTTAATTTTGATTCTTCAAATCAATTATTGATGTATTGTATATTACAGTACATGCTATTTAATTTATTTTTACTATTACATAAAGTTCACTGCAACTTTGAAAGACTAGTTTTGGGTTCAATACTTATTCCAGGTAAAACTGCAATTGACTAAGCAGACCCCATTACAATAAGGTAAAAAAAAAAGCAAAGTATTTTGAATAATGGGAAATTTTGGCATCACGCCTATAGTCCTCTCATAAAACGGATTTTTTTGAAGATGTAGAATTTAGCAAGTTTGATCAAATCAGCCTTGTTTTTTCACACATTATTTCATGTAAAAAGCATCCATTTGATTTGAAACGTACGTTTGATCGAAGCGCGTTTGAGATAATATAACGTTATCTTATCGGGAATAGGAAGTGAAGTTTGAATCCTGGCAATTTGTATAGCGAAAATATAAATGGTTTTCGGCCAATAATAATCCGACTTACTTTCTTTTTTATTTAATTGCGACGAAACTAGTCTATCAAAATCATATTTTTTTACAGCAAAAGGTGTAAAAACATTGATTTAAGAATACCAAAAGTTTACACATTTTATCACTTATATTAAGATAGATATTTTTAGATAAAGTGGCAATGGTGGTAAACTGTCTTACCCACCGGGCCGGAAATGCTAAGAAAAGTTTTTAACACTTCTGATACAAATCCACCCAAAAAGAAAGGTCAACGCCTAAAATATTGTATTAAAATATAAGTATTTTGTTTTCAGCCATTCCCGATCCATGTGTGGAGCATATAGGTGTCTTATGGATACGAGGTTTTATAGCGCCAATACTTTTCTAAGATAGTTGTTTTTTACTCAGTTGCTCTACCTCTCCTTTCCGAAGAGAGAGAGATTGAAATCAAAAGACTATGAATGAACTTGCGATTAGATAAAAGTTCACTCTATCTAAATATGTCTAGTGTTTAGGATTGAATGGATGTGTGAGTGAAATACAAGTACCCATGTCCGATAAAAATACTAATTGATATAATATGTATTTGTGAAAATGAATAATATGACAGTGAATTTTTTTATACTGTGGACATTTTGCACGTCATTTGTTGTTATAAGTACTGATGGATATACCGTGTTACGTGTTCACATATCATAAACGTTCAGTTCTCATGACCTGGGTCAGACAATAAGCAACAGCCGAGATATGAACCGGGAGTCTCTGGGATGGCAGTTCGTTTCTTTGCCACAACATTGCATAACGTACTTGCATATTTTGACAAGAATCTCATCTAGCGGAAGTGATTTTTGCACTGAAGTTCATCGGCCTCTGTCTTCACAATCAGATCGGTCTGGGCTTAAGTCCCGGCAAGGCAAATATGATATATTTATTTTCAAACGTTGTCCATTCCAAAAGTAAAGCATATGGACTTGTTTATCGGTTTATCTCAACAGATAAGTTTCATATGATAACTGCTTAAAATAACATACATAGATTATTCCGCGTTTTTCTTTATAGAAACTTTCATTAATAGATTTTTCAATCAATTTATGGATTTTTATCGAAATACATTGTGATTCTTTCGATAGATTCGGCGGTAGTTTTGTGGAAGTTCATTATCATATAAAATCAGGGCTGTGGAGTCGGTAAAAAAAAGTCCGACTCCGATTCCGACTCCAGCATTTACCAAAACCACGACACCGACTCCGACTCCGACATTGACCAAAAACACGATGCCGACAAAAAAAGGTTAATATCGTTCCTTTTTTTTCCTAAATTTCCTATTTATATGTTTTCAATTAAATATCAACCCTATCAATGCGGCCAAAAGCCAAATTTGACATATTAAATGCAATAATGAAAAGTTCAAACTTTTCAAAATTTCCTACTCCGAGTACGACTCCGGCCAAAAAGCTCCGACTCCACGACTCCGACTCCCACTCCACTGCTCTGTATAAAATTTAAAATATCTTAGATTATTCCACGTATTGTGCTACTATTGGGACATCTTGGGACTTACTATCGCAAAGGTTGCTACACATGTACATAGTATATGTATTTAAAAATATTTTCTATATTTTATAATCTTGCAAACACCAGGCTTTTTTTCAGCGGCACAAAAAGCAGGTAATTGTATAACTAATGGCTATTTTCGGTTTCATTTGCAAATTTTAAAAAGTTGTTTTAAAAATAGCTATTGTTAAAAGCAGAATCTACTCCGCATTAGGAGTAGAAATAAATGATTGGCAACATCATAAACTATCATGAAAAAAAGGCGTAACAGGACCGAACATTGCACCGCTAGTCTTATCCCAGCCGTATCTCTCAGCCTATAGCCTCAAAACTGTTAATTTTGAGCAATGCCTATTTATTTAAAATTTCTTAAATTTAAAAAAAATCAACATCAAGATATTCAAATAATTATTTTTCACGTGTATATGAAATGTAGTGATCAACGCAACACAGGGATATATTGACGCCTATATATATATGTTACAGTGAAACTGTATTCTCAGTGAAAATGTATTCTTCTCCAAGCTGTCATTGAAATCAAATTTGACGGCCCTATGTCTGTCTGTGTTTTGTCTTTGGTTCTCGTTTTATGAAAGGTACTACTTGCTGATTTTGTTTCATTGAAGCAAACCAAAATTATAGGCCGGCAAATCATCGACTTGGGCCAATAATTTCAATGATCGTGACCAGTGAAATCATTTTGTCATACAAATCTATTACTTGATACATTTTCGCTGAGAATACAGTTTCACTGTAACATATAAGGGGTTATTCAATCGGGACGTTTGAAATTTGTTAGGTTACGGTAGCAATATTGTTAAAGTGTCATCTATTTAATTTAATGTCAAGTGTTAAGAAGTGTACGGCAAATCACCATAGAAGTTATAGCGTTGAACAACGAATGCAAATCATCAAATTTTATTATCAAAGTCTTTGCTCCGTTCGAAAAACATTTGTCGCTAAAGTCATCTTCAGCGACGTCACCCATTTTTGGATTAATGGATATTTGAAGAAGAAAATTTGTCGGATTTAGAGCGATTCCAATCCGAAAGAGATACACCGCCACCAAATGCATCCCAAGAAAGTCACTGTTTGGTACGGATTATGGTCTGACGAGATCATTGGTCCGTACTTCTTCCGAAACAAAACTGGCACTGCTGTAACCGTCAACGGCGAGCTCTAGATCGATGATAAGCAACTTCTTGTGGCGAAAACTGGATGATATGAATACCTGTAACGTGTGGTTCCAACAAGGTGGCGCTACGTGCCACACAGCACATGTCACGATAGATATTCTACGCGAATGAGCGTCCTTATTGAAAAACCCTTTATATATATATACGCAGGGTCTTAAAGACGGTGGGCGATAAATGAAATCAAAAAACTGAGAGCGGTCACACATTGTAGATGAAGAGTGCTTCTTAATAATATTTAGAGCAGCGTTTTGAATGAATTGTTTTTTTTTAACCATATTCACTCCCAACTTGGTGCATATGGACTCCACACGGAGATTATCTCAGCATATGTTTTTCTACGAGAACTGCGTGTTACTCAGTTGCTCAACCTCTCTTTTTCAAAGAGAGTAGGGATGGAAAGGATACGAGGACTAGGACAGGACTAAGTGATTGGGCTAATCCCATGCCTTTTTTGAATGCGTCGCTCTTTGGGATCCGTAAAGGTGGGGAGGGATTTTCAACAATATATACACCCATGCCTTTGAACAGATTTATCGACTGCAAAAAACCGCTCGTACCGGGAGTCAAAACCGGGCGGTCCGGCACGCAAGCCAACAACGTTTACACTGCGCCACGGACCGGACCGAATTGTTACCAACAATTAAATTCATCGTTATAACTAATAAAATTATTACCACCAATGTTTATGTTATCTTTGTATCTTAACTAAATAGTACAATTTAAAAAAAAATATATTGCAACACAACCAAGGAAAGGCATTATAATAAAAAAAATAGATCATTTGTGTACTTATTCCTCATTTGATTTATTAAGATAAGGATTGGTTTCGCTCATCACGAGCACTTCCAGAATCAGTAAAAAATGGTTGCGTAAAAAATCTTTTTTTTAATTTTCGAATAAAGTACATTTCCTTTTATAACGGATTTTTGTTTGATGTGCCGTAAAGTTAAAAAGTTTGGCAGGCACTGCTCTGCTATAGTTTAACTCTTCGAAGAAAGAGAGCTTGAGAAAATGTGTAACAAGAAGTTCTCGTAGAAATTATTCTAATGATATACACATGATTTTGAATCCAAGTGCTTTAGCAGTGGAAACGTTAAAAAAACTAAAACTCATCAGTTATTTACATTTAAAAGTTGCAATTTTTTGGTTCGTTTTATGGTAAATGGTAAATGAATGAAAATTGAATATGATGGAATCGGCAAGATTCGGTTACTTGTGCGATGAGAGTTCATAGTGAAGTCATTCCCACACGGTAAATTAAGCGAGCGTTTTATCAGATGCATCAACATATACGTGACCATTCTAATTGGGAGAATGTTCCTCTTCACTGTTTGTATTGTTGAAAGCTTGCCTATTTTATTTATTGTGTGAGATGGACGTACGTAATAGAACTATGCATTTTAAAACGGTAGCGTTTGAAAAAAATAGATTCGTAAAACTATTTTAAACATCTCATCGAAAGTCATAATAAAAATAAAGACAGTTATTTTTTGAAAAATAATAATTATAAATGATGAAAAATTATGAAATATTTTTTGCACTTTTTTTCATTTTATTTTGAGCATTGTTTCATCTATCAGTTTAAAATGCTCGCGATGAGCGAAACCGTTCCTGATTTAAATAAATTTATTGTGGAATAAGTACATTTTTTTTTAGTATTGCCTTACTACCAAGTATTGAGATTTAACACATTAAAATGTTTTTAATTTAAGAACTCTAATTTCGAAATATTTCATTAAAATGACTTAAGATAAAAAAAAGTAAGACTATTTAAGTATTCAGCTTGCAAAGTTTATATTTAAGTTGCATGAAATTGTCAAAACTCATAACTATGTTTATATTGATTTTAGTTTAAATATACTACATTTTTTAAACAAATTATAGATATTTTAGAAAGTTTTTGTTTTAAATTTTTGTGATAAACCTTGCGATGAGTAGGGCCGATGATGCTTTCTAAAGTGGCGAAACACGAATGCCATGTAGAGACTCCAATTCGAGTATCGAGTACTCGATACTCGAGTATACTCGTCCATTTTTCAAGTACTCGAAACTCGAGTAATTTTTAAATTACTCTAGTTATACTCGTAATTTATAAATGAGACTTTTTTCTACTGCGGGAATAAAAACAACAAAACTTTAAGCCAAATTAAAATTTGAGACGTTTTATCCTCTATTATTTGCCCTAGCAATCAGATGAACCCGGGTAGAAGTCCCAGCAAGGTCAGATGTATTCAATTGAAAAAGAGATATTGGACATGGGTGTATGTAAGTTTTCGTCGAGTTTTTCTTGACTGTTTCATTATTTATCATCGAGTTCATCTAGTATGAATTTCGCAATTAAAAATATTTGGCTCATTGGCTTTAGCTGTAATGCCAAATATTTCATTACATTTAAAAAAAATAACCCTATTTATTTATTTATAATCTATTTATATGTATATACACAAATTAATAGTAAATATTTTCGTACATCTAATACTATTTGAGTTTACTCGAGTAGTCGAGTATTTTTAAATTTTACTACTCGATACTCGAGTAGTTGAGATTTCGATTAATTGGAGTCTCTAGTGCCATTCCAATACCACGTATTTGGTATTAAAATGAACCGCCAAATTTATCAAAAGTATTTATTTATACAATATTTTCAAAATTACTTTTTACCATCATTGTACTATGTATGTATTGTCATTCATAAATTATGGTAAAAATACCCATATAATATTGATTTTCCGTCACGAAAAAAAATAACCAATTTCATCAAAATTATGACCATTTTATATTAATTATTTTTCTGCCCTCCGTATTCTGACCTATCGGTCATTATGACCATTTAACATATATTCGAACTAATTTTACCAAAATTATGACCGAAACTGGATTAAAATTAAAACCGCAAAAATACGAGCCTTAAAATAGCACTTTTATAAATGACTTTATTAATTAACTTAAAAAATTAGATCTTTTTTCTTCTATTCAACAAATAATTATGCTCTTTGTGTATTTAGCCTGATAGAGAGAGAACTGACAACATTTAATGCATTTTGATGCAAACAAGACATGGATTAAGAGATATCTTAATTTGTTATTGTAGATGTAATGCAATTATAATCGAAACGCCACTGTTGATTTATTTTAAATTTGGCAGTTAGAATTTTTGATGAATTGAAAAATAAAACAAATAAACATAATTTATTATAAAATTATGCAAGCGGCGAGCGTAAATATTGCAAAATTCAATGCAAACTTTTGTTTATTTGAACATTTATTCTCACCACTTTTGTTTCATGAAGTTTATATTCTATGTTTAATTGTTGCTTATTATTAACGAGTGCAACATGTCTGCCATATATTTTTTTTTGGTAATGTGAAATTAGTAATTATTTTTGTTGCACTATTGTGTTGTAAACACTATAGTTAGCCAAGTAGTGCATGTGAAATCTGAAGTAAACTTCCTAATGAGATGGAAAATAAAGTTTGATGATGTAACTAGGGACTGCACTACCGGTATTACAAGATTGAAATCGACCGTGATTTTTTTAACACCTGGTTTTATAATATTAAATACTTGTATGATATATCGTAATTGTAAAATAATACAGTGCAATTTGAAAGGTGGTTTTTTGTTCAGTCTAATTTATTAACGCGAAGGTTCGATCGAGAATTTCTGTCAATATCAAACCCCTACGTCCACCGCCCACTAAGGTTTCATAAATAAGCGTGTTATATGAATATCAATTGAATGCAGTGATCGCTTATTTTAGGTGGACATACGTTGTAATAATTAAAATAAAGAAACAATTGTGGTGGACTCTCCTAAAATTATGAGAGCCAGTTTCGTTTAACGGGGTATCATTTATGTTATAAAATATAATATTTTAATTATTAGCATACTCGAATACAGAAATTGACGTAAGGCACCAGAATTCATGGTATGCATATTTAAATAAATATGAGGATTTCGACTGAACGTGCTTTCTGGAATAAAAAATAAATAAATACTCATGATGTACAAAATCTTAACGATTAAAATTTAAATATATTTCTTTGATAAAATATATTTTGTTCCGCTACATATACAATAGTAAATCATATAATATAAATACCAACGCTGTGGAGTCATTAAAACAATTACGACTCCGACTCCAGCATTTCCAAAAAACATGACTCTGACTCCGACTAAAAAAAGGTTAATTTCGTCACGTTTTTTTCCTTCCTTTCCTATTTATGTGTATTCAATTATATATTATCCAACCAATCCGGCCAATAGCCTAATTTGTCGTACATAGTATGTATATGCAAAAATAAAAATTTCAAACTTTTAAAAATTTCCGACTCCGAGTACGACTCCGACCAAAACCCCGCGACGAATCCAACTCCGGCCAAAAAAATCCGACTCCACGACTCCGACTCCAAAGCCCTGATAAATACTCTCCTTATGTTTATCCTTGTATTTATAAAATGTAATAAATTTGTTATCCACTATGTTTTACGGGTCATTAATAAAGGCACGTTCTCATAAACACTTCCGAGCGATAGGATTACACAAAAATTACTACGTGGCGTTTAGAATGTCCCGTTACTGTAAGGTGTAAGAGGTCCAACTTGGACATAGCTTAACGCGCTCGGGCTGAGACGTTTTAATATTATAAGTTATCAGACCTGAAATTAATAGTTTAAAAAACATTGAAATCATGTTGACCATTTAATGTCAATTAAAATCTTTGTTGTTCGCTTTTTGAGTTAGATATATATTATTTATAAGGTTGAGCTTTTTTAATATTTTGAAAATTTTGATTGCAATATTTTCAGCCGCTGTATATTATAATTCAATGCATTTATGAAGACAAACAATGCTAAACTTTTTGCCATAAAGTATGATTTAACTTAATTTTTTATTTGATTTATCTGTCAATGGTTATTATTTAAAAGCTTTCTAAAGTTTTCTTTACAGCATCAAAATCAAGTACAAATCCGTGAAATACTACAAATGTACCATCATAACTTGACCATCGTTCAAATTCGGAACTAAAATTGTCCTTAGATAATAGATACATTTAAAAGCCTTCGAAGTTATATTGTTTTAATAATAATATATTTACATGAACATTTTGCTTCATTTATAGCTGGCATATAAAAATGTGTTAGTAAATAAACAAATTTGATTGAGTATTGTACACTTTTTAAGCGATGGTGGCGCCCTCACAAGCGGTCAAGTTATAATGTTACATCTATAGTAGGTATCATTGTACTACTCATTGTCTCTCATAAAAGTAATTATTATTTTCACTGAAATTTCATTTTTGAATACTACATGGGCAACTATCTTGTGTTGTATGACTTGTATGTATTATTTATTTTAGAGTTTTTAGTTGATTTCACGAAGCGACATATTGTCTCGTCGATGCAATCGACATAAGTTAATAAAGTCGGCAATATTCTATCAATCAACCAAAAGAAATTTATTATACAATTTTTCATTATTTATGCGTATTTTTCACTTGAACTACGGATAATCGTTATATTTGATGTTTTTCTCGAAATAAAAAAAAGCACAGAATGATAAATAGAACTGTGCGTCGAAAACCATTTTTTTAAATATATTATTTACATTAAAATTAATTTGATCATGTTTGATGAATCATAAAAAGATGACAAGGGAATAATGGCTACTGAAATTCATTCATTGAATTTAATAATAAGTGTTAATTTTATAATAAATGTTAACAATTTTGGGCTCTATTGCAATAGATCAAAAAATACGTCGCAGTATCCGCGAGTCTCCCACGGCTTGGTGCCGGCTCGTGACCGCGGCCCGACCGATGGTCATCTCTCCGGCCATGGGAAATCATCACTCTTACCAGTGGTTTTAAACTGATTATGCATCGTTATTCATTTAAGAACTTTCGAGTCCCTTACATTTATAGCGTTCTTCTTTGTGAAACAGAATTTAATATACGTAAAATCACTGAAGCCTATGACGGTGTAATAATTATATGTTAGATTGTTAATTAAATATTTATGAAATTTATGCTTCTAACTAACTAAAGATATCAATTTTCAGATCCGTGGTGCAGTGGTCAAAATCGTTGGCTTATGTGACGGGCCCGAGGGGCTCGAGTTCTAGTACGAGCAACATTTTTTCCAGTCGATTTATGGATTTTGTTCGAAGGCACGGGTGTTTGTCTCGTCTTAAAATAGCAATGTATTTTAGTTATAATAGAGTTCTACCAAGTAAATGTCAATTCAAGCAATAAATAAAACTCACTCAAAAGAAAGTTCAACTAACCAAAGTTTGTTATGAAGCTTCTTTTGTACTTCGATTTTTACTAAAATAATAGTTTGTTGATGTCTTAACATGTTCGCGTAAAATTTCATAGATAAATTAGTTTTTTTCAATGATAACCTTCATGTTAGAATTGAGAATCAGTGACGTAGAATAAAACAGGGCAGAGACTGGATAGTGGAAAAGAGGGTCATTGCTACTGCAAGAGGAAGCGGGAACTCGACCGGCGTTAGCGGGAACAAAGTAACAAGTACATGACAATTCCTTGGCCATACATGGTTATATAGACAAAGTGGGATTTGTTTGAAAAATACTTAAATATCTGCGCTGAAAAGATAGCATAGAAATCAACAAATAAATTTAACATAACAATACACAAACTATGTATATCATGTTTTTGTCATCTATCGTAATTCTTACTCAGTATACTCATCGTCGGTCCCTGTGGTCTAGTGGCAAGAGCTTTGTCCTAGCAATCAGGGGGCCCAGGTTCAATCCCCGGCAAGGTTAGATTTTTTCAATTGAAAAAAAAAAGATCTTGGGCTGGGTGTTATGTTATTTATCGTTTATTTTGTGCACAACTGATACATTATTTACCATCGAGTTAATCTCGTGTGACTTTCACAACTCAGAATATTTGGCGCATTGGCGCAAGCTGTAATACCAAATATTTTTAATTAAAAAAATAAAGAAAAAAAATAAAATAAAAATAAAGAATACCTTAACTAAAATACATGCTTTTGTTAAATCCATGCCAGCTCCCAATGTGAAGCATATTAAAATATCTAGTATAGTTCAACAATAATTGTTTAATACAGTTGAAAGCTATTTCGGCATCAGGCTATCGTCATAATTATATTCTTTGCATATAAGTTTGATACAATGTTTAAAGATGATTAAACTATACTTGTGGAAATATATTATTTGCTGGTTCAAGTAAACGAACATGCAATCTAAACAGTATTGGTAACTTTTGAGTGGAACATCAGAATTATTATGAATAAATGCAACATTTAGAATAGTCAAATTCTTTTTTTATTTATATAATATATTTATACGTGTATTTATATGTAGTTTACAAAAATTGCAAATTTTAAGTTTATTCCTTTTGCTATGTGTAAAAACACTGAAAGATTGCAGTCATCATAAGATAGAGAGTAAAAATAACATTGGATATTGGCAATGAAGTCTACTGAGTCAGTTTTGACAAATTCAACGAAAACTCATCTGAACTCACTCACGTCAATGTAAAATAATGAATGTTCAATTTCAAACAAATATTTCATTCGATGACCTTGAAAAGATTTTTATAAGAATTTGTTTACTGTAATTAAGTGTTTTGACTGAGGGTGCTTGATGGAATTTCAATATCAAATTTGAATTTTGTACTTTTCCATGAGTTTTGTCGCTAACGACCCGGGTTTCGCCTTTCGGCATCTTCAGGCATTCCAAGTGCACGGATGTACAGGCATTGAGTTGTTACATACTAACAGGGGTGAGTTTAAACTATTTTATCAAGAAATCTTAGAGATTAATCGAATAATAATAAAAAAAATTTAAAAAAAGATACCTCCACCTTCGCCAACCATTTAATTCTTGAAAACCATACGTTTAATTTTGACTCAGGTATTGAGTTGTTACATACTAACAGGGGTGAGTTTAAACTATTTTATCAAGAAATCTTAGAGATTAATCGAGCTCAGCTCAACGGTCTGCCAATTTTGAACGAGAAACTTTATTTGCCTAGTTCGCCATTGTTGTACCCTTTTAAATAATTGTAATTTTAATTTATTGTCAAGTCGTTAGCGACAAAACTCATGGAAAAGTACAAAATTCAAAAAATTCAAATTTGTTTACTGTATTGTTAAAAAATGTTTAAAGATATATATTTCAGTTTTAGCTGTCTGTGCCTTTTAAAAAATCTCTTCTTGTATGGCAATTGTGTGTATACGTAATGCAGATAGATGGACACATGGGCCAGTCGTGACCACGTGACCGTTGTAAAAAGCTGCAAATGGTCCATGATGTGTAGATCCTTTGCAAAACATGACTACAAATAGGAATCTCTGGCTGACCCATGGAGCCGTACCGCATTTCGTGATGGGATAGCCATGTTCGTCTTCGGTGCCTGGCTTCCCAATAGCGTTTCCGGTTCAACTTTAATCGAGTGTCTCGTTATGTGACTAAACTTTAATTCTGTACAAATATTTTTTCAAGCGAATATATTGGAAAGCTTTACACCTTTACAGTTATATTTATCTATATAAATCCGTTCATAATGCTGATATTAAACTAATAGAATTTATTGATTGAATACGCATTTACTTGGTAGAACTCCATTATAATACGGTGAAAAAATAACACTATATGTTTTAACTAGGATGGTGGAACAGAGAAGAAGATATACTGTGTACTCTGTCTACAACGGTATATATGCAAAAGTAAATGCAGTTTTAAACATAGATCTGACGATAACGTAAGCCGAAATAGCTTTCAACAAATATGTAAAATAGTTTCCGTACCATTAAAATACATTGGTACTTTTTTCACCGTATAATTAGAATTTATTAAGGATTACATATTATAAAGAGGCTGGGTTTCGTAATCCAGCATTCCAAATTATTTTGCTAAGCGGCGAGCGATAACACCTTTTTATGCTTCCATTCTGCGGCTGTCAACCGTTTTATATTTTTATATATCGTTTGGTTCTTTGCCATATGTTCATAAATTTCACTTTGAGAGTGATTTCTAATATAATTCACCAAAGAGAATAATTAATACGGGTCGTCATTGAAAAATAAATATTTCAACATGTATTGGAAAAAATGCCAATTTTGACATTGTGAAAAAATAACAAGGTAACTTGTTAAATTTACATACATTACTATATTTTCACCGTGTTATAATGGAGTTCTATAAAGTAAAAGCAAATTCAATCAATAATATTTTGATTGATTTTAAATAATTAATTCAAGGAAAATAAAGAAAATGAGGTCAAAACGAGAAGATGCAAATAATTAAATATATCATTGATTATAGATTCTAAGCTTGATGGTATTTGAACCCAGCATCTGTATCACTAACTGGAACTTTGTCGCTGGGCTACACAGAATCTTATATATATAAACCGAAACGGCGTATGTCTGTGGGTCTGTAATTCCCTTTTGCATTGTTGGTCATTAAGTTACCATAAAAACGAATATGAAAGAAAATATGTTTGAATTTTTATCGGCGAAGACATTTAGTCAAAATGTAATAAATTAGTCTTCTACTGAACTTTTCCCGGCTTTTATTAATATAATAATGTTTATTATTTACGTGAAGGTATTATTTGACATTTCTTTGACAGCAAATTAGATTTTTTCCTTGAATTTGGACATTTTAATGGGCGAGAATGTGGCAGGGCTGTCATCAAATTAAATAAAGTTTGTGATTTTATTTAATTTGATTAATAAATTAAAGCAAATTATTTGCTTAGTTGTTATACCAATTGTTTGTCATACCTTGTTTCATACTTAACTTTTGCATAAATACCACTGTTTTATGAGCCATGAGCGAAACCGGTCCTGGTGAAATAAATCTCATGTGGAAAAAGTACTAAAAATGTGTTATTATTTTTATTATAATGCCTTTCCACCAAGTATTGACAGTGAACACCTTAAAAATGATCTATTTTGGATGTTAGATTTTGTGATATAATTATGTCGAATGATAATAACATTAAATAATTATTGGTCGCTTAGTCCGAGCGAAGCCGGGTAACAATACTAATTGTATATAAGTATGTGAGTGATTTAGCTTTTAATATCAGCGTTCTATTCATTTTAAATTCAATATTCCAATTTTTCACTATTTGCTTACTAAGTGTTGGGCACTAAAAGCCTTTTCAAATTGAACGATTTGCGCCTTTTTTGCACTTAAATCAATAGGAAAGTGCTTCATAGAGCAGAAAGCGGGCGATGTAAAATCCAGTGCCGCGCGAAACGAAGTAGAGGATGGTGTTGGCTGCAAAAGTTTACAGCTGACGTCTACGAATTTATTCTTTTACAACAAAAAGAATATTTTGCATACATTGTTAGCAGATGAAACATACAAAGATGAATGTTGCGCCAAATTCACGATAAATATTATTTTTTTCTGTAACAGTCCTTGAACATTTTAAATCGAAGTAAACAAAATAATAATTTACAAATTCGACTGAAGGTGCTTGATGAAATTTCAATATCAAATTTGAATCGTGCTTTGAAATGTCTGAAGATGCCGAAAGGCGAAACCCGGGTTGTTAGCGACAAAACTCATGGAATAGTACAAAATTCAAACGATTCAAAATTTAAAGAAAGTAATTTTAAATGAAGTTGTGATAGGTTAGGCAAAAAATGTTAGATTTCACACCAATCATTTAAAATTAATCGTATTTATTCCTCCTGTGATTCAAAGCGCCACATAGCACGTAGCTAACACAAAATGTAACCAGTGTTGTTTGCTTTGTATATAAATAAATTAAATTATTTGTATTTTTGTAGTTATTTCACTCTTTTATATTATTATCAAGTGAAAACTTACATAGAACAATTAAAATTATTCCTTACGACATGAAAAAAACTTAGGCGTAATTTTAAAGTGTTGTCTTTGTATCATTTCTAAAGTGTTAACCGTCAATACTTACTTGGTGGGCAATATATGAAAAAATAATAAAACTTTTTATTCTAATTCTACAATTATTTATTAAGATCAGGATCGGTTTCGCTCATCCTGAGCATTTTCAACTTCAACTGATTTTCAGTTGAAAATTCCCGCGAACAGCGAAACCAGTCGCGGCCTGAAAATATTAATTGTGAAATAAGTACGAAAAATGTTTTATTATTTTGTAATAAATGTGCGATCCATGGCGCAGTATCAACGGTGTTGACTCGCGTGCCGGACCGCCCGGGTTCGATTCCCAGCACGAACGGATTATTTCAGTCGATAAATTTGTTCAAAGGCATGGGTGTTTGTGTTGTTGAAATTCCCTTCCCACCATTCCAATCCCAAAGAGCGACGCATAGTGATAGCGATTAGCTAGTCACTAGTTCTGTCCTAGTCCTCGTATCCTTTCCATCTATACTCTCTTCGAAAAAGAGAGGTTTAGCAACTGAGTAACAGGCAGTTCTCGTAGAAAAATATATGCTGAGATAAACTCCATGAGGAGTCCATATGCTCCAAGTTGGAAGCGAGCATCGTTAAAAAAATTTGATCATTTTGCAGCAGTTTTTTGCAGTAATGTCACTAGTGTAGTGGTCAGTGTCAAACTGAAGTTGAATCGTTGAATATGTTAACTCTTGCTATTGCTTCCTGATGTTTTGCATTTATTTTATGGTACAAACTTAACCATTTAAAGCCTGTAGGTAGAGGAAGATATCTCAGGGGTCGTACGACGATGTACGACTTCTGTGAATGTGTACGACATGACTGTTCCGTCCGTCATGGTGAACATAAATAATGTCTCACATGCGACAGTGGTGACCAACTTAAACCAATTCAAAGTGGCATAATATATAATATTTTTAATTAGTCGCTCCAATTATTTTTTAATATTTTTTTTTATATCTGTTCATATAACAGTCAATAATAAATAAAATTGCGTCAACATTTGATGAATACCGGTTTTGAAATTATCGTATGATTTCAGCATATAAAGATTTTCACCCATAAATCAGTTGAAAATGATAGCGATGAGCGAAACCGGTCCTGATCTTTTTTTAATTAAATGTTGAAAAAGTACAAAAAAGTTTTAATATTTGCTTACATAAAAACAAAAAAAAATCCGCAAAAACAGCTGGTATACAAGTGATACCATTTGATACGTGAACCTGAAATTATAATATGATCTCTAGTGTATTTATTTTACCGCTAGGCCACTTATGTACAAGGACAGATAATTTGAAGAATCTTTTTATTGTGTTAACTGAATTTGACGAGATTTTGTATTCCCAAGTAACCGAAGATGGAACGTCATAATAATATTGATATACAAAAAATGAAAACTATCAGCTATCAGTCATAATTAACGATCGCATGGTCGAAGTCTATAATTTTATAGGTCGAGCCATGTGATGCTTTCTTTTCTTCCCACTTATTTACTATCTTTACTATTCAACGTTTTTTCTATACCGTCTTGATAGACAATGGTTGATCGAAAGATTTATCACCGAGTCCGGTTAAACAGCTTTCATGTAACTAAAGATTTAAAAATCCATATCACAGGCTGGCAAGATTTATAAGAACTAGATAAATATATCTTTGTGTTCGAAAATTGTTTACTTACTTTGTCATTTACTCATTGACTAAACTAGGGAAATCAGAGAAATTTACTCACTATCTTTATCCCTTCAAGCTGCGCGCTCGTGCGGCCGCGCAGTAGTTCTAAAACCTCCGCGCTTGTCCCAGGTCAGCGCGCGCTCTTATAGCTGATGAACGACCTTATTTTTACCTAAAGCTTGAAACGAGAAGCAAGAATTCATAAAATATATTCTTGACATTTATTTTTCAACCCAGGTTTGCTTCCAATGTAAAGCACATGACCTCACAATGAAACATTTCAATGGAAGGAGCCATATGATTAAAATTATACTGCGCATTTATTGATCTGGCCTGCTCATCTATTGATTTTTCCGCGCAGCTAATCTCTCGGCTTAGATGAAACACTGGTCACCATATTTTTCTTTTAAACTGTTTTTTGGTTTTTACGGAGTCCGAGTCGTTAAAAAAAATACGACTCCGACTGCAGCATTTACCAAACACACGACTCCGACTCCAACATTAACCAAAAACACGACTCCGGCTAAAAAAGGTTTAAATTCATCAAATTGTTTTCCTAATTTTGTTAATTATGTGTATTCAATTAAATATCAACCAATTAATCTAGCAAATAGCCAAATTTGACATATTAAATGCAAAAATAAAATGTTCAAGCTTTTCAAAATTTCCGACTCCGAGTACGACTCCGGCCAAAATGCCGCGATGACTCCGACTCCGACTCCACAGCCCTGATATAAAATATATTTTTTTTGTATCATAACTATGTAGCACAAGCAATTATATTATATTCATAATCAGCTCAAAATCTATCTCGCTGAATCACGCTAACTTGTAATCGACTTTGAAATGAAATCTCAATATTTAACGTTTCAAACAACTGGCAAAAGGTTTGGGCATGTTGCTAAGTTGACTATACCTTCTAGCAAAATATAAACATCACCGGTTTGTTTCTTACGTAATGTCGCCAAGATGCGACAAATATTGTCGTGAATTGAGACATTTATCATAATATAAGTACGTACGTATTTCAATTTATATTATTTATTCACAATTCAAACTATAACTTATAACATGTTACAGCAAATTTTGTTCTTGAGAAATATACGCTATGCATATTTTTCAAAGGGCATTTGATTTGGTAATGTAAAAAAATGTCAAACTGACATATGTATATAGCCGAACCAAACTGACTATTTATCTCCTTATAATAATAATACTTTTGTTTTTATAATCAAATCCGATCTCAACGTGGAGCATATGCACATATATCAGGGTTTATCTCAACATAAGTTATTCTAATAAAAAGATAAAACATTTTAGCTCATTATTTTATAAGAAATCAAAGGGCCGCGATTTCGCAACCTGGTAATACATAGGTTCTCTTTAAAATCGATATAACATTGATTATATTACAAAATAAGTTATTGTATAGTGGAAAAACGCGCATTTTAAAGCCGGCACTGCGCTTTTAGTACCTATTCTACATTAAATTTATTAGGTCTGGATTGATTTCTATCATGGCGAGCATTATCAACTGATAATCAGCTCATCAATAAATTTAATGTGGAATAAATACTAAAAATGATTTATAATTTTTATTATAATGCCACTCCACCAAGTATTGACAGTGGACACCTTAAGCAAATAAATTGAAGCAAAACATTTGATCATTGATTTGATTTGACAAGCAAACAGTTAATTACAGACATTAAGTGTATTTATTTTGGTTTTTACTTTGCTAATGATTATTCTTACGATTTTTGATGTAATAGCTTGCATTGCTAAGAGGTTTTCAACATTTTAATTGTAACCTATTTTTCTTACATTTTGCTTCAATTTATTTGCTTAGTTATACAGTAGAACTTCGATTATCCGGACTGATTGGGGATGAAGATAGTCCGGATAAGGACAAATCCGGATAATTGAAAAAAATCATAATTGACAGGAAAAGACAAGTTTATTCAGTATAAATAATTTTTATTTCTTTAGATTAATACATAGCTTAAATAATAAAAAAAAAATTATTGAAAAATCAATTATCGATTTCTGCTTAAAGCTATTTTACTTAGGCTTTTCGATGCTGCCAAATCACGAATACTTTTAAGACATATAAGTTTTCTTGAATAGCACTCTTTTTGACTCTCAAGTCACTTCGTTGTCAAAGGTCTGTCAGCAGAAAGCCTTTCCCCATGAACCTCAAGTACCCTGATACCATGTTGCCCTTTGAATTTTTCAAGCCAGCCCGAGCGTATTTTGAAGGTGGGATCTCCATTTAAATCTTGTATTGAAAAATATTGCTTTTTCACATAGTAATGGACCAGATATTGGATGATCGTCTTTGTATGAACCCCATAAAAATACACTCTTCAACTTCTTTTCATTTGGTGATGTTTTCATAACTTTACGCTCTGAGCTTCCATCTTCTGACAATAAGCAATTGGTATACTTCAAGATTATTTCACTTTGTTTTTTTATATCCGAGATCGTTGACACCATATTAATTAGACAAAAAACGTCCCGATTCTCCCCGATTTCAAAGCATCGATTATATCCAATTTGTCTTTTAATGAAACTACTACACGTTTTCTTTTCGTTGACATATCGGTAATATTAAAAATAAATATTTAAATCGTGATCAATTTTTCAAGTAAGAAACGTTCAATGCGTATCGAATTTGGATGATGACTGACCCATATTTTACACAGAACTTATTGTTAGGACAAATGCAACGATCAAAATATTAAGACTGTATTCCGTCACGTACGTAAACAGCGGACGCAATTCGCCACGTGCATATCAGAAAATTTGTAATATTTTTGTTTATTTTAACCAATCCGGATAATTGAAAATCCGGATAATCGAGGTCCGGATAATCGAGGTTCTACTTTTATACCAATTGTTTGTCATACCTTATAATTATTACTAAAACTTTGTATACATATCACTGTTGTATTTCTTAACAGGACTGTGGAGTCGGTTAAAAAAAGTTCGACTCCGACTCAAGCATTTACCAAAACCACGACTCCTACTCCGACTCCAACATTGGCCAAAAACACGGCTCCGACTCCGACTAAAAATGTTTAATATCGTCACTTTTTTGCCTAATTTTCCTATGTATGTGTATTCAATCAAATATCAACCCTACCAATCCGGCCAATGGCCAAATTTGACATATTATATGCAAAAATAAAAAGTTCAAATTTTTCAAAATTTCCGACTCCGAGTACGACTCCGGCCTAATTGCCGTGACGACTCCGACTCCACAGCCCTGGTTGACAATGCTCGCCATGAGCGAAATCGGTCCTGATCCAATAAATTTTATGTTGAATAAGTACTAAAAATGTTTTATTATTTTTATGATATTTCTTAATATCAATTTCAAATAGAGCTTTATCGAGTACGTCGTAATTTTTCTAATGGTCCATCCACACTGGACATAATGTCAGATATAAAAGCATCCAGCTATCTAAAATGGCGCTAAACGAAGGCGCATACTTTGCCATCGGAGAGCTCTATGAATAATTGATGGTTCTATAGAATTTCACATATGAGATCACGACCGGCGCTCTCAATCGGCCCCGATCGCTTCGATTCGCCGCGTTGCCCGACGTACCTAACCACTCCGTAATGTGTGAAATTCAATGAAGACCGATCGTGATGGCTATATAATTTTTGTATTACCCAAGCGGCTATTAAATTTATCAATCAAGTGTGGCAAAAGCTTCACAGTAAATAAAAAATATTTCTATTCTCATTTCACTCAAGACAATTTTTCAGCAATCGCAAATACTTGAGCGAAACCAGTCCTGGTCATATCATTAACATTGAACACTTTTAATTTTTAGGTGGTCACTGTCAATACTTAATAACACATCACAATAAAATATTAACACACTTTTACTACTTATTCCACATTAAGTATAGTGGATCAGGACCGGTTTCGCTTATGGCGAGTATTATCAACTGTTCAATCCTCAGTGTATAATGCTCGCCGTGATCGAAACCGGTCCTGATCCAATAAATTTAATTTGGAATAAGGACTAAAAATGTTTATTATTTGATAGAGGTTTGTCGATACTTTACATGTAAAACAGATTGAGGAATCGTGAACTGTTGGTTCTTCCTAGGAGTAGAGCCAGCCTGCCAATGTGGATGCCACTAGGAAGAGCTTTAACGATTTTAAGCTGCATTTCTTCGTATGTTGACATATTCCACGTGGACGTGAGTGAGCTCAGACGAGTACTATTTATGTACTATACTTGATTCTGTCGGAATTTATTCGGTTGAACTATTTGCCAACTTCCAATTTTATTTTTTGTTTCTCTTAATTTCTGCATTTTTTTTTCTTTTTCTTGCAATAAAATTTTAGTTTGTAATTTTTGTAATGTACATATATTTAAATAAATTAATATCACCTTAAATATGTGCATTATTTTCTATTGTATATAAAACTAAAATTTTGGCTGTTTCACATTAAAAATATCTAATTTTAGCTATGTTTATTGAACAAACTGTTATTTAAATCTTGCCTTTTTTGAATGGTACTTAGAATAGAAACAAGCGGTAAATACATATCTTGCATAAATTATGAATTGGTGACGTAAATGTTCAAGATGTGTTCTTTATTCATCGCTTTTTACTATGAATATTAATTAATCCATTTTTGTCCCATCCAAACACTTTGTAATCTGCATGTTTATAGAAATTGTATTGGAATCTACAAATGTCAAACAAAATGTATAAAATAAATCATTTAATTATTGTTTACCATTTCCGCTCTCAGCGTGGATTCAGGGAGCATACATATATACTTCTAGATAGAGTTTGATTAAAAGGTAATTCTCTACGCTCTTGCATTGCTCTTAAAACACTTTCCCACTCTCACTTTTTCAAAGAAAGATTCGTTTTTAAATATTAAGACACCCTTAGTTTTACTATTTCGCAGACTATTTCAGATATTTAGTTCTTCAGCCTCTGAAGTCTTTTGGTCAGCTACGATTATGAATTGAAAATTAGTCTTGCCGAGGTCGATGTAAACTGAAATGCTTATTGTATTAATTTGTTGATTAATGTTTCGGGAAAGGGTGGAATGAATGAGTTATAATGTCACAGCCACAATCAGCCACGCGTGCGTAGAGCAGGTCAGTTCTCACTGAACTCTGTTTGTCTCAGTACGACGTGATGATACGTGTTTGTAGCGACAGAGAAAGACATTTATAGTGATGAAAGCGATGTATGCCCAGTTCCTCATAAAAGTCACATAATAATCAAATAGCAATAAATAGTATTTTCTATTTTTTTAAATTGATAAACAAAATATGAATACTATTTTATAGTTACCTTTTTTACAGGATTCTTCAAGCCAGAATGTTGTTCTTTATTCAAATAACACGTATTTTGAATTATCGGTACCGTACTACTAATCTTCATTTTTATTTAAAATATGTTTGTTTACTCGCATTTACCGTGTTAAAAAAAAGTTGATGGAGTACTATGAAAATAATTAATAATCAAATTTAAAATTGTTATTTTTCAGTTACTACAGCTAGTTGATGTCTACTAAAAAGGATACAATTCAACGGAATATCGCCATTAGATTGTGAAACAATTCGTCTACCGGAGTTGTTTATTGAAACTAAATTTATAGCCTTAGATGACGCTGTTGTAAAAACTTGATGCTGTTTTGCCTTAAATCGTGATTTAATCAAACGCATCCGAAAACATGGCATGCAAATATTTTACTTGCTATCTTTGTTTTAATATAAGTACCTACATATTGAATCACAAAACTAAAATACATATTACATAATTAGTATACAAGGTATGTATTTTATTTTTAAGTAAGTTACCATCGCCGGTTTCACTCAGTAAGTATATTTTTTTTTTACTATTAACACTTTTTATTATTGGGTCAATGAGTCAACTCTGGGAAAGATTGAATTTATACTGAAAGTAGTAAAGAAAAATTGATTTTAATATATTGTGAATAATAAAGTTGTTGTGTATAAAAAGTATCCTATATTATCTAATTGTATCATATAGCCAGAATATATGTTCATTTCAAAATATGTATATATTTATGATTGCTCTTGATATAGTGAATATGGAACACTAACAGAGCATTTGAATATAAGCTTTTTGTCAAGAACTGGTGGTAAGTTTCTGTCTCTATGGATTTTGTAGGAAATATGGATACGATTTGTAAAATACTAATGGATTCTTTTCGATTTTACTGCGTTATCTATTTTGGGATGGAATAGAGCATGAATTATTAACTACATTTATTCATACACTTTATATACAAATTGATTAATTAAATCTAAGCCATGTAATGTGGACGAAAGCGCAAAAGTTATTTACAACACTGCTACTGAACTATAAGTATTTTTTTATAATTCTACTATTTTCACTGCATTAAGGATTCCATTACTAAATTTAATATGAAAAATGGAGCATTTAATTGATAGCCTTTTTATGGCGATATTTTATGGCGTATCAAATGCAAAAAGAATATGTATTGTAACAATGCGAGTCCTGATTTCGACATTGCAATATTACAGTTGATAAATCATAACCAGCAAATAATCTATGCATGCTTTTTGACGAAATGAACAAAAGAACCAGACACGAGTATCACTTAAGCCTCATTAATATATCACCTTCATCAATCAGATCGAAATGCACACGATTGATGCATTTGAGAGGTTCACGATGCAATTCATCTCGCCGATGCACCTATGGTGATGCAAGTGCGCAAATTAGCGAGGTGGGTATATGGATTTGAGATAAATGGCGTGAACACTGATGATGCGGTTAGGTACCGACTATCGGGTCTGTGGGTACCAAGTGATGTCGGCATTTTCGCGTTGTGGTTGGGTCCGTTTCACACGTTCTCGCCCCGACCCCGGTTCGAGTCCGGCGTCTCCTCTGCTTACACGAGCTATAAACATAGATAAAATTATAGGGTTGTCATAGATTCTTTACTTTTATTTATCATGTTTGTATTTAAATTAGAATCTGTAAGGGTATTTATTGACCATTGGGTGAAAGAATAGGGCTAGAAGTCTTAAAAAAATGAAAGATAATTTTCCGCTCGAAAATTTAAATCTAAGAACACATTAACTGGCAGAAAAATAAATTTATGAATGATTCGCATTATTTGTATTATTATCATTATAAAATGTTCCATTTTCATTAATTGTGAGCATTTTACTTACAAGATTTGGCGATTACAGATGATTTATAAATGCTCGTAACAAGCGAAACCGTTTCTAGTGATTTTATGGAACTGTGAGATAATTGGAAATCATAATAAGTGGAATTATTTTATTTACATTTTTTTATGTGTCCATTTATGAATTGAAAACTTCACCGGGACAAAATAAGAACGAACGTTAAGTTGCGAGAGCGAATTGAAGAATGGGCTGTTTGTTATTTTGTTATGTATATTTCCGGTCTCAACGTGGAGCATATATACAGCTTATCTCTACGAATGTTTTAATACGAGAACTCATTGCTATTCAGTTGATAAACCTCTTTTATCTCCGAAGGAGTAAAGTCATACACGCGTGGGTCAAGAGGGGGTATAATAGTTATGTCTCTTACTTCGTCCAGTTATAAGAATGGTATAGGATAGGTTATAGAAACATTTATAAATCATATAAAAATCTGTAAATTGACTGATAAATGAAATTGCTTGTACCAGAACTTTAGCGGTGATGATGACGTCATTCAGGTTCATGCCTTATTATTTATACATATGTATATAATATTTTTATTAATAAAATTATAACTTTTAATCAGAACCAAACATGCAAACCCTGAAATAAAATAGATAAGGCGACCGTGCTTCGTCTTTTGCTAGGCCAAGAAGAACATCACGAGTCCAAGTACTGTCCGCTAGAAAATATTATGGCAATCTCTTCCACTTCCACCAAGACTTAAGAAGTCCAGCGCATGTCACATCATGAGAAATAAAAAAATACTCCCATGTCAGTTGACAAAACATCACGTTATTCTATATGTAAAATGTTACAATTATGTTAATGGATATATATTAATGATTTGTTTACGTTTAATCTCGTGAACAGTGATAGATGTATGTTCGCTGATTCAATTATACCAGTTTTAACTGTTATTTGATAAAAATATACGATTCAATTATACCTATAAAGAAATCAAAGTAATCGAGCTCCACACTAATTGTGCATTATGGTTGATGGTAATTTTGGTGTCACTTTTGGTAAGAAATTGTTTTGAAATACCGAGCAACAAACCCGTGTTGAAAAAGATAAGGTGTCTTTAACAGAAATGGTAGATAGGTTACATTACTTAAAATCAATACAAAATAGAATATATATTTTTTTTAAATTTAAATAATTAATAAATTTACATAGTTTTCAATTTAATTTTGATTTAGCATACAGATATATGTATATTCATTCAGTGTCGCTGCTTGATAATGAAAGTGTCCGTTTACTGCTATTTTTAAGAATAAAGTTTTTTTTAAATAACAAAATTAATGGAAAAAAAATAAAAAAAAATAATGGCATGTATTTAATGGGTCAGTAACTAATTCAAGTTTTGGTCAGTTAAATAAATAAATGGTCAGTTAAAAATCAAAATGGTCAGTTAATATTATAAGCGGTCAGTTGTCATTGTATCAGTGTGAATGTGGTCGAGTTATTAAATAAAACGGTCAGTAATATATTTTAATGGTTAGTTATTTATTAAAAATGGTTAGTATTTAAATTAAATAGTCAGCTATTTAAAAAAAATGATAAGTTTTAGTTTGACAGATTGTGAATTTTATCAAATATGGTCGAAATAGGCAAATTTATGACATGTTCTTTTTATTTTAACTGACCATTTAATATTTTTAGCTGACCGATTTAAGTATTTATTACTGACCGTTTTAAGTATTTATAACTGACCATTTATCGAATTAGAAACTGACCAAATAATTAGTAGTTAAAAATAATCATCACTTTTTTAAAAACCGTGCACAACAAGTGTATATTAATAATAATGTTGATACTTCCAAATTTCCATCTTTCCAGCTAACACGATGTTGTACCCACCGCACTTACAGCTGATTAAGTGGTGTCATATAAATACAAACAGATATAAGCTTTCCAAGTAGAAACTGCCTTTATTTCATTGGTTGATTAAATACTCGAATGACACTCCTGGAAATAGTTTCAAATTAAAAATAAACATTTAAACTTTAAACGCACACACAGATTGATCTCTAGCGATTATATAATATAGCTTGTAATATATTTTTTAAATAATTCTTTTTAAAAAATAAAGATAACGTTTAAATATGTTCGTACCTAGATTGTTTTTAACAGGTATTGAATGAGCGATAACTGTGTGTAATATTTTATACATGTCTTGTTGGCCATCAAGTATAGCAATCTACCTTTATTGGATAGTTTTGCTTTAAACATATCTTGTTTAGTCATAAGAGGACGACCTAAGGGTCTTGACCAGAGTAAAGTTCCGCGCTTGCGGCTGAATGACAAATATTTATATGGAAACATCTAACGAGAATTGTTCAAAACAAATTTATCGATAGCAAATGATTTATGATACATTTTTAGAATACATTTAATAAATAGATTTCCCCTTTTTTTCATTTATAATAATGTGTATTTTCTTTCAACAACAATACAAGAGTGTTTTTGCAGTGAAAGTAAAACTTTTTGATTGTATTGGAATTTCCTTGTTGAAACTTCATTGTAATAAGAAACAAATATCAAAGTTTTTAGTTCTGCCAGAATTATGGAATTAAGTTGAGAGCTATTTCGGCTTTATGACATCGTCAGAATATATTTTCAATTTACAGCTCTAAACGTTGTGGAAAGTTCGTATAAATAAAACATAATATATAGAGCTATGTTTGTATTATTATGATGCTTGAAAAAAACAATCCTGATTTGTGAATTAAGGGTAAGTCTTTAAAATGTACTTCTAATTTATGTAATTTTTCATGTGTAGCTTCTTCATTACCACATACACCTTAGAATATATTCAATAATTAGGTGATAATGCTCGCGATGAGCGAAACCGGTCCTGATCCTAAATCTATATAATGTGGAATAAATTCAAAAATGTGTTATTTTTTTTTAATATCATACAATAGTTTTGCGTTAGCTACGATGTAACCAAATCGAGAATTTTTTCATTTTTTTAAATTTATTTATGAGATGGTTTGTATCTTCCCCGATTTAAGGTCTGGTAAAAGAGAAAAGAATATTTTAAAATTATGACAAAACTAAATAAAGATAAACATTTACTTAAGTTTCATACATAAAATTCACGTCAAAAATCGATAGCTATTTCGAGATCACACCATCGACATAACTGGATTTAAAACAATGAAAAAAAGTTATGCTAATATAAATTCTTCCTATAGTCGTAATCTATCACAATGGTATGCAACCGGACATGGCAAATACTACGGATGACTGAGAGAGTAAATAAAGTCAGTGGCGGCGCAGCGGAAGGGGGTATATCGGGTGACAGTAGTACAGAGGCGCAGCACAACGGTAGCATCTTTGTTTCATGTTTGACAGATCACGAAACGGTTACGTTCCACCCGATTTGTATGCAACTATCTCAGATAGTACAGAGCGACTGAAAAATGTTCAAGCTTTTTTCAAAAATGAAGATTCCTTATTTTGTAATATTTCCTTCAACGACAAATATCAATAAAATGTCAACTAACGCTGGTTTCAATTCAGTTTAAATAGTTTATCTTTATATTATTTGGTATATCGTTATATTATTCATTATTGCCTGGTCCGTGGTGCAGTGGTCAATGTCGTTGGCTACCGTGTCGGACCGTCCGGGTTCGTTTCCAGGTACGAGAAAAATTTTCAGTCAATAAATCGATTCTGCTCAGAGGCAATGGCTGTTTGCGTTGTTACAAATCCCTTTCCACCTTTCCGATCCCAAAGAGCGACGCATTGTGACGGCGATTAGCTAACCACTAGTCCTGTCCTAGTCCTCGTATCCTTTCCATCTCTCCATACTCTCTTCGAAAAAGAGAGGCAGTTCTTCGATAAAAAAAAATATGTTTAGATAAATGCTCCATATGCTTCATGTTGGGAGCGGACATGGTAAAAAAAGAATCAGATGATTTTATTTTATAGATGAAGAAGGAGGCAGTTGAATAACAACGTATTTATATCATGCGGTGTCTATTTATATATCTTTGAGTCTATTTAAATTGGTATGAAGTTTCATATAAATATTACAGTTGTACCTGACCTAAACTAAAGAAGTGAATTTCGGTAAACCTCGAATATATCTTCACTCCCATACGATCAAAAGAACGAATTTTATTACTTTCTCATTCGATTCCTTTTATCTTATCCTCGTTGATTAGGTGAGCAACTTAATTCTGCTATCAGGATGCCCTATTCGTATATCATATATGGATTGCAAATGGTGGGCAAAAAAAAGTGTTAAGTAGTATTATTTTTTGAGCGCTCTGTATGCATGCGGACCGCGTGATTTGTGTGGCTTGCCGGAGCATTCCCATACGGTCGACACTCGTGCGAGAGGAACACGGAAATGAAGTAAGATTTCTTCTATTCTATTGGAGGGGCAGTAAATTGGATTGCAGGGATTCGGCCGCTTCTTTTAATGCAGCGCTGCTATCGGCCTAGTGCAAAACTGCGACATGATGATAAATTACCGCTTCGATATGTCAGCAGTGCCCCAAGACGATATCGTTTGCGGTTGCTCGATGGATATTTAAATCAGATTTGAACGGTGAATATTTTGTACACATCCGTAAGTTGTTTTCATTAATGACACCGGTTTTAACTCTATCTGATATCAGATTCGGTTCAAGTATTGTTTGTTGGCTAATTAGGGCAAAACCTCCAATACAAATAACTGGACGGTAAAAATTACATATTAAATAATGTTGGTAAAATTTAGAACATATAAGTATACTGCCATTCAAAGGAAGACGGTAGTGACTAGTAAAAAAAAGTGACATCTGCTAACGTTTTTAGAACAAAGCAACAAATATAGTTTTATTAACAAATAGGCAGTCAATGCAACAAACGAGTGCTTCACTTTTAAGGTGTTCACTGTCAATACTTGGTGGAATGGCAATATAATAAAAATAATAACACACTTTTAATAACTTATAATTATATAAATTATTGGATCAGGACCGGTTCCCTAATAGCGTGCATAATCAACTGATAAGAAAAACAACGGAACAGTGATATTTATACAAAAGTTAAGCAAGTATTACAAGTTATTACAAACAATTGGTACTACAACTAAGCATATAAATTGAAGCAAAATTCAATCAAAATAGACCACTTAGCAATACATCAAAAATCAATTAAGAATGAATGACCATTAACAAAGCAAAAACCAAGAGTAAAACCGGTCCTGATCCAATATTTTTTTTGTAGAAAATTACTAAAAATGTGTTATTATTTTTATTATAACAAGTGCTGGTTTACAAATAAATTGGTTCAATTTTACATCAACCGCTTTTTAAACATTCCAAAAACAAAAAAAACATTATGTCATTTTTCTCAAAAGTTTGCTAGAGACACTTACTCCATTCTTGCTTAAAGGGGCATTAAAATACCAATAATGAGTGAATAATTTTACTGGAAACTACGTGTTGAGTCGAATCATTCACAAAAAGAACGAAGTTCTTTTACCGTGCTAAACCAATACTGTGCACATACAAATCTTTATATTTTTTTTATAAATAAAAAACATTTTAATTTACCACTATATAGTAGTAGTACTATGAAATTTGTTTTAATTATTTCAAATAATGCCTTCTCACTTAGAAGTGACAGTTAACACCTTAAAAGGGATAGATATGTATGTAAGTATATTTAATTATAAATTGATAGAGATAATTTATTGATTGAGTAGGCATTTACTTCGTAGAACTCCATTATAATACGGTAAGAAAAATAACAATGTATTTTAGTTCTACATAAATTATTTTATATATATTTGTTGATAGCTATTTCGGCTTACGCCTTCGTCAGAACTATTAACAGAACTAGTTCTGACGAAGGCGTAAGTCAGAACATTATCAACAAATATATAAAACAAATTTCATAGAACTAAAATACATTGTTATTTTTTTTACCGTATGATAGAGATAAGTCAATAATAAATACAATCAACGAAATATTAAGGTGTTCATATCTATATAACTAATACGTGGTTCTGAAGTGACTGGCATATTTTTAGATCTTTTCTTCATTCTAAAACTACACCTAATGCTTCTTCTGATGACCTATCACGTAACAATGAACCAGAAAAATAAGTCTCCATCGATATTTTCCCACCAAACGTAGCCGGACCTTTACACAAAACGAATGATATATTTGAGTCGTAAATAAACAGATTCCACCTCGATTTATAGTCCGAGATGACTTTCCAGCAATGCGATGACATTTAGCGTTATTTGAACGTTTGATATTAAAGAAACGCAAAAGTTTCCAGCCAAGAAAACATGAATGATGCAACGCTAAACGGTCGCTTTCGTTGATCACGAGATAATTTTCATACTTTAATAGAATTTTACCGCAGGACTGGGGAGACATGTCGCGCCAGTTAGTTGCATCAACTCGCGGATAAAGCTGCTGTGGTTAGTTAAATTTTATTCATTACAAAGAAACTAAGAAAAGATTTTGTGCGAGTAATTAAAGTTACAAAAATAAATAGGTAAATTATTTTTTAACACAGCAATTTTATGCAATGGTCAGACTCAGGAGTCATGACCGACTTTTCTCGTTGCAATCATTTGTAACTGATTAAAAATAAAATCGAATTGAGCTGTTTTCTTTTTATTGAATAGCACATTTTAATTTTATTTTCATCAAATCGAATGCTTGCGTTAACCCAAACTAGTCCCAATCAATCAAGGCCGAGTAGGACAATACAACAAATGCATAATTTCGTTCATCTAGTAACTTATATTGAAATACTTCATGAGGAGGTCATGAGCTCCATCAGGAGATGAAATTCATCAATTATTAGAGTGTGCGGGAGTTTTCAAACTGCTTAAAAGGAAGGGAAAAGTAGTCTTAATCATGAAATAAAATTTTCTAATTACCACAAAAAATGTTGTATATTGTTAAAAATAGAATGCTTCTCATAATTTTGTATCGATGCACGAAAAAAGATCTTAAGATGTGCATTTTAGACAGTCGATTCTAAGCCATGAAACAGGTACAAGCGTTGCACACATGGAAGCTACATAATCTTCATAATATTGATGGAAATATCAATTACCCAATTACCCAAGACTCACATACTGCTAAGCACTTAAGTGTGGTGAGATGAATGATTATATTTATGTAACTGGAAAAATTATATTGTGATACCTTATCTACTTCCTATCCACATGTGCGAAGTTATCTAATGAATAATAATTTTCGCTTGTAGTTATGACGTCAGTGTGACCGACTTTTCCTGTCATGATTTGAAAAGACTTGGGCTATTCATCCTTTTTATTGCTGATTCCTAAAATTTTGACTCGTCGTTAATTGATGGATTGAAAAAAGAACAAATTGAGTCGTATTTAGTGACGTAAAAAAGTATGATAGTTTACAAAGTTTATTTACTTTTTAAGCCTTAAATCATCTGATAGTGGTCTTCAAAGAAAACAATTCTTCTTTGACAGTGTTTATCAATAGATTTTAATCATATATTATAAAGATGTCCAGTGATCTTGTTGGTAAGGTGCCGATCAGGTTGTCGTGGTGAAAGATCCTTCTCATACTTTCCTAGAAACGTCTACAATTTCAAATTCACCATTAGGGACGATTAATGTGTTTAAAGTACCATCCTTCGGGTCAAGATATCAGCGAAGTAGTTTAAATCACCTAACACCCACGCGATACCGTATAATTTTCTGAAACATCTCTAAATATGGCATTAAGGCTCATCTACTAACTCAACGGTCAATTAAATGTCGTTAATTTAAGTACGTAAAGCAGGGATGGCTTTTGTTTAATATCCCTAAGGAAAAAGTGACAGAATAAAATATTTCATTTCAATCATATTCTCGGGTCTTGGAGCCAAACGATAAATGCGCTTGGGCGTGCGTTCTATTCGGTATCGGTGGGCACGGGTGCGATTCTATATACAGAAATGTGTATTCAAAGGCTGGAATGTATGTGATAAAATTCCTTACATCTGATCCTAAAAACCAGGCAAAATGAAAGCCATTACTAGTTCTTTCCTATCTCGGTCCTTATAAATAGTATTACTGGAGTGACTGAATGACCAGCAGTAGATATCGTACAGTAAATTCTATTGATAAAGAATATGACAGAAAGAAGCTGAAGCATTAATTATTTAAAGTGAATTATTTTCACTCTATAATAATCTGCTGGTAGCCAGTTAACTTATGTTGACGATATCTCATTTGATATGGCTTAATTAATTTTAAAAAAACATTTTTTGTAATAATTCAGAACTGGATCACCCGTTCACCCGATGTTTGTAAAAGTATGTGAAATTGGTAGGAAAGTTTTATTAACTAAAAATTCTATATATCTTATCGACCAAGAATTGACAGTTAAACCCTTAACAGCATCACATCATATAAGTTTTGAGAAAAAAGCTTTTGATAGTCATGATGCAACAGTTGACATTTAATTATCATTAACTGGTATCCACCCAATAGCATTAATAAGCCGACACAAACTGAGGAAATATATAAATGGTTTTGGTAAAATATCTTATTATTGTTTTTTCACATGTAACCAAATAAGAATAAGTCACCAAAATAGTAACAGTCGATCGAAAAGACAAGGCAAGGCAGGCAATACAATTTGCCTGACGATGAATTATGTATGTGGTCGACCCTGCTTTAAAGTCTCTAATTTAGGTACCTATACGAAGTTCGTGAACTCTCACAAGTCCAAGTGGGGTATCGTCAGGTTACGTCGCCACGACTTGAGCGTTCCATCGTGAACGATCGAGTACCGGGAATCCCCGGTACCGGTCCCGGAAAGTACCGACAGCTCACCTTTCAACTCTAACTCCAAAATACCATATTCGCTAGAGGCAGGGGAATCGAACGATATCTGAACTAGATATTGACTTTTTTGACAAAGTCCACCTGTTAGCCATCGAATATTGTGTACATAATGAACATCGTATGTTTTCAAGATAAATGCTACTGCTTCTTCTCAATGAATTAATTTTTGGTAAAAAAATATACGTTTAACATATATTTAATGAAGCTCCTTTTTTTGTTTTGAAAGGAAATTAAGGAGAAAAATGTTAATGTAAACGTAATTTGGTATAATGTGTTCTTTTATTGACGACCTTTTTTGCGTAACTTTACGATTTATATGAACACCTGTTAACTAGCGATGAACTTGAAAACAATTTAAAATCAATATCTAATCATTATTATCAGGTCAAAAATATAAATACAGTTTCTTTCGAGTAATGAAACAAAACCTGTCTCTTAGATTATGACGTCAGTAAGAATTCTTCAAAAAATCCTTGTTTTTTTTTAAACTGGTTTAATTACAATATTCGATATTAAAACTGCGACAAATAAATAGTGGCGTAAAACTCTGTCTTGAATTTTCTTGGATATTTAATCGAGGTCGTGGTTTTACTCACCTGCATTAGACTATCGCAAAGGGAGATTAAAAGGTCATTAAGAAGATGCTCATCCTTATTTGTCACAAATGAAGATGTGCTATATTGTTTTAATGTGATAATTTTATCTCAGCTTAGTTATTCTTAAATGCTAAATAGCTATCATTTCTCTAGGTTAACCGTGAAAGATATCGTGAGAAGCATAATAGTTAAATATACATTTCTATTAACTTTTCTGTTAGAAAGTAAGAACATAAGTTATAATTCTACAGTGATAGTGGTTAAAGAAAGCTTAAGTATATTTATAAGATTCGAGGTTTTAAATTGTAAATAAATACTCTACTACGTCCGTGATTTCCAAACTCTCCGTTACTAAATCCCATATTTAAAAACATCTTGGCGTTCTTCATAATCTTAATACAAACCCTTTTTGTGAATAAAAATGTTTCAACTTTGTGTGTATTACAAGATAAAAAATTAAGATGGATTGGAATGCTATAGATTTGGAGATAGTGATATCTTAGTTGTGATAAGTCTTCTTTTTAAATTGATTAATCTAGGTCTTTAAAAACGTCTCAGTTAATTAAGGAATTCATTTTAATACTATTCTACTCAAAGTCTACTGCACGTAGTGATTCATACCAAAATCGGAATCAAACTCCAGTTTTTTTTAAGCCATGTTAAATTGAAATACGTTTATTTAATAAATGAATCAATACTACCGTCATTATCGATTTTTTTTCAATTTTTTTAATGTTTTCCTTGGATATCGATAGCATATTAAAATTCGTGGATATTATATGAAACAACTAACCAATGATATATGGTCGAATTCAGAATATGTCGGATGTGGCTTTTTAATCTGTTTAAAAGAGATTTTCATTTGAAATTAATTTTTCGTTTAAGACGAGTTAGATTCATTTTGTCAATTACACAAATTTTGATAAAAAAATATTAATATTTAACTAATTCGGAATAAAATGGTTTTTATTGCATGATTATAAAATCATAAAGTTTTTAAGCATAGTAGTACTGTGTCAAATATAATTCTAACTTTAATTATCAGACTTGAAACCTTGTGAAAATATCTTAAGATGTTTAGATAATCTTGTACTATAAGCTCTTCTTTATCGCATTGTCTCACTGAGAGAAAGTTTAATATTGAGAATTATACTTAAAATATGTTCGGACGAATAGTTTGCACGAAGGTCCTCATTTTATAGGGCCACGCAAAATATTCAAAGAAAAAATAATTATATTAGTTTGAATCATTGCCATTGTTTGTCATTTGTCTTTTCAATTTGGAGTAAGTATTTCAAAGGTAGTTCATTTCCCATTTGAGATAAAAAATAAAACATAAAATTTATCATAAGATTACGTCCTAGTTACACTGTAACAACTAAATAAATGAATTACACCCAAATATCATTCAAAATCTTTTTCCAGTTATAACGAAAACGAGCATCGTTAAATAAACCAGCAATACTTATATTTGAGCGATGATTTGTTTAAGATAATTATTAATTTTACTGATATTTTGATAGGAACTAATGTGAATACGATGTTGGCCGATGATTTGATGAAATTAGCAAAAAATCTTAGCAAAAAACAAATCGATAACTTGTACCACATTAAAATTGACGACATTGCTACTCCACTGCTACTTTTCAAAGTGAACAAAATTGAACAAATAGTTACACAACCAGTCGAATATAATTTATTTAAAACGATCTCCCAAAAATAACATAAGTTGTTCTACGAGAACAAGTTGTTGCTTATTAGCTTTTTTTGGGATACAAGGAGCAAGGATTAAGCTGGGACAGGAGCGACAGGACTATTAGTAATCTAATTACTCCATTATGCTCAAATATGCACCGTTTTGTGGATAAGAGGGGTGGGATGAAATAACAGAGTTATCAATTTGTAAAAAGACATAAAAAAAAATATTGCAACTAAATACTTACATCTAAAATATTCAAAAGATTCGCCATATTTACACTTTAATTTAAGTTTTGGGATGTGGGGGTATAACGTAGAGATTTCGTTATAAAGCCTTTGTGAACAATAATACTTACCTGTATAACGATTAGCGTGGCTCTGTTTATTGTAATTGAGAAGTCGTTCAGAATATTTTAAATAAAAGAATCAATTTCGAAACAGCGTTTCCTATTACGACACCTTAATTTGAAAAGGTTCTAAATGCTCTTTACAATGTTTTGAAATATGATCTTTCGAAGTTTCGATTGATTAAAATTCACTTGTAACAATGAGCAAAGTAAAAATGCTTCAAATTACTTATTTTAAGCATATTTTTTCATAAACTCTTGCTGAGATATGATTATCTTAAAGATCTAATGATGGAAATAATGATGACAATCTTAGAACTTTGTCAAATAAATTTAGTGAAAAAAGTGTGCAGATGCAGTGCAACTCCGGAATTCTGCTAACTCCGTTATTTAACCGTAGATAATACTGAAATTCATATATCAGGAGGTAATTTTCAAAAGTGGTCACTTCCAAAATATTTTTTTTCATCTGCCAGTTTTAGATTCAACTTTTGAGACCCTTTTTATTCACATGGAAAAGTTTGAATTTTTACACTTTATCCGTAATTCTTAAATTTAAGACATATTTTAAAAGCATTGATAGTAAACACAAATTTATGAAGAAAAATTAATGAACATATCCCACCTTCTCAGTTTTTCACCAAATGGATTTGCCCACTTTTGAAAATTACCACCTGAAATATGATAGAATGCGATAAATACAAGCTTTTCCGACCAAAAGATAATTTTAGGCAAAAATGTCAATTAGAACCTTTTCAACGTTAGGTAACGATTTGTAGTCAAACTACTGCTTGATAACGGCACTCCCTATGACCTCTTCATGATTTAAGAAATGCAATAATTTGCCAATCCACACGTCGAAATGTCGATATGTATTTAGATTACAAAGTAACTTCTATTTTTGGCTATGTCCAGTGCCCAATGTTTAAAGAATACATTCCCTTTCCGACCAAAAAGGTCATTTTAGGCAAAAATGTCAATTATAGCCTTTTCAAAGTAAGGTAACGATTAGTCATTCATCCATTGTCCAAACATCCGACGTATCAATTTGGAATTAGACGGTAAAACAATATTTCGCGTTCTATGACAACCGTAGGCGCATCCCTAACGAAGAGGCGGCCCATCTGTTTATTACCTAGCGGAAAATCTTATACAAGTCGTGTCTGAAATAATAGTTGTATAACGTTTCGTCACTAATAGCACATTACCGCGGTCTCTCGCCTTACCCGTAAAAATAAAGATAACGCTAAAATTTGATTTACGTAACGCGCCGTGTTAGCGGAAGAAGATGGTCTAAAACTATTTACCAATAAGGTACCCCGCACTTACACCGTAGATCAGCGTTTGCCAAAGTGTGTGTCTTTCCACTTATCCGATTAAAAAACTTGAGTTAGGCTATTAAAGAACAAATCATCCTTTCCTACACCCCCATCTTTCTATCGTTACCTTTTTACACAAACTAAACATAAGTCGTATTAAATTTAGATTTTTCATTAGGAATCCATATATTCTACACCAAGACATGATGAAAAAGTTGTGATCCAAAAAATATTTGTATAATAATACCATAAAAAGATTGATAACGCTTAAGATTTAGTATGAACTCTAGCGGTGGCGATATAACGTATTGCCCATTTGTACGATAAATTAATATAACTCGCGGACTACAATATTTTGGACAGGGCGCAAACGTGCCAGAACAAAATTCAATGGGATTAAATCAAAATGTTACGGGCCTTGGACAACAGGGGTAGAAAAATGTTTTTTTTTTCTTCGGCATTTGTTTGTCTGGCTTTGTAGTGTCTATTGTATGATTTGTGCCACAATTTATTTGGCTTAGTACGTTTTTTATAACGTTCAAATTTAAAATGAACTATCTACAATTATATATTCCTGTTGGATAGATATCTTATAGTTGGTAAAATAGATAGGCACACATGTTATATTTTTTAAAATTGACTGTTGAAGTATATCAATATCATAAGTTGGTTTGTCTGTATGACTGCATGTCAAATAAATTATGCATACTTAATGATAGATTCTACGCCTTATTTTTTCTAAAAGACCCATTGCCGAAATAGTAAAGACTAATTTGTGTCAAGTATTGACTTACATTAGTACTGGGTAATAGTTTCAAAGGTTAAAAAGATTTTCAGGATTTGGTTGATAGCTATTTAGATCTCACGCCGATGTTATTCGAAGATCATACCGTGTGAATCTCGTTTAAGACAGTATTAAATATATGTAAATCAATTTCAAAAAATTCTTGTGATAATAATTGTTATAACTTTAGCATCCATTATTACAATGTAAATGACAATTCAATTAAAACATACGAGAATACAGACTGAAATCACAAAGAAAAAGACAGTTATTTCAGATTTAGATGATATAATGATGAAGTAAACGTAATTATATGACTATCACGTCTCGCTTTATTAAATATGTACGTTGGTTTATGACTTTTTATTTGACTTTGTTTGGAATGATAAATTTGTGAGCTTTGAATCAATATTATATTCGTACAATACAAGGAATTTTCAATGATTAATACTTATTTAATAATATTAAATATGCAGGTGTAAGTCGACATTTTAAATTAAATCAAATTAAATTCAGTAGATTTTTGAATAACTCAGTAACGGCATTCCACCACAGACTTAAATTCAAGAAGACAAAACTTCACTGGTATTTTTTGCGAAAAGTTATAAGACGAAGATTAACCTTTCCTGACTGCCTTTACGTGGTCTCCATTCATTTTAGCTAAGCTGCCTGTATTACTAAAGTGGAGTAGTTTTCACGAGGTTTACTTGTTCAGAATACATCCTCGAATAGTTCGTTGACAACTGAGCTCATTATGAACAACTTTTGGCATCGGAATTTCTCATTCTTCTTTAACGATACTTCAAGCACTTTTGCAATGGAGATACATATATTTTTCATGATTAGAGGAAGTGGACCCAGAGAGAGTTTTTGTCCTGCGTGGTTGAAATGCTAAATAAATAAATCTTAGTCATTGACCTAAATTCTTGGGTATTGAATTAGTTTGCTATAAAAACTACAATCGAAGAATAATTCATTACGAGCGCAATTTTGCTCAGATATTTAAATTTATATATATTTGAATAGCTTGAACTCCATTAAAGCACGGTGAAAAATACCAATGTATTTTAGTTCGAAGATTTAACATATTCCTGACGACGGTGAACACCAAAAAGCCATAAACAATTTATTGTATACATCGCTATTTTTTCACCCTGCTTATGTGATTATTCAGGTGCGTGATTATATGTCAAAATCTTAAAATTGGAAACAATGTTTTTCAGTTGATTTATGGATGGCTATGCAAACCATATCATTCTTTACTTCTTAATAATTCTGTAAACCAACTGATAATTAGTTGACTGAACTACGCATTCATTCTTGCCCTTTTTATGGTTCGATAAAGCAATTAACATCACCGATACCAGGACAATTAGTTGTACTCCAATAGTCCATAAGAAAATTAAAGTTTCTTTTTTTCTTTTAATATTTCTAGTTTGAGCCAACTTCACTAGTACATGGAAAATTTTGAGTTCAAATGTCTTTTAAGGGCAATGCACTCTATTTGTATTTATTTTTTAACCATGTCCGCTCCTAGTTTGGAGCATATGGACTCCTCGCGGAGTTTATCTCAACATATCTTTTTTTCTACGAGAACTGCTTGTTACTCAGTTGCTCAACCTCTCTGTTTTCGGGATGGAAAAGATACGAGGACTAGGGACAGGACTAGTGGTTAGCTAAGCGCTGTATGCAACGCTCTTTGGGATCGGAAATGTGAGAAAGTGATTTTTAACAACACAAACACCCATTGCCTCTGAGCAGAATCGATGTATCGGCTGAAAAAGTCTGCTCGTACCGGGGATCGAACTAGGGCATATTTTTTTACCGATACATTAACGATGATTTAGTATTGTTTTTGTTTGATTTATCAACATTACTTAACAATACCATTTGCTTCCGCCTCTTGTCTGAATTAATGTAACATCTAAAAAATCCTTATTTGTTTTTCATTTGATGATTGTTACAAATCATCTTTCTGGTGACGAACTATCCGCGTAGGCATTTACCTCTCTTGATGTATGGACGTACTCCGAACTGACATGTCCGAGTGAGCTTTATTTGTGGCTCACTTTATTTATTGTGGTATTAGTGAGGGGCCACCCGCAAATGTTTTGTGTCCATTATTTTATTAAAACGTGCCAAAATGGCTGTACAAAAATTCAGAAGCACCAAAAGAAATGCCACATTTTTTTTTGTAATATTGGATGTTTATGTTGCTTTCATTGTGGCTCCGTATGTTAAGAAGTATATTAGAGCCATATTTGAATATAGGTAGTGGTATACTGACCTAATATAATATGTACATAAGGCAGCAATTTTTCAAAAGTTTTATTCTGAGATAATGAACTTTAATGCTTTTTCAACTTTTCATTATATTTGTCTAGACCAGTGTTCCCCATCCAGTGGTCCGCGGCCCAGTGTTGGGCTGCAGTGACTTTCCGCTGGGCCGTAAACAGTATGCCAAATTCATCAATCAATTCAGATAAAGCCCACAAATTATTTATCGACATCTCCATGTTATTATCTGGTAATTAGAATTTGCGATAGAGTATTCAAAAAACCTGTAATTATAATTTAGCCATATAATTCAAAGAAGCTAATTTACATCAAAATAATAGCTAATTCACATAGATTACGTTCATAACAATTAAACTTAGTGATCTACTTTTATTAATAAAAGAGCTACTAAAAAATTTCATCATTTTGCTACATGGCTCACTTCACTTCTCAGGGGCCCAAACGATATGTTAGCGGTGAACTAATCTCACCTATAGTTCGACAAAAACGAAATATGAACGTGATTGAACATAAAAAAAATCCAATAGACAAGTTTCACAATTTTTAGACTTTGCTTAATTCAACTTTCAGTGGCACATTTGTCAAATGCATGGCTCATTAGCGTTAGCTGAAATGTCATGTATAGTATTTTTTTCCTAATAGACAATAATTAATAATAATTAAGTGGAAGAAGTAAGAAAATACAATTTAAGATTAAGATTTAAGCAGGACTGTGGAGTCGGAGTCGGAGTCGTCGCGACGTTTTGGCCGGAGTCGGAAATTTTGATAAGTTTGAACTTTTTATTTTTGCATTATATGTCAAATTTGGCTATTGGCCGGATTGGTTGGTTGATATTTAATTGAATACACATAAATAGGAAAGGTAGGGAAAAAAGTGACTAAATTAAAAATTATTTAGTCGGAGTCGTGTTTTTGGAGAATACTGGAGTCGGAGTGGTTTTATTTTTTAACAACTCCACAGCCCTGGATTTAAGTCTTACGAGTGAAATAAGTTATACTGCAGTTGCAATGCTCCTCATACCCTTTGAAGAGTTTGCCACTGGAGTACTACTGATTATGAACAGCTTATGAACTCTGCTTGATTGATATGTGTAATCTACCTACTTGTGACCGGTACCGGTTAGTCGGCTAGTGAACAATGTTCCGGTCTGGCGGTCCGCTGGGTGACCTCTCTTTCCCTCGCGACTATTTTCACACCGTGCCATATTGCGCTGATAGCGACCGCTCTATAACAACACGGGGGACTGATAACGCAGTAGTGCATGTCCCAAAAAACTGATTAAAAATCATGTTCTCAAAAAATCCAAAATTCACAAATTGATATCTCAATCAATTCATGCATTTCTAAAATTCCGTCTCTGCATATGGATCTATGCGGTAGAGATGTGTTTACCAGTAGTCCTGTCCTAAACCGTCTTTCATAGTCCTTAATATCTCCGAAAAAGAAAAATTGATTAGCTAACAAACAGTTCTCGTAGAAAACTAACGTTGAGATAAACCATGATTAAAAACACACATACATATATTGATATTCACTGGATTTATAAATAACAGTAACACCCAATAAATACGCTGCGCCTTAAAAGTGAGTGAGACTGTATGTGTGTATCCTTTTTTTATATTTGGCTGTTTCTGTATATGTCTTTGGATGTGTGTGTGCTGCATTACAGATAGACTGATAAATCGAAATATAAATATATTGTTACTCAATTGTTAATTGATTAAATAGCAAATATTTGAACCAAGAGATTGATATTCATTTATTTTTAATGTTTGGTAGTTTTAAAACATGTTGTTTATAATATTGTAATGTTAAGCTTAGTTTTTCGGTACATTAACATAAATGATACACTTTAAAGTCAAAGAATAGGTAAAATTCAGTGATAAAACACTATCGAAAAAACTAACGTAAACTGGTTATTCTCTCTAACGATTGTAAGATCTTGTAGACTTATCAAACCATTAACACACAACCAGACGAGATGATGATTCTATTAAATAAGAAACTTCAATAGATATACGTCATGCGGAAAACTTTTCTGAATGGCATAATCTTACATTTGATCGACGGTCACTCGAGTGATATATAAGAATCGACGCGAGTCACTTGATTTCTTACTCACACATTGATTTAACAATTGAAAATGTAATGACAAAGAAAATTGTCATTTTCTTACATACTCTAACACAAACATTTTAAGAAGAAGTAGAGCTGGAATATAAACGACTCGCTGAGAGTCCAGCTAGAATTAACCGTTCTAAATTTTCTTTTCTTACACAATAGTACAGCTTAATTGAACGAATGGTAAAATCAAATCGTCTTATTTTCATTTTCTAAACATTAAACTAAACTTTAACCCAAACATTTCAACCCATCCGTTACAATATAATATTGGTTGTTATCCGGTCCGGTGTTTTATCAATATATCCTCGATGCTTGCGTACATAAATACGTACCTATGAGCCTATCATTCATGATTACGAAACCATAAGGGCATGCACATAGATGCAACATTTCCCATTTCAATTATTTGTTACCGGCGTACATGTCGAGCGAGTACGTATTTTATGAACACATGAGTCACGATACACAAGGTGTGCTGAGAACCAAACTTAGGAAATCATCGTCCGAGAAATAATGTCACTCTCCCACTTATATAAATTTTATTCGAATCGTTTTGTGTTTTAATGTGTGCAATAAACCTTAGCCGCACGTTTTCATTGTTAGCGTATCCATTTTGGACTTTTTGGGGCGAAAATCGAGGGACGTCTCCATTTACAAATTGCACGAACACACAGATCCAACATCCGACTGCGCAATAATATGTAATAATAGTTTGTCTAAATTATATGATTTTTAAATTAAACGGTCGTAAATTATCTCTCAAGATTGCTTTACAAACTGTCGAATCAATAAGATGAGTTGAGAAATAAAAATTAAATATTGCATTGGCTTAACAATAGTATTCGACTAAACACTTTTATGTCAAGGCCTAAGAGAGGTTCGATCTATTTATATATTTAAATATATTTATAAGGATATATGTTTATTCATTTTGCAATTTGAATAAGAATTAAAACATTGGCTATTTATTGGCAAAGAAATCAACTGAGCCTGTTCCGACAAAATCATTCACTTGAAATCGTTATAGGTTTATAGCACTCCCTCCCTTATGGCATCACCATTGGCAAACCGATTAGATTTAACGAGCTTTATTCACGATTCCTCAAAAAAAAATATCGGAGGAAATTAATTGTATCATTCTCATTTTGGCCTTGCGTAAGCCGAAAGAATTATATTTTACTAGATACATCTCTGTTCGAGCATTCAAACAAGTGAACATGCGTAAGAGAAAATCAGTTAGCTTGAGCATAGCTCTGTTTATTAAGAAGTATCACTTTATCCTTACCTTTTCCAATCACGAGAAGTAAAGCAACCAGTTTTCTTGAAACAGCTTCCGTTGAGATTTTCTATTAGAAATCCACATATTTAAAATTGGAAGTGAAAATTATTGAAAGAAAAAAGGAGTTTTGATATATTGTCTGCTTTTCTAATATACTTCATCTACGCCTCCAATTAGACTGGTTTCTTCGAGCAAACTCCTGCAGACACTGTGTTTTGTTGTTACAACTTCTGGTGACAAGAAATTGATCGCCTCTTTCAACTAAGTCCATTTACTAGTAACATCACATCATCTGAGGCTGACATAAATATGTGATAAACATTTCTTTATACATCTTCATTTAAATTTCAAAGGGCATTTAATTTGCTTTCGTACTAATTTGTAAGCGTCACTGTTTTAAATACAAATATTGATACTGTGATTTGTTATCATTTCAATAAATATCTTTATTTTAAGACATTGGTTCAAGCATTTATCTGATTCGGAAAATTGGACATGATAATAATGAGCCAGCTACCATTTTTGTACCAAACTATTGTTTTGACCATCTCCGAAAAGAGAGTTCGAAAAAATACAGTTTTAGTTTTACTTAGCCTCAAATGTTTAAATATGAATTGAGTGCTATATTATGTCAAAAATTCCACTTGTAAACTACTATGAACTTAAGACTATTCAGTCTTAAGTTCATGGTAGTTAATACACCTAAGTTAATACAACTCTCAATCAAATGCAACTTAAAAAGGCCATTAAAATTTGTGCCAGTCAAAGAGGATGGTAAAAAATACTTTTCGATTGTTTTATTGACTTTATTACCTATTTCAAAACCAAATATATGTCAGTGTGTGAAAATTTTACTTAATCCATTGCAAGTGTACTAAAAAATTCAGTCTTTTGTTTGTTTTGACTGGTCTTATATCAAATTCGTTTTGTAACTGACTTTTTATTCACGAATAAAACTTTCGATGGGCACTCCTATCTCGGTAATAAATCACGTGGGCCAGTATGAATTATTTCACTCACAACGATTCACTGAATTAAGAATCGGAATGATTTATTGGCCACATCTGCATAGACTTTTACTGATGCATTATTATTTTTATTAGTGTGAATTTTTTTATATATTTTCGCAATTGTATTCAACACTCTTTTTAACACCCAATAAACAAACCATTCGTTGTCTTTGTCAGTTCTTAATTAAGTCTTCCAGAAATTAGCTTTGCTATTTACAGTAAGAATCGTTGATTTATTGAGTGCAACAAATAAGATCGACAGAGCTAAAAATCTTTTCAGTGATTATTTGGCGATATTTTAAAATTTTATAAAATGCGTAGTCATGGTTTACAATTTCTAATACTCGGAAAAACGGCGTTGCTGTGAATATTAAATAATGTTAATAAAAATAATAAAACATTTTTAGTACTAATTCCACATACAATTTATTGGATCAGCACCGGTTTCGCTCATGGCGAGCACTATCAACTGATCGAGATCATGACGTGTAAATTATCAGTTGATAATGCATGCCATGAGCGAAACCGGTCCTGATCCAATACATTTTACTTGGAATATGTACTAAAAATGTTTTATTATTTTTAATATAATGCCATTTCACCAATTAAGTATTGACAGTGAACACCTTGAAAGTTTATTATTGTATGTGTTCATAATTTTAATTTATCATTAAGAAACTCAACGAACTCTAACAATTACACTTATCTGTATAATATTATTATTTGTGTAGTTAGTTTTTGCATTTTTGCTCCTGTAAATTGAAACAACTCGATTTCATACTTATTGCGAAGTATTCTTTAGGATCTTCTAATATAATAAATTTAAAAATTAAAGACGAAACATTTCAAAAAAAATCGTAAGCCTTACATTCACTTCATTTAATGTGCTTATTTTTCATAAATCTTTACAAAAATTTTGTCCCGTGACCATATATCCATAATTTATCCAACAAAGTACAAATTTAAGGCCTTTAGGAGCCTTTTTTTATCGATTTTCATATATTTTATAATATCCTGATTACCTTAATAAATTTATTCGCTCTCTCTGCATAACTTTACTCAAATTATTTAGACCGCTTATTCGACATGTATTGTTTGCGGAATTGCGAATCCAAACGATATTATCTTAGCGTTAAATAAACGTGAGCCGTTTGCCTCTATAGAAATATTAGAATCATTGCTAATAACGTGCCTTCTCTCCCTCATACTACGGCCTGAGTGCCAGCGTTTTTTTTACAGCGCTGCGTAAAGCTCAAATGCCGATGGCTTCATTGGCTATAAAAAAAAGGCGACGGCGGGAACCAGCCAATGAGACTACCTGAATTTTTTGTCTGCTGCGCTTGTACGCTACGCTGTAAAAAAGGCTTCCACTGAGGCGTCGCACTTAGCATTTGTGATTCAGAGTGAGGCAAAAGATAACTAGATAATTGAGCCGTTAGCGGTGATTTTATCGTTGAAAATTAAAGGCAGAAAGAGAAGCAAACGACTCGCGTGAATCCAATTATAGAATCATGTGATATTTATCACTTTTAAGGTGTTAATGCTCGCCATGAGCGAAACCGGCCCTGATCCAATAGATTTTTATCATGTGTTATTTGTTTAATGTTGTATAAAGGAACGTTTAAAATGTCCTTGCTGATTTGTAGCATGAAACATAATTTAAAACGAGTCAAATTAACTGATTGACATGTTGTGTCAGACATATCATTCTAAGCGCTGCTTCCGAAACAGAAAATGCATTTAGTTTATTGAGTGTCCGCACTGTAGGTATAAGAGTGGTCTATCCGCTGTGGCATATCGACCTACTGCCGAACATATAAACTGTTTCGTTCATTATGCATTATGTCCGCTCTTGCAACAGAGCATGATATGAAACAATAAAATTCTGTCATCCGATTTGGCAAAATCTTCGTTGTAAAATCTTGTGATGAGCTATTTATATCATCTATATTTTAATTTGTATGCTCTGTCTCGCAAAGACCCACAACATTATTGAGAAAAAAAAATATTTAACTACATAAAAATATTTTTAATAGATTTCGAAAAATTCCAATACACTTATTCTAATAGAATGTATTAAATCTCACATAGAGAAGACAATACCGGTTCAAACTCACTGACAGTATGAAAAATAATTTTAAAAAAGTAAGAAAATACATTGTTATTTTCCTACCGTATTATAATTGGAGTTCTAACAAGTAAATGCCTACTCAATCAATAAGAAAATAAGTTATAGGAAGAACAGAAGCAATGAAAATGCGCAAAGAATCGTCAATCAAACCGAGTTCCGAAAAAATAGTCATCATCTGAACTCACTCACGTCCATTTGTCTTATATTTTTAATTGCTTAGTGATTATTTTATTTATTCTATCCGTGGTCTAAAACTTAAAAGCTGAAGCAAACGAACAGTATTGCAAGATCAAAACGTGGGAAAAGTTTGTTGCAAGAGATGTCGTTACTTGTGTTCTTACGTACTTAGAAATAATAAATACTAAACATTATTAAATTTATTTTCCCTATACATCGCACTCAAGGATCATTGATTTATTGTATTAATGTGAAATGAGAATTTATTTTGAAGGATTTCAACGGTAAGTGCATTAATACAAAGCGTGGGCATCGGCTTAATGTTATTTATATATCCATTATCTACATAGATTGTGAAAGAAATTGTATGTGAATCAAATAACAGATAATAAAATGCTTTCCATATTTATCAAACACCGTCATCTAAGGTGCAGCTTATGAATGCATGAAAAAATCACCGTCATACCTTTGGCCACAAAACAAATAATATGACGATAGAAAAATCAATGTCTGCAATTGTCCATTGAGGAGTTCAATGTTTTAAGTGGTATTTTAAAATAGGAAAGTGGTAAACATTTTCTTCCGGTCCGTGGCGCAGTGCTGGGTTCGATTCCCGGTACGAGCGGATTTTTTCTGTCGATAAAACTGTTCAAAAGGCATGGGTGTTTGTGTTGTTGAAAATATTATCCCAATATAGTTGGTTAACCACGTTGGAATCTTTTGCGTGCTCTTCGGACCGGTTGAGTTCGATTCGTATAAAAACATATGTTGAGATAAACACCGAGAGAAGTCCCATATGCTCAAAGTTAGGAGCGGACATAGTTACGAAAAAAAAAAAAAAAAAAATTTAGTCTTGTGTTCATGGCCTAGAATTTATATGTTACGAGCATAGATGTTTGTGATGATGGAGGATGTAAACTAATATTTTTACTCGTATTTTTTTAATCGTCTGCAGGGATGTCAGCACGGGATGACACAAGCCAATCTTCGTGCAGTTATTTTTAGCCGCGGGACTGGATTGGCGAACGGCGCGCAATTACCCCCGTGTTCAAGGTAGTCCATAAGAACGAGATTGGTGATCACATCTGTATTTATTTTTAAATAATAATAGAGAAAGATCTTCTTTGACGAGAAATAGTTTACCTTCTTAAAGGAGGTTTCTTAACATAATATATATTATATTAAACTGACGTATTTAAATTTCTTAAATAAATTAGGCGTCAAAAATAACACGCAAAGGCACCACAATGATTAATTGCATTAGGCTAGATTACAACACTTAATGAAAAGAAAACAATCATTTAAAGCGACGTTCAATACAATAAAAAAAGAGATAAATCATCCGAGAATGGAGTCAAGGCCGCCACAATTAGTTTCAAAATCAGTAAACGTCAATTATAACGTATTATGTATTCCGTAATGCATATGCTTATAAGTGCACCATAATTTGAGGACGCTGATGTGGTCGAATGCACTTACGAGAGTATTGTGAAACTGTTCGCCTATTATGAGATATTGTTTGAATACTAATTATAACGTTTGTAGCTTTATTTGCAATTAACACTTTATGAGCCAACTTTGTTAGTGTGATTAATTGTTACTGTATGTAATTAGACCTGTAAATCGTAATTATTACATATGTGAAAAAAAACAACCATTATCCCAACTTACCGCGGCTCCGATACCTTTGATTTTCATATTTTAATAATATTAATAAGGTTATTCTGCTATGAGATATCGTTGATAGCTATTTCGGTTTCATGCCGTCTTCAGATCAATGTAGTTTAACAAAGAAAATGCCATTACAATTAAGACGACCTTGATCTCAGCTCTTTCGTAACAAGAGAGAGGGCCCTTGATCTGTCCTTCAGGGAAGAGGAAATTATGACGTGGAGGGGGGGAGAATTAGGAGGCTCTGATTTAAACGATCTCAAAGGGGTAACACAAGTGCAAATTAGCACTAGCACAATTTATTACGTTTTTAGACGATTGCAGAAGTTACACGATCACACATTTGGATTATACAGAATTTAGTTGAAAATACAAGAAAAGAACGATTCGACACCTTCGCCTTGACAAAGGCGATATCAGGATTTTTATACGGTTAAAGAGAGTATTAGTAGAGTGAAGGCGATCCTCGAGACTCACAAGGAAGGGAGTATCCTCGACCTTCTGCAAAATTTATACGACTGATCCACAATCACGTCTCCCTAATCTTTCTGTAACTTAGACTGACTTTTTGGAAAGAAAACAGGCTCTTATATTTACCTCCTCGCCCGTGGTTAGCGGTCTAAGTTTCTCCGAGCGTGATCTGTACAGCGCAGAATCTTTGTCTTGAGATGCGCTATCTGTACGGTTTGCATCCGGTCTAGTGGAGGCTGCGTGAAATACCACGTATCTCACGCAGTCAGGATATACATCACATGTAACGTCGCGCCAAGATGTCGCTTTTACAAACTTTAAAAATTTCTCTATATTGAATCGCTATAGATTTCAATATAGAGTATGATTAGACTGAATTTACTTCCTGATATCGGCTTAAACTCATAGACTGAGGTGATAATTAGATCGTTCGAGAGAGTGCTGGTGTCCTAAAAAACAATATGGTATCACAATCAACTCTCATTTTGTCATATGAATACAACAGTGTTATATGATCATAGACAGATGCCAACTATTAAACAGGGATCACTTTTACGGTGCTCACTGTCAATGCGTGACGGAATGGTATAAGAATAAAATATAATGCTAGCCATGAGCGAAACAGGTCCTGATCTTATCAATTTAATTAATTTGGAATAAGTAGGTCCTTATTATTGTACAGGGTATACATTTTGTCAATACTACTTTATCAAAGTAACTTTATAATGAGATTTGCATCTGCTGAGATTTTTTCAATTGTATCCCGTGAGAAATTTCAACATATTTCAGTGAACTTAGCGATCCCTTGGCAGTCCAAACTCAATGGCCTGGTGTGGGCAATGACTGTTGCCCAAATGATGCATGCCTTTTCTTCCAAAAAGAAAGATTCGTCATCCTGGGAAGACCACCAATAAACATTCATTGATATGCGATTTTGCAGAATTACAAGACACCTTACATGACTATGAAACAATATAAAAAATAGCAGGGGGCAGCGAATTTTTGGATGACCACATACTTAATGACACCAAAAAATCTGTTGCATGAATATTATTCGTATATTTTAACAAGAATAAAATTAGCATAATCTAAACACAAAAATGTTTGGTTTTAATCAAAAATAGAAAGAACACACTTGCGAAGTGTGTCATATATGTATAAATTAAGAATTTAGATTGAAGGTACTTGATGGAATTTCAATATCAAATTTTAATCGATTCAATATAAGCCTTGTCACTAAACTTTTTCCAACAGCAAGATTAACTAAAGTCTAAAGCACTAAATTAGTTTTAATGTTTCGTGCTGTTAAAACCACTTATCTAATGTACGGACCTCGCGAATAAAGTCGCAAATATTGCAAAATATATAAAAGAAATCTTTCTGTAAGAATTCTTATGCTATTTTTCTTTTCAAAGCTAGTGACATCAATACATTGTTTCTAGAAATGGTTCTTCTGTCATCAGTCAATCATATTGAAAAAATATTTTGTAGATCATTTTGCTTGATAATGAAGCGGTTAAACAAAATTGATGGCTTATGCATACGTACATATAAGCGGTAAAACCTATTTACCACACGTCAGGTCAAGTTCATTTGTGTACTTAAAATGCCTGAAGATGCCAAATGGCGAAACCCATTTCGTTAGCAACAAAACTCAAGGAAAATCACAAAATTCAAGCCATTCAAATTTTATATAATAATTAAAAAATATTTATATTCATCCAAATGAAAAATGTTTCTATTTTTCTACCACCTCTACATTTTTTACATTTCAAGTAGAGGTTTCCATTCCTCATTTACCCCGAGCATCAATACCAACATACCGAATCGTTAATGAGTTAATCGTGGCTCGCTGATAGTCAGCCTCGTGTGTATGAGTTAGGGCGTAAGGCGTGGACGTGTCCATAAAAGGGCTACCAGAATTATTACCGTCAGAGTTATTTACCTGCCCACGGGCTCCGCGATGACTATCGCTAAGGAGTTTCGACAGATCTGATGAGTCACGCGGCGCGAGTATATGTTTTGTGATACACCTCGCGATAGATTTCCTAGACATAGTGTGGTTTTATTGCATGTGGATATCTGTTTTTCCCAGAGCTGTGGAGTCAGAGTCGTGGAGTCGGGGTTTCTTGGCTGGAGTCGGACTCGGAGTCAGAAATTTTGAAAAGTTTTAACTTTTTTTTTTGCCTATAATATGTAAAATTTGGCTATTGGCCGAATTGGTCGGTTGATATATAATTGAATACACTTAAATAGGAAAAGTAAGAAAAAACGTGACGAAATTAAACTTTTTTTAGTCGGAGTCTTGTTTTTTGTCAATGCTGGAGTCGGAGTGTTCAATAAAGTTATCGCATTATCAGCTTTAGTAATCTCACCAAATGGAGATGCAGAAAACAAATCATTTTGTGTGTGTGCGAAGGAAAGGTAAGTCTTATTATCAGATGAAAAAAGAATCATACATTTTCGTGCTTAATCCATATTGAATTTATTTGGATCAGGACCGGTTTCGTTCATCACGTACATTTTCAACTGATTCTCGACTGTCAGTTGAAAATGCTCGCGATTACCAAAACTGGTCTTGTTCCAAATATATTGTATTTATTTTTATTCCCTTTCCACACCCCTCCCATCAAAAACGAGTCATATTGATTAGCTTACAAATAGTTTTGCGCTATGCCTAGCTTTAACTCTTCACTATCTTCGGAATAAGAAAGGCTAAGCAGCTGATATAAGGGAAGCGAGCATTGTTGTAAAAAAAAAAACTTTGCGATCCTATGACGGGTTATTGACTGATGATTTCTCATTTTCCCCAAAGTAACAGACGATTATATTTTTTAATGAAAATTCTATCTTTATACTAAAATTGGGAGTAAAAACATGAAACTGAATGTATCATGTTATGATTTTCTGATCTCTTCCCGCGGGCACCTCCCTAAATATTAACTGGGATATAAATTGACATGCTAAAGTATTTTTTTGTTAGTTGTACCAACGAATACTGTATTTTGTAATATAATCACCATTGGATGAATTACAACGCAATGGTTGTTGATTTACAATTCGCTGACCGAGCGCCGGTGATGCTTCGCTATTGTTTTTTTGCCAATCAATGTTCGAAGGTTTAATATATGACGTTGAAATTTATGATGTTGCCAGCCTACGCGCCCGAAATAGTATTAAATAATAGCATCTATGGTCAGTTGTTGGCATAGACACCTCGGCCAGTGTAGGTTGGATAGTGATGTCCGCCAAATGCGATCATCAACTAGCTCGTAATTTTGAAAAGCTTCATAAAAATATGTATAAAGCAGGTCTCTGGAGTCGGAGTCGGAATCGTGGAGTCGGAGTTTTTTGGCCGGAGTCGTACTCAGAGTCGGAATTTTTTTAAAGCTTAATAACTTTTTATTTTTGCATATAATATGTAAAATATGGCTATTGGCCGGATTGGTTGGTTGATATCTAATTGAAGACACATAAATAAGAAAGGTAGGAAAAAAACGGAACGGAATTAAACCTTTTTTAATATTTTCGATGGTTTCGGCGGTAACTTTGTGGAAGTTCATTTTAATATAAAATTTAAAATAACTTTGATTATTCCACGTATTGTGTAACTAATTGTGACACGTGTTTCGCCTCTTTCAGAGGCATCTTCAGACTTACTATCGCAAAGTTTGCTTAAGTAATGAAGCAAGATAAATTCTAACATTTTAACATTTTAAATTATGAAATTACAAAATGGATTACGGGTTTTTTTCCTTCTAAAGGAAACAAGGAAGGGGGTGATAGAATCAAAAAAATGCATTAACATAATGATACTAATAAGGTCCAATCACTCAATCAATTAGATTGGGATTTTTTCCTTTTAAGGGACGCAAGAGAGGGTTATAGAATCGAAACAAAGCAAACAAATATATTTCTAATGACGTTAAACATTACAAACTAATAAACTATAAACTAATGAGCTGCAATCAATCAGTTAGGTTGGGTGATCACTCTTTTAACAATAACAATAAAGATTAATAATAACAACAGATTAGAATTTGCCATTTATAGAAAACCTACATATACAGATGTAGTCATTCACCATCAATCGATTCACCCGTGGTCACAAAAGCTCTCATCATTCCATGCAATGATTAATAGATTAGTTAACATCCTCTCACTAAAGTCAACTTTGAATTAGAGTTAAACATTATTAAACAGATAGCTGTAAATAATGGTTATAACACAGATATAGTCGTTAACTTACTTAAACGTAAGCAAGTTAAACAACTCATAGTTAATAATATTTTTTCAGGAGAGAAGAAAACAAACGAAAATATTAAACACTGGCGTAGAATCATTTATTTAGGAGACATTTCGTCAAAGATAGTTAAGTTTTGCCAGACAATATAGAACCCGCGTTTTACACAGTAAATAATTTAGGAAATTTTTATTGAACAGTAAAGATCGCGTAGATTCATCGTCACAGAGTGGTATCTATCGACTCTCTTGTGGAGACTGTCCAGCGTCTTATGTTGGACAGACAGGTAGAAACTTTAATATTAGAATTAAAGAACATATAAGATGTCTAAAGAGTAATAATTTTTCTGAGTTTGCCAATCATTTAATAGAAAATGACCATAATTTCAATCAGACTAGTAATGTAGAAATACTCCACCGAGTAAATAAAAAAGGTTTAAAGATGAATAGTCTAGAATTTTTAGAAATAAATAAAACTCTTAATAAAAAAGATATATTATTAAATAATATTCTTAACAGGACAGGTTGCTCACCTCTGCTGACATTATTCCCAATTCAAAAGAGTGATCACCCAACCTAACTGATTGATTGCAGCTCATTAGTTTATAGTTTATTAGTTTGTAATGTTTAACGTCATTAGAAATATATTTGTTTGCTTTGTTTCGATTCTATAACCCTCTCTTGCGTCCCTTAAAAAGGAAAAATCCCAATCTAATTGATTGAGTGATTGGACCTTATTAGTATCATTATGTTAATGCATTTTTTTGATTCTATCACCCCCTTCCTTGTTTCCTTTAGAAGGAAAAAAACCCGTAATCCATTTTGTAATTTCATAATTTAAAATGTTAAAATGTTAGAATTTATCTTGCTTCATTACTTAAGCAAACTTTGCGATAGTAAGTCTGAAGATGCCTCTGAAAGAGGCGAAACACGTGTCACAATTAGTTACACAATACGTGGAATAATCAAAGTTATTTTAAATTTTATATTAAACCTTTTTTAGTCGTAATTTTTTTAACGACTCCACAGCCCTGGTATAAAGGGTGACAATTGATATTTAAAGATTTGCTCTTGAATATTTATTCCTGTATCTAAAGTTATTCGTAATATTATATATTCACTTGAAAATCTTCGATACAAGCTATACCGAGCCAGATCATTTGGTAAAATTTTGTAGAAAAATTATATAAACGATAATACCACACATTCGTCGGGCTCGTGGTACAGTGGTCAAGTCGTTGGCTTACGTGACGGACTTAACGTGACTTAACGGGCTTGAGAGGTACTGGCGTTTGCGTTGCCTAAAAACTCTTTCCTCCTATCTGAGTCTATAAACGGAGCGTAGCGAAAGCGACTAGCTGACCACTCGTCTTGTCCTAGTCTAATCTTTTCTTTCCCTACGTGCTGACTAACATGAACTCCTCGTAGAAAAAACATGTTGAGAAACCTCCATAAGGAAGCCATTTGCTCAACATTGGGAGTGGACATGGTTAGAAAAAAAAACGAATGATAATACTCAATGAGCAAAATGAGTTCATTCAAAATATATAAAATTAGTAAAAAATAAAATTTGAATATCATTCAATTTTTCGGACTTTATCAGTCTGAAGTATAGCCAAAATCATCAAAGCAATGTGGAATGAATATCGATGGTAAATTATTTCAACCGGTTCTAAGTTTTGCCAGTGTTTCGAACAACCGGTGCTAAGATCCACAGTTGGTCGAACATCACTGTGTGGGTATTGATTTTGGTAACTAATTGTTCATGGCAAATATTAGTCGTGACGATTATTTATTGCTTTATTGTTCTTTATTTGAATATTGATGCATTTTTTTAAAAATAATTTGTGGCTTTGGGAAACAAAATTGACTTATCGTGCTATAAAATAGTTTTGAAATAATCTACACTATAATATGTAAGTACCTACTTTTGTAATAAAAGAGTAACTTTAAAACTGTATATCCTTTAGCTAAGTTTTCTTCGTTTAAACCATTCATTATTTACGCATATTTATGAGAGTATAGAAAACAAAATTCCTAATCACAGCAGTTAGGTACTTATATGAAAATCTATTAGAAAAATAATTCTCCCTATTTGTAGCGTTTGGCCGCAACAGGGTGCTTCAAAGATTCTCTGTCACCTGCCAACTTCATAACTTCTCTCAAACGTAAAGTATCACAGTCAGTATGCATGTTTTGAACAAGTGGCAGTTGGTTCTGACCAAATAAAATCGTCCCGGAGTCCCTGACTTTTCGCATTGACTCGAAGAATGATCCAGCTATCAGTGCTTCGTGAGCTCTTTACGCGGGTTGCCATCTCCCGTGATGTGCACCTCTGGGTACCTGTAGCCGTTCGAAGTTCTTAGTTTTCAGTATATTTTTCATTTTTTTTTTCATACAATTTGACAGAACACACATGTACATGAATATGAAAAAGTCATATTATATTAGAAATGTCCACTCCCAATTTGGATTATATAGACTCCTCATGAAGCTTTATCTCAACAGAAGCTTTTATACGAGAACTGCTTGTTACTCAATTGATTAAACTCTTTTTTTTTTTTTTCAAAAACGAGCTTTCTAATCGCTTAAGGATTGGATGAGTGAGAGGTTATTTAGTAAACAACACATATCCATACCTCCAAAATAAATCGATTGAAAAATCAATTTATAAAACTGTCTGCACTGGGATTCAAGCTCATGAGAAACCGCAATCAAAGCCAACAATAAAATATTGTGATATTTTTTGTGTGCGGCCCACCAAATACTCGTGATATTTTATGTGGTCCACCAAACTACATCTGTTGGAAATCGCTGCGCTTGACCTAACCTGATTTGATGAGCCACGGTGACCGCAAGTATAATAATATATATTATTAACTGAATCTAAATATCGATAAAAAAATATTTAATAGCTATAATATTTATTGTAATATTATTTTATCTGATGCAATGGTGTTATGAATGAAATTGAATAATGCGTGGGTTGAGTGTTTAGCTTAATAGCCGCTTAAAATAGCGGTTTGATAATATATTATTTTACTCTATTTGGCTTAACAAAATATTTCAAATGACAAAACACAATAAGCGAGACATTGATTGAACATTATCACTTTATAGCCACTTACCGAATGTAAAATAACACGAAATAGTAGGAATAATATTTTGTAACATCATCTAAATTTGACTGATATTAATGGTAGACTAATTAATTACCCCTCAGAATACATTAAATTTGCATTATACTGAGATTTAAAAAGAAAAAAATATTCATTATTATTATTTACTAGATATTTTTATGAACAGAAACGGCAATACTGACCCCATAAGCAAATGGCAGCTATTTGACAAAAATCACATGATGAGGATCCTATTCTAGGTTAATTTCTGAATGACTTGCCATAAACAAAATCTATAAAAAGAATTACAATATAAAATCGAATTGGTGTTAAAATTATCGCTAAAACTATAGTTATTCTAAGAAATACAACAGAATACTGAAATACATAAGCATAACTACAGAATAATTATATTTCTACTGTTTTATCACATATAGATATACTTTTAAGGTGTTCACTGTCAATACTTGGTGGAAAGGCATTATAATAAAAATAATAAAACATTTTTAGTACTTTTTCCACATGAGATTTATTTCATCAGGACCGGTTTCGCTCATGGCGAGCATTATCAACTGATAAGGAATACAATAAAACAGTGGTATTTATGCAAAAGTTAAGTATGAAAACAAGGTATGACAAACAATTGGTAAATCAACTAAGCAAATAAATTAAAGCAAATTACAAGAAAAATAGACTAAAAATAAAATGTTCAAGACCTCTTAGCAATGCAAAACTAACATCAAAAATCAATTAAGTATGAATTAACATTAACAAAGTAAAAGCCCAAAATTAAGTGCATTTAATAAAAATAAATAAATCTACATGTTTTCATACTTAACTTTTGCATAAATACCACTGTTTTATTGTATTCCTTATCAGTTGATAATGCTCGCCATGAGCGAAACCGGTCCTGATGAAATAAATCTCATGTGGAAAAAGTACTAAAAATGTTTTATTATTTTTATTATAGATATACAGTTATAGTTTTTATCAGTTGATAATGATCACGATGAGTGAAACCGGACCTGATCTTAGTAAATCTAATGTGGAATAAGAACATATAAAAAATGTGGTATAATTTTTTATTGTATTTTTGCTTCGAAACAATAGTTTGTTTTTTATATATTATATTAAAAAAAAATATTGGCAAAAGTTGATAAAACATGAAAGGCCCATTATCTCAGAATATGAATTTTGCAAATAACTACACTTACTTTTTAGGTGTTCACCGTCAGTACTTGGTGGAATGGCTGAAACTCATCCGATGACTGAAACCGGTCCTGATCAAAATAAATTCAATATGGAATTAGTAGTACTAAAAATGTTTTATTATTTTAATTTTAAAATAACTACCTTTATGTTTATGAGGGCATAATAGGTTTGGCGTATTGTGTAAAATTCTCTATGCACAGCAGCGTGCATTTTTTTTTGAAAAGGAGTTTTTCATTTGAAATTTGATCGCTCTCCATGGGCCGCTGTGAACTATTTGAATGCCTTGTGAATCGCCTAGCCGTCTAACGTATTATAATGATCTATGGTCGTATCGTATTTTTTATAACTTTCTTTATATAACGCTGTTTTGATATATTTATACTGATGTAACTACGTACTGTATGTTTTGATATGAAATGTCACCGAGATTCATTTCACCACTTTTGAGTGTAAGGTTATATACCATGTGATTCAAAACGCCCCAAATGCAGCCGACGGTAAGTTTATATAGAAAGTGTTGTAAAAAACGTGGCTCGACGTTATCAGACTTCTACCCGCATGGCCGCTTACCTCACGGATGCGGGGCTAACCCAATTGAAAGTCAAAGGACATCACTCACTCTTTGTTTTAATTGAAAATTATTTTCAGATTAGATTCTTCTAGGATAATATTTTGTGCTAACGTCAAATGGAACGGTTATTTGATTTGACTGCAGGAGCCATGATACCTATAGTGGTATAAATGCTTCATTGCCGTTAAATTGATTCCACAAAAAATCGTATTGTTGCAAAACAATATTTTAACACGACCAACGACAGATATTATTTTATATATCACTAGCCGGTACCCGACAAACGCTGCAATGCAACTCAAAGAAAGACAGTGTTTGTGTTTATTAAAGTGCTTTCGGATGCACAATATTTTAGATAAATTATTTCGATTTAATTTCACTAACATTGATCCGGTATCGATGACATTTGCCGTTTGACGTTTGCTGTTTGTCTTTTTCCGATTGTCTATGGGTCGACACACGCGTCACCTACTGAAAGCTAATTATACTATACCTAACACCTTTGCGCAAGTGCAACAATAAATTGTCAAAATTAATGGTATTTCAGCGAATAAAATATGAAAAAAACATTGATTTTTCTATAAAAGACCTGATTATAAGTTGATTTTACTATGCCTATAACCTTCGCGCAAGTGCAAGTAATAAGGGGACAAAGTTTTATCATAATCAGATGAACGGTATGGCAACGCATAAAATACGAACAATCAAACATTGATTTTTATATATTAAATATACAAAATTGACATTTTGCTAGTTTAATAATCGATGAATTGGATCAACACAGTGCGATTGATGTCTAACGATAAAATATTTGGTACGAAACTAATAACATGTATTGTTTAACCCTACATTTCGTATAAAGTATACTTTAAGAATTTCTTATATTTTCCTGTGCCCCATATTAGAAATAAAATGAAAAAGTACAATAAAAATATACAATTTTTTAAAGCTAAATAAGAAATAAGCTGAAAGTTCACTTTATTTAGTGTGAGAAAATAAGCATAATAGAGTCTGGTTTCAAAACGTATCATCTCTATGCACAACATCAAGATGGTGAAAGGGCTTTGAGAAAAGGTACATTACTCGACTAAGCCCAGATTCAACAAGATAATATGTAACAAATTAGGTGTTGCTTTTCCTCCAAAAAGCTTATTGCTGGTTTGTACTTCCCTTGAAAGGCTCTGTGCGCCACAGGGGGACATAAAGACCCAGGTTGAGAAGCACTGCTTGACAGTGTTATCATGATATAACTAGTAATTATATGAGTCACTGCTAGTGTCTTTTTAGTCACATCCTTTTAAATCTCTATTTCATATCTAAAAGTATTTTTTTGTCACCTATACATGCAGAACGGACATAATTTGGAAAATCTTACATATTCATTTATTAAAATTTATGTTTAATTTTCCAGTTGGGTTTAACTAATATACTGAAACCTTTACTACGTTATCTTATCTCTGTGCGGCGACTGAAGGCTAGTATGTAAACACAGGCCAGGTTGACAGACGACGCTTTGTTACAAAATGACAAATATACAATTAAACGTATTTATACATCCATATAACGGACAGTCAGGGCTTGAAAATTTTATGATTTTTCAAGTTTTATTAGTTCGGGTACTATTTGAGACAAGATAATCCATTCTGAGAGGGCTAAAGAAAAATGGTGGTCCAATTTCTGGGTTTCTTACTGAGTAAAAAAGGTTCAAATTTAGACAATTATTAATTATAGAAATATATAAATACAATTTCTATTCAACCTGTTTTGCTCATCGCAAAATTTTTACTAGGAATAAGAACCACATGTAAAACAACTAAAACAAAGATTTTACAGGGCATTGAAGCTTATTCATCAGTTCTGGAAAAACTAATGGATATCTGAATGTTTTTAAAAAACCATTTTTTAAAAGCCACCGTCCTTGGCCCGTATAAAACCGGTCTTGATCATGGAAATCTGATCACTGATTATAACTAATAATAATTATAATGCCTTTTCACCAAGATTTGACATTTAAATTTTGACACTAACAAGAAGCTCTTACTTCTGCAAAACACGCTTAATATTTTATCCGCTATTGGTGAAAAACTTATGGTGGTTTATTTTATATGACAGTGATCTTTAATCTATACTTATGAATCTTATGATTATTACATTGTCTTTGCTAGCATTTCAATATAAATAATTATTATAAATCATAAGCCATATATTTTAATGTCTTATAAGATTCCCATTGTTTTTATTATGATTGTTTTTCAATTTTATTGATACTCACTTGTTTTTTCTAGGTAACAATCTGAAAAAAGAATACCAAATTTAAGTAATTAGTCAAAAACAGTATTATACAGAAATTAAAGAAAAAAACACTGAATATAATATTAGCATCAAAAAAATTTTCTATCAATAATATTTAAAATAATTTACTGTAATTTCAATATCATTTATTTATATTTAATCGAACGTCAATACCTTTTATTTGAATCCTTTATAAAGGATATCAGTTGTCTTTATTGAAAAAAAAATACCCGACCATATGTTTAGTTGTCCGTGAGGGATTCTGTTCAGCACCTGCTACGAGTAACAGTTAGGTTGCGTTTTGTTTCTTGTTCCCATACTGTGGTAGAATTTAGGTGAAAAAAATAATGCATTCATCCTTCAGCGAAATGGACCTGAACGCTGCGGGACACCGAACAGGACGGCCATGCTATGAATATTTTTATTTGGTCCTATGACATCCGCGCACATGTCAATTGCGCCAACGATATATGCGCGCCGTTACAATTTCTCAGAAAATTGTAAAAATACATATTTTTCTCTTAACCATGACCGCTCCCAACTTGGAGCATATCGACTGCTCACGTTGTTTATCCCAACATATGTTTTTTTTACCAGAACTGCTTGTTACTGAGTTGCTCAATCTCTCTTTTTCGAAGAGATTAGGGATGGAAAGGATACTAAAACTAGGACAGGACTTGTGATTAGATAATCGCTGTCACTATACGTCGCTCTTTAAGTATCGGAAAGGTGCGAAGGGATTTAAAAAATACATTTATTTTTGCAAATACAACCGGCATTGAAAAAATAGTTGATTATGTCAAAATAGTGTATGTATACATATAATGTTTAACTTCTATGTCAAGTCTAGCTTGGCATCGCTTACGTCAGGGCCCCTGACTCAGGGGTCACCAGACTTTTTGAGAAACGGGCCGGATTGAAATTTTTAAAAGCTTGACTGGCCGGATTACAAATAAATTCGTGCTGGAATCCAATTAGAATATTACTTTATATCTTCTTATATAATTAAATAATGTAAACAAATGTAATTTGTATTGGAATTTAAGAATAGAAAATATTTATTATATTTTATGGGTTCATACGTTGTTGTATCTTATAAGTACCAATTGTTGAATTGAAATAAATTTGCTGTAAATTCACAACCATAGTATACAATTTAAAAAAACTTATTTGAATAAGTTATTTTTTCAAAAATCGAGAATTTTTGGAGGGCCGAATGAAAATCTTAGCTTTGGCGGGCCGTAGTTTGGTGACTGTTGGCTTAGGTAATGCGCAATTCCAATGTCGGGTCTTGCTCGACTTGTACAACTTGATTGGAAAGATATTTAGTTAAAGATTGTAGCATGTAATTTTGCTAATAAATACGCAAACCCCGTGATCTATCGAGGAGTTTCTGGAATAAAAGAATAATCTTATATATAAAACCGAAACGGCGTATGTATGTATGTGGGTCTGTAATTCCCTTTTGCATTATTGTTGCAAGTTGCCATAAAAACGAATATAAAAGAAAATATGTTTGAATTTTTATCGGCGAAGACATTTAGTCAAAATGTAATAAATTAGTCTTCTACTGAACTTTTCCCGGCTTTTATTTTTAATAATAATGTTTATTATTTACGTGAAGGTATTATTTGACACTTCTTTGACAGCAAATTAGATTTTTTCCTTGTATTTGGACATTTTAATGGGCGAAAATGGGGCGGGGCTGTCATCAAATTAAATAAAGTTTGTGATTTTATTTTAACTCTATTTTGGATGTTAGATTTTGTGATATAATTATGTCGAATGATATAACATTAAATAATTATTGGTCGCTTAGTCCGAGCGACGCCGGGTAGCAATACTAGTTATTTATAAGAAGACCGCTAAGGTTGAATAAATGGCTTCGAGATTACTTAATAGATTAAAAAATGAGAGTTCATTGTGTAGTTTTATATGAGTAAATAAAAATGCAGTTAAAGAGTTCGATTATTATGGTCACTCTGTATAGAACGAATCGACTTTCTATGAAAATAGTTCAACAAGGGTGGACGTGATGATAAAAAACGTTTCCATTGAAAATATTTACCCACATGGAAACATCTTTTTAGCCTTATAACTTATTAAGCCCGACATATACATATGTATTAATTACATGATGTGGATTTTGTAAATTTATCTTCATACTTATAATTCCGTTTTTTACTATATATTAAATTAAATTGCAATGAATGACAATATTGCAAGATAAAGTCCAAAATGTTTCACTCGCATGAAAATGTTATTTAATCTGTAGCGCAATTAATATTTATATTTTGGCAGACGGAAAGAAGACGCTATATTTTGTGTCGTTCTTAATTATTTATCAGGAAATTCTTCCACAAGCACTGAGGTCGTATTAAAGGTAAATGTTCATACTATTCGCTATAGCCAATTATAATAACCAAAAAATAAAATTATTTGTGTTACCGTTTTGAATACGAGTTGAATAACCAGATGGAATAGTTTCCTCGTTTAATTAACCTTACGACTTTATTTTGAATGTCATCTTAAATTAATAAAATTCTTCTGGATTTTAAAGCTATATAAATTTCATTCGCTTTTCAAATTAAGCTGTGTAGACTTTTTTTCGATTTTATAGACATTCAATTATCACAAAGACCGATGGAATTTGATAGTGGTAAATTGAAATAGGAATATATTTATTTAAAAATCCAACTGTATACTTACCAACTTGATACTGCGATTACATAATTGAATCACAATATAATATATTTTTGATATATGATTGAATAAACAATTGCAGTTTGACTTTAATATATTAAGAGACAAATTCATAGTCCTGAATTTTTCCTTACATAAATACAATCTATCTTAAAATAAATTTCTTTATGACATGTGAGAGCTATATTTGATCACTGATAAAAAAGTTTAAAGTTCTCATGGAGATATAAAAAGATATTTTAATTGTTTGTGTTGTGGCCATGCGCGAAATTTCGTACTGAACGAAAATAAATTGGGGGAAAATTGTTTCCCACAACCTTGCACACTGACCTAACGAGATTTTTTTTTATTCTTATTGATAAACAAAAAAACAAACGTTCGTGGAAAGGACGGTTGTTCAAAAAAACAGATGCACCGTTAAGATGGGCAGCTGTGAAAAAAATATGCTGAAATATTCAATGCTGGCAAGAAAACAATCAACTAATTATTTGATAAGTAATTTAATGCATTAGTGGTCAGTAAATTTCAATATTAAGCCAGTTAGTAATATCAGACATTGTCAGGCTTGTGTTCGAGTGAAAACGTCGTTAACTTCTGTTGTGGAGCGCTCGGGCTAGAATCCCAATCCGGGAAGTATCGTTTTTAAATTGAATTATTGATTTCTGTTCGAGATTTGGATGTTTTTGCTGTAAAGAATTCCCAACCCACGAGCATCCGATTTTAAAGACGGGACGTAAAGAGGGCTCGATAAATTTACCACTAGTCATGTCCATGTCATATCCTCTCTATCATTACGCTCATTGAAATATAAAGGATAAGCAATTATTTAACAAGTGATTCTCGTAGAAAAAATCCGTTGATATGAACTCGATAATGAGTTCTTATACTTCACATTGGGAGTGGAAATAATGAAAAAAAGACAATATCTCGTTTAAGCAATGAACATTATGAATTACTCTTCATTTAAATAATTTACTGAATAAATTATTTTTGTAAAAAAATGGTGTTAGTGCTACCTGTCAACATTTGCTCACTAAGCTTGATGCGCAGACAGTTTTGCTGTGTGTGTGCTGTGCTATGTACTTCATTAGCGTTACAAACATACGGATATAAAGACAAATTAACATATTAAAAATAGCTCAATACACTTAACGCTAACGATTCGCAGACATGAGAGTATGTGCGTGTGTTGCGTTAAAGGTAGTGGGTTAAGCTAAGACGAATATATTTTTTAAATTCGTTATAATATCATTTCCACATTGGCTAAGTCCGAGACTTTTGGTAGAGATGTATTATTTGAGTTTTATCTTTATTGGCAAAGCTTTTGTATTAATAATCTCACTATTATTACGTTGTGAAATAAAAGTAATCTTCAGTAAAGAACCTAATATTTTCAATGTTTTGTGTTAAGTTCTATTATGTCCCCATGTCCGTTTTTTAGTTTCGGAGTGGATTCTGCGCAGATGGTAGAAGCTGATATCCCGTCGTCGGTAGCCAAGCGAAGTTTTTTTAAACTTCACCCCCGGGGTAGTATTACAAACCATCCCTTTCCGTCTCAGTTTGATTTTTTACTCAAATTTACATTGGTCAGCAACCTTTTTATGAAAGGATAAAAAAAGCATATTTATTCGATATCCTATTGTAAAATAGAGCAATATTTAATAATTACTTCCAATCTTGCATTTCTCGAAAAGCTTCGGTTTTAGTCTTAATATAAACATCAAATTCGTATCGATTTATTGGCTTCATTATGATCATTCATACATTGTATGTAGAAACCAAGGCTTAAGCAGAATAACATTTTTTTCGCATTCTTAACTCGTTGACTGCTAGCGTCTTATACGCTGAGACACCTGATAGCGGATGGCTTAAAATTGATTTTAAAAATAAATAAGGTTAACAGATTTAAGACAATCACGGACAAGAGTATTTTTATTTGGTCTGATAACCCTAATAAATCTTCGAAAATCTTAGTTCTAGAAACATTCGTAAATCGGCTTAGCAGGAAATAGGTTAAGGAGTAAAATAAAATTGTGGCTGCTTAAGGAAGCGTAAGGAAGCGTAAGGAAGGGAAGGAAGCTTACGTAAGGACGTAATTAAAAAAGTAATTTGTTCTTCATTTTGTTACCACTTTCTTATTTAGTTACGTTATTAGTGAAGGTAATTTCTGTTTTCTACGCGTTGTAAAATAAATAAACCAAGTATTGATTTTTTCTAAATCGTGATCGAAAATATATTTTTTAAATAAAACAAGTTTTTCTATGAAAAAAAAAACTTTTAGAAAAATCGTCTCATATATCACTCATTCCTCACTGGTTGCCGTCCGCTTATGTTGCCTATTGTACAACATCATAGTTCCTTGCGATAAAAAACATGGTCCATTCTTTGGCTTTTCTTTATGGCTATGAAAGCTGCCCGCTCACTTGAGGGGTGGGCATGAGATCGTGAGAGAATAAATACAAAAAAATGAATACCCACGTATTGCATTACCCTCAGGTGTCTCCATACGTTTTTTTCGGCACATGAAAACGAAATGTGTGTACATACATGAGGTGACCATTGTTTTGGACATTAACATGAGACCAATTTTATTGGACTATACTAACAAAACAGCAACACTTGGACTGTCAAAGGATTAATATTCGAAATAAATGATCCACCATCACATGCATTATGAACAAATTAAAAGGTTCATATCTTTTGATTCACTGTACCATTGGGAAATGATAAATAATCATTTGGCATATATTTAACTGAATAAACCTTTTTCTTAGTTTGTAGTTAAATCGCTATATTATGAAATCACTAATTTTAAGTATGAAAAAATCCATTAATAAAAATAAAAAAAACATTGACAACAGATAGGAGCACTTAAATAATTATTGGTATAATTTTTATGATTCTTGAAAAAAAACCAATACTCAATTTAGATCATCAAGAGATTATTCACAATACCTCTTGTAGAACTCAATACATCGATTTGTTAGCCAAGAGTTCTGATTACCCAATATTGCTTACTCGTTAATAAGTATATCGACCCCACGATTTGGGAGCTTAAGATTTTTAGTATAACTTTCACGTTCGGGGAAAAAAACACAAAAATAAAATTCTTCTTAAATAGTAATATTTCGAACATTCCGAGTATAAATGAAGCATATAATATGTAAATGTGCAAGTCATTGTATATATCTGGATACTATTTCTTATATCGCAACAATATCTCCTTTACTGTAAACAACAATGGTTACCCTACAAATCTTAAGAGACCATAGGTCATGGGATAGTTTTTGGGAGAATGTGTACCGAAGCTTGCGTGAATAACTGTTCCACATTTTTTGTATTTCGCACTCGGCTGATCTCAAATTTCAATGTTTTTTTTTAAATTTACAGTTATACAACATCATTGTGCTCAGCCAGATAAGTAAATAAGTAAATTTCGGAAAATCTTACCGAATTGGGAAAAAATATCTTATATAATTTTCGGGTACTTAAAATTTATAAAATCATTCGATATAATTAAAAACGATTTTTTCATTCGATAAATCGATTCTGTTTGAAAGTGTTTGTGTTCTTTAAATCCCTTCTCACCGATTTCCTTTCCGATCCTAAAAAGCGGGGCGTAGCGAGGGCGATTAGCTAATCACTAGTCCTATCATCGTCGTCGTATGCTTTCAATCCCTACTCTCTTCGAAAAAGAGAAATTGAGCAACTCACTAGCAGTTCTCGTAGAATTACTTTTTTTTTAAGATAAGCTCCGTGAGGAGTTCAATGTGTTCCAAGTTGTGAATGAACATAATAAAATTTAAAAAAAACGTTATAGTGGTACAATTCTTCATTCGATTGATGATGATGGGAATCTGTGGTATTTTCATACTTTCATAATCACGCCCTTCTTGACACCTGAAAACACTGCATGTAGAAAAAAAATAAGTGCCTTAGTAGGATCCCATATTTATTTTGTTAATCCATGTCCGCTCCCAACTTTGAGCATATGGACTCCCCAAGAAATTTATCTCAACATAAATATTTTACGAGAACTGCTTGTTACTCAGTTGCTCAACCTAATTTTTTTTGAACAGAGTAGGTAGGGATTGAAAGGATACGAGCACTCTGACAGGACTAGTGGTTAACTAATCGTACTCGCTATGCGTCACTTTTTGGGATAGGAAAGCTGGAAAGGGATTTTCAACAACACTAACACCCATGCTTTCGATGAAACAGAATCAATGTATCGACTGAAAAAATCTGCTCGAACCGGAAATCGAATTCGGCATGCAAGCCAACAACATTTACTACTGCGGCACGGACCGGGACATATGCTATATGCACCAAATTAAGAAAAATATAAGATAAAGATAAATTAAAGGAAAAATCGTGCATTAACTTACTAACTAAAAATATCGTATATTTAGTTAGAATGTAGAAGAATAGAATCAACGTGGAATTAAAATGTCAAAAAAATTCATTTTGACGATATACATATAAAGCTCAGTATTCATTATGAAACTTCCTCATAAATTAAAACACCTGGACCTCTATGAAATCAAAAAAGCACACACTATTCGATGCTAATAAAAGATTAAACGATGAATTATGTCATTTAGTAAAGGGATTTTTTATTCATTAATGTGTCACGTTCATTTTTTTATGCGAAATGTTTTTAGAAGCATTCATTGTCTACTTACTAAAACATACAGCGCACTGAATAACACAATCATATTTAAAATGCAAAGGGTCAAAAAATATAAAATAAATGTCCGCTAAATGTAATAACTTTAAAGTAAAGTTTAACTTTCAAAAAGTGAACGACTTTATTCTTCATACAGTCAAAGAGTTAAAGTAAAAATAGTTACACATATTTATTTTTTATTCCAAATTGAATTTATTGAGATTAGGACAAGTTTTGGTCATCGCGAGCATGATCAACGGAAACAGTCTTATTTACAAAATATCAATTAAAGCGGTGTTTAGCGTCCATATTATTTTAATTATATTGCCATTCCACCAAATATTGACAGTGAACACCTGAAAAGTGATATTCAGTCTCTATTCTTGGAAATTCAAGGAGACAAAGATGGTTCCGAGGACTAGTTGGCCTATCGCTCTATAATTTTCCAGCTCATTGGGAATAAGGGTTGAAAACATCAAAATATATATGACTATGAACATAAATTAAAATATTTTACTTTAAGCCATTGACTGCTAGCGTCTCGTATTTTGAGACGCCTGAGTACGGTGTATTGCAAACTGATTTTCAAAAATAAAATAATAAAATTAGTGTTGAAACTATCACTATCACTAATTGTTGAAATCTTAGTTGTTGGAATATTCGTAAATTGATGATTTTTTTAACACCAGCGAAGATTCGTATATGTTTATTCATATAATATATTTGTTCAGCATATTAAAATACTTGAAATGTGTTAAATGATGAATAAAGATTAATTAAAATCCGTTATGTTACGATTAATGTTACGAGAAAAGAGATTTTTATCCACACCATAATAAAAATATAAATAAGATTCATATCAAATCGTAAATCGGAGGGCAATTATGAAATCGTTTGAAATATAACTGCAATATTGTATTTTTGTTATATGCACTTACCTATAATGAAGCCACTGTTTTAAACAACATATTAATAAAAAGTGATAGTGATATTTTTGAAAATTTTGCTTTATAACGTGATAACCCTTTAATGTCTGGCAATTGTAAGCGGTATTTTTTCATTGTTTGTCTTTGCCTTTTCACATATTATAAAAAAAGTCAACCCTCCCGGTCCTGGGGGACAGTTGCGTTTGCTTTTTTTTATACAGATATTTTTATTATTTTTTGCTGCAGCATAAATAATGAGGGAACAAGTCTGCTAACTGGAAGCTCGGTTGACATCTGCATTTGCCGAGCGGCGCTCATAAATTATTTTGAAACACACACTCGTTTGTTTTGATATAGGTACATATCGTATTTAAAAAGATGATGTTGAATATTTTTGTATTGAATATAATACTATCAATATTTGTAGTCGAATTACTGCTTCATAAAGTCCTCCTAATGTCCTCTAACAATTCACGAAACGCATTCATTTGTCATTTAATGCACATGCTTCTGTGTCGATATTTAGATTCTTAAGATTGTTAAGTGATTAAATTTTTTGTCATTGTCAGTCCCAATGTGGAGCGTATAGCGTTCTTGTGGAGGAGCAACAAGTGTATTGAAAAATGTTTGTTTTTCAGATAAATCCCTCTACGGAAAATTTGTTTGAACATTGTTTTTTGCTTATATCTCAGAGCGATAATATGAACTTATTTTGAGATGACCCATAGGGAGTCTATATATTCCACATTGGAAGCGGATATAGTTGAAAGAAGACGATAATCATCACTCTCTAAAATGATAGCCTCGAGGTTACAAATAATATCAAAAAGTGCCCTGAAATTCAAATAAAAACTTTCTATTTAGAGGCTAATTTCTTACACAATTATCAGAAACTTTTATCAGAAAATCTTGTCTTAAAAAAATACAACAATCTGAAAAACTAGTTAATGGGCTAAAATCAAACGCCGTCTTAAATTTAATTTAAGCCATACATATTATGAAATAATGCCCGCTTCCAGTGTTGAGCATATGGACCCTTTATGTCGTTTATCTCAACGACCTTTACTATAGGAGAACTTCTTGTCTGTTTTTCGAAGAGTGTAGGGATAGTAAGAATAAGATCATTGTATTACAAGTGAGTAGCAGTTATTCACTCTCGCTTTGTCTCGTTTTAAGAATCGTATAGGTGTGGGAGGGAATTTAAGGTAGCACAGAAAACCATGTATCAGTACAGAAATCATTCAGTCGATTGAAAAATGAAACTGTCCAGACTGGGACTCAAGCCCGTGCAATCTTCAATCGAAGTCAATAACGTTGACACTCTACCACGAAACCCAACATATAAACTGTTTAATAAAGATAAACATTAAAGTTTTTTTTACACAGTTTGATAAATAAAATGGAGATGAAAATAACTGATAAAGTAACTGTGCAGCCTACATTTTTTTCAAATACAGCTAACCAACAAAACGTACAAAAAACAACCCGTCTGATGGTTAGCTTTTAATGGGGTTAATTTTTGACCTCACCCTCGTGGTAACCCACCCTTATGCAGATAATATTACTGTGCGCATTGTTTTTTTCATAATGTGTATTTTATAAGGACGGAAAAAATGTGGGCACATTTTTTTGTTGATTAAAAAAACTCAGTTTAAACAATGACATGAAATATGTTTATGTCAGTTAGCTCGTTTGTACATTATTTAGTGAATAATTCACATAGATTCATTAGTTACAGTTTTTCTGACGTATTATAAATTGTCGGTGACAAATAAATTGTTAGTAATTATTTATAGTTTTCACTTCTTTCATTCTATAATTTAGCATTTTATTATGTGTAACTAATTTTTAGTTACAATCTAGTTCTATTATTTTAAAAAAATACATTAATTTAAGTGTCAGATTTCAGATTCAATCATAATATTACAACAAATATGCTTACAGTAGTTTTCTAAAATAAACTTACGTAAATAAATTTCGGCATTACTAAATATATTATAAACTTTGATCAGTTTAAATTCAAAGCGTTTATCAAAGTCGCCAAACTAAAAAACACTGAATTCTAAAAAATATTTTCCTTTAAATTAGTATGCAACCGTCAAATTAAAAAAAAGAACTGTTTTCCTTTCCCATCAATTTTAACATTCGTAATCGAATTTTAAATGATCGCCCGGAGTGTATGAGGAGAAATTATTTTTTAACCATGTCCGCTCCCAACTTGGAGCATATGAACTCCTCACGGAGTTTATTTTAACATATATTTTTCTACGAGAACTGTTTGTAACTCAGGTGCTCAACCTCTCTTTTTCGAAGAGAGTAGGGGAAGTGGAAAAGATTCGAAGACTCGGACAGGACTAGTGGTTAACTAATCACTCTCGCTTTACGTTGCTCTTTGGGTTAGGAAAGATGGGAAGGGATTTTCGACAACACAACCACCCATGCCTTTGACCAGATTTATCGATTGAAAAAATCCACTCGTACCGGGATTCGAACCGGGTGGTTCGACACGAAAGCCAACAACGTTGACACTGCGTCACGGACCGTTCGACTATTGGTAAGATAAATTTAAATTTTCCTTTCTATCAACGTCTTCTGGATCCTATCCACAAAAATTGTTTTAAATATGTTGAATTAACATGTATTGAACATTTTATGTAAACTGACATCTATGTTGTACACAATTTATTTATTTATTTTCCTCATCCAGGCGATCCGAGTGTACAGCTGCATAAAAAATATTTTCCCACAACATCTTCGGTCAAAAGAAGATTAACTAACCAGCCGTGATCAAACATATTTGAAAGAAAAAATACGCGCAACCATAATAATAAAAAAAAGATAGATAGTGCATCTCTTGGGTTACCGTGAATACACGAGTACGTGCATCCCTTGTGAGAAAATATAAAAAACACAATCACACTCATATGCATTTCAAATTAAAAACTGCGACTCCATTGTTGATAAAAAGTCTCGCTGAATAAAAAAATTGTATCAGGATCACAGGAAGCATCCACCCCAAGACAGAAAATACACACCCAAATGTTTTGTTGTCGCTCAATGGGACCCTAGTGTAATTCTGCGCTCCTGGCACGCAATTATCTCTACCTGGACCTCTAGTTGCACAACGGAAGTAAATCATACAGATATTGAAGAATGACTTTGTTTATAATAGATCCACCTTCCCTAATAAATGTGCAGTGGTTTTTATGCATAGAAAAAAAAACGTTTCCGTTTTTTGTGCGATGTTTTCTTATTGCCATGAAATGAAATTTCGTTTTGCAAATATCTATTTTGACGATAGTTTATAGTGTTTCAGATACACTATATTACTTCCTGTATTCTTACTATACTAGAAATATAAACCAGATGGCAGAGACACTTTTCAACATTAGCTCAATAATCTTCAATCAATCGATGCAAATAAAAAGAAAGACATAGATAAAACACTTGTAATACCTGCATATTTAATTACCACGCGATGTATTTTAATACTATTTTAACAAAATCTGGACATAGATTAAATTGCTGTATGTATGTATATGCTTGATATACGCAAATATATGTACAATATTTCAGTGTTGATAAAAGCAAGTCATATTTAAGATGACATGGGATTGATAAACAAGTAGTTGAATTATTCTTCACTTGAAAATTATAATTAATGATTTCGACTAAGGGTGCTTGATGGGATTTCAATTGAAAATTGTCAGCTTAATTAACACAAAGTTTATGTTGTTGACATGATTTCTCGCTATATGAATATGATAAATTAAATATAAAACGTTTTGTTATTACTTAGAAATATGATGGAAATTAATTGTTTCTATAAATTTCTAATGTTAACATTAAAATTGAACATGATGATATCCAGAAGAATAAGAGAGAGTTTTGATTCTAATATTATTTGTATTGTAATGCATGTACAGTTAACTTTTTTGTATGCGTGATAAATAATACAAATCGATTTCCTGAGTTGACAAATAAAAAAGATTTACTATTATTTTTCGTATTTTAATTTTATATACAAAAATATTTTATTTGAATTTCACAACATAATGCTTCGAAAATTTCTAAGATTTTTATTTTGAAAGCTTCTAATGCAAATCCCCTTCTTTGTTCATTTAGCGGGACTTTTTTAGGATCCCCATTCTCACGCAGATTTTTCTTCCCATGGCCAAAATATTCCGTACTGTACCGCGGCATAAAAAGCATTCAGTATTAGCATAACTGTATCATTACTGGTACTGCCTTTTTTATTTAAAATAGTCGAGGGGTAGTTTTTAAGATGAAAAAAAACACGTTAGATAAATAATGTGATTTTTGTCTGTCGCGCTGAAGTCAGTGACGCGGAAACGTTTCAAAATAAATCAATTCTTATATCAGATCAATTATATTTGGTTTCTAACTATGTCTTTTGTGAAATCATTAAATCTCTTTAAAGGAGTTCACTGTCAATACTTGGTGGAATGGCATTATAATTAAAATAATAAAACATTAAAAGTACTTATTCCGCATAAAATTTATTGGATCAGAACCGGTTTCGCTCATGGCGAGAATTTTCAACTGATAGAGATATTTTTTTAATTCAATTTTTTTTTTCAAATTTGATATTGATATTCCAACACGCACTCTCAGTCGAAGTCCTTAATAATATTAGTTTATCATTTACAATACAATGCCAATCGCAGGTGACGATAATGCAGTACTGGAATAATATTAAGCGTAAGCAAACCTTGCTCATAACTTCCTAATAACTCAACTAATGTTTTGTTTACTAACGAGATAATCTCTGTGAAGAGTCCATATCCTTCACGTTGGGAGTGGGCATGGTAAAAAAATGTGCACCGTCACTGTCAAAAATCGAAGTCCCCCTCGAGATGCACCAAAAATTTTGCACAAAATTTCGACGCATAAAAAATAATCGTTAAAAAATACTCATGTGGGAATGCTAGTGTGATTTCTGTGGACGTTTTTTTAAGAAAAGGAAAATAATTTGCATTAAATTTGTCTCCCATAAATTTGGCACATTTACAATATTTAATATTTTTGGGGGGTGACTTGGAATAAAAAAATACTCTGCGGGTAGTAAAGAACTTTGAAATTATATTTTTATTATTGGATATATGTGATATCTCTGAAATGACAGCGGGTCAGATATACCGTGGACGAATTTCTTAAAAAATATATAACTTACTTTATGAATAATTTTTACTGCCATAGCCTAATGGTGACGACATAGGTTTTCTCAATCTCTTATCCTAATACGTTTCGTGATATAACCATTTATAATGAGTCGATTTCTGTGGTCGTGTGTCTTTTCACCTCGAGTTGATATCAAGAGACAAACAACTTATATGATTTAAAATTTTCAAAATATCCCGTACCTTGGATAAAAAATGTAGCGCTGGATTTTTATTTTTATAGATGGCTCATATAAAATCATTAGATGAATGATCTTAAACTTGTAATATTAAAGAAAGTTTGAATCCTTCTCTTTATTTCATTACTATCTTTCGTTGTTTGTAGCACGGTGGTAAAAATATTCACAGCAGTACCAACAAATTTGAAAATTTAATAAAAGAGTTTAATTCGAAAAAAAAGAATAAAAAAAATTGTCTCATTTATTTTGGATGCCTTTGATTTGATTGAAAAATTTATGGGCTGGTGCCAATTTAATACACAGTTACAGGCTCATAGAATTTTAATATTACATTATGATAGCAAGGTGAATTCACTGTGAAGGAAAATTGTTTTTGATCATTTTACAAAGAGAGATAGAGATCTTGTCCAACCACAATCTACGACCACATATTTTTAGATGGTTTGCATTAATGCTCATTTTCATAAAACTCTTAAGATATTAAATTGTCAAGAAAGTTACGAAACAGCCTGTGCTATACCTTTTAACCTACTATGACTGCAAGTGACTCTTTTTTTGCATCCATGTCTGCTGTTAATGTGGAATATATAATAAAGTCTTTTATGTGGCGTATCAGTGGTTTTGACGAGAACAAGTTGATGTTCAATCACTCAACCTATATTCGACGGAGAAAGTAAGACTGATTTATAAAGTGTTTAAATAATCACAAAATTTAATGCTTTTTTATTTAAGATTTTTGTACTGATGAAGTTTTACCGCTCTAAAGTTTTCGGCGAAAACTGATTTTAACTGAGATGCTCAATCTTTTTTTCTGAAGAGAATACGATTAATTACCCTTTTGACAAATCAGTAAAATTATTTGGTAAATAAAAAAAGTAGATTTCATTGCGGCTTCAACGTGATAGTGTCATTTTGGTTGCACTGGTTGGTTAAGGTACATAAGTACTACTTATATATTTATATTATGCGGTTATAATGTTGACGTTCTATTTCAATTTAAAATTGAATATGTACTTTAATTACACTTGTTTTGCAAAGCAAAGGAAGAATCTAGTTATGAATAAGAAGCGAACAAAGATTTTTATTATATTTCCATCATTAAAATATAGCTAAACTGTAGTTAATACGATTAAATATGCTTTGAAATTTAGCGATCCTTACCGAAACGATGGGAAAATAAAATAATTTAAGACTATTTTCACTACATATTATAAAGTACTAGTATTGCTACCCGGCGTCGCTCGGACTGAGCGACCAATAATTATTTAATGTTATATCATTCGACATAATTTTATCACAAAATCTAACATCCAAAATAGAGTTAAAATAAAATCACAAACTTTATTTAATTTGATGACAGCCCCATTCTCGCCCATTAAAATGTCCAAATTCAAGGAAAAAATCTAATTTGCTGTCAAATAAATGTCAAATAATACCTTCACGTAAATAATAAACATTATTATTAATAATAAAAGCCGGGAAAAGTTCAGTAGAAGATTAATTTATTACATTTTGACTAAATGTCTTCGCCGATAAAAATTCAAACATATTATCTTTCATATTCGTTTTTATGGCAACTTAATGACCAACAATGCAAAAGGGAATTACAGACCCACAGACATACGCAGTTTCGGTTTTATATATAATATTGAACTATTCCTCGTCAATCTTGTATTTAAGCCAGTCAAAAAAATCTGATTAAGTTTAGCAAAACTGATTAAGTATTAAAACAAGAATCAATTCGAAAAATGATTCTTAATATTAAATTTAAATGTACGTCAATAAAAATACGAAATCATTTTTTATGCAATATCACATTGGCAATCAAGCAAAATACATAACACATTCTTCGTTAGTATGTCTCTCAGAAACTGTTTGAAAGCGAGTCTGGAATGGTGCTGATATTCTCTAGAATTCTATTAAGTTGAAATAATCTTTTTTTATTTGATTGTTTGCTATCCAGTCAGTTTTTACAGTATATGTTTTATAAAAAATTTTATTTGTCCGATAAGAAACAATGAAGGAAACACCTGAAGAGTTAGTCCACGCTTTGTAAACAATTCTAATGTAAATATTAGCCTCAGTGGCGTACCAAGAAAAAATGGGAAAAAAATCCATAGTTTATATTTTATTGAATGCAAGGTGTCAACTATTTGTCATACATTTATTGTGTGTGTGAAAGACGAACCGGAAATAATTCATTAAAACGAAGATAAAATTAAAATTGTAAAATTTTGATTTGACAGACTGCAAGATAGAAAATAAATATATGTGGAGCAAAAATCAATTTTTATTCAAAATTGATATGACAATCTTAGGAAATTAATTAACCGCCATGAGGGCTTGATTTTGCTCTTCAAATACTCTGAGGCATCGATTATCATAAATTCCCTAATGCTGCGCTCCGTTAAATAAAAAAATTCGGATAAATATAATTATTTACATTTAGAAGTAAACACGGTTAAGATATAACAATGCCTAAAATAAAGCCACTCATCCGATCCTATAAGCGAGGCATAGCGAGAGCGACTAGCTAACCACTACTCCTGTTCTAGCTTATTCTTTCTATCCATTCTCTCATCGAATTGAAGAGAGGTTGGGCGTCTGGGTAAAGAACAGCTCGTGTAGAAAGAAAAAAAATGTTTCGAAAACTTCATTTGGAAGCCGTATGCTCCATGTTGTGAGCGGAAATGGATAATAAAAAAAAACAAAATGATCATGGAATCAAAAATATGGTTAAGCGCAGAAAGATTTCTCGGATCTCACAGCAAATACTAATAATCTTGATTATTATAAAAATAAAGATAATGTGGATTTGGTTGAGTTGCAAATGCGTGTAATTCAAAAATAAATATTTAGAAAACATGGTTTTTCATGTCAACCTCGAAGAGACGTTGCTAAGATGTAAAAACAGTTGAAGGGGAGGGTTTTTTACTTTTTTTTTAAAAAATCTCGTTAGTCCAACGAATGAAGATTAGTGTTGTATTATTTATATCTCAAGAAGTAAGGAGCTATGAGATGTGTTAACATCTTTACATGTCTGGTGGACATTTCGCAAACCATGTGAGATAGTTTTTGTATCAATGAAAGCCGAGAAATTTATTTCACTGCAGTCAACCATTACCGGTGTCGTTTTGTCATTTGAATACCAATATCAACAAGTCTTGTGATAGCAGAATACCAAGAAGCTAGCTTTTCCCTACGTCACTGACTATCATTAATAGCCATACGTATCTAAGGACAGTCACTCGGGCTTTACCGAACGTTTAAAAAACGCTAGCCCGGCGAGTAAATATCCTGTTAAGATTATCAAACATATGATTATAATACAAAACAGTCTTTTATGGGACGTTTTGTTGGTGTGTCCGATAAAAAATTCAAAGTATTACTATGTCGTAAATGTTTACATAATGCAGTGGTGTCCACAATTCATTCTATTCCACCTAGCACTAAATGAAATATTTACCACGGTCTACCTAAGTGAATACTCATAGAAAGGGTTAAAGTATTTTTGAAACTTGTAACATAGAAATCCACTATCAATTCATTTAAAAAAAGAAACATGCGAAATATTCAAACTGCACCGATATACTCAATAAAAGCACATAGTTTTTTTGCCATGTTCGCTCTCAACTTGGCGCATATGACCTCCTCTCGGCGCTTATCACAACATTTTTTTCTACGAGAAGTGTTTGTCACTAAGTTGCTCAATCTCACTTTTTCGAAGAGAGTAGAGATTGAAAGGCTACGAGGATTAGGCAACGGCTAGAAGCTACGTGCCCCGCTTTTTTTGGATTGGAAAGGTGGGAAGGGGTTTTAAACAACACACACCCATTGCCTTCGAACAGAGTCATTTATCGACTGATGCTCTTATCGGGAATCGAACCCGGGCGGTCCATCACGGAAGTCAACGACGTTGTTTAGCTCCTTAAAAATAACAGATTCAAATAACAACTTTTTCCTACCCTTACAGCTGGTCAGGTTAAAATTCTCGTGATGGCGTGACGTGAGTCTTTTTAACCAACTTTGCAGCCCTGGACAAAACTCATGGAAAAGTTCGAAATTCAAGCGATTCTATCATGAATTATTAAAAGTGATTAACAATGCACAATTTATTCAAATTTGAATTAAAATCGTTGACATCGAATCTCCTTTTTCGGCCCCTATTAGAGTGTTTTATCGGCGTTTGAAACGTGTCATTGGAAGCGTGAAACTGCGTAAAATTTACCTGTGAATTACGTTGCCTCTTGATATGCCGCGCACGGCCGGCATGGCCCATTTCAAACGGTCCGTACGTCCGCTAGTGATAAGATAAAAAGCAGGAAAGGTGTGTTGGAAGAACGCGGGTCCTGACGAACGGTCTGATTGTGAACACACCAGTGTATTGTATTACGATACTGCCCCGGCATGGGGGCCGGAACAAGGATATGCATATCGTATTTAGCCTCATATTACTAACATAAATAGCTAAATTATTAAGGTTACTAGGATGCAAATGAAAAAATATTGAACTGTGGTTTTATTACGACTTAATTTGAAAGAAAAAGTTTAAAACCCAACTGTTTTTACATCTTGGCCACGTCTGTTCGAAGTGGAATTGAATAACAAAATTTCTCAGATGTATGTCCGGTCCGTGGCGCAGTGTAAACGTCGTTGGCTTGCATGCCGGACCGCCCGGGTTCGATTCCCGGTACGAGCGGGTTTTTTTCAGTCGATCAATCTGTTCAAAGACACGGGTGTTTGAGTTGAACCTCTCATCTTCGAAGAGAGTAGTGGATGGAAAGGATACGAGGACTCGGACAGGACTTGTGGTTAGGTAATCACTCTCGCTATGCGTCGCTCTTTGGGATAGGAAAGGTGGGAAGGGATTTTCAACAACACAAACACCCATGCCTTCGAAATAATTTTTCGACTGAAAAAATCTGCTCGTACCGGGTATCAAGCTCGGGTGGTCCGGCACGTAAGCCAACAACGTTGACCACTCCGCCACGGACCGGATTTTTTGCTTCTAAATAGATAAATAACTAAACACACGACTTTAAATGTTACAAGAATTATTAAGTTATATGAGAATTGCAAACTAATAAATATATAAATGATAAAAATTATCATTCGATTTGAAGCCGTACATGACTTTTTTTACTTCAATGCAATGCTTTAACCGTGTTAATTAATTAAATCAATATATATTATACTGTATCGGATCTGTGTTTGGTAAATGAGCGATTACCGATTAGCCTGTAACGCTCGATGGGGTAATTTTCCGTACTCTTTGACATTGGGAACAAATATCCAAACAACACTTAACTTACTTGCCTTTGAACGAGAATCGATACAGTTTTGCTATCACACTTACGGAGAATCGTACGTGCAGTGGATTTAAATGAATAATGGTCATATCAATTAATTATTTTCGACAATGGCTTTGCTTTTGGCAATGAAGCACTTGCATATAGTTTTCCTTCAATTTCAGTATATATTGATTTATATGCTACTTTCAATATTAGATGTCAATCATTTAGCAAAAAATAGTTTACAAAAATGACACATAATTTGTATGACGCTTTTAACAGCTTTTCATTACGTGACCTTCACTTCTAGTTTAGTTATGTTTTGTATTCAATACAATTAAAACAGTTATTCATTCTCAATTTTATTAAAATATTAAAACAAGCTTCGCTCATTGCAATCATTATAACTGAAAAAAAATACATTAAAAAGAATGCGTTTTAGTTTTGTAAATATTGCATTTTGCCTTTTAACCGAAAAAATACATTTTACATGATTCGTTTACGTCATTTGCTGTGTTGGTTTTAAGAAACTACAAGTAAAAGAATTAAAATTATACCAAAAAATATATGCATTGCAAAATACTAAGAACATTTTTTGTTAAATTATGCTTCTCTGTGTGGTGGATCTTTTAAGTATTTTAAGCAATATGTACAAATCAGCTCGTTAAATTCATCAACTCTTAGTGTGCGCATCAACCTGGAAATAGTGCGCGGGGGTTTTCAAGCAGTTGCGTGGCCGCGCGTTGCAGCTTAGAAGGAACACTGATTGCTACAGGATAATGCGATGATTTTGACATCGTTTTTTTAGTAAAAAATGAATGTTGAAAATAAATGCTTAGACTGTTCAGTAATGGATGCATTTGAATGTAACTTCATTTCTTGTATACACCCATACCTTTTCAACTGCTTTATTTACGTTTGAAAAAATGTATTTTTATAAAACTTTGATGTGACTAACTTTGAAAACACATTATGCTATAGAATCAATGTTTCAAATTGATTTTATTATTTAAAGTTTTGTCGATATTTTAATGCTTTTTCTTACTATTTACTCGTGACTCCATGTGAGGTCCGAGGATTATGTAACTTGTATAGATATTTCACATAGATCACAGAGTTTCATTCTACGCTGTATCTCAAGAGAATAAAAGAATGTTCTTTTATTATGTTTAAACGATAGTTTTAATCTTTTCGCCCTTTTCAAGTTGCTACTATTTTCACACTAGCCACGCAAACTGCAACCCACGAAACGTCACACGAAAACTATAAGTTCAATATTCATAATAAATCTTAATTTTTCACAACTTTAATTATCATTGTCTATCTTCTGTCATGTTAAACAAATTTCATCGCTGTTCTGAGTCAAGAGCTTGGACCCCCGAATGGAAACACAAACATTGATTTGTCAACTGATTTATGGATATTTGTAAAAATGATCTGTTTTTATACCTCATCGCCCAATACGTAAAAGAGTCATCCACCTACAACTTTAAATGCATCATTAATTAATTGACCGCCACCGAATTTGGAACTAAAACTGTCCACATGGAGTAGATATCTTCAATAGCCATTTAGGTTGTATTGTTTTAATAAAATTATATGTGAATAAAGATTTATATATTGCATATAAAAATGTGTAGGTCAATAAAAAAAAATTGGTTGAGTATTGCAAATCACTGTGTGACGCCCTCACTAACAGTAACAATTTTTTTTTACCATGTCCGCTCCCTAGCTTGGAGGATATAGACTCCTCACGGAGTTTATCCCAACATATATTTTTCTACGAAAACTGCTTGTTACTCAGTTGCTCAACCTCTCTTTTTTTCGGAGAGAGTTTTGGATGGAAAGGATTCGAGGACTCGGCCACGACTAGTAGTTAGGTAATCGCTCTTGGTATGCTTCGTTTGCATGTTTGGGATAAGAAAGGCGGGATGGGATTTCCAGCAACACAACCACCCATTCCTGTCAACAGATTTATCGACTGAAAAAATCCGAAATCGAGCCCAGGCGGTCCGGCACGCAAGCAAACGACGTTGACCACTGCGCCACGGAACGGTCAAATTATAATGGTACATCTATAGTCGTTTAATAATTTCATACTTCTTCTTCGAAGAGAGTGTTTAAGCAACATGTTCTCATAAAACAATCCCAGCTAAAAAAAACAACTTTAAACCAAATACAATTTGTCAATTTGTCTTAAGTACACTACTCAAGGGTATATTGGATAAGTAAAAACGAAATTTGATAATATTCCATAATACTTGATCATGCGTTGTGATGTGTCTCAAAGAAATTATTCGCTGCGTTTTTTGCGTGTTATATATATTTAAAAAAACACAATTTTATTACAAAGGTTGGGACATAAAAAAAATCCTACATTTAGGCAATTCAGTCAAAGATAACACTGGGTGGATTAAATTTTCGCGCTTGATTTAGTTTGCAAAAAAATCGCTTTTATTATAATCATTTCCCCGTGACTGGGCACATACGCTTAAATTGACCGACCGACGCATTGTAAAGTAAGGTATCTAAACCGCATAGATATGGGTAATATTTTTTTGGTCAAAATCCCCCGATAGTTTGATAATGAAACGGTGTGTACTCAAGGTTGGATTGGCCAAAGAATTTTTATACCACCTGAGTATACAAGTATATCGTCCGAGACTCATTTGATCAAAGGAATTATAAGTTACGGATAGATGATTTTAAGGATATAGTTTATGAAATTTTTAATATTATATAAAACTTCATACAAAAGAAAATCACAATACTAAATTTACTTCTGGTGTAAAGTTTCATGTTGAATTATTTCCTGCTTTCAATTCATTTTGTTATATCTTCTGATATTGAGTATTGAATGATATTTTCCGTTTAAAACTACATTAAAATCACGTAGGTAGATCATTATATCTCTGCCAATTTCATTTGCATGTGACATACTAGATGTTAATAATATTTTTTGAAAATCTCTTTCCGCAACATGTAAGCACAGCTAATGGAGTTTATCTCAACAGGATTTGTTGTAAGAATACTGATTTTAATTTGGTCGATGCGCGTCTCTTTATTCAGGGTACAGCTAAGAAGATGGGAATAGAATTGAACTATCGCTACGTGGCGTTTTTATGACCGAATAAAATGAAGGGAGGGAGGATTGAGCATCACATTAATTTATACATTTGGACCTGGCCAATTCATAAATCGTTTAAAAAATTCAATTCGTTTATGTGGCTCTACTAGGATTTGAGCCCGTGACACTGCAATCTAAAAGGTTACAGGTATACAACTAGTATTTTTTTATTATTGTTTTTTTCTTTCCTAATTATTTAAGAAATTCAGGGGCTTGCAATCATTATAGTCGTTTCATTGGTCAAATAAATAATCCATCTTTTTACTCTTTTAGATTGTTGTACTATTATAAATTGAAGCTTCTAAAATTCCATGTTTCTTTGAAGCGTAGGTTTTTGCGATTATTAATGTTCATTGGTTTTAAGATACATCATATTTAATACTAAAATCATTTTTAAATGCTTATTGTCAATTGAAGTGCTTATCATTTAAAAAAATACGAAATATTGCAATATATAATACTTACATGTTTTTCGGGGAATACTTAAGCTCAGGTTGTTAGCATTCATTTCCGCTTTGATTTGTTTGCAATAAGGCTTTATGAAGGTTTGATATTCTGGACCACCGGTACAGCTTTTGACAAAAGTTTCAAAGTGTCCCAATGCAATTTGTCCATATTAGAGCGATTTGTGGTTTTTATGTGGGGGATTAGGCTAAAATCGTATTGTGCCAAAACGTGTGCAGTTGGGTTCTATCGATAACATATTGTGCATAAAAGTTCCAATAGACTGCTCCTTTTATATACATCCAATATACCTATACAAAAAAATACGTGGGTTTCATTATGCAACAAGCTATAAAATTAAATACATTATTTTTTTATGAAAAAGATTTGGAATAAAGTTGCCGTCGAACACTTAAAAACGCCTGCAAATATATATTATCAAAGCGTACTAAAGAAATACATAATAATGATTTTTGGAAATTTACATAATAACATTAAACTTTTAAGTTTAATATACTGTGATCTGTGATATCTATCCAATCAGAGCCTCTTGATTTTGTGTTATTGAAAATTATACTCTGGTGTAACTAAGTGATTATAAATAGAGTTTTTAACTGCAGTACTGAGTCAAATGATACTTTTAAGGTGAAAAAATTATATTGGAGCAATCGTTAAATGATGAAATATGCCCTTGAGGGGTGAAGTGAGCCATGTGGAATTATTTAAACATCTTAACATTACGTGAAAGCCTAGTTTAAACATGAACAAAAAAAATCATAATTAGTGTCATAAAAAGTGTGATATAAGTTCACCGCTAACATATCATTTGAGCCCTTGAGGAAGTGAAGTGAGCCATGTAGCAAATTGATGAAACTTTTTTATAAGCGCAAAGCACTTTTATTTGATAAAAAAAACACTATTTCAGTGTGTTTTTTTATAATTTCATTTCACATGTACTTTACTTTATGGTCTGGAGAATATGATACTGCATCTAACTATTTTTTTCCAAAAATGCCATTTAATTTAAAGTTGATTTTATCTCTCAGGCTCATATGAATTCGCCAGATTTGTAATGAACAATTTTTGATCTGTATTCTAATTCAATAAACATATTTTTGTGTGATTCTGTATTAATACTATTATACTTTCTTGATTAAAGTATTAACATTTGTTTGAGCTTCATTATGCTGTTTTGGTATCGATTTTTTAGTCGTTTAAGCTCTGTTTGCATTTTGCTCTCTATCTTTCCTGTAATTGATTTGCGTCAGATAGTCCGATTTCTTATGCATAAAACGCATAGCATTTAATATAATACGGTAGGAAAATAAAAATGTATTTTAGTTCTACATAAATTGCATTGTTATTTTCCTACCGTATTATAATGGAGTTCTACCATGTAAATGCTTACACAATCAATGCATTTAATAAACATTAAAATAGTATAAATTTTGTATATAGTGGGGGGAATCGTTGGATAATAATTTTACGCATCTATTAATCGCCAAGTATTTCTGCAGAAAAGCAGCACGTACTATCACAGAAATCATCGCAGCTTGGTAATTTTTAGGAATTACAAAATCGCTAAAGCCACCATCGTTCTTTTTTTTTTACAGCTCGATGTGGATCGAAAAACGGAACTCCAGAAAACAAATACTTACCCACATTAAATTTGAGAGTTCTTTTATTTGAAAATCGGTGTATCATATTAAATGACTGAGCGGAAAAATTAAAACCAATTGTTACACGTCAAGGAAACGTATATAAAATGTGTATCGTAGTACAATTTTGCTTGTGTTGCGTATGAAATACTGATATTATTTTTCGATTATTCGCTAATGATGGCCGACGTCATCTTATCACTTATTCCGGTTCAATGGTGACAAACAAACACGTCCGCTTTTCAACAAAGGGAAAAAAGCGTATTGAGCAATATGATTAAGCGACTTTGGCCTGTGGAGAACAAAAAAAATATTAAATGTACACAGGTTTTCGTTTGACGTTATCAGAATTCAATATCTGAATAAAGACTAAACTGTCCGGCCTTTGATGAAAAGCAGTGTTTCTTAACGGAGGCGTACATAAAATAAATCTTTGGGTCTCAAAGAAGTCTGGGAGATTATTTTTCAAATAACAATTTAATTAATCATCCACTTCTTTCAATCGCTGTAAGATGGGGGAGTACATTTTTGACAGCGTATCCGAGTTCTTCTGCATTCAAACTAATTTGGTATAAACTATCCCTTGATGCAAGATATCCATATCACGAAACACAATTCAAAAAGTGATACCACAGTTTGTAAATAGCGTCTTCATTATGGACGCCGTTGTTTTCTTTTTAAATGTATAAATTTAGACTTCATATTACATCCGTTTCATTATGTATAAGGTCCACACCTTAATAATGTTGTTTTGACGAAGTACGAAACTTGTGATTGCATATTAGTGTTATGTTATGTATATTTAAAAGTGTCCGGATATCACTATCAACAAGAAATGTATATAATCTTCAACAGATTATGGATAAAAAGATTATGCGATTACTGCGCCCCGCTTGAAGGATCGAATGGGCTTGAGAGGGACGTACAATATCACAATTTGTTCAATTTTAAGCTATCTCTTCCTTTTCAATCCAATACTTCTAATCTGAACTATCTTGAAAATGAAATTATACTTTATAACACTTGTTGACCGTAAGATTCCGGTTTGAAATCCTGCCTAGGTATATTTCACAAATTCATGATATTGAGTATATTTTTTTTCTTCGAATCGATCTTCAGTGGCTTAAAAAAATAGCTTCCTTGGCCAAAAAATATCTAACACCTCGATATGAATAAAATCCCCGTAATAGTTATCCATTCTCTGTCCTAGTCCAAGCGGAATTTGTATTGTGCGAGGGCGTTAGTCTGTGAAGCATTGGTAATTAATGATGTTTGGCTTTATTGCGTCACTATAAAGCTGTAAAGAAAAAAAAATGCTACAATGGCCACAAAAAGTGATGTCTTTCGTAATACTTACACATAGATCTTTCTAGTAAATATGAATCTGCAACATTTTTTTCATGACGAAATTAGAATTGCTGGCATCTTTTTGCCGCTCAATATTCTGCTAGAATAAATGAAAGTATCTACTAAAATCTAGTTTTAACATTTTAAAATCTACCAATGAGATCGACAATATTAAATGGTCAGTTAAAAATAGTAAATGGTCAGTTAAAAATTATAAATGGTGCATTTTTGCTCCTCTAAATTAAAACAACTCGATGTCATACTTAATGTTACAAAGTATTTGTAAGGATCTTTAATTATAATAATTCTAACAATTAAAGACGAAAGTTTAAAAAAAAATCTTAACCTCATACTTATTAAAATAAAAATTATCTGCTTTCAAATACCTGGACTTAAGACTTATTTTTCATAGAACTTGTCATAAATTTGCTTCTTACCACCATATTTGCCAAAATTCACAAGCTGTCAAACTAAAACTTACCATTTTTTTTAAAATGAATGACCGTTGTATTTAAAAACCAACCGTATTTAATAAATTACTAACCATTATAAATACATTACTGACCGTTTCGTTTAATAACTGACCACATTCATACAATGACAGCTGACCTTTTATAAAATTAACTGAACATTTTGATTTTTCACTGACCAAAGCTTGAATTAGATACTGACCCATTAAATACACGTCGTTAAAAATCCCGCAGTTCGTTGTGTTTCGCGGACCAAATGTTGCCAGCACGAGACCAATAATAAAAAGTTTGATTATCTATGTCAATAATATTTCAATTGTTTTAAGCTGTGTACTTTCTTCCGTAAAAGGAAACGATTGCATATTATTTAAAAGTGTTTAAAATTAAAACGATGTATTCAATAAAAACAATACGAGAAGCGAAGGTGTGGGACGTCCCAAATGATTGCACAGATGTACAATGTGATTTGTTCAAATGAGAATATTTCACAATTGGCATCAATTATTACACGCACAATTCAGTATTAAAAAAGTATTTGATTGCTTAACAATAACTCATCATTGTTCAATTTCTATTTTTGAAAGAACCAAAGGATTGGTAAAATAAATATTTCGAAATTCAAAATATTATGATTCAAACTCTTAAGGCCGAGAAAACCGTTTTCTACCATATCCATTTATTAAAACATAACCTCACTTTTTTGGAAAAAAAAGAAAAGTAGAAAGATTCGATTAGTATGGATATTAGGTCAAAGATGATTATTTTGGCCTCTAAACTGACCATCCCTTTTATCCATATTAAATAAAAAAAAATATGATTTTTTTCAGATTATCGGATCTCGTTGAAAAACTATGAATAAATGTCATACATATGTATGTATATTTAAATACAATTTATTTTTATACCAATTTTTTGAAGAATAGAATATATTCGAAAAAGTTTATTCACTATACCTACATATGTATAATGTACCGAACAAAAATAATATATGCGCTTTTAACGGTGGCACATTCTCCTCAATATGGTTCATATCGATGCTAAATCCATTTTTACCCCAAAATAAGTTAGCGCGTTTGACCCTAGTGACCCAAGGATAAAATCCTGTTAGGGTGGTTTGCCATTTCCTGCAGATTTACGACAGCAAATAGTTTGTATATCCTGTATATAACAGTCCTTATAATTACTTTAATAGTAAGCTCTGCTAAAATTAAACAAAATTTATGGATATAAAAACAGCACGGGTATAGAGATATTAATAAAATATTTAGAAATAGTGTTTGTAAGTGATGAATAACGAAAGTGGGCTTTTGGGTTTTTTTAAGTGGGAAGTTTTATTTTGTGACATTTTTTCCTCGTTGTGTATTAAATTTAATATCAACCAACCAATCCGGCCAACATCCAATTTTTAACATGTAATATGCATAAATAAAAGTAAAAACTTTTCAAAAGCTTTTCACGGCCAAAAAACCCCGGCTGCACAACTCCTACTCAGACTTCCTGTCCATAGCCCTGATTATAAGTGAATACTATTTTGAATTTAGTACATTCTCTCACATTATAACACGACTTAGTGTGTGACCATTGGAAAATGATACATTTAATATTTTCATAAAGGTTAAATTTTTTCAAGGTCTCAATTATTTAAAACAAAACATTTGAGTAAAGGCCAAACAACAAAAAATGTAATTACATGTAAAAAAACCTTTTGTACGTCATTTCAACGTAACATGAATTTTCAAAGCTTTGTTTTTTTCTCCAAAAGAAGATTGTGCATTTAAATTTATAAAAAGTAATTAAACTCGTTTCGTTGACAATTTGAACCGAAAAGCCTGCCTCCATTTGGACAGTAAATTAATATTGTTAGTAATCCATTTAAATATTCGAAAAGAACTACGTATAATCATTTAAAATGAATGTGCTAAGACTGGTAAGTATTTTCTATATTATTTAATCGTCTAACAAAGCCAAGATATTAAAAAAATATTAGGTATTTACTGACTAATAACATTTACAAAAAATGGCCACTGTCTATTTGTGAATTAACATGCCACCTGACCTAATAGTCAGTTGCCATAACTGGTTTTGATTACTGCATACGTTTCCATTGTGAATTCAAAACTAATTAACAGTAGCAATAACGCGCTTAGTTTTACTGGACTACTAATTAACTAGTTTCCATCATTTAAGAATACGCTGAAAAAAATGAGTTTTTTAATGTTTCACTATGATGGATATTGATATTGTAAATTTGGTTATGAAAACTATTGGACGTCCATTTGTACCTTTCATTGCACAATCCAGTGATTCTCAAACGTTTTTAATGCGACGAACCCCCTAACAAATCATTTTTGTACTGGGACTGGGGGCCCCAGTCCCAGAAGCACTGGCATAAAACAAAAAAAAAGGTAATTGTTTTTTTTTTATCGATTTGTAACAAAAATTGTATCAAATAAATAAATATCCATAAAACAAAACTCTCTTATTATTGATTGAGTAGGCATTTACTTGGTAGAACTCCATTATAATACGGTAAGAAAAATAACAATGTATTTTAGTTATTTTATATATTTGTTGATAGCTATTTCGGCCAACGCCTTCGTCAGAACTATGACTACTGACGAAGGCGTAAGCCGAAATAGCTATCAACAGATATATAAAATAACTTATGTAGAACTAAAATACATTGTTATTTTTCTTACCGTATTAAGACTCTCTTATATACTAGGGCTGCAAAAGTTCTTGATTTTCCTAGATGTTACACGACATCGGCACGAACGTAGATTTTTTATAATTTTGATACAGCTAGCAAAAATGCTTATCCATCACTGCAGTAGGCAGTGGAACTTTTTATGTCTTCTTGGCACATTCAAGTGTCACCATTATTCATTTCGAAAACCCATCCGCACTTGGCATACCATCAACGATATTTAATAGTGGATACATCATCGTCATCAAACAAAAAATGTGAAATCATAAATCCGCCAGTTTCGAAATCATGCCGTGCAGTAATATTGAAATGGAAACCGCAAATGTTTTGTTTCGTGATATAAAGTGATCCCGCATCGTTTTGAACGACCGTCCCACGCTTTATCGATCACTTCCCCTTCATTATTATGCCATAAACTCTAGACTTTTTGAGGAATGGATCCGAAGAGAAATCCATACTTCGACAACAAATTTTTAATCATGTAATCTTTATAGCAAATTTCAATCGAATTTTGTACTTATTCATGAGTTTTATCGCTAACAGTCCGGGTTTCTCCTTTTGGAATCTTAATTCATTTTAAGTGCATGAATGAACTTGAACTGGCAGTCTGTTGAAGAAATATCAGTATGTTAGTCAGCTGGAAGGCGAAACCCGGGTCCTTAACGACAAACTTATGGAAAGCGACAAAATTCGAACATGATATTGAAACTTTATCAAGTACCTTTAATCGAAATTCTAAATTATATTTATAACTCTTTGCAATCTGTCTGCCAATTTCTCGAAATCAATGTAAAATCTTTCCGATTTCGAATAAAAAAAATATGGAGCTGAGTGAAGATTCACATTTTCATTTTTTGTATCTTATCGAGAATATAATGGTTATGCGAGCACAGTGATTGCATACATATAAGGCAGGGGTGGCCAAAGCGTCGATCCCTACTCAATCGCCTATCTGATCTGTACAAATTTCTAGTGCCCTTCCCAAGAAGCGTGCGAGACAAGTCGTGTGACAGGGACACCACGCTAAAATCAAGAAGGTAACCGATTATCGACGAAAATCTTTTTCTAAAACCCGGATCAAACAAGGGTTGGCAATTAGATTAATATAGGCTTTAAATTTACTACTTTTGATGTCGGTCGATTGCCGCCAATAATTTGAAAGAAAAGTCGATCGCGGGCAAAAAAGTCTGGCCACCCCTGATATAAGGCATCGAAAAGCTTAAACTATTGTACATATATGTATGTAGACTTTGAAATTGTAGACTCAAAGACCATTTTTTTATTTCATGCATTCTTTTTGAGTTTAATTAACGAAATATTTTTTTTCCATTGTGCTGTCTTTTCTGGTTAAGTATTAATTTGTTTAATTTGCCAGTCAAACATCTTACTACAATACATATAAACGAAACACAATTGAGGATTTACCTTTAATACATATAATACTTGGCATTACAGCTGACGCGATTGCGCCATACATATGACAAATATAATAAAGATAATATTTTATTTATACCAGGGGTGGCCAAAGCGTCGATTGCATAGCCATGCCAAAGCCTGTCCGGTGTACTTATGTACACATCTATGATTCTTCTTTTATTCTAATGATAATAAATTCAATATATTTTGTCTATTTGAGTCTATCACCGCCAAATTTTGGCCACTCCTGATATATACAAACAAAACATACTAATTATTCTACACAGAATGACATAAAAGATACAGCATATGATTTATATTTACTTATTCTGCAAAGGAGGATTCAACCAGATTGATTTTAAAACACTTCTATAGCATGGCCTTTAATTCAGATGTTCGAAATACCTACTGTTTCTCTTCCTTAGTACGGAAAAATAGTTGAATCTTCCTTTTGCACCCCCCAGCACCCCGTCACCAGCCGTCACTGATCCTAAGACAATAAAACAAAATTAAGATTTTGTCAATAATTTGATACATCTTTTGTACATCCGTGGTGCTTCATAAATTATTGAAAATATACTAATTTATTACAGCTATCGGAAGTTATGTTATATTCAATAGTTTAATACCATACCACACTAGTAATTTTAAATTATCAGTCATTCCTGCACTTGAAAAACCCGTGTAGTTTATGACAAAGCTCATGGAAAAGTAAAAATTCAAAGCATTAAAATGTAATACAATTATTTTAATACAGAATGCTTCATTCCTCTGATTATTCTATGTAAGTTCTTTCGTGTATGGTGGGTACAGAAATAATGGATATCGCCGGTGTTTAGCGGTTCACATTTGCCTACTCGATGCTTTGTGTCTGTCATTTTTCCATAACCCATATAAAATGGATGCGAGGGAATATTCCGTTCGCTAAGCGCTCATAAGTGATATAAACAATAAACCGTTATTTTTAAGCGAAATAACACCAGTTTACTACTCAATATTTCATTATAATTTAAAGAGTAAAGCCCGTTAAAGGTGTCAGTTTTTAAATTAATGTTAATGAATTTTATTTAAATATGAACATATAAATTTTTAATATTTATTATAAGATATATGGCATCATTTTCAGTAGCTAAGAAATGGATTTGCTTTTTTAAAATCCACTCTTGGACTAAAAAAGCAATAATTGATAGTCGACTTTTGATACAGTTAGACAATTAAAGTTAAGTTAATTAAGTATTTCGACTGAGGGTGCTTGATGGAATTTCAATATCAAATTTGAATTGTTTGAATTTTGTACTTTTCCATGAGTTTTGTCGCTAACGACCCGGGTTTCGCATTTCGGCATCTTCAGGCATTCCAAGCGCACGGATGTACTTGAACTGACCCGTAGTAAACAGTTTGTATCGTTTATATACAAAATAATTTTGTTATTTTTAAATAATTGTCATTCATTAATAATTCAAGCACTTACTATCATTAAATATTAATTCAAAGGCTTACAATCAATCAACACATTAATAAATGGTCGGATAAAACCCTAGATTTATTTCAAATATTCTTATGTTATTATCTGGCCATTAATATTTTCAAAAATCCCCATAATTATAACAAACCCACTTAATTCATTGATTCTTGTATACATTCAATTTTCGCTAATTTATATTTTAATAGCCTTTTAACTTAGTGATCTACTTATATTTTTGTTTATAAACGCTACAAACAGTTTGCTACGCGTCAGTTCATGTACATCCGTGCACTTGGAATGCCTGAAGATGCCGAAAGGCGAAACCCGGGTCGTTAGCGACAAAACTCATGGAAAAGTACAAAATTCAAACAATTCAAATCATACAATAAAGATTTGTGTCGATTTAAATTGTGTTTGAAATAATATATTTCAACATGTCAGCTTTATTATTGAAATAACTTCTTTATAACCATTTGTACCTTCAATTGAAAGTATATGGAAAACTTACCGAGCTTATTAGATAAAAAGTTGCTAACGAGAATTGCTTGTTACTCATTTGACGTACCTGTATTTTTTCGAAGGTAGAATGCAGAACTAATGAGAAGCTAATCTCTCCCTCTTGCACTGATACCGAAACCAACAACAAACCAAAAGCATTTCAATTTTGTACCTTTCCTTGAGTTTTGAAGTTCACTCATGCTCTTGAAATGCCTGAAAATGCCGAAAGACGAAACCCGGGTCGTTAGCGAGAAAACTCGTTAAACAGTACAAAATTCAAACGATTCAATTTTTACATTGAAATTCCATCAAGTGCCTTCAGTCGAAGTCCTCATTCATCAAAACCAACAACGTTCGACGGAAAAAGACAAACATACACATGGCGCATATAGCTTTGATTCACTCCCGATGACCCGATTCATCATATTCCATACCCACCATCAAAAGTGTGTCACGTATAATAATATTCGGAATAATGTTTTGTGATTTTTGCTGACCATTATGCCGGGAGCATACAATGTTCAATGATTATCATTATTCCTATTATTGTTATTATTTCAATGGATTTATTGATTTTTGAGGCAGATTTTGGCACGCTCCATCACATTTTGACACTAAAAAGGTGCATACTTTACCCCAGCCCCACGAAAATATGACTCTTGCGCAACGGGACAATAGATAGCATAATCCCGCGCATGGAACTTGCGCAATATTTGCGAAACGGACAATGTTATTCTCGATTGGTATTACTGAGAAAAAATCTGGACAAAAATGCATTCTATTGTTAAGTATTTTTGCCGGCGCGTTGTGATAATAAAGCATTGTCGATGAATGGACATTTTGTGAGTATGAATACGAAATGACTGTACTGTCCCCTAAGCCTAAGCTATGCACTTTCCCCCAATATCGATCAATTACATGCATTTACTAGAACTGCATTTGCTATGCACAAAAAAAAAATATATTTATAACTATATTTTATATAGTGTTTATTTTTCACAAAAAAAAACGATCACTTTGTTATTTTTAATATATATTATATCTGGGCCATAATGCAATCTATATGTCATTCAATTAAAAATGAATGAAACATAGGACAGCTAATTTGTATGTCAAAATAATTTTGCAGCATACTTTACACTGAGAAATGTCCATGTTCACATAGAATCCATAGATGCTCAGAAGTTGGGATTTATTAGTATAAGTAGTGTCTATGTTCGACTTAGGTAGCAATAGTGCGAAAAATTACCTCTATACTATACTATACTAAATAAATTCTACAAATTTCAATCAACTTTCAGAAACAAATCGTCAAAATATTTATAATTACAAACAATTGCTTATACTAATAAATAATTCATAAATTTTACATAGCCACTTCAAGCATAACGACTCCCACATAATATATGTATATACCTACATATATGAGGTGTTTTTTATCCATATAAATTTAATAACTTTTTATTTCAACTGATAGTGTACAAAAAATTACATGTGCTTCGCCTGAGTTAGAAAAATCTTCGGACCTATTTTATGATCATTCATTAGTGAATTAATAAGTAAACGTCAATTTTTTGTAGTTATTTAATTAAAATTCATATTTTTCTTTTAGCTTATTGCTCACAATATATTTTTTTAGAAGATTTCTAGCTGCAACTTTATGACAACTACTTTTTCCTTTTAAAAATAAAACGAACTTTGAAATTATCAATCCAAAATGAAAAAACAAAACGGGCCTGGGCAGTTATGGCTGCGTTATTAAGCACTATCATCCAAGAAACTTTTATAAATCCTTTAAAACATATTCTACTATATGTATGCTACATTTTATGCGTATCCCACTTACGTTTTACAATGAACAGTATTTTACATTAGAAAAGTAATTACATGATGTTTTTTATTAAATTTATTTTTCAGCATTAATATCGACAATATTTGTATAAATAATTTTAAACACGATTAAAGTAAATGTATCAGAATTAATGGTCCGTTGAATTTATTATTTACATGTAATAAAAAAGCATAAAAAAAATATTCCAATCATTTTGGAAAATATGATAGTAAAGGTGAAAAAATATTTCTTATTTTAACTATCGATGTATCGAATTAATTTTATATAAACGCTATTTCAACAGCTATTTTATTAAATATATTAAAAAGCTTCGATAAAAAAAGAAAGCGTAGCGGTGAGCTTAGGGTTTTAACACGTTAAGGTTGCATAAAATGTGCATCACATTTAGTATAAAAATAAAATTCAAACATAAAATTTATTTTAATTTACATTATTTATACGGTAAGAAAAATAACAATGTATTTTAGTTCTACATAAATTTAATATATTTGTTATTAGCTATTTCGGCTTACGCCTTCGTCAGAACTAGTTCTGAAGAAGGCGTAAGCCGAAATTATTTTTCTGCCGTATTATAATGGAGTTCTACCAAGTAAATGCCTACTCAATCAATACATTATTTATAATGGAATATTCATATAAATTTATGATCTACAATTGTAGTTGGTTTTGTCACTAACGATCCGAGTTTCACCTTTCGGTATCTTCAGACATTTCAGGTGCATGATTGAACTTGAATTGACTGCCCTGAAGTACAAAGGTCAAACGATTCAAATTTTATTTTTAAGTGCTTACAGAAACTCAATTTACTTAGATTTGCTATCATTTCAAGGAATACATAAAATTAATTCGTTAAATTTAACATGATATTTTTAAACATAAATAAATGTATTAGATTATACAGAAGTTAGATTATTCTATTATCATCGAAATCATAACGGTTATGCCTAAAAACCACTGACATTATACAATTTTTGTAGAACTAAAATACTTTGTTATTTTTTCACCGTGTTATAATGGAGTTCTGCTAATTAAATTACAATTCAATCAATACAAAAAGAGTAATGATATTTTTTTTATCAAACAACGTTAATGTTTTTTTTTAAATAAAATTAGACACGTATATTGTGACATTGATGAAATTATGTTGTTTGCAGCCACGGTGGCCAATATTGATGTTTGGTACTCAATGAGTTAACAAACCCTTTACCGGTGGATACTTTTTAAAACTCTTTTTTTATATCAGACCTTAAAAAAGTCCCACCGCATGGCACGCGCGGCCCGTGAACAAATATAATGCTTAACCATCCCAATTACATTCATCCTCAACCTGCTATTAAGTGAGGGAAAAAAACAACACCCGATGTTCCGGCAGCACCCACGCCGATAAAAAATGACCCCATGTTTCGATTAGCATACAGCTTTTTGTCCGACATGCATTATTATGCAAGAGGTAATTTTTCTTGTTTTTTTTTATCGGAATCGTTTATAACTGAATGAGTATGCGTTTTAAAGGACAAAATTGTTTTTAAAACTGACGTCCAATGGAAGGCGGCTGTTTTTTTTTATGAACTTGGTGTTCCATCGATACCTGTTATTTAATACAAACCATTTTTAATAAAACTTATGAAACTGTGTGAAAAGAAGAGTCTTAAACATTGGGGGATTATCCCATTAAGAGGCCCAAGGCCCAATATAATTTTAAAGACCCTCTATTTCGAGTGATAAAAAATCGTCGTTAAATCACTAATACTTTGCTATTAATTTGGAGTCATTTCTCAAAATTGTAATTTTCTTTTCTTTATTATATGTGGTCGAGAGTAGCTTGAGCAATAAACGGTATTCCCCGCAGTTCACTAGAAACAATTCAGTACCTAGCACACCGTACTTTATAATTTATGTTCCAAGGGTTATTCAAAAGTACTTTTTTGAATATACATTTTTCGATGTGACAGCATAATAAAATATTCCAAAGTCCTAACCAAATACATGTGTCGATGTGTCGAACTATTTTTCGAAACATGTAATTTGACGTATATCAATGTGTCCTATTTTTGAGGCCCCCAAGATTTGGAGGCCCCTAGCGCGCACTTCTTTCGCTTCATCCGCCACTGGTCATCCGCCACTGGTCATCCGCCACTGGTCTTAAAATCGTTACTTTTTAAGACGGGAAAAATAAGATGTGGGTGTATGAGAAGTGTGATATTTCAGTACAAAAGTTACTAACTAAGCGGCGGACCGCCCTCCTTTTTCCATAACGTTTAAGATAAACATTATTTAACTATTTTTTGAGAAATATTTGTAACGTTATCAGCAATTGTAGCACAATGGTTCTCATTCTGATTAGTAATAAAATTTTCTAAGCTTAATCTTAAGCTATACTTATTTTCCTCATAATATAAAATATGTCTAGTTCCTAAAGTTTTTTAGACCCTCACGTACTGCTAAGAAGGGTTTCAAAATATTATCAAAATAGTGTTCATGGATCTACAAGTTTACGAATATAATCGTTGCTTAATTGAAGGCGACCATATAATATTTTAAATATAAGAATGCGGGAAAAGTTCCTCGCCCTTAATTTGTAAATCTCTTGATTGAAGCAATGCCTCGAAAAGAACTGTTAAATATATTGATAAACCCAAACAAAAAAGTAAAAATGATCTGCTCCAAAAAATATCAATAGTGACATGTAAATAATCGCAAACTTGCTAAAGGTATACTCAAACAAAGGAATGCTTTTTTTTAATAATGTCGAATAATTTTTTGACCATTTCGCGTCCATATGCTATATGAAAACACCTGCTACTTCGTATTTTCAAAAAGGTGTTTCAAGATAGACAAAATTCCAGTAAGATTTTTGTATAATTTTTATCAATTAACAATGTCAATTCAACTCATAGTTTCGTCGAAAATTGACGTAGATATTTTTCAAAAAAGGAACAAATTTCTTTGTTTTCTATGTATAGTTATTTCTTCGGTAATAAAGGAATCTGAGACGATTCAACTGATGACACGTCCCGATAACTATCTGTCGCAGACCGCTATTTGTCGATGCCATGTTATGCCAATTATTCAACGTGTATTTGTCTCGACAAACTACACTTTCACTACAGAATTATGACTGAACTCCCACCAACAGTACACACTAAATGCAATTTACTTCGTTTTTCCGTTTGCTCTTAAAATGCACCTTCTGTGTTCATCTTGCTAAAGTTGTCTATTGAGCTAATAATATAAATAGAATTACTTTATATTCTTATACGAGTTTATGTTGTATAAATTATCATGTGTTTATTTGAACCCATCATTTTTTATTACTTAACATTATTACAATAGCTGCTACCCTTGTAAAAAAGTTTGAAACAAATGCGAAACCATCAATAAAAAAAATCAGGCTAGACAAATGACAGTGTGGTGTTGTGTCTTGACCCACCGTCCTAAAGGTTTTTTGTTTGAATAATTTTATAGCTGTGTGTATTTTTGATATATAAAGTTATTGTTTTTATGGATGAAACACTCGAGAGTTTCTAGGTAACGCTAACAAAAAATAAATGTTAAAATACGGCAAATGTTATTTACGATAAATAATCTTGTTTTCTTTAAGCTTATCGATGTTAATATATTCCGCTTTATTTTCAACAACGAACTTTGAGAAATAATTATGTTCTGTCGAAGTAAAAACAATGCAGATCTTGATAATTAAATATTGAATACAAAATTATTCCGCTTGGACTTTTTCTGTTATAATGTTTTTTTTTATCCATGTGCGCTCCCAACGTTTAGCATATGGACGGACTCTGGGGAGTTTATCTCAACAGACATTTTTTTACAAGAAATGTTTGTTACTCGGTTGCTCAACATTTATTTTTCGATGAGAGCGGGGATTGAAAGAATAAGACTTATGCAGGGCTATTACTTGGCTAAAAGCTATCGCTATCGCTATGTTACAGTGAAACTGTATTCTCAGTGAAATATATTCTTCTCCAAGCTGGCATTGAAATTAAAATTGACCGCCCTATCTTCAGCCCTGGGCTTTTCTTTGGTTTTTATTTTTATAAAAGGGACTACTTGCTGATTTTGTTTCATTGAAGCAAACCAAAATTTTAGGCCGGCAAATCATCGACTTGGGCCAACAATTTCCCTGATCGTGACCAGTGAAATCAAGTTGTCATACAAATCTATTACTTGATACATTTTCACTGAGAATACAGTTTCACTGTAACATATACGTCCCGTGTTTAGGATCATTTCAACAACACAGACATCCTTCAACCGCTTCAAGACTTCTTCAACCCTAAATTTAATAAAAAAAAAACTGTCTGGAATTGGAATTGAATCCATAAATTATGAAGCCAACGCCAACGACGTTGCCGTTCAAACATGAACGTGTGCTTTAGTTCTTTAACATTGTTGAATTTCAACACAATTATTTATTTCAAGCCTTTGTTTGATCGCTTCAATTATTACTAATGTAAATGTACCAGTCGTTGACCATGTACCAGTAGTTGACCTTTTGAGAATAAAATGGCCCAAAATAAGAAATGCAGGTGCGGGATTGCTCTAAATTGTAAAGTTAAGACAATTTAAGGCATATGTGGTCGGAATGAGCCACTAACTAGCCAATGGAGTGCCAGGGTGGCCATTTGAAAACAACACCTAGTGAGGAAAGTGTATTATTTCAATTTTCTTAAGTGATCAATCTAGAAACGGTGTGTACCTTGTTCCTGAACCACCTATTGCTACTTGATTCAACCAAGAGTGGTGTGACAGAAAGCCCTGAGGCAACTCTGACAGAAAGTTCACTATAAAGCCCCCTGTTTAGACATGGTCAACTAATTGATTTTTCAATTTGTGAGATCAACTACTGAAACAAAAACATGACTTCAAATAATTTAACACAACTTTTTTTCAACAGGCCCTTTCGTAATTTTTGTTACATAATATTAATTAAGACATATGATACAATATGAGTATACTTGCTTTGCCTTCACTTGGTACAATGCTAAACCTTAATCGTTATTTTTGTTGAAATAATCTTTTAAACGGTCAGCTACTGGTACCTTAAATATTGTTTGACGATATTGCTTGAGGTATTGAAATAATTTAGCGTACACGTGAGCGACGGTTACTATTTTCTATGTCATAATGTTTTTTTTTTTTTAGGAACTAACCGCAGACTTCTTTACCAAGTTTTACTTTGTTTTGTACCCTTTGACCTATTACAAAAACAATAGGTTTCTTTTTTATATATGAATTAAGTGCTATTACCGAATAGCTATAATAATATATGAATGTTATCAACATTGAACAGACAACTATCAGTTACTAAGACTTTTCTAACTTGGTAGCTGTAAAATACAAAAAACTAAAATTACACAAATATTTTTTTAATGCATAGCCTTAATTTTTTTTTTCTTGCTAGGTAAACTTTATAATATTCTTAAACTGAAAAAAGGTTGGAATAAAAGATTCATCTTGAGTTGCATAATTCTGTCGGTTGCATTTTTTAATGTTTTTAACGGTTGCATCTTTGATATCCTGTTATGCATATTTTTTGCGTGCAATATTAAAAAGATCATTTTTTATAACCGTTGTATGCAGATTTTATCCGTTGGGGTTTTTTATTCGAGCCCTCAGGTCTCATTAAAGTCTTATTCTGGTTCGAATATGGTTTATACCATCCCAACAATAGTAAAAGATACCATGGTGTAATTTAAAAAAAAAACTATTCCATTATCACTTTCTTACAGACACAGTTTTGTTTATAAACGATATATCGAAATGGTCGTGCTTAAAATTAGTAAAAAGATATGCAAAAATAGTAAATAATCATCGCAAATTTTTGTCAGCTCGTTATTCACTAATGGTTAATAGATTTATTAATCAATTACTTGGGGTTTTGTATGGTCGATTTGTTTCACTTTTTTCAATATATTCTTTTGTCGATAATAAAAACAGACACCACTTAATACCAGGGCTGTGGATTCGGTAAAAAAAGATCAACTCCGACTCCAGCATTTACCAAAACTACGACTCCGACTCCAACATTGACCATAAACACGACTCCGACTCTGACTAAAAAAGTTTAATATTGCCACTTTTGTTTGCCTTATTTTCCTATTTATGTGTATTCAATTAAATATCAACCCTACCAATCCTGCCAATAGTCAAATTTGACATATTATATGCAGAAATAAAAAGTTCAAACTTTTCAAAATTTCCGACTCCGAGTACGACTCCGGCCAAATCGCCGCGACGACTCAGACTCTGACTCCACAGCACTGCTTAATACACGTTCGTTGAATAGATGCAAGTTGCAAACATCGAACAAGTGTCTGATTTTTCATTTAAGTTTGAAAAAGTAGGTCCCGTGAAATTTGCTGCGAGGAAAAAAGACTTACACCACATTAATAACATAATTTTATTTGTGTATGCTACGTTTTTTTGCCTTCTTGCCTCTTACAGTCGATTTTATGCTCAGTGCAATAGATTTTGGGTTCGATTAAAAGATGTGCGAACATATTTGAAAAAGGAAAATTTGTGAGATCACCGATGTTGCTACGCCGAACTTGTATTATTGTTTAATTAAGAGATACTCTAGAGCAGCGTTTCTCAACCTGGGGCCATATGACCCCCCTGGGGGCCACAGGTCAAAAATCAACTTTCGGGGAGCCATAGCAAACTCGAGGGGACCACAGCTAAAACATCCATTTAGTGTGAATGCAGCTGATATCAATATCAAACTGCAAGAAAGTCTTGCGGACTTGCAAAGTGATATGAATGCTCAAGTTAGATTTAAATTAAATAAAGATAATTTCTGGATCAGCAATGAAATAGCCAGTACATTTCCACAGTTATGGAAGAAGGTTAGGATATATTTCATTGCATTTCCCACATCTTATTTGGTTGAATCTGGATTTAGTCTAGTTATGCATCTCCTCTCAAAAGCACGTAACCGTCTTGATGTTATGCAAAGAGGCGATCTGCGTATGTCGCTAACAACATTGAAGCCTGTAATTAATGAACTCGCTAAATTGCATCAAGCACAAGGATCACACTAAATAAACTGAACGATAAATATCTTTACATAATTTGTTGAAAAAATATATATATATATTTTATATATGTACATGTTTATTAAAAATATATTTTGGAATTTTTAAATAAAGTTTTATTTTTAATACCTACTTTTTTCGAACAAATATTGGAGGGGGGCCACACCAAAAAGAAAATCTCAAAAGGGGGCCACAGGCCAAAAAAAGGTTGAGAAACGCTGCTCTAGAGTCTCTAGACATTGCATTAATGGAACGTTTTGATTAAATTTTCCGTACTAATAGTCGAGTCCATAGATACTGCAACCGAATGGATAGTGCTTACCACTCGGCTATAGGGCTACCCATGAAATATGATTTTATCGGAATTGAACTTGATGAAGCACAGAACATTTTACTAAAAAAAATATATTTAAATAAAGGACCGTCATCATTTAGCAAAGAATATATACAAGCTTATAGGAAATGGTTAAAGATTAAAAAAATCTAAAATATGATTTTAGCCGTTGGAGAGAAAAAGTCTCAAAAATTCTAACTGAAATATATTTTTTATACCGTGTTAATATGTGAAATTATTCAAATCATATAATAACACGATATACAAAAAACTGCATATTACAGTTGTTATTCTAAATATTGTCTTTAAAAAACTGATACCTATTCCGTTATACAATATAATTCTTTTATTTGTATGCAAATTTATTATTTCCGTGTAATATAACCTGAGGAAGAACGAAGAACGTAATTAATTATGTGAAGGATTCATAGGCTTAAAAAAACAATTTGAAAAGAAATCAAGTTTTTTTTCGGAAAAAAATATCTTATGGGTTCACCGAGATACCTCGATAAAGTTTGCATATCTAATGAACGTGTGGATAAAACTGTAAATCTGTTGCAATTATCATAAAATATATCATCTCAAGCGAGGTGCTCTGTATAAGAACCTATTGTGTTTTGATTTGCAAATATGCAACGGTTCAAGCATAAGAGAAAAAAGTAGAAAAAATAAGCCAAGCAGGAAACTAATATCGTTTCTTATACAGAAAAAAATTTCAAAGGGTGAAAGGATTTCACTCTCAATTATCAAAGTTGTAGCAAAAAATGCCAAAGAGTTGAATTTATTTGTTATTCACAATTTTTTTTTATGAATTAAAAAAGTACATTGTATGAATAATTTAGTTAATTATTTCTCTTATAGATAGATCCCAGGAGATTCAAATATGGAAGAGTCTGTTTTTTATTTGTTTTATTCAATACTTTATTTTGCGGTGCGTTGAAAGAAGTTACTATCAATTAACCAAGCTTAATGTTAATCAAATCGAATTTATTTAACTCAACGCCGTGTCCGATACATATGGACAAACCTTACTAAGCGTATCATGTAACACTGTAGCTCTAAGCGCTTTCAAATAGTTTATATGAGTGTATCAGGAGCATTAAGACAACAAATAAAAACTGAATGTAATTTTTATCTGTGATGTCTACTTGATGTATTCCACATTGACGCATCGAAACAACTAAGCTAATTGGTAAAATCTTCCTCGTCACGAAGGCTTCAAAATTTTTTGTATATTTTTTTTCTACACTAACCTGACAAAGACACTTTAAATGGGCGAAGTATGCTGGCTATCTAGATTTGTCAACTAATGAATGCTCGTGATGAGCGAAACGGGGTCTGATTTGTATCAGAATATATTTGAAAGTAGTACTATATAATTTGTTTTATTTATTCCTTTCCGCTTAGAAGTGACAGTTAACACCTTCAAAGTTTTTTTATATTATATATCAATTTCAACTTTAGTAAAAATAGCATAAAGCATCAATTAACTTCTTTTTTTAAATATTTCGGACAGTTTTTTTGACACTTTTATATGCCTCAAAAAAATGAAACTATCTACATTCGAAAGAGTTGGCACATTTAAATTGCATAGTTTAAGAGAAAATAATTAATCAGTATTTATCTAAGCACTTATTCTATAATATTGTACAAAATTCTTATGAAAAAATCCTCAACCCTTTGATATAAATAAGTATCGAGTTATATTGTTGAATGTCAGATAAAACTGGTGTCTACGGTTTGTATTTCCATAAACGCCGAGTCCAATAAGCGGCGGGTCACGATATGCCAGTAAAACTGACGAACTGTGGGGGCGAGATGGTTATGGGGGTGGGTGGTGAAATCAACTAGCCCAGAAAACTGTTCCAAACTGTTCAGAGGGGTATCTATGTATACGTTATTGCTAATAAAACACCGCAGGTATAGTGGGACAATCAATTGAAAAATATTTACTGACGCATCAGTTAAAATTAAATGTCAACGATCGTATTAATAGTTCCCACGCAATCCTTAAAAAAAAGAGGGGGCAACAAGTGCAATATTCTGACAATTAAAAGAGAAACTGAACAGTTTCGCTGAGATTTGCTCTATTAGAAGTCAATATTAGAGACTCCAATTACTCGACATCTCAACTACTCGAGTATCGAGTAGTAAAATTTAAAAATACTCGACTACTTGAGTATACTATTTTATATTTGGCATTACAGCTAATGCCAATCAGCCAAATATTTTAAATTGCGAAATTCATACTAGGTGAACTCGATGATAAATAATGAATCAGTCAAGAACAACTCGACGAAAACTTACATACACCCATGTCCAATATCTCTTTTTCAATTGAAAACATCTGACCTTGCTGGGACTTGAACCCGGGTTCATCTGGTGGCTAGAGCAATTTATAAAATATGTGTTTCCAAAATAATATGAGAAAAAACCGTCTCAAATTTTAATTTGGTTCAAAGTTTTGTTGTTTTTATTCCCACAGTAGAAAAAACTCTCATTTATAAATTACGAGTATTACTCGAGTAATTTAAAAATTACTCGAGTATCGAGTACTTAAAAAATGGGCGAGTATACTCGAGTATCGAGTATTCGATACTCGAATTGGAGTCTCTAGTCAATATACTTGACTCTTCACGTTGAAAGAATACGTAGAATTTTTTTTAGTAATAGAAACTGTAGTAGGATGAGTTTAGCGGGAATAGTTATTGGACATTTTATACACACTAAATAAGAATTTTTTAGAACTCTCTTTGGTTTGAAACACAATATACATTTCTCCTGTCTCCTTCACATCAACGGGAATAGTAAGCAATTATAAGTTTAGATAAAAAAAAATAAAGTGTCCAATAACTATGGCAGTTACCCAACTTTTTTTGGACACGGTTGCAACAGTAAATTATTGTTCTTTGATATAGTTAAAGCTCATTTCAATTTGATTTATCAAAGTTTATTTCAATCTAATATCAATACCATTCGACAAAATTACTCTTTTGAAGACTGAAAATTACTAATATTTAGATACATATAAAACATTATCAAATTTGAAGATGCTGAAGGCGAAGCGCGGGTCATTGCCGACAAAGCTTTTGGAAAAGTACAAAATTCAAGCGTTTCAAATTGACATTGAAATTCCATCAAACATCTTCAGTTGAGACCTCAATTATAAAATTATCAGTTAAATATTCATGAATGTTTTTTTTTTTTATTATGCTAAAAACATATGCTGATATGATCGGTGATAAACTGATAACCATTCAACCCTCGAAACCCATTGAAGGTTTTGAAATCAAATAATAATCATAACTTTCTCTCTCTATTCATATTTCCACGAATTATATTAAATAATCTAAACACAACTGATTTTAAGCAATAACATGTTAATTACCAACGAAGCGAAAGTGATTCCGAACTGTAAATAAAATGTGGAATATGTACTTAGTATTAACATAATATATAAATGCTATAAAGAAAATAAAATTTTCTATTTCCTAATATTGATCTTAAATAATATTATAAAATAATAATATATAATAGACTTAAGATTCAGAACTGTTTTTGTTGTGATGTAAATACGTATCTTTGGATTATCAACACCTTAATTTGAAAAGAGGTGCTAACTGCTCTTGACCCTGTTTTGAGATATAACCGTTAGAAGTTTGGATTGCTATTATGTTATGCAAAAGATAAAATTCACTGCTAACAATGAGCAAGTAAATATGTTTACATGTTACTTATTTTAAGCATGGTTTTTCATAACTCAAACCATTCTATTTGGAAAAAATGATGGCAATAGTGATGATTATGTGAGAGTTTTGTCAAATGAACTTTTGCAGATAAAACTCCACTAAAACTTCATTATTTAACAACAGATTACTCTTGAAGTTATCACGCATGATAAGTTCATTTTTTCAAAAAGTTCATTTTTTTTTGAATATTTTTTTAAAAAAAATATTTGGCATTACAGCTTGCGCCAATGCGCCAAATATTCTTAATTGTGAAAGACATACGAGATTAACTCGATGATAAATAATGAATCAGCTGTGCACAAAATCAACGATAAATAACATATACACACAGCCCAAGATCTCTTTTGTCAATTGAACAAATCTAACCTTGCCGAGAATTGAACTTGGGTCCCCCGATCGCTAGGACAAAGCTCTTGCGACTAGACCACAGGGACCGACCAAAATGTCAGTTAGAACCTTTTCAAAGTAATGTAAAGTTACATTATATATATAATGAATTGGTAAGAAATATTTAGTTTTATAAAATTAATGAAACTGTCACAATAATATTCTTGCTAAAATGAACATAAGCGCATAATACAAATTATGATCATAAACGGAGTAAAAAATAAATTGGTTCGGTGTACAGTCGTCATAGGCTCGCACTACGTAGTGACCGGCCGTGGAAGGCACGGCTGGACCCGGGGGTCGAATCGGGGGTGGGGTATTCGTGGAGTCGACTTAGCCAAGGGGCAAAACTACCCCATTTATTCACCTGTATATGAGTCGCCCCGCGAGCGACCCCGTTTGCGTCACGATGTCAGGCGAAGCCAATTTGGTCGAAAGTTATTCATTTGGATGACATGTCTGTTGGATAGTAAATCTTCAAAGAGTATTTATTATAGGTACAAATGAAACACAATTCTAAAGTACAAAAAGCTTTCTTGTTATAGTAAAAAAAAAAACTTTTCATAAAATTCACGCAGAAAATTTTGGTAACTACATAAACAGAAAATATTCGAGTGATTTTGATTCGTATTCTAATCATACTATAAATACCTATCATTCAATGCTTGCGAGTCGATACAGATATAATTTGAATCGTTAAATTTAAGCTGTCGTTATGGAATTTAACACGTGATTCATCAATGTGATTTTATAGAAATAACCATAATGCTATTTTTTCACAGTGTTATAATAGAGTTTGGTAGAACTCTATCATAACAATGAAATACCAATTCAATCAGGTGTGAACTCTAACTTCTTGGAACAAAGATATTATTTTACTACCACATATTATTTTATAAAAAAAGGGAAGTTTTCCCTAAGAGCGAACATTTTATTTCGTGAAAGAAAGTTTCAATAATAAAGCGTTGAGTCTACACTGAAGGCTGAAGACTAGTGGTTCTTATGTGCGGACTTTCCAGTATATATTGGTATTAGAAAATAAAGTGTTTTTAAGTTAATTTCTCAAAAAATACTCAAGAAATATGTATTATCCATTGTGCTGTGCATCAAGAAGTATTTGTTAGTAAAAATGTTATTAAATGCATGGAAGATGTTTGACTCAGTGTCAATTAACACTGAGAAAAGATAAATTGCAACACAACAGCCTCGAAATAAAAATTTGTTGCGGCCACGAGACATTTCCGTAATGTCACAGTAAAATTTCACGTGAGAAATGGCGCTGTCGATAATCAAATATATATAGGTTTAATTAAAGAATTTTGACTGAGGGTGTTTGATGGAATTTCAATATCTAAATTGAATTGTTTTCATTTTCTACTTTTCCATAAGCTTTGTCGCTAACGACCCGTCAGTTCAAGAAAATCCATGCACTTGAACAGCCTGAAGATGTCGAAAGGTGAAAGCGGGGACGTTAGCGACAAAACTTATGAAAAAGTACAAAATTCAAACGATTCAAATTTGATAAATATGTATATTACAATTTTCAGTATTTTGTCTCTCAGTGAGCTGATTATTATTATTTTATCCCTAGCATGCTTTATTGGTAAATGTTTATCTAACAGATATCATCATAATTATTTCACCAATCAATTATGTAATAATCAGCCCGTATCATCACGAAAATAGTCCACGTCAAAACAAACACACACCTGCGCGCTTTTTATGGTGGTGTAATGCGCCGCACGTGGCCTACACGTTGACTTTCCCATAGCATCCGCCCATCCGATGTGGGCGGCCGGCTAGGGGTGGCGAGCAGCGACGTCCGCGCGGAGGGCGTCGGTCTGGGGCGGCGCCTGGCACGGCAAGCCATGACCCGTGGCCGTTCGCGTGCGGACACGGACGTTGCGAGCCGCCGAACAAAACGAGGCCGTACATTCTGTTATTGCTATGGATCCATTTATAAACATGACTTCATATATTCAACGTATATCAATATATATTGTTTTTTGTTTTTGTAAGTGTGGATAGAGTTGTATTTTAATATTTAAAAGTTAAAACTGTTCAACACTTAATTTTACAATTCTTTTTTTCATCACGTTGAAACAGTATTAAAATATTTACGCTGGAGAACAAAACAATATAACATGTTTACTTATAGATATATGAAATCATCGTTTTTTGACCTGACAACGTCTTATAAATCGATAAACGCCCGCTGCACGCACGAAAAAACATGACTCATTGTCCCGTTTGTCGCGTTACGCCGAAGGGAAGCGTGCGAGCGAGAGCGCGGATAAGCGATAGAGAGGCACGATCGGCCTACCGTTCGGATTGTGCCGCATCTATCTCTCTTTCACTCGAATGGTCGATGCGTCTGAGTAGAAAAGAGACAGCGGCAGCACACAACTTATACACCTACAGTACCTACACGTGATCTGTTTACAACTGTTTATAAAGTGAAGTGAAATTTTAATGTGGTTTTCATTGTTTATATTACAACAACAATTGCGGCAATAAAGGTAATTAATTCTTGCATATAAAAAATCTTATTAACGTATAACAAATATACTTTAACAGAATAACACAGATTGGAAGACGTCAAATATCACACATGTATAAAAGTTGTAAATAAATTGCTAAATGCACATTGTTACTTGTAAATAAACTGTTCATCAAAGTAATAAACATATTTCAATTTATGAGTGCGAATAAAATATATCAATGAAAAATTGTAGATTTCATTTCACTCCTTCTTCGTGTCCATACAAAATAATGATAATTCAATAAAAATGATTCCATTTTATTCATAAAAGTATGCAATCATTTCATCAATGTTTTCTTATGACGTTGTCACGTTAAACTATCGTCCGTAAACCGACTTTACAGACAACCATTTTTTTAATATCTCTTCGACGGAGCTTCAATTTCGAAGACGCGGTGGCGTCAAAGTATTTGTTTGTATTCCCTTCCCATCGCTGCTGACAGGAGTAAGCGACCGCTATAGTTCTAGAAGTCAGCTCACTTTTCCGTCTCTACTTTGGAGGGTCATCAAGAATAATGGCTCTCGGTCTATAATTCTATGCATATACGAGACTGTTCTAGGCATTTAAACGCTTCTTGGTTGCAGTATCACTGCTTCAAATCCTGATGTCGTCACAATCTTGCATCAATTCGTACAATAGAAATTAATGAACTTCTGTTATGTCAACATACGATACTTACACCTTTAACGCGAGACGTTGTAGAAACTAACAGTTTATTACCTTTTTTCTTTCCTAGCCCATTCTTTGACAATGACTACTCAATGAATAAATTTTAATCTCTCAAATAATTATTATTTATAAGTCATGAGCTTAATATTTGTAGTAGACGTGGTAAAAAAAAATATAAGTTTATCGTTTTTTTCTGTTGTTGATATCTCTTTGATGGAGCCTTATGTCCTCAAACCTATCATCAAAATTCTTGCTGTCTGCTTCATCTCGGAGCTTAGTTTTCATAGACAGGAGGGCGTGATCACTGCATTAGTGAGCAATCCATAGTGAAGCCATTTCAAGAGGTTAGCTTATACATCTATATGTACAATATATATAGTGCATATAAAATTTCCCGTATACCATACCTATACAAACAAAAAATGTTTATTGTTTTATAATGCACATTGAAACTGGCGTAAACTGAAAATCACATTAAACGATTTACACTTCATACATATGCTTAAATATTTAAAAAAAAAATTACTCATGAATTTGATGCTCATGAACTTTTAATGGTTTTATATGAGAATTGTTTGTTACTCAATTACTCAGCCTCTCTTTTATAGTCTAAGGGTAAAAATATATGGCTACTGCTAGGTTTACTAATCGTTTTCACTTCTCCCCATTTTTTTAATGAAATAATAGAGAAACGTATGAATAAATGTAAAGTGTCGAATATCATTCATATACAAACATATGTAATCATTTTAATTGTAAATCTCATACAAAATAAAAATATTTCATCCGCGATGTACCAATACAAGCTATTCATCAAAAAATACGTCCCACTCCAGTTGAAAAATGTCACCTGGTAAAAAACACTCCGATAAAAAAAACTAAGACATCTATCATCTGCCCCGAGCTTTCTATATGAGCTTCCGTTACAATGATCTTGTATTATTTATTTATTCTATGAGAGTTTTATCGATAACGGACATCATGATTATGACCATAATCTCTTCTTTCACATCCTTTTCTCAGTATTTCAGAATATCCTTTGTGAACAGAACATCCAGAGAATCACTCTTTTGTCAAATCGATTTCAGGGTTACCCTTTCATATAGTTTTTTTTATTCAATCAGATCTGGAGATTAAAATATGGTGCGGCCAAAAATTCTCATTCAAAAAAAGTGCCATCATGGTAAAGATACTGGGATAGCGTTCGAACGTTCCATATTCAAATAAGATCTTTGTAAAATTATTGAATTTACATCTGAAATAATCATCGAAATATATATATTGAAATAGTTATTGAAACTACGTTTTTTTTAATCGTTTTAAATTTGTACTTTCCCATGAACTTTGTCGCTAACGATACGGGTTTCGCCTCCCGGCATCTTCAGGCATTCCAGCTTTATTCATTGTCTTGATATGCTTGATGATGCCGGAAGACGAAACCTGGGTCGTTAACGACAAAGCTCATGTAAAAGTACAAAATTCAAACTTGATATTAAAATTTCATCAATCGAAATCCTCAACTTTTTTAGAATTTAAAATTTGTATATTTTTGAACTATTTTAAGAAATGACAGTTTCAATGCGTTTATATAATTATTGATGTTGTAATATAACTCTTCGAAGTATATTTTTGCATTCTATCTTAGTATCTTATATCAACGGACTACTCCTGCCTATGTGAAAACCCACCAAATTTGATATAGTTACTAAATATTGCTAACAACCAGATTTGAATTAAAATAACAATTTTAAAGCTATTGCAAAGTCTTTTTGAACTGTAAACCCGATTTTAAAATGGAAAAAGTTAATTATAATTTATCCAAATAAAAATTCAACTAGTAACCTGATTTAATCGTTTTCCATACTATGCTAAAACTGATTATATATTCGTTTCAATACCAACTGTTTTTGTTTGATAAAATATTTCTGGATGCTTCTGTAGGCTATAGTTATTTCAAATAAATCAAAGAATCATTTTTCTTACCCTAAAAATTACACAAAAGCTTTTTTATAACATATGGACCCTAGGTTAAAAAAACGAAAGGGTCACAGTCACTGCGATCTTGAATTAGATTTACGGATGGGTTGAATCGCCATTTTTTTATTTTTTATTTTTAAGAATTTTTGCGAAAGATTGAATGTACCCTAACATGAGGTATCATAGATAAATAATGGAAAATATCAAATTCGTGCTATACGTAAACATTTATAAGAAACAATTGTAAATAAAAAATTGTAATAAAATATTTTTTCGATAAATTCATTTTTTTAAAATATCAGTTCCCAGTAAGGATATTTTTTTGCAAAGAAACATCTTTAAAAGAGTTAGTGTTAACTCTTCCCTTTGAAACGTGTAAGGAAATAGGTAAAGGGTTAGGAAAGGAACTCGAATATAGTTCATCGCTCTCATTTTGTCCAACTTTTTCAGAATTGAAGTGAAATAATAATAATTATGTATATCACAGATATGGATGATTACGGTTTTGTATACAAAACGAATATTGCCATTCGCGGATATAAACTCGTAACTCACTACCAATAAGACAAAGTCCAAGATTCAACACATCTACAATTCCTATTATTTGTATACTATTTGAACGATACAGTTGTATACCATGTAATTGACACATACATATTGGATATCGATTATCTCAAAACTTACAAAACTACTTCAAGTATTTCCGACTAAGTTTTATTATTTAGGTATGTATCTTGATTCTTGATCTAGGTTTGCCTAGTTAAGATTTTGGTGATTTGGACTTACTTTAAAATATCCTTTCTTTTTATGCCGAAAATCCTCATCAAAAAAATGAAATATGTATAAGGACAGCTAATTTGTATGTCAAAATAATGTTGTAGCATACTTTGCATCAAGAAATGTCCATTGAATTCCGGTCCGTGGCGCAGTGGCAACGGCTTTGACTTGCGTGCCTGACCGCCCGGGTTCGATTTCCCGGTACGAGCGGATTTTTTCAGTCGATAAATCTGTTCAAAGGCATGGGTCCCACCTTTCCGTTCCCGAAGAGCGACGCATAGTGACAGCGATTATAGCTAATCACTAGTCCTGTCCTAGTCCTCGTATCCTTTCCATCCCTACTCTCTTCGAAAAAGAGAGGTTGAGCAACTGAGTAACAAGCAGTTTTCGTAGAAAAACATATATTGAGATAAACTCTGTGAGGAGTCCATATGTTCCAAGTTGGGAGCGGACATGGTTAAAAAAAAAAAGTGTCCTTCATTCACTTCATAGATAAAATAAATTTCAAAACCACATCGCCAAAATATTTTGAATGATAAACAATTGCCTATATGTACTGAATAATTGATATATTTGACATAGGCACTTGAAGCAATTCTAGTAGTATTGTATGTTATACATATTCAAGTAGATTTTTTTTATTAAAACTTCGATGACAATTATTATATATGTAGTACCTAAACAATTGTCGTAAAGTCCGTTTGTTAATTTATTCGTAATATTTGTTTCGTTTCACATTACTCATCACATATTCTACACAATTTACAAATATAAGCAATAATATAGATTATAAATTAGGTTAAAAATATATTTTCCATAGTAAATATTCTACATAATATCTTAAGTGCATAATAATGGTAAAAAATCAATGAAACGCTTCTTACGCTTCCAATCAGCACAACTTTATCTGATATCTCACGTCCGTTCCGGGCAATTGGGCGACCTCCTACTCCATCATTATATATTTTTTTAACAAATGTAAGGATGCATGTGTGCATGTGTTTTGTTAGTAGTTTTTTTGAAATGTGAGGAGACGTTTTTTGAAAACGCCATCTGTTCTCGCCACTTATATATTTTTCAGCAAGATGATGCCCCTATGAAGGAGCTTTTATACGCATGTGTTTTTGTTAGTACATTTTTAAATGATGAGTGGACGTTTTTCAGGATGTCATGTATTAAACTGATTTCTCCAACTTGAATATTTTACTGCAAGATAAATGCCCCTATGATAAGTAATATTTTTCGTTTTTGGAAGCCTTTTTAAATAGATTATGGACTTGTATCATATAAGTTAAACTGATTTTACTCACAACAAAAACTCCTAAACGGTGAGCTTCTCTGTAACGACACACTTTTCGTTTTTACCTATAGAATAGAATTTAGTTCATTATTTTGAACATTGTAACCGTCAGATCCAATAAATTTAATGTGAATAAGTACGAAACAAGTTTGTTTTACTTAAAACATTAATTTAGTTCATTATTTTGAACATTGCGTAACCGGTCCAGATCCAATAAATTTTATGAGGAATAAGTACTAAAAATGTTTTATTATTTTTATTATAATGCCATTCCACAAAGTATTGACAGTGAACACCTTAAAAGTGATTGAAACATTTGGATTAATTTGACAATTCACAGTTAGCTATTTCCTTCTTTTCCTGTCGGCTAAGCCATGCTATTAAGTAATATTAAATACTCATTAATATTATTTTGAGTGCAACAATGCGCTACTTTCATGTTTGCTTAATTAGTTGATCTGAAAATTACGAGCACGCAAAAGGATATTTCTTGCAAATGGATATAATTCTATACGGTTACACAACCTGGGAGTCTTTTAATCTATAACTATATGATCAAAACATCAGAGGCTTGAAGCTTGGCAGGGAAACCGTGTATGACGCAAGCACGTGGGTTTTACTATTCGGTTACGCAACTGGAAAAGCTAAATTAAAGTATTCAAATACAAGAGATAGTATCTCATTCTTTGTAAAGCCCAATACACTTATTGCCAGTGTCCGTCTTATGAAATCATTTAATTTAGGATAATTTTATTTTATCGGCAATTTATTTCGCATATCTTCTAGCTTTACCACCGTTTGTCTTACCTACTTAATTATTATATAATTAAAGTTTTTATGTATATAAACATATTGTAATGTTTATTTCACAAAACTCGATAATGCTACTATTATTATTTTAAAACGAATCTTGCTGCAGTTATTATTTGTTTGGTGGCTACTATGTATTAGAAAAATAGTTTTTATGAATATATACATTTTATTCGAGGGGTTAACTAAAACACTCTTAAAACATATTCGACTTTTTCTTTGTCTAAGTATTCGACCGTTACAAAAAACAGCTACCCCATAGAAAATGTGGCCGCCATATTTTCAGCCCCACGAGATTTTTTTCTTACAAATTTCAAGTGATCTCTAGAATTAAAATATCATTAAGCCTGCCTTACATAAGAAATTTTTGAACAGCCATTTTTATATTCAATTTGTTGTAAGCTGAGTATAAGTAGATCACACAAAATATTTCTAATTGTGTTTATTGATCAAAAAGTGTTTGGCAATTGTCATTATAAATCTTAAGTTAACATACAAATAAAATAGAAGAAAATGATTTTCGATAATTCTAAATAGAAGTAAACATTTTTAGTTTAAGAATCTAAATCTACCCCGAAGCCCGTGTGTGCGTAAAATGTAAAGATTAGAGAATTTACATACATATATCATTTCAATTTAATAAATTTACCGAGATTCAAAAAAGAAGATAGCCAAGATAGATACTTTCAAGGAGTTCAATGCCAATACCTCAAGGAGTGGAAAGGTATAATATTCAAAAATAATTAAACATAGTTTGTACTTGTCGAATAAATTTATCGGTTTTCCTTTTCACTTTTAAATAGTCATTATTTTAGCGTTAAGTGTTAAGTGAAAAAATAATGATTTTATGCATGGAAACGAAACTTGGAAATGTTTTTGTATGTGCTTTTTGTCCATAGAAAAACACCTGAAAACATTTATTATTCTGCATTTTTACGAGGAAAAACTAGCATTGCAGCTGACGCCAATGCGCCATGCATTTGTCAAATATAATAAAGACAGGACATAACATCTCACAAAACACAACAATCATTCAGCAGAGGATAGCATAAAAGACAGAAAAGAAGAAAAATCCAATTAAAAAATAAAACATGTTTTTGCTGCTGAAAATATCCAGCGCATTGTCCAGCCGAACAGCCCTTGTGACTGGTGACTCAAATGACGCGACATACAAGTTCTGATAAAAAATAAAAAAAAATCCCAAAATACAAAATATTCCAGTGCAGCCCAACCTTAATATGCACTTTTTCATACGGTCCCCTCGGATGCAAGATTTTCGCTATGCAGTCCGCTGCATTTTTGTGGGGGTAAGATTATGTTACCGTGTCGACACGTGAGACTTTACCGTAATAATAAATGGAACGCATATGTTGGCACCGTTACTCCATCTTCAGATCATCCGATGCATCCACTGCATCCTTCTCAAAAGGTTAGCCGGGATAATAAATCCAAATAATGGCTCAGAGCTCTACAGATTCTTGAAATCCGAGTAATATTTGTTTAGCTTGGATCTCTTAGCGGCATTTGTTTGAGCTTGGTTCTGAATGCAGAAAAATGCACAACCGTTTTTTTATATATGTTTAAAGAAGCAATAATACCATTTATAAAATATAAATTATATAAGTAATACAATATTTTCAATATTTCTATTTTCTATACAAAATGAATATTCAATCGGTAACAAAAAAAAACAATATACCAATGCGTTTCCGAATTCTATGTATTAATAACACTTCAAAAATTTCTCTTACGCCTATTTCAAACACACAACTAATAAAAGTTATGGTAAAGGTAATATTATACTAATTAAGTATGTGCTTCATCACGATAGTTTTTTTTTAGCTTTTTTATGCTTTCATAAAAAAAATTGATTTCTTAGATGTGCAATTTTGTAATGGAAACGACGATATTAGGTTATACTGGCCAGTGCTTAAAATGTAAACTTTGATATGGAATAAAAGTGTAGTTAGTACATTCAAGATTCAGGTACATAATACTTGACGTGTGATATACAACACTCAATGACATTATTTATCAAACATCACTAAAACACTCATACAAATTTTACATGAGTTCGCCATCGACCCAGGATTCGCCTTTTGGCATCTCCATGGATGATATTGAAATTCGATCAAGCACCTTCAGTTGAAATCCTCAATTGATCTAAAATATATTGCTAAATCAGTGGAATTGTAATTGTTTTCTAACAGTAATAGTAAGCTCATCATTATCATTCCCTGCCATTGATATTTATGAGAGGATAGATCTTGATCTCGGTGAACAAGTTGGTTGTCCCACCAGTGACACCACTTCCCGTGTGTCAGGTTGATACGTAGATGACTGAGTGTAAATGTAAACATCACAGACATCAATTCCATAGCAAAAAGCAAAATAAGGATTCGAGTACGTACACATATAAGACCGTTATTAACTGCTATATTATCGGCGAAAAGGAAAAAAGAAAATTAATAGTAAATAATAACATAAATATAATCAGTCACATAATAATTCTCATTCGCTGCAAGTCACAAGTCTCAAATGATGTCTAACCTTAATTCTACAAAATATATTTGGTGGCACTTTTTATCATAAATCTAATTTCATAATGCCTCCATAAAACGCTAAAGGATGTAAGGATCATGTTTAAACATTTTCATTCATCCTAAAAGATTTTTGAAACGTCACCTGAAACTTTGTTCCTGTGCAAGAAGTCACAAGTCTCAAATGATGTCTAACCTTAATTCTACAAAATATATTTGGTGGCACTTTTTATCATAAATCTAATTTCATAATGCCTCCATAAAACGCTAAAGGATGTAAGGATCATGTTTAAACATTTTCATTCATCCTAAAAGATTTTTGAAACGTCACCTGAAACTTTGTTCCTGTGCAAATAGTCGTTATTAATATTAACGCACAGTAATATAATAGGTATAACAATAATCAATAGTTTTAACACTTCAATGTTTCCAAAATATTTATTTTTACATATATATTTTAAAACCGATAATCTGTAAAATATCCATTTTTTAATTACGTGAACTGTCAATTTTGTGGTATTATATTTGAGAATAATGTTACTAGTAAATATTTACAGCTCGTTACAATAATCTGGCATGGTTTACCTAGTCGAATTATCATTAAAAACAGTTTAAAAATCGCTACAACCAATCGCATTATAATTATAATCTTGCACTAATGCACTGAATATATATTATATATCTCACACAACTACCTCATTAAAAGTTTGGCTCTGTTATATTTAGATCCTAAAAGGAATAAAACTTGTAAAATACTTGAATAAACCTACTTACTAGAATCTGTGTCATCAAAATGAAATCTATATTTTACTTTCAAATGCACGATATTTCGTGGATGCATACATTATCTCCCACTGCTCTTTATTAAAGATGCATTAGGAATATATTAATGCGACACTCTGAATAGGAAATAAAGATATGTAACATGATATCGGACAAAACAGTTATGCAGCATCTTAGTATTATATATTATTAATATATGTCGTACGAATGACAATTTTACCGAGAAGATTTCCATTTTATTGTAATTGTCTATCAAAATTCATTTACTTGGTAGAACTCCACTATAAAACGATAAATAAAGCAATGTATTATTTCTACAAAAGTTACATTATATAATATATAGTTGATAGCTATTTCAAATTACGCCTTCATCAGTATTATTTTATTAAGCACTCTATTTTAGTTTTTCTGCAAATTGTTGAGTTGGTCAATCAAATTTTCAAATGAGGGTATTGAATAAAAAATTAGCAACTGAGAGTCAGTCAATTTCTCTCTATAAGTCGTTATTCCAAGAGTGTTAAGACTGTTAAGAGGTTATGACAATATATGAGAAATAGTTGAGAAAATCATTGCTAATATTCATGTCGTCTATTAAGAGTCTTTGTTTTTTGTGAATCAGCAATCTACTAAAATTGTTGGGTGTTCATCTTCAAACACGTCATTCACTTGGTTCGACGATGACAGAAGGCCAATTATTTAACACTGGCTTGGAGACCAATATGATGGATAAATAATGAAGTATTTCTTTTAAGATTGATCCGAATTTTTAATACGAAATACAAATAAACGTTTTCTTCAAAATACTATATTTATACAGCAATATGAATTTCAAATGGTTTAGCTTCATCCGCAAAGCAGAATAATGAGAAATAGTTGAGAGACCATGAAACAAAAAGTTGTCGTTAAAGAAAACTAGCTTACGATTTAAGCTCCATTTGGAATCTATATACTCCACATTGGGAGCTAACGTGGTTATAAAAAAGGCGAGGAAGTTACAGTAATAGTTTCTGTGGAAATACCTCTGCTGTGATTAGCTCCACATTCGGAGCAAACATGGTTTTCAAAATGATATGAAATATGGAAAGGGATTCGATCGGATTATTATACCTCCGACTCCGCAGCCCTGATAACTGTGGTAAAAAACAGCGATTATCAAACTTTTTCATGCAACGGTTTCCTAAATCTGAAAAATGTAATACAGGCAAAAAACATGTGTTGTGCGGCTCCCAGTTTGGGAATCTCTGGTTGAATATTTGTTTGTAACTGTGTGTGCTCTGTGGCCAGGATGTAGAGTCGCAGTGTCGTGTCAATAAGGCCCCGTCCGTCACGACGGCGATAAATATGGTGCTCGGCGTGCATGTGTGACACAATGCGCAGAGATGTCTCACCGCTACATATCTTTACAATAATTAGGCATTGATATATTTCAATTATTTTTTTGTGACGCGACGTTTGACATTCTCACAATTATTCATTCATTCCGCCTTCATTCATGATATGAGGCGAGCAGTGTGAAAGTGTAAACGCGCCAACATTAGAGGGCGGGTCAGTAAAAACAAATAAGCGAATATGAATAATTATATTAAATATTTATTAGTGGTGAACTATGACGCTTGGAGGGAAGCAGAGAAGTCGGTCTTTATTTTCTCGTGCAAATAGCTTTATAATAACGTTCAAATGTATCTGAGTTCAAATCCCGGCATGCTTAATATCAAATAACAGGATTGGCAAATAATTGCAATTCGTAAATTATGAAGAGGTCATAGGGAGAGCCGGTATCAAGCAGTAATTTGACTACAAATCGTTACCTTACTTTGAAAAGGTTCTAATTGTCATTTTTGTCTAAAATGACCATTTTGTGGGAAAAACTTGTATTTACCGCATTCTATCATATGTATGAATTTCAGAATTATCTATGGTTGAATAACGGAGTTAAGATCATTATTTCTCAGCAAGAGTTGTGAAAAAATATGCTTAAAATAAGTAATTTCAAACATTTTTACTTGCTCATTGTTACAAGTGAATTTTAATCAATCGAAACGCTCATATCTCAAAACAGTGCCAAGAGCAGTTAGAACCTTTTCAAAGTAAGGTGTCGTGTCGATGACTCTTTGGCATAACGTAATATATTATTTTGTTTCTAACTCAAAAGCGTCAAAAATCGAGTAACGTTTCTTTTATAGCAAGGAATCGAATATGATAATTTTAGTAGATTTAGTAAGACAATTAGTTTCGCTCTAAAATGTAAAAAATATAAAAGTTGACTTTTAATAAACATTTGATAACCATAATAGGACGATGATCTTTCTTTCAAATGAACATAGTAATATAATCTTTCAGTTGTTTTTGAATTACCCTTTTTGCCAAACATCCATTCATTACTATATTTTTGTACGAATACGCGTGAGAATCAGCTGATGCAATAAAAGTGTCATTTTTGTTGGCCAGTGTTTTTCACCTTTGCACAGCAATTAGAAGGTAATTTTTACCACTGATTTATTCAAAAGATCTTTCCCAGTCATAATACCACTATATATTATATAATTCTACTATATCCGGGGTCAAACGCCTGAGAGAAAAATGATGCGAATTAATCAACGGAAATCAACAGATTTAGGTAATTTTATTATAATGCATCTAATACAATACACAGTGAGATGAATCGAATAAAAAAGTATCACAGACAGCTTAACTTTGAAGCTTGTTTTTTTATTATTTTCTTCTTTCAAATTATAAAAAAAATGCAAATGATAAACTTATTCATTCATTTGAAATGCATCCGTGCAGATGGATTAGTCGGTTACAGTATATGGTGTAACTAAAACGTTATCAGACATTTGAAATTGTGGATACATTTTTTGCCACATACTGCTTATACTATAGTTATATAGTGGTGAAGGGGGGCCAGGTCGGCAACTTGACACCTGGAAATGAGCCAAAATCGATGGCGTAAATAGTAATTTTGTTAACTCCTCTTTTGGCCGAAAATTACTTAATTAATAATGCCATCTTGTTGTATCATGCAATCTGCATGTCCCGTAATATTTTTTTTTACCAAAACTTATTTGGGTGCATCGTAAAAATGAATTAATAAAAATTGATAACTTTATTGTCGTCCTAAAACCTATCTCTGGTAATTATCCAACTCCACAATTTTTTATTGTCACCTGTTATTCGTTCGTTGTTTTTCAGCGGTGGTACAAATAAATCGCTTAAAAGTCATATTTGAAATTTTCCCGATCGGTTTGAAAAAACCAAAATAATCATCCTCTCCTGCACAATTGACAAAAACGGAGATGGCAAATTTACTCTTTGATCTTTTAACTGCCTGCATGCGCATGTATGGCGGTACCTCGCACACTACGAATTTTATTGTAAAAATCTTTTTTAAATGTTTATTTGTAAAAACTTCCCGATTACGATGCGATTGTGCCATCATTTATCCATAATAACGAAATTAAAATATTTATTTTCATCAGACTATCAGTTAAAATTGAATTTTGTTAGAAAAATCACGCTTAAAGCGAGCGTCTAAAGACGTCAGTTTTTGGATTTTTGGCGTGCCGTCGATATATAATATTTTTCTGTTTTGTAAAATTAATGAATTGATCCGAATTTTTTTTAATTATATAAATTAAAATCTTCATTATGAAATACGTATGTAATATATGTATAAGATAAATATTTTTTTAACAAGACACAATTTTATTATTTAAAAGTTTGCAAGAGGTCATTTCAGCAGAGCAAGAAATTTCTACCTAGTGGAACGAGTATTAAAAATACAACAGTATCAAAAACGTCGTGCAACGAGTATACTCTTCATATTATATTCCATCTTTGATAGTAACAAAAAATATTTTATACATCTGGTGCAGATTTTGTCAATGTAGCAGTTTTAAAGGGCGTTAAGCCTTAAACAATTTCGTTTTAATTAAATCACAAGATTACCTTGCTCTCTGTTATTATTTTTGATCTGATCGTTGAATATTCATCCACCATAATAAAATGTCTTTATTTTCTTATAGATAAAAAATAAATGTTTCATGCTTTGAATCCTCTTTGCTATTAAGACCAAGAGCCTCATAGATATTGTCATATTGTAGAATGCCAGAATCATTAGCTTAACTACGACAACTCCATGGTCTAATCTAGCTCCACATCGTATGGGTAAAATGCAACTCCTATACGGAATCCTGCTCAAGATTGTAAAAAAATACTAATTTACTGGATTGTGTACCTTCGTTAATGTTTGTAACATGTCATAATATGGCATATTTCTAGGTATTTCAATCAATTTCTCAAATCTATTGAAGAGTTGCTGGAAGTAATCTTATATATAAAACCGAAACGGGGGATGTATGTCTGTAATTCCCTTTTGCATTGTTGTTGCAAGTTCAAAAAAACGAATTGATTTCGCTCGCGAAAGTTTCGACGGTAAATTTGTTTCGTTATCAATGTGTGTGTAGAGACTCCAATTACTCGAGTATCGAGTAGTACATATATAAAACCGAAACGGCGTATGTATGTCTGTGGGTCTGTAATTCCCTTTTGCATTGTTGTTGCAAGTTGCCATAAAAACGAATATGAAAGAAAATATGTTTGATTTTTTTATCGGCGAAGACATTTAGTCAAAATGTAATAAATTAGTCTTCTCCTGAACTTTTCCTGGCTTTTATTAATATAATAATGTTTTTATTTACGTGAAGGTATTATTTGACATTTCTTTGGCAGCAAATTAGATTTTTTCCTTGAATTTGGACATTTTAATGGGCGAGAATGGGGCTGTCAATATATGAAAGGGGCTGTGAAATGTCAATGCCAGTCTGAAATGTTCATTTTAATTGACCTAGACTTTTGAATTTTGAAAAAAGTTGTTTCAACTTGGCCCGTCTGAATTTACGCGCCGAGCTGAACATAACCCCAAACTGGTCCGAGCGAAGCCGGGTTCGAATACTAGTATTAATATATAGATAAGTGCAAAGGGGTAAGACATCACCTTTACTTAAAACTAAAAGAAGTAGTTTGATTTTTTTAAATGGTTTTTTTAAGCGAACCCATTCATTCAATGATCGAGATCCGTCGAATGTGATATATCTTAATACTTTCGATGGTTTCGGTGGTAACTTTGTGGAAGTTTATTTTATATGTGATATATCTTATTTACAGCGCAAAGTCGTGCGTCATTCATTAGTACTTGACTGTGGTTGACAATCCTTTTTTGTACAATTCAAATATATTTATTAAAAACAAACCAATTTATTTTACGCATATCGCGCAAGAATATTTTGGAAAACTTTGTTTCAACAATTTTTGAATTTCTTTTCCTAAGCTCATTGATTATATTTATAAATATAGAAAATAAATCTAGGCACCATCAAGATATCAAAAAAATCACTAAATCAGTTCCTGGTCCGCGGGACTTTCAGATAAAACGCCTGGCACGTGGCTTGTGACGGTGGTTGGGGCATTTGATTGTCTACACTCGGCTGAAGGTGTTTGCTCTGCGTGACGGGGCGAGCCCTGATGATGACAATCATTATATTACCATGATGATGATGAAGACGACGACGATTACGAGATCGGGCTTGCTGAATTATTATCCAACGGGACATAAACGCGGACACGCGCCATGCCAGTGTCAATAACACAATTCGTAAAAGCCATTATTTTAATAGTTTCGATGGATTCGGCGATTACTGTTTTAAAACATTCACGGTGAATTCTATTCTCGTATCTTTAAGAGAATGTGAATCATACTAATATACATAGAAACAAAAAGGAAAGAAAGCAAACGATTTGTCAAATGAATAGTGAATAAAATTTACGATTGAATTTGTTAAGAAATCTTTTTTTAAAACTCTTTTTTAAGTGGGTGTCACATATGAATAATTATATTATACTGTATACCTTTTTTGAATTTTATTTTGTATATATACAAAATGGTAACCGGACAAGACAAAACATGACAAAACAGAACATGACTTTTCAGAATATGATAAAAGAGGTTAGGTTAGGTTTTTTGTCATGTTCTGAAAAGTCTTGTTCTGTTTTGTCATGTTCTGTTTTGTCATGGAACCATAAAAAATATTTTCATCAATATCTGCTTTAAGTTTTGTTAAACTCTTCCCAAGACGATTTACAAATACATATTACAACAACTAAGATTTAAAAAAATAATTCCTCACTATTTGAGTTAAATACACCCATGAATTGGTGGATGATAGAGAATCTTAGAAGGCACCGTGTGGCGGTCATATGTTCCACACAGGCAGCGTTTATGAAAAAAATGGATGGAAAATATCTTTTCCGTTAAAGTTTTAATACATCGCAATCAGACGACTAAGAATATGAGACGCTAGCAGTCAACAGGCTAATTTAAGATTATTGTTTATAAAACGTTTAGGCATCTTTTTTATTAGAAAAAGTACTGGAACTGAGAAAAACGTAGTACTCGTTGATAAGCATAATTATGTTGATATAAGCTCCGTAGAAGTTCACATGCCCACATCGGACAAGGTTTAAATCAGGCATGGGCAACCTTTCCTAGGTCTGGGGCCAAATTGTCATTTTTTCTCCGAGTGAAAGGCCGGACCAAATTATTAACTATAAAAAGGTAATATTTAATTCAATAAAACACAATGTTACTACTTATATATTTTGTTATTTACCTCCATAAGAATTATATGCGATGTTTGTGTGAGCTGATGGACTAGGAAAATGGTTTTAAAAAATTATTATCCTTCTCTGGAACTATTAATTTCTTTCTCCTTTACTTTGCTGAGATGAAATAGGGCCGGATAAAATAGCTCGGAGGGCCGGATACGGCCCGCGGGCCGGTGTTTGCCCATGTATGGTTTAAATCGTGGACTAAGCAGATATTTCATCTACACATGACAATTTCTGTAGTCTTCCTACACAGTATATATGTATGTTACAGTGAAACTGTATTCACAGTGAAAAAGTATCAAGTAATAGATTTGTATGACAACATGATTTCACTGGTCATGATCATTGAAATTATTAGTCCAAGTCGATGATTTGCCGGCCTAAAATTTTGGTTTGGTTCAATAAAACAAAATCAGCAAGTAGTCGTCCCTTTCATAAAAAGAGGGCCAAAGAAAAACACATATAAACATTGGGCTGAAGATAGGGCGGTCAAATTTAATTTCAATGGAGAAGAATATATTTTAACTGAGAATACAGTTTCACTGTAACATATACATTCATAAATTTAATATTATTGAATGTTGGTTTATTGCGGAAACCTTTTGTTATATTAAACATATAAGAAATCTTAATAGACAATGATAACATGCAGATAAAAGAAAATATAAAAGTCTCATAATCATCGTTGATGAGTATAAATAATAAGAAATTGATCAACCGTACAATACGAAGCTCGAGTTTCCCTGTCGTCATAAAAAAAGTAAAATACTCAACACAACGTATCTATACACTAGCGGTCGTCAACCGGTGGTCCGCGAAAATTTCTCAGTAACCACTTTCAAGGTCTTAAATGTCACATCTTAATGGAAAGGCATTGTTTCAATAAAAAATAAAACACATTTGTTTGAAGCGAGGAATCAATGAAATCATTTCAAACATGTTTCTTGCAATATTTCAAAAATAAAATGTCTTAAAAAATTTTTAGTATTAAACAAATAATGAAATTATTTTTGTACCAATTTCTCATATATTTTTATAGAGACCAGGGCCGCTTTTGATGAGCAAAACCAGTCCTAGTCACTTTCAAATTATTTAAAAAATGTGGATTTTTTTTAAGCAGGGCTGTGGAGTCGGTAGAAAAAAGTTCGTCTCCGACTCCAGCATTTACCAAAACCACGACTCTGACACCGACATTGACCAAAAACCCGACTCCGACTAAAAAAGTTGAATATCGGCATTTTTTTTGCCTAATTTTCCTATTAATGTGTATTCAATTAAATATCAACCCTACCAATCCGGCCAATAGTTAAATTTGCAATATTAAAAAGTTCAAACTTTTCAAAATTTCCGAGTACGACTCCAGCCAAATCGCCGCGACGAATCCGACTCCGGCCAAAAAGCCCCGACTCCACGACTCCGACTCCGACTCCACAGCCCTGGTTTTAAGCAATGCCTTTCAAAAGCTTCAATGCTTTTGAAAAATGATTTATTTGCGGTTTTCGACTGAAGGTGCTTGATATAATTTCAATATCAAATTATAACCGTTTTAATATTATACTTTTACATAATTTATGTCGCTAACGACCCGGGTTGCCTTTCATCATCTTCAAGCAATTCAAGTGCACAAGTGACAAAACGCAAAAGAAAAACATTAAGGCAAATTCAAATTTAAAACTTATAATATATTAAGTTTTTTTTATAGTAAAAAAAATAGTGGTACACAAGATATTTTTTTAACTGAATGACACTTGAGGATTAAAAGATTGGTGACCGCTGATAAACACCGTTGTGCTTTTTGTCGCCATTTTCCAAGCAACGCTTGAACAGAATCATAATACGAACACACAAAAAAATGTTTATAATAATTATTCATCTTCACCTGATAGGCATTGTTCTGTGTGTGAAAATTAATATGTTAAATACACTGAAGCCAGTTATGTCAGTGAAGTACTCTAAGAATCTACACCGTGGGATAGAGTTAGTTTTTGTTCATTGAAAGAATTATTTAATTTACTATCGTACCATCCATAAAAAATATTGACGTCGTCTTAATAGTTGAAGTAAAATAATTATAATAAAAAGGAAAACCACTAAAATTATCATCACGCTCTCTATTTATTTATTTATTTATTTAAGAAAAAGCAAATCATGGCATTACAGATGATGCCAATGCGCCATGTATTTGACAAATATAAATACGTGTATTTATATATATATACATACATACATGTAAATACTTAATATTAATCACTAATTAGTTAAAAACAAGATAAAAACATTGTAGTCATAAAAACAGAGAGAAAAAAATTTATAAAATCATATTAGAAATTTTTAAAGATGTCAACCGAGTGAGTTCTGACAAAATCAACTTTTATTCATAAAATATAGTATTCGTCTGAACTCACTCACGTCAATATGAAATATGTTGACATCCGAAGCAATGCCGTTTAAAATTGTTAAAGCTCTTCCCAGAGGCATTCCCATTGGCAGACTGGTTCTACCCCTTGGAAGAACAAACAACTCATGCTCACGATTCCTCAAAAAATTATCTATGCAGCCCATATGGTGCAGATTGATGAGTTAATATTACATTCTATGAATACACATGGCTTCGTTAGTAATGCTCAATAATAAATTGAATGGAAAAGTTTAATGTGTTGAGAGAAGAATGTGCGAAAATCTATGCAAAGGTCCCAGTGTCACAACACCATGAATTCTCAAAAAAATAATACCACAATATATATTCATTCTTTTTAGATAATGAATGAAAAATCTTAATAATGAAATTAAATTATTAAGCAACTGATTTACGTTACGCTAGCTTACGCGTCGCGAACTAACGAGCGTGGCAACGAAAGATTTGAACTAAATGCGGGAACCCTGATTTTCCATCAAGGGCAATCCGTCTATTTGTTCGTATTAAATTGAAAACAAATATATTCAGATAAAGGCTTCAAAATGGCAGCGCGTATATCGCACGCCACGGGCCTATGAAAGGTTTAACTGTAGCTGGTAGTGGTAAGTGAAACGTTTAATATGCTGTCTATATGTGCAAAAAATTACCCTGATTGACAGTTGTTAATATTTTTCAAACTGACTTATTTGCGTTGACAGGACATTTTTACACAAAAGCTCTCAGAATTTAAAATAATGTAACTTTAAAGTCTCCCTTAGACGTAAACTCATCTATTTATAACACTCCTTGAGTATGTCACTTAACGAGCTTGTATTTCAAATGCTCAGTCCATTTTGAGCCGGTGTACCCTAGAACTATTAATTTTGTCTCAAGGTGATTTAAAGACACACGTCAACTATAGCCCCCTGTTTCACTAAAATTAGACCACGCGACCCTTTGGTATATCACCTAACGTCTCGGTCTCACCCCAGGATGAAAATAATCACACCTCCAGCTTTTAGAGATAAGGGCGCTAAGCGCTTTTATTTTTTAAGCGACGAGTTAAATCAAAGTCACAATATTGTATTCCGTCGTCAAATATAATATATAAAGATAGATGCTGACATCAAAGTTAAGCACCAAATACGATATCAATCTCCAAATATTGCAAATATATATTTCCATGAAATGGACCAATTAATATATTTTTTTAATGAAAATATTCTAAGGCAGAAATCACGTGATATATTTCACTGTATAGGAAATGTATTTTGTCGTTAAAAATATTTTTCAGTATGACTACAGAACTGAAGTTTTATAATGATACTAGTATTGGAACCCGACTTCGCTCGGACCAGTTTGGGGTTATGTTCAGCTCGGCGCGTAAATTCAGACGGGCCAAGTTGAAACAACTTTTTTCAAAATTCAAAAGTCTAGGTCAATTAAAATGGAATTAAAATGAAAATTTCAGACTGGCATTGACATTTCACAGCCCCTTTCATGTATTGACAGCCCCATTCTCGCCCATTAAAATGTCCAAATTCAAGGAAAAAAACTAATTTGCTGTCAAAGAAATGTCAAATAATACCTTCACGTAAATAAAAACATTATTATATTAATAAAAGCCGGGAAAAGTTCAGTAGAAGACTAATTTATTACATTTTGACTAAATGTCTTCGCCGATAAAAAAATCAAACATATTTTCTTTCATATTCGTTTTTATGGCAACTTATTGACCAACAATGCAAAAGGGAATTACAGACCCACAGACATACATACGCCGTTTCGGTTTTATATATGTACTACTCGATACTCGAGTAATTGGAGTCTCTACACACACATTGATAACGAAACAAATTTACCGTCGAAACTTTCGCGAGCGAAATCATTTCGTTTGTTTGAATTTGCAACAACAATGCAAAAGGGAATTACAGACATACATACCCTCCGTTTCGGTTTTATATATAAGAGATTATTTGGAAAGAATCATTTTCAGCTTAGCCACGAAAGAGAAGTATTTAGAGTTTTTTTTTCTAATACTTATGCTCGTTTGTTGGTGGAGATTCTGTAGATAAAATAATTATTATTTTTGCCATTTTGCTTTAGAAAAAGAATGATATTGTGGAAACCATAGTTGACCGATGTATGACATTTGCGTGAGCTTTAAAGCAAAATAAAAAGTCTCCATAATTACAACAAAACATAATGAATAAACTTTCATTTGTCTCAAATATCAGAACCGGTTTCTCTCGTCACAAACACTATCAAGTGTTTTCAGTAGACATCAAAAAAGTGATACAGATAAGCCTTCAAAAGATTTCGTATGCTAGTACTTACTAAAGCTTATTCATACAATGTCATTAATGAAACATGACAGAACTGTCAAACAATAGATATTGCTAGTAATTGAGAAAAGTTTTTACTGCCTGACCCGTCTTTAAATTGTATTAACACTACTGCAATCATTGTGACATATTAAAAAATATTTAAAAGCATTTTGACAGTTAAGATTGTGAAACAAAAGAAAAGCGAGTGTCTTTACATTACATTTAGTAATGTAATTTAATGCCAATGACTTATTAAATATTATTTTTCGTCTGCGAATACACTTTCCCACGGCAGAAAGCGACGACGACGACGGCGGCTGGATTGGTCATCTTTTTGTGTCTCTGTCAACTTGCCTTTGAGGCGGAGAGCCGAAAGAAAAAATAAACAGTCCTCATGCTGTAGATGCGACTTTATTTTTTTGTTTTGCTTCAGGTTCTTTCCCGCCTATGGGGGAGTACAACGATCACATCGCTATGATTTACCGCACACATCACTGACTGAATATTGCTGACGTTTCTTACGGTGTCACGAAAACTAGTTCAGCGATAAAATATTTTTTCTGACAAAACGCCAACGGAAAATTCGTCGGGAAAACATTAAATCGTTAATTATGCCCTTTAGAGACTGAGAAACCTATCCTATTTTTCCTCTACTTTTCAGTGGAGCCAAAGAACAGGTATCACCAGTGATAGTAAAACATTGTCTTTTCATTATCTAAGTGTAAGTGCGATGCTTTGGCTTTCTGATTTATTTTTTAATATAAAATGGTAATTTTTTCTTTTGTTTTGTATGTGTCTTTGACACATAAAAATTAATTTGCTTCTAATGGCATTCATAACTTTAAATCGGCAAAAATCAAGTTACGCTTATTTTATCCCAATGGCTGAATTAATAATTTAAAGTTTTCTGTAGAAGTGATAACCTGGTGCTGAATCTTTTTATCCACAAAAGATGCCAAATCTACTATTAAAAATAATATACATTCAAAAAGAAAAACGCGGGCTACATACATTAAAAAATATATTTCGCTTTTTCAGTTGTGAAATTTGTCAGATCAGTAAGCGAACATTTACAGCTCTTAGAATGTAGTGCTATACTAATAACTATAACTTATCGAATAAACTATCCACCCATTTCTTTAATCGGATGCTTGTTTTTTTTATATAAATCAATATATATTAAGCATTGATCTTAGATGTAAAGTACCTACTGATAACAAACGTTACTTCTTTGAGTATACTGAAGGTAAAAATTATATGACCATTTAATGAGTTCAATATATTTATTCCACTTTTATTATATCACGTAAAAATTATAAATTCACCACAAAATACCTTCGTCTAATCAGTGTGATTTATTAATATAGATTCAAGTAAAATATCCTTTTAATTTATAGCGACCACTGGCAGAACGGTGTAAATCCATATTGAAAAGTAGCGGTTCTTGCCATACTGAAGTGATCGAGTATGTCTTCTTGTCCATAGTAGAAAGTACATCAATGTATAAAAGCGCTAGCGAGAAAAAAGCTCAACGGCGTAAGATCGCCAAGCTTTTCATCTGGTCATACTACGCATAGTGTTGACTTTATTCAGGGCTTTGCTTCAATAAATATCATGTAAGAATATTTGGCCAATCTTACAGGTCTTGTGTTTAGAATATAGGATTTACATTATATACTATTTTCATAATTCAATTCGTCAGTTGCTTTGAACAAATTCAGTATGAATTTGTCTTTGTTTTTCCATATTTTGTGAAATGTGAAAGAATACGTGTTTAATATATTGAACCATTTTAACCCTTTTACACCCATCTTTTTTTTTAAATATAACAGCAATAAATCAATAGAATTGATTTTATCAATCCTAAGATCTTGCACAATCCAAACTATGCATAAATTTGAATAAAACATGTGTTATTAAAAAAACTTGAGGGACACTTGACTGGAACATGGTTTTCGCAGCGCAATCGCTTTGCTTGGACGTAAAAGGGTTAAAATAAGTTTTTTTATCTTACGGATTACTTATCTTTATTTTTTAGCGAATTTACTATGAAATAAAGAGTAGGTATGTCAAAGACCCTTAAATGGTCACTGTGGTAGTTTTATTTATAAAAATAAAATATCGTTTTGACGATATAATTTACTATGCTCAGAAGATCATTCTCAAATGAGCAAAACACGCGCCATACTTGTACTATGTAGTTACATAACAATTGTAAAAACATTCAAGTCTTCGGCTTCTTTAATATTTCATAAATTTTCTCGCATATAATTTTTCCCCCTATCGAACTGATCAATAAAAAAATATCATTTGACATGACGTCATTTACCCCAGATCATGTCACGTGCTTGTGCATGCTTATGTCTTTTGAGTTTTGACCCACTTTAATCATTTGCACAAACATTCAGGTCCACTAGATATTCCTTCAAAATAATATAAAAATTTAAAAGTTTCTATAGTCTTTGATCAAATAAGATAATTTAAAATTACGATTTTATTGTCGATTCTTTAGGCAAATGATCAATGCATTTGAGCGTTCGAGGTATTCAGTTTTAGTATCCACGTGTTCAAATCCCACGACGGGTACACTTTTATTGAAATTTGTTTCATCAAAGATATTGTTTTATGTGGTATGTGATTTTTACATTTTCTCTAACACATAACAGCCATTAACACATAACATATCCAGAGTGATAGTAGTTTTGCCCTATTCCTCTGTTCCTATTTTCTTAACCTCTCAGCAGTCAATTTTTACGAAAACAACCATTCTTGAATGTATGTAAGTATTTATAATAGATGCTAAGCATTGTCAACGGATATGTGAATATTTTTACTTTTATTTTTATTAAGGTATAATTATTGAATAAAACAGCCCTGGACAAATAAAGACGGCCAAGAACGTCATAGATAGCATACGGGGATGCACATGTGCATCGCACACGTGTTGTTCGTCGCGCCCGTCGCGCCGGTGCAACAAGATGCATTCTATAATACATGCGGGAGCGATAAGGGAGAGAATCGCGCGAGGGTAGATGGATATTGAAATGCAAGAGGCAAATACACGGCACCTACTACAAAATATGCAGGACACAAAACATATTGAAAATTTTGCAGAAATGATTGAAAAAAGAGATTGAAGATAAGCAAATATGTATATTATTCCACTTACAATTTCTCTAAATATGACAGTTACTTGGATACTGTAAGAATTATAGGAATTAGTTTGTAGCTTTTTTGGTTTCAGCCATCGTTGGAGCTGTATTTTTCTCTATAATGAATGAATTCCAAATAGCCAACGGCTTTATAATGAGATAATTATTATTGAACTAATTACTTTGATAGTAAACCGTGTTGTAAAAATTGTATGTCAAAAGCATCAATAAACTATTATGGGTTTCTTGGTAACCAGTAAAATCGAAGTCAAAAAAGGTATTTTCTTTTGTTTGTGTGTTTTATTATAGCATTGCATGTAAGGCCGCAAAAATATTCGCTCGAAGCCGAAGGAGTATTCTACTCATTGACAGCGGACACGAATAAAAAACAAACAAAATTCATTAGCTTGTTTTTAAAAATAGTAGTTCGTTACAAAGTTATTAACAATTGATATCAATTGGAAGAAAAAGTTAATACACGCTGCAAGCACTGCCTTCTTTCTTGGCAAGATATAGTTGTATGCGTATTATGGATGTATGACATCTGCCATCATCTTATTATTAACATGTGGACACTTTTGGGCGAGCTTTTATCACCGCGGTTTCCAAGAATCGACGTATACTCGCTTGAGTTTTAATTTGTTATTATACGTAATGTAAACAAGACTTGTGTCGGCAATGCAAAGTAACCCTCCAAGCTGTCCGAGCTGGGATTCGATGAAAAAAAACGTGAGCCCCGTAACCAAAGCCAACGACGTTGACCACTCAACCAAAGGCTCGACAAGAAGATTTGTTATACAATATAAAATGTTATGTTCACCAAGAATCGTCAGTCGTGCAGTATTAAAGCACGCCAATTATATTAAAAGGATATAAGTATTGAATAACTAAGAGTTTTATTGATTATTTTAATTTAAAAAAACTGTTAATAAACCATATATTAATGTTTAATAACTGATTTTTTTTGATTGAAGAAAGTAAAAGTTGAGGTACATAATTGCTATACGTATTTTGTTTATCATTTCTTTTTTCAACCATACGGAGCATTTAAATATTTTTATTAGAATTTGTATGCCGAAGAATTTTTTATATTTATTTTTGGAGAGGAATAAGATAGAAAAATTGATCTAAGAAAGGATAAAAAGTAATTTTATAGATCTGTTTTAACAATTGGAAATTGTTCGAGAGGGAATGTATTTATCAAATTTATTGGGTGAAAATTCATAAATCGATTGCAGATTAATTTATGAAACTGTCCCTAAAAGATCCCATGTGTACCGCATCCGAATAGAAGGGCAATCAAGAGCGGTGATCACTCGACTACTTTTTAGATATCATTTAAAATCTAACTAACTTTTAAGCATACAATTGTATTTGAGATCCATTTTTACCAGTTGTCTCAAATGAGGCTTCATCCAAGAATCAGTTATCATAAAACCTTATTTATTTCATTTTTTTTTGTGTTGGTACACCTTTAATCTTCTGCTGGACAAAACAGAATCATCAAAGGGACCGAATCAAATTTTGTAAAGAAAGAAATTCTCGCATTTAAAATTTTTGTTTTTATTATCATTTTCATGACATTATTTCTCATCACGTACCGTCACTGACTTTACTTATGATATGACCACAAGGAACGTTATCATAACATTGAAAAAATGCTTGATTTAAAAACCTCACATCTACGTTTTTTTAAATCACAGTGACTGGCAATAATAATTATTAAACATACGGTTAATTTAAGTTCATAGCATCTCGATATAAATAAACAAGAAAAATACGAATTTGTTGTATGTATTTTAAAATCTACACCCAAAAAATATTATGCTGAGATATATTCAAAGAGTTGTTTTTACTTTAACGTTCCATAAATTATGGATAAAGTTGCGAAATATTATGAGATAGTTATATAGGTTGGTAATCTTCAAAGTCCAATCAGAGGTCATTCATATAAGACTAACATGATCAGAAGACCCCCAACGGCACCAATATATGTACTGTACACGAGATTTTTTTTAAATAATTTTAGATGTGTTTGTGTACTTTTGTTACCATGTCCGCTCTCTACTTGGAGCATATGGACTCCGCATGGATTTTAAATCAACATGTACATGTTTTGTACGAGAACTGCCTTTTACTCATTTGTGTGTGCACTTCCTCTCTTTTTCGAAGAGAGCTGGAATTAGAAGGATACGAGAACTAGGAAAGGACTAGTGGTTAGATAATCTCTCTAAAAGTACTCGCTGCTTTTAGAACAGGAAAGGTGGAAAGGGATTTTTAACAACACAAACACTCATTACCTTCGAAGAGATTCCAGGGAAGCCAACGCTGTTGACCACTGCGGTTTTTTGTATGTTATTCGTCCAGTTGAATTTGTATTATGCTTTCGATGAATTTGGTGGTTATTTTAACTCAGTGGAAGTTCATTAAGTATAAATGTTAAAATTACATTTATTATCCAACGTATCGTGTCAGAATTATTATCACAATACATATGGAATAATCAAAGTTATTTTAATTTTATATTATGAATTTGGCCTCAAAATCTACCAAAATCTTCAGCCTCAGATATTTTAATCGGAATTATACTGTGCAAATTTAAGCTTAAGCTAAATATTTATGTACCTATTATAGCTTTATAATTTTTAAATAAATCCCATAGTATACAGGTCGCCCAAACGGAGGTTCCTTGTGCAGATAGAGTGGTATGAAAGATGCCAGTTTTTATTTCTTGCACGCAATCTATTTTATGCATCGCTGCCAACCTAAAAATGACCCAAACCTGTAAGCAACTACGTGTTCGGACGCCAAGGCGAATAAATAAAACCGTATCTAGAATAAAAAATCTCTCCTGTAATTTGAGATTGGGACCATAAGCCGTCCAGAAACCATTAGCTCATAGTAGTTCAGTGGCACGCTGGTATATTTTCCACCAGAAGGGACAGAATTAAACCACCTCTATACACATACATAATTATTCTCAGAGAGGTAGCGAAATCATGGAACAAACTATATACATATAATGGTTTTTTTTTATATATATTTGTTTATGTAAATAATTGTCCGGTCCGTGGTACAGAGGTCAACGTCGTTGGGTTCTGTGGCAGACCGCCCGTTCGAGTCCCGGTACCACTATCGATTCTGTTCGAAGGTAATGGGTGTTTGTGTTGTTAAAAAATCCCTACAGATCGCAAAAAAACGGCACGTAGCGAGAATGATTAGATAGCCTAGACTAGTGCCTGTTGTCCCTGTCCTATGCCTCGTATCCTTTCAATCTCTACTCTTTCCAAAAAACAGAATTTTAGCAACTGAGCTGTTTTGTAGAAAAAAAACGTGTTGAGATAAACTCCGTGACGAGTCTATATGCTTCAAATTGGCAGTGGAAATGGTTAAGAAAATTGGAAAATCGTTTTGACTATTTCTATTATATATTTCTCTGGGTATTTCGTTGTTTTATGCCAGGCAGCTAAATACGAAAAAATATCACTGAACCTAAAGGTTGCCTAAACCTTCGCTATCCATATGAAACGACACATAATTCATCAAATTAATGGCCGAATACTTGTATGTGTGTATACGTGTATTTTTTTATGTATTCCAGATAATTTAATCTTACGCCTTGCCCCTAGCAGCCAGCGCTTCTCAATCATTGTGATGTTGACGCTTTATAAACTGCCAAAATTCAGCAATACCTTCTGATAACAATAAATTACCACATAAATCTCTTCTGGCTGATCCCCACATTCTCTCTACTTGCTGGGTGTTTGCAAGTGTATCGGGGTTTATAAAATTATAGTAAGTGTAAAAAATGAGCACTGATCTCCGAGTATGCACTCCAGGAACCGCTACCTACTCAGCAACCATCAGCAAAGAACACTTGGCAAACCCAGCGTGTCCTGACCTCAAATGAAGGCGTCATTAAATGTCCATTACTACACATAATCTCCCGCGGAATAATATTACGTCGCGCACTTCCCCGATTTTTTTTTATAGTTTTACATGCTTTGGGTGTTCTTATGCAACTGGCTGCAAGGATTGAATTCTTTGTTTTTATTTCAAAAATCGTCAAGTGACGCCTCCCGCACCATGTTTATGAGGGTGCAGCGACAGGCAACCTTTAGGTTCAGTGATATTTTTTCGTGTTTAGCTGCATGGCATAAAACAACGAAGTACCTTTCTCTGTTCTGTATTTTTTTGTTTCATTGTATTTATTCTTAAAAATATAAAAATAAAAATCAACACCCTTTATTGCAGCCAGGGCAAAATCTTTTTTGATATAAAACTATCGCGATAGCTCAAAATATATTCAATATCAAAGTGATTGAAGAATCTATTTTTCAGCAATTTGGGAATCAAAATTGCAGTTAATTTTGACTGTGCCCAAATGCATAAATGCACACCACTGCCAAACAGATTCCTTGCCTTTTGAATCTATAAAAGGTTTTGTTAACCGTTAGGTTCCAGTAATTTGATTTTAGGCAGAATAATTTGTTACGATCCGCATAAACATTGGAAATAGGAGATGCTGTCCTTTGCCATTTTGACAGTCGAGGAATTAGGTGGGTGAATAGTGAGAAAAATTGACGACAGATTCTAGATAAGGGTGGAAACGTTCGAACCAAGTATTTAATTTTCATATTTATATTCATTTTGTATCAAAAGATAGCATCAAAATATCTTTAAATAACGGGAAAATAATTTGAATCAAAAGTAGCAATGCTATATGACTTCCGTTGTTTAACATTAGATTTGTATCCTCTCATAATAGACGATTGCTTTCAAATATATTTTTTATTGATTTTTCAAACTACACAGTTATTTAGGGGCTGTGTCCAAGGTCATATCTTTCATTGAAACTTTGCTTATTAATAACTAATGGTTTATTTTAAAGTGTTCACTGTCGGTGGAAAGGCATTATAATAAAAATAATAAAACATTTTTAGTACTTGTTCGACATAAAATTTATTGGATCAGGACCGGTTTCGCTCATATCGAGGATTATCAGTTGGTTTGTTTTACCAAAATGTATATGACAAAATGACAATACTCGATAGATAAGTCAAAATTTCATAAATTGATCTGGGATAATAATTTGCGTCTTTACCTAAAAAACTGAAAACAAGTTACAGTCTCTTTGTCATTTCTTATTTCTAAAAATTTGAATCGTTTGAATTTTGTACTTTTCCATGAATTCATAAACTCTATAGAATTTATGAAGATGCCGAAAGGTGAAACGCAAATTTTTAGCCCTTAAGAGTTTACAAAATTCAAATTTTATATTGAAATTCTATCATTAAATAAGAACAAACTCATTTCAATCATTTTTTAATGGAATGAGGTGTTGCATAGGTAGGTTTATAAATAAAATATATTTTACGTGGAGTAAAATTTGTAAAAATAGACACGGTGGAGATGATAGGCACATTTGATTAAAATCCCAAACGTTTTCGTATCATTTCAATCTCCGGAACACATTTTCGAAATTTAAAATGAGCAAATTCACAAAGCTCCAATTGACCACTTGTTCCCATTCTTTAATATGAGAAAACCTTGTTAATAGAATCTTAATCTTCGTCCTTGAATATCATCTATAAACGAAGGTCAGTTCGTTTTGTTATTCTAACAGGTGAATGGTATACCTGTAAGGAAAGGTCCGAATCAAATATCAGCGTAGTATAGCAATTTCAACATAAGCTGACAAAGATTAATTATTTTATTTGAAATCGTAGTGTAGGAAACGATTCTTTTTTAAACTATTAACAAAAACGTATTTTAACACTTTGTATACGGGGATTCTTAATAACTATAGTAATTTCACACAAATTCGTGCACACCGTAAACAATGGGTTAATATCTAAATATTGATTTTTATTTATTTAAAATCATATCCACCTGTTTGTAAAATTTCCAAATAAGTTATCCAACGATAACTAGTTGTAAGTAAGAAGCGTATAGCTAGCTTTGTTTACAGGGTCAGAGTGTGTAGGCTAAAAATATCTTTACTTCTGAATTCAAAACAAAAGTTTTTTCCATATCCGCTGCTTATTCGGAGCATATGGCAGCTACACAACGCCTCCAATACTCACCCACCAACCTGCTTGCTAACTCCCGTGTCATCTCTACGTCTCAAAGCTCCGTTAAGTGCACTTAACTTTAAAAAATTGTAAAAGATAACTAACCACTCGGCTACAGTACCATTACCAATGTTTTGCTTATTGAAGGACATCAGTATTATTTCTTAAATTTCCACTCCCCTTCTTATGCTTATAACCTAAAATGGAACATTTTAAGAGATTTGTTTTACGTAACTTTTGTAAATTGAAAGATATTTTCATGATGGGTAGTAAGACTAGTAAGTAACTGGCTAAACTCTGTTGCAAAATACATACAGTCAATGCGAAACATTCATCCAAATTTGTATATAAATATTTTTTGTATATGTCAAGTTTAGTTGATCCAGCTATATCAAACAGTATCTGAATAGGTGAAATGACCATGTAAAAACGTATCACAAAATAATATGTGGGGGACGATTCTTGGCTATTTTTCATTCGGCAAAAAGGGCATAAAGGGACAATGAGTGGCAGGGTAAGGTAGGCCGCCCTACAATCTTTTATATTGCTTTCAATGGTCAGAGATTATGATCGGACGTTTATAAGGATATGAAAAAAACCTGTTGAATTATTTTAATTCAACAGGAACACATTCCAGAATCCTTGGAGTAAGGTTGTGACACAGGTCAGTTTGGCCAAATCCTGTAAAAGGTAATGGCGTGATGGTGTATATATTTTTTTTATAATTATTGTTTTATTAATATTTTATTTAACCTTATCTTCTCTGAAGAGATAGATTTAGTTCTGAGCGTTTCAATAAAACGCATTTGGCGAGAACAGGCTAATGAACGCTTTCTGTGATTTTAAAATAGGAATTGCCTCAATCCAATAATATTTTAGTATGACTCCTAATTTATTCTAAAAGATTGTCGAAAATTTTTCATTCATCACTTTGAAGGTGTTCACTGTCAATACTTGGTGGAATGGCATTATAATAAAAATAATAAAACATTTAAAATTTATTGGATCAGGACCGGCTTCGCTCATGGCGAGCATTATCAATTGATAAGAAATACTATTTATACAAAAGTTAAGCAATAATTACAAGGTATGACAAACAATTAGTATTACTACTGAGCAAATAAATTGAAGCAAAATAGACTATAATTTAAATGTTGAAGACCTCTTAAAAATACAAGCTATTACATCAAAAATCAATTAAGTATCAATTGTTTGTCATGTTCGAATAATATAATACATTGAATATTTTTTTTATATACATACGTGTGATAGAGTATCTGTGATATACAGGCCCCGAGTATATTATTTAAATTATTATATCGACAGAATTGATCGAAATTTTGACGAAATTGTACATGTTATTATACCTTTCAGATTTAAAATCAATTTCGAGGAAGCAATAGGCGATATTTCGTTTCATATTACCTTGATATGAGCACTTGAGAGATTTAGTGAGCCAAGTCTAAAACTGATGAAACTATTCTATTGGACAATTACGAGGAAGCTTACTACATACAAATGATCAGGAAAAAGTATTTCAGGGAAATTATGTTATAAAATGAGTGTGATCGCTTGAGCCCATGAGACGCAAAGTGAGTACTTTTAGTTGATAAAAAACACTATATCAGTACGTTTTTAATAATCTCACTTCATTTGTAGGATACTTTTACACCTAAAGAATATGATACTGCATCTAATTTTTTTTTTTTTTTTAATCCATTTGACTCAATTCACACATCTCATGGGCTCATATTATTTACGTCCATCTATTACGTATTATATCTTTTTCGTGAACGTTATACCACTAATTATTATACAATTTACTAGGCTTCCAATTTCACTCAATGTATTATTTATAGAAATATTCAAAACAACTAAATTCATTGTTCAGAGTTCATTAACTCGTGTATTAAAAAAAAACATTAACAGAATCCTCAGATTCGGTCATCTTCGTTCCAAAGCACATTTTGTCCTGTGCTTAATTTTATAATGCGTCCGTCTGTTTTTGTGTCATATTAATAATATGACGTCCGGACTACGAGTAATTAAACGCCTGTAAAAAAGGATGCGAACCATATGTTTTCAGATTTACCCATTAATCTAACGGCGATCGCATGGGCGTACACAAGTAGCCATCAAAAGGATGTACAAGATTACCATTGCTTTAGAAATTCATTTTAAGCATAAATTAAAAATCGATATTATTTTTCAATGCAGGCATTTTCCTCGGATTTGCTTGAAATAAGCCAAACTGGTCCTGAACGATTGATGATATTGAGTAATACTTTCGATGGATTCAACGGTAAATTTGTAGAAGTTCATTTTAATATAAAATTGCTTTGATTATTCCACGTGATAGTGAAACGTGCTTCTCCTTTTTCAGGGGCATCTTCAGCCTTACTATCGCAAAGTTTGCATAAACAATAAAGTAAGATTGCCAATTTAAAGGAAGGCGAAACAGGTGTCACAATTAGTAACACAACGTGGAATAATCGAAGATATTTTTATATTAAGTACAAATATGTCTTTTCATTTTTCATAATGCCTTTACGATAAAATTTTTTTTTTATTATTTTAATCGTAATTAATTTAACATTATCAGTTTGATAGATTTAAATTTCACGATTGACGATGATGTGATGTCTAAAAAGCTACAAAATATAATATTTTTTTTTTTTCAGAGCTTAGTACTAAGATATATTTATATATAAATACTTTGTATAGTACAATAAACGGGTGCTAGTCCCATGCTGTAAATATGCATTAGAATCAATACAATCTCTATCAAGCTAATGATTTCTCAAAAACATTCTAGGACCGCCAAAATTGAGCCATTTTTGAAAAACCCTTTACAATTTCAATACGCTTACTTGTACTAATTATAAATACTCACCTTTCTTATAGAACTACATAGGTACTGTCTTTTTCATAATAGTTATTTAAAAAATATTTTTAAATACATTAAAGAATATATTCAGGACGCCTTTGATTTATTATATAAAATAAAACAAACTAAGATGAAACAGGATGCTTTTAGCAATATGTAATCATAGGCTTTATTCTGGACAGTAAAGAAAAAAATTAACAAGAACTAACACGTTGATCATAGAGTAGAGGAGTTCAAATATTGTATATGTATAGTGTATACCGATTTTTTGTATATATAAAATAATTATTGCATGTATTAGTGAAGAACTTGAAGTCCATTGAACATAAACAGATCGTCAAATGTGGCAATGTTGAAAAAACTATCAACGAGTCAATCCTGGGAAAACGAAATTTATGGTTAGGTTATTGTAACAACCGAGCCTGTAGCCGACTCGTTGACAATGTCGTTGGCTTTGGTTTCGATTTTCATGGGGTTCAATATCAGTAGACCAGTACAGTTTATATATCGGTTTTCTAATGAGATTATGGATTTTTGATTCATGGTATCCATATTGAAGTTCCCTTCCACGCATATTTGATTCTAAAAGCAGGTGAAAGCCTAACAACAGTTCTGGCTAAGCCATATTTTTTTATGTTTTCTTACTCCAAAAAAACATTTACGATATAATAATAAAAATCTCCAACAAATGGTGCATTGGCGTCATACGTAACGCTACTTAGCTTAACAATCATCGTACATATTGGAACTGATTTTCATTTTAACTTACATATATATTCAGATACATTGAATATTTTTTTTTATGTGAATCGAATTGTATCCAGTAAAAATAATCAATAAAAAATAGTTTGAGTACCTATTACCATGACCTGTATTGACCTCAAGCTGGTTCTCGGCTTTAAGATCGCCCACTCCTCGTCAGGGGCGGCTGGTGGAGTGACACACCTTGGAATAAGGAGTGATGTCAAGAGCGAAATGGTGATTTTAAACTTTATGTATAAATGAACTTAGTTGAACGACAATCCGCTTTTATAGACACAAGTTCAAAAGCTCCAATCCATGACAATTTTGAATAAAACTATTTTGAATTAAGAACAGGTTTTATGGCGGTATTTTTTTTTCACATCACTTATTTTATCTTCTCAACTAGCTTACATTGAAGACAGTAAATTTGTTTCAAATATTTGGTGAATATATGATAATTATTATGCGGATGGTTTAATCAGATAAAAGCACATTAGTAAGTTACAAAAACTAATACTTAATTAGTCACATATTTACTATACAAACTAATTAGATTTAGTAAGAAAGTAAATAAAATATTAATCCCGAAATCCGTTGCTCTTCGTTTCGCTTTTTTTATCAGATATAAATTGGCTATTTGCACTATGTCGTAGTTCAAGAAATACCTGAAAGACAACAAACTCGCTTTTCACTGGCGACCAGATGGTTCTAAATTCAAGTTTCAGCAGGGTAAATTCCAATACAGTATTTGAGATAATGGATATACATATATTAGGTTTGTGAGGGTTCATGTTATTATTTATGTAAATTAAGTAAAGTGATTAAATTAAGTTTACCTAATGGAGTAAAATACTCGTTTAATTATTTTCCAATTCGGCTCTTTGGCTTGTTGGCCCGTACCCCGGGGCCGGCCCCTTTGGTCCATTCAATGCAAATACTGGACAGCGCCCTCTGCGGCATCAAAAAACGTGTCAATATTGCATGCTCCATGATGTTTCTGTACAGAGAGGCATGAACAACTTACAACTTACTACTATCCACGAAACTACACTGATTGAAAGTTTTTTATGTAATAATATACAAATAAAAGCTCCATATTTTTAAAAAAGAAAAAAAAAAGGTTATTCCTGTAATGTGTTCGGAATCACGCCATCATCAAAACGTGGTTTTTGATGGCCAAAAAGGAATAACGCCAAGCCTTCTACCAAATTAACTCCATCATCAAAACATGATATCTGGTTTTTACTTAAAAATCGCACCACGTATTTTAAACAGGCGTTCAACCCAGTAATATTCTAACTAAAAATTAATTGGAGTACAGTGGAACCCCGATCTTTCGTTCTCGCATTATACGTTTTCACATGATTTATCTGCAATAATTAATTTACTTAAAAAATTATGATCCCGTCACAAATATTATCCCGATTGACCGTTTTTGTTGAATATTTCTTAAAAAAACATTCGAACCCTTCACATCGATTCGTAGAAAAAACTGAAACTACAAGTGTGATTCTGACTAAAAATTAATTGGAGTACAGTGGAACCCCGATCTTACGTTCTGGCATTATACGTTTTCCCGCGTTGATTTCTCGACTTCCTCGATTTTACCTTTAAAAATTATGATCCCGTCACAAATATTATCCCGATTGACCGTTTTTGTTGAATATTTTTAAAAAACATTCGAACCCTTCACATCGATTCGTAGAAAAAACTGAAACTGCAATTGTGCAACTGTTTACATGTCATAATGATGTGATGATTCTTTGTCATAATGTATCCGGTAATTACTGAGCATCTGTGTCTTCTGTAGAAGATGGCCAAAAACGCAATTATGAATCATGGAATGACATTTACAGCAGCGTTGTTGGCCTTCGAAAAAATATAAATATTCTTCTACTTCAAAGATATAGATGAATCTGTTAAAAAATATAAGAATTTGAGGGGCATTTGTTTGAATTGAAGTGCCAAATTGCAAAGAAGCAATGCAGTGTTAAGGACTTTTAAAAAATATGAATGTTACAGATATAATAAGAAATTCTAATAAACAAATAAGTTTCTAAAAGTTTTTTTTTTTTGTTCATATTTAAAACTTTCCCGCATTAAATCGTTTGTTTTTAACGGTCCCTTGAAAAAAGTAGAATCGGGGTTTCACTGTATAGGCTAAGAAGCATATTAACCTATTGCGAATTTATTATGTAGAATATACAATTAATTCACCTTTAAATTGGTAATGTACTCATCATGAATTATTTGAAGTCAATATTTATGAAAAGTGTTTGCTGGTTAGCAAAAATTATTTTTTTTTAAAAGGTTTTACTTTAACAATCTGTATAATTGTTTGCGTAGTAAATTAATTGTACATTTTTCACTTGAACGTCGCAGTGACACCGATTCGTCTCATGTTTATAAAAAAATATTTGCTCTTATATTATTTTACTATGAAGTGAGAATGTAATATTAAAAAGAAGACAAATTTAAGAGTGACTATCGTTCATCCCGTGTCGAGTGTATTATAAAATACAAATGATATGTATAGACACAAGACATAATAAGTTGTTCTCCATTGTAGAACAAATGTAGCTACATCCAATACAAAAAGATAACATTTTTTATACGTGTTCCAAACAAGGAAGTTTCGTATGTATTGAAAATTATTTTCCATCATCTTTGTCAATTTAATATAAACTAATGTGTAGGCATACATTATATTTTAATGAACATATTGAAAGGAATATAAAAGTCAATGTATACTTTTTTTGTATCCTTAAACTTCCTAATCTTCTTCATTATTAAAAACCATTTTGTCAATTTATAACAATGTTCTGCTATTCTTGTCTTAGTTAGTTTATCTGCCATGTGCAGATAAAGAGAGCGTGTATGATATAACACACACACTCTCTTTATGCATGCGCATCATTCGTACCAAGCGGATTGAGAGAATGCTGGCAGGTGGCACTGGGTTAGTATTTATCGTATTAAAGGCATTGCAAAAATACTATTATTGTAGGTACTTAATATTTTAATTTTTGCTATCGGTTTATATGTATAAAATTAACATATTATTAATCAGTTGGCTATGCTCGCTATGAGCGGAACCGGTGCTGATGTTTAATCATTTTTATAATAATGCCATTCCACCAAGTATTGACAGTGAAACCTTAAATGTGATTATGTATATCTGTCAATAAAACATTTATATTCAACTCTCTGCTATTTTTAGAAAAACATACTGAAAATGTAAAGTTTGATGGTATTGATTAAAAATTAATGTTAATTGTACATTTCAAATTTCGCAGCCCGTTGGCGGTATAAACGTATTATGTGTTTCGCTTAATTATAAGGTGGCCGAATTGAAAAAACTGAAATTATTGACATATCAATTAAAATTGACCTCCCCACATTTTGAGGATAATTTCGTTTGAATATTTTGAATAAATTATTATGTTTGAGAATAATATTTGCGTTGGCTGGTTCACGTTTTGTTGTTTTATTGGCACATTGGACATTTATGTAATGTAGTCTATAATTAGTGACAGTTTATCTTCAATGGCATTATTTAATTATGATTGTCTTTATTTATCTGTCCATCTGTAGCACATGAGACATAATGGCAAACACAATTTCTTAATCTCTGTCAGTGCATGCGCAGAGAAAGAGTTGTTATGTGAATTTTTAAAGCAAAACGTAAACGCTGAAAGTTTACTCTCATTTTCTCTCTGCATGGGCAATGAGTTTTAGAGGCAGAGTACCTGTTAATTAAAAGCCAGTCATGAAAAATATACAAAATGAGTGGTGGTGGGAATCCAATTTATTCTTTCTTTCTCTGATGCGCATGACATAGAAAGAGAGAGTGTGTGTGTGAGCGTAAGTAAGAGATTTTTTACGCACATGGCACACTAGCATACATATTATCTCTCTCTCTCTCTCTCTCTCTCTCTGTCTGTCTATAGTCTATATACATAGTTCGAATGTTGTGGAGCAAACGGGTTGCTCATTAAACCCACTAGCAGTTTCTGGTTGGTCAATATTATCTATTTTGAAGTTTAAAAATATTTTTTTCGAATATTTTTCTTATCCTTATCATGAACTAGTTATCACTCTCGCTACCCTTGTACTTTAATAACTAACTGGGTAGTAAGAGACTTTTAAATCAATACCTTCAATCTAGTATCCATCAATTTATGGAACAATTCAAACCAAAATTGTAGGCATAAAACAAAGATGGAAAAAATACAACTCGGCGTCATGCCATATTTTTTTCATAATCGCCATTGTTTTTTTCCAGTAGTCTTATTTTATTAGGAAATTTTTATTCCGTGAGCAAAACAGGTCCCAAACATGGCATTTTTAAAACAAAAATAAAATACTCATTAAGGGTTCTGCAGGGCATATAATTGGTGCCGCGCGGTAAGGTTTCCAAATGAATCTGACATCTCCAAGTACAGTTGTGATGATGATAGCTCACGGTTTGGCTGCGATTAGCAAAACATATCCGAATGGAACAATGACATACTTGGATATCGATTAGTTGTACACAGATGGACAGCTGTACTCTATTAAGTACTGTGAAACTGTTATTGATATTGACAGTGAACTCTCTAAGTGCTCTTAAAAATTACGTCGGAAATAATTAATTACACCTGCCGAGCTAAATTGAAAGATAATTGTGATCTTTTTTGTATTTTTAGGTAAATATTATCAAAAAATGTTTAAAATATTTTGATTGCATTGCTTAAAACTGATATATTGGGATTTGAAAAACGAATTAAATAAATTCTGAAAGAAAACCAACTTTCGAAAGTGAAATCGTATTGATAATTATTTTTATGTAAAATTATAAATAACAACTAATTTTTATTTTATGAAAGCATAGCTTCACATGTTCTCAAACTATTCGCACTATAGTACATTTCACCCACCATCCTCATACAATTGTTTTTCCCAGCATAATTTTGTGATAAGGTCAGCCGACAAAAATACTGAATCTACATATTTTAGTTTAAAGAAAATTATTAGTATTTTTAATCAAACACAAAACATATTCATTAAACCGAAAGCATTATTATATTTTCATCGCCAATAAAGATTATTTCTAACCATGCCCCAATGTGGAGCAAATGGACTCATAATGTTATTAATCTTGTCACAGATTTTCTAGGAGTACTGCTTGTTGGTCAATCTTTATATTTCAATAGGACTAAGAAAAGAAAGGATTTGATAAAGGCAAGGATAGTGGTTTACTAATCACTCTCACTACGTCCCGTTCTTTCGAATCAGATGGGTGGTAACATAGATGTACATATATTTGGATGCTTAAGTTGGTTGTTCTACCACCTCCTGTTATGTGAATGCAGCCGTTGTTCACTACCTTAACGCTATGCGATCAAGAAAAGAATCAAATTCACTGCTCAATTACCTGACCCGATACAAACCTCTGCATCTGATGCAAAGATACTGCACGGAACTCATCTTTTAACCATACACTGTGGCGCTTAGTGAAAAGAAAAATAAAAAGGAGAGAAATTAAAATATGATGTGCTCATCCACTTAGTTTAAATGATATTTATGCATCCAAATAGAACACAATGATTCGATTGAAATTGTCTGGGCTAGGATTCTAGCCCGTCAGCTCTCCAACCGATTCCAACGACTTTGGAACTCGACCACGAACCCAACAAACCTTTAAATTTATCATTAAACATTTTGTCCGCCTTTTTTCTGCAGCATTTTGTCCGTCCACCCAGTTTAAGAAGCACTCCGTCCCGAGGCGACGAAACGATATAACAATCATCGAGTGGTTCGATCCTCTTTGTAGTGAACGTCGCCGATTGCCATCATTATAATAATGGCATTACCGAAATGTCGTAACGTTGCAAGTGTTGCCATTGTGCGCCGGCAATTTGCATTGTCAAATAATGAACGAAATGACATTATTGTCAAAATATTTGCCGATACCGACAATGCTCGTTTACTTTCAAGTGTTTATTTTTTACATTCAGTCTTTAAATTTATGTCTCCCGGCCTTTTCTATGCTTCTGGGCACAGGGCAATTCTTTCCATGCAATATGTCGAGCTGTAGAATATTAAACACTCGCGTTTCCAACAATAGTTTTTTTTTATACGTAATACAATACAGACGAAGTATTATTCAAGAGACAAGATGACATTATTATATCTATTCAGGAAGTGGGTGAAACTGAAAATTAATATCTTATTATGACTATTTAGAGACAACAAAAGAAAATTGCAGTGTCAATTTACGTCGCTTTTTTATTTTTTGTTTAACTGCAGTTACTCGGCAGCTCAACCACTCTTTTTGGAAGAGAGTTAGGATGTCATATCAACACAAGGGCAGGACTAGTGATTAGCTAGAATTTTTAACAACCCAAGCATTCGTTCAGGATCGATAAATCGACTCAAAAAAAGCTGAAGGCACTCGAGCCCGTGAGGTCCGTCACGGAAGCCAACAACGTTGACGACTGCACCACGGAATCGGCATATTTGATAATTTATTTCCGTTGAACAATAAGCGTTATCATTTTTATTGCATAATTGACTAGCCCTGTCTAATATTTTTCAGGTAATACGTGGAAGACATGGAAGCACGGACTATTGTCACTATTGTCAATAAAATTTACTTTGACAAAATTGATCTTATCTGCACTGGTGTCTTTTTACCAGTGATTCACTATCGTTTATCAAATAAAACTTTACATTTGTAATACGGTAGGAAAATAACAATGTATTTTAGTTCTACATAAATTATTTTATATATCTAATGATAGCTATTTCGGCTAACGCCTTCGTCAGAACTATGTTTTAAACGTGCATTAGAGATAGCTTATATACCTAGGCTAGATAGGGTACACCATACATCCCCTCTCTGCTCAACTATCCCAACCCCACAAAAACATAGTTCTGACGAAAGGCGTAAGCCGAAATAGCTATCAACAAATAAATAAAATAATTTATGTAGAACTAAAATACATTGTTATTTTCCTACCGTATTATAATGGAGTTCTACAAAGTAAATGCCTTCTAAATCATTTCACATTTGTATGTTTCGACTCCTTAATAGAGAAGATAAATAATTCACGCAATCTTTGTGGCTGAAGCTATAACCGCAATATTTTTTTATTTTAAAACTTGTTATTTATGTCGAGTATGTGAGACGCCACTTGAAAGAGCTGAGCTGAGCTGTGAGCTGTATCCTTACTGTTATTATATTTTTTCTCAGTTCTGTATGAATGATTCTTTTGTGGGTATTACGACTTTAATGTCATGGACCTCCCGTATTTACATTTACTTTATAACAGTAATTATGTATACTTAAATAAATAATGAAAAACTTTTAAATGGCGTCGGTTATATCAACGCTGAAATAGTTTATTTGATCAATCTTTTAAAATCTTCTGAAGATGTGTAGTGTATAATCGGCCTTTTAAGGCATTGTACAAATAAACAATGGTAAGCATCTCGGACTTTCATGACAACATCTTGAATCGAGATAAAATCGGACGAATTGAGCTTTTTTCAAGCAAAAGACTCGAGCATTACTCTATATCGCAATTGGCTTAGATAAAACGAGAAAAAATCATATTGAGTTACTAATGCTTCTGTCGTGTATAGATTTTTAAGCTGACTTATGTAATTATAAGAAATTTACTAACACTATCTGTGCTAAATAAGGTCTTGATAATTTCGTATGTAGCAAAACATCAAACTTTATACAAAATTAAGATTCAAATTTTACTCACAAATTGGAATGAGAAAGCTTCGTCTTTGGGTTGAAAATAGTGACATGTAGATTTTAAAAAAATCACTTTTTGATAGTTTAATATTGTCACTAGCCAGCTTAGGACAGAATTGAGAATTTAATTTTATCAGCCTCGACTAATAAATTGGGATGAGAAAAACGTAGTGAAAAGAAAATAGTTATGTGCACATTTGGCATTTTAACCAGATTCGCACATATTTTTAATGACGATTATATCAACACATATCAAGAAAGGAAGGACGTAGCGTGCTTAATATATGAATATGTTTATTTCTTAAGCCCATTACAAAAACTACATTTCTTATGATCCCCTGTTTTGTTAGGGATTTTTTTATTTATATAGCTTATGCTGTCGTTTAAATAAAAAAATAAAAATTTTCACTCCGCGTATTGTGTAACTAATACTGACACGTGTTTCTCCTATTTCAAAAGCGTCATCAAACCTACTGTCGCTCGGTTGCTTTAGTAATTGTATCTCGGTTGCTTTACTAAAATGTAAGGCAGAATAGAAAGAAAATGAGTTTGTATTCATTAAAAATAAGGCTTCAAGGAAATAATATTTAAAAGAAAATTATTGTTTGTTGGGTGCGTTTAATTACATAAATTTAAGCAGTGAAATATTCTATGGAATTCAACTTTGTAGGCTACTTGAAAACATCCTTTCAATAATGGGCCTGACAAATAATTAATCACTTTGTTCCTGATAGATTCGGTGAAAAAAATCGGGACTTAGAAGCAGAACAAATTTGAACCTGTTTGTGTAACGGTTCGCCGTTCGAGTCCCGTCCGTTGATTGACAACGGGACCACTCTGGATGTTCATCGGATCTTGTTACAAAAGGTGAGCGTATTTTTAATTATCCCAACGGATTACTGAAATAATGCACATGTGCCAAATATTTTGAAATTGAAAAGTCACACGAGATTAAATTATTGAGAAATGACATAACTTGAACTGCCGGAACCCAGACTCACCTGTTCGCTAGGGGAAATCACTTGCCGATTTATATCATATCGACTGAAAAAAAAACAAAAGGGACGTAACAGACACCGAATCAATATGTCATTTATGTGGCGTAATTCCCCTTTCCTCGCCGCAAATTTTACGGATCCTTCTTTTTTCAAACATAGATGCTAAATTAGATACAAATTTTGCATCTGCAGCTTACGTCATTTTGACAGAACGTGCATTTAGTTGCGCACGTTGCGTTTATCGGTAAAAGTATTTGTATTGATAAACTGAGGGTTTAGTCCGTTTGCGGTCGATATAGTGTTCGGCTTAGTATAACTCTTCTTGGCATATTTACCTAGTTAAATAAATTATAACTTTTACTTTACTACAATTGTTGACGCGATATCATTACAATAAATATGCTATATATTATCAAAATATTATATAGTCCGCAGTCCAGTGGCCAGCATTGTTGGCTTCGGTAGTGGCGCTCATAAGCTCAAATCCAATTACGAACACATTTATAAAATTGATTTTTCGATTGAAAAACGGACTCATGTATGTCTGGGTATGTTTTATCCCTTCAATCTCTTCTCCCATTCAAAACAAAAGGGTAAACAACTGAGTAACAAAAATTGATCAAAAATATATGCGTAAATATACTTCATTACGATTCTATACCCTTCGCATTGATAAAAAATCCTTTTCTATATTCTTTTAATTAATTTGGTTGGCAGTAATAAACAATAAACATGAAATATCAACTTCTGGAAGTATTGAATTTTAGTATTGATAAAAAAATTTCATTTTAAACTGATGTGTCATCCTTCACTTTTCATTATCTTCATTTATCTGGTATATTATATGGTACAAAATAGTTTACCACATGGCTTATGTCCGTGTATAGATTTTGAAAGCGAAACCAGGATAACATTGCATGATGCCTACTATTCAGGGGTTCATGGTTCTTAAGCTTTTAATATGAAACGAAAAGTTTTTAAATATTTAAAAAAAAATCTACATTCAAATAATTTATTACTGTCATTTTAGTTAGCTCGGTTTCGGGTTTTAAAACTCAAGCATAAGTGAACAACGTGTGAAACAATTCCTCTTGTATGGAGCTTTTTTCAAAAAAATTATAATATGCCCTTTATTGCGATCAAATATTACTAAATAAAGTCGACTTACTTTAGATGAAAAAAACACATGGTTCAGTAGTAACTTTTCAGGTGTTCACTGTAAATTCTTGTTGAAAAGGCATTGTATTAAAAAATTGCAAGATCAGGACCGGTTTGCTTATCTCTTTTTTTTCAATTGAAAAATCTGACCTTGCCGGAGATTGAACCCGGGCCCCCTGATTGCTAGGACAAAGCTCTTGCCACTAGACCACAAGAAAAAACGCAATGATTGAAACCGGTCCTGATATTTATAAAATATTTGGTGGAAGAAGTACAAAACATGTGTTATAGTTCTTTTATAAATCTGAGATTTGACGCGTTCAACAAATCACTCAAATCAGCAAGATTTATATGACACAGTGACGGCTGGTGATGGGGTGTTGGGGGGTGCAATGGAAGATTCAACCATTTTTGCAAGAGTTCTTTCCTATTCATTGAATTTTCAAACACTTCTATAGCATGGACTTTCAATTCAGATGTTCGCAATACCAACTGTTTCTCTTCTGTAGTACGGAAAAATAGTTGAATCTTCCTTTTGCACCCCCCAGCACCCCGTCACCAGCCGTCACTGATATGACATATTAATACACACTCCACATATGGAATATTATCACATTATTTGAGTAGCATGCGCATTTATGTCAGCATCGAAAATGTTTTTTACCCCTGATGTTTACAGGTCCGACCACATATGGTCCAAACATAATATTCCTCCCTTTAGAATCTCGTACTCCTTAAGTAAACATGTGTTCGCCCTTGGACTAGGACTTCGACAAATATAGAGCATCTTGCAGGACTCTTCTGAGATGCGTTGTTGTGGTATGTATGAATGCAATTCTTTTATAGACTACACTGGCGTTCCAAGCAAGAAGGCAGTAAGTGACTCTGATTATAAAAATGACATCATGTATTTTTTAAATTTTAGTATTTAGAATTAATTAATGTGTTTGATGCGAAAATGAACTAATTTCTTTGTAAACAAGCAATAGTTGCATTGACTGGTTCTTTGCAAAGAAAACTAGATTTGCTACTTTTATTCTAAGAAATTCTCATACTTTTAGAAGATACTGCCTTCTTCCTTGGAATGGCTGTACAACAAGCAATAGTAGGCAATCAAAACTTGTTGGTTATTGGATGCATATATAAGTTGACCGTAACATATATGTAAATATATATATATATATTTTAAATTGATTCATTTAATTGTATTACTATTTCCACTCGTTGCTACTTTTACTCAGTTCCTCAACATATCCTTTTTCAAAGAGAACAGGGATACAAAGGATAGGACAAGTGGCTAAATAATAGTTCGCTTAAATTATCAGATCCATGCCTTCGGACAGAAATCAATACTTCCATTGAAAAATTAAACTGCCCGGACTTGATTTGAACCCGTTAGTACCGCAATCGATATAACAAATGCCCAAGCTATACATAATTGATAAAAAAATATAAATTATATTTTAGTAAAAGGATTCACCCCTTAAAAATGTGACCCTGAAAAACCAGAGATGATTTTTTTAGCAGGAATACAGCATAAATGCATCAACTTGAGAAACCATTAGAAGGGTCGTAAAATTTAATGCGAGCGTTCAAAGATATAGTTGGTCTTGGTCAAACATAAATTTATTTATTTTTTTTGATTAATGGGTACCCAAATTTGTAATTTTACGTTCTTCCAAAAAAAACCCATCCTGTTTAGCACAATTTAGATATTTGAAAATCAAATTTATCATGATCTACAATTAAAATTCATATTCTATATAATTGATTCAAACTCATGAAAATAATTAGGTGTAAGATTTTTTAAATTGAAATAATGCTCAATTTCAGAAATCTGGAATTCACATCAACCACTTCAGTACCGTAAGGACACAGGTGGTCGCCGCGCACGGATGTCGCGTATACCGTCGCAAATATTGCAAAATAAATCTTCCTATAAGAATTCTTATGATATTCTTCTTTTGATAGCTTTTGACATTTAAACACTGCCTCTAGAAAAAAATGGTTATTCTGTCATCAGTCAATCTTGTTGAAAAAAGGATTTTATACAAGTCGGGCGTTAGATGTGATCAATCCCACCATTTTGCTCGGTACTGAAGCGGTTATTAGATCGGTCCGTTTTGGAACAGAAGTATTGCAATCACTTCATTTGAGAATTAAGTGAAGAGTCATTTTAATTCAACGCAAAAGGTTGGAAATACATTGTCTTTGTTTGATTGTGTATCAAGTCATGTCTGGTTCTTTTTCACTTAGGTGAAACTGTACCGTTTCAGTTTAAGTCTAAAAAGTCTTGCGATATTACAAACTCGAATGAGTCATTTCCATTTCTTATTTAAACAGTGTTATTTATCAATTTTATAATAATTCACTTAGGCTCCATTATAATAGTTGGAATAATTCACAGCTGTTATATTATTATGTATTGTCCAACACATGCCTTCCCACGTATTCCTTGTTTTAATGAGCCAAACCAGTGACACTGGTGCGGAGGCAATTTTACTACAAAATGGCCCAACATTCGCGAAAAACAAACAATTCGTAGGAAAGATGTTAACATATTAAATCGATGAAGTAAAATATTAATAAGATGGGTCTTATATCTACTAACCCAGGGCCGTAAGTAGAGATTGGCGAATCTGGCGGTGGCCCTGGGCGCCTAGGTGCTAGAAGACGCCAAAATCAAGCTAGGACTATTAAAATAAAAATTCCAAAATTTTGTATTGAAACTGAAGCAAATTCGAAAAGTAAACAATATAAATTATGTTTGATTTGATATTAAAATATATATTTTTTTAAATATATTTATTGAATATTTGGCATTACAGCTAATGCCAATGCGCTAAATATTTTTAATTGTCAAAGTTATACGAGATTAACTCGATGATAAATAATGAATCAGTCGTGAACGACTTAACGATAAATTACATACACCTAGCCCAAGGTCTCTTTTGCAATTGAAAAAATCTGACCTTGCCGGGAATTGAACCCGGGCCTACCTGATCCTAGTGATCAAGTGACAAAGCTTTTACCACTAGACCACAGAGACCGACGCAATAATAATGCAATAAGTTGAAAAATCGCAGGCTCCGGAACGTATCGATATTTTTCTTGAAAAACATTATCTTGAAAGGTTATTTATCATTACATAAACATAAACATTATATAGCATGAATTATTGGAGGATTTACGTTTTTGGTGTTGATGAGGGGAGGGCGAAAAATCTACTTCATGCCCTAGGCGGCAGAGGACCTCCCTACGGCCCTGTATTAACCTTATCTTTATTTATACAATATATTATTCAACTTTGTTGCCGGCACTACTCACTGGACTATCAGCAACACAAGAGCTTTACAAATAATTGCCTTAAACGTCTATGGAAAAAAATGTCTTTTAAATTAAATGTTGCAATCAATTTCTTACACAATTGAATCATTTGAAAATTGTAATTTTCCACTTTAAGTCATTCGTGCACTGTGCATGTTGAAAGATGACACCCGTGTCACTACTAACGAAACATAAGTACAAAATTCAAACGATTAAAATTTAAAACAAAATAAGAGAACTTATTAATATTTCGGGACCAATTGTTGGTAAATAAATCATAGTGTTACCAACCTTCCCACATAATATTGGACTGAATAAGCAGTTATGATAATTCACCCAACGTGCATAAATATTATAATTGTTTAAAGTGAAGTGACAAAAACACACTTCGAAGGTACTTGTATAACAAATGACGGAGCCATTTTGACAGTGACTGGGTAAATTCATGAGTGGTTGGCTAGTATGTAGATACAAGTAAACATATCATGGGGATTATTCTCCATAATTGACTTTAAGCTATTACATACCAAAACAAAAGTAAAAATAGATAAATTTTGAATTGTTTGAATTTTGTACTTTTCCATGATTTTTGTCGGTAACGACCCGGGTTTGGCCTTTCAGCATCTTCAGGCATTGCAAGTGCACGGATATACTTGAACTGACACTTGATTCAAAAAACAAATAGATAAATTTTCCGTTGAAGTTTTTGTTTCATCTCTCTCAATCATTTTAACATGCACTGCTTAGCGAGAACTATTTCCATTTATTGGCCGCCAATTCTCTCTTTTACTACAAGTAATTTTACTCATCAGTAATTATCACTGTCATTTGTAACCAATCTTATGATCGAATAAGATATAATGAAATGGATGAAAAATTAATACCATCCTTGCGAGTGAGTTTTTGTACTAAGGTTAGAATACCTGGATGAACTATTACGCTCATTGATTTTTTAGTCAATTTAATGTTTAAAAAATGACCATATTTGTTATAACAGCTAAAAAACTAGGAAAAAATTTAAGAATGAAATCTGATGATATCCTTAATTCAGTAGAGTTCAACTTGAACGAACATGCAAAAATTGAATTGAAAAGTCTATACTTGATGTTGACCAAGGTCATCAAGTATGGATTCAAGCTCTTGAAGAGCTTGAATTCATACTTGTCTGATCGCTAGGGTGTAGTTATAACCACTAGAATCTAGTATCTAGTGACTATATACTACAAAATATAAGTCTTCATATTTTATCGAAATGCATGGACCAATTATTTGTGTTTTAACCAGGGCTGTGGAGTCGGAGTCAGAGTCGTGGAGATGGAGTTTTTTGGCCGGAGTCAGATTCGGCGCGGCGATTTGGTCGGAGTCGAAGTCGGAGTCGGAAATTTTGAAAAGATTGAATTTTTAATTTTTACATTTAATATGTAAAATTTGGCTATTGGCAGGATTGGTTGGTTGATAAAAATTGAATACAAATAATTATGATAGGTAAGAAAAAAAACGGGACGTAATTATTCGTTTTTTAGACGGTGTCGGAGTCGTTTTTTTGGTCAATGTTGGAGTCGGAGTCATGGTTTTGATAAATGTTGGACTCGGAGTCGAACTGCCCTGGTTTTAACACCAAAAAAATAATAATTGACATTGTTCAAATATTAAAAACTTGAAAATTTTGGAGAAACAACAAGGAAGTATGCCAATAAAGTATGATTCTTGCTAAAAATGGCAAAAAAATATTCTATGTATTTTTTTGCAATTTTATGTGTGTTAAAAACATTAAAATGTGGGATATTTATTTACATGAATTCTTTTATTTGGCTTAAGGGCAGTAATTAAATTTTTAGCGAATTTTTGACATTTTCAACCGTTTAATACTCTGATACCTTGAAGTATTATAGGTAAATCTATAAAGACATGAATGAATATAAAAAATGATAGTACTAGACAGTAAATTAATGTGGCCACTATTTGGACAAAATGCATTTTTCTGTTCATTTTCTGATATCAGTCATTTTTGTGACAAATTTTTCATAAATTTAAAAGTGATCCATCACAGTTTCAAAGGCGAATTATATATTGATATGCAATTCATGCGAGAAAAACTAGTAAAGCGATATTCAATAATTTCTTGATCATCTTGTTACTGCAGAACTATAAAATGTATCTACGATGGTCGTAAGCTGCTAAAAACTTTATTATAAGTAATTAAAAATAAATAACATTGTATAGCTCTAAAATGTAAGTATCTTGATGAAGCTTTTCCTGCTAAACCAAGAAATAAGCTTTTTCTAAATATTATAGAATATCAATAAAAAAACTATAGGGTGTCTCCAAATTTAAAAAATGCATTTTTTTGTTAATAGTTTATTGACGCTAACTAAAATTTCGATTGTTTTTAACCAGTAAATCGCGGAACAATTAGTGGTCGACCGCTACCGTAATCACAATGGGAGATTCTAAAGAAGAAAAAATATGATGTGACACACCCTTAAATCATTTTTATCGTGTTTGTTTACTGTTTTAATCTTGTATCACGAGCCCTCGAATGTTTGTTTTATTTATCATTTTTAAATGTGTTCACTGTCAATCTTGGTGGAATGGAATTGTAATAAAAATTATAACAAATTTTTAGTACATTATCCACATTAAATTTATTTAAATCAGTTGATAATACTCGCGATAGGTGAAACCGGTCCTGACCTCAACAAATTCAATGTGGAATAAGTATTAAGAAGTGCTATTTTTATTTCATTATTTTTAATAAAAATAATAATACATTTTTAGTACTTTTTCCAAATAAAAGTTAATTTATCAGGACCGGTTTCGCTCACGCTGAGCAATTTTCAACTGAGCCTGAGAACTCGCCATGAGCGAAACCGGTCCTGATCAAATAAATTTTATGTGGAAAAGTACTAAAAATGTATTATTATTTTTATTATTATGCCTTTCCACCAAGTATTGACAGTGAACACCCTAAAAGTGTTCATTATTTTTGTTGACATTTTTCAAATTAAATGGATTCATAAGCAACGTCATATTTAAAAAAAAAACAAAATTTATTGAATTACATTATTTTCCATTACATAACTAATGACAGTCTTCTATTTTTCGATGAATTTAAAAACTTGGCATTCGATGCAAATAATTTGTTTAATGCAAAATTCATGGTATTAGAGATCTTTGTAGGTAGCATGATTCCTTTTATTTTCATGGTTAAAAACGACACCTAACGAATGATTACTTTAGAATTGTATTAATTCAAAATATCAATCAGCATTCATTACATAGTTAGGGTGTGATAGATCATAATAGATAATACTCTTCAAGAACTTTAACTTTAAGGATGGCCGAATGGTATTTCTTCCTGTTCATGTATAATTGTTTTAGATAATCCATCTTTTTTTGAACGGTCTCTGAAAAAGACTCATGGACGATAAATTCTATTTTATAAAGCAAGTTGATTTTTTTTAAAATTCGTTTCTGATAATCTTTCGCATCTTTTATAAACACTCTATATCTGTTAGATTCGCGTTGTATGCACGCTTTGCAAGATGCAAGTCGTAAGATGCAGGTACGTATAAAGTTTTCGAGTATGATACACGATGCACTTTTCACACCTGTACCACGTCTGTCTACTTTACCTCCAACCTACTATTCGCGGCGCTTTTCCAACTGTTTTTAAACCATTTCCACTTGACACTTGATTTCAATTATAAAGGGCATTTTAATAGGGACGCTCAAAATATGTCGCTTTCTGAAATTAGATTATTCATTGTTTAGTTATTTAATCAAAACATATGTTCAACACTTAACCTGTGCGTCATCAATGTACATATGGTGAAAACATTGCTCAACTTGAAAGTGTACAGGAAAACCTGCTTATTTTCGTTACTCACAAGAACTTGGCTTTTATCCTCAACTAATTTTGAATCGGGCCTTATGTCTGCACCCGTATAAAATCCAACTAACCAAGGAACTTCAGGTAAACGACCACAGACAACGCCTGATTGGGTTCTGGAGCAGTTAAAGATTAGTGGGTCAACTTTTTAGTGACATGGCCCATTTTATAATGAATGGAAATCACATTTGATCGATTGTAAAATGAAAATGAAATTAAAATTTAGTCGAAATCTCACAAACTACTTGTTTTATTTACATTTCCAAACTAAGCGTCCTTATAAAAAGACCCTTTATTTTATATTGATTACCAAGTCGCTTTCGAAATTAGGAAATCTAAAACAGTTATTTAACCAAAACATATGTTCGCTTAAAATACAGCAAATATGTATGTATCTCAACTTCAGTTGCTTGAACTGCTTGCTACTTAGTTGTTTATCCTCACTGAGAGTAGGGGTAGAAAGGACAAGACTATGACAGGAATAGTCATAAGCGAAGATCTTTTTTGTATGATCGGACAAAGATTAGTGGGATGGATTTTTCAGGCAACACAGTCATTGAGTCTTTGAGCAGAAATCAATTGATCGACTGAAAAATGAAACTGCTGGGAATGAGATATGAACCAGTGAGCTCCTCAACTGAAGCCAACGACACTCGACCGCGCACCGGAAAATATTTAAAGCTATCTCCGTTTCTGATGCATTGCCTTATAATGGAGGATCTCAGTAGACTTGTCTTTATCGAAAACTAGTCGCTAAAACCTCTCCATTTGAAGATCGTAAGATTAAAAGAATCGAGGCTTCATACAAATTTCATCTGGAAAATACTAAAAATTATAATCATGACAATTTATTTAATTATACTGAACCGCGCTTTGTCTATCCTCGTAGAATACAAAATTATCCGAATGAATACATTTTAGGACATACATATAAAAAATAGATTTTTTTATTAAATTTCTTGATGTAAACAATCTATTTAATATTGAATCGCTGTGACTTGAGAATTAATAGAAGAAGTCGTAAGAATTTCTCACAATTGAAAAAGAGCTTAGAAAACTTTGAGAAACGTTAAATCTCTCTCTACTCCATAGAGTACCTGTGGTTCACAATAGAGAGCACAGCCGCAGACTTTGCCTGAGGAGATCATCGCCAGAGGTCCAACTCCCGTTAAACCCTGAGCGTCTTCAAACAGGGATGCCCCACGACTTGCATTGCCTCTATGGCACATACTAAAAATTGATAACATTTACTCACATACAAAACGAACAATTTGAATATACTTTATAACAATTTCGATTCGCTTTATTTTGTTTTTTCTAAGTCCGCTCCCAACTTGAAGCATATAGACTCCTCGTGCAGTTTATCTCACCATTATTTCACATGTGTTTTTTTCTACGAGAACTGCTTTTTAATCATTTGTTCAAACTCTCTTTTGTTGAAGAGAGTAGGGATTTAAAGGATATGGGGACTGGGACAGGAATTGTGGTTAGCTTATTGCTCTCCTTACGCGCTGCTTTTTGGGATCTGAAAGGTGGTAGTTTCACAATGTGTTAATTCTCTAGTACTCGCCTTAGTTGACCGTTACCATTTTACTGAAATTATTTTTAATGAAAACCCGCAAATTATCGTTATTCTTGTACGTCATTATTTTTCTAAAGTACACGCTATAACAAAGGCTTAAATATTATTTGAAGTTCTAATAAGGAATTAGTTGTTTGATTAAAATCTAATTCATTGAATAGTATTGATGATCAGTATGGTGATATATGGTCGTATTTTTAAGATTATATAACAAAAGTGACTAAATTTTATTATTTAACACAATATCAACTATGGCAAGACTCACCTAGAAAATGGAACGAATTATCTTCAATAAAAAGCGAACAACAAAAAAAAAAAACGATTTTTGCCATTGAATGTTGTGTCAACCCTGCTTATAAATTCTCTCCGATACGTATGACATATGCCCTCTGGAGTCGGGTGCAGATCTATGGCAAGTCCAAGTCGGAGCAGAGCTCTTCTTGGGTTCAAAGAGTGGCACACGCAAGGGCATTACATCAGATGGACGTGTATTTAGAGCCGTCATGGTTATACATGCTTTCTTCCGTGCCTCGCCGCATTGCTAGTGTGACGATGTTTCCATCAGAGATCACAGAATCTTTGACACCAGGTTAACATAGCGCTACTTGATAGCCTACGTTGATTTATTTAAGCCTTGGTCACACCATTGTTAAGTTTGTCAATTTTTTATAACAATAGGATTTATCTGAATCCACGAAATCAAGCAGTCGAATATGAGCTAGTTTTTCAAAACCGTACAAACGACAGCATAAAAAAAGAATCTTCGTTGCTTGAAATATAGAAAAGGTTTAACATAACTGAAAATATATACAGATAATGAGAAATGTTATTTTATATGGAAAAAACGGAACCCAAAGCTGGTGAATTGTGTTTTGTTTATTACACATTTCAAGAGGTAAATTTTTTATTGAAATAACAAAAGTGCTCTAGTAATCAAACGAGCAGATTTTTCGATTCTGTTCGAATGCTATGGGTGTTTGTGTTGGTAAAAATCTCGTCCCACCCTTCCGATCCCAAAAAGCGGCGAGAGGGATTTGCTAACCACAAGTCCTTTCCTTATGCTTGTATCCTTTCAAACCCTACTCACTTCGAAAAATATGGATTGTACTACTGAGCAAAAAGCAGTTCTCGTATAAAAAACACTAAATACTCAGTGAGGAGTCCAAAATGTAGAAAAAAATATTCGAATACACATGCACATACAACTGTAGAATTATGCGCTTAATACGACCAGAGGTGAAGAAAATGATTTTACAATCGATCAAAATAATTCTGATCCACGACAACGACTCCGACTCCAACATGGACCAAAAATAACACTCCGACTCCGACTCGACTCCGAGTAAAAAAGGTTTATTTTTGTCATTGTTTTTGTCAAAAAAAAATCTTTAACTGTATAATAATTTATTGGAATTGCAAAATATTTGATTCGCGTGATATAACGGGAAGCAAAATGTAGGATTGTGTCTGCCCATTTAGAACCATATCATACATCCTAGATAAGTGTTAAGATTATAATATTATTTTTTACCTGTTGCAATAGAAACGATATGTAAATTTATCATAATGCATTTGTACAGTAATAATTCCTGCCATATTGATAATGTTTTTTTTTCAAACACATGTATTGACTATTGACATATTATAGGTCAATACATTTCAAGCATTTATATTGACAATAGGCTTGATTTGAAGTATTGACGAGGAACGGTATATTTCGCTTACCATTGGTCTATTGCAGTGCCGTGCACTAAGAACAAAAAATAGAATAAATTTTAATATTCTTTATTTTTATTATGTGACAGAACCAACTGACTGATTCCTTGCTAGGATGCGTACATAATTAAACATATTCATATCCTGTGTATATTCTTGTATATCATTGTCTTACTAGTGGCGGACACTTTTTACGAATACCGACTGCTAACGTTACTTCGTTACTAACTCGTTACCTAGTCATCGGAAGATCTTCTCGTGATTTTTTATTGTACTTTTGTTGAAGCATCAATCAACTTGATTGCGCAGTAAAGGTCCCATGCAAAAGTACTGTATACGTATTATCATTCATGGAATAATGAAGAACTTCAAAAGCTAGTATTTAAGTTGTATTGAACTTACAGTTAGGCTGAATATAATTTATTTTATTCAACTTTTTTCTTATATACATATATTGGAATAAGTAGCATAACGATAATCTTGGGTCTAACGCACAATTCACTCTCGATTCAAGCATACTACCTTCTATTGTAAGTAATAGAACATTTTTTTATTTCTACGAGAGCTTATTGCTACCCAGTCACTCAACCGCTCTTTAGTTGGACGAGAGTAGGGATATAAAGGATAAAGGTATGAAAGGACTGTCGATTCCCTAATCGCTATAACACCCATGCATTTTAACAGAATCGATAAATCGACTGAAAATAAGCACTGTTTTCACTGGGACTCGAACACGTGAGGTGCATTATGGAAGCCAATGACTTTGACCACTGCACCATGGAACCAACAACATATTTTTTATTTCATGAAACTCATTCTTCGAAGCTCTGTATTGATCAAATTCCAATCACTTAGATTTTTTTTTTACTGGTATTTATGTCATTTAACCTGGGTTGTGGAGTCGGAGTCGGAGTCGTGGAGTCGGGATTTTTGGCCGGAGTCGTCGCGGCGTTTTTGCCGGAGTCGTACTCGGAGTCGAAAATTTTGATAAGTTTAAACTTTTTATTTTTGCATATAATATGTAAAATTTGGCTATATGCCGGATTTTTTGACTGATTTAAAATTGAATACACTAGGTAGAAAAAAAGTGACGAAATTAATCATTTTTTATTCGGAGTCGTGTTTTTTGTCAATGTTGGAGTCGGAGTCGGAGTTGTGATTTTGGTAAATGCTGGAGTTGGAGTTGGAGTCGTAATTTTTTTTTACCGACTCCACAGCCCTGCATTTAACTGTCAAAAAAAAGATACGGTGCCATTACTATAGGGAAAATGTTACTTAGTATATTCTAAAGTAAATATGCTATAAGTATTAATTATTATTGCATATACAGTCAGTTCTATTTTTATAATAAATATTTATAATGCAACCCCTCTCGTTGGGCAGCACTGATGCCTTTGAACTTGGACAGCGAGTGATGTTTGCAAGATTGCAACTAAGCTGTCCGAGTGACACAAGCTTTGAATGGTACATTTGAAAAGCGCATATGTTTGAAGCAGAAGTGGTGCTTGGATAATGCTATCCTCTTAGATGGGATCCAAGATGTGTACTTTTGTACGATCCTCAATGTCTGGAAGGTGAATCAGGAAACAAGATCATCTGAGATTAAAGAAAGCTGCACCATGTTTACAAATATAAATTAATACTTGACTAGTATTAATAACACCTTCATATTTTCGTATATTTTTTGAAATAATATTTTTAACACAAATTCCACAATAACTTTTTTAGGATCAGGACCGGTTGCGCACATCGCGAACATTAAAAACTGATGCGCTTAGCAGTAGGTGATGGATGGTAAGTAGAGACTCCAATTCGAGTATCGAGTAGTCGATACTCTAGAATACACGTCCATTCTCCAAGTACTCGATACTCGAGTATTTTGAAAAATACTCGAGTAATACTCGGAATGAAAAAAACTAAAATTTGAGACGTTGAATTCTAAATAATTTTTGAAATATATGTTTTATAAAATGAAATAGATGTATCAATGAAATTAAATAAACTTATTTGAACTAAAAATATATATTTTGGTACATCTGAAACTACTCAAGTATACTCGAGTATTCGAGATGTCGAGTAATTGGAGTCTCTAATGGTAAGCCAACCAACTTGTATTTTTGACAACTTAAAATGAAGTGCCGACTATTTCAACAATAAACTACTCTGAAATATTTTTTTAAAACTATTTAATTGTATGGTTCAAAAATGAAGCCTCAATCAATCCTGTTGTCTATTTTATATTCTTAGAAAATAAAAAGAAATCAGGTGTGACCAAATTTTTTGTAGTTTTTTCGTAACAGTTCTCAATTGAAACATTAAAACACAATTATAGTGTTATGGATACTTCAATGCTTAAAATCAAGGTTGACAAAATGTTGTGACTTTTAGTGTTTTATGCGGATTCGAAGTATTGCACTATTTTTTGATCAATTGCTACATATGTAGATCTTTTTATTAATAGATTTGAATTTGAGCCTAACTTTCAATATCATAAACAAACCCGTCTAAATACTTATAGTTTCAAAACCATTTTCGCTCTCAATGTGAAGGATATAAACTCTTATTAAGTTTACCTCATCAGAAATTGTCAACGGGAACTGCTTGTTATAAAGTTTCTAAAACTATTCTTTCCTTTTCGGGTAGATTAGGGGTCTTAGAGGATTAAAACGATTTTTTTTGCTGAAATTTCCCTACTTTTTCAGTGCCTGTCAGTGATATTATGTATGAATAAAAAATTCTGACTCCAATTTTAACAGTGTATTTTTTTTTATCGTGGAGTTTTGTCTCTTACAGCCTGAGTTTTTCATCATCTTTAAACTATGTATCATTAAAAAGACGTAGAGACATTGATATTTTATCAATGCAATTACTTATCCATTTAAAATGCATTTTCAGGCATGCAAGTAGACAATCGAAGAATCTTTATAGAAATGTGCCAAATTTTATTTATTAACTAGCTGTACCCCGCGCGCGTTGCTACGCCAGCAACTAAAATAAATTTTTAAAATGTCGGTTTGGTCAGGCATGCAAGAGCTTTGTCCACAAGGTTAGATTTTTCAATTGAAAAAAAAAGATCTGTGCCAAATTTGATTTATTACAACTGATACATTATTTACCATCGAGCATCTCGTGTGACTTTCACAGCTCCAGCAACTAAAATAAATTTTTTGAAAAAATAAAATAAAAAAAAAAATTACACAAATATTCAATTCAATTTGAGTGTACGCCAGAAAGTTTCGCGGAAGTGTACTCGAGAAATTTGTAAAAATTCGATATCAATTTTTGGGGGGAGGGGGGTTGTTTGGCGAGGTGGGGTTTGGGGAGCGTATGGGGGGTTATGCCAAAAACCTTCGAAGAAGTGAACTCAAAAAATTCTTAAAGTTTAAAAAAAATTGGGGGGGAGGTTGGGGGTGATTGGGAGAGGTTGGTAGGCCAGAAACCATCGCGGAGGTGCACTCAATAAATTTGTAAAGTTTCACATCGATCGGTCGAGCGGTTTAGTAGTCCATAGCGGACATACATACAGACATTCATTTTTATATAGATAGATAGATATTGTTGAATTTTGAGTCAGAATGTTATATATAGTTGGAGTAAGAGTCAACCACAGCCCTGCTTTAGATACCCAGTCTTATTAAAAGCAACAATCTTCTTCAACTCATTCGTCAAAGATACGAAAAATTCGAGGAGTGGCCAAATTTAATAGATTCATTTTTTTGTCATCATTGTTGTCGCTTGGCGTAGAAATTACATATCGGGAGGCGAGGTCACAGATTACTCTAAAAAACCCACCTGACAATAGAACTGTTACTCTGTGACCTTTTTATTTCGACTTTTTGTATCTGTTATAAATAATGGCCGAGTGCATTTTGTATTATTTCTCCGACCAAGGCCATGTTGCCATCAACGAGGCCGAGATATAAATTACAAAATTTTATAGATGCATTTTATTTGAAAGGATGCGGAAACGAACGTGTTGCAACAGTTGAGACGTGCCGCATTAAAAATGCTGTGACAGGTTTTTATTGCATTGCAAAACGATAATTATTTATTGGACAATTCATATTTTTTTTCTAAGTATACGATATCATTGCGCTGTAACTAAAATATTATAATTTTTAAATCGGAGTTTATTTTTCATTGATCAAAATATATCTCTCGCTATTTTATTTACGGCAATAATATAGCACAATAACCCCTTTTATTGATTGAATTGGCATTTACTTGGTAGAATTCCATTATAATACGGTGAGAAAAATATAAATGTGTTTTAATTCTACAGAAATTATTTTATATATTTGTTGATGGCTATTTCGTCTTACGCCCTCGTCAGAACTATGTTTTAAACCTGCATTAAATCATGTATATATACAGATGTAGATAGAGTACACAATATCTTCTTCTCTGTTCCACCATCTTAGTTTTAATCTTAGTTTACACTTCGTTTTATTGTCACATCTATTAATAACTTATTATTACCATATACCATATATAATCCGAAATAGATATCAACAAATATATAAAATAATTTCTGTAGAATTAAAAAAAAATGTTATTTTTCTCACTGTACTATAACTCCTTCCACATATACATATATGGAAGTGTGTGGAATATATAATACATATATGCAGAATAAATGTGGAAGAAATACAAAATAGGTGTGTTTTATTTATTTAAATTGAACATCAACCAAGACCTGACAGTTAACACGTAAAAGTGAGCAATAATTTAGTTGGTTTATTGTCATGAATCTTTTTTTCGGAATGTATGAAGCAGTTTGGCGCATCTGTTGGTCAAATAATTTTAAGTTTAATACCTATACCTACTTCATAATATCGACAAGTGCATATTAAAAAATTTTAATCGAAATACAAATACGACAGACAAAATTAATAAAAGATTTTATGTCATTTAATAAATCTATATTGAATTTTCCCAAAAATGATGGTGTCGTGTAAAATCAACCGTGTAATGAGGTGACAATGATAAAGTTTGTCTATACTAAAAAGAAAAATATGCCACGATATTTTTAAGATAACTCTTTCTTCTGAAATTAATCTTCATTGTTTTTCAAAGACTCTCGCCGTGAAATTTTCATTGAAAAATGATAGTCCTTTATCGGTTATCAAAACCCACTTACTTACATAAATTAACAATTTTCTTTACAATGTGTCTTTAAATATACATTAAAAAACATGCACTCTTTTGATATAATTTTATGCAGCGTTCATTTGTTTTTGCATGAGCATGAGATGAAGAAAATTTCTTATTGTATTCTTCTATAAACATCATATTTTTTAACAACCTTGTATGAGTGGTCAAAATTCTTCTCAGTTTTTAGAATGTTTTGTAGTAAATAATAAATTGAAAATCCATCCTTGGCTTGAGTCTTGAGTGTATTTACAGTAAAACAAAAGACAAACGTGTGTGCTTAATTGAGCGCATTTTCTTCAAATATATTTAATTAAAATAATTACCCGTGGCACATTTCTGCGACTGCAAAGTACAGCTTTTCCTGGTTGGTAAAAAACAAGCTTTCTTCTCTGCAAATAATGACGAACAATCGACGAGATTCCGTGTGAAATTATTACTGTTGCAACTCTATGCATAATTATGACAATGCAACAATAAAGTCATGCCCACCTTTACAGTTACATTGCACTTGTCTTTGGAGCCTTAAGAATGAATGTGAATATCTAAGCAATCAAATGAATTATAAAATCAAATATTTATCTTTGCGCCGCTGCGTTCACCAGAGTTTGCAAATACACTGACAGGCCTACACTGAAGCAAAATATTATCAATTATAGTTACAGTGATATCGACACTGCTAAGACACGCAACAATTTGTATTTTAACGTATCTAAATAAATAAAAACACACATATTTTGCACTACTTACATTTATATTATGCGAATATCAGGATCGAGCCCGCTCAACGCAAGTATTTTAATCAAATCAGTTGGACTCATCATTACCCAATGTAATGATAGAAACATAAAGATATATTATTAGTCTTTCCTTTTGATTCATTTTTATATGAATACATTCATAAATAAATCAAAAAATTATTATAAAATTAAAAATAATAACACATTTTTAGTAGCCACTTATTCCACGTAAAATATATTGAATCAGGACCGGTTTCGCCCATGGCAAGCATTAACAGTTGATAATGATTGCCATGAGTGAAACTGGCCTTGATCCAATAAACTTTATGTTGAAGAAGTACTAAAAATGTGTTTTTATTTTTATTATAATGCCATTCCATCAAGTATTGACAGTGAACACCTTAAAAGTAATTATAAAATTAATGTGTGTTTGAATAATGTTTATTTAATATCAAAATTATAATATAGTGTGCTTAATTTTCCAAATACCAAGACAATCAAGTCTTTATTTAAAAATATCTAAGAACTACGCTTTTATAGATAGGCCCCTGTAATCATCAACCATAGAACGTTAGTTTACTATCATTCTGCATATTAAAACTATGGTAGGCTTAATTTTCTGAATTAATAAAACAACATAAGAAAAATAATGTAGTTTATTAGTATCTATTTCTTTTAGTGACTCATTAAATCAGTCGAGTGAATGTTAAACATTTCATTTAACACTTGTTTAGCTTTAAATAGTTATCAATTAATTACAAGTGATAATGATACTATGAATAGCATGATTTTGAATTAGGTTTCCAAGCATAATAATGGCTTTTTTCAAAGTATGGCGGCTTTAAAAATGGTTGCTTAGAATAACCGGCTAAAAATTCAGCTGATAGATACCGCAGTTTCCAATTTTTCACATACTAAAAAGACTTCGCAAATCTTTGGATATCAAACGCATTCGTTATGTTATATTAAAAACGGATCGAGTCTTACACTTACCCCTCTGTTTACCAATACGCTACAGAAGCAAACGAATGTAGTTCCATTTTAAAACATTGAATGATTGATTATATATCTATATATTTGCATCCGCATTAAAATGTACTGAACCATCTATTTGTATGTCTTTTACATGACTTGTATTCATCGCACATTCCCACAACTCTTCTTTGGTAGATAGTGAATGGAGCCTTTGTTAGCTACACCGGCTCGCACCTGACAAGATACGATTATACGCATGTAATGTAACATGATTGGAAATACAATATTTTTATAATTAAAACAGTACAAACATTCAATGCAAAATCATATCTGTATTGAATACTGTACTTGTCGGGAATAAAAATAAATCTTCCGCATAGCAAAAGGGTGAATATAACGGACAATGATACAATTCTATATTAATTCATATGCCGAATATCGGATGGTTTCCATACATATGCGGTGATCTTGATCTCATATATACATATACAAAATGGGCAGGGCATATTTAAAAGAGACAAAGCTCTTCAAAAAAAAAAAATATGAACATGCAACTAACTGTAACAGTTTGAACGCGTGCCGGCTGATGATTTAACTAGTAGCCAAATAAAAAGGATAGCTGTATTTTTAATTTATGTCTTATTTCATTTTAACATTACTGGAATCATATTATAATGAAAAAATGATTTTATAGATTACTTACTCGATCAATCAGATACCCTTCTCGTAACTACTCTTCGTTTTATATTTAATAATAAACGCTCGCAACCATGAGCGAATTAAGTAATAGAGAAATAGTGCACTGATCCTCCACTTATATTTTAGTAATATCAAAATAAATTTACGCATTTAAAATTTCTTGCATGTGTGCATATTGCAGGAAACGATGAGTGACAGGCGTTCAGTGGACGGCGCAACAATTAAGTTTGTCAAATTCGAGTTTTCGGATATGTACCATACAGAGTTGAAATAGTAGGCAAAAAGAAAAATATCACGCCAGTATTTTCCACGCCACGTGCAAAATGTATTGTTTTTTTTTATCGTTTAGGGTGCTGAGCTCTCATTGGAAAACATTGACGAGTTATAACGAACGTTAACCGAATTCGTGTATTAGCTTGGACTAGCTTGTCACGTTTATGTCTCTGTTTAGCAAGGGCTCACTCCTTCCCAATGCAGCTTTTAAATATATGGAATATTTTTTGCACTCTCTAATATTCTAGTCACCGGTCACCACTGCTTGCATCACATTGGGCTTTATCACCCCTTACATCTCTAACCAACCTTTAACCTTGGACCTGCGTGAATAGCCAAATATCAAGCTGCAATTATACCAAGAATGTCTTGTTTGTGAAGGAAGAGGCTATGAGCCTATTTGTTTTCTTGATCGCTCATGGATTCATGTCTCTACATATCACGAATTAAACTTCCGTACCTAACAGTATAATATGTATAAAGAAAAATCTTTAACTGTAGTAAAAATATTAACATTTCTTTGCCATACCTAGTCAAAAAATACTTTTAATACAGCAGTGGTCTATTATCACATCAGTTCATTTGATAATCCTTGACCGATTGCTATATTGGTAATGGAAGGTGCGGTACGGTCAATAGACAATTTTATGACCACACTGTTTAAAATCAAAACAGGAAATCTACAGGTGTATTTGTAAAGATTATTGACGTCATTGATTTTGTGTATTTTTTTACTTTTTAAAACCTGCAGGTGGAATCAAAACTAACAAAATTTCTTTTTACGTTTTGATGAAGCTATATATAGGTATCAACGCATTGTTTTTATTGATTATTACTGTCTTACATTGCTATTTTGGATAAAAATGTAACAACGTTCTATTTACATGTTCGTATAAATCGGTACACAATACACAGGCGGATTTTTGCAAGGAATTTGGAAGTGACAGTTTAAAGTATCTGGCTGAATTTTGCCCGCCAAAATTTTGAAAACGTTTCGTTTGATAGTTTACTGCCTTTTTCAATTATTTTTTAATAAATAAGTTCTTTTCTACTAAGCCCACCAAATGTACTTAATTTTCAAAACTATACCAAGCATTCAAGAAAACATATTCAATCGTACGGAATATATATTTCACACCATAGATTAACATACCGGTTCCTGTCAGTACAAAACTCACTTCCAAGAATTAATATATATTTGATAAATTTGGCCAAATTGTCAATAAATAATAAAAATACATAAAATATTTTTCTTCGTCAGAACACAAAACACTTCAATAATTAATATATATTTCCATTATAATGGAGTTTTACTCAATCAATAAAAATAGTGCATTGTCAGACATAGCGTATCAAATGGTCCCTGTGGTTAACTTAATCGGGGGCCAGGTTCAATCCCCGGCAAGGTTAGATTTTTCAATTGGAGTCTTGGGCTGGGTGTTATGTTATTTATCGTTGATTTTGTGCACAACTGATACGTTATTTACCATCGAGTTAATCTCGTGACTTTCAACTCAGAATATTTGGCGCATTGTATTCAAATATTTTTTCAAAAACAAAAAAAAAATCGTTAACTTCATCTCATACTTTTGAAGAACTGAATAGGTTATTCGCATATTTGATCTCATCAGTATTTTGTTCATAAAAAAAACCAATCTAAGAATTGCTCGAAAGTAAAGAAAAAAAACATTTTATACTTATTGAAATGTATCACTACATTAGGACAACCTGGAATTCTTGGTTTATGAATAATGGCTGTTAAGTGTTGTTCATAATCTTAACATATGTACATACAGTTGAATAAAAGTAAGTACTATTGACTTCACACTGGTATTCCAATAGTTTTTATGTGGAATAAAGAGACAATATTGATAAAAATACAATATTTAAGTAGCAGAATATGTCTTTATTTTTCAGAGGTCAGTTAATGTCCACAATTCCACATCGATCGTATTTTAAATTTAAAAAAAACTTATCGTTACTCTAAAAAAACCAAAATGTGGTGGTTTTAGGTACTTAGGAGTACACATCACGGGAGATGGCAACCCGCGTTATGAGCTCGCGATCCGATTAGGGATAGCTGGAGCAACATTTAATTCAATGTGGAAAGTCTGGGGCTCACGGTTGTACTCGGTCAGAACCAAGTGCCACTTATTCAATGCATGCATACTGACTGTGCTGCTTTACGGTTGCGAGTCATGGCACATCACAAAAGCACAGGGTAACCGTATACTGTGCTTTGAAAACAGATGCCTGCGGCGAATATTAGGAGTACGGTGGTTTGACTTTGTCAGGAACACGGAGGTAAGAGAGCGGACAAACCAGTCCCTTATAACGTCCAAAATATTAAAAAAACGACGATGGACCTGGCTTGGACATGTGCTGCGGATGCCCCAGGGGAGCCTGAATTCTGTCTGCCTGTTTTATCAACCTGATGGATCCCCATGCCACGGAAGGCCTCTGATGACCATCCATAGGATATACTCAGGGGAGCTACGGGATGCCGGGATGACCTAGGAAGATGCGAGGAGGTTGGCGGGAGATAGAGAATCTTAGAGGCATAGTGTGGCGGCCATATACTCCGAATAGGAAGCGGATATGGAAAAAAATAATCGTTACTCACTTTCAATACTTAGTGGAATGGCATAATAATAAAAATTATAACACGTTTTTAGTACTTATAACGCGAGCATTTTCAACTGATTGTTAATGCTGGCGATGAGCGAAACCGGTCCTTGATCTAAATTTATCTAGTGTCGAAAAAGCACTAAATGTTTGTTCTTATTTTTATCACTAATCGTTACGTTACGTTGGGTCCATTATTCTGTTTTCTTTAAAATGGTAAAAAACTATTCGTAACTCAAAACACGTTTTTATCGATTACCTTGCTGTTGCATTGATGTTACAATATTTTCAATTTGAGATAGTCTTCAAAGATATACTTTGTTTAAATGAAAAAAAGAAATGTTCTTTCGGTTCACAGTTCTTTGATTGTAAAGCTTTAAAATATTCATCTCTAGATACAAGCGCAGTGATTTGGCGAAACGCTCATAAATGCAACAGGTTCAACATACTTCTGACATTTTTAGTGATATAATACATATTTATATTACCTTTATAGTTTTAATAACATAACCTTTTCGACTTTCATTTAAGTATTTTTATAATTCTTATAACACTCGAAGGTTATTTAAAAGAAGAAGATCACCTTCGATTTATTAGAATCTTTTTAAAACTGTTTTAGTTACTTTCTCAACGAAAATTTTAAGGTGTGTAACCGAATCAAATTACCATATTGAATCTGGTATTAGGGCCATATTTCAAACGCTTTATGTTTTTAATTAATCTATTTTTCTAAAGTGGTTTTCTTAATACAATAAAAATAATTTTACACATTTTTAGTACTTATTCCACATTAGATATCTTAAAATCAGGGCCGGTTTCGCTCATCGCATTATCAACTGATAAAAAATGCAATATCAGTTTACTTTCGATGGTCAGCTGTAGCTTTGTGGAAGTTCGTTTTATTATAAAATTTTAAACTAACTTTGATTATTCGACGTATTGTGTTACTAATTGTGACACGTGTTGCGCTTCTTTCAGAGGCATCTTCGGACTTACTACAGCAATGGTTGCTTTAGTATTTTTTATGGAATGAAATAAAGAACTGGTGCTGATCTTAATAAATATAATGTGGCACAAGTATTTTTTTTTGTACTACAATGCCATTCCACCTAGTAGACAGTGAACACTTTAAAAGTGAATATTTGACAACACAACAAATTGTAAAAAAGCAAGATATATATTTTCAAATCATATGAATCATCAAAACAAAGGTGATAATGATTTTACACAGAATCGAAAACGGACTTACTGATTGATAAACGTCGCCATTTTCGCTAGACACAGAAACCATTTTGTGCTTATAACATAGTGTCTACTGTAATACTATCGGAACAAGATATAATCCTTTACAGGCTTTCATCTTGTGTCATTGGACTTTCTCTGTTCTTTTTTTACGTAGGAAACTAATCACTGGTTTTCAAACTCCGTTTAAAGCTGTAAATATCGATTAAGGATACATTTTGATAAAATTAAATGATCTTATTTTCATATCTTGAGCTGACGTTTCTATAAATCATTTGAAGACGGACAGGGTCTCATGTGTGATCTGCCTGATGTATATTTACTTGAAGTCAATTAAAAGTTTTCTCATTTTAACCAATGATTGTTTTCCGCACTATTTTACCGTCTCATAACAATAATTATTGTAAAAAATCAATAGAAATATAACAAACGAACTCATAATAATAGGCAGAGCGATTCAATTACCATATTGACACTCGAAAGAAAAATTGGTTCACACGTAATTGCGTGCGCAATGTCTACATAAATTAGAAATAGGAAAGTGCACCTAGTATACATATAGTTATTATAAATACTCTTTTGTTGCTAGGAAAGCTAAACGCACAGTCCCTAGAAAAAGAAAGCATGTAACTGCTTTCAAGTATCTCCATTCTCAATGTTGTGCATATTTACTCACAACAGAAGGTCTCGATTTACAAAATATAACAATAAGATCAGTTCAATTTCATTCATGCACTTGAAATGCCTGAAGCAGCCGAAATGCGAACCCGGGTAGTTTGCGAAAAAACTCATAGAAAAGTACAAAATTCAAACGATTCAAATGGCTATTTTTTATGTTAATACACTGCAAGGTATTTGGGGTATCTTAATATTTATTTTACAACTCGGAAATTAGGTTTTTCATTTTTTCGACAAAATATATGCTATATTATTTGCTGACGTTCCGTGGACGAACGCAATAACTCGCAAAATTTCTGTTATTGTGTTATGAATACCATTTTCTATATTTTTGAAAGCTATATATGGTGCTCACTTATGTGGCAGTATAATAGTTACAAAATTCAAATGATTCAAATAAGATGTATTACTTAAGCAAACTTTGCGATAGTAAGTCTGAAGATGCCTCTGAAAGAGGCGAAACACGTGTCACAGTTAGTTACACAATACGTGGAATAATCAAGGTTATTTTAAATTTTATATTAAGATGTATCACTTTAAAAGTATCCACTGTCAAATGGAACTTGGTGGAATTTCTTTATTGAAAAAATTATACTACATTTTTTTGTACTTATTCTACATTAAATGTACAAGGATCAGGACCGGTTTCGCTCAAAGTGAGCATTTTGTTGGTAGAATTTTTATGAACCTTTATAGCACAGCATTGAGAAAAAGAAAAAAAAAACTCGTCGCAATATCAAACAGATAAAACACATTTTTTATTCTACTTCCGAATAAAATTATCATAAGTAAGATTAGTACCGGAATAGAAAATAGTGCCTTTCTACCAAGAATTGACAGTTAACAAATCAAAAATGATGTACGTATATAATGAATCGGTGGTATATAAACCATCAAACTGATATCAAAGAACACCAATAGAATTAAATCGAATTTAACAGAATCCATGTACTCTCTGCAAGGCCAGTTTACGTAATAATTAAATCTAGTAATTTTGTATGTTTTATGAATCAAAATAATACTATTAGTCACATAAAATCATAGTGTTTTTGGGCAATCCTTCTAGGGGCGTAGAGTAGTGAAGAAATGTAAAATTATTAAAAATCCAATTCAACTTACGTCATCTGTGCACTTTGGTGGATGCACCAAATTGTGCAGTCTCATGTGGTATACGGCTATTTCAGTATTTCGTTATGGACGTTATGGTCCCCACGACACTTACTGTAAGCTAATCCACGAAAGATGACGCACCGAATTCGCATGGCGTCGAAATTTTATAACTGAATCGGACAATATGAAGTCACTCTAATCTTTTTACTCGTGTGAATTATTTCGGTTTTTTGGAGCCGTTTAAATTTCATCTATGAAATCTCGTGCAATAGTTCATTTTTTCTATTTCTTACCTAGCATAGGTAAAAATTCTGAAGTTCTTGGAAATAGAAAGGACAAATTATCATTGTTTTGTGTGACCGACTCTACATTTCTTTGTTTCCAACACTTCGATCAAATGAGATGCCAGTTGCAAAGAATCCACAATTGATGAATAATAAGGGAGCCATTTTAAGCAATGAGCTTTAGAACTGAAAATATAAAACTTTTTTTACTTTTTTTTATATGCTTATGTGCGTTTTTGTTTATTTGTAGATAATTTACCCACACTAGTCAAATATTTACTTACAAGTATTATGTTAGATAAGACTAGGTTACATTGAGTTTAATAAGCATTTAAAAAAATATGTACAGTTTATTGGAAAAAATACAATACATGGCATTACAGCTGACGCCAATCCGCCATGCATTTCACAAATATATAACCTTATTTATATGAAAAAAAAAAACATAAAACACGGCATAAAAATACGACATATTATTTACATAAAAATCATAAGAAATTTAAAATAAAAATAAACGACCAAACTCACTGCTGAAAATGTCCAACTCAATAGCCAGTGCATTGATCAGCTGAACAGCCCTTACGGGTCGTCTTAACTGGGCGAATCTAGGCGAGGCGTTCCGGCGCGGCTTTGAAAGCGGCAGAGTTTTAAAATATCAAACGGTCCTCGCCCAGCAAACCACGTAGGCGAAGCGGTCCGGTCAGGACGGCATATGTCGCAGTCTCGCGCGCACTCATGGCGCACGCGAATCGCTTGAAAATATGAAACGGTCCAAGCTCACCAGAGCGTTAATTGCGTCTGGCCGAGCGATGGCATAAGACCGAACAATCGTTTTAAATTGACTGGATTCCTCTTGCCGGTTCGCGTCGTTTAAAACAGCAATGAAATAATTTGTAACATAATTTTATCATTATCATTTAATTAACAAACAAGCAGTGACGGCTTCTGACGGGGTGTTGGGGGGTGCAAAAGGAAGATTCAACTATTTTTCCGTACGTAAGAGAAACAGTTGGCATTGCGAACATCTGAATTGAAAGTCCATGCTATAGAAGTGTTTTAAAATCCAATAAATATGAAAGAACTCTTGCAAAAACGGTTGAATCTTCCTTTAAATCCCCCAACACCCCGTCGCCAGCCGTCACTGCCAACAAGAAAAACAAATCACAATAAATTTATATATAATCCAAATCAATATTCGTAAGGGGTTTTTATAACTATTTCCTCCATTCAAATCTTCATCTTGCAGAATATTTTCTAATACAGAAAGTAGTATGTACATGAGGCAATATACATTATTATAAGACTGTTCCCGACTGAGTGCTTCCAAAACAAATTGTTTTGAATGATGATTTTTTTATTTACTTGGTACCAATTGTTAGGTGTGCATTAAAACTAATTGAAAACCAATTTATCTATCGGTGTCCATCCGAAAATCTCAACAGTCATACCTCAAGCTGTATGAATTAAATCTACAGTTTATTTGTGTATATATTTCCACCCAAAATGTCGAGCAGTGGAAACGGAGAAGATGCCGTTGCGTAGGTTATTATTTTATTTATCTTGTGGTCTTTTCGGCCGTAAAGTTACGCTAACCTTGAAATACAGTTTGAAGTTCAGCATCTGGTTGTGATCCGTCATGTGTAAGATTTACCGATCGAGATTTTATATTTATGGTTCTATTGCATCGATACAGTCATAACTCAATACTGCCAACTTGTGCGCCCACGTCATGTAATATTTTTTGTTTTAAAACATTTTATTAGTGATGTTGTAAAATGATTTTTTTTCTGTTGTTCAAATGGCGTTTTGTAAAAAAAAGGTATCAACGAAATATTCATTAAATCCTTTATCATAATATAAGATTCAATTAAAAATAACTTTGATTATTCCACATATTGTGTTACTAATTGTGATACGTATTTCGCCACTTTCAGAGGCATCTTCGGACTTACTATCGCAAAGTTCGCAAAGTAATTAACCTTTATCATACTCTTTGGATATGGCGAAAGAAATTTGTATTACATGTACGCTTGTATTTTTTAATAACAGATGCTTTACTATGATGACTTTGTAATTTCTTACCGTATTATAATGGAGTTCTGCCAAGTAAATGACTACTCAATCAATACTTTGTAATTTATTTAAAAAATCTGTTTATTGGTCAAGGTTAATTTTTACTTCAAATAAAATTTACCTTTGCTTTCATATTTGTGATTATAAGAATACTTTTGATGTTGACTTCATTTTATTTGAAGTGTATTCTTCTGCGTAATTATATAACTAACTCTATGCAGTACAAGTTCTTTCGTGCACTTGAAATATCTGAAGATGCCAAAAGACGTAGGTCGTTAGCGACAAAACTGAAGGAAAAGTACATAATTCAAACGATTCACGTTTAACTCTATCAGATATAGAAAATGATACATAAATAAAGTAATAAGATGATATAAATGATCTTTGAAAGATGAGACTCGATAAACTCTTTCCGTTGAAAGCTTTATGGTGATTTCACATTATTCACATCGTGAGTAGACACTTAAAAAAATTAAAAATGTTCCATGTTGAATACATATCTTTACTATTATGGTGCTTACTGCCACTTCTTAAAAGCATTATTTAAATAAACTAGACACATTATACTGATTCAATTTGCGAGCATTATTAACAGCTGATTAAGGAATTTTTATCTAGGATCATACTTTTGTAATTACTGAATCATTACAATTAGATTATTGTCAATATATATTTTAAAATACTTAATGATCTAATCATTGTCAAATAGTAAAACAAAATTCGTTTCGTTTCTTACACGTTTCCAGAATGAGTTTAGCCAAAGATCTTCAATCACCGTCTTGAAATTGCTCTATATGCACGCAACATGCATCTTTCATTAGCAGTGGGATTTAGAGCGGCTTAAGAATTATTTTTAGTTTCAAGTCCATGCGTTTCATCGCCTTATTCCACCCCATGCGAGCCCTTGGTCTCTTGAGGGCCCGCCGCATCCACGTGGACGAACTAGTAAATTTACATAAATAACGAAATGCTTAAAAAAGTTGTGCAAACTTCCATTTCATTTATATTTCTTTACGACAATGCTGCATGCAAATGAAGCTGCTAGAGAACATAAATTTCTGTAATAATTTGAAATATATATTTCGGCCGTTACAAAGACTTCACAAGGTTCCAGGATCAAAAAAAATAGGCTTTGAAATTTCAGAATCAATCGTCACAAGTTTCATAGCTTGAAAGTTAACAATTTTCATTTTATATTAAAAATGAGTTTCCACATTGAATTAATTGCGAAAACTAAATCTCATCAGGTGCATTAAAACATCCTTGCTATTCTATATTAATTATGAAAAACTTAAAAGATTCATATGCAAAATTACAAAGAATACCTTTGACTATGATTTTTTACAAATTTCTCGAGTACACATCCGCGAAACTTCATTTTCTGGCGCTCCCCAAACCCCACCCCGCCAAACAACCCCAAAATTGATATTGATTTTTACAAATTTCCCCAATCCCCCACCCCACCCCCCCCCCCCTTACAATTGCTGGCGTAGCAACGCGCGCAGGGTACAGCTAGGAAGTAATAAGACTCATTTGGGTTCAAAGGCATGTCTTAATTCACTCTCACCAATAACTAAATGCTAGTATTAGATAAGCTTCATTAGGAGTCCATATGCTCTACTTTGGGAGCATAAAAAGGGAAAGAAAAGAATTCCAATTTAGGTAATAATAATTCTTTTTTTTTCGATGTTCATTTAGTATCAGAAAAATAAATAAACTAACAGCCATATCATTAATTAATGAAAACGTTTTCTTCTATTTCTACTCTGTCAGTGGAGAGCCCAGACGAGTAAACAAACATAGTCTGCCGACCGTCCCTAAAGACACCGTTCTGTGTTTGGGTGTCTAAAAATAAAGCGCACCCCCAAATTGATTGTGGCGGACAAGATTCCAAATATAATGGCTAACAGCCGCTCACTGACTTGGATGCTTCGAGCCCTTCGTCTGCCCTTTAATATTTTCGCCACACAGCCATCTGAAAACGGAAATTAGAAACGAAGAAATAAATGCGAATCGGATAAACAAATTTAGTTACAAAAATAAATAATAGTTAAATGAAACAATTAAACAACAAAACTAAAGATGCTCAATAACACTTAACTGATAATAATTTGTATGTATTTTAATTTTTTATTTGTCTTTCAAAATATGTATGAATGCATACAATAGAGTTGAACTCAAAACAGTACCAAAGTACAAAGAAAACACCATTTGTTATACGCGCATGTGTATTTTAATCAGGAGCGTTTTCAATTGACATGTGAGACTAAATAAATATGCATAATATAACAACTATCACCAGTAATATACGGTCTAGGCCAGCCATACTCAACTAGCCCGCGGGCCGCATGCGGCCCAATCAGCTCTTATATGCGGCCCAAAATAATTATAGTCACCAAATCTTTTTTGGTGTTGTTTTCAATCAATATTGGGTTGGAATCGGTCGGTACAAAAAATTTACCCAGCTTCTGCTCACATTATTCTCATCTACGTATCTCTGTGAATCGTCATATTCAAAAATGAATTATTCGAAGAGTGTATATTGAAATCGGCTTACTGATTCTCACCATGATAATGTATTAAGAGTAGCATGTAGTTACCAGGAACCTGATTTGACGAATATAATTAAAAGTTTGACTCAATATCAAAATTCACATTAATTGTTAAGTAAACGATTTAAAATTTTGGAAACATTGGTATTTTTGTGTACTTTTTACGTATTTTTTATTTGTTGTTCATTGTTATTCATTGTTATCTTTTACTTTGAAAAATATATGAATATATACATGTATACATATGTATATATTTATATAAAATAGTTTAATTTTGACATTATAATACACACATACATATATGCAGTATAGTATGTATTATATATACAGTTTACTATAAATATGTTGCGGCCCACGTAGAGAAGCAAAAATCGGAATGCGGCCCGAAGGAAAAAAAGGTTGAGTATGACTGGTCTAGGCAGACGATATCAACTTCGATCGATTCGGCGGTTACTTTGCAGATATTATTATTATTTTATATGAAAGTCTGAAAATACTTCATTAGGAGAAGAAAAATGCTAATCTCATACGTTGTTTTATGTTACCGAAATTTTAGGAAAGTGGACGAAAATATGTTTGTTTAATCACTTTTACCTATTTTTTAGCAGATGCAATTTGTTTTTTTCATTATCTTTTTAGGCGATGCGACAGAAAGCCAAATCTGATAGAATTGTTTAGTATAAATAATAATTTATTCTAATGTTTTAAGGTTTATCGAAGCTCTGGACAGGAAAGTGATTTTAATTCGCATTGAAATATCTTCGCATCCACTTCTCCTATTGATATGATTCTTTCACACATAACGTATCGTATTATTTTTCATCTAGTGGCATGCAAAACTGTAACGGGTTTCCGGTGCAAAAATCGATATTCGTTATCCTACGAGGCTAAGTTGCAAGTCATTGAATGGTATAATTTAGAGATAAAGTTTTTAAATGTCTTCATGCTTTCAAAAATTAAATACATAATATACCTTCCAGCATCCGCTGGGCAAGTTGCAATCGGTTCCACACATGTGCCCAAGTCCAACATCCCTTCGAGAGCGAGTTCATTGACTTTCCACCCCCTAAACATAACGGTACGGCAGGATGTATTCTTAGACCTCTGACATAAGAAAAAAATCTTTCCTCGGCACTGGAAAGCCATTAGCTGGGGCAAAATTTTGGCGGCATCACGCCGGATGTGGACAATCCTAACGGTGGAATAGTGAAGCGTAACATATTCGAAACAAAAAAATGTCCAAAACAATTTGATGGTACAGCTATTTTAGTAATTCTATGGCAGACAAAATTAGCAAACACTCGCTTACTTCCTGAGCAGAAATATTAATGATGTATTATCATTCTGTCAATAAATTCGGTCAAAGTGGAAGATCATAAATATAAAATTAAACATTTATTTGACGTAATTTTCTCAAGAAACCGTGCGATAGAGGTTTGACAGGTCTGACGATGATTCTTAAAGAAGCAAAACACGTGTCACTATTTGTAACACAAAACGTCGAATAAACATAATACATATATGTTATGACTCAGTCAAAGATGTCTCAATCACTCAACATATGCGAAAATATTTGATATATCTAAACGCGGTGTCTTATACAAAACAAGTGAAAAATTTACATACATTATTTATTTCATTCCTAACTGTCATCCGTGTACTTGACTAGCTTAAGGGGGTATTCTGTTCTCGGATTCTGAAAAAGTTACTTTACCAGCTTGTAACTTTTAAGGTTTGTAGTTTTTTTGGTGTGAATATTTTCTAGATATTAATAAATATCTGGTAAATATTGTATTCATTTTCTATATTGCACTTGAAAAAACACCTTAAATTTGTGTCTTTAAACCAGAATACCCTCTTAAAGTGCCAAAATACGAAAAATAGTTCGTTGGTGAAAGGTTGTTGAAGTATAGAAAAACTTAAAACCCTCAGGCGATATTTTGTATTAATACTTTCATTCTATCTAGAATAAATACTTTCTTTAAAATAATGCAATCAATAATTATTGTTTTAAAGAATTTTGAGCTTTCGTTCTGAAATAATCTTTGATAAAACAAATGAAGCTTATTGTTGTCTCGTGCTTTTCAGTTTGATTTCTGAGCTTAAGGGCTACTTTTTGGGGACTTAATATATATTATATATTGCTTAAATTATTTCATCATAATTTATCGTAGAGATATCGAGTCACCATCGCTCATTAAATTATTATATATGATATTAACTGAAATCGTGATAATCATATTTTTGGCTGTACAATGTTAAGAGTTTAAGATTTGACGTCTTTATTAATTTTTGTTTTTTTAACTTTGAAACAAAACTATTCATGTCCAATTCAGATTCTCAACTAAATTAAAATACGCCATATGTTCAATGCATGGAATCATCGTTTTCTTGGAGAAAATATTCTGGTTTGTGTCTGGGATAAGCCGACGCTGTTCTTAGAAAAGGCGTCGCGACGCCTTTTAGCGCTTTCTAGCGGCCACTAGAAAAGTAGATGGTTTTCCTGAACCAGACATGGCACACTGTAAATTGATGAATAGTAGAATGCAGCTGTAAATAGACGAATTAAATAAGAAATAAAATACAAGTTTATCATCATTTCTGCTGAGACAATATATTTTTAGCCAATTAAGATACTTACATAACATTTTATGATCGTCAAAAAAGACTGCATTTTTTGCAGCGTATCTAGTATAGATATATCGAAAAATCTAGCTTGTTAGTTAATATGTTATGTTGCGTGGTTGTTAAGATTAATTTTATATCCGATATATTTTCTTATGCATAGTAATTTCAATATTAACATTTTTCTTTATACAAATCGTGGAAAAAATGATGATTTAAAAAAAAAGTTAAGATGCGATGGTATAAAAATATATAAAAAATACATTTTATACATTATGCTAACACGATGTTTTGTGTGGGTAAATTATTCGCAATAATATTCGCGCCAAAACAGAATCAAAAACAAAAAAAGGCCGCGTTCATTGATAAAGATTTCGTGGCCGTAGTAAATTCCGCGCGGGCTTTATTCGTTTCTCGTTATAAGTTAGCGCCGAGATACTTTACCGCCGTTACTTTTTCTCTGTGTATTTAAACAAAGTTGCACCCTCGCGCCCCCAAACCCTCGAGACGGCGCAGGGGGAGTCGGGGGGCCTAACGACCACGTAACTAAGAGCCGAGGAAGAAGAAGTGTTTTCGCTTTTAATTAACCTCACTTAGCCGGCAGTCTGGTGTGGTGAACTTAATAGATTTTTATTCTTTAACGTTTTCTCGTTTCCGCGCGGATTTTTTCTTGTTTTTAAGATTTGAAGCTTTAATTTTATTCGCTAAAAGTTTTACTTTTTTCTTTTACAACAGGGATCGAGTCGGTGAATCTTCAAGTCGATGACAAATCAAACAAGTTAATGATTTGTTTATTGCGTTTAGCTTTCTGTTTCTTTTCTGTATTGATTATTTCAATTATTTTTATGAAACGAATAGATTTGATCCCAAGATAACAGTACTAAACTTTGTTCACTTTTGATGTGTTTGTTCACTGTCAACACTTGGTGGAATGGCATTTTATTAAAGAAATAATTAGACCTCTCTTGTTCTTATTCTACATTGCATTTCATCTATCAGAACCAGTATTGCTTATCGCGAGTATTTTCAAGATGAAAAAGATCAGCTAAAAATGCTCACGATGAGCAAAACCAGTCCTGATCCAAATAAATTTAGTTTGGAATGATTACAAAAATGTCTTACTATTTTTTAGCTATATACAATTATCCAGAAGTTCTTTGAATCACTTTAGCAACAATCTTTTACTTTTTCAATTTCTCTGGATCAATTATCTAATTCTTGATCACTGAGTGAACTCTTGGTACATAAAACACAACACGACCGGTTTCGTACACCGCGAGAATTTTCAACCAATAATGTTTACTATGCAATACATTTTGACGAGAATTGTACATTGATGTATCATTTTATAATATTATACTTTCTTCAACTGGTTCCACGCTCTCCATATGCCGCGTCAACACAACACAGTAAATTTAAACATTTAAATCGTGCAATACCGTTTTAACAGGATATGACAATTATCGATCTATGTCTCGTTTTATTAACCAATATTTTAATATTAATATATAAACAGAGTTCTGATTGCAACCGGTATCAATCATTTACGTACACGTACAAATATTGGTAAGTATGTTTCAATATCATTTTCTCCGATTTTTCATTAAAGTCCTTGTTTTGTAATCTCCATCTTTTTTACTTTTTGATTCGGTTTAGCTAGTATGCTCCATTCCTTTCACGTTATGCCTTGTCACTTCCTCTTTGAGACACCAGCCTTGCCACTTTTAATTTTGCCTGAAGACTACCCCACGCCGGGGGGTGGGAGTTGGGTAATGGAATTACTACGCGACCATAAATTTAGGCCCCCTTTCTTCTTTCCCAAATGGTAGTATTTTTACGCGAAACGTGTAATTTTTCACAATTCTTGAAAAGCTGTTATTACAGGTAAATCAATTGGTTTGAATTTCGAATGAGACTTTAATAAATGAATGCGTTAGTTTTGACGTTTCATTGGTGTTGCTAGACACAAGGAATTATTAATCCCGTATCAGTTTAAATCGTGATAAATCTTTGACATTACCATTTGACCGTCCGTATTTCGACAGTTAGTTTTTAATTACAACTGTAGGTACTTAATGAATTCTTGTTCGAAAAAGCCGGTAATAAGATCTTTGAAAAACAAACGATATATTTTGTCAAACGACTAATCACAAACTGATTATATGTCATTTACGACTGTAAAAATGGTTCACTTTTAAGGTGTTCACTGTGAATACTTGGTGGAATGGCATTATAATAAAAATAATAAAACATTTTCAGTACTTATTCCACGTACAATTTAGTGGATCAGGACCGGTTTCGCTCATGGCGAGCATTGTCAACTGATTTTCATTGTCATCATTGATAATACTCGCCATGAGCGAAACAGGTCCTGATCCAATATTTTTTATTTGGAATAAGTACTAAAAATGTTTTATTATTTATATTATAATAATATTTGATAGTAAAACATCATGATGAGAACAGTAAGTCGACATTCATTTATTTTAAAATGACATTACAGCTGGTGCCAACGCACTATGAATTTGTCAATATAATAAGAATTGGGAGAAAAGAAGAAAAAATTGGAGACCAAAAAAAAGGAAGTTATTGCTAAAAAAAATTATATTGTATTGATTTTAAAAGATTGATGTATATGTTACAGTGAAACTGTATTCTCAGTGAAAAGGTATCAAGTAATAGATTTGTATGACAACATGATTTCAGTGGGCACGATCATTAAAATTATTGGCCCATGTCGATGATTTGCCGACCTAAAATTTTGTTAAGTAGTCCCTTTCATAAAAAGAGAACCAAAGAAAAACACAGACAAACATAGGGCTGAAGATATACATTGTATTGCGCTTAGGCTATAATAAAATTGGCCATCGATATAATTGTAATACCATAAATATTAATAAAAGCGTTTACTTCCTTTTAAATGCTTCATCTCCATTAAAATTATAATAAAAACAACAACGGCATGTTTATTTATTATTTACGGCTTGTTCAAATGATTTCACAATAAAAAGAAAACAACACTCCCATCCATGTTGTAAAATGAAAAGCCTCTCAATGAATTCTAAATGTAAAAGAATTTTCCAACTCAGACGATGCTCAGAGAATAATTAATGTATAAAAAAACTTTTTAGTTAATAAAGACGGCGAGCATCTTTGAACAGAGCGCAGATTTTCTTTCCCGCGCTTTCTTTACGCTCTGTGTTCTTATTTTAAAAATCTCGCGGTATTAATTATAATTGTTATTACGGGCCCATTTGTTGAATGTTTCCCCCCAATACTACACCAATAAATCGGTTAAGTTCGCGACGCTGCTTTTTAATTTATGCTTTACTCACTTTATTCGTCGACACTTTTATACGGTTGTTAGCAATAAACTTGTTGATCGTCAGTTAATTAGTTTAAAAATGTTAAAAATTGCTTTATTATGATTGGAATGATACAATAAATATATTATTGAATTATTTTATGAATATATTTTTGTTTTTTCAATAAAGAATAAAGAATCTTTTTAAAAATATTCTTATGTTTTTCATTGTGGTTAAAATGAAAATGAAATTAATAATTGATACACAAAGAAATGGAAAATTCATCTTCAATCATTTTATACGGATATACCAAGAGATGAGACATCTATCTTACGGTAGAATACTAAGAAAATCTGTACTTTCACTGATAATATTAAATATTTATTTAACATTTTTTGACCAATAGATATGGCCTTTATTAGTTGTTTTTCTTTAAAAATTATGTGATTTAAAAAAAAATCATTTCATTTTCAAGATTGATTGAATATAATAATGCAAGCTTCAATTATTTATGGTAAGAAGATTATGTGGGTGCAATAATTAAATTAGCTTAAAGTATTGTTTGACAAATATGTATATGATTCTTAACTCATTGCAACACTTCATTGTTTATTCAAGGTACGAGCAAAATAAAATGATTCCAAATTCGAAATAATTTCAAATTTGCCACAAAGATATCGCAGGCCGTCGCGCAATCCTCCCCCGATCTCCACAACACATGCCGTTTCGCGCGAGAACGAGACACCGCGCTCTCTTGCATGTGTGTGCGCGTACGTGTACCCCCGGACATTGAATACGCGAGGAAAATCATCACACACCCTCTCCCTCCGATGTACCCGCTCAGAGAGAGACGCCGTTCATCCCCGGCCATACGTGTGCCACACACACACATACCAACACACATCGGAAAATCTTAAACATTACACACGGCGGGATGTCGCATACGACGTTTAAGCGTACGAATATCTGAAGACGGCCTCTTCGCTCGCGGGCGTTCGCGTAAGTCCGTCTCGCTCTTCCAGCGGAGATAGCCTCTGCGAGAGAAATAACCTTTGGCCACTCAACGGACCGCGCAGAGCCAGCGGCGGCGGAAACACACGAGGCGGGCTCGGGTCGACGTCTGAAGCGAGACGGCCGTAGCGAGCGTTCGCCGCGAGAGAGGGACGCCCTATGTGCGATCCGCGGGACGGCGAACGGACTTTTGCTTGGACAGACGGTGTAGGACAGCGGTCGTGTGTGGACGATACTGCGCCGCTGCGAACCGGTTTACGACCCTTGCGAATTTAGACATCTCCGATACGTACAACACAATACACCCCCGTTACGGTACGATCCGAGTGTTATAAAATTTTGACCGATTCGCTCGTATGTTATCACCGTTTAAAAATATGCAAATTTATTCAATGACATTATTAGCATAATAATAAATAAATAAAAAAAAGTTTTTATCGAGAGAGAAAAAAATATTACATTTGTGTAATTTTAATAAAGTGGACTTAATGTGATTCAGATAACTTTATAAACAATTCGGAATAAACAGTTGTTATTGAATTCGTGAAGTTAATAAATTATTAAAACAAATATTGCAGCTGTCAAAAGTGTCAACAAGTTTTAACGATTTTGTATGCACGTAAAATTCGTAAAATACAGTCAGTGTTCTTTTTTTAAATATTATTTATTTAAATAAAATAACTGTTTCTTAAATATGAAAACACGTAATAAATAAAATACTAAGATTCGTTCATATCTATTTTCCTTCGAGTGAATTACTTGAAAAAAGATAAGATAGTACAATTGACAGAGAGTGGTGTTTACAATCTAACCAAGGTATTATTATGAAAAAAAAGTACGAAAAAAGAATAATGTTTTGAAAATTTCGTAAAAATGGCATGAGATAATTTTTGACAGTTGGGCAAAAATGCGCCGGAAAAGTGTATGACTGTCATAAAATTGACAAAATGTTTTGTCGGAAAAATTCAAACAAAATGATGATAAAAACGGGCACAATCATGAGGGCGAAACGAAGAATGACCGTCAATCGAAACTATTCCAGATAAATCAATTTTCAAAACATAAAAAAAAAATACACACTCAATAAGTTGACAGTAAACATGGTGAAGTGGACAAATACAATTATAATTACGTGACTCATATATTGACAGGACTAAATAGTGATTTGACGTTTGTGAAACTTTGTGAAATTTTGACTTTCCACGTGTCGTAGAGCTTTTGCAGCTTTTGCCGGTGTTTTGCTATTTTAAAGGGAGCTGAGTTATCTCGACACCCGGTACAAAATGCGAATCAAAATGCCTGCAGTTAGAATAGCGCAAGGTAAAACAAAACATTTTATTTACTATACTTTACTACAACCATTGTTTTTTTCAATATATTTGTATATTACTATTATAATCTTGAATTCTACACGATCAAATACATTCATAAAAAAACATCCGTTAATTTAATAGAAACATTTCGTTCATTAATCTTTTAAATAATATTATTGAAATATTTTCTATATTCTGATAAATAAATTGAAGTTCATGTTTTTAAATTTTATTGTATTTCGGTTACTTTTTGACAGTCAAGTTGTGCCTACAAATAGAAAATAGAGAGGATAACTAGAAAACTATGTTTTTAAATTGTAAACTGCAAAAGAAATTCTTTTTCCAGCTTTAAAAAGTGTATATTTTTAATTTAAGAATAGCAAGATTTTTGGCAAATAGGGTAATGAATTTTAAGCATGTATACAACTTCTACAATTTCATCAACCAATTGGTATACAAAATCCATTAATTAATATGCCCATTTTTTTTAGTCAGTAAATTGTTTCTCATTTATTAAATTACTTTGTATTATATAATAATACTTAAAATTAGCATTTCTTTAATTGATGCTTAGAAATAACTTTTTACGGTTCATAAGGTGATACGTAATTGTTAAGTCTACGCAGTGACGGCTGGTGACGGGGTGCTGGGGGGTGCAAAAGGATGATTCAACTATTTTTCCGTACTACGGAAGAGAAACAGTTGGTATTGCGAACATCTGAATTGAAAATCCATGCTATAGAATTGTTTTAAAATGTAATGAATAGGTAAGAACTCTTGCAAAAATGTTTGAATCTTCCATTGCACCCCCCAACACCCCGTCACCAGCCGTCACTGAGTCTACGGATCCTTAAAAGCTATACCGTCAACACCAAAAATATGTATAAATTTCAAAGCGAATTGACCGCATCGTACTTACGCAAAGATAATGTAAAAATAAGTGTCTTGATTATAAAGATAACCCATATCTAATCGAACACTATTAATAATTGAAAACAGTCTGTTGTTAATTTTCTATTGAAAATTATTAAGATTTGCATTACGATAGTGCGAAATATAATAATAAAGTAATTTTTCAAAAGATAACATTCGTAGGTTTTATTTTTTATTTAAATCTGCAATAACTGGTTTTCTAATTGATAAATAAATTAAAAGATTTGATTTCTAATCAATTAGCGTAAATTTATTTGAAAAATAAACTAGGTTTGTTTTTGGCGGAGATGCTACGTATACCACTTTCCTCGCTTTGTAAAAGTCATGACTAATGATGATGCTAATAATACATACGAAATACATGATAATTATTTTTAAATGAAATGAGGATGTTTTTAACATTGATCTTACTGATTAGTGATTACCGACTTTGGTGATAATGTAAAAAATTGAACTTTTTTAAAATTTATTCTTGCTTTTACAACCGAACTAGATACATTTTATTAAAATTCATGAACAAAAACTACTCTAATAAAGAAAACCAAAATAATCTGATTTAAGTAAAATGACTCTTTGAATAAATAGAATTTAGAAAATTTTTCTCTATGTATAGAAAATAAACTTTTAATACCTTATATCTACAGAAAAAGATATATTTTTGTTTATAAAAAAATCTTTATTTCTATTTTATAAAAACCGAAATTCCAGTGACAACGTTTTTTAATGTAAGTATTTATAATTTGCCGAAAAAATATATTTATGTCTTGTAAAAAATTCATTACTTTTTACAACACTACGTAGGTATATTAATTGGTAACATAACGATAACATAATCTTAAACGATCGTCTCTTACAATATATCTTCATAAAAGATATTTATTTACCAAAGCGACACCATATTATAAATGGACGTAATCTTTTAACCTCTTTCTCCACTTGAAATAAAACAGTTATAATATAATAAATCACCGCGCGAAAAAAATCTAAAATACCTTGCAGATGCATCAGCCATGAGTAGTCTCTGAGATTGCTTAATAATAACAATATATCAGATTTGTTTTCGAAGAGTGTGGGCGGTGGAGATAAATCGCTGAAATTTTGGACATCAGATTCTCACGATTTGAGCAGGCCGAGCCTAAAAAGATGTGACATGGCAGGTTTATATTAATGATTGCAACTAAAAAAAACCGTCACTCTTTACTCTACCTTTTGAAGGTGTATTTGTCAAGCTGGTCGGACAATTCTCTATGATACAAATTACTAAAGGTAAAACACACAAAGAGCCTGATTTGCGAGAGACGTGGATAGATCGCGGTGCTATTTTCGAATGATTGACTCTCTGAATGGATAGATAATCGGATAAAATTGATGGTAACTTATCTGTTGATGTTATACAATAATAATGAATAACTTGAGTTATTTATATTATATTCACATTCGAGTAAAAATTTACTTATAATATATAGACTAATGGTTTGACTAATTAAAACACTCACTTCTTAGCGTTTGTTCGACCTCATACAGAATCGTAGAACTTCCTTAAATGATGGCATTGATTAAAGTAATAAATGTATTGGAATACATCGTTTCACCCATTTATACTTTGAATTAATGCAAACTTTAGCTACCATTACTATTATTACATCACTTTTCAATCACAATCTTTTCGACTTGCACAATTATGGGTAATTAAAATAATCCCATTTTATGACTGGACCCCAACTCAATAATTTGTTAAGTGAGGTACTGTTTCGCACCTTTTCAAATATTAGTCGCTAAAATCTTGTTAGAAATAAATTATTGATAAATATTGATAATATTCAACTATTTTTTATTATTACCAAGCGTGACTTTCTAAATTAAGTATGGAAAACAGCGGAACACCCGATAACACAAAAATTTTGTATTACAAAGTATAAAATTGTAGATCTATATTAATATTTTTTATAAATAATCTTATCTAAATTTATTCGTTTAGAAAAATTTACATTCAAGTTAATATTCTTGTTTCAATAATACATGAAGCAATTTAATAAATATATTCGATTTACATCTGACAACAGTCATAGTCAAAGCGAAAACGATGAGTAATAAATATTATGTTATTGCATTATTATAAATATTTGACCACAAAATAAATATGAAATTTATTATCAAATATAGTTATTTAAATATTGGGAAATATTTTAAAACAAACATCATACACCTTTTGTGCCAAATTCCGTGTTCAGTCATTTTCCATTTAAAATAAAAATATTGCTGACCTTTGCAAAAAGGCAATTCATTTTTTTCCGACGGGTTTCTATCAGTTTTTCCTTTATGGTCCGATAGTAATTGGTTTATTTATATCATATCAAATTTGAATTATTGTCTATGGGAAGTGAATCTCAATAAAAACGAAAAGTAATAAAATATTTTGACACATTTATTTTGAATTTATGTTATATGGCTGTAATAAATCCAAAAACATATATTTCCAAAGACAATGGTATTTTTTACTTTCGTTTAATTTTTACAAAGCTATTGCAAGATTTTAAAATATTGACCAATGTATATTTATAATTATTATATTCCAACGAATAATACATACATCACTAAAACATTTTACACATACATATAACACCTTATTATATTTCAACAAATGGCAAGTATTTTAAAATTACCAACACAACAATGTAAGCAGTTTAACATAGTGTACTATTAATACTTTTTGGAATATCATATATTCCAAATTTAAAAAAAAATATCTATGATATTTTTTCTTCTAAGTATTCTATCGTTCTTTAACAGGAATCTATACATCGGACTTTAATAGTAATCGATACAAATAGAGTAGTTCCTGATGTAATAAAGAATATTACTATTTCACAACATCATTTGCTGTGTGAATTATAATCTGTAAATACATGTTTGATTTACCTACCTGAATTGCTTTCTAGGATTATTTTTATTTACTTAAAAAAGCAAATATTTTTTTTAAACTAAATGAATAAGGCTAAATAAATTGTTTGATTAATTATCATTAAAATAATGTCACAAGAGTAAAGGAAAGAATAAATATAGGATAATAATTAATACATTATCTAACACTCTAGAAATTTCTGTCGATGAAATTAACACTGCGTCAATTCTATATACCCTACTCTATTTCGTTTGTGTAAAATCTATTTATATGTGTGATATTTGGTGTATTTTGATTAGGACGTGTCCCGCTAATACTGACGACATTCTTATGGTAAGATGTAATAAACAAGTTCCACATTCATTCAATTATGAAAAACTAGTATTGCTACCCGGGGTCGCTCGGACTAAGCGACCAATAATTATTTAATGTTATATCATTCGACATATTTACATATATCACAAAATCTAACATCCAAAATAGAGTTAAAATAAAATCACAAACTTTATTTAATTTGATGACAGCCCCATTCTCGCCCATTAAAATGTCAAAATTCAAGGAAAAAATCTAATTTGCTGTCAAAGAAATGTCAAATAATACCTTCACGTAAATAATAAACATTATTATTAATAATAAAAGCCGGGAAAAGTTCAGTAGAAGACTAATTTATTACATTTTGACCAAATGTCTTCGCCGATAAAAATTCAAACATATTTTCTTTCATATTCGTTTTTATGGCAACTTAATGACCAACAATGCAAAAGGGAATTACAGACCCACAGACATACATACGCCGTTTCGGTTTTACATATAAGATTACTGTGAGAATATTCTTAATTGACTGAAAAATAACGGATAAAAATGTTTTTGTTTTCATTCATATGTTGGCGATTTTATTTACACATTCCTAGTTAATTGAATAAGAAGTCCCTGCTAAGCAGACACACAGTTTATTTTTATTGCCCATTCTATGGAAAATAATAAAAACTATACCGGGCAGAGATAACTGTTGAATCACGACATCTGGTCTTCATTCAAATTAATTATTTTTTAATATGTTAAGTGTGTGTAACTTGATTATTACGACGATTATATCATAGAACAAGGCAAAAAAATGCTAACCCATCTGGCTTAGTAAGGATTTTTTTTAATCACAGAAATTATTAAAAGTATACAGAGAATGAAACTACATTAAAAAACAGTTATCATCAATATTTATGAAGTTTATTTCAACTGTTAAATAGTAAAGTAATATATAATAAAGGATTTCAACTAAGGGTGCTTGATGGAATTTCAATATCAAATTTGAATTGTTTGAATTTTGTACTTTTCCATGAGTTTTGTCGCTAACGACCCGGGCTTCGCCTTTCAGCATCTTTAGGCATTTCAAGTGCACGGATGTACTGGAACTGATAACATCCGTGCACTTGAAATGCCTGAAGATGCTGAAAGTCGAAACTCGGGTCGTTAGCGACAAACTCATGGAAGCGTACAAAACTCAAACTTAATATATAAAAACTAAATGAAAAGTGTAAAATGAAAACCTTAATTGATATCCATAAAGTACTAATTATATCCATATTATGAGTTCTTAAAATACTGAGAGATAATTATGATAAAATATAAAAGTCTTTAAATTGTGACTTCGCTTTAATTTTTCAAGAACACCGTAATAAACATTTCGCCACGAACGGCGCGCGTAGAAAGTTGCTTCGTTCCACGCTTTCGCGGTGTTTTTTACCCCAGTTTTGCATCGGGGCGTCGGGAGAGCGGAGCAGCGTCGCGACGCCCGGAAAGGTCGTGGCTTTTTCTTTCTTTTTAATTAATATTCTTATCGCGCCGTGTTTGTCTCCTCAGCCGTTTTGTGGGAGGGGGTGTCGGCCGAGGGGTGGTGGACGCGTTCCGGCTAGACGAGACTTTTTCGGGAATCACCGCTTTATTATTTTTATCATTATTATTATTACTTACGGCAGATTAAGAATTTATCATACTTCCCGAGATGACGCTGTAAGATATTCAATGCGAAAATAAACGACGATGTTAAGAATGACTTAATTTAGTAGAATGTTCGTACAAAATATTTTCTAAGCCAAATGATTTTTCGTTTGGAAAAATTTGGAATACTTTAGTAGCTTGAAACGGTATATATTTGATGAATTATAACATCAGCTTTTCACTTTATAACACTATCACAATTTTTTGTTGTTAATTAAACAACAACATTGTCATCTTTAATTGCACTAGAAAGAATTTAGATTTCATATGAGCTTGGATTGCAAATGATATTTATATATTTACCCGATATATAAATAAAATATATAAAATTAAGATCTTGTGTAGAACCACGTTACGACTATTTTGGCTTGCGCTGCAGTGCTAAAATTCTTTTATTGTATTTTCACATACATTATACAGTACTAGTATTCTTGCTTTTATGTATATTCTACAGGTTTTAAAAAAAAGGATAAACCACGGTTAGTTTAAAATCAATCATAAAATTTTGGTTCCTCCGATTGGATAGCTAGAATAAAGTTTTTAAAAAATTACGAATATTCATTTAGTTGAATACAACATTATAAATGTGCCAGATCAAAATGAGTGAAACACCTTAAATTAAGAAATGTATATTATTGTTGGTTTAAATGAAAAACTTACAACTCTTGCTTTTATGTTTCTCGCAAAATAAACAAGAGCTGTTAGAGTTTGCGCATAAAAAGCTCGGACAGTACTAGAAAGAGCTTTTATATTATAGTAAGAGAATAAGTTCAAGCGCTTGGTCAGCGGAGGGGCTTGTTAGCCAGCCGGCCTGTCTCATTAACCGTTTAGGCTCGGGGCTCATTTAATATATAAAATAAAACTTTTTATATTTACAAAAAAACAGTTCTTTTCAATACTGTTCACAATATAGAATATTTTATCTTATTTCAATCAATGACATCTTATTCAATAATTAAAACGTAATTTATTTTTGACGATTGTATTATACTTGAATTAATCATTTAAAATGTGAAAGATTTCATGGTTTGATGGTATTGACGATTAATTTTGTGTCAGAATTGATTTTTTATATTTATTTAACTTAACCTTTTTTGTGGTTAAAGGAAATTACATATATTATTTTATAATTGTCATGAAACAGGGTTTTAAGTATATTATACTTATTTAACAATTTTATATTATAATTTGCGAAGCGACGAAGCATTTTAAAATCTATGATTTCCTTATAACAGGAGAATTTGGTTTGTTTAAACCATTTAATTAATATAGTATTTTAAATATAAGGATATTTCTACGAAATAAAACATTTTTTTTCGATACAATATTTACGCAGTTAAATATAATCGGTAAAATTGTATACATATTTGAACTCAAAGTGTTGAAAGTACCCTCTCTCCCTCCTCCCGACGGATGGAGGCGTCGGACAGTGCAAGCATAGAAATTATTACCGCAGTGGCGTACTTATATGGAAAAATAGTTAGTGGGAAAAGAGAGTTACTATTTTGTTTCGTAATCTCTTGAATTCTTCAAGCGTTTGCGAATATATTTCTGAACATTCGTTAAGCCGTAAGATTATAAGTATTACTGCAATCCAGTATTTTGCTTATCTTTTCTGATAAACCATAGATAGGCAAGATAATAGAATAATATTTGAATTCCTCAAACTGATAAGGAATTACGTCAACTTTTTCTATGGAATACAATGAAAATGCGAAGTTTTATAAGAAGGTTGATACATTTAACTTTTTCTCAGCATATATTTGACTTTTGATACAAGCCTGGCCAGCGAATTTGTTAACTTTTAAGTGCATATAAGAGATATTTCAATCCAAAAAAACTCAAAACAGTCAAACTGTGAAATAACCTTAGCCTACCTTTTTAAACGTCATTATTTAAGCGTAATTTAGAAACGATAAAATAATCAAATTGTGCATGGAAACATATCCATGGTAATTATGTTTAAATTTTCACTTTTATTGAATTTATTGCATTATCTCAAGTTACTTTGACTAACTATTCTATGGCAGAAGTTTTAGTATGGAATAAATAATTCATAACTGTTTCAGTTTAAATAACAGAAAAAAACCATTTAAATGTAATTTTAATTAGCTGTATTTAATTATAATTATGAATTTGGACCATTTCCTTTATATATTAATATAAATATACTGACAAAATTTCGTCACAAAAAAGTGTTAATTGTGATGAGAATAAGACTGCATAAAAGTTCGTACTAAACGTTCTATTTTCAAAAATATATTTAATTTTAATCACTAAAAAATTATAGTGCCATCACTGCATCCAGGTAGGTAGACCTCTAGTCGTATTCACGGGCGCGGTAGTGCATTTTGTATAGACCGACCGCTTGGTCAATATTTTCAAGTCGCGTCTCATTTAAGTAGCCCATTCAGAATATACCTAAAGGGTTGTTTATTTGTTGGACTCGCATACATACTACAACCTTCCATACTATTACCCGTTTTGCCATTTACACAAAACGATTGTCAGTCATTCAGAAAAAATCGCCCACTAAATTAATGTGAGCAAAATTTTGCCATTATTTTGTTAGTACTGTTACTTGAACTGAGTTTTTTCATCAGGATTTATACACAGCACTTTTATAAATCTCAACTTTTTGCAGTATAAGGCTCTGAAGTTGCACATGAAAGCTCCATATTAAAACCAAATGACCGTTACACTGAATAGCTAATCGGCCGAGCACAGGAAGAGGGTCGCTAATATGTTGCTCGCGTAATTGTAAGTTGTGATGGTATAATTTTGATTTGCTGTAACTAATCATATGACCATTCGACATGGTGTTATCTCAGCAATTTGAATTAATTTCCATCGGAACATCATTGACTCACAATGTTGAAGATACAGTTACAGATCACAGTGACTTGCTCACGACTTAAATATTTATGTGAATTATACTTTACTTCGTATAAGCTCTCCTGCATCAGTCAACATTATTATGTTAAAAAATTAACAATATGTATTGCAGTAAAAATAATAACACATTTTTAGTACTTATTCCACATAAAATTTATTGGATCAGGACCGGTTTCGCTCACGGCGAGCCTTATCAACTGACAAGAAATATAATGAAGCAGTGATATTTATACAAAAGTTAAGCAAGAATTACAAGGTATGACAAACAATTGGTATTACAACTAAGCAAATAAATTTACTTTTTTATGTACAAATTTGATTTTTTTTTCTTAACTTTTTGGCGCCTCCCGGCTTGGAAACCGCTAAAATAAAGAATTGTTGTCAACAGAATTTATACAGAAGAGCGATGGTAATAGAGCTAAGATTCGTAATTGAATATTTTACATTTGATCGTTTTTCATTTCGTATCTAAAGTCATATTTTTCTGTATTTTTACAACCCGTATTATCATTAAAAAACGGATAAGGAAGCAACGAAAACAAAAGTAATACTTTCCATGACTAGTTTTATAAATCAATCATTATAAACAAACTATAGGTAATAAAAATAATAACACATTTTAAGTACTTTTTCCACATGAGATTTATTTCATCATGACCGGTTTCGCTCATGGCGAGCATTATCAACTGATAAAACAGTGGTATTTATGCAAAAGTTAAGTATGAAAACAAGGTATGACAAAAAATTGGTACAACAACTAAGCAAATAAATTACAAGAAACATAGACTAGTGTTAGTTTGCATTACTAAGAGGTCTTCAACATTTTATTTTTAGTCTTTTTTTTCTTGTAATTTGCTTTAATTTATTTGCTTAGTTGTTGTACCAATTGTTTGTCATACCTTGTTTTCATACTTAACTTTTGCATAAATACCACTGTTTTATTGTATTCCTTATCAGTTGATAATGCTCGCCATAAGCGAAACCGGTCCTGATGAAATAAATCTCATGTGGAAAAAGTACTAAAAATGTGTTATTATTTTTATTATAATGCCTTTCCACCAAGTATTGACAGTGAACACATTAAAAGTAAACTATATGTAATAAGCGATCAACAATTTCGTAGGATAAAATTGTATTTTCGTTTCCAATTTGAAGTCCATGTGCTTCACGATCTAAAAAGCCAAAACATTTTATGTGTAAATGGTTGATTTAAAAAATATATTTATTTCCAATACGCGGTACTAGTAGTGCTAAGACGCAATCGACCAGGAAGCCTATACTGTAACTTTGTAGCTAATTGATAACGCGGTCAAGTAACTCGCCTTCTATTTTAAATATCTAATCATAGGATATGCGAAGCCGTAACCGAGTCACTGGCATGCGTGTATATTTATCTGGAACTACTTTGTCCCCGTAGTATGATATTTACAGTGATAAAACTACACATAACCATTACGCCGTAACTATTACGTGTAAGATCTAACTGATTCAATCCCAAGACGACTTACTATTAAGTTTCCTAGGAATTAAAACGGTTAAATACACATTTACAAATTAACATTCAATCAATATTTAACGTGTCCGTGATTTTATCGGAAAGTAGTTTCCAATGCAAACTGCATCACAAAATAAACTCACAGTAGTGGCTTGGATGGCTTGATTTTACGTTATAAGGTCATGTAATTTTCTGCCACATGTGTGAAGTTAAATAGAAATGGTTTCGACCAGTTCTACTAAAAATTCACAAATAGGTATATCTTAAAATTAAAACGACAAACTAATCTAACAAAGAATAATCTATTTATTTATAACTTATTTTTGCAAAACAAAAAATAGTTAATTAAGTATTTTTTTAAAAATTTAATCTACGTAATTTAAGATTTTGACTGAAAGTGCATGATGGAATTTCAATATAAAATTTGAATCTATTGATTTTATACTTTTCCATAAGTTTTGCCTCTGACAAGCCGGTTTTCGCCTCTCGGCATCTTCAGCCTTTTTTAAGTACACGAATGAACTTGAAAGATGAAGGTGCTTAAATTCGGAACCCGGGTCGTTAGCGATAAAACTTATAGAGAAGTACAAGATTGAAAAATGATTCAAATTTAATAAAATCGATGATTGAGATATCTTATATATAAAACCGAAACGGCGTATGTCTGTGGGTCTGTAATTCCCTTTTGCATTGTTGTTGCAAGTTGCCATAAAAACGAATATGAAAGAAAATATGTTTGAATTTTTATCGGCGAAGACATTTAGTCAAAATGTAATAAATTAGTCTTCTACTGAACTTTTCCCGGCTTTTATTATTGATAATAATGTTTATTATTTACGTGAAAGTATTATTTGACATTTCTTTGACAGCAAATTAGATTTTTTCCTTGAATTTGGACATTTTAATGGGCGAGAATGGGGCTGTCATAAAATTAAATAAAGTTTGTGATTTTATTTTAACTCTATTTTGGATGTTAGATTTTGTCGAATGATATAACATTAAATAATTATTGGTCGCTTAGTCCGAGCGACGCCGGGTAGCAATACTAGTAATAATATAAAGAGAGAAGTCTTGCTTGTTATATAATTGATCGGTCATCCAATTTACCATAAACTATAGTCTTAATTATATAAAAATAGAACTTACTTTAACAGCGGTTGAAAATATTGATTAGTTATAAATATTGATTAATTTAAATTCTCCGTACGTACATTGATTGCTTAATTAAAAAGAGAAACAACTCAAAAATATATGTCATAAATATAAATTACCATTTCTTACATTTTCCATGTAGTTTACACACATTGACAAAGTAAAGATTATTGTCTAATGTAAATATTCCATGTATTTACAATCCTTGCAGACATACCTTGGACCTACATGAAATAGCCTCCATTATTCACAGCTATTATCTTATCAGTGACTAATAAAAAAATATCTTATCATTTCTGAATCAGCGTGAATGATAAGGTAATTTCACGTGAAAATTGCAAGCATCTGCTATTAGGACATTATGATCTAGCAATTTTAATATGAACTCAATTACCCATTTATTATGACCAACTTATGGAAAATAAGCAACCAAATTGTTTAGCAACCAGATTGTCAAAGAAGAAATTTGACAGTTAAATTTGTTGGAATTTAATTAATGAACGCAGAACGAGAGAGAGTGTGTGTGCGCGCGCTTTATTGTTATGTACGTAACCGACAAAAAGATGAAGAATATCATATTGTAACTATTTCATCGGATTGGGCTGGGAAGAAAAAAGAATAGCACGATTTTGCTGAATGAGTAAAATTTTGCAGATTTTTCACTCTGATTATTATTGTATTAAACACTCCGGTCCGCGGCGCAGTGTCAACGTTGTTGTCTTGCGTGCTGGAGCGTCCGGGTTCGATTCCCGGTACGAGCGGATTTTTTCAGACGATAAATCTGTTCAAAGGCATGGGAGTTTGTGTTGTTGAAAATCCCTTTCCACCTTTCCTACCCCAAAGGGCGACGCAAAAGCTAGAGCGATTAACTAACCACTAGTCTTGTCCGAGTTCTCTTATCCTTTCCATCGCCAGCTCTCTTCGAAAAAGAGAGGTTGAGCAACTGAGTAGCAAGCAGCTCTCGTAGAAAAATATATTTTGAAATAAACTCCGTGAGGAGTCCATATGCTCCTAGTAAGGAGCGGACATTGTTAAAAAAAACGCTTTTGGGTTTTTGTGATATTGCCGTGGTTAATACATCTGGAAACCGATTTCTGTCCCAATTGCATGCATAGGTGTGTGTGATATTTCCATTTATCTCCATACCGATAATTAAAACTGAGCGCAATTATCATTTTTTACACGCATGCTTTATAAAGGACTCGAGCTACACTTTTTGCTGTTATACAAATCAAGCACCTTTGTAGCGTATCACAAATCCAACCCTTTTCCATTAAAACAGATGCATGTTGGGGCTAAATTTAACGCGTTTTTTTCTGATAACTTAATAGAGTAAGCTTCCACGTGTCTGTTCAGGTAACATTTTAATAAGCGATTAGGGTGGGTTAAGAAGCTATACTTGAGAATGATTTATAAGACGTAAAACCAAGCACGCGCTGAATAATACATTTAAAAGATAAGGTTTAGTTTTTAATTCGTAGTATCATCAGATATAACGTTTCTTTATTAATTTTCCCGATTCAAAGAAATACTGTAAGCGGGGTTTTTTTTTAACCATTTATCGATGAACTTGGGCGTTAATAGCATATTTGTGTATCTAATCACATTTTAGCTATATGAAAGATTTTCTTATTATTTTTCACAGATAAGAAACATAATTGAATTTATTGCTGTATTTATTTTAGATTTTCAACTTTTTATACAAATTATATCAGATGTTTAGAATGTTTAGAAGACTGATGAGAAAGGGTTGAATAAACCCGTGAACTTTTTCTTTTTCAACGACACCTACTGAGTGCTTTAAGTAAACATTATTTACCTGAGTAATATTTTTACACGTGTTTTTAAATAACTCGTTTAATGACCGTTGAATAAAACAGGTCAGGTCAAAAGTTACGTCAAATTAGCATTAATAATTTGATATTATTATTACCCCTCTCACAAAAAAAGTTCTATATATCAATAGCAATAATTACAAGAGTTGCTAGGAAAATACAGGAATGCTAGAACTTAGAGTCTTAATAAAATATCTACTATTGTGGTTGTTCTACAAAAATTCATCAGCTTTATGTAGACAATAAAAACTTTCACAACGTACTTTCTCACGAAATTGAGATATCTTATTACATAATTTGTAAAAAAAACATTACGTATTTTTGCTTACGTTTCTGACATATTCTTTAATGCATTGTTAGCAGTGACGGCTGGTGACGGGGTGCTGGGGGGTGCAAAAGGAAGATTCAACTATTTTTCCGTACTACGGAAGAGAAACGGTTGGTATTGCGAACATCTGAATTGAAAGTCCATGCTATAGAAGTGTTTTAAAATCCAATGAATAGGAAAGAACTCTTGCAAAAATGGTTGAATCTTCCATTGCACCCCCCAACACCCCGTCCCGTCACCAGCCGTCACTGATTGTTAGACAAACTTGTCTTAAACTAATTCGTTAGTATATAACCCAGTTTTAAATTCGTTATATAATAGACGACACCTGCATTGGTCATAACTAGCATGAGTACATACAAGATTTTACAACTGTGTACATTTGATAAGGCATTAAACAGTACGATTTATTATTGCGTGCAATAATAAATTGTTGCTCATGATGCATATGCGACGCGTCACCCTTGTTTATCTAATTACTTGGTGTGTTTGTCTTTCTTACAAATTTTACGATGAGATTTACTTACCTTTTCAAGCTTACATACTTAAAAATAAAAATGCTTGTTTGGAATAAATCGATGTTGAATATTTTGATCTGATCTATAAAAAAAATACATACCGATCAAATATTGTATGTATATATTAAAAACGTATTACGACAGAGATTAAAGAAATAATTCGGTAATTTGTGTAATATTTGAATCACGATTTTATCGACGAAGCCCGATTTGGGACAATAAATAAATAAGCCAAAAAGCCTCCTGTCCTCAATATTACTTGTTTCCTACCGCATCGAAATCATAAATCAATTTAAATCTTTATGTTGCATCATCAGTTAGTATTATGAATGGATTAAAGCAGTTCTTATACATTTTTTATGCAACAGTATTTTTCAGTAAATTTCTTTAAAAAAATCTTGATGATGAGATATTATTTAATGTTTTAAGTATGTACCGCATTAAAGTTCAGATAATTATTTTTAATTCAATTTCAAATTTGTAACGTTGTTATTTAGCAATTTTGAAATGTCATATTCAAATAAGGAACAAGCAAATTACAAGGCAATTATATTTTTAAGGTGTGTTAGTGAATATAAGATTAGACGTGGACAAGTATTTATAGTTCGCTCCTGCCTTTATGAATAAAGTATTGTAAATGTTGATCGAGCATTCATGTAGCATGTTTTTTGCCGGACACGGTGAGTGTGTGTGTTGTTGTTGTCATACGTGTTAGTACATATTTACATAAGTAGGTACGTAGATTATAATTCTACTCAAGCTAGGTGATCTTTAGACACTTCTTAAAAAAAGATAAAATAAATTTTATTGTTACTTATAGTTTAAAACAATGAAATTTTTAAACATAATTAAACTGCATCTTTGGCACTTATTGGATTTACTCACCATAGTATGAACATTACGGTTTCTTATTTCATTTTCCGATATTCTTAGGCATTCAAGAATAGAAATGTGTGTATCGTCGGCTTTTACTGCTTTATTCATAATTATTGTATCATCATGCTGAAAAGACACCTTGTTTGATTGGTAATATTCATCTGAACTATTTTTCCGTACTACGGAAGAGAAGCAGTTCGTATTGCGAACATCTGAATTGAAAGTCGAGGCTATAGAAGTGTTTTAAAATCCAATGAATACGAAAGAACTCTTGCAAAAATGGTTGAATCTTCCTTTGCACCCCCCAACACCCCGTCACCAGCCGCCACTGATCTAAACTAAACTTTTTAAAACCATTATAAGTTTCGTTTTCCAGTCTTATAGTAAAACTGGGAGTACATTATTTCTGCTGTTTGGTTTATTCTTTTTGAGTGATAACTGTAGTTATTCCAAAACGTATATCTAGTATCAATCATAGCAAGCTTGTTTTTAACTTCTTCTAAATGCCTTCAATATTGGCATGCTTATTATAAAACATTGACTGTATTGATCTTCTCGGCTTCCGCTTATTTTTAACTCATGACAATTTGTTCATGTTCACTTACACTTTGCTGAAGATATCTCAATATATTTTGTATTGTTTTGCAACTATTGCAGGTAAGATTTTGTTATGTTTACTAGATGGAAAAAGGATAAGCATACGAAGACTCACATTGTCCCGAACCTTTTCACACTATTCACCACTCACCTTTGTTCGATAGATCTAGTACCTAGTGAATATTTTAGTGAACATTTTTTTTACATACCGGCCAATAAGTACTTTCGACTCCACACACCTACATCGCAAGTACCTACAGTAAATTATTGTGTATGTGTGTACGCATGCAAAGATTTAAAACACGATCGGTGATTGGTCCAGATTGTTCGCTGGCGTGTACAACATTGAGCCAATGGCCACCATTAAGCGAACGGTCGCTGTAAAATTATAATAGGTAATTCATATTCGCCAGAGGTTCTTCAACATTATTTCAAAACGTGATCATCTGGTAAAATATTGCTTCACTTGTAATACTCAAATTCATACCTTACCATACTTTTAATGTTGCACCTGATTCTATTGTGTTTATAATTAGTGAATAAGCAACAGTATCTCTCACAAGTAATTTTCAAAGATTCGTGTAATATGGAAAAAAATCGGATGGATAGTAACACACCATATGAATTTATTCACAGCTTATGTGTGTGTCGTATTAAACATAATTCAGGATAATTTTTTCAAAGGATTAAAAAGAAAACATTATCAAGCAAATAGCTTTATTTACGCGCACTATTATTATAAATTTTTGAAAAATAAAAAGAATTCCTGAAAAAGTCTATGCAAATATTCTAAATGTGAACTGCCTGTGGAAATTTCAAGTTATTTTAACGGATAAAACTGCATATTTATTTTCTGTCGCTGTTGAACTTACATATATTGTGGTATCATTATTATTTGAGAGCATCTGAAACACGCCAATAGAGGCCTGCCATTCGACCATCATTGTTTGCAACTAATATATATTACTTTTTTGTGAGTATGCATTATGCCGACCTCTTTTGTTCACGTGATTTGTACTTCAGTGACAAACGCACACATACATTAAACATAGTTAAGGTGTTGTATCAATACACTAACAAGAACACCTTCCAGAGATGAACTTTTACGGGCGTTAATTTGTCACTACAAAAAATATCAAATAACAAACATGACTGACCAAAAGTTTATACAATTAAAAATAATTAACTTAAGCAATGCCTACATAGTATGATTGCGGCTAACCCTTGAAAATAAAATCTATAATAGTTTTGAAACCTCGTGACTAACAACGATGAAAATACAATAACTAAAATGATTTCTTCAAGCCAAAAAATATGGATAACAATATAAACTTTGTTTGTGTTTATTTGAAGGTTTTACTCGAAATTATTATTGTATCTCGATCTTATCATGGCTGTGTCCAAGGTGCAGTTGTTAACGTCGTTCACGTCCGGAACCTCTGAAGGACCTCACGGCCTCGAGTCTCTGTACGAGTAGGTTTTTTCAGTATATTTTCGATTCTGTCTGAAAGTACAAGTTTTTGTGTTGTTTAAAATCATTTCCCCACCCTTCGACTCCCAAAAAAGAATCCTGTCCTTTGATGTCCTTTGAATGCATTATCTCTCCAGAAAAGATAGTTCGAGCAACAGAGTAAAAAGCAGTACTCGTAGACAAAAAAAATATTTTGAGTCAAGCTCCGTGAGCAGTCCATATGCTCTTAAAGAAAGGACGTAGCGAGTTGATTTTTTTGTTGTTGTAATAGATCGCTTTAATTTAATTACAGGCTAAGCTCTCTGCTTGAGAGTTTTGTATAATAGATAGTAACGATCATTTTATATTTTATAGTTGAAATGACTTAGGATTAATGCAATTCTACTGAAGTGAACAGTATTTATGAAACCCCTTAATACGCGCCTGTACGTATTGCAATAAACAATATGCACTTATAAATTTTGAGAACATTGGCCCCTCCTCTTTCTCTGTCAAAAGAATGGACCCAACCTCTGCATAATGAGATGAAGTAAGTAACTGTTTTGCAAGACACATTCTTCAAAAGTAAATATAAATCGTTGATACCTATGTACAATCTTACATTTATTATTAAAGACATGTACTAATATAATATTTCCGATCGATGGTGTTACACGATACCAAAATAATATCGCACCCTTATATTGGGCTTAAACTAAATATGTAAATTACTGGCTGCCCATTTTTTATTCTGTATGGAAGCAAGTAGTTGTGATTTAGGAAATAACGTTATTTGGTATTAAAAAATATGAAATTAAATCGAAATTATGTATGTAAAATATTGTGCATCTAAAAGCAATCAAAAACTTTCTTTCTTTTAGTGGAATTGCAACGCTTGCCAACGGCTAGTTTTCAATAAAACACAATTTATTCGTTGACATTATTTTTCTTACAAATTAAAACAAACAGTAATGAAGAAAATTTTAAAAAAAATATGATATCACCGGCTGCATTACGAATGTTACCTAGGATGCTGAACCCTTCTGCCAGTTTTAAAACTTATTATCAAATACGAAAGTTCAGTTGATTGTTGTTATTTTATTCTCTATTATGCCTACACTGTAAACAAAAATGAAAACAAAATATTATAATGTCAAAAACCGATATATACTACATATGTTACTATTTTTCGTTGGAAAGGGAGTCGGCTAAATATTGTGCACTTTTCAATGTTCTTTCCTATCAAAGTATCAATATTTTTTTAATGATGACTTAATATTGAAATTAAAAAATAGATCTTGGACACGGGTGTATGTATTTTTTCATTCAGTTCGACTGATTCATGAAATTTGTTATTGAGCTAATCTGTGGTGACTTTTATATTTTAAAATATTTGGCGCATCGGCATTACAGACTGATCCCGCTACTTTTCAAAATTCAAAGAGTTCAAAATTTTTAAATTCCCTAATTTGATATAGTCTGAACGCGTGGGCTTAGTACGGTAGTTGGATTCTTATGTCAGGGGGAGAGCATTCATTTAGTATCAATGGCTGCCGCAAACTCAAGTGAACTGTTAAAAAGTCAGAGTGTAGCTGTAATGTAATAACTAAAAATAATGTCAAAAAGTCTTAGGCTCGCATGTCTCTTAATCCAAATTCACAAGATATTTATTCCGAGAGAGTACTGTTGACATGTTAACGCGTAATAGTCTGTAATTTATTCTGTAAGCTATTGGCGGAACAAAAATGTGACTACACCTTTTTGAATTAAGTACGGTACGATACAATCTAAAATTCTTTCGTAAAACACTTTACAGGTAGGGTCCGTGTCAATTTACTTGCATGGGTGGTCACCCCATTCCAATTAAATGCAATGCTTATACGCGTACCCGCTTTCCCAATTACTACATTAGTGTGTCCAACTTTTAATTGCATGGCGGGACACGGAAAATTTGCCTGGAGAAAAAGTTATCTTGCTGACAAGGGTAAACGTAGGCGAGCAAATTATTTTTCAACGAAATGTACTGTCGTAGAAATTTATACCACATTTTAGAACAAGCTTATCCTTATTTATGAATCTTTAAACAATAACTCGTGTATATTTGATGAATCTAATATATAAAAATCAATGTTTGTTCGTATTTTATGCATTGCAATACCGTTCATCCGATTGCGATAAAAATTTGTCAACTTATTGCTTGTACTTGCGCAAAGGTTGTAGGCATATTAAAATCGGCTTTCAGTATGCCTTTCATATAAAAATCAATGTTTTTTTTATATTTTATGCGCTGCCAAGCCGAAAATTTTGACAACTTATTGGTGCACTTGCGTAAAGCTAAGAGGCATAGTTCAATTAACTTTCAGTAGGTGACGCGTTTAGACAATCGGCAAAACACAAACAGCAAACGTCAAACGGCTAATGTCATCGATACCGATCAATTTTAGTGAAATTATTTATAAAATATTGTGCATCCGAAAGCCTTTCAATAAAGACAAACACTTTTTTTCTTTGAGTGGCATTGCTACGCTTGCCGGGTACCGGCTAGTTCGTAGTAAAAATACAAAATAATTTTTTTTTAATTAACACTTTGTTTACGGTGTGCAAAAATTTGTGCGTATTAAGAATAAACTTCCATTATTTGAAGGAAACTGTAAAACAAAATAAAATTGAAATGATTGTGAAATGAATCCTACAATTTATTAACGCAATACTGTGTTTCAGAAGTTCAATTGAAAAATTTTCACGCATTTAAATTATTAATGACATCTAAAATGCCCCTATCCACAGCATATGCCTCCCTTAGTTTTAAAAACTTGTGAAGCGCGGGTTTCGTCCTTTCCTGTGGCTTTGCCAGAACTCTGCTCTCAAGCAATTATATGATAAAATAAAGGCCTCACCGCAACTGACGGACGAGTCGGGAAGGCTAAGGTTAAGGGTTTAAAAGTTAATTTCTATTCCTGATGTATGGGTTGCTTATAAACTGATTCCAACAGAAATATCACAAATCCCAATGCATTATCGTTCACTGCGGATTTGGAAGAAAAATGATAAATATTGGCACAAAGATGTAGTGGTAATTGATTAAAGATTGAAAGTTTTTTGAACCTTTTACTTACTGGTTTTAGATATCTACCAGTTTCCAATTCGGTATAATTTCGAAAATAAGCCTTTCTCCCACGATATGTTCACGAATTTGAATATTTTGCGGTATTTTAAACATATCAATAAGACATGCAGCTGTTATTCTCAAACTTTTAAATATTTTACAGAAAATAATTATTATTGCGATTTGAAGGCTTACTTTTTATAATAACGTAAAAAAACCAATTGTTTTGCGTTGTCTTACTATTTCGTATTATCGATCAAGAACAATACATTCATATGGAATTAAATTCATTGACTAAGAATCGGTCAGTAATTTCAAAAGCTAAATTCAAAAATCCATTCCCATCATTTTCGATCCCAAAAAGCGGTAAGTAGCGAGAGAGATCAGCTAACCACTAGTCCTCGTATCCTTTCAATCCCTACTCTCTTCGAAAAAGAGACGTTGATCAACTGAGTAGCACACAGTTCTCGTAGAAATAAACATGTTGAGATAAACTCCGTGTGGAGTAAATATGCTCCAATTTCGGAGCGAATATGGTTAAAAAATACACCAATATTCTGCAAGCTTACCTATAGCACAAACACACACACACTCAATCTCTGCGCATACACTAATTAAGTGTGTTCTAATGAGCCGCGTAACAAATTTATTCAGTTTAATCAAATATATATTGATGCTCTGCAAACATTTATTTGATACTGTTCCATTTTCAAAATTTATTTCATTAATCCGTTGTTTTAAGAAAATGATATTGTCCAATCATAAAAATGGTTACCTGTTTATTTCTGTTGCTAATAATAAGCAGCAATCTTTTTCTGGCTTATTCATTAGTCACACAATTATCACACGGGTTTTATGTGCTTTAGTCAATGAAATATTAAAAGATACATTTTAGTTGAGAGACCTCGGCGCGGGCACGAATCAAGTCTTTTTGTAAAGAGGGCCTGTTTGTCTGGTCGGAGGGTCGCAAGGAATGAGCGGACGTCTTACCTGATTTACATACATCATTCACTCTTTGACCACTAAATCTACAAGCGATCTTCTTTCATACAAACTGCTCCATAAATTCGTAACAATCGATGAAACATGATCTACGAATTATTTAATATTATTAGAAGTGCACTTATATTTTTGGACGAATTAAGACGGTCTTTTTCAAAATGCTTTTTATCTGATAAGCTAATGAATGCATTGGAAGAAAAAAAAATCTTTTTTTTGATCTATTTTTTTAATATTTCAATAACATTACAATTTATTGCATTCCTGAATTGAAAATCTACACAGGCATTTATATGGACATGGCAATTGTCAATTTACAATGTTGATTTTTTAAATAAATATATCACGATTTCCACATATGTTCTCATATATATAAGACCAGGACCGGTTTCACTCGTCGCGAGCATTGTCAAATTAGCAGTTTTATTAATTTAAATGACGCTTTTCTACCAATGAGCTACAATTAATACCTTGAAGGTGATTTTATTATTTTAAAAAACTTATTTGTGAGACGAAATATATAAATAAAATTTTAATTAATCGCTGACTGTTTATGTATATGTAGATCGACACCAAAATTTATATATGATACCACCGAGAGAGCTATTTAAAATTGTAATCTTGAACCTACCCTTACAAGTGTATAGACCGTTGCTTGATTAAAATCCACCTGTACCATGGATACAAGACGAGACCTGGTATCCCACGTGTGGTCTTATCACCGCGTCATTAGACCACATTACATGCGACCAGCGTTTTGCATTTAGTTACGAACGTTTGTTTTGCGGTCAGCAATTAAATTGATGAAAGGGAAACGAATCGAAACTGATGTATTGCGCATTCACAAATAGTTGCATTTAAATGAGTTAGTTTTTATTTTTATGAATACGTAATCTTACTCTACGGAGTAAATGTGGGTTTGTCAAACGTAATTTCTAAAAAAGTTCATCAGGTTAATAATTATTAACAAATTAGCCCTTGTCCGGAAGAATTTAGTGTACAAAAATTAGTCGGTTTTTATTAGTGGAGAAAACTTAATCAGTCATGTTTTTTGACATCTTACATCATAAATACAATAAACTCAGTACCATGTTATTGTACTTATTTTAAATGATGCACAATAACATACCCAACATTTTTCAATTGATTACTAAACAATGATATTTTAATTGGATATAACATTCTACTGGGCAAGGTAAGCCCTTGTCATTGCAATAATGGATTTTTTTTATCGAACTTATCTCAGCACACTTCTTCTAAAACTTCTCGTTACTTCATTGTCAATCTATGTATATTCTTGTAAGATGTTCATGTTTATGCAAGAATATAGCTAGAAAAGGACTAGTGGATTGTCAATCGCTCTCGCTACTACAAGGATTCAAATCCACGACTACGAGCAGAAAACAATAAAACAGTTGGAAAAATAATTTACGAAACAGCCCGTACTAGGACTCGAGCCTCATCAGCTCAGCAACAGAAGACAACGACGTAGGTACTCAACCATGCACCTGACTAAATGTATCTCTTAGATAGGAGTAGGGCAAAAGCTGTATTTTTTTCAAATCGAATACACTTTATTTAATCATATGTATTTTAAGCATCGGAAACTGAATTCAATGCAAGTTTATTTTTCTTTCTCAAAAAAGTATATACATATAATAGATCGATAATTTGTATTGTTATCTGTACGATTGATTCCAAATTAACGATGGCACGTTCTTGCTTTGGTTTCCCCAACTGATCAACGTCAATTTCATCGAACATGCTTCAGTGCAGATAAATATTCACTGGACTTCTAATTACATTATAGCGATGGGAATCGACCCGGGTAGCATTCGCATCTCGGCGGTCGAGCGTTCGTCTCCTGGCCCGGCGGCGACTCTGGCAGGCAGCATTGACAAAACCGATGTTTATAGTTGACCATTATATTAGCTGCAAAAGATGCAAAACATCGAACGGGTGGACGCCGGGCATTTATGTATGCGGGAATAGACAGTGGCGCTTCGTTAGAAAATATATCAAACAAGAATTACCAAATTACATGAACAATTGTTTTTTTAAATTACATCTGTAACTTATAAATCATTGTGGGTATTTGCAACCCGGCCAGCTCCTTCCGGATTATATATCACATGATCCAAGGTTCGATTACTGATAATACTTTTAAAGACTTCTCAGACCTTCGGTTTGGGTAGATATTTCTCCTTGAGTTGATAGTCTATGGATTCGTCACGATACTCACTGATATTATATAAACTAAACTAAAACCATACAACACGTTGAAAATATTTTGTAACGACAAATAATTATAACATAGTGAAGAAATAGCAAAGTATATTAGTACTACATAAATTATATGATATATGGTTGGTAGCTATTTCGGCTTACGCCATCGTCGGAAATCGGAACTATTAAACCATATATCATATAATTGCTGTAGAACTCAAATACTCCGTTTTTTCACAATGGTGTATAATGGAGTTCTACCAAGTCAATTCAAATTCAATAAAAAAATAGTTATGTAATATTATCTGAAATAAATTTCTAAAAACACCCACATTACTGTGTTAATTTAAGACCTACAATTAGAAAATTGTATACTTTCGTGGCTGAAAATAAACACATTTTCATTTAAATATATTCGTACACGTTTGAATAATAAATTATTCGAGTCGCCCTTGGTTTATTTATAATGTAGCCGGTCAATGTAAATTGCACCATCCTTAAAAGGTTTAGGTTTTTATGGAGGCTATCAGTAAATCAATTCTCCTATTTTGTAAGAAACAATTATATCTTAAACTACTTCAGTATACATATATAGTATAATAATTATTTTTCCGTGAAGACATCATTGTATCATTATTAGGTTTTTATAAAACAAATACAGAAGTATTTTAATGATTTAACAGATGGACTCGGAAACACTGCACTAAGTCTTTTAATTATTGACTGTGATGACTAATATGCAATCAGTTAATGTAAAAAAAACTAATAAGGAATCTTAGAATATTAAATGTAGGTCCCCATTATAAAAACACTAGTCAAAAGCTTCTATAACAATTCGACATAGTGACATTTTTTATCTTTAATACTTTCATGTACATATCCAAGATTGCTATTTACTTTCATATAACTTATTTTACCCGACTCTCTGAATGCATTCGTAAACATTTGTATCGGTGAAATATTTATATTTCAAATGTTTATAAAATTTGCAAACATTGATAAACCATCTATCTGGTTTGTCTTATTTAACAAAAGACTCAAACAATTGATTCGATTCAATGTAAAAAGATCACTATCGACTATCTTGGCAACTCTTTCGATTTCATCTCATGCGAAGAGCTTTCATTCATACAAATAAGTGTAGCTTTGATCTAACAGGAAGATCGATGATTTCATTTATTTGAATATTTTCTTATTCAATAGCTAAGTACACTATTAAAAAATTTGCTGATATTCCATATTTTTATAACGTGAATACAAAAAATATTTCTAAAATAATACGACAGTGGTCCGTCTTCATACGGGCCCAATACGGACTTGATCTCAACCGAGGCCAACTTCGAGGCAATCGATAGTACTGCAACATCAAATGAGAAACAGAATACTCTTGATTCTTCTTAGATTCAACGCGAAGTAGATTAAACTCTTCCACCACGGCAGATTCTCAGTACATATAGCATATACGAATACAGGATATCATAAAATGAATGGCTGAACAATACACATTTCTTTTTTTTCTCTTTAAGTACCAGATTGCATTTGAAAAAAAAAAAATATATTACTATGACCTCATGTTTTCTGAAAATGATCGGAATCGGTTACGCTCATCACAATCATTATCAACTGGTCTTGAGAATACATCTGGAAAGAATACAATCTCATGTACTTTATTTAATTAAATAATTCAACTCAACTCTTAAAAACGAAAAAAGTGTATGGTTTCCAATCACTACCTTGCAGCTCTGTGTCAGGCCAAGTAAATGAGTAGTACATTCGTGTCCATTCTTGACCGCATAGCGTGGAAAGCGACTACACACAAAGATTTTTTCTCTTTCTTTCTGTAAAAAATATATCTTTTTTCACAATGCAAGAGCAATAAACTTATATTTTGTGATTTTTATAATGTACGCAATCTTGCATAATGTACGTAATAATAAATAGGTATAAAATATCGCGAAAATACATTTACCCTTCATCCTTCGTTGACTGAACTAATTTTGTGTGCACATCCTTCTGAGACAAACACGAGATGTTTGTATGGAAACAACCGCTGGACAATATAATGTATGGACAGAAAATACTACCTACTTCAATCATTGTCTCTCATGTACAGTACACTTTGTCCGGCGCATTGTAAAATAATGCTGAATGATAAAACAAATCTGATAACGAAATATATGAGAAATCTGGTTATTATTGGCCGGCAATATAGACATATGAATCTATAAAAAATAAAAATAAAAATAATAACTCATTTTTAGTACTTTTCCCACATGAGATTTATTTCATCAGGACCGGCTTCGCTCATGGCGAGCATTTTCAACTGATAAGGAATACAATTAAACAGTGGTATTTATGCAAAAGTTAATTATGAAAACAAGGTATGACAAACAATGTGGACAACAACTAAGCAAATAAATTGAAGCAAATTACAAGAAAAATAAGTACAAAAAGTAATTTATAAAGATCAGGACTGATTTTGCTCATAATCAAACCGGTCCTGGTCATAATAAATTAATTTTGGCATAAGTATTTTTTTGTACTTACCTTTCCATCAAACATTGACAGTGAACATCTTAATAGTTATGAAAGTTTATTTATTGAAATACTTCAGAAGAGCAACCATGGTGAAGAAAACCATGACATTTAAAAATGTGATTGAACAGCTTGAAATATTCGATAAAGGGTATTGAAAAAAATTACAAAACGTGTGAAAATATTCCTGCATTTTGACCGTATAAAAATAAAGCATTTTTATTCACATACAAGGTATGGTTCTCTTTGTTCCTGTGACAGCGGTCATCATACGGCACCCGCAATTTAGCTGGGCGTCAACAAATGGTTCTCAAACTTTCATTTAGCACTCGATGCTTGAAAACATGACACAATATAATGTAAGTCTATAATCATTGGTTTAGCGAATGCTGTGTCAAGTTTCGATACAAACTTTTTTTATATTCTTGTTAAATGTCTAGTTATATTTTAAAGAATCAACTCGTTAAGGGCTTTACTTAAGCTTTGTGCAGAATAATTGTAAATATTTAAACAATTCTGCATTGGTGTACGTGTGGCTATTTTATTTGAGAACCACAATCACTGTCCAAATTATTGGATCGGAAAGGAAGCAGGTTATTATCCTGGTATCCTTTCGGTCCACGGGAGGGTGAGACAGATCTCTATCTACCAGTGGCGTTCCGATCACATATCGTAAAAAAATCTTATTAAAATTATTTAAAATTATGACTTGAGCTACACGTTTCCAATTTTTAAATGTCTGATGATACAAAGATAAATTTTGTTTGCGAATTCTAGAATATATGCAAATATTAAACACCGTGGCACTACCTGCCACAGGTTACCATTCGCTCAGAATTCATATACTCTCTATTTATATGTGCATCGTGCGCAACGGCATTAGTGTGCTGCGCGTAACCCAATGATGAAGATTAAGACAAATAATACATCGTCGGCACATGTAGTCTTGTGGTAAAAGCTTTATCTCATCGAGCAAATTATGTCAAGTCATGGCAAAATCATTTTCAAATTAAGATTTTTAAAATTCTAATTTGATATTTCGTGCATGTATTCTTGTGGTATCCACGAGTTGATTTCAGGTGATTTTTTTTTAAATATTCATTTTATTAGCAAATTAAATTTTCATACTCCTTTCGCACTCCACTGGATGTTCTACACCTACGGACAGTCACATAAAGAACCGAAATTGGAAAGAAAGGTGTTGTCCATTATTTTGTTTGTCATATATTTTTCTTTGTGTGCGTATATGATGACAAAAAAAACATTTTTTCGAGCATGAGAGAAACTCTCGTCTCAGGTGCAGATCTTTGCTTCTTTGTGGATTATTGTGCGAATTCTTAGATATAAATCTATATCGATGATAAGGCAGCTTATAGCCTGTCAAACTAACTATGAATTTGACGTCATAAATGAAAGGATTTCTTTCATAGTAAACATTACTTTTTTCTGTCCTGAATTGTTATGTTATTAAAACATACATTGTAATGTACTCTTGTTGATAGAAATCAAAGTGGATTAAGCAATCTTTTTTGTAGTATGTCTTATATGTCTACAACAATACAGAAGATTGTTGCTTTAAAAAAATTCATACAATGAAATAAAGAGAATTCGAACACCGTAAAAATTTTCCATGTAAGATTTTCAACTCAACACTAACATGCTAAACACTCGATACACAATAAAGCATTAACCGTGTATGATAATTGAATATTCATCATAATTTTCTATAGATTGGATTGAAACTGTGCTTGGCGTAATATCCAAAATTAACATACAACTTTATGTGAAATATTCTTTATCTTTTCTGATTGCCTGATACTTACATTCAGTGTAATATTTTTTTATTCGTTTAAAGTCTAAGCTGAGGTGCTAGGCTCGTATAAAAACACTCCAGTATCATCTTTTATCAACTTTAGGGAGTGAATAAACATTAAATATTAAAAAAAATATTTTGAGAAGAAAACAAGCATAACGAATACCTTAATTATTGTCTGAATTCCTGATACCTTGTGCTTATTATTCCTTATACCGTGAAAAAAATAGCAATGTATTTTAATTCTACAGAAACTATTTTATATACTGTTGATAGCTATTTCGGCTTCCACCATAGTCATAACTATATGTTAATTTTTTTCACCGTATTATAATGGAGTTCTACCAAGTAAATACCAACTAAACTTATTACTCCTATTCAGGTATTTTGTTAACATTTTTTTTCTATTTGCGAATCGTTAACAACAAGTTATCATAAAATATATTCGCCATATTTATATGCCCTTAAAATTAAAATATTGCAATGTGACATTTGATTGAAAGCTGCAATAGTAATAATGTTCTTATTGTGTTGAAGAAAAAATGCCATTCTCCCACACACTGACCATTGTCCGTTTGCACAACCGTGCATTATCATCTTTGGTCAAACATAACAAAACTTCCATACAAATATCTCTTTAACCCTTCTGATTTCTTGTTACCTGGTACCATATTATTTCGCGTCAGAATTTTGTAGAGCGTGAGAAAAAGACACAGGTGTTCTGTCCAATGATTGATAATAGTTGCTGTCAGAGTTATTCACCTCTTTCAATGGATTTAAGAACTTCTTCAATGCATAGTATTTGTATATTCCATTCACAAAGCCTTCGCTGTGATACGGAATAAGTGAACCAACTAAACATCACAAGAGAAACATATCATGGCCATATTACAACAAGCATGAGAACACAGTTATTCAATTTATTAAAGAGATAAATTTTAAACTAATGTCTAACAATATAGTTAGACACTTGTCTCTTTGATGTATTTTATGGAAATAACTAATAAGCTAAAATACATTTTTTATTATGTTTACTTTATGCCTCATTTAAGTATTTAAATCAATGTAATTATAGAAAAAAAATATTTAAAATATACATCAGAAACAAATAATGTTTTGACTAAATGAAATGGTGATCTTACATTAATATTGAAGCCAATTCTTAAAGGTATAAATACTAATAGAAACGAATCAATTCTGCAATAAAAAGTCGGATAAAACCCACGAATTGAATTCGTTGGCATTTCCATGATATTATCTGGAAATTAGTATTTACGATTGACACACATAATTCATTAAAAGTCATCATCATCAAAATTATCGCTAATTCACATAGATTGCGTTAATAACAACTAAGCTTAGTGGTCTACTTTTATTTTTATATTTAAACGATACTAACTCGCGTCAATTCAAGTCAATTCGCGCAAATGGAATGCCAGAGGATGGAAAAAGGTGAAACCAGAATCGCCAGCGACCAGACGGTTGAAATTTTATTTTTAGAAATTCCATCTAGCACCTTTAGTAATGTTCTTAATAAGGTAAACAGCAGGCCGTTTGTACCGAATTATTAAGTATACGCGCAAAAACTCTTTTTTCAAATATGAACATCTTTGTAAGAAGTAGTGTAGCATTCATTGGTGATACATTATTTAACTAATCTTTGTTGGAACCCCGAAGAAAGCGGAATAGTATAGAATCGAGTGCTGCATTGATTGCGGTTATTCGCAAGTATTCGCTAGAAATGGCGGCATTTCACCGCACGTATCATTAAAACGAACCACTCGTTTGACGGTAAAACGCTGACCTCTTGCGTTGTAAATTAATCGAGTGTATTGTGCCTACAACATAATAATATACTTACAATCCATAAGTATGTATGTATATCAAGAATACTCATAATCCATCGCTCATCATCTACAATGTCCCAATCTTTTTGGATTCAACATTCTAGGATAATAAGGTATTCTGAGTATTGTCATACTTCACAATAAACTGTCTTTATTACTTGAATTTGTATTATTTACGTATTGAATAGAAGACAAGAAGAACATGTTTTATTTTAATTTCAATTATTTTTATTTAATTAAGTACAGCTATTTATTTAATAAACTTGTGTACTTATACTTTTGTAAGATTTATTCGAAGATCAAAACTTGGGTCGATCATTTAACATCAAATTCAACTTACAATTGAGATGTTTTATGACATGTTTCTAGTAACTAAATTTATTTATTATTATACTATTTTTGCAGCACAAAAATGCATTGCAATTTATTCACCGTGTTGTAATGGAGCTCTACCAAGAAACTCCCAAATCGGTAATCAAATAATCAATTTTATTTTGCAATCAATGGCTTAGAACAAACAGGATAATAAAATAATAAACAATATAGAAAACAGTGTTAAGGAAATAAGTTAGTTATAAAATAAAAATATTTGATAAAACGGATCGCAGAGACGTGATTATATGATTAAATGTATGAATTTTATGAGTTAATTTAATACACTCCGTATGTCGCTAGATCAGAAATCGTTCAGGGAGCTTGGGAAGGCCTTTGTTCAGTAGTCGGCAAAAATACTGATGTAATAACTAATTATTAAAAACATAGGTACGCAAGACTAGGTAAATAGTGTATTTTATAAGCATCTAGATAAAATTTAGAGCGAGCGAGTGGTCACCTAACTGAGGTTGCGAATCTTCCCACAGTCTCGCATTGTTCTGTAAATTGTAATTCTTTATTACCATTACAAAGTAGATTGTGTCCGCGGTATTTTCATACGTTTTTATCATTTCGGCATTTACTGCTTAAGCTAAACATACACTATTACTGCTCATGAGAATCATGAACCGGTAACGGTTTTATAAATCGACCTTAACTTTTATGTTCTGGGAACAGAGTGTCATGGACCTGTTTCTATTAATTAATTAATAATTACCCGAACATCTGTTTTATCACGAACTCTCTTTATAATATACGGCTTTTTTGGGTTAATCTAATCATTTTATTATTAAAACTAGTTCTTTGCGATAAGCTTTTTCTTTTATTTCGAATCAAAACAAATCAAACCACTCGCCCTGCCAAGCTTAAACTTATCTTTAACTCCCGTGGCAATACTTAATAATATAAAACACTTTTGTTATTTACATAGATAAATATTAAAATAAATTTGATTATTTTAATATTCTCGTTAAATGCATCATTTATTTCAGTTCATCGGATCTAGCTAACGGAAACGGGCAAAAATTGCTTCTCACATTACGAACTTTTGATATTTATGTCATTGCAAGCCACCAAGCCGCGATCCTATCAAAATAATGCCGATTCATTGTGCGATATCGAACACGTATTAGCTGGCAATGAAATATTACCGAAATCGGAATATTTAGCGAAACCTACAATGCGATATTCTATTGACAAACCCCTCTTCAGTTAAACATTCGAACAACGGCCCCACCCCATTTTTTATATTTCCGAAAAGCTTTATTCGCGGTACAGATGTCATTTTTTCACACAACGGATACTTCATTCATTTGCGTATCCATAATTTTATTTCACTTGCATACGAATAATATTTTTGCTTTGTGTACGGAGAAATCTGAATCTCTACCATCTTATGCTACCCTGATACTTTTCAGAGTAATCTGTAAATTATTTCTTAGCCCGAAATCACATTATTTTTTCTTAAATTATCTAGATTTATTTATAATCTTGTACATTGTATGTTAAACTAATACTTTTCATATTGATATGACGCTTCACATACATATTTACTGTCCATCGTTTGAAGTTAAATAATAACGAGGTTTCATCTATCTTTGTTGTTTTATGTTAGCCTAATACCTCGAAGGCACAAAATCGACAAATATGGTCAATAAACGATAATCTCGCTTTTAACAGTAACGAAATCTTTTAATATCTTAGCAGTAAACAGTTCACAATTCAAAACACATTATGTAATTTTGTTTCCCAAATTTCTCCGTATCTTGCTGAATCATTGATGAATATTTTTCTACAAAAGATGCGCTGCTAAATATGGACGATGCCTAACAGTATTTTTCGTATATGGCAAACCGAAACTGCATCGATCTAAGCAAATATACATAACATCATATTGTTATATCTAATATGGCAGTCAATTTAAAAATCTTTTCAAATGCAAATATGTTTATTGCAACCTCTGCATTAAAATTGTATGTATAGTTTACAATATATTTTATACGACAAATCATAGATATTTAGCTATCTTTTTATAAAAATAACTGTATGTATATTTGCGTGAATTCTAGGATGCTTTTAGCAGCTAATTTTACTTGTTGATTAAAGTGAAATATATAATATCTGAAATCTCTCAATTCAAAGAACAGTGATAAGCTTTTTTCTTAAAATATATAAATAGTATAAAGAAGTGTAAGAGATGTTGTGCAACTGTATTAAAGTAACGCATATAAACATACATATTATAGTGATTTTTGATTTAAACTTGTAGTCATTAACGACTGTAAGTGTGAATTAGAGATTTATCTAATAATGTGAATGGGCAGCTGTTGAACTAAGGCTATGGAGTATTTTACTTGAATACTTTGGCCCATTGCAGTTTTGTTACTTTTGAATAAATCGAACTGAAAAAAAACGTTACTTGTCGATTTAAGACAAGTTCCATTGTATAAAAAATAATATATTATCATTGATTTCAGAATATCCCCTATCATTTAAAAACTGCATACTTTTTTACCGTTCGTTTGAGGAAGCGCATTTTTTTTGTTTAAATTTTAGGGTCCCTGTATCAGAGACCTCGAATAATAATACACATCGGACGCATCCCGTATGTGCCCGGGATACCTTTTTTCATGCGGCGACCCTTCCTAATATTCGCGGGACGGGGTGATTCGGATCGGGGTGAGCAAAATAGAAGATAGGATACCTGTGGTCCTTTTTTTATAATTTTAAACGGGAAGTGAATCTTTCGTACCCGTGGACCATAACTTTGGCTGGAGACCTCAGTCGTTCTGTGACCTTCACGTCGTTTGGATCGGACTTGCGTCTCTAAAACCATCAACCAATTTGTTGACCAAATTTAAATATCTCTTCATCGCATATTTCAAAACATATTCTTTATTTGAATTTACTTCAACGTTCTAAAATCAAAAGTGCTTTTCAAATATACTTAATAACAACAATATAAGTGTTTCCTTTTTTGAAATATGTTTTAAAAATCTACTGTGTTCTAAAATTAAATTTGACTTTTTGCGTTTTTTTCTCGACACCGAAAGCAACGTTTATTCATTTCTGATATTTTTAATATAATACAACTATGTAGGCAATATATTCTGATATAGATAATGCATGCCACATAATGAATAATGAAAGTGCAAATTTTTTTACATTGGACATTTTGAGGTGGATTTTGCAAAATAATGTTGCATTAGGTGATAATCAAATGGTGAAAATGTTGCACGATTCAGGTATCTCCATGAGAAGACGAGGTTAGTAAAGTTTATTTTTATTAGGCATACTGTTATCGAGTAACACAATTGGACTGTAAAGAAATAAGACAACGAACTATCCAAGAATAGAATATGTACATTCAAATTATTACAATGTATCATTTTTTAAATCTTACAAATACTATGTTGGTTTTAAATTAAACGATTTAAAAATATTCATTCTTTACTAACATCGCGAAATATCTCATGTAAATAATACAATCGAGTCTATTAAAATAATTTCTATTTCTAGAGAATCGATTTTTAATATAACTGTAAATAACCGTTAAGAAACATGTTCCAAATTTGAAATTTTAATTTAGAATATTTTTAGCTTCGTTTGGATGATTTTTTTTTTAACTGGTTATTTTTCAAAAGCATTTTAATTTTAATTTATTTGCGTAATCTGCTAGACGGTACAGTGTGAAAAAATAATGCTTTCTTATAAAAATAATAAAACTACTTTTTTCGACATCGAATGACGTTTTACCAGAACTGAAACGATACATTCAGTAAAGTTATCAGTTGATAATGCTCATAATAAGCGAAACCGGCCCTGATCCTAGTAAATCTAATGTGGAATAAGTAGAAAAATTATGCTTTTATTTTTTAATATAATGCCATTCCACCAAATGACACCTTAAAAGTGATATATTTTGTATTTATTTTAAAGCTATACACGTAAAGTACGTTAATAATTGTAGTTTAATGATTTTTCATCATTAAAATTAACTTTTAGAATATAGCAGTTTTAGTAATAATTTGTTACACACTTATAGGTCCAAATCTATTTCGATATATTATTATCAATGCAACAAAAATAATACCAATCACAACGAAAGAATTTTAATATTTGCGCCGTTTATTTGATTATGTTTCTGTTTCTATACCGACCGAAACAGGTACTGACTTTTTTAGATAGTGGGGAATTCCTACAACTATTTTTTATCAGAAAATTATCCCATTTGAGACAGAAGGAGCCAGTAAACTCTAGCTAGAATTAATTAGATTTACATTATTTGGCCAAAAGCAATACCGATATCGACCACCAATTGACTACAATGCCCATAACTCGATTCTGCCTTTTACGATTGGGATATTAATAAGAGATGGTATCAAGGCTTGAGCAGTGGCGGCCAAATGGTTTTCGTTTTTATTGCTGGAGTCAAAAATTATATGAAATTTATTATTTACATCTAATAAGCCATATTTATAAATCAATATATCTCTTAGCCAAATAGTGGCAATTCTATTTATTATAATTTTAAAAAATGTGGTCTTAAATATGATGATGTTATGTTATGTAAGTGAAAATTACTGTTTCACTTACATACCTTTAATTTAAATAAATTAAAAACATTATAAAGTGTTACTGCCACATATATTCTGATAAATAATCAGAACGAGCAATAAGCGAAACCGGTACAAACTTTATTAAACTATGCTTTTCCTCCATAAAGTGATGGTCAACACATTAAAAGGTCTTAAATTAATGATTGAAACAAATAATACATACAAATAACTATTTGTCGAAAAAAGTCTGTATATTTATTTTTCATGAAATGGCATTTATTGTATATGTTACAGTGAAACTGAATTCTCAGTGAAAATGTATGAAGTAATAGATTTGTATGACACCATGATTTCACTGGTCACGATTATTGAAATTATTGGCCCAAGTTGATGATTTGCCGAGTTAAAATTTTGGTTTGATTCAATGAAACAAAATCAGCACGTAGTCCCTTTCATAAAAAGAGAACCAAAGAAAAACGCAGACAAACATTGGCTGAAGATAGGGCAGTCAAATTTAATTTCAATGACAGCTTGGAGAAGAATATATTTTCACAGGGAATACAGTTTCACTGTAACATATATAATATTAATTATTTAACAGTTAATAATGCTCGCGATTAGTGAAACTGATTCTAATAAATCTAATGGTATAGTAGAAAAAATATGTTATTATTTTTTTGCTCAAAATATGATAGCTAAAATTTAATTGGAAATGTTTCTAAAAATTATTCATTCGATGGTTAATATCATTTTTCTCAACTTTATGTTAAGACAAGGGACCATTTAATAGTTTTCCCCAGTTTTTGTCTGTTGGGATATTTCCCACGCGCCCCTTCAGGCAAAAACCAATTGACCGCTACTGCATCTATTCAGCTCACTTACCGAGCAACTGTACGAAAAATTATCATATAAATGAGTGTTTAGTTCTCTATGCTGGATTCTGATATTGATATCACTCCCTCAAATTGGTCGATGCAGTCACTGATTGATGAGTTATATTTATTTGCAAAACCAGCCATATTATTTACAATACCATTGACTTCAAACAATATCGCTTTGAATGATAATTTTTAAGCTTCAGTCTGCGAAAATTATATGTTGGTACCCACTCATCTATTATGAATTGTTATTTGTGGCGTATTTTTTTAAATTTTAAAAGTCTTGTGAATTGGCTGTTTTTTATGTAATATTATATTATAAAATAGTATAAATATTTTACTATGAAACTATTTCAAACAAATAAGGAAGGGGAAAAGTTCGAGCCAACGTATTTTTTCGTTTTCGTGAACATTGGCGAAGAATACATTTAAATTAAATTTTTATTCAAAATTTTAAAAAACCCAGTAGACTTGGCGCGCCATCCAGTGGCCGAAATTCGAAACTGCGGTGAAATTTATCTCCTAGCAGTAACAGACGAGAGTCTCTAGAAAGAGGAGCCAATACTATTTTCCCGGAAGCCGTAGAGCCGGTCGTAAAGTCCATAACCGCTCCTACGTGAATGGTCGCCGGAAAAACGCCAAAGGATTTCCGGCCCTCCCGTTCCGAAAGTCCCTGGGCAGTTTGCCTAGATGCGTGGACTGTAGCCGGGTAAGGACTTTGCGGCTTTTATGGCCTTTCCGCAGACGGGTGGCTAATAGTCTGTGGTCATTATTTTGATATATCGCGCATGAGAATGTGGTCATGCAGCTTGGGGTCATTGACAAATGTCACTGTTTAAATTCGAGCGTAATAAAATGACGTCTTCTTAACTATATTCCAAAATTCATGGACATATTTTTCAAACAAAATTACAACACCACAAGATTGCAACAAACATTTTTTTTTTATTTTTCAAGCATTAATTTACACGAAACCATACATTATTTGGTGGCTGGTGTATATTTAAGATTGATGTTATAAAATTCTTATAATTAACTTGGTTTAGACTATTAAGTACTATCATGTATTGATCAATCGGGTTTTGCTTAACATGTGGTTGTATTTGAAACAGTAACGAAACATCGAAATAAGATGGTTAAAACATTAATCTAAAAATAATACAAGTGGTATATTTTTCTAAAAATTTTATTTGGAAATAACAAATGGTCGAAAGTTAAGTAATATTTTGATTCTGTTTATTGAATTTTTTGATTCTTAAACACTTGATTTAAAGTATTTAGACGCCTAGTAAATAATGCATATTTCGAAATATTTTAAACGAACATTGTATATTTCTACAGACGTTGAATTTTCATTAAATAGAACAAAATACCATCTACCTCAATTGTTTCATATTATATATACCAAGTGAATCAACCCCATATCGAAAAAATCACTCAAAATTCTTCAGTGGACATTCCAGTCGAGAATCCTCCAGTTTTATAGACCCTCAGAGTGACAAATACGCCTGGAGGTCATGACATTAACTACCCCTCGAGAGAGAGAGACAGAGAGGAAGATTTGGTCGTTAGGGGATGAGAAAACCTCGCAATCCTAACCAGCCCCTATCGAATTTATTGCCGATATTTAATGCCCTACGTCGCAATCTAGACTAATTTCTGATTTATACAACTTGATTGGAAATGTTTTTTTCTATATGACATACGGAATCTAATTAAATAAAATTCAATTATTAAATCGATACAAGGCTTACGGTAAATAATTTCCACATCATTTACAACTTTCGATAAATTATTTGCAGTCTCTCACAGAATGATTCTGAATTTATTTTTCCAAATATAGAGGAACTGTTTTGATTTCAACAAATACAATACAAAGTGTGACTTCAAACGGTTTTTTTTTTCAAAAATAAAGAAATATTTTCACATCCGCATTTTTCCAACGAGAAAAAAATAAAAACACGAATAATGGCAAAGATAAACAACAGAACAAATAGCCAGACCGAGTATTATAACAAACACACTCGCCATAAATCAGAGGTTGTAAACATTTGGGATTAGATTGATTTTATTTTCTCAATTAGTATTACTATGTTTATTTACTAAATACTATTCTTTCAACCCGGCTCCGCTCGGCTTTTTTAGATGTTTAAATACCAATTTAAAAATATTTGAAAATGAATTTTAAATTATTCTCTCGCGATTTCGTAAAATACATTCGTTGGTTTTTTGAATTTCATGTAACGAATAATAAGCCACATCCAATCAGAGACGAATCCAATGAGAGTCAATCAAAAACGAATAACACACATCGGATTTAATTTTACTAATGAGATAGATTTTTAAAATAAGTACACATCAATTTCATAAAAAAATCTTTTAGTATGGGTAAAACTAGTCTCAGTACATCACAGCATGTGTGAATGATCTAATGACTATTAAAATTATATTTACGACAAACGTTAGATTAAGAATATAAACTGCTCTGTATATTGCATTTTTAATTATCAAAATTTCTTTTGGGGCACACTTTTATTTAAACGTTATCATACAGATTATGTTTGATAAGATCGTGATATAGCTCGCATGCCGCGAGTTTTCCGCAGCTTGAAAAAGGTCTTCAAACTCTCCAGGACATGGACCGTTTCGAGTTAGTTACACATAAGGCGAATACGCTTCACACTCCACCCACAGGGCATTTGGGACTATAGTGTTACGGTGGCGGACCGGCAAACGGATATCCCGAATAACGGATAGGAATATAAGTGAATGTAAAAATGAAACGGCTGGGTGTGAAATATTTTCCGAGTGTCCTAGAAATACTGCCTCATTAATCGAAACTATCACCACTTGAATTCTAACTGTGACTCTGTGATTTTTTTGATAAAGCTCTAACAATTCTTTTTTTCTGTTATTCTGGTTTACTCAGTTCGTAATTCAATAGTTTTCTATTCGTTAGTTATGTATGATATAATCCACTTAACCAAAATTGCGCTAAATGTTAATTAAACAGTCACTGCTGTAATAATCGACTTCACATTTCTTTTTCACTAAATTTCTTTAACAATAAACTGTATTTATTTAAAAAGAATACACACGATAAATTATCTGCCAAAAAATAGTTGCTCATCATTAACACAGCCAATTTTTGCATTACTCTATTAACATCCACCTCCAATGTAATATCTGTAAGAATATAATGAAAGCATGTTTAGGTGCTCTATTATAGCAATCGAATATCATTTCAAAGGAATAATAAACATGATATGACAACAATCAATTTGATATACAGAAAAATTGTAAAATAAACAATTGTTAATTACAAAGAATTGATGAACCCTTCTTTCACAAAAACGGATATATACAAATAATTAAAACTAAGATTCTGATCTAAATAAGTTGCACTTTATAATGAGAAATATTTCACTGAAATATTAAAATAAACCTGCTACATTGAATTGCATATAACATGCAATTGAATAGATTCTCTCCAAGTGTGCACTCGATTTTGTCCATACTGTACCGTATAACTGTTTCGCCCTCAGAATACACCCAGGGAATCACTACCCGTTCCCGAAGCAGGGTTTGTTTACGCCACCGTTGTTTTTCATATGTTTATAGGTGTGGAAAAATATGTCGCCAAAGTTTATTCGGTACACTTCTACCAGACACTGTACCTATATGGATTTTATTTCTTGGCAAGTTTTTTTATTTCAGCGTATGAGAAAGTCAATATAAAATTTGAAAAACGATTGGATATGAATTTTTCTGTTAATAATCTGTTATATGAAATACTGTGTACATATTTGAAAGCTTCGTATTTTAATAAGTATGCGGGTAAAACAATTTAATTTGATTTTAATCTTTGATGACGATACTATGTCTCGTTATAGAAATAAAAATGTAGTAATTTTAACCGTCTTCAATGACACTTCATTAACACAAAAGCGTGTATGCCCTCAAAACGTGCTTATCGTTTCAAATAAAGTATCCATAATCCAACATTGGACAACATTTAGTTTGATATAGTAGGTCAGTTTCAGAATTTATTTCTGTTTTTATGACATTATTTTCTAAAAAAATATTTGCCGTGTCTGTATTATAACAGCTGTTTTTACCAGTTGATTCAACATTGCAAATATAAAAATTCTTAAATCTTTTTAGTAGTCATTTATTTAATAAAAAAAATATCGCGTGTCTGTTATTTCTTGTCATCAAATTATTTAAGATACTAACGAGACAAACCAGAAAATGAATCCCATGATTCTGGTGTTTTAAATACGTCCTTAAGCTTCCTTAGAAAACCATATCACCTGGTCCTCGTCCATTTCGAGGACAATTATTTTGTGAAACATCCATGTCATATCGCATGATATAATGTTTTTTTAATTTTATAGTAACCAAATATTTGCTTACAAAGATGTTAAACGTTTGCATCAAATATAAAAAATATTTAGACGTGGTTGGAAATTCGTGACAACAGATTGATAACTACAGAGATTGTTTTCGTATCCATCTTGCCATATAATATAGAAAATGCAATGAGAGTATTGTTTTCAGTACTTCATTATTGCTACTTTAAATGTATATGAAGTTTCCATTCATTTTATTCTTCAACACCATCAGTTTATAATGGTGGGTATGAGCAAAACCGATTCTGATCATGATAAAAAATTTGTGGAAGTTGTGTAAAAAAATGTGATTTATTTGTTTACTTTTAAGATATCAAGAAAAAATGTCGTTTATTTTTGCCGAGCGACATCCTGTTTTCTCGCTACATCAGATGTTAGTGAACGTGGAAGGTTAACAGCTCGCCCGAAGAGCAAATTGCCTAACACAATTACTGACCGTCGGCGCTGGCGTCGCCGCTAATGCAATAAACAACGACGCTTTTTCGGCGTCGCGGCGCTCTTATCCAATAAAACGGACCCGGCAAATAAAATAAATCCAGCCGAGAGGATAAATAAAACAGAGCCAGGCAACGATTCGATCGTATGCCATTACGGCAAAAGCCATAGAGTTCAATCACTTCGGGAGAAATAATTAACTAGCCAAATAATGCACCGAAAAACCATTTAGCTTATCTTTATTACTTGTAAAAACTGTCTGAATTTGAAATGTTTTATATGCGCGTTAATAAATTGAATTATACTTTATAGTCAGTAATGAATTTGATTCATGAATAATACGGTGAAAAAATTACAATGTATTTTATTTCTACAGAAACTATTTTATATATTTGTTGATAGCTTTTTCGGCTTACGCCATCGTCAGAACTATGTTTTAAACCTGCATTTACTTATCCTTATATACCGTTGTAGACAGAGTACACAATACATCGTCTTCTCTGTTTCCAAAATCTAGTTTCAAGCCCCATCCCATCAAAAAATTGATTCATGAAGTTCCTAAATAAATTAGAATACGAAACTATCATAAAAATATCAAATCTGTCGATAGTCAATTAGGGATAATAGTATTTAGTAATTATATTTGGAAACTCAACCAATTATACCAACGTTATATTATGCTATATTGATATCGAAAAAATCTACTCTTATCTTGTTAAAGTTGGAATACAGTGTGAACATTTGTTATTTGCAGCCGCAATAACAACTTGTAAATTATACAGGCTGCTAGAGGTAAATAAGACTGTCTTAATAATTTATTATTTTTGAATACTCACTCGAAACAATCCTGTTTGCTATTTTGTGTCCAATTGTGTATTTTTTCGCCCTAATGACATCACATAATGACGTCTGACGTAAATGTGGGCACATAATCTTGTTAAGTTATTACGCGGCAGACATGTTCCCTCAGGAATTGGCAGCGAAAAAACTAACAAGAGAGATATTTTTTGGATACTCATCTAGTATATATCTTGTATTGAATACATATCTATCGGCTGAAATTACAAACGTCGTAAATACAATGGATATTTTGTGATTTAATATATGGTTATAAATTCGCCTTTATTTTGTTATTACATTCGTCCGTTATAGCAGATTATCTGTTTATTCAACACCTTACTTTAAAAAGTTTCTAACTGCATTTGACACTGTTTTGAGATATGAGTGTTTGAAGTTTCGATTGAATAAAATTCACTTGTAACAATGAGCAAGTAAACATGTTTCAAATTACTTATTTTAAGCATATTTTTTTACAACTCTTGCTGAGAGGTAATGATCTTAAAGATCTAATGATAACAATCTTAGAACTTTGTCAAATAAATTTAGTAAAAAAAAAGTAGTGCAACTCCGGAATTCTGGTAACTTCGTTATTCAACGATAGATACTTCTGAAATTTCATATATATGATAGAATGCGGTAAATACAATCTTTTCTGACCAAAAGGTCATTTTACGCAAAAATGACAATTAGAACCTTTTACAAGTAAGGTAACGTTTTGATACGTACTTTTATAGCAAGCGGTACAGCTAAATTCTCAATTCAAAAATGTTTTTTTTAATGGGCTCTTTTTGCAGCATAAGTTCCGTTTCCGCCCACCATTTTTCCATTGGCCTTCCAATCCATTTTTTCTCGCTCTCAGTTTGTTTTCCGCACGCAGCCATTTTGAATTTTCTATCAGTGTACCTTTTCATAAAAACCGAAAACAATACGACCTGGCTCTTCATGAATGCAACATGCAACCAACCCCCGGGGGGTACTAACCATTAGGAAACTGTAAAGAAACGTCAGATTACTATCCGAAATTTCACTCTTTTGAGAAATTAAATCATCTTTGAGTCTGAAAAAAAATAATCAAAAACAACAAACATAAAAAGAATGGTTCACATTTTCAAACGATAACTGTAACTTTATTTCTTATTTTATCACTATTTAATTGTTCGAATAGTATTAACTCTCTTTTCTCTAAATCAATAATTTTAATTTAAATACACTTTGGGGCTTTGTGTCCCGTTTAACTTAGAAGGCTCCTGCATTGCAAACTTTCGTGTAAATATATTATAGTAATAATAGATCGTGATTTGAAATTTCCTGAATCTTTGATTAAAACGGTTCTAGTTTATACTTAAAACAATTATGAAACTTGTCTACGCCACCAGTACACAATATTATTCTATTCTATTTGATTGAAACATAATAAATCGTATTTTAAACAAAATTTAAATGCATTAGTTACACAAAAAAAATATTTCATTTGTTATCGGTTACAGTGTTTATGGTCAGTTTCGCTGTGTTCAATACGTCTTCTCTGTCTATCATCTATGCTTTCACTAAACTCACACCCCTCCCACTCACTTTCTCGCAAGTGATTTATTGCTTCTTGACCAGTTGACAAATAAGGGCAGAGGTTCACACCCACGAACTGACCAGTGGGCAGTTTCACGCATGCGTCATAAAGCCTTCACCGTGCCCCATCACTTTGTATGGTCAGTTAGAATCACTTTCACCCTTTGACGGGGGTGGGCATGACGCGCATCTGCTGGAAAAAGGATCCGATTGTAATTGAAAGGATTTCAAAACACCCGTCAGCCAATGGGTTTGTTTTGTTTGCTTGTATTCAGATGAATTTACGAAAATGTGTTTTTGGAAGAGTGCATTTCTCAGGTAAAATAACAGTTCTTTTTTTATTATCCATTATATTAGAGACAAGCATTATTCTCTTACATAGTGTTTCCAAAGAATTAGATGTTTTTAACATTTTCTCACAATATCAACTACCGTTATCAAGTATATTTTATTATGAGCTGTTAATGGTGTTTCATTAACTACCTATTTTCAACATGACCGATCTATCTTTTGAGATTCCTTTATTAAAACTTAAATGAATAGAGTGGCTTTAGATTATTTTTAGTATTATGTGTGGAATTCTCGAAAAAGCATTCAAAATTACCATAAAGCCACGTAAATAACCAACTTTTTTTTTATAATATTAATATGACAGTAGTTTTCCAATGTAACTTAACAATACAGAACGTCTTTTTAACTACCAGTGCCAAAATATTTTATTTTATTCCATTCGTAGCATTCAATTTATACCTACAAGTTGGCTATAATAATTATATATTCAATGTAATTACTATCTATTCATACTATGGTTATTATACTGATTTCAAAATGTGTCTCCGAAATTCTAACCACCCTCTGCATATCGAATTCCCATCAGTAGTTGCAGCGTGATTATTCCCTAATCCACCCCACCCCCTGATCTGGATCCGTTTTACTCAACTATACGAGGGTAGGTGCATCGCGTCCCGGTAGATTGATTAAATATTTCGAATATTAGTATACTCTCTCATACCATAAAGTAAATTTTAGTCATGGTCAACTGATAATTAGAATTGCGATTAATGCCGACCTTAAAATTATCAACAGATTTTTAACATAAATATTAATTTAGATATCTTTATCATTCAACAGAACTAAAGTTGTCAGCTTTGAGAAATCGACTAAGAAGTTTAATTTACATACTTCATACGAATATATTACAAAGTTATCTATATAGAAGACATGTAGTGAAAACATGATCTTACAGAAATCGCATGCATAATCATTATCAGAGCATTACCAGTTGATGATCTTTATTATATTACATGTTGAAGTAGTACACATCAATATATTTTATTAATCTGTTATAATTCTTTTCCATTAAGAAGTGACACTTAACACCGTAAAAAAGAAGTCCATCTGTGTTCAAGATAGGAAGATTTAATTTATTTACTCTGACAATTTGGGGTGTTGATAATCGTTTTTAAAATATAATAATTACTTAGTGAATATAAGTTTGAGTAAGGGCTGTAATCGCTCTACTAACAGCCCGTTTTAAATATCTGATTGAGTTAGTTATGTGATAACGCATAATGGCACACTTTTAAGAACTGATTGAAAATATCAATGCTCGAAAGTGCCCATTCGGGGATTTAAACCATTGTGTCCGGAATCGAGTATTGTGTCACCATTCCTCTAACCGATCTTGACGCATATGTAATATGCCTAATTAATAAATTGTAGGTATTTTAAAGTGCAATGCTTATAACGCAATAACGCAATAACGCAGTCGGCATTACACAAAGTGATAGAGGTATAATAGTGGTACATTCCACTCCAGCTAATAAATATGTTTGGCAGAAGCAGCGTTCACAAAGGGGCTCAGAAATGGGTACTAACATACTGAGCATTTTATCAAACAACAACTCGGTCTAGCGGGGTACCGGACGAGCGGATAAAATTGGTGCAGATGACGTAGCTTTTGTTTTTTGACATTTGTGCGCAATTATTATATTGGAATGCTACCAAAGTTAAATAAAATATCAACTTCATATTGAATAACTTGATTGAAATTTCTGTAGCAAGAACTGATTCGCTCTTTTTATCACTTCAGAACGGGTTCGCTTATAACGTTCTGTCTAAGTAAAATAATTTAAGTCATGTTAAATCTACAGATGCGTCTAGCTTTTATCATTGTGTTAGGGTTGATGAAGGAAGAATAAAAGCATTAAAAACGTATACATTATTGGCACCAAATCTATAGCGTGTTGTATGCAAAAATAAGCTTGTTTTTATAAATGTGGAAAATATTCAACGAGTCGAATTTTTATTCCTTACGTTTTTAATATATAAAAACTAGTACTTTGTCATAGTGTTGGCCTTAAACGATGCATTATAATGTACCCAACATTGTTCAATTGATCTTTTTCAGATTAAACTTGAAAACTCTTACATGTATTTTGTCTTTGCAACTTACTTTGTTATGTAATTCCTCAAACGATGTATAGAAAGATTAAACATGTTTAAATCTATTTCATTTTTTAATATTACGCACAAACACTTTCTTGATCCTTAACAATATTGCCTGGCGTGAGTCATGCAGCACGCCAGAACTTGACAAAACAAAAACAGCTTTTTGTCGGCCAAGCAAAGCTCACAGATTCCAATCGCCAATACTCGACTTTTCATTGACCGGAAGTCTCCCGGATTTATCTCGAGATCATCTCGCAGTGACGTCATAAGGTCTCTAAAAAGCTAGGTACGGTTTAGTACCTTAATACAAATACGTTGGCACACCCCATGATTTGAATGAAAGCTTTTATAGTATTGCTAAATCAAACACTTGAATTTGTCAGGAGTGGTTGAAAAACGCATGCCTAAAATCTTAAAAAAATGGTTAGATTAAATTACGTTATTTTTAATTTTAGTTTGAATCAGGATTTTTTTAAATACCTAACACAATGCTTACGGAATGCACACATTTATGCATTTGCTAATTGGCCATGAAATACGAAATAATGTGCTAATTAACAAAGTAAGTAAAATCTCAGTAAACAATCTGTATACCGAAAACACATCTCTTAATATGCTAGTAATAGTAACAAATACTTCAATTTATATGACATATCAGTAAGTATCTCAAAGAAATTTTAACGTTGATCTTATCTATCGATATCTTTATCGTTATTTTGACACGTTATTTGAGCGTACAGGGATTTTTTTTAAATAAATAGGTTTGGTGAAAATTTTATGGGGCAATATAGATTTACATGCTGGTCCTGGGTAGGTAAACAGTATTTGTACATACGCAATAGTTCAAATACAGAGTGAGTATGACTCATGGATTTGTTTGCTTATCGGTTTATCAGCTTATCAATAATAAAATATCTAAATCGGGATCAACTTGAAAGCAGGTCAGTGCGGTGCTAGTGTGACTGTAGGGGTGGCCGATCGTCGAACAGATGTGAGGCTTATTCTTGAGATAAAACACATTTTTCTTAACCCCCACTTTGGCAGTTAATAAAAAGTTCAAGAAAAAGAAACAATCGATTACAAATTTATTAATATACAAAGTAATAACACAATTCGCAATAAGTCGGCAGTTTTAAATTTAATCTTTTGTTATTTGTGCTTTGGGTCACTGAAAGCTTTTCGCTATTTTCTTAAATTTTTATTTAATGATTATTTAAATTGTCAAAAGTCTTGCTCATTCGAAATTGCAACAATGGTTAAATATGAATTCATACATAATTTCTATTAAAGATGGTGACAAAAAACTGCTTTCTAACTATTTGTAGTAATTGCCAATAATTGCATATTCAAATTATCTTTTTAATACATTTAACCTCAAGCATTTGTTTTGTAGACCACATGGGTGGGGAACCTGCGTTTTTATATTCTTTTTTAACAAAAAATAGCTACATTTTGAAGTATTAAATCATTGACGTTTTTCTACGTGAAAAGGTTCCCCACCCCTTTCTCGGATAAAAAATATTATTGTGTCTCTTAGTGACAGCAAAAAAGCGACGAATGAATAGTGATTAGCCTTTTCGGTCGAAATATATGAACCTTCTTTTGTCAAGCTCGAGGATCGCAAGAGTCTGTCAAAAAGACCGCATACCGCCCCATTCTTCGAGAAAACGACATAATAAGCCCGGCCCGGCGATAGCATCTCCGGCGACCAATTGCATGAATTGGCCGTTTGTTGAGTATGCATTTGCATAATATTTGTCAATGCACTCGAGAGGGGCAAAATCCACTGCACTTATTTCTTCAAAAAGAAACCGGGACAAAGTCATAGAATCCGCCGACAATATCACTACGCGTGTTGTACTACTTGCAGAAAACTTTAAAACTTTTTTTTTGGACAGCAAATATTTTCGATTGCTTTATTTGAACAAAAAGACCCATAAGAATCATTATATTATTAGATGGTTATGTTATGGTACAATTATTCATACAGTAACATGTTACTCATTTGTAAAACATATTTACCGTGCTTTGTATTAAGCATAAATTCTAATTATTAAATAAAATAACGATTCATATATAATACATATAATAAAATAAATAAGTCACCACTTTTTACATTACTTCCACAAATATAATACTTTTTTAAAGATCATCACCAAAACGAAACCGGTCCCGATCTTTATAAAATACATGTGGAAGTATTACACTAAAGCTGTATTTTATTTATTTAAATATAAAGCATTTCCACAAATAATTTCGAATTATCATGATTGCTGTGATCCATTCATAAAAAAATAGTAACACATTTTTTGTACATATTCCATATTAACTTTATTAGTATCAGGACTGATTTTTATCATCTCAATCATTTTCAAATGATTATATTTTTATTATAATGCCATTCCACCAAGTATTGACAGTGAACACCTTGAAAGAGATTAATTCATAGCTTGAAATTATTAATTTTTTCATTTCAAATACCTTCTGTTATCTATAATACAGAATTATTATACGGAAGAGTTCACTCATCAAACATCCGATATAAATTTCATATTTTATTAAAATACTAAAAAAAATCTTCATCAATAAATTGAAAAAAATGACTCAGTTATCCATTTATTCTATGGGCACAATTTCTGGGACTTACTGTACATATATGTATGTAATTGCTGAATGCCTAGAATTACGACACAGTTCTTTGACAAAATCTTCCAATCGATACCAATATCACATACCTATTTTTATTATAGATAGATAGAAAATACAGTCGTAAAAGATTTTATCAAAGACCAAAGGTCCTAGCATTTATAACGTATGGTACCGATTATTTTCCGTGATTGTTTTCGTATAAGCTATTTCATATTTTCTTTTCGAGTCACAATTTATTTTCGATATTTGTTTTCAGTCTCCTTGATATTTTTTGTTGCATCATTTGGGTATGAATATTTCCATATAAATTAATGAATAGAAAAACTCATGCTTGCGATCACGTCATACTGTCAATATGTATATATGCACTTACAATCATACATGACAATGCGGTATACAATTCAGTTGATTTACAAAAGAATAGAAACATATTATTAAATCAATAAATGAGTAGATATACATAGTTTATATTATATAACTTCAAATCAATATAAAAACAGCCCAATCTAAGCAAAAACTTTAGTGCCAAACCTTCATCTAAATTCTAAAAAATAATCTGAAAATAGTAAAACATGCGATGAACTATCAAAAAATAAAAATACTACCTATTTTAATAATCAAAATAAATATTTTTTTCTTATTGTTCTTCTGTGAGCTTTGGGTTTTATTATTGTATTGTTAAACATATCAATAGATTATTTCAATGCCACTTTGCAAATTTAAATAACATTTGAACATTCAAATGGAAATAAATGCACAAAAACAATTGAAAATAGTCCTCGTTATTTACACAAACAATATAATACTATTGTGGAATATATCAATATAACTACCTCCCATTCTACTTCTAATAGCAATTATCAAAAATATTAAATAAGTCTTATAGTAAATAATAAAAAGAAAAAAGATGAAACATATTGCGTAATCATTTTTCATTTCGGTTGACCGAAGCCAGGGAAATAATAATTTTACTATAATATATATTATGAACAAAGATTTTTCTGAACTAGATTTCGACCAGATCATATATGTATATAGGTTCAAAAATATCGCATGTATGTCCTATGTAGGCATCGAAGTCATGCCGCTTCTTTATGAATCATTTTCTTTAGCGCGAGGCTAAAATTCACACCTCCAACTTCCGGAAAATCCATTCTATTATCCATCGATCGGTTGCCAATGGTTTTTCCGCCCCAAGCAATTTACCTTATATTACTTTTTTATTACAACCCCTTATTTGGCATCTCTTTTCCGCGTACATCTATCATACGGGAGCCTCGGAACCGGACGCAACCGAGAGAGAGAATAAAATGATATCAGCTCTGTTCCATGATTGTCTATATCGGAATAGCTTTTGATATAGAAACGGGGATAATAAGTAATCTGTATTGTAATGCGACCATTTTTGCCAGATCGGCTTACCAACTTTCTCCACTGGATATTTTGTGTTGATTGTAATATTGAAATTGACTTCCAGATATGTATATACAAACATTTCGAAATTGTAATACAGCTGAACAAATCAAAGTGTCATGTTTTCATTTTGCATTTCAAAATCGGATGTAGATTTGAAACGAATAATCATTTTTGATTATTCAGTTTGATTAAAAAAACAATATCTTCTAGACATAGGTTCTTCTTTAGTTAGGGATGAAAGGTGAACATAACTAGTTTTTATCATTCATTAAAACATATTACAATTTGTAAAAATTCAATCTCAATTAGTAAAGATTTGTTAGAAGAGCTATATGCAATCGAGTTCTGAATACAATATTAAGATCTTGTAATTAATTGTTTATTTAACTGTTTGAACCTGCCTTTACTTGGCAGAACTCTATTAAGTATCTTAACACTTCGTGTGTACATCAAGATTACATTAAATATATCTGATAGTTATTACACCATCATTGCGTTGCAGAACTACATCACATTTCAACTGCATGACTGTAAACGTCTAAAAGTACTACTTGAAGATTTTAAATGTACAATATATCTAACGAAATCGCAGTTTGAAATTATGCCAATGTCCGCTCCCAATGCGGAGCATATGGACTCTTGATAGATTTTCTCTCATCAGAAGTTTTCTACAAGAACTGCCTGTTACACAGTTGCTGGATTTAGCCCGTGAGCGGAGAAAACTGTAATTTTTTATATTTATGAAAATATTCAAAACCAATCTAACAGTTGGCTGTTAGACACACAATACTATATAAATGCATATTGTATTACTATTCAATATATACATCTTATTTTTCATTACTACAGTAGTATCTTACTCATTGCCTAAAATATTTATACTTACGAACTGGACTATTCATTATACTCGGAAATATTGACTTAAACATAATCATTTATTTGCTCTCGCCTGACGCACGTAGAACGTATTTCTTTGGCCATTTTGTTCTCTGCAAACAGACGTTTTAACGTCCATTGTGCCGCCGACGACCACAACCTCACTCTTCGGTACCTCGACACCTGGACAAGTGTTATTGTAATGATAAATATTATAATTAAGGCAGGGAGGCATTGTGTATCTTCTACTCGGGTGACACCATTGTGTGGTACGGCGATTGCCAAACTTATCGACTCATACAGCGACATTAATATAATATTTGAGGAAGTCTAGGAGCAAATTTTATTGTGTGGATATTTTTAGCCCATTACTTGATAATCAATCATTAAAAAAAAAAAACGGTTCTACGAAACATTTATTACGCCTTCAATAAAGTTTATCCAGATTAAAAATAAATTTGGCTTCTTGGAATAAATGAAACGTATCTCGATTTTTGCGTTTGGGGCGGGGCTATGAATGCGACTAGATACAAAATAATCGCTATTTTATATTTAAAAAAATATATGAGAAAACCAACACATCGCTTTTCAAGATAATGAAAAAAATTGTAAAATTGATTTAGTGGTGAAACCTGTTTTTAGACTCTCCTGAAAAGTAAGGAAAATGAGTTGGGTTTCTCTGCTTCGAGGGGCCGAATCATTCATTTGATTGCTGTCTTGGCTGTTGCCTACTTAAGTTTACTTTGGTCAATTATAGCTACCACTTTTAAGGTGTTCAATGTCAATATTCTATTTCGCGATGAGCAATAAATTCCATGTGGAATAAGTACTAAAATGAGTTTTTATTTTTATTTTAATTATAACAGTTTCATCGGTTGAAATTAACTCGGTCCCAATACGATGCTATAAAGAAATCAAACAAAATTTAATTCGCTCTTGTGAATGTTATATACATACTTACTTCGTCAATTGATATTTTAATATTTTTAAAAAGTTAAGAAGCTTACTTGCGTCCATAAATGACTACGAAGCACAGTCTCGATGCCAGATCCACGCCGCATTATACATTCATAAAACTGTTTACTCCACTTTTCAATGACCGTCTGGCCTCCGTTTGCATAGTAGGTACATACAGGGCGAGATCACAATACGACTGATAAAATTATTTTTTTGTTTGCATACCTACATAACAAATAATGAGGTAGTATTTGTGATCCGTTACGTCCGTATAAGTGACGAGGTGTGATATGTCTGAATCGACTAATCAAATATAATTTACCTGCAGCAAACGTACGTATGAAGGTACATGAAGGTACATGATACTAGAAGCTATAAATATAGTATACAAAATGTTATTAAATCTATGATTGTAAAAATTAATCAATTTATACAAAAAAATAAATAGATTCAGGTAATTTGAATATGATCGCTAATACGTTTTGATAACTCGATTATATTCATGTTATTTGATAGTGTATTTCTTCTTTATATGAAATAAATATTAATAAAAACACTATCTTTTAGTTAAGGGTTGAACGATAAACTTCGTCACAAAATCAAATATATCTTTTATTGATTGAATTGGCGTTTATTTGATAGAACTCCATTATAACACGGTGAACAAATAGCAATGTATTTTTGTAGAATTAAAATAAATTGCAATTTTTTTCTTCATTTTATCTTTGATACCCTCTTAGTTGTCGCAATTTGTCTTATATAATTACTAGTATTGCTACCCGGCGTCGCTCGGACTAAGCGACCAATAATTATTTAATGTTATTGCATTCGACATAATTATATCAAAAAATCTAACATCCAAAATAGAGTTAAAATAAAATCACAAACTTTATTTAATTTGATGACAGCCCCATTTTCGCCCATTAAAATGTCCAAATTCAAAGAAAAAATCTAATTTGCTGTCAAAGAAATGACAAATAATACCTTCACGTAAATAATAAACATTATTATTAATAATAAAAGCCGGGAAAAGTTCAGTAGAAGACTAATTTATTACATTTTGACTAAATGTCTTCGCCGATAAAAATTCAAACATATTTTCTTTCATATTCGTTTTTATGGCAACTTAATGACCAACAATGCAAAAGGGAATTACAGACCCACAGACATACATACGCCGTTTTGGTTTTATACATAAGATTATGTAAGTTACAAAAGTGAACTGAACTTCGTTCAATTATTTTGTGAAGTGGATTTTTATATAGTCATATCTCAAAAATCGTAACTATGTGATTTCAAGATAGATCTCAATAGTTATTCGTCCATTAGACACTATCTTATTATTTATTTGAAATAAAGATGACTTTGTATGTATTTTTTTGATATTACAATTTATTAGTAATTAACCATGGCAGTCGTTCAAATATTACATTTGTATTATGGAAACAACAATTTTATTTAGTTTGACTGTCATAACTTTCTGCAATATTTTTGATGCGTTATAAGACGGTATGAGGATGATTTTTTATTTCATTTTTGTCGCAGAAAAATATATTTTTAATTTAAATTGACACACCTGAAGACGTTGTTGCTCAACTTTTCTGTATTCAATAATGGCTGCGGTCGGTATGCTTATATACGGACACCATATGCAAACACAGATACACCCACAAGGCATCACTTTTTTCGCAATAATAACACAGGTTATGAATGAAAGGCAACTGTTATGAAAAAGCGGTCTTGAACCTGGAAACTAAATGCCAAAAATGATTGCAAATAACAAAAGCATCGAAACAAAACATCCGCGATATTTTATTTTTTTAAATAATTGTAGCCATTGAAAGGATTTTACCACTGTTCGTTTCCATTTTGCAAGATAGCCGAATTAAAAAATTATCTAATTTAATATTCTTCTTCTTCTTCTTCTTGCAGCGGACGCTGATAGTGCCGAAGGAGACTCCGCCCAAGACATCCTGACGTGTGGAGGCTGTCAGAAGTCCTTCGCGCTGGCCGACATTGTTCGGTTCATCCAGCACAAGGTGTTGGCTTGCAACAAAGAAAATTTCTCGCAATGTTTTCCTCAAGGTAAAGACTACTATAATTTGACTTTATACATACACGTAACGGGAGTAGGTGGGACAACCAACTGGTTCACACAACTGTATACTCCTAACCTAATACGCAAATTCATTTAACGCGTAGATTAACCTCTACTGCTACGGTGGATTCTCAGTATACAGATACTTTATATCACTTAAACTATGTGGTTGAATAAATCACATTTCTTCTTCTTTTTCATTACTTTAAGCACCGTAGTGCATTTTTAAAAGATCATTCCCGTGCAGCTCTGTATTGGGTCACGTAATTGAGGTGTAACTTCGTTTCTTTGCTTGATCAAATATCGATATGGAAGACGACCGTGAAAAGCGGCTGCTTACATATAATAGGAGGTAGTAGGAAAATCGACTTGTATTTTACTTGATATCTGAAACCATATTTTTTCGAACCAACATTTTATCACAAATTCTAAAACAAATACATAATTAATAATAATTTAACTGCATCTGTAGTCTGTCCAATGGTAAGAGTTTTCCCTTGCTATCTGATGAGTCAGTGTTCGATTACCAGAAGTTTCATTAAAATATAATTAATATGAAACTTCGAGAGACTTAAAACACTTCTCAAATCATTTGAAAAAATAAAATGTATAACAATTATTAACTGTATTGCCTTAATTATTATAATATTATCTTTACAAATATCTTCTTTATTTCCTGAATAGGTCCTCCAACCGACCGCGATTCCGACGAAGGTGGTCGTCCATTAGGAGTCGCGAACGCACGCCGCCCATCAATATCAGCGCCCATGGGTGCAAGGAAAGGGCGCGTGCATACTCCCCCGCCATCCAGCCCTAACCTCTCCGCTACTCATCACCTTCTTGAGGATGGAGCGGCTTCCAGTACACCAAAACGTCTTCATGACGGTTAGTAATAATTATATATATATTTTTTTACTTATTCCAAAATTCCTTGAAATGATTTGGACCGGTTACACTCGTCGCGAGCTGTAAAATAAAAAATGCTAAGGTGAGCTAACATAAGATATAATAACAAAAGCTTACAGATAGTATAAAAGTTAGTACTGAACAACCAAATTCATTGCTGTCCTAAGAATGTGAAAGATTTCTTTTTTAGCGACCGGAAATAATAAGAGAGATAATTCGTTATTTTTATTAATTCTTTTTAATGATTTTTTTTATTATACATATATGGGTCTGGACAAAAATTTTTTTTTGCAGCTGTACAAATGATACCTCGCTAATTTATTTTATCATCACATTATAATGTTGACCAGATATACCAATTAACATTATTTTATTGACTCAATATTTCTTCTTTTGTGTGCGATCTGGTAGACAGTTATTTGCGCGTAATATTTTAAATACACTATTATTCATGTAATTTAAATCCGAAATTAATAATCTAAATGACCTTTCTTTTGCATTGTCATATGCATTATTATGCGTCACTTCAAATATTAGTTTAGTGGCATATTCTCAATCATTTTTGACTCAAAAACATGAATATTAATAATAATGGCCAGTAATAAGTCTTATTCTTTTTTTTCAAAGATTGCACTTACAAGCTTAAGAAATCGATTGGTAAACTTATAGCGCTGGGCCAATACCTGTGGCCGTTAGAGCTACCTAACAGAATCTTCCCGGCCAATATGTATGGCCTTTAGAGCTCTAAGAGTTAAGATAGAGAGAAAACATTTTAAAATGTAAATTAGTTTGTATTATGCAATTCATAAATAACAACACTGACGACAGATTCATGGTGAAAACAATAAAAAAACATTTACATTAGCTTGGAAAATAAAGTTAATAAACAATATTTTTTAATTCAGATGACGTAATAAATTTCAGCCGAATTTAAAATAGTCTCCAAATCAGATTGCATATTTTTAATAGGGGTCCGAAACAAGCTTTTTCGAAAGACTTGTTCCTTGTAACATAATGTGTATTCACAGCTAGGAGTTCAATATCAGTATTACCAAGCCGGAATCTTAACTGTTTTTTCAACATGTACAAGTTTTTCAAATGTTAAATGCCGTTATTTCAGTAATTTACACGTGGAAAATATTTACGATGAGTGCACATTTGTGCAATTTACGGTATATTCATCAAACAAAACTTGAATCGGGATTTTTTTGCGATAGAATCCTTTTTGCACGAATGTTCTATCAAAAGTAACAGATTGAAACATTTAGTTCATATTATTAAGGAAACAATAAATTTAAGCAATTTATCACGCCCTTATGCTTTTTCTAATACTCGAATCGATTCATTCTTTCCATTGGTATTACGGTTCCAAGCTAACGTAATTTGCTTCTTTGTTTCTTATTATCAATACCGGATTTAGAATTTGAAATATATACTAATTTATACTGAAAATTACGAATAGATACCGATATTAAAATCCGTATTCATATCGTTTCTGCCCCTGGTTTTGAAGCACATTCATATTTTCTAGAAATGGCAAAGAAATACGTTTTAAAATCATTGAATAATTTCTGGTATAAATAAGAATTAATAGTTTTAATTTAATTATTGAGAAATGACAATAAAGTGTTATTTTTGGCAGATGGTGACTCCAACACCCCCAAAAGACGCGCATCCAGTTCACCGATCGCGTCGAGCTCATTAGAGGAAGACATTAAACCTAAGATCAAACAGGAGCACCCCATGGACACAAGCTCCTCACCTGAAGACGGCCAGAAGAAGTTAAGAACTGAAATGGCCGACGCAGAATCAAATACCATGCATAGTGGTGAGTAAACTCATTCATTAAGCTATCGTTACTCTTATTTTAACTTTAGCATAGATTTAAATCTCTGCCACGATTTTTATTTTCAATAACGTCCCCTTGATATGTCCGCTCATATCAAGAAGACGTTATTTGTCTTTTTCGAAAAGATTAGTGATCAATGTTCACTATAATTCAAAGGCTGAGCAGGCCAATCCAACAAATGCGCAGCATAATTTCAATCATCAAGAAACTTCTGATGAAACACTTCATTATGCTTCATATGCTCCACATTGGAGCAGGCGTGAATTAAAAAATAAATGTTACTTACATGTTTTATTAATTTATGCTTCTCTATTGTGTGAATATTTTATAAAAAAATAAGCAATATCAATTTATAAATCAGGTCGTTAAATTTGTCAAATATAAAAGTGCGCGCTAACCTAAGATCAGTTATTAGACAATCGCTTTCACTACGTCTCCTGCTTAAGGATAGGAGGGATGTCGGAGGGAATTTTATAAAACAAAGATGGGACTCGAGCCCATGAACTCCGCACCGGAGCCAACGATGTTGAAAGTCAATCACATACCCACACTGTGTAATATATACTTTTGTAATATTCGAAGGGAAAAAAATGTTGCCTCAATTCGCTGTTTATTTGATCGAATAATATTATTCCTCTTTTCTAGATTTTCTTATTTATATTATTTCATGCCCTTGTCGCTAAGGGGCACTCGCTTCTCTCAACCATATGTAAGTAGGCATATAAAACGTATTTGTCGTGACAAGTGACGTCTAATTTTGAACCCTTTTCTCGGCATATTTTCTGTACATTATCTTATTGCAGTGTCACTCACAGGCCATGTTTGTCACTTCTCTATTGAAATCGGACCAGCTGAGCGCCGAACGATTTTCGACGCTACGCTATTTTTCAACGCCCGTATCGTTGCATTCGTTTGTTTTCCCTTCACTCTCTCCAGATAACACAGTCAAGCTTATTTTCACTTCAACAATGGGATAAAAAGACACAAAAAAACCCGCTTTAATTTCACTAGCTTTTTAGACATTTCATATTAATATGCTAATTATAATCACTGATTTTTTTCACGCGAAAACTTCCTGAACTATTTGCTTAACCACTCATTTTAGAGAGAGTTAATAAAGATAAAAGTATTCTCTAGAAACATTCTTTACGCACTCTTTTAAGAATTAGATATCATCCTTGGGTATTTGTAACTATATTGCGTACAGTATAGTTGTTAATACCGGCAATATAAAATATAAAAAATTGCAATTGTTTCATAATTTCGATTCAATTGTTCTTGTTATTAGAAAAATTCAAATATGGAACATCAGTATTAAAAATATAATAAACATATTGAGCATTCCAAGCTAAAGTTAGAAGCGTTAGTGATAAATCGCTACTTTTCAGGAAAGGAAAAAGTGTGAACAAAAATATTGTGTCAAATATAACAAATTCGTTTCAATACCACTTCATTCCACGTATTCGAGCTTCTTTTTTGAAGAACATCCTTTTGGCAGTCTGTGCACTTTTTTGTGAATATAATCTCATGTTTAACTCAGAATCACCAAAATGTTACTAACACTCTTTTGGCTTGGTAGGGACGATATAATTGTCACACAATAAAACCGACTTGTCTGCCATCTAAAAGATGAAATATATACAGATATAACTTCTGTCAATTGTCATTTTTTAAACATTGCACAATGGGCAGCGTACAAAAAACGAACGGTTAATAATAATTATAAACGAACAAATCTCTGCCTCTTCCAGGGGCATCGTTCCTTTGACGTGTTTGACATGTCAACAATGCGTAGACACGGTCCAACTTTTTACCGCAGCACGCTCTCGATTTGCATAAATCTATTCATATGATTGACCCTACCTTTATCTCTAGGGATCATATCGCAACCCTTCATTTTTCTGTTTTTTTCTGTCCAACAATGCGACCTGAACGAAACTGCATTTAAATTATTATCTAATGCGTATCTTTAATTCTATATTAAGTGTGTATATATACAAGACACGTGGCTATTTCCGTGGAAATCATTTGAGACATTTGAAGGGCAAAGGTATGCGAAGCGTTTAAAAATATTCAATATCTTATTTCATATGCAATACAACTAGTTGCCAGCTTTTAAAATATGAGTTATTATCATTATTTGAATATATAGCGGCAAAACATTGTTTTTGCACATGATCTGGCCTTATTTCCAAAAAAATATCGTTCTTTATAAGCATTGACAGTAAAAACAGCACATCTTGTGTTTGTTAAGTTATTGTCAAAGTTGGCTTATCGTGTCAGTCATTACATTAATTTTTTAAAGTATGTATGTATGTAGCTTTTAACAGATATATCATAAATTTTAATATATTGAGACGTTCATTAAAAAATAATAAGACGTTTATAGCACTTATTCCACAGTAAATTTATTTAGATGAGAACCGGTTTCGCTCATCGCGAGCATTTTTTATTGATTCTGAACTGATGATAAATTGAAAATGCTTGCGGTGAGCGAAACTGGTCCTGATAAAAAAATGTGGAATAAGTACAAAAATGTGTTATTATTTTTAAATATAATGCCTTGCCACCAGGTATTTACAGTGAACACCTTGAAAGTGATATTGATTTATAGTGAAATTGGCAAAAAATCTTATGTAAAAACAAGAACTTATTACTAATCTAATCATTTTAAAGTCAGCTTAAAATAACACAAAAAATTGTAAAAATGTACATAATTTTAATATTTTTTGAACATTCTGTACAAGAGCACGTCAGCGCTTTCCATTGTCCACTCAATCCTTTCACAGCTTCATCTAAAAATGAATAGCATCCCACATAAACAAAAACCCCGCCCGGGTTCCCATCGCGTGCCATTCCAACCGCCTCTCGTATTGACAATCCTTTGACCACTGCAATCGGAGTTCGCGGATTAAACTAAGACTAAGTGTTCCTCGTTGACCGTGAATTTGCCGCGAGACCAAAAGAGTAGGGGCGGATAAAAGGCCCTTTTGTTATTTGGATTTTTTTATAACGTTATTGCGATTTTATGAATTGCTCCTGGTAACATGCTAATTAAAATTACATAAAAGTTGTTTTCGACTGAAATTTATTGTCTGGAGTCACCGCTCCAAAAACGCATGTTTTCAGCATATTTGCAGCAATTGTTTGTTTTTTTTAATTGGACGGTACATAAAAAAAATGGAAGTAGATTAAATTTGCATGAATACTTTCTTGCTTTAAAAATGAACACATATTTTTGTACGTTATCTTCATTTGGTGTTGGTATGTCACGAGTTTGATTTCTTACGTGGACTTTCGTGTAGGTACTATGAAACCCATTTATGACTTCCTTCTATAGACCTTGCAATATACTGCCTTTCCATTCAATAAAGATGTGGGGAACTCCTGACAAACGTTTGAAAAATATTACATAAGGTGTTTTTTGACGTTTTAGTATTAAGAATTTATATAAAGCGGCTAATTCCAAAATTAACTGTTTTTTTTTGTAAACATGCAGTAAGATGTTGCATTGACTACCTTTTTGTTATTATTTTAGTGTATTTTAGTTACTATACTGCTATAAAAGTGAGCACCATACAAAACTGGCAAATTGATTTAAGAAATTTTGCGAACAATTGCCATCTCCCTTGGAAAAGCACTACAGTAAGAAAACCTTTTAGCAAACGTACGCGATTAAGTACAAAATATATAATGTTTCTGACATCACTGATTATAAAAATTGTAAAAATATTATTTAGGTTTTGTAAATCTCCTAGCATTTCTAAATAGACTTTATCGGTTGAATTAGCGGTGATCCTTCCTGATTCAAAAATAAGAACATAAAAAAACCTCTCTCAAATTTCAAACGTCTCTCCTTCCCACCTGCCCGAGGGCAACATCACCCCGTTCTCCCCTCTCACAGGAGAGTCCATCACTTTTTAGGACCACCAGTTTTTATTGTTACCCCTCCCAAAGGTAAACCTTGTGAGGTTTTTACTCCTTACAGGAGGCAGCTACACCTTTAACAACTTATTCAGTATAAAAACTACGGCCACGTGTGCCTACTAGCGACACAACCCTCTGGCGGTAAAATAATAAACGAACGTTTTGTTTTACCGCGTTTTCCATTTTCGAAATGATTCGTTCGTCTTTTTTTCACCACAGACAATATTTTATTTTACCATCAATTTAGTGGAATTATTTCAATTTATCTATGGCTATATTGAAATTGATATTGAAACAATCGATATACATAGATATTGGCTACGGTCCATATAAAATATATACAAATGCAGTAATCGAATACAATACTCCATTTCCATGATGGATTTCTGTGACTGCAACAAATTTAAGTATGCCAGCAACACATAATTCATGTATTTTTTTTTTTTTTTTTTTCCCATCTATTCGGAGCATATGGCCGCCACACGGTGCCTCCAAGATTCTCTGTCTCCCGCCAACCTCCTCGCATCTTCCCAGGTCATCCCGGCGTCCCTCAGCTCCCCTGAGTACATCCTATGGATGGTCATCAGAGGCCTTCCGCGGCGTCGGGATCCATCAGGTTGATAGAAGAGGCAGGCAGGATTCAACCCCTGGGGCATCCGCAGCACATGTCCAAGCCAGGTCCATCGTCGCCTTTTAATTTTGGACGTAATAAGGGGCTGGTTTGTCCGCTCTCTTACCTTATTCTGACAAAGTCAAACCACTGTACTCCTAGTATTCGCCGCAGGCATCTGTTTTCAAAGCACAGTATACGGTTACCCTGTGCTTTTGTGATGTGCCATAGCACAGTCAGTATGCATGCGGTTCCTGACCGAGTACAGCATGTATATACTATTATATATTTCACCAATGTAGTACAATTCATATTCGTCAAAGTTAAATTGATATACAATATACTAATAATCCTATACACACAGTTACTTTGCACCTTTCATATGCATATTTAAAATGGCGACATACATTTATTTAGCATGAAAAATGCGGCAAGAATATTTTTAGACGTTAGAATCAAAGAGTACAATCGATATGCTTTTACTATTTCATATCAAATTCCAAGAATATGAATTGCCAAATGAAATTTTAAAAATACGTTTGAACTCTTTCCATGCAAGATTAGTCTCGTTTCAAACAATCAAACCAAGCAACCGTGCTATACTTAAGATGAAAAAACACGTAATAGGGGAGAACTAATAATGATTCGCGTGCCACTAGTGATAAATCAAAATGCCAACAGATGTCTCTTAATATTGTCAAACAACAGAAAGATCTTTGAATATTTAATCAGTTTCATTCAATTCTATTATTCTTTGGTTCAGGTATCCAGTCTGAAAAAAATACATCAGTGAAATGAACAGACGCCGAAAATTAAAATGTCATGTCGCCCTTAACGGCAAAAGCTTAGACTTTTTTAATATCTTATTCATTACTCGAAAGTACCAGTCATCCATGCATACATTATAAAAATATATACAAAATGAAATGTAGTTCGTATACTATACAGTGACGTAAATCACCCATGATATCCTATAATATTGGATAACTTTATCTTGTAATTAGGTAGCTTAAATTATGTTAGTATTTTTTTTCCATCGATAAATAAATCAAAACTAATTCTTACTTTTCCCTAGAGCTTAGAATTTTAGTTTGTAAGCTTGTCTTAATAATATAACTGTAAAATGCAGCTTTTGTATCTTAATCAGCGTAGGAAACAAGTAATGTCTGCCGCTAAATCCAGTTAATGACTTCTAAAAGTAACAAGTTCATTCGTATTTTCAAACAAATTTAAGACATACTAGTTATAAGCCATTTGTTTGTTATCCTTACTCTAATATTTTGTTATATATTAAGCAGATGGATGCGAGCTACGTCGCTAATAAAATAAAATTCTTTGGTCTTTGGGGATAGTTAGAATTCACAGCATTTAAATACGTGTTAGTTTTGAGAGTTTGAAATAAAAAAATCAAAACAGAAAGAGGCAATTCATTTTTTTCTTAGAGATAATAACATAATTCAAACGTACAAAATAGGGATGATTCATTTTTGAAAGGGGTGAGTTTTTTTCACTCAAGTTTTAGAATGGATATCTCTCATTTCAATTTCAACCACGTGTCTAGCACGAGCGTTGTGGAGATAACCAGTCGCATTTTCAAAAAAAAATATGAATATACGGAAGGTAATTATTGTGATAATTTTATACCAAGAAGAATGGGCTGTAAAAATGAATTGAATGCATGAAGACGGTTACCTTTTGATAAATAACCATCCCACTTTTTATATGTTAATCCTTAGAGTAATATACGTTATATCTGTCTCTATTATACCGTAGGATATTGATAAGTATATTTTTTGCATATCATTATTCAACGATTTTTAAAGATCTTTCTAAGTCATCTTGAACTCAATTAACTTACTACCTTACACAGTCAATACTACATGGTGGAAACACACTTTCTGTACTTATTCCACGAATAATTTATTAAGATCAGCACCAGTTTTGCTCATCCCGAGCATTTTCAACTGATGATCATAATATCGGTGGACAAAAATCTCGATACTATTGTATTGGCATAACTATTGCTTGTTGTCTCGCTATTTATAATTAAGGGACGTTTTCTATTTTCAAACAGTGGTATTAGATCCCTCCTTGAATATTGTGCCATTTTAATAGTTTTCGTATCCAAGAAAATCTTTTTCTACATTAGTATTTTGATGTTTCGATTTTTTTAAAGGAAGATTAGTATTTGTTACACTATCAATGTTCTATTAACTGTTATACAGATTGCCTAATACAATTTTATAAAAGAACAGCTGCGAATATTGTAAATTCATCTCCGCATCTGATCATGTACAGTGAGTGACTTTTTTACTGACTCAATATGCTGCAGTGTAATAAGTTTGGAGCCGTGTCAACTGACGTGCTGTAATTCTGTTCTGCATTATCGCAGTTTTGCGTTGAAAAAAAATGACAGATGTTATCACTATGTATTATTGCGAGGGACGGCTTGCCAATTGAAAAATGCGTCAACCCTTTGCGGATTACCAGCGCGTATGCAAATTACAAATCGAGCTCTGGCTGCGCTCAAGGGCACTCTAATTTAAACTGTTTCTCAAAAAATAAACTAAGCAATTTTTCAACACTTATAGTAAGTACTCAAACGATTTTTTCGGGCCACCTTGCACGAAGGGTTTTTGATCAATTGAAATTTTTGGAACGCCTGGTTTCAATGAATTTAGACCAAGAAACAATCAATAAAAGATAAAACACTTTTCAAACTAATCTTCTTAAATCGGCTAGAATAGATTTCGGTTTTATAAGAAACTAACAAGCATTTCTACTAGCAGTAGTTACTATTTACACAAAGACATTTTTTTGAATATTATTTTTTATTTCAAATTTTCATCAGCGCCAACAAATAGTCTGAAAAGAAGAATCATTTCAAAATAATAATTATTCTTTTTTTAAATTGCGTAAAAGAGATATTCCAGATTTGATTTATATCGCTGTTATTTTGATTACAATATTTCCTAAAAAAAAAGATTTATTTGACATCAATATTAATTGTTCAAATGACAATAAAACTTACAAAATCGAGCCCGCATGACCTTCTGAAAGGCTCTAATAAGGGTTAAGTTTATTGAATATGTTTATAGAAAAAAAACACCGCATTAATAACAACCACACAAAGGCGAACATATAACCATGTTAAACGATATTGTGCAGTACTGAATTCATATATCATACTTTCATTATTCAAATGTCATTTATTATATGTAAAATTTTATAATAATACGTACTATCATTTTATTTTAATACAATTACAGCTTTTAACTCGGTCACTAAATGAAACAGATCGATGTTAAAAAATTGCAAACCAGTTGTTTACTTTCAAAAAACTATACTATGTATGTATTTGTAATTTATTACACAAATATTTACCTCATATTCCTGTGCTTTATGTATTATTGAAATATATTTGGCTTGACGGCTTTTCTTTCAAGGCAAAAGATTTGGTTTTTAATAAATCACATGAAATCAACTTGATAAGCTGTTTTCAAAACACTCGATGAGAATAGATATCACACATAGCAATTAGTTTTTATTTTGCAGATACAGCTTTGACAATTATCGTACTTTTGAATGATTTCTTTGTCGTCTTTATTGAAATAAATATTTTCCTTCTTTCATATCATTCTTTATTAGTCTCAAATATCAAATTATTATGATACCTACACTATTTGCACTTACAAAAAATCGTTTACCATTACTTATACATCGACAATCCATCCTTCAATACCCATCGGTGTGAGATAATTCCGACAATCGTACGATAATTGCCACAAGTCTAGCGTTAACCCTTCACGGGTCGAGGGGAGTTGTGCCGGACCCTGTCCATTGTCCGCGCAACCCCTTCGCTCGGGTCAAATGGGGTGGCTATTTTTTATGCCATCCCCGTAATCTGCGAAGACTTCGCTTTTAAAAAGTTCGCTTTGTGATGAGGTAAAAGCTTTTGGCCGTTGGACGCGTGAGTTTTAGTGTGTTTGGGGTAGATTTGACACGGCTAACTACTTATAGGGGTTTTATGACAAATACTAAAACATATCTAAATTTTATTTTTCTTTATGTAAATCCAAAGATCGATTCCAGAATCTTTTAATATGTAAAATAAAGTACCTGATCACCAAATATATAATTGAAATGAGTTACTGTCGAATCCGTCGAATATATAACAGTAAATATTTTTAGTCCTTCCAGCAATTTCATAGTAGATTTGAGAAATTGATTAATATCATAGGGTTTGCGCATTTATTTGCATGGTAAAACGACATACGTTGTAGTAGTTAAAGATCGTTTTTCTCCATCAATCTTTCATGCTATACGGTGAAACAATCGACAACATTTTCCCATATTTAGTATCAAATCTACAAGCTCAAGCTTATCTTAATTGTCTGTTTATCTTTCTTTTATCACCATTCCTTTATTTTAAAAGATAAACTTTTCATATAGGTACATATATATTTCAATTTTACCATGATATTTTGCCCATCATAATTTGTTTTCCTTATCATTTTACTTTGATCGAAAATTGAAAGCACGTGCGTAGAAAAAGCAATAAAACAATCTATAACAGTGAAAACAGTTCACAAAATGTTCAAACTGTGTTCACGCACTTTAAATATTTCACGCCTACAATAAAAATCCTAGTGTATTTTCCCCGTGTCCATCGGTTACATCATTTTTGTGTTTTTTCCTTGGGGCGATAATGGATTTTAACAACACATGTTGACAAGTGTCGCAATATTAGTTTAAAACGATTTTCTTCGACCGTAGAGGGTGGCCGAGCGCTACGGTCTACGGCTCTACGACAGGGTGTGTAAGACATCCCCATTCAAATAGCCCGAGGGATGAAATCTATATTCAGCGCCGATTCTGAGCTGTGCAGGAAAGCCAGTTAATTTAAAAATTCTAAGACGCATTTTTTTTCCTTCGGGTTGACAGTGGTTATTGAATTGCTTATTTGCAAAGAAAATAAACATATCTTCATCAAATTAACACCGTATTAAACAGTATAATAAAAATGCTTCTTACTCTCGAAAACACTTCTTATTCTATATTTTAAAAGCTTCTAGTAACTGAATAAACTTTATTTTAAAAGAAAATAGCCATTATTACGCCTGTCCCTTCGACTTATTGGCTAACAATGTGTCAATGATATTGGCCACACACTGGATTTATTGGAAGAAGACATTGTTTCAAATAATGATAACTATTTTAAAAATAGAACAATCCCTAGCTTACAATCGTGGTTCTATTTTTTATTTACATAATGTCGTTTATAATTGATGTGCAAACATTTGTTTTCGATTCAAGATCTTGTTTAAGATTGAATTCTTTCGTATTTTCAGCTATCAAACGATTTTAATAAGTGTCCTGAAAAATAACATGAGATTAACCAAAAAATATATCACGATTATATTGATTTATGTGTAACACTATTTCTTATTTCATGTAATTGCAATAAAAAAAAATCTGCTGTGGGCAACCTTAATACTGCGCATTTTTTTAAACTGTGGGGTGTGGCTGTAAAAATCGTAAAACCGTCACATGAGGGTAGGAGGGAAGCCAATATTTGCCACGGATATTTACATAATTAGGTGGAGTCACTTTATAGCTTGAAAAAACATAAAAATACCGAAATAAAACCAATGTGTCGTGAATTATTTGTATATGTTAATAAAAAGGGGGTGAATAATTTCCAAATATTAGAAAAACAAACATATTTACATGCGATATTTAACAAGTGAAATCTTATGTCAGTTTCAGCAGTTGAAAATGATAGCAATGAGCGAAACCGGTCCTGATCTAAATAAATTTACTGTGGAACAAAAATAAAACAATCAATATTTTTTTTTCTATAATCCTTTCCACCTAGTATTTATTGACCACTTATAAGTAAAATATAATGTAAAGTGTTTTTTCCTTAAGCAATTAATAATTACTGGGCATCATACGAATAAAGCTGTTCAAAAAAACCATTTTCATATTATTATCTTTATTTAAACGTTTATTAATTACAAAATCGATAAAGTAAGTTGATTTTTGTCTTTCTTAGGCTCAGACTTGCTATGAGAATGTTTTTAAACTGAGAGATTGAAAAAAAACTATTTTATATCTGCACGTATATTATATTCAAGCAAAAACAAAAGGTGGTATAATATTATTTCACAAACAAAACAAATCAAGATACTTTGATTTCCTTATTCTTTTCTATCGCCCCGATTTCAAGTTTAGAATGCTTTGATATGCAGCAGACGTCCGAAAGCCAGCCCTACCGACTCGAGAAAGGCTTGGGGGTAGTTGAAAGTACAATTTTCTAGGGGTGAAAACTTTATACTTTGTCACTGCGGTGTATCATATTTATTGAATTAGTCTGTAGACATCCAATTTCCACTATTGTAATGTAATATAGCAGCTTCATTCATTTCTCACGCAAAAAATCCCATGTGATATTATCTTTTCCTATAAATAATAAGTTGCATGCCTCATAAACTATAAAGCGAAAGAAAATCTAAAAATCGATTGAATAAGTTTAAAAAATCACGAAAAACCATTTCAGTAACCAACCGAACATGACTACACTACTTAGATACAATAAAATATTTAATGAAAATATTAAACTCTTTTACATCACTTTTTTTTCATCACTTTATTACATCACTTTTAAGATGCTTCACTGTCAATACTTGGTGGAAAGGCATTAAAATAAAAATAATAAAACCACATATTCCTCATTTATTGAGCTCAGGATCGGTTTCGCTTATCGCGAGCATTGTCAGTTGAAGATGATGTTTTGCTTTTAAGTATATTCACACTTGTAAATAAATACGATTGAACAAGGTGAAACAAATAACAATATATTTTAGTCTTTCAGAAATTATATCATTTGTGGTTGATGGCTGTTTTGGCTTACGCCATCGTCAAAACGGAAAAGTTCTACCAAGTAAATGCCAATTCAATCAATTAATACGATTGGTCTAAAAAAACATAGTGATATAGAATTTTTATAATTTTCTATGCATAAAACCTCACTTTACATTTGAAATACAACTTATATTCAGTCGCATGCTTCTATACAACAACTCGCAAAGTCTTTTTCTTCAAGATGTATATATCTATATTATAAATTTGCGTTGGGTCTGGGGGGTGGACTTATTTCCCCGTGGGGGCGCCGTCGTCACCTGCCGTTATTCTTTTGTTCGCACCTAACGCCGTCCCTGTCCAGCGGCGGATGTCTCCAGCTCTTCCTGTTTGAAGATCTCTGGTGCTCTGTCTCCCGCTAGAGCTGCCAACTGTTTGTGTCGCCAAGTATTTTTTTCAGGATGTGACACAGTTGAAGCTTGAAATCGCACTGGAAAATTTATATCTCTGTTTGCTTTGTGCTTTATACTATCGCAATACATCTCTTGCGGAATTATAAGAGTACATACTTCATTCTTTATCATTTGAACAGAATTTATCATGAAATATTTAAATACTAAAGATTATTATAAATTATAATGTGTGTTACACAAATAATGTAAATTGACTAAATCCATTTACTTCTTTAAATCACTTATATCATTTCTAAAGATTTGGAACTAATATAATATTGAAAAAATAATTGACCTAAAATTCCAATACATCTTCAAAATATTACGATATTTATTTACTGATTGATAGAGTTTTAATATTGTCATTTACTTCAGTATAACTTCAATACCAAATTGATTTAAATCATTTGAAGGTTTTTTGATCACTTTGATTAAAAACACAGTTATTTCTATTTTTCTTACACTCTTAATTTTTTTTTTTTTAGATTTGCTGATTTTTAAAATGAGAGATTTAAATTTGAACCATTCGAATTAAAGGACTAAAATTTACCGAATATGTTTGATAATATATTGCGCTTCTGATTTTAACCACTCGAGTGGCAATTAGACCCATTTAACGTTTATCAAATACCAAGGAGTAGTTTTTTGTTAGAAAACAAATTAAAACACCCCTTGCGTATACTGATAAATAAACTAAGATTCTTTCTTTCTATGCCTCTTTTGCAATATTGCTATCAAAAACTCGAGACTTGTAATAAGAATATTCCATAGATGAGAGATTTTACTATAAGATTTATAACAATAATCATTTTGAATGATAAAGTCCCGTTTTCAACTGATGTAACTTTTCGTCCACTCTGTATTTGTATTTTTCTTCGTTTGCGAAAAGCAGAAATGGTCACTGATCTAGTGACAATTAGTTCCGGCGGACTTGGCTCGAAGGCTGCGCCGCTTCCCGCGAACAATGGACGGCAATCAGCGCAAAACCAGTTCCTTCTTACGGTTGTTAAAGATCAACTATCTCTAGCTGAGTCTCGTGCCAGCCATATACAGCCTGAAAGCTCGTGACGCGAAATGATTTAACCACCCTACACGGCCATGTGAAGATTTACTGAAACTGTTCTTTGACCGAGATAAAATTGACGCAAATTAAAGTAAACGTGATCATTTATTTTGTCCAAGTCAATCGTGTGTTCAAATCTACTTTTTAATGTTAACACATTAAAAAATCAACAAAATATAAATTTAGTCCAACACTATTAGCAAAAATTGTATCGTTTTCGTAAAGGGTATCGTGGTTATAGCCTTGTTTTATCAATTTAAGGGCATAAGTATCGACTGATTTTCAAAAATATTTAAATTATGATATTATAACTCAGGAGTGGCCAGACTTCTTTGCCCGCGATCGACTATCGTTTGAAATTATTGGCGGCTATCGACCAACATTAAAAGGAGTAATTTAAAGCCTATATTAATCTAATTGCCAACCCTTGTTTGACCCGTGTTTCATACTAAGATTTTCGTCGATAATCGGCTAACTTCGAGATTTTAGCGTGCTGTCCCTGTCAAACGATTTGTCTCGCACGCTTCTTGGGACGGGCACCAGAGATTTGTACAGATCAGATTGGCGATCGACGCTTTGGCCACTCCTGCTATAACTCATTTTCTCGGCGAATTATTTACGATATGTACGTAGGATAAAGAGAAAAGAGAATTTAATATTTTTATGACAACTATTATACTTTAGATCTATTTAACATTACCTCAATCGACATAAATACCTAATTCCAGTAGTATCAAATATTATTTATAGATTTTTAAGAAGTTTTAAAATGTTTGAATATATAATTTACAGTAATCTTTATGAAATGTGGATAAAAAGAAATTAAAGTACAGTAGGCTCACGTCAAATGGCTACTTTAAAAGCACATGTATCATAATTCAAAAGGCAAAAATTGTTATATCTTATAAGATATCCCACGGAGTACCTCTAGTAAATTTATGTATATATTTATATTCTTCTATTTTCTTTTATCCTCTCAAGTGTTTTCCGGCGTCCATTCTAGCTTCCGGTATTCGGCCGTCGCGGCGATCGTCGACCGCCCGCCGCTTTACTATTAGCCTTATAGCTCAGCGCACTGTGAATGTTAAATAGCATCCCCATCCTCTCAAAGGCTTTAGGGGTGGATGAATAATGGCGCCTTCGTGTGGCCAGCGGTGGACATCAACGAACACTCTACCCGGACATGACCAATTGTGTGGTTCTAGATGAGCTTTTACCCTTACGGAGTACACAGCCTGCAATGTTATATAAAGAGACCACACTTTTTACGTCAACCATGAGAGAAATTATACTAATAACGCAACTGTCAACGTCTGAAAAATATTAAGTGACGCCTTGAGAATATTTTATGCATTTTTTATCGAAAAGATTTACATATAAATCAATGCGTTGGCTAATTTCTTTGCCATTTACTTCTACCAAGTCGTACTCAATTTTAGAAGGGTTTAATTCTACGTGAATTATTGAATCTAGCAGATCGTTAATTCAACTTCATGCTATCGTCAAAACTGATTTTAGTAAAATTAAATCCTTCGATATTATGATTTTCCAATACTTAAGTGTCCACGTTATCTTTAAACGGATAATTAATTTTCAAATTGAAAAGTTTTGGTTGAAATTTCATATGGAACTTAATAAATTTTTGCATAAAAATAGTTGAATGGATGAAACACGAAAGTTTTAGCAATGAGCTAACCACGTGCTCTTCTTCATTAAAAGGTATACTGTGTCAATGTTTTTAGTTGATGAAATTGTTTCTCATTATGCTAACATTTTTTTTTTCTCTTTTGTTTCAGAACCTAGTAACTACGTGTGCTCAACATGCAAAACCCGCGTTCACTCAGCTTGGCGACTTCTTCAACACGTCCAGCACTCGCATGGAGTGAAAATCTACGTGGAATCTCCTGGAACCAGTGGCAGCCACAAAGGAAACCACAGCTCGAGCAGCTCCTGCTCAACCAGCTCGTGTTCTTCGGGAGGCGCGCCACTTCCTCAATCCCTCCGCCACCACCCCCTGCTTCCGCCTCCGCCTCCAGACTTACACAGTCCATTTGGAGTAGGGGGCTTACTGAGAATGCCTCTGGGAGCAAATCTGCCACCATTGAATCACCCTCAAGGCCCACCAAATTCTCTATTCGCCAGACCATCACACCACGATCATCGATACCGTATGGAACAGTTGGTTTCTGAACAATTTCGGCACCATGGAATGAATATTGCAGCTGCTGCGGCTGCCGTCGCCGCTGGGTCACTAGCTCCTCATGGCCCTTTTCCGCCACCTTCGGACAGACCCCCCGCACCCACGGTCCCGCCAAGAGATCGATCTCTCCCTCCTCCAACTCAACCTCTTTCACTAGAACCACAGCTGGATTTTTACTCGCAGCGCTTGCGGCAACTGGCAGGTACAACCAGCCCGGGGGCGGCCACAGGCAATTCAAGCTCACCTAGCCCTCGGAAGCACTCTCCACCTTTCGCTTCCCCATCACCGTCACACCTGACGCCTACACCGCTGATGAACAATAACAACAGCAATCACAGTAGACCGCAGAGCCTCACGCCACCTGAAAAGCGATCAGAACTTTCAGCGGCTCCTTCTAACGCTCCTGCCATAACAACAACTCCTCGTTCTGCATCAACGCCACCTTCCAAGCAAGCGTTGAGTTTGACGGGAGCTTCTGTCGACGCAGTACACACTTGTGAATATTGTGGCAAAAAATTCAGATTCCAAAGCAACTTAATCGTCCACCGAAGAGCTCATACGGGAGAAAAACCATACAAGTGTACGGTTTGTGATCATGCTTGCGCCCAAAGCTCTAAACTTAAACGCCACATGAAAATACACAGAACTCCCGAAGATCATACAAGCAATGCCGGCTCAGTTGAAACACTAGACGGAGAAGATTCAAATGATGAAATGGAAGAAGAAGAACTAGAAGAAGAAGAAGATGAAGACGATTACCAAGAAGACGAAGCTGAAGATTTGAGCGTACCTTCAACTGGTATCCCTCCAAAGCTTCCAAAAGTATCAAATCATCTAGTGCAGCCACCAGTTTCTGCAGCTGCCGCCTCTCTTGTGGGTGAATTGATGGATAAATTTGGATTGTCCAATATCGCTCAATACAGTGAAGCGTATAAACAAGCACTGCAAGAATCTGGAAACGCTCTGAAATGGCAACTGGCAAATAAAGATCGCGACAATAATAATGGATTGGGTGCCGTTCCGCTTCCAAGCTCACAGGAAAAGCTCAACGGTCTACCTCAATCGGCAGCGCTCAGACTTAAAGAAGAGTTTGCAAAAAACATGCTTGGGCAGCCGGTCCCGGGCGGGCCGCCGCACCCGCTCTTCAACCCCTTTGAGAATCCGTTCGAGGCCAGTAAGAGAATGAAGCTGGAAATGGAGAGGGGTGAGGGCTGGTGGCTGCCTAATCTGCATGGTCAGCGGCCCGGAGACAGCATATTCGACAGCCTCAAGCCGAGTCCAAACAGCTTACTACAGAATCCACTACTGAAGTCTAAAGACAACAGACGAAACGATACTTGTGAGTTTTGTGGGAAAGTTTTTAAGAACTGCTCAAATTTAACTGTGCATAGGCGTTCACACACCGGAGAGAAACCATACAAATGTGAATTGTGCTCGTATGCTTGTGCTCAGAGTTCGAAGCTGACCAGGCACATGAAAACGCATGGGAGACTAGGGAAGGACGTTTACCGCTGCCGTTTCTGCGAGATGCCCTTCTCCGTTCCGTCGACCTTAGAGAAGCACATGCGAAAGTGTGTCGTGAACCAGAGCAAAGGAGGAGCCTCTCTCGGCATCATCTCCGATGACTCGAACGCCTGCAAGGAGGAGGCCACGTGACTCTTTCCGTGGGGTGGGTTCCGCTTGCCGCCACCCGCTCCCCCCAGTCAAATATTCTAAGTGGAACGCGTCTATCAAAACCGTTATAACGATCAACCAAATACGGGCCAGTTTAATATTTAAAATGTTTGTAGCTTGGAAAAAAGAAAAAACGAGGCATCTTGTTCTAGTCTAAGGCGCGGAGATACTTTGAGTCGAAAATTACTTGGATTCCTAATAAATTGTTGTGATTTGTACAATTTTCAAAGTGGGCATTATTTACCATATTATAATAATATAATTACAGAATGTGTTTTTTGCGCTCCATCACAAAGTCTTTCGCGAAGGCCAGACGTACTTAAATTGCGTAGGCAATCACATATTTTGTGTTGAGACTTCAATCTCTTCGGTTTTTAAATAATTCTGTTTAAAGTTTCAGCCGAACAAAAAGCTGAAGCTATTTTTGTGTATAACCAATTGTGTTTCTTGAAAAAAATATGTTAATTTCTACACACGCGACAGGAGATGAAGCAACTTATGCCAAAGTATTATAACTTGATTTGAATGTACCACATTGCATTTGATATTTTGTACAGTTTAATTGAAAATGTTGTGGACGTATTTCCTATTAGTTTAAATTTTCGCATTAATTTAATTTGTAAATATTCTCATTATATTATAATTATAAAATTACGCAATTTTGTTTAATATAAATAATATTATTATCGTTTTAAGATAGAAATAAATACTTAATGTAGAAATAATACCGAATGTGAATCCTTTTGATTTATTTGGCGTTAATTTTTTTGTTAATAAATGTTAGATAAAATGCAAAACATGTAAATTATAATTAATTTAATTTTACAAATCATTCTAAAGATTTATATATTATATAAACAACCATGTTTATTTGTAAGACTGATTCCGAATCCCAGAGAAATAAGTTTTTTGCAAATAACAATGCAGTTTGAAATATTCCAGATGATCATATTGTAATGATTTTTATAATGACCCGTATACGTACTTATTTTTATAATTATTTTTTTCACAACATTTACTTCAATATAACACTCGGATAAAAGCCAAAATGTCAACGCTTTCAATCGAAAGGTCAATACAGAAAAAATATAATAACAATCAAACCTCCTACAGCACCCTCAGCTATAAAATATTTTTTGTAGCGTGTGCTGCGGTCTTCAGACAAATTATCTGTTTCGTTAATATGTAATAATATACATAAATATGTGCATTCGAAGAATATTTATCAGTAGCTGTACGTCCCTTTACTTTTGATAAAGTAGGTCTTAAAAAAATCTCGGTGCTGTAGAAGAGTTGACTGTTTTAGAATCAAACGAGCTCTTTATTGTATGTAATCACTTATTTCTGTCATAACTTCTTCAATAACAATCAAATTCACCAAGAATTTATTTTACCATTTCTTTGGATTTTTTTTCAATTTTTATCCAAACTCTGGAGTGGGGGGGGGTCAATTTACCCCCCTTATATATACATATTTTTTTTTAATGACAATTTCACTTGTGAGCTTTTCCATAGTTTTTATTCGACTGTTATTTTTAATTTATTCGTAATATATTATTTCATCAATATTACAACAATTTCTTTTTATAATTTATTCAATATTTTTCGCTGTAAATTAAGATTTAAATTTACCGATGAAAATCTCTATAATAAATCGATGCTTTATTTAAAATTTGCAGCATTATTGATCGTTCAATAAATCTCATTGACAGTATTATAACAAATTTTAAATAAACCCAATACTTATTTATACAAAAAAAAACTATTATGAAAAACAAATTATTTAGCAATTATTTTTTAATATATTAAAATCTGATTATAAATACCCCTTCTCCGTACCTACCCACTTACCTTTTATTTTATTTTCCACTTAAATGTTTCGTTGAATCATGTAAAATTTAAATCCTGTTTTATTTGTTTTATTAAAAAATAAACTCTTAATTTGTTAAAAATTTATTCTTTTGTTTTATTTTTATTTTGTTCCATTTTCACAGACTCTTCCTTCACATGAACACATCAATGATACATTTGAATTATAACTTACATAACAATGTTTGTAAACTAATTTGGCATTTCAGAAATTATTGTTTATTTGAATTTTCATTCTGTTTTCGTTGTATTAATAATTTAGACTACACCACAATTCATTTACAACATCGCAGTTTTTTTTTTTACATTACCCTGAAAACGTATTTTTTGTTCATCATAAATATTATGAACTTTGAGAGCGCATTCATTCATTTAAAAAAAATAGAATTTCATCAATATTTATCTGTTTTTTTTATAAATTTATGAATAATTTCGTTGCGTAACATATTTTTCTTAGACTTAGGTACACACTTAAACTAGAATAACAGGGTTTCCAAAGAATAAAAATATAAATGAAATATTTTCATGTAGTGTTTGGAAGTTAAATCACACCTTTCAGTATATTTATAAAACAATAATGTCGACAAACAATTTAGAGTAAAAAATATAATGGTTAAATATGAGGTCAGCTTTTCGAGTTTTCACTCTATCTTTAAGCCAGGGTAAAATAACTGCTACAATGAAATCTACTTCAATATTTATATTTCGAGAAATATCAGGGTTACGATTTTAAGTACTTATCTGTAAATAACGCTACATATTATTTAACCAATCATTCTTTATAACTTACAGACACATTTTCTTAGGTGACTTAATGTTTTAAAAAATACTAGCAGCGCGGCAGGCGAAAAAATATTTGCTTCGTTTAATGTATTCAAAACAAACTATATTAATATACTATGAATATTTTTTTAATGCATTCATTGTATTTTCAGAGCTTTTGAGCAAAACCTGTTATAAAAAACACTTTTTTCTTTTATATATAAAAAAATTATCTTTTCATAAATCGTTATATTTTCCACTCATATTTTTTTAAACAATATTGAACGTATTTCATTTAATTGCTTAAAAACTTTAAATAAATATAAACAAATTGATAGATACTTTCGAATTAAAAAGAAGAAAACATATTTCTAAGATGATCCATGGAGTAATATTTAAAAAATATTTGAAAATGTCGATTTTGAATGAGTTCCTTTTAATGGTTAATTAACTAAATGTTGCATAATTTTAAGGTATTCCTAATGTAGGTTTATTACCCTAAATAAATACGTTTAAGTTTCAGTGGCAATAAAAAAAATATTTTTTTTCTTACTAGAAAATTAACCACTTATTCATAACTATTTAATTTAAAAAATTTCGCCGCGTGACTTCTTTTTGAACATATTTTCATTCTCTATCACAATATTTTTGTACTACTTCTAAATATATTTTATAACGATCAGGACCGGTTTTATTTACCAGCATTATCAACTGATCGGTTGATAGCACTCGTGATAAGCGAAATTGGTCTTGATTAATTGAAAATACTTTTGGAATACGTACAAAAATAAGGATTGATTATTTAAAAAAAAAGCCTTTAATTTTCATTATATACAGTCTCAATGTAAAATTTTGACACGTCAGAGTTATTAATCGGGTTTTTAATGTTTCATCCATATTCATACAGTTTTGTTTAATTAAAGATTTAAAAAGGCATAGGTAAGGATTTAAAATCCATATAACGAGCATTGGTTTAGTGCTTGAACGAACATGTTTTATTATATGTAACCATTTTATTCTGTATAAAACATTCTTTACATAAACTATTTTGGGTTTTGTAAATCAACGTTACAGATTTTAATCCTTATGTTGAGGAACATAACAAATTATTAGCTCGTTTATATCATCGTTCCTTAAAAGAAAATTTGTTTTGGTTAAATGATTATTTATCCACTATCACAATTTGACAATGAATGGTTCAAATATCGTAAAAATATTAACTGTTGAATGATAGATGTCTAGCTAGAACGTGTGTATAAGATTCAAACAACAAAAAATTAGTTATATTTTATTACATTCCTGCACAATTTTTGTTTCAAAGAATCTTTGCATGGTTATTTTGGGTTAATATAACTCAAAACACGTTCATTCGGCTTTATATTCATTTCGAATTACTATGAATTTAGTACAAATAATGTGATTCAACCGCAACTTTACTCCGATAGTTGAAAATTTTAAGTTAAAACAGATTTAAAATTTATTTCTAATAGAATATTATCATTCCACAAAATAATTCACATTTAACGAGATTCACATATAAATTAACAGTATTTTGACGCAATTTTTCACCAACATTATATACCAGGTGGTTTAGGATGTTTGATGCAATGACGATAAGCTATAATGGCATATTATATTCAACGTTGATTATGATATATTCAGGGCTCAAATATTTATTTGCGCAAAATATGCGCTGGAATACTCGATAATTTAAATTCAATATTGACAAATTATTCATGAATATTTCTTTTAATTTTTTATTAACGGCAGCGGTTGTTTTGATTTTTTTTTTTGCGAAACGGCACGCTACTCTCCACAGATTTCACATTCAGGCACGCCGCTTTGATAAACTCCAGTCAAATTCAAGCTCTGGTTGTATTTATAATATTACTAGTATTACCCGGCGTCGCTCGGACTAAGCGACCAATAATTATTTAATGTTATATCATTCGACATAATTATATCACAAAATCTAACATCCAAAATAGAGTTAAAATAAAATCACAAACTTTATTTAATTTGATGACAGGCCCCATTCTCGCCCATTCAAATGTCCAAATTCAAGGAAAAAATCTAATTTGCTGTCAAAGAAATGTCAAATAATTAATACCTTCACGTAAATAATAAACATTATTATTAATAATAAAAGCCGGCAAAACTTCAGTAGAAGACTAATTTATTAAATTTTGACTAAATGTCTTCGCCGATAAAAATTCAAACATATTTTCTTTCATATTCGTTTTTATGGCAACTTAATGACCAACAATGCAAAAGGGAATTACAGACCCACAGACATACATACGCCGTTTTGGTTATATATATTAGATTACTTACTTAAGAAAATTACAATTCAATGAATTTTACCTTTGAAATATACAATCTGTCTTTCTTCAGTACTAACATTATTTTATATAAGCAATAATATGTGTTATACATTGAAAAATCTTCACATTACAAGAAAATGGAATTCTATGAATTTTACCTGAAAACTGACAATGTATCATTGAAACTATTTATGTAATATAAATATGAAAATATCAATTATAGTGTACGTTCCACTCCAATCGTCAAAAAATCTGTGTAAACCTTTTGTTTTCAACACACCCCAAAATAAGTTAAATATCTACCTACCTATTTGTAAAATAAATGTGTATGTAGACTTTAACACTTATAAACGATCTAAAAAATATATATTATAATAATTATTAATGTATTAATAATTATTGTTGTATCAACTACTTTTAATAAATATAAATAACTAGCGATTATTATGAAAATTGATGTATGTTATTTAATAAAATTCATTTCGAAATAAACAGATGTCATTATGGTCAAAATAAATTAAATTACTTACACTTGAGAACTTTTATTTCAATACTCCTACATTGTTTACATTCCTCGACATACACCCTCTACATCAGTGGTTCTTATGTGCGGCCACCGACAGCTTCATAGTAAAAAGAGTGTTTTAAAAGTTAATTTCTGAAGACTCAAAAGAAATATTTCGTATGCATTTTATTGTGCATCAATATCTATTAGCTAACAAAACTGTTATTAAAAGCATGAATAGTGAGAAAAGATTAAATACAACTCAACAGACTAAAAACAAATATTTGGTACGGCCACGAAACATTTCCGTAGGATCCTGATGTTGCGGCTACAGTAAAATTTTACGTGAGAAGTACTGCTCTACATACAATTTGTTTTTGATTTTGTTATAAGTCGTATGTAGGGTTTCCAATCCCGGGGCTTAAATATCTTTTTAATGCTCGATAATTTTCATATATATTTAATATAAGCTATAATAATGTATCATTAACAGTGACGGCTGGTGACGGGGTGCTGGAGGGTGCAAAATGAAGATTCAACTATTTTTACGTACTACGGAAGAGAAGCAGTTGGTAATGCGAACATCTGAATTGAAAGTCCATGCTATAGAAGTGTTTTAAAATCCAATGAATAGGAAAGAACTCTTGCAAAAATAGTTGAATCTTCCTTTGCACCCCCCCCAACACCCTGTCACCAGCCGTCACTGAATTCATTAATATCAATTAATTGAAAAAAACGAAATAATTGATGTTATATTTCGGTTGTTAATCCACTACTCGAAAATATTCGATTGAAATATAATGTACGAGAGTATCGGTTTCGTTCGAATGCGGTCTAATAACTAGTTGAAATTAAAATATGTCTGGTTATGCACATTTTTAAAACTTTCACATTTTTAAATTGAGCACACATTAATGGAAATAAATAACGCATTTATTGATGACAAATCTATAACCGAACATTTTGGGATTATGTAATCCTAATCCCGGGATTTATCAGGTATTGAAATTCCTCTGGATCCCGGGATTGAAAACCTTAGTCGAATGTAAAATTGTAAATATTATAGTGAAAAACAAATCCATTTCTTTATTCTTCACATATAAAAAAATCAAGTGACAATAAGTGCTACAAACACATTAAGACATCGTAATCAATATCAAGAATACATATCGATGGCTTAAAGAGTAAATTTGTCATATCCGTTTTTGTCAATTGTGCAGGAGAGGGTAAAAATGACTATTTTGTTATTTCTAAACCGATCGGGTAAGTTTCGAATAGGACAATTGAACGATTTTTTTTGCACTACCGCTGGAAAACAACGAATGAATGACAGTTGACAATTGAAAATTGTAGGGTTGGATAATTAGCAGAGTAGGTTTTAGAACGACAATGGAGTTATCAAATTTTCCTAAAACGTTTTTACGATGCACTCAAATATGTTTTGGTTATAAAAAAAATACTGGACATGCACAGACATGATACAGCAAGATGGCATGAATATATTTAATAGTTCAAAGGTAAATTGCAACGTTTCTCGCATCATGACATACTACAAATTGCAGTGGCAATGGCAGTAGTAAAAATGAATATACAAGCAAGTTATTCTTTACTACGAAAAGCTCTCGCTTAATTAACATAACTGCATTATACAACTTCAAAGGCATAAGCACTCACTGAGGTGTGCCACTGGTATTTACATTTATATATCGATGATAAGAAAAGTACACTCAATCCTGCAATGGTTAAAAATAGCGGAATGAATAAAACTCACACCTGCATCTACCCTCTATCACACAAAGACATATTATACTGTTGTTATAAATTTTTACAACATCATTATTTCATGTATTGAATGAATTATATATGTACATACGTATAAAAATAGAACAAAATATTCATCCAAATAAATTTCAACATTGTTAAAGCTAATAACAATTGAATTTAGTTCATAATGTCTTGAATTTAAAATAAAGCTAAATTAATATTCATAAAAAAGAAAACGAACAAAATTATTCTACTTAGAATGAATTCATCAAATATTCTAACTGGAATATTTGTCTCCCCCATTTTTTTTAATCCAAATATCGTTTTCCTACTGTCCGCTAGATGTCAGGATGTATTAATTACAATTTTATTCAAAACATTATTACAAGTGCGTGGTTTGCGTCTCGGATAGCTTTTGAGAGAAGAAATCATTCGTTTCTGAATATATTTGCTACATTTCAAAAATAAATTATGTGATGTTGTTTATATTGATAAAGTTAATTTGTTTTTTTTTAGCGAAAAAAAATTAATTAATGACACAACAATTTAAAAACATTGGAATAATTTAAAAAAATACACAAATATAAACATGTGGTAAGTGTTGACTCTTTATTCCATTTTTATAACGTCATAGACATTCTATAATAATTTTAATATGAGACGTTACACCACGACAACCATTCCTGGTAAATTTTAATTTTAAGAAATCGATTGGCTTACAAACGGTCATCTTTTACATCTAACCTGATTCGTCTACAACTATCATCTCTAAAATGTAAGCATTGGAAGTGTTTTACAAATTGATCAATGGGACTTATGACAATCGCTAATTTCGGCATATAATTGTATCAACTGTGATAACACAAACAAACTGAAATTTAAGCGGACAGCAAAGCAGATAATGTTTTCACCAAGCTGAGTTCAGCTGTTGGTAGAACTGTAGTAGGGATCGGATGTGGAACTCCTCTTGTCCACAACGCAATTAAAACCGCTGTAGATTGTCTGCCCAGGATTCTTGAATGCATCGCAGGGAAAATATTAATACATTTTTTCACACAAAAAGCTCGGATGGAAACATTAAAAGAAATTTGTGATGAATTTGATATATAATATCACAAATAAATCGGTTACAACGACACGAGCTGGGTTACACTGATGAATGCAGCTGAAATAATTGATAAACAAAACACTCCTTGAGCATGTGCCAATACACTGTAAACTTTATTTTAATAGAAATAAATAAAATAGTGTACCTTATAAGGCATCAAAAGAAAACATTACTTTCTTATCAATTGAATTGTATGAAAGTGTGAGGCGCCTAAAACGGAAAAGAAGCTCTCCTGTTTTTAGATGTCTTGGGCTGTCGTTTTTAAAAATAAATGGTCGCGTTATGTGTGAAGTGATAAAAATATTCAACTAATTATAAGTGGATTTGGCGGAATGTTTTAATCAATTGTTCGAACACAAACTATCAACACAAAACTGTCATAATTCAAATAGTTCGGTGTCATCTTTAATAGATTGCAAATGATTCCCCTTACCCTAGCTTGGGCAACTATTTGTTAATAGAATAGCAGTTATCTTACCATTATGTGTGAATGCGCTTTACACGAATAGGCTTTGAATGGTTGCGACTCGTTCGTTACATAGAGAGGTATCTATTTCCTAACGAAACGTCGTTAGTTAGTTAACGATTAACAAACATGGCGTGAACGCCGATAAGCCGGATCCGAGACAACAAGAATCGGCGGGGCGGCCATGAACGTTACGAGTAAAAATTAAAATGTTAGATACTATTCACCACGCTTTGCAGATTCACTCCCTTATAACACCTGGACATGACAGTCAGGGTTGTATTGTAGTATATACTGACCAGTACCGGACTGCTGTTTTTTTTTTCATACAAAATCCACTCCCACTTATTTTTAAAAACATCAAATTTCTTACGGTGAGAAAATTTGAACATTTCTGTAGAATTTAAAAAAAAAATGTATTTTTATCACCGTATTGTAATGGAGTTCTACCAAGTAAGTGTCAACTCAATCAATAAAATTTCATTTTCTTGAAAATGATTTTTAAGCTGGTATTTAGATTTATATTCAAAGATATTGATGTTTTTATCTTTTCGCATTTACTCTTTACAAGTATTTATACTAATTCTTAACATTGTGTATTTATATGTTCTCCAATTATAAAAAAGAATTTGATTTACTGAAAATAAACCAGTATTCTTTAAAACACGTTCTAACAAAATACTCCATGGCGAGTCCATATTGTTTAAATTGGTAGTAGGCAAAGTTAAAAGGTTATAATGCAATAATTTCTCCACCAGTTTAAAAAAACACCATATATTAACATGAATGAGAGCAAGACATGGATAAATAAAATTAAAGAAAAATAATATCCCCACAATCAAGACAGAATTAAATTTATGTATATTTAAAATTTGTTAAAATGACTTTATAAACTAGCATATGCCTACAATTTTCAAGATTAGGAATGGATTTAAATTCAATCCAATCATTTTTTTATAACTGTCTGTTGTTTTGAAAGCTGTGACAAAACGACTTGAGAATTGAGACTAAGAATACCACTTGCGAAGAGCTGTGAAAAAAGTAAGTGAGTGTTTATCGGTAATAGATGGATCGAATATTAAAAAAAACAAGCGGATGCTGTGATTGCAATTCTAAGAATATAACCGTGTTGTTAATATTGTGGTATTGAACTAAAATTAGTTATACTATTACGCATATTGAAATTTTCGCGATTCAATATGTTGGTTTAAAAATGTAAATTATTTCATAGCTATACTGATTAAAATTTCCTCAGGAAGCTTGATTTATATAATTTAGGACGTCGACTGTAGGTGTTTAATGGAATTTCAATATCAAATATTAATGGTTTGAATTTTGTGCTATTACATGAGTTTTGTCCAGGGCTGTGAAGTCGGAGTCGGAGTCATGGAGTCGGAGCTTTTCGGCCGGATTCGGAGTCGTCGCGGCGTTTTGGCCGGAGTCGTTCTCGGAGTCGGAAATTTTGAAAAGTTTGAAGTTTTTATTTTTGCATTTAATATGTCAAATTCAGCTTTTGGCCGCATTGATAGGGTTGATATTTAATTGAATACACATAAATAGGAAGATTATGGAAAAAAAGTTACGATATTAACCTTGTCGGAGACGTGTTTTTGATCAATGTCGGAGTCGGAGTTTTTCTTACCGACTCCACAGTCCTGGTTTTGTGAAAACGGTCCGGGTTTCGCTTTTTGGCATCTTCGGCAATTTCAAGTGTACGAATGAAATTAAGATAAGATTTATTCGTGCGCTCGTATGTCGAAAAGTAAAACCCTGGTTGCTAGTGACAAAATTTGTGGAAAAGTATAAAATTCAAACAATTCAAGCTTCATGAATATATTTGGAAAATTTATATGCTCGTATCGTAACCAAAAATTGTTTAAAACTTCACATTAGGTTTTAATCAATGCAGTGTTTTTCTCTCTTGTTTATCAGTTACGTTTGATTCATTTTTGTCTTATTTATAATGTGAACTGTAATGCATTTTTTACCCCACTAAATAAATGAAAAACAAGCTTAATAGTAGTGAGTAAATCTTTTACAGTAAAAAAAATAAGCAAAATGATTACAATCAAAACTGAGCTACCTCCAATTGAAGATTATTTCTATTCGCAGATTTATTTCAAACTTCAGAAATGATTGCAGTCGGTGAACATAAAGACATTCATCTGTTCTCAGATAGACAGTTCCATGCAAGTGCTCGATGCACTTCCAACTACCACCCATTAAAATATATACGTACAACCCACCTTGGTAGTTATATCAGCAAATGACGGTAATAATTAGAAATCGTCCTCACTTCTATTCATGCCGCAATCTCCCATTAGAGAATAGTTTCCGTGACTATCGCCTGTGTGGGGTTGGAGGGGTTTCCGTGAAAGCCTCCATTTTCCATCATACGGGATATCTTCGGCGCCCCCACCCTTTTGACAATCGTCGTTAGTAACGGCCGTTGATCAGTTAACCACTCGTCTCTCTCAAGCCGTTATTTCTTGATTCTCTGTACGCTTTTACACTCAATGATTTGTACTACAACAATGTTGGATGTTATAATGTGATGGTCGTTATATATTGGATGGTAAAGGTCAGTGGCGGCCGGTGACCAGAATATTAGGGAGTGCAATAAAACAACCTATTTATGCAAAAAATCCATCCTCCGATTCTTGGATTTTGAAAATACATCTATAACACGGATATTAAAGTCCGACATTGACGATACCAACTGCTTCTCTATACTTAGCATGGCAAGGGAGAAAACAAAAAACTCTATTAAGGCTAGTACAGCCACAGAGCCATGGAGTTTTTTTTATAAATTGCAACATTAAAATACCGATTGACTACTTTAGTTTTGGCCGTACACTTCTGAACTATATTTAAAACTAGCAAAAGACGTCCTGCTGCTTTGATTTCTAGCCTTTTAGAAAAATCTCGACGATTTTCTTTGATATAGGACACTGAGTTTGCAGGAAACATTATTGATTATTATTTAGTATTATTAATAAATAATAAATATATATAATAATATTCAATGCTTTAATACATATATTAATAATACTTATTATATTTATTTATTATATACATATGTTAATATTTATTTATAATATATGTTAATATTATATAGTAGATATATAGTAATAAAGTTAAATTATATTGTAGAATATTATATAGTAGGATATTGTATTTAAGGTTATTAAACAGTTTTATATAGACAAAGCCTTTCCATATAACAAAAACTTACAAAAGATTCATATTATATACGCTAATAGGGTTTGTATTAAGATGTCTATGAAATGAAAACAAGTATGAAAAAAAATAATAATAAAAATGTTATAGTTGCGTGTTGCGTGAATCAAGTCGAAACTGCAGATGAGGTTAGAATGCACTGTCACAAACGCACTTCACAAATCTGCAAATATCTTTATTTTTCCGTTCGTCAAAGGACCTTATCTGCCAAAATTTGGGCCAATACTGAATGACAGAATACAAATATATATGATTTCGCTCAATTTCTTTACACAAGTCATTTTGGTGCATTGGGTCTTAATGCACCGGGTTAGTCGAAATTTCAAAAGATTTTTTTTGCATACGCCTTCGCCGTGTGAAATAAAGTCATGCTTTCTACCTACTTTTTTTATGCCAAATGGGACATTTCGAGAATTTCCAAGAAATGCACCATATTGAGGAACATCTGGAATCAGCTTATTTCGGGGAATCTACTTATATAATATTTGTGTGTTTAGGTCGCATGCGTGAAAGATCGTTTTATGAAACCATACATCGTTGGAATTTTGAATGAACAAATTGGTATATATATTTTGAAATTGATGAGCTCGATTCTTGGGGGACTAATGCACGTTTGCTCCTTCACACGAGCCGTCCCTGGTAAAGGTTAATGCGAATAATGAATTGATTGAATTGGCATTCACATGGTAGAACTCCAGTGCAGAAAGTCAAAGCCAAAAATATCAAAGAATTTTGTTTGGCCATCGCTTTATGATAGTGTTGAAAGCAGTGGCGGCCGGCGATAATAATATTAAGTAGTGCTTAAACAAACCTCTTTATGTTTTTAAAAATTTCAATCCGGCCCGTTTCTCAAAAAGTCTGGTGACCCTTTATGTAGATAATGTTTGCTTATGTAAATAAATGCTCTAACAAGATTCCAACAAGAATATTTTTCGTCTGCTTTCCCCAATGATTTGTAAAAAGTCATCCGGCTCGTTACTCGAAAAGTTCGCTGAACCCTGGGTTACGGTATCCTGAATTTATTCAATTTTCTTGTGATTTTTAACTTATTCAACAATTCATTTATCTAAGATTGGGACTGGTCTCGCTCTCACGGAGCATTTTATACTGATGAAAATCAAAGATCAGTTTAAAATGTGAAATCGATCTTGATCTCAATAAACTAATTAAGAGAAAAATAAAAAAACATTTTTAGTACTTATTCCACATAAAATTTATTTATAATTCATACATAATTGATTTTGATGTAATGGCTTGCATTTTTAAGAGGTCTTCAACATTTTAACTATAATCTATTTTTTTCTTACATTTTCCTTCAATTTATTAGTATTGACAGTGAACACCTTAATAGTGAAACTAATTGAGGGTATTTTTCACAAAAATCGAACAATGAACGGCTTTTTCCACATTAATTTAGTTTTAAATACGGACCGTCCCATTTCAGCCAATAAGAGATCAGCTTTAGGATCATGTGATTAAAAGCGTCTAGTGTATTTTGTTGAACAATAAAATTGTATTGTAACTGAAAAAAGTAATAATTAGTAATATATAAAGAATGCTTTATAGCTCATTGCCTTTTCCCGCAATTATAGTTTTGGGGAGGAGTCGTCTTTGTGGAATAAGTTAAATAAAACTATATTTGAAATTTAAAAGTAGGTAGAATGCCACAATTCAAAAAAACTCAAGGTATCAATGCTTTTCTGATGATTCGCATAAAATACATGAAGAGCTTCTAAAACTTTTAATTTACATGTTTGTTTGTAGGTACTGAATGTGAATACGCGCTGTTTTAAATCATACGACTTCACATCATGAGTTTTATTTCAGAGTATTATCTATGATTTCAAATGGGCTCTAAGGGGTACCTAGTTAATCCGGGCAATCGCCAATCAGCCTCAGACACGCTAAGCACCTGAGAATTACCTCCGTCTTCGTATTCATTACTACTGTGAAGAGTTTTAACCCTTCGAGTGAAATAATAAACACCCTCACCCCACATCTTACACCTCACACCCCCAACGCACAAGCTCGCCCCAGGAATCGTTGTTTATAACCGCAGCATTCCTTCAAACAGCCCAATTCCGTTATGCTAGATAAAATAAATTCTACTAAACAAAAAAAATTTTTTCATGGACACGGAGAAGAGCGATGTCATTTTTTTCACTCGATATTATGGTCAAAATCATTCAGAACAATGCACTGCATAATTTACCTACATTATAAAGTATTAACTTACAACATTGGCCAGTTATAACAAATGACGCATTATCTTTGTGTTGGTCATATAGGACAGGGGTCACCAGACTTTTTGAGAAACGGGCTGAATTGAATCGGGGATCGACATAAGCTCGATTCTTCACTAGAGTCAATATACTCGTCTAACACGACCGGCTCTCGGTATACGGATTATACACAGGATACTCTGTATCAAAATTATTTAATTGGCTGAGCTAGTCAATCCAATTTATTTTATTATTTTTATTTTATTTTCTATTTTAAAGCACTTTAGTGCATGGTTCAAAATCAGTCCCGTGCAGATCTGCACGGGCCATGAATGTGAGGGGTAAAATCCTTTTTCATATTCGATAGCGTTGTGAAAGTCGGCCATGAAACATTGGCTGCATATACACAACGGGTGGTGGTGGGAAAAACCAACTTGTTTATTTAAGCTTGGGGATCGGGCGAACAATGCATTCGTGTTGGAATCCAGGTAGAATATAAATTTATTATGCACTATATTTTTATAATTACAAAAGATTTTAATATTCGAGAAATTTCCGAGTTAACTTTTTTCACTCTGGGTGCACTACATGATCTTATCTAATCCTAAATGATAAATAGAAATTAATTTTTGGCATGAATTCACAACCAAATCATGAAATTTGATAAAATTGAAATTATAAACATAAATTGGGTATTTTTGGTGGCCGGCTGAATATCATTAGATGATTACAATATTTTTTATATAATTATGAAATATTTTAAATGAATTCCTTTAAATGAAGATTATATAAGTCAAGCAATAATAAGAGAATTTTATTACGGGTCGTCTTAGCTGGGCGAATCTAGGCGAGGCGTTCCGGCGCGGCTTTGAAAGCGGCAGAGTTTTAAAATATCAAACGGTCCTTGCCCATGCAAGTGTCATACGTAGGCGAAGCGGTCCGGTCAGGACGGCATATGTCGCAAGTCGCCTCAAGTGCGCACTCATGGCGCACGCGAATCGCTTGAAAATATGAAACGGTCCAAGCTCACCAGAGCGTTAATTGCGTCTGGCCGAGCGATGGCACATAAGACCTTTGATCAACTACGTTTTAAATTGACTGGATTCGCCTAAATTCTCTTGCCGGTTCGCGTCGCTTACCTAAGACACGGGGTTAGATTTTTGTGGTTTTGCGGTATGAATGCCGTATTTGATGGGAATCATGTTGGAAAGTCTTTTAACACAGTGCTTAGTATAAGTGCAGCTGTGTTACAATATACTCATTCCAGCTCGATTCCAACTAATGTCGTCCAACTTGAATCATCAGGAATATATTCCAGGCAATATACCTAGCTATGAAAAATTTTGTTCTTCTTATTGGTAATTCTTATTGGTTAATAATTTTCCTCGATGCTATTTCAGTATTTGACACAAATTGGTACGAGCCTATTATAAATGTAGTTCAGAAACGGGATGGATTTAATTTATTCTTTTAACTATTTCCAGTTACTTTCTGAATGAGTAAGGAAATTATTTCAATAAAACGTCAGTGGGTTTGCAGATTTTTAAATTATAGGAGTGGAATTTTTCATTGAATCAGTGTTTAAATCTTTAGCTATAGTCCTGTCCTAGCTTGCTTCCAGTTCGAATGAAACTTGGTTTACAATAACATTTAAGTTTTCTACAGATAATCATCTATTTATCGATTACATGTATTCGAACCCGGCTTCGCTCGGACCAGTTTGGGGTTATGTTCACCTCGGCGCGTAAATTCAGACGGGCCAAGTTGAAACAACTGGCAACTTAATGACCAACAATGCAAAAGGGAATTACAGACCCACATACATACATACGCCGTTTCGGTTTTATATATAAGATATTTTGATTCATATGAAACTACTCGAGTACTCGAGTATTTTGTAAAATGTACTACTCGATACTCGAGTAATTGGAGTCTCTACACACACATTGATAACGATACAAATTTACCGTCGAAACTTTCGCGAACGAAATCAATTCGTTTGTTTGAACTTGCAACAACAATGCAAAAGGGAATTACAGACCCACATACATACATACGCCGTTTCGGTTTTATATATAAGATATTATTAACACGCCAAAATTTGGAGTATTTATTTGTATACAAATGTCTTGTATAATTTTTATTTATCACATATTACCTTAAGTATCCAAGGTAAGCGTGTATCTAATAAAATTCTTTAAAAATAAATTATATTCATTGCTTCATAGTGTGAATATTTCAGGTAGAGAACGCAATATCATTCCCCACCCCGTTGGCAGAATTTCAAGTGTGCATTGTTTTAATTTCGGGACTAGATGTTAGAAGAGGAAACCTCGGGGGTAGGGAGGGGGCTAATGCAAAGGGACCGGGGGTGCTTGTGACGTCCGCCGCCTAAAAACAGCCAAATCCCGAACAACAATGGCCGCCTGGTGCACAGTGCGGTAACAATGGGCATAAAATACTTACATGCCGGGTCTTAAAGTGCGGCCCCGCTTCCCCTTTGTCCGACCCTTGCGAGGCATCCGATCCTGAGCCCGGCCCCTTCCCTCAGCAAGAGCTGACTCGAGTGGTAAGTTCTCAAAATGTTCTTCATTTTTATGATGGCTAAATTTTAATTGTACCGAAGTACCTTCATATGCCATGCATTCGCATTTTTATATTACATAATGTATATCTGTATTTTTTTAGAGTGCATAAAGTTTATTTTTTATAAAACAATAATTTCCACAAAATTATAATCGAATCCATCGAAAGTGCTGTCAAACTGATGAAAGCTTACCAGATAAAAACCAACTGAACTTTGAGTTAGAGAAAAACATTATTAACACCTTCATTAATTTTGTAATCTATTGGTAAAACAACAATAATTGCCATTCAAACATTTGTAATCATATTCTTTTTTGACTCGTACAATAGGCATTTTTAATTTTATGCATTTTAAGGGCTCCTTATTACTCAATCATTCTTGAAGACACTGAAATAAGTCTTGTAAGAGACAAATAAATTGAAATCTGAATGAATAATACTTTTTATCACCTTCCATGTTGTTTGTTATATGCCGATGGTACTTTTAACGTTTCGTATATTTTTTGGAACTACACATTGTTTTTTTTAAATACATTTTTATACTTACGAAATGGAAGACATAGATTAGAATAAATACATCAAACCAATCTAAATATGCCACTATAAAATATGTAGTGTATAAAAAATATCGTCATGGCTTTTTGTCGATTAAATCAAAGAAAATTAACAGAGCTTTGCCACACGGTTGAGAAATTTTCAAACTCGTCATATTAATTGATTATTTAATCTGCCTAATATATAATAAACAAACCAGTTGGAAACCATTTATTAAATTACCCACTTGAATTCCAGTTGGCAAATTAATCTTGTATGTGCATAAATGTGTGCTTTCAAATGCATATTTGTGGTGAATACATACTTACACGTCTCGACGCATAATTCAAATTTTATGCACTTGCCTAGACAACAGTATCCAACACTTTGCAGGCGTATATAAATAATATTGTCTTTGTTTCAATTGGTTCTATAAAGGGGATGTTTTTGCTGGACATAGACTGTTGGTAATTAATTATGATTTTAATTCCTTTAACGGCATTTTGCTAATACTTAAATATGGTCACATTATGTTTTAGTATTTAGTATGGCTATTTGAACCCTACGTTCCAAGACATCTATTGGTTTTATGATGAACTTTTATGGATAATTAATACTTACTTTAATGTATAATATTTATTCGATACAAATTGAAAGGTGCGTATTGTCAACTCTTGCTGGAAAAAGAAAATCTTATATATAAAACCGAAACGGCGTATGTATGTCTGTGGGTCTGTAATTCCCTTTTGCATTGTTGGTCATTAAGTTGCCATAAAAACGAATATGAAAGAAAATATGTTTGAATTTTTATCGGCGAAGACATTTAGTCAAAATGTAATAAATTAGTCTTCTACTGTACTTTTCCCGGCTTTTATTATTAATAATAATGTTTATTATTTACGTGAAGGTATTATTTGACATTTCTTTGACAGAAAATTAGATTTTTTCCTTGAATTTGGACATTTTAATGGGCGAGAATGGGGCGGGGCTGTCATCAAATTAAATAAAGTTTGTGATTTTATTTTAACTCTATTTTGGATGTTAGATTTTGTGATATAATTATGTCGAATGATATAACATTAAATAATTATTGGTCGCTTAGTCCGAGCGACGCCGGGTAGCAATACTATAATTCATAAAAATAAAACACGATTTTTTGTTCATACATCTTCAGAATTTTATTATCATATTTATCACTTGTTGTCAATCAGTTCTTGCTTTATCATGAAATACATATTATGAATTATCAAAAGAAAAATAAAATTCATTTATTTAAATATTTGGTACAATCACAAAACGTACAGTTTCTAAGCGAAAACTGTTTTTCTATAATTTCTTCTATTGAAAATTTTATAATGAACGATATAATGAGTACAATGAAAATTATTAGTTATTGAAAGAAAGGCTGAAAATATAATGTATGGATTATGGAACAGAATAATAATTATAATAAGTCTCACGACTTCATATACAAGTACAGATACAATGAATTAGTTAATTTTTAATATTCGATATGAACATACATGTTATGAAATTTTCGTACTTAATTTTTTTTTTTATAACAATGAAAAAATCTAATTTATCAAAGAAATACTTACCTTATTAAAATATTAAGTATAGTCTACTTGCTATCCTTAGCACGCCGTGAATCATTCATATAAAATAATTATAATTCAAATATGCAATCAAGTCGGACCATGTGACCGAGCTGTCAGACCCGACTGATCGTAATCGACAGCGAATTAATCTTGCGAAACGACAATAAATATTAGCACATTCACTGGTTGATATTATCATGCTTAAATTATTTTCTCGAAAAGATAAATACCAAAATGATAATATGGCTTCATCCAAGGATTCAAAGCCTTAAACACGCTACAAAGTTGATACAAAAATACCACGTGAATATAAAACGGAAAAGGATCAAAGTAAATGATATAACTAAATAATCAAAATTGGTTTCAAATGTGAATTTATTTTTTATAGCGTTAAAATACAGTGACGACGTTTTCGTTGTTTCAATATTAAAGCACAATTAAAAAAATAAATAAACGCCAAAAATCGTAATGATTTAAGCCACGTGAGAGTTAAGTAATTTCGGTAAGATTACAGCGTCCTCTTGATTGAGCTTATTTATATTCATATCACTACCTTTATTCTTATCCCTCCAGAACATTTCGTCGAAAGTTCTAAAGCACTGTACAAAAACTTCAAAGCTCCCTCTCTTGGCAATAATTTTCAGCAAACATAAAGCTTAAGTAAACAAAAACTTTCCCCGGCCATGTTGAGCTTGCGGGACGTCTCTATTGACCAATGGTTCTCTGAGAGGGTGCCCCCCTCATCTCACTCCGACACCGACCGACGTCCTTCTGACCAAACAAGACACCCGCCTGTGATTGGTCGAAGCATTGCCCGAGTTTACGGAGAGTTCTACATAGTTCACTTACTCTCTAAATACAGATACGGCAATTTCTAAGAATATATAATTGCTTACATTCAAATAAACATTTGTCGAAATATTCAGGTTAAATTTTATTTTATTATTTTGATTTAGTTAGATAAAGCATGTCACAGATTTAGCAAAACATGTTTCTTAGCAATTACAATACACACTTCAATGTTCTCAATTATTGTTCAATTTATTTAGTTATCTCAAGTTTGAAAGTAACTGAAATCACAGTGGTCTTTATTACAAAAATCACTGCAGAATACCTAAAAAATATAAATTATCCATTTTTAAACACCAAATTATCAAAAAAAATATTGACTTTTTATTCTAAAGAACATTATATTCCAGTCGAATAAATTATTAAAAGATCACACACTGTCATTCATGACTCTACACACAAATTGTTTCGAAACTCAACGCGTAATTTCGAGGGCTCAGATCCTTAACTGAGCTAAATAAATTTTCACTAAACTATATTATTGACATAAATAAAATTAAGAATAAGGCCCCATCCAACATTTTATGACACTTTTTTTTAAATTACGGATGATAAAGATACAGTGCTTATCAGTCAAATAATATATTAGTAAAGTCGAAATACATTTTAACAGTTCTTTTTGCTCTTGATTCTTGATAGTAGAATTCATTTAAATCACATCTTCATACGATTTAATAAAACAATTTAATGAACTTTCGGAAGCATGATAATATTTCGTTTTAACATTACCGATATAAAAGTTTTTGCTATTGAAACATAAATGTGATTTATTTGAAAGCAAAAAACAATACCTGTAATATCTGTCGATAAAAACTACCTAATATATTTATACATAATGACTACATTCAATTTTTATCATAGCTAAATAACTGATCTATGAAGTGTCGACAGTATCAATAGACCTGTAACGAGATTAATCACTAGGTGGTAAATTAGCGGCCTTTAGACTTAACCCAAATTTTGCATATCCTTGTTTTTTTCCATTTATAAAATAGTGTACACATATTTTTAACTGAAGTTTCTTGAACCCTGCCTGAATATGATCTTTTGAGACTAAAAAAAGGTGACACAGCTTTTGCTATAGTATTATACTTGGTATAACTCAATTCAATATATCACCATGGAAACACGGACAACAAATGCATTAATCAGTCGATCAAGTGCACTGAATAACATATACAAAAAAATATACATAAACACAACTGCTACTGTAGAAAATATTTCTGAATACAGTCAAATAATCACGTTGAACTGTAAAAATAACACACAATTTTTAAGTCGGATAAACGATGGAAAAAAATACGTGCTCGCAGTTCCGTGTCGAAATTAACACTGATTCCTTCTTTGCTAAAGAATTTTATATTAAGTAATAGCGACTTATACTCACTCACTTATTATTATATGGCACTCGTAAAAGAAGCAAAGAAAGTAAGTTAGTAAATTGGGACTTTTAAAGTAAGGAACTCTCCAAACTACAAGGGCAACGGAAAGTTTGCGTGCTGTTTTATGATTCATTTACTTAGGTAACTTTAAAACTTTCAAATCTGCCTCAAGAGCAACTGCTTTACTTTATTATGATGCTTTATTTTAAGTTTTAGCAATGTTTATATATCTAGAGCAGTTTTATCAGATAATTGCAAGTAGTTATTAGTTAATTAAATATTTTTACAGGTTTTTATTTTATTTTTTTACGAGTTTTTTTGCTAACGAACCCGGGTTTCGTCTTTTGATATCTTCAGGGTCATTCGTAGTTAAAAGCATGAAAATATACAAAAAATTTTCTTCAGACAAAATCCTTATTCAATTCAATCATTTTTAAATAAGCATGAACGCATAGCGACAGCGATTAGCTAACAACTAGACCTTTCCTAGTCCTCGTATTCTTTTCAATCACTACTCTCATCAAAAAAGAGTGGTTGAGCAACTGAGTAGCAAGTAGTTATCGTAAAACAAACTTTTCTCCATGAGGAGTCTAAAAACACCAAGCTGGAAGTGAACATGGAAAAAAATGGTAATCTTTGCTGTAAATAAACTTGTAACAGACATGCATTTTTTTGATGACATCTTTGATTCAATGAATTTTTGTCATATAATTGATAAATATTCTTCTGGGCTTAATGTATAAATTGTACAAAAAAATGCTTACAAAAAGGACGAATACGTTTGAATTTTTGGTCGCTATACGTATTAAATTTAAATACCATCGCTACGATGACATCACAGGGGTCACATAAAATAGCCCTGCGGACGTAAAACTGTTCATTTCACATAAGTCCTGATTATAAATTATATCAATTTTTATTCATTCATACACGATATATCAGAACTTTTTTCACTTCTATAAATAAAATTTGTTTCAAACATAACAGTGAAAGATAATTGAGATTACAATTATTCTATACATCTTCTGATCTGAAATTCATCAAGCACCCTCAGTCGAAATACTTAATTATAAATTATATCATTTTTTTTTCATTCATTCACGAGATATCAGAACTTTTTTCACTTCTATAAATAAAATTTGATTCAAATAAAACAGTGCAAGATGATTGAGATTACAATTATTCTATTCATCTTCTGTTCTGAACCAACTAAAATGCAATTAACAGCATAGCAATTTATAAAATAATATCTTAATAATTTCACGAATTGTGATTGTGAATAATGTCATTTAATTCGCCAGTATATTCGGTGTCACACTGTTGGGCGCTAATAACTTCCCCTCCGTTTTATTTCTCTTGATGTAGGCAATGGTATTTCACATTCATAAATATGCAAATGATATTCCTGTCTCCACTTTTCTCATCATATTATCCGTAAAACTTTCTTTCTACGTGTTTATGGAACATGACAAATGTCTGCCACGTCTAGTCTACGAAAATAACTTAAATATTTTGATTTTCAAATACGGTTATATTTATAAAACATATTCTATAGTTTGTACTATTTTTTTGTTGATAATTTTGAATAAAATCATTTATACATCTTTGGCAAACTGCTTATTTATGTTTAAAATTATCATTACTTTTTTTATAAGCACGAATCTTCACTGTTTAGAAATAGAGAAGTAATCTAATGAAGTATTTAAAGAAAAAAACATAAACAAGAACTGGTAGCAAGTTGCATTCAGTCGTGCAATTTCTTTAATTTTGAACAAGTTCATGATAGATGATGAATTAAGCTAATCGCATTCTTTGTCCTTATTATTACGATTATACAGTAAGTGGTTGTTAAGTTATGTAAGAATCCATGTGTTCTGATAAAATTATCGTAATTGATCAAAAAATACTGAATTATAAGTGTGCTTGAAGAGATTTTTATTTGAAAGTACACCTTTTAAAGACCAAACCTTTAATTAAATGAGTTTAATTGAGTATAGACGTTGGATCACAGTAACAAAATTATATTGTTTCAACCAAGTTCAATAATGTAACTGTATTTTACATTTAATATTTCATTTAATGAGTAATGTTGTCAGTTACTTCAAAGATGATTTTTAATACTTGTTTGATATAAATTCCAATATAAAAAATAAATATACCTAATATGTATTTGAAGTTTCATAAATAAACACACAAAATACTTCAAATGAAGTATACCCTTTTACTTTAAGCACGTGGCAACATTGCCACGTGTACTTTCAATATTAAATTAAATACTGTCAAACATCATCCAACTTACATCAATAATAAAACCAGTATTCAATAATTCGTATTGCCCACCACATACATTCTCAGTACATAAAACTGTACATAAAATGTTTGATGATATTAACCCTAAGGTTGCAGCAGCCCCCAATGTCCGAAAAATTGTTTGACCCTTGCGAAACCGGTCCCGGTGCTTGGGGTCTTTTGCGCCCTATTTGTAATTTGACGATGCGTCGGAAACTTCAAGTTTATAATAATGTATAATTTTTTTTCGAGTATTAAATTAATATAAATGGGGGATGGAATAGATATTCTAGAATTTAAACTTTTTGTATTTATACATAAATATATTTTGATGAGCTGTTATTAGTTATAAGGAAATAAATCAAATCTAGGTTAATCTGTGAGCTTTTAATACTTCAAACGAAATATGAAACAAAGATTCTAATATTAAGACGAAACAACTGTAAACGTTTTTTAATAATAAAGTGAACAAAATTTTTTTCAATATAACCGAAATTAATTTAAATTTTTATTACAAGTAGTTGTCATAATAATTTTATTATAATGGACTGATCGGACATTAAAGAGTAGAAGCTGTTTTATAAGAATAACATACCAATATACCATCACTTTTTTTGATACTTAAATATGTTTTTAACAGTCTAAGCAAAATAATATATAGTTATTCAGATATAATACTGCTTATTTTATTCAATTTGAACGCTTTCTTCATTATTCAAATGACTTGCTTTTAATATAATATGATTTTTTTGACAAGATGTTTTTACTACACAAGTATGGGACATGTGTATTTTCCATTGTCAGCTGCTTTCCACGTTTTTTCCCTTTATTCCTATACTCGACTTCTTTCTAGAAGTAACCTTGCAGCAATAATAGGCTTCAGTCAGTACAAAATATTTTCCATAGTAAAAATATACATTTTCACTCACTTAATATTCCTACTTTTCTCCGTTGGCAACTTTTTTTCACACAGATCTGATACTGATTCCCAACAGAGCCGAATCAAGGAAAGGTAAACAAAATAAAAACAACTGCGGCTTTTTTTATTAAAATACAGTCTCATCTGAAGGAAAACTTATCATGCCACGAATATCGTTGTGTAAAAGTGCGAATTTTTCGACATATTCTAAGTTTTTAAAAAAATCTTGCTTGTACTTTAATCAAACATAAATGAATAAATGAGATTTATCTATTAAATTATAATGTAAAATTGATGCTTTAAAGGTGAATTTTAGTAAAGAAAAAAAACACCTTCGCTTATCTATTGAGTTCTAAAAATTCAATTAAAAGCATAAAATCATTTCAGTAACTTTACTTTGTGTCAAAATCCAAAATTTCATGAATTTAGAAGAATAACATTACTATTTTTTCAATCAAGAGCAACATTGCGTTGAATCCGGTACATTTCCACTGACCATATCTTTTTACTTATATTTTCAACCATGAGTTTGACAAAAACTTATTCTATTGAAATCTTTTGAATATTGTACTTTTATTCATCTTTAGTTTGACAATGAAAAAAATGTAACTGTTTTTACATTAGCGTTATCTTACTGCTAATGTTGAATAATAGTTTAACTGGTTGTATGCCAAAAACGTATACATACGGTCTACATTTTCGTGAGCGCAGTGCCGGCCATAGAAAATACGTGTATATATACGGTACACCCACTAATACTGGACAAGGTAGACGATTTATAAACATTTTATCGTTTTATACACATGAAGAAATCTCTTAGAATGACAGTCCTATACTAACAGTTGACATATTTTGTATTATGTATATTCAAATAAAGGTTCATTGTATTACCAAAATCTGTCGTTTTTTAATTTTTTAAAGAAAATCATGACTCTCGGTGCACGACCATTTTTTTAAAACCATATCCGCTCCCAACATGGGGCATATGGACTCCTCACGGAGTTTATCTCGACATGTATTTTTCTACGAGAACTGCTTGTTACCCAGTTGCTCAACCTCTCTTTTTCAAAGAGAGTAGGGATGGAAAGGATACGAGGACTAGTGATTAGTTAATCGCTGTCACTGTGCGTCGCTCTTTGGTATCGGAAAGGTGGGAAGGGATTTTCAACAACACAAACACCCATGCCTTTGAACAGATTTATCGACTGAAAAAATCCGCTTGTACCGAGAATTGAACCCGGGCGGCCCGACACGCAAGTCAACAACGTTGACACTGCGCCACGGACCGGACTAAGCCATATACATAACGGCATACCGGCGACCAATGAAAAAATTGATGTTTCTGACACAAAAATACATATATTTTTTTTTATATGGTTAGTAAATATTTTAAAATACCGTCTAAATTCGATATTCATAGTATTTTATTTGCTCTATAAAGGGATAACGGGTAAGCAAAAAAAACGTTATAAATAAATTATTGATATTATATATTTGATGTCAATAGTTCGGCTCTTTGTTTACGCACACGCAACGTCACTCACACGGCGTAGCAGTCGTAGCACAAAGCTTAGGCTCCTCGCACATTTTTCGCATCGAAATGTAATATCGGCAGTGCGCCGTAGCACAATGAGATATTTTCCAAAGGAGTTGGTTCACGCTCAGATTGCTCCGGCTCGCAGACATCGAATTATGAACGCGCGAACTGGCGAGCCGGGCCGGCGATATATTGCGATATACACTCACTCGCGACTAGCTACCACTTGCTACTTTTGCTACATGGGAGAACATTTACTGCCTGATACACTGGAACTTCTATATACTCACTGCTACATATATTATACTATGCCAGGATATCTAATAGTTACTTCTGTATTAACAAGAATGTATTGCATTTGTTGCAATAATTTTAAAAATACTCATCGCATATTAATTTAATTTATTGGTAGATGGGCTTGATTGGACTTCAACGTCAAATTTTGCATACCTAAATAGTCGTAAGTTTTTATCGTTTATATATAATAATATGACGTCATCAGCTTACATGACGAACCCCATGCGTTCGATTCCCAGTAAAAGCAGTTTTTTTTTCATTCGACTTATCTATGCAGACATGGGTTTTTGTTTTGAATAATAAGCAGTTCTCGTATAAAAATATATTAAGATACTAAGAATGGGTGGACATTGATTTTTGAAAATCTTGATCGTTGATTTGAATTTATAGATTTCGGTTTGACGGGCAATTTTAATTGTAAAAATTATTGAAATAAATTAGTGTTTTATTTAATTCTAAAAATTCTAGACTTTTCATCTTTAAGCCTTTTTTATTTACTCGGTGGAGTATTTCTAAATTACTAGTCTGATTTAAATTATTATCATTTTCTATTAAATGATTGGCTCATAATAAAAGAGAAATATTATTATATAAATTAATGGGACAGGTTGCTCGCCATTACTTATATTGTTTCCAATTAATAGAGTAATCACTAACCTATCTGATTGATTGAAGCTCATTAGTTTCATAGTTTAAAAGTTTATAATGTTTAACGTCATTAGAAATATGTTTATTTGTTTGCTTTGTTTCGATTCTATAACCCCCCTCTCTTGCTTCCCTTATATGGGAAAAATCCCAATCTTAATGATTGCAGCTTATTACTATCATTATCTAATTGCATTGATTTGATTCTATCACCCCTTCCTTGTTTCCTTTAGAAGGAAAAAACCCGAAATCCATTTTGCAATTTCATAATTTAAAATGTTAGAATCAATCTTCCTTCATTACTTAAGTAAACTTTGCGAAAGTAAGTCTGAAGATGCCTCTGAAAGAGGCGAAACACGTGTCACAGTTAGTGCAATACGTAGAATAATCAAATTTATTTTAAATTTTATATTAAAATCAACTTCCACAAAGTTACCGCCGAAACCATCGAAAGTATCACCATCTTCAATTATTCCATCATTATAAATAATAAATCATCAAATATTTAAATATAAAATAATAAAACATTTAATTAGTATTCCACATAAAATTTATTAGATCAAGACCGGTTTCGCTCATGGCAAGCATTTCCAACTGTGAAATAAAAATGTGGAATAAGTACTAAAGAAGTTTTATTATTTTTATTATAATGCCATTCCACCAAGTATCGACACGGAACACCTTAAAAGTCATCAAATATTTGTTTCGACTTTCAAAGATATTATTTTTATAATATTTAAGTGAAAAACCTTATTCTAATATTACTGTCAGAATTTTCAACGAAAAAATATATTTTTTTTTAATGGAATGAAAATCAAAGGAATCTTTACGGGAGATATTTGAAACTTAAATTGCTCTTATGAAAATTACTTATTCTGAATAACGACAACCTTTTACGGGAAGCTCATGTTCGTTTTACTACAGTGCTATAATTTTAATAAGTTTCTAAGTAACTTATGGAAACATTCGAGTGATTTTCTTAAGAAAAAGATCTCAATCTTAAAATTATCATGTCTATACTATGTAAAATTGTGATATCAATTTTTTTATATTTTAAGCGCACATTTTTTTTCAAATTGGGATTATAAGTTTATTGATAACAACCAGTTCTCGTTATATTGTCATGTCGGGTGTGCAATCCAACAAAAAAATCGTTTGTAAAACTGCTTTGCATTAATTGCATGTAAATATTTCAAATAAAATTTATTTCCTTATTGTATGTGCTACAAAAAATTTTAAATATTCAGACAATTTTTCAGTTACAGCTATATTCATAGAGCTGGAAGAAAGAAGTTCGATTTGACTCCTTAATAAAATGTTGCTTGATCTACCAATAAGATAAATCGGGAGGTAATTTTCAAATGTGGTCGATTCCAAAATATATTTTTTCAACTGCCAGTCTTAGATTAAACTTTTAGAGACTTGTTTTGTTCACATGGAAAAGTTTGAATTTTTACACATTATCCGTGATTCCTTAATTTAAAAAATATTGATAGTAAACACAAATTTATGAGGAAAAAATAAAGAAAATATTTCACATTCTAAGTTTTTCAACAAATGGATTTGACCACTTTTGAAAACTACCTCCTGAAATAATGATGAAATATATAACGTTACTTCACTCAGCTTACTAAATAAACACAATAATTTCAAGTAAAATAAAACTTACTGATCTCATTTTTTGCGCTATCATTTGCAAAAGAGTATTTTTCATCCTTAAACCATCCCCCGAAAGCGGTTGATATTTCAATCTAAGCTTCTAAAACTATTTTAACGAGCGACACTTACAAACCGCCGAAAGATAATTCAAAATCCAATCCAATCTAACTCACACCGCACCAAGTTTGACGGTAGGTGCTGCCCAAACTTTGTCAAAACCTTCGGAAACCACTTTCTTCTCATTTCATCCCCGGCCTCCACATACCCCCTCGCTGTCCACATTACACACTATACCCTTTACAACCCTTATTTCTTCCTGCCACCTCTTGCTTGTCTACTTCAAAGATATAGGATATTTAAGAACACCTTTTCTATTACTAATTTACGTTATCTCACTAAATCAATATTTTTTTTATTTAAGTGTTATATTGCATCCAAAAATTTTGAACCAATATAGTTTGTTTGTGCAATCATAAATGAGTGATAAAGACATCTCCAATACAACACACCTAATCCATTTTACGCGATACAATGAATCAATAAAATGACGCGTATAAAAAATCGTGTAAAAAACATTACTTTTATATCATTTGATAAATTGGTATTTTTTTTCAAATTCATGCATTTTTTTTGTTCTTACATTTTATTTCTTTATTGATTATAAAATCCAATGAGAAGATACATTTATTTATACAAGCATTTATTCGCTGTTGTCACTGTTGGTTTGCATCTTATATAATCGTGCGCCATTACTGCTGTAAAAAAAATCACGTTAAATGAAGACTGTACTCGGTCATGCATTAAGCCTGGTGTTAGCCATGGCTTCTTTTTGGAATGTCAATCATCTCTAGTTTGAATAAAATGCACTATATTATCAGAACATCAATATCTAGATGTATAGAACATAAAAAAGTAAGTGAGTAAACGATACCGTTGGTCTTTAATTAACGTTGCTTGACATTAGTAATTTGAGTTGGAAAAATATCACAAAAATAATAATCGATCGATGGGAATGTGTTCCACGCCAAAACACTAACGCGAACAATAAAACACCCATTCTCATTCTTACCATTCTATCTAATCGTTAGAAAGCGCCTCCCTTGGATTTCGCAAAAGGGTTAAACCTTCCCGTTCTCTTGACACCGTTTTCCCCACCCAGCGCGCCCCGACACCCCAGTGCGGCCCATTCCAGGGGTGGCTGAGAGGAATTTCGCCTCGCAGCATTTTAGACCAAGAGTTTGTAAATGTCATTAGCGCATGAGGTGGCCAGGCAGCCATTACTTTCGGGCCATGTCTGGCGATGGAGCGTATAGATGGGTATCTACTTACCAATGTAGTCATACGTAATATATATATATAGGTAAGTATAATTCCATACTTAAAGTATCACTGCAGTTGACTCTTTGAATTATTTCTATCTTCATTCACACTTTAGTAATCCGTTAGTTACTGTCGTCTGTTTCAACCAAAAGCATACGACTTGCCACCAAAAAGTAATAATAGTACAATTAAAATCAAACTATATTTAAAAGAGTGCATGGGAGAATAAGATTTCCACATACAAAACGCTAGAACACGATATTAAAATTCCAAAAATCATCGTTAAGATGTGAAAATCCAATCAATAGTGAGACCAATATTGATATTTTGAAACTCAAAAACTAACATTCAATTAAAATGCATTACATAGTAATTATTTACTGGGCTAGCAAACATTAAAAAAGCACTACATAAGAAATTCAGCCAAATGTACATGTAAGAATATATTACGTGTCGTCAAATTAAATCATTAGATTTTACTACTACAGGGTGGGCTCCAAAGTCGTTATTTGTTTCTAAGAATTGGTGTTAGCAAACATTCAAATTTAATTTGTATATTTGTTTCTGTATCAACGAAACAAAATGATTATTTTGACCAACATCATACAAAAAATAAAATGATATTCATTGTAATGCAGCATTTTGTTTGTAAAAAAGATGTTTTCAAAATTATGTTAATTTCTTTTCAGAAAAATGGACGTTTGTGTTGTCTACTATACCTCCCACACCTATTCATTCCTAAAAACAGCACATAACGAAAACGATTAGTCAACCACTAGTCCTGCTATAGCCCCATCCTATTTAACCCTACTCTCTTCGAAAAAGAGAATTTTTGCAACTGAGTAACAAGCAGTCGTCGTAGAAAAATATGTTGAGATGTACTCCTTATACTCGCATTAGGAGCTGACATCGTACAATATTTAAATGGATATACCAGTCCCTTTTAATTAAGTTGATTGCTGCCAATAGTTTGGTGGAATGGCATTTTAGTAAAAAAACATATTACTGATTCCACACAGGACAGGTTTCGCTCATCACGAGCGTTATCAAATGATACATTGTTTCTTTTTGTATGTATTATCAGTTGATAATGAAATTCTCAAATAAATCCAATGTGGAATAAGGAATAACGATATGTAATTATTTGCTAGGTATACAATTAGCTATGTACTGCTTATTATTAAAAAAAAACTCAATTATACTGTCTTATTGTAAATGCAGTTGTATTTTTGTAAATGTTCTTGTGTCTCATCTCAATATTGTCGAGCATTTCAATAGCCTTTTTTGTTAACTTTTACTTAGATTGATAGTTAGTATTCACATAGGGAATGAATATGGCCAATAAAGATGAAGAATATGTCAGTAAGTCATTTACTTAAACTATTTTTCTGAAATTTTAAAAATAAAACTGAAAATGCACAATTTTTTAAATTATATTTCTATTCTACCATATATTAACCGTGAAAACTGAAAAACTTTTAAAAATTGTTTAAATTATGAATTTATTCCACCACGTATCAAACGTGAACACTGAAAACAATTACCACTGGACTAAAACGAAAACAGGAAGACAGCCAGGGCATTCGTAGAGTTGTAATGCGGCAGAATAACAAAAGAGCGTACGATCCATTAAATGGCGGCCCTAAAACACACACTTTACCCCTTTTCGTTCCAAGCAAAATATTAATTCGTCTTCACCCGGCGGAAGCGCATTTTTGCTGGACATCGGAAGGCCCGCTCGCTCGCATGGGATATTTTACCCAAACGAAAGAGATGGCGACAGAATAGTCTGTGCGACTGAGCACCACACGATCCTTGAAGTTCCATAGTCCGGGTCTAAAACAAAAGCAAGGAATAATCCGCTACTCATATACAAAGGGACACATATCAGTAATACGTAAAAACAGAAGGGCCTAATTATAAAAAATGTAAATTCAAAATTAAAAAAAATATATTTTTAATATCGACACCTTACTGTGAAAAGTTTCTTACTGCTCTTGTCACTGTTTTGAAATATGAGCGTTTGAAGTTTTGATCGGTTAAAATTCACTGAGCAAGTAAAAATGTTTCAAATTACTTATTTTAAGCATATTTTTCACAACTCTTGCTGCGAAATAATGATCTTAAAGATCTAATCATAGAAATAATGATGACAATCTCAGAACTTTGTCAAATAAATTGAGTAAAAAAAGTTTGCAGTTGCAGTGCAACTCCGGAATTCTGCTAACTCCGTTATTCAACCATAGATAATTCTGAAATTCATATATGTACATATATGATAAAATGCGGTAAATAAAGCATTTATGACCAAAAGGTCATTATAGCCAAAAATGTCAATTGGAACCTTTTCAAAGTAAGGTAACGAATTAACGATATAACATCTACAACTGACCGAAGTAGTAACTGCAATAATAATACAGTTCGTCATTATTAACAATTGCAGGGATATGGATTTTCCATTTGAAACAATATTTAATGTTGTCTTCAGATTGATACATGATTCAAAATGACCTTGTTTTTCTTTATTCGACTATGCAGCTAACATCAAGTCTAAACGATTAACATCGACCACTTGTTGTTAAAGTGGTATTAAAAGTTTTCTGACATCTTATGAACATAACATGTGTCAGGAAAAAATGCCGAACGCTACATAGTACATACCAAAACCCAACATACAAAAAAAAACATATCAGGATTATGAGGTGTTTTTAGATTGGTTGCAAGTGTTCAATGGCTCTTTTGAACATTTAACTTTTATGTACATTTCGTCAAAATATTTTACTTTCTAATATGCAATGTTTTGTCAAGAATTTTTCATATTGTTTCTTAAAATAAATATCAAAGTGATAAAAGTGTAATTGAATGAGTGTTCACCAGGGCTGTGGAGTCGGAGTCTTAGTCGGAGTCGTGGAGTCGGAGCTTTTTGGCCGGAGTCGGAGTCGGCGCGGCGTTTTGGCCGGAGTCGTACTCGGAGTTGGAAATTTTGAAAAGTTCAAATATTTTATTTTTGCATTTAATTTATGTCAAATTTGGCTTTTGGCCGCATTGATAGGGTTGATATATTAATTGAATACACATAAATAGGAAAATTAGGGGGAAAAGGTGACGATATTAACCTTTTTTTAGTCGGAGTCGGAGTCATGTTTTTGGTCATTGTCGGAGTCGGAGTTGTGGTTTTGGTAAATACTGGAGTTGGAGTCGGAGTCGGACTTTTTTTACCGACTCCACAGCCCTGGTGTTCACCCTTCGGCTACAAGACTACAGGCGTGATAATAGTCTATAATTATTTTTCATACTTGATAAATATAATATAAAAAAAATTTTGCTCTTATGATTTTGTAACACAGGTCCATGCAAACGCGAAACTTTCAAAGGCCCAAACGGCGAGGTAGAAATGTCCACTCTCGCAATATAATGGCAGCAAAATTCACAGACACCTCTTCTTCTCTCCCTCTTTACTCATTTCACCCTAGTTAGTCGGAGAAGGAGAGGAATACACAAACGAGGGTGGTTTTGAGGGTGGACAAGGGACAGTTGACCAATGGCGATAGAGGATCCCTTACTTGAGAGAAGTGTTCCAGAGGGTTCGGTAGCCATTGTTTGGAATGTTCTATTTATGAATATTTGAATTGGAATAGCCAGGTAAGAAAAAGGTTCCATGTTTGAATTTGAATATTGTACGAAGTCTTCAAAACGAATTTAGGTATTAATTTTGCTATTCGAAAGATGTTACTTTTACAAATTGAATTCAAACTTGAATTTTTTCGTTCATTACATTATCGATTTGCAACAAAAGCATAATTAATGTTTTCAATGTATGTATAACATTATATCAATTTACAAAAGAATTTCATTCACATCATACCAATTTATTTTCCATAATGGAAAACCATATTTTATAAGATTCAATCACTCAGCCTCTCTTTTAATTAAGAAAGAATCGAGTATGGTGATGAAAAGATTGCTAGTTAGTCCCATGCTGATGATTTTATCGACGCCAGTTTTGTGTATCCAATAGTGAGTGGGTTATTCATGTTTAATGTATAAAAAAAATCTATAAATCGATTTGGAAAAAAGTAAGTATATTGATTGAATTAGCATTTACTTGGTAGAACTTCATGGTAGCACATAGATGAGATCAATAAACTATGATAAAAATACTAATGCGTTACTATTATACTGTATTACTAGACTGAATGCAAATTGAATATGAACAATTTTAGTTTCGCAACTGAATTAGTTTTATTTGTGTATTCAACAATAATAATATCATCTTTAAATGAATTCATACTTTTACATGGTGTTGTAGAATATAGAACATATCATATCCTCGTTCATAAAAGCATGTAGGTCTAAAGTCTAAAACTCGCAGCCTGGCAATTTTATGTATTTTAAAAGAGAGAGAAAGTATTAATGGATATCGACTATTCATCAAGACTATATCATAATAAATTCGTATACACGTGTTATAATAATAAGACTACTAATTATTTGGTCAGTTTCTAATTCGATAAATGGTCAGTTATAAATACCTAAAACGGTCAGTAATAAATACTTAAAACGGTCAGTTAAAAATAATAAATGGTCAGTTAAAATAATAAATAGTCAGTTAAAATAAAAAGAACAATTCATAAATTTGCCTATTACGACCATATTTGATAAAATTCACAAGCTGTCAAACTAAAACTTATCATTTTTTAAAAATAGCTGACTATTTAAATTAAATACTAACCATTTTTAATAAATAACTAACCATTAAAATATATTACTGACCGTTTTATTTAATAACTGACCACATTCACACTGATACAATGACAACTGACCGTTTATAATATTAACTGACAATTTTGATTTTTAACTGACCATTTATTTATTTAACTGACCAAAACTTGAATTAGTTACTGACCCATTAATACATGCCTAATAATAATAATCAAACAATAGAAAAAAATTACCATGTCTTTCAAATCAAAAGCATTTTGATAAAAAAAATATGTTTAAAGTATTTGATATTTAACATGTTTATAACAAAGAAAAGATTTCATATCGGTAAAACACTAATGATATCATTTTGCTGCAAATTACACTTTCTATGTGTGACCTTGAGTGATCAAAAGGCCATCACAGATTCATTTTGATTTCAAAAAGATTTAAGCCGCCATAGGTACTCATCATCACGAACCATTTGCTAAGCAGACCTTCGGCTTCAATAAATATTACAGAATTTATCAAAAAGATGATTTCTATGTAAATACTAAAATATCCTAAAACAATATGGAAACATAAATGATAAATGAGTTAATATCGACTTCCTCGTACCTTGTTTCCTTTAAGGGTTCGAATAATTTCCATATTATATATTTGTCAAAATATCACAAAACGATGATTTTTTTAGTGTTTGAAGTCTACTTAATGACTCAGATATAGACACCACAAACTTTTCATAGTACGATGCCTTGATCATCTTGTATAACTTGGTATAATATAACACAACAAATTAAATATTAGGTACATATTTTATCATGATAAACGTCGTCAAAATTTACAACCGTTACAACAAATGAACGATGACAGCTTGCAAACAGAAATTAAATTCGAAAAAGGAACATGTTCCGCAAACCAGTATTGCCAGGTTTATGAAAGAAAAAGTGTAGGTAAATAATTTACCCATCGCCGGGTCATACAGAGGTGAATTTAATTGTCAAGTCACCGGTTATACTTCTTTCCGAGCAGGCCACATGCCCACCATTATTATGGTAACACCGTTTTGTCATCGGGTGATGTGTTTTATTTTCGAAAGAAATATTACGCATTATCCGCCATTTTTATAAAACATCAATCAAATGTGGAGCAATTTGAGTAATTTCTAAACTTGTTTTGCATTTTATTGTTGTGGACATTTAGGACTTACGTATATAATTAAATTAGTTTATTACACTTCAATACTATAGACATAATGCTTATTGTTGATATTATTTATTATGAATTTATATAAATTTATATTATCATAACAGATATTTAGGTATTTTGAAAATATTATAAAAGTATGGGAAGTCGAAACGTATTAAGTAAAGATCGATTTTCATAAATATATGACGTATGTAAAACTGTTTGTTAACCAATTATCTACTGTACAATTTTCCAAGGTATGAAAGGAGTAAATATATTTGTATAGCTGAGTAAAATTATTGGTTGTTCAAAAAACAGTATTACATATATCAATTTGGTTGGACGTCCACCTTCCACCATGTTTACGTAAAATAATGTCACTAAAAAACGTTCACATCGACAACAATACATCTTCAGGACTACGAAATTGTTACAGTTTATTTGATTGTGAAATCATTTGTAATTTTCAATATAAATTAGGAAACTTTCACTATAAAGTAAGAGTTAAAATATTAACATAAATACGTTTTTAATAGAGCTTTTATTTACCTTGTCCGCTCCAAACTTGGAGCACATGGACTCCTCGCGGAGTTTATCTCAACATTATTTTTTTTTGCTTTTGGTCCTTTAAATTTTTCACTTAAATTAAAATATTCAAATAAAGATTTTTCAATAATACATATGCCTGTCGACCCAATATTGGATCACGACCCATATGCTCAGAGCCAATGCAGTAAGCGGATAATGAAAGATTATTATATAAATACGTAAATTGACGGAGAAATTCTCAAACTTAGATTTTAAAAAACTCATTATTAGATGTCGCTGACACAAAAATGCTTTACCGTCATCTTAGATGTAAAATAAAATTTCTTTGAGTGGGGTCCGACCCGCCCGCGTTGTCGACAGACAGTTAACAAGAAATACCTAGTTCCTCGTCGCGTCACAGATGCCAGTAGGTGTGCACAACACTATATTGATGGTTCAGTAATTTGGCGACACAAGAAGCGAGTTTTCGAACCAACAGCACCTGCTACCCAAAACTCCCAGACGGCCACCCTCCTTGTCGGCTCCTCCGCGACGAGATGCTGCCTCCATGGAAACCCCCTTGTTATTAAGATGGACATCAGGGTAGTCGGAGAATAGAGTTGGCTGAAAGTATACGAGGAAAGCAGTCAACAAAATAATCAGTACATATTTTTATTTTAACCGCCAATGAACGAATTGATAAAAAAATCTGGATATTGTATTCATATTTTTGCATGACGCTTTTTTGTGATATTTTGAGCGTTTATGTATAACATTTAAAGCATATAGAAGCAAAGGTGGCAATCTTTGAAAATTTGGCAAAATAGCCTATGAATGCATTAATATAAAACAGTTTTTTTCCCCGTTGTAAAACAATATTTAGTGCGCAAAATTTGCAGTATTTAATTCAATTTTTGGCTGGAGTCGGAGTCGTCGCGGCGTTTTGACCGGAGTCGGAAATTTTGAAAAGTTTGAAATTTTTATTTTTGCGTTTACTATGTCGAATTTTGGTTTTTGGCCGCATTGATAAGGTTGATATTTAATTGAATACACATAAATAGGAAAATAAGGGGAAAAAAGTGATGGTATTAACCATTTTTTAGTCGAAGTCGGAGTCGTGATTTTGGTCAATGTCGGAGTCGGAGTCGTGGTTTTTATAAATGCTGGAGTTGGAGGGGTAGGGCATACAAAAAAATCACGTTACAAAATGACTGCCCAATCTGACATTTGATAAAAAATTTTCAATCGTTTGAGCACAAAAACAGTATTCTTGAAAATTAGGAGCAAATGCAATATTATTGATATTTATTATTTAAATATCATAAAAATTTAAGAAAAATGACTAATTTTTATAATACAAAATATGTTTTAACTCTATTTCTGCACAGAGAAAAAATCAAAATTCTACATTGAACTGCAGTTACAATTAGTTTTTAGACCTTTTCCTTCAAAACGGTTTTTTGATTGAAAACTCCCTTTGCTTCCAAAGCCCTCATTTATACTATTTTTGGTAGATTAACAACTTCAACTTAACATTTGTTATTATGACAACATATTGCAGAAACAAAGATGTCACATTCTATTACTTTAGCGCATTTTAAGTTGAAAACAGCTGCAGGTTATACAAAAGATGATCTTCGTGATTAATTTATATGAATTGTCTTCCAATCACCTGACAGTATGGAGATTACTCCAGATCAAATGGTAAAAGTTCCCAGTTTGACTGTGATAAGCACAACATGCATATATATAACTGACATCGTACAGCCAGTTACTTATAAACATAAGACATATAGAATCTATATAATAAATAAACAGGATTGACTTTAATATAAAATTTAAAATAACTTTGATTATAGCACGTATTGTATTATTCCACGTATTGTATCCAATACGTGGAATAATCAAAGTTATTTTAAATTTTATATTAAAATGAACTTCCACAAAGTTACCGCCGAAACCATCGAAAGTAGGATTGACTTTGTCCAGCTGATGACAATTACAATTGATTAGAATATTCAATTGAAACGGCTGACGTTAAAAATACAATTGTTATTGGAATATAAATAGCTCACTTTAAAGGTGTTCACTGTCAATACTTGGTGGAAAGGCATTATAATAAAAATATTTATTTTTATAAAAATATTATTTTTATATATGTAAATAGCTATTCAAACGTTTATTAAGATTGTCCCACAAAGGGATACAATAAACATATTGAATCAAGGGATATTAATAATATCTTTGAAATGCAAAATAACGATTTATTACTACCTTTCAAATTTGATTACACTTTTTTTGTTTACATTCCTGTAATTTATTTATTTATTTATTTATTTATTTAAGAAAAGCAAATCATGGCATTACAGCTAATGCCAATGCGCCATGTATTTGACAAATATAAATACGTGTATGTATTTATATATATACATACATGTAAATACATAATTTTAATCATTAATTAATTAAAAACAAGATGAAAACATTGTAATCATTTATAAAATCACATTAGAAATTTTCAAAGATGTCAACCGAGTGAGTTCTGACAAAATCAACTTTTATTCATAAAATATAGTATTCGCCTGAACTCACTCACGTCAATAAATAATAATAAAGGCCTTAAGCTAAATGCATTGGAACAGCTATAAATTAATAGGTATAATCAATCCAATGACATTCTTAACGAACAGATTACGATTAACACATCACCTCTTCTAAAGCCATTAACAAGCAGCAAGCTAAAAGCAATTTAAAATAGATTCACTCTAGACATTGCGGATTTTGAGTTGTTTCATACGATAAAAATAACCCAAAAATACCCAGATTAATGTTCTCAGGATTACGACAGACCAATAACTTAAACTTATTTAAATTTTGCCATGTGGCGTTGGTATGGTTGAGCAGAGAGGGGATGTATGGGGTACCCTGTCTAGCCTAGGTATATAAGCTATCTCTAATACACGTTTGTGAAAATATCTAACTTTAAAAATCAACCTCTAAGAACCTCGTCAGGATGATGTCTCAAAGCTTATGCTCCACCCACCTTTCTCCTACAGCAATTTCTTCAACAGTGGAGGCAAGCGTGGAAGAAGCCAGCAGCCCTGCCAGCTTCTAAACTAACGCCCTAAGAGATACATTATAAGCTACGAGCTAGGCTCGTCGATTCAGTGACAGTTAGGGACTGGGCATTTCTACTATAACAACAAGTAAACTCCTCAAGTTGACGTAAACATTACGAGCAATTCCTGGTAAGAATTGAATTTTTTTAATGATTCCAAGACAATCATTCTCGTAAGGGGTTTTTCTTAAGTGTTTTCCCCACACAAAGCCCTCAGCTGACAGAATCTTTTAGAAAGTCAATACTTAGCTAGCTTACATGCGGGAAAGGGAAACAAAGACTTAGTCTGTTTCCTCCCTAGCAACAAAAATAGCCAGGAAACTAGGAGCCCGCCTAGCCTAGGAAAGTAAAGGTAGAAAAAAAAAATAACGTTTAAAACATAGTTCTGACAAAGGCGTAAGCTGAAATAGCTATCAACAAATATATAGAATAATTTATGTAGAACTAAAATACATTGTTATTTTTCTTACCGTATGACTTTATTGTTTTAATTATTTAGCTTTTAAATCATAAAATTGGTTACTTGTTCTTTAAATACTGACAAATTGTTATCTTCGGGAAATAACTTACATTACAGAATAAAGCGAATAAAACGTTTTGCTAATCTATGGAAAAAATAACACATTGAAATATATTCATTCGCAACAGCTAAAAATATTTCTGAAAAATAAAAACTGTCCAGAAGATCAAAAATACTTTACAATAAAAATTAAAATGCTCGTGAAAATTAGTTTTCAAAATGTTATCCGTGCTTCGGAATCACTTTAATCTTAGTATTCCACCTTTCCATTGCAGAAAAATTCTAAAACTCTTTTTCAATGTGATAAAATCAAATTATACTAAAAAAACGTCGATTCATTCCGAGAGATGTAAGAAATACGTTTATCTAAGAATTTCAGATGAGATGCGGATTGCTCAACAATAACTTTTTAAGGTACATTTATATAAATTTCTCACATTATAAACATTGGTAAATACAGGTAGACCTCGACTCACGCGGTTCGACAAGACTATTTGCACATACTACCAAATTAATAATAATTTTAATAAACCCCTTCAAATGCGATTAAAATTTTCATAAAAAATATTTATGACACTATTTAATTTTTTGAATAAAATAGTGTTTCAGTAAAATAATTATTTCTCGGTATCCCTTTGGTATGATTCAATGAATTATTTTTTATTTTGAAGATAATATGTTAAGCAACAAAAGGAAATCAAAAAGAGTTAATGGAAAACAGGATTAAACTAAGATTTAAAATTTGGAAAAGGTTGTGAAATATTTTTTTTGGTTTTTATTTAAGTATTTCTTAGCAAAGAAGAGAACTGCAGCAATTGAATATCGTTGAACTGAAATCTACAACCTGTAGCTATCTCTCTATGCATCTATGAACTATGATACAATATTGGTAGACAGAGTTTGTATTTTGTATTAAATAACTAGTACATACATACATATTTTGTATGAAATTCGACTTACGACCAATTCGACGTACTACCAAAGTCCAGGAACGTATTTCGGTCGTAAGTCGAGGACAACCTGTATAATAAAAACAATTCATTTATGAGTGTAAAATTTATGAGGAATTTCATTGTCAATGTTTTTTATCCTCTTCTTCCATCTTCTTTTTTTAAACTTCATTTTGAGCACCTTAACAGATTTTGTTTTACTGAGAAGTAGTTGTAAGTCCGCCACTTAATTATTCTTTTAAGAGTGGGTTTGAAATAAGTATTAAACTAGGAGAGGAATACAAGTTGGATTTATTTGCATGAGACAATCGTTCTATAAATGAATTGTCTTGAAAATCAGATAGGGTGGTATGGTAGAGAGATTTTAAAAATAACTTTAGATTTTTGATGCAAATTCATCAATCGATTAAAAAACAATATGACAACATAGAATAAACTGATATTATCATTATTTTATTGTTTACTTGCATATTTAAACTTTTTATAACGACATCGCATTCAAAGTTTTTTTATTCGTACTTTGTTAATTTTGTTTTTGTGTTTTCACTCTATATATTGCATTAAATAAATGTTATATTATGCTTTAACGTATCTTTATACATCGTTTTAAAAAACGCGCATGAATGAATGTTTATTCTAGACTGGCGATATCAAAACTGAGAACGCGACCGCTTACCACACCTTTTAATGTAAAAAGCATCCATTTGATTAGAAACGAGACGCGTTTGAGATAAGATAACGTTATCTTATCGCGTATGGGAAGTGAAGTTTGAATCTTGGCGATATTAATGGTTTTCGGTCAATAATAATTCGATTTATTTTCTTTTTTATTAGTCTGTGAATGAGCAAATTCTGACGCCCAAAACTTTCATCATTCGAATCGCAAGTTGTTAAATTCTCGCTCAAAGCCTGCACGGAATAAACGTTAAAACGTACGTTGCTAGAAATCCCGACTTAAATCACATGGAAAAAGAATCGAGAATAAGTGTGTTTGTTTGATTTTCAAAAAAATTAACGATCCATTTCTCCACCTGTTCCTTATGCCAGATTCAAGGGCGAGCGAGATGATTTAAAAGGAGTGAAATTCCATGTTTATTACATTTATATGTATTTGGTCTACATCAGTGATACACAAATTGCGGCCCTCAATGACATTTCATGCGGCCCGCAACGACAAATATCAATCACCTTTTTTCTTCAAATCCTTGAACGAACGATGGAAGAACAATATAAAACAATAAAATTTTAAATTTTTATATACAGTTTTACCAATGTGACCCTCAAAATATCTGAGATTTGCTTATCTGGCCCTTCTCACAAAAAGATTGTGCATCACTGGTCTACATAAAAATTAATCAAATTTCATGCAGGTTTTTTTGAAAATATTTTGAATCGAAATCTTAGAAAGTTGTTTTTGTTGGGATTTTGATTGGAAGACCTTACGTAAAAAAATTGTGTGAATATATCCAATTATAATAGGCTGACATTAACATGTTCTTACGATGCCGAAGAACGCGATGATTATAAGCATAATGAAATATATGTAGGATGACACGTCAGGAAAATAATTTACATGAGATGAAGTGTAACATCTTGCACAGATAGAAGAGTCTTTGACACACAATAGATTTCGTGAAATTAGTTTAATCATATTTATATTTTTAAACGTGATACGTGTATAACACTACTGAAGAACGCGATCAATTTAAGCATAAAGAAATAAAGATGGCATGTTTCCAAAAGAATAAACATTAGATTCAGTACGACTATCTGACACAGATATGAATGATACTTTGACACACCCTTAATGTCGTGAAATAAATATGATCAAATTTATTTTTTATACACTACTATTATGGCATGCATATTTAATTACAATACCGATGAACGCTATGCATTTAAGCATAATAGAATATAGACGACATGTTTGGAAAAGAATTTATATGAGATGCAGTACAATTATCTAACACAGATATGAGAGAGACTTTGACACACACTTGATGTCGAGAAATAAATGTATCTTTTATACATGACACTACGATTATATCATATCATATACCACTTAGTACTGAAGTTTGTAATGTAATCCATTGTTTAAGTAAATAACCAACTAAATTCTTTTTAATCACATTATTAGAATCTATCAAAATTGGTTCTACTCTGGGAGAAAGGGCACCATAAATTAGTTAAATAGGGTTGTACGGCACAAAGTGGAAGACGCAGTTTCTTTGGACCGCATAGCAGCGGACAACTTATTTGCATACAAATTAGATGTGTCTCCTCTCTCACTATATCTTTACTCTGTCTTGTGACTGCCAATTATTTATTTAAATAGCAAAGATGCACTTTGAATCGACTATTTCAACATTCCTTGGAAATTATTGATTCAACTCTTACAATTAATTGTCAATAACGATGTGGAAATATCGAGTGCATTTGAAGCACTGGTAAATAGGATTTGTTTTATTTGTTAATAATTTGTGATTAATTAAAAAATATGTCTTTCTATTTAAATATTACGTTGCTTGCATATGGTGTATATAATTAAATACTAATAATTACCTATAGGGTCCGTGTTGCAGTCGTCAACCTCGTTGGACTTCCGTGACGGACCTCTCGGGCTCGAGTCCCTTTACGAGCAGATTTTTTCACGCGATTCATCGATCCTGTTCAAAAGCATGGTTGTGTTGTGTCGTTTAAAGTACCTTCCCACCCTTCCGATTCCAAAAGTCTTGACCATTAGTCCGGTTCTAGTCCTCGTATCCTTTCAATCCCAAATTATTTTTCAAAATAGAGGTTGTGCTACCGAGTAACAAGCAGTTCACGTAGAAGAAAAAAAAACATGCGTTGAGATAAACTCTGTCAGGAGTCCATATTTTCCACGTTGCTAGTGGGCATGGTTAAAAAAAATAACTAAATATTATTTCATCGTGATTCGCCAAAAGTTTTTAAGAAAGATTTTGGTGCAATCAATTGCACTTTTCATTAGCTTTCTACTTAATCATTTTTTTCTCCACATCAATTAATATTGAATATCTGGTCTCCGTCAAACAAACTTGAATATATTTTTTAATCTAAGATCGAGTCCCTACTCATAGCACGCTACGGATTACATTGTATGCCCATAATACACGTCCTCCTGCATGTCGAATGCATTTTTAAATAGTAATGTAAAATGCAAGCGCAGCTAATAAGCTTCAAAACACATTGGAAAAGCACAAAACATCACAAACAGAAAAGGCTCATAATTACCACAAGGCTCGCTTTTGCTAGGTAAGCTCGGCTTTTTGTGAGGGAAAGACATGGTATTTTCTACGCCAGGGTTGAAAAAAGCTTTTCACAATCCGAAAAGGAAAAGCTTTGAAAAGTCGGCTACTGGAAATGTATAGACCCAGTAGATGATGAAATATGCTAAGCTGAATATGTTAGCCTAATGTATGATGGTACGGTAGGCTCCAAATATAATAAGCTCCTATTCAGAACTGAAATTATAATTAACGCAAATATGCATACATGTTTTAACCATGTCCGCTCCCAACTTGGAGCATATGGACATGTCTCCAACGGAGGCTACACTATTCAAAAGAAAGAATTAAAAGTAAATACACTGTTTATTAAGACTATATTATAATATAAAATATATTAGCTCTATGAAACATAAAAACAGAAAATTAATAGTTGTAAACACTAGAGTGACAGAAGCATATTTTAAAGAGTGAGTTAAAATTATTGCAAACATAATATTGTTGACATAAAGATCCACTTTTTTTGATTTTAAATACTCTTTCGTATCTTTTCTAAGATTTTTTTTAACCATGTCCGCTCCCAACTTGGGGCATATGGACTCCTCACGGAGTTCATCTCAACATATGTTTTTCTACGAGAACTGCTTGTTACTCAGTTGCTCAACCTCTCTTTTTCGAGAGTATCTTCCCATCCTTAAGAGAGTAGGGATGGGTAGGATACGAGGACTAGGACAGGACGAGTGGTTAGCTAATTGCTGTCCCTATGTGTTTCTCTTTGGGATCGGAAAGGTGGGAAGGGATTTTCAACTACACAAACACCCATGTCTTTGAACAGATTTATCGAAGTCATGTTATCGACTGTTAACGAAAATTTTATCGAAATCATGTTATCGAAGTTAATTTGATGATCCATCATTATTTTCCAGCCACATTGTGATTTTTCACAAAGCTTTCAGGAGGTAGGCAAGGGGGGGGGAGAGGGCATGCCGCTTAGGCCTGAGCCGCCTCTGTCGAAGCCGTTTTAACGAAAGACTGCGTTATTAGCGGACGGATGGAAAGGGCCGAACTAGAAAAAAACTCACAGTTATATCATGCTCTATTAACCCTTTTACATCCATCATTTTAAAAATATATAGAACAGCAATAAATCAATCGAATTGATTTTGTTAATCCTAAGAACTAACACAATCCACACCATGCATAAATATGAATAAAACACGTGGTATTAAAAAAATTGAGGGACACTAGACTGGAACATGGTTTTCGCAGCGCGATCTCGCTGCTTAGCGGAAGTACCAATCAGCGCGATTGGGCTGCTTGGCAGTAAAAAGGTTAAGTATGATTTTTATAAATTGTATTTCAAGTAATGCTCTTGAAATACAATTTATAAAATATGTATAATATATATTTTGCAATAAATTTTACAATAAAATAATCGGTAAATTGAAAAACAATAATTTTACGTATCGCAATTTTTTTTATTATTATACATTGTAATATAATCCAAAATGTATTATTAGGAATAACCAAAAATCAAAACGTTTCAAAGCATAATTGCTTAGAACCTAAATTATGAAAACAGTTAATAATTGTGTGAATATTTATTTAAGCTAGTATTGTTATGTCTCGAAGACATTTTCAGCTATAAGGTATAAAAATTTTCTTTCATTAAATGTATAACTACGAACTAGAATGAAATTTTTTACGAGATGGTGCTGCAATTTCCACGACTTTCGTGAACCGGAACATCGATCCAGTGGTCGAGTAAGTAGCCGGGATCAATTTTTCTCCTTTATAATATTCTTTTATACTATAAAAAAAGTTTAATGAAAGTACCGCAATACATTAAAAGAATGTACTGGTTTCGTGAATTATTTATACGCTGATTAGAAAAGGTTGATTTTATTTTCATGACGAGCATTTTTCAGGGTAGTTTCCCCTCTTTAAACATCGTACATTCGTAGATTATTGGTATATAATATATTCATAGAGGCTCTTTACTTTCCTCTGTAATACCAAGCGTCGTGAATGAACTTGAAGGCCTCCCCCTCGGCATTCGACGAATACACATTGCAGACCTCCAAAGCTGCTTTGAGCCCAGCATATTTTCTCTCAAACCAAGGTAGATGCAGTGGTGTACCAACAACAATAAGTACGCGCCATATTAGGTGTAATATTATATTTTAAATACATTGTATTATTAAATACTTTTCCGAAATAAATTCGTATCATAGTTCAATAAGAGTCTAAGTGATAATATGATATATCCATTTGAAAAATTACCTTGAATTTATACTTAAACTCGAAAGCTACGGAAAGACATCCTTTCAAATTTCTAGCGTAACTACACTTTAAACTTCGAAAGTCTGTCTTTGAAAAATAGCGCGTAGGTCGAAGGGGGGTCTAAAAAGACCCCAGTGGTATGGCCTTATTGGCATAGACTGCAATTAAAAAATGACTGATTATGCTTTGACGTATACAACGTTCTATAAAAATAAAATATGAAAATCGATAATTTTCCTATAATTATTCATAATTTAAGTCACGCATGAATGAGAAAACCTGATCGTGTTCTTGTTTATTCTAGACTAGCGATACCAAAACTGTGAATGTGACTTCTTATCTACACCTTTAAATGTAAAAAGCTTTGGAATGTTCATTGAAAGAGGCGCGATTGAGATAATGTAACGTTATCTTATCCCGTATGGGCAGTGAAGTTTTAATCCTGGCAATTGGTAGCGACAATACAAATGGTTTTTGGCCAATACTAATCCCGACTTATTTTCTTTTTTATTTCATTGCGACGCAATTAGTCGATCTAAATCATATTTTTTACTGCAAAAGATATAAAAAACAATGATTTATGAATACTAAAAGCTTACACATTGTATCACTAATATTTAAGATAAAGTAGCAGTGGTGGTCGACTGTTTCACCCTCATCCTGGCAAAAGTTAACAATAACGAATGAGTAAAATTCTTCGTATGAAATTTTAATTCTTCGGTGTTTTTAAAATTTTTTCAATTTTGTATGCAAGCCACTGGTTAAAAAGCCCCCACGCTATGAAATAATAAGCATCCGGGCTACATGAAAATACTAAAGATCATTGTTTTTACTTACATACCGGGTGGTTTTCTGTAGGTACCAGTATGTTTGTACACGTAATAGCTAATTCTCACGACACACCGTAGAAATGTTTCTGTATTGTTTACCATGCTCTTCCACTAACGATACTAGAGTTACTTATCTACGTGTTTTATTTTGTTACCAAAGATTTAAACATTAAGCTTATTTTGAAAATCAACATCTTTGCGTTACGAGATATTGGTTACGCACCGTCTTAGGTGGACGTTTTTATGACGAAGCGACACGTTCCGGTCATGGCGCCATATGTAACAACTTCAACAAATTGTTGTAAGTGGCCTCGAACTGCCTGAGTCATGGCGGTAGTTATGTTTTTATTGCGGCTGGCTAGACGTCGATGGCACATAAGACCTTTAGTCCGCGACGATTTAAATTAATTGTCATTTGGTCGCGGTGTAATCGCAAATATTCGCCTACGGAAGACGCCCTGTTAGTAAAATAATCCTAATACCCTTGGCTTTATCCAACTGACTTTCTCTTAGGCATGCTCACTTTAAATAGTTTGAATGCTCAAAGAGAAATGTACTTGATAATATATTTTTTTCGGCTTATCCGAGTCTAAAATGAGAATTCCACCATTCTTGAGAATGTGAAATTGAAAGTTCCTGATAATTTTTTGAGAAATCGTGAACATGACATGTTTGTTCTTCCAAGGGGTAGAAACAGTCTAGAAAGCTTTAGAAATTTTAAACGGCATTGCTTCGATGTCGACATATTTTATATTGACGTGAGTGAGTTCAGACGAATACTATTTTTTATGAATAAAAGTTGATTTTTACGGAACTCACTTCTTTGAAAATTTCTAATGTGCTTTTATTATATTTTTCTCTGTTCTTATGACTACAATTTGTGATTTTTATTATGTATATATAAATAAATGTATTGAAATTTGTCAAATACTTGGCGTATTGGTGTCAGCCGTACTGCCACGATTTGTATTTTTTTTGTTTTTGGATAAATCATGCTTATTTATCCTCGCGCAAATATTGATGCTTTCCCCCAAATTTCGCTCAATTTTTGCGTTGCTAACGTTCTACCGATGACTCATCACCGTTTTGCCGTCACAAACCACCATTTAAGGATAAATAACACCTACTTAACGTGCAGACATAAGCAACGGGGTAGATATAATATGCAGTGGCGTGCATCACACACAGTCAAAGAAGGGACACCTTGCCATAGTTGTTTTCATTTAATATTAAATTTGTTGATTTGTTTTCGGAATGACAAGACTCTATCTTACAAAACAACTCAAGGTATTATGCCGTGTATATAGTTCGTTATAAAATATTTTTCTTTGACGACGAGTAGTCTCAATGGCTGATCTCAAATCGTTCTGCAGGAAGCGTATTTCCGGAAATATCTTTGACTTAAATATATTTTTTATGCCACTTATTTCAATATCGTACTAGGTCAGGGGTGCCCAACTGAAATCACTTGGTGAGATAAAATAAAATAGTGCATGTCTCTAATGGGCCACACACGGTGAGATTATTTTACGTTCGCCGGAGCCAATGCGTCAACAATAAACAGACTGCTCACAGTTAAAATAAATAAAAAAATCCTTTTTTAGAACATTTATTTTTATTATATTTTTAACGTCGCGCATCGCAGTAGATTCTTAAAATTTTCATTAATCAACCTGTTTTGAAATGGCTGTGGAATGTGACACCCAGGCTAAAGCTCCAAATGTCATCACAAATTAAGTAATGTGTGTATTTTTCTAATAACAGGATGTATAGAAAAATATAAACCTCGAAAAGGCCTCACAAGTCCTTCAATTGGACAACATGGGGCGGGGCCCGCGGCCTAAGGTTTGGGCATGCCCGTACCAGGTGATTCGTTTTTATATATGATTTACAATATATCGTTAGGAAATCTTTAAATAGAGAAATTATAAAAAAGGGATATAGTTTATGGCTTTAAGATATTTTTAATTCATTGAATATGTATCACACGTTCATAAATTATTTTTTGTAAATAAACAAAAAACATTAATGCAAAATGAAGCATGATAATGTCGTTATGTAACTTAAATTCACAAAAGGAAAAAAAACAAACTTTCCGATAACTTAAATGTTTCATTGATTGAGTAGGAATTTACTTGGAAGAATTCCATTATAATACGGTAAGAAAAATAACAATGTATTTTTGTTCTACATAAATTTATGTAGAACTAAAATACATTGTTATTTTTCTTACCGTATTAGAGGTTTCACTTAGTGGATTCATATTCAAGAGGCACGGATATAAGTATATGCTCCAATTTAGATTATGATTGTTTAAACGAGTGATTTAAATTATGATTGAATTTTCAAGCTTCAAAACTTTATAAAAAAAAAAATTTAAAGCCATACACACATGACTCACATGACCAGACCATGTGGAATCGTTAAAAAAAACACGACTCCGACACCAACATTGACCATAGACTCCGACTAAAAACAGTTTAATTTTTTCAGGTTTTTTCTTACCTTATTTATTTATTGAATTAAATATTAACGAACCAATCAGTCCAATAGCCATTTTTTTCACATTATACATGCTGTATACATAAATTAAAAGTTCAAACTTTTCAAACGTTTTTCTGAATCTGACTCCACGGCCCAGCACATGACAAATATTTTTCTTCTCTCACAATTCCCTCCTTATATCTCTAATCCAAAACCAGTGACGGCTGGTGACGGGGTGTTAGGGGGTGCAATGGAAGATTCAACCATTGTTGCAAGAGTTCTTTCCTATTCATTGGATTTTAAAACACTTCTATAGCATGGACTTTCAATTCAGATGTTCGCAATACCAACTGTTTCTCTTCCATAGTACGGAAAAATAGTTGAATCTTCCTTTTGCACCCCCCAGCACCCCGTCACCAGCCGTCACTGTCCAAAACCCTAGATTTATTTAAGATATTCCTATGTTATTATATGGTCATTAGTATTTCCAAAATTCCCCATAATTATAGCAAACCAACTTAATTCATTGAAACTTGTTTGCATTCAATTTTCGCTAATTTACATTTTAATAGCATCAAGTACATCCGTGCACTTGAAATGCCTGAAGACGCCGAAAGGCGAAACCCGGGTCGGCCCGGCGACAAACCTTACGTAAAAGTACAAAATTCAAATTTGGTATTCAAATTCCATCAAGCACCCTCAGTCGAAATCCTTAATCTCTAATCTCTTCGAAAAAAATAATACTTTTCGTAGATCTGTTGTGATTCTCCATTAAGAGTCTACATATATGCATTTTAGAGTGGAAATTGTTAAAAAAAATCTTCATTACACAATCGTATTTCTTGTATAGCTTATATATTATTGCACCCCACTGAGGTTTGCAAATATATCTCGCAAGGCTCCACACTCCTTCGACTTCCCAAACAATGGTCCTCATAATGCCGACTCGCCTCTTGTTCTTGGGGCACGCCGGGGCATTATTCCTGCAAGAAGGAGACCGAAAATTAATACATCATTATGTCAGTCCCACATCCTGGTAACAGCTAACAGCAGACCTCCGTCTTAAATACCCACCCCTGTCGTGAGGGGGTGGCGCGGGGTGGGTGCGTCCCTGATATGGGTAATAAATTCGGCCTTCTTTTTGCTGTACTGACTCGGCGGCATCGCTGCCACCCTTCAGAATGTGGTGGACGAGTTTTCTATGTGACACATTGCAGTGATTTTGAACGACGGCTCAAACTGTTTAATCTATTTTTCAGAAGTATAGTCGACCACAATTAAAACGAACGAAAAAAAATCTTTTTCGTCAGTGCCTTTTTTGACATTGGTCTAAACTGTACAATTTATCTCAATCAATAATTAGTCATAAACGATAATTAGTTCTTTGTTAAAATTTTTGAAAAGTTGCGTTGAGCAATTGACTGATCGATCATTTATCTCTGTTATAAAACCGTTAAATTAGTGCATTTTTTACAATGTACTGGGGTCGTCATGCCTAATACTACATGTTTTACACAATGTATCAGAATTTTTATGGTGACTTTTGACTGAAACAGACTTGTAATCATAAGCAAACAAATTAAAATTGGTTTTTATTTTTAAACCTTTTCATCAATAAATAGAAAACATTTTCAATCCATCGGTTTTTTGTAAAGTTTTTGTAATTTTTCTTCTTTGTAAACAAACACATTTACTGTTTTTATTTTTCGGACTCTTTTATCCACACGTTTCTCTAGTTATTTAATAATATTTATTTCACCAAATGAATCAATCGAAAAACAGCTAGCTGTTATACCATAATCAGTGTTAGTTGAACAGTGACAAAAGGACGGAATTAAATTATATTAATATGCATAGAAATTACATAACAACAGTCCAGTAACTATTTCTTTCGTATTTTATTTCGTAGTGTCACGTTTTATATTCAGAGTTTGAAAAAACTCTTAATAAATTATACAAATAAAAAAGCAAAAGTTCTACTTCCACCCAATAACATACCTAAACTTCAATTAATTTGACGCGTATAAAATAACTCATCATTTCAGATTGTGACATCTCAAAATTTCCAGTGTCCTCATTACGTTTTGCATTAAATCACGACGCGGGGCAATTGCCTAAAAAAGCCATATTTGTTAGATTAACGAGCCCTGGATGTGGCCGTAATTAATGCAGGTTCAAGATTTACCCCTTCTCCCGTCACAATTTTCGAAAGGGGTGATCCAACATACCCCTCCCTGCGGACCGAGCCACTCACCCCGTACTACCTAAACGAAATGTGTGATATATCTATGCACACACATAAAGTGTTAATAATTTCGTTGTTGTATTACGTTCCCGACAATAAGGACAAAAATCTATCATTTTTTTAATTAAAAATTTAAACGTTGAACATAACAGTAACAACAAAATTTTTAAAGATTATATTGAACCTCGATTATCCGGATTGTGTAAAATAAACATTTTTTTTAAGAATTTGCTGACATGCATGTGGCGAGAGACATAGAATCCCTCAGTTTGCCATTGGTAAATCAAATAACCTCAGATGTTTTTAAAACATCTAAACAATTATGTTTGTTTTTTCGTTATGTGGACTACTTTCATTCCGAATTAATTCGGATGATTTAGGTTATATTATCATACTAGTAATGCTACCCGGCGTCGCTCGGACTAAGCGACCAGTAATTATTTAATGTTATATCATTCGACATAATTATATCACAAAATCTAACATCCAAAATAGAGTTAAAATAAAATCACAAACTTTATTTAATTTGATGACAGCCCCATTCTCGCCCATTAAAATCTAATTTGCTGTCAAAGAAATGTCAAATAATACCTTCACGTAAATAATAAACATTATTATAAATAATAAAAGCCGGGAAAAGTTCAGTAGAAGACTAATTTATTACATTTTGACTAAATGTCTTCGCCGATAAAAATTCAAACATATTTTCTTTCATATTCGTTTTTATGGCAACTTAATGACCAACAATGCAAAAGGGAATTACATACCCACAGACATACATACGCCGCTTCGGTTTTATATATACCGATTCATTTAAAAAATCAAACTTAAATACTCTATTAAGATAAATGAAATATTAGGCAGATTAAGAACGCTCAACCATATCTGAACTAACTAAGCTGGGAATATCATATATTTTTTCCAATATGATTCTAAATTCATCGTCATTTTCGATGACTGATCGATGTTTTGATTCAAAAGAAAAATGTTGTTTTTATGATTATTTTCCTATGTGTTTAGTATATACGCGCACTTTTAAAGACATTTCAAAACACAATTTAAAATTATAGAACAGCATTATTTTGAACTAATTATTATAAAAAAAATTGTTTACATGTCATGTCAGTAGGTACAGTAAAATTCATTAAAACCTTTCCCTCGTGCAACATATGGTCAAAAATTCCCTGTTACATTGTCAATGTTATTATAATTGATCTGTTTCAGTTAGTCATCTGTCCAATTAAATTTCGGAATCGTATTATCTTCACTTCGGTATCATTTCCACCCTTCTACAAGCGATTTTTTTCCTTTTAATTGGGCGAGGTCTGTAACCTTACAATGATATTTATTATGTTCATGTAATGCTAGTACAAGAATTTCTCCGCAAAAAAGGAGCAACTCTAGTTTTGTTGGCAAAGAGAAAGTCAATGCAACTACTAACTACATGTTTACAAAGAAATAAGTGAATCAACCGCTATTTATAAATTCTAATTACCAAAACTTCAAAAAAGACATTATGTATTTCTTCTCAAAAGTTTTTCAGAATCACTTACTGCCTTCTTGCTTGGAACGGCAGTATACTTTTGGAATATTTTGATTGGGGATAGAGTAAAATATTTTTTGTTTGGGTTACATGATTCATTTTTATACCGAACTCTTTCTGTCAAATTGAATACATTTTTACTGCACATTATTTTTTAAGGATTGAAGGCAATATTTCATTGGTAACTTCACTGGACTTATAGAATATAGATCCTGGAAAATTAAGCATGGGTGAACTGCTTATGTGAATAATTGATCGCGGAAAATACAATACTACGCATTTAAAATTTCTATGCCATAAAAATCTCAACGTGAGAAAAATGAAAAATGTGTCAAGAGAAAAACATTTTAAATTCTGAACAAATCAGGAACTCTGATTATTAAATGATTTTTACACGTTGAAAACATAACTTTGACTAACGAAAATAAAGGCGTGTATTTAATGGGTCAGTAGCTAATTCAAGTTTTGGTCAGTGAAATAAATAAATGGTCAGTAAATATTAAAATTAAATGGTCAGTCATTTAAAAAAAATGATAAGTTTTAGTTTGACAGCTTGTAAATTTAATCAAATATGGTCGTAAGAAGCAAATTTATGACAAGGTCTAAGAAACAACGGCGTATACAATGAAATAATTTCTAATTTCAGGTATTTGAAAGTAGGTAAAATTATTTTAGTAATTGTAAAGTTTTATTACTGACCATTTATCGAATTAGAAACTGACCAAATAATTAGTTGCCGAAAATAAATAGGGCATTGAAAAGGCTTACATTACATTACACTCACAAAAAAGTGTGATGTTTTTACAGTCTCGTGTAAAGTTCCTTTTTTAGAGACAAGACTTTTGCATTTTTTTAACTTAACGCATTCCTGTCAGCTGGGCAAAGGGGATTTTTTTCAAATTATTTATCCAAAACCTCGCGTGCGTTATCGTAGAAGTTAGTAAAATTTAAATGACGACGTACGTACAACGTTTTATTACCATAAATCTTAGGCGATCAATCACTGTTAGGTTCTTATGTACTCATACCACAGTGTCACTTATATACAACCAGAGATGCATTGTTGTTTGAAGGCAATGTCCACCCCTATATCACACTTCAGGGGTCATTAATGGATGAACCGCGAACGGAAAGGGTCAAATAACGCAGCAAACAGTAGAAATGTGTCTCAACAAACATAGTGCTTTAACAAAAATTATCAATGAACATAACAAATCATTTTTTATTAGTTGAGCTTTATTATGAACACACAAATTTTACACGAGATATTTGAATTTGGAACCAGTATAAAAAAATAACAATAATTTTTAAATCTGAATGATCACTCTTTATATCACAAAATTCGTCACTTGGATATATTCTCAAGGTCCCAATACAACTTTAAGCCCGAGCTTAAAGCTTTGTTAGCTAGATTTTACTATAATAGATGGTGTGTATATATGAATATGCATAGAGCCAATACATATTCTTGTTAATATACTAATATTGGTGACAGCTCTTCAGATTTATACCTGACTCGTGCAGTTTTGTAAATACATTTATTTTAACCATGTCCGCTCATAGTGTGAAGCATTTGGGACCTAAAGGAGTTTACCTCAACATAAGTTTCATTTTCTCAACCTCTCTTTTATGAAGAGAGTACCTAAGTTGGCTAATCACTGTCGTTTCGTCCCGTTTTTAGAATCGGATGGTGTGTGGCGGGGAATTTCGGACAACACAGACATCCGTGTCTCCGAACAGAAATCAACAGTTCTATTGACAAATGAAACTGCCGGAAATGGAATTCGAGCCCAACCACTTCACAGCCAAAGTCAGCGACGTAGACTCTCGACCACGGGTTTGACAGAACTTGCGTTGTTCCCAACCACCACCCGCCACGGCCGTACGTTCTGGTTTCAGCAGACGTGTCCCGTGGCGTAACAACGTGAAGCGTATCTGTTCAGTTTTGATCGCAGGAATTGTCCGAGAGCAGAAGCTCAAGTACTTGGAGGCTTGCACTTAAGTGTGCTGACTGTCTCTATCATTTAAGTTTAAAATATTAAAAATGCAAAACAGTGAAATGACTCTAGTTTCCGATCGCGAAGCGGGGGGACTATACGAATAGGTCCGCTCTGTTGCCGTACGACGCCGCAAATTTGCTGAAGGCCACGTAATTCAATTTACTAGCCACCAAGTCCGCATGTCCCGTGGGTCCGACAGAAGGTCTTACCACCTTGAGGTTTGACAGAACTATATTTTTTAACGCTTACCACTCTGAAGGCCAATAGGTCTGGCTGGTAAGATTCTGTTAGCCAGCTCCATAAGCCAGGATGTCAAGCCGAGCGCAGGTATAAGTTTAATGACAGATTTCTCATGCATGCAAGTAAATTTTATAATACTTTATTTTCGATAAAAACAGTGAAACATGTTGGATTAACCAACATTTTATAGTTAAAATCAACCGTTTTATGGATATCTTCTTAGAAAAATAGGTGCACGTTCATTTTTTTTAATTTTGGAATCGTAATGGAGGGCCATTGGATATAAACGATGAGTGGTGAAAGAGCTGCTAGCATATTGAGTCTCTCCAGCTTTCCTTTATCGACCCACACATCTTTTAAGCTCGTTATTGTATTAATCACTATAATCCGATGGTAGCAATCAAGATAGCTCCTCTTCAGGATCTTTTAGTCCTCGCCCAAAACGTGCTGAGAACGAAACTCTATTCGGATTCTCCCCATTCCCCCCGACATGTATCAAAAAGGTCCTTTTAATATTTAACATGCCCTACGTTAAATATTAACTGGCTGTCCTGGGGTTGCTCTGTGTTCAACCCCTTCGGGTCGCCCACACGGAGCAATAGCACACGCGCAAAAACCCTCGGACCATCCCTTATTATAATACACTCTGATTTTCACCCCGGAGTTCGCCTCGTTTTACAGTGGCTTGCATTAATTTATGTCATATCTTCACTTAGTATAAAAACTAAGAGTATTTTAAATATTCGATTGATTCACAAAAAATGTGTGACCGATTCAATCAATCATGAAAAATTACTAAAGAGGTGGCTAAAAGAACACAGGTTCAATTAATGAAATGAATTTGATGAAATAAAAAAATTAAAATTACTATTTGCACATATATTGTGATAAAGATCAGAACCAATTTCGCTCATCGCGAGAATTACCAGGATAAATGTGATTAGCCCTCTTCAATTTGTTTGAGGTTATCAGTTAAACTGATTTTAGAATACGTGAAAAGCTGTTTACAATTGATATTGTCACTCTTGCGTTGGTGAATTTATTATGTAGAAATTGTAGACTATAGGAAATAGAGACTCCAATTCGAGTATCGAGTATACTCGTCCATTTTTCAAGTACTCGATACTCGAGTATTTTGAAAAATACTCGAGTAATACTCGTTTTAGTAATAATCGTCGAAGTTTTTTCTACTGCGAGAATTATGAAGAAAAACATCAAACCAATTTAAAATTTGGGTCGCTTAATTCTCTATTATTGTTAAATATATGTTGCATAAATGGAAATAAATGTATTAGTAATATTCAATAAGTTTCTTTAATTATTTGTCATTTATAAATATACACAAATTCGAATTAAAAATATATATTTTCGTACATTTGAAACTACTCGAGTATACTCGAGTACTCGAGTATTTTAGAATTTTACTACTCGATACTCGAGTAGTTGAAAAGTCGAGTAATTGGTGTCTCTAATAGGAAATCATTAAAAAATATGTTGAAATGCTTTGAGCACCCATATAAGATAGCCTATGGTCGAAAGCTGTTGCGAAAGTAACCATTTCAATATATGGCCAAAAACATATTTCTTTCAAATTCGAATAAGAGTTAGTCATTTTTGCCCACTTTTTAAATGAAATAACTGCATTTTACCGCATGACTCTGATCAAGAAAACACTGACATAAAATTTTGACGTTTGTATCCCCTCAAAATGGAAGGCACGCCACTTCCATTTTATGGTAGAACCAAAGCTGCGTACCTACTTCCTCGGCCGGCATCATTCATCACCAACGGGTCCCACCCACTATTACACTAGTCCTCCTCCACCACCACCTTCATTTACCAGCCACCATCTTCCTCCTTCGTTTAAACTGTGCCGAAACCATTTGGCTCGGAAACCATTTTGAGAGATTTGTTTTTGGGGCTATTGTTTATCTACTACTCGTATCAATTAATAATAATATTACATGCTTCGAAACCTTCGCTAAAATCCTTAATTTACATCTAAGAGGTTATTTACAGAAAAATGAATCGAGGAAAATTTTACATTTGACACTTTGAGTGAAAAAAATGAGCTTTTAGAAAATTTACTTTCAGTATAAAAAAATTATCGACAAGTTTTTTTTCTTTCAACGGTTGTTTTAGTTAGTATATGTGACTCGTGTTTCGCTAGTTTGAGAAACAATTTCATACTAAACATAATTATAGTAAAAGTATTATTTATTACGAATGTATATTATGATTCTAATTCATCACTTTTCCACTCTGACTCCTGTATATTCACTCTATTTTTCCAATGCTTGGATATAAATATGTATTTTTTTATAACATAACATATTTATGAAAATTATAATTTGACTATGAAAATTTATCGTTAAACTACGCTATACGGGGGACTGTGGCATACGCTATAGAAAATTCATAATGAGAGTGATAAGGGGGTTTTCTTTATACCCAACATTTTGAGAGATATATTTGCGTAAAATATACATATACACCTGAACCTTTTTTAATGCGTTCCAAAAAAAAATCGCACAAAAAAGCTATGGCTTAATATGGGAACAAAACATGTACAAGGACGAACGTTTCAAGGTCACATCGAAATAAACAGGTGAAACACTGGATTTTGTACGTACAGTATGTGAACAACGAGCAATTAATTACATTTTCCAGATGTACGTTTATATAGTCCCAATAATATATTTAAAATAATAAAAAATTGCATTAAAAAAACTGCATAACTTAGAATTCGCACAAAAAGAGGTTTGAGTGTAATTGACATTCTTAAGTTTTATTACTTTCGATGGTTCAACGGTAACGTTGTGGAAGTTCATTTCAAATACAATTTAAAATAACTTTGATCATTCCACGTATTGTGACTATTGTACTAACTGTGACACGTTTTTCGCCTCTTACAGAGGCATCTTCGGCTAGCACAATACGTGGAATAATCAAATTATTTTAAATTTTATGTTACTTTAGTATTACTTAAAACAAAACAAATTATTTGGTGGTTGGCTCTATCTTATAGATTAAATAATAAAAAAAGTTATATGTATAATAAAAAAATATTATATATGTTATTATAATGTTTTATATATAATACTGGGTAGGCACATAGATGTATAATTAACCAATCGATCAACGCCATAACCAACTCCTCGCGGTCCGGTGATTTCCCCAATTTTATTCATGTATGCAAATTTATTTTGGATGTTCATATCACATGGCGGTTTTAAATAGATGAGCGCCGCGTTATCACCATATCAATAACAACTCACCATTTAAAGTCACTGAACTAACCAGGACCCGAAATGGAAATTTTCCGAACTGGAAACTAGCGTTAATATCAAAATTAATATTTTTTTTTCTACAATATCTTTTGAATACAATTTAAGGTATATTTGACAGTATAAAAACATGAGCGGAAATAAAGATTTTTTAATAAAATTCAGTAAAAGCTCGGTCTGCTGATTTAAACAACTCTCATATTTAGTCGGTTTTCCCACAACCTCCCGTTCTATGTATGCAGCCGCTGTTTGACAAATTTATTTCTCATGTACTTGGACCGATAAAGAGCTGCACGGAGATGATCTTTTAATTTTGCACTGTGATGTCTTAGAAAAGGAAAAAAAAGAAAATGTGACTTGCTAAGCAACTAAGTTTCAGTATCCTGTGTATACGTTACATTGAAAGGTAATTTGTGGAAGTAAACGCCAACAATAGAATCGATAACTTTAATATTTCAATAAGAGTTGTGTTACTAGTTGTGCAAACTGACCACGCTACTAAAGCACTCGAAAGAGTGGCGCTGTGAGAATGTCCTGAATGACACCGACACAAAAAAAAGATTACCAGAGTTCGAAAATTTTTAATTCCCTAATTTGATATAGACTAAACGCGTGGGCTAAGTGCGGTAGGTGGATTCTTATGTCAGAGGGGAAAACATTTATTTAGTATCAACGACTGCCGCAAACTCGAATGAACTGTTAAAGAAGTCAGAGTGTAGAATTAGTTTCACATTCAACATTATAAGATTAAAGTTTTGTAATCTTTGAACTACATATATTGCGATGATTCTTTTAAATATTTAAAGTTTTAAAGTAATAGAATACCAAATCATGATTCAGTTAACGTCCACTGATTTTCACGAGTACTTATGTATGTGTATGGTAAAAATCACATTTATTTACAGAATAATTAGCTCATATGGTAATACCAATTCACCTATACGCCAACTACAAAACTATTTCATTATTTTCAGAAGCAATTTTCTTTTATAAATTATAAAAGAAAAGTTTGTGCTAAAATTTATAAAACATCTACGACCGATTCGTCGCCTCTACGACGTAGACCCATGCATTTGACTAATATTTAAAAATCATTCCAAATACTCATTTATCAATCAAATTAATTGAAGTCAACATATTATTTAGTCGCATGGTCCACCATAAGGTTGTATTGGTAAATATTTTCGTAATGCAGGTTTCCTTGCAATTTAATTAAACAGGATATTGAGTTTTGTTTTATTTTATTTGACTCGTTCAAATTCAAACCGAACAAAAATTCAAACTCTTAATTTTATAAATCGTTTTTGACGACTATTTTATTATAATTCTTATTTATAATAATCTTTATTATTATTTTCAAAAACAAATATTTATAACCATGTTTACTCTAAAATCTAACATCTGGACATAACTTGAATCTAAGTATCAATGTTTCCATTTAAAGATTCAATCCAACAGTCAAGTTTACAAAAAAAAAACAATAACACCCATCACTCGGCTACAGATCATTTACATTTAAAAATTGTACGGTTAAGACATAGATTGGCTCGATTTTCTTTCTCTACTGTGTCATCAGGTAGTTAAATACATATGAAAATTATTTTTATTTTGTGTTTTGTCAACTTTTTTAGCTACACACGAATAGTAGCTGTCGCGAGCGTCTCAGGAGCAATTTTATAATTATTATGTATGGGTACGGAATCCTGCTAAAGAGCTATCACATATTCCATTAAAGTACAGTAATTTGACATAGCAATCATATTATGAAATAGCTATCCACAAATATATAAAATAATTTCTGTAGAATTAAAATACATAGTTATTTTTCTCACCGTATTATAATGGAGTTCGAACAAGTAAATGCCAACTCAATCAATAATCATATTTCTATTGATATGACACTATTTTTCATAAGTTTTCCTTTTGACTCTAAAATTATCATTAGGCTACCCAGATGAGTATAGCTACATTAAATCATACACACATATCAGGAAATATATACCTTTGCATTCATTGTAACGCCCAGACCTCTCGTACCAACTTAATAAGCGGACAAAGTTTAGCCAACTGTCCCGCCGGCGTGACCGTCCCGTCCCAGCCCGCCCGTCCGCCCACGTCTTTTGAATTCCCGCCCTCCCTCCACGGCGAGTCCTCGCCGCCCTTCGGCAAGTCCTTCTTCCTTTTGATTGCAATTAATTCGAAAACTCTGCGGCGATGGCACTCCGTGGACGATAGAATATATTCTGCGACTTGGCAACTGCTCTTGCGCCAGTTTCTGAGCACGTCCAACATGCTTCACAAATACTAAACTTTGCCGTATCCCGCTCTCCCGTGCACCCACTAAATAAAATGTACTTCAATGATTTATGTATCAATATATCTCGGCTGTTGCAAATATTACTATTTCAGGTACAAGGATATGTATACATAATAATACGGTGAGAAAAATAACAATGTACTTTAATTCTACAGAAATTATTTTATATATTCGTTATCTCGACCCTCGTCAGAACTATGTTTAAACGTGCATAAGATCAAGTATATATACCGTTTAGGCAGGGTACACAATCATCTTCTCTGTTCCACGATCTTAATTTTAGATGGTAATAATAAGTTTTTGAATGTGAAAAATTGATCTGATGTATTCTTGAAGTGGTCTAATCTGGGTTTTTACTAAATGGAAATAAACGTAAAATTAGTACATAATTCTGACAAGGGCGGAAGTCGAAATAGCTATGAACGTTAAAATACATTGTTATTTTTCTCACCGTAGAATAATGGAGTTCTACTAAGTAAATGCCAAGTTAGTCAATAGTACATAATATGTAATTCTTCCTCGACCAACGAAAAAATCTGATACACTCGATCATCTTTTTAAAATATAACTGTTTATACTATTCATTGGCCACTGTTTTTCAACAGTCATATTACAAAAACACAGTTAGGAGTGTGACAAGGCTATTAATTGGTTATATTTATTAATTGGAGTTTCATAAATATAATTAAATAATTAAAATCGTGCTTGAAACCAAACACGTGTCATTTGTGTACGTATCAAAAATATTATTCCACCAAGTTACCGCCGAATCCATCGAAAGTATTCACGAATATAATATCTTGTTAAAAATTGAATGGATCATTTTGCATTACATATGTTATAAAGAAGCGAATTTTACATCTGTCAATTACATTTTTTTAATTAAAACTAAATAAATTTTGATTGTGTGTAATGCAATATTATTATTGAGTTGTATCAAGTGAATAGCATTCAATAAAAACGTTTGATTAATTTGTTTATTTGAAAACACTTAAATATTTTCGTTAAGAAATAATTTTACTTTAATACAAGCGATTGACTTTGTCATTGATTTTCGATAATAACACTTGATAATTGTGGATAAACCAATCATCAATATTCAATAAACAGTAAATTCGTATTATCGCCGAGGCTCGGAAAGTGGAAATGGAAGGCCTAAATTATTTAAAATTTCATCCCTCGTAAAGATAAAAGGGGTGTTTTTCTATTCGTAATTAATTCATAGCGGCTAAAACAAAGTTTCCAGTACGCAAAACAAAGTAAACATTCAGACCGCAGAAAGTTTACGCGCAAACGAACTACCCAAGTTGAAACAACTAACTTCTGGGACCATGGTCGGTTAGATATCGTATGAGAGGCAACTTCTAATTATCACATACTCAATAAACATCCTCTTAAGTACCTACCTACTCTTCTACTTCCCAACATGACGAAGGACATAGGTACTCTGGAGTCTTAGGTTTCGTCCTTAGGAAATGTTTCAAAGGAAGTATAAACAATATCCTCAACACACCCCGCAAAATACTTAACTACTATATATTATATAATAAAATAAATATCCACGTATTTATTGATTGAGTAGGCATTTACTTGGTAGAACTCCAGTTCTGACGAAGGCGTAAGCCGAAATAGCTATCAACAAATATTTAAAAATAATTTATGTAGAATTAAAATACATTGTTATTTTTCTTTCCGTATCCACGTATTTACTGCATTTTCATTTACTTGTTAGAACTCTATCATAATATGATCACCATGACATACTAACCTATATTAATGATCTGATACATCTTAATACTAAAATGAGAAAAGCAATATTCAAAAATGAATTGACATTAAAAAAAGTTAAAAATTTTATCGAGTGATATTGAAAATAGTAATAGTAAGTTCGTCATTTTGAGACCGCTTCGATGAAAACCAAAGTATGTTTTTTGCCCAGTTCATGAACCGGTTATTTCTGATAGCTAAGCAGATTTCTAGCCACGAGGTTTCAAATTTCAAAATTAAGATAAGTTATTAGCCGCTATACAAAATGGGTGAATGACTTGACTCATTCTGTCACAAATGAGTGCGTGTGACTTTTCAATGGTTTCTGAACTTAGTGCAGGGAATAACGTGATTTGATAAATTTCATTCAATTTTTTAAGAGTCACAGTTTTAAGCTGGTTTCAAAAAATTTACCTTTATTTTACTTAAGAGTTTCAGGGCTTAGAACTTTTTTACGAAACTTTCACAAATCTTATGATGACCGTAGTCAATGCGTTTGGTCTTTCATCCAGTCGGTTCAGAGTCCGAATCCTGTCCAAAAGTTGAAAATACTGGTTCACAAAAATGCACAACTTTATTGCATAACTATTATGGAATCGAATATCGTGTTGTTTTTTAAACCCACGACTGCTCTCAGTGTAAAGCTTATGGCCTTCTATTAGAGGTATCTCCATTTATTTTTTTCTACAAAAAAATCCTGTTCAACTTCTCTTTAGTTTGATGAGAGTAGGGATTGAAAAAATAAGAGTTAGGACAGTAATATAGTGTTGACGACCAACGACTTTGACCACTCCGCCACGGACCCGACGCTATTTTTTGCCTACGTGTTAATATGTACAGATCTTTTACCATCTTTCCATCTCCAAAGAAACATGCCAAGTGACTGATTGTGTACAGAGGTAACGCATGAAATTAATATCCAACTAAATCGTCTAGAAAAGAATTTACTAAATAAGCTAAGATATATCTGATAATGATATCTGCGTAAATGTCATTACTCCCTGAACATGAAGTGGGGTTCTTTAGCGCGTGCAGATATATGGATACAAGCGTTCAAATGTAATATACTTACATGAGTGTGAAACGCACAGGATAATGCGGTCGCGCCGCGTATGTAGATACTACCGAAGCGAGACCGAAGCAGACCATTCTTGATTACTCGCAGAGGCGTCAAATCAAGGCGCCTAATTCTGGCGTCCTGCCACCCCCTCGTCCCATCATCACTGGTGCGCTCTCCATCTGCCCAGGCGCCCATCCCACCCTCCCACCACGTCGTACAACTTTAGAGTTTCTCGGACCGCCGATGCGCAGTGCCGGACTCTGAAAATTAAATCATTAACGGTCAATACATTTTCCATATAACGAAAATAATACCTTTAAGAAGAATTAAATATGTAATATTTTCATTCTATTATAAATTACAGGAAACGTTCACGGTGTATATGTGCGCTCAGGCACAGTATAAAACTCACTGAATTTAATATTAAAATAACAGTTTGAATGGTGAAGCAACCGGAATGTAAATTTTGATATAATCACTTTTATTGTGTGAACTGTCAATTCCTGCTGGAAAGACATTGTATTGAAATAAGCAAAACAACTTTTTTGACGTGGCAACGTCTTATAAATCGATGAACGCCCGCTGCACGCACGAAAAAACATGACTCATTGTCCCGTTTGCCGCGTTACGCCGAAGGCAAGCGTGCGATCGAGAGCGCGGATAAGCGATAGAGAGGCACGATCGGCCTACCGTTCGGATTGTGCCGCATCTATCTCTCTTCCACTCGATTGGTCGATGCGTCTGAGTAGAAAAGAGACAGCGGCAGCACACAACTTATACACCTACAGTACCTACACGTGATCTGTTTACAACTGTTTATAAAAGTATGCAATCATTTCATCAATGTTTTCTTATGACGTTGTCACGTTAAACTATCGTCCGTAAACCGACTTTACAGACAACCATTTTTTGTACTACTTTATCTTTCCTTAGTTGAAAATTCTTGTGATGATGAGAAACCAAAACTGAATTACAGAACTATCTTAGGTCAGAAAAATCAAAATAAATAATCATATATTTCTTGTACTTATGATTGCTATCGTAGGTTTAGTAAAATACTATTCTTTATAATACATTTCACTCCAAATTCATATACCTGCTCATCATATATCAACTTGCCAACTTAGGATCTATATTTTTATCCTTTTCATTTTTACGTATAAACCAACATTCTGACAAGACTATTTTTTTATTTTATGTAATGCTTAATTTGTGCTCTTAAAATTTTACAACAATTTTCGCAAAATTTTATAGAAATTAGAATGATATATGTATGTATGTAGGGGATATTTTCAAAAAAAAAATATAAAAATCAGACACAATTAATAAAAATAATAATACATTTTTAGTACTTTTTCCATATAATTTTTTTTTGGTCAGGACCGGTTTCGCTCATGGCGAGCATTGTCAATGACAATGTTCGTGAAATGAGCGCGTGAGCAAAACCGGTCCTGATCAAATAAATTTTATGTGGAAAAAGTACTAAAAATGTATTATTATAATGCCTTTCCACCAATTATTGACAGTGAACACCTTAAAAGTGATCAGACACAATTATTTACACGTAAAAGTGAAATGTATTATACGACTTCATAAAATATGCAAAAACCGGAAAAATTCGTGTGATTTTATCAGCGTTGAATTTTTTGTGAGTGTATGAAGTAAAAGAGAAGAAAATAAGCTGTGAAAGTAAATCATCATCAGAAGTATCAAACGGGATGTCGCGTAACTATTTGTATAAGGTGTTCGATTTTTGAAAACCTTGATACATTAAATAATGATCGCTTGATTTATCATTCTAGGTAAATCATGAAATTGTCTTTTTATTTTAATTACTTATTCCAGTCCTCGCAGGAAATGCTTCAGAGTAGCGAGAATAGCACAGAACGACGCGCGGGCAGGGGCGGGGGCGACGCCACGTAATTCCCAACCGGCGGCCGGCAGAACTTTGCCATTTGATATCTTCACAGTTATTAGAGCCTCACTATCGTCTTACCCACCCCAAGGTTCACTATCCAACATCTAAACCTAACACCCTTATACCCATTTCGGGTACATAACTACCACTAACATTGACGTAGAAACTCATCAACGATAATTATATGATATAAATAGACAAAGCAATATTTTTTTAGTTTAAAAAATTAATTCGACCCATTTTTTGAAAGTTGCACAAAAATAGCAATTATCTTCTTGACATTACTTCAGATCCAATATTTACAGTGAAACCAGTTTGCCCCAAATATTTTTTAAATTAAATATACCAAATGAGTATTGAATGTAGCAAAGCAGTTTTTTTTTTAAATACTCCTGCAAATTATTACATAAGAGGACCTTACTTTCAAAACATACCCAACGACCATTCTTGACCTTTTCAAATTTGTATGCAAAATTTTACGAAAACCTCTCCAAATACAGAGGATATAGATTTAAAAAAAACTCTCAATGCTGATTCAAATTTAGAAATAAATCCATGTCTTCATGTAATTATTAGAATTTTACTTTTGGCCACAACAGTTTTTTGCACTTTGCCAACATTTTGGTACGTGAACAAAGTTATCTTTTGATAATATGAAGATCATATAGTTCGCGTAAAAATTTGCTACTTTTGCGATATCGCTTGGATTTTTATATTCACGCGTTTTACTCATTTACACAAAGATGCCTTCCCCCAATTTTAGCGGCCGTCAAAGATTAATTGAGACTATCATCATATTTTATTGCTTCACAGCTTAAATATTTTTTCAAAAATAAATAATAATGCTTGTGTGCAGCATTTCAGGCACGCGAACTAGTGACGTAGTTGGCGCGCATCGCAGCGATTAGGTTAAATGTTAAAAACGCTCAAATCCATCACTGAAAAATGAATATCTAAAGTAATATAAAAATATTATGCTAGCGTGTAAAGAATATGCACAGAAACTTGTGTTTTCAGTGTATCAAATGATAATTTTATCACAAAACTTTACATAAATCTAAACTGCCACTGGTGTTCAAAGGTAGATGCAAGCGAAGTGGTAAGTTTCCTACAACGTGGACTTCACAAGTTGACAGTGGGTGCTTTAGCGGATGTATGTATAACGCGATGATTACATCACTGCACAATTATAATTCGCACAGTTAATAATTGATCGAGTGTGCAATGGAAACGTTTAGTATATTACGAACATATAAATGTTACTCTACTCCTCTACTGAGTCGGAAAATAAACATATCACTTCATGTTATCTCCTGCACTGAGTTCAGAAATCATTGAAAGAAATATGGAAAAGTCACTCGAACTCATTAGTGACAGAATGAGATATTTAAAAAATATTATATTTGCTACACGTCTGGAATAATATTGTTAACGGTAGTCTATCAAACTAAACTTATTGATCAATAAACACAAGCGTCCACAGGAACAATATTATTTCCTTGACCGGCAAAAAGACTGAGGGAGACAACTAAAGACTACAATTACTCGTCATCTCAACTACTCGACTATCGAGTAGTAAAATTTGTATACTCGAGTAGTTTCAAATGTACCAAAATATTTATTATTAGTTCAAATTTGTGTATTTTAAAAGATACATGAATACTTAAGCTACTTATAAATGCATTAATACATTTATTTCAATTTATAAAACCTATATATTTCAATAATAATAGAGAATTAAGTTTTGTTTTTATGATTCCTGCCGTAGAAAAAACTCTCTGTGTTACTGTGGACGTAACAAAACGGTTGAAAATTATATATACATGTCTATTTAAAATTTAAAAAAAAATCTTCATTTATAAATCACGAGTATTAGTACTTAGTATTCAATACTCGAGTATCGAGTACTTGAAAAATGAACGAGTATTCTCGAATATCGAGTCCTCGAATTGGAGTCTCTAGAAACGACCCAATGCTCAAACATAACAATATGACTATTTTTTTAACTGGGTGGCATAAATTAATATTGGCATACCATGGTTTTATATGCAACAAGGACCAATCTTTAATGGTATGTTCCACCTTTCGATGAGAGACTCCAATTCGAATATCGAGTACTCGATACTATTTTGAAAACTACTCGAGTATTACGCGTTGACTATGCGATATTTTTTGTTACTTTTGCTTTGGGTTTTCTTACTTATCAATGACAAGTTTATGATGACAAAAGATAAAATAAAATAGAAAAATTCGAAGCAAATTAAAATTTGAGACGTTTGATTCTCTATTAGTTTTCAAATTGAAATAAATATATTAATAAAATAAAATAAGCTTATTTATCATCTACTTATATACACAAATTTGAATTAATAATATATATTTTGGTACATGTGAAACTACTCGAGTATTTTCAAATTTTACTACTTGATACTCGAGTAGTTGAGATGTCGAGTAATTGGTGTCTCTACTTTCGATTCAAAGAAGGAAAGAAAACAGTGACAAGGGATTTTTGGCTTACAAAATTTTCAGCAACGGATATGGGTTTATTTTTTAAATTTTCTAGCTTATATGAATGTGTGTGTAATAAATATTTTGCTTTCTATATTATTAGTGTCAAATGTGTGGTTCAGTGCTACATAAAGCCATGTTCACAGTTACATTAAACATTAAATCTATAATATGAATATGGTTTCCAATCCCGAGTCAAAATATTAATCCCGGGATTTCGAGTTTGCAATTAGTCAAATTCTGTTGTGTGTTCTTCTGAACTGAGTTCATTCGTGCACTAGAACTACCTGAAGATGCCGAAAGCTGAAACTCGGGTCGTTTGTTACAAAATTCAATCGATTCAAATTTGGTATTGAAATTCCATCAAGCCCATTCAGTCGAAATCCTAAATTATTTTTGTAACTTTTCAAAAAGGTTTTAACAACGGCAGACTAATGATACTGCACGATGTAACGATGATTTTCTTGTGATTAGTTTGGATGTTTTTTTTTATTTTACTTTATATATTAAACTAACATTAAATTTGTTCCTTGAATCCAAAATATATAGGTATCAAAATAGGCTGAACAACAAAGACACGATGTCCACATAAATATCCTGCGGAAGCTATCTGCCTACCTACCCATTGCGTGTAAGGGGAACAGTGGGATCTACACATGTAAAACGTACCTATCTACGATCCCATCCTACAGGACTATGGGATAGTACAGAGCACGGTCGACTATTACATATTTATACTTATTATAGAAAGGGTTATAATAGAGAAAGCGTCCTTTCCTTTTCCTTTACGGATATAAGCATTCGTTTACACCCCTTTCGGTCTCTTGTAGTTAACCCTACCGTAGGGGTAAACAACTTAGATATTTAAATTCGTGTCCTTTTGTCATTAATACTTGTTTTTAGAAGAAAGACCACATACAATAAAACACTAATATTCAAATGTTGTAAAATAATATTTATCAAGTTATGTATTAATGTAAATGTTATTTAAGATTTTATATTATTTAACTAATGAGGTATCCAAAGATATCAAATTATTGAATTCTATAAGAGTTAGAACGCAAATGTACTATGTTTAAAATTTGAAAGATTACCTTCGTACAAAAGAGTTCTACCACTTGTGATTTACTTTTGCATTACTAAATTTTTTTTCATGGCTGTTTAGCCCTGGCATGACATTATTGTTTCATGATATGTTTTATCTATTCTTTACGGTCATACGCTATTCGTGAATCAAACGAATATATAAAAATTCATACTCAATATGATGTTGAAAATGCTTGCTATGCACGAAAGCGGCGCTGATCATCATCGGATTATATGTGAAAGTATGACTATATAATATGTTTCATTTTTTATTTCTCTGTGGTGAAATATAGTGAAAAATTAAATAGTAAACGATTAAGAGAATCAATGCATATGACAAAATAATATTCACTGTTAACTTTCTAAGCCTCCACGGAAGTTTCTTAGTGAGAATTCTTCTTTTGGCAAAAATTTCTCAAGCCAGATTTAAAAAAATGGATAGAGTTTGGGTGAAAAGTAATAAAAATATCAGAGGCAGATAATTCTTTGAAATCAAATCCACAAATCGAATGACAAATCAATGTTTCCGTCCAGAAATTTTAACCTATATTCCCGCAACCACATGCTACATGTAGTACATATATTTAAATTGTATTCCGATGAAAACTATGATGATCGTTAAGTTAAACATCAGCATTGCCAAAATATATAAATACACTTCTGAGAAGTGACGATTGCCAACCCCTGAAATAATAAGAGAAGCGAGGATTTCTTACCCAGTGACGTGGGGGTAAGGCGGGTATTTGGGGTCCTTTGGGAATTAAAAGGGCAGAAACTAACTGAAGAAGGAAAGAGGAATTTATCACTGTGATTATGAAGGTCTTAGCTGGTGTTATTGTGTGTGATAAAACGGGTTGGTAATATTAAATATTAATGTCCTAGAGGAATTATCAGAGGTACATGAGTACCAGCCAGTGCGGAATATGTTTGTTATTTTTAGTACTCCCCTGATGAATCTATCTGACCCCATATTTTGCAATTATATTGCCTAAATAATCGTACTCTATAGTTCGCCATGTTCAAATTTCAGTTCGGATAAATTTAAATTTCACAATTACATATTTGTACCTAATCTTTAATTAATCGGTATTTTCATTTTGTTGCGTTGCAGATGTATTTTCAAATTACTGATAGTTTTATTTTATAACTGTCAGTATAACGCACTAATCCATTGACAATGCCAATTTTGATAAAAATATCAAATAGCTAACTAACTGTAAAAATGAAAAAACTTATAGTGGTACCAAAAGTTGTCATTTGTTCAAAATATATAATCAAAACTGGAATAACTTTCCACGGACAACGGTATTAGACTTTTAACTTTAGTGAATGCTTGGATTGTAGTAAAATATTCGGCTTTTTTAATAAGATACCAATGACAAAAAGAAATGAAAGAAATTCAATAAACACCTAAATACATACATACTATTGAATGAAGAACGTAATTTTTAATTCATATAAAAATAAAACAATATCGGTGAATTCTTTCGCACTGTGCAATTCATGTTAGTACAGGCTATATATAATATATATTTAAAAAAAACACTATTCCAGTAACTTGGTGGAGAGGTACTAAATTTTTAAAAAAATATACAACATTTCGTTCTTATTCCACAATTAATTTACTAACATCAAGACCGGTTCTGCTCATCGCGAGCATTTTCAACTGATTTTTAACTGACAGTTGAAAATGCTTACAGTTCGCGAAGCCAGTCCTGGTCTTAATAAATTAATTGTGAAATAAGTCCAAATTCTTTTTTCATTATTTTTTATTAAGTCACATAAAACTTTGCAACAAAGAGCACACCGAATAAATTAATTGAAACAGTCTCCTTTACGACCCTTTTTTAATATACACAGCATCCAAAAAACCTGATCTCTCCCTGTGTCCGTTTTCAAATCACCAAAGGTCAAAAGTCACGCTGGATCAGATCACTTACCCCGCCGAGCCGGGGATGCTGAGGTCTAAGGTCATTTTGAAATGAAATATAATTTACATCGCCGATCTGTTCTCACCTTGAGGTCAGTTCGTAATAATTCTATAAACCACCTGACCGGCCCAGTGCAGGGAAACAAAAAAACAGGACTTGCTCGTGTCAAGTTGTTTGGTCCATTTGAGAAGCTGTTAAACCAGATTTTTTACTGGACAACATTTTTATTGGATTATTTGAATAATCATACCAGAAACGACACAATACGACTTATACTAAAAGTGGGTCAACAGATTGCTTTCACCCTTATATTATATAAATAATAACAAAATGAGGGTATTTTTGGTTTTGTTTGATTTTGACCATTTGTTTTTTAAATTCTGTTCACTATTATGATTCGCAGTGGATCTCAGTTTTTTTCAACAGTATTTACGGCTGGGTGCTTTTTATATAGTAATTCAAATCATGAATAATATAATTTTTATATTTACAGTATATATCAGTACATATTTTGATATCATTACGACCAGTTGTGTAAAAAACACTAAACTTTTATAGTGTTTTATGATTTAAGACTATTTAATCATAAATTTGGACTATTTAAACGTTCATCTGAAATTGAAATGATATGATATGATCAAATTAAAGAGAGGTAAGGGTTGGCCCATTAAATCCGCTACAAGTAAAATTGTACATCAGATAGTTTGGATATGGAGAGGAAGTGACATGTTTCAATGACTAAATATTATTAGATATACATCCATTTTGCCTCTTTTAATGGCAGAAACAGCAATAAGGAAGAAAAGAAACATTTTTTTAAAATCTATACCGTGATTCTTATATCAAAAGTCTTATAATTATTTCTAAGCACAACAAACGGAATCTTGCCATCAAGCTACCGACTCTATGAAATAAGTTTAAGTTAATGCTGAATTATGAGACGAAACCTAAAAAATATAAATATTTTTGACGCATAAAGGAATTACGTTCATATTATCATGCACTCGTTTTCATGGTGGCTTAAAGACTAAAAGATAAAATCCTGATACAAACTTAATACTTATGTAAAATCTTCAGATAATAAAGCTTCAATACCACACTTGACCATCTGAATAGTATGCGTTATCAATAATTATGGCACTGGCTATTTCATTTGGAAATCTTCAGTATTTCAAGTTCATTGAAGGGAAAAAAATCTTAAAAGATAAAACCAACGATTATTCTACATAATTTTATCTATCAAATTTTATTAATACTAAATCATCTACAATCTCGTAAAAATTAAACAGAAAAAATACCAAATAGAAATTCACAGCGTTGGAAAATAATGTGGTTAACTAATAAAGTGCCAAAAAAAAAGTCCAAAAAAGAAAAACGTGACCTTAACTGAGAAAAAGTATTTTTAAATATTTTCCATATCGTAAACACGCTAAAATTAGGAACAGCAATTAAATAAATTTTAATAAATTGCTAAATTTATTTATAAAAATAAAGAAATTTGGTTTTATAATAATATTGCGTAGCTCTGATTGTTGTTGGTTGGAATTTTCATTGCCCTTGAAAGACCTCACGTGATTTCAGGGTCCATTTGCAGGATAGTCTCACATTCTCAAAATGTCGGAAATTCAAAACGGTTTCTGAATACAATACGAGAAGACCGCTGTGCTGCGAAATTAAAAGCATTAAAACAGCCCCACATTCGAGGGGGGTCGAGGGAGGAATGTGCACCGCGTATCGCAGTTACAGTGACGCTTATGAAAGCAGAGTTATGATTGGACTGGTCGATCATTGCGTGAACATAATTGGGAAGTTCACTATATGTGTAAAGTTCACACAGATTTGATCGAAAACAAATGATGTGCATTACTATCTTCTTATAGTATTCCATTCCATTTTTATTGCCATAAGTAACCGAATACAGGTGGCCTATTTTTTCCTGACTCCAGAAAATACGACAGATGAAAAAGTTTGCCCAATGAATGAACTAAAGTTGGATGTAAACGGCAAATGTGTAAATGCGTTTCATTCAGTATCTCAGTCAAATTAAATCTGAATTGAGCAACCAGAGTCAAATGACCAACACAATGAAAGTGAGGAAGAAGAACTTGATGCTGAATATTAAAAATATGAATAAAGTCATTGATTGAATTAGCATTTACTTGGTAGAACTCCATTATAACACGGTTGAAAAAAAACAATATATTTTAGTTCTACAGAAATTATTTTGTATTTTTCTTGTTGGCTATTTCGGCTTACGCCTTCGTCAGAATAAAATCTTTATGAATGTTGAAGTTTCTTTGACTATGAGAACGTATTTTTCAAGTACGTATGGCAATAAAGAAAGACACCGTATTTTATAGTACCTACTCATTATCAAGAATGAAATAAAAATGGTGTTCAACTAACGCTTGTCAAGTCTGTGAAGAAAACGTTCGAAATCCGTCGTTCATTCGATAAATAGATTTTATTTTTTTTTTATATTCCTTTACTTTCGAACATTCAACATTCGTACACATTTTCAGGAAACAATTACGAGCGAAAGTCAAGGGCCACATGTAACGCATTATCAGTTCAAGTACGATTATAATATTTACAAAGAAAAGAATTCTTTTTTGAACAAACACAGTTAAATAACAATGTAAATCACTCATTGCTATTGTTCCAGGCTTTATTTTGGATATCTCTGTGTTTCCTACAAGAGAAATGTTATATTCAAATATTTTCCAAGGGTTGACATTTTCGTTTTAGGTTTAAATACCCTTTTTCAGAGGGGGTGCGACGTAGGCGACCTATAGGGAGGGTTGGGTCATTTTCCAGTGAAGGCACGTGAATTCAACATCACGAGCCATATACAGTATAATGATCATTTTAATTACTAGCAATTAAAAAAATCTTCTTATGATTTCTAATAAAATAAACAATACGATACAAGGTAGTAAAAAAAACTATCTTTTGCGATCAAAAAGTAAGAGCGGAAAATTATTCATCATTTAAAACAAATTAAACAAATATGGGTAACGTTAAACGATATTTTTTTAACCCATTTCCACTCCAAATGTGGGTTAAATGGCATTGTGTTATCTTGACATACTTTATTCTACGAGAACTTCCTGTTACTCAATCACACTCATTAATTCGAGAGTAGGTAATAGGAATAGGAGTAGCTGTAAAAGTCGGATTATTTGCTATTACATTCAATGATTGGAGCGATCTTTCGTCTTTAGACTATATCCATAATGAAATTAGAGCATGTTCACCATCAAGGTGTTTACTGTCAATACATGGTGGAAAGGAAATATTATAAAATAGTAAGATATTTTTCAACAAATGGAATAGTGATCAGCTGAAAATGCTCGCGATGAGTGAAACCGGTCCTGATCTAAATAAATTTACTGCAAAAGAAATTCAAAAAATGTCTAATATTTTTTTTAATTATGTCATTTTAGTAAATTATTCCTATGTTTTGTTCGTAAACATCCGCCTCCTCTGAGAGGTGTTAGGTGCCATCCTGAAAAGGGACGCTTTGCGGATATGTGACAGCGGGATGACAGTGCGCGTTTACTTTACATTTTAAACACGAACCTCAGACTTTGGTGCGCATTTTGCACCATTCCACCTTAGACTCCCCCCACAGAGAAATGTATTCTGAGAGAAGTCCTCGGGAAATTCTTTTTTATGCGTTATTCTCACAACATTATTACTCGTAATAACTTACTAATATTTATTCCCACCACCTGTACTTGGGTTTTTAAATTAAACTATTTTCTTATATAATACTAGTATTGGAACCCCGCTTCGCTCGGACCAGTTTGGGGTTATGTTCAGCTCGGCGCGTAAATTCAGACGGGCCAAGTTGAAACAACTTTTTTCAAAATTCAAAAGTCTAGGTCAATTAAAATGGATTTAAAATGAACATTTCAGACTGGCATTGACATTTTACAGCCCCTTTCATATATTGACAGCCCCATTCTCGCCCATTAAAATGTCCAAATTCAAGGAAAAAATCTAATTTGCTGTCAAAGAAATGTCAAATAATACCTTCACGTAAATAAAAACATTATTATATTAATAAAAGCCGGGAAAAGTCAGTAGAAGACTAATTTATTACATTTTGACTAAATGTCTTCGCCGATAAAAAAATCAAACATATTTTCTTTCATATTCGTTTTTATGGCAACTTATTGACCAACAATGCAAAAGGGAATTACAGACCCACAGACATACATACGCCGTTTCGGTTTTATATATGTACTACTCGATACTCGAGTAATTGGAGTCTCTACACACACATTGATAACGAAACAAATTTACCGTCGAAACTTTCGCGAGCGAAATCAATTCGTTTGTTTGAACTTGCAACAACAATGCAAAAGGGAATTACAGACATACAACCGCCGTTTCGGTTTTATATATGAGATTATTAAGCTTTTTTCATATTGTATGGTTGGAAAATGCATGACAATCGGTTCCTCAAATTTTTTCCCTAATATATTCATCTTTTTGTCTTAGAATCTTAGAATTATCTTTGGAGGACTCTTGTAAATTAATGATATTATAGATATAATTACCCCTTAATTGAAAATATACTATGATATGTGGTATACAACGTCTGAACACAGATGAAATGAAACTTAGATATGTACATACCAAATTTGAATAGGTTTTATGTATATATTTAAAAAAACATTCCCACACTTTTCTTGAATGTATTTTCCAAAAAAAAATCGATATAGAGTTTTTTTAGTAATTTATAAGTAGTTATAATGCGGTGAAATAAGAGCGATATATTTTAGTTGAACAGAAATTATAAATTATATTGACGATAGCTATTATGTCGTAATCCCACGTCAGAATTGTGTTTGAAAAGATTTGTATGAGAAGAAATATCGGTTACTTTCAATTTATTGATTGAATTGACATTTACTTTGTAGAACTCCATTGTAACATGTTGAAAAAATAGCAACGTAATTTAAATAGTTTTACAAAACAACTAAGCTACTCATTAAATTCTTTTTAAGCATAGTTCATACGAGGACGTTCACCGAAATAACTACATATCTACTTTATGTAGTATTTTTTTTAAGGTGTTCACTGTCAATACTTGGTGAAAAGGCAGTATAATAAAAATAATAATAAACTTTTAGTACTTTTTCCTGATAAAGTTTATTGGATCTAGGCCGGTTTCACTCATGGCAATCATTATCAACTGTTAATGCTCCCCATGAGCGAAACCGGTCCTGATTCAATACATTTTACGTGGAATAAGTAACTACTAAAAATGTGTTATTATTTTTAATTTTATAATAATTTTTGATTTCTTTATGAATGTATTCATATAAAAATGAATCAAAAGGAAAAACTATTAATATATCTTTATGTTTCTATCATTACATTGGGTAATGATGAGTCAACTAATTTGATTAAAATACTTGCGTTGAGCGGGCCGGTTTCGCTCATGGCGAGCATTTTCAACTGATTGTCAACTAATCAGTTGACAATGCTCGCCATGAGCGAAACCGGTCCTGATCAAATAAATTTTATGTGTAAAAAGTACTAAAAATGTATTATTATTTTTATTATATAATATTATATAATTTGTGTAGAATTTAAAAAAAAATATATATTTGTTTCAAAATGTACGTGTCATTTCTACCAAGTAAATGCCAATTTCATCCAATATATAATAAGTATAGCGCTGAAAAATACGTACAGGTTTGATAAATTAATAGTACAAAAAAAAAAAAAAAACAATGCCGTTGTATTGGTATGTATCTCGAGAAGCAAAGTAGTTTGACAGCATGTCACATTATATTGAAATATAATACGAAATTCGCGACGTATCCTTTTTCATATTTACAACAATAACTTACAAAGAACATCCTATAAAATTGCAAACAATAAAGTAACGTTTTTTTAAAACCCTTCGTGATGCAAAAAAAAAGCGAAACGAACCGGTTTTTGCGAAATTGCAATTGTTCGCGAAAAAAGGTTTTACTTACGAAGGGTCAGTCGCGTCCAGTTGTAAAATTGCACAACTGCCGTCCATCTACCCTTTTCTGGAGGTAAATTTCAAAAAAATGATGATAATTTTAATCACACAATCATAAAGTTTTCGAAAATCAGATTTCTATTTCAGCCCCAAAGAGACATAGAAACGTAACTCATTCTTAATATAAAAATTAAAAAAACTTTTATAATTCCACGTATTGTGTTACTAATTGTGACACGTGTTTCGCCTCTTTTTGAAGCATCTTTGGACTTACTATCGCAAAGATACAATCACAAAATGGAGTTTGGCATTTTTCCTTCATATAATATAATAATCATAATTATAGCAATCAATGTTATTTTTAATTTCATATTAAAACTAGTATTGCTACCCGGCGTCGCTCGGACTAAACGACCAATAATTATTTAATGTTATATCATTCGACATAATTATATCACAAAATCTAACATCCAAAATAAAATCACAAACTTTATTTAATTTGATGACAGCCCCGCCCCATTCTCGCCCATTAAAATGTCCAAATTCAAGGAAAAAATCTAATTTGATGTCAAAGAAATAAAACCTTCACGTAAATAATAAACATTATTATTAATAATAAAGCCGGGAAAAGTTCTGTAGAAGACTAATTTACTACATTTTGACTAAATGTCTTCGCCGATAAAAATTCAAACATATTTTCTTTCATATTCGTTTTATGGCAACTTGCAACAATAATGCAAACGGGAATTACAGATCCACATACATACATACGCCGTTTCGGTTTTATATATAAGATTAACTTCCACAAAGTTCCCGCCGAATCCGTCGAAAGTAACTCATTCTTAATACTTTCGATGGATTCAGCGGTAACTTTTTGGAAGTCCATTTTAATATAAAATAACTTTGATTATTCACGTATCAATACGTGGAATACAGGTCAAAGTTATTTTAAATTTAATATTAACTCATTCTTCTTTTGTTATCAGAAGAGCCGAAAAACTTGTTTCACCAGTAATCAGTTTTACCTAATATTGAACGGATACAAATTGTTTTTTCATTATGTTTAAAGTTGATGCTTTGCCTTTTTAATTAAATTGGACTTCAATTTTCATTCATTAATTTATTAATTTATCAGATCAATCAACCAGAATAAGATGAGGAAATGTATAAGACTGCAAATTACTATACATAAAAAAGCTTAAAATGGTTGGCAAAAAGCTTGAGCAGTCTTTTTATTAAATTTGACAATTCTAATTTTAAATTGATCATTTGTCAATTATTTATCCACTTCTAAATCGACTATACATAACATACATTTGCAAAATGCACCACACAAATATATACACAATTGCATAATACATACACACACATGAGTTAATCCTATATAAACCTTGGACCCACCCCCCACTCTAGAGGCCTCCCCCCACCCCAGCGTCCATACCACCAATTATTCAAAGAGCTGCTAAAGGGTTGAACACTGTGAATGTGACTGCCGGCTCGAAAATAGACTAAAACCACTTACAATTTGACGTTCGATCACATTCTAAGTACCGGCTACCCTTTACATTGTCTGTGGGGCTTAGCATGGACCGTCGAAATAATTTTCGTACTGAACTCTCGCCGGCAATGAAGTGGACACGTCACAGTCTAACGGGTCACGCTCGATGGTCTGCCGGAGGCTCGGCCGTTAGGGGTTATAAGCGTCCCCATACAAATGGCAGCTTAAGTCTTACGCACTTGTCAAGCAATTATGGGCTTTATTTTAATGTGCCGTTAGTGTGCTGTGCTTTGTCGGCTGTACAGTGTTTGTCGTTTTTCGGGCGTCCGTATAATGAGCGAAGTACTTTCTGGCAACCAAACAAATAGTTTGTATGGAGAGCTTCACGACAATTTTAATTGAGTGACCGCTGCTTGGATCTTTCCCATAAATAAAAAAAACCTCATTTCCATACTGAAGATAAATAATTTAGACTTTTAATAAATATCGATATATTATTCCTAAACTTTATACTCCAATAAAAATATTTCCCGATCCGTGGTGCAGTGGTCAACGCCGTTGGCTTCCGTGACGGACCACCCGTGATCGATTCCCGCTACGAGCAAATTATTACAATATGTCAATAAATCGATTCTGTAAGAAGGCAATGCGTGTGCGTGTTGTTAAAAATTTCTTTCTACTTTTCCGATCCTAAAAAAGCGAGGCACATAGCGAATGCGATTAGCTAACTGAAAGCGATCACTAATCCTCGTATCCTTTCAATTCCTTCTCTTCGAAAAAGAGAGGTTGAGCAAATAAAGTAGCAACATTTTGAGATAAACTCCGAGAGGAGTCCATATGCTCAAAGTTGGGAGCGGACATGGTTAAAAAAATCTTCAATCTGCCAATATTTTATTATCTACATACAATTATCATATTTTTATAACATGTGTATTATTTCATGCGAAAATACAATAAATATTTTATTTTGGATGCACTATTTTTTTTATATATATATAAATAAAGCACGAATTTTTGCAGCTTACACCGATATGACTCGAAATTAGTTAGATTAAGATACTAAAATAAAATAATTTGATTATATATTATATAGTATGTCATTGTTTATGCTGATTAACATAGTGATATAGAGTTGATGATTTAAACATTTTTAACAGGTCATTACAGGAATGGCTTACACCTAGTTCAAGAAAAGTTAAGTAAATAAATTATAACAAGAATAATTACTTTTCAATAATTTTGTTTGACCTCACAAACAAAATTATTGCTGTGAAAATAGCGCTCATTTAAAATTATTGAAAACACACTTTCTATACGAAGATCAATGAATTAAAAGCACGTAGGTGAGTATTTCTTCAAGTGGCGTTTCTAAAACAAGGATTAAACTCTCTAAATCTCCCTTCTGTTATTGTATGAATCGTATTTCTCATTAATATCACTTAAGGAAGTTAAATACCTATATAAGGCTTCCTAATTCACCCCTTATCAAGAATAAAGCACTAAGTATTCTTAATTATTAAGTAATCAAATGAATGAAAGAACAATTTTTTCTCAAGAAACTACTCGAATAAAGCATATCATTTCTATTATATTTCATTTCCCTGAATGGGCGTTTTATAAGGTAATTTGAATAAAGTTAAACCGTTTCCCTTATACGAAAATAGGTTTGATAAAATCTATTTTGAGTAGGCATATATAAAATTTAATTTGTATTTTGTCGCAGCTTCAAATGATCATTTAATTTTTATTTTGATTTAAGATAAAATACACGATTTTTTGACCAAGTAATTTACGCCTGTTAGGAAGCATACATAGTAGGCAAAAAGTAAGTTGTTTAAATTAACATTATAAATTAAGTTCACACAATTCAGTGGTATTTATAAATCAGTCGTAGCGTTAAAGAACTCTGTATTGAACCTTACAAGTCATCATTTTTTAATTATTTTTCCAGTCATTATTCACAGCACAAATTCAGGTTTAAAACGATTGGCGAATCTTCCCGGCTAGACTTCATGGCCTTCAGAGCGGTAAGAGTTAAAATTAAAAAATGGTGATGATGTTTTTTTTATCTAGCTAGAATTAAGCCGCTCTTTTGGCCCGAAATATTGGTAAATAATTTTAGTTATTATTCCACATATTTATTTTTAGTTTCGTTAATTACCAATGCGTAGCATATAAACTTATTATGTAGTAACTCAACTGTCTCGAATTGAGTACGAATATAAGAATGGGATTAGGACAGTTCAGATAGTTAATTAATCGCTTACATACACCCATTTCTTCAAACGCAATACATCGATTTAAAACTTAAATTATGAAAGTGATCATACTGGGATTCGATCCTGTCGACCCGGTTACCGAAAAAGATAGCGCCGAAGATTTAACTTGACATTTAAATATGCGCATTAAAATTCGGCAGTCAATTTTTATTTTTAATGCAGCTGACCACGAACGGCTCATGTAGTGGTGAAATAGTTCACTGATCTCCCATTAAAATTCCAGCATGCTTGGGAGACGGCGCAAAAACTTTAATAACAATAATATTACGTTTGTCGAAGTCAACCGATGACGCACAGGAGGTGCATTTACTGTAATTACACAAACGGAGTTAAAACTGTCAGCAGAAAAAATATATACGTATTGACAGTATTTACCATGCTACACGCAAAATTGGTATGGAGACTTTTTTTCATTCAATACTGTTTACCTTTAGTAATCGTTAAGTCTTTCTCAACTCAGCTCTTAAGCACACGGAAAATAGATTTCTCGCTTAAATTTAGCTTTCTTTTATACTCCTTATTGCCAATTTTCACTAACCCAACGATCTCATGCTGCTGAATGACGAGGAGAAGGCATCTGAGAATATTTATGGATCGAGAGCCAATCTCGATGACCTTTCATAGGTAATAAGAAAAAGTAAGCTGACCTCTTGAGCTGGCTTCACTAGGGATTTCTCACCACTAGAGCATCGCGCCTATCTGTCACCAGCGTTGGAAAGGGAATACAACTTGAATATAAAGAGACAGGAAGAACTTTGACGCTAACACGCCTTAAAACTTCGAACTTCGTAATAGTTTATCAAAAAAAAAAGTTATAGCATAATTTACTTTAAAAAAATACTTTTACAGATTAAATGATATAGAATCATGCGTTACCTCTGCAGATATAATTTTTCCACGCATAGACCAGAACGGGAGAGTAATGTGGGGCAGCAAAGAGGGGTAAATGAAAAGAGGCAAGAACCCAAAGCAAGAGTGAGGTGGGGTAGGCAGTATCAGAAATTAAACCCTTCTTCTGGTATGTGGCTTTGTTTTGAGAACACTCCGACGCTTTCGTGTGGAAGAAGAAACAGTTTATTTATAAGCGAGGGTTGGGGGCTTACACGCGGGGCAGTTGACGGGTCAAAACTTATTTTATGCGAGCGCTTCAAAGCACCAAAATGAGAGAATTCGTGTAGAGAATAAGAGATATACCCTCGTTAATATTACTAATAATTTTAAGTGATTCGCCTATTATTTATATAAGAAACTGTTTCTTATATTTATTTATTTTTTATAACCATGTTCACTCCCAACTTGGAGTATATGGACTCCTCATGGAGTTTACCTCAACATGTGTCTTTCCACGAGAACGGCTTGTTACTCAGTTGGAAAGGATACGAGGACTAGAACAAGAATAGTGGTAAGCTAATCGCTGTCACTATGCGTCGCTCTTTGGGATCGGAATGGTGGGAAGGAATTTTTTACAACACAAAACACCTCTGAGCAGAATCGATTTATCGGCTGAAAAAATCTGAGAATTAAGCCCTAATGGTCCGACACGGTAGCTAATGACGTTTACGACTGCACCGCGGACTGGACTATATTTCCTTTATTTCCTACAAACTTACTTCGAATGTATTTTACTAATTTTGACACGTGTTTCGCCTATTATCGCAAAGTTTGCTTATTACGTAAGTAAGTTCGAAGATGCGAAACTTGTGTCACAATTAGTAACACAATGAGTGGAATAATCAAAGTTATTTTAAATTTTAAATTACGAATATATGTATTTGTTATTAACAGTTTGTTAGTTTGCTTAGCTGTAAAATGATTCTGAAGAATTAAACTAATACATGGCAGTACAGCTAACGAAAATACGCCTTGCATTGAAAAAATGCATGAAAAAACATTGAGCTTCAAGAGAGGGAAACGAAAGTATTCCTCAAAGAAAATTGGTTTGATAATATGTACTTGCAATTATCATAGGGTAAATATTTATCTTTTTGAATATTACAAGTACAGCTTATTGTTTGAAGCCATGTCTTCTTTTCAAATGAGTGACAGTGAATTTTTACATTTAGAATTTCGACTTGGCGACTTTCGATGGTGTTTGATGGAATTTCAATATTAAATTTAAATTGTTTTAATTTTGTACTTTTCCATGAGTTTTGTTTCTAAAAACTCGGGTTTCGTCTTTCAGCATCTTCAGGCATTTCACGTGCACGAACTTACTTGAAAAGTTCAAGTGCATTCGTGCACTTATTAAAAACGATACAAAGTTTATAATTTTGAAGATTATTTGTAAATTTAAATCATATTTCATGAAGAAATAATTGTTTCATATATATGAAACTAAATTTTATGGAATCATTATTTTCATAAATTCATAATACTAGTTAGTGACTATTAAAAAACACGCTTTATTGGGTTTAAAACAATTCTTTTCCACCAAAAAGCACAAATAGTTGACAGTAATCGTTACCTTACATCGAAAAGGTTTTAATTGACATTTTTGATTAAATGGATCTTTTGGTTGGAAAAGTTCGTATTTACTGCATTCTATCATTCATATAAATTTCAGAATTATCTATGGTTGAATAACGGAGTAAGCCAAATTCCAACGTTGCACTGCATCTGCACACTTTATTTACTAAATTTATTAGACAGAGTTCTAACTAAGATTGTCATCATTATTTCCATCATTAGATCATTACTTTTCGGTACTAGAAAAAATAGCTTAAAATTAGTAATTTGAAACATTTTTACAAGCTTATTGTTACAAGTAAATTTTAATCAATCGAAACTTCAAACTTTCATATCTCAAAACAGTGATGAGAGCAGTTACAACCTTTTCAAAGTAAGGTGTCGATATGTGAAACTCAATTTTATAGAATCATTATTTTTATAAATTCATAATGCTAGTGACTCTTAAAAATCCTTTCCTTTCCTTCAAAAAGCACCAACAGTTTTCAGTTAACACTTAAATTATAATTAGCCGTTCATCAGTTTTCTTGTTATATAATTAATAACGAAGACGTCGAAAGTGAAATAAATATACGTATACGCACCCGTTCGCTACACGCCCGCGCCCATTATTCGTTATTCGTTAGGCCCAACACCGCAATCCGTTAAAACTCGCGTGAGGGAAGTTTTGTCCGAGGGGTTCTCGCAGCGGTCGTTAATCATGCCTGCCCCCGCGCGGCAGGGCTAACGGATAACGGGGAGCAACGGATAACGGTCGTAATGAACGCAGAGTGTGAAGGACAAGTATTTATGTAATATTGATGTAAGATAACAATACATAGCACATAAGTATGTATATAACAGAGGGCTGAAATGGCCTTCCCTAGGCGGCCATTTTGGCTTAATTATTATGTGGACACGGATATAGGATAAGCTTGCGACAATGCGGGGTGGTTTTCGTATGACAAGTTATTAAATTTCATTATTATCCATGTGTATCCACTCTCTGGTTATTGCTAATAGAACTCAATGCAAAACACAACAGACGTCTTTATCACTGCGATGACGCTGGTATCGGACTTCCGGTAAGTGAAACTAGAGGGACTAGGCTTGACTAGACTAGGAGTCCAAAATTGTTTTTTTTTTGCATTCAAAAATTACAAATACGTGCACCTTTGTACCAGGCTGAAAGTGCAAGCTGAAAAAATTTAATACTATTTTTGTTTGATATTTTGACATCAGATTGACAAAAATTAGTGCTATTCTATAATAACTCCATACCTAATACACAACATTTTATTTTTTAACCAATTAAGTATTTGGATTATTTAATAATCACCCAATTAGCGTCGATTTTCCCAAAACTATTTTTTTCGACTATTTTAGGAATTTTCTTTTTGATAAAAGGATTTGCGTATCTGGTATTTTTAGAAGAATAAATATAAGAAAATTCAATTCAAATTTAAATCGTTTCGTCTTTAGCATCCTCAGGTATTTCAAGTGCACAGTTAAACTGACCCCGGGTCGACCTGGGTCGTGAGCGACAAAAATAATGGAACAGAGCAAAATTCAAACGATTCAGATTTGATCTTGAAATTCCATCAAGCGCCTTCAGTCAATATCCAGTCGATATAAGAGGTTGTTAGTTTATCAATAAAAATACTATCAAATTTTAATTGTTTGAATTTTGTACTTTTCCATGAGTTTTGTCGCTAACGACCCGGGTTTCGCCTTTCGGCATCTTCAGGCATTTCACGGGGTCATTAACGACAAAACTCATGGAAAAGTACAAAATTAAAACAATTCTAATGTGATATTTAAATTCCATCAAGCACCCTCAGTCGAAATCCTTAGTTAAAAATACTGTCATCACTATTGTATCAAAACTTTCGTGTATGATTCATTTTGAATAGCAAAGATTTTTTTAATTGATATTAATATTTTACAATTATTCCATTCACCCCTGCGATTCCATTTAATCCGAAGCACAAACTAAACTAAAGGATATCTCATTTCTGGACTCTCCTTTGCTCGCCGGAAGACAGCGGGTGCTTCGCAGGGGGGTATTAGCAAAGAGAGAAGGGGCAGTATTTAAGAGAGACCTCTCCAGTACCTTCCACTCGCCACCCTTTCCCTCCTTCACATCTCTCCGGCCAAAGATTCAGAGGGCTCCCAAGAGTCGAGTACTAAATCTCACCCATATATATAAAGTTAATTTTTAAAGGCTTAAATTTAAAAGTTGTATGTAATAAAAAACGATCTATTATAGAATAATTCTGCACATAACCATTTTCCATACCGTTAAAAAAAGTATGATTACCACGTTACTGTTTCCAAACACAGTAACGCTATTTACTTAATTTTTTTCGCTTCTAAAACAGGCTCTAATAAAGACAGTTTAATGTTTTCTACTAAGGTAACTCCAAGGCTTGACGAGATATTTTTTAGGATGACGTGTTACGAATTAAATAAATATGACTTTGAATTAATTTTGTTTTAACCTTCAAATTACTATCGGACACTCCATATCATGCAATATAAATAAAAGTATAATCAATATTATTTACTTTTTACTTAACATACAACAAATTAAGAAACAAAACTCTTTAAAGATTTTTGTGGCGGTGGTTATTGATATTGAGTGATATATTTCGACACATTTGTCGTTAGCCAACGATCGAGAACATATAACCTCGTAACATCTTGTAAATTTAATTTAAAGGTAGAGTTAGAAAACAAATAAATCGCATAGACCAAGCTTAAACGAAACCGCGAGTTTTTGTTTCTTTAGGCAGCAGCGTTAATATTTAGCATAAATGCATCGTCTCATATTTTACCTGCAAGACATTTAAGTATCGGTCAAATTTTAAAAGCCTATACTACCTTTGCTGTGCTTTTAAGTAATAATTAATTTAAGTATTTTTTTTGAGCGCATAGCTAGCAGGCAATGCCTCCGTAATTCCGTTCCAGTTTGGTGTGTTTCCTCTTATAAAATACCAGCAACTCTCAATTCTGGCGAGTACATCGTAATGATAGTACCCGATGGTCATTCAGGACGCCAGAACCTTACTGGTCCGAGAAAAGGGCAAGCAGGAATAGGGCTCTATGAAGCCGTCCGCAGCACGTGACTCAGCCAGCTCCAACGTCTCTACGTAGCAGGGCGCTTATTTATAATGTCCTATTTTTCTCCGTTTAGCTCGCGGGTCATCAACCTGGTCCATACAGCCTACGGGCGGTAAAGGCTTCCGTGGTGGGCGGTGGGCGATTTTTACTTTTACCTAATAATCTTTCAAAATGTTATGAAATTTTAACCAGACATAACAAATATTTAGCCTCACAACATCACCTTTAAGATTCTCACTAATTTTTGAATTTGATTTTTAAACATTCTTGTTTTTCTTTTTCAATATATGTTCAGTGAAACCCCGATTCTAGGTTTTTCAATGGACCGTATAAAACAAACGATTAATGCAGGAAACGGTGAATGCCAGAAAATTTGAATATGATCTAAATGCCGGGACTATAGAAAATCAACGCACAACGCGGGAAAACGTATAACGCGAGAACGTAAGATCGGGGTTCCACTGTACATATACACACTTTTTTTTTCAAATCTTCTAAATTCCTTCCCAAATATTATTCACCCATATACATATATACTGGATTGAAATATGGCGAGCTTGGTGGGCGGTAAGGAAATGTTACCATGAAAAATCAGGAAAAGTGGGCGTTAAGCATAAAAGGTTGACGACCCCTGATATAGCTCAATAGCTGATAGCTTTTTCCAATATGATAGAAAAGTCTGGCCAATCCCACTCAATCCGAAACTAATATTTTGTTATACGTTTCAGCGCTCACAAGTTGGTAATTTTCCGTATTGGTACCTATGCCTTGGACTATCCCTTAATATCCGAACCTTGTCTTTGATGAAGCACACCTTTGTGGAGACAAGATTTAAGGTAATATTTTTATGATTTCCCCAATATTAATGTTCGATAAAAATAATGGAAAACATAAGTTCACTTTAAATGATTAATTTTCATACAAGAATGGATTCTGAACCAGTAATTTTTCTAGTTTGATTTTAATTTCTAATTGAAGTAAAAAATTGCGAGTTACTATTTTATTCTAACTAGATTATTCAAACTTGAATCTGTTAAATTTTATTCTTATAACTTCTTATCCATGAGTTTTGTCGCTAACGACCCGCCAGTGGCGGCCGGTGACCAGAATATTAGGGAGTGCAATAAAACAACCTATTTATGCAAAAAATCCATCCTCCGATTCTTGGATTTTGAAAATACATCTATAACACGGATATTAAAGTCCGACATTGACGATACCAACTGCTTCTCTATACTTAGCATGGCAAGGGAGAAAACAAAAAACTCTATTAAGGCTAGTACAGCCACAGAGCCATGGAGTTTTTTATAAATTGCTACATTAAAATACCGATTGACTACTTTAGTTTTGGCCGTACACTTCTGAACTATATTTAAAACTGGCAAAGGCCGTCCTCCTGCTTTTATTTCTAGCCTTTTAGAAAAATCTCGACGATTTTCTTTGATATAGGACACTGAGTTTGCAGGAAACATTATTGATTATTATTTAGTATTATTAATAAATAATAAATATATATAATAATATTCAATGCTATAATACATATATTAATAATACTTGTTATATTAATTTATTATATATGTTAATATTTATTTATAATATATGTTAATATTATATAGTAGATATATAATAATAAAGTTAAATTATATTGTAGAATATTATATAGTAGGATATTGTATTTAAAGTTATTAAACAGTTTTACAAAGCCTTTCCATATAACAAAAACTTACAAAGATTCATATTATATACGCTAATAGGGTTTGTATTAAGATGTCTATGAAATGAAAACAAGTATGAAAAAATAATAATAAAAATGTTATAGTTGCGTGTTGCGTGAATCAAGTCGAAACTACAGATGAGGTTAGAATGCACTGTCACAAACGCACTTCACAAATCACCCGCAAATATCTTTATTTTTCCGTTCTTCAAAGGACCTCATCTGCCAAAATTTGGGCCAATACTGAATGACAGAATACAAATCTATATGTTTTCGCTCAATTTCTTTACACAAGTCATTTTGGTGCAAAGGGTCTTAGTGCACCGGGTTAGTCGAAATTTCAAAAGATTTTTTTTGCATACGCCTTCGCCGTGTGAAATAAAGTCATGTTTTCTACCTACTTTTTTTATGCCAAATGGGACATTTCGAGAATTTCCAAGAAATGCACCATCGAGTAACATCTGGAATCAGCTTATTTCGGGGAATCTACTTATATAATATTTGTGTGTTTAGGTCGCATGCGTGAAAGATCGTTTTATGAAACCATACATCGTTGGAATTTTGAATGAACAAATTGGTATATATATTTTGAAATTCATGAGCTCGATTCTTGGGGGACTAATGCACGTTTGCTCCTTCACACGAGCCGTCCCTGCGACCCGCGTTTCGCCTTTGGGCATCTTCAGGACTTTCAAGTACAAAATTCATAAGATCCCAATTTGATATAGAAATTCCATCAAGCCTTCAGTCGAAATTATAGATTAGTCAAATTGTTGTTAGCTTTAGCAGAAAACTCTTGCGAGTATGCATTTATTGTGTATGATGTGTATGACTTTTGACTGATCAACCATTATTTTATCATAACCAGTGGCGGCTGGCGACAGAGTATTAGGGAGTACAAAAAAAGATTCAACTATTTTTCCATACTACAGACAGCCAAAAATTCATAAGACTGGCACTCCGTTGGTATTGCGAACATCTGAATTGAAAGTCCATGTTATAGAAGTGTTTTAAAATCCAATGAATAGGAAAGAACTCTTGCAAAAATAGTTGAATCTTTTTTTGTACTCCCTAATATTCTGTCACCAGCCGCCACTGATCATAACGTTGATTTAAAATCTTTTAGAAAAACTAAGCATTTAAATTATGTGGAAGTTTTTTGGAATCTTATTAACAACACATTAAAACTACGGCCAGTGGGCCGGATCCGATTCGCCAAAGATTCTCATCCAGCCCTCCACGAATCCTCGATGTTTTTATCCAATTGTAATCTGATGAATCTAGTTGGACTCCAACTAAAATTTATTTGTTATCCGGACCCCAAGTTTTCGAAAAATTCAATCCGGCCTGTTTCTCAAAAAGTGTGGTGACACTTTCATAAAAATAGAGTTAAATTATCACTGGAAAGTATCTAACTATCGATGGAAAGGCATGAAATTAAAATAAATTAAATTCATTTCTTTGTAATCATTTTGTATTTTATAAAAACCGTTTTTCCTCACCGTAAGCTGTGCTAACCAGATCTTCTTTGAATGTGTTGTAGATACAAAAATAATGCGTTTCTTAAAAAGGTCTGAATTAGTATCTGTTCATTTATGTCATAATCTTTTTACCAATTATATAAATATATCGATAAATCAGAAACTCAGTTACTCGAAATTACAATACCAATTACTGTTCCTTTAAAAGCCAGCGTAATTTTTAGTCAATCGTCACACAAATTAATCAGTAAATCAATAATATCACACCTTCGTTTCTATGTCAGATGCATACAATTCGGCTGTGCGCTGCTTTTCATTTCCACGTTGCCCGCCACTGGCGAAATTTCTTTGAAAGTTTACACAGGTACCTGACCCATTAGTGTGTCCGCCACTGCAAGTGCCACACAGCCTCCAGGATTCACCCCAAACAGTAACTAAAAGGATATAATATTCATACATGAAATGACACAAATAATGAGTCGACGCAAAATCCTTTGCCTGAAAGATGTGTCGACGGGTTGACTTTGAAGATAAATTATTATTTATGTTCAAGGGATAAGCTATCATGCGACAACTTGCGAGAATTGATATATTTTTGACCGTAAAACAACTAAAGAAAACATAACATTTCAATTCATAAAACTGATCAAAACTTGATAGATATAATTTCTCCGGCATCATTGGATCCATGAAATATTTATAAGTCATTGTTTTATTCCATTATTAATTACCCGTTAATACAATTTTCAATAGTCAAAATCAGATGCAATGTCTAACATATCGTTACCTTACTTTTGAAAGGTTCAAATTGACATTTTTGCCTTAAATTACCTCGTGGTCGAAAAAGCTTGTATTTAGCGTATATGATAGAATACGCTAAATACAAGCTTCATACAAAATTCAAGCAGAATTCCGGAGTTCCTCCACTGCTTCTTCAAACTTTTTTTGCTAAGTGATAAGATTTTCATCATTGTTTCCATCATAGGATCTTTAAAATAATTATTTCTCAGCAATATTTGTGAAAAAATATGCTCAAAATAAGTAGTTTGAAACATTTTTACTTGCTCATTGTTACAAGTGAATTTTAATCAATCGAAACCTCAAACGCTCATATCTCAAAACAGTGTCAAGAGCAGTTAGAACGTTTTCAAAGTAAGGTGTCGATGTCTAACATAAATTTTGTAAGCGGACTGCGTGATTCTAAATTAATTCAATAAAATAAAATGTTTTTCACATTTTTTTATCCAATTTTAGTCTAACCAAGATTTTTTTTTAAATCAACAAGATTTAAAAAAAAAAATAATTAAAAAATATAGCAAACTATAACATAAAATAAGACTCTTATGTATTATTAAAACAATATTGTAACTTACAATTTTTTTTTTAATTTTTTTTGGTTATATATATTTTGTCGGCTTTTGTTTTCTAGTTGTAAGGCTTTGCCTTATCTATCGGATAGACATATCAAGTGTAAGTCCTCGACAAAGTCATCATAAAATTTGGATTTTTTCAATTCAGATCTTGGGAATGGTCTCTGTGATGTCATTTCTCATTAGGTTGATGGATGCTTCACACTGCAATAAAGATCTTCTTACAACTCAGCGAATCATAATATGGTTACACGTTACACTCGACTATTTTTTAACACCAGCGGTTCATTCAATGCAAAATTAACAACGTTATGATTGAATTGGCATTACTATTTTTAGAACTCCATTATAATACGATGAAAAAATATCAATTTATTTACTTTCTACCAAAATATAAGGTAAAAATAATAATACATTTTTAGTAGACTTTTTCATACTTAACTTTTGTATAAATATCACTGTTTTATTGTATTCCTTATCAGTTGACAATGCTCGCCATGAGCGAAACCGGTCCTGATCAAATAAATTTTATGTGGAAAAAGTACTAAAAATGTATTATTATTTTTATTATAATGCCTTTCCACCAAGTATTGACAGTGAACACCTTAAAAGTGAAAATATAAGGTGTATGGTTGACAGCTAATTCGGCTCACGCCCTCGTCAGAACTATTTGTAAAGTTAAAATCTATCAACAATATATATTTTTACTTTTGTAGAACTAAAATACATAGTTGTTATATCACCGTGTTCAAATTAACAATATTTTCATAATTCAGAACCTTGTTTCTATATCTTTCCCCTATTGATGAACTGCATTATTAATCGACTCTTAATTTCCGATGATTTTTAAATCAATCAAATTATGTCATCCAATAAGTGACTTAAAATTTCAAATTTCCCGCCATTCGCGGTGGCGGAAACGCGCGGGAAAATTACGCGCGAAACGCATATAATCAGATTAAGCCGCCAATGGTGATAATAATAACAATAATTACACTCTTCGAAATGAATAGTGGCAGGGCATGGGATCCGTGGGCGGACGCAATATCCGCGATGGGCGTCGAGAGGCTCTTCCTCTCGCCGGATGCTGGCGGAGGCCTGCTCCCCCGCGAGGAGATTGACTCGCGTGCTCTGAATATTTGTCAATTTGATTTGAGCCTTATTTTATTCGATTGATGGACCGAATGTGACAGCCGCCCCATAGTCCACTGTGATGTTAGATTCAATATAGTTTCCATCAGTGGTATCCCTCGAACGCTCTTCTATAACTTCAAAATTTCTCCTCCCCTATAAAGCTACAATATTTTTTCAATAAAAAAAAATGGTGCAGCTAATGCCCAACCGTTGACAAAAAGAAACAGAAGAATTCTGAAGAATTTTATGCAGAATATTCAACATTCTTGTGATTTTAAAAAAAAGATTTTCTGTACTTATTCTACATTCAATTTATTTTCTACTGATTAGTTGCAAATGAACGCGATGAGTGAGCGAAGCCGGACCTGATCCAAATGAATTTAAAGTGAAATAAGTACAAAAATATTTTTTTTATTTTTTAATATACATACATAATGCCATTCCACCAAGTATTGACGGTGAGCACCTCAAAAATAATATTTGTGATTTTCTAGAGAAATATTCTTAAAAATTTCTTGTTGGCTTCCGTGACGGTCCGCCCGGGTTTTTTCATTTGTTTTATCGATCTTGATCGAAGGCAATGGGTGTTTGCGTTGTTACAAATCCCTTCCCACCTTTCCGATCCCAAAAAGCGGCGCGTGGTGAGAGCGGTTAGCTTACAACTAGTCCTGTCCTAGTTCTCGCTTCCTTTCAATCCTTATTCTCTTGGAAAAATATAAGCTGAGCAACTGAGTAACAAACAGTTCTCGTAGAAAAAATATGTTGAGATAATCTCCGTGAGGAGTCTACAAGCGATGCTACAAGCCAGGCAGTGACGGCTGGTGACGGGGTGCTGGGGGGTGCAAAAAGAAGATTCAACTATTTTTCCGTACTACGGAAGAGAAACAGTTGGTATTGCGAACATCTGAATTGAAAGTCCATGCTATTGAAGTGTTTTAAAATCCAATGAATAGGAAAGAACTCTTGCAAAAATGGTTGAATCTTACATTGCACCCCCCAACACCCCGTCACCAGCCGTCACTGAAGCCAGGTAAGCATGGTAAAAAAGAATCTCAGTATTCTTATTGGAAATTCTGAAACAATGTAAATGTTGTGAATGAATATATTACTTTTTCAAGTAATTAATTTCTAAAAAAAGTATTATTTCAATTCAATTCAACCCGAACTCTTAAAGTCTTAGAAATTAAATATTTCAAATCATTTCTTTCAATACAACAAAACTGATTAAAACTAACCAGATTTTTCTAGTATGAAAAAATATGTCTCCAACACCATACGTGAATCTTGTACGAGTCTAATAAACAGTTTATTTTTCCTTTTATTTATTATGAATCATGTAATTTTTTGATAAAAAAAACAAATAAATTTGATTAGTGTATGAAATATAATTGTTTGGATATATTCCTTCCCTAAGTGTTAAAATATTAACACTCTTAACAAGATATTCAAAACGGAATAAATAGAATTTTATTCCATTTTGAAAATCTTCCAATTTTAAATTTAAATACAATTAATACCTAACCTCATTTCGGCGGGCACTGCCATGTTGATTATTAAGGAAATTGATTATTATTAAAGGCGTGTTCATTTATTTTATCGTACTCAAACACTCACTGAAACGATTGAATATTTATTTTTGAATCGAGGAAATTGATTTCTTTGGAGCAATTTCATCAATTACTTGTTATTTATATATTTCCAAAATTAATTTTCTGTGTGAAAAGTTTAATTAAGCAAAGACTCAATCCAATTCCAAACAATATAATTGGGTCTTAAGCAGCGCCTCTACCGGCAGTAATGACTAATAACGTTCTAGTTTTACTACCGGCCGATGAGTGGCGTTGTTTCTCATCTCATTTATATTGCATTGAAAAAGGTAGCTAAGCGAATTTTCTTTTTGTATGTATTGTATATCTACCCTTTTAGTGGCATGTCTGGAATTTTATTTGATAAGGGTAGGTTTTCTTTGTGTCTCCTTTCATTTTTTTTACAAATGAAACAAAATTATTATGATAGAAATTTATGAAAATGAATTTTGTATTGTGGAATAACCTGAACATTTAGAAAATATGGAATCATTTTGAATAACAGTTACAGAAATATCTATGAATATTATTTTAAATAGGAAACATAAATAAATATTTATTATAATTATACTAGTAAAAAATCTGTATGATAAATGCAAACATTTGGAGAAATAATCTAGAGAAATCCATTTTTAATGGTAATGGTCTCTTGAGACAACTTAGACATATTATTTTTTTAAATTTTACAATTGAATAATGAATGTTTTGAAGGCATACAAACTTGTATATGTATTTCTCCAAAAAACTACTTTCCAATTTTGAACGTATAATTTGGCAAGAACGATTTCATAAATTATCATTTTTGTGGAAAAATTGATAAAAAGTAACCTATTGCTATTTTGTCAGAGTGTGAAGTTAGAAAATTATTGAAGAAGAGAGCTGTTTGTTATCAAATCTCTCTTTCCAGTTATTCGATTGTTAATATTGACATCTTTCACAAAATATACATAATTATCATTTTTAAGGTGTTCACTGTCAATACTTGGTGGAATGGCATTATAATAACACATTTTTAGTACTTCCATATACAATTTATTGTAACAGGACCGATTTCGCTCATGGCGAACAATTGGTATTACAACTAAGCAAATAAATTGAAGCAAAATACAAGCAAAATAGACTATCATTAAAATGTTCAACACATCTAAGCTATGCAAGCTATTATATCAAAAATCAATTAAGTGAATGATAATTAACAAAGTTGTAGTTGTAATACGAATTGTTTGTCATACCTTGTATTTCTTGCTTAACCTTTGTATAAATATCACTGTTTTGTTGTATTTCTTATCAGTTGATAATGCTCGCCATGAGTGAAACCGCTCCTGATCTAATACATTTCAGATGGGATAAGTACTAAAAATGTGTTTTTATTTTAATTATATACACAATGTTTCAACTTAGAAATAATAATAATAAAATATCCATTCAAATACTGAGATACGTGTCCTTGCGAAATTATCAGCCCCCTCAAAGTCACAGCGAGTGACAATGTTAAGTGCACAATAAGAAAAGTTTCTCACTATTATTACGGGTGGGGGCAAGCAGTGCGGAAATGAAAAATATCCCCGTGGATTTAGTTCGCCTACATGTCAATAACAGAGGAGCTTCTATCTCTCCTTGGCAACATAACACGGTCATAAAAGTGCAATCCGTGAAAGAGGATCGGTGTTTATTTAAATTTTATATAATAATATAAACTAACTTAATATTTTCGATGGTTTCGGCGGTAACTTCGTGGAAGTTAATTTTAATATAAAATTTAAAATAACTTTGATTATTCCACGTATTGTGTAACTAACTGTGACACGTGTTTCGCCTCTTTCAGAGTCATCTTCAGACTTACTATCGCAAAGTTTGCTTGAGTAATGAATGTTTATTATACAAACTGTTCAAATTCCTGAAGATACCGAAAAGCGAAACCCGGGTTGTTAGAGACAGAACTCATGGAAAAGCATAAAATTCAAACGATTTAATTTTGATATTGCAATAAAAAATCAGTGAAAAAAATTATAATAAAAATATTCAGTACAATTTTACAAACCATGCTATTTCAAAACCGTGTAAAAACAGGATCGAGCTACTTAATATGGTACTTTTATTACTTAGTGTATTTACTTACTTATTAGTGTATTTTAGTAAATGCTCAATTTAAAGTTATCTAAAACAGTGTCACTTTAAGTTGTTGCTTCAGTATAAAATATTATAACGAAAAATTCCAGCTGATTAAAAAAGATTCAAAAAACTGTCGTATAAAAAAACGAAAATATAAGGCAATCTCTACATTCATTTTGTAACATCAGTCGATTTCGCTATTCATTAAGCATCGAGGTCGCTAAAATATTCGCAGAATAAAAATAAGAAAATTATGACTACTTCTTTTGCTACTTTCGCGAAAAAATCATATTGAACAGTGATTTTGTCAGTGGGCCTTACTTGTGAAAGACGAGATCAATTATATTATTTTTTTCGTTGCACGTATTACGCCAAAATTGTCTACATGTAGAGATGAGCTTGTTTCGATGCTTCTTGAATATTTTTTACAGTTAAATAAAAATATAAACATCCATTAATCGATTAAAAAACTTTTGAAAATTAAAACTCAAGGACACCGTAATCGACTTAACTTCAATCTCAATTTATGGAATTTTACTAAAAGATATGGACTTTTGTAATTAATACAATAATCTCCAACCCAACCAAGCCATAAAACGGGGCATTGAAAAAACGAATAGCTATCATTTACTTGTCTGACTTTCGTCCCGCCTTACTATCCTTATTCTCAAAAGAGGTTTAAACGAATAAATAACAAAAAAGGATTTGAAGACTATGACAGGACTATTGGTTAGCTAAACGCTCTAGCTTTTTGGGATCGTAAGGGTGGGAAGGAACTTACAACAACACACCCATTGCTTTCGAACAGAATTGATAAATCGACTGAAGAATATGCTCGACTAGGGACTCGAGCTCGGGCGGTCCGTCACGGATGACAACGACTTTTACCACTGCATCACAGGGTGAGTCCAATTGTACACATAAAATCATTTAAATAAATTTATTAAAATCAAATAATTTTTAATTTATCAGATATTATAATGAATATCTATCATTTCAGAACTGATACATTAAATATATATTGCGCATGTAGTTTGCCTTGCGCCATTCGTTACTTAAGTAACGATAACAATTAGTTACTTCGGTCACATCTCTACAAGAATGTTTACAACCCCAAAATAATAATCCAATAATCTCCAGATTTCTTCACAAAGAAAATAAATTTCTTAAGAGAGATCACAGTCATCCATCATTTTGTGATCTCTCCATATATTATTATCTAGAATCTAGACGAGCAGATAGGTAGGCCTTACCTATTATGCATGGACTTGCGGTGAGTAAGTATTATGCAAAAAATAGTTAGTAATAAATCACATTCCAGTCTTTCTTAAATAATAAGACTTGACATCAAATTATTCTGTACCATTTTTAGTTTTGATTTTTAAGAACGTAGGCATACTTAAATGTCATTTTGGTAAATTTTTGCCATACGGCATTCATATCACGTACTCCGATTAACAAAATCAGAAAAAAATAAACGAACCATAAATACGAGTTTACCGGGTGATATAAAAATTGATAAATATACTTTTTTTCGTTTGATATATTAAATCGTTGTTTAAGTGAAGAACGCTTAAATAAAAAATAAAATATTTTTAGTAAATCGTGAAATTTTTACATATCTGTTAATACACTTAGCTTAAAACATTGTTTATTATATAAATCAGGTTATGAAATTTGTAAGTAGTAAATAAGTAGCACGTCCGTGGTGCAGTGGTGCAGTGGTCTACGTCGTACGAACAGATTTTTTCACTCGATCAATAGATTCTGTTTGAAGGTAATGGGTGATTGTGTTGTTAAAAATCCCCTACCACCTTTCTGGTCCCAAAAACGACGCAAATTCTTCTCTTAGTCCTCGCGTCCTTTCAATCACTACTCTCTTGGAAAAAAAAGAGTTGAGAGACTGAGTAACAAACATTTCTCGTATAAAAACATATGTTGAGATAAGCTCCGTGAGATGTGCATATGCAACAATGTGTATTTGGTTGACACTGGTCTGCGAAATATTTCTGAAGAACACTAGTCAATCTCATTTTTAATGATATGAGTAGCTTCCCGTCATAAAAATTAATTCCGCATAGGAAGCGGACATGACGTGGAGATAAAGTATAGACTTTCAATTTACACCACCACTACAATCGTGTAAATAATATTCAAGGAAAAATTCTTAAGAATAGCTCTCACACACACACCCATTAATAAATGAAACACATATACGTCGATATTTTCAATTATTAATGAATGAGTGTTTTTCATTGTATCTCACTGAAGACGAACGTTAATCCCTGATCAATAACTACACGTTATTTCATGTGAACGCGGCCACGGACTTTTGGCCATAGTTAAATACGCGGACCAAAACCCCTAGTCATGTTTTCAATGAAGTTATATGTATAACTGACCTGGCATATAAATTTAGGGCTAACTGCCCTCGAAGAAATATTTTTTTGCCCCACGTAGGGGGAATTTAGCCGCTTAGGGTGGTCATTGTATCGGACGGTCCGCCCCTGTTTTGGCGCTCTTTATTAAATGGATACGGAAAATGAATCGAAATGAACTCGTAGACAAAATGGCGTGACACTGATACGAAATATTCATTTATGTAATCTCAGCACTGGCTATAGTACACATAATGTACATCGGGCTTTCATTATACACTCATACCTATTTTTGTGCGATTTCAAAGATATGCAGTTTTTGGGACTATATAAACGTGCATATGTGACAACGTAATTAACAGTGCGTTGTTCCCATAATGTACGTTCAAAATCCAGTGTTTCACCTGTTTATTACAATGTGATTTTGAAACGTGCGTCCTTGTACATGTTACGTTCCCACATAAATTCTTAGTTTTTTTTGTGCGATTTTCCGCGGAATGCATCTACCGTATAAAAAAGGTTGATGTGTATACATACGTAGTTTTACTAACAATACTTTAAACCTACTCACATTTATTTAGGCAATATATAAAAACTTGAGTCTCAAAAATGCTTCTGAATATATGGAACTAGTATTGCTACCCGGCTTCGCTCGGACTAAGCGACCAATAATTAATTAATTTTATATCATTCCCAAAGAATTACAGACCCACAGACATACATACATACGCCGTTTCGGTTTTATATATAAGATTATATATTTGGGTGTACAAGTACAATTCAACCGTTTTTCACAGCTGCCTTTAATATTGATAGTATACGATGAAGAAAATAAACGAATTTACTCCTCACTTACTTGGTTCGGATACAGAGTTGCACGGAACTAATCTTTTAAACATGCCCTAAAGTGCGTAAAGAAAAGAAAAAAAGAATCTCTTAATCCATAAAGCAGTGTCCCACAATATTTTCTAAGCTAATGAGCTCTTTGTTAATTCAAATTCATCCATGCACTTGAAACGTCTAAAGATGCCGAAAGTCAAAACCCGGGTCGATAGCGACAATCACAAAATTCTAACGATTCAAATTTGATATTGATTTTCCATCAAGCATTTGCAGTCGAAATCCTCAATGAATGAGTACTTCTTTTGTTTTAAATCGAATTTTGAAAACTAATAACAAAAAAATATTTATATATTTTACCACCGAATCTTTCGGTTTCTTCGGCTTTCATTTAATATTCAAAAAAAAAATGATGTCAAACAGCAGCGCTTGAGGTTTTCTTCAATTTACAAAAAGGGTTCGGGGATAATGATATATTTTTTTTCGCTAATGTGAAATTTTACTCAGCCGTTGTTTATTATGATATAATTTTTCTCCTTTCAAGATGTCACTGTGTGCAAATCTGAATCTTTAACCTGACTCTTAAGAACCGTTATATAAATGAACAACTTATTAATGTAACGAATTGTTTGGTTATTAGCCTATTTACTAAAGCCGGGTGATAATTCAGTATCTCTCCTCAGCTCGGCCCATTCCATCGCCCAAATAGGTACTTTGGCAAATCTTCTCAGACAAAGTAAGTTTCTGGAGGCAAGGTGAACAAAGTTACCAGGTAAAACTCACTTCATCCAGCCACTTCATCTCTGTCCGCCAGGTCCTCGGAGACTATCCTGGCAGGGTTGGAGTCAGCTGGCTTCTTTTTATTTCATTCTTTTGTATCATTCAAATTAAAAACTAAACAAGTTTCGCACAACTTTATGTTGGTGAAATAATTATATTAGAATAAAAATAATAACACATTTTTAGTACTTTTCCCACATGAGATTTATTTCATCAAGACTGATTGTCAACTGATCAGTTGACAATGCTCGCCATGAGCGAAACCGGTCCTGATGAAATAAATTTCATGCGGAAAAAGTACTAAAAATGTGTTATTATTTTTATTATAATGCCTTTCCACCAAGTATTGACAGTGAACACCTTAAAAGTGAATTATATTAGAATAAAACATAAAGACGCAATTTTTTTTCGACAAAATTTTATCACAGATTTGCATTTGCCATTTGTATTTTTATATTGTTGGGAATAAAGCTCAATAATTGCATCAAAATAATGGAAGATTACCACACAAGTAAAACACATTTTGTTGAATGAAAAAAATTACAATACCTCCAATAGAGTTCCAATGACAGAGTCTTTGAGTTCATTTTCTCCAAGCCTGAAATTAAGGTGTTAAGATTTTTTTTATGTTCATAAATATTTAATGAATGAATTGGCATTTACTTGGCAGAACTCCATTATACCGCGGTGAAAAATATGTGATGTATTTTAGTTCTGCAAAAAATATATAACATATGGTTGATAGTTATTTCTGCTTACGCACTCATCAGAATTATGTATAAATACTGGCGTTTTAAATTAAAAACTTTAGTATTAAATGCGACTATTTTTTTCATTTAAAGCAAATCTGAGCTTATTGTATCGTAATGTACGTAAATCAGTTTTAGATTAAGTCAATTTAGGCTAAATTTCATTAGCCATCCGTAATAGTATGAGTAATGGAGATGCAATAATTAATTGATAATTTAAAATGTCATTTGTTTGATGTTGGTCCCTGTGATCTAGTGGCAAGAGCTTTGTCCTAGCGATCAGAGAGCCCGGATTCAATTCCCGGCAAGGTCGGAGTTATTTAATTGAAAAAAAAGAGATCTTGGGCTGGGTGTATGTTATTTTTTTTTGATTTTGTGCACAACTGATTCATTATTTATCATCGAGTTAATCTCGTATGACTTTCACAATTAAGAATATTTGGCGCATCGGATTACGCTGTAATGCCAAATATTTTTTGGTTTTAAATATTAAAAAAAAATTAAAAATAAAAAATAAAATAAGCGCATTTAGTTCAGATCCTTTACTTTGGTATCATCGTTTCATCGGAGCTCAAAAAATTCTCAGAATTACATATTATTTTGAATTTTTAAAGCTTTAAAACAAGCTTATTATTATTAAAAAAGCAAAATATTTTTCCTAATGACTTCATAAAACGCACCTCTCAGTGGCGAAAGATATCTGAAGCTCGGCTCTGCGTTTCATCTATGGTCTCACCCTCCCAGTGGACCTGGACCCCGCGTCCACAGCCCTGATGATTCATTATCCGAAACCGCCTTCCCTCCCTTCGCCCTCAAAGCTTCGTCTTATCCTCTTTTCGTCCTTTAGCCGGAAGGATCATGTGGCAGTGGCGTAGGAAAAAGCCTGCGATGACGTGTGATTATCTGTAACAAAAAAAAAGTTTAAAATGAGAGTTAGGATTAAACGAAAACCTCTCTTATTTTATCTTATGATACTGCAACTTGTCACTTTCCTTTCGTTCCATCATAAGTTATCTAGTATAACATATAACAATTTTTAAGTTTCAAATTTCGAATCACGATTCGTTTTTTTTTTCTTAAAATATTAACCTGATTAGGTTTCCCGATCAACCAAACCGTTCATTACACATTGGCTACAGGATAAATCAAAACACATAGAGAAGCGACGAATATTCCACGTTCCCAGTAGCCAAATGTGATAATTAAAACAATTTGTTTTTACATACATATGTAAAGGGTCTTTTTATAAGGACGCTTAGTTTTGAAATCTAAATAAAACAAGTTGTTTGTGAGATTTCGACTAAATTTTAATTTCATGTGTAAGTATATTTTACGGCAATAAATATGGAATATAGCATCAAATGTCTGCCAATATCCATTCATTATAAAATGGGCCATGTCGCTAAAGTTGACTTTTTTGACAAATTTGGGTAAACTTCCAACTGCTCCATAACCCAATCAGGCGTTGTCTGTGGTCGTTTACCTGAAGTTCCTTGGTTAGTTGGATTTTATACGGGTGCATACATAAGGCCCGATTCAAAATTCGCCAAGTTGAAGTCGCAGAAAAGCCAAGTTCTTGTGAACAACGAGAAATAAGCTGCCTTGGGTTTTCCTGTACACTTTCACACACAGCAGCAATGTTTTCACCAGATATTGTATTTTGATTACGTACAGGTAGGTGTTGGCCGATTATTTACCAAACTGGTTGACTCAAATTTGGCCACTAAACAATGAATAATCTACTCAGCAGGACAAAGTAACATATTTTGAGCGTCCCTATTGAAATACCCTTTATATGTACTGAAAAATCGTTTATTATGAAGATGACATTAACAATAAAATATTTAAAATAAATACTTCAGTCAAAACCGTCACTTTACCCCAACACACCAGACACTGCAAAAAAAAATATAAAATACAAAATAAAGGGATATGCACAGTTTTTACAATCATTTGTATGCCACATTTTTTTTTTCAATATTAATCATATGTGACGCCGTTTCCTAAGTATTAAACATACTTATTCTGTTATAAAACATCTTATTGTGATTAATTTATCGTATTTTTTCGAAGGCTTTATTTTATAATTCAGATACAATAAAAAAAAACGTTGACCGTTGGGTACGCCACTGTGAAAAACTAGCGCGAGGAGTCAAGAAAGGGGATTCCCTCTACCTGCCAAACCGGAAGAAACAATTAATCTTGATCGTGGACTTTTGCGTCGACCGATTGTCTCACTTCAGCTTGTTTCACATTTTCAGACGGACTGGGGGGGGGGGGGGGGGGGGGGGGGGGGGGGGGGGGGGGGGGGGGGGGGGGGGGGGGGGGGGGGGGGGGGGGGGGGGGGGGGGGGGGGGGGGGGGGGGGGGGGGGGGGGGGGGGGGGGGGGGGGGGGGGGGGGGGGGGGGGGGGGGGGGGGGGGGGGGGGGGGGGGGGGGGGGGGGGGGGGGGGGGGGGGGGGGGGGGGGGGGGGGGGGGGGGGGGGGGGGGGGGGGGGGGGGGGGGGGGGGGGGGGGGGGGGGGGGGGGGGGGGGGGGGGGGGGGGGGGGGGGGGGGGGGGGGGGGGGGGGGGGGGGGGGGGGGGGGGGGGGGGGGGGGGGGGGGGGGGGGGGGGGGGGGGGGGGGGGGGGGGGGGGGGGGGGGGGGGGGGGGGGGGGGGGGGGGGGGGGGGGGGGGGGGGGGGGGGGGGGGGGGGGGGGGGGGGGGGGGGGGGGGGGGGGGGGGGGGGGGGGGGGGGGGGGGGGGGGGGGGGGGGGGGGGGGGGGGGGGGGGGGGGGGGGGGGGGGGGGGGGGGGGGGGGGGGGGGGGGGGGGGGGGGGGGGGGGGGGGGGGGGGGGGGGGGGGGGGGGGGGGGGGGGGGGGGGGGGGGGGGGGGGGGGGGGGGGGGGGGGGGGGGGGGGGGGGGGGGGGGGGGGGGGGGGGGGGGGGGGGGGGGGGGGGGGGGGGGGGGGGGGGGGGGGGGGGGGGGGGGGGGGGGGGGGGGGGGGGGGGGGGGGGGGGGGGGGGGGGGGGGGGGGGGGGGGGGGGGGGGGGGGGGGGGGGGGGGGGGGGGGGGGGGGGGGGGGGGGGGGGGGGGGGGGGGGGGGGGGGGGGGGGGGGGGGGGGGGGGGGGGGGGGGGGGGGGGGGGGGGGGGGGGGGGGGGGGGGGGGGGGGGGGGGGGGGGGGGGGGGGGGGGGGGACAGATTTTTGGCGGATTTCTAGCAGGTTTTCTGCAAGGTAAAAATATACGTCGCTGAAATTCTGGGAACGATGAGAAAATATGACGTAAAATTTAGTTGTACGCTTTTAACAAATTTACCAAACGTCTGTTATTTGGATAAAAATTTATCATATCTCGATAAGAGAAACAAGAAACCAATGAAAAATACAGTCAATCCCCCTATAGCGTAAAGATTGAGACTACGCTATAGAAATAACACGGACTAGGCACGCATGCAAATTTGAAGTTATGTTCTTTCAATTGTATTTTGTGAAATCAGTGAATCAAACATTTTTACCATTTTATATAATCAAATATTAAGTTTGTTAAAACAGCTACTGAAAAACATTTTTACAATTCACTTTTATAGTTTATATAATATTTTTCTTCTTATTTTAGCGTAAAATAAGAAAAAAACATGTGCAAATACGAATCAGTTTCATTAAAAATTATATTTTAGTACCATATTACATTTTTGGCTTATTTGGAATCACGCTGTACTCATAATTTTACTTATAGTCATGACATGTATGTTCTTAAATGGTAGTAACTATATGTTATAGGTACATGATTATTTTTATAAAATATTTTCAACCAACTTATTTTAAAATAAATTAATAAATTAATGTTTTCAAAAAAACTACGACACCAGTGAATTCAAAAACTTTTCATCTGCAGTATTGCATTTAATTTAATATTTAGAAATGGTCGTTACGAGTCTTTGGGTATTCGTAGCATAATGGTTGCATGGCTAAAACCCAAAAGGGTTAAACAATAAAAGGATGGGTAATGTATGACAAAAAAAAACAAACTTTTTATAACAATAGATCTATATTTTGGAGTAAGTACTTTCGATCGTGGATCAATTTTTGATAATATATATTGACAACCCTTTCTTTTGTTGAAATTTTATTTTTAAACATTTATTTCTAATACTGCATTATATACAACAAATGAAAGGTGTGTAAATTTATCTGTCCCTTGAATAGCGATAAGTTATTAATCATTTATTTTTGAAATGTTTTAAAATCGAACCAAATATTTAAAATGAGTGATATAATTCCATAAATAAATAAACAAACTGTATTTTCGTAACTTAATAAAACTTGAAAACTTTGTTCCATAGATTTTTGATACATGAAATAAAAATTTAAAAAATGCTTTATATCTCTGTCATAGTTTTACAAATGCAGTCATGAATATGGTGCACAAATATTACTTTAAACAAATAAAACACGTTTTACGGTACTACTTCCACGTGCATTCTGATCAGTGACGGCTGGTGACGGGGTGTTCGGGGGTGCAAAGGAAAATTCAATCATTTTTGCAAGAGTTCTTTCCTATTCATTGGATTTTAAAATACTTCTATAGCATGGAATTTCAATTCAAATGTTCGCAATACCAACTGTTTCTCTACCGTAGTACGGAGAAATAGTTGAATCTTCCTTTTGCACCCCCCAGCACCCCGTCACCAGCCGTCACTGATTCTGATTGAAGATCAGGACCGGTTTCGCTCATCGCGATCATTATCAACTGAATTTATTAGTTGATAATGCTCGTGATGAGTGAAGCCGGTCCCGATATTTATCAGAATACAAATGAAAATTAGCACATTAAAAGTCACAAATCACAAATTACCTCAGAGTGGCAATGTGATAACGTAAATCTAGATACATTTACATTAAAAAGAATAATAATTCAATACTATTTTAGTAAGGTGAAAAAATATTAATCTATTATTTTGTTAAAAGCAGTGAACCAGGTTTCACCTTTCGATATCTCCAGGCATTCCAAGTGCACAAATGAACTTGAACTGACGAGTAGTAAATAGTTTGTATCGTTTAATTGGATTGTTACTATGGCAACCTGGATGAATTAGCAAAAGTCTTGATGTTTGTGAGTTTCGATGAATTGTGTGGATAAATTATGATTATCATGTATTTTACTCATGGAAAAGTACAAAAATCAGACAATTCAAATTTGATATTGAAATTCCATCAGGCGCCTTCAGTCGAAATCCTCAATTATATATATGTCGTTGTAGGCTATTTCGGCAAACGCGCAAATAGTAACTGCTTCCATGGAGTTCGACCAAGTAAGTGCCAATTCAATCAATAAATATTATTTTCATCAACCGTTTTCTTTTTATGAAAAATGTGGAATATCCTGCTTACATATTTTTTCATTGTGTCCTTGAATGTGTCTATATAAAATTTTCTCGTCCTGCTGGATGCTCTAAGAGAAATGCATTTATTAAAATTCACGTTAGATTAAATATTTATGACCGTGTCAATGAGCACCGACATCAACATTCGACGTCGGGTATAGAAAAATAAAAATCGATAGATACTTGCCCCATTCGAGTTTAAAATGAAATTTATAGCCACCGTGCATCGTCATTCGTCCCCCAGGACTTGACGCTCCCGTTGACCCTTTTTTCGCATCTCAAACGGGTGTAAATTTTTAAAATATTAAAATTGCCGCAAACTACAACTTGGTTGGAAAAGAATAAGAACATGCACATATTGTAAAATAAGAGAATTAATAATTACATACATTTTAGCACATATCCTGCTTCAATGTATCGATATAAAGCTCTATAATTTTTAATACACAATATATTTGAAGCAATTAAACTGCTACAAATTGTTTGATAAAGAAAAGGTATCTTAGCGTATAGTTCTATATGCATTAAAGGATTTATTTTTAGGCTATTTTGGTTACAAGCTAATGCATTTTGAAATATTATAGTTCTGATTTGTAAAAAGATTTGTTTTTTAAATATTTCAATGGAGATCTGTAAATTAAATGTCAATTAAAAAACCAAATACAGTTTAGCGAGCCAAATATATATCGGGTATGTATATCAAAATTCGTAAATTGATATTATATTATTTCATTATACATACATATGATTGAGTTACATAATATTTATTTTTTTAAAGAAACTATCGAATAGGTATATTGAATACCTTCAACAAGTCTCGAGTACTTATGCTATTTTATTTTATAAATGAAACCCGTCAACCATTATAGAAATAGTTGTTTTATTATGATTCCAATAACATTATTAAAAAGGGATTAAAACTATGCCATAGTGGAAATTTTTATTAGTAAATAAAGAAGAAAAAGACTACTAATTATTTGGTCAGTTTCTAATTCGATAAATGGTCAGTTATAAATACGTAAAACAGTCAGTAATAAATACATAAAACGGTCAGTAAAAAATAATAAATGTTCAGTTAAAATAATAAATGGTTAGTTAAAATAAAAAGAACATGACATAAATTTGCCTATTACGACCATATTTGAAGCTGTCAAACTAAAAATTATCATTTTTTAAAAAAAGCTGACTATTTAAATTTAATACTAACTTTAATAATAACTAACCATTAAAATGTATTACTGACTGTTTTATTTAATAACTGACCACATTCACACTGATACAATGACAACTGACCGTTTATAATATTAACTGACCATTTTGATTTTTAACTGACCATTTATTTATTTAACTGACCAAAACTTGAATTAGTTACTGACCCATTAAATACATGCCGAAGAAAAATAATTCAAACCAATTTTTATTAATGTAATATTAATGTGTTAACTGTCACTTATTCATGAAAAGGCATTATTTAAATTATTGTAACACATTATTTCTCCGGTTTTGATCATCGCGAGCATTTTCAACTAACAATTAAGTTGCCAATGCGCACAATGAGCGACACCATCCTGATCTTTATCGGAATATATGTGGAAATATTACCATATATATACGTATATTTAAAATATTTTGATAAGCTGATATTTTTTTTATGTTTAGATGGCTTTATAAACCATGTATGCCTTTTCTCGTCAGTTCAATAAAAATGTTCGATGAATGCAACGAAATGAAGTTTTGCAGTACTTTAAACCTGGGGTGGCCACTCCACTAGCGGGCGGCGGGCGCACGAAACCTCCCCCTACCCGGTCCACTTGTTTTCATTTCAATATCGGTGGCTGGAACATAAATTCAAACCAGTCCATAAATTTAATGCAGCCCTTTGGCTATCGGTGCTGTCCTATGTTGTTTGGAAAATATATGACCACTATCTGTTAGTATCGTATGCCGTTATCGAATGATAGATATTATGAAAATATATCGAAGCTAAAATAACACACCGCCGACTACGATCGTGGCAAACGATCCTTAAAGATATGCTAAAATTACTTTTAAGATATTGATTGAGATGGCATTTACTTGGTAGAACTCCATTATAATACGGTGAAAAAAATAGCAATGTATTTTAATTCTACAGTTTTTTTTATATTTGTTGATAGCTATTTCGGCTTACGCCATCGTCAGAACTAATAGTTCTGTAGTATTAAAATCAGGGCTGGGGAGTCGGAGTCGCAGACGGAGTCGTCGTGGCGTTTTGGCTGGAGTCGTACCCTGAGTCGGAAATTTTGAAAAGTTTGAACTTTTTATTTTTGCATATAATATGTCGAATTTAACTATTGGCTGGATCAGTTGGTTGGTATATAATTGAATAAACATAAATAGGAAAGGCAGGAAAAAAACGTGGCGAAATTAAGCCTTTTTTAGCCGGAGTCGGAGTCTGATTCGTGTTTTTGGTCAATTTTGGAGTCGGTGTCGTGTTTTTGGTAAATGCTGGAGTCTGAGTCTTCATTTTTTTACCTGATTTTACTGATTAAAAAATATTGTGATTTTTTTTCACCGTATTACTTTTCCGATGTTTAGGTGATCATAATAAAATGTTCACGGTTGGCAAAAGCGAACCTGAGCATGCGTTTTATTTATCGTAATATGCTACTATTCTTTGATTTAGTATGCAGTTAATTTTTGAAAAGAAATTATGAAAAAACTTAACGAGTATCATGGTTTGATTAATGTATTAATTGCGGAAATTTTTTAACATCAATTTTTTTGTAATATTTTATTTCTTTATTTTTACCTTTTATAAGTTAAGGTTTTAGGGTATTTCGGTTATTGTCAGAAACAAAATAATTATGTGAAAAAAAGCAACGTATTTAAAACTTTTAAGACGTTCACTGTCATATAATATTGTGCGGAAAGACATTATTTTAATAAATAATAAATATTTATTTTTTCTTATCCCATTGTTTATATAATCAAATCAGAACTGGTTTCGTTCCTCGCGAGAATTTTCAAGATTTACATATGACTATTTTATGATTATAATAAATTATCAATCATTTTGATAAAAGTATATTTTTATTAACTCTATTTATGACAGTTCACATCTTATACTTACATAGAAAGTGGACGTCGACAAAATGCTTGTTACTTGCATTATAAATATGATTTTTCATTTGTTTACATTTAATTTTAATCGGTAAAGAGTGAATATATTTATTTTTTTGACAATGTTGTGACAACTCTTAAATTTGCATATTTTCGCACATCTTTATCAAATCAGATAGAAAGAAGTATTTTAACTGGCTTAGATTGATGCCTATTATATGTTAGTGCGTGCTTAATTAACATATTTTTACAAATGAATTCTACATTTTAACTTTATTGAAATCTTAAGCTTTTGTAAGGTTAACCCAACAGTAAATAAAACAGTTTTATAGAAGTAGCCATTGATAAATTTTAATCGTCAAAGTTAACCTATGTCAAAGTCAATTCATAGTAATAATGTTTGGAAATGTTTTACCTACAGTATTCCCAAAGCAGTTTATTTTTCTTTCGCAACAAGGGCAGGAGCACGTCTCGCGTAATTCTGCATCCCCGAAAACATTCGGACGTCATTCACGAGGAGGGCGGACGCCGGCGTCGTCCGTAGCGCGGAAGCGGTATGGATAAAGGCACTCTCAAGGGATGCAAGAGTGTAAGTCTATTAGTAATGTTGTTCCATACTGAAAAGTGTTGTTTAGTTTCTTATTTAAATGATTTTAAGCAAATGTCATTTTGTTTCACGGCTTATGTACATTTCATTATAAACAAATTGTATAAAATCAATTTTACATTGAAAAAGTATACCTTATGAACTATTAACCATTACATCGTTTTGATGTCGAATATTTTTTTACCACGGCTACGTCACTGCTAACGGGCTGAATTCCTCATATAGATATTTTTATAAATTGATTTGTAAATATATGTATTACGGTTAGAAAAATAACAATTTATTTTAATTCTACAGAAATTATTTAATATATTAACAAATATATTAAATTGTTTCTGTAGAATTAAAATACATTGTTATATTTCTCACTGTATTAAAGTGGAGTCCAAGTAAATGCCAACTCAATCAATAGATTTATAGATAGATTCACAGCTGTTCCAAGGTATGGATATTTATAACAATGTATTCAATTCACTTGCATCTATCCGATCTTAAACATTAGGCCAATATAACTTTTAGTTTTACCCTAGCTAAACAACTGAGTAACAAGCAAGCCTCGTAGGAAAGGTTTCATAAAAATAAATTCCTTAAAATATCCATTTACGAACCCTACTCCAAATTCTGCGATGGTATGTAATGAGTCCGCTACATGGTTTAAATAAATACTTTGACTTTGCTAATTTGCCATTTTCCATAAAGTAAAGCAAGCAGGGAACATAGGAATGTTGTTAAACGATGAAATTTTCTTACCATAAAAAGATATTAGTCTATATTCTTTATGTGATTTTTAATCCAGGTTCTCTCGTAATGTGAATCAAATGGCATCCTTATGGAGGTATGTATATCTTATTTTTAAATAGTTACTCAACCTCTCTTCAGTTCGATGAGATAGGGGATAAAATGGATAAGTCTGGGAATGGACTAGCGGTTTTCTAGTCACTCTCGCTTTGTCCGCTTATAGAATCGGATGGGTGGGAAAGAATTTTTCGGACAACACAAATCATATATATCCTTTAAGAGATATAATTAAGGATTTAGACTGAAAATGCTCGATTGAATGGCAATATCAAATTAAAATTGTTAGAATTTTGTACTTTTCCCTGAGCTTTGTAACCAAAGATCGATTTGACTTGCAGCATCTTAAAGCAATTCAAGTGCACGAATAAACTTGAACTGACTCATTTTTAAATAGTAAATAAAATAAAGTGAATCTTATTCAAGAGATATAATAAAAAAACATACAAGCCAGTAACAAATATACAGTATGAAAAGCTCTTTGTGGTTTAACATATAATATTCATTATAATTTCGCCAATGTCGATCGATGTTAAGGTCAATTTAATTACATATTCTAATATTCATCTTTATAACTTACGACTTCTAATGGGCCATACATTTAACAATCTTTCCCCACATCCGTCCATAAAACTGTACCATCTCAAATACAATTTTATGATAATCGTTCGAAATATCCACAGATAAAAGTGTTTAACAGTTCCACTGGCCGCACAGTAAACTGCAGCATGCCAGCAAAAATACCCTCTCAAGAAGGTGGGTATTACGAGCCCTTGGGGAGCGTCCCAAAGCAGACCCTTGTAAAAGTTCGAGTCATTCTCACATAGTCTCATTGTGAGCACTTTGAAAATTATTATAAAGAGTTACTTTTCTTCAGAGACCGAGGGAGGCCTCTGGGCCGAACGTTGCCAAGTTTTAGACTCTTGTTTGTCCATTCCGTTTTAATGGCCAGTGCTTATTAAGTAATTTTAATAAGGCTCCTCAAACCAAGATGCTTTTTGAGAATCTTTTGTTTGAATATAATAAAGCGCATCATTGGTACATTTCTAGACTTTTCAAGTACTAACATTTTAGTCATATTTGCTCCCGGTGTACAGCATATGTTTTCAACAGGGCTGCGGAGTCATTAAAAAAAAAATACGTCTCCGACTCAAGCATTTTCCAAAAACACGATTCTGACTCAACATTGATCAAACACATGACTGATTAAAAAAAGTTTAATTTCAACAAGCTTATTTCCTACCTTTCCTATTTATGTGCATTCAATTATATATCGACTAACCAATCCGGCCAATAGTCAAATTTGACATATTATATACAAAAATAAAAAGTTCGAACTTTTAAAAGTTTCCGACACTGAGTACGACTCCGGCCAAGGCGCCGCAACGATTCCCACCCGACTCCGACTCCACAGCCCATGTTTTCAATACAAGTTTTTCAGTGAGAACTATTTGTCAATCTGTCACTGAATCTTGCTTTTTTTTCAAAGAATTTATTGATAGAAGAATATATTAAAAGCAGAAATTTCCAATTCGATAATTACTCTTCTTTTAATATCAGATGAATGGAAGGAAACTTAATTAAGACCGCACAGAAATCACAAAAATTGAAAATGCAATCAAAGATTTAAACGTAAACCAAGAATTAATTGAAATAACAAATGAAAAACTTAGCGTTCAAAAAAGACCGATTAGTTCTGCTCAATTATTACATTAGAAAGATGATACAATATAGAAAACTGTTTGATATTTACCCTGAAGTAACATGGTATGAAGCTTTTTTAAATGAATGACATTAAAGTGGGGATAAACTTAATTTTTCCATATATTTTGGCAACACTACAATAGTGTAAGAAATTTTGTAAGTTTGTTCTAAATTCAAAAACGAAATCGATTCAAATTTAATTATCATCGATTCGGGGTCGGAAAAAAATTCGCTCCCTATACAATCGTCGAAATGTATTTTTAATCCATTTCGAATTGATCGCTACAACTTTACACTCTCGCGCGGTCTCCAGAGAGTCGTAAATAGCAAGACAGGTCCGGCGCAAGAATATTCGTCGCCCGTATCTCAAACTCAATTTTCGATATCGCCCGGGAGAGAGAAATGAAAATCCACAAATGTGGAATTGGAGAACATTCGCAGACCGAGCATATGTTTTGTTTTTTGTTATCAGTAATACAAATTCGATTTCTAAAAAGTTTTCCCTACTCTCAATATTTTCTTTCACGATATTCGATTGTTTTTTTTTTCATGAATATTCTTTCGAATTCGCAAACTAGAAAAATGTTCAATTTTTGAATTATATTATTGTTAGGTAACTTATGTCAAAAGATTTAGATAATTTCTCTCGAAAAAAGGTTAACCTTAAATGCCTACCTAATTTTTAGGTAAATTATTAATCGCTGGGTTCGTGTCGAGTTTAATGGCCGTTCTCTTTGTTTGCGGAGGACACGGGCTCAAATTCCAATACGGATAATTTTTCTGAATCGATTTTTTGCTGGTGATTTTCTGTTCGAATACATGGGATGTCGTCTGTGATGCCTAAAATTCCCCACACCAATCTGATCCTAAAAAAGAGGCGTAGCGAGAGCGATTAGCTAACCACTAAGCCTTCTTAGTACTATTCTTTTACTCTCTTGACTCTCATCTAAAAAGAGTTGATGGAAGTCAGCAATATTTTATATTTGATTTTTGGACATCTAGAGAGAAATTATTTGAAAATATAGCTATTTTAGAAATTATGAACATTATTTATTTTGTTGACATATCACGGATTTTTTTTCATAATTTTATCAGAATCGAAGAAGGGTTAGTTGCTAAAGAAGTGAAGCACAACATGATTCTTAAATCACCTTTGAAGTGTTAACTTTCAATTATTGGTGGAAAGGAATAATGTTTATTTAAATAAAAAATAAAATGCAATGCTTGAAAAAATGTTTTTTAATTCACTATAATTCGTCAAACCCATAAATCACGGGTGCATATGAATTTTGATACATCCAACTTTTCCTAAGAAGTGTCCAATATGTTCTTAGCTAGTTATGTATCACTTCGGTAGATATCAGTTGATCTAGGTATTTAATAGTACGAAACAATTAGCTAAATTCTAGTCTCGCAGTAAGTAAAGCAACTGAGCAGTTCTCTTGATAAACTTATAATGAATTTTACGGAAAACTTGAACTGTTCAAAATACCTACTTCTAAAATGTATAAAAATCAATAACATTAACACAGCATTGTAAGCGTGATATAAAATATCACCCTCACCTATTTCGGCCAATCCTCTAGAATTGCAACTGTCCATTCAACCGAAAAAATACTAAGCAACCCTTTCAAACGTATATCTGTCCTTTTTCGTAGTGTATAGTATTTGATTGTACAAAAAGGGATAGAATGACTGCACGACTCGCTTTTAAATTATTTTGGGTATCGGTTTATTTTTTCTATTTTTGACGAGGGTATCGCATTATGATAGGTATGTGGATTGACCATTGGGAACCGGTTTCAGCGACCGGTCAAGGGACTGACCAATAGGGAGGCGTCGTTCAATTTCAAACACGTTTAGCGCGTGCTCCACGTTCTTTTGTTAGATTTTTGAATAAAATTATAACGATTTTTATATCTTCTGAACGGATGTTGTGGACCACACGCTTAAAAGGTCAACTCCAGAGGTCTAGAATGCCCGTGAAAGCGTGTGGTATGATCTCTGGGATACAATCAACAGAATGAAGTGACCGTAGAGAGTCATATAATATGAGATAAATAATTGTTCGAATCCCCTAATGTTTATTTTTATAATTTTAGGAAGCTGATATTGGACCCTTAAAAGCGAGAAGAATCAAGGACATAAATATTAACAGATTTGTAAATATTTTTAAACAGGTTTTTTTTCATGAGCCGTATAAATGGGTATACTTTTTTTTATTTGCCAAACCAATAATATTATGGTTTTATAAATGCTCAGAGGTTGATATAGTCATTTATTAGGGGATACTTTTTCATTGAGTCGAAAATTTGGTAATTTGGTCGTAAAATATTTCGATAGGTACAGAGTTAAAAAATAATAAATTATACATACTTTAAGTCAGTCAACTTAATTAAAGCTTTTTCACATTGATTTCGTAATTTATAATCAATTAATTGATGCACCATTGTATTATGGTAGTTGATATAATCGAAATAAATTTGATTTCTTTAGTTACTAAAATAATAATTACTTTTATTTGTTCAATTTAAATGAGACTATGATTGGATTGGCAGGTACGTACTGTACTATAAATACTGTCTCGGGTACCAGACACAATCGGTATTAAAAAAAAACTCATTTATACGATGCTTCATATTTGAACGTACTTCTTATGAAGTTATACCGCCCTGTTCTGCAATATATTTCATATCATAAAACTACGAGTTCAATGTCTGAAATGAAAATCAGACACCAAGAAAGTTAAACTTACAAGTTTTACCAACCACAACTGACTTACAGCAATCAGCCGCTTATTAAACGCTTCGCACTTCTTCACTATATAGATTCAATAAAATGCTACTTGGGATGATATTTTCTTGATATTTAGTTAAAGCTTTTCTTTTTCTAGCCGGAAAACGCATCAAAAACTTCAATTAGAAATAAGTTAGCATTGATGGAATGAAGCTAGAATTAAATGTTTTTCAAATATTTCAAATATCGGTACGGGGTCGGCGTGTGCGGTTGAACTCATAATTCCGTATATTTACATGATCGGCAGAGAACAGGTTAATTAACCAAAATAGATGCTTATTATCGACATATATGGACTTGAAGTTATCCTGTTGATACATAATTTAAATCCAAGTTTGTCAAAGATTCACCGTTTGTAAGTGTACGACATAAAGCCCAACATGGTCTGGTCGAGTTATTTTGTATCTGACTCCATTTGAACTAAATCGCAAACCAATTTCGCTGATTATCACAATCGTCTCCCCACTTTGACAAATTACCCCTTTATTGCGACGCCACTGGAAAGGGCAAGCCAATGTAAATGCAGTGAATGCATCACGCGCAAGTAAACAAAGTGCTGTTAATAAATGGGACTGTCCAAGACAGAAGCCTGCAGGGGCGGCTCGTGGCGTAGGGGGGCATAGTCACCTCCGGGTATAATCTACCCCACTTCCTTTGTGAATAGGTTCCTTAAATCAAAGCGAAATAACGGATTTCAAAAAAACACTTCAATTGATTAAATAATAGACTTACACAACTTAAAAAAAATATATGGAGTGTTGAATATCTTTAGATTCTTTAGAATATTTATAAAATACTCAGATTCAAATTCCGCTCCTTTTTCAATTCATGCCCGCTCCCAATATGGAGCATATGGTCTTCTTATGATGGTATTTCAACATTTTTTTTCTACGACAATTGCTTTTTATTCAGTCGCTTAACCTCTCTTTAGTTCAATGAGACTGGGAATAGAAAGGATAGAAGGCTAGAACAGGACTTGTTGTTAGCTAGTCGCTCTCGCTATGCCTCGCAAATAGTATCACATGGGTGGGAAGGAATATTTAGACAACACAAACATCCATGCATTCGAACGGGATCGATAAATCTACCGAAAAAAGTGCTGCTTGTACTGGGACTTGAGCCCATGGGTCCGCCACGGAAGCCAACGAAGTTTACTAAATTATCACGAACACAAAAATTTCCTTTATATTGTAGTGAAAATAGTATATTTTAATTAAAAGCCTACTAGTAATTACACATACTTACGCAATAATATGAAAATCTATCTATAAAGTCTGAAGAAATTTTGAAAGAGGCAAAATACTAACATAACCAGTGAAATTACAAAAAAAATGTATCTTGAAAAATAAAGACAAAGTCTGACAAAAATGTCATTTGACCATTGGTCAATTGTTTGGAGATTCATTTGATTCGCCATATTCTCGCCAAGAAAAACAATTATTACTTTATTATTCATCCAATTAAATAATGTTAAATATTGTCCGTTGCATTATTGATGTGTATTGTTGTAAGGGTGTTCCAACTGCAAGACGAATCGAGCCTACCATCTGTCTAATTTGAGCATTGAAAAATCGCTTTCATCAAATGAACAACTGTTATTGGTCGCCGATCAATTTATCCGAGAGGGTTAGTTTTGATTGGTCCGAGTAGACAATAATGAATTTATAATTAATTTATCCCTTGCGTTAATAAATACAATTGGACGTTTCAGAACTATATCTAGTTTTATTTATATATATAGATAGATATTTATGTAAATTATATTTTAAATTAATACAACACAATCTTTTTTTTATTAAATAAATAATAAATGAATACATGTAACGTTATAAATATCAGGGACTGATTTCGACCAGTTAGTTAAAAACAGAATGATATCAAATTAGAACTACTACTATTTAAATATTGTAATAATCTTATATATAAAACCGAAACGTCGTATGTATGTATGTGGGTCTGTAATTTCCTTTTGCATTGTTGGTCATTAAGTTGCCATAAAAACGAATATGAAAGAAAATATGTTTGAATTTTTATCGGCGAAGACATTTAGTCAAAATGTAATAAATTAGTCTTCTACCAACTTTTCCCCGGCTTTTATTAATATAATAATGTTTATTATTTACGTGAAGGTATTATTTGACATTTCTTTGACAGCAAATTAGATTTTTTCCTTGAATTTGGACATTTTAATGGGCGAGAATGGGGCAGGGCTGTCATTAAATTAAATAAAGTTTGTGATTTTATTTTATCTCTATTTTGGATGTTAGATTTTGTGATATAATTATGTCGAATGATATAACATTAAATAATTATTGGTCGCTTAGTCCGAGCGACGCCGGGTAGCAATACTAGTTTGGTATAATCATAAACTACTTTTTAGGTGTTCACTGTCAATACTTGGTGTAATAGCATTATAATAAAAATAATAAGACATTTTTATTACTTATACGACATTGAATTTATCAAGATCAAGCCGGTTTCGCTCATCGCAAGCATCAATTAATAATATTCGCGATTAGCGAAACCGGTTTTGATCTCAATAAATAAAAATATTTTTCTTATTAATCATAGAATTTTGAGCATTAATATTAACGGAGTTTTTAAGTTGTTTTTTTAACATGAGAGCTTATTTAATTTACAATATCTCTTTGTGCGAAAATAAGGCAGTATATTAGTGGGAAACTAAACTTCTGTTTTTCTCGCAGTTCTTTTAGGTGAATAAACAGTGACCTCTCAGATGTGTAAGTCGGTAGCTTGAGGTGAGATTTTGGGGGTAGGACACTAGGCGTTCGAGTAAATACCATGAAATACGTGGTGATTCGACAAATGGATGGATGAAAGAGGTCGCTTTTACGCGACGCAGAAGTTCTCAATTTACATCAACACAATAACATACAAGTTTTAACCATCACTTCGCCCAATATGAAGTATTTAGACTCTTTTTCATCTCATCAAACATCATTTTTGTTTTGTAAGAAAAGTCAATGACAAGAGCAATGGTTTAGCTAATCGCTTTGACGACATCAAATTTTTAGACGCGATGGGTGTATGAGGTAATATTACATAAGACAGACATTCATGCTTCTGAACCGAAATCAATAAAATCGATTTGAGGACCGGGATTCGAATCCGTGTGTTTCGCAAACGAACCCAACGAAGTACCATTTTTCTGACATTTTCAGTTACAACATCACCAATAAACCTAAATACAATTGCATCGAATTATTTGTTTCCATATCCGCTCCCTATTCGAAGCATATGGCCGCCACACGGTGCCGCCAGGAGTCTCTATCACGCGCCAACTCCCTCGCTTCTTCCCATGAGTACATCCTATAGATGGTCATCAAAGGCCAGAATAAGGCCAAATAAATTTACTGTGAAAATTATATTCAATTTATTTCATATTTGAAAACATGAAAATGATTATAAATGTTTAGCTCATTTTCTTATAGGAAAGTCATTCCATGAAAGTTTGTGCTTATTCATTATATAATTATGGTCATTAGATTTCATTTTGTAGTGTGATGAAAGCTATTTATTAATAACCAATCATATTCATTTAATTCTTATTTCTGTTATATGTATGAAAATGGTATCGATGTTACAGTGAAATGTATTCTCAGTGAAAATGTATCAAGTAATAGATTTGCATGACAACATGATTTTACTGGTCGCGATCATTGAAATTATTGGCCCAAGTCGTTGATTTGCTGGCCTAAAATTTTGGTTTGCTTCAATGAAACAAATTCAGCAAGTAGTCCCTTTCATAAAAAGAGACAACTTGCTGAATTAAAAAAAACACCGACAAACATAGGGCTGTAGATAGGGCGGTCAAATTTAATTTAAATGACAGTTTAAAGAAGAATATATTTTCACTGAGAATACAGTTTCACTGTTACATAGACATAAATAGTTCACGGCCAATCATATTCGAAGGTTGTTCACACATTTCTCTTCTATATGTTGTATAAAAATAACTATTCTTATTGTTATATAATTTAAAATAAATACTTAATATTAATATTTTAGTTCAATAAAAATAAAAATGAATAACTCACTTGAATATTCGTAGAAACGCAATGTTGATGGGCATTGGCAACCCATGCCTTAGTTGCGTGGGAGTATGGGAGGGTAAGACATTATACCCTCCCGAGGTAAGAAAAACAAACTCGTTTATCCAAGCTGGAGGCTCTCTCTGGGAATCTGTCCTTCAAAACAGTGGGTAGGTAATTTGATTCTTGCCCACAATATCTACTTCTTTCGAATGATAATTTATTTTATTTCTTCCGCGCTCAATTTTATTTAGGTATTGTATTACCATTAAAAATGACGCTTGAAATATGCCAATTATAGCCGGCCAGCATAATTATTCGTAAATAACATGTATAGAGAATTATTTTTCATTTCTTTTGATATTTGATTTTTCAACCTTTAGTTTGACAAACCTTAAAATTAATTAAAATAACTAAGTAATCAATCCAATTATACCCTTTAATTTCATATTTTCGGCGCAAATCTAAATATACCGGTTCATTTTATTAAGAAATGATAGTTTCGAAAACCAAATGCTTTAATTACTAGTTAGTGTATACTTTCACTACGATAGTGACAAATCGCTACTTTTTAGGAGAGAAAAAAGAGTACACAAATTTTGTGTCAATTAAAACAACGTTTCTTTACCATTTTTGCCCTAACACTATTTTGGCAGTCAGTGTGTATTTTTTTTTTTTGTGAACACTCACCAAAATGTTTCATACGCCTTTTTGGCTTGGTAGGGAAGATATAATCATATTTTTTTAAACTAAAATACATTGCTTTTTTCACCTCGTGTCATTTTGGAGTAAATAGCCAAATAAATGCCAATTTAATCAATATTTGAGTCGTATTAAAAATGTATTTGATGAAAATGCTGCAAGTTTACTTGAAATGTAAAAACCCCAAATTATTGTATATCTTACCAATCAAAAATTTTATACTCACGTCGCTTATCGCTACTCGATAAACCTTAAATTCAAGACGATTCTTATGTGTTATGTTATTGTTTAAAGTTAAAAATATATTAAACACAAATTCTACAAGTCCACTGGACATATAGGAACTTCAAATTATCGTAAAACTTACCAATCGAAAATTGTGTACTGACGCCAGTAAAACGGTTACTCGAAACAATCCTACTTCCCAGACGATGCGTATTATAGTTACGCAATATAAAAACAAGCACGTAAGTTATTATAAGTATCACGTAGTTAGTATCCGAGCGATTTAATGTGGAAGGTAAGAAGTCTTCCGGCCACAAGTGAACGTATATCCTGCGCTTAACTATCTACCTCCCTAACCGAACGCATCAATCGACACGCGCCACTCGCCCAAATCCACCCCTGACTTTTCCTCCACTAAGCCAGTCATTAATCGAATGGGGCTAAGTTTTATTTTTAAACAATCTGATAAAATTGGATATATTTAATCATGTTTCAATTAAGGCAATTAAAATAATTGTCATACAACTTATGTACAGGCCAGTTAGTAGCTTAATGATCATTAGATTGCGCGGTCGAGAGTTTGAATTATTGATTCAAAACATTATACTTTGACTGTGCAATTAATTTTTAAAATTGTATCCAAAACGGAACGTGTGTATGTTGTGATTGTATTTTTTTTAAATCTTAATTACGTGTTGTAGAAAGAAGGATTAGTCTTTTACCTAACATAACCGCATGTTTCTATACAATCATATAGGTAGAAATATATTGTGTGAATGACTTAAGGTACATCTAATGCTCGATAAAACTATTTCTGTTTAAATATCACATAAAAAGTTCAAAGAATGGCATAAAAAATACAACGTATTATGGATATAGAATTTATTATATTAAAAGCAAAAAAACCGATTTCACTGATGAAAATGTCCACTTCAATATGCAGTGCATTGATAAGTCGAACAGCCCTTGTGACGGGTGACTCAAACTACCTATACGACGTTCTGATAAAAAAATATTTTGGTTTGGTTGCGATCACGTAGGTAAAAACTGGGACTACTGGGAGCATGCAAATTTATAGTCTCAGGGATGTCAGAGTTATCAACTCGGCACCGAAAAAGAACAGATTGTGTGTTTTTAGAAAAAAAACAAAAACACACAAAAAAATCGTTTAATATTATTTGTTGAAGAAAACATGATTCAATTATAAAAAATAAGAGGTACGTAGGCTTGTTTACTCGAAATTTGTTACGTATATCAAGCTTCAAAATCTATACAATTTTTGTATTGGCATATATCTGTCTATTTACAGGACGGTATCGTCTTCAAAAACTTAGATGTATACTTTTTAAGCCACATTAGGCCATCCATTTATACTCATATAATAAATACATCGAGACATCTCGTCAAATTTTAACGATTTCCCGTGACATACTTTCGGGGAGCTTTTAAAGGCTTTGTCCGCCATCGAATGATGGTTCCTTTCACCCCGGCCTCCCCCACAGCGCAAAGAAGCTCTGTGAGGAACATATGCGTGGTTCGCCGTGTCAAGCGAAACGTCAGGGGAGGCTGGGGCAGGATGGGACACATTTAGCCGTGCAGTCTATTCACTGTCGTTTTATTCTTCCTTTGGTACATTCGATGCAAAAGATATTTCTTTGCAAAAATTACAAAGGCATCTTTAATATATGATAGGATGATCTCCAATTTACAATAAAATTCAGTTATCACAGTTTTTACTAACATCATTTTTTTCGATGGAGTTTGCAAATTTATTTCTGATTTAAAATTCAACTTACTCAACCATGCATGCACTATCCTAAATATTAGATCTACCCTTAGTACTACTTAGTGGTCTACGACTTAGATTGAAAGTGCATGATCAAATTTCAATATCAAATTCAAACTAAATTATTTTCGAATTCATATTCATGGAAAAAAAATCAAATGCGAATAACGTTATTGCGCTGCCAAACACACTATTTTAGAAGAGTTTACTCCTAGCAGGTGGTATTGGGTACAACACTGCGTATACTAGGTAAAGTGAGGTGGATATATATTATTATTTTTACTAGTACTGTTTTGATTAAGAAAGAACCGGCTTCAATCAAGCTTGCTAGAAGATTCTATCAACCTCGCTTTGCAGAGTAATTTATACATGATACAATGCGGCTTGGAAAGGACTGGTTAGCCAATCGATTTCGGGATTGAATACAATATTAATGAATGGGTGATGATATCACAAACACGGGATTATCATATTAATACAATAATGATAGTCGCGTGCGCAATATTCATATGTATGCAATTGATTCTGTTTATTTATGAAATGTGTTGGTTTATAATAGTTGACAGTAATTTTGTATTATTTTTTTTTAGACCTATTCACTATAAATAAAACCCAGTAGCTTTCAAAATTACCAACCATGATTTAGCTTATAAAATAGTATGTATCATTCATATGAATGTTTACTCCAGCCAAATAAATGATACACATGTAAATCGTTTAAACATTCAAAATTAAATGGTTACATCCTTGCGCTTTCTTAACTCAATAAAGAAAAAAAAGGAGTCGCGAATCCATCCGCGCACAGCTCCAAAGCTCGGTTTGGGGAGGGTCGGTTAAAAGGGGAGACGGGGGGCAGCTCTAAATAAATAACAGCTAATGGGGGACATTCATCAGATCTGTGTGAGGGTAGGTGTACACACACACGCCCAACGCCCCACGCCCCTGGCTCACACACTCACACACACGTGTTTGCACGTTTGAGAGACGCGACTGTGACGTCACCGTGAGGTACCGGGCGACCGCGTGCGAAGTTATCAAACTTTTCGAAATATGAATCCGTCCATAATGAAGTAATTAAAAATACAAAGAAAAAAAATTAACCGTGGTCAAGAAAACTAAATGAATTACATAATAATGGTAATTTAATTTGATTGGTATCATCGATATTTCTAGATCAAGTATTTTTTTCTTTGATTTTTTCAGAACCAGTCTAACAATCTGTAAATAAATTGTATTGTAAATTTAAGCTGAACGAAATCGGCCACGTTCATCAATTCTGAAAATGGAATTTTAAGCTACATTTGAGAATTCAAATTATCCCGCTCCGTGTAACCAAACATCAAGAGATCATCACTCCATCCAGAGATCATCGCATCAATTAAACCTTAATTAAACCAATTTAAAAAATTAACAGAGGTGTTAGGGATTAGGCCCACAGCCCAAGTCCCCAATAAAAATTATAATATACTGGTATTCAAATTATCCCGTATTTTCTAACTCTAGGTAAAATTTGTATAAGAAGGCATTTCTCTCACATTTAAAGCATGTTACACAAAGACATTATAAAGTAGTAAAATAAAAATAGTTTGAAGTTTACAAATAAAGACAAAATATTGCTGGTCACTTGCAAGTCTGATTATAACATAGTAGATCCAAGAGCCGGTGTAGTATTAATTTATTAAACATTTCAAATTCATTCGTACACTTGAAATGTCTGAAGATGCTGGAAGGTGAAACCCAGGTCGTTAACGACAAATGTGATGGAAAAGTACCAAATTCAAAAGATTCAAATTTTATATTGAAATTCCACCAAACACTTTGACGAGATCCTAAATAATTAAACAAACAACAATTGTGCTATTAATGTTATACACTTCCAACACAATGATTGCTATAATAAAGGTTTACATATTTTTATTTATAAAAAAATTTACATATATTCATAAAAAAATGCATTAGTCAACAAATTTTTAGTAAACATTTATTTAAAAAGTTTAAGAACCGCAACCGTAGACGTCCTGCCGCCTCCGTAAGGGAGGGCAATTCATCTGTGGGGAGGAAGTTTAGATTCATTTTTTTTTAATATCCTTACCTCTTTCTGTAACTATAAAACAGTACATGTCATACTCACCTAACTTATTGATTAGGATTTCAACTAAAATAGTTTGATTTTGAAAGAATTTTATTTCGTTACGTAGGACTTTTAGTAAACATTAAGGATAACTACCATTTCTCCAAAAATGAGCTGGATTCAAGGTTATTTTTTTTCGTTATTAAAGTTGATATTTTGCAAACAATATACAGTTTGTTTCAATATAACTCTACCCACTTAATCGATGATTTATATTGATGGTAAATTGATTGTAAAAAAATAAATGTGTAAAATTATAAACAGTTTTGAATGTACACTTAATAGCAATTAAACTGTATATTCGTGTACCACGTTTTACATTTTTTCATCCGTTTCAAGTCTGTTCCGTATTGCTTATAATTGCTTGTAAGACTTTTCATCGATAACTGAGTCGTAAAATTCGTCCATACCAGTAAATCAGAATACAATAGTTATACCGAATTCAATATATCCTTATTTAAATTAGAATTGTTTGAATTTTTTACTTTTTCATGAGGGTTGTCGCTAACGACCCGGGTTTCGCCTTTCGGCATCTTCAGGCATTTCAAGTGCACGGATGTACTTGAACTGACATAATTATATCCTTATTTCTTGAAGGTTGTCAATGATATCGGAAACCTCGCTGCTTGAAGCATTAACTGGCAATAAGAGTTGAGGCTTTCATGAGGCACTCACAAAATATTCTAACTCAGCCAGTTCCAATGTGTACCTTGAGTATAATCTTTGATGAGAGTCTTCAGATAATCGAATTATCACAAAATGCACATAGCTACTATCATGATACGATATAAATCATCTATGAAGTTTTGTCACAGGTTTGGTTCAAATAGACATACGTGTCTTCAAATAGGTACATTGAAAAAATACTGAAATCTCACGTCGCGACCCGTTCTGCCGCGTAAAATCCATCAGTGTTGAGCGGCGAAAAAATGCAAAAAATACGCGTCGCGCTGAAATATAAGTTGGGGGAAGTCCCGTCCATTTGTTTGGTCGGTTCCGTTTCATGTCGACGCAGTTCGGATTGCATCCTAAGTGGACCGCGTTCCATCATTTGTCTACGTCATCGCCGAGACGGGCAGCGCGTCGTAGCAAAGTGCTCCACAACGCGGGCTCGTAGCACCGTAGACGCGTAGAGGCATTGATGGAATAGTACAAGCTAGACAGCAATACTTGAATTTGGTCTTAAGCTTTTATGTAGAGTTTGAGTAACTTTAAAAGCTTTAAAATAAACAAGTTACCCAATCATATTTCAACACACATTATTTTTAATTGTACTCAACACCTACACATAAGTTTATTACATACTTCTAGTCTTAATCCGTCAGGTTTCTTCCTTTATCCATTCATTTATCAATTATTGCACTACATATACAGTAACAAAAAAATAGATTACCACTGTACATAAAAGAATGTATAAAAGTAGACATGTAAGATTAAAAAAAAATAACACATTTTTTGTACCCACATTATATTTACCACACTTAATTTATTTGGATCAGAACCGGTTTCGCTCACCGCGAGCATTTCCAGCATCAGTTGAAAATACGAAGTACGAAATACGAAACTGAAGTAACGAGTTAGGAAATTAAAATGTCTTATTATTTTTAAGTATCATGCCATTCCGCCAATTATTGAATGTGAGGCGTATAAGATGTATAAATATTTATCAATCATAAGAAAAACTTCACTTCTCATTGCTTTTTAAATAATGATTATGTAATATATTATTTAATAAAATTCGTGTCTATTAAATCCTGATTTACATTGAACGGTTGTAAACAATACCTATTTGGAAACAAAGTAGTTTCTGGTGTATTTAATATGTTCATAAATATTTAGATCAACAATGTTATAGCAGTATTCCCTCTTGAAAAAACTACACATTTCGAACCATTGACTCGTATCGCTTACATTTTCAAGGGTCACCTAATAACAACACAAGCGGCCATACTTCAAAGGCAGACAGCGCGAAAAAAAACTTAAAATGGATGACATGGCGCGATTTCGATGCCATACGTGACAGAAAAGGGAACTACAAATTCCTCTTTTCAGTGACACTTTCCTCTCGTAAGGCAAATATGCTAAACAAGGAATTCTTTGCAACATATATACCGATATATTGACATGGAAGTATAGCTACTAAAATCCAAAATGATTTCTTCTCATATATATACTGTCTAGAAAATTATATTATTAAAATATATTCTACAATATGTAATTCTGCAACACTAAACACTTAATATAAAGTCACAAACTTTTTCTAATTGTGTAATACTATAACCAATAGATTTGAATAATTTGATATTTTTACATTTCCATGAGTTTTGTCACTAACGTCCCGGGTTTCGTCTTTTGGCATCTACTGGAATTTCAAATGCATACATGATATTTAACTGAATTAAATTAGATGAAATCTAAATTCTCAATAATTGAGAATCAAGTAAAATCATTACAGGCTTATTCAAGTTTTGTGTCCAAATCGTTGCTAACCACAAGTCCCCTCTTGGTCATATTCTTTGTTTCCACTCGCAAGTTCTTGTAAATGAACTACCATTGATATTAGCTCTTTTGGGAACTCATATACTCAACATGAAGAGCTGATATGGTTTTAAAAATTGTATTTTTCCTTATTATTCTACTGTTTTCAAAGTCAAACGTCAAAGTTTTGCACGTAAATTATAGCTAAATCCATAAAATATTGACTGATAAAATTAATGTTTATTTTTTTATTAGATTTATTATCTTAAACTATATTAAACAATGTGCCAAATGGTGGCTTATGTTTTAATTGCTTGCCGATTCCCGTAGGAATTTATCACAAGCAGAAATTCTACACAAAAATATGGTAATGGCATGTTAGTGAAGAATAAAATATGTACACCTTTTGTACGGATGGTCATCAATCTAGTGTGCGAGGGAAATCGTCGAATCTCTGACAGCTGACAGTCGGACCTGTCGACGGTGGCGCCGCCATTTCCGGACCGGATATCTACACTAATGCCCGGAAACTAACATAAAGATTTATATGCGATTATTTTTATATAAGTAAAAACACTGCATGATTTGTGACGAAGATTGTGTTTTTGAATTTCGATCTATAAAAACTAAATCATATTTCTTGACGGGTTTTTGTCAAAATACCTAAAAAAATTGATCTAACTTCCCAAAATATAATCTATGAAATTTCAAACGTGGCCAATTTTAATTTTATTTTGCTTGATCCATGTTATCATTTGACCGAGTCATTTATTCTTAACAATCTCTTGGTGGAAAGGCATTGCATTTGAAAAAACACATTTTTGTACCGTCTCACATATTTCATTATGCGTGTTTTTTGTCAGAAGTTAAAGAGTAGCTGACTCAAAAAAATTGTTTTTTATTTTAAAAATAGAAGCAATATGATGGATAAATGAAAAAACACAGAAAAAGTCCGATAACTGAGTAAAATAAAAAAACAGGTGGTACAATAAAACATGTCCGCTGCCAACTTGGAGAATATGGATTCCTCACAGAATTTATCACAACATATGGTTATTTTTTTTGTTACTCAGTTGCTCAACCTCTCTTTTTCGAAGACAGTAGGGATGGAAAGGATACGAGGGCTAGGACAGGACTAGTGATTAGCTAATCGCTGTCACTATGAGTCGCTCTTTGGGATCGGAAAGGTGGGAAGGGATTTTCAACAATACCAACACCCATGCCTTTGAACAGATTTATCGACTGAGAAAAAATCCGCTCGTACTGGGAATCGAACCCGGGCGGTCCGGTACGCAAGTCAAAACCGTTGCCACTGCGCCACGGACCGGACCGATAATAATAGTAATGCATTTAAATGTAATATTTGAAGACATCACAAGAGCTTAAAGCTATCTTATTTTAGCAAGAAACAAAACTACGGTCGAAGAAGTTCACAAAGAAAGATGCGAGAAAACTTTTACGAAAGCTACTTGGCCAAAGCATACCAGTGGCAGCCGAACATATCTGGACATACACAAATATATTGACGTATATTGATAAAGAAACAATTTTACCAACACAATTATACTGTTTTAATTATCATTAATACAAAATTATAAGATGACATGAGACTATCGATTTATGAAGTTTTTAAAAGTACATATTTCTCAAACTTATTGCTGGTAATACTGTCTTTTGTCAGTCTGCGGGTCCCTTGAAAGCTTATTTTATAACAAAATAATAAAAAATCGTAGATATGTAATTTATAATTCACTTTAAAGTGTTCACTGTCAATACTTGGTGAAATGGCATTATAAAAAAACAAAATAATAAAGCATTTTTAGTACTTATTACACATACAATTTATTGGATCAGGACCGGTTTCTCTCATGGTGAGCATTGTCAACTGATAATAAATACAACGAAACAGTGATATTTATACGAATTTTAAGTAAGAATTACAAGGTTTGACAAACAATAACTCTTGACAAATAATTCTAGCTTAACCTTTGTATAAATATCACTGTTTTGTTGTATTTCTTATCAGTTGACAAATGCTCACCATGAGCGAAACCGGTCCTGATCCAATAAATTGTACGTGGAATAAGTACTACAAATGTTTTATTATTTTTATTATAATTTATAATTGTTTTCCAGATTGTTTTGGTATACCACTGATTATTACCTGGACAGGGTGAAGTAGAGAAAGAAAAGACGGTGTGAGAGCAGAGAGAAAATTGCAAACGCACTTAGGTATATATTTTCCTGCTGAGCCCGCAAACCAAGATAAAGAAAACGCATGCGTCACGGTAACCGGACATCACGTTCCCGGATAATTCTTAACCCGGATACTGTCCTTTTTTGAAAAAATGTTTTCCAAATATATAACTCTAAACACTTATTAGACACATTTTACGAAAATGTTCTTTCTTTTGCGGTTTCTTTGTCTCTTTCCATTTTCACGGACAAATTTTAGCTTTATATGAGGATCAGTTGACAATGTTGATCATGAATGAGGTCATCAGTTTAAAATGCTCGCCATGAGCGAAACCGGTCCTGATCCAATAAACTTTATGTGGAATAAGTATTAAAATTGTTTTTTTTTATAATAATGCCATTTCACCAAGTATTGACAGTGAACACCTTAAAAGTGACTATATAGGGAAACAACATCGTATTAACTACCTATATAAACAATTATACGAGTAAACTGTCGTAGAACTTTTTTTAAGCTGAAATTGTCAAGAGGAGCGAAAACAATCCTGATCATTTCATGAAATCGTTAATAATTGCATTAGTAATTTATATCTATCAGTATACCAGACTGTCACATAATGTTTAAATTTTAGAAATATTTATGAAGGTTAACATTCGAATATTTTTTAAATGTCCATTTTTAATATGTTAACTGTCTTCTAAGCGGAAGGCATAATTTAGATTAGTTCTATTTTCAAATATGCTTGGACAAACAGTTGCAGCACGTAGTTGTTTCTATAGAAAAAGATGTAGCAACTAGTAGTCCCATGGTTTAAATATTTACGAGAGCACAGGTACATAAAAACCATTGAAGTTCCCTACTCCGTTCTTTAGAGAGAAATCAGAGTCTGATTATTTAAATATTATCGTTTATTATATCACTCACCTCTCGTGGATCAACACTCAATAGTAAAAGCGACTGTATGTGTTCCTACCTATAAAAAGATATTTTCTTTTTTAAGGAGGAGGGTGGTAGACTTAAAAGTGTAATATTGATCAGTGTCCAGTGGTCACGTGATCGGGTAGATGGTGGAGTTTGGGGGTTAAGCTACAGCGGTAGACATTTCAGGAGAGATTAATTAAAGAAATTATCTAAAAAAAAAGAGTTTCATACAAGATTCGTCTGATATAAAAATATCATTGTCCAGTGGATTTCGAAAACATTCTATCACCCATTTGACGGGTAGATTTGGTAAACATATTTCATTACTCTTGGGAAACAATTCAGTTCAATTTATAACTTTTTCGGAATTATAGCACTTTCTTTAATATAAAAATAAAATTATTGAAATAATACTATGACTATATTTATATATATTACTATAAAAATCTTTTATACTTTATACATACAAAATTGTGAAATAATAAAAATAAATCATTTTCTTTCAATAGATTGCGAAAACATTCTTTTTCACCCATTTGACCAATAATAACGAGTGGTAGATATTAAATTTGAACTATTTTTTAAAGTACAGTTATCCAAATAGAAATCAAGTTTAAATTTATTTTTTGTGTAAATATTCATAACGACACTTTCTTTAATGAAAACAATAAAATTATTGAAATTAATACTATGACTATGATATATAGGACTAAAAAACGTATTTTATACTTACAATTATTTGACCGTGTTATAATGGTGATCTCAATAAATTAATTGAAAAATAAGTACAAAATAAATATTTATATTCTTTTTTAAATCTAAGAATTCATTTTAAATTCAGACTTTTTCGCGCATTTGTTGACCGAGATTATAAATCATTATATAATAGTACTGGAAAGATACTACTGAGTTTTTAAATGGATTGATAAATCAGTCAGTTCAAGTACATTCGTGCATTTGAAGTGCCTGAAAAGCCAGAAGACAAAACCCGGATTGTTAGTGGCAAAACTCATGGAAAAGTACAAAATTAAAATGATTCGAATTTGATATTGAAATTCCATCAAGAACCGTCAGACGAATTTCTTAATTAGTAGATATTAATTACAAAATTTTGCTTCTCTATAGAGAGAGGTCAAGTGAGTGATTTACAACCAGTTCTTGTCTGCTGAGCAACTTCACAGAACAACTTTTGAATAGCTAATTCATAAGAAGTCCATATTTTATATAATACAGCAAAATAGTAGTAGACGCTGTGAAAAAAAAATTCTACGTAGTAACGAAACTTATTTTAAATAAATTACATTAAGAGCAAATCATTTGTGTTTGACATTATTTATTCGAGCATTAAGAATATTGACATTCATTCGTTTGGTAATCCAATACAGTTGGGAAATTGGAAATATTGAGATAAGGGTGGCGGAGAAAGAGATAGTAACTTGTGTGAAGCGAAAACACAAAAGCTATCTTTGAGAGAAGATGATTTGGCCAATAACTCAGTAAACTCGGTAGCGTCCGCGACCCTTAGTTATCCACCGCCTACCCTCCCCCACCACCTCTCCACTCAGTCCATTGTCGTCCATTACCCTTGGCCAAGAGCTACCACCCTTGGAAACTTTTACGCCACCTTTGCGGAAGATTCTCAATTAATTTTTCAATCGTTGAAAAATAATTCATTAATTGAATTTACATTTACTTGTAACATTATAAAACGGTGAATAAATAGCAGAACTTAATTTCTGGTTCTTATGGTACATGTTTTTTTGAAGAACTTAAATACATTGCCATTTTAGTGTGAAATAATTCGGTTAAAGTGTTGGAACACATGTAAATGCAGACCAATAAAATATCACACAAGGTCACGATTTATCATAGTTTTGAAAATACTCAGACATATTCTAAAAGTTTGGGGTGATTTTTTTTGTAGCAATATGTACCATAAATTTTACTTAGTGTTTAGGATCAGTCAAGACCAACATCTGATGAAATCAGCTGAATATCCATTGAGCATAACTGGTCTTAATCATTCTGTATAGTTAGTAAGACAGTGACAAAGATATGAATTTTGTTTTACAAAATATAATATAATGCGTTCTATTGAATTACATTCGTAAGAGTGGATATCCGTGATAAGCTTACCACATGTCTTGTTTTTACTTTATCTTCCTACTCCTACTCACTTTATGACATGCAGTACTCGTAGAAAAACCTACGTTGAAATATGATCCATAAACAGCCCAAATGTTCCACATTGCTAGTGGACAAAGTAACCAAAATTCATTCTGGATAGAATTTACAAGCAAACACATTTGCGGACACTTGCATGGTTACTAAAACCAAATTACATAAGAATATTTAATTGAAGAAATTATCCAATCGTTCTAGCATTATCTAATAAATGGAGTACAGTTTACAAGTTCGTTTCCAGTATTTGACGTCATATATGTATGTTTAATATCAAAATGCAGAGTATAAATGGTACATGTACCAAGCACTAGACTTTAGAAGAAAACATGAAAATCAAAATGTAAAATTTCGACATAATCTTAAATCTAAAAAGTATTAACAAAATTTTTGCCACTGAAAAAGGAATAATGAAATGATTTTTTGTTTCAAAATAAAATTTAAATGCGGTATCGAAATCAGCTAAATACAGTCACGTGGAACCAGTGGAGCGTAGTGGACGCAGAGCGGTAGACTGCAGGGTTCGGACCAGTGGGGGTGGATTGGGGAGGGACAGAAGGTTGTTTCAAATAGGGGGGAGCGAGAAAAGGAGGCGTCGGAAAACGGGCAAAGTAAGCAAAAGTTGCGCCTCTCGGGGTGCAGAAGTACGGAACTGTGGTGCCCTTCTGTAATATTTGCTTCTTTCCTCATATTAACGAATTAATTGTTTATTTTTGTATTTAAAAAAATAGTGTGGGGCATATGGCCTCTTAATGGTAGTCTCTAAACATACTGTTTTCTATGAGAACTGCTTGTTACTCAGTTGATCAACCTCTCTTTAGTTTGCTGTGACTAGGGATATAAAAGATAATGCTAGGTGCTAGGACAATGCTAGTGGCTCTCGCTTTTACCAGCTTATATTATATAATAGGAACAGATTGGTGGGAGTTGTTTTTTATAAAACACATTAATCCATCAAGAAGCAAACTAATTTAAATTATCATGTTTATATCGCAATCCAATGGAAAAATAAACATTGAAAACCATTAATAAACAATAAACTTTGCTTTCATAAAAAAACATGTATTCATATTAATTCTTAAATGTAAATAAACATTTTTAATATGTTTTTTTACGTTTATAAAGTGTGGTAAAAAAGAAACATGGATTCTCTTTAAACTGGTGAAATATTTATAGACCTTCTCGTATTTAATATAATATATGTATTTTTTCGATACTATTGAAATCTGCAGAAATATGTTTGTCATCAAATACTATATAAATTAAGTGTTAGTTTGGTAGGCAAAAGTAGCACTTGTTATTTAAAAAAAAAATCGTTGTATTTAATGAATAAGGTAAATAATTTTGAATTTACAACCAACCCTAGTAAAATAACAACAATGTTTATTTTATCATTGAAAATCGTACGACAAAAAATGTTTTAGAAAGAAAAACAGAATATTTTACAACAACTGTAATAATATCTACCAGCAGTAACAAGGGAGTCCGAAGGAATAAGGGAGGTCATATCAGAAAAGGAAGAGGGTGAATCAAGAGGTGAGGGAGGGTTGAAACTGGCCACACGGGGCGGGAGGGGGCGATATGAGAGACAGAGAAGTGGTGAGGGGGTGGTTCGAATTGGCCGAGAGAGGGTGTCTGGGACTTAGGGATGAAGTGGGTGAAATGACGGGGGATGTTTTGCGAGAGGGCCATCGCTTGCCGGACCTGTACAACGCCTTTATTGCTGAGCCTTTTCTCAAATATTAAATATTTATAAATTTAAATAATCATTTATTGAATTACATATTTGCACTTATAATGAAATGATTGATACAGCCGTTTGAAATAAATAGTTTCAATCAGATAATTTTAATCTATTTGATCAATACTTACTTAGTAAGCAATGATTTTTTTAAAATTTGACTTGAGAAGAAAAGGCATCACAAACAAAAAAAAAAAAAAAAATTGAATAACCATGATAGTGATCTTGTCACAAGTTGTACTTAAACCATTCTGATCGTTACATGGAACACTTACTATAACATAAACCAAAATAAATCAATATTTAAGATCGTATATTTAGTACCCAATATTATTTGTTTTTATAAAGTTTTTAAACCTCCCCCTTTTTCGATATAGCCTTGATTGGTTGACTTATAAAAAGATATCATAGACATATCTTTTTTCATAAAATTTTCTTAACGCATTTATTTGAATTATAATACGTTTGTGCTATTTGCTATGTGGATATTTCTTTATAAATAAATAATATAGTCTAACATTGGAAATGGATATGGTAAAATAAAAATTCATTTCGTTAAATTGCGTTTCACTAAAAAAGTCCATTTTCTCCATTTCCACCGACCCAAGAAACTGTATAACGACTGGCGACTTTTAGATACACAAACCCCCAAGCCGTAGACGCCGTCGGACATACGGACGTCCCACTCACACCCGCGGCGGCCCCCGTGCCCGAACCCCATTTACTATCTCATTTTTCTTTCATAATGGTTTGGTTAGTTTACGCTCGGTGTCGTATGGCTTTCTTCGTTTCCTTAACTTCTCTTTCGTATGTCTTTTGTGGAAAATGGGATATGTTTTTCCTCCGCGCGCTCCCTTTTCGTACGCCACTGTGTTGGTGAATTCATACACCTTTTATTTCTAGTCCGTTTTGCGAGAATGTATTTACCATTATTTTGTATGTTTTTTTCTGTTATAGGTAGATATTGTTTTATATACGGACTCAGTTATGATATGTTTATGTATATTTATGGGAACTTTATGCTGTGTGGCTTTATATTATCTGCGCATATGTGAAACGTTTTTCACCGCATCTTTCGATAGATAGATAAATATATACGCATCGTCTTAAATGTTGAAACGTATAATATTTCACCCAGAATATTTTTGATAGAAGAATAGAATTTTATTGATTTTTCTATATAACATACTAATCGTTCAATTATATATACATATATATCTCATTTTTATAATACAATTCACTTTAAATAGTTAAAACAGAAGTGGTTCTTTCAATAAAAGCTAGTTCTTCTCCATTTTTTCACGAAATATTATAATGAACTTAATGACTGCATTTGAAATTTGGGATTTTTTTTAATTTATGTATATGATGTGAGCTTTGGATATAAGTTGTACCTGTAGCTAAATAGTAAGATCTCCGCTAGACGGTTTTATATTCAGATTTTCTCAAGCAATCAATTTTTAATATATTTGAGATCTTGGTCATGGATGGTTTTGTTGATTTTTTATCTCCTGGATTATTAATTAATATCTTATTCAAGTTCTCATTTAATATATCCTAATTTATTGCAAAATCCAAGGTTATAATAACAAATGAATATTTATAGCCAAATACATTTGTTTTGTAAATAAATGTTATATGTTTCTTTAGGCACACACAGATAAAAAATATTTTATTTACACATAATGTTATTTTATCATATAAATCATTAATTGAAATTACATCATAAATATTTTGCAAGATTATTATTGTTATGATATGAGCAATGTCTTGTTATATCGCACTTCTTTTATAAGTATGAGCTTTTTTATTAAAAAATTTTAGATAACTAAACGCAAAAAAGAGTTAATTCGTGAAATATGTTCGATATTTATTGCCATGTATGTATGTCTCGTAACCGAGAGCCATGATCCGTGGCTGTGAATCTAATTATAAATTATATTTAATTTCATTAATATTGCACTATTTTTGACATACGTGGTTTCGGAGATTCATTCCAATAAATTTTTCCATGTCAATTGGAGAGATGGGAATGTTTTGTTATAAATAGATAACTCAACATACAACTTTATGGTGTTAAAATTAAAATGGATGTTTTGCCAAAATACAGAAAATAGTGCATTAACGTATTGAAATAGACACATCTCTTTAGAATTTTCTTCAGTCAAACATTCATGGTTTTCGAAAACATGTTAGCGAAAGTATATAAATATTACCTGCGAAGAAAAACGTATGCGTATAGCATGTTATAGGCATCGAATTACCATGTCTACCACGAGCGGCTTACGGGGGTCAGAGAGAATTGAGTAACCGGTCGTAGACGAGGCTATAAAAAATAATATATTTGAATATTTTCGTAATATTAGAATATCCCTTTTTATCTTCAGCGTTTTTCGCTTCTGTGAAAATTCCCGCGGCGTGTTTTGTTTGTTTTTTTCATGGTATTTGACTCATGATATTCTTTCTATTTTAAACGAGTATTCGGTTAAGTGAATGGTTTCATTTTTTATTTTATTTTTTAATAAATCTATAACGCCTGTTTGCAGCTGTTTTTCTGACATTAAAAGTATAAAATACTCAAGTAAATTTGCAGAATAAAGACATAAATTCCACGTTTTAAAGTATGGCTAATACATAATTATGATTCTGGAAACCTTTTAAATTGAGTTTACATAATTAATAAATTCCATTTTTGAATTCTTGCGAATTATAAATGCTCTTATAAATGAAAAACAAAAGATTAAATAGGTTACTGAAAATTTAAGCGTTTAATAACATTTATTATATATCCTTCAATTTTATCATCTCTGTTGATAATGCTCGCAATGAACGAAACCAGTTCTGATCCGGATCAATTTAATAAGGAATAAGTCCAAAAATGTTGATATTATATGTTGTTTTAAAGTAATACCATTCCACCAAGTACACATTAAAAGTGATACCAACTTTTTACATTTTATGTCAACGTGAATTAAATATGTATTGTTTTCTGTTATTTTTCGCTAATGTATTTTAGAAAACATAGCTTCTAATGCATATTTTATAATGTCTGTTACAGTGATTAAACATCTCAAAACATTATTCGTTGAAATATAAATAAATATTATTTGATTGAGAGAATATTTCATTTACAATAATACGTCCACAATAATGATCATCTACCTACATGCGATGTGATGAAAGCTCGGATAGAATTTTCCACTCCCTTACACAGAAATGAAAGTTTTCATCGTACCAAATAATATGTAGATTTATACAACATAAGAAATATTTTTTTACGAGCCCCAGAATGAGGGGGAAGAAATATTCAACTGTCTTGTTATTATGTGATTCTTAGATACGGGACGACATGATAAGCTCCTATCCCTGTATGAATACATCATGTATTTGGCTAATGTTGTTTTTGAAGATATTTTTGATGTGGAAATCGCCGTATTTCCTTCGACCATAAAGCTGCACGCCGGGAGATTAGAATACAGAATACGACAAGAGGAAGAAGGGAGGAAACGCAAGGAAAACAGTCAATTACCAACGTTTCCAGAAATAAAAATACGTATATTTTTTCTAAGCTCAGTTGATACAATTGATGGTATTGTTCGTATTTATATAAATAAACGATCGACCAAAATATAATGTTCCATCAGCTAAGATAACAAATGATACAGTCCTTTTTAATAAAAACACAAATGTATCGATGATATTTAAACCAGTTGTTTTCTACATACATACATCTATAAAGAAAAAAAACAATGAACTCATTCCTCAATCATAATATTTTTTAGATTTATTTTTTAATGAAATACCTACCTTAATTATTGTTTGTAGTAATCACGTATAAATTGAAGCATAAACACATATGAGAATACAAGATGGATTTTGAATTCTTTCAATTTTAATTATCACTTTTAAAACGGTGTTCAATGTCAAAACAATGAAACATTTTTTGTACTTATTTCACAATTAATTTATTAAGATCAGGACCGTACCTGTTACTTAAAGTTTTCACTTGATATTTATAAAAAAATATACATCATTTAATGATTTCATATGAACACCAAAAAAAAATTGTATTCGTTATTACATTTTGAATGATAACAAAATCACATACCTTTCTATTGATAATCACTTTTCTCGTACATATTATATATAGTTTTTCAAATTGATATCATACTTTATTACTGGTTTAATTTTATGAAAATATTTGGTTGTAATAAACTTTGTCCAACACTGATAACACACGCACACAGCTTTAATTAAACTTCAGAATTCACATAAAGGTCAAGATTAGATTTGAATGAAACTATTTTTGAATTTACATTTATTATTTATATTCTTTTATGAAACAAACAAGTACTAAAACAAAACTTGAATATCAGTTGACTAATTTAAAAAATGGTGATCGTCACATCAACTTCACATGTTCAACACTTGGGGCTTTGAAGAAGACTTAATAATAAATAATCAAACGGAACTTGCTTAACCCCATACAACCCCACCAGGTAAAAATATCGAAGATTGTAAAAAATCAACAAAAGGACAAAGGTCCTTTTTAAGGTAAGCAACTTCGCTGCAGGTAAAAAGTGAATTCATAAGTATGTTATAATTTAGGGGCTTCACACTGGTATAATCATTTATTTTATGTGATAAATACCACACTTCAAAATTATTCTCAATGTTTAGTATGTGGACTCTTAATAGGGTTTATCTGAACAGAAGTTTTCTTCAAGAACTCAGTTGTTCAACCTCTGTTATTCTAAGAGTGTAGGGATATAAGAGATGGAACTAGTAGTTAGCTAATCACGTTAGCCACGTTCTGTTTTTCGTATCGGAACGGTGGGGCTTGGAATTTTAGACAGTACAGATATATATGAAAACAGAAATCAATTATTAAGAAATTAAAGGACCTGGATTAGCATTTGAACGCAAGCAAAGACAACGACGATAAAACTTGACCACGGACGGACGGACTTTGACGTTTACATATCGTTAACGTTAAAATCTAATATACAAATATAAATTATACACAATTATCGTGTAAAGGGAAATGATTGTTTTGTTATTACAACTAGTTATATGATAACATGATCTTTTTTTTTCTCAATTGTGCGATGGTTCCAAAATGGGTGCAACGATTGTATTTTTATCAACATTTCAATCCAAATCCAAACAAAGCAAAGTAAGCTTAATTTAACATAGTTTTTAAAAACTAATGTTTGAATTTTTCTTTATTGAATTCAGAATCGATTTCTCAAGCGCGCATCCCTTTTCGTAGATTACGTTAAAATTATACAACGCAGGGTTTAACCTTTTCATTACCTGAGAGCTACAACATTTTATTACAATAAATTTTACCATTTATGTCGCAAATTATAGCATGTGAGTGATAAATGAAATCATATGAATTAAGCCAAAAAACTTAAATAATATTGACCACTACATCTTATGCCAATGAAACAATGATTTAAGTAATGGAAAAATTATATTAAAGATACAAAGACACTAGATATCAACTTGATAAGAAATGATAACATATACATACACCCATTTGCAAGATCTCAAATTTACCGAGACTAGGACTCACCTGATCGCTAAAACAATGCTCTACCCATTAGGCAACAGAGGCTGACACATTTTGTATTGTAGTTTTCAAATGTATTTATTTGTATAAATTATCAAACTTATTGAAAAATCTTCACTATCCTCTTTGTATTAACAGTGCCAAACTGCTGTGTTGATAAATTCATTTTGTGTAAAGTGCATTGCTTTATTAATTTTGCGGCAAAAATATAATTAATTCTCATTCTTACCCCCCGTGTCTTAGGTAAGCGACGCGAACCGGCAAGAGAATTTAGGCGAATCCAGTCAATTTAAAACGTAGTTGATCAAAGGTCTTATGTGCCATCGCTCGGCCAGACGCAATTAACGCTCTGGTGAGCTTGGACCGTTTCATATTTTCAAGCGATTCGCGTGCGCCATGAGTGCGCACTTGAGGCGACTTGCGACATATGCCGTCCTGACCGGATCGCTTCGCCTACATATGACACTTGCATGGGCGAGGACCGTTTGATATTTTAAAACCCTGCCGCTTTCAAAGCTGCGCCGGATCGCTTCGCCCAGATTCGCCCAGCTAAGACGACCCGTTAGATTATCTTGAAACATATCATCGAACAATTTGGCTGATTTTTGATCAAATGTATCTTGGTTAACCGTAGTACAAAAGAATATCTTTACGCAATAAAAATCGTATTTTTTTTAAAATATATCATATACGTTGTCACACCTCGAAGTCAATCAAAATTTTCACGAGTACTTCATCTGAAGGCATGGATGTCTATTATTTTTAATGAGTGACTTGAATACCTGTAGACACGAAGTGTTTAAGCTAAGTGACAAGAAACTCTCGTAGATAAAACTCCTGTTGAGATTAGCTCAATAACAAGTTCATTCCAAATAGAAAAAACTATGAACTGCTTATTGCACGCTAATGTGAAAGTTTTATTTTATTTTTAATGCATAATTATTTTGATAATGCTCGTGATGAGCGAAACCGGTCCTGATCTTAATAAATTCAATGTGTAATAAGAACTAAAGATATGTTTTTATTTTTATTATGTATAATGCCATTCTACCAAGTATTGACAGTGAACACCTTTGTGTGATCACTGATTACTTATTTTGATAGTGAGATAGATAACTGCCATTTTAATGTGTATTATTTATATTTTTGAAATATGATCTTTAATAATAATTGGTTTTCATGATTTTCCAATGAGTAACAAACAATATATCTACAGTTTGTGCTTTAAAAGCGCTCAGCTTCAGTTGACAGTCGTTAACCCTTCAACCATTCTGGTTCTCTTACCGGAAGACTACCGTTATCATAAAAATAATATAATGCTTTTGGAAATAACATTCGCGCACTAAGGCATTATGCGAGTCATAACGCCAAAAAGTTTTGCGACCATCACATTAATGTTTCAGTAATCATTGCATAAAACGTATAAATGGGGAGAATAAGTTTCTTTTATATGGAGATGTATATTTTTGCATGCCCATAAATATAAAATATTTTACTGACTTATAAAAAGCTGTTTTATTCATTATGCACTTCCTTGTCGTAAATATTATTTAGTTATATTCTTTCATTGGTTCGATGACAGTAGGGAAAGGAAAGGACAGGACCAACTGTTAGCTTAAGCTCTCGCTATGCTCTACTAATAGAATCGGATTGGTTTGAAAGATGTTTTTAGACTACACAAACACCCATGTCTTCGAAAAGAATCGATTAATCGACTGAACAAAATACTGCTCGTACTGGGAAGTCAACAACGTTGGCCATTGTACTACGAACGACGTGAGCCATATTTAAAATATTTTCATACTTTCGATGCATTCGGCGGTAACTTTTGGAAGTTCATTTTAATATAAAATTAAAAATTACTTTGATTATTCCACGAATTGTGCTTCTAACTGTGACACGTGTTTCACCTCTTTCAGAGGCATCTTCGGACTTACAATCGCAAAGTTTGCTTAAGTAAAACTTAAGAGTAATTATAATGAGTAGTGAGTAGTGACACGAAACACATGTCACAGCTAGCACAATACATGGAATAATCGAAGTTATTTTATAATAAATATCGTCATTTATCAATACTAGTTCTTTTAAGGTATTTACTGTCAATAAGTCTTACTGAAAGGGCATTATTATAAATATAATAATACGATTTTAGGACATTTTTTGGATCAGTTTAAAACGCTTGCAGTGAGCGAAACCGTTCCTGATCTTCCTGATGTGTTTTGTTTATTTTTAAATACCTCTGTTCAAATCTCGGTAGAATACCGTGAGGTTGGATGAATGAAGCTGAGAAGATGTCATGATATCAATTGTGTTAAGATGCTTACATTATCAGTCCATAAGGTTTTTCATATTGAGAGCAGACTTAGTAAGAAAACAAATGTTCTTCGCCTCGTTTTCTATAATATGTGGGGAATATATAATGTCTAAATCTTATTCAGAGACATTTCTGCATGATGAGTTGATGATATAGCAGCATTAAATGGTTAACATCATGACATAATGTGGTGTGTTGTTCCAGTGTTGCAATAATAAAAAAAACCGTAATACAAAAGAGACGTTATTTTGAGTTATGTTTGCTTGGTAAAATCATTAAATTCTTTTTTAGATCTTGTAGCTATACAATTGTTGGTTCGAACACTCACTGCATAATGGCTCTAGGCAAACACGTCTTGTCATTACAAATCTCAAAATTAATTCATAGCTACATGTTCAAGATATTCAACAATTCCGCTAAGTGAGGTTAATGTGATGAATAGTTATCATTAACACAATCGCATTCAAAAATATGTATAATTATGACACTTCACCTTTACGGCAGGTAATAAAATAGGGGACGAGTCGTTCACAAAGAAATCGAGCTTTTTCTTTGACAAAACTCTTTTCATTCAAAGCTACCGGTGGCGTATCAAAATAAATGCTACTTATTGAGGCATACAAGAAATTTCTCGATACAAAATGCGCTTCTTCATTTGCGTATCATGCCATATACACAATCGCGCTAGTATAACTATTGATTTGTCTAGAAAAATCAAGAATCTAACGATTTTTTAAAAGGGTTTTTAACACCCGCCTTAGTTTGTATTTACTACAGTTTTCCAATTATTGTTTTTGTACCTTGGGTATTACAAACATAATCACATTTGGAAGTTGACTTAATCAGGAACTTTGCTGAAATCTCTTCGTGATTATCATAGTATATTATATCCGGTTTAATTTTTTGTCTCTTAGGTACTTCTTAATCACGACTTAATCAATTGCAGACGATCATCTGATTTTTATTAGGAGGACGATGAAAAAAGATATTTTAATTTTTATGGAAACAAAGAATAAATACTTGGATAAATACGATGGATACACATAAACATAACAATAATAATATTTAAGCTCATTGGTTGGTCAACCATTTTACTATTGTTTGAAATACAATTCCTCAACATCCCAAGACGTTCTCATTATCACTCAAAATGTGCATTCTGAATTATATGCATACGTGTAATACTTCAATTTCTCTTTTTCTAGGAATCACTAAAACATTTGAGAATCTCTTCTGTAGCTTATATTGTATAAAACATTAAATAATATAATCGAAATAAACTTTACAAAAGCCTTATTACTTGTTGCATTTGTTATGTTATCCATCTAGAATAAACTTGTTCACATAATATGACAAATGCCCATTTCATATGTTCAATTGATTCGATAATTCCTTGGTAAAAACAATATTTAAACAGACACTCATACCTGATTACATGAACAACAAACAATATTTTTAAAATCGTACTTATGTTTGTTATTTGATATTTTTTTTCTTCTCTATTCAACAATGTTCATCTAAATGTTTTTTGTTTTTATAAATGAAAATTTAATCCTCTTTGCCACAGTTGTACGTGCCACACTGTTTGCTAAGCAATCTCCCCTTTGACAAATATGTCACATGAGGAACTATTCTTTACTTATTCAAAGAACTGATTTGTCTTGATTGTTGAATGACTGACACAGGTTAAAACACTCCATAACGTTTTCACTTACTTACCCTCCAAACAACTGACGCTGCCTTCATTATGAAATAGCCATGAAAAGCTTCATATTCAATAGAAATGGAACTTAGAAATGTTTTCATACGTCAGTCAATCAGTCAAAAACTTTTCTCATGGTGACATATGTGGTTTTTTATGAGACTCACGAGGGTAGTTTAGTTTTCTGTCAATTTTTAACTATATCTTGGATATTAATTGATGTAAGTGAGACAGCACAGACCAATTAAATTTAGGTATTTGTCACCCAATTAAAAGATTCACAGAACAGACAATTTATAAAATATGTATCAATAGCATGGAACAAAACATATGATATAACTTAGGAAGATTTAATACATAGTTTTGAAAGATAATCAATGAAAATATTTACTCAAGCTTGGTCATGAGCGTATCGCAATATAAGTGTAGTTATTTCATGAGAACAACGTGCTAATCAGTCTCTCTATCTTATCTTTTTGTAGACAGTAAGGAGGATAGATGGATGGGTATTGTACTATGTAGGCTAGTGGTAAACTTCATCGCTGCGCCTCGTTTTTGATATTGGATATTTTAGTGAGGTAAATTAGACATCATAAATATTCATATGAATCGCGTATCCATAAATCTAGTTGAAAACAATTTATTAAGCCAGGATTCGGACCCGACAGCACCGCAACTGAAGACACTGGCCTTGACCAAATATATAATTACCTTAATTATGTATTTATCATTTACACAAAATAAATATATTGCAACTCTTTTGTATCTGTAAATATGCTTTTCCGGTCTCATTATTTAGTATAGACTGACATCAGTTTTTATAATGGCACGCAGTTTTAATAGAATAATTTCCCGCATATAAATTGTTTCGTTGTGATGCAGTAATTTTATTTCGTGTTTTATTTACATTTCAAGTTGACGTCGTGCAATAAAAAAGCCTTTTTGTAGAGTGCAGTGGGTAGAGTTGAACGAGGTCTCGCTCTGCCGCATTCGCGTGTTGGAATCATCCCGATAACATCGGACTATGAAAAAAACGTTTCACTCAAGTGGGCAATAAGGCACTTGGAACAATTTCACGCGTCGAGGAACAGGAGATATCTATCTGTATGCGATATCGTCCACCGGGATCACTCGAGGCCCACTTGTTAACGCGTTTTTTCGCCGAGATTTTTGATTATTGACATGATTCCGTATATTACAAGTGACGTCACACCTTTTGATTGTGCATAAGTAAGCAGTCCATAAAAATAAATGGTTTAAGGGTCGAATAAACTAGAATTACTTTATATCTACTATACACAATCTTTCTGACAATTACATTAAAAAAAATACTAACTGCTAAACCAGTGGGCATCAATGACATTTCATGAAGCCAGCAATGACAAATATAAATCACGTTTTCTACAGAACTTTTCCCGATCATCATTGACCACCATAATCAGACCACTATCATCATCCGACCGCCAGCAACCTCGACCGAAGCAACATCTCCACCCTCACATCTTCACCACGACACCAAGCCTTCCGGTTGCCGTAGAAGCCAGCTAACGCCAGCCGAAGCAAGCGCCGCAACGGCTGCAAAGATTTTAAAGTAACATTAACCCTTACAGATGAAAGGGATTAGACTACCGCCCAAGTCCCTATAAAAGTTACATATACACAAGTCGAGTCGAAGTAGAACTTTTCACGGACGATGAAAGAACAATATAAAACAATTAAATTTAATTTTTTTTTTAACCATGTCCGCTCCCAACTTGGAGCATATGGACTGTTTATCTCAACACATGTTTTTTTTCTACGAGAACTGCTTTTTACTCAGTTTCTCAACCTCTCATTTTTTCGAAGAAAGTAGGGATGGAAAGGATACAAGGACTAGGACAGGACTAGTGATTAGCTAATTGCTGTCGCTCTTTGGGATCGGAAAGGTGGGAAGGGATTTTCAACTACACAAACATCCATGCCTTTGAACAGATTTATCGACTGAAAAGATCCGCTCTTACCGGGAATCGAACCCGGGTGGTCCGGCACGCAAGTCAACAACGTTGACACTGCGCCACGGACCGGACAATTGTATATACACTGAAAATATCGATAATTTAATCAGTTATACCCATGCGGCCCTCGAACTATCTGAGAATATATTATCTGGCCTTCATCTCAAAAAAGGTTGTGCATCACTGAGCTAAACCATTTATTCAACTAGAAAATTAGAATCTTGGGCATCATGTCATCACAATCTGGGATTAAAATTCGCTTTCAACGAGATTTCTTTCTCAAAACGATCCACGAACGACAAAAAACCACTTTACAAATTGTTTGCCAATATTAAAATATAGTTATAATTATTGCCAGTAATAAATTACAGAATAAGGGGTTTATGATCAAAAAGTTGTTTTTTTTTTACTTAAACGCCTCGCCTCACTTTTTAGGGAAATCGGTAGAGATAAAAATATTAAATCCATTCATTCGTTAGATTGGACAAAATACAAAGATAGGTAAAAAAATAACCGTTGTATGAAAAAACGCAAAAATTACAAAAATAAATGAACCGGATTTTTTTTTTGAGTTAAATATGGATTAACAGTTACATAGTTACAATACACGTAATCCATATAGTTTTATGGGCCCAAGATAATTTTCATTTGATAAGGCAGTATTTATTTATCTATAGTTAATAATGGCCAAATTCATGAGACTTTATTTAGTTATCAAAATAATATTAGAAACATTTAATTTAAAATTCTCAAGAGCCGTGGAATTCTCACTTTGGCCTAGGATAAGCTGAAAGAAATATGTGAAATATGTTTTGAAACTTTAAAATTAATTTAAACATGGACTCTATGGTAAAAAGATTTCGATATACTTAAACATGATTTAAACAGAGCTGCACAAAATTATAATTGGGGCTGCACTTTTGTGTGCATTTTTTTCTTTCTACCTGACTGCAACAAAGAAGCGTTGCACAATTACATTTTGCGGAGGATCTCTCGCCGATAATGCAGATGCCTGTATTATCTATTGAATATGCAAACCGGAATGGGGTTGGGATTTCATCCGCGGCAAGGGTTATTCCCGCGAAGGGGTTTATTTACCTAATTTCGGATTTGAATTATAAAAGGGATCAGGTATAAAATACTTCGGCGCATTTTGGCATCTGCTAATTTCGCGAATTTCAATCGGGCCGTTTTACATAATGGCATATTATATGCGGATATTCAAATGTCACGCACATGTTGGCAACAACGTTTTTTTGATATATTATTAGTGTGTATACTTGTATCGCTGAAATGTGACTGATTTCTGAAAAAAAAATAAAGATTTTTATTATTTTGATAACTCCATTACAACAAGGTGAAAAAATATCAATATATTTTAGTTACAAACGTTAATTTTTATACATGCGAATAGTAAAAGCTATTTCGGCATACTGCCTCGTCGGAACTACAACTTCTTATAATTTGGGATTTCGACTAAAGTTGTTTGAGGGAATTTCAATATCAAATTTGAATCGTTTGAATTTTGTACATTTCTATGAGTTTTGTCACTAGCGCCAGTTCAAGTACATTCGTGCACTTGATATGCCTGAAGATGCCGAAAGACGAAATCAGATCGTAAGCGATAATACTCATCGAAATGTACACAATTCAAACAATTCAAAGTTATTAGTCCTAAGATCTGGAATATAAAAAAAATGGTTGCTTGATCGAGGACTCGAGTTCCAAATGGAAAAAAAATTGTATCAATTTATGAATATTAATATAGCAGCTTATTGAAATTTAAAGTGAACAGTATAATGTTTCAAATAATAGCCTTAGTTTTTATTTATCATCTGTTATACATTTTTATCTCAGTTACCTTGGTAAGTATGTTTTCCTTTAAAAATAAAAGCAATGTTACTCCTAGACCATTTTTAACATTGAATTAAAATGATTTATTGTAGATTTTCAAGGGGATGTTGGTCATGCCATTTTCATCCCTAAATATTAAATTTTAGGATGCGTCATTGCCTTCATTCTATTATATGAGTATGTGGGAGGTGGTTTATAAAAATCTCTCAATCAAAACATGTTTCTTGTAATTTATCTTCGTTACTTTTAGAATTATCATTTTTCTACCGTTGCCATCATATTGAAAAAAATAAGAAAAATGTTTTATAGTAAATAAGCACAAAAATTTTACTCATATTAAATATTTATTGTATATTGCGAAAAATAAATATTTCTTCGATCTGTAAAATATATATCATTCTTATTAGGATATAACGGTTCATATTATTTTATGTCTATTTAAATTTTGTTTTTGAAATATATTTCTTAGATTAGATTTACTGTTATTGGCTGCACAATCAACCCGTTTCGAAACTGGCTTCCTTAGCGATCAAAACAAGTAAAATAAATCGAATTTACGCCCTTTTGTTACTGGTCCGATATAGAGCTGTACGAGACTGATCTTTCTTTACAATGGTGCAAAGCAGAATAGTTAATATCTCTTGTATCTGTAAACTGAGAATCCATCGTGGCAGTATAGTTAAACTTATACTATTTCGCATTGAATGTAGAGAGGACTCAAGAATATATTACTGTCATCTAGTTAGCCTAGGTTGAGATTAAGTCAGCGTGGCCTGTATGAGGACGAACCGCAGTGCAATGACACAGTCCATAAATGTAATATAGTCTTTCAACCAACTTGTCCAACCCAATTGAGGTAGTTTATTTTTCTCCAACAAGGACATACAAATTTACTTTAAGCAAAATGGTTGCTTTTGAATTTTCTCTATAATCTTCTTATATATACATTGTTGTATGAATTTTCAATTTTCCTCCTCGTATGATAACACAATACACATAGAAAGAAAATCTATTGACGAAAAAATGCAATCTCATTTTATCTCCGTGTGTCTTCTATGGGTCTACAATGCGCCTACGATGGGTCTACATGGATCTACAGTCGCCGAGTCCTCTACGAGACACCAGCTTATAAATGCATATTACCGTCGTAGACCGCTCTACACCGGATAACGTAGCGGGGATTCATATCAAAGAGTGATAGAAAGCAGTTCGCTGTGACGTAAAGGAAAGGGTTACATATCATTTTTTTTTCATTTATATAATCACTACTTTTGCTTAAAAAACGTCTATGAAAATTACAACTGTATTTAGACAATGCAGTTAATGAAATTTAAAATAAATTTTCCATAAAATATGATTGTGTTTAGTTGTATTCTGAGTATAAAGTGAAACAAAATCTACATATTTAAAAAAAAAACAGTTTTTCCGCGGATGTTTTTATAAATTGTGCATTTTTATTCATTGTGATTTCAATAAAAACATATTTAACAAACCAGACCAATTATACTAAACGGTACAGCAATTTTAGCGCGCAATCCTATTAATTTGTTATTAAAAAATAAAAAACCTTAATTTAAAAAAAAAAATACATAAATTACACATTAAAGACAAAAATTAAATTTCAATATGATTAGAGAATCTTTTTAATAATACTAATTTACTAATAGGTATTATTAAAAGTAGAAATTATGGCTTTCAATCTTCGATTTAACTTCGCATATTTCGATTTTGGGATGAATTTTAAATAAATATGATGTAATTGTGACAAAAAATTATCTTCGGTAAGTACATTTTCATCATGAGCAGTCAACGATACAAAATAAAATTGCGCGCTATCGTCGAGCTGCCATAATTAACAATCGGTGTTTGAAAAATGACAAGAATTGACAGATAATCATATTTTCAGTAATTAAAATACTTAATAATTCACGCTAATCGGGATACATAAATTAGCTCAACATTAAAAATACATCAGTTGACACGAGTTTCAACGAATTAATTTAGATAATTGTCTGAATATATCTAACTTTAAAAAAATCTTAATTTATTGTTAGATTATAAAATAGAATTTTATATAAAAATGAACTATAAAATATCTTTTTGGTTTTATACAAATTGACACAAGTCTTGATGTAAAGATTGTAAATAAATGTAATTCCTCGTTCTTTAAATAATCCTTCTGTATTACGCTGTGAGCTTTTACGTAGCACGGACTTTAACAACCAACGTAAGAGTGAAAGCACACAAAGAGAATAAGTAGCATCTAACGTATAGCATTATGAAATTGTACTGGAAACGGCTTTGGCAAATTGAAATGAAATTGAAAAGTAAACTTTTGCAAAAGGATTTTCTTTGTATACTATAGGGACTTTCTAATCCTAAGCTTGATTCGTAGCGGCCGCAATATCCTGACAGCTTTTTAAAATTGATGGTTTTTAAAACAAACAAGTTATCTAAAAAAAACATGTTCATGTGGCTCTACACATTGATCGAAGCAATGTTGCCATACGCAAAATGTTACCCCGTTATATCATAACGGTAGAAACAATTTAAATGACACGAATCGATTCGTATATCAATAAATCAACCGTTATTGAATGATTCTTCTATTTGGTAACCCTTTTCGCAACTGCAACTTATATACCCAGATGTATCAACGTTGAGAAATTATACTGAAATATATCTAAACATTTTATATTTGTAATCAAAAATGGATAGCCGAGTCAGGGAGACGAATCTATTCATGGAGACATGTTTCAAACTATGAATTGAATTGTATCATATCGCAGTATATTTGACAATGGTTTAATTCCTTATTATCTTACTTTGGAAACCATGTTTTGTGGTAGGGATTACCTAATAACACCTACCTCACTTAGACAATTGGTGTGAATTAAAATGTTGCTTCATTATTAAAATTGTAATGTCAAAACATATAAAACTTCAATTAAATCAAAAAATCAAAATGACTCATCGACCTATTTTCATGGATAAAAAATAATTATTCAATCACTCATTTTAAGAGAAAAGTTGCATTTTTCACGAAATTTTTTACCTAATAACCTATTAAATATCCAAATAAATGGCTGTGACTTTCTTTCTATTCAGTTACGGGTCCTAGACTTATCAATATGGACTGGACAATCAATACCCATTGTTTTTTAATACTAGAAGTTAGGTCCATATTTCTCAAGATGTAAGATAGCATGGTTAAATGAACAATTTAAGTTTATATGTTTACAAAAAAAATAACACACCGTTTTGTAAAACTTGAACAATAAATACTCTACAATAATTCACTTTATCTCAAAATCCATTTCCAAACAAACTTTGGAAACAATCCAAAAATGTTCCCACGAAAGGGTAAAAATTCAACGAAACAAACAAACAGAGCGGAAAAAATAACAAATGTCATCAAAATATGACATCATCTGCTGTGACTGTTTCCAAATTTATGGCGTTTTTTTCATATCACGGACGCATTAATATTTTTAGTATCGGTACAAATAAACGTCAATACATTATCAATTACACCGCTCGTATCATTTTTCTCACCTCTCGGGACCCTTTTGACCTTTGCCAAAATATTACAGGATCCATTAGTACTTTCTCACAAACACAATGCGCAATATTCACCCCAAAAACATGGATTTTAACCCGAAAATTTGATCGCATTCATCAGGTAGAGGTAGCAGTTTCCGGGTTTTATTGAAAGAGTATAATGTATTGCAAATATGATATTTTCACGGTCATTTATTTACTTTTTTACTGCTTTGAGTAGAATTGTATTACTATGGAGTTTATGGACATTTTTAATAAAAATACTTTTACACATTTTAAAAAAGCAATTACCTAATGACAAATAAATAATTTTATTTAAATCTAGATCAACTATTTTTTTGTAGCCGATAATATTGTTTACTGACTATTGGCATACATATTACCATAAATTATAACCAAGTGGAAGTGAAACTAACGATGCCCAGAGAGATACGTGAGTGTAATTTGCAAAAAATTACTCATCACACTCGCACTCCGACTTCCTCTCTTAGCATGCGCTATCATAGAGAGAGAGTGCCTGTGTGTTGCATTATATTAATACAGACTATTATTTTAATAATTGTGCCACCCTACCAAGTACTGACAGTAAACGCCCTAAAGGTGGTAAATCTCTTACTAAATCAGTTACTTTCTAGAACAAACTATGTTTCTTTTATAAAATACTAGTATTGCTACCCGGCGTCGCTCGGACTAAGCGACCAATAATTATTTAATTGTATATCATTTGACATAATTATATCACAAAATCTAACATCCAAAATAGAGTTAAAATAAAATCACAAACTTTATTTAATTTGATTACAGCCCCATTCTCGCCCATTAAAATGTCCAAATTCAAGGAAAAAATCTAATTTGCTGTCAAAGAAATGTCAAATTATACCTTCACGTAAATAATAAACATTATTATTAATAATAAAAGCCGGTAAAAGTTCAGTAGAAGACTAATTTATTACATTTTGACTAAATGTCTTCGCCAATAAAAATTCAAACATATTTTTTGCATATTCGTTTTTATGACAACTTAATGACCAACAATGCAAAAGGGAATTACAGACCCACAGACATACATACGCCGTTTCGGTTTTATATATATAAGATTGTTCATCAACAAAGATAATGAAAATTTCTCATGCAACGATAATATTTTTATCGAGTTAAAAAAAAACTCAAATATCATTCAATTCCATTTATGTCGCCAACAAAGCGTCTATCTGTCAAAGCGCAACATTTTTTTTGAAGTGCCGTATTGACTTCTCAACCCTAAACTGCATTTTTTTCGCTATTTTCGTGTGATTCTAGCGCGAGGGATACTATTGCACAATAGGATGAGCTGTTTGATATGTACTATTATAAAAATGCAACAAGCACTGTTATGTTACTTTTATTTTCGCGACCAACAATATTTAACAGTTAAATAAAGCAACGGTAAAAAAATATGATTTATTTGTGACTTTTAAAGAATTCAATTGGGTAAATAAAACAAAGTATTTAGATCGAATATTGATATTGTGCCATCCTTAGATCTGTTCTTTATTTAAAAATTCTATCGATGGAAAAATACTTTGAATTTCGAAACAGATGCCAATTCAATCAGCAAAATATTGCAATTTGTTTAGTGTATCTATCCATTTCACTGTCTCTCTCTCACATCAACTAAATGAGCTAGCGTCGGGTGAATGTTGACTAGTGGCATTACCATGTGTTCTTGTGCACTTTTTTCTGGTACTTTTAATGCCGCTTTCTATCGAAATTACAAAGTATTATTTCAATGTCGTGCGGTCTGTGGCGCAGTGTCAACGTTGTTGGCTTGCGTGCCGGGTTCGATTCTCGGCACGAGCGGATTTTTTCTTTCAATAAATCTGTTCAAAGGCTTGGGTGTTTGTGTTGCTGAAAATCTCTTCCTACCTTTCCTATCCCAAAGAGCGACGCATAGCGAGAGCGATTTACAACTGAAAAACAGATTTATCAACTGAAAAAATCCACTCGTACCGGGAATCGAACCCGGGCGGTCCGGCACGCAAGTTGTTGCCACTGCGCCACGGACCAGATTAACTAACATAGCTCCACTAAACATTTACACATAAGCGTAAATTACTATTTTATATATGTATAACTAATCAATCAGAAAGCTAAAGCATCGTCTATAAAGGTAGTGAAAAAAGTGGTATCTGTTAAAAAATAGGTAAGATTGATTAATGGTGACACTTTTTTTTTGGCACTCCTAAAAAGTAAAGAACAGTTAGTAAGCTTTCTTTGTGTATGTGACATGTAAGTGGTATTCAGCAAAAAGGCTGTACTGCAAAAGCTCATAAATAAATATAAGTCTTTTCTAAATTTAAAAAAAGGAATAATGGTACTCAATCACACACGCAAGAATGATTTCCGGTTCGGTGTCGCTCTGGCGGAATAAAAAGGAAGCAATCCTTATCAGTAGTAGGCGACGCCTTTCTGAATACGATAAGGCATGCCCATCGACGGCCGACAGACGCCCCCGGAGCCAGATCAGATCAGATAGGCGTGGAACTTCTTTGGAGGGTGTGCAAATTGCTGGAAGATTTTGAGCTTTGAACTTGCGTGGATTTTCTTATCGGACGTCACATTTCTTTACGTACGATGAAAATATTTTTATCACATTTTTTATATTTATTATTCTCTATATTTTTTGTGTAAAAATTATCGAGATATGGGAAATGGTTTTTTAATAATTGACACATGGATTTTTCACACAGATTTTTTAATAATTCACATGGCGTCGTTTTTGTTGTGAAATTGCACATCTGCAAAATTAAAAATTTTCATAGAAGCATTAAAACAGATAAAATAACTTACTACCGTAATGAAACTAAAATAAATATAAATTATCTTTATCATAACTTTTGTGTGAGAAATAGGCATTAAGTCGATTTTAACAGGGCTATCAATACAAAGATGTCGATAGCGAATATTTTGCAACCGATACGAGGATGATAGATTACCTTATTATAATTTCTTTATACACTTTATAGTTTCAGGAATAATACAAAAATTGTAGTACTTTTACTACGTATAGTTGTTTTAAGTTAGGGAGCAAATAATATAACTGCACTCCGTTGGTATTGCGAACATCTGAATTGAAAGTCCAGTTATAGAAGTTTTAAAAATCAGTAAATATGAAAGAACTCTTGTAAAAATAGTTGAATCTTTTTTTGTACTCCCCAATACTCTGTCACCAGCCGCTACTGAATAATTAACAGTTACCACTCCAGTGCTAGAAGTTGTCAGTATTACTAGAAAGGCATTTTTAGAATAAAAATATTAAAATATTTTTGGTACTTTTCCCACATAAAATTTATTGGAATTTATCAGGACCGGTTAGGCTCATGGCGAGCATTGTCAACTGATAAGAAATGTTACGATGAGAAAAATAACAATGTATAGTATAATGGAGTTCTACCAAGTAAATGCCAACTCAATCAATCGATAAGAAATACAACGAAACAGTGATATGTATACAAAGTTTAAGTTATAATTACAACGTATGACAAACAGACGAAACCGGTCCTGATCCGTAAATAATTTTTATGTGGAAAAAGTACTAAAATGTTTAATAATTTTTATTATAATTCCATTCCACCAAGTATTGACAGTGAACACTTTAACAACATTTTTAGAAGTTATATTAAAATGAAACTCTTGGTCTTCAGATGGTATGATGGCAATAAATATTTTTAAAATATTAAACAGTAAACCCAGTATTATTAATTGCTGTTTTTACTCTCATAATGATAAAATTCTACATAAAAACCAAACGTAATGATAAATAATCATAGAAAATTTTCGTTTAGAATGACCTCATTTGAATTGATTTATAATAGAACATTATTGAATAGGTGTAAAATGACCTGAAATCTGTTTCTTAACCTAGCCATCCCGAACACTAAAGATTTTGTCCCAACAAATACTTTACCTTAAATATCTATCTTGATACGATGTCTAAACTTTTGGTATTTTTAAATCATAGTTTTTTACACCTTTTGCAGAAAAAAATATGATATTTATTGGCTAGTTGCGCCGTAATCGATTAAAAAGTGATGAAGTAGAAATTTTTTCAGTCTAATAAGCGATAAGAGAACGTGACCATAGTGAGTCTTAGATAACATGGACAGAGTGTTTCATATCTGGCAACAATAAAAGGCGATAAGATAAGAGATAACGATATACGTCAAAGCATAATCAAATTTTTGGCTGGTTTTGGCTTCTTAGTCCGCCATAGCCGTTGGAGTGGAAACGTCGTCGTTTTCATGCGCGACTTAAATATGAATAATTATATGAAGAATAGGAATTTTTATATGATTTTCTTTTTCAGAAAGATGTATATTTTAAATTTTAATCAATTTTTTTATTTCAGTCTATGCCAATAAGGCCAAAACACTGGGTCTTTTTTCACCCCCCTTCGGCCTAAGAGTCATTTTTCAAGGATAGTCCTACGAAGGTTAATGTGCTTTAGCCATATTGTATTTAAGCATTCATATAATACTAATTTCCTAAAATCAAATGTGGGTGCTTTTTGACAGAATCCATTGTCAAACTGATGAACAAAAAATATCCACTCACCACCAGTAAAGATGTATTTCGTTTCAACGAGGAAACGTAGTTTATTGTAAATATCAAGGTGACGAATTACATTTCAATTCCACACATGTAGTGTATGTTCAAGTATAGTAAAATTATATTTGATAAACCTATACCGGTATCAAGTGAACTTAGATAATCAAGCTTTCGAATGGAAGCTGTCTAAAGCCTAAAAAAGCTCCTCTCAAGTCGTCAAAAATTCAGCGGTTATTCTCTGAAGAGAATCTGCAAATCATCCCTTACCGTCCGCATTTTTATTTTACACCGGATTCTCCCTTCGACCCTTGCAACTCGATTCATTTTGCCCGAAAAATACATACACTTCTATTACTCGCTGTATTTTTCTCTCTAGATAAACATGCACATGGAGACAAGACTTATGAACCCTAATATTAAAATGGGGCAGAAGCTTTTAAATTTAACACGGTTATGATATCCATCAATATTAGAAAAACTATTTTCTGATGTTTTAGTATATCTATTATTCTAATTCTATTATATAATTTATATGCTTTTCAATTCACGAAACTGTACAAATGAACAAATCAAACGTCTGTATTTAACTACCAATCGGAATCAAAAATTAATATGAATATAACTTTTATCTATACAACAAAAATATACAATATTTATCATGTAAACATTATTATGTGTAGTTATTACCCAGGGCTGTGGAGTAGTTAAAAAAATCCAACACCGACTCCGCCTCCACTATTTACCAAAAGCAATACTCCGACTCCAACATTGACCAAAAACACGACTCCGACTATAAAAAGGTTAATTTCGTCACGTTTTTTTCATCCATCCATATTTATGTGTATTCAATTATAAATGAACCAAACAATCCGGCTAATAGCCAAATTTTGACATATTATATCAAAAAGCCCCGACTCCGCAGCCCCGTCATGAAAATTATGGATAATTATTTAAAAGCGCTCAATGTCAAAATCAAGATTAATTAAATTACAAGTAACCTAGAGCTACACCTCAAATAGACGATTATATTGACTAAATTCAATTATTTAAATTACTGACACAAGTCACATATTTTTTTTCAACATGTCTGCAGCCAACTTGTTTATTCTACAAGACTACAAGAACTGCTTTTTCTCAGTTTATCAACCTCTATTTTTCGAAGAGAGTAGAAATTGAAGGGATACCAGGACGATGAAAGGACTAGCGGTTAGCTGATCGCTCTCACAAGGTGCCGCTTTTTGGGATAGGAAGGATGGGAAGGGATTTTTAGCAACACAAACACCGTATACCTTCGAACAGAATCGATAATTAGACTGATAAATCTGCTCGTACAGAGACTCGAAACGAGGCGATCCATTTCGGAAGCCAACGTTGCTAACTGCACCACATGTATAGCATAATGTGTGCTATACTTTGTAAAAAAAATTGAAATAAAATGATCAAAACATTGACAACATCTGGCAAAAGGGTTTTTTTTTATATATAACGCAAAGGGCGAGTGACTGCCCACGATAAGGGACATGGCTTAAAAAATATTGCAACTCTAATGTAGAAATTTGCATAGCACAGCTTACTGTTGCAGATATATTCATAACATTGCATCTTCCAGCAGTGAATATGCACCGGTTGCAAAAATAAATACGGTCGAACAAATACGTCTCGGCTATTTTTGCTGCCTTATTGCAGAATTTCATGTATTTTTTTAATACATTTGGTAAAACCTCTATATTACGGACAAACACGAACAAGTGGGTTTTTATTAAAGCTGAACATCCGCTATGATTTTTTTTATAGTCATGCATATGCACGACTAGTAATTTTTCCATTAAAAAAACAGATATTAAACAAGTCAAAGTTTTTCAATACATTTCAAGAATTGACAGTGAACACCTTAAAAATGATAATTGAAGAACATTTGAAAAGGAAGCTTGTTTTTTCGTCTATAATCTTTTGTTTCAATTATATTGACAAAGCGTGATTTGCGCTTTCGTTCTGCAATCCGGAGTTTCAGACCATTTTGAGATTTTCGTATAATTCATATTTATATTAAATATGTTATAATATATCTTTCGATTTGATAAAAATACTTAAATAACTTGGCGAATTTGATTCCCACGCTCTTCAAAGGAATAGGAAGTCCGTTAATCAGTCAAGCAAAAACAAAACCAATAAATCTGATAACTAAACGGATATGTTTTTTTACTATTTATTTATCTCACAAAAGAAGGAAGTAAACTTGGCGTATTGTGAACCGTACAACCCTTTTGCGGAATCTGCTTTTTTCTGGTGTTTTGAGAGGGTTGTTTCAAAAGACTGTGTCACACTTTTTTAAAACTATATATTCTGATATAATTTATAGATTGACTGAAACTTTTCATAAAATACAATATACATCACTTTTAAGCTGTTCACTATGAATACTTGATGGAATGGAGATAGAAAAAAAAACAAAAGCATTCTCTGAATTTATTATTTGGATCAGGTCATCAAAAATTGATTCGTTTTATAAACTTTTCATAAAATAAAATCCCATGAAGAATTTAATTGAATTGATTGAAAAAATGGAAAGTATTGGATATTGTGAGAACTATGTTTAAGCGCATAATAATGTATCTATTTATTAATTAAAGATTTCGACTGAGGGTGCTTGATGGAATTTCAATACAAAATTTTATTTGTTTGAATTTTGTATTTTTCCATGAGTTTTGTCGCTAACGACCCGGGTCTCGCTTTTCGACATCTTCAGGCATTTAAGGTGCACGGATGTACTTGAACTGACTGATTTTTGTTTATTTATTTATACTGGTTTAGATGAGTTACACAATACATCTTCTCGTCCAACATCCTTAATTTTAAATATTGAAAAATGAAGTATTAAATGTGACAAATTGATATTATGAAACTCAAATAGAAGTTCATATAGCCCGCACAGGGAGCAGGCATGGTTTTCCATGTAAACTAAAAAAATAATTTGCAAAGAAAATAGGTTCGCGGAAAATTTTCAGTAAAGATAATTGATCGCATAGAAAATTCGTCGACGAAGAAATTTTATCGCGCAATAAACTCGCTTAATTATTTTAAAGTTTAATACACAAACTCGATAACGTTCAAAACTTTACGATTGCCCCTCAATAAATAACGTTAATACAGATTCGGAATAGAATCTGTCCGTCTTACACCTTGCTTTTTTAGTCTTTTGTGAGTTTTTTAACAGATTTTTTGCGCTATTTTCTCTTAACAAAAGAATAATAACATCAGGGGATCAGCCAGTGCCGAGTTCTCTCCGTGCGGTGCATCTGTATAGCGGAACATTGTCTTTTTGAACCCTTTAATAAGACTCTTATTTTTTTATTACCATTAAATCAATTTATGCTTGGACGCGCAAAGGGTACATCCGCATATATGTATACCTTTAACATCGTTCGAAATATGTTCACCCGGTTAACTATTATTTATGTCTTTTCAGTATAAAAAATCGATGTTTTGAGAGCAGTATTTTTTTTACGTTTTCAGTACGCTTTAAAACTATTCGATTTTTTACAAAGTTTTTCTTCAAAAAAAGAATAACTGTTATGATATTTTTCATCTATATATTTTATAGCTTATCGCGAGCATTACAATCAGTTGATAAGCATTTATAATTCATAATAAAAATAACGTGGAAACTCTTTTTATTATTTTGTTATTCACTTTTAAGGTCAATACTTGTCAATACTTGGTGGAAAGGCATTATAATAAAAATAATAACACATTTTTTAGTACTTTTTCCACATCTGATTTATTTCATCAGGACCGGTTTCGCTCATGGCGAGCATTATCAACTGATCAGTTGATAATGCTCGCCATGAGCGAAACCGGTCCTGATGAAATAAATCAGATGTGGAAAAAGTACTAAAAAATGTGTTATTATTTTTATTTTGTTATTCGTTTAAAGGTATGTAGGTGTAAAGCGTCAATTCTTTGTTCTTCTTCCATATATAATATGCTTACGATACACGAAACTGGTCATAGGCTTTACATGAAAATATATATGAAAATAATTAAGTATTTCGACTGAGGGTGCTTCATGGAATTTCAATATCAAATTAGATTTTTTTGAATTTTGTACTTTTCAATGAGTTCTGTCGCTAACGACCCAGGTTATCCTTTCGGCATCTTCGGGCATTCCAAGTGCACGAATGTACTTGAACTGACTTTAGATGCCGAAAGGCGAAACCCGAGTCGTTAGCGACAAAACTCATGGAAAAGTACAAAGTTCAAAAAATTCAAATTTGATATATGAAAGTACATACTAAAAAGAATTAATTTGATGTTAATAAATATTTACTGTTAGCAGTTGCGCAGTACACACCCCGACATAATCGCACCGAAACTAGCGCACAATATATGTATGTAAGATGATTTTATATTGTTCTCAGCTCTTTAATATAAAATACCTACTTTACTGCTAAAATTACATCTTGCAAATTAATTGATACTTTTAAAACCTTTCCAAGAAAATTTAATCGATTGGAAAAACGTAATAAGATAAGGACATTACGCAGTGTGAAATTTTCAAATTGTATTTAAAATACATATTACATATGAGTATTCGTATTGCGCGCTAACTTCGGCGCGCTAATGTCCCTGTCGCTGCACCAACTTAATCATATCGATTTCACTTCGGTTCAGAAAATAATAAAACTTCTTTTTGAATTTAGAACAAGCGAAAATTTAAAAAGTCCGAAACTGTATTATTGAACCTCTTTGAGCACCATACGGGCTCCGTCTCGAGCCGGCGCATCATTGTGTTTAGCAATTTCCTCCCGAAAGAAATTAGATATCCGACCCGGGCTTTGTTACCAAGCCGTTAAGGGCAGATCGTATTTATTATTCCGCGTGTGTGTGTTTTTTTTCTCCGCCATTCCGCGGCCGTAAAAGTAAAAGGGATAATGTGGGATAAAATAAGCGTCACGGAGCGGCGTGAAAGGGTTGAGGGTTAAGGTAACGGACCGTATTGTCACAAGGAGGGTCGAATTTCACGCTAACCGTTAGACTTTTGTCTTCGAATATTGGGTTTTATTTACTGACGGATATACGTACTCCATCAGGATATTTTTTTGCTTACTTATCTTACGGTATCTTTTTAGAAAAAAACACAATAGCGAAATTTCCTTAGACTCGGAAAGCCCAAAGAGAATCATCCCAATCCACACATTTCTTTCGACTATTTTTTATTTTGTCTTAACACAAGGACTTCTACCAATGTGGAGCATATGGACTTCTGATGGAGTTTATCTTGTGGGTGTGTACAAATAAAACTTCAGTCGTTTAACAACAGCAGGATAAACTTAGATGGTATATGAAGCTTAAAGATAATAGATTTATCCATGTAAAGTTTTAAGAATCGAATAAGGTTGGTAAGAAACTTTGAAACGTCTTTGCTACCTTTAAGTATAAAAATGGTTAAAATAGTGATATGGAGCAATAGATAAATGTGGAGCAGATGGACTTTTAACGAAACGTGTCTTAACATTTTTTTCTTACGAGAACTGATTGTTATTCATTCAGATTAGAAGAGATTACGGATTGAAAGGACAGGACTAGTAGCTAGCTCATTGTTCTCGCTACGTTCCGTCTTAAGGATTGGGTGGGTGTGACAGGTAATGGATCACAGAAATCAGTAATTCTTATTATTTTTTAAGCTTATCCATGGAATCGTAGATGTGTATTTTTGTATACATATACGATTTTTTACGTTGCAAATGCAGTTTACTTTTTATGTGTGATATAGAGCAATGTGCACTTTAATACTACAGATATTGAAAAAAAAATATTAAACTCTCGAAGAAAAATAAATTCATTTGTCCAACGCTATAAGACAAATCAATTTTCTTTGTCATAACTTGTTTGTCACGTAGGTCTTTTGAATCACCAGTTGCAAGGGCTTTTCAGCTGATGAATGCAATGCCTGTTGATGTGGACATCTTCGGCAATGAACTTGATGTTTTGTTTGTATTTTTTATCTTTTTATGTAAGTAATATGTTTCTGTTCTGTTTCATATATATTTTAAAAAAAATTGTTTAATATGTTATGTGTTATTTTTGTATAATTTGTCAAATGCATGGCGCATTGGCGCCTGCTGTTATGCCATGTATTATATATTATTTTTGAATATACATAAATAAATAATAGTATAATGCAAACCAATTTGTTTCGTGTTGCAATCGACTCTGTCTGATCAAAAGTCCTGTATAAAATGATGTTTATTTAATTTGGATATCAAAACACAACGAGTGAAAAAATTATAGATACGTTATATTTTGATCTGTTGGATTTCAGATTGTATTAAAGCAAAACACCATAAGTCACTCCAAAGATTCGATATTTTCAATTAACTTTGATACTATCACTAACGAAAGTATGCAGTTTCTACATCTGTTCTACATCTGTTCTTGACAACTGACACTGGTAGACTTATAAATAGGCCATTTTTTATAACATCATTTGACGCAAAATAGTAAGCGTAGAAGAAAAAATATAAATACTGCCGTTCTTATTTAGTGTGTTCAATGGGATGGCCTAAAGCCATAAGCAGCTTAGAAAAATGAATAATCTTTGTCCATTACACCCTACAATATCTCCATAATACTTATTACTTTTTACCCTTTTCGCCTACCACGTTCTACGACTAAGATTTAAACATGATTTAATATATTCAAGAAATATACAAATTATATTTCATAATATTTTAAAATATATATATAAAACTAGCTGACCCGGCGAACTTCGTACCGCCTCAGAATCAATAGATGTTTTAACGTATTAGCTGAATTAAATTCAGTTTTTTATTAAGTCAGAAAATAAATGTGCAAAAATCAAAATGAAGTATTTTAATTACATTGAAATGAATGTAATTCACGTGGCAGCAAGGCATTTGCTTTATTGAAGAGAATCAAAATGATTCGCGTAGCATTCTTGCACTGCTTTCTGTTAAACTATTTGCTGGATATATAAATAAACTTTGATGTGATATATTTTCATACGATTATGAAAAGCGCCTCTTGCGACTGCTTTGCAAAGCTTAAATTTAATTCGCTGTATGAAATGTCAAACTTCACGCGCGCCCTCTGTGATTTAACAACAAAAATAATAAATAATTACAGATGTCAGAAATATTAAAATACGTCTTGATAGAGACATACTTCACTTAGCGGTATAAAATATACTTAAAAACCTTCTCTCATATCTAACAAATTTATATAAAAAATTTCATAATAATCGGTCCAGCCGTTTCGAAGGAGTTTGGCGACAAAGATTTGTGTTGAGATTTTTATATACATATATAGAGATATACTGAGGTGTTAAATTTTAAAATTTATTTTTTAATCCTTGTCCGTTCTCATTATGGACGAATAGGGTTCCAATTAAGCTTTTCAATTCCCACGATTTGACAATTAGTGGTTTTCAAACATACGTAATGATTTTTCGTGCGACCCAAATGACTTTTAATGCGGCCTGGCTTACGTGGCCTCCCGAGTTCGAGTCTCTGTACGAGCGGATTTCAGTCAGACGATTTATCAGGGGTGGAGTCGTTAAAAAAATACAACTTGACTCTAGGATTTACCAAAAACATTACTCCGACTCCAACATTGACCAAAAACACGATTCCGACTCCGACTAAAAAAAGTTAAATTTCGTCATGTTTTTTTTCTACCTTTCCTATTTATGTTTATTCAATTATATATCAACCAACCAATCCGGCCAATAGTCAAACTTTACATATTATATGCAAAAATAAAAAAATTCAATTTTTTCAAAATTTCCGACTCCGGCTAAAACTCCGCGATGACTCCGACTCAAGCCAAAAATCCCCTACTCTACGACTCCGACTCCACAGCCCTGTGATTTATCGATCCTGTTTGAAGGCATGAGTGTTCGTTGTTTTAAAAATCCCTTCCCTTGCTTTGCGATTCCAAAAGCAGCGCGTATCGAGATCGATTAGCTTACCACTAATCCTATTTTTGTCCTTATATCTTTTCAATCCCTACTCTTTTCAAGAAATAGAAGTTGAGCACGTGAGAAATAAGCAGTTCTCGTAGAAAACTTATGTTGAGGTAAACTCTGTCAGGAGTACATATGATCCACGTTGGGAGTGGATATGGTTTATAAAGTAGACAAGAAAAACAACGGGTCTCGACGCTAAAATTTATCATAGTTACTACAATTATTTACAAAAAAATCAAATCTTCTCCAGCACACAAAATAAAGACTATTTTTTACGATCGTTCTTTTCAAATATAATTTCTTTTAGGTTCGAATCGTTTATTCTTTAGCATGAGCACCATAAACTTCATAGTAACAGGTATACAAAATAACATTAATTATCTTATTGAACAAAATATTAGCACACAAAAGAACCCAAGAGCATTCGTGAGAATATTAGGATTCCCTTAAAAAACGTATTGTGTAACATTTTTTTACCGTAGGATTAACTTGGGGTGAAAAGTAACCGTAAAAAAATCAAGGAAGTAATCTGTTACGCTGCAAAAGGGTTACGTGAGGTTGGAGATTCGCAAGTCACCGTTGCCTCATTCGATTTATTTGGTCATACAGGGTTATGAGTTCGAGTGGGGTAACTTTACATCGACTCTCGCACAGCATCCGTTATCCAGCGAATCAATGTCTGTTTGAGGTCAGATGCACTTTCAGCTGCGTCGTTTTTTTCATATGGATATACTGAATTCACAATTCAAAATAAATAAGATTATTCTAATAGTTCTGACTATACGTGACACGTGTTTCGCCTCTTTCAGATGCATCATCAGATGGCACGAATGCTTATGTAAAAGTGATCCAAAACTCGAAAATGATTACTCTCAAAATGGAGGTTGGGATCAGTGACGGCTGGTGACAGGGTGCTGGGGGGTGCAAAAGGAAGATTCAACTATTTTTCCGAACTACGGAAGAGAAACAGTTGGTATTGCGTACATCTGAATTGAAAGTCCATGCTATAGAAGTGTTTTAAAATCCAATGAATAGGAAAGAACTCTTGCAAAAATGGTTGAATCTTCCTTTGCACCCCCCAACACCCCGTCACCAGCCGTCACTGGTTGGGATTGTTATTTTTCACAGGACGCAGGGAAGAGGGATAGATACAAACAATAGGATAGAATCACATTTATTTTATTGCTTAGTAATCTTCGCAATAGTGTGAAGACGCATCTGAAAGAGGAGAAACACGTGGCGTTATGCAATGCGTGGAATAATTTTAAATTATTTTTATTTCTATATAAAAATTAGCATTATCAGTTGATAATACTCGTGATGAGTGAAACTGGTTGTGATCTTAATATATTTTAAGTGGTTTAAGTAAAAAAAAATGTTTTATTATTTGTTTTATAATGCCATTCCACCAAGTTCGTTAACACCTCAAAAGTTAAAAAAATACTTCCACAAAGAACCGCCGAACCCATCGAAAGGATATATTTTTCTCGGATAAGGCCTTACTTTTTTTACTTACTTACTTTCAGAAGAATGTTCTTTTACACTTTACGACATAAGTACATCAAATCAATAAGTTAAGTTTGAGCTCTAAAATCACTGCTAAACCTGATTATTTTTTAAGAGTGGCCATGTCAGGACAATAGCTTTGATATTTACATTATTTTACTGTAACTGTAGTGATAGGCAAAAATCATTTCGACTTTTCATTCGTGGAATCTATGGAGGCATATATTTCTACATCTTGCAGAGTACTCGACGAAGAACTTACCACCCGCTATAAATTCTTATACCGTGTATTCATTAGCGTAAAACGTGCTTATTAATACAGCCGTTAATTCCCAAGAAAAAAACTTCCAAAACTCGGTTGCATGGTGTACACTTTACAGGGATTATACATAGTAAGATAAAAAAATATAGCTACAATATAGTAACATTAGATAGTTTTTAAGCCCCACAAGACAGAGTGATGATTAAAAGCTTTATTTTCATTACTAGAAATATGTTCGTTGAAACTATTTTTTAATTGTAAGCATTCCCCTTACCACTGTTACAAAATAATAAATTAATGACATTACTTTTGCAGAGTGATTAATGAATGGATTTTTCTGTGTGTCGATAATTCACATTGAATGATTTTTACCTGCCGGTATTAATTTTTGGAAAGTGATATGGCATAAACCATACCTTTTATAATTTAATATGTATCTCAATGCGAGGCATATGGGCTTTATTCTAAATGTAGTAGTGTAATTAAACGAATCTCGAATAACGAGATTTTAGTGTAAGCTAGTTGACACTGTTTTTTATACTATTTTAAATAAAAACTTACTTGTCTTGAAAAAAAAATCGGTTTAGTTTTCTCAACATGAAACTAACAGAGAAATGATTTCGAATGTCAGAAGAACAAGTCAATATAAACCACTTCATTATCACCAATTTGTTGCTACTATTTATGACTTGACTATTTTACACACATCACAATAAACAGTACAATAAAGGTTCCGCTAGCCATATATGTTTTTTTTATTTTAGCAATAAATTATAATTGATTGGGTTTGCATTTACTTGGTAGAACTCCATTATAATACGGTGGGAAAAATAACAATGAATTATAATTGTCAGGAACTATTTTATGTATTTGTTTATAGCTATTTCTGACTTATAAATAGTTGTGACGAGGGCGTAAGCCGAAATAGCATAATTAAAAAACATTTTTATTTTTCTCGCCGTATAATAAATTATATACTTTTATATTTTAACAAGATAGGTAATTTTTTGCTCCCATCATTACAAGTTCGGCGTGTTCCACTATAGCCACCAAATCCACCCATTTCGATCTAGAGTTCTTCCGGTCTATGAGGTAGAGAAAAAAGAAAACCTATTTTAAATAGATTCTCTTTTATATATACATAGAGGAAAGGAAATTTAACATACTACAATGTAAAACTGACTAGCTATAATTTTTACACCTCGGTGACTTTTGTACTCTTATCAACGCTCAGCAGGCGAAATGTGTATTTAAATCCTCGCCGTACTAAACGAGCGACCCTCTTTCTTATTTTACTTTACCTACCTACTCATCTATCCATCCTCTCAACTTATTCGCTATTCCAAGAAATGCTGACCAAACGCAGTGGGGATTTTTTTACTCATCGTTATTAAGTAAATTTTTACTGGTAATGAAAATTTCCGCGTATGTCAGTCACCATTGCCGAGTAGTAGAATATATGGCATTATAATTATTCGAGTCCGTGGTCGAGTGCCAACGTTATTGGCTTTTGTTACGATGCGCGCAGATTCGAATCCCAGTCAATTTTATTGATTTCCGTTTGTAGTAAAAAACGTCACGTTGCGAGAGAGGTTAGCTAATCACTAGATCTGTCCTATTCTTATCTTTTATAGCACTACTCTCTAAACTTTTTAGTTGGCACATTCTAGTTCCGTTTGTCACTGACAAGTCGATATTTTTACGCGGTATCTTCAGGAATTTTAGTGCAGTTTTTATCTCATACAATATATATATATAGATAATAATTATTTACTATGCATTCAAATTCACCCGTGCATTTCAATGCTTTAAGATACCGAAATAATATTTGGGTGAACAAGTTGGTTGTCCCACCACCCATCCGTTATGTGTGTGCAGCCGTTTTTCACAGCCGCCTTCCATAACGCTATACGATCAAGAAAAGAAACGAATTTACTCCTCACTTACTTGGCCCGAGACAGAGCTGCACGGGACTGATCTTTTAGCCATGCACTAAGGTGCTTAAAGAGAAGAGAAATAGAAAGAGAATAAAAAAGAAAATGTGACTTGCTCAGCCACTTTGTTAGAGTGATATTAAGTATCTTATGTATCTGTATACTGAGAATCCGTGGAGCTTAATCTACTTCGCGTTGAATCTGAAGAGGAATCAAGATTATCCCGTTCCCCATATGATGTTGCAAATTTATCGAATGCCTCAAAATTGGCCTTGGTTGAGATCAAGTCAGCGTGGCATATTGGGCCCGTGTGAGGACGGACCGCAGCAAACAGCTCAGCTCGTTCGGCATTCATCTCGGGGCAGTCCCACAGTACGTGATTAGCGTCCTGGTAGTCGTGTCCACAAGTGCAATCCGGCCTTTCGACCAACTTGCCCAACCCAAATAGTTTGCCGTTGAATTTGCCATGTCCAGTTATAAACTGGGAAGTCCAGTGTCCAGGCGCTAGACTCTTCACCTTGAGCCTCCAGGTCACGTCTGGGAAGAAAAGATATGTTTGACGCCCTTTGGTGGATGCAGACCACCTAGTTTGCCAAGCTGTTAGAGCCGTTTTGTACGCCAGCTCATATACGAATGAACGGAGAGTATGATTTTCAGGTATATTTTGCGACAAGGGTGGCGTCAGAGGGACGCCTTCAAAAGGCGATACACGGGTATTTTTTTTTTACAAAATGTAAAAAAATGGAGTGATTTAAATTTGATATTGAAATACTATTAAGAACTTCAGCCGAAATCTATAATTAAGAAAGTCGTAAGAGAAATAATAGACTAAGAAATCACTGGTCAGATGCCGATGATTAGATCACCAAGCTGCTCTTGAAAGCAGTTACTTTTTTTAAGGATTAGTGGGAAAATTGTTGCCACATACAAATTAATGAATATTTTTTTATATCGTAACGATTTGGTAAGAACTATCTTGTAACAAGTCAAAGTGTTAAAAAAACAACATTCAAATATGAAATATTCTAGATTACAATACATATACAAATATACCTATATACCTGGAAAACTATCATAGCAGTAAATACCCTTTTAACGTTTTCGACAGTGTGTATTTCAAATATATTTATTCGGCTACACAGAAAACGTTTTATGTTTCTGTTAATTTCCAAAAATACCAAACAGCCGTTATATTGATCATTCAAATATTTGAACTCGACATCAATATTTTATTCTATTTATTTATTTATCAAAAGACAACTGCGTTCTTTAAAAAGCGCCCGAGTAACCAAAGCAGGGTTGATGTATTTTTTCATAATGCAGTTTCTATAGAGAGCACAAAAAAATCATTATAAAAACAGGCACCGGGGATGTGTCCCATTGAATATTTAAATAGGGGCAAAAAAATTGCTCCTGACGTGCCACAAAGGGGTTGAACCGAATTACGCGCGCTCCGGGGGTGACCTGCGATTTTGGCTTCCACAACCCTTAGCTTACGAAAAAGTAACTAGTTTCGTAATTATCTATAAAATACATCTGGATATATGAAAAATCTTCCAAAATTATGTTTATTATAATCCATATCAATATTTATCAATCTTGATATAATTAATAGTTTCGACTGAAGGTACTTGATGGAATTTCAATATCAAATTTGAATCGTTTGAATATTGTACTTTTCCATGAGCTTTGTCGCTAACGACCCGGGATCTTCGGGTATTTCAAGTGTACTTTAACTGACTGATTTATCAATCCATTACAAAACACAGTAAAATGTTTCCAGTACTATTATATAATGATTGATAATTTCGGCCTTCATGATTTGATGTTCGAATTTTTTATCTATGCTTGCTCGTTACTTAAATTAATTAAAGCTGAATCTTGACACTAATTGTTCTTTCAGATTAAATAAAAAATAGAGATTTAATTTAAAATAACAGGTTTCGCTGTCAAACATAATTTGTCGATGTATTGATTGAATTGGTATTTACTTGGTAGAACTCCATTATAACATGGTGAAAATTTATTTAAGTTTTACAAAAAAAAATGTAGAATTAAAATACATTGCTATTTTTTCACCGTATTATTTCTCGACTTTACCAAAAAGACTAAAAAAATTGTCCTAATGAATATTTACACAAAAAATAAACAATTTGATTCGTAAATTTAAACTTTATTTCTATTCGGATTACTGTACTTTAAAAAATATCGATTTTTAACCCCTTTCGATCCGCATCCACAGACATCGATTTAAAAAAAACCTTTTAAATTTAAAATCCCCGATGACGCTCACATTTTTTTCAATATTGCGATGCATTATTATTTAACCCTTCTATGTCTGCCTACGTGATCTTTTATTGAAGCTAGGAGCTTTACAAATAGGACTTTGTTGTAATTTTACCTACGTTTTTTTTAAATACAATATGCGGTGGATTTTGTTTAAAAGTTAAGAGAGGTAGTTTATTTAGTCACATCGAACATGTGAAGTAGGAAAGAGCATTTAATATACATATCAGCGATTAAATTACAATATCACATTTTTTAGATAAAACATAAAGTTCATACTCAAATATTTTTTCTTAACGTGATTCGATAATATTTAAATATAATTAAGTTGACATGGTAAAAACATATTCCTTAATTTATATGTCCTACCACTAAGTGTAATCGGTTTCCTTAATTGAGATAACGAAATGATCAAAACGCAGTTTAATAACATGAAAAAGTAACTAATTCATAGTGTTTCAGTGCTCAATACTTAATAACTATAATTATTTTTTTAAAAAAAAGCAGTGCTATATACTTGAAAATATATTTGTTAGAATAAAGTGGATGAACATGCATTGACAGTTATTATATAAGTTTGGTTTCCATATAATTTAATACTTGTCCCAAAAGTGCAACAGTGGATAGTTTGACTTACGTAACTTACTGTAGAACCCCGATCTTAAGTTCTCGCATAATACGTTTTCCCGCGTGGTGCGTTCATTTTCTATAGTCCCGGCATTTAGTTCATATATAAAACTTTCCCGCATTCATCGTTTCCCGCATTAGTCGTTATTTTTATACTGTCCCTTTAAAAACGTAGAATCGGGGTTTCACTGTACAGTGGAACCCCGAACTTACGTTTTCGCATAATACGTTTTCCCGCGTGGTGCGTTCATTTTCTATAGTCATGGCATTTAGTTAATATTTAAAATTTTCCCGCATTCATCGTTTACCGCATAAATCGTTTGTTTTATACGGTCCCTTGAAAAACATAGAATCGGGGTTTCACTGTATATGAAAAAAAATATTTCTTGTTGAAATAGTGTAACAAAATCGTCTATTTAGTATAGTAATGTCATCATTGTGATATTCAACTTCTTTTTACTTAAATAAGTATAGATACCCGACATATATTTCTCCTGCTCTAAAACGACTATTTTTAAATCGTTTTGTAATTATAACTATCAAGTTGTGAAAAATTGGCTCAATTCATGGTCTGAATTAAGCTTTTTTTATTATTATACATACATTGATATATCTATTATGGCCGTAATTGACTTTTATCGATTTTTTCAGTTCTTTTTCTTTTGAGAAATGCGTATTAGATAATTGTCTAGAATCTTCTAGAATTATTTATGCTATAAAACATGTTTTTAATTAATAGCATCAAACTACAAAACCAACAGAAATAGATAATAAATCTCTTAACAGTAATCAGTGATATATGGTGACGGGGTGCTGGGGGGTGCAAAAGGAAGATTCAACTATTTTTCCGTACTACGGAAGAGAAACAGTTGGTATTGCGAACATCTGAATCGAAAGTCCATGTTATAGAAGTGTTTTAAAATCCAATGAATATGAAAGAACTCTTGCAAAAATGGTTGAATCTTCCATTGCACCCCCCAACACCCCGTCGCCAGCCGTCACTGACAGTAATAAACCCAAAGGTAAAGGATAAATTCTAGTCACATATATTCTTATAAACACCAGGACTGATTTCGCTTATCGAGAACGTTTTTAACTGCTGTTATGTAAAAATTAGTACAAACAGTGTGTTTCATATATAATTAAAAAAAAATTAACCTAAAAAACCAAAATATATCTGATATTCTATTTTTAAGGCTAACATTTGCAAATGTTATTGCATAAATATTGTTAAAACACGTGAATCATTCTTTCAATTTTATAGTTAGTTTAGCCATTGCAATTTTCAAACATCAAAACGTTATCGAGTTTTATTTTTTCACTTCTTAAATTGGCCTTAATATTGACAAATTATAATGGTTGACTAAGGAAACTAACTCTATGACTTGGCATGATTATTTTTGGTTGGCGAATTACGGATTACAAAAGTGACTTTGTTTTAATTAGTTTATTCGGAGGATTTATCATAGCATAAAACTTATAAAATAATAGGTAGGGTTTGCATGGAACAGAGAGCCCGTTACTATCAAAGCGAGCAACGCTTGAGCTCATAAATTTCAAAAGTTCATTTTAAAAAATTGCTGACAATGTATGTATCAAAATTATTGCTAAATCCCCGTAAAAATCAAATTGCATATTCCCGTCACGGGACCTTGCAATGCTGCAGACACCATAAAACACAAGACGACCGTAAAATTTCAAAATCCCACCATGCTTCATGTGATTCATGTCAGATCAATAATAAGTATTGCATCAAAATCCTAAATTTTTCATCTGATATCCATGAAATAACATGGCGCCGTTAGGGGAGAAAATATGACCAGATTTTCCCTTCAAAGTTCACCCTCGTTTCTCTATTACCTTATTACTGGAATAAATGTATTGTAAAACTAGCCAAGAGTAGCTGCCGTCTACGATTTGACAACGCAATACGGACGGGCCTACGATTCTGCTACACGCTTTGTAGTTGCGTAACTGTTACGAAATGAATAAAATAAATCATAATATATAAGACACCCTCGATACACCCTACGATTATTTTTTTCTGTCAAATTGAGGGGACCGTTTGCCCTTGGACATCTTGCAGTCGATGAGCTTAGGGTAATTATTAAAAGAACTGTGTAGGTAGAGACTAACTACTTGTGTCTTGCGTCTCAAAGAAAAGTATGACACAAATCATTCACTATTTGAATGTCAACTACATAATATGACCAACCTCTAAGACTGAGCAGGCCAATCCAACAAATGCGCGGCATAATTTCAATCATCGAACAACTTCCGTTGAATTGAATGATTACGAGACAATATACTCCACATTGGGAGCGGACATGGATTTAAATAATGTTAAATGTATGTATGCTTCTCTATTTTATAGATATCTTTTATCGGGTCGTTAAATTGGTATTCACTATTCGAGTGCGCGCCAACGTGAGGGCTAGTGCGCGGAGTTTTTAACAGCTGCGCGGCCGCAAGCGCAACTTAGAGGAAAAATTGATTAAAATTATCATTTGCATTGTTCAATAATTATTGATAACATTCTGCCAAGATCTTATTATTTTATTTTTATGTAAACGGAAGTAAAATTTCACAACTATCATTTACAAACACGTGTTTAAAAATTTCAAATTAACTTAACTCTTTGATGTTGTTTATATACATATCAAACGTCAAAAATAAGTTAACATTTTTTGAGAGCGACGCTTTTTATAAGACGTATTTTTTTTACATTTTTTTCCTTTAATACTATGGTTATATTTAGCGGAAAGAAAAATATTCGACAACTACAGATAGAATAAGTAATACGCGATTATTTAAGTATTGTGTGACGAGGCTAGTTACAAAACCAGTGGAATAATAAAGTAAATCCGTGTATTTGAGTTGTTGGTAAAAAAATGTCTACAATCTTTACATTTGATTTTCTGCATAAATACCTGGCCTTTCCTACAAGCTAAAAAGTAGGTACATAACTTTGGAATCTTTATTTGAAAAATATCATCACGTTTCTTCGACAATAATCATCTTACATTTTTGATTATCTATGATCTAAAACGACTATTTGATTTTATGTTAGTTTTAAGAAACGTAAAAAAAAGTTTTTTATTTTTCCATGCGTTTTGTTTTTAACGATCCGGGCTTATTCTTTCTGCATCTTTCAAGCATTTCAATTGCACGAATGAACTTGAACTGACGATTCAACGAGTCAAATTTGATATGGAAATTGCATCAAGCACCTTCAGTCGAAATCTTCAATTATAAAAAATAAACAGTTAAGAATATAGGTTCACCCTGATCAGTGGCGTCTGGTGATTGTATTAACAGGTCAACAAAAATTTTTTAAAGTTAGATATCTGTAGTTTCGAATTGACCACGTCCATCATATTTTATTTTTCCTCGACTTATTTCATTTCTTAGACATTTGAGTACAAAGCCAAAAATTTTTGTTAAAAAAGTAGGATATTAAAACGCAATGAAAACTTTAAATAATATAAGCTTTTAAGGGTAGGCGTACGGAATTTTTGATATTTAGATTACAAACGAGGTGTGTCGAAATAAAATTAAAATATAAAAAAACTGGCGATAGAAATAAAGCCCAGAAAACAGCAGCAAAAATAAAATGGGCGATTTAAGAATTTTAAAACGAAATGCCAATTTTTTTTCGTGGATCAGCAAAGAGAGCTGACTATTGAAAGATATAGTTCATCATTCAAATAATCCATCCTAGAAACCATTAACTTTAGACGTGAAATTACAAACGCAATCTATTCAACCTCAACGAAGATAATTTTAATTATTGAAAGTTCATGTTATACTATTGTAAACAGGCAAAAGATCGTTCCATACGCATAAAACTGTAATATTGGAAACATATCGGGTCAGCGAAAATAATTTTTTTAATATCGCAACAATACAGTTCATAAAAGACAAGCTCAAACTTAAAATGTAATAAATAAACTCTTTAGCGAAACTAAAATATTACGAATCAATTTGTAAAAAAATCGTTAGGTTCGAAATTTTTACGAATTCAAAATATTGACCCAAATAGGCAGCAAATACGCAAAATCATAATATAGTTATTGCACGGAGGATCTGGTCACCGGCCGCCACTGTTAGGGAGTACAAAAAAAGATTTACGGAGGAACTTTTTTACCATACTACGGACAGCCAAAAATTCATAAGACTGGCACTCCGCTGGTATTGCGAACATCTGAATTGAAAGTGTTATAAAACTGTTTTAAAATCCAATGAATAGGAAAGAACTCTTGCAAAAATAGTTGAATCTTTATTGTACTCCCTAATACTCTATCACCAGCCACCACTGACTCCTGATACCATGAAAAATTGTACAGAATAAAGAACTAAAATATACCTATACTCAATTCTAATGGATCATTTAAAAAACTAATTTATAGCACAATACTCTGATTAAAACACTCATCAAATTTCCCCAACCAGTCTCACCCCTTACCGTTCGTCACGATAACAACTGGCCACTCCCACCCCCGATCCAGACGCCCCCACCGGCCCGGTCCGCTATTTCCGCAGCCCTCCCCGACGTAAAAAAGCCACCCCAGTGTCCTTTCGGCCTCCCTGTGCCGCCCGATTCTCATACCTATAAACCGGATTATACAGGACATTACGCCCGATATTGCTCGCAGGCAAGTGTCCACCCCTCATAAATTTTTATGCCGCCAGGGTGGGGGTGATATTTAATGCTGAGTCCATACTAAATGATATATTTCATACTTTGTTAGTGTGCGCGTAGCCATATTCACGATTCGATGCGTAAAAAATATTGTCGGTTTAAGGCCGTTTTTTTTCCGGTGATGCCATGCGTCACAGCAAGAAACCTATCGCATTTTACTCAGCATACCAACTTCTTGTTCATTGGCTACGGATAAAGTGGTCACATTTTATTGGAAAAGCATTTTAAATTGGAGTCGGAGTCGCGTTTTTTTAAAACGACTACTCAGTCCTGAAAAATATGAAGATAAAAATAAATAATTTCACCAAGTACGCAGCGACACGATAAATCAACTGCTTTTTCTAATTAAAGATAAATATATTAATCTAATCACTTTTCAGGTGTTCACTGTCAATACATGGTAGAATGGCGTTATAAAAAAATAATACCACATTTTTAGTAGGAACTTATTTAATATTAAATGTATTAAGATCAGGACCAGTTTCATCATTATCAACTGATTTAGTTGATAAACCTCGCGATGAGCGAACTCAGTCTTGATAAATCTAATGTGTATAACTAGTATTAAAAATGTCCTATTATTTTTTTATGAATAATGTAACCAAATATGACGACGCCTAGAATCAATTACTATTTCTTATTAGAATATAAAATATTAACATAATCACATTTAAAAGGTGTTCACTTTCAATACTTGTGAAATGGCATTACATATATTAATAAATAATAACACTTTTAAATGTTTTCCACTCACCCTATCCAATCATTATAAATGAGACATTAATTATATATCGAAAGAATGACATTTAATAAGTTCTGATCAAATACTAACTTAAATTTAACACGTTTGATATGCAATTTAACGAGTTGATTGAAAAAATCAGTTTGTCATTGTGACTGTAAAAAATTATAGAGCAAATGAAAAATAAATTATTGTACACATTGCAAGCAACTCTCAATAATAAATAATACGTAGATACGTTACGACCAGATGTAACTCAAGCGATGTGAATAAATCATTTCACATAAACAGCACAGACCATTACCGTCACTACATTATAAAATATGCGCATAATATACCTAACTGACTGTAGGTAGGACACGCTGATCCTGCAGTGTTGCCATGTCCACGAAGAAGACCATATAAACTATATAGGTTTCCGTCATAATATTAAATTGGTTCCCGGCAGAGGCTCGTGCCTTTTATTACGGCACATCAAATGAATTCGCTTAGAAAATCGAATTTATACGGTGTACAACCGTTGGTTTTCATAGGCACAAAGAAAGGACGTTTTCCGACAGTGATAGGTACCAAATACCCACCACCCATCCACCTCATCTTACCCATGACGTAGTAGGTATGAATTATATTGAATGGATTTTTTTTGTATCGGTATGTGTATTTTTTAAATTAAAAACCATGTCCGCTTCCGACAGAGACGTATCTTGCACATGGGCAAACTATGTACTGCTCAAGAGCGGTAGATTTTTGGGGCGGCAAATTTAAACAGAATATCTATGTATAAAATTGAAAAAATTAAAAGATTAGATTTTTTATCCCACGTATTGTCTAACAATTACTGACACCTATTTCATTTTTTAGACTTCAGTCACTTTTACCGCCGAAATCATCGAAAGTTCCAAAGTATACCCAATCTTTTTTTGCACGGGTGATACGTTCCAAAGACTACCGTCCAAAAACAAAAGTGTTTAAAAAGGTGCTCATACAAAAATAGTAGATTTAGATAGGTTCCATTACTTTAAATCAATAACGCTAGGAAAAAAACGTTCAAAAATTCACAGCCCTGATTTATACATACAAATATATTTCAAAGTTATACAAGTAATAAATTAAAATAAACTTTAGCACAGATATACAATATTTATATTAGTATTGCTACCCGGCTTCGCTTGGACCAGTTTGGGGTTATGTTCACTTCGGCGCGTAAATTCAGACGGGCCAAGTTGAAACAACTTTTTTCAAAATTCAAAAGTCTAGGTCAATTAAAATGGAATTAAAATGAACATTTCAGACTGGCATTGACATTTCACAGCCCCATTTATATATTGACAACCCCATTCTCGCCCATTAAAATGTCCAAATTCAAGGAAAAAATCTAATTTGCTGTGAAAGAAATGTCAAATAATACCTTCACGTAAATAATAAACATTATTATTAATATTAAAAGCTGGTAAAAGTGCAGTAGAAGACAAATTTATTACATAATGTCTTCGCCGATAAAAATTCAAAATATATTTTCTTTCATATTCGTTTTTATGGCAACTTAACGACCAACAATGCAAAAGGGAATTACAGACCCACAGACATACATACGCCGTTTCGGTTTTATATATAAGATTCATTCAATGAAGTTACTTTATAATTAAAGTGCCCGTTTTCTGCTATTTTTCATTATATCACCCCTACCAAGCCAAAAGGTTGTTAGTAACATTTTGGTGACTCTGAGAGTTAAATTTAAGAGGTAAGGTTCACAAAAAATATATGCACAGGAATGCATGGAAAGAAGTGGTAAAGAAACGAAGTTTTCTAATCGACACAATATTTTTTTACTCTTTTTGCTCTCCTGAAAAGTAGCGATTGATCACTTACCTTTTGGCTTGGAAACATCGATATAGTTTTTTATAAAAAAATAACAAATAAGAATATTTTTTTGAAAACCGTGTTATTTTGAAAACGTGCAAAAAAAGAATAGGTTTATATTTATTTTATTTTATATAAAATTGTAATCTTTTTCGGCTTAACTTTATTAATTACAATTTTACAATAATTATGTCTGCATATATACGTATTCATCCCTTAAAAAATAGGGGTGGCATTTTGAATCTCTTTCAACTGCATAATTTTTCCACACTGGCTACCAATGAAGCTGTCTGTAGCTGACATATTGAATTTTAAATTAGACGAAACATATTCATTCGGGTATTTATATTATAAGATCGTCCACACTTGGCTACGATAATATTTTTTTCCCAAGTTTTATTTCAGCTGTTAACATATGTCATGATTGATATCAGTGGTGAGTAATGATTGATTACTCCATTTACTCCTCTAATTTAAATATATATTAATTGCATTTCTATCTTGTTATATGGTCGTTATACTAACATATGGTACAAATGCAGATCGATAGATATTAACACCATCTATCAACTGACAAAACCAGCTCACCACTATTCCATCTAGTTTTTATTAATACAAAAAACTATTTGTCTCCTTTTTGGAAGTATTATTTTTACCATGTCCATTCTCAACTTGGAGAATATGGACTCCTCACGGACTCAACAATTTTTTACGAGAACTGCTTATTACTCAGTTGCTCAACCTCTGTTTTCCGAAGAGAGTATGGGTTGAAAGAATACGAAGACTTGGGCAGTACTAGTGGTTAGTTTATCTGCTAACAAAACAAACACTAATTGCCTTCGAACATAATCAACTGAAAAAGTCGTCCCGGAACTCGAGCCCGGGTCACGGAAGCCAAGGACGCTGACCACTGCATCACGGACCGGTTAAGTAAATTTAAAAAAACTTAACAACATAATCAGGACCGGTTTCTCTCATGGCAAGCATTATCAACTGATCATAAGTTCATCCAGTGATTCATCAGTTGATAATGCTTATTATAATGCTATTCCACCAAGTATTGACAGTGAACACTATAAATTTGAAACTTAATTTTATTTTGCTCTCACGGAATTCGTAAATGATTAACGAATGTCATAAATTGGTTCAAAAATCAATGGTTTATGTGTAACAACTGAAAGGTTTCAATTTCATAATTTCAGAAATTGTCGATTATCTTGAAAGAAGGTTTTTTGATTGAAAGTATTCGGCCAGTATATCGACGATATTATATAATCGTTATTTCCATCCAAATTGGCCGATCTCTCATTTCTATTTGGACCGACGTACCTAATTACTATTGTATGATACATTTTATGTCAAATATAAAAATATATCCAGGAAAATGTTCGAACAAAGGATACGAGTCGTCGAGCGAAAAAATGTCAAAACAAAAATCTCATATCAAAGGATTCTTTGGAAGATGTTCTGAACTCGTTTATGGAGCGTGTAACCGTAGAATATAACATTCCTTTAGTCCGCGTACCACCTTCCTACCTGTATCTTGTCCCGCGTACCGTGCACCCTATACCTACCACCCTTTTTTAACCAAAAACCAGTGCTTCACCTGGAGAATTGAAAAATCTCCAATTACATCAATAATTAATTGATTAGAACAGTTTTCTTTGATCAAATCTTAAATTTATTTATTGATTGAATTGGCATTTACTTGTTAGAACTCCATTATAATGCGGTTAAAAAAATAACAAAGTATTTTAATTCTACAGAAACTATTTTATATATTTTTTGATAGCTATCTCGGCTCACGCCATCGGCAGAACAATTTCAGACAAGTCAGAATAGTTCTGGCGATAGCGTCAGCCGGAATAGCTATCAACAAATATATAAAATAATTTCTGTATAATTAAAATACATTGTTATTTTTTTCACCCTTTTAAATTTATTTGTTGATTTTGAAAGTGTAATCATTGTGTTATAATGTCATGCATACACTTTCGTGTTCTAACTGCTCAGTCGTGTATATTAGTTGAACGATAGAAGTTTTAAAAATTGAATTATTATATTATAGACTAGAGAATAGTGAGCCGTGAGCCATTATAAATAGCAACGTAAGAAGTGAAAGTAAAGTGAAGCTTTTAAAGAAAATAGTTCGTAGTTCTTGGAAATCAATCAGACAATTAATTTTTAACTACTTCTAATAAATCACGCTTAAATCAGGGCTGAAGCGAGTTCTTCTGGCGCCTAGGAAAATGAGTGCATTTTGCGCTTCCTGGTATGGCGGATTCTATGCTCTACCAGTGCCTTGGTTCCCAGTGCGGTCGCCTTTTTTGACAGCCCTAGCTACAGCCCTGTTTTAAATGAACGGGTGACTTAATCTTTTGTATCCCCACCATGTCAAATGAATGGTGTATTTTTTTGCCTCAACCGATCAATTTTACAGTTGTATGGTAAGACAGACTGATTTTTATCCATTCAGTATCTAATAATCACGTGCATTTTTTAAAAAATCGATTAAAATATAGTTACTCGTGATGATTATAAATGTGGTTAGTTTCAGCAGGCAAAACATAAACATCTATTGTTGCTTGATTCACAATTTACTCGGTCGAACTCATTACATAGTAGGCAAGTTAATATATCCATATTGCTGGTTCCACAATAATAATTAAATATCTATATTGTACAAAAGGTAAAACACTTATTTTCTGTATGCTCGTAAAAGCTAGTGATCAACTAAACATTTTCCCATCATAACATAGCATGTAGAATCAATACAAAACGAATGTGTTTTTTTCACCCAAAATATTTTCAACTAACAACGTAATTAATTGAAATAAAAAAAACAAAAAATAATTTTAATTTAATTGATAAAATTTTATGAAATAGATATGATTCAGTTTAATTCTTACTTCTGTCTGAATATTTTTTTTTTTATTCATTGATGTTTGAAACTACGAATTATTGTTGGTACGTTTACTATCCATTTACATTTCTAGCACTGTTCAAGATCTCCGTGCCTCCTCTACAAAGAAGGCTTCTGGAGGAGTGTACTTCTGTCAGGTGTAATAACCGAGGATCGGACGCGATTCTTCCAGGCGATACAGGTACTCTTCTAAGTACCTCGTATAGGTACATACTTACACTTTTTCTTTTTGATACGCACTGTTCATTCTTCCCTTTTTATTGAATAAGTGTACTTAGGAATACCCTTAAACGGATATTATATTCCAATAATAACCAGATAGCAACTAATTTTTGAAGTAGCTATTTTAATGTGTAAAAAAATTGTCAATTTGACATTTAGATATTAAATAGAATAGCATTTTTAACCGCTTGAGACTGACTCGAATAGAAATTATATCACAAAAATCCATGGCCAAAAATGAAAAAAAGGCTATGTTTGATAATGCTGTGACTTGATCCTAGACCCATCTGATCACTTGGGTAAAGCTCTTGCCACAAATACCTTATAAGAATGTCCACTTCCAATGTGCTACTTATAGAATCCAAATAAAGAATCTCCATAGAACTCTTCAGAATCAGTCGCACTGTCTGTCTGTTTGGAGAGGGTAAAAAAAATATAATGGATTTTGGAAAAGAGTAATTATTGGCATGGCGCTCTTCTGCTATATATTTAGTATCAAATAGAGGGGAAGTTGGGACTTGGGAGGTATGATAAACATCACAAGCATATATCAGGAGGTAATTTTCAAAAGTGGTCAATTCCAAAATATTTTTTTTCCACTGCCAGTTTTAGATTTAGACCTTTTGAGACCTTTTTTTATTCAGATGGAATTTTTACACATTATCCGTAATTCTTTAATTTAAAACAAATTTTAAAAATCAAGGTAGTAAACACAAATTTATAAGGAAAATGTAATGAAAATATCTCACATTCTCAGTTTTTCAACAAATGGATTTTACCACTTTTGAAAACTACCTCCTGATATATGTACGTTTGAATACGAATATTTGAATCAATGTAATGCATAGAAGTTTTCAATCACAGAGTAATCCAGTTGAAACATGTTAAAGTAGGGAAAATTCGTATTTGTTATATATATTATATTTATATATCTAACTAATCAATTGAATGGTATATTTTGATGTTGTCAGCAAACACATTTAAAATCAACTCATATTTATTTGAAGCTGTATAATTGGCAAACTATGACTTAAGGCAGTATTCTGGTCTAGGATTCTGAAAAAGCCGTTTTTTCTTTTATTGCAAATGTTCAATCATCAAATTTTTGAAAATATGTCCTTATAAGATTTTTGTTTAAATTATAATTTTTGAGATATAGCTACTTTGGCGGCGTAGAATGTAACCAATCTGGGCGGTTTAAACTTTTCCAGAAACTTTAAACACGTTTTACTCGGAATTATTTTTCGGTTTTTTTCAAAAATAGTTGCCTTGATATCTCAAGTTCTACACAACGATTAAGATGAAATTTAATGCAATATTTTTTTTACACGTTCTTTTTATGGTTTATAATAGGATTATAAAAAAATTTCAAGTTTCACTATTTTTAAAAAATTCAGAAAATCAAAAAAACGGCGAAAAAAAAGATTTTTTTTCAAACCTACGCCATTTTGCGAAAAAATATTTTTTCGACTTGATTCTAGTATATACTAGAATGGAATCTCAACTTATTACGAATATAACTTTTTTTTTATTTCATGTGACTATAAAAAGTTGGGATCATGGCAACTATGGAGCGTCAATTTTTTTGAGACCCCCTACTTTACCAGCCTGTAACTTTTTAGGTTTTTAGTTTTTTGGTTTGAATATGTTTTAAATATAAATAAATATCTGGTAACAAAATGGACGTCAATTTGTTATTTCTTTTTTTTCTATAGCACTTGCAAAAACACCTAAAATTTCAGCCTCTAGACCGGAATACTGCCTTACTGCATTGGACGTCTTTAAAAATTCACATTTGAATAATATTTTTAAAGTGTAATTGTCTATCCACTGATTGGAAGCAGATGGCATATGCTTTCAAATAAATGGTGAAATGAAATATTATAAATAAAATCGTTTGGCTAACAAACGGACAATTCTAGAAGGAAACATATACCTAACATATTTTACAATTTTACGGAATAACCGATTTTGCTTTCCGCACGAATTTTTAATATTTCTTCACGCTATTTGATCTATGAATCGCTTTGTTTTATTTTCAAGAGATAAAAATACCTATAATGAATGAAATTGTTCCCATATAATATGCAAAGCTTAATTATTTTATAAATATTCTTAGATTCAGATCTCCTTAAGATATTCGTTTTATTATGATGATTATTTGTTATTAGAAATACAACATAGTTATGATAGTATAAATTTCATCAAATTTTTAATCTGTTTCTATTATAAACTACAAGTCCAATTTTCTTTTGTGTGCTCGCCGCGCATCCTTCGTCCCCCTGCCAAAGAACTTTTTCATAAAAATATCATCCGTATTACCTGTCCGGTAAGCAGGCATAATAAACTGTGACAAGCTCCCACCCTCGAAATATCTTCTCTCGTGTCACAAACATTTCGACTATTGTGGCAAATTTTTCTACTACACCACGCACACACTACAAACATAACACTCTCACATTGTATTCTGGTATGTGTTAACCAAGCTAAGGTTGAAGATTTAAAAGAAAGGAAAATCGATAAACTTACAAGAAAAGATCGAAGCTTGCGAATATACTGATCTAAACAATATTATCTTTGAAAGGAACAATAAATGAAAATTGAATCAATTAATTTTCCCACATTTCCATTCGTGTAGTCACCCGGTTATCGCATTTTGACATCTTCAGACATTCAAATGTAGTTTTTTTGTGTAAATAAATAAGAATGCTCAAATTCGTGCCCTGTCCGCGGTGCAGTGGTCTATGTCGTTCGCTTCCGTGATGGACCGCCCAGGTTCGAGTCTTTTTCAGATTGTATCAGTCGATAAATCGATTCTGTTCTGCTTCAGAGTTCTATTCTTCATATCTTTTCAATTTCTACTCTCCACGAAGAAGAGAGGTTGAGCAACTGAGTAACATACAGTTCTCGTGGGAAAAAAAAATGTTGAGATGAACGCCGTGAGAAGTTTATATGCTCCAAATATCTTCTTACTTAAATTCATATGTGCATTTGAAAACCTGAAGATTCCCATGTCGTTGAATAAAAACATATTAGCATTTTTCGTGAATCATTTGCTATTTTATTCGAACACTGCTTTTCAAAATAGGTTAGAATGACTCAAAACAATGACTCGTGGAGAATCTAAGAAAAATTGACCTGCGAGTCAATTATTTTCCCACTCTAATGCGGCTTTGACAAAAGCAAACTGAGCAGAAATTTTCACGCAGAAATATATATGACTTGAATAAATGTACCATAAATTACGAATAAGAATGCTCGCCTTTGTCACTCATTCTCAAAAACAAGGATTTGTGATCGAATCGCCATCGATATTTTGTATGCGAACATAATAAAAAAATCAAACAAAATGTAGCATTTATTCTTTTATATACTTAATACACAATAAATCTTGTCGGATTAATAAAACCTTTTCACCAAAAAGTGACAGTTATCACCTAAAAATGGAAATGTTCCAGTACAAACAAATTCACAATTTTCATGAATGCGTATTCCTTTTCAAATCTTCTATATGTGTAAAAAGATAGATGAACAGTATTATAAATCGAAAAAATTTTTAGTTTTACCATGCATATTCAAAAAGGTTTGATCAATGTAATAATTCATTTAATATTTTAAATTATTATTAGTAATATTTTTTTCTGGTTTTGTGACATCCCTGCTCGAATACACCTACGTCAGATAGGACAGAGGGAAAATAAGTGGCACATTTATTCGAGTAACACATCATACACAAACTCACAACTGCACCCACGCTTACAACCATCTCTCTTTCTCTCTCTGTAGATACACAATAAACATTGTCTTGGCGGACATTTCAAGAAAAGAAACTAATTTACTTGTCACACACATATACCAAGTCACATCTTTGAAAAGGGACTTAGATTCTCTCTCACATAATTTTTACTATGAAGGTTTGTTTTATTTTGCTTTCGTATAAATTTTAAATTATATCAACATATTATTTACAGGCTTACTCTTTCTACAAACTTTATGTAATGTGTTTAATTCCTAATCTTTGGTGGACAATGATTCTTAGATACACCTTAGTTTCGTCCATTGGAATAAAGTTGAATAATATTTTCATTAATACTCAATTTAAAATACAAAGGCTATCAGTCTTAAAAAAAATATGACACAATGCCTAAAATTTAATTTCTTTTTTTTTGTTGATACCTATTTTATGGAGCTTCAAGTTCTCAAGCAGGTCATCGTCAAAGTACTCCCCGTCTCTTTCGTCTCTAAGCTTAGATTTAATATGCAAGTTGCATTCATTTCCCATCGCTGCTGACAGGAGGGCACGATTGCTGCAGTGGTGAGCAATGCCTAGTGAATCAGACTAATTTTTATTTTTTACTTATGGGGGTAATCAAGAAGAATGGTTCTTGGACTAAAACGATTCTAAAGTTGATGGTTCTGAGTTTACTTAAGTTCGATAATACTTTTCAATTATTAATTACTGGTAAATTTAATTCGGAATGTTGGTAAAACGATTTCATTGAAGATTGTTTTTAATTGTCTCGATTAGAAATTAATAATATAAATAAAAACAATTCACTGGTCACCAAAGTTTACTTGTATCAAAGCTTTAAAGCCATCAAAAATATTCATTTTATTTACGACGAAAATACGCGAACGAAAAAATCTTTTGAATTATATGGAGCCCCCAAACAAAAGTATCGAATAATATTTTCCGAGAGATATAATAGTACCGTCCTTTTCAGAGATCGCCTTGCTCCGCGAAGCAGATTCACAACTTCCCGTCCGTAACTTTGGGAGAAAAGACGAAACCTTTCTGGCAGGCACCCTCTTGCCCCCAATCCCCCGCCGGTAGCCACCCCATTCCGACATCCCTTCCTTGAGATCTGAGATGTATCCATTTTTTTATGATTACAATATGTTAAGTTTGTTTTTGAGTACTTTTCTCTGGCTATCTGAAGGCAGTATTACGATATGTAAATCTATAGTATTTGAATATATAAAAATACATAGGTACATAGTCGCTTCGGATAATATATACATATGTATGCTTGTTACAATTTTTTTTTAATCCTTACATTTATTTTTATATGTATTTTTGGTAATTTTCAAATGACCTTTTCTCGTAAATGAATTATTAAATAACAAATATTTCCTTTCTATCAATAACGAAAAAACACTTGTTTTGTCTTATGGTATCCTCATTTAAAATTAATGGCACATTTTTTAATATTGCCTTTCCGCCAAAAAGTGACATTTAACACCTTTGAAGAGATTTTATTTTTCAATCGCATCCCATGGGTTCCAAACTTGATGTATGACACAAAACTAAACGAAGTGGATTTGTTTAAAGACAGTTGCATTTTGTAGAGTTGACAACCATGGTGCTGATAAATTAACTTATTTATGCCTTTATTTATGAATTTATTTAATTAATCGAATTCTGTTTATTTTGTTCGGATTATAGATAACCTACATATACATTCTTCATGAAATTACAAGTATACAGACTCTGAAACCGAGATTGTTGTACATATTCAATCAATTTCAAGCATTACATCATACGCAATAAATCAACAATAAAAATATTCCTTTCTATTTTACTTTAAAAATTTTATTATCATTATAATAATTTTAAAAAAATATTAATTTTGATTAAAAGTATAAATCGTATGTAAATTTTTGATGAGGTGTGAGAGAAATAAATATATCTCTTCAATTAAACAGAAATAAATAATTCGATTGAAAAATAAAGCCTCCTGGACTGGGATTTGAAACTGTGACTTCCACGACGGAAGATAACGGTTGACACCCCAGACCTTCCAAAACCCATCCGACCATAAGGGGGTCAACCCATGTAATATTTTGAAACAATCTTTTTTTTTGCATATAATGATTCTTAAACACGAAGAAAAAGAATTATCTATGGAACAGGCAGTTAGACTACGTATTTGAACATTTCAAATGCTTCGCTTTTACATGAGAACTTTCAATACACATGTCATTTCAATTCATGAAACAAACCAACATTTAAGCAAGAGCTCCATGCAGCTTCAAAATCTTACAACACGAACGGGTTAACCAGGCATTGCTTTGAAAAAATTTCATAGTTTAAATCGTTTTTGAACTTTCAAACGCGTTTTCCTCAAAACCAAATAGTCTCGAAATCTCAAGAAATTTAAATTTTTTGAAAAAAATCCCAGCCGTTTTGTTTTTACGTAACCAAATAGTCGAAAAAAATCATGAAGTTCTTTTTCAAAAGATACTATAGTTCAAACAATTTTTACAGTTTTATAGATTAAACGACGTAAAATTTTTTGATTTCCTATAAGCCAATCAGCCGGTCGGATGGAGACCGTTTACCACCTTTTTTTCGACATGGGTGCGTTTGGAGTGGTGCACCACACATTTTGATAAAGATTTTAGTCTGAAAATATTTTAAATGTCAATAAATATATGGTAAAATTTTCAAACTTCTACGTTCATAAGGTTCGTCAAAATAAAATCACAAAAAGCTATAAAAACCGGCCGTCACATGGGGCGACCCCCTTAAAGAATACGAAATGATGACAGCGATTAGCTTACCACTGGTCCTGTTTAGTCATTTGTCTACTTTCATCGAAACCATAATTTTTAACAACTGAGTAACAGTTTTTGTAGAAAACTTATGCTGAGATAAATTCCATAAGCTCCACATTGCGGCTCATTGAGGTAAAAGAAACGTTTCTTGATCTTTGCTGGTTTTCAGTTATGAATGCCACTAGATACAAAATAAAACGTTACGTAAGGTGTCAAAGAGACATATCAATAAGAGAAGTACATACGAAAATAAGTCAATATTAATTAAAATCACTTTTTTGTTCACAGAACACCGCTTTATCTTTCAACAACACATGAGAATTGATTACTTTTCTATATTTAACATATAAATTAGAGATCCAAAGCATCCCTTTTAAGGCTATAGATAATGGGCTTTTGCGAAAAATAAAGCAAATTAGTAAGGTGCCTCGGTCTAGTAAAAATAATAACACATTTTTAGTACTTGGCTTGGACTGGTTTTGCTACCGGTTCTGATCCAATAAATTGTATTCGGAATAGTTAGGTACTAGAAATGTGTTATTATTTTTATTATAATGCCATTCCACCAAATATTATCAGTGAACACATTAAAAGGTTTCTCTTTCTCGGTGATTGGCGGATATTGTTTTAAAAAAAGAATTATGTTTAAAGTATGGCTTAAGATCGATTAAATCGATATATGCAGACAAATGAGTTCGAATTACCTAATTATTTAATTATTTTAAAAACTTATTCAAATATAATAAAATATATGAAAATTGAAATGAAAAATTGTTGTAGCGGTCAAATGGGAGCGGGCACGGGGTTGGTAACCCCCGGCTTAAGCAATTGTAATATCCCTCATTACATATGCTCAATATTGTTTTTTTTTAATTGTTTCATAAATATTAATTTTCGGTCAGCATTATATGAAACCTTTCATATTAACTTAAATCCTTATACAAAAGTATTTAAAGAAAAAAGCTTTAAATTTGTTGTACCAAATATTTCAGCGCCTCCAACGACATCTGCAGGAAAACTCCTGAGCCACCTTTACGGCGCCCACACCCCTTCGCCGGTCTCCCAATGCACCCCTCCTTGCCTTGTGGTAGTCCAAACCTACCCCCTTTGACTTTCTTGGCGGCCCCATATGTCAGTTGGACTTGAGCCGGCCATACATTTAGAGGGATGCTGTTTTAAAGAAATACGAACAATTCGAATACAGATTTTTTTATAATTAATATTTAATCAAATATTATAAGTATATTATCTATGGAAATAAAATAGCAAAGAAAAAAATCAATGAAGCGATTAATGAAGATAATTAATATGTTTCTTTTAATATTTAAAAATCACAACACTCCCCATAAACGAAATTGTGCATGAACATACAACATTCCATACGAACATTATATTTTCAGTTGCAAATAAATAAATCGCAAATCTGTACATTACTTCTACATGTTTTATAATGATCAGAAGCGGTTTAGCTTATTATCAACTTTTATTTTCACTGTCAAAACTCGGTGTCATTATATTAAAAAACAATTATCATCAAATCAGGGCCGTTTTCACTTATCGCGAGCATTTGTTTGTGTCTACTTTCAAATAAAATTCAATAAGGAGCAGTACTGGTTTCGCTCATCGCTAGCATTTTTAACTGCAAAATTGATCGAAACCGTATAATGCCTATAAGTAAAAGAAGAATTGACGGTTAATACCTTAAAAAAATGGTGTGTATGTAAAATTCACCAACGACACCTAAAGCTTAGTGAAACTGTAAGTAGCAATGTTTTAGTATTCAATAGTTTTTACATCGCTCACTGGCGTGGACTGACTGTCCATTTTAATAAATATAAAACTTATTCATTTATTACAAATGTATGATTGTGTTCATAATTAAGTAAGCAACGGCGTCGAATTGTTCGAACTGCGGTGCTATCACAGCACCAAGATGATTTTGCACCACAGACCATGGCTTTGCGGGACTAGATTTGCGACTACCTATCGGAGATTTTGTTTTGTATGTTATATACTTTGTCTAACCATTTTATAGAAATCGCAATGTGTCGTATTCACACAAACAACAGTGAATTCAATAAAAAAAAATTGTCAGTAGTATGAAATAAACTATACCGCTACGAATTACTTTCAAAAGATTCAAAGAAAATAAACAAGTGTTTTATAATACGGTAGGAAAATAACAATGTATTTTAGTTCTACATATTTTAGTTCTACGTATTATAAGTAAGTTCTATCAATCAAATGCCTACTCAATCAACGAAGTGTTTTATTTATTTATTTATTGGCAAAAACCATATAAAATACATGGCATTACAGCAAGCGCCAATGCGCCATGCATTTGAGAAATTAATAAAGATTACATAAAATATTACACAAAAATAAGAAACAGAACAGAAACATATTATTTACATAAGAAAACATAATTTTTAAACAAAGCATCAAGTTCACTGCCGAAGATGTCAACATCAACAGGTAGCGCATTTATCAGCCGAATAGCCCTTGCAACTGGAGATTCAAAAGACCTACGTGACAAACAAGTTTTGACAAAGAAAATTGATTTGACTTTGTTACGACCACGTAGGTAAAAGCTGGGAGCACGGAAATTTAAATTTTCAAGGATGTCAGGGTTATCAACTTAACTAAAGAAGAAGAGAAAAATGTTTTAATATTGAAATTAGTCTTCGAGCTTCAAGCGAGTGAAATGACAGCATTCCTAAAAAGAAACTTGGTTGGATAATATTCCATTAATGAATTGTCATACGGAAAATAGTTGAATTTTTGAAATAATAATAACGAAATTTTTTATGAACTCGTCTTTGCAGTTGCGACTTAAATTTATATTCATATGGACCCCAAATAATAGATCCATATTCTAGTTTGCTTAAAACTAAAGAAACATAAAGAGTACGAAACACAGTAGGGTTTTCAAATGGCTTACTTTGCCGAACTATGGATCCAAGAAGTTTACTAGCCTGCAGGCTACTTATATGTATATTTATACTTCAATAAAAACGAACAAGACCAAAGGAATATGAATGCATTACAATTTCCTTGACCATACATTATCATCTCATTCCACCTTATTATTCCACGTTGAATAAATCTGTTCAATACTTTTAAGGTGTAAAATGTAACTTCTTGGTGGAAGGGAAAATTTTAAATAATTAAGATAAATTTTTCATTACTTCTTTTACATATAATTCGACAAAGATCAGGACCGTTTTGCATATCGCGAGCATTATGAACTGAGTATATAGATAAACTCTGCATTTGCATGTTTTATCAGTTGATGCTTGCGATGAGTGAACCCAATTATTTATCAATTTATATATGTGGAAGTAAAGCCATAAACGTTTTTTATTTATTTAAAATCAGTTGAATATAAAATTTATAATAACTGTGTTTATTCCACGAATTGTGTAACAATCATTATTTTCAATTTAAAATGAACACAATAAAATTACCGCCGAATCCATCAAAAGAAATATTCAATTTATTGTATTAAAACCAGTAGGAGTTGTCGCGGCGTTTTGGCCGGAGTCGAAATTTTGAAAAGTTTGAACTTTTTATTTTTGCATATAATATGTAAAAATTGGCTGTTGGCCGGATTGGTTGGTTGATATATATTTGAATACTCATCAATAGGAAAAGTAGGAAGAAAACGTGATGCAATTAAACTTTTTAAGTCGGAGACGTATTTTTTTTTTTGAACGACTCCACAGACTGATTAAAACAGTTGCAAATTCTTTACATAAATGAGTCTGAGTGACTAAGGAACGCTCAAAGAAAGTCATTTGATATTTGATAACTGATAAGAAAAGTTCAGGGGAATAGATCTCAAATTTGTCATTAATATTCTATCGAGGACCAAACCAGTACTTCTGACTTCTTTCACTACAAACACGAAAATCCTGTAAAAATAAATTAGATTTATTACTACAAATAGGCACCGGCTATTGAAATACATTAATTTAACAGTAAATGATAACAAGCAAACATTTTAAGGGTTATTTTAAAGATATCCTGCGAGAATTATTTATATCGCACAAAAACATCTGCGCCATCATGGGAGAAAAGTAAAAAAAAAATGAATGCCTCACACACAGTCCATAGCTGTGATGCGGCGCGAGAAATCCCATCACAGGACATTCGATTCCAAAGGATTTGGTTCGGGATATTCCCTTTTTATATTTATGTGTTTAGCTTTATGACTCAGTCAGAGTGAGTTACTTTCCTTTTTTGGGGCGTACTACAACACCGTAAATTATGTGACAAAAGTACCCATATTTTTTACGGTCTTCTTTCTAGCTTTCATTCCAGTGGCTCGACGGCGAGTTCGCCCTACGGCGTACCTCTTTATTTCGTAGTACTTCGTAGAAGCCTTATCTGTCTTTTGTGCAGTTATTATAACGTAGTAGATACCTTTAAAATATATTCACTGCATAATTGAATATGTAACAATTTTTTAAGGTCAATCACTGTCAATGATAATTTATTTGCTTGATTTTCGCTGACTAAATGAATTGACTTGACTACATAATTGGTTTTAAATATAGTAGCTTATATTTGTAAGAAGTCTTAAAAATTTAAATTACAGTCTATTTGAAATCATTTATGCTTCTTTTATTTGGCTTATTTGCATATTTGTATTACCAATTGTTAGTCATACCTTTATTAGTCTTGCTAAGTTTCTGTATAAATACCGCTATATTTTTGTATAATATTTGAAAATTCTGAAGATGAGCGAAACCGGTCCTGGTCATATTAAATTGATTGTAGAATAAATACAAAAATGTTTTATTGCTTTTTCATTTGTAATTATTATTTAAAGCAATAAATTATATAATAAAACATTTTGTCTACCTTTTTCTGTTAATTTCAAATTATATTAATTTAATACAATAATAATTTATAGAATATGTCCAATTATGCACACGTCTAAACGATGACTTTGAAAGATTTTTTCGATTGAAATTGCTTAAATTACGTCATAGAGCTTGATCGCGTCGTCAAGAGCTTGAATTTTTCAATGAAAATAAATAAGATATTCCTAATATCCTAACAAATTTTTTCGATACTGGTAAAAATGAACATAAAACATACTTATGGCTAATTTGGATCGCACCATTCGGCGGATAAAAATATAAAAGTAGAGAAGCCGATTGTCATAAATATATTTAATTAACTGTTTCATTGAATTAAATATAATGGTCCATATACATATGATGGAATCTATAATTTGAGTGCAGTTACAGAAAACATTTTACATAAAGACAATCTAAAATTATTCTTATATTACATAATGTTTTGATTCTGCGTGTTTTTGAATAACGAAATATCTTTTGGTATTGGAAAAACAGTCGATATATCGGTATTTCAATCCATACTTTACATTAAATAATCACTTAAAACATGAATAATACTGCGTTTCAAATTAAAATATCTAGTAAAAAAAACATTAAAACGTTATGAGAACTAGTGACTCATTGTTTATTGCTTACAAATTTACTGCATAAAACAAACTATTATTGATTTTATTTTCTGTTCTGTTACGCTATAAAAACCTGCTTTAAAATGTTATGTATCATCCAGCTTTGCTTGCCCATATATTCTTCAATTCAATACTGTAATACACACACACGAAATCTTTTATTATAGCTGGTAACTGTAGCCGAGTGGTAAGAGCTTCACTTGCGGACAAAAAGTATCGGGCTCGATTCATTGTTGCATTACATGTTTTTAGCACATCTCTTAATCTCAATAGATTGTGCAAAAACTAATCAAGATATGACAAACAATTGGTTATACAAGTATGCAAATAAGTAAAAGAAAATAAGCACAAATGATATTAAATAAGCTATAATTAAAATGATTAAGACGTCCTACAAATATAAGCTACTCCATTAAAAACCCATTAAGTAAGATTTTTTAACCATGTCCGCCCCCAACTTGGAGCATATGGAGTCCTAACTGAAATTATCTCAACATATGTTTTACTACGATAACTGCTTGTTACTCAGTTGCTCAAGCTTTCTTTTTCAAAGAGAGTAGAGATGGAAAGGATACAAGGACTAGGACAGAACTAGTGATTAGCTAATCGTTGTCACTATGCGTCGCACTTTGGGATCGGAAAGGTGGGAAGGGATTTAACAACACAAACACCCATTGCCTCTGAGCAGAATCGATTTATCGACTGAAAAAATCTGCTCGTACCGGGAATCGAAGCCGGGCGGTCCGGCACGGTAGCCAATGACGTTGACCACTGCACCACGGAACGGACATAGTCAGCGAAAATCAATCAAATAAATAATCGATGTTTTTATATAATACAAAGCCAGTAGGTAAGTAGTTAAGTACTGACAGTGAACATTTTATAAGGAGCTTTATAAAATGAATTCATGGAACATATTCTAAACTGTATATTTTATTTATTCTTAAACTAAGAAGCAGGATCGATTTATCTAAGTTAGTTATGATGCTCATTCAGTTCGCATTAGGAAAAGACGAGGTTTATAAAAATATGTACTTCAATGATACGAATAAATAAGCACAGATCGTAAGTATAAATGTGATGTCGATAGGGGGTAGCAAGGTGTAAGCCTCACTGAAAGTACATGTTTTTATGACTCGTAAATAAGTCGCGGGTAACAAAATAAGACGGCCACGTGCCGAGAATAACAACCCCTGAATTAGGTACTATAATCTAAGCTCGCATCGTCCTGTATGCAGTAGAGTTTCTGTTTATATTTGTTTAGGTGTGCATTCTACGATATACTAAGACTAGGTATTGCAATACCATAATCCACAAAACCAAGATTCCATTATTTTGAATGTGTCATTAATACCTACATACGTCCGGTCCGTGGTGCAGTGGTTTCCATGTCGTTCTTCACGGGTTCGAGTCCCAGTACGAACAACACTATAAAATGTAGCCGGTTTCATTCAGTGAGATTACCAAATGATCAGGTTGCAGTTTTATGACATTAAAACGTAACTAATTCAATAATTTTATCTACGGTCCGTGGTGCAGTGGTCAAAGTTGTTGGCTTCCGTGTCTTATTTCATGGGATCGATTCCCAGTACGAACAGCATTTTTTCAGTCGATTTATCGATTCTGCTCAAAGGCATGGGTGTTGTCTAAAAAAAACATCCATCCGGTCCCATTAATGAGGCGAAACTACATCGACTAGCTCACCACTAGTTCTCTTATCCTTTCAATACCTACTCTCTTTGAAAAAGAGAGGTTGAGCAACTAAGTAATAAGCAGTTGTCTTCGAAAAATAAATGTTGAGATAAACTCGGCAAGTGGATCATATACTCCACATTGTGAGCGGACATGATTTTTGGTTTTAAAATGAATACATCAATTACTGTATATTATTCGATCAATTAACGTTGAATCTGAAAGTGCTTTTGGTCAGATTTATGTCCACAAAAATCTGCTCACATTTGTAATGCAATAATATTTTGAATTAAATTGACACATTCCGATTTTTTTTCGAAGTAGCTGTGACATTTTTCATGCAGCCCTAATTATTTTGTGCGCACTTGTCTAAATGTGTGATGTATACTATGTGCGTTTGTCTCTGGTCGTAACTCGTAACCAAAAAAAATTTTTGAGCAATTTTCATGTGCGAGATAGTTCTTTGCTCATGGTACGAAACAAAGAAAATAAACTTTTTGCACGCGTAACAAATTATACCATTTAATTTTGGTGTAACTTACATTATTTCATGTAAATTAAAAGAAAAATCATAGTTTACATTTAAATGGCGATAAAACAAAGCATCAAGATTCTTAGTCGAAACATGAATACAAAACTTTCGTATTCGAGCATCTGCCGAAATCTAAGTTAATATACCATTTATAACAAATCCAAAATCGGTTTCATTTCAAAACTTTGACATTGCCGGACCGAGTTTGTTTCTCGAATTCAAAACAATAAACAGGGGGGGGGTGGGCTATTGGAAGTTGGGGAAGAAGGGTAGCTAAATTGCTATCCAAAGGGCGTCCATCCCCTAAATTATCTGCCATAATGCTCCACTGAGGTTTTCATTGGCCTTCTGCATTAATATCGGGCAAAAATATTCAATTTATTTGAGTTGATGTTAAGGCTACTGGCTGAAACAGTCATATTTAACCACATGATATTGAACGCATTTTGATTTAAATACTTCCTTGTGTAATATTTAGCGGTGGATTAAATTATCAATTTTACTAAGAAACAGAATTCCCACTTGTCATAGAAATATAAATTAACCCATAGTAAAAAAAAACAAACAAAGAGAAGCTAAATTTGTGTATATTTTAGTGTGTCTTCGTGTGCAATTAAATGTATCTTATACACTCTTATGTAAACAGTCAATTCGCAGCATTCAATACAACATCAATTAAAAACAAACTTTTTCAGAGACCACTTGCCTAATATTAACGCCATGGATAATAGATATTATATACATTACAAGCAGGGCTGTGGAGTCGGACTCGGAGTCGGAGTTGTGGAGTCAGAGCTTTTTGGCCGGAGTCGGAGTCGTCTCGGCGTTTTAGCCGTAGTCGGAAATTTTGAAAAGTTCGAACTTTTAATTTTTATGCATATAATATGTCACATTTGGCTATTGGTCGGATTGGTAGGGTTGATATTTAATTGAATACACATTAATAGCAAAATTAGGAAAAAAATGACGATATTAAACTTTTTTTAGTCGGTGTCGTGTTTTTGGTCAATGTTGGAGTCGGAGTCGAACTTTTTTTTACCGACTCCACAACCCTGTTTACAAGACTTTTTAAATTCTTTATTTTATATTATAACAAGTGTTAACACCCGGTTTTGATGGGTATTTGTAAAATTTATCAACACAATCGCAGTCCGACGAAAAAATATTCAAAAATGAATAACGACGAATTCCAAATTATTCCGCCCTGATGTACGTAAGCTAGATTCGTTTGTTTATTTAAAATTTATTTAGGTCGTAAAAAGAAAGAATTTTTGACGAGAGCCAATCAGAAACGAATCATATACATCGGTCTTTGTGCTGTAAATAAGATTTGGTTTCCGATATCCTCTCAGATGTTCATTAAATCGTATAATAATTAACGTTCATTTCAGCGTTTTCCAACCATATTTAATTTGTTTGCTTTTAGCGTGTATAAGATTGCATTTCTTACAAATTTAATAATCTATTTCATGTCGAAACAATTAGAACATAATATTTTCCAAATAACCCAAGTAATTCGGTATAGAAATATTTTGTTTAAATTTAGACAGTCAAATAATTTTTATTTTCTGAAGCGATATTTAATTATCGTTTTTAATCAATATACAAACTCTGATGAAATTGAACTCGACTTAATTTTAAATTGAACGGAGTTATCCGGTACACGTATAATATTATTTAATTCAACGTGTCCCTTCGACTTTTTCCCAACGACCGACCAGTCCCAAATCCCAGACCTTCGAAGCGGAGGGTAGTTTTTGATCCTCACCCCCAAATGGCGGTCGTCTTGTCCCTAAAGTGGGGGTGGGCAGAACGGGAGGCTCTACCTCCGTCATATATAATGGTAAATCTGCCGTGAGCTAGGTCCTAACCGAACCAATATTTCATCCCTTAACTAACTTTGTACGGTTGCTATATATAAACCTATTTGTTACCCGATTCAAGAGGTAAACAACTTTTTTGAGTTTACTCTATTGAAAGGAATCTTTTAAATTTTCTACTGGCGGTATGAATATTCGGTATAAATTAAGCCATACAAAATAAAGTCTGGGAATAACGGCTGTACTAGGTCAGAACCAAGTGCCACTTATTCAACGCATGCATACTGACTGTGCTGCTTTACGGTTGCGAGTCATGGCACATCACAAAAGCACAGGGTAACTGTATACTGTGCTTCGAAAACAGATGCCTGCGGCGAATACTAGGAGTACAGTGGTTAGACTTTGTCAGGAATACGGAGGTAAGAGAGCGGACAAACCAGCCCCTTATTACGTCTAAAATTAAAAGGTGACGATGGACCTGGCTTGGACATGTGCTGCGGATGCCCCAGGGGAGTCTGAATCCTGCCTGCCTCTTCTATCAACCTGATGGATCCCGACGCCGCTGAAGGCCTCTGATGACCATCCATAGGATGTACTCATGGGAGCTAAGGGACGCCGGGATGACCTGGGAAGATGCGAGGAGGTTGGCGGGAGACAGAGAATCTTGGAGGCACCGTGTGGCGGCCATATGCTCCGAATAGGGAGCGGATATGGGAAAAAAAAATAAAAAAAATAAAGGCGAATTATTTTATCCATTTATGTGATAAAGACATTAATTTAAAATAACTTATTTCCATCGAACTATTAGTTGGGAAAAGTTTACAAAGCAGTTCATATATACGCATTTTGTCTATCTTTATCAACCTTTTATTCGGAATACTGTTGATTTCATGTAATTAAATAATTTATTGTCAATAATTAAAAAGTTCAAACGCAATCGTAGCTTATATACATCATTATTTTAATTTAAAGAAATATAAACGAGATTATTTTAATAAAGTGATTATGAACGTTTATATGTTTTTTCTTTTGAAATTTTATACCCTTAAAATAATTACTTATAATATTATAGTCAACCTCTGAAAATATAGAGATAAGATTAGTATCTTTATGTAAGAAATTACCCCAATGCAAAAATGTTGGATAAAATACAAAATTGTCACTAACAAATTGTTAATTGAAAGTCCATGCTATAGAAGTGTTTTAAAATCCAATGAATAGGAAAGAACTCTTGCAAAAATGGTTGAATATTCCATTGCACCCCCCAACACCCCGTCACCAGCCGTCACTGCTAACAATGTTCATTTATATTAGGTGATCTCTCGCTTTATAAACCTCATATGATCATTAGTTTATAACTTATATGAAACATTAAATAAAACTACATCTTAGATTTTTGAATGATGTAACTATTTGAAATCGTAGTTATTTCCTGTTGGCTCAAATACTTACTCTTTAAAATTTGAGCTTTTTGTCTACATCGTTCTTGTTTCAAATATTGTCTGAACTATAACATCTGAACAGAAATAATCAAATACAATTAAATATGACTGTCATTCCAGTAATTCACTGATCGTAATATATGTATAATTGGATATCATTGTTTAAAATAAGAACACTTCAACACTATTTAATAAACATATGTACTGTACATTTACGTTTATAATACACTAGTATTCGAACCCGGCTTCGCTCGGACCAGTTTGGGATTATGTTCAGCTCGGCGCGTAAATTCAGACGGGCCAAGTTGAAACAACTTTTTTCAAAATTCAAAAGTCTAGGTCAATTAAAATGGAATTAAAATGAAAATTTCAGACTGGCATTGACATTTCACAGCCCCTTTCATATATTGACAGCCCCATTCTCGCCCATTAAAATGTCCAAATTCAAGAAAAAAATCTAATTTGCTGTCAAAGAAATGTCAAATAATACCTTCACGTAAATAAAAACATTATTATATTAATAAAAGCCGGGAAAAGTTCAGTAGAAGACTTATTTATTACATTTTGACTAAATTTCTTCGCCGATAAAAAAATCAAACATTTTTCTTTCATATTCGTTTTTATGGCAACTTAATGACCAACAATTGCAAAGGGAATTACAGACCCACAGACATACATACGTAATTGGAGTCTCTACACACACATTGATAACGAAACAAATTTACCGTCGAAACTTTCGCGAGCGAAATCAATTCGTTTGTTTGAACTTGCAACAACAATGCAAAAGGGAATTACAGACATACATCCCCCGTTTCGGTTTTATATATAATATTATATTAATATTCAAGTAACGTTTACCTTAGGTTTGTTTTATATAATTTATAAGAAACACAGTGTTTCGAAACAATGTCGAACTACGAAACACATATAATTATATTCGCTTACGCGCCCCTTTAACTGTTGTAGCAGTGGTATAGTAAGCGAGAGTACCTACCATTTCCAGTTAAAGAGGTCATTTATATATTTCAGGGCAGTGACCAAACACAGCCAGCGGTGGTCAGGCAGACCCCGAGGTAGAAGGGGAGGGTCGGAAAGCCGGGGGGTGAGAATTACTGACGGCTTCGTAGCAGTCGTAGCGCCCCCTCGCCTCTACGAGCGTGGGGTCGGGGAGTGCTCTGCGTATAAGTTAGGTCCAATTGTTACATTGGGATAAGTTGGCCGGCGCTGTGGACAACTTTTAGGATGTTTGGGGTATTGGTTTTCGGTTTGGGTTTTTGTTGAAGGTTTGATTATTGATTTTGGAAGGTTGGCATTTTATTTTTTTGCCGTCTTCCTTATTTGTTTCGTTATATTTTTGTACGCAAAATAAAATTTGAATATTGTTTCGAAACATTTAAAATTTGGCGCTTTTTATCATGTTTGATCAACTTTAAAATTTCGTACTAAAATAATGATTATTAAAATTCACTTTAATTCTGCGACTTACTATTCTAATCAATAACTAAAAATATTTCTTTTGGTGATAGGGCAGTAAATTTCTTATAATAATCATATTTATTATGAATATATTACAAACCTTATTATAACATATATATGTATTTTTAGACTCATTGCTTCATCGTTTAAACATTCATCAAACTTACTTAATAAAATTGAAAATAAAGACCTTTGCCATGAGTTTGAATTTATT